>OX637314.1:0-5030101 GCA_951799385.1 Hyppa rectilinea | reverse complement strand
GTTTCTTTTTATTCCCAGTTATCTTTTAACTATAAATAAAAAATATATCTCTAAGTTTCTTAAAATATCAGTATTTATTTACCTTTTAAATATACTCTTGGTAAATATTTACAGTATATTAACTGTAACCAGTTGCAACAATTGCCTCTATTTTCAATAACTAATTTACAGTATATTTGTAAATTCTTGATTTAAAAAGTAGAAAATGATTTGAAATTTTTCTTTAGTAATGTGTCACACATTTAACTTCATGTACAGAGGCCAGCACATCAAGCTACCCCAATCTGTCAAATTTCTCTGATAGTTTTTCAACTTTATTACAAGAGTATAAGGTTCATTTTCAATTGAGAAAATTTTACATTTTGGGATAGCTTGATGTGCTGGCGTCTGTACTAGTTTTTTTTGGCATTTCAAAATATTTATAAATTGAGAAGAAAGTAAGAAATATGATTATTGGCTATTAAAATATAAGATAAGCAAGTAGTCAAAAATACACTTTAAAGGGACTGGTTCTAATGACCATCAAAATAATTTCAGGTGAACTCAAATCCCATGGTGTGACCCATACAGGCCTGAAACCACACTCATGTGATCAATGTAATGCCACATTCACAAAGTGCAGTTCTCTGACCAAACATAAGCTGAGGCACCTGGGCATCAAGCCCTATCAATGTGATGCTTGTCCAATGAAGTAAGATGATTTTATAAATAATAATAAAAACGGTTTTCATGACATTGAATAATACACTTTATAATCTGAGGCTTAAAGTATTTTTTAATTGTAACTGTAGTTTAATCTTTTGTACACCATTGTCACATACGTGACAAGCAATCGCATGCCCTGTACGCCAACGACACACATATTATGTGCCAATGCGGGTATATTATATCACGAGATAAACAATTAAGTCATTACTTTTGTGTGTGTTTATATAGATATCTTAAAAATTTAAGCTCTCGTAAGTATTTAATGATATGAAATAAATTAAAGGCCCATGGATATTGGGAAATTCCTGATATCAAGAAGCAATAAATTTGTAGCTTGGCGTGGAGGGCCCGCGCGTGCGTTTATGCTCTGGCGTTCACAAGGTTAAGTCGCTAATATCGGTCTATTATTTAATGTCAAAAAATCTAGTCTATAACAGCCTGTTGTAGCCAGAAGTAGCATGCTGCATGTTAGTCAAGAATCTTTCATGATTTTACTGCCATCTATTGGTGGAGAGAGTCGTTTTTTAGAAGCTGACGTACGTATGTATCGCTAGGTGGCGCTGATTGCATTTTTTTTAAATTTAGTACTGTACTCGTAGTTAAAGTTGTTTTTTCTTTATTTTCAGGTTTACATCCAAGGACCATCTGAAGCGTCACAACAGAATACATACTGGTGAAAGACCATACCGGTGTGACTTGTGTGATCGGACTTTTACGCAAAGCACTGACTTGGTAAAACATTCGCGTTCACACTTAGGAATTAATCTGTATAAGTAAGTGCGGTAATAATTATTTGATAGAGAAATTTTGCTTCTGATGCAATCTGAAGTGGTAGTGGGCTGGCCATTTTTGTCACAGGACCGGAGGACAGTCCTTTTTTCTTGAGGTTGGGAAATCATCAAATGATTCCTCTCGCTCTATGCGGAGAAGGGAGTGTCAGACTCTTATTGACTAAAACCCATCCATGTTCCTTCCTTAGCCCTTTATGTTCCGGGGTGGCGGTGACCCTTTCGGACAATCCCGCTTAGAGCAGACAGTCTTGGAGTGGAGACTGGCTATCGACAAGTGTAGTGTGGGACGCCGCCCAGCTAGATGAACCAATGACCTTAACAATGTGGCTGGGACAGACTGGATGCCGAAGGCGGCGGACAGGGTATTGTCACGCAGCCTGGGAGAGGCCGTCCAGCAGTGGACTGCGATAGGCTGAGTTGATTGATTGAAGTAGCTTCTTGCCTTTTGAGATGTTCAGTCGATTCGTTTTGGCAAAGAATTATTTTTCACTAGACAACTACAACAGGTGAGTAGTATATTATTGGGCATTCTGAGCCACTTTTACCAGTAGCGAAGGCTAGGTCGCCTTCGCTACCGGACAGTGCCTCAGAATGCCCAATAATACACAATCAACTTGACTGACACAGTGATTCAGGACGCTTAATAATGAAGAATCGACTAACCTGTTCAGTTTACCATGGTATTCTACCACTGAGCATTGTTAATAGTTTAAAACTCAAACAAGCACGAGAACAGACTATTTAGTGTTTGCTGACGTAATATTATTTATAAATGTGAATGTAACAAATTAATTGAGTCATTATTAGTCTATTTGTTTCATGTGTAACTATGAAGTTTGTGAAACAACCACAATCATTACATGTGAATACAGTTTGCGTTGAGCCTCAAAATACTGGTTCTCGTCATGGAGAGCTACTACCTAACTCTGTACGTTGCATTATTTGCGGGCCTTCCAATTGTGGAAAAACTAATTTGTTAATAGGTCTTCTCATACATGAGAATGGATTAAGATTTCAAAATGTTTATGTTTATTCGAAAACTCTACATCAACCTAAATACATTTTCTTAGAACAAGTTTTACAACGAGTTTCTGGTGTCTCATTCCAGAAATATCATGGTAATGAGGAAGTACTGAGTATCCAGGAGGCAAAACCTAATTCTGTGATCATATTTGATGATGTTGCTTGCGAAAACCAAAACAATATGCGTGATTACTTTGCGATGGGAAGACACAAATGTATTGATTGTTTTTACCTTAACCAAACGTATAGTAAAATTCCTAAACAGTTAGTTAGGGACAATGCTAACTTAATCATACTTTTTAAACAAGATGAAATTAATTTGAAACATATTTATGAAGAACATGTCAACACTGATATGACATGGCTCGAATTTCGTGAAATGTGTTCAAAAATATGGAATGAACCTTACAATTATGTAGTCATTAATAAGGATTGTTCCAAAAATAATGGATGTTACAGAAATAAATTTGACACATTTGTAGTCTTTGATTAAGATAATTAATATTTAAGTATCTTACCTTTGCAATATTATTATTCATTAAACAACGCTTAATCTATCAAGATCTAAAAATGGAAAAATCATTAAAAAGACAAATTGTTGATGCTGCAGAAGCTGTAAAGAAAAAAATACGAAAGATGAAAGACATTGAGATTGATAATAAACAGACACTGGAGTCAGTGTTCAAGCCTGTAACAGAACCTCTCAACCTAATTGTAAATGCAAGCCAGCAACCGCCTCGTTTACATACTACGGGAAATGAAGAAGCAGATATTTCATTTATTGATTCGGCTTCTCAGAAAGGAAACCTGAGTAACGTCGACAACGACTATGAATCTGACAAGGAAAGTGATTGTTCGTTTCAATCATTAGTTGAAAATAAACAGGGTGATACATCCTCTTGGTCAATATCACCGGAAGCACTCGCCGGGGTCCCATATGGTGTTAGAGTGAAGGACGGGAACTTGATGCTAGGTTCAGCTCACATAACAATCAGCGATGAATATATTATCGTGTCTGGACACAAATATCAAAATACACCTGGTTTGAAACAGTTGTTGCTAAAGAAAGATGTAGATTTAAGTTTGGTAACCGACAGTGATATGCAACACTATAAGTCGATGCTACTCGATACAAATGCTCATCGACGAGACTATGATTCCAGTAAACCAATAAAAAGTAATAAGGGACAGAAATATTTACAAGTTATTAAGCCACTTTTTAAACTACAAAGTACCATTCAAGACCCTCTGCCGAAGGGAAAAGGAATGTTATTGACAAAAACGTGGAAAAAGAATACAGATTTTGTATATTGGAATGATCCAAATGAACTAGTGAATAGGTTAAAATTACTGATAGCTTCTCGAGATGCTGGTAACACTGGAGTAAACAATGAAATTATATCTATCATTGAAGAATTGCGTGAAAATAAAATTATAAATAAATAAATGATTTTAAAAAATGTATTCATTTTATTGTTAACCTTCCATTAATATACATCTAAATATGAACGTAGACAAATTTGGACATCACGTTCATAAAAGATTACGATTAACAGAGTTACTAGACTTTAATGAGAACGCTCTGTGCAAGTCAGAAACGGGAGACTACGATTTAAAATCAACTAGACTGAAAGGAATCAGATCTCCCGTAGAAGGAGACGAAGTTGTGAACAAGGATTATGTAGATCAAATGAATGCTCACACGGTACAAGAATTTAATAGATTGATTTCTTCATTGCGTTCTCAAATTATATTGGATGGGCAAAATGCCGTTAAGTCTTATTTAAAAACAAAGTCATCGGACGTTTTGATTCATTTCGAAGACAAGTTTTATACCAAAGCAGAGGTAGACAAGTTAATTAAAAATCTTCCTAATGGCAAAACAGCAAATAGTCAATGAAATACATAAAGCCGCGCGAAGAAGTTTCCTGAGGCGTTCAGTTATTTTAAAAGGGATCGATGACTTGTGGCAAGCCGATCTGATGGACATGCAAAACTTAAAAAAGTATAATAAAAGTTACAATTATGTGCTAGTGGTTATTGATTGCTTCTCAAAGTATGCTTGGGCAGAACCATTGAAATCAAAAAATAAAGAAGATGTTACTCATGCATTTGAAAGGATATTGATTGATAGTAATCGCAGACCTGTTAATTTACAAACGGATATGGGGACCGAGTTTTATAACAACACGTTTCAGAATCTTATGAAGACGAGCAATATTAACCATTACTCAACGTTTTCAACCAAAAAAGCTTCGATTGTTGAAAGACTAATAAGAACTATTAAAAATAAGTTATATAAATCTTTTAGCTACAATGGAAACTACAAGTGGTTAGGACAACCGTTAGAAGTAATATTGAAGACATATAACAATACAAAGCATCAGACTATTAAATATAAACCGATTGAAGTAAATAAATATAATGAACACGTTATAAAAGAAAATATTAACAGAACATTTAAGAAAATATCCTCTCTCCATACAAAGAAACCTAAGTTTAAAGTAGGCGATTATGTACGCATCAGTAAATATAAACACAATTTTGAGAAAGGTTATACACCTAATTGGTCAACCGAGTTATTTACCATAAAAAAAATTAATGATACCTACCCATTAACGTATTACATAGAAGACCAGCGAAATCAACCCATAATAGGAACCTTTTATGAGCAAGAACTACAAAAATCTCACTGTCCCGGTGTTTATTTGATTGAAAAGGTTTTAAAAAGAAAAGGATCAAAACTATTTGTAAAATGGCTTGGTTTAAACAAAGAAGAAAACAGTTGGATTGATAAATCTGCTATAATGGGTTAAATAATTTTTATATTACCTATATAAACATTAATTATTGTAATCTTTGCTTCATTAAGCTTTGGACAATGCAAGGTGGTGAACTAGTTAACACTATAATTGATAATCTGCCATTCGAAGTTCATTTACCAGGATACAATTATTGTGGACCAGGAACTAAACTAAGCAAACGGTTAGCACGAGGTGATATAGGTATAAATAAGCTAGACGAAGCTTGCAAGCAACACGATATAGCATATGCAAATCATAAAGACTTAGACAATCGTCACAAGGCTGATTTGGAATTACTAAACATGGCGAAAGAAAGGCTTAAATCGAAAGATGCTGGTAAAGGTGAAAAACTTAGCTCATGGATAGTAAGTAAAGTAATGAAAGCCAAAATGAAGTCTGGATCTGGTGCTAAAACATTTAAAAGTTTTGTATCAAAAATAAAATCAAAAATAAAGAAACTGAATCCCAAGGACAGTAAAACATTAATTAAAGCTGCTTATTCAGCGGCAAGGAAAATAATTCCTTGCATGCAGAAGATTCGAGTACCGCGAGTGATACCATTACCAAAAACAGGAGGTGTACTACCTTTGATTCCGATTTTTGCTGGTTTATCGGCTTTAGGAACATTAGCAGGTGGTGCGGCTGGTATTGCGAAAACAGTTAATGATTACAAAGCTGGTCAACAAAATTTGCGAGAAACAGAACGACATAATCGTGCTATAGAGTCACTGAATTTAGGCAAGGGTTTATATATTAAAGCACATAAAAATGGTAAAGGATTGTATATAAAATCTCCAAAAAACTGAATTTTAAGCTACCTAATCGTGCTCTAACAAATATAGACATCCAAAAGTATGCACACCAAATCCCATACTTTCGAGGAGTTTACATGAGAGATAGGTTGCCCAAGACACCGAAACGGATTGAATGTGGTATCATTAATTTAGATGATTCTAAGAATGAAGGAACACATTGGGTAGCTTACGTTAAAATATACAACTACTGTGAATATTTTGATAGCTTCGGGGATTTGAAACCTCCAATGGAACTGATTAAATATTTTAAGAATTGTAACATTAATTATAACTATACAAGATATCAGATGTTCAACACTGTAATTTGTGGTCACTTATGTTTAGAATATCTATGGACTTTTTGGAATAAATTGTATAAATTTTATGCATTTGTTTCATTTTAATCATTTGCAAGATGTCCCTCACTTTGTCGATTACTGGAAACTCATCCACTTTATCTACGTACTATCCTACCACATTGCAGTTATATGGAAAGTATGAGTGTGCCTTATTACATTTCTCAACATTTAATTCTATTCCCAACATTGACAAAACGAATAACAAGTTCTACTACGGTTCCAACGAAGTTATTGAAATACCGGAAGGTACATATGAATTGCAAGATATAAGTGATTATTTAAAATCTGAAATTAAGGATGCATCAATTAAACTACAGTGCAATAATAATACATTAAAAACTGCTATTAACTGCACAAAAAGCATTAATTTTAGTAAAGAAGGCACCTTTAGAAGTTTGTTAGGGTTTAGTGAGCAGAACTTAAAAGCAAATATATGGCATGTGTCACAGTTTCCAGTCAACATTTTACCTACGACAGTGATCAGGATAGAATGTGATATTGTAAGCGGTTCATATATAAACGGAGAACCCAGTCACATTATCCATGAATTTGCACTCAACGTGCCACCAGGGTACAGGATTATAGAAATCCCGAAAAACGCTATATACTTTCCAATTAACCAAAACAACATAAGCTGTATACATATAAGACTTTTAGATATAAACAATCGCTTAATCAATTTACGTGGGGAGGAAGTGCAGCTATATCTACATCTTAGAAGAAAAAATGATTGACTATAATAAATATGTACATCAAATCAAACGCATTAGTTCTGCTCAAGCATCCAAACAAATAAGAGCTCGCACAAAAAAGAAAATAAAATTAACTAAAGACAATAAGGCATTTCTTAAAGCGATTGGATTGTTAAAATGAATATCTTAGATGTTTTGGCCGCTCCAACTTACGACAACACTGTGGAAGGAATTGAATTTCATTCATACAAGCCCTATGTAACAAGTTTCAATAGAAACGATGAAATCCGAATACCTATCAATCAACAGGACCTGTATATACTACCGTCAGCCAGTACCCTGTATTTAGAAGGAACTTTTATAATTAGCAAAAGGGATTCTAAGGATAAAGTTACTAGTGTGCATTTTACAAATAATGCTCTCCTCTATTTATTCCAAGATATAAGATACGAACTAAATGGTGTAGAGATTGACAAAATAAAAAATGCGGGCATAACGACCACCATAAAATCTTTAATATCAATGAATGAAAGTGAATCAAAGGCTTCCAATGCCTGGGGCTGGAATATTGATGGTGTAAAAAATATTAATGGAGGTAGTTTTTCAGCTTCTATACCACTCTGTAACATTCTTGGATTCGCAGAAGATTTTAAAAAAGTTGTGATAAATAGTAGACACGAACTGATATTACTAAGAAGTAACACTAACCTGAATGCTGTAAAACTTAACACCGGTGAGATTATAGACGATGTTCAAATTAATAAAATCATATGGCGCGTACCGCATGTAAAAGTATCAGATAAAGAGAAAATAAGTTTGTTAAAAGTGCTAGAAAAAGACCGTCCACTTCAAATGATATACAGAAATTGGGATCTTTACGAATATCCAGCTTTACCTAAAACTACAAAGCATACTTGGTCAATCAAAACTTCATCGCAAATAGAGAAACCTAGATACATCATTGTTGGTCTACAGACAAATAGAAAAAACAGTGCAAGTTCTGACATGTCTCAGTTTGATCATTGCTATATTCGTAATGTAAAAGTGTACCTCAATTCAAATTACTTTCCATATGAAAACCTAAATGTTAGTTTCACAAATAACAGAATTGCTTTATTATACGAGCAATATGTACGATTTCAACAGTCATATTACGGACGTCGTCCTGAACCCTTATTAAACGAGAAACAATTTAAAGACTTGGCGCCTCTATTTGTTATCGATTGTTCTAGACAAGTGGATAATATTAAGTCAGGTCCTGTTGTGGATGTAAGAGTAGAAATTGAGAGTGAATCCGACATACCTGACCAAACTTCTGCATACTGTCTTATATTGAATGATTGTATAATAGAGTATAAGCCGTTAAGTAATATTGTGAGAAAAATATCATGAATTCGAATACTATAATATTAGATATTCAAGGATTTAAAGATCTGTACAACAATTTTATAGTAAAAGAACTAGCGTTCGCTACACGTGATTATACACAACTGTTCTTAATAAAACCACCTTATTTATTCAAATATTTAACAACTGATGAAAAAAGGCAGGTAAAGTGGTTGGAAAAGAACAGAGGCATTCGTTGGAACGAAGGATATATTGACTATAGAGAATTTCACCGTATAATCGTACCCTATTTAGAGAACAAAAATATATTAGTCAAAGGTTTGGAGAAGGTGAAGTGGATAAAAAACATTTGTGAAAATTGTAAAGTGTCCGATCTTGGTGAAGACCAGTGTCCCAGCATGTTTGAATTGCATAAGAAATACTGTGACAAAAAAACTAATTTTAATTGTAATGTACATTTAAATCATTGCGCTCTAAAAAATGTTTTATGTGTAAAAAAGCACTTGGGATATGAAGTGTAAAGTGTATTGTTTTTGATTTTGAAAATAAAAACAAGTTTCTTTAATAAAATGCATTTTTATTTGTTACACATCGTAAATACGTAATAGAAAGTAAATGAATTAATATAACATAATATTGAACAAAAACTAAACTTAGCATAAAATAATAACTTTAAATAACAATATAATAACAGGAGTATCTTTAAAAAGCTAACTAAAAATCATTGTCTATTAAAGATTTCGATATTTTCTTAACTAACGATTCCGTTTCGTCCATAACACTGTCTATAGCGTCCTTAACAATGTACTGCGCACTTATCACAACGTTCTCACTTTCACTATCACTGTCACTTGTTTGAGAATTGTTGCAGAGATCAATTACAGTAATTTTAATTAACTTAGTGCCTCGTCGTTGTAGTCGGCTCATAACAAAAGATTTCGTGGGTTTATGTTTTTTCAAAGGTTCTCTGCGACGTTGCTTCTTCGTCTGTGTCTTTTTCGTCTGTTTGCATTGCTCAGGTTCACAGGGATACATCTCAGAGAATCCTTCGTAAGGATCCTGAGCATACTGGCTAAACACAATCTCAGAATCAGATACCTGGAACAAGATATACATAATGCATTTTAAAAATTGATGTACACATACATAAAATCACTAGTAGATTAGATTAAAACAGGTACTGTACTCACCGTTGACATGATTATGATAATATCCTGTAATATTCCAAAAACGACTAGTCAATTTTAGTAATATTTTGTAAATAATAAAAAATAAACTGACGATTAACTGTATATATTATGTTAAAATTGTTAACTTAGCATTAAGTCAAGCTTACATTAGGTAGTTGTTTGAAAATCACTCTTTAGGCAATAGTCTTATAGATCAATATAATAAAAGGCTTTAGTATGAATTGTAAACTGCTAGCTTGCATAATATTTCATACACTTCATATAGTGCAATGAACTGTGACCTTGTACGCAAAACGTGTACATATCTGTATAAACAATATCTACCATATCGGAGTATTATAATATGACTTGCTGTTCCCTGCGGTTTCACCCACATATCGATAGACAAACAAACAGAGTTACCTTCATATTTACAATATTAATACTAGTAAGGATTATGTTTTCAGCCATTGTTATGTGTTGTAAAGACTATTTTTAAGTATTATGAATAAAATGCTAACCGAACAACGGTAAGACTATATTTGTTAAGTTCAATAAAACAAAGTTGATACTTAAAAAAAACAGTTTATTATACTTATGCATAAACATTGAACATACTATTTACTTACAATCTAATTCGCATTCATTTTATTTTTATATAAAACTTAATCACTAACTGAATACAAAAATTATATTTATAGTAATTGCAAAATTGCTTTCACAATGATCATTAAAATACATTACATATTTTACTTTGTATATTAATATTATTATCTTAAATTTAAACAAATTAAACAACTATTTGCACTTACATCATAGAAATATTTGTGCTGTGAAAAAATCGAACCTGCAACACTTAGCACAGAAGCCGATCGCTCAGTTATTGCGCTCAACTGTACTGTGTTCTGATTACATTATATTAAACTTATTTATCAAAGTTCATTATTATTCTTTAAAATAAATGAGTGACCCCAGGCTCGCGTTGATATTTTATCTGATGATATCGATCGTTTATCGTCATTATTAGATAAGACAATTTTGTTGACACTCCGTGTAAATACTTCGTGCTTTATTGATTTAAACATTATATTCTTTCTACGAATAACTCCACCATTGAATAATATGTTTTTATAATCTGTGATGTTTAACTCCTTCACTACACATGATTTTACACCTTTCGCTTTTTTAATTATATTATCAGGAGTTTTTATAGAATATAATTTCGATCTCAAGCCCACAAAGTCGGAGATATATCTCCCTCCTAATTCATCTTTAAACAAACCGGGTACTTTTTTGTTAATTATTGGTATTCTAAAATCATTTTGGTTGTCATAGTTACTGGTGTCAAAGTATTGCAAAAAATGAAATTTTAAATCATAATAAAAATCATCAGTATATATTTTATATACAAAAGAATCGGTATCTGTATAACATAGCTGCACTCGATTTTCATAAAAAGGCTTGATAATATTATAATGAAAGTCATACATGTGTGACTTAGAAAGTTCTAAAACGCTAAAGCCAATATAAATAGGTTTATCTAAAATTATTTCGTCTGGTTTCATTTGGATAGCAACTAAATTTTCAGATAAAATAGTTGCACTATGGAAATAAGGGCTAGCTACAAGTCTCTCGGCGGATATTGATTTCTTGGTTCGATTAAACGTATCTGACCATTGATTAACTAAATGAACAGTTACTCTAGTTTCAGTGTTTTCTAATGTTTTACCGAAAACACTGTTGTTCAACAACTTGAAAAAGTCTTGTTCGAAAGAACTTTTTGCCTGTTGTCTTAATTGAGTGTTTAATTCTATATACTGTTTTAAATACGAACTCTGTCTAAAAGTAATAACTCTGTGAATTTTACGTAGTTTCAACCCTTGCTCTAAACACTTTTTTAAATGAACATAATGTATTACATATTTATACTTATTATACAAATTTGCAATTAATTTTTTTGCTTTACCTCCTGGGGGAATACATTTTTCGGGACAAAATGGTAAATCATTATGATGGTCATGTAAATGCTCGGGATACAGAAGATCAACTTCTAATATGTATCCCCAGTCGGCATCATCCTCAACATTTTCGATATGTAAATTAGCTATTTCATTTTCAGTAAGAAATCTGAAACTAGAATAAGGTAAATACTGACACATGCTAAAGCCATAAAGATTATTACAATCCAAATATACTATGAAACAGTTAGGCTCTGATGAATTATATTCTTGCATATACTTATGATTAGCTTTTGCGTACCGTCGGGAACACATACACAATCCCCCACGTATACCACTTTGAATCATTCTGACAATAGCCAAGTCTGACACGAGTTCTAACGTGATCCCAGTTTTTAGCAACATTGCATCAAATGATAAACTAGGGGCAGTTATGTAAAATGCTGGATCCAGTTTGTAGTATTTTTTACATGTTTTTCGAAAATTTTGGAATATATCTGACAACAAGAGCACGTCCGTTTTTAAGTATAGGTCTGTATATTCCCCTAAATCATTTATATTGAATTCGCTCCAAACTGTCTGAGCGTGATTATAATCTTGTTCACTAATGTCTTCGTTGGTTAAGGAATTATGAAAATGATACTTTGACGGTAACGATTTCTGTTCATAACATTTCCAATCTGTCATATAATCATAAGGGTATATCCCTTTTCGTGTCAACAAATTAAACTGTTTTTTGTCAGGAAAATGAGTTCGAAGATTAACATAATCTTCTACTTGTAGTGTTTTAGCAAGTTTATCTAAACTAGTACCTAAAAAGTTGAAGGAATCTAAAAACCTTAATTGTATATAATCGTCACCAATATGTATAAACTTTGTGAATGCGATATATTTTTCCTTGGTCTTAGGTATTATTTTAATTTGCCCCGGAATTTCACCTAATTTTTTTATAAATAAGTGACAATCGTATCCCGATAAATTATGAAAAAATACGGGAACAAATTTTGGTATTCTATATTGTAGATTACAATACCGATGTGCTGCACCTCGGTATCGACCTGTTATATGACAGTGGTCCCTAACCTTATCATTCCACAGTAAATGATCACATATGTGACACTTAACGGTTTGACTAAAATCAAGAGCATCTTTGTCGGTGAATTTCATGGGTTCGTTTTTGGATATAATTTTATAAATGTCTCTAGCATCTTCAATTAAAAAATTTACAAATTTTGAAACACAATCTACACCGCGATAATTTCTATACCTATCGACAGTAGCGTTTAATGATGACACAACATTATACCCGAACGCAGCCGGCACGTGCCGTTGTAAGTATGTCGTGTTAGCGGTATCAAATTCATCGTTGGATATTGGTTCGAGTAATGTTTCGAAATCGGCATATATGACAAATGGAATGTTTTGTTTCCGATTATAATTTGTAAATTTTAAAAATGATCCTTTTTCTGGTAATACCGTGACAACTCCTCCGCACGCATGTGTTTCACATTCACTGGACGTTGGAAAAAACAATAAGCATGTTTCGCAAAAATGTAGTTTACCGTGATGCTTAGTCATCTGATTTCTAACTAGACGAGGTAAATCTTTGATAAGACAATAGTGAGAATTAGTATTATTTTGTAAAAACAGTAAATGTATGCTCTTAGATTTATTATTGTTTGAAGTATACAAAGGTCCTATGATTGTCCTATCATCTTTCAATCCATACACAAATATATTTAGAGACGGATTATTTTTCTCAAAAACAGCTATGTCTGAAAATGTGATTGGGAATGTTAAATTATCGACATTTAAAACATCCTTGAAGTGAGGATAAGATGAAATCCTATTAGGATGGTGGGTTGCGGGGTACAAGGCAGCTACAACAGCCCATAAGAAACAATACTCATCATTGTTTTGAATATTCAAACAAGCTTTTTTATTTCTGATAAATTCAGGCAATATTATATGTTTAGATCCGCCGAGAGGTTGATATTTACTTATGTTTATTTCTAAATGTGAATTGCACAGATACGTCCAACCACTATCTCTCTCTTGAAATTCCTCGATTTTCTTTAACAGTGACACAACTGATGATTTATATATTGAATCAAAATCGTAATTAAAGTGAACAATATAATTTTTTGTACTAAATGATTTCAGTTCTTGTTGATCATTTTTAAACAAAAGAAAAAAGGAAAAAAGTTCAAAATTAATTTTCACAGATGTATGTTTCTGTAATGTTCGATCTATTAGATTTTTAATTTGTTTACGATTATCATTGAGAAACATTTCAGGGAAGTAATTTTTTTGATCATTAGTTGCAATGATCTTGTAACTTGCAATGCGATGTTTAAACGAAGAATTAATAATAGCAATATTATCACAAAAAGGAATGGCGCTATTGTTTTTATGAACATTACTACGTAAATGACCAGACCATCGACGATTATCTACAAATACTTTGCAAGCCGAACAGTGAGGCATTATTAATGGACTTTATCAGAAAATAGACTGAATTAAAAGTTAGCAGTGCGGTGGGCGCAATGAATGAGCGATCGGCTTCTGTGCTAAGTGTTGCAGGTTCGATTTTCTCACAGCACAAATATTTTTTATGATTTACATTGAGTTGTAATGTGTAGGTAAGATTATGATATATCACGATATTATAGAAATCGTAGTGTAGGAAAAAGATTACATTAAATACTTACAACTAATATTCTTGATCTTATTAATACATAGATAATATCCGCTTCAATAAGTCATTGGAGTAACTTCAATAAGAAGATTGTAGAATTATCGAGTTGTTCAAATACAATTATTTTTCACAGGACTGAATATACCAAATATTTCTGAAAAAATAAAATAAAATAAATAAGTAAAAAGATTATCGGTGACAAAACAACAAAATTAATATTAGATTTAAAAATTACCTGCAAAGTATCTAATCGATACAAATAATAATATTAATTATTATTATACATTTCCAATATAGTAGTATATAATATATTTTTCATGAACAGGCACCTCTGCTGACCCTCAGTTCGTAATAAGTAATCGCCTGAAATTAAAAATCACACTTATTATTATTCTGGTAATGACATCAATTATAAAACATTCAAAATAAAGTGCATTATTTCTAAATAAAATAATATTTTAACATAATTACTATTACCTTACAATAATTCTGATAGCAATTTTGCAACTACTATAAATATAATAGTTATTCAGTTAGCGGACAAGTTTTATTCAAAATGAAATAGAATAGTTAAAACATAGTTTTAACAAATTGAAGACACATTTTACGTGCAAGTAATGCAATACCTAATGTGTGCATTGTCAAAAACAAAAGTAACATGTTAATATTCGTTGCATCCGGTCGCAGTTTACCTAAATGTATTTTGCAAGAATGCAATTTCGTACAGGGTTGTGATCTAAATGTAAAAAATCATGTAGATATTATTTTTAAACGCTACATAGAAATTTTGTAAAGGGTAAATTGATATAGCTAATTAATAAGAAGCATAAAATACGAAATAAATAATTCCAAGGTTTACTTACCTTAAAAATAATTATAGTTTGTTCTTGATTTATTTACTTATATGTGCCAGTGGTCTATAAATTTATTTACTAAATTGTTTAAGTAGGTATCATTCTTAATATTTTTTTCGATAAACAATTACACTATATAAAAGACCCTTTTAATCATAGATCACAAATATTTTTATCTTCGTATTTTTAATTACACAGTTTTAAGTTGTATCGTTTTAAATATATCCTGTCGGTCAACCCTAATAAAAAACGTTAATTAGAATAATTTTAATAGTTGCTTGGTATATGATAATAAAAGTATCATATTTACAAAAAAATATTTCTGATTACTACACTACGTATTTAAAACTGCTATTTAGCAATAGTCATCTTTATTTTAACGCAGCGAATTAGGTTAGGGATGACACTTCCACACATTTACTGCAAAAATGGATTCAATTCTTACATATTATGTAGTACTAGCTTTCCCCACCCGTTTTCACCCGCGTCCTAAGGGAACTACTTTGCGTACCCGCACAATTTATAGCCTATGTGTTATTCTAATGTATAGGTAAGTTATATTACTGCAAAGTTTCATCCAAATCCGTTCAGTTGTTTTTGCGTGAAAGAGTAACAAATATACATGCATAATAGCATGCATTCTCACAAACTTTCGCATTTGTAATATTTTAAGTAGGAAGGAAAAGATGTATGACACTGATATTGACAACCCTGAGTGCTTTCGCAGCGTTAGCAAATAGCGATTAATATAATTGTTAGTTTTCATTTTTACATGTACTTATAATCCGTACAAATAAGAAAGGTCTCATTTTTTGTTGTTTTTATTAAATATACACTAACATTCAATTTATCATTTTTACATGACTAATCTGCCTTAAAAGCTTGCGTTTTCGGAGTTCAATTAATCGAATTCGAGCCTGATCCCTCGATACTACAGTGCAAGCAGTCGCAGTTCAGTGTTTAAAACAATTATCATATTGTTTTAATTATACTTCAGGCCGCCACCATTTAAAATGTAAGTCTTTATATTTTTTATTATTTCCTTTGTTTATTTTAATTTAACAAATATTATACAGATCATATGTAGCCAAATATCTACTTGTAATATTTATTAACTTACTGATAATTAGAATCGATTAAATAAGTACGAGTTCAAGTACACATATTAGGTATTAGTTAATTACCAATAATTATCGTAAATATTTTGTTTTCTTTCAGCATAATTATTTCAAGTGATATTCATTTAAATTAATCTGATTATTTTTTAATATTTTACAGGTCGGACTCAGAGTGTGATCAACGCAGCAACTCTACAGATGTTGAACGAAGTGCCGAGTTCCTGGGAAAGCGTTCTACGCCTGCAAGCAAGCGTAAATCTACTTCCGTTAAGAAATCGCCTGCTAGTATAAGGTAATCATACTTAATTTATATCAATCAATTATATTATATTTTTATCAACTTTTGTACTTATGTCTGATATATTTATACAGCGTCGGTTAGTAGTTGGTTAATTTATTCCATATCATTTTCGTATCACTGTTCGGATATGTAAATCACAGTAACACTATATTTTTTAACTTAGTAAATAATAAGTTGTTTTTGTACTAAATAATATTTTTGAATCGATACTGTCACTTACGAGTAAAAACAATTTATTAACATGACAATCACTTTGCAGTTTTTATACTTATTAGCCTACTGACTACTACGGTACCTACTAAGGCTGTATTAATTGTGTTATTTTTGAAATGATTTTGAAACATTCTTATACGGGTTATTTATGTTTGTTTCAGAAAAAAAGCGAAGTCTGCGGACGTGTTTAATCTATGTCGTGGCGATGGCGAACCCAAAAATACTTCTTCGTCCGTACTGTCCTCGTTCTTCGTTAATAAAGTTGCGAACGGCAACGAACGTCGAGTGATCAACACGGTGGGAGACTACCTTATCGATTTGAAAGTATATCAAACCAACGATGCACGCAATACGGATTCTCAAGAACTTTGGAAGAAAGCGCTGGTTCGGATAAAATTCCAAACGGAAGACGATACACCTCAATGGCGCAAGCTTCAATCTCTGGTTCACTCCATAGATGCACTGTGTGAGGACCACCCTACATTTATTTCAAATCAAAACTGTAGTTAACTATATAACTAGCAATAAATCTATTTTTTATAATATATGATGTTTCCTTTCTGTGTTAGTCACAACGACGAACAGTTCGCATGAAGCTAGCTGCAGTCGTTTTGCATTTCAAATGTTAGTCACAACGACGAACAGTTCGCATGAAGCTAGCTGCAGTCGTTTTGCATTTCAAATGTTAGTCACAACGACGAACAGTTCGCATGAAGCTAGCTGCAGTCGTTTTGCATTTCAAATGTTAGTCACAACGACGAACAGTTCGCATGAAGCTAGCTGCAGTCGTTTTGCATTTCAAATGTTAGTCACAACGACGAACAGTTCGCATGAAGCTAGCTGCAGTCGTTTTGCATTTCAAATGTTAGTCACAACGACGAACAGTTCGCATGAAGCTAGCTGCAGTCGTTTTGCATTTCAAATGTTAGTCACAACGACGAACAGTTCGCATGAAGCTAGCTGCAGTCGTTTTGCATTTCAAATGTTAGTCACAACGACGAACAGTTCGCATGAAGCTAGCTGCAGTCGTTTTGCATTTCAAATGTTAGTCACAACGACGAACAGTTCGCATGAAGCTGGCTGCAGTCGTTTTGCATTTCAAATGTTAGTCACAACGACGAACAGTTCGCATGAAGCTAGCTGCAGTCGTTTTGCATTTCAAATGTTAGTCACAACGACGAACAGTTCGCATGAAGCTGGCTGCAGTCGTTTTGCATTTCAAATACCTTGAATGATGTTAGTCACAACGACAAACAGTTCGCATGAAGCTGGCTGCAGTCGTTTTGCATTTCAAATACCTTGAATGATGTTAGTCACAACGACAAACAGTTCGCATGAAGCTGGCTGCAGTCGTTTTGCATTTCAAATACCTTGAATGATGTTAGTCACAACGACGAACAGTTCGCATGAAGCTGGCTGCAGTCGTTTTGCATTTCAAATATCTTGAATGATGTTAGTCACAACGACGAACAGTTCGCAAAACTGAACAGGTGAGTCGATTCTTCATTATTAAGCGTCCTGAATCACTGTGTCAGTCAAGTTGATTGTGTATTATTGGGCATTCTGAGGCACTGTCCGGTAGCGAAGGCGACCTAGCCTTCGCTACTGGTAAAAGTGGCTCAGAATGCCCAATAATATACTACTCAGGTGACAAGCAACTATAATTTGATCAAAAAGTTCTCATTATAGGTCCCACCATTTCAATTTCATAATTACCATTCTTTAAAGTCAGAAAAATCTCCTACTAATACTGTAGGATATTTTTCTGACTTTAAGGCCTGGACTCCACCAAAGCGGAGATGTGCGGAGAAGTCCAAAGCGGAGACGAAAAGAGATGTTTTTCAGCTCTGATAACGAAATTCTATTTGTTGTTTAACAAACATCTCTCGCTCGTCTCGACGGAGGCCTCTCGAGTCCGGGCCTAAGGCACAGGTTGATCAAACTTTGGCTAAGCAGTATTCCTGTTACTCTCTCAAACCTGTTACAAAACTGCAAGATAAGAGACGAGAACATACGCTGTAACTATGTCTATAAACAAATGATGATTCAGTTAGAAATTGTGTTTCAACATGAATATTTTTTTCACAGATGCAACCAATGTGCTCAAAGCTTCAGACTCAAGTCTGAACTACGCCAGCATATATCTGAGCACTTTATTTCTTCACAGCTGGAAGCATTGAAAATGACTAACATAGATAAACCTCAAGCTCTGATCGTCAGTAATGATTGCGTAGTAACAGAAGGACAGGAAAATGGAGTGGTTCAAAACAATATGGATAACAGTATTCAATGAAACATGTTAGGATTACTGACGGTCGATTCTGTAAAATTCTCACTGTAATAACTTTGGTGAAGTGAATGTGAAGTGAGCTGTCGTTCCACCTAACGCCCCTAGCGTTAGGTGGAACGACAGCTCACTTCCACTGCCACTATTGACCGTTCACTTTAAACTCATTTCACTTACGTTTTCATGGTGAGTTTTTTACAGAACAGAACTACTGATCCGTCCAAAACGCAGTGCGAGTGAGGTGCTTCAGATCAGACCGTGCCCTTGCTGGAGTGAACTAGACAGAACGAAAGAAAGAAAGAAAAATAATTTATTCTGGACACTAAGTGCATGTTCACCTGCACTTCGGGAACTATTATTGCCCCGTCACATGCACACGTGAGGACCTAATGGCTGCGTCAGTGAACGGTATTCGCGTTGCTGAATTTTGGGCCAATATAATTTAAAATATAAATATATTTATTTAAACTATTTTTACTATTTTTGCCATCGACACGCTAAGAAGAAGAAGACCTGCACTTCGGAAGACCTAAAGAATTCCACTGATACCGCCATCTATTGGCGGACCGGTAGACTACCTATAATCCAGTAGAATATAAGAAAGTGCATTTGATGGTCATAGTCACTAATTTATGGGGTCAAACATCTCACCATGTAACCAAAGGTCTAAAAATCCACTCAGTGGAGACCAGTAATTAATGTGTTCTTAACTATACTAGTTATGTCAACGGAAAGCAATATCTATTCAGTGCCTTGAACCTGACTTTTAGGTCATGTTCCACGACCTCTTATATTCGTATTATTTTTATAATTATTGTTATTCGCCCTCGTATTATTTTAATATTACTTCAAAGTGGGAAAGAGATGGAGCTATATACAGCTCTGTCTCACTCTTACGCTGAAGTAATATGTAAAATGGATTGATTGGTTCTCAGGATACTCTAATAAAGTGGTTGTGAAAAGATAGATTCTGATCATTTTTAAGCAATAAAAATGTCCTATTTATTATGCGTTAAATAAAACTATAGTTACTACGTATTGCATTTTTTGTGAATAAAGTTTTTCAATACCAAATGATTTTATTTTCTTAGTCCATTTATCTGATTACCAATATTCACCAAAACTTAGATATCCATCGACAAATAGCCCAGGATTTGTATGTTTAAGGTATGATTTTTTATTCCAAACCAGCTAGGAATTAGAATAGTGTCTGGAATAATGTGCCAAAACTCCCCATTCCTCCGATGTCTTGTGATAAACATCATTCCTAATTATTGGAGGTGAGTCTAATATTTTGATTGGGAGCTCGAGTCTGCAGTTGGTTGTTTGCATTGATATACTTAAGCATGTCATGTCGTGTTACCATACGACCATATAAACGTAGCTAGGTTGTTTGTCCTGGATAACCTTTACGGATAGAGTAAACTACGATAACATGGCCCGTCCCACCAAAATTCAAAACGTTTGAAAGTATTTGTGAAAGTAAATACAAAGCGCCAGCAAGACTCACAATCCATATTGCTGCCGGCCTGCTACTGAAGACGAATACATACAACTACATACTAAACTCTTTCGTAAGGATGTGACTACAAACATTGAAACAGTAATTTGGAGGGGCGCGTTATCGTAGTTTATCTCTAGTTTCTGGTCTTCATGAGTGGGCATTACAGCCCGATTACAGGGGCATTAGATTTAACCATTGTTATCCCATGTTTATTTTGAGACTAAGTCTTTTGGAAGCTCGACTCTGCTCTACTGGAAACACTGCCACTATTATGTCAGGTATTCTATTATAAGCTCAGTGCTTTCAACGTGTCGCCAAAATCCCTACTGAGTGCCTTCAACAGGCATTGCAATGTATGGACAATAAGCTTAGAATGGTTTAAAATGTACAAATTGAGCACGTATGTGTGTGCAGGGCACTGTGAGATAGAACAGAAAACACACAGCTGTGCTCATGACAGTGCTTGGGCTACTTAGTCTATGAAGAATTGTAATAAAGTTCACCAAAGTCTCAGCCATTTCTACTCTATCTTCGGTAAATCAAAGGTGAGAAGCATACTCGTCATTGATGTTGATGCCTAGCCTTCCTGTCTATAGCCGGTTGAAAGCGCTTAAAGTTTGCTACAGTTGTGGTGTAATCAAGAAGAAATTGCACACAGTGTAACCGAAGTACCGAACATCTGATTCTGCATGGTTGACTTGCGACCTGCCGGTCACACGTAATGGTAGTTGCGGTGGAGATCGCTTGCGACATGGAATGTTGAAGATATTATAGCGATCTTGGGTAAATGCTTAGGTAGAGGTAGATTGCTACAAGTATCTACCTCAACCTGCCTAGCCTTTTCCCAACTATGTTGGGGTCGGCTTCCAGTCTAACCGGATGCAGCTGAATACCAGTATTGTACATGGCGCGACTGCCTATCTGACCTCCAACCCCGTCAGTACCTGGATAATACGATATCCCTTGGTAAGACTGGCTGTCAGACTTTCGGGCTTCTGACTACGCGTAAAGACTGTCAGAGATTCACGAATGACAGTCGGGACCAATGGCTTGACGTGCTTTCCGAGGCACAGAGGAGTCTTGATAATAATATGTTAAGATGGTCACCCATCCACGGACCAACCCCGGCAAGCGTAGCTTTTCTTTTTTTTAAGGCTGGGAAGTCATCCAATGACTTCTCCCGCTCTGGGTGGAGCGGAAGGGAGTTTCAGACTTTTACTGACTAAAACCCATCCATGTTCCTTCCATAGCCCTTTATGTTTCGGGGTAGTTGTAACCCTTTCGGACAATCGCGCTTACCCGGCAGGCTTGGCCCTGAGGGGCCCCTTCATATGCTGACATCTCTTTGAGGCGCGCGTGGAACATATACGCGCCGTCCGGCACGGTCCTGGTGCTGATCGGACGGTGGTACTAAGCCACGACCTCCTCTTATCAAGCAAGCAAGTATTTACCTATACCCATCTTTTGACGTCTGAATGATATTGACATTTTACAGGCGTTGTCTCTATTTTTGAAATAGGGAAACTGTACAGAAATAGTGACAAGTCCCGAGAGCGGCGCTAGTTACGATTGTGGTCACTGGTCACGCATCAAGATAAGCGACTATATTTTACCTATTTTTCCCTACACAATTTCAAGTAGGTAGTAATTTGAGGTATACATTTGAATATTTTATAACGTTCAGCGCAATAGGGACATATAGGGACAAATCTCACGACCTTCAATCAAACATGAGGCAAGGCATTAAGAAACCACAAAATCAACGTCATTTAAGATGGTAGAAATTTGTTCATTCATACACGCGTAGATATTTACGAACCAGCGCAATCCTTGTGAACTTGCGGTCAGGACTTGATGATGACTGAACTGCATAGTAGGTGAATGACCCATTGACTGACAGCGAGGATGCAAATCGAGGCGACCAGTGGTATTTTAAGATTCGTCAAAGCTGTAAGTCTAATTCTAATAAGTGATGCATCTTCCTTTAGTTTATTTATTGGGGTTGACCGACTGAACTTTTTTTGCCTACCACAAATTAAGACGAACTATACATAACTATTTATGAAAAATTGGAACGAGGGAGGGAGAAGTATTCGCAATGCATGAGCTAAATGCTAGTCATTCTTAATATTAAGGCATTCTTGCAGGGTTTGGCACATAAAGAAGGAAGGAAAGAAAGAAAGAAATATTTAATGTCCGGGCGAAACAGTACGCAGAATTGCTTAAACAATACCTACAGCTAGTTCACAGTATATTATTTGCCAATGAGCACCAAACTAAAGAGATTATATTGTCTATTGACCCTGTCTATACGAGACTACGAGTAACTTCCATACGTTCAACATTGCCCCACTCATATGTTACGAACCATGCGGAAAACGTAAAGAAACTCTATACTACCTAGTTTACCACTTATGTGTGCATTAGGCAATAATCATAGTAATGCAACCGTCAACTTTACAACGCAAACGTAGGTTATATGCTTTCTTACCGGAGGAGTTAAATCTGTTTCCGTGGCTTCGTGGCTACCTACCTATGTGCACTTTTTTTTTAAGGCTGGGAAATCATCCAATGACTGCTCCCGCTCTGGGTGGAGCGGAAGGGAGTGTCAGACTCTTACTGACTAAAACCCATCCATGTTCCTTCCGTAGCCCTTTATGTTCCGGGGTAGCGGTAACCCTTATCCCTAACTGTCAAATTTTCTCAATTAAAAATGAACCTTATGTCTTTGCAATAAAGTTGAAATACTATCAAAGAAATTTGACAGATTGTGGTAACTTGATGTGCTGGCCTCTGTACTTCTACAAAAATACTTATAGGCGTTCCTCTCTACATGTACTAACGTAGAACACACAACCCTTTACGTCAAAACCAAATCACTACATAGTATAAAACAAAGTCGCGTTCTCTGTCTCTATATCCATAAGTATGCTTAAATCTTTAAAACTAAGCAACGGATTTTGATGTGGTTTTTTTTAATAGATAGAGTGATTCAAGAGGAAGGTTTATGTGTATAAATTGTCGACATATTATGCGAAGCCGCGGGCGGAAGCTAGTTAAATATTAAATGTTAAAAAATAGATACTTATTCTACAACCATTGCCTTGTTGGTATAGTGGTCGCAAGCGCTACTGCTGGTAAGGTCTTGGGTTAAATTTCCGGCCCAGTCATAATTTTATTGGGTTTTTCCATCAGGCAGCCCGAGTCTGGATTTGTGTCCGATTGCTGGCAAACACAAACTCAAAGAATTTATTTCAAATAAACCAATTACAGGCACTTTTGAATCGTAGGAGAGACCAGAGGAGCTCGTCGCGAATTACTAATAGCCGCACAGGTCGATCCATCAGGTTAAGCTACGCTTGCCGGGGTTGGCCGTGGATGGGTGACCATCTTTACATACCGAGACTCCTCCGTGCCTCGGCAAGCACGATAAGCCGTTAGTACCGGCTGTCATTTGTCCATCTAACAGTCGTTACGGGTCGTCAGAAGCCCGAAAATCTGACAGCCAGTTTTACCAAGGGGTATCGTATTGCCCAGTTACTGGGTTGTGGAGGCCAGATAGGCAGTCGCTCCTTGTAAAATACTGGTATTCAGCTGCGTCCGGTTAGACTGGAAGCCGACCCCAACATAGTTGGGAAAAGGCTAGGCCTATAATGAGGCACTTTTAACGGCCAGTCAGAAAGATGAAGCTAGTTACCCAGGCAATAGGCTCGCCCCCGATAACAAAGGACTTGAAGAACATGACGAAATAAGCGTGTACTATAGGTATCACCTCTGCCTAACCGTTTGCAAAATGCAGGTGTGACTGACTTGCACAAATTTATTATTATTACAAGGAAAACTTCTATTATTTTGTTGAGATAAATCTACAGGCTGGCACTAGAAGGCTTAGTAAAATACGAGTGTATATAAGTGTGTACGTGATCTTAAGGTTGACAGATCTACGAGCATCGGATGCAAGTGTAGAGACTTCTTTATTTATATCTGTCCTGTGCTCAAGGAGGTTGTCGCCGTCTATCTCAGATATGTTTATGGAGTTCTGGGTTTAGTCTCACAATGGTCTGTTTATGGGCATGACCCTTTCAAATTAAAGGCCATGAAAAGGGCTTAGTAATAACAGCCGCACGGATCGATCTATCAGGTTAAGCAACGTTTGCTGGTGTTGGTCTGCAGATGGGTGAACATCTTTGCATATCGAGACTCCTCCGCGCCTCACGTTAAGCCCGGCTGTCATTTGTGCATTTTTGACAATTTTTACGGCCTTACCAAGGGGTATCGTATTACCTAGTTACTGATTAAGTTGTGGAGGTCAGATAGGCAGATTGATTGATTGATAAGGGCATTATGATTCATCATTGGAGTTGCTAGTAAACAAAGACAGCCTTGTATATTTAGGTTGTATGTTAAGTGATAGGTACCTACCCCAATTAGAGAGATAGCCTGTAATTACCACACGATAAACTCACGTATTCGTATTATAACCTACATTTTACTATCACACCAATATTATAAAGGCGAAAGTTTTGAGTGTATGTATGTTTGTTACTTCATTATGCAAAAACTACAGAATGGATCTGGATGAAATTGGCACAGATATAGATTATAACCGGGATTAACATTTATGATAACTTTTTATCCCCTTAGTACGTTTCCGTGGGAGAGAGTACATCGTCCTTTTCACACGCCTTATCGTTAGATGGAGCCTCTTCCGTCACGTGACCTTACTCGTCGCGCCACCTGTGGTCTAATTCTGGAACTAACAGTACCGCCGAGCAAGCCGCCAAATCTTATGTCATTGTTAGTCTCATAATGATATTAATGCACCAGGAAGAAATTATTTGGACTTCAGACGTCATAGGAAACATAATACAAATTTTGTTTGATTTTCAATATCCACACGGGGAAAGACGCGAGCGGAGGCAAGTTTCTCTATAAAAGTACCTACAACTATATCTTATGTATTTCGCGTTGTAATCTTTTGCATTGAAATATGAGATTAATCTGCCTAGCTTTTTCCCAACTATGTTGGGGTCGGCTTCCAGTCTAACCAGATACAACTGAATACCAGAAATTTACATGGAGAAACTACCTATCTTACCTCCACAAGGTCCTCCACCCAGTAACTAGGTAATACGGTACCCCTTGGTAGATTGGCTGTCAGACTTTCCAAGGATGCACAAATGACAGCGAAGACCAACGGCTTAACGTGCTTTCCGAGGCACGAAGGAGTCTCGGTATGTAAAGATGGTCACCCATCCACGGACCAACCGTGGCAACCGTAGCTTAACCTGATGTATCAACCCGTGTTAACCTGTTATTAGGTACTTGTCTTTGCTTCTGGGAGTAATTAATTTCAGGGTAATTATATGATCAGCAGGATTGTCCGTAAAGGTTACCGCTACCTCGGAACATAAAGGGCTGACTGCTGAGGATGGCTGGGTTTTAGTCAGTGAGTCTGACATTGCCTTCCGCTGCCGGCTGCACCCAGAGAGGGAAGAGTTTTTTGAGGATTTCCCACCCACAAATAAAAAGGGTAACTATGTTTATGTTTCTTAGCTTTTGGTTTAAGTATCACAGTTCTTCCTCCGGTGAATTTATTGAACAGGTCAAACTCAAACTCAAATAATTTATTTCAAATAAAACAATTACAGGCACTTTTGAATTGTCAAGGTGTCGGTCAGTCAGAAAGATGAAGCTAGTTGCCCATTCCAAAGCAGTAGGTACCTATGGAGAAGAACGGACTAGAAACTCCATGGACACTCTTTTAGGTGTGCTCCCTAAAATAATATTGTTTGTAAATAGGCAGCCTAGTAGTAACTAGTTGAAACTTTTATTTTATACTTAGTTTTAGATTATGTATCTCCCTAGCCAACAGCCCTAGATCAATTTCAATTTGCCGCAAGACGAGTTGTCCTCTCTGAGTGGATATCATTTTCGTGATTTAAATTAAGCTTTTATATCAAAAGATAGTCTTGAAATTGATCTAGATAGCTTCTACAAAATTAATATCCTGTTTGATATTCGACTACGGTTTCGTTTAATATAAACTACAGAAATGAAATTACAGTGAAGGCTGAAATTGATGTCATTTTCTTGGTTAATTAATTTTCTAAGTTCTATTTAAGATAACAATTGTTGTGCACGATTTTAGCATAATATCTAATAATTAGGAAATCATGGACAGCTTGTACCCGTACATTTGCATTATCTTATCCTTTTACAACACTAATAACCTTACAAAGATTTCTGCATCAGCATTCTTTATACAACGTGAGCGCTACAATGGTGACATTAATTTAAGACACACGGGTAGGGCTAGTGCCCATTAATATGTAAATGTTGATAGGTTTAAAAAAAACCGCAATTTGAATAAAATATGCAGCTGTTCCCTACATTTTAAAGAGTTATGCGAGCATAATGTATGGAACAGCTGATTTTTTTTTCACGATTTCAGATTTATTGCCATTGTAAAAGTTTATAATGATTACAATATACCCCTTAAAATATTGCCCAAGAATTCAATTTCAGCCCGTATAAAGAGAGAGCGCTTCACCCCAAAAAAATGTTTTGTTGATACCTATCGTCGAACAATTTAGCTTGCAAATAGAAATCTCACATATCCAAAAAAGCAGACTCAGAAAAAAACATGCAAAAGGCTAAGTAGAGCGTAAACATTTCAGCTTTTTTGGGTATATGAAACAGAAAGCCAATCACTCAGGCAATCGAGTGAAACGTTTTTCTATGTACCACTAGCATAACGATATTTTTTCTCATACTTCGATGGTCCAAAGCAACTGCATTATCTGCCTAGCCTTTCCCCAACTATGTTGGGGTCGGCTTCCAGTCTAACTGGATGCAGCTGAACACCAGTATTCTTACATGGGACGAGGCCCTTGGCAAATCCATTGCATGGGGCCCCAAATGTATATTTTTTACAATTATCTTTTTTAAATGTTAGGTCACTTTTGAACCCGCAGCCTCTTAGGCCGGGGGCCCCGTCAGGCCGCGGGCCCGTGGCATTTTGCCAGTCCTGCCACCCTATAGTTACGCCACTGTCCACAACCTAGTAACTGGGCAATACGATGTCAGATTTTTTTCGGGCTTCTGATGACCCGTTACGACTGTCAAAGATGCACAGTTGACAGCGGGACCAACGGCTTACCGTGCTTTCCAAGGCACGGAGGAGTCTCGGTATGTAAAGATAGTCACCCATCCTCGGCCAGCCCCAGCAAGCGTAGCTTTACCTGATGGATCGACCTGTGCGGCTGTTAGTACTTAGCCACGAGGTTCAGAGCAACTTGTTAAGTCAATTAATTTGACAAATGGCTATTCTTTAAACAGGCTTAGGTGTCGACACTCTAAATGGTGAAATACGAGTAATAACAGATGCTGCGGCGGTTTTGACATAAGACATGATTAATTACTGTTACGTTAAACGTAATGGTTGTAAGTGCCCTAAATTATTTTGCTCTTTAAATGGTAATCAGCCAAATGCACTTGACAAGCGTTCTAGATTTTAATGTTACGTATAAATGATTGACAGATAGAGGAGGATCTGAACGGTCAGCGGGATTATCCGAAAGGGTTACGGCTGCCCCGGAACGCAAAAGGCTAGGGAAGGAACGTGGATAGGTTTTAGTCTATCAGAGTCTGATAATTCCTTCCTCTCCTCTTCTCCTCCGTCCACTAAATACGCGGTCCGACGTGGAGTTGAGGACACCAGCCACAACCTACTGTCTTCATAGTAATTACTCCATCAGAATCTACTACCCAGTGTAGGTATATGGTATAGCGATTGTTGAACTCGTAGTAGGGGCAACCCTGTATTTCGCGAGTGCCGTGGTAGGGCACTGTTAGTTGTGGTAACGCGCGTTCGACGCACGCGCATCGAATAGTTATCGATTATTTTTGAAGTTCGAACAATTTTGTTCACGTTGAAACTTTTTGTTTTTGGAATTTGGATTTTTGTTTTTTGTTTTTTTTTTAAGGTGAGTTCTTAGTGTTACCTACTTTCTTTATTTTTTTTAGTCATACAGTTTAAAACAGGTGATTCTAAAACTATATTTTTGAGGCTTGAGGTTTCCCAAAATAGTGTTTAAAAATGCGTACACGCACATAAACATAAGTAGAGATATTCTTTAATTTAATAATTATGTAAGTTCCTACTTACATGTATAAAATATTATTGTTACCTACTTTGAAAATTAAAACTAAGATCACTTTCGTGAGATACGGTTCAAGAGTATTTAAGTTGCCGCAATAAATTTGGTCCGTTTTCACAATTAAAGAAAGCAAAATGTCCAGATTTTAGGTAATAACTTTAAGACCTAAATCTTAGCTAATGCTAACCTTGGATTTGGTTAGGACACTTCTTGGTAAATTATATTTATTTGAAATCATTTGGAATGTTGCTTACCATATTTCGTCACATTAATTATTGCTTCAGTCAAGTCAATTAATTTTGTTTTGATTTTAAGTTTTGTTTTCTTAAGTGAAAAATCAAAGAGATAAACTTAGGTACGTACATAATTACCCCTTTACTAATAAACGTTGTATAGCGTCTGTATAGTAACACAACGCTTTGTCAAAAATAATATGCATAATATGTATAATTTTGACCGAGTAGGTAGTCAGCGTCGAGCTGACCGGCTACAAACTGTTGGATCTAAAACTGCTTTACACAAGAACAGTATTTTCGTAATGGCTTCAAAATTATACAACAAATTGCCAAAGTGTATCAGAAGTGAGGAAAATGTCAGCCATTTAAAAAAAAAGTTGTATCTGTTTCTAGTTGAAAAGACCTATTACTGGATTGAAGACTTTTTAAATGACAAATTATGACTAAATTTAACTTTCTTTAACATTCATCATAATTACTTCAATTTACTATTACTACACACATCAAAAGTGTCTAGGGATCAACATATATTTTTGCAATAACTTTTCTCTTGATTGATATTAATTTAAATTTTCTTTAAGGATTCATCAAATAAAGTGTTTTCGTTTGTCACAGTAACGATAAACCAAGTCACCTTTGCATTAATAAAGAAATTTGCCATTTTCCTAATAAAGGGATTTTTGACATTTGAACCACTAACATTAAAGTTCGAAAAAAAGACTGAAATAACAGTTTTCTTTAAAATTTTATTGGGTAACTTAAACAATTAATAATCCGTGTTTCTACCGCGAACACTAACAACACAAGAACATCGGTTTGGCATACTCAAAATGAGTTCATCCAAATCACGCTGTGGAATGGCCGCCCATGTTCGTTGCAACAACAAAAAAAGGTCTTCTTGCAACTGGATACCCTCCATATTCGGCAGAGCTCTTCTCTGTAGCATATCCCATGCATGCTCAATCGGGTTCAAGTCTGGCGACTGAGCAGGCCAGGGCAGGACATTGATGTTAGCTGCGGCGAGAGTCTGTCTTACAACTCTTGCGGTGTGCGGTCGTGCATTATCATGCATTAACTGAAATAAGGGACCGATTTGCACTTGTAGAGGAACGATGACGTCAGATACAATCGTCTCAGCATAAATTTGAGCGTTGAGGTTGCCTCTGATCCAAATCAACTCAGTTCTTCCGCCGATCCAAATACCCGCCCATACCATGATGGTTCCACCACTATAAGGATGGACTTCCTGGCAGGATTTTAATCGCTGTTGGCGTCCAGGGGTTCTCCAGTGTCGTATACGTCTTGTATCCGGTCTCATACCAAAACGAGACTCATCAGAAAAGCACACGAAACGCCATTGTTCTTCTGCCCAATTTCTGTGTTCAAGAGCCCATTGATATCGAATCCTACGATTGTGCATTGCTATAGGTGGTACCCGTAGCGGTCTTCGGGAATGAAGGTTCACTTCATGCAAGCGGTTTCTGACTGTTTGGTCGCTAATTAAGTTCCCTGAAGAGTGATGAAGCCTCACGGCTCACATCATGGCGGTTATTGTTGGAGCTCTTCGAGTTAAGATTTGAATGTATCGGTCTTGTCTCCGTGTGGTGCAGCGATACCGTCCTTCATGGCGCTCAGCCACGGTACCAGTGCTTCGGTAACGTGTCCAAAGTCGACTGATAACACCTTTTTTTGTTGTTGCAACGAACATGGGCGGCCATTCCACAGCGTGATTTGGATGAACTCATTTTGAGTATGCCAAACCGATGTTCTTGTGTTGTTAGTGTTCGCGGTAGAAACACGGATTATTAATTGTTTAAGTTACCCAATAAAATTTTAAAGAAAACTGTTATTTCAGTCTTTTTTTCGAACTTTAATGTTAGTGGTTCAAATGTCAAAAATCCCTTTATTAGGAAAATGGCAAATTTCTTTATTAATGCAAAGGTGACTTGGTTTATCGTTACTGTGACAAACGAAAACACTTTATTTGATGAATCCTTAAAGAAAATTTAAATTAATATCAATCAAGAGAAAAGTTATTGCAAAAATATATGTTGATCCCTAGACACTTTTGATGTGTGTATAATTCAATTAAGTACTTTATTTTATGCGGCTCATGACATTTTTCAATTGGTTCATTTCTTTTATCCTAGACTATATTAATTATGATAGTAAAAATAACCTGCTTACTAATATTATATTTGTATGCCGATTGGCCGAACATACAGATCAGCTAAAATGTATAAATAACACCTTTTTGTATTTATGTTCACAAATAAAGATTGATTTGATTTGTCTTCTTCTTTCAAAACTCAAATTTGTGACGACTGAAACAGAGATCGGTGTGTAACTATTCACCTGATATAATTAATACGTTTATTAGTAAGGAGGTTATAGTATTCCTAATTTCCTATACTACAGTTTAAAAAATAGAAAAAGTTTACTACAGCTTCCTACTAAATTAAATTACGAAGAGTCTCTCTCAGTACGTATGAATGTTTGAAATGTTTACACGAAAAACTACAGAACATACAAAAACAAAAAAATACAAGAATGGAGTGCTGTTCATGCTGAGGTTTGAATAATAAAGTTAACCTGATATAATATGGTCCATTAACATTTTAAAACGTGATACTTTTTTAACATTTACCCCATATTTACTGTCAAATCAGTAGCAGCAGCCTACTAGCCAGCCTTTAGCAGTAATCCTAGTGGTGTGACCGTCGGACAGCCAAGTCATAGGTCTCGAGTTCGAACCCTAGGCACGCACCTCTGTTTTTAGGGATTCATGTGTGTATTGTATAATTATCACTTATTTAAAAATCGGTGAAGGAAAACATCGTGAGTAAACCAGCTTGTCTGAGTGATATTTCTCAACAGCATGTGAAGCTAAGTGAGAGGCCCATAGGGCAGCTTAAAAACTCTGATACCAGGTTAGTCACTAACCACACGATAAGAAGAGGACACGTGAATATGGAAAACCTCAATAACACTTTACCCGGGAATCGAACTCAGGACCTCATGCTCAGTAGTACCGCTTGCGACCACTAGACAAACGAGGCAGTCATATCTAGTGCAACATTACAAACATAATGTAACAACTTCTTACTACATTTGTTTAAACATTTCATTACGGAATCTGGCAGTTACATTAGGTATTAAAACATTTGTTCATACTAAGCCTGGCCGCACACGCGCCATGAATCGCAACCACAAAACGCCACCACAGACATTTTTTTTTTGTTAATGGCATCTCGCAGTTCAACCATAGGGTTGTACTGCTTAACCGGACTTGCCTTTGGATGCCACATAATTGTATAAAAACTTACAAACTAAGCGACTACACGCTAAGGGCACCCCCTACGGGGTACGGACCTCGGCTTAGGGCATTGCTGGGGGATGACAGCAAGGGGCAAGCTGGATCGGGGGTAATTAAAAGCTACTGGCTCAGCGGCAACGCGAGCTGGCTCGAGCAAGCGTCGGGGGCCACCACAGACGTTTTTCCTGTAGTTTTATTACATTTCATATGGACTTGCCCCACACCGTTGACGCCGGTGGTCGCCACACGCTACAAATCAAAATGGCCACTAAACGTCGACACGAAACGCTGACACATGGCACCCACACGATTCCTACCCCTCTCCCCCGTCGGTTTAGTCAACCAATTTGAACCATATTTTGTTTAAAAGAATGTCCGTGGAGTTTCTTGTCTGTTCTTCTCCATAGGTATCTTTTTTGGATTGGACATCTAGCTTCATTTTTCTGACTGACCGACCCTATTACAATTCAAAAGTGCCTGTAATAGGTTTATTTGAAATAATTACTTTGAGTTTGAAGGCAATGCACGCACGTTCTAGATTGGAATAAAATATCATCAAGATAAAAAAGAGTGTATTAAATACGTACTATCGAAACAAACGTAAAAACTATTGAAGTGTAGGTAATAACATTTATATGGGGCCACCTCTGAATTATGACCTACCAAACAAAAAAAGAGTCATCAAAATCAATTCGTAATTGGCGGAGTAATCGCATTACAAACATCCAAAAAAAACCTCCAGAGAGAACCTCCTTTTCTTGAAGTCGGTTAATAAGTAGAGGCCACCGCGTTTCGCCTACCTTTAGGTGGCGCGGGCGCCGCCGCCGGCGCCGTTTGCGGTCTTCTGTAGCCGTGTGCGGCCAGCCTTTGATCTGCATTCAGTGCTATATGGCTACTAAAATTGCAGTAACACGCGAATATAGTAATTATTTCTTAATGATCTGTTAGGATGTGTGCCACTTGAATTACATAAGGAATAACATAATTGTGTACATGTTCTTGAAACTCGAAAGTGAGAATCCGGTTCAGAGAGCTAAATAAGTTGATATTTAAATATCTCTAGTTATTAATGACATCGGTTTTATTAAGTATACACTAAAAAAATAAAACCGACTTTCAAAAAAAACACTACAAAGTGAAAAATAATTTTGATTTCGGAAGTCGGTGTCCTCGGTTTTGTGTTTTCATTTTTGCCACCGACTTCCGAAATCAAAATTATTTTTCACTTTGTAGTGTTTTTTTTGGAAGTCGGTTTTATTTTTTGAAAAAAATATTTTATTTTTACTTTTTAGTTGTGGCACCTACACAACCCCCCCCCTCCCCCCAAAATTTTTAATACCACTACCTGGTAAATTACATGACAGGAACTTATTAGAACATCGTCCACATATATTAAGTTTTGTTGATTTTTCAAAAACCGCTTATTCGATTTCGGTAAAAATGGGACCATTTGGGAAGTATACCTTTTCCAACAAAAAAAGAATTTTTCAAATCGGTTGGCAAGCAACGGAGTTATGCGCGAACAAACATAAAAAAAAATATATACAGTCGAATTGAGAACCTCCTCCTTTTTTAGAAGTCGGTTAAAAACCTTAGTACACATAGCGTGGCAGGTCAGCGGGATTGTACGAAGGGGTAACCACTGTCCCGGAACACATGGCTAAGGAAGGTACATGGATGGGTTTTAGTCTGAAACTCTATTCCGGTCCCTCTTCAGAAGGAGGGGTCATTTGATGATTTCTCATACTTTATAAAAAAGTACTTGGCGTAAATATTAAACTTTAAAAATACCTAATCGGGGGAAATACCTTATCCAGGGGATGAACAAGTAATGACCGCTACGCTAACTCACTGCGTGTTTTTCATTGTACTGTCTAGTTTTTCTCACGATGTTTTTCTCAATCGTGGCTCTGAATACGAGGTTTTTTAGCCGGTTGCACGGGTGTATTTAGTTACTAAGCAATTTTGTTTTTAGAAAAGTGCGTTTTGTTTGTCTGTGCAGAATAAACGATTTTTCTTTCTTTTCTTCACTGAAATTCACAGATTTTTAGATTCACTGAAAGAACGGTTAATGATGTTGAAAAAGTAACAAAATTACTTGCCAGGTTTAAACGTGAGCCTAGCACAAACGCGTGGAGTAAATTAGTAAATTAAAAATACCATTACGCACGTAATATTAACTTCGTTTTAAGACCTCATTCATATCTACTCGTGATACTCATTGCATTTGTATGAAATAGTAAACTGTTTGCCAAGGGAGCAAACGACTATTTTAAACTAGAGTGTCGCTGCGCTCGGGATTCTGCTCTAGAATACTTCGCTCCGCTCTTGATTACCTCACTCGAGCTTAAAATGCAACACCCAAGGTGTACATTCTACATACTATTACTATTTATCGCTCCCTATGAGAAAACATTAAGTACTTGCAACTTATATACAATAATACTAAGCGGGATTGTCCGAAAGGGTTACCGCTACCCCGGAACATAAAGGGCTACGGAAGGAACATGGATGGGTTTTAGTCAGTAAGAGTCTTTTTTTTTTTTTTTTTTTTTTAAGGCTGGGAAATCATCCAATGACTGCTCCCGCTCTGGGTGGAGCGGAAGGGAGTGTCAGACTCTTACTGACTAAAACCCATCCATGTTCCTTCCATAGCCCTTTATGTTCCGGGGTAGCGGTAACCCTTTCGGACAATCCCGCTTACCCGGCAGGCTTGGCCCTGAGGGGCCCCTTCATATGCTGACATCTCTTTGAGGCGCGCGTGGAACATATACGCGCCGTACGGCACGGGTCTGGTGCTGATCGGACGGTGAGTCACCCATTACTCACCGTCCGCAGGCCCGCGCCTACGGTGGCCGGGAGTCGTCACGTGGCTCCCGACGCCCGGGGCGTCTTCTGCGGCGGCTGGGACGGGAGGACCTTTCTCTCTCCCATCCCGCCACCTCCTTCGCGAGCATAACTTTTTCGCAGAAGGAGGTGACTGCCTCCCACTCCCTCTCGCCCCGGACCATGGCTTGCACCAGGGCCGGGCGCGAGAGGTCGCCGCCGCCGATCGCCTCTACGAGGACACGGCGGTGCTCTGCCCATGCTGGGCAGGTTTGCACCGTGTGTTCTACCGTGTCCTCTGGGCGATCCCCAGTGGTGACACCCGGGCGTTTCCTCCCGCCTGATGATGTGCAGGAACCTCCCGAAACATCCGGTGAGGACCTGCGTCAGGCGGTAGGTGAGGGCGCCGTGACGCCTCTCTAGCCACTCCTCAAAGAGGGGCCTTACCGCCACTATCGTGGCGTGCCCTGCGCTGGGTTGCGACAGTCGCTGATTCTAGGCCGCCATGAGATCGCACCGGAGGTCCGTCCGCTCCGCCGCAATTTGCTGCGGAAACGGAGTTTCCCCCCGGCTTAGTACCTCCGCGCGCCACTCGAACAGGCGCGCGAGGACTATCGCCTCCAGATCCCACGGCGGCAGTCCGGCAAGGAGGCTTGCCGCCTCGCCCGAGATCGTGCGGTACCCCCGGATAAGCCGTATGGTTACCACCTTTTGGGGCGCGTTCAGATAATGGGCGGCTCGCCGCCGCAGTGAACGCGCCCACACCGGGGCCCCGTAAAGGGCCATGGACCGCACGACTCCCGCGTAAAGCCTCCGGCAGGAGGCGTTTGGCCCCCTCAAATTGGGCAAGAGCCGCTTGAGGGCGGCCCCAGTCCGTTCCAGCTTGGGGGCCAAACGTCGGAAATGCTCCACGAAATTCCATCGGCTGTCGAGGACCAGACCCAGGTATTTCATCGTGGTCTCGACGCCGATGTGAACCCCTCCTACCGTAAGTTGGGATCCCGATGGTGGCCTATTCCGAGGCCCATGAAAGGACATGGTCTCGGATTTGTGCAAAGCCACCTCGAGACCCAACTGCCGGATCCTCTCAACGACTGTCGCAACCCCGCGTGTCATCGCGTCGGCCGCCGCCTGATGCGACCTCCCCTGCGCCAGGACCAGCGTGTCGTCAGCGTAGCAAACTACGCTGACGCCGTCAGGGAGGTCGGCCCGCAGCACCCAGTCGTAACCGATGTCCCGCAGGAACGGCCCCAGAACCGATCCCTGCGGGACACCGCACGACATCTCTCGCCGGTTCCATTCCCCATCGCGACCGGGGTAGATGACGGCTCTGTCCGTCAAGTACGCCCCGACTATTCGGTGGACGCCATCATGCGCGTTAGAGCCCTCACGACGGGGGACGCGGTGTCCCAGGGTAGGGTCGTCGTGGCGGTGTCACTCGACATCGCCAACGCCTTCAACACCCTGCCCTGGAGTTGCATTAGGGAAGCACTCCGGTATCACCGGGTGCCGACCTACCTCCGTCGAATAGTAAGAGTCAGACACTCCCTTCCGCTCCACCCAGAGCGGGAGCAGGGATTGGATGATTTCCCAGACTTAAAAAAAAAAAAAGATACAATAATACTTTCATTCTCACCACTTGAGAAAGGCATTTTTTATTAAACCAAGTAAAATCCGAATTAGAGTAGACAATTACGAACGAAGGCATTCCTTTCGCGCATTTTTGTATTTTTTCAAAAACTTTTTATTTTTAATTTGGCTTGTGCACGGTTACTTTATCATACTGTCTGTTACTTGTTCAAACAATGGACTAACATTGCTGCAGTAACAATATCTACATACCAAATTCAAACCACTTTTAGCCCCTAGGGATTAAAGAGATATTTTAGTCTAGCTTTTTTTGAATGGATGTGATTAAACTGTATTTTCGATTGAAAAATAATTCGAATATACTTTAATTGTATAACGCGTGTTTGTGCCATCTGCCATCTTGTGTTTGAGAAGCATGTCTTATACTTCTTAGCCAGCCGATGTCATTATAATCCAATGAATATGGTGCCTAAGTCGTGGTGGCATTCGATTCAGCCGTGCGATTAGATTGTGCCCGAGCTCATACCAGGATAAAGTGCGCTAGGAATGCATATCTGTCCGTTGTAAGCGGAATAACATTTTATAATAATGGCATGGGTAGAACGGTTAAGCCTTTATCTTTCGGAGTACCACTCGCATTCGTGACCAGAGGAATATTCTGTAGATCTAAATAAAACGGGGTCCAGCTGCTAGATGACGTACTGTTTTTGTACATAGATGTCTTTTCCAGCTCAAAATCTATTTAGTATATTAACACGTTAGCTGCGGCACGAGGTATTATCGGCCCGCACCGTGACCAGACGTTAGGGTGACACGCGGTCTATTAGACCCCACCTCCTTTAACAGACTGAAATACATTTTCTGGCGCGAAATCAAAGATAAGTGAAAAATTTGGTCCTTATCGATATAGACAGTGAATTGATGAACCCTAATCTACCGTCGCCCCGGGATCTGATAACTAGTTTAGGAATTATTGGCAAAACAAAATATGGGATCTTATACACCTCGTAACGCACTGAAATAGGGTAAATTTTCGTTAAGATTAGTGATGGGAAAAATAATATCGACGCAACGACGTTTATCTATTTTTGTGTGAAAATCTTAATGCGGTTCACAGAATAGAAAAAAAAGAAAACCAGAAGTAGAAAAGAAACTATCCTATGTATTCTGCCTCGGGCTTTAAAAATACACTATTAGAACTTGAATTAACATAAAAAAATCAGTAACAATATACTTTTTTATAAAAAATCGCAATCGTTCTGTTTCTGGTTTTTTTTTAATTAACTTCTTCCGACATCGTTTAGACATGTTCGGCGATGTAAAAGGACGTGCTCTCCAATCGACGTGATGCACAACACTAGTCGCGGGAAGCTCGCGTTGGGTGTGGTACGAGGTCCGGGGATATGGGACGTTTTAGCCTCGTTCCGCACTGCATTAAAATGATATTAATTCAGTGCGGTACGAGGCCTAAGACATCCGGTACCAAGGTAGGTATACCACCGAGTCCGGGGCCATTAGCGCGTCTCAAATATACATTTATTTCTTTTCTATACTGGACCAAACCAAAGCTTTGCCCTTCGCACAACAGAGATGTTCACGTTTTTCCGTGCCGCACCACAAGGAAGTTGCATGAGGGGTGATTTAGGCCTCGTTTCGCACTTAACGTGTTAAGCTAAGAGGTCATTATATGAGAGCTCTTAGGATTTATGTAGTTAATTCGGTTATCCTACTTATATTCTTAAATACGTAAGTGACTATAGATACGGAAGTGACGGTAGACCGCGACCTATGTAGATTACTACATAAGATACCTTTCCCTGTGGTGTGTTCCTATAGGATACTATCAAGTATGGAAGATACAATATGTCAAACCGCCATTTTCTTTCTAAAAAATAACTCTAAAGTGTTATTTCAACAATACTCCACAATATCTGTTGTTATCTTGCCGTTATATGTCTATACCTAAATACTAAAATAAATGGAGTATATAGATACAGTGAAACTGTAAGCAAAAACAAACACTAAATAGTTATTTATTTGATCTAACTTCTAATGCTGCTAATTCGAAATGTATGACAGATTCAAACCATGCAATTAGTACCCAGTTCTATTTGATTTCATTTGATATTCAACGCAGAGAAAGTGATGAATTACAGCCATTCAAATTGATACGAACAATACTCCACCGTAAGACAGTAATATACATATGAATTACATAAAATATAATAACAGATTTGTGTAGTATGTAGATTAGAGGAATCAACGTGATATTGTTTGAGTTCAGCTCACTGATGAGAAGGAAATAGTAGTGATTTAGAATTTCTACTAAATGATTCTATCATTTAGAGAGAGGATTTATAAGCTTAGAATAATAGGTTCCGAAACTAGGGTTACCCTAGGGGGTTTACCCTCTCGGGGGTAAATCCGCTTTTTTTGTGGGGGTAACGTTGAACCTAATAATGAAGACCTAATCACTACATAGTATAAAGCAAAGTCGCTTTCCGCGTACTATGTCTGTATGTAATCACAACGGATTTTGATGCAGTTTTTTTACTAGATAAAACATCGTGAGGAAACCGACATATCCTAGAACCAAATTCGAAGACATGTGCATGTCATTAGACCCGCGTGGTAGATCACAGCCCACTCCCTCTCGAAGAGAGCAAGCCTGTGTCCCAGCAGTGGGAACATTATATGGCTGATTGTGGTAATCAACTCTATCGTGGTGATTGTGGTAATCCTGCGCTGACCATAATTAATTATACCAGTGGTCATGTAATGAGAAGAAAACACCTCCTTTTCATTATTATTGAAATCCTTAGAATGGCCTTTTCTTTGGTGTCCCCTTTAACCCTTATTAAAGGTGACATATATTATATAGTGTACGGTCGGCAGCGCATCAAGTTATACCAAATTCACTCTTAAAACATTCAACTTAAAGTTCAAAATCGATTGGGAGATCTTGACAGTTTGTGGTAATTTGGTGTGCTGGCGATTGTACTTCTTCGAAAACAGAAGAATCGTTCTTCTCATAGGTAACCGTTAGCATTCTCTGTTTATGCTTCATTATTTTCTTGCCATATCTTGAGTAAATCTTTGTCCTACGAGTTTTTTTCTGATCCTTGAACTATTATAACGATTACCCGAGACTTTTAACCCTGAGAAACTTTGGTGTCCGGTATGCTAATAAACAAAATTGTTTGGGGGCGACCCGTTAAAAATAATTATACAAAAACTCTCGAGATATCGGGAAAATATGTAGACGGAGGCTGTCTGATTAATATGGCTGAGATACAAGGGTTATCTGTAGTGAATTATACTTCGCTTTACTAGCTATGCTGGATCTGATTCCTAAGAATTCCTATCAGCAATCTGTTAACGACTCGGCGAATACTAAAGTGAATTCAAAAATATAATTCGAACTCGATTCTCGAAAATAAATATGAATTTTAATCGATTATTTTATGAAAAAATATCAATATTTTGATATATCGATTATTTTTACTCAAGACCCATTTTTATCTAGTTCTTTTTTTATTAATACGATAGAGAAGATACATTTTTTTTTACTGGATGACGGGTTATATAATTTGTATTGAATGACAAGACTAGTGGTTTAGGACCAAGGCATGAATTGACACTAAAACCATACTAGGTGCAACGTGACATACAATGATATTGGCTAGTATGAAAACTGCTTTATATAATAAATGACATTCAGCCGTGGGTGATTTGTACTAAAACTGCCTACTGGAGGATTTATGAGTAATTTTCAAAGTTAAACCCATTGTTTTGTAGACTTTGAAACTGTCAACTATGATCATGAGATGATGAGGTGTCATCGTAAATCTTTACGATATTTGTAACAAGTACGAAAACTTTGTAACGATTCTAAGAATTCTTTGGCAAAATATTATGTCGTAAGTATGTGAGGTCGTGCGTGATGTTTGTTAGTATAGGTATTGCCTTGACAAATTCTACAAAGAAGTGAGGATAATGTTTTCCCTGTTTTTGTAAATGTTTTTTTCCTTCCGATCCACTTTTGCTTTAAACCAGCTTTCCTAAAGTGGGCAATAACGCCTGTTGTGTCCGCTGTAGGCTTAAAGGGGGGCAGTAAGAGACCCAGAAATTTTTTCTCAATTAAAAATGAACCTTATGTTTTTGCAATAAAGTTGAAATACTTTCAAAGAAATTTAACAGATTGTGGTAACTTGATGTGCTGGCCTCTGTACCTAGGTGAAAAAATGGGGGCGCTAAAATATAATTTATTCTCAAAGATTTAAAACTTATTTAGACAAAATAAGTTTGGGAACCCCTGCTTTAAACCGAAGAAGTGAAGACTTTCTTTGTTAAGATCCATTTTCAAACGTTCGAATAGGGATGATGAATAAAAACTCTTTTTGTGTCTGCCAGCTAGATTATTAAAAAAAATATTGCACACTAAATTTTCTATTTTTACGAAATCAAAAGATCACGTTGATACATTGAGTCTTGGTGTAATTTATGCTAATGTAGCCATAGATTAAGAAACAACAACAGAGAACCAAAGGAATTGTGTTGCTCATTGTCTTCATATGTTTTTTTTTATTCAATAGGTACATTATTGTGGCTATGAGAAGTAAATTTCTTATGCATAGTTGGTAAAGTTAGCTGACCCTGTATAAAATAAAGGATCACTCCCAATCTTGGACATAAAAGCAAATACCAAGTTTAGACTTTACGTCGGTAAAATAATATCATTTAATTTGGACATTCCGATTCGATCCCAAAGACATTAAAAACCTTGCCCCATAGGGACGAATAAAGGTTCAATTGATTTTCAAATGACACAAGCTATGAGACTGTTGAGATAAGTCGAATTGAAACGTTTTACGAGAGAAGCAATAGTTGTATTGTGTTGCTCCAGTTTGTACCTCAAATACTGCAGGTTCTAGATTTAAAACTGGGATTGCCAGCTTCGTATTTTGGGCCTTTTGGCTCGGATATTGAGAGAAGGTATAATATCAATCATTTAATTTATAACCGTAGTATGATAGCAGTGATAGTCTATTTTTATGACCGTCGAAATCGAGACCTATGCCAAGTCATAGGTCTCGAGTTTGAACTTAAATCACGCGCCTCTGATTTTATGGATTCATGTGCGAATTGTATAATTATCACTTGCTTAAAAATCGGTGACGGAAAAGACCGTGAGAAAACCTTTATATCGTATATCTGAGAGATATTTCACAACAGCATGTGAAGCTAAGTCAGAGGCCCATGGCTGAAAAACCCTATAATTCAAACTCAAACTCAAACTCAAAGCATTTATTTCAAATAAACCAATTACAGGCACTTTTGAATTGTCAAGGGGTCGGTCAGTCAGAAAGATGAAGCTAGTTGCCCATTCCAAAGCAGTAGGTACCTATGGAGAAGAACGGGCAAGAAACTCCATGGACACTCTTTTAAATCAAAATATGTTTACAAAAACTGGGTTACCTCATTCATGTTGAAATTACACGTGATAACGATGCAGAACTTAATGAAAGCGTCCATAAATTACAAGTTTAAAAAAAACAATTCAAAATTATTTTAAATTTTAAAACAGCCGTGGCAGCTAAGAGGTGACCAGTCCCTACTGACGGCGCTCGTTCATGAACATGACACATGGATTACCACCATTCAGTTCAACCATTTTGATGGGAGCTAAATGATCCAACATACGCATCACCATCAGTGAGACATTACAGGGAGCATGACATGCTCTCAGCCGCCAGGGCACATTCAGGTCAATGTAAGACGTACTCAGTAAATTTATGGTAGCTTTATAGTAGGTACATCTAGGTAATCTAACCTAACGTAAAGTACGTGTACTAACTACATAACAAGTTAGTACGTATCCCATGAAAAAAAGGCCTCTATTTATGTTTGTATGACTGAAGGTAAGACTTGTGTACTTTTCTTGAAATTCAGTTGTATCATGTCGAAATTCAGTTGTATCATGTCGAAATTCAGTTGTATCATGTCGAAATTCAGTTGTATCATGTCGAAATTCAGTTGCATCACGCCGTCCTCCTCTTCGTTTACTCACTGCTGAGTGTTGTGACGTATCCAATTAAATTGTTGACGAACTCTTTCCATTTGTGACGACCTTTGGTTGCTCTATGTAGAATGAACAATGTGTTTTATAGATGCACGAAAATCTCAGCATGATTTTTATACCATTTTAGACGTCTGTTCAAAACTGGCAACACTTTTTAAAACGTTCCAATATTAAACTGTACAATGTAATATCTCAGTATTATTTCCGTTTCCGTCCGCATTTCGATCCAGTCTGCATCAGCTGTTTTCTTCAATAAGGAAATATTCGTGGCGGCGATTTACAATGCTTGATATTTTTCTTCCTTTTAACGGATAATGCTAGAGATTGGATTTCTAGTGAGATTAAATTGCAACGTCGCACGGTAGCGGAGCTGTTGGACTTGTACAGACGCCAGCACATCAAGCTATCCCTGTCAAATTTTTTCAATTAAAAATGAACCTTATATCTTTGCAATAAAGTTGAAATACTATCAAAGAAATCTGACAGATTGTGGTAACTTGATGTGCTGGCCTCTGTACCAACGAATCATGCAACGACCTACTTATTTCGGGGGAAGTTAAAACGGTACGGGGTGGGGGGATCGGGGGCGTATGGTAGGTACGCGCGTGACAAAATAGTGCAGCAATACTCTTCAGAAAATCTTGTAAGAATTACACACAGCAATGCAAATAGCATGCAAGATATTTGATTAAATTAGGTATAATATTAAATACAAATAATTATATTTTTATCCTTTATACAAAGCAACTAACAATTAATTATCGCCTTTTATCTGGCCTCGTGAGTGCTACGTATTCTAGTTTCTATTAAAATTAAAATCAATTTGAGCTTCAATATTTGCATTGTTGTCTACTGTCGTGGGAATGTCTTTTCAATTTCTCTTAATTTTTTTTCCCGAAAATGACCTTGTAATGTTTTTGCACATGGTTTTAGTAGGAATTTGGCAGCCAAAATAATTATGTCCGTGCCAAAACTGGTAAAGTCAATATTTAAACAATTTCTGTCTACAACCACCATTAAAGATAGGAAAGAAGACCCACTTTACTCAAGGGATAAGAAGGAGAGAAGGGTGAAGAAGGAGAGATTTGAACGAAATGAATACGCGAAAAAAATTGAGCTGTTCCATACATTTATGCACACGTAACTCAATAAAATGTATGGAACAGCTCATTTTTTATCGCGATTTCAGGGTCCATCCCATAGCAAAAGTTGTTCGTAACGATGAGTACAATGCTCCCACGAAATTCTTAGAGTTAATTTTTTAACACCTTATATTTAATTTAATAGCCTTTTATGTGCACATTTTGCATTGACGGAGGTCTTATCGTTTATTCTATCGGCTAATACTTATTATGTCAACATCATACAAAGTCAATTAGCCAATGTCTACTTAATATTTGTTGTATAATTTTATTATTAATAAATTTGCCGGCAAAACTAGGCAAACAGCTCTGTTCTAATAACATAGTTCGATGGAAATTAACGAGCTCGGGATACAAGAATAATAATAATTATAGGTTCGGTTATAAGCCGTGTTATTAATGGTTTAACACCATACAAACATTAAAATGTTAGTCGACGTTCTTGATATTTGAAATGTAGACTTAGTAGAATCAGCTCGTGGGTAAGTAATAACAGCAGCACGGATCGATCCATTGGGTTTAGCTACGCCTACCGGGGTTGGTCAGTGGATGGGTGACCAGCTTTACATATCGAGACTACTCCGTGCCTCGGAAAAGCACGTTGGTCCCGGCTGTCATTCGTGGATCTTTGACAGTCGTTACGGGGAGTCAGAAGCCCGAAAGTCTGACAGGCAGTCGAACCAATTACCCAGTTACTGACTGGGTAGTGGAGGTAAGATAAGTAGTCGCTCCATGTAAAATACTGGTATTCAGCTGCATCTGGTTAGACTGCAAGCCGACCCCAACATAGTTGGGAAAAGGCTAGGCAGATTGAGACTCAGTGATAATCGGGGGTAAATATGAGCAGTGATCATCATAACCTTCTTGGGCAATCCTAACTTAGGCCATCACTCAGTACGCCAATGTGCTGAGCGAAGGCCTTTTTGCGAAGATGTGATGCATACTTATTTTTCACTCGTTTATTTCACACAGTCGGTATGATCACCATTTTTAATTATTTCCAAGCTATCTCCTAATTTACACAATTCATCCATCTTTTCTTTTTCTTAAGCCTGCTTGTTTGCTTACATAATTTAATATTTGAAACGGTCAAAAATAAAATATGAAATCACAAAGAAAAAAGACCGCTCGTTTTAAAAACTTGCATCACCGAACAGAAATTAAATATTATGCCAAGACATAATTGTAAAATTGCATTTAATGCTAATAAGTATTCCATTTGATTCTAAAAATCTGGGACGTCATATTGTTATATTTCATACAAATCACGTACTTACAAATCCCGCGTTTTGACAATTCACTAAAAGTAACGTTATTGACTACCCATTCAAATACCCAATTGGAAGGGGGAATGAAACTCCAACTTGCTTAGCGATTTTATAATCTTCAACCATATTTAAAATGTTGTTAACGTAGGTATAGCATTTAAAATTGACATGCCGTGACCTTATCAGAAACGCTCTATCACGTCTGCTTTGTGAACTTTAAATTGTAATTCCATATTCGGCTATACTGGGTGTAACCGAAAGGGTATATACATACAAAAGGATATGCTACAGACCACCAAACTGAACAACTTTTTGTACCAACTGAACTGAATTTCGGAGTTGGTCCAATAATAAGGGTCCAACTCCGACATCGCAAAAAAGTTGTTTAGTTTGGTGGTCTGCAGCATATGCTTTTGTATGTATATACCCCCTAAGCCCCCGCTATCCATCTGCTTGAGTCTGCCCATCACCGGGCAGTATCTCAAGAACCGTAAGTGGTAAACAACTGAAATGTACACTCGAGAGCAATGAATCCGGGTCACTTAAAGAATCCTAAAAATCTCGGAAACTAAAAATGCTAGGTTAATGCAATAAATTGTATTTAATAGACAATGTTATACTCCTTAAATGAAGGTATTAAAACTTCTTAGTTTTTGTAAAGTTATATCATAAAAAAATCAAATTTGAAAAAGGGCCACTTTCGAAGATGGAACTACGAAATTACAGCATTTGGTTTTGCTTTTGTTTGTAATCTGTCATTTATGTGGGTACATAAACCATGTTGATAGTGCTCTATATTCATTATTCAAGCTGAAATTATGTCGCTTACGCCTGAAGAATGCACCAGAATACTTACAATGCTGGAAACCGGCCGGAGTCAGCGCGATACAGCCAGGACTGTCGGTGTGTCGCTGTCAACAGTACAAAGAGTTCTCCGACGTTACGAAGAAACTGGTTCTAACCTACGCAGACCAGGAACGGGCAGAACCAGGTGTACCACAGCACGAGAAGACCGATACTTGGTTAACACCATGCTTCGAAATCGCTTTCTCACAGGAACTGAACTCACAAATCAGTTTCGACGCCTCGGAGGAAGTAACCCAAGTGCATGGACAGTAAGACGTCGGCTTGCTGAATCTAACTTAAAACCCCTTAGACCTGCAAACGGCCCTAAACTGGAGCGTGGGCATCGTATTTCAAGACTAAGAAATGCCCAGGGCCACGTACATTGGAGTATTGAAGATTGGTCAAAAGTTATGTTCTCCGACGTATCAAAATTTATGCTCTACAAGCACGATGGAAGACACAGAGTGTATCGAAGACCAGGGGAAAGATTCAAGCAAGCATGCATCGAAGAAAAAGTAGCCTACGGTGGTGGGTCTGTACTTGTGTGGGCCGGAATTTCTTCTGAAAGTCGCACAGAGCTGGTGATCATAGAAAACGGCTCTTTAACTAGCGTAAGATATGTGGAAGAAATCCTCAATGATCACGTTGGTCCATTTATGGTCAATTTAGGTGAGGATGCTATATTTATGCATGACAATGCCCGACCTCATACAGGTAGGATTGTGAATGACTACCTTCAAGAGATGAACATTACTCGTATGGAGTGGCCAGCGCGCAGCCCGGATATCAACCCGATCGAGCATGCTTGGGACGAGCTAGGCAGATGCGTAAAACAACGAAACCCTCCCCCAATCACGCTTCGTGAGCTCAAAATTGCTCTCACAGAGGAATGGGAGAATATTCCCCAAAATCGTATAAGGAACTTGGTGTACAGCATGCCAAACCGCGTAAACGCAGTAATGGAAGCACGAGGAGGCAATACGAAGTATTAAAATTCAAGAAAATCGTAATAAAGTTCAAAAATTTCATGTTTCCTATTTTTGTTTTAAGGAGAGATCAGCAGTTTTTTTCTTTATGTAATTTTGTGTTAATAAAATGTATGGTGACTCATATTTTTTTTACTTTCATTTAAGGAGTATTACATTGTCTATTAAATACAATTTATTGCATTAACCTATCATTTTTAGTTTCCGAGATTTTTAACATTCTTTAAGTGACCCGGATTCATTGCTCTCGAGTGTATATAGATTGCGTACTTGTATTGCCACTATAATAACAAATAATAAAAAAGAAATAAAGTAAAAATTAATGCAACCCTTTTCTACTTTATTTCAATTTTAGGTACATACAAGAAACGTTTTTTATTAGCTAAAGCATTTTTTGTCTGTGTATTCCTTTTGTATGTGTGACCGACTCGCACACGTAAGGGTAGGCCGGTTTTTTTACTGATATAGGTACAGCGTATAGCTGTTCGTCTGCTTACAACTTTATCTTTACGTATCTCGGTCGCTACTAATGTCAGCCAGTCGACATACTGACCCAAAGCGGAGAATTACATCATTATTGGCGAATTGAAATAAAAGTAATAAATTATGCGTTGTTGATACAATCTTTTGACGTAATATTAAGTGGTTCATATCAGTAAAGCTGGCCAGAAAAGTCAAGAAAGAGGTGGGCGCTCTGTTCCTCAACAGTGTTCTCTCCAGTCGGCCGATAAAGGCAAGCCAGAGTATACCACGCGCTCCTCAAAGATATGTCAGCATAAAGGAGGTTACCCGTTAGGGCCAAAGCCTGCCGGGTCAGCGGGATTGTCCGAAACTACCCCGGAACATAAAGGGCTAAGGAAGGAACATGAATAGGTTTTAGTCAGTAAAAGTCTGACACTCCCTTCAGCTCCACCCAGAACAGGAGGAGTCATTTGTCGATTTCTCACCCTCAAAAAAAAACGATGTAAGGAACAAGACTTCTCCCGTGAGATAGCGTCTTTGGTGTCGGCTCTGCCGAACAGCTCGCCAGATGCTAGTTTCTGTAGTTCTCTTGGTTCCTTTCCCCGAGACCTATACATTCCCGCCATCTTCACGAAGTCATCGGACCAGGTATGGACGGGCTTTATAACAATTTCATGAAGGTAGCGAGGGAGAAACAGTATTTGCTGGTCGCACCTTCGGACCCCTCATGGGAGTATACTCAGAAAAGTTATCTATTGGTCCTGTCAGTAATGTACGGTTTATCTCAACCTTACTCCTACGTGTTTGATATTTTTTTTCTCAACACACTTGTTTGTAAATTGGCTCCTATGGCAACGCATTTAGGCTCATAATATGGCTTTTTAACCGACTTCTAAAAAAGGAGGAGGTTCTCAATTCGACTGTAAGTATATATTTTTTTATTTTTTTTATGTTTGTTCGCGCATAACTCCGTTGCTTGCCAACCGATTTGAAAAATTCTTTTTTTGTTGGAAAGGGTATACTTCCCAAATGGTCCCATAAAATTTTTATCGAAATCGGACAAGCGGTTTTTGAAAATCAACAAAAATAAAAAAAAATCCTACTTGATATATGTGGACGATGTTCTAATACTGAAATTTACATACCAGGTAGTTGTATTAAAATTATGGGGAGAGCGGGGGGTTGTGTAGGTACCACAACTAAAAAGTGAAAAATAAAAACTTTTTTACACAAAAAATAAAACCGACTTCCAAAAAAAACACTACAAAGTGAAAAATAATTTTGATTTCGGAAGTCGGTGGCAAAAAATGAAAATACAAAACCGAAGACACCGACTTCCGAAATCAAAATTATTTTTCACTTTGTAGTGTTTTTTTTGGAAGTCGGTTCGATTTTTTGTAAAAAAGTTTTTTTATACACTAGTGTTTTATACTTTACAAGTTTGGTGATTTCTTTCAATCTCCTTTGTGGAGTTTCTATGTATACTATGAATATTTTTGTGATTTTACAAAATATTATAGGAGTATTATATTATGATAAATCAATCGTCAAAATTATCATTATTTTATCAAATTATATATTTTCCCAACAAACAAAATTAACCTTAATAATTTTCGTATTCAAAACATATTTTTTTTATTTATACGCTACACTGCAAAATATATCATTATTGATTTATTAAACCGTTATGCGCGAGTAGAAAATACCTTTAATACTATCTAATATTACCGTGCTTAATGCCTGAGGCATTTTTTCCAACAACGTTTGGGTGATGCAGAGAAAACATGGCATACTTATATCATAGAATAGAATCCTCTTTATTATGAGTACCTACCATAAAAATTACAGATATAATTATAGAATTTTTATAAGGGATGACACAATGGGCGGTCTTAATTCGATCGTTTATTGACAACTTTTGGAGGAGAGACAATACTGCATACATTGTGATAATATATGAAAAAAAATGAAAAAAAAATGAAAAAATGTTTATTAGTTTTAACAAGTTTTCTTACATTACTAGGTAGTGATTGGAGCCCCCTTTTAAGCTAATAAAGCCTGTATTAGGAGACTCCAATATATATCATGTTAGCGGTTCTATTTGTAGACAACATGTAGATCTTTTGTCCGTGTATAAGCAACGTATGACAAAGTGTATCTTACGACAGATTTTTAAACAATTTGGTACGTAGATTCCAACACGCATTTTTCCATTCCACAATGTTTTCGCCGCCGAAAACCTGTTCCCAGAGTAAACTAAACACAATCTGAAGTAAGAAAGTATGTTTGTTTAACAATTTAACGTTCGTTTAGCGGTTGGCATACCCGGTCAACCAGGTGTCAAGGTTTTTAGATAACCGACGTGTTAACTCATAGTTAAGTCATACTTATGTAAAGGTTTTTATTTGAACTGCTTGGAACTTCGCCGTTTTAAGTTTGACAGGTAGTGTTGACATTGTAAAATTTTACTAGGAATTGGTAGTTCTTTTGTCTGGTAGATATCTACTTTGATTTGTGTTTAGTGTTGTCGTCACCTACTTGTCTTGATTAGTTTAAATTGTTTATGTTTTTTAGGGTGGGGTAAAACGGGACCAGGCTTTTAGTTCTTTGACTTTATTGATCAGTAGGTATGGCAGCAGTGATAGCCTAGTGGTATGACCGTCGGACGGTCAAGTCATAGGTCTCGAGTTCGGATCAAAGGCACGCACGTCTGATTTTACGGATTCATGTTCGTATGGTATAATTATCACTTGCTTAAAAATCGGTGAAGGAAAACATCGTGAGGAAAACAGCATGTATGAGAGATGTTTCTCAAAAGCATGTGAAGTTAAGTCAGAGGCACATGGGTAGCATAAAAACTCTGGCACCAGGTTAGTCTCTAGCCATAAGAAAAAAAAAAGTAAGTATGGCCCATGGTTTAAATCTTCAACACTCGGTAGTTCAACAACGGAGCAACCACGATATGAATTCATTTAAACATATAATCATCAAGTTCCTGCCGTAGTACGTAGGTAATTATCTGCAATATAGGCGTTTAATTCATCAAGGCAAAATTTAAAGACGGTCAAGGAGCGAATCATATATTTAGCTGGGATTATAAACATTCGATAAAGGCGAACCACTTGTGCACTCGGCTGCCATAAAGGAACGTTATATAATTGGGGACAAGGTACCTTTTCAATTTGATTGAGAATAAGATTAACAGTTTGTATGAAGTTTTATTTTTTTAATTTTGTCATGCTTGCATATTCATTGACATTAATTATTAATCTAATCAATGACCGGCCAAATTTTCACTGGGTGTTCTACCTATGATTGTGAACAACTTTCACTATGGGACCAACTCTGAAATGACGAAAAAAAAATCAGCTGTTTCCTACAAAATATCAATACCTACTCGACTAAAATGTATGAAACAGCTGATTTTTTTTTCATGATTTCAGAGTTGGTCCCATAGTGAAAGTTGTTCATATTTATGGGTAGAACACCCTGCGAAAATTTGGCCGGTCATTGAAAAATAACCCGGTATAATTGGGGACAAGGTACCTTTTCAATTTGATTGAGAATAAGATTAACAGTTTGTATGAAGTTTTATTTTTTTTAATTTTGTCATGCTTGCATATTCATTGACATTAATTATTAATCTAATTTTATTAATATAATTTTATATACCTATCGGCGAAACATGATTCGTACAATAGATATTTATAGTGAAAAACACCCGTAATCACATATGTTCACGAAATAAATAAATTGAATTGAATTGAATTGAAGGATATACTTTAATGTGACAGCTGTACTAGTATTAAATGTTTGGTATAATTTACAATCACAAACTTTTGAATCACTCCGACGCCACACAGTTCTTACGCGGACTCCGTTCATTAGTATTGAATTTCTGATTTTCATCATCTACTTTTGCTGTTGACTGTACTCATGAAAATCAAAAACTTTGTCCAAGGGACCAACTCTGAAATGTGAAAAAAAAACAGCTGTTCCATAAATTTTCACGAATTATGCTAACATAAATATACTGCACAGCTGATTTTTTTTCGTGATGTCAGGTATAGTTCCTTAGTCAAAGTTGTTCATTTTCATGAGTATAGTAATAATCCCCCTGATAATTTGCTCCTTGTTTAACCTAACACACTGTATAGTACAGACGCCAGCACATCAAGCTATCCCTAACTAGTAATTTTGTCAATTAAAAATTAACCTTATGTCTTTGCAATAAAGTTGAAATACGAAAAAGAAATTTGACAGATTGTGGTAACTTGATGTGCTGGCCTCTGTACCTAGCTACTCAAGTAAACAAACGAACAATACAATACACTGCCTATGTTTATTGCAAACAAGTTTAAGGATTATGTCGTAATAGTGATAGTAGCCACACCAGTTCAGAGAATGGTGCTAAATACAATATTATAAAGTTTTCCTAGAGAAATTCGACAGGTAGGCAATGCAAATTTTTTACGCCTCTCATTATGCAGTTTTTGTATAAATTTGTTTTTTTTTTAATCTTTTTGAAAACTTGTTTGTACACGTAACCTGACCCTAATGGTTTTTCTATTTATATTTTTATTAAAAGTATAGGTGTGCGATTTCGATTTCTAATAATAATATTGATGTTTAAATCTTTATAAATAAGCGATAGGTTTCATCTAAAATCGGCAACATTTCTAAAGAGAACTTTTACCAATAAATCGAACCCAACAAAGTTTTTTTTTACTTTTTAGTTGTAATACCTATGCCACAAATACTAAGTACCTACTAATCTTTTGAACGACAGAGCATAAACACACGTGCGTGCCCTCCACGCCAAGCACCGAATTTATTTCTTCTTGTTATCATGAATTTCCCAATATCCATGGTGTCTTTTAATTTGTTTCATACAATTTAATACTTACGATAGCTGATATGTGATAGTTTCTTTGCTTGTTACAAAAACGGGTGAACGAGTTTGAATGAAATTTGGCACACAGAATAAAGTATTATAATATGGATTAACGCAAAAATTACTTTTTATATCACTCGCGCTAGTACAGACGCCAGCACATCAAGCTATCCCTAACTGTCAAATTTTGTCAATTAAAAGTGAACCTTATGTTTTTGCAATAAAGTTGAAATACTATTAAAGAAATTTGACAGATTGTGGTAACTTGATGTGCTGGCCTCTGTACGTTCCCATGTGATAATTTCCGTACTCAACGCGGGCGAAGTCGCGGGCAAAAGTTCCTAATTAACTTATAATTTAAGGTCACCATCTTCCGTAAGGAAGTGCTTATCACAACATAACTGTCATAAGAAAAGAAAGATGACAGGAAATACAGCCTTCAATGATGATAATGACTTATTAATTATTCTTACCTTATTAATGCGTAGAAGCTAATTAGTTACTAAAGTACGTATATAATTGTATTGTACGCTCTGAAGTAGACAGCCTGTTTTGAATTATATACCCTATTGTTTTCAAATTATCAGGCCAATTAGCAACCTTACTAGACACAAATCAAAATTAGATTGAAATCAAGTCCGGCTCAGTATTTACACATTTAAATGATTACACCAAGATGATGTTTGTCGATGGACGGCGCCGTCGAGGCCAGGCCAGGAAGAGTTGGCGAGACGACCTAGACGCATACCGCAGTGACTGACTGATCTATCGGACCGTCTCTTGCTCGAGCTAGCTCGCGTTCCCGCTGAGCCTGTAGCTTTTAATACGCCCATAGCAGCCAGTAGCATTAAATAATAATCAAGCATCCGATCCATCCTGCCCATTGCTGTCCTCACCCAGCGACGGCCTTAATGACTCCTCCCACTCTGGGTGGAGCGGAACGGAATGTCAGACTCTAACTGACTGGTCCCATGGACCCATCCATGTTCCTTCCTTAGCCCTTTATGTTCCGGGGTAGCGGTAACCCTTTCGGACAATCACGTTTACGCATCTCCTAAGAACGGATTTTTGAAAATACAACCCCTTAATGGGTGTAACGGGGGTTCAAAATTTGTATAAAAAAATCAACTTATGACTTCCACCCGAACGAACGTAGCCGCCGAGAGAAACTAGTAAAATATACTTGCCTAACTGTAATAATGTTATATCCTGAACTTTTAAGAAGTTTCCAAAAAGGGGCACGGTTGGAGGAAATCTTTTTCACTAACGTTAGGTTACACGTGGCCTCGTTACATCAAAGGCTCTGGGAAACTGCCATAACTTGTCAAATTTAATTTATGACACCAGCAATCGGACATTACATACATATTATATACGAAAGGCGCCAAAAAATAGTTTACGAAATAACTTTTTCGAAGGGAAGCCTGAACAAACTGAACTCTAAATATCTGGTTGCTTGAACTCTTATACAGCGTGCTTATTTATGTTCCATAACTTTATGTGGTAATGTAATATGTGGTCCAAACATGCTTAGTTTCAATGATATCACCAATCATATTATCATACAGTGTGCAAAGTATGTCCTGAAAGTATCTCCCTCACATACTTTCAGGTTCTATAGTACTCATGAAAATCAACAACTTTGTCCATGGGATCAAGTCTGAAATGTGAAAGAAATATCAGCTGTTCCATACATTTTGACGAATTATTTATGCGAATATAAATGTACTGAACAGTAAATATTTTTTTCGTGATTTCAGGTATAGTTCCATAGTCAAAGTTGTTCATTTTCATGAGTATAGTACCCCCTGAAAGTATGTCCCTCGTTTAACCTAACACACTGTATAATTAATTTATCTTGATGTGTGTAGGTACCTATCTAAGTTTCATTGATTAATACGAGTAATTCATTTTCATTCATAATTAAAGCTAAGAAAAAGCGACGTTGTCAAAGGAGATTGTTCTACGCCCATACATTGTTCGCCCTGGAGCCAACAGCATAGAAAAAATCATTTTCTATTTGTAAACTGCCCTTAGTAGCCCATAAGAACAAAGTTTCTTGACGGACACTTTAGAGAAAAGATTTATTTAAAGAAAAGGAACCGATTTTGAGGTTATTTCTAATAAAAGAAAACGTAAGTAATTCCTTCTAAAATCGCTATTTCTGGTTTCTACAAAGCATTAAACTTCAAATACAGTAAAATATTACCGTACATACAGTTGTATTATGCCTTTTAGGTACAGTTATTATTTATTGGTTGAAGTTTACTTTAAGCGAAGTCCGTTATCCGTTGTCAAAATGCTAAGGTGTCGTTTAAGCAGATCACAGAATCAGTTATTCGAAGCCAGGTCACGTTGAAAGCAATCCAAATTGTAGTCTATTAAACAGAAACAAAATCAAAAACGCCAAAAGAAATCGCCAAATAGGTACGTAGTCACAACAACACAACACAGCCACAGGTTCGTCTCGGTGAGACGCTCCGACTGACGTAGTGACGTAGAGATGCTCTCTCGAAGATCAATGATTGTATATCGATTATCAATGACCACCTATTTAATCTGTGGTTTTAATTTAGTAGACCAAAATAACAGATCAATATGTCAAAAGTAAATTAATTTGTTCCGTTTCAAACATAAACACGTTGTTGCTACGATTCTACTTCGATTAAATTAATGCTAAAATAAAATATTTTGTTCCCAACGACCAATGTGTAACGTTTTAGTTTGCGACATTTAAAAATAGAGTTTAAGTACTTAAAAAGTAAAAATATGGCTATTGAAGTCGTGAAATGGTTATGAGAACAATTCACTAGAGTTGCGTCGTAAATGACATTTCAATCGTTAAATGAGAGATTTTCTGACAAGTGAAAAAACATAGTTCAATAGATGGCGTGGGTAAAAAATGCGTCTTTGTTTTACTGGCTACTGATAGCCAGGCACAGGCACAAAAACAAGATCCGTAAATAAGAAAGCTTATTTGATGTCAAAAACCTGAGACTAATATTTTCTCACTTGTGAGAAAATCCCTCATTCGACTAGTAAGTACATTTTGTGAGTTTGTTTTGTTCATTATATTTTCATCATAATCATGCTAGGCCATATTCATCATAAGTTCCATTAAAATGTTCACGGAACGAATTCCATGAAAAAAATATGCATGAAAAACTTTTATGTTGCACATTTTCAATGTTTTGGAAGTGATAAATATCGAACATCCATTATTTATCACTAGATATTATGGACATCGTCGTCGATATCGATATTTATGTAATATGAGCGAGAGCGACACTGTCAAATCTTTTGTGACATTCACATTGACAATTCCTTGAAAGATGGCGAGTTCAGTTGGTAATAAAATCAATGAGGTCACTTTTAAAAACCTATTAAGAATTAAACAGTGTCCGCTTGAATTTATTATTTTTAAAAAGCATATTAAAATGTAATTAAAATTAACGTACACGTCAAATGTTTGTTGGTTATAGGGCGGTCTAGAACAATCTCCTTTCACGTAAGGGTGTTTTACATTAATAATCGAGACTTTTTCAAATTATTTTCTATGGAAAATTAAAACAAAATCGGTTAAGTATGGTATATAAAAAAACACTTTGTTAGAATTTGATTTTATCACAATAATTATTTATCATAATGAAGGCGGAACGTATATGTTATAACAAGGTTTGTATTAAAAATAATAACTGTTACCTTTTATTCTGCGTAGAACCGTCTGAATTGGCGCGAATCTTGACTGAAAAGAGTGTTCAAAAGGTAAAAAACCGCGACATTGCTTTCTTACGCTGCTAAAACTGAAAGTGTTCGATTTGTTGTTTATTTTTTTTGTCTAAAAACACGAGAAAGAAATTTAAAAAGCCTGCAAAAGGCAAGGCTACGTTTTTTACTTTGTCATCATATTGATAGATTCTAAATGCGAATTTCAGCAATGAATTGAACTAGTTCAGGAACTGTCAGTGCCGATATTCCAAAGAAAATAAAGACGATGATTAAACGTGGTTTATAACATGTACTGATCGCTTTCATTGGTAAAATTCGCCCTTTTTTTTTGTGGCTGGGAAATCATCCAATGACTTCTCCTGCTCTGGGTGGAGCGGAAGGGAGTGTCAGACTCTTACAGACTAAAACCCATCCATGTTCCTTCCTTAGCCCTTTATTTTGCGGGGTAGCGGTAACCCTTTCGGACAATCCCGCTGATTATATGTAATTTATGTTTTATTATTATTAAAACGTGCTGGTACTTATCATCTTTGGCTGAATGGATAAACAAATAAATATTATTACTTGATCGATAGATCACATTAATTTTTATGGATTCCCCGTGTGCAAATAGAACAACAATGGCCCATGCTATGTCATTAATACTCGCGCATGGTGTCCTAATCACCGCACTATTTGAGTGAGCTGTCAGAAGTCAGAACTATCTGACAAATTCGAACTTTTCCTTATATTCCGAACACCTGTCACTTGGCCACGATTAGGAACTAATAAGGTTTAAATTCGTAAAACACGTATTCTTTTGTACTCAACTGACAGCTGTCAGATTCGCATTCATTGGTTGGAGTGTAATATGGTGGGGTCGCTAACTACTGGTACTTACTAGTGTTGATTGCCAGTTATAGTTGAATAGCAGCAGGTATTGCCTATGGAACGACTTCTATCTGCCATCCACAAACTTACATATACGAAGTGAGAATTAATAATTATTAAAGCATAAACGATAGGTTCTATGTAAGTTTCGTCGAAAAAAAAAATTTTTACAAAATCACGGAAGCCTTAACAAATCAGTTGAATAATTTCATTAAGTGCAGATAAAATCCGAAAAAATCATGCTCTAGTTCTAAAAAGCAAACAAGCCAATCAAGCCATAAAACTACCATTTCATATCTATTTTTATAAACAAAAATATAAAATAATTGCTGTTTGTTTTAAACAACAATTACTTTCATAAACCGCGACTGGGAAACCTCATTGTCCTCATTGCCAACCGCTATCTGAACCACGGTTGCAAAACATTTACATAATGGCGCCCAATGGACCGTCACCTTAATCATTTACCAATAACCCACCAAAACTATCGGTTGGTATCGAAACCATCTCAGAGCGAAGCAAAAACCATCACAAACAGCCACTTCACTTTCACTAACTCACTATTATAGTCTTCTTTTTTTTTTCCAGGCGTCAAAGCCGAAGGAAGTGGTAGTATTCCGTGCATTCAATTCAGACAGTGCTGTGAATTAAAGTGAATGACTGCTGGTTTAGTGAGTTATATGTGATAAGTGTGAATATTAGTTTGTTTTTGTGAAGATCGACTACGAAAATGGTGAGTTGTTATTTTTTTTTCTTAATCGATTAGGCTGTATGGGTGCGTGCTTTTGTCAATATTTGCGAGTAAAATTAAGATGGCGTATTTTCCCGCGGTTAAACGAAATGTTCTTTTTTTAAATTGTTGTTTTATAAAATAACACCAAGACATAATGCATTAATATGCTATTCAAATTATTACGTGGATGAGATCTCGAGGTAAAATTTTATGACAAACGGCCAAAAAAGTGATGTTATAAATATTTTGTGTAAGAACTTTAAAAATATGTAACAAAATAGGTTTAAATAATCGACTCTGTTAAAAGCTTAGTACACAATTAAAGTTCATTAAATTATAAGTGAGATAAACTTTGATAAGATTATGTTCCAACTTCTATTAAGTGGGACAAAGTCTAAGTCTGAAAGTTAATTACGAAGTTAAATTATGAATTAATTATAACAAGTGGTAACTTTAATGTCAGTTTAATACATTGGGTATTTGACATGGTGGTCAATAACGTTACTTTAAATGAATTGTCAAAACGCGGCATTTGGACGCGTGTTTTGTATGAAATATAAAATGTGAGTTCACAGATTTATAGAATCAAATGGAATACTTATGAACATAAAATGCAATTTTACAATTATATTGTTAGCATAATATTTAATTTCTGTACGGACACGGTGATAGAAGTTTTTAAGACGAGCGGTTTTTTTTCTAAGTGATTTTGTATTTTATTTTTGACCGTGTCCAATAATCAATTGTAGAAAAAAAATGATGCGTTATTTAGCCAATAACAAATTTAAGCAATTTTAAGTGTCTGACTCTTGTGATACATGAACTTCTCAACTAGCTTATTTCTGGCAACCCTAGTAGCACGTTTTGATTTGGTAGGCGGGTGCTGGGCATGGTCACAAGCCACATATAACTATTTATATGTAAGACGCGGGAGCCGCGTTGTGGGCACGGGAACAAATTATCGTTCAACCCGGGAGCCGAGTGCTGGGCACTAAAAGTGTTAAAAGGGATTTTAACATTGAAATAATATGGTTTGTCGCTAAAAAGGGGCACGGTATTGTTATTAATTATAATAATTATAGTCAACACATTTCAGGTCCTCTTTGGCCACAAACTATACTACACTCGAGAGCAATGAATCCGGGTCACTTAAAGAATGTTAAAAATCTCGGAAACTAAAAATGATAGGTTAATGCAATAAATTGTATTTAATAGACAATGTAATACTCCTTAAATGAAAGTAAAAAAAATATGAGTCACCATACATTCATTAACACAAAATTACATAAAGAAAAAAACTGCTGATCTCTCCTTAAAACAAAAATAGGAAACATGAAATTTTTGAACTTTATTACGATTTTCTTGAATTTTAATACTTCGTATTGCCTCCTCGTGCTTCCATTACTGCGTTTACGCGGTTTGGCATGCTGTACACCAAGTTCCTTATACGATTTTGGGGAATATTCTCCCATTCCTCTGTGAGAGCAATTTTGAGCTCACGAAGCGTGATTGGGGGAGGGTTTCGTTGTTTTACGCATCTGCCTAGCTCGTCCCAAGCATGCTCGATCGGGTTGATATCCGGGCTGCGCGCTGGCCACTCCATACGAGTAATGTTCATCTCTTGAAGGTAGTCATTCACAATCCTACCTGTATGAGGTCGGGCATTGTCATGCATAAATATAGCATCCTCACCTAAATTGACCATAAATGGACCAACGTGATCATTGAGGATTTCTTCCACATATCTTACGCTAGTTAAAGAGCCGTTTTCTATGATCACCAGCTCTGTGCGACTTTCAGAAGAAATTCCGGCCCACACAAGTACAGACCCACCACCGTAGGCTACTTTTTCTTCGATGCATGCTTGCTTGAATCTTTCCCCTGGTCTTCGATACACTCTGTGTCTTCCATCGTGCTTGTAGAGCATAAATTTTGATTCGTCGGAGAACATAACTTTTGACCAATCTTCAATACTCCAATTTACGTGGCCCTGGGCATATCTTAGTCTTGAAATACGATGCCCACGCTCCAGTTTAGGGCCGTTTGCAGGTCTAAGGGGTTTTAAGTTAGATTCAGCAAGCCGACGTCTTACTGTCCATGCACTTGGGTTACTTCCTCCGAGGCGTCGAAACTGATTTGTGAGTTCAGTTCCTGTGAGAAAGCGATTTCGAAGCATGGTGTTCACCAAGTATCGGTCTTCTCGTGCTGTGGTACACCTGGTTCTGCCCGTTCCTGGTCTGCGTAGGTTAGAACCAGTTTCTTCGTAACGTCGGAGAACTCTTTGTACTGTTGACAGCGACACACCGACAGTCCTGGCTGTATCGCGCTGACTCCGGCCGGTTTCCAGCATTGTAAGTATTCTGGTGCATTCTTCAGGCGTAAGCGACATAATTTCAGCTTGAATAATGAATATAGAGCACTATCAACATGGTTTATGTACCCACATAAATGACAGATTACAAACAAAAGCAAAACCAAATGCTGTAATTTCGTAGTTCCATCTTCGAAAGTGGCCCTTTTTCAAATTTGATTTTTTTATGATATAACTTTACAAAAACTAAGAAGTTTTAATACCTTCATTTAAGGAGTATTACATTGTCTATTAAATACAATTTATTGCACTAACCTAGCATTTTTAGTTTCCGAGATTTTTAGGATTCTTTAAGTGACCCGGATTCATTGCTCTCGAGTGTATTTCAATGTTAAAATCCCTTTTAAAATTTCCTCTCGAATCACTCTTGCATCTCTATTCACACCGTTTGACTGTATCTACGTAAATTATTTGGCCGAAGTAAACAGTCTAGAGAAGTCAGATTTAGACAATAATTTGTAAGCGGGATTGTCCGAAATGGTTACCGCTACCCCGGAACATAAAGGGCTAACGAAGGAACATGGATGGGTTTTAGTCAGAGTCTGACACTCCCTTCCGCTCCACTCAGAGCGAAAGAAGTCATTTTATGACTTCCCAGCCTTAAAAGCCTTAAAAAAGACAATAATTGTAATGACTACATAGTATAAAACAAAGTCGCTTTCTCTGTCCCTATGTATGCTTAAAATTTTAAAACTACACAACGGATTTTGATGCAGTTTTTTTTAACTGATAGAGTGATTCAAGAGGAAGGTTTATGTGTATAATTTGTCAACATATTACGCGGGCGAAGCCGCGGGCGGAAGCTAGTAATAATAATAATAAAACATTTATTTCAGACGTAGTGCCGCGTGTGTGCGTAGTGCGTAGTCGTGTACTTACGTGTTAATATTTTAGCAAAACGTTCAAAACTAACGTTGCGGTTAATTTACGAAATATCAGCATCATTTTATAATTACGTATACTAAACCTATCGCGTGACTGGTAACGGAACTAGTATAAAAACCAAACAATTACTCTTCAATTACTTAGATGGGCATTCAAACATTTTCAATTGAATTTAAAATGATTGTTTATGAAAATTAATTGTTTGGTTAATCAACTTAAGTATTTTGTTAAAACGTAGAAGCTGGGTAGAGAAGGGAAGTATGGCTGGATGGAAACTGATGGAATAATTATATTCAAATCTTTATCATGTCAGCGGGATTGTCCGAAAGGGTTACCGCTACCCCGGAAGGAAGGAACATGAATGGGTTTTAGTCAATAAGAGTCTGTCACTCCTTTCCACTCCACCCAGAACGGGAACGGTCATTTGATGATCTCCCAACCACAAGCAAAAAGGGGTAGTGATTTACAGAAATGCTAAACTACAACGGCTTTTTCGGTTGTAGCTTTCACACTTCCTGCTAAACTACCCTAAATTAAATCAATATTATTCAAAACATTGATATCATAATTTATTATGCTAACCAAATTACTTCTGCTCGCCACTCATTCACTTGTTGAATAATTTTCCATACAAATTTTTAACCCCATTTATACCACTTCACTGGTTGATTATTTCAGCGGGATTGTCCGAAAGGGTTACCGCTACCCCGGAACATAAAGGGCTAAAGAAGGTACATTGAGGGGATTTAGTCAGAGTCTGACAATCACTTCCGCTCCACCAAGAGCGGGAGGGTACATTTGATGATTTCCCACGCTCAAGAAAAAAAAACGGATGTCTATTCAATAATCGGAATAACGTCAAAATAACTATTATTCTCGAAGAATATTTTTCGACGACACGGTTGGCGCAGCGGTTGAGCGATTGACTGCTGCGCACTATGTCGCGGGTTCGATTCCCGCACGGAACAAATATTTGTACGACCTGCAAGTATTTGTTACGAGTCTGGGTGTTTTTCTATCTATAATATGTATGTATTTACAAAAAAAATGTATATAAGTAGTCTATCAGCCATCTCGTTACCATAACACAAGCATTAGGTTGCTTAGCTTGGGACGATATGGCGTTGTGGAATGTCCAAGGATATTGTTATATATTGTTATTATTATTATGTTTCGGACAAGCGGTAACCCTTTCGGACAATCCCGCTTATTTTTTTGTTGTTTGGTTTCGTATTTCATAATAAACATCATGTGTCCCTCCGAAACATTGACCTTAAGTCCTCTAAACATTCATAGAACAACAACAACTAAGCTTCCTTGTCGTAAAGCCATGTATTGTCAAAATGGCTCATTATACTATTATTTATCAAGACCACAATGGACACTTAAGACAGCTTCATTTAGACGCAGTAACGACCGATGACTAGGAAGACATAAGGATAAAATTAAGGCACTGCTTCTGATTGCAAATGATTTAATTAGATTATCCTGATAAACGTCTCAGATGTTTAGGCGTAACAGGATATTTTCATTAAGCCATTTTAGGAACTTCTTGGAATTGGCTTCTAGTTGCTTTGTCTTAAATACTTTTTGGGTAACTTAATAAGATTAATCTTTGAGAGTGGTAACTATAGCCAATTGCCGGTAATAAATACACCAGTGGCGGCATCTACAACGCCACATGCGTACTACACAACACACTGACGTCACGCAAAATCCTGCATCGCACAAGCAAAGTATACCGCGTACTAGCATTTATATACAAAGTCCCAGCATTAATCACCAGGCGGTAACCTACTTAAATCATCACCCATTTGGTTGGAGGATCGTCCCTTTTGCTCAAAATTACACCTTGGTCTTTATCCCTCTATATATACGCCCATGCAGTATGATAAAAAGAATTAGTAATGTACGCTTTCATACGTCATAGATTAAAAGAAATCACGTGAATGGTGAGGGTATATAGAATGACTTCAAACTAATTATTTTTATTTGCATACAAACGGTAGTTACTACTTATGGATTGGTGATAGTTACTGTTGAGGCTCGGGTCTTTAGCCCCTGAATTAAAAACAAGATCACGATTCAATGTGACACTGAAAAATTGTAGGTGATAAATGACTCGCAACTTCCCAACCTATTGAATAAATAAAAAACAGTACAGTCAAGATTCGCCACTTTATGCGAATTTTAATTATTAATCTTTGCGACTTTGGAAATTAACGTAGAAACTTAATGACTTTAAATTTCTAAGGCCAAACTTTATGGATAGGATTGCGGCTATTGTAATTTATTCAATAGTTTCACAGATTTATGAAGAAATTTTCATCAGCATTCCTATTGCATAATTCTTATTTAACATCTTCTCGATTAATTATCGTTCGAACTTCAGTCATGTCTATTTTGAAAATAGAAATCTTACCTAAATGAAAAGCTTATAAGGAACGCAATAAAAAATGTAAAACTGTAAATTTCGTATTCCTCAACACAAAACCTAGTTCAATTTTATTGTACTCCTAGCGACCCGCACTGTCTTCGCAAGGGTGCAATGTAGAATGTATTAAACTTCCTCTTAAATCACTCTATATCTATAGGTTGAAATTGAATTGAATTATTTCAAGGGGTCATTCTTAATCATCATTATGAACAACTTTCGCTATGGGAACAAATCTAAAATTGCGGAATAAATAAATCAGCTGTTCCCTACATTTTGACGAGTTATGCGAGCATATGACCCCTTGAAATATTACCCATGCATTCAAAATCATCTTGTATAAATTAAAATTCCAATCAAATCCATTGCATAGTTTAAAAGAACCTAAGGGTACCGAGGGCAGACGAAGACGGGGAACGATGTTGTTTTATACTATGTAGAGATGGGCAATTGGGCACTATTAAAACAAGTGGTAGCTGCCAATAAAGTTCTTAACGTTTTAGTACTGTGTGCGGGTTCCATTCGCGCGTCGAACTCCTTTGTTTCACTAACCAGCCAATTAGCTTCACGAGCAAGTCGGTTGCGAATTTTTGCCAGTTAAGGTAGTAAACGTTAGTATAAAATAGTCGTGTAAATTGTAAATTGCGTGTGAAATGATATAAGAACGGTTGTAACCTAAACTTTTATAGCGTCCGAAATGAATGAAGAAAATAAACGGCCAAGTGTGAGTCGGTCTCGCGTACGAAAGGTTTCGTACCATCACTACATAGTATAAAAAAAAGGCGCTTTCTCTGTCCCTATATCCCTATGTATGCTTGAATCTTTAAAACTACGTAACGGATATTGATGCGGTTTTTTTTAATAGATAGAGTGATTAGAGAGGAAGGTTAATATGTATAATAATATGTAATTTCCATAATCCACGCGGGCGAAGCCGCGGGCAGAAGCTAGTTATCTATAAAATCACGTTTAACGAGCAAAAAAATCACGTTTGTTGTTGGAGCCCCCTTAAATATTTGTTTTATTCTGTTTTTTAGTATTTGTTGTTATAGCGGCAACAGAAATACGTCATCTGTGAAAATTTAAATGGTCTAATAATCATGGTTAATAATATACAGCCTGGTGATAGACGGACGGATGGACAGAAGAGTTTTAGTAATAGGGTCCCGTTTTACCCCTTGGGTAAAACCCTAAAACTGACTGCGTTTGTGTCTAGTTCACTGTTAGTTTACCAATCACGAACTTGCTTTCTTCTTTAAGAAGATTGTATTTCGAAACGCAACTCTGTTTATAAACATCCATGTTTGATATCCTCCTCCCATAGACGTAATGTTGTATCCACAAACAAATAAAGTTGTAAATAACGAAATCGAACGATAACCCGAATCGATGACCATTGCGAACATCGCGTGATATAACTTGAGCATAAACATAATTTTTTATATCGTTAAGATCAGACAACTGGATCGCTTACACAATACGGACATCCTGTTCCACGAAAATGTATCTAATTGTTATATATTTAAGGTGTAATTTAGGAAAAACATTATAGGATATCCGCATGTTTTGAGGCCAAGGAATTTTAATCTTTAATTATAGTGTGATAAAGTTTGAATTGAGTTGGAGCGTGGGGAGGTGGCGAAAGTGTTTCGCACTGGCTCATATATTTTTTTACTCTCACTGTTAGTTGCGGTCACGGTCGATGTCTTCGGCCTGCTATGGACGGAGGTACCTACGTGACAATGGGTAGTTTTGGCGCGATATATGGTGACTCAGATATGAAATTGCCCTCACAGTTTGGTTGGGATATTTTTGGCACCTAGTGACATGCTCGATAATTTTGTTCTTGTTTTTTTTTACTTGCTATAAGCATCAAATGTAACTATATTGTAGCAAAGATCGCCTTTGTACGTATTATACGTATTTTCTGTTCCTTTCTTTTTGTCTGTTTTATATGTGTGCATAAATCTATACTAACACAGTGCAACCTTAATATAACGTACATCAATACAACGATTTCCTCGATTTAACAAATTCTTCGTAATCCCTTTGAATCGTCCATAAGAATCAATGTAAAATATACCTTTACATTGCGAATATTTTTTGCGAATAACCTCTTTATAACGAACTAGCTTCTGCCCGCGACTTCGTCCGCGGAAAATTTCTTGTTTTAACATTAGAAGTAAGTCGAAAAAATACTTTTTTAAAACATAAAACTATACATATAAAAGATAGGAATATGGTGTCGCGAACTTTTTTGTAGAAATGCATGCAAATAATTCTGTTTTCGGAGGTATTTGTTTCCGACTTGCTAGACGAAAATTGCGATAGCTCGGCTAATATGTATGATATAAATATAATTTATAGCCTATAGCACTCAGGAATAATGTAGCTTTCTATAAGTGAAAAAAATTTTGAAATTGGATCATTAGTTCCGGAGATTACCCCCTACATACAAACTTACAAATTTTACCTCTTTATATTATTAAGTATAGATTTTCAACTATCAAGAAAAAGTAGAGTAGATACCTCTGATTAACGAATTTTGTCAACCCAAAACCTTTATATAACGTTCCCACCAATGTATGACTCTTAATCCCATAGTATGTGATTTATGTCGCGACAGGTTTAGACACGCTTTTCTTCGTAAACCTATTTTTTACCTCTTTATAACAAATTAGCACTTTGCCCGCGGCTTCGCTCCCGTGGTCTTTCCCGTGGGACCCGTTATTTTTCCCGGGATAAAAAAGCCTATGTTACTCCTAGAAAACTAAGCTTTCCAACGGTGAAAGAATTTTTTAAATCGGTCCAGTAGTTTCTGAGCCTATTCATTTCAAACAAAAAGTAAAATCTTCCCTCTTTATAATATTAGTATAGAAGTATAGATATAGAGTTTAGACCAACCTAACCTCAAGATAACAAACCTCAGTTTAACGAATTACTTGATATAACGAATATTTACTTGTTCCCTTCCGATTTGTTATATATATCGAGGTTGCACTGTATTATGAAGAGGAAAGATTTGATTGTTTGCACCGAAACCACTAAACCAATTTGAAAAAATTCACTGTTGGGAAGCTACACTATCCCCGAGTGACATAGGCTATATTGTATTTTCAAAAAATATAGGGATCCTTACTAAAACTCCAATAATGTAACAATTTCCGACAACCACGCGGGCGAAGCAGCGGGCAGAAGCTAGTGGTTAAATCTATACTAATATTATAAAGAGGTAAAATTTGTAAGTTTGTATGTAATCTCCGGTACTAATGATCCAATTTCAAAAAAAAAGATTCACTGATAGAAAGCTACATTATTCCTGAGCGCTATAGGCTATAAATTATATTTATATCATACATATTAGCCGAGCTATCGCAATTTTCGTCTAGCAAGTCGGAAAGAAATACCTACCTCCAAAAACAGAATTATTTGCATGCGCTGCCTAAACAGTTGTTTAAAATTGAAAGCAATGTATGGCAACCCGGTTTGCCTTAATTATTTCTACAAAAAAGGCCGCGACACAATATTCCTATCTTTTATATTTTAACTTTTATATTTATTTCGTTTTATCTTTTAAAAAAGTATTTTTTCGACCGACTTCTGTTTGGATGATTATTTAAACAACAAAATATCAATTCTTGTTAAATTATTTTATGATCACAAGGACATCACAGAGATAAGATTTGCCCTCTACAGTATGTCAATTGGTCATATATTTATGTATTATGGATATACCTATTTAATGTTAAAACAAGAAATATGCCGCGGACGAAGTCGCGGGCAGAAGCTAGTAAATAAATAAAGATGAGGTTTAAAGAGCCTAAATGTAGAATATTTCAGCTAAAACATGATAAGCAAGATAATACTCATCTTTCAAAATCACAAACCTCTTTCATTTAATTATATCTAACCTTTAAAAGGCCAATTTAAATCAGTAGTATTTATTTTCAGGAAAGGTTTTCCTCTTTAAGTAATTGGCGGTAATTAAGCAAAAGGATAATAAAATTAACAGTAATTACTTGACTATCGCTCCTCGAATTCCACACCTCCAATTAACCCCTTAATTAGAAGCTGATAAGACTATATCTGTCTCTTTCACTCTTTCCATGAACGCATGAACACAGGATATGGATTAAGGGGACTTCCCTTAGCATAGGTTGAAAGTGACACGTCTCACAAATCAGCTGTTGGTAATTAAGTACTTTCACTGGTTGCTGAGCGACTACCTACCCGTGGTTAAAGCCATGGAACTGCTTCCTGATTGGTGTATCATGGTGTTAGATTTAAGGAAGCTAGTGATCATCGGTCAACTAGTCGTTAACCCCTCAAATGTCGTATGAACCACAGAACAGTTAAACCTCTTTATCTGTTCTGTGGTATGAACCCTATAGGTTCATAAGAAAAAATCTCTCGAAACGACAATTATAACCGTATAAATCGTTCAGCTCTTATAAGCAAACGGCTTCTAATAGGCGAACATCTAATTGGTTAACTTTGTTTTAGTTGGGAAAACGAATAGGCTAATTATATTGTAGCCACGTAGTATGATTTCAAGTTTCAAAGGTCAAAATATATTGTTTTAGTATTAAAATAAAACATGGCGGTCAACTTACAGGGCATAACGATTTTTCGTTACGACACATTAACTGCCAGTTTACTCTTAACATGTGTCTTGCTAAAGAAATTTGTTTAAAAATAATGATATAACCCAAAGTCACTACTGGTACTGAATAACTAAAGGGAATCTCATAATCATGCCAGATAAGACCGACTTCCGAAACAATAGTATCGTGATACGAGAGAGTCGAATAAGATTTGGAACTCAGGTGTTTATTTATGGTAAGCGGAATTGTCCGAAAGGATTACCGCTACCCCGGAACATAAAGGGCTAAGGAAGGAACATGGATGAGTTTTAGTCGGTAAGAGTCTGACACTCCCTCCCGCTCCACCCAGAGCGGGAGAAATCATTGTATGATTTCCCAGCCTCAAAAAAAAAATGTGTGCGTGTACTAGCGTACACTCGTAAGAAGTGAAACTTCTTTATGACGTTATTTTTCAAAAAATAATTTACTATATGCAACTTTACAGAAATTGGTTAAATAAAGTTAAATTAGATAAAGTTGTTGTTGTTGTTTGTTGTTGTTATTGTAATACCAATCCCTACTCCGCTGGAGAAAGTATACTTCGAATCACGCGTGGTAGGGATAAGAAGAAGATGGCGCGTAACGGAAAAATGTGACGCGTAACGAAAAAATTTTACACTAAATTTATTTCCAACCCCGATAAAGTAGTTTCACTTCAAAAAAGGTGTTAATTTATACTTAATTAATTAAATGTGAAATATTGGATGTATGTTTGTGACTCAATCACGTCAGAACAACTCAACGGATCTGGATGAAATTTAACACAGAGGTAGATTATAGTCTGGAATAGCACATTGGATACTTTTTATCTCAGTAGCACGTTCCCGTGGGATGATTTCCAACGTCCAAACGGGGGAAGCCGCTGGCAGAAGCTAGTATTTTCATAAAGCTTTTTTGTTTGTGCATAAGTCATGTCAAAGTCAAATCATTTATTTCAAATAGGCACAAGTAAGGCACTTTTGAACGTCAAAATGAACAAGAAATAGAATTGATTCTAGTCGCCCCTTCCAAAAGGTATAGGGTCATGATATGATATACATTATGACATGGTGATATAATATATGTAATTATGGTATGATATAGTTACCTAAACTGTTCGTTTACTTGATCTTCCTATTTGGCTATCATCGGGAATAGAAAGTTATTGTTAATTTTAACTCAGCATGGAAAGGAACCAATTAAAGTGCAGTAATTACCCACAATTTAGCATGAGACAAGACTAGGAAGGCCATTATTAGTACTTTCTATTTTACTAAATTAGAATCTAGATTTTGAAGAGTCATGCTACATGTGGGTAGTTTACCTTACTAGTTTAAACTACCTTACCTTACTAGTGTGTTATTGACACAAACATGGCATTGTTTTTCATAGTTCTAATTTAGCATTACTTAGGCGATACCATGACCATGAGAATTCGTTCCCTCTTCAACGCACCCTAAAGCTATCTCTATCCTCAGAGCAAGATTTTGAAGTAAAATCGTTATACAATCAACTTTTCGTCTCTTGGACAAAATTTACTAGCATAATATTAATTATTAAATTGCCTATCCATTAGTATAAGTAGCATTAGTCCATTAGTAGTAGTAATAGTAAATCAAAATAATGGTTAATTTACGAGGTGATGGATGTTATAAATCATTATTTCTCATTACTGTGGTTTTGTTGTGAGCGGAACAATTAAACATTATGCTACTTAAAAAAAAACTACCATTTTGGAGTCAAGATTATGTAGAAATTTAATGTATTTTTTATTAGTATGTGTTTCCTTTGGATAAAGAGAAGTTGGCTCCGAAAAACTGCACAAATACGGGTGTTTCCTACAGTCGTAAACCGAATTCAATATTTCTTACGGTGTTTGCAAAGATATTTCGAATTTAGCGGGCTAACATCACCTTAAGTAATCGTAAAAGAGAGTTGGACAAGTTCTCAACATCAAAAAAGGAGGGTCCAATCACAACACTTGTAAAACACCAATACTTTTTTTTTTTTAGACCTGGTAATTCCAATGACTCCTATACTTGTTATACCAATAAACTATTTTATTTTTATTTATCAGATTCTCAATTCAGAAATAGGTTGTTTGAATTTTCTAGATTACAAATATACTATACTTTAAATTTAGTTATTTTTGTGAGTTGGTTAGGTAGATAATCATTTATGGCCCACGAAACGGTAATTATAATTAAATCTTCAAAATTTTGTTTTTCTTAATCTCTATTATAGAGAAGTAGATTCCTAATGATCAATTATAATCTAGCTTGTAGACTAATAAGCATATAAGCAAATCAACTCGTAGAGTTAATGCTTGACTTGGGAGTTTGAGGTCGTGAGTTCGCGCCCTAGAAAATGCAGTACTTTTAAGCGGGATTGTCCGAAAGGGGTACCTCTACCCCGGAACATAAAGGTAGCCCTTTAGGAAGGAACATGGATGGGTTTTAGTCAGTAAGAGTCTGACACTCCCTTCCGCTCCACCCAGAGCGGGAGCAGTCATTAGATGATTTCCCAGCCTTGACTAATAAGCATTTTAATCTTACTTACTTTTCAATAAGATAATTAGCTAATTAGCGCTCACTTTTTATGCTAACTGTACCAGAAATTCGCTTTAGAAGTTTACTGTAGGTATTTATCACGCTCGGTGAATGAAAAGCTTTATCTTTCGAATATATTCAAATACCATAATTCGACAAATGGATATACGATAATATGTTATTTATTAATCCTTACTTTATACTGTTATGATAAGTGGTAAGGTAAGGCTGTATGCCTGTCCGTCTGTTACCATTTCAAGCCTTGACGACTCAACGGACTTCGAAGAAAATTGGCACACAGAAATAAAAAAATATGTGAAAACAAAAAAAAGTTTTTATTTACTGTTACTCATACATACCTATTTTGTTCTAACACACAAAATTGAGATAACCCCGACAGGAAATGAAATGAAATGAAAATTTAATTATTTATTCTGTAAATAGGATATCGGAATCACTTTAAACCATATAAAAAAAGTAACTTAGATGGCGAGAAAAGCCGAACCAAACTAAGAGGTCACAGTTTCGTTTAAAGACATAGTCTTGGTCAGATCATGTGAGGACCACATACCTGCCCTACCTGCCCTACCTACCCTACCTACCCTACCTACCCTACCTACCCTACCTACCCTACCTACCCTACCTACCCTACCTACCCTACCTACCCTACCTACCCTACCTACCCTACCTACCCTACCTACCCTACCTACCCTACCTACCCTACCTACCCTACCTACCCTACCTACCCTACCTACCCTACCTACCCTACCTACCCTACCTACCCTACCTACCCTACCTACCCTACCTACCCTACCTACCCTACCTACCCTACCTACCCTACCTACCCTACCTACCCTACCTACCCTACCTACCCTACCTACCCTACCTACCCTACCTACCCTACCTACCCTACCTACCCTACCTACCCTACCTACCCTACCTACCCTACCTACCCTACCTACCCTACCTACCCTACCTACCCTACCTACCCTACCTACCCTACCTACCCTACCTACCCTACCTACCCTACCTACCCTACCTACCCTACCTACCCTACCTACCCTACCTACCCTACCTACCCTACCTACCCTACCTACCCTACCTACCCTACCTACCCTACCTACCCTACCTACCCTACCTACCCTACCTACCCTACCTACCCTACCTACCCTACCTACCCTACCTACCCTACCTACCCTACCTACCCTACCTACCCTACCTACCCTACCTACCCTACCTACCCTACCTACCCTACCTACCCTACCTACCCTACCTACCCTACCTACCCTACCTACCCTACCTACCCTACCTACCCTACCTACCCTACCTACCCTACCTACCCTACCTACCCTACCTACCCTACCTACCCTACCTACCCTACCTACCCTACCTACCCTACCTACCCTACCTACCCTACCTACCCTACCTACCCTACCTACCCTACCTACCCTACCTACCCTACCTACCCTACCTACCCTACCTACCCTACCTACCCTACCTACCCTACCTACCCTACCTACCCTACCTACCCTACCTACCCTACCTACCCTACCTACCCTACCTACCCTACCTACCCTACCTACCCTACCTACCCTACCTACCCTACCTACCCTACCTACCCTACCTACCCTACCTACCCTACCTACCCTACCTACCCTACCTACCCTACCTACCCTACCTACCCTACCTACCCTACCTACCCTACCTACCCTACCTACCCTACCTACCCTACCTACCCTACCTACCCTACCTACCCTACCTACCCTACCTACCCTACCTACCCTACCTACCCTACCTACCCTACCTACCCTACCTACCCTACCTACCCTACCTACCCTACCTACCCTACCTACCCTACCTACCCTACCTACCCTACCTACCCTACCTACCCTACCTACCCTACCTACCCTACCTACCCTACCTACCCTACCTACCCTACCTACCCTACCTACCCTACCTACCCTACCTACCCTACCTACCCTACCTACCCTACCTACCCTACCTACCCTACCTACCCTACCTACCCTACCTACCCTACCTACCCTACCTACCCTACCTACCCTACCTACCCTACCTACCCTACCTACCCTACCTACCCTACCTACCCTACCTACCCTACCTACCCTACCTACCCTACCTACCCTACCTACCCTACCTACCCTACCTACCCTACCTACCCTACCTACCCTACCTACCCTACCTACCCTACCTACCCTACCTACCCTACCTACCCTACCTACCCTACCTACCCTACCTACCCTACCTACCCTACCTACCCTACCTACCCTACCTACCCTACCTACCCTACCTACCCTACCTACCCTACCTACCCTACCTACCCTACCTACCCTACCTACCCTACCTACCCTACCTACCCTACCTACCCTACCTACCCTACCTACCCTACCTACCCTACCTACCCTACCTACCCTACCTACCCTACCTACCCTACCTACCCTACCTACCCTACCTACCCTACCTACCCTACCTACCCTACCTACCCTACCTACCCTACCTACCCTACCTACCCTACCTACCCTACCTACCCTACCTACCCTACCTACCCTACCTACCCTACCTACCCTACCTACCCTACCTACCCTACCTACCCTACCTACCCTACCTACCCTACCTACCCTACCTACCCTACCTACCCTACCTACCCTACCTACCCTACCTACCCTACCTACCCTACCTACCCTACCTACCCTACCTACCCTACCTACCCTACCTACCCTACCTACCCTACCTACCCTACCTACCCTACCTACCCTACCTACCCTACCTACCCTACCTACCCTACCTACCCTACCTACCCTACCTACCCTACCTACCCTACCTACCCTACCTACCCTACCTACCCTACCTACCCTACCTACCCTACCTACCCTACCTACCCTACCTATCCTATGTCCGTCTCCTGGTTCTAAGCTACCTCCCAAACAATTTTCAGCCAAATCGGTTCAGCCGTTCTTGAGTTATAAATAGTGTAACTTACACGACTTTCTTTTATATATATAGATTATATTATATAAAAACGTCAAACGGAATCCTTTGTGAGCGAGTCCGACTCGCACTTGGCCGGTTTTTTAGCCCATCAGTTTAAAGGACTTAAAAATAAAACACACAATATTATTTTGTCACATGGCCTCATTCACGGCTTAAAGGCTTTGTCGCTAAAATCGATATTATTAATCCGGGTTCATTAAAAGAGATTTAGAGTAAGCAACAAACGCTTTATAATAAATGCTGTTTCAATATTTTGCAATCGCGGAAATGGATGGCAAAGCTTTGATAAAATAAAATGCGATTTCACAAACATCGGTATTTTATACAAATAAACAATTTTATGTAAATTTATGTGCTGTTATTATAGGGATGATGCGTAGGTGAAAAAATATAAATTAACTCCGTCACTCAGATAAAAGAAAATGTGTTTTTTGTTTTATCATAATAATAAAAAATTACTAAACGCTTTAAATATAATAGCAACGTGTAAATGTGTAAATTAGCCAGCTATTGCGTTACCATTTAAGAATCGAAGGATGTCGCCTTATGCGTTACAGAAATTCTAGTTTAGTTCTTCTACTAAATTGAATGCAAACTTATGGTTAATCTATAGGCTGACTGGAATGCATTGCCTTATGCGATAAGACTATTCATCTTCTCGTGCTCATGACTTATATTTTTGTCCAATAAGGTATCGATCTGACAGCTGTTTAGTTTGCTTCAATTAGGTCCTGTACTGTAAAAAAAAAATGTATATAAGTAGTATATCAGCCATCTCGTTACCATAACACAAGCATTAGGTTGCTTAGCTTGGGACGATATGGCGCTGTGTGTGAAATGTCCAAGGATATTATTATTATTACTGTTCTTCTGTAAAAATCTCACAGTGAAAGTGTCGGTGAAGTGAGTTTAAAGTGAGTTGTCAATATTGTTATTAGGTGGAACGATTGATCACTTGAAAGAAAGAACGTTTTTGTTTCTGTACATGCACAGGAAATATACAGAAAAAAATGGTTATTAAAAATAAAAAACAAAACAGAATATTTAAAAAAAAATATGGCAAAAATAACAAAAATACAAAGACCTGTGCGTCTTATCTCAGCATAATGCTGCGATATTTAAGAAAAAAATAAATACCGCAACGTTGGTATTCGCACTTCATCTATATTTTCACGATGAGATGTTTACAGAATCAACCGGTTGGAGAGTGCAGTTAGTTCTGCACGATGGGCATGGAGAGAAGGTCCTTTATCATCAGATGACTCCACCCGCTCTGGGTGGAGCGGAAGGAAGTGTCAGACTCTTACTGACTAAAACCCATCCATGTTCCTTCCGTAGCCCTTTATGTTCCGGGGTAGCGGTAACCCTTTCGGACAATCCCGCTTAGAGAGGTGCTGCGTATCTTGTACTGAGGCTCCACACTCACTGTTAAACTTTGTCTGACGTCTTTCGACTGTATGTAGGTATGTGTACTTCAATAACAGATAGATTGATATTTCAATTACTTAAAATGAAATTGAATGTGTAGTTCGATAACATTAAGATAGATATTTCAATAACTTAGAATGAAATTGAATGTCTGAAGACGCACACAGCAGAATCACAAGGCATACATACAAAACCGTTCCCCTGAGGCGATGCAACACTCTCAAGCAGAGAAATTAGACAAAGGCCATGTTATATAAAGATATAACATGGTGCCGAGATTTAGACCGGTTCAAACGCTGTTCAAGACAAAAACAATGCCTTGCTCATCAGAGAAACAAGATGTTTTAAATAGGTACATAGGTTTCTAATGAAATGTGATCTGGGAACAGGTTTAAGCAAGGAGGAGTGTTTTCTGAAAAGATTTTAGTAGTGGCCTAAAGTTTGTCTATACTAGCGACCCGCCCCGGCTTCGCACGGGTGTTATCGCGCGGGCGAAAGCGAAAACTAAACGTATAAACCTTCCTCTTGAATCATTCTATCTATTGATGAAAACCGCAATAAAATCCGTTGTGTACTTTAAAAGATCTAAGCGTACAAATGGACAGACGCCTTATTTTTTTTTGAAGTTGGGAAATCATCCAATGACTGCTCCCGCTCTGGGTGGAGCGGAAGGGAGTGTCAGACTCTTACTGACTAAAACCCATCCATGTTCCTTCCGTAGTCCTTTATGTTCCGGGGTAGCGGTAACCCTTTCGGACAATCCCGCTTAATGGACAGACGGCTGGGAGCGTTTTTATTTATAATATGTCATCATAATCAGCCTATAATGTTCCCACTGCTGGGACACAGGACTCCTCTCCAAGAGAGGGAGAGGGCCATAATCCACCACGCGGCTCATTGCGGGTTGGCAGATGTCGCATGTCTTCGAATTTTTGGTTCTAGGAAATACTGGTTTCCTCACGATGTTTTCCCTCATCGTTTTGAGGGGAGTGGTGATGAAATTAAATACATAAAGTAAAGCGCCGGCTTAGATTCGAATTCACGACCTACAATTCGAAGTCGAGGCAGGTACCACTGAGCCACCACTGCTCCTTGTAAAAAAAAAATATTATCACTAAATACCATTTTTTTTAGTAAAAAAATATTTTTCTTGTTTCTAAAAATTGTTACGGTACCTTCCTCCCGAGAAAATCAGTACAGGCATGCAAACTTCTCGCCGCCGTTTCATTGTCCTACCACCCACCTCTGGACCTTAGTTTTTTCCCAGTAAAACTTTTAAACGCGACAAAAATAAAACAAGATTGCACTTGCATCTCCGCAATCTCAGCCTGCAAGTGATAAAGTGCGGAGTACGAAACTAAAGTAATTTAAACTGCGCTTAACACTGCTTAGACTTTAAATACGTAAGTTCAAAGCTGGCATACGTTCAACGGTTCAACTTCAAAGCAAATGGTGAACTTCTAATGCTTGCACTAGACTCGCTTATAAGACTGACGGTGAAGACTTGACTATTTTTAGACTTATATAATTTACTTGCTGCTCCCGCGCGGCCTCACCCACTGCCGGCTCCTATTGGTCGTAGCGTGATGTTACATAGCCTATAGCCTTCCTCGATAAATGGACTATCCAACACAAAAATATTTTTTCAATTCGGACCAGCAGTTCCAGAGATTAGCGCGTTCATACAAACAAACTCTTCAGCTTTATAATATTATAGTATAGATTAGACTTCAGCTTTTTATATTTTACAATATCCATAGACTTTTTTTCAGTGTGGGAAATCATCAAATGATCCCTAGCGGAAGGGAGTGTTAGACACTTAATACTGACTAAAACCCATCCCAGCCCTTTGTATTCCGGGGCATCGGTAACCTTTCGGACAATCTCCCTGACATTGGCCACGCTTTATTTTAATAACGTGCGTCATTCATTGTTTTCATAAAAGGATTAATTGTTACATAAAACGTCATACCCACCAATTAAAATCGAGTACCTACCAATTAAAACGAAAATAATTCATAATTCGTGTTCAGCTTACAAAATAATTATACGTTGCAGTTAATATTCTTCGGATTACAACGAAATTACCCTGAAATTTTCCTAAACATGTATAATATAATATAATATCCTTGGACATTTCACACAACGCCATATAGTCCCAAGTTAAGCAACCTAATGCTTGTGTTATGGTAACGAGATGGCTGATAAACTACTTATATACATTTTTTTTTTGTAAATACATACATATTATAGATAGAAAACACCCAGACCCGTAACAAATACTTGCAGGTCGTACAAATATTTGTTCCGTGCGGGAATCAAACCCGCGACATTGCGCGCAGCAGTCAATCGCTCAACCGCTGCGCCAACCGTGTCGTCGAATATAAACAATAAGTACGTTTTGTTTGAGAAAAGATAATGAATAAAATTAAGGATCGATAAATTAAAGTAATTGAAGTTAGTAATACGTAACACAATTTAATATTTCAATAATAATAATAAAATTTAAAAGCTAACAATAATAGCTCTTAGTTAGTAATTAATTTAAATTATAAACCCATCCTGTTGCCCCTAAGCGGGATTGTCCGAAAGGGTTACCGCTACCCTGGAACATAAAGGGCTACGGAAGGAACATGGATGGGTTTTAGTCAGTAAGAGTCTGACACTCCCTCCCGCTCCACCCAGAGCGGGAGCAGTCATTGGATGATTTCCCAGCCTTAAAAAAAAAAAAATCCTGTTGCCCCACTGCTGGACAAAAGCTTTACTTTTCCACCACGTCTGTCCACTGCTTTTGCAGGCTAGTTCTTAAAAAAAGCGTATAAAAGTTTATAAAAGCCATAAACATACAAATATCAAAATGTCTACATATTTTCTTTAAAAAAAGAACTATTAATAAACTAAAATGAAGTGTCGGCAAAATCCTTTGCATCGCTTTCCACTGGTAACCCAGGACAATAGCCGCATTGCCACATTGTATGGCAATGCTTAGCTTCTGGCCCGGGTAAAAGCCAGCCGTTGGGTCGTGGATTTTCTAAATGCTTAATTTTTTATCAAAATTAGAATGATTATAAATACAAAACTCATAATTATTCCGTGATCACTGTTTTTACGTGCTAATAATCTCTCTTTATCTATTTATGAGATACCGAGTTTTTAAATTGATTAATAAACAGCTACATAATAAAAACATACCCCATTTCTAAAACACTCTAATAATCTAGGCTCAAGTAAAAGTTGTACCATCCGCTTTCTAAGGCTATCATCCAAAATCTCCGAGCATTTTGCGTGTCAAAATAAGATTGCGAACTCAGTTTCTTTTGCCTACTTACAACTAAATAGAAGAAAGTTGATACATTTAAAAATGTCTTGTAATAAATCATGGAATAGTCGTAATGTATCATTTTGATCTTTGTAACTGTTAAGAAGTAGAATTATCTGAACATGATCAATATGCCAATCTGCCTAGCCTTTTCCCAACTATATTGGGGTCGGCTTCCAGTCTAACCGGATGCAGCTGAATACCAGTATTTTACATGGAGCGACTGTCTATCTGACCTCTACAACCCAGTTTCTGGGTAATATGATACCCCTTGGTAAGATTGAACGTCAGACTTTCGTGCTTCTGATGACCAGCTACGACTGTCAAAGATGCACAAATGACAGCCGGGATCAGCGGCTTAATGTAATGTCTTTCCAAGGCACGGAAGAGCCTCGATATGTAAAGATCCATCCACGGACCAACACCGGCAAACGTAACTATATCAGGAATAGTCCGTGTTGGTATTTTGATTTATAAGTCGTCCAAACGTGATCCGGGTTTGTCGCTTTCTATTTATTATCTGTGGTTCAAATCCCTTAGAAACAATATTGACAAAAATGACCACTAGGAACAATTAAGGACTTTTTGTGGCAATGGACTTTTTACGATTAGTATGATGATGACGTCACGTTTTATAATGGCCGACCTTACCCAGAGGTCAGTGACCCGTTTGCCAAGAATGCTAACAGTTTACATCTCGATAAGGAGTGACAATAGGAATTATTTATTTACGGATTTTATTAGATGTTAAAATTGGAATAATTTTTGCCAGTACAGGGATGTTTTAAGTAGAATTAAGCAGTACAGTGCTAGCGCTAAAAGTACGTCATAAAAGTAAAAAAGAAATCATCAGCCTCAGTTAATTGTTACCTAGTACACAGCTGACCCAAAATGTATGCTGTAATTACTATTATTAGATGTAATCTTTCCATATTACGAGATTAGCACAATAAAACTGTGATGTATGACTTAAGGTTGTATAACGTTATGTCATTTTTGTTTTGACAGATTAGTTATAGAAGTGTGAAGACATCGCGACAGTCAGCATGACGGATCAAAAGAGGTCACTTCTTAAAGAATGTAATATTTAGCTTTCACATTATGCTTTCAGAGTAATTTACTGATATCGAGCATTTTATATGCTTTGGAAAAACTACATCTGCCTGCCTAGCCTTATCCCAACTATGTTGGGGTCGGCTTCCAGTCTAACCGGATGCAGCTGAATATCAGTATTTTACATGGAGCGACTGCCTATCTGACCCCTATAACCCAGTAACTGGGCAATACGAGCCTTGGTAAGACTGGCCGTCATATTACTGGCTTTGCAAAAAAACAGTCAGGGAAATTAAATTATTTATCAAATTGACACTACACATTACACACGAATTTGATTGTTAACCCATTAGATGTTCGCTTATTAGAAGCCGTTTGCTTATAAGAACTCGATTTATACAGTTATATTTATTGTCGTTTCGAGAGAGTTTTTCTTATGAACCTATGGAGTTCATACGACATTTGAGGGGTTATTTACGTATTACAGACCCTCACTCAAGACCCAAACATTATTTAAAACTAGTTTTAACCAATCAAATGGCTTTAATTGAGACTCAAGCAATGCTTAAGTATTGAGTGAGGTTCTGTTACAGACTGTAATACAGGCATTAGTGTCCCAATGGTACCTTATGCATGTAAATAAAAAAATTGATAATAATAACTTGGTAAATCGGAAACGCCAAGTTCAAACAGAAACTCGTAACTCTAGCCACCTACATGAACTGGTTTAACGACCTCGTAATGCGTAGCTTCTCTGATGGGCTTATTGGACGATTCGCACGAATTTAACTCGCACAAAACGTGCGAATCGACTCCTTTAAAACATATAATTTTTTCTGTAGTCGATTCGCACAAATTTTATTTATTGGCGTGCGAATCGACACCTTCACAAAAATGTAGTAGGCGTTCATGTATACAAAACATTTTAAAAGAGTAACGGTGGAGTTTCTTGCCTAATCTTCTCCACACGAAACTACCTTTTGGAAGGGGCGACTAGAATAAATTCTATTTCTTGTTCATTTTGACGGTCAAAAGTGCCTTACTTGTGCCTATTTGAAATAAATGTCTTGACTTTGACTTTGCCAAGAATAATCAGCCTATAAAGTTCCCACTGCTGGGAAACGGGCCTTCTCTCTTCGAGAAGGAGTGGGTTGTGATTTACCGACCGGCCCCAGTTCGGGTTGGTAGATGAACATATTTTTTAATTTTTAGTTCTAGAACATTAAGTTCCCGGTTCCCTTAAGATGTTTTCGTTCACCAATTTGAGAGCCACTTGATGAAATTAAATATGTCATAAAGTAAAACACACTATCAATCACAATGTGCATAATTTTGAAGGGCATTGCTAATCTATCGCTTCATATGTTCGAAAAATTTGTCTGTCCAACAACGTAGATAACGCAATGAATGTCGGTAAACTGTCAAAATGCCTTGCATATACCCTGGTGCTCCTGTAAAATTGAATAATACAGGTAATACTAGGTAATTTTATTTACCGTGTAGTAGAAACACGAGTTGTATTAACCCCTCAAATGTCGTATGAACCCCATAGGTTCATAAGAAAAATTCTCTCGAAACGACAATAAATATAACCGTCAGCAAACGGCTTCTAATAGGCGAACATGTAATGGTCACAGTTACCGTTCCGTAAGTTGAAGGAATATGCAATAACATAATGTAAATTATAGGAATACAAGTTTTTATTGTTTATGAAACACAAGTAAATAAATATAAATTATACTCAAGGAAGTGGTACAACCACTTCATTTTAAAACATTATTGAATAAAAGAGAGATCTATGCTAATTTATATAATTTTGACTAAAAAGGGCATTAAAATGTGAACGAAATCGTACATAAACGCTGTTTGGAAAGTGCTCTCACGACTAAAATGTTTTTTTATTGTTGACCACTCAGTCAATTTTGTGTTTTTTTTATCCATTGTGGCGTAACGGTCATATTTGTAGATCACATTGAATAAGAATGTGTTGTAAGTTATAAACTTTAGCGCAATGAATTCAGTTAATCGATTAATTATTAAAAAACTAGCTTCCGCCCGCGGCTTCGCCCGCGGCTTCGCCCGCATAATATGTCGACAAATCTATACATATAATAAAACAGTAAAAAAACTGTGTCTGTACATTGAATTTATTAAAAAAATAATAATTGACGACATTTCAAAACTGGCACTACGTTAAAACAAAAATACCATTTCTTTATTTTCTTAATCTGAGTTCAAATATATATTTTTTATATTTTTTTATTTCTTCATTTCTGAGAAAAAAAATGAAAACCAAAAAACATGTAATGACGTCACATATACGGCAGAATGAGGTAGTTGCCTTTGCTTTCAAGGCATCCAAAATTTTAGATGAAAGACTGTCAAACATCAAGACATGTTAAATGTCAATGTCACTTAGTGCTCTCTGCTTGGCAACTCGTACTTACTCAACATTCTTAATAACAACTAAGTATATAATTACTCAATACTCAATTCTTTATTGCATTCCATTCTAATTATTGATTTATTTTTTTATTCTAATTCTTACTGAAGTTGAATAATATCAACTTTTAATTGTCATTTCGCCAATAAAATGGATCCCAATCAAACCTACACGCCAATGAAGGAACCAAAATATTGTTTTGTACCAGCTTGCAAAAACAATTCTAGAGACACTCAAAAAACATTTTTTGTGGTGCCTAGCTCAGCAAAACAAGAGTGGTGCAATGCTGTGGGTATATCATGTCCTAAACGAGTTATATATATCTGCGAAGATCATCTCAATGTAAGTACCCGAATGACAATGATTTTTATAAACCCTGTAAACCTCAACACTTTTCAAATAACCTGAACTTTAACTGAAGACTTGTAATTGGTTATCAGTGTTCTTTTCTAATTCTTACTCTCTGTTTTGTTTATTTGTAAGTTTTCCCCATTGCTATCACATAGCAGCAATATTTCACTAAGTACTATTTTGTAAAGTAGGTAGGAACTTATGATAGTGTGGTAGGTGGGACACATAAAATAAATATTAATTATAATTTATTTTTTAGTTGGAGGAAGATATGGAGAACTACCGGTATTGGAAAACAATGAATGTGCGACCAAAGTTGAAGTCTCGGCTACCACATTCTCTTGTGTATTCATTCTTTGATAGGTCAACTGATCATCAAGAAATTAATGAACCTAGACCCAGCACATCTTCAATAAGTTCTTCATCATTAATGCAAATTAATATCGATAAGGGAACACTTTGTGAAAATCCTTTTACTACAAAAGCCAGCAAAGGAATACAAGTGAAGCCAAGAACATCCGATCGAACTACTTATTGCTCTATTTACAAGAAGAAGACAAATAAACCTTTTTTTGAAGAAGATGATGAGATAGAAGTGATGTTACCTTCAACACAAGGAAGTTCTGCCTCTGCTGAAATGTCTGAAGTCTCATCAGACATCAACATTAAAACTGTGATGCAGGGCAGAAGCTTTATGCTTGACCTTATTAAAAAGAAATCACAAAACTATATAGGCTTACCAAAGAATTATTATTGGTTGATTAACTATTTAGAAAGTAAACTGAATGTAAAATCCTTTAATATAATAGTAACTTTGTACAAAATTAAAAATAATACCCCCTTTTACCAAATCTCAGATATGTTTGAGGTGTCATTAACCACATTATGGAGAATATTTTTCAGAACTTTATGTATTCTATCCAAGTTCTTCAAACAATTAATTTTTACTCCCTGTGTATATGATGTCAAAAGAAACTTGCCAGCCTCCTTCAAAGCCAATAAAGAATATTCAAATGTTTTTTGCATTATTGACTGTTTCGAGATAGAAATTGAAAAGCCGTCAAATCCAATTAACCAGTCTCTAACGTGGTCACAGTATAAAAATGCAAATACTTTAAAATACTTGATAGCTACAACACCTGATGGATTTGTCAACTTTGTATCTGTTGGTTTTGGGGGTCGTATATCTGATGCCAATATAGTAGAAAACAGTGGTTTCCTGGATGTGTTGCCACCAAATTGTACTGTATTGGCAGACAGAGGATTTAAACATGTTGATGTCTTACTAAGTAGAAATCAGAATAAACTACTTCGACCACCTAGTGTTTCAAAAGACCAAAAATTAACTAAGCAGGATGCTATCAAAAGCAAGGTTATTGCCAGTCTACGTATCCATGTTGAGAGGGTAATAAGAAGAGTAAGACTATTTAAATTTTTAAAACCACACTCTGTAATTAATAATAAACTAATTCAACATGCAGATGATGCAGTTATTGTGGCATGTGGGTTGATAAATCTACATAGTTCTATTATTAAGAATGAATAAAAGACATAAACCCTATATTGGTTTTTATTTTGCACTTTGTAAAACAGTCTTAAAAATAAAATGTTTCCAAAATTCTTCAGCGGAATCTAATAAACCTTTCACATATGTTTCATCATACTCCACCCAGTACTTGTGTAGGAGTTTAGTTTGTTCAAAACTAGGATCAGCAATACAAAATAGTCCTTTTATTTTTTTTGCAGCATGCATTTGTACCATTATTTGAGCTTTATATTTTTCATAGAGTACACCATCTTTCACATAACTTTTCATTGTTTTATCACTTATAGGGCATTTTATTTCAACCACAAAGTCCATACAAATCCCGTCAGGTGAAACTCCAATGATAGGGGATATTAAAATCAACCCTGTGTGTTGGATTGCTCCAAATTCTTTTTCTAACTCCTTGAGCACTTCTTTTTCTAATGCCTTGCCCCTTTTGATAGCATTTGTTTCTGGTACCTTGTAACCTCCAAGAATGCTTTGTACTAAAGCACCATTCTCGGTTTTACAGTGAATAGCTTCATAGATCCTGGACCCTGTGACTCTTCCTTGACGCATAGAATGCCACAGTTTTGAGTCTGCTTGTGCTTTTGTAGCTTCAGCAATAGTTTTAACTACATCCATGGTAATAGATGTTGCAGAAAACAATTTAAATTTGTCATAGCAGTGGTCATCTTCTTGGTGTACAAACTGCAGGACTAAATTAAACACACTAAAGTCATTTAAATTAGGCTGTTGATTCCCACAGTAATTTAAAACCATTCCTGTTGTAATTTTACGTCTCTTGCATTCTTCGGAAAACATGGAAATATTGACACTCATGTCCAAATTATCTGGGGTTCTTTTCATTTTGCCAATGTTTTTTGCCAATATGAACTTCTGGTTACCTACAGCTCCAGCAAGTTTTGGTTTACTCCAATAACACTTTGTTGACGTAGTTGAAGGTTCGTCGGACCTTTTTATGAGCCAAATTGCAAAGCAAATAGCGTGTTTGCATCCTCCTGCAGAAGCTGCACAGTCGTTGCATTCTATTGTGATAATCTTTTCGTCAGATTCATCTATTACAGCTGTAACCTGATATAATTTAGATTTAACTTTATGTTCGGGTGTTACCCTGCAGTTGACAGTGCATGAGGTCCCTTCTCGCTTGACTTCTACATACCCTACAGCTGTATCAACATAAGCTTCCCGTGATGCTAATAATGCCTTAGCACTACGTGTTTCCGCAACATTGTAGCATTCATTTTCGTGCATATATTGTAATAGCATTAAATAGTCTACTTTCGGCAAGTTTCTGCTATCAGCTACTAGAAATCCTTCCGAAACTTTCATGGTAACTTTATAAAAACAAAGTATGGATAATAACACTTGAAAATAAGAAAATTTATGAATTTAATTGAAAACAAACAAGCTTCAACCAACGAGTTTGACAAGTTTGACATCTAACAGTTGTTTTACGGGTCACGCAGTAAAGCAAAGGTATTATCGTCAATCTGCCGTATGTGTGACGTCATTAGGCGCTTACGTCTTTTTAGAATACACCGAATTTCAAAGCTGAAATTATGAATGAAAAGTACATAATTTTGGAAAACCGAAAAATATGGGTGCCCTAATTTTGGATTTACTTTTATATAACGCAATAATAAATGCATGTTAAAAATATGAAATGTTGTCAATTGAGGGGGGTTTAGAAACAGTAATAGAGCACGAATCCAAAAAAAAAAAATTGTCTGTTTGTCTGTATGTCTGTTTGTCTGTTTGTCTGTTTGTTTGTACACGCTAATCTTCGGAACTACTGGACGGATTGGAATGATTTTTTTTTTGTTGTATAGGTATTAAGTCTGGGCAACATATAGGCTATAATTTATCTTGGAAACTTGAACACCTGATGCAGAACCGCAGCAGAGCAGCTAAACTATAAGAGATACAAAAATGATACCATAGCAAAAATTGTTCCACGTGATGAGCATTTTTTGCTGAGAGAGTAAATTTGAAGATCTGGAACACCTGATGTGGAACTCCAAGAGCCCGGCTACACTATAACATATATAGGAATGACGTCTTAGAGAAAGTTGTGCGGTCTGATGTGTATTTCCTGTTGACTTATAAAAATCGAAGATCTGGAACACCTGTTGTGGAACTCCAAGAGCCTAGCTACACCATAACACATATACGAATGACGTCTTAGCAAAAGTTGTTCGGTCTGATGGGTATTTCCTGTTGACTTATAAAAATCGAAGATCTGGAACACCTGTTGTGGAACTCCAAGAGCCTAGCTACACCATAACACATATAGGAATGACGTCTTTGCAAAAGTTGTTCGGTCTGATGGGCATTTCCTGTTGACTTATAAAAATCGAAGATCTGGAACACCTGTTGTGGAACTCCAAGAGCCTAGCTACACCATAACATATATAGGAATGACGTCTTAGAGAAAGTTGTGCGATCTGATGGGTATTTCCTGTTGACTTATAAAAATCGAATATCTGGAACACCTGTTGTGGAACTCCAAGAGCCTAGCTACACCATAACACATATACGAATGACGTCTTAGCAAAAGTTGTTCGGTGTGATGGGTATTTCCTGTTGACTTATAAAAATCGAAGATCTGGAACACCTGTTGTGGAACTCCAAGAGCCTAGCTACACCATAACATATATAGGAATGACGTCTTAGAGAAAGTTGTGCGGTCTGATGGGTATTTCCTGTTGAATTATAAAAATCGAAGATCTGGAACACCTGTTGTGCAACTCCAAGAGCCTAGCTACACCATAACACATATACGAATGACGTCTTAGCAAAAGTTGTTCGGTGTGATGGGTATTTCCTGTTGACTTATAAAAATCGAAGATCTGGAACACCTGTTGTGGAACTCCAAGAGCCTAGCTACACCATAACACATATACGAATGACGTCTTAGCAAAAGTTGTTCGGTCTGATGGGTATTTCCTGTTGACTTATAAAAATCGAAGATCTGGAACACCTGTTGTGGAACTCCAAGAGCCTAGCTACACCATAACACATATAGGAATGACGTCTTTGCAAAAGTTGTTCGGTCTGATGGGCATTTCCTGTTGACTTATAAAAATCGAAGATCTGGAACACCTGTTGTGGAACTCCAAGAGCCTAGCTACACCATAACATATATAGGAATGACGTCTTAGAGAAAGTTGTTCGGTCTGATGGGCATTTCCTGTTGACTTATAAAAATCGAAGATCTGGAACAACTGTTGTGGAACTCCAAGAGCCTAGCTACACCATAACACATATAGGAATGACGTCTTTGCAAAAGTTGTTCGGTCTGATGGGTATTTCCTGTTGACTTATAAAAATCGAAGATCTGGAACACCTGTTGTGGAACTCCAGGAGCCTAGCTACACCATAACATAAATAGGAATGACGTCTTAGAGAAAGTTGTGCGGTCTGATGGGTATTTCCTGTTGAATTATAAAAATCGAAGATCTGGAACACCTGTTGTGCAACTCCAAGAGCCTAGCTACACCATAACACATATACGAATGACGTCTTAGCAAAAGTTGTTCGGTGTGATGGGTATTTCCTGTTGACTTATAAAAATCGAAGATCTGGAACACCTGTTGTGGAACTCCAAGAGCCTAGCTACACCATAACACATATAGGAATGACGTCTTAGAGAAAGTTGTGCGGTCTGATGGGTATTTCCTGTTGAATTATAAAAATCGAAGATCTGGAACACCTGTTGTGGAACTCCAAGAGCCTAGCTACACCATTACACATATACGAATGACGTCTTAGCAAAAGTTGTTCGGTGTGATGGGTATTTCCTGTTGACTTATAAAAATCGAAGATCTGGAACACCTGTTGTGGAACTCCAAGACCCTAGCTACACCATAACACATATAGGAATGACGTCTTTGCAAAAGTTGTTCGGTCTGATGGGCATTTCCTGTTAACTTATAAAAATCGAAGATCTGGAACAACTGTTGTGGAACTCCAAGAGCCTAGCTACACCATAACACATATACGAATGACGTCTTAGCAAAAGTTGTTCGGTGTGATGGGTATTTCCTGTTGACTTATAAAAATCGAAGATCTGGAACACCTGTTGTGGAACTCCAAGACCCTAGCTACACCATAACACATATAGGAATGACATCTTAGCAAAAGTTGCTCGGTCTGATTGGCATTTCCTGTTGACTTATAAAAATCGAAGATCTGGAACACCTGTTGTGGAACTCCAAGAGCCTAGCTACACCATAACACATATAGGAGTGACGTCTTAGCGAAAGTTGTTTAGCCTGATGAGCACTCTCTTTTGACGTATAAAAATTGAAGATCTGGAACACCTGTTGTGGAACTCCAAGAGCCTAGCTACACCATAACACATATAGGAATGACGTCTTACCAAAAGTTGTTCGGTCTGATGGGCATTTCCTTTTGACTTATAAAAATCAAAGATCTGGAACACGTGTTGTGGAAATCAAAGCTATCACTAATTTTACTGTGTAATTAAAAAATAACATAAACTGGGAGTACCTGCACGCGGTGAAGGCGGTAACAGTTTAGGACCGATTTTCGATGACGATGGTATATCATTGAAAATTTGACTCTACTGGCCAAAAGTCCTATTAATATTTTTTATTTTATCGTATGAATATGCCTTCGGGCTTTTGTTGTTTGAGTGTTTAATTTCCTTTTCCATTTATCTTCTACTGGGTCTTCGTGACACGGTGGCTACCGTGTCACGAAGACCCGGTAACGCAGGGGAGCAGTCATTTTAATTTAGATTATTATTGATCAGGTATCTTCACAATAAAACTATGACCATGCCTAAAAAGAGGTCAAATCTTTCTCAATGTTCCAAAAGAGCTAAAAGATTGAGGATCATAAGATCCCAAGAATTACTAAAGAGCGTCAGGAGAGACTTGATGCTGTTTGAGAACATTAGGATGCAACTCGCTCCGTGGAAACCTCTTCGGGTCGCGAAGCACGCCTGCGTTCTCAGCGTATTCATTAGGTCTCAAGAGACCAGTGAAGAATATGATGCGCGACTGACTGATCGTGAACGTCATGAATTGTCTTGCGAGTCAGAGACGTTCACGGAAAGAGAATTACGCTTGAGTTCCAAGCGTATCTACGCATCGACTTCTAGGTCTCTAGAGACAAGTGGGGCACGTGATGTGCGACTGACCGCTGATCGTGAACGTCATGTATTGTCTCGCGAGTCGGAGACGTTCACGGATAGAGAATTGTGCTTGAATTTCAACCGTATCTACGCATTGACTTCTAGGTCTCTAGAGACAAGTGGGGAATATAATAATGCGGTTACCAAAATGAAAACGATGACAAATGGACTGTATGTTTTGGTGGTTGTTGGAATGATATAAAACTAAAGCTCAGTGTGATAAAAGACTTAAATGTGAAAAATTATAAAAAATAACATAAATGGCGACCCCGTTGTCGCTGGCATAAGCAACAGGGTCCGCGTACGAAGTCGCGGGCAGAAGCTAGTTATACATATAAACCTTCCTCTTGAATCACTCTACCTATTACAAAAAACCGCACCAAAATCCGTTGCGTAATTTAAAAGATTTAAGCATACAGACAAACAGACAAAAATAGCGACTTTGTTTTATACTATGTAGTGATAACAGCCCAAGTGCGTGTCGACCCACGCACATAGTAGTGTTCCTTATTTGGGAGATATTTTTCCATAAACAAACTTAACATTATAGTTGGAAATATGTTCTCTTATACCTCACTATGGTAGACCGTAGACTTTAGCTACGTACTTTATGTCAATGTCAACGTGACACCTCCAATCATTCCTCAGAAACGGGTGCTTTCCCCTGACTACTCTGAGAAGAAAGATCTAAACAAACTAAGAGGTCACATTCTCTTTTAAATTCCCGACATAATCTTTATCAGATCATGAGAAGACCATGTAGGTTAGAGTCTGAAATGGTCTTTTGAGGACAGAACCATACAGATTGAGTGGGTCTGTCCAGTCAGTGCACGTATTTGTGATTAATCGTGCGACTCAATGGAGAACTTAAAGAGCTCAACGATTCAAGAAACAAGGAAGTTCAACGATTCAACGAACAATACCAAAGAAAGGATATTTGGGTAGGCCGCATAAGGTACTCTTCTTCTTAGCGAAATTCGGCTACGTGTATGGCGCCATCACTAGAGTACATCAGTTCCTGTAACCTGTGTGTTCCTGAAGGTAATCAAACTGATGGAGTATCATGAAAACAAACAGAAAAAGAGGAAAAAAAACGGAACCCTGAAAATATGACGTCAGTATATGACTTGTTCCAAACTCCAATAGGAAGAAAAAGAAAGGAGAACATTGTCTGCACACGGCGTAATAACTTTTCCTAGTAACCGACTATTGTGTTACGTAACACACGCAATAATAATTATACTATTAGTATTGGCAGTAGAAATTCCAACTATAACGTTAACGTTATCTATTTTCTTTCCTTGTCATTTTGGCATGAGAAATATAACTATGAGAATTTACACATGGTAAAAATACTTGCTATACAGCAATGTTGCAGTGGGACGGAGTGCCCAGGGTAGGCTGGTTACGAAACCACTTAGGGCCATTACTTTTGTTTAGTACCGCAACTAGATCACTTTATAAAGTTTACTTCTCATTAACGGTTTCTTTAAAATATTTGGAAAAAGACAGACGTGGACTCTCATAAAATCCTTTTAATGGAATGTTTGGACATTAAAAGAGACACGACCTCTGAGTTTCTTATCAGAAAAGTTAGCTGGGAAATGCCGGCGCCATCATGTTTTAAAATATTGACGCATAAAAATGTCTTCAAAGATCTACTTACAGAAATCATCATCTGCCTAGCCTTTTCCCAACTATGTTGAGGTCGGCTTCCAGTCTAACCGGCTGCAGCTGAATACCAGTATTTTACATGGAGCGACTGCCTATCTGCCCTCCACAACCCAGTAACTGGGCAATACGATACTCCTTGGTAAGACTGGCTGTCAGATTTTCGGGCTTCTGACGACCCGTATCGACTGTCAAAGATGCACAAATGACCGCCGGGACCAACGGCTTGACGTGCTTTCCGAGGCACGGAGGAGTCTCGTTATGTAAAGATGCAAGCGTAGCTTAACCGGATGGATCGACCTGTGCGGCTGTTAGCACTTAGCCACGAGCGAAATATACATTTTATTTATAAATGCAGTTTGGAATATAAATTGTGCGAGAATGGCTTCTTCACTATGTTCCCACGGACATAACTAAAAGTGGCAACTATTCCACCCCTTTTGTGCTTCAAATAACTTTGAGTCTTCAGTCTTTATGAAAACTATGCAAAGAATCACAGGGCATGTGGCTATGTTATAGTTTTTATGATTGATGCTTTTTTTTTTGAAGGCTGGGAAATCATCCAATGAGTTCTCCCGCTCTGGGTGGGGCGGAAGGGAGTGTCAGACTCTTACTGACTAAAACTCATCCATGTTCCTTCCGTAGCCCTTTATGTTCCGGGGTAGCGGTAACCTTTTCGGACAATCCCGCTTACTCGGTTATGATTGATGCTTGAAAATGTATGAATGCGTATGAGCAACTTTTATGATTACTAATTATAGGACAAGATTTGACGTTAGTACTGTTTCGTGAAAACATGAGAACAATGCAAAGGTCAGTTCTTCGGGAACGCTGTATCTACTGACATTGGTTTCTCTGAGATTATTTTATTGGATTAGAAAGAAAGAAAAATAGGTTTCTTGACACAGAAAAAAAAAGATAATATTATAGAGTATGTAAAAAAAAACCTAAAAGAAAATAGATCTAAATTAATCACGATCAAGAAGGCTTCCACCTTCCACCCGACGTGATTTGGGTTGATTAATCTAAATTTGAATTAGTTTTTTTTTGGCACGATTACGTAATAACCACCGCACGGGTCGATCCATCAGGTTAAGCTACGCTTGCCGGGGTTGGTCCGGGTGACCATCTTTACATACCGAGACTCCTCCGTGTCTCGGAAAGCACGTTAAGCTGTTGGTCCCGGCTGTCATTTGTGGATCTTTGACAGTCATTACGGGTCTTCAGAAGCCTGAAAGTCTGACAGCTAGTCTACCAAGGGATATCGTATTACCCAGTTACTGGGTTGTGGAGGTCAGATAAGCAGTCACGCCATGTAAAATACTGGTATTCAGCTGCATCCGGTTAGACTGGAAGCCGACCTCAACATAGTTGGGAAAAGGCTAGGCTGATTGATTGGCGCTAATTATTGCAGCAAATCAGCACAATACAAATATAATATATTAATATATAATGGTACAGTTACCATTATGGACAAGGATAATAACAAATTGAATTGAGTATGCAAAAATGTATGCACTGGCATCTAAAAGACTCACAGTTACGAAACTTTATTCATATGATCTTATAGTTTCTATCATGTCGCTGCAATTTGTTTCGCAGTACGAAATTACTTCACTTGATATTACGACATTTCTTTAATAACTGTCTTGTGGACTTGCTCGGAGGTACAGGTCTTTGCTTTTATCATGTTTTGCAGGTTCAGTATTTTTTTGTAATCATATGTAGATTGGTGATCCGTAACCTTTATAGGACTGATGGCCTCATATTAAAACACTGGACGAGGACCCAAGTGTTGCCTACAAACCGTGCCCAGAAATAGTGTGTCGTTGTGTTGTTACTGTGTGTGTTATTATTACTATTATTGTGACATATTATTATTATTATTATTTCTGACATGTGTATTGATATCGGACATGTTTTTTGAATGTAATACTGAAATTATTATTATGTACTAACACTAGTTTGTAAGTAGTTTATGTTCTTACTAACTATAATATGGATTGTACTGATCTGACAAATAAATCATTATTATTATTATTATTAAAGCTATTAAATGTCATGCTAATTGTTATTTGATCCTTTTTATTGAGTTGCATCCATTGTGATATCTGACTGACACCAGCCATTGTTAGATCTTTGTATATCATCATCTGCCAAGCCTTATCCCAATTATGTTGGTGTCCGTTTCCAGTCTAACTGGATGCAGCCGAATACCAGTATTTTACATGGAGCGACTGCCTATCTGAATTTTACAACCCAGCAACTGGGCAATACGATACTCCTTGGTAAAATTGGCTTAGATCTTTGTACATTTGAACATGAATTACATTACTTATTTATTCCTGCGTTTCATTTGTTACAATCGTCATTTGTTTGCCTAAGCCTATGTTACTTACCTTAACTTCTACATCATTTTGACAGCCTTTACTGAGGAACTTATTATTTCCTAGGCTTCATTCTTAATTCACTCCTCTAAATTAAGAAATTATTTATTTTATTTATGTACACTTTGAATTTGTAAAGTCAAAGTCAAATTATTTATTTCAAATAGGTACAAGAAAGGCACTTTTGAATGTCAAAATGTACAAGAAATAGAATTGATTCTAATCGCCCCTTCCAAACGTATGGAGAAGAAGGGGCAAGAAAATCCACCGGAACTCTTTTAATTTTTTTATAATCATCTTGCCGTTTGTTTCCTCTAATCTAGGAAGGAAAAAGCCTCCCTTTTTCTGTACCAATAACTGCTGTCTCGTAGGTATTTAGGAGTATTTACATCGTCAAGTTTTTGCAGGTTTTGTTTTTGCCCTATCACGTGTTATTACGTCAATCTCCTGTTTCTCGATCGATTTCACCAATACAACATTAATTTAACATTGCTCAATGATTTCGTTTGCCTGCCCTATTGCATGACCAGATTAAAATACTTTTATGTGGTCTAATTGTGTGTTTTAATGACGCTTCTGTTGCAACTATTTTGGCTAAAGCAATGCGCACATGTGGCAAGAAAGCTTTCCCGTTTAATTTGGTAATAGTGAAGGTCGCAAATACCAGATGTGCTGTAACAAGCCGTGGACCGGTGGGATTTCCCGTCTGCAAGAATGACGAACTTCCAAACAAAACGATCTGCCTAGCCTTTTCCCAACAATATTGGGGTCGGCGTCCAGTCTAACCGGATGTAGCTGAATACCAGTTTTTACATAGAGCGACTGCCTATCTGACCTCCAAGACCCAGTCACTAACTGGGTTATACGATAATCAGACTTTCGAGCTTCTGACTACCCGTAACGACTGTCAAAGATCCACGAATGACAGCCGGGACCAACGGCTTAACGAGCTTTCCGAGACACGGAGGAGTCTCGATATCTGAAAATGGTCACCCATCTACAGACCAACCCTGGCAAGCGTAGCTTAACCTAATGGATCGATCCGTGCGGCTGTTATTACTTAGTCACGTCCAAACAAAACATCTTCATTTAACTGCTTTAGGGTATGGATGTTCGAAAATCTGACATTAGTGCTCGCCTTCGTTAACACAAACACTGCGACTATTTTTTGTGCTATTCTAAGCTCAGTGCCTTCAACACAAATACGTGTTCATGGCAGCGTAAGAGTTAAGGTTCACTTGTGTATTTCAAGCTTTAGACCAAACGGTTAGGCTGCGCGTATTGTGCTTTGTCTGTGCGTGCTTGTCTGCGGCAGGCGTTGCTACAGACACGGTAGAGCACACGGTGCAAACCTGCCCCGCTTGGGCGGAGCACCGGCGTGTCCTCGTAGAGGCGATCGGCGGCGGCGACCTCTCGCGCCCGGCCCTGGTGCAAGCCATGGTCCGGGGCGAGAGGGAGTAGGAGGCAGTCACCTCCTTCTGCGAAAAAGTCATGCTCGCGAAGGAGGTGGCGGGATGGGAGAGAGAAAGGTCCTCCCGTCCCAGCCGCCGCGGGGGACGCCCCGGGCGTCGGGAGCCACGTGACGACTCCCGGCTACCGTAGGCGCGGGCCTGCGGACGGTGAGGAACATGGATGGGTTTTAGTCAACAAGAGTCTGACACTCCCTTCCGCTCCACTCAGAGCGGGAGAAGTCATTGGAGGATTTCCCACCCTCAAAAAAAAGTCTACTGCATGTTTTTGTTTGTTTAAAAATTAAGTTAAACCATAGAAATATAAAAAAAACTAACGAAACAGTGATAGAAATGGTTGTAATAAACGTTTATTTCACATCAAGTCGTGAATTCTATTCGGTGCGCAATCGCAATATTTTTTTTACGTTTCACAATGTTTCGAGGCAGTGACAAATTGCCATTTTTTTGTTGGGTTGACCTAACTAGGATACCATAATTTCTTCGGTTGAACAGTAGCGCACGAAAATGCAGAAACTAAAATGGAAGCCTATGATACTGGTCTCTTTAAAATATCACTTTAAAACTGAAAATATATTTTTCTCTATTTATATATTTTGTCTCTAATTTTATTTTATAAGTTGTAAAGACACGTACATTCATATATGGGATCACTACACTATCATAATAAAAATAATTATTTGTAACTCAGGGGGATTCGGCGTTGAGGGCTGAAATACAGGTTTTGCCTAGTTTTGCCTCAAATGCTAACACTTTTGTGTACCTTAAGTTAAGTTTAAGCACTGTACTTGTAAAAAAAAATGTACATATTTATATACAAAAATGTACGAATAAACATTATTATTATTATATTATTATTATTATATATTTGATTTGATTATGAATCTAGAGATGAAAAGTTTGGAAATCTATTCACTTGCGAGAGGTTCACACTGAATTAAAAAAAAAAGTTAATACCTACTACAGAAAATAATGCTTTTATGTTGTGAAAATAATCATTCTACCAAACAAAAACCTTATTATAACGACATTAAAGATCACTGTGTTTTGACAAACTTATTACAAGATTAAACAATAAGACACATTTATAACACATAAATGGACTATTATGCGAAGTTTTGGTAAAACAATTGCTTACCAGTTTCGTTAATCTTGAACTTCGATATTAAATTCACTTTAGGAAAGAACTTAGCACTTCCTATTAATTAAACTATAAATATCCTGCTAACCGTACGGTGTCCACCCGTCAGCCCGTTTCTCTTGAACTGTTGGGACCTTGTAGACATATATAAGGCCCTAGGGGACATTAAAATAAATTGTTATATGTTTCTGTTCGGTGAGCGTTGAGTTTCGCGATAATTCCGCATAAATTTTATGTGCAGTTTTGACTTTTCTGTTAAGAAATAGGTAGACACTTTTTGTTTGAAGACTTTATCGAGTATCAAATACTGTTAAGCTCTAACTCTGCTAATTTCTGACGGATTAAAGATGGCTTTTACTTTCCTGTACCTTCAATATGCTCTCAGACACCCCTGAGCAATGAAGCTCTGGCTATTCTGCAGTGGAGTTTGTTGCGCCACTTCTTCGCCATCATTGATCATTCAACCTGACACTGAATTCATCAATTTCGCTGGCTAGCCTTTTTTTTTAGGATGGGAAATCATCAGATGTCTCAGCCCGCTTTGGGTGGAGCGGAAGGGAGTGTCAGACTCTTACTGACTGAAACACATCCATGTTCCTTCCTTAGCCCTTTATGTTCCGGGGTTGCGGTAGCCCTTTCGGACCATCCCGCTTACTCGCTGGCTAGCCTGACTCTATAAACTAAATTCAGAGCCAAATAAAACCTTAACATGAATAATATAACTTTCTATCTATCTTTTGTGGAAACAGGACACATAAAATCATGATAGCGAAGTGTGTTATAATTATGATTCAATGGTAAATCAACCTATGTCATTATTAAAATTCCGTAACATTTTAATAACACAAACAATAATAAGAAATATTAACGTAATCACTAAACTAGTCCGAGAGAGCGCTCACGTAATACCAACATAGTTGTAGAGGAAGATAGTCTAGGAGACCGGTTTGTTATCCAATCGATAAATGTAGGAAACACTTGACGAGTATTTTGTTCGAGTACTCGAAGGCCTAGATTAGATCGAATACCCGGTTTTTATTTGTCTCACACAGGAATCGAATGAACCGACCCAAACATGAGTGTATAGGGGGGCGAGTTATGTGTCAACCGCGTGTCGATTCGATTTCGAAAATTGTTGATCAAACAATTCGTTATCTCAGCGATTCGGATTGTCAAGAACGCCACTTGTATGGGAATATTGATCGAGTTTCGTTACACTAGCGAACGAAAACGATTGATGTCGTGACTATCGGAAGCGTATGCCAATTCCATACGTTTCGGATTCATCTAATTTCGTTAATAAAAATCCCCGAGTATACTTGATTTTGCCACCTACTTGTGTCCAATGATGCTGCTCGAATAGTAACCCCCAAAACCATAATTCCACGGTTCACTTTACCTTGTAAGGTTTCTTGCCATGAAAAACTAAGTTTTGTGTGTAGGTCTTCAGTGTTGAATGGATCACTATGGAAGATCGTTGACAGACACGTTTTTCTACTGCGTCGTTTATACGGCGTACCGTAAAAAAATCGTGCCGTGTATAAAGCAACCAAATTGAACATGTACACATAAGTGTATGACTTAATATCGGCAATGCCCTTCATTTATGCTCCCGTCAAAGTCAATAAATTTAGTCGAAACGTGTATTCATATTGCAGTAACCGAAACAGTGAAATGTTGTTGTTCTACTTTGTTGTATGATGACCGACAGAGATGACACCGTTTCGAATTACATTTGTTTTATAATATACTTACCTACATACTGGGTTTCAGTCGAATGGCTCCAACTTATTTCTCGTTGAGTTGTCGCAAGTGTATTTTTATCGCACAAACTTTGGGGCAAGTTTTTGTTGGTAATGTTGGTATATTGGCGTATACTGTCATTGGGAAACTTAATATTTTGTGCTTCTTTGTTTTGTAATATTAATTACTTTGCTTACGATTGTAGAGAATCAAGTTCTTTTAACTTACCAGACAACTGTGCTGGAGTTTGTGGCGCCACTCCTGGCCAGCTAAAGCACTAGGAAGTGGTGACGGGCGGTCGTTTCGGGGGACTGTCTTATGTAATTTTTTTTACGTTCAAGCAACTCTCTTGTTGATGATTGTAATGATTTTAATTTTGTAAATAAGTAACTAGTACGGCCGCGAAACATATTTTGATCAACATACAACCTGACAATTGGGTATTTGACAGGGTCAGTCAATAACGTTTCTGAACTCTATGAATTGTCAAAAAGGGGACGTTTATAAAAAAGTGACGTCACCGATTTTTGGAATCAAATGGAATACGTATTAACATTAAATCCAATTTTACAATTATACCCTCGCTTAATATTTAATTTCTGTACGTAAAGTTTTTAAAATGAGCAGTCTTTTCCCTGCGTCGTTTCATGTTCGTAAAAACGAAACACTAACTATAATAACAACTTGAATTTCGTGGACTGGCGTGGCGTTGCTCCTAAACTGGTGTCTGTTTACCCAGATAGACCTAAGTCATTCATTTAACGACCTCTAAGGAGTGTGAAGTTCAGCAGTTGACGTTAACGACTGTTAACAATTTATGTACCTAGCTATTAGGTACGATGTACCTACACTACATTTGCAAACTTCTGCACAAATAATTGCTGGTATTATAATAGAAATTCTCGAGAAACGATGCTACGGGAATAATATGTTATGAATGTCAAATGTCAGAATAAATGGAGTTCTCAAAATATACAGTTGACAAGTTTTGTACTTATTTCATTTTTACTGTGTACTCGCCAGCAATAGTTTATACAGGGTGAAATTGAATTCATAGGCAATATTTAAAAGGGGTAATTGTACTCATCATTATCAACAACTTTTACTATGGGCACAAATCTGAAATCGCCAAAAAAACAGATGTTCAATACATTATGCTCGCATAACTTGTCAAAATGTAGTGAACAGCTGTTTTTTTTTTCGCGAATTCTGGTATGTACCTGTAGTAAAAGTTGTTCATAATGGTGAGTAAAATGACCCCTTAAAATGTTGCTCATGAATTCAATTTTACCCTGTATACAAAAATAGCTACTTTCTTGTTACATAAACTAATCTAGGGAGTTAAGATTTCATGGTTTTGTTTAATTTAATATTTTTAAGTTACAATCTATAATAAATTACCATCAGTAATAAAAGGAGAACAAAGCTATGTCCGGTTCAAAAAGCTACTAAAAACACACATAATTGGTACATACAAATAAGCGAAAAAAAAAAAAAATCATTAGTACTTAATTACTTAAATTAAATATAATCTAAAACTCAATTTATTTTCTACTAAACTAAAAATAAAATCGTTTTACAAATTAGTAACAAACCTGCTAATAATTTGGACTATGCCATCAATGCCACATCTAGTACAAATCAAATTCAAACATCTGTGTTGTACTTGGACTGACTAACGAGTTTATGTCATTATTTTTTTTAGTTTACCCACATTTCTGTGCGCTCTAATTATTTATCTTAATTTTAGATATGTTTCTCAGTAAGTGAATTATCTATGTAATTCTTATGAGGAATAAAGTTATTCTTAAACCTAAACCTTAATTTATTATGTTTGTTAGACAGATTTTATCCTTATCATTGACCAGTGTTATTTAATCGGATTTTAGTCGGTTCAATTCCCGAGTGCGGCAAGCAAATTTTCGAAAATACTTGAATGCAGATTAGTTTATTTTTAATAATAAAAGGTGTTCCCTTTGAGTAAAATTTGCTATCCTACCTATTTTTAACCTATTTATCTTTCTTTATTTTTCTTTCGACGTATTACGAGGGAGTTGACTTCCTGTACCTACCTACTTATGCGCTCACGATATATCTATGTAAAAATATGAAATGACGTTTCGTCGTTCAGATGATACAATATCCATATTTCAAGTAGCATCGCGTACCTATGCATTGAAGAGTCGTCGCACGTAACGACTATCATTTTACGAAATGCGCTGCAGCTTTGTATTTTTGCTATTCTAAAAATATTGGTAAACAATGTCGACATTTCGTTTTAAACAAGACATTTTTGGGTAAAAGCTTTGCAGTTTGTTAAGACTTTGATATCCTTGACCCCCTTAGAATGTATGGTGACTTTAAGAACAGTGGATGACTATAAAATCCATAAATGAGTTACTGTGAGGACCGGAGGGCCTTCACTATTGGGCACTAGAGGAGTGTTTGCGTAGTCACATTAGAAAACACACATTTAAACTATATTAACCCATTTTTAATTGTGTCTCTACAGCATACGAAAGGTAGGTATTTTTCTTTATAGAAACATGCTTGCTTACAGCAACGCGCTTACTAAAAAAGTCATATTTAAACTGATTCTAATTTATTTTAAAGTTCGAATGCAGCCGGAGTTATTTTCTTACCAGCCTGCTACAACATAAGGTCTCATCAAACCTCTATTGTGGAAATCATGATACTTATAATGCAATGGCTAGAAAGGGTTTAAAAATTTCGGCTGATGGAGATATGTAAGAAAAAGACATGCTGCACCGACCATAGTTAAATTGGGATAAGTCATATTTCCATCTCTATCACATAATGAGTGCGATGTTTCTGTTAGACAATGCCCCACTCGCTTGGGAGTCCTAAGTGCCCATTCACCTGCACCTTGGATGACCTAAATAATGCCACTGATGCCGCGATCACGCCCGGACTCTACAATAGCGGAGAAGACCCGAGAGGTAGTGTTTTAAACACAGAACAGATAAAGAGGTCCTCTTTAACTGTTCTGTGGTTTTAAACAACCAATAGAATTTAGTTATTCCTACATCTCGTTCCCACTTAGCTTTAGTGGATACTACTGAAAGGAGATGAATATTTGAATAGCGCGATTGAAGCGGAGAGGTGAGCTGTGCCTAGTGTATGAATATTGAGCTAGGCGGTGGTACAGAGAATTGCGGTTGGATCGTATAATCCCACGACCCCCGGCGTAGGTGTGAGAGGGAACGCCGGGGTGGTAGTCAGTAAGAGTTTGACAGACCCCTCCCCCCCGGGCGGAAGACATCCGGACATAAAGATTTTCTACCCCGGATGAAAAAAAAGGCGCCGGTAAAAAACGGAGATGCCTTGCAAGCTGGCGACAGCGCGCAGCGGAGCCGAAAACTAAACTGTGCGTTCACCTTAACATCAAACGCTTGCCGGAGGCTGATCAGTTCAGCTCTAGCCAGCAGACATCTCCTCTCCAGTTCCGCCAGCTGAAAAACATCTCTTCTTGTTTCCGCACAACACCACTTTGGTGAACTCCAAGCTTCAATGTGGCAACATCAAATGGAGTAGATACGATTGACACGAAAAGTCGAAGAAGAGGGCGTAAATAAAATTTTATGCAAAGCCCAACGCAATATGTGCAATATAACTCGCTCAACGTCCTTGATAAGTATTAAGATGTCTACAGATTTACTTGGGTCTCGTTGTTGTCGCTCGATTTGACGTGTTTTGCCGATCACTATGATTGGTCCGTTTCTTATACATTTGTTCGATTTTATCGATCATTACTGTCACCCATTTGGGATCGATGAATATCAAGGTTACACACAGTGATGATCCAAAAAAAGTAACAAGTTGCTTATGTAATTACTTATCTATTGATTTGGTTAGATCACAGAACAGTTAAAGAGGTTAGAAGGGCCTTGTGGGCGGGACAGGCGCGCCACACATTTGCGCGGGCGCTCAAAACCCAACCGAAATTATAATCACCGGTCAACAGTCACGCTCTTATTGTGAAAGCGTTCAATTCTCCCCGGAAAAAAAGAATTATGCCGTCTTGCCCAATTATAACGTGTCGGAAAAGAAGTCAGGAGTGTAATGTGGCCCGAGGAGGGATTTCATTTCACCGGTAACTCCAAAAACCATAAAATACGAGTGATATTTGTAATTATTACAAAAGTATTATGTAGTTTGTAGACAAAAACGATAAAATCGCATTCAGATGCAAAATTATACATTGCTTGCATTACATTGGTACGACCTTGCACGACGTGAGCGGTCGCGCAATGTATTGCGTTCACTGCGAACGACGCGTGCGTCGATCCAAAGCTTCAATTCTGGGAAATCTATGCGCGTTGATAGTGTTGTTCCAAATTGTAAACAATGTCGATATTAAGATGTGTATACGAATGATTATTGTCAGTAATATAACAATGAAAATAAATTTGTTTATATTAACACCAATTATTGTATAATGTGGATTATTAATTTAGTTTCTTAGTTGGTTTTTCGTCTAAAATCAAATTTACGATGCAAACACTTTTTTTTTAATTTTACAAAAGATCCAGCTACAAGAAAACTGTGGTTTGAAGCAACTGGTAGAATTTAATGGATACGTACTAAATGTAGCACAATTTATGTTTGCAACATTTTGCAGAAAATGATTATGTAACGCGGGTGAAACCGGCGGGCACAGCTATTATTAATAAATTAACATGCCACAATTAATAAATACTTTTTCACGGAGTAGTTCACAATAAATTAATTAGATTATATTATGTTAATTCGACTTAGCATTCGATGAGGACGTGAAATTTAAAATTTCTTTATAGTTTTTTTGCATATTGTAGCGTTGTTTTACGTTTTATGTTATTCAAAATTCTCTTTTTCTTTCTTTCATTATTATGACGTAAAACAGAGCTGCAACTAGCATAAAACTAAAGAAAATTAAAATTTCGCGGCAGTATCGGATGTTCCCACTTATTTGACTTTGATTTAAGTTTATTTATATGTAATTAGGAAGTTATTCGTACCGTATCTGCAACTTGAAAAAATGCAAAACTTTAATTAACTAAACTACAGTAATTTTATCGATATGATTAATCGACCTTTTGGTAGCCGTAACATATATGAGAAATAAATTGCTTTTACACGTGTGTGAGTGTACGTCCAGAGCAGTATTTGCGTTAGTGTGACCACCAATAGTAAACACGCGGTCTAAGTGCGTGTGGTTTATTTGTGTGTGTAATGCGCGTACGTATTATCTCTTGCTTGTAGTTGAGAGACAAGAGTGGGAGACATGCGGCGACACGCGTTCTAATACAAATCAGGAACTACTTCCATTCTAACTTCTTTATCTGTTCTGTGGGTTAGATCACACAAATCTAGTCGAAGCCATTTAATATCGTGAAAAATAAACCGAAAACAAATCCGTATCCGTATCCGTATTCCGTCCGTATCGTGGTAAATAAATTGTAAGTACAATGTCACATTTCGCTATAAATTGGCATGCAAATATTAAAACAAAGTGATAATTTCAAGCAAAACTCGAAACAAAACAGAATACTATTGTTCAGCATTAAAATAAGGATAATTTATGAAGTGTTAAAGTTTCATAAAATCAAGATAAAATCTAATTAATAGACCATAGTAAAATACGTAAATTGCTCTTACAATTACCTACAACATAAAATAATATAAAGTTATTATATACAAATATAGACACAGTAAAATATTGCAACTTAACACAACATAAATTAACACAAGTAATGTAATTATAATGCAGTTGTATACATTTAGTAGTTATTATATTAGTTTTTAAGTAGGTAGTCATTGTATTCAATTGCATTAGTCTCGTTCCGAAAACGCAAAATACAAAGAAAACTAGAAAAGAATGGAGAAGACCGACGCACAGCAGTCGGCCAGTAAGGTAATTAAAAAAGACACGTACAGCAGATCTGTATGCACTTTTATTAAGTACTTCAAGTATTTAAATATCACTATACGTTGCATTCACTCGACCTTCGGAAAGTGGTGCATGCGTTTCAACTACAAATAAAAATCAGGCTAAGTAAGTAAATAAAAGTGATTCTGGTTAACATTTACATTTTCATTTTAATATTTGAATGTACTGTGAACAAGTGCAAGGCTATTATTTAAGTATGCGGATGTTTTGCGTGGGTTTTAATTACGGTATCATAAGTAATGGAAATTTTAGTAATTATGTCTGATTGTTGGTTGGTTTGAAAGTTCTTTAGCGCGGCTTGCGTATGAGTTGACGGTTCCTGCAAAAGTCAAAGTCAAAACATTTATTTCAAATAGGCACAAGAATGGCACAAAACCAAAAAACAAAACAAAACTGCAAAACTTTATCTCGCAGAATGTGGCTGCGGATCTTTCCGCAGGGGATACAGGGAGATTTCTTTCACTTACCCGCCCTGCAGCAGGAGCATAGGGCGAGGGCGTATGACTGATAACGCGTTGGACGGGTCGATGGACTCGGAGACGTCTGTCGCCCCCATATTATTAAGACCCGAGGTGGCCGTTTGCACCTTATTCTGGGACCCCGACCTGATGAGGCAGTCGGGGTATCACGATAAATTGACTTAGTCAATTTACTTAAGAAATAATTTCACACGCATGATCCATCAGGTTAAGCTACGCTTGCCGGGGTTGGCCATTGATGGGTGACCATCTTTACACACCGAGACTCCTCCGTGCCTCGGAAAGCGCGTTAAGCCGTTGGTCCCGGCTTTCATTTCTGCATCTTTGACAGTCGTTACAGGTCGTCAGAAGCCCGAAAATCTGACAGCCAGTCTTACTAAGGGGTATCGTATTGCCCAGTTACTGGGTTGTGGAGGTCAGATAGGCAGTCGCTCCATGTAAAATACTGGTATTCAGCTGCATCCGTTTAGACTGGAAGCCGACCCCAACATAGTTGGGAAGAGGCTAGGCAGATGATGACTTACATAGACTTCCTTTCTTACATAGAATTGAAACTGCGTCAATATATATATTAGATATTTGTTTTATGACGCAGTTATAAGTTTATGGTGTAACGATGAGGTTCGAACTCTCGACCTTTCTCTCTCTCATAGTCAACAAGAGTTAGGTCATTGTAGCTTTTTAAGCACGTTACGTCAAAAGTACGCACAAGCAGTATGTTGTAAAGCCTCATTCATCAGGCGATGACAACAACAACAGTATTAAAACCAGTAATATAAAGGTTTTTGCTGTAAAATACAAAGCACGTAGAGTTACTGGAGGAATTGCGGTTGTTTTGTTAAAAAAAAGGCGACTTTAGTAGAACAATTTCTATGAAAACTTTACTGAAATTGTTCTACATGAATCACGTCGCACCGTCACGCGTGTAGAAGCTTTAAATTGTATTTCCTTACAGCCTACTGACACGGCTGTCAGTTAAAATAGAATCTTTTTATGACTACATTTGTTTCTGTTGTTTCTTTTTTAGGGATTAGTGTAATCACTACTTTTTAATTAGTTATTAACATGCAGACGTCTTCTTGTCAAGTTTATATTTCATTTATTTTTGAACGCATAAAACAAATGAAGAGTCACAATATATCAAATAAACTTTTATGTGTTGGTTTTATATTCAATTTGAGAACGATAAATAATATGACTCATAGATAGATAATAAACGCGAATTATGTGTTGAATAATAAAAGATAAACAAGAACCCTTTTATGACTATCGAGTACCTACTATTAAAGATTATTGAAAGGTGCTACTCGTTCATTTTATGATAGTACTATACGGAACGGCCTCAACTATGTACTATATTTTACTACTTTAGGTAACGAAGTCATTTAAATATACTGTTCACCCTGTACTATGTTATATTTCATTATGAAAATTTTCATCAAACAAAAAGTTAAAATATGACTGTTTAGAGTCATTTTTAAATTTATTTGAAATAATTTGACACCTTTTATTACCATAGATAAAAAATAGAATAGAATCAATTTGACAGCTCGAATGAAGGTAGCGTTATTTTCCTACCGGCCTGCTACAATATAAGGTCACCTCAAGCAACAAACCTCTACAGTACAGTCATAACTCATAAATTAAGGAGGAAGAATAAATTGATTATTGTTAACTTGTTGTTCCTGCAATATTTGATTTTTTTAAGTACGTTCCTTTACGATTTATGGCGAATTTCACCAATAAAACTGAACGCGATTTAGATGTGTTGATCGCTTTCAATTTCTTTGGTATTTTTTGAAGTGAAACTTCTTTATCGGGGTTAGACAAAAAATTTTCTGTTACGGAAGTACGTCACATTTTTCTGTTACGGAAGTACGTCACATTTTTGAAGTGAAACTTCTTTATCGGGGTTAGACAAAAATTTTTCGGTAGGTAGGTAGGTAGGTAGGTAGGTAGGTAGGTAGGTAGGTAGGTAGGTAGGTAGGTAGGTAGGCAACAACAACAACAACAACAGCCTCCCTACCTACCTACCTACCTTAGGTAGGTAGGTAGGTAGGTAGGGAGGCAACAACAACAACAATAGTTAATTATTTTTTGAAAAATTACGTCATAAAGAAGTTTCACTTCTTACGAGTGTACGGTAGTACACGCACACTTTTTTTTTTGTCACTCTATAAAGTACACGCACCAAATTCGCGTTCTTATGCTGCGTATGGGCCCCTGACTTAGCTTCACATGCTGTTGAGAAATATCTCACAGACATGCTGGTTTCCTCATGATGTTTTCATTCACCGATTTTTAAGCAAGTGATATTGGTATGATGTCTTTAGAAGAGTCACAATACCGAAGCTCTAAAAAAAAAACGCTTTTTTGCAGGTTTTTATTACATTGAGGTATAATTATTAAGGTTCAAAAACTAATGTGTAAGTGAGTCACACTGGATTCAATTACAATTTTCTAAACAAGTCGCCGAAGATTCCACGCATTCGTCAAATAGTTTATACGAATACAAATAGCTCATTAATAGCACGGCTCATACATAAAAACACAGACGAGTAAATACACAGAGTGACGTGCCGGTAACGGGCTTACAACCACGTGACCATTGCCGTGAACGTGACCAATTAAAAACGCTTTAAGCCTATAAACGAAACTGAACAAACGAGCCTGTCGAACCTTCGTCATTTTTGTCAACAGTCTCAACTGAATGAGTTTGATGGATATTGCTAATCCATTGCGTCTTATGTTCGATAAAATTGTCTGCTCAACATCATAAAGAAAGCAAAAAATACATAAACTGGACTATTGCGAGTCCTCGCCCACAGAGGGTTCCGTACAAACTTGTTGGTATTGATTACGTATTACTTAGTTCTAGGTCAACGGAAAATACTACCTATGAATTAGTGTCGGAGTATATTTTATCCGGCATAATTATGTACTTATGTATATTGGCCGTATCTTTTTTTACGTTATCTTAGAAGTTTGATTTTATCTTTTCAGAAGTTTATCTTTTCAGCTTCAAGGGACTATAGACCTCAGTATAGGGTTTTAATTTCAACTTGATACCTCAACGCGTTCCCGAGATAAAGGGTCTTGACGGACAGGCGGACGGACGTGACGGACGGACGGAGAACAAAGTGATCTTATTCCGATTTTTCCTATTGAGATACGGAAAAAAATGAGTTGCTGAACTGACAATGAAAGCCATCGTTCCTGTTGGTGCAGTACGCAATTGGGTATTTGACAGGGTAGTCAATAACGTTACTTTTTATGAATTGTCAAACCACGGAATTTGAACGTGATTTGTATGATGTGTGAATACTTATTAGCATTAGATGCAATTTTACAATTATATCGTCGCATGATATTTAATTTAATAGGTGATGGAAGTTTTTGAGACGTGCGGTCTTTATTCTATGTGATTGCATATTTTATTTTGACCGTCTCAAATAGCCAATTGGCGGTTAGAACGCCCACTCCGGCACCACAACCTCGGTTTCAGATAAGCAGTCAGGCTATAGAATTGGCACTCCACTACCACACTACTCCGTGACTCCCTTATAAGTTACCGACACGTATGTTTGTAAACAAACTGGTTAGCATCACAATAAGTCACATGCACAACCTTAAAAGCACGGAAGACCGTTAGTAGTGCTTGTATGGAAGACCACCATCGCAAAGGCATTGTTTGAGAAAGGAAATCGTAATACTTCCTTATATATATTTTGTTGAATAGCTTCTATCCGCGATTGCGTTCGCTTGGAAGATGTAAGACACCACAATGTACTAAAACAATAACCAAGTTGTTATTTTAAACTTTCTTGTATTGTAGTTGGTAAGTGATAATAGCCGCACGGCTCGATCTATCTGGTTAAGCTACATTTGCCAGGGTTGGTCCGTGGATGGGTGACCATCTTTACATATCGAGACTCCTCCGTTCCTTGGGAAGCACGTTAAGCTGGTGGTCCCGGCTGTCTTTGGTGGATCTTTGACAGTCAGAAGCCCGAAAGTCTGACAGCCAGTAATAACTAGTAGTCACACCACTACTGGGTTGTGTAGGTAAGATAGGCAATCGCTCCATGTAAAATACTGGTATAATATAATACGAATCGATAGTTTTTTTTGAATATTTTAAATACCTTTATGAAATCTACCCAATACTAGAAAAATCGTGCGAATTGTAAGTAAATAAAATCTTAAAATTAAAGCAAAGGGCAGTTGCTTGCTATAATTGACTGTACAATTAGCTGGCATGTGGCATGTGCTAGGTAGGTGTAGGTATTTAAAGTTCATTGACCCAAGAAATAATGGTTCAAATATTGTCGTTGGAAGGCGTGGTCGCTTATATGCAAATGATGTGCCAATAGTGTAAATAATTTGTTACTTAGATATTGCGTCACTGATTTTCTGTTGTTAAATAAATATTTCGTAACGTATGGCCCTAAATATTGAGTGATTATTATATTATTATGTAGGTAATGTTACTTTTTCTTGACTCTTTTGTAGAGGCCTGCACATCAAGTTACCACAATCTGTCAAATTTCTTTGATAGTTTTTCAACTTTATAACTTAGGGATAAGGCTCATTTTCAATTGGGAAAATTTGACAGTTAGGGATAGCTTGATGTGCTGGCATCAGTACCTGACAGTGACTTTTCTGCCATATAGACCACTTTGCCAAAAATCAGTAGAAGAAAATAATTATATCAATGAACCTAATCTATTACAGTCCACTGCTGAACGTATGTCTTTCCCAAGGTGCGTCTGAGCACTCGGAGACTGTTCTACTCCAACGGTCTTTGGTCTTTGACAGAACTCGATACACATTGATATACGTTTAAATAATGTTAATCAGATAAGGGGCTTAGAAGTATTACAGTTGGAGTAGCCGAAATTGGTCAAATTTGAGTAAGCAAATGTGTTTCTGTGCAAATAAAGATATTATTAAGTACAGATGACGTTCTCAACTTCAAATACTCAATTCAGAAACTGAAGGATAATGTCTGTAGTACAGACGCCAGCACATCAAGCTATACCTAACTGTCAAATTTGTCCAATTGAAAATGAACCTTGTGACTTCGCAATAAAGTTGAAATACTATCAAAGAAATTTGACAGATTGTGGTAACTTGATATGCGGGCCTCTGTACTACTCCGTAAAAAAACAGTGAGTTTAAAGTTAGCTGTCAATAGAGTGAATCCTTAGCATTAGATGCGGCGACAAATAACTTCACGGCAACAACAACACACGAATCGGCTAGAACCGCCGACTAGTCATCCCAGTTTTTACACGTAATACGCTTAAAAATTTAAAAGTGACTGATAGAAATCAAATTAATCTTTGCTGTTATTTTTTTATTATAGATACAGTTTTACAGTTTCAACGCAATCTAGAATAGGATAGACGTAGGAAACCTTCGTTTGAAAGCCTAGTCACGAACATTGCCGATGTCACCCGATCTTAAACGAAAGCAATGATCGGCTTGCATTTTGCAGCCGACTAGTCGTCTAGTCCACAGAACAGTTGTCGGTCCATCTCTAATGATAATCCATTGCTCCCTACGTTCGAAAGATTAAAAATTTTAAGCTATTAAGCATGTTTGAGAGATCTTTCTCAGCATGTGAGGTTAAGTCAGAGGCCCATGGGCAGCATAAAAACTGACACCAGGTCAGTCACTAACCACACGAAAAGAAGAAGAACAGCTATCATACAACTCTGCTTACCCTTCTAGAGTGTGCTACAGGCGTGATGCTAAACCACCTTAGCCAGCTAGTTTATAGGAGTACTTAATATAGGTAATACGTGCCTCCACATAGCTATGCGGACTTGCCATTTGGCAAATGTTATGTCAACCAAGGAAATGTACACATGAACTCTACCTACTTTCTAATATCAACCTTGTGTTGCGTAAGTTATGGTATGGTTTGCTTTGACCGGGTTGCGTGGAGAGATATAAAGGTGTTTTCTGTCTGTCTGTGTGGCCTAGATTTCATTTAAGTCTGGATGCTAATAGGTCGATTAGGCTTTCTAGAGTTGTAAACAAATGTATTTAATGGAAAATTTAATTTTATACAATCCGTATTTTAATTATATAAAATAAAACCGTGACTGACTGCTCAACTTAAAGCTTTCCATCCAACGTTACTTTTTTTTTCAGTTGGGAACTCGTCAAATTATTGACTCCGCCCGCTCTGAGAGGGGCGGAAGAGAGTGTCATTCTCTTACTGACTAAAACCCGTTTCGGGGCAGCGGTAACCCTTTCAGATAAACTAGTTGATCCGGCAGGCATTGTCCCTAAAGCTGATAAGTTCTTTAATACTGCTATGTTTTTGAGGAGCGCGTAGAAAACAAACGCGTCCATTATAGGCGCGGCACGGCTGTCCACAGTTGGACCCAACCCTCTCCTAGGTTTCGCCACAACACCCTGTCCTCCGCCTTCCGGATCCAGTTGTGGTACAAACATTTGCACTACCCATCTTAAACCAATCGTATCCGCATTACTGTACCTCCACAAGTTCAAGGCTAATAGCCTTCAACCACGCGACGATATCTCCTAAAATGTCAAATGCATTTACGTCATCATCCACTTTCACTTTTACACACATCATTATAATTTGGAACCATGAATGTGTATCTAGTTACCCCAATCTTCTTTCCCAAATTTCTTTGATAGTTTTTCAACTTTATTTCAAAATCTTAAGGTTCATTTTCCATTGGGGTTTGACAGTTTCGGAGAGCTTGATGTGCCTGTGCCTGCTTCAAATTTGTCAACTTATGAATGGAATTTTGATGTGGATTTTCACACGGTTAATGTCCCATGGAATGGCGTTATAATAAAGATGGTTTGGTTTGTGTGTGGTTGACATGCACTTACGTAGATTTGGTGAAAAGCCTATAGAAAAGTATGCAACTAGTTGAGAGCGCAAAGTTACTTTTTTTGTTGTTGACGAGGTGAAAACTTCAAAAGGCGCCTGGATATTCGGGGAAAAGACCAGGGAGTGTGGGATTCTTACCTCTTAAAAGACAACTCTGGGACCCCTCTGTCCTCTAAGTAAGTCTCTCCTTAGAGCGCCAAGTACCTACTGTCGCGACTGTTGACTGTACATTCACGAGCATAAAGATGAACGGGGGGCAAACTACCATCTCGTGTCATCATCTGCCTAGCCTTTTCCCAACTATGTTGGGGTCGGCTTCCAGTTTAACCGGATGCAGCTGAATACCAGTATTTTACATGGAGCGACTGCCTATCTGACCTCCACAACCCAGTAACTGGGCAATACGATACCCCTTGGTAAGACTGGCTGTCAGATTTTCGGGCTTCTGACGACCCGTAACGACTGCCAAAGATGCAAATATGACAGCCGGGACCAACGGCATAACGTGCTTTCCGAGGCACGGAGGAGTCTCGGTATGTAAAGATAGTCACCCATCCACGGTCAACCCCGGCAAGCACAGCTTTACCTGGTGGATCGACCTGTGCGGCTGGTAGTAGGTACTTAGCCAGGAGCTCCTCAACTACCATCTCGTGTAGCAGTATTATTTTAATATTACATACTGAGATACATGAGAAAGGGATTCGTCTCATATCAGAGTTGCTGGTCGTCCTACAGGAGGCTGATACTCCGCCTTCCGGAGATCGAGAGTGTGAACAGTGAGAATTTCACACTTAAGTTTTTATTGTAAGAACTTATGGCAAAAAGAAATTTAATGGATGATATTCAGCTTCATTCTTAACCATTAGTCCACACTTTAATGTCAGCACAAAAGGACAATACAACTTGTTCACGCTTATCGGCGCCCGCGCATTATTTTCTGTGTCAAACGAGATCCGCTTTATGCAATGCGTCTTCCACATTTTACGCTGAATACTCATGCATTTCTGATTGCGCCATTTTATGTGCATTCTTGTGAAGGTTTGTTTTGTTGTGTGTTGTCCTCATGTTTTGTAAGTGTCACCGGGTCATGTGTAGTATGTAGTGTCATTATAGTAATTGGTACTATATGCTTGTTGCACATATGCTTACACATCAAAGCTTGGTGGATATTACTTTGCCAAGAACAGCAAGAAACAACACGTAAGAATTGGCTAACATTGGTATTTCATTACCTGCCTAATTCCGGTAGGTATACACATGCATATGTCGTGGTCCGATCGTAGAAATGGGCGCATGGTGAACTGCCTGGCCATTTCACGATATACCGCCATTTCATAATTTGGCCGGTTATATCGCAATGCGCCTAATCGAAAGTAAAGCGAATCGAGAAAAAATAAACTATTATTGATATTCCCAGCATTGACCATTGGGTGTAATTATCGCAAAAAAGTTGCCGCCACTAGTAGCACCCCGACCAAATAGGTTAGTTTTGATGAGAATTGTGATAAACCGCGCGCGAGCCGAGCGAGCGAAGCGATTGGTGCGGTGGCAGCGGGCAGCGAGCGCTACATATAACTTGGTCGCAGTAACTTGGCTATTTAGAATTTTTAGGAACCTAAAATAGGGATTATTCGAGTAGCTATAGGTCGAATAGGAATTTTTAACCAACAGTTAGGCACCAAAGACAGGGTTATGTTTTACATGTATCTGTTTCTGTTTTTACACGTATCGCGTTTAATCGCTGGCCAAACGCCGAGAATGGAACGATATGGCAAATCATGAAACGGCGTATCGTGAAATGGCCGGGCAGATTACGATATGGCCACTTTTACGATGGGACGACGACACATATTTTATTGTATACCTAAGTATCTGCGGTACTGGCACGCAGTTTTGCGTTTGGCTATGCCGTGGGAATTTTATTTTTATCACCTACTGCTGACATAATTAATAAATTGACGATGTTTATTCATTAATTACTAATCAAGTATGAATTTGTGCCGGGTATAGGTCTAAACAAAATTAACTTTTCGAAATGAGGGTATCTCCTCCAGATATGTCAAAGTTAAAGGATAATCAATCGTTCGACTAAGTCTCGATAAAGAGCAGGTCATGCGAATGAAACTAGAAAAAGGTTACAATGTCAAGAGTGGGTGCATTCAAGTATATTATGGGATTCTAAGAATCCATTTATCATTTATATATTTTTTAGAAAGATCGATAAAATGCAGTGCCTAGTCTTGAAAATTACTTCTTACCGTATGTTAACACTTTCCTTGAACATTGTTACCGTATAATTATTGAAACGATGTTAAGTAAACATTTTATTACCGTTGATTTTGTTTAAATATGGAGCAAGCAAACAAATCCCTGGCGCGTGCGGGACAAATTTCACAAATTAAAACGCAATAGCAGAGGTATACAATAGCCACACCTCTACCCAACCCCCGAGAAAACAGGGCGTGATGTTATGTTAAAATGCAATTACACACGTTAAACCAACTCGCTATGCAAGTTTACCCTTGACGAAGCTAAATTAATTAAAACTTGCCCGGGTTTACTTGATGACATGACCTTAGCTCAAATTATTTCTGCTGTAACATTGTTGCATTCTGGTTTATAAGGCATGGGTGCTGGTGGCAACCCGTGTACCCCACAGGGGGTGCCCTTTCAGCGGGATGGTCCGAAAGGGTTACCGCTACCCCGGAACATAAAGGGCTAAGGAAGGAACATGGATGGGTTTCAGTCAGTAAGAGTCTGACACTCCCTTCCGCTCCACCCAGAGCGGGAGGGGTTATTACGATGTCCCATCCTAAAAAAAAAATCCCGTTACAGGTTTCTATGACTATTTAATTGACCAATCTTGTGCTTTCCTCATCTATTTATCAATAAAAAACGTAAGGTTCCCGTGGGATAGTTTCCTATGTGGTTTCCTACATACACGAGGGCGAAGCCACTGGCAAAATCTAGTAGTACAAATTTAACCAACGATTGATGTTGATCAAGGCACACCCACACCTAATAACAGCGACCTATGACATAAAATAGCTAATCATATTAACCAAAATGTATTTCTCTTGTTCTCAGCATAGGTCGCGATGGCCGTTCCTCTGTCTGCCAATACTCCTGGCTGCCTCGGTGTGCGGCAGCGACATCCTGATGATCACCATGGGCGGCACCAAGTCACATAAGATGCCTTTTTGGGAACTGGCGAGAGGGCTCATTAGGAGGTAACTTTAAATTATAGTATAAAAACGTCGTGAGGAAACCAGCATGTCTAAGAGATATTTCTCAACAGTATGTGAAGCTAAGTCAGAGGCCCATGGGCAGCCGGACGGCGCGTATATGTTCCACGTGCGCCTCAAAGAGATGTCGGCATATGAAGGGGCCCCTCAGGGCCAAGCCTGCCGGGTAAGCGGGATTGTCCGAAAGGGTTACCGCTACCCCGGAACATAAAGGGCTAAAGAAGGAACATGGATGGGTTTTAGTCAGTAAGAGTCTGACACTCCCTTCCGCTCCACCCAGAGCGGGAGAAGTCATTGGATGATTTCCCAGCCTTAAAAAAAATGCCGATGGGCAGCATAAAAACTTTGACACCAGGTTAGTCACTAATCACACGAAAAGATAGAAGAAAGAGAAGTATTTTAGTGATTTTATTTTTGTATGAGGTCGGCGCTGCGGCTGTTCCTATCTGAAAACTCTGAGAAGAAAATATTTGAATTAATGGCGATAGCACATTTTTAATCCAAGGACATTATTCCTTTTATTTAAAAAAATAATACAAATCTGCATTCAAAGGTTTCGAAAAATCGCGTACCGCACGATATACCTAATCAAACCGTCTAAACCCCATAAAATAACAGCCTGTACAGGTCTCCAAAAGTGATAATGCGCATAGAAATCTTCGCCACTGTTCGGCAACGGTCGTATTCCCCGAGCGTCGGAAGACGATATGTATATAGAGTGGTTAAGTGCATTTTCTTCATGCATAATTTAGTAAGATTATGTGTTTTGTCCTAAAAGAGATAAATATTGATTTATCAGTAACGAAATTTGATTCAATAATTCCATGTAAGTAAATAGCGAGCTATAATTCATATAAGCCTAAATCTGATGTTTAATATGTTTTTTCTAGTACTTAATATGTATTTTACGTAGGTATTTTTATTTTTTTAATATTGAAAAAACGTGAAAAATGTTAGTATATTTAAATATTTTACAAAATTAACTTCACCTTTGAAAACAAAACCAAGAAGGGTGTGTAATAGCAGCTCTATATAATTCCAGACAAAGAGAACACGTGCAGTCACCACCAATATAACAAGACGACAGACGGACCTTTGACTGACCGCCGACCGCCGCCGACCGCCCTAATTGTTTTCGATTGTGTACACATGATATTGACTCCTATTTCTTTCGAACAAGGTGCAAAATGCAAGTGCATTGTTAAGGACTCGAACGATTCAATGATTCGGGTGTTTCCGGGAATACGACAATTAGCGAAGATCTGCATGTGCATTAATAATTTGGGAGTAGGTACTGTACCTACATTTATAGCATCAATTAATATTGTCAATCATAAGGATCAAATCTCTCTAACGAACATGATAAATAAAATGAAAGAAAAACCTTAAGCAAAAAAAAACTGCATCGGCCGGGAATCGAACCCGGGCCGCCCGCGTGGCAGGCGAGCATTCTACCACTGAACCACCGATGCTTATTTTATAATTACATAATTTTAACTTGTTTTTTTCAGAGGCCACAACATCACCTTTATAAGTGCGTTTCCAGCTGACTTCCACATCAGTGGCCTGGAAGAGATCGCTCCTGAGGGTCTGGTAACCTACGTGAGGAACTACATGTCCTTCGACCTGGTGGGGGCCAGGATGAGGGGCGAGGATCAGATGCCCGTCAAGGATATACTTCGATATGGCTATGAGGTATGTTGGCAGGTGAAAGGGGACCTGGGGGGGAGGTGCTTCTTGGGAGAGGTCTAAGTATCTATTCATAATAACTACACCAACAGCACTTAAGTTACCATACAAATAACAGGAATGTTTGGCGAATATTGGGGGAAAAGAGAACAAAGAAAACTATGTTTGTTGATGTACTGAAATCATGGATACTTGGTTACGGGTACTCATTTAATACAAATCTAATCATATTTAAATTTAAAAGCTAAAAATTCAAAATAATATGGAACGCATCATCAACATCATCTCATTTAATTGGTAACACGATTACATGATTTCCATCAAGTCAATTCCAGTTTGGAAGAATGTTATTAAATTTGTCTTGAGTCATTTGTTTGGCTGTAGCAAAAACGCCTTCTGTGGATAGATTAATTACCAAAACGAAAACAAAAAAATTACGCAAAGTAAGTGTAGCCTAACTAGCCTGACGAGTACCGACTTTTGTTTTGAGTTAGTGTTTAATCTTCGAGAAAAAGAAGACTGATCTCTACACAGATCATAGTCTTCCTACTCCCGCAGTTATGCAAAAGTTCCAACGACCTATATTACTCACGTGTAACGTAACGATAGCGTGATTCAGAAATCGCACCTCGGCGCACAACGCCATCTATCGAGCCTCGGGTCAACAACTAACGTTGGCGAAACGTATGGCGACACAACAATAAAATTAATGACACGATTTACTCCTATTTTACACAGAAGATTTTAAAAGCTGATATTTTTTTCAGAAACATCCCATTGTATAACTGGTAAAAAGCTTTTTTTGAATTAATTTTTAGGGGTTTTATTCCCAGGCACCCCTTATAGCATTATTATTTTAATATTGCTTCACATTATGAAAGAGATAGACCTGAACCTCCTCTAAAGCGTTATCCCATTATCAAAGTAATATAAAAATAATACAACTTCTTGAGGTGGTGGTTAGCCCCCTGTATAATGTATAGGAATAGATTTTCACAAGAGCTTAAATATCGTCACCAGCTAATAAGTGCTGATTCCCTATGTATCATGCTAATGAGACGTGAAACTTAAGAAATGCAGAACGAAATACAAGAAGGATTTTCTGTAGAACCTATATTATCTACAATAAAAAATTGTCCTAATAAGAGCAGCTTTAACGGAAATCTTTTCAGCAATAACAATTTTATTAATTGCTAGCTGACCCGACAGACGTTGTCCTGTCTTAACTATGATACCTACCTACCCTTCCTAGCTACCGTACCTACCTACCCTACCTACTTACCTACCTACCTACCCTAACTACTCCTACCTTACTTTTCTCACATTTTAAACCTTCCCTGGATTACGACAAACATTTCAAAACCATAATCGGCCCAGCCGTTCTTGAGTTTTAGCGAGACAAACGACCAGCAATTGATTTTTATATTTCAATTTTTTTTTTTGTTTTATCACGATTTGGAAACGCGCTAAGCGATTCAGGGCTGATTTCACCAATTAAGTTACGCGCGCACATTGCCACTCGTTGCATCGCCGCGATAATCTCGCCGTGTGGAGACGCGTTCATAGCCAGTGTATAGAAATACGTGGCACGACGATATTATCGCCGCGATTCGCTCGCTCGTGGAGATAGCCCCTTACGTTTAGTGAAATTACCCTCATCGAAAGAAAACGATGATCGGAGGTTTCTAAATTGTTTTCTAACGATAATTAGGTAGTCATTGGTATACCATACCAATAATAATGAACATACTTTGGAGTCATTGAGCACACTTCAGTAGTGTGTAGCTTAAGTTTATTATTATGAATATTGATTCTTATTTGTGGAAGGAAATCAGGAAAATAAAGGAAGTGAAAGAGTTTTTTTTTTAAGGCTGGGAAATCATCCAATGACTTCTCTCGCTCTGGGTGGAGCGGAAGGGAATGTCAGACTCTTACTGACTAAAACCCATCCATGTTCCTTCCGTAGCCCTTTATGTTCCGGGGTAGCGGTAACCCTTTCGGACAATCCGGCTTACCTGGCAGGCTTGGCCCTTGATAATACTGACATCTCTGTGAGGCGCGCGTGGAACATATACGCGCCGTCCGGCACGGGCCTGGTGCTGATGGGACGGTGAGTCACCCATTACTCACCGTCCGCAGGCCCGCGCCTACGGTGGCCGGGAGTCGTCACGTGGCTCCCGACACCCGGGGCGTCTCTCGCGGCGGCCGGGACGGGAGGACCTTTCTCTCTCCCATTCCGCCACCTCCTTCGCGAGCAGGACTTTTTCGCAGAAGGAGGTGACTGCCTCCCACTCCCTCTCGCCCCGGACCATGGCTTGCACCAGGGCCGGGCGCGAGAGGTCGCCGCCGCCGATCGAAGTGAAAGGGTTGGGATCTTAATTAGATAGTTTTGCTAATAATAAGTAATTCAGAGTATATTAAGCCTTATAATGCATGGAAAATGTTAATTAATTCCTTTGTCGACGTCGAAGTGACAATAACTATTAACAACGAAATTAACAATGTCAGATAGATATTCTTCTCACTACATCCATCGTCGATATACTTTTGTCACTACATCGTCGATATACGTTTGTACCTACATACATATATTTATTCACCATTCTTTTTTGTTCCAGGCCTGCGACGCTTTTCTCAGTGACCCTGAGACGAGGTCCTTCCTCAGATCAGGAAGGACTTTCGATCTCGTCATCCTGGACGGAACCTACCCCGAGTGTGCTCTAGGAGTCGTCTACAAGCTCAAAGTGCCTTTTATGTACATCAACACTGTTGGCTTTTACACTATGCCTTTAAGCAACTCTGGCAGCCCTGCTCCTTATTCCGTCACCCCATTCTTCGGCAAAGGGTTTACTGACAACATGGGGATCATCGATCGAGCTCTAAACGCGGCCTTCCATGCAACAATTCTCCCATTTCATGCCTTCAGTATGCAGATCCTCCAGGGTGTTCTTCGAAGGAACTTTGGACAGCAAATGCCCCATGTGTACGATATGGCCAAGAATGTGAGCTTCATTCTTCAGAATGGGCATTATTCGGTGTCGTACCCAAGACCTTACCTGCCGAATGTTGCTGAGGTGGCCTGCATACATTGCAAGGAGTCGAAGATATTGGATCCCGTAAGTTTTCAGATTATACTTATACAGTAAAACGGGGTGCATAGGGATGCAAGGGTGAATCGGAACGAAACTTTATAACAGATTTAAACGTTGAAGTAATATAGTTATTTGACAACAAGGACAACGAATCGTTCAATATAATACAGTAAACATATAATAGTCCTTTTTCTCACAAACCATATTATTTTACTTTCGTCTCGATTCACCCCAGCATCACACCTAAACACCCCGTTTTACGTACACGAAGATTCTTGCCGCCATCAGTCTATGGATGACGTTGATGACATTCGTATCAAGACTCTTTTTCTCTTCTTACCTCGCAATAAACCGTAAGTCCATGTCGGGCAATCCACAGGTCAAATTTGAAGAAATCTAAACTTAAAAATCTCGATAACTCGAAGTAATTGAATTAAAGGTTAGAAAGGGTTGTTCCAAGTAATCGGAAAATATTTATATTCAGCTGTAAATAAGTAGTTACAAATCTAACCCTCGGAACTTGGAAATGGTTAGTTGGATAGTCACGTTTGAAAGCAACCCTCTAGGAAGCGCCCACGCCAGGAAGTGTGGGGGAGTAACTGTCACCTATATTTAGCATAAAGTATTTCAAAATTGGAACCTATAGTGTATTTCTTTTACAGTGTCCAATTTGGTATACAAACACGGGACGAAAATTCTGATTTTTCGTATCAATCATACACTTTAAGTTGAGCATAAACGTCTTGATCTTTGTATAATACACATAAGGCACGAATTATAAAAAAAAATGCTTCAGAGACACATACAATACCTAGAAATCTTAATATTAGTCGCGATATTTGTTTACCAAATGAGACAACTGAAGAAAAATACACTATAGATTCCTGTGACTTGAGATATATGAGTGCCTGGTTCTCAGTTTAGAACTATTTAATATATATTTAATTAGCTTTTGCCAGCGGTTTTACTCGCGTAAATTGACAATCAATTTGGTTTAAAACACTATTCAAATTTCTATGATAATATATACCTACGTCATTCAATTATGATTCAAAAGATATGTGGCACCATCTATAAGAACTTTATTGTTGTTTTACTTATTTGGATTACCGTCGATCGATTCTGTAAAGATCTCACCGTGGAAACTAGGGTGAAGTGAGTGCTTTCCGAGGCACGGAGGAGTCTCGGTATGTAAAGATGGTCACCCATCCACGGCCAACCCTGGCAAAGTTGCTTAGCTTATCGTAAAGAAAATGGTTTTCCTAAAGAGTAATTAAGGTTATACATGTCATACATTATAACACGTTTGTATTCCCTGAATCGTTAGGCAGAGGTGTACCTATTACCACCCACAACGCGCCAGTTATGTTAAAGGTCATACCTATTATTATTCTTAAGTTCCTTGACATAAAGATTACGAAGTTTTGTTTTTAACTTAGTTTTTCAAACTAACAAAGGAGCCCCTAAGGCCTTGTAACATATAACTTTGATGTAGGTCCATTCGCGAAATCTAGAACACTTTACCCTTTTGCTCAAAGTATCTTAAAAGTTTGTGTGTGTTTCCGTCAGTCACACTTTGGGTAGTTAAGTCCCGCCGGTACTGTCAAGGAGTTTGTTTCGTCGAAGTTTATCATACGTGGCTATTTATACTATTGTGCATGGCTATCAACAAAAAGTTTAAATATAGAATTTATAGAAATTGAAGCCAGTTCTTTTGAATAGAGAATTTGTTAATCTAAAGCTTACAAAATTTAAATATTTATTTTCAAGTTTCGAATGAGACTGAATACTGAAAGCAAAAAGGTTTGTTATTTATCAAAAGTTCTTTGATAAATAAATTATCATCGCCTAGCCTTTTCCAGTCTAACCGGTTGCAGCTGAATACCAATATTTTACATGGAGCCACTGCCTATCTGACCTTCACAACCCAGTTACTGGGTATTACGATACCCCTTGGAAAGATTAGTTTTGAGACAAACAAATGACAGCCGGCTTAGAGTATGTAAGGGTGGTCCCATCCACGGACCAACCTCGGCAATCGTCGCTTAACCCGATCGATCGACTCATTGCTGTTCAAGCATCTTTCTACCGAAAACATGGATGATATTACTGACTATTTATGAAACGTTAATTTATTCCCTAAGGAAATCGAAGAATGGATCTCCGGAGCTGGTGAAACTGGTTTCGTGTACGTGTCCATGGGTTCCTCAGTCAGGACCACGAAGATGCCCCTCTCAGCCCATCGTCTCCTGGTGGAGGCTCTCGGAAGACTGCCGCAGAGAGTGCTGTGGAAACAAGATGCTGAGCAGAACATGACTGATATACCTTCGAATATAAGGTTATACAAATGGCTGCCACAGCAGGATTTGCTGGGTAAGTAGAAATGTGTATTAAATTAACATCTACATAAATGTAATCCTACTAATATTATAAACAAGCACTTCGCCCGTGACTTCGTCCGCGTAGATTAGTTTTTTAATATAAGGTATTAATAACAGTTAGAGATAATGTAGCTTACTAGTAGTGAAATAATTTTTGGAATCGGATCAGTAGTTACCCCTACGTAATAACTTACAAAAAAAAATACCTCTTTATAATGTTCGATGTAAAAGTTTGTGATGATTGTATGGACGGATAGATGTTTGTTACCCTTTCTTAAAACTACGGAACGGATCTAGATTAAATTTGGCACAGAGATAGAGTAGATCATAGTCTAGAATAGCATACTTTTTATCCCGCCGGTACGTTCCCAAGGGGTATTGTATTACCCAGTTATTGACTGGGTTGTGGAGGTCAGATAGGTAGTCGCTCCATGTAAAATACCTTTATTCAGCTGCATGCAGGGTGAGGCTACTGCCATCAACCGCGCTTAAATAGATAAAAGAAAATCCAAATAGAAAGCCCACTATTGCCCGACCTGGGAATTGAACTCAGAACAGCATCAGCAGTAGCGCTTGCAACCACTAGACCAACGAGACAGTTAATAACATTGAAAATAATAAACATTGTCAATAATTTTCATGGTTGGGTTATGTTTTGGCAATTGTAAGATTAGGTAAGATTATTCCAGACACTTCTTACTTTTAAAAGAAATAGGTATTCAATTTATTAAGATAAGTAGGAGACTTGTAGAAAATATTGTATTCTCAAATTATAGCTCAAGACAATCGCGTCGTATTACTGAAGCTATGTTAAACAAGATAAAATTGAGTAGCTGTGGAAATAATGATAATAATTATATTTCTAAATAACATTTGTCTATTAAACCAGACCAGTCATAACAAAGGGATGATTCCATCAATGAAACTAATCGCGATCAAGACTTCTAAACCGAGTTCTAGAACTGTTAATTTCAATGTGCCATAGCCATTTTGACAGCTCACAGTTTTTAACCCGTCAAAGTTACGTCGTCTGAACCCCATAGGTTGATAAGAAAAATTCTCTCGCAACGACAATAAATATCACCGTATAAATCGTTGAGCTCTTATAAGCAAACGGCTTCTAATAGGCGAACATCTAATGGGTTACACGGTTTAGGTTTAAATCTAGATTGAAGGCGTGTTTTCTAGATTGGCACTCGTAGTTTAGCGCTTATTGTAAATGTCTTGTTCAATTTAATTCACTTATGTTGTCAAGTCTGAGGCTTACGATTAGTTTTGATTAATACATTTCTATCGTTTTTGGAGAGAGATTTGACAGCAGTATAATAGCGTTTTTTAATCATCATTAAACTCCACCAAGGGCTATCTTTATTGGAATAAGAATGATGACTAAAATGTTTTTTTAAGTCCGTCAGATATTAAATAAAAAAATTTGGACACGTTTTATATCGTCCCAAGCTAAGCAACCTAATGCTTGTGTTATGGTAACGAGATGGCTGATAAACTACATATATACTTTTTTTTTTGTAAATACATATTATAGATAAAAAAACACCCAGACTCGAAACAAATACTTGCAGGTCGTACAAAATACGTGTCTAATATTTTTTAATTATCTGACCGACGGACTAAATATAATTTTCTGTTTTTTCTGTCATCATCCCTATTAGGAACAACCACAAGAAGCGACAACAACTTTAACCAGCTTGAGATAATATCCTCAGTTTCAGCTGTTATATCACGTGCCAGACTGAAATTCAAGTCAAAACAAACCAAACTACCCTGAAGCTTCTGTGTATGCTAATACTCCCAGAAGCCTTCCAAAATGGTTACTATGTTAGAAACAAAACAAGGTTCCCTTGAAACAGTTTCTAAGCATTCTAGGCCTGTTAGAAATTATTTTTCGCTGTATTTGAGAAGGGTATTAATTTGACAGTCTTGCGGGCATTCTGTCTCAAAGGAGATTGTTCTAGACCGCCCTATAACCAACAAACATTTGACGTGTACGTTAATTTTAATTATATTTTAATATGCTTTTTAAAAATAATAAATTCAAGCGGACACTGTTTAATTCTTAATAGGTTTTTAAAAGTGACCTCATTGATTTTATTACCAACTGAACTCGCCATCTTTCAAGGAATTGTCAATGTGAATGTCACAAAAGATTTGACAGTGTCGCTCTCGCTCATATTACATAAATATCGATATCGACGACGATGTCCATAATATCTAGTGATAAATAATGGATGTTCGATATTTATCACTTCCAAAACATTGAAAATGTGCAACATAAAAGTTTTTCATGCATATTTTTTTCATGGAATTAGTTCCGTGAACATTTTAATGGAACTTATGATGAATATGGCCTAGCACGATTATGCTGAAAATATAATGAACAAAACAAACTCACAAAATCTGCTTACTAGTCGAATGAGGGATTTTCTCACAAGTGAGAAAATATTAGTTCAAAAGAGGCGTTAGTAAAAAATACGTCACTGTCTCAGGTTTTTGACATCAAATAAGCTTTCTTATTTACGGATCTTGTTTTTGTTATCAGTAGCCAATAAAACAAAGACGTATTTTTTACCCACGCCATCTATTGAACTATGTTTTTTCACTTGTCAGAAAATCTCTCATTTAACGATTGAAATGTCATTTACGACGCAACTCTAGTGAATTATTCTCATAACGATTTCACGACTTCAATAGCCATATTTTTACTTTTTAAGTACTTAAACTCTATTTTTAAATGTCGCAAACTAAAACGTTACACATTGTTCGTTGGGAACAAAATATTTTATTTTAGCATTAATTTAATCGAAGTAGAATCGTAGCAACAACGTGTTTATGTTTGAAACGGAACAAATTAGTTTACTTTTGACATATTGATCTGTCATTTTGGTCTGCTAAATTAAAACCACAGATTAAATAGGTGGTCATTGATAATCGATATACAATGATTGATCTTCGAGAGAGCATCTCTACGTCACTACGTCAGTCGGAGCGTCTCACCGAGACGAACCTGTGGCTGTGTTGTGTTGTTGTGACTACGTATTTTATTTGGCGATTTCTTTTGGCGTTTTTGATTTTGTTTCTGTTTAACGGACTACAATTTGGATTGCTTTCAACGTGACCTGGCTTCGAATAACTGATTCTGATGTGATCTGCTTAAACGACACCTTAGCATTTTGACAACGGATAACGGACTTCGCTTAAAGTAAACTTCAACCAATAAATAATAACTGTACCTAAAAGGCATAATACAACTGTATGTACGGTAATATTTTACTGTATTTGAAGTTTAATGCTTTGTAGAAACCAGAAATAGCGATTTTAGAAGGAATTACTTACGTTTTCTTTTATTAAAAATAACCTCAAAATCGGTTCCTTTTCTTTAAATAAATCTTTTCTCTAAAGTGTCCGTCAAGAAACTTTGTTGTTATGGGCTTATAAGGGCAGTTTACAAATAGAAAATGATTTTTTCTATGCCGTTGGCTCCAGGGCGAACAATGTATGGGCGTAGAACAATCTCCTTTGTCTTTCTGAGATTGAATTTAGTTTTCTGGTGAATTACTTATTTAGGGTAAACAACATAGTACAGTTGCCAGCACATTAAAGTTACCACAAACTGTCTAATATTTCAACGTTTTAAGGTCGAATAATTCACTATTTGAATTGGTTAAAAATAAAATATGAAATCACTTAGATAAAAGACCGCTTGCCTTAAAAACTTCCATCACTGTACAGAAATTAAATATTATGCGAAGATGTAATTGTAACATTGCATTTAATGTTAATAAGTATTCCATGTCATTCTAAAAATCTGTGACTTCACATTACGTAGAAATTCCGCGTTTTGACAATTCATAAAAAGTAACGTTTTTGACTATCCTTTTAAATACTCAATTTGGCGAAATTTGACAGTTTTGTATAACTTGATGCGCTGGTCAACGTACTGACAGCATTTTTAAAACTTATATCAACCTTCTTTCATTGCAGGTCATCCCAAAATCAAAGCCTTTGTCACACACGGCGGACTCCTCAGCATGTTCGAGACGGTCTACCACGGCGTGCCCATCGTCACGATACCCATTTTCTGTGACCACGACGCCAACGCTGCCAAAGCAGAAGTCGATGGCTACGCCAAGAAACTGGACCTCCAACACCTTACACCAGAGAAATTGTACAAAGCTATCCTAGAAGTCATTACAGAACCCAGATACAAATCAGAAGTTAAGAAAAGACAGGTTTTATTAAGAGATCAGAAAGAGACGCCCTTAGAAAGGGCTATCTATTGGACTGAATACGTTATAAGGCATAAAGGGGCCTACCATTTGCAGTCACCAGCAAAAGATATGTCATTCTTCCAATACTATTCGATAGACGTTTTTCTTATTATCATTTCTGTACTTGTGTCTCTATATGCTCTTGTATCATACGCGTTAAGATTAGGTTTCAATAGACTAATAAATTATCTGCAGAAAAAACAAATGCACAAACTCTTGGGTAAGTCTAACGATTTGTTGACGAGGTCAAAGTTATTAAGGCAAGCGACGGTAGCGAAGAAGAAATTGTAAGTTACAAATGTATATATTTTGATAGGTTTTCATTTTTGTTGAACTAAAATGAAAAAAGTTGGATAATAATTGAGATTGTTTTAATAATGATGGGTTTGACCCGATTTTGAGTTTACTTTAAGAATTTTATTGTGATTTAGTGAGGATTGAAATGAATGTGCATGTTACTCACATTGTATAATATAATAATGTACATATACCAGTGATATTAAGGTTAGTCTTGGTTCCCAGACAGAACTTGTTGGGTGGGAGGACAAAGATTAAAATATATAAATTAAGGATGATAAGCTTCTTATAGTAATAATATTGAAAAGATATAATATTTATATAATATATTTGGAGTTATATAAAGTATGAAATATTATAAACTATCAGCTTAAAATTGGAATAAAATTTGTAATCGATTCTGTCGAGACAAGTAATTCAATATCTGTCAAAATCATAATTAATATTTGAAACATTGGAGGTTTTCCGATAATTCGCTTTTCTTTTGTCTTTGTGGGTTTTGTTCGAACAAGTGGCAGATGAAGTGTATTCAAAAGATCCGGCTATTATTTTCAATTGTTTTCTAAAATGTAATATTCCACCGTTTTGAAGTTACCGACCAGAGTTACCATTAGTATTAAGATTTTTCGTGTAAAGATTGTAAATATGGATATATACATTAGGATTGTACTAAATACTTTATTTCGTGTTAGTATAAACATTTGCTCATGGGTGTAACTTATGATTTATTTTAGTTTAAAATATATAATTTGTAATTGTTTGTGCTTTTTTGTAACCTTTATTAATAATGTTCTATGACCATCTTTACATACCGCGACGCCTAGACTTCCGGGCCTCGGGAAGCACGTTAAGCTGTTGGTTTCGGCTGTCATTTGTGCATCTTTGACAGTCGTTACGGGTCGTCAAAAACCTGACAGCCAATCTTACCAAGGGTGACGTTTTACCCAGTTACTGATTTGTGGAGGTCAGATAGGCAGTCGCTCCATGCTGCATCCGGTTAGACTGGAAGCCAACCCCAACATAGTTGGGAAAGGGCTCGGCAGATTGATTGAATATATAAAACGAACTTATCGACGAAATAAAACAAATCAAGTTATATAAAAGAAAACGAAAATTCTAGATAGTAAATAATTTTATTAATTCTGCTTCACATTAAAAATATCAGCGACATTGTGAAAACTTATTCTCTCTAAATGTTATCTATTCATTAAGCAGAGAGTTAGTCAGGTGTAAGTATACAGTAACTACTTAACTATATTCATAGGTACAGGCAGCGACATAAGTCGAGGATCATTGGATGAAAAAGGCGTGAGATCGTGCGCTGTGGCGCTCCGTGTGAGGGACCTGTGAACAACAGTGAACTGCAATAGGCTGAAATGATGTAAATGATAAATATTTTACAAACACTTTAAAATTCGCCTATTTTCATTACAGCGGTAATTTTGGACTGTTGTTACATACTTATGTCGCTGAACATATACAATGTGGAGAAAACAATACGACTATAAATGAAAACACTGTCAATAATAAATAGGAATATTTTAGAACTATCGAGTGTTAATTTATATATATTAAAATGTGAATTTTTCAAAAAAACTTAATAATAGTAGTGTGCCGACTATGGGTCTTGCCAATATTTGACTAGATATAGTGACAAACTATTGGATACTATTTGATTGAATGTTCGTATGCAGGCTGGGGACGGCTTAGATATACGCAGTTTAATTTATGATTGTTTTGTCGTGTCCACTTTGTATGTAAGTAACATTAAGTGCCAATTTCACCAATAAAACTGAATGCTATCAGCACAAACGACATTTTTTCATAGAATTTTTTTTTTTTTTTTTTCATAGAAAATAATGACACTGACAGCTCTTAAACGTAGTAAATGCACTGATGGCGTTCAGTTTCATTGGTGAAATTCGCCCTAAATCATAACAAACATTTGATTACAATAGTAACAATGACGAGAATTCTAAAACTAGAACAATTATTGAAAAATACAAACTAATATAAAACGTGAAAATATAATTAAATAAAAGGGGCAACAGCAGGAATCATAAGAAAGATCATTAATATAATCATCAAACAATATAAGAAATAAGCTACACAATTTTAAACCAGCACTTTTATAATATACTAAACGAAAAGGTGTAGTCCACCAGGTAATAGCTGTACCTATAAGTGAGCTAGCAATTATCAACAAGTTGGCGAGCAACGAGCGGCGAGTTCGCAACGGCGACGAGCGATTACGCGCTGTAATGTGTGTGTGTTACGGTCCACTAGGTAGTTCGCCGCTGAGCGACAACAGCTATTAAAGATAATACTCGCTCAACTATACTTGTTCGGCGATGCTCGCTTGGCGGTCAGAACTCACGACAACAGACTAACCAGCGATAAATTCTACCTAGAGTATCTGGGTGCAATAGTATTATGAATTTAGAATAATTAATAGAAGAAGATAAATATTAGATTAATGTAAGATTAATATTATGGTAATTTTAGCATATATTTTTAGTGTATGCTTTGTTGGTTGTCTTTCTTGTCTTGTAATAAATAAACTATCATTGTTGTCTATTTGTGTGTGTTATGTGTCAGTGTTGCGCATGGCTAACTGTCCCGAGCGGGTGGTGTGAGTAAACGCCCGTCGCACACGCACGCTGTTTGTCCACCGACAAAACTATCGGAACTGCACACTCGCTGCTCGCTGCTCGCCAACTCGTTTTCAGTCGCTAGCTCTACTCGCTACTCGTTAATCGCCGGCTGTGGGTCAACTGTCTTAGGTTGAATATGACGTCTTCCACGTCATAAAACGACAAGTCCTATATGTCTACGTGACAGTTAGCTAGTTTCAACTTTAGGGCTGATTACACCAATGCAACTGAACGCGATTAGCACACCTAAACTGTGTTCAAGAGCTTTCAGTTTCAATGTTCCCTGACAACAATGACACTGAGAGGTATTGAATAAGATGACTGGCTGCTTCTTTTATCCAATGTTAATATGTTGCCGTGCCCTAACCGGGTTTCATGTTGGAACTTATTTACTTCTGTAACACCTACATATGTACACATTAATGCAATAAAGAATTTGAGTTTGAGTTAGATGTTCTGATCGCGTTTAGTTCATTGGCTTTAGTGAAGATTCAATTTACTGGGAATTGATGTGAAAATAAGCAAAGCTGTTACGAGGTGGACTATACAGTGTCTTCAAAAACTACAAAAGCATCTTAAGCCCTTCTTTGTCTAACAAGAAATCTAAAAGCTTGATTCCGTATCCGTCGCTGCCCCAACTCATACCGACGGCTCCATACGATCGCTAACCTCAGGAGCCGTCCGACGATCGATTATGGGTTGATCTTGGCTGGCTCCTGCGCTTGGCCGATGACACTGATGTCCTTCTGCTCAGCACCCTCCTCAGGTGTCACCTTGGACACCTTCGTGTCTCCAGAAACTGCAAGACGCATTATGTCATCTATAACGAACAGATTAAGGTATTATTTTGTGTTTGCCGTTGAATTTCTAGTCTCAATTCAAGGTCTCAAAATGCCTGAGGCTCTCTCCCAAAGATGAGCACAAAGAAAGGATTTCAAATGTTCGTGTGGAAGTTCGAAATTCGAACTTCGACTATCAAATTTGAAGTCGATAAATCTACTATCACCAAATGTTTGGCACGTCTTTATTATAACACCTTTTTAATAATACCACAGATAATAATATAATACAGATAATACTTACCTCTGAAATGGAATACAATGCCGATGACAGCTCCAAGGCTGCCAAAGGACACCATCCACCAGCGAAGCACTCCAACCACACGTTTAGGTATGAACAGCTGATGTTTGAGCATGTTAACAAATGTTTTGTTTAGAGCTAGACCCTGAGGGACGAGAAATATAGCGTTATTTTAAACTTTTAACAGATTTAGAAAGGAAAGAAAGAAAATTTTTGGATAAACATGACGCAATCACGGAAATAAAGAACACAACAAAGATTGGGGTAAAATATGTGTCACACATACGCAAAATTTCTTGTCAAGATTTGTTTAAAATGTGAAATGTGATGTGTGTGTGTGTGTGTAGAAATATTTGAAATGTTCCAGAAAGTTATGGTTTACATATATAATACCTTTGAATAGAACTTATATGCAATTATCTACCAGATACGCTAATAGAAAATTTTCAGACAGAATTGCAACTATCCATAAGTGTTGTTGAAGATATCAAAGTCTGTACCGACTATAATTACAATAAATAGGTACCTACAGGACTTCTTCTTTTCGTGTGGTTAGTGACTAACCTGGTGTAAGAGTTTTATGCAGCCTATGGGCCTCTGACTTCGCTTCACATGCTGTTGAGAAATATCTCTTAGACATGCTGGTTTCCTCACGAGGTTTTCCTTCACCGATTTTTGAGCAAGTGATAATTACACAATACGCACATGAATCCGTAAAATCAGAGGCCTTGGGTTTGCAGTCGAGACCTATGACTTGGCAGTCCGACGGTCACACTACTAGGCTATCTGGTTGGGCTAGGTACCTACCTGAATATAAATACGATCATAGGCAAAGGATAGTTTTTTACCTTTTATATCATGCAGTTTATGAAGAAGTACCTTACCTAAATGAAGGAAAATAAAGATGTAGTTTTATACGAATACTATACTTACCTCTTCAATCCAGAATACAGGACAAATATCCCCGGACAAATCCTTGAAAAGGTCTATCTTATCAGTTTTTAGAAGCTGAAGATTAAATTGAATCCGTTGTTTTGCCACCATCGGAGTACCAGATATCTGAAACCATTATAATCACTGGTTCTGTTATGTTTGTAGATAAGAATGAACATCAGTAATCAGGACAACTACGAAACTACCTTTTGGAAGGGGCGATTATAGTATCAATTCTATTTCTTGTTCATTTTCACGTTCAGAAGTGCCTTTCTTGTGCCTATTTGAAATAAAAGACTTGACTTTCACTTTAGAAATAAATTGTTTGACTTTGACTTTGGGAGTAAATGATTTGTATTTGACTTTGGAAACGAACGAACGATTTGACTTTGATGCGCATGAGTGGACCGCAATTTTTTTTTTTTGTTTGCAGGTCTATTTCAGGTTGTATGTTGACCGACATGATTCACGGCCGTAACAAGTACCTAAGTATTTACAGAATTATAATCATTAGAATAATTAATAAAACTCTCTTAGTTAGAGTTGTCCTCCAAAGGCATCTTAATATGATCTTATAGTATCTTCGTATTACCCAGTTACAGACTGGATTGTGGAGGTCAGATAGGCAGTCGCTCCACGTAAAATTCTGGTATTCAGCTGCATCCGGTTAGACTGGAAGCCGACCCAAACATAGTTGTAAAAGGCTGGGCAGATTGATTGGGCATGCTCTTATAGGATTGTATTTATCATTTTAGTAATTACAGTTCTATTTATACGTAAGAATTGCTACGGCCGCGAATCATATTTTGATCAACATAAAACTTATAAATTGCAAAATCGTAAGAAAATTTGAATTTCGTGGGCTAATCTGTAGCAATGACCTCGAAAAGGCTTTTTTTTGTTTTCATTTTCCTCTCTACTTGAACAATGAAAGGTTGTATTATCTACAAAGTTTTGATTAATTAATTAACCTGGATAAAATTAAGAAATGAAACCTTAAATGGCTAGCAGCAATATCCGACAAACGAGCTAATAATTTTTGTATTTACTAAACACACTTACCAGTTTCTATTTTACGGTACTCGACGAATAAATTGCCCAAAATCTTTATAGTTAAACAATTTTATATGCGAAAATACACGTTTAAGGTTTGGAAAAAGGTTCACTAATTAACGGGTGATTAGTTTCAAAATTGAGAAAAAAATGACTTAGTTAGCAATTAACGAACCGACATTTATTATGACGTGTACTAATTTTCATTGTTCTATAAAAATGCCCTATATTCGAAGTTACGAAAAGATTTGATGACTGATTTTAATACCAACGGTCCAACAAAACAAAACACATCCACTAAAAACTTTTTTACAAAACAAAAAAAAGGAAAAGAACCGGCTATCAATAAAAACACTACAACGTGGAAAATAACTTTCAACTTTGGAACTCGGTGTTTTTGAATTTGTTTTTTTGTTTATTTGCCACAGATTTTTCAAAACCAACGTTATTTTTCAGTATTTAAAAAATAGGGAACCTACATACAAAAGCTCACACTTTTTCCCATGGGGGTAGGTAGGAAATACAGAACACCACCTTTTTTTTGAGGTTGGGAAATTATCGAATGACTCCTCCCGCTCTGGGTGGAGCGGAAGGGATTGTTAGACTCTCACTGACCATCTAAGTTCCTTCCTTAGCCCTTTATGTTCCAGGGTAGCGGTAACCCTTTCGGACAATCCCGCTTAACAGAACACCACCTACAACTAACTAAAGTATGAAATACATAATTATATGGAACGACACACTAACCGGTTCAAAATCAATCTCTATCCCATGTTCATTGACATCTGGATTCAAGCCTTTCACATTATTTAGCAGCGCAGGATCACTGTCCAAGAAGTGAGGCATAGAAGCGTACATTGGAGCTTTTATGCATGGAGTCAAATCCATAAGCCCTTTAGGAGGGCATATGCCAGGCTCAGGACAAAAGCACTGAAGCTCTGGGTCCTCCGCCAGGTTGCCGATGTTTGCTATGTAGCGGTTGGTCTTGATGCCCCGGTAGGAAGTCTTCTTCTGATACCATGGTTTGAAGGATCTGGGGATAATAAATTTTTGTGTAATTGGCTGTATCTACTAAGTCAGACAGCAGGTACTGGAGAATGTTAAGTTGCCGTGTCATTAAAATCCCCCCTCCTGAACGCACAATACAACGAAAGTACTTTGCTATACAATCTTTTTAAACAGCTGGATACGCCACTTATGTAGCCAGCCTTAGCTGATTAAATTGAACTAAACAAAATGAATACCGTATTGTTATGGCAGTCAAATTGCAGCTACTGGGGGCTTAGACAAGTGTAAGTCAAGACAAGAATCGTTTCGTTACACAATTTGAAATTGTCTAGCACTTAGCGATCGAACACGATTGATCACGTGGCATATCGAAAACTTTTTTTGGATTTTGGATTTATCTAATTTCGTAATCGTTGATGAAAATGTGACTTTGTCTAGACCCCTGATTAGCATAGAGTGAAATGAACCTTCTTCTTCTTAGCGAGTCGATGGCAATCTAAATGTACTCGGCCCAGAATTGGGCTCGAGGTGGCTCAAGAGAAGATGCCTGGAAGGAGTAGTGTAGGCTAAGTAAAAAAAAAGAAAAAAAATTGACATCTTTCAGGCGTTGTCGACACCCCACCACCCTCCACCCCACCCCACCTGCGAGAAATGCCTGCATGCAGTATATCGACCGAGTAAGAGACTAATAAAAATGAGCCATAAAAGTTTCAACATCCATCAACACACATATAACATTTCATCGTTGCGATTTACGCACACATTCACACCAAATCAGATAATGGCGGATTCTAATTTTATTCGTCTTATACACGGAATAAGTATAAGCTTAAGGTAATGCCTGAGATACGTAAATGAGAGATTTACGAATGATCTACAACAAAAAAAAATAACCTCTGTTCGTTAAGCCTGGATAATCGCCCCGAAGGTCCAAAGGATCATTTATTTAATTGTGCGTAGGAAAGGACCCAAGGTACTGAAATTTATTTCCACTTACGAAAATTTAGATTACTCGTATTTTACAAAAGGAGGACAAACTGTATGTATTCCTATAACTTTTTCTTTGAAAATGAGGCCGCAGAAAAAGTAATGAACATAATTCATGGAATTTCATACAATTTTAAATGAAATAATGTAGAGTAATAAAAAGCGGTTTGCTTAAATTTTTTAATCTTTAAAACTCAGGCTTGTTTTTATGAAAAAATAATTAATTAATGTTTAAGTCATTGACTGCCACGCAGCAGACACAATAGAAAAACTATTGTTTGTCGGACACACGGTGACCGCGTTGGCGTTCAATAAAATATTCAGTTCAGTCTTATACAAAAATTGCTGCGTAATTTTTGGAACTGAACAGTAAAAACAAATAGTGTCTGATATAAAGTCGATGCTAAATTTGTAAGTTGTGGTAAAGCTGTTATTATTTTAGTAGGCGTTTGACGTCATTGCTCTTTCTAATTGGGATTTCCTTTTATATATTTTCGGAATAACACGATAACAAGACCAACTCCAAAAACGTATATACCAAAAATAACTAATATTATTACGTACTGTCATAGACCCTTAGTTGCCTATACAAGGCGGTATGTGAAAAATATCACTATTGTTATATTAGCTTTTCTATTTGATTTTTGTTCAATATTTTTTTTCTTACACTATTTATTTGATTCCAATACTAACGTTACCTAATTAATTAAATGTTTTATAAACCTTACCTGCATAAATCAGTCGAGAAAGACTGGATTCGATCAGTCTCCTGCAGAAAGGGCGGAAACACCGTCCCGTCGGTTCCCTGGTACTCATTGCAGGAGTCCCTCCATATCGTCTGTTCCGGCTTGCCATCGACAGCCACCACTTGGCCAACATCCATGACGTTCTTGATGCCTCTCTTCACAGTTATTACATGAGGATCTATCGTGTTGTTTCGCTGTAAGTTGAGGTTTTATTCCAATTTATCAGTAAAACTAAGATTTTATCCTAACACGCTTATGGAGCAAAATAAATCTTGTAGGTTTTTTTAAGGATGAGAAATCATCAAATGATTCTTCTTGCTCTAGATGGAGCGGAAGGGAGTGTCAAACTCTAACTGTCTAAAACCCATTCATGTCCCATCTGACAATCCCGCTGACCCGGCAGGCATCGACGCTAACGGGCCCCTTCACATGCTGACATTTCTTTGAGGCGCGCATCGAACTGTTATAACCCTTATTACTAGGCAATAAAGCCTAAGTCAGCTTGTACTAATTAATCGTGTATTTTTCCATTACTAAATGGCTGATGTTGCATTTTTACCTGATGCACATAATTTATATGCATTATAGAGTCAGTTAGATTCTGGACGCTGTCGCGTAAACTAGTTGCCCAAATTAAGGGAGCAATTAAGACAGATATTCTCAAATATAAGTTGTACAAAAACTTGTGTGCCTGTGTTTTTCGATAGTGGTGAAATAAAGTGGTTCCAGTAGCTTAATTGTTTTTTTTTTAAAAGACAAACGGTTTCGGCTTTGTAACAGAACGCGCCGTCCGGCACGCGCCTGGTCCTGATCGGAAAGTGAACTACCCATTACTCACCCTCCGCAGGCACGCGTTTACGGTGGCCGAGAGTAGTCACGCGGCTCCCGACGTCTAAGGCGTTTATCGCGGCGGCTGGGACGGAAGGACCTTTCCCTATCCCATTCCGCCACCTCCTTCGCGAGCATGACTGCTTCGCAGAAGAAGAAGGACCATGGCTTGCACCAGGGCCGGACGCGTGAGGTCACTGCCACCACCGATCGTCTCTACGAGGACACGGGGCTCCTTCCATAATGCTAACATCTATTTCAGGCTACTTGTAGGCTAGTATTTAATATAAATTCAATCAAAATAAATACCGTTCCAAAAATAGAGAAACGGAACTGATTATTAGCTTCCAAAACCAGTCCATTGATGACTTCCTTCTTCAATGCAGTGCAGGTGGCCTTCGGAGCGAACTCAGTCCGCGCACAGTTGATCATGGTGCCCCTGAACAAGATGTCTAAGGCTTTGACCCTCATGAATATATCGGAGGGGTTGTCGAAGATGCCGTTCATCGCTTTCCCGACCATGTTCAACATTGCTGGTTTGTCTCGGAGAACTGTTAACGCCATGCCCTATAAAGATTTGCATACATTCTTCAAAAGATTTTCATGCATACTCACACTCACACACACACCCTCTCACTCACTCACTCACACACACTCATATACACACTAACTCACACTATTGCTGCTATTAGGTATAAGTAGAAGTCCTTTCAAAGCAATCGATGAATCTAAATGATCTATTCTACGCTTTTTTTTTGAGGGTGGGCAATCATCAAAATTGACTGCGCCCGCTCTGGGTGGAGTGGAAGAGAGTGTCAGACTTTTACTGACTAAAACCCATCCATGTTCCTTCTTTTGCCCTTTATGTTCCGGGGTAGCGGTAACCCTTTCGGACAATCACGCTTACCCAGCAGGCTTCGGCCCTAACGGGCCCCTTCAAATATATTCTACGCTTAACTGCTGGGGAGTTTGTTGCGCCACTTCTTCTTCCCAGTTAAAGCACTAGGGAGTGGTGACGGGTGGGCGTTTTTGGGGGACTGTCTTATGTAACTTTGACCTTCAAAAAGTGCTGATCTTCAGCCTAATTTGAATAAATGACTTTTGATTTTGATTTTAACTTCACATTTATCTAATCAATTATTCGTCTTACCACCATAAAAACATGTGGCATAACGACAATCTCTTCCCCAGTTAGTCCGGGTGCAGACAGCTCCGGATTGAAGTAGAAAACGTCACGTTTCTTGTAAGTGATCGTGTCATCTTCTTCGTGGTCTTCAATTTCCACCTTCTCCTTCCATTCGCTAAGAACAAAATTACTTGAATTATAGCTTTTGTACCCAAAAACGTTATAAAATAGTCCTTCAGACCAAATTTCGGTAAACTCTTTTTTTCTGTTGAGGGGTCTGTCAGACTCTTACTGACTAATAACTACCCCTGGTGTTCCCTCTCACACCTGCGCTGGGAGTCGCGGGAACCATAACACTTCCGCAACCCCCGGCTAGGGGATGACGACCTATCTTAGCAGAGACCAGCCTTCGGCGTGGGAGATATTATGGTGCGCAAATGTGTGCGCAGACGCAGGTGTACTCGTTCTTCCCTCCATGTCATAATCCGATGGGACGGTAATCCAACGCGACCCGAGAGAGATTTGGCGCAGAACCAAAGGCATTTTTTATTTGTTTTGTTTTTTGGGCATTGCAATAAGTTCTCCCGCTCTGTGTGGAGTGGGTTCAATAGCTTGAGGCGGGGGCAGTAACTCTTTCGAACAAACCCGTGACCCTGGCAAGAGGATTAACGGCTTAACGGGCTTTCCGAGGCACAGGGGTATCACACCGCCAACTTCCAAACTCCTGTTAGGTACTGAGAAAATCCGAATAGAAAAACCCAATAACATTGCCCGACCCAGGAATCGAACCCAGGCAGGCTCAGCAGTCGCGCTTGCTACAACAACAACAACAACAATAAAAACATTACTAAGGCCATGAAATTTTCCGGGTCAATTCTCGAGAAAAGGTAATGAAAAAGATAGTGACTTTGGTTAAATGAAAAGCGGATGAGAGGACCGAATTCTAGGTAATACAGTTTCTCAGAAATAAAAATAAACCCAACTAGATGAAAAAAAGAATTATTGCTGGGCAGATAGAATACATTTCCAACATTTTATCGCCTGTTCCTGGCTCAAAACGGATTATAGGACAAAATTGTCAATATAGCTTCTAATACGTAACGAAAATACACTCCCGGTCAAATCATACGGGTCAGTAAGAAAAACTAAAAGTTACTCTTAACCTATTGAAACCTAGAGCATAAACGCACGCGCGTGCCGTTCACGCCAAGCTACAAATTTATTTCTTCTTATCATAAGTTTAAATACATACAAGAGCTTCAATTTTTTAGAAAGATTAAGATATCTAGGTTTATAACACACACAAAAGTAATGGTTTAATTGTTTATTTTGTGTTATAGTGTACCCGCATTGTCATATATTTGTGTCGTTGGTGTACAGGGCATGTGCTTGTTGGTCACGTATATGTGACAATGAACTTATGAAGAACGTTAGGTACTCGTAAATAAACTAGTAAACCAGTAGATGCGCAAATATTCATGCAGTGTTGTAGGTAACAAGTGAAAGTAAGTGATCCATTTACAAATTGTTTCTTGATGGCAAGTCAATAGCATGTAGAATTTACCAGTTAATTAAAACAACCAGCATTTTTTGCAAGACGCCAATGACCGATTTTTATCATTAAGATTTATCGTATTGAAAACAAAACTAAAGCAACCATGAATTCAATTAATTTTTCAAATTATGTTATAGATCATTAAGGATTATAAAAATTATCTGTGATATAAAGTTGGTTTCATGCATGTACCATTATTAATTTGGAAGTAACAGGAATTTTCGTCATTGACCCGTATTATCTGACCACAAGTGTACTAAACAAGCTCTAAATGAAATGAAAACAAGAACAAAATTGCTAACAGTTTATTGTGAAGTTTTTTATTTATAATCTTTGATGTCCTTGATTTCCACATATCGATTGCCATATAATATTCACCCCATACGCATAATTGCCACTTCGTTTTGCCAATAATGGCGCGGCGTCATAAATAAAACACAGAAAATTATTACCTTTGCATTTCAAGGTGAATAACTGGCGAGTGTTGCTAGAAAAAGTCTTGGGAATCGGTATAACGTAAATGGCATGTTAGCAGCTGTGGTTTGGAATTAGTCATTCTAAGTCTAACACGTAGGGTGACGTGTGTTGCCGTCCAGGCGGCGCGGAACCCGCAGAGGCGCCACAGTCGGGGGCTTTTTTTTTTTGAGGTTGGAAAATCATCAAATGACTTCTTCCGCTCTGGGTGGATCGGAAAGGAGTGCCAGTCTCTTACTGACTAAAACTCATCCACGGACAATCCCGCTGTTTTGGACAATGCTGCATTGAAATGCGCCAGGGCCAAATTCTAATGCGATTTTGTTTTTTTTTGTCAGGTTGTGTTGATCAAAATATGATTCACGACAGGAACAAGTACTAAGAAGTGTCCTTCCCGTGTCCTCTTAGTTAGAACTGCGCTCCCATGTCTTGTTACATGAAATATTCAATCCATTCCATGAACTTTGATGATTTGAATGATTACAGTTCTATTCGCAATTGCAATAAATATAAGAATTTCGCGGGCTATCCTGGTGCATTCATCTAAGTGCCCCTTTAGCCCCTATTTTTTTTTATTTTATTTTTTTATTTATTTATCCTTTATTTCAGGCAACGAAGGCCCATAAAATAGAGTACATGTATAAAAATAATAACTATAAACTAATACATAATTTTAAAAATAAACTTAAAACTACTGCACTCGTTGTGACGGCGTCGAGTTACGCTGCGAGGTGTCGCGTAGCCGGCCGCGGAAACGCCGATGTAGCACACCTTTCGGCCAAAACTCTTCCTTGAGGAAGGTCACCAAATGATGAGTTGGAACGCGCACCACGAACGACTTGAAATTAGTGTTATGGTGCGCCTCCAACTTCTCCACTCTCAAGGTCCAGTTGGTCTTCACCCGTATGTACTCTACGACGTCCTCAGCTTCAGCAGTAGGTACTCAAATACTAGTAAAAAACTAGTTACGTCTGCATTAAATTTTTTCCCTAACCTTCTTGTCACATAGTGACATCACGCAACATAGCGTGGACATAACAATTACTTACAGAATTAATGACATTTTTTCATACTGGTATTATTTACAAACCTGTACTTGAATCATGCCATGAATGAAATACTATGTTATTAAGCCATGAGCTTCCTTTATTGGCATTTAGTTTAATTGTAAGTCTTTAGTGTACTGAATTACAGGCTTTTCAGTAGCGTGATCATTTGCGTAACTGTTTTCAATTATGTGTTAAACCTGTATTAGTGAATTGTTTCTTTATATTTTACTAGCTTTTGCCAGTGGCTTCGCCCGCGTGTATATAGGAAAATATTCCACGGGAACCGTACATTTTTCCGGGATAAAAATATCGGGGATAGTTTATATGCTATTCCAGACTATAATCTATCTTTGTGTCAAGTTTCATCCAGATCCGTTTAGTAGTTTTTGAGTTGATTCATTACAAACGTACATACAAATCTCTCCTCTTTATAATGTTATAAAGAATATAATATGTGTATTATGTTTTCTCTTTCAATTCTTTCGTTTTATGTTGGCTCTGGGAGCGTTATATCAACTGTGGGACAGTTTAGACTAGGTGTAGAAAAGTAAAAAAATAAAGACTGCGATACCCCGTACTTTTCGGAAAACATCGTGAGGAAACCGGCATGTCTGAGAGATATTTCTCAACAGCATGTGATGCTAAGTCAGAGGCCCATGGGCAGCATAAAAACTCTGTCACCAGGTTAGTCACTAACCACACGAAGAAGAAGAAGATCCCGTACTTTCAGTAAAATTTATTAGTTATATGTCTCGCTCGATCGAACCTAAGACACCTCTGATTTTTCGAATTCATGTACGTAGTGTATAATTTTCACTTGCCTAAAAATCGGTGAAGGAAAACATCGTGAGGAAACCGGCATGCCGGAAAGATATTTCTCAACAGCATGTGAAGCTAAGTCAGAGACTCAGCATGAAAACTCTGATATCAGCTTAGTCACTAACCACACGAAGAAGCAGAAGAATGTCACAAGCTTTTATGCAGCACATTTAGTATACTCACTCAAAATGGTAAGGTCCAACCTCCTTAATGATTGGTTTGGCTCCCTTCTGCACTTCCTCGGCGTTGGTGTAATTGAACAGGTACACCTTGAACTCCAGGGCGAAGGGGATCTGCTCCCACATCTTCCGGACGTCGGTCTTCTTTGACAGCGCCATTTCCTAGAAGATTTTTAATAAATGTTAATATCCTCACAAAGAATTAAGGTTACGGTGGCCAATCTTAACGGACATCAGCAAAGTATATAGAAGGTATGTTCGCAAACAATGGTATAGACCAGCCTTTCCCAAAGTGGCCAGTAACACCCCATGTCTATGAAAACCCCCTTGTGGGCGCTGCAGGCCTAAAGGGAGGCAGTAAGAGACCCAGAAAAAAATGGGGGTCGTTGTGTAGAAGCTTAGGGGGGTAATTTCATCTAGGTAGTGGTTTATAGGTAGGTGAAAAAATGGGGGCCCTAAAATATAATTTATTCTCAAAGTGAGCAGTAGACAAGTTTGGGAACCTCTGGTGTAGACTAAGTTCCTTTAGTCTCATAGTTAGATGGGACATCAATCCGGCACGACTGGTGAGAGTAACCTGCAGAACCAACGGCTATACGTGTTTTCCAAGGCGCGGGGTTGCCACACCACAAATTTTCCAGACATTTCAGACTGCTACTGATAAAATTTTAATGGAAAACCCAACATTGCCCGACCTGGGAATCGAACTCCAGGATCTCAATCGATCAGCAGTTGTGCCTACGGCCCATTGGTGTCCTGGTTATGAGACCAACGGGGCCGTAGGTGATAGTGGGGCTGACAGTCCAGCAGACGTATTTCGATTTAAAGCTTGGGTAAAGTGACTTGAAGTGAGCTGTTTTTCCACATAATACTAGAGATGATACTTTTGACTTCACTTCAAGCTCACTTCACCAAATTTTTCAAGGTGAGATTTTTACAGAATAGCACTACATGTGGCAAAAGAAAAGACGGCGCCGGTGGCGGTGGTGGTGTGTAAGAAAAAGGCATGTTGCGCCGACCCCAAATAAATTGGGGTAAGGGCAGGAGAATGATGATGATGAGCACTACATGTGGTATAGAATTTACTAACACTAAATAGGAATTATCATACCGAGCGGTATACTACCACATACCGCTCTTGGAGAGAATTATAATGCTTTCTCTTCCACATTTCAGTACGCTAATTTACTTTCATAATTTTAGACGATTAGGTTAGATACCTTCGTTGTAATTTTAAAAGATCGGCAAGGCTGCCCATTATGTTCGTTTTGTAAAATTTGTTCAATCAATCAGATATTCATGGGGAGTGTCTACATAACAAAGAGTTATATACTGTTCAATTCTAATCTCGTGCAAATTTAATATCAAGACAAAGTAAGTTTTCATCCAATTAATAAAGGATGATAATATCTTGTAATATTAATTATATCTCGAAACAAAGTCAAGCCTTTTGACTTCTTTCACGTCTACGTGGAGTTAGGTACTATTTTAGTAGTGTTTTTTTCAGACTAGGGAATATTCTATAAATAGTTAATTATATTATTTTCACCTTTCAAACTTTTATTTATTTAACTACTTACAAATTAATGGGTACGAATGAACAGTCGGTGGATTCTGTAAAAATCTCATAAGTAGTGAAAACGTAGGTGAAGCGATCGTGACCTGTCGTTCCAGTTAACGCTAGGGATTAAATCGCCACTAAAGACAGCTCACTTTAAACTCACTTCACCAATGTTTTCACGGTGAGATTTTGACAGAATAGCACAACAGGTCGACTTGAAGATAATTTTGATAGCAGCCGACTTCAAGACTGGTTCACCGCTGGTACCTTTTTGGTAATAGTTTTTACCTTTGTTTCAATGTGGGAAATCTTCAAGTGGCTCCTCGCGGGTGACTCGGAACTACTCGGAAGGGAGTGTCAGACTCTTACTGACTAAAACCTATCCAAGTTCCTTCCTTAGCCCTTTACGTTCCGGGGTAGCGGTAACCCTTTCGGACCGCTGACACCTACCAATATCTTAAAAAAATCTCATGCAGTTTAGGTAACACTCAATAGTATTACCTAAAATGCATGAGATTTTTTTAAATTGTTAAAGGTCTCGATTTAAGGGTAGGAGTAAATATGCGAGAGGATAAAGGTTTATTACTCCTCCGTAAGTCTCCGCTATTAGTCCGTCCGTCCGTCTGTCTGTCAGCGGGCTGTATCTCATGAACCGTAATAAGTGGACAGTAAAAAAATTCACAGATAATGTATTTCTACGAGTATTGTCGCTATAACAACGTTGCGTGCGTTTTGTTTGTGCAGAGACAACATTTTTAATTCTTTCTTTCTAGACAGAGTTAAAGCGACTTCGTTGTATACGGAACTTTTATAGATATAGAGGTTACATTACCTTTTTAAGCTGACTCTTCAGTACGACAGGGAACAAGACCCATCCAAAGATGAGCCCGAACACTGCCACCCCACCCGCGATCGCCGAGTACTTCAGCTCCTTGGGAAGCAGCATGTTGGATGTCCACTTTTTCGGTGAAAAAAAAAAACGATTAAATGATAGGAATAATTATGATAATTGTTGTAGATCATCTCAACGTGGGTCCATGAAGTCCAATGGTATGGCAGCGGACCCAGGTCTAGGTGGTGGGACGACCTTGGGATCAAGTTCACCCCGAGGGCCATGTTGGCGGACAATCTAGTTGAGTGGAAAAAATAAAATTCTTTATCTTGCAGTCATGGGGCAACACCGGCTGTAAAGTGAGCTGTTTTTGTTTTTGTTTTTTCACCTGATACTCGAGATGACACTTATGAATTCACTTCAAGCTCACTTCACCGAAGTTTTCAAGTTTTTACTGAATATCACTACATGTGCGATACCACATAGAAATTACTTACATGGGGCAACACAGGCTGATTTATTTATTTATATTGTTCTAGTAGTTAAGTAATAATATAATAATAATATAGTCCTCCAGACGAAATTCCGACCATAGTGACCTTTTTATTTGAGGGTGGGAAATCATCAAATGACCCACCTGCTCTGGGTGGAGCGGAAGGAAGTGTCGGAATTTTATTGACTACGGGGTAGCGGTAACCCTTTCGGACAAACCCGTTTACCATGGCGACCTATCTCAGCGGAGATCAGCCGTCGGCGCGGAAGTCACAAGTGTGTACGCAGAGACAGGTGCACTCTCTCATCTCTCAGTCTCATAGTCAGACGGGATGACAATCGGACGCGACCGGAGAGAGATCAGGCTCAGGGCCAACGGCTTTCCAAAACACGTGGGCAAATTACGGGTTGTTACTAAGAAATTCCTAATATCAAAACCCAATATTACTTTGCTCGACAGCAGCAGTTACTATCAACTATCATTAAGACTATCGTCATCAACTGCTGAAGAATTATAGGTAGGTATTTTATATTTTATTTTTGTTATGACTTCTTTTATTTGTGTTGAGCATACCTATTGTCTAACTCTTATGTGCTTAGTTTATATTTTTGTTATGCATATTGTTTTACTCCGACTCTTACACGGTACCACTGTTAAAGCTCATTCTAGCCGTGGAAGGGCCCTGGTGACCTGTGTTACAGGTTTTTCCTGAAAACCTATATCAGGCACCAGTTTCTTACAAATGTGAATTTTCGACATTTTCTGTACACATTAATATTAAGTAAACTATGTGAGGAGAGAATTAACGATAAATCATTATTATATTATTGTCTTCGACATTTCTCGAGACCCTGGAGTCCCGGACCTCTGGAAGGCATACGTGAGGCCGAAACCAACTCGCAGAGGCCCGTTAGACAATTATAATTATAGATTATGAGGAGGCACCAAACGTTGATTATCCCTGTATGCTATTGCAGAAAATGGATACAAAACATCTTGGGCTATGGGATTGGATGGCTATAGATAGTGGTCTCGGTACCTAAAACTATAGAAAAACTATGTCCCCCTGTCTGACCAATGAATTATAATATACATAGTTACAATGGCGTGACTTGCACACTCAATAATGAGCCCCCGGAAAAGGTCATTACTAATTGTTCATTCTTTATTATGAGGTCTTTGCCCTGCAGTGGCAAAAATACCCACTCTCGCATAATTTGTGACCAAACCATAATCATATTGCGGTTAAAAGACAAATAGCGACTGAGTTGATAATAATGCCTTCCCTCAAGGGACAGCGGACAGCCTTATTTGTGGAAATGGACATTTTGAAGCCGAAGCTGATGGATTAATAATGAGACTTTAACCTGAAAAGAGGTCGGATACCAGCTTGTGAACTTGCTTGTGTGTTGCTATGACAACTTGTAGTCATTCGATTTATTTTTTCAACATTTAAACATTGCCAGTGATATGGCAGCGGACCCAGGTCTAGGTAGGCCCGTGGTAGTCAGAAGCCTGAAAGTCTGACAGCCATTCTAACCAAGGGGTATTACCCAGTAACTACTGGGTTGTAGAGGTCAGATAGGCAGTCGCTCCATCTAAAATACTGGTATTCAGCTGCATCCGGTTAGACTGGAAGCCGACCCCAACATAGTTGGGAAAAGGCTAGACAAAAAAAACTAATCGTGCCCGTGTCTGGAATCATGTTTGAAAGAGATTATCACACCGATTATGATATAATTGCGATTGGCGACGGTCTACAATGTCAGTAGCACGAAAAGACAAGTCTACCCTGAAGATAGGTATGTGTGACGATACTGACGATGCTGTAGATAACTGTAGAATGGTGTAGCCCAACTTTTTCTGTGGGCCTTGAGACGGAACTCGGAACTTTTTTATGTTTTCTGACGGCGAGGAGGAAACCTAAGTGCTAATACACACGTACGACACGTGTCTACGGCACTTATACATGTTTAAATCGATACTCAGTCATGTATCAATTATTATTTAAATCTAGATCTGAGTAGCATAATAATCAGCTTATAATGTTCCCACTGCTGGGACACAGGCTTCCTCTCTTCGAGAGGGAGTGGGCCGTAATAAATCACGCGGGTTCAGTGCGGATTGGTGGATCTGAGTAGAGTCAATCTGCCTAGCCTTTTCCCAAGTATGTTGGGGCTTCCAGTCTAACCAGATGCAGCTGAATACCAGTATTTTACATGGAGCGACTGCCTATCAGACCTCCACCACCCAGTAACTGGGCAATAAGATCCCTTAAGACCCCTTGATAAGACTGGCTGACAGATTTTCGGGCTTCTGACGACCCGTAACGACAATCAAAGATGCACAAATAACAGCCGGGACCAACGGCTTAACGTGCTTTCCGAGACACGGAGGAGTCTTGGTATGTAAAGATGGTCACCCATCCACGGCCAACCACGGTAAGCGTAGCTTAACCTGATGGATCAACCCGTGCGGCTGTTATTACTTAGTCACGAACTCCTCTGGTGGATCTGCGTAGAGTGTGTATATAAAAACAGTCACTTTTTGATCGACTCTCACTACTAATAATAAATTTTCAGTATATACTTGTCTTTATAATGGGTCTATTTTTCCCAACCTTGATCGACAATAATCCAATTAACAACTCCTTAGAAGTCAAGTTATCGATAATAACTGTATTAAAGCATTTCTTTGATGGGTAACCAATCACCATAGGGAGGTATGAAATGTGTCTCGGTTCTCATGCACTTTCCTTGAGTGCCTTTTCCAAACTTATGACATTGACGATGAAAATACTTGATGTGGAAATTACCCCCCTGTCATGTTGGAGAAAATTGATTTGCGATGTAATAAGTAGGTGCCGTGGTTTCATGGCTCTTTCAGTGTCATTAGTAAGGTGTTTATGGATTTCTTCAACTGTTATCGTTTCAGGTGAATCGGTTGTTTATGTATTTATTTCATTTCTTTATTTATTAGGTACACCTCGGAGGAGCTTGTGGCTAAGTAATAACTGCCGCACCGATCGATCTATCAGGTTAAGCTACGCTTGCCGCGGTTGGTCCGTGGATGGGTGACCATCTGTCGCTCCATGTAAAATAATGGTATTCAGCTGCATCCGGTTAGACTGGAAGCCGACCCCAACATAGTTGGGGAAAGACTAGGCAGATTTATTGATTTATTAGGTACACCAACAGCAGTACATACAAAAAGGAAAAAATAATAATAAAAGTGCTGGTTTGTACGCCTATTATAGGTGTACACAGCATTTACCATAAAATAACATCGTAATTATTTAAGAAAAAAACGTACATATATGGAAACAAAAGAAAAGGTTGTTGTATTTTTCAAAATGTCTCTAACGAACTGCTCAATTTATACTTACGCTGATGATACGGCCTTGCTTGTTCATGGTACTGACTGGCCTGAAACTGTCAAATACGCGGAACTTGCTCTAAACTCGGTGATAAAATGGCTGTCGAATAACATCTTGACCTTAAACCTTAATAAAACAGTATACTTACCATTCTCCTTACTATCTACCAACCTCCCTCCAATGGATTCTATGGCTCTAAGGGCTCATACTTGCTCCCCCCATCTATCCTCTTCATGCGACTGTCCACAACTCGTAAGGTGTGAGTCTGTCAAGTATCTCGGAGTGTCTGTAGATTGCTCTTTGAGCTGGAAACCTCACCTTGACAGTCTCACATCACGAGTTCGCAAGTGCATCTTTATTTTTAAAAAGCTAAGGCACTCCGCAAACTACAGAACTATAAGAACTGTCTACTGTGCACTGTGTCAAAGCATTTTAAACTACTGCATTTCCGTGTGGGGTGGGGCTCCCAAGACAACCTTCCTCCCTCTCGAACGGGCACAGAGAGCTGTCCTCAAGGTCATGACCTCGAAGCCTTTTAGATATCCCACCTCTGCCCTTTACACTGAATGTCAGGTCCTCACTGTGAGACAGCTCTTTGTTCTCGCCTCTATTCTGCGCAAACATCGCTCTGTGGTCTACAGGCTGAATGCTCCTAAGAAGCGTAGATTCTACGAGGTTTGCACAACTGTTGGATGTAGAACAGCCCTAGCTCAGCGTCATTATGCTATACTATCTGGCCACTTGTATAACAAAATAAACAAACTGTGCACCATTGCTCCACTGTGCCTGAGTGTATGTAAGACCCAGGTCACAAAGTGGCTATTGACTTTGAGCTATGATGAGACTGAGGCTCTACTACGAATTTCTATCAAGTAACAGTATCATATTTGTAGGTAATTTAATTATATATACACACACACACACACACTACCTTTTTATCATATTTATCTCCCTCCCATTTATTAGTTGCATTTATTAGTTTTAGTGAATAGTAAATAGTTTTACAAAAATATTGTGCTCGTCGTACAACTACTGATAAATGTTCGAATTAGGCGAGGACGCTGGCACCCTTTTTTTTTTTTTTTTTTTTTTTAAGGCTGGGAAATCATCCAATGACTGCTCCCGCTCTGGGTGGAGCGGAAGGGAGTGTCAGACTCTTACTGACTAAAACCCATCCATGTTCCTTCCGTAGCCCTTTATGTTCCGGGGTAGCGGTAACCCTTTCGGACAGGACGCTGGCACCCTAAACACAAGTTAAATCTTACATTGGGTGCCAGAGTTCATCAAAAACACTGTTCCCTTAGTTGTAGCGATGCATATTGTTTTAAGTAAGTGTTTTCTTGTACAACTGATGTAAATAAAATCCTTTTTTTTTTTTTTTTTTTTTTTTTCTGCCTATAATGTTCCTTTTTTTCTTTGGGCTGTAATCTACCATACGCGTCTAAAGCGAGTTGGTCAAGTCTTCGAATTTTTGGTTCCAGGAGATGCCAAAGCTTTTGAAGCGTTAAGTTCTTTATTTAGTGTTCATAGCCTAGCGATATTTTATAATTTAATTTATTTTATGGACAAATTAATGAAAACCGCGAAATATTTGTCAGTATTTGCGACGTTACTAACATTCTGAATGCACTCTCTTAATTAACCCATTAGATATTCCCTTAGCTCAACGATTTATACGGTTAGGATATTTTAATGTCGTTTCGAAATAATTTTTCTTATGAACTTATGGGGTTCATACGACATTTGAGGGGTTAACAGCTGTACAAAAGGCAAACACCTACATAAAAATACTGCAATTTTCCAAAGAAATCCGGAACTCGTTTGGCAATTTGAAAACACACAAGTTATATATAAGAAACTTCCACAAGCGATATCATTATTCATTGGACTCCCGTTTCTACTTACCTAGTTGGCAAATATTCCACGCACGCAAAAATCGTCTCACAATGTGACCCAAGGGTCCTGTGTGTCAAGTAAGATTTGTAGAATTGTGGCAACCCATATAATTTACAATATACTCCATAAAAAGTCTATTATTAAAACATAACATACTTTGAGTGAGGCAGGAGCAGAATTGTAATTTCTAAAAGAAGGGAAAATAATACTCCATGTTCTAAAATTAACCGTGTTCCTTTATTATTATGAAGGATAATTTTCTAAGAATTAATTACAAGAATTTGGGAAATGGAGAATTTAGGACCTAAGGTATTATGTTTTGAACGGATATTTTGTTTTTGGGATCATTATACCGGGTCCGTGTTGTCTTTAGGAGCAACTACACTTGGTTGTTAGCCCGAATTCGAGTACTCGAAAGCCTTTGCCCTAATTGCGCTATTTCATTTTTATTTTCACTCACTCGTTTCTTTATACGTTTTAGCCGGTGAATTGGATGTAAAAATAAAAAAAAAGTTTTCCAATTTCTAATATCAAGACTCTTCCGTGGCTCGAAAAGCACTTTAAGCCGTTGGTCCCGGCTGTCATATTTTGTAGATCTTTGACAGTCGTTGCGGGTAGTCAGAAGCCTGAAAGTCTGACAGCCATTCTTTCCAAGGGGTATCGTATTACTCAGTTACTGACCGGGTTGTGGAGGTCAGATAGGCAGTCGCTCCATGTAAAATAATGGTATTCAGCCGTATCCCGTTAAACGTGAAGCCGACCCCAACATGGTTGGGAAAAGGCTAGCCAATTGATTGATTGATGGCCAATGTCTTACTAAGTTATGATTACTTTTACCTTTATTCTTGTAAGAAAAGTTTGTTTACTATCTTCATTTGATAATCTGGCTCTGAAGATTGTCAATAGCGTGTACTGGGATACTGGCGCAGACAGTTGAGGTTTGTGGTCGCCAATTGGTTCATGGCCAGTAATAAATTCGTTATCATTATCTCAGACCATCATTCTTGTTCCTACCTACCGAAGAAATATACATATTTCAAGATAGACCACTGACGGTTAGCAGTTGGATAATGAAGATGATCGACAGCAGTGATAGCCTAGTGGTGTGACCGTCGGACTGCCAAGTCATAGGTCTCGATTTTGAACCCAAGGCCAACTTTTGGTTTTACGGATTCATGTGCGTATTGTATAAGTATCACTTGCTTAAAAATCGGTGAAGGCTTAAGAACTGCCATGCCTGAGAGATATTTCTCAACAGCATGTGAAGCTCAGTCAGAGGCCCATGAGCAGCACAAAAACTCTGACACTAGGTTAGACACTAACAATACGAAAAGAAAAATGAAGATCATCGATATATTTTCTTGATATTTTGTCCCAGTCTCGGCTCATTATTTAATCCAGAATATAATTATATCTCGTTTGTTTTTAATCGTAACCTTCTTTCATATCAAACTTCTTAATAATTTGGACACATTTCTTTCTTAGTCTACACTCCTAAACGAGGCAAATACAAAAGTGGGGTTCAACAATTCCAGCCAGTAACTTTCCCACTATAGGCCTAATTCCTGTTTTCATAAAAGGATGAAAATATGAGCATTGCTCAAGTCTACATAAAAAAAAAAATGCTGTTCCTTGGTAAGCGCAGCACTGGCTGGATCGATTCGGAATTTCTTTTTTTTTTAAATCTCTTAAAAGTCGGAATTTGATTTTTATAAAAAGAACACCTTTTTAGGTATCCCGGTATTAGGAAAAACTAAACGTTCTTAATCTGTGGGATGTTTGTATGAATAATTGAAAATTGGATAGGACAACGCAACGATCAGAAAACATAAAATTAAAAAATAAAAGTACGTACGTGCAGGTGTCCGCGTGACAAGACGGTTGGGACGTGACTTGCGATAGTGCACTGCTTTTAATCAGTGGGCGGACCAAGGTACACCCTAACGACATGCTGTCTTTAGGTTGACTTTCTTTTCAAGGCATGTATTTCTGAATTTTGCTAAGAAGGTAGGAAGTATTTTACTTAGATTTTTGTTGTGTGGTTCAGACTAAGAAGTAAACCTCCATTTCTTAAATGTGGGATTTTGGAAAATTACGAATGTCTTGTATGTTCACTTCATCATCATCATTCTCCTGCCCTTATCCCAATTTATTTGGGGTCGGCGCAACATGTCTTTTTCTTCCATACTTCTCTATTAGTCGTCATCTCGGTAGTCGCTCCCTTCCTAGCCATATCATCTTTCACACAATCCATCAATCGTTTCTTTGTTCTCCCTCTACTTGTATAGCCATCCACATTCATGCTCACAACTTTCCTGACAACATGTCGCATTTTGCAACTTTTCGCATGTTGTATGTTCACTTACAGTATTTAAAATGAACGATAATTTAATCAATCTTTCTAAACATAGGTGTGATAAGGAAACTAAAATAGCCCTTATAGTTTCTTGATAATTAATATTATAGAGAATAGAGGAGGAAGGTAATTCAAGGTAACACTATATTAATGGTTAATAAGTAAGTTATCCGAGCTCCTCAGAGCTTTCTAGTTAGTATTACACATGACACGTGTAATGCTGTTGCCACGACGACGTTACGAATAATAATTATGTAAAAATTTCAAAGTAATCAAAATCAAAAGTCATTTATTCAAACTAGGCTGAAAATCAGCATTTTTGAAGGCCGAAGTTACATAAGGCAGTCCCTCAAAAACGCCCACCCGTCACCACTTCCTAGTGCTTTAGCTGGGAAGAAGAAGTGGCGCAACAAACTCCCCAGTAGCACAGCTGGAAGAACTTGATTCTACACATATATACACATTGTCGTCTTGATTCTACACTTTTTTATTGTATAGTTTACGCGCAATGACGTGGAGTTGCGGACACCAGCCTTTATTACCTATAACCTATAGTTTACACGTGCAAATAGCTGATTTACTTTCAAGTTAAGTATTTAATTGAACATTGCACGTACCAACAGCTTTAGTAAAGTTACAAGAAAAAAAAAAATTCAAATAAAAATTAAGTACTCGCACAAAATATATTCTTGAAGTCCAGTTTTCAGTTGAGGTGTACTAACTACGGCCTCTGACGGACTGTGGGATATGCGGCACGCGTCACGCTTAAGGGGTGGTTCGGAAGTATTTTATTGTCTTGAATTTTTTGAATTAACTTAAAGTAGGATGGTTTGTGAGTAAAATACATAAGTGATAGAAGAAGACGTTCAACAGGATTGTCCGAAAGGATTACTGCTACCCCCGAATATAAAGGGCTAAGGAAGGAACATGAATGGGTTTTCGTCTGTTACTCCCTTCCGCTCCACCCAGAGCGGGTGGAGACATTTGATGATTTCCCTCCCTCAAAAAAAAAAAAGAAAAAACTGTGCTTAAATCGGAATGAGATTTTTTTAAGGATGGAAATATCGTTTTTTTTTTTAATTTAAATTTTACCTCCACCTTTTGTTGTTGTTTGGGTAAAATATGTGATAGTTTTGTGAAGTGCGCGTTAAAAGGTGATGTTACTGGATACAAATATCGGTAAATATCTTTTCATTAACTAACTATTAAATACTGTGATCATAAGTATGTATTTTTTTAAATGAATTTCAATTTGAATACCACAGAAAATTTTATGACTCGATGTTGTAGTGCGTTCAGCGGAGCTAAGGAACGAACATGGATAGGTTTTAGTCAGTAAGAGTGTGACACTCCCTTCTGCGCCACCTTTAAAAGGGGAGGGGTCGAAGCAATATGCTAAGCGATGGCCGTTTTGTGCAGATGTGACGCATATTTCCCCACAACTTGTTTTTTTTCTGCGTCATGTTTGCCGTAACTAAACGTATTTTATTTCTTCTTTTTCTTTATTTCATGATGATTTCCCCATCCTTTAAAAAAAAGCCCAACATGCGTTATTAACTCCACGATATTAAAAATAAATCGCATTGATAGAATCCTCATTTTTATTGAAAAAAAGAAAATATAAGTGGCGAGGTATGAAATTATCTTGTCAATGCTAACGATAGGTAGCCTCTCAATTTGAAACATGGCGGCCTGTGATTTTTTCCTTTGAAGTATTTTTACTTATTACACACCCGTTTCCACTTACTGCCGTTCATATTTTATTACTTAAGTATTCGTATTGGTGGGATTTTCTTCGTCGTATATAATTTTAAAGGCATGACGTGGATTGAGAGGACAGTGTTTATAACAGAAGGAAAATATCTGCTAAACATTTATTCATATTTTGTAGGTTTTTCATTCTTTATAAATACACCTATAGTCATCTGCATATCATTGCTAACTATTCGGAATTGACGGAACCTGAGCCAAAGACATAAGGACAATTTTCAGAGGGTGAATTATTACCTTATCACTGCGCGCGGTTGACTGTAGGTACAGAGACACCAAGCTACACCAATCTGTTAAATTTCTTTGATAGATTTTCAACTTTATTGCAAAAGAATAAGGTTTATATTCATTTGGAATATTTGACAGTTTAGGATAGCTTGATGTGTTGGCGTTTAAAATATTAATAAATATATGAGAGAAATACCTTCAATAGTTAAGAGATAAACTAAAATAAGCATTTAACACGTTGAGCGCCAACGCGGTCACCGGTGAGCCGTGAACAATAGTTTTTCTATTGTGTCTGCTGCGTGGCAGTCAATAAAAAAAAAAAAAAACATTTATTTCGGATAACTAATTGATCCATAATTAGTTATCAATGACTTAAGAAGATTTTTCCATCCTTAAAAAAATCTCACTCCGAAATATGCACTTTTTTTTTTGGGGTGGGAAATCATCAAATGATCCCTCTCGCTCTGGGTGGAGTGGAAGGGAGTGACAGACTCTTACTGACTAAAACCCATCTATGATCCTTTCTTAGCCCTTTATGTGCCGGGGTAGCGGTAATCCTATTGGACTTCGGTTTAGATAAAGGTCTGCCTCATCATCATTCTACTGCCCTTATTCCAATTTGTTAGGGGTTGACGCTGTATCTCTTTTAGTCGTCATTTTGGTAGTCACTTCCTTTCTAACTATATCATATTTCACACATTCCATCCATTGTGTCTTTGGTCTTCGTCTACTTGTATAGTGGTATGTTCCATCCACATTCGATACTGGCCCATCTACCCTGTAAGTGACTCGCCGCTTTAGCCTCGCAGACTTACTCCAACATCGCGAGAAGCCAGTTTTGGAATGGATTTTTCAAATTTAGGTGGTCTATCAGATTAAAATGCAAATAGTTTTGTAGAACGCCCATTTTATTATCGATAATAGTAAAAAAGAATAATGTCAATGTTATTTTTCAAATAATTAGACACTTATTAGCAATTAAATATGACCTAGATAGGTTCTACATGTTACATTTTGTGGGAATTCATTCTGAAGACCCGCACTCAGACTAAGGCGAGTCCCACGTGTTACAGTCAAAAGTTAGGTAGCTTTTATAAATGATGATTTTAGATCCCGTTTCGCATCTTTAGCGGGATTCACCCCAGTTTGTTTGAAAATTTAAACACGTATTGAAATTAAGTATTCAACTGTTTAATAGACAAAATAAAGTGCAATAATTTACCCTCAACCATATACAATGTTCAAAATTTCACACTTCCCGGAGTCTTTTCGCCCACAAGTAACGAAATTATCATTATTTCAGCATTGCTTTTCATAGAAGTTGGATTTGAATTCATTATAAGTATGTTCGTTATTAATCAACTATTATATACTTCAGAATGAAATGTTCCAATTTATGGCCCGCAGCCATGAAGATATTTTCCACTGTGCAGGGATTTGCTGTAAGAAAAAAGTAAAATGTATAACGATAAGAATAAAAATTAACTAATATATTTTTTTACTACTTCAATATTATTGTATATTTTTTAATTTTAGGTTGTATAGTGTATTTAAGTTTTTTGTTTAATCCCTATAAATAAATAAAGTATTATATTAGAGAGCAAAATAAATCTAACTAATTAAAACCTTCAATTCACAAACAAACGATTTCAAGATATTTTTGAAACTACATCACACAAGAGAAAGAAAAATAGAAAATAAAAGAATTAATTTTGTTTTCACATTATAGTTTTTTTTGAGTCGGTTTTTTTAAGAAGGTTTTATTTTTTGATTTTGTGTCATTATTTTCGCTCACGAATCCTAAGAAAGCTGAACATAGCTATTGTGGCTAAAAAGGAACGAAGTTTGCGAAAAGTATTACAGGAACGATAGAAAAAATAATTGATTGACAAAATATAGGAATTACGTACGTATATCAAACCATTGATCATCATAACCAGCTTCCAAACGTGCAGCTCTGATTGCTTCTCTTAAAGCATGGGTTAATACTGAAGCGAGACACAATGCTGGTTCACCAGAAGCTAGAAGAAAAATATTATTGCCAAAGAATATTTTCACAATATACTTTAATACACAGCTCGTGGCTAAGTAATAACAGCCGTACGGATCAATCCATCAGGTTAAGGTACGCTTGCCGGGGTTGGTCCGTGAATGGGTGGCCATACAAATTGAGACTTCCGCGTGCCTTGGAAAAGCACGGTAAGCCGTTGGTCCTGGCTGTCATTCTTGGATCTTTGACAGTCGTTACGGGAAGTTAGAAGCCCGAAAGTCTGACAGCCAGTCTTACCAAGGGCTATCGTATTACCCAGTTACTGCAGGATTATGGAGGTCTGATAGGTAGTCGCTCCATTTAAAATACTGGTATTCATCTGCATCCGGTTAAACTGGAAGCCGATGTATAATACGGAGTTAGTTGAAATGCTAAAAATAATATAGAACCTTTCGATTGTAACACTCCAAATGGATTTTTAGAGTTTCTTCGGAAATAAACTCTGAAATCTGCTGGTATGTCTTTGATTCCTGGAGGCTTGTAAGTCCATGTACGATCAGTGAGTAGCCTACCGCTTTCGGGGTCATAAACAATTTTCTCTGAAGTCCAGTAACCAAGACCCATGACAAAGGCTCCTTCGATCTAAAATTATTTGAAAAACTTACAATGGTTGACTTAATTTTTAAGAGGATTAGTATCATCTTCTCATTCATCGATTTATCATAGTATAGTTATATAAACAGTCTTACAGACAGATAGGTTGGCAAGGGACTTAAACATAATACGTGAAAATGTGGATGCAGTAATAGGTACCTCTGCCTGGGTATGTAGAGATACCTTTTTTTTTGTTATCGGGGGAAACCTTCAAAAGAACCACTGCACTCCTGCCTGTATACCCCGAGGAGTTTCTCGGTGAATATAGTTGTGATGTTATGTGTGTGTGTATTTATAGCCGATAAACCTACCTGAGCGACATCAATTTTTGGACTTAAACTCCTTCCAGTATCTTCCAGCAAATCTACCCTTCTAATATCATGATTTCCTGTCAAGATATCAACTTCAACTTCTAGAGCACATACTCCATAGACATCATAAGGTTTGACATCATCTCTACTTGAATACATGTAAGACGCTTGCAAATCAACTCCCACCGAATAAGCTTTTTGAACAACATCCTCCCACGAAGGGTTGCCCATCATTTCTCGTACAGGAGCTAATCTTTCCAATAGTATCTCACAGGCTTTCATAGTAGCAAATGATACGCATTCACTGCCAACACTAGCTCCAGTAGCCATAGCATTTGGGGAAGTAAAGCTAGAACTTGGCTTAACGCTGATTTTCTCCAAAGGTATCCCAAGCTTATAGGCACAAACTTGAACAACTTTTGTATTGATACCTTGACCCATTTCAATCCCTCCATGAGTTATCACTACTGACCCATCCGCATGGTAAATGGATATAACTGAATTGTATGGTCCGATGTAAAATAGCTCGTAAGTCATTGGCATAAGTGTCAATGCCCGTTTTCTCCACCGATTATTATTGTTAAATTGTTTTACTTCTTCTTGTCTTTCGTTGTAGTGCGAATCTTTTTTTAGATGGTCTATAAGGTCTGGTATAGGGTTGTTTTCTGTAACCATATTTACTGATTTGACATGTAATGAATCTTTTCCGGTTGTGTGGGCAATTCTTTCCATAATGTTTTCGATCATTGCTAAGCCTTCGGTCGAAGCTGGAAAATTAATTGCATCATATTATTTTACATACGACAAAAATGGAGGTATCAAAAATAATGGGCCTGAATTTGTTTACGACCATTTCCTTTTATTTTCTATAAATATTGGTTTACATTTAAATAAAAATGGCTATTTTCAGAACTTGGGATGTAATGTGCAGATTGTGCGAACTTCTATGATGCATTTTACTTAAAAGAGTATTTACATAATGTCACACATAAAGTCCCGTCATGTGTATTTAGCTTCCTATTAATACTTCTCGAGATTGGAGCGCTGAAGATTTGCGAAGTCTCATTACCTACCTGCATGATTAATGCTTTTCAAGGAAATTCATTGTTTTGTTTAACTTTAAAGTATGATTTCCGAGTAATCGCGAAACAAGGGCGGCAAATGTTTCAGTTCAAGAAGTGTGTATAAAATAAGTACACGCAGAAATAGAATCTTAGGTTTTGATATACTATTTAGGTGTTATAAGTAAGACAGATAGAGACTGCAAGATTCTATCCTTTTTTGTTTTTAAAACAATAGTATAAATAGTTATATATTTATTTTTAAAATCAAAGTTTAATTCAAAATGTTCATTGCGAACTAATTGTATAATATTGGATACATGACATGTTATGTTAGTAACTTAGTACTTAATATGACTTAGCAGCCTTTTAAAAGCATATATCATTCGCCTGCCCTTGTTATCCTAAATTAGCATGCATTAAAAAATATTTTATTACCTTACTTATTTTGTACAGGCACAACATAAAAATTACAGATATTTTAGAACATCAAACAGCAGGATGATATGGCTAGAAAGGAAGTGACTACCGAGACGACTACTAATGGAGTAGGATGGAAGAAAAAGACATGTTGCGCTGAGCACAAATAAATTGGGATAAGGGCAGGAGAATGATGATGATTTTAGAACATCAAACATCATATTTTATATTAGTATCTACAATTAAATTGAGAAATTACAGTTATATCAAAATTAAATGACGATAATAACGGATTCAGCAATTAATGTCACCCTTATCAGGTAGTACAAATTGAAATACTCACAGGGAGCTCTACACCAGGTGTTAGATGGCGTGTCAGTAGCAACACTGTTAGCTTCAACATACCATCGTTTAGAGTCATAGCAATTGAAGAAATGGTTCACGGTTATAGCACTAATTGTCTCGTTGGAAGAACATCCATTGTCCTGGTAGAAAACATTTTTCAAATACTGGATTTCGCCTCCTTCGTTGACTCCAACCTGATTGTAATAGGTTATTAAAACAAAATTATATTTATGGGCTGATTTTTCAATAGGCACAGTTTTATCTGAAGAATAAGTCTGTCTTATTTCAATTATCAGCCCTAAACCTTGTTAATAAAAACTGATTTAGAATGAACACGGCGATTGTTAATTGTAGTATTGATAAATTAAAAATGACAAAATGCTTGTTTATTAAATTTAGCCATTAAATAAATATTTAGCAGTATGATGGCTTTATAGTTAATTGTTTAACGGGCAGTTAACAAATCGGAATTGGTCGGTGAGAAATCTAACTTGTAAGTATCACTTGCCGGTCACTGCTGTGGCACCGCTCGCTCGGCTCGCACGTGTTTGGTCTCAGTCCTAACCTAACCATTTAACTGCCGTACTATTTACCTAACTGCCCATTCCAAAATGTTTACTGGCCATTATTATTATTTTTCACTATAACTTATTTTTTGTCCTGACAGGAAGGACCAATTTTTTTATTACTGATCAAGTTTTACTGTAATACTAATTTACCGACCGCCAAAAAATAAAATGACTGGCCGTTATTTGTTTCAACTGATTGATAACCTCCTTAATGTTTAAGTAACAGTTTATAAATTATTACCAAAAAAAAACAAAGATTAAATGGCTTAGTTTAAATATCGGAATAACATTTTAGAAATGAAACACATGTGGTGAAAAAGGAAAATTACTTCTCGTATCATTGGATATATTTATTTTATACCCTTACCCTCATTAAAGCAGTTATGTTTTTGATGGTCGAAAGTAAATATCATGGAAGGTATTTGTAAATTTCAAGACACAACCCTTCGTAATTCAATACTACGTGTATTTGCATGAACAATAATTAATAAGTACAAATTACACCAAAAGCACATGCTCAAACCTAACCTTTTAGCAGTGCCACTGGAAGTACAATCAAGTTACCACAAACTGTCAATTTTTTTTCAATAGATTTTAAACTAAACTTTTAATTTTATAAGGTTTAAAATTGTTTGGAGAGTTTTGATAGTTTGGTAAAACTAGATGCGCTGGCAACCTAAATTCAGATTCTCAAGAACTACTTACCTTACTTAGGCACTTAATAAGGGACCCAACTTTAATAATTAAATAGTAAGTTAGTAGGAAAACGGACATTAAATCCTAGATTTAAGTGAGTCTGTAGAAGCTTTTAAGTATTCACTTACCTCATAATTTGAAGTAGTGGGCAGTCGTTTCCCCACAATTCTCATATTAGTTTCTAACGGTAGTATGAATCTGCAGGTTTGTCCTAGGTGATGGGTTACTAAGGCTGCAGCACAAGCGATTTGACAGGACCGTGTTATTTTACCTCCGTAGCCACCACCCACTCTTCGCACTATCACTTGAATGCTAAAAGCAATACACAAAGGAGAAAAACCCTTAAAAAAAAATGTGCATTTTCTGAAAGTCTGGTCAATGAAAAAAAAAATGGTTCGTAGGTACGGTTAGCACTATACTATGCAATATATGTATGAAAATGACAAATCATCGAAGCTGTATAACTTTGCTAAAAGGAATCCTACAAGTTGTGTGCTATTTCAGATATTGCTCCTTTCTGAAAAGGTTCAAAAAAAGATCTTTTCTTTATACAATATTTGGACATCGTAGTTATTGTTTTCAATTCCTGCTAGTTTAAGACAACGATTTGATTATTTCAGTTCAGTCTTGCATATGAATTTCAACAAATAGAATAAATGGTTTTCGTTTTTCTAAATATTACACAAAACACTTATACAGAAACAAAATAATAAATAAAAATTACTTGATTAATACATTTTTGTTGTCCAAGAGTAGTAAGAGCTATAGTGTTAACATTACGAATTTATGAAAACAATTGTTAAAAGTTTTGTATCGTCTACCGCCGTGCAGTGCGTAGGCTTGGTCGATGCGCGGTTACACTTGTCTTTGTTTATAAGTTTTGTATGTTTACAAAAGAAGCTACATACCTGTTAGTAGGCTTGTTCAAACATTGAGCAATAGCAACGTTAGTCAAATCAAGCCACTGCGTCGAAGATATGACCTCCAAGCCGTCTTCAGTAGGTCGAACAATGCAAGTCTGTGGCTCCATATAAAAATGATATTGAGATTCCACCTTATATTCGCCCTTGATAACATATTTCACATCATGGCCGACCTCTTTTGGTTGTACAACTCTATTGTTAACTACTCTCTTATCTTTTTCAGGTGAAATCAAAACATCTTCTATTTTTATTAAAGGCTTATTATTGCTAATTGATTTATATAATATTTTAACGAGTTTCGCTGCTTTGTTGGCTGTTTTTTCTCTGTCAGCAACTATAATTCCTACTGGATCTCCATAAAACTTAATTTGGCCTGAGCATAGTATTTCTTCATTCACGTCTACCAAATTACAACTCGTTGCGGTAAATGAATTAAGTCCGGGTATGTCTTTAGCAGTGTAGAATGCTACGACGCCTTGGAGTTTCTGAAATAGACTTGTGTCATCAATATTTTCCTGGTTTTGTTTTAGAAAGCTTATACAATATGGCTGAATATGGTTAAATCAATTTTGAATGAAATGGATTTAAGCGAACTAGCAATTCTCAGGTCGGGAAAAGTCGTAACGGGTTTTTCGATTAAGAATAGCTCAGTAGCAGCCCAGAGTCTGGATTTTTTTCTGGTTGATAGCATTAGGCTACATAACAAACACAACACAAACATAACCAAATGACCAATGACCAATGGCCAATGGCCAATGACCGGGCGTGTGAAAGGGCTAAATATGTCGTCTTGTAATAAATTGAAATAAATAACTGACGAAATGTGGGTGGGTGTACCTACTACGGGTACACTTTTGCGTAACCCTATGAGGAAACAAGGCCTGATATTATGTTACGTATGTTTAAATTAAAAAATATTATTTTACATAATATAATATCTGGTAGCACAATCTGAGTATAATGTTTCCACTGGTGGGACACAGGCCTTCTTTCTCAAGAGGGAGGGAGGAGGCCTTAATCCACCACGCGGGCCCCGAACGGTTTGGTAGACATAACATGTTTTCAAATTTTCGTTTCTAGGACATGCCTGTTTCGTAACGATGTTTTCCTTCACATTTTCGAAAACAGCGGTCAATTTTTTTACACAAAGTAATATTTTAGTGACTATCAGACATTTTAAGTCCTTGGTTGGAATCCAGACAGGCGGATTCCAACCAAGGACTTAAAATGTCTGATAGTCACTAAAATATTAAAAAAAAAAAATTACTTACAAATGCCTCAGTGGTATCAAAACCACTTATCACACTTCCCGGTCTCACATCAGCAGTAACGAAGGCTGCAAACACTTCATTTGGTTGTCGTGGTAAATCATTGGCAAATATAGCCTCTCCACTGCACTGTACCAGGCCTTCCAACTTCGGTATAGGCTGATTCAGGGGCCAAACACTTTTATCAGTATCGAAGGTTTGGGTTCCATGGGATGTGTGCCTTTTCATGGCTTCGCCACCTGATTTAAATTTTGGGTCTATTTGGTCTTCTGGGCATAGACTGAGAATGGCCTGCAAAATATAAGTTAAGGTGAAATTCTAAAATTTTCTTAAATTTTTGGGTATTCCAGGTCATTATTGTGCGTGTGTGAATACAGTAACTGTACTCTCTGCCGGGTCAGCGGGGTTGTCCGAAAAGGTTACCACTACTCCGGCACATAAAGGGCTGAGGAAGTCAGTAAGAGTCTGGACACTCCCTTCCGCTCCACCCAGTCGATCATAATGCAACCTGACACAACCAGAAAATTTTAATTTTGCCAGCTGGCACACCCACTAAAGTAAATCCCAATAAAAATGTATAATGCTTATGTAGAACTCATTATCATCATCATCATCGTTTCAGCCAAAAGACGAGCTCTTATGGACGTAGGGCTCCTACAAGCACCGCTGCTTTGATCAATTCTCTTCCTCACATCCAGCGGATTCCCGCAGCCTTTACAAGGTCATCGTTCCACCTTCCTTCTTCTGTATGAATTCATTTAAATGTGTTATATTCTAATACTTACTTTGTAATACAAAGCAATAGCCAATATTTTTCTGAAATCAGCTGAGGGTTCAGGTGGAGCTTCTTCAGGTATTATCTCTTTACTTAAGGACTTCAAAGCTAGTTGCAGAGTGTCGTTTGTGAAAGGGTCTTTACCAGCTAGAACTGCCTCTGTGTTTGTAGCATGAACGAATTTAGGAGATATACTACCGTACACTATAGTTGCTTCTTCTAACACTTTTGAATTTGTTTTGAATTTGAATAAGAATCCAGCATTAACTATTGCGTGAGCGTTTTGAGATCTGGGCATTATCTGAAAAAGATTAAAACTTTTTTTTCTAAAACATATTTTTTAAGGCCAGTGCCTCGACGCCATTTGCATATAATACGCGCGCGCGTCAACTGTTTCCACCTGACACACCACAATAGTCGCGTATTGAATCAAAAGTCTTTTATTCAAACTAGGCTGAAAATCAGCAGTTTATGAACGTCAAAATTAAATCAGATAGTCCCCCAAAACAGCCGCCCTTCACTACTTCCTAGACCTATAGCCGAGAAGAAGAAGTGTCGCAACAAACTCCTCAGAAGCACAGCTGTTCAGTTGTTGGAACTTTATTCAGTGATTGGTATGCAAATAAATAGCATTACGAAACAGATGACATTGATGACTCCTTTCCTTATCTAAATAACTTGTTTCATTTGTTGCAAGTCGCATGTCGTGCATATTGTGGCTAAGGGGTTTATGTATAAGAAATAATATTTGTTTCACCTTATAAGTCTTAAGCTTACTACTTGAAGAAAGTGGCGGTAACATGACGTTGACGATTAATTTTCGTTTCATGTCTGTTTTTAAGAAATCGGTTAAAGACACCACTTTTTTCGCGCTAACGCCTTCAGCTGTAAGGAAAAAGGTTATTTTTGTAAAATATTAAGAGAGATTTTCAAAGAACTAAATCAAGAGATTTAGGACTCGTCATACCAATTGTGATCATGGCACCAACAGTTTCAAAAAGCAAAAATAAATCTGATTGAAATTCATTGTTGACATACTTTAAAAACAAATTCCCGCCGATTGTGCCAATCTAAAACAAATAATGTTAAATTAAATTAAAGTAAATGGAATGAATATATAAATGAGATCAAACTGTTCAAACATTCATTCATTTTAAAGTCACGATATTATAACAATATAATTTTTCAATAATATTATTGGGTTATTGGTGAATCAAAAAACTAAATTGTTATTTTGTCACTAATAGAAAAATATAAGCGTTATAGATAATAATTGAATTATATTATAATAGATGTGAATTACTTCAATCACTATTGTTTTATGTTATACATGAAAAAGAGGATGAAAAATATTATAACATAAGTGATTAATAGAATAATAAGTACCGCCTATTGATTATTATTTTGAATATTTTTTTGCTGCATGAGTTGAATGAAATAATGTATTGTATGATTATTATATTTATTTTAATTATGGTATAAATAAAGGCTATAATAATTATAACAACTGAAATAAAAATCGTTTAAATGGACATAAAGTTGCTTACTTACATTTCTGACAGGAATATGAGCTACAAGATCCATATGATCGTACAACACTTTTAAGTAACCAAAATCTTCATTCGATTTCGATATTACAAGAAAAAGTTCCATCATTTCAGAAAGTGACATCCCTGCTCCAATAATTAGATTAACGTCTATTGTGTGGACTTTAAGTTCCACAACGTTAAAAATATCTATCAAAGTAGGAGGATAATCAGTGACGTGATAAACTCCTAAAATAACAATATTATTATTAAACAATAGTCTTCCAAATACTAATAATAATTATAGTTTTCAAGTAAAAACGACTTGATATACAGCGTGTAACCGAAAGGGTATATACATAAATATAAATCGTGAAAAAAATCAGCTGTTGCCTATATTTCAACGAGTCACGTGAGCAAAAATGTACGGAACAGCTGTTTTTTTTTGCAATTTCGGTGTTGGTCCCGTAGTTAAAGTTGTACAGTTTGGTGGTCTGTAGCATATGCTTTTGTATGTATATACCCTTTCGGTTACATCCTGTATATTAATTATTAAACCAACTGACTGAACTGTTTGACTGTCTCTCTGTCCTGGGTTCGGTATCTACTATGGGTACACCTCTGTTGAACCCACTGGTGAAACATGGTGCTATGTCAAAATATAGTCTTAAAAATATGTAACTATTATAATATATAAACTCTTTATTTAATATATACATCCCTTTTATATTGAAAATGAGCTGCTACTAGCAGCTTGTCGGAAAATATCCTAAGGAAACGTACTACAGGGATGAAAAGTTTTCTATGTTTTAATCCAGGTCATAAACTACATCTGTGTCAAATTTCATTCAGATCCGTTCAGCCGTTTGAGCGTGAAGAAATAACAAACATACAAACACGCACACACACACACTCACTGACAAACTTTCGAATAGATACTAATACAGTGAAACCTGGTTAAGTAAGACATCAAGGGACCTGCAAATTTGTCTCACTTATAGAGGTATACCACTTACCCAGTGTCTCAGATATCCAGGTATAAATAAATATCTGTCTCATTTAGAGGTCACAATACAGGTTATTTCAGTTATAGAGGTGCGAGTATTAAATAAAATAAAGTATTATGTACATATTATACATAATTTTTTATCTTTATTATTTAGAGGTTAAATGCATATAGAATTCACTCGCAGTCGGTAACTATGACGATAAAATGGAAGGAACAAATCCCAGATATAGAGGTTTGCTTCGTCTTACTAACAGAGGCAATTCAGTGCCAAAGTGTTGGGACCTCAGCATGAGTTCCAGTTATGGAGGTTTCTCACTTATCCAGGTCCCACTTAACCAAGTTTCACTGTATTATAAAGAGGAAAGATTTGATTTGAAAAATTCTTTCACTGTCTGTGAAACTACACTATCCCCGGGTGACATAGGCTATTATAATATTTAAAAAAATACGGATCCTTACTAAAAATTCAATAATGTAGCAATTCGATTCATCCACGCGGGCAAAGCTGGAGTCATAAGCTAGTAATATAATATAGTGAGATAATATATACATACCTTGTCCAGTATTTCCAGCAATCAGTTTATAATCACCGTTTTTACTGATCACTTTGAACACGTCATCTAATGAATAGGTTTTAAACCATTTGGTAATGCCACAATCAACTACTATCATTTTATTACTACTTTTTTCTATTACACACCAATCATCATCCGCTTTTACTTCACGAGCTTTGCGACAGTCACTTGTTTGTTTACGATCGTCACTTTCATTATTGTGAACGCAACTTCTAGAACATTTCACATCAGACAAATCTTCTACGTCTATGAGCTTGTTCATAAGATCTTCGTCTGCATTGTTGGCAAATGTTTTGAATGCATCTGCAATTGGCCTGTATCCTGTACATCTGCAGATGTTACTAGCAAAGGAATTTTCTACTTCCTTCATCGTCAGGTTTCTGTTTTTCGCTTCGTAAATGCTGTTAGAAGAAATAAAAAGCATGCATTTTATAATTCGCCCTGTGATGCTGAGATACTTCTCATTTTTTTTTCACTTTTGAATATTATTCGCGTTGGTCTATTGTTTATTAATGTAAAAGTAATACAAATCCTATTGTTACAGGAGAAAACTTGAAATATTCATGGTAACTTGGATCGATTTGTTTCATCCATTGGAAAATATAGAACATTGCTTGACATGGAGTGACCTCCACAACCCAGTAACTGAGTAATTGATCCGCAAGCCGTTGATCCCGGCTGTCATTCTGGGTATCATCCCAGAATGACAGCCGGGATCAACGGCTTAAAGAATGTTGCTTTTATTTTGCTTGTAAAAATGGTAACTCTTCCACGGACCAACTTAGGCAACCGTAGCTTTCACCCGTGCGGCTGTTATTATACATAGCCATGAGCTCCTATATACGTATATACTTAACTAACTTCCGCCCGCGGCTTCGCCCGCATAATATGGCGACAAATTATACACAAAAACCTTCCTCTTCAATCACTCTATCTATTAAAAGAAACCGCATCAAAATCCGTTTTGTAGTTTTAAAGATTTAAGCATACATAGGGATATAGGGACAGAGAAAGCGACTTTGTTTTATACTATGTAGTGATGTGTAATTATTTGACCTTCCGAATGAATAAAAAATAAAAATAAAATAAAGATGAATATCACTTATAAGATTCTTTCGACGAAAAATGTTATATATTAATATTATCAGAAAGGTCAAAAATGGGTTGTAGATGAATCTAATAAAAACAACAGAGAAAATCAAATTAACTATTTCACTAGCTGAGTCCCAAGTCTTAATATACTTTGTTTTTGCAGCTGTTTTAACCATATATCCTTCAGTACCCTGGGGGCCTAGAAAAGTGTCAATCGTCGTGTAAATTCGATTTCAAAAATTGTTTGATAGAATAATTCGTTATATCAGCGATTCGGATTGTCAAGAACGCCACTTGCCAACGCTTGATCGCAAATATTGATCGAGTTTCGTTACACAATTTGACATTGTCTAGCATAACTTAGCGATTGAAAAAGGTTGATCACGTGCCATTTCGAAAGCTTCTGCCAATTCCATACATTTCGGATTTATCTAATTTCGTTAGTGAAAATTTGACTTTGTCTACGCCCCTTGGTCTTAATTAGTTAACTTAAGTTGGCTTGCATTGGTGACTAAGTTTGAAAACTTCTTGAACTTGTGGAAATGATGTATTATCTAAATAAATACGCCAAATAATCAAATAATTTCAAGACTTATACAGTGTGGAGATTTCAATACGGCAATAAATTAAACTGCGTGTATCTACGACTGTTCTTAGCTTGCAAACGAAAACTCAATCAAATATATCCAATAGTTGAGTCATAATTACTAGTTGATGATTGGCAAAACCCATAGTTGTCCCATCACTGCTGAGTTTGTTTGAAAAAATCACTTTATAAATTTCGAAATTAGGACTTATTTGAACGTTCCTTAATAGTCCTCAGTCTGCCTATCAGAGGAGGAGCGACTGCCTATCAGACCTCTAAAACCCGGTACCTGGTTAATATGAAACCCCTTGAAAGACTAGCCGTCACACTTTCTGACTACCCGTAACGACTGTCAAAGATCCACGAATGACAGCGAGACCAACGGCTTAACGTGCTTTCCGAGGCACAGAGGAGTCTCGATATGTAAAGATGGTCACCCATCCACGGACCAACCTCGGTAAGCGTAGCCTTACCTGATGAGTGGATCCGTGCGGTTGTTATTACTTAGCCAGGAGCTTCTTTAGTTCCTAAATAGTCCTTATCATTAGTATTGCAATTATTTTTATTTATTACCGTATCGTCGTCTTCAGATTGTAGATCTTCAAATAGAACCTGATATTTTAGATGCTATAGTGCTTCTTCTTCTTTTCGTGTGGTTAGTGAATAACCTGGTGTCAGAGTTTTTATGCTGCCCATGGGCCTCTGACTTAGCTTGACATACTGATACGATGACATCTCTCAGACATCTTTCCTCACGATGTTTTCCTTCACCAATTTTAAGCAAGTGATAATTTTACAACACGCACATGAATCCGTAAAATCAGAGGTGCGTGCATTGGGTTCGAACTCGAGACCTATGACTCGACAGTCCGACGGTCACACCACTAGGCTATCACTGCTCTATAGCAGTGATAGCCTATAATATATAGCACTATTGCTATATATTAAAGATGATGAAATATGTTGTTAAAATACAAGTTTCTGGAATTCATTAAATTACATATCAGCACACTTACCTGTACATATTCATGACCCATCCAGGAGTACAGTACCCACACTGGGTGCCATTGAACTTTGCGAGCCTGCTCTGTATATCGTGGTAGCTGGTAATCTTACTGCCGATGCCTTCAACTGTGGTCACCTCCCAGCCATGGCAGGATAATACCGACACTAAGCACTAGAAATGAAGTGGTGATCAAAGAACGTTGTCATTTTATGGAGAGTAGAGAGTATTTCCAAAGATACTGCAATACTCTTCCATACAGTATGTAGAAGGAATATTTGAAAATAAAGAATATAAATGAAATTTAAAATCAGCAAAAGATGGTGTACCATTTCTTGATTTAATATGACGTTTTTAATTTTGTAAGCTTTTTTTTTTTATTTGAGGGCGAGAAATCATCGCATGACTCCTCTCGCTCTGGGTGGAGCGGAAGGGAGTGTCAGTCTCTTACTGGCTAAAACCCATCCATGTGCCTTCCTCAGCCCTTTATGTTCCGGGGTAGCGGTAACCCTTTCGGACAATCCCGCTTACCCGGCAGGCTTCGGCCCTAACGGGCTCCTTTACAAGTTCACCTCTCTTTGTGGCGCGCCTTTCAGCACAGGTCTGATCCTGACCGGACGGTGAGCTACCCATTACTCACCGTCCGTAGGCCCACGCCTACGGTGGCCGGGAGTCGTCTCGCAAATTAGAACTAGCTTACGGAATTGACAGAGAACAGCTTGACTTCATTGCTAGGAGGCAAGGCTGCGCGTACGGCGACGATGCAGGCGCCGCATCCTCCCTCGTGGCACATTGCCTTAGTGCCGCGCAGTTCCGCCACAGTGCGGATGTAATCATTCAGAGACACATCAGGACCGAATTTTCCATCCACTGAAAGGAAAAAAAGAAATATAATATAAAATTGATTTGGTTATATTATGGTGTGGTGAAAGATTAAAAAAAAAAAGTAGACATAAGTATAAACGAAAGGAACAATACTCTTGTGATGAAGATGTACGAATTTGGATTAAAGTGGCACCATATTGAAAATGAGTTTGTACTTTTTTTTTTGGGTTTGAAATGTTCCAATGGCTCTTCCTGCTCTGGGTGGAGCGGAAGGGAGTGTCAGATAGTTACTGACTAAAACCCATCCATGTTGCTTCCTTAGCCCTTTATGTTCCGGGGTAGCGGTAACCCATTCGGACAATCCCGCTTAATGAGTTTATACATGTATTGCAAATTAATATTCTTGAGTTGAGCTGTTAGGAAATTAATTGAATTATCATAAAATTAATAAAAGCTTTCACATACCTTCAAATGGTTTCCCATTAATTTTGAACACAATTTTAGCCATGTCCCATTCACGTAGATTATCAAACTAATTTGTGTCTCCGTCGTTTGTAGCACCAGCCTCTTTATCATCTCCAATGATACTGACATAATAAGTTACGGGATGGGCCGAACATGGGTTTCATCAAAAATTCGGCCGAATATTCGGCATTTTTTATTCCTTACGTAAACAATACAGGTCTGAACTTGTTGACGCAACGCGCGTGGATTGGCGCCGGACCTTCCCGTCTGCTACCCCCGCTGTACTCGATGTTGTTATTGCATCATCTAGTAAACTAGTAAGGAGGATACCTCCCCACGTGCAAATGTTTTCAAGTTGTTAATCATGCAACTCTTTCTTACAATAAATATTGATAAAGACAAAAAGAACTAGCTTAATTTCATACAATAAAGAACTGGTTTTAATAATTTATTATTTTATTGTAAAGAGTTAATTGTAGCTTAATCCAAAAACAGCTGTGTATTCTAATATTTTGTTTTTAATAACCATCTTATTTAACTACTGTTATTGGAAATAAAGCTACAGTGTCGGCAAACACATAAACCTGCCATGTAAAGTGCCTGCCCTCATAAAAATAACACATTTAACATTGGACTCATGATCAATCAAACACGGCTCAGTACAGTAAACTTTGAGTACCACTTTGCCAAACATTTGGTGATTTAGCCGAATATTCGGCCGAATACGAATATTTGGTAAACCTGCCGAATACCGAATATAAAATTAATATTCCGCCCATCCCTAATAATAAGTAGGCCTTATTGTTAAATTTAATGTTGCTAGCGGAAATAATAACACAATTGGTAACTTGCGGACTAATGAAGAGTTTGCGTTTAGTTTACCTGGACCTTTGTGTATAATAAAAAGAATTGTATAATGTATACACTATAATTTTTATAATCGTTGGTGTGTATTGCTTTATTGTTAGTTGACAACTATCATGTAGTTTTTTTAACTTAGTTTACTCGCGACTTCGCTCTTGGATATTTTTATATAATCTACAGTGATAACAAGTCTCTCTCGTTATGGCGCTTACTCTGCTTAATCCTCTTCTGACATCAACACCGGAGTGAGACTTTTTTCGTGGAAGATGGGTAGATGTATGTAGTGCATGTTTAAGATTTTGTGAGAAGATGGACGAAAGATTTTATTATAAGTTCTGATTATTGAACTTTTGTATCACTTTTTTGTTTGTATTTTGTTTATTTTATTCAGTCTTGTGTACTGTATTTTACTCTTCAAGCAAGTTTTATGTTATTTGTGAAATTTTCTTTTCACTATTTATACTTTACAACGTAGATATTATTTTGTAATGTTGTGCATGTACATTTAAATAACTTACGATGCGTTGTTACAAGGTCAGTTTTATTTACAAAGGGTAGTTGCGTTTTACTCTGATTTGTAAGCTATTTAGTTTGTTTGAAAAAAAACTCACTTTTGGTGCTTTTTATTTTTATACCGTATTGAATTAATATTAAACGCGTATATATTATACGTAGTGTAATTTATACCCGTCTGTCATATCAACTCTTTAGTTTGATACTAGCTTATAAATCAAAACCTTCATAGGTTCATTAAACAATCCTTCTACAGTTGACCTGGAACCATGGTTAGCAAGAAGCAAGGTCTAACAGCACAAAAAAAACAGAAAATAGAAAATCCTTAAATAGTTATTTTAACATACTGTTTTTATTTGCTACAAACTGTTTTCTGTTGAAGCATTCACCGTGACGAAAATCGATGAATGAGAGAACATTTATTTAACTACAAAGTTACGTTTGTTCTTGCAATAAATCCCAACCATCCTTCAATGGGCGTGGTCCAATTCGCATGTACAGAGGCCAGCACATCAAGTTACCACAATCTGTCAAATTTCTTTGATAGTATTTCAACTTTATTGCCAAGACATAAGGTTCATTTTTAATTGAGAAAATTTGACAGTTAGGGATAGCTTGATGTGCTGGCGTCTGTACAAACGCCAGCAGATCAAGCTATCCTAAATTGTCATTTTTTTTCCAATTGAAAATAACCTTACGCATTTGCAATAAAGTTGGAAAAATATCAAAAGAATTTGAAAGATTTGGGTAACTTAATGTGCTGGTGACTGACTGTACATAACAAGAATCAGGTGTCAGGGATTATTGATTGAATCAAACTTATAACTCTAACTTAAGTTTTCAATCTGCCTAGCGCTTTCCCAACTATGTTGGGGTCGGCTTCCAGTCAAACCGGATACAGCTGAATACCAGCATGAATTCAAACTCAAAGCATTTATTTAAAATAAACTAATTATAGGCTCTTTGCAATGTCAATGGGAATAGGTAGTTGATCAAGGTACGGTTCTATGATTCAAACGGCATAAACAGTTTTAACGTGTTTTTTTAAGCCTATGTAGGTACTAGAACAAAAGACAAGAACTCTTCCTTCTCTCTTCTACCCATCATGCTGTGCCCAACATGGTCCATAATTGGTATATTCCACCAACCATAACATACAATAAAGAATTGAGAAAGATTAAATAAAGAACAAAATAAACATATTTTCTGGCCTTTCAATAATACTTATATAATTATACAACTTACTAATAGATACTCTAAAGTAAGGTACTTTATGAAACAAAAATGTAAGTAATTACTTGAAAACAAAGCTGTACGTAATGAGGCCACTAATTAACGATCTTATAATTAGTAGTAGTCCGTAATTAAAATGAATAGCTATTGATTATAAAATTATATTACGTTGACGGTTAATTACGACAGGCTTCAATTTCTTTATCGGAATATTTAAATATAACCTACTTGGTGCCAATTTCACCAATGAAACTGAACGCGATCTACATTCCTAAACTGAGTTCAAGGCCTATCACGGTCAATAGTCAGTTACATCCCTTAAACGGAGTTTATGTACTGATCGCGTTAAGTTTCAATGGTGATATACGTATACCAACGAAACTGAACGCGATCAACACTCCTAAACCGAGTTCAAGAACTGTCAGTGTCAATATTTCATGGCAATATGCTGATCACGTTCAGTTACTTCTTACAAACTTCTCTTTGCAAACAGGGGCCAACCACCACGTTCATAAAGCAGTATTATTTTATATATTACTTCAGTTTGAGAAAGAGGTGAAACTTTACTGGAGGTATAGCGCTATCTTTTGCGCATTGTAAAGCAATATTAAAATAATTCCGCTTTAAGTGGTGAAGGTTGGCCCTCAAGTCAATGAAGTTCAGCAACATTTCCGGCATGACTGACCCAAAAACTTTTATGAATACGGTTATTACATATTCCGTTGAGTCCATTTCGAAAAATAGCATTGTAATAGATAGTACACACAACGATTTTTTTAAGGGTAGGTAATCATCAAATGACTCCTCCCGCTCTGGGTCGAGCGGAAGGGAGCGTCAGACTCTTACTGACTAGAACCCATCCATGTTCCTTCCATAGCCCTTTGTGTTCCAGGGCAGCTGTAACCCATTCAGATAATCCCGCTGAACACACAACGATGACGTCATTTCGTAAGATTCTAAATTCGAAAGGTTTAAATCTGAAATACACACATCAAAAGTGTCTAGGGATCAACATATATTTTTGCAATAACTTTTCTCTTGATTGATATTAATTTAAATTTTCTTTAAGGATTCATCAAATAAAGTGTTTTCGTTTGTCACAGTAACGATAAACCAAGTCACCTTTGCATTAATAAAGAAATTTGCCATTTTCCTAATAAAGGGATTTTTGACATTTGAACCACTAACATTAAAGTTCGAAAAAAAGACTGAAATAACAGTTTTCTTTAAAATTTTATTGGGTAACTTAAACAATTAATAATCCGTGTTTCTACCGCGAACACTAACAACACAAGAACATCGGTTTGGCATACTCAAAATGAGTTCATCCAAATCACGCAGTGGAATGGCCGCCCATGTTCGTTGCAACAACAAAAAAAGGTCTTCTTGCAACTGGATACCCTCCATATTCGGCAGAGCTCTTCTCTGTAGCATATCCCATGCATGCTCAATCGGGTTCAAGTCTGGCGACTGAGCAGGCCAGGGCAGGACATTGATGTTAGCTGCGGCGAGAGTCTGTCTTACAACTCTTGCGGTGTGCGGTCGTGCATTATCATGCATTAACTGAAATAAGGGACCGATTTGCACTTGTAGAGGAACGATGACGTCAGATACAATCGTCTCAGCATAAATTTGAGCGTTGAGGTTGCCTCTGATCCAAATCAACTCAGTTCTTCCGCCGATCCAAATACCCGCCCATACCATGATGGTTCCACCACTATAAGGATGGACTTCCTGGCAGGATTTTAATCGCTGTTGGCGTCCAGGGGTTCTCCAGTGTCGTATACGTCTTGTATCCGGTCTCATACCAAAACGAGACTCATCAGAAAAGCACACGAAACGCCATTGTTCTTCTGCCCAATTTCTGTGTTCAAGAGCCCATTGATATCGAATCCTACGATTGTGCATTGCTATAGGTGGTACCCGTAGCGGTCTTCGGGAATGAAGGTTCACTTCATGCAAGCGGTTTCTGACTGTTTGGTCGCTAATTAAGTTCCCTGAAGAGTGATGAAGCCTCACGGCTAACATCATGGCGGTTATTGTTGGAGCTCTTCGAGTTAAGATTTGAATGTATCGGTCTTGTCTCCGTGTGGTGCAGCGATACCGTCCTTCATGGCGCTCAGCCACGGTACCAGTCGAATATGGAGGGTATCCAGTTGCAAGAAGACCTTTTTTTGTTGTTGCAACGAACATGGGCGGCCATTCCACAGCGTGATTTGGATGAACTCATTTTGAGTATGCCAAACCGATGTTCTTGTGTTGTTAGTGTTCGCGGTAGAAACACGGATTATTAATTGTTTAAGTTACCCAATAAAATTTTAAAGAAAACTGTTATTTCAGTCTTTTTTTCGAACTTTAATGTTAGTGGTTCAAATGTCAAAAATCCCTTTATTAGGAAAATGGCAAATTTCTTTATTAATGCAAAGGTGACTTGGTTTATCGTTACTGTGACAAACGAAAACACTTTATTTGATGAATCCTTAAAGAAAATTTAAATTAATATCAATCAAGAGAAAAGTTATTGCAAAAATATATGTTGATCCCTAGACACTTTTGATGTGTGTAATTTACTTTAAAAAAATCAAATGAATTCACTTTCGAATTAGGTGCGGTCACTCATAACATTTGAATTCTACAGTATACTCGTATCATTGCAGAATTTAAATTTAGAAATACCTTTTGACGACCTCTTTACAGCATTTTAAAAGGAGGTATGTATCTTTACTGCTCTTCTGAAATCACGACGTGTGAAACCTTCGTAGTTTATTATAATACTCAATATTTTTACCTCACCCGGGATTTATGACGTCACCTTCGATTTTCAGAAAAAAAAGTAATGTTATTCATTTCACGGAACTTGTCGCAGTGGTTGGAAAATAAAGCTATATTTTTTTAACGTGTGAGGTTACAGGTGTACCGACGGCCGTTGGCTTGTACAGACGCCAGCACATCAAGCTATCCCTAACTGTCAAATTTTCTCAATTAAAAATGAACCTTATGTCTTTGCAATAAAGTTGAAATACTATCAAAAAAATTTGACAGATTGTGGTAACTTGATGTGCTGGCCTCTGTACATTTTCTTTTTTTTATTGCGAATTGCGTCATTAGAAAGTCCCTTTTATTACTTTTCATTGCCATTCTACAGTTAATAAAAGCTCAGTTGCTTTTAAGACAGTTTATGTTAACAGGCTGCTAAGATAAGTGGATTATAATAAAGGGGCTGCAAATATCATGATCACGAAGGCATTATTCTAGTTCATGGTTTATAGTTTTTCCATCTGGAATTTGTCAGTTGCAGCTTTTAAGGTGCTTTTCCACCACAGATGTGCGAGGATGCGTAGCGGCGAATGTGCGTTAAACTAACCAGTAACAACACTTGCTTAGCTCAAGTTATGAAAATAAAGTCCAAAAAAAAATCCAAAAAAAAAAAAAAAACAAAAAAAATCCTAAAAAAAAATCCCCCCAATCCTTCTAATCCTAAATCCTATTGGTGGATTTTTTCCTAACACACAGCCTAGCTACCTTAGACATAACTGGTGGATACACAGTACTGTACACTTAGTCTGGGTCCTCTTCTTAGCCTATCGATGGCAATCTAAATGGACTCAGCTCGGAATTTGGCTACATGTTTGACGCCATCACTAGCGTCCAACAATGCCTGTAACGTGCAGACGACAAGGCACGCAGGTCACGATATAGTGTCCCATCGTTTGTAGAACAGCACCACATTTACACTCCAAGGCGGAGTTGCCTATGAATTTCCACCTGAGTAGGTTTTCCTTGCTTCGCCCAACCTGGTTGCGTTGCATTAAAAGACTTCCAGGTTGGCCAAGGCGAGTCGCGTCCAGGAGGGACACGTTCAGCAGATGGAACGAATGGAGTGGGTAAGGAAGCACTGTCTCGCCACAGCTTCAGTCAGTGCCCAGGGGATAACAATGACTCATGAGATATATAAATAGACTGGCCCCAAAATGCATGGGCACTGGTGAAATGTGGGTGTACTAGGTATACCTCAGCCTACCCCTTTGACAAAAACAGGCGTGATTCAATGTTACCAAGGCGTCATGCTAATGCCATGGCACATTCTCTCATCACAGTCCATGTTTATGGTTCAAGCAGTGTTCTTTAATACGAGAAGTTTCAATTGCAATAATTATTACAAACTTCAAGTCATGTTTAATAATAGTATTCATTTTATTGTTGCTCACGGTTTCACTCGCACCCCTTAATAATTCCTTTTGGCACGTAGATGTAAAGTATTTTAAATTATATTTATCCATGGTATTGTAGCGATATCGAAATCGCTACAACGAGCTACACGTCACACTTTTTTTTTTTTTTTTAAGGCTAGGAAATCATCCAATGACTGCTCCCGCTCTGGGTGGAGCAGAAGGGAGTGTCAGACTCTTACTGACTAAAACCCATCCATGTTCCTTCCGTAGCCCTTTATGTTCCGGGGTAGCGGTAACCCTTTCGGACAATCCCGCTGACGTCACGAAAAATCCTGCATCGCGCAAGCCGAGTTTACCGCGTATTAGCATATGTGTAATCCAGACATCAGGGCAACACTCGTATGTTCAGAGGATTCTCCCTTTTCTATGTAGAGTGAGTGAAAGTTACGCCCTGTTTTAGGCCGAGGTCCGTTTCCCACAGGGAGTGCCCTTAGCGTGTAGACGCTTAGTTTGTAAGTTTTTTTTTAAGCCCTGGCTGGATGCCCCAATCAATTGAAGCATCCACAGGCAAGTCCGGTTTAGCAGTAGACAACTTTTACACTTAAGTACTGAAAAATGAAAACATATTTCGATGATTCACTCAACGATACAGTTTCATTAGAAAAGAAAAAATTTTTCATTTAAGTTTTTCTCTCTATATCTATGTCGGGACTTAATCTTCTTAAAAGTTATCAAATACATATTTCAAAAAGGAGACACGAAAATCCCTACTTATTTGCTTAAATAAATTAAAAGTATGAAAACGCTATTTGTGCTATTTTCCCATTAAAATAGAATAGAATTTCTGTGAATTTTTCATACTATTTAGAGATGGGTTTAGTCTATAAATAAAAATATACCATTCGTATGTATGTGGTTGCAAAACTGGAAAGGTAGTCGATGGATTGACTGGAAATTTTGACAGGTCGTGACCATTTTTAACAGTGTTGGTTTATACGTTGAGTGTTTTGTTTATACGTTTTTTGTATCCGAAACAGGAGGTAGGCAAGTACGTAGGTAGATAGGGAGGTAGGTGTTTTTGTTTTATTGTTTGCTTGAATTAACTTGAGTAACATGTATCAAATTAATTAATTTCGGGGTCTAGACAAAGTCACATTTTCATTAACGATAACGAAATTAGATATATCCGAAAGGAGATTGTTCTAGACCGCCCTATAACCAACAAACATTTGACGTGTACGGTAATTTTAATTGTATTTTAATATGCTTTTTAAAAATAATTAATTCAAGCGGACACTGTTTAATTCTTAATAGGTTTTTAAAAGTGACCTCATTGATTTTATTACCAACTAAACTCGCCATCTTTCATGGAATTCTCAATGTGAATGTCACAAAAGATTTGACAGTGTCGCCCTCGCTCATATTACATAAATATCGATATCGACGACGATGTCCATAATATCTAGTGATAAATAATGGATGTTCGATATTTATCACTTCCAAAACATTGAAATTGTGCAACAGAAAAGATTCATGCATATTTTTTTCATGGAATTAGTTCCGTAAACATTTTAATGGAACTTATGATGAATACGGCCTAGCACGATTATGATGAAAATATAATGAATACAACAAATTCACAAAATGTACTTACTAGTCGAATGAGGGATTTTCTGACAAGTGAGAAAATATTAGTTCAAAAGAGGCCTTGGTAAAAAATACGTCACTATCTCTGGTTTTTGACATCAAATAAGCATTCTTATTAACGGATCTTATTGTTTTTATCAGTATCCAGTAAAACATAGACGTATTTTTTACCCACGCCATCTATTGAACTATGATTTTTCACTTGTCAGAAAATCTCTCATTGAACGATTGAAATGTCATTTACGACGCAACTCAGGTGAATTGTTCTCATAACGATTCCACGATTTCATTAGCCATATTTTTACTTTTTAAGTACTTAAACTCTATTTTTAAATGTCGCAAACTAAAACGTTTCACATAGTTCGTTGGTAACAAAATATTTTATTTTAGCATTAATTTAATTGAAGTAGAATCATAGCAACAACGTGTTTATGTTTGAAACGGAACAAATTAATTTACATTTGACATATTGATCTGTCGTTTTGGTCTACTAAATTAAAACCACAGATTAAATAGGTGGTCATTGATAATCGATATACAATGATTGATTTTCGAGAGAAGCATCTCTACGTCACTACGTCAGTCGGTTCGTCTCACCGAGTCTCACGCGCTGGCTGTGGTTGTGTTGTGTTTGGCTATTTCTTTTGGCGTTTTTGATTTTGTTTCTGTTTGTAATACAACTGTATTTACAGTAATATTTTATTGTATTTGAAGTTAAATGCTTTGTAGAAACCAGAAATAGAAGGTTTTTGAAGGAATTTCTGGTTAAACTTTCCTTTACTTGGACTGGCATTTATGGGGTGGGAGAGGGACGGGGAGGGGGGTAGTACCCCCCTGTACCATCCCCACCCCGCGAAACCCCATGGTTATGGAGATATCCATGGTTAAAGTTTTTGAGGTTAGGAAAACAAAATCCATAAACTTCCATCGATTTATGGTGCGGGGATGTCCGGGGCCCCCCTTGTACCTGCGGGGGGTGCCCCCCTCCACTCTGGCACCACTCCCATGATAAGGTAACTCACCATTTCCGAGAAAAATGACTTTTCCTAACCTAACTAACTAACCACTCAAAAGTTGCTCAAAAAACGTAGTCTGATCACGATCTGATCTGATCTCAATGGTTTAAAAAAAAATAACCACGAAGGGGATGGCGGGGTCTTTCAGACCCTGCCATGTTATCCCCTTCTCACCTAACCTGTCCGAGTCGGGGTAGGGCAAGGTGGTTTTGGGTATTTTTCGGATATTCACAACACTTGCACTTCACTACACTCTTCAGACACAGATGCATAGGGCTTCGGAGACGTCATGGTAGTCAAACTTAAGGCTTACAAACGATGACTGACACTGACAGCAACACAAAAAAACGCGGTAAACAAGAGGCAACTTTGCGTTCCGTTCCAAGTGTAAACAAAAATTCGTTATTTTTTGTGTAAAAAAGTCTATGTAATTGCATAATATTAAGTAAAAAAAAATACACAAATCAAAAGTGTCTAGGGATCAACATATATTTTTGCAATAACTTTTCTCTTGATTGATATTAATTTAAATTTTCTTTAAGGATTCATCAAATAAAGTGTTTTCGTTTGTCACAGTAACGATAAACCAAGTCACCTTTGCATTAATAAAGAAATTTGCCATTTTCCTAATAAAGGGATTTTTGACATTTGAACCACTAACATTAAAGTTCGAAAAAAAGACTGAAATAACAGTTTTCTTTAAAATTTTATTGGGTAACTTAAACAATTAATAATCCGTGTTTCTACCGCGAACACTAACAACACAAGAACATCGGTTTGGCATACTCAAAATGAGTTCATCCAAATCACGCAGTGGAATGGCCGCCCATGTTCGTTGCAACAACAAAAAAAGGTCTTCTTGCAACTGGATACCCTCCATATTCGGCAGAGCTCTTCTCTGTAGCATATCCCATGCATGCTCAATCGGGTTCAAGTCTGGCGACTGAGCAGGCCAGGGCAGGACATTGATGTTAGCTGCGGCGAGAGTCTGTCTTACAACTCTTGCGGTGTGCGGTCGTGCATTATCATGCATTAACTGAAATAAGGGACCGATTTGCACTTGTAGAGGAACGATGACGTCAGATACAATCGTCTCAGCATAAATTTGAGCGTTGAGGTTGCCTCTGATCCAAATCAACTCAGTTCTTCCGCCGATCCAAATACCCGCCCATACCATGATGGTTCCACCACTATAAGGATGGACTTCCTGGCAGGATTTTAATCGCTGTTGGCGTCCAGGGGTTCTCCAGTGTCGTATACGTCTTGTATCCGGTCTCATACCAAAACGAGACTCATCAGAAAAGCACACGAAACGCCATTGTTCTTCTGCCCAATTTCTGTGTTCAAGAGCCCATTGATATCGAATCCTACGATTGTGCATTGCTATAGGTGGTACCCGTAGCGGTCTTCGGGAATGAAGGTTCACTTCATTCGTTCCTCTACAAGTGCAAATCGGTCCCTTATTTCAGTTAATGCATGATAATTCACGACCGCACACCGCAAGAGTTGTAAGACAGACTCTCGCCGCAGCTAACATCAATGTCCTGCCCTGGCCTGCTCAGTCGCCAGACTTGAACCCGATTGAGCATGCATGGGATATGCTACAGAGAAGAGCTCTGCCGAATATGGAGGGTATCCAGTTGCAAGAAGACCTTTTTTTGTTGTTGCAACGAACATGGGCGGCCATTCCACTGCGTGATTTGGATGAACTCATTTTGAGTATGCCAAACCGATGTTCTTGTGTTGTTAGTGTTCGCGGTAGAAACACGGATTATTAATTGTTTAAGTTACCCAATAAAATTTTAAAGAAAACTGTTATTTCAGTCTTTTTTTCGAACTTTAATGTTAGTGGTTCAAATGTCAAAAATCCCTTTATTAGGAAAATGGCAAATTTCTTTATTAATGCAAAGGTGACTTGGTTTATCGTTACTGTGACAAACGAAAACACTTTATTTGATGAATCCTTAAAGAAAATTTAAATTAATATCAATCAAGAGAAAAGTTATTGCAAAAATATATGTTGATCCCTAGACACTTTTGATGTGTGTATATTTGTTCGAATAAAATACACCTTTAATGTAAACGGAACGTCAAATGTCAAATTGACGTCTACCATCGTAATTTATCTAACCTAAAAATTGAATTTGTATGGAAACTTTGAAAAATTATATCTCGTAAACCGTGAATTTTCGCATCAAGAAAAACTGTGTGCTTGCTTTCTATTTATGAGTACTATCTACAAAACACATATGAACTTTCAAATCGAAGTCCAGTAATGGAAAGTTTAGCCGAATTACTTAAGTTTTCTATTATTAAAAGTAACCTTAAAATCTGTTCCTTTTTTATAAATAAATCTGTTCTCTAAAGTGTCCGTCAAGAAACTTTGTTCTTATGGGCTACTAAGGGCAATTTAGAAAATAGAAAATGACTTTTTCTATGCTGTTGGCTCCAGGGCGAACAATGTATGGGCGTAGAACAATCTCCTTTATGGAATTGGCATAAGCTTTCGAAATGTCACGTGATCAATCGTTTTCGATCGCCAAATGCTAGACAAAATCAAGTTGTGTAACGAAACTCGATATTCGACTACATAACATCATGCCTTATGTCCACAAATGAAAATGAAATGAAAATGAAATGAAAATGAAATGAAAATGAAATGCAAATGAAATGAAAATGAAATGAAAATGAAATGAAAATGAAATGAAAATGAAATGAAAATGAAATGAAAATGAAATGAAAATGAAATGAAAATGAAATGAAAATGAAATGAAAATGAAATGAAAATGAAATGAAAATGAAATGAAATGAAAATGAAATGAAAATGAAATGAAAATGAAATGAAAATGAAATGAAAATGAAATGAAAATGAAATGAAAATGAAATGAAAATGAAATGAAAATGAAATGAAAATGAAATGAAAATGAAATGAAAATGAAATGAAAATGAAATGAAAATGAAATGAAAATGAAATGAAAATGAAATGAAAATGAAATGAAAATGAAATGAAAATGAAATGAAAATGAAATGAAAATGAAATGAAAATGAAATGAAAATGAAATGAAAATGAAATGAAAATGAAATGAAAATGAAATGAAAATGAAATGAAAATGAAATGAAAATGAAAATGAAATGAAAAATGTTTTATTTGTTTTACAAGTAAATTTAACAACTAGTGATTGGAGCCTACTTTTAAGCAAAAAAGCCTGTGTTCGGAGACTCCCCTCTTCCAAAACTTAGAATATTAACATAAAATTACTTGTTTTAAGTGTTATGAAAACAGGCGATTTAAAATAAAAGGAGAAATCTAAAACTAGACAAGAAGGGTGTGTGAGTGTGAATATTAAGGTGTGTGACAAAGGGTTGGGCACAGGTGTACCAATAGTCTACACATATTTCGTTAGTTATGTTTAAGTCCCAAATAGCGGGCGAGCCTCTTGCCATCAACCAGGCTCCGAGACGCATTCCAATAAGAAAACCCAATATCACTTTATCAACCCAATATCACCCGACTGGGAAACGAACCCAGGACCTCGTGCTCAGTAGTAGCGTTGCGATCAACGAGGCATTTCAACAGGCACATTAAAAACAAAAATACTAAATATGATAAGTCACTGAAACCGTTAATAAAAACTCCCAAGTCATTAAAATCTGCTTAGACTTTTCCCAACTATAGTGGCTTCCAGGCTAACTGGATGCAGCTAAATACCAGTATTTTACATGGAGCGACTCCCTATCAGACCTCCACAACCCAGTAACTGGGCAACACGATACCCCTTGGTAAGACTGAAAACTCCTAAGTAAGGGTACATTATGATGAAGAACAATGCCTTCAAGAGTTGTAAGGAGAGCAATTAACTTTTAATTACACTTCTAATGTCACAAGGTTTCATTCCGGCGAATGAAAAATATAATAAGAGAATGTTCGCTCTTATTTCAAAGGGAAGTTGTTACAGAACTGCATTTTATATTCAGAATTCATAAAGAAGTTGAAATCTTGTTTTCTAAGTCGAGATAAGTTACAGAAAGGTATGCAAATTAGTGTACCTAGTTCAGTAAAATGTGACATGGAATCCAATGAGTGTGGATCGCTGTTTCCAGACAAACACACTTTGTCTTTCGGCGACGTGTTCGATACCCAAGAACAAGAAGAAAAAAGATGGTAGTCGGTACACCATCGTGATCAGAATTATATTCTCTCTCAATATAATTATGTTATAAACGCCTAAAACAAGAAAGCATAGTTATAGCACAGCATCATGCTGAGTGGAAGCCTTCCTGTCACAGTCATGACGTGCAGCTGCAGACTGTTCCTGCCTTGTGCTCGTGATTAATGTTGATCTATTTTGTTTTATGTTTTTTTCTACCTACTCTACTTTATTATATTTTTTGTATGCACTTGTTTCTGTGGCAATTAAAATAGAGGAGGTTCTCAATTCGATTGTTTTATTTTATGTTTGTTACTTCAGAACTTTCGACTGGGTAAACTGATTTTCATGATTCTTGTTTTATTTGAAAGCTGGTGCTTCCCGTGTGGTCCCATATCAAATTTATTAACTTCATTTATTTTATTTATTTATTTATTTATTAGGTACGCCGACAGCAGTAGGTACAGACGCAAGCACATCAAGCTATCCCTAACTGTCAAATTTTCTCAATTAAACCTAAAAAATGAACCATAAGTCTTTGCAAGTTGAAATACCTACTATCAAAGAAATTTGACAGATTGTGGTAACTTGATGTGCTGGCCTCTGTACATACAAAAAAGAAAAAAACAATATTTAAATTATAAAAGTGCTGGTATGTACGCCTATTATATGTAGGTGTACACAACATTTACCATAAAACAAGATCGTTATTATCTAAAAAAATATATAAATGGAAACAAAAGGAAGAATCGTTTGAACAGTGTTTGAGTTTGCTTCTATAATACGTATTTAATCTACTTTTTTATCTTGATAACATATTAGTACAGTAACCTGAACATTGTTGCTTACATAGCAAGTTTCGTAGTGGATACGAAACAATGAATAGGTAGGTACCAAAACTCAAAAGTGAAAAATAAAAATCTATTTTTTTCATACATTCATAGAAATTATTTATTTATCAAAGTGACACCTTACGTCGATTTTGATTTGAATATAAGTAAAATTTACCGACGCCTACGTCTTTTTGACCGTCATTTACATACAATACGTATGTTGATGACGGTCACAAAGGCGTCGAATGTGAGATACTTACCTATGATTCAAATGAAATATCGTCCATTCTTAAAAAAATATATCGAAAAACGCCCAATATAATTTACTCAAGCCTAGTTCCTCCCGTAGGTACATGTTTTTGATAGATAGATTATAATGTAATACCTACTTATTTATGTAATGTTTAAGACGAATGAGTAATTTTATACGTTACGATATGTCGCGACTTGGAATGCTTTAATATTGTTTCATTCTTACTCATTTAAAAAAAGAAAAAATATTTATTGGGGCTCGCATAAGACGATCACAAACTAAACACACTCACAGATACCTAACAAAAATAAAAGTCAATTCTTCTCTTCTTTGCATGTGGTTAGTGACTAACCTGGTCCTGGTCCTGGTTTTATGCTGCCCATGGGCCTCTGACTTAGCTTCACATGCTGTTGAGAAATATCTCTCAGACATGCTGGTTTCTTCACGATGTTTTCCTTCACCGATTTTAAGCAAGTGATAATTATACAATACGCACATGAATCGATACTTCAGGGTTGGTCTCATCACGTGACGACTCCCGGCCACCGTAGGCGCGGGCCTGCGGACGGTGAGTAATGGGTGACTCACCGTCCGATCAGCACCAGACCCGTGCCGTACGGCGCGTATATGTTCCACGCGCGCCTCAAAAAGATGTCAGCATATGAAGGGGCCCCTCAGGGCCAAGCCTGCCGGGTAAGCGGGATTGTCCGAAAGGGTTACCGCTACCCCGGAACATAAAGGGCTACGGAAGGAACATGGATGGGTTTTAGTCAGTAAGAGTCTGACACTCCCTTCCGCTCCACCCGGAGCGGGAGCAGTCATTGGATGATTTCCCAGCCTTAAAAAAAAAAAAGGGTTGGTCTCATAATTTATTATGAAAATATAGCATCCGTATGTTTGTGGTCTTGAAACTCGAACGTAGTCGATGGATGACTTGAAATTTTGACAGGTCCTGGCCAATTTAAACCAAGAGTGTTTTGTTTATATGTTCTTTGTATTAGAAACAGGAGGTAGGCTTCTTCTTCTTTTCGTGTCAATGGTACTTTTTTTAAACTGAATGCGCCCAGTAGGTTACCACATTTATCGCGGCATCAGTGGCATGCTTTAGGTCATCCGAGGTGCATGTGAATGGGCTCTTACGACACTCCAGCAGGTGGGGCATGGTCTGGTTATAAACTCCGCAATCGCCCTGGGTGTTGAGTTGATCAGTAATCACCCACTTCGATTGAATGTGCCTGTAGAGGCCTACTTGGGTACGCAGTCGATTGAGAGCTTTCCATATGTAGGTAGGAAGATAGGGAGGTATTTGTTTCTTTTATTGTTTGCTTGTATTTCGGCGCGATTGATGCATTTTTACCCAAGAGTGTTTAGGTTGGTAGGGTAGATAGGAAAGTTGGATAGGTTAGTGGATCGGTAAAAATCTATTTTTGTTTATTCTGCCTCTAATCTTATCGTCATCTTGCCGCACCGTATCGTATCGTCTAAAATCCCGTCTCCAATATCTCAATGATCTGTATTGACGGATATGTATTACGTGAACACAGGTCAAAACTATCGTAGTCGCGAACACTCAACGAACTTGTCTGTCCCTTCGAGTTATTTTTGGCTGACAAAAACTTTATATGTTTTTCTTCATTTCGCTTGGAGCGTTGGATCGAATTTGATTTAAAAGTTAATAGAGAATGATAAATCGCTCTCATTTTCGTATAATTATGTTTAGAACACAAGTGCAGTCATTTGTTTTTTGATTGGATCTATCCCCCGGGCCGTGGGGTCCGAGTTTCATAGTTTGTTCAACGAGATCTGGTTGACACTTCCCGTGACCCAAGGGCTAGCTTTTAACTTGGCCAGAAGCTAAGCATAAGCCATACATCGTGGCAATGCCGCCAATCACTATGGTACATTAGCAGTCGACAGCGATGCGAAGGAATTTTTCGACGCCTTGTTTTATTTTGTTAAAAGGCTAGGATAAGTTAGAAAGGTTAGGATATTATATTTTTGCATTTATAAATTAGGTGTAACCTTCTAAATAATCAATAATGTTAACATCCATTGTTATTTTTCTTAAGTATGTTTTATTTAGTAAAAAAAAGTGAAAAAATCTTCACTTGCGAATGTCATAACGACGACTTGAATCTGTTGTAATTTGTAACAATATTATTCTATTATTATATCTATGCAGCCCTTTTTTTGAGGGTGATAAATCATCTTAAAAGACTTCTCCTGCTCTGGGTGGAGCGGAAGGGAGTGTCAGACTCTTACTGACTAAAACCCATCCATGTTCCTTTCTTAGCCCTTTATGTTTAGGGGTAGTGGTAACCCTTTCGGACAATCCCGCTGAATGTTTGAGCCGTTTGGAGTATGGTCACTACACTAGGGTTGTATGGTCTGAGTGCTCTTAGAGTATTTCGGGACATCACCCAGCGGTTTGTCACCTCTACACGTGACTAGAGGACTGGTCAACTTTGTCAAAGCATCAGGATTGCCAATCAACGTGGCAACGATCAACGTGGCAACGAGCCGGCCTTTTGGGCACTTTTCCCACTGACAGCGATGCGGAGGAAGTTTTTGATGCTCAACGCGCTCTTCCATTTGTTTCCTTTTATATAGTTGTACAGAGGTCACCACATCAAGCTATCCCAAACTGCCAAATATTCCCAATTGAACATGAACCTTATACTTTTGTAATAAATTTGAAAATCTATCAAAGTTTGACAGATTAGGGTAGCTTGATGTGCTGGCCTCTGTACATAATATGTTTCAGGATGTATGTTGTATTTAAGATCTATGGGTTAGTGGTGAAACTATAGTAAAATTTCAATTTATTGGGTTGGACCTAGACCTAAGTAAACAAGTGAGTTTACTTACTGACAAGGCAATACTAACAAAACATTAAGCAAACTGCTAAAGATTCCCGCAGACTGACATTCTTCTCCACACGAAACTACCTTTTGGAAGGGGCGACTAGAATCAATTCTATTTCTTGTTAATTTTTGACGTTCAAAAGTGCCTTTCTTGTGCCTATTTGAAATAAATGTTTTGACTTTGACTTTGCATGTCGCGGCGTTGTCAAATCACGCTTGTCTGCAGGAGCCTTAGCAAGTTGAGAAATTGGACCGATGTTTTCGATTTATGATATTACGAACTTAGCTAAAACACATATTATCTTATCTAAAATATTGTTACTGAGAGAATTTATTAAGTTTATTTGTAATCATTTTGGCAATTACTATTTCAACTATAAAGAAGGGTGTTTGTTCTATACGATACTGATCAAAGATAAGCTAACTATTGACCTGCTTTAAAGTCTATGAGTAATCTTTACACATCGTTGAACTATGAAAGTTCACTGAGGTAAATCGATAGTAACATAAGCGTCACGTCTGCTTTCTCCAACGGGTCAGTCACTTATAGTCCAACTATGGGTGAAGAGGCTAAATTGGTTTTGCCTATTATTTTTAAGTCCCATCAACCCATTAGATGTTCGCCTATTAGAAGCCGTTTGCTGATAAGAGCTCAACGATTTATACGGTTATATTTATTGTATTCCATGTATGGGATTCCAACGACATTTGAGGGGGTTTAATAGGGGGAAAGCCTATTACCATCAACTGGGCACAAATCCAGACTACGAGCTGCTATTTTGAAATTTCTGACGGAAAACATAATTACAAAAATTGGAAAAGTCTTCCAGAAGACATTAAAATTCTTGAGAACCTTTTTTTTTTTACTTAACTTAGACTGTCCCACTCCTGCCGGGTAAGCGGGATTTTTCAAAAGGATTATCGCTACCCCGGTACATAAAGGGCTAAGGAAGGAACATGGATGGGTTTTAGTCAGTAAGAGTCTGACACTCCCTTCCGCTCCACCCAGAGCGAGAGAAGTAGTTGGATGATTTCCCAGCCTTAAGGGGACTACAAGAGCTAAATGCGAGTTTTATAATGCTTTAAAGTATATGATTCACTGCAGTTAACACAATCACAAAAATATATGATATTCTTCAGGATATAATCTAGTGAAGTAGTAAGTTGAAAACATAATACAACTAATTTTAATCGATAGAAAAAAATCACAAAGATACCTCTAAAAAAAACTTAAAACGAATAAAAACCATATTAAAATACATACGATCATACTGATTTTCGACAAATTATTCAACAAGTAACATACTAACGTAATATCGATTTATTTTTTTTAATCCAATTAATACTTTTTCTGTAAATCGCGTATACTTGTTTCGCAATTTAATACGTACGCATGTGTGCGTAAGCGCCCGTGCACAGACAGTGCCGGCCAAGGCCTGTTGCTATACGGACGTGTCGCTCTTCTCGCCGATTTATTTCGTCTCACATTTGTTTGTATTTATTGTTAAGTTTCGTCTGTAAATTAATTATTTTATTTGTAAATTCATTGTTTTATATCATCTTTCAATAAATAATCTTCTTTCTTGTAAATATGAAATACTTCAGATTAAAATAGCGTCTATGGAACTTTCATTTCAATTTTATTTCATAAACTAGCTGACCCGACAGACGTTGTCCTGTCATAACTGTGATACCTACCCTACCTACCTACCTACCTACCTACCTGCCTACCTACCTAGCTACCTACCCTACCTACCCTACCTACCCTACCTACCCTACCTACCCTACCTACCCTACCTACCCTAACTACCCTACCTACCCACCCTACCTACACCAGCTACCTACCCTTCCTACCTACCTACCCTACCCACCTACCCTACCTACCTACCCTACCTACCCACTCTACCTACCCTACCTACCTACCCTACCTACCTACCCTACCTACCCACCCTACCTACCCTACCTACCTACCTACCCTACGTACCCTACCTACCTACCTACCTACCTACCTACCTACACTACCTACCTACCCTACCTACCTACCTACCTACCCTACCCTACCTACCATATAGGAGGAAAATCAGCAGCTGATCGAAAAAAAAAAAAAATTAAAATGTATTCTGCGATTCAGGGCAGAGACAAATCCAACGAAACAAAAACCATGAAAATTGGTCCAGCAGATCTCGAGTTATAACGAAGGGAACAAACCCGTCTTTCTTTTATATATATAGAAGATAGAAGAAGATATGGGAAATAAAGTGTAACCAGGTAAAAGGACTAACAAATGTTCATATAAATTAAATGCCGTACATACGAACGATGTTAAAAGGTAAGAGTATTTTAGATAACTAAATATTTATAAAATTATCACATATATTATTGGAACCGTCTCAGGTATTGAGCACTTTATTCAAATACGGTCAGTTATTTCCATTCACATTTCTAATGTTCTATTAGCGTGTTTAGTAGAGAGTCGGATTGGAAATCGATTGTATCCTGGATCTTTATCAGGATTTTATTATAACTTTTTGTGACTTGTTTTTTATTTAAAGTATTTTTATATTATATTTAGATGTTTTTGTAAATATTTTGTTGAATAAAAAATAAACATTTGCATTTTTTTTAAAGGAGAAAGAAAGTCGAAAATTTCAACGCCGAAGCTATTTGCACTGAGTAAGTATCGACACATTATCTAGGCTATAATAAAAATTGAAAAGTAAGAAACATTTTGTTCAGTTTAACAATTTTACGACATTATATACAAAAACAAAAAAAAAATGTAACAACTTATAACCGCAGAACTAGAAAATTTAGAGTTGACATTTTCACGCATTAGTTTTAAAATGTTTACTACTATATTTTGAATATGTTTGTTGCAACCAAAGTAAGGGTGCGTTTCCACTGAAGTGGAGCTGGGCGGAACGCAGTACATATAAATGTATTACACATAAAAAATATAGTTATTTAAAATTATTTTAAGTTAAAACAATGTTTTATGGTATAAAAATATTTCTTTATTTTTACAGACTGTTAACTATACTCCTAAAAGAACATCCAGATTGGACGAAGGATTATTAATGTTTCTTATTTTTTTTTTAAAGTTGTTCGATATCTCAAATCTTAGACTGATTTTTCCTAAGATACTTGATCCCCGAATTTCAAGAAATATGAAAATTCGTGAACCAAACATAAAACATAGAAATGAAAATACAGACAAAGACAAAAGTGACAAAAAATATAAAAGCGAAATGGAAAATGAAGACAATTGCGAAAGCATAGATGAAATTAACGACGAAGAAAAACTTACAGATTTCAACGAAAGTAATTCACAACAAATGCGTCTACACATTACTTCGATTTTAATAGCTTTTAGTAATAAATTAAACTGAAACTGAATTTAACATATTGTATTGTACTATACATATATAAACGTACACCGGAAAAAGCAAATCTGCTACAATGTAAACCTGAAAAAGAGCTTAATACTAAACGTGATACAACGAAACCTGAAAATTAGCTTAAAACTAAATGTGGTATAATTAAACCTAAAAAAGAGCTTAAAATTAAATGTGGCATAATTAAACCTGAAAAATGGCTTAAAACTAATTTGGTATAATGTACAGACGCCAGCACATCAAGCTATCCCTAACTGTCAAATTTTCTCAATTCAAAATGAACCTTATGTCTTTGCAATAAAGTTGAAATACTATTAAAGAAATTTGACAGATTGTGGTAATTTGACCTCTGACCTCTGTACGCCTGAAAAAGAGCTTAAAACTAAATGTGGTATAATTGATCCCTGGATTGTTTTTCATTTAGGATTTTTTCAGTAGCTGCCACGGAGGCTGGTCTTTTGCCCGGTTGAAGGCAATAAATAGACTCAGCTAATTACATGGGACTTAACATTATTAGCGAAATATGAGTTTATAAATTTATAAGGTACTCTTCTGCCTAATACTCAGGAGTTACAGGCGTGAAGTCATTAATAAAAATGTATAAAACTCCATTGAAATAGTTTTATTTTAAATAACCAATATCCTAAATTTTACAAATAACACAAAAGACAAATAAAAATAAATTAATTGTTCCCTCTAGTTGCTTGTTAGATCTATAATTTACTTACTCGCTGTTGTGGCGCCATCTATTAGAATACTCGAACGTAATCTCGTTAATCCGTTAGTACTATGAGCGTCCGTCTTAGATGGCGTACACTTCGATTGCGTTAATGTGTGCGTGCATCATGCAAAATCATTTGGCTCTTGTAGTCCTCTTAAAAAAAAAAGACTGTCCCACTGCTGAGCAAAGCCCCCCCCCCCCCCAAATCCTTCCAGACATCTTTCTCTTGAGCCACGTTGATCCATCCTTTGCGGTATAGGGAAACTTATTATTTTTTCTAATAGATGAAAATAGAAATATTTTTATTTTGACATTAACTGGGATAACGTTTGTGGGGTCAGCTAGTCAATATCCCTGAAATACTGAACCGATTGCATTGCTACGGCGTAGCTATTGCGATAGCATCACTGCTACGTCGGCTACGCTCTCGTAGACAGAGATTAATAATATGCTACAAGTATGTAATGTAGTTGTTAATAGGAGGTATAAGAAATGGGTAACAGTGCAATGGGCCATTTATCAAAAATCTCTTTGATCAACTTAATAAAAACCTTAAATTAATAATCTGACAGACAACACAAGGCTTAATCTACGCATAGAAACATTGGATTTTTTATGGGTTTTGCAACGAAAGTCCCCTAAAGTTCATCGTCTAAAGTTGTTCGCCATTTTTGTCCATGTGAAATCCCATCGGGCAGCCGGCCTTGCCTCATTATAAAATCAAATGAATGTGGAAAGTTAGGATCGGAAAATAAATTGCTAGTTGATAGGGATTTTAATATGAAACACTGACACTTTTTTAACACCAGTAGCGATTATTTATTAATTAGGTATTTAACCACTTCATTTTTATTTCAATTTAAAATGCTCCAGTTTGTGTCCAACTGCCATGAAGATATTTTCCACTGTGGCAGGAGTCGCTGGAAAAAAGAAGATAGATTCAATATTATTACTTTGAAATTGGAACGTGCAGTTTTATAGTAGTAAACTACAGTCGTTTCTCAGTTATATTACCTCTGATTGCATCTCCGTCAAAATCAGAGTGATCTTTATAGACGTTGTAATAAGGTTGCTGTTGGGTCGCTGACACTGACTAGTCTGTCAAAATCACAATGATATTTGTTTCGTAAACATAACGTAGCTTTTGGGTTGCTGCTGTTAGAGGTAAATTAATTGAAGAAAGAAATACAAAGGACCAAAGTCGGTAGCGAACTCATTTGTTTTTCACACCTCGATACCGTTGGGATTCCAAACTGTTTTTTTTTAGAATACAGAAAATTCTGTTTGTAATTCTTTAAATTAGCATTGTTCACAGCAATTGGTATCCTAAACCAATAAAAATAAAGTTCCATTTTCATTGTAACCCTTTCCTACCTTTTGTTGCAAGGTACCAAAGAATTCAGACACGTGTATAAATATGAATCGTATGTATTTTCCAAGTGTGTTTTCTTTTATGGTTTAGGTACATGATTATTACGTTAAATATATTTATTCTATCTCGTACCTGCAGGCTACTCCTGTCGTTTTGGATAAAATTACCGCTTATACATAATTATGTTACTGATAATGGTTTGTAAGGGTAACACGGAATAATAAAAAATAATATTTGGAACTATAGAAATATTTACATAATATTATATGGATAGATAGTTCTATCCATCTTCTTGAACAACAATGATCAGTCGGCCGATTCTGTAAAAATCTCACCACAAAATCGTAGGTGAAGTGAACTGTCGTCCCACCTAATGCTAGGGATTGACACTATTCACAGCTCACGTTAAACTAACTGCACCTACATTATCACGGTGAGATGGTTTTTTATTTTTTTTGTGTTATTTATTTATTAGGTAGGGTAGGTACACCAACAGCAGTTATTTTATTATTGTTTTTTCTTTTTTGTATGTATACATATATAATAAAATAATAAAAATGCTGGTATGTAGGTACGCCTATTATAGGTGTACACGCATTTAACACAATACAACTACGTTATTATCTAAAAAAAAAAATGTATAAATATATGTATAAATATATATGTATATGGTTACATAATAGCGCTGCTTGTTTTGTGTTTAGATGTTTGAAGGGACTATAAATGTTTAGCTTCACTGTGTCACTTAGATGTCAAACGAAATATGTAGTTTTTAATATTTATCGACAGCATTTTTATTTAAAGCCCTATTTACACGATGCTGGTGTCTTGTCTATGGCATACAATAAATCTGGAGCAATAAATGTCTATATCCAGCAGTAGACATCTTTCGGCTCAAATTATGATGATGCCCAAATTACTTGCATCGTCTAAATAGTGTTAATTATGATGATGAACAAATTACTTGCATCGTCTAAACAGTGTTAATTAGAGACGATGCAACTTTTATTGTACTGTTTATTGAGCTTCAACTTATGCCACACACTAACCAAAACATTATTCTAAATCAGGCTTAAACTAGTACTTTTGAATGTTTTTTTTTTTATTTAATATAGTGTCGAAAACATCATAATTTTTTTACCCAAATCAAACCACACGTCATCGTGTCCGGCATCCAGTCGAGCGGAGTGAATAGCTGCGTGAACCGCATGGAGGAACACTGTAGCTAGGCAGAATGATGGCTCTCCAGTGGCTGTGGATAGAAACACGATAAAATAAGAATAATTTAGTAGTTAGTCCTTTGTTTAAAAAAAATCGAAATCAAAGTTTTTATTTTTTTATGATTATTTAAATAATAATTAGTAAATTAATTAAAACATTTATACGAGGTAATAAATTAAATGACTATTAAATAAACAACTCAAATAAATACAATAACAAAAGGACATCATATTGTAGTAACATTTGATATCGTTTATTCATTTACTTACTTATTTAATATATATATATATATTTTTTATAAAAACAAAAATATTAACACTACTACAAAAAAACATTTAATAAAATAAAAAATAGTGGTCCACCGGTGTCGGGAGCAGGATTCAAGCTACCGGTGGTTAGGGCTGCAGAGACAGGAACCTGCTGCTCATAATGTAAGCCGTGTCGAGGAGTACTGCCTTGAAAGAGAAAGAGCCTCGAAAGATGTTGGTCGAGGGTTTTCGCCATCAGGAAATTGGCTGTTACGACAATCGGTACAATGATAGCCAAGTTCACATTCCACATGTCAACAACCTTGTGTGCTAAGTCGAGATATTTATTTGTTTCTTTTTCTCAGCTTCGTCAGTAACATAATAATTATTATAATGTATGCTTACTGTAACTATAGATGAAATTAACATGTTTATATTTTAGGTCTTTAACTTAGGCGCCGTCTGTGTCTTGGGGGCCTAAGTCTTAAACTTTAATTCCAGACGAGTTTACTTTTAGTTAAGTAACTCAGGGTGTTTGAAAATGGAGAGAATACTCAAACAAATAAGTTAACCGGTAGTGTACAGTCAAGATAAAAATAAAAATAGCTAATGAAATATCACTCTTTTTTTTTTGAGGGTGGGAAATCATCACACGACTCCTCCCGCTCTGGGTGGAGCGGAAGGGAGTGTCAGAGTCTTACTAACCCATCCATGTTCCTTCCTTAGCCCTCTGTGTTCCAGGGTAACCGTAACCCTTTCGGACAATCCTGCTGAAAAGCTGCTGCTAAATATCACCCTTGTAATAGAGAAATTAAGATAGCCACTAAGTAAAGCACTAAAGTACTTACGTCAGGCGCTACCTGGAACAACTCCATTATCACCTGACCTTGCTACCACGGCGTAAGCTATTCTAATGAAATTCGCGCCAATACCTAGCGCTGGGACTCTGCCTCGCAAAGAGTCGCAGCATTATGCTTAGCGATGGCCGTTTTGCGTGGATGTGACACACATTTCCCCAACTTGTACTAATGTGTTTCTGTGCGTCATGTTTGCCGCAAGTAAAAGATATTTCTCAACAGCATGTGTTGCTAAGTCTGAGACCCATGGGCAGCATCAAAACTCTGACACCAGTTAGTCACTAACACGCAAAAGAAAGAACGATATTTCTTTTTTGGTAATACGAGTAAAAAGCCGGATACAACCCAACAAGTAGGTACAGTTAGTAGCCAGCACATCAAGTTAACAAAGTAAACTGTCAAATTTTCTCAATCGATTTTGAACTTAACAGTCAACGTTTTAAGGTTTAAAATCATTTGGAGAAATTTGACAGTTTGGTATAACTTGACGCGCTGGCGACCGTACCTACTCTTAGTAAGTGCTCGTGTATACAAGCGGCACGCGTCAACGATGGAGCCAACTACAACCGTCGACGACGTGCCCGCTCCTGTATTCCAACATTATACCGCAAATACACGAGCTGCACGTTATTGACAGCGACAACTGCAGTTGGCCTTACCGCTGGCTCGCGCCGCTCGTGTGTAGGAGAACATCTTAATTAGTTAGCAGTAATTGGCTTGCATTGGTGACTAAGTTTCAAAACCTCTTGAACTTGTGGAAATGATGATTCGATCACAGTGTCTTGAGAATTACGTTACCAATTTCACGTTCCTACTCCCAGTAGTTTCGGCTTTGCAACTGACTGACGGACATATCAACATACTACTCTGTCAAGAAAGTACCGGGAAAAGATCAATAATACACAAAATGTCTGTTATTCATCCAAATTTATTTTATCACCTTCAAAGTATGCTCCTTTAGAAACGATACACTTGCGCCAACGAATAATCCATTCATCAAAACATTTTTTAAACGCTGCTTCCGGAATTGAGTTCAGTTCTCGCCGCGAATTCTCCTTTTTCGGTTTCGGTTCAGTTGGAAGTCGCCACTCCGAAGCTTGTTGACTAGTTTGCATGTCAAACTCGTAAACCCACGTCTCGTCACCAGTAACAATGCGTTTCATGAATGTTGGGTCTGAACTGACTCGTTCTAGCATGTCCTCAGCGACTTTCATGCGATTGAGTTTTTGGAGAAAATTCAGATCTTTTGGGACTAGCCGAGCAGCAACATGTTTCATACCCAAATGATTAGTTAAAATGGTACGGATCGACTCGTGAGATACAGAAAGTTCGGCGGCTATCTCTCTCAGAGTTGAATGGGGATTTTCAGTCACTATTTTCTTCACTTTTGCGATGTTAACTTCAGTTGCAGACGTTGACGGCCTACCAGAGCGAGGCAAATCTTCCATCACATCTCGACCGCTTTTGAAAGCTTTGAACCACTCATAAGCACGAGTTTTTGATAAAGTCGATTCACCGTAAGCCTTCTGTAACATTTTCAGTGACTCCGAACACGAAATTCCATTGGCGATGCAAAATTTAAGACAAACTCTTTGTTCGATATTTTTGTCCATTATGAAATTCGCAATACACACTATATATGATATTACTAAAACCAGCACTGTATTTAATATAAATAACAGATGCAACTCAAACTCCGCGCCAAAATGGAAAACAGTTGTGCCAATCTAACAACTACAAAAAAACCAAAAATTTGAATTTGGAACCATAAACAAATCATACATTCCCGATACTTTTTTGACTGAATGTATGTCCGTCAGTCAGTTTCTTCTTTAATAAACAAAATATTATATAATAGGTTAGTTAAGAACTACATCAAAATCAATTACCTTTAGACTGCAATACACCAAATTCATTATTTCCATTTCGACGGAAGTAAATTCTCATGTCAGAAGGAATGTCTTTGATTCCCGGGATCTTGTAGGTCCAGGTTCTGTCAGTGAGAAGCTTCCCAGTTGAACTATCGTAAACAATTTTTTCTGAGGTCCAATATCCAAGACCCATAATGAAGGCCCCTTCAATCTAACAAAGGTAACGTAAGATGAGATTTTTAAAAATGAATGGGTTTGACAGCCCAATAAAAAAATAACACACACACTCCAATTATTAATTATATTTTTTGAAATAAAGTTTTTTATACTGGCCGAAAATGTGGCGTAACGCTAAAATCGTTATGCCCTGTTGAACGCCATGTTTTTTTAATAATATTTAAAACAAAAGCTGGGTCTCTATTAATACATATAAGTATACAGCAAATTAAACTTCGTCCCAAAAGTCCTCGCTACTTTTTTTATTTTTATTTACATATATTTAAAAGTTAAAATATGTTTTTACTCAGGCATATTCGTAAACTATTATAACTTACTTGAGCAACGTCAATTTCTGGACTCAAACTCCTTCCAGTATCTTCCAAAATATCCACTCTAATAATGTCATGGTTACCAGTCAGAATGTCAACTTCCAATTCCAACAATCCAACAGCATACACATCGTAAGGCTTACCATCACTGAGGTTGAACAAGGAAGATGCTTGAAGATCCACTCCAGCACCATAAGCCCCAGCTATTAGTTCCTCCCATGTAGGTGTACCCATCTTCTCTCTGATTGGCTTAAGCCTATCGTTCAAAACTTCACAAGCTTTCTTAGTAGCATATACAACGCACTCACTACCTACACTTCCTCCAGTAACCATGGAATTTGGAGAAATGAAACTTGTAGTAGGTTTAACACTGATTTTTTCCAAAGGTATACCCAGAACATACGCACAAACTTGAGCTGCTTTAGTATTTAGACCTTGACCCATCTCTATGCCTCCATGAATTAACACTACGGATCCATCACCGTGGAAAATTGATACCATGGCATTAAAGTTTCCTGTATAAAATACATCAACTGTCAAAGGTATCATTTTTATAGCACGTTTTCTCCATCGGTTACTTTTATTGAATTCTTCAACTTGTTTCTTCCTGTCGTCGTAGTTTGCGTCTATTTTTAATTGGTTTATCAACTCCGGGATCGGATTTTTCTCTTGAGCCATGTTTTGAAGCCTTACTTCCATGGGATCTAGTTTAAGGCTGAACGATATCCTATCCATTATATGTTCTATCATGGCAATGCCTTCAGCTGAAACTGCATTGAAGACATAGGTTAGATTTGTATGTATGAGGTAAACCGAAATAACATTTCGGTAAGACTTCAAATGTTTGGATCGCTGGTCAAGCATAAGAGCAACAACATTTTTGTCAGAATTATGTTATGCAGGATAAAATTCAATCCAAAATCTGATACATTTTGTTTACTTACATGGCGCCCTACACCAAGTATTGGATGGTTTGTCAGTTATAACGCTATAAGGTGTGATGGTCCACCTCTTGTGATCATAGCAGTTGTGGAAGTGTGTGGCGGTGAGGAATGTGAGGACCTCGTTGTAAGTGTAGCCGCCGTCTTGGTAGAAGGTGTTCTTCAGGTACTGGATTTCACCTTCGGCGTTCACGCCAACCTGAAAGAACCAAGTTAGAAGGATGATATGACTAATTCCTTGTGTCTCCTATCATAGTTTTAATATTTCCATCGTAATTTCCGTTGACCGTCTCAAGAAGAACCAATTGAAAATGAAACTAATACTTTTGTAATAAAGATAAAAAACGATCAAAGAAATTTGACCGATTGGGGTAACTGGATGCTGGCTGCCGTCTGTACAATAGCAATCCGTGGTTTAAAAGAGATATTCTTATGTTTCTTAAAGTATTCATGTTGTACCTCAAAGTTGCACTTAGTAGGAATCCGCTTTCCAATTGACTTCATATTTGTCTGCAAAGGCAGAATCATTCTGCAAGTTTTGTTCAATAGATGGGTGACTAGTGCCGCAGAGCATGCAATTTGAGCAGATCGGGAAATTTTACCGCCGTAGGCACCACCAACTCGACGAACTATCACGTTTATACTGAAATCGTGAAGAAAACCCAACTAGTAATTGTCATAATAAAAAGTTAAGTGTTTTTGGAGTGGACATTTTCCAAGCAGAAAGTTCACAATATGCTCTAAGAAACTACCTGTTAACGGGTACTTTCAAACTCTGTGCTATAGCAACGTTGGTTAGATCAAGCCACTGTGTAGCTGAGTACACTTCCATTCCATCTTCGGTAGGTATAGTCACGCACGTTTGGGGTTCCATATAATAATGGTACTGTTCTTCGAATTCCAATTCTCCAGAAATAACAGTTTTAACATCATGCCCAACATCAGTTGGTTCTACGGCTTGGTCTGCTCTTACTCTTTTACTCTTTTCTGGAGATTGTAGAACCTGGTCAATAGTTAACATAGGTTTATTCTTGCTTATTGAACTGTATCGTATTTTGACAAGACGAGCTGCGTTGTTTGCTGTTTTCTCTCTATCTGCTACTACAATAGCTGCCGGTTGTCCGTAAAACTTTACTTCTTTGGGACATAGTATTTCTTCTTGAGCAGAAATGAAAGGTATATTAGAGGGGGTGAATACATTATCCCCTGGGATGTCTTTTGCTGTGTAGAAGGCAATCACTCCGGGTAATTTCTGAAAGAAATTGTGTATTATTCACATTTCCAGCTCATCATTTTGTAAAGTTAAATATACAATAAACTAAGCTGCATCTATACTCACAAATGCTTCAGAAGTATCAAAATCTTCAATCGTACTCCCTGGAACAGCATCAGCAGTAACAAAGGCTGCAAAGACTTCACCAGCTTGGCCAGGAAGGTCATTAGCAAAGGTAGCTTCACCACTGCACTGTACCAGCGCTTCTATCTTTGGGATAGGCTGATTTAACGGCCATATACTTTTGTCTGTTTCAAACGTTTGCATGCCTTTAGATGTTTGACGTTTTATAGCCTCGCCTCCTGATTTGTACAACGGATTCATTTTGTCGCTTGGACAAAGACTCAGTATTGCCTACAAAATTAAGTATATGTCTGTTAAAAGAAGTCTAAAAAAATAGATGCATATTATGCACCCAAATGGCTTTAAGTAATTATGGTGTAGGACAATATTCAAATGTGCTATTTAAGTTTTAAAAACTCTAGGTTTTGATATTTGCTAACATACTACGTAATACAAAGACAAAGCTAAAATCTTAATATACACTTTTTTTTTAAAGAAGAAATCATCAAATGATTTTTCCCGCTGTGGGTGGAGCGGAAGGGAGTGTCAGACTATTACTGACTAAAACCCATCCATGTTCCTTCCACTATATTTTCCGGGGCAGCCGTAACCCTTTCAGCCAGATGCTGATCCGGCAGGCATCCGCCCTTCAGCTATGCTGTCATCTCTGCTAACATACCTTATAAAACAAAGACAAAGCTAACATCTTCCTGTACGCTGGTGAAGGTTCCGGCGGCGCATCGACAGGATTTATCTCTTCTTGTAGCGTTTTTAGCGCTAACTGCAAAGTCTCATCAGTATAAAGATCTTTTCCAACTAAAGCTTCCTCAGTTTTTGACGCATGATTGAATTTTTCTGAAATACTGCCGTAAACAAGAGAAGCTTTTTCTACTATGCTTGTATCTTTTTTGAATTTGAACATAAATCCTGCGTTCACAACTGCGTGCGCATTTTGAGATCGGGGCATGATCTGCAAAAGAAAGAGGATGAAAGATTTCTTCCAAGAAGGATCTGTATTGATTTTATGATACTTTACGTACTGTAGAGCTATTCTGTGAAAAATCTCACCGTGCAAATGTAGGTGAAGTGAGTTTTATGGGAGTGGTCAATAGTGTCAATCGCTAGCATTAAGTGGAACGAGATCTCACTTCACGCTTAATTCATCTAAGTTTCACATTGAGATTTTTTCAGAATCGACCGGCTGGTCATGCCAGTGTCCAGTCTTAAAACCTGATTAATTAATTCTGTAAAGAAAAGAAGGAAACAAAACCATACCTTATAAGTTTTTACAGCACAGCAGCGCGAAAGGGGTGGCAGCAATATGTTTTTAATAATTTTGCCCTGCATTTTCGTTTTGAGAAAGTCTGTCATTCTCATTTTTTCTTCTTTGTTCGTGCTTTCAGCTGTAAGATATTATTATGCTGCATTTTACAAGAGAATTATGCGAATGATGCCAATTTCCGGTATTGAGTCATGCGTTTAAAATTGAACAGTGCGATTTTATTTAAGCATTACATGTAGATGTCGCCTCGTGTTAATGCGAACAGATGTCAATGTGCGATATGTGTGGAGTTTTTAACAATACCTGGATACTTTTTATCCCGCTAAGACGTTCCCGTGGGATAATTTCCATAAGTATTTAGGTTGATTAGCTTGGGACTATATGGTGTTGTGTGAAATGTCCAAGGATATTATTATTTATTTATTTAGTTTATTTACTAGTGATCTGTTCTATTAAAAATTCTTTTATTACCAAAATTTTGTATAATACGCATAATTCAATAAAAAATAATTAATATGAAATAGTAACCACTATTTTTCTTACCAATCGTTATCATTGCTCCAACAGTTTCAAATAGTAAGAAAACATCTGATTGGAATTCATTGTTGAAATGTTTCAAGAATAGATTGCCACCTATCGTACCGATCTGAAACATACAAGTTTATATATATAAAATTTAATTCTTTGCTTTTTTTTAATTTAAATATATATATATTTTTTAAATTTAATTATTATTATTTTTTAATTACGGACGATTTTTACGTTCCGTATCGTTCTCACATATAATATTTCAACATGATTGATGTAACCAGATTTTGTAACTATATTTTGATTTCAAAGAGCATCCGTAGAGTTTCTTGCCCGTTCTTCTCCCTATGTATGTACAGCTTTGGAATGGGCAAATATGTTCATCTCTGACTGACCGACCCTTTGACAATTCAAAAGTGCTTGTAATTGGTTTATTTGAAGTAAATGCTTTGAGTTTGAGTTTAAATAAAATTATCAAATAACAACCTACACACACTCCTGCCTAACACTTCTGGGTAAGCAGGTGATGCAATTTTATACTTTTAGCGAACTTAATTACAGGGTATCAAGTTGCTTCGTGATGCGGTCACAAGAAAATCGAGATTTCTGTGCCATAGTAAATTAATTAATGTAGGTATTTATACTCATAAACCTTGCGGAAAAATGCTGAAAACTGCATGAAGATCCATTGAGTAGTTTAAAATATGTATATGGTCATAAATACAGACATAAAAAGCAAGTTTCTGTCGATCTTTTTTCGATGTGTGATATGTTATTAATATTGTAAAGATTTTTATTTCAGTGACTTTTATTTTTAAAATATTTCTTAATTCAAATTAATGAAACTATTACACTAAGTAGCCTAGTGGTGTGATCGTCGCACTGCCACGTCATAGGTTTTGAGTTCGAACCCAAGGCCTCTGATTTTACGGATTCATGTGTGTATTGTATAATTATCACTTGCTTAAAAATCGATGAAGAAAAGATCGTGAGGCAACTAGCTTGTTGGAGAGATATTTCTCAACAGCATGTGAAGCTAAGTCAGAGGCCCATGGGCAGCAAACTCGGCCACCAGGTTAGTCAACAACCACACGAAAAGAAGAAGAGACACTGAGTACTTAATTAAATGACAATCTAACTAACTATAGAATTAAAAAGAAATACATCCGGAAACGTGGCCAGAAGACTGGTTTGCCACGTGGAATGGCCAAAGAACGAGCCAGGCCTCCTCAGGGTCACGCGAAGTGTCGACCAGTCGGCAAGTTTCCTTAAAAAGGAGTCGCGCCCAATGACTAGTGTCACTTGCGTGCTTAAAAATCCTCCACCTCGCTCTTTCATTTGGAACAAGATAACTCAAAAAAAGATAATAACAAATAACTTTAAATATCGTGTAGTATCTAAAAAGGAACGGTATCAATAACCTTTTTGGAAATCTAACATATTATTATACTTACATTTCTCACAGGGATATGGGCCACTAGATCCATGTGATCGTAAAATTGTTTTAAATATGAAAACTCTTCTTTTTCTGTCGACAGATGTAGGAAAAGCTCCATCATCTCAGACAATGGCATGCCAGCCCCTAGAATGAGGTTGACATCAATCGTGTGACCCTTTAGTTCAGCCACGTTGAATATATTAATCACATTCTGTGGATACTCTGTGACGTGGTATACACCTGCAAAAATAATATCAATAGATTATTGTTTGCTATAGAATAGGCTGTGATGTATTTATATTCATCTAAATTCAGATTCTTGGGATTCTTTTTTATTAAAACTTTAAAAACAATGGCGCCTTCTATAATAAGTGTGATGTACTTTTGACAGAAAAGATAAATTAATTTCTGCAATGGTTTCGTTGGTAACATATCAAATCAAATCAAATATGTGGAGAAAATCGCAATTTTTTTGTAAAACAGCGGATTCATGTGCGCCACGGATATAAAAAACTGCGTGATCAGATACAGGTTATCAAACAGGTCTATGAAACAAGTGAACTATGCCAGATTAAATAAAAAATGACCTCATACAAAACTAGTTGATATCCTTGTAATGTTTTTGCTTACATAACTAACATAAAAAGGTTCGTTACCTTGACCAGTGTTTCCAGCAATCAGTTTATAATCTCCAACACTCATAGCTTTGAATACATCACTCAGATTGTAAACATTGTACCATTTATGTTTACCTGTATCTAATACCATCATATCTTCATCATTTAAATGAATTATATCATAATCTTGTTCATCTGTTTGTACATCTTTATTATCTCCATCATTGTCTTTTATCTTTGCTTTTAAACAACTGTCTTTGTGTGTACATTTTTGAGTGCACTTAAGCGCACAAGGACTTATGAAGTCCAAGTCTTCAAGATCACATAGTTTGTCTAGAAGTGATTGATCAGCGTCTTTAGCGAAGCTTTTGAAAGCATCAGCGATGGGTCTGTACCCAGTACACCTGCACATGTTACCAGCAAAAGAATTCTCAACTTCAACTGAAGATAGGTTTTTGTTTTTTGATTCGTATAAACTGAAAATGAGAAAAAAATGCTATAAAATTCTATTTTATAATATATTCAAACTAGCTTCCGCCCGCGGCTTCGTACGAATAATATGTCGACAAAAAAACTGCATCAAAATCCGTTGCGTAGTTTTAAAGATTCAAGCATACATAGGGATATAGGGACAGAGAAAGCGACTTTGTTTTATAATATGTAGTGATATGTATTCACGTTACATGAACTGATGGACGCTAGTGATGGTGCCAAACACGCAGCCGAATTCTGGTACGAGTCTATTTAGATTATCATCGACCCGCTAAAAAGAAGATAATTTATCCTAACATATTATTGAGGTGCACTCTAGACTTAGGCACCATTATGCTGACCTGCTTATATTTCATCATAAGCTGAATCTACATGGATCGTACCAATCAATCTGCCATTTCCCAACTACGTATGCTGGGGCCAGCTTCCAGTCTAACCGGATGCAGCTGAATAAAAGTATTTTACATGCATGGAGCATGACTGCCTATCTGACCTCCACAACCCAGTCACAAACTGGGTAATACGATACCCCTTGGTAAGACTCGCTGTCAGACTTATAACAACAGTAAAATAATAATATTATAATAAAAAGACTAACATTCGCACATCTCTTAAAGAAATAATATTGACGACCTAGTTTTATTCGTTTTTCTACGCATCGTAAAATATTAGTATTCCTTGCATGTCCTTAAGGAAAAATTTGATACAAAATTGCGTAGGTTTCACAAAATCGTTTGTTATTCGATATTGGATTGTTACACAAGAAGCGGATATTTTGTAAAAGATATGAGAAAAGTTTGGTGAGTGGAGTATCGTTTCTTTTTTAATACAGTAGTGGAAAGTATACAACGATCGAGGTTGCATACCATTCTAAAGAATTTATTTAAAGATCGTAACCAAGCTAACCAACCACCACCCATAAAACAGCCTTACCAAGGAGTATCGTATTACGCGGTAACTGGGTTGTTTGAGTCAGTCTTTAATTATGTATACTCTAGATAAAATACTGGTATTCAGATGCATCCGAGTAGATTGGAAGCTGACCAAACATAGTTGTTGACCATATGTTTAGTTAATTGAGTTAAGGATATAGGTTTAATTACACTGTTGGAAATCCTCACTAGTTGCCTAAATACTTCCCTCCCCTCTTCTTATAAGTGATAGAGTTGCTTTTTAAGTAAAAAATAACGTCTTTTTTTTGGGGTAGGAAATCTTCAAATGACTCCTCCCGCTTGCGCTCTGGGTGGAGCAGAAGGGACTGTCAGACTCTTACTGACTAAAACCCATCCATGTTAACTCCTTAGGCCTTTATGTCCCGGGGTAACCCTTTAGGACAATCCTGCTGACCCTTCCACCTCCCTCCCACTCCCCAGGTTTCTGCCCTAATGGGCCCCTTCCTTTATGCTTAAATTAACGTCTAATTACCCATAATTGTTTTGACCATTATTCAACTTTAAGTAAAACATTAGTAAGGGGTAATATACTAAAATTTACTCTTCATGATCTTACCTGTACATATTCATAACCCATCCAGGAGTGCAGTACCCACACTGGGTGCCATTGAACTTGGCAAGTCTGCTCTGTATGTCATGGTAGCCTGTGATCCTGTTCCCGATGCCTTCAACTGTGGTCACTTCCCAACCGTGGCAGGACAGAGCAGATACCAGACACTGGAAATAGGTGAAGAAACATCAAAATACAGTTAATGATATTGGATTTTCATTGATAAAGGAAATGTTTCAAAATATCCTGAACTTCACTTAAAAGAAAAACAACGTCCTTCAAGACTTCTTTTAGGTACTTAAGTGGAGAGACTCCGTTTTTCGATATCTCTTTTTTATATCATAGAATATGAAGGCGTTTAGTATGATCAATAAGAAGTCTTAAATAAAAATATCTACTTCATAATATCGTGAGAAGTAAAAAAAAACTAATAAATATGCCGACTTTTTATGGTAGTCTGTCATTAAAGGTTTCTAAGAAGCGTAAGAACGTTTAGGAATAAAAACATAATTAATAGGTCTACCTACTACTTCTAAGCAAATCGTCTTTGTTAGATTCATACATCATTAGAATTTATGTGCAATACTGAATTTTAACCAACAGCGCGGAAAGATTTTTTTAAATGCGAACCTTTTTTTTCAAGAATTTTCTATACTGCCAGTTCACTGCACATAGCAACCCACATGTATATAAATACTTATTTCATGACAATGTGCCAACCTCATTTCCAACGGAAAAACACAAAGATGACAGTTAAAAAAAAATCTTGCCGAATGAATGCCGAATCTTGAAGATGAAAAGTACTAAATCCAACCAATCAAAAATCCTAACCAATGTAAGTTATCTTCCTTAGTTTTTATACAGAGTTATTACAATTATCAAAATGGTCTTTAAGCCAGCTTAAAAAGCAAAAATGATTTGTGTAATTAGCAAAAATTGTTGTTGCTTTTGTAGTTTAATATAATAAGCCCAAGTGCTGCAACACTTGGGCTTATTATATTAATAGTTAGGTACATATTTAAATAGTAAAAAATGCCATCATTAAGTAGGAAGCAAAAAACCTTCATTCTCACACATCATCATAAAAACCCAAAGGTCAAAGGTTACATTGCATATCGTCAGAAAAGGCGATCACAAGTATGCGGTTTAATTTTACGCTAATATTACACCTTTTTTTAAACCTGCCAAACTGCGTAACAGTTTGTCGGCAGGAATAGCGCTCGTTTCACAACATCTGGTTCTACTTTAAATCTAATATCTATACATCTAAGTAAATAAAAATAACGTGTAATATGTGGTATCCATATTGTATATTCAAGCTAAACGTCACTCATGCATACGTTTACTCACGAAATCTCAAAAATTACTGGACTTACGACGATGAAATTTGGTACAGAGGTAGATTATGAGGTAGGGAGACATCAGCCAAGACAGGATTTAGGAAACTCCTCCCGTCAATGTTGAAATTTTAGGGTGGCGTGCCGCGTGCAGCAGCGAGTAAATCAAATGTGTATAACGTAATAATCACGAAATATTCATAGGATACAAATTAATAAGTAGCTTAAATACAATATTCAACCTAAAACTAAAAACTATATGTTATATACAGAGGCCAGCACATCAAGCTACCCCAACCTGCCAAATTTCTTTGATAGATTTTCAACTTTATTACAAAAAAATAGGGTACATGTTTAATTGGGAATATTTGACAGTCTGTAGAAGTAGTATTCAAAGAGAAGAGCTCAGAGTCTCCCTCTAATAGTCTGTCTAAGTTAATGTCCACACAGGTCTAGATGTATGTTCAACCCCTTTGTAATCGGTTGGTCCAATAACGTTAATTGACCTCTTAGAGTGCGGAGGACTGGAATAGCGGCAGCCGCTCTCTCGAAGTGGTCTCGTAGAATTTAGGTCAACTTTGTCGCTGGAATAACTTTGTAGATCTACGACTACATGTATCGGTGTGTACAACTTGTAATCTATCTACCCCTGGGATTATTTCCGCTTCTAACTAACTAGTCCAAGTGCTTCGTTCGTATCTGTGCAGTTCCTATACAGGGTGAAATTGAATTCAGGGCAATATTTTAAGTGGTCATTGTACTCATCATTATGGACAACTTTTTCTATGGGAACAAATCTAAAATCGCGAAAAAATAAATCTGCTGTTCTATACATTATGCTCGCATAACTCGTCGAAATGTATATTTTTTTTCCTGATTTCAGGTGTGTTGCCATAGTAAAAGTTGTTCATAATGATGAGTACAACGACCCCTTAAAATATTGCCAATTTCACCCTTTTTTTTTTTTTTTAAGGCTGGGAAATCATCCTATGACTGCTCCCGCTCTGGGTGGAGCGGAAGGGAGTGTCAGACTCTTACTGACTAAAACCCATCCATGTTCCTTCCGTAGCCCTTTATGTTCCGGGGCAGCGGTAACCCTTTCGGACAATCCCGCTTACCCGGCAGGCTTAGACGGGAGGACCTTTCTCTCTCCCATCCCGCCACCTCCTTCGCGAGCATAACTTTTTCGCAGAAGGAGGTTACTGCCTCCCACTCCCTCTCGCCCCGGACCATGGCTTGCACCAGGGCCGGGCGCGAGAGGTCGCCGCCGCCGATCGCCTCTACGAGGACACGGCGGTGCTCCGCCCAAGCGGGGCAGGTTTGCACCGTGTGCTCTACCGTGTCCTCTGGGCGATCCACGCAGTGGTGACACCCGGGCGTTTCCTCCCGCCTGATGATGTGCAGGAACCTCCCGAAACAGCCAATTTCACCCTGTATAGCTTATCGAGGTAGTTATTGAATCTCACGAAGTACGCGCGCTTGACTTGTGGTTAGCAAGTGTACAAACACGCTGTGAATGTTTGTGTCGTTACTTTCCGAGTCAATGGCGAAGTCAGAAGTGCTTTTTGTGCGGTGAGGAGTGTGTGTGCGTAAGTGTGTCTGACGCCATTCGTCATCACGCATTTAACAGCGTGTTTGTACATTTGGTAACCACAAGTAAAGCGCGCGTCGCTTCGTGAGTTTAATTATCTTCTTCTTTTCGTGTGGTTAGTGACTATCCTGGTGTCAGAGTTCTTAAGCTGCCCATGGGCCTCTGACTTAACTTCAATGCTGTTGAGAAATATCTCTCACTCAGACACGCCGGTTTCCTCACGATGTTTTCCCTCACCAATTTTTAAGCAAGTGAGAAATATACAATACGCACATGCATCCCTAAAATCAGAGGTGCGTGCCCTGGGTTCGAACTCGAGACCTCTGACATGACAGTCTGACGGTGACACCATTGGGCTATCACTGCTATATAATTAACTTTACTAATAAAATACTGTATTCTAAAAAAAACATAAACCTCTTGATGCGTTAATTTCTTTACTTACTGAATTAACAGCGAAACTCTTGACCACGTTTGTAGGAGGCAAGGCTGCGCGTACGGCGACGATGCAGGCGCCGCATCCTCCCTCGTGGCACATCGCCTTAGTGCCGCGCAGTTCTGCCACAGTACGGATGTACTCGTTCAGAGAAACGTCTGGACCAAATTGGCCATCCACTAGAAATATTTGAAATAACATATCAGCCTTTAATGTTATATCCTATAATATTTGATATAACATAGAGCCATAATCCACCACCCAGGCGCAGTGCGTTTTGAGAGCAGTGGTGATGAAATGAAATAAGTCATGCGAGGTAAGAGTATAAGTCATTGTCATGAACGGGTGCCGTCAGTAGCGTCTGCTCGCCTCACAGCAGCCCACGGCTCTTTTAAAATTTAACTTAATTTTGCATTGTTTTTTAAAACTTGTAATTATGGACGCTTTTTTTAAGTTCTGAATCGTTCTCACATGTAACATGACCCAGTTTTTGGCGTAAGATCTGCCTGTCTCGCTATAATTATGTTTAATATTTCACCGTGAGATTCTTTCAGAATAGCGGTATAGGTCGGGCTAGGGCTGTTTTACCAGCCATCGTGCTAACACGGGACTGGTAAAAGAGGCCAAGGGTCTAGTTAAATGGAGTATGATTAGAATTTTCTTACCTTTATATTCTTTACCGTTGATCTTAAATTTTATTGACGCCATCTTTTATTTTGTATTGCACCTAACAACACCTATAAAGATACAAAAATATTTTAAATTATTTGATGTCACGTCTTAGTCTAAATAACGAGAGTGATCGTATTGGGGTGTGTGCATAGCAATGTGCAACAAATTACTGTCATACAATAAAATTAATCGAATTTTTTATCGAAATCGATTGAACTAAGTACCTACGTCGATACTACAAGTGTATGTTGCAAATGGATTATTGAATCCGCTGTTTTACATAATAACTAGCCGTTTTACAAAACAACTATGTTATGGTAGACAGCTAAACGACGTTTAGAGATTTTCTATTGTTACTACCTTAGCACGAAGAATCGCATAAACGTTTTGCATTAGCCAATGCAGGCAACGGTTATAAATTAAGGAGAATAGCGTGAAATAAAGCGTCATGTCATCCGAAATAGACAAAAACAAATTGAGTAGGTAATATGAGTGAAATGACGAAACTACTACGACCAACTTGACAGTTCTTTTTTGTTTTTGAGCTGGGGGGAAAATCCTCATGGATGTCTTCCACTCTGGGGGGGGCAGGCCGGAGGGGTCTGTCAGACTCTTACTGACTAAAAACCACCCCGGGTGTTCCCTCTCTCACCTGCGCTGGGGGTCGCGGGAACCATAATTATTCCGCAATCCCCGGCAGAACTTGGACAGATCTAACCTAACCGTTTATCAAATTGATCAGGGTGCCATGGTTCAGTTACTGCGACTAATTCGGTATTAGAAACCACACCAAACGCTTGTTGTAACTGCAGATACGCCATTCTGTATTACGTCTAAACGTGGTTTTGCTTAACGTAACGCAATGACAATGCAGATAAACATTGTTCCGCTGTTTTACATAACGGAGCGCTGTTTTGTGAAACAGTTAGGTCTTATATAAAATAGCGGATTCTACAATCCATCTGTGACATCACTATACAAACTCTCATAGAGCATTAAGTCGCCAGTACTTCGCACTCTGACTGCACTTGCGATTTTGTGGATTATCCAACAAACGATCTGTTTGCAAATTAATTGACGAAGATTTTATTGGCATAGCAGAAGTACTAAGACACAGTGTCATGGAAGTATTTTTATTTTTTTATTGTTATGTTTTATAGGTGAATGTTTTTCCGTCTTTTATGACTGTAATTTGTTTGCAACCGTGTTATTTAAATAAAAAATAAATACATGCATAAATTAGACTATCAATGCGGTTGAACTAGTTCATAACAATTTTATTCTAGGTATACTAATGGTGTGTTTACGCTATTCTACTTTGCACTCACCTTAGCTTACCGCTTAAGGCTATCGAAGGTGACGTCATAATCGACTCTAAAGTAATAATAATATCCTTTTTTTTTGAGGCTTGGAAATCATCCAATGGCTTCTCCCGCTCTGGGTGGAGCGGAAGGGAGTGTCAGTCTCGTACTGACTAAATCCATCCATGTTCCTTCCGTAGCCCTTTATGTTCCGGGGTAGTGATAACCCTTTCGTCCGGAATCCCGCTTAATGATAATACCCTTGGACATTTCACACAACGCCATATAGTCCCAAGCTAAGCAACCTAATCCTTGTGTTATAGTAACGAGATGGCTGATAAACTACTTATATACATATATTTTTTTTGGAAATACTTACATGTTATAAATAGAAAAACACCCAGACCCGGAACAAATACTTGCAGGTCGTACAAATATTTGTTCCGTGCGGGAATCGAACCCGCGACATGCGGCGCTGCGCCAACCGTGTCACTGGCTTATTGGACGATTCGCACGAATTTAACTCGCACAAAACGTGCGAATCGACTCCTTTAAAACATATATTTTTTTCTGTAGTCGATTCGCACAAATTTATTTATTGGCGTGCGAATCGACACCTTCACAAAAATGTAGTAGGCTATTCGCACACATATAAAAAAATTAAAGTACCGTCGTATTCAGCCATCACTGAAATAAAACTAAAAAATAATCGAAGTTTAAATAACAGATATTCACTTGAAAGTAAGAAAAATATGTATTATTATTACATTATTTGTATTGATTTGTTTAGTACTTAGTTTTAATTTTAATACAGATATTTTTTATTATAGATTGTGTTTTATTATCTATCTATTACGAGTAAAATACATTTGACCTTACTACTTCTGTACTCAAGTTTACTTTATCTTAACTGCATTTCATAAAAAAAACATTATGTGTGCGAATAGCCTACTACATATTTGTGAAGGTGTTGATTCGCACGCCATTAAATGAACTTTGTGCGAATCGACTACAGAAAAAATAATATTTTTTAAAGGAGTCGATTCGCACGTTTTGTGCGAGTTAAATTCGTGCGAGTCGTCCAATAAGCCTGTCACTATGCGCGTTATTTTTTCTTTTATGTTTTAAAAGAGGGTCATTATTACCTTAGTTTATTGCATACAGCCAAGTGATTATAATCTGTGCAGTAAAGGATGGGTTATTTATTGCTTTAGCTTGTCATAAAGTGAGTCGTTTATTTAATACTTTATTGATTTTTAACCACCACTTATGATATCGGTAATGACTTCCTTGGGAAATATAAATTCAGTGAATGAAGTGCTATTTAAATAGTAAGCAGAAAGACGATCGATTTTTGAGCGTGACGTCATCAATGAAGAGATCATAAATGAACTTTGGTTGAGTGATAGTTTTTCAACTTTGTGACAAAAGCATAAGGTTTCTGTAACAAAGTTGGAAGTAGGTTCATTTTCAATTGAATCACTCTTTCGTCCCTATAGATGGAAGACAATTTTCTGTTATTTACTATTATTATAATATTTTTAAAATTATCCTTGATCGTAGAACTAGTTCAAATAGCTTGGTAAAAACCTTCCCACGCATTTGTACTGACGCCAGCACATCAAGCTATACCTAAACTGTCAAATTTTCCAAATTGAAAATTAACCATATTCTTTTGTAACAAAGTTGAAAAACTATCCAAGGAATTTGACAGATTGGGGTAACTTGATGAGCTGGCTACATCAGTTATACGTCAGTTTGACGAAATTTAAAAATTAATCACGGCGCGACCTAGACCTCATTTGAAAGAAAATCGTTCGTTTGATAGGAATGCGGGTAGAAGTACTTATATTTATGTTTATACAGGTGAAGATTTTTACGTAAGACGTACTGTGTGGACTTTGGAGCTTCGTGTTTTACGCACCTTTTATGCTATTGGGAACTACGCAGGTAACGATGGTAAACAAATCTATTGAGTATGCTGTGATAAAAAGAAATATGCAGCAATATAATTATGTTTTTTTTTGTTATATAACCTATTTCATATTAGGTGAATTGGTGGGATACTCAAGTGAAAACTATTAAAATTATCTAAAATAAAAAAAAGTTAGATAACACCTAAAATATTAAGCTAGTAATAAAATACGTATATATTACAATACATACTAAAATTATAAATAAAAGGATATTTCTGTTTATCTATGGTCTGTTATTTTCACGCCAAAATTTACCGTTTAGAATAGGACATAAGCTACTTTTCATTTTTCCTACTTTTTTTTTTAATTTTATATTTATACATTTTTTTTAATGTTGTACAATTAAGCAGAAATATTGGTAATTTTTTAAAACGGAAATTTAATAATATTAATACTTACATGCAATAAAACAAAAAAAAACCTTGATCAAATCTTAACTTATTCCATTTTTAAAAGATGTATGTACTTATTAATATCGTACTACAAAAATATCGGAAATCGATCCTGGCACAAAATAAATTCCAATAAGGACAAGAGTACACTATGATCGTAAAACACGTCACTGTTCGAAAACCTATGATATTGAACTGACAAGAGGCACTTTAACGGCTAACTCATACAGCTATACATATCACGATGAGCTAACGTATATACATACATAGATAGACATATGTAATTACATGCCAGAAAAGATTGGACCCAATATAAACTACGAGGTATAGTTTTTTTTTGCTTTCAATTTCAAGTGAATTATTGATCAACGAGTGCTACTACGTCACTATTTAACGAATAAATAAATTCGAATTTTAAAAAGTATTATAGAGTCTTGGTGGAGTATTTCAAATGGTAGGTATTCAATATTTAAAAAAAAGCTGGGTAGACTTTCTAAAATAATGTGTGACAGTATCGTATAAATAGCTGGAGCCTTGTGGCCCAGGTTGGTAGAAGACAGGGCCACCTGGAACGATTTGGGGGCTTTTAAAGTTTTAACACAAAAGGCGGCCCTTACACCTAACAATACTAAGTAACACTAACATTACTAATAAAAAGGAGATTGTTCTAGACCGCCCTATAACCAACAAACATTTGACGTGTACGTTAATTTTAATTATATTTTAATATGCTTTTTAAAAATAATAGATTCAAGCGGACACTGTTTAATTTTTAATAGGTTTTTAAAAGTGACCTCATTGATTTTATTACCAAATGAACTCGCCATCTTTCAAGGAATTGTCAATGTGAATGTCACAAAAGATTTGACAGTGTCGCTCCCGCTCATATTACATAAATATCGATATCGACGACGATGTGCATAATATCTAGTGATAAATAATGGATGTTCGATATTTATCACTTCCAAAACATTGAAAATGTGCAACATAAAAGTTTTTCATGCATATTTTTTTCATGGAATTAGTTCCGTGAACATTTTAATGGAACTTATGATGAATATGGCCTAGCACGATTATGCTGAAAATATAATGGACAAAACAAACTCACAGAATCTACTTACTAGTCGAATGAGGGATTTTCTCACAAGTGAGAAAATATTATTTCAAAAGAGGCGTTGGTAAAAAATACGTCACTGTCTCAGGTTTTTGACATCAAATAAGCTTTCTTATTTACGGATCTTGTTTTTGTTATCAGTAGCCAGTAAAACAAAGACGTATTTTTGACCCACGCCATCTATTGAACTAAGTTTTTTCACTTGTCAGAAAATCTCTCATTTAACGATTGAAATGTCATTTACGACGCAACTCTAGTGAATTATTCTCATAACCATTTCACGACTTCAATAGCCATATTTTTACTTTTTAAGTACTTAAACTCTATTTTTAAATGTCGCAAACTAAAACGTTACACATTGTTCGTTGGGAACAAAATATTTTATTTTAACATTAATTTAATCGAAGTAGAATCGTAGCAACAACGTGTTTATGTTTGAAACGGAACAAATTAATTTACTTTTGACATATTGATCTGTCATTTTGGTCTACTAAATTAAAACCACAGATTAAATAGGTGGTCATTGATAATCGATATACAATGATTGATCTTCGAGAGAGCATCTCTACGTCACTACGTCAGTCGGAGCGTCTCACCGAGACGAACCTGTGGCTGTGTTGTGTTGTTGTGACTACGTATTTTATTTGGCGATTTCTTTTGGCGTTTTTGATTTTGTTTCTGTTTAACGGACTACAATTTGGATTGCTTTCAACGTGACCTGGCTTCGAATAACTGATTCTGTGATCTGCTTAAACGACACCTTAGCATTTTGACAACGGATAACGGACTTCGCTTAAAGTAAACTTCAACCAATAAATAATAACTGTACCTAAAAGGCATAATACAACTGTATGTACGGTAATATTTTACTGTATTTGAAGTTTAATGCTTTGTAGAAACCAGAAATAGCGATTTTAGAAGGAATTACTTACGTTTTCTTTTATTAATAATAACCTCAAAATCGGTTCCTTTTCTTTAAATAAATCTTTTCTCTAAAGTGTCCGTCAAGAAACTTTGTTTTTATGGGCTAATAAGGGCAGTTTACAAATAGAAAATGATTTTTTCTATGCCGTTGGCTCCAGGGCGAACAATGTATGGGCGTAGAACAATCTCCTGTGATTGTGGATGATTGTTGATTGTTGATTGATGATTGTTGTTGGATTGATGTGATGGATCAAATAAAGCTAATAAATGAATAAAAATTATGGGATAAAAAAGGGGAAAATAATATAAAAATAATGTTCACGGTTCAGTACGTTACTTTGTATGAATTGAATGTCCTTTCACCTGACGATTACATTTGACAAAGCATAAAAGGGAAGAGTATATTTATTTTCCTTTTTTTTATAATCTTAAGCGTAGTATATTTTCTTGAAGCGGGATTGTCCGAAAGGGTTACCGCTACCCCGGCACATAAAGGGCAACGGAAGGAACATGGATGGGTTTTAGTCAGTAAGAGTCTGACACTCCCTTCCGCTCAACCCAGAGCGGGAGCAGTCATTGGATGATTACCCAGCCTTAAAAAAAAAGTATAGTTACTTAAGTAATAAAAACAAAATTCCTGCTTCGTGGGTCTTATGCTCGCAATGGCTACTGCTTAGCTTGAGGTCCTGGGTTTAATCGCCGGGTCTAGTTGCCGGTACTAGTTTGAGTTTTTACTTTATGGAAAAAAAATCATTACTCTAGATGCATTATATCCGCGAAGAAAACAGTGGAATGTGTTTGTATGGAGAAAGGCCCAATAGAGCTCCCTCTTGAAGGTTAAGGCTAAATGCAGTTGTACTGTAGGTACACCTCTGCCGTACCTTTCAGGGAAACGGTGTGATGTTATGTAAACATGATAATATAAGCTTAACAGGTTACACCACATATTTTTCCTGCAACGAGGGGGCGTTTCTTAGTTTAACAATCAGTCTAGCTGGTTTATTATGATACTATAATTATAATCCTTATCCTTGGATACTAGACTATCACCGTCTATAAGATAAGCCATCTGTCAGCCTGTATGTTAGTGTGCTTATAACTAGAGAACTACTTAACCTTTGTACCTCTCTGTTTTTGTGCGGTTAGTGACTAACCTGGTGTCAGAGTTTTTATGTTGCCCATGGGCCTCTGACTTAGCTTGACATGCTGTTGCGAAATATCTCTCAGACATGTTGGTGCTCATATTATTTTTTTATGGAAATAGTAATTGTACACACATTCCCCTTAATTTAAAAACGCTACTTAGAGTTAAGAGACGTTAAAATGTCAAAAAATTCTGATTAACTAGCTTCTGCCCGCGGCTTCGCCCGCGTGGATGACGGAAGTTGCATATTATTTTACATATAAACCTTCCTCTTGAATCACTCTATCTATTAAAAAAAAACTGCATCAAAATTCGTTGTGTAGTTTTAAAGATCTAAGCATACATACAGACATTAGGACGCGGGAAGCGACTTTGCTTTATACTATGTTCTGATCAGTCGCTAATCATTACTTAACTTTAAGCCACTTTATAAACAAACTCCATAATAAGCAATTCGTTCAAATTTCGATATGTAGGTAAATAGTAGTCCCTATTTTTTTAACCGACTTCTAAAAAAGGAGGAGGTTCTCAATTCGACTGTATATATATATATATATATTTTTTATGTTTGTTCGCGCATAACTCCGTTGCTTGCCAACCGATTTGAAAAATTCTTTTTTTGTTGGAAAGGGTATACTTCCCAAATGGTCCCATAAATTTTTTATCGAAATCGGATAAGCGGTTTTTGAAAAATCAACAAAAATCTAAAAATCCTACTTAATGTATGTGGACGATGTTTTAATAAGTTCCTGTCACTGTAATTTACATACCAGGTAGTGGTATAAAATTTGTTTTGTAGGTACTACAACTAAGAAGTGAAAAATAAAAACTTTTTTACAAAAAAGTAAACCGACTTCCAAAAAAAACACTACAAAGTGAAAAATAATTTTGATTTCGGAAGTCGGTGGCAAAAAATGAAAATACAAAACCGAAGACACTGACTTCCGAAATCAAAATTATTTTTCACTTTGTAGTGTTTTTTTTGGAAGTCGGTTTTACAAGGTTTAGTCGATACGTCGCATGGGGAGACCTCTTACATGCGTCCCATGCTCCTGATATAACATGTAGAATTTAGGTCTTCTTCTTCCTCTTCGTGTGGTTAGTGACTAACCGGGTATCAGAGTTTTTATGCTGCTCATGGGCCTCTGACTTAGCTTTTGATGCTGTTCAGAAATAATATCTCTCAGGCATGCCGGTTTCCTCACGATGCGATGTTTTCCTTCACCGATTTTTTAAGCATGTGATAATTATACAATACGCACATGCATCCTTAAATCATAGGTGCGTGTCTTGGGTTCGAACTCGAGGCCTATGACTTGGCAGTCTGACGGTTACCATGCTTTTTAGATACTGTAAAATATATTTTTTATTTGAAGGTTTGCATTTGAAAAGATAATGCCCTAGTCGGTGACAACACGCTCTAAATATTCCCAAAAACATGATAAAACGATAAATAATTTCTATTTATTGGTCACTTACAAAATTATTTCCGGAAGTACCGACCTTTAGTAAGAAATTGTATGGCGGCTCATTAAAATCACATCAAGAGGCAAATTACTTGATAATACAACGTGGGCTCTCCTGAACACTAATTAGGTGTAATTGCATTGTAATGATGACGTAATTATAGTTTACCTGCGCGTGAGCAAGAAGAATCAATGGCAGTTCTTATAGCGATGGTTGTGGAGGTAAATAAGTTATTAAAATAATTAGAGGGTAAGGCCATGAGGCTGCCGTATGCAATAATTATTGGAATAATCACAGAGCTGAGAGTTGCCTCGGCGAACGCTACAAGAAGTGGCACTGACAACACCTGACAAGCGTGTCACGTTATCTTGCATTAGAAAGAAAAGAGAGGACTAAAAAATCTTAATTTTTGCTTCAAACATGACGCCCAGAAAGAACAAAAACACAAAAAAAAACAAATTGGCTGAAAAAAAAAAAAAAATTATTGGAATAATAAGTTCACAAAAAAGTGTACGTATGGATCAGTAGTAGGTATATATAAATCTAGGCCTATTAAATAGAATTATAGTAATCTGGATATAAACTATGGTAAGTATGACAAAATATAAGATAACAGTCAAAATTAGATCTCTAAATGTAATATAGTGCGTTGCCTGATCTAGGTTTATTTAAACCTGTGTTTCATCAAAATATGCGTCACATCAACGCAAAACGGTCATCGCTCAGTATAATGCTGCGACTTACGACCTTATGCGAGGCAGAGCCTTAGCACCGGTTTCCGGATTCCCTACAACGCAACGATAGAAGTACTCAAGTAGACAGGAACAAAACACTATCGGCGCCATAGAACTATTAATAAAATTATTGTGGTATTTAGACGCTACTGGCCGCGGCTTAGCGATTCCGAACTCTGTGGGAATATTCCACGTAAGGAGATTTTATTTCCAAGTGTATGTCAACGGCATAGCACGGGATGTGCATGCACAGTGTACAGTGTGTTAAGGCTGATCTCTCGAAAAAAGCTTAAAAACGCGTGCCAATGAAGCAGATTTTCATCGGTGTTTACAGAGAAATTACATTTGATAAAAATATTTAGTAATCTAGATGATATTGTTAGGGCATAAATAAACACACTAGTTTTGATCACTTTAACCTTTGTTTATTGACAATATTGTACACAAGATTTTGTATGCGGCTAACTCGCACATACAACAACCGCTACACCGATACAATACATATGTGTGCGCACTGACACTAGCTCACGGATCTTCGTATATCTTAATAGATATGATACGTCATTTGGTTTAGCCATCAATTTTCTATCTGTAACACGTAGTAAGAAAAAAAAAACAACAAATCACCTCTAAATCGTTGAGATGAAAACATTTGACTCCTTCATTTTTAATCATATGAGTAAAAAATATTTACTGCTTTGCAATTAGAATAGAATAAAATACCTGATTATTATAATCAAAAGAATTTCACTAGACTAGCTGGGAATTTTATTTCTTTTTAGCGAAAATGTAGTAGATTACTCGTGTGTGCGCGCGCTCAACGCACGGTTGTGTTTAGCGATATAAGTACGTACGTACGTAATTCAAAATAAATTCATTTGGTTTTGTTATTTAAAAAAAAAGCGTTATAAAAGTAGAAAACGCGTTTAATTTGGGACTACGCTTCTTGTTGGGCGAGTCCCATTACCGAGTGGATGTACAATGCGTTGAGTGAGCTCAGCACAGAACACGCAAGCTATACGTTGAAGGCCGTTGGCATATACATATCTACGCCTTAAGTTAAATGAGGGACATACTTTAGGAGACTGAAGTACTCATGAAAATGAACTACTTTACAAAGGGCCCAACTCAGAAATCTGGAAAAAAGAACTAGTTGCTCCATAAATTTTTATTCACATAGTTAAACAAAATGTAGGGACCATAATGCAGTCATTGGTCCACATGGTCCCTTTTTATGTCCAGTGACATGACATATGACCGTAGTGTTACAATTTGATAAACAGTTTATCACCTGGCAGTAATAACAGAAAAAAAAACCCAAACCATTTTCTATACTAGTACTACTTTGCTTTTGCTTTATTTTGTTGCAATTTTACTCCTATTAACATAATATGCTCACTAAGTATCGGGCTTTTTAGGGTTCCGAAGCCAAAGGGTAAAAGGTGATTCTATTAGTAAGACTCCGCTGTCCGTCCGTCCGTCTGTCTGTCACCAGTCTGTCTCATGAACCGTGATAGCTGGACGTCGTTGGAAGTCGCGAGCAAAAACTCTACAAAAAATCACGTTTGCTGTATGGGAGCTCCCTTAAATATTTATTTTATTCTGTTGTTTTTTTAAACCACCCCTTAAAGGGGGATGGAGGGGTGTTAAAGCTTGTATAGAAGAATTTTAACGGGCAGTCCGATTAACACACAACACTCAGTATTTATGTCTAAACCAAAAGTAAAGAATAAGGCGTATCAGGGTTTTTTGAAAATCTGCCCTTAAGAGGGTGAAAAGAGGGGATGAAAATTTACATGGAAAAGTCTTATTCCTTGAGTTAATAATTATAAATGATAAAGATGGTACGGAACCCTTCGTGCGCGACACCGATTCGCACTTGGCCGGTTTTATTTTTGTTATTTCAGTTTGAAATGCTCCAATTTGTGTCTAACTACCATGAAGATAATAACTGTTTCCCATGGTGCTAGGATATCTGTAAAAACCAAAAACCCTATTTAAGTATCTATTTATTTTTTTTGTAATTTAGTCTCCTTCTAGTCAATTTACAGAAGAAATATCGGATACAAGATCGCAATTATCTGTTAAAAGCAAATCCTTTCTACAAATCCAATTACCGAAATGGCTCATTAATCAATCGAGTTTTTATTTACCTATCTTAAAAAAACCTTTTCCGGTAGAATAAACATGGAAAGATTCAACGAATTAGATTAATTTGTTGTTATTTTAAGGCTCCCGTAGACAAACGCGACGCGTCAGAACAATATAGTATCAAAACTTCATAGAAATTGTTCTACGAGAATCACGTGGCATCGTCGCGTCGCGCCTGTCTGCGGGACGCTTTATTATTTAGACAGCAAAAAAAGGCCCATGACCCGACCGACATGACCCGAATAAATAAAAGACGAACGGAATATGTTGTACAAGCAGCGGTTGTTATGTTTTTGTTAACCTTTTGAACGCCAGAGTCCTAAGTATCTCTTCACACGTTCAATGGTAACGTAACATAACGCTCTAGCTACAAAAATTAAGAAAGAAACGAAAATGATTTAAAAAGGCAAATATAATGAACAGTAATCTCTAAAGTTATTACGTTTCAAACAAAGCGATGCCATGAAGTGAGGATTTCCTGCTTCTATTATATTTTAGTCTGTGATTTCCTGTCTTAATCCAAAATGCTTTTGCAACTAGGATTTTTTTTTTTAAATTTGGAACTTATTTTTTTTTGTGGCCAGTACTTCTTCTAAATCCAAAGAGTATTCTCGTATTCTCTTCTTCTAAATCCATAGAGTAATTATGTTGATATTAAAGAATACTCTTTAGTAGACTTTGTTGAGTATTGTAAATGTGTATATTTTAAAGTTATTTTCCCAAAAACACATATTTGTGTACCACTTTGAATTGAATTCCGTGTGCAGGACTTCAATACACGCAACCGGATTGTAAATCTACACAATATATATGCTTAAGTACCTAGAAATGCATATCGTTTTGCTTGAAATCATCACGTTTGTCACTATTATACGAGTACTTTTCATGGCACGTTATACTGAGAAGGGCCAAAGACCTACAATTTTAATTTCATTCACATCCGTTTAGGTGACAAGTTGATTACAATATACCTGTGGCGACATCTACATCGCCACATGCGAACTACACAGCACATGACGTAGCAAAAAATCCAGCGTCGCGCAAGCAAAGAATACTGCGCAACTAGCATAAAGTCTCGACTTCAATCGTCGGGCAGTACCGTCAATCGGGGTGAATGGATGGCCTAGTGGTGTGACTGCCAAGTCATAGGTCTCGAGTTCGAACCCAAGGCACGCACCTCTGATTTTTCGGATTCATGTGCGTATTGCATAATTATCACTTGGTTGGAATCGGTGAAGGAAAACATCGTGAGGAAACCGGCATGCCCGAGAGATATTTCTCAAAAGCATGTGATGCTAAGTCAGAGGCCCATGGGTAGCATTAAAACTCTGACACCAGTTTAGTCACTAACCACACGAAGAAGAAGAAGAATGGATGAAAATGGATTTTAACATTGAAATTATATGGCTTGTATCCAAAAAGGACCCGTAATGTGTTTACTGTATTACTTATAATTAACAATTATATTATTTATACCTCTATAGAACTTTATCGTTATCCCAACAACAAACTGTAAATTAGTTAAATAGACTAATCGTAGCTTTTATAGCTTACGGTACAGTCACCATCAGCGGGATTGGCTGAAAGGGTTACCGCTACCCCGGAACATAAAGGGCTGAGGAATGAACATGGATGGGTTTTAGTCAGTATGAGTCTGGCACTCCCTTCCGCTCCACCCATTGCGGGAGGAGTCATTTGATGATTTCACATTCTTAACAAAAAAACTGGTACAGTCACCAGCATAAATACTTTATGATTTCGCATGATTTAAAAGTGATTTACTCTTGAAGTCTTTTTCATAACATAGTTATGTTATTGATTGACTGGAACCATTTTTAAGTTACCATCAATGTGTAAGTGTATGATCCTAATGTGAAAAGTTACAAAAGTAACTAGATTGGCCTTGAGAAAATAACATTACTGTATTACATGTAAAATTCTTCCAACAAAACAGACAGCTGCTGGGGAGTTTGTTGCGCCACTTCTTCTTCCCAGCTAAAGCACTAGGAAGTGGAGAAGGGTGGGCGTTTTTGGGGGACTGTCTTATGTAACTTTGACCTTAAAAAGTGCTGATTTTCAGCCTAATTTGAATAAATGACTTTTGGTTTTGATTTTTGTAAATGTGATAATTAAGGTCTAATTGGACCTTATTTAGTAGGTATATTAAGGTTAAACAATCAGCGTTTGATGTTTCCACTGGGACACGGCCCTCCTCGCGATGAGAGTAAGAGGGCCTATTTAGGTTAATATTAGAAAAAACGCATGGTTACTCATGTCCCAGTAAATAATTGCTATATCGTTTTCAAGAGGCGGTTATTACCGTATCGTATAAATCCGGAAAAGTCAGGTTATTATTTATCTTTCAGACAACTTTCATGTAGTTGCTTAAATTGGTTTTTCTCCTTAAAAAATCACTGGGTATGACAGACAGAGAGAAAAAGAGACTTTGTTCTATTATAATACTGGATGCGCCCCACGGATTTACCCATATAAGAATTGGTCCCTTGGGAATATCGGATAGTAAGTATCTTATGTCCTAACCCAGATGTACTAGTCTATGTAGTAGTCTTATTCTGTTAAAAACTCACCGTTAAAACGTAGGTGAAGTGAGTTTAAAGTGAGCGGTCCATTGTATCAATCACTAGCATTAGGTGGAACGGCAGCTCACTTCATCTAAATTTTCACGGTGAGATGGTTACAGAATTGCACTGCAGATGTACAGACGCCAGCACATCAAGCTATCCCTAACTGTCAAATTTTCTTAATTAAAAATGAACCTTATGTCTTTGCAATAAAGTTGAAATACTATCAAAGAAATTTGACAGATTGTGGTAACTTGATGTGCTGGCCTCTGTACTGTAGTTTTCTTTATAAATTATGCCAAAAGGAGTTTGTGACGCTTTTATGCTAATCTAAGCTTTTAATCTTCTTTAAATCCTCACTTATTGTTTAGAAAACAGAGACAAGAGGATTAAAAGATAACAATAATCAAGCAGAAATAGGAGGCTTTATTTATATTAATCACGAGTGACATATGGGAAAGTGGGGTAAAATCGGAACGCTTTAGCAGATATATTGTATTTATTACACAAGTCTGACAGCAACAATCTAACCAGGATAGTCAGAAGCCCGAAAATCTGACAGCCAGTCTTAGCTAGGGGTATCGTATTAACCAATTATTGGCTGGGTTGTGGAGGTCAGATAGGCAGTCGCTCCATTTAAAATATTGGTATTCAGCTGCATTCGGTTACACAGGAAGCCGACCCCAATATATTATGTAGTTGGGAAAAGGCTAGGCAGATTGATAATTTTTTTTTCGTTGATGCACCACATTCAAAATGTTTTGACAAACTAATTAGGGTAACGAGCCACAGCGAGTCAATGGGCGCGTTAATTTACACTTGTAACACTAAACTGCCATGTGCCGGTTTTACCCCCTTTACCAGATTTTGGACTAATCGCCCCTATAGTAAGCCATCGCTCTTCAATAGGCAATGCCTAGTTGCTATAGATATTACCATAAACGTATCGTCATGGTATCATGGAGTGAAAGACGTAAGCAAGCCTCCTACACACCACACTTTCTACATATATTTACGTAAGCACATAATGTTACAAACGCATCATAGATACTATATATACATAATTATTTGTTTTATGTTATAAAACTAATATCATTAATCTTTTAAATTTTAACTAAGCAATTGATTCTCCATTCTTGAGGGATACGGCACTGCTTCTCTTTACTACAGGCTATTATGTAGCCTACTTAAGAGGACAGTAATCCAACCATTTATGTTGTATACCAGTGTTTATTAGTAAAGTGCAACTATTTTATTGTATTTACTGCAACACCTTTTGTTATTTTTATAATTATAGAGAAGCTAGCTGTGTGCCCATGGAATTACGGGTGTTGGCAATTTTTCAACAGCCGAAGAGGATGTTTCCAAAATCCGATAATACAACTATTAATAAAATTTTGAAACGACTGGTTTTGACACTTCCTGTTACTCATGAGCGGGAATTTACCTGTGCCAGAGGCTAATCATTGTCATTTAAAGAAGGAAAGGAAAGAAGAATGTTAATGAATATGTAAAAATAATATTGTGATAATAATTGCCATACAACGTGGCAATGCTGCCAGCCTTTTCGGAACTTTTCCTGTTGAAAGCGAAGTGGATGAATTTTTTGATGCTCTTTGATTATTATAGGTACGTTTGTTTTTGTACATATTATTATGAATATTTAGCTTTTAAATGTAAATAGTAGGGAAATAATGAATAACCAGACAGTTGTATTGATAACAAAAAAATATTAATAATAATTATTATAAAAACAATATACTTAATAGAAAAAAAAGAAGGATAGAAAAAATATTATTCTGCACAAACAAAACGCACATTTATAAAAAATAAACTTAGTCACTAAATACACTCGTGCCAAGCTAAAAACCTTGTATTCAGAGTCATTAAAATCATTGCAAATCAGTATCTCGGCCATGGACAATGGTTGGACCACAGGCATAACGCTGAACACGATCAGCGGTCAGACACGCATCACGTTCCCCACTTGTCTCTAGAGACCTAGAAGTCGATGCGTAGATACGCTTGGAACTCAAGCGTAATTCTCTATCCGTGAACGTCTCCGATTCGCGAGACAATGCATGACTTGCACGATCAGCGGTCAGTCACGCATCACGTTCCCCACTTGTCTCTAGAGACCTAGAACTCGATGCGTAGATACGCTTGGACCTCAAGCGTAATTCTCTATCCATGAACGTCTCCGATTCGCGAGACAATGCATGACTTGCACGATCTGCGGTCAGTCGCGCATATTCTTCACTGGTCTCTAGAGACCTGGATGTAGATGCGTAAATATTCAATGTACAGACACAGTTTTTTTACTGTTTTATTATATTATAGATAGATTTTAAGGAAAATTTAGAAAAAGAACCTAACCTACAAACCCTAAAATTTAAATAAATGAAATATGCAAACAGTCAGTATTCAAGTGAATCGCAATAATCGAATGCAACTATTCGCATACTCTCCAGGATACGTGCGTTCGCTACGAATAACTGAATCCTTATGGCAGCGGCGTGTTTTTTTTTTGATAGTGGCATCTCGCAGCTCAACCATAGAGTTGTATACTGCTTAACCGGACTTGCCTGTGGATACCACAAAAGAATTGTAGCCTCCAGCCAGGGCTTATAAAAACTTACAAACTTAACGACTACACGCTAAGGGCAGGTCCATACCCCACAGGGGGTGCCCCTGTGGGGTATGGACCTCGGCTTAGGGCGTCGCTGGGGGAGGACAGCAAGGGACGGCTGGATCGGGGGTAACAGCGGCGCGGCTCTCAGCGCGCTTTATATAGCCACGGACGCGCAGGCGCGATGCGTATACGTACTCTGATAGAATACCTTAACAAATGTTTGCCGTGATTCTTTAAATTGACATAACTTTTTTATTTATAAACTGATTGACATGAAATAAACACTAATGTTAAGTGAAGCTTACTACAATATATTAGTGAAAACCGTATCTAAATCGAATAAGCCGTTTCTGATATAAGCGTGCACAAACGTGTGCGTTTCGACCGCGCGACCATGGCGTCATATTAAAAAAAAAACCATGCCAAGATTTTGTAAAAATTTGTCAAAGTTGATTCCCAAAACCATAAATTTGTCAAAGTTATGGTTAAAAAGTTCTAGGGGTTTGAACGTGGCCGCGCCATCGAAACGCGGAGAACCGCGCGGCCACGGAGATCTCTAAAACTAAACGTTGCAGAGACCTGAAATTCAGGTAAATAACAGATTGAATTTGTAAAAAATTTGTAAAAATATAGAAAAAATTCCCAGGTCAATATTTTAGGAGCTATAAGACTAAAACTCCATGGCCGCGCCATTGAAACGGTGAAGAACACGTTATCGCCGATATCTCGCTGAAAAAGCTTCGCAGAGGTCTGAAGTTTTTTGTAAAACCTAGATCTGAATTTGTCAAATAGTGTAAAAATGCACAAAAAATCCTAGGTTAATATTTTAGGAGCTATAAGACTAAAACTCCATGGCCGCGCCATTGAAACGGTGAAAAACACGTTATCGCCGATATCTCGCTGAAAAAGCATCGCAGAGGTCTGAGGTTTTTTGTAAAACCTAGATTTGAATTTGTCAAATAGTGTAAAAATGCACAAAAAAATCCTAGTTATTTTAATTATTTTAGTTAATTACGAATGTTGTGTAAAGTTATTTGTTATGGTTCTCGTACTTTTACTCAAAACCACAGTATTGTCAGCATCAAGCAATGATTTAAGTGATTTTAAAAGAAATCTATAATATCTAAATCCATACTAATATTATCTATAAATGCGAAAGTAACTCTGTCTGTCTGTCTCGCGTTCACGGCAAAACTACTGAACCGATTTAAATGAAATTTGGTACAGAAGTAGTCCATAGCCTGAGAAAGGACAAGAAGGAAAGTTTTTATCCCAAAAATCCCACAGGAACGGGCACTACGCGGGTAAAACCGCTGGGGACAGCTAGTATATAATAAAATCGTCAAAAATATAGTTTTTAGAATTTGGTCTGTCTGTTTATTTGTCCGGGATAAACACAAAAACTACTGCATAGTATTCATTCGAATTTTGCATTAAGCGGGTGAAACTGCGAGGAACAGTTAGTGATTTCTAAAACGATAGGTGGAAAGTTTTCTGTAAACAAAAAGCCATGGTCACCCTATTGAAATATTCAAGACGTATCAAAAGTTATAAAAAGCGAAAAAAAAAACATTTTGCCTGGTTTTATATAGTTTTACATATTAATAGGTGTTGTTTACAATAAAAAACTCGCTTTACTCTTACTTTCTTCGGTAGATAATCACGACATATTTCTACGCGATACCGTACTACAGCTCCTGAAATATTAACCTAGGATTTTTTTGTGCATTTTTACACTATTTGACAAATTCAAATCTAGGTTTTACAAAAAACCTCAGACCTCTGCGATGCTTTTTCAGCGAGATATCGGCGATAACGTGTTTTCACCGTTTCAATGGCGCGGCCATGGAGTTTTAGTTTTATAGCTCCTAAAATATTAACCTAGGATTTTTTGTGCATTTTTACACTATTTGACAAATTCAGATCTAGGTTTTACAAAAAACTTCAGACCTCTGCGAAGCTTTTTCAGCGAGATATCGGCGATAACGTGTTCTTCACCGTTTCAATGGCGCGGCCATGGAGTTTTAGTCTTATAGCTCCTAAAATATCGACCTGGGAATTTTTTCTATATTTTTACAAATTTTTTACAAATTCAATCTGTTATTTACCTGAATTTCAGGTCTCTGCAACGTTTAGTTTTAGAGATCTCCGTGGCCGCGCGGTTCTCCGCGTTTCGATGGCACGGCCACGTTCAAACCCTTATAACTTTTTAACCATAACTTTGACAAAGAACAATGGCAGCCGCCCATACATTAATTTAGCTGAGATAAAATACTGGCGTCTTTAAATGAAAAATATATGGTTTAACTCGCCGTCAACTTCTGAATTAGTTTGTGCAAGAATTTTCGTTCGAGAAGGCCGAGAATAATAGAAATTCAGTGATGAACTTTTGTAGGTTATGTCTTTATTAATGCCAATTCGAGGAAGTAAAAGGGCAACATTGCATTCGTATTTCTATTATCCTGTCAGTATATTATAATGTACTCTGTGCTATTATCCTTACCCAGTTATTACAGCATGCAATGTCTTTTTTATGGTAGGTAATCCCATTGGTTATAAATACTCTTTGGCACGCCTTACTATAGGTATACAATTGGTATCATGTACACACGACGGCACATCAAGCTTTACATTTCCAGTATAACGTGGCTTCGCTTTGTATATATTTTCTGTACAATGAGATATCCATAAACTGGTTTTGTATAGCTTAATCAGCTGTCGTGGGTACCTACAACAGGTCTGAGGCTGCCAGTCACCGTGAGCATAGTTTTAGGTATTGAAGCAATAGGATTATAATAGTATTTTGGATTTTATAAATACTTGCTAACTTTCAGAAAAATAAGTAAGTATTTATAAAATCCTAGAATGTGTGTGAAATATGTTGAATAAGTTGTTATGAACCAATAAAACAAGTTTTTTTATTCACATAATATTTATTCTTCATCATCCTCTCTTACAATTATTTCATCCAGAAATTCTGCAGGTGCTGAAATATTTTGCTGATGTCTGGCCCATCCTAAGTACCAGACTAGTGTCATTACATGAGCGCAACATCCTACTGTGCGTCGACCAACTAAGCAATTACAGCAGTACTCACTGATTCCTGTCCGTCCAGGAATATCATTTTCTATTATGATATATACATAATATTGCTTCCTGCTTACGTGACGTGACTTAATTTTACCTCTAATTAGTGTTGTCACGCCAGTGCTTCTAAGATTATATTCAGAAGAGGAATCAATGTGTTCACTAGAAACTTCAATTCTGTATCCACCATGGAAACGTACATGCTCGCCATAATATGAGCGAGCTTGTTTTATTTGGTACGTTCCCAGGGCGAAGAGAATTAAATCTCTATATTCAAGGGTTGGGAAGCATAAAACATTATTGCGATCAGCAGTGATACTATGAAACTGTGAGGTTCGTCTATTCATATTTAAGGCGTCAACCATATTTGCCAGATTGTTTGGTAAGTTCATCCTTTCTCTAATTATTTCAATTATTTCATTTGCATATTGATTATTTTGGAAGCGAACACCAAACTTGTTCAAAAGAGCTGCCGCTATTTGAAATGTTTGCATCATGTGTGGTAGAGACCGTTGAAAGTATTCTTGCCTAAAAAGTTTAAAATCTCGTTTAAAGTGGCCATTCACAGCCTCTACCACCCATCGGCAGATAGTGACACAGCGACTTTTATTGGCTTGAGCTGTAGTTAATTGGTGTTCGCCTTCTAAAAGTGATTCTGGCATACATGTTCTATACCCACATCCCTCTAGTAAACTTAAACAATCCCTAAAACCCCTGTCCAGAATGAACACATCATCTTCTCTGAAATATGATCTTAAAGAACTGCCAGAGGAAAATAGATTAGACATAATTTCAGCATCTGATGTAGTTGCTTTATATGGGCCATAACAATCAACAATATATCCATCACATGCAACAATCATAAAAGGTTTTAGTAAGTTCCTGTATTTATGTAAGGAATAACTTTGTTTTTGGAACATATAGTTTGAACTCTTATGTATATATATGTATGTGCCATCACATATTACAATGGCATTGTTACCATTTCCATAAAGTGAATTTGGTATTAACAAATTATGTTGCATTAATTGTTCCCGCCTTAACTGATTTATGCCCAGATGCACTGGTACGAAATCCTGAAGGAGGACCTCTCTAACTTTGTCCATCAACGACTCCAAGGTTCGTCGTGGAACTTTAACTAATGTGGCAATTCTTTCATCGGAATCACCAGTCCTCATTTTTAATAATAAAGCTGCTAAGCCTAAACTTCCTCGTTTTATTTGACTAAGGCGGGATACCTCTTGGAATAAAGTATTAAACTTCTCTTTTGTTAGGCCTATCCAATATTCGAAAATGTTATCATCCATTTCTTGCACATTCTCAAAGTCTAGTGTTGGATGGAATGCATTTACAAATGAAAATACATGTTGTACCTGCTGAGCAGTGAATGTATCCATGCTGTTGTCAGAATGGAATAGTGTTTCCCATGAATTACTCATTAAATGTTCTGAGCAAATTCGAGCTAGGCTTGGCAAGTAATATTTATGAGTACCTAAAACAGTTGCACGTAAATTATCTGATATACCATGCAGTGTGGTACTAGTGCAATTTGGAAATACGCAATGATGGTTAGCATTAGCTGCTCGTCTGTACTCTGGCAAAACTATGCTCTGCACATCTGCTTGACGATTGGGAGTTGGGTCTGATGGATGTGATCCAGATGGCTGTTCATCCTCTTGAGCTGGTTGGGAACTACCAGGTAGGGATCTAGTGTCATCAATAACATTACCACGCCGTGCTTCTCTTTGAGTGCGTAACCAACAAGGATGGCACACACGATCAGATACTGTAATCTGCAAATAAAGAAAAAGAAATGAATAGGCCAGTAATTTCAAGCTCCTATGCAGTTGCTGGTATAGAAACTTTTACTTGGAATTCCCCGATGAAATAATATGAGACCCAAGACGGTAACCCTATTAATTCTTTTACGTTTCTAATGTCATATATAATTATTAATGTGTTACTTTTAAACAGGTTGTGGAGAATGTAATTTAGTAGTATACCTGTCTTGGTGCTAATCTGCTCTCTAGAATATTTATCATAGACTGCTGTAGTTCAGAAGGGTTATCTCTCAGTATTCTGTCACTTTGTCTACGTAGAATAGAACGTCCACATAAAAGACACACATTAGTGTGGCCTTGGTGACTTGATTCAGCTTGTTGGTTATCACTGCTTGCAACTTCTTGTTGCAACTCATGATTGACACTAAACATTGCAAGATTTCTGCATTCTTCGCAAACATAGTCATCGTCAGTAATCTGAAACCAATTGAAAATATTGTTATCTGCAATGGTACCTTATCAGAGCCTTGTAATAAGTAACACAGAACTTATATTATTATTGTATCTATCTTGTATTCATAAAAATGGTTGGTTCTTAGTGCCCCTGTCAACATCTACAATTTGAACAAAATATGTGTTGTGGTATCTACAATGTAAACTAATAATAATAAGGTACATAGTCAAGAATAGCTACTTACGATTCGGGGATATACCCAGTTACACAGTAATGTAGTCACTCTAGTATCAAGCTCCAATGCACAATATCGGCGCAGTGTATTGACGCATATATTGCAGTTGATACACATAATTCGTGTCGGTCTGCCACGACGACCTTCCATCTTACTTAGCAAACAACTAGTTCACTAATAACTAATCCAAATAATGAGGCAAGATCGGAGTCCAGTTAAGAAAAAGCACAATATCACACAGGGAAAATCTCGGAGTCCATAAACACGCACAGGGTCACACAGGGGAATATCACAGTCCATAAGCAGTCCGGGTCAAGTGAATTAGAGAAATAGAAAACGGAAATCAATCGAAAGCAACAAACGAAGCGCAAGCGCACAAGAGTCTGTGACACTGTGACATCAACAATTTATTGTCAAACGCAAGTTATATTTTTTTTAGATTTGGGATATTAGTCTTTTGACCCGTCATTAATTGAAAGTAATTCATTTATTTTTGCAGTACAATATTTTTACGTCCCTGCAAGGAACACTTCCACTTAGAAATAAACAGTATTGTTACTTAATTTGCTCAGTTTAATTACAATAACAAATTAAAACTAAATAAAACACAATAATGCTGATTTTACTGTTATTAGGCAGAACAAAATATAAAATGGCAACACTCGACGTCAATGAAAAAATCAATTAACTTTTCATTTAAATTATTTATTTTATCCGGCCCTAACTAGTTAATGTGATACGTTGAAAAAACGTAGAAAAATAATGGAACTGCCTTCGTACATAAGTCACTTTTAGACGCTCAAAATAAATTCAGCTAAGATTTCGCCATTGTCCTTTATGGTTTTGGGAATCAACTTTGACAAATTTTTACAAAATCTTGGCATGGTTTTTTTTTAATATGACGCCATGGTCGCGCGGTCGAAACGCACACTGCACAAACACACAGACAAACACAAACAGACAAAAAAAAAATATTACAATTTCGGGTTCGGCATCGATATAATAACAACCCCTGCTACCTTTTTTTTTATATATGGCGGCGGGAGCGTGGGCGTAGCGATGATTTGTTCATCGTCTTCGTTTCTTGGTGTGGGTTCCATGAGGTCGGTCGGTAGTGTGGGTACTCGGGCTAACCAGTAAAACGTAATATGTAATGTGGCACTAATTTACAGTCACGTTTATTCGCAAAATTTACATTAGGTAGTTGTCGTTAAACAAGGAACAAAGGCTCGTACGGTGAACTTGACAGTTTCGATAGTATGATCTGTTCTATGGCGTCAGTTACCGCCAAATGTGAATTGAATGTGAATTTCCCACGTTTTTCAATCGACTCTGTCCACGTGCGGTTTGGCGGGAAAATTTTACAGCGCCACCTCACGGCGTTCACTGTACTAACCGATTAACCAATCAGAATTAAGTTACAGTTTGACCAATATTACAAAATGAACGAGTACTAATTATGATTATGACGACACGGTTGGCGCAGTGGTTGAGTGATTGACTGCTGCGCAGTATGTCGCGGGTTCGATTCCTGCACGGAACAAATATTTGTACGACCTGCAAGTATTTGTTACGGGTCTGGGTCTTTTTCTATCTATATTATGTATGTATTTACAAAAAAAAATGTATATAAGTAGTTTATTAGCCATCTCGTTACCATAACACAAGCATAAGGTTGCTTAGCTTGGGACTATATGGCGTTGTGTGAAATGTCCATGGATATATTATTATTTTATAATGTTGCCGTCCTGAAATAGGGATGCTACGACATATATTTCTATTGTACAGACACCACTTTTCTACAAATTTATTATATGTATAAATTAACCTGACATAATAAATCTAAAGAGTTCCATTTAAAATAATTACATAAAATGAAAATGAAATGTTTTAATGTTTGTTTTCCACACAACGTGAAAATGGCGCCAGTCTGTTGGATTTATTTATAGGTACTTTAGGCACAGAAATGTACAGAGGCGGACTTAATGCCATAAGCATTTTCTACCAGTCAACCTTTGGGTGATGCAGAGATAAACAGGTAAAGGGTTCATTACCATTCGACAGCGATGCCGAGGAATTGTTCGACGCCATATTTCAGTTAAGATAAGATATTATTTAAATTTTCATTAATTGCATTTATTTTTATTATAAAAATGTCATTAATAAATTCATAAAAAGAAATATTTATTAATTGATTCATAAATGTTCCTAACTTATTCTATTCATTTTGCGGAGCACCATACAGCCCTCATAACATTCTTTTCCCAGCGAATGCCTTTATTGATCCCTATTGTGGCCCAACCTTGTGATCCATACAAAACAGCAGGTTTCACCATTGTTTTACAAATCCTCAGGAATGCGGGAGTCGAAGATTGTTCCCGTGATCGTCTGCGATTTCATCGATCCTGTGTTAAATCTGTGCTTGACAAACAATACAATAACATTCAGTGTAATGGGTATTGTTCTTCTCCCTATTTTTGAGTCGGATGGATGTTATTATACTGAATGAGCCCAGAGAGCTCGTGGCTAAGAGCATGGGAGGAGCTCGTGGCTAAGTACTAACAGCAGCACAGGTCGATCCATTAGGTTAAGCTACGCTCGCCGGGGTCGTGGATGGGTGACCATCTTTACATACCGAGACTCCTCAGTGCCTCGGAAAGCACGTTAAGCCGTTGGTCCCGGCTGTCATTTGTGCATCTTTGACAGTCGTTACGGGTCATCAGAAGACCGAAAATCTGAAAGCTGGTCTTACCAAGGGGTATCGTATTGCCCAGTTACTGGGTTGTGGAGGTCAGATTGGCAGTTGCTCCTTGTAAAATACTGGTATTCAGCTGCATGCGGTTAGATTGTAAGCCGACCCTAACTTAGTTGGGAAAGGGCTAGGCAGATGATGATGAGCCCAACCACATTGATCCGGCATCAGTGACATTCTTTAGGTCATCCGAGGTGCAGGTGAACTTCACTTAGGACACTCCAGCAGCTACCTGAATATGATTGGACTGTTCATTTTCAAGGATTTTCTTGTACAGCCTCTGGTTTCAGTCATAGGCGGTCCATTCGGTTCGTCTTATCTTATTTCTTTTATTACCTTTTTTTTAAAAAGGTATTAAAAACACTTGAAAAGGTTTCATGGAATGAGCTGTTAAATTGTGAATGTCCAATAGACCTATATAACAGATTATGTTTAACTTTTTCTGATGCTTATAATGAAGCTAAAATCCAAGTCTTAGTGCACAATAAAAGGAAAAGTAAACCCTGGATCACACAAAAACTTAAGGAAATGATAGGTATTAGCATGATAGGTTGTTTAGAAATTGTAAAAATAAGCCAGAGGATATGAATTTGCGTAGACAATATAACAGATTTAGAAATAGATTAAATAAATGTATAAATAAAGCGAAAAATAAATACCGACAAGAACAAATAAAAAAATGTAAAAAGAATATTAGAAAGATTTGGACTAAAATTAACTCATGGATAGGAAATGAAAAAAGAAGTGTAGATTCTGTTATTTTTTAAAATACTTAGGAAAATTAGAATCTTCGGTTGAGGGTATATGTAATAAATTCTCAATAACTTTTACTAAAGAAATATTAGATATAAAACATGCCTGTAGTCATAGGTTTTTAGATAGATCTAGCTATGTTGATTCCGGAAAAGTATCACTACGATTTCAGAAAGCTTACCCAATATGTAGATAAAATAATAAATTTGCTAAGTTGTGATAAATCTGAAGGAGTAGATAGAATTAGAGTTAAAGAAATTAAATTATTAAAAACTAAGTTGAGCCCTGTTATTGCTTTATTTATTAACTTGTGTGTTGAAAAGGGGTTATACCAAGAGAAACTAAAAACAGCCTTAATTAGACCTATTTTTAAACAAGGTGCACATAGTAATTACGCAAACTATATAGTCCATTGAAATGTTACATTTGCTTTGCATTTTTTAGAGAACGCAATTTTATTTTTGGGACATGTTTGGGGAATCAATTGAAGCTTAACCTCAAGTTTGTGGGGTCGCCACCCTTGTCCCCCTAAAATACTTCTTTCGCGATATCTCGGAAACAATGCGTCTTACATAAAAAATGCAAAGACATAATTTGTAACAAATTGTTTTGCCTACAAATATGTAATACAACTTTTTGCCCTAAATAAAAAATTATAGAAGTTATAAGCAAAAAAGGGAGTTTTTTTTTATAAAAAAATTCTTTTTTGCTCTATAACTTTTTTTTAATACATTTTACAAAAAAAATACATCAGACCATTCTTGTAGATGATCCTTTGAGGATAATTTTTCCCTATTTTTTTTTTATTTTCATTTATTAATAACGCTGTTACAGCGCTCCAAAGTTGACCGGGTTCGTCAATGTTCATGAGAATCCGGTCGAAACGAAATGTTTAACTTATTTTTGTTTTATTTTTTATTGTAAATAATATTCTTACAAGAATTTTGTTAAATTAAAAAAACAAATCAAACTTGATAGATCTTCTCAAAACTGCTCTTTCAGCGGTTGGTATTTCTGTCGACCAAACTGAATCAGATGCATCATGATTTTGTTATTATTGTGGCAGAGGACATTGCCATTCTTGTATTGCTCACGGCATTAGGCACAAGACAGCTTTTTTTGAAGGCTGGGAAATCATCCAATGTCTTCTCTAGTTCTGGGTGGAGGGAGTGTCAGACTCTTATTGACTAAAACCCATTCATGTTCCTTCCGTAGCCCTTTATGTTCCAGGGTAGTGGTGACCCTTTCGGACAATCCCGATTACCCGGCAGGCTTGGCCCTAAAGGGCCTTCATGTGCTGACATCTCTTTTAGGCGCGGGTGGAACATATACGCGCCATCCGGCACCGGCCTGGTCCTGATCGGGTGGTGAGCCACCCATTGCTCACCGCCCGCAGGCCCGCGCTGGTGGCCGGGAGTCTTTACGTGGCTCCCAACGCCCGGGGCGGGTCCCGCGGCGGCTGGGACGGGAGGACCTTTCTCTCTCCCATCCCGCCACCTCCTTCGCGAGCATGACTGTTTCGCAGAAGGAGGTGACTGCCTCCCACTCCCTCTCGCCCCGGACCATGGCTTGCACCAGGGCCGGGCGCGAGAGGTCGCCGCCGCCGATCGCCTCTACGAGAACACGGCGGTGCTCCGCCCAAGTGAGGCAGGTTTCCACCGTGTGCTCCACCGTGTCCTCTGGGCGATCCTCGCAGTGGTGACACTCGGGCGTTTCCTCCCGCCTGATGATGTGCAGGAACCTCCCGAAACATCCATGTCCGGTGAGGATCTGCGTCAGGCGGTAGGTGAGGGCGCCGTGACGCCTCTCTAGCCATTCCTTAAAGAGGGGCCTTATCGCCACTGACGTGGCGTGCCCTAGTTACAAGACAGCCTAACATTTATTTTTCAAAACCTTCAAAAGGGAGCACATCTGCTCAGATATAGCCCTTCAAGTTTTATGTATGGAGATCTCATAACACAGAAGTTGCTGTTTTTTCATGCTTTTTCAGGATGTGATACAACATCAGCAGCCTATAAAATGGGAAAATGAAAATGTATTAAAATTATGGAGAAACATTCTTAATTAGCTGGTGGTACCGCGCTATTCCATCTTTGCTCACTCTTGTTGGCGAACGTTTTTTCATATCTTTATACGGCTTTATACCAGCTAATTCAATTGCTGATGTTGTATCACATCCTGAAAAAGCAGGTTTTGAAAAATTAATGTTAGGCTGTCTTCTGCCACATTAATAACAGAATCATGAGATCGGGATGCAGTAAGCGCAGCAGAGACGATGATTGAATCTGCATCTGATTCAGCTTGGTTGACAGAAATACCAACCCCTGAAAGAGCAGTTTTGAGAAGATCTATCAAGGCTGATTTGTTTTTTTAATTTAACAAAATTTTTGTAAGCATATATTTACAATAAAAAAAAAACAAAAATAAGTAAAACATTTCGTTTCGACCGGATTCTCATGAACATTGACGAATCCGTTCAACTTTGGAGCGCTGTAACAGCGTTATTAATGAGTGAAATTTAAAAAAAAATAGGGAAAAATTATTCTCAAAGGATCATCTACAAGATTGGTCTGATGTATTTTTTTTGTAAAATGTATTAAAAAAAAGTTATAGAGCAAAAAAGAATTTTTTTATAAAAAAAATCTCCCTTTTTTGCTTATAACTTCTATAATTTTTAATTTAGGGCAAAAAGTTGTATTACATATTTGTAGGCAAAACAATTTGCTACAAATTATGTCTTTGCAATTTTTTTGTAAGACGCATTGTTTCCGAGATATCGCGAAAAAAGTGTTTTCACCCTTTTTCCACGATGGCGGTCGGGGGACAAGGGTGGCAACCCCACAAACTTGAGGTTAAGCTTCTATCGACCCCCCAAACATGTCCCAAAAATAAAATTGCGTCCTCTAAGAAATGCAATATTCGGTCCCTAAATTGTAACATTTCAATGGACTAATAGGCCTATAGCGTTATTGTCAGTTATAAATAAAATAGTAGAAAAGTTTATTGTGAATCAGGTAAGTGTTTTCTTGGAAAAACACAATATTCTGTCAAATGCACAACACGGTTTCCGACGTGGACGGAGCACGGCGACGGCCTTGGCGCGATTCGCGGACGACGTCAATGAGTGCTTGGGTCAGCGGAAGCAGGTGGTGGTGGTCTACATTGAATTCAAAAAAGCATTTGACACACAAACACCCATAAGGGACCAAGCACACTTAGAATACACTGTTTCAACACTATCTAGATACCTAATCGAAGCCTACCACGCATGCTGTAAGCTAAGGGCGCCACAAACAAACAGTCAGAGGACGCCTTGGTGGAACGCCGAACTCAGCAAACTCAGAGACACACTACGCAAACAATTCAACAGAGCCAAAAATACCAGACTACCGGAAGACTGGGACCTATACAAAGAAACCCAATACACGTACAAAAAACAAATCAGAACTGTCAGGAGAACAGCATGGCGGAATTTCTGTGAATCCATTGAAACAAACAACGAAGCCGCCAGGGTAAGGATAATCTTATAACAGATCAGAACCAAACCCTGGGTGTGCTGATAAAACCGGAAAAATCATACACACTAACAGATCAAGAAACATGCAAAATCCTCCTCGAGACCCACTTCCCGGACTGCAAACTCCTAGAGGACAAGGAATGGGAAGCAGAACCAGAATGGACCCCAACAGACCTAGACTGGTCCAGAGCCCACAAAATAGTCACAGAGGACCGGATAAGGTGGGCAATCGACACCTTTAAACCATTTAAGTCTGCAGGGCTGGACGGCATCTTTCCAGCCCTACTGCAGTGGGGACTGGACCAGGTGACACCATGCCTGGTAAAGATATATCAAGCCAGCATAGCACTCAAATACGTACCTCTCGCATGGCGAGAAGTGAAAGTCATCTTCATACCCAAACCGGGCAAGACCGACTATACACAACCCAAAGCTTACAGACCAATAAGCCTCACATCATTTCATTTGAAAACCCTCGAGAGACTCTGTGATAGGTACATCCGAGACGGACCTCTCCGAGTAAAACCACTACACAAACAACAACATGCATACTCCACAGGCAGATCAACGGAAACAGCGCTACACAGCGTGGTTTCCAAGATCGAATGCGCAGTGGACCATAAATGCTCGTCCCTGGCTGCCTTCATCGACATAGAGGGCGCCTTTGACAAAACCACTTTCAAAAGCATCAACATGGCCCTCGACAACCACAAGATAGACCCAACCTTGAACGGCTGGATCACCAATATGCTCAAAATGAGAGCTGTACAACTTACAGTAAACGACACTACAAGGGCCATCGTAGCGAAAGGATGCCCGCAAGGGGGCGTTCTCTCTGCGAGGATCGCCCAGAGGACACGGTAGAGCACACGGTGCAAACCTGCCCCGCTTGGGCGGAGCACCGCCGTGTCCTCGTAGAGGCGATCGGCGGCGGCGACCTCTCGCGCCCGGCCCTGGTGCAAGCCATGGTCCGGGGCGAGAGGGAGTGGGAGGCAGTCACCTCCTTCTGCGAAAAAGTTATGCTCGCAAAGGAGGTGGCGGGATGGGAGAGAGAAAGGTCCTCCCGTCCCAGCCGCCGCGGGAGACGCTCCGGGCGTCGGGAGCCACGTGACGACTCCCGGCCACCGTAGGCGCGGGCCTGCGGACGGTGAGTAATGGGTGACTCACCGTCCGATCAGCACCAGACCCGTGCCGTACGGCGCGTATATGTTCCACGCGCGCCTCAAAGAGATGTCAGCATATGAAGGGGCCCCTCAGGGCTAAGCCTGCCGGGTAAGCGGGATTGTCCGAAAGGGTTACCGCTACCCCGGTACATAAAGGGCTACGGAAGGAACATGGATGGGTTTTAGTCAGTAAGAGTCTGACACTCCCTTCCGCTCCACCCAGAGCGGGAGCAGTCATTGGATGATTTCCCAGCCTTAAAAAAAAAAAAAAAAAAAGGGGGCGTTCTCTCACCGCTACTATGGAACCTGGTCGTAGACAGCCTCATAAAAACACTCAATGAAAAAGGCTACTATACAGTAGGCTACGCCGATGACATAACCATTATAATAAACGGCACACATGAAAACACACTATGCAACCTCATGCGCCAAGCCTTGAAAATAGTAGAGGACTGGTGCCACAGACACTAACTATCAGTGAACCCAACGAAGACTGAACTGATACTTTTCACAAAAAAAAGGAAAATGGCCACACTACAACTACCCCGATTCTTCGGAACAACCCTAAGCCTATCAACTGAGACCAAATATCTAGGAATCTTTCTGGATAGTCAGCTGAACTGGGCAAGGCATACTAAACATATTATCACAAAAGCCACCATATCACTGTGGCAATGCAAACAACTGCTGGGCAGGAACTGGGGTGTTAAACCCAAAATCACACACTGGCTATACGCCACGGTCATCCGACCAACCATCACATATGGCTCACTAATATGGTGGCCCAGAACAAACTTAAGCATAACCCAAAAAGAACTTGAGAAACTGCAGCGACTTGCTTGTGTAGCTATTACTAGCTGCATGAGAACGACACCTACAGCAGCCCTACAGGCGATGCTAGGACTGCCGCCTCTACACCTCATCGTGCGAGAGGAGGCAACCATGGCCGCCTTTCGGCTAAATATAACAGGAACCCTAAGTAAAGATTCCAGAGTAAAGCACACACGGGTAAGGGATGACGCAATCAGACATCAACCAATGCTAGCGTCACCCTGCGATAGAGCCCCAAAACAACACCAATTTACCAAAAACACTATGACATACCACTTATCGAAGAACAGTGTGACTACTCTGGTCCGGAAGAACTAAGAGTATACACCGACGGGTCGAAGACCGACTCCGGAAGCGGAGTCGGGGTGTTCTCACGAGACCTTAATATACACATATCCAGCCCACTGGGCAAGCAAACACCGTCATCCAGGCGGAGTGTGTGGGCATCATACAGGCAGCACACGCAATAGAAGCCAGGAAAGTCACCGATGCGCAAATACGCATAGTTTCCGACAGCGCCTCGGTCCTGCAATCCCTAAAGAAACAACACCACACCTCAAAACTAACACTAGAATGTCACAACGCACTAGAACGTATATCAGTACTCTACCGCAACAAAGTGACACTACAATGGATAAAAGGACATAGCGGATCATTGGGTAACGACGCAGCTGACGAGCTAGCGAGGAGAGCCTCCAGTGCGCCAGCCTGCGGACCGGAACCCATGATACCCATTCCCTTTAACCAGCTACGCAGATGGCTGCAAGAAATCACCCACACGCAAGCGGAGAGCTGGTGGACCTTGTCACCGGGCTGCAGGCAATCCAGGGAGGCCATGCCATCCCTGGATAAAAGGTTAACCAGACGGTTACTACACCTGAACAGAACCGGCCTGCGCCTGATGACGGGGACCATCACGGGACACTGCTCACTAAAAAAACACTTCCACACAATAGACATAACAGACAGTCCTCTGTGCAGGGCCTGCATGGAGGCTGAAGAAACCGTCGCGCACGTACTCTTTGAGTGCACAGGCGTCACACAGATTAGGGCACAAACTATTGGAACACCTAAATCTTTTACAGATATATTACACAGACCAGGAGCCGTCATCAACTTCTGGAAGGAGGTGGGCTGGCTGGAATAACCGCCATAGGCCGCCATGGTCCACGCACAATGGTCCGCCAAGGACTGAGTGCGGAAACCAAAGCCCCAAGAAGAAGAAGAAGAAGAAGCATTTGACACATTGGAGCACCACCAGCTGCTTCAAGCCATGGAGGAGTGCGGGGTCGCGGGACCACTGAACAGGTGGTTCCGTGCCTACCTCACAGACCGGACACTGCGAACGGTTATTGACGGCGTCGTCGGAGAGCCCAGACACGTCACGTGTGGTGTGCCGACCGGATCCGTGTTTGGTCCCGTCGGATACATCATGTATGTCAATAGCATGTGTAATGTAATTCATAAATGTCGCATTTATATGTATGCTGATGATACTTGTCTAGTTTATTCAGGTAAAGATTTAAATTTAATTGAAAGTAACATTCAAGAGGATTTTACTAATATCATCAAATGGGCACACGACAATGGCATCATAATCAATATAAATAAAACCAAATGTATGTGTATACGTTCGCCTTATCTTAAAAAGATCGAACGTCTGCCGCGCATAGTGGGGCATAGCTATGAGTGTCTGCATCGTGGTGGACTGACGTTGTGTGAGTGTGCAAATATTGAGGTGGTGGAGGAATACAGGTACTTGGGTTTAGTCATAGACAACAGCTTCTCGTGGAAAACACACATTATACACTTATGTGACAAACTCAGGTTTACTAGTAGTACTTGTGAAATTCCACCACCTTAGTTTTGTGCTGGATAGGGCAACATTGTACATGGTCTACTATGCGCTGGTGGACTCGCTACTTTCTTATGGGCTGGCGTGCTATGGTAACACTTTTAAAACATATTTAAATAAAATAAAAAAACTGCAAATCAGATTCATGAAACTATTAGTAGACAAAAACACAAAAAACCGTTGTAAAAGTAGTGATTACGAAGAACTATTTTTGGAATGTAAAATGCTGCCAGTTCATGAGAGGGTAGTGTTGTCAGTAGCGTTAGAACAGTATTGTAGCAATGAATTTAAAAGCAATATTATACGCACAAGATCTCAAAGGAACAATAATATCGACGGTTGAAAGGCTTATTGGTCTAAGCGACATTTTTTGCTATATTGAGTTATATACATATTCGGAATCAGCAAATTTTTCTCCGTCGTTTGAGTCAGGTTTAAATTTTTTTGACTACTTTTTTGGCGCTTAGCACCCACTGCAAAATAGGCCTCATTTCTAAGCTCATTGATCTATACGACACAAAACTAGACAAATTTGAGGACTCGATGACTTAAGCTATTTTGATTTTTTCGAACTTTTATAACGTGTGTCGATTAAGGCATTTGGCTTTTTCGGTTTTGTCATTTGGCCCATTTTGCATTGAACTACATTAAAAAACCGTGTCGCTTGAACCATTTTGCATTAAGTGATACTAATTAATTATATCTTTTGGACATTGCTGAATTATAATGGCCTAAGCATCAATATCTACTATAATTAATAATAATATCTACTATAGTTTCATGCTGCAGTCCCTCTAATGGGCATTTGCATCAAACTACTTCACTCTGGTACAACACCATCATGTTTCTTATACTCATTAGGTATATTCAACTGACAGTTGACTTGGCGCTAAATTCATTTTCTTTCGTTTTATTTTATTCTAGGTCGATCCTTAAGTCAGTTTACTTTAAGCTATTTTACTTACGGTAGGCGTTTAAACCATTTTGCCTTACTCAAAAAATAACTGAAATTGATTCATTTTGGGCTAACCAACATAAATTTTCTAAAATAATACACAATTTTCAACAGTAATAACTTAAAAAAACTTCCTTACCTAATTAGGAATATACTGTATTAAATAAATAAACGTCTATCTAATAGTTTCTTTTTTATGATTTTTTTATCAAAAAATATAACTTTGATCCGTCCTCCTGCAAGTTTTACAAAATGTCGCTTAGATCAATTAGCCTTTCAACCGTCGATATGACAAGATTTGTTGTGCCCACTTGTAATAATAATTATTATGGTAAAAATAGTTGGGACTAAAAAACTTCTACACCTTCGGTAGAAGTTTTTTAGTCCCAACTATTTTTAATAACCTTCCAGTCGATATAAACAGTTGTACCACAAAAACTGCCTTTAAAAATAAAATACATAAGTACCTCTTTAATATTTTTTGTCAAAGCCTCACTGATGAGAGTACCTAAAATAAAATTGTATGCCTGTTTGTTTTTAAATTTAAGAAATGAAAGAATAGTTTACCTTATGTGAAAAAGTGTCAATAAAGATAAAAATATTGTTATGTATAAATGAAAAAGGAGCTACGTCTGCCAACAAACTGCTTTGCAGTTTGGCAGACGTAATACGTCTTTTAAAAAAAAATATTTCTGTGAATAAACACTTTTTCATTTTCATTTTTTTTTCTTTTCTTTATTTCTTCATATCAATGGCCATCTCATCTCGGCAGCATACGGTCCTCACATTTAATACCGTGGCGTGTCTTGTCATCTGCACGATACAGGATGACTGATGAACGCTAGTGATGGCGCCAAACACGTGTTAATTACTAAGATATCTGTACCATTTTTTTATAGGCATATACAACGTGACGCTACAATGCTGAAATTAATTTAACACATATACATTTTCCTTTCATGAAGACAATAATTTCCATTAAACGTTATTATTTACGATTTTGTATAAAATGCTAGAAAATAGTTTTTTATAGCAACCTGTAGGTACTTAAAGAACTGTCGCGCAGCGGTAATTTGCCGGGGTCACGGATCATAACATTCGCATCAATGAAATGAAAAGGAATAAGCAATACCTACTATTAGGATAAGACAACTGCAAAAAGTAGGCGAATTGATTTTATTATTTAGTTTGTTTCAAAAATGTATTTTTTTTTCAATTTTCGATTTATTTTAACCTAACAACATTTATAATCATAATTAATGGGCCCGTGTGTTAAATTAATGCACCATTGCAGCCCTACGTTGTAACTCATAACTATGTTTTTGAGTAAATTGTGAAATAATTTTAGAATAAACGCGTTCGTCATTAAGTTCGAAAAATACTTTTTTTTCGACTAATGGAAGTAGAGACGTGAAATGTCATATTATTTTTGTTAAAATGGTGACAATTATATTAATGACGCACGAAAGACAACCATAATTAATCATCAGTCTTCTCGGCAGCTGTCATCAAGCTCCTACCAGCGACACTGCGAAGATCGTCGCTCCACCTAGCCTGAGGGCGTCCTCACGTTTGCCGATGCGCGGTCTCCACTCAAGAACACGTCTACCCCACGTTTCTACAGCTAATATGGCCGAGTTATTGCGACCAGGCCCGTGCCGAACGGCGCGTGCGTGTTCACGCGCGCCTCAAAGAGATGTTAGCATTAGTAAAGGGGACCGTTAGGGCCGAAGCTTGCCGGGTAAGCGGGATTGTCCGAAAGGGTTACCGCTACCCCGGAACAAAAAGGGCTAAGGAAGGAACATTGATGGGTTTTAGTCAGTAATAGTCTGACACTCCCTTCCGCTCCAACCAACTCAGAGAGACTGTAAGTATAGCCCTTTCTTTTTTTGTTAATGGCATCTCGCAGTTCAACCTCAGGGTTGTCTACTGCTTAACCGGGCTTGCTTGTGGCTGCCACAAAAGAATTGTAGCCTCCACCCAGGGCTTAATAAAACTAAAAACTAACTTACAAACTACACTACTACTTACAGCGACTACACGCTAAGGGCACCCCCTGCGGGGTTTGGACCTCGGCTTAGGGCGTCGCTGGGGGGGGGGGGGGAGACAGCAAGGGACAGCTGGATCGGGGGTATTTAAAGCTACTGGCTCGGCGGCAACGCGGGCTGGCTCGAGCAAGGGTCGGGGGAAGGGACAGGGTCGTCGCGACGGGCCTCGACGGCGAGGACGGAACGGCGGAAATCTATGTTTGTGTGTTAATCTGATAGTGCTAGTAGCCGGGTTGCTCTCCTGGGGGAGAGTGGTTAAGTATAGCCCGTTCCATAGCTCGCTTATATAATAATTAATAAGTGCTAATTTATTACCTCTCTCAATACCACACCAAGGTTATGGAGAAAATTCCATGGATTTTGAACTTAAACATCCTATACACGCTTGTTATGTCAACATGCATGTATGGGAAACGTTTCGTAACGATAATGAGATACGATCTGTGTGTGGCGGAACAAAACGCGACATTTCAGCCTAGATACACATCTGATCGACGGGTTGCGGTACAACAACGAAGTGTACGGACTTGGATACTCTAGGGAATATTTAATATTCAGGAATGAATCGTTAATATTCACCCTTATTTGTAACGCTGCATTGGATTTCGCCTCATATTTTTTAATGGCATCTCGCAGTCCAACCAAGGCGTTGTCTACTGCTAAACCGGACTTGCACCTCTTATTTTTAGCCTATCAGACTCTGTATATACCATAGTGGTGCAGGTCAAATTGGTTCAAACTCTTGTAGCATTTTTTCATCTTATATTGACTTGCTTTCTGACTGATATTGAGAGGACGGTAACCAACGTGAAGGAAATTGGTAACCACTTACTATTAACACCACGTCGAAAAGAGATGGAGCAATTTAACCTGTACAGTTCCATCTCATTCTCACACTGAAGTACTATAGAAATAGTACTGCTATAAATAGACCAGGGTCAATAACTTTTGAAACCAAAAAAAAATATAGTGGGATGGAACCCATTATTGTTATATTTGTATATTCTCGTTATTCTTATTTATTGTTATATTCTCTTTCTTTTGCAATGGGTTTCATCCTACTATATTTTTTTTTCACATTTTCCATTTTCGAAGGCGACAGAACTGGTTTATAAAGGTGATGGGCTCCAAGGCTCCAAGAAAATTTGTATTTTTGTGCGGAAGACACTTCTTCAATTTACCATCTCGAATAATAATATTACTGTCTTGTATTCTTAAGGCGCCTCATTTATTTCTCTCAAGTGTCTCTTCAACTTTCTTAGAGAAAGTATAAAACAAAAGATACTTGTATTTTGGTAAGACTTCCAGCATCGGCATTTTTATTTGGGGGCAAACAAAGTCAAGTTTTATTACGGCGCGTTTACATTAAGCCGGACACTGAAATCTTCAAATTACTCCTCCCGCTCTGGGTGGAGCGGAAGGGAGTGTCTGACTCTTACTGACTAAAACCCATCCATGTTCCTGCTTTAGCCTGCTTTATTCCTGTTCCGGGGTAGCGGTAGCCCTTTCGTACAATCCCGTTGATATAAAGGTGTCTAATCCCTTTTATTACTTGCTAGACTTTAATAAGGTGATCAATATCAAGACCAAGACCAAGAGTTGGATAATTGGAAACTAGAAAATCCTGACATTATTATACTGAATCTCCAATCTTTTCGCTGAAACAGCCAGCTGTTGACACTAATAACTCAGTGTTGTCAAATGAAGACTTTAATTAACTTGCTTTAATATATTTCTTTAACTAGCGACCCGCCTGGCTTCGCACGGGTGCAATTCAGATACTATTGCTCGGGCGTAGCTGCGGGCGAAAGCTAGTTAAGATGTACAAACCTTCCTCTTGAATCACTCTATCTAATAATGCCAACTGCGTTAAAAACCGTTGTGTAGTTTAGGAAATCTAAGCGTACAGAGAAGCACAGGGTGGGGACAGACTTTGTTTTATACTATGTAGAGATACATTCAATAATATTTTTGTTCAGCTGTCTATTGTTCACTGTAGCAGCTGTCTCTTTAATCTATATATTCTTTTCAAATCTAAATTAGTTTGCGTCTCTATTCTGCCATTTACTTATAACTAGTTTCTGCCTGCGGCTTCGCCCGTCGATGTCGGAAACTATCCGACGGGACTAACCGGACTAACTAAAAAATACGGGGTAAAAAGGTATTCTATGTGTAAATCTACCTGGATTTACACATAGAATACTTTTTATCTAGTATTTTTTACCCTTTCTATCACGGACCTGGATGAAATTCGGCACAGATTTTTTTTCGCCGAATTTCATCAAGGTCCGTTTTGTTAGTGTGACAAAGACGCGGAGATTTTATTCTTAATCCATACTAACGTGAGGGACTACAGTATTTATTCTTTGTCTTGTCTTTTTTCGAACATGGGTGCCATACTTTCAAATTCAAACTCAAATTCTTTATTGTATTCACGTGTAAGTGCACACATGTACTGTAGTTTCATCAAGTGGCGTAAAGCAGAGAACAGAAGAAGAGAAAACAAGACCGGGTGTTGTGACGTAACTTGGAAGGGCCTTAAACCTAAAACTGGACTGTGATAGTAATTTATTTCAAAAATATCTATTTTCATTCAATATATTTATTTCTGTATCTGTCTGTGACATCACAGCGGGTCTTATCAGAATACCAGCGCTGCGACACTTATTTTTAAATGTCTGAGCAACATAAGGTTGGAGCCTATTGACTTCGTACAGTATGTTTTTATTTCTTTAGTTGTTATCTCCCTTTCCTTCTATTTAATCAACATCATTCATCATTCTCCTGCCCTTATCCCAATTTATGTAGGTTCGGCGCAACATGACGTCTTTTTCTTCCATACTTCTCTATGAGTCGTCATATCGGTAGTCACTCCTATTCTAGCCATCATCTTTCACACAATCCATCCACATCGTTTCTTTTGGTCTCCCTCTACTTATAGCCATCCTCATTCATACTCACAACTTGCCTGACAACCTATTGAATAATATGGATAAATTGCCTAATAAGATCCAAAAAGAATTTCATGAAGCGATCTTGCCTAGATACATCAGAATCAGCCGTCTACAACAGGTATTTGAAACCATAGCCACCTATAACTTTATTATGCCAACAAAGTATGATTTAGTTCTACAAAAGTTAGCTCATTACACACACTTTGTGGTTGACATTCATATCAGTAGTACTTACGTTGTAATAATATATTTTTCATAATAGTCAGCCACGAGCGACTGTGAGATGATTAGTTGTGAGTACAGTTTGTTCAAAATATTCTTTATTGGCTGGTTTTTTTTTCTCTTTTCTAGTCGTGTTCGAAATGATATTAAAACTTTTGAGTTTCTGAGTGAATATCGAATCGTAGTCTTAATAAATCAGCACTACTGTTATTTATAAAAGTGTCCATGGAATTTCTTGCGTGGCCATAGGTTCCTACATTGAATGGGCAACTATAGCCCAACCGCTGTTCCAGAGGTAGCTGCCTGGTAGGGGAATTGAGGCGACTAGCGTTAACGGATTCGTTAACTTGGGACAACGGTTACCCCTACCGCAGCTTCCTCTGGTACGGTCTCAGTTAAGCGGTCGTAGTATAAGTTCATCTTTCTGACTCCTTGACAATTTATAAGTGCCTGTATTTTTTTTATTTGAAGAAAATGCTTGTAGTGTATATGGGAGTGCTCCTTCAGAAACGTACCTCATAGAACTACCTACAGGGTATCCGATACTGATGCTAGGGCCAATGTCGGCCAGGGCGCCGGGTTTGTTCGAAACAGTTACCCTGGCCCCTGGCACAGACAAGTGAAGGAACACGGATGGGTCTTAGTCATTCAAAGTCTGATACGTATCAACCAACTCCTCCCCCGCTCCCCAGGGCGGGAGAAGTTATTTGATTTTTCACTCAAAAAAAGAAGGGTTTGCGGTACAAAGACAGCGATAAAGGCGGAGCGATATTCGTTACCATAATAAGAAGTAAGAGCAACCGGTCGATTCTGTAAAAGTCTCACAGTGAAAACTTAGGTGAAGTGAGTTGTCGTTCCATCTAATGCCAGAGAGTTGTCACTCTCTGGCATTAGATGGAACGACAACTCACTTCACCTCACTCAGAATAGCACTACTGGTTAGCAATAAGCCCCATTAAAATATTAAGTTTCTGTGTAATTCTGTGTAATCGAATTTCTGTAAATGAGACCAGCTGAATTGTTTCCTTAGCAATTGGTCACTTAATTGAGCATTTCCAGAATCCAGAACTTTGGTCATGTCATGATAATAAGCGATAGTCGTGTCAACAAAGATTATACATTTAAAGCAGCTAAGTTTCTTGATGATGATGATGAAGAAGATGAACACACTGTTGGAAATAATAGAGTTACAGAAGAAATAAACGTCAAACTTTTTAAAGAAGAATGCATTACTATGAAAATAGAAATTGATGGGAGATTGGGTTTACCAAGAATTTAAAGTCTTCGTTTGCTTTTTGCAAAACAAAAGCCCTTGTTGACATGCATAGAACCGTTTGCCAAGAATTTGGGTTCTTACAGAGTCGTTTTCAAACATACTCGTATAACCATAATTTTCCCTATCATTTCAGCCCAACACTTTGAATTGATATACATCTTCAAGTACCTTTTCCTTGCGGGACTGTATGCTGCAAGTATACCTCACACCGCTCCAGCCAAGTTTTCAGTGAGCTCTCTCTATGATTCAACTCTATCTATGATATATCCTGTGGTTGCGGCTGGATCTAATCGATGTAAGTCACTTATTTTACTTTAACCATTAAATGGCAACCGGCCAATTACATCCATACTAGTCCATACTAATCCATACTATCCATATTTAACATAGTAAATTCGAAAGTAACTCTGTCTGTCTGTATGTTCCCTTTTGACGCCTAAACCACTGAACGGATTTCGAAAAAATTTGGCTGAGAGACAGATTGCATCCCTGGAAAACACATAGGCTACTTTCGGTCTTAAAAAGATAATATCCACGCGGACGAAGTCGCGGTCAAAAGCTACTAAGTTGTACATACAAATTCTTAAACTCGTCTTTCGAAACTCCAAGTTCACCGACATGATCCTCTTCTATATATCCGTAAATACATAATTTATTCACGCAACGTTAGTTTCATATATCAGAAAATTCTAGCAGTGCCCAAGTTCATGATGAAGTAGACCATGTAGGCAGAAAGGTAGTCAATGTTTTTCTTTAATCCCCAAATAGTATCGACCGGTCCGATTGTAAACTTTGACCATGTAACTCTTAGTAGAAATGAATTTTATGGGACGGTAGAAGTAAATATTGGCAAGTGCCCTCAGGGTTGGAAGTTCTCCAGTTATTATTATGAACTTGGTAAAACATTTTCGAAGAAGTTTTTAGTGCTTTGTAACAATAGTAAAACACCAAAAGGTCAAGTAACAGACCTTGCTATTCTCTCGAGACTTACAAGTAATTTCGTTATCGGCAGAATACGAACCTTGGTTTCAAAAGCCATTAGGGAATCGACGTACAAGATGAAAATACAGTAATTTGACATTAAAATTTATATGCACCGACAATATTGGAGAAATGATCCAGTATTGTATTGGGGATTACTGGAGGAATAATTTTGAAATTATTGTATTCGTATTTAAATAAATAAAAATAAAATATTAATTGAATATGTAAATGAATGGGAGTATAAATACTTATGTAATAGGATAGAACATAATTGTAACTTAATAACAAGGAAAATTAATTAAACGCTCCCTCTCTCTACTTATTTAAAAATTTGCTGTGCCCGACAGGGTCCATAATTGTTTCTATTATTTATTTTTATTTACCACCTGTAATGTACATTATGGATTGCAATAAATGATTTGATTATTTATCGTTGCATGAGCAGTGTGTGTCACCTCCAGCGCTTCAAGAGATAAACTACGATAACATGGCCTGCTCCGTCAAGATTCAAAACGTTTGAAAGTATTTGTGAAAGTAGTTACAAATCCACCAAGACTCACAACGCATGTTGCTGCCGGCCTGCTCCTGAAAACAAATACTTACAACTACATACAAACTATTTCGCAAGGATGTTAGTACAAACATTGAGACAGTAATTTGGAGGGCCGCACCATGTTATCGTAGATTATCTCTACTTGAATTTTAAAAATCTGAAGATACGCCTTGGTAAGACTGGCTGTCTTACCAAGGGGTATCGTATTGCCGAGTTACTGGGTTGTGGAGGTCAGATAGGCAGTCGCGCCATGTAAAATACTGGTATTCAGCTGCATCCTGCATCAAAGGCTAGGCAGATGATGAATTTGACGAAAAGCTTTTAAGAGCATCGTTCTAAAACTTAACAAATAATTTCAGGTGAGGCTTTCAAAAGCTTTTTCGGCATAACATATGAACAAATGCAAGAGAAGAACAAATCCGACTTCAGCGAAGTATTAAACATTGACCTGATCACAAAGAACGGGAATATTAAATACAACCTGACAGCGACGACCAGGATGAATCGGCTGATGGCTCATGCCCAAACTATAGTCATACTAGTCCATGGCTTCATGGAGAGCTCCGAAGGATGGATGGTCAATGCCATAGCTCCAGAACTACTGAAGAAGCCACATTTAAAGGTGTTTGCCTTGGACGGGAGAAAGGTTATCAATTTGGAGTACTTCAGATCCTCAACTAACGTGAGGTTCATGGGTGAACTGCTCGGGATGTTTCTGGCTGACATCATTAAAGGTGAGTGCCTCGCCAATATGTTCGCTAAGAGAAGCTCCATCAAATAATATAATACATACTACATAATGCTGAGAATTTAGTAGCAGAAAAATAGGTTTAATATAGTCCTGTAATATTACAAAAATCATAATATTACCGTATCATTATTATGATTGAATAGATTGCCTAGATTGTTCTCTATTAACTATTTATAAAAGTTTATGTAGCGTTTGAGCACATATACCTAGAGTTATTATCATTCAGTGCTGTTAGATAAAATCTTTAACATGAAAGATGACGAAGTGATAATGATTTTTATGCCTCATCATGTACAGTAATTTAGAGGCTCGTTTGTGGCTAAGTAATTTATTTATTTACGGAAAAACAAACATAAGCACAATAAAAAACCAGTAATAAAATCTAAACTAATATTATAAAGCTGAAGAGTTTGTTTGTTTGAACGCGCTACTCTCTGCAACTACTGGTCCGAATTGAAAATATATTTTTGTGATGGATAGTCCATTTATCGAGGAAGGCTTTAGGCTATGTAACAATGTAACGACCAATAGGAGCCGAGCAGCGGGTGAAACCGGGGGAGAAGCTAGTGTTAAATATAATATCTAACGTTTTCCACAGATTACAATTTAAAGAACTTAAAACTAGCTAATAACACAGATACATTACTCTAATAAGTATTGTACAGAGGCCAGCACATCAAGTCACCACAAACTGTCAAATCTTCTCAATCGATTTTGAACTTAAATAGTAAAATGTTTTAAGGTTTAAAATCACTTGGAGAAAGACAGCTCGGTACAGAGGCCAGCACATCAAGTTACCACAATCTGTAAAATTTCTATGATAGTATTTCAACTTTATTGCAAAGACATAAGGTTCATTTTTAATTGAGAAAATTTGACAGTTAGGAATAGCTTGATGTGCTGGCGTCTGTACAACTTGATGCGCTGGTGACCGTACATTGTATTATGCTTTTAACTTAAACACTCTGATTGGGGTTTATAAGGTCTTGCGTTAATTATGTAATTATGTCAAAGAGATCAACAAACCAACATACAATATGTTGGTTTGTTGATCTCTTAGAGTAGCTAGGATTTGCTTCTTACTAAGAAAAAGAATGACCATTGAATTAGTCACAAAAATTAAGGGATATCATTTTTTTTCCAAATGTTTACTTTTTTTTGCTGTATGATCATTTTCCTTGGAGTTCACCCAAAAAATTGGGTTTTTTTTAAGGTATTACCTTGGTAAGACTAATTAAGGAAGGAGTTACTTGGTTTGGAGGTCAGATAGGCAGTCGTGTCACGTAAAATGGAGGTATTCACTACACAGACTGGAAGTAGACCATAACATAGCTGTAAAACGGCTAGCCAAATTGATTGATGTACAGTATTTTCCAAGTCTATTGGCAGGTATAGTCTGATCGAATTATATCTGATGAAAATGTTAAAAAATTGATCAGAAAATGTACCTGGGGATGCCAATTTGTAGTTCCAATTACAAACTGAGTGCTTTGATTTGATTATTTGAATACGTGATATCGAAATTGTAATTTTAAATCACCGTAAAAAAGCTTTTCATTTCACATTTTTTGAGCCGAATATAAATATTAAAACTTCATTATGATTATTTTTCAATCATAATTCATTAATTTTATACAAACAATACTTAATTGTTACCAAAAGTGGTGAGTTTTAAAGTTGAAACCTTCTAAGCGCTAATTTCACCAATGAAACTAAACGCGATCAGCATATTTAAAACGCATTCAAGAGCTACCAGTATCAATATTCCGTAGAAAAATAATGACACTGACAGGCCTTAAACTGGGTTTATATGCTGATCGCGTTCAATAACATTGGTGAAATCCGCCTGTAACAGACATAAATTTGTTACTCATTCCCTTTAGTAAGTAATTGTAAAGGAATTTAACCAGGATTAGTTATTCACATTGGAACAATAAATTTTCACTTAAGTTTTAAAAGTTTCATGTTCCACTTTTCCAGGTGGCCAAGACCCATCTAAGATCTACATAATAGGTCACAGCCTCGGATCTCACATAGCAGGAGTGGCAGGAAAGAAGGTTCATGAACTCACTGGCAGGCTTATTGGGCGTATCACCGCTTTGGATCCAGCAGGACCTTGCTTCAGCAACGTCAGTGCCAGTGGGAGACTTGACAAGACTGATGCGGAGTACGTTGATGTTATACATAGCAATGGAGGCTTTTTGGGTCTTAAAGAGCCTGTAGGTAAACGACGACTGTTATTGCAATATTTTTTAGAAATAGAATTTTTATAGAACCTTTTTGGGGATGTCAGTAGATGTTTGGTTATTTCTGCCATGTCTACGGAACTGTTGATGTCTTAGTTCCAATTTTACAATGAAATTAACTGCAATTAGCATATTGAAACCGCATTCAAGACCTGTCAGTGTCAATATTGCGTAGAAAATCATGGCACGTTCTCAAACGGGTTTATAATCGCGATCAGTTTCATTGGTGGAATTCGCCCTGAAATCGCGAAAAAAAATCAGCTGTTCCTTACATTTTGACGAGTTATACGAACATAAATGTAGGGAACAGCTGATATTTTTTTCGCGATTTCAGGTTTTGTCCCATACCGGTAAAACTGGCCATCATTGCCCTTAGCGGATATGTTTGCCCGAACACGAAAAATAACTAAAATAATGATTTGTAAATAAGTGTATTTAGCTGACAACATTATCTAATTTTTAGGGTAAATTTAAACATTTTTCTGGCAAAATTAAATATTAGCAACGGTGCTAACTTCACTCAGTTGTCAGCGAGACATGTTGAAAGGAGGACTAGTGTGAGGTGGTGCCAAAATCTTGTGTTATGTTTTTACTTACTGTCAGCGTACTACATCTCTCAGGTAAGTTATTTTAATATCAGAGTAATTATAAATATCGCGCTTCATTTTAATGCTACTTTGAGACCTTTACAACATAAAATCTTGAAGATAATGGAGTGGGCAATGATTCCCGAATTTGCGCGAACATAAGAGTGACAACATTGCCCACTACAAAAATAATGTTAGGGTTGGCACCCATCAGCACTCAGTTGACAAATATAAACTAGGAACCTACATTTAGTTTGTTTGGTTGCAGTATGGGAAAGCCTACGAAAAGAAATCGCAGAGTCCTCGGGTCTCGGCCCTATAAAAATTATTCAGAAGAGATGTTACAGCTCGCGGTTGAAAATGTAAAAAAAAATAGGATGTCCTCGAGATCAGCAGAAAAAACTTGACTGATTATTGATAATAAAAGAGTTTATATTTGAACAGATTATTATTTATCACATTAATATGTATCAACCCTAATCCACTGTTTTACTATGTATGACAAAGTCCCTGGTGTGTAGTGTAACATTGCCCACCTCAGTAAAATAAAAAGTGATACGTTTTTGACATATTGAACACGAAGGATGGCAACTTTGCATAATTCACTAAAACATACCCTATTACCCAAGCTTTAGAACTGATAATTTTAGAGAAATTAAGGTTGAGCAATGTTGGACGGTTGTGCGTATAATTTTGCCCGGCTATTTAGGCGCCTTTTTCTTGGATTCTGTTAAAGTTAGAAACACTTTATTTTGTGATTTTAGACCTTTAACAGTAATTGCTACCATGGTCGACTTTATTACGAGTTCTGGTGAATATTTTTTGCAAAATCTCAAAAATACGTGGAAATGCGGGCAATGATGGCCGGTAAAAGTTGTTCATAATGATGAGTACAATGACTTCTTAAGAGGTTTCTGGTGTTTTACAAATAACCCTGTAAGTCCCATGTAATAGAGAGCGCTTATTGCCATAAACAAATACTTTCAAGCTACTGTCAATATGGAACTTGTGTCATTATTGACGAAGGTATTAACAAGCGCAGGCCATTGTTCTAAAGAAGCATTATTCCTGTTTGCTGGGGTCCTGAGTAGGCTTCACATTTTTCAGGGGCCACTTCACGGCTTGCTCAAACTTCAACTCAAACTCAAAGCATTTATTTCTTACAATTACAATTACTTTAAAATTGTCAAGGGTTAGGTCGGAAAGATGAGTCTAGTTGCTAATTAAAAAGCGTAGTAGGTATCTATGGAGAAGAAAGGGCAATAAACTCCAAGGAGACTGTCCTTGGGGTTTGAATTCAAAATCACACTAATATTATAAAGGTGAATGTTTCCCTTGGGATAATTTCTGACATACAAACGGGCGAAGCCGCTGACAACGGCTAGTTATAACATTTCTATTGGAAATTTCCCCCTCCTTAAGGATCTTTTCAAAATTCCTCAATTTTAATAGTTCTTGAGTTATTAACGAAAAACTAAATGCTATCTTTTTTTTAAATTTGTTAATAACTATTGCAATTTTGTATGTGCTAATAAACGCTTTCGATACTTTTACATTTTTCTAGACGTCATTCTGAATCGACTGAGCCATCGCTCATATTTCTACGAGCTTTATCTTTAACTATGTGTTAATCCAGGTCATACACTACCTCTGTGCCAAGTTTCAACCAGGTCCGTTTGGCCGTTTGAGCGTGAAGGACGGACAGACGGACTCACAAACTTTCGCCTTATCAATATTAGTGTGATCAACACGTTTTTGAACTTGTTGACTAGCCTATTAAGGTTTTAGCTTACTTACAGGTTTATTAAGAGTAAGTAGCAACGTATTTTACAAAAAAATCTGAATACTTTTCCTAATGCCCTTTGTTGCCCAGTCACGAAACGAAAAAAAATGGCCTAATCGTTTTTGTTATGTTTTCTTAGTAAACATTTTCTATATTTTTCCATATTTTTTTTTTCTAGGTCACAAAGACTTTTATCCTAACGGCGGTGTTTCACAACCAGGGTGCTATATCTCCATTTGCGACCACAGCAGAGCTTGGGAGCTATTTGCTGAGTCCGTCGCATCGCCAAAACATTTTCCCGGTAAATGGAATTTTCTTTCAAAATTAGTATTGATGTGTGCATACTTTTAGCTTGGACAAGAAATTGTACTGCAAATCAGCAGTTTATTTTAAATGAGAAAAAAAGGATCGACTTTTTTAATTTTATTTTGAATCTGAATACGAAATACACTGAAAAAATCTAAAAATACCTTTAAATCGTTTACTTTTCGTTTCATTTTATGGCAAGAAGTAAGCGAAAAAAAGTCCATGTACTTACGACGACCAAGCAAAGAATATTTGGATCAAAATCAGTTACGTAGAGAGATAGACTTTATATGAAGTGATATATGTACATGTAGTTATACCTGACTATATCTGAGGGCTTAGACAAGTGTCAATCGCTCCGTGTCGATTTGATTTCGAAAAATGTTGATCGAACAATTCGTTATCTCAGCGAGTCGGATTGTCAAGAACGCCACTTGTCAACGCATTTGTATGGGAATATTGATCGAGTTTCGTTACACGATTTGACATTGTCTCGTAAACGATTGATCACGTGATATTTCGAAAGCTTATGCCAATTCCATACATTTCGGATTTATCTAATTTCGTTATCGTCAATTAAAAAGTGACTTTGCCTAGGCCCCCTGACATATCTTGCAAAACCTCTATAGTAATATTTATTGCTTAAAACAATGACATCTCTTACGTAAAACTAAATTATTCAACATTTTCTTTACAGCTCGAAGATGCGCTAACTGGACCATGTTTGGAGATGGTCTTTGCTCAAAGAATGAGATATCTTACATGGGTATCGAGTCCGATGACAAGAGTCCAGGTCTTTACTTCCTCACTACTAAAAACTCTGCACCCTTTGGCATGGGTTCCGCTGGCAGTGGATGAGGGCAATAAACTGGCTGAAATAAACTGTTTTGATGGAATTATTACTATTATTTGTATACTCAATACCCACGGGGACGTGGTTTCCTCCCGCCTGACTATGTGCAGAAACATGTATTGCCCAGTTAGTGATTGGATTGTGGAGGCAGTCGCTCCATGCAAAATGCTGGTATTCAGCTGCATCCGGTTAGACACGAAGCCGAGCCAATATAGTTGGGAAAAGACTAGGCAGATTGAAACTAAATATAAAATAGAAATAGGTTTCCAAAACAGAATTTCAATAAAACTCATGTTGTTGGTCTCCCGGGGAATATTATTGCCTTCTTGAAAGATATTACTGTTCTTTGTTTTCAGTGATAAACTGATAACTTTTCATTGTTAAAAATTCAGTTACGTAATATTTTTTTCCTTATTTTTGGTAGGAACTGATAATATTTTTCCGATATGTGCAAAGTTTTAGTGGGAAAGAGGCATTATTACGACAGAAGTTTACGAAACAAATATCAGGAAGTCTATAAAAAAAAACTCATGAAAAACATTTTTGTCATGATGGTATGGAAGTGAGAAAAGAATGAAACGTACGCAGTAAGGTATTGTGGAAGGTTGGGGACCTTCACTGAGGGGGCTCAGTGGTAGAGTGTGTGTTTAGTGTGCATATGAGGACTTGCTGGGCTATCAAAGCAGATACACAGACCGTGAATAATCTATACTAATATTATAAAGAGGAAAACTTTGTTTGTTTGTTTGTTTGTTTGGTTGTAATACTAATATTATAAAGAGGAAAACTTTGTTTGTTTGTTTGTTTGTTTGGTTGTAATGAATAGGCTCAAAAACTACTGGACCGATTTTAAAAATTCTTTCACCGTTGGAAAGCTTAGTTTTCTAGGAGTAACATAGGCTACTTTTTGGCCCGGGAAAAATAACGGGTCCCACGGGAAAGACCACGGGAGCGAAGCCGCGGGCAAAGTGCTAGTAAGTTATAATATTATGTCGAATACATCTGCCAAGCCCCACGGCTCATGACAGAGTCGTGTCACTTGGACCAAAAACCTATCAACCTATTCTTATCATAATTGAAAGGTTCGAATGATGTCAGATTATTACCAGCCATGTTCAACATAAGGTTTCACACAGGCTCTACAGTACCTACTGAATGGAATTCCCGAGACACTTTAACACATCACCTAATTTGACGTAACATAATTCGATAAATACCTATACCGGCTGAAATTGAATTCATGGGCAATATTTTAAGGGGTCATTGTATTCATAATTATGAACTACTTTTATTATGGGAACATACCTGAAATCGCGAAAAACAATCAGCTGTTCCATACATTATGACCCCTTAAAATATTCTGACTGAATTCAATTTTATATTCCATGAATTCAATTTCACCCTGTATATTTCAGCATTCCATTTATAGCTAAGAGTTAACGTTCTTTTAATTTCACTTTTATAACATACTTTTAAATATTTTGCTCATTAATTTAAAAAAGAAAAACTGATGTTTTAGATGCTGTGAGGTATAGACGACTTTAACAATGACGACTTATGGGGACACGGTTTTACAAAAAAAAAATCTTTCAATCTTCTTATATATTACAATGCATTTGTTCATAGAAACATGCAATGTCAATGCGCCTTATATCAACGTCATAATTTTCTTATAACAAAAACCTAAACAGTCTTGTTTAAACTTATTCTAATTTTGAAAGCTCGAGTGAAGCCGGAGTTAGTTTCTTACCAGCCTGCTACGACATAAGGTCGCATCAAGCATCAAGCCTCTACAGTACCTAATCGTCTTTTTTTCGCTGACTATACCTACTTAATTTTTGAGGTTGTGTAACTTACGGAAAACATTTAATATGGACCACAACAGCCATTCGGTTTCAATGCTCCTTTGTGTTCAAGGAAATTAATTTAATTAAACCTTTTTCTTTTATACAAAACTTACAAGTGCTTCACAAAGTTTCTAAATAAACAAATGAAAAACGGCACCCTAAATTCATACAATTTTTTCAACAAAAACTCAAACAATTTATTTCAATGAAACCATTTACAAGCACTTTTGAAAAGAGTCGAACTGTCAGGAATATGAGGGTAGGTCACGTGCCACAAAATGTGAGGCTAAATAATTAATTTCAACGTGACAAAAATGAACGCTACTCACGTGGACCATTTTATTACAATGAGTCCCCCTAGCCACGTGTTCCCAAAGTTTTTTTTTTTAACAATGAACTCAAAACTCCTTTTTCGCGATAAAAGGAATCCTTTAGAAGTGGCCGAACTTTTTTTAAGGTTCGTCGTGAAATAAAACCTGTTTTTTTTTCCGCATACTGTTGTTTAATTGTGTGGTATTAATTAGTTTCAACTTACTTTATTAACCCTCGTTTAGGAAAGCGAACGGGGAAATTCGGGGGATCATTGTTCAAAGTAATTTATTTGCGACATTTTTGTGTTGTTTTTGTATACTTACTTAATTGCTTTATTTTGTTCATCGGAAAAAAAGACTTTAAGAACAGACTGAAAACATCGAGTATGAAAAAAATAAAACTTCTTCTATTAGTAAAATTGTTTTTCGATACTTGTTGGGGTTTCTGCGTCAGGTCGTCGCCGCGTCGTCGTGTCAGCGTCTTTGAATGAAATCAGACACAAGGCTCCTTAATATCGTTATATTGTACTCGTATGTGGACGTCCTTTTCCCAATTTATTGGTTTTTGCGTTTAAAATAAAAATTTGCGTGAGACCGTTTGCGAGCCCCCAAGGCAGTGAAAATCCGCGGAGAGTCGCTAGTGTCGCGCCGAAGCGATGTGTCGTTCCTTTCCCGCGCGTCACCGTCATCCATCGATTGGTGTTATGTGTCGCCAGTAGATGGCGCTATGGTATTAAACAATACTTCTGCAACATCGATTGTAATGGTTAACTTATCTCCCTAGACATTTCATCAGCCTTAAGTTGTAAAAAAACTCACCCTGATAACTTAGGTTAAGTGAGTTTCAAGTGAGGTGTCATTCCTGATGCTAGGTATTAAGACTACTAATAGCGCACTTCATGTTCAATTCACGGTGAGATTTTTACAAAATAATTATGATATGGCTAGAAAGGGAATGATACGGCACTGTTTCTCTTTACTACAGGCTATTATGTAGCCTATTTAAGAAGACAGTACCCCAACCATTAATGTTGTACACCAGTGTTTATTCGTAAAGTGCAACTATTTTTATTGTATTTACTGCAAAACCTTTTTTATGCAATAAAGTCTTCCGAAATGTTGACTAAAACAAGGGGTGAGACAGTGAGCGGTCTTAATGAGCAGTGTTTCATTTAAAAGTATTTTAACCTTCGATCATTGTCGTTACGGGTCGTCAGAAGCCCGAAAATCTGACTGCCAGTCTTACCAAGTGCTATCGTATTGCCCAGTTACTGGGTTGTAGAGGTCAGATAGGCCGTCGCTCCATGTAAAATACTGGTATTCAGCTGCATCCGGTTAGACTGGAAAAGAACCCCAACATAGTTGGGAAAAGGCTAGGCAGATTGATTAATGATCGAAGATTTTAACAATAATTTTAAATACGTCGTACGGACCGCAGCAAATTGGTTTCGGCCCCTCCCACGGCTTTCAAAGACCCGAGAAAGAGAAAACATGTAGATATTGTAAAAGATATATTTTAAGTAAAATAATAGTATACATGAAACTTCTAAGGCGATTTACACACGGCACTGCGCACCGCCGCGGTAGGCGGTGAAGCGGATCTCATGTCGTATTGGTCTCTAAGAAATCCGTTGATGCCTAACTCACGTACACCGCCCGACCGCGCGGTCGAGCGGTACTCGTTTCTACTGCAAATATAATACTGTAATTTACCAACTATTCACTTTTCTTATAAATGAAAAAGATTGAAATGTTTTGATAAACACAACAGGGATGTCACTCGACTAACGAAGTGTCTAGACGCAGTCAGTTGAGTGACATCCCTAGAGAATCCTAAATTGTTCGTCAAAAGTCTCATCAAACAAAGTTATTTAAATTAAGTGCCATGACCTCAACAGTAACAAACTTTCCTCTCACAATCATGAATAGAATAGGTAACCTTAAGCTACATATATAAAACAATAACGTTAGCGCAGGCAGCAAGCGCGTAAGCAGGATTGTCCGAAAGGGTTACCGCTACCCTGGAACATAATGTGTGTGAATATTCCACGCGGGCCTCAAAGAGATGTCAGCATATGAAGGAGCTCGTTAGGGCCGAGCCTGCTGGGTAAGCGGGATTGTCCGAAAGGGTTACCGCTACCCTGGAACATAAAGGGCTACGGAAGGAACATGGATGGGTTTTAGTTAGTAAGAGTCTGAGACTCCCTTCCGCTCCACCCAGAGCGAGAGGAGTAATTTGATGATTTCCCACCCTCGAAAAAAGAAAAACGAGGGGAGCAATAAACGAGTAGACTCTAATAAATATATTACCGGCTTGGTATATTACCGTACTTATAACAAAACTAGCTTCTGCCATAATAATACATTAAACCTTCCTCTTGAATCACTCTATCTATTATAAAAAACTGCATCAAAATCCGTTGTGTAATTTTAAAGATCTAAGCATACATACAGACATTAGGACAGACGCGGGCAGCGACTTTGCTTTATACTATGTAGTGATAGTGATAAGGAACTGACCCGGACAAACAATTAAATGTGATAGGAGTGAGAATCGCCGTGCCGGTGGAGTCTGAGGAAGCGAGTGGTCATCGGGCCGAGCCGTGTCGCTGACGCGCCGCGCCTCAGCTTGCCAATGACACACGCTACCTGCACTTGCACACCACGAGCCAGTTGTAGGGTTGGGTTCGATTCCCAACAATAAGTACTTAACTAATATATGGATATAACCGAGAGAACTATGTAGTTCGCAAAAGCTCCTCTTTTGCGAACTACATAGTTCTCGCACGAAATAATCACAATCGACTTGTCTACCGGTACCAGCCTAACGAAGAGTTATCATGTTACCCAATAGCTGGTTAGTCGAGCAGTCGTTCCATATAAAGATACTGATATTCAGCTGCATCTAGTTAGACTGGAAACTAACCCCTACATAGTTGGGAAAAAGACTATGCAGATTTTTCTTAAAGCCTTTCTCTCATTTGTCAACCATTTCACTAGGCCACACAACTATTACAATAGAAGTCTAAGGTTGTTAGGTTGGGTTAGGTTAGAGTTAATTACAGGAGGCTCGATTAAAATCTTGCTTGACAATGTGAAAGACTAATCTGTGGTTTCTGAAAGCTTACCTGTCCGTTGATTCTGTAAAAATCTCATCGTGAATACTTAAGTGAAGTGAGCGGGAATTGGACCCAATGTTGGGATTTGACACTATTCACTCATACAGCTCACTTTAAACTCAGTTCATCTAAGTATTCACGGTAACATTTTCACAGAATAGCCCAGCTGTAGACGTTTATCTCGTGATAAGAAACCCGATTTTATTGATTCGCTTCTGTTATTTTGATCAACTTATCATAACAATTGACAGGCTTCAGAGCAGATTACGTGATCAGAGAACGAATTGTTCATGCCGTTGCGGCACCGTGGTAAAAGGATTAGTGTAATTTTGCTCCATCTCCTATCCTGCCTTCTCTCTCAACATACATGCAGTCAAAGTGACTTCGACATGCACAACACGCCACACACGCACGCACCACATAAATGCACACCACACACGCCTCCATATATTATAACTCCACATATTACTATCTTTAATTTTGTTTTTCTTTATTTTCTTTATTATCTGTAATTTTTTTTAAAACGTATTCTAAATTTTCCTACGCTGGAGCGCTGATGTGTAATCTTTTGTATGGGTGTTAATGACTGCGACACAGTTTACAACTAATGCAGTCATTATCGTACAAAAATTTATTGTAATTTGTGTTTTAGCTCCAATAAATTATTATTATTATTTATTTTGTATACATTTATGTATCTCGGTGGTGCACCGGGTCTATGGGGTAGTACGGGCCGAAGCCAAGTACTACCCCTGGTAATCACTACATAGTATAAAACAAAGTCCCTTTCGCTGTCCCTATATCCCTATGTATGCTTGAATCTTTAAAACTACGCCACGGATTTTGATGCGGTTTTTTTAATAGATAGAGTGATTCAAGAGGAAGGTTTATGTGTATAATTTGTCGACATATTTTGCGGGCGAAGCCGCGGGCGGAAGCTAGTTGGTTATATTATGATGTGATGATGGTGTGGTCGGATTTTGTGATGGTGATAGTGAGTGACATGACATGGTGACATGAGCCTGTATTCGTGCGGTGGTTGCTGCATACGTATGTGCGGTAGCGATTGAAGTTTCACTGTCATTTTTCAGAAATTTTCTCACAATCCTGTTTTCTTACCTCTCACAATTTATTATTATTATTATTATTCTGCGCAGCCCCCGAGACTACGTTAAATTGTTCGTCAAAACTCTCATCAAACAAAGTTATTTAAATTAAGTGCCATGACCTCAACAGTAACAAACTTTTCTCTCATGATCATGAATAGAATAGGTAACTTCCACCAGAGGTGTGCTATGCAGCTATACTGCGATGATGTGAAAGCTACGAAACTATGTGACCGTTTCCACTGATGCTAAGCTATGTAACGGGCTAGTAAGATGCGTAGCTCGAACTAAGCGATGTATCAACAGTAGGGAAGGCACGGGGAGCGGCGTTCTGCACATAGCTACACCACTCGCGACTATCCATAACACGCATCCAGAGCATGCATCCATATTCGGCGGCGGCGACCTCTCGCGCCCGGCCCTGGTGCAAGCCATGGTCCGGGGCGAGAGGGAGTGAGAGGCAGTCACCTCCTTCTGCGAAAAAGTCATGCTCGCGAAAGAGGTGGCGGGATGGGAGAGAGAAAGGTCCTCCCGTCCCAGCCGCCGCAGGAGACGCCCCGGGCGTCGGGAGCCACGTGACGACTCCCGGCCACCGTAGGCGCAGGCCTGCGGACGGTGAGTAATGGGTGACTCACCCACCAGACCCTTGCCGGACGGCGCGTACATGTTGCACGCGCGACTCAAAGAGATGACAGCATATGAAGGGGCCCCTCAGGGCCAAGCCTGCCGGGTAAGCGGGATTGTCCGAAAGGGTTACCGCTACCCCGGAACATAAAGGGCTACGGAAGGAACATGAATGGGTTTTAGTCAGTAAGAGTCTGACACTCCCTTCCGCTCCACCCAGAGCGGGAGCAGTCACTGGATGATATGCCTTAAAAAAAAATGCATCCAGATCATGCATTCATCTATATAAAAATCATAGCTTAGCTGAACCCGTTTCCACCAGTGCTAGTGCTGTATGAACCCATGAATATGATGGGTGGATATTTAAAGCATCCATAGCAATGTAGCTTAGCGTATGTCTGGTGGAGAGGCGCCATTAGGAAGTGGTGAAGTTTTGGGCCAATGAGATTTGAAATTCTGTAGACATGACCAGTCTTCGGCGAGCCCGTGGATAGATTATTACCACCGCACGCGATGGTTGAAGGTGGGTGCCCGTGTTTCAGAAAGTATGTCAAGAAATTGTAGATCTTTGGCTGTCGTTACGGATTCTAAAGTTGGAAAGTCGAACCAGTCTTACCAAGGTAAAAGCATCGTATTACCCACAAATTGGGTTGTGAAAGTCAAAGTCAAATCAGTTATTTCAAATAGCCACAAGAAAGGCACTTTTGAACGTCAAAATGAACAAGAAATAGAATTGATTCTAGTCGCCCCTTCCAAAACGTAGTTTCGTATAGAGAAGAACGAGCACGAAACTCCACCGTTACTTTTTTTAAATGTTTTACACTATTTTGCATAGGTACAGACGCCAGCACATCAAGCTATCCCTAACTGTCAAATTTTCTCAATTAAAAATGAACCTTATATCTTTGCAATAATGTTGAAATACTATCAAAGAAATTTGACAGATTGTGGTAACTTGATGTGCTGGCCTCTGTACATCTATACTAATATTATAAAGAGGTAAAATTTGTAAGTTTGTATGTAGAGGGTAAACTCCGGAACTAATGATCCTATTTCAAAAATTTTTTCACTGGTAGAAAGCTACATTCATACATATTAGCCGAGCAGTCGCAATTTTCGTCTAGCAAGTCGGAAAGAAATACCTCCGAAAACAGAATTATTTGCATGCGCTGCCTAAACAGTTACAGTATATCGCAATTTTCCGCGGACGAAGTCGCGGGCAGAAACTAGTGAATTATAAAATTATATGTGAAGGTCATTATATGTAAGTAGTCATTCCATTAAAAGTACTGGTATTCAGCTGCAATCGGCCAGGCACTTTTTTACCTTGACTCGAAGCTGATCCCAACATAATATAACTTCAAAAGACCCAGTAGTTCCAAAATCAATATGGAAGTACTTGAGTTGAAAAAATTATAAGACTTCTGAGATGAACTTTTCACTCGTAAAATGAAATTATTTTCTTCAAAGCTCAGATAAGTTCGATATAAAAATAAAAACACTGAAGAACTTGAATTCGCGATGAGCTTTCTAGATTATTTTCTTATCAGTTTACTGGAGTGAAGTATTTCTGAGAAATCGCGATAACACTAATCGAATCGAGGGGTTCCTTGGAAAGTTCTATTACTTTGTCTATGTACAAGTTAGAAAATATTTTTCTTTGAAAAACCGGCCTAGGGCAAGTTAGACTCGCGCACAAAGAGTTCCGTATCTATAAAATCGGCAAAAAATATCGTGTCTGTTGTATGGGAAACCCTTTAATAAATAATCATATTTTTTTTTGTTTTAGCGGCAACAGGAAATAAACAGAACTACATAATCTGTAAAAAAATCAACTGTCTGAATGTCACGGTTCATGAGATACAGCCTTCTTTTTTTAGGGTGGGAAGTCATCTATGACTCCGCTCTGGGTGGAGCGGAAGGGAGTGTCAGATTATTACTGACTCAAACCCATCCATGTTCCTTCGTTAGCCCTTCATGTTCCGGGGTAGCGGTACCCCCCTTTCGGACAATCCCGCTTAGTGCGATACAGCCTGGTGATCGTAGTACATATATATCGATGCTGGTGATAGACGGACCGACAGCGGAGTCTTAGTAATAGGGTTCCGTTTTACCCTTTATGTACGGAACCCTAAGAAGGTAGGACATATGATGAAATAAATATCTCTGAATCTAACGGTTGGAGATTTGAGCAGATTTAATTTATTTCCCGATACTTTGTTTTCACTATACCCACGCACAACCTTATTTACTTTTTAGATAATATTGGAACTTGCTTAAATACGATTCTGATGCTTACCAACAAGGAATATTTCTGGCACCTTAGTTGTCGTCTGAAAAGTTTTGAAGGGGCCAAAGAAGTTTAGCATAAAAATAAATAAATAAATCATTCAAACAATCTGTTTTTGTATAAAACAGTGTATCTATTTATTTTCACTAGCTTAGTAACAAGAGTGACTAAATTTAAAATGAGTTATTCTTAACTAGTAGTAAAAGTCAAAATTTTATTGGTAAAACATATGTGTTATCTATTATAGTATAAACAGTTGTTATAAGGTTTTAACTTATTTATGTACCCATTTTATTCAAAAGTCTCAATGTTTAGTATGTTCCTACTCTATAAAGCACCTGCCATCTAATCTCTTCACCACCCTTGGTTGACTGGTAAAGAATGCCTAAGGCATTAAGTCCGCCTTTGTACCTTTATTGTGTGCGAAAAGTTTAAATAAATAAATAGGTATAAAAATTGGTGTTGAAAATCAATAGGTACAGAGGCCAGCACATAAGTTACCACAATCTGCCAAATTTCTTTGATAGTATTTCAACTTTATTGCAAAGACATAGGGTTCATTTTTAATTGAGAAAATTTGACAGTTAGGGATAGCTCGATGTGCTGGCGTCTGTACAGATATCTCTATGTTTTGCCGTTTAAGGCGTACAAATATCAAATAGAAATTACAATAATGGTAACATAATAACTATCCAAGCTAAATTGTATGCTAAATTGTATTGTAATAATTGAGTATATTATTTCAATGTATTATCAAGTCTAACCGCGATACACTCTATGCGGGATTATGAATAACAGAAGGTGCAATGTTATACCATTTCCCTATTTACTCTAATTTAAATTATATTATATTATATAATTATATTAAATTAATCGTGCTCGTGCTTACGCAAGACAAACTTAAAACCCCTGTAATAGGGAAATACTAGTCGCCTTAACTCATGGACTGCAGGAACGCAGATTTACGCAAAACACTATGACTTTTTAACCTTTTGAACGCCAATGATACATATACGTGACAAGTAAGCGCATGCCCTGTACGCCAAGGAAACAAATATGTGACAATGCGATAAACTTTAACACGAAATAAACAATAAAATCAATACTTTTGTTTGTGTTTATATAGATATCTTAAAAACTGAAGCTTCAAAGATTATAGAAACAAAATAAAAGACACCATGTATATTGGGAAATTCATGTTTTTTTTTTTTTTTTTTTATTCTATTTTTTTTTTGGACCTTTATACTATATGTATATGTCAGTCCGATTAATCATAATCACTAATTATACATCATTAGTTTAACCTTAAGATACTAATAGTTTAAACAATAGACAAGCTCCTTCACTGTTAGGGTTTGAGAGTATAGAATTCATGATTCCGACTTGCAATTTGTCCAGACCTAATTTTTCAAATAATTCCTCCCTCTCTGCATGAAATTGAACACATTCCATCAACAAATGGTATACATCGTCTTTTGTTCCACAAGTGTCACATTTAGGGGAAGAAATCTTTCCCATTAAAAAGGCAAAATTGTTTGATGGAATATGTCCGGTTCTGATTCTGTGCGCTATAATAATTAATTTCCTACTTAACTGACTATATGAACACCAAGGTATACGAGGAGGCTAACAGGAAGAAATAAATTTGTAGCTTGGCGTGGAGGGCGTGGTTTATGCTCTGGCGTTCAAAAGGTTAATTGTGTCTGTAATTACGGTATTAGAACGGTTAATTACGGTATTAGAACGGTTAATTACGGTATTAGAACGGTTAATTACGGTATTAGAACGGTTAATTACGGTATTAGAACGGTTAATTACGGTATTAGAACGGTTAATTACGGTATTAGAACGGTTAATTACGGTATTAGAACGGTTAATTACGGTATTAGAACGGTTAATTACGGTATTAGAACGGTTAATTACGGTATTAGAACGGTTAATTACGGTATTAGAACGGTTAATTACGGTATTAGAACGGTTAATTACGGTATTAGAACGGTTAATTACGGTATTAGAACGGTTAATTACGGTATTAGAACGGTTAATTACGGTATTAGAACGGTTAATTACGGTATTAGAACGGTTAATTACGGTATTAGAACGGTTAATTACGGTATTAGAACGGTTAATTACGGTATTAGAACGGTTAATTACGGTATTAGAACGGTTAATTACGGTATTAGAACGGTTAATTACGGTATTAGAACGGTTAATTACGGTATTAGAACGGTTAATTACGGTATTAGAACGGTTAATTACGGTATTAGAACGGTTAATTACGGTATTAGAACGGTTAATTACGGTATTAGAACGGTTAATTACGGTATTAGAACGGTTAATTACGGTATTAGAACGGTTAATTACGGTATTAGAACGGTTAATTACGGTATTAGAACGGTTAATTACGGTATTAGAACGGTTAATTACGGTATTAGAACGGTTAATTACGGTATTAGAACGGTTAATTACGGTATTAGAACGGTTAATTACGGTATTAGAACGGTTAATTACGGTATTAGAACGGTTAATCCACATAAGGCCAAACCACATTAATTCTCTTGAAATAAATCCTTTCTGCGACAAGTATCAACAAAGATGTGACATAAGTACACGCCAGCATAGTGAGTGGTATCGAGATTTGTGACAAACGTATCTGAATTAGATGGGATCGTGTACATTTCGGTTCCTCGAAATCGGTTGATACTATCCGATTTAGTATGCCAGCTTCTTTGATGCGTAGTGTGCTGAAAATTGAGGGAGCATTACTGTTTATTCTTTCGAATATCGTTTGGAAGTATAGTGTTAAAAATACTGAGTTCGCGATTTATTTTCCGAACATGTAAACAAATGTGTTTTTCGTAAAAGATCGAACACTGACGCATAAAGTTCAGTCTGCACTAGTAGGTAATATTTTTCATTTTGAAATAAACGTTATTTACATTTGCATAGGGTGGGAATGATATTTTTAACAGCACTAGTATTCATTCAGTTATCAGCTTAATTTAGACTAACAAAGAGTTTTTAGCTGTAAAGTATTGCAGTTTTCGAAGGGTATTAATTTAAAATTGTCAGTATTGTAGGTTCGTAATTGTTTTTTAATCTCAATTTTTTATTTAGCATTTCTATGCAACATTTGGGATGACACTCTCCACTACCACGAGAATGGCATTTAATTTTTACCCATGCCTGTTGTGCGATAACAAACATATTTTCATTTTTGTTTCATGATCTTTGATTAAATTCTCCAGGACCTTTTACTGGGAAATTCTACTAAGAATAAATTAAATCTAATTAGTGTTTCTTACCCAATTTTAAACTGACCCTTGTATTTGAAATTTCTGGAAGTGTAGAAATATCTTAAGATTTTCGAAGCCAGGTGGATCGATACCAATTTGCAGATGTCGTCATTATCGTACGCTGAAAGTGAAGATTATTGGAGTTACTTAAATATTTATCTGACTCGTTAGGCTCGTGGTCGCAAGCGCTACTGCTAAGCATTTTTATCTGAAATCACCAAAAAAAAAGGCTATTCCATACATTCTGCTCGCCTAATTCATCAAAATGTAGGGTACCTACAGCTGATTTTTTTTGCGATATCAAGTGTTCTTCTTTTTTTATTATGGAACTAGCTTCCACCCGCGGCTTCACCCGCATAATATGTCGACAAATTATACACATAAACCTTCCTCTTGAATCATTCTATCTATTAAAAAAAACGCATCAAAATCCGTTGCGTAGTTTTAAAGATTTAGCATACATAAGGATACAGGGACAGAGAAAGCGACTTTGTTTTAAATACTATGTAGGGATAAAAGTCATTGATAATGATAAGTACAATGACCCCTTAAAATATTGCTCATGAATTCAATTTCACCCTGTATAACAGATTGAACTGGAAAACCAATTCCTCCTAACAAATTTGTTTCACATTGTAACTAAATATGTATGTTATGTTCGAATAGCGTAACATTAAATGTACTTACTTTTTCGAATATACGGATAAATAGTAGTATAATCGGATAACAAAGCGACATTCCCCTTCTTCACAGCATCCACTCCATCTCGCACTGTCACAGATTTTAGCGACATCAACTTGCCCAGTATTATACTGAAGTTGGTGTTTCTGTATTTAAACTGTTTAATTAAACATTATTAGTATAAAATTCATATTTCTAACATATTTATTGTTGTAAAAGATTGAAAAGCCACTAACATAGTTGTGTTTTGGGTCTGGAACCTCTCGCGCAGCGTGCGATTGTTCTGACGAGTGAGCCCCCATGTTCCACTCAAACAAAAATATATTATTTAGCATATACAAATCCTAATTGTAAATTATTATTGTATTTTGACTGAATGAAATAAACTATATGGTGTGATGGGTTAAATGAAGGACATACTTCAGGAGAGTGAAAAACTCATTCTTTCTTTTTCGTGTGGTTAGTGACTAACCTCGTGTCAGAGTTTTTATGCTGCCCATGGCTCCTGACTTAGCTTCAGATGCTGTTGAGAAATATCTCTCAGACATGCTGGTTTCGTCGCAATATTTTCCTTCACCAATTTTTAAGCAAATGATAAATTAAACAATACGCACATGAATCCCTGAAACCAGAGGGCCTTGAACGAACTCGAGACCTATGAGTTGACAATCCGACGGTCACTCTACTAGGCTATCACTGTTTTTTAGTAGTACTCATGAAACAGAACTACTTTTATAAAAGGGCCAACTCGGAAATATGGAAAAAGAACTAGCTACTCCATACATTTTTGTTTGCATTGATGGACAAAATGAACCAGGTGCCATTTTTCATATTAGAAGTTGTTAATTTTCATGGGCACTTCACTCTCCTAAAGTATGTTCCTCGTTTAACCTCCATACTGTATAATTGAAGCAAACGTCTTCGAAGGGTTGTGTGTAAAAAATTCAAATAACTTCGTCCAGAAACAATGCAGCTTTAAGCTGATAAAATTGCTTTATTCGAGTGAATTTTCCCTGTCTTCTTCTTTTCGTGTGGTTCGTGACTAACCTGGTATCAGAGTTTTTCATTGTTGAAACGGTAAAATATTGCTCGTTTGCTTGCATCACCAGCATGTCTGAGAGTTATTTCTCAGCAGCATGTGAAACTAGTAAGCGGGATTGTCCGAAAGGGTTACCGCTACCCCGGAACATAAAGGGCTACGGAAGGAACATGGATGGGTTTTAGTCAGTAAGAGTCTGACACTCCCTTCCGCTCCACCCAGAGCGGGAGCAGTCATTGGATGATTTCCCAGCCTAAAAAAAAAAAAAAAAAGCATGTGAAGCTAAGTCAGAGGTCCATGGGCTAAGCGGGATTGTCCGAAAGTTTTACCTCACCTCGAACATAAAGGGCTAAGGAAGGAACAGGAATGGATTTAGTCAGTAAGAATCTGACATTCCCTTCTGCTCCACCCAGAGCGGGAAGAGTAACTTGATGATTTCCCACCATCAAAAAAAAAAAGAACCCCATGGGCAGCATAAGAACTCTGACACCAGGTTAGTCACTAACCAAACGAAAAAAAGAAGAAGTCTGCGTAAGTGAAACTGAGAACACTCAATAAAATTGACTATTTACAAACTCACTCGCTCAACTATGGCCAACATCATATAATCGACAATGGCACACTCGTAGTCACTGTCAGCCAGGGTGTCCAAGTCGATATCATGCTGCTTATCATTCACTAGATTCGACAGCAGGTTCGAAGTATAGAACGTGTAGACGACATAAGCGAACACGAAGAAAATAAAATACGCGATCCTTCGAGATGGGAGTTTTGGATCTATTGGTGGGACTGTGGAGTAGATAAGATGTTAGTAGCACACGTATTGTTCAAAGGACGATGCCAAGATTTGTCTAACCCTCCAATAGCTTCGTGTAATTTATAGGTAGGTAATTTATACAGGGTGAATTTGAATTCATGAGCAATATTTGAAAGGGTCATCTTTCAAGGAACAACTTTTACTATGGGAACAAATCTGAAATCGCGAAAAAAATGAGCTGTATTTCCATACATTATACTCGCATAAGTTGTCAAAATGTAGGGCAACAGCTGATTTTTATTTCAATTTAAATTTCGCCCTGTAGATAGGTATTTTTATGCTGAACAAAAGATACCAAGTTCCAAATTTTAGTCAATTTTTACATTATTAAACACGTAAATTTTTTGCGTTAAAAAACTTGGCGCCATAGCAACTTTTGTTTAGCTCAAAAATTCCTATCCAACATGTAGCTATTGGAGCGTGAGACCAAATTTTGCATCTTCCTTTATGCGGAGTTGCCTCAGGCATACAATATATAGAATAAATAGGAAGTATTACGCATCATAGCATCCAGTCTTGGGAAAAGGTATCTCCTCTTTTTCTCAAGAGTAGACCTTAAGGTTTAAGTAACAAAGTATAAACGAAATCTATATGCAAAGCGTAATAATAATGCTTAGCAACATTGTTTGTATGTAACTGTCGGTAGGCAGCAATAATTAACATTAACGTAATAATCAATTTGTTTAAGTGTTACAGGATTTCATAGAATCCACCTAAACGCCGAATAAACACTACAAAGTACGTAAATGTGAATCTCTAAAATCAAATTCATATTCTGAGAAGATTCAATAAATGGCCACCGAAGGTTTTTGGGTACGAACCTTTTTTGAACTCAGTACACTCAATTAGGTTATTTGCTCGTGTTATTTATTCTGAATTGATATTTTAGAGATTTGGTTTAACGACGGCATTTATTTTTCGACGTTGCTGTCATCATTCTCAACCTTAAAATGACTGACTATTAAGAACAGTTTAGTTCTTAATAATTCGGTATTTGAGTAAAATCGTAGTTTTGAATTGACAAATTACCTTAATATATATTTATACTTAGTTTAAGGGTTTGGAATCATTTCATGTTTTAAAAAAATATAAGTTTCGCTTATGATTAATTGAGATTAGTTTGGGCAGCAAGAAGGAATCTTACTGAATCCATTATTTTTAAGTGTAACACTGAAAAACTTACTATGCTGACAGTAAGCACCAATGACCATCAGAGATTCGTACACATAGCTACACTGCCCTCCACCCAGTACGCTGAACTCCCACCGTTTCATGAGGTAGAAAATAAAGCTGATAAGAAAAGCCATGGCATACAGGCAGTTCCACACCGGCCTAGAGAAAGGCTTACTATAGAATGTGGTGAAAAACTCGTTGTCGGCTCTGCTGAGAAGGAAACCAAATCTGAAAAATATACAGTTTGATACGCATTAGCCGTTGGAGTTACAACTTGGTCGTAAGTAGCTGAAGCAGTGATAACTACCGCAATTTTCGAGTTGTAGGTCGTCGGTTTACCCAGCTACCCAGGAAGATTTTGTGTAAATAATTCCATCACCACTGCCCTCAAAACGGTGATGGAAAAGGTCCTAGAACCAAAATTTCGAAGACATGTGACATCCATTATCCTACATTCAGACCGCGTGATGGATTACAGGCCGATCCTTTTCACAGAGAGGAGGCCTGTGTCCCAGCAGTGGGAAAATTATAGGCTGATTATGACGCATTAGTCTAAGATAAATTATAGGTTGATTATGACGCATTAGTCTAAGATAAATTATAGGCTGATTATGACGCATTAGTCTAAGCTAAATTATAGGCTGATTATGACGCATTAGTCTAAGCTAAATTATAGGCTGATTATGACGCATTAGTCTAAGCTAAATTATAGGCTGATTATGACGCATTAGTCTAAGCTAAATTATAGGCTGATTATGACGCATTAGTCTAAGCTAAATTATAGGCTGATTATGAAGCATTAGTCTAAGCTAAATTAAAGGCTGATTATGACGCATTAGTCTAAGCTAAATTGATGATGTAACTGTTTCCCTTTTTTTCTGAGGCACAAGTCTAGTCTGCCTCGATGATATCGATGACTCGGTATTTTTTTGAGCATTCTCCTTTGAAACACAGGTAGACCGTGATCTGGGTTAAAGCAGAGGATACTTTTTATTCCCAAAGTATGTCTCTATGGGATAGTTTCTGATCACCACTCGAACAAACCCACGGGCAAAAGCAAATTTTTTAATAAGGTAGTTTTAATATTATCTACTTTCTTCACAATAAATTCATACATACCTCCAAGTACTAACTGCAAAAACAGGATACATATTATCCAATAGATCTATTGTTAAGCTCATGGATCTTACGAATACGTCAGCATTGGTATTTGGAGCACGAGACGAATTCCTAGGCTGTTCAATTATATTAACGTTTCTTGGAAGTTTGTCGTCTACGTATGATACACTGTAAAAAAAAATGTTAACATCATTCTATCTACACGATACGGGTCACGGGTTAGGGTCGTCAGAAGCCTGAAAATCTGACAGCCAGTCTTACCAAGGGGTATCGTATTGCCTAGTTAGTTACTGGGTTGTGGAGGTCAGATAGGCAGTCGCTCCATGTAAAATACTGGTATTCAGCTGCATCCGGTTAAACTGGAAGCCGACCCCAACATAGTTGGGAAAGGCTAGGCAGATGATGGTGATCTATCTACACGATATAAGTCAAAGGCGAGCAAAGTTTGTGAGTGAGGTGTGGGTTTTATGTTTGTCCGTATTTCACGCTCAAAAGGCTGGACAGATCTGGATGAAACTTGGCACAGAGGTAGTTTATGACCTGGATTAACACATAGGACACTTTATATTCCGGTAGTACGTTCCCTTGGAATAATTTACGCCATCTATGCGGACCAGGCCGCTGGCAGCAGCATGTAATTATTAAATATTAAACTTGTATTCAAATAAAGTAATCTCAAGATACACACATCAAAAGTGTCTAGGGATCAACATATATTTTTGCAATAACTTTTCTCTTGATTGATATTAATTTAAATTTTCTTTAAGGATTCATCAAATAAAGTGTTTTCGTTTGTCACAGTAACGATAAACCAAGTCACCTTTGCATTAATAAAGAAATTTGCCATTTTCCTAATAAAGGGATTTTTGACATTTGAACCACTAACATTAAAGTTCGAAAAAAAGACTGAAATAACAGTTTTCTTTAAAATTTTATTGGGTAACTTAAACAATTAATAATCCGTGTTTCTACCGCGAACACTAACAACACAAGAACATCGGTTTGGCATACTCAAAATGAGTTCATCCAAATCACGCTGTGGAATGGCCGCCCATGTTCGTTGCAACAACAAAAAAAGGTCTTCTTGCAACTGGATACCCTCCATATTCGGCAGAGCTCTTCTCTGTAGCATATCCCATGCATGCTCAATCGGGTTCAAGTCTGGCGACTGAGCAGGCCAGGGCAGGACATTGATGTTAGCTGCGGCGAGAGTCTGTCTTACAACTCTTGCGGTGTGCGGTCGTGCATTATCATGCATTAACTGAAATAAGGGACCGATTTGCACTTGTAGAGGAACGAATGAAGTGAACCTTCATTCCCGAAGACCGCTACGGGTACCACCTATAGCAATGCACAATCGTAGGATTCGATATCAATGGGCTCTTGAACACAGAAATTGGGCAGAAGAACAATGGCGTTTCGTGTGCTTTTCTGATGAGTCTCGTTTTGGTATGAGACCGGATACAAGACGTATACGACACTGGAGAACCCCTGGACGCCAACAGCGATTAAAATCCTGCCAGGAAGTCCATCCTTATAGTGGTGGAACCATCATGGTATGGGCGGGTATTTGGATCGGGGGAAGAACTGAGTTGATTTGGATCAGAGGCAACCTCAACGCTCAAATTTATGCTGAGACGATTGAATCTGACGTCATCGTTCCTCTACAGAGAAGAGCTCTGCCGAATATGGAGGGTATCCAGTTGCAAGAAGACCTTTTTTTGTTGTTGCAACGAACATGGGCGGCCATTCCACAGCGTGATTTGGATGAACTCATTTTGAGTATGCCAAACCGATGTTCTTGTGTTGTTAGTGTTCGCGGTAGAAACACGGATTATTAATTGTTTAAGTTACCCAATAAAATTTTAAAGAAAACTGTTATTTCAGTCTTTTTTTCGAACTTTAATGTTAGTGGTTCAAATGTCAAAAATCCCTTTATTAGGAAAATGGCAAATTTCTTTATTAATGCAAAGGTGACTTGGTTTATCGTTACTGTGACAAACGAAAACACTTTATTTGATGAATCCTTAAAGAAAATTTAAATTAATATCAATCAAGAGAAAAGTTATTGCAAAAATATATGTTGATCCCTAGACACTTTTGATGTGTGTATTTTCAAGTCGTAAAAACCGTTCGAAGTAAAGGTGGGTTGCTAGTAATCCATAAATCTAATTTCATTACATTTTTAAATAAATACGCGTGCAAAATGATAATGTTCCCTGGAACTTTCAATGTTGCAAAAAAACAGCGAGAAATTCGAGATTCTTCAGACAAGATAATTGCAAGAAAACATACTTAAAAAAATAATTCATAAAAAGATTTGATTGCTAAACCAAATTCAAGTTGTAATATTAGAAAATAAAATAGCTAGCATTTATGGGTTACTTAACTCATCTCACTTTTACTCCTACTGGGTGTAGCCACTTAAAAATATTTACTTTGTAAAATATTTATTTAAAAATATCTTTGCACAAGTCAACGAAATCAAATTCTTTCAAGTCATATATTTTTTTGACAGTGCTCCAATTTATTGATTGGTAAATTAATGTTATCTATAAGTAAGAATTCTGTGTACAAACGCCAGCACATCAAGTTACCTCGAACTGTCAAATTTTACCAATTGAAAATGAACCATAGTCACTTGTAATAAAGTTGAGAAACTATTACAGAAATTTGACAGATTGGGGTAGCTTGATGTGCTAGCGTCTGCACCATCTAACAATCTATTTGGTATACAGGTAAAAATATTTATCTTTTCTAAACACCACCAATATTCATTTTTATTGAGTGTGTTATAAATTTTTAACCTTTATACTTAAGATAGTACACACACAACATGGTTTAAAAGTAGTTGCAAGTTAGTTGCCCGTATACCAAAAAGCTTGTTCGACTGTACCAAGATAGAGTTTGAAAAACGAAAGCTGACCACGAATCATTTTCTAGACTGGCAACAATTTAGATCTGTCAAAATTGTCACATTGATGTATCGTTCGTACTTGAGTCATCTTGTGTTTAAATGCATCTTATTTTCGTTAGTTCTCATTAAAATAATGCCGAAAAGAATCAAAAGCTCGACGAGTAAGCTTCTAGTTTAAAAACTGATTGGACTGTATTTAATCCATTACAATTTTAGTTTAGTTTTGTTAATTTCCATTAAAACAACTTAATACTTATCGACTATTTGTAAAAATAAACTCCGCCTAAGCAGGGTTAACATCTCTTGGTTTTTTTAAATTACCGCCTTTTTTCTTTGACAGCTGTCATTAGCCAGACTGTTTGTGTCAAAAAAAAAACAGAATCTATGAAGTTTCTTTCAAACTTTTCAAGTTTTTTTTTCTACTCACTTGAATTTATACATGTCTTGTAAAATTCCCAGGATCATGCAGCCAGTGACAGTTTGCCGCCATATTGGATCGTATGTGTTCTTAAATTTCAGGTCATTGAGCGTCGTGCATTCATGGAGAGAAGCCACCGTGACCGTGACGTTCTGCATGTCGACTGACTCCATTCTGAATCAACCTGTCGATTCTATAAAAATCTCACTGTGTAAATGATAGCCTAGTGGTGTGACTGTCGGACTGCCAAGTCATTGGTCTCGAGTTCGAACCCAAGACACGCACTGATTTTACGGATTCATGTGCGTATTGTATAATTATCACTTGCTTAAAATTGGTGAAGGAAAACATCGTGAGGAAACCAGCATATCTGAGAGATATTTGTCAATAGCATGTGAAGCTAAGTCAGAGGCCCATGGAAAGCATAAAAACTCTGACGCCAGGTTAGTCACTAACCACACGACAAGAAGAAGACTGTGAAAATAAGAAGTGAAGTGAACTGTCATTCCAGGGGTTGACAGCTGACTCACCGTCCGATCAGGACCAGGCCCGTGCCGGACGGCGCGTATATATGTTCCACGCGCACCTCAAAGAGATGTCAGCATATGAAGGGGCCCCTTAGGGCCAAGCCTGCCGGGTAAGCGGGATTGTCCGAAAGGGTTACCGCTACCCCAGAACATAAAAGGCTAAGGAAGGAACATGGATGGGTTTTAGTCAGCAAGTCTGACACTCTCTTCCGCGCCACCCAGAGCGGGAGGGGTCATTTGAAGATTTCCCACCCTAAAAAAAAAAACCGGCCAAGTGCGAGTCGGACTCGCACACCGAGGGTTCCGTACAAACCTGTAGGTATATAAGTAAAAATTCACCCATCACGAGAATCGAGTCATAGTTATGGTATTTTTATATTTTGAAAAAAAAAAACATTTTTTTTTATTATATGATGTAACTAAAAATATACGGTTTTCGCAATTTTTCCTTTATCTGCACTGTAAGACGTTACTTGGTACCAAATTTCAAGATTCTAAGTTCACGGGAAGTACCCTGTAGGTTTTGATTCCCGTGCGAGTTTCGAAAATTTGCGGCATAAACAGCTGTATCTTTTGATTGCTTTGGCTTAGAAGTTTGATTTTTTCACAGCTCCAAGGGACAGTAGACCTGAGTATTAGATATAAATTTCAGATTGATACCTCCACGCGTGCCTGAGAAAAACGGTCTTGACAGACGGACGGACGGACAACAAAGTGATCCTATAAGGGTTCCGTTTTTTCCTTTTGAGGTACGGAACCCTAAAAAAGCATTACTTGACGCTGATTTTCAGCTGCAGCCTACTAGGTATCACCATAAGCTCGTATAACATATAACACAACATCACGCCTTCTTTCCCCGAAGAGATAGGCAGAGGTGAACCAATAGTACAGACGCCAGCACATCAAGCTATCCCTAACTGTCAAAATTTCTCAATTAAAAATGAACCTTATATCTTTGCAATAAAGTTGAAATACTATCAATGAAATTTTACAGATTGTGGTAACTTGATGTGCTGGCCTCTGTACATCCACATTTCGCCAGTTATGTTTCAATCCCATGTAATAAGAGGCGAGCTTATAGCCATCAACTGGGCACAAATCCAGACTCCGAGGTGTTACTGAGAAATTGTTTGTAGAAGAACTCAATAAGTCTTTTCCCGACCTAGGAATCGAACCCAGCATCTCAAGCTTAGCAGTAGTGCTTGCGCCCACTAGACAAACGATCATCATACCTAAGTCCCATGTAATAGGAGGCGAGCCTATTGCCATCAACTGGGCACAAATCTAGACTCCAGGCTGCTACTGACCCTGGTGCAAGCCATGGTCCGAAGTGAGAGGGAGTGGGAGGCAGTCACCTCCTTCCGCGAAAAAGTCTTGCTCGCGAAGGAGGTGGCGGGATGGGAGAGAGAAAGGTCCTCCCGTCCCAGCCGCCACGGGAGACGCCCCGGGCGTCAGGAGCCACGTGACGACTCCCGGCCACCATAGGCGCGGGCCTGTGGACGGTGACTCACCGTCCGATCAGCACCAGGGCCGTGCCGGAAGGCGCGCATATGTGCCACGCGCGCCTCAAAGAGATGTCAGCATATGAAGGGGCCCCTCAGGCCAAGCCTGCCGGGTCAGCGGGATTGTCTGAAAGGGTTACCGCTACCCCGGAACATAAAGGGCTTAGGAAGGAACATGGATGGGTTTTTGTCAGTAAGAGTCTGACACTCCCTTCCGCTCCACCCAGAGCGGGAGAAGTCATTGGATGATTTCCCAGCCTTAAAAAAAAAGGCTGCTACTGAGAAATTTCAGATAGAAGAACCCAATAACACTTTGCCTGACCTTGGAATTGCACCTAGATCCTCATGCTCAGCAGTAGCGCTTGCGACCACTAAACCAACATGGCGTCTATCTATAAGTGATTATGGAGAATATAACTTGACTCACTAACTTACCTAAAGTTACTAACCCTTGTGTGTAAGTTGTAGTATCTAAGGTGTGTGCTAACAAAAATGGTTCTTTTGTTGTCCCAAAGAAAGCAATTTATAATAATTATTATTATAACTATGAGGCCAATCAAAGTTCATGAAGCAATAAGAACCGAACCCCCCGAATTTGAGAAAAAAAAAATTGTTACATCGAGCACCTAGTTCGTTATTTAAAAATCATGTAATATACTTAAAGAAAACAAACTAAAAGTACTGAAAAGCAATATGAAAAGTCTAAAAATTAAACAGTTTTGTTAAGACGAAAGTTTGCGTTGGTAATTGCTTTGGTTATAATATCGGCCACAGTTTATAATACAGGTCATAAGTTTTTAATTGATTCTAATTTATATACTCCAACTTTCCTTCAGTTTTTGTAAGTATTACCTATTATTTCTAAATTTTAAAAGTGAAACCATTTTTTTCGACCGTCATAGACCTAGAATATCATAGAGGTGCGAGTACCTACTGAAATGTATTCGGAAATATGCGTTAGCACGCGCCCTTCAGTATAAATATTATCTTAATCTTAGGTAAGCGCAAAGTTATATTTAAATCGAAACGATAGCAGCACGACCTTACAAAGATTGTGTACGAGAAGTTTGATTTCGGAGAAATGTCCTCAGAAACTATAATTAGCTGAGAATTACGAATAACAATAATATTATATTGACCTTTTAAACGCCAGAGCATAAACGCACGCGCGTGCCCTCCACGCCAATTTACAAATTTATTTCTATATAAACGAAAACGAAATTAAGATATCTATATAAACACTCACAAAAGTAATGACTTAATTGTTTATTTCATGGTATAGTGTTGTTGCCATTGTCACATACTTGTGTCGTTGGCGTACAGGGCATGCGGTTATGTGACAATGGTGTTCGAAAGGTTAATGCCAGTAGGGTTGCCACGAGTTACAAGTTCTTTAGATTCTTTGAGTCCATGCGAGGCGTTTGAGTCCCATAAGTTCTTTCAGTATTTTGAGCCCTATGAGTTTTTTGAGTTTTTAAAGTAGATGAATAATTTGTAAGAATGCAACATTAAATGTGTAAGTGTTGTACCATTAGGCAGTATATGCAGAAACGCAGGCGTTTATTAATGATTTCAAAATTTTATTACAAACGTAGTATTTAGGCAAGTTTTATAAAAATCCTCAGGAAGCTAGCTTATGTCGGGCTATAAATACCTATAATATGATTATCCTACTACAGAACAAAGGCCTCCTCTCGTACAGTGAAGGCGTGAGCATTAATCACCATACTTTTTTTTTTGAGGATTGGTAATCATCATATGACCCCTCAGTGTCAGACTCTGACTGACTAAAGCCCACCCATGTTCCTTCCTTAGCCCTTTATGTTCCAGAGTAGCGGTAACCCTTTCGAACAATCCCGCTTACCCGGCAGGCTTCGGCCCTCACGGGCCCCTTCACTTGCTGACATCTCTTTGAGATGCATGGGGAAAACGTACGCGTAGTCCGGCAAGGGCCTGGTCCTGATCGGACGTCGCAGGCCCGCGCTTTCAATGGCCGGGAGTCGGCACGCAGCTCTCGACGATTGATCACAATACTTACAAAACGGTTTGGCAATTTCAGACCTTGTTATGTCATGTTTCCTAGCGAAGCTTTTCTTTTCCTTACCCAAAATCAGTGACATCCAAGACAAATTCAGAAAATACATATGAGTTAAAAAGATCACATTGGTACTTGCCTGAATTTGAATCCACTACCTCAATAATTTAATATTATTGGTTCGATAAATAAAGGTACACCACCAACCGTAACTGAGCACGGGACAACACTAAAGTTTAACACGTCGGTTAAACAAACCAAGTTAATGAGGTATTCATAGTTTAGACGTTGTTTTTGCTTGTCGAGAGTTTGTTTTGTAACACGTCCATGGTTTTGTTAAATATTCACTATACTGAGTGTAACCGAAAGGTTATATATATACAAAAGGATATGCTACACACTACCAAACTGAACAAGTTTTATAATGAGACCAACTCCGTAATCGCATAAAAAAAATCTGCTGTTCTATACATTTTTGGTCACGTGACGTCGAAATGTAGGGAACAGCTGTTTTTTTCCTGTTATACCCAGTAAATGTACATCCAGGTACATAGAATAAATATTGGGTGTAGGTACTGTAGAGCCTTAGAGTAAAACCTTATGTTGTACAAGGCTGGAAATTATCTGACGGCATTCGAACCTTTCAAATGATTTAGAATAGAGTTAGGCTTTTGTACATTCTAGACTTGACGTCTGGCAGCGGAGCTAGACAGATGTATTCGTTATAACAAAGTGAAAATATATTATCTTACGTTGAATTCCTAACGGGTTTCTCTTCATAGTATAGAGTTCCCTATACACACATTACACGCTCTACCACTGAGCCCCCTCAGTAGAGGATCTTCCATCCTCTACATTTGGTGGAGGCGCCGGGTAGAGCGTGTAATGTGTGTGCGACTGCACGAACAAGTGGTGCGCAAAATAATAAAAACGACGCCCTAGTCGTATATATGAAGCAAAGCGATTAAAGCAGGCGAATGAGACAACGCCTGGATATTTAAAGCTAAGTGGTTTTTATAGTTTTATCATTATGGTTACCATGGAGAGCATGATTATTTATTCCGCATACAACGGCGTATGCTTTGAAGATTTCTTAGCCGAATTTAAAGTATTAGCCATTGATAAGCAGTGGCCAAAGAGCAATTGGGCTCTGATTATGGGCGCATTTATGCAGGGTCCAGCCCGCATTTATTATTCGACAATTTTGTATAATGATCAAGAGATCAGTTTTCAGTCAATGTGTGATGCACTGAGGAAAGAATTCCCGTGCAGAGTTCACAAAGGAGTGTGTGTTCCTTTTGCGCAGGACACTATAATAAATGTTGTGGTGGAGGATGTTGTCCCACCTAGCGCAACACAAGAGCTGTCTGAGGAGTGCGGACAGGATAATTTTGTAAATGTTTGTGTTGATGCTGTTGTAATTTCTAGCGCAACAGAAGAGAAGGTTCTAGATACGGAGCCAAGCTGCCTTGTGAGCAGTGATGTTGATGTCGATGTTGTGAGCAGCGTTGATGACGACGTTGATGATGCTGTTGGCGCTGACGCGCAAAGCTGCCTAGACAGCTGTGATGTTGATGTGGAGACGGAAGTGTTCGAGTCAGAACACGAGGAAGAACTGGACGAATCGGGTCGGTCCAGTCCTGTTATTAATGATGATTCTGTTTCAGAGCATAATAATGAATTTTACCGTTCGATGGGGTACAGGATACTGATGTTCAGTCTTCTTTGCAGTCAACCCCATCAGGGTCGATATGAACTTTCATTTCACTGTTTGTTTTAGGAGGCTGGCTGCACCCTTTACCTCAGGTTTTGGTGCAGTGGGGTTCAAACTGGCCTAGCGTTAGTTTGTGTGCACATTGGCACATATTAATGCATTCATGGACTCTTGTGATGTCGTAAGATTCGCTTTGCCAGAGTTGAGCCTGCCTTTGCAAAGGCCAGACCTCACATGTAGATTCTCCTGAGGTTAGGTAATTTTTTATGTTAGGCTAGGTAGGGGTAGGATTGGATAGGTTTGGGTGCCGAGAGTAAAAGGGCTTAGTTATTTTAAAACTAAGTGTTCCCTTTTACTCAAGGGGGGCGTAGCTGATGTAGAGCCTTAGAGTAAAACCTTATTTTGTACAAGGCTGGAAATTATCTGACGGCATTCGAACCTTTCAAATGATTTAGAATAGAGTTAGGCTTTTGTACATTCTAGACTTGACGTCTGGCAGCGGAGCTAGACAGATGTATTCGTTATAACAAAGTGAAAATATATTATCTTACATTGAATTCCTAACGGGTTTCTCTTCATAGTATAGAGTTCCCTATACACACATTACACGCTCTACCACTGAGCCCCCTCAGTAGAGGATCTTCCATCCTCTACAGTACTACCTGTCTATTAATCCCTCAAATATCGTATGAACCCCATAGCTTCATAAGAAAGAATTTCTCGTAACGACAATAAATATAACCGTACAAATCGTTGAGCTCTTATAAGCAAACGGCTTCTAATAGGCGAACATCTAATATGTTAAAATAAAGAAATAACTCCGCACATCAATAAAATTGTTTGATGTTTCTACCCTAAAAAAGAAGATTAGCCGTCCGTATTTCATTGATTTGTATACCTATGTGTATGGAACATCCTGATACTCACTAGATAAGGAATCCTAGCTTAAGGATCAGGGTAATTAAGTTAATTCTGCAACTTTAGAACATTTTTTTACTTTCGACAAATCAATCATATGCCATGAGAATTGAAATTAGTCAGTAGATAATATTTAAAATAATACTAGTACTAAACTAAACTTGCACAGACATAACCAAGTGGCCAGGATTATTCACCAGCAACTTGCTTTGAAATATAAACTTGTAGACTCTGAGGTACCGTATTACAAGTATGTGCCCACCCCAGTTCTTGAGAATGGCCATGTCCAGTTGTACTGGGATCGATCTATCATTGACAGGACTATTGTCGCCTGATATAGTGGTGATTGATCGATTAGCTCGCCGCGCATTGATAGTCGATGTTACCATTCCACACGATGAGAACCTAGTGAAACCTGAGAAGGAGAAAAGAATCATGTGAGCTCGTCTATCATTGTCCCGATTGTCGTAACGGCCAATGGGCACGACAGGCCATTGCCTGAAGATCAAAATTCTCAACCAACATCTTTCGAGGCTCTCGTTAGGCGGTTGGGCCAAGACCCATTCAGAAAGCAGTACTCCTCGATAGGGCTCACATTGTTAGGAGGTTCCTGTCTCTGCAGCCCTAATACTGGTTGCTTGGACCCTGCTCCCGACACCGGCGGACCACAATTTTTTTTGTTTTTTATATAAAAGACCAATCCTCTTATATACTTATAAGAGACCAATCTCAGTCGAGACCAGCCTTGTTGCGGAAAATGTGATTCCAAAACACGTGCGCACATTTGTGGCCCGGTTAAATATTTTCGCTTACTGTACAGTCAACAGCAAAAGTAGATGATCAAAATCAGAAATTCAATACTAATGAACGGTGTTCTCGAATATATGGCAGCTTTACTAGTAGTAAACGTTTGGTATAATTTCCAATCACAAACTTTTGAATTAATCTGACGCCACACAGGTCTGACGCGGACTCCGTTCTTTAGAATTGAATTTCTGATTTTGATCATCTACTTTTGCTGTTGACTGTACCTACTTATTCATCTCTCGGTCTTATGACCTTCAGTAGCTGTTGCTAGTGTCCTTGAGAAGGTATTTTGCTACTGTCGCGGCGCCGGCGTCGGCGCACAGACATTCGCTGTGTAATTTTTTGAGTGCTGCTGGGGCACTCCTGTGCCCCGCGAGTGGAATTAAGTAACCTTTGTTCCATTTGAAGCATGACAGACGTAAGTAGTTCTAGTAACAATGTTTTCAGTAGACAAACAAAGTTTCTGGTCATAAATAATTTTATTTAGCCGTCAATCAAGTCGCACGAATGTTGGAAAAGTACCTACTAGCAAGATTACTCTATCTAATATTTTGAAAGGTTCGAACTCCGATATATAAGTACTTACTATTATTTATTCTATGCTGCGGTATACCTCCGACACAGATGATCGTTTAAAAAAAGGTACTTTCTGTGGGGCCATTTCACAAATCCAAAACGTAAATACTTGAGAAAATCTTAGAGCCTAGACAACCCGTGCCAGACGGCGCGTACGTGTTCCACGCGCACCTCAAAAAAATGCCAGCATGTGAAGAGGCCTGTTAGGGCCGAAGCCTGCCGGGTTAGCGGGATAGTCCGAAAGGGTTACCACTACCCCGAAACATAAAGGGCTAAGGAAGTAACATGGATGGGTTTTAGTCAGTAAAAGTCTGCTACTGCCTTCCGCTCCAGAGCGGGACGAGTCATTTAATGATTTCTCACCCGCCTAAAAAAGGGCCTAGACAAAACGTATTATTCTGACAGCGATAACGGTGATTAAATAGTCAAAAATGTGCGGAGATCTTGTTGAAATTCCTTGCAGACTAGCTTTAAATCGCGGCTTTTCATGCGTGGGTGTCAGAAAATATCCCTCAGGAACGTACTACCGCGATTAAAAGTACACTATAAACCATATGCGTGCGAAAAAACAGTTACATTGATGATTCTAATTATTGTAATTCTGTAAATACATATTTGCCGCGAAATATAGAATTATGTTGATTAACAATACAACCTGACACTGACAAATTGCATAAGGAAAAACCTATGAAAATTTGAATTTTGCGAGCTACCCTGCCGCATCCTCCTAAACTAGTCCTTTTATTTCATGAAGGTTTGTCACTAGGGGATTTCTATTCTTAGATTTTTTAAATTACTCATGCTGCTTAACATAATATGCTAAAAAGTGCGTTGTTATAGATTTAAACTATCCCGGAGGAAATCCTTAACCAGCTTTGTTTTTATTTTCACCTTTCGTGGTGTAGTATTTTTATTCTTCGTGCATTATCTTCACATAAATTTAATAATAATTCATGTATACAAAACATTTTAAAAGAGTAACGGTAAGCTGATTTGACTTTAACAGTTAACAATCGAATTCATATTTGGCGATTGAAAAAAATGAATTCGATTGTTCCAAGTTCGAAATTGGTTCGAAGGATTGAATCCGTCAAAAATGAGCAGAGATTCATAATTTACATTGTCTGTCAACTTAAACACCTACACACTTCTTTTCAGACACGAAAATATAAAAATAACAGCAAGCATTCACTATTCCAAGATACTTCGCAGAAGGTCAGCGGGATAACGAATTATATGACAACGACGCTCCACCATATTGTGAACATCGTCAGTCTTTTGTTAGAACCCTTAAGAGGCGACTGTCACTTTATTGTCAAGACCCTCCACGGTAGTGTTTGACTCATTTTATTGAAGTTTTTCTTGCTGAAGATTTATACTTAGATTGAATGGATCTGTTTTTAGAATCTTTCCTACTGAATTTCTTTATCAGATCCTTGAACAGTGATAAGGATTTGTGGAAATGTAGACTTATTTTTTTTGTTTTGCTTAAGAGACATTGGAATTGGAACATGCCTAGTTCTTTCTACGACATTAAGGGCTGGTTTACCAATCGCCTGATAACTTTTATCTAAGGAATAAAAATGGTGGTTTGACGTTTTCTATGCAAAAGCTGCCTAAATGACATTTATTATTCCTCGAATAAAACTCATCACACTATTGAAAAATCAACCCTAAACAAAATAAAATATTCTATCAATGTCCATCGCGTTTAATCTTTCGACAAAACAATCTTACGCCAATTAAATGCGGCACCCAATACTTCTTTTATGGCGCAGTGTCTTAAGAGGCAGTAAATGAAAGAACACTTCAGTATTTTTTCAGGATTTGCCTATTGTAGTTATGAACAAGACTAAAACGATGTTTTTTTACTGCCATTTAAAGACAGTATTTTCCCAAGTGGCCATTTTTTAAATTTCCTACCGGGACTCTTTCTTCCTTCATTGTTTATGCTGAAAGTTCCCAAGAGCCGGTAAGTTTTTCAATCTTAAACAAACAAACTTTTTAGCAAGACCGGCTGTAGAATCGTCTTTATTCTAATAACCTTTATTGTTCAGAAAAGTATATACAACGGTTAATCAGATAGATCACTGGTCCACACTAGGATTCCACCATGTGTCGTGGAGGCCAGTCTCTTTCAAAGTGGTTCAAAAAAAAGAGAAAAATACAGTGAAACATAATGTATCTACGAAAGGAAAAGTTAAGCTACATGAACAAAAAATAAATAAGGTACATTGCATCTTGCAGTAAAATAATTTCAGATTTATCTAATTTCGTTATCGTTAGTGAAAATGTGACTTTGTCTGGGCACCCATGTCGAGGGCGTGAAGCGAGTTATTATATATTTTGTATTCTTAATGCATTTATGTGAAATACCCATCCCGACTTCACATTTCCTCGTGTAACAAGAAAAGTTTTGATTCTTATTTTCACTTTCAGTAGATACTTTGTGATGTAAGTACAGAAATTGCAGAAAGTTTTATATTTGCTTGTCATAACTAGTACTTGATTGAAGTCATGAAACTTGATAATACAGGAAACAAACTATTGTACAACGTGGCGCTACAATGGTGACATTAATTTAACACACAATTACGTTTTCGTTTCATGAAGACATTATATTTCCATTAAACGTTATTATTCACGGATTTATTTAAAATGTTAGAAAATAGCATCTTAGAGCAAGCTGTACTTAAAGAACTGTGGCGCAGCGGTCATTTGCCGGGGTCACGGATCATGACATTCGCATCAATGAAATTAAAACGAATAAGGAAGACTATTAGGATGAAACAACTGCGAAAAGAAGGCGATTTTTTTTGCGATTTGAGATTTGTTCCCATAGTTAAAGTTATTCATAGTGATGAGTATAGTAACCCCTTAAATAATGTCCATGAATTCAATTTCACTCTGTATAAGGCACCTACTAAAAAATATATTAAAGCACAAAGTAGCTTAATTCCGTTTCCTCTCTTTATGTTATCGGCGGCGGGTATGCGTGCCGAAACAAGGTTATATTATTAAGTACATATTTAGCCTATAACAAGGCCTAAAATCAAGACCTTTCGTAACTGCTATCTAGCTCGGTATTATCACCATATCGCACTCTACTGCGCCGAATTCCTATAATAATGGGGTCGTTTTTAACAAAGGTATGTATATATTTAGACTCATTTAGTTCTCTTGTCCTTATCCCAATTTATATACCTACGAGCAGCGTAACATGTACTTTCCTTTCATACCTCTCTATTAGTCATCATCTCGGTCTTCTTCTTCTTCTTCGTGTGGTTAGTGACTAACCTGGTGTCAGAGTTTTAATGCTGCCCATGGGCCTCTAACTTAGCATCACATGCTGTTGAGAAATATCTCTCAAGCATGCTGGTTTCCTCACGATGTTTTCCTTCACCGATTCTAAGCAAGTGATAATTATACAATCATCTCGGTAGTGTACTAGAAAGGGGAGCCCTTTCTAGTCATAGTATGTATAACTAGCTGCTCCCGCACGGTTTCACCCGTTACTCGGCTCCTATTGGTCGTAGCGTGATGTTACGTAGCCTATAACCTTCCTCGATAAATGGACTATCCAACACAAAAATATTTTTTCAATTCGGACCAGTAGTTCCAGAATTAGCGCGTTCAAACAAACAAACTAGTATTGATTTGAAGTTTTGTTTGGTACTATACTGATCTTCTATTCATTAATTATAGATTCGTTTAAAAAAAAATGTTTTATTCAGTAAGGGCCGATTTTTCAATCGCCTGATAACTTTTATCTGAAGAATAAAAATGGCGGTTTGACATAATATTTTCTAAGCAAAAGCTGTCAAACTGCCATTTAAATTCGACCAAACTAAAATTATCTGACTATTGGAAAATTAGCCCTTAGTTAGATAAATTAGTAATTCATCGTATAAAATAAGAATCTTTAAATTAATATAGTCCCTTTCTAGAGCGAATTTCTAGACGGCTTGCGCCAGGAGTTGACTGGTAAAAATCGTAAAGTAGAGTTTAGACATTACGTCGTATGGAGAGCCATACGACTGTCTCTTTCTTTTTTTAGAGAGAGAGAGAGAAAGTTTTAGTGTACATTTATGAAGCGTCTTTTTTTTTTCTTATCTTCAGTTCATGATCAGGAGGAACTAACGAACTATAGAAAGTTTTTCCTACCTATTTTAAGTACCTACCCATAAATGTAACATATCAATATATTATATAGCAAAACCCATTTAGCACATTAACAAGTTACCGTGACGGTTCAATCAGGATGGCCAAGTTACAAGACATATACGGAATAAACACAAAATATTGAAGAAATAATTATAAAATTATGTGGTTTGCAAAGTTAGCTCCTAAGAAGTTTTTAGGAAGATTTCCTTTGCACAAGGGTGCACTTTTTGTCGGCGTTTTTATACTTGTAAGTAATTAAAATCTTTTAATTGTTTCTTTATTAATTTACTTATAGGCTTTGTGACGTTTCCTGTGTCGTATGAGCGACCGATAGACCGATAATCAATGTTGCGACAGAATTCCAATAAATAAGAAAGATAGAATGAAACTACGTTTATTTGGCAGTAAAAAAACAAACAACAAAAAAATAAGTTGTTGGACAATATGCGTTACACCCGCGGAAAACGGCCATCGCTCAGCATAATGCTTCGCCCCCATGCGAGACAGAGCCCCAGCGCTGATACTTACGTGAATAAATTGTAACCTCATCATTACCGCCTGCCTTTCAGTCAGTAAATGGCAGCCAGGTCCCAGCCACTGCACTGCTGTTGAGTATAGGCATCCTCCCTTTAGTGCCCTTATCTTTGTTTATTTGGGGTCAGCGCAGATATATCTGTTAGCCGTCATCTCAGGTAAGCGGGATTGTCAGAAAGGGTTACAGCTACCCCGGAACATAAAGGGCTAAGGAAGGAACATGGATAGGTTTAAGTCAGTTCAAATCTGACACTCCCTTCCGTTCCACCCGGAGCGGGAGAGGTCATTGGACGATTTCCCACCCACAAAAAAAAGAAGCCGTCATCTCAGCAGTTACCACTCTCATAGCTCCATCGTCACTTTTTTTTTGTTTCGTGTAGAAAAACCAACATGAAGGCTATCCGCCGTGGAGGCGGCGGGGTCTGTCAGGCTCTTACTGACTGAAACCACCACAGTGTTCCATCTCACACCTACAAGGGGGGTCGCGGGAACGTATGATACTACCGCTACCCCGGACTGGTGCCATCTTAGTCATAGCTCCATCAGCACTGACTCAACCAATTCTTTCTTTAACCTAAACCTGCACTTTGTCGTTTTAAAAGCAGATCATTTTCTCATCGGAATCTTGTTTTTCAATTTGCAGTTTCAAATCAATCTGCAGAGCCTTGTCCAACTATGTTGGGGTCGGCTTCCAGTCTAACTTGATGCACCTAAATATAAGTATGTATGGAGCGACTGCCTATCTGACCTCCAATTTCAATTTTCAGTGTATCAGCATAATATGCGTGATCAGTCTCGCGGTAGAAATCCTGTATTACAAACAATGCAAGGACTGCACCGTACTTGTCATGCACAATGCGTACAGCTTCAGCATCAATGCCATCATCTACTGCACCATCATGGTCTTCATCAATTTGTGGTTTATTTGGGGGGTTAAGTACGTAAGTAATTGTTTTTTTATAACCGTACTGAATAGTCCGTTAGTTACCCCTTTGCTCAGATGGTTGGAATTTTTTAAAATAACAATTTTCTAATTTTGGGTTTTCGCATAGGTATTTAAAATAAAAAGGAATTATAAAATTCTATCGATTCGTGTTCTACAAAATTTTAACCATTTATACAAAATCGGGGGTCACCTAATTGCTATACCTCACTGTATATATATATTATATCAGTAGTGCTATTCTGTGTGAAAATTGAGGTGAAGAGAGTTTAAAGCCAGTTGTCATTAGTGTCAATCCCTAGCATTAGGTGGAACGCCAGCTTACTTTACGCTCACTTCAACTAAGTTTTCACGATGAGATTTTTACAGAATCGACCGACAGAGCACACATCAACGATAAAACTGTCGACAAAACGCTATATAATAGATATATAGAATAGTTTTGGTAACACTGAAGTGCATCCTACTGTACCTCTGGTAGAACTGAATAAAAACAATTTTCAATTTAGGTTTTCATTGTTTATTCTACAGTCGCAAGCACATCAAATTACCACAAACTGTCAAATTTTCCCAATCAATTTTGAACAACAACACTCAACGTTAAAGGTTCAAAATCATTTGGAGAAATTTGACAGTTTGGTATAACTTGATGCGCAAGCGACTGTACCTGGTACTTTTTTCAGCAAAAATCCTCAGTGGTGTTAAGTTGGGTGGTGATCACCGCTATGTGGTGGGCGCAATCTTTCCTATTGGTCTTCGTGCTGCTCTGCATGTACATCACAGACACCAGTCTAGGATGGATGGTAGCCCTCGCCTGTGCGATAATTGCTTTCAGTAAGTCTATTAATATGTTACTTATTATTCGCAATCTTCACCATTTTGTCATCTTGTTGGACCCAACACATAAGCGGGATTGTCCGAAAGGGTTACCGCTATCCCGGAACATTAAGGGCTACGGAAGGAACATGGATGGGTTTTAGTCAGTAACAGTCTGACATTCCCTTCCGTTCCACTCAGAGCGGGAGAAGTCATTGGATGATTTCCTACCCTCAAAAAAAGACCCAAAACATTCTAGCGCAGGTTCTATTTCACCAATCAAACTGGGAGTCTAGACAAAATCTCAGTTTCAATAACGATAACGAAGTTAGATAATTCCGAAATGTATGGAATTGGCATAAACTTTCGAAATGTCACGTGATCAATTGTTTTCGATCGCTAAGTGCTAGACAATGCCAAATTGTGTAACGAAACTAGATTAATATTCCCATACAAATGCGTTGAAAAGTGGCGTTTTTGACGACCCGAATCGCTGAGATAACGAATTGTTCGATCAAAAATTTTCAAAATGGAATTGACACGGAGAGATTTACACTTGTCAAGGCTCCCTGATCGCGATCGGCGCATAAATTACGTTTGAGAGATCCATAGAAAATATTGACACTGGCAGGTCTTGAACACGTTTAAGAGGTGCTGATCGCGTTCAGTTTCATAGGTGCACTTAATATTTTTCTGAAATTCATAAAACAGAAAGAGAACTTTATTGAAAAATAATATTTTTTTAACATATTTAAATTTAAATGTTACCGACTTCTACTCTTGCTGAAGAGTGCTGAAGTCTATAAAAGTTTTAAGACATTTTCAAATTTGAATTGAAGTGATATTATTCAAAAACGCGTGTATAGACTGGTATCTTAGTCCAGAAATTTTTATATGAATTCTAAGAATAACAAGAACCGAATACCGTTTTCAGTGGGTTTGTTAATTTAAACATTAATATTTTGGATTTTCATACATGCTTACTTTTTTTTTAAACAGTACCTACTTAAATTATTTTTGAAAACGTAATTATTGCACAAATTAAAAGCTATTGATATACGTGTATTCTATGAGCGCTCAATAATTGATTTCTAAGAAACAAGATTCTGCAAAAATGTTTCTCCAACAGGAAATGAAACATCTCCAAAACCTTAAGACGCAAAAATGTAATTTTCGGTGCACATTTACGCAGAAAATATTAACCTATATGTCCATGTACTTTATTTCTCTCTCCGGTCATTCGTTTAATTAAAATCTTCTTGCTGCAACAATATTACTCCAGCTGGCTTAGTATTTCCGCATTTTTTCCAAAACAACACGAACATTTTTTTTATTTGGCGTAACATTCTATTAAAAGTAATTTTTCTACTGGAGTAGCAAACACAAATCTACGGCGACACTACTAGAAGATATATCAATCAAACTGCCTAACCTTTTCCCAACTGTGTTGGGGTCAGCTTCCAGTCTAACCAGATGCAGCTGAATACCAGTATTTTACATGGAGCGACTGCCTATCTGACCTCCACAACTTAGTAACTGGGTAATACGATACCCCTTGGTAAGACTGGATGTCAGACTTTCGGGCTTTTGAAGAACTGTAACGACTGTCAAAGATCGACCAATGACAGCCGGGACCAACGGCTTAACGTGTTTTCCGAGGCACAGAGAAGTCCTGTTATGAAAAGATTGTCACACATCCACGGACCAACCCTGGTAAGCGTAGTTTAACCAGATGAACTGGCTCATATGGCTGTTACTACTTAGCCACGAGCTCCTCTGTAAGAAGATTGGTCTGATATAAATATAGATATATATTTTTTATATTTATTTATCGACCTCATCATCGCTTTCCATCAAGTGATACCTATAGTGGTCAAGCGCGAGCAACTCCATAAATGCAAGTGATACCAGACTACGTACGCCTATATATCACTTTAACGCATTTTGTTAAAATCTTGATGTGTAATTAAAAGCATTTTGCAGTCATTATACTCCACCGCTTTTTCCACAAAACTCCAATCCAACACCATCGCTCAAAAAATTAACATTTAACGCGTAATCAGAACACTGTTAAACCTGAGCCAACGACGCTAATAATTTGTAAGCAACGACTTTCAAGTCGTTTTACGCAAATGACATAACCTCGCAAAGCTTTTAAAGGTAAGCTGAAGGGTGAAATCAGTGCCGTGGAAAATGGAGGCAGACATTCCAGGAACAACGTTGTATGTTTCGGAAGTCAAGGCCATTAAAAAAATGAAAGCAATTTATTACTCAAGTTTTAGCTTGGGTATTAACCTCTTTTAAACCATCGGCTTTTGGACGCATTGTCACATATACGTGACAAGCGCAAGCCCTGCACGCCAACGACACAAATATGCGGGTAGGTACACTATAACACGAAATAAACAATTAAATCACTATTTTTGTGTGTGTTTATATAGATATCTGAAAAATTAAGCTCTCGTACGTATTTGATGACATGAAACAAAAGACACCAAGGATATTGGGCAATTCATGATAACAAGAAGAAATAAAGTTGTAGCTTGACGTGGAGGGCACGCGCGTGCGTTTATGCTCTGCAGGCGTTCAAAAGGTTAAAAACTCTTCATGACGCCCGGGTTGCCAGTTTCTGGTGTAGTTGATGGCTTTATTCCTTCCTTTATTTTAGGTATTGGCGAAGTTAGCGGGACGATCTTGACTCTAACCGAGAGGTCTAGTCTACATTAGTAAAAAAGTTGTGTGGAGAAGGGACAGGAGTCCTTTGCTCTGCATTAGGCTAAAATTGACTATTTGAAACGGTCAAAAATAAAACATGAAATCACATCGATAAAAGACCGCTCGTCTTAAAAACTTCCATCACCGTACAGAAATAAAATATTATGCGAAGATAATATGTAATTGTAAAATTGCATTTAAAGCTAATAAGTATTTAATTTGACTCTAAACATCTGTGACGTCGCATTGTTATATTTCATACAATACATAGTCCATTGAAATGTTACAATTTAAGTTCCGAAAATTAAATTTTTTAGAGGACGCGATTTTATTTTTGAGGCACGTTTGGGGGGTCAATAGAAGCTTAACCTCAAGTTTGTGGGGTTTTCTCAGGTTTAACTTCAACAATTTGGTACAAATTATGTCTTTACAATTTTTTTGTAAAACTCATAGTTTCCGATATATCGCGGAAAAAGTGTTTTCACTCCTTTTTCCAAGATGGCGGCCGGGGGAGAAGGGTGGCGACCCCACAAACTAGAGGTAAAGATTCTATTGACCCCCAAACATGCCCCAAAAATAAAATTGCGTCCTCTAAAAATTGCAAACCTAATGTAACATTTCAATGGACTAGCAAATCACGTACGATTTCCGCGTTTTGACAATGCATAAAAAGTAACGCTATTGTCTACCCTTTCAAATACTTATTTGTTAGGATTAACATCTTGAAGCAAGATTGTTGAATCTAGTCCAGCGTTCTCCTGTGGGTTAATGTAATTTTAGACGAAAAAATAACATACTTTACATAGTAACTTTAGAAAGTTTGTCAACGCATAGACAAGACACTTTACATATTTTGCACTACTTAAAAAAGGAATATCATTCTTAACTTTCGCAGTCAAAGTGGACAAATGAAATGTAAATCAAGTTCAAATAAAACTGACTTCCAAATAACAAGATTAGGGTACCATTTACGTAAAGGGATGAAAAGGTAGTTGCTCGCTAGCCCGTCTATATTCGCTCTACTGAATGTTATAAAAGGTACAATAGATGGTTTAGTTCCTTCAGGATAGAAATATTCTTAGCTTAGCTTTTGGAAACATTCTTAGCTCTGACAACGGTTGTGCCATTCGGGAAGATTATACAAAAATCCTTGTGATTCGGAGATTTAGTGACGTCGGAACAGAAGGATTACGGAGGGATTAATGTTTATCTAAATAATTTACAAACACCAGATTGTCAAGCTATACAAAACTGTCAAATATTCGCAATTGAACATGAACCTTATGCTTTTGTGATAAAGTTGAAATTCTATCAAAGATATTTGACCGATTGGCCTCAAATTGCTTAGTGTAAAAGACAAAGTTTATCTTCATTGACTACCAGAAGTAATAATGGTATTCAATTTGATAAGAATTTACACTAAAATGTGCATTGTAATTAATGTATCCAATTTAAATAATATATTTACGGCTCACTATTTTGGTTATAATGGCTGCCAAATAAAAGTTAGACATATATACTATCGCGGACTTTTATGTAGAACTGTTTAAGACAAACATTCCCACAATAAATTACCTTCGTGTAACTCTAACGGTGTAGGCAGCGCACGCCAAGATAGCATCTCAGAGGGCAGAAACTTTGCCGGCTTACTCGAACCTTATCATTATATTATGGCCAAATCACGCAAAGTCTGAATATATTGTAGCCCTTGTATTATTCTGATGTATAAACTACATTATTGGAAATTTTCATTGAAATCTGTTCAGCCGTTTTTGCCTGAAAATGGAGCAAACATCCATCCTCACAAACATTCGCATTTATAATATTAGTAGGATTAGTCGAATATTAGTAGGAAGTAGGATATTCCAAGTCACAAAGCTAAGTGCGCTAATAATATTTCTTATGTTTGTTTCAGTGATATTCGCTTACTTTATATTAGTGGGCTACGGATACTGGCTGGAGATTCGAAAATCATCACAAACTCCTGTTGAATAGAGCTTAAATTACAATGATAAGCTGGGGAACATTTATGACCATTAAAAGTTCAGATTATGAAAGTCATTTTTGAACTTTATTTTTGTATCATAGATTCGATAATATGTGATGTTACGCAAATGGAAAATAAGTATAAGTACGGTTGAAAGCACATCAAGTTATACTAAACTGTCAAATTCCTACAAATGATTTTAGACCTTAAAACGTTAAAGTTTAAAATCGATTGAGAAAATTTTACATTTTGTGGTAGGTATCTAGATGTGCTGGCGACTGTACTAATTCTAGTTTATGCCAGCAGCTTCACCCGCGCAGATGTCGGAAATTATCCTGGGATCACGGGAACGTACTATCGGAATAAAAAGTATAAAAAGTCATGTTGCGCCGACACTAAGTGAATTGGGATAAGGGCAAGAGAAAGGTGATGAGAACAAACTTACTTTCGCATTTATAATATTAGTTATAATTAGTAGGATTTAAAACGCTGATAAACAATTTCTTTTCTTAAATATGTATCGAACACATACTGTGTTGGTATGTACAATTTACAAACGTATAAAAAATTTAACACGGACAGTTGGGCAAATTTCATATCAAAATACACTCACACTCTTGGTCGGCAAAAACCTTGACTCCAATGCAAAGCGTCTCAAAATCTATGTTTTCGTTTTATTGCCTTCTTGAGCAGTATATGATCGTGGGGACAACCCTTGGCCCCTAGTGTATCGCTCTCCTGGAGCCAAGGATGAACAGTCTAGCTCCGGTAAGGCCCAACCATCGGCCGATTGGGTTCTTTCATTTCGTCGCAACCAAACCTGGCTCTTTGCGACAGGGTCATCCTGTGAAGCCGGTGTCAAAGAATAAATAAAAAAGAAATGTGTCAATAAACAAAGCTATTGTTTTGAACAACTTTTCTACTAGCCTTGCGTTTTGCTTTTAACCGATCCGTGCCTTTCCGGAAAACTAGATTAGTATCAGTGTCATGATCAGGGGTGGAGTCTGTTGAATCTGTAGCGTCTTTGGGTTCTATATCGTCGGTGGGATCTGTAGCGTCTGTGGGATCTGTTACGTCTGTGGGATCTGTAGCGTCTGTAGATTTTATAGCATTTGCCGGATCTATAACCTTCGAAACTGATGACTGTGGAGATTGGGTCGTCCCAGCCGCATCGATGAGCGCCTTGCGATGACTGTTCACTACCAATATGAAGTAGATTGTTACTGAAAATAATTTAAATATGTAAATTCCAATCGACATTGCTTTAAATACTGATCTCTTATTTTATTCTGTGAACTAAGTAGGAGGGGAATATACTTATTTTTTATTATAAGATAGTTGCAATTTCAAGGCCCATGCTACATGTAATCGCGAGCCTGTAGCCTATTTATCACCATTGCGACGATCGCCTGGAGGACACGGTGGAGCATACGGTAGATTTGGACGCTAGACGAGGACACGGCATAGCCCCACCGTGTCCTCGTAGCGGTGATCGGCAGCGGCGGCGGCGACTTCTCACGTCCGGCCCTGGTTCTATCCATAATCCAGAGCGAGAAGAAATGGTTAACGCCTCCTTCTGCGAGGCAGTTATGCTAGCCAAGGAGATTTCACAAAACTTATTTTGAAATGGTCAACCCTTTCCCATACAAAATAAGTATGATAACACCAATGAAAGCATCATTGAACCAGGAGCCACATATAATACATAGTGCCGCGTCTATGACGAATCCTTTCCTTCACTGACGTAATCCTGGAAAATATAATAACATAAACATACTCACATAAATACCAAAGTATTCCGAACATGACTGCGAGAACCTTGGCTTTCTGATTGGTTGCGGTAAAGACCAGAGTCAACAGAACCATCAGCATCAGCATTATCACGATGAATACCAGCGTGTACCAGATCCATATATCAATGAGTAGAATATAATTCTGGAGATAAAATAAACTGATAAAAAGTTAGGCTTGAATAGTGGTAGGTTACTGTCAATACTTAACAAGTACTATTTTCCCAGAAAAAGTAAGCACTTCGGCAATCATCGTCTATCTTCGGAAATTTGCAGGCGCCATGATGGAATCTTATAAAGAGCTATAACAACCATGAAACAACGCACTTATTTTGTAGTGGACCCACACAAAAGTAGAGATTGATCTCTATGAGACGTCTTGTAAGGGCATTTGAATGGCATAATGATATGCTGCCAGAGTACAGGTAATTCCACTGAGGAGGCTTCCCACAACCATGCAAAGATAAGTTTATATGTAGTATAAGGTACTAGGTTGGGATCCGTTTCCAGTCTAACCGGATGCAGCTAAATACTAGTTTTTACACGTTAGATGAATTGTTTGAAAGATTATTACTATAGGCTAGTAAGATAGTGAGTACGGAGATGACGACTAATAGAGAAGTATGGAAGAAAAAGACATGTTCAGCCGAGCCCAAATAAATTACGATATAGGCAGGAGAATGATGATGACACGAAGTTATAGACTGCATTGTTCCAGTGTATGGATGTATGAATAAAATTCATAAAATATTTTATATAATCAATTTGTTACTCTAGCTCCATAGTCTGCCATAACTAGCAAGCCACAATCAAAAAACGCGACAGAACCGAAATTATAAGCTTTGACCATATGTTTGGGCGGGTCAGAGCCCATTCGTCCCCTAAGATTCGCACCCTGTGCCAACTCGTCCCCTGGAACTTTTGAGGGGCCCATTCGTCCCCTGAAGAATATTTATTTTTATTCATTCGTCTAATATAAGTACATGTATATGTGTATACTGCAGCTTGGTAGTCCTGGTACAGACGCGCAGAAAAGGCTAAAATAAAAAATATAGTAATTCGGTAGATATCATGTTTATTTCACATAAGATTAACACATACAAAATCACAATGTCCTAGAAACTAACAAAATACAACTCTTTTACAAAAATCAGCCTTGATTGACCATCATATAAATCAACATTAAATATAAAATATGCAAAAAAAATAGAACACATATCAACAGTAAATAATCACTTCTTATTTTTTTGTATATTTACCAACTACATACATGCAAAATCATAATAAATTAAATAAAAAAAAATATAACAGTACAAAAAAAATACTAAAATCACAGTAATTATTGAAGACTAGATAAATCAACATATATTTTTTTTTGTATATTAACCAACTACATGCAAAATCGTAATAACTTAAATCTAATAAATTGTAACTAGAAGTACCTACATTAATTGGCTAAAATCACCGTATTTTTTGTATATTTACCAACTACGCCGAAGTTGTCTAGTACTGGTGTTGGCCAATCAGGTGCAAGTCCTTTCATCGAGCGTCTATTGTTTTGTTATTTGCTCGCGCGCAGATACTCTGGCTAAGATTACCCCTCCCGCTTCGGCATTCCACACCCCGCGCACATCTGGAGAGTACTTACCAATTTTAAACACCTTATCTATTATTTGTAACCCGTTTTTTTAACAAGCCATTCGTAGTGAGACAATTTTACATCGTAAGCCTATCGACAGGTTATATTATTATCATGACGGATAATCATTCATCATAGCTCTTTTTTCAATGATCTGTTATGATTTATTAAATTAATTCCGTTAATAAACTGTTCACAAGTGTACTATGTTAACCGTTTCTTATGTAAAATTTAGCTTATTTTATCTCAGGGGACCAATATGCACCTGAATAGGTGCCGAATCTTTATCTTATATTGTATATATATTAGAGGGGACGAATGGGTACCTTAAAAATAATATTTTTTATTAAAATATTAATTGGTCCCCTACCAGGAGACCAATGGGCACCTATATAGGGGCCGAATTTACAACTTTTATGCTGGGGGACGAATTTTAGGGGACGAATGGGCTCTGACCCGTTTGGGCATATACTGTCATGCATACCGCACATACTATCTGCGCGAAGTTCGTGCTAATTCGGAAACACGAAGATTACCGAAGCGTATACTTTTTCTGGTTTACCTTCATACATTGATAAGTCCGACAAACAACACAACGCTAGCTGCGAAGAAGATCCCCAACAGTATCCAGATTGTGAGGAGAAGGTAGCTCATGGGCATGAAGAATGTGCATCCGTAAACCAAAGGGTGGACCTGAAAGATAAAAATGGTGCTACACTTTTTTTTTTGAGGGTAGGAAATTATCAAATTAGCCCTCCCGCTATGGGTGGAGCGGAAGGGAGTGTCAGACTCTTACTGACTAAAACCCATCCATGTTCCTTCCTTAGCCCTTTATAATCTGGGGTAGCGGTAACCCTTTCGGACAATCCCGTTTAATTGGTCACGGCTTTTGTTGATTTTTGACAGTCGTTTTAGGTACACTACGCACTTCTTCTGGTCAGCAAGATGAGGTATGACTCAGCACAACCGGGTAGTAAAATATACATTCGATTTTGCCACCCAACCTGTGCCAATTTATACGCAAGCAAACATGTAGTTCTTCTTCTTAGCGTGTCGATGGCAATTAAAATGGACTCGGCCCAGAATTCGTCTACGTGTTGAGCGCCTGTAGCGCATCAGTTCCAGTAACGTGCATACGGCAGGACACGCAGGACACGATATTAAGTGTCCCATGGTCTGTGGAACAGCACCACATTTACACTTCAAGGCGGAGTTTACTATGAATCCCCAAGTGAGCATGTTTTTCATGTAGTTCTGACAACCAACGGCTGGTTTGTGCAGTTAGGCAGTCACTCCATGTAAAATATTGGTAAATAGCTGCAACCAGTTATACTGAGACCCATCTCCAAAATAGTTAAGAATATTGTAGCAAGTTGAATATTATGACCACACTTATAAGAGTCTGATTATAGTAGTATAGTTGGAGAGCTATTAGCTTTAGGTCCAAATCTCGTTACGGAAAGAACTCCTTCCCGCAACTCCCGGCGTCGGTGTGCGATGGAAAACCAGGATGATTTTTAGTCAAGTATCTGTTAGGAACCATTCTTGAATGTTCTTCGGTCTGAGGGTCAGGGCGTTCCAAATCTCAGATCGAGCAAAATATGTTTTTTTTTTGTTATCGGAATATTTGGCTGTATCTCAGAGCTAAGTATCGTTGGCCAAACTTAGTTCAATATAGTGTCTTCGTCAAACATACTTTGGCCCAGCAGTGGCAAGGCATTAACCTATTCAAGGACATTAAACGAGAAACAAAATAAGTTGTATTGATATAACTGCTATGGGTTTTTAGTATCCCCCAAGTGTTAACCTATTGACCGCTTGATTTTATATCAATTGCCGTGGCCCCAGCGCCCAGCTCAAAAATTGACAAATAAATATCTTCGACGAATTGGGTCTTGCAATGACGTAAAAATGCAAAACCGAACATAAATTCTCAACCGTATAAACACGGCTCAAGCGGCACAGGCCCGAAAATATTTGTAGTACTAATCCGACTGGGGTGGTTAAAAGTTACAGATAAGATCTTCTAATAGTTCGATCTTCTGTCAAATTCTTGAATAAACAATGGCGCTCTTGTTTTTAACGTAAACCTGCCGTAAATACCCAAAATGTTTTTTATCGAAATTAAAATCTCCAACTTACCGAACAATGGATATCGACACCGCTAGCGAAATCCGCTTTTACCCCGCAAAGGAAATGAGGTAAAGCGCCAATTCCCTTGCACTATTTGCGTAAATCCACTTTCACCATAACTATGTGGAATTTTAGGCGGCACTTTAAAAACGACATAAATTTTTATTTTGGATTTCGTTTTTTTGTAAGCAGAAGTACCGCCAGCACATCGAGCTATAACCAAACTGTCAAAGTTTCCGGATTGAAAATGATCCTTTAATCAACTCAACCTATCGAAGTCTTCTGCTGGAAATGGGCCTGCCTGCCTCTCCCAGGAAATGCCTCACCCAGGCTGCGCCACAACACCCTGTCCTCCGTCTTCCGCATCCAATCTGTCCCAGCCACCTTCTTAATGGCATCGGTCCATCTAGCTGGGGGGCGTTCCACACTACGCTTGCCGATACGTGGTCTCAACTCCAGGACTCGTCTGCTCCACCGGCCGTCGGTCCTTTGACAAACATGTCCATCCCACTGCCACTTCAGTTTGCGTAGTCTGCTATGTCGGTAACTCCGGTTCCAGGTTTTCCAGATAGTTTCATTCCTGATTTTATCCTTCAAAGAGACTCTGAGCATAGCCCGCTCCATAGCGCGCTGGGTGACCTTGAATTAGTGGACCAGTCCGACTGACATTGTCCGTTTCAGCACCGTATGTAATGATGGGAAGGACGCACTGGTTGAAGACCTTTTTCTTCAAACACTGCGGGATTGGTGACGAGAAGACTTGACGTATGTAGTTTACCAAATGCTGCCCAACCCAACGGAACCGTATACTTTTGTAATAAAGTTGAAAAACTATCAAAGAAATTTGACAGGCTGCGGTAACTAAATGTGCTGGCTTCTGTACAATAAAATCACTTCCCTAAAACCCATATCCGTAATAGACCCTCAACTCTTTGAGACATTTTGTTCTGAATACAGATACAGAAAGAAAACAGTCAGAAAGAAAATGAACTGAAGTTTAAGTCTATAAAAGTATATAAGAAATCGCAAAATATAAACTCCAATACATATCTTAAAAAATTAGACTCGAAGAAGATGGCGCTCTGGGGTACAACCTCCACAATTCGGGAGGCAGTACTAAGGAACGTATGGTATAACGGTATAACGTATAACCTCGCAGGATTGCGAGTCTGTAGCTACTACTGAGAAGTTCTTAAATAACAATTAAACCAACCTGGAAATCAACTTAGGACCTCATGCGCAAAAGAACAGCGTTTAAGAGCACTATAACATTGAGGCAGTCGATAGAAATAACTATCAGTAATAACTTTGAATATAACTTCATTCCAAAGATCTACCAACAAATCCGTTTAATATTTGGAACAAAATAAAATGCTACAAATAATTATTAACGGTTCGTACACATAAAAAGGGACGAATATAAGCTGTTTTTCTATGCGTCAGTTGTCCCGGGAAATATGTAATAGGCATAGCAAGTTCTATACAGGTTATTTCAGTCAGGTGGATATTCAAACATTTTAAGGCATTTTCTGGGTTCACTCGTTCCTCATTCATCGTTCTCCAGCAGTCGAAATCGAATTTAACAGTGGACTCATTAACCCATTAGATGTTCGCCTATTAGAAGCCGTTTGCTAAAAAGAGCTCTACGATTTATACGGTTATATTTAATGTCGTTTCTAGAGAATTTTTCTTATGAACCTATGGGGTTCAAACGACATTTGAAGGGTTAATAGACAGTAGTGGTGGCCTAGTCATAACGGCCCCGACTTATGAGTAGCAGGTTGAGGGTTCAAACCTAGCCAGGCGCTTTACTTTGAGTAAATAATTTAATCAACACTGTTCTCAAAACGGTAAAGGAAAACAACATGAGGAAACCGGTATGTGTGCATAGACCTAAAATTCGAAGACATGTGACGTCCAACCTGGTTTTATCAGAGAAACCGCAAAACAACCTGAAAATTACATACCACGCATACAGCAGAAATTATCATGGAACCGGTCTTCAGATCCAATAACCCGAGGAAAGTATCCACTTCTGGGAGATGGGTCAAACCTACCAACCCATCATTAATAGATCCTAATAAATTATACATTTTGTTGTGTTTGGAAACTGTACAGTAATTTTGGCGTGCGATTGACAAATTAAAATGACATTTCGACACTGTATTTTGACGTTAGAACCACAGACTGTCATGACTTGTTTGGGATCAAGAAGGTTCATTTATTTATTTAAAATACACACATCAAAAGTGTCTAGGGATCAACATATATTTTTGCAATAACTTTTCTCTTGATTGATATTAATTTAAATTTTCTTTAAGGATTCATCAAATAAAGTGTTTTCGTTTGTCACAGTAACGATAAACCAAGTCACCTTTGCATTAATAAAGAAATTTGCCATTTTCCTAATAAAGGGATTTTTGACATTTGAACCACTAACATTAAAGTTCGAAAAAAAGACTGAAATAACAGTTTTCTTTAAAATTTTATTGGGTAACTTAAACAATTAATAATCCGTGTTTCTACCGCGAACACTAACAACACAAGAACATCGGTTTGGCATACTCAAAATGAGTTCATCCAAATCACGCTGTGGAATGGCCGCCCATGTTCGTTGCAACAACAAAAAAAGGTCTTCTTGCAACTGGATACCCTCCATATTCGGCAGAGCTCTTCTCTGTAGCATATCCCATGCATGCTCAATCGGGTTCAAGTCTGGCGACTGAGCAGGCCAGGGCAGGACATTGATGTTAGCTGCGGCGAGAGTCTGTCTTACAACTCTTGCGGTGTGCGGTCGTGCATTATCATGCATTAACTGAAATAAGGGACCGATTTGCACTTGTAGAGGAACGATGACGTCAGATACAATCGTCTCAGCATAAATTTGAGCGTTGAGGTTGCCTCTGATCCAAATCAACTCAGTTCTTCCGCCGATCCAAATACCCGCCCATACCATGATGGTTCCACCACTATAAGGATGGACTTCCTGGCAGGATTTTAATCGCTGTTGGCGTCCAGGGGTTCTCCAGTGACGTATACGTCTTGTATCCGGTCTCATACCAAAACGAGACTCATCAGAAAAGCACACGAAACGCCATTGTTCTTCTGCCCAATTTCTGTGTTCAAGAGCCCATTGATATCGAATCCTACGATTGTGCATTGCTATAGGTGGTACCCGTAGCGGTCTTCGGGAATGAAGGTTCACTTCATGCAAGCGGTTTCTGACTGTTTGGTCGCTAATTAAGTTCCCTGAAGAGTGATGAAGCCTCACGGCTAACATCATGGCGGTTATTGTTGGAGCTCTTCGAGTTAAGATTTGAATGTATCGGTCTTGTCTCCGTGTCGCCAGACTTGAACCCGATTGAGCATGCATGGGATATGCTACAGAGAAGAGCTCTGCCGAATATGGAGGGTATCCAGTTGCAAGAAGACCTTTTTTTGTTGTTGCAACGAACATGGGCGGCCATTCCACAGCGTGATTTGGATGAACTCATTTTGAGTATGCCAAACCGATGTTCTTGTGTTGTTAGTGTTCGCGGTAGAAACACGGATTATTAATTGTTTAAGTTACCCAATAAAATTTTAAAGAAAACTGTTATTTCAGTCTTTTTTTCGAACTTTAATGTTAGTGGTTCAAATGTCAAAAATCCCTTTATTAGGAAAATGGCAAATTTCTTTATTAATGCAAAGGTGACTTGGTTTATCGTTACTGTGACAAACGAAAATACTTTATTTGATGAATCCTTAAAGAAAATTTAAATTAATATCAATCAAGAGAAAAGTTATTGCAAAAATATATGTTGATCCCTAGACACTTTTGATGTGTGTATGTACACACCACTAGGCCTTCACGGCTCAGCCTTTATAATAATACAGTGATATATATAGTATAAGGCTGAGCCTTTATAATAATACAGTGATATACTGTTACAGTCACTGTATTATTATTTAGGCTGAGCCGTGATAGCCTAGTGGTGTGACCGCCAAGTCATAGGTCTCGAGTTCGAACCCAAGGTAACCTCTGATTTTTCGGATTCATGTGCGTATTGTATAATTATCACTTGCTTATAATCGGTGAAGGAAAACATCGTGAGGAAACCGGCATGCTTGAGAGATATTTCTCAACAGCATGTGATGCTAAGTCAGAGGCCCATGGGCAGCATTAAAAAACTCTGACACCAGGTTAGTCACTAACCACACGAAGATGATGATGATGATTATAAAGGCGAAAGTTTGTGATTTTGTATGTTTGTCTGTCTTTCACGCGCAAACGGCTGAACGGATCTGGATGAAATTTGGCACAGAGGTAGATTATGATCTGGATTAACACATAGGATACTTTTTTTATCCTGGTAGTACGTTCCCTTGGGATAATTTACAACATCCACGCGGGTGATGCCGCTGGCGGCATCTAGTTACATATGAATAGTACGTTAAATAGTGATATTAATTCATGGACGTTATGTTAAGGGGTCATTGGGTAAGCGGGATTGTCCGAAAGGGTTACCGCTACCCCGGAACATAAAGGGCTAAGGAAGGAACATGGATGGGTTTTAGTCAGTAAGAGTCTGACACTCTCGTCCGCTCCACCCAGAGCGGGAGAAGTCATTGGATGATTTCCCAGCCTTAAAAAAAAAGGGGTCATTGTACTAATAATTTTACATACATTTTGACGAGTTATGCGAGCATAATGTATGGAACAGCTGATTGATTTTTTTTACGGCTGACCCCTTAAAATATTGCTCTTGAATTCAATTTCACCATGTATACATACCAATTACAGGTGTACACGCAGGTTCTAATATTCTCTTTTGTGTCCATTAATGTTTATGTTAAATGTAACATACTTTTAACGAGCTAAATAATAATGTGAATTTGATTTTATTGTCAAGACAAAGTGCTTATGCAATCGCGAGACCAATTCATTTTGTTTGAAACGCTATTAATGCCGTGATCCCAAATTAGTTTTGTTTCGAAACTAAACAAAGAGCTACAACCTTTCTATTAACTTAGCCATAAAAAAGTCTTTGTAATTTATTAGAACATCAATAAAATCGGCTCAGAGAATTTTCCGGACCGCAAATATTAAAATCTGCTGCCGGCTTACATAATATTATAATCAGAAAGCCATAAGAACAAGCAGCAAGCATTTTCTTCGAAATATAGTGGAAAAGAATATTGTTTTTTCCGTTTAAAAAAGTAAAACCTTCTACTAATTACCTATATTAAATAGTCACTCCAAGTCTTTTGTTACTGTTTTACAGACTGTACATTCAGTCAAAAAAGTATCGGGAATGGATGATTTGTTTATGGTTCCAAATTCAAATTTTTGTTTTTTTGTAGTTGTTAGATTGGCACAACTGTTTTCCATTTTGGCGCGGAGTTTCAGTTGCATCTGTTATTTATATTAAACTAGCTGACCCGACAGACGTTGTCCTGTCTTAACTGTGATACCTACCCTACCTACCCTACCTACCTGCCTACCTACCTAGCTACCTACCCTACCTACCTGCCTACCTACCTAGCTACCTACCCTACCTACCCTATCTACCCCACCTACCCTACATACCCTACCTACCCTACCTACCCTACCTACCCTACCTACCCTACCTACCCTACCTACCCTACCTACCCTACCTACCCTACCTACCCTACCTACCCTACCTACCCTACCTACCCTACCTACCCTACCTACCCTACCTACCCTACCTACCCTACCTACCCTACCTACCCTACCTACCCTACCTACCCTACCTACCCTACCTACCCTACCTACCCTACCTACCCTACCTACCCTACCTACCCTACCTACCCTACCTACCCTACCTACCCTACCTACCCTACCTACCCTACCTACCCTACCTACCCTACCTACCCTACCTACCCTACCTACCCTACCTACCCTACCTACCCTACCTACCCTACCTACCCTACCTACCCTACCTACCCTACCTACCCTACCTACCCTACCTACCCTACCTACCCTACCTACCCTACCTACCCTACCTACCCTACCTACCCTACCTACCCTACCTACCCTACCTACCCTACCTACCCTACCTACCCTACCTACCCTACCTACCCTACCTACCCTACCTACCCTACCTACCCTACCTACCCTACCTACCCTACCTACCCTACCTACCCTACCTACCCTACCTACCCTACCTACCCTACCTACCCTACCTACCCTACCTACCCTACCTACCCTACCTACCCTACCTACCCTACCTACCCTACCTACCCTACCTACCCTACCTACCCTACCTACCCTACCTACCCTACCTACCCTACCTACCCTACCTACCCTACCTACCCTACCTACCCTACCTACCCTACCTACCCTACCTACCCTACCTACCCTACCTACCCTACCTACCCTACCTACCCTACCTACCCTACCTACCCTACCTACCCTACCTACCCTACCTACCCTACCTACCCTACCTACCCTACCTACCCTACCTACCCTACCTACCCTACCTACCCTACCTACCCTACCTACCCTACCTACCCTACCTACCCTACCTACCCTACCTACCCTACCTACCCTACCTACCCTACCTACCCTACCTACCCTACCTACCCTACCTACCCTACCTACCCTACCTACCCTACCTACCCTACCTACCCTACCTACCCTACCTACCCTACCTACCCTACCTACCCTACCTACCCTACCTACCCTACCTACCCTACCTACCCTACCTACCCTACCTACCCTACCTACCCTACCTACCCTACCTACCCTACCTACCCTACCTACCCTACCTACCCTACCTACCCTACCTACCCTACCTACCCTACCTACCCTACCTACCCTACCTACCCTACCTACCCTACCTACCCTACCTACCCTACCTACCCTACCTACCCTACCTACCCTACCTACCCTACCTACCCTACCTACCCTACCTACCCTACCTACCCTACCTACCCTACCTACCCTACCTACCCTACCTACCCTACCTACCCTACCTACCCTACCTACCCTACCTACCCTACCTACCCTACCTACCCTACCTACCCTACCTACCCTACCTACCCTACCTACCCTACCTACCCTACCTACCCTACCTACCCTACCTACCCTACCTACCCTACCTACCCTACCTACCCTACCTACCCTACCTACCCTACCTACCCTACCTACCCTACCTACCCTACCTACCCTACCTACCCTACCTACCCTACCTACCCTACCTACCCTACCTACCCTACCTACCCTACCTACCCTACCTACCCTACCTACCCTACCTACCCTACCTACCCTACCTACCCTACCTACCCTACCTACCCTACCTACCCTACCTACCCTACCTACCCTACCTACCCTACCTACCCTACCTACCCTACCTACCCTACCTACCCTACCTACCCTACCTACCCTACCTACCCTACCTACCCTACCTACCCTACCTACCCTACCTACCCTACCTACCCTACCTACCCTACCTACCCTACCTACCCTACCTACCCTACCTACCCTACCTACCCTACCTACCCTACCTACCCTACCTACCCTACCTACCCTACCTACCCTACCTACCCTACCTACCCTACCTACCCTACCTACCCTACCTACCCTACCTACCCTACCTACCCTACCTACCCTACCTACCCTACCTACCCTACCTACCCTACCTACCCTACCTACCCTACCTACCCTACCTACCCTACCTACCCTACCTACCCTACCTACCCTACCTACCCACCCTACCTACCCTACCTACCTACCCTATAGGAGGAAAATCAGCAGCTGATCGAAAAAAAAAAAAAAATGTATTCTGCTATTCAGGGCGGAGACAAATCCAACGAAACAAAAACCATGAAAATTGGTCCAGCAGATCTCGAGTTATAATGGAGGGAACAAACCCGTCTTTCTTTTATTGTATATAGATACAGTGCTGGTTTTAGTAATATCATAATAGTGTGTATTGCGAATTTCATAATGGACAAAAATATCGAACAAAGAGTTTGTCTTAAATTTTGCATCGCCAATGGAATTTCGTGTTCGGAGTCACTGAAAATGTTACAAAAGGCTTACGGTGAATCGACTTTATCAAAAACTCGAGCTTATGAGGGGTTCAAAGCGTTCAAAAGCGGTCGAGATGTGATGGAAGATTTGCCTCGCTCTGGTAGGCCGTCAACGTCTGCAACTGAAGTTAACATCGCAAAAGTGAAGAAAATAGTGACTGAAAATCCCCATTCAACTCTGAGAGAGATAGCCGCCGAACTTTCTGTATCTCACGAGTCGATCCGTACCATTTTAACTAATCATTTGGGTATGAAACATGTTGCTGCTCGGCTAGTCCCAAAAGATCTGAATTTTCTCCAAAAACTCAATCGCATGAAAGTCGCTGAGGACATGCTAGAACGAGTCAGTTCGGACCCAACATTCATGACACGCATTGTTACTGGTGACGAGACGTGGGTTTACGAGTTTGACATGCAAACTAGTCAACAAGCTTCGGAGTGGCGCCTTCCAACTGAACCGAAACCGAAAAAACCACGCCCAAGTCGATCAAAAGTCAAAGTCATGTTGACTGTTTTCTTTGACTATCGCGGTGTTGTGCACTCTGAATTCTTACCGGAAGGTCTAACGGTAAATAAAGAATATTATTTGAGCGTTATGCGGCGTTTAAGAGAGAAAATTCGACGAAAAAGGCCAGATTTGTGGAAAAAAAAGTTTAAAAAATGTTTTGATGAATGGATTATTCGTTGGCGCAAGTGTATCGTTTCTAAAGGAGCATAGGTACTTTGAAGGTGATAAAATAAATTTGGATGAATAACAGACATTTTGTGTATTATTGATCTTTTCCCGGTATTTTCTTGACAGAGTAGTACATGTCGGAAATTGAAAAGAATTACAAAATGAGAAGATACCTAATCCTTTGTTTGTTTCTTTTCCGTGTAAATAATGTCGATCAAAATTCAGTTTTACGCACCGTAAAATTATCCCTTAAATTCTTTGTTAACTCGCTCATTAGCAAAAACCCTTCTTGACATACCATGAAATATGCCAACTTTGCCAAAAAAGGTATGTTTACCCTAAAATAAATTTATAACCAAATCTATACAAATATTATAAAGCTGAAGAGTTTTAACTACTGGTCCGAATTGAAAAATTCTTTTTGTGTTGGATAGTCCATTTATCGAGGAAGGCTATAGGCTATGTAACATCACGCTACGACCAATAGGAGCCGAGCAGCGGGTGTAACCGCTCGGGAGCAGCTAGTACGCTAATATAAGAAAAAAAAAAAAAGATTAACTTTCCACCCAAATAATAAATGTTGCCATAAACTATTTTTTTTGTCTTATATTAGCGTATTTGCTTAAATTTATTTGGCAAAGTTGGCATATTTCACGGTAATTAAAAAATCAGCAATTTTGAGTTAAGTATTCAGATAAACACGGCAATGTTATTTGTTTTGCTGCAAACAAGATATTACGCTAAGCCTGGAAATGCGGGAGCTGGAGAGGTTAAGAGTTTATGCTGGCAACCCTCTTACTGCTTTTAAACTTTTAAATCATCATACCCAAAAATAATTTCCCTTTTTGAATGATGTCAAGCTTCTCGCAAATGAATGAACTGAAATAAAGTATTACCTGCCTACCGAAGCTTCGTTAACTCTAATCCAAAAAAAATATAAGGGGAAAACTTACGTCGTTATAAAAAGTTACGTACATGACCTTTTACCGATATTATGCAATCCCAGAATTTAAAAGCTACACAAATGACTTATCTCCTAAATCCGGTTTCAACCAGATTTATTATACTTTGTGTTCTATATCGTAACCCTTTGTTAACGGAGCGTAGGATTCGAAATTGGAAAAAGTCCAGTGCAAACCGGTTTAATCCGGAATAATCCAATTAGAACTAGGAAGCTCTATGTTGCGTCAGTAGTTAGTCTTTTGGAATTTAACTTTGGACTGTTGCTTTTCGAAGGGATTTCGTTACGTATTCATTATTTTAGGAATTCAGGCCAATTTAATGGATGAACTTTTATGGTGCAGTTCCAATGAACAACTTATTATTCGATAAAAAAGCAGGCGCTCTTGTTTTCATGTAAAATGAACAGTATAAAGTTTTTCATTTAGAGCTACATATTTCAGTAAAATGTAGCTAAATACTAACAGCCGCACATGTCGATCCATCAGGTTAAGCCACGCTTGCCGGGGTTGGCCATGGATGGGTGACGATCTTTACATACCGAGACTCCTCCGGGCCTCAGAAAGCATGTTAAGCCGTTGGTCCCGGCTGTCATTTGTGCATCTTTCACAGTCGTTACAGGTCGTCAGAAGCTCGACAATCTGACAGCCAGTCTTACCAAGGGGTATCGTATTGCCCAGTTACTGGGTTGTGGAGGTAGGGTAGGCAGTCGCTCCATGTAAAATACTGGTATTCAACTGCATCCGGTTAGACTGGAAGCCAACCCCAACATAGTTGGGAAAAGGTTAGGCAAATGATGATATTTCAGTAAAATTTTCATAAGCTACATACTTAGTAAGATACCTACGTTATCACAAAAAAAAAATCTGGAAAAATACAGGACACACAAACCTGTCCTCTCGGAAGAGCTTCCATAGGGACTCTCTCAAACTCATAGGGCAATCTATCATGAACTCCAAGCAGCGGTTTTAGTTAAATTCTAGAAACATTTTAGATATAAACTACGATAACATCGGCGCCCCTCCAAATTACTGTTTTAATGTTTGTAGTTACATTTAATTTGTAATTATTTTCATAAATACAAATACTTTATATAGACGCGGAATATGGAAGATTTCTTAGAGACTGAATAAAATTGATCGTTGTATTTAGATAAAGGCAACTAATGATTTTATAGCGCACTGAAGGTAGAGAAAAAAAATATATCGAAAATAAAACTGTTCAAATAGCGATCTTATCGCAAAAAAACAATTTCTTGCAGACAATCACAGTATGGTGATAATCACAAGGAACGTTCAAGCACTGAACAGTCGACCTATTCTGTAAAAATCTCACCAGCCAGGCACTATACTTTTGACGACACGGTTGGCGTAGTGGTTGAGCGATTGACTGCTGCGCAGCACGTTGCGGGTTCGATTCCCGCACGTACTTAACAAATATTTGTACGACTTGCAAGTATTTGTTCCGGGTCTGGGTGTTTTTCTGTGTATAATATGTATGTATTTACAAAAAAAAAAATTATATAAGTAGTTTATCAGCCATCTCGTTACCATAACAGTAGCATTAGGTTGCTTAGCTTGGGACTATATGGCGTTGTGTGAAATGTCCAAGGATATTAGTATTATTATTATTATACTTTGTGTAAATAATTTCATCACCACTTGTAAACGATGACAAATGGACTGTATGTTTTGGTGGTTGTTGGAATGAAATAAAACTAAAACTTAGCGCAATAAAGGATTTAAATGGGAAAATTATAAAAAATAACATAAATGGAAAACACAAAACCAAACCATTTGACAGATGATAACAAAAGAGAAGAAAAACAAAAGAATAACATTCGAATAAAAAATACAAAAATTTATAAAAAGTTTGCACAACCAAAGAGTTCGCAACACCACTGCTCTTAAAACAGTAAAAGAAAACATCGTGAGAAAACTGGCATGTCCTAGAACAAAGAGGCCACCAAAGACCACTCTCTCTCACAGGGGAGCCCTGTGTCCCAGCAGTGGGAACATTATAGGCTGGTTATGTACAGAGGCCAGCACATCAAGTTACCACAATCTGTCAAACTTTGATAGTTTTTCAACTTTATTGCAAAGACATAAGGTTCATTTTTAATTGAGAAAATTTGACAGTTAGGGACAGCTTGATGTGCTGGCGTCTGTACTAGTAGGTACTAGTTTCTCAACTTTATTGCAAAGACATAACGTTCATTTTAATTGAGAAAATTTGACAGTTAGAGACAGCTTGATGTGCTGGCGTCTGTACTAGTAGGTACTTGATTGATTAAATTCCGTGATCGATGTAATTTTCGTACTTTCATTAAATACCAGTCGGGCTATTTTATAAAAATTTCAACGTGGAAACTTGAGCTTGACAGCTCCCTTCACTTCAGTTTTCACGGTGAAATTTTTACAGAATACACCGACAGCTACGTAGTTTATCTGACTGTATAAGAAGGACCGAACTGTTGGTTGATCCTGTAAAAATCTTACCGTAAAATGCCTACTAACCAGTGTTTTACATGTTAGCAAATAAATAAATAAAAAACTTAGATAAGAATAAGAATAATTTATTTGCAGAAAATACAGGTTTTACCAGTTGTAAAAATTGGTGGTTTATGCACAATCCATATTTTGCCTGTTTAGGGCATGCAAATTAGTTTGAAGTACCTACATTAATACCAGGTACAAGTGAGCGTGAAATGAACTCTCGTTTTTGACACTATTGACAGCACTCTTTAACTTCACTTGAGCTACGTTTTCTCTGTGAAATTTTGACAGAATAGCACCATTGAAATCAAATTTGTTCAATTAGGGTCTCTTTCAGTAGGTACTCGTCTATTTACTGTCTGAAAATAAACGCAGAAACTGTATCTACACTTATTATTTGCACGTAACAGTATTGCTAAAAAAAAACGCTTCGCCTCCTAGAGCGGCAAAAGTTATTTGATGATTCCCACCCAAAGAAAGGCGTTTACCATAAGGTTGCATTGCATTCTTGTTGTAATTCCCGAATTTCTTTTCAGCAGCTTTTATATACGTTTAGCACTTTACAGTCTTGTTGAATAACCTTGATATTTACATTCAACCTATTTGTGTACAAAATAAACAGAAGTCAAACATTTTATCCACAAGTAATAGTCGATATTCACGAAATAAGCCCGCTACGAGGCTGAGAGAAACATTTTCTTACATTGCTTATTTCCTTTATAGCATACAAACAGCGTCGAGATTCCTCGCAGTTCTCTCCGTTTCGCTTAAAATTCCAATATTACGCTCGTACTGTTCAAAACACAATTGGCGAAATGTGAGTGTGTACTAGTGTAGGGATTGATAAACTACGATAACATGGCACGCGCCTCAAAATGGGACCTAGTTACGCAAAAAGGACACACACTCATGCCAAAATCGAGAAAACGACACAGAAAGTTTTAAAAATGTACCTTCTATCGACCCAGTAAATATCAAAATTATCCTAACAATTTTGACAGAATAAAATATTTCTATGACAAAATTATCAACAAACATAAAAGTTAGTTAGTAGTTCATGAGAAAAACTGAAATGGTTTTTATGAATGTAGTTTTGGTAAAATTAAATGGGAAGGTTTGTTGTGTCTAATAAGGCCGAACGAAGCCGATTGAAGTGAAATTATTATTCATGAATCTAGAATAATTATAACAGTCATAGACAATGCCTGAAGTTCACAAAAAAAAACAAATAAGTACACTAAGGGTTCCGTACCAACTTGTTGGTATTGATTACGTACTTACTTTAAATAAAGACTATACATGTTTTATGATTTAACTAGCTTCCGCCCGCCTAATATGTCGACAAATTATACACATAAACCTTCCTCTTCAATCACTCTATCTATAAAAAAGCCGCATCAAAATCCGTTGCGTAGTTTTAAAGATTTAAGCATACATAGGGATAAAGGGACAGAGAAAGCGACTTTGTTTTATACTATGTAGTGATTACACATGTATAGTTTTCAGATTTTTCCCTGTAAGTATTAGTTTATTAGTTATGTAGTTTATGACATGATATTACTCGCCAAATTTCGTAGTTCTAGGTCAACGGAAAAATCCTATAAATTAGGTTCCCTGGAGAGCGTCGAAATATACGTATTTTCCCGGTATAAACCAGCCGTATATTTTTTCACGTTAATTTAGAAGTTAGATTTTTCCACAGCTTCAAGGGACTGTAAACTTAAGTATATGGTTTTAATTTCAACTCGATACCTCCACGCCTTCCCTAGATAAATGGTCTTGGCAGACAGACGGGCGCATAACAAAGTGATGCTATACGGGTTCCGTTTTTCCTTTTGACGTACGCAACCCTAATTACAGTAACTACAAAAAAACCATTACTTAATGAAAATTCTTATAAGATAGCTACCCCAACCTAAAATTGATTTATAAGTGAACTCCTTTGATTTATACGTAAAATAAATAAATGCCCAAGAGGACAACAAAAAGGAGGCTTTATATGTGGAGGAGGAGGATTATATATGTCTTTGTTTAACTGGATTGGAACACGCAACGATAAAGTCGTTGTACTTAGGCACTTCTTGTTATTATTTTACTGGATGTGCCTTGTAGGGATAGTGGTACAGGCAAAATGAAACCTCAATTCTCAATTCTCAATTCTTTATTGCATTCCACAATGTAGGCTTAGGTGGTAAATATTCGCCAAAAGAAACAATCATGGACCCTGTCGGGCACAGCAAAAGAAAGATTTGGGGGAAAGGGACTTATCAGTAACCCCTTATAAGTCCCTGTAACACAGGTTTCACCTAGCATGGGGGTCATTAATCAAATTAGTATGCACTTGTAAGTCCTAAGCTACAAATGCTGCGCACATCCACTTTGTTATTTACTTATGGAAATAAATGATTTTTTATTATTATTATTTATTATCAATTTCATGACTTATAATCTAACTTAACTTATATGTTTTAAAGATTTATCTTTTAAATATTCGTTGACATTATAGTAACATTTGCTTATTAATAATTTTTTTAATTTGGTCGTGAATCGATGGAGTTTTTTTTCTTCTCTTATACATTCGGGTAACATATTGTAAATTTTTATCGACATAACTAGAGGGCTTGTTGAGCACCTTCCTGGCAAAGTTGAAGGAATCAGAGTTGATTGGTATGATACCAACACGCCATCTTCTTTTAAGAATCAGGCCCTAGCACGAACGTAATACGAAAATACAAATGACTTAAAATTCTTAAGTACGTATGATTTATGTTTTAAAAGTTTATTTAAATCTGTGGGTAATACGTTTGTATTTATTAATATGAATGATAGAGTAATTATTTTGCATTTATTCAACTTGCACAATATCTACTTAGAACAATTAAATATTTACATTAGGTACTGTGAAGGTACGGCTCCAACCTCGAATCTCGACCGCGCTGCGCCAACGCAGCCTGCTGATCACCCGCCTTCAGCCGGAATCTATCAAGTGGCCCCGGGGTCCATTCGCGATCCGCGTCCTGGTGCACCAGACCACACTCGTGACCCGTGCTTCAACCGAAGGACGGCTGCACCTAGAACAAGCCACGCGGCCCAGGAACAAAGGTACGTGAGCACAATTCCTCTTCCTTAACGTCGCTTTGTTCGTCATCAGATAGATTCCCCGAGACGAATATCAGAATCCTCAATACACTCCACTAATAACCAAATAAAATCAATTTTCAAAATCGTCTTATAAATTGGTGAATTACCCACCATAGTGTATTGTAGGGATTTCTATCCTACAAAATGCAAACACACGGGCAGCAGTTATAAAATTATATTGCTTTTAACGAATATTTGCGTCTGGCCGCACGGCTACTGACAGTCTTCTTTTCTTTTATCAAAACCTATCAAAGTATTCTATTATTTTGAAAGGTCGAATTCTGTAAGTTATATTCTAACCAACCAGCCTCTCTAAGTTCCACAAGGTTTCACTTAAGCTCTACAGTACATACTAAATTAAAGAACTGATTAACTAACTGTACCAATAAATACAAAAACAAAAGGACAATTAGCCGTCAAAGTACTCGTCCGCATCGCTGCCAACGTGCCCAGCATTGCCACGTTGAATGGCACTGCTTATCCTTTGACAAGCCAGCGCTCTGGTCACGTAAAGGATTGACCATTCGGCGAGAAAATGCCTTAAAAGGAGACGCGCGATCTGAACCCATGACCGAACCGTTTCTACCCCAAACAGCTCAAAACTGTAGTTACTGGACAATACTAATTGTGCTTGTCATATACACTTGAACCAAAATACTGTAAAATAGAATGGTTTTACTTTCGATTAAAAAAAATGTTCGGTTACATTTACATAGCGAGTTCATGTATGGCCCACAAATCTGACAGTCAGTCTTACCAAGCGGTATCGTATTGCCCAGTTACTGGGTTGTGGAAGTCAGATAGGCCGTCACTCCATGTAAAATAATGGTATTCAGCTGCATCCGGTTAGACTGGAAGCCGACCCCAGCATAGTTGGGAAAAGGCAGGCAGATGATGTTCATGTGTGACCCACGATTACTTTGTTGGTAAGTAAATCTAAATTATTCTATACATAGCATTACGGCTCTAAATGTTTAGACACTAGGCAAAGTTGTATAGTTAATTAAAATTTCAGTTGAAAAGTATAATATTCTAGTTGTGTTTACGAAATATTTACTTGGAAATGTCAAGTTTCTATGAATAAGGAATTAATTAATGTCTCGTTTAGGGATCATTGGCAACAACTATCCTAATATAACTAAGTGAGGATTTAGTGCAATGGAAATATTGTGATAAAATAATTATCAAAATTTTAAAATATTTTTTACTTATACACCGTGTATTAGTATTTTTTTTTTAACTGCTCAAAAACTTTTTCTTTCTCTTATCATTATTTTGATGTTGTTTTATGACTTTTTTTTTGAGGGTGGGGAATTTTCAAATGACCCCTCCTGCTCTGGGTGGAACGGAAGTGAGTGTCAAACTCTTACTGACAAAAACCCATCCATGTTCCTTCCTTAGCCCTTTGTGTTCCGGGATAGCGGTAACCCTTTCGGACAATCCCGCTAACCTGGCAAGCATTGGCCCTAACAGGCCCCTTCCCTAATGCTGAAAAATCTTTGAGGCGCGCGCGTATAAACTTAAAATGCACGGTGGATCAGTTCGGGTGCCCGGGAGTGCATAATACCTCTTTCTCTTTGTTTCATGTAAAATAAAAATATACAAGTTGTTGTGAGTTAATCACTACATAGTATAAAGCAAAGTCGCTTCCCGCGTCCTAATGTCTGTAGTATGCTTAGATCTTTAAAAGTGCACAACGGATTTTGATGCAGTTTTTTTAATAGATAGAGTGATTCAAGAGGAAGGTTTATGTGTATAATTTGTCGACATATTAAGCAGGCGAAGCTGCGGGCGGAAGCTAGTTCAAAAAATAAACAACTAACGTTTCAACAGAGCAAATAAGAATAAGTGCAAATTACAAAGTGCACTTTACATTTCCAAGTTGATTGAAGAAGCTATTCTGTTATTCGTGAGTCTGGAGTATATACTATGTATTATTAAGTAATAATTTAATATTATAAAAACCTTTGTTAGACTTCTATTCCAAGTAAAGTAAAGGCAAGCGTTGGCCTGTGGATGGAGCAACAAGAAAATACATTAGTGAGAGCTGTACAGTCAGCAGTGTCCAACTTTACTACGAATACTGCAACCTTTTGTAAGTAAAAATTAAAGGAAATATTTAATCGAAACTCTAATAATTACTATTTTCCACTTCTAAAGATATAATTGAACACTAAAATAATTATTGTTGTTTAGCTGGTGTTCAGCTGGTTAGTCTGGAAGCCGACTCTAACATGGGAAAAGGCTTGACATATTTTTTTGGCCTCTGAAATAATGATTGCGCCCCTTTTTATGAACGTCAAATTGGTGTTCTAAAATACTAAATGACCAAGTAACAGCGACCCAATTGGATGTTAGGTCTCACAGGCTGCTGCTGTGGCAACGCTCACTTCGCTCGCTCGGCTCGCGTTCGTTATATCCCGGTTCTAACATAACCTAACCCATTTGGTTGGGGTGTCCTAGCTTAGTTTCTGCGAATAAAAAGAGCTTAACTATTTAGAAAAAGTAAGCATCACTAGAAGATCAATACCGACGAAACATAATATCTAAGCTAAAAAAATCATCTCATCACTTCTTTAAAATATCTGTTTGATGACAAACCTTGAACATATTCACCCCGTATATCTTGCATTTAAGTATTCGTAATACTTAAATGTAAAATATACAGGATGAATTTGAATTCATGGGCAATATTTCAAGGAGTCATTGTACTCATCAATATGTCAAGTTTTACCATAGGAACACACCTGTAATCGCGAAAAAAAACAGATGTACCCTAAATTTTGTCAATTTATGCAAGCATAATGAACAGCAGATTTTTCTTTCGCGATTTCAGATTTGTTCCCATAGTAAAAGTTGTTCATAATGATGAGTACAATGAACCCTTAAAATGTTGCTTGTGAATTCAATTTCACCCTGTATAAACATACCCTGTAACAGTTGCTAAATACGACACCTCAAAATACTAGGAATTAAAAAAGAATATTTGAGAAAACTCTATCACTATCTGAAATAGTTTCATTTGTAGCGAGGAACTGTGAGGACTAAACAATGTACTGAACAGTTGTCCACTTATTGTTTGCAATGTCGCTTCTATTATAGCGTACCTGCAGTCGGCAGTTTCGTTTAATTGAAAACTATTCAGCTTTGTCATAGACTAAAGTTTTGTAGACAAGACGCTTGGATTGTTCGTTTTTCTAAAGTAGGGTCAGCAACAATAGTCGATCAATACTTCAGTTTTTGTAAATCTTATTTCTGTATTAAAATACCCGTATAAAAGTGCAATTAAATTAAAAAAATATATATCAGTTTTTTTACGGATATTTCAGTCCACAATAATTTAATTAAGCATGAAAAGGTAACAAAAAAATATAATTTCGCATTTATAATATAAGTTAGGATTCGTTTTCAGTTTGTCTTGATGTATGTTCTTGACAGGCGACACGATTGTGGCGGGAAGAACCCTTTTTGAGGAGTGGCTAGAGAGGCGTCACGGTGACCTCACCTACCGCCTGACGCAGGTCCCGACCGGACATGGATATTTCGGGAGGTTCCTGCACATCATCAGGCGGGAGGAAACGCCCGGGTGCCACCACTGCGCGGATCGCCCAGAGCACACAGTGGAGCACACGGTGGAAATCTGCCCCGAGAGATGTCAGCATTTAAAAGGGCCCGTTAGGGCCGAAGCCAGCCGGTTAAGCGGTATACTTTATTCTTCCGCTCCACCCAGAAGGAGAAATCATTTGATGATTTCCACCCTCAAAAACGCCAAAATGGATTTCGATGAAATCTGGCACACATATGATTTATAACCTGGATCACCATACTTCATACTTTTAATTGCAGTGGTACTTCCCCGTCGGATTAATTCTGACATCCCCGTGGGCGCAGCCACAGGTAAAATCTAGTTAAATTATAAAATAAAAGTATATAAATATATTAAATTAAAACTTAAAAATTATTTCTAAACTAACGATTAATGCCACTACGAACTCCTTGTTCGTAGTGGCATTAATTTCGTTCTTTTTTATATTTAGTTACTTAAAATTCTTAGTTACTGCATATCAAAGAATATTTATTAAAGTATATAATATTATTCAGTCCCACACCTGTTTCACCAGGTTAACGACCTCACACAGCTTCATTTCTTTATAGTCCATTTTGGTCTGATTTTGTTTTATTTTTTAATTTCCTTTGCTGCAAACAGCATAGCGCTTAAAGTAAAATCCGAGTGTTTTATAAAAAAGGTTAAATTCAATTTGATATTATTTTACCTCTCGGAGCGTCTGTTCAAGTATTTCATATAAACTTAAGAATTTATTTAGGGTTTGCCTGACCAGTTTGTTTTAAATCCAAAATAAATACATTAATAAACCGTAAATGTTTCAAGAAAGTTTAAATACGCAATAAAAACATTTTGGTTATTACTGAAAAATGTGCCCCAAGAAGAGGTGGCGAGACAACCTAGACGCATACCGCAAGGGATGGATCGAGGTGGGTCAAGAAAAAGATGTCTGGAAGGATTTTGGGGGAGGATCTTGCTCAGCAGTGGGGCACTAAAGGCTAGGTAAAAAAATTAACACTAGTTTTAGTCAAACAGTTCATTTTGTATTTGAAAGAAACAGGACCTTTCCTCTTTATCTAAAAAATGTTAACATAAGTAATGAGACACCTTCGTTGTGTTTGGGATAGTTGTGTTTCCTGGTTTTGACGTTCAAAAGTGCCTTTCTTGGGCCTATTTGAAATAAATGTTTTGACTTTGACTTTGACTTTGACTGGTGGCCCTTTTTTTGAGTGTGGGAAATCATCCAATGACTTCTCCCGCTCTGGGTGGAGCGGAAGGGAGTTTCAGACTCTTATTGACTAAAACCCATCCATGTTCCTTCCTTAGTCCTTTATGTTCTGGGGTAGCGGTAACCTTTTCGGACAATCCCGCTTATCATGGAGGCCCTTGAGCCATCATTCAGTGCTGAATTTAGTTTTGTTTTACACCTTCTTTTTCCGAAATAAATGGTTCTGCACATACGTGGGCCTCCTGAATATTTATCTTCATTGACATGTCGAAGAAAACACCTTTCAGCAGTAGCAGATAATAATCATAGATACCTTTCAGGTTCCATATTTTATGTATTTGCATGATTCTGGAACATTCAGGCAAACAGGCACAAATTCGAAAAACTACATTATATTTGCGACATTTGAATCGGTAGACCTCGTAGCACAGCGGGATTATTGAAAAGTTTACCACCACCACGAAATATAAAGGGCTAAGGAAGGAACATGGATGGGTTTTAGTCAGTAAGAGTCTGACACTCCCTTCCGCTCCACCCAGAACGGGAGGAAGCATTTTGATGATTTACCACCCACAAAAAAAGAGCTCGTTGCAATTCCTTTTTTTTTCAATATTGAATGTGACAATTTTGTCTTTGGTACGCTTTTAATATAGGAGATGAAACTCTCATTAAAAAGTCAAAAACAAATCCCATAATGCAGGATTGCTTTTATACCTACAGATTTTTTTTTTGTCAATAATGTTCTTTTTTGTGTCACTTCACATTGCTAAGGCATGGAAAATGGTTATTTCTTTATAATGGATCTCTGTGATTTACTGAAAATCTTTTCTTAATTGTTTTTTTATGTTAAGCTTACTTTTAATTGAGAGTATCATGTTAATTGGTAAGTTTTACTTTCCTTATCCCTATGTTTAGTTTGTTCAAAATAACGATTTTCAATCGTTATAATATAATATATATAGCCCATAAAATAAAACAACCAAAATGTTTAACATTATTTACGTACCTACATTCAATAAAAACCAACACACCACATCACACCATATTTCTCAACAGCATAGCAAGCTAAGTCAGAAACCCATTCTTCTTCTTTTCGTGTGGTTAGTAACTAACCTGGTGTCAGAGTTTTAATGCTGCCCATGGGCCTCTGACTTAGCATCGCATGCTGTTGAGAAATATCTCTCGGGCATGCCGGTTTCCTCACGATGTTTTCCTTCACCGATATAAGCAAGTGATAATTATACAATACGCACATGAATCCGAAAAATCAGAGGTGCGTGCCTTGGGATCGAACTCGAGACCTATGACTTGGCAGTCAGTGGTCACACCATTAGGCTATCACTGCTTTAACATACCCATTTTATAGGCAGCATAAAAACACGAAAAAAATATATCCAACAATTTTTTTTTTTAAAGTATAGCTTCTTGTGACCCTTGACAAACATGAAGTATTTTACGAATCTTGAACAAAACATAAAATACATTTACATTCGCTGTAAAGTTGAATTAGATAATTTTCCGTTTGTTCTGTTTCAAAGTAATTTTACGTTGAAACGTTTTATCTCATACCTAATCCTTTGTGTTGCAACCTGTCGATTTGTATGCTGATCCCGATCCCGGATCCCGGGTTTGTCCCGTCTATAAAGGACTCTAGTTGATAAAGTAGTTATGCGGAAGTACTCCGGGATTCATTTAATTATGTTGAGCCTCCAAAACTAACAGGTTTTAGCAAATTTGAGGTATGTAACGTGATAGACGAATAGGATTGTGGTTTCTTTGTTTTTGCCGCAAGGTTTATACTCGTATTTTCTGGATCCTGCGACTGCTTACTGCCTCAAACAAACTGCCTGATTGTAGAAAGTTTGACTATAGAAACCAATAAAACATGGCTTAAAAACATAATTCCATAAACAATACTAAAATTTACTTGTTGTGAAAACAATATAATATGCTTGGACATCTCACACAACGCCATATAGTCCCAAGCTAAGCAACCCTGGTCCCGAGCTAATGCTTGTTAAACGGAATTGTCCGAAATGGTTACCGCTACCCCGGAACATATAGGGCTAAGGAAGGAACATGGATGGGTTTTAGCCAGTAAGAGTCTGACACTCCCTTCCGCTCGACACAGAGCGGGAGAATTCATAGAATGATTTCCCAGATGGCTGATAAATTACTTATATACATTTTTTTGTAAATACATAGAAAAAAACCCAGACCCGAAACAAATACTTGTAGGTGGTACAAATATTTGTTCCGCGCGGGATTCGAACCCGCGACATGCTGCGCAGCAGTTAATCGCTCAACCACTGCGCGAACCGTGTCAAAATGTCCTAAATATTTAGTTCAATTAACTAACTTTGATCATTTGGTATTGAAAATTTATTTTCTACAAAAACGGTCAACTCACTTTTTTACCTAAATGCCTAACTTCATGAGGCGTTCCTTAATCTTTGCCCAGGATTTGGCTGCTGGCAGATGAAACAATCTTTTCAAACGTGGAATGTAGATGATGTTTCTCATTTCAAATTGAAACAAGAAATGACGTCACAATTATTTATAGAACAGTATTCAATTTGACCTGCTGTCTCGCGAATAGAAATAGAAGCGTTAGTGTTATCGTTTCATAGATGCTCCTAGAGAAAAATCGATCATAAAATGTTGAATGGTGCGTTTGAAAGCAACGATTTGGATGTCGGCGGCTTTAGCTATTTGGCGTCAATTTGATATTGACTCCCTTAGCAGTCGTTACGTTTTTGTATACAACATGGTGCTACAATAGTGACATTAATTTAACACACGGGTAGGGCTAGTCCCAATAATTATATAAATGTTGATAGGTTAAAATAAAAAGCAATTTAAAAAAACAAACAAACTATACAATAAAATCGATTTGCCTCCTTTTTGCAGTTGTTTCATCCTAATAGTGTTGCTTATTCGTTTTAATTTCATTGATGCGAATGTTGTGATCCGTAACCGCGGCAAATGACCGTTGCGCGACAGTTTATTAAGTACAGGTTGCTCTAAGAATTTTAATAAATCAAAAATCTATTTTCTAACATATTCAATAAATCCGTAAATAATAACTTTTAATGGAAATAATATAATGACTTCATGAAACGAAAATGTGAACACGTATATGGTATGTTAAATTAATGTCACCATTGTAGCGCCACGTTGTATAAATAAACGCAGTGCTTTTGTGTAGGTAAGTTGCGTAAGTTGCGTTTCAATGTCCCCCAGAGATCAGTTTAGATCGAATCCGCCTATCTTCATTTCCTTTTCCTGTTCTAAATACAGGCTAAAGTCATAAACGGTGCGTGCGAGTGAGGACTTTAATATTCTTTGTAAAGAGTTTTTATTTGACCCATTTACCATTAAGACTTATCTGTACGCACTTGGCTGAATGCTTACTTTTTTTAGTGCATAGTGCTTCTTGATATATTAAAAAAAACCTTGTATAATCCTTTTTAGTGATCCTAAGATTTGTAATACTTGTAATTAGCTCAATGTTTCATATACTATGGTTATACAATCGTATGAGCTGTTGGTTCTCCTATAAATAAATACACAAAATGTCTTATTTACATGATAATTATTTTCTTTATTAAAAGTAAAACTGCTATATACCTAATGCATGTTTAAAGGGTGTATAAGTAACTCAAGACTTTTGCATCCACTGAATGTTTATTTTATTCTATTAACATAAAACTACCTTCAAATTTTCCTTTTTTTTTGTCGGCTTAGCAAAAAGTTTCATCCATGCGATTATGAGGCAACATCTACAGCGTGAAATTGAATTCATGGGCATTATTAAGGGGTAATTGTACCTTCTTATCATTATGAACAACTTACACTATGGGAACAAATCTGAAATCGCGAAAAAGAATACAGCATAATGTATGGAACAGCTGATTTTTTGACTTAGAAAATGGTCTCAGAGATAAGACGTGAATTTAAAAAATAATAACGATAACGATATAAGAAATATAAACTACCCACTTTGAAATAATATCTTACAGGATCAAGCTGAATTCTTCTCTTTTTTAAAATAAAAATTCCTAACTTCTGTAAAAGTTAGAAATGTACTAGACTGTAAATGATTTTAAAGTTGTTTTAGTTATAATGTTAGTCCATTTTTGGTGTAGGTACCTACAAAGGGCCAGCACATCAAACTACCCCAATCTGTCAATTTTCTTTGATGGATTTTCAACTTTATAAGAATAGAATATGGTTCATGTTCAATTGGGCAAATTTGACAGTTAGGGATAGCTTGTTGTGCTGGCGTTTGTACCTATTTCATAATTGCCAAATGTTGATCCATCCTCAAAGTACGATTTAGGAAGTCTCCACAGGTACGAATTGAGCATAGAAGCGTTCTAAGTTTAAAAACATCTGAAAGTAAAAAAAAAACAACACACATAAGTCTAACATAGAACCTGCACCTTTTTTTTAAGTCGGATATACTATACACCCTGAAATTGACAGCGGTGCTATTCTGTAAAAATATCAATCAATCAATATATCAATATCAATCTCACCGTGAAAACGTAGGTGAAGTTAGTTTAAAGCGAGCTTTCAGGTAATCAGTGATAGCCTATTGGTATAGGTCTCGAGATTGAACCCAAGGCACGCACCTCTGATTTTGCGGATTCATGTGCGTATTGTATAATTATCACTTGCTTAAAAATCGGTGAAGGAAAACATCGTGAGGAAACCTAAACCTGAGTGATATTTCTCAACGGAATGTGAAGCTAAGTCAGAGGCCCATGGGCAGCATAAAAACTCTGACACCAGGTTAGTCACTAACCACACGAAGAAGAAGAAGTGGCGAGGTTTCAATAGTATCAATTCCTAGCAGAAGATGGAATGATAGCTCACTTCACGCTACCTTCACCTAAGTTATCATGGTGAGATTTTTTTCAGAATACACCGGTATGTCATTATCGCGGTTCAGATGTGCTGATAGCACTTAGTTTCTGTTTTAAAATTGGCACTTAGGTACCTGGCTATCCCGGAACACAAAGGGTTAAGGAATGAACATGGATTGGTTTTAGTCAGTAAGTGTCTGACACTCGCTTTCGCACCACCAAGAACGGGAGGAGTACCTTGATGATTAACTACCGTCAAAAAGAAAGACGCCTGGTACGTCTAACACAACCTTACCCTACCAACTTTAAGCGGGATTGTCCGAAAGGGTTACCACTACCCCGGAACATAAAGGGCTACGGAAGGAACATGGATGGGTTTTAGTCAGTAAGAGTCTGACACTCCCTTCCGCTCCACCCAGAGCGGGAGCAGTCATTGGATGATTTCCCAGCCTTAAAAAAAAAAAAAAAAAACCCTACCAACTTAAATAAGAATTATTATAAACATTATATATTTTTTAGAGACTGTATTTATTAGAAAACAATTGACGTAATTAGAGAAGATTGTTGTTTTATTATTATTTTCTTAGCACTCTGTTGTTTTTTTACGAAATCAAATTATAAAATAATAGCAATTACTTCGGTACTCATCTAGTTGTTGAGCTAATATTTCCAAACAAATTTTTAATATCCTGTCGTTATTATAAATTATTCATTAAAAAAAATATTATTTATTAGCAACGAGTAATGAATGTTTGCATAGATGTTTAGTTCGAAACATCGAGATCACCTAGTATTGAATTGGATTAATTTTGTACCTTTAATTTGATTAACTGTTATTATTTTTCGAATGCTATATAATAGTACTCGTAAATGGGGCATAGTTTGATATACAGAATGCGCAAAGGACGGTTTCGTAAAAGGTCTATTTACAACCGTTTTTTTTTAAGGGTGGGAAATCAAAAATCTATTTTGCCCGACTTGGGAACGAACCCAGGACCATATGCTCAACAGTAGCGCTTGCTAACTCCAGACCAACTAGAATTGAGTATTTGAAAGGGTAGTCAATAACGTTACTTTTTATGAACTGTCAAAACGCGGTATTTATACGTGATTTGTATGAAATATAACAATGTGACGTCAGATTTTAAGAATCAAATGGAATACTTATAAGCATTCAATGCAATTTTACAATTATATCTTCGCATAACATTTAATTCTGTACGTTTTTAAGATGGAAGTTTTTACGACGAGCGGTTTTTTTTTATGTGATTTCATATTTTATTTTTGACCGTTTGAAATAGTCAATTCTTTGTATCTGATACTAGCTGCTCGCGCGCGGATTCACCTGCTGCTCGGCTCCTATTGGTCGTATCGTGATGTTACATAGCCTATAGCCTTCCTCGATAAATGGACTATCCAACACAAAAAGAAGTATTCAATTCGGACCAGATTTTTCAGAGATTAGCGCGTTAAACAAACAAACTCTTCAGCTTTATAATATTAGCATAGATTAATAGAACGGTACACTGCTGAAAACTACAATTGCATGCAGCTGAGATGAGAATGCTAAGAGGGATGTGTGGTGTTACCCGAATGGATAGAATACGGAATGAGTATATAAGAGGAAGTCTGAAAGTGACACCGGTGACTGAAAAGTTGTGTGAAAATCGGCTGTCATGGTATGGGCATGTTATGCGGAGGAATGAGGAAAATGTTGTCAGGAAAGTTGTGAGCATGAATGTGGATGGCTATACAAGTAGAGGGAGACCAAAGAAACGATGGATGGATTGTGTGAAAGATGATATGGCTAGGAAGGGAGTAACTACCGAGATGACGACTAATAGAGAAGTATGGAAGAAAGAGACATGTTGCGCCGATCCCAAATAAATTGGGATAAGGGCAGGAGAATGATGACACTGCTGAAAACTGCGACAACATTTCATGGAAGGAAAACACGCAAGGTAGCTAAACGCTTTTCATTACCCAAATTGATACCACGAAAAGCTGTTTGCAGATTTATTTATATTTATACCTTCCTTTGAAGTCTAATACATGTTTTATGACTAGGAATTTAATAAGGCATATTAAGGCTTTGTACTTTGTTGATATAAGTACTTATTTCAGGCATAAAAGGGACTGTATTTGGTTGAGAGGAAGGTATATAAGGTAATCCACCTTTACAAAGGAATGTTTAGTATCATCGGCTTTTCTTCGTAGACTAAGGAATGATTATGATATAATTTGTTTGGAATCGAGAAAAGATGCAAATTTTTGAAATTAAAGTATTATACTGAAATAAAAATGTTTTGTACAGGGTGTCCATGTCCTTGAAGACGATGTCACGCTGGTATCGGGTGATAGGCCATGTCATAATCGATCTGCCTAGCCTTTTACTATGGCAACAAACCGCCAAAAAAATCCGTTCCATACATTCATCATCTGCCTAGCCTTTTCCCAACTATGTTGGGTCGACTTCTAGTCTAAACAGATGCAGCTAAATACCAGTATTTTACATAGAGCGACTGCTTATCTGACCTCCACAACCCAGAAACTGGGTGATACGATGCCCCTTGGTAAGACTGGCTGCTTGATTTTCGAGCTTCTAACAACCCGTAAACACGAGGTCTTGTCGTAACAGCTATCTAAAAAGTACTTAATTTAAATAGTTTTGTGCTAGAAAAAATCCTGGCTCCGGGCCGCTACTGAGAAATGCCTGATGAAAAAACCCAATAACACTTGTCTCTTCTCCTTGGATTCAATCTCGTAATAATATTCTGAGAATAAATTTAACTAAAACATTTGTCTTAACTCTACTTAACTCGCTTTTGGAGCCTTTCCAAGAAAAAGCAACAGGTTTATGATTGACAAGTAGGTACAGACGCCAGCACATCAAGTTACCACAATCTATCAAATTTCCTGATAGTATTTCAACTTTATTGCAAAGACATAAGGTTCATTTTTAATTGAGAAAATTTGACAGTTAGGGATAGCTTGATCTGCTGGCGTCTGTACAGTCACGAACACTGAAAGTGATTATCTCCTGTTCATTTATTGTAATTTTATGGTGTTACGGACATAGTGTTTGGGAACCCATACTTATATGAAGTAGGCTCTATTATCTCAAAATTCGTCGCTAAATAAATCGCTATTTCACTAGAAAATCGCTTTTGTATGTTTCTGAATGTATACATATTAGTGGTCATGACTGTACGCATGTTCAGTCAGGCTCAAAAATATGTTTACATCGACAAGAATTTATTTGGTTGTCTACAATTTGTGTACCAAAATACTATTAACCTAGGAAAGGCGTCAACTATGATCACTGGAAGGCTGCTCGTTAAATATCTAGTTTAAGGCACGTAGTGACATGCAAACACTCCTTGACTCTGCATTATATGTATTAGGTACTAGCTGTTAGCTGCTAGCTGTAGCTGTAGCTGCCAGCATGTCTGAGAGATGTTTCCCAACACCATGTGAAGCTAAGTCAGAGGCCCATGAGCAGCATAAAAACTCTGACACTAGGTTAGTCACTAACCACACGAAAAGAAGAAGACTAGCTATTGCCCGTGGCTCCACCCACGATAGTGTTAAAGTTCTTCATACAGACTTCCACCCCCTACTTCACCCTTTTACGGCGAGAAATTTCCCTTTTATAACTGACGTCTCCTACTCATACTTTACATTTGTGCCAAATTTCAGCTTCGTAGGTCCAGTAGTTTTTAGGTTTTCGTAATTAATGAGTGATCTTTCGTTTTTTTAAACAAAGTCTTGTCAATGTATACATATTTTTGAGGCTGACTGTACAATGTACCAAGGTCCTTTTAAGTTATGAAGGCTAGTATAGTGTTTGAAGCAAGGATTAAATAGAATTAAAGCCCACACCTCTTGACGTCATGAGTATAGCCTTAAACCACAGAACCTAACTAAATATTTCTAGGAATATTACAAGAACTGAAGACCTTCGCACACATAACTATTCTAGGACTAGTTTCAAAGTTCCAGAGCTTAACTTTAATACTAAATTACTAAGGTAAATCAAATCGCAAGTACAAATTATACAGGGCACGCCACGATAGTGGCGGTAAGGCCCCTCTTTGAGGAGTGGCTAGAGAGGCGTCACGGCGCCCTCACCTTCCGCCTGACGCAGGTCCTCACCGGACATGGATGTTTCGGGAGGTTCCTGCACATCATCAGGCGGGAGGAAACGCCCGGGTGTCACCACTGCGAGGATCGCCCAGAGGACACGGTAGAGCACACGGTGCAAACCTGCCCCGCTTGGGCGGAGCACCGCCGTGTCCTCGTAGAGGCGATCGGCGGCGGCGACCTCTCGCGCCCGGCCCTGGTGCAAGCCATGGTCCGGGGCGAGAGGGAGTGGCAGGCAGTCACCTCCTTCTGCGAAAAAGTAATGCTCGCGAAGGAGGTGGCGGGATGGGAGAGGGAAAGGTCCTCCCGTCCCAGCCGCCGCGGGAGACGCTCCGGGCGTCGGGAGCCACGTGACGACTCCCGGCCACCGTAGGCGCGGGCCTGCGGACGGTGAGTAATGGGTGACTCACCGTCCGATCAGCACCAGACCCGTGCCGTACGGCGCGTATATGTTCCACGCGCGCCTCAAAGAGATGTCAGCATATGAAGGGGCCCCCCAGGGCCAAGCCTGCCGGGTAAGCGGGATTGTCCGAAAGGGTTACCGCTACCCCGGAACATAAAGGGCTACGGAAGGAACATGGATGGGTTTTAGTCAGTAAGAGTCTGACACTCCCTTCCGCTCCACCCAGAGCGGGAGCAGTCATTGGATGATTTCCCAGCCTTAAAAAAAAAAAAAAAAGTACAAATTATACGAAAAACTCAATTTACGTTAATGCCTTGTTCATTAGGAGCACTTGTTAGGTTTTGTTTTTTAGAAGTAACCACCTTTTCAGAACGTAACCACTCGAAGGTAACGTAGATATAAGAAAAATGTGGCTTATAAATAAAAATATGTACTTATAACTGCTATGGAATTGGGGGGAGGTTACGTAAGCCGTATGCAGGGAGCGGAAGGGAGTGTCAGACTCTTACTGACTTTAACCCATCCATGTTCCTTCCTTAGCCCTTTATGTTCCGGGGCAGTGGTAACCCTTTCGGACAATCATGCTGAGCACAGTGACAACTGGGCAACGTTCTTTGAAGCCTGAGGATGGACGACGCTACTGAAGCCGGCCTAGGAAGAGATGGCGAGACGACCTAGACGCATACCGCAAGGTATGGACCCAGGTGGCTCTTGGAAAGGATATCTTAAAGGATTTGGGAGAGGCCAGCAGTGGAACAGTGCAGGCTAAGAAAAAAAATGGAATGTAGTTTTAGTTAAACAGTTCATTTTGTTTTAGGAAGAAACGTGACCTTTCGCCTTTATCCAAAAAAAATTAAAATAAGTAATCAGACACCTTCTTTGGTAATATAACACACGTGTTTGGGATTTCATGGAGGCTCTTGAGCCATTGTTGAGTGATGAATATATTTAAAAAAAAAAAACAATCAATCTGCCTAGCCTTTTCCCAACTGTGTTGAGGTCGGCTTCCAGTCGAACCGGATGCAGTTGAATACCACTATTTTACATAGAGCGAATGCCTATCTGACCTCCACAACCCAGTCGGTAACTGGGTCATACGATATCCCTTGGTAAGACGACTGTCAAAGATCCACGAATGGCAGCCAGGACCAACGGCTTTACATGCTTTCCGAGGCACGGAGAAGTGATCACCCATCCACGGACCAACCCCGACAAGTGTAGCTTAACTTGATGGATCGATCCGTGTGGCAGTTATTACTTAGCCATGAGCTCCTCTACCATACCAATAATTCCAACTTATTTTGGTCCCTCTGCAGGGCGTCTATGTCCTTTGTCTCTTTTTATACAGAGCAGGCTAAAAAATTGTAATATAAAATAAATATTAATTTAATGTTAACATAACCAGTGAAATACAGGCAATAGCGTGATTTTCCAAGAATATGTCTAGATTTTCTGTTTTGTTTTCATCGACAAACACCTTTTTAGGATTCCGTACCCGAGGGTGCCACGCGGAATCCTATTACTAAGCCTCCACTGTCCGTAAGTAGGATTAACCGAAAGGGTTACCGCTACCCCGGAACATAAAGGGCTAAGGAAGGAACATGGATGGGTTTTAGTCAGTAAGAGTCTGACACTTTCTTCCGTTCCACCCAGAGCGGGAGGAGTCAGTTGATGATTTTCCAACCTCAATTAAAAAAAAGCCTCCGCTCTCCGTCCGCCCGCCTGTCTGCCAGCGGGCGTATCTCACGAACCGTAGTAGGTAGACAGTTACCTACATAACAAATATGACGTGTTTAATATTGTATGGTGGTACGCAACCCTTTGTATGTGAGTCCAACTTGCAAAAGAGAGAAGTTGTATGATTTCCTGTGAACACAATGCCGAAAATCATACAGCTTCAGAGGAAATAAACTTTTCTTTCTTCAAAAAAATTTCAGTTGTATAGCTTACCTCTACCTACCATGTAGGTACTTGTTTTGTCTTCCACCCTCATCACGTTTTTAGGGAGCCTGAAAGCCCTCAAAGTCCATTAAAACTTCTTGGATCACGTTGCTGAGCCATACGTTTTGAAAAAAGAATAGCTTTTAAAGCAAAGAAATTTCGACACAGCCGGTTACGCAGCCATAAAAAAGTAAAAAAGTTTTCGAACCCTTTGTTTGACCGTTTCTCCTACAGGTGGTTGCAACAGAGTATTTCAGCCGTATATATAGGGTTCGCAACCCCTTCCGCGCCAGTTTCGCGTTACGCGCCGTGACTGACGGACGCCCGCGGTCCCTGTGCTAACAGATTGTACTTTGGTTCTCGAAATATTTTCTCAACTTAGATTTTTTCGGAACGTTTGGTTTTATGTTCTGGATTTAAGTGGATTGTAATAATTGACTTAGGTGAGTTTTAAAAGGTAGTTTATTTAGTAGTGTAAGAAGAAAAGTTTTCAGGTAACCGGATTTTCAGTTATTTGTTCAGGAAAAACTTTGAATAGAAACGATTTTGTTTTTAGTTCTATGGAATGAACTAACTTAAAAAAACACATGAAATAAAAATCTTCAATTATGTGATAACATTATGACACAACACAATGTTAAAAGTTAAACTACCTTCAAAAAGCCGATCTGATGTTGCTCATCAATCTTCTCCAGTTCTAATAACAAAATAACAATCGACGATCTTTTTCGAAAAAATAATAAAAGTAATTTCCCATTTTGATTTTATTCAATAACTTGACAGTTCAAACCTAATTATTAATCATAACTTTATTATCGCTTTCCTCAAGGACAGCTTGAAGGAAGAAAAAAAACTTGGATAAAAATCTCGTAGTCCAAGTTTCTGCCCTCTGTTACCGAATTCCTAGAAAGCTTAATAAGGTCAGACTTGTTGTAGAATTCTCAGGCTTACTCTCATAACTTTCAAAAGTATTAATAATGAATTCGAAAACGCTACGTTTATGGATTGTTATTTCATTTTGTATAATAAAAAAAGGAGTTTTCGATTTTCGAATTTTTCCGATGTCATTGGTGCGTTCACTGAGAATCGAGAATTTGATTTTCGAACGAATATTTCCTAGTAATGCGTTTACTCGGAAATATTTGTTCGAAAATTAAACCCGCGTCCGTACAAACAGCGCTGCGCCGTCAGAATGTTAATTGCTTTGAAATGTGAAAAATCCGACATTTTCGCGTGCAAAATAAAACCATTTGTGAATGCCATTAACTTTATTTCACTACGATGACCTAGTTTTAATAGTAATGTTTCACAAGTTTTGTTTAAATACGGACCAATCAATCATTATATGATATTAATGGCATTCAGTAATCAGTCGCCGAAAGCGCTGATTGCCTTTCAAAGCCATTTCATTAAGGTAAGTTGTTTTGTATAATATTATGTTATAAATGTAGTTATTAAATTATATAAGGTATAGGGTATTGTATAAGTATAAGGGTTTTAAATGAGGCATTTTCAGTATTCGAACAGCATTCAAAGAATAATTATTTTACACGTACAGTCGCCAACACATCAAGTTACCACAAACTGTACACTTTTCTCAATCGGTTTTAAACTTATCCATCAACGTTTTGAGGTTTAACCCCTCAAATATCGTATGCACCCATAGGTTTATAAGAAAAATTCTCTTTAAGCGACAATAATTATATAACCGTACCTATAAATCGTTGAGTTCATCTAAGCAAACGGCTTCTTATAATGCAAACATCAATTGAGTTAAAAATCATTTTGGTATAAATGGATGCGATGGCGGTAAATTAATCATTATGCCTGCTAAAAGAAAACTGAAGTCCATGCCGAAATTCAGCTTAGTAACATATCAGACGAAAATAATATTGTTTTGTTTTGATCACAACATTATCAGTCATCTACCATAGGCCTTCGAACATGCCCGAAGTTCGTACGTACGCAATACTTGAAGTGAATTTTTATTGTAGTTTTAACCTACTTTTGGTAGTACATTGCCGCTTTTATAGTAACGGTCTAGACATGCCTTATTGTATATTTGTATAGTATGAAATAGGAAGAAGGCGCTACTAGTGATCTTAGACGACATAATTTGGGTAAATAGAAAAGCCAGTTTCCAGAACCCTAAATTCTGTATATAAGAACGTAATAAAAGATATAAAAATGTCTTTTTCACCTCACGGGCTCGGAAAGAGTCTGTTTGTCATTCGAAATCTGAGCCGAAAGTCGTCGAAGTCGATTTTTGCTCTCTAGCGTGGAAAGAGTTTTTAAAATTCGAACCTTTCTATTTAATAATTTTCTATACTGCCAGTCCACTGAAAATGCATGACACGGTCTAAAATAAAATATTAAATAATACCGCTCACCTTAAAAACTTCCATCACAGTACAGAAATTAAATATTTTGCGAGGATATAATTGTAAAATTGGAATTAATGTTAATAAGTATTCCATTTGATTAAAAAAATCTGTGACGTCACATTTGAATATGCCATAAAAATACTACATACCCTGTCAAATACCCAAATGTGTAGTAATTTAAGTTTAATTTTTTAAATAAAATAAATACTAATATAATATGTTATTTAATCCTTTGCTTGGCAAAAATAAATATGTATTAAATTAAATTAGTTAGTTATTTGTATCAAATTAGTTTTTTTCTTTCATTCTCCTTAGAGGACAAGTAGGATATAGAACAAAATACAGGGTATTTAATTTTGGAGATATTCTATGTAACTCATAAGATACATTGCCAAGTATCTGTCATTTTCTACACATGAGTCAATGTATCTGAGACGCTCGAACAAAATAAAACTCAACATATAACACCTGTTTTCTTGCACCTAGCAGTTTCCTCGCTGTAGTGAGGTGAAAAATTGTGTGTTGCGCTCGGCAGCAAAGCTTTTCTGCGTCTCGTACCTTTGAAACCTTCGTTACGCTCAGGATTCTATATTTGAACCACTCGCTTCGCTCATCAACTTTCCAGCCTTGCATAACAAATAACTATTAAATATATATAACATTTATGTTTTGACTTTGACTTTGGCTCTGACTTTGACTTTATGTATAAAAAGTTAGCTAGTGTACATGTAGTACACCCACATTTCGCCAGTTATGTTTAGGTCCTATATAATAAATAAATAAAAATAATGCGACATTGGTTCCGATATCCTGTTTACAGAACAAACAATTTCATTCGATTCAGTGTTCTTGTTATTAATATACCGTACTTCCCCCTGGCTGTCTTCCCTTTTTCGTAGCAGCTGATTGCATTCGTTTTACTAGAATATAATAGAATAGAAGAGAATACAGGGTGAAATTGAATTCATGGGCAATATTTGGGAATTTTTGAGGGGTCATTGTACTCATCATTATAAACAACTTTTACTATGAGAACACACCTAAAATCGCGAAAAAAAATCTACAGTTCCATACATTACGCTCGTATAACTCGTCAAAATGTAAGAAACAATCGATTTTTTTTTGCTCATGTATTCGGCAGGAGAATGAGGATGAATTCAATTTCACCATTCTTCTTCTTATCGTGTGGTTAGTGACTAACCTGGTGTCAGAGTTTTAATGCTACCCATGGGCCTCTGACTTAGCATCACATGCTGTTGAGAAATATCTCTCTTAAAGGCATGCCGGTTTCCTCACGATGTTTTCCTTCACCGATTTTAAGCAAGTGATAATTATACAATACGCACATGAATCCGAAAAATCAGAGGTGCGTGCCTTGGGTTCGAACTCGAGACTTGGCAGTCGGCCGGTCACACCACTAGGCTATCGCTGCTTTTTATTTATTTCACCATTCAAATACCTGTATTATAGAATGCTCTTACTAGATTCCGTTTTTACTCCAATGGGGCAGCTCTACAGGTCAATGTATTTGTATTGTGTACCGCTGCGTGAACCAGTCATTCAGAGCTTGCCCGTCAACTACGTTCTCATGTTACACGGACGTGACATTTTACTGTATTTGACACATCTCTGACGCTACCAAGGGGATTTTTTTAAGTCCCAGTCAATGCGTGAAATGTATGTTTTTTTTATTGTTGTTCTTATAGTAGTTTGAATTTACTTAATTTCATTAATAATAATATTTTTAATTTCAAATTATTTTGTAATATTTTTATTGTTTAATTAATTATTTTTCTACATAGTATATTATTGTGATTTTTAACTTTAGTTCAGATGTAAATAATATGATCTGAATGAATTGAAATAAATGATTTTTGATTTGATTTGAGAGGAAGAAGGCTGATAAAACTGCTGAAGGTTATATTTTTAAGAAACCTGTTAACTAAGTAGGTATGTATAAGCGGGATTGTCCAAAGGGGTTACCGCAGCTCCAGAACATAAAACTCTAAGGAAGGAACATGGATGGGTTTTAGTCAGTAAGAGTCTGACACTCCCTTCCGCTACACCCAGAAGATTTCCCAACCTCAAAAAAAAAGCCAACATGACTTTGTTCCTTAATATTCGTAGATGAAAAAAGATTAGTAAAAGAAGGTATTTCTCGCTGAAAAGGTTACAAATTAGTTTTACCTGTTTCGTCATGAGTTATTATAATACAATTTATTTATACAGAATCGTGGGTAGAACACAAATATAATCATAATATCATGAACTACAATAGCTTAATATACATTTAGCTATAAATAGCTTTCAATCGAATAAGGATAACATAAAACTGGACGGATGGCGATGCTTAAAATAGGAAGTCATCCTATTTCAAGCACCGGTTTCAAGTGGTACGGTTTTATTTTATTTTGATCTTTCTTTTTTTATTCCCGTAGTGGGATTTATAGATGTCTGTAGGTGTGTCCGTGGCATCACAGCGGACCCTATCAGAGCACTAGCGCTGCGGTATTTATTTATTTAAACTTTCCCACACAATAAAGGTACAAAGGCGGACTTAATGCCTTAGGCATTCTCTACCAGTCAACCAAGGGTGGTGAAGAGATTAGATGGCAGGTGCTTTAAATAGTAGGAACATACAAAACATTGATACTTGAATAAAATGGTACATAAATAGGTTAAAACCTTAAACAATTTATACTATAATACATAACATACATAATTATTTACTATAATAGATAACTATAATATATATATATCATATATATATATACATACATACATATATATAGATACAAGGAAGACAGGTGGTGAGATAACTCTACGCTATTTGTTATGAAAATAACTCTGCAATTTCCGCTTAAATGCATAACGACTGGTAGCCGTCCTGATATCGAGAGGAAGCGCATTTATATTTTTAATATAACAACATTATGCTGAGGCCTTTTTGGCCTCGTACAGATTTTTTTTTATTATTAAGTTTTGAATGTTAATTTTGTTAGGCAGTCGCAACATGTAAAATACTGGTATACTGCATTCGGTTAGACTGGAAGCCGATCCCAACATAGTTGGGAAAGGCTTGGCAGATGATCAATGTTAATTTTGTGTTACTTTATCGCTGAGGTATTTATTTATATTTTTAATATCGCAACATTATGCTGAGATAGGAGCCTTGGTGGCCTCGTACCTACAGGACTTTTTTTTTTCATTTTAATTTTGTGAATTTTTTTGTTTGTATTTCGTGTGCATGTCCCAAATAAAATATTTTTTTTTCTATCGAGGAGGTTCTGTGTTCGTCTGTGTGTATTTATTTTTAAATGTAGGTTCATTGATATTTTCGTCAATTGAGGATCTATTTTATTTTTTTTTTATTTGGTAGAGAAAACTGGGCCGTTGGTTACAGATAAATTATGTTAACTTTGCTTGAGTTACCTTCGTTACTTAGTTACGTATTTATTCCACTTTGTATAACTTGATGATGTTGTATTACTTCCTGTTAGAAGTTCATAGCTTGGTGTCACTGTTGTTTACATAGTAAGTATAATAAGAAATCGAGACCATGTGGTAGGTTAAAATTATAAACTTTTTGAAAGTGCCTTGTTTTATTAAAGACTAGCTTTTGCCAGCGGCTTCGCCCGCGTGTAGGTATGTAGGAAATTATCCCACGGGTACCGTAAATTTTTCCGGTATAAAAAGCTTCACCTTATATGCTATTCCAGACTATAATCTATATTTGTGCCAAGTTCATCCAGATCCGTTAAGTAATTTTTGAGTTTATTCGTTACAAACATACATACACATTTTTCCTCTTTATAATATTAGTATAGATTTTTTTAAACGACGTGTACCTATTTAATGACTGGGAGAACTGGAGGTGGCTGGTTTGGTTGTTGGTTTCTTTTTTCATTTTAGTAGGTAACAAAATACACTGAAAATATGAAGTTCAATAACCAAAGAGCGCTGAAACATCAGTTTCAGCAAATAGTAATATCTTCAATATAGTATAAATAATGGCTTCACGAAACGTTATTTTATCAGAATATTACACTTATTGAAACGTTGAATATTGTATACGAAGAAAAAGAGGAAAGAAGAGAAATGAGAAAATACTTTGTTCTTTTTTTTTCTATGAACAAATTAATATCGACGTTATAAATTGTTCACTAAGGTCTAATATCGTGTTATTTGAAAATTGTAGTAATACTAGCAAATATATCTGGTGTCTGGTATATCACTACTTAGTATAAAACAAATTCGCTCCCCGCCGTCCGTCCCTCTGAGCTCTGTACGTTTAAATCTTTTACCCCCTTGCTAATGAAAGTTGTATAGCGTCTGTATACAGGATGTAATTGAATTCATGGACAATATTTTAACACGTTAGCTGCGGCACCAATTTTTGCAAACTTTCCGTTCCTGCGGCACGAGGTTTTATCGGCCCGCACCGTGACCAGACGTTAGGGCGACACGCGGTCTATTAGACCCCACCTCCTTTACCAGACTAAAATCCATTTTCTGGCGCGAAATCAAAGAAAAATTAAAATTTTGGTCCTTATCGATATAGACAGTGAATTGATGAACCCTAATCTACCGTCGCCCCGGGATCTGATAACTAGTTAAGGAATTATTGGCAAAACAAAATATGGGATCTTATACACCTCGTAACGCACTGAAATAAGGTAAATTTTCGCTAAGATTAGTGATGGGAAAAATAATATCGACGCAACGATGTTTATCTATTTTTGTGTGAAAATCTTAATGCGGTTCACAGAATAGAAAAAAAACAAAACCAGAAGTAGAAAAGAAACTATCCTATGTATTCTGCCTCGGGCTTTAAAAATACACTTATTAGAACTTGAATTAACATAAAAAAATCAGTAACAATATACTTTTTTATAAAAAATCGCAATCGTTCTGTTTCTGGTTTTTTTTTAAATTAACTTCTTCCGACATCTTTTAGACATGTTCGGCAATGTAAAAGGACGTGCTCTCCAATCGACGTGATGCACAACACTAGTCGCGGGAAGCTCGCATTGGGTGCGGTACGAGGTCCGGGTGGATATGGGACGTTTTAGCCTCGTTCCGCACTGCACTAAAATTATATTAATTCAGTGCGGTACGAGGCCTAAGACATCCGGTACCAAGGTAGGTATACCACCGAGTCCGGGACCATTAGCGCGATGTTCACGTTTTTCCTTGCCGCACCACAAGGAAGTTGCATGAGGGGTGATTTAGGCCTCGTTTCGCACTTAACGTGTTAAGGGCTCATTGTACTCATCATTATGAACAACCTTTACTATGGGAACACACCTGAAATCGCGAAAAAAACGGCTGTTCGATACATTTTGGCGAGTTATGTGAGCATAACGTATGAAACAGCTGATTTTTTTTTAAATATTAGCCATGAATTCAATTTCACCCTGTTTACACAAAACTTTGTCTTCATCTTTCATAAGTCAAATTTCTGTCGACTGAAAGAGAGAAATCGATGTGTGTTGACAACTTATACATACTTAAATTAAATTTCTCTCTAACTAACTATATACAAATAAATACAAAAACAAAACGGACACTTAGGCGTCGAAGCAGTCATCCTGTCGTCCGGAAACGTGCCCAGAAGACTGGCAGCAATGCCACGTTGAATGGCAATGCAAATTCTTTGGCCAAAGAACGATCCAGCCTGATCACGTCATTATATATTGTAAACAGAAACTGTTAGTAGACCTTACACAAATTAAAGCAAACAATTTGAGAGTAGGTAGGAACTTTTCAGACAGTCACTTTACCACAGAAGCGTTGTAAGTTTTTAATGAGCTGTTACAAAATACTCTCGGAGCTATGTATGTTTAATCGTTTAATTTACCTATTTACATTACTAAAAGGGTATATGAAATTATGTACGCGAGCAAACATCGCATTGTATGTACAGAGGCCAGCACATCAAGTTACCATAATCTGTCAAATTTCTTTGATAGTATTGTATTGTTACATAGCCTATAGCCTTCCTCGATAAATGGACTATCCAACACAAAAATATTTTTTCAATTCGGACCAATAGTTCCAGAGATTAGCGCGTTCAAACAAACAAACTCTTCAGCTTTATAATATTAGTATAGATATAGATTAGTTTACATAGGTCAGGTCCAAGTTGCGACTATTTCACGGTTCTCTGCCTTCCACCTCCCGTATTTGGTTTAACTAGTAACACAAAATTGCGTCTGCTATCCCTGGAGGGTTAGACAGAGTTGTACAGAGGCCAGCACATCAAGTTACCACAATCTGTCAAATTTCTTTGATAGTATTTCAACTTTATTGCAAAGACATAAGGTTAATTTTAAATTGAGAAAATTTGACAGTTAGGGATAGCTTGATGTGCTGGCGTCTGTACCTTAGTACTCCCACATTTCGCCAGTTATATTCTAGTCCCATGAGTATATGTCCGATGTATAATTGCTTTTGTTAGTTTGTTATAGGTAAATTATATATACATAACATGACGCTTGAAATCCCGAAGAGTTCGTCAGAAGTAATACCTACATTTGGCCAGTTATGATTAGCTCTAATTATTGCCATCAAACAGACACAAATCCAGACTCCGAAAAATCTTGATGGAACAACTCAATATTATTTTGTCCGATTAGAAAAGGGAACCCAGGATTTCATGCTCAGCAATAGCGCTTGATGAGTCAGAAGTCCAAAAGTCTGGCATCCAGTCTTACCCTGGTATTGGTTTACTCAGTGGATGGGTTAAGGAGGTGAGATAGGCAGTCGCTCCATGTAAAATACTGATATTCAGCTGCATCGGGTTAGACTGGAAGCCGACCCCAACATAGTTGGGAAAAGGCTAGGCTGAGGCAGAGACAGGTGGCGGCGTTTCTGGCTATCGAGTATGGCCCTTGTGCGAACACCCTAGAACATACTCCTCCAAATCATGACCTCGAAGTATAAATATAATATTAAAGTTCGTAAAAAGGGAAACACTAAGAAAATACTGAAACAATTTCGACTAGGGTTGCCTATAAGAAAAATACAGAGTGTACATAATTATGTACACTCTGTACATTGGTCTCTACTACATTTTATAATTATAAAATGTAGTAGAGACCTTTTATTTTAAAATAGCAAATAAATAAATTTAATTTCAAGCCAATATACATAGACCATTGAAATTCCTTCTCCCCAAACATAAATCAACATAGCAACAAGCCTTCAATTAATAGATCATTATTTGAGTACAGAAAACGATTAGCCTTATCGGTCATAAAAGGTTTTCAGTGTACGTGATAAACGGTATTACAATAATTGGTCCGATATCACACTAATATTACAAAGGCGAAAGTTAGTGAGTGAGTGTGTGTGTTTGTGTGTTTGTCACTCCTTCACGCTCAACGGCTGAACGGATCTGGATGAAATTTGGCATAGAGATAGATTATAACCTGGATTAACAAACAGGACAGATTTTTTATTTCGTTCGTTCGTTTCCGTGGAATAATTCCTGACATCTATGCGGACAAAACTGCGGGCAGAAGCCAGTTTAAGGCATGAAAAGCTTTCACTATCCTATCAACAAATGGTAATATTTATCAGTGGGAGGTATAAAAATACTTTTACACATCGTTTCAAATTAGTTCATAACTACATAAAATCATATTTCTATTTCATCTTTGCTTTTTCGAATAGATTTCATGCGGAAGGTCACATCAGCGGGATTGTCTGAAAGGTTTACCACCACCCCGGAACATAAAGGGCTAAGGAAGGAACATGGATGGGTTTTAGTCAGAAAGAGTCTGACACTCCCTTCCGCTCCACCCAGAGCGGGAAGGCACATTTGATAATTTCCCACCCTCAAAAAAAAAGCAGCGATAAAGAACTTCGTTCCGATACTAACCACTGCGCAAATATATGAAAATGAATGAAAGAGAACGAATGAATCACCCAATATTGATGAATTTAGATGCTAAGCACGTGTTAGAAAACCTCCAACTTTCTCTCGACACGTGTAGCTTATGTAATTTGTTACAATTATCCGGACAGTTCCAGTTCAATAGATACGTTTGTAAAGTATTTCATTAAAAGAATAAATTGACGGTTGATTTTCATAATAATAATTGAATGGTTTATTGAAAACTAATTATTATTTTATATTATTTTCGTTCATCATTCAGAATTACAAGAAAATCTCAATGAACACATTAAGTATGTATATAGGGCGAAAAAAAAATCTGCTGTTCCCTACATTATGCTCACATAACTCGTCATTCGTCGTCGTTTTTTTTTTTTTTTACTAACTCATATTATGGATGCTTCTTATCTGAATTAAAGATTATTTTATTTTATTTATTTATTTAAAAGATCTACAGCGGGTTTATCCGAAAGGGTTATCGCTGCCCCGGAACAAACAGGGCTAAGCAAGAAACATGAACCCATTCATGTTTTAGTCAGTAAGAGTCTGACACTCCTTTCCGCTCCATCCAGAGCGGGAGGAATCATTTGATGATTGATCATCTTTAAAAAAAAATGGGTTCTAAGTGTACAGAGGGACAGAGGGCGGGAAGCCTCTTTGTTTTATACCATGTAGAGACGATAAGGATGAAATACAGTGTAAATGTATTTCGGCCTTTCACAGTTTACACCCGTCCTGGATTAGGATCCTTTTTTTTATTGGCTGGTTGAAATCTTAGGCTTAGTTTTTATTGGAATGGATATCTTGTCCTCGCAGTTCTGTGTGGCATGGGACCAAGATAATAGGATGTATGAAATGGTCAGCTGAGACGACTTTCTTCGAAGGATAGGTGTTATTTTCGATTATGAGTGGTATCGTAGTTCGTCTTTAATTAATGTATGAATTGTTTTTATCAGCTAGCCTGCAAACGTCTGAATATTTACACATAACATCACGCTTTCTTTCCTTGAAACTTTAGGAAGAAGTGTGCCTATGTATAGTACCACGCCATAAAAAAAGAAATCGCTAATTATGTTTAAGTCTCGTGTACGGTCGCCAGCACACCAAGTTGTACCAAACTGTCGAATTTCTCCAAATGAGTTTTAACCCTAACAAGGTTCATTGTTAAGTTCAAAATCGATTGAGACATTTTGACAGTTTGTAGTAACTTGATGTGCTAGCGACTGCACCATAATATACAGGGAGAAACAATTGCCTACAACCAGGGTCAAATTCAGACTCCGTGGTGGTACCTACTGAGAAATTCCATATAGAAAATAACAGTTTTCTCTATCTAGGAATCGAAACTCATACTCAGCAATAGTACTTTCAGCGGGATTGTCCTAAAGGGTTACCGCTACCCCGGAACATAAAACGCTAAGGAAGTATGGGATGGGTTTTAGTCAGTAAGAGTCTGACACTTTATTCCGCTCCACCCAGAGCGGGAGAAGTCATTTAATGATTCACATCCTTAAAAAAAATGGTGTGTTAAAATTATACGTTGTTACTACGACTCGAACTTTCGAAAGCTTGAGTGAAAAACAACTGCTGACCATTCTATTGACATAAGTCTAAAGCAAAGAAAGTTCTAAACGAAAACGCGTTCCAAACCTAACTAAAACATAACTCACTTAAGATCTGATATACAAACAATGAAACTTCAATTACCTTGAATCATAAATCAAGGGCAAAGGTCCAGTAATGGCTCCTTAATTATTATTGTTAACTTAGAAAAGTTAGTTTTGAATGACAAAGCTACAGCTGTATTGAGTGTTATGCTTATTGTTTTCAATCATTCAATCATAGGTTATACATAAACTAGAAGCCAAATGAAATGGGTATTGAATAGCTTTTTTACTTAGTAAGTATAGGGTGTAAACGAAAGGGTATATAAATATATACAAAAGCATATACTACAGACCACCAAACTGAACAATTTTTACTATAGGACTAACTCCAAAATAGGAAATAAAACAGCTGTTCTACACATTTTTGGTCACGTGACTCGTCGAAATGTAACAGAAATTAACAGCAGATTTTTTTTTTCACGATTCGGTTATACCCATTATATTTGCAGGTTATGAGTTTATAGAGGTACGAAGAGGGTGTTACGTTCACTCAGCCTCCATAGAAAAGGAAGGATCCTTCGACCAGACGGGTGTCTAGTGGGCTACTGCCCGATGATTGTTGTCGGGATGTTGTATAATTTAAGCTAGTCCCTGGAAAACTTTGCTTGCGCGTTGCAGGAGTTCACGTCACGTCACTGTGACGCGTATTTTATATGTAGCGATGTAGATGTCGTTACAAGTTTGTTGATAACAGCCGCGTGGATCGATTGAAGTTAAAGCTACGCTGTGCGCCGTCCCTTCGTGGATGGGTGACTATCGATTGCATATCGAGATCTTTCCGTGCTTTGGGAAGCAAGCTAAGTCGTTGGTCCTTGCTGTCATTTGTAGACCTTTGACAGTCGTTACTAGTAGTCAGTAACCCAAGAGTCTGAGAATCAGTCTGACCACGAATATCGTGTTTTCAGTAACTGGTTTGTGGAGGTCAGACAAGAGGTTGCAATGTCGATGTACAGGCTAACGTGCATCTCTGCCTAGTCTTTCGGGAAATTGCAGGTGAGATGTTGTGTTGTTTATTTTGGATAAAAATAAACAAAACATTTTTAGGGCATTTCACGTTAGAGTAAGGGGAAAGTGATAGCGTTGGTATTTTTTCTTTAACGACCATTATCAGTCTTTATTGTGATACGTGAGCGAAATCGCGTTTTGTCGAAATAAAAAATAGCGGCATTGTGAGCACATAAACACCAATGATATTTGTTACATAGATATGATAAAAAGAAATAAAAAAACATTTCGTAGATAGATATTTCGTAACAAACTAAAATAAAAATGTTTACAAAAAAAAAAAATTTTGTAGAAAACCTATATGAGGTGAAATACACGAACGGAAAATAAGTTTTAAAAATAGAAATCATGCAGTTCTATTTTTAAAACTTCCTGCCTGCCATGTTATATTGCCAGTCTCTTCTTGGAATAAGGTTACTACTCTGTCAAGAAAGTACCGGGAAAAGATCAATAATACACAAAATGTCTGTTATTCATCCAAATTTATTTTATCACCTTCAAAGTATGCTCCTTTAGAAACGATACACTTGCGCCAACGAATAATCCATTCATCAAAACATTTTTTAAACGCTGCTTCCGGAATTGAGTTCAGTTCTCGCCGCGAATTCTCCTTTATGTCTTCTATCGATTGAAAACGGGTGCCACGAAGTGGTAATTTGAGTTTAGGAAAAAGAAAAAAGTCAGCAGGAGCCATATCTGGTGATTATGGTGGTTGCTGGATGGTATTTGTTGAGTGTTTGGTCAAAAATTCGTTCACAATGATAGCCTTGTGCGAAGGCGCATTGTCGTGGTGCAAAGTCCAAGAATTTTCTTTCCACAAATCTGGCCTTTTTCGTCGAATTTGCTCTCTTAAACACCGCATAACGCTCAAATAATATTCTTTATTTACCGTTAGACCTTCCGGTAAGAATTTTCAGTCACTATTTTCTTCACTTTTGCGATGTTAACTTCAGTTGCAGACGTTGACGGCCTACCAGAGCGAGGCAAATCTTCCATCACGTCTCGACCGCTTTTGAACGCTTTGAACCACTCATAAGCACGAGTTTTTGATAAAGTCGATTCACCGTAAGCCTTCTGTAACATTTTCAGTGACTCCGAACACGAAATTTCATTGGCGATGCTAAATTTAAGACAAACTCTTTGTTCGATATTTTTGTCCATTATGAAATTCGCAATACACACTATATGATATTACTAAAACCAGCACTGTATTTAATATAAATAACAGATGCAACTCAAACTCCGCGCCAAAATGGAAAACAGTTGTGCCAATCTAACAACTACAAAAAAACAAAAATTTGAATTTGGAACCATAAACAAATCATCCATTCCCGATACTTTTTGACTGAATGTATAACAGTCAGGAAAATAAATTGTAAAGCCAATTGAATACCAATTTAAATCACAAAAGTCATCTTTTGATTCCAGTAGGTTTAATATATGAAGGCCAAGCCTGCCGGGTAAGCGGGATTGGCCGAAAGGGTTACCGCTACCCCGGAACATAAAGGGCTAAGGAAGGAACATGGACGGGTTTTAGTCAGTAAGAGTCTGACACTGCCTTCCGCTCGTTATTACTACGTTCCGTATGTTAATTTAGTTAACAATTAATCTTCCTCACTCTATTTTCTACCTCAATTAGTGAATGCAAGCGCCACTGCTGAGCAAGAGTTTCTGGGTTCAATTTTCGGGTCAGGCAAGGTCTTATTGGGTTTTTTTATGTTTTGGGTTTTTCTCAGTAGCAGTCTGAAGTCTGGATTTGGTTGGGATTTAAAAATAACCGGCGAAATGTGAGTGTACAGAGGCGAGCACATCAAGTTACCACAATCTGTCAAATTTCTTTGATAGTATTTCAACTTTATTGCAAAGACATAAGGTTCATTTTTAATTGAGAAAATTTGACAGTTAGGGATAGCTTGATGTGCTGGCGTCTGTACACCTCTGCCTAATCCTTCGGGGATTACAGGCGTGAGTTATGTTACTTACAGTAACAATTGCTTTTATATTGATAGTTCAACAACATTCATTGCGCTATTTACTTTGTTGAGTCGACAATATTTTCGAACCTGGAATTGAAGTAAAAGATTAGGAAAAGATTAAAAAATCGAAGCAATGGATTAGGAATAACCTTGAAAATCAACCAACATTGTTTTTGTACGGAGGCCAGCACATCAAGTTAAATCTGTCAAATTTCATTGATAGTTTTTCAACTTTATTACAAAAGTATAAGGTTCATTATCAATTGGAAAAAATTAACAGGGATAGCTTGGCCTGTATATGAGAGAGATGAAGCAATAGAACAATAAAAACGCCCTCAGGGTGAAAATTAAACCTGTCAGTCGGTAATAGATAAGACTGTTAAGACATTTACGACCTAAAACTAAGGCATATTTGGACTAAATTCAAATGAACCGCTCACATTATTGGAAACAATTGCTAACGAACACGAGTATTACAATATTAAGAAGCTTTTGGCGTTCACAATGGAAATATTGACAGCATATTAATTAACAAGTTTTAATCCTTAAAACTCATGTTTCATGTATGCTTCATAAAGTACTTACATTAGACTGTATGGCGTAACAATAAGACCTTGGTCTGGCTTATTGTACTCAGGCTAGCACATCAAGTTACCCTAATCTGTCAAATTTCTGTGATAGGTTTTCAACTTTATCACAAAAATGTTCATTTTCTATTCACTATTTGAAATCAAAAATAAAATATTAAATCACATTGAAAAAAAAACCGCTCGTCTTAAAAATCTATCACCGTACAGGAATTAAATATTATGCGAAGATATAATTTTGTAAAATTGCATTTAATGCTAATAAGTATTCCATTTGATTCTAAAAACGTGTCACGTCACATTGTTTTATTTCATACAAACCACGTACAGACGCCAGCACATCAAGCTATCCCTAACTGTCAAATTTTTTCAATTAAACATAAAAAGACATAATGTTCATTACCTTATGTCTTTGCAATAAAGTTGAAATACTATCAAGGATATTTGACAGATTGTGGTAACTTGATGTGCTGGCCTCTGAACAAATGCCGCGTTTTGACAGTTCATAAAAAGTAACGTTATTGACTACGCTTTCAAATACCCTATTGGGAAAACTTGACAGTTTGGTATAGTTTGATGTGCTGGCGTCTGTAATAAGGAGTTCCGATATAATGCGGCGACAACTAATACCTACTGGTTTGTTATTGGTTTGATTGTATTTGTTAATAGTGCTTCTACTCTCTTCTCTACTTCTCTATAGTGTTTTTTCAGAAAGTCGGTAGTTTTTTTTTATTTTTTTGTAAAAAAATATTTATTTTCACTTCTTAGTTAATAGTCCCCACACCAATTCTTAGACTACTATGTAAACAACAGTGACAGAAACCTACGATCTTCTAACAGTATTATAACATCATCAAAATAAACAGCAGCATCATTTGACAGCAATGATAGCCTAGTGGTGTGACCGTCGGGCTGCCAAGTCATAGGTCTCGAGCACGAACCCAAGCCACGCACCTCTGATTTTACGGATTCATGGGCGTTTTGTATAATTATCACTTGCTTAAAAATCGCTGAAGGAAAACATCGTGAGGAAACCACCATTATGTCTGAGAGTTATTTTTCAACAGCATATGAAGCTAAGTCAGGGGTCCATGGGCAGCATAAAAACTCTGACACCAGGTTAGTCACTAACCACACGCAAGAAAGAAGAAGATGAAACAAAGTGGGTTATAGACGTATTATTGAAGGTACTGCCCAAGTAAAGTTAATAATACATCGTTCAAATGGGACCACCGCCCCAGCTGTCTCTACCAAATGAAAGAAGAAATTTAAAATCAGTCCACAATTGGGTATTTGAAAGGGTAATAACGTTACTTTTTATGAACTGTCAAAACGCGGAATTTATATGCGATTTGTATGGAATACAACAATGTGACGTCACACATTTTTAGGATCAAATGGAATACTTGTTAGCATTAAATGCAATTTTACAATTATATCTTCACATAATATTTAATTTCTGTTCTGTACGGTGATGGAAGTTTCTGATCAGATGGTCTTTTTTTTCAATGTGATTTCATATTCTATTTTTGACTGTTTCAAATAGTCAATTAGCGAAAATATCGATAAAAACACATAAATAGAAATACTATAACTATTTATATCTAAAAACTAAAAATACTAGATCCTCCACTTTCGAAGTCGACTAAAAACTTTTTATATTTATACTGAGGCCACCTACGTGGTGTTACACCGAACTGCCAACCAAAACGGAATGTTACAGCTATTAACTTTTGGTTGACAATCGAAGCGCAGGGCGCATTGGTAAATATTGCAGTTAAAAGTTAGTGTTAGTACCACCGCACTTGGTTCTAAATCGTTTGACATGCATATGACGCACGACATTTAACACTTTTTTATGATAGAATCATTCTTTATTAAATTTTTCATTGGTAGAGTGCATAGTTCCGGATGCGTGCCGTGTCACGTCCGTCACATACTAGGGAATGTTGAGTCGTTTAATCTGTTCACGCCATTGGGTTCACGCCCATAAAACAATTCATTGTCCGTATTCAGAGCTGAATGTTGGTTATTTACTTTACGGGTCGTCAGAAGCCCGAAAATCTGACAGCCAGTCTTACCAAGGGGTATCGTATTGCCCAGTTACTGGGTTGTGGAGGTCAGATAGGCAGTCGCTCCATGTAAAATACTCGTATTCAGCTGCATCCGGTTAGAATGGAAGCCGAAAGACTAGGCAGATGATGATCTTGGTTATCTATTTTACAGATGTCAGTCACAGTAAGGCGTTGAACGTCACGCTGTCTTATCTCATTTTGACGTTCCAAAAGTGCTGATTCCCAGCCTAACTTAAATGACCTTGAGAAAGGGAATTTTTTTTTTAGGGTGACAAGTCATCTATTGACCCCTCCCGCTTTGGGGGTGGGGGAGTGCCAGACACTTACTGACTAAAACCCATCATGTTCTTGCCTAATTATTTATAGTTAAATTGTGTTGAGCGGGATTGTTCGAAAGTATTACCGCTACCCCGGAACATAAAGGGCTAAGGAAGGAACATGGATGCGTTTTAGTCAGTAAAAGTCTGACACTCTCTTCCAATTCACCCAGAGTGAGAGGAGACATCTGATGTCTTCCCACCCTCTAAAAAAAAAGCCCTTTATATTCCGGTGCAGCGGTAACCCTTTCAGACAACCCCGCTGTGAGATAAGGTATAACTTTCCGACCTGTAATGAACCTGTTTAATAGAGCAGCCCTCCTGATTCTTCTTAAACAAGAAAATGCTTAAAATATCCGTTTAGCTACGTTACAAAACTTCAGATGTGTATCATAAGAGACTTAACCACGGTGTTCCAATTTCATAAGAATCCGCCCATCAAGACTATCTTCAAATCCAATATCAGCTTCGAATCTGTTTCAAGAAATACTTAGGCAGTACTTAAAAAGCTTCATTCAATAAATACCTAATACCTTTCAAGTACTTAGGAACTGGAGCCCTGAAATATCGCAAAATCAGATCTAAAGATAAACCTCGGTTTAAGAGGTACTGACGCGTTTATTTTCGGTAAGTATCGTTTCAATTGTCGCATTGTTCGTGTGGTTGTAAGCGAGTTTTGAGTACGGGATCCGGTTTGATTCAGTTCCAGGCGGTGTTATTTGGTTTGGAAAATTACTTACTAGCTGAATTGTTTAATGCAATAAGCTCGCGCCCTATAATAGGGCTGTTGCCTGAAAAAAAAAGAAATTAGGTATACAGGGTGAAATTGAATTGATAGGAAAGTATTTTAAGGGATCATTGTACTCATCATTATGAACAACTTTTTCTATGAGAACAAAATCTGATATCGTGAAAAAAAATCAGCTGTTCCATACATTATGCTCGCATAACTCGTCAAAATGTAGGGAACAGCTGGTTTTTTTTCGCGATTTAATATTTGTGCCCATAGTAAAAGTTGTTCATAATGAGATAGCTTGATGTGCTGGCATCATCTTGACTGATGGTTAAACCATAGCAGTTAGTATCTCTCCTGTATATAATATTCACGGAAACATACCTGATCACAAGATATCTCAATTTGCGTTGCCCCTGGGAACGATAACTCGATACGGCGAGAATCAGCGCGAATCGATTCAAATCGAATCATACATCGTTATCGATGTAGTTTTATCGTTGTTTATGCATGTTGTGGCACATAATAACAATAGATGCGGGAATCAATATGCAAAGAGTAGCGGTAACTATCATCACATCACTATACTAGTGAATATTGACGATACAATTCCCGGTGAATACAATGACGGTCCCATAGTTAAGGCTACGGGAAAATGGTTTAAAAATGGCCTGTGTTGTGAGAAAAGGACAGCGTTTTGAATCCGACCCTTTTTGAGCCAACTATGCGCTTCAATATTTTGATTGCGATCAGCACTCTGGTTTTATTTGGATGGCGTTTGCTTATTGGCGATTTAAAAATAAAAAATCGTTATGAAATTTCGATGCTGGGGTTGCCAGATTGAAGTATTGTTCAATGAGACCTGCCTTTTTACAAGGTCCATGTGGTCCTGAGCGTATTCATTTGCCATGACAGTTATTAAAAGTAATAATTAACAATAAAACGTTTTAAAATATTGTAAGTGACGGGGCACTCACTAGAATAGGACTATCCTCCATTTTTTTTGCGTTTGGCATCTCTTATCTTATCTTCAGGTCAATCTAGGAATCGGTAGCTTCACCAGACTTTCCTGTGGGAGCCTCAATAAATTAAGGCCTCCGGCTAGGGTATTATTAATTTAAATACTAAGCTATTACACGCTAAGAGCACGCCTGGTGGGGTAACAGACCTCGGCTTAGGGCGTCTCTGGGGGAGGACAGTAAGGGGCAGGCTGGGTCGTCTCATAAAGGCCTTAACCGTTTTTTTTTGTCGATAATATAACAAATTGACACGTCAATTTGCCGTGCCATTTCGTATTACTTTCAAAGAATGACAGTAAAGTTGTGATCTATACGGCTGATTTGGTAGCCAATTGCTTAATTTCTCTGACTTTTGAAAGAAATACTACTTGTATAATAATATTTTGATAATATAAGCTAGAATTTCTAGGAAACACATTGTTTTCTAGAAACTCTAAAAACTCTCTCCTTCTGTGAACCGCCAAAGTGCAAACGTAACCCGTTGAATGCTATAATTGTCAGTATGGGCGTTGTAGACGACAGCAATTTGTTACAACTATGGAAATTTTAACGCTGCGTATGATAAAAGGGGGATGATAGAAGGTTTCAGGGAGCACAGGGGTCTAAGAAGGGATATATCTACATAAGTAAGTGATAGATAAATTGCAATAAACTATCCACTTTAGCTGGGACAAAATTATTGAAGGATGTCGCACAATATAAGGTGTGTCCAAACAGAGATTGTCTTGAAGCACCTCGTGTTGCTCCATCAGTGTCATTGCGGTGAAGTTGTCGACAGTCTCGGGCACGATCAAACTTCTTCTTCTTTTCGTGTGGTTAGTGACTAACCTGGTGGTGTAGAATTTTTATGCTGCGCATGGGCCTCTGACTTAGCTTCGCACGCTGTTGAGAAATATCTCTCAGGCATGCTCGTTTCCTCACGATGTTTTCCTTCACCGATTTTTAAGCAAGTGATAATTAATACAATACGCACATGAATTCGTAAATTCGGAGGTGCGTGCCTTGGGTTCGAACTCGAGACCTATGACTTGGCAGTCCGAAGGTCACACCACTAGGCTATCAAACTGCAAAACAGGTTCAAACCACAGGCCCAACACGCATTTAAAATTGTGACTGTTTGTCACGTACTCCTATTTAATAACAAAATATTATACTCATTTTAAAACCAACACTTGGTTCGGGACACTTAGAAACGCATAAATTCTCTATTTAATGACAGGCAAACTAGGGATAATGACAGCCGACGGGTCGAAAGCAATAATTCAGCAAATTCTAAAGAAACGAGTTAAATATCTGATTTCTAAGCGCCACTTACAATACTTGTATCACATCTGGTTATCATAAGTCGGGCCCATCGGTACCCAAATGGACCCTTGAAACAATTGCACAAAAACGGTCATAAATCTGTCCTGCGAAAGTGTGGGAACATGGGTTAAGCGTGGTGTTTTGGAGGAATTTAGGAGACTGATGCAATCAGTCAAGGCAGTTGGTTTTAAACCGCTATACGAAACGGACGTCCTGGTACAGAGTAGGAAGGATAGGCAGCTTGGTGTACACCATGGGTTATGTCCGGGTAGACTGTTGCAAGACAGCGAGTATTAAGATTTAAGTCAAGTAAAGGCCAGATTAGACCAAGCAAGTACTTAACATTGTATACGTGTGTGCGTGTGTGTGTGTTGGTGCGACTGGGTGAGTCTTTTACTACAATAATTATCCTAGGCTGTTAGGATAGGTTTATATTACCTGCCCATCTCCTAATCCGTACCTTGACAGATAATTGTCAGTTACGTTTGGTTATAGGGAAACGGGGAAGGCCTTCCTCTGACACTGAGCACTACTGCTCCTGACTATTGACGACCATGACTTTAACTAACCCTCCAGACCTGGAAGGCAGAACCGTATATATCATAGTTATTAGGCCATCAGGCCAATCTATAATTATATAAGCCAATCAAACGTTACTGATGGTGTCTGCTTCCAAAAAGGTCTTGCCACAGAATGCTTTGCGTGAGGCTTGTTGACGCACATTTCCAGGGAGTGGGGGTAGGCTTCACCAAGTACCCCAAACTGAATTGGTAGACGCTGTGAAAACACTAGAGATCGTGTCTCGTTAAAATAACCCCGTCCGTTTTGTAGGACTATTACTAAATCGTCACTGTTTAGCGAGACACGCTACTTGGATGCAAAGCCGCTAATAGCCGCACCGCGTCCTCTGAATGGGGAAGACTAAGGAAATGTGAGGTGACGTATTACCACTTCGGCGCTCACCAAGTACGATCGTAATGCATTTTGCTAGAGACTAAGTCTACGGTGCGCTTGTGCTAGATTTGTGCTATAATAGTAAAGAAGGCGGCTAGACCGCCGTAAGGGTAATTTCACAGGGTAGATTCACAGTAGTCTGTATTTAGAACTACTCAATACTTGTCTTCCTCAATGCAGTTGGACTTCGCAGCACTCTGCCTTAGGATTGAGTAAGACATTTAATTTATGCCTAGGGAACGTGTTCTTTTAGAATCGTATTAGGGTCGTTAGAGTAAGCGGGATTGTCCGAAAGGGTTACCGCTACCCCGGAACATAAAGGGCTACGGAAGGAACATGGATGGGTTTTAGTCAGTAAGAGTCTGACACTCCCTTCCGCTCCACCCAGAGCGGGAGAAGTCATTGGATGATTTCCCAGCCTTAAAAAAAAAAAAAAAAAAGGGTCGTTAGAGGCTCTATGCGTCAGGTCTAGCAGAACACGTAGAATGAGACAAACGTTGTAAAACGGTTCCCGATCTCACTGAAGTGGGTACATTGTAATTAAATAAATTAACGTAACTATAAATAATGAATTAAAGCGCAAGCGTAACGATCCCTTTACCTTCTTCACCGACGAGACTGTGTGTTGACCCACAGCTCATTTCATTAATAATGATTATTCTCGAGACTTGATTCTCTACTATAATAACTAGTCATTCTTGAATATTACTAGATATTTTATCCCAAGACTCTACTATAACTATTATTACTGACTTTCAATTATCTACTCTATTAACTTCACCTTCGCCTCAGATCAATAATATTAGACCTTTAGGAGAGTTTTATCTAAAACTCTATTATAATTATAATGACTCTTGAGCCTAGAATCTCAACTCTTTTATCCAGTAATTCTTGAATATTGTATCTTTAATACCAAGCCAATAATTGAGTCAAAATTGTACGAGCACGCGCCTTGCAGATGCGTCATGCGAGGTATCGTGTGAGTAATGTCTGTCTAAATACCCGTTACACTAGTGTAAGGGCTACTCACAAGTTTCTATAATAATATTATAATATTATACTTTGCATTCCCCTATTATCTTGTTAACTTTCTAAAACCACTTCCAATTTCATTAAGTACTATGAATTCCTAAGCCTCATATACCATTCCTTTCAATCCTTTCCTTGCTCTTTTATTGAGACAAGGTATTGGACTTCTTCACTTTTGGAATTCATTTAATCTATGTCGGTGGGAGGGTGACCAGTCCGGGACGAGCCCTACAGAGTCGCGCGGAAGGCGGGGCGCGGCTCTTCCCCCTACGGGGGAACCGACCCAAACACTAATATTAACGAAGTTAGGAAAAACGAAAATTTTATCAGCCTGGGGTAATTTAGGAACAGTCACAAAATGAATAACGGTTTAGGAGTAAGTAGGTAAGTACTTAAAAATAAAATCCGCTCGAGCGAAACCATAAACCGAAGGTTTTTCCGCATGAGGTTTTTCGAGTGACCCAGATAGAAAAATCGAGCGTATAATTTTATACTTAACAACATTGTCAAAATACTTCCGATATATCCTTTGTATCCGATAGCGTACCATCACGCTTATAATCCTCCAAGGGTTAGACAGAGATGATAGACCCACATTTCGCGAGTTTTGTTTGATAAATGGTTTTAATTTTGTGAATGTTTTAATTTTGTGAATAGGAGAGAGGGAGAGAACCCATGTTTGAGCCCAATTGCCATTAACCGGACATTAATCCAAGGTCCAGGCTTTGACTGAGAAATTCCAGATTGAAAACTTTGTTCTGACACGGGAATCGAGCGAAAGACCCGCTCAGCAGAATCGCTTGCGACCACTAGACGAATGAGGTAGTCTACAAAAAATTATAAATGAAAATTATTAAGGAATACCTACATAATTAATAATAAGCCACTGGTCACGTGCCAATGAACGTAAAGTTTTTAGGCGACAGTTTCAAGTTGTAAATAGAAACAAACTTTACTTCCTTACTTACTTTACGTCAGACAAACTTTCTTTTGCATAGTTAATAGACTGGAAAGGAGTGGTGTTGAAAGGAAAAACATTGATTGATAGTGTGTCCCTCTCGCACAATTTCGCAGTATTCATTAATAATTTATTATTATTATTCAAAGTCAAAGTCAAAGTCAAAACATTTATTTCAAATAGGCCCAAGAAAGGCACTTTTGAACGTCAAAAATTAACAAGAAATAGAATTGATTCTAGTCGCCCCTTCCAAAAGGTAGTTTCGTGTGGAGAAGAATGGGCAAGAAACTCCACCGTTACTCTTTTAAAATGTTTCACAATGTTTTGTATACATGTATTATAATATTATAATATGTGAAGACGATGCACCCAGAATAAAAACAATACACCAAAATGGTGAAAAGAAGAACGCATGTAGCAGTGAAAAATAAACTTAATTAGGTATGTCATAAGTACATGGTGCTCACATATTTACAAACATTCTAAAAGTTAACAATAATAAATTAATCAATGTGTGAGATGTTATTCCAATATAATAAAATAATATGGTACAAATTATAAATTATTACCTAATTTACTTAGCAACCAGTTTGATTTTGTCTAGACACTAGATTGTCCTGTGGAGCAGGACCAGCATGTTTCCAAGCATCCTTATCCTTGATATAATCCTCTAATTTGTAATAAGCTTGTTTACAAAGTGTACTTTTAATATGAGTTTTAAATTTTCTTTCATTTAATTTCAGTATGTCACAAGGTATTTTGTTGTAACATTTAACACAGAACCCCATAAAAGATGTATGTACTTTGGACAATCTGAAAAATGGTTGAACTATTTTGTCTTTATTTCTAGTATTAAAGTTATGCCTATCACTTATTTTGTTAAAAAGATGTCTATTTTTTCTTACATACATAATATTTTCATAAATGAATTGGCAAGGAACCGTCATAATATTAATCCTTTTAAATAGTTCCCTTAAATAGTTAAGCGATTCGCGACGACGAAGATTGTAAATGGCTCTGATCGCTCGCTTTTGCAAAATAAAAATGGATTCAATGTCAGCAGCCCGACCCCACAGTAAAGTGCCATACGACATTATGCTGTGGAAGTAACTAAAATAGACCAAAACGCGCGGTTTCTACGTCTGTCATCTGCCTTATCTTTCTAACAGCATAAGCGGCCGAACTAAGCCGTCCCGCAAGAGTTGTTATGTGGGGACCCCATTGCAACTTGTCGTCTAGCGTGATTCCCAGGAAAACCGTCTGCTTAATAAATTCCAGCTTCTCTCCGTTCAACATGATGTCACAATCGCTACTTTTCACATTAGGTAATGTGAATCTAATGCATTTGGTTTTTTTTTCATTTAGTACCAAATTATTTACCGTAAACCAATCTTGGACCTGAAGAATAGAGTTATTCACGTCGTCAAGATTTTGAGAGCGTCTATCAATTTTAAAGATTAATGATGTGTCATCTGCAAATAACACCATCTTCGGTTGATTTTGAAGTAATTGGGGTAAATCGTTAATGTAAACTAAAAAGAGGAATGGACCCAATATCGAACCTTGAGGAACGCCCATTGTCATTTCCGACCCCAGCGAGTTCACACCATTTACTTGAACTTTAACCTTTCTATCTTTCAGGTATGATCTAAGTAAATCAAGGGCTGTATTTCTAATCCCATAGTGCTCTAGTTTCAGCAGAAGCGTCTCATGTTCTACGCAATCGAACGCCTTAGAGAGATCGCAAAAGATTCCAATGGCATCTTGTGCTTCTTCCCAGGCGCTAAAAATGTTCTTTATTAGGGTGACACCAGCGTCAGTAGTACAACGCCCTTTGGTGAAACCGAACTGTTGGTCATGCAAGATGGAATTTTTATTAAAGTGACGTAACATTTGATTGAGCATCAACTTTTCAAACACTTTACTGAGAACTGGCAGAATTGAAACGGGCCTATAATTGTTGGGTTCTTTACTATCACCGGATTTGAACAATGGCACTACTTTACTGTGTTTCATAAGATCCGGAAAGACTCCTTGGTCCACACTGGTATTAAATATGTAAGCTAAATAGGGCGCAATGGTGTCTATAATAGAACTACAGACTTTTACAGACATTCCCCAGAGATCTTCTGTTGATTTGATTTTAAGATCTTTAAAAGCTTTTATAACAGCCTGGGGGTTTGTATGCTGAAATGTAAATTCTAAAGGGCATGCCTTTACATTTTTTCTAAGTAAGGCAGCAGAAAGCGCGGCTGAGGAATTTAATGATGCAGTAGTTTTGAGTGGAATATTAGCAAAAAAGTTTTCAATTTCCTGAGCTATTTCTATATCTGAGTTGATGCGGCCATGTGCAGTCTCTAAATTATACTCAGTATTACGCTGCTTTTTCCTACCTGTTTCATTATTTATTATTTGCCAGGTAGTTTTTATTTTATCATCAGCTGATTTTATTTTATTGCTAATATAAAGAGCTTTAGCTATTTTGCACACACTTTTAAAAGTTTCAGAATATTTTGCAACATACTGATGAAAGTTTGTATGATTCATATGTTGCTTGAGGCCATAAAGTTCAAAAAGTTTTGCCCTGCTTTTGCGAATACCAGGAGTCGCCCAATCGCTAAATAAAAACTTTGTGAAAATACTTTTAGTTCTTAGTGGAAAAGAGTCATTAAATTGCTTATTTAATAGTAAAAAGAACTCGGTGTAGAACTCACTTGGGTCAGATATATTATTAAAATTCTGAACACATAAATTACTGGCCAAAGACTTTTTGAATTTGTTTAAATTTGTACATGTAATTGGCCTAAATCTTATTTGAATTTGTTGTAATATAATATATAATATAGGAACAAAATGTTATAGTTTGTCCACTGTGGTCAGATGGCAACTTATTTAAGATATCTTTATGTAAGTATTCACAATTACAAAAAATATTATCTATACAAGTGGCAGAGGAAGCAGTTACTCGGGTTGGTTCCATAAAAACATTGGACAAATCAAATGACCCAAAAAGACTTAATAACCTGACAGTATTCGAGTTATTTTCTAGTAAATTAATATTAAAATCTCCACATATGATTATTGATTTGCTACTAGTACTAAGTTTCTTTAACACATCTTCCATTACAGAATCAAACACAGATAGATTCTGGTAACTTGGAGGTCTGTACACGCATACAATAACATGCTTATCTAGCTCAACACAGGACAATTCAATGGTGTGTTCAACAGATAGTCCAATGATGTCTTTTCGTTCTTTGGATTTTATTGAATTTTTAACTAATATTAATGACCCACCATGTATCATTAGTTTTCGGCTGAAATAGCTAACTACGCAATAATTTTCATAATTAATTGACACTACTTGATGATCTTTTAACCAATGTTCTGTTAAACAAATGACATCAAACTTGGTATTTTCCAAGAACAATTCTATTTCCAGTAACTTGGAAGAGCAACCTTGAATATTTTGATTTAATAATTTTAATGTATGTTGCACTCCATTCGGTTTATTATTTTTAAGAGTAATATTGCCAGAAGATACCTTTTTATTATTTTGTAGTAATAATAACTGGTTGTTAGAAGTGGTAACTTCTGTTGTCCTACTGACTAGTTTAAAGAACTATCCAGAGTATCCTCCACAACTACAACCGAAGAGTCTAGAATGTCCATATGAGTTCTAGCAGGAAGAGAATACCCGACCTGAGTGTTCATGGCCTCCAAGGTTGTTGGTACTATAGTTAGATCCTCCTTCGTACAACATGATGTAACATAATTATTCTCTATGTTGTTAGTATAACTAGGCAACACAGATTCGTCCCTAATACTAGAATTTGTTATATTAGCTATAACCTCATTAATATTATATGCTATCAACATAGCAATCTGATGTCTACATTCCCAAGACAGAGACAAAGTTCTCTGAGTTAATTTAAAACCACTAACAAAATTGTTAGTGTCAAAGTACATTATTAATGTACTTAACTAGTAGTATCTATTTACGTTCAGACGCCAGCACATCAAGCTATCCCAAACTGTCAAATTTTCTCGATAAAAATGAACGTTATCCTTTTGCAATAAATTTGAAAATCTATTTAAAAAAATTTACAGATTGGGGTATAGCTTGATGTGCTGCAGTCTGTACATTAAAAATAGGTAATGGAAACCTAAACCTTTGGGACTACAGGCCTGATGTTATCGGTAAGGCCCCTCTTTGAGGAGTGGCTAGAGAGGCGTCACGGCGCCCTCACCTACCGCCTGACGCAGGTCCTCACCGGACATGGATGTTTCGGGAGGTTCCTGCACATCATCAGACGGGAGGAAACGCCCGGGTGTCACCACTGCGAGGATCGCCCAGAGGACACGGTAGAGCACACGGTGCAAACCTGCCCCGCTTGGGCGGAGCACCGCCGTGTCCTCGTAGAGGCGATCGGCGGCGGCGACCTCTCGCGCCCGGCCCTGGTCCGGGGCGAGAGGGAGTGGGAGGCAGTCACCTCCTGCGAAAAAGTCATGCTTGCGAAGGAGGTGGCGGGATGGGAGAGAGAAAGGTCCTCCCGTCCCAGCCACCGCGGGAGACGCCCCGGGCGTCGGGAGCTACGTGACGACTCCCGGCCACCGTAGGCGCGGGCCTGCGGACGGTGAGTAATGGGTGAGTCACCGTCCGATCAGCACCAGACCCGTGCCAGACGGCGCGTATATGTTCCACGTGCGCCTCAAAGAGATGTGAAGAGCCAGATATGAAGGGGCCCCTCAGGGCCAAGCCTGCCGGGTAAGCGGGATTATCCGAAAAGGTTACCGCTACCCCGGAACATAAAGGGCTACGGAAGGAAAATGGAAGGGTTTTAGTCAGTAAGAGTCTGACACTCCCTTCCGCTCCACCCGGAGCAGGAGCAGTCATTGGATGAATTCCCAGCCTTAAAAAAAAAAAACCCTGATGTTATGTTATGTATAAATCTAGTTCATTCCTATTCTACAATACAAAATTCGACATTAGACACAAAATCTTAGTAATGAATTTTCTTTAAATTCTTGTCGACGTGTCCAAGCCACAAATTGGCAGCTTTTGAAGTCTTTTTTTTTTGCTTCTTTTTAACCCAGAGCGGGAGGAGTCATTTGATGATTAACCACCCAATCATCAAATGACTCCTCCCGCTCTGGGTTGAGCGGATGGGAGTGTCAGACTCTTACTGACTAAAACCCATTCATGTTCCTTCCTTAGCCCTTTATGTTCCGCGGTATCGTTAACCCTTTGGAAACAATGCCGTTGACCTGAGTCTGCGGTAGCATTTAACAACACTGTGGTCAACCACAGTGTAGTTAAATGCTACCGCAGACTAATTACTAATTAACTTCTGGAGTGGAAGTGACACAATTTGTGCCCAACATTTTACGAGCTTGCTACATAATGTCTAGGCCACAGCATCCATCTTCAATAAAGGACCAGTTTTCAAACACATCTCCTGATTAATAGTTGCGTTCTTTTAGGTATTGTTCGCTATCCCGCTGATACAAATAGGTCATAGGAATAATCAAATAGCATCAAAAAATTCATCCACATCGTTTTCAACAGGCAAAGTTCCCAAAAGGCTGGCAGCATTGCCGCGTTTCTCCGCGCTGATTCTTTGACCAAAAATAAGCCAGCCCTTTGCCCACGTGAAGATAGATTATTAAGTCATTGACTGCCACGCAGCAGACACAATAGAAAAACTATTGTTTGTCGGACACACGGTGACCGCGTTGGCGTTCAACGTGTTAATTGGTACAAAAACTAGACTAATAGTGTGCTACTATGCAATTCTCAAACTCACTTGAACACTGAAATTCGCCCTTAACATGGGCATAATCAGCCTAAAATGATCCCACTGCTGGGACCCAGTTCTCCTGTTGGATACACGAGGGCTCAATGCGGGTTGGTGGATGTCACATGTCATCGAATTTTTGGTCCTAGGACATGCCAGGTACCTCACGATGTTTTCCTTTACCGTTTTGAGAGCAGTAGTGATGAAATTAAATACACAAAATAAAGTGTCTGCGTAGGTTCCAACTCACCTATAACTCGCTAGTCGGAGCCGATACTACTGGGCTGCCACTAATCGCAACCGAAATCCACCTTTACTGCTACGAAATAAAGGCGTTTAGAACTCAAACTCAAACTCAAAGTATTTATTTCAAATAAACCAATTACAGGCACTTTTGAATTGTCAAGGTGTCGGTCAGTCAGAGAGATGAAGCTAGTTGCCCATTCCAAAGCAGTAGGTACCTATGGAGAAGAACGGGCAAGAAACTCCATGGACACTCTTTTAAACAAAATATGGTTACAAAATATTGGTTACATAGATCATATTATTATTATTATACATGTGAGAACGATGCAGAACGGTGAAAGCATCTGATATAAAATAATGTAAAAAAAAAAAAAAGTTCAAAAGTTAAATTAAAACAAGCCATGGCCGCTAAGAGATGACCAGTCTCTACCGACAGCGCCCGTTCACGAAAAAGAGTCAACATTTTACCATTGACGTACAGCTGTGCCTGGCAGTTGACCTATAAGCGGCACCTTAACAGGTAGATATCATTTTCATCAAGACTCAATGGTGCGGACGTAATTATTTAAATCATTAGCCAACCGTTTATGTAATCAGTTATTGTCTCGAAGCTAAAATATTATGTTAATGTTATTTACTTTTTGAATTCGGTTTCGATATTGGTTGCAAGTTAAACCCTGGGTGGTCTAAAAGGGGGCGGTATTTCTTTTTTGTATTCAGAAGTCTTCGTCGAGGTTAAGCTACGCTTACCGGGGTTGGTCCGTAGATGGGTGACGAACTTAACAGACACTAGTGTATGTCTTTAGAAAGTACTTTTTTTCTGAATTTTATAAGTGGAGACCTGCAATTGGCTTTCAGACTACTGTTCTTGATCTGTGTGTTTTAGCTACAAGTCCATGTTAATTAAATCAATAAATACCGAGACTCCTGGGTCTAGGTCGGTCATTCGTGGATCTTTGACAGTCCTTACAAGTTGTCAATAGCCCGAAAGTCTGACAATCTTACCAAAGAGAAAGATATTACAAGGTTGTAGAGGTAAGATAGGCAGTCAATCAGCTGCATTCACATAGGCTGGCGAACATGGGACTAGGCTCGACAGATTGATCTGTTTTGAAAGTCTTTTTTGTAGAACGATAATGGAGTTCTTTTATACTATATTGAGATGAGAGGATAGCGCGAGTAGAACGATAGATTCCACAAATAAAAAACATGTGTACTTATTTCTAATGTCCAATGACGATACGATTAAGTAGGTCACGGGACTAAAAAGGCTCTTTGTAGCAAGAAAATTTGCCGCCGCCGGGTCTTTGCGAATATAAATAATTTTGCAAACAAAATTACCAATTCTTTCATTGACTTCAGAACCAAAGATATTTATTTTTATACTTTCCTGTACCAAAAGTTGTTGAAAAGAATACCTTTGATTTTTCGGGAGATGGATAAAGTGGGTTTATGGACTGGGTTAATCTCAGTTTGAAATTCACTTTTATTCCCTTCGTCTTCCGTATCCATGTCATCATCATTCTCCTGCCCTTATCCCAATTTATTTGGGGCAACATGTCTTTTTCTTCCTAGCCATATCATGTGTTACACAATCCATCCATCGTTTCTTTGGTCTCCCTCTACTTGTTATAGCCATCCACATTCATGCTTACAACTTTCCTGACAACATTTTCCTCATTCCTCCGCATAACATGCCCGTACGATGAGAACCGATTTCCACAAAACTTTTCAGTCACCGGTGTCACTTTCAGACCTCCTCTTATATACTCATTCCGTATTCTATCCATTCGCGTAACACTACATCCTTCTTAGCACTCTCATCTCAGCTGCATGCAATTGTCTTTCATTCATTCCTTTTGTCTTCCGTATCAATGTTAATACAGAAATACTGAATAGGCATCTTTTAAGTGCACTTGTTCTAAACTTAGTCCGTGGTCCTCATCTATCGCTCTCCGTCAGCTGAGATTGAGGTCAAGGGCGAATAAATCAAAACCAACGTATTTTTAACACAGGCTTCGTTTTTGTTAGTTCTGTGGACATAGCTCTAGTGCCACCATCGAGCAATTTTTCAAACTCAAACCATTTATTGCAAATAAACCATTTGCAGGCACTTTTGAATTGTCAAGGGGTCTGTCAGTCAGAAAGATGAAGCAAATTGCCCATTCCAAAGCAGTAGGTACCTGTAGAGAAGAAGGGAAGAAAGGAACTCCACGGACACTCTTTTAAATCGGAATATGGTTACAAAATATGGTTAAATCATTTATAATGAAATTGTGCACGTGAGAACGATGCAGAACGTGAAAAGCGTCCGTAATAAAAGATTTAAAAAAAGTAATCAAAAACTATTTCAAATATTAAATTTTGAATTTCGAACTTGAAAATTTTGACAGTAAAGTTCTAAATTTGAACCTTAAATTTCGAACCCTTTATTTTCCCCCACTTAACGTACGTAAGTCACGCAAATGTTACCTGTCAATTCGTATTTACTGATATTACCGAATATCAATTATGTACAGCCAATCATTAACCTGTCGAGTTTGAACGGTTATCACTAACTTTGAAAGGTATTTAACCCTGTCTGTCGTGCATAGCCTTCCACCCTTGTCCTTGCGTATCTTGATGTCAGTCAAAATAAATAATATTTTGTATTTCGTATACAAAAGTATTGTTTGGGGCTCGTGCGCGAACAATAACAGCTGCACGGATCGATAGAAGCATAAGCTGCGCTGTCGCGTTTGGTTCGTGAATGGGTGAGCATCCATTACATATCGAGAGTTCGAGAACCCTTCGTGCTTCGGAGAGCATGTTAAGCCATTGGTCCTGGCTGTCATTCGTAGATCTTTGACAGTCGTTATGGATAGTCAGTGGCTCAAAAGTCTGACAGCCAGTCTTACCAAGGGGTATCGTGTTACCTTTACTGACTGGGTTGTGGAGGTCAGATAGGCAGTCGTTCCACGTAAAATACTGGTATTCAGCTGCTTTCCATTAAACTGGAAAATATTTGGGCAAAGGCTACCCAACTGGCTAGTTGGGTAGCCTTTGCCCAAATATTAACATTCATATCATTATGGCGGCTTAGATGGGTAAAGACATAATAAGTCTAGTTGAACAATTTATTACCATTCATCATAATATTGTGATCACGACGAGTGGGGACCACTATTAAAATTTACTTCGGTCTAATTTCACCAATGAAACTAAACGCGATCAGAACCGAACCAAGAACCTTGAACTGCGTTCAAGACGTGTCAGTGTCAGTATTTTACAGAAAATAATGACAGCCCTTAGACGGGGTTTGTGTGCTGATCACGTTTAGGGTCATTGGTCAAAGTCGCCGTAAGAAATCAAATTACTTACATACTAAACTTTATGTGTGGAGAATTTTTCGTTTGGATAACCTTTGAGTCTTTGTGATGATATTTTGTTTAAAAACAAAGCCAAAGTCAAATCATTTATACAAATAGGCACAAGAAAGGCACTATTGAACATCAAAATGAACAAAAATTAGATTTGATTCTAGTTGCCCCTTCTAAAAGGAAATGGAAAAATAGGCGTGAAACTCCATCGTTACTCTTTTAAAATATTTTGTATACATTTATTATAAAATTATATATGTGAAGAGATTTTTAAATTTTTCGACCCGTTTGGGTTTGAAACCCTCGGTCGAAGTGCTCATGCTTTGTTTACAGAAATCTCTGAACGGATCATCCAAGGTATTAAGGTCTAAAATAATTTGTAGAAAGACAGTTTAGAATAACTTGATGTGTTGGCGAGTGTACGTAACTTGTGATTGCCCTCTAATAAATACAGTAACCAACAGATGGTACACTCAGTCAAAGACCTTGATCAAGATTATTAGTTATATCATTCATTTCGGGCGTAAATCTTCCAAACCCACTTACACCGCAATTCTCGGGGCTTTGTTCGAATTTTCTTCTGCATCATCATTTCTTTTACCATCTTGCGACCCGAAGACATTAAGGCTGTCTGTTATCAAATAGCCTTTATTAATGTCAGCTGGTTGTAACAAGAACTACCTACCTAAAAAAATCCTAGCCTGCCTAGCCTGTTCCCAACTATATTGGGGTCGGCTTCCAGTCTAACCGGATGCAGCTGAATACCAGTATTTTACATGGAGCGACTGCCTATATACGATACCCCTTGGTAAGACTGGCTGTCAGACTTTCGAGCTTCTGACTACCCGTAACGACTGTCAAAGATCCACGAATGGCAGAGTTTAACGTGCTTTTCGAGGCACGGAGGAGTCTCGATATCTAAAGATGGTCACCCATCCACAAACCAACCCCGGCAAGCGTAGCTTAACCTGATGGATCGGTCCGTGCGGCTGTTATTACTTAGCCACGAGCTCCACTACCTACCTACAGAGTATTAAAATTTTCATACGTTATTGTTTACACAGAGACCAGCACTTCAAGCTACCCCAATCTGTCAAATTTATTTGATGGATTTTCAATTTTATTTCAACATAATAAAGTTCATGTTCAATTGCAAAGGTTTGACAGTTTGGGATAGCTTGATGTCCTGGCTTCTGTACATGAGACATCCTGCGGCCGTCACCCAAAACATTTCATCAACTAAGTACAAACATAACATCTTTCTTATACGTTTGTTTTGTGCTCCATAAGCTACAAGGATCATATTAATCCTCCATATTTCTACCCTCTCAAAAAAATCGAATAACTCCAACCGAAAAAGTTGTAAACTAATTTTAAATCTAGAACAGCCTCCTTAGTTAACTTAACAGCTTTTCGGCGTAACTCGGATGATAATCTAAAGTTTTAACCGAAACTTCTTAGACTTGGCCGAGAGAGTACTTAACTTAGAAAAGTACTGCACAATGGGGTACATACTTAACCGTGATTTAAAATGTACAGACGCTAGCACATTGAGTCATCCCAAACTGTCAAATTTTGCCATTTGAAAATGAACCTTATGATTTTGTAATAAAATTGACTAACTACTATCAAAGACATTTAACAGATTGGGGTAACTTGATGTGCTGTTCTCTGTACATAAAAAAATTAAAGGAGATAAAAAAAATATAAATCTGCCTAGTCTTTTTCCAACTATGTTGGGGTCGGCTTCCAGTGTAACCAGATGCAGCTGAATAACAGTATTTCACATGGAATTGCTGCCTTTCTGACCTCCACAACCCAGTAACTGGGTAATACGATACCCCTTGGTGAGACTGGATGTCAGACTTTCGGGGTTCTGATGACCTGTATCGACGATGTAAAGGAGATAATGGAAAGTCAAAATAAATTAGGCTAAAGGGTTAGGCCAGGTACCTATAGTACACACCATTTCGTCAGTTAAGTCTGACTTCCTTGTAATAGAAGACGAGCCTAATGCCATGGTCCGGGCACAAAACCAAACCCCAAGCTGCTACTGAGAAATCCCAGAAAGAAAAACCGAAATATCACTTTTTCCAATTCGTGAATCGAACCCAGAAACTCATGTGCAAAAGTAGCGCTTTCGACCACTAACCAATCAGAGGGGGTTACACTTCTGCCTAACCCTGTGGGGATTACAAGCGTAATGTTATGTTGAAATACTGGGCGTGACTTGTCTTGGCCAACCTGGAAGTTTTTAAGCTGACTCCGGATGCAGGTTGGCCGAAGCAAGGAAAACTAACTCAGATGGGGAGTCACAGACAACTCCGCCTTGAAGTGTAAATGTGGTGCTGTTCCACAAACGATGGGACACTTAATGTTGCGTCCTGCGTGTCCTGCCGGCGCGTTACAGGAACTGATGGACGCTAATGATGCCGCCAAATACGTAGCCGAATTCTGCGCCGAGTCCATTTAGATTGCCATCGTCGGAAAAGAAGAGTAGTGTTTGTTATACTTTCAATTTATAAAGTTAAACATTTTTCTACAACCTAGAACCTCCTTACATTATATACTCCATGATGAGCAAAATGCGTTCCTGACACCTGTCAGTTGAGTACAAAAGAATATGTGTTTTACGGTTTTGTACCTTATTATTTCGTATTCTTGTCGAACTGACAGGACCTGTCAGGAACGTATTCTATCCGTGGCTGGAATAAAGCTCATACCAGCTACAGACCTACAGCTACATAAAGTAAGTAATTTTTACGACCAAGATAGAGCAGTTGGTTAAGTAGGTGTGTTGACGATCGTACGTCGACTGCTCAATAGATCAATAATAGTATAATATTATATCATTTATTTCAGGTAACAAAGACCCATAATATTTATATACCGTTCAGACTATACATATTTATCAAAAACCACAAAAATAAAAACTATTGTACGCGAAGTGACAGCGTCGTGTTGCGCTGCATGATGTCGCGTAGCAAGCAAGCATTATGCAAGCATTATGTTTATTAGTAGGTATTTATCTAAGTATAAAAGTTACAGTTTACTGAACAATCCAAAACCTCAGTCAAGCAATATTTATTTTAAAGTTTTCGCATACAACAAATGTACAAAGGCGGATTAAATGCCATAGGCATTCTCTACCAGTCGACCAAGGGTGGTGCAGAGATTAGATGGCAGGTGCTTTAAAGAGCAGGAACATACAAAATATTGAGAATTATGAATAAAATAGGTTCATTAATAGGTGTACCTTGTAATATCTGTGTATATTATAATAGATAATTATAAAATATAATTATTTACATACATAGGTACATGTATATAAATAAAAGGAAAAGAGGTGTTTTAATGACTCTATTTGTTATGAAAATAACTCTGCAATTTCCGCTTAAATGGATACAGATTGGTAGCCGGCCTATCGAGAGGAAACGCATTCCAAAGAAGATCGGACTGAATATGAAAGGAGGAAGAACAAAGTCAGAAATATGAGAAGGACATAGTAGGGCCAAATAAGAAGGGAGAGGTTAGAAGGGAGAAAAGAGTCGTTATTATAATAGAAATTACCCCTTTTGCTCTGGGTGGAGCAGAAGGGAGTGTCAGACTCTTACTGACTAAAACCCATACATGTTCCTTCCTTAGCCCTTTATGCTCCGTGGTAGCGCTAACCCTTTCGGACAATCCCGCTAATCCGGCAGGCTTCGGCCCTAACGGGCCCCTTCCCTTATGCTGATATCTGTTTGAGACGCGCGTGGAACACGTACGCGCCGTCCAGCACGGGCCTGGTCTTGATCGCACAGTTACTCGCCGTCCGCAGGCGCCTCAACGTACTTGACTTTGACTCAATAATAATAAGTGGCCGCCAAGCGTATAGACATCTATAAACCGTTGCTCTACACAGAAACATAAGAGCATCGCAAATCATAAATAAACATTCTTTCGTCTCTGACATTGTGCAGTCAGTAAAGTTGAACAACCATAAATCATGAAAACCAATATTGAACGTTGTTTTATTCTCTTTGGAAATCAAATTCCACATGTCAATTTATTTTTTTAACGCGTCCATCAATCTTGAGAGCGTATATGACATGTGATTCATTTTAATGGCAGTGAGCTAGGCACGGAAAATATTCATGTGATACGGAAAATGATTGAGATATAAATATGTTGATCACTTTTTATTTCGCTGTGCTGTTTGTCATATTCTAGTCTTTATTACGATACAGCTAGGTCTCCTTTTTGCATGCTATCTAAAGGATGTCTAAGTAAGAACCTAGTTCAAAGGTAGGTTGATACACAAAAGTAATCATTTCCAATAAAGAAAATTGAAGTGTCTGTTTGTGGTTTTAACGAAATGCGTAAAAAAGTTGTATATAATTATATTCTTATTAAAAATTAATATATGTATTACTTTGTATTAAAAGAAAGAACAGTTCGTGGCTAAGTATTAACAGCCGCACAGGTCGATCCATCAGGTTAAGCTACGCTTGCCGGATCTTTACACACCGAGACTCCTCCTAGGCTTGGAAGCACGTTAAGCTGTTGGTCACGGCTGTCATTTGTGCATCTTTGACCGTCGTTACGGGTCGTCAGAAGCCCAAAAAACTAACAGCCAGTCTTACCCAGTTAATGGGTTGTGGAGGTCAAGCATACGCTCCATTTAAAATACTGGTATTCAGCTGCATCCGGTTAGACTGGAAGCCGCCCCAACATAGTTGAGAACAGGCCAGGCAGATTGATTTGTTTAAAAAAAATCGCCTAATTCCGGATAATTTCTGCTACTTTTATTTTAGAAGATAAAATTAAGGACCACGTAGGCGAAGCCCGGGCAGCAGCTAGATTTCAATTAAACAGCAGTTAAACGCATCAAAAACCTGCAGGGTATAAGACCCTGCAAAGTAAATGGATAAGACACGTGAAATGACAATTGATCATCATTCCTAGTATTTTGACATTGACGTTCGATTTAGTTCGACTGTATCGGATTTTTTTTTCCATCAATGCACACTTGCTTTTCCGATTCACAAGAGATTGGCTGAATGCCATAGATAAAAATTAGAACAGAATAGACGTTCGAATTCTTAAAAAAAAAAAAAATTGGATCAGAAAATTTTCTTCAAAACTCTAGAATGGCAGTCGAAAGTACGTTACGCAATTGGGATTGTAATCAAAAACTGAGAAAGACAATCAGATTTGACAATCAAACAACCACTACATATTTAGGGTTTATTTAGGACCGTAGTAAAAGGTCAACAGAACCCTAGGTCTACGTAATTCGGTCAAAGTTTGACCGCTATTATCTCAACTCGTCTAGATACACTAGGTTTCTGAGTCCGTATCGATATCTGGGTCAATTTGTGGTTAGCTACACTATTACGTAAGGATAACTTTTAATTGTTCACTGGAATAGTGGCAGACTTTACCGATATTTAATCTTTCGTTCCCAGAATTATTGATCACGTATCGCGAAGTTCAAATCGATTTGATCCGATTACACCATCGAATGTTATAACGAGCAGTCTTGTACTGTGGTAATGTTATCAAATACATACCTTTAAGGATTATTTAGATTAAGCGGGATTGTCCGAAAGGTTTACCGCTACCCCGGAACATAAAGGGCTAAGGAAGGAACATGGATGGGTTTTAGTCAGTAAGAGTCTCACACTCCCTTCCGCTCTACCCAGAGCGGGAAAAGTCATTGGATGATTTCTCACCTTCAAAAAAAACAAAAAAAAAAGGATTATTTATATTGCATAAATATACATAATGATGTTAAATTCATTTCTAACCTTTCATGGCGTGAAAGTACCCATAATTATGAGCTACTTTCACTATGAAATATCGAAAAGTAATGGGCTTTTTCATACAAAAATGCAATATTTAATCGATGAAATGTATAAAACAGATGTATATTTTGTGTTATTTCATGAGTACTGTAGTGACCAGATGGGCTTTCATTTAGGGAGCTCTCAGTGGCAGAGTTCGTGTAGTGTGTTGTGGCGGGGATTTCAATCCTACAAATAGAAACACACGAGGCAGCAGCTATAGAATTAAACTTTTAAAGGATACATGCGTTCGGCTACTGATAGAGTCGAATTCATTTTCTATACTATAATATTATAAAGAGGTAAAATTTGTAAGTTTGTAAGTTTGTAAGTTTGTAAGTTTGTATGTAGGGGGTAATCTCCGGAACGAATGATCCAATTTCAAAAATTTTTTCACTGATAGAAAGCTACATTATTCCTGAGTGCTATAGGCTATAAATTATATTTATATCATATATATTAGCCGAGCTATCGCGATTTTCGTCTAGCAAGTCGGAAAGAAATACCTCCGAAAACAGAATTATTTGCATGCGCTGCCTAAACAGTCGTTTAAAATTGAAAGCAGTGTATGGCAACCCGGTTCGCCTTAATTATTTCTACAAAAAAGTCCGCGACACCATATTCCTATCTTTTGTATTTTAACTTTTATATTTCGTTTTATGTTTTAAAAAAGTATTTTTTTGACTTACTTCTGTTTGGATGATTATTTAAACAACAAAATATCAATTCTTATCCAATTAAATTATTTCATGATCACAAGGACATCACAGAGATAAGATTTGCCCTTTACAGTATGTCAATTGGTCATATATTTTCCGAGATAATATAAAATTACTAAACGCAAAATGCTAAAACATTCGCTGAGCTCAACTATCGTTCCTATTTACTACGTGCTTTGTGCGGACGTTCTAACTATTTACCCATAGATGGCGATGTGCAAATACGTCATTTTTTTGAATCACGGTGTTAAGATTTTCCGCGGATTGATGACCCTCTCGGTTTATTTTTATGTCACTGTCGGTAGTCGGGTGATAAAAGTTGTTGATATTGTTGGTTGTGGGTTATTTGAGGTCGTTTCGGATAATTGAAATAGTTTTGCGTTGCGGTCGGTTGTGCGTTTTGTTCGAATGTTGATGTTCGTATCATAGATGATACACTATTAACTAGCTAGCTAGCTAGGTTCGTGTGTTTTACGATTGTTCAATGTTCAGTTCAGTGTAAAATTTTCTCAAGTTGCATTCAATTAAATTGAGTCGATTTGAGATAATTATAAAATAAATAGAACAAAGCACTACAAAATATTCTTTTTAGTCTTTTGTCTCTTTCTATGTTGTTAAAATTGTTGGATTACCATGTCGCTATAATAATTTTTTTCGGTTGTTTGGTATAACAAATAAATAGTTCGTAATTCTGTTGTACGATTGTGGTATACATTTTCTTAAGTTGAAATAAATAAGACAGCATGCCTAAAAGGAAATCTCAACTGTCCCGACAGACGTCCCAGACAAGAGCAGCTAAAATACGCCGTACGGAAGAATCTGCCCCTGAAAATGAGCAGCGCCTCTCGAGAAATAGAGAATATAATTCGCAAGCACGCGTTAGAGAATCTAGCTCCGAGCGCTCGCAGCGGCTCGCTAGGCAAAATGTGAGAACATCGCAGGCCCGAGCTCGGGAATCTAGCGCTGAACGTGCGCAGCGTCTCTCTGATTTAAGGCAGCATGTCTCTGAAACAAGGGATAGGGAGACTAGCGCTGAGCGCTCGCAGCGGCTCGCTAGCCAAAATATGAGAACATCGCAGGCACATGCTCGGGAATCTAGCGCTGAACGTGCGCAGCGTCTCTCTGATTTAAGGCAGCATGTTTCTGAAACAAGGGATAGGGAGACTAGCGCTGAGCGCTCGCAGCGGCTCGCTAGCCAAAATGTGAGAACATCGCAGGCCCGAGCTCGGGAGTCTAGCGCTGAACGTGCGCAGCGTCTCTCTGATTTAAGGCAGCATGTCTCTGAAACAAGGGATAGGGAGACTAGCGCTGAGCGCTCGCAGCGGCTCGCTAGCCAAAATATGAGAACATCGCAGGCACATGCTCGGGAATCTAGCGCTGAACGTGCGCAGCGTCTCTCTGATTTAAGGCAGCATGTTTCTGAAACAAGGGATAGAGAGACTAGCGCTGAGCGCTCGCAGCGGCTAACAACAGAAAGACAGCGAGCAGCTACAGTCAGAGCACGTAATCGGAATTTAGCTCAAGGAAATAGATCAGCTTTCAATTACGATGCCAATATAGATTATGCTCAGCAAAGCACTGTGAAAATAGGCGAAATGAATAAAACATGTCATAAATGTTTTGCGAAAAAATGGAGCGACGAACCAAATGGTTTGTGCTGTGCTGCAGGGAAAGTGGTTCTCCCTGATATTAAAGAACCGCCACAACCAATAAAAGATCTCTTAGTGGGCAATCATCCATTATCTGCGCATTTTTTAAAAAACATGCGCAAGTATAATACACTGTTTCAGATGACGTCGTTCGGTGCTAAAGAAATCCGCGAAGGCAACTTTATGCCTACATTTAAGGTAGAAGGGCAGGTTTATCATTTGATTGGTAGTCTACTTCCTTCGTCAGGGCAAAGTCCGCAGTTTCTACAAATTTATTTCATTTCTGATGCTGACCAACTTTCGTTGCGGTCTAATATTGCTCCAAACCTAAATATTAATTTAATCAATGATTTACAGACGTCGTTAAATAGCCATAACATCTATATTCGTAGTTTTAAATACAATTTAGAGCATAACTCTTCATCTGAGAACTTAAAGTTAATCATTCACGCGGACCGCACTCCACAAAATCAACATCGAGGAAGATACAATTCACCTACAGCAAACGAAGTTGCAGTCTTATTGGTGGATGAAGACAAGGGACCTAGAGATATAGTCCTTCATTGCAAAGATGGTCAACTGAAAAGAGTTTCTGAATTACACAGAGCTTACGATCCGTTACAATACCCATTGATGTTTGTTAATGGTGAAGATGGTTATTATTTGACTATCCCTCTACAAAATTCAGCGCGAAATAAAACAGTTTCATGTATGCAATACTATATGTATAGATTGATGGTCAGGGCCAACAGTTTTAATCCCCTTCATTATTTCAGGGATTTATTTAGTCAATACTGTGTTGACATGATGGCTAAAATGATAACAGAGAGACTAAATTACATAAGTCGCAATCAACAACAACTGAGAGCTGACGACTATATACATCTAAGAGACGCTTTAAATCAGGATACTAATGTGAACGCTGCAAATATTGGCCAACATGTGATCATGCCTTCATCTTTCACCGGCTCTCCACGTTACATGCATGAAAAAACCCAAGATGCGATGACGTATGTACGCAACTATGGAAGACCAGATTTATTCGTGACGTTCACTTGCAATCCGGAGTGGCCAGAAATTAAGAAAGAGCTGTTACCTGGTCAGCGTTCTTTCGACCGTCATGACATCATTGCTAGAGTTTTTCATTTAAAGATGAAGAAAATGATCAAGTTGTTCACTAAAGACAAGGTATTCGGCAAAGTCAAATGCCATATGCTTAGTGTTGAGTGGCAAAAACGCGGACTACCACACTGTCATATGCTGTTTTGGCTTGAACAAAAAATACAACCAGATGAAATAGACAGTATAATAGTTGCCGAACTACCCAGCAAAGATGATGACCCAATATTATTTGAAATTATCACCAAAAATATGATCCATGGACCCTGTGGGGAGCACAATTTATCATCACCGTGTATGAAGAACGGTATATGTTCAAAAAAATACCCTCGGCGATTCGTCACCGATACTCAGACAGGCGAGGATGGTTATCCTGTATATCGTCGACGTGATGCTGAAAATGGTGGTCGGATCGCTACTGTGAACATCAGAGGCAGGCCGACTACAATAGATAACAGGTGGATTGTACCATACTCTCCAATATTGTGTAGGTCATTTAACGCCCACATAAATGTCGAATACTGCCATTCAGTTCAGGCTATAAAATACATATGTAAATATATAAATAAGGGCTCCGACCAAGCCACTTTCAGCGTTAGAAATCCGCATGATGAGGTGGAAAACTATTTAAATGGGCGGTATATAAGTACATCGGAAGCTGTCTGGAGAATACTAGAGTTTCAGATCCACGACCGGCATCCCACTGTCGTGCATTTGGCCGTGCACTTAGAAAACGGTCAAAGAGTGTATTTCACACCAGGAACAGCGCGACAAGTTGCCCAAAATCCGCGCAAAACCACGCTATTAGCATTTTTCGAACTTTGCAACACCGACGAATTTGCAAAAACTTTGTTGTACCACGAAGTTCCACACTATTATACGTGGGCTAATAACAAATTTTCAAGACGAAGGCGCGGTCAAGACGTAGAGGGTCATCCAGACATAAAAAGAGATGAAGCTCTAGGAAGAGTGTACGGTGTTCATCCGTCTCAATCAGAATGCTTTTACCTTAGAATGTTGTTGCACCAAGTACGTGGTCCAACTTCATTCAAAGATTTGAAAACTATAAATGGAGTTGTCAAGGAGACGTATCAAGCAGCTTGCCGGGACAGAGGTTTGCTGGAAAATGATGATCACTGGGAAAACACTATAAGAGAAGCTTCGATGTCGCAATGCTCATTGAAACTTAGGGAGTTATTTGTAGTGATACTGTTATTTTGTCAGCCATCTGAGCCATTAAAACTGTGGGATATGTTCAAAGATGATTTTTGTGAAGATATTAGACACGGATATCGACAGCAAAACCAGGACTTTACCATGCCGTTTAATGTAATATATTTTGCCAGCGGCTTCGCCCGCATGGTTGTTGGAAATTATCCCACGGGAACCGTACGTTTTTCAGGGATAAAAATTAGCCTATGTGTTATTCCAGACTATAATCTATCTCTGTGCCAAACATCCAGATCCGTTCAGCCGTTCAGGCATGATTGAGTAACAAACATCCATCCATCCATCCAAACTTTCACATTTATAATAGTAGTAGGTAATAGTAAGATAATTTTATTATTATCCGTGTTGAGACGGGTTAAAAATACATAATGCCATTGCACCATTACAACGCGAGGCAGGGTGTCGTAAAAGTCGACTAAGTTGAGCAGACAAAATCACCTCGGTAATCTTTGGAACTACTGATCCGATTCCAAAAATTCTCTCACTAATGGGAACCTACAGTATTGCCGAGTATCATAGGATATATTTAATGTTAAAACAAGAAATTTTCCGCGGACGAAGTCGCGGGCAGAAGCTAGTCTTTTATAAAAACCAATCAAAATATTCTATCATTTTCAAAGGTCGATTACTGTCAGTTTTTTTCGAATCGCTTGGTTCCATAGAAGGTTTCACCTAGGCTCTACAATAATCACATCTCCTGAAATGTTGTCAGTGAATTAAAAATCATCGCGTATAAGCTCACGCTTCCTTCCCAAGGGGGTAAGCAGAAACTACAGAACACCACCCGCTACGATCCCTACATAGCACTTTTTCGCGAGTCTAGAAGTAATTTACATTAAAACTCATGGCTCATAGATATGAGACAACATATTTTATTTAGACAAGAAAGCAGTTGGCGGCATGTAACACCCACTTTCATGTATCCAAGTGAAATTCAACCTATTTCACATATTTCAACCATTCAACACAAAGCGAGTACAACTCAAACCTCTTTTCTCGATTGGTTCATGAATATAGGTACAGCCTTACTTGATATAAGTCTGTCAATCCATAAACGAAAACCCCAAAACAATACTAAGCACTTAGGTACTACAGGGAGATCCATCAAAGTACTTGCTAATTGACAGACGTAGGTTGTACACTGACCCATATTAACGAAGATTGAGGTCTTCGTGGGATGAAATAATTTAATAAAGAATGTCTGTAAAAGAAAAGAAAAAACCAAATTCTAAATTAAATGTCAATTGCGTATTTGCAAGAGTAGTTAATAACATTACTTTTTATGAACGGTCAAAACGCGGCATTTTTACGTGATTTGAATGAAATAGAACAATGTGACGTCACAGATTTCTAGATTCAAATGGAATACTTATTAACATTAAATGCAATTTAATAATTATTATCTTCGCATAATATTTAATTTCTGTACGGTGATGGAAGTTTTTAAAACGAGCGCTCTTTTTTCAATGTGATTTCATATTTTATTTTTGATCGTTTTGAATAGTCTATTGGGTGAATCCCTCCTAGAATTCGGTGGAATGACAGCTCGCCTCATGCTCAATTCATCTTAGTTTTCACGGTCTTTCTTCTTCGTGTGGTTAGTGACTAACCTGGTGTCAGAGTTTTATGCTGCCCATGGGCCTCTAACTTAGCTTGACATGCTGTTGAGCAATATCTCTCAGGCACGCTGGTTGTGATTTTTAAAGAATTTACAGACAGGTGTCCCTTTAGCCACCGACATTTTGTTTTTCTTTTTCTTCTAATTAAATGAAAGCGAAAAATCGCTCATTCAAACTTTCGCTCACTGATTAATCACGAAATGGTTGGCGCAGTGGTTGAGCGATTGACTGCTGCGCACTATGTCGCGGGTTCGATTCCCGCACGGAACAAATATTTGTACGACCTGCAAGTATTTGTTACGAGTCTGGGTGTTTTTCTATCTATAATATGTATGTATTTACAAAAAAAAAAAAAAATGTATATAAGTAGTCTATCAGCCATCTCGTTACCATAACACAAGCATTAGGTTGCTTAGCTTGGGACGATATGGCGTTGTGTGAAATGTCCAAGGATATTATTATTATTAATCTCACAGGGGTGAAGCTGTGGGTAGCAGCCAGAAAGGGACCTATTATTTTAGTGAGAATATGCATTAACGCTCGTGGCTAAGTAATAACAGCCGCACGGATCGATCCGTCAGGTTAAGCTACGCTTGCCGGGGTTAGTCTGTAGATGGGTGACCATCTTTAAATATCGAGATTCCTCCGTGCCTCGGAAAGCACGTTTGGCCGTTGGTCCCGGCTGTCATTCGTGGATCTTTGACAGTCGTTACGGGTAGTCAGAAGCCCGAAAGTCTGACAGCCATTCTAACCAAGGGGTATCGTATTACCCAGTTACTGACTGGGTTGTGGAGGTCAGATAGGCAGTCGCTCCATGTAAAATACTGGTATTCAGCTGCATCCGGTTAGACTGGAAGCCGACGCCAACATAATTGGGAAAAGGCTAGGCAGATTGATGCATTAACGCCGATGTTTTTGGGTAAAACTTTATAACAAAAAGCATTGTTTCTTTACCGCATTGATAGCAGTGGTGGCGAAAATAATTACCTAAAGTAAGCGCCTCCTCCACCAACTCGTACTGGAGCCTTGTCCCAGCAGTTGGAACAATATTGGCTGATTATGAGTATGAAAGTTCGTGACGTCGTTTGAACTCTTGAAAGTCAAAGTCAAATCATTTATTTTAATTAGGCACAGGCAAGGCACTTTTGAACGTCAAAATGAACAAGAAATAAAATTGATTCTAGTCGCCCCTTCCAAAAGGTAGTTTCGTGTGGAGAAGAATGGGCAAGAATACATGAATTATAACACCATATGTGTAGACGACGTAGGTCCCCATACATAAACACTTCACCACAACGGTGAAAAGAAAACACATATGGCAAATAGTAAAGGTAAACTTAATTATGTCATAAGTAAATGGTGCTCATATACTACTCTGTCAAGAAAGTACCGGGAAAAGATCAATAATACACAAAATGTTTTGTTATTCATCCAAATTTATTTTATCACCTTCAAAGTATGCTCCTTTAGAAACGATGCACTTGCGCCAACGAATAATCCATTCATCAAAACATTTTTTAAACGCCGCTTCCGGAATTGAGTTCAGTTCTCGCCGCGAATTCTCCTTTTTATTTCTTCTATCGATTGAAAACGGGTGCCACGAAGTGGTAATTTGAGTTTAGGAAAAAGAAAAAAGTCAGCAGGAGCCATATCTGGTGAATATGGTGGTTGCTGGATGGTATTTGTTGAGTGTTTGGTCAAAAATTCGTTCACAATGATAGCCTTGTGCGAAGGCGCATTGTCGTGGTGCAAAATCCAAGAATTTTCTTTCCACAAATCTGGCCTTTTTCGTCGAATTTGCTCTCTTAAACGCCGCATAACGCTCAAATAATATTCTTTATTTACTGTTAGACCTACCGGTAAGAATTCAGAGTGCACAACACCGCGATAGTCAAAGAAAACAGTCAACATGACTTTGACTTTTGATCGACTTTGGCGTGGTTTTTTCGGTTTCGGTTCAGTTGGAAGGCGCCACTCCGAAGCTTGTTGACTAGTTTGCATGTCAAACTCGTAAACCCACGTCTCGTCACCAGTAACAATGCGTTTCATGAATGTTGGGTCCGAACTGACTCGTTCGCATGTCCTCAGCGACTTTCATGCGATTGAGTTTTTGGAGAAAATTCAGATCTTTTGGGACTAGCCGAGCAGCAACATGTTTCATACCCAAATGATTAGTTAAAATGGAACGGATCGACTCGTGAGATACAGAAAGTTCGGCGGCTATCTCTCTCAGAGTTGAATGGGGATTTTCAGTCACTATTTTCTTCACTTTTGCGATGTTAACTTCAGTTGCAGACGTTGACGGCCTACCAGAGCGAGGCAAATCTTCTATCACATCTCGACCGCTTTTGAACGCTTTGAACCACTCATAAGCACGAGTTTTTGATAAAGTCGATTCACTGTAAGCCTTCTGTAACATTTTTAGTGACTCCGAACACGAAATTCCATTGGCGATGCAAAATTTAAGACAAACTCTTTGTTCGATATTTATGTCTATTATGAAATTCGCAATACACACTATACAGGGTGGAATTTTGTAATGCCCCCTGGAGGGAAAGTACCCTTAATACTGTAGATAGAAAATTTTACTCAAAGGAAACATTCCTTTATTTTTGAATAGAAAGAAAACTGCATTCAAAGATTTCCAAAAAATCGCTTGCCACACCCGGGAATCGAACTGACTAAAATCTGCAAAAAGTACACACTGTACTTTTATTGCCGCGATCGTTAGTATCAATTATAAGGATGAAATCTCTCGAACAAACTTGATAAATTAAATGATAGGAAAACCATGAAATCTTTAATAATTTACAAAAAAATTTAAACTAGTTAATTACTTGCTCGAAATGGGCTCCATTTTCTTGGCTATACAAATGTATTCTTCTAACAAATTCATTTCTTGTAACCTTTAATAACGTGTTGTGGTGAATATTATAAATCGTATTCTGAACTTCAACTCTCAACTCGTTTACATTCGCATAAGATTTAATGTAAATTTGGTTTTTAACATATCCCCATAAAAAAAAATCTAAAGGCGTGAGATCTGGTGATCTCGCAGGCAATCTGATTGTGCCGTTTGTACCAATCCAGGTATTAAAGGTATTTATTTAGAAGAATACATTTGTGTATCCAAGAAAATGGGGCCCATTTCGAGCAACTAATTAATTAGTTTACAATTTTTATAAATAATTAAAGATTTCATGGTTTTCCTATCATTTAATTTATCAAGTTTGTTCGAGAGATTTCATCCTTATAATTGATACTAACGATCGCGGCAATAAAAATACAGTGCGTACTTTTTGCAGATTTTAGTCAGTTCGATTCCCGGGTGTGGCAAGCGATTTTTTGGAAATCTTTGAATGCAGTTTTCTTTCTATTCAAAAATAAAGGAATGTTTCCTTTGAGTAAAATTTTCTATCTACAGTATTAAGAGTACTTTCCCTCCAGGGGGCATTACAAAATTCCACCCTGTATATGATATTACCAAAACCAGCACTGTATTTAATATAAATAACAGAGCAACTCAAACTCCGCGCCAAAATGGAAAACAGTTGTGTCAATCTAACAACTACAAAAAAAACAAAAATTTGAATTTGGAACCATAAACAAATCATCCATTCCCGATACTTTTTTGGCTGAATGTATTTATAAATAATAATAAATCAATCTATGTGTGAGAAGTTATTCAATTTGTTAAAATAGTATGTTACAAATTATAAATTATTACTTTTGTCTAGATGATAATAATATGATCTAGGTACACGAGTCAATGTTACTATTAACGTTAATTATTTCCTCAATTATGACTTTTACAAAAACCCACAGATTTAACATGAAAGTTAAAAAATCTTCAAAAACTCCCTGTTGGACATTTAAACGTTTCTTTACAACAGATCGTCAGGAAACTGACGGCTTAAAGCATTTAAAAATGTAAGACTAATTAATTTTGTATTACGTCAGTCGTCTGAAAATCTTGAATTAAATATAGGAATGCGCGCCAGGGGAGGCTTCGTAGGAGTTGTCAACTTAGAGAAGGAAGAAACTTCGGAGAGATTTTATAAATTTAATGTAACAAAACTCGTGTCCACCCCAAAAGGGGGAGATTCGTAGGTATACAAACACATACAGCGGGATTGTCCGAAAGGGTTACCGCTATCCTGGAACAAGGGCTAAGGAAGGAACATGGATGGGTTTTCATGTGTAAGAAACAATCCCTTCCGCTCCACCCAAAGAGAGTGGAGTCATTTGATGATCTCCTACCGTCAAAAAAAAGGCATAGAAACACATTATTACTAAAAAATTCAAAATTTTGTCACTTGCCAGAACCTTTTTTAAGGGGGATAAAAAAATTCGTTTCACACATTCGATTTTTATGTTTAACCTATCAATATGTGTTCCTATAAGTTGTCATTATAGGGACACCAAAAGCAGGTATAGTGGAACAACCTGCTTTTGAGTTGGACACAAGTTTCAAGTTTGGTTTTTCAAGTTTTATAATGCACTACCCTGGCACATACCCAATTAACTCTTTTGACCAGTGCACTAAACTATAATTTTATTCACATTTTTGCACTGAATCTAAGTTGAGTTGTCTCAACTTAGTTTTAAACCTAATAAAAAAAACATGCCGTTTCTAGTTTAATTTAATATGCAGCTAACGTTATAAAAACTCTTTTGATAAAAACATTTCAGTTTTACCCTTACTTTGAGCAGTAATATTAGAAGTATAAGCCAAACGGAGAGTACCATCAAACGGGTTGATTAGGCGTGCAGGGGTGAATCGGGACGAAACTTTAAAATGGATATTAACATTGAAATTTTATAGCTTGTAGCCAAAAAGGACCCGTAATGTGTTAACTGTATTATAATCAACAATTGAGGATTTGAATCGGTCAAAAATAATAACATGAAATCACTTGGGAAAAGACCACTCGTCTTAATAACCTTCCATTTGATTCTAAAAATCTGTGACGTCACATTGTCATATTTCATACAAATCACGTACAAAATCCGCGTTTTGACAGTAGATAAAAAGTAACGTTTTTGACTACCCTTTCAAATACCCAATTACGTGTCCTTATTGCCAACAAGCTATATTATTTCAATGTTAAAATCCATTTTAAAGTTTCGTCCCGATTCACCCCTGCGTCCCTATTCACCCCGTTTGACTGTACTGAAAGGAATCCCAACCCTGGCGCTGTTTGCACGCTATAAAGGAAATAAGCAAAACGTATGAATATTTTCAACTCGCTCCCGGCCTTACATGAATGTCTAGTATTATTTGTAAATAAAACGTTTGACTTCTGTTTATTTTGGATACAAATAGGTGAAATGCAAATATAAAGGCTATTCTACAAGAGTGTAAGCAAAGATCGTCTTTGTTTTTGTATTTTGGCTTTCTGTCACCAAATTCCGAAATCACAGCTAATTTAACCGTCTTAAAAAAATACTGCTAAATTGGAGACCCCTCTCTTTTTTTTGAGGATGGGAAATCATCAAATGGCTCGCCCGCTCTGTATGGAGCGGAAGCGAGTGTCTTTTTCTGACTAGAACCCATCCATGTTCCTTCCTTAGCCCTGTATGTTCCGGGGTGGCGGTAACCCTTTCTGACAATCCCGCCTTTTATTACCTTAAAACTCCGTCATTTATCAACCGATGTTAAAAATTCTTTAATTAGAAACTAAATTACAGATGGGTCCTAAATAAATGTAGTCAAATTCTGATGAGTGGTTTAAGAGCAAAGGAGATTGTTCTACGCCCATACATTGTTCGCCCTGGAGCCAACAGCATAGAAAAAATCATTTTCTATTTGTAAACTGCCCTTAGTAGCCCATAAGAACAAAGTTTCTTGACGGACACTTTAGAGAACAGATTTATTTAAAGAAAAGGAACCGATTTTGAGGTTATTTTTAATAAAAGAAAACTTAAGTAATTCCTTCTAAAATCGCTATTTCAGGTTTCTACAAAGCATTAAACTTCAAATACAGTAAAATATTACTGTAAATACAGTTGTATTACAAACAGAAACCAAATCAAAAACGCCAAAAGAAATCACCAAATACAATGCAACACAAGACTCGGTGAGACGAACGTAGTGACGTAGAGAATAGAGATGCTCTCTCGAAGATCAATCATTCTATATCGATTATCAATGACCACCTATATAATCTGAGGTTTTAATTTAGTAGGCCAAAATGATAGATCAATATGTCAAATGTCAATTAATTTGTTCCGTTTCAAACAGAAACACGTTGTTGCTATAATCATAGCAACAATTTAATTGAAGTAGAATCCTACTTCAATTAAATTATTGCTAAAATAAGATATTTTCTTCCCAACGAACAATGTGTAACGTTTTAGTTTGCGACATTTAAAAATAGAGTTTAAGTACTTAAAAAGTAAAAATATGGCTATTGCAGTCGTGAAATGGTTATGAGAACAATTCACTAGAGTTGCGTCGTAAATGACATTTCAATCGTTAAATGAGAGATTTTCTGACAAGTGAAAAAACATAGTTCAATAGATGGCGTGGGTAAAAAAAACGTCTTTGTTTTACTGGCTACTGATAACAAAAATAAGATCCGTAAATAAGAAAGCTTATTTGATGTCAAAAACCTGAGACAGTGACGTATTTTTTACCAACGCCTCTTTTGAACTAATATTTTCTCACTTGTGAGAAAATCCCTCATTCGACTAGTAAGTACTTTTGTGAGTTTGTTTTGTTCATTATATTTTCATCATAATCGTGCTAGGCCATATTCATCATAAGTTCCATTAAAATGTTCACGGAAATAATTCCATGAAAAAAATATGCATGAAAAACTTTTATGTTGCACATTTTCAATGTTTTGGAAGTGATAAATATCGAACATCCATTATTTATCACTAGATATTATGGACATCGTCGTCGATATCGATATTTATGTAAGATGAGCGAGAGCGACACTGTCAAATCTTCTGTGACATTCACATTGACAATTCCTTGAAAGATGGCGAGTTCAGTTGGTAATAAAATCAATGAGGTCAATTTTGAAAACCTATTAAGAATTAAACAGTGTCCGCTTGAATTTATTATTTTTAAAAAGCATATTAAAATATAATTAAAATTAACGTACACGTCAAATGTTTGTTGGTTATAGGGCGGTCTAGAACAATCTCCTTTAAGAATACGTCATTTTCTAAAGAAAGAAAGAAAGACCATTTATTTGGACACAGTAGGTGACACACAAAATACTAAAAACTAAAAAAGAAATTCAAACAATAACAGAGTGTGCCTCACGGCCACGCCAAAAAATTTTCATTTCAATATTAAATGCTAGACAGATGCTGTCTGACGCTGGTTTTCTAATGAACCTGTAAGGACAAGTAATGGGGAGTACAAACAGTTTTAACATACCTTTCTAGCTTAACGTATGTGGATGATGTTATATTAAGTTCTAGCCGCGTCTTCTTCATAGCGTGTCGATGGCAATCTTAATGAACTCGGCCCAGAATTCGGCTACGTATCTGGCGCCATCACTAGTGTCCATCAGTTCCTGTAACGCGCATACACGACTCGGACACTCAGGACTCGATATTAAGTGTACCATCGTTTGTGGAACAGCACCACATTTACACTACAAGGTGGAGTGAATCCTCACCTGAGCTACAGCCAACCTGGTTCCAGAGTCTGTATAAAGACTTGTCACTGTTATTTACATAGCAGGTTCTACACGTGGTAACCACAAGTAAAGTGCGTGTCGTGCGATAAAAATACGACACAAACTTGTTTTAGTAAAGAGACATTGTGAGATATTTTTGCTAAAACTTTATTACTAAAACACTGAAATGCTTACATAAATTCAACGGCCAAACTTACAGATCCTTAACTATTTACGGTTTTGTAATTATGTCTAACTTAAAGTTATACCAGTTTTACTGCGTATTAATTAAATATTTAATTTTCTAGACACATTTTACTTAAGGAACTGGTTTCAAACAGCACTAAAATATTATATCCTAGACTTGTAGTATATTTAATTATTATTATTACTTAAAACGCCCTTGACTGACGGCTCGACGCCCGCCACCACTTAACCCACTGGTTATTTTTTTTTTTTACTGTATGGCATTTCGCAGGTCAACCTAGGAGGTTGTCTACTGCTTAACCGAGCTTGTTAGTAGATGCCCATTAAAATTAAGCCCGTGCCGGACGGCGCGTACGTGTTCTACTCGCGCCTCAAAGAGATGTCAGCAATTAGGAAGGGGGCCGTTAGAGCCGAAGCCTGCCGGGTCAGCGGGATTATCCGAAAGGGTTACCGCTACCTCGGAACATAAAGGGCTAAGGAAGGAATATCGATGGGTTTTAGCCAGTAACCTGTCACTGTCATCATTTATCTATACTTATTAATATTATAAAGAAGAAAGATTTGTATGTAAGTATGTTTGTAACGAATAAACTCAAAAACTACTTAACGGATCTGGATGAAACTTGGCACAAAGATAGATTATAGTTTGGAATAGCATATAAGCTATTTATCCCGGAAAACTTTACAGTTCCCGTGGGGTAATTTCCTACATGCACGCGGGCAAAGCCGCTGGCAAAAGCTAGTAGAATTTATTATTTCTGACAGCTGTTGGAGCTGTTAGGATTTGCTGATTACGTTTTGTTTAATTGGTTAAATTGGCCCTTTTTGAATTGTTTTCGCGCCCAAGAAGAGAAAGATCATGGGTAGTATCGAAAAAAGCGTAGAACTTAACACCGATACCGGGGAGCTTAGACAAAGTCACATTTTCACTAACGATAACGAAATTAGATAAACCCGAAATGAATGGAATTGGCATAAGCTTTCGAAATGTCACGTGATCAATCGTTTTCGATCGCTAAGTGCTAGACAATGTCAGTGTAACGAAACTCGATCAAAATTCCCACAAAAATGCGTTGACAAAGGAGACGGAGAGAGGTTCTTGACAATCCGAATCGCTGAGATAATGAATTGTTCGATCAACAATTTTCGAAATCGAATCGACACGGGCCGATTGACACTTGTCTATGCCCCTGTTACGGAGATAATGACTCTAGTAATTAATCTACTATCTGACCTCCATTTAGTAATCCGTAGGGAAATCAAAATCACGTCACTCGAACGAGTTAGGAACTATTTAGTAGGTACTTTGCAGTGGCGTAGTTACCACGGTATAAGTCGTACCAGGTCCTCAAGGTGTTAACAAATAATATAATTAAATAGGAATGTTGCCAGGGTAAAAAAAGAGAAATTATATTTAGTCCGTAAGTCAGACAATGAAAAATATCAGACACGTATTTTTTGCTTAATCATAAATTAACAAAAAATATTTAGATAATGCGTAAAGTTGGGACGCGCTACGTCAAAATTCACTATAAAATTTACAGAGGAGGGACGTCGTAGACAGATGTCGTCGGATTGAAGCACAATGTATCAACATAGTTTTTTTGTTTATTTACATGAAAAAAGGATAAAATACCTACACGGATTTTTTTTTTGGCTAGGTTACCTACTTAGTTGTTAAATATATTGTAATGTTAAAACATGCAGAATTTTAATACTATAATAAATTAATGGTCCTGAATGAAAAAAAAGTCAATATATCAAAACTAGTTTTTAATTGGTAGGTAACATGCTCGTTTTTATCGTCAAATAAATTATCTACATAAAAATTATAAGAAGAAGAGGAAATGCATAAAATATTACAACATAGTTAGTTTTATATGGGTTTTATAGAGGTTTTTTTAGTAAAATAGAGTGAAATCAGGGTTTTAACACAAGTGGCTTGTTAAGGGGAACATTACTTTTATGTCTCCTTAGTGAGTCGCATGACAGGCATAAAATGTAGCCAACATCCCCCATTCGTAACAGACTGTAAAAGTCAATGAAAAATGTAAAAATGGATATCATGATGTCGGTTATGAACCAGCTAACATTGTGTCGTGTTATCGTTTACAGTTTTTCCGTCTTTCCTAGCCTTATCCCAACTATGTTGGGGTCGGTTTCCAGTCTAACCGGATGTAGCTGCCTGCCTATCTGACCTCCACAACCCGGTCAGTAACTGGGTAATACGATACCCCTTGGTAAGACTGGTTGTCAGACTTTCGAGCTTCTGAGTATTCATAACGACTGTCAAAGATCCACAAATGACAGCCGGAACCAATGGCTTAACGTGCTTTCCGAGGCACGAAGTAAATAAATAAGTCATTGTTTACAGCTAATGCTTTTAATTCTGGCTCAGTTTGTCTGTGAACCATTTCGGTTTCAATTCATCGCTTAATAAAACACATCATGTTGGATGAAACTTCGACTACACTGACATTAATTAAGAGAACTTGACAGCACTGAAAAATAATCGCAATGTATATTTTGGCAGATATTTTTGTGACACGTGTATTTTTGCAGATATTTTTGCGGCACGTGTATTTTGGTAGAGGCCCCAAAAATCACTTTAACGCTTTCCATAATATTCTTCCATGGGCGGCGCCTTGACAAGGCCTTACACAAGTTATAGTAGTATACCAACAAGTTATCTTAGGTCATTTAGATGCTCGCCAGTTTTATTAAGCTTCCTTACTCCGATAGGCCAGCACAATGTCAATGAGGTCGTCTGCGAGTGGAGATCCCAACCTATGGGAGAAAGCTTGACTTTGATCAAGTATCTCTTATGTATTTTTGTACTTATCGATATTGAAAAACTATATCTGTTAGGTTTTTTCTATCTGACCAAGACTTTAACCTTAAAAGAGACTGACAAACTCAAAGAGAGTTTGTTATTTCTCATTATAAGACACGCCGACCTTATCTAGTTTTCAGAATATGATTGACGTGTGAGAACGTATTTTTAAAAACATATTCACAGAAATATGTAATATCATGTATGAAAGCTATTTTGATCAAGCAACTCTATTGTAGTAAATCGTATTTAAACGCGCACCGCTGAACATCCTAATATAAAACTAAATTACAAAACAATTCCACAGTACAAAAAGCAGTTAAAAATTTTAATTACAAAATCCATAGGTACTTCTACGAAACTTTTCAAATGTAATATTCGTATATCACGAACAATAAAAGAGTGGTTTCACATGGAATTCCTATTATCCCAAATCCTTTGTAACAGAAGTTGAAAAGGATATTTTTGATTCCAGTTTAGTTGCATGTATCTGCAATCTGCATGCATGTAAACGATAGTATATAGAGAATAGAACACATGAACGATTAGTGTAATATCACCAGAGTACAGCGGAGTAACTGCGTAACAAAATCCCACCACCACCGCCCTACCGCGCCGCCCCACTGGTGGGCAAAGGGGAATGAATAATATTTTGCAGTAGAATATGCCCCACTAATTCGATTTGGTGGGGCAGATTGCACTACTCTAAAATCTGGAATTTCTTCATTTTGACAATTCGACAACATTCACTGCGTGCTTAATGCAATTAAATTACCCATATAAAAAATACAGGCGGAGTGTCAGACTCTTACTGACTAAAACCCATCTTTGTTTCTTCATTAGCCCTATATGTTCCGGGGTAGCGGTAACCTTTTCGGATAATCCCGTTTACCACTAGGTGATGACTAACTTATCTATTCATATAAAATCAAAATATGTTTTGTTTTTTTAAGAATAGTTAGTAAGTTAACCAAATAAACAAACACATATGCGTCAAAGCAAACTAGTCTACATCGCTGTCGTGCGAAAACGTGCCAGAAAGACATCGCCAAATTTAATATCAATGCTAATTCTTTGGCCAGAGCGAAAACGTGGCAAACATGACACATGGCGAGAGAGCTAGCAGTTACTGCCGCAATTACAATTTGCCCTATGGACTTAACTTGCTTCTGTCTTAAACAATGTCACCACGAAAAAGGCATTTTCAAGATAAACATTAATTTAATGCCTCCTTAGCGATTTGTAGGACTGGTATAAAATGTATCCTATTTATAACAAAAGTTGTAAAAGAGAAATGTAAAAATGAAATGCCATTTTTCACGTTAGTAACAATCTTGGGAGCTTGTGTCACCTCTTTCAGAAATTAATTTTATTTCTGGATTTAAACTGTTTGTCGGCCATTTTTTTTTAAATTTAAATATAAATATTTGACTGCAAGTACATTCAAAGAACTTGACTGCTCCAAATCTAAAAGAAATTTGTATTTTGGCGGATATTTTTGTGACACGTGTACTTTTGGCAGATTTTTTTGACACGTGTATTTTGGCAGTTATTTTTGTGACTGGTGTATTTTTGGCAGATATTTGTACCACGTGTATTTTTGGCTTTTAAATAAAACTCCAAAAACTATTCACACAATATTTTTTCCTTCCATGACATTACGTAAGTCTGCTAAGTTTAATAACATACTTTTGAAGATGTTCTATTCAATAAATCTGCACATCATCGGCGTATTTTACATAAATAGTATGGACTATTTTTGCACGTGGCTCTCACCATATTGCAAAACAGATCTATTCTTGGATTCCACTCGCTTTAACTAAAATGGCGCCTAAAATAGATTGTACAGATGGCAAGCCTTTATTCATCCCCATTTAGTATTCATGCCATTGATTATATTCAAATATATTTCGTTTCCAAGAAACAAGTAATTGTTATTCACAGACTAAATTATTTAATCAACTTAGATTATGAGATCCAAGTGTTACTCTCAACTAAACACGAGGAAAAAGGGACACCCGGATGGAACGAAGTTCCTTTCGATTAATTAGTGAAGGAATTATAATAAAATTTTATTTCTTCTATGTTATAATAATAAAAAAAAATCTGATCTAAAATTAACCAATCGAAATATTTATTAAAAAGACATCATATTTTACTCCAAAAAAAGTGTCGTTACAACTTTTTTGTCTTAATTCCAGTCTAGCCCCCTTTCGCAACGCGCGAAAACAGATTATGATGAAGAAAACTGCAGTAAATCAGCAAGTTTTGAAGTAATTTAACTTATTATTAGACGTCATACACACGAGCGGCACGTGTCGATGGTTGTCAACGGCTGCAGTGGCTTCTGGCGTTAACGCCCTCGTCCGTGTGTATAGCACTAACATTCATTCTTGAATGGGTACGTATTGTAAATTATGTGAGCACCATGTACCTACTTATGACATACATAATTAAGTTTACCTGCCAGTGCTATGTGTTTTTCTTTCCACCTTTTGCGGTGTAGTGTTTATTCTGGGTGCATCGTTTTCACATATAATGTTATAATTCATGTAAACCAAACATTGTGAAACATTAAATTTTAAATAGTAACAGTAGGTGGAGTTTCTTGTCCATTGTTCTCCGCACAAAACTACCTTTTGAAAGGGGCTAAAATCAATTTTATTTCTTGTTCATTTTGACGTTCAAAAGTGCCTTTTTTGTGCCTATTATTACATAGTATAAAGCAAAGTCACTTACCGCGTCCTAATGTCTGTATGTATATATCTGCATCTTTAAGCTACAAAATGGATTTTGATGCAGTTTTAATAGATAGAGTGATTCAAGAGGAAGGTTTATATGTATAATAACATGCAATTTCCGTCATCAACGCGGGTGAAGCCGCGGGCAGAAGCTAGTTTGAAATAAATGATTTGAGTTTGACATTGGTTTGTTACCCCTTTGAGCACTTGCACTTTGTACAGACGCCAGCACATCAAACTATCCCTAACTGTCAAATTTTCTCAATTAAAAATGAACCTTATGTCTTTGCAATAAAGTTGAAATACTATCAAAGAAATGTGACAGATTGTGGTAACTTAATGTGCTGGCCTCTGTACTAGCGCCATTTCTGGGCAAGTTGACACGTAGCAAGCAGATTTGTAACTGAGTCAACCTTTTGCCTCTGCATAAATGTCAGGTGAAACGGCTGACACGTGCCATGTCGTGTGTGCATTCCACAGGGGAACCCTTTTGGTGTTGAAATCGGCTACTATGCGGCTTTTGGATGAATGTTCAACATTCTCCTAATAACTATGCCACGTGCCACATAACGTCGTCTAGGGAAATGGTGTGTGTGGTGTGCCCTTTAACCATAACGTAAAATGTCACGTGATCAAAATTGAAAGTTTTTGTCTGCGTGTAGACGGACAATAAAATGAGGACTTTCATCGGAAGTTATCTTAAGCTACCACTTCCAAACACATATTTTTACACATATCAAATTCTTATCTCCTCAGTAGTAACATTCTATAATAAAAAATAATACTCGCAAAACGGCGAAACAAAAACGTGAGGGACCCAACATATCCTAGAACCAACAATTCGAAGACATGTGACATCTACCAACCTGCACTGGGGCTGCGGGGTAGACCCACTCCCTCTCGAAGAGGATGCCTGTGTCCCAGCAGTGGGCACATTACAAACAGAACAGCTACTGTGAGCTTTGGTCGAGTGCAGACGTGTGCTGTGCTAATTCTCTATCTTTGCCGTGATTGGTTATTGAGTGTAAAGTTGAATTCCTTGTCGCTGTCGAAGTGTTTAATTAGACAGTTCACGCCTTTTGGGCGTTTCTAGAGTGAGACAAATAGCGGTCGCGTTGCTACACCTAATAATACTTACCTTAATAATCTCGTGATTGGGTGAGATTCGAACCTCCGACCACCAGTGCACGCCAGTGGGGAGAGCGCATTAACCGCTGCGTCATCGACTACGGCGAAATAATCAACCGCTACGAGTAACGCTACGCCACGAGTGCTACGACTACGTCACAGCAGCGCACAGTTAGTCACCTGTGCTACGAGACGCTCCGCTACCTACGAGTACTACGTGAAGTTGGTACACAAATAAACTGACAGTGACGACCGTACGGAACAACAACTATTATTACAACTATGTCAGTTCGAAAGCTTCGTTCTCCACCATCCACCCCTGGGACCCAAATGGACCAAACACAATCGGAACCCAACATCACACAAGCAATAAACGACCCAGAGTTTGTGAACATAAATTCGCGCAACAAGCGTCCACGATTGAATGAATCACCGCGGGAACAAAACCAGCTACAACATTTTGAGCAATTTAAGCAAGAATTTAAGTCAGAGATCAAGGAAATGCTTCTCGCTTAGAAGATCGACCAAGACGCGATTGCAGCAAATCAATATGCGATGCAAACTGAGTTGATCACAAAGCTGGTTTCTGATATGTCTGAACTGAAAACACAAAACATGCAAATGCAAAAAACTAATACCGAAATTCATGGAACAAACATTGAGATCATCAAATCAGTTGAGTTCCTCGGCTCTCAGTATGATGACCTACAGAAAGAAATCAAGCGCCTGCAGCAAGACAGCATAGATTACAAGAAGCACTCTGAGTCACTGGAACTGGCTGTCAGGGACCTTCAATATAAGTCCCGGTCGTCTAGTATAGAAGTGCGCAACATACCTACCAAGGAAAAGGAAACTGCGACTGACCTATCAAAAATTATAACAGACTTAGGAAAGTTAGTAAATCTTCCTCTAACACCCACCCACTTCCGAGATATATATCGTACACCAGGAAACCGAGGTACCAGCAAACCTATTATCGCCGAATTCACTAACGTTCAAACAAAGTTCGACCTCATCTCACGCGTCCGAACCTATAACAATAAAAAGACGAATAAAGAAGACAAACTGAATACGCAGTTAATCGAATACAAACAAAAAGCTCTTTTACCAGGCAAGATAATTTGCACGAATAAGGCAGTATGCATTCTGCTGGACCTCTAACGGCAACATTTTTCTACGGAAGAAAGCTGGAGATAAACAAATTTTCATCAAATCTGAATCAACACTGAAGGAACTACAGGAATGACTATACCACAGATCATCATTAGTAAGAATTATCTCGCTAATCTTTTTTGATAACCCAATAATCCAAACCTCATATAAACGATACAGAAACTATTGTAATTGTCTACTCAAAAAACTAAAAAGGTTACACGAAAAAAATGAACTACACAAAGCAAAAAACGACCCTAAAAGACTGTGGAATAAAATCAGAAATTACATACACCAAAAAACAAAGTAACCCCCCTTATGAGTTGTTAAGTGCAGCCGATGATAAACGCGATGCAGCTAACCTTGTCTGTAACTACTTTGCGAATGTTGGCCAAAAGTTAGCATCTATGATAAATACAGCAGCCCAACCTACCCCATCACCTCTCGCCCAAACCACATCTCCATCTAACTCATTCGTCCTTCTCGAAGTGGATAATGCTGAAGTCGACTCCATTATCTCAAGCTTAAGACAGGACTGTGCCACTGGCTGGGATGGTATTCCCGTCAAGCTCGCATATCCTTGTACCACTAATTACACATATAGTTAATTGTTCGATGACCGCAGGTACATTCCCTAACACGTGCAAAAAAGCTGTAATCCACCCTATACATAAAAGTGGGAACAGAGATTGTGTTAATAACTATAGACCCATTGCTGTGCTACCAGTTATGTCGAAAATAATGGAGAAAATTATAAATAAACAACTAGTTAAATATCTAAACAAATACAACATATTAGCAAATAATCAGTACGGATTCAAAAAAGGAGTATCTACTGAAGATGCAGTCCTAGACCTAACTGAACTTGTAGCAAGAAAATTAGACAGCCAAAATAAATGCTTGGGTTTATTCCTTGACTTAACAAAAGCGTTTGACACAGTCTCTGTTCCCACCCTTCTATCCAAGTTGGAAAGCATCGGCATACGAGGCATTGTTCTTGATCTCTTCAAAAGTTACTTGATAGACCGAAAAATATGTGTAAAAATAGGACCACACATTAGTGCTGATGAGACAATGTCATACGGAGTCCCGCAGGGCAGCGTTCTTGGCCCAACGCTCTTTCTAATCTACATCAATGACTTGTGCACTCTTACTCTAACATCTGCCAATATATTTACTTATGCCGATGATACGGCCATTGTTGTACATGGGAAAAACTGGGCCCAGCTGAAAAAGAATGCTGAAGGATCCTTGAAAATAGTCATGGAATGGCTCCGCAAAAATCTCCTTACCCTGAACCTTCAAAAAACAAACCTCATCCCGTTTTCTATTTATGCTAGCACGAAACCCCCAAACATGTACTCAATTAGTGCTCACACGTGCCAGGACACAGCAACTTGCTCCTGTATAGCGCTTCCCTCAGTGGCATCGGTAAAATAATTGGGCGTAATAATCGATGAAGGCTTGAAATGGACCAAGCATATTGAGTCTACCGCCGGCAGAGTCAGGAAAACAATACATATTTTCAAGTCATTAAGGCATTCTGGTGACTCAGAAACCTTAAAAATGGTTTACACTGCACTTTGCCAGTCCATCATCGGTTATTGTATTCTTGCTTGGGGAGGATCGGCCAAAACAAAGTTCCTTGAGCTGGAGCGTGCGCAAAGGGCGGTACTTAAGGTTATGTCGAAAAAGCCTTTTCGCTATCCGACCCATGAGCTGTACACCGAGCTCAAACTCCTTACTGTGCGACAATTATTTGTACTCCGAACCACAATCTCGAAACATTGCCAAGTTCCTCTCCCAGACTTTAACAAACGTGGTCAAAGAATACTTTTCCCAATCCCGGGGCACAGAACTGCCTTCGCTAGAAGACAGCAGTATGTCCTGAGCTCTCTCGTCTTTAGAAATGTTAGTAAGACCATCCAAATAGCAAGGTTAAGCAAACACGAAGCAAAGACTAGGCTGAAAGACATGTTGTACCTCTTGAACTACACTCAAACTGAGGAACTATTGACTACTCACACATAACTCACAACCTTCCACCTAACCTCCACCTAAAACACGTAACAGAATCCATAAACCACGCAAACGATGAATTGTTCCGTTCAAAAAAAAAAAAAAACATCTCCCAGTCACACACACATACACATGCACACACACACACACACACACTCACATACACAATCATACGCTTTCCATACGCACCAACAGAATTCCAACACACAGTCACTTTATTTCCTTCAAATGTACTTAAGTTTTTTCTTTTTAAAATTTAATTTTATGTTTTTTTATGTTTGTTTACATACACTTTCTAATAATAATAAGCTTACCTCTCAAGTTCCATAAGGTATATTGTGTCCAAGTGGCAGTAGAACACTGACTCTTAAGACACAGGTTTCCCTAGTTTAGGAGTCAGGGTTTCAGCTTTTGTACGCCTTAACTATTGTGAACCTTGTTAAATATTAAGCATATATTGTAAGGATTTGTATCAATAAAGTATTATTATTATTATTTTGGAATTCATTTTTTGTTCTCGGCTAGCCGGGAATAACTGATAACACGGGCCTAAGCCAAGTGATTATCAGGTGGTTAAAAGTGGTCTCGTGCAGCCAATTGCACAGAAGATGAAAGCGTAGTTGTATGTGGGTTTTCTGATTCACATAACAGAAACTTTCTCACAAGTCTGCATGTGTTTAGTATCGCTGCCTTCTGCAGCAGATGGTAGGTATTTGGGGGTAAGCTAAGGGAATTTAGGGACTGGTGAAGCTGTTTGGGTATTACTCCTGTTGTAGACACTACTATTGGTACTATTATAACTTTTTGCAAATGCCAGAGTCGGGCTACTTCATCTTTCAATTCAGTGTATTTGCTCAGTTTTTCTGCTATTGTTGTCTGTAAGTTATGTGTATTTGGTATAGCAATATCTATTAAATATCCAGTTTTATTTATCTTGTTTATTAGTGTAATATCTGGTCTATTGAAATGGATTGTTCGATCGGTGAGAATGGCGCGGTCAAAATATAGTTTTGTAGACGCGTTTTCTAATACAGTTTCTGGGTTGTATTTGTAGTATGGTGTAACGGTCGAGTCTATAAGGTTATACTGGTGTGCTAATTTTTGGTGTATTATGTTGGCTACTTGATCGTGTCTGTGTTTATAGTCCGTTTGGGCTATTGATTTGCACGCCCCTGTGATATGCTGAATCGTTTCCGGAGAACTATTGCATTTTCTGCATGTGTCATTATTTAAATTCTTCATTATAAACTTTCTGTAATTCTTAGTTTCAACTACCTGGTCCTGTATAGCAAGCATGAACCCTTCAGTCTCCGGGAAGAGTTCGCCTCGATTTAACCACGCGTTCGACGCCTCTTTGTCGACATTTATGTGGCATAAGTCTTGACGATGTCTTCCGTGTAGGGACTTCTGGGTCCATTCTAAAAGCTTAATTTGGTCATCAACTACTTTTTCATTCTTCTGTTCAGATATATCTTTTAAATTTAGGGGTGTTAAATGTTGGTCGTTATGTGATACAATTTTGTGAAGAATAGATGTTTCGGTTTTTGAGAAAAAGAATTGTCTCAGTGCTTTTATCTGTCTATTGTGTAGGTTTAGAATGTCAATTAGACCTCTACCTCCTTCTTTCCGCGGCAGTGTTAATCTTTGCTGACAGGATCGTGGATGGTGTTTGCGGAATTTAGTCATTGTGGTATTGATTTTTCGTTGAAGGTTTTTCAGCTCGGTTTTGGTCCAATTGATTATCCCAAAAGAGTATGTGAGGATCGGTATAGCGAAGGTGTTAATAGCTTTGGTAGTATTTCGGGAATACAGTTGTGTTTTTAAAATTGTATTTAATCTGTGTTGAAATTGTTGTGTTAATTTTTGTTTAGTTTCTTTATAGTGTATCTGTCGTGATTGTGTGTAGCCTAGGTATTTATAACTATCTTGTTCCTCTAATGGTTCTATCTGTTCTCCTGTTTCTAAAGTGTATTGGTGTTGGTAGTTCTGTCCTGCTCTAATTGAATTTATTTTACATTTATCTATGCCAAATTCCATTTTAATATCGTGTGAGAATTGCTCTGTCAAGTTGGCTAATTCATAAAGTTGAGTCTCACTTTTGGCGTATAGTTTGATATCATCCATGTACAGCAGATGATTTAATTCAATTTGTTGACCCTCAATATGCCCTTCGGTACAAGTATTTTTTAAAGAGATTCCTAAATTAGTAGCGTTTAATAGATTAGATAGCGGATTTAGAGCAAGACAGAACCACAGTGGGCTTAAAGCATCTCCCTGAAAGATACCTCTCTGAATTTTGATTGGGCCGGTATCTACTGTTTCAGTATTGGATGTTAGTCTTAGTGCAGTGGTCCATGTTGTCATCATGGCCTTCAGGAATGTAACTAATGTTGGATGTATTTTGTATATCTCTAAAATCTTTACAAGCCACGAATGGGGAACTGAGTCGTAGGCTTTTTTGTAGTCAATATACATGCTATACAGATCGGTTTTAGTTTTATGGGATTTTTTAAGAATGACTGAATCTATGATTAATTGTTCCTTGCAGCCTTGGCTGAATTTTCGACATCCCTTCTGTTGTTCGGTTAAGATGTTATTAGTATCGATGTGTTGATATATAAGTTCAGATATACAAGATGTTATAATTTTGTACAAGGTCTGCAAGCATGTAATGGGTCGATATTTTGCTGGATTAGAAAGATCATTACGATCTTTAGGTATCATATAAGTTGTACCTGAAGTTAAGTAGGATGGTATTGTTTTCGGGTCCTGGATGAATGTATTTATGTGATTATATAGACAACTATGAATTGATGTAAATTTTTTGTACCAATAACTATGAATGTTGTCTGAACCGGGTGCTTTCCAATTATGTAAGCGAGAAATAACTTTATGAAAAATTTCAGGGGATATGTGCTCAAATGTCATTGCCTGAATATTTGTGTTGCTATTTGTTAATTCTGTTTGTAACCAATCTGCTTGCATATTATGGTCGATTGGTTGCTCCCAGATTCCTGCCCAGAAGTTCTGTAGCGTCCTTGGGTCAGGGTGGTTATGATCATCATTTGGGTTGTTATCCTGAACATTAGATGTCACCTGTCTAATATTACGGTAGAAAAGTTTTTCATTGTGGGTGAATTGAGTGTTTTGTAGTTTTCTTTGGGTACATGCTTTGTATCGTTGTAGTCGGCCCGTTACAACTGACAATTTTTGTTTAAGCGTATCTAATGTGTGAACTGCTTGTGTATTTGGTTCTTCATGAGCAGTGTGAATTTTATATTGCTCTATTATCATCTTAATGTGTTTAATAATTTTCCTGCTTCTATTGCCTTTGATGAATTGGGTCATTTTAGCTATCTTGGATCTTAAATCGTTCAATTTTCGTTCTAATCGCGTCTCCCAGTTAGGTTTATATTGTTTTTTTGCCCTCTGGGTGACCACTCTTGGTTGGAGGGTTATTTTTGCTCCGTTAACTTTAGCCGCGGTCCATGCCGCACAATATATATTAGTCTGTAACGTATAGAAGTCAGTTTCTTTATTAATGTTTTCAGTTAAAATTATTTTATTTAGGTAACTAACTGTACGGCCAGTTTTTTAGAAGGTTTTTGTTTGGGAATATAGATTCTATTCGTAGGGCTAGTTTCTTTATAATATTGGAATGCTTGTTGGAACGTGTCATCTATGAATGGGTCTCTGTCTAGATTCACTTGTGTATTGTGTACTATTTCTTCTGCAATGTTAGTCTCAGTATGATTTAAAGTTAGTGAAGATTCTTGTGTGGAGTTAATGTCAATGCTGTGTATAAGTTGAGTTTCAAAAGTACTGTTGTGGTTTGAGTTAGCTAACGTCGTTTCGCTCATGGAGTTGCTAAAATTGAGATTATCTAGTCGTAATTCTTCTGATACATCTAGTTTTATTGAATTTAATCTGTCACTAGTGATGTATTGGTTGTTTATAATTGCTCTCCTCTGATCGGCTATTCGTTGTTCGTTAAGATGAGAAAGTGCAGGAAATCTTTTGATAAAATCTTCGTACATACGTCTTCTATAGACTGTTTCGTTTCTACCTAATTCTGTGACTCGATAATAAGAGCGCATTATTCCTTCATTTTCTTCATTGGTCCATCTCATTCGAGTGAGTGTTCTATTTTTCGTACTACGTGTTTCAGTGGTTATAGGTTGTATTTGTGTAGATTGTATAGGTGTAAGTATGTCTTGTACATGGTCAGTAGAGTTTTGTGGTTGTTGGGTGGAATGATTAGATTGTAGACGATCTAGTTCTTCTTTTACGTCGTGTTGTATCTGCTCTATAGTTTTTTGTGGTAGTAGTTTTTTATTAATTATGGCTCTACGTTGGTCTCCTATTCTCTGTCGACTAACTTGCATGTTCGGATATTTTTCTATAAATTTTAAGTGTAATGGTTCAAGATAAGTTTTTCTGTCGGTATCTAGTGCGGTCAATTGAAGATAAGTGCGCAGTATGAACATATTCATTTCAGGTGTCCATCGTCTGCGTCTATTTGGAGCGCTTGTAGTGGGTGCCAGCTCAGAGTCAAGGCTGACTTCCTGCACAACACTATCAAGCGTACTGGTGGTGGCCAAGCTGGCTGTCCTTCGTGTCATGTAGGAGGGGCGAGTCGAGGGGATGGACGAAAATAATGAAATAGTATCATCGCCCGTGGAATCGGCTGTGGCTTCTACGTAGTGAGCCCGCCTGTTCAACTCACTACGACCAGCTGTAACAATTTTGTCGGTAGGAGCCCGCTTGCTCAACTCCTCACCGCCGATGGTTCGCATGCTGTGGCATCTAGCATCGGCTCCAGATGCGCCCCGGCGCTCCCCGGGAAGCGACCGCAAGTTATATACTCTCTTATTACTCATCTCCATTAAGGGTTACCTTTCCTTGTTAGCCACGTAAGTTTTTTGTACAATTGTACAGTACGCGTGTCCGCCCCCCACGTAGCTAGGTGTTCAGCTTGGACGTAAGGTAGGATTTTAGGGGGCTTATTATTATATTATTATAGATTATTATTAATCTTTTCTTTTCAGATAATTAATCAATAAGATACATTAAAATTAATTAAAATCACATAATTACATTAAATTAAATTATTATTAAGTTTAAAATTTTTGTAAAATATGCTTAAAATATTCCCCCTTCCATTTTCATATCAATGAATTGAGTGCGAATTCTACCAATGAAACTGAGCATTAACTAAGCCGCTGTCAATATTCCAAAACAATTTTGACACTGACATCTTTGATAGATTTTCAATTTTAGTATTAAAGAATAACGTTCATATAGGTACAGTTGTTAAAATTTGACAGTTTGGGATAGCTTGATTGATGTGCTAGTGTCTGTAACTACATTTAGTTTCAGAGCTGAAATTCCCGAGAGGAATTACTACTTCAGTTAAGGGTAAATTATGTAGGTTCTTATATTGCTTATATTTTTTAATAAATATCACCTCATATCTTTGTAGTTAAATAGATTATTTTTAGTATTTTTATGACAGAAGCGAAGTATAAAATTCTATTTTCGAATCCGCTTATAACATTAACCTTCTTTTGTTTCCAGGTAAAAGAAAATCCAGCCAGTTTGAAAAACGATGTGTATCAAAAGTGAAGTGCTAAGCGTTCTAGACTTATTCGTGAAGTGTGAGTGAGTGAATGAGTAAGTGATTGAGTGAGTGACAATGACGTCATTTCCGGAGCATTTCAACGATACCGTGGTGAAGGTGATCGATGAGGGTTTCCCCTTACTCATGCCCAGATGGGGCTATGTGGTGTCAGCGTTTGTGCTCTTCCTGATCGGATTTTTTGGATTTTTCTTGAATCTGATGGTGATATTACTCATGTTTAAGGATCGACAGGTGAGTTTTTCTTTAGATTATTATGTACCTATTAAAAATAACAGACATAAATGTTGAAAGTTCATGGAAAAATAAAAAACTTATAATTTTTTTTTTTAAGTAATATTTTAAAAACATCAAGCTATCCCTAACTGTCAAATTTTCTCAATTAAAAATGAACCTTATGTCTTTGCAATAAAGTTGAAATACTTTCAAAGAAATTTGACAGATTGTGGTAACTTGATGTGCTGGCCTCTGTACATAGCATAAGCATAATCAGCCTATAATGTCCCACTGCTGAGATTCAGGCCTCTTTTCTTCGAGAGGGAGTGGGCCGTTATCCACCTAGAAAAAATACAAAATCAAATTTAAAAAAATATTCTGTAAATAATATAATTATTTTTTAAATTATTATTTTATTTTTCATTGTCTTCATTTGGATACAACACCGTTTGGATAACGTAGTAATGAACACTATTGATATAATCTCTCCCGTCAATGCTTAAATCTGATTTAACTCAGTTTTTTTAACACAGACCTTTTGTGTTTTTTGACAGAACTTTTTGTTAAATACATTAAAACAGAGTTGTTTCACTAATTATTTTTTACAGTCAATGAAACTGAACACCTAAACCGCGTTTAAAAGCTGTCAGTGCCAACATTCATTAACGATAACGAAATTAGATAAATCCGAAATGTATGTAATTGGCATAAGCTTTAGAAATGTCACAAGAACAATCGTTTTCGATCGCTAAGTGCTAGACAATTTCAAATTGTAAAACGAAACTCGATCAATATTCCCAAACAAACGCGTTGACAAGTGGCGTTCTTGACAATCCGAATCGCTGATATAACGAATTGTTCGATCTACAATTTTCGAAGTCAAATCGACACGGAGTGATTGACACTTTCCTAGGCCCCCTGATCGCGTTTAGCTACAGAGGTGAGAGCTAAGGTCTAAAAGCAGAACCAACACACCAACTCACTATTATTTTTGGAGATTATATACCAGACATTGTTTTCTGCTGAACCCCGGCCTTTTTTATTTAGTAAGGGACACTTGAAAGGGTCTGCTCATAATCACCTACTTCCGTCAGATAGTACCTACATATTGCTCAACCAGACGGAGCTATAAATATTATATAGCAGAATCTGGACGTACTTGTTTATTGGCCGGAAAATGTGTAATTCGCTGAACAATTTAACTGACGAACTAGGATTTGTAATTTAATATTTTAATGGTGAAGTGTAAAATCACATGCTTTTTTCTAAGTAATTATAAATTTGTTGCGGCCATAACAGCTAAATTAATCTACCAATCAAAAGGATTGGTAGATTAATATGTTGGGGTCTGCTTCTAGTCAATGAATGCAGCTGAATACCAGTATTTTACATGGAGCCCATTGACTTCCTGGTCCTATCTGACTTCCACAAGCCCGCTACTGGGCACACGATACCCCTTGGTGAAACTGGCTGTCAGACTTTCAGGTTTCTGATTACCCGCATAGACTATCAAAGAAAAAAAAGACAGCTGGGACCAACGGCTTGACCATAACAGCTAGTTATTTTAAAATTCGAATGGACTCTTAGTAATTTTTTCTCCGATTAATCAAAAAAAGAATGAAAGAAAAAGATTGGCATACTATATTTTTATTTTTTTAATCTGTAAGCTAATATGAAAAAACTATTACGAATTAATTCAAAAAAAGACATCGCCGTCGAATGTTTAGCCACCTGTGAAGGTTAGCCAACAAAGGAGAACATTCAGGCACATATTTTATTGATTTCTGAACTTGTAGTTATAGAAGTTCAGAAAACACACAGAGAACAATAAATGTATGAAAATTACAAATCATCAAAGTTGTATAACTTGGCTGAGAGCAATCCTACAACTTTTGTGCCATATTAACTATTACTCCAACTGACAAGAACTAATCACACGTACTATTTCTTCGTTGGCCACTTTCAGAAAAGGCCCAAAAAATTATCTCCTTGAATAGAATAGAATATTTTTATTTGAAACCGGAGTTCATAGGGTTAGTAACAAATTTAACTTAAATTCTAGTGTTAGTAGGTTACAAATACATAAAAATATACGATTAAATTGCGGCGTGGAGCCGCTCCCACCTCCGCAACATCGGGGAATCCCACTGATCTGCGAATACACTGACAATACTGTTGGTGCCGCCGCGACACGAGACATCAGGGATGCACATTTTTTCCTAATAATAGCGGCAAAACCATCAATATTATTATCTGCAAACATCCCTGACGCACAACATCGCCACGGCAGCCGCAGCAGCACTCTCAGTGCATTATTATATTAAACGCGTAAGTAGACTATGTTCGCAAAAAACTGGAAATTCTGATATATTACTGCTTTTTCCCAAGTTGGTCAAACATTGGTTACACTGTAAGAATATCAGTGGACTTGCTCACCCGTTTTGTCTTATCTGTGACCCAATTTTACCGGCACAATGCCTGATTGCCTTTTGCCTGCCATTGGCAGATAAAGACAACATTTCAACTCAGACACACAATACAACGAACTACGTACGGATTAGATGGATCTTGTATTATTCAGGGAATCTGGTTGCTGCTTCAATTGTTTTTCTCTCCATTGAGAGGATTTATGTTGTCAATTGTTTTATGGCGTTCCATAGTCAACAAGGAATTCGTATAGTTTTACCATGGCTATCGGCATACATTTGAATCACGCCGACAAAGAGGTAATATAAAATCATCATCATCATTCTCCTGTCCTTATCCCAATTTATTTGGTGTCGGCGCAATATGTGTTTTTCTTCAATACTTCTCTATTAGTCGTCATCTCGGTAGTCACTACCTTTCTAGCCATATCATCTTTCACACAATCCATCCATCGTTTCTTTGGTCTTTCTCTACTTGTATAGCCATCCACATCTATACTCAAAACTTTCCTGACAACATGCCTATACCATGACAACCGATTTCCACACAACTTTTCAGTTCCCAGACTTCCACACTTATTTGATCTATTCGCGTAACACCACACTTTACGGTAAAATACCATCATCATCTGCCTAGCCTTTTCCCAACTATGTTGGGGTCGGCTTCCACACAGTAAAATACCACGGGAAAATAAAATCATGCAAAAAAAATGTAGGGTACCTCAACTACAATGTTAAGTTTGTTCTTGGTAAAATTCAACCCAACTACGGAACCCTTCATTGTGCGTGGTCCGACAAGCACTTGGCTGGTTTTCCTTATTAGGTGTCTTAGGTGTTGTAGGAAACCCTATCGTTGCACAGAATGTTCGCAGAATTGCAACTAGATAAACTAATATGAAAGTCCTGAGAGACGGATCTCTGGAGAAGTCCATTTGGGAAGGTGGTTCATGAATAGAACTCCGAGTGAAAGGGACCGTACGAGGAAGCAATAACGTACCTCGTAAAGCAATCTCTTTGCCAAGCAGTATTCTGGTTTAATAGGTATCTTTGCCGCTCCACGTGCAGGCGTAAAATACACATATTTTCCCCCGGAGAAAATCAACTACGATTTTTTCCTTATTGATCATTGAAATCTTAAATCAAAATATGTATGAAAAATATTCGGTATCAAAGTAAATGGCTAAATGATAACAGTCACTAGGATCGATCGAAGGTTAAGATACGCTTGCCGCGGTCGGTACGTAGATGGGTGACCATACATTACATATCGAGACTTCTCAGTGCCGCGATAAGCACCTTAAGCTGATACGGGTAGTTAGAAGGTCAAAAGTTTGATAATCAGTCTTACAACACAATTACTGGTGTATAGTTACCCAGTAACTGGGTTGTGGAGGTCAGACAGGCAGCCGTACTGGTATTCAGCTGCATTCGATAAAACTGGAATCCGACCCCCAACACAGTTGTGAAAAGGCTCGGCCAATTGATTTTCTCTAATTAAATTCTTAAGCATCGTGGAGTTTAGAATCGTAGGATTGAACTAAACAAAGTTTTCACTTTGTTAAAAAAACCTTGAAAGGAAAAACTAAAAACAGACGCAGGTAGTATCTACACTAATATTATAAAGCTGAAGAGATTCTTTGTTTGTTTGAACACGCTAATCTCAGGAACATTTAACATTGAAAAATTATTCTTTTTGTGTTAGATAGTCTATGAGGAAGGTCTATACAGGGTTATTTGTAAAACACCAGAAACCTCTTAAGAGGTCATTGTACTTATCATTATGAACAACTTTTACTATGGGACCAAACCTGAAATCGCGAAAAAAAAAATTCAGCTGTTCCCTACATTTATGTTCGTATAACTCGTCAAAATGTAAGGAACAGCTGTTTTTTTCTTCGCGATTTTAGGTTTGGTCCCATAGTAAAAGTTGTTCATAATGATGAGTACAATGACCTCTTAAGAGGTTTCTGGTGTTTTACAAATAACCCTGTATAACATCACGCTACGACCAATAGGAGCGGAGCATACATGAAATATGTTGTTCCTTTTTGAGAGCTTCCGTTGCGTGTGCTGCGTAAACGGTTTACGTTACGCAAATATCATGTATGATGGAATTTGTTTCGCTTTAAAAATTCTAAAAAAAAGTCCGCGACAGCATAATAATTATCTATCTTTTAAGATTGACTCACTAAAACACATTTTATGGTAATCTAAGTTGATCGAAATTAATGCATTATTTACGAAGGAGATTTATCATCATATAATAATAATATCAATATTAATTCTCATCCAAATAAATATGTTATTTATCACAAGTATTTAAATGTAAACAAATTGTCCCGGACATCACTTGATTTCAATCAACATCTTAGGAGATATCTAAACCACTCTTTCTCTTAGGTGACGTTAGTAACGGTAGAGTTTCTTGCCCATTCTCCACACGAAACTACCTTTTGGAAGGGGCGACTAAAATCAATTCTATTTCTTGTTCATTTTGACGTTCAAATGATTTGACTTTGACTTTGACGCAGACGAAGTTGCGTGGGTCAGCAAGTGTAACAAAGAATTCTCGATATCAGTAGATTGAGTGTATCTACCATAGATATATAATAATATAATAATAATATCCTTGGACATTTCACACAACACCATATCGTCCCAAGCTAAGCAACCCAATGCTTGTATTATGGTAACGAGATGGCTGATAAACTACTTACATACATTTTTTTTTTGTAAATACATACATAATTATTATAGATAGAAAAACACCCAGACTCGTAATAAATACTTGCAGGTCGTACAAATATTTGTTCCGTGCGGGAATCGAACCCGCGACATAGTGCGCAGCAGTCAATCGCTCAACCACTGCGCCAACCGTGTCGTCAGTATCGATATATGTATATATAATAAAGAAGGTATCTACACATGTCCGTCGACATCCGCCCGTACAACGTCGGGTAAACTTAAATTTCCTGTGATCCCGAGGGAACTTGAAACATCCTGTACTTCTATAGTAGAAGGAGGACACCGTTTAGATGTATACAGTCACGAACACCAATATGTATACGCTGCGCAACTTGAAAAAGTGATTTTCTCCTTCTGCATTTGTTATAATTTTATGTTGTTATGGGCACAGTATTTGGGAACCCATACTAATATGAAATAGGTTCTATTATCACAAAATTATCGTTATTCCACGAGAAAATCGCTTTTGAATGTTTCTAAGTGTATACATATTGGTGCTCGTGACTGTACACAAGTTAGTATTGGAGGAATGGAATTTTCCGTTTATACTATGTTGTTGACAGTCGTTACGAGTAGTCAGAAGCCCGAAAGTCTGACAGCCAGTCTTACCAAGGAGTATCGTAATACCCAGTCAGTAACTCCATGTAAAATACTGGTAATCAGCCGCATCCGGTAGGACTGGAAGCTGACCCCAACAGAGTTCGGAAAAGGCTAGGCAGATTGCAATGTGCCTGTTATTCTAGTGTTTGCTGTCATTTTCATATTCTTATGCACTAAGTTGATTGTCAGTATTTTGTCTGTGGTCCATCCATTGTCCATGGCCGAGATACTTATTGTAAACTTGTGGTTTTAGTGTTTCTGAATACCTACGAGGTTTTGTTGCTGTTTTGCAAGGGTGTATTTATTGACTTTTCAGTATCTTTTTAGAAATCTGTTTGTTTGTGCAGGATAAACATTTTTTCATTCGCTCTTTTTCTTCCTTCTATGTTGCTGGTAAGTTGAGATGAAAATAGTGTATAATTTATTTATTTATCTTAGCGTGTCGCGCGTTAAGCCGTTGGTCCCGGCTGTCATTAATAGATCTTTGAGAGTACAAGTCATCTCAAGCCTGAAGGTCTAACAGTCAGTCTTACCAAAGGGTATCGTGTTATCCAATAGCTAGATTGTGAAGGTCAGATAGGATGTCGCTCAATGTAGAGGTATTCAAACATAGTTGAGAAAAACTGATGATGACGAATTCATCGTACTGTGATTGTCATCATCATCGGCAGCCTTATTCCATTTACTACTGAGTACAAGCCCCTTCCCTTATGAGCCATGTGTCATCATCCATCAGGCTATAATGTTCCCACTGCTGGGACACCGTGGCTAAGTACTACCAACCGCACAGGTCGATCCACCGGGTTAAGCAACGCTTGCCGGGGTTGGTTGTGGATGGGTGACCATTTACATACCGAGACTCTTCCGTGCCTCGTAAAGCACGTTAAGCCGTTGGTCCCGGCTGTCATTTGTGCATCTTTGACAGTCGTTACGGGTCGTCAGAAGCCCGAAAATCTGACAGCCAGTCTTACCAAGGGGTATCGTATTTCCCAGTTACTGGGTTGCGGAGGTCAGATAGGCAGTCGCTCCATGTAAAATACTGGTATTCAGCTGCATCCGGTTAGACTGGAAGCCGACCCCAACATAGGTAGTTGGGAAAAGGCTAGGCAGATGATGATGCTGGGACACTGGCCTCCTCTCTTCGAGAGGGAGTGGGCCGTGGGTAATCCACCACGCGGACCGGTTGCCAATTTTAATTACGCCGGCGGAATTAAAACAACATAAAGGAATCGCAAAATATCTTATTTTCAAAATGTGTTCCAATTTATTGTCCAAGTTTTGAAGTTAAAAAAAAACATGGTAAAATAGATTTTGTAATGTCCATCAATATTCATCGCCATCGAAAGTGCCGAGTATGTATCGAATGGAATATGCATCGACCTGATACATTAATGCATTTGAACATTATGTATTATACATGTTTTCCTGAAGCATGCGATTACTTAGACCCATGCAATGTGTTACAGTTTGTTGATAAGAATTGGACATAGTTATGCAAACTTGAACTAACCCACAAAAAGGGACTTTCGAGTTAATTAGATTTTTGTTTCTAAAGTGTGTAGAATTAAATAGGTAAGTTATCACTACATAGTATAAAACAAAGTCGCTTTCTCTGTCCCTATATCCCTATGTATGCTTAAATCTTTAAAACTACGCAACGGATTTTGATTTTTCATAGATAGAGTGATTCAAGAGGAAGGTTTATGTGCATAATTTGTCGACATATTTTGTGGGCGAAGCCGCGGTCGGAAGCTAGTTTGAGATAAAGAACTTTACTACGTTAAGGTTGGTATTGATGACGATACAGGACAGCTAGAGTATTAAGATTTTTGATATATTTTTCGCCAAAAACCTGATGGTTCCTTATTGTAAAGTTACTGTTTTGTGGGTTGGTTCTAGTTTGCATAATTGTGTCCAATTTATATCGGATCAAGTTTAATTGAATTACAAATAGAGAATCAAAGAAATGACCCAATGTCACTTAAGATTGATATCACCAGCAAGAATTGTGACTACTACCTAATCTTTATAAATGGCTAACAAGCGGCACACGCAATTGACTATTTGAATCGGTCAACAATAAAATATGAAATCGCATGGTAAAAAGACCGCTCGCCATAAAAACTTCCATCACCGTACAGAAATTAAATATAATGCTTAATTGTTAAATTGCATTTAGTGCTAATAAGTATTCCATTTGACTCTAAAATCTGTGACGTCACTTTGTTATATGTCATACCAATCACGAAATTCCGCGTTTTGACAGTTCATAAAAAGTAACGTTATTGACTACCCATTCAAATACTCAATTTATACAGCCAAATAATTTTGGCATAATGCTAGACACGAAACTGGCGCTGGAAAGCGCACGTCAAAAAGAAAAGACAAGAGTTAGACATGACAGACGTCAAATAGAAAAGAGAAAAACTAGATACGCGGTTTAATAACATGATTGGCATGAGAGTTTACGTATATAAAATAGTACAGCCCCACAGGGATTCTATACGTCCATACGTAAAAATACTAGGTACAGAGGCCAGCACATCAAGTTACCACAATCTGTCAAATTTCTTTGATAGTATTTTAACTTTATTGCAAAGACATAAGGTTCATTTTTTATTGAGAAAATTTGACAGTTAGGGATAGCTTGATGAGCCAGGCGTCTGTACAAAAAACAAAGAGCAAAATATTAAAAAAAAAGGACAACTGCCACACTGACACTGAGTCTGTGACTGTCTGCTGTCTGTTAGAAAAATTACTTTAAGAATTTCTTGGGAGCATTGTACTCATCAATCTCCTGCCCTTATCACAATTTATTTGGGGTCGGCGCAACATGTCTCTTTCTTCCATACTTCTCTATTAGTCGTCATCTCGGTAGTTACTCCCTTCCTAGCCATATCATCTTTCACACAATCCATCCATCGTTTCTTTGGTCTCCCTCTACTTGTATAGCCATCCACATTCATACTCACAACTTTCCTGACAACATTTTCCTCATTCCTCCGCATAACATGCCCATACCATGACAACCGATTTCCACACAACTTTTCAGTCACCGGTGTCACTTTCAGACTTCCTCTTATATACTCATTCCGTATTCTATCCATTCGGGTGACACCACACATTCCTCTTAGCATTCTCATCTCAGCTGCATGCAATTGTCTTTCATTCATTCCTTTTGTGGCCCAACACTCTGATCCATACAAGACGGCTGGTCTAACCATGCTTTTATAAATCTTCCCCTTGAGTTTAAGGGGAATGCAGGAGTCACAAATTGTTCCCATCATTGTTCCCATTGGGAGCATTGTACTCATCGTTAAAAAAAAACTTTTACTGAGGGATGAACCCTGAAATCTCTAAAAATGAGCTGTTCCATACATTGATGCACACGTAACTCAATAAAATGCTCAACAACTCATATTTTTGTCACTTCAGGGTCCCATACAACAGACATGATTTTTTTGCCGTTTTTATTAACGGCATGGAACGTGCGCGACTCCAACTCGCACTTGACCGGTTATTTAATTAACATGTCAGAATGTGTCAGCTTAGTTTTCTTTTTACCCGACTACGGCAGAACGGAGGTTTATTAATTTGCTGCCGATAAACGGATTAGCTCATAACTTTGATCAATTTAATTGAAAAATCATTTATTCACGAAGGTATAGTCGAGTACGGGGGAAGTATTTTATGTTTTATGCGTGATGCTTTATTCAACCACCAACTAAGAAAAAAAGAAATGAAATGCTTTTATTTGCGGCAAACATGACGCAGTAAAAAAAACAAACAACAAAACAAAAAGCGCGTTGTGGCGAAATATGCGTCAGATCCGCGCAAAACAGCCATCGCTCAGCATTATGCTTCGACCCCATGCGAGACAGAGAAACAGCGCTAACTATAAAATTGAGAAATCAAAACTTCTATTGCAGGATTTTTTTATTCTTGTTAACTAAACATTGCTAAATAAGATGTTTGAATTATTATGAATTAAATCAGTTGCGTGCGAGACGCCGACGCGAGCGCTCGTAGTTTGTTTACGCTGTACCGCTTAAGTCAAGTTTTTTTTCGGAGTACCCACATAAGTTGAGAATGGAAGGAAAAAGTGACGGAGATAACACGGAAAACAGCGATTCGATGATTACTTCGATTTCTTTTGTGGATGGGGCGAGTAATAATAGTAATCAGAAGGATTGCGAGATTAATAGTGGAAGAATTACGGAGAAAAGGACAAGAGAGAAGGGCGATGAAAGTGGAAGCGAAGAGGGCTTTATAACGGTGACCAGAAGGCGACCTAAGCGCCTTTTAAGGAGTGAGTCTGGAATTGAAGGCGAATCAGGGAAAGAGATAAGAGAAGAAAATATGGATGACACATATAAGATGAGTTTAACGTCCTTAGAAGTCTTGCCCAAACAAATGGCATTAGCAAAATTATTGAAAAATGAGAATATTCAAAATATATTGCGAATCAACTATAAGAGTCCCTACAAAGTGTTCATACATATTTCTAAGAAAGAAGATGGAGAAAAGTTAATCAAATGTCAGAAGTTCGTTGAATTAGGAGTGAGAATTCAATTTGTTAACCAACTCGACTTATCTTACGGAATAATAAGGGGTGTAGACTTGGAACTGAGTGAGTCGGAGATATTAGAGTCTTTAGAGACTTCATGCAAAATATTATCAGTTAGAAGACTAAGGCGTATCGATCAGGACAGGGAGTGGGTGGACAGTGAGACTGTGCGTGTGTGTTTTGAGAGCCCTACAACTCCAGAATTTATTTTTGCCTATGGATGCCGTTTTAGAGTTGAACGATATGTATTTCCTGTCTCTCAATGCTCCAACTGCTGGAAATTCGGACATATAAAGAAATTCTGCCCAACAAAAAAGATAATGTGTCCTAAATGCAGCAAAGAGCATGAGAACTGTGAAACAGACATAATTGTATGACCTAATTGCAAAGGTCCGCACATGGCACTTGACAAAACGTGCCCTGCCTTCCTAAAAGAAAAAGAGATTCGAACTCTTATGAGTCTAGAGAACATATCATATAGAAAAGCCTTAGAAATATATCTAAAGAACAACAATAAAAGCAGTATAGTTATACCAACTGAGAATTCTGATGAAAGAACGGAGGAAAGTCAAATCACTTTGAAGACAACTTACAGTAGTAGTGTGCAATCGACAGTAAAAGCACAGGAAGCCTTAACTAGTGAAAGTACATGCAATCAAACGGACATCTTAAGCAACAGACAAAAACAAAAAGTGGACAGGTCTAAGAAGCATAATAAATACAAAGACGGGCGAGAAAATCAAACAACATTTATGGAAACAGAGTGGGAAACTTTTTCTATGGAAGATGAGACCACTGGAAGCAGTCAAGCAAATATACAATCAGAAGAAGAAGAAGCTGAAAAGAAGAAGAAAAGAAAATTCTTATTTAAAGATTTTTTTTTTTTAATTAAAGAAATAATTTGTTCAGAGAAAGGATTTGAAGAAATAATAATGTCGGTGTTGAAAGTAATATATGAGGAATGCAAGGTATTTGTTAAGGATTTTTTAACTGGAGGAAATTTAGGTCAATGGTTGTTAAAATCTTTAAATGGATAATTATCGCAAAGACGCTTCGATTAATATACTTCAGTGGAATAGTCAAAGTTTAAAGCCAAAATCACATAGTTTGAATGCATTACTTGGGCAAGAAAAAATACATATTGTTATTGTAAGCGAAACTTGGCTTTATCCAGACGTTCGTTTGAATATAAGAGGTTATAATATATATAGAAAAGACAGAGACGACTCTTACGGTGGTGTCGCAATAATTATCCATAAATCTATACAGGCGCAAGTATGCCCAATTAGCTTAAGTAATTTAGGTATAGAGGTTATATGTGTGAAAATACTTAATTGTAAGAGTTTGGAACATGTTGTATCTATTTACTGTCCATCTTCAGTGCGGACAACATCATCAGACTGGGATGATATTTTCTCGTTAGTGCCAAAAAAATCATTAGTTGCAGGTGACTTTAACGGTCATCACACGAACTGGTCTCATAAAACGGATCAGCGCGGAACTCAAATATTGGACTCATCTTTGGAACACGGCTTTGTGACATTAAATAGTGGAGAGGCAACCCGGGTCAAGTTAGTTAATGGAAATATACAAAGATCATCACCGGACATCACATTGGCATCATCTGACATCGCTATTAAATTTCATTGGGCGGTAATGAATGAAAATTTAGGTAGTGATCACCTCGTAATGAAGATTTCGATGAATTTTCAAGAACATATTGAGTATGACAAAAGACGAAACTTCAAAAAAGCAAAGTGGGAGGCCTATCGTCATGAGCTTACTGAGCCTTTTTCTGGGTTAGTTGATGTCAGCAATAACATTCAGGCATTATACGACTATTTCTTACAACAAGTTGATATGGCAGCGAATAAGCACATACCTATGATTAAAATTTGTACTAGTCCTTTAAGGAATTTTAAGCCAAAAGAGTATTGGGATCCATCATTATCTAAAGCAGTGGCTGAACGTAGGTTGGCTTTAGCGAAATTCAGAAGAAATCCTACTCCTGACAATCTTACAAAATTAGAGGAGAAAGGGGCGCATGCACATAATTTGATAATGAAAGCCATAGATAGCGGCTGGAAAAAATTTTGTAGTAGCATAGATGAAACTTCTTCTGTTTCTGATATGTGGCGAAAGATGAGATGGCTTAAAGGTTATCGTCAAACTAAATTTTGTGTGTCGGAAGAAAAACTAAAAGGTCTGCTATATTCACTCACACCCGATTCCGTGATAAATGTACCACCAGTATTCAAATCACATAACGTTTTAATAGAATCAGCATTTACAATTGAAGAATTAGAAAATTGTTTAAAAAAGAAGGACACTGCTCCGGGTAATGATGGAATTACGTATTCAATGATTTACAATCTTCCGTGTGAGGCTAAGGAGTTTCTTCTCCGGGTATATAATGAAATTTACAGAACTGGAGGTATCCCAAAACAATGGCGAGATATATCAGTTATTGCTATTCCTAAAGCTGGGCACGATACGAATACGGAAACTAAACTTAGGCCAATATCTCTAATATCTTGTGTCTGTAAGATATTTCATAATATGATCGGAAAAAGAATAGAATGGTATATTGAGAAACATTCAATTTTGTCACCTTACACGGTTGGTTTTAGAAGAGCTCAATCTTGTTTAGATTGCATTTCAAGATTATCTACTTATGTTCAATTGGGCTTCACTAGAAATGATCCTACGCTGGCTTGCTTTCTCGACATCACAAATGCTTATAACAATGTTTTAGTGGAAAAGGTAGTTCAGAAATTAGATGATTTAGGAATAGGCTCAAAAGTTTGTAGTTATTTAAATTCATTCCTATTAGAGCGATACTTGATGATAAGAAGCAGCAGTGATGGACGAACTGTTGATGTTAGACGAGCAAGCCGGGGATTGGCACAGGGCGACCCAATATCACCGATGCTTTTTAATATTATTACATCAATAATTTTCCAACAGATTGAGACTGTAAGTGTTTCGCAGTACGCGGATGATTTCGTATTTTACCTCAGCCATAAAGATTTAAACCACGCGGAATCGGAAATGCAAGTTGCTCTTAACTCTATGGTTGTAATACTGAATGATATGGGTCTAGACATGTCACCAGACAAATCAAAGATGTGTCTTTTTAGTAGAGGTAGAAGAAGACGACAATTGCAACTTACAATATTAACGACTTACCAATTTCCTCAGTGGACTGTGTGAAACATTTAGGTATCTGGTTAGATAGGTCACTTCTATGGAAAAGGCATATTAATGAAATACAGGAAAAGACGGCAAAATTCTTAAATTTATTTAAAGTTTTGGCGGGCCCGACTTGGGGAATCCATCCGAAACATTTGAGATCTTTGTATATTTCGTTGGTACGCAGTAGGATTGACTTCGGTTGTTTTCTCTATGATAATAGTGCAAAGAGTCATTTATGTAAATTAGACAAAATTCAAAACCAATATTTGAGGAGTATAGGTGGTTTTATAAAAAGCTCTCCAATACACGTAATGGAAGCTGAAATGTGCATTCCGCCTTTGTACGTTAGGAGATTATACTTAGCTTACAAGTTCTGTTTAAAAAGTATGTCATGTTCGAACAATGTAACTAATAAATTAATAGATGACCTGAATGATCTATCGGTCACAAGATACTGGAACAATAAGAAAAAACCATTACTTGTGACCGTATACAATGAATGTAAGCTCCGCAATATACATCGTTCAAGTATTTTAGAAATGTACTCTCTGGAGAAATGGGTGACAGGTATTAACATACGGGATAAAATTAGGTGTAAGTTAGACTGTGTCAAAGTAGCAAAACGCAGCCTTGAGGTTGCATCACTCAAATTTGATGTTATCAAAGAACTTAGTGAAAAGTACCCGGGGTGGAAAATGTACTTTACTGATGGGTCTAAGAGCAAAAGTGGATGCGGTGCTGCTTATTATAGCTTAAGTGATGAAACTTCGGCCTTATTTAAATCTATTGATACAAACGTATCTGTAATGACGATGGAACTCGTTGCAATCTCAAAAACTTTAGATAACATAATTTTTTGGGACAATGCGAACCATTCTGTGAATCAAAACGTTGTGATATGCACGGATAGCAAAAGTGGTTTAATGCATTTAGCTCGATGCGCCTCTGGTTGCAGAGGTGTACCGATAGCTTATGTAATTCTTAGATTACTTCATAAACTTAGTGACATTAATTTGAAATTGCAATGGATTCCATCTCATATTGGTATACATGGAAACGAGAAGGCTGACATGTTTGCAAAAAAAGCCATTGTGGAAGGATTGGAAATTGACATCGCTCCGTTCTACACAGAAATACTAAGCTATTATAAGAACGCATGCTACAATCGTTTTAAAGAATATTTTGACAGGAAGTCTAAAGAAAAAGGCATATGGTATAAAACTATACAAAGTGAGCCTCCTCGAATCCCTTGGTTTGCTGAAAATCATACAAAGAGGTCGTATGTCGTTATGGCACATAGACTGCGTTCTGGTCATTTTCCATCCAGGAAATTTGGACACCTAATGAGAAAAGTCGATTCCCCTAATTGCCAAGTATGTAATAAAGTCGAAGATGTCCAACACCTGTTGGTGGAATGTGTAAAGAACAAGAGAGAGAGGGATATAGTGATGCGGGAGTTAAAAGTTAATGTGTTTGATGTTGGGGCTTTCATTAGAATATTATCTACACCTAATTCGGGAGAAGCGAAACTGATTTATGAAATGGTTGCTGCAGCACTATCTCCCTCGCTCACACAGTAATATACTTAGGTACATCTATAATATTATAATCACGTGTGATTATTAGTTAGATTAGGGAACGATGAGGCTGGCGTACCTTGTAAGGTAAAAGCCTCTAAATAAATAAAGATTAAAAAAAAAAAAAAAAAAAATGAATTAAATAAAGAGTTTTCATTAGAAACAAATGAAAGTTTTAATGGATTCTACGACACCGTATAAGCGGGATTGTCCGAAAGGGTTACCGCTACCCCGGAACATAAAGGGCTACGGAAGGAACATGGATGGGTTTTAGTCAGTAAGAGTCTGACACTCCCTTCCACTCCACCCAGAGCGGGAGCAGTCATTGGATGATTTCCCAGCTTTAAAAAAAAAAAAAAAAAAGGTAGGCCTTGCGGTCGATTCCGTAAAAACCTCATCGTGAAAACTTAGACGAAGTGAGCTTGAAGTGAGCTATCGTCCCACCTAATGCTAGGGATTAACACTATTGAAAGCTCACTTGAGTTAAAACTGAGCGGTCAATAGTCTTCAGCAACATTTTCACGGTAAGGTTATCATAGAATAGCAATGTTGTAGTCATCATCTGCCGAGCCTTTTCCCAACTATGTTGGGGTCGGCTTCCAGTACCTATAACCGGATGCAGCTGAATACCAGTATTTTACATGGAGCTACTGCCTATCTGACCGCCACAACCCAGTTACTAGGCAATACGATACCCCTTGGTAAAACTGGCTGTTAGATTTTCGGGTTTCTGACTACCCGTAACGACTGTCATAGATGCACAAATACCATTGCTGTTGCTGTAATATCTAACCGTTAAAATGTAGATGAAGTAAGTTTAAAGTGTCATCTAAGATATCACGTTCAGAATTGACCATCTGTGCTATTGATACTAGTTATGCCGGGAACAACTCTAAAACTTTCAAACAAAAACTCTAATTAAAACCATTTATTTCAATTAAACCAATTACTGGCACTTTTGAATTGTCAAGGAGTCTGTCTGTAAGTTATAAAGTTGAAGCTAGTTACCCATTCCGAAACGTAGATCCCTATGGAGGAGAACGGGCAAGAAACTTCAAGGACTTTTAAATTAAGACATTAGAAAATCTTAAGTTTATTATTGTTGTTGCCTCTTTGACCTTTTGAACGCCAAAGTTTAAACGCACGTGGTGCCCTCCACGCCAAGCCACAATTTTTTTCTTTGTTATCATGAATTTCTCAATATCTATAGATAATTTTAATTTGTCCCATGAAATTATATACGTACGAGAGTTTACATTTTTAAGATAAAATTGTAAACACACACAAAAGTAATGGTTTCTAATTGTTTATTTCGTGTTAAAGTGCATCTCGTTTTTATCGCTTATTTGTGGTACAGGACATGCGAGTGTTTGTCACGTAGTGAGTAAAATGTAATAAATAAAAGCAAAATATAATATTGAAAACAAAAAACCTTTAAAATAGTTCTTCGATACGTATATCAAAACAGTCACAATAGATGCAGAAGCTCACATTATCTGAAAACGCATTACTTTCAATATCACGTATCTCCTTCAAGCATATCGAACTCGTACTAACACTTCGGTTATTGAAAAATATGCGAGATTTATTCACGTGCTGGATGTTCAAACCGTAGAGGGAAGGCATTCAATTGTAGGCGGATTTTATCAATATTGGCTATCATACTAACAATATAAACGTGACAGTATGTGAAGATGTGTGGATGTATGTTATGATTTTTTCTTTTTTTTTGGGTGTGGGAAATCATCAAATAATAATAATATCCTTGGACATTTCACACAACGCCATATCGTCTCAGGCTCAGCAACCTAATGCTTGTGTTATGGTAACGAGATAGGCGCTGATCAACTACTTACATACATTTTTTTTTTAAATACATGTATTATAGATAGAAAGACACCCAGACCCGTAACAAATACTTGCAGGTCGTACAAATATTTGTTCAGTGCGGGAACCGAATCGCGACATGCTGCGCAGCAGTCAATCGCTCAACCACTGCGCCAACCGTGTCGTCAAAATGACTCTGCTGCTCTGGGTGGAGCGGAAGGGAGTGTCAGAATCTTAGTGACTAAAACCCATATCTACGTTCTTCCCTTAGCCTTTTTATGTTCCGTGGTAGCGGTAACCCTTTCGGACAATCCCGCTTATTGTATGTTATGATGGATGGATGTTTGTTACTCATTTACGCTTAAGCTTCTGAACGGATCTGGATGGAATTTGGCACACAGACAGTTTATAACCTGGATTAACACATAGAATACTTTTTATTCCGGTAGTACGTTCACGTGCCATAATTTCAGACATTTAGGTGGGTGAAACCGCTGGCAGAAACTATATACTAGCACATAAATATGAATGACACGTGGAACTAACTTGTATTGACAGCGTCACGCGTTTCTTCCATGTGACGCTGTTAATATCAAATAGTTCTTCCGTGTTCCTTCTAGCCTTCGTAGTGGTTTGTAGAAGAAATAGAAAAGTAAAGCTGCAAGAAATAATGTTCAAACTTCTTCTTCGTAGCACTCTTGGCAGAGCGGTCGTGGTCTTCTTCTTTCTTGCCTTCTTGAAGGAACTGTGATTCCTTAATTTACTCTTTTTCTTCGTGTCGCTGGCACGACTGTATTTCAAATTTAAATTTTGTTCGCCACTTCCACAACGTCGGCGTGCGTCGAGGATAATGTTGTCAGGAAAGTTGTGAGCATGAATGTGGATGGCTATACAAGTAGAGGAAGACCAAAGAAACGATGGATGGATTGTGTCAAAGATGATATGGCTAGGAAGGGAGTGACTTCCGAGATAACGACTAGTAGAGAAGTATGGAAGAGAACACATGTTGCGCCGACCCCAAATAAATTGGGATAAGGGCAGGAGAATGATGATGACTTCCACAGCGTCGTCAGTGGCAGCGCCGAGATCACTTAGGCAGCATGTTTTGGGACACACAGGGCAGGATAGCCTGCTATCCTGAAGCATAGTTTGCGATACAGCAGCTCCACATCCACACCCTGCTGCCGTACCGTTGAGGTAGCAATTTACTAAAAATCTAATAAAATTAACATTAACTTAACCGAACTAAAACCATTAACAAACTAAAATATGGCGTCGAAATTTCGCATTCCATAAGAAAACCTCATGGGCAATCACTCAATGGGCATGAGTTTTCATTCGGTCTTTCACTTTAATTCTTTAACACGTTGAACGCCAACGCGGTCACCGTGTGTCCGACAAACAATAGTTTTTCTATTGTGTCTGCTGCGTGGCAGTCAATGACTTAATGGCTTTTAACCTTTTTTGGTAAATAGTTCTTAAGGCAATTTAATTGGAGACATTCTCAAATTAAAGTGAAGAAATTTCTCGCCGATTGTTCGACATTTCACGTGACCAGAGGGCTAGATTATTCTTTGGCCAAAGAATTAGCATGGCCATTCAACGTGGCAATGCTAATTCTTTATTACCCAACTATGTTGGAGTCAGCCTGTCTAACCGGATGAAGCTAAATACTAGTATATTACATGAAACGACTGCCTTCACATCCCAGGTACTGAGTATTACGATACCCCTTAGTATTTCTGGCTATGAGACTTTGGGGCTGATCCTGTATCATCAACATCATCTGCCCAGCCTTTTCCTTACTACATTGCGGTCAGCATCAAGTCTTACGGGATGCAGCAGAATATCGGTATATTTTACATACAGCGACTGACTGTCTGACCTTCACAACCCAGGTACTGAGTAAGATGATTCCCCTTTTTTTTGAGGTTGGTAAATCGTTAACCTCCCGCTCTGGGTGGAGCAGAAGGAAGGTCAGACTCTTGCTGACTAAATCCCATCCGTGTAACTTCCTTAGCCCTATGTGTTCTTGGGCATCGGTAACCCGTTCGGATAAACACGCTGAAACACGATACCCCTTGGAAAGAATCCATCCTTTATCTGGATGAAAAACAATTTAATCCAATATAATCTCATTATAATTTATCATGGTATCTACAACGGTGGCACGTGTAAGCGGTGATCGGCAGTTGTCCGCGATAAAGACTTCAAAGTTTTCGGCTTAGAGTTTAAACCTCTTGGATTAAGTGGGCTCGTTACAAGAAGCTGGCCAGGTCTGCGCTAGGAACTCCTAAAAAAGGGCAGATATTGGATTTCTTACCTTGTATTTATATTCGTGTATCAGCAAGGGTAGTGTGGCACGGCCCTCATTAGATGGACCTACAACCATGATTAAAGGTGGCTAAGGTAGATCGGCTGCGGAATATGGAGGCCAGGGTATTGTGGCGCAGGCTGGGAGAGACCTATGTCCAACAGTGGACTGCGATTTTATGTGGATTCTGAGGCCTATTGATGAGTGGTTTTTCTATCAAGCATCTTAAAGTCTCCCATCTTTTATTAGTAAGTCATCATCATCATCGTCCACGTACCTACTTCACCCACTGTTGGGCATAAGCGTCCTTTTTATATTAATTTAAAAAAAATATATCATGTTGGTTATTGATGATAAGTATGTTGTTTTTAGTTCAAGCTCAAATAATTTAGAGCTACCACTTAACTACTACCTAGTACCTAACCCTATTTTATTTATGAGTGCCTGAAGTACCTACTACGTTTTGGGAATGAGCAACTAGCTTCATCTTTCTGACTGACCGACCCCTAGACAATTCAAAAGTGCCTGTAATTAGTTCATTTGAAATAAATGCTTTGAGTTTGAGCTGGATTGTCTAAAAGGGTTACCGCTACCCTGGAACATAAAGGGCTAAGGAAGGAACATGACGGGTTTTAGTCAGTAAGAGTCTGACTCTCCCTTCCACACCACCCAGAGCGCGAGGAGACATTTGATGATTTCCCACCCACAAAAAAAAAAAGGTAAAGTGCTGTAGTTTCTACCCATCCTTACGGGAGGACAGCGTGAGCTTATGTATAGTCAGTAGTTTCTACTTATTTACGGACAAACAAGCTTCACAAACTTTCACATTAGAGGAAAAGCAGCATTAGCAGCGATAGCCTAGTGGTGTGACCGCCGGACTGCCAAGTCATAGGTCTCGAGTTCGAACCCAAGGCACGCCCCTCTAAATTTACGGATTCATGTGCGTATTGTATAAATTATCAATTGCTTCAAAATCGGTGAAGGAAAATATCGTGAGGAAACCAGCATGTCTGAGAAATATTTCTCAAAAGCATGTGAAACTAAGTCAGAGGCCCATGGGCAGCATAAAAACTCTGACACCAGGTTAGTCGCTAACCACACGATAAGAAGAAGATTAGAGGAATGAGATGGAATACTGATTTTACCATTCAGATTTTCAATCGATAATCCTTGTTTTATTTTGGCAATGTGTTTTAGAGACGGATTGGTAGGGTCTCCAACAAAGTACTCGTTTATTGATTATCTAAATAGAAATAGAACAACCCTTAGGGTAGTAATTCTTTTGTTCTAAATATTTATTAATCGTTCTAAAATATAATCGTCTATTTGAGCGCAATTGATTGTGTTATGTGAATTTATGATTAATGTTCAGCTAGTCTATTCTGTAAATATCTCACCGTGATAAATTAGGTGAAAGGAGCTTGAAGTGAGCTGATATTCCACCTGATGCTAGGGATTAACACGACTGACAAGTCACTTTGTGTTCACTTCATCTATCAAGCCAAGCCATAGGTCTAGAGTTCGAACCCAAGGCACGCACCTCTGAATTTTCGGATTCATGTGCATATTGTATAATTATCACTTGCTTAAAATCGGTGAAGAAAAACATCGTGAGGAAACCGGCATGCCTGAGAGATATTTCTCAACAGCATGTGATGCTAAGTCAGAGGCCCATGGGCAGCATTAAAACTCTGACACCAGGTTAGTCACTAACCACACGAAAAGAAGAAGACTTCATCTATGTTTTCATTATTGCGATTTTAATCTTGACGAAAATAGATCTAAAACACGAAGCGACCAAAGGCAAGTGAATCTTGTCTATTAGCATTTTAGTCAGGTTTGTAAGTACTAAAATTACGCATCCCTATACAAAACAGCCATTTTTAACATGTTATGTTAAAAATGGCTGTTTTGTATAGAGATTTTGTATAGAGACACGGTGATTTTTAATTCACTCTTAACCTTTAAGGGAGTAGTAGTGATTATGAGCAACTTTTTCTAGAGGACCTACGAAATAGAAAAACATCTGTTTCATACATTTTCATCGACTAAATATTGCATATCTGTATGAAAAATGTTTATCGATATTTCAGAGTTCGTCTCATAGTGAAATTTGTTCATAATCTTGGGTACTTACACGCCCCGAAATGTTAACTTTGAATTAAAAATCATCGCGTATTATGCGAACCGTCATAATCAATCTGACTATTACAGTAATCAGCAAATTTGTTAGTACTGCCTTCTAGATAGTATGCCTTTTAAAGTGTTTATATCAAAGTTCAACTCAACCAAATCTATAAAAATGAACACCAATCGATTTGTCACCAAGTAAGAAGTGGGAAAGATCACTAGACGTCCAGTATCAGTACCATCGCTTATAGCAGTCTATTTCAATATTTCAAAATAGACCATAAACCATTATGTCCTGGCACTTTTAAATAGTCATAGAAACATGAAACTATGAAGCTAGTTAACTAAGTATTAAAAAGCGTAGTAGATTCCCATGGAAAACAATGGAAGAAACTCGTCAGACCCTATTATAAATAAAAATATTGCCACGAAATATAAGTTACATCATTCACGCTAACCACCTCATACCACTCCAAGTTACAAACTGAAAAACGAGGGATAAGCCAACGCATTATTGTCACTCGATCTTTCGTTCAGTCGACAATCGGTCGCTTATCCCGAAACTCTTCATGAAAATCTTTTAAATTGATTGTCCGACATGTCGGAACGTGAGGAGAAAGCCCAATGCCACTTGATAAAACAAAACCAATTGGCAAAGTCAAAGGCGGAAGATATGAGGGTTGTCTCCAATCTTTTCTAGCAATTGATGTTTGTGGTTGCTTTGTTTCAAAGGAATTATTGACATTGACTGCCTCATTGGCAATGTTAGAAGGATTCTCCATCAGAGATTTTTTAGTTGCAGCCCAGAGCTTGGATTTGTGCCTGGAATGATTGCCGTGAGCTTGACCTTCGGCAATCGTTCTAATTTATGCTTTAACTTACCGTGATAAAAGTTACATTGCAATGATATACTAATGAATTTACGTCGATCGAATCATATCTGCCTTCGCATGTTCCCACTCCTGGGACACAAACCTCCTGTCTACGACAGGGAATGGTCTATAATCTACTATACGTTCCAGTGCGGGGTAATAGATATGTCATGTCTTCGAATTTTTTATTCTAGGACATGCCAGTGTCCTCGTCTAAGTCGTCACGATGTTTTGAGAGTACTGCTCTCAAAACGGCGAAGGAAAACTGTCGAAATTCATGTTAAACTCGTAAGTTGTCGCCATTACCACTGGGCCACCACTGCTTCCCTGGGTCTCCACTGCTCCATCTGCCTTGTACAGTCCGCGAGGTATAAGCTGAGCTTTGCATTTGTGTGAGTGTACATGGATAGTGTAGGTGTGATAACCGGCCTTAGGCGCGGCGCCATTTTCGCCCGGTGGTTTAAACTGATTTTGGGTAACCGGCCTGAGGCGCGGCGCCATTCTGTCTCGCCGCGCTCCTCTCACTCACACTAATGCAAAGCTCAGCTTATACCTCGCGGACTGTAAATAACTACTATTCGTCATCTTTCATGCATCTCACAACTTTTTGTCGCTATAACTTTTTTTTCACCGCAACGTTGTCTTGTTACATTATTACTTAGTCTCTCATTCATAGTTGAAACACACATGCGCCGCAAGGAACGAATTATTACAGCATGTATTCTACTTTCATGCCTCTTTTGCCAACTCAACATTCACTTCCATACGTAGGCACCAGCTCAGTATTGCGAACAGCCAGTCGAGCCTTTTTGGACATCGACTGTTTGGTCACAATCGCATAATTATAAAGCCTCATTTACTTTATTTCTCACACTCAGTCTTTTTTCGACACCTTCATCAATCTTTACATCTCTTGTAAACAGACTCCCCAAATATACAAACTCAATCATCATTCTCCTGCCCTTATCCAAATTTATTTGGGGTCGACGCAACATGTCTTTTTCTAGCATACTGCCCTATTAGTCGTCATCTCGGTAGTCATCTCCTTTATAGCTATACCATCGTTCACACAGTCCATCCATCGGTTAAAGGGCCTAAGGGGCATCCCCTACCCTTTTAGCAATACACATTCATACTCAAAATTTTCTTTACGACATTTTAAAAACATGTGAAATACAATAATATAAACTACACTACTGCCACACAATAAAAAATTACGCTACATTTAAATTTCTCCGGATCTCTAATAATAGATTGAAATTTATTCGTGCAGCTGGACGCCACATGCTAGGCAGTGACAATACAGTTAGCAAATACAATCAGAATGGTAATTGGAAATAGTCTTCATTTTACTATCAGTACATTGGTACACCGCCCGAAGGAGCGATACAATCAGATTACTGCGTACATCTGCCATGTTATGGTCGAATTTGATTGATCAATCACAGTTTAACCTATATGTAATCAAGATTAAGGTATAACTGATCATTTGAAAACTGACTTGAACTAGAGAGCCAAATTTGATACTTCGATAATACATAGTACTGGCAGACTGCAGACTGCCGGCAATAAATAAAAATAAAAAAAATTATTTCGCACCCATGGAAAAGTCCACTTGTAGTTTACACATGGCTGTTAGTACTTACAACTACCAGAAAAACGACACAAACTATTAAAATACCACGCCACAGTGGTATGTAGGCGTATCCTATGTCTCAGTATGGGGCTGTCCCACATATCAGTGGATGTTTCCAACAAACTATAATTTTATTCAATCAGCAGTTTGAATAAAGTGATCATGATAAGGGTTCGTTTTTTTTCCTATTGAGACTATGGAACCCTAAAATTGTAATGATATTATTTTACAGACTTAGTGGTAAGTAATAGTTTATCCCAGCAAAGACTAAGCCTTCTCTTTACCGTATATCAACCCGAAAGCACCCGACTCAGAAGCTGAATTAATTGCCATAATCCCGACGATGAACATTATTTGAGCTAACTGATATTTAACATAGCTCTGGATTTACTTAGGGAGGCAAAAATCTGTAATTATAGTGATTCGGAAACTTATATTCAATAACTCCTTATTATACAGTATGTTAGGTTAAACGAGGAACATACAAAAAAATGAGCTGTTCAGTACATTTATGTTCGCATAATTCGTCAAAATGTATGGAACAGTTTTTTTCATATTTCATTGTTGGTCCCGTGGACAAAATTGTTGATATTCATGAGTACTATACAACCTGAAAGTATGTCCATCGTTTAACCTAACATACCTTATATGTATAACTTGTCTTGTATGGATCAGAGTGATGGGACACAAAAAGAATGAATGAAAGACAATTGCATGCAGCTGAGATTACGAGTTACGTGAATGGATAGAATACGGAATGAGTATATAAGAGGAAGTCTAAAAGTGACACCGGTGACTGAAAAGTTATATGGAAATCGGTTGTCATGGTATGGGCATGTTATGCGGAGGAATGAGGAAAATGTTGGCAGGAAAGTCGTGAGTATGAATGTGGATGGCTATACAAGTAGAGGGAGACCAAAGAAACGATGGATGGATTGTGTGAAAGATGATATGGCTACAAAGGGAGTGACTACCGAAATGACGACTAATAGAGAAGTATGGAAGAAAAAGACATGTTGCGCCGACCTCAAACAAATTAGGATAGGAGCAGGAGAATGACATGATATGACTATATTATGTATAAACTCACGCGTTCTTCCCAAGTGGGTAAGCAAAAACTGTAGAACGCTGCTACAATCCTTACACAGTCGTTGCTTCTTTTGCGTCCATATATCATTCTGGATGTATGGCCGCGTATGACTGGCCGTACGGCGTACTCAGCCTTTGTTATAATACTGCGTATTATTGTTGTCTAAGTCACTTATTACATTGTTATGATTAGTTGTCTTAAAATACGTGTATTCCATTGTGTGTGGTTGATTCATTCAAGGTATGAGGAGGGTATTAATTTATAATAATTAAAGTCGTTATTCACACTTTCAATAATTAATTAAATTATGGTCTACATCTTTACTGAGTTTATTTTAGTTCAATAAATCAATACTGCAATAAATTTACAATAGGCTCGTGGCTAAGTGCTAACAGCCGCACAGGTCGATTCATCAGATTAAGCTACGCTAGCCGGAGTTGGCCGTGGATGGGTGACTTTCTTTACATACCGAGACTCCTCCGTGTCTCGGAAAGCACGTTAAGCCGTTGGTCCCGGTTGTCAATTGTGCATCTTTGACAGTCATTACGGGTTGTCAGAAGAAGCCCGAAAATATGTCAGTAAACCTGACAGCCAGTCTTACCAAGGGGTATCGTATTGCCCAGTAACTGTAACCATCCGGTTAGACTGGAAGCCGACCCCAACATAGTTGGGAAAAGGCTAGGCAGATGATGAGTTTACAATACAGCTTTACCCTGATTGCCAAACCAATCAAATTGACAAAAGAGTACGCGCCGAACCACTCTGTGATCAATCAATCTATCTCGCTTTATAATAAATGTTGTGCACCCAAAATTTATCAATCTATTATATTTATTATGCTAAACACCTATAATAAAATCGTACATTTCTTTGCATTGAAATTATCATGTTTGAATCTAACGAGGCAAAGGCGAGGGAGGGTTTTTAAAGACTGGGATGATTTGTATCAATTCAGTCTCATTTGAAATAAGGAACACAGTGGAAAATACAGAATTCTATATTAATCAGCAATTTTGTCTCTACGTTTTATGAATTCACCTGATTGGATGAAAAAGGTAGCTTTAATGTCGCGTAACGTTTCGTATATTCTCTGAATATTGGTGTTTGTTCTTGATACTTGTACAAATGAGGCAATTAGAACAAACAAACCTCGATAATTTAAAAAAACGTAATATCAAATAAACTTATGCGGAAAAGAAAATTATAATATTCCGACACAACCGAAGCCAAAGGAAGGAATTTTTTTAAGGCTGGGAAATCATCAAATGACCCCTCCCGCTCTGGGTGGAGCGGAAGGGAGTGTCAGACTCATACGGACTAAAACCCATCCATGTTCCTTCCCTACATGTTCCCGGGTTGTGGTAACCCTTTCGGACAATCCCGCTAACCAAAGGGAGAGTAACGTGTGAAGGTATTTATATACTGTGCTGGCGACCAAGATCTGAACCACCACTTCATAGAGCAATTTCTTTACTGTGAGAATGAGACGGAGCTATACAGGGAGTATAGCGCTATCACTTTCCCACTTCTTCTCTTTTCCACTTCGATATTTCTGTTATATACAAGTTAAATATTAATGTTTTGTTCACATAAGCCCTGGTGGAAATCGCATGATAATACCAGGGGGCCTAGAGATGTGTTAATTGAACCATATCGTTGATGAAAATTGTTGCTTGAACAATTCGTTATTTCAGTGATTCGGATTGTCAAGAACGCCACTTGTCAACGTATTTGTATGGGAAATATTGATCTAGTTTCGTTACACAATTTGACATTGTCTAGCACAAAGCGATCGAAAACGATTGATCACGTGATATTTCCAAAGCTTATGCCAATTCCATATGTGTATTTCGGATTTATCTGATTTCGTTATCGTTAATAAAAATATGACTTTGTCTAGGCCTTCTTGAGTGTGACACAAATTAGATGAACAAAAACTTCTTAAGATCATCTATTCCTATTCACATTTGATACTATTCAGGAGGACTCATTTTTGTTTACTGTCTTAGCAACCTAAGAGTGAGAATGTCTGTCCAATTGGTCAAGATATTCAAAATTAAAGTCGTCAGGGATAAAACTAAAGTTCACTAGAATTGTCTGGATGAGGTTTAAGCAATTGTTGCCAAAGACATCGTTACATGTGATTGCACTAATGACACTATCGTTAATATTAATCTCCTTTAAATAATACCTTAAAAACCATGCCAATAACAGTCGATGAATGTTTTAACTCTTTTAGCTTAACAGAACATAAATCACAGTAATACTACTAGTAATGATATGATAACCACACACTAATGAAGCTATTCATAATTATAAATCCTACGCGCTTAGAATACGTCATTTGCTTAACGCAGGCGTTTCAAGTGTCACCGCAGACTCATGATGTCATCCGGAATACGTGTCCCTTTCAATAAAACCGTGGCCGCCGCATAGAATGTCATTATGAACAGCCTTGAGCTGTATAATCAAAATAATTCATATTTGCAGAGAACACAACAATTTACACTACCGCTAAAATGTCTTAGAAATTGTATCCAATGGACAAACAACCACACAGCACATTATGATAATATCATCAAAGTAGGTAAGTCTAGGTGGGTGGATGGTCACACAAAAAACATCATAATGATGTACTAAATTTAATTATTATATTCGCGTTCACCTACGCATTTTCCTTAACTTAAAAAACATACTGCACTAAAAGTTGGCACGTGTCTACACTGGCACGTGATGAAACGCCGTGCACAAATCTACCTTTAACAATCACATCCGAAATATACCGACTATAAAATTGATATTTGAAGTAAGTACCTGTTTCATAGTGATGAGTTATGGTTTGAATACGTTTAATAAGAGAAAAAATGAAGTATTAAAACGAAGTCATCGTTGAAAAGCGATTATTCTTAGACAGACAGTAAACAGGAAGAAGTACCAAACTACATTTGAAGCATAAATAAAAAGTCGCGTCCGCCAACATGACATGAAGGTTGTATTCATAGATTCGACCTAGATACACCAACCGCACAGAAACTTCTAGATTCATCAACATTATCTACAATTCCGTAACATTAAACTTTTTTCAATCAAAACATCTTGTATTTCAAGTACAAACTCATCAAAGCAATAAGTTTTAGGTAAACGACATTTAAGTATTTCCAATCAAGTTTCAAAAGATACGAGAATTTGAAAAGTTTTCTACGAAATGATATCACCGCTTAGCCAAAGATTAAATTCTCTATAATAGGTCCTAATGTATATTATAGAATTGTTATCTCTTACTTTATAATAGTGAAGGAGAATTATTATGATGTTCGGTATTTTTTCTGGTGGTTATATAATTATTATTTAATGAGATATCTATCTAACAACACTACTTGTGCCTCAAGAGAGTGGTTATTGTGAAGACTATGGTTAATTGCATGCAGTATGATATGTAGAGCATGACAGATGATTACACGTACTGGGCTCAAATAATTTAGAGCTACAACCTAACTACTAGTACCTAACCATATTTTATATAAAGAGTGTTCGTAGAGTTTCTTGTACGTTCTTCTCCATAAGTACCTACTACGTTTTGAAATGCCACTAGCTTCATCTTTTTGACTGAACTTCATTATAGGTCCTGTGTTACTTGCAATTGCAGGCACTTTTGAAATGTCAAGGGGTTGGCCCTTGACATTTGAAAAGTGCCTGCAATTGGTTTATTTGAAGATGTTTGATGATGATGAAGTTTTTTGGTATTTAGGTACCTGTCAAACAGCATCAACATGTCTCTATGCGTATTGACTTGCTCTTTTGGGCTTTTTGAAAGAAAGGAAGAAATAAAAACTATTTATTCAGCACAAACAAGACGCACATTTATAAAAACAAACCAAAAAGTCACTTACTATATCCGTGCAAATCAGCTAAAAAACCTCGTAAGCCTGCAAGCAAGTAAGTAAGCATAAAGCCACAGTGTTAAATATAACTGAAGGCAAGTAGGTAATAACCTAAAGTAATCCACTCAAAATACTGCTAAACACTTCATTAACACTAAAAATTAAGTTACCACTTTGCAACGCAAACGTATCAATACTAAGAACAAAATCTCCCCATAGAGACATGGTCTCGTCACGTTTGTGTCGCACGTTTCGACAACACGTTTCTAAAAATGCTAGGCCTATGTAACAGAAAACGTGGCAAATTGTTTGGAAATCTGAAGTTCCGTTAGAGCCTTGAATATTTTACTGGAAGAAACAAAAGAGATTTGAATCAAAATAACAAGAATTCGAGACAAATTCTTTCTAGACTTTATAGGGTGAGATGATATTTGATAGGTACCGTAAACCCTGACTTTAAGTAACTGAAGATGATGACATTGAAGTTTAATAAATAGCATGTCAACAAAGACGGTACGTACACGATGATGTTCTAAACCAGTCATAAAAATGGTAAAATCAAAAGACCCTTTACCACTTCCTAGTGCTTTAGCTGGGAAGAAGAAGTGGCGCAATAAACTCCCAAGCAGCACAGCTGTCTGTTTAGTTGGAAGAACTTGATCCTACACATTTATTAACTCTAAACAACACTTAGTGCGATGTGAAATCTGTATACTTAAAAAAGAAACTGACTGACTGACTGACTGATATATCAACTAATAGCCGACATAGCCTTAAACTACTGGGACTACGAACGTGAAATTTTGCACACGGCTTTTTTTTATAATGTAGGAGTGCAGTAAGAAGGGACTTTTGTAAATTCGACCTAATTTACCTTATTACTTACTGACTCTGACATGCCTCTTATTACAACATTAATAATTTTATGTAATTGTATCAATTCAAACCTAATATTTTCTATTTTTGCATTGTAATAATTTATTATGTGTACCTGATATTTGCACGCCCCATGTGGCAGAATGTGATGAGACCTTTATGCTATTTGAGACCTTGTATTGTACAGTCAACAGCAAAAGTAGATGATCAAAAACAGAAACTCAATACTAGTGAACGGAGTTCGCGTCAGAACTGTGTGGCGTCGGAGTGATTCAAAAGTATATGATTGTAAATTATACCAAACATTTAGTACTAGTACAGCTGTCATATATTCGTGATCAGTTATAACTCCAAAAGTTATAAACACAATTCGCATCAGAACTAAGAAGTAAAAAAAAATTCAAAACTAGTGAACAGTCCACGATTGTTACTTGGAAAGCAATAAAGATATTGAGTATTGAGTACAGTTGAAATCAAAAATTAAATGATGAAACTGAGGCCACGTAATCATGAAGCAAATAATTCTTATTTTTAATTATCCCAGTAATTTTGTTTGTTATGTTTTACGGAAAAGCTGAATTTGATAAAGATTTGCATATTTAATAATATAGTATATGCCAAATTTCATCCAATTGAACCCCGAAAAAAGCATATGTTTATTAAAAATCATATAATTTAAAAACTTTACTATATTAATTGTTTTTTTTTTGTAACTTCTGTCAAATGTTCAAAAGTGGTACAGTGTTCGGACAAATAAATGAATTTGAATTTGAAGGGGGTGAAAAAGAGGGATTTTATTTGAATGAAAAATCCGACATCTACGTGGGCGAAGCCGCTGGCAGAAGCTAGCCTAATATAAGGCTCGATGAATTACTTGGAAATCCCTGAGATTGGGTCGGAATTTGCTAAAGTATCTCACAATTTCAATTTTATTTTAAAGTTTCATAACGTAAACTGACTGTAGCAGTATGTTCGTTTGCTCGATATTGCATAAAATAAAGCCTGGAGCAAGTTGCATGCTTATTTATAGAATGCTCCCTGTGTACGTAAAATGATATTAGGTTGCTAAAACTTTTTTCTTATTTTCTTTATATACGTACTCTTGAGTAATTTGTTATCCCGCTTTGTAACTCTTATTACATATTGTATTTTGCGTAACAGTATATAGAAGTATGACCTTGCTTTCATTGCAATTTCAATAATGAGGATTGAATCAATAATTTTGCCTTGTTCAAAGGCAATAAGTATAATTTATAAGTCTACAAAATATTTTTTATTTATTACATAATTATTATGTTTCATTATGTCTGTAGTTTCATTACAACGGTCAACTGCTTTGTTCTGACCTATTTGCTTTATTATTTGAAAAATCGCGTTCCATTTTTATTTGTCATTCGCTACGAGCCCAATTCAGAGGCTGACAAAGGCTTTTTCCCATCGGCCAAACTATCAACTCTTTCGATCATGGCAGGCATTCCACGTTTGTAGGCATTTACAATTTGGAAGTAAACACAATTCGGAAACTGATTGATGGATGCTCGTAGTGAAACATAATGACATTTATTGTGAAACCATTGGTGTGTACTATTTTCAATTTGCAGTGCTTTTGCAACAAACTTTAAAACCCAACATACAATTGCAGTATGTTATTACACAAAGTCTTTTCATGAAAATGTAGCAACCTTTTATGTACATTCGCCAGCATATCAAGTTGCCCCAATCTATCAAATTCATATGATAGGTTTTCAACATTATAACAAAAGCCGGAGGTTCATTTTCAATTGGTTAGGGATAGCTTGATGTGCTGGCTGTACATAAGAAACACCATTATGCTGAGGTCACTTTGTTGCGTTAAGGCGAACTACACTTCGCGCGTTCTATTTCGTTCACCGCTTGACGTCTGACTGAGAAAAACAGGGTGCGAGAAATATAGTTCGTTTTATTGCGACAATGTAGCCGTAGCACTACAACAAGAAGAAAAAAAAACATTTCCCTCTTTCAGAGATCTCATAATTCAATGCTATAACTATGCATTTGCACTAAAATGGATTAATAATGACTATATTTATCAGCAAAGATGATGAGCAGATCAACGCCATTGTAAACCTCCAATTCATACTGGCACTGACGTTTCGAATTCAAAACCAATTTCATTAATGAATCATAATGGCTCAGCACTCAATTGTCTGCGCTGATGGACCTATGAATAGAGTAATGCAGGTTGAGCATGGTCCAATGTGATCCATTGTAATCATTATATTGTATGTATGTAGTGATGAATACAATATACTAGCTTCTCCCAGCGGTTTTGCCCACGTGGTTGTCGAAAATTATCCCAAGGGACGTTCTACCGGGATTAAAAGAAATCCAGGTCATAAACTACCTCTGTGCCAAGTTTCATCCAGATCCGTTCAGCCGTTTGAGCGTGAAGGACAGGCAAGCACACAAACTCACACACAAACATTCGCCTTTATAATACTGGTGTAATTATTTATTAAAACCGACTAAGTGTGCGTCCTACTCTCACACGAAAATACATCAGATTAAAAATACACGTGTATTTTGATACAAAACACTCATTATAATTTGAACTTTATTTCGCGGAATACTCGATCGTTTATAATTTTATTTATTTTACTGAAACAGGTTTCACCTCTAATCGTACTGAATTAAATATTTAATTATCCCTGTACGGGGAAAAAGATGGAATTCAGTGAACTCCCAGAACGATTATTCAGGCCGACTGGGATATTTAATTACTGTACAGTCAACAGCAAAAGTAGATGATCAAAAACAGAAACTCAATACTAGTGAATGGAGTTCGCGTCAGAACTGTGTGGCGTCGGAGTGATTCAAAAGTATATGATTGTAAATTATACCAAACATTTAGTACTAGTACAGCTGTCATATATTCGTGATCAGTTATAACTCCAAAAGTTATAAACACAATTCACATCAGAACTAAGAAGTAAAAAAAAAATTCAAAACTAGTGAACAGTCCACGATTGTTACTTGGAAAGCAATAAAGATATTGAGTATTGAGTACAGTTGAAATCAAAAATTAAATGATGAAACTGAGGCCACGTAATCATGAAGCAAATAATTCTTATTTTTAATTATCCCAGTAATTTTGTTTGTTATGTTTTACGGAAAAGCTGAATTTGATAAAGATTTGCATATTTAATAATATATGCCAAATTTCATCCAATTGAACCCCGAAAAAAGCATATGTTTATTAAAAATCATATAATTTAAAAACTTTACTATATTAATTGTTTTTTTTTTGTAACTTCTGTCAAATGTTCAAAAGTAGCTGATGTGATACAAAACAATAATTCAATAAATATTATTATCTTTGTATGTTCGCGAATTTATGTCAATGTTCAAAAGTAGCTATACAGTAGCGGCTACAGTATATTAAAAACGGAAGGTAGATTGATATTTTTATCTCTAGTCTAGTCTATTGACACTGCTTGCAATGTTCTAAAGTAGCTGATGCGATACAAAATATATATACTGTCTGTATGTCTGTATGTTACCTTTTCACGCTTAACCCACTGAACGGATTTGATTAAATTTGGCAGAGAAATACCGGGTTATTTTTCAATGACCGCCCAAATTTTCGCAGGGTGTTCTACCCATAAATATGAACAACTTTCACTATGGGACCAACTCAGAAATCACGAAAAAAAAATCTGCTGTTTCATACATTTTAGTCGAGTAGGTATTGATATTTTGTAGGAAACAGCAGATTTTTTTTCACATTCATTCGTAGAACACCCAGTGAAAATTTGGCCGGTCATTGAAAAATATCCCGGTATATTGCATCCCGGGGAAGGTCATAGCCTACTTGTTGTCTCAAAAATAAGTATCTTCGTATCTTGTGATATAACCGAACTCCACGCGGACGAAGTCGCAGGCAAAAGTTAGCATAAAATATATGAAAGAGATTGTATTGTAATTTTGTTGCCAGTCACTTCGTTTTCGTGACACATATTTTGTTTATTTTCATAATAACTGGTGCCCCAAAATTTGAGATAAATTAAGATAACATGGCCCGCCCCTCCAAATTTCAAAAAGTTTGAAAGTTTTTGGCCGGCTTGCTACTGAAAACGAATACTTACAACTATATACAAACGTTTTCGTAAGGATATGACCTACAAAAATTTAATCAGTAATTTGGAGGGGTTATGTTATCGTAGTTTATCTCTACATCATTGCGAATATTCATACAAAAGTTTTATATACTCCACGGATTTCACTGGTCAGGGTTGGAGCGTGATATTGTGTCAAACCTTCACATTCTGAGTATGGAATAATAATTTTCTCTATATTTTTTAGACAGCCGTGTTTTATGTCTGACTACTCTGTGATACGTGACACCGATATAACTTTATTTCTGGAAAATGCGTGAATGAATGTTTATTTAACCGCTAGCATTTATTTCAAATGAAACAGTTACAGGCTACTTTTGAATTGTCAAGTCAGATCATCAGAAAAATTAAGCTTGTTGCCCATTCTAAAGCTGTAGAGATTGTGCTTATGGGTAGTGTTTTTGTTGCCTCATGGTAACATTGGAGGGTTATTGTAAACTCGCCATAATTAAATTTGCCACAAGTAAAAATTATAGTAAACTTGCCACAGTGACAAAATAATTCACAACAGGTATAGTAAACTCGTCACAGGTAGGTCAAACTTGTTTTGGATGTACCGACAGTAAAACGATATTCGTTCAACATTACTGTTTAGTAAAAGTAATATAGTTTCCGAATAAAGAAAAAGAAGAAAACTGTATCAAAAAATATGATCCATGGGCCATGTGGCCATGGCCATTAAACACTACTACTTCGTTTGCTATCGGTACTTTTAAAGCTGTGGCAAGTTTTCGTGAGACAGATAAGACTGTGGCGAGTTTACTTTAATTTTTACTTCTGGCAAATTTTCATTATGGCGAGTTTACAATAACCCACATTGGAGTATGCCGTTTTTTAGAGGGTGGGAAATCATCAAATGACGCCTCCCGCTCTTGGTGGAGCGGAAGGGAGTGTTAGACTCTTACTGATTAAAACCCATCCATGTTCTTTCCTTAGCCTGTTATGTTCCGGGGTAGCGGTAACCCTTACTACCAATCCCGCTTAATTGAAGTATACCTATCTCTTCAATATACCGGTGACAATTGATATAAGGTACATTGCATTCAATTTTCACTTACGAGATTTTAAAGTAGTGTGTTACATAAATTGTATTACTATGGGCAACTCGGCAATAATATTAGATTTACCCTTTAATATCTGTCGTCAAAATGGCGGTACATATACATTTGTGATCATTTGTGGAAAGCAATTACTTGTGGCAGTGCAAATGTTTATGTAAAATCGAAGGTACACCGAAACTATCTGAAAAGGCAACCGACGCCAAAGTGTAGGATACTGCGTCTGCTTCAAAAAGATGTGTCACCTGTTAGAATGCAATAGTATCAGACATTTGTCTTGCTTTATGAATATCAGCCTACTGAGTTAGCTGAACAAAAAAATGTGATACTTCGTTGAGATCAAAAATATTCGACATCACTTTGACGGCATAATATAAATAACGAACAATATAAAGTTTCGAGTACTCTTCTATATTACAATCAATGCCGCTCATATTGCAAAACATTATGACATCTCATTGAAAACATAAATATCTGACAGTAATATTTCAAGTTATTTTACTGATTCTGGGTAGACGTAATAAACATTATTGTTCGATATTTTCAGTTTTTTTTTTTTTTTAGTATTGACTTTTTAAATTTAAACAAGTTTATTGGTGGAAATATGTGATAGAAGCAATAGTATCCCAGTGGTATTGGCCGCGATTTACGAGTTTTAGGTCGCGAGTTGGCACCCAAACAGGCACTTCACTTTGTGTATTTAATTTCATCACCACTGCTCACAAAACGGTGAAGGAAAACATCGTGAGGTAACGGGCATGTCCTAGATCCAAAAAATCAAAGACATGACTGTGACATCCACTGTGTCCCAGGAGTGGGGACATTAGAAGCTTATTATGTACTTATTGCAATGCGGTTGCAGTGCAAATTATATGAATGGGCCAAATAATAATATCAATAGGAGCTCGTGGTTAAGTACTAACAGCCTCACAGGTCGATCCATCAGGTTAAGCTACGCTTGCCGGGGTTGGCCGTGGATGGGTGACCATCTTTACATAACGAGACTCCTCCATGCCTCGGAAAGCACGTTAAGCCGTTGGTCCCAGCTGTCATTTGTGCATCTTTGAAAGTCGTTACGGGTCGTCAAAAGCCCGACAATCTGACAGCCAGTGTTACCAAGAGGTATTGTATTGCCCAATTACTGGGTTGTGGAGGTCAGATAGGCAGTCGCTCCATGTAAAATACTGGTATTCAGCTGCATCCGGTTAGACTGGAAGCCGACCCCAACATAGTTGGGAAAAGGCTAGGCAGATGATGAATATTATAGGGCCAAATATGCTTGACGCTTAAATTCTCCAATTTGGGTATTTGAAAGGGTAGTCAATAACGTTACTTTTTATGAACTGTCAAAACGCGGAACGTGTACGTGATTGGTATGAAATATAACAATGTGACGTCACAGATTTTTAGAATCAAATGGAATACTTATTAGCTTTAAATGCAATTTCACAATTATATATTCGCATTATGTTTAATTTCTGTACGGTGAGTCAAGTTTTTAAGACGAGCGGTCTTTTTTCTATGAGATTTTTATGTTTCAAATAGTCAATTGAATCTTCAGTCAAACTTGCAATGTTCATGTAACTCAGTATCAAACAACAGCTTGTACTTCAAAGTATTTAGCTACCAGGAATTTGAGGTATTACATGAGACTTTGTCTCTGGCAGTAGAATGCAGACGGTTTGTAACCTTTAATGTTAAGTTAGGTAATTCGTTTCAAAGTCTGGGCCAATTTGTCAAACGATACATTATTAGCTCAGGTAGCTATTTAACCGTGTATTTATTTTGAATTCCTCGTGGCTAAAAAAGGTAGCAAGGGTAGAAAAATTATGAAATCACTCACGGGATGTTTTTTTTCTTTGTGTATATTTGGGCAAATGTACTACAACTGTAAATAAATCAATCATTAGCCAAAAATATGTATTCATACATGGCCATACACATCAATATCCACATACATACATATAATCACGCTTGTAATCCCTGAAGGTTTAGACAGAGTTCATTCATATTACCGATAGACTCCGTCTATCGCTTTCCACCAGGTGAGATCGAGTTTAGCTGCATTCGGCACAAACATTTTTTACTGGTTAACCACCGAATCTGTAGTTAGACTATAACTTCCGTGAACCTGGCATTAGCTCTAAAAACCCAAGCAGTAAAAAGGATTTATTAAAGTACTTAATTTCAAACTATAGACATTTTATATGACATGATGATTTTTCATCATGATTTGAAATTGTCTGTAGAGTAAAGTTATGTGTAAGTACCTATGTACTTACGCATTACTTTACTCTGTTCCTCACATTCGGGGTGGACATCATGTTGTGCCTGGTGTGACTGCCCGACCGTTGATGTATGTTGATACGATGCATATGAGATACCTATGCTATTGTGCGTCGTAAACTTTGCTTGCGTGATGCAGGATTTTGCGTGACGTCAGTGTGACATGCAGCTGTCGATGCCGCTACTGGGATGCGTCTCTGGCAACTGTTTATTGTATATAGTGCCAACACTATATCTCAAAGGTTAAGTAACTTTTTTTGTCTTGTTTCAGTTATGGACGCCCCTGAATATCATCCTGTTCAACCTGGTGTGTTCAGATTTCTCGGTGTCAGTCCTGGGCAACCCCTTCACGCTCATATCAGCACTCTTCCATCGCTGGATCTTCGGGAAGACCATGTGTGTTCTCTACGGGTTCTTTATGGCTTTATTAGGTGAGTCTTTGATTTATATACTAGAAAAATAGGTTTATTGCCCTAGAAAAACGTGCGTACAAAAAAAATAAACAGAAGATAAAGAAGAAACTACATACAGATTTGCTAAGAAAAGCCTTGTTCAAGACTTTAGATGCTGTTGATTAAAAGAAAAAAATAATAATATCATAGGGAACCATAATTTTTTTAAGAAGTACATCATGTTATCTGTCAAATTTCTTCGATATGTTTTCAACTTTATTACATTAACATAAGGTTCATTTTCAATTGGCAATTGGACGGTTAGGGCTAGCTTGATGTGCTAGCGTCTATACTTAGATAAACTATGTTGGTAAACATACGATAAGATTCTTACTAATAAATGAGTCATGGTGTCTTGCAATAAAAATGATTATATAGGCGATGAAATAAGAACAGCAAAGTTAAGCAGGTAGTGTCTAAAAAACTGGAAAACCCTCAGAAGCAGTTAACATTAAAGTCAACTTGAAAAATAAATTATGAATGACATATTTTCACTAGACCAAACTAATAGAATTATCTTTTAGATTCGCTAAAAAGTGACGATTTGGATAAAAAATATGGTCTTACATTTTTTTACACAACTTTTGAATTGAATATTTTTTTGAATAGCAAATTGATTATCGCGCCACATCCCGTCACGTACACGACTTTGGGAAGTTTTTAAATAGACTGAAATCTACGTGAGATTTATTAGAGGCTCATAATTGTATAGGTACTTAATTTACTTAAAAATATTATTTTCTATTTGTTAATAAAGTATCACTTGTTAACTTTATTCACGACACCCCACGCTTGTTACTGTTTGTCGAAGAACAACAAAAATATACTTTTTCTTCACAACACAATATAAATGCGACTTTTTATGTACCCCAAAAGGTAATATACGTGTTAGTAAACATGAGTTTTAGGTCAAAAGAATACGGTTCAGAAATGAGTTGTTATGTAATCTACCCACGTAATATAACCCACGTCTAACCCTGTAGCCAGGAAAAACACACTCATGCGTACGCGTCTCGCTGCTTCGGAGAAAACAAATGAAAGAAGGTATTTAGAGTAGATACTCCACGAATCACCGCGCTACGCGACTTGCGGTAATGGTAGGAAATAAGTGACGCGCGCGCATGTTTGATTGAGTCAAGTCGCATCGCTCGAGATCATGAATCAGAATCAGGGACCCAAGACAAAGTCACATTTTCATTAACGATAACGAAATTAGATAAATCCCAAATGTATGGAATTGGCATAAGCTTTCGAAATGTCACGTGATCAATCGTTTTCATCGCTAAGTGCTAGGCAATGTCAAATTGCTCGATCAATATTCCAATACAAATGCGTTGACAAGTGGCGTTCTAGACAATTCGAATCGCAGAGATAATTAAATGTTCGAAATCGAATCGATACGGAGTGATTGACACTTGTCTGGGCCCCCTGAACCGTCACTTCTTAAAGCAGTATTATTTAATAATATTACTTCAGTGTGAGAATGTGAAGGAGCTATACCTCCTGTATAGGGGAGGTATAGCTCCGTCTGCTGCTTTAAGAAGGACACATAGGATTACATAGAATCATAGTGCTATTGCATTTGCACACATTCTGGAAGATGGTTGTCCTCGGCGGACTCCGTTATGATGATGTAGAAAATTATGCGTTGAAGTTTTTCTTTACACGTACAGATAATTACACGGCTTGCCAGTAAATTCACCACTATTAGTCCACACCGGCTATCTGGCAGCTAGTGCGTGTAAAAAAGGAGCTTATTCTTTAACCTTTTGAACGCAATTGTGACATAAGCAAGCGTTTGCCCTGTACGCCAACGACTCAAATTGTTACAATGCGAGTATGTACAGAGGCCAGCACATCAAGTTACCACAATCTGTCAAATTTGTTTGATAGTATTTCAACTTTATTGCAAAGACATAAGGTTCATTTTTAATTGAGAAAATTTGACAGTTAGGGATAGCTTGATGTGCTGGCGTCTGTACATCATAACACGAAATTGTTTATATTGATATCTTAAAAAATTAAGCTCTCGTACGTATTTAATGTCATGAAACATTATCAAAATTAAGGAAATTCATGATAACAAGAAAAAATAAATTAATTGTTGCTTGGCGTGGAGGGCATTTATGCTCTGGTGTTCAAAAGTTAAAAAAACATTTCGAGATATAAACGTCGTAGAGACGAATCCGCGATGAAAAATAGTGTGATAATTCGAGATGGCACGTGAAGAGCATCGTAGCAATTATAGAAAAAACCTTTTTAGAAAGCACCCTTAACTTTTACAGTAATCATTTCGAGGAGCGTTCTCAGATTTTGGATAAACAACTAGTACAGACAGCTAGAAAAACAACAATTCTCAAGTTACGATACCAATCAGTTTTCCGAGATGAAAAGTCTCTTTATCCTTTATAAGATACCAAGTTGTCTCTACATTTGTGCTAAATTCCATCAAAATTGTTTCAATTGTGTACGAAATATTAAAGGAGGCCGACGTGAGAGATAATCATTTTCTCATTTATCTAGCTACAGCTTCTATCCTTCAGTAATTTGGCAAGATAAGACCCATTTATGTAATACTAACTGCTGCCAGTAGCTTCGCCCGTGTCGATGTCAGAGATTAGCCCAAGGGAACGTACTACCAGGACTTCGCACAAAATTCCTTTTTGTCCGACCCACCCCATTGACGAAACGGTTGGCGCAGTGGTTGAGCAATTGACTGCTGCGCACTATGTCGCGGGTTCGATTCCCGCACGGAACAAATATTTGTACGACCTGCAAGTATTTGTTACGAGTCTGGGTGTTTTTCTATCTATAATATGTATGTATTTACAAAAAAAAAATGTATAAGTATAAGTAGTTTATCAGCCATCTCGTTACCATAACACAAGCATTAGGTTGCTTAGCTTGGGACGATATGGCGTTGTGTGAAATGTCCAAGGATATTATTATTATTATTACCCCATCGCATCGTATTGCCTACCCGCACGTTTAATTCGTATTCGCTTGACGTTCTTACTAACTTCTCGTCTTTTTGCTGGGCTTCTAAACGTCCTATCATGATGCAGCATAGCATATTATAACCTTCCGCAAGAATGGGGATGAAGCCTGCGTAAAAAAAAGAAATTATATTAAGTCCGTCAATCAGAGAAAAAAATATTAGTCACAGAATTTTTGCTTTATTATATTAACAAAAAATGACAAACAAACGCATTAAAGTTGTGGAGTTGGGGCTTGATACGTCACAGTAAGTCTAAAAACTACATACTCGTGACGTCATGCCACATTTCAACTCAATGTATTAGCGTAATCTTTGGATTAATCGTAAAAAAGAAACAACACGTGTCCAATATTTTTTGTAAATCTAGCTTATAGACTAAAAAAAATATCTAGTCATCGTCCCTATTGGGCTCTCAAATGCAACAAGATTTTTTATCCGACCAGCAGTAACACAGATTAGCGCCCTCAAACAAACTCTTCAATTTTATAATCCAGCTCCCCCACAAGCTTACGACAGTCACAGTCTTACGTAATAACGGAACTAGGGCACAGCCTTCTCATATGTCTCACATTACTATGTTCTTTGTGGTCTTAGCTCTCGACAGAAAGTGAAATGATCTAATATTGAGTTTTCAATTTGTCAACCTAGTCTGTTTTCCCAACTATGTTGGGATATGCCCTGAAATAGTAGATTATACAACAAGTGAAAAATTCGAGGAACTAAGTTAGATCCCGAGAGCAGCGAAGGATTCTACATTAGAAACCTGAGTGAAGCGAGGGATACAAGAACCGAGATGTTTTTTTTAACACGCTTTTATTAGCTCGGGTTGTATCTATGTATGTATTAATGTATGTAACGGAATCTTTGAGCTTAATTTTCACCGGTTTCTAAAAGTCTGATCAACTTGAAACTTTGCACACGTCTCAAGTACCGATGGCAATGCAATAATTTGAACTAAAAAGTAGGAAATAAAAAATTTTACGGCCTGTTTTCTACCCCTTACCATTCTAAAAAAAATGTAGTATAGAATTTATATCTTTATACAATGACATAATCGTGCTTGTCCCATATTCAAAATATTTTTATTCACTGTTTGATGAATTAAATGCCCAAAGAATCAGCAATGGTAAAAATAGGTTTTTAATTGAACCGGTTGCAAAATGCAGGACCGTCAGGATTTGATTGACTATTGTCATTTTGCTTTACCAATCACAACAGTTTTTATTCTAATTATATAGATTTTCTGATTGCTGGTATTTATTAATTAATTTTGTAATTTTTATCGAACCGTTCAAAATTCGTTCACGTAACCACATTTCCATATCTCCCGGCTAAACGGAATTCAGTTGGAAATCAACCGCGGGCGCCGGTAGCCTCGTGTCAAATAATCAAATCAAATAATCAAGGTAGTGCGTACAGAACAAATGAGTTAATAACTCACTAAGAACGAATAACCTTGCAAGCAATAGTAAGTCGCAACTTTTTTTACAAGACCAGTGGCGGGTGGCCCAGTGAAAAGGCCCTGACGAGTCGTAGGTCGTGGATTCGAACCCAGGCACTTTGTGTAAATAATTTTATCACCACTGCTCTCACTACGGTGAAAGAAAACATTAAAACATCGTAATGAAACCGGTATGTCCTACAACTAAAATTGGAAGACATGTGATATAACATCATTTCTAAGTTGTTACATATTTTCTCCACCACTGATTAACGGTGAAGGGAAACATCGTGAGGAAACCCGTGGACCTTCGGTCTGAGATCACCAACCCGCACTGAGCCAGCGTGGTGATCAAACTCATTCCTTCTCTGCACTAGTATTAATTTTTGTGTGGTTAGTGATTAACCTGGTGTCAGAGTTTTTATGCAGCCCATGACGGGCCTCTGACTTAGCTTCACATGCTGTTGAGAAATACCTCTCAAGCATGCCGGTTTCCTTACGATGTTTTCCTTCACCGATTTTTAGCAAGTGATAATTACACAATACGCATATGAATCCATAAAAGTCAGAGGAGCGGGTCTTGGGTTCGAACTCGAGACCTATGACTTGGCAGTCCGACGGTCACACCACTAGGTTATCAGCATGAGAAGTGGCCTTAGCCCGATACCCGGGACATTACAGGCAATTAAAATGTGACATCTAACACCCCGCACTGGGCCCGGGTTATAAAACGTATTCTCGAGTACTTCGAAAAAAATAAAATGTAGATATTTGCATGAATAAAGTGATAGAACTAGAAAAATCACTTCGTCAACTTTTTATAAATATAAATCTGTCATATTAAAAGACCAGGCATAAATTCTCCGAATATTGTCACCTAACTTTCAGATTATTTAGTAACAAAATACTCATTATTTTACAAAAAAACTCTGTTAACTCGACTCTCGGTTTCTCGACTTGAATCTATGAATTTATTCATGGAAATATCGATGGGTATTTCTATTTATCGTTCGACTTGTATCTAACGAAGTGAGAAAAATTACAGAAGGTGCGAGTACCTATTGGATTGATACAATATTCTGAGAATCATTGTGTATAGGCATGAGTTTTATCGGAAAATAACTTAATATTTTCGTCAGACATTCGTGGATCGTGCTGGGAAAAATCCCTAGTTTGTTGGTAAGGTTGGTAGGTCTAGTTGTTGGATTCCCTTTTTACGCAACTGTATACAATATTATACATCACTGGATCTTTGTTTTCGTGCCATATAGAATAGAATATACACCTACAATTTACATTTTTTTATTTTTATTATAGATATAACTTCGAAAGCGATTTTTTAAAGACAACCGACCTTATTAGCCCAACTTAGTTAGAGATTTTTGAATCGTCAGATAAGTTTTATTGGAGGAATAAATATGACAGTTTGACAGCTTTTGCAACGAAAATAATGTCACACCGCCATTTTGATTCTTCAAAAGTTCTCAGGCGATTGAAAAATCGCAAGTTTATATTTTCTATTTTCGCACATACTTATTGAAAAAAATGGAGGCGAAATCAATCAGTTATTTCTTTAGATAAAAGTTATCAGGTGATTGCAAAAATGGCCCTTAGTCATGTAATACTTTCTATTTTCGCACATACAACATACTTATTGAAGGAAAATGGGGGCGAAACAGATACCTAGATTTATTTGTTTGAACAAAATAATAACGTCAAATATAGTACACTAGCAACCCGCCTCGCCTTCGCGCGGGCGAAAACTTTTTAAACTATACGTATAAACCTTCCTCTTGAATCAATCTTTCTTTCCAAAGCGATTTGATAGGTTGAAACTAGTTTTAAGTTAGGACTTGAGGTTCTGTAAAACAGACCTTAGAGTACAGAGGGACAGATGGCGGAAAGCGGCTTTGTTTTATACTATGTCAAGGCTCGTGGCTAAGTATTAACAGCCACCCAGGTCGATCCATCAGGTTAAGCTACGCTTTCCGGGGTGGGGCGTGGATGGGTGACCATCTTTACATACCAAGACTCCTCCGTGCCTTGGAAAGCACGTTAAGCCGTTGGTCCCGGCAGTCATTTGTGCACCTTTGATAGTCGTTACGGGTCGTCAGTAGCCCGAAAATCTGACAGCCAGACTGGAAGCCAACCCCAACATAGTTGGGAAAAGGCTAGGCAGATGATATGTTGAGATGTGGCGGCAACGAGACAAAATGATCTTAATTTCAATGTAAATAAAGCCGGTGTCATTTTGCACACAGTGGCTTCTCATTTTGAGCTAGCTTATATTGCTAATAAGTACAAGGGGTGACTTAATTGTGTACAGTCGCCTACTTAAAGGCTCATATAAATGTCTACGAAGGTACTCGTAATATAATAACGAATCGTTATTAGGGTACTGGATCGTATTAATTAAACTAGGAGTTTAATTAATTGCTTTATCGGGTTCATTCGTTTGTTTTCGTTTCTTTATTTAGTTTTTTTCTAGCTCTAGTCAGCTTGATCGATGACTATCAAAATCATTTCTTTTTCCTAATATAAATCCATGTCGGCTCCATCCAACGGCTTTTATCTTTTATAATTACTAGAGAACATAACATAAGCCGTTGGTCCCGGCTGTCATTTGTGCATCTTTGCCAGTCGTTACGAGTCGTCAGAAGCCCGAACGTCTGACAGCCAGTCTTACCAAAGGGTATCGTATTACCCAGTTACTGACTGGGTTTTGGAGGTCAGATAGGCAGTCGTTCCATGTAAAATATAATATGTGGTATTGAGTTGCATCCGGTTAGACTGGAAACCGACTCCAACATAGTCGGGAAAAGGCTTGGTAGATTGATTTTTCTATTAGGTAGGTACTAGAGAACATACATAGCATCACGCCTGCAATCTTCGATGTGTTAGGCAGAGATATACCCATAGTAAAACTCACATTTTGTCAGTGATGTTCGACAGCAATGTTTGTTATCGTCACGAGTCTTATTTAGTTAAGAAAAAAAAAAGATTATTTCAATTACAACGGGCGTTTAATAATAATAATAATAATAATAATATAATTTTTATTTCGGACACAAAAAATCCATAAAGTGTGTGTGTGTGTGTGTGTTTAGACACATATTTTTGGAGATCTCCTTTTAAGCAAGGAATTGCTTGTATTAGGAGTCTCCGCACTTCCGCTTATCATTAATTGCTAATAATCAAGAAAAAAACTGTCACTGGCCAGCAAATTGCAAAAAACACGTAAGAAAATTTGAATATCGCGCGTACCCTCGTTGCATTCACCTTAAGCAGTCATTTGTTTCAAGTATTTAATTTAGCCGTAATAAATAATTATTATGAATTGTAAACTTTGTTAGCGACATTACAGGAATTTATTACCTAATTAAGGAAGCTCTCTTGAATTTGTCAAGATTTATGCTTCTATGAGAGTCGCGATATTCGATTACACGTGAATTTTATAGTTATGTTTTAAGCAGTCTATGTATGAATGTTTTTTAAATGATTTAAACCTATTTACAGAAATGAATTCAGTTACGTAAATTGGTTTAATGCACTTTTGCACATCAATAATATTTAAAAAACTAGATAAGGTCGACGTATTCTATATGACGACTCGGAGAAGAAAAGCCGAAACAAACTCACGAAGGAACATGGATGGGTTTTAGTCAGTAAGAGTCTGACACTCCCTTCCGCTCCACCCAGAGCGGGAGCAGTCATTGGATGATTTCCCAGCCTTAAAAAAAAAAAAAAAAAGGTCGAACCCCCGACCAAGACTTCATGTCTGAACTTTTACTATAGGACCATACTTGAAATCGTAAAAAAAAAGATCAGGTGTTCAGTAAATTTATGTTCGCCTAACACGTCAAAATGTATTCAACAGCTGATTATTTTCGCGATACTAAAAGTTGCTTGTTATAATTAAGTACAATGTCAAGAGGTCAAGAACGACTTAAATTTAATCTTGTATCTTTTCGTGATACTTTTGACATTGACACGCTAAGAAGAAAAAGGCTCAGGTCTGAAGGAAAGTTAAAGAAAAGAAAGAAAACTATTTTATTTGGGACACTAACAAGAAATACAACAGAAAAAGGTTGACTGGTAGAAAATGCCTATGGCATTAAGTCCGCCTCTGTACATTTCTGTGCTTAAAGTATTAAATAAATAAATAAAAAGTAACGAAAAAACAAAACAAAATATAAAAAAACAAACACCAAAAATTTAAAAAGAGACCTCTGCGAAGCCCAAAAGGCTCCTACCTCAGCATAATGCTGTGATATTTAAAAAAAAACGCAGCGGTGGTAGTCTGCATACAACCACAAACTAAACATTAAATCACTACATAGTATAAAGCAAAGTCGCCGTGTCTGTCTTAATGTCTGTATGTATGCTTAGATCTTTAAAACTACACAACAGATTTTGATGCAGTTTTTTTTAATAGATATAGTGATTCAAGAGGAAGGTTTATATGTATAATAACATGCAATTTCCGTCATCAACGCGGGTGAAGCCGCGGGCAGAAGCTAGTTCTAGAATAAAATAATTTCAAAAGATTTTATTATATTGCCCCAAAAATTCGACCTACATTTAAATATATTGAATTAACCTACATCTTGCACACCTCACGCCATAAAGCCCTTTATTATTCCGTATTTCCTATCACACGGCTCCATCTAAATAGCTTCATTAGTTTCTGGTTAATAAGATCTCGCGCTTCGAATAGCTAAATATGTATAATGAAATGGATTCACCCTTTTAATTATGTATTAAGTGGTCCCGTGAATGTGTGGGGTTAGTGACTAACCTGGTGTCAGAGTTTTTATGCTGGACCTCTGACTTTGCTTCACATGCTGTTGAGAAATATCTCTCAGACATGCTGGTTTCCTCACGATGTCTTCCTTTACTGATTTTTAAGCAAGTAATAATTATACAACACGCACATGAATCTGTAAAATGTTTGGGGTAATATCCAAGTTATATGCCTTTGGGAGAAGACGTACCTACTTCTAGTAAAATTATCGGAAAGGAAACTAAGTGCCAATTTTACCAATGACACTGAACGCGATCAAGATATTTATACCTCTTTCAAGGCCAATATTCAATAGTGTCAATATTCCACAGAAAATAATGATACTGACAGCCCTTAAACGGGGCTTAGGTTCCGATTCACCCCTGCGTCCCTATTCAACCCGTTTGAAGATACTGATCGCGTTATGTTAAAAGTAGGTAGTTTTATACAGTGTGCGTTAAAATATTAGAAAAAATAGAGATACATAATTGGTGAAATTTGAATTTGTTATGCAATTTTTTTTATTATTCTCAAATATATATTATATTTTCAACTACGGTGTCTAGTCGTGATGTCATATTGAAGCACCATTAAAAGTTACGTCAGTAAATAATTGAAATTACAAAGTGTGAAAGAAGATGTCATTGAAAAACTTGGGATCGTACCATAAGTTGAGACCAATTTAATTACATGTCAGATTTTTAATATACCTATTTTATATAAATCTGATATTGAATTTAGTCTGGCTGCGTCCGCCCTTTTTTAGTACGTAACGTTAAATAAATAAATTTAGGTTTTTGAAACAATTTTCTCTGGGGTCATGAGGGTCGCAAGGTCAATGATAACGTTCTTCATTTTATGGGTATCCAGAGTAGTAAGTGAACAATTTGTAATTTTTATTATTTATTTATGAGGAACAATTTAAAATTGTGTTTGATACATTATACATCATAAATAATAATATTAAAAAAAAATCTGCGATGCGATATCAAATCATAACTCAATAATTGCTTTTGCCCAGTCGGCTACAGTTATGATTTTGTATCGCATCAGTTACTTTAGAACATTGCAAGCATGCAGTGTCAATAGACTAGACTAGAGATAAAAATATCAATCTACCTTCCGTTTTTAATATACTGTAGCCGCTACTGTATAGCTTGAACTTTTGAACATTGACATAAATTCCCGAACATACAAAGATAATAATATTTATTGAATTATCGTTTTGTATCACATCAGCTACTTTTGAACATTTGACAGAAGTTACAAAAAAAAACAATTAATTTAGTAAAGTTTTTAAATTATATGATTTTTAATGAACATATGCTTTTTTCGGGGTTCAATTGGATGAAATTTGGCATATATTATTAAATATGCAAATCTTTATCAAATTCAGCTTTTCCGTAAAACATAACAAACAAAATTACTGGGATAATTATAAATAAGAATTATTTGCTTCATGATTACGTGGCCTTAGTTTCATAATTTAATTTTTGATTTCAACTGTACTCAATACTTAATATCTTTATTGCTTTCCAAGTAACAATCGTGGACTGTTCACTAGTTTTGAATTTTTTTTTTTACTTCTTAGTTCTGATGCGAATTGTGTTTATAACTTTTGGAGTTAGGTATAACTGATCACGAATATATGACAGCTGTACTAGTACTAAATGTTTGGTATAATTTACAATCATATACTTTTGAATCACTCCGACGCCACACAGTTCTGACGCGAACTCCGTTCACTAGTATTGAGTTTCTGATTTTGATCATCTACTTTTGCTGTTGACTGTACTCACTAGGTCCTCGAATAATCCGTATAAAATTGCTTCACACAACGCCCACAGTATAAATATAAACACTGTTTGTCCACCACACAACGTCAACGGGTCTTCAAAGAGAAACGAACTGAACGTGACGTGCCGGTGCTGTGTGTGGTGGACGGGAGGCCACAGTAAGTATCGCTACTTTGGCGCCGCCATGTCGTTCTCGTTGACGTCCTGCTGACTTGATGGTGGACACACGGCCAATGACGAGCATTTCTACATATAAGATATAATATTTCCAGAAACTGAACATTATAAAGCGATTTTTTACCTGATGCACTCCTGACTGACTGGAATTATCAATGGCTAACTGACTAGAATTATCAATGACTGACTAAATCTAATTATCAATGACTAACTGACTAGCATTATGAATGACTGACTAAATGTAATTATCAATGACTGCCTGACTTCCTGACTGGAATTAGCAATGACTTACTGACTAGAATTATCAATGACTTACTGCCTGACTGACTAAAATTATCAATGACTGACTGACTGACTAGAATTATCAATAACTGACTGACTGACTAGAATTATCAATGACTGACTGACTGACTAGAATTATCAATGACAGACTGACTGACTGTAATCATCAATGACGGGCTGAATGACTGTAATTATCAATGAGTGACTGAATGACTGAATTTTTAGTGACTGTCTAACTAGAATTATCAATGACTGATTGGAATTATCAATGACACACTGAATGACTGGATTTTTAATGACTGTCTGACTAGAATTATCAATGGCTGATTGACTGACTGGAATTATCAATGACTGACTGACTGTAATTGTCCCGAAACTATAATAAAGTAATAGCGGGATTTTAAATTCATTAACATCGAGATATTTGATGTGATTCCATACTCGATGAGGTAATAGTTCTTTTTCGTTTTTCTTATTTATCAAGATAAATACAAAAGAAATAAATGTAAAAATTAATGAAAATATTTTCATTACAAATCTCTTCCAGCAGACCTTCGCCTGGGTAAGTTTTTTCTTTATATATTGGCTAGTCGGCTATATTTCTCCGATAACTTTAATTCGTTTCCGACCCAATAGACAGGACCGGACGGGATATATCGTGCTCATAAACAATTCATGGAGTTCTGTTACCCTTCTGTATCTACCCATCGATATTTTATTCTAGGTATTTTGTTGTTATATTTTATCAGAAAATCCTTTAAAATATAGAGCGTAAGTACACTTTCTGGCATTATCGCACTCTATCCAAACGTTGATGGAAAACATCGTGAGGAAACTGGCATATCCTTTTTTTTTTTTTTAAGGCTGGGAAATCATCCAATGACTGCTCCCGCTCTGGGTGGAGCGGAAGGGAGAGTCAGACTCTTACTAACTAAAACCCATCCGTGTTCCTTTCGTAGCCCTTTATGTTCCGGGTTAGCGGTAACCCTTTCGGACAATTCCGCTTACCCGGCAGGCTTGGCCCTGAGGGGCCCCTTCATATGCTGACATCTCTTTGAGGCGCGCGTAGAACATATACGCGCCGTCCGGCACGGGTCTGGTGCTGATCGGACGGTGAGTCACCCATTACTCACCGTCCGCAGGCCCGCGCCTACGGTGGCCGGGAGTCATCACGTGGCTCCCGACGCCCGGGGCGTCTCCTGCGGCGGCTGGGACGGGAGTACCTTTCTCTCTCCCATCCCGCCACCTCTCTCGCGAGCATAACTTTTTCGCAGAAGGAGGTGACTGCCTCCCACTCCCTCTCGCCCCGGACCATGGCTTGCGCCAGGGCCGGGCGCGAGAGGTCGCCGCCGCCGATCGCCTCTACGAGGACACGGCGGTGCTCCGCCCAAGCGGGGCAGGTTTGCACCGTGTGCTCTACCGTGTCCTCTGGGCGATCCAACTGGCATGTCCTATAACCAAAAGTTTGAAGACATCTACCAACCCGCGCTGGGACGCGTGGTGGATTACGGCCCACCTCTCTCGAAGAGAGGACGCCTGTGTCCCAGCAGTGGGAACATTATAGGCTGATTGATGATTATTATTATCCGTTTTGCGCGGATGTGACGCATATTTCCCCACAACTTGCTTTTTTATTTCTTCAACAGTTTGCTGCAAATAAACTGCTGCTGCAGTGTTTGTCTATCTATACTAATATTATAAAGAGGAAAACTTTGTTTGTTTGTTTGGTTGTAATGAATAGGCTCAAAAACTACTGGACCGATTTTAAAAATTCTTTCACCGTTGGAAAGCTTAGTTTTCTAGGAGTAACATAGGCTACTTTTTATCCCGGGAAAAATAACGGGTCCCACGGGAAAGACCACGGGAGCGAAGCCGCGGGCAAAGTGCTAGTCTATAATATGTATGTATTTACAAAAAAAATATATATATATACATATATAAGTAGTTTATCAGCCATCTCATTCCCATAGTACAGAGGCCAGCACATCAAGCTATCCCTAACTGTCAAATTTTCTCAATTAAAAATGAACCTTATGTCTTTGCAATAAAGTTGAAATACTATCAAAGAAATTTGACAGATTGTGGTAACTTGATGTGCTGGCCTCTGTACAAGCATTAGGTATATAAGATTTGCTTAGGTTAGGACTATATGGCGTTGTGTGAAATGTCCAAGGATATTATTATTATTATAAACGTATTTTCTTTCTTCTTCTTCTTTGAGTGTCAGACCAGTCAGACCCAATTATCTGACACGAGAAATACGGCAAAAGCTTACTTTCATTTATCACAGTGAAGAGACTAGACGGTCAGCTATATTTTTTATCAAAGGTAACTCGAGAGCACCGGGCGAATTGAATTATCGGCTCTCTTTGAGACTCTTTTACTTACTGTAGTTACTCTACTAGAGTACGGTAACAGTGAAGCTCGTGAATATGTAATTACAGCCGTACGGATCGATCCATCAGGTAAAGCTACGCTTGCCGAGGCTGGGTGGACGATGGATGACCATCTTAACATAAATCGAGACCCCTCCGTACCACAAACGCACCTTAAACCGTTGATCCCGGCTGTCATTCTTGAATCTTTGACATTCGTTACGGGTAGTTAGAAGCCCGAAAGTCTGACAGGCAGTTTTACCAAGAAGTATCGTATTACCTAGTTATTGAATGAATAAGAATAAGAATAAGAATTATTTATTTGCAGAAAATACAGGTTTTACCAGTTGTAAAAATTGGTGGTTTATGCACAATCCATATTTTGCCTGTTTAGGGCATGCAAATTAGTTTGTAGTACATTAATACCAGGTAGGTAGTTACTATAAAATATGTTCTAAGTATTATAAAATAACAAAACAACTATAACAAGCATAACAATTTTCTGTATCTATTAATATAATACCTATTTATTAAATATCTACCTATTTTAAAATAACAATGTTTCTTTATGCTGCATGAATTCTTGTATATTATAGAAACAATTATCTGTTAGCCATCTTCGCATGGGTTGTGGAGGTCAGGTAGGCTCAGCTGCATCCGGTTAGACTGGAAGCCGACCCCAACATAGTTGGTAAAAGGCTAGGCAGATATGATTGACTAGAGTACCGTCCCTAAAGAATAGTTATGCATCTGTCTCTTTGAGTGCCAAGCCACAGATCAACAGGTTTTCATACCAAGGCTTTCATTTGTTTTTCCTTTACTTGGTGCCAAATAAATCTATAGCACCGTTAACATCGCTGTCTAAGAATGAATATGAAAATGAACACGTTTATTGACACATTACGTTCACGACACTGTAAGTTTCATCGCTTCTTAGCGAATAGAAACCTAATACAATTTCTAAGTCTGTATTTTATATTGGTTCTTTGCTTTTTTCTCAAGCTGACCCAGTTAAAAAAATTAACACGCTGAACAGAGGTAGAATTTCGTCTAAAAATTATCTCCTTAGAATTTACAATTTCATTCAAATTGGCCGACAAATCTTTCTAAGATTATTTTTGGAAAATTTTTGATCTAAATCTAATTCAAAAGTCATTTATTCAAACTAGACTGAAAATCTTTTGGCTTTTTGAAGGTCAATATTACATAAGACAGTCCCCCAAAACGCCCACCCACCACTTCCTAGTGCTTTAGCTGGGAAGAAGAAGTGGCGCAACAAACTCCTCAGCAGCACAGCTGTCTGTTCAGTTGGAAATCAATAAACACAGTATGATTCATTTTTACACACACATTACTAGGAAGCATTGTATAACGACATAAAAGGGAAGTTTAACAAGTAATCAAACACTCACAACACAATATATAAGTAACCTCAACAATTTCGATATTACTAGCTGATAACCGCGGTTTCAGTAACTTTATATATGGAAACTACTACACGTAGGTATAGTCAACCTCATAAAATCAACATAAGGTTGATTTTCGCTTGCACGTCATAAAAGGACAAGGGTGGCAACCACTACCTCTTATAACTCCACTGAGGTTTAAACCGTGATTAGTTTAAAGCTCAGTAAAGTTTCAATTTACTGGGAATTGACAAAAGTGATCCTAAATCAATGACGAGATTGATCACCCACAGATTTAAAAAAAGACTTAACATAATCTATATATCTATATCTATATACATATAATAAAACAGTAAAAAAACTGTGTCTGTACATTGAATTTATTAAAAAAATAATAATTGAGGGGGGTTTAGAAACAGTAATAGAGCACGAATCCAAAAAAAAAAAATTGTCTGTTTGTCTGTATGTCTGTTTGTTTGTACACGCTAATCTTCGGAACTACTGGACGGATTGGAATGTTTTTTTTTTTGTTGTATAGGTATTAAGTCTGGGCAACATAAAGGCTAATTTATTTTGGAAACTTGAACACCTGATGCAGAACCGCAACAGAGCAGCTAAACTATAAGAGATACAAAAATGATACCATAGCAAAAATTGTTCCACGTGATGAGCATTTTCTGCTGAGAGAATAAATTTGAAGATCTGGAACACCTGATATGGAACTCCAAGAGCCCGGCTACACTATAACATATATAGGAATGACGTCTTAGAGAAAGTTGTGCGGTCTGATGGGTATTTCCTGTTGACTTATAAAAATCGAAGATCTGGAACACCTGTTGTGGAACTCCAAGAGCCTAGCTACACCATAACACATATAGGAATGACGTCTTTGCAAAAGTTGTTCGGTCTGATGGGCATTTCCTGTTGACTTATAAAAATCGAAGATCTGGAACACCTGTTGTGGAACTCCAAGAGCCTAGCTACACCATAACACATATAGGAATGACGTCTTTGCAAAAGTTGTTCGGTCTGATGGGCATTTCCTGTTGACTTATAAAAATCGAAGATCTGGAACACCTGTTGTGGAACTCCAAGAGCCTAGCTACACCATAACATATATAGGAATGACGTCTTAGAGAAAGTTGTGCGGTCTGATGGGTATTTCCTGTTGACTTATAAAAATCGAAGATCTGGAACACCTGTTGTGGAACTCCAAGAGCCTAGCTACACCATAACACATATACGAATGACGTCTTAGCAAAAGTTGTGCGGTCTGATGGGTATTTCCTGTTGACTTATAAAAATCGAAGATCTGGAACACCTGTTGTGGAACTCCAAGAGCCTAGCTACACCATAACACATATAGGAATGACGTCTTTGCAAAAGTTGTTCGGTCTGATGGGCATTTCCTGTTGACTTATAAAAATCGAAGATCTGGAACACCTGTTGTGGAACTCCAAAAGCCTAGCTACACCATAACATATATAGGAATGACGTCTTAGAGAAAGTTGTGCGGTCTGATGGGTATTTCCTGTTGACTTATAAAAATCGAAGATCTGGAACACCTGTTGTGGAACTCCAAGAGCCTAGCTACACCATAACACATATAGGAATGACGTCTTAGCAAAAGTTGTGCGGTCTGATGGGCATTTCCTGTTGACTTATAAAAATCGAAGATCTGGAACACCTGTTGTGGAACTCCAAGAGCCTAGCTACACCATAACACATATAGGAATGACGTCTTTGCAAAAGTTGTTCGGTCTGATGGGCATTTCCTGTTGACTTATAAAAATCGAAGATCTGGAACACCTGTTGTGGAACTCCAAGAGCCTAGCTACACCATAACACATATAGGAATGACATCTTAGCAAAAGTTGTTCGGTCTGATGGGCTTTTCCTGTTGATTTATAATAATCGAAGATCTGGAACACCTGTTGTGGAACTCCAAGAGCCTAGCTACACCATAACACATATAGGAATGACGTCTTAGCAAAAGTTGTGCGGTCTGATGGGTATTTCCTGTTGACTTATAAAAATCGAAGATCTGGAACACCTGTTGTGGAACTCCAAGAGCCTAGCTACACCATAACACATATAGGAATGACGTCTTTGCAAAAGTTGTTCGGTCTGATGGGCATTTCCTGTTGACTTATAAAAATCGAAGATCTGGAACACCTGTTGTGGAACTCCAAGAGCCTAGCTACACCATAACACATATAGGAATGACGTCTTACCAAAAGTTGTTCGGTCTGATGGGTATTTCCTGTTGACTTATAAAAATCGAAGATCTGGAACACCTGTTGTGGAACTCCAAGAGCCTAGCTACACCATAACACATATAGGAATGACGTCTTTGCAAAAGTTGTTCGGTCTGATGGGCATTTCCTGTTGACTTATAAAAATCGAAGATCTGGAACACCTGTTGTGGAACTCCAAGAGCCTAGCTACACCATAACACATATAGGAATGACGTCTTACCAAAAGTTGTTCGGTCTGATGGGCATTTCCTTTTGACTTATAAAAATCAAAGACCTGGAACACCTGTTGTGGAAATCAAAGCTATCACTAATTTTACTGTGTAATTAAAAAATAACATAAACTGGGAGTACCTGCACGCGGTGAAGGCGGTAACAGTTTAGGACCGATTTTCGATGACGATCGTATATCATTGAAAATTTGACTCTACTGGCCAAAAGTCCTTTATCGTATAATATGCCTTCGGGCTTTTGTTGTTTGAGTGTTTAATTTCCTTTTCCATTTATCTTCTACCGGGTCTTCGTAACGCAGGGGAGCAGTCATTTTAATTTAGATTTTTATTGATCAGGTATCTTCACAATAAAACTATGACCATGCCTAAAAAGAGGTCAAATCTTTCTCAATGTTCCAAAAGAGCTAAAAGATTGAGGATCATAAGATCCCAAGAATTACCAAAGAGCGTCAGGAGAGACTTGATGCTGTTTGAGAACATTAGGATGCAACTCGCTCCGTGGAAACCTCTTCGGGTCGCGAAGCACGCCTGCGTTCTTAGCGTAATCATTAGGTCTCAAGAGACCAGTGAAGAATATGATGCGCGACTGACTGATCGTGAACGTCATGAATTGTCTCGCGAGTCAGAGACGTTCACGGAAAGAGAATTACGCTTGAGTTCCAAGCGTATCTACGCATCGACTTCTAGGTCTCTAGAGACAAGTGGGGCACGTGATGTGCGACTGACCGCTGATCGTGAACGTCATGTATTGTCTCGCGAGTCGGAGACGTTCACGGATAGAGAATTGTGCTTGAATTCCAACCGTATCTACGCATTGACTTCTAGGTCTCTAGAGACAAGTGGGGAATATAATAATGCGGTTACCAAAATGAAAACGATGACAAATGGACTGTATGTTTTGGTGGTTGTTGGAATGATATAAAACTAAAGCTCAGTGTGATAAAAGATTTAAAGGTGAAAAATGATAAAAAATAACATAAATGGCGACCCCGTTGTCGCTGGCATAAGCAACAGGGTCCGCGTACGAAGTCGCGGGCAGAAGCTAGTTAATGAATATTTTAGTCAAGGGGGCCTAGACAAGTGTCAATCGCTTCGTGTAGATTCGATTTCGAAATTTATTGATCGAACAATTCGTCATTTCACCGATTCGCATCGTCAAGAACGACACTTGTCAACTCTAATGAATGGGAATATGGATCGAATTTCGTTACACAATTTGAGATTGTCTTTACACTTAGCGATCGTAAACGATTGATCACGTGACATTGCGAAAGCTTATGTCAATTCCATACATTTCGGATTTATCTAATTTCGTTATCGTTTATGAAAATGTGACTGTCTAGGCCCCTGGTATTAGTTTACCTTCGAGCCGATTTTTTTACAGTTATAGCATTATTAAGTAACAAACATACTTATTCACAAACATAAACATTCATAATGGATTTCTTTTCCCACCTTGAAGTAATATTTACGTCTACGTTATCGAGGCTAAGTACCTGCGAAAGGAGGTTTAAAATATTGGGCCATTATGTCTTCCCTTCTCTCTTAAGTTTTACGATATTGAGATACTGATAAGCACGCATACTTTATGTTAGAACTTAACTTACTACGACCTTTGGGCATGTTATTTTTTACCGTTCGTAGTTATTTTTCAATTAAATTAATTGTAATAATAAGTATACAAAAAGTGTACGTATAGTTCACCATCACTACATAGTATAAAACAAAGTCGCTTTCTCTGTCCCTATTTCCGTATGTATGCTTAAATCTTTAAACTACGCAACGGATTTTGATGCGGTTTTTTTTTAATAGATAGTGTGATTGAAGAGGAAGGTTTATAAATGTGTAATTTGTCGAAAAATTATGCGGGCGAAGCCGCGGGCGGAAGTTAGTTAAGTATATATTAAGTCATTGACTGCCACGCAGCAGACACAATAGAAAAACTATTGTTTGTCGGACACACGGTGACCGCGTTGGCGTTCAAAGTGTTAATCTAGGCTTATATTTATGCGGCCTAGCCTTTTCCCAACTATGTTGTAGTCGGCTTCCAGTCTAACCGGATGCAGCTGAATTCCCGTATTTTACATGGAGCGACTGCCTATCTGACCTCCACAACCCAGTAGTACCTGGGTAATACGCACCCCTTGGTAAGAATCAACCTAATAATTTCTTAGCCGCGAGCTCCTCCCTAGGCCTATAATTGTACTAAAATAATCTGGATAAAAACTATGGTAAAACAAATATATGGTTACTAATTATCAAGAAATTGGTTAGCTAACACGAAGGCTAAAACTCTTTTAAAGCCGCGTACAGACATTGTGAGGCATTTTTTTTTTTTTTTTTTAAGGCTGGGAAATCATCCAATGACTGCTCCCGCTCTGGGTGGAGCGGAAGGGAGTGTCAGACTCTTACTGACTAAAACCCATCCATGTTCCTTCCGTAGCCCTTTATGTTCCGGGGTAGCGGTAACCCTTTCGGACAATCCCGCTTACCCGGCAGGCTTGGCCCTGAGGGGCCCCTTCATATGCTGACATCTCTTTGAGGCGCGCGTGGAACATATACGCGCCGTACGGCACGGGTCTGTTGCTGATCGGACGGTGAGTCACCCATTACTCACCGTCCGCAGGCCCGCGCCTACGGTGGCCGGGAGTCGTCACGTGGCTCCCGACGCCCGGGGCGTCTCCTGCGGCGGCTGGGACGGGAGGACCTTTCTCTCTCCCATCCCGCCACCTCCTTCGCGAGCATAACTTTTTCGCAGAAGGAGGTGACTGCCTCCCACTCCCTCTCACCCCGGACCATGGCTTGCACCAGAGCCGGGCGCGAGAGGTACATTGTGAGGCATGCACCGTGAATGATATGCCACGTATGTTTTGATGGAGGCTGCAGTGAGCACTCGCCGTAAAAATCTGTCGACGCAGCGCATGGTGATTTGTTGAGTCTATGGCATTCGTGTCGGACGTTGGATATACATGAAATTAAATTTGATTATTCTGTAAATGGGATATCGGAATCACTTTTACACGCCATATTAAAAAATAAATAAGCTAGATGGAGCTATTTCCTATTTGACTACTCTGAGGAGAAAGCCCGAAACCAACTCAGAGGTCACAGTTTCTTCTAAAGTCCAGACGTAGTCTTGGTCAGATCATGTGACGACCGATAGATGGTATTTTGAGGAAAGAACCACACATGTTGGAGTGGATCTGTCCAGTCAGTGGAAGCATTTGTCAGTAATCGTGTAGCTTAACTCAGGATATTAGGATACAACCTTTTTTTTTGAGGGTGGGAAATCATCAAATGATCTCTCCGGCTCAAGGTGGAGTGGAAGGGAGTGTCAGACTCTTACTGACTGAAACTCATCCATATTTCTTCCTTTGCCTTTCTGTTCCGGGGTAGCGGCAACCCTTTTGGACAATCCCGCTTATCCGGAAGGCTTCGGCCCTAACGGGCCCCTTCAAATGCTGACATCTCTTTAAGGTTACAAGCTGTGTATATAATACAGCATTTATTCTTATGTTCTATTTTAATTAAAACGTCTCCGTAATATAAGAGAGAGCTAAAATAAAACGATAAACAAACAGAAAAAATTACAAAAAAAAACATAAAATCATGAATCAAATATATCCAAATTATACTCGCGAGAAACTCTTAAAGATATTGAATTGAACGTTAAGCTCGTAATCCAATGGACTGGTAAACTGTTATCTAATATCGTATGAAACCTTATACACGCCTTTACTACTGAGAAAATGAGAACGTACTGTGACCCAGTTAGTACAAATGGGTTACAGAATGATCAGAAATGGATAGTAGTCTTAATGGCGGTCGAAAATACTTCCTTACGACTACGTAGCTGTTTCATAAAGCCTTATATTATTACCTAACTAGCTGCTGCGAGCGGCTTCGCCCGTGGATATCGCAAATTATCCCAAACGAACGTAACCGGGATAAAAATGTGTTATCCTATGTGTTAATCCAGGTCATAAACTACCTCTGTGCCATATTTCATTAAGATCCGTTCAACCGTTTGAGCGTGAAGGGCGGACAAACATACAAACTCACACAAACACTCACAAACTTTCGCCTTTATAATATAAGTGTGATTTTATTACAGTATCTAATAAAGTACAGTAGAAAAATGTTTCATACATTTTCACGCCAAGTGCTCCATCGGTGTCTGGAAATAGCTAAAGTAATAAATCGTTACTTTTTTTACTCTAGACAAAACAATTTGTAACTGTCGGTTGTTCTTAATTACTAGGTTAAACCGCCGTTCAAGTTTTTTGGAAATTGACTATTGTGTTTCGACATAATATTGAATGTCCATGCATATGAGAGGTAACAAAAAAATTACCAAATTGATTTTATTTAAGTTTTTGAATCTATACATATTTTAAATTAAAATGAATTAAAATATTTACACCAGACACTAAATTAAATTACTATCTAACTACATAACAATACAAATAAAAACAAAATTACCCATAGTCGTCGAAGTACTCGTCAGCATCGCTTATTATCATGAACCCTGAGACTGGTAGCATTGCCATGCTGAATGGCAACGGTAATACTTTGACCAAAAAAGAGCTAGCCTTCTGGAAACACGTGAGTTGTCCATTTATTGGCGAGAAATTTTATTAAAAAGGAGTCCCACACGAGCCTCATGACAAGCCTTTTGACTCCAAACGGCTCAAAACTGTAGTAATGACTGGTTTGCAAATAAATCCGTTGTAGCACGTAGCTATGCTCTCATAGCGGTTGCTACGCTGACCAAGCTACGCTGTCGTAGTGGTTGCTACGCTGCGCGCTGCCCAGAACTAAGCTACGCCGTTCGTAGTAGTTGCTACGCTGCCCAAAAACTAAGCTGCGCTGTCGTAGCTGTTGCTACGCTTTCCAAGAACTGAGCTACGCTGTTGTAGCGGTTGCTACACTGCCCAAGAACTAAGCTACGTTGTCGTAGCGGTTGCTACGCTGACCATAACCTAAGCAAAGCTATCGTAGCGGATGCTAAGCTGACCATGAACTAAGCTAAGCTGTCGTAGCGATTGCTACGCTGACCAAAAACTAAGCTACGCGGTAGTAGCGGTTGCTACGCTGACCATGAATATTGTATCGCTGTGCCCCCTGATCAAAACCGCACCAACTTTTTGTTTTATTTGCCTTAATTCAAACGTACTTAAGGAAATATCAACGATCTGAGCAACAATATTTTGTCTTCGACAGCGAGAAAGGGTTTTGCATCTCATTGGCTATAATTTATGTAGGTAATTACATGAGCACGTGGGTTCGTACATGTTTAATAGAGAATAAGTTATCATTACGGTGGCATGTGACTTAAACGTAGCTAACATATATAATAGTAACACATTTCCGTGTATATTGAATATTTAATTTTAAATCAGGTTTTACAACGTCAAAAGGGGTGAATAGGGACGAAACTTTAAATAAATCATAATTATAGTTTGTGCCCAAAAATAACTCGTAATGTGTTAACTGTATAATAATTAATGATCAATTGTTCTGGTTGGCAACAAACTATATTATTTCAATGTTAAAACCATTTATAAGTTTCGTTCCGATTCACCCCTGCATGCCTATTTACCCCGTTTGACCGTTAATATAATAATTGCAAATAAATTATCTTATTACGTATTCGTACTTGTTTTGTCTGTTCTAGTAAGTCACTAAACGTGGAATTTGTTTTACGAATCGTACCTCCCGAGACCGACATTGATAGTTTAAATCACTTTTTTTTGTCTACCGCGACACACTCCATTCAACCTTCAATCTTCAAGTAAATCCCGCGTGTCAGTCAGTATCTACTCCATATCTCTGTCACTGATTTATCCTCTAATGGAGGTACAGAGCATAGTGGCTGACGAAGATTGATTGACATAATATTACATTGTGAGGAACTGTGTATAGATTTGTGAGTAGGTACGGGGTTAAAAATAAGTTGGGAGGTGGCGAGATGGGCAGATTATATTGTTAACATCCATCGTGGGTAGATCTTGGATGAAGCTGACATATAAGCGCAGGGTATGGCACGTAAAAAGAGAAGCGTATGCTCGGCAGCAGTGGGTGATATCAGATTGTAGATTATGATAATGATTAATGTGGTTAGGTGTTTGTTGTAATCCTTTATCAGCCAAGTTTTAAGATGTTTAGAAGTAATGTGATCTCTTTTTTTTCCACAGACTGTGTACTGACCTAGACGCGGAATTGAAATTGAAAATTGATTTAAATCAGATGGTCAATTCTATAAAATCTGAAAACTTATGTGAAAATGAGCGTGAAGTGAACTGGCGTCCCACATAATGCTAGGAATTGACACTATTGACAGCACACTTTAAATTCACTTCACCTACGTTATCACGGTGATATTACTACAGATACATAATTTAGTGTGTTTCCGGAGGTCGTAGAGATGTATCACGGTACAAAAACGTGGCACGGACGTTTAAGGTTACTTAGACAACTATGGTGGGCGTTTTAGTGGTTAACCAGTAATAACATTATATTTATGAAATTGACAGTACTAGGAGGCTTAAGGGAAGATCTTACGAATATAATAAGAATTAATAAGAAACTAATCTCTGTCACGTGAAATGGCCTTGAAATTCCAGTGTTCGATACCAATTACGTTTTCACCATGACTTTACACGTGTTACCTAATATTTAGATTTGGATTATGACTGTGTGAAAGCAATTCGTAAAAAAGCGATCGAGCAAAACTTTTGCAAAGGTGTGTATGTGTGAAAATTATCCCCAAATTTTAATTTATGGTTTGTAGGTATGGTGGGGAAGATCACGTAGCTAAATTTGTTTCCAAGCAATAATAAAGCTTATACGACGAAGCCCCGCCAAACACAATCAACGCACCAACCAACAAGAACGTATACCAATCCAAAACTTTACTGAAGAATACATACATTAAGTTGCGGGTATACTTACAGAATTTCAGTCAATTTCAGTCCGCGCTTACTACTTTGTCATATACTTATTATTATGTTTAAAAGAGTGTCCATGGAGTTTCTTGCCCGTTCTTCTCCATAGGTACCTACTGCTTTGGAATGGGCAACTAGCTTCATCTCTCTGACTGACCGACACCTTGACAATTCAAAAGTGCCTGTAATTGGTTTATTTGAAATAAATGCTTTGAGTTTGAGTTTGAGTTTATAATACCAAACTGCTCGACATCCGTATGACGCTGCATAGATTCAACAGAATACCAGCGTCAGGTATATTTTTGGCACATGTTGAGCTGTACTGCCACTTAGTGCAACCTTGAGACGCTCCCGTACCAGGTCTAATCATTCATTGATTTGAAGGATGTCATACCCTCTTACAAATAAAGCCTAGGAAATGGAATCTTTCCCTTCTCCTTTATTCGAACCAGGGTAAGGCACACAAAAAGAGAAATAGAAAAACTGACGCTGATTGTCTACAGGACCCTATATTTCGAGGACGTCTCGCGGATGTAAATGAGTTTTATAGTGTGTGCGTGTAATTAATTAAATAACAATGATTATGATGTACAGACGCCTGCACATCAAGCTATCCCTAACTGTCAAATTTTCTCAATTAACTCAAACTCAAACTCAACTCAAACTCAAAGTATTTATTTCAAATAAACCAATTACAGGCATATATAGTGCATATATAGTGTGATATGTGTAGCTAAAATAATAATTTAGATTCTCAGCCCGATTTGAATAAACATACCTCAAGGATCGTCGCTTCTACTATACTTGTTATTTACAGGGGTGGACAGCTCCGCTACCTTCCTTGTAAACAGGCAACTACAATATGTATTACCACAGCAATAAAGTAGAAAAAACCTTGTGTAATTTCTATCTAGTTTGTGACGTAAATCTGCCCATTTCCTACCCATTATTCACTTTACCACATTCATCCGGAGTTCCAAAATACCCGATTTGGCCGACGTTCAAAGTCAAGAAGAATTACTTATTAACTGCTTTCCCACCACGTCCTGTTTGATTTCGGACGAATTGGATACTAAACCCTGGCGGAATTTTAGATCCGAAATTTCCAATTGGTGCTGTCAGTACGGGGACCAAATTAACTCATTATGTTGAAATGTCTTGTTTCTAAATGGACTGAAGTCAATCTGCCGAGCCCTTTCCCAACTATGTTGAGGTCGGCTTCCAGTCTAACCAGATGCAGCTAAATACCAGTATTTTACATGGAGCGACCGCCAATCTTAACTCCACAACCCAGTAACTGAGTAATACGATAACCCTTGCTAAGACTGGCTGACAGATTTTCGGGCTTCTGACGACCCGTACCGACTGTCACAGATGCACAAATGGCAGCCGGGACCAACGGCTTAACGCGCTTTCCGAGGCACGGAGGAGTCTTGGTTTGTAAAGATGATCACCCATCCACAGGCCAACCCTGGCTTGCGTAGCTTAACCTGATGGATCAGCCCGTGCGGCTGTTATTACTTAGCCACAAGCTCCTTCACATAAATGAACTGAAGTATTTCTTTATAGTCAGAGGCCTATGGGCAGCATAAAGACTGACACCAGGTTAGTCACTATCTACACGCAAAAGAAAAGATTATACAAAAAATAGACAGCAAAAATATAAAATTCAATTTAATAAAACTACAAAATACACTCATACAAAACTAAAAGCATTACACTAGATGCGGGCAATCGAGACTTCCCTCGAAATTGATGGAGACAGAGGCAGCATCAGTGGCTCCCGATTTGAAAGCAATACAATTACCAGATCTGCTGTCAACAGCGTTAACGTGAAAATTGGCAGGATAGCATTCAGCACGTGTGCCGTACTAGCTTTTCCAACTTTCTTCAACTCTTGAAACACAGATATAGATAAAGCTCCTTGCAAGATGGAGCAGGCAACAAGTGAATACGCTTGCAGGAACTTCGAAGCTTGTTTTGCACGGAATCCACTGATGACGTAGTTCCCAATCATGATGTAGGTTGTGAATATAGCAGCTGGTGCCAGTAAGGAGTGGTGCAGGGTTGCAGTGTACGTGGATCTCTCGTTTATCAGGTCACTGGTGTTCACAACGAGCGCAAGGAACCGCACCTTGCATGAGCACCTTTCGACGATCATTGATGAATCGACGCTGGTATAACAAGTGCCGTTTCTGTTTCTTTGCTTTCATTCATCGCTATTTCTTCTAATAATATTAATTACAATTTATATTTAATGCTACGTTAAATGCAGAGCTTGTGTGACATTTATTGTGACAGAAATCAATTTCTGAAAACCTTAGAACAATATTATTAAAAAAAGTTATCTCTTAGTAGGTTTGAGTAAAAAGTTTTGTCGCTACTATTTTTGACCTTTCAATAACCAGAATTTTATTGTTTCTAAGACATTCTTCACCATAGACTTATATTTAAATTGAATTTCATTACCATTACATTTTCAATCCTATTCAAGAATACATTTCCGCTGATTGAGAGCTTAAATACAGACGTTGGCAGAGTAATTATTGAGAATTCCTTTCACTTGAGAGATGATAATGATTGCACGCCATTGTAGACATTATTGCGCACGATAATAAGATCTATTTTCACCTGATTTTGTGTACTGGGGTATTATTTTGTCTCGAAAACAACTGAAGTTTAAAGCCCCTTTTGCCAATTGGGAAAGGCAGTTGAAAGTTCTTAAGTCAATGGTGTGATTTGTCAGGGAGGAATTAGTTGCTTCTGAAGTGGTGGCGGGTTGATAAATCAATGTTTAATGCATAGGAATTAGTGGGGAATTAATAAACGTGATCTTTAATTGTTTTTGGTCCAACAAAGGGGCGACTATAATAATTAATTGGACCACCCTGGTGTAGTTGTCAATCACAATTCGATGAATGGAATTAAATAACTACACTATCGCTTCACATGTTTGACAAAATTATTGTCTACTCGACAACGTGTATAATATATTTATATATTTCAGATTTCTAAGCTCCATATACTTGTTATTAACACACTTATGAAAAACGAATGTTAGTAATGACATCTAAACTAAAAACAATTATTAAATTAATAAAATATTTCAACAGATAAAAACTTAAAATAATACTTTAAAGTTGAATTAAAAACGGGCATTTAAAAAAAAAAATTCAAAATAATAATTAATATTGTAATATCAAAATAATAGTTAAAATTGACAATAATGATAAAATTAAATGTCAGGATCGTAATAAATTAGTAGGTATAGTTTGTTCTTAAAACATGTGAACAAATGGATCAATGGATGCCTACATACAAATAGAGTGCTTTGATATGATTATTTAAATACTTAAACCCGAAATTCTAATTTCAAATCAGGTTCAATTTCAATCATTGAGGTTAATTGTATAAACTCAATTTTCGTCTACAATATCATTTTCAATTTATTCGATTAATATTTATGAAATCTCCTAAATATAGAATGAATGTGTTACTAATTCCTTTGAGTGCAGTGTTTATGTAAATGTAAATTGATTTCAAAATGATTTCCATTGTACAGACGCCAGCACATCAAGTTATCCCTAACTGTCAAATTTTCTCAATTAAAAATGAACCTTATGTCTTTGCTATAAAGTTGAAATACTATCAAAGAAATTTGACAGATTGTGGTAACTTGATGTGCTGGCCTCTGTACTACAATGGAAACAGTCATAAATTTTGTTGGAATTGTGTGTGAATTTGTATTTAAAACGATGGATTGTGTAAATTCTAATAGAATAATGTGAAAGATTATGGTAATTTAGATAAATCTTAGCATAATATCTTCTACTTTAAAACTTAGAGTATAATAGGTTTACAACAAAGAAAAAGGAGGTAGTTTTCCAACCAAACAGCTGTTAACATGAGTACTTAAAACTTTAAGAAAACTATACAGGGTGAAATTGAATTTTTGGGCATTATTTTAAGGGGTCTTTGTACTCATAATTTGGTTGGGATAGAATTGTATGAAACATTGTTACATTAATGTAACACACATATTATACGTTTTAACATTTTCGTTTCATAAAGACCTTATATTTTCATTAAACGTTATTATTTACGAATTTATTTAAAATGTTAGAAAATAGCATCTTAGAGCAACCTGTACTTAAAGAACTGTCGCGCAGCTGTCATTTGCCGGGGTCACAGCTCAAACCATTCGCATCAATGAAAATAAAACGAATAAGCAATACTTTTAGGATGAAGCAACTACAAAAATTAGGCGAATTGATTTTATTATTTAGTTTGTTTGTTTTTTTTTTCAATTTGCGATTCATTTTAACCCATCAATATTTATATGATTAATGGGCACTAGTCCTACCCGTGTGTTAATATTATATTACACTATTTAGCGCTACGTTGTAGAAGCTAGAGTACGTTCTAACAAAGATAGTTCTTTTTTTCATTCATTATCACCCTTGCAACAGTAGAAAATTGAATTACTTTTGCAAATTGCTTTTCAAATGAATACTAAAAACTGCAATTATTTTAAAGTACTACAAAATAACACGACAGGCACATTACTGGGAAGCGCTGGACAATACTGAGAACGAATACTTCCATTACTGGACGACACTTCAATTTTATTTTAGAGCTGATGTTTCAGAACTACAATAGCCTGTCAGAGGCGATAAAGCCTTTGTTTTGAAGATACCTAGTCTTAAGGAGTTATCGTGTCTATATGGGATACTGTCTATGCGAGATAGAATTTTCAGCAAAAGACAGCATTTTTTTGGATTAAATTTGATTTTTTGATTTTTTTTAATGGCATCTCGCAGTTCAACCAAAGGGTTGTCTACTGCTTAACCGGGCTTGCCTGTGGCTGCCACAAAAGAATTGTAGCCTCCAGCCAAGGCTTAATAAAAACTAAAGCTAACTTACAAAACTAAGCGACTACACGCTAAGGGCACCCCCTGCGGGGTTCGGACCTCGGCTTAGGGCGTCGCTGGGGGGGGACAGCAAGGGACAGCTGGATCGGGGGTTTTTAAAACTACTGGCTCAGCGGCAACGCGGGCTGGCTCGAGCAAGGGTCGGGAGGGTGAGAGTGGACAGGGTCGTCGCGACGGGCCTCGACGGCGAGGACGGAACGACGGAAATTTGTATCTGTATGTTACTCTAATAGTGCTAGTAGCCGGGCTGCTCTCCTGGAGGAGAGTGGTGGCATCGTCGGGGGCAACGAGGGTATGCCGTGGACGGCGAACCTTACTGATGCGGGACGGGGTGTATCGGGAGGCGGCCGCAATCAGGGGATTGCGGTGTTTTATGGCAGTGTCAAAGAAACGCTTCGAGAGGCGTTTCATGAACTGCTGAACTGTGGGGAGTTTAAAATCTACATGAAGGTCCATGTTACGGACGTAAAAGGGAGCTCCTGAGACCTTACGGAGGAACCGGTTTTGAAGTGTCTGCATTCGATGCAGATACTTGGGTTTGGCGTGCGCGAAGACGACGCAAGCGTAAGTCATGATGGGGCGGATTACAGCCTTATAGAGACGCAGTTTGCACCGGAGTGACAATTTGCTGCGTTCTGTAAGCATGAATTGGAGCCTACCGAGAGCGAAAGCGGCCCGCGAACGGACCTGCTTTATGTGCTCTGCGAAACTGAGGTGCTGGTCGAGAGTGACACCCAGGTACTTGGCATGCTTCGCCCAAGGGATCGGCTTGCCGTACATGGTGATCGGATTAGGGGGGTTGGGGAGGGCCCTACGAATTCTCCTAAAGAGAACAGCCTGGCTTTTATCGGGGTTGACCTCGATTCTCCATTTCCGGAACCAAGCGCCGAGGACGTTGGCCGCGGTCTGGAGAGTCTGAGCTATAGCTGGCGGACTGGTCCCTGTGTAGTAAATGGCCGTGTCATCGGCGAATAACGCCAATTGGGCCTTTTTACTCTTGGGGATGTCGCTAATGAACAGGGTAAAGATTAGGGGGGAGAGAACGGAGCCCTGGGGGACTCCGGCGCGAATCGGGTGGGGGGCGGAGAGAGCGCCCTCGATGCGGTAGCGGAAGGTGCGGTTCGACAAAAAGTCCCGTAAGATGAGCACGAGACGGTCGGGCACGCCGAGTTGGTATAGCTTATATATTAAGCCATTGTGCCAGACTTTGTCGAAAGCCTTCGCTATGTCGAAGAACAGGGCGCCAGTCATAGCGCCACGCTGGAAGCCGGCACTGATGTGCTCGACTATGCGGTGCGCTTGCTGGACGCACGAGTGTTGGGTACGGAACCCGAACTGCTCGTCCGGAATCAGGCTCTTCGCCTCGGCATAGTCCTTGAGACGCTTATAAATAAGCCTCTCGTAGATTTTGCCGAGCACGTTGAGCAGACTGATGGGGCGATAGCTGGTGGGGTCTGATTTGGGTTTGCCGGGTTTGGGGATACCTATAACAGAGGCCTCTTTCCAGGCTTGTGGGAACATGTTATTACTCATGGCGCCATTGAAGATGGCGGTCATGAGCATGATCAGTTGGGCGGGGAAGAGTTTGAATACCCTATTGGTAATTCCATCTGAGCCGGGGGCTTTACGAGCCTGAAGACCCTTGATGATGTCTTGCACCTCGTCAGGGGTGACGGGGGGCAGAGGATCATCTGGATCTTCGACGGGTGGGAGAGAGGCTCTACGTTCGACTTCGGCGTCGACTTTGGCGAGGTGCTTTGGGTCGACCGGAAGGGAACTGGGGGAGCATTGGGACTCGAGACTGTCGGCTAGGAGCTCGGCTTTTTCAGAGCTATCGAAAGCGATGCTCTTGTCAGGACGGATGAGTGGAGGGGTGGAAGATTCTTCGGGAGCGCGAAGCTTCCTCTGAAGGTTCCAGAAGGCATGGTGATTGGGCTCAAGTTCGCCGAGTAACTTGTCCCAGTTGTCCGAACGAGCTTCCGCAATGCGTTTCTTTACAGCACGCTGTAAATTGCGCATGTGGGCTTTGTTCGCATCGCAGGGGAAGGAGTCGTAGGCACGGATGGCTGCGTTCTTCTCGGTTATCAGCTCACGTACGTCAGCGGGTAGTTTCCAGCGGTGGTCTTCCACCACCGGGACTTCCCGTGAGCAATCCGTCAAAACGGATTGCACGTGTTCTGTAAACGAGGCGATCGCGCCGGTAGTGTCATCGACAGAGACAATGAGGTCAGGAATGGATTCCAGCTGAGGTGACAGAGTGTCGGATTTAAGCTTTTCGCTTACTTTCCTCCAGTCGGTCACCAACTGGGTGCGGGGCGGGTGGTCAGGGTCAAGCGGACCCCCCGTGTAGGGGGTGAGGTGCATGACGACGGGACGGTGGTCAGAGTTAAGCTCTTGTAGCGCCTCTAAAGATTGCAAACGAAGGTTCACATTCTTGAGGAGCGCTATGTCGAGGACATCGGGAGTTTGGTTAGGGTCGCCGGGATAGTGGGTGGGAGTCATCGGAGCGATGACGTCAAAGTTAAGGGAGGCCCCTAAGTTGAACAGTAATCTGCCTCTGGTAGAGGTGAGATTACTGTTCCAGGCGGGATGTTTGGCATTGAGGTCGCCCGCCAGGATGACGGAGTCGCTCAAGCCGAAGAGGAGTGAGAGGTCGGCGGCGATGGATAGATGATCCTCGCTACCGTTGGTCGGTGGGAAATAGCCGGAGATGATGGTGATCGGTTGATGACCGGTCATGGCGAGCCGACAGAGAGAGATCTCCAAGTGAGAGAGGAGAGGGGGGGGATCTAGCGGGATGCAATGGAGAGTCCTTCTGAAATAGATGAGGGTTCCGCCCTTGTGACAGCGTGACCGATCATTGCGAACTATGCGATAGTTGGCGATGTTCGGGTTGCGTATATGGGGCTTCAGAAAGGTCTCCTGAACTAATAGGACGTCAAGCTGATGGTCGCGGAGGAAGGCGGCGATCTCATCGCGTTGACTTTTAACGCCGTTAGCGTTAAAGAAACCTAGCTTGAGGGACCGGGGCTTTGTACATCTAGCACCTTTTGTAATATCCATAATTGATATTTAAAAGGTGAGGTTGGAGATGGCGCGCAGTACCCCGGGGTAGCTGTGGTATGCCATGAGGATTTTAATAGGGTCGCCCTTGGCGGCGTAGACCTGATCGGCCATCGCGATTGCCTCCGGGGTTTCGAACACTTGGTTCATAACCGCGAGGGTGTGGACGAGGATCTCCGTCGTGGTGGGCTTGATACCTGCTGGGGAGAGGGAAGGGACCTTTTTCGGAGCTGCCGAGGCAGGCTTCAAGGGGGCGGCGGGTGGAGTTGCCAAAAGGGCCACGGGGGAGGGGGTTAGCCCAGGGTTAACGGTAACCTTAGGCGCGGGGTTGGTAGCAGGGGGCTGAGAGATGGGGGCCGCGGTGACTGGAGCGTCGCTGCGGAATAAGTTGGCCCAGGGCATGGGTCGTTGGGGGCTGAGTCGCACTGGCAACTGCGCTGAGGGCACCTTGATGGTAGCCGAGGGGCTTTCCCTCTTCTGGCGATCGCTAGCGCGCTTCGCCAGTTTGGGGGAGGAAGCCTTGGGGGCTTTAGGGCAGCCACGGTAGTTGGCTGGGTGGCCAGATTGATCACACAGTACGCAGCTCGGGGGTTCGGTGCATAAAGCCCGATCCTTGGGGCGGGGACAGTCCGCTGTGCCATGGTCACCCAGACACTTGACGCACCTGGGGGTGGCGAAGCAGTTAGACTGCGCGTGACCATATAATTGGCAGCGATGGCACTGGCCAATTATATTAGTGCGGCGGGGTTTCTCAATAGAGATCCCCGATAGTGAACAGACCGACTTGATCTTGAAGATCGGGTGGTGCCCTTCTACAGGGTCACACACCACGAGGACCATGTCGTAGGCATGTCCGTGACGCGCCTTGTGAAGGCGGTGCACCGCTGAAACTGAGATGCCTTGGGCAGAGAGGTCATCTTTGATGTCCTCCGTAGGGATCTCCTTCGGGACTCGGCGGATGACTACGCGAGTCGGTGTCTCTTCCGGGAGAGAGTAGGTGTGGAACGAGTAGTTCCTCGTTCGCAGCATAGCGGTGAGCTCCCTGTAGTCCGCGGACGAGGGAACGGACACCTTGATGCCCTGTTGGGTTGATGTGGCGCTGGTGTACTGGATCTTACGATCCACGCACATCTTGGACACTTCGGTCCATTTGGCCTTGTCTTGGATAAAGACCGGAGGCGGGGGCTTTTGCTTCTTTCCAGAAGCGGAAGCGGGTTTCGCCTTACTGCCGCAGGGGCGGGGAGCCTGAGGAGGGGCAGGGGTGGGGGAGGATGAGGCCGCTACGGCCTTTTTGGCCTTGCTGGCCTGGGATGAAGACCCTTTCTTCCTCTTCCCTCCTTTTCCGACGACCTCGTAGTCGTCTTCCGAGGATGAGGAAGAGGCAGAGAGGGGGCCATCGTCGTCCGAGATCGGAGCGGACGTGTCCATGCTCTCCGGTAGAGCTTGGACTGGGGTGGTGGGGGCAGCCTTTGTCATTACCGGGACAATAGAGCCCAGTGCAGCTGCGGACGGAACAATAGAAGTGGCCGAGACAATGGGTCTCGCACTAATTGGGTTCGCGGAAGCGGGCTCAATTGTCGGTAATGACAATGGAGCCGGAATTCCGGCAAGCGGCTTTGAGCAAGCCGCTTGAATAAGGCCTTGATCGGCCGGCGGGGGCGAGAGCGGGCTGTCGAGCGCGTCGGTGAAGTCGGCGACTGCCGACGATGACGCGGTGGGACTGGCACGCAAAGCACGGGCGGAATGCTGGGCCACGAATTTCGGGTCCGGGAGTAATTCCGTAAGAAAATATTTGACCCATCTCGGGTCGTAGTCCGACATTGTCGGTAGGGAAAAATTAAAACCTAAATGCGAAAACACATGGCATTCGCACCTAACGGCCCTAGAACCTAATTCCCCGGGTGGATAGGCCCGGGGATGTGTAGCCTCCCTGTCGGGCGCAGACAGGGAGGTGAGTACCTATGGTGAGCCCTAAGCTTGTAAACCGTTCGCCAATCTTATTGTGCGAACGGGCCCTGACCGGGTCTAGTGCGAAGGGGTAGACACTCCCAACCGACACTAGGTGTGTTGCTGTGGACGAAGTCAGAAACTAGAGTTGACTAGGAGATCCCCCAAGGCCAAACTTCTAGCTCTCGGCTCCAATTGACTGCCTCACCCTGAAGGGGATCGGCGGGTGTGATTGGGTCAACACCCCACTCGGCTTCGTTGACACCGTGAGGTTTCAACCGAGGACCACGAAACTGTGGTTTTACCCAGAGGGGGCCAAGACCGACGATAACGTTTTGACACAATTTCTGTTAAGAAATAGCGACTGTAACTACCTCCTTGAAAAAGGCAGTAGTATACAGGAAACACTTGTAGTCGATGACTACGAAACTGGCGTCGACAGGAACGTCGACCGGAACACACTAGCGGCGAGACAGGGTGCGGCAAGCAGGTAGCGGAGAGCAGGTAGCGCGCGGCACGTCCGTCCGGGGCGAGTGTCGGGCAGCGAGTCGCCTTTTGGATTAAAATAATAAAGTAGGTATTAGTATGGCAATGCCTCCAGTCTCTTTAGTAGACTACAAGTCAACAGCGATGCGCAGGCATTATGACGCCATATTTTAGTTATTCAATAGGTTTATATTTTATTTTTATTTATTTTTATAATTCGTCAAAATGTATGGAACAGCTGTTTTTTTTTCATATTTCAGAGTTGGTCCCATGGACAAAGTTGTTGATTTTCATGAGTACTATACAACCTGAATGTATGTCCTTAATTTAACCTAACACACTGTATATTTAAGTTGATGAAAACATAAACACATTTGAGTTTTACCGTGCACCATAATCATCGACTTTAACTTTGAGAATATGTAGAACGACTTAAGTAATTAATTAAAATGAAACAATCAACAACAACAAAATAATAACAACAAGGCCGAGGGTATAAGCGAACCAGTTATCTTTTACTAACGAACGAACATCGGTGACCGATTTGACCGTCCTTTAAGTCTAAATTGGTGCGCGAATGTTTTAATTTATGTGTTCATTTTGTTTTCTAATTTTATTTTATATTTTCATAGGTTTTTTTTATTAATTGCCATGTGCTTTTGTGGTGTATGGTATGGCATGCCGATAATTGGCATACGTCAATCAATCTGCGTAGCCTTTTCCCAAGTATGTAGGGATCGGCTTCCAGTCTTACTGGATGCAGCTAAATACCAGTATTTTACATGGAGCGCCTGCCTTTCTGACCTCCACAACCAACCCTTGGTAAGACTGGCTGTCAGACTTTCAGGCTTCTGACTACCCGTATCGATTGTCAAAGATCCACGAATGATAGACGGGACCAACGGCTTAACGTGCTTTCCGAGGCACGAAGGAGTCTCGATATGTAAAGATTGTCACCCATCCATTGACCAACCCTGCCAAGCGTAGCTTAACCTTATGGATCAATCCGTGCGGCTGTTATTACTTAGCCACGAGATCTTCGAGCTTACGTGTAATTGACATACGTACCAGTCTATACTATTCTTCTAAATAATTTCTGAGAGATATGGCCGAGTTGTGGCGGCGCGCCCCACCTAATGACTGTTTCAATGTTTGTAGTCACATCCTCACGAAAGAGTTTGTATGTAGTTGTAAGTATTCGTCTTCAGTGGCAGGCAAGCAGTAATTTGCGTTGTGAGGCTTGTGCTTGGTAACTACTTTCACAAATACTTTTAAACGTTTCGAATTTTGGAGATTAAAATGGTATCGTAGTTTATTTCTAACGGCCGCGACGTACGAGTTCTTGGTCTTACGTTCGAACCCGGAAAGTCACTTTTCTCAACATAAATTATTTCATCACCACTGCTCTAAAACTGGTGAAGGAAAACGTCGTGAGGAAACCGGCACGTCCCATCTAATAGGGTGCGGGCCTATTGCAATCGGGGCATCAATCCAGGCTGCTACTGGAGAAATTCCGGATGAAAAAACACTGACCAACCCGGGAATCGAACCCAGCACTTCATTCATACTCAGCAGCAGCGCTTGCGACCACTAGACTAACGTGGCAATGTATCTGTTTTTACTATTTCACTATAATCAAGTATAACATTTATTTTGAACTACCTGCTGCCAGTGGCTTCGCCCGCGTGGATGTCGGAAACTGTAAAATTTTCTCAATTAAAAATGAACCTTATGACTTTGCAATAAAGTTGAAAAACTATCAAAGAAATTTGACAGATTGTGGTAACTTGATGTGCTGGCCTCTGTACTACCGGGATAAAAATATCCTATGTGTTATTCATAAACTACCTCTGTGCCAAATTTCATCCAGATCCGTTCCGCCGTTTGAGCGTGAAGGACGGTCAAACATACAAACTCACACACACACTCACAAACTTTCGCCTCTATTATATGTGATAACATTCTTCTTATTCATAATTCTCCTATTACATAGTAACACTAACGTAAGGGGTGTGAGAGGTGAATGATGAATAAATTACTTTATTACAATAAAATTCGTGTTGTATCTTTATTCTTGTGGATTTATGTTAATCCCAGTTTAGCTATCCGACAAAAAGCTCCGCTGTTTTGTGAACGTTTAAACGAAATACTGAGTATTTATTGAATATTTTCATTTCTGTTAGCATAAAGACATACTACTCTGTCAAGAAAGTACCGGGAAAAGATCAATAATACACAAAATGTTTTGTTATTCATCCAAATTTATTTTATCACCTTCAAAGTATGCTCTTTTAGAAACGATACACTTGCGCCAACGAATAATCCATTCATCAAAACATTTTTTAAACGCTGCTTCCGAAATTGAGTTCAGTTCTCGCCGCGAATTCTCGTTTTTCCTATCGTTTGAAAACGGGTGCCACGAAGTGGTAATTTGAGTTTAGGAAAAAGAAAAAAGTCAGCAGGAGCCATATCTGGTGAATATGGTGGTTGCTGGATGGTATTTGTTTAGTGTTTGGTCAAAAATTCGTTCACAATGATAGCCTTGTGCGAAGGCGCATTGTCGTGGTGCAAAATCCAAGAATTTTCTTTCCACAAATCTGGCCTTTTTCGTCGAATTTTCGCCCGGTTGATGGCGATGATTTTTTAATAATCTAGATGACGGAGGAAAAAAATTGTTAGCGTCCCTATTATAACCAGTAGGATAGTACTGCCCTACTTACTTACCAAGGGTAGGTAGGAATTATTGTTATCTTTGATTTACAACCATAATAATATATTATTACGCTTCTTTTTACAATAAACAACTCACAATTCAACTCATATTTTCTTGTCCTTGAACCAGAAGTATGACACAATCTTAGTATACATTATATCACAAGGGATTTCTGGTTAAATTCCAGTTGTTTTTGTACAAAGACAAACTGCGGGGAAGGGATTATTAATTCAAGACTTTTGAACAAGAAAAATAAAAAAATTGAAATTGTTTTCGATTCCTGGAATTACATTATAATATCAGTCAATTTGCAAAGTAGTCGCTCTCGAAAAGTCAGTATGCCTTTGGTTTAATAAATGAATTATTAATTAATTTCTTGGAAACGATTTGTGAGATATTATATTACGCACGCAATTTTACTATATGTTTTATTAACATAGATATATAATAATCTATCTATGCTAATAAAATAGAGAGAGCTAATTTTGTCAGTTCATGTAAAAATTATGTGGAAGGTAAATATATAAAAAATAAGTACAGAGGCCAGCACATCAAGCTACCCCAATCTACCCGACCTCTCGCGCCCGGCCCTGGTGCAAGCCATGGTCCGGGGCGAGAGGGAGTGGGAGGCAGTCACCTCCTTCTGCGAAAAAGTCATGCTCGCGAAGGAGGTGGCGGGATGGGAGAGAGAAAGGTCCTCCCATCCCAGCCGCCGCAGGAGACGCCCCGGGCGTCGGGAGCCACGTGACGACTCCCGGCCACCGTAGGCGCGGGCCTGCGGACGGTGAGTAATGGGTGACTCACCGTGCGATCAGCACCAGACCCATGCCGTACGGCGCGTATATGTTCCACGCGCGCCTCAAAGAGATGTCAGCATATGAAGGGGCCCCTCAGGGCCAAGCCTGCCGGGTAAGCGGGATTGTCCGAAAGGGTTACCGCTACCCCGGAACATAAAGGGCTACGGAAGGAACATGGATGGGTTTTAGTCAGTAAGAGTCTGACACTCCGTTCCGCTCCACCCAGAGCGGGAGCAGTCATTGGATGATTTCCCAGCCTTAAAAAAAAAAAAAAGCTACCCCAATCTGTCAATTTTTTTGATAGATTTTCAACTTTATTACTGAAGTTTATGGTTCATTTTCTATTAGAAAAATTTGACAGTTTCGGATAGCTTGGTGTGCTGCGTCTATACTTAAGAATACTATTGAAATACTATCTTTAATTCATGCAAGCCTTTTGTTTTATTGAGGGTGGGAAATCATGAAATTACAGTTCCCGCTCTGGGTGGAGCGGAACGACACCAATAACATAATTTAGATAGATTTGAGCAAACTATTTACCATCATCTATGATAAAAAATACTGGCTGGTAGAATGCCACAGAAAAAGAAACAGGCGGGAAATCGATCTTCAGTTGTTTCGTTGAGAGCTAATTACTTACGTTTACAGATAACATATTACTGTTTATGTAATCAGGTTTTTATTTCCTTTCCTCATATTCGAAATGAAAAGCAGAGTGTTTACCTCGGGTGAAAGACCTATGTACTCGTAGGCACGAGATTCAAAGTCAAAGTCAAAGTCAAAACATTTATTTCAAATAGGCACAAGAAAGGCACTTTTGAACGTCAAAAAATTGTCTGGAGCACGAGCGTAGCGAGGGCGCTAATAGTTCGAATGCCCACATACATATGTCACTTTCATCCCTTGTGTAACAATCTACTATTATAATATTTATATCCTTGGACATTTCACTCAACGCCATATAGTCCAAAGCTAAGCAACCTAATGCTTGTGTTATGGTAACGATATGGCTGATAAACTACTTATATACTTCATTTTGTAGGTAGGATAGGTAGGGTAGTTAGGGTAGGTAGGGTAGTTAGGGTAGGTAGGGTAGGTAGAGTAGGTAGGGTAGGTAGGGTAGGTAGGGTAGGTAGGTAGGTAGGTAAGGTAGTTAGGTAGGGTAGGTATCATAGGTAAGACCGGACAACGTTTGTCGGGTCAGCTAGTTATAGATATAAAAACACCCAGATCCGTAACAAATACTTGCAGGTCGTACAAATATTTGTTCCGTGCGGGAATCGAACCCGCGACATGCTGCGCAGCAGTAAATAGCTCAACCACTGCGCCAACCGTGTCGACTATTGTTTCCTTCATCTCTATTAGTCGTCGTCTCAGTATTATTTAATCACACTAATATTATAAAAGCGAAAGTTTGTGAGTGTGTGTGTGTGTCTGTTTGCAACTTCACACAAAAATTACAGAAATATCTGAATGAAATTTGTCACAGAGATTGATTATAAACTTGAATAACACCTAGGACACTTTTATCTCGTTAGTACGTTCCCGTGAGTTAATCTATACTATCTATACTAATATTATAAAGAGGTAAAATTTGAAAGTTTGTATGTAGGGGGTAATCTCCAAAACTAATGATCCAATTTCAAAATTTTTTTCACTGATAGAAAGCTACATTATTCCTGAGTGCTATAGGCTATAAATTATATTTATATCGTACATATTAGCCGAGCTATCGCAATTTTCGTCTTGCATGTCGGAAAGAAATACCTCCGAAAACAGAATTATTTGCATGCGCTGCCTAAACAATTACAGTATATCGAAATTTTCCGCGGACGAAGTCGCGGGCAGAAGCTAGTTTCCTATAAATAGGCAGAAGCTAGTTTGCCTACAAAACAATTTGCTCAAACCACAGAACAGATAAAGAGGTCTTTTTAAATCTGTTCTGTGGCTCAAACCGTGTTCCCTACTGCAATTGAATATCATGTTTCATTACGTGTGTACCGACTGTGTAGGACGGACAAAGAGTTCAGGAATAGCAAAGACCAAAAATAAACAAATACTCTACTTGCCCACTCTTCAAATCATTCCTTTATTATGAGGAAGTCGAACAAAGACAATAAATACAATAGCGTTAATTATGGCGTGGGTGTCTGTTGTCTTCATCTATATAAAGATTTGACCTTGACATATCATAATCGTCCAGTGTGTTTCCATACATTTTGCTGTATTATTGGCAAACAAACTTACTCATAATAATTGTTGTTTTGTAAGGTACGGTATAAAAGTCTTGATCTTCTTCTTAGCGTGTTGATGGCAATCTAAATGGATTTAGCCTTGAATTCGGCTGCGTGTTTAGCGTCCATCAGTTCCTGTAACACGATATCAAGTGTCCCATCGTTCGTAGAATACTATCACATTTACAATACAAGGCGGAGTTGTCTATGAGCCGTGGGCGAAGCCCTGGGCGTCGGGAGCCGTTCATGACTCCCAGCCGCCGTAGACGTGGACCTGAAGCCTTTTCCATACCCTTCAGGTTCAAGGTTCAGCGGGATTGGCCGAAAGGGTAACCACTACCCCGGAACATAATGGGCTAAAGAAGGAACATGGATGGGTTTTAGTCAGTAAGAGTCTGGCACTCCCTTCCGCTCCACCCAGAGCGAGTGAGTGTGAAAAAAAGCCTCCGAAGCATCCTTTGCTAAAGCCACCATTAAATAAAAAAACAATTTTTTTATCAATAGACGTGTAGCAATTTGAATAACAATCGAGATTGTTATCGGTTTTTAGAGCGATCCAGAATGACAAGACTAATTTATTTCAAGTCCCCAATCTGCTCGGCGTTCGACTAGAAGTAATTATTTTCACTAGATAAGATCCAAATTATGTTTACCGTGCAAATAATATCTCGACTCCGAGCTGCTACTGAGAAAACCCTAATATAATTACCTCAAACGGCGCAAATTATTGGAAGTTATATATGTTCGAGCCGTTTGAGGTTAAAGCACTAGTGCTCATCGAGTATTTCGGGATATCGCCCACCGGTCAGTCGACTCTACACGTGACCAGATGGCTAGTCAATTTTTAGGTATAAAGAATGGAATTTCACGTCAACAACCCACTGTGGTTTACAAGTGCTGTATAAAACTGCCATGACAAACATTAAGCTTTCAATCTTACCGGATGACCTGAATACCAGTATATTACGTGGAACGATTGACTACATGATCTCCACAGTCCAGTTACGGGGTAAGATAATACTCCTTGGTAAGACTGGTTGGTAGACCCGTAATTACTGTCAAAGATCTACAAATAAAGCCAGGACCAACGGCTATTAATCGCCCCTGCGGCTATTATCACTCAGCCATAATCCCCTTATTTACACAATAAAAAACTTTTTTACAAAAAATAAAACCGACTTCCAAAACAAACACTACAAAGTGAAAAATAATTTTGATTTCGGAAGTCGGTGTCTTCGGTTTTGTATTTTCATTTTTTGCCACCGACTTCCGAAATCAAAATTATTTTTCACTTTGTAGTGTTTGTTTTGGAAGTCGGTTTTATTTTTTGTAAAAAAGTTTTTATTTTTCACTTTTTAGTTGTGGTACCTACACAATCCCCCCCCCCCCCCCCCCCAATTTTAATACCACTACCTGGTATGTAAATTACAATGACAGGAAGTTATTAGAACATCGTCCACATAAATTAAGTAGGATTTTTTTTAGATTTTTGTTGATTTTTCAAAAACCGCTTATCCGATTTCAATAAAATTTACAAAAACCGCTTATCCGATTTTTTTATGGGACCATTTGGGAAGTATACCCTTTCCAACAAAAAAAGAATTTTTCAAATCGGTTGGCAAGCAACGGAGTTATGCGCGAACAAAAAAAAAAAAATACAAACATCCGAATTGAGAACCTCCTCCTTTTTGAAGTCGGTTAAAAATATCGTTGAATACGATGTTTTGTGAACGCGGGTTTACCTACCATTAATTACGTAATCAGCCTTTAATGTTACCACTGCTGGGCGGACCTCCTCTCAGGACAGGGCTTTTTTTTTCAGGCTGGGAAATCATCCAATGACTTCTCCAGCTCTGGGTGAAGCGGAAGGGAGTGTCAGACTTTTACTGACTAAAACCCATCCATGTTCCTTCCTTAGCCCTTTATGGTCCGGGGTAGTGGTTACCCTTTCGGACAATCCCGCTATCAGCAGGACAGGGCTCGGGTTCGAGCTCACGTCACCTACAATTCGTAAGTCTAGGCCAATACCACTTCAATTAAGCATATTTTATCCTTGTTTCAGGAATAACATCAATCACAACACTGACCGTGATATCTTTCGAGAGGTACATGATGGTGACCAGGCCGCTCAACTCAAGGCACCTCAGTTCCAAAGGAGCTATCATGTCGATAGTCTTTATCTGGACCTACTCCCTGGCGCTGACCACGCCACCGCTGGTTGGGTGGGGGCAGTATGTTAATGAGGCTGCGAATATCAGGTATTGTTCTTTTTGACATTTTAGTTTGACCGCATTCTACAACGTGGCGCTACAATGGTGACATTAATTTAACATACAGGTAGGGCAAGTGCCAATTGGCTAGTTTGGGAATATTAGCTCTACAACTAGATAAGTACTAAAGTAATTGCTGTTATTTTACCTACTTTTGATTTTATAATTTGATTTCTTAATAAAAAAAACAGTCGTCTGTAATTATGTCAATTGTTTTCCAGTATTTAATAAATATAGAATGCTTATAATGATTCTTAAACAACTGGCGCTACAATGGGGACATTAATTTACCTCACATGTAGGGGTAGTGCCCATTAATCATATAAATGGTGATAGGTTAGAATAAATCGCAAATTTAAAAAAAAAAATTCAAACAAACTAAGTAATAAAATCAATTCGCCAACTTTTTGCAGTTGTATCATCCTAATAGTATCGCTTATTCGTTTTAATTTCATTGATGCGAATGTTATAATCCGTGACCCCGGCAAATGATCGCTCTTTAAGTCAGGTTGCTTCTTAGTAACTAAAGCAATTTTCTAAAATAATAAATAAATCCGTAAATAAAAACGTTTAATGGAAATATAATGTCTTTATGAAACAAAAATGTGAAAACGTATATGTGTGTTAAATTAATGTCACCATTGTATCGCCACGCTGTATAATCAAAATCAATTTTTGGATATAGAATGCGGTCCTCGCATGCGGAAACGGGTACCGGAAAACTATTGTATCCAGATTGCGGTCCTTTATTCATACAGAATATTAAACTTGTTTACTTTTAATGCGTTGTTTAATGAAATTATAACCTAAACTAACCTAACATTTTATTTTACTTTATTACTGGTAATGCCTTGTTTTACTAAGATAGTTGGGAATAATTAATTGCAGCGTTGCTAAGTGAAATTGGCCATGAAAAGGGGTTTCAAATATTCTTTTGCCCAGTGGAGCAGTAACGGCATTTTTTGTGTAAGAGAATTTAATTTGAGAAGTTTTATTAATTAGTGCCTAGTCACCTAGACGTCTAGAATAATGAAATAGTTTGCTAAGTTTGCCATTTCAAGAGTTTATTCAGTTTTTTATAGCAAATGGCCTGTAAGGGAATGCCTAGAGACTAATTTATGCTGTCGTTTAGTTCTGAAATCTATTTATTTATTTGTAATTGGGTATTTGTAATTCTCAAAACGCGGCATTTAAACGTGATTTGTATGAAATTATATAACAATGTTACGTCACAGATTTTTAGAATCAAATGGTAGGTATACTTATTTGCTTTAATTGCAATTTTACAATTATATCTTCGCATAATATTTAATTTCTGAACGGTGATGGAAGTTTTTTAGACGAGCGGTCTTTTTTCTATAATATGATTTCACGTTTTATTTTTGACCGTGTTAAATAGTCAATTATAATATTTCAAGCATAGATATGTACAGAGGTGGGCTAAATGCCATAGGCATTTTCTAACAGTCAACCTTTGGGTGATGCAGAAATAAACAGTGGTAGGTGCAATCGAAAAATTTAAATAAAAAAAAAATTGTAAAAATAATTATTTATTTTCTGGGCGGATGCAGCTGGATACCAGAATATCACATGGAGCGACTGCCTATCTGACTTACACAACCCCATTTCAAGAAAATACGATACTCTTTGGTCAGAATGGGTGTCAAGCTTTCCAGCTTTTAACGCCTTAACGGTGAACTGAACTGGCTCCTGAATAAAATTTTGCATACTCAGGTTGACCATCACTTGGAATAGGACGTAACCACACGTATCCAAGTAATATATTCTAGTAGAACATCCGACTAGCATTCAGGCAAAGCCGCAAGCAAAAGCTGGTATTCAATATTTATTCTTCTTCTTAGCGTGTCGATGGCAATCTAAATAGACTCGGCCCAGAATTCGGCTACGTGTTTGGCGCCATCACTAGCGTCCATCAGTTCCTGTAACGTGCATACGGCAGGACACGCAGGACACGATAATAAGTGTATATTTATGACAATATCTTCGCCACAAATTACATGAATACAATACCTTTTTACTTACCCCAATCTAAACAAGTTTCTAATGACTCGATCTTATAGGACAAGTAGGTATTACTAGTACCTACCTACATAAATGTACATAATAATATATACAACCTATTTTAGAAGCAGACATAAGATCATACATCAAAGGAATTCAAGGGCTTCGGGCATGGAAAGCATGAATATTTCTAGACCCTATTAAGTTTTAGAAATACCTAAATGCTGTAGGGTCTCTCACGTACGCATAATACGCACTTTGACGTGGAGTTGAGGTCAGAAGCCCGTATTACCTATTGGAGTCTCTCACGCACGACTTAACTATTCAGATTCCTGCTTTCTTCGTTCGAGCTTTTCTGGGACAAGGACGAACGGGGTATCATAATACTTTAATTATGTTGGCTAAACATTGCCACACAACGTGGCAATGCCGCCAGTCTCGTTGGTACATTACCAGTCGACAGCGATGCGAAGGGATTTTCGACTCCATGTTTTACTTAGATACTTAGTACTTATATATATGTTTTAATTGGAGTGTTAGATTTTACTTTGTATACAGAGTTGATATGACAGAGGGGCATTAAATAACACTACGTATATTATACGTGTTTAGTATTTATTTGATATGGTATACAAATAAAAAGCACCAAAAATTAGTTTTTTTTTTCAAACAAACTAAGAAGCTTATAATTCAGTATAAAACACAACCCTACCCCACACTTATTTATCGTTTTAAGGTGAATGACCTTTGCGTATAAACATAATCAGATGTTAGGAAAGATTCATCGTGTGCAAACGGGGCAAAAACTTAAAAAATCATTTGCGACTAAACTACTGCTCCTATTTAATTGATTTTTGGTACAGAGCTTGAAAATGGTTCCTAGTGTAGGCAGTTTAAAGGAAAGCTCCTCTGTCGTATCATCATCATGAATATCATCTGTCTAGCCTTTTCCCAACTATGTTGGAGTCGGCTTCCAGTCTAACCGGATGCAGCTGAATACCAGTATGCCCCTCTGTCGTATCAACTGTGCATAAAACCCTTTCTTCTGTAATTATATTAATTTTGTATTTCCTTCCACAGTTGTTCAGTAAACTGGCACGAGCAGTCCATGAATACGCTGACATACATCATGTTCCTGTTCGCGATGGGGCAGATCGTGCCTCTCGCCGTCATCACCTTCAGTTACGTCAACATCATCAGGACTCTCAAAAGGGTACGTTGTGTTTTGTTTTTCACTAGATCCTCGTTTTTTTTTCGAATAGTTGGTTTATTAATACAGTAAATATTTACATAATTTAAAAGCTGAAGGTCTCTCCGCGAGCATTCGCCTGTTATGTATTGTTACAAATCCAAATATTACATCAGGACGGAGGAGAACCGAGCATAAGTCAGTATTGTAACGTAATGCTCGAAATCGAATCGTAAATGTTACATTACGCCTTAATAGAAAAATCATTAAGCTTTTTTTTAGGGTGGCAAAGTCATCAAATGACTCCCGCTCTGGGTGGAGCGGAAGGGAGTGTCAGACTCTTACTGACTAAAACCCATCCATGTTCTCCCTTAGCCCTTTATGTTCTGGGGTAGCGGTAACCCTTTCAGACAATCCCGCTTAAAATTATTAAGCTAATCCTTAAAGCTGTAGATACACATCAATGCCAGCACTCTACCATCTTCTTTATACGTATTTATTAATATATGTGCCACTGGTACAAAATATACAATCTAGCAAGTAATATTCAAGCTACTTTAATTCCAGCACGTAGAGCACTGAAATACCTCTACATAGTATAAACATGCTACATAGTGTAATCTGTACACAGTATAAAACGAAGTCGCTCCTCGCAGTCTGTCCCTCTGTACACTAAGATCTTTTAAACTAGGCAACGGATTTTAATGCGGTTTCCATTTGTAGATAGAGTGATTAAAAAGGAAGGTTTATACGAGGTAAGTGCGACGCTGGGGCGGGTCGCTAGTGATTTATAATTTGCCCTCCCTTTATGAATAGGTTTTTCTTCTTCTTAGCGTGTAATCTAAAAAAACTCTGCCCAGAATTCGGCTACGTGTTTAGCGCCATCGCTAGCGTCCATCAATTCCTGTAATTTGCATACGGCAGGGCACGCAGGACACGAGATTAACTGTCCCATCATTTGTGGAACAGCAGCACATTTACACTCTAAGGCGGAGATGTCTATGAATCCCCATCTGAGAAGGTTTTCCTTGCTTCGGCCAACCTGGGTCCGGAGTCTGTTTAAAGTACTCATAATTACTTAAAAGAAAAATAAAAATAGTAAAATTTAGTAGTATCTAAGTAAAGAAAAGTTTTCTTCTAAATACAACAAAACCCCTTATAGAAGCGCAAAGGAACAGATATTTAAACAACCAAAAAATAAAAACCACACTGATTCATGGTCTTCAATTTAAGAGACAAATTAGATAGCGCCATTTAATGCAAACGGGCAGCATCAATCAGCATCTCCATCTTTAGTACCTAAAACTCGTTTAAAACATCACCCTACAAAAGAACAAGTACCTAAATATCTAGATTAATATCAAACAAACTACAAGACTAAATTGTTTGTTGTTTAGGCCGGCCATTACCATAATATCTTTAGCAATTTGGACAATCCCTGCTTGAATAATGTACGAAGCCACGACTCCTTTCGACATCATTTAAATTCAAATTATAGTACTTAAATGGTTCGTACTAAGTGATTTGGAATGTCCAGTGTCGTCTTTTGTTTCGAAGTCTGGGAGACCATTGAATGTTGTAATTAAAACGAACTTACGATATAGTTCTTCCGTTTATTACTAGACGATATAACCAAAATCACCCACACTCGTTGAAAGGTACAAACTCAAACTCAAAGTATTTATTTCGATTGAACCAATTACAGGCACTTTTGAATTGTCAAGGGGTCGGTCAGTCAGAAAGATGAAGCTAGCTGCTAGCACAGAAATGAAAGTCTAGCGTTAAACGATTCACTGTGAACGCTTTCCACACATTTAAGCGGGCCGTGTCGCATGGCAACACATTATGTGAACCATTGCACCCTACAGGCGGGCTGCACCGGACCGCAGGGACTGGGGATCGCTCGCCAGGCGTATATTTCCTCATGCTTAGCGATGCGATGATATTCAAATTCGAAATTGGAAAACTGTCTAAACAAATACTGCGTTACGATGAGATCCGCTGCGAGTCGCATAATACGAGTATGTACGTTGGTGTATTTCAGCAATGTAGCGAGCTGTGCACAATTCAATTTGGTTGATTCATCCAAATTGGAAGACTTATGTTAGTTAACTGTGTATTAGTGTCAGTAACGACGTGTGTCAATAATAATTAATCGCTAGAAGAGAATAGTTGCTGTCGAGTAAATTTTCCCTTCAACGATTAATATTTTAAGCTGATTCAATATTAACAAGGTTAAATACGAAAATGGGTTTGTTCATTATTAAGTAGAAGCTATTTGATTGAGGGATTAAGTAGTCAAATGTAATGCTACTTTTTGTTAGTACTAAAACATTGTTTACTGTATGTACACACACATCCAGTTACCCCAATCTGTCCAAATTTCTTTGATAGTCTTTCAACTTCAGGAGCTCGTGGCTAAGTACTAACAGCCGCACAGGTCGATCCATCAGGTTAAGCTACGCTTGCCGGGGTTGGCCGTGGATGGGTGACCATCTTTACATACTGAGACTCCTCCGTGTCTGGGAAAGCACGTTAAGCCGTTGGACCCGGCTGTCATTTGTGCATCTTTCATAGTCTTTACGCCCGAAAATCTGTCAGCCAGTCTTACCAAGGGGTAACGTACTGCCCAGTTACTGGGTTGTGGAGGTCAGATACGCAGTCATTCCATATAATATAGGTACTGGTATTCAACTGTATCCGGTTAGACTGGAAGCCGACCCCAACATAGTTGGGAAAAGGCTAGGCAGATGATGACTCTTTCATTACTTTATTAGAGAAGCATAAGGTTCATTTTCTATTGGGAAAACTTGACAGTTAGGGATCGCTTGATGTGCTGGTGCCTGTACATCACTAGGAAAAAAAAAACGTTAACATACCACACAAACATAACGCCTGTATTTACTTAAAGGTTAGACAGAGGTGTACCTACCGATAGTACTAGTATTTAAGTCCCATTTAGTTGGGGGCGAGCCTATTGCAATCAACCGGGCACAAATTAGGGCTGCTATTGAGAAGTTCCAGAAAAACTCAAAAAAACTTGGCGCGACCTGGGAATCAAATCCAGGACCTCAAGCTCAGCTGTAGCGCTTGAGACCACTAACGTAATTTTTCCATTGAAGTAAGTCTTTTGTCTTTTTCTTAGGTTTTGTCTACCTAATAAAGTTACCTTCTATTTAAGAAAAGACATTTTCAGTACCTTAATCAGGTAAATCAATTATTAAAATTACTGATTATGCTAATTTCAACATCCAAGGGCATGTAATTACAAAACGAATCTCATTAGAACTTCCAAATTAATTAGAATAGTAATAATCTGCTTAAGAAAATTGAATTAAAAGTATAAAAATTGCGTACAAACTCGACTTTAATCGTATTATTAAGTTTGATTTGAATTTTTTGGCAGCTGAATTGAGGCTCCCGCCGAAAACTTTTCATGCTGAAAATACTATGGACATCTGTATTTTTTTAAACAGTTTTAACCAAATAATTATTAGAAAAAATGCTTTTACAAAATGAACAATTCAATTCTGTTGGAAGTAATTAGAATGTTTAAATACTTTATAGTTATACATTTGATTGTGTATAAGGTAACTTATAATGCCATGTATTTAATCAACCTCAGTAGCTCAATAATGTTTGTTTCCTAAAAATATTATTGAACACTCTAATATAATGATTGTGCCACTTTTTGTGAACCTCTAATAATTTCTGTTTTAGGGTTCTAAAACTATTAAATAGCCACCAACTGCGATCAACTTGATTGCAGCGGTCGGTCGCAGTTATAACCTTTATTTTTTAACCGAAGCCGTTTACGCTCCTGAAAAAGATGTCTGGAAGGATTTGGGGGAGGTCTTTTCTCAGCAGTGGGAAAGTGTAGGCTAAGTAAAAAAAAGCCATTTGGTCGTGGCACCCTCGCTTAGTTACTGCATAATCAGCCTTTAATGTTTCCGCTGCTGGACACAGGCCGCCTCCTGCCCGTTATCTTAGCGATTCGGATTGTCAACAACTTCACTTGTCAACGCATTTGTATGGGAATATTGATCTAACTTCGTTATCGTTAATGAAAATGTGACTTCGTCTAGGCCTTCTTTTTTTTTAAGGCAAATCATCCAATGACTTCTCACGCTCTGGGTGGAGCGGAAGGGAGTGTCAGACTCTTACTGACTAAAACCCATCCATGTTCCTTCCGTAGCCCTTTATGTTCCGGGGAAGCGGTAACCCTTTCGGACAATCCCGCTTACCCGGCAGGCTAAGTCACCGGGATTATCTGAAAAGGTTACCGCTGAAAGGGCTAAATAAAAAACATGGATGGGTTTTAGTCAGTAAGAGTCTGACACTCCCCTCCGTTCCACCCAGAGCAGGAGGAGACATTTGATGATTTCCCATCCTGGCCACCACTGCTCTGTTTCTGCGACCAATTAAAACCGCCGAAAGTTAAAAATACCTATAGAAATATCAAAAAGTTTTTAAGAATCAATTAAATACTTTCCACTTAAAAGTTGCACACGTAGGTACTTCAGGGGACCGATCACCACATCACAGAGCAGTAGCATTTTAATATTACTTCATAGTGAGAAAGGGATGGAGCTATACGTCCTGTATAGCTCTATCTCATTCTCACACTAAAGTAATATTCAAATTATACCGCTATAAAAAATGGTAATTCTGCCCCAGAACATTTTCCACACACTCATAACAAAAAGCTAGACTTTACGCATAGTATGTAGGTACGTTCCCGTCTCCACAGTAAACGGTCGATTGGCCTCCCTCACGTGTTTACAAAGAGCGTGGGACGCCCTTAACGGTTGTTTAAGTGACAGGACGCCATAAAGATTTCATATTATGGGGGTGCAATCGGAAAATTTCCATTGCTGCGAATTTAGCTATAGAAGAAATTACAAGGTAGAAACAACAATACGATAATAAATGAAAACGCTGGCAACACTGACACATAAGAGTTTTTTGGAACTATCAAATAAATTCTAGCATCGAAATTAAAAAGTGATTTTTAGAAAAAAAAAAAGTAGTTATGGGTAAACTTCGACTAGCTATAGATAGTGATTAAATTATTAGACATCTTTGATTGAATTTGAAGTCTGAGAACGTCATAATATACGGGTTTAATTTATTGTCAAGTAGTCGTCTCCACTTTGTTTATATGTCACAGGTGGATTACTTAATTAACTGTTTTACATAACCGCTAGCTGTTTTATAACACAGCTCCGTTTAGTGAAACAGCTGAACGATGTTTAGCTTTTTTTCATAATTACTGAACTTAAGCACGCAGAATTGCCACGTAAACTAAACCAATTAATTGATCAGGGCGCAGCAATTCGGCATTAGAAGACACACCAAACAATTGTTGCGATGCAGATAAACTATTCTAAGTTATGTCTAGACTTGGGTAGTATTTTTTTAAGCGTACAATGGCAAGAATAAACATAACAGAGCAGTTTTGTAAAATAACTAACGGTTTTGAAAAACAGTGGATTCGACAATCCATTCGCAACATATACATTAGACATATTTATTTAAGAATTCCGAATTTCTTTGGTTATTCTCCTTAGTCAAAACGTAGGCATCTTTTTGCATAACCTTTGATTAATTTACGTATAATTTGAATTATGCCTTTGCCTTGCTTAGCGTGAAAGTATACGGTATAGGAAGTGAAGTGAACTGTCAGTCCAACTATTTATAGCTCATTGTTTTTGGAAAATATTTTAGCCTAGCGTGTAAGTATGCGGAACAAGATTACTTCTGAACATACCAGATATTCTGAGCAAAATGTTTAGCCAATAACCAATAACTGTAAGCTCACATTAAAGACAGGGTCTATTTTGTTTATTGATTAAAAAAGCTCGCGTCTAAATAATTGTTATCTACTTTATTAGACTGCCGATACCCAATCAGCTTTCTCATATGAATATCTTTTCTGTGATGACAATAAACGCGCTGTATAATAAACCTGCAGCCTGCAGCTGTCACTACTAATGTCTGACAAGACGAACATAACTCCTTTGTGAACAACGCCACAAAGTTGTTTAGGCGCGTGGCCAATATTGGAACTAACACCGACCTTCTTCTGTCACTACAACTAATGTGACAGTTTCACAAATTCTACCAACACCACCTGTCAATATAGTCCATTGAAATGTTACATGAGCTTTGCATTTTTTAGAGGACGCAATTTTATTTTTGGGACATGTTTGGGGGTTCAATAGAAGCTTAACCTCAAGTTTGTGGGGTCGCCACCCTTGTCCCCCGGCAGCCATCTTGGAAAAAGGGGTAAAAACGCTTTTTTCGCGATATCTCGGAATGTATGCGTCTTACAAAAAAATTGTGAAGTCATAATTTGTAGCAAATTGTTTTGCCTACAAGTAAGATACATGACTTTTTGCCCTAAATTAAAAATTAAAGAGGTTATAAGCAAAACAGTGAGAATGTATTTATAAAAAAAATCTTTTTTGCGTATAACTTTTTTTTATACATTTTACAAAAAATTTGTTCAGACCAATCTTGTAGATGATATTTGAGGAAAATTTTTCCATGTATTTTTTTTTATTTCATTCATATATAACGCTATTACAGCGCTCCAAAGTTGACCGGGAAAATGTTTAACTTTTTTTTTATTTTTTATTAATTAAATTTATGAAATATCCGGTCCCTCAATTGTAATATTTCAATGTACCATTGAGACGCCAAGAGTTAAATGTATAATTAAATGCTGTTAACGACAAATTAAAAAAAAATGTTTACAATTATAAGTATTAGTCGTGTAGAGCTAAATCGAATTATGTGAAGGTCTAAATCCTCCATGGTATTGTTTCCAGAACTCCCAACGCCTGGGCCGCGTATCCAGAGCCGAGGCGAAGGCGACCGCGATGGTGTTCATCATGATCGTGTCCTTCACCGTCGCGTGGACACCCTACTCCCTCTTCGCGCTGATGGAGCAGTTTGCTACGGAAGGAATTGTAAGTAACTCTTGGAGGTGATGGTGGGGATGTAATTTTAATTTTATCAAGTACTAATTTTTGTCATGGTACGGGCATGTTATGCGGAGTAATGAGGAAAATGTTGTCAGGAAAGTTGTGAGTATGAATGTGGATGGCTATACAAGTAGAGGGAGACCAAAGAAACGATGGATGGATTGTGTGAAAGATGATATGGCTAGAAAGGGAGTGACTACCGAGATGACGACTAATAGAGAAGTATGGAAGAAAAAGACATGTTGCGCCGACCCCAAATAAATTGGGATAAGGGCAGGAGAATGATGATTTTGATGATGCAAGTACTAGTTTTTGCCAGCGGCTTTGCCAGCGTGTATATAGAAAATTATCCCACGGGAACCGTACATTTATTCGGGATAAGCTTAAAGGCTATTCCAGACTATAATCTGTCTTTGTGCCAAGTTTCATCCGGATCCATTAAATAGTTTTTGAGGTTATTCGTTATAAACATGTTTACATACAAATCTTTCCTCTTTATAATATTAGTATAGACTTATTGGTTCTTTTCCATAGTAATTTGTGACGGGTGCTCGCACGAATTAACGTTCTTTAACACTTCTAAAATTTTATTGTAAGTGTTTGGAACATGCACTTTTAATTGGTCGTTATAGAACTGCTCTAGAATCACTAAGTAGGTAGTTAACATTCTCATGCCCGGGATGCATCTTACATACAACAATAGTTATTTGTTATGCAAGGCTGGAAAGTTGATTTTTGGCGCGAGTACTTCTATTGAAACCTGAGTAAGCGAAGGATTCTAGGGTTGAACCATGAGCGAAGCGAGTGGTTCAAATATAGAATCCTGAGCGTAACGAAGGTTTCAAAGGTACGAGACGCAGAAAAGCTTTGCTGCCGAGCGCAACACACAATTTTTCACCTCACTACAGCGAGGAAACTGCTAGGTGCAAGAAAACAGGTGTTGTTGAGTTTTATTTTGTTCGAGCGTCTCAAATACATTGACTCATGTGAAGAAAATAACAGATCTACTTGGCAATGTATCTTATGAGTTACATAGAATATCTCCAAAATTAAATATCCTGTATTTTGTTCTATATCCTACTTGTCCTCTAAGGAGAATGAAAGAAAAAAACTAATTTAATACAAATAACTAACTAATTTAATTTAATACATATTTATTTTTGCCAAGCAAATGATTAAATAACATATTATATTAGTATTTATTTTATTTAAAAAATTAAACTTAAATTACTACACAATTCGGTATTTGACAGGGTAGTATTTTTATGGCATATTCAAATGTGACGTCACAGATTTTTTTAATCAAATGGAATACTTATTAACATTAATTCCAATTTTACAATTATATCCTCGCAAAATATTTAATTTCTGTACTGTGATGGAAGTTTTTAAAGTGAGCGGTATTATTTAATATTTTATTTTAGACCGTGTCATGCATTTTCAGTGGACTGGCAGTATAGAAAATTATTAAATAGAAAGGTTCGAATTTTAAAAACTCTTTCCACGCTAGAGAGCAAAAATCGATTTTCGGCTCAGATTTCGAATGACAAACAGACTCTTTCCGAGCCTGTGAGGTGAAAAAAGATTTTCTTAATTTTCTTTACATTAGCCTTTTGGCCTCGCACAGGTCTTTGTTTTTTTTTTAATCTTTTTGTTTTCGCCTCAATTTTTAATTATTATTTTTATATATATTCTGCTTTGTTTTTTAAATATATTTTTAATGTGTATTTCCTGTGCGTGTCCAGAATAAAATGTATTTCTTTCTTTTTTACATTCAAGTGCAATGAATTCGACAATTATTAGTCCCATTATGGATTCTACGATTTTTTTCTGTAAAGGTATTTCCTGTGCGTGTCCGAAATAAAATAATTTAATTTCTTTCTTCTTCTTTCCTACATTCAAGTGCAATGAAGTGAACAATTATGCCCAGTATTGATTCTACTATTTCACAATATTTTTTTTCGTAGCTATTTAAAAGCTTAGCAGCCACCAAGTTATCTTCAAAAATGGAGCAATATTTAATACAATACATACATATTCAAAACTGAAAATATTATTACAAAACTTAGGCAACTTTGATATTCTATACAAACTTTGTTTATAAAGTTTATATAGGAGTGAATTATAAACCAGTCATAACTTTATTAAACTTTGTTTTGCTGACATTTTATATTACTATATGTCCACTTGTTAATTCATGCTTGAAAATATAATGCTGGATATTATGCTAAACAGGGCCTAGATAAGTGTCAATCGCTCCGTGTCGATTCGATTTCGAAAATTGTTGATCGACTTAGCGATTCGGATTGTCAAGAACGCCACTAGTCAACGCATTTGTATAGGTAAATTGGTCGAGTTTCGTTACACAATTTGACATTGTCTAGCATTTAGCGATCGAAAACGATTGATCACTTGACATTTCGAAAGCTTATGCCAATTCCATACATTTCAGATTTATCTAATTTCGTTATCGTTAATGAAAATGTGACTTCGTCTAGGCCTCCGGTTCTGTAATAGTTTTCACGTCAATTTTCAATTTCAATGAGGGTTTTTGTATGATAGTTAGTATGTTATTTGAATTAGATAACTTTTGAGTAATCATTGCAATATTACCTGCATTGCGCTTAATCCAAGCTGATTATGGTATTGGAATACAATCCGTTCATGAATGTATTAGATGCCTGTATTTAAATCCAAATGAATAGTTAGTTGAAAGAAGTTTTGATTACTTAGCGGGATTTCCCGACTTTTTATATTTTTATGTAATTATATTTTGCGCATTTACTGACTTTTCTAAGCTTCTAGCAAGTAAAGCACACCAAATTTTCACCTTAAACCTTGGACCACGGAAGGCAAGAAGAATGGACAAAATTAAAAAAAATGCGGATAGTCTTGCTCTTGACCTCGACCACGCCGATGGAAAGCGATGGATGGTGTTTATGATGTGTCGAACATGCCCAGAAGATGCCTGTTAACTCTTGCTTTGAAAGCAGATAGGTTATAATGTAGAAGGGAGGGTGGCACAGTGTTTCACACTTTAACGAAAACTAATATAGAAAAATTTATTCAAATCTATTCAAAATTTTCGAAAGTTAAACTAATTAACAACCTTTGCTCTACGTCACTTATAATATTAGGCATAAATTCATAGAAATTAAAATAATAAATGATATATTTGGGGTTGAAACACATATTTCGCCAGTTATTTGGAATTTACATGTGAAAGGTGAGCTGCTCTAATGAAAATCCAATTTGCCCAACCCGGGAATCAAAGAAACGAAAATCCTGATGCTCAGCAGTAGCGCTACCGACACTATACCAACGATGTAGTTCATGAAAGGAGTAATTCCGGTAAAAGAGGAGTGATGAACAATTCCATTAGTTTTCAAACTAAAATACTTCGAAATTAATTAAACGATTTCCTTTGACCTTGTCTTTCAACTCTTTCTAAGTGAGATCATTAATATTCATAATGTTATGATCGCTTTCAGCATTACAATTCTTTTCATCGACTATGAAATGAGATATCGAGACCGTCGTTTTTAATTAATTGAAGTTATTGTTTTTTTTTTTTACTAACTTCTGTGAGCAGGTTTGCCCGCGTAGATTTCAGAAGTCATCCCACAAGAATGTACTACCGAGATATAAAGACGATAAATGTCTAGAATCAAGTTCTTCCAACTGAACAGACAGCTGTGGTGCTGGGGAGTTTGTTGCGCCACTTCTTCCCAGCTAAAGCACTAGGTAGTGGTGAAGGGTGGGCGTTTTTGAAGGACTGTCTTAAGTAACTTTGACCTTCAAAAAGTGCTGGTAACTATCTGTGTACCATAAAGATAGGTTTAACAGTTTTGGTAGATTCCTCAACATCCCCAGTTGTTTGCCGATGCCAACTTCAGACATAAAAACGAAAACAGGGTTTTGGCTTATAATCGTCAGCATAGTGGCCTTCCAAGCAGTTGTTCACCGTTCACTTCACAACACGAAAAATTATGATACATTCAAACGACTCGATGTTCTTATTATGTTTGTATTAGCACAGTTACACGATACGACCGCTTAGGTTAAGCTACACTTGCTACGTTTGGTCCGTGGCTGGGTGACCATCTTCACATACTCAGACATCTCCATGCCTCGGAAAGCACGAGCCGTTGGTCCCGGCTGCCAATCGTGGAACTTTGATAATCGTTACGAGTCGTCAGAAGCTCGAAAGTCTAAAAACCAATCTTACCAAGGAGAATCGTATTACCCGATAACAGGGTTGTGGAGGTCAGATAGGCAATCGCTCCATGTGAAATACTGATATTCACCTATATAGGCAGCAAGCCGACACCAACATAATGAGGACGCTTTGAATAAAAAAAAATTATAAAAACATAAGTCTTCATAAAAAAATACACGCACGAAGAAAGCAATGCCCCATACAATTTTAAGAACGTCCCAAATCTGAGAAATTTACAAAAATAAAACAGTGACATAAGTATGGAGGTAATTCCGGAATTTCTCCCGTTTTCTCGGTATTAGAATTCTTTATGCATTGCTATAAATGCCTTCGTACATAATTCACATTGTTAGCAACAGAATAAAGAGAAACCTTTCACAAGTACGTACGTATGTAGTACCAATCTAAAAGGTACCTACATGTAATGATGCGTATATCCGGATCCGTACCGAAGGACCAACAAAGCTTTACAACAAAGGTCCTTCGGTACGGATCCTCGGTATTTAGAGTTAGGATCAAAATATAAGGATGTTTCTTCTAACATCATTTAAACCCTTCTTATTTATTCAATCTTTTAAAGACAAACAGAGGCAATCTTTTTGGTGCGGGATCTTGGGAGTTATTTCATTTTTTGGTCCTTAAATATTTTAGAGTTGCTGCCTTGTTTGAGATAGATATTGAAGTGCAGTGTAGATAAGGCTTAAAAATAGTGATCGTCTAATGTTAAATTGTTTCTTCTTTACTTAGACCGCTAATGACAAATGCGTGCACTGACTGGGCAGGCCTACTCTGTCTGAATAGTTCTTTTCTTAAAAGACCATTTCAAACACCAACCTACATGGTCTTCACATGATCTGACCAAGATTACATCTGGACTTTAATAGAGACTGTGAGTTTTTGTCGGACATTTTCCTCAAAGTAGTCAGACAGTACGCCAATCGCATCCAGTTTTAAAAATATGATGGATACAAAAGTTTGTTAAATCATATTTATAAAAATAAATTCGTGATTTAAGTATAAGTTTCCCATTTCGTAGAAAACTTAAACTCAAAGCATTTTTTTTTTCAAATAATCCAATTGCAGGCAGGCACTTTTGATTTCTTCTTCTTTTCGTGTGGTTAGTGAACTTTTGATTTGTCAAGGGGTTAGTTAGTCAGAAAAAAGAAGCTAGTTGCCCTTTTCAAAACGTAATAGGTACCTACGGAGAAGAACGGGCAAGAAACTCCATGGACACACTTAACAATATAAGATTAATTTATATTGTGGCATAAAAATAATAAAGAATGCTTTTGACAAAGTGTGACAGTTAGCAATCTTCTCAGATGACGCCGTAATAACTTAAACATCTAGGGAAAAACAATAGACACAAAAGTAAATAAACAAAAGCAATCATCTTACAGAAACCTGATACAAACAAAGACAAAAACAATACAAATACAATTAAAACTTAGAATACAGAAACTCATAAATTACACACTAGAGGAATCGTATTGAATGTCGAATGCTAACTACCTATGTATGTACATAATATATTGTCTTTTGAAACTATATGTACATATCTATTGTCACAAAGCCTTTGATAATATGAGAAATAGAGAGCTTAAATTGAGGACACAGTCAGGATTACTGTATCATTCGATATCTCAGAGTTGGAAAAGGTGACTTTGTGAATATTAAATATCGATTTATTTCGAGTGCCTGCATACACATAAATACCTAAGTCAAAGATTTTCCTATTATAATGATTGATTTGATTTTCTCTACTGATTTGGGTGAAGTATTCTTATTGTATTTACATAAACTAACTGCGAAGGCGGATAAAGATATAAAGAGATTTGTGTTAAAGATAAAACGTACCCCGCCTCGACCCTTGCTCGAGCCAGCCCTTGTTGCCGCTGAGCCTGTAGTCTAAATAATATATGCGATCCAGCTTGTCCCTTGCTGTCCCCCACCAGAGACGCCTTAAACTGAGGTCCCTACCCCACAGGGGGTGCACTTAGCGTGTACTCGCTTAGTTTGTAATTGTTTTTTAAGTCCTGGCTGGAGGCCCCAAATTATTGAGGCATCCACAGGCAAGTCCGGTGTCGCAGTAGACAACCCTTAGGTTGAACTGCGAGATGCCAATATATTAAAAAAGAGATAAAACATACTCAATCTGCCAAGCCTTTTCCCAACTATGCTGCGGCTTCCAGTCTAACCGGGTGCAGCTGAATTCCACTATTTCACATGGAGCGACTGCCTATCTGACCTCCAGAACGCAGTAACTGGGTAATATGATACCCTTTAGGTAGACTGGCTGGCAGATTTTCGGGCTTTTGACGACCCATAACTGATAACGACTGCCAAAGATGCACATATGACAACCGGGACCAACGGCTTAACGTGCTTTCCGAGGCACGGAGGAGTCTTGATATGTAAAGATCACCCATCCACGGCCTACCATGGGAAGCGTAGCTTAACCTGATAGATCGACCTGTACGGCTTTTATTACTTAAAGAAAAAACGTACTTTGATAAAAAAATTGTAAAAGAGAAATCTGTAATTCTTTGATGTTTTCGATCCTTTATTTGTAATAGACGAACATTAATTGCTCGCTTTCGTATAAATACATAAGTATTAAGGTGGTCCAGACCAGTTGCTGTTTTAGAGCAGTTGTGGTCTAGTGGTAACTGGCCGATTTACGAGTTGTAGGTCGTGGGTTCGAACCCAAGCAGGCGCTTTACTTAGTGTAAAAATTTCATCACGACTGCTCTCAAAACGGTGAAGGAAAACATCGTGAGGAAACCGACAAGTCCTAGAACCAAACATTGGAAGACATGTCACATTCACCAACACGCACTGGGCCCTGTGGTGGTTCACGGTCCACTCCCTCTCGAAGTGAGAAGGCCTGTGTCCCAGCAGTGGGAACATTATAGGCTGTTTGTGAAGGGCTGTCATTGTCATTATTTCCTATGGAATATTTACACTGACAGATCTTGAACGCGGTTCAGTTGTGGTGATCGCGTTCAGTTTCATTGGGCAAATTTACACTTAGTGTAGTGGGAAGGTACTCTGCTGACCTATCTGAATGATTACTAATTTATCAATTAGCCATTCAAGGCCACTGAACGAGACATAATTGATGTTTTATTATTATAACGCCTACGGGTATTTAGTGACCCTCAAAGTGACAAACAAACAAGATCAGCACCCAACTAGGAAACACATCTCCTTTCACGATCCGACGAATTTACAAAAAAAATCTTTATCCATTGCTTCGTACGTTTGAAAAAATAATCTGTTCAACAACTTAAATACCGCAATTAATGTCATCGAACAGTCAAAATAAAAATAGTGTGTTATGCAATTACCCCGTGGCTTTATAAGTTGGTCTAAGTTATCCATTGAACATTATGTAAAATAAATAAATTATTTAACAAGCTAACGAATCAGTATGCGTAATGCGTATCAATTAACATTACAAAAGGCTTGACATAATTGAAACAGTTTTGACAACAGCTTATCTCTGAACCTTTTATAAACTCAAACTCAAAGCATTTATTTCAAATAAACCAATTACAGGCACTTTTGAATTGTCAAGGGGTCGGTCAGTCAGAAAGATGAAGCTAGTTGCCCATTCCAAAGCAGTAGGTACCTATGGAGAAGAACGGGCAAGAAACTCCATGGACACTCTTTTAAATCAAAATATGTTTACAAAAACTGGGTTACATCATTCATGTTGAAATGTACACGTGAGAACGATGCAGAACTTAATAAAAGCGTCCACAATTACAAGATTTAAAAAACAATTCAAAATTATTTTAAATTTTAAAACAGCCGTGGCAGTTAAGAGGTGACCGGTCCCTACTGACGGCGCCCGTTCATGAACATGACGCATGGATTAGCATCATTCAGCTCATCCATTTTGATGGGAGCTAAATGATCCAACATACGCGCCACCATCAGTGAGTCATTACAGGGGGCATGACATGCTCTCAGCCGCCGAGATCGTTTCTGCTCAAAGTTAGAGGATATTACATCGAAAACATTTACAAAGGAACATTGCGACACTTAACCTTGTATATAAATATTCTTACAAAGGCTGAACAGAATTTAATAATAACCCAATAGGGTATTTATACAGAATTAAAACTATAAACAAACTAAAATATGGCGTCGAAAAATTCTTCCAAAACAGCATCTCCATACAACATGGCAATGCCGTCGGTCTCTAGGATACATTACCAGTAGATAGCGATGCGGACGAATTTTTCGACGCCATATTTTAATTTAATAATAATCTAATTTAACCTTATGAATAAATTAGAATTAATTAAACCTTTCATAATCATGCCGTTTATAAATGAGTCTAATAAAGGTCTGGGCAGTGGTATATCCTTGATAGTCGAAATTATATTTACTCGGATAGTAGGTGGGTGTAACCCTGCTTCTTTAACTCTTTGTTTTTGTCATGCAGATATCCCCAGGAGCCGGTGTCATCCCAGCACTAGTCGCCAAGAGTTCCATCTGCTACGACCCTCTAATTTATGTAGGAATGAATACACAAGTAAGTCAACAACCAATTAGAATTGATTATTTTTATCCAAATTATATCTAACTCGGTCATGAATTGTTACAGTTCAGAAACTCCATCAAAAGAATATTTGGAATTCATACCAAGGGGAAAAATTCTCAGACTGAACGAGCCTACAACAATACTCTCACATCACCAGCCAACAAATTATCCAGCGTCAACAATACGACCCGCTTCAATTCATCAGAAACCAATACGTCTAGTAACAAACATTCTAAAGGTAAGAAAATCGTGTTCAACGACGATATCTCAGAGATGACGACAAACGATTATCACCGAACGTTTACGAGGGATCCCGATCTCAGCACCATACCAGAGAACAAATACTCCGACGCCGAAAGATCTGGAGACACGTTATACGATGAAGATAGTAGTAATAATGGCGGGAATGTTAAAAAGCTAGACTTGTTCGGTGAATCCTGCAAAGTGATTAACGAAAGATCTCCAGTCTTAACTTTCATGGACTCAGAACGCTTACTGTTTACCAAAGTCCCTGAACGCGCAATCGTGGAACCGAGTGCTAGCAACGTGTTCGGCAATGAAGCGTTCGAAGACTATTTGACAGACAAAACCAATAAAGACGCTTACAAAACTGAAACCGAGCAACAAAACGCCGAAAAACAAAAAATGTTACGACAAAGTTACTCCTTAGACTTTCCCCGCCTTTCGAATGATAATAAAAAAAGGAAACTTTCGATAGAAACGAAATTGGAAAGTTTTATACAACCAAAAGGTTTTTTCAAGGAGACGATTAATAAACTATTTGATCAAGAGGCGAAACAGAGACATGACCATGTCAAGAGTTATCTTTGCGAGACTAAGGAAGAAGTAGACCACGACAACTTGTAGTTCTAATGAGGAATCACTCTTGTGGGATCAAAGTCAAATTATTAGGAAATAGCGGTATATTGACAGGGAGATGTAGTCCTTATTGATTATAAGTACCGAGGCAGAATGTGCACAAAATATTTTAAGTTTAATAAAAGTTTCTTAGACTTAGAGAAGGTACACACTTTCCAAAAATGTTCAACGTTCTTATTTTAAGTGTTTTAGCAACCGCTTCCAGCAATTCTAAAACCTATTTCGATGGACTTAGAATTCAATTGTTCTAACTGATGTATTTTAAACTTGAGGGAAGAGCGGTGCTGACCTGCTATGAACATGTACGTACTTTCATAAGAATGACGGTATTACTCAAAGATCTGTGATATAAGATACGAGTGCCAACGTAAAAAATAAGAAATTGTATTTTTGGGAACGTAAAATGTAGACTAAGGTTAACATAATAATTGTTCTAGGTTATAATATTTATGAATAGGGTTAAGGTAATGTTAGTTGCTTTTTGTCTCAATTTCTTTGAAATATCATATCGTATATACGTGTGTTGGATTCGACGGAAAATAACTAGGTCAGTTTTTGTGTCTTAGCAGACAATTTATTACGTTGACGACAATTATTTTCCATCGAAAATTATTGTTACATTGCAAATACGGTGAGTTGAAGAGCTTAAAACTTTCAGCGCCAGTGTATCATTTTTGCACACGCATGTGTATATCAACAACTGTTGTTTTTTTTTTTAAAGGAGAAGAGAAATTTTGACACTGGCGCTCAGTGGGTCCCGTATTTTTTTTTTTCGTTTCTTGTGCGCTACCCATTAGCTTCTCGTTTAAAAATGATGATACACTAGCGCTAAAACTGTTATGGGTACACCAATATTTTAAAACTAAAAGCCACTAAAACTTATCGTTGTCGCCGGCAACAATTAGGCGACTAAAATTGCCTATTGCGTACCAAGTCTTATGTAAGGTTTCTCGTAATTTTGGTAAATTTACTTAAAATTTGCCTGCGTAGGATAAATAAATTATAGGATAATTACTTGCGAGTGCCAGATTTTAAAAAGTGTAGTTAGTTCACATTTTAAACGACATTTGTGTACTTTGATTGCAAGCAGTTTTAAATAAATAAAATTTACAGATTTTTTTTTTAATTTTGTAATATTATCATTTGTGTTTGTGTGTGTATATGTGTTGTGTATTTTTATATAGTCTAAGTATTATTTAAAGTTGCACAGGTGTCGTTGCGTTTTAAATGTTTTTATATGCTGGTGCTGGATCGGCTGAAATTGAATTTAAATCATTCGGATTGTTCTAGTTCGGATAAATCATCTTTATAAAAATGTGTTGCTCATGTATTTTAAACGGTATGTCTTAGATTTTTTATTGTATTTAATAAAAAGACGAAAAAAACATTAAAAATTTAGATTTATACCTATGATAATTATGTATATGATTTTAGAGTGTCTGCAGTTAAGTTTTAATTATAAATTAATATCAATCGATATCATTGATTCCACTTATTATTTTGGTGACATCATAATATTGTAGTTGACTCGTAGTTTAAAATTTTATAAATAACTGTTTCATTTTTACTTCATTAATAAACAAGTAATATTACTGTTAATATAATAATATACGTACTACAGGTAATATACAGTGTATAAGGTTAAACGAGAGACATTCTTTCAGGGGTTACCATACTCATGAAAATGAACAAACTTTGACTATGGAACTATACCTGAAATCATTAAAAAAAATCAGCTGTTCAGTACATTTATGTTCGTATAATTCGTCAAAATGTACGGAACAGCTGATATTTTTTGTCACATTTCAGAGTTGGTACCATAAACAAAGTTGTTGATTTTCATAGGTAGGTACTATACAACCTGAAAATATATCCCTCGTTTAACCTAACACACTGTATATATGATAAGGCCCCATAAATATTCTATACCAAATTTGAAGGACTGGCTTTGCGGTCGGAATTCCGGATGTACGGGACAGCCTTAATATCCGCATACGGTTATAATGTACCTAATTTAAAAGCATTCGAAGTATTTTGTATGTAGATTGTCTATACAACATTGTCAACAAATTCTTTGTAATAACATCAGTAACTGTATATACCTAAGCTTGTACGTATCTTTGTCTCAAATTGGTGTTTTTTTTTTCATATTTGAAAACTCAGCATTTAGGATTTTTTTACCAATAAGCTAATATTTTACGCTACGACCAACATAATAATTGCACTGTGTTAAGTTAAACGAGGGACATACTTTCAGGGGATACTATACTCATGAAAATGAACAACTTTGACTGTGAAACTATACCTGAGTCACGAAAAAAAAGTCTGCTGTTCAGTATATTTATGTTCGCATAATTCGTGAAAATGTAAGTATGAAACAACAGATTTTTTTTTTCACATTTCAGATTTTGTCCTATGGACAAAGTTGTTGATTTACATGAGTACTATACAACCTGAAAGTATGTCCTTCGGTTAACCTAACACACTGTTTATCGAGGTCTATTTTTTTATCACTGCAACTAATATATTTATATAGCGTGGCAATGCCGTCAGTTTCTTAGGTACCTATATTTCCAGTCAACGGCGATGCGGAAGAATTTTCCGAAGCCATATTTTAGTTTGTTCATAGTTTTAGTTAGGTTAGGATGATATATTTTTGGTTCGGATTAGTTCTATAATAGGTAGATTACATTTACTAAATAATAACATTAAAAAAAACCGTTATGTTTAAAGTTAAAATATGATTTTCCTATAAAAATGTAACGCTTGCTAATTGCTTTTAAATAAACAATCTTTTGTTTAAAAAAAGACATGCCGATAATCTTAAGAAAAAACAAAATTCAAATATCTTTTACAAAACAAAAGAGGGAAAATAAGTTCCCTTTTCAAATAAACGTTGAACAACATAAAATTTACGTTCCGTTACACTTGAACGAACTCGAACATTATAATAATTAGTAATTAACTTTACAACAATGGAACCGGGAGTTCTTGGTAACGCTTTTAAGTTAGCAATTTAAATTTGATTTATTAATTAGTATAAGTGGTTTGGAAGTTTGTTGACAAACACAGGTTTTTTATGGCGTGGTCTATGCCTTGTATCCGCATAGGTATTTAGACTATTTATTACGGGACTATTCATAAAAATTACATCTTTTCTATACTACTCTGTCAAGAAAGTACCGGGAAAAGATCAATAATACACAAAATGTCTGTTATTCATCCAAATTTATTTTATCACCTTCAAAGTATGCTCCTTTAGAAACGATACACTTGCGCCAACGAATAATCCATTCATCAAAACATTTTTTAAACGCTGCTTCCGGCATTGAGTTCAGTTCTCGCCGCGAATTCTCCTTTATGTCTTCTATCGATTGAAAACGGGTGCCACGAAGTGGTAATTTGAGTTTAGGAAAAAGAAAAAAGTCAGCAGGAGCCATATCTGGTGAATATGGTGGTTGCTGGATGGTATTTGTTGAGTGTTTGGTCAAAAATTCGTTCACAATGATAGCCTTGTGCGAAGGCGGATTGTCGTGGTGCAAAATCCAAGAATTTTCTTTCCACAAATCTGGCCTTTTTCGTCGAATTTGCTCTCTTAAACGCCGCAAAACGCTCAAATAATATTCTTTATTTACCGTTAGACCTTCCGGTAAGAATTCAGAGTGCACAACACCGCGATAGTCAAAGAAAACAGTCAACATGACTTTGACTTTTGATCGACTTTGGCGTGGTTTTTTCGGTTTCGGTTCAGTTGGAAGGCGCCACTCCGAAGCTTGTTGACTAGTTTGCATGTCAAACTCGTAAACCCACGTCTCGTCACCAGTAACAATGCGTTTCATGAATGTTGGGTCCGAACTGACTCGTTCTAGCATGTCCTCAGCGACTTTCATGCGATTGAGTTTTTGGAGAAAATTCAGATCTTTTGGGACTAGCCGAGCAGCAACATGTTTAATACCCAAATGATTAGTTAAAATGGTACGGATCGACTCGTGAGATACAGAAAGTTCGGCGGCTATCTCTCTCAGAGTTGAATGGGGATTTTCAGTCACTATTTTCTTCACTTTTGCGATGTTAACTTCAGTTGCAGACGTTGACGGCCTACCAGAGCGAGGCAAATCTTCCATCACATCTCGACCGCTTTTGAACGCTTTGAACCACTCATAAGCACGAGTTTTTGATAAAGTCGATTCACCGTAAGCCTTCTGTAACATTTTCAGTGACTCCGAACACGAAATTCCATTGGCGATGCAAAATTTAAGACAAAATCTTTGTTCGATATTTTTGTCCATTATGAAATTCGCAATACGCACTATATATGATATTACTAAAACCAGCACTGTATTTAATATAAATAACAGATGCAACTCAAACTCCGCGCCAAAATGGAAAACAGTTGTGCCAATCTAACAACTACAAAAAAACAAAAATTTGAATTTGGAACCATAAACAAATCATCCATTCCCGATACTTTTTTGACTGAATGATAATCTACTTTATAAGCAAAGTCATGTCATTTATTTCAAATAGGCACAAGAAATGAACGTCAAAATAAGCAAGAAATAGAATTGATTCTAGTCGCCTAAAAGGTAGTTTCGTATGGAGGAGAATGGACAAGAAACTCCACCGTTACTCTTTTAAAATGTTTTACAATGATGATGATTTCTAATTTCTATTAAATGAATGGCAAATTTATTGTGTTTTGTATTTATTATTTTTAAGAATTTAAGATACGCACATAGCTTAAGAATAAGCTTAATTACATTAATAATACCTAAATAAATAAATTTAGTGTATGAATCATCGTTTGCACTATTGTGCGGATATTACAAACGATTTTTACGTCTGCCATATTGGCCCGTTATACTAATTAGTCCTTGTAATTTAATTTTGTATTTAATAAGTAAATAAGTAGGTGTTCGTTGTTTTTTTTTTGTTTTCAGATAAATAGTTCTGCGTTGTTGTAACTGTGCTAGTATGTCCAGATAATACCGAATATTTTTTTTTTTTCAATTATTATGGACAATAATTTTAATTAATTAGTATTGTTAAGGAACGGACGAGTTTTGTTTGTGATGAAAAAATATATGAAAAATTAGTAAAATGCAAAAAAAAATGTATAAGTATATACATTATACATACATTAGTTAATTTTACAATGTATTATTATATCGGAAATATCATAACCGTAGAGTTGACTACAAAAAAAATATATATCAGAACAATTTTTTTTTTAAATACAATTTTACGCATCTTAATCACATAGTAAAAACAAGTTCTTGTTTATTTTCTATCATACACATCCATTTGTTTCCTGTACGTAGAAGATAGAAAAAAAATATTAATAGGATGAAAAATACTGTAAACAATTGATAATGAATCAATAAGATAATTAAAAAAAAACTAAATAAATATAACTGAGATTGTGCGCTTTCATAATTTCTTAACGATAATTGTTATATTTCACGTCCATAAAATGTATGGAAATAATTGTGCGTTAAATTATTATTTCGGACGGAAAGGAGATTGTTCTAGACCGCCCTATAACCAACAAACATTTGACGTGTACGTTAATTTTAATTATATTTTAATATGCTTTTTAAAAATAATAAATTCAAGCGGACACTGTTTAATTCTTAATAGGTTTTTAAAAGTGACCTCATTGATTTTATTACCAACTGAACTCGCCATCTTTCAAGGAATTGTCAATGTGAATGTCACAAAAGATTTGACAGTGTCGCTCTCGCTCATATTACATAAATATCGATATCGACGACGATGTCCATAATATCTAGTGATAAATAATGGATGTTCGATATTTATCACTTCCAAAACATTGAAAATGTGCAACATAAAAGTTTTTCATGCATATTTTTTTCATGGAATTAGTTCCGTGAACATTTTAATGGAACTTATGATGAATATGGCTAGCTAGCTATATATAAACCTAGCACGATTATGCTGAAAATATAATGAACAAAACAAACTCACAAAATCTTCTTACTAGTCGAATGAGGGATTTTCTCACAAGTGACAAAATATTAGTTCAAAAGAGGCGTTGGTAAAAAATACGTCACTGTCTCAGGTTTTTGACATCAAATAAGCTTTCTTATTTACGGATCTTGTTTTTGTTATCAGTAGCCAGTAAAACAAAGACGTATTTTTTACCCACCCCATCTATTGAACTATGTTTTTTCACTTGTCAGAAAATCTCTCATTTAACGATTGAAATGTCATTTACGACGCAACTCTAGTGAATTAATCTCATAACCATTTCACGACTTCAATAGCCATATTTTTACTTTTTAAGTACTTAAACTCTATTTTTAAATGTCGCAAACTAAAACGTTACACATTGTTCGTTGGGAACAAAATATTTTATTTTAGCATTAATTTAATCGAAGTAGAATCGTAGCAACAACGTGTTTATGTTTGAAACGGAACAAATTAATTTACTTTTGTCATATTGATCTGTCATTTTGGTCTACTAAATTAAAACCACAGATTAAATAGGTGGTCATTGATAATCGATATACAATGATTGATCTTCGAGAGAGCATCTCTACGTCACTACGTCAGTCGGAGCGTCTCACCGAGACGAACCTGTGGCTGTGTTGTGTTGTTGTGACTACGTATTTTATTTGGCGATTTCTTTTGGCGTTTTTGATTTTGTTTCTGTTTAACGGACTACAATTTGGATTGCTTTCAACGTGACCTGGCTTCGAATAACTGATTCTGTGATCTGTTTAAACGACACCTTAGCATTTTGACAACGGATAACGGACTTCGCTTAAAGTAAACTTCAACCAATAAATAATAACTGTACCTAAAAGGCATAATACAACTGTATGTCGTGTACGGTAATATTTTACTGTATTTGAAGTTTAATGCTTTGTAGAAACCAGAAATAGCGATTTTAGAAGGAATTACTTAAGTTTTCTTTTATTAAAAATAACCTCAAAATCGGTCCCTTTTCTTTAAATAAATCTTTTCTCTAAAGTGTCCGTCAAGAAACTTTGTTCTTATGGGCTAATAAGGGCAGTTTACAAATAGAAAATGATTTTTTCTATGCCGTTGGCTCCAGGGCGAACAATGTATGGGCGTAGAACAATCTCCTTTAGAAGCGTTTCATATATACTTAATCTATCTTATAAAGTACTAGCTTCTGCCCGCGACTTCGTCCGCGGAAAATTGCGATATACTGTAACTGTTTAGGCAGCGCATGCAAATAATTCTGTTTTCGGAGGTATTTCTTTCCGACTTGCTAGACAAAAATTGCGATAGCTCGGATAATATGTATGATATAAATATAATTTATAGCCTATAGCACTCAGGAATAATGTAGCTTTCTATCAGTGAAATTTTTTTTGAAATTGAATCATTAGTTCCGGAGATTACCCCCTACATACAAACTTACAAATTTTACCTCTTTATAATATTAGTATAGATGTATGAACCGATTAACCCCGAAAAAGCAATATACCAACCCCTAATTTGGTGACAGGGGTAGTATAGTTTTCATTGCAGTATTTTACTGCGTGGCTTGATTAACCGTCTTTTGTTTTGAAAAAAGATCAACAGCTGCTAGTTTCCATACATTTTACTTCCTTTTGTTATCGTGATGCCGCGACGTGGGTTTCATAATAATATTCACATTAGAAATTATAGAAGCGCATATTCAATATATTAGTACCTACGACAACCGATATTATTCGAATAAATGATGTCACTGTAACGAAAAATTGTATTGTCTTAGTGTTTTAGCTGTGAACTGACGTTATAGAACTCTTGATTGAATGTTTTAATAAATTATTGTCTTTCTGATAAACGTTGTTTTTCTCTCTGTTATTTAAGTCAAACAAATCTCTGGTTCGTAAAAGTGAATCGTGTTGGATATTTTAATTATAATATGGCAACACCCGCATTAAAATGTAAATTATTATTTTAACTGTGGCAACACGCGCCCCTTCCATCTGTGACACAAGTCCATTACCTATAACGCACAAGCCAATATAGACACATGTGTATATTGGCTTGTGCGTTTTATTCCATCTTTCTCGGCACCTACGTACCTGCCGACCGATTCTGTTAAATCTCACCGTGATAACTTATATGAAGTGAGCTGACGTTCCACCTAATGCTAGGGATTGACACTATTGACTCACTCAGCTCACTTTAAACTCACTTCACCTACATTTCAATAGTGAGATTTTCACAGAATAGCACTACAGCAGCCTTTCCCAAAGTGGGCGATAACGCCCCCTTGTGAGCGCTGCAGGACAGCAAGAGACCCAGGAAATGGGGAATGTGTAGATGCGTAGGTAGCGATTTTTAAGTTCATCTAGATAATGGTTTTTATGCAAAAGCAGGGTGCTAAAAAAATTTGCTCTCAAAGTGGGCAGTAGACAGAATAAGTTTGGGAACCCGTGCACTACAGGACCTCAACAGCACCTAACACCACAATTTATACCGCTGAAGAAAGCCCCTTCCCGTCCCTTCACCGAACCGTTCATCAGAGGAGTCACTGTCGTAGAACTGTTCCAGAGGTCCTGTTACTGAACATATTTTTGAATTTGGAACTTAACGAACCGATTTCTCCTATTTAGAAATCATAGTTCTTTTGACAATTCGCCGCACACGATATGTCTTGACGAAATTCCAATAATTCGTACAAAATGTTTCAATTTCAACAGAGATGTAGCGTCTACCAACGAACAGCATTTCATTTTTAATTCTACATAATATTATTTAAAATTATACAAGTTGCAGACGAAGTTAAGACGGTAAATAAATTAACATTAACTTCCATCGGGCGTGATCGAAGTCAAGAGCAAGTCTAGACAAAGACACATTTTCATTAACGATAACGAAATTAGATAAATGCGAAATGTAAGGAATTAGCATAAGGTTTTGAAAAGTCACGTGAAAAATCGATTACTAAGTACTAGACAATGTTAACTTGTGTAACGAAACTTGATCAATATTCTTTGACGACACGGTTGGCGCAGCGGTTGAGCGATTGACTGCTGCGCAGCATGTCGCGGGTTCGATTCCCGCACGGAACAAATATTTGTACGACCTGCAAGTATTTGTTACGGGGCTGGGTGTTTTTCTATCTATAATATGTATGTATTTACAAAAAAAAATGTATATAAGTAGTTTATCAGCCATCACGTTACCATAACACAAGCATTAGGTTGCTTAGCTTGGGACGATATGGCGCTGTGTGAAATGTCCAAGGATATTATTATTATATTATTTATTATTATTATTATTCTCATACAAATGTGATGTTGACAAGTGGCGTTCTTTACAATCCAAATCGCTCAGATAACGCATTGTTCGATCAACAATTTTCATCATCGAATCGACACGGAGCGATTGACACTTGTGTAGGCACAACATCTACTAACGATACCTGCATACAAAATTCCAATCAAATATAAAACAATAATTAAATGACAAAAAATAGGAAAAAAAACAAATACATTAATTCAATAGTTTAGTCACTAATATAGCTAGTCAAAGATAGGCAAATCCCAACACATAATTAGTTTGTTTGAAAAATACCCATTTCTAATTTGGAATCTAAAATACTCTTGTGTATTGGCATGCCCAGTATTTTCATTTATGTCACTACCTTGTATAGTAAAACACAACTTACTGTCCATCATTCAGCGAAGGCAAGAGTACGTATGAATAAAAGATGCTGCGGGTTTTTGCCCGAAAAGAATCGAATGATGAAGAGAGGATTATTAGATGATACCAAGTGGATTGTGAGTTTCTGAGCTAAAGGGATTGTTTTAAATTGATTTAGTTGAGACTAGAATTCTGAATAAAGACGAAATGTAGAATGAAATTTTATGGACCATTGATCAAAAACTTATTGTAAATAGAGATATGACACTTTTTTTGAAGATGGGAAACATCAAATGATCTATCCCACTATGGGTGGAGCGGAAGGGAGTGACAAACTTTTACTTACAAAACCCATCCATATTCCTTCCTTATGTGTTCCGGGGCAGCGTTGACCCTTTCGGTCAATGCCGCTAACCTGACAGGCATCGGCCTAAGGATCGGAAATCATCAAATAATTTCGCCCGCTTTGTGTGGAGCGGAAGGGAGTGTCAGAGTCTTAGTCGCTAAAACCCATCCATGTTACTTCCTTAGCCATTTGTGTTCCGGGGCAGCGATAATCCTTTCGGACAATCTCGCTTACTCGACAGGTATCAGCCCCAACCAGCCACTTAAGCTATGCTTTTTTTTTGAGGGTAAGAAATCATCAAATGACCCCTTCCGCTCCAGAAGGGAGTGTCAGACTCTAACTGACTAAAGCCCATCTAAGTTACTTCCTTAGCCATTTGTGTTTCGGGGGCAGCGGTAACCCTTTCGGACAATCCTGCTGATCTTCAGCTATACTGAGATCTCGTTTAGGCGCGCGTGGAACAGCCATCACAATCATAAGTGGTGTCACTTAAGTGGTAGCAAACCTACGTCAATCATACATTTCATCACAGAGTAGAGAAATACCTAGACTACGGATACTGGTTACTACTGGATAGTAAGCCCCTCTATCACTTAGCTGATAGGTAGGTCTTCTTCTTCTTTTCGTGTGGTTAGTGACTAAACTGGTGTCAGAGTTTTTATGCTGCCCATGGGCCTCTGACTTAGCATCACAAGCTGTTGAGAAATATCTCTCAGGCATACCGGTTTCCTCACGATGTTTTCCTTCACCGATTTTATGTAAGTGATAATTATACAATACGCACATGAATCTGAAAAATCAGAGGTGCGTGCCTTGGGTTCGAACTCGAGACCTATAACTTGGCAGTCCGGTGGTCAAACCACTAGGCTATCACTGCTGAACATATAAATGATAGGTAGGTAGTTTGACCAACCACAGACTAGGGTAAGAACCATTCTGTTTCGCGCTGATTCGTAAGCGGAATTAGCTGAATTTGAAATAGGAAACAGGTATTTATGGAAGGGCCCGACAACTATACCTCTACATAATTGGCGGTAATCTTGGTTAGCTTAATAATTTAATTAATATTCAACGGATATACACTAAGACACCTCTGGGCACGAGCCAAGTGAGTTTACCTATTATGCCTGCCGAAATCACAGAACCTTTGCTTGCTCAAGAATAACTGATTCAATTACCGGCTACAATGGTACAATACTAGAGGATCCCCTAACTTTTTGCCAATGTATTAACTAAATCTTACGGTCAAAATAGACCCTACCTCTATACATCCAAAACCGAATTCTATGGCATACAAGGGCCTATAATCAGACTGACTTTGGATCTATTATCAAACTCAAAGCATTTATTTCAAATAAACTAATTACAGGCACTTTTAAATTGTCAAGTGGTCGGTTAGAAAGATGAAGCTAGTTGCCCATTCCAAAGCAGTAGGTACCTGTGGAGAAGAACGGGCAAGAAACTCCATGGACACTCTATTAAATCAGAATTTGGTTACAAAACATGGGTTACATCATTCATGTTGAAATTATACATGTGAGAACGATGCAACATAAAAAACGTCCATAATAAAAGATACAGTTACAGTCCCATATAAACAAATATGGTGGTCTGTAGGACTTTCATTGAAATATAAAGAAGTATTTTCAGACTTTTCATAAACTAGAAACCTTTTTGGTATGGGTGGTATTTGCTTATTAGGTACTCATAAAATATCTCGGGATAAAAATCTCATGTCTAAAATAAACGATTATTACAAAGTTCTTAAATGCGGCAGATGTTGAGTGGTAGAAATCGTCGCGTTACGAAACGTTATGCCTTCTCCATGCGACTCTCTAGAAAGAGAGGAGAAAGAGTGAATTTGGTGACATATCGAAATCCAAGATGGCCGCTGCGAATATTTTCAATTGTTTTGTTATGGTTTTCGGGCCACTGACCACGATTATGGGGTCAAAATCAAAATTCAAATTGGCACCACCAAAAATTTGTATACGGTTTTCAGGTTATTTTTGTTTTAAATGATACGTGAAAACAAACTTCGTCCTCTACTTCGTTTTTTATTTTATATTTTCATAAAAATGGGAGTGCTGAAAAAAAAACATTATAAAATAAACTTTTCTTTCATTTAGAAAATGGGGCTTTATATTATTGTTCTACATTTTTCTGCCCCGTTAACAAGATAGGCCCCAGGCTAATGTCGCAAAACATATTGGAGTCTGTACCAAGGTGGTTGGTGGAGCAATAAATTGAAATTCGCCAGACATCCAACACAATGCCACAGGGCTACAGGGCTCAACAGCATGATTATTTAAAAACAAACACCGTCTTTTACCTACCTACCTTCGTAAATCGTCGAAATGTTCACATCGTTAAAATGTCACTTGGCTGACAAAAAGGTATAACAGTAATGTCGAAAGAAGGGAATGTGTGTTTGAGATTTACTTACATAATCTGCAATTTAGTAAAGATAATTCGATTTATGGCTCCGTTAGTAGGCTATGGTAATGAATCAAGTTAAATTAAGAGTGAGATAACATTACAGCCACAGGCAATCGAAGGTTAAGCAACGCTTGACGCGGTTGGTTTGTGGATGGGTGACCATTCAATACTAAGCGTGACTTATTCGCGCTTCGGAAAGCCTGTTAAGCCGTTGATCCTGGGTGCTGTCATGATAGCCGACAGTCAACGAATGACAACTCAATCTCTAGCTAGACTAAAGAGGCAGCCAATTTGATTAAATAATATTATCGCACCTCTTTTATTACATTACTTCTAACATATTCATGGAAAAACGCAAATAGCGATGTTAGAAATTTGATGTTTTACGAAAATGAATGTTTTTATGGAGCAGGTTAGCTACCGTCCTATATGATAAAATCTGGAATTACGTTGCTCTGAATGGTTTTTCATAACAGTATTTCGACAAACCTTCAATAAACTGTACTTAATATGTAATACAACAATTCTATACATAACACTAGAACTAAGATTTATATATTTATACATATCATTTATTTAAAGGGTAAAAGGTAAGGGTAAGGGTAAGGTAAAGGTAAGGAGCTCGCACCACAAACGACTTGAAATTCGTGTTGTGGCGCGACTCCAGCTTCTTGACCCTTAAGGTCCAGCTGGTCTTCGCTCGTACATACCTACATCACGACCTCCACAACCTTCGTGGAAAACATACCTAATTACAAACAAGCTAACGTCCAGCGTAGTTTTTATTTCTCTGCAGTAGGTAACATATTAAGTAGACATAAAGTCATGCCTTGTTATTGTCAACGTTGCACAAAAGCTCGTACTTGCTAGCAAATACAAAGAAGACACAAAGGTAGTTAAATTAGTAATGCTAGACTACAAACAGACATACAAAACTATTGCATTACTTAGATGATTAGAGAAAGCTGAGTTCCTTTAGTAGGTACGTATTCAGACGCAAATGTCTGTCAACACACTTCATGATTGCGTTGGTGTTTCTCTGGCTAAATTTCAACAAATTATTATGTTTCTCTGTTTTATTCTGAACTAGCTTTCTACCGCGGAGCCCACGTGAAGTGCGGAAATTATCCTACGAAAACTCACTACAGGGATAAAAAGTATCTGATGTCATAATGCAGGTCATCGTCTACTCCATTTATATAAGTAGTCTATGATTGTTTACCCATGTGCTAAGTTTCATTCGAATCCGTTAAACTGTTTTAACGTGAAAGCCCAACAAACAAACTCATTTTCGCAGCATATTAAGAAAAGTCGCTCCCCGCCGTCTGTCCTTATGTACAGACGCCAGCACATCAAGCTATCCCTAACTGTCATATTTTCTCAATTAAAAATGAACCTTATATCTTTGCAATAAACTTGAAATACTATCAAAGAAATCTGACAGATTTTGGTAACTTGATGTGCTGGCCTCTGTACGCTTAGATCTTTTGGTCAGTGGGTCGTCTTAGTTTAAACTGCGTATCGGTTAATAATGTGGTTTTCATCTATAGTAGAGTGATTTAAGTAAAAGTTTTATACGTATATAAGGTGACTGGTAATTAGTGACCGATATTGTACAGACGCCAGCACATCAAGCTATCCCTTACTGTCAAATTTTCTCAATTAAAAATGAACCTTATTTCTTTGCAATAAAGTTGAAATACTATCAAAGAAATTTGATAGATTGTGGTAACTTGAAGTGCTGGCCTCTGTACGTGACCGTGATTGCCGTGGTTGAATCAACTACTACAATCACGTGTTTAAATATCGGTCACTAATTACCAGTCACCTTATATACATAATTTTAACTAACTTTCGCCCACGGCTGCGCCCATGCGATAAATAAAATGTCTAGCCATTTCCCAACTATGTTGGGGTCGGCTTCGAGTCTAACCGGATGCAGTTGAATTCCGGTATTTTACATGGAGCGACTGCCTATCTGACCTCCACAACCCAGTAACTAGGTAATACGATACCCCTTGGTAAGACTGGCTGTCAGATTTTCAGGCTTCTGTCGACCCGTAACGACTGTCAAAGATGCACGAATGACAGCTGGGACCAACGGCTTAGCGTGCTTTCCTTCGCCCACGCGATTACATTATCATCACTACAATCTTTTTAGCTCATATTGTCCTATGGAATTGCTATTTCATCATATCAGTTGAAGACAATTCTAGCTGTATTGATGATTCTCGTGATCATAATTCATACTTGTTACAGCCGTGAATCGTGTTTCGTTCAACGTACAACCAGGCTATAACAAGCAAATTAAAAAAAACCGGCCAAGTGCGAGTCAGACTCGCGCACCGAGGGTTCCGTACAAACCTGTAGGTATATAAGTAAAAGTTATGGTATTTTTATTGCTAAATGAAATCCATAACATGCGGCAGCGACCTCTCGTAGGGCCGGGCCCCTGGTTCAGACCATGGTGTGGAGCGAGAGGGAATGGGAAGCAAAATTCTCGTGTCGCGGTGTTTGTTTCCAAACTCCTCCGAAATGGCTGAACCAATTTGCATGAAATTTTGTGTGCATATCGGGTAGGTCTGAGAATCGGCCAAAATCTATTTTTTTATTTTTTTTTGTTAATCGCATAACAACGTTTGCTGGGTCAGCAAGTCTAATATATAAAATTCTCGTGTTGCGGTGTTTGTTTCCAAACTCCTCCGAAACGGCTGAACCGATTTGCATGAAATTTTGTGTGCATATCGGGTAGGTCTGAGAATCGGCCAACATCTGTTTTTTTTTTTTAATCGCTGAACAACGTTTGCTGGGTCAGCTAGTAAGTTTATGATTATTAAAAAAAATATACTATGTGATGTAACTAAAAATTTAAGATTTTCGGAATTTTTCCTATATGTGTACTTTATAACGTTGCTTCATGCCAAATTTCAAGATTCCAGGTCGTCTGGAAGTATCCTTTAGGTTTTGATTCCCTTGCGAGTAGTTGCGAGTTTCAAAATATGCGGCTTTAATTGCTGTATCTTTTGATTGCGTTGACGTAGAAGTTTGATTTTGTTACAGCTTAAAGATATTATAGACTTGAGTATTTGTTAAGAATTTCAATATAATACCACTACGCGTTCATGAGTAAAGGGGTAATAAGTTTAAAATTATTAAAAATATTTTTATTATATGATGTAACTAAAAATTTATGCTTTTCGCAATTTTTCCTTTATCTGTGTTATAAGACGTTGCTTCGTACCAAATTTCAAGATTCTGAGTTCACGGGAAGTACCCTGTAGGTTTTGATTCCCTTGCGAGTGTCGAAAATTTGCGGCATAAACGGGAGTATCTTTTGATCGCGTTGACTTAGAAGTTTGATTTTTTCACAGCTCCAAGAGACCATAGACTTGAGTATTTGATATGAATTTCAGCTTGATACCTCCACGCGTTCCTGAGAAAAAAGGTCTTGACAGACAGACAGACAGACAGACAGACAGACAGACGGACAACAAAGTGATCCTATAAGGGTTCCGTTTTTACCTTTTGAGGTACGGAACCCTAAAAAGGAAGACATTTTGAATTTGGTGGGCTACCCTGGCGCTTTTCCATTAAAAAGACGATGTATTAGTAGGTACTTATAAAACGAAGAACTTTTCCAAGGTTTGGCGCATGTTACCCAGAGATAATGTATCACGTGCGTAATTTGACAGAACAATTGGGTATTTGAAAGGGTTACTTTTTATGTAAACGTTACTTTTTATGAACTGTCAAAACATGGCATTTGTACGTGATTTGTATGAAATACATATAACAATGAGACTTCACAGATTTTTAGAATCAAATGGAATACTTATTAGCATTAAATGCAATTTAACAATTAAATCTTCGCACTATATTTCATTTCTGTAAGGTGATGGAAGTATTTATGACGAGCGGGCTTTTTTCCATGTGATTTCATATTTTATTTTTGACCGATTTAAATAGTTAATCCTCCGTAGCGGCGGAGGTCATGTACGAGAAGTTATAGTGTTCGATTTCGTATTCATTTTATAATACTTCTTGTAGGGTAGAAGAATAAATGCCTTGCAAATAATTTTATCCGTTCAGTCTCCCATTCCTTTCCTACATGCACACTTCGACTATTACCGTCCTTATCACCTCAGACGGAGTCATTGTGTGAAGTGTATCGGTCATTATTTAAAAGGAAGTGCGGTACTGAAACATTTCCTTTTTTTGGGTTGCGAGCACGCCGCGCGAGTGTTCATCGCGAATCGCTCTCGTACGCGAACTTTTGTCGTGAACGCATACGCACGATATAATTTCAACCGCCTTCTGGAGAACAGCTCGAGCATGACGGACTACAGTTTAAAAATCGAAGGAAAAGTACGTGTTTGTGTGGTGAAAAGTGTCAGTGCGTCCCATTGTGCGCCGCCCTACAATCCAGCAGGCCTCGAACGTTCTGCCGGCGTTGAAGACATGAGTGACGGTGAATTGAAGGTAAGTGCTGCATGTTTCCTAACAACTTCACGTTTTCTGGTATCATATCTACTTTCGTCGTTCTAAATTCGCATCGCTTTTGCAAGTACCTATGTATGATATGTATACATACTTTTACAAACCTCTTAGCTCCTTACAGTCCACTGATTTAAAACAGCATCCTGCGCCTAGGGATGTTCGCTGTAAATATGCATCCGCCCAATAGTGACGATAGGCCTCACGTCCCAGCCACCGCGGGAGACGCCCCGGGCGTCACGAGCCATGTAACGACTTGCGGCTACCGTAGGCGTGGGCCTGCGGGCGGTGAGTAATGGGTAGCTCACCGCCCGATCAGGACCAGGCCCGTGCCGGACGGCGCGTACGTGTTCCCCGCGCGACTCAAAGAGATGTCAGCGTTTGAAGAGGCCCGTTAGGGCCAAAGCCTGCCGTGTCAACAGGATTGTAAGAAAGAGTTACCGCTACCCCGAAACATAAACGGCTAAGGAAGGAACAAGTTTGGATTTTAGTTAGTAAAAGTCCGACACTCCCTTCCGCTCCACCCAGAGCGGGAGGGCTCACATTTGATGTCTTTCCACCCTCAAAAAAAAAAAGACGCCATTAATGGACATATTGAATAGTGATGTGATTCGAGCTTGTAGTGAGATCAACAAACCGCGTATTATGAACGGTATAGGTAGAAAGAAATTAATTTATACCTTAATTTGCGTCAAATATAACGCAAAGAAAAAACACAAAGAGCAAGTCGGGTAGAAGCGTGCGGAACGGCCATCGCTCAGCATAATGCTGCGACCCAATGCGAGAGAATCCCCGCGCTGGTTTTCAGCACAGCCAGCGCTATTTTGATGTCAACCGGTACCTGCTTAGGTACAGACGCTAGCACATCAAGCTATCCCAAACTGTCAAATGTTCCCAATTGAACATGAACCTTATATACCTTTGCAATAAAGTTGAAAATTCATCAAAGAAATTTGCCAGATTGGGGTAGAATGCTGTGCTGGCCTCTTTACGTATTCACGATCTATCCCTAAATCCATAAAGATTATCCTAGAATATTCAGATTAACATCTTCAAGTCTTAGTGTAAGTACCTCCTGTCCGTGAGATATTTTATAGGACCATCCATTATAAGGCCAACTCATTAGCCATAAATACCATCCACTTATCCTCTCTCACCGATAAATACTCAGCTCAACGCATAAAATGTTTAATTTTGTAAAGTTTGGTTTAAGTAATTTCCACTTTTTTGCTGTAATACTTGTTTGCTATTTGTTAACTGCCTCATTGGTCTAGTGGTCGCAAGCGATACTGCTGAGCATGAGGTACTGGGTTCAATTCCCGGGTCGGGCAAAGTGTTATTGGATATTTCCATCAGGTATTTCTCAGTAGTAGCCCGATGTCCGCTCGCGGCGGGGGCAATAGGCTCGCCTTAAACATAACTGTTTTCTCAATTAAAAATGAACCTTCTGTCTTTGCAATAAAGTTGAAATACTATCAAAGAAATTTGACAGATTGGGGTAACTTGATGTGCTGGCCTCTGTACTATAGGTATACTTCTGCCAAACCCTCCAGGGACTACAGGTGTGTTGTTGTGTTATACAGAATCAGGGTATTCTTTCGGATCGCGTTTAAAATAGCATTTCGAATAATCAGGGTAAGGCTAATATCCAGAATGCTGTTTTAGGGTTTACATCTTACGGCAAATGCGTCGCGTATTGTCGGTCACGTTTGTTCGGTCTATTAGGGTGTTTACCTGACGGAAAATGCGTCGGGCGTAACTTCGTTTTGCCACATTATTACGCGTCCATTAAGTTTCTGCATTCACCATCTGCAGAGCGGTTGTGTTGTGTGATAAATAATTCTAAAATGGGGCCCAGCCTTTCAAGAAAATAATGCGTATTGTTATGTTATGATATATGTAAATATATTCCGCAAACGATGGGAAACTTAATATCATGTCCAGTTGTCTGCATGTTAAAGGAACACTGACAGCATAGGACAGCAGTGATAACCTAGTGGTGTGACCGTCAGACTGCCAAGTCATAGGTCTCGAGTTCGAACCCATGACACGCAACTTTGATTTTACAGTTTTATGTGCGTATTACATAATTATCACTTGATTAAAAATCGGTGAAGGAAAACATCGTGAGGAAACCAGCATATCTGAGAGTTATTTCTCAACAGCATGTGAAGCTAAATCAGAGGCCCATGGGCAGCATAAAAACTCTGACACTAGGTAAATCACTAACCACACGAAAAGAAGAAGAAATACTGATGGACGCCACTGATGACGTAGCCCAATTCTGGGCCGAGGCTTTTTAGGTTATTATCGCCACGCTAAAAAGAAGTAATAGAATTTACCTAACAATCTGTTACACATTTATATAAAGGACAGTCGTACCTATGTACAAGTTACAAACACGCTTGTAATCACAATAGCCTCCATTGAGTCAATTGAACAATACATTGCGCTCATTGTTAAGTAAATGCATGTTCACGACAACCAAGGCAGGCAATGGACATTGTTGAACTGTCACAACAGAACCTATTTCTATGTATGATGTAACGTAGAGTGCAACATGGATTTCTGAGCGACATTGACCCTTATCAATGTCGCAGGATTTGTTATGAAACATTTGACATGTGACATAATATGACAATTGTGAAATGTCAAAAAAAAAATATTGAAAAAGAAGATGGCGTCGTCATTTCCTATAATAGCCATGTGACAAAAGATCCTCAACATATGTAATTGAGTAAAAACAAATGCCTGCGGCAAGAACATTAATATCCGTCAAGTCGTGCATACGTGGGTTTAAGCAAATATACGTGCAATAATAGAGACTTGCCGAATATTATATTAAAATGTTCTCCGAATAATTGTTTACTTTGTGTTTCGGAGTTATAAATAACTTCGTAACCATAACGACTGGTTTTGAACGCTTTTACGGCTTCAAATTTCCAAAAAGCTTACCTACGTTTTAATTTAAGAATTTTCTTGTCAATATGACGCTATGTACTTGTCTAGTATTCTTACATTGTTTTATTTGGTTATTTAGATGCCTCTTTTTTTTTAAGGCTGGGAAATCATCCCATGACTTCTCCCGCTCTGGGTGGAGCCGAAGGGAGTGTCTGACTCTTACTGACTAAAACCCATCCATGTTCCTTCCTTAGCCCTTTATGTTCCAGGGTAGCGGTAACCCTTTCGGACAATCCCGCTTACCCGGCAGGCTTGGCCCTAAAGGGCCCCTTCATATGCTGACATCTGTTTGAGGCGCGCGTGGTATTTAGGTACCTCTTGTGTTAACAGTTTAATCCAACGAGAGTTTAATGAAAATTCACGCCAACAATTGCGAGCCACTTGACTTCCATTTCCACAATGACGACGTTCATCATTCTTTTTATTCATTCGTTCATCATTCGTCACCGCGCTTTGACACTTCTATCAAGACCTGACGTCTCAGTGCTGCCATCTAGTTAACGTCTTTTCATAAAACCCTCATTCAACCAATGTTTAGCAAAATCTTTTTAGATCTATAAGTCACGAGGTTTCATCGACTTCCAATAATGACAGAACTTTCTTTCAATTATCAGTTTTTCAGATTACTTAGTTGTTCGTCCTTCAGACACATTAATCCATCAGAATTAGTTGTATCTATGTCACAGATAAGTTAATGTGTGCCGACAAATAGATATCATCGCAATTTGCCGCCTGAAAGATCTAGTTATATCTGCGGAATTTTGACGCTGCAACAAGCCGCGGAGATGTCGTTAGCATCTGCGTCTTATCGCTGCGACTAGACGCAGAGCTGTCATTTGAATGCGACCAGTTGTTACGACAGACTTCGTGCAGGATGCGATCATTTTCTTTGAGTATCAGAGGGAGACAGCCATTTTGTTTCTCTACTTGCATTGCCTGAGTGTTTTTACCTTACTTAACGCTGGCAGCAAGAGTGTCGCATGCGAATGTCGGGTGTGCGTTGGCACCGTCCGTCTACTCGCTACAACAAGTAGCGAGAGTGTGCGACTCCCCAAACTGTCAGTGCGACTCTGCTGTGCGTTGTCGACCGCAGACTGTTGGTGCGTCTAGTTGCCAAGCCGTCGCAATCACATGTCGCTTAATGAGCGCTATGTCTTATGCCGGGTAGCAGACCAAAAGCTAAGCTAAGTTAGTTTAGCTTAGCTCGCATAGCTGGCACAGCATTTGCATTAAAAAAAAACTTAGCGTAGCTCTTGGTCTGCAACCGGCATTAAAGTGTACCTACTTGTTGAGAATCAGGTCGGCACGTTGAAATATATAATTTCTAACCTGGTTGCCTGAAGATAATACACAGACAATAGAGTCGTATAGTAGAACTTGGCTGTATTATAATCCAACTTAATAATGCCGTATTTGTAAGTTATTAACTTAATTAGACACGGCACGGTGTAATTTACAACTTTGACCCAATTAGCGAAGACGCTACGAACATTTTTGGTCTGCTTGGATCTCGGTACGGGACGATCGCAAATAACGTTTAAATTTTACCTAAGTAGGTCCAGATAGGGGTAATTTGGTAGGTTTAATTAATGATTACTGTATGTGGAATTAAAAGCGACTCGATGCAGAGCTAACATTAGCACTTATAACTTTTCAACGCAATAAGCCAACTATTTACAAAAACATTATACACATTAAAAGAGGTATGAGGAACATGATGAAAATCTCACTCATCGTACAGAGGCCAGCGCATCATGTTACCCCAATCTGTCAAATTTCTTTGATAGTATTTCAACCTTATTGCAAAGACATAAGGTTAATTTTCAATTGGTTTGACAGTTACGGATAGCTTCATGTGTTGGCGTCTGTACATAGAAAAGAGAGGATCTTCTAGACGGGTATTGTGTCTGGTTGGCTAATGCCCGATGATTGATATCGATTCTGCTAGTCGCACGGTAAACTTTACTTGTGCGATGCAGAATTTTGCGTGATGTCATTGTTGCGCAGTTCGCATGTGGCGATATCGATGTTGCTACACATAAAAAGTTTTAAGCCATCTGTACCTCCAACAAAATAGTCATTTGAATTCTCTAATTGCCACCAACAGAGTTCACGATTGTTACTTTTATTTTACTTACCACCTAAGCAAACATTGTGGAAAGCAATAAAGATATTGAGTATTGAGTATTAAGTTTACGACCACGTTTCTAAACAAGCTGTCACACATTTTCAGGCTTCCTTCCCGTGGCATTATCATAAATACTTCCATGACACGGGACTGAGACTCGCATGACGTCAGAGTATGGCAAAAATGCGGAAATATCCTGGCATTTAATTGTATTCTTAACGCATCACGCTCGTATTCCCCGAAGGGTAAAGTAGAAGTGTACCTACCCACGTTTCTCCATTTATGTTGAAGTCCCATATAATAGAGGGGAGCCTTTTGTCATCAACCAAGAAAAAATGTAGACTCCGGCCTGCTTCAAAAAAAAACTAATTTGCCCCTCCCGGAAAACAAACACAAGACCTCATGCCCAGCAGTCGGGCTTTCGACCACTAAGTCAATGAGACAGTTAATGGTATTTTATTTTATATAACCCCTTTACCCAGTGCCAAACAGCACGCGTAAAGAAACCACTTTCCTCTCTATCATGACCACGTGACCCACCTTAAGGATTATTGGTTTTTCGCGATTATCACCTTTCTAATTTTGTTGTTTAGTGGCGATCTCCTGTAACTTCCACATTTAACTTTACTTGAAGTGCAAGTAGGTGCAGTAGGTAATATAATAAGTAGAATATTAGGTTACAATATAGGTAAGTAAGGTAGGTAATTCATTATTTAAAAGAATATTCGCTCCATGTAAAATACAAGTATTCAGCCGTATCTGGTAAGACTGGGTGCCAACCCCAACATAATTGGGAAGCTAAGTTAGAATAACAGCAGAACAAGTTGATAAATCACGCTTTATATTATAAAGGTGAAAGTTTGTGAGTGTGTGTTTGTGTTGTAATTGTGAGAGTTTGTATGTTTGTCCGTCCTTCACGCTTAAACGGATAGTTTTTATCTCGGTAGTACGTTCCCTTGGGATAGTTTCTGACATCCACGCGAGTGAAACCGCTGGCAGCAGCGAAACAAACAATATAAGGTATGAAAATGGCAAAAACCTATGATCTACTGTAACCTTATCAACTAAAATACACTAACAAAGTCTTTTTATTTATTAAGTACATCCAAAACGATCTTTATTTCTACAAAGAGATTTATTTAGATATTAGATATTCACAAACATTTTCAAACTGGTACTGGTACCCTGAAAAAGTTTGCCCTTCGCCACTGTAACTGTAACTGAAACTGAATTTGCACGATAAGCACTTAGTCAAGATTTCGTGCCGCTGAGTATACCTGCATATAAGATATAGACTCTCCTGAACCAGGTAATCCATTACACCGGCCAGTGATAAGGTCACATAGAATAATTTATTGCTAATAAATTGTTTTCCGCACATCAGCGGATATAGGCACGGAATACTTTCTGCCTATTTGGCAGTTTTCTTAGGTTTTCGTTTTTAGTTGTGTTTTTTTTTATTGGTAACACTCAAATAAAGGACTTACATAATATTGTTTAATACTAAAAATTATAATAAAAGCTAACGAGCTAAATATATTTTGGTAGGCATATTTTATGAAACAATTGAACTTTTATAATACATTTTATAATCATGTAAAATCATGATGATTAAAGTCTGACAGCCAGCCTAACCAAGAGGTATCGTATTACCCAGTTACTGACTGGGTTGTGGAGGTCAGATAGGCAGTCGCTCCATGTAAAATACTGGTATTCAGCTGCATCCGGTTAGACTGGAAGCCGACCCCAACATAGTTGGGAAAAGGCTAGGCAGATTGGCAGTCATCTAAAATGATTCGAAATGAACACCAAATTATTGCCATTGACTTCATTAATATTTTTTTCGAAGGATTGAGTCGAAGCTGTGGCGAAGGCAACATACAACACGATATGTGTCGCATTCCCTTCGGAACTGCAGATGTTCGAATCAGAAACTCCACTACTATTTAAAAATTTAAAAAAAGGCACAATCATTAGTGACTACTAATGTCAAATATAGTTCCCCACTATGGGTATTTAATTTACCATCTTCTTCTTTTTCATGTGGTTAGTGACTAACCTGATGTCAGAGTTTCTATGCTGCCCACTGACTTAGCTTCACATGCCGTTGAGAAATATCTCTCAGGCAAGCCGGTTTCCTCATGATGTTCTTTTAAACTTCACCGTTTTTTTAAGCAAGTGATAATTATACAATTCGCACAAATAACCTTACCATAACAACAGAAACGCCTTTTATTAGCTTTGAATTGAAACAACAAAACATTTTCTGAAATAAAATGTCTCCAAGTACAAATTTCTAGAATTTGACATATCGTGCAATCCATCCTGAACACACTATACCTCGCTACCTAGGTAGCGAGTTATAGTATTTGCGGTTCTAAAATTCATGCTCTGTTTGCTTGCTATCCACATTTTGTGCAAGTAGACGCTATCGTCCAATGTTTGTGGTTTAGAATCTCGGCATGTACTTCGGATCCGTAAGATTTATGTACTTTATAAATAGATACTGGCATTGGAGGAGCTTGTGGCTAAGTACTAAAAGCCGCACAGGTGGATCCATCATATTAAGCCACGCTTGCGGGTGTTGGCCGTGGATGGGTGACCATCTTTACATACCGAATCCCCACCGTGCTTCGGAAAGCACGTTACCGGTTTTCATTTGTGCATCTTTGTTACCGGTCGTCAGAAGCCCGAAAATCAGACAAGCAGTCTTACCAAGGGATATCGTATTGCCCAGTTACTGGGTTGTGGAGTACAGATAGGCAGTCGCTCCTTGTAAAATACTGGTATTCAGCTGTATCCGGTTAGCCGACCCAAACATAGTTGGGAAAAGGCTAGGCAGATTATAATAAGATAGATACTGGCATTGGATGGACTCACGGATTATGGAGTACCTACACAATTCTTGCGATATTAAAAGCCACCTTTGTAGACTCCTCGTGAGAGCGTTCATCCATTAAGAGACTGACTTTTTCCTAGTCGAATGGATAGGGCAGTTAGTACCCCGAAAGTCTTACAAGCAACCTTAGCACAAGATATCGTGTTACTTAGTAACCGGGTTGTGGATGCCAGATAGGCCGTCGGTCCAGGTAAAATACTGGTATTCAGCTGCATTCGGTTAGACTGGAAGCTGACCTAGGTTATTTAATTTTTTTCTGTTCGGGATGAAATTGCATAATCTTTCTTTTTTCGTGTAGTTAGTGACGAACCTGATGTTAGAAGTTTTACGCTGCCCATGCCATGGGCCTCTGACTTAGCTTCACATACGTTGAGAAATATCTCTCAGGCATGCCGGTTTCCTCACAATGTTTTCCTTCACCGTTTTTTAAGTAAGTGATAACTAATGTAGCAAGCATAATCAAATAAAGTCAAGTCAAAAAACAAGTTGTCATATACATATATTTGCGCAAGATCTTAAGTTTTAATACCCTCTGACGACTTAATGGTTCTAAAGCAGCCGGCGTGGTCTGACGCATATCGTGCGCCACCTGACCTGAAATCAGGACCTGACGGCGCCACTTGTATTCGTGTGAGGGCATAACTCACTTTCACCCTTTATTTATGTTGAGCTTAACATAACATTTACGCCTCTAATCCTCAAAAGACGGGCTATGTTTGGATAGTAGTACAAATCCAGACACTGGGCTGAAATTTTCCTACTTGACTTCTGAAATTTTCCGGCTGAAAACTTAGGGATCCAACCCCATACGCAAGTCGTACGTGTGTCCACGAGATCAACGAGGCATCAAAGTCAAAGTCAAAACATTTATTTCAAATAGGCACAAGAATGGCACTTTTGAACGTCAAAATGAACAAGAAATAGAATTGATTCTAGTCGCCCCTTCCATGGTTTTCCTCTCATTTAATTTATCAATTTCTTAGAAAGATTTCATCCTTATAAGTGATCCTAACGATCAACGCAATAAAAGTACAGGGTGTAATTTTTACAGATTTTAGTTGGTTCGATTCCCCGGGTGTGGCAAGCGAATTTTCGAAAATCTTTGAATGCAGTTTTCTTTCTATTCAAAAATAAAGGAAAGTTTTCTTGGAGTAAAATTTGCTATCTACAGTATTAAGAGTACTTTCCCTTCATATTTTGAAGCAGTGGTGGCAGCCTATTGGTGGGAACGTCGGACTGTTAAGTCTTAGATTTCGAGTTCGAACCGAAAGCACGCACTTCAGACTTTTCGTATTCATGCGTTTCTTGTATTCACTTGCTTAAAAAACGGCGAAGGAAAACATCGAGAGGAAACCGGCATGCTTGAGAGATATTTCTAAGTAGCATGTGAAGCTTAGTCAGAGGCCCATGGGCAGCATAAAAACTCTGACACCTGGAGACACCAAGTTAGTCACTAACCACACGAAAAATAAAAAAAGATAAACAACTTAGCAACTAAAACATTTAACTCTGCCGAGAACATCTAACATTGCACGCAACGTATTTTTTTTTTGTTTTTTTGGGTGTGGGAAATCATCAAATGACCTCTCCCGCTATGAGTGGAGCAGAAGGGAGTGTCAGACTCTTACTGACAAAACCCATCCATGTTCTTTTCTTAGCCCTTTGTTTCGGGAGGGCGGTAACCCTTTCGGATACTCCCGCTGAACGCGTCATAACTGCAATTAAAATAGTAACCGAATCCAGACCGTTGGTCATTATTTCTCTCATTAAGAGAAGGCAAAACATACTAATGAAGCTGGCATTTTCTTGAAATTCGTTATTTGCATAGTCCGTCCATTTTGGTGTTATTTTGTGCATCAGATTTAAGGATTTTGTTTTCGTTTCTGGGAACTCCTAATTGCTTGTGGTGCACAGAATATTGAATGTCAACATGTTTATTTCATTTTCTTAATGAAATTTCAAATGAAATAAACAACGCTTCGCTAATGAACAACATATTATCTTGCAATGCAGCGGAGAATTGTTTTGTATATTTTGGATTATCTATACTAATATTATAAAGAGGTAAAATTTGTAAGTTTGTATGTAGGGGGTAATCTCCGGAACTAATGATCCAATTTCAAAAAATTTTTCACTGATAGAAAGCTACACTATTCCTGAGTGCTATCCACACTAATACACTCGAGAGCAATGAATCCGGGTCACTTAAAGAATCCTAAAAATCTCGGAAACTAAAAATGCTAGGTTAATGCAATAAATTGTATTTAATAGACAATGTAATACTTCTTAAATGAAGGTATTAAAACTTCTTAGTTTTTGTAAAGTTATATCATAAAAAAATCAAATTTGAAAAGGGGCCACTTTCGAAGATGGAACTACGAAATTACAGCATTTGGTTTTGCTTTTGTTTGTAATCTGTCATTTATGTGGGTACATAAACCATGTTGATAGTGCTCTATATTCATTATTCAAGCTGAAATTATGTCGCTTACGCCTGAAGAATGCACCAGAATACTTACAATGCTGGAAAACGGCCGGAGTCAGCGCGATACAGCCAGGACTGTCGGTGTGTCGCTGTCAACAGTACAAAGAGTTCTCCGACGTTACGAAGAAACTGGTTCTAACCTACGCAGACCAGGAACGGGCAGAACCAGGTGTACCACAGCACGAGAAGACCGATACTTAGTGAACACCATGCTTCGAAATCGCTTTCTCACAGGAACTGAACTCACAAATCAGTTTCGACGCCTCGGAGGAAGTAACCCAAGTGCATGGACAGTAAGACGTCGGCTTGCTGAATCTAACTTAAAACCCCTTAGACCTGCAAACGGCCCTAAACTGGAGCGTGGGCATCGTATTTCAAGACTAAGATATGCCCAGGGCCACGTAAATTGGAGTATTGAAGATTGGTCAAAAGTTATGTTCTCCGACGAATCAAAATTTATGCTCTACAAGCACGATGGAAGACACAGAGTGTATCGAAGACCAGGGGAAAGATTCAAGCAAGCATGCATCGAAGAAAAAGTAGCCTACGGTGGTGGGTCTGTACTTGTGTGGGCCGGAATTTCTTCTGAAAGTCGCACAGAGCTGGTGATCATAGAAAACGGCTCTTTAACTAGCGTAAGATATGTGGAAGAAATCCTCAATGATCACGTTGGTCCATTTATGGTCAATTTAGGTGAGGATGCTATATTTATGCATGACAATGCCCGACCTCATACAGGTAGGATTGTGAATGACTACCTTCAAGAGATGAACATTACTCGTATGGAGTGGCCAGCGCGCAGCCCGGATATCAACCCGATCGAGCATGCTTGGAACGAGCTAGGCAGATGCGTAAAACAACGAAACCCTCCCCCAATCACGCTTCGTGAGCTCAAAATTGCTCTCACAGAGGAATGGGAGAATATTCCCCAAAATCGTATAAGGAACTTGGTGTACAGCATGCCAAACCGCGTAAACGCAGTAATGGAAGCACGAGGAGGCAATACGAAGTATTAAAATTCAAGAAAATCGTAATAAAGTTCAAAAATTTCATGTTTCCTATTTTTGTTTTAAGGAGAGATCAGTAGGGTAGGTAGGGTAGGTAGGGTAGGTAGGGTAGGTAGGGTAGGTAGGGTAGGTAGGGTAGGTAGGGTAGGTAGGGTAGGTAGGGTAGGTAGGGTAGGTAGGGTAGGTAGGGTAGGTAGGGTAGGTAGGGTAGGTAGGGTAGGTAGGGTAGGTAGGGTAGGTAGGGTAGGTAGGGTAGGTAGGGTAGGTAGGGTAGGTAGGGTAGGTAGGGTAGGTAGGGTAGGTAGGGTAGGTAGGGTAGGTAGGGTAGGTAGGGTAGGTAGGGTAGGTAGGGTAGGTAGGGTAGGTAGGGTAGGTAGGGTAGGTAGGGTAGGTAGGGTAGGTAGGGTAGGTAGGGTAGATAGGGTAGGTAGGGTAGGTAGGGTAGGTAGGGTAGGTAGGGTAGGTAGGGTAGGTAGGGTAGGTAGGGTAGGTAGGGTAGGTAGGGTAGGTAGGGTAGGTAGGGTAGGTAGGGTAGGTAGGGTAGGTAGGGTAGGTAGGGTGGGTAGGGTAGGTAGGGTAGGTAGGGTAGGTAGGGTAGGTAGGGTGGGTAGGGTAGGTAGGGTAGGTAGGGTAGGTAGGGTAGGTAGGGTAGGTAGGGTAGGTAGGGTAACCGCGGACGAAGTCGCGGGCAGAAGCTAGTTAATGTTATATTTCGGACAGTGAAGATACACCTTTTTTTTTTGAGGGTGGGTAATCGTCCTATGACTTCTCCCGCTCTGGGTGGAGTGGAAGGGAGTGTCAGACTTTTACTCATTTAAACCCATCCATGTTCCTTCCGTAGCCCTTTATGTTCCGGGGTAGCGATAACCCTTTCGGACAATCCCGCTTGTGAAGATACACCATCATATCAGAATTCATACTATTTCCAGCCATTCTCCTTTCGTATATCGTTTCTTTGATCTTCTCTTGTTTATCAGCTGCACTCGAAACTTTTCTGACGTTATATGGACCTTTAAAAGTCTACTACCCATGACTGTAAGGTGATTTACACACGGCACCGCGCTCCGCCGCGACAGGCGGTGAAGCGGATCTCATGTCGTATTGGTCTCTACGAAATCCGTTGATGCCAAACACACGTACACCGCCCGACCGCCCGGTCGAGCGGTGCTCGTTTCTACCGCAAACTGCTCCTACCGCGCGGTCGAGCGGTGCCGTGTGTTAATCGCCTTAGCAAGAACATAACAGCATCAAAAGGATTGGTCCATAGCTTCTATACTTTAAAACATAGCCAAACCAACATGCAGCAGTGGTTCACGTACTGACAGTCGAAGCGTTCTGCAAAAGCGTTTTCAAGGATGTGGCGCTGATGTTTGCTTTCTTTTTTCTTTTACATGGCCACAGGTTTTCCCTTCATTTTTAATTTAAAACATTGTGGCTTAACCTTGCTTCGGGCACTACAGAATTGCATAGCGGTTAGGCACAATAGTTCACAAAGAGCCTCTGGCCACAAAGCACCCCTATAGGATACGCACGTGTTGTTATTAAACTTATGATTTTAAAGTCCTAGGCACGTGTATGTTCACATCTTAACACAATCCGGTACCGAGTGTAAATTAATTCTGGGATGGAATCTGGATGAACATAAAGACGGATTTTCCTTGATTCCGGGACACACGTGTAATCACAACCACTCTCGTTCATTTTTAACCCCCGAAACCCCCGACACAAAGAGAGGGGTGTTAAGTTCAACGTGTCTGTCTGTGTATCTGTCTGTGTTATCGTGGCTCCCAGGAGGAGCTCGTGTCTAAGTACTAACAGCCGCACAGGTCTATCCATCAGGTTAAGCTACGCGTGCCGGGGTTGGCCGTGGATGGGTGACTATCTTTACATGCCGAGACTCCTCAAGCCGTTGGTCCCGACTGTCATCTGTACATCTTTGACAGTCGTTACGGGTCGTCAGAAGCCTTACCAAGTGTGACTGGGTTATGGAGGTAAGATAGGCAGTCGCTCCATGTAAAATACTGGTATTCAGCTGCATCCGGTTAGACTGGAAGCCGACCTCAACATAGTTGGGAAAAGGCTAGGCAGATGCTGGTATCGTAGCTCCCAAACGGATGAACCGATTTTCTTTTAGTTTTTTTTTTGTGTCATAGATAATTTTATCCCGAGTGTTCTAAGCTTCTAAGCCATGTTTCACGAAAATTTGTTCAGCCGTTTGAAGATCATCAGCTCTTTTCTAGTTCTGGGGATCTGACTATATTCGATTTTGAAGGATATATTAATAATTTAAAATATTAATTTAATATTGTGTCTGTGTATGTGTGTGTGTGTAGTTTATGAAATAGTACTAGCTTTTGCCAGCGGCTTATGCCGCGTGTATGTAGGAAATTATCCCACAGGACCGTACATTTTCCGGAATAAAAAAGCTTATATACTATTCCAGACTATAATAGATCTTTGTGCCAAGTTTCACCCAGATCCGTTCAGTAGTTTTTGAGTTTATTCGTTACAAACATACTTACATACAAATCTTTCCTCTTTATAATATTAGTATAGATATATTAATAATATAAAATATTAATTTAATGTTGTGTCTCTCTCTCTATTTAATTTTACTTTTATGACAATATTTATACTGGTTACAATATGTACACACGGCAGCACATCAAGTTACCCCACTTTGACCTTGAAGGCGCTATGAGCAACAACAGCGAGAATCGTACGAAAGAGATAAATAGCTTTTTATCCGTTCTTACTCGTAATGTTTCGTGCTGCAGTGCGATGTGAGTGTGTGTGTATGCGCGTCGTCGTAGTGTAGAATAAGATACCTACTAGGCGATTACAAATCGTCGCGTAACAGTTGAATACTTGAATCGAATCGAAATCGAAAATCGAAAAAATGCGTATGCGCGCGCTTATAGGTAATTTAAAATTACTAATTTTACATTCATCCTTCATTTTACATATTTGTTGGATACATATATTAATAAGGCATTACCTACTCTTAATTAGCGAAACTCGTGATGAATATTGATGAGGCAGGTAACTAGGTATAATCTTCTCTCGTAGCTAAGTAATAACGGCCGCACGGGTCGATCCATCAGGTTAAGCTACGCTTGCCGGGGTTGGTCAGTCGATGGGTGACCATCTTTACATACCGAGACTCCTCCGTGCCTCGGAAAGCACGTTAAGCCGTTGGTCCCGGCCGTCATTAGCGGATCTTTGACAGTCGTTACGGGTCGTCACAAGCACGAAAGTCTGACAACTAGTCATACCATACTTACCAAGAGGTAGGTATAGTATTACCGAGCTGAGCTACTGGGTTGTGGAGGTCAGATAGGCAGTCGTTCCATGCAAAATACTGGTATTCAGCTGCATCCGGTTAGACTAGAAGCCGACTCCAACATAGTTGGGAAAAGGCTAGGCTGATTGAGGTAGGTATAATCTTATCTGATGTGAGAAAAGTATTTCTACGAAATTAAATGCAGAAAGCCATACTTAATAGGTATCACAGCAGTTGTTTACTTGCCGCAATCGGCTTAAAATTTAAAAACAATTTCGATACCCCATCACGAACGTGTTTAAAGTTTAGCCAATTCACTATACCTACAAAAGCATCTTTTCAGTCCGCCGCGCCGCCGAGCCGCGCCGCCGCCGCGCCGTGTTTGTGATACCTACCGTTTCGTCCGCGACACGATCTTATCACAAATAGTAAGGTTGAACTTAGTAACGTGAATTTTATTGACAATGCAAAGTTTGCTGTTACAAATTCAACCTTATTGCGCTAGTAATAAGATACGATTTCAAAGGTTATGAATTTTAAAATGAAATTCTAGTCTACTATTATCGACTTCATTAGAATAGGTGTATTTTATAAATGAGAATATGAGCTTGTTTGAACGCATCATCATGAAATTTTGCATGTAACATGTCAGGAGTACAGAGAAGGATAAGTTCTTAAGGGAACTCGGGTGAAGCAGCTTATTATTCAAAACTCGTAAGTGATTTTGTTTATTTACCTATTATGCTTTCACGTAGCGCAAGCGTAGCTAGCCGTAATGAGTGGCCCGCATCATCGGCGTCCGGCGAGCAGTTTTAAAGACATATGCAATATCAAAAAATACAGATACGCTATACTAGAAAGGTTTAGATAATTAAATAAGAACCGCGCTCCCAACCTTGCAAATTTGCAAAATTTAAATTTGGCGGGCTACCCTAATTTGACCTACCCTTGTAATAAGTTTTTTTTTATTTTAATGAATGTTTAGTTTTGTGAACCAAAAACGTGATTTTTTTATTCAATTTACGAATTGTAATCCAGATGTTTGTTAGAAGAATACTCTGTTTATTTCATTTTTGTAATAGTATGTTTAATTAATTAGGCAAAGATTTACAAAACTAATAAGAAAACTGTAATTTATGGTTTACATTTACAATCTTCATATCTAAAATAAATGACCATGACTGAGTAAAAGCCATAATTTTGTTTTACAGTAATGCTATTCTAATTCTATTGATTTTCTGTCAAAATAGTGCAAGTAGGTATTATTTTTCTTGTGCCGAATGTTCGGCATCTGAACCGAATTTCAGCCGAATGCCGAAATTCGGTTTAAGCTGCCGAATTTCGGTTGAACCGAATGTGAACCGAATTTCGGCCCATCCTTAAAAATTACTATAGGTATTTTTTGCCCAGTCAAAATTATAATATTCTAGGCAAAAACTTACTCTTGCCTCCTTATGTGCCTGATTCATTAGGATTTTCTTGGCAGGACGGCAGCATTTTTTTCCGCCGGCCTTCAGGCGCCTTCTTACAGTATCCATCGAAATCTAAAACAAGAAAATGTTGTCAATTTCAATACTTACATAATATCATTACTGACAAATTGTAACGGGCTAACCTAACTAAATGAGTATTTATTGCACATTATTACACAATTAATATAGGCAAAGATGTAATAATACTAAACTAGTTCCCTATAATAATCGTTAAGTTATTATTAAGTATTCCACACAAACATCACTGCCATGACAGGATTCCGAGAGAAGGCCTTGACCTTGCAATATTTCAACAAACAAAAAGTAAGTGCAAAATTATGCAGGTAGGTAACTTTAAAATCCTACTACTGTATTGAATTAGGTTTGAAAGGTCTTATAATAACTAATTGGAATGAAAAAAAAAGTTATTACTCACCGTTATGCCCGTCTGCCGACAAATATCAATAATCCGGCATCCACTCAATCTCAGCGCTATTATATTATGCGCTGCCTCTCAATTTGCATCAGCTGAGGCGCCATTTAAAAAAAATACAAATAATTTTTCACGCACTTTGCAAGCAACCTAACACTTGCACGAATTTTAAGTGACTGACAGCGGCGGACGCGCAGTTGCGCGAAGGCGTGGCCTATTCCAAGTGAGACAAGATTTTATTGGCTACAAATTTTTAGAATGTGCGACCATTGGGTAATTTTAGAAACGCTTTAAAATCGACCAATCATGCTAAGGACACTTTCTTTCTAACGCTTCATGCTGCGTCGTATTTATAGATATGTATAGGGTTTAGGTTGATGTGCTGCCGTCTGTACCCAATTTTAGTTACATTGCACCATAGTGCCAAGTCGTACCATAGAACGGTTTCTGCTGAACATTTAATGGAAATCACTAGGTTTTTAACTAGAAAAATCTTACAACATACATACGATACATTACATTCCTTACGTGGCTTATAATATTAGGCATCTGCCCGCTGCCGACAAGGAAGTGCTATGAACGATTTTCTCGCTGAAGTAACGTACAAAAGATTGTTGGTCCCTTGTAAGTAAGTAAAAGAGATACCTACATCATTATATTAAACTAGCTTCTGCCCGCGACTTCGTTCGCGTGAAATATCTTGTTCCACCGACCCACACCGTCGCATCGCATCGCCCGTCCGCACTATATCTTTGCTTTCGCTTAGCGTGCTTTCTTTTTTGTTGTTTTTGCTCGACTCCTGAGGGTCATAGCATGATGTGAAATATCCTATAACCTGCCTCAATAAATGGACTATCACCAGAAGTGCCTGAGATTAGCGCGTTCTAACAAACAAACTCTTCAGCTTTATAATATTAATAACTAGCTTCCTGCCCGCGACTTCGTGCGCAAAACTTAATAAATTATACACCTAAACCTTCCTCTTGAATCACTCTATTTATTAAAAAAAAACTGCATCAAAATCCATCGTGTAGTTTTGAAGATCTAAGCTTACATACAGACATTAGGACAGACGCGGGAAGCGACTTTGATTTATACTATGTAGTGATAATATTAGTATACATGATCGGTGAGAGCTAGTACTCATTTGTCGCAGCGATAAGAGTTATCAAAGAGAGTACTTGCTCCACCTCCCTTGGCAGACAGAACACTCGCTAAGAGTTGCGCTTGTTGTACAGGTAGGTACGCATACCAGCGACTAATCACTCGCCGGCGCACACTCGCTGCTAGAAAAGCTCGCCAACTCATTTTTAGTTGCTAGCTCTAGTCGCCTCTCTATAATATCACGCTTGTTTCCCCCGAAAGGTTAAGCAGAGGTACATACTTATGTGCACCCACATTTCGCCAGATTTTTTTAGTCCCATGACCTAGGAGGCGAGGTTATTGCAATCAACCAGACAAAACTCCAGACTCCGGGATGCTACTGAGACATCCACACGGAAGCTCCCAATAACACTTTGCCCGACTCGGGTTTCGAACACAGTACCTCATGCTCGGCAGTAGCGCTTGCAACCACTAGACCAGTGGTTGCAAGTGCAACCTGGGGGTAATTACCGCGCTCGTTGCATTTCTTTTTAGCTGCCGTCGCGTCATCGTCATGTATATTGATGTCCAATTTGTCATTAATAAGGATATTTGTATTTGCTTGTATTGTTTGTATTGGTAACATTTGAAGGTCGGAGTAAAATCGGATTTCCTAATAGGTCATAGCGGTAACAATATTGTAAACGTTAGGAACCACAGCAATAGACCAACGAAGCAACCGACTCAGTAAATGATTTACGTAAACAATTTTTTCTTAAGAAACTCCGCAAACGTTTTCCGTTACGCAACGAATGTCAGAAATAAGAGTCGACAAAATTGAGGAAACCATTCACAAACTCACAATAAAGTTTAATTAGAGCCCTGATGGCTCGCGAGCGAGTGGCTCACATTGTTTAAAGTATTGGCGATCTATTTTTGGATAAGGATTTCGTATTTACGTCACTTTATTTGGTCGATTTAGGCCACTGCTATGGGTAGATATTTAATCTACTGTTAAAAGCATTAACACACTGCGCTTTAATCTGCTGCCATTACTATATGTGTTTTTCTTTTCACCTTTTGTGGTGTTTTTATTCTGGGTGCATCGTCTTCACATAATAATATAATGTTATAATTCATGTATACAAAACATTATAAAAGAGTTACGGTGGAGTTTCTTGCCCATTTTTCTCCACACGAAACTATCTTATGTAAGGGGCGACTAGAATCAATTCTATTTCTTGTTCATTTTGACGTTCAAAACTGCCTTACTTGTTCCTACTTGAAATAAATTATTTGACTTTAACTTTGGAAGAAAGTAGGTGAAAATGAAATTGAAAAATGAAAAATATTTTGTTTCAAACATAGAATGAGTATACCATGTTGTGATTGGAGCCTCCTGTTAAGCAAAAAAAGTCTGTATTAGGAGACTTTGCTCTCCCATAACGAATGTTCATTTTACAAAACTAACAACATACTTGTCTGAAACAAATACATAAAAGAAATATAAAGAAAATATGCAAGTAAAAGTAAATGTAAAATACAAGCACTAGATTATTTGGTGAGTGAGTGAGTGTGTGGAAGTGTGTGTAAGTAGGTTTAGTAAGTTAACCTATTGGCCGTTTGGTTTTATATCAATTGCAGTGCCCCCAGCGCCTAACTCACAAAATACTGTCGCTACTGTTGCTGTCTCGGTATGCTACGCAGTGCGAAAAAAAGTCGTGCGACTTTTTTCAAAAGCTAAGTAGTATTATACCGGGTTATTTTTCAATGACCGGCCAAATTTTCGCAGGGTGTTCTACCCATAAATATGAACAACTTTCACTATGGGACCAAATCTGAAATCATGAAAAAAAATCAGCTGTTTCATACATTTTAGTCGAGTAGGTATTGATATTTTGTAGGAAACAGCTGATTTTTTTTTCGTGATTTCAGAGTTGGTCCCATAGTGAAAGTTGTTCACATTCATGGGTAGAACACCCAGTGAAAATTTGGCCGGTCATTGAAAAATAACCCGGTATAGACGCCAGCACATCAAGTTAACCCTTAACTGTCAAAGTCTGCCGGGTAAGCGGGATTGTCCGAAAGGGTTACCGCTACCCCGGAACATAGAGGTCTAAGGAAGGAATATGGATTGGTTTTAGTCAGTAAGAGTCTGACACTCCCTTCCGCTCCACCCAGAGCGGGAGAAGTCATTGGATGATTTCCCAGCCTTAAAAAAAAAAGCGCCCGACTCATGAAAAAATACTTAATTTCAGATTAATAGGGTCTTGCAATTACATAAAAAACGAAATCCGAACATAGATTTTCAGTCGTATAAACACGACTCAGGCGGCACGGGCACGAAAACATTTGTCGTATTAATCCGACTGAGGCGGTTAAAAGTGAGCTGTCATTAGTGTTTGTCCCTAGCATCAGGCGAAACTACAGCTCACTTCACGCTCACATCACCTTTCACGGTGTGATTTGTACGGAGGCCAGCACATCATGTTACCCCAATCTGTCAAATTTCTTTGATAGTATTTCAACTTTATCGCAAAGACATAAGGTTCATTTTTAATTGAGAAGATTTGACAGTTAGGGATAGCTTGATGTGCTGGCGTCTGTACAAAATGCAAACGATTTTAATCACGCATATTACCTGCTGGAATTACAGTTGGACTGACTCCTGGCTATCTTTTATCTTTTCCGCTACAATCTATCTATATACATACAAATGAATTGTCGTTTGTTTGTTGAACCTGAACCGATTCGCCTAATTTTAGTTTTGAAATATTTGTAGAAGTCCCTTAGGTTTAAACGGTAAAAAAGGTAGGTGGGTAGGTAGCGTAGGTAGGTAAGTAGGGTAGGTAGGGTAGGTAGGGTAGGTAGGGTAGGTAGGGTAGGTAGGGTAGGTAGGGTAGGTAGGGTAGGTAGGGTAGGTAGGGTAGGTAGGGTAGGTAGGGTAGGTAGGGTAGGTAGGGTAGGTAGGGTAGGTAGGGTAGGTAGGGTAGGTAGGGTAGGTAGGGTAGGTAGGGTAGGTAGGGTAGGTAGGGTAGGTAGGGTAGGTAGGGTAGGTAGGGTAGGTAGGGTAGGTAGGGTAGGTAGGGTAGGTAGGGTAGGTAGGGTAGGTAGGGTAGGTAGGGTAGGTAGGGTAGGTAGGGTAGGTAGGGTAGGTAGGGTAGGTAGGGTAGGTAGGGTAGGTAGGGTAGGTAGGGTAGGTAGGGTAGGTAGGGTAGGTAGGGTAGGTAGGGTAGGTAGGGTAGGTAGGGTAGGTAGGGTAGGTAGGGTAGGTAGGGTAGGTAGGGTAGGTAGGGTAGGTAGGGTAGGTAGGGTAGGTAGGGTAGGTAGGGTAGGTAGGGTAGGTAGGGTAGGTAGGGTAGGTAGGGTAGGTAGGGTAGGTAGGGTAGGTAGGGTAGGTAGGGTAGGTAGGGTAGGTAGGGTAGGTAGGGTAGGTAGGGTAGGTAGGGTAGGTAGGGTAGGTAGGGTAGGTAGGGTAGGTAGGGTAGGTAGGGTAGGTAGGGTAGGTAGGGTAGGTAGGGTAGGTAGGGTAGGTAGGGTAGGTAGGGTAGGTAGGGTAGGTAGGGTAGGTAGGGTAGGTAGGGTAGGTAGGGTAGGTAGGGTAGGTAGGGTAGGTAGGGTAGGTAGGGTAGGTAGGGTAGGTAGGGTAGGTAGGGTAGGTAGGGTAGGTAGGGTAGGTAGGGTAGGTAGGGTAGGTAGGGTAGGTAGGGTAGGTAGGGTAGGTAGGGTAGGTAGGGTAGGTAGGGTAGGTAGGGTAGGTAGGGTAGGTAGGGTAGGTAGGGTAGGTAGGGTAGGTAGGGTAGGTAGGGTAGGTAGGGTAGGTAGGGTAGGTAGGGTAGGTAGGGTAGGTAGGGTAGGTAGGGTAGGTAGGGTAGGTAGGGTAGGTAGGGTAGGTAGGGTAGGTAGGGTAGGTAGGGTAGGTAGGGTAGGTAGGGTAGGTAGGGTAGGTAGGGTAGGTAGGGTAGGTAGGGTAGGTAGGGTAGGTAGGGTAGGTAGGGTAGGTAGGGTAGGTAGGGTAGGTAGGGTAGGTAGGGTAGGTAGGGTAGGTAGGGTAGGTAGGGTAGGTAGGGTAGGTAGGGTAGGTAGGGTAGGTAGGGTAGGTAGGGTAGGTAGGGTAGGTAGGGTAGGTAGGGTAGGTAGGGTAGGTAGGGTAGGTAGGGTAGGTAGGGTAGGTAGGGTAGGTAGGGTAGGTAGGGTAGGTAGGGTAGGTAGGGTAGGTAGGGTAGGTAGGGTAGGTAGGGTAGGTAGGGTAGGTAGGGTAGGTAGGGTAGGTAGGGTAGGTAGGGTAGGTAGGGTAGGTAGGGTAGGTAGGGTAGGTAGGGTAGGTAGGGTAGGTAGGGTAGGTAGGGTAGGTAGGGTAGGTAGGGTAGGTAGGGTAGGTAGGGTAGGTAGGGTAGGTAGGGTAGGTAGAGTAGGTAGGGTAGGTAGGGTAGGTAGGGTAGGTAGGGTAGGTAGGGTAGGTAGGGTAGGTAGGGTAGGTAGGGTAGGTAGGGTAGGTAGGGTAGGTAGGGTAGGTAGGGTAGGTAGGGTAGGTAGGGTAGGTAGGGTAGGTAGGGTAGGTAGGGTAGGTAGGGTAGGTAGGGTAGGTAGGGTAGGTAGGGTAGGTAGGGTAGGTAGGGTAGGTAGGGTAGGTAGGGTAGGTAGGGTAGGTAGGGTAGGTAGGGTAGGTAGCGTAGGTAGGGTAGGTAGGGTAGGTAGGGTAGGTAGGGTAGGTAGGGTAGGTAGGGTAGGTAGGGTAGGTAGGGTAGGTAGGGTAGGTAGGGTAGGTAGGGTAGGTAGGGTAGGTAGGGTAGGTAGGGTAGGTAGGGTAGGTAGGGTAGGTAGGGTAGGTAGGGTAGGTAGGGTAGGTAGGGTAGGTAGGGTAGGTAGGGTAGGTAGGGTAGGTAGGGTAGGTAGGGTAGGTAGGGTAGGTAGGGTAGGTAGGGTAGGTAGGGTAGGTAGGGTAGGTAGGGTAGGTAGGGTAGGTAGGGTAGGTAGGGTAGGTAGGGTAGGTAGGGTAGGTAGGGTAGGTAGGGTAGGTAGGGTAGGTAGGGTAGGTAGGGTAGGTAGGGTAGGTAGGGTAGGTAGGGTAGGTAGGGTAGGTAGGGTAGGTAGGGTAGGTAGGGTAGGTAGGGTAGGTAGGGTAGGTAGGGTAGGTAGGGTAGGTAGGGTAGGTAGGGTAGGTAGGGTAGGTAGGGTAGGTAGGGTAGGTAGGGTAGGTAGGGTAGGTGGGCAGGTGGGCAGGTGGGCAGGTGGGCAGGTGGGCAGGTGGGCAGGTGGGCAGGTGGGCAGGTGGGCAGGTGGGCAGGTGGGCAGGTGGGCAGGTGCGCCGTAGATAACTACTACCAGTGCTTGGCCGGCCGGGTAAAGCTAGTGCCTTAAGCAAGTGGCACCTTAAGGAGCCCGGCCTCTCTTCTCATAATGAATATGTATTATAAAAGTACCTACGACGATGCCAATGTTTTGATAAACCACTCTATCCCAAGAGTCATAGACCTCTGTAAAGCACTAATAGAATGTAAACAATTGTACCTACATATCATACAAGATAACCAGTATAATAATATAATATAACGTCGGTTCTTCATTTAGAATCATAACATATGGTTTAAAATAATACTAGCTGAATCTATGGTTCATTCACTTTAATAATCATGTAGTTGAGCTGTTTCGTTTTATAACTACTTGCCCGCTGTTTTGCCCGCATGGAGGTCACTGCTAAACATCCTTTCAGCCGTTTTCTTCTCAACTTTCGCATTCATAATATTTGTTACATAGATAAATAACTATAAAAATGTGATATAAAATAGTAAGATGAAATAAAGTTAATATGAAAAGTTAGGGACCCTAGACAAAGTCTCAAAGAACAATGCTCAAAAAAAACCCAAGCTTGGCGCAAACGGAATGGATCTCATTTTTTTATATAAATGTGAAATGAAATATCACATCGGTGGCATCATTAAAATCGATGGCTAAATGTAAAAAAATGCTATTTGTTTAGTGGCAGGGATTATTTTTACTTAATTGTTTTTTTGTGTAAAACTACGTAAAACCACATGACTTTCTTTTATTATTGGTACGTATTCATCGTACGCATCACTACAGCGCTCCATAAGATGTCTAAGTAAGAGCGAGAGAGAGAGCGTGTGCGCAACGACAGCAGGAGGTTATCTCCTTCATTCTTCAAAATACTGAGTATTCTCTTTCTGTTTTATACTTGTCGCATACAATCAAGACACGTAAGGAGCAAGACGTATTATACGTACATTTTATATAAAAAATAAAGCGGCAGGAATGGCATATCGGAGCATTATTGCTCTTGCATTCATGGAAAGAGAACGTTGGGCAGTTGCGCCCATGTGATATTATTGCTGCGCTATCATTAGAAAACGTTGTAAGTAATAGACATAGAAAACCAGTAAAAGATCTTTCGATTCTGTTTACATTCTTTTTTACTCTAAGTACTTTATCTAAGAACTTTATCGTTCCCTGTACATTATTTTTGATGGTGCCCATGAAGTCGACGAGGACTAAAAACTAGCCCAGTAAGTATGCTGGATGTAACTGTTTTTAGGTACCTTAAAGTTACCCCTGCCATAAAATAAATATATTTATAAATATATATTTTTGCATTCAGTCATCAGTTTAAATGTTAAGAGTTTGTTTTTGTTATCTAGTATAATTATGCTAATTGTAAATATTTCAATTACATTTTGAAATACCTGAACGTTAACCCTGCCACTAAACAAATAGCAATTTCTTACATTTAGCCACCTATTTCGATGATGCCACCTATGTGGTATTTTATTAAACAGTTATACTAAAAATCTGAGATACGTTTCATTTGCGCCAAGCCTGGGTTTTTTTTTCATACTTCGTGAGCATTCTCCTTTCATTAACGATAACGAAATTAGAATCTGAAATATATGGATTTGGCATAAGCTTTCGAAATGTCACGTGATCAATCGTTTTCGCTTGCTAAGTGCTAGACAATGTCAAATTGTGTAACCAAACTCGATCAATATTCCCATACAAATGCGTTGACAAGTGCTGTTTTTTTCTATCCAAATCGCTGAGATACCAATTGTTGGATCAACAATTTACGAAATTAATCAACACGGAGCGGTTGCCCATTGTCTTGGCCCCGTCCATAGGTCTTAGCAATAGAAACATGAAAAAGAGATCTTAGCTAATGCACTTAGAGCTGATTTATCAATTATCAGAAGTTTTATTCGCGGAATAACTATGACAGTTTGACAGTTTTAGGATAGATATTATTTTCAAACAGTAGTTTTAATTTTTCTGATAAAAATTATCAGGCGATTGCAAAATTGACCCTTACTGACAGTCTATAGTCTAGACCAAATCAAACTGGCTGCTAAGTAAAGTAAGCAATTTTGTTATTACTTTAACTCGCACATTGATTGATTTATTTACTATTAATTTTAGAATGCTTATACATATGTGAGCACCATGTATTTATGTCATAATTAATTTTACCCGCCATTGTTGCATTTGTTTTTCTTTTCACCTTTTGTGGTATAGTATTTTTATTCTGGGTGTATCTTCGTCTTCACATACCTATAATTTTATAATTCATGTATACAAAACATTTTAAAAAAGAAACGGTCGAAAAGAAACGAAACAAAAGAGTCTTTTTTGTGCATATTTGAAAAAAAAATAGACTTTGTACATTATAATTAGTAGAAATAGAACGTTTTACTTGAAGACAGTTCAAACTTATAACTGCGATTGCCAACGGTCGCACAGTTGTCCGAAGAACTCCCATTAAAATACCATTTAGAAGGAAACAAAGGGCCTTGATGGTCTTTTAAAAGCTCTTATACTGGACCATTAATATTTGGGATGACTTACTAATGGTGCTTTCCAAGATTTGTGTATGGTTATAAAGACGTAGGAGTGATTCAAGTATCGCGAATCATCAACGGTCAACTATGCTAAAAGGGCTCAGGTTCCATACATTTTTGGACCTTTTCAGAAAGTGTCGGTCAACGTTAAATTTTTCTCCTTCCCTAAAATAAAGGAATAGGTACAAATTATTATTTACTAGCGACCCACCCCGGCTTCGCACGGGTGCAATGTAGATAGGTACTTTTACGCGGGTGAAGAAGCAACGAAAGCTAGTTAACCCATTAGATGTTCGCGTACGAGTATTAGAACCCGTATGCTTATAAGAGCTTCCAATGGTCCGTTTCAAAAGGGCTTTACACAGATGGTTAATTGAGAATCCCTTCTATAATATAAAATAATTCCTTCAGTTTAAATTTAAATAATCTAATTATAATATATGTAACAAAAATTTGCATGTCATTATCTTATGATTGAACATGTTAAGCTACTATTATGCTACCATTGTAAGAACTTTTGTAACCATATTTATCGGCAAATAAATCTTTGACTTTGACTTTAACGATTTATATGGTTATATTTATTGTCGTTTCGAGAGAACATTTTAGGGGTTAAATAATAAGTATAAACCATAATATTGAATCAGTATATCTAATGATGAAAACCGCATTAAAATCCGTTGCGTAGTTTAAAAGATCTAAGCGTCAAACAACTTTTTTTTTATACCCTTACTTAGAGATTATTTCATAAAAGTATTTAAATAATATTTAAATTTTACAATGAGTAGGTAAACTATCGCAAAAAGTTTGCATGACCAATTTTTAACTATGACATATCACAAAGAGAGTTTTAGCAGAGCGTGGTTTCGATCCACGGACCTCTGGGTTATGGGCCCAGCACGCTTCCACTGCGCCACTCTGCTTGCGTGAGAAAGGGGCGAAATATGACTCCACAATCTGCTGCTGATGCTATATTACCTACAACATATTGATCAATCAAACATACCTAGCATAATACGAGCATTGTTAATAGGATGAATGACTTGAAGGAAACGAATTTAAATAAAACTAATGATTAAGATTCTATGTGAATTATAAATTGTTGTGTATTTTAATTATAACTAGCTTCTGCCCGCGGCTTCCCCCGGTGTGGATGACGGAAATTGCATGTTATTATTCATATAAACCTTCCTCTTCAATCACTCTATCTATTAAAAACAAACGCATCGAAATCCGTTGCGCAGTTTTAAAGATTTAAGCATACATAGGGATATAGGGACAGAGAAAGCGACTTTGTTTTATACTATGTAGTGATGGACAAATACAAATACAACCCTTGCCCGTTTTCAATGTTTTATAACAGTAAATATTTACATCGAATAAATCGTATCGTAATCAATTGACAATATGGCGAAATTTGGCTGGTTCAATGTTACAGAATATTGATCAATCAGACAGCTCCAACACACCGTTTTGTCTAGAGGTGAGATGTATTGAAATTGTAAATGAAGAAAATAGCTGACCGTGTTATTGCTCCCGTATAATCTACAGCTTATGCTGGCCATTTAGAAATTGAGTGCTTCGAATATTTAAACACAAATTCTAATTTTGAAGTCAGATTAAATATGTTTGACATTTGCGGTTAATGTTATAACCTCAATTTTCGTCGATGATTTTGCACTACAATTCAAGAATGTTCTTGAAATAATAATTGTTTTGAAAAAGGTGAGATATAAAGCTGAAACCTTGTAAATAGAGATGAATTTGAAACTAACCCCCTTAAGAAAGTGGTTGCGTAAGAATTTAACTTAAACAGGGTTCACAGAGGCTATGGTTGGAGTTAATGGTTCGTTTACACTTTTATCACACATTTTTGAAACAGACTATAGTGTTCCGTATTTTATATATTTTAAGATTATAATATTGTCTTACAAATGATCCTCTCGCTCTGGGTGGAGCGGAAGGGAGTGTCAGACTCTTACTGACTAAAACCCATCCATGTCCTTAGGCCTTTATGTTCCGCGGTAGCGGTAACCCTTTCGGACTTATAATTCGGACTTATTAACTTATATTATTTGATTGATCAATATTTTGTAATATTGCATTAGGCGCACATGGTGAAGTTATAATTCGCGCTTTGCTTACGCCAGCAGAGTGGCGCAGTGGAAGCGTGCTGGGCCCATAACCCAGAGGTCCGTGGATCGAAACCACGCTCTGCTATAAACATTTTTTTGTGTTTTTTTTCATTGAAGTAAAAAATACATATATGCTAAAATTGACATTTTTATATATTTGACAGTGGTAAAACTTAAGTTGAATACTTTAAACTAAAAGTGTAAATAATTATGTCTTCTCTTGAGAACATATCCTGTATTCAATCGATGCAATGATATGTTAAATCAATCTGCGTAGCCTTGTCCCAACTTTGTTGGGGTCGGATTGCAGTCTAACCGGATGCAGCTGAATACCAGTATTTTACACGGAGCGACTGCCTATCTGACCTCCACAACCAAGTAACTGGGTAATACGATTCTCCTTTGTAAGTCTGAATGTCAGTCTTTCGGGTTTCTGACGACCCGTAACGACTGTCAAAGATCCACGAATGACCGCCGCAAGCAACGGCTTAACATGCATGTATGTAAAAATGGTCACCCATCCACGGACCAACCTTGGCAAGCGTAGCTTAACCTGATAGATCGACCCGTGAGGCTGTTATTTAGCCACGATAAGTGTTTGTATAACTATTTTACTGATTTTAGGCATCAAGACCATCGTAAACCTCTCTCTAAGGCGTTTTAGTAACAGAACGCCATCAGACGTGCGTTGTACAGTCCCATCTCCGAAAATCAATAAAATCTAATATTTTTTCCTTTTCCTCAAAGTAAAATAAAACAATAAAATCTAACATCATACCTATTCTATTCAAGGTTTCTCCGTATTGCCTGAAATACCTGCGGTAAAATCATTATTCACCGACCGTCTTTCCATCCTAAGAGATTTCGTGGAGGTTGTATAATTTTATTCTTTCCTTCGGTAAAAATATATTAATCCCAAAGATCCCAAGATAAGCTAAGCTCCAGCTTTCGTCTAAGTAAAGACAGGGAAATTAATTGTGATGTGATGAAATCATTTGAGATCAATTCTAACTTAGATTTGTTTTAATGATTCTCATGATTCCAATTCTGTGAATAGGTACTTACATACTTCCTACCACTGTGAATCATATTCATATTCACAATCATAACCCGACACTAACTTGCAAATTGCAAAGCAGTCTGAAGCTTCCACCGTAAGTATACAAATCTATAAAATGACTTTCTTTGATAGTTGCATGAAATGACACGACCGCGACAGCTTGACGTAATGTGTCAATTCGGTAAACAATTTATTCACAAAATCAGCCCTAAATTTAACAAAATTACAGCTGTCAAATCGCTGATAAATTATTATATTTTTCAAATTACCGTTTACCAACAGCTGCATACCAATAATGAAATGCTAAGATTCATAGACTAAACAAGATCAGCTGCCATTAACCCATTAGATGTTCGCCTATTACATGTCGTTTGCTTATAAGAGCTCAACAATTTATACGGTTATTTAATTTTAGTTTCGAGAGAATATTTCTTATGAACCTATGGGGTTCATATGACATTTGAGGGGTTAAAGTTTATTAATCATAGAGCTTTTAATGAGCTCTGTCTACACTGTCTACACTAATGTTATAAAGATTAAAAAATTGCATTTTTGTATCGAGGCCAGCACATCAAGCTACCCCAATCTGTCAAAATACTTTTATAGATTTTCAACGTTATCACAAAAGAATAAGATTTACGTTCAGTTGGGAATATTTTACAGTTTGGTATAGCTTAATGTGCTGGCGTCTGTATGTTTGTAACGAGTTAACTCAAAAACTACGGGACGGATTTCAAAAATTCTTTCACCATTAGAATGCTACATGATTTCCGAGTAACATAAGCTATATTTGTTACTAGCTTTCGCCCGCGGCTTCGCCCGCATGATAGCATCTACATGGCACCTCTTAGAAGCCGGGGTGGGTGATGAACTCAGAGTAACACTATTAACTGGGGGGCTCTACCTACATCCCTTAAAAGAGCTCAGAAACCTCTTAGTGCTTGCACCTGACATTGAATTATCTACAACCTGACATGTTATAATGAGCTTTGAAAACTATGCTATGAGAAAATTATGGCCTACGACAGGGATAGCGCACCAATGGCACGCGTGCCATCGATGGCACGTAACAACATAATTTGGGCACGGCATCATTTCAAAAGTTGCAATAATTTGTTCTTTCATATAATAATTATAAAACTGTTAATGTTGATAATTATTACTGTAACACAAAAAAGGTATTATTGCAGTGTATTCTTTCCCAATACAAGATTGTTGCACGTCATGGCCCCATTCAAAATTTAATGCGAAAAAATGGCACGTACATGTGTTGAGGTTCGGCAACCCTGGCCTACGAGAACTTAATGATTAAAGTTAGAGGAACTTGGTGGTATGCGTCATGAATTACTGTGGGTTGTCACAAGTGTGGAGGTATGAGCCATGGAGCAGCAAAGTTATCGTACGTTATCATGATGTTTATCATTCACACATGCATTGCGTCAATCAGCCATAAAATAGGAATGTTATTAACCTTTTAACTGCCCCAGTTGGACTAATACGACAAATGTTTTCGTGCCCGTGGCGCCTGAGTCGTGTTTATACGACTGAGAATCTATGTTCGGTTTTCGTTTTTTATGTAATTGCAAGACCCTATTCGTCTGAAGTAATTTTTGGAACGAAGTTCCTTATCGCGCGTTGCGAAAGGGGGCTAGACGGAAAAAATTAAGAGCATAAGTTGTAACGACACTTTTTTTGGAGTAAAATATGATGTCTTTTTAATCAATATTTTTTGATTGGTTAATTTTAGATCAGATTTTTTTGATTATTATAAGTGAAAAGAAATAAAATTTTATTACAATTCCTTCACTAATTAATCGAAAGGAGCTTCGTTCCATTCGGGTGTCCCTTGACACCTCTCAAGTTTTTTTATGCGTTGTGCGCACGGCAATTGATATAAAACCAAGTGGTCAATATGTTAATTAAGGAACTAAAAAAACAACGCTAAAATTGGCATTTCAATAACCGTACGAATAACTCTGTCTATCACGTTGGTCTGGCGGTCTCAAGTACAGCACATCAAGCTATCCCTAACTGTCAAATTGTCTCAATTAATAATGAATCTTATGTCTTTGCAATAAAGTTGAAATACTATCAAAGAAATTTGACAGATTGTGGTAACTTGATGTGCTGGCCTCTGTACCTACTATAGCTGAGCATGAGGGTTCGATTTTCGGGTCGGGCAAAGTGTTATTGGGTTTTTCCATTTAGTGTTATTGGGTATTTCTCAGTAGCAGCCCGGATACAAGGGACTCCATATAACTAGCAACATGGGGCGTACTACCACTTCTCTGTCATACCCTTCGGGGATTGTATGCGTGATGTTATGTATACTTTTATATGTTACAAATACCTAACCTAAGGGTGCTACAAACGTGTGCGGTCCATGGCCCTTTACGGGGCCCCGGTGTGGGCGCGTTCATTGCGGCGGCGAGCCGCCCACTACCTGAACGCGCCCCAAAAGTTGGTAGCCATTCGGCTAATCCGGGGGTACCGCACGATCTCGGGCGAGGCGGCAAGCCTCCTTGCCGGACTGCCGCCGTGGGATCTGGAGGCGATAGTCCTCGCGCGCCTGTACGAGTGGCGCGCGGAGGTACTAAGCCGGGGGGAAACTCCGTTTCCGCAGCAAATTGCGGCGGAGCGGACGGACCTCCGGCGCGATCTCATGGCGGCCTGGAATCAGCGACTGTCGCAACCCAGCGCAGGGCACGCCACGATAGTGGCGGTAAGGCCCTTCTTTGAGGAGTGGCTAGAGAGGCGTCACGGCGCCCTCACCTACCGCCTGATGCAGGTCCTCACCGGACATGGATGTTTCGGGAGGTTCCTGCACATCATCGGGCGGGAGGAAACGCCCGGGTGTCACCACTGCGAGGATCGCCCAGAGGACACGGTAGACCACACGGTGCAAACCTGCCCCGCTTGGGCGGAGCACCGCCGTGTCCTCGTAGAGGCGATCGGCGGCGGCGACCTCTCGCGCCCGGCCCTGGTGCAAGCCATGGTCCGGGGCGAGAGGGAGTGGGAGGCAGTCACCTCCTTCTGCGAAAAAGTCATGCTCGCGAAGAAGGTGGCGGGATGGGAGAGAGAAAGGTCCTCCCGTCCCAGCCGCCGCAGGAGACGCCCCGGGCGTCGGGAGCCACGTGACGACACCCGGCCACCGTAGGCTCGGGCCTGCGGACGGTGAGTAATGGGTGACTCACCGTCCGATCAGCAACAGACCCGTGCCGTGCGGCGCGTATATGTTCCACGCGCGCCTCAAAGAGATGTCAGCATATGAAGGGGCCCCTCAGGGCCAAGCCTGCCGGGTAAGCGGGATTGTCCGAAAGGGTTACCGCTACCCCGGAACATAAAGGGCTACGGAAGGAACATGGATGGGTTTTAGTCAGTAAGAGTCTGACACTCCCTTCCGCTCCACCCAGAGCGGGAGCAGTCATTGGATGATTTCCCAGCCTTAAAAAAAAAGGGTGCTACAAACGTGACGACTCCCAGCCACCGTACGACGGAACGGACGGTGAGTAATGGGCGACTCACCGTCCGATCAGCACCAGGGGGTCTACTCCCTAACTCCGTCAACGAAGCAACGGGCCCGTCCGACAGTAGTCCGTTACGTCGTAGCGAACCCTACTCCCTAACAATTTCGGATTCATCAGAACGGGACGGAATCATAGACTACTTACGGACAATATTCGTGAACGAACGACGAATGACAATAGAGTTGCGCCATTTTATCGGTCGCTTACCGGTTTACATATTCTGTAGTTTCAAATCATACTAAACAATTTTTTATATTTTTGTTGTAAGAAAATGACCACATTATTAAAAATACACTTTTTATTATGTCTATAAATAAGTAATTAAATTATTTTGCCTTTTTTGGTTCGGCAATAGGCATTATCCTGTCGATACCTTTGCGTTTTTTCTTTTTAACGCCAATTATCAAACGACATGTCAAAGTTCTTAGAGTTGTCAAAAAGTAAAAGGCCAGTTTTGACATTTGAGAATGACCCTAGAATGTAACTTGGAACGAAACAGAAATAAGCAATAAACTAATCATTAATTACATAAAGTGTTTTAAAAAATACATAAATATTTTTGGCGCGTTTAATAATATGATGGAAGATATTGCTGATATTGCTTTTTGCGCTAACTTTATAGTAGCATGCAATTTCTAATGAATACGAAACGTCTCAAAACAGTTACGTGCTCAGTCCTTATTTTCTTAATACTATCTAATGTTGTAGCCAATTAATTACTTAATATCACCAGCTTCATTCGATTTTAATCTCGACTCGGCGTTGCTTTTGGACTATTTCTGTTTACTATCACGTTGATCCTGGCTCTTCTATTTTGGACATTGATTTAAACAGTGATGAACTCGATTTTGGTATTTGAAGTAAATCATACCAACTGTTTCAACATGTCGAAAAGAGGACGTACAATCAACAGCCAGTCACGCGAATTGGTTGTGAAGTTAACCGAAACCTTTATTGCTCGTAACGCAAGTGCAAGATCGAATCGCAGAAGAACTTGAATTCAGCAAAAAAACTATTCGAATCATCTTGAAGGAAAAGTATGGGCCTTCCGGTACTGAAGAAAATGTATTACGTTCGCCTAAAATGGGAAAGAAAAGCAAGCCTATAACAGGTATTGACACATTTGACGCAAACGCTATTCGAGAGACGTCCATATTGATAATAGAAATGAAAATGAAATAATTATATTTACAGGTGACGATAGCTCAACTGACGATTTTGGCTCATCATCCGAAGAAAATGATTGAATGATGATTCAGTCACTTTCGCTTTCACTTGATTTTTTTGTGAATGAGTGGATGTAATTGTAACTAAAAATATTTAATTACTAGCACTTTGCCCGCGGCTTCGCTCCCGTGGTCTTTCCCGTGGGACCCGTTATTTTTCCCGGGATAAAAAGTAGCCTATGTTACTCCTAGAAAACTAAGCTTTCCAACGGTGAAAGAATTTTTAAAATCTGTCCAGTAGTTTTTGAGCCTATTCATTACAACCAAACAAACAAACAAACAAACAAAGTTTTCCTCTTTATAATATTAGTATAGATAGACAAATTGACCTTTTGTACCACTGTTTCATTTCAAAATACCTACAAAATTAAAGTTTAAGTTATTTTTTTGTTACTCAGAACTTTAATCCAATGCACTTTAGAATAGGTAGGTATATAATGAAATCGATCAAATACTCATACAAACTTGAATCGATTAATTGTGAGTATCGAGTACCGAGTCGTATGGTGGCTTCCTTACGTCGCGATGACAAATGAGAAATGTCAAATGTCCATTTTTTGTCATTTTACACAAAAAAATTATATAAATTTTCTACTACAATAATTATTTCCAACACATTCTAGGAAGAATCATTCATGGAGCCTTTGCCCAGGAGTGGGATGACTCAGGCTATGAGCCCCCTCAGACTACAGACTTTTTATCGGCCGATAGTATCGTCGGTTTCTTAATCAGAATGAAGATGTACCTACACCAGCTATGCAAGAGCGCACATTTAAAATAAAACGACTAGAATAAAAGGAAATCTATGTTTTGATTGTAATAGTATATTGTTGTGTGTTGAATTTATTCGGATTTGCTTGGTGCTAAATAAAATAAAATACATTTTGTCATAGTCAAATCAAAATTATATTTTTATAGTTTATACATACGATCATCATCATCTGCCTAGCTTTTTCCCAACTATGCTGGGATCGGCTTCCAGTCTAACCGGATACAGCTGAATACCAGTATGTTATATGGAGCGACTGCCTACAATGCGGTCTTACGTCTAGCATATTTGTTATAAAATCTGTAAACATACAGCTTACTAAAGTTAAAAATGATACTATCTATTTTAGTGCGCTTTGAGTATAAGTAAACACTCTTCAGCGTAGGTAGGTCGTAGTCAGTATTCAACACCAATATTTATCGTATTTACATAGTTAATATAAAATAACCTTAAAACAAAATATTATTATTTTGTGAAGTTACAATGTTTACTATACATTTTCGCATATAACTTCCGAACCCTTTAGTTTATTTTCGTTTCGTTTTAGGCTTAGATATACCCCATCAACCCCAAGTTACAAAAATATTCCCATAAATAAAAAACCATATTTTCAAGTTACGTAATTTTCCCTATACATTCATAAATTCTCTTAAATTCTTATAATATCAGTCTTATTGACTTCAACCCTATATATTAATCACAATCTAAGATGAATTCAACAAATATAAACTAATTAGCACTTAACAAGACTTAATTAAAATCTAACCAGAAATGTTCACTTTTCACATGTTAGACTCACTGCACTTCACTTTTAGTAGCGGTCCACCCATTACTTGGGCCACGTTACTCAGATAGGGTCTCTTCGCCGACACTGTTTTTTTATAAGGTTCCTCTCAGCAACATTCTGTGGAAACCTTACATATTTTTGCAAAATTGAGGGGATGTTGAGTGCATTTGTGACATGCCGCAGAGAACGTGACACTGTCTATTGAGCCATTGGCTCATCACTGCTTAGGCTCACTGCACCTTGGCAGCTCCCCCGGGCATAAAAATTAAGAGCAGCGACGATCTAAAAGTAATCAAAGAAAACAGTAGGTAAATGGGTGGGACGGATTGGTGATATTGGTGTCAATAAGTTGCAGAATCTTTGATATATCCTTACCTTCATTATTGAACCAACACCACTTCGTCGCATGTTGAGGCAAAAGAGGTATAATGTCCTCACAAAGGTTCTCGAATAATTCACGAGTGAGCCTATAGTTCCCTATGAACTCGACGTCGGGAATACGCCAAAATAAAGTTCTAGCGTAAATATCGTCGGCGACACCTCCGCTCTTCCCGTAATGATCCTTCTAGCAAAAAAAAAGCAGCCATAGTTCGAAATTACACTTTAAATTATAATTTTCGTCAACAGCACGAGAACTATTTTGATGTCGTATGAACTGACATAACGCTCCGTCGAAACAAGTGTCAAGTTCAATTTTTAGGACGGACAAAAGCACGTCGGGAGTAGGTACAAATGTCAAATCGTGTTGTAGTTCATTCTTCGTTTGGGCGTCGGACGAATCATCCGTCCGAAGGTGCTAGGGAGTAGGAAACGCCCGTTACGAAGGCCGAAACTACGGACTTCGTGCTTAGGGAGTAGACCCCCAGGCCCGTGCCGGACGGCGCGTATATGTTCCACGCGCGCCTCAAAGAGATGTCAGCATATGAAGGGGCCCGTCAGGGCCAAGCCTGCCGGGTAAGCGGGATTGTCCGCAAGGGTTACCTCGTTTACCGCGTTACCGGTTGTTTTTTTCACAAAAATGCTTTGTATGACGTCCGCTACGCGTACGCGTACCTATGACGTGTTTTTCAATTGCCTTCGATGTCATTATAAACGGATTCCACTGTAATAAATTTTTTAACAATGTCTAGGTATATCTACTTAGTTTATTAGTAACACTAAATAATGAATAATATCCTTGGACATTTCATACAACGGGAATTTGAAAATGAAAACGGGTATTTGAAATGGTAGTCAATAACATTTCTTTTTATGAATTGTCAAAACTCGGAATATGTACGTGATTTGTATGAAATATATCAATGTGACGTCACAGATTTTTAGAATCAAATGGAATACTTATTAGCATTAAATTCAATTTTGCAATTTTATATTCGCATAATATTTAATTTCTGTATGGTGATGGAAGTTTTTAAGACGAGCGATCTTTTATCTATGTGATTTCATATTTTATTTTTGACCGTGTCAAAAAGTCAATTATATTGACGCAATGCCTTTCCGTTAGGACCTCGGAACAATTAAATTCCTTAACGATATGAAGTTTGGGAATTTGCTTAAGTAATGTAATATCGTATATCAAAACTAAACTTGTCACCTATTAAACGAGATTTAGTAGTTTGTCGATGGTATTTGAGTTAGGAATATTATTAATGGGGGTCGTATGGGGTTTACTTTATCCTTGCGTCATGATAGTGAATGAGCGCCGTCATTTGGACTGGTCAACTTTAGCTGGCATAGCTTCTTGTAATTATTTCATTATATACTCTTTTTTTTTCGATAGACGAGCTCGTAGCTTCGTAATAACAGACGCACAGGTCGATCCATCAGGTTAAGCTACGCTTGCCGAGGTTGGTCCGTAGATGGGTGACCATGTTTACATATCGAGACTACTCCATGCCTCGGAAAGCTCGTTAAGCCTAGGCAGATTGATTAAAATTAATAAGGCTAGGCTAGGCAGATTGATTAAAATAAACACTTTGAGAAGCTCGTGGATAATTAATAACAGCAGCACGGGTTAATATATCAGGTTAAGCTACGCTTCCCGGAGTTGTTCCGTGGTGGGTGGGTACATATTATCCTTTCGCTTGTTCTCGGCTCTGATTGAGACCTTCGCGCATGTAATTACAGCTTTAATTTTATGAAGTAACCAACGTTATAAAAGCTTCCTTTACATCTTATTAAAAACGGTCACATGCTTAAAAATCGGTGAATGAAAATATCGTGAGGAAACCAGCATGTCTGAGAGATATTTCTCAACAGCATGTGAAGCTAAGTCAGAGGCCCATGGGCAGCATAAAAACTCTGGCACCAGGTTAGTCACTAACCACACGGAAAGTACAAGAAAAACAGTTCACAACATTTCAGCCACAGAACAGTGTTCTGTGATTTCAGCTGTGAATCAGGAAAATTCTGAAATGATAAAACGTGAACGTGTTATTAAATTACTTTTTTTAGTAGGTACCAACTAATTAGTGAAATAAATTCCTGGAAATCAAATAAGGCCGTAGTTTTATGGTTCGAATTTTGTCGTTTGTTTTAAATTAATGTTCGACGCAGATGTTGACTATTGCCTCAGAATAAATGTTCAAAATATTTTCCATTACTGGAATAATAGATATGATGACAGGCTAAAAAAAGAGAAAGTATATTTAGTCCGTCAATCAGACAATAAAAACAAAAAATTAGACATTATTTTTTTTCTTTGTCATATTAATACAAAATGACAGATAAACCGCATTGAAGTTGAGGAGGGGGCCGCTACGTCACAACTCAGTATAAAATCTACAAAGGAATGACGTCTTGCTTCTAAAAAAAAATATGTGTCCAATATTTTTTTTTTTCTAGCCGACGACGGACTAAAACAATAATTTTAGTCATATAGTCTATTACAGAGATTTTTCGTTTTTCTTTTTGAACGCCATTGTCACACATAAGTGACAAGCAAGCGCATTCTCTGTACGCCAACGACTCAAATATTTGACAATGGCAACAACACTATAAGACGAAACAAACTATTAAATCATCACTTTTGTCAGTGTTTATGCTTATGCTCTGGCGTTAAGTTATCATATAACAATCATAATGTTCCGGGAATAGCAGAGATCAGGGAAACCAAATAATTCCCGTAGTAACACCAGCTCTGTTCCCCGTAATTATTTGAAGAGGTTTTCTTTATTTCCAGGAAATCGTACAGCCAAGTATTAATTTCATTCACAAGCGCAAGCTTTTGCTTTTCCTTTTTATTTAAAGTTACCCTTCGCAGAATACAGGCGTTAGGCGTGATGTATTCAATGTTTATGTTGATAAATCAAGATCCCCAAACTTTGAGGGGAAAAGTTAGCAAGCTTGTTCCGTCATTACAAAACATTGCATCAATTTTATTTAAAAAACTAGCTTCTGCCCGCGACTTCGTACGCGGACCCTGTTGCTTATGCCAGCGACAACGGGGTCGCCATTTATGTTATTTTTTATCATATTTCCCATTTAAATCTTCTATCACACTGAGCTTTAGTTTTATTTCATTCCAACAACCACCAAAACATACAGTCCATTTGTTATCGTTTTCATTTTGGTAACCGCATTATTATATTCCTCCTCTAGAGACCTAGAAGTCGATGCGTAGATACGCTTGGAACTCAAGCGTAATTCTCTTTCCGTGAACGTCTCTGACTCGCGAGACAATACATGACGTTCACGATCAGCGGTCAGTCGCGCATCATATTCTTCACTGGTCTCTAGAGACCTAATGAATACGCTGAGAACGCAGGCGTGCTTCGCGATCCGAAGAGGTTTCCACGGAGCGAGTTGCAGCCTAATGTTCTCGAACAACATCAAGTCTCTCCTGACGCTCTTCGGTAGATTCTTGAGATCTTATGATCCTAAATCTTTTAGCTCTCTTGGAACATTGGGAAAGATTTGACCTCTTTCTAGGCATGGTCATAGTTTTATTGTGAAGATACCTGATCAATAAAAATCTAAATTAAAATGACTGCTCCCCTGCGTTACCGGGTAGGCTACAGTGTCACGAAGATAAATGGAAAAGGAAATTAAACACTCAAACAACATAAGCCCGAAGGCATATTCATACGATAAAATAAAAAAATAAATAGGAGTTCTGGCCAGTAGAGTCAAATTTTCAATGATATACCATCGTCATCGAAAATCAGTCCTAAACTGTTACCGCCTTCACCGCGTGCAGGTACTCCCAGTTTATGTTATTTTATAATTACACAGTAAAATTAGTGATAGCTTTGATTTCCACATCAGATGTTTCTGATCTTCGATTTTTATAAGTCAACAGGAAATGCCCATCATATTGAACAACAAAGACGTCAAAGACGTCATTCCTATATGTGTTATGTTGTAGCTAGGCTCTTGGAGTTCCACAACAGGTGTTCCAGATCTTCGATTTTTATAAGTCAACAGGAAATGCCCATCAGACCGAACAACTTTTGCTAAGACGTCATTCCTATATATGTTACAGTGTAGCTGGGCTCTTGGAGTTCCACATCAGGTGTTCCAGATCTTCAAATTTATTCTCTTAGCAGAAAATGCTAATCACGTGGAACAATTTTTGTTAAGGTATCATTTTTATAAGTGAACAGAGAGTGCTCATCAGATTGAACAACTTGTGCTAAGACGTTATTCCTATATGTGTTATGGTGTAGCTAGGCTCTTGGAGTTCCACAACAGGTGTTCCAGATCTTCAATTTTTATACATCAACAGAGAGTGCTCATCAGGCTGAACAACTTTCGCTAAGACGTCATTCTTATATGTGTTATGGTGTAGCTAGGCTCTTGGAGTTCCACAACAGGTGTTCCAGATCTTCGATTTTTATAAGTCAACAGGAAATGCCCATCAGACCGAACAACTTTTGCTAAGACGTCATTCCTATATAATGTTATAGTGTAGCTAGGCTCTTGGAGTTCCACAACAGGTGTTCCAGATCTTCGATTTTTATAAGTCAACAGGAAATGCCCATCAGACCGAACAACTTTTGCTAAGACGTCATTCCTATATATGTTACAGTGTAGCTGGGCTCTTGGAGTTCCACATCAGGTGTTCCAGATCTTCAAATTTATTCTCTCAGCAGAAAATGCTAATCACGTGGAACAATTTTTGTTAAGGTATCATTTTTGTATCTCTTATAGTTTAGCTGGTCTGTTGCGGTTCTGCATCAGGTGTTCAAGTTTCCAAGATAAATTATAGCCTATATGTTGCCCAGACTTAATACCTATACAACAAAAAAAAAATCACTCCAATCCGTCCAGTAGTTCCGAAGATTAGCATGTACAAACAAACAGACAAACAGACATACAGACAAACAGACAAAATTTTTTTTTTGGATTCTTGCTCTATTACTGTTTCTAAACCCCCCTCAATTATTATTTTTTTAATATATTCAATGTACAGACACAGTTTTTTTACTGTTTTATTATATAGATTATTATTATTATATGTATAGATTGATTGGGTAATTAAGTATAACGCTCCCAACATAATAAGCCTTTAATGTTACCACTGCTGGGACACAGCCCTCCTCTCTAAGAGAGGGAATCTACCACACCAGCTGGCCAGCTGTAGATCGCTGCAGGCCATATCAGAATACCAGCGCTGCAGTATTGGTTTTTTTTTTTCAAATAACCCAGCATCATGTTAAGATGCTGGGTTATTTGCGAGGAGCCTTTTATCCTATTTTGAATAATTTTTTGAATATTTTATATTTGACTTATAATTCTAAATTCAATTCTAATTAATTAATATTATTTAACATTTATATGGCAATGAGTTAGCATGGCAGTTGAGAATTTCCTTTTTAATATTAATATGGGTTAAAGTTACTTACCTGAAATAAATGAATTTAATTTTTTTTTTCATTCTTGTATTTCCTTTTTATCGAACTGATCGGTGATTTAAATACACAATTGCTTAGAAAATTGCAAACTATCATCAATTATTCCTATAACTTAGATGTTCGTAAAACATTTCCTTGACATAATAACGGATCCTTTTGTAACAAACGTAACAAGCTACGAGTACGTGCCTCATACATGATATATTAACCAAACATATTCATACAGTGAATGTCCTGAAACTGTCTATCATTAGTAGGCAAAAAGTTCATGTTAAGTAGTCGCAATAAAATATGAAGTGAACCATTTCTTTCTTTTATTTTCATATGATTTGTTTTTGCTGATATAAAAGATTTTTATGGAGAAATGAAAAATGAAATATATAGTGTAACATAGTAATAACATCACGCTTTTACTCCCAGAGGGTTAACAGACATGCGATTGCTGGAGTCGCGAAAGAATTTTTGTTGTCTGTTTCGGTTAATTTATTTTATTTATTTAAGTTAGAAACAGTGATACATAATTATTTGTGTCAGTCATCTGCCTAACCTTTTTCCAACTAGGTTGGGGTCTGCTTCCAGTCTAACCGGATGCAGCTGAATACCAGTATTTTACATGAAGCGACTGCCTATCTTTTTTTTTTTGAGGCTGGGAAATCATCCAATGACTGCTCCCGCTCTGGGTGGAGCGGAAAGGAGTGTCAGACTCTTACTGACTAAAACCCATCCATGTTCCTTCTGTAGCCCTTTATGTTCCGGGGTAGCGGTAACCCTTTCGGACAATCCCGCTTACCCGGCAGGCTTGGCCCTGAGGGGCCCTTTCTTATGCTGACATCTCTTTGAGGCGTGCGTGGAACATATACGCGCCGTCCAGCACGGGCCTGGTGCTGATCGGACGGTGAGTCACCCATTACTCACCGTCCGCAGGCCCGCGCCTACGGTGGCCGGGAGTCGTCACGTGGCTCCCGACGCTCGGGGCGTCTCCTGTGGCGGCTGGGACTGGAGGACCTTTCTCTCTCCCACCCCGCCACCTCCTTCGTGAGCATAACTTTTTCGCAGAAGGAGGTGACTGCCTCCCACTCCCTCTCGCCCCGGACCATGGCTTGCACCAGGGCCGGGCGCGAGAGGTCGCCGCCGCCGATCGCCTCTACGAGGACACGGCGGTGCTCCGCCCAAGCGGGGCAGGTTTGCACCACAGAACAGAAGAGGTTAGAAGAGCTTTGTGGGCGGGACAGGCGCGCCACACGTTTGCGCGGGCGCTCAAAACCCAACCGAAATTAGAATCACCGGTCAACAGTCACGCTCTTATTGTGAAAGTGTTCAATTCTCCGCGGAAAAAAAGAATTATGCCGTCTTGCCCAATTATAACGTGTCGGAAAAGAAGTCAGGAGTGTAATGTGGCCCGAGGAGGGATTTCTTTTCACCGGTAACTCCAAAAACCTTAAAATACGAGTGATATTTGTAATTATTACAAAAGTATTATGTAGTTTGTAGACAAGAACGATAAAATCGCATTCAGATGCTAAATTATACATTGCTTGCATTACATTGGTACGATCTTGCACGACGTGAGCGGTCGCGCAATGTATTGCGTTCACTGCGAACGTCGCGTGCGACGATCCAAAGCTTCAATTCTGGGAAATCTATGCGCGTAGATAGTGTTGTACCAAATTGTAAACAATGTCGATATTAAGATGTGTATACGAATGATTATTGTCAGTAATATAACAATGAAAATAACTTTGTTTATATTAACACCAATTATTGTGTAATGTGGATTATTAATTTAGTTTCTTAGTTGGTTTTTCGTCTAAAATCTAATTTACGATGCAATCACTTTTTTTTTTAATGTTCCAAAAGATCCTGCTACAAGAAAACTGTGGTTTGAAGCAACTGGTAGAATTGAATGGATAAGTACTAAATGTAGCACAATTTATGTTCGCAACATTTTACAGAAAATGATTATGTAACGCGGGTGAAACCGGCGGGCACAGATATTATTCATAAATTAACATGATAAAATTAATAAATACTTTTTCACGGAGTAGTTCACAATAAATTAATTAGATTATATTATGTTAATTCGACTTAGCATTCGATATGGACGTGAAATTTGAAAATTTCTTTATAGGTTTTTTGCATATTGTAGCATTGTTTTACGTTTTATGTTATTCAAAATGCCATTTTTCTTTCTTTCTATTATTATGCCGTAAAACAGAGCTGCAACTAGCATGATCCTAAAGAAAATTTAAATTTCACCGCAGTATCGGATGTTCCCCCTTAATTTGTCTTTGATTTAAGTTTACATATAAAGTAATTAGGAAGTTATTCGTACCGTATCCGCAACTTGGAAAAATGCAAAACTTTAATTAACTAAACTACAGTAATTTTTGTCGATATGATTAATCGACCTTTTGGTAGCCGTAACATACATATATGAGAAATAAATTGCTTTTACACGTGTGTGAGTGTACGTCCAGAGCTGTATTTGCGTTGGTGTGACAACCAATAGTAAACACCACGCGATCTGAGTGCGTGTGGTTTATTTGTGTGCGTAATGCGCGTACGTATTATCTCTTGCTTGTAGTAGAGAGACAAGAGTGGGAGACATGCGGCGACACGCGTTCTAATACAAATCAGGAACTACTTCCGTTCTAACCTCTTTAACTGTTCTGTGGTTTACACCGTGTGCTCTACCGTGTAAAGAGGGGCCTTACCGCCACTATTGGCGTGCCCTGCGACTGCCTATCTGACCTCTACAACTCAGTAACTGGGCAATACGATACCCCTTGGTAAGACTGGCTGTCAGATTTTCGTGCTTCTGACTGTCAAAGATGCACAAATGACAGCCGGGACCAACGACTTAACGTGCTTTCCTAGGCACGGAGGAGTCACGTTTTGTAAAGATGGTCACCCATCCACGGCCAACCTCGGCAAGCGTGGCTTAACCTAATGGATCGACCTGTGCGGCTGTTAGTACTTAGCCACTTAATAGTTATGTTAGTAACCAAGGATTAAACGATGATTTCCTTCAACGGTCTGCGATACGGTTGGTGTTGCAGTGATAGCACAGTGGAGTGACCGTCGGACTGCCAAGTCATAGGTCTCGAGATCGAATCCAAGGCATACACCTCTGATTTTACGGATTCATGTGCGTATTGTATAATTATCACTTGCTTAAAAATCGGTGAAGGAAAACAGTGTGAAGAAACCAGCATGTCTGAGAGATATTTCTCAACAGTAGGTGAAGCTTAAGTCACTGGCCCATAGGCAGCATAAAAACTGACACCGTCGATTCTGTCACAAAACTTACACCATGTAAATTTTGGTCCACCTAAAGATAGGGATTGACACTATGGGCAGCTCATCGACGACACTAAACTCTCATCACCTACGATTTCATGATGAGAATTTTGCACTCTGAAAAGATAAATAAGCTTTTACATTCATAGGCACACACATAATTCTGAAAACATAAATCAAGCAGCTACTTAACCTAAAAATCTGAACATTTATAATATTATGAAAACACTTATTGCTTATATTTTCACCGAAGCTTATGGCTGCCTTACCTTATCCTTTGTGGCACTTTTTAAACGTTATAAGCCAGAGAAATCCGCTTACCAACCCTCGTTTAAATCATTAATACCTAAGGCCGAGTCCTAATGTACTCGTATGCGATCGTTGTGCGAACACGCGTTCGTGGGAAGATTTATCACTTACTAGCTTCTGCCCGCGGCTTCCCCCGCATAATATGTCGACAAATTATAAGTCAAAGTCAAAGTCAAAGTCAAAACATTTATTTCAAATAGGCACAAGAATGGCACTTTTGAACGTCAAAATGAACAAGAAATAGAACTGATTCTAGTCGCCCCTTCCAAAAAGTAGTTTCGTGTGGAGAAGAATGGGCAAGAAACTCCACCGTTACCTACTCTTTTAAAATGTTTCACAATGTTTTGTATACATGTATTATAACATTATATGTGAAGACGATGCACCCAGAATAAAAACAATACATCACAAAAGGTGAAAAGAAAAACACATGTAGCAGTGGCAAGTAAACTTAATTATGTCATAAGTGCATGGTGCTCACATATTTACAAACATTCTAAAAGTTAATAATAATAAATTAATCAATGTGTGAGATGTTATTCCAATATTATAAAATAATATGGTACAAATTACCTAATTTACTTAGCAACCAGTTTGATTTTGTCTAGCACATAAACCTTCCTCTTCAATCACTCTATCTATTAAAAAAAATGTAGTTTTAAAGATTTAAGCATACATCCCTATGTATGCTTAAATCTTTAAAACAAAGTCGCTTTCTCTGTCCCTATATCCCTATATAGGGACAGAGAAAGCGACTTTGTTTTATACTATAGTGATTTGTTCGGAAAACAGGAATTCACCCTCTGGTTCGCCGAACAAATCTCAGTACCTACGCGATTGACGACCACTTTTTATCAGGACACGGGGTATGTAATACCTTTTATATAAAAAATAATCTGTCTACATAAAGAGGGTGCGTAAAGATAGCCCCCAAAATTCAAATTTTCTTCCGTTTTAAGTTAAGGTCTCATTTAACATTTGAGGTTTTAGAAATTATGATATTTGAGATCAATATTCTAACGTAGAGTTGTATTGCTGATTCTTGTGGTTACTGTGTAAAAAGGAGCTCGTGGATAAGTAATAACAGCCGCACGGATCGATCTATCAGGTAAAGCTACCCTTGCCGGGGTTGGTTTGTGGATGGGTGACAATCTTCAGATATTCTATCAAACAGATATTGAGACTCCTCCATCCCTCGTAAAGCACGTTAAGCCGTTGGTCCAGACTGCCATTCGTGGATCTTTGACAGTTGTTACGGGTAGCCAGAAGCCCGAAAGTCTGAAAGCCAGTCTTACCAAGGGGTATCGTATTACCCACTGTTAGTGACCGAGTTGTGGAAGTCAGGCAGGCAGTCGCTCTATGTTAAATACTGGTATTCAGCTGCATCCGGTTAGACTGGAAGCCGACCCCAATATAATTGGGAAAAGGCTGGGCAGATTGACTATGAAAATACTTATTCGTCAATACGAATAAGTATAAATAAATAAAATATGATTTGCGACCAATGTCGCAAATCATATTTTGATCAACATACAACCTGACACAGACCTGCACGCACCTCTGATTTTACGGATTCATGTGCGTATTATATAATTACTAGCTGACCCTACAGACGTTGTCCTGTCTTAACTATGATACCTACCTTACCTACCCTACCTACCCTACCTACCCTACCTACCCTACCTACCCTACCTACCCTACCTACCCTACCTACCCTACCTACCCTACCTACCCTACCTACCCTACCTACCCTACCTACCCTACCTACCCTACCTACCCTACCTACCCTACCTACCCTACCTACCCTACCTACCCTACCTACCCTACCTACCCTACCTACCCTACCTACCCTACCTACCCTACCTACCCTACCTACCCTACCTACCCTACCTACCCTACCTACCCTACCTACCCTACCTACCCTACCTACCCTACCTACCCTACCTACCCTACCTACCCTACCTACCCTACCTACCCTACCTACCCTACCTACCCTACCTACCCTACCTATGCAAAAATGTGCAATAAAAATATTTTTCTCATACAAACTTTGCCACCCCTTGTAACCCTTTTAGGGGTTGAATTTCCAAAAAATAATATGCCTATGTCCTTCTCATGAATGCAAACTATCTACATACCAAATTTCAGCAAAATCGGTTGGGTGGTTTAGGCGTGAAAAGGTAACAGACAGACAGACAGAGTTACTTTCGCATTTATAATATTAAGTATAGTATGGATTACATTAAGCATGTGATAATTATATAAAGCGTTGAAGGAAAAACATCGTGAGAAAACCAGCATGCCTGAGAGATATTTCTCAACAGAGTGTGAAACGAAGTCCAGGATAATCATTAAACACACAAAAATAAAAGAAAGACTGACCTGAAAGTTTCAAAAAACGTAAAAAAAATGTATTTCGCTTGCTACTTTCACGCATTACCACCTTAATGCGATCTTATTAATATACCTAGGCAGCGAAATACGCATGTTTTTTTTTAAACTGCCGAATTACCAATTTATTTGGAGTCTCCTTACATACATATCCTTTTCCAACAACCCCTTTTGCGCCATTATCATCTTTCATACCGCCGCCCCATCATTTTTTTAGTCTTCCCGTACTCTTCTTATTGTCATCCCTATTTATCGTGTATTGCAAACGGGATTAATTTGAGAGATCACGTAATAACCCTTCCGCAGCTTTTCAGTACAGTGACCCACATCAGTTGTACAGCAATTTGGATGTACAGGGTGAAATTGAATTCATGTGCAAAATTCAAGGGATACTCTTCATTATCATCATTTGATATTTCTCAACAGCTTGTGAAGCTAAGTCAGAGGCCCATGGGCAGCATAAAAACTAGGTTAGTTACTAACTACATGATAAGAAGAAGACTCATCATTATGTATTTATAATGATGAGTCTTCTTCTTATCGTGTAGTTAGTAACTAACCTAGTTTTTCGCGATTTCAGGTAACACACCTGAAATCGCGAATAAAAAAACCAGCTGTTCACTACATTTTGACGAATTATGCGACCATAATGTATGGTACAGAGGCCAGCACATCAAGTTACCACAATCTGTCAAATTTCTTTGATAGTATTTCAACTTTATTGCAAAGACATAAGGTTCTTTTTTAATTGAGTATATTAATATTATAGTATATATATATATTTTTTATTATTAATTTTATCCTGTATTCTCATTTATAAAAAATGTAAGAGGTGGTTTATGTACCTTAGCACAAAGGTATCAAACTATAAAGAATATACATAATAGGCATTAAGAAATGTTCACGTCAATAACTTTACTTAAAATGCGGGGACTTAGATAAGTATACAACGTGGCCCTACAATGGTGACAACAATTTAACACACGGGTAAGGCTAGTGCTCAATAATCATATAAATGTTGCCAGGTTTAAATAAATCTCAAATTGAAAAAAAAAATTACAAACCAAATAATAAAATCAAAAGTATTGCTTCTTAGTGTTAATTTTATTGATGCGAATGTTATGATCCGTGACCCCGGCAAACAACCGCTGCGCGACAGTTCTTTAAATACAGGTTGCTCTAAGATGATTGATTGATTGATTTTAAATAAATCCGTAAATAATCACGTTTAATGGAAATACTTCTTCACGAAACGAAAATGTGAAAACGTGTGTGTGTTAAATTAATGTCACCATTGTAGGCCCACCTTGTAGGTATACTAGTAAGCAATTTCGACGAAAACATAAAAGTACAAAATAAAAGCTTGAGAAGAAATCTAAGTCAAAGTAACGTAAGTACCCATTATTTATTGTTCATGAGAAGGGTAACAAGTATCAAAGTGTGCATAACTCCTAACCATTTTGTAATTCCAAAATTATTTTAATTCCCTACTATGTTGGGGTCGGCTACCAGTCTAACCAGATGCAGCTGAATACCAGAATTCTACATGGAGCGACTGCCTATCTGACCTCCACAACTGAGTAACTGGGCAATACGATACCCCTTGGTAAGACTGGCTGTCAGATTTTCGGGCTTATAAGAAATTAAATAAATTATCAAAATATGATTTGTAATTATGATCCTTAATGCATTTTCATAACAATTATGTGTTTGTTTAAATGAATATTATACTTACTAATCGGACATGATTTCCTACATTTATTTCGATTGGTATTTGATTCTAAAAATATCACGTAATCCTATTCAGTTATTTTCAGTCATTGAAGCTCTTTTCAGTATTTTTTCCGCCTCGTGTTGTTATAAATGTGGGTAGTATCATATTTTTGCGCCACACGATCTACTATCGATGGTCATTCTATTTTTAAATACAAACACGACTTATAAATAACGGATATGAAAGCCTGTACCTAACCAGCCTAATTATACAGAGTTGATATGACAGAGGGACATTAAATTACACTACGTATACTATACCTACGTGTTTAGTATTAACTCGGTACGGTATAAAAATAAAAAGCACCAAAAATGAGGTTTTTATTTTTTCAACCAAACTAAATAGCTTACAAATCAGAGTAAAACGCAACCATCCTTTGTAATTAAAAACTGACCTTGTAACAAAGCGGCACCGACGCGCGCGCGCCGGAGCGCTGTTAGGAAAGATACATCGTGTTCAAACGGGGCAAAAACTTAAAAAATCATTTGCGACTAAACTACTGCTCCTATTTATTTCATTTTTGGTACAGAGTTTGAAAATGGTTCCTAGTATAAGCTGTTTAAAGGAAAGCCCCTCTGTCATATCAACTCTGTATTACAATGCTTTCAATCAAATTCCGAAGGAGTGTATGTGTGTTTGTATCTAAAATAAAAACAAAAGTCATTTATTCAAACTGGGTTGATAATCAGCACATTTTGAAGGGCCCAGTTACATAACGCAGTCCCAATAATACCCACCCTTCACCACTTCCTAGTGCTTTAGCTGGAAAGAAGAAGTGGCGCAACAAACTCCCCAGCTACAGCAGTCTGTTCAGTAGGAAGAGCGTATAAAGGCGAAGAAAATATTATAAAGGCAAACGTTTGGGAGTGTGTATGTTTGTTACTCCTACACGCAAGAACTACTAAACGGATCTGAATGATATTTGGCACATACATAGATTATAACCTGAATTAACACATAGGATGTATAGGATGGGCCTGCGGGCGGTGAGTTATGGGTGACTCACCGTCCGATCAGCACCAGACCCGTGCCGGACGGCGCGTATATGTTCCACGCCCTCCTCATAGAGATGTCAGCATATGAAGGGCCACAGGGCCAAGCCTGCCGGGTAAGCGGGATTGTCCGAAAGGGTTACCGCTACCCCGGACCATAAAGGGCTACGGAAGGAACATGGATGGGTTTTAGTCAGTAAGAGTCTGACACTCCCTTCCGCTCCACCCAGAGCGGGAGCAGTCATTGGATGATTTCCCAGCCTTAAAAAAAAAAAGGATGTATAGGATAACTTTTTATCTCGTTAGTATGTTCCCGTGTGATAATTTCCGACACACACGCGAGCGAAGCCGCGGGCAAAAGCTGGTTGCTTCATAGTTATGTTTAAGAAATTCGTCTCGTGCAATGAAAATCAATCAATCTGCCCAGCCTTTTCCCCAACTATGTTGGGGTCGGCTTCCAGTCTAACCGGCTGCAGCTGAATACCAGTATTTTACATGGAGCGACCTATCTGACCTCCACAACCCAGTCAGTAAATGGGTAATACGATTCCCCTTGTTAAATCTGGCTTTCAGACTTTCGGGCTTCTGACTACCCATAACGACAATCAAAGATTTACGAATGACAGCCGAGACCAACGGCTTAACGTGCTTGCCGAGGCACGGAGGAGTCTCGTTATCTGAAGTTGGTCACCCATCCACAGACCAACGAGCTCCTCCGTTTCGTGCAATGAATTTTATTGAAATATCGAAATCGAAGGAATTGCCACTGTTAATGTTTTACACAATAACCACTCTGGCCGTCGCAATTAAAATGTTCTCTATCCGTTTTAATCCTCACTTACATATAAATACGATTTAAATAGGCCTCGCATTTGCGAAACGCATATTGCTTACAACATTTAAAGTTTTAAACAGTAAGTTTGCTGTGTACTCTGTCTAGCCCAAAATAGCACACAGTTTAAAAGGTCTCGTCCTTTGTCAGCGATCCATAATTGGGATCCTGTCTGCTACTTCACTGAACGACGGTGCGCGCCGGTAGTTAGGACATAGAGGTGAAGATATTTCAATATTTATACAGGCTGTTAAAGACATTACGTGCCATAGCTTCAAAGTGAGTTCGGCATCAATAAAGGAACCCGTAAACAATAAAAATAAAATACCATTAAAAAAAAACGAACACTATCATAAGATAATGTTCGTTTGTTTGTTTGTTTCTAATGTAGTACTGTACCTAGTAATTAAACGAGATTGTTTAATATTTTTCTTAACTTTTTTAAAGGTATTTTATTTTTATTGTTCCTTTATCGATACACAACTCACCCTGAAGCTATGGCACGCAATTTCTTTAACACCCTGTATAGGTACCTACTATGTTTTAATCGTACCTGTTCAATAACCTAGTTTTATTAATTACGTGTTATCGCCCGCGTAGCGCAAGCCAAATAATATTTCAATGCTGGGAGACATAATATAACATAATAGTTTAATAGAACCTTATTAAAGTGATTTTTTTTTTTGAATTCTGAAAAGCCGGTGAACCCGATCGTGCTTCAATACTTATATTAAATATTTACCTTTCATAAACATATAAAAGTCTGAGCAAAACTATTGAAAAACTTGTCGAAAACTTGTAAAAGTGAAGAGCAGGAAAGATTTTTTCAATAAATATTTTCTATTTTCCTTGAACACCACTGAGTACAGCCATCATAACAAACAGGAAAAGTTTTATAGATTTTTGTTATTAACTGATATACAGGGTTGCCAAAGAAAGAAAAAAAGAAGAAAGAAAGAAAAAATATTTATTGTGCACAAATAAATGTACAATTATAAAAAAAAATACTTAGTAACACCCGTGCAAAGCAGCTAAAAGCCTCGCATTCAGAGCCATTACAGAGAGGCTATTATTAATTATAATAACCACCCTAACCACCGGTAGCTTGGACCCTGCTCCCGACACCGGCGGACCACTATTTTTTATATTTTTAAATGTTTTTGTTTCGTTTTTTTTAAAATGTATTAAAAAATAAACGAATAATAATACAATAATGTGTAGAAAATTTTATGCACTGAGGTTCTGAAATTCCTATGGTTCCTGCACTGGATTTTGACACAAGTTAGTACGACCAGGCTTCACCACGCTTCCGATTTTGTTTAATTTTAATAATATTTGTAAAGATAACCAATATTTGTACGCTTTGCAAAGCAAGTAGGTACTGACATAGTGACACCATATTTTTTTTAACATCATTTACCAAAATTATACCTACCTATGTGTATAAATAAATAAATTTGAGTAATATTATGTGGTGTAGTATTTTTATTCTGGGTGCATCATCTTCACATACAATTTTATAATTCATGCAGACAAAACATTTTAAGAAGAGTTTCTGACCCATTCTTCTCCATACGAAACTACCTTTTGGAAGGGTCGACTAGAAACAATTCCTTTTCTTGTTTAAAAGTGCCTTTCTTGTTGTGCCTATTTGAAATAAATGATTTGACCTTGACTTTTACTACTTCAAAGTTGTGTTAGCAGCTCTTACGATCTTAAGAAGCAGCTTTTTTAAAACTTTCGTCGAGAAAGCCCTGGTAGGTGGGTAACCGAGTTCAGTCAACACGTACAACAAACAGGATTCCTATCAAACGATTCCAAACGCTGACGTATCGGAAGTCATAAGGACCTTTGTGCTCGATATTACTTCACTCGTATCTGGTTCAGATATTTACGACTGTCATTATAATAGAGTATATCAGTAGAGTTTTTGTTGGTCTGCTGATTTTCTATAATTTGCCAAGTCAGGTTCCATAGCCGGATGATAATACATGGCAGCTGGAAAAAAAACAAGCCGTTTCCAAAATATAATTTTTTGTCTTCTTAATAATGTGTCTATTTTTTTAATTTTGTCATTTTAAACCGGATAAGTACACAGACCCTTACGTTAAGGCTTGGGTACAACGGGTACAACGGGTTTTTTTTTCAGAAAATGACACTAAATTAAGCTTTTGAACGCCAGAGCACAAATTAAATACATACGTACGAGAGCTTCAATTTTTAAGATATCTATACATATAAAAACATACAAAAGAATTATTTAAATGTTTATTTCGTGTTAAATAGTGTACCCGCCCTGTACGCCATCGACACAAATATGTGACATATTTGTGTCGATGGCGTATAGGGCATGCGCTTGCTTGTCACGTATATCTGACAATGGCGTTCAAAAGGTTACATAATAAACGGACGGGTTTTTTTTACACATATTGTTAACATCGGCACCCTTACATTACCGGGCAAAACCGGTCATGCATTGGGGGATCTCGGCGACGCGACGACGTCTCTTTACATTCTGCAATGGTGAGACCAGATGGCACTTGTAGTGATTCACTTATACACCAATAGATGGTGCTTTACATTCAAAGCCGATTCCTGAATCGCGGTGTTAAGATTCTCCGCGATTGAGTTGGGCTCGCCGATTTTAAATTTTACGGTATCGCTTCTCGGCCTTTTGGCTAAGATCAAAGTGTAGTATCTGTTCTTTTCAGCTTAATATCTGAAAGTTCCCTCACTGAGGGACCAGTATATTAAACTGATTTTTGTAAGCTGACGGGATGTTCGGGGCTCGCTCCACTCCCGTCGCGGGTCGGCCCGGCATTGCAGTGCCGCCGGGATCGGCCCATATAAAACCCTGACACCTTCCATCTGATCATTGATGATTCTAATTTGATCTTGTAGAGCCCTGAGGTCAGCACATCAAGTTACCACAATCTGTCACATTTCTTTGTTAGTATTTCAACTTTATTGCAAAGGCAATGGTTGGTTCATTTTTAATTGAGAAAATTTGACAGTTAGGGATAGCTTGATGTGCTGGCGTCTGTACTTCAATGTTTCTACGGCTACGGTCGTTAATTACTATTGATTGCGTGTGGCATGTGGCATGTTGTAAAATAACGCCTGTTTTCCCCAAAGGGCAAGGCGGAGGTTACACCCCCACATTTCGGGATCTTCGTTGGAGTAGGAGGCGAGCCTATTGCCGTCAATTGGGCACAAATCCTAACTCCGGGGTGCACCGAGAAAATTCCAGACGCACGATGTACCCAAGACCATATTTTGAACCATCGAGGTATTTATTCATTTCCTTAAAATCTTCTACTACCTATGTATTTATTTATAACTTAAGCATTTATATATAGGATGAAATAGAATTCATGGACATTATTTTAAAGGGGTCATTGTCCTAATTATTATGAATAACTTTCACTATGGGAAATAATCCGAAATCGCGAAAAAAAAATCAGCTGTTCCCTACATTTTGACGAGTTATGCGAGCATAATGTAGGGAACAGCTGATTTTTTGGACAATGACCCCTTAAAATAATGCCCATGAATTCAATTTCACTAACTATTCCCTTCAAAATCAGTTCCTTACGTGAGCCCTTTAATGACTCGCTAGACCGAATTTAGTTTTGAACACCCGGTCACAACTAGAACAATCCAGTTGGCCTGCAGTGTTGTATGTATACGTAAAGGAGGGCTTAGGTCTCTCTTTGCGTATTTGGCGATTCTCAATAATGGCCTCGTGTCGCTAACATAAACCCTGCCACGTTTTTTTGTGCTATTCTAAATTCAATGCCTTCAACACATGTGTTAATGGCAGCGTATAGGTTAAGCGTTTATTAGGGTCACATAAGATGGAATAAAATCACAGGATATTGTTCAAGGGTTTAATTTAAATAGTGTCTAATATATAATCATTTTATTAATATACTATGAGCTTAAGCAATACTGAACAAAACAATAAAATTTACAAGTGTCAAACTTTATTACATACATTAAGACTTTTTTTAAATAAATTATAGACTCCGTTTTAATGTGACGGTAACGAATTTGGCAAAAATTAAAAATAATATTTACAATGAAATAAAATTATATTTTTCAATTCTATAATCATTTGGGAATAAATTAAATTGATGATGACAATTTATAAAAATGTAAAATTTATCAAAAAAATTCTACCACACTTTAGTTGATACAAAATTCCAAAATTATTTTATAGTCTAGGTATGTATCAATTCCTACACCTAGTAAACATTAGTAACAGTATATAATATAATGTTTTAGGTCAATTCCCATTCTGTTGACACCCAAGAAGGTTTGTGTCAGATTTGTCTATAGGTACATTGAGATATGTCAAAAATCATCAACATTCATACTGTGAGCATCGTTATATTTATCCAATTAGTTTTGGTTGAGCTTCGTGTAATCACATCTTTATTAACTATAAAGGTTCGCTAGCTACTTATTATAAAATGACACTGAGATAACGTCAAAATATTGAATAGTCGATATTATAGTGGACTACTCAAAAGTGACATTTCATTTCATAATAAATATTGCATCCCACAATTTTCTAGCTAAATATTTAGACATTTAGACGACTACGCGAGAAGAAACTATTTGCACATTTATAAGTCAAACCTGAATTGTATTACGAAATAAAACTGAATTAATAAATACAACGATATCTTCACTACAACCAAGAGAACTCCAGTAAAAAACTCAATACACTCTAACTCTATGGTTACTCAAATCACACAACGCTTATAGATAAGTAATAAAGACTAAAATAAATCGTCTATGGAATAACATGCACAGTCTTTGACTACTTCAGTCGATAACCAGCAAAAGCTTTTCGAAAATTCTCGGAGGTCGTGGCCTTGGGATAGGCCGGAGACTCTTGTGAACTGCAACACGATCATTCGAGCTCTTTCACTGGTATTATTGCACTAAACTAAAGAGAATGTTATTCAGAAAATTATTTTGTGAAATAAAAAACTCATAGAAATTAAAAATAAATCCCAAGTCGTCGTAAAAGTAATGAGATTACAGGAAAAATGAGGCCAAAACTCTGTCAGGCCACGACCTCAAAAACATCCAAAATTAGGCACCATGTTTGAGAGAAATTTTCAAAAAATAATCCAAAAAAATGGCAGCGGTCCATTCGTTGTCACATAAAACTATGTGTTCCATGACACGTCACATCACCGTCATACTTCGTTTGTAATCTCATATTTGTGACTCCGTACTTAAAACGGACCAATAGGATCCCCTACTTGATAAATATCACGTTTCGATTAAACTAATCGTTTGCTTCCGACAGTCCAGCGTCCGGCTAAGAGTATTCTGGTCAATTTGACAGAAGCCAGGTAAATGTTTTACAGCCAAAACTATATACATATCGAACTATGTCACAGTAACATATTTAATGTTCGTTTATTTACCCACCAAAAGAATGCTTTGTAAATTTTCCTAGTACATAAAGCATACTATCGCATCGACATTGAACAACAAATGATCGCTGGACGCTACAAACATTCAATAACCTTCAGTAGTGTGTGGTTTCGTTCAATTCTTCTGGCGTTCCCTGGACTCCTCTCTGCAGACGCCCCTTGGGGGGGAGTCTCGACCTTTATGGCTGACTTTGGAGGCTTTCCGGGATCGTTTGAACTTGGCGACGTCGTCACCGAAGACGTCTCCTGTTCTGAGCGCGGAGATGAGGTCGTCGAACTCTCCCTTCTGCCCGTTGGTGAGAGTCCCGTCGCGAGAGCTGTCGGAGTGACCATTGCAGTCACCGTTCCCGTTCGACTTGCCGAGTGACTTCCCGACCGAGCTCAGCAGGCTGGAAGCTTGTTTTCGCTCCATTGTGCGTTTTTTGAGCTGTGGACAGAATAGACGACAAAAGTTAGTAATGGCTATTCTTACTTAGTTCGTGCTGACTCAAAATAAAAAGTAGTAATTTTTAACAGTCGATTTTATGTAAACATTTTGTGTATACAGTGTGTTAGGTTAAACGAGTGACATACTTTCAGGGTGTATAGTACTCATGTAAATCAACAACTTTCTGCATGGGACCAACTCTGAAATAAGAAAAAAAATATCAGCTGTTCCATACACTGACGAATTATGCGAATATAAATGTACTGAACAGCTGATTTATTTTTCATTATTTCAGGTATAGTTCCATAGTCAGAGTTGTTAATTTGCATGAGTATAATACCCCCTGAATGTATGTCCCTCGTTTAACGTAATACACTGTATGTCCAAAAATGCTCTAAAATATAAAATTCTATTTTATATTTATTTTGGCCATAACTAACATCGATGAACGAAAACATTGTGAGTGCCTTGCGCAAGCGTTCAATGTTTGTGCCTTTTCCGTAAGAGAAGAGGTCTACACCCTACAGTAAGACAATACTAGGCCGGTATGCTAGTAAACGGGATTGTCCGAAAGGGTTACCGCTACCCCGGAACATAAAGGGCTAAGGAAGCAACATGGATGCGTTTTAGTCAGTATGAGTCTGACACTCCCTTCCGCTCCGACCAGAGCGTGCGAAGCCATTGGATGCCTCACCTCCTGCTCGTGGCGCGTGCGCCGCTCCTCGTCGTCCCTGCGCCTGCGCGCCGCGTCGCAGTCCGCGCGCGCCTCGCCCAGCGACGTGAGGAAGGCGTCCAGCGCACCGAACAGCTGCTCCGGAGACGCCGACGTTTCCTCGCCGAAGGCGTGCGCGCAAGCTTCGAGGCGACCCTTCATGTCCTGAGAAAGGCAAAGGGAGGTTAGTTTTAGTTCACAACACTAAATTATAATCGGTATCTGAAAATACCACTGATGAATCTGCTGTATTTGGGTTATTATTTGTTAAAACGCAAAAACCAATTGTTTTGAAGTTGCGGACACCAGCCTGAATTACCTAAGTATCCTTACAAGGCCCTAGTCCTTACTAGGGCCGTATTATGTGTCAAAAATAATTACTATTCCCATGCGAGCAAGGAATGAAGCTATTCGTCCTGTCAGTATAGCTCCATCTTTCTCTCAAACGCGAACAATAATGCCTCCAATACACGGTGTTTTTCAATTCACTGTTAATCTTTCAGTAGGTGAAAGTACCCATGATTAATTTATGAGCAACTTTCATTATGAGACCAACTCTCAAATACCGAAAAAAATCGCCTTTTTATAAAAAAGTGCACTAGTGCAGTTGATGAAAATGTATGAAACAGATGTTACATGTTTTTGTTATTTCGTAGTTGGTCCTATAGTGAAATTTGTAAATATTCGTAATAAGTATTTGTATTATATATTGTATTTGTAATAAGTACTCTCATCTCCTGAAAGGTTAATAGTGAATTAAAAATCACGTGTAAAGGTTCCGACACATCAAAATCTCCCTCGCACTGGGCTAACGAGACCTCTCACACATGACACAAACACATAATATTTTGTCTTATTTAATCCCACCTGGGGGAGCTCGTGGCTAAGTAATAACAGCCGCACAGGTCGATTTACCAGGTTAAGCTACGCTTGCCGGGGTTGGCCGTGGATGGGTGACCATCTTTACATACCGAGACTCCTCCGTGCCTCGGAAAGCACGTTAAGCCGTTAGTCCCGGCTATCATTTGTGCATCTTTGACAGTCGTTATGGGTCGTCAGAAGCCCGAAAATCTGACAGCCAGTCTTACCAAGGGGTATCGTATTACCCAGTTACTGTGTTGTTGAGGTCAGATAGGCAGTCGCTCCATGTAAAATACTGGTATGCAGCTGCATCCGTTTAGACTGGAAGCCGACCCCAACATAGTTGGGAAAATGCTGGACAGATGATGATTGAATCCCACCTGGAACAGATCCTCCAGCTGCGTGAAGGAGCAGACGGCGTGCGCGTGGAAGTCCCGCATGACGGGCAGGAACATGTCGGAGTGGTCTCGCGCCGGCCGCGCGGCGTGGTAGTCCAGCTCGCGCGCCACCTCGCGCAGGCCGGCCCGCAGCGCGCCCACGTCCTTGTCCAGCTGCTCCACGCACACCTTGGCGGCCGCGCGCACGTGCGGGAGGTCCTCTTCCAGGAGCAGGATGTCTTTGAACTGGGAAGTATAGATATAAACGTGAAAGGTTTTTTTATATTACTTACTATTAGTGATCCATAGGTACCTACTAATCATGCCTAAACCATTGAACAGATTTCGATAAAATTTGGCAGGGAGATAGATTGCATCCTGGGAAAGGACATAGGCGATTTTTAGTCTCAAAAACTTCCTTATAGGGGGTGATATAGGAGATGCATGTGTGCGTATTTGTTTATTTGTTACTTCTTCACGCTTGAACGGCTGAACGGATCTGGATGAAATTTGGCACACATACATAGTTTATATACTTATCTGGATTAGCACACAGGATACTATTTATTACGGTAGTACGATTCCGTGGGTTCACACGCGGGCGAAGCCGCTAGCAGAAGCTAGTTTAGTATATTTCATAATCAGGAAACGTACTTCAACAATTCTGAATATTTCACTGCTAAATTCAATTTAAACTGTATTTACCTGTGTCTCAAGCATTTCCACGAGGTAATGTAACAGCGTGGTATTGCGTGACACGGACGACTTGGTGTCGGCCAGCTTGTTCAGTGATGTCAGACGGAATCCAGATGCGTTGCCGCGGGCACCCCTGTAATACAAAATAAGCCTTTAAAATCTGAAACTTTAGTGGCGAAATGTAGCAAGAATACATAAAAATGTAGCTTGAGTATTGAGTATTGACATGTTTAGCATGAGTAAGCGCTAGTGACCTGTTCATGTAGTTCCCGAGCGCCAGCACGACCTCGAGCAGCGCGCGCAGGCGGCGCGAGCGCGTCATGTCGCGCGCGGCGCCTATTGAGTATTGACATGTTTAGCATGAGTAAGCGCTAGTGACCTGTTCATGTAGTTCCCGAGCGCCAGCACGACCTCGAGCAGCGCGCGCAGGCGGCGCGAGCGCGTCATGTCGCGCGCGGCGCCTATTGAGTATTGACATGTTTAGCATGAGTAAGCGCTAGTGACCTGTTCATGTAGTTCCCGAGCGCCAGCACGACCTCGAGCAGCGCGCGCAGGCGGCGCGAGCGCGTCATGTCGCGCGCGGCGCCTATTGAGTATTGACATGTTTAGCATGAGTAAGCGCTAGTGACCTGTTCATGTAGTTCCCGAGCGCCAGCACGACCTCGAGCAGCGCGCGCAGGCGGCGCGAGCGCGTCATGTCGCGCGCGGCGCCTATTGAGTATTGACATGTTTAGCATGAGTAAGCGCTAGTGACCTGTTCATGTAGTTCCCGAGCGCCAGCACGACCTCGAGCAGCGCGCGCAGGCGGCGCGAGCGCGTCATGTCGCGCGCGGCGCCTATTGAGTATTGACATGTTTAGCATGAGTAAGCGCTAGTGACCTGTTCATGTAGTTCCCGAGCGCCAGCACGACCTCGAGCAGCGCGCGCAGGCGGCGCGAGCGCGTCATGTCGCGCGCGGCGCCTATTGAGTATTGACATGTTTAGCATGAGTAAGCGCTAGTGACCTGTTCATGTAGTTCCCGAGCGCCAGCACGACCTCGAGCAGCGCGCGCAGGCGGCGCGAGCGCGTCATGTCGCGCGCGGCGCCTATTGAGTATTGACATGTTTAGCATGAGTAAGCGCTAGTGACCTGTTCATGTAGTTCCCGAGCGCCAGCACGACCTCGAGCAGCGCGCGCAGGCGGCGCGAGCGCGTCATGTCGCGCGCGGCGCCTATTGAGTATTGACATGTTTAGCATGAGTAAGCGCTAGTGACCTGTTCATGTAGTTCCCGAGCGCCAGCACGACCTCGAGCAGCGCGCGCAGGCGGCGCGAGCGCGTCATGTCGCGCGCGGCGCCTATTGAGTATTGACATGTTTAGCATGAGTAAGCGCTAGTGACCTGTTCATGTAGTTCCCGAGCGCCAGCACGACCTCGAGCAGCGCGCGCAGGCGGCGCGAGCGCGTCATGTCGCGCGCGGCGCCTATTGAGTATTGACATGTTTAGCATGAGTAAGCGCTAGTGACCTGTTCATGTAGTTCCCGAGCGCCAGCACGACCTCGAGCAGCGCGCGCAGGCGGCGCGAGCGCGTCATGTCGCGCGCGGCGCCTATTGAGTATTGACATGTTTAGCATGAGTAAGCGCTAGTGACCTGTTCATGTAGTTCCCGAGCGCCAGCACGACCTCGAGCAGCGCGCGCAGGCGGCGCGAGCGCGTCATGTCGCGCGCGGCGCCTATTGAGTATTGACATGTTTAGCATGAGTAAGCGCTAGTGACCTGTTCATGTAGTTCCCGAGCGCCAGCACGACCTCGAGCAGCGCGCGCAGGCGGCGCGAGCGCGTCATGTCGCGCGCGGCGCCTATTGAGTATTGACATGTTTAGCATGAGTAAGCGCTAGTGACCTGTTCATGTAGTTCCCGAGCGCCAGCACGACCTCGAGCAGCGCGCGCAGGCGGCGCGAGCGCGTCATGTCGCGCGCGGCGCCTATTGAGTATTGACATGTTTAGCATGAGTAAGCGCTAGTGACCTGTTCATGTAGTTCCCGAGCGCCAGCACGACCTCGAGCAGCGCGCGCAGGCGGCGCGAGCGCGTCATGTCGCGCGCGGCGCCTATTGAGTATTGACATGTTTAGCATGAGTAAGCGCTAGTGACCTGTTCATGTAGTTCCCGAGCGCCAGCACGACCTCGAGCAGCGCGCGCAGGCGGCGCGAGCGCGTCATGTCGCGCGCGGCGCCTATTGAGTATTGACATGTTTAGCATGAGTAAGCGCTAGTGACCTGTTCATGTAGTTCCCGAGCGCCAGCACGACCTCGAGCAGCGCGCGCAGGCGGCGCGAGCGCGTCATGTCGCGCGCGGCGCCTATTGAGTATTGACATGTTTAGCATGAGTAAGCGCTAGTAACCTGTTCATGTAGTTCCCGAGCGCCAGCACGACCTCGAGCAGCGCGCGCAGGCGGCGCGAGCGCGTCATGTCGCGCGCGGCGCCTATTGAGTATTGACATGTTTAGCATGAGTAAGCGCTAGTGACCTGTTCATGTAGTTCCCGAGCGCCAGCACGACCTCGAGCAGCGCGCGCAGGCGGCGCGAGCGCGTCATGTCGCGCGCGGCGCCTATTGAGTATTGACATGTTTAGCATGAGTAAGCGCTAGTGACCTGTTCATGTAGTTCCCGAGCGCCAGCACGACCTCGAGCAGCGCGCGCAGGCGGCGCGAGCGCGTCATGTCGCGCGCGGCGCCTATTGAGTATTGACATGTTTAGCATGAGTAAGCGCTAGTAACCTGTTCATGTAGTTCCCGAGCGCCAGCACGACCTCGAGCAGCGCGCGCAGGCGGCGCGAGCGCGTCATGTCGCGCGCGGCACGCAGCACCACGGCGGCGCGCGCGCTGGCCTCGGCCGCCGCGCCAGAGAACTTCTTCTTGAACAGCAGCAGGCGCACGCGCTGCGAGTAGTGCGGGATCCTGCGAAGACGGGTAGGGGAATTAAAACATGTTTTAAATGTACGACAATCTATACATATAATAAAACAGTAAAAAAACTGTGTCTGTACACAGAATATATAAAAAAAAAATTGAGGGGGGCTTAGAAACAGTAATAGACTAAAATTTAACATACAGGCTATAATTTATCTTGGAAACTTGAACACCTGATGCAGAACCGCAACAGACCAGCTAAACTATAAGAGATACAAACATGATACCATTGCAAAAATTGATCCACGTGATGAGAATTTTCTGCTGAGAGAATAAATTTGAAGATCTGGAACACCTGATGTGGAACTCCAAGAGCCCAGCTACACTATTACACATATAGGAATGACGTCTTAGCAAAAGTTGTTCAGCCTGATGAGGACTCTCTGTTGACGTATAAAAATTTAAGATCTGGAACACCTGTTGTGGAACTCCAAGAGCCTAGCTACACCATAACACATAGAGGAATGACGTCTTAGCAAAAGTTGTTCGGTATGATGGGCATTTCCTGTTAACTTATAAAAATCGAAGATCTGGAACACCTGTTGTGGAACTCCAAGACCCTAGGTACACCATAACACATATAGGAATGACGTCTTAGCAAAAGTTGTTCGGTCTGATGGGCATTTCCTGTTGACTTATAAAAATCGAAGATCTGGAACACCTGTTGTGGAACTCCAAGAGCCTAGCTACACCATAACACATATAGGAATGACGTCTTAGCAAAAGCTGTTCAATCTGATGAGCACTCTCTGTTGACTTATAAATATCGAAGATCTGGAACACCTGTTGTGGAACGCCTAGCTACAACATAACACATAATATATAGGAATGACGTCTAAGCAAAAGTTGTTCAATCTGATGGGCATTTCCCGACTTATAAAAATCGAAGATCAGAAACATCTGATGTGGAAATCAAAGCTGTCACTAATTTTACTGTGTCATAATAAAATAACAAACTGGGAGTACCTGCACGCGGTGAAGGCGGTAACAGTTTAGGACTGATTTTCGATGACGATGGTATATCATTGAAAATTTGACTCTACTGGCCAAAACTCCTATTTATTTTTTTATTTTATCGTATGAATATGCCTTCGGGATTATGTTTTTTGAGTGTTTAATTTCCTTTTCCATTTATTTTCGTGACACGGTAGCCTACCCGGTAACGCAGGGGAGCAGTTATTTTAATTTAGATTTTTATTGATCAGGTATCTTCACTATAAAACTATGACCATGCCTAGAAAGAGGTCAAATCTTTCCCAATGTTTCTAGAGCGCTAAAAAATTGAGGATCATAAGATCCCAAGAATCTACCGAAGAGCGTCAGGAGAGACGTGATGCTGTTCGAGAACATTAGGCTGCAACTCGCTCCGTGGAAACCTCTTCGGGTCGCGAAGCACGCCTGCGTTCTCAGCGTATTCATTAGGTCTCTAGAGACCAGTGAAGAATATGATGCGCGACTGACCGCTGATCGTGAACGTCATGTATTGTCTCGCGAGTCAGAGACGTTCACGGAAAGAGAATTGTGCTTGAGTTCCAACCGTATCTACGCATTGACTTCTAAGTCTCTAGAGAGAAGTGGGGAATATAATAATGCGGTTACCAAAATGAAAACGATGACAAATGGACTGTACCTATGTTTTGGTGGTTGTTGGAATGAAATAAAACTAAAGCTCAGTGTGATAAAAGATTTAAATGGGAAAAATGATAAAAAATAACATAAATGGCAACCCCGTTGTCGCTGGCATAAGCAACAAGGTCCGCGTACGAAGTCGCGGGCAGAAGCTAGTGTATCATAAAATACTAGCCGCAAGTAAAAACGATGGTAATCCTTTACGTGCTTTTAGACTTGGTCGTTGAAGAAAATAAAAGACGTGTGCGGTCGGTAGACTGCCGGCAGACACGAAGAATCGATTTCAATTCCGCAATCTTGAATATTGATTTTGAGCCCCGTTGTCAGTGCCCGCGAAAGCAAAAAATCAGCCATCTTGGATTTTAATTTTGACTTTACTATCGCCCTTAGCACCCTCCATAACCATGAATATGACATGACACCCATAACAAAAAGTTTTAAATTGTTGACAGCAGCCATCTTGGATTTTAATTTTGACTTTACTATCGCCCTTAGCCCCCTCCATAACCATGAATATGACATGACACCCATAACAAAAAGTTTTAAATTGTTGACAGCAGCCATCTTGGATTTTAATTTTGACTTTACTATCGCCCTTAGCACCCTCCATAACCATAACAATGACACCCATGACGAAAAGTTAAAAAAAAATTACAGCGGCCATCTTGGATTTAATTTTGTCAAAATTCGCACTTTCTTTCTCACCGTCTGTTTTTTAATAAAGAGCCATCTAGTGTTAAGCTTATAATAGAAATATAAGTTTAACACTAGATGGCTCTTTGTTGAAAACTAAATCCAAAACATTTGACATTTAAAACTGACATCATAACGCTTTTTCATTACGCCACATTTTCTCTCAGTTTTCTTCTACCACGCCCCACTTCGTTCCAAAACTGTCATGTACCCTATGGACACAATAAATTATCGATATGATTGACGTCAACAGAATCAACAAGCCAAAGAGAATTTGTTCCGGCTATATCACCCGCACGTCGTAAAAATGAGACTTCGGATCAGCTATCATAGCGTGAGGCATCCTCAGACTGAGGCCCGTATTACAGAAACTTACTCAAGACCCGAGCATTACTTACAACAAGTTTTAACTAATCAAATGGCTTTAATCGAGAATCAAGCAATGCGAGTATTGAGTGAGGTTCTGGAATACGGGCATAAGTGGAGAGACGATCTTTGCAAGGGCGAGGGTTGGATGAGAGTAACTGACTGAATCCTGCTATCGAGGATCATATTAGATAGAGACCCTTTGTCCTGGAATGGAATCCCAATGCAAATAATGAAGAACAACTGATGCTGGTCCTGCTCCCCAGGACAATCTAGTGTCTAGACAAAATCAAACTGGTTGCTAACTAATAATTTATAATTTGTAACATATTTAAATAACTTCTCACACATTGATTGATTTATTATCATTACATAATTATACTTATGACATAATTAACTTTACCTGCCATTGCTATGTGTTTTTCTTATCACCTTTTGTGGTGTAGTGTTTTTATTCTGGGTGCATCGTCTTCACATATAATGTTATAATTCATGTATAAAAAACATTGTAAAACATTTTAAAAGAGTAACGGTGGAGCTTCTTGCCTATTCTTCTCCACACGAAACTACCTTTTGGAGGGAGCGACTACAATCAATTCTATTTCTTGTTCCATTTGACGTTCAAAAGTGCCTTACTTATGACTATTTGAAAAAAAAATGTGTGCGTGTACCTACTAGCGTACACTCGTAAGAAGTGAAACTTCTTTACGACGTTATTTTTCAAAAAAAAAATGTAACTACTCAAAACGGGCCGCAAAATACATTGGAGACATTTACCAATCCCTACTCCGCTGGAGAAAGTATACTTCGAATCACGCGTGGTAGGGATAAGAAGATGGCGCGTAACGGAAAAATGTGACGCGTAACGAAAAAATGTGACGCGTAACGAAAAAATGTTACACTAAATTTTTTTCCAACCCCGATAAACAAGTTTCACTTCAATAAATGATTTGACTTTGACACAACGTTACAACAAGACATGTGACTCACTTGGATATCTCATACAGGAACCGGTCAGCGCGCGCCATGCTGTCCAGCTCGTCCTGGTGCTCCTCGAGCAGCGCGGCCTCCTCGGCGCTGGGGGTGAACTTCACCAGCTGTTCTACCATGTCTATGGGGAGCTGTTCACCGCTGTCCATGCGGAGGATTGCTCTGGAGTACACAGAACAATCATAGTGAGTAAGAATAAATAACGTAGACATAACCCGTTCTATTCCGAATCAGATCCTCGTCAGAGATGGAATGACGAAGTATCTGCATTCATTTTTTTCTGCATTCTGCAGGGTTTTGGGAGGCCCCATTGTAATGGATGTGTTTATTCTAGTGTGCCTACAAATTATTATTTTAGGTTAAGCTTTCTTGCCGGGGTTGATCCGTGGATCTTTACATATTAAGACTCCTCCGTGCCTGGGAAAGCACGTTAAGCCATTGGTTCCGCCCGTCGTTCGTGGATCTTTGACATTCGTTACGTCAGTCAGAAGCCCGAAAGTCCTATAGGTAGCCAGTCTTACCAAGGGGTATCATACTACCCAGCTACTGACTGGGTTGTGGAGGTCAGATAGGCAGTAGCTCCATGTAAAATATTGGTATTCAGTTGCATCCGGTTAGACTGGAAGCCGACCCAACATAGTTGTGATAAAGCTAGGCAGATCATTTTGCCAGTAATTACGTAACGACCGCAAATCATATTTTAATCAACATTCAACCCGATACTGATCTCCATATTGCAAAAACGTAAGAAATTTTTAATTTCGCGGGCTACCACCTAGCGTTTACCTAAACCGGATGGTATAGAAGTACATTGAACAAATATTTGTACGACCTGCAAGTATTTGTTAAGAGTCTGGGTGTTTTTCTATCTATAATATGTATGTATTTACAAAAAAAAATGTATATAAGTAGTTTATCAGCCATCTCGTTACCATAACACAAGCATTAGGTTGCTTAGCTTGGAGCGATATGGCGTTGTGTGAAATGTCCAAGAATATTATTATTATTTACTAACCGGCAGATCTCTTCGTCAGTCATCTTGAGTTTCGACAGCAGAATGGTGCAGTTCTGTGCGCGGCGTCCGTCAATCACTGTCAGGATCTTCGTGCGGGGCTTTGAGCCCAGCTGTCTTAGGTCTTCTACTGAGCCTTCGTTCTGTAGATGAAGAATATTGATCATTAGAACTGGTGATATCACAAAGGGGAAACGTTCACCTTTTCTTCCCAGGGGTAATCAAAATGTTGACTCCTCGAAAATTATTCATTTATTTAATATGATAAACAATTTCATTTCAATGATAGGTAAGATACTATATACGATAGCAGATAAATTATTATTTTACCATCAAAATCCTAACTGCCTATTTTAAAGTACTTAGGCACTTACATTTTTTGCATTCTTTTATACTAATAGGTTCATTCGTGAAAATCATTAAAATTCAAAAATTGTGGCTGTTTTCTGTTTTCAAATAAAATATGAAACTACAATTTTAAAAATGTACAGAGGACAGCACATTATGCTAAATTTGACAGTTTGGGATAGCTTCATATAATAGCGTCAGTGCAAAGTTGTCAAAAATACTATATAAACTAAAAAAAAAAAATTGAAACTAACCTGAACTCCATTCTTCTGGTAAGCGCAGAACATCTTATCAATCGTGTGCAGGTCCATAGCATTATACAGCTTCGTATCATCGAGCTCCTGCCATATAGTTCCATGCAGCTTGATGTCGGGCAGTTTACTCCAGTTGAAGCTCTTGAGAGGGTTGCCAGGTGTGGGTACGTTCTTCTTAGCGCGGGGCGGCGCCGTGGCCAGCGGGGCCAGAGGGGCCAGCGGGGCCGGCGGGGGGGCGGGGCCCAGCGGGCCGGGGCCCGGCGGGGGCGGGGGCGGCACGCACAGTGGGGGTGGAGGGGGCGGCGGGGCCGAGCTCGTCTCTATCACTGCGCTCTTGAGGTTGCTCACCTGTGAGGGACAGTTGGTTTATTATTTCGTACGGTAAAGATGCAGTGACATTTATTTAGAGACAAATTCCAAAAGAACTTAAAGTATAGTTGCTATACGGGTCAACGACCACGGGACGCATGAACTTATAAGAATCAATTCTTTTTTTTAGTAATATCTTGATTTTATATCGATAACCCATTTTGTATGTCAAAGTTACGCCAGCTAATTTAACTTGAACTTGGATTTTATGTCTTACGTACCTTCGCATCATCAGGTATGCTTCCTTCACTGACTAGTTTTTCAAACCTGACTCTTTCTGCCCTTTCCTGGTTCAACTGTAGGTACAAAATGTACAATTTTATTTTAAAGAATAAGAAAAAGTATACTTATAGTGAAATCGACGCGAAAGCGATTACTATGAATTCAACACTATGATTCTAGACACCCCTATTTTAAGGATGGGAAATTATCAAATGACAATATATCTTCCGCTCTGGGTGAAGCGGAAGGGAGTGTCAGACTCTAAGGCCCGGCGCACAGTGGCAGCAGGGCGTAATATAACTTAAACATACGGAAATAAAGTTGAAATTTTAATATTCGCCTAAAAATACCTTGCCGTGCCGTGCCGCCAATTTGCAACGGGCCTTACTGACTAAACCCATCCATGTTCCTTCCTTGCGTTCCGGGGCAGCGGTAACCCTTTCCAACTATCCCGCTGACCTCAAGACACCTTTAGTGTTAGGGTCAATCATGTCGGCAATGAATTCATTTGCACTTCGATTTCACTTACAACATGTCGTTTGTAATAAATACTTTTGTATTGGTGTTAGCAAGCTGACGAAATTGTTAAATGGGTAATGAATCACTTTTGGCCCTTACCTTTTATGTTAGAAAGCAAAAAAGTGTAAACCATTTTACTCATGCGTGAATCGCAGATTATAAGCAAAATGTATTGTGTAAGTGTACCAAATTGATACTCCGCAATTTAAATCAAAGACCACATTACGAAATTAGTGGCATAAAATGATATACAGGGTGAAATTGAATTCATGGGCATTATTTTAAGGGATCATTGTACTCATCATTATGTAGGTACAACTTTCACTTTGGGAACAAATCTGAAATCGCGAAATAAAATCAGCTGTTACCTACATTTTACGAGTTAGGTGAGCATAATGTATGGAACAGCTGTATTTTTTTCGTATAAGTGTGCTGGATCGCTTTGTTTAGATTCATACCTCCGATCCAGCTGCCCCTTGCTGTCCTCCCCCAGCGACGCCCTAAGCCGAGGTCCGAACCCCGCAGGGGGTGCCCTTAGCGTGTAGTCGCTTAGTTTTGTAAGTTAGCTTTAGTTTTTATTAAGCCCTGGCTGGAGGCTACAATTCTTTTGTGGCAGCCACAGGCAAGCCCGGTTAAGCAGTAGACAACCCTTTGGTTGAACTGCGAGATGCCATTTAAAAAAAAAAGGTTTAGATTTAGTCGCTCGCCTGCATGAACCATGAGACTATCACAAACGAAAAAGTCGTCCTATATTTTTCTGTAATTTCATGTCATAATTTCGTAATGTAAGTAATTTTGGCTTTAAGGTTTAAATCTTTTAAATCCTTATTTACTTTAAGCACCTTCAACGAAAGATTTTTACCATTAATTGTTCATTAAAATAAAAGCAAACAATTATGTACGATTCTTCAAGGTTTTCAAATTATAACAGTAATTTTTAGACAGTTGTAAATGTAGCTACAATATGGCAAATTGACGTAACGTACGAATTAAAAAAAAAAAAAACTAAACTCTGGAATTTCATTTCAATTTCATTATGAACATTGAGCTCAAATTAAGTTAAAACCAAAATAGAATGTGGGTATTATGTACGCAGTCGCAGTCATCTCGCTAAACACTGCGATATTAGTTAAGAGGGGCTAATACCGTATTTTACAGAACAGTCTCATTCTGAACTGGAAAATACTTTTACTTAAATTACCTAAATTATTAAGTACTAGCTTCCGGCCGCGGCTTTGTCCGCATAATATGTCGACAAATTATACACATAAACCTTCCTCTTGAATCACTCTATCTATTAAAAAAATCCGTTGCGTAGTTTTAAAGATTTAATCTTACATAGGGATATAGGGACAGAGAAAGTGACTTTGTTTTATAGTATGTAGTGATTTGTCATTGATTGCAGCTAAGATAAGAATCCGATTAGATTTTAAGCGTTTTAAATTTCAGGAATCAGCCTTCAGGATGGCAGTCCGATAAAGATCGCAGTCCACAGCCTTTTTTTTTTAAGGCTGGGAAATCATCCAATAACTTTTCACGCTCTGGGTGGAGCGGAAGGGAGTATTAGACTCTTACTGACTAAAACCCATCCATGGTCCTTCCGTAGCCCCTTATGTCCCGGGGTAGCGGTAACCCTTTCGGCCAACCCCGCTGGCCGGCCGCCCCCCGGCCCACATACCTGCTGCTCTGCGCCATGCGCCCGCGCGGCCGCCGCCCGCGCCCGCTCGCTGCACTCCATGTGCGCGGCCGTCTCCCGCTCCAGGCGCTCCTTCAGCCGGGAGACCACTCCCTCCAACTCCTCGCGCTCTTGACTCTGCTCGTCCACTTGCTTCTCCTATTAGTGGGTTAGTTTAGTCAGTTCATGCGCGACGTTGATGGGAGGTAGGTATTATTACTGGTGGTTGGTTAAGCGTAAGGCTCTGGTAAGCTGATGCGCTAGTGTTACCACGCTTTTGACATTCATAGAAGAAGGATTACCGTATTGTACACTATTCTCACAAATAGTGTACAATAGTTGTTGGAAAGAACCGAGCCTTCTAATACAGGCATTGTTTGCCTAGAAGTAGGTTCCAAACGCGTACCCTTGTTGTTGTTTTGTCAATATAATAATCTATTTTGTATTTGTAATTAAATAAATGTGTATCAAGTTCTTCCAATTAAACAGACAGCTGTGCTGCTGGGGCGTTTGTTGCGCCACTTTTTCTTCCCAGCTAAAGCACTAGGAAGTGGTGAAGGCGTTTTTGAGGGACTGTCTTATGTAGCTTTAACCTTCAAAAAGTGCTGATATTTCAGCCTATTTTGAGGCTATTTAAGGGTTGTCGATATTTTTATCGATACCAGATATACTTTTTTCTGTACAGTACGGACGAACGAAAAACTTCATGCTAACTAAAACTTTATAATCTTTAAAAATGTTTAATTTTTTCAGCTTTCCAGAGCCAGTAGCGCATACCAGCTTAGGCATTACCACCCAGCACATTGAACATCTTGTCATAAAAAGTTTTGTATTTCGTCAATGTAGCTTCATGTAATGAAGTATGACATCGTTGTCCCATCCCACGATGACGTGCAAGGCATTGCAATTTGAACTTTAACTCAAGTAATTTAAGTGTCATAACACGTCATCGTAAAATGTAACAACGAAATGAGAAATGTATTTATGCCTGTAATGAAAACCATTATAATTATATTATTGGGAGTACGTTTTCCGCTACCATTAGGCCACAGAATAGACATTGTTGAAGAAATGTTATCATAGTTACGAGTATTATAAAGGGCACTATATAAAGATTTTTTTTAGGTTGTAAATAATCTAATGGCCCCTCCCACTGGGTGGAGCGGAAGGGAGTGTCAGACTCTTACTGACTAAAACCCATCCATGTTCCTTCCTTAGCTCTTTATGTTCCGGGTGTTCCGGGGTAACGGTAACCCTTTCGGACAATCCCGCTTACCACTATATAAAAAGATTGCAAACCGAAGATTTCGTTTTAATTTAGTACCTTTAAAATATTAATACCACATCAAACAAAAACAGCAGAGACGAACACCATTATTTAAAAAATAAATTTCCCTCATCACAGACACTCCATTAAGAAATCCACCTGTTACGGCAAAAAAATAAAAACAATGAATTTCAAAGTCAAATTGGTAATAGACCATTTTTACTAAGGAGTTTAAGGCGCTACTCCTTCCCTGCTGAATCACCAAGAACTGGTCAAGAACGGGCGTTATAGGAGGTGTGTCTTTTATAGCCTATAACGTTTAATCCCTCAAATGTCTATGAACCCCATAGGTCCATAAGAAAAAATCTCTCAATAAATACAACCGTATAAATCGTTGAGCTCTTATAGCAAACATCTTCTAATAGGCGAACATCTAATGGGTTAAAAAGTGCTGATTCTCAGCCTAATTTGAACAGCTTTTTTGTATGGTAACAAATCTTCAACAACGTCAAAAACAAAGCTCGTTTCTCCCGTACCTTCTTAGCGAGTTCAGTGGCGAGGTCAATGTTCTCTCTCTCCAGGTTGTCTGCCTTACTCCTGGCGGCGACCAGCTCCTCTTCCTTGGCCAGCAGGTGAACTATCTCACCCACGTTGATCTCGAGAGGGGCTACATCAGGGTCATAGATCTGGAAAAATTTGATCACATATTGTAACATCCACTAACCAGTACAGGGTGGATTACGGTCACACCACCTAATTAAAAATTTTTCTTCACTGTTTTGTTTTGTGTTTCATTTACTGTTGATAAAGAAATATTTAACTTTTATCCTTTTACCCCCTCTTATGCCATATGCCATATGAACCCCATAGGTTTATAAGAAAAATTCTCTCGAAACGGCAATAAATAGGTATAACCGCATAAATCCTTCAACTCTTATAAGCAAACGGCTGCAAATCGAACATCTAAAGGGTTTAAAGGAGAAAACCTGTGCTCCGATAGTTCAAAAATAATAGGCCGTCTGTAGTTATGCTAGGTCTTCGTGTTACCTTAGTAGTATCAGAGGTACTGCCCCGCTCGCTGCCCTGCTCGGAGTTGGCGCGGCTGCCGGAGGCCGGCTGCTGCAGGATCAGCTGCTGTACCACGCGGTCGAGCAGCAGCCAGTGTTGCGACTGAGGGTTGTATTCCACTGGAGCACATAAAACATGTATTAGTATAACAAAAATAACAATCATATACTACAAACATCGTCAAAGAAAGCATCGTCAAATCATTCAATCATTCATTCGTTCATCATCAATCGTTCATTTACTCTTTCACTCCACTCACTCATGTATTTTTATTTCGCGTAGCAATAATAGCAATCAACAGATTAGTAATAAGTGGATAATGTTACTAGTAGTACAATAAGTTTTATTTTTTAATTAATAAGATAGTACGGAGGCCAGCACATCAAGTTACCACAATCTGTCAAATTTCTTTGATAGTATTTCAACTTTATTGCAAAGACATAAGGTTCATTTTTAATTGAGAAAATTTGACAGTTAGGGATAGCTTGATGTGCTGGCGTCTGTAAATTTATTGTACACCTGTTTTTTATCCTGAAATAAAATAAAATAAAATAATCGATTTCCTCAGTATTAGTATTTATATAGGTAAACTGACGGACAGGCTGACAAAGCTTTGGATGGTTTTATGGCTCTTACCGAGCCGTATTGTTATACCCAACCAAACATCTAAGACGCAGAGTGGATAGACGTCTCACAAAGTAAAAAAATAATAGTCCTCTCGACCGAATTTCGGCCATGGCGACCAATCTCAGCGGAGCCTTCAGCACTGGAGAAATTGTAGTGCACAAGCGTGTGCGCAGACACAGGTCCGATGGGACGGCAATCAGACACGACCGGAGAGAGAGCACGGCAAACGGCTTAGCATGTTTGCCCATAAAGTTGCATTAATCTATACCTACTTAATCTTATAAAGAGGAAACATTTGTATGTATGTTTGTAACGAATAAACTTTTAGATTTTAGTCTGGAATAGCACATAAGCTACTTTTTATCCCGGAAAATTTACGGTTCCCGTGGGATAATTTCCTACATACACGCGGGCGAAGCCGCTGGCAAAAGCTAGTTTTCTCATAAAGTAGACCGATGACCTAGAGAAGGTCATGGGAATCTGCTGGATGACAGAAGCACAGGTTCTGTGGTCACTTACATGGAAGTAGCAGAAGATGTTCCAACATCGACAGCAGATGAGGGTAGGCGGCAGTGTGGCTGAGCTTCCTCCTCAGAAGCTCGAACATGGACGTCGCACTCTTAGTATCTACGTGTTCCTTGTCGAACCTCCTGGCCAGTTCCCTCTCATCCTCGTTGCGAATCATCTCGAAGAACTCGATGTGGCGGTCCAGGGTCTCGTTTTCGTATTTGCGGAGTTTTTCGATTACTGTAATGAGAGGGTTTTAGAATATAATATACATAAGTCCTCTTCCTTCAAATTTTTACTTTTGCTGTGCCCGACAGGGTTTGTTTAAAAAAATGATTACTTACCACCTAAGCATATACATTTAGTCAAAAAAGTATCGGGAATGGATGATTTGTTTATGGTTCCAAATTCAAATTTTTGTTTTTTTTGTAGTTGTTAGATTGGCACAACTGTTTTCTATTTTGGCGCGGAGTTTGAGTTGCATCTGTTATTTATATTAAATACAGTGCTGGTTTTAGTAATATCATATATAGTGTGTATTGCGAATTTCATAATGGACAAAAATATCGAACAAAGAGTTTGTCTTAAATTTTGCATCGCCAATGGAATTTCGTGTTCGGAGTCACTGAAAATGTTACAGAAGGCTTACGGTGAATCGACTTTATCAAAAACTCGTGCTTATGAGTGGTTCAAAGCGTTCAAAAGCGGTCGAGATGTGATGGAAGATTTGCCTCGCTCTGGTAGGCCGTCAACGTCTGCAACTGAAGTTAACATCGGAAAAGTGAAGAAAATAGTGACTGAAAATCCCCATTCAACTCTGAGAGAGATAGCCGCCGAACTTTCTGTATCTCACGAGTCGATCCATACCATTTTAACTAATCATTTGGGTATGAAACATGTTGCTGCTCGGCTAGTCCCAAAAGATCTGAATTTTCTCCAAAAACTCAATCGCATGAAAGTCGCTGAGGACATGCTAGAACGAGTCAGTTCGGACCCAACATTCATGAAACGCATTGTTACTGGTGACGAGACGTGGGTTTACGAGTTTGACATGCAAACTAGTCAACAAGCTTCGGAGTGGCGCCTTCCAACTGAACCGAAACCGAAAAAACCGGCGATTCGCGGCGAGAACTGAACTCAATTCCGGAAGCAGCGTTTAAAAAATGTTTTGATGAATAGATTATTCGTTGGTGCAAGTGTATGGTTTCTAAAGGAGCATACTTTGAAGGTGATAAAATAAATTTGGATGAATAACAGACATTTTGTGTATTATTGATCTTTTCCCGGTACTTTCTTGACAGAGTAGTACATTGTGGAATGCAATAAATTATTGAGTATATTGAGAAGTTTTATTTGAACAGCAGTATCCATGCATTAACCAGAACTTTAGTTTTATTCCTTTCCTTTTTTTTGAGTGTCGTAAGACACAAATCACATATGATTCACCACAGTTTAAGGCCTAAATTCGCCAGACATACTCCTTAAAGATCGTAGATTCGTACTTATGGATATACGACGTGTTCCACGGACTCCGACTAAGATCGATTAGGCATAAGCAAAATCTGCCTGTAATGTTCCCAATGCTAGGACTCAGCCTCTTCCCTTAAGGGAATGGGCCATTATCAACCACGCGGGCCCAGTCGAAGTATTAGTGCAAAAAACTGACCTGGCTGTATGCCTAACATCAATAGCTCATATCTAAGATGCAGCCTAAACTCCAGACTCTCCTCGCCCGGCCCGTAGTTCAGCACCGCGTTCACGAAGGACATGATGGCTGTCTTCAGACCCAGGTCGTCACGGTACGCGCCCGTGCTTCGGTCGAGCTCGTTCATGATGCTTTGGAATCGGGCTCGTTCACCCGCGTACTTTTGGTAGTGTACCATTGCTTCTAGTACCTGTATTTAGGTGAAGAGTGTTTTAGACAGTTCAAAATTTAGGGTTACATATACAGAAAGCGTTTAAAATGGTATAAAAAAGATCTGTTTTTTCGTTCAAAAGTATACTTTTGAACGAAAAAACAGATCGTTGGTATACCACTGCGTTGGTATACCAACGCAGTGAAAATGTATGGAACAGCATTTTTTTTTTAAATCGAAGAATGTTTTCAACTTAATGAGGTTCAGAAGTCATGCATTGAATCCATGGGAACCGGCTTCTTTCCAACCTGTATATACTAATATTTTTTGGTGATGCTTAAAAATAAGTAGGATTTAATGGAGTATTTGATACTACCTCCATATCATCATGGAACTTTTGGACAGTATAGCGTTATTTATTATAATAATATATTATAATTATTATATAATATACTAGCTTCCGCCCGCGGCTTCGCCCGCAAAATATGTAGACAAATTATACATATAAACCTTTCTCTTGAATCACTCTATCTATTAAAAAAAACCGCATGAAAATCCGTTGCGTAGTTTTAAAGATTTAAGCATACAGACAAACAAACAGACAAAAATAGCGACTTTGTTTTATACTATGTAGTGATATTAGCGTTAATGAAGCAACCTTGATCTTTTACTACGGAACCATTGCATCCTTAACTTATAAAATTCTGCAAAAGTTTAGATGGATGGATGCTTATTACTCAATCAAGTCAAAACGTCTGAATGGCAGAACTGATCTGGATGAAATTTTGCACACAGATAGTTTATAACCTGGATTAACACATAGGACATTTTTTTATCCCGGGTAGTACATTTCCATGGGATAATTTCTGACCATCACTGGGAAAGCTGCTGGTAGAAGCAAGTACAAAATAAAATTCTATCTCTTTTGTTTTTTCTTACAGATATATTACAGTGCCCAGAATTTGAGAGCCGGAGTCATCACCTTCAAGCCACGAAAGCCTCCACCACCAACCAATTAACTTCTAAAACAAACACACTACCTTCTTATGTCCTCCTGGTACAAGACAGACAGCGCCCAGTATCTCAAGTGCAGCGACCTTGGTCTTAACATTCTCAGTGTCTAAGGACTGTGCGATCAGATCGATGCTCGTGGGGTGGGCCAGCACATGCGCGCGCCCGGTCTGCAAGCAACCAACAATATTTATAAAGCAGGTAAGAAGATAGAAAGAAAAGTCAAGAGTATAACGGTACAAGGATCATTTTGCGCATGGTGAAAATAGAAACTTACGCCGCCATTTTGTTTTATGAATACAATTTTTGAAACCTTATGGGTTACTACAGTTTTGAGCCGTTTGGTCATGGTACCCAAGTGCGGGACTCCTTTTTAAGAAGGATTACCAGTTAAACCCCTTTTTCAAAGTTTTGTTTTTACAATACAATTTTTGTCATCTTATGGGTAAATACAGTTTTGAGCCGTTTGGGGTGAGACCCCTGGGTCATGGTACCTGTGTGCGCGACTCCTTTTTAAGGAGATTGTTTACCAATTAAGAACCTTTTTCAACGTTATTCATGCGCAAAGATCCAGGTAGCACTCGACCCGCATGACCTTACTTTGTAACCAGGTATTTGTGGTTACGTCAAAACGTCATATCAGAAACAGCTGTAGACTGCAGAGCATTCTGCAATTATCGTTTCACTCACCACTGAGTAACACTGATAAAACACCTTTAGGATTGTGTGGTATACTAACTAAGTCAAGCCAGATCTAAAGCGATTTGCACACCGAAACGCATTACGCAGCGTAGCGCAGGAGTGCGTGTTCTTACGTAGCTTGAAAGTATCTCTCTGTGCATTGAAAACACGCGTAGTGCAACTACAGAAAACGCATTCACGCGCAGTGCCGTGACTTCGTCGCCACGCACCTTGCAGCTTATAGCGGAACAGTGTGTAAATCGCCTAAGTCTGAAGATTGATGGAAGAAGTTGGCAAAGGTAGTTAGAAGTTTTGTTCTACAGTTTTTTATTTGTCATTTGCATCTACTCATGATATCTTACGTTGATCTTCTGTTTCGATACATTACTAAAACTACTGGGGCCGACGACCGCCTCTTAACCCGCCACACGTCCAATTAGCAGTATCATTTTAATAATTACTTCATAGTGCGAAAGAGATAGAGTTTTACATCCTATAAAGCTCCGTCTCGTTCTCACACTGAAGTAATACTGCTATAAGAGGTGGTGTTTCAGGTCCGGATAGGAACAGCTTCATCTATTGGTAAAGTAGGTACTTAATTAATATCTTTACATCCACAACTAATTAAATGGTGTCTTTACTTCCATAACCTTTACAGTAACCGTTACATCCCCGTCTTTACACTAATCTACAATGGGCCTTCTTACCGAGTTATTCATAAGCGCCTTGATAGCCGCTATAAGGTTATGCCTGGTCAGGGCATCGTCTCTGGGCGCCTTCTGCAGTGCATCTAGCAAGGAACCTAGGCCTCCTTGCTTGATGAATCGTAGGACAAAACTGTGGGCTCTCGTTCGTAGGGCTGTTTTGAGGCCGTCGACAAGGGCGCATGCTTCTGCTGGTGGTACACCTTCTGATGAGGCGAATGCCTGGAGAGAAAAGATAAACAGGTTTATTAGTAAAGCCTTCTTTCTCCCTTTAATCCATCCAAAGGTTGTCGTTAAAAGAGTCTTGGTGGCGCTTTCACAAGTACTTCCAAACATTTTGAATTTTGGAGGGTGTTATCGTAGTTTATCTCTACAAGCTGTTTTTTTCTATGCTATGCTCTATAAAAATTCTTCTACTCACATCAGCAATCTCATTCAACGCCTTGATGTACTCCTCAAGCTCCGGCGCGGTGGCTAGCGGTGGTGGCTGACCAGGCGGGGGCCGTCGGCTGCAGTAGATCTGCCACTTCTTGGCCGCGGGGAGAGCCATCATGGCTGCTTTGTTGACTGCTGTTAGGTCCAGTTCCTCCTGTAAAAAGTCAGAAATGAGTGGAGAAGTGACATCTTTACAGGAATATCAGGTGAGCACAGACGTAGTTAAAAATCTGAACGGTGAGTTGGTTTTAATCAATGAAAATAACAGAAAAATAACTCGGTCTATACCCTTAGCGAAGGTGTAACAGTTCCTATTTGAAATATCTTTCGCTAGTAATTTTAGCAGATTCTGTGGTAGGTAAGAAAAAACATGTTACCAGTTAGAGAAGGGTCCAAATTACTGTCAATTTTCGTACAGACGCCAGGACATCAAGCTATCCCAGATTGTCAAATTTTCCCAATTGAACATGAACCTTATACTTTTGTAATAAAGTTGAAAATGGGGTAGCTTGATGTTCTAACCTCTGTACAAAAAACCTAAATAGGGCCGACATCAAAGGAATACTTCATTAAACAGAAAAAATTCAAACCATCCTTCCACCGAATTTAAACGAGCCTAACCCTCCATTCCAAGCGCTAAAATTTTACGAGTTTCATTGATGCAAAAGGAAAAACATCATCTGGATAGAAAAAAAAAGGGGAATGATAAATTTTGGACACTCCAACACTGCATTTAGTCACGAATTCGGAGTAATGGATGCGATATTTGGTCCAGTAATGCAGTTTATGTATTACTTCCATAGATAGACCGCAAAATATGGGCAGTACGCGCTTAGAATTTCAAATGTCACCTTTTATAGATATTGAATCGGACTTGGCGTGACCTACTTGGAATATATCAAGAAGGAAGAGTGCTTTATATTAGGTACTCGACATTTTGATAGACTCTGAATATTGAACGAGGTTTATGTACGAGTTTCAATTTTCTATAAATTATATTACCTACACCTGTATCGTTTCTAGAGAACATGTTTATTGGTGATTTCCTAGTTAGGTTACAAGCTCCTAGCTATTTCTGATAGCAATTCTCTGAAGAATTGGCAAATCTACATTATCGATTAAAACATTTAGGAGCTTCGATCAATGTGTATTATTGATCGAAGTTTTGTAGACTTAAGACGGAACTCTATCGGGCCTTTCTTCATTCAAACGCATTCCGCTGGTTTTCTTTGTGGATAATGCCTATAGAGCAACGATCTTATTCCAAAAATCTAGGTCTAAGTAGTACGTGCCCCATATTATTTTCTATTTTACAAAACATAATCGCTAAATAAAATTATGACCGTCCAAAATCCTGAAAAATAGCCCGTTTTTACCGCCATGTTCAGACGACTATCAGATAAATTAAATAAGTTTTTATCAAAAAAGAAAATAATAGAAGCACAGATATACTATTCCTATAAATTTTGAAATAGGATTTTTTTTAATCATGATGACTGTGAGATAACTAACTGTGCAATCTGGATTGCTTAATTACATCAATGCACTCCACTGTTTCCTGGATAAATGATAAAGGAAATAAACCCCTATAATTCTATTCCTCCTTTCTACATTCTGCGTACAGAAATTGGACCGTGGATAATTGACAAGGCGACAAACGCACAGCGAGTATGGTCATTGCTAACGAATCGCATGAAATCGCATCAAGAATCGAATCGAATCGCATCAGCCCGTGCCGGACTTCCGCAAAGAAAGGCAATCGATCAAGCGTGGATCGATTTATGATCGATATAATCGTGGAAATGGTGAGTGATGCGGATGCGAAGCTGTGAAATGTAGGTTTAGTGAATCGTGAACTTTAGTTGGAAACTGCGCCTGCGTGGTCATTGATTAGGTAATGTTTGCTGTAGCTTCCCCGTTCTTCTTCTTTCGTGTAGTTAGTGACTAAACTGGTGTCAGTGTTTGTATGTTATTTAGCTTCACATGCTGTTGAGAAATATCTCTCAAGCATGCCAGTTTCCGCACGATGTATTTCTTCACCGATTTTTAAGCAAGCGATAATTATACAATACGCACATGAATCCGTAAAATCAGAGGTGCGTGCCTTGGATTCGAACTCGAGACCTATGACTTGGCAGTCCGTCCCACCACTAGGCTATCACTGCTGTCAGAGCTTCCCCGTTTATCGGGTACCTTCAATACCGAACATACATGCGTTTTCATGATCTTTCATCATTGTTTCGTCAGCAGTAGAAAAACTCAAATATATAAGAAGCATCCCAGACTCTGGTTTTGCGCCCGATTGATTCGTGTGTGTCTGGGTTTTACCTCTGCCTACCTCTTCGGTGAATATAAGGGAAAATAGAAAAGAAAAGAAAAATGTTCGGTTTGTTTGTGCAGAATAAACTGCACAAACAAAACGCACATTTCTAAAAAGAAACTTAAAGTCATTAAATACACATGTGTGAACACACAAAGACGCTAAAAAAACCTCGTATTCATAAAAATATTAAAACCATTGACAATTAATTAGTATCACGGCCATGGACAATGGATGGACCAACGACAAAATACTGACAACTTAATCTACTTATTGCATAAGAATATTAACGTGATGGGCGAGATGGATGAAATATGGGCGTGATGTTGTGATACGTTCCTCAGACAAACTATTCTTAAATCAGTCTGTTAAGTTTTGATGATGAATTGGGGACGGGACAGCAAAACCCGTTGCGTGTAAGTACTGTGCCTAGATACCTCAGATCACAGATAATGTGAAACATCTAGCTCAGACCAATAAAACTAGGGATAGGCCAAACGTGGTTTAGGCCAAATAATCGGTGAAAATAAAAAAAAAACCATTTCATCATAATCTACGCCACATCTACAAATACAGCCATTTTACTATCTATATATTATTACTTATAGAAAATATATGTCGAATTTTGTATACCTACGCGATGCGTCCAAAAATTGCTCGTTTTCTGTTTTTTCAACCATATTTTTTTTTTACTTTATTTTTTTTTCTTACTGTGCATGTTCCAGTTTTATTAACAATTCCGATTTGAAGCATTATTTAAACTTACTTAAGGTCTTCGAACATTTGTACGACAAATTAAAAAATTTAACTTATACAAAACAGCAAGGATATTATTATCTAGACTTTCGCTTACACCATCATCAAGAAACCTGACGCCAGGCAAGATAAACAAAGTAAAAGACAGTTCCAGGTCAATCTTATCATAATCAGATGCAGTCCCTGGTGAATGCAACGGAAGAAAGCTAAATCTAAGTTTATAGAATTGCATTAACCTAACTTTTTAATAAAAGATTAGCTGGCATTATGCAGTCTAGACGCTGTAAATTTGAATAAATATTTAAAGAAATTTACTATCAAAATAATCAAGACCCACAAAATTCTTAGAAACTAATAAATATCATTTTATGGATTTTCTAATTTACATGTTGTTATGTATGCGTGCTTTTATTTGCATTAATTCGGTTAAGTAACGAACGTTAAATCACTGAGCAAGATAAGGTTAATGTAACTGTCACACTACGGTTAAAATTTTAACTGATAGCTAAGTAGCAGATTTGTAACCCTGTAGATATGTCCCATAAGGTCACCGACATAATTTAGTAATAAATTATATCTGCATTAATCAATGTTAGGTAATATCATATTCAAAGAGGAAATATTCTTCTTAATTTGGATATTAATTAAAGATCTATAAGGCACATTATGACATATATGACATATGACGCAGGTCCCGCTTGATGTTCGATTAACAGAGATGAATCAATCATTGTCAAAATCCGATTATTCAGTTTAATTTAATGTAAATTATAATGTCAACTTATATAATTGGTTGCGGTTATTGTGTTCAACCAGTCACAGCGGTTATCATAAGAATTGGCAGTAGATTTAATTAACCAAAGTTAATAAAACCGTCAGACAACAACGCGACAGTTTGACAAGTTTCTGTCATACAATTTCTGCTTTTAGATAAGCAGTAGGTACCTACTCGGTGTGGCAATGTGACAATTTGGCAATTATATCCCATTATCAATTATATTACAATCGAATAGATAGAATAAGGAACGCGTAAATAAGATTACTTCTACTATGTTTATTTTGAAAACAGGTCGTGACTAGTATCAGACGCACAGGCCTATCCATCAGGTTAAGCTACGCTTGCCGGGGTTGGCCGTGGATGGGTGACCTGTGCGGTTGCTATTACTTAGCCACGAGCCCCACAATAACAAATACAATCGAATATGTTTACTGTTCAGGAACATTAATAATTACATTTGTTAAGGCACATTGAATAAAAAACTAAGTAATCCAAGTGTGAAATCATAATCAAAGTTACATAACCAATCCATAATGACCGAATCAAATAAAAAGAGAGACAACAGCATCCAATCAAATCATACTTTCAGCTGAGATACAATTAATCTAAAATTCCGCTGCAGGCCATCAAATCACTTGCATTCTAATCATGACAGAACACGTATCATCGGAAATAATCTCCTATATTAGAACAGGGATCGCCAACATTCGGCACTCGTTACAATATTTTGTTCAGGAAAAACTATCCTATGGCCGTATCATTCTTCTTCTTTTCGTTAGTGCAATCAATATGTGTTAAAAGGGGACACTAGTCTTGAGGAAATTGAAATTGAAGAAACTATAGAAGAAACTACTATAATATAAACGTACCTCCCACTACAAAGTGCGAAAGGGACAATTGCAGCTCAACCCTTGACCAAAAGACGTTTTGTATTCCACTGTTTTCTTTTTCAAACTGGACTGATCTAAAAATTCTTATTTCTATTATTCTTTTTTGTTAAAACTTATCAAATTTGTCTGATAGTCATCTGAACATGGCGGTAAAAATGGGCTATTTATCGGGATTTGGGATTGTCATAATTCTTTTAGTGATTATATTTTGGAAAAAAGGAAATAATAGGGGCACGAAGTAATTAGACCCAGATTTTTTGGAAAAAAAGATTGCTCTAGAGGCGTTTTACGCAAAGAAAACAGCGGAATGAGTTTGTAAGGAGAAAGCCCCAATAGAGTTCCCGCTTAATATTCGTCATAAGAGCAATTTAATTTGAGATTATTTTGTTTCTATTTTGCATTAGCTTACTCAAACACACACATTTTTTGTTATGAAAACACGCTTGTGTTAAAATGTTCACAATCTCTGATTTAGAACAATAGGTACACTTTCATCTCCGTTTCGCAACAGTAACTAATGTGATATAATTGGCAGCCTCCGGCGATCTGTATGATAGATGACAGCTAAATGATGTCTTTAGAAGATTATGTAAGTACCTAAGTTTATTGTCTTATTTGATCCTCGGTAATTGGCCGTTTGTTTCAAAGACTGGGGACTATGTGAGTCAGTCAATCGTCAGTCTGAAGTGATATCATTAGGGTGAATTAATTTACACCTAATACATTCAGTCAAAAAAGTATCGGGAATGGATGATTTGTTAATGGTTCCAAATTCAAATTTTTGTTTTTTTGTAGTTGTTAGATTGGCACAACTATTTTCCATTTTGGCGCGGAGTTTGAGTTGCATCTGTTATTTATATTAAATACAGTGCTGGTTTTAGTAATATCATATATAGTGTGTATTGCGAATTTCATAATGGACAAAAATATCGAACAAAGAGTTTGTCTTAAATTTTGCATCGCCAATGGAATTTCGTGTTCGGAGTCACAGAAAATGTTACAGAAGGCTTACGGTGAATCGACTTTATCAAAAACTCGTGCTTAAGAGTGGTTCAAAGCGTTCAAAAGCGGTCGAGATGTGATGGAAGATTTGCCTCGCTCTGGTAGGCCGTCAACGTCTGCAACTGAAGTTAACATCGCAAAAGTGAAGAAAATAGTGACTGAAAATTCTTACCGGAAGGTCTAACGGTAAATAAAGAATATTATTTGAGCGTTATGCGGCGTTTAAGAGAGCAAATTCGACGATAAAGGCCAGATTTGTGGAAAGAAAATTCTTGGATTTTGCACCACGACAATGCGCCTTCGCACAAGGCTATCATTGTGAACGAATTTTTGACCAAGCACTCAACAAATACCATCCAGCAACCACCATATTCACCAGATATGGCTCCTGCTGACTTTTTTCTTTTTCCTAAACTCAAATTACCACTTCGTGGCACCCGTTTTCAATCGATAGAAGACATAAAGGAGAATTCGCGGCGAGAACTGAACTCAATTCCGGAAGCAGCGTTTAAAAAATGTTTTGATGAATGGATTATTCGTTGGCGCAAGTGTATCGTTTCTAAAGGAGCATACTTTGAAGGTGATAAAATAAATTTGGATGAATAACAGACATTTTGTGTATTATTGATCTTTTCCCGGTACTTTCTTGACAGAGTAGTACATGCGAAAAAGTTGGATAGATTTCAGCGGCTTTATTAGACCCATACAATATTTTATGATCCACGAATTTTGACCCCTCAAATGTCGTATAAACCCCTTAGGTTCATAAGAAAAATTGTCCCGAAACGACAATAAAATATAACCGTATAAATTGTTGAGCTCTTATAAGCAAACGGGTTTTAATAGACAAACGTCTAATGAGTAAAGAAATCGTCATTTTAAATTCATTTTTGAGCATTAATTACCCCCAGCACTTACCTCATAAAACGACTTAGGCAACCCGGTGGTGTAAAACACTTCCCTATTAAATTAACCACAACAGTACTGATTTTGTCCCTAAACATTCCACTGATAATCAACTTATAATCACAATAAACAAAATTTTAGGGCACCATTTACGTTGATTGGCCGGTATTTTTCAAACGGCTTAGCTGCGCGGGAGTGCAACTCGCATAGTCCGCATAAGAGGCGAGCGTTTAAAGCAATTGCCATAATTAGAGGAGGTCTCATTAGAGATCTTGTGAGTCGACGACCTTTATTTAACGACGCAGTAATACCTACTTATTAATGAAGTAAAGAGTCTACAAGAAAATTAATATTAACATCATGAAACTACTTTCAACATTACATCCCATTTTGTGAAATTCTAGAGACATCTTTCTTGCATTTATCCTATTGGCTTTTTTTTGAGGGTGGGAAATCATCAAATGACTCCTCCCGCTCTGGGTGGAGCGGAAGGGAATGTTAGACTTTTTCTGACTAAATCCCATCAATGTTCCTTCCTTAGCCCTTTATGTTCCGGGTGATCCGAGGTAGCGGTGACCCTTTCGGACAATCCCGCTTACATCCTATTGGCTAGAATGGTTAGTACCTACAAAAGTCATAAAAAAAAATTAACTAAGACTTTTGGCTCAGGATGACTCATCAGTAGGAATATAGGAAAAATACCACTTATAGAGGAAACCTAAGCTGCTTAGCAAATAAACCTTTCTACAACCAAAGGCTGTACAATGTCCTTGAAAAAGTACAAGAAGATTCCAAATAATACGACCTCGAAAAGTTTGGGACACAAAACCATCACGTCTACCAAACATGCTATGGATATTTACATTTGTAAGGCTTCACGACAGACTACCGCCTTCGTCGTCTGCAAGACTCGGATTCTATGAGTGCCCACTTAGCTGAGTCTTATGTTGCATGGCAGCCAATTAAAAGTATGGAGTAGTATCTGTAGGAAGGGAGACTGCAAACAGGACGTGAAGCGAAGATTTATGAAGTGACGTCGATACAATTTTATGTTATATCGTTCATATAAAAACAGAATTGTCGACACATTCAGTGAAGGGATTGGATGATATTATATGTCGAAATAAGTAGTTGTGAACTTGTAACAGTATTAAAACCCAACTATCTATTCTTTAAGGTACATGTTAGATGCTCACTTTATAATAACTCCAAAAGAAAAAATATTGATTCTAAATGAGTAAACATAGGAAGATTAAACCGACATACTTTGTTTCACAAGTCATAATGAACTTAATAATAACAAAATCCAAGGACATGCTCATAATAACAAGGAGTCATTAAAACAATCCTTATTATCTTCCAACACAGCTCAGACATAAGCTTCTGTAAATATTATGCATGGCAACACCATTATTATAATTTAATGATAATGAATGATGTGTCTTACGACAAGGAAAGTTCTGGAAGGGACATTATCATAATTAATATGATTAAGTAATAACATACGCATAATAATAATTATCTGAATTTCCCGAATGAGCTGAAGAACGCCCATACTTCGCCAGTTATGTTTATGTCTTCTTCTTCTTCGTGTGGTTAGTGACTAACCGGGTGCCAGTGACAAACCGGGAGTTTTTATGCTTCCCATGGGTCTTTGACTTAGCTTCACATGTTGCAATCCGAAAAATCAGAGGTGCGTTCCTTGGTTGTTTAGGTAGTCTCATGTAAAATGGGGCGAACCTATTACCATCTATCAAGCACAACTCCACACTCAGCACTGCTACTATTCAATTCCAATAACACTATGATCAACCTGGGAATCGTACCCATAACCCTTGAGCCTGGCTCAACAGACTTACCATCACTAGACCAACGATGTTACCAAGCAGTCAATGAAATAATATACGAACGAAACACTGACAATCAATCTGTTACTCAGTTCCAATACGGTAATAGTGGAATAGTTAGGTTTTAATATATAAATCATTAGGTTAATACTAGTTAGAAAGTGGAACGATTAAACGTTGGAATGTGGGGATTTCCAGGATGACGTACGAGAGACGTAAAGTACCAATAAGGAAAAGCAATGTCAAATTGGTATTGAAAGTGACAGTTGACGTTAAAATCGGAAGTAATAATGTTTAGGTACATAGACAGACAGCAGTACAAGAATGCATGAAAATAGCCGACGATTGGCAACACGTAAACTGCTACATGTTAAGCAGTGCACTTTGTGCATCTATGACAGTCGTTACGGGTCTTCAGAAGCCCGAAAATCTGACAGCCAGTCTTACTAAGGGGTATCGTATTGCCTAGTTACTGGGTTGTGAAGGTCAGGTAGGCAGTCGCTCCATGTAAAATACTGGTATTCAGCTGCATCCAGTTAGACTGGAAGCCGACCCCAACATAGTTGGGAAAAGGCTAGGCAGATGATGATCTTAGTCAGTGCACCTTGTTGACTGGCTATTTTTTTCCACGGCATCAGCTGTTCTCAAATATTTCGTACGATATTATACGAGACTAGACTTGCATTAAAAAAAGACCACAAAAACAGTCGACGATCAATTATTAGAGAAGCACTTTTTGTAATTTTGAAATGAGAATTTGTTCGATGCATTCAAACAAAACCTATGGAAGAAGATGATACAATGTAAAGATCATTAAACAGTGTCCACAGCCTTAAGTGTCTACACTAATTAAAACTGTGAAGTACTTCAGTACAGTTATAAATAACTTGGTGATAACCTTGTCCTTGTAATTAGTATAATGGTGGTTTCCATCAGCACTTACTGATATGAAGATTCTTACGGACAAGTTCAAGTCTCTTCCCATGGGTTTAATGTATGTTGAAGTTCAGTACTATAGATAGAAACAGTGGAGTAATTGCTTAACACACTTACACCCGTATTAATAAACAAGTAAAAGTAAGTACTTGAGTAAAGGTAATTACTTAGGTAACGATTTGTATTCTATAGTTAAGTCATTGATCGAAGTTAGAACTGTCAAAAGTTAGAATTCTTAGCCAAGTAATAGTCACCATTTCCTTTACTTAAGCAATACTTCGTCGTTATTTTGGATACAAAATGGAAACTTTGGATAGCATCGAAGCGTTTTTTGCTGTTGTCGACAATATAGATGATAATTTAATAGGGGAGATAGAACTTGCTGAACCTAGAAATCCCAAAGTTTACTTTCGTGATGTGGGTCCATTTCATGACTATTCGGCAGATTGTTTTAAAAAGAGATTTCGTATCACAATACTTTTGGAGAAACACACGGTAATTCTGTATTGCAATACATGTGATTTTACCGAGAATTACCGACTCTTTACAATCAGAGACAAAAAGAGTGCTTCCTATAACTTTATCCTAGAAAGATATTGTTTTGTTTTGATTTCAGAAATAATTTATGGTTTGACAATTGACAGAAATGAATGTATAATCTTTCTAAGTCAAAAATCATGTGTCGGTATATAATCCATGTGTAAAGAGTAAACATTTAAATTTAGTAGGGTTCTAACATTTCAAACGTTTTGTTTCACGAAGCATTCTTTTTTTTTGTACCGACAAAATTAAATGAAAATAATGTACTTTTTACAATTCCAACTACTGTATATAACGCTATTGCTATTATAAATCTAAAATAAAGTATATCAAATATATTATTGCAAGCTTTTAAAAGTAATCTAGACCTTACGTTTGCCTTTTCACGAAACGAAACGCAGTCATGAAGTGTTGCCACACAAAAACAACCACCAAACTTCGAGTGTTACTTGGGCAATTGCTCAAGTAAGTAACGGCTGTTACTCAACTATAGAATGAGAATTTGGAATTAAGAATTCTAACCCTAAGCAATGACTTAGTCAAGAAATTACTTAGCAACAAGTAATTACTTCTTTATTAATACGGGTGTAACAATAGCACTTGGTTTCATTTTGACAGTTCAACAGCATCCATTGCGACATTTGCGTTGTTGAGCTGACAATAATTTTTCGAACATTATGAAACAATGGATTAGCGATATCCTTCAAAATAATTCAGATTGTACATGGAGCGACTGCCTACCTGACCTCTATAACCCAGTCAGTAATTAATGTGTAATACGATACCCCTTGGTAAGACTGACTTCTTTCGGACTTCTGGCAGTAGATGACCCTTACTATTATAAAAAAGTACAAGATTCTGAAGATGTTTATTATTCAATAAAACAACGATTGAACAATTCGGCAGGGAGGAAGTACCTGCATTAACATAAGGAAGATAAGAAGAAGAAAATAAAAGAATACTAATAAGAAGAAGAAGGAAGAATAGAAAGATATAAACTCGTAAGACCAAAATAAAAAAAAAGTCATTTATTCAAACTATTAGCAAATTCAAATCAGCACTTTTTGGAGGTTAAAGTTACATAAGACAGTCCTCCAAAATTGCCCACCCTTCACCACATCCTAGTGCTTTAGCTGGGAAGAAGAAGTGGTGCTAAAAAACAAACCAACCAATCACCATATCCGCGTGAATAAAGAAATTCCTAAAGTTATGAGTGAAATTGCGAGACAACAGCAAGTGACTTGAACATAATCATCTCTTAGAAGAGAACATGGACCTCTAGCCTCTACAATCATGCATATCATAAAGTCATCACATCGCAGGGTCAATGATAAATGTTTTATAATGACCTCGGTTAATTAAGCGAGGTGACACAGTTCAAATTCTTTAGAAACATGATGTTGAATAGAGAATTAAAGGTAGGTTTGTTATGCAGTCGACTGTGTATAATAGGTAGCTATTCGAGTTGAAGGTAGATTGGTACACTAGTAAAAGTTTTTTGGGATAACTAACCAAGATTAAAAAGCAAAAAGAAATTCATGAAATGTAACGTCGAAAAAAAACAGTTGAATTTTCTCTAAATATTTATAAATATTACATTTCATTTGGAGATGCAATTCTAATTCGAACATAACATACCGTCTCTCTGCAAGACGCACGAGCAAATCAAATGGAACCAACATTACAGTTGATACAGATACAAATTAATACAATAGTAAACAAACGCAATAAAACACGAAACAATGAAGAAGAAAAATGAAACAAAGTTAATAAAACACTATATGATAATGATGTTGACATAATACAAAAGCTTTCTTCAATAAAGTTGACAAAACAAGGCGCCTCATAATAAAATATTAGCAATGTTATACGTCGTAAAATTGCAATGAGGCAATCAAATGCGTTTTTATTGCCCCATATACAAATATGTGGGGAAGACACAAATTAATATATTGTTTACGTGTTACGTGTTTTTTTCGTGTGATTTACGCTAATAAAATAGATTTTCGTTGAAACTATAGAAATTCCATAAAGTTGTTTCAAAAGACAGATTGTCTGAAACAAGCTGGGCAGTAAAGAGAACACTCAGACGAGTTCTTAAGCTATAGGCGCCATTAGTTGTTTTTCTTTGGAAAATATTTATGTTTTGATTTATACCACACAAATGATTATTAATATTATTTTGATTACTCTTACTACAAATGTTTCTTCTTACATATTCATTGAATTTAATTAAACTCTCGTAAACGCGATGATCCAAAATTTGTAAACGGTCAAGTTGTCAAGTATAACACAAAATACAGGGTGTAATCGAAAGGGTATATACATCCAAAACATGCTACAGACCACCAACTGAACAACTTTTACTACGGGACTAACTCCGAAATCGCAAAAAAAAACAGATATTCTATACATTTTTGGTCGCGTGACTCGTCGAAATGTAGGGAACAGCTGATTTTTTTTCTACCCTTAAGATGAAGAAGGGTATGTATATACCTTTGCGGTTACACACAGTATACACGTAGTTTTATCCTACATATACACGTCCGCGTGACCATCAAACAGTGTCATTGCACGACATTCACACTAAGTAGAGAAAAAACCCACAATTGACACAAAGTAGGAACAAACTTACATGCAAATCTCATCTAGTTTGCAGATATCTCTATTCAACCAGTAGGTAGTAAACGTACTAAATATGCAAGTGGGCATAGGGCGAGCTAGAAAGCAGGTACTACAAGCCCGATAATGAAACTATAAGTCCTGATAGCTTTCACACATCGAGAGAAAATAGAGTTATTTAGAATCGAAGAAACGAAATGTCTTATTAATTTTATCACGTTGGATCGCGGATGTTTTTCTCTGAGACTTCGAAAGTCGGATTTCGATGATACACGTATTGCGTCTTGATGGTGAATACTAAGTTTAGTGCACGTAGGAATTCGCGGATTGATTTAGTTACTTATTTGTTCGAGAAAATAAAAGTACTTCCTCTTATTGCTTTGTTAAGGTTTGGACCGATTTTTACACACTCCAACACTATACCTACTTGCAACTTTCTGAATGCTTGCACTTGTAGTATAACTTTGCTGCTGCCCGCGGCTCCATCTGCGTCAATGTTGAAATTTTTTCATACAAATTTCGACCCCCTATTTCACCCCTTTTCGGGGGGAATTTCATAAAATCCTTTCTAAGCTGACGTATTCTACTCATAATTTACCTCTGTGCCAAATTTCATCTTCGTAGCTCTAGAAGTTTTTGAGATTTCGTGTTTAATCAGTGAGCGGGTGGGTATGAATGAGTGACCTCTCGCTTTTACATAACTATGTAGATTTGTAGTCACACCGCATTTCAACTTAAATGATAGGTTGTTCTGACTTTGGTCAACCAATCACGGTGGTTAATAAACTTGACAGATCTGACAGCGTAGACTTCATTACGCATTCAGAAACCGGAGGCTATGTGAGTACCAACTTTACTATCTACTTTAAATTCCGAAGTGTCAAGATCTTGCCCATGACCCCTGTACTCTAGATTGTACTCAAGAAAGAAGTTTTAGGTTAAGAACATTACAGATGTGAATCTTTAAAGAACTGCAATGGATAAAGTTAAAGAAACGAGATGGAGACTAGACAGGTCAAAGGAACATTCACTTAGACTACAACAAAAGGTAAGCGGGATTGGCCGAAAGGGTTACCGCTACCCCGGAACATAAAGGGCTAACGTAGGAACATGGGTGGGTTTTAGTCAGTAAGAGTCTGACACACCTTTCCGCTCCACCCAGAGCGGGAGAAGTCATGGAATGATTTCCCGCCCTCAAAAAAAAAAAAAGCCTAAGGGCGTTAAGAACAAATGATTCAGAAAGGGAATGAAAGAGAAAAAGATGTGGAAATGTATGAATTAATCCATCTGGACCGCACTGACACAGCACTATACAATAAAAACAAAGTTCTAACTTCCAAGATAGTTTGCGAATCCACTGACATACCAAACAGTAGCGACCGCGTCGTTCAATCAGATGTGACCGCAAATACCGAACGGAAAGAAACTCCGCCTTACAACGACGTGGTCGACTAACATAGGCAGGAGCAATTCACTTTAACTTCTGCCCGGCTTAAGCAGCTTACTTAATTTTATGAAACGTGTCAATTAATAATCTTAGCAAAATCCAATGAATTTTATTGGATCCGGTCTCCAAGTGAAACTAAGAACATCAACTTATCCCAATTCCCTATGAACATGAACCTTATTTATCTGTACTAATATTATAAAGCTGAAGAGTTTGTTTGTTTGAACGCGCTAATCTCTGGAACTACATGTCCGAATTGAAAAAATCTTTTTGTGTTAGATATTCCATTTATTGAGGAAGGCTATAGGCTATGTAACATCACGCTACGGCCATTAGGAGCCGAGCCGCGGGTGAAAGCGGGACCAGCTAGTTTGAAATAAGGTCGAAAACCAATTACGGAAATTTGACAGATTGAGGTAGTTTGATGTACTGGCCTCTGTACCATATTAAAATCATAATCTCTACATAGTAGGTATAAAACAAAGTAGCTTCCCGCTGTCTGTACTTCTGTAGGTAAGCTTAGATATTTAAAAGTTCGCAACGGATTTTAATTCGGTTATCATCAATAGATAGAGTGATTCAAGAGGAAGGTTTATAAGCATAGTTTAACTATATTTCGCCTGCAGCTCCGTCCACGCAATAGTATCTACATTGCACCTGTGCAAAGCAACCCGTTCTCTTGGACACCTTCAGGGCTTCATCATCATCATAATCAGCCTATAATGTTGACACAGGGCCTGGGACCTGGGATACAGCCTCTTCACGGTAAGAGGGAGTGGGCCGTAATCTGCCACGGCCCAGTGCGGGTTGGTAGATGTCACATGCCTTTGAACTGGTTCTTTGTCCGAAATAAGCGGAATTGTCCGAAAGGGTTACCGGAAGGAACATGGATGGGTTTTAGTCAGTAAGAGTCTGATGCTCCCTTCCACTCCACCCAGAGCGGGAGGAGTCATTTGATGATTTCCCACCCTCAAAAAAAAAAGGACATGCCAAACACTCACGATGTTTTCCTTCACAGTTTTAAGAGCAGTGATGATGAAATTTACACATAGTAAAGCGCCTGTCTCGGTTCGAACCTACGACTCAGGAGTTGTACAGACGCCAGCACATCAAGCTATCTCTAACTGTCAAATTTTCTCAATTAAAAATGAACCTTATGTCTTTCCAATAAAGTTGAAATACTATCAAATAAATTTTACAGATTGTGGTAACTTGATGTGCTGGCCTCTGTACCTATGTCAAGGTACCACTGCTCTCTTCAGAGCTTAGCCGTCTTTATATCAAATAACTCCACCGAAAGCAAGCAGATGGATATACTAACTAATTCACGAATCTTTTCATATGCACATCCTTGCCAGACACCATACAACTACATCTCAAATGGGAACACACCACTCAAACGCCATCTGAGCATCTAAACACCACATTCTACGGCATACCGTCTCCGTCTGAGCAAATTACATCTCGGTAATTTATAATAATTTGTCACTTAACTAAATGTTTTAGAACGCGGTCAATGAGAACAACTAAGAGCTAACTAGGTTCTAATATGACCCCTCTTCAAGATGACATTGAGGTTTCATTCATCAGGCATTTACCGCCAGGTGGAATAACCATGGTAACTTGATAGGTACTTGAGTATTCTAGGTATTATTAGGTAGGTAGTATTCAGATGCATCCGGTTAGACTGGAAGCCAACCCCAACATAGTTGGGAAAAGGCTAGGCAGATGATGACTTGAGTATTCTAGGTCTTTAGGTGGTTAAATGATTTGTTTCCTAGTTCTGTATAATCTTACTTGTAGGCAAAGCTGTTTGTTACGTTCGCCAGAACATCAAGTTATACCAAACTTTCAAATTTTGCCAAATGATTTTAAACCTTAGAGCGTTAACAGTTAAGTTCAAAATCGATTGAGAAAATTTGACAGTTAGTGGTATCACGATGACGAATATTCTACATATGAATTGCAGGGTTAATGACTTTTAAATATTGTGCTAATAAGACACCTGTGATTTCAAAAGAATCGATACCTAAAATCGACTCGATTTACCTATAACCTCGATTCGGCAATATCGATATTCTCGCATAATTAATTATTAAATGCAAACATTCGTTCGAATTCTAGTCCTTACTTTCCCTGTCAATCGGAAGCAATCAATAAAATATTCATCAACACCTTTCATAGTAGGTACCTGCTATATAAAGTTTAATTAACTTGACATTAATCATGTGTGTGCGGACAGAACACGTTGACAACTACACAGTGTACAGTCAACCACATGTTATAGTAACACATAAACTACCAAAAACAACCTAACTGATACAAAATATTGCGCTCTCAAACTCAAACTGTTAACATATACGTGCGGTTGACCGTACGCGCTATCAAGCCAATCTCAAAGGTTAGCCACTCCTTTACTACCTACTCCTTTGCAGGAAATTATTATAATAATAAATTTTGTATTTTGTACGTATACGCTTCCATTGCTATAACCATTCTAAACTGGAAAATATCGCGATGTTTTTATTCTATTCTAATGTAGACCTAAGATACTGTGAATTCATAATATTATTACTTGTATTTCCATTTTTCCCATCTTTGTATAATTTAGTTTTGCTTTATGTATTGTAATCAACATATAATATAATTGAACGCCGTCTCTAGAAATACAAACGTACCAATGCCTCTGCCTCTGCCTAGCCTTTTCTATGTTGGGGTGGGCTTCCAGTCTAACTGGTTGCAGCTGAATACCAGTATTTTACATGGAGCGACTGCCTATCTGACCTCCACAACCCAGTAACTGGGTAACACGATACCCCTTCAAACGTACCAATGATAATATATTTAAGTAATCAACTAATCAGATATGTATAATCGCCAAGCGTTAACAAGAAGATGGATGTCATTGATTCTAAAACAACTGACAAGCAATCGTTAGTCGTAATGCAAGGAGCATGCATCGTCGGAGCATGTGAACACTTAAAACAAAACCTTGAAAGTTCAACAGATTACGACCACATAAACTATGCACATAACATTTACAAAATTACTTGGTACAAATGGTTGTAGATTCGATAAAGACAATGTGTAGCTAGAAACAACATCACAAGTGTTTCCAAGAATTTAAAAGAATGTAATCATAAATATCATCTTGACCTACACAAGCCAGCACATTAAGCTACCCCAATCTGTCAAATTTCTTTGATAGATTTTCTTCTTTATTACAAAAGAATAAGATTCATGTTCAATTGGGTACATTTGACAGTTTGGGATAGCTTGGTATGTTGGCATCTGTACATAGAATTAAAATCATAACTTTTCCTCAAGACTTCCATAAAAAAGAGACAAAAGAAACCACACAGTCCATGGCTGACTTTTTCTATTCTGAGAAATTTTAAATGTGTTAAAATGTGTGTCTTGTGACATATCAGATGATCTGATTGTCTTCCAAACAACCCAGCGCGGTTATAAGATTAAGATCAATCACGACTATATGGACAACCTTCAAAATATGAATATCAATGCATAATACCGTTTCTAATTCAGTTGTAAATTAAGGTAAAATGTCAAAGGACCACCAACAAAAAATTTGGTATTTTGGCATTTAAAGAATAATTACAGAAATATGACATTCTAACAACAGTATGAAATAATGATGTCAGAACTAATGGATGATCTTAATAAAGTCGATCAAGCGATCGCGACTTCTCGTGACTGGACGAAGGTTAAATAGAAATTAATTCACGATAGTGACACGCTAATGCACTAGAAAATGATATAACTAGTTCTGTGATCGGCATTCAAAGTCAAATGTAAATAAGTGAGACCTTTCGAGCCGCTCAGGAATCTAGTCTGAGACCTAAGCTAACACCACCCACTGTTGAGTCTAGAAAACGTTTTATTTGTGTTTACTACCGCGAAGGCGATCCGGTGTTTTGTCGCAAGTTTATGTTTGAATATTTATAGCAGCCATAAAAAGCATGTCAACACGTATCGTCAATCTTATCGCTCACATTTATCGAAAATCTTAAACGTCCGCAACTCAATAAAATTAAAAAACAATATTTTCAATTTACACCGGATGTAAATCAGTTCTGGAGCATCGTTAGAAGCAAAAGCGGCCCTAATAGGCCATCAACATTAGTATTCATTGAAGATTGTAATTAAAACCACCCGCCGCTAGCTCTCATTGAGTATGTAAGAAAGTTGGTCATCCAAGATTTTATGACTATAGGAAACCAATAGAGATTGACTCTAGAATAATGATCAAGTATAATTATTATAATTTTGCATATCAACAAATATATAGTTACTGTAATAGTTTACAGTACAACGGGCGTGGAAAACCAGCTACGAGAGACTTGAACAATGATTGATGATGAGGTGAAACCACGTAGGTGCGAGTCGTTAGAGAAATCATTAATAACTAACTCATTGGCACGTTTGTACTTATGCCAATCATGGAGCCGGCGCCCAGTGATCACGCCAGGGGTCGGGAGAAAGTCCACCATGGCCATTTTTATGTACAGTCACTTCAAAGTGAATTCTTTCCTGACTCAGCAACACAAAATGAAGATGTTTTCGTAAAACCTAATATTTTGGAAGAGCAAAAGCGAATAGAAGTCAACAAGGGTGCGGTAGAATTCCACAAAAAACAAATTGGACAAACCCAAATTCAACAAAGATTGAATCATTGCCGAAACAAGCGTGAGAATCTGGGATTTAAGAATGCTAAAACTATAATTGAAGTAACATGTCTTACAAATGACTTTCAAACGGTAATAGGAAGGTATGATAAAATAAATGCAAGTAATATGACAGGCCAGATTTCTAACTCGTCGAAGGATGATGAACTTAATGAATAGGTTAAGTATTTGCTATAACTTAGATATGAGACGATGACACAGACTACACACATAAAATTTTCGAATCTGCAAAAGTAGAATGCAAAATGCTATTGACCTTTACAGGAAGTCAAGTGCGTCTTCACTCATGTAATCTTATCTAACACCAGGTTGTAATGACAGTGTGCCATCGTCATTATCGTGCGAGCTTGTAAGTGCCACAAATCTACCATGCCCGTCATATCGTCCAGTGAAAGCTGCGTGAGACACATGTGTGTTGCGTCACTTTCATTACGTCTGTAATTATCATTGTCTTGCTTGTTGCGTTGATTTGTTATTAGTTTAATCTTTTTATCATCTGTTGTTGGGATTATTCAACCAATCATTGTAACGTTAAGACATAGTGAAATGTTATTATTAAATCCAACCTGATCGAGAATGTCTTTCTCTACTAATATTATAAAGAGGAAAGATTTGTATGAATGTTTGTAACAAATAAACTCAAAAACTACTTAACGGATCTGGATGAAACATGGCACAAAGATAGATTATAGTATGGAATAGCATATAAGCTCAGAAAAATGTACGGTTCCCGTGGGATAATTTCCTACATACACGCGGGCGAAGCCGCTGGCAAAATCTAGTAGGTAAGTGATAATAATATTTGTTCATCTTTCTAGAAACTTCAGACATCAAGTTTTAAAACTGCATATCCGGTTACACGGAACCAAAGGTCAGATTAAAAACATCATAAATATTCAAATGACGCGACAAAAAATATAAAACCAAGAATTATGGCAGGGATTTACTTTATTAATTGTTAAAAGGTATGAAAGAATTTACAACGAATTAAAAATCACGGTCAGTTTGTTTATAATATCTTTTACGATCTCGTTTGGTGTGGCTCCCAACCGGTTGGCAAGCGTAAGTGAAATTTGGTTAATGTAACCGCTTATCGCTATTAACGCTGAGGTAGCTAATTAAATATTTTGTTGAGCTATAACTTTTGCATTTTTATTGGCTGATAATTTAATATCTTAATCTTTTGGTTTGAGTACTTCCATTGTCACCTTTGACATTTCGGAAGAAAGCAAAAGTGTTGGCCTTTAATTGACTTGGTTCTTGCTACCCAATGAGTTAATGTCCCAGAATTCTTTAAAGATCAAACCGTTAACATACCAATTTAAATCGAAGACCAAAATCCTTTTAAGTCGAGTTTTACGATTTTTTTCCGTGGAACCCAAAATGGATCTACCTAAAAGGCTTAATGTGTTAATTTGAATATGTTTTAGGCAAAACAATTTGAAGTTATTTGAGCTGATTTATTTCATTTCGTAACATTCAACCTTTTAAAGACAAAAATGCAGGGACAGAGGTTATGTTCGCACCTCAACTCCATAGTTCAAGGAGCACCACATTGTGACAACAAGAATGCATGATTATCCAAATATTGGTGTAAAAACATCTCTACGAATGTTTGATGAGCATCAAATTACACGCAAAATGGATTCCTGAATAGTCCAAATGAAAATAATCAATTAAGGATCGTCCTCATCGAAATTACTTAACAATTTTGTTTGGCCTTTAATATTTGATTTGTCCATTATCTTTTATGGATATATCTCGTATCAATAGGATCATTGGTCTGCAAATTACGTGGGTTGACCTCAAAATAGAATGTTATGTGCTATGAATATTAATTCATGACAGCATGCAAGCATAATCTTCCATAATAAGAAGAATTTCATCAGTGACTTCCATACAATGTCCATGTCAATATGTTCCATACAAGTTCTCTGTTATGTTTTCTTTGTTTAGGTACCAAGGTACTGGAATGCGGAACGGTGCAAATATGAGGTTCACTAGATAACCGCTTTAACGCAATAACAAACTACATAATCGATAAGTTGTATACTAAATGATTAAGTATATTAATGGTTTACGATTTCGCGTCAGATTTTCGTAGAAAATTATGAAAAATTATTTTGCAGTCTACAATTGCAATGAATTTTCTGGCAAAAAAAAGGGTCAAAAATTACATAGTAAGCATAAAAAGATGATTTGTAAAGTATTTAAATAGAAGCTGCTCCTAGTACATTACACACGCGAGTTGTAGGGCCATTATACCAATATTAAATGACCCTAAAGATAAAGCGCTTTATTAAATATAATACCACAAAATAACACTTTTGGAAGCTCACGCTCATTTTCTCAATTGTAACCCTTCGGCTGTGATCGTAGATCGGTAAGTGGCGATGCGAGACGATGCGATGGTGCGATAGCCGATCGAACAAGCCGCGGTATCGAGGACGGCAATTTGCGTGGCACCGTGCCGCTAGTAAATCAAATTAAACGACACCCACTACTCGATACGATACTTGTTATCCGATACAAGCGGACATAGGGTTGGTTATAAGGTTTTATTTCAAACAATTGCTGAGAGCAAATCATTCTCAGGGTTATTAGGCATGGTCCGTGGATGAGTGGAGAGAGAACTAGACCATCTTTACATACGGTACATACCACAACCCCTCCGGGTCTCGGAAAGAATGTTAAGACCCGGCTGACATTCATGGATCTTTGTCAGGATAGTCAGAAGCCCGAAAGTCAAGACAAGCAGTGTTGCCAAGGGATACCCCTTGGCAATACTGCTTGTCTTGACTTATTACCCAATAACTGGGGTGTAGGTACCACCAATCGTCCCGTTCCTTAATTTTAAACGCAAAATGCTTTATAATGCAATTAAATAAAAATAATAATTTTACTTCAAAATTATATTATTCTTCGGACCAGCGTGTAGCATCCGCAATATGATTATTATCAACTTTAGCCTTTCCAACAGCTTCAAGGATGTTGCCAATTTAAACTTAGCCACAATTCTAGACTTAGATCTTGTTAAAAGATAAAATTAACATTTCTATTAGTTTGGTTAAAATACCAATGTTATGACATCATGATTTATATTATGAAGATTTATTTGATTAACAGTAAAGTTTAAATAGTTTAACCACAACATAAATACTTATAATTTAGTCAGATAAGACTTAATGCAAAGAGCCAATTCTGGTGACGTTAAAAAGTTTTTTTTTTTTGACAAACCACAGAGTTACTGCCAAAACAACAAGTTTTTTTTGCAGTGGCAGCCCTATCAAAACGGCGATGTATTGTGAAAGTAGTCCGAGGGTGCAGGCCTGCCTGCCTGCAGGTGCCTGAAGGCGGGGCCGCGCCTCATCTGTCTAAACAACACCTTCCAATCACTGCCTGTCTATCTGCACTTCTGCATCGATAATGTTAACGTGCCAATTTAAGATGTTAAAGTACCTCGTGGTAATATCAACTTGTTTATGTACCATCTTTCCAACAAACTATAGGTGGGATTTCTGACTGAAAGCTAGAAATAAATTGTTGATGAATTTGCTCTCAGTGAAATATATACAGCTGATATGATAACAGCAGTGATAGCCAAGTGGTGTGACCGTCGAACTGCCAAGTCATAGGTCTCGATTTCGAACCCATGACACGCATCTCTGATTTTACGGATTCACGTGCGTATTGTAAAATAATCCTTTGCTTCAAAATCAGTGAACGAAAATATCGTGAGGAAACCTGCATGTCTGAGATATATTTCTCAACAGCATGTGAAGCTAAGTCAGAAGCCCATGGGCAGCATAAAACTCTGGCACCAGGCTAGTCACTAACCATACGAAACGAAGAAGAAACAAATAAAGACGATGAAGGAAAAGGAAAAGATGTCACAGCTAAAGAGCAGTTTCTGCTTGATAAAGATTAAGTTGTGAATAATGGTCGAAATCCGTTGGTTGCGGGAGGCGCAAGATTCGGTTTTAGTGACGATATTTGGGCACCAGTGAGCAATTTTAATAATGATGATGATTTTGAAGACAATACGTATAACTTAGCTGAGCAACGTTACGAAAGGTAGGATAATTTGTCATATAAGCATGTCTGCGATAGTGCAACAAAACACCTATAAAATGTTATCAGAGAAGTAAAGGCACTCAATATAGTTTCCAAAGGTAATAAACCTACTGATACAGTTAGCATACAGAAACATAGGAAATTTCCGATTGAAAAGAGACGTGTTTGTTGGCAGTTTTTTAACGTTTCAGTGGCTTCTGGACTTTAATCCATAATTCCCAATATACAATAATAATAATAAAAGTTGATAAACTTGAATTGATTGACTAGATCCAAGATAAATCAACTAATACCAAATCAGAATAAAATTAAAATAACTTTACGTAAATTGTTCATTATGATTACGTAAGATGTGATGTATGCTGCTAGACTGGAAGCCGACCCCAACATAGTTGGGAAAAGGCTACGTAGATTGACGTAAGATTTGTTTTGGGACATAAATGACCTTAATAACAAAGATTACACCATTATTGGGTTATTTAGCATACAAAGGGCCTTTTGCGTCCTGTTCTTGTTGAATAGTTGATACCTTTCCACATTTAAAATAGTAAAGATTTGTTTTAAGTCAATTAAATAACGATTGAGAGTAACACGATGGAGACCCAAGATGACAAACAACACAGTTTTAGAAAACTAATTTCATCTTCAAAGTATATCTACATACATAATGATAGTTGCCACTTACATAAGACATAAACTGTGCTCATACAATGACGAAATTAAGCGTATAACGATGGGAACTGAGATTAGGGTGTATTATGACAACTCCATAAATGCTTTGGGATTCGCCACAATGTTATTAAAATTCCTCTTGGCAGTTTTAAGAAAAACTTCTGCTTCATTGTCGATTTTGAGTACAATAGTAGGAAGTCACATACGGAAGCTCACGTGTACTTGATTAATTTCAATTATGTAATCTCTTAAATACCATGCTGCGCTCCAAAACTAGGATCCTTGACGTTGTCCAAGCATAAATGGGATTGGACGGGTCACGTTAGCATGCATAGTGCCTGAGGATGGACGGCGCCGTCGAGACCGGCCCAGGAAGAGGTGGCGAGACAACCTAAACGCATACTGCATAGGATGAATCGAGGTGGCTCAAGAGAAAGTTGACTGGAAGGATTTGGGGAAGGCCTTAGCTCAGTAGTGGGACAGTGTAGGCTAAAAAAATCTCTTAAATAAATGATTTGGTCACAAATCTGAGCCTTCTGAATAAACATATTTGACAGAGAAACTCTACTAGACGTGATATCTCCTTTTGTAACATTCATTATTGTCCCTGAAGTGAAGTAGCCAATTCAATTCACTTGTTTATATTCGATTCATGCTATCAAGTTTCAAGATCTAATGAGAACTGGAGTTTCTTAGTAAAGGTTAAAAACTCCGCGTAGGCAAACTACATAATTATGAACATTGAGTATAGGCTGCATACAGCAACTACAAAAAAAGGTAAGAAAATATACATTGAATAAACAACTTGGTTATATCTGTATTTTATGTATATTATAAAGCTAGCGCTAATCTCTGGAACTACTAGTCCGAATTGAAAAATTCTTTTTGTGTTGGATAGTCCATTTATCGAGGAAGGCTATAAGCTATGTAACATCACGCTACGACCAATAGGAGCCGAGCAACAGGTGAAACCACGCGGGAGCAGCTAGTTCCATATAAATGTAACTAATTTATGACAGAGCTTCTCGGTAAAACACCTATTTTAGAACGCAGCCACCATGGATATCTCATCTATACACGGTAATTTTTAATTCACTGTTAAACTTTCAGGGCATGAAATTACCCATATTTATGAGCAAATTTCACTATTAGACCAACTCTGAAATATCGGCTTTTTCATACAAAAATGCAATATATAACCGATGAAAATGTATGAAACAGATGTATATTTTTTTGTTATTTCCCAGTTTGTCCCTTAGTGGATGTTGTTTATAATCATGAGTACTCTCATCTCCTGAGAGGTTAACAGTGAATTGAAAGTCACCGTGTATAGAAAAGTAATTTGAAAAATATTTAAAACCTAAATGAATTTCTTCCCGTCGCATCGTATCATATGGTCTAGGTCACGGAAGAAAACAACGGGGTCATCTACATACAATAGTTACCTAACCTCTCGGCCGAATTGAAACAGAAAGCCCCCTGACCACGTCTAAGTTAGAGCGGTAAATATGCTGAACAATAAACGATAAGAAAAAGTATGTAAGTACTTACCACAAGCTCAGCGAACTTGGCGTCCAGTTCATCTTGAGGCGGCATGGGGTGTGTGGGGGTGACGGCCTGAAGTGCCAGGCCGCCCTCGCCTCCAACCACACAGTAGGTGATCTCTGGGGGCTCGTCATTCTGGAACAAACAATATACAGCTCAGATTATTGTTAAGGTAGATAAAAGAAGTAGGTACAACTGGTCGACACTTAGGGCGTTGCAGAATGTGCAAAAAGCATAAAGAATATGCAAGACAAGACGAATAACTAGATACAAATGTGGAAGAACCAACATAAGTTGAAAACGTCTGTCTGCCTAGCCTTTTCCCAACTATGTTGGGGTCGGTTTCCAGTCTTACTGGATGTGGCTGAATACTAGTATTTTACATGGAACTCTGACCCCAGGTTAGTCACTAACCACACGAAAAAGAAAAAAAGAAGACATGGAGCGACTGCCTATCTGACCTCCACAACTCAGTCAGTAACTGCAGGGTAGTACGATACCCCTTGATAAGACTGGCTGTCAAACATCCAAGCTTTTGACTACCCGAAACGACTGTGAAAGGTCCACGAATGACAGCCGGGACCAACGGCTTAACGTACTTTCCGAGGCACGGACGAGTCTCGATATGTAAAGATGGTCACCCATCCACGGATCAACCGCGGCAAGCGTAGCTTAACCTGATGGATAGATCCGTGAAAACTAAGTAAGTTGAAAACGTAAGAATTGTAAAATTAAAACATTGTTTTAATTATGCTGCATGCTTCCATGGAGAAATTACGTAATAATATTTATGTAAAGATGTAAGTTAAGAAGACTTCATCAAAGAAATATCTAAAGACAAAAGTTTGGCAGTACCAGGTTTCAATAAATATAAGTAAACAGTAATTACAATAAGAGCTGTCCATTGGCCTATAGTGACGGCGACACACGCATTACACATGGAGTCAATAGCATTACTACTACAAAATCCTATTAACTTCGCAGTAGTTGTAAATAAACCAATTATATTTATTAATAAATTAGCAAAACAGAATATATCCTTGGATGGAAGCAAATTCATGTTTACTTCAATTTAGATTTCTGAATAACCACTTCTTCTTCTTTTCGTGTAGATGGTACTTTTTCTGTATGTTATTAATTGAATGAGCCCATTGGCTTGCTACATTGATCCCGGCTTTATCAAAGACATTCTTCTGGTCATCCGAGGTGCAGGTGTACAGGCACTTAGCACACTCCATCAAGTGGGGCATGGTCTGGTCAGAAGATCCGCAATCGCACTGAATGTTGGGTGAATCGCAACAAGGCAAAGACAAAAACCACTAAGACAAGGAGCTCATATTTTATATAAAATCTCGACTCAAGATAATTTCGATACTGTAGATCAATTTGAAACGAATAATGAAGGCCAGGAGGTAGTATCGATCAAACACAACGACGTCTAGACCTTTGCGTTTAACCTTGAAGTTAAGATTGATTAGCAAAGTGTCTCTAATACTAAATCTTTGTTCCAAGAATGTTACAACAGAAGATAAAAGTGCTATTAAAGTAATCTGTGAACTATAGTTACTAATAATATTTGAAAGGATCGAGAAACCTACTTTGAAGTTCAAAGTAGGTTTCCCGTTTTCGGTGTGTTCAAAGTTTGAACACACTTGATCAGAGAAAAAGCAAGCAATGAAAATTGAAGCTTGGCAACATTGATTAGAAATTGATGGTATTTTTTTTTGTCCTGGCAATATGTTGTAACGTAAGTTGTCAGTTGTATTAAAATATCTTAGTATTAATGTCCAGAATAGACTAACTAAAAACTATTAAAATAAGGGTTTGATATTATTTTGTGCATTCTGGAAGAATATGTATAAAGAAGATAATAAGTAACAAATCAAAAATAACAGACACCACGCAACATAATATGACGCCATATTAAAACAACATAACTTATAAATCATCCGCTGACAACCAAACAAAAACACACAAGCAAATGATTCTCAATCCAAGACGCATGTCAGGCGCACGTGGCCACAAAAAAACGAAACAAGAAAAGAAACTTTCTACATACAATAACTCATTTCCATTTCAACATCTGGCCAATTTAAGGAAACCATAAATAAAATTACTGCAATCAATACCTAATTATACTAAAATATTCCACTCACATTGGGAGAATTTTCTCAGTAAGACATAAATCAACGTGAGGACATAATTTGTCCGTGGTAAATACAAATACTTGGTAAGAAACGAGAAAAAAATTATCGAGTTAAAAATAAAATGAGGAAGACATTGGTTCCTTCCTTTTAAGGGAAGTCGACAAATGGGGCCGACAAGGAAGTACGCACAGACGAACGGACAAGCAGAAAAACCTCGTATGGCAACACTGACAATCGCCAGAACGCTAAGCTATTACGTTAATAGGAATGTAATTACTATTAAACACATGATTCGTCGATTCGCGACGTTTAGGTGTATTCATAGTTTATTTCTTTCACCGGTTTTTGAACCGGTTAGCAGGCTGTAATTATTTAAACTTCTCTTTAATAACATACCTGCACGGTTCTTGCGTAGACCACTCTCTTCAATTTGAAATGATACGGTAATAGCATTTAGCGTATGTTCAAAACACAATAAACATAACATCACGCCTCGTTTCGCCGAAGGGTTGGGCAGAGGGGTACCTATAGTACAGGGTTTTCCAATAAAAGGTGTTATTTTAATATTCAAAGAAAAATGCAATTTTTTAATATAAATGATCGAATGTTTATTTCATTATAAAGAGGAAGGTATGCCGTTAATAGCGGCAAAATAACATCAGGCAAATGACCACCACGACCACGCTTACAGGACCATATAAAATATGGCATTTTTCTTTGAATATCAAAATAACACCTCTTATTGGAAAACCCTGTAGTACACCGAAATTTCAGCAGTTATGTTTTAACCCCTCAAATATCGTATGAACCCCATAGGTTCTTAAGAAAAATTCTCTCGAAACGACAGTAAATATAACCATATAAATCGTTGAGCTCTTATACGGCTTCTAATACGAACATCTAATGAGTTAAGTTCCATGTAATAAGGGGCGAGCCCATCGGACACAAATCCAAACTCCGGGTGGCTACTGCGAATTTCCAGATTAAAAAACCCTACCTAATTATCTATAACACTTTGCCCAATCAAACCCAGGGCCTCATGTTCACCAGTAGCCCTTGTGACATCTAGAACAACGAGACATTTGTTCAAAAAATCTTCGTAAACCTGATAAAATGTTGAACCTATTTTTATCTGCCCCTTGACCTCCGTTATTTAATTGCTATAACAGTTCCAATAATGCTGAAAGCAATTTTATTCGCAATCTGCATAAAATTGTAAGTATCTTGCTTTGCCAATCCAAAAGTAATGATTTCACTTTCATTTTTATCACAAGAGGTAAAGGGTCAACGTAGAATTCCTTTGTGATTTCTCTGTGTGCTTGACCAAGGCAATTGTCGGCTATTACTTATACTGTGGTGCCTATATTGACTTCATGCCACGGAGTTTGAGTAAATGGAAGAGCAATGTCAAGTATGCTATGTTCAGCTTTCCTATACAGAGTTGATACGACAGAGGGGCTTTCCTTTAAACAGTTTATACTAGGGACCATTTTCAAGCTTTGTACCAAAAATCAAATAAATAGGAGCAGTAGTTTAGTCGCAAATGTTTTTTTAAGTTTCTGCCCCGTTTGAACACGATGTATCTTTCCTAACAGCGCTCCGGCGCGCGCGCGTCGGTGCCGCTGCGTTACAAGGTCAGTTTTTATTTACAAAGGGTGGTTGCGTTTTACTCTGATAAGCTATTTAGTTTGTTTGAAAAAATGAAAACCTCATTTTTGGTGCTTTTTATTTTTATACCGTACCGAGTTAATACTAAACACGTATAGTATACGTAGTGTAATTTAATGCCCCTCTGTCATATCAACTCTGTATATGAACAAATTAGTTGTTGCCAGCGGCTTCGCTCGCGTGGATGTCGGAAATTGTGCCAAGGAAACGTACTACCGGGATAAAAAGTATCCTATGTGTTAATTAATCTAGCTCATAATATTTTTGACAGCTATAATCAGCCTAGAATGATCCCATGTCTGGGACACAGGCCTCCTCTCATCGAGACGTAGTGGGCCGTAATCAACCACGCGGGCCCAGTGCGGATGTCAAATGATTTCGAATTTTTGGTTCTACGACATGTCGGTATCCTCACGATGGTTTCCTTCACCGTTTTGAGAGCAGTGGTGATGGAATAATTTTCACAAAGTAAAACGCCTGCTTAGGTTCCAACCAACGACCTAAAACTCGTAATTCGGGGCAGTTACCACTGCTCTAATGCAACTATGTCAACGCAAAAATATCCAGAACTTTCGAAGAAAATTGTCTTACATTTCCAATACCTACACTAATTCAAGATAATAATTAAGAAGAATACTGTTCCGGGGTCAACATTTCATTCGCTCACAAATCCGTGCTCCATACAATCTGATAATAACGCGCACGTCCATACATGAACACGCTAAAAGCGCTTCTGAGTCAGAGTGACCTTTCGGCGGCGCCTGCGACAGTCCGACGCATTTCTACGAACTGACGCCCGATGTCTCGCGAATCCATTGACATAATGAATAGGGCTGCGCGGAGAAAGCATTATATAAATTAACTGTTGATTTCTGAAAATTATTTATTCCGTGTAGCCATAAATAATGACAATTTGTAACCTTACAAAAAACCTCGCCATAGCCCAGGGCATTGGAAAACCACCTTCAGGATTTTTTTTTTTAAAAAGGTCCAGAATAATACAATTTTACCTCAAAGTGTTTATTTTTTTTTAGAAAACCATATTTTATTAGCTGCGTAGGTACATATCGTCCCCCACAATTTACTGAAGCGAACTGAGGGGAACATCGCAGCGGTGATCTCAGACTTCGTACCCTCGCCCTGCTATTACTTAGTGTCGCCATCTTTAAGCATTATTGCTGGAAAGTGACTACGGGCGACGGCTACCCAACATTTAAGAAGACTTCATGACGTGTTTCATCCGTTTAAAAATACGACAACGTAAAAGAAACTTTTGATCGTCAACTTTTTGAACGGTGATTTTTAAAAAAATGTAAATGCCGTTACAGAACTAATTATTTTACAGAACTCCAGTGAACTGATGTGGTAGGAACATCTCAAGTTTTCGCACCAAAAATAGACTTTGTCGTTAGATATGAATCTTCAAGAGCAACACATAAGGCATGAATTACTATATCAAAAACTCAACTTGAAATCGTATAGTTGCAACATATTTGTTTACCAAATGGTGAGACAAGACATGAACCGAGGAAACCGGCATGTCCAGCCAAAACACTCTCACTCCCTCTCTTAGAGAAGAGGCCTGTTTCTCAGCAGATGCAGTGGGAACATTATAGGCTGATTATGACGAGACAAGACATGTCCCAAATGCTTTCTCATTTGTAAGAAAAAAGCAGGACAATATCCACATAAATATGTATCATCATAATTTACAATACTAAATGAGACGTTTCAATGCAAACACAATTCTAATCCCGCAAACAGAAACTACAGAAAATAAACTACTGTAAACCACACCAATTAATTATGTATTCCCTTAAGTACTCGGTTAATTAACATTAATAGTAGAAAGTACTATAGACTCTGCACAAACAGATGGAAAGGCAAATAAAACTTATCAAGACGACGCATTCAATGCGGTCATGACCACAGAAGCAAAATATTTGTTGAGAGAGAACAATGGAAAATATCCATTAAGACCTAATGAGCTGATATAGAATTAAGGATTATTATGCTGTATTCTGCATTCTGTTATGATTAGTGGTTCCACTAATAAGGTTATTATTATTTTTAGGAAATACACAGCTAGATTTATATCTAATTAATCATTTAAATAGCATTGCCTTGTTAACATCTGTTCTATGTAGGTTATAATCTTCATATTATGATTATTAAAATGTTAATTGGATTTATTATTAAGGTGAGTTGCTCCTTCCGGGTGCAGTTTGCAATATAATATGCAGTAATATTTATGAACATATATCAATATCACACGGACGACAATTTAGAAAAAGCAACCATTTGAAAATGACTATATATATAAACGATAGAATTATCCAATATTTTGACTGATTTTCGATTGGTACGGTCACTAGCGCATCATGTTACACCAAACTGCAATTTTTCTCCAAATGATTTTAAACCTTTAAACGTTGACAGTTAAGTTCAAAATCGATGGAAAAAATTTGACAGTGTGTGGTAACTTGATGTACTGGCTGTACATAATAACAAAGTTATGTCTACAATGAAAATCCTTACTGCTTAAAGAATAGCAAGTGACACACTAAGTACTATAGCCACGGTTCAAAATTCTCCTCAAGTAAATCTTCCATAAACAGTTAACTGTAAAAGCCTTGGAACGGAGAGCAAAGAACTTAACCCTGACATCACCCAAATAATGACTCATACAAAAGTTACACTCGGCATTTTTGTTTTTAACACCCGCCATCTAAAATTATAAATGCGATAACCCTACAACCCTTTCCAACACACAAGGAGTGTAGTATATTTGCGTCGATGACTTCACCCACTCGACTGCAGACTTATTTGCAGGGCCATCATTATTAGCAACATTAATTTACAAGAGTTAAGATGTGAACGGAGACGCTATATTATGTGGTAATGTGCCAATTAACTTGATGGGTGCTATGAAGGATATGAAAGAAGAATCATTCAAAGAAGACGTCGTGATGTTTTTAAATGAGATTGTAAATACTAAGAAAGAAAGGAAAATGTTACAAATTGCCTTCGATGGGACAAAATTATCTTCAAAAGTAGTTATGTTAGTGAGTATTACTTTAAATTGTCAAATAAACAATGTCATAGATCCTAAATACTACTAAGAGTAAGTGAAACATTTCAAAAGAGTAACGTTGGTGTTTCTTGCCCATTCTTCTCCATATGACACTACCTTTTGGAAGGGGCGACCAGAATCAATTCTATTTCTTGTTCATTTTGACGATCAAAAGTGCCTTTCTCGTGCTTATTTGAAATAAATGATTTGACTTTGACTTTGTAACAAGACAAGATTAGGAACTTTTAGTTATGATCATTCTAATCTTGAACGTTGAACACAAAACCGATCAAACCAAGGGTGACAAAACACACACGTTCGTAAAAGTCGTATGTACACATTTGAACTTCCGAAGAAACGCATTTGCATAAATAAATATTATGTTAAGACCGAACATTAACTTCAAAAGGGTGAGAATTTAAACCTTTGACTATTAACACCGTTCTCAGAAAAACTCGCGTTCAAAAACTGTTTATTTAAAAAAAAAGAACTTACATTTTGTATCCTTGCGGTCGACTGTTTTCTTTTCAAGCTGAAGAATCTAGTTTTGTTCATGTCGGGACAGAAACCCCAATCACAAAACGAACAACACCAAACTGACAGTTGATTGATTAATTTAATTCGAGCCACTTGACTACGGTGTCAATAAAACGCTTTCCCACTTGCGCAAGAGTCAATCGACGGAAGGACCAGAAAACGAACGAGACATGGCCGCCTGGCGCCTCGCAATGTGTCTCAATCAAAACTAAAGACCTCCATGCTGTACCCGTAATTGCTTCCCGTATTTATCGAAGTGCATTGTCTCGCTCTAATTCTATTAACAACTAAATGGACGTTTCATTAGGGTCCATGTTGACGACCGGTACAATAAGTAATAAATGAAATGTTTGTGTCCGAGGCGAGTAAACAAGGGCTGGACGCAGACTGAGTAATAAATACCAAAGTATTTATCAACGCATTTACTCGGTCAATTACTAGGTCTCGAGTTCGAACCCAAGGCACGCACCTCTGATTTTATGGATTCATGTGCGTATGGTATATTTATCACTTGCTTAAAAATCGGTGAAGGAAAACATCGTGAGGAAACCAGCATGTCTGTGAGATATTTCTCACAGCATGCGAAGCTAGGTCGGTAGGTAGGTAGGTAGAGGCCCATGGGCAGCTTAAAAACTCTGACACTAGGTTAGTCACTAACAACACGAAAAGAAGAAGAACGCATTTACTTCGAACAACAAAGAATATGCATTAAGATTTAATAATTCGAACGTTATTAAACGATTTGGAAACATACAAGTTTATCTTGGATCGAGACATTACCCATTAATATCACATACAATAATACACGACCTTGCTCCAAACGATCCAATTAAATTTGTTTCAAACAGCCATAATCCTATCACCCTCGACCTTTACTCTGTAATCAGCTTACGTTTGAGAAATATGTTTAGTAATATTCAAATCAGGAATGTTAAGACTGTTAAGTGGCTTCATTGTTATATTTTGACATGAACCCTTATCGTTTAACACGATTATGTCTGACCTGATGTCGAACTTGCGACTTCTAACTAGAAACACGTGGCCTGTCGATCAATGGACTGTTTCATTCATACAATTGCGCCTTTTTGTGTTCAATTGTGCTTGATTGAGGTGGTCGAAACGAACCTTATCTCGACTTTTTATCAATGTTACAAAGGCTGTGTTGATTGGCTTACCGTTTTTGGCATGTTACTCACGCATACCAGTTGCATAACATTATCTGAAATCGCATCAGTTCGTAATAGGATCATACATCATGACCAACTAAAATATTAGCTAGCAGGCATAGCGCCACCTGAAAGAGCCCAATTGGCTCCTGACAGACACCCTAATGCCACAAAGACTGAAAAGCCTAATCAGTTTTTTAAAGTGAGTGGATCACTGAAAACCATCAATAGAAAAACTGCAGCTGTAGCGAGACAGTGCTTCCTTGCCTACACCATTCGTTCCACGTGCTTAAGATCTCCTTCCTGGGCAACCTGGAAGTCTTTAAACAGACTCCGGACCTAGGTTGGCCGAAACAAGGAAAACCTGCTCTGGATTCATTGACAACTCCGCTTTGGAGTGTAAATGTGGAAATGTTCCACAAACGAAGGGACCCTTAATATTGTGTCCTGTCGTCTGCACGTTACAGGGACTGATGGACGCTAGTGATGGCGCTAAACACGTAGCCGAATTCTGGGCCGAGTACATTTAGATTGACATCGACACGCTAAGAAGAAGAAGATAACATGGTAGTCAAGAGTCTATTAGTTAATTCTGAATGTGAATCAGTCGAGAGCTCGAGAAAAGGAAAAATTCACTTCAAATAACAGAAATCATTCCTATAAGTAATTTGTAAAGCAATCACTGCAGATGCGATTCAATCTCGCGACATAGCAATAATTTAGAATAAGCACGTGTACGAAGCCTCATCTTGGACATCATATTGAGCAAGTGCCATGCATGTGCCGACTGACCGACATCTCGTCTGCTTTCCAATCCAATGTAAACTGGTTTTCAATAGCGCATGCGTAGGGCTGACCCTTACCTATAAATAGCCCTTTCATACTGGCAACAATCTTACAGAGAAAGTTAGTTTAATTTTAATGGAAATCGCAAGAGAAATGGCCTCCGGAGAATATATGAGTTCTTCATAACTTTATCGCAATTTACACACGGCAATTTGTTTCGAGATAATATATCTCCTTGTATGTTTGTTTTTGTAAGCCTCTGTGAGTAATTTGATTGAACGAACGAGTAAACATTATAAGAACAAAGATAATTTTAGCATCACTAATCAAGCGTGTCTGGCTTCATTCATTAGTTTGCTTATGAATTTTTTATCATTTGCTTTGGAACGGTCAATGATCCGTTCTTGGTTATGAAGAAACCCTAACAAAGATAGAGGTTTACAAACATCTTTACGTTTTCCTTGGTGAATGCCAAGGACACCCACTTATTTAATTAAAAATACACGAAAAGTTCTTTTATGGCCAAATGTTACGAAAAATAACAATAACAATTCAGCATTAAAAACTACATATATTATTCAAATCGATCTTCTAACAAAGCATTTTTGATTCGCTTTTACGTACAAAGAATCTGCATAATAAATTGACAGAATAAATTACGTCAAGAACATACAAAACACACAAAATATTGAAGATAAATAAACATGTTGCTTTGATTAATACATCGCGGTTTATTAGAAATGTTAATTTTGATTAGAAAACCCACGATATGGAAGGAAAGATTTCTCTACGACAAATTCTAATGCCTAACCTATGAACTGACCGGGCACAATAAAATTTGCACAAAATTTAAATACATTAACACTTGTTAATCGTATCAATACGGATATCAGAACTACAATTTCACTTTTGCGAAATTTATACGACAATGAATAGAAAATGTAATAAATAAACTTTCTTGGCTTTCAAGGGGCATCAGATTAGGAAGCTGACGGCTCCATCGCTCTTAATCTTGAGTCAAGAGGATCATTGAAACCGGTTTGCCAACTTTCGGTCCAAACAAAACAACTAAACAAAAAGAATGTCTGAAGAGTTCAACATATATACTCATAACCTAGAAATCGAGCACAATTGTAATACATCTGTTTCATCTTTCCCAGATTGTACAGCCTATACCTAATCCAATAGACTCCTCAGGCTAGTGTTAAACACTGCGATCACTAAGTATACCAGGTGAATGGCCAACAGCATGTATCTCGCTGATAACATCACACTCAGCAAACCTGTTTCACGTGAGGTTGTAGACCAGATGTCTGCCTGGCTACACATTACACCGTTACTCGCTTCACCATAGGTAACCGAACTGCTTAACTAAATGAGTTCATACACAAAGTTTTAAAAAGCACAAGCCATTAGAGATACAAATACTGAATCTCTTTACAATTCCGCTAAACAAACCTTTGGAAATATATCAATTACCTATAATAAAGTGACGATGAAACTTAAGAAAATGCTGATTGGAAAGACCAAGTAAAAATAAGCAAAGAAATAGAACATAATTAAAAGCCCGACACAGACTTTCCTCAACCAATATAGGATGGAAATGCAACTAAACCATGTCTCGACACTACACACAAATCTTAATTACTAGTAATTCGAAATAAACGAGAATATTAAACATCGATACGTTCGATGCTACGCAGCTGACACAAATTGCAAGTGTAAACATGTTTATTTCTCTAAATGCAGCTCATGTTACTCTAACCGTCACAGAAATCGATGCAGAAGACTAACTCCTGGCCAAGTGCAATGAAGCACGGTTTGCGCATAAAATATTCACAGTAAACCGAACCAACCGCTACAGGTACATCTTTACCCTCAGGCGATATATTATTTTCTAATTATATATAAAATAGATTAACACGAGTGAAACCAAAAGTGGTTTTACATAGTGTCTTTCTTAACATCATTCTCCTGCCTGTACGCAATTTCGCTTTAGTCTTTTTCTTCCATACTTCTTCATTAGTCGTCATCTCGGTAGTCACTCTCTTTCTATTCTAGCCATATTATCTTTCACCCTTACCTTCTCGCTTTGGTCTTCCTCTACTTGTATAGCAGAGTGTATTTTTAACATCTCAAATCATAACATCATCATTCTGCCCTTATCCCAATTTATTTAGGGTCGACGCACCATGTCTTTTTCTTCCATGCTTCTCCATTAGTCGTCATCTCGGTTGTCACTCCCTTTCTAGGCATAGCATCTTTCACACAATCCATCCATCGTTTCTTTGGTCTTCCTCTACTTGCCGAGTGTTTTTCTAACATCTCAAATCATAACATCATCATCATTCTCCTACCCTTATACCAATTTATTTGTGGTCGGCGCAACATGTATTTTTCTTTCATACTTCTCTATTAGTCGTCATCTCGGTAGCCACTCCCTTTCTAGCCATATCATCTTTAACACAATCCATTAATCGTTTCTTTGGTCTTCCTCTCAAATTGTAAACTATCTTTGAAATACAACGACAGTGAAATGGTTTTTTTTGCAGACTCCCGATCAAGCTCTTCATTTATTTAAGTTGTACTTATCTGCATTCAGCGAACCTTCTGTTTCCATTTCCTGATATAACTCACGTTACTAATACCGGAGTGGGTGTGGCAATTACCTTTTGGATTGCTTTTAAGCTATTCTAAATGTTAATTATGTCGTTATAGCCAACTTGAACTCATATAGACTTTTGCGACCCGTTTCTCAGATTGGTAAACAAAGATCTCGAAGTGTATTGAATTTAAAGTTCAGGACTTGTTGTAATTTCTTGGATTACATATCGTTCCACTAAATCTATGATCTACTGTATAATATTCTTACTAATAGATATACTCTATACAAGTATACGGTGTGTTAAGTTAAACGAGAAACATACTTTCAGATTGTATTGTAGGTACTCATGGAAATCAACAACTTTGTCCATGGGACCAACTCTGAAATATGAAAAAAAAATATAAGCTGTACCGTGCCATACATTTTGACGAATTATGCGAACATAAATGTACTGAAAAGCAGTTTTTTTATTATTTCAGGTATACTTCCATGACCAAAGTTGTTCATTTACATGAGTATAGTAGCCCCTGAAAGTATGTCCCTCGTTTAACCTAACACTGTATAAAGGAATAAATATTATGTATCGGTGTTATGTATCATACTTGTGGAATATTTTAATGAGTGCTTGAGTTTCTATTCACAGCGATTCTTGTAAAGTGTCTTCAATAACGATAATTTTTTCGTACCAGTACTAATAAGCCTTCAGTAAGTTGAACCTAATCTTTACTTCAAAACAGCTTAATACGTCTGGGCAGACATAGATAATGATATTAGTGTAAACAACCTCGGGGAAATGAAGTCCTTGGACTCGACTTTCACTGAAGGCGTGGACTATGAATAGCCAACCTGTTGACTATGGCTAACCTACAAAAGACCTTTGACCTTTAAGACACGAGTCATGAAGTAAACAAGTTCAACCTGACTGAAACCTGTCTGGTGCTGCAAAGAATATATTAAATCATAAATGCTTTCATTTTCTACGGACACTGTTATAATGAGAATACTCGAGACTCGAAAGATAGTGTGGAATATAATTTTGTAGGAGAGTTACGAAATGTTAGCTACAAACTGCTTGAAAGCATAAGCATGAATATAGTCATCATCATGAATAAGGTAAACTAATAGCGCTATTGCTTCATTTAAAAATTTAAAAAAATAGTGCCGTATAATATTTGGAGGAGCTCGTGGCTAAGTAATAACAGCCGCACAGATTTATTATAGATCGATCCATCAGGTTAATCTGCGTATGGGTTGTTCCGTGGATGGGTAACCATCTTTATATATCGAGACTCCTCCGTGCCTCGGAAAGCACGTTAAGCCGTTGGTCCCGGCTGTCATTCGTGGATCTTTGACAGTCGTTACGGGTAGTCAGACGCCCGAAAGTCTGACAGCCAGTCTTACCAAGGGGTATCGTATTACCCAGTCACTACTGGGTTGTGGAAGTCAGATAGGCAGTCGCTCCATGTAAAATACTTGTATTCACCTGCATCCGGTTAGACTGGAAGTCGACCCCAACATAGTTGGGAAAAGGCTAGGCAGAATGAGTGCCGTATAATATTTCAGTGGAAGACCTAATGTAATTTAAATAGGTTAAAAGGACCGTCATAAATATAAGCACTACAGACACTAAAGCGGCCAGTAACAAATTGATATTCAACCTTAACATACGAAACCTCTTTTCAGCAAAAATAACCAATGAATTTCCTAGTCCCTAAGGGACTGGTGAAAGTACGAAGCGAAACGAACCCTAAGCCGAACCCGATATGCCGTAGGTGTAGTGTTACTAGCTAGTGAAGTCAACCGACACGTTCCGGAACAATTAGCGGCCAAGTACTTACAATAACGGTGCATAGATCAACCAGATAACCAGTAATAAGGATATTGATCAATACTTCGCTTGATTACTTCGTTTTGTTTGCATATCCGTGGCTAAAGGGAATAGGGAAATTATAATTGATGGCATTGCATTGAAAGAAGGAACGGAAACTTGCAATAATATGTATTTAACTGCAACCCTTGCAATACCTTGCATTGAGGCTAAGTTAAGTAGCTATTATACATTTAAATACCTTTGCGGATGAATGAGTTGTTACAGCAGGCTTTCATTCTACCATTAACCTACTTAAGGTCCAAACGGAGGCAATTAGAAAAGGAAACAATTCAAGAGAACTACTCAGACTGAAGATTTCGGACTGTCTGCCAAATCTCCAAAGAATCAGCAACTTAAACAGTCTTATTACAAAACGAGGTCTTCAGTTTTTGGAATTATTTATTTATATATTAATTAGAACTTTAATGTAGTCGAAAAATGGATCGAAATTAAAAAAAAAATGGTTCGATGGTTTAAACCTGGTCTGAAGATAAAGTTTGTTTTGTAAAGAGTCAATTGAGTTCCATGAACATTGGTATATAATAAGTTGTAGTCACGAAAATAGTGAAGGTATTGCAGCATTCCTTATCAAAGCACGGTAAATCTACGATGTTGCCACCATCAGCTGAATCACATAGACGATATACACCACGTCAATTGACGTCTTTAATATCTAGTCTTCCAGCAGCATCATCTATACCGTATACACATCCATAAACAGCTTAAATCCTGCTCCTTAGCTTATTTTAGTTTTTGTATTTCCTGTGCATGTATAATAAATATTTTTCTTTCTTTCTTAAATTAAAGAACTTCTTACTAACCTGTAAACAAGGGCACAGCGGCCACCGTCGGCGCAACGCGTGCGGCATCTTCTTGCGTGGCGGCTCGGGCTCCGCCGGGGGCTCGCCGCACGCCCAGCGCACGAGGCGCGTGCGGGCTGCCTCGGCCACCTCCAGCCCGCGCGACCACGATGGCAGACCCTGGGGAAGAAGGAGAAGTTGATGTTAGATCCTGGTTTATTGTTAAGAAAAGATGGAGTTGAGGACGTTAATCCACCTTTTTCGTGTGGAAAACCGTATTTATGCCCTCCATCCGGGAGCAGGGGAAAGGGTGTGTCAGAGTCTTACTGAATATCACAACACGACGTGCCCACGGCCAGTCGGTGGAAACACTCGTGCATCTATCCCCAACCCACCAGATGTTCAGGTGAGCTTGAAACATGCACGATTGGATACTGTTGTTAACTGTCCTGCTCTGGTCTGATCTGTTTTATCTAGTTCAACCAAATAGACAGTCAATACCCCAAATGCTAGTCTACATCCTATAAACTAGATCTAAACAAACAACAAGCGAAAACAAATCTTCGCGCAGCATCACCTATTTCTCATATAATCATGCAAATCAAACCGTACAAGATCATGTCAGTCAAGGCCGATCGTAACGTGATGCTGCGCACACGCAACTTCTACGCGCACGTAATAACGGTATCACTCATGTTTAGCGGGGTTTTGACAGCGAGAGTGAATTCGCTACAGTGACGAGCAAGAAAAGTTTGCCATGCGTAATTATTTATTTTATTTTAATTCTACTTTATGCGAGTATACATGCGAATACACGAAATGTGTTTGTCCTACTTAAAATTAGGTAATATAAATTTTAGGACCGCAAAACTATACCTGCATAATATCAGCTGATAATGAAAACTGGAGTCTAAATGAGCTAAACAAATCCTAAAGCTGCCATGTTACGAAATCCTAATTACGATCCTATTAGCATTATTTTACGGACGATTATGAAAATGCATAAAAAAACACTAATAACACACGCTATTTCACTTGAATGCAGCAGTTACAATGGAGTAATCTGTAAATCACTTTTCGCAACCAGGAACAGATACGCGACACGCAACAACGCTCACATCTACTTGCACACGAGATAGTCATTTCAGAATCACGACCAGACAAGACAATTGAAGAAATAAATACTTAAATGTCATAAGCTAGCGAAATATATCCTACAAGCCATTACCTACTTTACCTACTGCCTAACCCTTGGCGTAATACAAGGTTGATGTTATAATTTTAACTAGCTATAATTTTATTTTGGTAAGTCATCATTTCATTTCTTTTAATCATAAAAATAAAAAAAAACAATGGTAAACTTAATCAGTGAACAATACCTTTTTTGTAAGTGGTTAATCATCAAATGATCCCTCCCGCTCTGGGTGGAGCGGAAGGGAGCGTCAGACTCTTACTGACTAAAACCTATCCATGTTCCTTCCTTAGCTCTTTATGTTCCAGGGTAGCGGTAACCCTTTCGGACAATCCCGCTGACTACAACCCATTACTAATATAATATTCCGTTCCAAAAATTCATCATAAATACTGACGGTTAATATTTCTGCTCGCCACTGTATAACCACGTCGTGTAGTGAAGTGACAAAACATCACAAAGGACTTTCTTCCGACATGCCCTGACGCAACTAATCGGAATAGGAAACGTGGTAGTTACGGTGAATGGGAATTCTTAAGTTAAAAAGTAGAAACTAGTTCAAATCATCGCCAATATAATCGATATAAATATTCATGTAAATAATTACGTCGGTAAAGACTTGCCTTTCAATTTTCCTGATAAAAGTATTGTGTTTCTCGATCCTCTTCTTAGCGTGTCGATAGCGAAAATAGTACCTCCATATAAATTATTTTTTTAAATTTGTTCGGCTCAAAATTTAGCGACGCGAATACCGTTCTCTGACGCAGCCATTAGGTTCTCACGTGTGCATGTGACATGCATGAGCAAGAAAGGAGCGTCCCGAGTGACGTAACCTCCGACCTCTGCTACGTCCGGCGTACCCTGGGCACTCGACTTCTGTCGATTGGCTAATCCTATCACTACGATGGCGAATACAAAATTTACTAAAAACACAACAACTTAAAAACCAGTTTCAGTACTTTGCTTGCTCATTCATATTTATTCACCAAAAAAAAGAACTCTTTGAGGTAACGTTTGTTTGTATTAAGGCAAAAATCATGAAATATGTATTCCGCAGACCAAAGTCAAACAACCTTTTTGGTCAAACCTTTTTTGTTTTTGATCACGAAGAAGATTCACTCTTACTAAAACATAACCCTCAACGAGCAGCCCATTAATGAGCTATCAATCACTTACATAAGTCATTAACTCAAATAGCTGTTACATCTAATTTACCGTCATGATTAAGTCAATTTGGAAGCAATAAGTCCAGTTTAAAACGTCTTAACAGCACTTAACAAAATTGCATAAGATGATGACCATAAACAAGAACTTTTAAAAAGTTTTGATAACATTTTGTTTAACTTAAATTTTAATTGCCCATTCACTATTTATCAGGGTTTAAACAAACTAAGTTAAACTAAGCTGACATTATTGTACTTTTTAATGCAATATTGAATGAACGATATTAAACAATAGAGATGAAATGTCACGGGCATAATGTTGAAGGTTTCTTAGCTTTAAAAATAAATAATACCATCATATCATTAGAAGCTATCTCCCGTACCGATGACTTTTGAATTTGACAAGGTATGAAGACACATTTTAAAGAAAAAGAAAACAATACAGAATCATAGTAGCCATTTTTTTTGACAGTTTATTAGAGAAAATTTATTACAGAAAATTCTGACAGGACAGTCAAAATTCCTGCTTGTAATAAATTAATTTCTATTCGTTTATTTGTCCGACAACAATTTTGAACAAGGCAATGCAATAATTTCTAGTAAATTAACCATAACTATGTTTAATCTCAAGCCACAGTTGATAAATACTAACACCACAGATAATATAATACACCTCTAACACATACAAAGAGACATAATCTAAAGAAATTGCACAGTCCGTCGCAAGCCGACATTTAAGGTCCGTGAAACAACTTGCAACCTTTTAATTTAATGTAATGTCTACGTATTTCAGTTTATTTAATATGATTAGAGAATAATGTGCAGTAACTGGTCAAAATACGATCCGTTCACATTTGTTCTGAGCAAATCAATTCCACAGACTTTGTAGTACAGAGGCCAGCTCATCAAGTTACCACTATCTGTCAAATTTCTTTGATAATATTTCAACTTTATTGCAAAGATATAAGGTTCATTTTTAATTGAGAAAATTTGACAGTTAGGGTAGCTTGATGTGCTGGCGTCTGTACAATGTATCGGTAACTTAATGCAGTATTTGAATTATGCTTCCAATCCCACGCATGTTGAGTGTAGAGCTGAAAGTCTGCCTACACTAGGCTACTAAGTTGTAGAGTAGAACCAGATGCCTACTAAGTTGTAGAACCAGAGGGCTTAGATAAGTGGCAGTCTTTTACAAAGCTATTACTATACAGTGTTATAGGTTAATTAACGAGGGACATACATTCAGGTTGTATTGTATAGTACTCATGAAAATCAACAACTTTGACCATAGGACCAACTACGAAATGTAAAATCAGCTGTTCCATACATTTTGACGAATTATGCGAACATAAATGTACTGAACACGTGATTTTTTTTTCGTGATTTCAGGTAAAGTTCCATAGTCAAAGTTGTTAATTTGCATGAGTATAGTACCCCCTGAAAGTATGTCCCTCGTTTAACCTAACACGCAGTATAAGTATTGTTCAACGACTTACAAATAATTGACATAAGCTTTCCGGTGCCTTATGTCAAATTGTTGATTTTATCATTATCGTTATTGTTGTCACATCCAGGTCCCAGGATCCCAACAAATTCATCAGGAACTAAGGACTGATCTGTATCAAGATGTTGATAAGTAGAGGGATGATGATCAATGAGTTCAAAAATGTTTTTTTTCGAGTGTGGGAAATCATAAAATGTCTCCTCCCGCTCTGGACGGAGCGGAAGGGAGTGTCAGACTCTTACTGACTAAAACCCATCCATGTTCCTTCCTAAGCCCTTTATGTTCCGGGGTAGCGGTAACCCTTTAGGACAATCCCGCTGACCCGGCAAGCGCTACTAAGCTGAGAATTACATTGAGAGGATAAGAGAGTGCGGAGTTGTCTCATGTTCCTAAGTTACCAGCAACATTCATTTTGCTTTATTACAACCTATCTGTATAAAGTTTTTATAATAAAAATATTTATCGAATTAAGTAAGAATAAAATCGTGACTCCTATCAAACAGGCGTGTTAATAACTGTACTTTCAATATTAGTTAGATTTAAAACGGTAGGAGTTGATTTTAACTTTCTAGGATGACTAATAACATTAAAGGTAAGTTTCATGCCTGGAATAATGATGTTAACGCCAATTATATTTATTAAATATGTAATTATATTATAAATATACTTGGAGCTAGCATCATCATTTTCAGGCATAAAATTTAACATTTAAACTCATGGCACCAATAAGCATAAGCATAATATTATGGCATTAAGTCCGCCTCTGTACATTTCTGTGCTAAAAGTGTTAAATAAATAAATAAACTCGTCTGAGGCTGTTTATCAAACAATGCAGTACCTATTATACAGGGTGAAATTAAATTCACCAGCATAATATATGGAACCGCTGATTTTTGACCCCAAAAAAGATTGCCCTTGAATTTAATGTGACCCTGTATGAGTAAATGAGTATGAAAACTATTCCAACTGCGACGCGAGTAAATCCACAAACGCTGTACGATAACGAATGCCACAAGGCTGCCAAGTTAAGTCAGAAAACTCAGAGATAGGAAACGCAAATAACGGACAAATATCCGTAAATATTAGGCCAACTCAAACCCTACTTAGATTAGAATAAAATAATTCCGAGCAAGCCACTTAACATTAGATAAACCTAACTTAGATTTATTTATCAGCCACGAATTAACTCAACTTTAAATCCGAGCATTTCAATATCAGAGGTTTTAATCTAATTAATTACCCGCGGACAGCCATCTTATCTGAACTTAGTAATTTATGCACACCCATCATGATTTAGTTCAGCGCCGGTTTCGACACCAAAATAAGCTATTGTTCCGCTGAACTTTAGTTCGGCATTTGCTGAACTGTTGCGAATTGATCATAAAGGTATGATAACCGAATGTGATGTTTCGATGTTCAGCCGGTTTGTGGTGTCTAAGTCTAAGAAATGCGTGTGGCTAAATGTGGAATAACTGTTAAAATCTTCAGATGCATGGGTGATTAATTTTGCGGTCCGAAGTGGTGATAAATAGCGAAGTAATTGAAAACACCGTTTAATTTGCTTTTTGCAGTTATGAAGAGATTTGGGTCTTTTAGGGAAGGTTTATTTCTTTAGAGAAACCTCTGGATATCAGATCACAATGAAAACCAGTGACTAGGTAAAGATGAAGAACAAAAACGTAAACTATGTTATGTAAAAGGTTATTAACGATGATCTGTCTTAAAAAAAAACTAGACAAACAATATCCAATCACAACACTAACCATCAACAATGACCTTGCAATAACAAAACAAGAAGAATCTTTCACCACAGCAATACAAAGGTGTGTCGAAAGCCTTTGCTAAACCCAAAAGTCTAATTCAAAAAAATGTAATTCAAAGTTTCCACACAAAAACAATGTAAATGTTAGAAGTGTAACAGCTATACATATATGTACTTTCAAGCGTCAAGTGTAGTGTGTCAAGAGGTTACGGTTAGCATGGGAAGCACGTCGGATGGGTGTGCAGCTACTAGGATGTGGTGAAAGTGAATGAAGTGGCCGAAACGTTGGTTCGAACAGGCTTACAGGAATTAATTATGATGCTATCGAAAGCATTGTTATTTTAGATGGGAACAAAGGGAGACGTGACAGTTAGGAGGAAAAATTTGATAGTGGCACTTTTAGAATGTCTTGTTCAAACTTTCAACTTGCTCAAATATCAATGTACATTATCTATTGATATTTATAGGTATATTCGGAAACTTTTAATGACTTCGTGAAAACGTACGTCGTTCTCATGGCAAAGCTAACCTACTAACTTAAGGTATATATAACCTAACCATCGTCGGATATTGTCACAGTTACGCGAATTCTTTACAACGGACGAATAGTCTTCACTTTCGATTTACTCGTCAACATCTATAACAGAACACATTTTATTTTTAATGATTTTTTTACTTAAAAGATGTTTTATTTGGATAAGTATTCTAGCTTGTTTGTTACTCATCCTAGTTTTTTCTTTGTTCTCAAAGAGTCAACGCTGAAATTTTTTCACATGAAGAATCATAATGTTGTAGGTACCTACTTTAGCTTTAAGTTTACAATCAGTTTCTCGTGACTTGCTGTTTTCGAAAGCATCTGACACATTTCTCTCAAAAGATTTCTTGTGAGTAGAAATTAGGCGACCCACAGCTTAATCGCACATTACAAGACTATTTATGAAAATAATGCAAATCACTTCAAGTACTTGAACATAGCTGCCAAAGAGGTGAGTACAGTCACGTGCAAAACTATGTCATACACTTAGCTGATTTCATAAGCGGTTTTCTCCTTAATTATTGAATGAATTTGTATGTTGTCACACACATTACATTTTCGAATCCATAGGTTTACCGTACATGTCGTATCTCAAAGTTGAAATAATTACCTATTTTACGAGAAAATCGGTTCTGAAAATTACTAGGTGTATACACATTGGTGCTCGTGACTGTACAGGAAACACGAAAGGCAAGAAAGCGTTAGACGAACAAAAAGGTAGATATTCGACCAACTGCAGTTTGAGAAGCAGCTAAATCTTCGTCTAAAGACAGTAAATAAAAAAAAATGCGAACAAAGGAGCCTGCATTCAGCCAGAGTAAAATACTTATCAACGTTACACTCTTTGAACTCTGTAATGACACTAGACTGTTGACATAGAGTGTTGACTCAGCACTCCCGCGACATTTCACAAAGCACATAACAAACAGACATACAATACTGGCTTGTGTGAACCAGACAGAGCAGTTTACAAGGCAAGATATTTTTAATGTTAGTATTTTACTCTCAAAAGTAAATACATTTTTAAGTGTGTTTCAACTCGTAATTTAGAAATCCTGAACTATTTTGGAAGATGGCAAACATTACTAAACCAATGGTCGCATAACTCGTGGTATAGGTACAGTCAAAAAATAAAGAATTTTGAGTGAAAATAAAAGTTATAAAATCTAATTATCATAAAAACTAGTTTAAAGCCAACCAAGTATGAAAATTGCATCATTATTTTTAAATGCGTGCGCGCATAATTCCAAGACTGGTCTCAGTTATACAGATTAAATTAAGGTCTCGTCAAATCCTTGACATCTTCGACATTAGCATAAAGTAATTACGAACAAAAACCGATTTGATGCGTTATTAGTAAATTGGTACATCATCAATCATTACTTACCTTTTTTTTTTTTTTTTTAAGGCTGGGAAATCATCCAATGACTGCTCCCGCTCTGGGTGGAGCGGAAGGGAGTGTCAGACTCTTACTGACTAAAACCCATCCATGTTCCTTCCGTAGCCCTTTATGTTCCGGGGTAGCGGTAACCCTTTCGGACAATCCCGCTTACCCGGCAGGCTTGGCCCCTTCATATGCTGACATCTCTTTGAGGCGCGCGTGGAACATATACGCGCCGTACGGCACGGGTCTGGTGCTGATCGGACGGTGAGTCACCCATTACTCACCGTCCGCAGGCCCGCGCCTACGGTGGCCGGGAGTCGTCACGTGGCTCCCGACGCCCGGAGCGTCTCCCGCGGCGGCTGGGACGGGAGGACCTTTCTCTCTCCCATCCCGCCACCTCCTTCGCGAGCATAACTTTTTCGCAGAAGGAGGTGACTGCCTCCCACTCCCTCTCGCCCCGGACCATGGCTTGCACCAGGGCCGGGCGCGAGAGGTCGCCGCCGCCGATCGCCTCTACGAGGACACGGCGGTGCTCCGCCCAAGCGGGGCAGGTTTGCACCGTGTGCTCTACCGTGTCCTCTGGGCGATCCTCGCAGTGGTGACACCCGGGCGTTTCCTCCCGCCTGATGATGTGCAGGAACCTCCCGAAACATCCATGTCCGGTGAGGACCTGCGTCAGGCGGGAGGTGAGGGCGCCGTGACGCCTCTCTAGCCACTCCTCAAAGAGGGGCCTTACCGCCACTATCGTGGCGTGCCCTGCGCTGGGTTGCGACAGTCGCTGATTCCAGGCCGCCATGAGATCGCGCCGGAGGTCCGTCCGCTCCGCCGCAATTTGCTGCGGAATCATTACTTACCTATGCTTCGTTTACGTTACTGAACACAAATAACGTTGGGAGATCTGTGGTTCAAAGTTCATACCAATCAGGGATATTTGAATAATAAAATCTGAATTAAATTCTAATATCTCGGAATTTAATAGTTAGTTTAAGGTAGATAGGAGTTAAGCGGGATTGTCCGAAAGGGTTACCGCTACCCCGGAACGTAAAGGGCTAAGGAAGGAACAAAAAAAGGTAGAATAATTGCCGACTTATATAAATCAATTCAATCAAATAGCTTCCACTGACGAATGCTGTACATTGATTACTAAACCCCCGCTGGCGGGTTCCTCACTGGCTAATATTTTAACAACAGCGGGCGCTAATCTCTATTAAAGTTCCTGTCATACTTGAAAGAATCATTCATCATTCTTTTCTTCTTCATTTAAGTACTTGTTATGTCTGATAGTTCCAAATATTAGCCGTCAGGATAATAATAATATCCTTGGATATTTCACACAACGCCATATAGTCCCAAGCTAAGCAACCTAATGCTTGTGTTATGGTAACGGAAAGATAATCAGTATCAACAGTTTTTCGACCATCTTCATTATCATTACACATATACGATTCACTGATAACATTATACAGTAGCGATACATTTATAATAACTTCTTTGTTCACTAAATACACGCAATGTACCACAAGCTTTATAACTGGTATTAACTTTTTATTAATCATAAATGTCTTGTAGCATTCGGCTCTTACATTTACAGCGATCACTTACTCGCGATATTTTTTTATTATACTTAGTTATATTACATCAGTATTAATGATCTAGGCATTACAAATTTGCAATTTCCTTATTAGCTGTATCATTATGTAAGATCATCAAAGCTTTCGTTTCAATCAAAGCGTGAGTGAGTTAATAAAATGTTAATGCATTTTTATATTGTTTACGCTTAATGTATCTTTGTCTGAGTGCTAATTTAAATCCATTTTTTTTTATCTTTTTTATTTTTTTTTACATACACTTATAGAAAGCACACAATTGATTATTTAAAACGGTCATAAATAAAATATGACATCACACAGAAAAAAGACCGCTCGTCTTAAAAACTCCATCACCGTACAGAATTTAAATATAATGCGAAGATATCATTGTAAAATTGCATTTAATGCTAATAAGTATTCCGTTTCATTCTTAAAATATGTGACGTCACATTGTTATATTTCATACAAATCACGTAAATATTTCGCGTTTTAACAATTCATAAAAAGTAACGTTATTGACTACCCTTTCAAATACCCAATTAGACCTCTGGGGTCTGTCTTATCATGCCATGGCCTGGGATTTAATCAATGCGCTATATAAGAAGTTATTATTCTACTGAAGATTTTATAAACGAAAAATTACCTAAATAATAATTGACATTAATGTTTTATCTCCTTGACTTCATTGATTTTTGACTTATATAATCTCTTTCCAAACTATTATTCAATTTTTGTTGTAATCCCTATTATTAATAATTTTATGTACTTAATGATGACTCATAATTTTTAGCAACTATATTTGTACGCCGGAAACGGCAGAATATTTTGGACGTAATACGCACATAACAGCTTTGTACAATATTCTGACAAATAAATGCATTCTATTCTATGTTTTAATCGAGATGATGTAATGTTCTTTCAGTTTAGGATTTTTATTTTTACTATTCATTGAGTCTCTAATGTCTATATTGCAGATTTAGTCTTTACTGTTTTCTTTCTTATTAGTTTGGGATCGGAGTCCTTCTTGGACATAATCATAGGTCTACAAATTCATTGATTTTTTCAATTGCCTTTTTACTTTTTCATATCATAAAAATTGATTATGTGAATGTGTACAAAGAAACAATAAACGCTCTCTCCCAAAATCCATTAGTATGATTAAAAAAGTAGCACAAGGATCCGTGATCCAAATAGAGCAGTATAACAAAAAGTAAACAAGTAATATATTGTGAATTCTACAACATATCGAGATGCCCTTATTGAAGCGAACGATGCCACAGAAAGTCTGAATAATTCATGTCACACTCACATCGCACTGACGGACTTGAAACACAACGACAATAAAAGTGCACTATTGATCAATTTGTATGTAAATGTATTGAAACTGTATGAATATAAACCTAGTTGAAAAGAGAACGAATTCAAAACATGAATTGCTGACAATTTGTCTATTAATTTTGCTGAAGACGATATTGTTATTGCAATAGTTAAAATAAATTAGGCTTTTAAGGCTACTGGTTACAAAGAATAAACTTTGCAAGTATATTGTGGGACATGTTTAAAGCTTTGTTTCCATCGTTTCATCTTATTGATGTATAAACAGCACCCTAATTGCATGATCCACTAAAAGCAATTGCTTTCATATTGACAGTTCAACAACATTCATTACATCATTAACATTGCTAAGCAGACTAATTTTTCGACCATATAAAGCAACTAGCTGCTCCGACATTATCCCAATGATGATCGGAGGATGTCGGAAATTATCCCAAAGGAACGTATTACTGGGATAAAACGTATTCATGTATTAATCCAGGTCATAAACTACCTCTGTGGCAAACTTCATCTAGATCCATTCAGTCAGTAAGCGTGAAGGACGGACAAACATACAAACTCACTCACAAATTTTCGCCTTTATAATATTAGTGTGATAGATTAACAATATCCTTCAGATTAACTATATCTATAGTGACTGATAGAGTGTGATGCTCAATTAGACTGCTAGTGCTGCCATCTAGCATCCAGATGCTTGCAAAAATAGTGTTGTCTTATTAGTATTTCTGACAAACGACATATTTAACCCATTAGATGTTCGCCTATTAGAAACCATTTGCTTATAAGAGCGCAACGATTTAAACGGTTATATTTATTGTCGTTTTGAGAGAATTTTTCTTATGAACCTATAGAGTTAATACGATATTTAAGGGGTTGAGGAATTCGAAGACTATACAATTGGGTACAATAGTAAGATGTTAATGCATCTAAGTTATGCCGAGTTAAATAGGTCATGAATAACATGATGTGCCAATTTGGCTTTGAATCCTTTGGCTAAAGTAACTGTACTGCCAGCTATAATTTACGTTTCATATGTTAAAGACCGAGCTTGGCTGAATTCTACTGGGGCAGTTGGCAATCCAGTCAAATGGTAGAACATAATCATGAATGCATTGCTTAAACTGCTGCTCGAAATCACTTAGTAGGTAGTTGGTTTACCCGGTTCAATTAGAGAACCGAATATACTACATAGATATACTACAGTCATAGATACTTCTACAATAAGATCAAAACTTTCAAAATGGGGCTTAGAAATCAAGTCATTCGTAATACTAATTAAGATAAAGATTAACGTACCTAGAAGCTCGTGGCTAAGTACTAACAGCCGCACAGGTTGATCCACCAGGTTAAGCTACGCTTGCCAGGGTTGGCCGTGGATGGGTGACCATTTTTACATACCGAGACTCCTCCGTGCCTCGGAAAGCACGTTAAGCCGTTGGTCCCGGCTTTCATTTGTGCATCTTTGACAGTCGTTACGGGTCGTCAGAAGCCCGAAAATCTGACAGCCAGTCTTACCAAGGGGTATCGTATTGCCCAGTTACTGGGTTGTGGAGGTCAGATAGGCAGTCGCTCCACGTAAAATACTGGTATTCAGCTGCATCCGTTTAGACTGGGAGCCGACTCCAACATAGTTGGGAAAAGGCTAGGCAGAAGATTAACGCACCTAGCAAATAATCATTTGCTTAACATTAGATATTCGTCCATTAGAATCCGTTTGTTTACAAGAGCTCAACGATTTATACGGTTATATTTATTGTCGTTTCCGAGAGAATTTTTCTTATAAACCTATGGGGTTGATACGACATTTGATAATAAAGTGAAAAACACAAACATCCTGATGAACTCTTTATTGATGACTTTCTCGTAAATCCCGCTAAGTCGTCTATTAAATCATATCTATATGAATCGGTATTGATTATTTTATTTATGATTTGTCGGGGTTACTCTAAATCGATTGTTGAGTGTTCCAACACGCCCATCTAATAGAGTTATAGCGCACTATCGAGTTACGTATGAACGGATCGGAACCGGCAGCCGGATCTAGCATCGATACAACATGGTTACATGTTACATCACTAGTAAATAGTGTTGACCCCAATTATTTATTATGTAATTAGAGTTAAACCAGTACATTGATACGTGTGTCCATCATTTCTTTGCTGTCCATCTCTGAGAGTGATTTGTGTTTTTTGTCCGCTTTATTTTTTCTACGTGACAAGGCGCATGCGTAAGATCCATAATATTATAACTGACTGATTAGAACTCTATATTGAGTCAGTGTCAAAGCTCGTAAAATTACAATCACCTTCAGGTTTCCCTCAAAGCTCAAAGAACCAAACATCATTTTTGATTGTGCCGATTTCACATTTCACCTGTTACCTCCGCCAAAACTGACGGAGTACAAGTAGTGGGTACACCAGCCATGACTCAAACCGTCTAACTATTGACTGTTGAACTATGACATCAATGTGTGTAAAATTGAGAATGTAAGCTGTGATCTCACTCAAGAATTTCTCACAAAGTTGTTTTGACTTTCGTGTGAGGTTACTGAAGTGTACATTAGTAGGTCACTACGTGTTTTTGAACATTTATGGGGAGAAATTAATTAAGTTTCACTGTATTTTTGCATCTTGGCTTGTTTGGGAAAAGGTGTTTCCAACATCTTATACTATAAGCCACGAAAGCCAGAATTATATAATAATAAGTTCTACAAATGACAGTTTGCTGGAACCATTGATTCCCTCCACGAGGTCCAGACATAGTAAAAGAACGAGGTAACGCAGAAGAACTCGGGAAATTTCACATATTATCTACTAAATCAGGCAAAATCTCAAGACAATCTTCTATTAAAGATTAACTTATCATTAATCGCCGACACGGTTGGCGCAGTGGTTGAGCGATTGACTGCTGCGCAGCATGTCGCGGGTTCGATTCCCGCACGGAACAAATATTTGTACGACCTGCAAGTATTTGTTCCGGTTCTGGGTGTTTTTCTATCAATAATATGTATGTATTTCCAAAAAACAAAATGTATATAAGTAGTTTATACTTTATCAGCCATCTCGTTACCATAACACAAGCATTAAGTTGCTTAGCTTGGAACTATATGGCGCTGTGTGAAATGTCCAAGGATATTTTTATTATTATTAATCATTCACTACAGAGAAAACGTTAGCAAAACTCACGCACAAATCATTGAACAAAAGCAAGAACATCTTCATTTCAACTTTCAAGGCTCACCTCGCGACAAGGTGAAGACCTGACCCCAAAAGATACAATGCCAATAAAGTTTAAAGACCACTAAACGTCACCAGTCACACTTGACCAATTTGTCTACAAACAAACGGCACATAGATTTTTCGCACTAGCGAAAGCTTAGACGAAAGTTAAAGCTAACTTATCTTTATAACTACTAAGCTTGAAGATGAACAGTGTGAATGATTATATGGCTAGAAAGGGAGTGACTACTAAGATGACGGCTTATATAGAAGTCATTCATTCTGCCTAGCCTTTTCCCAACTGTGTTGGGGTCGGCTTCCAGTCTAACCGGCACCAGCTGAAGACCAGTATTTTACATGGAGCGACTGCCTATCTGACCTAAACCACCCAGTAACTGGGTAATACGGTACCCCTTGGTAAGACTGGCTGTCAGACTTTCGGGCTTCTGACGACCCGTAACGACTGTCAAAGATGCACAAATGACTGCTGGGACCAACGGCTTAACGTGCTTTTCAAGGCATGGAGGAGTCTCGGTATGTAAAGATGGTCAAAAAACAGCCATATCTATTGGTAAAATAGCTGTTGATATCAATTACTTCGAACTACTTATCAACTTGTCTTTATCTTTCATAAATTAACTATTTATGGAGAGCTCAGAACAGATGTACACGTGTGGTGCCATTCCACAGCTTAGTAGGATTTCTTATCGCTTTCAAGCACCTTAGTTAATAACTTATTTGAGTTTCTTGACTCATAAACGTCACAAAAGAATAGAAGACCGACGACCATACACTTTCTTCTTCGTTTATACACAGGAAAGAGTTTCCTGAGATAGTTCCCATATCAGGGAGATCTTTAAACGACCATAAAAATGTCGAACGGAAATCAATTAAGTTTAACGACTCGATAAAAACTAGGAACAAATCGGAATTCGATAGTAATTTACACATCCACGCGGGCGAAGCCGCTGGCAGAATATAGTTGACCGTACAAGCAATTACTAATCTTAATAGACCAATACTTAAAATGCACGTCTTATAACAAACACTGCTACTATTTTTTGCATTTGCATTTTTTTTTGCTTTTTTTTTTTTCTAAGCTCAGTGTCTTCAACACACATACGTGTTCATGGCAGGGTATGGGTCTTCTTCTTTTCGTGTGGTTAGTGACTAACCTGATTTCAGAGTTTTTATGCTGCCCATGGGCCTCTGACTTAGCTTCACATGCTGTTGAGAAATAATCTCTCAGACATGCTGGTTTCCTCACGATGTTTTCCTTCACCGGTTTTAAGCAAGTGATAATTATACAATACGCACATGAATCCGTAAAGTCAGAGGTGCGTGTCTTGAGTTCGAATTCGAGACCTATGACTGTGCAGTCCGACAGCCACACCACTTGGCTATTACTGCTGTCAGTGTATGGATTATATCCGGTTATTGGCGGATAAAAGGCTGACCTAATTGGTTGAATAGTTAAATAATGATGTCATTCGTCAATGTTGTCAATCGTGCAGACACATGACACGTGTGTGTAGGCTGTTGCAATTTGTCAATTGATGAGCCCAATCGTCGAGAGGTCGTGCTATGTTCGTGCAATTAGTTAACGTTCGATATTACTTGTTATGTAACTCGAGGGGCTTGTCGCTATGTAATAACCGCCACATGTTCCATCGATCAGGTACAGTTTCCGAGGTTGGTCCGTGGATGGGTGACCATGACCATCATTACATACCAAGACGTCGTGTCTCAGAAAGCTCTTTAAGCCGTTGGTCCCAGTTGCTGCGGCAAACCAGAGTCGGCTGATGGAAAAACCCAACAGCACTTTGCACGACCCGGGAATCGAAGTCCTCATGCTCAGCAGTAGCGGTTGCAAGCACTAGACCAACGAGGCAGTCGACGGTATATAAGGTATTATATAAACGTTTATATTGAATGGTCAAGACACAAACTTGCAAGTACCCATAACAGATTTCGTAAGACATGAATGATTTATCATAAATTGAAGAGAACGGTACATGTTTCAAGTATTCTCTGTAAGTGTTTCTGCGTAAGATTTTTAACAAATAATTACGATAAAAAGTCCTTCATAAAAATGATCCTGTGTGGTAATCCAGGATATAAACTATCTGTGTGCCAACTATCATCTAAATCTGTTCAACGATTCACGCTTGATTGAGTAACAAACATCGAAACATCTTTAAACTTTACATTTATAATATTTGTAGGAAGTAGGATTGGGAACTTATACCATGTGAAGAATACAATACGACCATAAATGAATACACTGACAATACTGATGAATATGAGTATTTTGGAACTATCGAATAATTCCTAACACTGAAACTTAAAAAGTTATTATTTCAAACAAACTAAATAATAGTGACGGACCGACAATGAGTTTTGCCAATCTTTGACTAGCTGTAGTGACTAAACTATTAGATATATTTGATTGAATTTTCGAATGCAGGCTTTTTTTTTAAGGCTGGGAAATCATCCAATAACTTCTGGTGACAGCATTAGGTATACGCAGTTTAATTTATGATCGTATTGTAGTCTCCACTTTGTATATCAATGTAACCGCGATTAGCAGAGAGCGCGAGAGCTGTCCTCTCAGTTAATCTCTAGGTTAACAACCTCTTTACATTGCCAACAGTGACAAATAACTTCATATTGAACTTATCGACAACATTTTCCACGCATGAAAAGCACTGAATAAACAACAATGAGCTTTATAAACATCCAAAGCATACGAAAATCCACAAAATATCGAGTTATAACTGATCTATCGTTACTGTCATATAAAGTGTAAGAATCGACATATTTATGGCAAAATAACTCGTGCGTACATCAACGTCAACTTAAAAATGCATTATATAGGTACAGAATTGAGACATAAAACTGTTTGCAAAAAGTACCACACTCGATGACTCGAGCCGTTTACGTGAAAAGTAATGTCAAAGTTTTTTTTTGCAATAAATATGCATTACTAAGTACTGTTGAAAATGTTGAAATACATCATCTCGTGAATAATTGAGGTGAATGAACCTTTTTATGTACACATTACTCGTAAGTATATGTATGAATAATCACGGAAGTGTGTACGTTAAAGTATGAATTAAACGATTGCGTGAATATGAATGAATCGAAATCTTTAAGCGGGATTGTCCGAAAGGGTTACCGCTACCCCGGAACATAAAGGGCTACGGAAGGAACATGGATGGGTTTTAGTCAGTAAGAGTCTGACACTCCCTACCGCTCCACCCAGAGCGGGAGAAGTCATTGGATGATTTCCCAGCCTTAAAAAAAAGGTATCTTTGAAGTCGTAGAAAAGGGATTCGTATTTTTTGTGAAATTGACAACATGAAGGAGACTCCAGATTGACTATTTGAATCGGTCTAAAATAAAATATGAAAGCACATAGGAAAAAGACAGCTCGTCCTAAAAACTTCCATCACCGTACGGAATTAAATATTATGCGAAGATATAATTGTAAAATTGCATTTAATGGTAATAAGTATTCCATTTCATTCTAAAAATCTGTAACGTCACATTGTTATATTACATAAAAACCTCGTATAAATTCCGCGTTTTGACAGTTCATAAAAAATAACGTTGTTGACTACCCTTTCAAATATCCAATTATGACATTTGAAACCAATTTTAACTTAAAGAGGTGTATTTAAAATTATGTACTCACTTACTATTTTGTTATGGTCGCGAAAATCACATACAAATGCCGCGTTTTGCCAATTCATAAAAAGTTAAACATTATTGACTACCTTTTCAAATACCCAATTTAACATCTAGGCAGGCACATATTAATCAATTGCAGTACTATTATTTGTTATGTGCCTGTTATAGGAACATGAATAAGCCTAAAGTTATAATATTGCAAATCTGTATTATTGCCAAGTATTCTTAGAATCAGGTAGCAGACGCCCTGGCATCCACCGGCATTGTTTACACAAAATTTATATCACCGACAATTGTATAGTAATACCTGAGAACAATGCCATACTACTCGGAATACTAAACGAAATATTATATGAGAAAGACCACATTTTATTGGTCTTAGTTTCTGCGAATTCGTATCAAAATGTCTCATTAAACGTGAATAAAAAAGAAGTGTGTGCAAAGTCTGATTTATGGGCATAATAACCTGAATAACAACAAAACAAAATCGTGAGACAATGACATTTGCAGATTTCTTGTTACCTACAGACAGACACGAAAAAGTAAGCTGTCTAGTTATTATATTTTATTTTATATTTGGTGTTGATACAAAACAGGTCTAAATGAATGAGATTACAATTCCATAATAAATCAATTCAATACAATAGTAGTTTTGTATACACTTACTCATTTAGAATAGCAAATTTAACGTATTCCATGCCATTGCAATTTCTAAAAAAAAAAATATACAGATCCAAAACATGCATTGTTTACTAAATCTAATATTGCATTGTTTCTATTTACTCATTAATCACTGATCTTGAAAACAATAGATTGTGCTGCAACAAGAATAAGAATCAGCTGAGAAAAATGCAGCTACTTATTCATAATTTTAAAATTAGAATTAATTTTGAATTAATAAGACGATCTTTAAAACAAAAACCCAATATATCCATTCAGACTGAACTGCGAGATGCCCTTTACAAATAAAAAAAAACATTTTCAAAGGTATAAGAATCAGCTGAGAAGAAGGCAGCGACATAATAATAATTTTAAAATTAGAATTCCGAATTAAAAAGACGAGCTTTAGATCGGAAACCCGTCCCAAAATATCCATTCAGGCCGAACTGTAAGATATACAAATATAACTATAAAATATACCTACAAATTTAAAAAATAAACATTTTCAAAGGTAGGTACAGCCTTACTACACCCGTACAAATTAGTACCAGAAACACATCTGCCAGAATCTAATTTGCAAAGCACGCATCATCGCAATCAAAAGGCGGTGGCGCTGCCACATTGCCAAAAAACTATGCAACAGCCAACACATTTTGTAACTGCACACTGCACCGACTAATCACGGTGCAAATTAATTACTTATTGTAGCGAGCAACGCGGCGCGGCTGTAAGTGTTGCGATATGTCGCTCTGTCACAACTCACAACGGAGAAAAACCTTTACGAAATGTGCACAGTGTGACAATTGACTATTTGAAACGGTCAAAAATATAATATGAAATCACATAGATAAAAGAGCTCGTGGCTAAGTAATAACAGCCGCACAGGTTGATCCATCAGGTTATCCACTTGCCGGGGTTGTCTGTGGATGGGTGACCATCTTAACATACCGAGACTCCTTGCCTCGGCAAGCACGTTAAGCCGTTGCCGTTGATCCCGGCTGTCATTAGTGCATCTTTGACAGTCGTTACGGGTAGTCAGAAGCCCGAAAATCTGACAGCCAGTCGTCACCAAGGGGTATCGTATTGCCCAGTTACTAGGTTGTGGTCCACAACTTGTGGAAGTCAGATAGGTAGTCGCTTCATGTAAAATACTGGTATTCAGCTGCATCCGGTTAGACTGGAAACCGACCCCAACATAGTTGGGAAAAGGCTAGGCAGATGATGTCATAATTTGAACATAATTTTAATAAAGGTATAATATTTATTCAGACAATGCATTTAGCAAGTGAGGTTTTAATTTGAACGTAAATTATTAATTTATATGCAAAAATAATTAAAACACAGATAATTTGTGTGCGAAAAGGAACAATGAAATTGTTGGTTTTATGTCATTTGCTGTTCTTCGTGTGAAAATCCGGAATTAATTGAGTTATAATTTGGATTATCTTTTTATATTCTGCTGGATGGAAACCTTAATCAAACAACAAAAATTATTCTTAGCTCGTATTTGTAACCGACTTCAATAAGGACGAAGTCGTTTTTGAAGTCGGTTCAAAAGTTCAAAAAGGAGGAGTTCTCAATTCGACTGAATATTTGATGGTTATTGTTTGATGTTTATTACAATACATTTAGGAATACAATTATGAATTGAATTTGATAATTGTTTTTTTTTTCGGTAAGCTTCAGAGGTTCATATACATTTTAATAACTTTACATGGTTTTACTTATTCATACTATTTGTCGCTAGCTAATTTATCACAAGAGTACCTACTTGAAAATAGATTGCTGATTTGTGCGATAAAAGATGGTACCTCTCGATATTGTCGGCAGAAACTGAATGCAGAATTATATTTTTAAGTCTTAAGACAAGGGAGGTGCACCCTTAAAAAGAACCTTCAGGAGTGGCGACACTTAAGTGTGCCAGGCGCACCTGCGGCAGTCAGCATCGCTATCAGCTTAGCTGACTAGCTAATCTTTTCACTTTGACGTAAGCTTATCGAGGTTGAAAGAGTTCAAACTTTTGCATGTAGATTCATTAAACCATTAGATGTTCGCCTATTGGAGCCGTTTGCAAACAAAAAAAAACGTACGAGCTCAACTTAACGTATTTATTGTCGTTTCGAGAGATTTTTTTACGAACCTTTGGGACTCATACGACATTCGAGGGGCAAGCCACCTTTCATCCACAAATCAAGATTGTTAACCTCAAGTAGGTATTGCACAGCTTACATACATCTATTTTAATCAAGTCAGCCTTTTGCAGTCCACTGCTAGACATAGACCACTCCCAGGCTGCTCCAGTCCTGCCGGGTCAGCGGGATTGTCCGAAAGGGTGACCGCTACCCCGGAACATAAAGGGCTATGAGGAACAGGGATGGGTTTTAGTCAGTAAGAGTCTGACACTCCCTTTCGCCCCACCCAGAGGGGACATTTGATGGTTTCCCACCCTCAAAGAAAAAAAAAAGCTGCCCCTGTACTACGAGTTTCGCAACCCATCTGTCCTAGCCACCTTTTTAGTTGAGATATTTCTCAACAGCATGTGAAACTTAGTCAGAGGCCTATGGGCAGCATAAAAACTCTGACACCAGGTTAGTCACTATCACTAACCACACGGAAAGAAGACCTTTTTAAGGTCGCCGGTACATCTAGCTGGGTGGCATCCCACACTTCGCGCTTTCTTAGCTTTTAATGTGATTATACATAAATTCTACATAAGAATGTGCCGCATGAAATACCATTTCCTTTGTGGTAGCCAACCACATTCTTAATACTAAAACTTTACATGAATGTCGTTTTTGACCGCTACTTTCACGTTTTCTACTCAAGTTGAACATGCGACGTTACCAATTTTCCTCGAAGACATCCCAAGTTCTACAGACAGTGATAATATTGTAAGTTGAGGGGTCAGAAGTCATAAAGATGAACGAAAATCAGAGTTATTACTCAAAGAGGAAATATCTGAAAGGTGACCTGGATTAACACACACATACCTAGGTCATAAACTACCTCTATGCCAAATTTCACCCAGATCCGTTCAGCCGTTTGAGCGTGAATGACGGAGAAACATACAAACTCACATACAAACTTTCGCCTTTATAATATTAGTGTGATAAACTCATAACTCTTCGGACAATTCTGTTTACCTGGCTGCCAGGAGGCCAGCCAGGTAAACAGAATTGTCCGAAGGGTTACCCCTACTCCGGAACACAAACGGCTAAGGAAGGAACATGAATGGGTTTTAGTCAATATGAGTCTGACACTCCCTTCCGCTCCACCCAGATCGGGAGGAGTCATTTGATGAACCCACAATCAAAAAAAAAAGCACATAACGTACGACATCTGGATACCAACAATACGAACAACCGTCTCAAATCACAAATCGTTAAACGACAGCATTTAAAGCATTTAACATTACTTCCGAAGGTTACATTAACCTCAGGTTAACCGGAGCTTTAATTAGCAATAGGTCACTGAGTAAATAGGTTTAAAAGCACCATGTACTGTACAAATACCTGTCAATGTCACTGAAGCTGGTTTGGGCAGTCTGTGCAAACTGTGCTTCGATCGGTAAACGAATGAACATTAACTGAATATTCTATGAATCATTTTATGTTCGTTATGCCGTTGGTACCGGCTGTCATTTGTGGATCTATCTTTACGGGTAGTCAGAAGCCCGAAAGTCTCAGCCTGTCTTACCAAGGGGTTTCGTGTTATTTAGTTACTGACTGACTTGTGGAGGTCAGATAGGCAGACGCTCCATGTAAAATACTGGTATTCAGCTGCATCCGTTTAGACTGGAAGCCGACCCCAACATAGTTGGGAATAGATTGATTTGTGAATGATTTGTTTTTATATGGGACTTCTCAAATTCATATACGTATTTTCAGAGTTTATCTTGGAAATGACTGATATCGGTGAAGGAAAAACATCATGAGGAAACATGGTCTTATAGTTACTATAAATCTAAAATCGGCAACCTGTTTTGCGCAAGCGTTGTGAACTTGTGATCAATGCTCGAGTCTCATCATGAGAAGAGTTCTTTGCCCGCAGTGGCACAGCAAGACAATAAAATCAATGAACAAACAGTCTTTGTATTTTTCTTTAGTAAATTAATAGTTTTATTACGTATTCAACACAAAATCTGTAATCTTTTTAATTCTATTGACATTTACGTAGTCACTGAAAGGGAGTGCCGACTATGCAAATGACATTATAAAATCCTTAACGAGGCTTAGCTTAAACGTCATGCGTCAATGCTAGAATAACATTCGATTCTCGCCAGCTGAACTTAAATAAAATAGCCATCAAACAAACTATGTACGCAACAGATAATACTAAACTGCCGAATAATAATCCCAGCACGGTCTACCATTGAACATACTTCCCAGAACGAAAAGTATGTAAAATGGTAGACTTTCTGAAGTAACTACCCAAGCAGGGCGAAGAACCACTATCTCCAAAACCACCAATTAAACGAAATTGTAATAAATTATACATAACCTATTTATTCAACCATAAAGGACGTTAAGCCGTTGGTCCCGGCTGTCATTCGTGGATCTTTGACAGTCGTTACGCGTAGTCAGAAGCCCGAAAGTTTGACAGACAGTCTTACCAAGGGGTATCGTATTACCCAGTTAGTGACTGGGTTGTGGAGGTCAGATAGCTCCATGTAAAATACTGGTATTCAGCTACATCCGGTTAGACTGGAAGCCGACCGCAATACAGTTGAGAAAAGGCTCGTCTGATTGAGCTTAGGTAAGTTAAGTCTGGATTTGTGCCCGATTGATGGCAATAAGCCCACCCCCTGTTACATGGGATTTAAACATAACTGGTGAAACGTGGGAGAACTATTAGTACACTTCTACCGCACCCTTCAGGGTAATAACGATTTATTCCAGAAATCCCCACCGACAAATCCCCACCAGTGAAGATGTTTTCTTTTTTCAGAAACCCTCACTGCTGAAATAAACACAACTTAGTGGGGATTTTTGTAAAAAAAAAGGACAATACCTAGCAGGTGACATTGATTCAAAAGGTAGCTTTTGAAAACAAGATGAAAATATCATCCTCTACAGTACTCTACACTACGATTCCACTACAAACGAAACATATAACATTTCAAGACAATAGCGGGTGAGTAATATCGATCCGTCGATCACTGAACGGGTGATAAGATCGATTGACCAGATAATACTCGACTGCTGACAATACAATGGACCGCCGACAAGGATGGAGATCTGTATGAGCGAATTCTTTGGGCAAATCGCCCGTTGGCATTCTATACGGAATGTCAATGGTTTGGAAGTATCTTTTTGGACTCAATCGAATGGGTTGGAAAAACCGTGTGAATAAAATATTATCGCATTTATCAGACATGCTTGATGCTGATTGTAATGTATTTAGTTATATCAACACAATTTCAGACTCTAATCTACATGGTTTACTCCTGATCTAACCAATATTATATGTCTGGACTTCAAGGTGAATGCGCCACGATAGCCCGCGCAATTCAAATTTTCGTAATTTTAGATAAACATTTAAATATGAACTTAGAGGATTGTATTGATGATTTAAATGATTGCAGCTCTATACAATGTGTCAGGTTAAACGAGGGACATACTTTCAGGGGTTAATAGTACTCATGAAAATGAACAACTTTCGCTATAGGACCAACTCTGAAATATGAAAAAAGAATATTAGCCGTTTCATACAACACCATTTCATACAACACCGCTTATTGGCTGTTCCAACTTGCCGCACATTTGCGCACTCCAAGTCACCCATCCCTCGGACATTAGGCGCTATTAACGCTCTCCTGGACTCAAACACAAATCTTGATATGTTTGCGGATGAATGGAAGATGATACTATCAGAATGTTTGAAGTTTTGTGAGAAGAATGCGTGACTGAGTTGAATCAATTATATTTTATCTCAAATTATATTAAATAGTGTAAGTGGCTTCGGCCGTTCTATTTAAATAAATAAATACATTTTGATGAATTATGCGAACTTAAACAGCTGTTTTTTTTCGTGATTTCAGGTATATAGTTCTATAGTGAAAGTTATTCATTTTCATGAGTATAGTAACCCCTGGAAGTATGTCCCTCGTTTAACCTAACATACTGTATAACGTACGTACTTACTACTGCCGCGAATCATATTTTGATCGACATAAAACTTAATACTGGCCTGCAAATAGCAAAAACTTATAAAAAAAATTAATATCGCGGGCTACCTTGGTGCTTAAAGAGACTGAACTGTAATAATTACGGTCTATTGTCTAATAGTCAGATAGAAAACACCAACCTCATCACATTTTAAAAATATAGTTGACGTGATTAATTGTATAAAACTACATACAGAAACATGTGATGAATGAAAATGATCTACGATTTGGTGAAATATATTTTCATAAAATCCGATGATATTTATACATCGCAGAAGTATTATGATACTTATACTATAAACTACGTTACCTACTATAGTTTACGTAGCATATTAATAAACATTGGTCTTAGAAAAACTTTCAATAGAAGACAATAGAAAAGATGTTTTGATGTTGTACATAATCTACCACACTGTGAATTAGTCTCGAGGTCAAAAATCACTGTACATTTAGTCCCTTCTGGAGATCTAGAGGGTGAAAAATCAGCTGTTCTTTACATTTCGACGGGTCACGTGACCAAAAATGTATAGCACAGCTGTTGTTTTTTTTTTGCGATTTCGGAGTTGGTCCCATAGTAAAAGTTGTTCAGTTTGGTGGTCTGTAGCATATCCTTTTGTATGTATATACCCTGTCGGTTACACCCAGTTTAATAAGTCTGTTTCCCACTAGGAACAGCCACTGCAAGCCTGTATGAAATAGCAAAGGAAACATTTACGTTTAAAGTTATTTTAATTTCCAACCATAAGCATACGGAAGCAATGCAACTATTCCTAAGAAGTCTACCTTCACATTAGCGTGGAACGCGGCGCGTACGTCACTCTCGATTGTCGCGTCGCGTCTGTGTCACGCACGAATGCGTATGCGCACCCGAACACTACAGCACAACATGAGCGAACACAGCAGTACAGTAGCCTAGTGGAGTGCTTGCTGGTCTGCCAAGTCATAGGTCTCAAGTTCGAACCCAAGCCACGCACCTCTGATTTTACGGATTCATGTGCGTGTATAGTGATCACTTGCTTAAAAATCGGCGAAGGAAAACATCGTGAGGAAACCAGCTTGTCTGTGAGATATTTATTAATGGCATGTGAAGCTAAGTCAGAGGGCCATGGGCAGCACAAAACTCTGACACCAGGTTGGTCACTAACCACACGAAAAAAAGATGAACATGAGCGAATGGAGAAGTTGTGTATGTTGGATGCCCAACAATCATGCCATGCCCTAGAGCCAGACATAATGAATACGAAAAGATCAACTAGGAAGAGGACTATTTCTATCTGTGGAATGTGGAAGACAAAGCCATATTTGTTACTCAAAGCGGGTCTTCTGCTGACGTTAGTACATTATAGCACACGGATCCATGAATGACTAATTTCGTCCAAATAAACTATTATTGCAATTGCTGACATGAACGTATAACGTTGGTTTTATACACAACGTATAAAACCAACAACAAACATGACGTGTGTAATAATTGATTAGTAATAGAAAATACAATAGCTATTGATTTTCTTAGTAAGATTCCGTTGCAAGTGTGATACTATCATATTTACTACACAGTGCGTTAACTGTAAACAATTAGATCAGTTTCGGCTTATAAATGATTACTAATTTTGTAATGACTATCGTAGATATATCACGCACCTAGATCTACTTGCTCCAGTTCGATAAAATTCAATTTAAACCTGTTAATTCTCAAAGCCATCCCAGTATTTTATTATAGCCAATAACACTACTGCAGTCCAAGCAACTCAAAAATATGATTTAATGGCGATGGAGCTCGTGGCTAAGTAATAACAGCCGCACGGATCAATCCATCAGGTTAAGCTACGCTGCCGGGGTTGGGTCTGTAGATGGGTAACCTTCAGATATAGAGACTCCTCCGTGCCTCGGAAAGCACGTTAAGCTGGGGGTCCCGGCTGTCATTCGTAGATCTTTGAGTCGTTACGGGTAGTCAGAAGGCCGAAAGTCTGACAGCCAGTCTTACCAAGGGGTATCGTATTACCCAGGTACTGGGTTGTGGAGGTCAGTTAGGCAGTCGCACCATGTAAAATACTGGTATTCAGCTGCATCCGGTTAGACTGAAAGCCAACCCCAATATAGTTGGGAAAAGGCTCAGCAGATTGATTGGCGATGATTAATAATCGTCATTAACGAAGAAATGAAAATCAACCATCAAGAGACAAAACTCTGCCTATAGATAAAACTTTGGAAAACAAGCTAAATGTTACGCAGTCACAGAGCGTAAACACTTGAAACTGGATGAGCAACAAAAGGGAAATTAATGTTCTACTTATGTGAATCATTAATCATGTATTACATGTTCACTTTCTTTTCGTTGCACAGCTACTGGTCTGGGAAATAAGACAAAACGTCCGTAAAAGTACTTATAAGAAGCATATATAGGGTGAATTTGAATTCATGGGCTATATTTTAAGAGGTCATTGTACTCAGGGGTCAGTATTAACAACTTTTACTCAAACTCAAAGCATTTATTTCCAATAAACCAAATAGAGGCACAGGCACTATTGAATTGTCAAGGGGTCGGTCAGTCAGAAAGATAATGCTTTTACAATTTTATTGCCCATGAATTCAATTTCACCCTCTATTATGCTAAGAGACTATGGTTTGCTGATAGAGATATGGGGGACGTTAGCGAAATCCTATTAACTTACGTAATTAATAATAATCAGTAATATTTATTTCATGCCACCTGCAACAGCGTTCCGAGTTGTTATTTTGATAAAAGCGCAAATTTAACCGTAATTAATAATAATAATAATATCCTTGGACATTTCACACAACGCCATATCGTCCCAAGCTAAGCAACCTAATGCTTGTGTTATGGTAACGAGATGGCTGATAAACTACTTATATACATTTTTTTTGTTGTAAATACATACATATTATAGATAGAAAAACACCCAGACTCGTAACAAATACTTGCAGGTCGTACAAATATTTGTTCCGATGTAATTCATGCTGTACATGGATTATCGAAGTTTAGATAATAGATGCGTGAAAAGAGAGTAAAGCACTAATATTGCACTCTATCAACCAACTAAATTCGTGCACCAACAAAATAGAAATAGTACTTAATCACACTATAACAATAGACGATCTTATTGCTATAAGCAATATCTTACAGACAACCATAGGATGAAATTGAAATGTGCAAGAAAAAAAGCGGTAAGCATAAAGCAATCCATCAAAAACCAACGCAAATAACATCACGACCAGAACCCGAACATTCTAAATCACCAAGCAATACCAAACACGCTAACAACAATAATAATTATAGGCACAAGAAAGTGTAATTATTGTTCGGTATGCGCGACAAACGACCGCAAAGGTCGCTCGTGACAGTTTTGAAGCAAGCCACTGTTTTTACACGACACATCAATCATTGCTGTTTATACGCAGTCGAGTTGGAGGCGCTGATTATTATAATTTACTTGACTTTAATGTTTAAGAAATAGGATGCCCTTCAGAGTTTCATTGGTGTCAGATATAATGAAGAATGTTTTACAGAAGTTGGTCTTTAAATCTGAATAAGTATGGGAAAACAGATAGATGAAAAAGTAAAGACCTGCCAGCTAACGCAAATAAAGAAAGCAATTGCAGAGCCAAGACGTCTTGTAAAATAAGCTAATTTCGCAGTAGTCTGCGGTGGACAGAGATAAGCTAACATACAAAATTTACGAGGCCAGTCAAGCATTGTTTTAACTCACTATTAGATAACATGAGTCAACGGAATTCATCCGGAAATTAGACCGGAATTCCTGATCCAGATTCCGAGAGGACCAGTTTTAAATAGGTCACCGCAAATGTAATACATGACTACAGAGGTTCCGAACCGGAATTGTGGTACAACCTATTTTGAAAGTCATGCTAGAACTACGATCAGCAGGAGCTGAAGAATTAGGTAAGTAATCGAGATGATTCACCAAGTGGCATCACCAGAGCACCAAGACTACTGTTGCTATTCATAATTATATCCATCCTAATTTTAAGCGTCTTTTATTTATTTATTTTTTGGGGGTGGTAAATCATCAAATGACTCCTCCCGCTGTGGGTGGAGTGGAAGGGAGTGTCAGACTCTTACTGACTAAAACTCATCCATGTTCCTTCCTTAGCCCTTTATGCTCCGGGGTAGCGGTAGAGCCATAGATATAATAAAGAAGAGTAGAGCGGTAACCCCTTCGGACAAACCCGCTTAGACTTCATAAGTTTGTGCTCCACAAGATGTATAATTACCATACATTTCGGAATGTGCGATAATCCTCAAAGGTCGGGTGTTCGTGACTGTTTGGGAAGTGAACAGCTGTTTGTTCACGACACATCAATCATTACGTAGAATAAAATCACATGTAGGCGTCACGTGCCCTTATTCGCCATAAACATAGAGTAGGATTCTTTGTGGTTATGCGGTTTTAGTTACGTTTAGAATGCTTCCATAATAGCCATAAGAGGTGTGAAGTGAATGGTCTGATGAATTGATTAATTTATTTAATTGAATTGATTCTATTTCATTTTGATCTAGTGAGTAAATTATTCATGTTGGAACTTTCCTAATCATAGTTATTACTTATAAAGTTTTCATCTTATTAAAAGAAGCTCTTGCGCAGTTAATTGTGACAAATATATTTTAATGTTAATAAATATTTATGTTGTAATTAGAAAAATATATGTGCGTGTTGTAAAATTATCAGTTGCTTTAAAATCGGTGAAGTAAAACATTGTTAGGAAACCCTGAGAGATATTTCTCAGCATGTGAAGCTAAGTCAGAGGCCCATGGGCAGCATTAAAACTCTGACACACCTGGTTAGTCACTAACCACACGAAGAAAGAAGAAATAATTAGAAAAATATAGTTATTATAATACTTGTAGGTCTGGCTAGATCATTTATTTATTTCAATAATCTCCAGATTTTATATGAATTATTAACAAGCGAAATCTATAAGATATTCCGAAATATTGTAACACTAAATTCAATGAAGTATAAACAGACAACCTTAATCATGATATATTTATAACATAAACGCCTACACATTAGATAAAATCACGCGCCCTTATTCACCTTATGTAGAATGGAGTCGCCTACAATAACTAAAGACAGCGATCGCAATATATACGTAAAGTCTTTAAGCTTACATTGTGGAGAGCAACACAATAATAGCAGAAATAGAAATACTATACGCATAATCAGCAAAGATATAACAACAAACAGGTGAGAGAGAAAGGAATCTACGATTCAAGCCATCATTGGATGCATAGCAATCTACATTACTGAGATTCTTAGTCGTCGCCCGTATTAACCAAGGGAATGTCGCCAGCGAAAAAGACGCCCTATGCATTTTTAGGTTAGGGTTAGGGTTTAGGTTTCATGGACAATCGGATAAAGATCGGCTCTGATTGTTTTCAATCTTTACTTCAACAAACGCACTATCAATTGGGTATAAAATTGGACAATCCAAGGCATCCACAGTCACGTTTGAAGTCACTAGTACAAGCTGAAGTAAGTGAGCGATGATTGTTAAAGAAGAGTCAAGAAGTAAATAGAAATACTATACGAATAATCAAAGAAGATATAACAACAAACAGGTAAGAGAGAAAGGAATCGACTATTGAAGACATCATTGGAAGCATAGCAATCTAGATTACAGAGATTCTTAGTCGACATAGCGATAAAAAGTAATGCATCAACATTTTCCTGCTACGAATTCTATTGCAATGTTGGTGAATAATGCAGTATGAACATATACAGTGTGTTAGGTTAAACATGACATACTTTCAGGTTGAATAGTACTCATCGAAATCAACAACTTTGTCTATGGGACCAACTCTGAAATATGAAGAAAAAAATCTGCTGATCCATACATTTTGTCGAGTTATGCTAACATAAATGTACTGAACGGCTGGTTTTTTTTCATGATTTCAGGTATAGTTCCATAGTAAATTTTTTTCACTTTCATGAGTACCGATAGTACCCTTGAAAGTATGTCCGTCGTTTAACCTAACACACTGTATACAGTAAGGAACGAATTTAGGAGAAACATAGCAGGTTAAATCGAAAATAACAAAAGACAGTGACTTATTCGTAATACACAATATAGCTATTATTAATGAAGTAGTTACGCAATACTTTATAGTTGATAGAGTGTATACGAACTCATTATAAATTGTACAAATAATACTCGACACCAATAAAGAAACAAAAGAAGTAGTTCCATTTAAAAAGTGCATGAAAGAGGAATTTTTTAAATTATGTCTAAGCTTCTGTTAAACCTAGAAAATGTTGATCGGTGGTGCCTTGTGATTGGGCCTGGGATTCGTTATAAACTAACGCTTGGGGTAAAATTTCTGTCCTTAACAAATTTATAGTAACACACACAAAAATATACACACACTCTAATCAGTACTATCTTAACTGTCTAAACATTTAACGCAATCTTTTATAATCTCATTGCCAAGTTGAACAACATTTTGACTATGAACGCCCAAATTGATGTTATCTCCTAGATATTTTATAAACAGCCTCTGGCTCTACATAAATTATATTTCAGAGAGTATATTAATACAATTTGACTGTGTTTAACCTCAAATTTAGTCTGTGGGCGTAGATTTATGGATTGAAAAGGGAACGGCTCCAGTTCTCCCACAATCTTTATAGCAGGCCTATGTCGTAAAACAAAGAGATGTGTCACGAATTTATTAACATTCTGTATGAGTTTTGACAAAGTCCATGACGACCCACGACATATTATTGTAGCTCATGAATCCATAGCATTGGGAATCCATACGCAAGGTGATTTCAAGCGCAGCTTTAAGTTTCCTATCTGAGTCAGGTAACTTATTTTGGGATCTGCAAGGAAATGAAGTATCAATTGTATGAATTCTTACTTCCTACCAACTTATTTCCTTTATGAAGATTTTTCTTTACTCATTATATTGAGTTACAAATGATTGCTTTAATATCATAAACATGTTTCGGCTTGGTTTACACATCCTTTATTTTAGAGGACTTGAAATCAGTTATGAAATAAATTAAAACCAAAATTACATAACGAAATTAATGACATTATAGGGCATATTTTTTCATGCAACTGTACGGGCAGCAAGACCGCTAGACGGGGGTCAGCGGGATTGTCCGAAAGGGTTACCGCTACCCCGGAACATAAAGAGCTACGGAAGGAACATGGATGGGTTTTAGTCAGTAAGAGTCTGACACTCCCTTCCGCTCCACTCAGAGCGGGAGAAGTCATTGGATGATTTCCGAGCCTTAAAAAAAAAAGACCGCCAGACAGGAGCATCAGTCGCTCGCCCGCATTAACCAAGGGAATGTCGCCAGCAAAAAAGATGAACGAAATATAGAATTCGCGGAATTAGAAGCGGTACTATCGTTGCCATTTCAAGGCACTAATTAAATTATGTAATTTTGAATTAAATAATTTGCTTTCTGTACAGAAAAAAACCAAATAAATTATCATTATAAACTAGGTTTCGTGGACAATGGGATAAAGGTAAACTACATACTACAATTCATTCAGAAGATTGGCTCTGATTGTTTTCAATCTTTACTCCAACAAACGCACTATCAATTGGGTATAAAATTGGACAATCAAAGGCAACCACAGTCACGTTTGAAGTCGCAAGTACATGCTAAAGTAAGTTAGTGATGATTGTTAGTTATCGCTGCTTAACAGGCAGAACAGATGCACGTTACGATAGTACCGCTTCAAATTCGTCTCACCTTATTAGAGTAAACAGCGTAAAAATACACAGACTTTGTTGGTTTTTTCTCCCACTTGATTGTGATCATTTGGAATCTATATGTACAGACGCCAGCACATCAAGCTATCCCTAACTGTCAAATTAAAAATGAACCTTATGTCTTTGCAATAAAGTTGAAATACTATCAAAGTTTGGCAGATTGTGGTAACTTGATGTGCTGGCCTCTGTACAAGCGAAAGGTTCAATTACTGATTTATCACGACATCCCTAAAACTACCGTACCTTTTTTTTGGGAAAAATTCCGGGGTATCGGTAACCCTTTCGAACAATCCCGCTTACCCGGCAGGCTCGGCCCTAACGGTGAGCTACTCATTACTCACCGCTCGCGCGTCCGCAGGCCCCCGCCTACGGTGAAACTACTGGTCCTACGAATATAAAATTTGGCACAGAGGTAGATAATGACTAGGAGACGTCAAGAAAGGATTTTCGGAAACTACTACCGGAAAAGATTGAAGTCGGAGGTGGAAGTTTGTATAAAAAATATTTAACATAGACAAGGGCGGAGTCGGGGTACGACCCGGGAATCGAACCTAAGACCTCATGCTCAACATATAGCGCTTGTGCCCACTAGACCAAGAGGCAGTAGAAAATAAGCGTCACTCCTCGGTTCCTAACTGTATATTAAGAACTCATTTCGCGACCGTACGATAACTTCTTCAAAACGTATGAAAATGAGGACACATAACTAGTGGCGACCTCATTCACCACGATTATGCAATACGTCACAACTCCATAGGTTTCCGTGGTGCGATTGTTTTTCTACTCCAGTTACCACTGTACATCATACAGTTGGTGCACATATATACAAACGAGATCTTAACTCTGAACACACATGTGTGTGTCCAGCGTTCAAAAGACAATTGTGACATCACCATTGCTGGAGAATATGTATTCTCCAGCAATGGTGATGTCACAATTGTCTTTTAGATATTATACAGGGTGAAATCATGAATGTGGATGGCTATACAAGTAGAGGGAGACCAAAGAAACGATGGATGGGTTGTGTGAAAGATGATATGGCTAGGAAGGGAGTGACTACTGAGATGAGAAGTAGATGAGTGAGATGGTGGATGGTGATGGTGAGATGATAGAGAAGTATGGAAGAAAAAGACATGTTGCGCCGACCCCAAATAAATTGGGGTAAGGGCAGCAGAATGATGACAGGGTGAAATAGAATTCATGGGCAAGGCTGTTTTTTTTTCGCGATTTCAGATTTGTTTCCGTAGTAAAAGTTGTTCATAATGATGAACCCCTTAAAATATTGCCCTTGAATTCAATTTCACTCTGTCGAATTCAAGAAAGCATCCACCTGAGTCTTTACTTTTATCTTTTATAATTGTAATGCTATATTCATTGCTAAATTCTGGTCTAGCTTGGAACTATTAAGATTGCCATCGAGACAATTGGAAGAAAAAAGACATAAAATACTGGTAGAGAGGCTGACCTATCCGAAGCCTCATTAGGCTCATTACAACGTACAGTTAACTACAAATGCAATAAATAATTGTCGACTATATCTGTGCATGGCGGTACCGTTACCCGCATTGTTCGTCCGTTTTTCCGGTTCGATTTCCATTTAATAGATATGAATCAAGTTAACTGCAGTTCGAGTTACTTATGTATCCTAATATAGAGCCTTTCCTATTATACTCCTTTCGTACTTTGGTTTACAGGCATTAATTAGTCTGTGAGAGAAGACACAATCATCATTCTCCTGACCTTATCCCAATTTATTTGGGGTCGGCGCAACATGCCTTTTGTCCCATACTTCTCTATTAGACGTCATCTCGGTAGTCACTCCCTTCTTAGCCATATCATCTTTCACACAATCCATCCATCGTTTCTCTGGTCTCCCTTTCCTCGTATAGCCATCCACATTCATGCTCACAACTTGCCTGACAACAGAGAGTAGACCTGATAGTCTGTGAGAGAAGATATAATTGACATTTTGAATCGGACAAAAATAAAATATGAAATCACATAGAAAAAAGACCAGTCGTTTTAAAAACTTCCATCGCCGTATAGAAATTAAATATAATGCGGAGATATAATTGTTAAATTGCGTTTAATCCTATTAAGTATTCCATTTGATTCTAAAAATCTGTGATGTCACATTGTTATATTTCATACAAATCACGTACAAATGCCGCATTTTGACAGTTCATAAAAAGTAACGTTATTGACTACCCTTTCAAATACCCAATTACAACGACACGTGGACTATAGGTACATTGTACATGCTCAGTGACATAAACATGCCTAATAGATTCAGATTCCGAAACTCTGATACCTACTGATTGATAATAGCTATCAATCATCTGTTCAATCATTTGCATTGATATAGAATCTGCGATAAAATGATGGTCTTACCATCCTCTTTCAGCTTATCCGACTTATCTTTTAAGTCTTCTGAGACATTGTTATCCTTTGTCTTAATAAATAAATATTTTTGTAGGGTTCTCACTCCTATCTGTCTTTGCTATAACTCGATTTATCCCGTTGCTTTCTCTGAGGTATTTCGGTTATAACATTTCCATTTTATAATCTACATCAATTGTATAAAGTGTATATTTGAATTTTTTTTTTTTTTAATTATTATTCAATATTTTAAGGGGTCATTGTACTCATCATTATGAACAACTTTTACTATGGGACCACACATGAAATCGCGAAAAAAAATCAGCTGTTCTCTACATTCTGACAAGTTATACGAGCATACGTAGGTAGGTACCTAATGGATAAGCTGTTTTTTTTTGCGATTTCAGATTTGTTCCCATAGTAAAAGTTGTTCATAATGATGAGTATCCTGTTTATACTTTGCATATAGAATTAAATTCGCAACATTTTAAAACCAATTTAATGAAGCCACGGGCATTGAAGAGTAGATACTCTTCAATGCCCGTGGCTTCATAAAATTGGATTGGATATTGTATAGATATACAAACAATTCATTACCAAATGAACATTAGCAAATAACCACGAAACCTTTCAAACTCATATCAGACTTACGGATCATCGGATGTTCGGGCCGTTACCTCGAGAAGCCTCCACAAAATCCAATGTCAATTCACTTTCGCTAAACCCCACATATACATACAAAACATTAGTAAAAATGTAAGTACTAACCTTCGAAATTACAGCAATACAATTCGAACCGAATTAGTATCGATTCTTAATCGTTACTAGCATTTGAAATATTAGAATCAATAATTTGGTAATGATCGTTAAGTGCGGCACCTAATCGATTCAAAAGGTATGTGTATAAAAAAACAAATATCTAAATACTGATCGTGATTGAATGGCGAAGGCTAATTAAAGAGTTTAATTAACTATGCCTGTCAATACAGTTCACGACTGAAATAAACGTGTACCTAAGAAGGTTACACATTTATATAAAGAATTGAAACATGTATCTAAGGACCAAAAGTGTGAGAAATAATATCACTGAGTTACAGAGGTCAACCGCAGTGCAATGAGTAGGCTCCGACCTGGGGAACCGCCTTTAAGATCACGGTGTCCCCAGTGTTTATGCGGGAACCCCGGAATATAAAGGGCTACGGAAAGAACATGGATGGGTTTTAGTCAGTAAGAGTATGACACTCCTTTCCGCTCCACCCAGAGCGGGAGAAGTAATTGGATGATTCCCCACCCTCAAAAAAAAAGGACCAAAAGTGTTTAAATAAAATTTTGATCGAAACAGTCAAGTTAGTGTTCGTGAACTAGATACATATTTTTGCCCATATAACTGATAAGGATAACATATAAGTGAATACTTTGAAAGAAAACAATTAACTACAATGTATTTTATGGGTACGAACATAAAGATCGTGCTAATTTGATACAACATTGTTTTTAACACAACTAGAGTTGAGAGGGGGGAAGCCACAAAGAAGATCGAGAGGTGTGAAAGAAGAAGACATGAAGTGCCAACCCAAATGTATGCAGAAGGATGCCTTTATTATAAGCACAAAATATAGATTTGACTATTTGAAACGGTCAAAAATAAAATATGAAATCACATAGCAAAAAGACCGCTCGTCTTAAAAACTTCCATCACCGTACAGAAATTAAATATTATGCGAAGATATTATTGTAAAATTGGATTTATTGATAATAAGTATTACATTTTATTCTAAAAACCTGTGTCGTCACATTGTTATATTTCATACAAAACACGTACAAAAGCCGCGTTTTGACAATTCATAAAAAGTAACGTTTTTGAATACCCTTTCAAATACCCAATTGCGTATCATAGAAACTATTAAATATAGGACCTGCATGGATGCAAACGATCTTGAAAGGATACAACATACAATTCAACACGCTTGGCTGGGTCTCCGTTCTCAGTACCTAACGAAGCATTCATCATTACATCCATACACAGAGTAAATCAAATACAACCTGAATATGCACAAAGTATAACAAATACGTACATATTCATAACAGACAATCCCTTAGGAGGACACAGAATGCAGATCAATAAGCTTAATGCCATGACTGTTGGAAATAACGGCTTTAGTTACAGCAGAACAAATGCGATTATAAAGCAAATAAAGGTGTTGGTACACGGACACTTGCAGAGATTAGTCGAATATTTATTTATACTGAAATTGAAATCACAATGGCTCCAAACAGTAGAATATAGAGAGAATTGGAAGGAGAGTAGAGAGGTCTTTGTCTTGCAGTGGGATACAAAGATTATAAGTTAAATTGGAATCAAGTGATCCATCGAACGATATGTTGTAATCAATATATTAACATAAACAAGGAAGCAAAATAGGGATAAGCGGTACTGTCCGAAAGGGTTACCGCTACCCGGGAACATAAAGGGCTACGGAAGGAACATGGATGGATTTTAGTCAGTAAGAGTCTGACACTCCCTTCCGCTCTACCCAGAGCGGGGGGAGTCATTTGATGATTGGATGGAGAAGGTATATACTCAGCAATGCATGAAATAAGGCTGCCAATGATGATGTTGATTATGATGAAACATTATATTATAGCAAAGCTTAAAAGAATACTATTAAGACACGTTAAAATGTAACTAAAGTTGTTACTGCTCACCTCTGGTATTTCCAATGACCAATCTAAGGCAAATGAAACTAGTTGACGTCTGTCGATATGCACGCTGCCTAAAAGGTTTTCCTTGTAGTTTGGTACCCAAATCTAATGTGAAACGATAGGGAAAATGCGTATTGATGTGCTAGACATTCAAATACATTCACGGTGATAAAAATAATGGTGCACAAACAAAAGGCACAAAAATAACTGAACGGTATTGATAGACAGCTTCTAACATGGGTTATGGGTTTTTATGTCCTGTGGTTAGTGACTAACCTGGTGTCCTGCCCATGGGCCTCTGACTTAGCTTCATATGCTGTTGAAAAACATCTCTCAGGCATGCCTCTATCTTCACGATGTTTTCCTTCAGCTTTTTTTATGCATATGACAGTGTGTGTGTGTGTGTGTGTGTGTGTGTGTGTGTGTGACAGTGTTGATACTCTTGAACCGTATAATTTAAATAGGAAGGCATATAATATGTATGTAGAAGCCCCGGGTTAGATATCTAAACATCAGCAATTCCATCGTTCGGAAAACGCTTTTAAAATATCGATTGCACTTAGCCGCAGGTGTATTCCTATCTTTATTCCCACTGCATTGCAGGCTTGCAGTACAATATGCTCATTAATTATTCACGCTTCGTTACAACATATTTTAAGCCATCAACATTATGGGCCAATGTCAATGTGATGCACATTATCCTTCCCTGAATTTCCATTGAAATCGTTTCTACGTGGTTTATTGGAGCCAATATACCACGTCCAACCTTGGCGACAACCTTCTAATAGCAAATTAATTAACGGCCAATTGGGACCAATTAGTATTTTTGTTATATTATCGTTGGATTAATCGGACGTAATCATTTATTCTTATAACTGTTGCTAAAGGTTTATTCTTTGGTTTAATTAGCAGATTATTGTTACGGTATTTATGTCAGTCAGGTGGGTAATTGACTTAATAATTATATACAATTAGATTATTTAGAAGGAATTAGAATTTAACAGAAATAAACGCTCAAGGAAAGTGCTCATGGTAGAATATCATAAGCAACTAAGGGCGAATTTCATCAATGAAACTGAACTCGCGAAAACGCGATCAGAACTTAAACGAAGTTTAAGGGCTGTCAATGTCAATACTTTCTCTGGTTTATTTGCTGCGGTTTAGATGTACTGATCATGTTCAGTTTCATTGGTGAAATTCGCACTAAGCATACAACGCGTAGGTCTCGTAATGTCCCTACAATCGATGACTGGTCTAGCCCATAAACTGCCATGAACACATATGTGTGTTGAAGGAACTGAACTTGGCGTGAGCTTGTGTTTGTACTAGAGTAACTACTATAAAACTTCCATGTCACAATGTTAGTTACCGTACTCCTCCGAAACGGCTTGACCGATTTTCATGAAATTTTATTTGCATATTCAGTAGGTCTGCGAATCGGCTACTATCTATTTTTCATACCCCTAAGTGATTAGATAGGTAGGATAGATAGGGTAGGTAGGGTAGGTAGGGTAGGTAGGGTAGGTAGGGTAGGTAGGGTAGGTAGGGTAGGTAGGGTAGGTAGGGTAGGTAGGGTAGGTAGGGTAGGTAGGGTAGGTAGGGTAGGTAGGGTAGGTAGGGTAGGTAGGGTAGGTAGGGTAGGTAGGGTAGGTAGGGTAGGTAGGGTAGGTAGGGTAGGTAGGGTAGGTAGGGTAGGTAGGGTAGGTAGGGTAGGTAGGGTAGGTAGGGTAGGTAGGGTAGGTAGGGTAGGTAACGTTCATAGTTACGGCAGGACAACGTCTGTCGGGTCAGCTAGTTATATTATACTATTCCTCAGTATTTAATAACTTCGTAGCTCGTTTCGAACATTTTTCATTTCATAACATCACACTAAAGTATAGCCTACAACATAATAATAATGTCCTCTAACAAAATCTCCAAAACACTATAATCCATTTATTTGACAGTCATATTCTATCACCACCACCAAAAAAAAATGTATGTACTCACCACATTAATCTTACTGAGTACATGGTTTATCTGATCCTTGCTGCACATTGTTGTTATTGTTGTTGTCAACACCTCGAAAACAATCACATCACACAACTCACACTAGATCTTCATGTCTATCATTGACGTCACTGGAAAAGGCGATACGTTTACTTTACTTTGAGGGCCATGGGCTATGGCTTACTACGACAAGAACAACATATAATTAAGGAGGCTGTTTGATACCAGGCGCCCCTTAATTTCTGACAATTTAGCGTAGCAGATTTATCAGTCAAGTTAGTAACTTAGTAGTGAGTTCTCACTGTTGCTTAAAATCGGTGAGGATACCAGCATGTCTGAGAGATATTTCTCAACGGCATGTGAAGCTAAGTCAGAGGCCCATGGGCAGCATAGAAACTCTGACACCAGGTTAGTCACTAACCACACAAAAAGAGGAAGAAGACTGTTGCCGAGCACAAATTGGAGGCCCCTAATATCTGGCCGCCCAAAGCCTGGGCCTATTCGGCCTTAAGCAAAGTCCGCCACTGTATAATAACTTAAGTATCCAATCAATACTTAACAAGTAACATAGGAAAGTTATCAGCACTAGAACAATTGCAGTTTAAATATCATTAAACGTAAAATATCATTCACACCGAATGTCATTAAACAAATCAAAGTATTCAAAGCAATGTTTAGGAAAATGGCTGTACAAAGGCCTATTCCTCAAATTAGCAGCAACATTCACCGACACGCTGCGCTGGTCAACAAGGAATAATTTGCATGGCATTATCACATATACCAGTACTCGAAGCCAGTACTGGCACGGGGCATTACGCTGATAACAATCAAATAAGTCAACCGATTCGAATAATTACTTGCTGTAATGAATTTTACGAAACAAACGTTGCAAAATTGCGCGGTGCAGTTGATCAATCGAAATAATATTGAGTGTCAATTGGTGATCAGTTTTGGGAACACGCAGTGGTGTTGGTAAGTGGCGTGTTTATAGCGGAGCTATGCTTGTCAAACAAAATAAAATGAAAGTAAAACCGTATGAAAATATAGAAATAATTTCTGATTAGATGCAGATTGATAAAGTATGTATAAAATAGGTCTATTGGAACACTTTACTACTCAACGAGATAATGCAAAGATTTGTAACATAGGTGATCTGCAGATGTAGTATCGAAATATTTTTAGTAAGTACCTAAATGCAATAGAGAAAATTTTGAATAATCGAACTTCATATAAAGATTACCAGCTAGAATTATACTTTCGTCGGCATCTTGATAGTCGCCACGCTCACCCACGCCTATGACAATTAAATGCAAATTATAAAAAAAAACACACCAGTGAAATCGCCATTTCAAAAGAACAATTTCACCGGATTCTTGAATATATTCTGAACCATTACTGTCATACTAGTTATATCACCGCGATGAATATTAATAAATCTCTTCGACATTTTACAATTAAAAATCTTTTCGTGTACAATTAAAAAATTAACATCATTATAGTATGTTGATAGTAGGAGTGAGGTAAATACCGCTGTGTGGGGCACGGCCGGAGGTCAATAATCGATGAACCGGAAAAACAAATGAGGCTCGGCTGTCTAAATAACTTTTCTAAATATTTTACGACTGCCGTCTAAAATTTATTCAATAGCTCTAACACATATTTATTCAACAAAGACGAGTAGCGGTATAACTTACCGTCTGTCATTGATAAACAATACTTGCGAAGGGCCAAGTCATAAGAACGGTATAAGGTCAAAAGATTAATCGAATTGACCAGCGTTCAGGGTCTCTCCATTAAAGGGCAAGGCGACGAAGGCTTTGGAAACGAAAGGATATCCGTGGACCTTCCCGTGTCAATCTGTTGGTGAATGAAACAATAGCGAAGCCTTCGCTAAAGATTTTTTGCCACAGCAGACCGGAAGAATGCACTATACACCATTTGATAGCTATCTCGTGCATACAGAAGCGATCGTTTGAAAACTCGTAACTTTTAAACTGCGTAACTATGTCTGTGGACTTTTGAACTTTCGAATTGACCTACTAATTCAAGATACAGTGATATATAACAATAACAATATGACACTGCTTCCTCATGAGAATCTATTAAAAAATGTATAGTAATTAATATCAAAGGTGAAGAAGAGTTCCAAGTATTACGTGTCGTCAAGCATATGTTCGACTTCAACTCGTTTGAATGCATCAGCGTCACAAAACAGGTCCCAAATAAAGAGGCAATCATTTATTAAACGCAAAACGAATTAATCGATGTTGCACAATTCCGAAATGAAATGTTTCTTTTTTTTATTCCTGATGTTACGTTGCTAACACAACCGGTCCAACAGCCAGACGGTGGCCTTTTTTTAACTTTTTGTAAACATTCCAAAGAAAACGAGAGTACCATAGTATTGTGAGGATTGATAAGCGACTGAGCAATTTCATGCCATTTGGGCAATGCATTAGAAAATCTAATAACGTTGATACGAGCCACGCTTTCACGTAAAATTGTATCGACGTCATCTGCTTTATGTCTGTCAGGCGGGTTATTGGCATGTGGTTCATTATTAATTCTTTTATCAATCGAATCTTTTTCAGTTACACTTTAATCCGTAATAAAAACTAGTGTGATGTTGTGTTTTATTTTATTTAATGTGTCAACCCAACAATAGATTTTTGGAAAACCTTCGCTCATTTTGAATTTTTATCTTGCTTTAATCAAATAGTTAAAGAAATACGATACTACATAGTTACAACGGATATTATACAATACTGATTCACGTAAAAAAGTGCCCCTAAGAAAATTTTCCCACTCTTTTTATGACGGTACCCAAATATCGGTTCTCTATTTATAGTTAGCACGTAGTGGCTGACCATTGTGTGGGTGTGAATGCGTGCAAACACTACTTACGTTAAACGAATTTGGTTGTAGTTCACTTTCACTAAACTAATACATGTTTCTGCACGCCTTGTAGGTGTTTAGTCAATCGAAGGTCTCGTTTTCGATTTGGGTCAAACGATTAATTTATTATATTTCGATAGCTATAATAAAACTTTCTTTACGAAAAGTAAAACATTTCAATTACCAGTAGAAAAAATATATACTAGGGTCGTAACAAGTTGGCAACTACAATTATTCATTATAGTCTGTCCTTAACAAACTGGCCTAATGTAAACATTGCGTCATTTCAAGTTAATTACCATTGCAGCAGACAATTCGACCAATACTGATTATATTTACAATAATTAACATGTTAATGGAACTCAAACGCACTAGACTGTAGGTTTAATTTAGTAACTGCACTAGTTTTGGTTATGTAATCGGGAATTATTGTCATGGGTCTAAAAAGACCAAAAGTTAATGAATTAAAAATTACAAAGACACATTTTATACTTAATTTAATCTTGATACTCATCCATGTTATTACAAAATCAATCACATTAATTACCTGAAGAAAATCTATATGACACGCTTATTGCATTTTACAGACAGATTGATTTTAATCAAAATTTCTGTAACATTTTGTGCGTCGAATGAAATTGGATGTTGTCACACCCTTTGTCAAAACGCGGAGATCATTATTTTCAAGTTATCAATAATTGGAATCCACAACGTTGCTGCATGACGAAAAATAACCACAGGCATGTCCAAATTGGATACCAACACTGGATTTTCATGAAACAGTTGCGCCATTTTTAAGTCGGCCTCAAATTATTTTGATTACTACAAAACCGCTAGATATAAATTTAATTTAATGGCTTATTTATTGTCCTGTAATATTTTTCATTGTCAACATAGGGAAAATAATATTTTCATAAATAGGTACAGCCTTGCAAAGGTAGATTGTAGTAAATACGTATTTACAGAACTATAATCATTAAAATCCACCCCTTTAAGTTTTAGCGAGATTGTCCGAAAGGGTAACCGCTACCCCGGAACATAAAGGGCTAAGGAAGGAACATGGATGGGTTTTAGTCAGTAAGAGTCTGACACTCCCTTCCGTTCCACCCAGAGCGGGAGGGGTCGTTTGATTACAACCCGCCCTCAAAAAAAATACCCTTTAAGTTCATATAACCCAACGGAATAACTATTTCATGAAATCATGTCATTTGACGGCAATTCTAACTTGAGATAGAGATGTATATTGATTTTTCTAATAATAATAATTCTGTAAATACGTACAGACGCCAGCACATCAAGCTATCCCTAACTGTCAAATTTTCTCAATTAAAAATGAACCTTATATCTTTGCAATAAAGTTGAAATATTATCAAAGAAATTTGACAGATTGTAGTAACTTGATGAGCTGGCCTCTGTTCCTATTTGTTACGGCCACGAATCATATAACGACCAACATACAACCCGACACTGATCAAATTGCAAAAAAAAGGATAAGAATTTAAATTTCGCGGGCTACTCTGGCACATCTCCCTTAAATGGTTTTTAATTGTCCAATAAGTAACACTATCTAATATAGTAGGTATGTATGGAAGAACAATGAATACATTTTGTTTAAAAAAAAAAACAAGCAGATTCTCGTCTACTGTCACATTAAACTCACGATTGGAAATAAAACCTCTTTTGTTTCTGTGTAGGCAGTAGCCTTAATTAAGACAATACTTGGAACTGTTCCTTTAACACGTATTTCTTTGAAGTACCTAATCATTTCAGACGTGGATGTCATTTAAGAATAAACTTTTTTAAAATTCAGCTTTTATAAGAAAAATAAATTTTAAATATTTATAAGTAGCACTTCGTCCGCGTGGTTTTTTAATACAGCCTATGACATCACAAATAACGTGGCTTTCTATTGGTAAAAGTATTTTCAGATTACCCCCAAACCTCACAAACTTTACCTCTTTATAACATTAGTATAGATGAAAATAAACACAAAAACAAAACATTACGTATCACTATTGATCGAAGTCTCACGCTTCACAATGCTGATAACTTCACATGTCACTGATAATTTCAAATCGACGTTCTCAAGATTACCACACTATCAAAACTTTCGTGAGATATTTCAAAATGAGACGTCAGAAAAAGGGCCAATAGTACTAAAGTAAACTGACAAATAGACACAGTGGGTCACTTAAGTGAGGAGTCGTGTAAAATTACCCCGCTTGCATGCGTTGCTGCACAGAGTGGCGCAAGCGCATGCCTTTGCCAAAAGGTTGGGGTGAATGGGCCTTTTCAATTGTACTACGAGTCTATGACTATCACAATGATGGTATGCTCGGTATTTTTTCGGTGAAACGCTATCGGTATCAAGGAGACGTTTGTGTTGCATTCGAAACTTTATAGTAAAGTACCCACATAATCCTAGATTTTATTTAGTACAGTTAAGTGTTCCGGATTTTTTTTACAAACTAACAACGCGTTTCTGTTATGCGGGCTGGTTAAAGTAAACACAATAAACGTCTGTAATTAATACATTCACTGCCTAATCACCTGTTGAACACGTCGATATGCATTTCCTATTTCATTTATCAAACAAATTAAGAATTTAAAATCACAATGAAAAATGCTTTACCTAAGGAAAACAATGACGTGACTAATTGGAACTAATCGATGGAACACACGACTAATATTTATCATAACAATCATAAGAATGGTCTTCCCGAATGAATATTTGCATATGTAAATGAGGGTACTTGCAAATTCTAACTGTTTCTGTAGATATCTAACATGTTAATAGTAATAATTGAATTTTATGAACAAAACGAAGTTCGAATTACGGAAATTACTTTGATTTTGTAGATTCAAGGATTTCTAAAAAAAAATACCATAAAGATACAAGTTAAGTTTTGAAAGTTCATTGACCTAATTTTCATTGAATAAAACAATGCAGTTGGCATTAAACAAAACACACTGAAATTACATCGCACTTTGCAATTTTTTTTTCATAAACATAAATACTGTAACAGTGTGCAGGTATGATTAAAAAAATATAAAGACAAGAAGCGAAATAATCCCTAAAAGCAGTTTTGTTTCTGCAATTGAATTGTGTGAATATCAAAAACAACTTTACCATACAACAAGAAAAAGTTAAACCATGTCCAAAGGGCCTCAAAGGAAAATAACTCGCGCACAAAAAATCACAAAAAGCACTGTCCACCAACAAAATATTAAAACATTTGGCGCCTCAAATCGTCAATTCAAAAAATTTACTGAATAGATCGTTTAGGCGCGATTGGCGGCATCTCGCGGTCGCGACGTGTTGCGGTTAGTGCACGCGGCAGGTGACTGCGCGCACGCACCCGCTATCGACCGGCGCGGATCGAAATCACAGCCGCTGAACCAAAGTAGGTAGCGATGTCACAGCACGTCAGAGAAAATAGTTGTAGAAAACAACTATCATTACTTACCGTGCCGTACTCGTCTTCAATCGTGAACTGTCTATTTTTATTTGTGGATGCCGTTTGAATGCAGAAGTCGGGAGAACTCACCTGTAACAAAAAGAGAAAAAAAACATTAATGAAATTCTAGGCCTATGTTACCTGATACGCATGTCAATGGTCTCAGAGCTGTATGTACGTACCTACAGTCATTTCTTACGATACAGCAAAGCGTATCATAATAACTTACTCATCTTGCCTCAGTTATGGTGAAGAACACCTAATTCAATAGCCATAATTCACTGATTATATTTATCCCTTTCATAATTATTAGTCTAAACACGATGACATAACGTAAAACAAAACATCAGCTCTCATTACTGACGTCACCTTTCTAAATAACGTTAGGTATACCAAACAAACGAGATAAAGTGACGAAGAAAAACTTTCAATCAAGATAATGTACGATACCGGAGAGAAAATATGATGTGATAACAGCTATCAAGGGCATACATAATGATAAATGAACAAAAGATTCAAAATCATCGATGTTCTTGATCCTACTGATTAAGAAGATTCATGGATCGGATTGGCTAACCAGGAAGTCTTATAACAGACTCCGGACCCAGGTTGGCCAAAGCAAGAAAAACTTGCACAGGTGGAGATTCGTAGACAACTCCGCCTTGCAGTGTAAGAGTGGCACTTAAATAGTAGTGTCATCACTTGCATTTTTTTTTGTGGAATCCTTCATTGAGCGTGGATCAACACGCACTTGGCCGGTTTCTTTCATTGTTATTTGTCACAATGTCACAACATTTAATTATCAAGAAAACGTTGAAACTTGCTTTGCAAATATTTTTGATCTTCTTGTTCCAGTTTTCAACGTCTATGTTTCCCGCATTGCGCGGAAAAGTAGAATTGAATAAGATTAGCAAATTCGATTTTTGTGGGAGCGTATGCATTTAAGCGGGATTTTCCGAAAAGGTTACCGTTACCCCGGAACATAAAAGGCTAAGAAAGGAACATGGATGGGTTTTAGTCAGTAAGAGTCTGCCACTCCCTTCTGCTAAACCCAGAGCAGGAGGGGTCATTTTATGATTGCCCACCCTCCAAAAGAAAAAAACGTTTGTATAAATTGTCTTTTCCCTTTTTTTTATGTAAAGTAATTTCGTTCTGAGCGCACAGCAAATTAATTATTTGACTAACCGTCCAATTGAACGTCAAAAAAATGAATTAAATAAATTATAATTTTTTTCACGTTCAAAAGGAAAACTAAATTAAATGGAAATGCCTTTCATGTGCCCATTTCAAATAAATTATTTGACTTGCACATTTAGCTAAACGATGAGTCGATAAAAACTAATCTAGCTAGAAGTACGTACCTACTTACAGTTTCTACATCCTAACATCCTATCTTAGAACTTTTTTCCCACAACACATCGGATACATTAGCATAACAATTTCCGCAGCACATTTACTTTCTTTGCCATTCTCGTCTACGTTTGGTGCCATGATTAGATTAACCTTTTCGACTACATCAAAACGTAACATGATATCTGTACCAAATAGATTAGATCGGAGTGAAACTTCCGTCTTAAAATCATTAAAAAGGAAATTATCAGGTGTGAGGGTTATTGCTCTAAGAATGATAAAAAACAATGTGTAGTACAAATTGGCGGATGTGGGCCAGTCTCGCCTCACTGATTGATTGGTCCAGCCGACTACTCTGACAAGACATTTGATCTGTGCGTTATCTACAACGTTGAGGTGCAAGTTATGAGATATGAGAGGATAATAATATAATAATAATAAAAGCGTTTAGCCATCTCCACAAGCGAAATTGTCGGAAACGGTTACCGCTACCCCGGAACATAAAGGGCTACGGAAGGACCATGGATGGGTTTTTGTCAGTAAGAGTCTGACACTCCCTTCCGCTCCACCCAGAGCGGGAGGAGTCATTTGATGATTACGCACCCTAAAAAAAACCTGTTACTGAGGTATTCCAGATGGGAAATCCATGAACACACTTGAAGGCAAGGAACATGGGGCCAACCGCCACCTCTTACAGCAGTATTATTTTAATATTTCTTCCGTGTGAGCAATATTAAAATAATAATCGCTCCATGTATATTTCTGGTATCCAGGTGCATGTAGTTGGATTGGAAGCCGACCCCAACATAGTTGGGAAAAGGCTAGCACAAACACTGCCACTATTTTTGGTGCTATTCTAAACTCAGTGCCTTCAACACACATACGTGTTCAGCAGTATCTGGGTTAGGCAGAATGCACTCGTCAGCTTCTGACTTAATCCAATTCGGCGTGTGAATCAACTGTGACCTTCCACGCCCCATACTCAATGATTGCGTTTCTCACAAATCAATGGCTACCAAGATTTATTTCCTGTCACACCCCATACATTCTTATTACATACTTCTCTCATTAAAATGTTACAGGTTAGTTATTACTTAACAAGTTATTGGTCATGTACGCTTTGTGGTGACCAACAAATGCTTTTAGTGTTGACCTAAATAGTCCTTTGAGTTAATTTATTATTTGTTTAATTTCATAATTGTTGTTAAACGCTACGGAATTCCCAGAGGCATTTAGTTCAAGATCATGTTGCACCTTAATTTTAGGAAGGTTACATTTTGTTTCGTTACCACTTAGCAGCGTGATTAATAGGTAAGTATAGATTGCTCATGAAAGCAGTGTGACATAAAGTCTAAAACAAATTAAATAAAATAGACGCCGTGGAGGAAAAATTATTTCGTAACCTCATTCTAATACATCTATTCAAATTCAGATACAGACAGAGACCCTCGGGACACCCAAATCTTTCACAGATGTACTACACAGGCCAGGAGACGTGATCAACTGCTGGAGGGAGGTGGACTGATTGGCATAACCACCGAAGGCCGCCATGGACCTCACACAATCGTCCGCCTAAGGACTGAGTACGGAAACCATAACCCCCTATCACAGATAGAACATAGAACACATCCATTTTGGGACATGGGAATCAAAACATAAAAATTCATACAACTTTATTTACCAAGATGAATTTACTCCCATATTACACACTAATTGCAAGTACCTAGGCATCCCTCAAGTCCCTGCGGGCATCCCTGACTAAAAATCTGCCTAGCCTTTTCTTTTCCCAATTATGTTATTAGTGTCGGCTTCCAGTCTAACCGGAGGCAGATGAATACCAGTATTTTGCATGGAGCGACTGCCTATCTGACCTCCACAACCCAGACAGTAACTGCGTAATACGACACCTCTTGGTAAGATTGGCTGTCAGACTTTCGGGCTTCTAACTACCCGTAACGACTGTAACTTCCCATAACTTACCCAACGTCTCATGCAACTTTATTTACCACGACGAAGTGATTCCCAAGTTACACACTAATTGCAAGTCGTTGGGCATCCCTCAAGTCCCAGCGCGAATCCCTGAGTATCTTACCACACGTTGCGACATCACGGCTTCGATAGACAAACGCCCAGACGCTCCTATCTATCTTACTTACACCCGACCAGATAACAATACGTGTTATACAGTATAGCTCTACTGGAGCTGTACTGTAACTCTTGCTAGTAGGTAGCTAAGAGATATGTTTGCGTCTACCCTGGGTAACTCTGTGTTTTACAACCAAACCGCAGAATAGGCTTTTCTGTCAATATTTACTATAGTTCCTACTTCCACACTATGATTTATATTTTGTTGTATTTGCAGCGTGATTTATGTATGGATATTGTATTCAGCTTTCATAAACGATTTGCCTCAAAGTTTAATTTGTACGTCGTTTTCGAAATCTGTGGTTGTAACTTTCGTTTTGGTAATTTTAATAAAATAGGGATGAAAAAAAAAGGGAATTATAATTAGTACGTCACTCAAATAATAAAAAAAATATTAGATATGTATTTCTTGCTTTATCATATTAGTAAAAAAATATTTACATAAAACGCAAAAAGTTGGTCAATCAATGTGAGGCGAGCTACAATTAAAAAATGCGTTTCCAATATCGTCGTGTCGTGTCTTCGTCGTGTGCTAATATTTTTATTTATCATCATACTTATTATTTGTCATTTTTCAAACTTAACTAACTTCGGAACGGCATAGGACAGACTTCTTTGAAGTCAAGGACCACAAAGCCAAATCGGAGAACACATCCAAAGTATGATAGAACATTGGCCATAACAGCCAATATTTTGGCCATGGCCATCATTTCAACATTCAGTGCGTGCTTTTTGACTTAACATGTTAAGCATAGAGCCATAAACGCCCTCTTACATGAAAATGGTTCTTAAGGCTAAACAAGCTGACCGCCTGATGATAAAGAGACCAGCACCTAAGGTGCATGACAGGTGCTTTTTCGGCCCTACCAAAAAAAGACATGCTTGTAGGGTTGCCAGGTGTCCGTCTTTAGCCGGGAACTTCCGGCGTTTTATAATCGTGTCCGTTCAAATATGTACAAACGCCAGCACTTTTAAGCTACACCTAACTGTCAAATTTTCCCAATAAAAATAAACCTTATGCTTTTGTAATAAAAATAAAAAACTATAAAAGAAATTTGACAGATTGGGGTAACTTGATGTGCTGGAGACGTACAAGCTCGGCCTGTCCGGCTTTTGGTCAACCCCACCCCGTCAAAAGATGCCGAACGAAAGCGCGCAAGCGACTCACGCGTCACTCACACGCATCATCGCAATTCTCGCAGGAGTCTGTTTCAATTGAATAACAAATGAAAGTATCTTCTTTTTTTTAAACCATTGTCCCAGGCTTTCAACCATTGTCCCAGGCTTTATTTTATTTTATTTATTTATTTATTTAGGGACAAAAAACAGTTACACGTTACAATTTATACATCGGAGTTAATAAAGTTCATTTAATAAACGTCATGGGCGTCAGGCTTTCATGGCAAAATGTCCGTCTAAATCTGAATCTGTGACCGGCTTTTCAATTTTTCAGCCTGGCAACCCTACATGCATGTGCCTGCTCAACAGAAACTCCTTTTACCAAAACTAAGGCTAGGGTTAGCGAAAGCTTCGTACAGTTCCTATGGGTACAAAGGTCAGCAAATCAAGCTACCCCAATCTGTCAAATTTCTTTGATAGATTTTCAGCTTTATTACAAACAAGCTTCCGCCCGCGGCTTCGCCCGCAAAATATGTCGACAAATTATACACATAAACCTTCCTCTTGAATCACTCTATATATTTAAAAAAACCGCATCAAAATCCGTTGCGTAGTTTTAAAGATTTAAGCAAACATAGGGATATAGGGACAGAGAAAGCGACTTTGTTTTATACTATGTAGTGAAGAACAAGGTTCATGTTCCATTGGAAATATTGCGATAACTAGATGTGCTGGCGACAGTACAAAGCGCAATCTAGCCTACTATTACGCACTGTGCCTCTAGTTCGCAGTGCAGGCAGGCTATGTCCGGTTTCTGCATGACGTCACCGGCCACCATTCTATGCACCACTTACCTAAATCATTGTAGATGTATTTATAACAGTTACAGCATCCTTACTTCCGCGTTGTAGATACATGCATCTTGTTTGTTATGATTGGCTGTTCTGTTAACATCGTATAACAGTTTCAGAGGTGTTGCCAGCTCTCTTTTGATGAAAACAATATTGTGATTATTCGTTTGTTTTGTGTGAACATAAATGTTTTGGTTTTTCCAATATGGTGTTTTGTTTTTTGGCCAAATTTTATTTATACGGGATACTAAATACAATTTGTATTTTGTTGTACTGCATTTCACTGAAAATATTTTTTTTTTACCATAATAGCATTTTTATGGGCTCCACTTTACTTCATGAGGTTCTACTGCGCTTTATAGTTGACTAGCTTTTGCCAGCGGCTTCGGCCGCGTGTATGTAGGAAATTAACCCACGGGAACCGTACAGTTTTCCGGGTTGAAAAGTAGCTTATATGCTATTCCAGACTATAATATATCTTTGCGCTAAGTTTCATCCAGATCCGTTAAGGTTTTTGAGTTTATTCGTTACAAACATACTTACATACAAATCTTCCCTCTTTATAATATTAGTATAAATAACTAGCCAGCGCGACCGCCTAGTTTACGAAAAAAAGAAAAAAAAACTTGTCAATTGACATTTTACCACAGATAATGCACAAACACCTAGGTTCCTAGTTAGTAGTCCTTTTTACGATCACACAAATTGACAGCGGATTTTAACATTTTCGGGGTTTTCAAAAATATTCTAATAAAGTACTATACTTATTCTACAAAATAAAACCATATATAAAATATATCGCTGATCCATAAAATAAATTGCTTTCTTTTATGGTTTTATTTTCACAAGTCAAAAGTGTTGAAATGGTCTAATTTCAACTGCATAACTACTTATGTAGCTATTTCGAGCCCTAATAACGACATCAAAAGTAATTCCATCAATTTCCCAACTTCGAATGTGTGGCCGTTTGCCAGACTTCCTAATTCCTTAGTCGCTCGAAAGTAAAACGTTATCTACACAGACCGAACTACCGATTCGATCACGATTATCGATTTACTTTCTCCTCAGGCATCTCTCGATCTACATCAAACACCTAATCGAATGCTTCAATCAACATCTTGTATAGATAATGCACTTACCTGAATCGGTTCGATAGTCAAATCACTATGTCTATCAGACGAATGTTTTAGAACATTTTGTATGGGAAAATCTCATTCTGCATCAGGCAAACCGACTTCATATTTTGAGAAGACACTGTATTATTCAGAAAACTGAATATCAAAGAAATTCCAAGCGATAAAATTGTGTGTTTATGAGGTACAGAGGCTAGCAGCTCATCAAGTTACACCAATTTATCAAATTCAAAATCTTTGGAAGTATTTCAACTTTATAACGAAAGCATAAGGTTAATTTTCAATTGGGAACATTTGACAGTTTGGGATAGCTTGATGGGCTGGCCTCTGTACATCCTACCTCATGCTAAACTAAGGCACTACATACAAACATTCTAGTTTCACCTTACAAGTTCTTACTATAGAATAATTGGCTTATAATGTTCCCACTGCTGGGACATTGCCCATTTCTCGGTCAGAGGGAGTGGGCCGTTATCCACCACTATTGTTAGATGTCATATCTCTTCGAATTATTGGGTTTCTCACTATGTTTTCCTTCACCGTTTTCGAGAACAGTGGTGATAAAAATTTACACAAAGTAGTCTTTTATTTTTTTTAAGGCTGGGAAATCATCCAATGACTTCTCCCGCTCTGGGTGGAGCGGAAGGGAGTGTCAGACTCTTACTGACTAAAAACCATCCATGTTCCTTCCTTAGCCCTTTATGTTCCGGGGTAGCGGTAACCCTTTCGCGGCGGTTGTCACCACTTCTCCCAAGTACCATAATGATTAGAAATTTAGTTTCTATCACATAAACATAGCCCTAAATCGATGTTCGATCACATATAGATATTGTAGGCCGCCATCGATTATGGAATCAATAAAATTTTCACACATCATCGTCCATAGCCCAGATACCCCATAAGGTGTGGTCGTGATTTCAACAGAACGTCTGCATCGTTATAATGATAATATGCTTCATATAAATAATATTTCATAGCTATCACTGGATGAGACAAGTAAAAAAATTTACTTTGACAAAAGGTTGAGGCTCTAACTTCTAAAGAAGAGACAGCTTTCGGTTTCGAATTTAGATTTGAAATCGAATTAACTTTTTCAAATGATTCAGGGTTAACAATAGTTCGTTTAATTTGATAACACTATTGTCACGATGAAGTCTTAAGTGGAATTGAAGCAATCATAAAATTTTAAACTAGAAAGTTATTATGTTATCATCATCATCTGCCTAGCCTTTTCCCAACTATGTTGGGGTCGGCTTCCAGTCTAACCGGATGCAGCTGAATACCAGTATTTTACGGCGCGACTGCCTATCTGACCTCCACAACCCAGTAACTGGGCAATACGATACCCCTTGGTAAGACTGGCTGTCAGATTTTCGGACTTCTGACGACCCGTAACGACTGTCAAAGATGCACAAATGACAGCCGGGACCAACGGCTTAACGTGTTTTCCGAGGCACGGAGGAGTCTCGGTATGTAAAGATGGTCACCCATCCACGGCCAACCCCGACAAGCGTAGCTTAACCTGATGGATCGACCTGTGCGGCTGTTAGTACTTAGCCACGAGCTCCTCTACAAAGTTATTATGCATATTAATTTTATGTCTTCCACAAGTCGCTTCCAGTATCATTTATGTAGGTACATCGGCGTATCATAAAGCGATGTTGTTGCACTAATGTGGATGCAGCGCTGCGTGAAACCCATGGGGGGCGCTGTTAACCCAATTTCAACTTATATGGCACACAATAGGGTCGCGTTTCGGATCGCACACGACTCGACTCCAACTAAGGATATGGCGGAAAATCGTTGTAAGCTTACAGGGAAAACTTTACAGAGATTGCTGTTATATAATATGAGCGTGAGTTTGATACTGAATGGTGGAAGAAACTCAAGGAAATTATAAGAATCCTTTCCAACTGAAATTCACAGCACAGTCAACAGGAAAGCTACCCAAACAGCTGGCAGACTTTATGGCCAGAAAATAGGTTAGCCCTCTGGTTACGTGAAGAGTCGACCAACCGCTAGGCGATGTCTCGAAAACTGCATAGGAAATACTTTTTTTGTGATTGATTGTATTTAACATTGTCCGCCATTTTTTCCATTTATGATTTTTTTTTCCATGGATCAAGCGACATGAATTCGCTACGCTACCGCCGTATTGTAACGGCGACCGAAACATAATTGGCACATCGCAGTAAACTCACGAACACCGTCAAAGGTCCCATTGTGAAGGTATACATATTATAGGTATCGATATGATTAATGTAAAATTGTGCGTAGGTATATTATATGTTTGGTGTTCTGCGAATGAAATTATGCAGGTATGTCCACTGTTCCATGTTAATTTAAATAATGATATTACAAGTATGCGCTTTTGTATATTTTTGACTCTATGTTCATTAATGTAATCGGTGTTGTACCGTTTTAATTAACTATAAATAAATAAATCGAATACCAGAGCTTTTTTATTTTTTGGAAAATAAAAAATGTTTCAACTGTTCTTCAAATTAAATATCAGTTTATGTAATACACAATCGAATATTACGTAAATGAAATTGAATTTTGTGTCAAATCCGTATGAACTGACATCAATTTATTTTATGAGTAACAACCGGCCGCGATCACATATACGAGACATTGTTATGCTAAACGTAGCAGTTTACGATTATGCGCAAGCGCCAAAACGGTAATTAAGTACCTAATCCAGTGCGTTTTTCTAAATGTAAATTGTGTTCGGAGAATAGGAAATAACTAAAACTTACTTATTAGCCCATGAGCAAGATTAAAAAAAAATGGACACGTATTTTTTCTTTTTCCAATTAATTAAAAGACTACAATTTTTGACCGTTTCAAATAGTCAATTATGAACTAATCTTTCTATTACCCACGTTTTGAACGCATTGCTGCTTGCATAGATAACCATGTTCCATCTACCCTCGTGCTTCCAGAACTATTCAGAAACGAGAATCAATACCCAATTAATCTGAAAGCTTGTAAATCAGGACACCAATTCAACCTTCTTTTTGGTTCAAAAGTGTTAGTAAGTTTCTGTCAGCTGTTGTCTTTTCAGTGTCTTTTGTTGTCTTTTTTTGTTGTCTTTTCATTTTGCAGAACAACGACCAGTTCTTGCGCAGATGCGACACACAGCTTCAACATGTTATTTGTTAAAAAATAGTGGTTTAGTTGTCAGTATTTTGTCTTTGGGCCATCCATTGTCCATGACCGAGATACTAATTGTCAATGGTTTTAATGTTTCTGAATACAAGGTTTTTAGCTCCTTTGCATGGGTGTTTTAAATCATTTCAATCGCCTGCCCTTATCCCACGGGTGTTTTAAATGACCTTAAATTTATTTTTATAAATGTGCGTTTTGTTTCTGCAGAATAAACATTTCAAAAAAAAATCATTCTTTCTTCTTTCTTTAACTAAGACGAAGCGTATTTACAGATACTATTCAAAAGCTTCAGATACAGAAAGACTTATTTTACAAAGGATTTATATATCTAAACAAACAAAGCAATATTTATAGATATAAAAGACACAATTTCATCAAACATTCTCGACCAAAGAATTTTAATGGACTCATCGTGGCCCAAATCTTTATTAATCCAAAGTCTTCAAAGATCCAAACCGACTTCCCAAATCTCACGAGCCACTAATATCAATCTCACCGGTACTTCCTAGTCCTATTTTAATATCCAAAGTTATAAATACGAAGACAGCTGCCGCCCATGGTGAAAACAAAACACCATGACGGGATAATGGCCGTGACGACTGATTCCAATGCTCGCTACTCGATGGATATAACAGATACCATAAAAGCATGGTGCCGGCGATGAGAAGCGCCGAATGGTAGGATTGATGGGTGGATACTAGTGAATAGGAAGTAGGGCATAAATAAATGCATAGATGTCTGCACTTGGAATGTGTTTATAGATATCGAAGTGTATTTTTACTTTACAATAATTATTAGAACTATAAAACACAAGAAGGTTATTAGAAGGCTTAGTTCGTCTAAGCCTTGTCTAATCATTAGATACCTTAATTTGGTAAGCGGGATTATCCGAAAGGGTTACCGGTACCCCGAAACATAAAGGGCTAAGGAAGAAACATGGACGGGTTTCAGTCAGTAAGAGTCTGACACTCCCTTCCGCTCCGCCCAGAGCGGGAAGGGTCATTTGATGATTACCACACTAAAAAAAATAACCTTATTTTATTACCGCCATATTTAAGATTCTTAAAAAATGACCGTCACGTTTCACATAGCAACAATAAGCTCATTTGATGAAGAAGTGCATAAAAAGGTCCCACATCGCGGATAAAGATAAATATTCCACTTTCGTCGATATGCATACTAAACTTTAAAATAAACTAAATTATTGAGTTTATTTTAGTTAAGAACCCACTTATGATTCTGAATGTTCCGAGAAGTGGTGGGACTACCACCTGCGGAGTTGAGTATGCCACAATAATCAATACATTTTACTAGCAAAGGAGAGAGAATTCAAAAGATACTCAGTATTAAGCTGTTTATGAAGCCTTAGCACAGATAAAATAATAACATTAATATCCTTGGACATTTCACACAACGCCATAAAGTTCCAAGTTAAACAACCTAATGCTTGTGTTATGGTAAGTAGATGGCTGATAAACTACTTATATACATTTTTTTTAAACATCCAGTCCCGGAACAAATTCTTGCAGGTCGTACAAATATTTAGGAATCGAACCAGCGACATGCTGCGCAGCAGTCAATCGCTCAACCGCTGCGCGAACCGTGTCGTGCAAAATACTCTGGTATTCCAGTAATGCGTCATTAAATATAGATAGGTTTGGCAGAATAGTCCTTTACAATACAACAGTCATCGATTCCTTAAGGTATGCTGGCAAAAGTACAACTAGAAAATTATGTATGTATTAACAAAAAAAATGTATATAAGTAGTTTATCAGCCATCTCGTTACCATAACACAATCATTAGGTTGCTTAGGTTGGGACTATATGGCGTTGTGTGAAATGTCCAAGGATATTATTATTATTTAAACCAACCAGTAGCTAAAATCACAAGACATAAAAGCTATTCACAAAGAGATAACTTCGTCCTTAATTTAGTTCACTCAGAATTAATGAGTTGACAGATTAGTTCGACAAATTAGAGCGGTGTCATTAGTATTTTAAGCTCGAGGACCACACATCGAAAACATACTATTAAAGGGAAACAATTCACTTGACAATCGAGTGTTACAGATAAAAGTTTCTATTTAAAATGGCTTTTAACTTTGGAGGAAATTGAACCGCTTCTGTGTATATTGACTCGTTAAAACGGTCAAATTTTAATATAAAATATGATATCACATAGAAAAAAGACCGCTCGTCTTAAAAACTTCCATCACCGTACAGAAATTAAATATTATTCGCAGATATAATTGAGTAAAATCTGCATGTAATGCTAATAAGTAAGTATTCCATTTGATGCTATATATCTGTGACGTCACATTGTTATATTTCAAATCACGCAACAAATTCCGCGTTTTGACAGTTCATTAAAAGTAATGTTATTACCCTGTCTGACTACCCTGTCAAATATCCAATTGTCAACAGCTGATCGCTCGTTCCTCTGATACAAAACTCGACTGAATATGGAAGTGGTCGTTGTTAATGTTTTGGCCGATACTGGCAGTCCTGCTTGAGCTTGCTAATATTGCTACTGCTAGACGAAACGATATTAAAATCTGACAAATCCATCATGATCACTGCAAATGCTGAAAAAGTCTTTAGTAGTTAGTGTTGATTTTATGTGTGAGGTATTCTAATCTGGGAACTCAACATATTTTGTTAATAAAAAATGGAAGGATCCCACAGGGGTGAACGCGTTGCCGCTGAGCCAGTAGTTTTAAAAACCCCCGATCCAGCTGTCCCTTGCTGTCCCCCCCCAGCGACGCCCTAAGCCGAGGTCCGAACCCCGCAGGGGGTGCCCTTAGCGTGTAGTCGCTTAGTTTTGTAAGTTAGGTTTAGTTTTTATTAAGCCCTGGCTGGAGGCTACAATTCTTTTGTGGCAGCCACAGGCAAGCCCGGTTAAGCAGTAGACAACCCTTTGGTTGAACTGCGAGATGCCATTCTCAAAAAAAAAAAAAACAGGGGTGAACGTTTTACCGTTTTGAACCCCAAAAATAGTCTGTCCAGGATCGAACCTACGGCAGTACCTATGTGGGTAACATAGAACATAACCAGCCTATAATGTTCCCACTGCTGGGACACAGGCCTCCTCTAAGAGAGGGAGTAGGCCATAATCCACCACGCGGGCCTAGTGCGGGTTGGCAGATGTCACATGTCTTCGATTGTTTGGTTCGAGGACATACCGGTTTCGTCACAGTGTTTTCCTTCACCGTTTTGAGAGCAGTGCTGATGAAATTACAAAGTAAAGCGCCTGCTTGGGTTCGAACTCACGACCTACAACGCGTAAGTCGAGGCCGATACCACTGCTCTCTGCTGTGTGTGACATGCCTTGCTTTTACTTTAATCTCTAAGTTACTCTCGCAACTAGAAGGTCTATTCTGATGTAGTGTTATGGTAAGATCGCACTGTCAAGCTTATAAAGCTATTAAACTAAAAAAATACTGAACACAGTATCACGTCATAACACGCTGATCTAATCTCACCGATACAATCTGTTAAATCAAAAATAATCACAAAATTATTCCACACTCTGAACACGCGTCAATCTACGTCTACGGCAAATGCCTCTTCCGGCATGATTGAGTAATAGCCGAAACAAAACCACTTTAATTACTTCGTCATACCACCGGTGAAGGGCCACCGAGCTTTATCGTGTAAACAATAAAACTGAAAGCTTCCGTTTCGAAGATACGAGTAATTGAGCAATTAAATATCTACGTCAATATGTAGGTGGGTAATTTTCGTCTCGTTAATGCTTTCTACCAGCAAAAGAATGAAAAAAGAATGGAGCGTACCAAATGAGTGAATGATGAATGCGTCAATGGTCCTTAGCTAGAAGCAAATATTAATTTGGCGAATGGAGGAGAAACCTGTAGGACTTTTCAGGAACTAAAGGTAAATCATCTGCCTAGCCTTTTCCCAACTATGTTTGGGTCGGCTTCCAGTCTAACCGGATGCAGCTGAATACATAGAGCGACTGCCTATCTGACCTCCACAACTCAGTAACTGGGCAATACGATACCCCTTGGTAAGACTGGCTGTCAGATTTTCGAGCTTCTGACGACCCGTAACGACTGTCAAGACGCACAAATGACAGCCGGGATCAACGGCTTAACGTGCTTTCCGAGACACGGAGTAGTCTGGGTGTGTAAAAATGGTCACCCATCCACGGCCAACCCCGGCAAGCGTAGCTTAACCTGATGGATCGAACCGGTGCGGCTGTTAGTACTAAGCCACAAACTCTTCTACTTAGCCCAAATAAAGCCAAATATGCAGAGCTTATTGACAAACTGCATAAGCTAAAGAACAGAAAGGTAAGACAAGAAGAAGAAAGACTCGCCGAAACAAGCGGAAAATGTAAATAGGTTCATCATTACGTAGTAAGTTTTTTCCTACGCTCGATCCAGCTTGTCCCTTGCTGTCCTCCCCCAGCGACGCCCGAAGCCGAGGTCCGTACCCCACAGGGGGTGCCCTTAGCGTGTAGTCGCTTAGTTTGTAAGTTTTTATAAGCCTTGGCTGGAGGCTACAATTCTTTTGTGGCATCCACAGGCAAGTCCAGTTAAGCAGTAGACAACCCTATGGCTGAACTGCGAGATGCCATTACAAAAAAAAAAAAGTTTTTCCCCTTCTTCTAATGTAGCCCTCATTAAGGGGGGAAAGGTAAATAATGAGTAATTAATACGAGATGGAATCATTAGAAATGGTAGACAATAACATAATGACATGGTGACGTCTTTTCTAAAAATAAAAAGCGAAAGCCGTATAATAGAGATAGCTCCTGATGTTTATACTATGAATTTTACGATTTAGAATAGTATAATATTAATATTTTTTTCAAATAAAGCCATTATATCGCATAACTTACCGGTTTCGCCATCGGATGCCGTACAGGTGACAGGATAACTATAAAGGTGTGGTCATACCACGACGTAAACATCATCATCATTTCCCAACTATGTTCGGGTAGGCTTCCAGTCTAACAGGATGCAGCTGAATACATACATGGAGCGACTCCCTATCTAACCTCCACAACCCAGTCTACAACTGGGTAATACAATTGCTAAGACTGGCTGTCAGATTTTCGGGCTTCTAACGACCCGTAACGACTGTCAAAGACGCACAAATGACAGCCGGGACCAACGGCTTAACGTGCTTTCCGAGACACGGAGGAGTCTCGGTATGTAAGGATAGTCACCCATCCACGGCCAACCCCGGCAAGCGTAGCTTAACCTGATGGATCGATTTGTGCGGCTGTTAGTACTTAGCCACAAGCTCCACGAAACGACGCCACGACGTAAACATACAAAAGCGTATTTCATCACTGATTGGGTATTTGAAAGGGTAGTTAATAACATTACTTTTTATGAACTGTCAAAACGCGGCATTTGTACATACGTGATTTGCATGAAATATAACAATGTGACGTCACAGATTTTTAGAATCAAATGGAATACTTATCAGCATAAAATCCAATTTTACAATTATATCTTCGCATAATATTTAATTTCTGTACGGTGATGCAAGTTTTTAAGGCGAGCGGTCTTTTTTTTGTGTGTTCCAAATAGTCAATTCCACTACATCATATTGAACAATCTACTCCATCATTATTTGAAGTCTTGTAATTGATGGTAGATGGAATCCCGCTAATGCGAAATTATCAATCTACTTTCCACTATTCTCCTGCTTCCCTCAAGTTTGCTACCATACTTAACTAATCTACCTATATTAAATCCAAAACCGTTTTCTTCAAAAACAGCGAAAAAAACATGTTATGCGCATAAATATTCACCCATAAGGTACTTTTGGACAACCTGCGCGAAATAAATGTTTAAAAGTTTTCTAAAAATGTTACGCGTCCAACCACCTAATTTAATGTATTCAAATCGTACTCTTCCAGTACGTAAATGCCTCTTGTTGGCTAATAATTAAATATCTTTCAATTTAACCTAGTGACTGTTTCAGCCAATTTATCATTATCTACCTGCCCTTATCTCATACTAGCTTCTGCCCGCGGCTTCACCCGCGTCGATGACGGAAATAGCATGTTAATTATACATATAAACGTTCCTCTGGTATCACTCTATCTTTAAAAAAAAACTGCATCAAAATCCGTTGTGTAGTTTTAAAAATCTAAGCGCTTCCCGCGTCTGTCCTAATGTCTGTATGTATATACAGACATTAGGACAGACGCGGGAAGCCTCTTTGCTTTATACTATGTAGTGATTTTATAGGGTCGTCACAAAACGTGTTTTTCTTTCAGCGCCATTCACTCCTTCACCATTATCTATTAGGTTCAACCTTTACAATTTAATCTGGTGAGAAGTTCTGAATAGTATCTACATATACCTAGTATCTACCGTCACATCCATAAACCTCAAAGCAAACTCAATATCCCTCGCCCATTCAGATCACAATTACGTCTTCAAGTAATGACAGTGACATCACATGTCTCGTAAAATGTACTCTATTTAATGAGCACTTGTCAAGCTGATTAATTCCGCGCGAATTACACGTTAGGCATGTCTAAATTTATTGTAATTGAACATATTTTGCCTTGTCCCATATCTATTTGTTGCTGTTTAATCTGGCTAATTGAAGTTACTTCATGCATAGATCCAAACTGTCTTTTCAAAGAAAAAACAGGTATTAAATAACGAACCTACACTTTGAAAAAAGACGAGGAAACTCCTCATCAGCCCAGGCTCAGGCCCTTAAGCGTAAGCGAGAAAGTCCGAATGGGTTACCGCTACCCCGGAACATAAAGGGCTAAGGAAGGAACATGGATGGGTTTTAATCAGTAAGAGTCTGACACCCTTCCGCTCCACCGAGAGCGAGAGAAGTCATAGGATGATTTCACAGCCTCAAAAAAAAAAGCCCCAGTCCCACCCTCATCATATAAAAATGACGTCCCATAAAAGTTAGGTCAGCTTTTCCTTGCGTCATAACTCTGACCTCCCCAGTTACACTGTTCTCAATAAGTCATTGCACCAGCGGCGGCCCTAGCCATTGCGAGGCTACGTGCGGTAGGTCTATGCGAGGCCCTTTATCCTTCGTGAAAAGTATGTGTTGCGAAAGTAGGTCTGGTTTTTTGATTTAGCTAAATGTCATGTTTGAGGAGAAATGCTAAAGTTAAACAAATAAAATTTGAATTTTACAATAATTTATATTTAAAGAATCACAAAATTAACAAATATAAAAATGATAAATTTTAAAAGGCTCAGTCGCAAAATGACCACTTCTCAAAATGACTACAGGTAGCAAAATGTCCCTTTCTCAGAATGTCCCTTTCGCAAAATGTCCCTTTCGCAGAATGTCCCTTTCGCAAAATGTCCCTTTCGCAGAATGTCCCTTTCTCAAAATGTCCCTTTCGCAAAATGTCCCCTTCCTCAAACAGGCATGAATTCCTTTCATCAGTAAAAAAACTGGTCAAGAGCCAGTAGGTGTACAACACAGAAGGGTACTGTAGTAATGTTTCATCAGTAAAATGGGTAGGTGCATGCAAATAAACTAAAATATTAAGCGTTTGTCGGCCTTTCTGATTATTTACAAAATAAAATTCTTGATTCATTTTGAAACCTCAAAAGACAAAACTATTGCTGACATAACTTTTATAATTATTTTTTGAAATGCCTTCATAGTTTCTTTGAAAGTGTTGCCAATGCATGAATTGAAAATCGGCTTAACTTTGAATAAATAACTTAGGAAAAATGATTATTGTGTATATAATGATCACTCCAATTTCTTTATTTTATGATTCTTATTACGGTTACTAATTATAAAATAAATGACATTTTGTTTATTACGCAATCAAGTCATTTAATTTTTATGTTTATAATTGGGTTTAGTTTAATTAGTAGATTTTTTATTTGTATAAATTGATACATACATACATAAACTCACGCCTTAAAAAAAAATATAAATAAAAAAATTGATGTTTTGACAATAAATCTGACAAACTTCGATTTCTGTTAATTATTTTATGTACATGCATCTACCTACCCATTTTACTGATGAAACATTACTACAGTACCCTTCTGTGTTGTACACCTACTGGCTCTTGACTAGTTTTTTTTACTGATGAAAGGAATTCATGCCTGTTTGAGGAAGGGGACATTTTGCGAAAGGGACATTTTGAGAAAGGGGCATTCTGCGAAAGGGACATTTTGCTACCTGTAGTCATTTTGAGAAGTGGTCATTTTGCGACTGAGCCTTTTAAAACTGATGCTTGCGACTTTTCTTAAGACTAAAATCTTTAGTTAAAGCAGAATAATCTAATGAATAAGCAACGTCATTTTCGATCGAAAGAATAGCAAGGGCTGAAAGTCGATCTTGTGTCATCGAATCATTCATCACGTAATGTCTTATGTGATTTAAATTAATTTACTTAAAAACCAAATGTTTTTTTCATATTTGAAAAAAAAAGAATTAAATTAAATGCACAGTCAGTTGGCTGTACAAGAAAGTTTACCTCTGACAAATTTTGAAAAAATATATAATTATGAAAATGCAAAACGCGCCATTTCACGAGTATTTTTTGTACATTTTCAATCAGAGAAAAAAAGAATTAAATAAATGCACAGTCAGTTGGCCTGTACAAGGAAGTTTACCTTTGACAAATTTTGAAAAAAAAAATATATGAAAATGCAAAACGCGCCATTTCACGAGTATTTTTTGTACATTTTGTCATTTTCAATCAGTGAAAAAGTCTGCCATTTCACGAGTATTTTTTGTACATTTTGTCATTTTCAATCAGTGAAAAAGTCTGATTTTAAATATGTCATCGTCTTCATCTAGTGACGAAATTGCTCGTACACCCACCGCCCGAAATAGTTCGCGGCAAAATTGGTCAGTGAAAACCTATTACCGGATAAATCCAGAGAAAGATATTTGGGGTCCGTGGCTTACGCCCCCAGTGGTCGACGCACCTGTGGCCGACGCCCCCGATTCGATTAATTTCATTCAAAGCAATTTTTGATCAAATGTACTGTCAGGCACATAGATAAACATAATACCTATTCATACTTCCCTATTGTTTTCAATTTTGTCGACAAAAAGACGGACTTTTTATTGTTATCGATAACTGGTTTAGCTCATCGAGTTGACGAGATGGTTGCAGTTGAAAGATAAAATTTCCATAAGGTAATTTGTTATAAATGTAGATTAACAACATTCAAGTCTTTTTGATTTTTTGGATGTTTGTACCTAATAATTATGCTTTTAATGGGGGAAAAGGTGTGTAAGAACAAGGTTAAGTGGCGATTAGAAACACTTTTCTTATTTACTGTACTAAGTGAAAAAGCACAAAAAAATGAACGAATCGGAGGTGTCGGCCACAGGTGCGTCGTCCACTGGGGGCGTAAGCCACGGACCCGATATTTGACCGCTCACGAAAAATTTATTCTATGGAGAAATAACAAAAAGCTAATTCTCTGTCTGAAGAAGTATTTTTGGCTTATTTTTCTGAGCTGATTCCTCGCAAGTTTGATATAAAACATTGTATGTATCACGGACGGTAACGAAATTACGAACCTCGGTTCATTAAAAACCCTCGCTGAAGTTACACAATGTACTATTAATTTAGACTAGATAGATTTAAAAAAAAAAAAAAAAAAATTAGTTTGGGTTGTAGCGCGAGGCCCTGTGCGATGGCACAGTTCGCCACCCCCTAAGGCCGCCACTGCATTGCACTAACCGACTCATCTCTTGTAAGTTACTAAAAGCAAGTGAGTCAATACAAATATTTGATTTAGTAATTGGGTATTTGAAAGGGTAGTCAATAACGTTACATTTATGAACTTTCAAAACGCGGAATTTGTACGTCATTTGTATGAAAGTATAACAATGTGACGTCACAGATTTTTAGAATCAAATGAAATACTTATTAGTATTAAATGCAATTTTACAATTATATCTTCGCATAATATTTAATTTCTGTACGTGATGGAAGTTTTTAAGACGAGCGGTCTTTGTTCTATGCGATTTCATATTTTACTTTTGACCGTTTCAAATAGTCAATTACCAACTGCATAAATATCACCTGATTATTGCAATCGTACTTAATTAAATAGATAAATAAATTTAGCTTCATAAGTTTGAAAGGGATGCCAACCATTAATGTTCTAGCTGGAACAAGAGTGAATTTTCAAGGTAAGAAAGAGCCATATTTAAACAATGTATAATCTTGATTTGTTTATAAACATTCACAGCTTTGCCACCCTCACATGTGAGTAGGTGGTAAAATACATTATTAATAAGCTATTGTATGAAAAGTACTTCAATAAAGACCATTTCCTCGAGGTGTGGATATGAGTATATGACTATTACATATATAATAGAGTGGTCAATGTAACTGGTAAACTATTCTGCGTTACGATCGATGTAAATGCGTATATAAGTGACATTATAATGGATGAAGATTATGGAATATATTGCAGAGGTGACAACACTCTTTTTTGTTTTTGAGGCTGGGAAATCATCCAATGATTCTCCGCTCTGGGTGGAGCGGAAGGGAGTGTCAGACTCTTACTGACCAACACCCATCCATGTTCCTTCCGTAGCCCTTTATGTTCCGGGGTAGCGGTATCACTTTCGGACAATCCCGCTTGTGACAGCACTCTGGATACATTAAAGATGTGCGGATATGTAATAGGTTCTTCTTATAGCTTGATTTAAAAGAATAAATGGTGATGATGCTTTTATACATATTATTAGATATTTTTATAAAACATTTAAAAACATAAAAAAACAGTAGTAGCCCACCGACATCGGGACCATGGTCCAAGCTACCGGTGGTCAGGGCTCCTGAGAGAGGAACCTAACAATAAGCGCCGTGCCCAAGAGTACCTACGGACGACGAAAAGAGAAAAGAAAAGACATGTTGCATCGACCCCAAATAAATTGGGATGGGATGCAAGACAATGTTGATGGGATTAAAATTGGAACTTTTTACACAATTCGAGTCAATAAAATCAGTATCTGATTATTTAATACTATCACAGAAGTGTCGATTTTGTGCCAGATGCTTTATAGTCTCTAAAACAGGGTTGCTATAAGGAAATGATTAATATTAATAGCAATATCGACGCTCTGTCGTCGGCAGTAGCGGTTTAACTTCCCATTTTCTATGTGTGGGAAGAATATTATGTATGTGGCTATAAGGGTGATAAGTATGAATGTTGATGGATGGAGAGTAATAGTCAAAGCTCATTAAAGCCACCCGGCACCCAACCCGTACCGCCTCGTCGCACGGCGTCCACTCGTTGTCGACAGGTGGTCCGCGGGTGGACACCGCGTTATCACTAATAAGCGTCGCGCGGTCAACCAGTGGACCTCGCAACTCGCAGTGGAGTGAACGCAAGGCAAGCATACGAGCAGCGAGTTGTCACTGAGTGGTCCACCCGCCGTCTTCGCGTGGAGGGCTTACGACTGAGGCGATCCGGTGACGCCACGAAGTTGAAATAGTGAGATCAGTGCGGAGGCGAGGCGGTGCTGATTGGGTGCCGGGTGGTTCTAATGAGCTGTGGCCAATGAAACGATGGATGGATTGTGTAAGGAGACATAATGTGAAAGAGAACAAAGTAAACTGTAGCGTGACCGTTAACAGGGAAGAATGTGAGAAGAAACCGTGTTACGCCGACCTCAAGTAACATGGCACAAAGGCCGGAATATGATGGTGAATATTATGTCGCAGTAGAAACGAAAACAAAATTCGAGAAAAATATATCGAATAATAAGGAAACTGATAGAACGTCCAGATAAGTGATCGATTGGTAGTTTTTAGATGCAAGGTCGACTCTGTGCTGTATCAACTATTTATTATGTTAATTAACGATCGATAAGCGCCCTGTTTTTATTAAATAAATAATTGAAAATTAATTAGTACAAATTAACTAACGCTAACTATGCTGTCAATACTTTATGTCAGATATTTTTTATTAACATTTCAGACCGTATTAGGAGTTGAAGAATTTTAGCAATAATTGTGCATTTGTCTACCTTTCTATCGAATATATTATTTCGCAAGAGCAAAATCTCTCTCATTTTATGAAATTCTAGAAATTCAAACTAGATTGGTTTCGAAACTTGAATAGAAATTGCTTATTTAACATTTCACCTATCTACTTAGTACCTATTTGTATCTTTATGTTTTTTTCGCACAGTAGTCTGCTATACAGTGTGTTAGGTTAATCGAGGGCATTCTATTAGGCTGTATAGTACTCATGAAATTCAACAACTTTGTCCATGGGACCAACTCTGAAATATGAAAAAGAAACTCAGCTGTTCCATACATTTTGTCAAATTATGCGAACATAAATGTACTGAACAGCTGATTGTTTTTTTATGATTTCAGGTATAGTTCCATAGTCAAAGTTGTTCATTTTCATGAGTACAGTACCCCCTGAAAGTATGTCCCTCGTTTAACCTAACACACTGTATATCTAAATGTTACGTAAGGTTGTGTTCACACGAGTGCAGTCGATTGGTCGTCTATAATGCTGGTCACATACAATTGGCACTCAAGTTCAGACTAATCGAATGTGATCCGCATTTTTCTGCGCTAATTCGATTAGGATTAATTCTCGTGTGAACTTGACCGGAAGATTATCTTTGTTAAAGAGATATAGGTCAACAATCTGTTAGCCAAAAGGGATGTTTTATTTGGTTAAGCTTTTGTTTCATATGAAAGAGGCCACCATATTTAATGGCCGGCAAGAAATCCTATTATTTGCACCTGTATTGACTGCCTCATTGTTCTAGTTGACAAGCGCTCGATTGGGTTCGATTCGCAAAATGTTATAAGTTTATTCCCATTAGGAGTCTCTCAACACCTTTTTTTTGAGGGTGGGAAATCATCATATGACCTCTACTACTCTGGGTGGAGCGGAAGGGAGTGTCAGACTCTTACTGACTAATCCCCATCCATGTTCCTTCCTTAGCCGTGTATGTACCTGGGGTACCGGTAACCCTTTCGGAAAATCCCGCTGAACATCTTTCTTACGCGAAACATCCGTGTCCATCGAGGACCTGCGTCAGGCGGTAGGTGAGGACGCCGTGACGCCTCCGTCTCTCTCTAGCCACCCATCACCCTAGAGCCTGGATTTGTGTCCGTTTGATGGCAATAGGCTCACATCCAACATGGGACTGAAACATAACTGGTGTAATGTGGGTATACTATAGGTACACCTCTGCACAACCCTTTGGGGAAAATAAGCGTTATGTTACGTAGTTCACCAGTTTTTGACATTAAGGTGTCAAAAAAACGTTCTATATTTGGACAGCCATCATTGTGTGAACGTTCACCGGTTTCTAAGAAAACCAAAGCTTAATGTAAGGTGCCATAACAAAGAAGGACTAGTGCGCGGCGGACCTGCCCACCGAGGAGGGTTACACGCAAACTTGTTGGTATTGATTACGTTCGTTAAATAAAGACTATATTCTTATGATTTATTTATTACATATATCCAGTTTTCAGTTTATTATTTGTAAAATTTTATAGTTCTAGGTCAACGGAAAATACCCTATAAATTTTGATTCCCTTGAGAGTGTCGAAATATAGGTTTTTTTACCGGCCGCATATTATTTTTCAAATCTTAATTTTCTAGGTCAACGGAAAATACCCTATAAATGTTGATTCCCTTGACAGTGTCGAGATTTATACGTTTTTACCGTATCTTTTTTTACGTTAACTTACAAGTTTGTTTTTTTTTTCAGTTTTAAGGCACTGTAGACTTGAGTATACATATAATTTCAACAACAACAAGATAAAGGATCTTGACAGACAGTCGGACGGACGGACTACAAAGTGATTCTATGAGGGTTAAGTTTTTAACTTTTGAAATACGGAACCCTAAAACAGGTCCTTAGTTCCAGAAAAAAAAACGAACAAATTGTTTACATTGAAGTTTCAACTGATTAATCGCATGTGAAGAAACACATGTAAGTAACTCGTGCGTATCAAAAGTTGAATCAAACGAAAGTGAATTGTATCGAGGTGATTTTTCCGCTAGATATATTAAGTAATCATGTTTAACCGGTCGAGTGATAAAAACTGTCTCGGGAGGCGGTAAAGCACTTAATTATGTCATTGGTTTCTAGTGTGGCTATAGAGAGGATTTCGTTCAATGGCAAGAAACTTAAAGAATAAAAAAAAAATATAGGTATGACTTAAAAATTTAAAAGCAGTAGGGAGGGGGTGACGAGCAAATCACAACCTCTCCAGCCCCATCATTTTTAGGATTAGCATAACGTAATGACATTTTGTAGCCAAAATAATATTGCAGCGTTCATCTGGATACCTAACTCAACATTGCAGATTTTTTAGTTACGTCATCCTTCTTGAGCGATTTACTAGCAGTGATAATCTAGTGGTGTGACCGTCGGACTGCCAAGTTATAGGTCTCGAGTTCGAAACAAAGGCACCTCTGATTTTTCGGATTCATGTGCGTATTGTATAATAAAATTATCACTTGCTTAAAAATCGGTGAAGGAAAACATTGTGAGGAAACCGGCATGTCTGAGAGATATTTCTCAGCAGCATGTGAAGCAAAGTCTGTGGCCTTTGGGCAGCTTAAAAACTCTGACACCAGGTTAGTGACTAACCACACGAAATAGGATAGCGTTTTGTATTCCATTTCATATCTAGCCCATCTTTTCCTTCGTCGTATTGAAGATTACATTTCGTATGTTTCAAATACGCTTTGACCAGAATTGAACAGCGCTATCGTTGGCTTCGCAAAACTCTTTCACAGTACTGGTGTTGTTACACAGAGGGCGCGACAAGAAGTCACAGGGCACAGTTTGCGATGTGGGTCCACGCCAACGAACTTTGGCTCATCGGAGTATCCCCATCTGACTAAGTTGTACAAGCAGCGGCCCATCTGGCTTCTAAGTACCAATTTCACCAATAAATCTGAACGCGATCAGCACGTCTAAAACGCGTTCAAGAGCTCTCAGTGTCAATCTATATCAATATTATAAAGCTGAAGAGTTTGTTTGTTTGAACGCGCTAATCTCTGGAACTACTGGTCTGAATTGAAAAATTCTTTTTGTGTTGGAAAGTACAATGTATTGAGGCAGGCTGTAACATCACGCTACTAACAATGAGAGCCGAGCAGCGAGTGAAACCGCGCGGGAGCAGTTCGTCATTACATAGTATAAAACAAAGTCCCTTTCTCTGTCCCTATATCCCTATGTATGCTTAAATCTTTAAAACTACGCAACAGATTTTGATGCGGTTTTTTTTAATAGATAGAGTGATTGAAGAGGAAGGTTTAATATGCATAATTTGTCGACATATTATGCGGGCGAAGCCGCGGGCGGAAGCTAGTATTCTATAATAATAAGACACTCACTGCTCTTACTAACGTAGTTTACGCGCTGATCGCGTTCTGTTTCATTGGTGGACTTTGATGTACAGATATCTCATATCCGACTTAGTGCCGTTAGTCGGTTATGACGATTCTATACATCTAGTACTAATAAAAATTAAGAGGTTTAGTTAATGAAGAGATAAATGAAGTTTTAAGTCTCTCAACTATTCTGTGGTGTAAAACACAAAAAAAATGGTTCTGTTCTATGGTTAATACGGTTATTGATTAAAAACTAGAACTTTGCAAATGTTGACGACGAAAGAAATAATAAATTATACCTTGTCTAAAATATGTGTTTGTCACCTGTTGTAATTTCCTTGTTAGTTTAAATAAATAAACACGTGTAAATCGGTCTTCTTTTGCCGTGTAAACCTGCCATTGCTAAATAATACAGAATTCGAAAGACGGAAAATGAAGCTTTTATTTGACAGAATGTAATCAGCCATTGCTAAATAATACAGAATTCGAAAGACGGAAAATGAAGCTTTTATTTGGCAGAATGTAATCACGTGTCTAGTTCAAACTTAATATCTTTCGGTCGAGCTGTCCTGGGCAATCAAAGCAGGGTAAAAAAATCTGTTTTTTCCTATGCACACTGCAGCCTGCAGTCCGTCCAACGGGCGGATTATTTCAAGCACTGAATTTTGAACGCATCGTTTAGCACCGAGAGTTGAAAATCCAACAGTACCTATGTTTTTTTTATGTAACGCGCTGGGATGCGCTCTGTCGGATTCTCAAAGCTCGGCTCAATACCGAGGGTTGGAAATCGAGTGTCCCATAATAAAATCGCGATAAAAATCGCACAGATTAATAAAAATATTTTCTAACGCCATTTTCTTATTTGCCTTTCGTGTGATCAAGGCTGTCGTGTTTAATGCACTATGGTTCCGTTTCCAACACGGAAATGTCTATAATTGTCATGCAATATTACTTTTTCCTGTGAGGAAAATTTAATATTCAGTATATAGGAGCAAATATAACAATGTTTATTAATTAACCGCTATTCATACCTACATTGATCTATTTTAAGTCAAGGTTGCGGATGATTTAACTCATCAGCTATGTCCCAACGCTTTTCCTTACCTAAGTGTAAACAAAAACGTTTAATTGAATATCAATTGATCTAGCTACCCTTTTCCCTTGTTTCAGCTTCCAGTCTGAATCTATAGCAGTAACAATAACTCCTTGGTAGGACTTGTTGTCAGAAATTTTAGGCTTCTGACTACCCGTAACACTTGTCAAAGATGACAGAATCACAGCTTAAGGGAATATATGAATTGACTATTTGAGACGGTCAAAAATAAAATATGAAATCTATGAAATCACATAGAAAAGACCGCTCGTCTTAAACACTTCCATCACCGTACAGAAATTAAATATTATGCGAAGATGTAATTGTAAAATTTACTTTTAATGCTAATAAGTATTCCATTTGATTCTAAAAATCTGTGACGTCACATTGTTATATTTCATAAAAACCACGTGCAAATACCGCGTTTTGACAATTCATAAATAGTAACGTTATTGAATACACTTTCAAATACCCAATTAGCATTTGACTTGATTTAGTCTCGCGTTTCTGGAATAAGTCGATGCAGCGATGGGGCGTTTCTTATCAGTTCACTTTTTCATAATTGTAAACTTAATAAGTAATTTTCGTTTTTTTTTTTAATAACGACTCGTTTTCGACTTAGGTAACCCGCTTTTTTTATTCAAAAGGTTTGATAACCCAACACAGCACTGCAACACTGCTATCTACTACAGTTAATCACGCTGCATCAGACAAAACTGTTCACAATCAACATTTTTAAAAAGGGAGCAAAAAACCCAAAAACATAAACCTCAAACTCTTTTTAAAAGCAAAAGGTACGTCAACCTTTTTCAGTGACCTTTCCTTAAAACGCATTACTTTCTTGCACTCTGCTCGACTTTCGACGACTATTAACAATTCCCATTTCCCTCTCAATGAGACATTTATAAAATTGTTTGGAGACGGAAGCTTTGTACTCGCTGACTGGGTTAAGTGCAGTGTCATGTTCATCTTTAGTTAGCAGTGTACCTACCTGTACACATTCAACTTCATGCCTACTTAAAGTACCAACAAAGCGACAAATGAGGTCTTTAGAGGATGTGAATCTGCCTAGCCTTTTCGCAACTATGTTGGGGTCAGCCTCCAGTCTAACCGGATGCAGCTGAATACCAGTATTTTACAAAGAGCAACTGCCTATCTGATCTCCACAACCCAGTCAGTAACTGGGTAATACGACACCCCTTGGTAAGAATGGCTGTCAGGCTTCTGACTTACCGTAACGACTTTCAAAGATCCACGAATGACAGCCGGAACCAATGGTTTAGGTACGTGCTTTCCGAGGCACGGGGAGTTTCCATATGTAAAAATGGTCACCCATCCACGGACCAACCCCGGCAAGCGTAGCTTAACCTGATAAATCAATCAGTGCGGTGGTTATTATTTAGACACGAGCTCCTAGGTCTTTAGAGAATTTACAGTCAGTAAATACTAGAATAGTAGATTGTTTGTCATTCCATATGGCAACATAGTTTTAATCACATACGTCACGTCAAAACCAAACCGATCTTTCAAATTAATTATAGAAACCACATAAACTACGCAACATAACATCACGCCTAGTTTTGCCGAAGAGTTGGGCAGAGATGTACCTATAGTACACCAACTTTTCGCCAGTACTTGAAGTCCGGGAGAAGTCATTGGGTGATTTGCCAGCCTTAAAAAAAAAGTAAGGGGCGATGGCAATAGGTGCCATCAACCGGGGTTAAAGAGGAATTCCGGATGGAAAAACCTATTATCACTTAATCTGAACTGGGAATTGAACGCATGCTCAGCAATACCGCTTACGAGACTAGACCAACTAGGCACTAAAAACTAGACGACCAAAACACCATTTCTGCAGGAAATGCAAACTAACAAATAGATCCATTAATTTAACAAGATAATTAACCCGAATCAAATAAAAAACGTAAGATTATCAACCGCATTACGTATGCAATAATATAACAAGACGAATGACAAAACTAATTTAAATTATGCGGAAATCGTTGCAGTCAGTTAAAAGTGACGTAACTACGACTTGAAATATTGCATATCAAGAAATTGGCGCCTAAAACTTTCTCAGAAGGGCAAAGGAATTCGTTTTGCAATTCTAATTTCAAACACGATTTATTCGTATTACGTCACGGAGCTAGGCCTGCTTCCTCTCAAGCCAGTTCCTGCTGCCTTTTATCCAAGATTTTAAGTTCAAGTTACCAACACAAACAGCCTAATGGCTCCGGAAAGTAAACAAGCATTCGTCTTTCCCGACACCAATGACATAACTTATTTGCATCGCTTATTAATTGCTTCGATTACGATGCTCTTTAATTATTTTTTATGTAAATTATCTTAATCGCAGTCATTTATAATAAAAAGAGGATTTTGGGTTGTTGTTTTCTGTGTTGCACACATTTACATTTTTCCTGTCACTCATTTGTCTATTATTGCAACATCATACACAGATTATACACATACACATATGTATGTGAAAAGGCTAGGCAGATTGAGCTTCAATATTGTAGCTCAATCTGCCTAGCCTTTTCCCAACTATGTTGGAGCAACTTCCAGTCTAACCGGATGCAGATGAATGCTAGTATTTTGCATGCAGCGACTGCCAATTTGACTTCCACAACCCAGTCAATAGGTAACCCGATACTCCTTGACGAGGCTGGTTGCCGGATATCGCGCTTATGACTTCCAGTAACGACTGTCAAAGATTCCCGAAAGACAGCCGGGACAACGGCTTCTATGTATTTGCAAAGATGGTCTCCCATTCACGGACCGACCGCGGCAAGCGTAGCTTATCTGATATTGTAACTTCTTACAAATAAAATCTTATAAAAAATCGATGCCTCGTAATCGATTAGACAAATTACTAGTGCCTTCGTTACATATGACTTAATTGTTGATTCCAACTCCAAATTGTTGATAAATCCATCAATCTACCTTCTCATAATGCTTAGTCATAAATAAACAAATGAATCCATTTAATCATTGAGATAGTTCGACATACAGAGTGAAATTGATACCTACCTATACAAAACTGAAATCGCGACAAAAAAAATGTTGTTCCATACAATAAATAAATTATGCTCGCACTGGTCAAAATGTAGGTAACAGCTGTTTTTTTTTTCGCGATTTGAGGTGTGTTCTCATAGTAAAAGTTGTTCATAATGATGAGTTGACAATTCAAAAGTGCCTGTAATTGGTTTATTTGAAATAAATGCTTTGAGTTTGAGTTTGAGTACAATGACCCCTTAAAATATTTATTTATTTATTTAATTTTTTCGCAACAATAAAGGTACAAAGGCGGACTTAATGCCTTAGGCATTCTCTACCAGTCAACCAAGGGTGGTGAAGAGATTAGATGGCAGGTGCTTTATATTGTCCATGAATTCATTTTCAGCCTGTATACGACCGGCAATACACATATTTATTACTTATAAAGTAATAATAGTAGTAGGTATTATCTGACTAAGAATTCACTTTCGAGTTTGTGGCCACCTAGGTTATAGTATAGAATAAAAAATCCATATAGAAGCGCAACTTAGGTTCATATTACACCGCCGCGGAATAGAATGAAAGCCATTTTTGTATACAGCAAAATTAACTTTATGTCATTTGTGTAATGTATAAACTAGATACGAGCTTGAAACTGCGGAAATCACCGAGAATGTGGAAGAATTTTTCAAAAAATGCGCGGCCTGTTATTTGTCTTGTATCTACTTTGTACGCCAGCACATCAAGCTACTACAATCTGACAAATTTCTTTAATAGATTTTCAACTTTATCCCAAAAGCATTAAGGCTCAAAAATGATTGGGAAAAATTGACAGTTTCGGGTAGGTTAACCTTCTGGCGTCTGTACATTACACTATTGACATAAAGTTCATTATGAAAAGAGAATCTACCCTGGCTGTAGGTATTGCACGTAACTTACGCCTTGAAATAACAATGCTAATAAATAATAGTTTTAAAAAATCTAAAAAATACGCTTTTTATGGAAAACCGAACAAAAAAATAAAAAAATAAATTTCGTAAATAACAAAAAAAATATTTTACTATCGTTTTTTTTTCGATAAATCAACAAAGTTTAAACGAAATCTCGCCGGTTAAAATGGGTCAACATCGCGCCCAAAGCAGTCGCTTACAAACATACAAGTGAAGCTAATATAAAGCGTGTAAAATGGCAAAAATCCTGAAAGAGAGCTTCGCTTCTGGTACATTCTTCTCTATGGTACCTAATTGGTAAGCTGTGCTCGAGCAAAACCAAGTATTAGAGGGTATAATAAAACACACAAATTGGCCTCAACTCGGAAAACATTAATATTTTATTACACTAAATTGTCAGCCGAAACTGTGTTGTGAACTAGTGACTTAAATTAACAAAACCTAATAGTTTGCGTCGAATGCCAAACGGTGTTAAATATTTTAGTGCGCAAACTGACGTTTCTAACAGCATATTCCACGTATTATTCTTGTATTGTATGGAAGAGGAAGACCAAAGAAAAGGTGGACTGTGTGAGGAATGATAAAGAGAAGATAGTGCATGATAGCGTGACTGGTGACAGCGGAGAATGTAGGTAGAAAACGGGCGACTCCAAGTAACATGGCACAAGCCTGCCGGGTAAGCGGGATTGTGCGAAAGGGTTACCGCTACCCCGGAACATAAAAGGCTTAGGAAGGAACATGGATGGGTTTTAGTCAGTAAGAGTCTGACACTCCCTTCCGCTCCACCCAGAGCGGAAGAAGTCATTGGATGATTACCCAGCCTCAAAAGTAAAAAAAAAGTAACATGGCACAAGGGCAGCAGAAATAAAATTACCCTCAAAGCTTTATTACGTCAAAAAGTTTGACAATTCACCGGCATTTTCTTATTAGGCAGGTATTTATAAATCAAAATGTTCGAACTTTAAAATGCCGTTGTAAAATTATCTTGTACCATTGTATTCTATTAATAAAATATTTTCCCTTCTGGTGATAGCGGTACCACATTACCCATTACCCGCGTACCCTACCGTTTTAAGCACGTGTAACAATTTAATTAATTAAGGAGCCGTTTCGTTCACGGTTATATCTCCCCTTTTGACATCATTTCACATGCATTTATTCGCAGGGGAAGTGGGTGGGTGCGTTCAAAATGTACAGAGGCCAGCACATTAAGTTACCCCAACTGTCCAATTTTCCCAATTGAAAATGAACCTTATGGTTTTGTAATAAAGTTAAAAAACTATCAAAGAAATTTGACAGATTGGGGTAACTTGATGTGCTGGCGACTGTACAACGACACGTTTAGTTTGCATTAAGAATAGATAGGAGCTAATTGGCCTAAAATCAGGAATAATGACTCGCAAATGTTCTTCAAGGCAACGTCCTCTTTCGGCAATGTTTCGTATACATTTATTCTATTTATACAGGGATGTAGGTGGGTGGGTGCGGCTAAACTGCACTAATAACTGTATTTAGAATATCAGACAATCGATACTAATTAATTGCAAATAGTACGGTGAGAAATATGCGAAGGACTCGATTCGGCTTACTACGGTTATTAATCGTAGAGGCTACGAACAAATATTCGGGTAGGACTGGAATTTATTCGCTGAGATGACAGATATGAATGGTTACTGAAACTGATTAAATAGGCATTTGTATTAAAGGCCATGTTGTGTTTACTGGCCTACGTAACATTAATAAGTACCTAACAGTAATTTACATTGTCATTGATTTGAAAGAATTTAAAAACAGAAAAAGCAAGTGCGAGTTGGAGTCGCGTATCGAGGTTCGCATTTTTGCAAAGAACCTTTCACGATGAAAGACAAAACCAATTTTGAATAAATTCTTCACTTACCTGTCCACGTTAATGAACAAATGCTGCTTACCTGAAAACAAAAATAAATGTTTAGTACAGTACCAATAACTACCACACTAATAGCAACATTACTATACTCATAAACAAATCAAAAACTAAAACCTGAATGGCTGACAACCAGTCTTACCATAGGGTATTGTATTACCCAGTAACTGTATTGGGAAGGTCAGATACGAAGTCGATCTGGCAAATAAAAAATGCACAAATAGTTGTTGGAAAGAGCGGAGCCTTCTAATAAAGGCATTGGATGCCTAAAAGTAGGTTCCGAACACGAACCCTTGTAATGTTGTTTTGTTTAAATAATAAACTAATTGTATTTGTACAAATGACAACCGGGAGCCCGTGACCAACAGCTTAGCGTGCTTTCCGAGGCACGAAGAGGTCTCGGTATACAAAGATGATCACCCATCCATGGAGCAACACCGGCAAGCGTAGCTCAACCTGATGTATAGACCCTTGCGGCTGTTATCACTTAGCCACAAGCTCCTATGTACAGCGGCCTGCACATCAAGTTACCCCAATCTGTCAAATTTCTTTGATAGTTCTTCAACTTTATGACAAAACCATAAGGTTCATTTTAATGTGGACGAATTTGACAGTTAGGGATAGCTTGATGTCCCAGCGTCTGTACTTTAGTCGATATCGTGTATTATTTTAGTGCTTAATACATAACGCCTATAATCCTTGACAGTCGCTCCGCATAAAATATTGATATTCAGCAGGTACATTGGATGCCGACCACAATGCAATTGGGAAAAGCTGGTAATGTAGACATAAACAAACCGTACCAAGGTGTACTTCCTTGGCGCCATAAAAATGTCATGTAGTACGATAAAACACGAATCAAAACATTGGCATGTAAGTAGCATGAAACATGGTTGACATACTATTATCATTCAAATGACATACATGCATTACAGAGGCCAGCACATCAGGCTACCGCAAATTTCGTAAATAATTCTCTTAGGATCATTAAATCTCTGTAACTAGCAGCCTCTTATTGGAAGGACCATGTGCTGTAAGCTGTAATGGAAACAAGAACATATGCCACACATGAACAGATCAATTAGTCTTGGTTTTTATGAGGCAAGTTCATATTAAGTAATGACGAATGAGAAAGAACAGACGCCAGCATATCAAGCTTAAGCGGGATTGTGTGTGTGAAGGGTTACCGCTACCCCGGAACTTAAAGGGCAAATGAAGGGACATGGATGAGTTTTAGTCAGTTAGAGTCTGACACTCCCTTCCGCTCCACCCAGAGCGGGAGCGGTCATTTGATGATTTCCCACCCTCAAAAAAAAAAACTCCACAAATCACTTTTTGATTAAAGATATATCGGTTGACATTTAGTTTGACAGAAAGTTGTAATTTGTGTGAGATCTGGAGTCTAAACTAAGACTTTTTTTTAGGGTGCCTCTGGGTGGAGCGGAAGGGAGTGTCAGACTCTTCCTGACTAAAACCCATCCATGTTCCTTCCTTAACCCTTTATGCAAAAATTTAACCCTTTATACAAATATTCCCAATTAGACATGAACCTTATGCTTTGGTAATAAAGTTGAATACCTATCAAAGAAATTTGACAGTTTGGGATAGCTTGATGTTCTAGCGTCTGTTACATTTAGTTACCTATTCTAAAGCGAATGACGTCGGTCGTGCAGTTCACATCGTAAGACGAGAAAAAATATGTTGGTATCACCCGATGTAACGATTAGATAAAGATAATTATGTAGGTATCCGTTTTTTGTTGGGTCTAAGCAGCTAACCTTGCTTCTCGTCGTCTGGAATTTCGCCCACCGCACCCACTTGTGGACGTCAGTTTTTAGAGTTCCGTTCCAATATGGTGACTATTAACTATATTGGAATGTACAGACGCCAGCACATCAAGCTATCCCTAACTGTCAAATTTTCTCAATTAAAAATGAACCTTATGTCTTTGCAATAAAGTTGAAATACTATCTTAGATAATCGTACCTACAAACAAAAAATATACTAGCTGCTCCCGCGAGGTTTCACCCGCTGCTCGGCTCCTATTGGTCGTATCGTGATTTACGTAGCCTATAGCCTTCCTCGATAAATGGACTATCCAAGACAAAACGATTTTTTCAATTCGGACCAGTAGTTCCAGAGATTAGCGCGTTCAAACAAACAAACTCTTCAGCTTTATAATATTAGTATAGATTTACGAAATAATTCATCAACTTGGATAAGACAGGAATAGTGAAAACAAAGATAAACTTTAGAGCATCCCCAAGTCTCTACACTGCCTCAGACGCTGTGGAAGTGGCGAAAATTGGGCCAAATAAATTTTAAATACAGCCAGCGACACGAAGAAAAACAAGTAGAAGAAGCTTCAGCTGTAGATGAGGTAGCGGTAGAGCCTTTGATGATGATGACAGTAGTGTAGAGCCTAGGTGAAACCTTATGTGGAACCTAGCTGGTTGGTTAGAAAATAACTGGCAGCATTCGAGCTTTCAAAATAATAGATACATTTAAATTGGTTTTTTATAAAGGTTCCAAAGGTGGAATTGGACAGAGGGAGTTCTTTTGGACAGTAATAAATTCATTAGTTGTAGCCCCCGTGTTTTTGCTATGAAGGTTTTTGGGAACGTTACACAAAGACACAGTACATTACACGAGCACACTAAGCTCAGAAAAAAATAAATGCGAGGACCAGAGGGGTCTTCACTGTAGAGTGAAGACCCCTCTGGTCCTCGCATTTGGTGGAGCGGTAACCTAAACAATACAGTTCGAGAGCCAATATTGAGTCCAACATCTACATGAGGAGATCGATGATTCAGAAAGAACATTCACCTACCAACGTAACCAAGTCATAAGAAGAAACAATACCTACATAACACACAAAAAATTGTAAAAGAGATAAAAACAGATGAACATCGACCCGGCGACCTCTCAGCGGGATGCCAAGCTAGTGAAAGTGAACACATACCTTTGTTTTGCGAGCATATGGGCTTTAGAGTAAACAAACAACTTAAGATTAATGTAAACGACGAGATTTTTACGTCTGTTTAGAGACTCGGTAAGACTAAGTCCATAATATTGATGTTGAATAAAGGCCAGGTGCTTTACGCCGTTTACGCAACTGGCTGACATATTGTATGAAGGTTTCATGTCCTTAACTTATTAGTATTTTTTTTATTGGAGAGTAGGCGTATCTAAGAAGTGAAGAAGAAGAAGAAGAAGCTTATGCGTTCAAATCCCAGAGCCAAAGCTAAAACAATTAATTAAATATCTCATTAATCTCTAATCATTTGGGTACCCATACCCTTTGCGGCGCAACATAGCAACGCCATGTGGCGGCAGAATACTTGCGGACAAGCGAGCGAGTTTATAAAGAGCTACTGGTACCACTACTACTACGTACATTTAGGCAGTTCTAGTTTCGAAAATGTAGATCGGAACCCAACATAAACACTGACCCGATGGTTGAAACAAAGCATGATGTAAAGCGAATGTTCGATAAGGTGTAACAATTGCCTGCATGCGTTAACTAAACGCATGTGTTCATGTATATTTAGTTAAACAGGAAAACAGCGGTTATAATAAACTATACATGCTGTAATTGGCGATGTTCTCAACGAAACGTGAGGTGAACACGAGAATTTATTAATGAGATGTTATGGAAATATTTTTAGCCTGTGGCGTCCAGCTGAGAGAAACCATAAACAACGAAGGATTAATCGTACGTATACAAATGAGTACACAAACTGCATTTGCAATTGACAAAAATGAGCACAAGTGAATGTAAGTATAACAGTATAACTTAAAGCATGCTAACTAAGACGCCTTGAAGGAATAAGAAACAAGCCAACAACGATTTTAATCCAAAACATAAATAATTATTTGCAGTGATAGCCTAGTGGTATGACTGACAGACTGCCAATTCTTAGATCTCGAGTTCGAACCCAAGGCACGCACCTCTGACTTTTCGGATATATGTGCGTATTGTATAATTATCACTTGCTTAAAAAACGGTGAATAATATCGTGAGGAAACCGGCATGCCTGAAAGATATTTCTCAGCATGTGAAGCAAAGTCAGAGGCCCTGGGCAGCATACAAACTCTGAAACCAGGTTAGTCACTAACCACACGAAGAAAGAAAGAACATAAATTAAATTTATAATAACTTAACTTTCTTCCACCTTTCGTTATATTATGAGGAGCCACATTGTCTGCGAAATCCGGGTCTATTAGATGACGTCAAGATTCGTGGCCCACCAAACAGCTTTGTGCTTTGCATACCAAATATTATACAGATCCCTTTTACTGGGCAAAAACGCAAATAAACAAGCTTGACAAATACTTTCCCATAAAAAAATATCCCGTATACACTTACGATATGAAATATAACAAAATGTTGAAAGACAATTTAAATCATTCTAGAAATGGAACATTGTCAACGTTCCAAAAAAAATTTAAACGCACGTTTAGTCACTAACCAGACGAAAAAACAAATTGAATTAATTCGATTTATGATTTGAATGGATTGCATTTTGTTTCCTCCTAAGATGCGTATTAGAATGTGTTCTCGCGATTTATCGGCAATTGAATAGCTAAATAGTATGCGAATAATATACAAAGGAATGATTTCAACACCTTGGTCCATATAACATTAGAATGCTAATAAAATCGCCTTTACTTTGCGGACTGGGTAACAATTACTGCGAAGTGTGAACTATTCATTAAGCGTTTACGCAGTCACATGGGAACATGCGTCCGTGTACAGACAAAAAAGACGTGTACACATCGAGGAATCCCTAACTGTCAAATTTTCTCAATTAAAAATGAACCTTAAATGTCTTGGCAATAAAGTTGAAATACTATCAAAGAAATCTGACAGATTGTGGTAACTTGATGTGCTGGCCTCTGTACCTTGAACTTAGTTATTCAATGTCCAGTTTATATGGCCAGAGTTAGGTACTAGTCAAGCAGCCTGAATGATTATGATGAATGATGTTTATATTTCTGTAAGTAGGTTTAAATAAAACAAGTAATACTTTAAAAACTAGATGAGGTCGGTGTTAAGTATCCGACTACTCTGACAATAAAAACTGAAACAAACGGCGGTCATAGACGCTTTTAAAGTTCAGGCCCATATCTGGGCCAAATCATGTGATGATCAGATCATTTGTAGTAGAAGACTAGTATTACACCGCATACTACAACGTACGTAATACGTACAATTTAATTATGATTCCCAAATTGAGATTGGCACTGTACTCCCTTATACAGGTTATTCTATAACCTAGCTAGGATTGCAGCACCTGACCACCATTTCAGTTGTAGTTTAGTGCACTTAATTTGTCAATCCTGTATATTACTATTGTACTACAATGCTGTCAAGATAAATAAACGATTTATTTAATATTTATTCTACAGGTAAATAATATCTTCAGGTTAATATAACATGTCATAGAGACATTTAGGTAGTATATTAAAAATCTATCTTCAAGATTTATTTAATATTTATTCTGCAGGTAAATAATATCTTCAGTTTAATATAAGATGTCATAGAGACATTTAGGTAGGTATAGGTAGTAGGTACATTAAAAATCTATCTTCAATATACAGCCGAACGTTAAAATCAATCAACGAACCGATTTTGATTCTCAAAAAAAAATACAAGACAGGCTGATAGAACGCACAAAACAGGGGGAACGCAGACGGTCATTAATCTTTCCGACGTGACTCCTTATCAAAAGTCCCACCCTCGCGTTGGCAACCCCACGACCCCAGGTAGACACGCAAGTAGTTATCGTCTGAAAGAGATAATCAAAAAGTGCGTCTGCGACGAAGAGTACTGACGTTTCTATTTAAAGCTGGAAATGTTCGAAATATGGAACAGGAATAAGTAAAAGACAACAAAATTAACTTTAAGTTTTGTTTGTTCTTCTTTTCGAGTGGATTGTGACCTGGTATCAGAGTTTTATGCTGCCCATGGGCCTCTGACTTAGCTTCACATGCTGTCGAAAAATACCTCATATAAGTAATCTATACTAATATTATAAAGCTGAAGAGTTTGTTTGTTTGAGCGCGCTAATCTCTGGAACTACTGGTCCGAGTTAACAAATTGTTATTGTTTTGGATAGTCTATGTATTAAGGAAGGCTACAGGCTGTAACACACGTTAGGGCCTATGCACACCACGTTTTTTAAACGCGCCGTCGACGCGCGTTTCGGGAACGCGCGTCGCCGGCGCGTTTTTATCCTGCAGAGCAGTTTGTTGTCGTTTGTATCGATACGAACGCGCGGCACCGGCGCGTGTGTATCGATACAAACGCGCGGCACCGGCGCGTGTGTATCGATACAAACGCGCGGCACCGATACGAGCGCTAGCGCGCGCGCCTTCCCTTTCCCCCGCAACGAGGGAAAGGGAAGTGTGAATCTACACTAGTAGCAATCGAGCGCGTCTGTATCGCTACACACGCGCGTCTGTATCGCTACACACGCGCGTTTGCATCGCGTCTGTATCGCTACACAAGCGCGTCAGGTGTGCAAAGGTCTACAGGCTGCGTCTGACTTGCGTGCGTATCGCGTCTGTATCGCTACAAACGCGCGTCGACGGCGCGTTTAAGAAACGTGGTGTGCATAGGCCCTTACGGCCAATACGAGCCGAGCAGCGGGTGAAACCACGCGGGAGCTAGTAATAAATATAATAAGTTTGTTAAAAAACTTAGTCACAGGATATCTGGAGTCAGTCAATCAAAAGCCTCATTTCTAATTTACACAACTTCAATTAACTTCAAAGCTTACCCCGCTCATATACTTAATCGAAACCATAACCATAACCACAATCAAAATGATAGACCTGTCAAATTAAGCGGTAACAAGAGGACCAGTAACGAGTGCTGCCTTTCAATCATAACAATGTCGATTTCGACATATCCGCACTTGACACCTGCGGTATCGTAAAGGGGCGGGCCATGTCGAGAAATGATACGAGATGGAGACATTCGGCGGTTGGTCTAAGTTAGTAAAATATTAGAAGATGAAGCAATTTAGAATGTAGAAACAATTGGGCATTTGAAAGGGTAGTCAATAACGTTACTTTTTATGAACTGTCAAAACGCGACATTTGTACGTGATTTTACTGAAATATAACAACGTGACGTCACAGATTTTTAGAATCAAATTGAATACTTATTAGCATTGAATGCAATTTAAAATTATACCTTCGCATTATATTTAATTTCTGTACGATGATGGAAGTTTTTATGACGAGCGGGATTTTTTCAGAAGAACTATTTCATATCGAAGTAAAATAACTAAGCATCATTTACCCATCAAAATGTCCTGCTTACTTTTGTAAATAACCAATTACCCATAAGAACTGTTTACAAAGAACCTTCTTTTAAAATCAAATTTGAACTATTTAAAGAGGCTGAATGTTTCCATAAACAACCAAAAAAAAATAAGGAATTTAAAAAACCCGCCGTCATCTGTCACTCACGACGGTTGTCCAACCCCAATGGCAGCGGCCGTGTGGGTGTCGTAATGACCTTGGCGCGTCGAATCAATACAGAACAATGCTCTCGATCACCCATTGTTTCAACCCAGGCTCCAATTTACACTTATTGGAGTTTGGAGTGTTGCGTTAAGCACTCGGCCAGTGATGTAAATATGAAAGCAAGTTTTTAGAAAATTGCAAACATACGTTGTGTGAAATGTATGTTGTAAGTGCATTAATATAATTGCCATTCGTCTGGTTAGTTTGAAGTTAGATTACACTTTTAGCCAGATGCTTTTAGTCTAGCGCCGAAGAAAGGTTTTGTAGTTTTGTGTTAGTTATTAAAGTTTATATTTCAGTCTTATTAACTCCTTCATTAATAAATTATTATTTAATTTATTATTCTCTAACTTCTAACTTAGCTGTCTGAAAGCTTCATTTCATTAATGGATAACAGTATTTGCACAGCTACAATATTGTCGCTTCTAACTTATGAATGTAAAATCCACTGCCCACGACAAGACTCCTGATAAAGCACTGACGAATTTCGATGACAATAACATCATTAGTCATGACAAAGGCCACCCAACTGAATCAGTTCACACGTATGCCATCAAACTGAGAACACACGTAAAGAGGTTGATGCTTTCTAATATCCTCGCTCCGGGCAAGGAGTGTCACGTGTCAAAATATTTTCTCTGTCTTTGTCACAATCACTTTTCATTACCTACATAGCTGATTGCTGAGCAATATAGGTTTAATTATAGATCGTTATTGTCCGCCATTTAAATCACCATATTGATCGCACGCAGAAACGCATTCTGAATAAGAAGTAACCACTCGATGAGAATAAGTAATATGAAAAGGAATGAATATGCCTACATTTACCTTCGCTTAATACTACCTGCGATAAGTGTTTGTTTGGACTTTGAAAGGTGTATATCGGTCACACAAGTAAGCAACAAATAAAATGGATGCGAATCGATTTGCCGATTACTCAGCAACAAAATTAAATATCTCGTTCGGTCGTGCGTTAGCGATTGCGTGGATAGCCAATCGCTCTATCGCTATTTCCATCCTGTGAGCGAAGCTACTGTTTATATCACAGGCGCGTTTGTACAAAGGCGTTTCACACAGCTGACAGTTTGATTGATGGCTGACAAAATGGCGACATACGAGGAAGATGATGGACCCCGTTTTGCTCTAGTAGGTCTGCAATCATGAAGTCTAATGTAATTTTCTTTGGAATTTATTACCTAATAGGTACAGAGGCCAGCACATCAAGTTACCACAATCTGTGAAATTTATTTGATAGTATTTCAACTTTATTGCAAAGACATAAGGTTCATTTTTAATTGAGAAAATTTGACAGTTAGGGATAGCTTGATGTGCTGGCGTCTGTACATTGGCATCATTTTATTACTATACAGTCGCAGATTTTTAGCTATGCCTACTTGCTTTTTTTTTTGAGGGTGAGTAATCATCTAATGACTCCTCCCGCTCTGGGTGGATCGGAAAGGAGTGTCAGACTCTTACTGACTAAAACCCGACCATATTCCTTCCTTAGCTCTTTATGTCCCTGGGTAGCGGTTACCCATTCGGACAATCGTAGCTACGCGTATACTTTCTTAGGAGCATGTTTTTAACGCAATTTGCATGTGTAATAATTAGGTAGGACTCCTTGCAGCAACTCCTTTTTAACTATTTAAATTCTTTTTCTAACACTATACGAAGGTTACCCAGGTTCGCGAGACAGAATTCAATGTAAAATGTAACACAGCATGTACACGTCTGCCACATTTTTGTACATTTTCCTTTGAAGTTGTCTGGCGGAGTAAAGCGAGTAGTATGAATCATTCATTAGGAAAGCAACAGTTCATTTCGTCCTCAAAAACTAAAACCGGGAACCTTTTGAAGGGTATTTGAAGACTAAGTTAAACTGATTAAAGTTATTCATGGTTCTTAAGTTCTGTATGCAAGAGGCTTACCAAAACATGTTGTTGCATCGATCTCTGCATATGACGAGTCCATTGTATTAAAAGTTGATAAACCATACAATTAAATCAATTTCTTCGAACTGAACAGACGCAGAGATGTGCTGTTCGGCACTTTGTTGCACCATTTCTTTTGCCCAGCTAAAGCACTAGCTAGGGAGTGGTGAAGGGTGGTGGTTTTGGGGGACTGTCTTATGTAACTTTGATCTTCAAAAATGTTTGTAAATATGTGAGAACCATGTACTTTTGACATACTACTCTGTCAAGAAAGTACCGGGAAAAGATCAATAATACACAAAATGTCTGTTATTCATCCAAATTTATTTTATCACCTTCAAAGTATGCTCCTTTAGAAACGATACACTTGCGCCAACGAATAATCCATTCATCAAAACATTTTTTAAACGCTGCTTCCGGAATTGAGTTCAGTTCTCGCCGCGAATTCTCCTTTATGTCTTCTATCGATTGAAAACGGGTGCCACGAAGTGGTAATTTGAGTTTAGGAAAAAGAAAAAAGTCAGCAGGAGCCATATCTGGTGAATATGGTGGTTGCTGGATGGTATTTGTTGAGTGTTTGGTCAAAAATTCGTTCACAATGATAGCCTTGTGCGAAGGCGCATTGTCGTGGTGCAAAATCCAAGAATTTTCTTTCCACAAATCTGGCCTTTTTCGTCGAATTTGCTCTCTTAAACGCCGCATAACGCTCAAATAATATTCTTTATTTACCGTTAGACCTTCCGGTAAGAATTCAGAGTGCACAACACCGCGATAGTCAAAGAAAACAGTCAACATGACTTTGACTTTTGATCGACTTTGGCGTGGTTTTTTCGGTTTCGGTTCAGTTGGAAGGCGCCACTCCGAAGCTTGTTGACTAGTTTGCATGTCAAACTCGTAAACCCACGTCTCGTCACCAGTAACAATGCGTTTCATGAATGTTGGGTCCGAACTGACTCGTTCTAGCATGTCCTCAGCGACTTTCATGCGATTGAGTTTTTGGAGAAAATTCAGATCTTTTGGGACTAGCCGAGCAGCAACATGTTTCATACCCAAATGATTAGTTAAAATGGTACGGATCGACTCGTGAGATACAGAAAGTTCGGCGGCTATCTCTCTCAGAGTTGAATGGGGATTTTCAGTCACAATTTTCTTCACTTTTGCGATGTTAACTTCAATTGCAGACGTTGACGGCCTACCAGAGCGAGGCAAATCTTCCATCACATCTCGACCGCTTTTGAACGCTTTGAACCACTCATAAGCACGAGTTTTTGATAAAGTCGATTCACCGTAAGCCTTCTGTAACATTTTCAGTGACTCCGAACACGAAATTCCATTGGCGATGCAAAATTTAAGACAAACTCTTTGTTCGATATTTTTGTCCATTATGAAATTCGCAATACACACTATATATGATATTACTAAAACCAGCACTGTATTTAATATAAATAACAGATGCAACTCAAACTCCGCGCCAAAATGGAAAACAGTTGTGCCAATCTAACAACTACAAAAAAACAAAAATTTGAATTTGGAATCATAAACAAATCATCCATTCCCGATACTTTTTTGACTGAATGTACTTTTTTTTTTTTTTTAAGGCTGGTACATCATCCAATGACTGCTCCCGCTCTGGGTGGAGCGGGAGTGTCAGACTCTTACTGACTAAAACCCATCCATGTTCCTTCCGTAGCCCTTTATGTTCCGGGGTAGCGGTAACCCTTTCGGACAATCCCGCTTACCTGGCAGGCTTGGCCCTGAGGGGCCCCTTCATATGCTTTTTTTTTTTTTTTTAAGGCTGGGAAGTCATCCAATGACTGCTCCCGCTCTGGGTGGAGCGGAAGGGAGTGTCAGACTCTTACTGACTAAAACCCATCCATGTTCCTTCCGTAGCCCTTTATGTTCCGGGGTAGCGGTAACCCTTTCGGACAATCCCGCTTACCCGGCAGGCTTGGCCCTGAGGGGCCCCTTCATATGCTGACATCTCTTTGAGGCGCGCGTGGAACATATACGCGCCGTACGGCACGGGTCTGGTTCTGATCGGACGGTGAGTCACCCATTACTCACCGTCCGCAGGCCCGCGCCTACGGTGGCCGGGAGTCGTCACGTGGCTCCCGACGCCCGGGGCGTCTCCTGCGGCGGCTGGGACGGGAGGACCTTTCTCTCTCCCATCCCGCCACCTCCTTCGCGAGCATGACTTTTTCGCAGAAGGAGGTGACTGCCTCCCACTCCCTCTCGCCCCGGACCATGGCTTGCACCAGGGCCGGCCGCGAGAGGTCGCCGCCGCCGATCGCCTCTACGAGGACACGGCGGTGCTCTGCCCATGCGGGGCAGGTTTGCACCGTGTGCTCTACCGTGTCCTCTGGGCGATCCTCGCAGTGGTGACACCCGGGCGTTTCCTCCCGCCTGATGATGTGCAGGAACCTCCCGAAACATCCATGTCCGGTGAGGACCTGCGTCAGGCGGTAGGTGAGGGCGCCGTGACGCCTCTCTAGCCACTCCTCAAAGAGGGGCCTTACCGCCACTATCGTGGCGTGCCCTGCCCCTTCATATGCTGACATCTCTTTGAGGCGCGCGTGGAACATATACGCGCCGCACGGCACGGGTCTGGTGCTGATCGGACGGTGAGTCACCCATCACTCACCGTCCGCAGGCCCGCGCCTACGGTGGCCGGGAGTCGTCACGTGGCTCCCGACGCCCGGGGCGTCTCCTGCGGCGGCTGGGACGGGAGGACCTTTCTCTCTCCCATCCCGCCACCTCCTTCGCGAGCATGACTTTTTCGCAGAAGGAGGTGACTGCCTCCCACTCCCTCTCGCCCCGGACCATGGCTTGCACCAGGGCCGGGCGCGAGAGGTCGCCGCCGCCGATCGCCTCTACGAGGACACGGCGGTGCTCCGCCCAAGCGGGGCAGGTTTGCACCGTGACTTTTGACATAAAGTTTACCTACCATTACTATTATATGTGGTTTTCTTTTCACCTTTTGTGGTGTAGTGTTTTTATTCTGGGTGCATCGTCTTCACATATAATGTTATAATTCATGTATACAAAACATTGTAAAACATTTTAAAAGAGTAACGGTGGAGTTTCTTGCCCATTCTTGACCACACGAAACTACCTTTTGGAAGGGGCAACTAGAATCAATTCTATTTCTTGTTCATTTTGACGTTCAAAAGTGCCTTACTTGTGCCTATTTGAAATAAATGATTTGACTTTGACTTTGACATTGCTGATTTTCAGCCTAGTTTGAATAAATGACTTTTGATTTGATTTGAAAATAACATCCACTTCATAAAATCAGTTAACAAATATGTATATATTCTTAGATTGCATGACGTGATATGATAGGATGTGGCTCCGTGAACGAAAAACACTAAAATTTCTTTTCTCATTGTGAAAAAGCTTGAAATCACTGAAATGGTCTGTGTGACTTTTAAGGTACCTAGGTGTAGTTTTTCTGACAAAGGGAACAAAATTGATCCAAATAAGTCGTATTCGTGCACAGCCCCTGCATGAAATGCTGATGATAGCGTTAATGTTTTATGGTCACCTACATTCACAGTTGGTACAATAAATAAATCCATGCGACCATAAAATGTCTGCAGTGATTTCACCAATATTTCTTTCTAAATGTAAAAATTTGTCGTTGAATCTTTGGAGAAAGGAGACCACCCGATGTGCCTATGGAATAACAATTAATTTTATATCCTCATACGTATAAATAGAGCTGTTTGATGTCGATATTTCGTTAATGTCGATGTTTCAACTCTTTATTAGTCTGATAAGGTTATGATAAACGCAGTGTTATCGTTTGCAAACTTTATTATCGATCCATGTTTTTGTAAAAGTTTTCCGTATAACAATGCCTGGAATTATTTATAATTTTGTTAATTTGGTTTGCGAATATTAGACGAAAGTAGGTAGTAAGTTGAAAGTCAACATAAAAATTTCTAGTTAAAGTTATTTAAGTACATTCATTTAGTTCTGCATAGTTGCTTTATCATTTCCATTTATTCAAAATTAGAATATGCAGTCTTTCCCAAAAAGTCTTTGCGTCGACAAAACTCCGTAACTAAATTATCGACATCGTACTTTAGGCCAGCACTGGCCGATTCGTACGCGGGTCGAATGCAAACTGATCACGAAGCCAGGGGGTACGTGACCATTGAATACAGGCCACAGACACACGGATGTCCACCATTGACTGCTGAACTACTATTTGTTTATACGTAAGTACTATAATAAGCACACGTGATTGATGTATGCTACGTCACGGATAATTCGGGTGTGGGAGAGATGAACGCCGAAGAAAAAATTATTTCGTGGGTCCATATGTATGGAGTGGCCCTTTTTCGAATAGCTGAAAGAAGTTTATCTAGTGCTAGACAACCTGCTCTTGCTTTATTACTATTACGAAATATTGTAAGTAATGAGGTTATCGCTGCCTACTTCACATTACTGAATCTTCCAATTTCGGTATCTAGTATTTGACACATTTCACGTAAAGTAAAGAAATCAATCGATGTTACTATAGTCCAACCGCTGTAAGTGCGACCCTTCTGCAGAAGTATTTTAGTTTACAAGAGGGCTGTATTTATAGCTGTCGGGTTATAATCATGAGTTATTATAAGTAACCTACATGAAAAGACAAATAACTGTCTTTTTAAAATTGTTATTTAATACTGCTTATAGCTTTTACAATATTCTAGTAGACAGGCTAAAATTCCAATCAGCAAATAAATTAAGAGCAGATGACCTGAAAACCTGTTGAGCCTAAAACGGAATAAGATTAGGTCATCCGACGACTGGATGGAAGATTAATTTTATACAGAGACCCAAATATGACGAAATAGTCTGCAATCTGAAAACCAGACAGACATCCATGCATCATGTTATGTGGATATAATAATATTCATATTCATCAGTCACTTAACCGAAATTCTTCTCTCGGGTATTAAGGAGCATCCACACCGGAGTTACTTTTTGTCTCAAACTCAAACTCAACTCAAACTCAAAGTATTTATTTCAAATAAACCAATTACAGGCACTTTTGAATTGTCAAGGGGTCGGTCAGTCAGAAAGATGAAGCTAGTTGCCCATTCCAAAGCAGTTGGTACCTATGGAGAAGGACGGGCAAGAAACTCCATGGACACTCTTTTCTCTCTCGTCTACTCTCTTCTTCAACCGTGTCCAGGAATCCACCCAATATTGAGTAAGAGTCTTCTCTATTGCAGGTCCTTCTTCCCAGTCTTGGGTGCCTAAATCCTTCGGCGGAAAAATATGTGGGAGAACGTTTGTCAAGGAAGCAGCACAAGACGTCATAACGTGCTGGGAAATCATGATATGACACCTCCCTCTCTGGGTGGAGCGGGAGGGAATGTCAGACTCTTACTGACTAAAACCCATCCTTGTTCCTTCCTCAGCCCTTTTGTGTTCCGTGGCAGCGGTAACCCTTTCGGACAATCCCGCTGAATCTAACAGATACCTAGTGTTACAAGTGTGTAACAAGTGGATTCAAAATTAGATAGAGATCTACTTAGGAATGACAGACCAGACCATAGATTGGTAAGAATTTAGAATCCCACGCATTCTAAGAAGACTATAAATTACTTACCACACCTAACACTTTCGTTATAACAATCTGACTATGTTTTAATAAACACAATAGCTATTAACGTCTAAGAGAATCCACTCCAAGTATCTTCTGTCAACTTACGTAAAACACCTATCAAAAGTGATCCTATCCTATCGAAAGTGAGAACTTGTCAGTGTGTTATTATTCAGTCAACATTCCTCGTGCCAATGTTACACATTATAATTTACAACTTTGTCACTCAACATGGATATTTTTCTTTGTAAATACAGTAAAACCCGTTTAAGACGATTTCACAGGGACTCAACCAAAAACGCGTCTTAAGCGGGAAAGCGTATTATGCGGGATATACGGAAATAAATAACGGAACTACTACATACGTATGTATTAATATTAGGTACCTATTGAATTGTACATTTAAAAATTATGTACGTTATATAAAGTGCCGTGTATCTATCACGTTATTTAAAATAATCACTTATTTTAGTTTGACAAAAAGATTTTGAGGCATTAGAAATTACAAGATTTTCAACGTAATTTAACTTTTGTAGTGCGTCTTCGCTTTGATTCAAAGAAGTTACATAGCGTCTTAAATCATTAACTGCTGATAATGCCTGGGCGTGTGACAAAATCGGAGTTGACTCATCTTCTTGATCATTATTGGCCGCTGCCGCAGAGGTAATATGTGTTGGCGTTAGGCGTATTAAACGGGATGACGAATCGTATTAAGCGTTAAAGAATGTATGAAAACATGTCTCAAGTTGCAGGGACTGATGCAAAATGGCGTATTATGCGAGAAATCGTATTAAGCGTGATCGTATTAAACGGGTTCTACTGTATTTCACTTTCTGTCAGCACTGCACAGCGATGACTGTGTTAGGCCCGCAGAATAGATTGCCATCATGTATCTCGTAATAGGGAAGATACTGGAGTCCCTATTTTCTTAAGTTTCTTAGCGATTGACGCTTACCGTATTATTTATAAAGAATATTAACAGATTCATTAACTGACATACGATCCAGTCTGTTCTTTGCTGTCCTCCCCCAGCGACGCCCTAACCCGAGGTCCGTACTCCACAGGGGGTGTCCATAGCGTCCATAGCATTTTGTGCCTATACCTAGACAAGCTTACAAATGCGAATAAAACTCCTTGTTGGATGTCCGAGCAACGTGACAACAAACAAAATGACTTACAAACAAAATCGCAGACGCTTATGTTTACTAGGTCAGATTCCGTTGATACATACAGACAGACAGCCAGCGCCATCTATTTGTCCTATAGCGCATTAATAGTCTGGGTAGCAATTTAAACTTAAGAAACGCAATCTTTATTATTTATTTATTTATTTAAACTTTTCGCACACAATAAAGGTACAAAGGCGGACTTAATGGCATTTACTTGGTTACTCCAATTAAAATAATGTATTTTTTCGTTTAAGTCTCATTCTAGAGGAATAATTTATTAATAGGTTCTGTAAATAAATAATTGCACATAACTTAACTAGGGCAATTATTATTATTAACATTACCTACAAACGAAGTCGAAATTAATGATGAATAATCATTTCACTTCCCAGTTAAAATCCCATTTAAACATGGAATTAGTTAATCGAAATTGCATAAATTATTATTTTTGTACTGGCAAAGTAAGTTGTAAGACAAGTACGTAAGGGTGAAAGTTGTGTGTCTGACGTCCGTCTGACTGTTCGTCACTTCCTGCCGGTACAAAACACGCTTAACGCATGCGGTGCGTGAATCATGTGCAAGCGCACGCTTGCCTCTGGACACTTGAATGTCGCTTTCGTACGCCAATTACAGATTTATACAAATTAATAATAGTCTTTAACAAACTAACGCGTGGATTTATTTTTAAGTTTCAGGCCTTCATAGAATAATTCGAAAATAATCCGCCCTAAGGAATGAACCAAAAAACATTATACTATTTTAGTATAAGACTGACGCCGAAATCATCACCATGCCGAAATAAAACAATGAACCCGTTCGGAATAACAAGTTTACAAGAAAAACCTTTAATATTTTTAGCAGAAACCATTTCGATTCCCAGTGCTCAGAATTCTGTGCAGTAACATGCACAGAATTCTGAGCGTTACACTGTAGTATTAAGGTGTGAAATTGATATGAACCACCACTTGCACGTGCATAGATATGCGTACTTCCGAACTTCCTGCAAGTTCCCTTAAGATACAACACGTCCGTAACGTAATTAGTTCAACCTCACGTATTCGAAGAATCCTGCAGTTACTACGCTTATTTGGAAAAGTATAAACAAAACTACTTACTACGATTATCCAATGAAATCGTGCGCAGCATTCTTAAGCCATTGCGCATCTAAGCAAAATAGGACGTACAAATAGGAAAGATAAAACTGTACTTAAACAAACTATGAGTAAGTGTTACTCATGTTTTTGCATTTTTAATTATGTTTATAGTAGATAGCAAGTTATTTTGCATAACTACGTGCTATGGATCTCTCTTTTCGCGTCGACTTATTTGGAAGTGGTAAGAATTTCGATGGTCATTCGGACTTGCACAACCTTACGTTACATCATTTTGATGTTTTTTTTGTCTTTTATTACAATCGAACAATAACAACTCGTTTTGGCGCCCATATTTAATGTCCGCCATCCTACTACTATTATAAAGGCGAAAGTTTGTAAGTATGGATGTATGGATGTTTGTTACTCTTTCACGTAAAAACTACTGTATAGATTTGGATGAAATTTGACACAGAGATGGTTTATATCCTGGATTAACACATAGGATATTTTTTATCCCGGTAGAACATTCCTGTGGGATAATTTCCGACCTCCACGCGAGCGAAGCCGCGGGCAGAAGCTAGTATTGAATAATAGGGCGACAAAAGCCCAGCAAAAATTAATACAATGCCTTACGGGAGATAGAAATGTACCTATATAATTATTACCTATTAGAAATATTAGAATACTTCAATCTGTAAATCTACCTAGCCATTTCTCAACTCTGTTAGGGTCGGCAGGTCGGCTTCCAGTCTATCTCAATGCGGCTGAATACCTACCTATAATTTACATGGAGTAACCGCCTATCCTCATTCGTCCACAACCCAGCCAAATATGTATCTTGATGACATAACATTGATAGTCTTGTAAGAGAAATTTGCTTAAGGCCTAGGGGGCTTATGAACTTAAGTCAAGTATAATTTGTTTATCCAATCTTAGTTATTTTATTCGATTCTTGTCGTAGACCCTTCTGGGTCTACGACAAGAATCGAATAAAATAAAAGTTAAAGGCTTACTTGTATGCTTCACAAATCCACAAAAATCACAATTTTCTCACAACACCAGATTAAATAACAATACACAGAGGGCACTCACTAACTTCATGGAGGAACTGGCAAGATAAACACTCAAGGCAAATGCCATACAAAATCTATAGCACGATAGTAATTTCTAATCTGGAGCGAGTGCAAAACTACTGCATTTCATATCGATCGTACAGCTGCAGTCATTACAATAGAACGCGCCGGCTGTATTAACAACATTACCGTACCTTTTGTGCGCCAGCACTCATACCTAATAAAGCAATAATTATGACCTACGTAAGCAATTATTGTAATTAGATCATTCTGGATAATGAAAATTGTTAGCGTCACCAATGTTTATATTCACAGCTTATAATAGGCCTTTCAAGTGTTTTTCACTACGGCATTCGTTTTTTAAAGATCATAATGAAATCATGTCTTTCTGGATAAAAGATTAACTACAAGTCTCTTATTTTGATGATCAGTAATAATTGACTATTTGAAACGGTCAAAAATAAAATATGAAATCACATAGATAAAAGACCGCTCGTCTTAAAAACTTCCAACACCGTACAGAAATTAAATACCTATTATGCGAAGATATAATTGTAAAATTGCATTTAATGCTAATAAGTATTCCATTTGATTCTAAAAATCTGCGACGTCACATTGTTCGTCAAATTCTGCGTTTTGACAATTCGAAAAAGTAACGTTATTGATTAACCTTTCATATACCCAATTAAAGCATTCTCATCATACTCATGGACTTTTTTAAATATTCAAGCCTTTATGTCACTGACATTTATTATTAAAAGCAATGATGACATCGATGCGTGTTATATCAGGAAATGAATTCAAGTATTTTTTCCTGAACGGAAATAAAAATGGCTACCATACGTGCACAGATTAAAAACTTCATCGTACTTCCTTGCTTTGAAAAAGCAATCTGCATTCTGTTTCTGTCCTTCTCTCAAAAACATGTGTGACAGAGATAGGTTATGTGGTAGGTAAATTGATCCGGCAGCCGATGTTGAAATGAGACACTACTCGTGCGTCCCTAGATTCTTATTACCTGCCATGTAGGGAGACACAATACGTCATCCAGATTCATGTAGGGTTTCATACGGTCTCTCAAACTGAAGTGTTTCGCGATGCAATGCCAAACGCGCTACTCCGGAACATTACAATTTAAACGCCTTGTGCGTACCTATATTAGAGGTAAATTCCATGTTATTTAATTTTGGCAATTGAATAGTGTTTTTAATTCTTCAGGTTATAAAGTGCAAGACTATTATGATACTTAAGAAAATACCTTAGGCTCTAGACAGACGGACCGCATTTCAACTGCAATCCAACTGCAAATTGCAGTTCGGATGCAGTTTGAATGCAGTTGACACGACTGCAATAGAACTGCAAACCAAACGTGCAGTCCGACTGCAATTGAACTGCAATCGGACTGCACGTTTGGTCCGGTCCGTCTGTCTAGAGCCTTAAGGTGGATGCGCCAAGGTAGACAGCGAATTTGAAAGCAATAAAAAGATGTATTGTTGATTCATAATCTATGTACTTAAATGATTTTGGTATTGAAATGTTTGGCTTAGTCCAGGGAAGGTTTTAATGGTGAGAAAAGTTAGGTGGGTAGGTAGTACTCTACCTACCCACCTAACCACACTACACTACCTACCCAGGTAGGGTTGGTAGAACAACAGGACAACAAGACAAGGTCTGTCGGGTCAGCTAGTAGGTTATGATGTTTCTGTTATGGTTGCGAATCCTATTTTAATCAAGACACAACCTGACACAGACCTGCAAATTGCAAAAACCGCAAGAAAATGAATGAATTTCGGGAGTAACTTTAGCGCATCCACCTTAAGCAGATACTTATGATTACCCAAATTGATTACGCCTTTAAAGCTGACTCGGCCCAGTCATAAAAACCTCAGGCGGTAGCGGTACATAAAAAGATGCGCCAATAATGTTTACGAGTTTTAATCCAGTCGTAATTAATGAATACGTCGAATTACATCAGACGATTAAATTCCCCTCACGATCTTACAGCACGCGAAAGAAAATCGCAAATCCAGTTGAATGGCAAAAAGATCTGAATTGAATCACGAACGGACAGGCTATTGGATACAATAGAGCAAATAAAGATTAAAACAAAAAACTCGCTCTGAGAATCAAGACCCAACGTTACGTGGACAAAAATTGAATTTTGCCAAGTTACGTTCTGTATAATAGAAGCTCTGTTCCAACTGATTCGGACAGAGAAATTCTCGAATACGTTTATGTATACGCAGAGAAATAATAAATAAATAAATCTTTATTTATACCAAAAAACCTTCAGCAATGCTTAAAAGTAGGTCGAAAGAATTACAGTGAAAAAAGGTTACACAAAAAGAGTAAACCCTGACTCCCAAACTAGGAGATCCTGTGACTTGGGAGTCAAAAAATTCGATAACGAAATGAATTGGGAAGCAGCTGCAGCAATCAGCAGCAGCAAATCCGAAGGATCGCGTATTCGTGACTGGTTGGGGAATAAAATAGAAAGTTGTTTTTTTTACGATCTCCTACGTGTTGTTTTACTACGTTGTTGTTTGATTAGATACATATATTACTAATTTGTAGTCCGAATTTTTTATTGATCAGCATAATAAAAGGAACATTGAAAGAATCCGTGGATGGATTGTGTGAATTATAAAAAGGTTCGGAAGGGGATGAGAGTAACTAGTGCCTACTGAGATGATGATGGTTTGATGATTGGATACACGTTAAACTTAACATTTAGTTTTATCTCAAAAAGAATAAACGAATATTAGTAAAGCCCTTGTGTTTCGCTATAAACTAGAAAACAGCACATTGCTTGATAAGTAACCAATCCTGATGCTGTATTAGGCCAAAGTTGTGATTATTTTAGACGTTTCATAATCATGGATGCAAACGTACAAAACATCACTAATCTCTTAAAATATTTATAATTCCTAGATTTAAAACAACACCCGCATCCCGATTTGGTGTGAATGTGCAGTTCTAAATATAACCGTGGCTTAAACATCTGAGGGGAATTCGGGGGTTCAAAGACCTCGCGAACCGGCCCGTGCCGCGATAAAATATACAATTTTTATGGGAGAACTCGAGCGAAACAAAGTTCATGGGCAGACGGCGATGATAAACATAATTGATTTGGTAAAGTATCAACAAATATTATTAATATTCATGAAAATATTGGAACAGTTTGTTCTATTTAAGGCACGGAACATAAAAAGCTTTGCACCATACTTATATGTGCAAATCTCACTTGTAAGAGTTAGCGCTCCTGGAAGTCCTTATGTAAGTACCTAGTTCTTGTGTTGGTTGGCATTCTTCCAAGCCTATAAATGTCCTGAGCGTCGAAAACCATAGATGCAGCTTCCTTATAAAGTTAAATGGCTAACTGGATTGAGAAATAAGTATTTCGGACGCGAGTAATTTACTTTGCTGGTTACCGGCAGTAAAAACGTTTATCGCTAATTCTAGTACATCATAAATTTAGATCATAAAGTTCATTGCCAAAGTCAATTAATAGTAACCGTGTTAATTTAATAGAACATGTCATTGTACCTACCTCACACATCACTTTATCAAGTAGAAGTGCGAACAGTTTCCGGCTCACAAGAAAATAAGGTTCATATTTTTTTTGGATGAGATTGATGCAATTGTCTTTTGAGTCAGCAAATCAATCTGCCTTGACTTTTCCCAACTATGTTGGGGTCGGCTTCCAGTCTAACCGGATGCAGCTGTATACCAGTATTTTACATGGAGCGACTGCCTATCTGACCTCACAACTCAGTAACTGGGTAATACGATACCCCTTAGTAAGACAGCAGAACAGGCAAAGCACAAACGTACTCAAATATCAATTCAATCAATATTTGAAACTAAATCGTCGTGGTGGGACCAAAACAAGTTATGTATAAGTTTTGTTGAACAATAGTGTCAATAGTGGCAAGACCACACAGTGAGCTTTATAACAACGAATCTGAAACTTGAATGGGCTTAATCGTCTTTTATTTGTGGTCGACAGGCTATATTATGTTGTGACCAGATCCTGAAGTGGGAACAACTACGCTTTGATTTGATTTAAACGCCAACGAAGTTCGCATGCAATAGAACCGTTTTTGGTTTTGTTTTAATAAATGATTCTCTTCAAACAACGGCAGGATGAGCTCAGTTCTTCATAGACTTTTTCATTAAAGTGGAAGAAAAGTAGTGAGGACTAACACACAGCCAAGTGCATACGGGCTTCTAGAAAATATTTTGCTGAGGCAGACCAATGTAAAGATTTTGTGAAAAATGGTATAGCTAAGAAGGAATTGAACACTGACGCTACGACTGATCACGGAGATGTACGCAGACGCCAAACAAATTGGTGTAATAAAGATGAATATTCTCAAAAGCAACGACGACGAGTCTCATGTAATAACATTTACGAAACAAGTGATTCTGACGATTCGCATCACCTGCTCGTACATTTGTATAATCTTTTTGGGTAAAATCGTGCCACTTGAATAATTTAATTTGGTACCAGTTGCTTTTTATGATATCGATGCACCTGTCTACTTTGGTACCAACCATTGGATAAATATGCAGAATTCTTTGGAAACATTACTGGGCAAAGATTTTTATTTTCGGTGCATTGACAATGCGTAGCCTCTCTGAAATGGCGATCATTGGGAGCGGTTAGTTTTTTCTGCAGAGCAGTCCTTTTATGAGTCGTCGATGGGATGACCTTTATACAGTGTCAGAAGGACGGAGCTATATCCACAGCGGCTTTTTTTGTTTTTGAGGCTGGTCAATCATCCAATGACTTCTCCCGCTCTGGGTGGAGCGAAGAGAGAGGCAGACTCTTGCTGACTAAAACCCATCCATTTTCCTTCCGTAGCCCTTTATGTTCCGGGGTAGCGGTAACCCTTTCGGACAATCCCGCTTACCCGGCAATCCACAGTGGCTGATGTTCGTAATACTTGCAATCGAAAAGGTAGATAAACAATAGGCGTCTCCAAATTAATAGGGTCATTGGAAATTTGCCGTTTTCATGAGCTACCATTGCAATAGCAACGTTAATGACATTTTATACTAAGGTCGACCCTTTAATTATGCGTGTGTGTCCAAGTGTTTATGTAAAGCTTGGTAAAGATCCCGCTACCAGTCATTAGTTAGCTAGACTTTGTCATACTTCGAGTTTAGAATTACAATTATGTTTGTAGCTTGCCAGTACACCTTGTGTGAAGTAAGTGTGGAAGAATCATTTAATTCATTGAGTAATAATAGGTATTTGTGGTAATCTGATCTGGGTACCAACTGTGTTATCTTCCCCGTTCTTCTCCACAGGTACCTACTACTGCTTTGGAATTGGCAACTAGCTTCATCTTTCTGACTGACCCCTTGACAATTCAAAAGTGATTGGTTTATTTGAAATAAATGTTTTGAGTTTGAGCTGTAAATCCTGCGTATGTTGGTTTATCGCCTCATAAAGAATAACCAACGCAACAGTTGAAGCTGATTGAGAAATAAATGGTATATTTCTGAATTGAAACTATGCAGGTATTTATTTTATTAAACGTTAATTAGAATTGTAATATTGAAATCGCGTGCATTGAATGTATTGACTTCGTACGTTGCATTTGGAGGTAAAATTAATATTTATTTATCAATTAATTGAATTATCTCAAGGTTGGTGGAACACCACACCACTACCACCGCCTACCTTATACCTATGCCTATGACTAAGTGGACGCATTAGCAGTCGTAAATAAGTAGGTATCTTCAAAATGAACATAATTTTCAGAATATTGCATCGGTACTTACGTGTGTATTATAAATATGCTGAATTATAACCGTAACTAGGTGAACATTTTGATGAGGAAGGAAATAGTATTGCGAAATTGTAAAAATAACAAAGTACTTACAAAGATTATTATTAATATTACTATACTAACAACAATCGTTTCCTTTAGGTAGGTAGGATAATGGTATGCAAATATTTCTGTATTTCTTTCCTTTTAAGCTTCGCTTTCCCAAATAGGTACATAAGCTGGTTTTTCAAAAATAAATCAACAGTTTTATTTCAGCTCAATTGAATAAAGATAGGACGACCTAATTAAAAAACCAAATAGCTTGCTGTTCATACTGCGGAAATGTTCTCGCTGTGCCGAACACACGAATCTACCACTCGTAGGAAACCAGAGGGGCGAAAAGATTAAAATAAACGACCGAGATAAAACCGAGGCGACGAAACTTATGGGGGTAGGTCATGAGAGGTGTGCGGTCACACACAGTAGGTACCTATACCGCAACTTGGACGGACTCTAACAACATAATAAATGCACTTAATACACATCACATACAAAGTAAACAGCCGCTCAATGGACCATTATGAAAGAAATTAATCACATACTTTATTATTGTTTTTAAATACCTACCTTGCGGAAACAATTGGGGCGTACGGGAGCCGGTATTCCGAATTAGTAAACACACACTGATATTGCACTGCACTTAAATAATACACAATATTCACTATAATATTTATTTCGGGTCGGTTTGTGTCAATCGATGACAGCTGGCTCGTATTTTTTTGCCGCGGGGTTGTCAGATGTGTCCTTGAAGGACGCTGTAGGAGCGCGCCATGTTGATTTGAGGACGGGCGCGTGGCGACTGCGCGCAGCCGCCCCTTGCGTAGCGCATGCGCTGTGCGTCACCCTATATCCCGCCATCCCGCCCGCACCCGGCCTTCCTTCCTTGTTCCCAAATCCTGTGTTGTCCTTGCCGTGTACATTGCAGCCATACTATGCTTATTCATGTATACCCAATGTTTTTAAGAAAGTATAGAGGTTGTTATAAATAGTATGATGGTATCCGACTATTCCGATAAGTTTACTTAACTGTTTTTTGAGTAAACACTTAAGGTTTCCGGTGTTATTCTAAGATTTTCATGGGGATTCGTTTAGTTGCTTTTGTCCGCGGTAAGCGATCATAATATTTTTAATGTAGGTAACTGCTTCAGCACATCACCCTTCCTAGTGGTGCTGAGGAGCCCCGCCACAAGGGGAGCATTTCAATAAAGGGCAATTCGGTCCTGGACGGGTTGTTTTGTTGTAAAATCACTGTATAATGGGATTATTTTTCCCAAAATTTGTATCACCTCATGTGCCAAATGCGTTGATTGTCTGAGCGGTCCTGGGTTTCAAGTCGGGCAAAGTAAGTACGTAAGTCATTTCTTGGTTTGCCTTAGGTGTTACTCAGTAGTACCCAGCAGTAAGAACTTTACTGGCCCTTTTTTATATAAATTTCGTCACCTTTATAAATATTGTAAACACGATTTCGTTAGTCGTTTAACGTCTGCACTTTAATTGTTGTCTGTCGGCTTGAGGCCCGGGGGCGTACAAACGTGACGGGAAGCGAGTGATGCATTCGGGAGAGCACCCACCAATCGCCCACAACTCGCCTACGCGAAACACATTGAATAAGAATGTGGAAAAGGCTCACAGACTGACTGACTGTCTCGTTGATCTGAATCTCTGGCGCAATAGGGAAAGCAGGAGTCAATGTCCTGGGTTCAACAATCCACAGATTAGTCAAAGCGTTCTTGGTTTTTCTAATACCAAAACCGTCTGGATTTAAGCCCGATTGATGGATCTTCTATTACATGGGACTTGACTGCAGTACCACTGGCAAAATCGCTCGTTTCGACACATCAATACAGTGTCATCGGAGGATTTGGTTTCTTTTAGCTCAATAATTGAAGTCAGCCTTCTGTGCTCGCCTAAGTTGTAGCTAAACACTGACAACCAGCGAAGCCTTATTCAATTACCAAATTCACACGAAATTAAACTTTACAGGTAAGGCATAAAGGTCAAATTAACAGCACTGGAAACATTGCCTCTTTATCTGCTGCATGTTCACTGATTTTAATACGGGTGTTCCCGCAATGTAACTACATGATTGCGTGAAAATGTAAGCGTCCGTCGGTGTTATGGCTGGTCGGCATCGGTGTAATCGGAGTCTTCTCGAGCTTTGTGATTTTCATGCTTAGCTAAATGAGAGATCGTACTCGTATTCACGTAAGTACCAAGTAGGCTACCTTATTAATAAGATAACCGTCTGTCGTAGCATAACATACCCCATAACAACCCGACCCGAGAATCGTCGTGATGTCATTCACAAACCACCTGAGTTGTCACGAGGTCACAAAGGCAGACGAGTGATCAAAACACCATAACTCTCGCTATCTCTAAAACTTCGACTGAAATATGAAATTCCTGAAAAAATTTAGTTTAATCATCGACACCATCCGGTAGTTTGAGTTATTCGATCAGTCACAGAACTGAGTCAACTTTGCTTTGAGCCAGGCGGCGCCGGCGCGGCCGACATTGTGAAAATACCTACTTTTTGTACCCATAGGTAGTGACGCACCGATAAAGTTCCGATCCCACGGCCAACCATCTTACAAGCAGGCCAGATCGCGCCAGGCCTGGCCGACAGGACGCCAGGACGTGCGAACCGTCGCGGCGTCGTAACCGATAAGGCCTGCTCCAGGCCTCATCGGATTCCGCAGCAAATTGCGGTGGAGCGGACGGACCTCCGTGAGCTCCGGCGCGATCTCATGGCGGCCTGGAAGCAGCGACTGTCGCAACCCAGCGCAGGGCACGCCACGATAGTGGCGGTAAGGCCCCTCTTTGAGGAGTGGCTAGAGAGGCGTCACGGCGCCCTCACCTACCGCCTGACGCAGGTCCTCACCGGACATGGATGTTTCGGGAGGTTCCTGCACATCATCAGGCGGGAGGAAACGCCCGGGTGTCACCACTGCGAGGATCGCCCAGAGGACACGGTAGAGCACACGGTGCAAACCTGCCCCGCATGGGCAGAGCACCGCCGTGTCCTCGTAGAGGCGATCGGCGGCGGCGACCTCTCGCGGCCGGCCCTGGTGCAAGCCATGGTCCGGGGCGAGAGGGAGTGGGAGGCAGTCACCTCCTTCTGCGAAAAAGTCATGCTCGCAAAGGAGGTGGCGGGATGGGAGAGAGAAAGGTCCTCCCGTCCCAGCCGCCGCAGGAGACGCCCCGGGCGTCGGGAGCCACGTGACGACTCCCGGCCACCGTAGGCGCGGGCCTGCGGGCGGTGAGTAATGGGTGACTCACCGTCCGATCAGCACCAGACCCGTGCCGTACGGCGCGTATATGTTCCACGCGCGCCTCAAAGAGATGTCAGCATATGAAGGGGCCCCCCAGGGCCAAGCCTGCCGGGTAAGCGGGATTGTCCGAAACGGTTACCGCTACCCCGGAACATAAAGGGCTACGGAAGGAACATGGATGGGTTTTAGTCAGTAAGAGTCTGACACTCCCTTCCGCTCCACCCAGAGCGGGAGCAGTCATTGGATGATTTCCCAGCTTTAAAAAAAAAAAAAAGGCCTCATCGGATGCGACTTGCGGTCACCTGTCGTAGCTAGACCGATGCAGGAGTAAGAAGTTCAAAGGAGCAGCGTGGCGTTTCGCGGGGTCACTTTCACGGCCTATACAAACTTCATTCAGGCCGTACCAGGCGATTGTCTGAAAGGATTACCGCTACCCCGGAACATAAACGGCTAAGGAAGGAACATTGATGGTTTTTAGACAATAAGAGTCTGACACTCCCTTCCGCTCCACCCAGAGCGGAAGAAGTCATTGGATGACCACCCTCAAAAGTGTAAAAAAAGTAACATGGCATGAGGGCAGGCGAAATAAAATTACTCTCAAAGCTTTATTACGTTTGACAATTCACCGGCATTTTCTTACTAGGCAGGTATTTATAACAATAAATCAAAATGTTCCAACTTTGAAATGCCGTTGAGTCTGACAGTCCCTTCGCACCCAGAGCGGGAGGATTCATTTGAAGATTTCCAACCCTCAAAAAAAAGAAGGTTGCACTAGGCCAACACGACCCACGCTGTGGGAATGCTCGGCATGGGCCACGACAGGCCGTGACAGCAGTAGCAACACCTGGCGTAGCCTGCCAGATAACGGGCCGTAGGACCGCGGCTTTAGACAAACTTAACACAGAACTCCCGGAATACACCTCGTAAATAATGCATTACTAACTACATTATGAGTGTTATGAATGACTAATCGTAACAGTAGTGTGAGTAAGGCAGGTAATCCAAAATTGCCAAAAATATAGGTAAGGTCTAAGTAGGTATACGTGCTATACCCAAGCGTGAGTACCCTGCTGATAAAGGTGCGAGTGAGTAAGTACCTAGGTAAAATTACAAATCATAAACGCAGCTGAAGCGCGTAGCACAGTCGGCAAACCATTTCTGTTAATTCTGCTGAATAAAGTATATACCTAGGTACGTAATTACCAGTACATTTACTTACTAATTATGTATAAATGATTATCATAAACCTGACATCACAGTATTCACAGTTCACTTCACAATATTCCAAAGATTTCGATCCGGCAAGTCTTAAACTCAATTATCTGAAATGACCAACTTGACGGGAACGTGAACAATTTTGAATTCAAGGAAAAGGCGAGAAAACAGGATAGTCAGGACCATAGGACACATTTTTTCCAATTCATATTAGAATTAATAAAAATATTTAAGTAAATCAAATCTTTTGTTTTACTTTTCTGGCAACAACTTCTCAATTTTGGCGGGGGACTGGGAAATAAGAACATTCTTTTTTAAATTATTGGCTATGGAAACTGAGTAAAGACCATGAAGGTATTTTTATCTATACCTTCATGGTAAAGACTCAGTCATGATGTCATGGCTCAAGGGAGCCATGACATCAGCTTATTAATTTGTTGACAAATCTGGTTACGGGCTACAAAACATATTCGATCGAACATAAGTCATAAATATTGATGTGTTCTGGACGCTCTTGCCAAATCGTGTGGTGAAATCATCTTCTTGCATTTTCCTCTGAAAAAAAGTCGTGTAACGCGTACTCAAACCATAAAAAAGTAGAACGCGTAACGCGCAAATCGCATACATACAATAGCGAATGCTGCAAAATCACACACATTCCATGTCGAAGAAACGAACTATTTATTTTTGAAATGATAAAACTAAACGTATCAGTTGACAGACCATATGTCATTCGTCATCGTCATTCGCATCTGACAAATGACAATGTCCATCTTCTTCCGTCATTCAACAGCTGTTTCTTATTGATTCGTGAAATCGTGATTCCCACTAACTACCGTAAACTGCCGGCTATTGAATTGTTGCGTTTCTAATAATTTCCGACCTATAAAAACTATGCCTGAAGATTCGAAAAAGAACCAGTTAGTATATTCACAAGCTTTTTATAAACAACTTTGTGCCTTGGCAATCAAATTCATTCATTTTTCAGTGACAAGAAAAAAGGAGATCCAAAAGACCAGCGTAGACCTCGTCAGAGGCACCAGCAGTCAGGAGCTGAGAAGAAAACAGAGAAGAAAACGGAAGAGCCTAAGAATAACCCTAAAGGTAACTACTAACTCTTCATTTTTAACACTGTACCATAACATTCCAGTTTACAAAATCACTTTGCTAGAAGACGGATGTGATTGCAGTATGTTCCGGTATAATGATTAATACATTAGCACATTTTATAGGCTCCTTAATTAAATTTAATATTTTAAAACCATAAAAATAATGTCTGTTAAATGTTATTTTTGGCAAAACTATGAAAATACTAACAATATAAAAATAACAAGTACTTAATTAAACATTTCAATAGTTACAGTACCCCAAAAACCAGTCTATGAAAGTCCACCGCCAGAGTTTTATAAAAATTTAAAAAGGGAGACAGATGATATTCTCAAAATAACTGAAGAAGAAAATTCAAAATATAAAAAGAAAGAAATACAAAGCAACTGGTCCAAATATGAGATGCCTATTGACAGTTATGAAGAAATTGAAGAACATGAGAATCTGGGAGCTGATTATGAAGTAAGTAATAATATTATTGCTCTTGCAGAAACAATTCATACGAAAATAGATTTTCGATTTTGCCATTAAAATTAATGATTTTCAATATTTAATCAATTGAATGCCAAAGTTATCTGTTGAACCACAATCAGTGGCCATCATACAAATATCCTGCTACATAATACTTTGTAGTTGGCATTACGGATACCAAATTAAAAAAGGATGCATTCAATGGGTTAAGATAGACTAGCTTCTGCCAACAGCTTGGCTAGCAACAGGATGTCTGAGATTATCCCCTGGGATAATTTTTGATAGTTGTTACCAATCATCAGAAGCCTGAAAGTTTCACAAGCAGTCGTAACAAGGGTATCTGTTACCCAGAAACTTGTTTGTAGAAGTAAGATAGGCAGACACCCCATATAAAATACTAGTTTTCAACTGCATTCGGTTAGACTGAAAGCCGAACCCAATATAGTTGGGAAAAGGCTGGGCAGATGACAGAATAACCTTTCTATCTTTGATCTAAGACCTATGCTCATAGTTATGACTAATGACTACCTAAATAAACAATAATTGTATTGTTGTGTTATTATCTCAAAGGTGAAAGGTATTTTCTATTCTTAGAACACAATTAAGTCACTTCTTGTTATGAGTTGAGAAGCTATTGTTGGTCATTTCTTTGCTACTGTAATCTATAAACCAAATAAATCTAGAAATCAGCAGGACAGCTTTGTCTAGATTTAAAATGCTACCTGTAAAAACCACTCACTTTTTATAAGTAGATTCCTAATGTTAGGACTTATGTATTTTTCAGAAACTCATACAAGCCCCACTTTCAATTGGTGGACATTTCCAATTCAAACATGAAAAGTCTTGGGACATAAACACAGGCCCATCATTATATGATAAATACTTTGAGATAAATATGGAAGAGCTCAATATTGCACTCTGTTCCATTCCTTTTTATGAGAGAAACTCAATAGAAGAAGCTAACTTCAGCCAAACGGATATACTAACTATGAATAACAGAGCAACGAGGTTCAAACAGAAATATTACAATGATAAATCATACTCAACCCCTGAAACTGAAGCTCAAGATAAAATACTCAACAATCTTAGAGAGAGTATAAAAGAAGATAATGTAGAACGAGAAAAAGATACTAGCCATGATATAGACTTGAAATATGACAATGACCGTAAAACTTCTGAGACAGAAAACACAACCGATATTAATTTAGAATTCAAATCAGAAAAAAAGACAAGTGATGAACCAGTCAATGTGGTTGGTCAATATGTGCCAGAACCTGAAACTGCAATTAACGAAATAATACCCATTGATACACCAACTATTTTAAAAGAAGTTGAACAAGACGAATTTGTATTTGGAGATACAAGTAAACTTACAAAAGAGATTGTAGTAGATAAAGTTCAGACGCCAAGTTCAACAGAAAAACCTGTACGCCATATGGAAAAGTTGCCTCATGTTGATAAACTGACACCTGTAATCGCTGCCAAGGTTCCTGAAGTAGCCGCTGCGCCTGCGACCAGTAAAGGTAAGACCAGCTGTTGATAGATGAGTACTTTTACAGTTTCTACTGATATTCCTGAAATCAGCATTCATTTGTTGCGTTGCAATAGGGTTTATCGCTGAATAAAAAATGCCAAAGGCTTAATTTGAAAATAGTGTGCCTAAACTATCCTTAGCAGTAGTCAAAACTCAAAGCATGCATTTCAAATAAATCAATTACAGGCATTGAATTGTCAAGGGGTAGCCGGTCGGTCAGTCATTATGATGAAGCTAGTTGCTCATTCCAAATTATGGCATGTTTAGAGAAGGATGGACAGACTTTTAAATCAAAGAATGGTTACAAAATATTTGATCATTTTCATCATCATCAGGTTTTGCTTATATCCTTAGCGACCCACTAAATGTCGAGAGGTACCAGGGAAGGCGAGATTTAGGGCTGATTTTTCAATAGTCAGATAACTTTTATCTGAAGAATAAAAATGGCGGTTTGACATATTTTCTATGCAAAAGCTTCTTATCAAACTGCTATTTTTATTCCTCCGATAAAAATTATCTGACTAGGTATTCAAAATCAGCCCTAAATCGACATCTGAAAAAAAATGGGTAAGTAATTTGAAAAAAAACGAATAAAACAAAATATTAAAAATTAAAGACATTTATTTATCATTTCAGTGGCTGACACACCTGCGGAGACAAAGAAAAATCCAGTTATTGAATCTCCAGAAGATCTTGAAAAGTGGCTAGATGATTTTTTGGATGGGTAAAAGTTACAACGTATAATTATGTAAACATGGTACTTACAATAGTTCCACACAACATTATAATTTGTTGCTGCGCGGAAGGAAATTTATGTAACATTTGCTTAAACTGTAAAAAAGAAATAGTGGCAAGTAGAGAATAGCCTCGCGAGGCAAATACGTAGGTAGGTACGCCAAAAGTACTTAAAGAAAAGTGGCACGCGCGGCCAACTATCGACATCTCGAGTCAGTCGGTTTGGAGTGGCGAACGGGGTTAATAGCCAGTGCCAACAGGCAGCAAGATAAATAGGGTATTAACACTTTCACTGCCCAGTTAAAACTATTCTCAGCTAGCTTATTTCTGGCAACCCTAGTAGCACGTTTTGATTTGCACCCGGTAGGCGGGTGCTGGGCATGGTCACAAGCCGCATACATCTATTTATAATATGTAGGACCCGGAAGCCGCGTTGTGGGCACGGGAACAATAGGCTTATCCGCAGCGATAGGCTTATCGAAGTCCGCTCCTCTCGCCACCACCACTCACCTCAGCCGACTAATTGATGATTCAAAAGTATATAAGTATGGCTATAAACTCTATTCCGTAATTACCTATGGCAGGGTAGGTACCTACTCCGTGAGCAATGTAAAAGCATTCAACATACCGTATGCGTTAAGTACGTACTGCAGCACAATATTGTCCACTTAGGATTTCAACACCATAAATATTATTTAAAAAAAAAAAGTGTGGTAAAGGTAATCGTATTTGTGCACGACGGTCATGAATATACGGGCAGATTTGACGAATCTTGTGAATGAATGTGGATAGCTATACAAGTAGGGGAGGACCAAAGAAACGATGGAAGGATTGTGTGTATGATGATATGACTAGAAAGGGAGTGACTACCGAAATGACGACTAATAGAGGAGTATGGAATAAAAAGACATTTTGCGCCGACCCCAAATAAATTGGGTTAAGGGCAGGAGAATGATGAAGATATGACGAATGTTGTGAATAGGATGATCCTTCATTTGACCGGGTTGATGATCTCTAGCGGGCAACCTGAGCGCACATTGGTTCACAGATTGGTCACTGCGTGTCGGATGTTTTACAAAAGCGATGAAATGTGGGAATCGATTTTCAAACAAAAATACTATTGAAGAAGAGATGTGCTATTGAAATCCTGAAATGAGACAAACTTGTGCTGCACATCTGGTTCACACATCGACAGGTTCTTGAAAATGTATGCAGTATGTACTATTTATTGTTCTTTTTATGTACAATGTAGAAATAACATTTTTCAATAATCAAAATAAAACAATTTTTATGAAGCGGGTTCTTTTAATGATCTCACATGCAAACCATCAGTCGGTAGGTACAGTCCATCGCTAGTGCATGGTAACAATTTGACATTTAAGTAGAAGGGCGGCTTTCATAGTTCAAGATAATAACAATTTGATTGAAACCACAAAGTAGTGTTTATTTATCATAACAATTATCTGCAATATATTCCTTACACTAACACGACACAATTTATAAATTACATACAGGCTTTGCGGAGGTCAGATAGGGAGTCGCTCCATGTCACATAGGTACTGGTATTCAGCTGCATCCGGTTAGACTAGAAGCCGACCCCAGCGTAGTTGGAAAAAGGCTAGGCAGATGATGATACAGTTCAGGCTTTCTTGATGCTTAGAAGTGATACGGATATTTTTAGGAATGCATAAATTGTTCACCTACTTCCATAATGGTGTAGGATAAACCTTTTACAGTAGGTAATGTTTATCCCCACTTGTGATCAAATTGCAATGCAGTAAGTGCGAGGTGGTAAATGTGAAGAATTATAAAAATTGTATAGTAATCCGACGGGTAAGTACATCGACACTCCGAGACGAAGAACGTTCTCTTGCACTTAATGCACTTGCTTTTGAAACTAGAAGTAACAATAAGTCCTTTTTCAATTAATGATCAAGTACAAAAAAAAACAATAAAACAGCTTAGTGATCGCCACAACGTATTCTTATGCAGAGTATCCGTTAAGATCGCGCATTGCAACACTGCACTAAAGTCAAATAAATATCAACACTGCAGCTCTTAAAATAAAGCCGAAAATAAACTGAACCGAGTTACTTCGGCAATTTTGTATGCTCTGTCGAACTAGCGAGTTCTTTTATTTTATTAGCGTAACGATGATATTTGTTTGGCAGTAAGATGGCATGGCATATGCGCAATCGTATTAGATGCCCGCGGCTTAATTTTAACTTCCACTTTCTATCTTGATACTCCCAGCTTCTTGCTTTTCACTGGTGTCAGGACATCAACTTGACAGGAACAAAGGAGTGTTTCTTCGAAGATGTGATAAGGTGAGATGAAGTAAATAGTTCTGCTTTCAGCCAAACTTTTTTCACAGTCGCAGAAGGGTTTAGCTGATCTTGTCGACTGGACTGCACCACTGCCAGACCCAACAGCATAATTTATAATTTTTAACCAACTTACATGGCATTCTTACAAATTCAAGAGTCTTAGCAATTGGGTATTCTATCCCCTACACATTAAGGAATAGCTTGGACAGTGCCGTCTCGTAGACAATTTCCTTGGCCTGGCCTAAGCGGATTCCGCAAATTTAATGAGGGGATTTCCCATAATTGTACAAGTATTAGGTTAAAATCTAGTCTAAGATTAAAATAAGGATTACAATTTGATTTTTCTAAGTATACACATAAACTGAATAATCATTAATGCAGTGGACAACAGAACTAAATATGTTTTTATATTATTCAATCAAGAATTGATAAAAGAATAAATAACATGGAAGATTACTTTTATTTAAAAATATCACACCTTATTGCAACTATTACTACGGTAAAAGTCAGTAATTAAAAAGTATACATGCTAACCACAGACTTCAACAATTCAATCAGTTTAGAATTACCCTTTTGAAATCGTTTTAATAACGATAGTTATTGTAATTATGATACTGCTGTTGGCCAACACCACCTCTGCCGTCGTAGTCGTAGTTGGGGTTTCGTCTGCCGAACTGGTTTTGCTGCACGGGCGACGGAACTGGCGACGACTGCTTCAGCGTCTTCGCACGCGCCGCCAACTGGGACACCAACTGCGCAGGAGTCAGGTGAGCTATCGAGATGGGAGCTCCTTCCGCGACGCTGCCGCTCGGGTTGAACATAGACTTAGAATTGATTAAATCATGCTCCACAACTTGGGTATGAACAGTCGTAGTAAAATGGTCCGTATCCACAGCCGTGCCGACTTCTTGGAACTTGGTGGCGTCGCGTATCTCGCACACGTCGCAGTAGGCCTTTGATGTTTGACAAGCCGCATCCTTCACGTCCTTAGGCAGTTTCTTTTTGTACCTGGACACCACCTTGTTCAATCCAATAGTTGAGATAATGCTCTCCACAAGCTGCTTGTTCTGCTGCGCCAATGTCGACCCGTCGGACTTCGTGAAGTTGAACTCGATGACGGCTTGTCTCTTCAGCGGCGAACCAAACTTGGACTCCAACGATTTAGGTTCAGCACCAATGATATGGTTGTTCATCATCAAATGATTAGGCAAGAACAACTTCTCCAACTTGACTATAGCTTGATGGCACCGAGACATAACTGTAAACACAAAAGCAGCACCATTTTCATCCAATTACACTGGTGATAATTTTTTTATTATAAGGTTGATTTTATCCCCGTAATTCCAGCATTTAATAAAAAAAAACTTTACGTCTTAAAATTATGATAATGGTTCCTAAATAGGAACTGCGACGTAAGTAAATACAACATTATTTTGTAATAATAACGTGTACCGACCCACACAGGGCCCGCGTGGTCCATTACAATCTACTCTTTTTCATAGAGGGGTGACGGGTGTCCCAGCAGAGAAACATTTAGACTTAAAATGATGTAATATAATATTTAATGTATACACATTAAACATGATAAGAAAAGAAACATTGTAAAACATAAAAGAAAATGTTTTATTAAATTTTACATTAGGTTCCGTTCCTTTTTTCCAAGTGATGAAAAGAAATTTAATATTGAGTATGATACAATACCCACCTCCAGTCATTGCTTTTGAGTCCATACTAGTGTTCACACCTGTAATAATAAATTTTAGACAGATTTCATTGTTATGATCCGGATGTATAGCAAAATAAAAACCCTTAATATGTTTTTTTTAATCCTACCTTTGTTAGGAGCAAGCTTAAGATAATCTTCTTGAGAAATTTTACCCTCTGCAACTAACTGAAACATTCAGACTCATAATAAGTTTTAATTCTTAAACTAAAATAAGACAACCATTTTGATCAGAAATATTATTACTTGTGCCAAAGCATCATACGGTGTTTTCTGATCCAAAACAGGCAGGGCAGGTGCTGGTACCATGACGGGAGCTGGTGCTACATTCAGAGCAGGCACTGGCCCAGGGTTTATACTTGGCATTTGTATAGGCTCAGGTATAATCCCCGGGGGAACTGGTTGTACACCATAGTCATAAGGACCAGTACCGTATGGCATGCCTTGTGGATATGGATATCCTGGAACACTTCCAGGAAATTCATTTTGCACAGGACCAGTATAAAGTTGACCTGGCTCTGCCTGATATGGTGTATTTTCGAGAGGATAACTTGGTGGAGCTTGCGGGGCGTTTGGGTAAAGAAAAGTGTCTGCCTGACGTGGGGAGCGAGATATCGGTGAGCGTGATCTTCGTGAGCCGTAGGGGCGCCTCAGCGGTGATCTGGAAGTATGCCGCCGTTTAGGGCTGTGTGCACGTGGTCGTGGAGGAGTATATCTTCGAGGGCTGCGTCTTAGAGGTGGGGTGTATCGTTTTTTGGATGACTTGTGAGGGCTGTATCGAGGTTTGAACTGACGCACTGGACGAGGACTCCACCGAGGACTATGCTTTCGACGAGGACTATGTCGTCGAGGGCTCAAACGGCGAGGACTTTGACGGCGAGGACTTTGACGACGAGGAGGTGACTCCTTGTATTGTCGCATCTTTATAGATACTAGCCGCTGAGGTGGCTCTACCTTCTCTTCAACTACACGCTTTGGTGTTTTTTTGCGTTCTTTAGATTTGTCTTCGTCAAAATAGTCGTCCAGTTCGGTGCCAGGTGGCCGAAGATCATCTGTTGACTCCAAATGTTTCGCAAGATATTCTTTCACTTTAATTTCCTTGTCTTTCTTTATGGCTTCATTGGTCTTGCTAGGATCGCGTCTACTCCCTGGTTTTATCATATCATTCAAATTAGAACTGCTCGAGGCCTTCTGCGGTGAGGGGTCTCGTTTCCGCCACTTGAACTTTTCATCAAATTTTACTGGTTCTCTGTGTTTAGAATCATCTCCTTTCTCACCACCAATCAACTCTCGAAGGTCCTTGACACTATCGAGGGCCTCCAAGTTGATGCGGCGCGCTTCACGTCGTTTGCCGGTTCCATCTTCATCATCCCAGCTGTCTATAACACTCAAACCCTCCATAAAATCTTCCTTCGTAAAATCATCAAAGAAATCACTGGGTAAATCTTCACCGTCGCCCGTATCCGACATTAGATCTTTTTCACTCCCCATGATCAACACGAAAAGAAAACAGATGATTATGAAACAAAAATAAATCTATTAAATAAACAGTTTCGCACTACCTATCTTAACAATATTACACTGCTGCGACTGCAAAAATAACCTGTAGTTTGACACACAAAAAACATGCATTCCACAATAATACACTAGCTAAAACTTATTTATTATCAAAGGCGGAGCTGCAGAGGTAGCAAAGAGTAATATACTAATATATTATGAGAATGAGAGGTAGACAGCACAAGACTTAACAACAAGACAGCCAGCCATTAAAAAATGTATTCAGTCTGTGGACTCACTCAGTGGTGTGGTGTTTATGTGTTTGACACAGACATCACAGACAATAAAAAGACATCCAGAACTTCGATATTTTACTTTTCCATGAATTTTTCGCTTTCTGTGACGATAGTTTATGACAAAACAAAGTCACACCTCATTCTTTCTTACCAGCTCCAAACATAGTCTAAGGCTCCAAACTTAGAGCATTTAACCTATGGAGATGGCATAGCTAAGCGTACCCCTCTGCCATGACCGATTGGTCATACGGCCATACACGTTCTATAAAACTAGTTCATTCGCCAACCGCCGCCATTATGTATCGTATTGTGTCGCAAGGAAGTCCTCCTAAGAAATGGTTAATTGTGCAGTATCGTCGTGCAAAAAGCGATCTGCCACTTCAAATTTTCGAAACCATGGTGTTTCCTATCACTTGTAAATATAAATTATACATTACAATATTTTTAATTACGTACAATGTCGAAGTAATCGTTATTGACGTAACGATAGAAAAAATACATTGGTACGTAGGTAGCGCTAAAGTAGTACAGGGGTAGGATTTGCATAGTGCTGGGACAACGCGAATGAGTGATTTGCCAATTAAATGATTTTTCAGTCAATAGGTTCAGTAACCAGTTGATTGTGTATGTATATGGACAAGTCAGCTTGAAATAAAAAAAAATAACTTTATTAATTCTTTGGAAGTCGATTTAAATTATTTTCATTGTATGTTTAGGATAATAAAAGAATAATAGTTTATTCGTTTCGTAGTGAGTTTTTGTAGCTCATGCAATTTTAAAAAGAAACAATAAAATAGATAGCTAAATATGACGTCGTAATCTAATAATCCACCGCGGACCGCGTAGGTACGCTGTTAAAAAAACGTAGTACAATCGCCAGCACTGCCTCAAATATTCGGAATGTAATATGTACAGACGCCAGCACATAAAGCTATCCCTAACTGTCAAATTTTCTCAATTAAAAATGAACCTTATATCTTTGCAATAAAGTTGAAATACTATCAAAGAAATCTGACAGATTGTGGTAACTTGATGTGCTGGCCTCTGTACATACCTACGCGGACGATCTCAAATTCTCTAGAGTTTTGAGTCTAGTGACGATACTGAACTTCTTCAAAGCGATATCGACGCGTTAAGTCTATGGTGTAACGATAACAAAATGGTACTAAATATCAACATAATATGTTACTACGTGAAGTACACACGGAAAAACAAAATAACAGAATTAAATGACAGAAAATTTTAAACTCATATTAAAAGTATACTTTGTAAACAAGCTTATAACAAATTAGAGGATTATATAAAGGATAAGGATGCTTGGAAACATACTGGTCCTGCTCCACAGGACAATCTAGTGTCCAGACAAAACCAAACTGGTTGCTTAGTAAATTAGGTAATAAATAATTTATAATGTTGTACCATACTACATATTTTAACATTTTGGAATAACTTTACCTCTCACATTGATTGATTTATTATTATTAACTTTTAGAATGTTTGTAAATATGTGAGCACGTTCAAAAGTGCCTTTCTTGTGCCTATTTGACTTAGATGATGTGACTTTAACTTTGACATCATTTAGCTTTGCAACACCGGACTGCAAAACAATAAAACCGACGTGTAAAACTGTCATTCATAACAAAATAATAAAAGTACATCTGATTGATTGTCTTATTCTATTATTTACTAGCTTCCGCCCGTGGCTTCGCCCGCAAAATATGCCGACAAATTGTACACATAAACCTTCCTCTTGAATCACTCTATCTATTACAAAAACCCGCATCAAAATCCGTTCCGTAGTTTTAAAGATTTAAGCATACATAGGGATATAGGGACAGAGAAACCGACTTTGTTTTATAATATGTATTGATATTGTCCCCTTTCTAAATTTTTGACACGTGTATATAAATGAAAGCCCGTTTTAAAGAATGGGGTATGAATTCCGAATTGCCGACCCTAAATGCAGAATGATATGCAATCAATATAATATTATTGAGAAATAAGAAAAAAAAATTGACTATAAAAATAAATACAATCGTTCTTTTTCTATAGCACTATAAATTGTTTTGTGATTACTGGCGGCTACCTACGTAGTTTCGCAGGCACTAATCATTAAACGTATTTTTTCCAAGAAAAGAAAACAGAACTTTTTATTCGTTCATTCATGAAATGAAATACCACTTATTCCTTGTGCCTCAACACTACTATTTTGTGTTTGTTGTCGTAGGACAATTGCATAGATACGCACAAATTTTTTTCAATGTGTATGTGTTTTTTCACTTTGTGTCTATAATTTCTTTGTGAGCGTTTGTAGCAATAGGAAGCATGTCTCTGTGTGTGGTTGTCAAATTTAAGAAGTGTGCTGTATGTGTTTTCCTCGCCCCCCGCAAAAAGTGGCAGAAAAAGTTGTTTGATGATTCGCCGCTTGCCATCTCCATAGGTTAAATGCTCTAAGGCTCCAAAGGATCGACAGACGCTAAAAAGATGACTAGTTTTTGATTCAAATACTTATTTATTTACTCTAGCAATATTTCCTAATACGTCCTGAACGCACCAGGTACTGTCATGTATGTCATTGCTTGCATGGCTGTCTGTCTTACGGGAAAATAAACAAGCGGTATAAACAATCGTTCAAGCGCGAAAGCATCCTGCTGTTATATTTACATATTTCAATATTTTATGCTATTATTTGTCATGAAATAGATAAAAATGGAGTGTACCCAGAGGTTGGAGTGTACACAAGAATTATACGAAACGCATACGGAGAGGACATGCCCAGAACAGGTACACATAATGGTTTTGCTATTTTATTCGTTAGCCCCATCGTATCTATTTTTCTTCGAGGGATCGCATGTTATCATAGTTAAATTATGTATTACTGTGCCTTACTTTAAGCTAAGCAAAACTTGAAGCAATGCTTTTAAATCTTTTAAAACTCAACTTCATTCTACTGCGACGCTTTTAAAATCACTCAGAAGTCAGTCCCTGTATGTTTTACTTGCAGGTTGGTTTCCTGGGCATATGTGGAGCGAAACATCCGGTGTTAAAAGGCCCAAACAAAATAGGCAGAGACCCTCAGACATGCAGTATAACCCTTAATTTAAATGTAAGTACTATAGAAACCATTTATTTAGTAATACACATACACGCACTTAATTTAAAAGTTAGTCTCCGTTTGCTTAAGCAGGATTATCCGAAAGGGTTACCTCTACCCCGGAACTACTATGAACTCACTAGCATGAAAAGCACTTGAGGAACTTTTTAACATCCCTAAGACATAACAAAGCAGTCCAATTCAATATAGAAATATAAACAAATGGGTCTTTTAGTGATTTTGTGTAATTATGGCTGTTAACAAATTAATTTATATATATTATATATTGCAAACAAATTAAAATGTACCCACATGTACAAAGCATACTTACTATCTTATCTTTATTACATGTGCTAATCTGTGCATTCTATTTTTAATGTTATTATTTTTATCTGTTAGCTGCAACTTTGCACTATTCACCTTGGCTAATGGTTATCTACCATTAGCCAAGGTGAATAGTACAATAATAATATGACTGTTGAATCAAAGCTGGTCCAGCTTAGCACAGAAGTCAGCATTATAACATCTTTTACACATGCATGTCACCATTTACTTTTAACATGTTAAGTGCCAAGCTCAAAACCCTCAAAGACCGAAACAATAGTGGAGGTCAGAGGTTTCATAGTGAAATACTAAAACGCAAGCCTGAACCAAGTACAAATCAGATTCCAGAATGCTATTTAATCAGCTAGAAAATTCTAATATTATAGAAAAGCTAATATTATATAGCAAAGCTGGCTGAGTTGTAAAAAAAGGATAAGCAAGAAGCAAAGTGACATTGCAATACAGGACCTTCAATTTTTTTTTCCAGTCTGTGTCAAGGCAACATGCTGTCATAAATGTGCTAAATAGTAAAGAGTACATGCTCATGGACTTAGATTCTGCTAACAAAACGAAATTACAAAATGTAAGTATTTCTTTTTTTTCATTCAGTTAAAGCTGCAATCTGTAAATTGCGTAAACAAAATAAATGTATTAACTATTTCTTTTCTTTTTCAGAAAATATTGCAACCGTACATACCTCACCCTATAAGGGATGGCGACACAGTGCAATTTGGAGACATATTTGGTGTATTTAGGCTTTTGGAGGAAGATAACACTTTACCAATGACGCAGGCTATCGATATACCGGAGACGCCTGTCGTCGCTCACAAACATGTGACGAAGCTACACAAAGCACCTACGACTGTGATACCGGAGTCACCTGATGTCAGTGATCGGGTATGTACTTTGTATTTACATAAAACAGTCTTCTTTTCTTCAGATTTTATTGTGAACACAAGGGTCCCACTGTCAAACACATACAGGAATGGCGTCAAGCTCGTTTGCATGCTCGTTAAATTTGCTGTCCATACTGTTCGCATTACATTACACGTTATATGCTACTATCTGTACACAGCTGAAGTTATACAACAAGATTGTGTTTTTTCCAGGATGACTCGTTTATCACGCCGTCACAACCTAAAGGCGGGCGATCAAGATTATCCAGCAGTTCGTTTATAAAACTAAATAGTAACAAAACACAGACACTACCAGGGACCTCTCCCAGAACATACAGCAACCAAAAATCTTCCAAACTATCAACTTCGTTAAGTTTTATTGACAACCCTAATACTAGTATCAGTGAATCATTTATATCTCTGAAGTGCGACAAGAATGTAATTGATGATATTCATGAAGCAGACACACAAGCACCTAACCCTATTGCAAATGATAGTACAGATTCAATATACACTGCTGATACACAAATTCCGCCAGAACGAGGTATTTCTCCTTCTATGCATAGTTTAGATACACAAGTGCCATCCACAGAAAATTTGCCGCAAGTACGCAAGATTGACGGCCAACATGAAATGCAATTAGATATATATACCGCTAATAAGGAGAACAACAGAGACATATTTAACGCTGAAACACAACAATTTGGATACGATAACCATTCAAGCATTTTAAATAAAAATAAAAGCAATGTGACAAATAAAACAATGTCAGATTGTTCTGGTGAAGCAGACACAAAAGACAAATTAAACACTTCTGAAGAAGAGTTGTTGTTTGATGATGTTGATGGCGAAATCTTAGAAGAAGATTTTCAATCGCAGAACATACTGCAAGATGATTTGCCATTTAAAGAAAATGTAATGAACCAATCAAAAACAGCATGTAGTCCTATTCCTCCTAAAAGAATTGCACCTGATGGTACGACAGATGGTGAAGAAATAGAAGAAGATATGGTGCTAACACAGAAAATACCCGAATTACCCAGAGAAGACAATGTGCTGCAAACAAACATTGAAGCGATAAATGAGCTTAAGTCTTTAAAGAGAACAGCACGTGCTAAATCGGATAGCTCCACTGATTGTGAAGATATTGATATTGCGCCAACGCAGATAATTCCTGCACTACCGACTATGAAGGACACTGTAAACGCAAAATCTAACACAAAACCAGCAAAGAGACTTAACAGAATCGAATCAGACAGTTCGACTGACTGTGAAGAAATTGACTTTTTACCGACGCAAAAGATACCTGAGAAGAATGCTAATGAAGACGACGACGTCACTGATTGTGAAGATGACGTCATTGAAATAAAAACGAATAAACCACTTGCAGTTGACCTTATTCAGGATGATATAGCTACGCAAATTATTGACGTCGATGACTACAAAAAAGACCAACACGTTGCTTTGGAAGATCAACCGACACAAGTAATAGAAGAGGTTGTACCAAAAAACATTAAAAATGTCAAGAAATCCTTTGATGAAATCATTAGCCCATTCAAAATACCATTTCAATCTCCAATAAGGGTGAAAAGTAAAGATATCCCAAAACTGACAATTAAAGATAAAACGGATCAAAATAAATCTATTGACGTTGACGATAATTATTATAACGCCACACAGGATATTTACGAAGATCTATGTTCTCAAAAAGAAAAGTCCAACGATGGATCAGTTACATCCAACGCAGATGACGAGGTTGTGCCATGTTCAGTAGAAGATTATAAAGTTAAAGATATGTTCTCAAATATTGAGAGAGACTTAAGTCCGACTAAAAACCACGACGTACTAGCCAATAAGGAGGTTGTAGGTGAAAGTGCCAATGTTGCAAAGTTAAAAAAAGTGCCCAGTGACTCGTCTGATGTAGAACGTACTCCTAAAAAGGTGAATAAGTTCATATTCACTGACAGTGATCTACCGAACAGTCAAGAAATTAAAACGAGTATGATGTCGCACACAAGATCTGCAGTCACAGAGTCATCCAGTGAATCCGAACCTGAAAACTATTCGGAAGAATACACTCCGTTCTTAAAGCGTAAAAAGAAAACAAAACCTGTACCAAAGGTTGATCTTACTAAAATGTTTGAAAAGTTACCAGAAAGAGTAATAACGCGCCAGCGGAAACCAACCTTCAAATTGCTGAATAGTGGAGACGTTAGTAAAAATAACTCAACGATTCTAAAACCAAACTACTTGACAGAGCAAGAGGATCAAATAGATGGTGATATTATCACTGAAAATATTAAACGGCTTAAAACATTCGGAAAGAGAAAAACTGACAAAGATTCCAAAAATCAAGAAAACATAAAAGAAGGGAAAAAAGAGAGCTCATCGCGAAAGAAAACAGATAATAAAACCAAAGAACCCAAGGAAAAGATAAAAGTGAAAATTGAAAAACCCAAAAGAAAGGATACGAAGTCAAAAACCGAGTCGTCTGGCCGCAATAATGCTGAAACGGAAAAGAATAATACTAAAGAGGATACCCTAGATTCCACGGCAGCTTCGAAAACAACTACCAGAAGAACCAGATCTAAAAAAAATGAAGACAACAGTCAAAATACGGAAAAGAAATCCGTACCCCCAGAAAACATAAAAGAACCGGATAATATAAAAAAACGTACAAGTAAGAAACAAGAGAAAGAGAGATCGGTATCGCCCGAGATTGAAGTGAGAAGAAGTAAACGACAACAGAAGGCCAAAGACAAAGACGAAGACAAAATGAAACCTCCGATATCTATCCTGAAAAAGAGCATTCACGAACAGAGTACTGTTTATAACATTTCGTCTTCTAGTTCCGAATCGCCGAAGAGTTTGAAGAGGTCGTTGGTTGACGACAGTGATGTGCCGAGTCCGAAGCGGACGAGGTCGTACAACAATAATAACAACGATGGCATAAACAACGCGTCCCTGCGGGCGACCCCTGCGAGGGCCGGGAAGACACAACATGTCCTCCTCACTGCATTCCCCAGTGCAGAAGTTAAGCAAAAGCTGGAAAAATTAGGTAAGTTTTTAAAACTACATGGTTTGCATTCCTCCCATGCAGAAATAACAGAACGTGATTTCCTACGACGCTTACGTCATATTCCTTTTGCGTTGATTCATCTGGTCTGGTCATACACGCACGCCGGTTGCAAGTACAAACCACGCACCTGTTCTTACTAAAAAACATCAGCAAAAAGGTCACTATTATGTCTTTAACTTTTTGAGCGCCACGTCGGATATAGCCGACCGACTGGACGCCGATGCGTTTACGCTGTGGCGTTCAAAAGGATAAAAATGAGTACACTTCATTCAAGTATTATTATTGTGTGTAGGAGCGGTAATAGTAACGGATGTGATGGAGTGTTCCGTGGTGCTGACAATGCAGATAAAGCGCACGTTCAAGTTGCTGTGCGCCGTGGGGCTCGGTCGACCCATCGTGGGGCCCGGCTGGGTGCAGGCCTGCGCCGACACCAACATCGTTGTCGGTAAGAACCACCTCGTTCCGAACACATTTTAACACAAACACTGCCACTATTTTTTGTGCTATTCAAAGCTCAGTGCCGGGTAAGCGGAATTGTCCGAAAGGGTTACCGCTACCGAACTAGGGCTAAGGAAGGAACATTGATGGGTTTTAGTCAGTAAAAGTCTGACACTCCCTTCCGCTCCCCCCAGAGCGGGAGAAGTCATTGGATGAATTCCCAACCTCAAAAAAAAAAAAGTTCAGTGCCTTCATCACACATACATACGTGTTCATGGCAGTGTATAGGTTAACTTCGTCGATCATTATCTTTAGCGCATAGCAGCAACAGACATCAGAAGGACAATCACCGTATTATCAATCAATATTCAATACAATATTTATAAGAATAAATAAAATTGAAGTCTCTCTTTGTAATGAAAAAATAGCAGCTTTTTACTAAATGCATATGAAAATGTATATGGTGATTGCTTTGTCGTTCTTTATTGTTTTTATTAAATGGAGCACGTGGCTAATCGATCCATCAGGTTAAGCTGCTCTTGGCGGGGTTGGTCCGTGGATGGGTGACCTTTACATACCGAGTCTCCTCCGTGCCTCGGAAAGCACGTCACGCCGTTTGTCGCGACTCATTCGGGGATCTTATTCTTTGACAGTCGTTACGGGTCGTCAGAAGCCCGAAAGTCTGAGACTCAGTCTTGCCAAGGAGTTACTGGGTTGTGGAGATCAGATAGGCAGTCGCTCCATGTAAAATACTGGTAATCAATTGCATCCGGTTAGACTGGAAGCCAACCCCAACATAGTTGGGAAAATCTAGGCAATTGAATGATTGATATTACGTTTCGATTCATCCGTGAAGTTAAACCAAATAGTTAAATGAGGACTTCGCTGTTTGATTTCAGATCCCTGGCTGTACCTAGTTAAAGACGAGCCGGCAGAGAAACGGTTCCAGTTTAGTTTGCACAAGACGCTGAACGGCAAGCGGAACTTCCTGAAGGGCTACAACGTGTCGTCCACACCAAGCGTGCAGCCGAACGCGGCGGAAATGAAACGTGAGTTAAACCCATTCTTAGTTACGTGCTTTACTATGAAGCTGACGCGACAGACGGCAGCAAAAACTTTATATTGAGTTCATACGTTCATCATTTCTTTCCCTAAAAACCATGTTCGGAATATTACAAACTTTAAAAAAAAATGCCAAATCAGTCTACTGTACTTTTAGTTGTACTAGTTGTACTTTTACAAAAAAAAAACATTTTTATTCTACAAACAGTGATCGCCTACTGGTGTGACCGTTGGACTGCTACGTCCCAGGTCTCAAGTTCTTATCCAAGGCACGCACCTCTGATTTTTCGGATTCATGTGCTTATTGTATATTATCAGTTGCTTAAAAATCGCTGAACGAAAATAACGTGAGGAAACATGAGAGATATTTCTAGACAGCATGTGAAGCTAAGTCAGAGGCCCATGGGCAGCACAAAAACTCTGACGCCAGATTAGTCACTAACCACACGAAAACGAAAGATTTAAATATATAGATACACATCTATAATATAAAAATGAATCGCAAAATGTGTTGGTAAGCGCATAACTCAACAACGCCTGGACCAATTTAGCCAATTCTTTTTTTATTGTGTTTGTTATTGTCAGCAGAAGGTTCTTACATCTCTTATCATCTTAAAAAAAAGTAGGTAGGGTAGGTAGGGTAGGAAGGGTAGGTAGGGAAGGTTAGGACAGGACAACGTCTGTCGGGACAGCTAGTAATTTGATAAAAGCTAGCTATGAATACTATTTATTTGCAAGATTTCGAGCACAATAATTCAATAAATAAGAATATTCTTCTTTTAAACAAAATTATTGAATTATGGTCACATGATACTTGACGTAGCCCGTCGGCGCGTATCTGAGCGCAGCGAAACAGATGCATGAAACACGCTCTTATCTGTTATCACCCGAATCCAATAGCATTCGACTGGATACCATTGAATGTATTGCAAATATTGACTTTAAAAATTGATACATAATCTTAATTTTGTATTGCACTGCGCTCGCCCGTCAGGTCTGAACCGTACATCGGCCAGCACATCAAGTTACCCAAATCTGTCAAATTTCTTTGATAGGTTTGCGCGGCGGCAGCGGTTGAGCGATTGACTGCTGCGTAGCATGTCGCGGGTTCGATTCCTGCACGGAACAAATATTTGTACGACCTGCAAGTATTTGTTACGGGTCTGGGTGTTTTTCTATCTATAATATGTATGTATTTACAAAAAAAAAAATGTATATAAGTACACACATCAAAAGTGTCTAGGGATCAACATATATTTTTGCAATAACTTTTCTCTTGATTGATATTAATTTAAATTTTCTTTAAGGATTCATCAAATAAAGTGTTTTCGTTTGTCACAGTAACGATAAACCAAGTCACCTTTGCATTAATAAAGAAATTTGCCATTTTCCTAATAAAGGGATTTTTGACATTTGAACCACTAACATTAAAGTTCGAAAAAAAGACTGAAATAACAGTTTTCTTTAAAATTTTATTGGGTAACTTAAACAATTAATAATCCGTGTTTCTACCGCGAACACTAACAACACAAGAACATCGGTTTGGCATACTCAAAATGAGTTCATCCAAATCACGCTGTGGAATGGCCGCCCATGTTCGTTGCAACAACAAAAAAAGGTCTTCTTGCAACTGGATACCCTCCATATTCGGCAGAGCTCTTCTCTGTAGCATATCCCATGCATGCTCAATCGGGTTCAAGTCTGGCGACTGAGCAGGCCAGGGCAGGACATTGATGTTAGCTGCGGCGAGAGTCTGTCTTACAACTCTTGCGGTGTGCGGTCGTGCATTATCATGCATTAACTGAAATAAGGGACCGATTTGCACTTGTAGAGGAACGATGACGTCAGATACAATCGTCTCAGCATAAATTTGAGCGTTGAGGTTGCCTCTGATCCAAATCAACTCAGTTCTTCCGCCGATCCAAATACCCGCCCATACCATGATGGTTCCACCACTATAAGGATGGACTTCCTGGCAGGATTTTAATCGCTGTTGGCGTCCAGGGGTTCTCCAGTGTCGTATACGTCTTGTATCCGGTCTCATACCAAAACGAGACTCATCAGAAAAGCACACGAAACGCCATTGTTCTTCTGCCCAATTTCTGTGTTCAAGAGCCCATTGATATCGAATCCTACGATTGTGCATTGCTATAGGTGGTACCCGTAGCGGTCTTCGGGAATGAAGGTTCACTTCATGCAAGCGGTTTCTGACTGTTTGGTCGCTAATTAAGTTCCCTGAAGAGTGATGAAGCCTCACGGCTAACATCATGGCGGTTATTGTTGGAGCTCTTCGAGTTAAGATTTGAATGTATCGGTCTTGTCTCCGTGTCGCCAGACTTGAACCCGATTGAGCATGCATGGGATATGCTACAGAGAAGAGCTCTGCCGAATATGGAGGGTATCCAGTTGCAAGAAGACCTTTTTTTGTTGTTGCAACGAACATGGGCGGCCATTCCACAGCGTGATTTGGATGAACTCATTTTGAGTATGCCAAACCGATGTTCTTGTGTTGTTAGTGTTCGCGGTAGAAACACGGATTATTAATTGTTTAAGTTACCCAATAAAATTTTAAAGAAAACTGTTATTTCAGTCTTTTTTTCGAACTTTAATGTTAGTGGTTCAAATGTCAAAAATCCCTTTATTAGGAAAATGGCAAATTTCTTTATTAATGCAAAGGTGACTTGGTTTATCGTTACTGTGACAAACGAAAACACTTTATTTGATGAATCCTTAAAGAAAATTTAAATTAATATCAATCAAGAGAAAAGTTATTGCAAAAATATATGTTGATCCCTAGACACTTTTGATGTGTGTAGTTTATCAGCCATCTCGTTACCATAACACAAGCATTAAGTTGCTTAGCTTGGGACGATACGGCGTTGTGTGAAATGTCCAAGGATATTATTATTATTATTATTATTATTAACTTTCGTACAAAATTATAAGGTTTATGTTCAATTGGGAAAATTTGACAGTCTGTGGTAACTTTATGTGCTGGCGACTGTACATTTGCGGCAGAACTGATGAGACTTTAGTTGTCAATGAAACTCTTCTTCTTTTCGTGTGGTTAAAGAATAACCTGGTGACACAGTTTTTAAGCTGCCCATGGGCCTCTGACCTAGCTTCACATGCTGTTGAGAAATATCTCTCAGACATGCTGGTTTCCTCACGATGTTTTCCTTCACCGATTTTAAGCATCTGATAATAAAGCTATGTTAACATTATCTTGCAGTTATAGTGGAATGTTCAGGCGGTACGTGGAAGGAAGGCGGTCCGAACTGGGTGTGCGTGTCCAGTTCCAAAGATAACGGACTCTGGCCTGGTTTGAGGAAGCGTGGCGCCACTGTCGTGTCCACAGAGTTCATCCTCGGAGGAGTACTGCGGCAGAAGCTTGAAATAGCCAACAATACGTTCCCATAAGCTATTTATCTCTATTGAGATAATATCGTATTAAGATACTATCGTAGGTACAATATGCGCCACGAAAGATGAGACTTCACATACCACATTTTTTATCTTTTTTTAATTTTATTTTTATTAGTAGGATATATGTTTCAATAATAATAATAAAATTTGAAAGCTAACAACTTAAACTATTCTTAAATTAAATGACGACCTAACTAACTATATACAAATAAATACAAAAACCGAAAGGACACTTAGGCGTCAAAGTACTTATCCGCATCACTGTCGTACGGAAACGTGCCCAGAAGACTGGCAGCATTGCCACGTTGCTACTTTTTATCTTAAACTTTGTTATTTTGCATTAAATATTATAATATTGTTGAGAATTTTAATCTAAATGTCATCGAAATATCTCTGAATAGGTTTACAAATTGTATAAACGGAACTGCGCAAGTGCCCCACTACTGTCGCTAGTCAAGTCTCATCTTTCGTGGCGCGTATTGTACTGCACTGATTGAAGAAGCAATTTTGTTCATGAAAGATAATATTGTCTATACACAAGGGCTCTGAAATCTGAATTAAAATGTAAATAACGTGATTTAGATGTGTAATTTTATGTTTATATTTATGATAGATATGTATCAAAAATCTCGAATATCGCGTGTAAAGTACAAAATAATTCTAGTTTCTGCTTCTCTTAACCTTGTGATCGCGACAAGAACATTAAAATGGATGTTAATTTTTCCATAGCAAAATCACCTTTATGTTTGTAAAATTAAGTTGATTTTGTCTAGACGCATTTTAGCGTCCGTTTCGTGTCCCTTGGATAAGAGTATAGTAAAGTCTGTGAATTATTTCATTCATGAATGAGTTGGTTTTGATATTCACCTCTTTGATAATCGATCGTTGTAAACAAGGCTTAAGCCGAGGACACTGGTCAAAATCTGAAAAGCTTAATTGGAACATAGCAGCTAATGAATGACAGAGTATACTGCCAAGTTTCACCACCAGAGGCGCTAGCAGCATAAGCGGCATTGTTTTCTCATAGCATGTCGATAGATTTTCAATAGATATTTTATGATTTGAGTAAACCTTAATACTGCCGACCACTGGAGTGCTTCGCTGGTCTAGTGGTCGCATTCTCTACTGCTGAACATGAGTTTCTCGGTGCGATGCCCGGGTCGGGCCGAAAATGTGTTGTTTTTACCTCTAGAATTTCTCGGTGGCAGCTTGGAGTCTGAATTTGAGCCCGGTTGGCTCGCCCCCTATTACATGGGACTTAATAACAGGCGATGTATGTGTTATATCCTCTGCCTTACCTTTTGGAGAATACTGGGGTGACGTTATTTTTAACACTACAGCATCAGCGCTGTGTTCGGATGTTGATATTTAGCATGTCATTAATCATTTACAAATTGTGCTGATAATACCACATCTGGAACTTATTGAATGAATACCACGGTTTTTTTAAGGGCATCTCGCAGTTCAACCATAGGGTTGTCTACTGCTAAACCCGGCTTGCCTGTGGATGCCACAATGAAATTGCAGTCTCCAGCCAGGGCTTAATAAAAACTTACAAACTATGCGACTACACGCTAAGGGCACCCCCTGCGGGGTTCGGACCTCGGCTTAGGGCGTCGCTGGGGGGGGACAGCAAGGGGCAGTTGGATCGGGGGCGTAATGAATACCATGGAGCTAACCACTGCATAGCAAGCACTATTTTAATATTGCTTCACGTTGGGAAAGAGACGGGGCTATACCTCCTGTATAGCTTCATCTCTTTCTCATACTGAAGTTAATTATATTAAAATAAGACTGCTAATACAGTCGCAAACTTTAAAAAACAACTGCCAGTCAGTTGCTAGGGGCGATCTTGTTTTGCTCACCAGAGTTCATTAAATTAATGGGATTTGATAGCTTTAAAGCATGCATGCAAATGTATCATTATAATTAAATAATTTTAGGTTTTTAACACATAAGGTTGATCAATGACGTCACATTTTTTGAATCCAGGTTTTAAATTATCTTTTAATGATCATTGCTCTAAAGCAAGTTTTCGTGAATATTTGTTTTATGCTACTTAATACTTTTTATTATATTGTAATGAGACTATGTGAAATGTGCTGTTGAAGTTATGTTGAGTTTTTTTTAAAGGAATTAATGAAGATATTTGTGAAATATTGAACAATTTCGTTACTTGAGAGTGTATGTGTTAATAATTTTGATAGCTGTAATCATAGTTTACGTATTTGTAATATTATCATTCTATGATTGTTGTTTATTATAATATAATATAGTCTTACTTTTTAATTTTGTGTTTTTTTTTATTATGTATTTACCTTTTTCACCCATGAAACTAAACCGCGTTCAACAGCTGTCAGTGTCATTATTGTTGTGGATTATTGACACTGACACCTCTTAACGCGGTAAGGTGTGCTGATCGCGTTCAGTTTCATTATTGAATTAGGTACAAGGAACCTAACAACAACAACCAACAAGGAACCTAAGGCGTGGCGCCCTCTATAGGTGGGCATGGGTGCGGCTCGGTACAGCTCGGGTGCCTAACGGTGGCTTCGGGCGGCTTCGGACTGACTTGGCAGTAGTAAGCACACTTAAGGACGCCGATGCTGTCTTCGGGTAGCTGGGGTGGCAGCCACGTCGCAGAAGTTCACCGCGCGTGCCTCCATTAGCTTGGCAACATCCAGAGGAAAATAAAAGGCAACAGCCTCATTAATTACACGTTCGTGTAATTAATGAGGTTCGTTTTATTTGATGATGACAGAAAAAGAGTTGATTAAGGCCGAGTCACACCGAAATGGCAGCGACGCAGCGAGCACTTTCAGTGTGAATTAATTGTAAACCTTATCTACACACTTAAAAGACCATATCGCTTCAGCCGAAAAAATTTCATTGGGTGCGTGAGTCCAGCCGAAGGCGACCCCTCCACAGGTAGATGCGACCTCTGGCAGGAATTGCTTAAGCCGCCTGATTTCTTCGCTGAGCCATCGGAAAGCCTCCCATCTGGGCACAAGCTACCGTGGCCTACTTGGAAAACCCTAAACAGACTTCGTACCCAAGTAGGTCGCAGTAAGGACAACCTCCATAAGTGGGGGTTCATTGATGGCTCAGATCTCCGTTGTGTAGTCGGCGTCTCCCCACAGACAATGGCTCACCTCCCATCTTGCACCGCATGCTCCGTCACATGCACACGTGAGGACCTAATGGCTGCGTCAGAGAGCGGTATTCGCGTTGCTGAATTTTGGGCCAAACTAATTTAAAATATAAATATATTTATTTAACTTTTATTTTGCCATCGATACGCTAAGAAGAAGATCGCTTGAAAAGGTCGCGAGGCTGCCAGGACTCGGTCCTTTTTCTTGTGCAAGCTCTTATTCACACAAAATCTTTTTCCTTCAGGCTCCAAGTTTCTCTTCTCTTTAAGCAAGATGAACAATGAGAACTAAATCCCAATCTTCCATTACAAATGCCTACACATGCACAAATGTTTTCACGTAACGTTACGACTGCGACGTGTCTGCCACCCGAACTATTCTTTGTTTTGCCGAAGCTGCCCGAAACCAGCCTCGGCGTCCTAAGGTATGCTTACAACTGCCGAGGTAGCTCTCAGGCGCCCGAAGTCGTCCGAAGCTGCCTTCAGGCACCCGGAGCTGCTGTAAGGCACCCGAGCCGCACTGACGCCAAGCCGATAGTGGGCGCCGCGCCTAACTTCAAACTGGGACCCATTAGATGTTCGCCTGCTAGAAGCCGTTTGCTTATAAGAGCTGAACGATTTATACGGTTATATTTGTTGTCGTTTCGAGAGATTTTTCTTATGAACCTATGCGGTTCATACGACATTTGAGTAGTTAAATTGTATGGGGGTGAAAATTAGTGGTCGCAAGCGCTACTGCTGAGCATGAGGTACTGGTTCAATTCCTAGGCCTTTTTTTTTTGAGGTTGGGAAATCATCCAATGACTTTTCCCGCTCTGGGTGGAACGGAAGGGAGTGTCATTTGACTAAAACCCACCCATGTTCCTTCTTAAGCCCTTTACGTTCCGGGGTAGCGGTAACCCTTTCGGACAATCCCTGGCAAAGTGTTATTGCATTTTTCCATTAGGTACGAATTTATCATTGTCAGCCCGAGGTTTGTATTTGCCGCGTCCAGTGTCAATGAATGTAATCTAGATAAAATGTATAAATAGCAATTTGCATCGATTTTTGTTGATGACCTCATTGGCATCCGTAACACGGAATATATTCAATGAAATCAAAAACTACACATTCAGGGGAATACCCTGCTGATACGTGTTTGTACGCATGTGGCGTTCCATGCAGTAATGCCAACTTGGGGGTTTTCTCCCTAAATTTAGGGAGATAAAATCTATACAGGGAGCTTTTCAGAGGGAATAATTTTTTGGGGGTATTTTTAGGGATAAAATTTTAATAGTTTTTTTTTTATTGCACTACTCTCCGTACTTATATATACTTGTCTATACTAATATTATAAAGAGGAAAGATTTGTATTTATGTTTGTAACGAATGAACTCAAAAACGCAAGGAATAGCATCTAACTATGCTATTTTTTATCCCGGCAAATTGTACGATTCCCGTGGGATAATTTCCTACATACACGCGGGCGAAACGGCTGGCAAAAGTTTATAAAAAACTCAATTAATTATATTGAAAATGATATACTTATGTCACAGTTGGGAGTTTTAGTTTGAATTTTGTGGGTTTTGAAATTGCTTTAGGGGAAAAGTTTTCAACAGTTGGCGACACTGGTTCCGTGACGTCGTCAACTCGTCATTCGTCATTATTGCAACGAACGTGAATCTGAGTGAACGTGTGCATGTGTTATTAGTGGCCAGTGTGATGAAGTGATACAAACCATTTTATTTGCAAGGTTTATGTTTTGCATACATAATTATATAGTGACGAGGACAATACAATACAGGAAGGAAGTCATTAAATGATCAAAACCGTGTGTATATACTTATATAGGTATCTATTTCTATTAATATAATCGTAATAAACGTGGACGCAGATAGTGAAGTGTAAAGTTTAAATAAAGTAAAGCCACATAAAAATTAAGATGGAAGGACATGAGCTGCTAAAACAGCCCGCAAAATTCAAATTTTCTTTCATTGTTTGCTAATTGAATGTTGTTCAAAATTGAATACCCACGTAGCAATAGTGGATAAAGTATGTACCTAGATTATTTTATCTTTCAGTAACAAACGATATTAATAATCATAAATTATCAACATATCTATTTCTCTAAGATAAATATAATGTCATGTTTTAATGAAATTGGCATCATTTCATAATGGGAAAGTGTCGGCCAGCAGAAGAGGGTCAGCGGTATTGTCCGAAAGGGTTACCGCTACCCCGGAACATAAAGGGCTAAGGAAGGAACATGGATGGGTTTTAGTCATGAGTCTGTCACTCCCTTCCGCTCCACCCAGAGCGGGAGGAGTCATTTGATGATATCACATACTCAAAAAAACGCAGAAGATTAGATATTAAGTACCTACTTAATACGATGGATAATGCACCAAGCCAAGACTAGCTAGGTAGATAACTTAGCAAATATACAAGGCGATAAAAGCCATACGAATAATATTATTACAAAATATAGGTATATATTTCTGGTTTAGGTTATATAGGTACTAAGATAAACGTTATCGATCCAAGTCATTTGCTCTGTTTGATTAAATGCCTGAATGCCACTTGAAATGGCACCGTTTAGTAAAAAGGCTAGACTATTAACTGAACTAACTTTTTAAAACCATCTATGTAATATTTATGGAACGCAATAAAGTATTGAGTATTGAGAGTAAATGCCAGACGCCGCGCCGGCGCCAAAATATATGTACAGAGGCCAGCACATCTAGTTACCACAATCTGTCAAATTTCTTTGATAGTATTTCAACTTTATTGCAAAGGCATAAGGTTCATTTTTAATTGAGAAAATTTGACAGTTAGGGAAAACTTGATGTGCTCGCGTCTGTACTTACCTAAAAAAAAGCGTGTAAAAACGATGCTTTTCGGGTCTGAGTAGGTAACCGGTTAGATTTTCTAAACTGAACAATGGATTTTCATCCGCAATAAATGCTTTAAATAAAGCATTTATTGCGGATGGTTTATTTGTAAAATACATAATATATTATGTTAGATGCAGCGCCGAGAATTTCATCACATTCACAGTAATCATCTTAATTTATACTTTATTACACTGACATAAGAGTTACATTGCAATGACTTGTCTGGGTTTACGTCATTCAAATTTGACCGTGAATCCTAGCGGATAACTAGCTAGACTATGATCGCTATTTTTTTTAGATTTTTGCAGATGTTCTAAACATACGAAGTATGCAAATGTTTATATGAAAGACCACTGCACACTAAAGCAGCGTTTATTTAGGTCTTGCCATCAGTGATAAAAAAAAAATATTTTCTATGCAGTAACTAGTTAGTATAGTAGGTACCTAAATTGATATGTAACAATATTTATTTATTATTAACAGTGACGATAGTGCTAATCTATGCATTTTATCGGTTACGTTATCTTATATTTGAAGTGTAGGTAATCTTTTCGAAAGGTAAATATGGCCGTGCGTTTATCGATAGAACTTTGCCGGGGATGACGTCATGTCTTGCGGTGCGGTTGTATGAACCTTTGTCTTGATTCCGTGCACGTGACGTTGAAGGGGTCCGTAATTTAACTTCGAGAGTCATATGTTCGATTAATGGAAAGTCGACTGAACGATTGTTCGAATGGAATTTATTGCGAAACAACCTTTTATCGCCAAACGCTACTTCGACTGAACGATTCATCGAATATTTATTTATCGATGGACTGCTCTTTCGAATGAGTTTTAGTTATTATAAATTGAAATAAAATTATAAAAAAAAAAAAAATTTCGTCACATATTATTTCATACATAATCGAGGAAATCAAACACTTTTAAGATATCGTACGGTTCCCGTAGGATAATTTCCTATATACACGCGGGCGAAGCCGCTGGCAAACACTAGTCTAGTAGTAAAAAAATAATTAAGGTACTTACCTAGGTACTATGCAGTTAGATAGGTCCAATTACAAGGGGTCAACGTCGAATCCAACTCGGTAGGGCAGCGTTCGGAAAGCTAGGTACCTACGTAATATCTTCTCGTCTCTTAAACTACGGTGTCAAGACTTGCACTGAAACGTATTCGCTCACAATGAGCCTCATTAAAAGACTGGAAGTCACCCATACGGAAACGTAGCCCATGTTTCGAGTTTCCTTACGTGATCGAATCAGAAATGAAGAGATCCAAACTCGTTATTAACCGCAGTCCATCTTCTGGTTGTGGTAGATGGGATTTAGGTAGGTGTAATATTTCTACAGTTTTTTAAGAGTGAAAATGAAGACTAAGACAGATGTATTCAGTTAGGTAGGTACTTATAAAAAAAAATGGCGCATATTTTGCTCGAGGTACGCGCTAGGCTTAGCTACGTAGTAGGTATCTACTAACATTAATGACTCATATAACGCTGTTACAACCTTAAAATAGAGCGGGAAGTCAAAATTATCTTACAGTGCCTATACACAGGATATAATCGAAAGGGTATATACATACAAAAGCATATGCTACAGACCACCAAACTGAACAACTTTTACTATAGGACCAACTCCGAAATCGCAAAAAACATCAGCTACATTTTTGGTCACGTGACTCGTTGAAATGTAGGGAACAGCCGAACAGCTGATATTTTTTTCACGATTTCGGAGTTGGTGCCATAGTAAAAGTTGTTCAGTTTGGTGATCTGTAGCATATCATTTTGTATGTATAAACACTTTCAGTTACACCCAGTATAAAACTACCAGAACTAGATTTTAAATAAAACATTAATAGAATCTACTTTAAATTTTCAGGTTTAAAACCACAGCAAGTAAAATTCCAACCGTACATGATGGTTCAACCGATTGTGAAACAATTAACAGATACGTTGCCCACACAAGCTGAAAGCATTGTTCAAGTGGAGAATGATGCAAAACGTTCACAGGAAACGTCACGCGTGCTAAATTTGGTGGTTTGACAAATTGTGAAGACATAAAGCCAACAAAAATATACCAAGATAATCAAGAAAACGTTATCGATTGAAAATTCGCTGAAATAAATACAAGTAAACCACTTCACAGTGAACTGTGCCAGTATAGCTCAACAAGTAATTATTCTTGACGACTACATCCGTTTGAAGACATGTCCGCTAATAACGTAGCTTCCGAAGATCTATCGATGCAAACAAAAGAGGTTGAGAAGGTTAAACATGACAAAAACACATTTGATGAAGTCGTTAGCCAATTTACAAAAGCATTACAACCTCCAATAAGGGTAATAAGTGAAGATATCCCAAATAAAATACCTAATGGCACACAAGACATTAGCAAAGACCAAAGAGAAAAGTCCGAAGTCAGTTTAATAGTTTCATCTGCAAGTGATGAGGTTGTGCTATGTTCTGTTAAAAATGAACAAGATATACCACCAACGCAAGTAATACTTCCGCAACATGACAAAAAATTTAATCAAGACAGCGAAGTTACCGATTGCGAATTCGCAGAAATAAATACAAATAAATCACCACAAAGTGAACTATTGCAGAATGAAATGGCACAGCAAGTAATTATACCTGAGGACTACAAAACAGAGAAACAATCAAGTGAAGACATATCCGCTAATAATCTTGCTTCCAAAGATCTATCGATCCAAATAAAAGAGAAGGTTGGACCAAATAACATTAAACATGACAAAAACACATTTAATGAGGTCGTTAGTAATTTGAGAACAAAATTACAAAATCTAATTAAGGTTTTATGTGAAGATATCCCAAATGAACCTAATGATATTGATAAATTTCAAAGAGACAACGACAGTTTAGGAGGTTCGTCTAATGAAGATGATGAGGTCGTACCATGTGCCGTAGATGATAACGTGAAAAATGAACAAGACGAGAACGAAAATTCAAACAGTGACATTGATTTGCCAATCCAGAAAGATAACGACGTTTTAATTGGAAATAATGCTCCGTTAGCAAATGTCAGTGAATCTTCAGATGAAGAATCTACTCCTAAAAAGTCTAAACGATTCACATTCACGGACAGCGATCTACCGGATGATGATGAAGTTAAAATGTATCTGAAGCCATACCCCGAACCTGTAGTCGCAGAATCATCTAGCGAATCTGAGGTAGAAAGTAGTTCGGAAGACGAGAGTAATGAATTTTTACGCCGCTGTAGGAAAACTGAACCTGTTGCAAACATAGATCTTACTCGAATGACAGGAATTGAAAAGTTGCCAAGCAGAGTCATGACGCGTCTACGGAACTCTGACCGTATGTTCAAGCCAATTTACTTGAAAGAGCAAGAAGCCCAAATGAACGGAGATATTATCATTGAAAATATAAACCGACTTAAATCATTCAAAAAGACAAAAACTCATAAAGATTCTAAAAATCATGAAAGCATAAAAGAAGTTAAAAATGGTAATACACCACGAAAGAAAACAGATAATAAAAGGAACGCACACAAGAGAAAAGTAAAAGTGAACATTGGAAACGTTGAAAGAAAGCGGAAAAAATCTAAAACAAAATCATTGTCTAGAAAAAATACTAAAGAAGATAGTCTAGAGCTAAGTTCTAGATCAGCCGCCAAAACGACTACCAGGACCACCAGATCTATGAAGAAAGAAAACGACGGTAAAAATACTAGAAGTAAATGCATAATACCAGGAAATAAAAATAAAAAGCCAGTTCGCAAGCGAATACCTTACAATAAAGAGAGAACAATAAGTCCTGACAATGAAAGAAGACGAAGTAAACGACAACAGAAGGCCACAGAGAAAGACGACGACAAAATGAAACCTCCGATATCTACCCTGAAAAAGAGCATTCACGAACAGAGTACTGTTTATAACATTTCGTCTTCTAGTTCTGAATCGCCGAAGAGTTTAAAGAGGTCGTTGGTAGACGACAGTGATGTACCGAGTCCGAAGCGGACGAGGTCGTACTACAACAATAATAATAACGATGGCATAAACAAAGCATCGCAGCGCGCGACCCCCGCGAGGGCCGGGAAGACACCACACGTACATCTCTCTCCATTCCATGTTAAACAACACAGGCAGGATAAGCAAGGTAATTTTTTATTTCTAGACAGCACATCAAGCTATCCCAAACTGTCAATTATTTCCAATTGAAAATGAACCATAAGTTTTTATTATAAAGTTGAAAAACTATCAAAGAAATTTGACAGGTTGGGGTAACTTGATATCCTGTTGTTTAAAATATGTTTTATAAATGAAGAGGAGCTCGTGGCTAAGTACAGGTCTATCCACCAGGTTAAGCTACCCTTGCCGGGGTTGGCCGTGGATGAGTGACCATCTTTACATACCGAAACTCCTCCGTGCCTCGGGAGGCCCGTTAAGCCGTTGGTCCCGGCTGTCATTTTTGCATCTTTGACAGTCGTTACGGGTCGTCAGAAGCCCGAAAATCTGACAGCCAGTCTTACCAAGGGTATCGTATTGTCCAGTTACTGGGTTGTGGAGGTCAGATAGGCAGTCGCTCCATGTATAATACGGGTATCCTGCTGCAACCGCAACATAGTTGCAGATGCATTTAGCAGATGTTGAAATGGACCCTAACAAGGTTCATTTCTACGACAAATATTTTATTTTTGGTATTTTGCATTCATACTTTATGGCAGCTGAGAACATGAGGCGGGTCGCTGCGCCTTAACGAATGTATGTGTCAGATTGGTGCAACTGTGATGGACTTATATTATATTTAAGACTATCGCTTATGTTTTTAATGTCACTCGCACAAGGTATTCTGGTAGATTTTTATCGCTGGTTTTAGGGGGACCTTAGATCCGATTTTGGGGATTCTATGACTACGCCAAAATACGTGTTACTAGGGCATCTACCATAAAAGTTAAAAGACAATAGTGAATAGGATTCTTTTAGGCAAACGTGCTTCACCGTCGACCACATCATCGCTTAAGTACCATCAGGTGAGATAGTGGTTAAGCGCGAGTCTATTTTCAATATAAAAAAGGGTTGCGTGTTAAAAAAAACCTAATTTCAGATCCGTATGTGCAATTAGTACGATACGAGCCACCACAGAAGTCAAAAAGGACGCTGAATAGCAATCGGAAAGTCCTGACACGGAGCCAGCTCGCTGGCAGAAGATTTCACCGAGCGTGCAAACAAACGAGGGAGGCAGCTAAAACATCGACCAAGCGCCTCTAACCGTAGCGACATCTTTGGTTAGTTTAGACATACTTATTGATATATTATGATTTTCCAGCACATCAAGCTATCCCAAACTGTCACATTATACCAATCGAAAATAAACCTTATTCTTCTGCAATAAAATTGAAAATCTATCAAATAAATTTGATAGATTGGGGTAACATGATGTGCTGGCCTCTGTACAATTGTACATAATATGAGGCCCAAAACATGATATAATTATTGGAGACATCGTAGTGTCTTATACAAATATAAAGATAGGGACCGTCTCCTTTCGTTTCCGTCTCCTTATTTCTTTGTAATTTAGACATTATTTGAATTACATTAAGAACGTATATCAGTTGGAATGAATTCGTTTTCTTGACTACATTGTGTTTATTAAGGCCTCACAGTTTTTGTTCTGCACGTTCTATCTGGAAAGTAAATCTTCTCCGAAATCTTAAAAACATAACATACGACTAAAGGCGAATTTCACGAATGAAAACGCAACAAACGCGATTAGCACATAAATCCCGTTTAGGGGCTGTTAGTGTCATTATTTTCTGTGGAATACAGTCAAACGGGGTGAATAGGTAACTATAATAAATAAACAAGGCTCTTATTCCATGCAATGACATAATATTTATTTTTTTACAATACCTATTGTATTTCATATAAGTACCTAAGTAAATTAATATTATTTGAGGGTATTCACGTTATTATTTTTAATTTTTTATATAGGTAACTATATTGTTTCAATGTTATAATCCCTTCATATGCTGACATCTCTTTGAGGAGCGCGACCCCTGCGTCCCTATTCATCCCGTTTGACGGTTGACACAGACAGGTCTTGAATGCGGTTTAGATGTGTTGATCGCGTTCAGTTTCATTAGTTGTTAGTTTTATTTATTTATTGAATACTGCACAGAAATGTACAGAGGCGGAATTAAAGCCATAGGCATTTTCTACCAGTCAACTTTTGGGTGATGCAGAGATAAACAGTGGTAGGAAACTCTGTGTATTTATTTTAATTACCAATACACATATACAAACTATAAATGACTGAAAGTTGACTGTTTGTTTTATCTGTATTTCAGTAATCATGGAATGTTCCGGTGCTATGTGGAAGGACGGCAGTTCGAACTGGGTGTATGTGTCCTTTTTCAAGGACAATGGACTCTGGCCAGCTTTAAGGAAGAAAACGCCATCTTCATGCCTTATCAAAATTGTTTTGAAAACAAAGTGATGAATGTTATATTAGTTATAATAGTAATGGTAGTATGGTACTTAGTACTGAACAACTATTATGATTAAGAGCAAATTTCACAAATGAAGCTAAACGCCATCAGCACATTAACTCAATTTAAGGGCTTTTTTTTTAAGACTGGGAAATCATCCAATGACTTCTCTCGTTCTGGGTGGAGCGGAAGGGAGTGTCAGACTTGCTGACTAAAACCCATCCATGTTCCTTCCTTAGCCCTTTATGTTCCGGGGTAGCGGTAACCCTTTCGGACAATCCCGCTTACCAGGCAGGCTTGGCCATGAAGGGGCCCCTCATATGCTGATATCTCTTTGAGGCGCGCGTGGAACATATTCGCGCCGTCCGGCACGGGCCTGGTGCTGATCGGACAGGTGAGTCACCCATTACTCACCGTCCGCAGGCCCGCGCCTACGGTGGCCAGGAGTCGTCACGTGGCTCCCGACGCCCGGGGCGTCTCCCGCGGCGGCTGGGACGGGAGGACCTTTCTCTCTCCCATCCCGCCACCTCCTTCGCGAGCATGGCTTTTTCGCAGAAGGAGGTGACTGCCTCCCACTCCCTCTCGCTTCGGGCCATGGCTTGCACCAGGGCCGGGCGCGAGAGGTCGCCGCCGCCGATCGCCTCTACGAGGACACGGCGGTGCTCCGCCCAAGCGGGGCAGGTTTGCACCGTGTGCTCTACCGTGTCCTCTGGGCGATCCTCGCAGTGGTGACACCCGGGCGTTTCTTCCCGCCTGATGATGTGCAGGAACCTCCAATTTAAGGGCTGTCAGTGTCATTATTTTCTAGGAAAAATTGACACTGACAGGTCTTGAACGCGGTTTAGATGTGCTGAACGCGTTTAGTTTCAGTCATGAAATTGGCACTAACACGTGCGAAACGCACTTTCCAAGTGCCTATAATAAATCTAGTAAAGTCCCAAGTTAGGTTTTCAGTAGAATTCATAATAATATATTATTTTATACAATACTAGCGACCCGTCCCTGCTTAGCTAAAGCGCCACCTAACGGGTTAAAAACTCTTTCAAGTTGGAATCAACTATTAAATTCTCAACATTTCATTGAAATCGTTTAGGTGGTTTCGAAGATTAGAGACTGTACGAACATCACGTCTCACTCACGTGTTTTTTTTATATTGAAGATTTAAATTGACATTTTGTGATTATATGAGCTTTTATTATAATTAGAATTTCGACTCTTCACGTGACCCATTTTTTGGTCAAAGAATCTGCATCGCCACACAACCCGACAAGCAATGCTGCCAGCCTTTTGGGAACTTTTCCCGTTGACAGCGATGTGGACGAATTTTTTGATGCTCTTTGATTATTATACATATATTATTTTTGTAAATAATATTGTAATTATTATAATATATTTATACTTCTCACGATGTTCTTCCTCATTTAAATGTCCTGAACATATCCCGCTGGTAGACACTTATTTTAGAGATTAAAAAAAAACAAAATTATCAATGAAATTATATTTACATATTAAAAACAAAATACTGGCAAAAATAGATTCATAGTGTAACAATACTCTTAACATTTGTAGGTACACAACATGTGGAATGTCACCATTACATATGTAAACTAAAACAAGTATACAGGGTGGAATTTTCTACTCAGATTTCATGGTTTTCCTGTTATTTAATTTATCTAGTTTGTTAGAGAGATTTGATGTTTATGATTGACTCTATCGATTTATAGCATAAAAGTATAGTAGATATATTTTCGGATTTTAGCCAGTTCGATTCCCGTGGCAAGCTAATTTTGGTAAATTTTTGAATTCATTTTTTTTTCTATTCAAAAATAAAGGAATGTTTTCTTTGAGTAAAATTTGCTATCTCCAGTATTTAGAGTAGGTACTTTCTCTCCAGGTGAGTTTCAAAAATTCCACCCAGTATAAATAACCTCGAAAACATTATTCAATGGAGAATTATAGCTTTAAAACTTTGTAAAGTCATCTTAGGGTCATCATATTAATATCTGCTAAAGATAATAAGACACATTATTACGTGACTAGATAATAATAAAGCGTTTAAGTTTATTAGAACACAAAATCGATTTTGCTCAATATAGAGGCCAAGATAGTAAGACATTGTAATAATTCTCCATAGAAAAATGTTCATGTGAAATGCTTCGATTAGAAAAAATCTTGCCCGTTCTTCTCCATAGTAACCATTTAATTCCTAGGGTTCGACTTGACAATTCTAAAGTGCATGTAAATGTCATAATTGAAATAAATGCTTAGTTGCTAGTAATATACTTCAATGGTTTCAGTTTATTGGCGAATTTTAAAATAATCTTAAAGAAACAAATTTAGGTTCAAGTAATAAATACACAATTAAGAGATTTTCGTGTCCTTGACATAATAATATTACTTACATTACCTACTTCAGGAACAAAAAACAATAAAATTTTGACTAAAATTTCTTTAAACATACCTAATGTATTTAGGGATACATGCTTAAAAATACTAATTAAATAAACATTCATTGATTACAACTTCTTCTTAGCGTGTCGATGGCAAAAATAATAATTAATAAATATATTTATATTTTAAATTAGTAAATTGATTACAACAACAATAATTATACAAATTTATATAAACACAAAATGATTGCGATAGTAATATATTAATTGAAAATAACAGTTATTTTGTTGAAACTATTCAACTACAAAGTAAAATAAACAAATATTCATGCTATTTAAATACCAGTTTAAACATAATTTTGCCTATTATGGCATTTATACAGTGTGTTAGGTTGAACGAGGGACATACTTTCAGGAGTTACTATACTCATGAAAATGAACAACTTTGACTATGGAACTATACTTGAAATCACGAAAAAAAAACTCAGCTGTTCAGCAGGCTTAGCCAAGTTACATTCGTTTCGTATCAAAACTATTTCTACAATCGTTAACGCTTCGGCGTTAGCGATTTTAGAAAACGAAAAGTTGGTAGCCAAATTGACGCGACAGAGTCGATCGCTCGTTCTATAATTTTGATAGAAAAAATGTATACTTTAGTCTATGGTGAGCGTTCTTACAAACGTCAAACTACCGAACGTCGAAGTCACAATTGTCAGTTGTGTCAACCTTTGTGCGCGGGCTGAACTTTTCTTTCAAATTGTTATTGGAAGTTATTTGGTTTTAAGTGTTATAAAAGTAAGTGAAATAAGGTAAACTTCTTCTTTTAATGGGTTTATTATAATATCACAGTGCGGCATGTAATTTTAAACATTCGAAATATTACGATATCATATTTGAATAAAAGATACCTTAAAATTAAGTGATCACTTTTATAGGATGGAATCTAGATCTCGAGCAAGCCCAGAACAGTTTGCAGCTTTATTGGAATTCATGGAAAGGTTCGTAAATTATTAATTATTTCGTTAATAGCTTCCTTTGTTATTTGGAAATCTATCATACTCGGGCACTTGAAAGTTTGAAACATAAACAATGACGTGATAAGCGACATGAACTAATATTGGTACTTACGATACAAACAAAACAATTGTGTTTGACCTTTTACTTAGTCAATAGACCCTTTGTTTCTCTGAAATAGTTTTAACTTATATGTTCTAGCCATGGTGATATTATGAGGCCCCAGCAAGGGCCTCAAGGCCGAATAAAAGCTGACCGACTGTGGCAGGAACTGGGAGAGTTACTTAACTCCATTGGTGGAGGAGTAATGAAACCGTTGGAAAAATGGAAAAAGGTAAGATTCTTACAAAGCCACTAAAAATATTATTTCATAGATTCCTATTATTAACGTTTAGTCTTCTACAAGATGAAGTACATACAACAATCAGCTTACTTCATAGACTAGAAAATGATTGATGAAAACATGCATGGCCAAAATTAACGAACAAATATGTTAAGGTGTGGGCAGACTGGAAAACGAAAACGAAAAAGAAAGCCTTGGCAATACGTCAGGAGGCTTCTGGTACTGGTGGTGGTCCAAGCAGCAGACAGACTCTCACTGCTTCAGAAGAGAGGGTGTTGGGCATAATGGGTTTGACTGCTGTCACTGGTCAAGCTGGAATTGAAGAGAGAGGCTTTGATGTTAGTTTTTTTCCTTTGCTTGTTATCTTATGCTTATTACTATATTTTCTTTTAGAAAAAAGTGGCATTTTTCTTATTTAAACTCTTCTTATTTTTCAGACTCCACCATCAGAGAGAAACACTTTACCACCAGCGGCTATTGTGCATGCCACAGATGAAATTATGTTGGATTTTATTCCTCCTGATTCTATACAAGGTACCTTTTAATTTTTGTTTGAAAATATAATGTTTTGGCTAAATAATTCATTTGGGCACAATATGACTGTAATTATTTATTCTCAGCCTCAACATCTTCTGCCCTACCTTCACTGCCACAACCCTCTGGAGACCTTCCACGCTATCCTCCACCACCAGTGCTAACGCCGCCGCCTGGCACTGCGTCCGCGCCTATACCGGTAGCTACGTCGCCTACCACGTCCATGCCACGGGCGGTTCCACAGCGGCGGAGGCATGGGGCAAGCCTGTCGCCAGCGGCGTCGCCCACCGCATCCACGCCGCGGCGCCGCGGGCTGCTTCGAGCGCGTACACGCCGAGTACAAACGCCCTTCGAACGAGCCACGAGTGAGTTCGTGGCTGTCGAGCATCGCCGGCTACAACTAGAGGCAGACCGGGAAAAACAATTTCACGAGAGGGAGATGGAAAGGCTGCGATTGGAATCGAGAAGAATTGAAATGGAAGAAAACCAAAATCTAATTTTAAATCGTTTGGCTGGTGCTATAGACAATTTGATAGAAGTTTTACCACAATTGAGACCATTATCATTACCTTCGACAGATATTATCCCTTAAAATGTCTAACGTAATGAAAGTGGTCTTAGCTGTGGGCTATGAACATTTCCAATTGCCTACAGTATTAGGGGAGGCCTATGTCCAGCAGTGGACGTCATATGGCTGATGGATGGATGGATGGATGGATGGACAGTATCAGAGTAACAATTTTTTATTTCCATTGTTTACTATTCCTGTCCAGTTTACTTTATTATTATGAATGTCAGTGTTTTAATAAAAACAATTGTAAACTTGTTTTAAGTAATAAAGCTGTTTTATTAATAATTTAATATCTAAGTACATTACATTCAAAATTAAATTAACTAGACATTTTCAAAATAATATCATTAACTTTTTAATTATAATAAATAAAATAAAGAGTACATAATATGTACTCTTTATTAGATAGAGAAAATAAAGAGTACATAATATGTACTCTTTATTTTATTATATATATTATATTGTTTAATTTACCTATAGTTAGGAATGGAAAATCATATTTAAATTAAAAATAATCTTACTATAACCTATTCACTAACCTATCTATCTACATACATTAAAAGGCTTATGATAATCTATTCAATAAACAACGCAGCATGGCTCTTCCTTGGATTAATTCACTTTGGCTACCCACAGTCGCAGTGGTCATGGGATCTTGCATAGTCATATCATCCCCATCGTCATGTGCAGCAAGAACTGGTTGTGGTGGTGGTAAGTCAGCTTTCAAGGCTATGTTGTGTAACACACAACATGCCATTGTGATTTTGCTAGCTACACGAGGATGATAGTGAAGAACCCTGTCTCTTAGCAAACATCTCCACCGTGCTTTGAGTAACCCAAAACATCGCTCAATGCAGTTACGGGCTTGCACATGCCTTTGAGTGTATGTTTCTTCAAGAGAACCTTGAACTGCATTGAGGACAGGTATCATAAGCCAAGGGCGTTGTGGATATCCAGAGTCACCTGAAAAATAAGTTTCTTTAGACAAAACAAGAAAACTCCTAAGCTATAGATTAAACCTTTTTATTATATATACTCACCTAATAGCCATACTTGTTCATTATTTTGATGGAGTTCACGCATATATGAATCAACTCTACTCGAAGACCATATATGTGAATCATGTGTAGCTCCACCAAACTTGGCATTAACATTTAAAATTCGTAGATTACTATCACAAATCTAAAAATAAAACTATTAATAAGAAGTGATTTAATTAGCTTTAAAATGCCATTCAGTAAATAAATATTATATCTACCATTTGAACATTTAATGAATGATACCCTTTTCTATTATAAAAAAGATGCTCTTCATCATTGGGCTTTACTAAAGCTACATGGGTACAATCTATGCACCCAATCACACCAGGCAGGCCAAATCTTCGTTGGAACCTGCAACAATAATTGTTTATTTAAATAACAGCATGCACTTAATAATTTAAATACTATTAAATTGTTTGTTATAAACTTACTCTTGTTTTATAGATGCTCTGTGTTGTCGTGTTTTCGGAAACACAATCCATTTTGCCATGATAGCGGGGTGATTCAAAGCATCAACAACTTGTCTGATGCATCGACTAGCTGTGCGTTGGGCAAGGTGCTGAGTGACACCAACAATTCGCTGATAGGATCCTGTGGCTAGGAAGCTAAGAGCGCACAACACCTACAACAACATTGAGGAAATGAAATGATATCCAAATAATAAAAAAAAATTGCTCATACTATACTAGCAGTCAGATTAATAAGCACTTATGTACCTTAACTTTTAGGTGAATCTCGTTGGTTCCTTTCAACGAAGTTTTTTGTCGGAGTTCTTGACAAAGGGCTTGGAAAGTCGTTTTGTCTAGCCGAAATTGCTGCACAAATAAAGTTGCCGGCATTTCAAGTATTGTCTCCATGCACTGACGATTTATGTGTCTTCTTTGCCGCCTAAGCCACACTTCTTCATTGTGAGCGCACCACAACATATTTAAAGTATGCATATTAAATGCTAAATGATAAATATAGTCCAAAATTATGGTAAATAAACACTACACTTCTCGGCCTCAACACAGCTGTATCATGTAGACGCCATTTTTTTATCGATAACTCTTGGGTCTCGGCGTTCGTTTAAGAAGCGTTCAAAATCTTCGACATCGTTTCGTTAGCGTATGTCAAAACTGTAACATGGCTACCATTTCTATGGGATGTAGCGATCAACATTGTAGAAACGCTTAATTTTCATTCTATCATTTTGAACGATACGATAAGTTGTAAACTTGGCTACGAATTTTCTATTCGTTTGGTTTGACCACGTGACTTATCGTTCAGACGATGACATTTCCATACATTTGATTAGTTTTCTATTAACGTTAACGATTGTATATTGTCAACTTGGCTAAGCCTTCAGTACATTTACGTACGCATAATTCGTAAAAAAACATATTTCAGAGTTGGCCCCATAGACAAAGACGTTGATTTTCATGAGTACTATACAACCTAAAAGTATGTCACTCGTTTAACCTAACACACTGTATAAGGCAATTAAATTACTGTATGTCTAAAATTATGCATATCTTATGTAGGTATATAATACAAAATGCACTACCTATACATAGTTTATGTTACGGAGCACGGAATCCTCCCACTGGCATCTAGCGACGGCAGTACTAAAGTTTGACCGATACAGCTGCCGCGACTTAGGGCAGCGCTGCGAGGCAGGGGGCGCGGGGCGGGAGAATTGACGAATGAGCGGCCTGCATTACATTGAGGAAGCAGGGGGGGGGGGGACTGTCTCCTCTCAATGAAATTCGTGGAGTTGAAAGTGCATTGGGCACACAACTTCTGTCACGGACCGGTCTTAAGGCTTTAAGACGTTGAGAAGAAGTTGTGTGGCTAGAAATTGACTAGACGGCTGTCTAGCGAGTTTCTAACCGTCTCTTTATGTCGTAGCAAATTTATAAACGGTTTGGTTGTTAACCCCTCGAGCGTCCTTATGAGCCCCCGGGGGATCATAAGGAAAAATGCTTCAAATGTCGCGTGTACACCCGTTGGATCATAAGGAATCGGTTGCCATTCTCAATCTTCATTTTTCTGAAGGTCTACCCAAAATAATTAAATACCTACCTACAAAATGCTTCGACATTTGAGGCATTTTCAAGCAATGTTTGTGGACGTGCGAGGGGTTTACAATGCCGCCTCTAGAAGCGGCGGACAAGGTGTCTCCGTGCTCCGGTGTTCACACTTATTCAGGTAAAAATTATTAAAAACACTGCAGAATGAGATGAAAAAACAATGAGGAAATGAATCTTACTTATTTAGGAATAATAAAAATAATTCTTAAATGGTCTCATTCTCCACGTTGCATTAAGATGGGCGATATTTACACCAAGTTTGTTTTCCAATAAAGGGAGGTAACATTTTGTGCGATAAGTATTCTCTCGTTTATTCTGTCACACGCAAACACAGCTGTATTTAAAAAGACTATTATAAATATACAAACAATTAAATCACATTGTATACCATTATACAGCGTGTATCAAAGATATGGCCATACTTAACCTTTTGAACGCCACGGTCGGATATACCCGACAAATAAAAACGTGCCCAACACGCCAGTCGGATAAAGGCGACATGAAAACGCCATTTTTAAGAACAATATAAATTCGCAAGAATTTGTGGTATGGCGTGGGAGGGACGCCAATTTTGGCGTCCATACCATCAAACTGAACAACTTTCTCCATGGGACCAACATTGTAATGACCATCTCCGCCATGAGAGGATAAGGGTGCGTTTCCACCAGCGATGTGCGAGGATGCATAACGAATAAAACTAACCAATAACAACACTAGCTTGCTTGACAGCAGTGATAGCCTAGTGGTGTGACCGTTGGACTGCCAAGTCATAGGTCTCGAGTTCGAACCTAACCTCTGATTTTACGGATTCATGTGCATACGCTCATGAATCCGTAAAATCAGAGGTATAATTTATTACTTACTTAAAAAACGGTGAAGGAAAACATCGTGAAAGAAACGAGCATGTCTGAGAGATATTTCTCAACAGCATATGAAGCTAAGTCAGAGGCCCATGGACAGCATACAAACTCTGACACCAGGATACCACACGAAAAGAAGAAAACAATACTTGCTTAGCTGAAGCTATGAAAATGAAGTGATTCTATTGGTGGATTTTTTCCTCGCGTTCCGCCTGGCTACCGTCACACATCTTTGATGAAAAAGCACCCTTAGCTCTTCTTAGTTTACTATCTCACTTAATAAAATAAATGCCAATATCCGGATGTATGTTCGTAAGTTTGTAGGACACACAAACGACAGAACATTTGGTAGTTACTGCATACGGTCTGGTTATTTAGTCTTTTGAACGCAGAGCATAAAAACACGCGCGTGCCCTCAAAGCCAAGATACAAATTTATTTCTTCTTGTTATCATGAATTTCGCAATATCCATGGTGTCTTTTAATTTGTTTCATGTCATAAAATACGTACGAGAGCTTCAATTTATAAGATCTCTATATAAACACTCATGAAAGTAATGATTTGATTGTATATTACGTGTTAAAGTGTTGTTGCCATTGTCAGATATTTGTGTCGTTGGCGTACAGTGCATGCGCTTGCTTATCACGTATATGTGACAATGGCGGTCAAAAGGTTAAATGTTAACTTTGTATTTATGCTATTTCTTCTTGATTGTGTAACGCACTGTTCTCGAGGTAGAATGTATCCTAAATTATCACATTGAGTAAGTACATTTTACATTAGAAAAACTGATAACTTTCTACTAAGGCGATATGTACTAGCACATCAAGCTATCTCATACTGTCAAATATTCCCAATTGGACATGAACCTTAATCTTTTGTAATAAAGTTGAAAATCTATCAAAGAAATTTGACTGATTCGGGTAGATTATGTGCTGGCCTCTGTTCATAACTGGTTAAAATTATAATAATTGTGATGTTGTATACTTGAAGTTTGCAAGCGTTTATGGCCTGCAAGTGCCCACGAACGAAGACACTGACACACCTCAAATAATGCCCTTTGTTATCGAGTTCGCATCGTACCTGAAAGATTATAAATAAACTGTATTATTTCACTGCCTACCTCGTTGAGCTAGTGGTCTCAAGCGCTGTTGAGCGTCTGCGGTTCGAATTCCAGTTTTTTTTTTGGTATGGTCAGCTCGCATTTCAACCATAGGGTTGTCTACTGCTTAACCGGACTTGCCTGTGGATCCCACAAAAGAATTGTAGCCTCCAGCCAGGGCTTAAAATAAACTTACAAACTAAGCGACTACTCGCTAAGGGCACCCCCTGTGGGGTACGGACCTCGGCTTAGGGCGTCGCTGGGGGAGGACAGCAAGGGGCAGTTGGATCGGGGGTATTTAAAGCTACTGGCTCAGCGGCAACGCGGGCTGGCTCGAGCAAGGGTCGGGGGGATGGGTTCGATTTCCAGGTCGGGCCAAAGGTTTATATACCCAAACAAATTCGAGAACTGCTCTGAAATATTTTAAATCGAAACGTTACGAATGGATAACACTTTTTATTGTTCAAAGGACGTTTTTGAAAAAAAAAGTGAGTGACAAATATATTGTTACTAATAAACTAGATATAGACATTGTTAAAAAAATACTAGTTTGTAAGAGTTGAGCTGAGTGTAATATTAGTCTGACAACACTTATAATTAATGCTACTTAATAATTAAGTTGTTTTCTTTAAAATATTTGATTGCCAGTCACTGGTGAGACATGTAGAATATAAAACTAGTATTAACATGTTTCAACGCAAATAAAAATATTCTATTTTATTCCGTTAGGAAATAGTCTGGAGACTAGATTTGTGCCCGGTGAATGGAAATTTGATTATATGTTTCTGCCTACCCATTGAGTGAGAGGTGTGGTGTTATGTAATCAAAAACTTTTACCTCTGATGCAGATAGCACTTATTGGATAGATTGTTAACGCTTCAGTAATATGTTTTAACACTTAGTGGCACTTAACCATAACTGTGTTATCTTATAGATATTGTGAAATAGTTTCGTACTTGACCTTAATGAATAAGGATATTTTCAAAGTATTATTAACTTGGGGCTTCGCTTCACCGTACAGAGGTTCTTGAAAGTATTTCTGTCGTTACAATACATTTTACAACGCTAAAAGATTATTCTGGGGCGTGCCAAAAATCGGTTACTCTTAAGGTGGATGCGCAAAGGCAGCCCGGGAAATTAAAATTTTCTTGCGTTTTGTACCGAATTCAAAAATGGAAGAGATTCTTAATTCTACTGTATTTAAAAAAAAATATTATTGACTTACTTATTAGTCTACGCCTCAGGGTTCCTCTTCATCAGATTAAGGTCGGCTTCCACCATTTCTTTGACCAGCTGGTCGAAGGACACGCGCGGCACCCAGCCCAGCTTCTCTTTGGCTTTCGACGGGTCCCCTAAAAGAAGATCCTGGAAATAAACGAACCAAGGTTTAAAAAAGTAAAAGTTTTATGTCTAAAGTTCAGTCAAGTATTTTATATCTTCGACAGTTTTTAAATGATGTCCTTCATCGAGTCAGGACAGGTTATTGAAGATAAGTCACTGAGCACACTATTGTATAGAAAACTAAATTTAATTACTCGATTACAAAGTCAATGAATTTTCAAAAATTCTTCCTCAGTGCTCACTTGCACAGCCTTCGATAAAAGAGGTTTTGCACAAAACAACAGACATCAAAGTTTAGTACGCTATTAATTGCCTTTTTATTACTACCGTACTGGTTAGTGATAGAGCTAGCTAGCATTTATTTATTTTACTATATCATAAAACGGCAAATTTAAAATTTCCGTGAACTATACCTTACTATAAATTACTTTATTTAAAGAAATTTAGACACTAATCATACACTCATCCATCCCACAGAACTCCAGATATACCGACATGATATCAACTTGATTGAGATCGAGTCAAGTTTAGCGTGCCAGAGATCATTGAGCGCGAAGAAAACGCGCGGGACAGGGGACTTGGCTCGCGCCGGTGTAAGCTTTAACACCAACTTACAATAGTTAGTGAAATGAAATGAAAAGTTTAGAAAGTATGAAACATGATTTCGTTTTTGGGTGGGAACTCAACAAATAACTTCTCCCGCAGGACGGAGCGGAAGGGCGCGTCAGATTTTTACTGACAAAAACCCATTCATGTTCCTTCAGTTGCCTGTGGCTCTCTTGAGGCCACGGTAACTCTTTCAAACAAATCTGGGTCTCTATCAGAATCCGCGTATACCTAACTCAATCTGCCTAGGCTTTTCCCAACTATATTGGTTTCGGCTTCTAGTCTAACCGGATGCAGCCGAATACCAGTATTTTACATGGAGCCACTACGTATCTGATCTCCACAACCCAGTCACCAACTGGGTAATACAATACACCTTGGTAAGACTGGCTGTCGATATTTGTCGTAGAAATGAACCTTATTAGGGTCCATTTCAACATCTGCTAAATGCATCTGCAACTATGTTGCGGTTGCAGCAGAATACCTGTATTATACATGGAGCGACTGCCTATCTGACCTCCACAACCCAGTAACTGGACAATACGATACCCTTGGTAAGACTGGCTGTCAGATTTTCGGGCTTCTGACGACCCGTAACGACTGTCAAAGATGACGAATGACAGCCGGGACCAACGGCTGTCCGAAGCACGGAGGAGTCTCGATATCTAAAGATGGTCACCCATCCACAGACCAACCCAGGCAAGCGTAGCTTAACCTGATGGATCGGTCCGTGCGGCTGTTAATACTTAGCCACGAGCTCACCTACAACTCTTTTGTTACCTAACCTAACCTAACTCTTTGGTTTAATGTACTACTGATTATCTTGCAGTACTTCAAAAGCTAGCATTTCAATCGTGATAAAATGGAATATAGGTTAATCTTTCTGCACTTCTACTTACATAAGGGACGGTCACGTAATTCATTCAAGTCGACATTGCAGTTATATTGAGCATACAAAGTTTTATGCATTTACTTGAAGTGTTATTTCGATATACAAGATAATATAAACTAGTTTATTAACTACAGTAAAACTAATACTGGACTTGAGGTTTGCAGTTAATTTGTTTAGACAAGTGTTTGGAACGAATTGTATCAACAACAGCGTTCTGAAGGTATTTGCGGAGAGGCCGTTATAAGCCACTAAAATGAATACGTTTATCAAGTTACAACATGTTAGGCGTGTGATTATGATGAAGGTTATATTAGGTAGTTTTTTAGGGTTCCGTATGTAAAGCGAAACTTTCACAGATGATGGTTTTCTGTTGCCGCTATATATAAATATTTATTTCATTCTGTTTTTTATTATCTGATATATTAAAAAACAGAATGAATTAAATATTTAAAGGGGCTCCCATAGAACAAACGTGTTTTTTTCCGTTTTATGGATAATGGTTGGGAACCCTTTGCGCACGAATCCAATCCGCTGGTCAGTTTTTAAGAGTACATTGTGTATTGTTCTAGAAACTGCCATTAAGAAATTTATATTACGAATATCTACGGGTCGCCGAAGCCTGCAAATAAAAATTGCGAACGTAGTATAAATGTGACTCACCACTTCAGTAGGCCTGAAGTACTTAGGATTAATCTTGACAAGTAGTTGGTCTGTTTCAGCATCGTGTCCCGTCTCGCTCTCCCCCGCGCCGCGCCACGCCACCTTGCGGCCGACGCACGAAAACGCAAGTTCAACGAACTCCCGCACGCTGTGAGCCTCGCCTGTGGCTACTACGAAGTCTTCTGGTTCCTCTTGTTGAAGCATCAGCCACATGGCCTGCGATAAACAATTTTATTTTTTATTCTCGGAAGAACTAACAATTACACACGAGATATATAATTACGTTGGGGTCAGCTTCCAGTCTTACCGGATGCAGCTGAATACCAGTATTTTACATGGAGCGACTAACTATCTGACCACCACAACCCAGTAACTGGGTAATACAATACCCCTTGGTAAGACTGAATGTTAGACTTTCGGGCTTCTGACGAACCGTAACGATTGACAAAGATCCACGAATGACAGCCAGCTCCGTGCCTCGTAAAGTGCTTTATGAGGCACGGAGGAGTCTCGATATGTAAAGATGGTCACCCATTCACGGACCAACTCCGACAAACGTAGCTTAACCTGCTCGATCGAACGGTGCGGCTGTTATTACTTACCCACGATATGTAATGTTTATATACCTCAATATAATCCTTAGCGTGTCCCCAGTCTCTTTTACTGTCCAGGTTACCCAGCTCGAGGTACTCCATAAGTCCGAGGTATATCTTGGCGACGCCGCGCGTGATCTTCCGTGTGACGAAGTTCTCGCCGCGCCGAGGGCTCTCGTGATTGAACAGGAGGCCGTTACACGCAAACATGCCGTACGCTTCCCTGTAGTTCACCACGATCCAGTAGCCATAGAGCTTAGCACACGCTAGAAAGAAAAAAATAATTAAACTAGATCCTCCCGCGCGGATTCACCCGCGGCTCGGCTCCTATTGGTCGTGGCGTGATGTTACATAACCTATAGCCTTCCTCGATAAATGGACTACCAACACAAAAATAATTTTTCAATTCGAACCAGTAGTTCCAGAGATTAGCGCGTTCAAACAAACAAACTCTTCAGCTTTATAATATTAGTATAGATAAATATTACCTCTGCCAAACTGCAAGGTAGTTAAAAAAATGGAAAGAAAGCAAAATGGATGTTTTATTTATTTATTAAACCGTTTAGGTACATAGGCCAAGCACATCAAACTGTCAAAATCCTTTGAAAGATTTTAAACTTAATTAGAATAGAATACGGTTTATGTTTGAATGGACATAATTAACAGTTTAGTGTGACATGCGCAGGCGCCCGTACATACTTACATATGTAATACAGACAAGAAGAAAGGAACAGAGAAATACGAACAAAGATAATGCTTATTTCTTAAGATATAAATTGGTTTTATAAATACCAGCCTATCATTGCCCACTGCAAGAAAGAAGGTTTCTTCTCATACAGAGAAGGCAAATTTTTTTAGTGCCTTAAAAATACCTACAAATATTATCGACACTAATATTTCGCCATGAATTGATAGTAATCGTTTAAGCATAAAATTAAGTGGAAAGATAATTAATTATACACTCTTTGTATATTATCAGAAACTCCTAAACGTAACAAAACCTACATTGTATTATTTTTTAATTGCTTTTCATGTTTATCGTTATCGTTAAATCTTGTGTCCTTTTAATTAAATCTGGGGTTTGTTTTAGGTGCAATTTTAAGTAAAGTAGGTAGGGAGTAGGTACTCATTACACGGAAATCAATTAACATTTTAATTGATTTCCGTTTTTAAAATGTTATTTGATAACATTACATCCATACTTCCGTCATATTTCAAAAATCAGGATAAGATGACAACCAATCTTCGACCTAGACAAACACTTACCATAAGGCGACCTGGGGTAGAACGGAGTCTTCTCCGTCTGGGGCACTTCCACAACTTTCCCGTACAGTTCTGAGGTAGACGCCTGGTATATCTTGGCTTCCTTCTCAAGGCCTGCCGCTCTCACTGCTTCAAGAAGCCTCAGGGTCCCGAGGGCATCCACTTGGGCCGTGTACTCGCTGAGCTCGAAGGATACTTTGACGTGCGACTGGGCTCCTAAGTTGTAAATCTCTTTTGGTCGAATCTGTAACAGAGTTTGATAAGTTAAATCAGAGAAAGCGGAGTGCTTACGAGTTATGGATGATCATATACCTGCAGCTCTTAATACCGTATAATAGGGTCCGTAGGGATGCAGGGGTGAATCAAGACGAAACTTTAAAAGGGATTTTAACAGTGAAATAATACAGTTTGGGGCCAAAAAGAACTCTAATATGTTTACTGTATTATATTGAACGATTGAGTACTAATATGTATTATAAAGCTGAATACTTTGTTTGTTTGAATGCGCTAATCTCTGGAACTACTGGTCCGCATTGAAAAATTATTTTTGTGTTGAATAGTCCATTTATCGAGGAAGGCTATAAGCTTTGTAACATCACGCTACGACCAATGGGAGCCGAGTAGCGGGTAAAACCACGCGGGAGCAGCTAGTCGATTATAAAGTTTCGTTCCGATTCACCCTTGCATCCCTAAATAGGTATACCCCGTTTTACTGTACACATAAGTTTGACAATATAGTTTCTACCACATAATATTAAATCATTAAAATTACTTGCACAAGTGGCGAAACACAATGTCATAATTATAGTTTATCCTGATGAAGGTTTTATGAATCTGCTGGATGCAAGAAACACAGGGCCGGTTGATGTAGCGACGCCTACGTGAAACTTATGTCCAGCAGTGGACGTTTTACAGCGACGATGATACGAGGGAAGATCATCAAGATTGGAGAAGGTGAAATGATGATACAAACGGCAATGATAAATCAAATCAACATCAAAAGTTTTTTATTCAAACTAGGCTGAAAATCAGCACTTTGTGAAGGTCAAAGTTACATAAGACAGTCCCCCAAAAACGCCCACCCTTCACCACTTCCTAGTGCTTTAGCTGGGAAGAAGAAGTGGCGCAACAAACTCCTCCAGCAGATAGCAATCTATGTCAAATAAACGGGATAGAATTCGAAGAAAGATGGTAGTAATCCTACGCAACCTTGGCGCGTGAAGCCTCAACAGTGCATAATTAAAGAAAGATTGCTAATCCAATGTGGAAACATGTTGAATGTTGTTATTGTCTTTAAAGTTTAGCATTGCCATTGAACGTGGCAATACTGCCAGTCTACTGGGCACGTTTCCGGACGACAGCGATGCGGATGAGTACTACGACGCCTAAGTGTCCTGTTTTTTGTTTTGTATTTATTTGTATATAGTTATTTAGATAGTCATTTAATTTAAGTATGTATAAGTTGTTATTATGTAGTGAAATAATAAGACAGATTAGCTTTCTAGTTGGGATCCGAGAGCCGGTGGTAATTCTAGGCTAGACGCAAACAACTCACTACACCGGCTACAGTCACCGGTAGCCCAGAGAAAAGCAGTTCACATGCTCTTTCATGGTATTATATGGAGTCATCGCGGCCACCCGCTACACCAAGTGAGCGCTAACCCTTACGGACCCTGAGTAAGAGCTTTCATCATTACATATTATAAAACAAAGTCGCTTTCTCTGTCCCTATATCCCTATGTATGCTTAAATCTTTAAAACTACGCAACGGATTTTGATGCGGTTTTTTTTAATAGATAGAGTGATTCAAGAGGAAGGTTTATATGTATAATAACATGCAATGTCCGTCATCCACGCGGGCGAAGCCGCGTGCAGAAGCTAGTAACAAATATAACAATGAGATATGAAATGGAATTAGAACTTTTTTTCTCGTTAAGTAGTTCTATTTAAGATAAATAAATTATAAACACGGTTATAAATAACTAACGTAAAAACTGTTATCTTTTGTAACAAAAAACATATTTTTCTCCTTTAACAAAACAAAACCGTTTCGTTACGAGTGTTCGAGTAAAAAACAAGGATGAATAATCAAAAAAACAAACCAGAAAGACTACAAATCAATGAAGATCGGCGAATAAAATGATCAGCTGCCTTTTTTTTTTTAAGGCTGGGAAATCATCCAATGACTTCTCGCTCTGGGTGGAGCGAAAGGGAGTGTCAGACTCTTACTGACTAAAACCCATCCATGTTCCTTCCTTAGCCCTTTATGTTCCGGGGTAGCGGTAACCCTTTCGGACAATCCCGCTTAATGATCGGAATTGGAACCAACTCGAAAAATCAGTAAATTCTACTAATATTATAAATGTGAAGAAGTTTGGGAAAAGTTTGTTTAGATTTTTTGGAGTTTGTATCTCTATCACGCGGCGTCACTACAGCTGGACGGCTCTGGATGGAAGGCACACATATATAGTTTACTAGCGTCCGCCCGCGGCTTTGCCCGCATAATATGTCGACAAATTATACAGATAAACCTTCCTCTTGAATCACTCTATCTATTAAAAAAACCGCATCAAAATCCGTTGCGTAGTTTTGAAGATTTGAGCATACATAGGGATATAGGGACAGAGAAAGCGACTTTTTTATACTATGTAGTGATAAAATAGACCATTCCCGTGGGTTAATTTCCAACATTCACGCGACCGAAGCCGCTGGCAGAAGCTAGTATCAAATAACCCATCTTCTCTTCATATTAAGTCGGAAACAGACTACCAGGGTCTACCATAATCAATGTTTCCTGGTACCATAATTCCAATAATTCGAGTAGGTACAGAAAAAACGGTTGATGCACGAACAACTCTCTTACGTTTCCTGTTAGGTAACATTTTGATATAAAACATGCTTCATTTCCGGAAGTGACGTCATCAGATCGTGGATTCGTGGCATGCATGATATTATCGTACATAGAAAATAAATAGGTAGTAATTGTAGATTACCGTGTAGTAACAATCGTCAATATGTTGCGGCCTTGATTAACAAATTGTATGGAACATTACGTTATGTTTAAAATTGTTTATTTTGCAACGTTTTTACAGGCATTAGAAAATATTATGCCTCGTTGAGTTTCTAACAAATTTCATCAATGTGGGGGTAAATATTTACCATCAGGGGTCGTTAGGGTACTTATAGCTGGACAATATTTTCATATCAAGGGATTTGTAACGTGCACATGTTACAAAAACCTTTGCCGTAATAAACAGAGTAGGTACTGTATGTGGCAGTCAATCAATCCGTCTAGGCTTTTCCCAAACTTTATTGGGTCGGCTGCCAGTCTAAACGGATGCAGCTAAATACTTTACACGGAACAACTCCCTATTTGACCTGCACAAACCAGTAATTAGGTGACACAACACTGGTTGTCAGAAATTCTAGAGGGGTTCTGACGACTCGTAACGACTGTCAAAGATCTACGAATGACAGCCGGGACCAACGGCTTAACATGCGTCACCTCGGTATATAAAGATGGTCACCCATTCACGGACCAACACCGGGCAAGTATTGCTTAACCTGAGGGATCGACACGTGCGGCTATTATTACTTAGACACGACTCCTCTCCTTATTAACAATCGCTTTCACTCACTCCGCCTTAGAGTGGTAAATGTGGTGCTGTTCCACAAATGATGGTACACTTAATATCGAGTCCTGCGTGTCCTGCCGTATGCACGTTACAGGAACTGATGGACGCTAGTGATGGCGCTAAACACGTAGCCGAATTCTGGGCAGAGTACATTTAGATTGCCATCGCCACGCTAAGACGTATATATAGAAGACCTCAGGGTAAACCAAAAAAACGTATAAGGGAATATCAATCAATCTAGTTACTAGTCAGCAAAAGATTGAAGAAGAGAAGACATTTGCCCAATTGCATTTGCTGACACTGCTACACAATATCATAGCCAAGTGCTTTTTTTTTTAGGGCTAGGAAGTCATTGAATGACTTCTCCCGCTCTGGGTGGAGCGGAAGGGAGTGTCAGACTCTTACTGACTAAAACCCATCCATGTTCCTTGCTTAGCCCTTTATGTTCCGGGGTAGCGGTAACGCTTTCGGACAATCCCGCTTAATGGCCAAGTGCTTACCTTAGTGATAATGCTGATCAGACACGTGGTGTCGGTGAGATCCCCATAGTGCAGGTGCATGCGCCCACCCGTGTGGCACGCGGGCCGCCCGTAGAGGTGTTGGATGCGGCCCGTGTTGAAGGAAGACGAGCGCCGCAAAACCCCGTGCACCTCGTACCCCTTGTCGATCAGGAACTCCGCGAGGTATGAACCATCCTGTAACAAAATGTTTTTTGTTTTTTTGCTTTTTTATACAGCACCTGTTGATAGCATCACCAGTGGCGTAACTATACCATCTGAGGCCCTTAGCAAATCCATTGCATGAGGCCGAAAATTATTATTTTTGACTAAATTTTTGTTACAAATGTTAGGTCACTTTTGAGCTCACAGCCTCTTGGGCTGGGGGTCCCGTCAGGCCGGGGGCCCGTGGTATTTTGCCAATCCTGCCACCCTATAGTTACGCCACTGAGCATCACGTCAACGCAGGTTGTCATTGAAAACCAGCGTTGTTGCTTTGGGTCGCATAGTATCACAGCATTATGCCGCGCGATGGCTGTTTGCTTCGCTTTTTTTGTGTGCAAATAAATGTATTTTCTTTCTTTCCTTTTACGAGATACGTCGCGCAATCGTATTTCATGCGTCAGTTGAACTGGAAAAACCACTGAACATAGAACCAAGTTTTCCAAAGTTTATTTTATTTATTTAACGACATTTTATGCACATATTATAAGCAGTCAAGAAGAAAGGAATAGAAAAATACGGCCAAAAGTGATGATTATTGAAGTGAAACTTCTTTATCGGGGTTGGAAAAAAATGTAGTGTAAAATTTTTTCGTTACGCGTCACATTTTTCCGTTACGCGCCATCTTCTTCTTATCCCTACCACGCGTGATTCGAAGTATACTTTCTCCAGCGGAGTAGGGATTAAACTTTATCTAATTTAACTTTATTTAACCAATTTCTGTAAAGTCGCAAATAGTAAATTATTTTATGAAAAATAACGTCATAAAGAAGTTTCACTTCTTACGAGTGTACGCTAGTACACGCACACATTTTTTCTAAAGAAATCTTATACCTGCGGTAGGAAAATAAATAAAGAAACTTAGACAACGTGTGTGTGATATTGGTAAAAAATAACCAATTCATTTAGTTAGATAGTTTTTATTAGTCTCAGTATTCTTATTCTTTAGATATTAAAAAAAATGCATAAATAGTTTTAAAATAAACATAATTTTGTTTAAAATTCTTATTATTTTTCAAGCAACATCACCGTCAAACGAGCTTCTGTAGTTGGTAACTGTTGATTTACGAAAACAGCCCTTATCACTTTGAAATAAAACTGCTGAGGCTCAAACTGTTACTATGGAGTGACTGAACTACTGCACTATCACTAAAATACTTAATTTATTTTCACGAATACCGGATTTCCCTCTAAATAGAATCGTTAATTAACTTGATAAGATTTCAATAATTTGAATATTATCAAATTTTACTTATCAACTATTACAGCCATTGTTCTTAACAGGAATATTTTCGAACAATGTCATAGCATCCTGGAACATAAAAAGTTATCAATGTACAGAATGTTAAACATCCACATTTTTAAGACTTCTCGAGCAGGGGCGTAGCCACCGCCGTTTCTGCCGTATCAATTATACGGGGCCCCCGACGTGGGTAAGCAAGAATTAATAAAAACTTTCAATTTTTTTTTTATTTCAGAAATGACAAAAGTCTAAAAAAGCAATTTGTTTTTATCCCGCGTAAAGCGTGCGTTCAAAAGTTGGCAGCACCCTACATCGGTTATCGCGGGCTATGGGATTTTCCCGTTTAAGTCATTTACTTCAACTGTCTTTTCTTTTGTGAGAAATCTTTACCCTTCATAAGGGCCCAAAACAAATTTTTATATGGGGATCTTTTTACTGGAGTACAGTACGGGTCCGACGTATACGTATCTTGGCGGCCCTGAAGTTAGTCGATTAGATGCGCAGTAGACAATTTCGTTCTTAAAAGAGCTAATGCGCAGCTAAACAGCTAACTTCAGGGCGGCCAAGATACGTCTGCCGTACTATAGAAGATATAGATTTGGTCTGGAAATTGCTTCATGTGGACGAGAATCTTTAGGTAAGTGCAAAGTATCGCGCTACACGCTTGGGAGTCTGCTAAGTTGACGTTGGATTGGGCGGGCCACATCAGTCGAAAGCATAGAGATCTGTGATCAGCCAGTTGATTCTGTAAAATCTCACCATGAAAATTTAAATGAAGTGAGCATAAAGTGTCCTACCACCTAATGGCATTGACTCTATTGACCGCTCACTTTAAATGAAGTGAGCATAAAGTGTCCTACCACCTAATGGCATTGACTCTATTGACCGCTCACTTTAAATGAAGTGAGCATAAAGTGTCCTACCACCTAATGGCATTGACTCTATTGACCGCTCACTTTAAATGAAGTGAGCATAAAGTGTCCTACCACCTAATGGCATTGACTCTATTGACCGCTCACTTTAAATTCACTTCACCTACATTTTCACAGTGAGAGTTTGGAATTGGAACCACCACCACCACCTGCTGAATTGACAGTTTAAAGAAATAATAAATAATCAACCTGTATTGTCTCAGAGCAGTGGATCATGGGGTCCTGTGTTCAATTCCCAGTTTGAACAAAGTTTTATTGTGTTTTTGGGATTTCTCAGTAGCAGCCTAGAGTCTGGATTTGTGCCCGATTGACGGCAATAGGATCGCCTTCTATTACTTAGGATTCAAACATAACTGGCGGTATGTGGGTGTACTATGGGTACACCTCTGCCTTACCCTTCGGGGATACCAAGCGTGATGTTAAATTATGTTTTTGTAATTATGTACTTAAGATCATAATCAATTAATAGAATTAACATGTTTAAGTTGATAATGGGTTCCAATTACTTTAAAAGATACATGTTTCAGTGTAGTAATAACACGTCTAACTAGATTAAATCTAATAGATTTTATCACTATTTAGCAATTTATAGGACATGTCTGGTTACCTGATACTATGCACAAATTAATATACAAGTAAAGTTGCTTTTTAAGGCATTGTGTGGCATTTATGATTTCCCTTCTTACACAATGCTATATAACAGAATCAATGCAATACTCCCAAATATTTAATCATAGACAAATGTCTATGATTAAAAATGTGTGAGTATTTTATCGCCTTATATTTTTTAAATTAATTATAATAGAGAGAATGGTAAATGGTGATGCTGCGATAAATGTGGCAACATACTGGGCGCATAAAATTTAATAAAATTAAAAAATACCATCTCCACGAAAAGAAGAAGAGAATGGTAGTGTGATGGGTATCAAATGGAAAAAGAGAATGTGTTGCAGTAACACCAAGTAACATGAGAGAAGGCTGTGCTTGTCCCAAGTCACATGGGATCAATAGCAATTCAATCATCAACTCCATGCAAATATGATCATAATTTTTTTTATAAACACACCAGAAATTATAAAAAATGTAAAAAGTCTATTGAATTAAATGATACAATAGATGGCCTCAATAAGTCAAGGTTTTATAACTTCAATGATTAAACATAGTACAAAGAACTTAAGAAAAAAAAAACATTTATCTATGAATCTCCTAAAACAATAATTCTGGTGATATACTTTAAATATTAAAACAGTATTAATATCAAATACTGTTTAGGTTCTTCATTCATTTATATAAGAAATATTTCTAAAAAATATTCTGACTTGTTCTTTAGCTTTTATAAGCCTTTTAGCTACTTTGGTCTAGTTAAAAGAGAATATATTTTACTCAAAAAGGTAGTAAGGTACCTTTTTGAGTTCAAAGTGTGATTTTAGTTTGTATTACTTTTATGAAATTAGTTATTGCATAAAACAAAGTATAAGCAGTCAATTTTAACACTACAATAAATAATCTCATTGCAAAACGACATAACTACATTAACAATAAATGTACGAATGCAACACAAAACATTTTGCCTAAACCTGCCAATTCAGGTCATGAAACATGAAAATGTACCATAAAATAACTCATTTACGACCAACGTGGCCTACTCGCAAATCCACGAAAACATAATAAGCCGTAAATTAACTATATACACAGTAAACATGTACGTACCTGGCCTGTTATGCCGGTTATCAGTGCCACTTTTCTATTTGCATTTACTAAACTGGAACCTTCGCCTGACATTTCGGCAATTGGTTTTTAAATTGATTTCCCGTATTTTTTTGCTTAGACGAAGAACACGTCTGAACTCTACGAGCCGGCGCGCAATGCTGTGGAAGAGTGTGATAAGCTTATCATAACAAGAAAACAAGAAACACAAATTGACGTTCGTACGCAAAGTTTGTGAAACCGTTTGTTTATTTCCACCTGACATGACGAACGAAATATTTGGTAAGGATGAAGACGGGATCACGAACAAATATTTTAACTAAAATTCAATAATTACCTAAACAGAATATATTGTAAAACAATACTTTCAGAGCCGTTAAACTAATCTATACAAAAATGATCAACTAACATATCATAATTTTTAAATGACAGCCGATTTGATGCGATTGCAACTTGATAAACAAAGACAGTGACAGACAGTTATTTGAAGTTGACATTGACAAGAGGTCGCCAAGAGACAACTAGCTGTATTTTTAGATAGACTGCGTATTGCAGTTGTAGAATCTACAAATTATAGACACTCAATGGCTAAAACAAAATCAAACTCGGTGCATCCGTCCGGAAGCAAAGATGCCACAAATAGACACACACACACAGACAAGTGAAAATTATAACACCCGTCGTTTTTGCGTCGGGGGTTAAAAAGTTCAAGACGATAGAATAGTAGACCGCCAACCGCAGCGGCAAAACCGCTCAATCGCAATCATACCGCAGCACTATTACTGGTTTCCGTAAAACTCTATGTAAATGGCGACATTTGGAGTGAGCGGCAATGGGTTTTTGGAAATTAAATAAAGTAACCCTTTTTTTATAATCTACTTTATTTAGGCCTCCTAAACAAATATTTGTCATATTTGATTAGGAGGCCTCGCAATATCATATAATAAATCAAATCTATCCGTGGCGAGGTGTTGAAATTGTTAAGGTCGCTCTTGCAGCTTAATTTATCTCGATGTTTATATATTCATAGCTACACGGGTCGACTGAACGTAAAGCAACCTTGGTGGGTTTGTGGATGGGTGGGTGACCATTCATAACATAACGAGACACACTGAGACACCGTTGTTCCTCGGAAAGTAAGGTAACCAATTGGTCTAAACAATCATTCGTAGATCTTTGTCAGTCATTATTTTATTAGTCACGTAGTTAGAAGCCTGATTACACCAAGGCATATTATTATCGGATTACAGAAGGATTAGAAAGAGTTATAGAAATTCTGACCTTATACCATAACCATAGATTTTTTTTATATCTATGGTACTGACTGACATTCATCGATGGAAGAATTTTAGCTGACATTTGACAATAATGAAAAATAACAGAAAATATTTTATAATCTGTCTTGTATCGTATCTGTTAGTCTGTATTAAAATTCTGTATTACGACGGTTCTAGTTCTACTGACTAAGGTTATTATCTTGCTAATTTGCTATATTTTGTTAAGTATTTACTTAACTGAGTGCGACTATGTTACGGAAAAGTGTTTATTGAACGTAAAATAGTAACAAAGTATTTCTTCTACATAGTAAGCTGCATCATCTTAACATTCCAAATAACGAGTTACGTCTTGTAAACAGTGAGATAAAATCATGCCTGATATAAAGATAACTCCACTTGGCGCAGGCCAAGATGTCGGGCGCAGCTGTATTTTGCTGTCGATGGGAGGTAAAAACATTATGTTGGACTGTGGCATGCATATGGGTTACAACGATGAGAGGCGCTTTCCTGACTTCTCGTACATTGTACCTGAGGGCCCTATTACCAGTCAAATAGACTGTGTCATCATCTCGCACTTCCATCTCGACCACTGCGGAGCCCTGCCATACATGTCCGAGATGGTGGGTTACACAGGACCTATTTATATGACTCACCCCACCAAAGCTATTGCACCTATCCTGCTTGAAGACATGAGAAAGGTAGCAGTTGAAAGAAAGGGGGAATCAAACTTCTTCACTTCACAAATGATCAAAGATTGTATAAAGAAGGTAACCGCAGTGACCTTGCATCAATCTGTGATGGTAGATAATGAGCTGGAGATTAAAGCATATTATGCAGGCCATGTGCTAGGAGCTGCCATGTTTTGGATCCGAGTTGGCTCCCAGTCTGTTGTCTATACTGGTGACTACAACATGACTCCTGACAGGCATCTAGGGGCTGCCTGGATAGATAAATGTAGACCAGACCTGCTTATAACAGAATCAACCTATGCCACCACAATCAGAGATTCAAAGCGTTGCCGTGAGAGAGATTTCCTCAAAAAAGTCCATGAATGTGTGGAAAAAGGTGGCAAAGTCCTTATACCTGTGTTTGCATTGGGACGAGCTCAAGAACTTTGTATTTTATTGGAAACTTACTGGGAAAGGATGAACTTGAAATGTCCCGTTTATTTTGCTCTAGGACTGACAGAGAAAGCAAACAACTATTATAAGATGTTCATAACATGGACCAATCAGAAGATAAGAAAGACTTTTGTGCAAAGAAACATGTTTGATTTTAAGCACATTAAACCTTTTGACAAATCCTACATTGACAACCCTGGAGCTATGGTTGTATTTGCTACTCCAGGAATGTTGCATGCAGGTTTGTCGCTAAACATATTTAAGAAATGGGCACCTTATGAACAGAATATGGTGATCATGCCAGGCTTTTGTGTCCAAGGTACAGTTGGTCATAAAATCCTAAATGGTGCTAAAAAGGTTGAATTTGAGAACCGCCAAGTGGTAGAAGTCAAAATGGCTGTAGAATACATGTCATTTTCAGCCCATGCAGATGCTAAGGGTATCATGCAGTTGATTCAGTACTGTGAGCCTAAGAATGTGCTACTGGTGCATGGGGAGGCACAGAAAATGGAGTTCTTGAAAGATAAAATTGAGAAAGAGTTCAAGATTAATTGTTACATGCCGGCTAATGGAGAAACATGTACTATAAACACACCTACAAAGATTCCAATTGATGTGTCCTTAAGGTTATTGAAGGCTGAGGCTGTGCGGTACAATGCACAGCCCCCGGATCCCAAACGGCGCCGGGTTGTTAATGGAATCTTATGTGTGCGAGACAACAGGCTATCTCTTCTTGATATCGACGAAATGTGTGACGAAATCGGTATCAACAGACACATAATAAGGTTCACAAGCACAGTTCGCTTTGAAGATCCTGGTCCAGCAGTTAAGACTGCAGAGAAATTGAAAACTCTACTATCTGAGAAGTTGGAAGGGTGGACTATCACAATTTCAGAGGCTAACATATCTGTTGAATCTGTACTTATCAAAGTTGAGGGTGATGAGGATAGCACCAAAAACATTTATGTCTCCTGGACTAATCAGGATGAGGACCTAGGTAGTTACATATTAGGTTTACTTCAATCAATGGTCCAATAAGATAAAGATGGTTGTCTATATGTATATTTTTTAATAAAGTAGTTATATTTTACTAAATGTCGTTTTTGTTATGTACACCATGTTATGTCTTGGTTACATTTTCCCTGGTACCATAAATGTAGAAGTTGGTTATTTCCAGATAAATCCTTAACTTCTTCCAATAATGCTTTAAAGTTCTGCAATGAAAAAAAAACATTTATAGTTAAGTTCAATGTTATAAATGCGAATGTAACTTTGTATGTTGGTAATGTCTGTATGTCTATACATTTTGACACCTAAATCAGTAGGTAAACCAATTATTATAAAATTTATTATGTAACCTGGTACCTGGAGAAGGATGTAAGGGCTCCTACGCACTATGCGGTTAGCCGGAATGCGGTCAGCCGTCCGGCTAACCGCAAGCGCAACCGGAACGTGCGGTTAGAAACCGTCGTGGTTTTTCGGTTGGATCGACTCATTTCCAAGATGGAAGTTATTATATTTACTCGCGGTATATAAAGAAAAAGACACAGAAAAAAAGGTACTGGGTGCATCCTTATTTGCAAACTCGAGACGAGAGCAAGCATTTCGAATTGTTTTTCGAAGAGCTCAAAAAGTATGAAGACAAGTTTTTTGGATATACTAGAATGAGTCTGAAATCCATATTTAATTGAAGAAAATGCGCTAGCGTCGGTGAACACGTTCACTGTCAATGGCGGGCAACCGCAAACTAGCACTATCCGCTTAGTGTGTATAGCAACCGCCCGGCTGGCCGTCAGTCGGGCCGCAGCGCTCAGAACGACCGGAGCGGTTAGCCGGCAGCCGCATCGCAATGTGAATAAAAACTCCTTTCTCGTACAAATTTCCTATTGCGGTCAGCCGCACGGTTGGCCGCATTCCGGCTAACCGCATAGTGCGTAGGTAGCCTTAGTAGAATACTTTTCATCCCGGATATTTAAATGAAAGAAGCGGAATTAAAATACACTTGGATGGAGTTACGGACAACAGCTAGTATTAAGTGCACTAGTATTTAATATAATTTGAACTTTTATGTGAGTCATAAATTCACAATAAGGTAAGTCTATTGTATAGTTACCATAGTTGGTGTCATAGATGGTGGAATGAGTCGTCTGAAGTCACCCTTATGTAGGGCCTCAGTGTGAGCTGTCAACAAGTTCCTCTTCAGCTTAGCACTGATGCAAGGCCTGCACAGGCCGCACAGATCTGAAGCGTCGCAGTTTTCTAAACAGGCCGTTTTGCATTGATCGCCAAATACAGCTATATTTTTCTGGGCAGACACCATATTTTCAGTGGCTTGAACATCTCTGAAAGAAGTTATTTTTACTGTTTAGAGCTCAATCAAAGGTTGATTATTATGTGACTTTAGTTAGACGCTACGACGCCATTGGTCCCACTTCTAGCACAGGACGTAGGTACCTACCTACTACGCCGTAGCAATACGTAGCCGTAGGATGGCGAGTGGAAATGTTGAGAAGGGCTGAGCGAATATTAGATTTCCGGCGTATATTTTCAATAAAGATGCCTATAACTAGGTAATATATGAGGTGTTAATAAATTAACTCTAAGTATTTCGTGGGAGCATTGCACTCCATCGTTACGAACAGCTTTTGCTATGGGAAGAACCCCGAAATCACGAAAAAATTATAAGCTGTTCTATACATTTATGCACATGTATCTCAATAAAATGTGTGGTCATATTTTTTAAATAGTAGTGAAGTACCCGCCTAGTTTCGTTACTTCAATTCTAAATTCTATAACCACAACAATACGTAACTTTAAAATAACGTTCAAAGCCTGTGAAAGATTTACGTTTTCTTCTGATTTTGAATAACTTCCTTGCCGTACCTACCTTGTAATAGCGATAGATAAGAATAAATATGGGGATGTTATATTATACATAACTGATTGTTCTACTTAAATATCCGCATGCCGCTGACCAAGACAGTCGTAAAACAAAAAGTTTACGACGCCACAACACTGTGCCTACACAAGATCCGAAGAATAGGTACCTTCTGCGTATTCAATCTTATGGGATACAACCTTGAGTGGTACCTAACACATTCCAAAAGCTTATGGTCGATTTACACTACCGCAGAATCGAAGCATTAATCAAAAAGAGAACATAGCGAACTCACCCATATCTCTACAACGTTATGCTATCGAGTTAAATATAAATACACGCGCCTACGAGCGATCACCGCCAGCGATAGCTCGCGCGATGAATTTGCTATGCTATCTTTTAGATTGGCGCTTCGACTCTGCGCTAGTATGAATTGACCCTTACCTTCCTATTTGTTGATAGAATCAGCAAATATCAGAATAAAATGAAAGGCCTTAAAAACCATAAGTACTTACCCCGCATCGGCAGCTGTAACCCCCGCTTGTACAACTCCAACCAACGAAAACAAATTGTATATGACTTGTTCATACAACAGCTGGTTCGGCGGATAGTGTGTGGAACTTAAATTGGGTCCCATATTGGCTTCCAACAGGTATACTTTCAGATCTTCATCGAGAATGAAGTCAAACCGCATCATTTCAAAGAAATTATCGGGATATTTATACTGCTTCACCTGAAAACATGGTTGCCATTGAAATACTTTTGGCGTTCAAGAATGGAACGTACTTTAATCTTTACGGAGTGGCAACACAATAAGTTTTCCCGCCACTGACTGGATGACAGTAAAAACGGCTAGAGAGGAAATTAAAATTATTCTGAAATTCTTGGGCTACATTTGCAACTCCCTTGCATGTATATGATTGAAAGACTTCCATCGCCTATATAAATAAAATAAAATGCGAGTAGGTAATATCAAAGGTATGCGAGGATTCCAAAGATATATGACGTCACGGTGGACTACCTACCCTGTCAAATACCCACATCTAAGTCCGGGTCTCGTTGGATTTGTGCTCAGTTTTTGATCAGCCAGGCTGTTAGGTCAACATTTTAAATTAACCCATTGACGGACAGTGAACGAGACACAATAGAAGTTTTATTGTTATTACGTCTATAGGCGTTCACTGTCCTTCAAAGGACTTAAACTAAGAACCACGGTGGCATATAGGTACATAGTTCACTGGTCAATGTATGACGACAGACGAGTAGGTAGGTACTCACCTTGCTAATTAGGTAGTGTTCTTTTTCATAGAATACTTCCGCAATAGCCATCTGCACTTCCTTCCACATGTCGGTCGGATCTTTGCCCTGCAATGAAATATGACAGGTGTGTTTTAGTACAACATTACAGCAGGTACCTACCTAAGTAGCCCGCGGGTAAGCGGGATTGTCCGAAAGGGTTACCGCTACCCCGGAACATAAAGGGCTAAAGAAGGAACATGGATGGGTTTTAGTCAGTAAAAGTCTGACACTCCCTTCCGCTCCACCCAGAGCGGGAGAAGTCATTGGATGATTTCCCAGCCTTAAAAAAAAGGTACCTGTTCATTCTACTTGATCGGCATTGTTTTTAATTGCAACACACTTCAGCCATGCTGATCTAAAAGCATCTCAATATCAATCTGCCTAGCCTTTTCCCAACTATTTTGGGGTCGCCTTCTACACCGGATGCAGCTGAATACGAGTACTTTACATGGAGCGACTGCCTATCTGACCTCTACAGTCCAGTAACTGGGTAATACGTTACCCCTTGGTAAGACTGGCTGTCAGACTCTCGGGCTTCTGATTACCCGTAACAACTGTCAAAGATCCACAAATGACAGTTAGAGCCAACGGCTTAGCGTGCTTTCCGAGGCACGGAGGAGTCTCGATATGTGAAGATGGACCCATCCACGGACTATGTCCGGCTCTGCTCCTCTATCTTAAAGCAACTCAATAGGTACCGACTTACATATTCTCCATACGTGCATACTATCTACTTTTGATTGTCTGTGCTCACCCAACTAGGGCGTTATGTCACCTGAGATCTAATGGGTTGTGGATTACGGTTCGCGGTGCATGTTTAGCAACCGAAGAAAGGACATCAGGAAAGACGACCGACTGACATGAGACTTCTGCTCCTCATTTAGCATTTCAAGTATTGCGCAAAAAAGTTTTGTTTGTAGGTACCCTATTCAGGCCTATTGTGGTTTAATTCTTCCTCAGGCGTAGGGTTACAATCATTAGTCAATTATCAATGGACATTGGATCGCTTTAAGACAATTATTTTAAATATTTATTCCGTTGCGTATTACTTTTTACTCTTACCTTAGACCTGACGTAGATGTCGAAGGCTTCCTTCATGGTATTGCCCAAAGTAGTGTAGGAGTGCTTCAGAGAGGGCACTTCCCAAGTAGGTAAGTAATCGTCACCCACGATGTACTTGTCCAAATTAGTTGGATCAAATGGATAGTATTTCTCCATGCAATACCTGTAATGGAAAGTGCAAAAGGACCTTAAATTACGTGGTTCATTGTTAAAATCCTTCTTAGGTCATGACAGAACTTTAATAATATAAAAGCATCACATCTGCCTAGCCTTTTCCTAACTATGTTGGGGTCGGCTTCCAGCCTAACCGGATGCAGCTGAATATCAGTATTTGGCATGGAGGGACTGAAACTGAATAGTTGACCTCCACAACCCAGTAACTGGGCAATACGATACCCCTTGGTAAGACTGGCTGTCAGATTTTCGGGCTTCTGACGACCCGTAACGACTGTCAAAGATGCACAAATGGCAGCCTGGACCAACGGCTTAACGTACTTTCCGAGGCATGGAGGAGTCTCGGTATGTAAAGATGGTCACCCATCCGCGGCCAACCCCGGCAAGCGTAGTTTAACCTGATGGATCGATTTGTGCGGCTGTTATTACTAAGCCACGAGCTCCTCAATAATAATATAAAAGAATGTGAGCGAAAATAAAAATCAGTTTCTTTAGCTAATTAAAATCAGTCAGTAACTAAGCAATTACCTGAAGAGCACATCGCCTTTGTACCAGTAAACCCGTAGGGGGTTGACCGACGTAATTACCACGTACACTCCAATATCGAACTTGTGTCCATCCACTAAGAATGGCTTTTGTACGTACTCCTGCACGAAAGTTTTCTCATCGGTAATATCGATGTCGCTCACGTTCTTTAAATACACGTTTCTATGTGTGTTATACTTTTGTACAAACAACGCATTCTTGTTCTCAGCTGCGTACTTTAAAAACGCTTCTTTATCTTTTTTTAATCTAAAGGCTTTTGGAATGTACTTTGAATTTGTCGTCGCCAAATCCACTTTACAAGTTATGAATCCTGTCCCGGGAAAGTGGTTCACCTTTTGATTGGCAGTAAGATTTCGAAGATTTATACGACTAAAAGGGGTAGGATATGACCATAGTAAGTTCCATGGAGTTTCATTTGTAGTTTGCTCGTATCCTAATCGTTCTAGCACTAAATGCACATGCTTTAGAGCACTATTTTTAGTATTTAAATTTGTTGTGTTGGAATAAACCCAATATTTTGGTCCTTTTGGATGTAAGTCCTGACCTCTTTTGACACCATTAACAATCTCTAAAAGGATTCCCAGCGATATCCCAACTATACAAACGAGGAAAAATATATTTGTAAATGATTTTTCTGGCTTCGTTTTTTTATTAGTGTCTATGGTCGCATCTTCCTTAGCAATATTTTTGTTTGAATTCTTGTTTTCTTCAACTACATTATTATTTAGAGCTTCTGCCTTTTCCTTAGATTTTGGAAGGACCTGGAAAGAAAATTTGTACATGTAAAAATACATTCATCTATACATATATATAAAAGAAAGACGGGTTTGTTCCCTTCGTTATAACTCGAGATCTGCTGGACCAATTTTCATGGTTTTTTTTTCGTTGGATTTGTCTCCGCCCTGAATAGCAGAATACATTTTTTTTTTTTTTTAATTTTTTTTTTAGGTACGGTAGCTAGGGTAGGTAGGGTAGGTAGGGTAGGTAGGTAGGGTAGGTAGGCAGGTAGGTAGGTAGGTAGGGTAGGTATCACAGTTAAGACAGGACAACGTCTGTCGGGTCAGCTAGTAAATAAATAAATTAGTCTTTAAGTTGACCTACGTAGGTAAGTATTTTGCTAATTCACGCATTATCGACATTCTAGATAACAATTAAAAAATGTCGCTGTCTCTCAAGTTCTTTGCCTACACCTAACAACAAAAGTGCAAACAATAATTGGTAAATGGTTCAATCTATCTGTGAAAACTTGAAAATCCTGCATTCAGGTTACCCCGACATGGGTATGTTAAACTCAAATTCCTTTCATGATAGTTTCATTAATGTGAACATAAAGCAATAGGCCCCGTCAAACAAAAGTTTTCGCGAGACGAAGAGTATAGGATAGCTTTATCGTATCCAGAATTACTGACTATTAAAGTAGTGTCGGGCTAAAGTTTTTATGGATATCGTTCAAGTAAGGGTAAAAGTGAAAATCACCATAATATATTATGAGTTGACTAGACTATTGAGTTGACAGTGATTTTATTTATTCATTTAAACAAATCAAAAGTGCCTTTAATATTATGTACATTTTCAAACTTAATTACAAACAGTTAAGTACTACAGTTTATTTAAATAAATAAGCTGAGAATGTATGCCTACTTTAAAGAAAAGTCTGCTTTTTGCATTCAGAGGGAACATAGGTAGTTTAAAGTTTATATGAGCGCTAATAAGCATTGTTATATTTATTATTGTTGCTGATGTAAATGATATTGACAGAACTTTCATTGTAAGTTTAACAAATTTAACATGCCAAGGTATTAAGGTACATAGCCCGTATATCCAGGTTTTTCTTAGGTAATTAGTACCTAGGTACCCTACTTAATGCTTACCAAGTTATCTATGTCAAATTAAGCTCTATCAGTAGAATAAAGTGTTGTCTATGTTATTTAAAGTTAATTCAAGAATAAATTTTACTTACAGTATCGTTTTCCATGTTATATTGTTCACACACTTCCAAGTAATTTGTTTGTTTTTCTTAGAATATTTTTTGCGCAGACGCACCTTGCGTACGACGTCTAAGCCTAGAATAAGTGAATGAAGCTGTTCTCATATGTGTAGAGCGAGACGAGACGTGATCTTATGGTGGTGTGCGAGAGAGATAGACACAACTTTCTAAAAACATGGCGAACCAGTACTATGGCGTCCTTTTAAGGTCACATCAGCATATTGTATGCATCTATCGGACCGGTACTTGTGTTAAAATTACGCCGAGTTATTTGATGATAAGAAAGTGATAGCTTTATGTTGTCATCAAGCATAACACTCACTAGGTCCGCGCGTCAAAGAAAAGAGGTTCCTATCCCAGAAGTGGGAACAATACTGGCCGAATGCATAAATGTTACTTAATGTAGCAGTAAGCTATATATTTGCACAGAATTAAAAGTAAAATTGTTGATGATTAAAGACGAGAAAGTATTCAGTGTACATACTTTCGGCATGAATTTCATGCATGCATGTATTAATTGTTATAATAATTATGTAGAAGTTACTTTTACTTATAGGATTTTCAATTAATTACTTCCAGCATTTATGCTAAAGCGGGATTGTCCGAAAGGGTTACCGCTGCCCCGGAACACAGAGGGCTAACGAAGGAACATGGATGGGTTTTAGTCAGTACGAGTCTGACACCCGCTCCGCCCAGAGCGGGAGGAGTCATTTGACGATTTCCCACATTTCCCACCTTCAAAAAAAGCATCTATTAGGCCATCATAACATAACTAGTGATCTGATTTTTTGTATGGGTCTGCAGTCTGGTGGTGGGTAATCTGTGGTGTATTTTGATGTATTCATAGTCAAATAATTTATTTCAAATGGGCAGAGTTGGTCCCATATTAAATGGTGTTCAGTTTGGTGGTCTGTAGCATATGCTTTTGTATGCATATACTCTTTCGGTTACACCCTGTATAACAATGGCAGGTAAAATTAATTATGTCATAAATACATAGTGCTCACATATTTACAAAAACAAACCTTGTTGCTAGCCTGGCTGTATATACTTATCTCTTTTGTTGCCTGTGCGTAAGTAGGTATATTGTTAGTTTCAAGGGGTATGCGTAGGCTGGGTAGGCAGAAGTATTTGAGTATGTCAGCGGTGGGACATGGGAATGCCATGCATGCTACGTACCTACTCGACCGCACACCGCCACAGCTATGCGGAACGTGTATTGTTATGTCTCTGGTTTATCTGCAAACTGTCCCTACCCCTAGTAAAATAATCCTAATTAAAATAATAATAATTGGGTATTTGATACCCTATCAAATACCCAATTGTGTTTGTGACATAGAGCCGAGCTGATGGATTGACCTGTGCGGCTGTTATTACTTAGCCATGAGCTCCACTTCCATTTAGAAACAATGTGGATTTAGAGTTACTTTTTGTGAACCGTCAAAACGCGGAATTTGTACGTGATTTGTATGAAATATCTAAATGTGACGTCACAGATTTTTGGAATCAAATGGAATACTTATTAGCATTAAATGCAATTTTACAATTATACCTATCTTCTCACAATATTTAATTTCTAGAGGAGCTCGTGGCTAAGTACTAACAGCCGCACAGGTCGATCCACTGGTAGTCAGCTGCATCCGGTTAGACTGGAAGCCGACCCCAACATAGTTGGGAAAAGGCTAGGTAGATGACGGTGATGAAAGTTTGGTCTTATTTTTACGTGATTTCATATTTTATTTTTGACCGTGTCAAATATAGGTTCTCCGCTAAAATGTTAAATTAATAAACTATTTTTTGTCTCCAGCCTGGAGAAAGGCGTGAGTTTATGGTTGTCTCTAGGTTTTGGTTTATATCCATCTTGATTGAACGGAACTGTGGGTCTTTGACCCAACGACTACCGGAACACGGTCCCACGTGAGACTCAATGGGTTTTACAGTAATTACGGCATACTAAAGAATAAGTAGAAGCCAAATCCTTTCTCAACCAAACACACAAAGCAAAAGCTATGCTCTACTCGTTAGTGACGCTGATTTCAACCTTGATTAAGTCTCCTCCTCTCCTCCAGGTAGTCATCACATTTGTTTATTTATGGCGCTATTGTCAAATTTGTGTTTGGCATGAGCAGCGCTGTGACGTCTCCGGGTAAGCGGGATTGTCCGAAAGGGTTACGCTACCCCGTAACATAAAGGGCTACGGAATTAGGAACGGTCTGACACTCCCTTCCGCTCCAACCCGATGCGGGAGAAGTCATTGGCTGATTTCCCACTCTCAAAAAAAAAGGGTGAGGTCTTCGATCTTCTGGAAAATAGAAGCTACTTTTCCTTAAATCGAAAGGTACAACTTGATGTGTATTAGACCATTGGGACAAACTTCTTATTTAAAATTGAGCTTGGAAGCGTTTTTCTCACGTGTTTGTTACCTGACCTATACTCTGTTCGTTATAACATTAGACAAATAACGGTTATTACCCTTTCGTTATTTCTATAAAGACGTATATTAAACTCCGTTATTTCACGTTACATACGAAGCAATGTTATCAATTAACCATTTACATTAAAAAACAACTGTAAAGTGCAGTTATGTCAACAATATTACACAATAACTGTCGTTATTTAGCCGTTATTTTTCTAATGTTAAAATAAATGGAGTATAGATAGGTTAATAATACACAGACAATAGACAAAAGGTACTTCCATAGAGATTCCTTCATAAAGATAACAATTATTTTTTTTCGAAAACATACCTACTTAACAACAATAAAAGAAAAGAGGCAAATTAAAAACTTCCATTTTTAAAGTAGGTAACAGGCATATTTAGTAACCTTCTTGTTTTTATTTAGAAATGTAGACTTTACCCAACCTAACATCGTATCTAAGTAAGTAAACAACTTTCGTTCAGAATAAGACACTGTGTTTGATCATATTATAATTAAATTAATATTTAAATATCTAAACAGAAGACTTCATTAGCGAAGTTTCTTATTTATACTAACGTGTCGCATTATTCTATCTGAATTATATTTATGTAGAAGAAAATGGAATCAAGATCATAAACGAGCGGTCATTCAGCACAATTTTGTAAAAAACTGTTTAGTATTCGTGTTTTGGCCATTACGGGTTTTATTTAAACACTTACTTCACTTTTTTCTAGCATCACTTAATTCTTATTACACACAAACACATACACACTAACACACACACACATATACATTTATATCGGCAGAAGGGTGATGAATTCAATCGTTATAATGGGAGAGGTATGAGAATCGAAGTCAGGACCGCTTGCCTGGTGCGGGTGGGCCGCGCATACGACTGCGCCGTTGGGCTATTTCCGCTTCAAAACTGTTTATTTTTAATTTATATTCACAGAACCACTAGCTTATCGAAATGAATTATTTTTAAATGAAAAATTTCCACCTTGCTTATAGCACCGATTACCATATCTCACAACTAAAGGATGTGGAGTGAAGCAAAAATCCAATTAAAACCTGTAGTACCTATACCTAATTGGAATAGTAATTGTTTTTAACGATAAGAGCGCCGTTTATACTGTAATTAACGCGTTGTATGCACATGTTATTTTTTCACTACTTTTCAGTACTTGCCCTTCAATGTGCAATAAATAATATCTAGGTGCTTGGTACCCACTTATCTAAAGTTGTTTGGATGCAAGACACATACACACATACGTTACATGAAGTCCTACTCTGTAAAAATCTCACCATGAAAACTTAGGTGAATAAGTTTATAGTGAGATAGTGTCGATAACTCGATAGTGGCAATCCCTAGCATCGATAAAATGACAGCTCAATTCTAGCTCATTTCACTAAAGTTTACACGGTGAGAATTATACAGAATCGACAGGCTGATGCTAGGGATTGATGCACAGTCGTCAGCATATCAAGTTACCACAAACTGGCCAATTTACTCAATCGATTTTGAATTTAACAATAAACCTTTTAAAGTTTAAAATCATTTGGAGAAATTTAACAGTTTGATATATACTTGATGCGCTGGCGACTGTAATATTGACAGCTCACTTTAATTTTTCATGGCGACATTTTTACAGAATATAGATGTTACCTATGTTGTTTGTGTGGTCCCGTCTTATTAGTTACTCTTTGAATATAATGCAAATAATTGAAAGTTTGAAACTGTCAAAAATAAAATATGAACCACATAGAAGAAGACCGCTCGTCTTAAAAACTTCCAGCACCGACTTCCAACAGAAATTAAATATTATGCGAAGGTATAATTGTAAAATTGCATTTAATGCTAATAATATAATAGTATTCCATTTGATTCTAAAAATCTGTGACGTCACATTGTTATATTTCATACAGATCACTTACTAATTCCGCGTTTTGACAATTCATAAAAAGTAACGTTATTGACTACCGTTTCAAATACCCGATCCCGCTAGGGCTGTCACTTTGCCGGCTCCAAGTTCCCAGCTTACTGCAGACGGAAGGGAGGCGCGGATGTTTGTGCGGTGCATTATGTCGTCCAAACTCTGCCTGTTTACTGTCGAAGCAGACAGACTGGCGGGCGCCGCGCCGGACCGAGATAAAGGCGCCGAGGTAGGTAGCTGGCTTGTAAGAAAAAAATATAAAATTAGCTTAACGCACAAGTGCCTGTTCCGACATGTAAACAACCTCTGCGTAAGAATTTAAAGGTCAAGATTTACCTTACTTTTTTTTACTTTACTCAAGCATTCATCTTTATTTAGAAAGTTTCAGCTTTTGATCTCACCATTTTCTCTAACAATTACAGTACAGTTTCAATAAAATTAGTATCACTACATAGTATAAAGCAAAGTCGCTTCCGCTGGCCTAATGTCTGTATGTATGCTTAGATCTTTAAAACAGCACAACGGATTTTGATGCAGTTTTTTTTAATAGATAGAGTGATTCAAGAGGACGTTTTATGTGTATAATTTGTCGACATATTATGCGGGCGCAGCCGCGGGTGGAAGCTAGTAGATTTATAAATTTGAAAGCTAAACATGATTAATAAAATAATCATGTAAAACTAATAGGTAAGTATAATAATCAAAGGAACGCTGTCAGCAGGAAAAGTCCCAAAAGGCTGGCAGCATTGCCGCGTTGTATGGCAATGATGTCTGATTCTTTGACCCAAAAATAGGCCAGACCTCTGGTCACGTCAAGAGTCGACAGATAATAAATCATGAAGATCACAAAGCAAACAGAAGTTTTTTAGAAATGACCTACTACTTAGGTCTTAAACCATTTACTAAAAGTTAAGTAGATGGTGTCATTATTTCCTGTCCTCTTCTGAAAGCAACAACGTTATAGGTACTAACTCCATTTTTTGTTCCGTTTGGCTCTATTTTCAGAATGTTTTTGTCATCAAGATCTCAAAGAGATTACTTACTTTTTACCAGGCAGGGTTATGTTTTACACGTGTATCTAAATATGTTGATTTTTAAACAAAATGTTTCTAATTAATCACTAAATCGTTGCACACGGCATAGTGCAACGATCAATAGCGGCAATAGCGGTTATACTTTTTATTTTTTGTGGTTTTTATAAATATGTATGAGAGTCTGTAAGGTATACACGGTTAAATTTAAGTCGTTTAAATCCGCATAAGGGGTCATTGTACTCATTATAACGAGCAACTTTTACAATGGGACTGAACCTGAAATCGCGAAAAAAAATCAGCTGTTCAGTACATTCATGTTCGCCTAACTCGTCAAAATGCACAGCTGATTTTTTTATGCATTTAAACGACTTAAATTGAACTATGTATATGTTATGGGTCTTTGCTACCTGAAATAAATGACATATTATTATTTTAATATTATGGTTTTTCAAACAGCTACTTACCACTCGGGTCCGCTGAATCGTAGCGGCGCCGCGTCGTCTGCGAGGCCCATCGATCGCACGCACTCGCGTCGCCCGAATCGCCCACAGTCCCACACCACAATCCAGACGCGTGATAGGGTTGTCTACTGCTACTTCTCGCTTCCCTAAACCAAAGGCGTCTCACACCACAGACGGCACTAGTTACGATTTTGTTGTTTCACTAGGGTTTCTGATCAATTTGTCCTATTTAGTACCTCCACTGAAAACTATACACCTATTAGGGTTTACAAGGAATCAAAAACAACTAGCAAAATATACTTTAAAGTAAAGGCCAATGTCCCATACCTTTAACACAGGACTTGAGGGCTCATAGGACCACATGAACCACAAATAAAATAAAAATAGCGACGAATTTTAAACATCGTACTATTTCTGTCAATCATTTGAAGATTGAACCAAGACAGACTGATGCGGGAGGAGCCTTTGGATGATTTCTCATCCATAAAAAGGCCCTGTGCAGCTACCTAACCGATATATCAACAAGGCCTCAAGCGGAGCGTAGCAGCCCTAGCTGAAGGCGAGGTGCGACATCTCGGCGCCCGGCATTGTGCGGACACTTCGTCTGCCGGGCCCGGGAACCACATCTAGATCTTATAAGTTAGCTGTCACACTGACGCGATGCGGCGCGACTAGAAGCGATTGAGAAAATGTTTTGTTTGAACAGAAGACAGCTACTTTATGCTGGATGACAAGCAGAAAGGCACAAGTAACTTAGATAATTAACTTTAATGTCACTAGCTGAACTGTTCATTTACATGACACATATTTTCAAAACAACAGTAAACAATTAGTCTAAGAGCTCAAGTGTCTCATACAAAGGCTATGAAACCTTAATCAAAGAACGTTGAAAGGTGTCTAAATTAGCTCCAACAACAGCAGTTGCTGTGCGCTGATTAAGTATGACGACGATATCATGGTTTTATAAAATATTCTACCTAACTCTAAATAAATTCGCATAATCATCATCACCTTTAATGTTCCCACTCTATCAGAGAGAGTGGGCAATAATCCGCCACGAGGGACCAGTGCGGGTTTTTAGATGTCACATGTTATCGAATTTTTGTTTTAAAGACATGCTGGTTTCCTCACGATGTATTCCTTCACCGCTTTGTAGTGGTGATGAAATTAACAAAGTAAAGTGCCTGCCTATGTTCGAACTCACGGCCTACAACTCGTATGTCAGAGCCGATACCACTGGCACCTTAATAAATTCGCATAACAATTACAAACTCGAATTACAAGCCCGGTTAAGCAGTAGACAACCCTAAGGTTGAACTGCGAGATGCCATTAACAAAAAAAAAACAAACTCGAACTTCAACTGCTTAAACCAAAGAACAAGTTCACAACGAATGCCAGTTGACTTTGTTATTGCTTCATACAAGACTATGATGTGCAGTATATATTTACCTACTTGACGTTCGGGAGCCTATTGCTTGAATAGTGCGTCTATTATTTATCTTAATAGTTACGGTTAGTACAGACGCCAGCACATCAAGCTATCCCTAACTGTCAAATTTTCTCAATTAAAAATGAACCTTATGTCTTTGCAATAAAGTTGAAATATTATCAAAGAAATTTGACAGATTGTGGTAACTTGATGTGCTGGCCTCTGTACCTCCCCTAACCGCGCATTTGGTTTTGCTAGTCATCAAAGAGTTCACAAACGGAATGAAAATTAGTCTTGGACGCTGTCGCCAGATACAGTGAAGAGACGAAGTCGCGATCTGGCGAAAAAAAAATCATCTGTTCCCTACATTTTGACGAGTTATTATGCGAACAGCTGATTTTTTTTCGCGATTTCAGATTTGTTCCAATAGTGAAAATTGTTCATCATGACGAACCCCTTAAAGTATTGCCCATGTATTTCACCCTGTATAAACCTATAGATCACATCGAGTGATCGCGACTTATCTGTTTCACCGCCATTGCGTGAGTGTGTCCTAACCCTTAGCTCTTAGTAAACGCACCCTGATTCATCGACGGACCGTTGCCGTGTTGCATAGATATGCAATTCGATATAATATATACTTACGTTAGGAGTCAGCTCGAGTACGCATCTCAAATATGGAATCCAAGGTATCATAAATATATCGACCGCATTGAAAATATACAAAAACGCTTTATAAAATATCTTTGTTTTCACCAAAAGGTTCCATATGACTCAGCAGAATATCTTCGACTTTGTAAGAAATACCACCTATTACCACTAGTAGATCGACGTAAAATTGCAGACTGTCTGTTTTTGTTGAAAATCCTCCACAACGATATTGATAGTCCTGAACTATTATCCAAATTTTATTTAAATGTGCCCAGTAAAATATTACGTTGCAATCCCCCCATTTGTGTTCCTCATTCATCATCGAATTATAGGCAGAACAGCTATATTGTGCGTGCAAGTAGAAACTTTAATGAGATATGCAAGCGGCATGATCTGGATCCTTTCACAACTAGTGTGAACTCAGCCAGAAGGTGCTTAAGCCTCCAATTTTTTAAGTGACAGCGGTTATTTTAAGCAGTTTTCTTTTCATATTTTTTTTTGTGCTTGCTAGTAAATTTGTAATGTTTAACTTGATAACTTCAATTTAAGTCGTGTGCTGCTGCTTGTGTGCTCTTATCATCACTTTTTATTATTTCTAACTCTAAACGTGAGGACCTGTAATTGGCTCTCTGGTGACTATTTCCTCCTTTTTGTTATGATTTTGTTAGCTGTAAGTCCTCCATGTACTAAATAAATAAATAAATAAATAAATAATATTTTGTGACTGCTCAACTCCATATCCACTCCTTGGATCGGGCGAAATGTAAAATTGTATTTTCTCATTGCATTTTTTCAGTAGCAAACTGAGGTTTAGATTTCAGACTGGTTGGTGGCAATAGCATCGCCAGTAATTACCATCAGAAATATTTTATTGAAAATTAGTTGTATAAACGTTTGCAAATAGTTCCTTATACTAGAGGTATGTATATGTCACCGTTAGATTGTAAAGATCGTTAGATTACAGAAACGACTAGATTATATAGAAAAAAATATGGAAAAAAGAGATTATTTTTATTCAGATTGTAATTTAACGGTTTCACTTCGGTAGATTACAATATAGCGAAGAATAATGAGTCAAATTGCAATCATAATGACATTTGACCGCGATCGGTTCACAAATCACAATTTGACCGCTTCCCATCGATAGATTACAATCAAGCGAAAAACGATGCGTTAAATTGCAATCATAATGATACGGTTCACAATCTATCGATAGTTTACAATCTTACTAGATAGATTGTAATATAACGATGTTTACAATCTCACGGTGATATATATAATGGCCGTGCCTCGGACGTTAAGCCGTTGGTCCCGGGTCGTCAGAAGCCCGAAAATCTGACAGCCAGTCTTACCATGGGGTATCATATTGCCCACTTACTGGGTTGTGGAGGTCAGATAGGCAGTCGCTCCATGTAAAATACTGGTATTCTGTTGCATCCGGTTAGACTAGAAGGCGACCCCAACATAGTTGGGAAAAGGCTAGGCAGATGACTAGGGTATATAATAATTGGGTTGTACCCTTTTTTGTTTTCTTTTTTTTTTGAGGATGGGAAATTATCAAAATATGTCCTCTCCCGCTCTGGGTGGAGCGGTGGTGGAGTCAGACTCTTACTGACTAAAATCCACCCATGTTCCATCCTCTTATTCTCCGATGTATATGCGGCGTCTCCCCACAGACAATGACTCACCTCCCATCTTGCACCGCATGCTCCGTCACATGCACACGTGAGGACCTAATGGCTGCGTCTGTGAGCGGTATTCGCGTTGCTGAATTTTGGGCCAAACTAATTAAAATATATTTATTTAATTATTATTTTTGCCATCGACACGCTAAGAAGAAGAACTTCAACAATATGGGGGTACTATACGTCTCTGCCTTTACCTTCGACGAATGAAGTCGCAACAATATGGCAAGTTAAATAATAAGGTTTTTCTGACACCGTTGTACATTTCCTGGTCTTTTATACGCCCACGGAAGCCAAGCAAGTATGTCATCGTATATCCATGGTAATTTCGAAGATATAAATACATAATACATGTTATAGCGATACACCTACGGGTCGGTCGAATAGTCCCAATTCTTTGGATTACTTAAAACTTGTGTGGGACGCTCTGACACGTTTTTCTCACATTTACTTATAATTTCGTGGAAAAATTCCAACCGATATCTTCCTCTTGTATAAGTTCCTTCATGAATAAATTGAATTTATTATATCTATTTAGAAAGACATAAGTAGACACTTTGGAGCAGTAGGCCCAGTGGTGGTACCTCTTTTATCTGTTCTGTGGTGGTGGCCCACTGGTACAGCCCCGACTTACGAGTAGGCCATGGGTTTGAGCCCAGCCAGGCGCTTTACATTGTGTATACATATAATTTCATCACCAGTGCTCTCGAAGAAAAACATCGTGAGTTAACCGGGATGTCCTAGAACAAAAAATTCGAAGACGTGAAATCCACCAACCCGCACTGGGCCCTGTGGTGGTTCACGGTCCACTCCCTCTCGAGGAGAGGAGCCCTGTGTCCCAGCAGTGGGAACATTACAGGCTGATTATGCTAAGTAGGCACTTTTACTTTATTCAACAAACTACTAAGTACTAATTTTAATTGTTTCTCTTTCTACCTGAATTTCTTTATATTTTCTTTTCTATGTGATTTAATTATTTTGTCCTCCTTTTGATTTTAATTGGTTTGTTACCGTTTTAATTAAATTTCTTTTTGCAGATCATCGTGTATCAATATCATGTGTCAATATTATTGACATGTAAAAGTGTTTGCAAAAAACTATTTGCAGAAATAGAATCCTAATTAAGTAGGCCATTATTCGAGTAAAAAAAAAACCATAGTATATTTTTACTGACTTCACATAGCCTCTGAATCTCAGGACGGTGGAGCGGTTTTTTTTCATTTATACAGAGGAAAATTTTACCAGGAAACTTTGACGTAGAACTGTCGGCCGATTCTGTCAAAATCTCACAGTGATAACGAAGGTGAAGTCAATTTAAAGTGAGCTGTCAATCCCTAGCATTAGGTGGAACGACAGTTCACTTAACACTCACTTCACTTAATTTTTTCACTGTATCATTTTTATAGAAGCGATCGGCAGGGGTAGTACCCGGGAGAGGTATCTACTACCGCCATAAACTGTTTCTGTTGCTAAGCAACGTTGCTGCATTTTGGCTTCAAGAGTTCTGCCTACCCGCCTAGTCTTTTCCCAGCTATGTTAGGGTCAGATTCCAGTCTAACCGGATGCAGCTGAATATGTTTCGAATTCAAGAGTGCCAGTGCAATTATACAGCCTCATGCGACAATTCAGCTTTATCTTTAGTATGATGTCGACAGATGGCGTTGACCTCTTCACATCAGGTCTAATCCTGATTAAAATATTCTGAACTCACTCCAAATCTAAGTGTTTTATTTTTATTGCGTAGAGCTAGCGTTGAGCAAATTGAATGTAGCTGCGGGGCAAGCCTAACTGCTAAAAATATATGTCAAAGTTATATGTTATTTTTACTTAACTTTTATTTTACACCCCACACGATGACCTTTTTTCTTTTGGCGAAATTGGGTTTCTCATTTTCTCGTTACCCTTTACGTGTGTCTACTTTATTTGTATTTAATAGTTTCAGCGAAAATCTGCTGTGCCAAACAGATCCACAGCCACCGCAGGGCGATTCCATGAGGTTTTGTTCGTCAATTCTGACATAAAAACGTAAAAATGGAACTCGTGGCTAAGTAATAACAGCCGCACGGATCCATCCGTCAGGTTAAGCTACGCTTGCCAGGGTTGGTCCGTGGATGGGTGACCATCTTGACATATCGAGACTCCTCCGTGCCTCGAAAAGCACGTTAAGCCGTTGGTCCCGGCTGTCATTCTTGGATCTTTGACAGTCGTTACGAGTAGTCAGAAGCCCGAAAGTCTGAAAGCCAGTCTTACCAAGTACCTAATACTTATCGTATTACCCAGTTACTCACTGGGTTGTGGAGGTCAGATAGGCAGTAGCTCTCAACCACAATCCGAGAGCTTTGATCGATAATAAAAACTAAAAGCTCTTTATAATACAAATAAAAAGAAAATAAAAACCTAATCCATTGCTTCTTAGGTGTGAAAGATTAATCTGCAAAACAACGTAAATAACGCAATGAACATGGGAGAACTGTCAAAATGAAACCTATTACGATCAATTCATTCAATTTAATAAACTTTTTAATCAACGTTTAATAAAAATTTTAAGTATCTCGATTACCCCGCAGGTCTCCATAGTACGAAAAACCTGGTAACACGATAATAAATCATTTATGAGGTATAGTCAGCCAAAGAGATACGATGCGTGTGCTGAGCGGTCAAAACAAAACGAAAAAAAAACCTCAGTAACCTGTCACTAATATGACACATGGCTTTAGAAAGAGATATCACACAGGACGCGCTGACTTTGTCTATTATTACATACTAGCTGACCCGACAGACGTTGTCCTGTCTTAACTATGATACCTACCATACCTACCCTACCTACCCTACCGACCCTACCTACCCTACCTACCCTACCTACCCTACCTACCCTACCTACCCTACCTACCCTACCTACCCTACCTACCCTACCTACCCTACCTACCCTACCTACCCTACCTACCCTACCTACCCTACCTACCCTACCTACCCTACCTACCCTACCTACCCTACCTACCCTACCTACCCTACCTACCCTACCTACCCTACCTACCCTACCTACCCTACCTACCCTACCTACGCTACCTACCCTACCTACGCTACCTACCCTACCTACCCTACCTACCCTACCTACCCTACCTACCCTACCTACCCTACCTACCCTACCTACCCTACCTACCCTACCTACCCTACCTACCCTACCTACCCTACCTACCCTACCTACCCTACCTACCTTACCTACCCTACCTACCCTACCTACCCTACCTACCCTACCTACCCTACCTACCCTACCTACCCTACCTACCCTACCTACCCTACCTACCCTACCTACCCTACCTACCCTACCTACCCTACCTACCCTACCTACCCTACCTACCCTACCTACCCTACCTACCCTACCTACCCTACCTACCCTACCTACCCTACCTACCCTACCTACCCTACCTACCCTACCTACCCTACCTACCCTATGTCCTTTTCCTGGCTCTAAGCTACCTCCCCAACAATTTTCAGCCAAATTGGTTCAGCCGTTCTTGAGTTATAAACAGTGTAACTAACACGACTTTCTTTTATAAGATATAAACTCAAAATGCTTTATCATATTATTAAAAAAATACTGGGATAAAACGCATTTAAGGTTGATGTTCCAGGGTAGCCCGCGAAATTCAAATTTTCTTAAGTTTTTTGCAATTTGCAGGCCAGTGATAGGTTGTATGTTGATGAACATTTTATTCGCGGCTGTAAGACGTGTGTAGTTACAGAATTATAATCATCAAAATCATTAATACAACCCTCCGAGCTCATAAAGGTCTAAAAATGACTTTTTACAAGGTCAAAGTCATTCCGGAACCTTTATGGTTGGAGGATTCACCTTAAAGTTGGGGAGTGGGGAGTCCAATAATTTTTAATAAAGTGAGTTACGAAAATTTTTAGAATTCTCCCCTATTGTACAATCTTGCTGACCAAGTTATTATTTTGTATTATTACTATTTATTTTGGAAACAAATACTTATCAAACTGCCCGGATACATGTGCTTTGCGCACGCGCTTTTGTACCGCCGATAAAAACATAGTATGATGTCAGAATAATTTGTTATGTTGATTTTCCTTGTTAGCCCAATGTTTAAAGAGTGAATGATGACTTGTCAAATATTGTTACGGTACACATACCTAACTCTTTCGATAGCTGAACATTATGTTCGCATCCCGTCCCATATAATCAGGTAGTTGGCAACGATTTCCCTGAGGAGTGTATTTTTAGAAATCCTCCCTTTAGTAAGTACAATTCTTTCAAGGTATTTGAGCTATAAGATAAATGAAGACTTTTAACACGTGTTTGGGCTTTTCATAGTGGATATTGGGTAACCTAAATTTATTGATGACGAAGAGCGAGCGTGCCAGCTGCTTTATCCAGATGGTACTGAAACTATGACCTCCGATCACCGTGATTTTTTGATGTTTCGTTAATTGAAAATGTAATGAGAAATTAACACAAATGTAATTATTTTTTTGGGTCTTTTTTGTGGTTGGGCAATCATCAAATGACCCTCCCGCTCTAGGTGGAGCGGAAGGGACTGTCAGAATCTTACGGATTAAAACCCATCCATGTTTTGCCTTAGCCCTTTATGTTCTGTGGTAGTGGTAGCCCTTTCGGTCAATCATAAGTCTTCCGCTTAAATCCCGCTTTTTGGGCCTATTGCAAGTCCCGTCAATTTTGCCAAAAACGTGTCCCGGATACGAGATACGATTTTCTGCCAAAATTCAATACGTAAAAAAAATATACTGTGAATATTTTTTATCTTAATTCAAAGTCCTTATTTTTGTAGTCTAAGGGCCGAGTCACACTGGAATGGCAGCGGCCGGCGGTGACTCCAGACCGCGCGCGCCTAGTCTCCTCTTGACTAGTTAGGGCCTAGTCACACCGGAATGGCAGCGGCCAGAAGCGGGCGGCGGCGACGCCAGCGGTCTCGCCAGCGGCCTCGCGTGACCTCCAGACCGCGCGCACCTAGTCTTTTCTTGACTAGTTTAGTTTCGACCGTCACCCGGTGCCGCAAGCGGCCTCGCGTCGTCGCTGGCAGCCGCGGGCAGAAACACCGACAAGACGCGCATGGCTCGCGGCCGCTCGCGCCACCGTGGGCGAACTTTCAACTTTTTCAAGCGATACTGGTCTTTTATGTACGTAAATAAAGTTTAAAATTATTTCACACTGAAAGTGCTCGAAGCGTCGCTGCCAGCCGCTGCCATTCCGGTGTGCCTCGGCCCTTAAGTTTCAAGAAACTCGTGTGTTTGCAGTGAACATGATGGAATTGGTTATTATAGCACTTATTGCGTACGTATCTCGTCGCTAGACTAAGGGAAATGGTGCGGTCAGTGTGGCGGCGCGGGTGAGGCGCGCGCTGTGGCCAGCGGTGCCGCGAGCGGCTGCGCGTCGCCGCTGGCCGCCGCGGGCAGAACCACCGACAAGACGCGCGTGGCGCGCGACCTTTTCAAGCTTTTCAAGCGATACTGGTCTTTTAAGTGTGTAGATAAAGTTTAAAATTATTTCACACTGAAGTGCTCGCCGCGCCGCTGCCGCGCTGCCAGCCGCTATCATTCCGGTGTGTCTCGGGCCTAAAGCGACACCCAGCTAATGTAGTCCTGCCATTCTTCTGTCCGGTAACGGTTCAGTAAATGACCAGTGCCACCATTTTGAAAGTGATTAAATTAACATCAGAAGTAACACTAACGTATAACCGTTCAACTTCGGTCATTTAAGGGTCATAGTGCGGTTGCAACTAGTGATTTGCATTGGTTAGTATTATTGTTACGTCCTTAACGTTCTGAAAATATAGGTACGTTTCTTTGGTTGAAATAGGCTAAGCCGAATATTAACTGTCATGTATCATATTTTTGGTCCTTCGAGCCGAATGCTGTAACACATTTGCTTTATTATACCCCATGAAAATTATTACCTACATACACAAAGGGGTTGTATAGAAATATATTTTTGCTTTCTGCTTTGTATAGCATTCACATTTTGTTAGTCATAGAATCGAACCTAAGGCACGATGCTTGAAGATGGGTCGTTGATTCGATTGCTGGATTGTTGATAAATCTTGAATCGTTCAAGTTTATTTTTCTTAGTGCAGCCTCAGCTAATTAAATAAATAAGCTCTTGTAATAATGTTTTTCTATGTGGTTTTAATATGGTTTATTCTGTAATTGTGTCATGTTATTAAGTACATAATTAGACTATGTAGGTCTTAGAGCATTTAACCTAATGTAGGTAAATAAAAAATGTGGTAATAATTATGAAAAAGTTGATTTATTATAATTATAATTATAATAATTATTATAATACAGTTTACAATAATTACAAGCGATCACCAAACGGGGTGAAAGAAAACGGCGTAGTATTAAATTATTTAGGGCGTCTACACACGGCGTCGCGAGCGCGCAAGTCGCGCCGCGCGTGCTTCGTCCGGCGCCGCGTCGCGCGGCTACTCTTACATTATACTACCTACACTACACTCCGGTCACGCGCGGCGCGCGCTGCGCTGGCGCGACCCAGCCCTATGTAGACGGAGATTTATTTATTTATTCGATTTTAGGATATAGTCTTTCGAACGCGAGGAACAAAATATTACACAAGTCGAGAATATTATTTATAATCGATTCGGATTAAATCGGATTCGAGAGCGGCGAAAGCGAGCCGCGGCGGGGGCGGCGGGGCGGCGGACAGCGGCGGGCGACGAGCGGGCGCAGGCTATGTACACGAGCGGCGCTACGGGCAGTCGCACTCCTCCACCACCATCTCGGGCAGGTCGCGCTTGATGATGTTGGAGTCAGCGCCGAAGTAGATGAGTGACAGCGCGGAAAAGCGCACGGGCGCGCAGCACTCGGCGCGCTCCAGCCGCGCCGCCTCCACCACCTGCGAGTGGTAGTTGAGGAAGGGCGCGCACGCACCGCGGCAGTAGTTGGCGTAGTAGCCCTCCGGCGCCACGATCCAGTCGTCCCAGCCCAGCGCGCGGAAGCTCACGTAGTAGGTCTGGCGGCAGCAGCGGCCGTGCTCGGCCGCGTCGCAGTCGAGCGCGCGGCGGCGGCGCGCGGGCGGCGGCTTGAGGCGCAGGCGTAACAGCGGGCGCGCCGCCTGGCCGCCGCCCAGGCGCAGGCGCACGCGGCCGCCGCAGCCGCTGCAGTCCAGCAGCAGGCGCAGCGGCTCGCGCGCGCCGCCCGCCGCCCAGCGCCGCGCCGCCTGCGTCACGTCGAGGCGCTGCCAGCCGCGCGCCGGGTCGCGCCGCGCCGCGCCCGCCAGCGAGCTGATGGTGGCCGTGTCGTTGCCGCTGACGGTGAAGGCCCACAGCGTGTAGCGCAGGCGGCGCGCTCGCGGCGACGTCTCCGCGCGCACCAGCAGCTCGGCCGACGCCACCGCCAGCCCCTCGCCCTGCTCCGACTCGGCCTCGGCGCCCAGCCGGAATTCGATCAGTCGCTGACCGTTCAGGGTCTCACCTGCACATAACAAGCACGCTCTCGTGTAGAGAATGTGTTATTTATATTAGCGACAGAGATTTCCTGAACAACAATCCGTAATCTCTGGCACTCTGTTTGTCGCTAAACCTAAACCTAATTATTCCTACGGTCCCTGCCTATATCGAAATGGCCCATCTTTAGCGCAGTGGTCGCGACGGGAGTGGGGTGGGGTGCGGGGACCAGGGTGCGTGCGGTTGGCGCCCTGACTAAGAGCTACACGTGCCCGGCTGACGTGAACACCCGCGAGGTCCACGACGAGTCGAGCTCGCGTTTGCCGCGCGCACCCCCGGTACATATTAATAAACATCTTTGGATTCGGATACTAAGAGATATAATAGTGTTGCAAAGTCGTCGCAGCCACATGCACTACTAAACTCGTTTAAAAATAAATGCGTTTAAACTACTCCAGCGTCCATCGGTGCTACGCCGCGCGCCTGGGAAGATTGAAGTTCACCTCATATTGGAGAGTCGGTCCTGCGAACAAAAGAATCCTCATTACTAAGAGAATACGTGGTAAATAGACGCGATACGTATGCATGAAAATAGCACACGTGGACACAAGGATGCGGCGTGTAACCGACAAATGATCCGATTGATTGGCTACGATCAAAGCGGACACTCGTACTGCGGAGCGACGTTTCACATCCCTGCCCACTAAATGGCCGGCATTTTTATGAATGAAACAACATTACCGTACACAGAGCTCCGCTAAACCGAAATTAAACGAAATAATTTTATGCGCTATGGCGGCGTGCCAAATCTTTAAGTACTACATATTAAGGTCGTTGGAATAAATAAATGTACTAATGAGATAACATAGGGGCAAGCTTACCGTCAGTTAGATTGAAATCTTCGTTTGTTTAAGTACGTACTCTATTTTTGGAACTTCCGTTGAAAAGGGTAATGTTGAGAAACAGATGCGTAAGTGTCACTGTGTCAGTCTCAAAGCGAGGTTACTTAGTATATTGCGGTAAAGGTCAAATTCCTAGGGGCATAAGGGTCGCCGCTTATAATTAGCATTCTTAAGACTGTCTCTAGAGGTCTAGATGCGCACTGTCATTGCGTAACTTATGTTAGGATCGCAGTATGCCCGACACGTGTACAAGAATTATAGCAAACACAATTTAAGCATGTAAAATGTGACAAGTTTAAATATCTCATATGTTTGAAGTTACACCTATGTATACTAGAACGCAATAACCCATCATTAAGTCCGCCTTGTACGTTGATTTTAATGCCAATCAATCTGCCTAGCTTTTTCCCAACTATCTCGGCTTCCAGTGTAACCGGATGCAGCTTAATATCAGTATTTTACATGGAGCGACTGCCTATCTGACCTCCACAACCCAGTCAGTAACTGGGTAAGACTGGCTGTCAGTTCATCGGGCTTCTGACTACTCGTAACGACTGTCAAAGATCCAAGAATGACAGCCGGGACCAACGGCGTAACGTGCTTTCCGAGGCACTGAAGAGTCTCGGTGTTTTTAATGTACTTGTGCATAAATTTTTATCCCTAAATGGTGCCTACTACCAGTGATGAGACCTGCTACAAATACCTCACTACTTTTGACAATTAAGCATAATACATAAAAAAACAGTGAAGGAAAACATCGTGAGGAAACCGGCATGCTTGAGAGATATTTCTCAACATGTGAAGCTAAGTCAGAGGCCCATGGGCAGCATAAAAGTCACTAACCACACGAAGAAAAAAAAAGCAGCGTATCGCATCAATACATATTTGAAAAAGAAATCTTGGTCTGCATCTGTAATCAATACGTCTTGTTAAGCTGACATGTTTCAGGGCCACTCCACACCACTTAATGCATGTTTAATGCACCACAACCAGTCCAAGGTCAGCAAATATTCGATCTGATTTCACAAGCACATAAATCAGGCTTAACAAACCATAAAAAGGGGCAATCAAGTGAGCTATAAAGGTATAAAATTAGCCATAACATTATGGGGTAAAATATTAAGTGCATAGGACCGACCGTCGCGTCAAACCCACCTTGCAACGAGTTATGCAATACTTTCTGCCTTGGTATCGATTGTGGTGAATTTCTAGAAATAATGAATAACTTAGTGTGTGGACTATGGGCTACGGGGAAGTGATTGTGTACCGTTTTCATATAAGACTCAGAAGTAGTTTTATGCGTTTTTATTGTGCACAAAACCAAAACGCATTATTTTATGCGCACTGTACTGTTTTCTAGGTAGGTAGCAAGCGCGCGTGCTTAGTTGAGGTCGGGCTTCGGTCCCCAAAACGGGTAGTGTGATTGGGTTTTTCCCGCGACCTCAGAAGCACCTTAAAGGTTATTGAACTTTTATAAATTTGACAGTTAATAAATATAACTTTGATAGAATCTTCAGTTACAAAAATGGACTTTTAATTAAAAACTCACTAAGCTAACCTGATTTGAAATTGTAGTGCCAATAAAGTTGTTTCATTGCCAATGAATTTTATCACCACAGTCAATTTCTTGTGATCTTTATAAAATGCTGTATAGTTACCGTCCGTATAAACATAATGTAATACGAAACTAAGTACCAGCCGCCCACAAATCAATGTCTTCATATACCATAGAAAATTCCAACAAAAATATCCTAAAAGCCAAAGTAAAAGTGTTTCCACGAACACAACCCACGAATTACCACATTAGAATGGATATAAAAAAGCTCAATTCACCAACCTATTGTAGGTACGGAAACAAAAACTCCAGGCATAAAATGTTACAATAAAGAACTTGTAACAATAAAATATAACGCAGTACGCAGTACGTTCGCCTATGTAACACAATAATGGTGTTTTTAACCAAAGTTCAGGCACTAAAACATGGTGAACGGCTGACCTGACCCCGTTCCGCCTAAGAAAGGTCTTACTTCAGCTGTTCTATAGAATTGTGACGTAACTGATGAATTAGTTTACTAGTTCCGTTTGGCTCGCCTTTTTAGGGTGACTACTACAACTTGAATGTACCTCATACCTTGGATTTAAGTAAAAAAAATGAACATTATAAACCCGTCTTTTGTTTAGAAAACTTATTACGAGTTTAAACACTAGGGCCATGGAGTCCGAGTGCCCGCTATGTTTTTCAAGATACCGTCAAGCGGTTGACCGACTCTTCACGTGACCAGAGGGCTGGCCTATTTTTTGGTCAAAGAATCAGCATTGCCATACAACGCGGCAGTGCTGCCAGCCTTTTGGGAACTTTTCCTGTTGACAGCGATGTGGACGAAATTTTTGATGCTCTTTGATTATTATACATATTATTTCTGTACATATTATTATGAATATTTAGCTTTTAAATGTAAATATGTAATTAAATAAATTCACAAATATTTTACAAGTAAAGTTCTGTATTCTGTTCACATGTTTTTATAGAATGACTAGGTTCTGCTCTCGGCTTCGCCTGCGTGGATTTCGGAATCTATTCTACGGGAACGTAATAACGGGATCAAAAGTATTAATCCTGGTTATAATCTATTTCTGTGCCAGATTTCATCCCGATTCGTTCAGTTGTTTCTGTGAAGAAGTAACAAACATACAAACACACACACTTAGAAACTTTCAGCCTTATAATATTAGTGTGATTTTACGAGGATAGCTTACTGAGAACATTGTTCATTATTCTATCTCTATGCGTTAAAGATTTGGCGACACGGTTGGCGCAGTGGTTGAGCGATTGACTGCTGCGCACTACGAGTATTTCGCGGGTTCGATTCCCGCACGGAACAAATATTTGTACGACCTGCAAGTATAGTCTAGTCTGGGTGTTTTTCTATCTATAATATGTATATATTAAAAAAAAAATGTATATAAGTAGTATATCAGCCATATTGTTACCATAACACAAGCATTAGGTTGCTTAGCTTGGGACGATATGACGTTGTGTGAAATTTCCAAGGATATTATTATTATTTATTTATAAAATTGTTCCTCTTTGAAACCCTTCTCTTCTTTCTTTTGCTTTGTAGTAATTGTAGTATTTACTGAACTCGTGTTTGGAACGAAGTTTTCTAACGAAGTTCCTTAACACTGTTTGTGGTAGGAGACGACTGGTAAAAATCTTCACGTAAGGAAGAAGCGTTATGCCCCCGCATGCGACCCTCTCTCTTTTTTTCCTTGTCTCTTTTAGAAGAGTGTGTTTAACCGCACAGGTTTTTTTTATTTCAAAAGAAGAAAAAACTATTGGTAAGAATATACCGGAAGAGAACACGATGCTCTTGAGTCTGACACAGGGCATCTTTCGCTTTAGGAGGAAAAGATATCAATGGCACGTGTCTCAATGGGATTCATTATATAGAACGCACGCGTGGGCAGGACTACAGACGAAATAATACAACAACTAAATTGAAATCTATTAGTTTTCTATTTTTATTCTATTTATATAAGACAGTGGAACAGACGGGCTGTGTCATTGTTGTTATCTTAGGCGAGTCTTAGGCCAATCAATTTCTCAATTTGCTCAAACAGGTGGTCATGTGGCTTTTTTTTGGAGATTAAGTAGATACCTAATAAGTTTTCTAATTTGGCGTAGATACGTATAAATTATGACGGTACATTAAGTAAGAATTTCCATGCCTCGGAAAGCCGTTGGTCCCGGCTGTCATTCGTGGAATTTTGATAGTTGTTACGGGAAGTCAGAAGCCGAAGCCAGTCTTACCAAGGGGTATCGTATTACCCAGTTACCGACTGGGTTCTGGAGGTCAGATAGGTAGTCGCTCCATGTAAAATACTGGTATTTAGCTGCACCCGGTTAGACTGGAAGCCGACCCCAAGTTAGTTGGGAAAAGGTGAGGCAGATTTTTATCATTAAGTAATAAATAGTTCATAACATTATCCAAAAATGCTTTCTAAGTGAGCATAGCAATCGTGCTGTTATATATACGGTGGAAGGGACATCGACATGAAGCTTGTCACCATGAATTCTGTACATGATTCTGAACCTCCCTGCGTTAAAATTCTTCGTCGGTTAAAAAAACATTTTTTTATAGTTTATTGTTATGAGCTATAAAAAAATGCTTCTTCTCTTTTCTTCTTTTCGTGTGGTTAGTGACTAACCTGGTGTCAGAGTTTTTATGCTGCCCATGGGCCTCTGACTTAGCTTTACATGCTGTTGAGAAATATCTCTCAGACATGCTGGTTTCCCCACTAAGTTTTCCTTCACCGATTTTTAAGCAAGTGTGTGTTATAAGTGTGATAACATACTTACATAATGTATTTTGTTGTAAATACTTTTTTTTTTTTTTTAAGGCTGGGAAATCATCCAATGACTGCTCCCGCTCTGGGTGGAGCGGAAGGGAGTGTCAGACTCTTACTGACTAAAACCCATCCATGTTCCTTCCGTAGCCCTTTATGTTCCGGGGTAGCGGTAACCCTTTCGGACAATCCCGCTTACCCGTACAGTAAAAGTATTGTGAAAAAAATGGTAGATGATACATACATAATAATTTTTAAGGTTCTATTAGACATTTCAATGGCTAGGAAGGTACGACCTACGCTGTGAAAATGTATAGAACTGCAAATTTTTTTATTTAACCCGATGAATAATTTCATAGTCGGGAGGTTCAGAATCATGTACAGAATCCAGGGTAACCGGCTTTTCTTCAACGTCCCTACCACCTTGTATGTTCGAGGTCGATGTTTTGAGGAAGAGAACGCACTAGTTTGTACTCACCTTTACATTTAGGTTTGTATATACCTTTATTTTACTTAACATTATATTTATTTACATATAATTAGCTGTTGCTAGCGACTTTACCAGCGTGGAAGTAGCCAATTTAACCAGGAGAACGTACTACCGGGTTAAAAAGCGCGCTTTGTCCTAACTCAGGTCATAGTCTACCCAAGTGCCATTTTTTAGGGTTCCGTACCTCAAAAGGAAAAAACGGAACCCTTATAGGATCACTTTGTTGTCCGTCCGTCCGTCTGTCAAGACCGTTTTTCTCAGGCACGCGTGGAGGTATCAAACTGAAATTTATATCTAATACTCAGGTCTACTGTCCCTTGGAGCTGTGAAAAAATCAAACTTCTAAGCCAAAACAATCAAAAGATACAGCTGTTTATGCCGCAAATTTTCGAAACTCGCACGGGAATCAAAACCTACATTACGGGTACTTCCCGTGAACTTAGAATCTTGAAATTTGGTACAAAGTAACGTCTTACAGTGCAGATAAAGGAAAAATTGCGAAAACCGTAAATTTTTAGTTACATCATATAATAAAAAAAAAATGTTTTTTTTTTCAACATATAAAAATACCATAACTATGAGTCGATTCTCGTGATGGGTGAGCTTTTACTTATATACCTACAGGTTTGTACGGAACCCTCGGTGTGCGAGTCCGACTCGCACTTGGCCGGTTTTTCTTTCTTTCTCCTTCTTTCAAACTTCTTCTAACAAAGAAATATAAGTACAAACAATAAATCTTTTCTCTTTTTAAACGATTTCGTAAAAGGAAGAGTTTATTATATGTTCGACTTTATGTATGTTTTTTTTATAACATACGTTTAGCTAACCAGGAAGATTCGCATCGTTTGATAATATTAACGAACGAACCTACAGAAATGTTACCATCTATAACCGTTATTATCAATATTAGATTGCTCTAAATAGATCATAAGTATGTAAATACGATTACGTTGGCCTATTTCGTTCGCTTCTAAAAATGGCTTGACGTCTAAAAACCATGTGATACTTACACTGTTATTAAAAAAAAACAAGAAAGCCCTTAATAATACCTATATTTTGAGTTATACGAGCATAATGTATGGAACAGTAGATTTTTTTCGCGATTTAAGATTTGTTCCCATACAGAAAGTTGTTCATAATGATGAGTACAATGACCCCTTAAAATAATGCCCATTAATTCAATTTCACCCTGTATAATACCACCATATTTCAATTTGATAAAACATGATTGGCCAGTATTCTTAAATAAGTATAAATTTCATTTAAATTTGTTAGAACCTATAATAGAATACATAATTAACTAATATTCTTAACCATCATCATTCTCCTGCCCTTATCCCAATTTATTTGGGGTCGGCGCAACACGTCTTTTTCTTCCGTACTTCTCTATTAGTCGTCATCTCGGTAGTCAATCCCTTTCAAACCATATCATCTTTCACACAATCCATCCATCGTTTCTTAGGTCTTCCTCTACTTGTATAGCCATCCAAATTCATTCTCAGAACAACATTTTCCTCATTCCTCCGCATAACATGCTCATACCATAACAACCAGTTTCCACACCAATTTTCAGTCACCGGTGTCACTTTCAGACTTCCTCTTATATACTCATTCCTTATTCTATCAATTCGCGTAATATAAGTACAGAGGCCAGCACATCAAGTTACCACAATCTGTCAAATTTCTTTGATAGTATTTCAACTTTATTGCAAAGATATAAGGTTCATTTTTAATTGAGAAAATTTGACAGTTAGGAATAGCTTGATGTGCTGGCGTCTGTACAAACAATAATTCTTTTCTCATTTAAATGATTTCGTAAAAGAAGGACTTTATAGTTAACACATCCCTCTTAGCATTTTCACCTAAGCTATATGCCTTTCATTCATTCCTTTTATAGCCCAACACTCTTAGCCATACAAGACTAATCAACCATTAATTTAATTGGATTTCATATTGTTAGAACCTAATTTCAATTTGTAAACCTGAACTACTTAATCGAACAGCATTTTTTAACTATTTTTTTTATTTTAAAACTAGCTTTTGCACGCGTTAAATTCGTAGTAAAACAATTCGTTATTATACATATAAAACTTCCTCTTGAATCACTCTATCAATCATCTATTAAAAAAAACGGCATCAAAATCTTTTGTGGAGTTTTAAAGATCTAAGCAGACATATATACTGACATTAGGACAGACGCGGGAAGCGACTTTGCTTTATACTATGTAGTGATAATTCAAAGAAATCAATTTTTTGGGAATTTTAGGGTAGGTGCAAGCTAACTGAAAAATGTATAAAAACAAAAAACTAATTTTCACCGGTAGCTAGAAAGTGTTAAAGCAACAATGTTACTCACGCTATGCTCATACTAGGCCAGCTATGGCTTGCAAAAACTAAACGCTACATGTTCCACATATTTCACCTCATTACCATGGTACATGACGTTATGAAAAAGGTATTTAATTTACATGACTTGAATTGTACCTACACATAACACATAAACGGAGTGCTTATATGAATTTTTATAACAGTTAAACCGTATGGGTCGATGCGTTTGGGTTAAGTTACGCTTGCCGCGGTTGGTTCGTGAATGGGTAAACATCTATTCATACAGAGAACTCTCCTGCTGTCATTCGTGGATCTTTGACAGTCGATTCAAGAAGTCAGAGGCCTAAAAGTCTGACATTGAATTTTTTTACAAAACTACAACTAAATCTTTAACACTATATACAACCTAACAAGAACAACTAACAAAATATTATGTACAACTTTTGTTTTAAAGATTGAGGCTCGTTAAGTATAAACAAAGTCGTCCTCATCGCTGTCAATGAAAAAAGTGCCCGAAAGGCTGACAGCTTTGCCACGTTGGATGGCAATCCTTATTCTTTGGCCCAAAAGTGAGCCAGACCTTTCATCAGGTGATAAAACTAAGATTTATTTTGTTTAATCTATACTAATATAATAAAGAGGAAAGATTTGTATCTATGTTTGTAACGAATAAACTCAAAAACTACTCAACGGATCTGGATGAAACTTGGCACAAAGATAGATAGATAGATAGTCTGGAATAGCATATAACCTATTCTAGATTATTCCCGTGGGATAATTACCTACATACATGCGGGCGAAGCCGCTGGCAAAAGCTAGTCTGAAATAAAAGTATTGTTCTATGGCCTAAACTTTGTTTTAAGACAAACCTTGTTTTGCTTTCATGTCTAACTGATTGTTATTACTATTAAAGCTAAGTAACCGAGACACGTTACTTACGAGCATCCTTACAAAGTCAAGAGTAGTCATTGACCTTTAATACACTGCATTTTGTAAAAAGAGTCTAGTTTTCAACTATAATATCTACCGAATTGCTATGTATTAAAACATTCTTAGAATACGGTCATTATTAATTTAATATGAAACTTGATTGAGTATTATTTTGATAAAGTAATTTAACACGACAGTTTTGACTTTGTAGCCGTCCTCTGCCCTCTACAAGTCCTTAGAAATTACTTTTAAAAAGGTAAATACAAATCTAATACAAAATCACGTAATTGTATGTCAGAGGTAAAAACTACTACTAAAACATTGAAGACTTCGCCACACGGTAACAATAGAGCCTAGAATTTTTGTTCTTTATTGATTACGAGAGTTTGTTGCAATTTCTTTGAGAAAGGAGAATGCGCAATAAAAACCCAGCGTCGATTTAAGAAACGTATATGTACAAACGCCAGCAAATCAAGCTATTCCAAACTGTCAAAAGATATTTGACAGATTGGGATAGCTAGAAGTGCTGGCCTCTGTACCATAGTAGGGGATTCATGGTAGATATGAAATGTGAAATTCATTTGATAGCGCCACAACGTGCCTGAATTGGCAACATTGCTTGGCGCCATATAAGGACACTCTTTTTGTAGTAAAAATATATAGGTAGTGCATTATATTGTTACATTGTAAATATTCCACCAACCAATCTAATAATTCTTATTTCAGCAACACAGCGACGAATGCTATGAGTCAGTTTAGAATCGCAGCAGCCCTAATTAAACTAAATCAATGCACATCGACAACCCTACCCAGACAGGGTACTTAATGCATTATAAAAGAAGGACTTATTCGACTTTCAAGTTATTACAAAAATACATAGATAAGCATGTATTGAGTTTTATGTAACAAAATAAATATAATAACAAAATAAAAATATAAAAAAAATAAAAACGCACTGTATTTCCTTTTACTTAGACTTTCTACTTTTCTAGCTTCCGCTAAACGGCTGGTCAATACTTCGCGTGACCAGAATGTGCGCCGTTCTTTGGTAAAGGAATTAGCATTGCCATTCAACGTGGCAGTGCTGCCAAGATTACGTTACAGGGGACAGCAATTGATTTTCATGCTCTTTTTTATGGAAATTGTCACAGTCTGCACTTTTTACAAACGGAAAACGTATGGGCTTATAACTCGTGAATTATATTTTCAATTTATATTCATTATGTTTTCTGACTAAGGTTTTTTATATCTTAGTGCACGCGACTATTTTCTCGTATCATATTTATACACTGGATCAAATTTAACATGCATTATATCACACAGATTTTAAGCAACCACCAATTAGGTCAAAGATATTTATTGTACTGGTTGATAATTAACCCCTCAAATGTCGTATGAACCCCATAGGTCTATAAGAAAAATCTCTAGAAACTACAATAAATATCACCGTAAAAATAGTTGAGCTATAAGCAAACGGCTTGTAATAGGCGAACATCTAATGGATTAAACAGAAAACCTTAAATACAAAATCTGCAAAAAACTTTTAGGTTTTAATTTTGTTTTGACTTGCAATTTGAAAACTCGCTAGCTTGCTTAGTGATATCTTTACAATACAAAAACATACACATACGTCAATCTGCTCAGCCTTTACCCAACGATCTTGGGGTTGGCTTCCAGTCTATCCAGATGCAGCCGAATACCAGTATTTTACATGGAGCGACTGCCTATCTGACCTCCACAACCCAGTCAGTGACTGGGTAATACGATACCCTTGGTAAGACTGGCGGTCAGTCTTTCGAGTTTCTGACTACCCGTAACGACTGTCCAAAATACACGAAAGACAGCCTGGACCAACGGCTTCACGTGCTTTCCGAGGCACGGAGGAGTTTCGATATGTAACGATGGTCATCCATCCACGGACTAACCCCGGCAAGCGTAGCTTAACCTGATGGATCGATCCGAGCGGCTGTTATAACTAAGCCACGAGCTGCTCATAAAAATATACACATATTATACGTACGTACATAAAAAGATATTAAGGTTTTAAAAATAGGACGAATTGTTGATATACAATTGGACACCGTTATCAAGGACCCTGACACGTCGATTAGGGCAATGATCACAATTATAAAAACATATCGATATCAATCAAATTTTCTAATACAAAGTACAGTTAAAAAACAATTAGGATTTAGTATTGATTGTCGTTCGCCACTGATATTAGTTCTTTTTTGTATTTGAGCTGCCATTATTTCTATTTTGAGCCTAACGTTATCTACAGCTGGACATAAAGGACTGTGAGAATAAAGAGAGAGAAATATCAAAGAAGGTTGACTTAAAATATTATTTAAATTACTTGCACAGATTTATGTCCATCAAGGTATTGGTTAAATAGGTTTTGTTTCACTTTATTTCTAACAAGTGTTTGTCTATAAGCGATGAGTGTTAAATATATCACAATACACGTCATAAATTCAGTAGTTTGAGAGAAACTCTACTTAGCCTTTTCTCAACTATGCTGGGGTCGGCTTGCAGTCTTACCAGATGCAGCTGAAAACCAGTATTTTAAATGGAGCGACTGCCTATCTGAACTCCACAACCCAGTAAGTGGGTAATAATAACGATACCCCTTGGTAAGACCGGCTGTCAGATTTTCGGGCTTCTGACGACAAGTAACGACTGTCAAAGATGCACAAATGACAGCCGGGACCAACGGCTTAACGTGCTTTCTGAAGCACAGAGGAGTCTCGGTATGTAAAGATGGTCACCCATCCACGGCCAATCCTGGCAAGTGTAGCTTAACCTGATGGATTGACTTGTGCGGCTGTTAGTACTTAGCCACGACCTCCTCTATTCTGCCTAAAAGCCTTAAATAGATACACATCAGAGATTCAGTAGTTTGAGACACTATTACTAAAGCAACTTATGTGATAACATGAACTAACCAACAATGACAAAACACTTTAGGCAAAAAGTAGCACATTTCCTTATAAGAAATACCAGTTATTTAGGCTTAAAAGCTTCACTAGACTTGGTACGGCGTGGGCTGGTCAAGGACGTACAATAGCTTCAGCTCTGCTTATTTATTTTGCCGCATACGGAAATTGGACGTGTCACCCGTGCAAGTGTATATTACGTACTAAGTTGCCAGTTATAAGAGCTGTTCTAATTTATCATTCATTCGTTCGATTTTTGAACCGATAATACTATTTCACTTTATGACTTGTAGTAAAACGAAACAAAACTAATGTTGGACAATTCTTCTTTCTTAGTGAGATACCTAAAACCAATTTTAAAAAGTAAAAAGTAGCTACAATTTTTCTAAGACATTACCGTACCTACTCCGCAACTATCAAAGTTACGTTTCCATAATAAATCATCGATAGTTAGAATATTATCACCCTTTCGTCTCGATGCCTTAAAACTTTTATCGTTGCCTATTACGCAACCCAACTCTAATAATATTACCTACTCGGTGAAGGAAAACATCGTGAGGAAACCAGCATGTCTGAGAGATATTTCTCAACAGCATGTGAAGCTAAGTAAGAGGCTCATGGGCAGCTAAAAAACTCTGACACCAGGTTAGGCACTTACCACACGAAAAGAAGAAGAGAAGAGACCTACTTAGTATTTATAATAAAATATTAACGCACCGTATTATATTTCCGTCTCACTATAACTTTCATTTGTTTAAAACTTTACCACCGCTCAGTTTACGATAGTATTTATAATCATGGAACAAATAAACTCGTTATAAACTGAAAGAAAACTACGTAGTAACGTAATCTAAAAAAGTGCAGCGAACTCAATAGCAGTGGACATTTCAAAGAAACTAACATGCCTAACAATAAACTATTTTTAACTCAGAAAATGGAAATCGATTTAAAAGTTCCGCACTCAATTCCAATGGAGTTAATTCCCAGCCATTACCGACTTACGACAATGAAGCACTAAAACCGAGATTTAAAAGTAAATTCCATACCTTGTCAAATTGGAAAGTTTCCATGTTTCGTGATACGTAAAAAGTTTGTGGGAGCAGCGAGGGCACGACCTCCCCCTGCCAGCGACGCCATGGTACTGGCGACCGTTGGGAAACCCCTGCCTTATATAGCCTGCCGCACGCAGGATGATTCACTGGGAAAGTCGGGATTCGTCTGCTTTCTTCAACCGTTCACATTCAGCCTGGTTGAATGGATGTTTAATTTTAGAATTAACTTATTCATTTTCCGGTTTCTATTTTCAAATCTGAGTGTGGGTTTAATAAAGAGCTGATAGCTTGGACTTGGACTTTGATATATATTTTTTTTGTATTCAGTGAAAGAAAATCGAGTCAATCATGTGCAAACTTACCGGATAAAGACGAAAATATGAAATGGAAGTTGCCAATATTACGTATATTACCCACTCGTCTTATTAAAGACGTAGGAGTACAACAGAGTGGATGTTAACTTTGAATTCGAGTCCATTATGTTGTCCATCTTCGAAGTAATTTCGAACGTAGCTAGTAAGTAGCTTAACCTTTTAACCGCCCGACTAAGTATCAGTTGTCGTGCCCCCAGCGCCCAACTCATAAAAAAAAAACTTTTATTTCAGACGAATATGGTCTTGCAATTACATAAACAACGAAATCCGAACATAGATTCTCAGTCGTATAAACACGACTCAGGCGGCACGGGCACGACAACATTTGTCGTATTAATCCGACTGGGGCGGTTAAAGGGTTAAATGATTCTCACAAATAGACTGGAAAATAACCTAAAAAACAACTCGACTCTATTGACATTGAAAACACGAAAAAGCTCTCTACATTACGACAAATAATAAAGTGCCTTCATAAAATACAAAATTACATTCTGTCCTTTATCACTGGTAGCCCATTGATAAATAAAGGACATTTGAATGTCCAGGGGTCCTACCATAAACTCTTATAGCAGGTCAATTTTAGACGAAAAATAACCTGCCGTGTTAGTTTGTACCATGAACTCGACAAGCAGCAGGCCAGTCAGCGATCACGTGGTCTAAACCGGTGAGTGACTACGTGACAGCATTTCAGCAGGCTGGCCTGCAACATATCCTTACCATGTAGGCTTTTTGACATTTAAACATTCAACAATTGAACTGCCCTGCCGTCATAATTTGCAGCTTTGTGAAAGTAACAACTATTGACCTGTTTTAATTAAATTTAAATAGAAAAAGCTAATTTATCCTAAAATGTGTACACAATATAATTCTGTCGTTATTTCAAAGTATTGAAATACATAGAAAACCTCTATGAGCAATGTGTTTACCATTTATTTTAGATGTGTGATGAAGATGAAATTTTCGAGTTTCTTGAGGATGATAGTCGTGGCAACAGAGCTAAACAAATGGCTAAAATTCAAAGAAACATTTTGAGAAACTCGATCTAACCATTTGACATGCTGGACAACGCTTTTATTAAACGATATAGGCTCACCAAAGCGCTTGCACTGCGCTCTGTGAGCTACAATCTTTCATGCCACGCCCTACTAAATCAACCGATTTGTCGATTGAGGTCAAGGTTCTACACTTCTATTTATCCGTTTAATTATCATAATAATATAAGTTCTTGAATGTGTGCCTACTTTATTTCAGGTTTTAACAGCATAGCATTATCTTTTTGCGCGAATAGTTCTTATTAAAGACCAACGGATGACATCGCAGTACATTCTATTGCGCAGCAAACAGTATTGAATCACATGCAGTAGCACAAGTAATAGAATGCTTAAATCTACCTACTACATTTTCGCTGAAAAGAAATAAAATTCTCAGCTAAGTAGTCTAGTGAAATTCTTTTGATTTTAGTAATCAGGTTTTAGTGGTTGGGCACGCACGGGGTTGATAGGTACTTGGAAATAATAACTCGTCACAAAGAATTGAATAACTGACTTTAACAGACTGCTTTAATTTCTAAAATACACTATTATATACAATAACAAATTTCACTGTCCAATCATTTTTGACCAATAGCGGCGCGCCGAAGGGCGGCAGGAAGGCATAAATAGGAGTCGCGCGTCGAGCGCGGTCCTTTTCCCCCAGGAATATGTTCCTTGCCCCAGGTGCCGCCGTCGAGAGAAGACTGCCTGCCGATCCGCGGGACGCGTGTGTCGTCAGCGTCATGTGTCCATCTGCGAGGTCCCGACGTGTGCAGTGAAGACGCGGAGGGTGCTTTCTGCTTGCTCTGCTTGCGCTTACAAACCGCTCCTTCCGAAGTAAACCGGCGAACGTGTGCGGCGCGGCGTTGTGATGACGCTCGTGCCGCATCGGTGTTTACATTTATAATTTCTTTATCATGATGATTGCTTCACTCTCACTGTTTCTTGCGGGGTTGTCAAAACGTGGTAAGGTACTGGTTCGGTGGTATGTGGTAAAAGGTGGTGAGGTAACTGGTTCGGAGGTATGTATGGTGGTATAATATGGTAACTGGTGATCATGTGACAGGTACTGCGTCACTCGGTATTCTGAATGTATAGATGTGACAGCACAACTGTCATTAACTTATTTCAGATTTTTTAAGAAGTTTGGTATACCTGAGGTTTTAGGCTGCATTCGTAGAACCTACGGCGGCGTCCCATACCCGTTATTCATGGATTTTGATAGTTTTAAGGTTCGTCTTCCACAACTCACGCCTCCACCACCCAGTAACTGGATGATATTCCAAAGAATCTCTCTCCATGTAAAATACTGGTATTCAGCTGTATCCGGTTAGAATTAAAGCCAACCCCAACATAATTGAGAAAAGGCTGGGCAGATCGATATTTAAACAGTATTTATGGTTTAATTAATATAATTAAGTCAGGCAATTACCTTGATCTTCTTCTTCGTGTGGTTAGTGACTAACCAGTGTCAGAGTTTTAGTGCTGCCCATGGGCCTCTGACTTAGCATCACATGCTGTTGAGAAATATTATATTACCTTGATAATATTAATTAATTAAAAACTTATAGCTATCCAAGTTTTTCAATCCTTTTCAGCACACCTAACACAGAATTAAGATTTTCAGCCACCTCAATCCACATTTTTGAGTCATTTTCCGAGCTTTTATTATAGCCTATTACAGTATCCTTGTTAATATACAAACATCTTACATATTCCAATTGTTCGTAAGAAACTTGTCTTAAATCCATAGTCACAAAAGCCACTCTTTGCCTACCACTCACAGACACGGCCACAAAACAAATATCTGTATTGATTTGAGTTAAAACTTTAAGGCTGAGTACCTTTGGTGGCGGGATGGGAAAGAGAAAGGTCTTCCCGTCCCAGCCGCCGCGGGAGACGCCCCGGGCGTCGGGAGCCACGTGACGACCCCCGGCCACCGTAGGCGCGGGCCTGCGGCCGGTGAGTGACTCACCGTCCGATCAGCACCAGGCCCGTGCCGGACCGCGCGTATATGTTCTACGTGCGCCTCAAAGAGATGTCAGCATATGAAGGGGCCCCTCAGGGCCAAGCCTACCGGGTAAGCGGGATTGTACGAAAGGGTTATCGCTACCCCGGAACATAAAGGGCTAAGGAAGGAACATGGATGGGTTTTAGTCAGTAAGAGTCTGACCCTCCCTTCCGCTCCACCCAGAGCGGGAGAAGTCATTAGATGATTTCCCAGCCTTAAAAAAAAAAGGCTAAGTACCTTTATGTTTAAAGTAAACAAAAACTGATCCACTTGAATTTCAAAATAAATTGAAAAATTGTACTTATTACCCTTTGACATGTAGGCATTAAATTCGTTCGAAAATAAATGTGAAGTATTAACTTTTTACTTCAAGTTTTTGTGGCAAGAAGGGCGTTCGTTCTCATAATCAGTAATGATAAATTCTTTTTTTGCCATGGAACTTGAGTTTCTATGACTACTCTCTTATTTTAAACTGTTATTATAAAAACTTATTTCATTTCTATTAAAACCGTAAAACCGGTAAAGTATTTTAGAACGTTTATTTATAATCCAGCACACTGACCAGAGACTATGTAGCAGGTCAAAAGTTGACATGATGCAGGTCAACGGGAAATATTCATGGTACAAACACAAAACCTGTCAGGTTAACATGCCCAGTTGAACTGCCCTGCACTTGGCAAATATTTTAAAAGTTTATGGTAGGCCCCCAGTCCTGTCCTTTTAAATGTCACCCGTTCGTAGCCCGTAGCCACAGACGCGTAGGCGCGTAGCGTCGTAGCACCGTAGCTAGCTACGCGGTGCTGAAATGTTGACAGTCGCATAAAAAGCTTGTTTGATTTATCTATTATAGATGAAAATGGGTTCTGTGGATATATTTTTATTTTTACTATACTTAATGCCTTATAAAAAAGTCCTGTGTTTTCAGAATTAGTTACAAGTTTAGAAGCAATGCAGACTGCAACATCATCGTAGAACAATTTGTTCTGTTTCTTTAATTACGTGTTAATATCAACTGATTCTCATAATAATGTTTACCAACCTTTAAAGCTTTATAAACATAATTGTCATTTAAATTCAAGCCTTCCTACTTTTGCTATACGTATTATTCTTGATTACTTAAACTTGATTCAATTCTCTTCAGTGTGTTTTAGATCGTTCTACAGCTACGGAACTCTAAAATCTTCATCGCCATTAGGTAAACAGTGTAAGTAATATGCTAAGTTATTAATACGAAGAAAGAATAAGATTTTCATCTCTACAGCGAATGCCTTGAACTTTAACTCTGTTGACCTTAGATAGATGTACTTAATAAGTATTTATAGCATAGAATATAAGGCTAACAGAGCAACCTTCGTACTGACAAGTAAATACAGCTGAGAGATTGTTCTAGTTTTCTCGATTGGCTTTTCGTTACATACAGTTCGGTATATTTATTCAGAATTAAAATTAAATGTACAGAGGCCAGCATATCAAGCTACCCCAAACTGTCAATATTTCGCAATTGAAAATGAAACTTATACTTCTTTACGAATATTATAAAGATAAAAGATTTGTATTTTTGTGTGTACTGTGCCGATTTCAAAAATTCTTTCACCATTAAAGCTTAGTTTTCAGGGAGTAACATAGGCTACTTTTTATCCCGGGAAAAATAACGGGTCCCGTGGGAAAGACCACGGTAGCGAAGCCGCGGACAAAGTACTAGTTCGTAATAAAGTTAAAATCTATCAAAGAAATTTGACAGATTGGGGTAGCTACATTAATAACAAGTTTTACCTAATGTAGAAATGCAATAATATCTTATTGCCACGTTGTATGGCAATGGTTAACTGGCCATTTATAGATTTTGTTGCACGTACCTCTTTTACTTGTATCAATGATTACTCGTTTTTTTTTAAATATCAAATTCCACACAAGGCATAGTACAGGCTCAGTGTGATGGGTCAGCGGGATTGCCTGAAAGGGTTACCACTGCCCCGGAACACAAAGGGCTAAGGAAGAAACAGGGATGGGTTTTAGACAGTAAGAGTCTGACACTCCCTTTCGCTCCTCCCATAGCGTCCCATCATTTGACGATTTTCCGGCCTAAAAAAAAACATTTAAAAAATAAAATAAACCGTGTATCTTTCAGAAGTGGTGGCCCCGTAGTAACTGTCGCATATCATGTGTCGTAGGTCGTGAGTTCGAACCCGGGTACTCACTTCACATGTGTCATCATCATCTTGTGTCAGCATTGTGTTCTAAATGTATTGGGGTCAGCTTCTAGTCTCAACAGATGCAGCTGAATTCCAGTATTTTACATGGAGTGATGTCCACAACCCAGTCACTGGGTAACACGAATGGAAAGACTGATTGTCAGACTATCGAGCTTCTGATGATACGTAACTGCTGTCAAAGATCTTCAAATGTCAGCCGGGATCAACGGCTTAACGTGCTTTCCGAGGCACAAAGGGGTCTTGGGTACATTTACATTTTACTTGTGTAATTCATTTTAAAAAAGTGAAGAAGAACATTGTGTAGACACCGGTTAGAACCGCAAATTCAAATACATATGACGTTTACCAACCCACACCGTCTCACAGAGATGAGGCCTGAGTCCCGCAGTGGTGATGATGTACTTAAGCTTTTTATGCTATGCTTTATGCTATATATCCAAACTTTAACACCCTGACCGCTTTGTAAGCGAGATTAGCGCTTTATCATGTGTGTGCCTGCCTGTACTATTCGAGATGAAATAATGTACATTTTAGAGATCAGTATATCGATAATCTGAAATTAGTTTTGTATATTCAGATTAATATCTAGGTAAACTGGAATACTGTTTGTTTCTAAGTAAATAATAGGTTTTGAATATCTTGATCGTTCTAAATATAGGGAATTATACTTATATAATATGTTTCCGTTGTCGGAACACAGGCCTCATCTATATGAAAGGGGGCCACAATCCACCATACAGGCCCAGTGCGGGTTGAGGTAGACGTCACATGTCTTTGAATTCTTGGAGGACATGCCCGTTTTCTCACGATGTTTTCCTTCACCGTTTAAAGAGCAGTGATAGAGTTCGAACCCAAGGCAGCGTACCTCTGATTTTATGGATTCAGGTGCGTATTGTATAATACATACAGACATTAGGACGCGGGAAGCGACTTTGCTTTATACTATGCAGTGATTCAACGCGCTCCCAAAAGGTTCTAAAAATTTTGGAACTCTTAGGAATGTATGAGAAACTATTTACCAGAGAACAGAGATTTGAAGTGCATGGGAATAATTAATAATAATAATAATAATAACTTTATTTCGGGTGGCATAGACCCATATAAAACTTAAGCTAGTACACACACACACCCCACACCCACATTTATGTATTGGCATGACTCGCCACACCTATACACGACATGACCCACTGGTTCTGGAAGGGACAGTCGAAACGTACTGCTATTGCGTTCAGAATGCCGTTGTTGCTACCCCGTATACGGGCCAGCAGGGAAGCTGCTTTTTTGCGCATGATGGCTTGAAACCCATCAGTGCGCGCTTCAGCAAACATCCCAGACGCGCTGCACCGCCACGGCAAACCCAACAACATTCTGAACGCATTATTGTACTGAGTGCGCAGGGCTCTGTAGGCTCGCTGCGTATGTCTCACCCACAGGCCGCTTGAGTAGAAGGACTGGCAATAAGCTTTGAATAGCGTTACTTTCACTTCTCTCGTGCATCGTGCGAACCTGCGTGTGAGCATATTAGCTCTTACCGTCAGAGCCCTGCGCTCCCTCTCAATCTCTTCATCGTCCCTTAGGTCATCTGTCACAATGTGACCCAGATATTTAAAAGAAGCCTTTAAGCCTTTCACACGTCATGATTAAAATTAGTGTCTTAACACCTGTCCTGTACCTGTCGTAGGTAACAACGATGACGTAGGTAAGTCAAATCAATCTACCTAGCCTTTTTCCCAACTATGTTGGGGTCAGCTGCCAGTCTAACCGGATGCAGCTGATTCCCAGTATTTTACATAGAGCGACTGCCTATCTGACCTCCACAACCCAATAACTGGGTAACATGATACCCCTTGGTAAGACTGGAGTCAGACGACCCGTAACGTCTGTCAAAGATGCACAAATGACAGCCGGGACCAACGGCTTAACGTGCTTTTCGAGGCACGGAGGAATCTCGTTATGTAAAAATAGTCACCCATCCATGGCCCAACCCCGGCAAGCGTAGCTTAACCAGATGGATCGGCCCATATGGCTGTTATTACTTAGCCACGAGCTCCTCGATGACGTAGGTAAGTACCGATAGCAAATTAACGAAGCGAAATTAATGTATTCAAGAAAAACTTGTCATCAACAAATGAATAGATATTTTTGTATGAATTTAAAGTTATATTCTAAGTTGAGAAGAACTTGGAGGTACTTATAATAATTAAGGTACCATTCAAGATGCTCAATGCTGTTGACATTTTAAAGGTTAAAGTGGCTATGAAAACGCACTGAGAACTTTGACAGCTGCGTGTTGTGTTCTAGAACTTACGCGTGTTTTATTTATTTTGGCTCCATCACACTGACAGTTCTGATGTCATGTGTTAAGCGCGACGTTTTAGATGTATTAATCGCGTTCAGTTTCATTGGTGGAATCCGCACCACCAAATACTTGAAAGACAGAAAGCACATTTTACGCCAAAATTAAGGGTCTAAAACATCGTTATCTTTTGAAGTTGACTGAGTTACGTTTTAAAAACGTTTAAGCGTTTACGTTTAGTTTAGCGAGTGTAGCCGTTTGATGAAAGTCAGCCTTGCATCTGACCAAAACTATGTATCTCTTCTAAGATAGCCAAAACAATACGTGATTCTCGAGTTTTTAGGAAATAAACGAACACACAAACAGAGAATCGCTGTGTGTATTTTTTAGTGTAATCTATACTAATACGGTTCCCGTGGGATAATTTCCTACGTATACGCAGGCGAAGCCGCTGGCAAAAGCTAGTGATAAAGTATAAGGATAATGTAGTAAGGAAGGTCTGCAAATAAGGTCGGTAGGTACGTGAAAAAAAAAACTAAGCTAATACAAAAACGTTACTCGATATTGGGATTGTACGCGTGATAGTGACAATAACTCAACGCCCACGAAACTGTTTTATATTCCTTAGGTAGCTATTGAGGTTCACAAAAGAGCCAGTTGATTTAAGATTCAATCATTTCTTTATAAAAAAAACATTATTACGTCTCTTTGGGAAGTTTATTGTCCTTATTTCGTTTCAGATTTACATGTCTACTAATATTATAAACAGGAAAGATTTGTATGGTTGTAAGGAATAAACTCAAAAACTACTTAACGGATCTGGATGAAACTTGGCACAAAAATAGATTATAGTCTGGAATAGCATATAAGAAGTTCGAAAGTATTTGTGAAAGTAATTACAAAACGCATCTAACAACGCTTGTTGCTGCCAGCCTGCTACTGAAGACCAATACTTACAACTACATACAAACTCTTTCGTGAGGATGTGACTATAAACATTGAAACAGTAGTATGTAGTGGCGCGCCATGTTATCGTAGTTTATCTCTACCCACATATTAACCCTTAACTTGACGGTGTACATCGTACTGTACATAGATTAAAAAAAAATATTTCTCAGTACTACTGGGAAAAAAAAAGGTTCTGTTTTTTACCAATATATTGTCAATTATAGTAGAATTGGTAGAAAATTATTTCACTGTGACAGCACAATAAAACACATGTGAAAATCAAAATGTCCGCAAAGCAACAAGCTGTTCGTGTGACACGAGTAAGTGTTTTATTTTTTATTAAATTTTTTGTCTCGAAACTTGGCAATATTTTGTGTGTGTTTTGATGTAAAGTATATTCAGAATTCAATAAATGCATTTTTACGTAGTTGCCTAAATACTAACTCACGCTTTTGATTGAAATAAATGAATGTACATCGCACTGCACGCTGCCAATGACACGCTAAAGTACTGACCGTAAACTATGGTAACCACACTGTACATTGCCAGGTTTACGAAGTATGGATTTTCGATTGTTTTGGCGGTATTTGCTCGATTGTTTTTTGTAACGCTTTGATAGAAGGTGTTTGGTTTGACTTTTGTTTTCTGTTTTGCCTGCAGAATTTAAAACTAACTCGCTCGCACAAAATCTTGGCTTTGGTTCCTGCAAAAATGCTTGTTATGAGGGTAGTTTTTCGTTCGATGATGAAACCAATGTTTATATACCACCTTCTCCAGATTCCTCTGATCCACCTTCGCTAGCATCTCCGCTTGAAGCTCTTAATTTACTAGATAGTTCGACTGACTCCAATAAAGAACAGAATGAAGTCTCTATAAGTGTACCACTAACGCCAACATTCGATGAAGTTTTTCCATCACCGACTACGAGCAACTACAACATTTTACTTACACTGAACTCCATACAATCTTACCATCACCTACCGTTGAACGACGTCTCCTCAGCCCTAGTACCTACTAGCCCTCGTACCTACTAGCCGACAGCAGCAGCTAATCACGCTTGGCTTTAGCATAGACGGGATGGAAAAAATATGTTGATTGATTTTAGATTTCAATTGTTCGAAGTATTGACTAAATCAAATAGAACAGTAAACAATATAAACGTCACAGACGACATAGGCGAGGATCTAAAAATCCATAAACCAGTCTCTTTTCGGTCATCTCCCAGAAGCAGGGGATGAAACAATGCGTTGCAAGTATTGCAAAACTGGTAGGACAACTTTCTTCTGTATAAAATGTAATGTACATTTATGTTTGTTGTGGGAAAACAAAAGCGTAATTGCTTCCGTAATTTTCACACAAAATAATTCAGTTTTTTCTTGTATTTTCTCGTTTTCGTTCAAGTAAATAGATAATAAATATTAAAAATGTATTTCATTATCAACCTGGCAATGTGCATCACAATGTACAAACAATACATTGACAACACTTCGGCATAATTGGCAGTGTGCATTGTGATGTACATAGGTTTTCTCGGAACCTAGGATATCTAGATTTTTATTTTTATTTTTTTCGTGTCTTTTAATCATAATTAAGGCCAAATATATCAATAAAGTAGATTTTTTCAAGTTTTTTACTTCCTGCCAAGTTAAGGGTTAATAAGTAAAAGGTATTAAAAATATAAAATAATTGGATTAGTGTGAGTTAACATCAACATTTTTAAGCAATTCATTCACACAATCAATCAGTCTCTTCAAACAAAACCCCTTACCTCTAATTAATCGCCATACTCACACAAACACTGTGACATTACTTAGAATGATTTTATTTTGCTCAATTAATTTTTATTCTTGATAGTTCTTTACACGTACTTTTGTACATTTTCAAAAATCCTGAAATCAAATTGAATTTAACGCAAACATGAAACGAATTAAAATTTAAGATAACGCAAATTAGGCCCCAAAATAGTCAACGGGATTGTGCGAAAGGGTTACCGCTATCCCTCAAAAACATCGTGAGGAAAGCGAGATATTTCTCAACAGTATGTGAAGCTAAGTCAGACGCCCATGGGCAGCATAAAAACTCTAACACCAGATTAGTCACAAACCACACGAAAATAAAGAGGGATCGCTATCCTGGAACACAAAGGGCTAAGGAAGAAACATGGACGTGTGTTTGGGTTTTAGTCAGTATGACTCTGGCACTCTTTTCCACTCCACCTCGAGCGGGAGGATTCATTTGATGATTTCCCATCCTTAAAAAAAGAAGCCTCAAGTAACAGGCGTTGCCTTGTTCGGCGACACTGTTCTAGAATGGATCAATAAATAATTCTAATTTTAAATTATTAATGTTTTCGCACATGACAATATTGTATGTCGTTCTTTATTATTTTTGCGTTTTCAGTTTTAACTGAGTCAGTTTAGCTTCTACAGCAAAACTACCTAGTGCGTTACTGAGTTTATAAAATAAGTGTTTGTATGAACCCTTCGGCGTGCGTCAATTGAACTCTTAAGTGGTTGGAATTGTATCTAAGTATGATTTAGAACGTCGAGATAATTTTCAAGTTCTAAAACTATATAAATTTTAAAATAGCTGGCCAATATTATAATATAATTTAATTTCTCAGGTATTTACGTAGGCACTAATTAATTAATTAATTTTAGGTTTTATATATCTATACATAGAATAGACAGAACCTAGTATTTAATACAAAGTATTCAAAATCTATTTCTATACCTCAGAAAACATTTACCCCCTTAATAATAGACGTATTATATCAGGTGAATAGGTTCACACCGATTTCTAACTTTCTGTGAAATTTGACATTTGAAAGAAGAAGGCAAAGCGTTGTGTAACTTACAGAGATGCTATACAACGTTTATTAGTAAGGATAAAAGATTTGAAAAACCTCTTTTATCTTCTTTCTTATCGCAGGAATGCTGGAAGAGATTTCTTTAGAAATAAGCATCACCTTTGTAAGCTAGGCAGCCCCGGATTTCCACCTAGGCCTGCATGGCTCCGGCCCAGGAGTCCAGCCAGCTTAGGGGCCCCCACTCATCCAGCTACCTCGACCTTGCTTTCCTGACGAAGATTGTTAAAATTCGCTAGTTTCTTGTTTCTTCTACTGTCAGCATAGGTTAGTTGGCAAAGCAACTCTTATTTCCGTTTTAAACCGCTAAAAGAAATCGAAACTTTCTAAATTTCCAATGGCTTTGTAATGGAGTAGTTTCAAATGCTAAGCGCCTAGGGACCCTGAGTTTATAAGTCCGGTCCAGCCAACAAGGTCAGTATTTTTCCCTTTAAGGCGTCCCATCCCAGCGTTTCTAGTTTTACTTATATCTTCCTTGGCCTACCTTTTCTTAGTGCCCTTCCATTCGTTCCCTCAACATAACCAAACCATTTAATCAACATCGATCCTTAGATCCGAGTATTCCTTAATCTCAATAAACTCCCCTACAAATATGATCGGCACAATATTTATTTGCAGCGCGTCATCTAAGACAAAGCTAATAAAATCAGCCGGCGCCGTCCTGCCGGGGTTGGCTCTCTGGGAGAATGCCAAGCATTGATTGGAACAAGTGCCGAATGCGAGCCGGACGCGGTGCGCGGGACATGGCGAGACGACTGCGGGCTTTATAGTTTTATGGGGCAGTTCAGGGTAAGTAGGGATTACGTAAGCATGTAGTTACTCTTTATGTAGATATCTATTTGTTTATTGACTTGTTTAGAAGACTTCTTAAACCTGGCTTCTGAGTGATATCAGGGTATTCTAGTTTAGGAGCTATATGCCTACATTGCTTTTTGTAAGTGCCAAAAAAAAGAGTTTTTATTGGGACTCGCACAGGATGATCACCATATCACAGATTAAAAAAACACAGTTCTTAATTTGATGTCTTATTTCATACTCATTTCCCTGAAAAACATTCAAAAACTTAACGAAAGACTTAAATAAAAGAAATATAAAGTACTTTGTATATACAAAAAAATATAGTAATTAATTATCAAGCCACGACTAATGAAACACGATGAATTATCTATTGTTTGTGGCACTCTTGGGTGACAGCGTGATTCAAGAGGTGAGATATTTTGTTTTTTCGACAATGTGGGACTAGGTCGATAGTACCTATTGCCTTTAAACCGTGGCTTGAACTAATGTTATGAGTGAGTGGAGAGTCAGACTCTTACTAACTGTCTACCCCCACAATACCCTACAAAGATTCTCTGACCGCATCATCAGCATTCATACATCGGACTCCCTCCCCGACAGGTATTCGCTAATCAGAATCACTTCTCTTATGCCTTGATAACACGTACCGAGTAGAGTGGCTAGACAATAAAATGTCACTCGGCCGAGTAATTGGTTACACGTATTTTTTATTTGCAGCGAGATAGTCGTCAGTTCAGTTTAAAACCCGGTACAGGGACAAGTGACGCTGATAAGGATTGAACGATTGATTAGAAAAGCCACCAAGATACTTACACCAAGCGCTCGGTTATGTGTTTTTTCTTTGGGAAATTGGTAATGCATTGATAACACCTGTATGTAGATCTTTAAAACTACACAACGGATTTTGATGCAGTTTTTTTTAATAGATAGAGTGATTCGAGAGGAAGGTTTATGCGTATTATTTGTTGACATATTATGCGGGCAAAGCCGCGGGCTGAAGCTAATAAGCGTATAAAACACTAATTTTAGACTGCAAATTAACACGTTCGATGCAGCACCAAATATACCAACCTAGCCATGCCTGCGGGACGATCTCCATGTTTCTAATGCGCAATTATACCAAGGGGAGTCGCGAGCATTGTTTCCAGCAACCATTCCTTCAGTTGTTTTTTTTGTTGAAACGTCTGGATTTTTTTTTATCTTTTCAAGCGAAAATAGTGACGGTACTTTTACTTTTGGGCCGAACGTTGTATGAACCGTGAATGATCTCTTTTGGGGATCTTATTTTTTTTTCAGAAAGTACCACGCTTATTTTTTTAACCAATTTGTCTCAGGCGTTATATTACCCAGCCTTACAAGTTTGTTTCCTATCGTTGCGTTTACTCAAATAAATTTCCCATGAATGTATTAACCATTAATATTTATTTCTTTCGTGCAGAAGCGAATTGAAATTGATATTTGCGATCAAGCTTATAGAAACTGTGTGTTAATTAATTAATTATATTTTTAAGTGTTACGTAATGATTGTAATTATACTACAAAGCTAGGTAGTTTACCACTGACTGATACAGACTAATAATAATTACTGTCAACACGTTTGATACTCTGAATGACAACATATATATAATTTGCCTATTGACTGACGAAGTAATGATTGGATTGGAGTATTGGACTATTAATCATACATTTGTCCCAAAGACGTTTGAAAGTGGTTTGGGTGTATTGGTTTTCCATTAATAGAATACACGTAACCATAAATTATTGTAACACCATACGACAACATAACATTATCGTACTGTAAAGAATTATATTGGGTTAATCTGGGTTTAATATGGGTCGATCCGTACTGTAAAGAATTATGTTGGGTTAAACTGGGTTTAATATGGGCCGATCCCGGCGGCACTGCAATGCCGGGCTGACCCGCGACGGGAGTGGAGCGAGCCCCGAACATCCCGTCAGCTTACAAAAATCAGTTTACTATACTGGTCCCTCAGTGAGGGAACCAGGGGGGGGACAGTCGCTATGTGGTGCTATTTCGACTGATAGTGGCGCTATCTCCTATATGAATCATGAAATGTGAAATGTCATTTTGTCATGTGTCGTTTTTAATTTATTCAATAGTTGTGTAGATGTCACTAGTTTCGTAAAACAATCTGTAAATGACTAACAAAATCAAAATATATTCACAAGAAATTTCAAAATATTAAAACTATATTATTTTACATGCATTCACAGTAAAAATTAAATATTTGATAAAACCAACCGATAAAAATTACCCAACTGATAATGGCAACAACTGACAAACGTTAACCATTGACAACTACCGACAAATTCAAAATGGTGGCTACTTTCGTAGCGTTGTTTCATGTTTGTAGAATTTCTCCGTTTTTTCAGTTCTATTTCGGCTGTAAATACTTTCAGCTAGTGCGCCGAGTTGAGCTTTGATCTCCTACGCCTTGTTGTGGTGTTTTCGCCCCGAAATAATTTGAATTGTGTTGGACAATATCGCGAAAGGACGCTGTTTTTGTGTTGTGTTTTACAATTACTTACTATATTATATAGTTCATAATGCATGTTATGTGCATTTGGATGTGCTCCTGGTGGTAAGTTTTATTTTCTTCTTCTCTACCATCCTTGCAAAGTCACAAACTATGTGTTTATAATACTTACCCCTGAACTACACTTAGCAAATAGCTGAATAAAATGAATTGCTAACAAATTTTATTTTTTCTTATTTTTAGGCACCCCAATGCATCGTTTTCCAAATGCTGAAAAATGCCCTGAGCGGTTCAAGACATGGGTCACTCTCATTGGAGGACAACTCGAAACAGCATCTGATTACGAGTATTATCAGAAGATGAATTGTGACAAACATTTTACAATTGGTGATCGAGTTCGGAATAATAAATTAAGTGCTTTGGGCTTTGGCTATTCCATCACTACATTTACATGGTATGTATGCTATTTATCTTGCGTTTTGAATAGGTTTTTTATATTAAGTTTGAACGAATTTTAAAATAAAACTGTTTTAACCTTTGTTTTATCTAGTATTTAAGAGGCTTCGGTTCAGCCTCATAAGATCTCTCACTTAGTTGAACAATTGGACAAGCCCCCATCATTCTATTCTAGTACCCACTCATATCTTAGACTAAAATTATCTTCCATACAATTCTTATTAGCTCTGTCCCTATCGATCATTTAATTTGTCTCTTTCGAACAATGTTTCAATTATATACATAGGTAATCATATAAATAATAACATAAGTTTAAATGTGTTCAATAGTGAACTAGTAATAATTTTAGCTTTATTTTTACTTCAGGACAATCAGCCAGTTTTGTGTTGGATCAAGAATCATTTTTAGTAGAAGCTAGTAAAAAAATGAGCCAGAATTCTGCTTCTGAATCACCACAGCTGCTGCATCATATAAATACAGGTAGGTTGACCTATAATTATAATAATTGTAGTTTCTTTCTGACTGAATGTCAGTCATGCTGGCCAATCTCAACTAAGATTAGCCAATAAGTGTGCATGCGTAAACACAGGTGCTCTCTTTAATCTCTCACTCTTTTTGCGATGCGATGACTATCCGAAACTACTGGAGATATTAGATCAGATATAGAACAAACGGACCAAATAATATTAATAATAATAATTATTAAACCCAGTAAAAGCTTTATTAATTATTCACTCAATTATTTCAGGCACAGTACATGACAGCATTGCACCTGCTGTAATGATTGTACACAATTAAATGCTAGTAGTCAATTTAATGCTGTATTTGCAGAGTAGTTACCTTTTAATCACGCTTGAGCATAATGGCTTTGCATGAATAGCGCTTGAGTATTATTAAAGGGCAAAAATAATAAAAAGGTTTTACACAATTTTTTTTTTTTGTAAAAGTCTAATAATTATGTAAATTCTCAGTAAAATATAAGTAAATAAATCGTTTCCTAAACTGACCGAGCTGTAACACCTGATTATAGTATTTGCCATTAACTGATGAATATTTCATATAACAATTAACCCTTAGCCACCTAACGTGTATTCTAGTAACACATCCACCTAACGTCGGTCATGGTGACCGCTTGCCTATAAGTACTAATAGGAAGGTAAAAAGCTCAAAAACTGCTGTAAATCAAAACTACATTATATTTTTCAATTGTTTTTATTCAAATTGTTTTAATAAACTCTTCAAATTAACACTTTTACTTTTTACTATCGTTATTAAAAGTTGACTTACAAATATTTTAACAAATTTTAAGTTTTTTAATTAAGCTGAGATCTAAGCAATTACAATCAATGAGACTTCTTAATTTTTATTTTTTTTAGTAACTTAAACATATAACCTCTTATATGAAACTATCATTGGCACAATAAAATCACAATAATGACAAAATTACAACTCCCTAACATTTACAATTTTTCGCGGCAGTCTACACACATTTTTTGAGAACACTCAACGCAAATTGGATTTTTGCACTGAAAACACAAATGGAATGTTTTACGTTTCTTTTTTGGGTCACACGTTGAGCAAGTTTTTCGTGATTCTAATTCGTCAGAACTGCCTGCCGAAGATGTTCTTGGCTGTTCAAGTACTAAAATGTTAACACTAAAAGTAACGTAACAACCTAGCGTCGGTCACCATGACCGCAAACGAAATATATTTACCTGAATCTTTTCACTGCGTGCACGTGTTGCTTGGTCGGGCGCGAAGCGCAAACTGGAGAGGGAGGGGAAAAAGTACACAGAGTCACAGGCTTGTGGCACGCGTAGTAACGGAAATATTTGAAAAAATATATCGAATGGAGTCACTGTGACCGACGCTAGGTGGTTAAGGGTTAAATCTGTTTCTGATTAAAAAAAAAAACCGATGCCGGTATCGGTTACGTAACTGAAACTGATGTAGAAATTATGTGTATAAACATATATCTTTTTTTTTTCAGATTCTGTGCGTTCATTGGAATTCAATTGTGTCCAAATTAAACCCTTCACCACCAAAATCAAGCATCTGCAGTCAAAAATAAGCCGTTTGAGAAAAAGAGGCTAATCATACAAGGCAAGATTATCAAACGCTTTGAAATTGTGTAAAGATAAGGTATTTCAGCAAACTATCCAGAATATGCGAAAACCTGCACAGTTATTTTTACATATGCAGCTACAGTCCACTAAGAAGCCCAAAGGAGGACGGTTTACTTTAGATGAAAAAATTCTTGCGTTATCGATGTACAAGAAAAGTCCGAAGGCATATTCATTACTGTATAAATATTTTACATTACCTTCAGTCAAATTAAATTGTATCCTAGTATAAACCCAATTGTATTTGAAAACATTAAAAAAAATGTTCTGGCAAAGGATAGTCCTGAGTTCCTGACCGACTATGCAGTCTTATAAATTTTGATGAAATATCGTTGACCCCGCAAGTATTTTATAACAAGCACAAAGATGCATTTGAGGGATTTGCCAATTCACAAAATGTTAGGTTTGCTGACCACACTCTTGTATTCATGGTCAAACGCTTAAAACATAATTTTAAGCAACCAGTAGCTTACTATTTTACTAATGGCATAAATAAAATTGAATTGAAAAATTTAATTAAAAGTGTTGTATCAGAAATACAAAAAACAGGGCTTATAATTATAAATTCTGTGTGTGACCAAAGCTCTATTAATGTCAGCGCTATAAACGAGTTAGTTAATGATACAAAAGCGTCGTTTCTACGACTTGGCAAATATTGGCGTCATGACTTTATACTTTATACAGTAATGAATATTATGCCTTCGGACTTTTCTTGTGCATCGATAACGCAAGATTTTTTTCATCTAAAGTAAACCCTCCTAACCTTTGGACTTCTTAGTGGATTGTAGCTGCATATGTAAAAATAACTGTGCAGGTTTTCGCATATGACTGAGAAGCAAGATTATGTAACTTCTGATATTCGATATTGAATCATTTTTAAGAAAAGAACGTCCTAAACGCGATATTTATAAAATTAGTTGCAGATGTACTTATTGATTATCCTTTTGAATGTATTAATCACAAAGAAAAACTGAAAGAATACTTCACAGACTTAACTATTACTCTAATATTATATAGTTGGTGCAGATCTATTAACCGTATACGCCAATGGTGATGATAATACCAAAATAGCAGCTCAAAGATATTACAATAAAATAGTTTTTTCTATTTTTGTTTATTATGTTTGTTTTGTTTACTAACATTAGCTATTAAGTATTTTACTATATATACATTAGCTCTTAAGTATTACTATATATTACATTAGCTCTTAAGTATTAAACACTAGCAATTTATATGGAGAAATCTGAATTAAAATATTATTATTACGATAAACATAAGCATTACGAAAATAAAAAATTAAATGAATTTTCCACTGTTTTATTTCAGCCGCCACCCTAACTACTAAAAGTTTCAATAATGAAACTTTCTGTACAATTGAAAGTTTCAGTAAGCTTCTATTACTAAATATATATATATATATAGTGTTTCTGCGAATTAGTGCGGATTCAATTCACAGGTGGCGCTGCTAGTTCGATTTAGTTGTCAAAAAAATGCTTCAAGAGGCTTCTCTTTATCAGTCTTATTATTGTACTCTTTGGAGGGAACTTTCAGATATTAAGCTGAAAAGAACAGATACTACACTTTGATCTTAGCCAAAAGGCCGAGAAGCGATACCGGAAAACTCAAAATCGGCGAGCCCAACTCAATCGCGGAGAATCTTAACACCGCGATTCAGAAATCGGCTTCGAATATAAAGCGCCATCTATGGGTTTAACGTGGAAGTAACATGGAGCATGCATGGTGCATGGTGTTTTAGTTCTTTGTTTGACGAATCTATTATAGTGACTACCACCCTGATATAAATGCCGCATTCACCTGCGCTATTGTATCTACATTGCACTCGTATTGGCGGATTGATAGTTTGAAATAATATAACCATTTATTGCATTCATAGCCATTACTTAGGAGTTATAAGGCGATTTGATAATAAAAGATAAATTATCAATTAAAAATGAAAACACCAGTCTTCTTAAAATTACTTTAATAATTTAATATAATCCGTTACATTGAATACAACATTAACAAGTGAACTACGTCAGCTAACACAGATAATAGCGACATTTTTCAACATTTTACGTGATGTTACACTCATTATAATATTTAGCACAGTTTGTATAAATATTGAATGACTACAGCTAAGTACAGTAGTGTTTGCTATAAATAATAATAAATACACAACATAGGTTTTTAATACTGATAGACTTTAATTAAATCTATACTAATATTATAAAGAGGAAAACTTTGTTTGTTTGTTTGGTTGTAATGAATAGGCTCAAAAACTACTGGACCGATTTTAAAAATTCTTTCACCGTTGGAAAGCTTAGTTTTCTAGGAGTAACATAGGCTACTTTTTATCCCGGGAAAAATAACGGGTCCCACGGGAAAGACCACGGGAGCGAAGCCGCGGGCATAGTGCTAGTGGAATATAAAAGTGAAGTTTTGCAAGAATGTATATACCCGGTACCCGGTACCTGTATTACCTAAACTATGAAGTTTAAATATAACATAACGTTACGCCTGCATTCCTGGTAGGGTTAGGCAGAGGGGCACTTATACTATGTGCAATTTTAATCGTCTTACAAATGTGGTCCACTTGATGTATCCGACATAAATAATGCATTACAAAAAGTAACATCCTGTTAATAATGTTTATGTTTCGAACGGTAGATCATGCCATCCCCCTTTTCTATGAGACAAAATTTCTTAAGTCAATCTAAAACAGTCCACGTCCAATCCTCTACAGGCTGTTTTAAAGAACGTCGTGCGTTTACGATATGTGTGTATGTTTTTTAATGAACGACGTCAATGGATGACATGAATTGGGCTGCCGTTGTAAGACGTTTAAAATTGCACGGTGTAGAACAACCACATATCGCCAGTAATGCTTAAGTCCCATGTTAAACCCTATTGCCATCTACAGGGGACAAATTTCCAAACTCCGGGCGGAAAATTTCCAAATGAAAAACTTTAAGCTCAAAATAATTAATAGATAAACAGAATAGATAAAAGAGCTCTCTCCTTCTCCTCTTTTATCTATTCTTTCACAGAACCGATCACATTTCACAGAATAACAATTCATCAGTTTAAATAAAGTTTTTAAGAGCATTATTATTGAAATCTTCACAGTCTAAACTACTACTACACTAGTTCTCAGATAAAATTGTGTCAAATTCAAAACGTTATACAAAGTTAAAATTGTTATACGGTACAGGTTAGAGCCGTGAAATCCTCATAAAATATATAATTTCTACCTCCTAAAAAATCGGAACAATATACCAGGGGTTAAATGACATGTTTATATTAAACTTCGGGTCAAACCGGCCAAAATCTACCTAATATACATAACTATGTATAAGTACATCAACTATAAAGAGCATAGACAATAGAATATAGAGTAATATAGAGCAGATAGATCTACACTCTACAATAACAGATCTTATACTTATGCATTACGTTTATACAATTTTTTTAACAGTTTATTATTTGTGCTAAAACATTTTGCGGTGCAACACCTTTATATTTTATCTACGTATACGTTGAATTTTGTTCTATTATAAAGGTGAAATCGAATTCATGGGCAATATATAAGGGGTCATTGTTCTCATCAATATGAATTATTTTACTATGGCAACACATCTGAAATCGCGAAAAAAAAAACAGATGTACTATTTGGCGAGTTATGCGATCATAATGAATGGAACAACAGATTTTTTTTTCACGTTCCCATAATAAACGTTGTTCATAATGATGAGTACAATGACCCCTAAACATTGCCCATGAATTCAATTTCACCCTCGATAATACATTACAATTGTTAATACATTTGTTATAATACCATCCTACATTTTAGAACGCCAGCATCCCCTAAGAAGCAACGTGACACTGCTCCTAACAGTTGGATCTTCTATTAGAGCCTGCAAGCCTTTTAAACCTTTTTCTTAAAGGCAATATAAGCTACTGAAGCGGAAAAATAAGCCTAAATATTTATTCATCGGTTAAAGAACACAATTAGGTAGGCCTTTTCTTTCTCTAAATAAAATTGTTGGTTAGAACTGAAATCGCCTGACTGACTGGCTATCAAATCGTTATGTTCTTTACGCGCGATAAAAGCAGCTGCCATCACCATAGACAAGATAGAAGAGGTACAGCTAGAGACAGCGTCACTATGTGGAGATTTTTATCTGTTGTGGTCAGAACAATCATATTCAAGATACTCCTTGCATATTTATCCTTTCTATATAGTTGTAAGTTATGGCAACAATTTAAAAGCGGTCGACAAACTTACACCACAGTTAAATACATTGACTACAATTTCACACGGTGACTTTAAACGTTAATATTTTTGTCGTAAATTGCAGCACACTACATTCTCAAGGTATCTTACGTGCAAAGGTGTTAAGAAACGACAACCAGAGAAGAACCACACACAAAGTTGTGACTGTCATCTTACAACTAACAACATTGCCAAACCAGTATCCCTGAATCCAGAATCACAAATATCGCAAGAGATACTTTTGAAATGCAAAAAAACAGCGCATAACTCATAGTTTGAGCTTCATTCTTCATGTTCAGGTTATCTGGCGCACCATGATGGCAAGGGCGTCATGCGGAGGCGGTACATCGAAGACAGGAGTGCCTGAGGAGTCCTTGTAGTCCACGTAGCGTACGGTGCGGATTACATCCATGCCTAGAGAGCTGCATATGCGCTGCGAGTAAGCGCCTGTTGCGTCTGCTTTGAACAACTAGAACAGAAACATGAAGATGAGGCATAAGAGGGTTTCTATAAATATATATACAGAGTTGATACGACAGAGGGGCTTTCCTTTAAACAGCTTATACTAGGGACCATTTTCAAGCTCTGTACCAAAAATCAATTAAATAGGAGCAGTAGTTTAGTCGCTAATGTTTTTTTAAGTTTTTGCCCCGTTTGAACACGATGTATCTTTCCTAACAGCGCTCCGGCGCGTGCGCGTCGGTGCCGCTGCGTTACAAGGTCAGTTTTTTTTACAAAGGGTGGTTGCGTTTTACTCTGATTTATAAGCTATTTAGTTTGTTTGAAAAAATAAAAACCTCATTTTTGGTGCTTTTTATTTTATACCGTACCGAGTTAATATTAAACACGTATAGTATACGTAGTGTAATTTAATGCCCCTCTGTCATATCAACTCTGTATATATAATTAGTTTATCAGCCATCTCGTTACCATAACACAAGCATTAGGTTGCTTAGCTTGGGACTATATGGCGTTGTGTCATGTCAAATCTAACCTTTGATAAATTTCCTAAATGGGATGTATTTGGGGTCTCAAATGCCAAGGAGGAAAGGTCTTAAACACTAGTTCTGACACAAAGACGCAAAGCAATTACTTGTAGGTAAGCTAATTCTCGTAAATAAAGTATGAGTTATAAACCCATGAACGGTACCGTAAACGGTCAAAGCCTGCTCTCAGAATATTCCTATTTATTTCTTACATTGGGTTGTCCACGTCCCCGAGCAGTATTGGACACCTAAAATCTACTCTTTATCTTCTCCCAATTAATTAACTAGGTGCTCCTGCGCGATTTCACCCGCTGCTCGGCTCCTATTGGTCGTAGCGTGATGTTACATACATAGCCTATAGCCTTCCTCGATAAATGGACTATCCAACACAAAAATAATTTTTCAATTCGGACCAATAGTTCTATTAGCGCGTTCAATCAAACAAACTCTTTACCTTTATAATCCTACTAATATTATAAATGCGAAAGTTTGTGAGGATGGATGGATGGATGTTTGTTCCTCTTTCACGCAAAAACTATTGAATGTATCTGGATAAAATTTGGCACAGAGATAGATTATAGTCTAGAATAGCACATAGACTACTTTTTATCCCGGCAGAATATACGGTTCTCGTGGGATAATTTCCTACAAACACGCGGGCGAAGCCGCTGGCAAAAGCTACGAGTAGTATTAGTATAGATTATCCACGCCATACTCTAATGTGCTGTACTACTAAGTTCCCTTTTACTAACCCTAAAACCTGTATCATAAACTGTATCTATTTGTGTAAATACTTTATAGAAATTGATAAAAAACTATAGTTTTTAAAAGCATCGATAAGTTCAAAGAACAATCAGTCACTAACATCCAAAAAAAAAAACGTCACATAGTTCTTTATGTGTCCCCTAGTTAGGTGGCAGTAGTGTTGCCCAAATGCAAGACCAAGACGAGACTTAGGCCAGTCTTGGTCTTGGTCTTGCGTCAATACACCTGGTCTTGGTCTTGGTCTTGGTATTGCGCTCTCAGTCTTGGTCTTGGTCTTGGTCTTGCAGCAAGAGTCTCGCAAGTCTTGCAAGTCTTGCAAATACCTATTAGCCTATTGCTATTTATTGAACACGTTAGTTTAGAATGAGTTTGACTTTGAAAAAGTCATTTTTTTTTTAATTTTTCCTCGACCTTTATGAACTTGGAGAGTTGTATTGATGATTTTGATGATTATAATTCTGTAACTACATACGTCTTACAGCGCGAATAATATTGTAATCAACAAACAATCTAGCACTGGCTTGCAAATTGCAAAAAAAATAAGAAAATTTGAATTTCGCGGGCTATCGTGGAGCATTCACTAATGTACAATGTTAATCAACCAATAATAGAAGACTACAGGCAAAAATAAGGAAGTGCGTGTCGTGTTGAGATTTGCAGATTTCATTACAGTGTGCGTAGGTACATTTTTTAGGCAATTTGTCGTACTCGTGTCTGGCGCGCTTTGCTATACCTACGTAGTCTGTCATCGTTGAACATGGGCAGTGGCGGCGACCTTTGATATGAAAGCGGCGGCGGCGACACAAAGTCTAGGAGCGGACTAAATTTTTACCTATTTTGGTAGGGTTGTCAATGTTGGCATTAGTACAGAAAAATATAATTAATTAAACACAACGTTTATCAACTTTTTAATAACTAGGTATCCACGATAGAAAATTTATTCTACTAATTTCCTAAGTAATCAGTCTAAATATATTTTTCATAATTTTTATTTTTCAATAATTTGTTGTGTGTAATTGAATGGTAAACTCTAAATCTTACTTGAGAGCTTTTTTTAAAATAAAATTATGGAAAGCCCTGACATGACATAATTATACAATTTTTAATCTTGCTGCTCACATTTTAGTACCACTCACTATCTATCATTTACCGATATTAACAATGATTATTTCGAAATCAAAATATTTGCAATTCAATAGATGCGATACCTACTTAGTTATTAATTATCATCTCGCCCGACAGCTTTAAACGCTGTAGTGTTCGAATTCGAGCCAGTGTGAGAATGTATTTATACAAGAAACTCAAAGCATTCAATTTATACCTACCTACTGCTGAGACATCTTCAAGGTCATTTAATTTTATCCTCCTGTACCAACCCTACCAAAATAGGTAACAATTTTGTGTGCCTCTGTCCGTACTCTTTGTCGGCGAATGCGGCGCTCAAACAGTGTCAAATGCTGTGATACACTTGTTGCAAACCGCGGCGTCTTTGTCGGTAAATTATCAAATAAGTAGGTATATAATACATCGACCGACCAACAGTTTATTCGCGGAACGTCACATTATCCCAATCAACCTTGACCTTAATTCTTTAGCGATAAAGTTCAAAATCTGTTAAAGAAATTTGACAGATTGTAGTAGCTTGATGTGCTGGCGTCTGTACCATAACATTGGCTGCCGTAGAAACTGTTACTAGACCTACTCGACTCGCTGTTAGTTTTAAATTTTGCTGAATAAGAATAATAATATAAACTTTGAAACATAAGTAGGTACCTACATAATGTTTATATAATTTTGTTGGCTATAATTTTAAGCACATACCAACCTACTAACGTTACATCTGCACATTAGACATAAACAAGCATCTATACTAATATTATAAAGAGGTAAAATTTGTAAGTTTGTAAGTTTGTAAGTTTGTATGTTTGTAAGTTTGTATGTAGGGGGTAATCTCCGGAACTAATGATCCAATTTCAAAAATTTTTTCACTGATAGAAAGCTACATTATTCCTGAGTGCTATAGGCTATAAATTATATTTATATCATACAAATTAGCCGAGCTATTGCATTTTTCGTCTAGCAAGTCGGAAAGAAATACCTCCGAAAACAGAATTATTTGCATGCGCTGCCTAAACAGTTGTTTAAAATTGAAAGCAATGTATGGCAACCCGGTTCGCCTTAATTATTTCTACAAAAAAGTCCGCGACACCACATTTCTATCTTTTGTATTTTAACTTTTATATTTCGTTTTATGTTTTAAAAAAGTATTTTTTTGACTTACTTCTGTTTGGATGATTATTTAAACAAGAAAATATCAATTCTTATCAAATAAAATTATTTTATGATCACAAGGACATCACAGAGATAAAATTTGCCCTCTACAGTATGTCAATTGGTTATATATTTTCCGAGATAATATAAAATTACTAAACGCAAAATGCTAAAAAATTCGCCGAGCTCAACTATCATTCCTACTTCCTACGTGCTTTGTGCGGACGTTTTATCGTTTTAGAGAAGCTTTAAATTAAATAGGTTCCTCACTTAAATTTTATATTTTTAACGTTAACATTTTTAAATGATGGTTTGTATTTTGTATATAAGTAGTGTAATATCTTTTGCCAGCGGCTTCGCCCGCGTGGTTGTTGGAAATTATCCCACGGGAACGGGTACGTTTTTCCGTGATAAAAATTAGCCTATGTGTTATTCCAGACTATAATCTATCTCTGTGCCAAACATCCAGATCCGTTCAGCCGTTTTGGCGTGCTTGAGTAACAAACATCCATCCATCCATCCAAACTTTCACATTTATAATAGTAGTAAGATAACTGGGGCCGCTCCTGTGGGACATCGGTTACGACTGGGTGCTGCGGGCCGACCTCCCAGACGGCGTCAGCGTAGTTTGCTACGCTAACGACAAGCTGGTCCTGGCGCAGGGGAGGTCGCATCAGTCGGCGGCCGACGCAATGACACGCGGGGTTGCGACAGTCATTGAGAGGATCCGGCAGTTGGGTCTCGAGGTGGCATTGCAAATCCGAGGCCATGTCCTTTCATGGACCTCGGAATAGGCCACCATCGGGATCCCAACTTACGGTAGGAGGGGTTCACATCGGCGTCGAGACCACGATGAAATGCCTAGGTCTGGTCCTCGACAGCCGATGGAATTTCGTGGAGCATTTCCGACGTTTGGCCCCCAAGCTGGAACGGACTGGGGCCGCCTTCAAGCGGCTCTTGCCCAATTTGAGGGGGCCAAACGCCTCCTGCCGGAGGCTTTACGCGGGAGTCGTGCGCTCCATGGCCCTATACGGGGCCCCGGTATGGGCGCGTTCACTGCGGTGGCGCGTTCACTATCTGAACGCGCCCCAAAAGGTGGTAGCCATACGGCTTATCCGGGGGTACCGCACGATCTCGGGCGAGGCGGCAAGCCTCCTTGCCGGACTGCCGCCGTGGGATCTGGAGGCGATAGTCCTCGCGCACCTGTACGAGTGGCGCACGGAGGTACTAAGCCGGGAGGAAACTCCGTTTCCGCAGCAAATTGCGGCGGAGCGGACGGACCTCCGGCGCGATCTCATGGCGGCCTGGAATCAGCGACTGTCGCAACCCAGCGCAGGGCACGCCACGATAGTGGCGGTAAGACCCCTCTTTGAGAAGTGGCTAGAGAGGCGTCACGGCGCCCTCACCTACCGCCTGACGCAGGTCCTCACCGGGCATGAATGTTTCGGGAGGTTCCTGCACATCATCAGGCGGGAGGAAACGCCCGGGTGTCACCATTGCGAGGATCGCCCAGAGGACACGGTAGAGCATACGGTGCAAACCTGCCCCGCTTGGGTGGAGCACCGCCGTGTCCTCATAGAGCCGATCGACGGCGGCGACCTCTCGCGCCCGGCCCTGGTGCAAGCCATGGTCCGGGGCTAGAGGGAGTGGGAGGCAGTCACCTCTTTCTGCGAAAAAGTCACGCTCGCGAAGGAGGTGGCGGGATGGGAGAGAGAAAGGTCCTCCCGTCCCAGCCGCCGCGGGAGACGCTCCGGGCGTCGGGAGCCACGTGACGACTCCCGGCCACCGTAGGCGCGGGCCTGCGGGCGGTGACTAATGGGTGACTCACCGTCCGATCAGCACCAGACCCGTGCCGGACGGCGCGTATATGTTCCACGCGCGCCTCAAAGAGATGTCAGCATATGAAGGGGCCCCTCAGGGCCAAGCCTGCCGGGTAAGCGGGATTGTCCGAAAGGGTTACCGCTACCCCGGAACATAAAGGGCTACGGAAGGAACATGGATGGGTTTTAGTCAGTAAGAGTCTGACACTCCCTTCCGCTCCACCCAGAGCGGGAGCAGTCATTGGATGATTTCCCAGCCTTAAAAAAAAAAAGGGTGTCGTAAAAAGCGACTAAGTTGAGCAGAAAAGATCACCTCGGTAATCTTTGGAAATTCTGATCCGATTCCAAAAATTCTCTCAATAATGGGAACCTACAGTATTGCCGAGTATCATAGGATATATTTAATGTTAAAACTAGAAATTTTCCGCGTACGAAGTCGCGGGCAGAAGCTATAATATATATAATTATAGGTAGATACCTACAAGGTATGAACTTTGCTAGCAAGTTATTCTAGGTACATTTAATCACATGGGATGATGGGAACAGATTTGTGAGTATTAACACGCTACCTACTTAATAAATAGTTGAAATGTAATAAGTACCTACCTAATCAATACAATACCTTTTAGGGTTCTTTCAGACGAGCGGCACGTTGCCAACTGCAGATACAACTACAGCCCTTAGTTTAGTGTTATGACGATACGGTTTTGATACTGGGGAACGTCTATCAAAATCGGGATTAAAACCAAAGAGGTACCTACTTAATAACGCCCAAATTTCAAATTGTCTTAACTGCAAGACGCAAGAGTCTTGCAGGCTTAAGTCTTGTCTTGCTCAAGTCTTGCAGGGTTTAGTCTTGGTCTTGGTCTTGCTACAATAAGGCGGTCTTGGTCTTGGTCTTGGTCTTGCGGAAATGCAAGAACAAGACCAAGACTGCAAGACCAAGACCGATTTTGGGCAACACTAGGTGGCAGAAGTGATGGTGAAACGAAATTTTATATAGGGGCTGGTTTAGGGAAGCTTTTAAGTAAAGGGTCCCATACTTATGTGGTAGTATAGGGGGTGCTGGTGAAAACGGGCATAAGACTCGCGTGCCGTCTATAGCTCATTACGTATTGATATAGGTCAGTAGGACAATGAAGGGGAATTCGACCAAACAGTTTCTACATTAACACAATAGCCATAATCATGTGAAAGTGAAAGAAAACATCGGAGGAAACCGACATGTCTTAGAACCAACAATTCGAAGACATGTGACATCCACCAACCCACAGTGGGCCCGCGTGGTGGAATACGGCCCAATTCTTCTCGAAGAGAGGCGGCCACAGCAGTGGGAACATTATAGGCTGATTATGCTATAGTCATGTATATCTTCGAACTATATTACCTTAAATCCGTTCTCTTTAGCGATGTCTATGCTCCTTGACATCAGTTCCTTAGCGAGTCCGCGTCCCCTTGCATTCTGATCCACGGAGATTATCCTGCATTCCAAAATTTTCTCTACCTGGAAATGTTTAAACAATTTTTTTGATTTATCGTGTTATGAAGAACATTCCTAACAAAAATTCAAATTTCAGACAATATCGATTCGGCCACTATATAGGGTTTAATTAAAGTCGTCGAAAGCAGACGTAAAAAATTTGCTGTTCAGAACATTTTGATGAGTTAGGCGAACAGCAGATATTTTTTTCGCAATTTCACGTGCCGTAGTAAAAGTTGCTCGTCATAATTAGTACAATGACCCCTTAAGACAACTTAAATTTAACCGTGTATAAAGTTAAAACGTATATTCCATAACCCTTGCATGCGTGGACTTGTGTAGACATGTTTCTAACACTAGAGTGTAAGAAACATTGGCTCTTGATGAAGTAGATGCATAAACCAAGGGGCTTAAGTTAAGCTTAAACTCACTATGTGTAGACCCCCGAAATTTAAAAATATTACACTGCTACAACACTAAATGTCTGTCATAAGGGATACTTTAAAAAATAACATGGCTTGAAGTGCATTTGAACCAAAGCATCGACGAAAGTCGCAGTCAATACGTCTGACTTTTATTGAGATTAGGATGAATTTATCATATCACCTCCGATGGATGGGCGTTATAATTTCAGGATATATTTACTTTAATTAACACTAGTTACCAGAAGCTAGTTTTTTTTAAATATAGATTGCAAAATAAATTCGGAAAGAAGACCACTAAAGACATCGAGAAACCATTAGTTAGCAGTTACGAAAACTCCTTTTTATGGAATTTAACCTCATATCCACTTTAAGCCAGTTTAAAATCTCCAATCTACCTAGTCCTAGACGAATGAATGAATAATGTTTTTAAAAAATAATAAAAAGCTGTTGTTCAGTTATGTCAAATTTGAATTTGTATGTGTCTTGTTGGGGACCTAGTTGATGAAACTGTGCGTACCTATTATACAGGCTGAAATTTTCATTATGCTCGCATAACTCGTTAAAATGTAGGGAAAAGCAGTTTTTTTTTGCCATTTCAGATTCGTTTCCATAGTGAAAGTTGTTCAAAATGATGAGTACAATGACGCCTTAAAATAATGCCCATGAATCCAATTTCTCCCTGTACAGGGTGTAACCGAAAGGGTATATACATACAAAAAGATATGCTACAGACCACCAAACTGAACAACATTTCCCTACATTTCGACGAGTCACGTGACTAAAAATGTATATTTCGAAGTTGGTCCCATAGGAAAAGTTGTTCAGTTTGGTGGTCTGTAGCATATCCTTTTGTATGTATATACCCATTCGGTGACACCCTGTATATGCCAAATAATTTATCATGTTTGATGTATGAGTATACCTTAAACTGAGTTTCACACAGTCTTAACTCACTTGAAACGTGTTGAACAGATCCAGCTCCTGGCTGACGGAGTACAAGATGGTGAAGATCTTGTTGTACTTCTCGTCCGAAGACTGCTGGATCTTCTCGATCGACTGCTCGATGTCGCCGGGTCATAAGATTCCGTTGAGGCCTACTCCCAGCACCTGGAATCATATAAATACGCTGGTTCTCTGCCTGTTCGCCGAAAATTGTTTGCCAAATGTTCACTTGCCAACCAACGTTTCGCAGAATTTTATTCCGCCGAATAATCATTTGCCAACTTATCATATAATTTTGTTTTATTTCCCAACCTCACAGTTACCAACTGTACGTTTGGTCTGCTTTTCATAATGACACTTTTTAAAACGCCAACTTTCATTTAGCAGAATTTTTTGCAATTAGTTATTGTAATTATTATTTTACTTTACTTTATCTTTAATATGACCTAACCTAACTGTTTCCTTTTACAAAAGCTAACCTAACCTAACTTAACTGTTTCTTTTTACAAAAGCGATTCGCTTCTGGCACATCGCCGGCCGCTGCCGCGGCACGCTCGCTTCGCTCGCTCGGCTCGTGCGTTGTTTGTCATACTCTAACCTAACCTAACCTAACAACCTTAGACTTCTATTGTAATAGTTGTGTGGCCTAGTGAAATGGTTGACAAATGATAAATGTCCCAAACGTTTTGTGTCATTATAATAATCGGCTTAACAATAATTCTACCAAATGAAACGTTGTCATACAAAAATTTGCTAATCGTTAGTTGTCAAAGTGAAACATCGGCGAAGCGTTGGTTGGCAAGTGAAAATTTGGCAAACAATTTTCTGCGAAAAGGCAGGACACCAAATACGCTATTATTATACTTGGTTACTAAGACAGTGTGCTTATTTCTGGCGAAAGATGGGTGTAGGTCCACCGCTGCCTAACCTTTCGGCCTCGAAACACAGCGTAAAGTATAAAGTATTTTTGGAGTATAAAACAGTAATAAAAACACTGGGACCGAAAACCCTAAATTAAATAATAAGTTCGCGAAACAATATGGCGGAACGAGACTTACCGAGACAGGCATGTAGCGACTTGCGCGGTACGGCAAATATGCGTCTACGCAGTAAACGTGTGGGAAGCGGACTGGGCGAGCGGACGTGCAGGTGCGCAACGCGTTAGGCCTGTCTCGCAACGCGTATCACGAACGCGTATTATGTTATGTGTTTGTTTCTGGGCGTAAAAAACTTCCCCGTGATTGAAACACTCAATTTAGTAGTGTGAACATGGTGTACAGACGCCAGCACATAACGTTATCCCTAACTGTCAAATTTTCTCAATTAAAAATGAACCTTATGACTTTGCAATAAAGTTGAAATACTATCAAAGAAATTTGACAGATTGTGGTAACTGATGTGCTGGCCTCTGTACATAGTTTTTAAATACAGTACTCCCAAATTAATAATGCACATGCAGATCTTCGCTAATTGTCGTATTCCCGGAAACACCCGAATCATTGAATTGTTCGAGTCCTAAACAATGCACTTGCATTTTGTACCTTGTTCCAAAGATATAGGAGTCAATATCATGTGTACACAATCGAAAACAATTCTGGCGGTCGGCGGCGGTCGGCGGTCAGTCAAAGGTCCGTCTGTCGTCTTGTTATATTGGTGGTGAATGCACGTGTTCTCTCTGTCTGGAATTATATAGAGCTGCTATTACACACCCTTCTTGGTTTTGTTTTCGAAGGTGAATTAAATTTCAACTTTAATTATCTTATTCTTTAAATAGTTAATTTTGTACAATATGTAAATATACTAACATTTTTCACGTTCTTTCAATATTAAAAAATTAAAAATACCTACGTAAAATACATATTAAGTACCTACTAGAAAAAACATTTTAAAAATCAGATTTAGGCTTATAAATTATAGCTCGCTATTTACTTACATGGAATTATTGAATCAAATTTCGTTACTGATAAATCAATATTTATCTCTTTTAGGACAAAACACATAATTCTACTAAATTATGCATGAAGAAAATGCACTTAACCACTCTATATACATATCGTCTTCCGACGCTCGGGGAATACGACCGTTGCCGAACAGTGGCGAAGATTTCTATGTGCATTATCACTTTGGGAGACCTGTACTCCCCATTTTGACATAACTAGACTGCATTGTTTTAGAGCCCGTGTTTCATACCTGTGATCCTTATGGCCTTGCTCATCACCGCACATGCGATGATGGTGCAGTTTTGGGTTTCAAAATTGAGTAATGTTACTGCCTTGAATAATATGTCGTGAATACTGACCGTATCTCCTTCAACAGCGGCGATCGACAGTCCATCAGCAATAGTCACAGCACAGAGCCTCTCCAACGCCGCGTGAGGCTCGCCTCGTTTGCACAGCGACACTGCCTTGTTCAGAGGCTCATCAGCGAAGAAGTTGTCCCGCAGATGCTTTATGACAGCCTCGCCCATGTCCGGGGTTATGATCACGAAGCGCGCCATCTGAAGCCAATTGGAAATGTATAAGAAACTAGATATGACCTGCAGTTTCATTCCCGTGTTCTCACGGAACCCTGAATTTTGGCGATTTTAGTTGTGTCACTCTTCAGTCCGAAGAAATCATGACGAATCCTTGCTCTTTCGCTGCGTGAAAGAAATAATACAAAGGCGTCATTAAAAATCCTGCCTGTCTCGTTGGTCTAGTATTCGCAAACGCTGCTGCGGAGCATGAGGTCTTGAGTTTGATCCCAGGTCGGGCAAAGTGTATCCAGGGTTTTACTGTCTGGAATTTCTCAGTAGCAGCTCAGATTCCGGATATGTGCCCGGTTGATAGCAATAGACTCGCCCCCTATTACATTGGAGTTAAACGTAAATAAACATAACTAGCGAAATTTTCTTGTACAGAGGCCAGCACATCAAGTTACCACAATCTGTCAAATTTCTTTGATAGTATTTCAACTTTATTGCAAAGTCATAAGGTTCATTTTTAATTGAGAAAATTTGACAGTTAGGGAAAGCTTGATGTGCTGGCGTCTGTACTATTGGTACACCTCTGCCCAACCCTTCGCGGAAACGAGGTGTCATGTTATGTTATAACGAATTCGTCATCTAAGCATATTGTACATCAAAGTAAGTAACTTGGTGCAAAATAAATTGCAGGGATATGACTTTTATTTTTAGTGTGAATATTTTCTGGATAGTGAAGTGAAAAACACGAAATATTTTGTTATGGGTGCAATGTAACGGTACAAGATACGTGGGAGTATGAAAAGTAAAGGTAAGTTACTACATGTTGTTAATGAGACATTCAATATTTCCAGAAGGTTCCCAGGTTCTGTGGTCAGTGGGATTGTCCGAAAGGGTCAACGATGCCCCGGAACACAAAAAGAACATGAATGGGTTTTAGTCAGTAAGAGTCTGACACTTCTTTCCGCTCCACCCAGACCGAGAGGAGTCATTTAATGGTGTCCCATCCATAAAAAAAAGTATGGTTCAGTACAAAAAAAAAAATAGGATTAAGTGATTCTCCTTTTAAAGTACCTATTTCAACACACACATGTTTTTTTTTTTTTTTTATAGTAGGCTTAAAATCATAATACCTGTATTTAGAATTGTAGATTATCGAATTCGTTGACCTAGGCTAGCATAATTGCGTACTTGACGGACAGAGCCGTCATCTACCCCGGTCGTGATGGGGAATGGAACCGGCGAGAGATGTCGTGCGGTGTCCCGCAGGGATCGGTTCTGGGGCCGTTCCTGTGGGACATCGGTTACGACTGGGTGCTGCGGGCTGACCTCCCTGACGGCGTCAGCGTAGTTTGCTACGCTGACGACACGCTGGTCCTGGCGCAGGGGAGGTCGCATCAGGTGGCGGCCGACGCGATGACACGCGGGGTTGCGATAGTCGTTGAGAGGATCCGGCAGTTGGGTCTCGAGGTGGCATTGCACAAGTCCGAGGCCATGTCCTTTCATGGGCCTCGGAATAGGCCACCATCGGGATCCCAACTTACGGTAGGAGGGGTTCACATCGGCGTCGGGACCACGATGAAATACCTGGGTCTGGTCCTCGACAGCCGATGGAATTTCGTGGAGCATTTCCGACGTTTGGCCCCCAAGCTGGAACGGACTGGGGCCGCCTTCAAGCGGCTCTTGCCCAATCTGAGGGGGCCAAACGCCTCCTGCCGGAGGCTTTACGCGGGAGTCGTGCGGTCCATGGCCCTATACGGGGCCCCGGTGTGGGCGCGTTCATTGCGGCGACGAGCCGCTCACTATCTGAACGCGCCCCAAAAGGTGGTAGCCATTCGGCTAATCCGGGGGTACCGCACGATCTCGAGCGAGGCGGCAAGCCTCCTTGCCGGACTGCCGCCGTGGGATCTGGAGGCGATAGTCCTCGCGCGCCTGTTCGAGTGGCGCGCGGAGGTACTAAGCCGGGGGGAAACTCCGTTTCCGCAGCAAATTGCCGCGGAGCGGACGGACCTCCGGCGCGATCTCATGGCGGCCTGGAATCAGCGACTGTCGCAACCCAGCGCAGGGCACGCCACGATAGTGGCGGTAAGGCCCCTCTTTGAGGAGTGGCTAGAGAGGCGTCACGGCGCCCTCACCTACCGCCTGACGCAGGTCCTCACCGGACATGGATGTTTCGGGAGGTTCCTGCACATCATCAGGCGGGAGGAAACGCCCGGGTGTCACCACTGCGAGGATCGCCCAGAGGACACGGTAGAGCACACGGTGCAAACCTGCCCCGCATGGGCAGAGCACCGCCGTGTCCTCGTAGAGGCGATCGGCGGCGGCGACCTCTCGCGCCCGGCCCTGGTGCAAGCCATGGTCCGGGGCGAGAGGGAGTGGGAGGCAGTCACCTCCTTCTGCGAAAAAGTTATGCTCGCGAAGGAGGTGGCGGGATGGGAGAGAGAAAGGTCCTCCCGTCCCAGCCGCCGCAGGAGACGCCCCGGGCGTCGGGAGCCACGTGACGACTCCCGGCCACCGTAGGCGCGGGCCTGCGGACGGTGAGTAATGGGTGACTCACCGTCCGATCAGCACCAGACCCGTGCCGTACGGCGCGTATATGTTCCACGCGCGCCTCAAAGAGATGTCAGCATATGAAGGGGCCCCTCAGGGCCAAGCCTGCCGGGTAAGCGGGATTGTCCGAAAGGGTTACCGCTACCCCGGAACATAAAGGGCTACGGAAGGAACATGGATGGGTTTTAGTCAGTATTGTCTGACACTCCCTTCCGCTCCACCCAGAGCGGGAGCAGTCATTGGATGATTTCCCAGCCTTAAAAAAAAAAAAAAAGGCTAGCATAATTGGTGATATTACTAAGAACACGTGAACGGCCCGTTCGTAAATTAAGTAAATTATGCATAATAGTGGAGTGTAGCACACATGTAGAAACTTTTATAATGAACGATATCAGACTGTCTTGAATCAACCGAAGTGTTTCAACTCGCAAAGTTGTCTAACACAATTTATGTTGCTACATTTGAAAATAGCAATATATTCTCAATACATTTAGCGGGCGGTGGGTGTGCCTTGATAAACCGATTGCCCGAGCTCCGAGCTCTCCCGAGCTTTATCGAACGATCCTACGATGTACCTAATTATTCTGCATGAGCTGCAAAAACTATTTTCATTTTCCATTGTGTGAAATTATACGAAGTACGTACCTAGGGGCCAATAACCCCGGTTCAATGCGCACCAACAGACTAAACTAAATCAAATGAATAATGTAACACTACGAAGTATCTGCGAATACATTTTAATATTTACTCTGCCTAAAGAAATAATGCTGCCTCGTTGCATGTGCTAATACTGAGCATGAAGTCCAGGGTTCAATGCCCGGGTCGGGTAATGTTTTATTGGGTTTTTCCGTCCGGATTTTTTTTAATAGTAGCCCGGAGTCTGCATTTTTCACGCAAAAGGCTCAGTCCTATTTAACGAAAGTAAAAGTTTGACACTGGTTTTCCACCCTTAAAAAAAGGCGTGATGTAAGGTTTATGTTAAAAAAATAATTTGTTTTTTCAGATCTAGGTGAGGTAGGAAATGTGAATGATGAAGGCCCCCGTCAATCATATAACTTGATACTGACGAAACCATATTATAAGTTCTGACGTCCCTCCTTAATCAATAAATAATGAAATAAATAAGTAACTATCTATTGCCGTCAGTTTAATGAAACTTGAAATCAAAGGGCAGGAAACGATTGCATGTTTCTAAAAGACATAAAAAAAGAGATTCTTAAAATACCTTTTCAGTACCCAACTTAGACATTGTATCTATGAAAGACGATCGTATGCAAAATGCCGACCACATTAAATATTCGAAGACATGTCACATCCCGTAATCCACCCGCTCTGGGTGCAGGTAGTGATTACGGCTCTCTCCCTCTCACAGTGAGCTGGTTTGGTCCTGTAGTGTGCAGCTCACCTAACCTTATATTTGTAACTGCACACACTAATTATACACATTATTATACGAATCGTCAAACTGAACAGTTCTCTTTTATTTCGACAACATCACTATAATACAGTGGGAGTACAACAACATCAGTGGGAGTATAATAGCCTGATAATGCTATGTCAACCTCATCTAATTTAAAAAGTGACAAACCTACTTATAGGATTAATCAACATTTCAAAGCCCAGCATTTCTTCTTTAAGCGGGATTGTCCGAAAGGGTTACCGCTACCCCGGAACATAAAGGGCTACGGAAGGAACATGAATGGGTTTTAGTCAGTAAGAATCAGACACCCCCTTCCGCTCCACCCAGAGCGGGAGAAGTCATTGGTTGATTTCCCAGCCTTAAAAAAAAAAACCATTTCTTCTTCCCAGCTAAAGCACTAGGAAATGCTTAGTGGTGGGCGTTTTTGGGGGACTGTCATATGTAACTTTGACCTTCAAAAAGAGCTGATTTTCAGCCTAATTTGTATAAATGACTTTTGATTTTGATTTATCTTTTACAGTAGGTCGCACTTCGGGTTATGAAAATCGAATCGATACAAAACGAAAACAAAATCGATACTCATTGTCTCCTTAACAATGGTAATGACGTGTAAAAGTTAAATGTTTCTTTTACACGTCATTACCATAAAACACTCCCTCGTATAAGCGTTGATATAACCATGACCCCTTGTTGAGTCAGCATATTTGTTATCACAATGAACAGATGACTGCTGTGATTCACACGATTCATTAAGTCGAGACGCATGAAGTGGAAGGTTTATCGAATGAAATAAAAAATATTATTTAGCTCAATACTGTATGTCCAGTCTTACCAAGGGGTATCGTATTGCCCAGTTACTGGGTTGTTGAGGTTAGATAGGCAGTCGCTCCATATAAAATACTGGTATTCAGCTGCATCCGGTTAGACTGCAAGCCGACCCCAACACAGTTGGGGAAAGGCTAGGCAGGTGAAAACTGTATGGCGAGGAACAGATTAACCTGTTCACCGCCAAGCACTTGAATAGAAGGTCTTAATTTTAGCGTCACCAACGCAACTACTTTATATGATGTTCTTCATTTTAACTACTTCGTTGTTCTGTACTGTTCGTTATGCATTTATAGCTTGGCGCTGGGCGAGGCATCGCGTCCTGTGTACGTTGGCGGTGAAAAAAAAACTTTAGTGTAAAAAAAAGACGTTTATTTAGGTCTTTAATTTTTTACTTAATTTGATTTTTATTGTTTGTTGTTATAGCGGCAACAGTATTACACACTCTGCGAAAAAAATATTAGTTCAAAATATACAGCAATCTGACGGACGGACGGACAGCGAAACCTTAGTAATAGGGTCGGTAGCTTCGGATACGGAACCCTAAAACATTAGACAATTTTTAGTACGCTGATTGCGTTCAGTTATAGTTCTCAAACACCACACACAGGCACACTAACAAACAGTTCTATTCACCCCATAACTAACGAAGCGTGAAGTCCTATTGTAATCAACAAACGTCTAGTCTCTGACAACAACCGACGGCGAGGCTCCGATTTTGATAATTAATCATTTCATACACCCTGTCGCTTGCAGGGGCGGCGCTACGAGGAACGTGCTACGAGCTACGTGCTACGAATGTGCAAACTAAGAGTATGTATTATTGTTTTGAAGGTGAGAGAAGATACTCTAGGCTAGGCTCGAGTATTAATGCGCCATTCCTTAGTATACCGACATAAAATAGTCAAATTCTATATTCAACGGAAATTTGTCAGTTACTAAAATTTTTGTGAACCTTGTTTATGTTTTTTATAGTATTACTATTAATCAACTAATTAAATTTAATTTTGTAGTATATACATAATTGTTTATAACAGACACTGGTACAGATACGCCTTTTCCTCATGACGTTTGGAAGAAAGTAGAAACCACCGCGAGCTACGGATTACTAAAAGGATTTCTTCAATTTATAATTAAAGCGAAATTGAGTTAGTAAGCGCATCACTTGAGAACGGCAGGGCTGATTCGGTTCTCTTTTGTTTAAAAATTTTTGTAATAGGTTGAAGACTGTTTTTAGAGAAAGTAAGTTTTAAAAGTTTTCCGGATAATTAGACAATCATGAAAAACTGAGAGTCCTTTTTTATATGAGATTTTTGTATGAACTATTCAGTAGTTATAATAGGACAACATCTGTCAGTTAGTTTTAAATATAAGTATTATAGAGAGGAAAGATTTGTATGTAAGTATCTTTGTAATGAATAAACTCAAAAACTACTAAACGGATCTGCATGAAAGTTGGCATTATAGTCAGGAATAGCATATGTGTTTTTGATCCCGGAAAAATGTGCGGTTCCCCTTGGATAATGTGCGGTTCCCCTTGGATAATGTGCGGTTCCCCTTGGATAATGTGCGGTTCCCCTTGGATAATGTGCGGTTCCCCTTGGATAATGTGCGGTTCCCCTGTGATAATGTGCGGTTCCCCTTGGATAATGTGCGGTTCCCCTTGGATAATGTGCGGTTCCCCTTGGATAATGTGCGGTTCCCCTTGGATAATGTGCGGTTCCCCTTGGATAATGTGCGGTTCCCCTTGGATAATGTGCGGTTCCCCTGTGATAATGTGCGGTTCCCCTTGGATAATGTGCGGTTCCCCTTGGATAATGTGCGGTTCCCCTTGGATAATGTGCGGTTCCCCTTGGATAATGTGCGGTTCCCCTTGGATAATGTGCGGTTCCCTTTGGATAATGTGCGGTTCCCCTTGGATAATGTGCGGTTCCCCTTGGATAATGTGCGGTTCCCCTTGGATAATGTGCGGTTCCCCTTGGATAATGTGCGGTTCCCCTTGGATAATGTGCGGTTCCCCTTGGATAATGTGCGGTTCCCCTTGGATAATGTGCGGTTCCCCTTGGATGATGTGCGGTTCCCCTTGGATAATGTGCGGTTCCCCTTGGATAATGTGCGGTTCCCCTTGGATAATGTGCGGTTCCCCTGTGATAATGTGCGGTTCCCCTTGGATAATGTGCGGTTCCCCTTGGATAATGTGCGGTTCCCCTTGGATAATGTGCGGTTCCCCTTGGATAATGTGCGGTTCCCCTTGGATAATGTGCGGTTCCCCTTGGATAATGTGCGGTTCCCCTGTGATAATGTGCGGTTCCCCTTGGATAATGTGCGGTTCCCCTTGGATAATGTGCGGTTCCCCTTGGATAATGTGCGGTTCCCCTTGGATAATGTGCGGTTCCCCTTGGATAATGTGCGGTTCCCCTTGGATAATGTGCGGTTCCCCTTGGATAATGTGCGGTTCCCCTTGGATAATGTGCGGTTCCCCTTGGATAATGTGCGGTTCCCCTTGGATAATGTGCGGTTCCCCTTGGATAATGTGCGGTTCCCCTTGGATAATGTGCGGTTCCCCTTGGATAATGTGCGGTTCCCCTTGGATAATGTGCGGTTCCCCTTGGATAATTTCCTACATACTCGCGGGCGAAGCCGCTGGCAAAAGCTACTCTATATATATAAAAGAAAGACGGGTTTGTTCCCTTCGTTATAACTCGGGATCTGCTGGACCAATTTTCATGGTTTTTGTTTCGTTGGATTTGTCTCCGCCCTGAATCGCAGAATACATTTTAAATTTTTTTTTTTCGATCAGCTGCTTATTTTCCTCCTATATGGTAGGTAGGGTAGGGTAGGTAGGTAGGTAGGGTAGGTAGGTAGGGTAGGTAGGTAGGGTAGGTAGGTAGGGTAGGTAGGTAGGGTAGGTAGGTAGGGTAGGTAGGTAGGGTAGGTAGGTAGGGTAGGTAGGTAGGGTAGGTAGGTAGGGTAGGTAGGTAGGGTAGGTAGGTAGGGTAGGTAGGTAGGGTAGGTAGGTAGGGTAGGTAGGTAGGGTAGGTAGGTAGGGTAGGTAGGTAGGGTAGGTAGGTAGGGTAGGTAGGTAGGGTAGGTAGGTAGGGTAGGTAGGTAGGGTAGGTAGGTAGGGTAGGTAGGTAGGGTAGGTAGGTAGGGTAGGTAGGTAGGGTAGGTAGGTAGGGTAGGTAGGTAGGGTAGGTAGGTAGGGTAGGTAGGTAGGGTAGGTAGGTAGGGTAGGTAGGTAGGGTAGGTAGGTAGGGTAGGTAGGTAGGGTAGGTAGGTAGGGTAGGTAGGTAGGTAGGTAGGTAGGTAGGGTAGGTAGGTAGGTAGGGTAGGTAGGGTGGGTAGGTAGGGTAGGTAGGTAGGGTAGGTAGGGTAGGTAGGGTGGGTAGGTAGGGTAGGTAGGTAGGTAGGGTAGATGGGTAGGGTAGGTAGGTAGGTAGGGTAGGTAGCTGGTGTAGGTAGGGTGGGTAGGTAGGGTAGGTAGGGTAGCTAGGGTAGGTAGGGTAGGTAGCTAGGTAGGTAGGTAGGTAGGTAGGGTAGGTATCACAGTTAGGACAGGACAACGTCTGTCGGGTCAGCTAGTTTTAAATAAAACTTAAATTCAAAGCTTCCCTCAAAACGTTAATTATAAAAGCGTCAATATTCCAAGAGAGCTAAATATAAATCCTCCGTGAAACTAATTAAAAAAACGGGGAATGAAGTTCTTTGGTTTCCCAAAGAGGTTAAATTAAAACTTTAAATAAAAGAAGAAAGTTCTCGAACCGTAAAACAGCCGAGTCTATAGTTTCGCAGTTCGCCGTCCTTATTGAATAGGCTTTGTCACCGGGAGGGCTGGAGAGGGATGGGTGGAATTCCACCCGCTCCCTCAGGCCCTCACGAGACGATATTGCTAACCATTAGTCGAGAAATTTTGACAAGGACAGAACTTGAGCTTGGTTTTTAAGGTTTTATAAATGAGTCCTTTAGAATGTACTAAATTAATTAATAGACAATAATTCTTTATCTTCTTTTTGTGTGGTTAGTGACTAACCTGGTGTAGCAGTTTTAATGCTGCCCATGGGCCTCTGTCTTAGCTCCACATGCTGTTAAGTAATATCTCTCAGAGAAGCTGGTTTCTTCACAATGTTTTAAAAAAAAAAACCTAAATAATTGTTTTAATAGGCAATTAAAAAATGATTCTGACAATAACAAATAATTGAAGGAACCTGACAACGGATTTCAAAAACCAATAACTTTTTGGATGGCGTTAGATGAATTAAAGACTGAACAAAAGATATACACTACAGTATTAGTAATGGCCGCTTAACTTTTAAAAGTACTTAACACTAATGTGTAATAACATATAGGTAGGTAGGTATTTTATTAAAATGATACGACATTTATTGAGATAGTTATAACATCAACAAAAATAATAGGAACATCAGAACATTCAGTATTAAAAGCAATTTATTATGCTATAGGTGCCTCATACACAAAATTTTTCTTCATTTCCCAAAGGAGACTGAACTTTGTTGAGACGGAACAAAGTTTTAAGTTCAATGGCAGATGATAGAATAGATAGGAAACTTATGAAGTTATGACCGAAGTGAGTCCTATCGATTGACGATAACTACCTTGAATGTCGGAGAGAAATTGATTCGGATAATGCAGACTGTAAGGGCGAGGAGACTAGTTAGTTAAAGGTGGTGAGAATATGCTTTTTTTAAGGCTGGAAATCATCCAATGACTTCTCCCGCTCTGGGTGGAGCGGAAAGGAGTGTCAGACTATTACTGACAAAAACCCATCTATGTTCCTTCGTTAGCCCTTTATGTTCCGGGGTAGCGGTAACCCTTTCGGACAATCCCGCTTACCCGGCAGGCTTGGCCCTATGGGTCCCTTCATGGTGAGAATATGCTTGTAGAAGCTTTGAACGTAATTATGTGTGCCATCAAAACTGACCAATTTATTATCATCATATTTTTTCCTGTTATACATACTTTCTAAGTTGCTTCATATTCTTAGACACTACTGACTGACAGGAAGGGAAACATCGTGAGGAAACCCATGGACCTTTGGTCTGAGATCACCAACCCTCACTGAGCCAGCGTGGTGATCAAGCTCATTCCTTCTCTGTATGAGAAGTGGCCTTAGAACCCATCTTCATTGCAGCCGAAACATGGCGCGCCCATCAAGTTACTGTTTCAATATTTGTAGTCACATCCTTAAGAAAGAGTTTGTATGTAGTTATAAGGATTAGTCTTCAGTAGCAGCCCGGCAGTAAGTCTTGGTGGCGTTGCTAAAGCGGGCCATGTTATCGTAGTTTATCTATACACTGCTGTACATAGATCTCCCCTAAGCGCCGCCATAGCGAACTGTTCTGTGTTCCTCGCATCGAGCGAATTCATCGGAATATAGCGTTTTAATTAATATCAGTATCTTACTACGGATATCAGACATCGGACAGAAGGAGGCATGGCAACTTGAAAAGTCGGTAAGCTAAAGATGAAGCAGGCAGAGATAAACAAGTCCAAGCAAAGAAAAGTCTTTCAAAGTCAAAATTAAAGTCAAATAATTTATTTCCAATAGCCACAAGTTAGGCACTTTTAAACGTCAAACATCACAGTTACCATAGCAACAATATATAACTACTCATCCTTTAGCTACTAATGAATATAGCTATGTTTATATATTACACTTAAGAAAGCCAGTCCTCTGAGAGTCTCTTTGAACTCAAAATACTTCGGTTGAGCGGTTCGTTAATTAAATGTTGAGAGAACTGGCAATTATATTAAGCTTGAGTTTTGTTATACCTACTCTTGGATATAATTAAATTACTAACTAAACAGCCCAACAGGCAAGCTTAAAAAATATATTAAGAAAACAAATTGTTGTGTATTGTGTTTTTTTAATGGAATTAATTTACGTACATTATCTATAATCAAAATGTATGAAACAATTGTCACTTTCGTTATTTCAGTCGTTTTACAGTGAAAACTTAGGCGAAGTGAGCTGTCATTCAACTCAATCTCAAACTCAAACTCAAAGTATTTATTTCAAATAAACCAATTACAGGCACTTTTGAATTGTCGAGGTGTCGGTCAGTCAGAGAGATGAAGCTAGTTGCCCATTCCAAAGCAGTAGGTACCTATGGAGAAGAACGGGCAAGAAACTCCATGGACACTCTTTTAAACAAAATATGGTTACAAAATATTGGTTACACAACATGATAGGGCTTGACACTATTGACAGTTCACTTCACGCTCACTTCATCTAAGTTTTCACGGAGAAATTTAACAGAATGCATCAGTAGTAGTAGTGATTTTTTCTGTGTATTTCTCTTGCGTTTCCATAATAAAATATTTTCTTCCTTTCTTTCCTTTAAGTAGGTCTCTTAGTAAAGGTTATCAATATTCACGAGTAGGTACTTCAACAGCATAGAATAATTCAATTCAATTCAAAACATTTATTTCAGACTTTTCGGACCATAGAGTGTTAGTAGTACATCAAGTTGACTTAAAGCTATGTTAGTAATTCATAAATACTAATAATGCTAATAGGGTCCAAAGGTAGGTCAGGTTTACGACAAAAAATATCATGCCATTTAAGTGACATTGAGAAAAGCCCCTCAAAATGTATGAAATGAATTGATCATCAGGCTATGTTTGTACAGACGATGGCCGGCCATTACTGTGTAGGGAATGGGGAATGTAGTTTCTAACAAAAGAGGACTGACGTATATATAAACGGACGCGCCATTCCAGTCGCCTTTCATCTGATGCACATGTCTTTTGAAAACTCTCCCTCACAAGCTTGCAGGGTTAGAAATAACTTCGTAGGTAAGTATTTAATAATACTCACTAGTGGTATATTATTTATTGAGTTGTGGAGGTCAGATGGGCAGTCGCTGCATGTAAAATGGTATTAAGCTTCATCGTAGGTTAGACTGGAAGCAAACCCCAACATAGTAGGGAAAAAGCTAAGCAGATTGATTGATTGGTTTATTATGTACTAGCGACTCGCCCTTACTTCGTACAGTTTTTAAACTTAACAAAGAAAGAGATTTCTTAGTAAGTTTCATGACATAAATCTTTTATAAAAACCCGTAACCATCCGTTGCAGATATGCAAGAACAACGCGATCACATAGACAGACCCGAAAAATTATTTCAATTTATATGGAGCTATAGATACAAACAGATCTAATGAGTTTAATATTTTTATGGAGTCTTTTTGCGGAGAAAAGAAATTACTTTAAATAACTTTGTCAATGTTATTTATCATTAGCTTCTGCCCAGCATCAAGGTCATCTCTTAGCTGCCACGGCTCTTTTAAATAATAATTAAATTTTTTGAAAATATAAAATAGCCTATTCAATATAGGCTCCGAAACTACTGAACCAATTTGCAAACAAACAATCAAATCGTTCCTCTTTATAATATTAGTATAGTTTTTTTTTGTCTTTTATCATTTAACATAAGGGTCATAACATAGTTAAGAAAAGGCTTGGCAGATTGATTATAAAGGTGGACATTTATGATTCGATTTTGAACATTACGTTACAATAACCTGACTACTACTGACTAATGCTCGGTTCTCCTCCTTCACTGATGCTCTGATCTGGAACGTTACATTACAGGCGAATGCTCGCGGAGAGAGGCCACCTTAACACTAACTTAAAACTTCCATCACCGTAAAGAAATTAAATATTATGCGAAGATATAATTGTAAAATTCCATTCCATAACTATTCCATATTTTGATTCAAAAAACCTGTGACGTCACATTGTTATATTTCATAGAAACCACAAAAGCCGCGTTTTGACAGTTAATAAAAAGTAACGTTATTGACTACCCTTTCAAATACCCAATTTTAACTCTGGGTTTTCCCTAAAATTCAGATTTAAAATAAAAACGTTGAAAAATCTATTATTCGGAACGTTTTCAGAGTCACAGCCGCAGAATCACTTTAGGGGAGAGTCCTCAAGTGTTATCCACTAAACTGTATCGTCTTGTATGCATAATTAATCAGAAGTTGGTATTAATGGAAGTGACCCGTTGCTACTTTCTAAGCCATTGCACTTAGTCATAAAAGCTTGTGTGTTGGATTTGTTTGAGAATGTATCTAAAATTGAATAGTAGGTACCGATGGCAAGTGACCCACATGTTTATTTATTATACATATGGTGAAATTGAATTCATGAGCGTTATTTTAAGGGGTCGATTATTTTAAGCATAATGTATGGAACAGATGATTTTTTTTCACGATTTCAGATTTGTTCTCATAGTGAAAGTTGTTCATAATGATTAGTACAATGACCCCATTAAATAATGCCCTTGAATTCAATTTCACCCTGTTAAATGTTTATAAATAACAAAAATCTACGCGCTGACTTGAGAAGTGTCTCATTTTTTGGTCGGAATAAAAAAAAATGAGATTGTGACCCTCTGTATTGCTTACTAACACACTCAATAAGTACTTGCACATAAAGATAAATATCATATTTTCAAACATGAAAGGCCTTATTACAAAAGAAGGTTTATCGTTGCAGCAAAGTTAAAACTATCGAACCTTTTTTTTAAATTTCGAACTGTATTTCGACCATAAAGTTCTAATTACAAAAACTGTCATCAAACACGAGAACAAATTGTCAATTTTATATTAAGAACATTAACGTGCTTAGAATAACACTCAAAATACATTAATGGCTCGAATAAAATTAGAACTCGTTTTATATAAAGCGGAAAAAGTCTAGTTTTATGTTACCCGTTTAGTAAGTCCCTAGCTGTGTCCCTAAATGAATTGCGAGCTCGCAAAACCTTTCAATATGGGATCGTTATTGGCGTACTAAAGCGAGGCGTAAACGGATGCTTCCAATATCAATCATTACTACACGTACACCGTGTAATACGCTGTAGTCTTTATGTGTCTACAACTTTCTTTATGGACTAGGCTGAACTTGATTAAATACTAGCTTCTGCCCGCGACTTCTTCCGCGTAAAATTTCTTGTTACTCAGACGTACCGCGTCGCATCGCATCACCTTTCCCAGAGTCATAGATTAATCTCGAAAATCGAGTTATCTAATGCAATTTTTCAAATTTCTCAAACCGGACTGGAAGTATCAGATTAGCACGATCAAACAAACTCTCCAATTATATTAATATAGATATGACATATCCAGATAAAAAATATATCGGTTTTTAGAGATATCTCTGTTATTTATACCGGATACATCAAGCTTTTGAAAGGGAACCTCTTTCTGAAGCTGGATGTGACATACCACCGCGGACGGTAACAGGTGTTTCCTATGCTGTATGTTGTGTAAAGTTAAATAAGAACAATATACATTACTTATATAATTATGATAAATGTATGAAGTTAATGTTTAAACTACAATTAGAACATTTACTTATGGCTTAACTAAGAATCTATAATCTGTGGGTTCTTTAAAACGTTAAAATATTATTATTAAAAAAAACTTGGTAATCAATCACTTAGAAGTTATCATAATAAATAAATACACCGCTCATACTCCAGTAGAAACACCAATTCACGTACAAAAACCCTACCGAAATGAACTCCCCTAAATAATCCATTAAAACTGCCATATTATAGAGTTAAGAGAATAGTTACAGCCTCAATATCACTGGCCGGGAAAACAAAACGTTGTCTAAATAAAAAAAAGGAAACGTCAAACGAAACAAAAGACAAAACACTAGCATTTTTTCCGAAATTCAATTTGAGAACACCATCCAAGTGTTAACAACACGTACTTCATACAGCCTAGTATAAAAAAGTAAAGAAATAAATAAAAAAAGCGTTGGCAAGAAGGTTGTACTCACCGTGCGAAGGCGTCAAGCTCCCGCTGCGCACTGATAAGGGTCGCCCGCCCTGCCCCAGTGAGCGGTTGCATAGATTATGCGTGGACCAGCGAGGCCGGATTGTAGATATCGACAATTGATTTTAGAGGTGTTATGGACGTATAGTATGGCTCTTTTAAAGATTATTGAAATGTAATGTTAAAAGATTTATTAGTTGGTTCAGTATTGGCCTTTTCTCTTATAAGTTTTATATCATGTTTCGTTAGAGTACCGGTCGGAAAACAGCCGTTTTGTTATTGATCTTGAATTAAAATAACTATCTAATAAATTATTTAAATTATAGTCAAGCAAAATTATGTATTACGTGTCTGCGTAGCAAATGAAGCGTAGTAAAAGTTCGTAGCAAGGCGTAGCAAATGTAGCGTAGCAAACGCTTGGCCAATCTTTGAATATCAAAGTCTTTGAGGAACGGTTTACTTCGCTAGACGTTTTCCGACTGATTTGTTTCGGTGAAGTGAAAATTAGATAGGTCAGGGTCGTAGCTCTGAGACACGGATACGGTTTTTCCTCTTCCCGGGTTTGTATTAGGACCAAATGTCAAATGATAAAGTAGTTTCTTTACTATAACATGGTTGGTTTTTGTCTTTTTTTAATTTCGTACATTTAAATGATACTTATTATTCGTTATTTACATTTAAGTGGATAATCTGAACAGTAAGTAACTTGCTACATTAAATTGCACTATAGACAGTCTCGGAATAATTACATTTAATTTTTTGGCTTTGACTTCATAAAATGTAGGCACCTAGTTAGATACGGTGTACACGTTTGCTACGCTGTAGCAGTGACTTAGAGATATCGTAGCACGTAGGTCATAGCACGCACTTGTCGTTCCGAAGTCTTCTTCTTCTTCGTGTGGTTAGTGACTAACCTGGTGTCAGAGTTTTAATACTGCCCATGGGCCTCTGACTTAGCATCACATGCTGTGGAGAAATATCTTTCGGGCATGCCGGTTTCCTCACGATGTTTTCCTTCACCGATTTTAAGCAAATGATAATTATACAATACGCACATGAATCCGAAAAATCAGAGGTGCGTGTCTTGGGTTTGAACTCGAGATCTATGACTTGGCAGTCCGGCGGTCACACCACTAGGCTATCACTGCTTTTTTTATGGCTTGTGGTTCCGAAGTAACCACAAGCCATAGTAGAGAAAGAAAGACTAAATTAGTAATGAAGAGAATTACAATGGTAGGTACCATTGATTGGTATTAAAGAGTTTGTTCCATATCCGTCCAAAACCATTACCAATTTGGACCAATTTCGAATGCGGACTCGGATCGGTTGCAGTGCGCAAAAGCTCTTGTATTTTTAGGGGTTTACTAGTAGTTATTTCCGGAATCAAAACGATTAAAAAATAATGGAGTGTTTTTTTAAAGTTAAGAAGCCTGCTTAGTACTACGGAAACGGTTAAAGAACTTAAAATAATTTTGGTACTGAGCGTTCGTTCTACGTAGACCTTGTCGCAGTGTGGATACTGTGCGAAAGCAAAAAAGAACCGACATTAATTGAATTGAACGAGCAAAGCATTACCAACTACCTATTGGCATAGTAACTAAAAAATATATAGAACTTTTTGTATTCAATAATATTACCTTTCTTTTATATTCTACCTACTTTAACAATACGGTGGCGATACTCCAAATTTTTGTACCTAATAAGTCTAGTATAAAATTATGATTCTTCAGTTTCGCCTCGTTTCACCACATTCAAACTATTGGTTTGTGTACGAGAGGTCAAACTGAACTGTGTGACCTCTCCATGCAATTTTATTTCCTACAGATTGCTTTACCGACCAATCTATCGGCTAAATAAAGCCTCTATACCGCGTTCGCGATTTGAATTCCAAACATCTAAACACCCATCCATAGAAATAAATTTGCGCTCCAACTTCTAATATTTTGAATGACTTTTTCAATAGAAGTGATCATTCTGAAATTAACTTAATTTCCACTAACTTAAAGTTGACATTCCTTTAAGTGGAACTTACATAATTCGGAAACAAGGATTCGAATAGACTTTAGTGCGCGCCAGAGCTTAGTGTGTCGTCGTCCTAAGCCCCCCCCCGTCTTCTTATTTTATTGGGTCACGTAGGATGACGTACCTCGGTTCGAGCCCTCTTCAGTAAGTACTACTTAGATGCAAGTAACAATGACACTCCTGGAACACTTTGCTCATTTTGTATTCACACGCGATGGTCCTATATAGAGTTATTACGTGAAGTTTATGGTATAAAGTTCACAAGCAAAAGAGAGATTGTGGAAAAAGTTCGAACTAACTTTAATTTAAGCCATGCACTGCCATGAACACAGCTGTTTTCTGTTCTATTTCACAGTGCCCTGCACACACATACGTGCTGATTTATATTTTGATCCATTCTAAGCCAGTGCCTTCAACACAAATGTGTGTTTATTGTCCATACATTGCAAAGAGTGTTGAAAGCAGGGAGTTTAGAATAGCACCTGACAAAAAATTGTGGCAGTGTATGCGTCGATATGAATGGAAAAAAAAGAGTTAATAGTTTCCTACAAAATAAACAGTCATCTTCCAAAAAGAAAACCACAATACACTCCAAGAAACTATAGTTTCGGAAGTCAGTGGCAACCTATAAGAAATAAAACAAAAAACAGACACTTGTTTCCGAAAATAAAGTTATTTTGCACTTTGAAGTGTTTTCTTTTTGAAGTCGGTTGTATATTTTGTAATTTTTTTTATCAATATTCTTAGTTATGGTTTCACAAATCGAATTAAAAAAGAATCATCAAAATAGGTATCGGTGACCATACATCCAGTCTAAAATTCAGTCCAACTGATAAAAAAAATTGCTGCAAAAAGGAGGATTTTTACAGCAATTTTTTTTTATTCTGCACGAATACCTGTCAATTATCTTGAATATAATTTTGTTAACGCATGTAGCAATAACAATAGCAATAATGAGATGCAGCAACATATTTCTTTTAGATGATTTTTTTTTAAGGATTGGAAATCATCAAACTACTCCTCTCGCTCTGGGTGGAGCAGAACGGAGTGTCCTTTGTATTTACTCCGTGGGAGTGTCAGACTTTTACTGACTAAAACCCATCCACGTTCCTTCCTAAGACCTATGTGTTCCGGGGCGGCGGTTACCCTTTCGGACAGTCCCGCTGACCTCTTAGATGCTACATTAAGCTACCAAGGCCTATTTCGTACTCCGAAGTCCAAATAGGCATTATCTACGAAATAAATCTCAGTATTAGTTATCTATTATATAAGTTAACTGGAACTTAACGAAAGGTCGTAAAACTTTCCGTACCTAAAGGTCGGGAAAACTCGTTCCAGAGAAACCATTGATTAGCAACAAAAGAAAAAGATAAATTATAAAGTCCGTATCAGTATTAAATAACGATATTTATTATCATTAAAATATCCACGAATTTAGGCGATTTTTCTACAATTTAAACAATAATAGGTACCTATTTCAAATAAGTTCATTGAAGTAGAATAACACTATTAAAATTAAATAATATATGTATTATCCAATAATAAAATATTCGAATTAAAATATCACACTAAAATGAATTAGGTACTCATTTCATAATACATATATAATCCGTACTATTTTCCTCAAGTTTTGCTTACAGACCGTTGGGTCATACATCATTTTCTACAATAACCATAATTTGCACTAATTAACTAAATGCAAAGACACTATAATCTAAACAAATAATATTGAATATAGAATATTTAGATACACAAGTGAAATAGTAGGTAAAATCATGATAGTAGGTTTAAAAATGGAAGATCAAAAAAGATAATTATATTTTAATAATTTAAAAATAATTAATACTTAAAATATTTATGAGTAGCACCCAGGGTAGGCGGGCTAACACTTATGTATAGTGAAAATCACAATAGTGAACATAATAACATAATGCCTGTTTCCACGAAGGTTTGGGCAGAGGCATTACCTACATACTGGGTGTAACCGAAAGGGTATATACATACGACAGGATATGCTACAGACCACCAAACTGAACAACTTTTACAACGGGACCCATTCAGAAATCGTGAAAAAAAATCAGCTGCTCCCTACATTTCGACGAGTCACGTGACCAAAAGTGTATAGAATAGCTGATTTTATTTTTGCGATTTCGTAGTTAGTTTATAGTAAAAGTTGTTCAGTTTGGTGGTCTGTAGCATATGCTTTTGTATCGGTTACACCTTGTATAATAGATACATCGACATTTCGCCATTTGCTATATATACAATAGTCAACATAATATAATTAGCTTACAAAATTATAGGTAAGGATTCAACGGATATTTTTCTGATAAAGGTACAAGCGATAGTGGCGACATCTAAAGATTTTGATCTAAAGCTGCGGTGTTGTGTTTGGTTCACAACATCAATAATTGAACAATTTACTTATTATTTATTCATGCATGGTGGCTAACTGGCTCCAGTTATATTATAAAGAAAATTATACTGCAAAGAGGCATGCTAAATTAGGAGTTTTTACCTTAAACAACTGTAACGATCAGAAAAAAAGGCATTGTTATGATAACACGGGTAATTATCACATTAACTCACATCACACACACATACCTCTCATACACATTTATACCTATTTCATTAGCCTACTGGAGTCAACATATCCGACCACTGAGAAGAAAAGTTACGTTCAAACATCGGTTCATACACGCACATCGTTTAATTTACTGGCTTACTGGCTTTGGCTGGCTGGCTTTACTGGCTAAAAATTGCATAGAACAGGATAAAATCCGAAACACCATAATATATTACAAGCTATTTTTTAAGGCCATTGCAGTATAGAACAAGCAGTTAAGACAGTCAATTGATATAATTAGTCAGAGTGTACCACACATATGTGGTCAAATTTAAGGGTATGGTACATCCATCACCGATTCCAACCCTTAAGTTCATATAACCCTAAAGAATGTCAATTTCATGAAATCATGACATTTGGGGAGAATTCCAACTTGGGGTTGATGATTATAATTCTGTAAATACGTAATTGCTACTCTGCCGCATATTTTGTTTATCATACAACCCAGTACAGTACCTGTAAATTGCTAAAAACTTATGAAAATTCGAATTTGGCGGGCTACGCTGGCGCATCTCCCTTAACCCATCAAATGTCGTATGAACCCCATAGGTTCATAAGAAAAATTCCCTCGAAACTACAATAAATATAATCGTATAAATCGTTACATCTCTTATAAGCAAACGGCTTCGAATAGGCGAATATCTAATGGGTTAATCGAAAATTTATTCAGCCAGGCTATTCATTTTGGGTCGAGGAGTACGTATTAAAGTTTTGTATGGAACAGCAGTCCCATGGAGAAAATTGTTCAGTTTGATGATTTGTACTATACCCTTAATTTGACTACGCCTTTCTGTTACACCCTGTACTTACATAAAAGCCTTATAAAAAGTGAAGGCACCAATCGGTAGTACTATAACTTAGAACTACTTAAATGAATAGAGAGCGTGAATTATTAACAATTAAACAGCATTTTACTAAAAACCTCTACACATTATTAACATTTAATTATTCATTTGTACAGTGCTTACATTTAACGAAAATTATTTATGTTTAAAATGTTATAGTCTATTTTCTTTAATAAACTGCAGAGTAATTGATTAACACACTTACAGCTAGCAATAATTTTGATAATTTAATATTCAATGTTGTCATCTATAATATAAAAATGAATCGCAAAATGAGTTGGTAAGCGCATATCTCGAGAACAGCTGAACCGATTTCTCTAATTCTTTTTTTGTTGTGTTTGTTATTGTCAGGAGAAGGTTAAAAGTAGGTAGGGTAGCTAGGGTAGGTAGGGGAGGTAGGTAGGGTAGGTAGGGTAGGTAGGGTAGGTAGGGTAGGTAGGGTAGGGTAGGTAGGGTAGGGTAGGTAAGGTAGGTATCATATGTAAGACAGGACAACGTCTGTCGGGTCAGCTAGTTATTATTAAATTTATAACAATGGTTGCCATTACAAAAAAAATCATTACGTTCTTTACATAAAAATACGAAATAAAAGTTTTCCAATAAATTATTAATTTTAAAAATAATATTTTAGCCTAAACTTAATTTATACAGCCTCACTTTGAGATTAGATGTCCCATTTCCGACACGGGTTTTATTATAATAATAATAAGGAATTTTTTTTAGTTTTAATAGTGTAACTTGTAGTTTTTGCAGAAATAAAAAGAATATTTGTTTGCAATTACAAATTGGCATTAGCAGTTGGAGAATGGACCATGACATTGTATACATTTAGAAGAACATGTTTTTCACTTATAATGTTAAGTTTGTTTATGGGATGAATTAATTCCAACTACGGAACCCTTGGTCAACTCGCACTTGGCCGGTATTTTTGCTTAAAATTAAACACTCCCTTTATAAATACTTCGGAAGATGAAAAGAAATTCTTATATTAATACAATAACCCAACATATTTTTATGTGAATTACCGCTTACCTTTTTACTACAGATATATGAGTTACTTAGGCGTTTTAAGCGCCCCCGAGACGGTCAAACTGTTTGATTAAACCTGATGAAACCGTTTGATGTCGATTTGAACTGTTGTCCTACGGCACTGCGCAGTTTGGTCCGGTACGCCGCCGTAATTGGCGTGTGCTAGCTGACATGTGGCAAATGATTGATTTTAATGTGATGTGTGTACCTATTACCTCTCGTACGATAAATGTGTAGAGTCAAGTTCGTCCAACTAAACAGACAGCTGTGCTGCTGGGGAGTTTGTTGCGCCAGTTCTTCTTCCCAGCTTCTTATGTAAATTCGACCTTCAAAAAGTGCTGATTATCAGCCTAGTTTGAATGAAGGACTTTTAATTTTGATTTTGAATTAAACTTGTGATTGTGACGCTGATACCCTCGCTGATTGTGAGATACCCTCGAACAGGGATCGCGATTTCCTTGTGTTTATTACGTTAATGTCCTGCGTTTTTACGAAAAAAGAGAAAAAGAATTTGTTCTAAAGAATGGTACACACTACAAAATTCAGTGCAAACTGAGACTTCCTTGTTGAAACGCGTCGGAAAACGATCAAACGACGCGTCAAACACAGCAAAAATATGTAATTTCATCAAACTAGCTGCAAATCCCTTGTTTGACAAACCTTTCAAACTAGCTGTGTAAACTATCAAAATTGTTTGACAAACCTTTCAAACTAGCTGTGTAAACTATCAAAATTGTTTGAATCGAACCATTATATACGTGTTTAAATCAAACAGTTTGACCGTCTCGAGGGCGCTTTAGAATTTACTGTTATCCCTTTTCATCTTCGAGAAGTGCTGCTTAGAACAACATCCATTTATTTACGCCACTGTAACCCAAAGACTAAATCCTAGCTCTCTTTAGGCGGCAATTTAATTGTAATCCCATTAACAATCCCATTCGTATCACAACTGTTGATAGTAATAACAAATCTGTTTGATTCTGGGCAGGTCCGCACGAGGTCGCTGTCATCGCTTTCCGGGGGCTTCAGAGACAACATCTGAAGGTCCTTCACAACCTCCGGCGGTTTCATGATAAGGGGAGGAAGATCTTTATCATTTTTAAAGGTCAGTAGGTTAAATTCTGGCGGTTTAATTTGTAACATCGGCATTTGTTTTGGAACCTCGTTGTTGATCGGTTCTATGTTGTCTTTGATACTGATTTGTGGGTCATTGGCCTCGTCGCCGTTTGAGAAGTGGACTGGGTAATGCTGCTTAAGTTCTGATAGGAGACGGAATCGGGAGCCGCATATTGTGCATCTGGAATTTAGAGAACTCAAGTTACAGCCAGTATAATTAGATTTTTATATTTCGTTGTACTCATCATTATGAACAACTTTACAAATAACCCTGTATACAGAGTTGATATGAAAGAGGGGCATTAAATTACACTACGTATACTATACGTGTTTAATATAAATTCGATAAGGTATAAAAATAAAAAGCATCAACATTTCGTTTTTTTTTTAAGAAACTATTTAGCTTACAAATGAGAGTAAAACGCACCACCCTTTGTAAATAAAAACTGACTTTGTAACAAAGCGGCAACTACGAGCGCTGTTAGTAAAGATACATCGTGTTCAAACGGGACAAAAACTTAAAAAAATCATGTGCGACTAAACTACTGCTCCTATTTAATAGATTTTTGGTACAGAGCTTGAAACTGGTACCTAGTATAGGCAGTTTAAAGGAAAGCCCCTCGGTCGTATCAACGCTGTATATGTATTTACTTATACACGGTGATTTTTAATTTACTGTTAACCTTTCAGGAGATGAGAGTATTCATGATTATAAACATTTTTCAATATGGGACCAACGACAATAACCAAAAAAATACATATTATATGTTTAATATCATCATCATTTATCATTTTCATCGATTAAACATTGCATTTTGTCTTGGTCTTATAGTGACAGTTGCTCATAATCTTGGCTACTTTCTCGCCCCAAAATGTTAAAAGTGAATAAAAAATCACCGTGTATATCTATGTATATTATAAACTAGCTCCTGCCCGCGACTTCCCCCACGTGAGATTTCTTGTCCCCCAAACATGCGTCACATCGCGTCGCCTGTCCGCGCTATCACTTAGTTCTTTCTTACTTTTATTCTCTTTCCCGTGTCCATGCATGTTAAATAACCTATAGCTATTCTCAAGAATCAAATGCAAACACAATTGACTATTTGAAACGGTCAAAAATAAAATATGAAATAAATACAAAAAAGACCGCTCGTCTTAAAATCTTCCATCACCGTACAGAAATTAAATATTATGCGAAGATATTATTGTAAAATTGCATTTAATGCTAATAAGTATTCCAATTGATTCAAAAACCCCTGACGTAGATTCCGCGTTTTGACAGTTCATTAAAAGTAACGTTATTGACTACTCTTTATTGTTCTCATATACCTAATTTTACAAATTCGACTCGACGAAAGCTCATGATTTAAGTAATAGCATCCAAACGAAGCAGGGACGGGTCACTAGTTACAATACAATGCAATTTACTCAGTCCCTCAACCAGAATAAGTGTGTACTCACTGGTATATGTTCTGTCCGATGTGCTGGCGCGTGTGCTTCACTAAGTCATTACTCTGAGAGAACGCCCGCTCGCAATACTTGCACTTGTACGGTTTCTCGCCAGTATGTATTCTTGTGTGACGTTTCAGGTGATCTTTGCAGGTGAACCTAGAAAAAATATAGTTTTAGTTATTCAGTTAGCACAAACACATATACAAATTTTTGTGCTTTTCTAAGCTTAGTGTCTTCAATACACGTGTCAGTGTATGGGTTAATGGACATCTTCTTCTTTTATTGTCGATGGTACTTTGTTTTTATATGGTTCGAGGCCAGGACGTGGCCTATTGATTATGGTGATGATATATCTTATGGTGTCACAAATCATGTCTTACCTCATATTACAAGTCTCGCAGGCAAACGGTCGTACAGCGAGGTGTATCATGGAGTGTTTCTTCAGAGAATTCTGTTTGGTGAAGGCAGCGCCACACTCCTCACATTTGTAAGGGTGTTCTCCGGTGTGCGTGGTCACATGGGACCTCATCTGACCTGGAATTTAATTGTCTTATGTAGTACTAGCTTCTGCCCGTGGTTTTGTCCGCGTGGATGACGGATATTGCATGATATTATACATATAAACCTTCCTCTTGAATCACTCTATCTATTAAAAACTGCATCAAAATCCGTTGTGTAGTTTTAAAGATCTAAGCATACATACATACAGACATTAGGACAGCGGAAGCGACTTTGCTTTATACTATGTAGTGATACAGCCTTTAATATCCCCAGTGCTGGGACATGGGCCTCCCCTCTTCGAGAGGATGAGCGAGCCCAGTACTGGTTGGTAGATGTCGCATGTTTCGGATTGTTAAGTTCTAGGACATGTCGGTTTTCTTACAATGTTTTTTTTCTTTACCGTTTTGAGAGCAGTGGTGATGAAATTATTTACACAGAATAAAGCGGATGCCAGTTTGGACTCACGACCTACAATTCGTAAGTCGGGCCGTTACCAATGGGCCACCCCTGCCCACCTATTTTATATCATCATCTGCCTAGCCTTTTACCAACTATGTTGGGGTCGGCTTCCAGTCATGCAACTGAATACCAGTATTTTACATGGAGCGACTGCCTATCTGACCTCCACAACCCAGTAATTGGGTAATACGATACCCCTTGGTAAGACTGGCTGTCAGACATTCGGGCTTCAGACTGGATAGTCAGAAATAGTTGTTACGGGTGTAACAGCTGTCAAAGATTCACAAATTGCCTTAAAATGTCAGAATTTCATGAAATAGACATTAAATAGAGTGTTGACCTGTACTAAGAGAGTTAAGTATATTGGGGAAAAGCTGACAGATTTACACAGTTTTTACGGTTGCGAATCATATTTTGATCTAGAAATTGCAAAAAACGTAAGAAGAATTGAATTCCGAGTAGGTACTACTTCAGCGCGTCCCCTTTGATGTCATTTTTGCCGTGGCAAAACATATAGGCCAGTCAGCAAACTTGTAGCCTAGCACACGTCATATGTAAGTATAGTACTAGAGGCTACATAACGTACATACATAATCAGTCTATAACATTCCCACTGCCGGGACACGCCACCACTAGCGCATACACTGCCACTATTTTTTGTCAGGTGCTATTCTAACTTCTAAGCTCAGTGCCTTCAACAATGTGTCGCCAAAATCTGTACTGAGTGCCTTCAACACACATTGAAATGTATGGACAATAAACACACATTTGTGTTGAAGGCACTGGCATAGAATGGATCAAAATGAATTGAGCACGTATGTGTGTGCAGGGCACTGTGAGATACAACAGAAAACACAGCTGTGTTGCTATCGGCTAAGCGACATGGTGCCTAACTTAAAATAGAAAGACTTACCTTTAGTACAGAATGACTTGGGGCACAAGTTACAAGCATAGGGCTTGACTCCGGTATGCCTCATCATGTGCTGCCTGAGGTTGGAATTGTTGGAGAAGCCTTTGCCACACTCTGAACACAGGAATGGGGTCTCTCCAGTGTGGGTACGCAGATGGTCTTTAAGACTGCACATTTGGGCAAAACCTGCAGAAATATAGAAGAAATGTTTTATATTTAGCCTATATTACAAACCCTACTCAACCTCCAGCATCAAAACTAGTTTTAAGTAAGCAGTGATGGCCTAGTGTGACCGTCGGACTGCCAAGCCACAGGTCTTGAATTTGAAACCAAGGCATGCACCTCTGATTTTACAGATTCATGTGCGTATTGTATAATTATCACCTGCATCGCAAACATCGTGAGGAAACCAGCATGTCTGAGAGATATTTCTCAACAGCATGTGAACCTAAGTCAGAGGCCCATGGGCAGCATAAAACCACACAAATAGAAGGCTAGTTTTAAGTAATGCTTGAGTCCCCCAAAACAAGTGTGGTTGGTAGAAACTAGTTTTAATAGTAATCTTGTATGAGATTCTGTAATATGGGCCTCAGATTGGACCACCTGGAAGCTCCAGATGTTACAGAAACAAAGGTTCAATACAAAACACCCAGGCCACCAAAAGGAAAGCCTAATATTTTTCATCATGAATTAATATTTCAGATACTGGAAAAAATTGTTTTTGTGACTTTAAATGAATTTTAGCACAAAGCTAAGTTACAACAACAAGGAAAACAAAACAGGGGTCCATAGAATTGCAAGTAAAATTCTGAACTTACATTATAATTATTACTTCATACAAAAAACAAATCTAGTGATTTCTATTCAGTTAAAGAATGATGTTACTCGATGTAATGTTTCTCAACAGCATATGACACTAAATCAGAGGCCCATGGGCAGCATAAAACTCTGACACCAGGTTAGTCACTAACCGCATGAAAAGAAGAACAAGAAGAAGAAAAGAATAATGTAAAGGAGCTTACTTTTCTTGCAGTATTCACAGACATAAGGCTTGTGTTCTTTATGTGAGTACAAGTGAGACATCAGCTGATCACGTCGGGCGTATGTTTTTGAACACTTCTCACATTTGTGTGGTTTCACTTCGCTGTGCATCACCACATGCCGCTTCAACAAATGTTTCATGGGAAACGTCTTCCCACAAGTATCGCAAATGAATTCTTTCTTCTCATTTTTATCTCTATGTTTTCTCATGTGCATTGAGAGTGATCTTTGCTTTATAAACGTAAGATTACAGTGTGTACATTTTAATTCAAGTGCCCGTGTCTCGTCTTCAATTTTTACTTCAACTTCCTCAGTGTGATCCACCGAATTATCTTCCAGTAAACATGTATCGCTCATTAAACTTTGATCATGAACAAAACATATATTCATTTCATGCTTGGCTCTGTGTTTTTCCAACAATGTTTGGTTTGGATATAACTTTTTACAAATGTCACATTCTAGTGATATATTCTCATGCGCTTCTAAATGTTTCAGGTATTTCTTCTCTTTTGTAAACTGTTTATTGCATTTAGTACATGTATATTCTCTTTCTTCGATTTCAGTTTTGGAAAAATCAGGATTGAAACTGAAATCGTCATAAGTTTCGAAATAGTCATGATCATGCTCCATTTTGAGGTCAACGTCTTGAGGTTCTGTTTTTACACTGGTTTGTAGGAGTTTCTTAAACTCATCCTGTGCCTTCGCCGCCTGCTTACGGAATGAGTATGCAAGTTGCAGCACCTTGACACAGCCATCACAAAGTTGTTGTGGTAACCCATCCTCTTTGGAAACCTATCAAAATAAAACGTTATTTTCTTACATACATCGTTAAAACAGTATTCAAATTAAAGTTACTCTAGTTCCATGTAACATACCTCAATCGGAGTACACTGCACAAGTACCTCGGCTAATTGGAGACAATTTTCCTCAATTTCAACTATTTCATACAAGTCTACCAAAGACACATTGTCCTTCATGCAAGTCCGACACGACGTAGCTAAGTCTACCATTATAGCTCAATAATTATTAGTTTTATTGAATAAAAATGATTTAAAATTATCAATAAACATCGCACGATCGTATGTTCTGACAGCCAATTTGACATTTCAGTTTTGACAGTTGACGTCAAAAACGTTGCCGTCGCGTAACAAAGACTAATATAATAAGACGGGACTCGCGTCGGCGGTCATTGACTTAACTTTTTCCTTGTAATTTTCTCATTACTGATAATATTATAATTCAAAAACGTTTTTTTTAATAAAAATAATTATTATCTTGCATCATCGTCAGTGATAATGATTCGAGATGTTGGTTACTTAGGTTCCTGATGAAACATTTTGCTTGCAATGGAATGCCCCTATGAAGAGGTTTTTAACATCACCCTTTTTCATAGATTTTGAAAATTTATGTTGACGAAAAATTTATTAAATTCAGGTTTTTCGATAACATTTTATTTCTGTATTAATAAGATATGATTTATTTCGTTACATTGCACATACGGCTGGGGCCCGATACGAGTATTTGAGTATTTAGGTATAAAAATATTACTTTGTGTACATTTTGACTAGTCTACCTTATAAAAAACCTAGTTATCAAACAAAGTTTCGTGATCTTCGTGATTTTCGTTTCGTACTTCTGTGTAAACTGAACGTAAAGTTATTTTTATATGTAGCCTAATTCTTTGGCTTGTGTTTTCCTGTTGTTTTAATTGCCTAGTTCAATACGTAAGTAATGGACGACATAATCTTTATCGGTGACTGGATAAAAGAGAGAGAACTCGGAAAAGGAAGTTTTGGAACTGTTGTGCTATGGAAACACAAAAAAACTGATGAAAAACTGGCTATAAAGACTTGCCAATGGGGTAATGAGCTTACTGAGAAACATAGAGAGCGATGGACGAAGGAAGTAGAGATGTTGCAGGGTTGCAGAAACCCAAATATCGTGGGTACAAAAGACTTGCCCCCAGAGTTTATACCTGGTCTGGAGCGAGCCAACCCGTCGCGCCTACCAATTCTTTGTATGGAATATTGCAGCGGTGGGGACCTTCGGCAAGTGCTCAACAAACCGGAGTCCTGTTCAGGCCTCAAGGAACAACAAATCAGACAGATACTAAGTGATCTCCGAAATGCTATGCATTTTCTGCATCAGAACAAAATTACACACAGAGATCTCAAACCTGAAAACATAGTCATGCATTTATTAGACACAGTTCAAGCAAATGTAGCTGTTCAAGGTCAAAGAAAAGTGATATACAAACTAATAGACCTTGGTTATGCTAAAGAAATAGATTCTAACTCTGTATGTGCTAGTCTGGTTGGCACATTACAGTATCTTGCTCCAGAAATTATTTACAGCAAAACTTACAGTAACTCGGTTGATTTTTGGTCATTTGGCTTGGTAGTGTTTGAACTTATCTGTGGTAGGCGACCATTCCTGCCTTTCATGCCTCCCGTGCAGTGGATGCCACATGTTAAGAAGAAGGCTCATGAAAGTATTTGTGTGTATGAATCTTTCCATGGTGACATTGAATATTCCAATGAAGTGTTCCCGGAGAATTATATATCTAAACCATTTAAAGCGCTGATTGAAAAGTGGCTAACAATTGCTTTAGAATGGGATCCCAAATTGCGGGGCAGAGACGCCCCCTCTCGAGTCACATTCAACATACCAAGCGAACAAAGGGAAGCCGCTAGCAAGATAGTGATTTTTGATGTCCTTGAAAAGATTTTAGCCAAGAAAATTGTCAAGATTTTTTCTGTAGCAACATTGTCCCAACTAGCTTATGAAATAGATGACACTACATCGGTTCTTATGCTTAAATCGAAAATTTACAATGATACTAGTATTCCTATGAGTGAACAAATCTTAATAACCCAGATGAACTATATGGAGCCCCCAGATGATGAGTGCATTGTTAAATACTGGAATGAAAATGTCATGTTGTTCCTTTTCAATAAGACTTATATTGTCAAAGAATATATCAAGCCGACAGTGCCCATGGCTGTACAAAGATGTTTAGAAAATCCAAACGCGTTATATAACTTTAAAAACAGCCAAAATTTATATAAAAATGCCATGTTTCTTGTCCTGTCTCAAATGGAATTATATGACTCACTTATAAATGGATTGTTTGTTAGAGCTGAGTCATTAAAATATGAAGGCAAACAATTGTTACTGAAACATAATTCAGTTGATAAAAATCTTGGTAATCTCCTTGCTACACAAGAAACTCTCAAAAAGTTAACAGATTCTGGTAAAACACACATAACTGCACTGAAAGAAACTCCTAACGGGTCCAATTTACTTGGTGGCTTTGACAAAATATTTAAAGATGCGGATGATATAACGGAAAGAATTAAAAAATTGCAATCGGCCTGGAGTCAACTGACTGTGAGGTTACAGTCAGCAACTAGACGGAGCAATGAAGTAATCACAGCCGATATCAACCACTTTGTTACTAAATTCAACTATCAAGCTGTGTATTCTAATGCCTACAAAGAGTTTCTAGCATACAAAAAAAGCGAATCAGCTAACCGAGGAAGGGAGAGATCATGTAAAGAAATAGGCAGTGTATGTTATAAGTGTCTCAAAGTTGGAAGCAATATATTAAAAGAGGTTCGACAGCAAGCCTTTGTACTGAAACTTATGGATGTAAGTACTGAATTCGCAAAAATCGATGACATTGTATTGAATGCAGAAGATAATACCAACAAACTGGCAACTGACTTAACTAATGTGCTAGACGAACTTACAAAGTGCACATGGTCTACTATCAGTCTTGTGGTTAAAGATGCTGACGGTTTTTCAAATGTACCATACAGTGTGGTCTCTTTTGAGAAAAAGGACTTCAAAATTGGAGAACCTGTGTCCAATCATTGCATCAAAGTGGCCAACAAGCTGGAAGATGATGAGGCACTGAAGTCTCTTATTGAGGACAGTGTCAAATTAAGGAAGAGTCAAGTTAATTTATCAATGAAAATAAACTCGCAAAAGGAACTGCTGAACAAATCATCTTTAGATTTTAGCTTTTTGAATGATGCATGAACTTTTGATAAGATAACATCAATGAGATTGTGACTTATAAAACGTAAATTGTGCCTTATTTTCTTAAACGATAACGATGATAAGTTATAAAAATAAAATGTAAGATGATGATGTGTCTGGTGCTAAACATATTACTTAATATATATCTCGTTGATATTAGTAAGTATAGTCAATCTTGTAATGCCCTCGTGCTTTACCAGCTGAGGTTGTATTTTACCATAAATTATTTTGTAGTCTTTGAATGTCACTTGGTAATAAAACGACCAGGGGTAAAATTAAGTGTAACAATTAGAAAGGTTCAACCTTAGCAAAATCATTGTCAAAAGCGGGTGGTATAGTAATTACGAGGTTGACTGTACCTACCTATTTACACTTAATTTTTTGTGTTCGAACTTTCAGTGCTACTAACATTTACGAATGATAGAAGTTATTGTTTCAGGGATTTAATACTAACCATTGTTTTGTGTTCTAGTCAAAAGCATAATAATTACCTATATGAATATTATATTTGAAATTATATTAAATGTTTATCTGTTAAAAAATATATTGTTTATGTGTAACTTCTTCAAACATTCTGAACTGTTGTCTGTTAAAAATAAAAGATATAACTATCAAGCTTTTGTTTTATATAAAAGTTTTAATCAATTTAAGGATAATAAGAACATTCACCAAATTAACTAATTAACAAAAAAACAGTTTCGGCGTATCTATCTTTACCTATCTTTACAAAACACGAAAATTTCAATCCAGACAATTACCGGTAAATTGTTGTAACCAATCTTTGAAGCTGTTTATCATTTTTTGCAATTTTCTCACGTCTGCTGGGGTTTGTAGGTATTCTTCGGGGGCAAACCGAGGCTCGGGACTCCCGCTGACGTGTAACCAAATGGCAAATACTGCGTCGTCAATATTAGCAACTTTCCTACGACACAACCTAGCTGACGTAAGACAAATTGCTAGTAAAGCACTCATGCTGCCAACCGAAACACACTTTGTATTCTCCTTGCGAGCTGCTAAAAAGTAACTTCGCAACAAGTTCTCCGTTGCATCATCTAAATCAACCTCTATTCCGGCGACTAGATCAATATACTTCGCTACATCTTTGAGGGCTTGTACTTCTTCTTTACTTACACCAACTGGTTCTACAGCCTGTTGGAGAACAAAGTCTACTATTTCATCGTAATATTCGCCATAGTCACCGCGGCAAACATTCCCGAATACACTCGCCACGTTAAACAGTATCATCTTCTTGAAATCCATTCCTTGCGCCCAAACTGCTGACTTGAGCTTTGTTAGACCTGTGCCAGTATTTATATCTCCTGTTTCAATGGCTGTGAGTACAGTTGAAACTTGCTTGTGGTGATAGATGTGGAGGGGTAAAGGCAGGACACAAACTCCGCCTGAACTGCCTATCAGAGCAGTAGACGCCACTGAATTAGATACCCCTAATATCACAGATCTGTCTGCAAGTTTCATTGCTTCTGTCATTATTTCCCCAACAAACCTGGTATCAAATCCTCCTACTAAGACGTGGACGATGCTTGCGCCTGATATTGCATTTGCCTTTATACTCGTAAGACTTAATAACAGATTTATCTTGAGATGCATAAAGCAATTCAACGGGCAAATGTTGACTCCTATCGTTGAAGCCAGACAGTATACAAACTTCCAAGGTATTCCCTTACATGCATTGAACAGTTCTTCTACATCTTTAGGGACGGGGCTAGTTAATGGTGCAGGCAAAGGGATTATTTTTGAGAAAGACAATACTGCTGTAACTTTTTTTGTTACAACAACGTGCAAAATATACCTCGTACCAAGGCTTAATTTGGGGAATAAATCCTCTATAATATGAAATCTTTTTGGTAGTAACTGATCTTTTACTTTGAATGTAGCAGTAACTTGTTCTCCACATCGTCTCAATCCACTGTTTTCATAGAGAATACTTTTGCACACAAAGCACTTCGGTGGGAGTTTTGGTATGTAGTGCAGAATAACTTCACTGCCCTCGCATTCTTCTGGACACGACCAAACAGAGTGGTAAACATAGCTCTCTGGCTTCGAAAAAAATAACAGTAAGCCGTCTATGGACACCAAACCTTTATAATGACAAGGGTTAGATATATAAAGTTTAGGTACACTCTTCAAACGTAATGTAACGGCCACCTGAGCATATTTTATACTATTCTTTATGTCGATATCGGTAGCCTGGAGGCAAGCGAACAAAATATCGTTGCACATTGTTTGAAATTTTGTTACTTCTTTGATCAAAACGTCTCCTAGCTCGGGAAATGTATCAAGTAAATCCATAACGTCAAACTCCAATATAAATCGTAATGGCGGGAACTTACACAAAGTTTTCTCAGTTATTTGTTCCAGGAAATTCACGCAGTTTTCTTTCATGTCGTTTAAGTAACGCCTGTTGTCTAAGTATAGCAGTAGTTTACATTGGAGCTCCATTGCTAACAAAGACTTAATTAAAGTCATGGATGAAGTAATTATTGGCACGAATAAAAGAACTATCAAGATAAAACTGCCGTGATAAGTATTTCCGTTAAGTCCAATTATGCTTTTCCCGCCTTATTAATTTTCTTCTTTTAATTTTTAATTGGGCTGTTGCTATGGCTCGGGTATGTTACCAGACAGCCAGCGTAAATACATTCTCACATTGTGATAATTACATTTATTCTTAGATTGGTTTGACACAATTTGTAAGTACCTATAGTGTTACAGAAATAACATAGAGTGTCTACAAATTCCTTAACCTCATAAAATTAGATGTGAGTAGGCGTAATTAATGCAAAAAAGAAACTGGCCGTCAACATTGCCTAACTAAAAGTGCAAAGGGCCAAATTGCAACTTAACAGGTACTTATTAGCATTACATAATGACACTGCGTCACCAATGATCGCCTACACATGACTTGATCATAACCCACGTAAGCAAGCAGGAACAGTCGAGTACTTCGTTCGGCAAGGTCGGTAAACAATTAGTCCACGCAAAGCCTTCAGAACGGAAATGCCGAATCGAATATGCAAATGATATCAATCGGATTACTACCCATTACCCAATGAGTTATGTAGCTGCGATGCTGTTCATTCATTGTGACCGAGGTACAGGGGAGCGCTCAAGTTTTATAATTACCTTTTCCCGTGGGTGATATGAAGATGCATCCTTTATTTAACACGTTAAACGCCACACCGGTCTCCGGTACTTAACCGTGAACAATACATTTTTATTGAATCAGCTAAGTGGCAGATTGGTTAATCAAGCTATTATTAATAAATTCATAGTAAATATGTATAATTTTATAGCGAACAACCGCTTCTCAAGAAGTGGTTTTTTATAGTAATGTCGTGCATGATGTAGTAATGTAATCTTTTTTTACAGGAATAATAATAGAGTTTTTGTTGATATTGTTGATCGAAGTTTTGCGACTTTGCCACACGTCTAGGTAATAGTGTTGTTTATAGATAGGTGTTCTCATAACTTTCCGACAACCACGACAAGTACCTAGGTATTTTTCAACGGTGGCGGCGGCGACGTGGCGATATTAAGACATTTATTTGTTACGGTTAAATAAATATTCCTTTTTCTGCAGCAATAAAATTGGGCAAAAATCTCGTGGCATAAATATTGCTTGTCTCATTTGACACCTCATACATTGCATAATTTATGTTTATCGTAACTGTGTAGGTTTAATTTCAATACAATGCAATGTTAAAAGCTATCTGCGCGACTGTATATGAACGGAGCGGGGCAAGTGGGCGGAGTGAGCGTATTTTTCTTGCGGCGACGCTGCGCGGGCGGCGTGGTCGCGTGGGGCGGCCGCCGGCGTCACTCCGCACTCCATGCCCGATCACGACAAGTACCAGCTGCGACCGCGCGCCGCGCGCAGCCGCGAGCCGCGCGCGCGCCGGACGCCGCAGCCACTCAGCAAGTACAGGAGGAAAACAGCCAATGCACGCGAAAGGAGTCGCATGCGAGAGATCAACCGCGCGTTTGAGACTCTTCGACGTGCCGTCCCAGCATCAGCCATCACTGGGACGCCGGTGCCCTGTGAGAAGCTCACCAAGATTACCACGCTGAGGCTGGCCATGCGGTACATCTCGGCGCTGTCGGCGGCGCTGCGGGAGTCCGGCCCTAGCGACGGGCCTCGGCCGGAGCGCTGGCCCTCACCGCTGTGCTCGGAGCTGTCCGAGTTCTCCACGGAGCTGGAGCAGGACACCCCCTCAGAGTTCGCTGAGGACTCGCTGTCTCCGTTCGACTCGTTCTTCGCAGAGTTCGACTGCGACTACATCGATCGGACATTCGCGTGATAGTGTTGTTGTTGTGTGTGAAACTGCCGGACTATTTCCAACTAGGTACCTACTATTTAATTCTCTTTTTGCCATACTATTAAATTATTAACTATATTTTATTTTGTATGAGATATATTTTGAGATTTATTTATTATTATTAATAAATTTTAATTGTTATCGTTATTACCTCATGTGTTTGTTTTTAACTCCGTAACTAACTGCACAGTCTATTCAGATAGAACCTTGTAGCTTCTAGTCTATGCCTCTACAAGTATATACCATCCAGCAGATCAGATGAGAATAGTTTCAAAGTAGAAATTACATTTTTGTTTATTATATTAGGTAATTTACCTTGACGCAGCAGGGAGAGACCGGCTAAAGGAAAATAGTTACCCAATAGGCAGCTAAACATTATTTATGTTAATAAATAAGTAGACTTTATCAAATATGTCCTTTTTTCAGGGAAACAATGTCCATGTAATAATCTGGGTAGGTAGTGGACGGTTAAGTGGGGAAGCGACACTGAATAAGTACCTATTTTTTCGCGATCCTCTCATCCTTTAAATTGTTGCACGGCACGGATGTACCGCTTATTTTCTATACATAATTATATTATTGTGTTCGGTGACCCAGCAATGGGAACATTATAAGCAGATAATTATATAAGTAACGATAAGTTGCTCGACATAGTAATGAATAACCCAATAAATAAATAATTTTAACTTCAATAGAACATTAAAATCGATATAAATTAAATTATATCGATCGAGCAACACAAGTCACAACTGACTTGTATAAGAATCGTAAAGTTTTAAGATGTCTTCCTACGCGAATTCAAAACCACCCAGCGAAACTTTAAAAAGCAATTGATATTTTTTAATTACCGTTTTGTTTCCAGAGTCCAAGTTGCCAACTGATGCGGAATGATCGTTTGATTATGTAAATAATAGGCTCCGGAAGCGTGGGCTTGGCCGATTTATTGTCGTACGACAAAAAGAAACGTCTTTAAACCTTGTGTCTGTACCTAAAGACTGTGTCACATGAATTGATTTGGATTTTTTTCCCGCGTTGAGGTAGGTAACTAGAATTTTGCGGGGATTTTTCGGTTTTCCAAATTCAAATATTGCCATTTACATCTTACCGAAAATTATTTTGACTTTAGTTAAAAACTGACGGCTGTACAAGATAGGAGCGGATGTACCTACTGTTGAGCGAATTCAATCATTAAACCTCAGCTACAAAATTCGCAAAAGATTCAACCAAAACATGTTTGTAAAAAGGAAAGGTTAAGTTCGAGTAAAATCGAAACGACCTGATAAGCCGCTAAGTTCAATCACTTCCACATTTGTATTTAAAGAATCCTCTTGTATCTCCTTTTTACCTAATTGTCAGCCTGTAATTGTCACTCTTTGGGATAAACTCCTATTCATCTCTAGAGAAGAGCGTTAATCACCTGTTGCTCTTTCAAGCCATTAAAAATAGGTAATACAAGTTTCCTCATGATTCATTCATTCAGTCACTCATTGCTGTTTAGGTTACCGACATAAATTAAAAATAAATAACGAACTTAGAGTAATAGGTAAGCCTATTAATTCTATGATAACGAAATTGACAAAGACGATCTTTCAATCTACGGGTCTTCAAGACTTCAGCATTTTCTACTTTATTATCTGCTTGTAGGTCTCTATGCTAGTTTAATACATATAATATTGTTCAACGATGTAGTTACGCCTTACAAGTGATGTTGCCGCCCAGTGCCCACGCGCATCGATCTCTCTCATTGTTTCGATACAAGTTGGAAGTAGGTAGGTACCAAGACGAATGTAATCACTTTTTACTACTGGTCGTCGTTAGCTTTGCGCGGATGATCTTCTATTTATCTGTATTTGTCACACAGTTCAATAGTTAATCATTCGGCAAAGTCATTGTTATTACTGAAATGTTTTTACTAGACACATAATCTTAACTAAATTAAGAACAAATCTTTAATACAATATAATACAACCTAAAATAAAAATAAATTTCTAAGACCAAGTGGTAAAAAAGGGGAAGAGCTCAGGCGTCAAAAAATTCATCCCCATCGCTGTCAGTGGGAAATGTGCCCAAAAGGCTGGCAACGTTGCCAATGCTGATTCTTTAGCCTAAAAATTGACTAGTCCTATGGTCACGTGTAGAATCGACCTATCAACTTGAGCGTTTTCTTTTCAATATTTGAGTGTTCAAAACGAGTATTGGATTGGGCCAATAGTATCTATTATCAAACTGATAAACTCCTTTTACGAAACCTTAGGAAGCGGATGTAAATAGGTTTTTAATTTTAGGTAACGTCATTACTGTGGTGGGCTTAGCAAACTATTGCCATTATCTACTATTATATCTAATAGGTACCTAACTCCGAAAAAGTGTTAATACACGTGACAAGGGTAGGAAAATATGATAATATGATGGCATCCTATAACAGTATGTGCCTTTTAATTTTAGAGGGTGGGAAATCATCAAATGACCCCTCTCGCTCTGGTTGGAGCGGAAGGGAGTGTCAGACTCTTACTGACTAAAACCCATCCATGTTCCTTCCTTCCTTCCCTTTATGTTCCGGGTAGCGGTAACCACAGAACCTCTTTATCTGTTCTGTGGCGGTAACCCTTTCGGACAATCCCGCTGCCCCGATGTGCTATGCCTAGCGGGCCCCTTCCTTCATGCAGACGCAGAGCACTCAGGGCTGGCTTCACCAAAAAAGCTGAACGCGATCAGCACATCTAAACCAAGTTCAAGAGCTGTCATTGTTAATATTCTCTCTGGAACTCGGTACTGATCGCGTTCAGTTTTATTTTAAAGATACCAATTTTTTTTATTAATTTGATTTTTTATTTTTTTTTATTTAGAAATTGACATTTATGCTTATAAAGTGTGTTTTCGACTCGAAATCCAGATACAAACGAACTGAAATTATATGACGCAGGCTCCAAAAATAGGTTTACACGCATCTTCATGAAATGTCTGATAGTGCATATAGTCAGTAAACTGAAACAAGATTTTCACAGGGAGCCATCAAATCTTTCCCCATCATCTTTTAACTCGTATACTTAGGTGTTTGAATCGAGTTCTTTTTGGGTTTAGATAAAAAATCCTTAAATAAAAGTTAACCCGTAATAGCTGAATTGAGTCGTAACTTTGCCAATCATTTTCCTTAGTTCCTTTTACGAAAGTATTCAAAGTAGAGTTAGTACCTACGGAGAACAGGCGACAATGTGTCGTTCTAAGTTGTTACGTTACGCCATAGGTGCAACTTTTCAATAAAGGTTATATTAGTTATTAACACTCCATCCATATATTAATTATACCTACTTGGTCCTCTTGCTGCCTCCTTGGTACATGCGCAAAACTATTTATTTATCTGACGTAAGGTTTTAGTTTTTCATATAGGCTGTAAATCTCACTTACATAGTATGCCTAATAAGTATGCACATAGAGATTATGCGTCACGCCCCTGACCTCAACAATTTAAAACATGCTTTAAAACCTACACTGTTTATGTAAGAGCAAATTAAACTCAAATAAAAACGTACCTACATAATAATGTAACTTGTACTTAGTTATATATTTATATACCCGTTGTGTTAGGTAAAAATGCAGTACTTATGCAACACCATGTCATGCAATAAAGAACCAAAGAGTAGTACGTATCCCAGCGCATGCCCATTTGGGCTTAAGCGGATTGCTTTCCCGCCAAATACGGCAGCCATGACAGTTCCCTGAATTATTCGATTATCTGACGTGACGGCGAAGCGGGCTGCGACTGCGAATCATGATCACATATTATTATGATTTTGTATTCACGTTGACAGTTATACATGATCTGTACGTAGAAGGAACATTGATTAAAGTATTGGCATTGCCAAACTGAGTGTGTTCGTGCCTTTTTGGGACAATGAAATGCTAAAAAGTTTAGCTTAGATTGACTCTAATTTTGTTTATTGTTGTAGGTTCATAAATTTTTTTATTTAACTAGCTTTTGACCGCGGCTTCACCTACGTGGATCTTGGGAAATATTGCACGGGTACTACCGGGATGAACGGAATCTTATGTAAGGTTATAAACTATCTGTGTGCCAAATTTCATCCAAATCCATTCAGTCGTTTTTGCATCATTCCGGAACATAAACCTTGGGATATCCAGACACAACGGACAAACATTTTTAAATAGTTATTTGTTATGCAAGGCTGGAAAGTTGATTTTTGGCGCGAGTACTTCTATTGAAACCTGAGGTTCAAATATAGAATCCTAAGCGTAACGAAGGTTTCAAAGGTAGGTACGAGACGCAGAAAAGCTTTGCTGCCGAGCGCAACACACAATTTTTCACCTCATTACAGCGAGGAAACTGCTAGGTGCAAGAAAACAGGTGTTGTTGAGTTTTATTTTGTTCGAGCGTCTCAGATACATTGACTCATGTGAAGAAAATAACAGATACTTGGCAATGTATCTTATGAGTTACATAGAATATCTCCAAAATTTAATACCCTGTATTTGTTCTATATCCTACTTGTCCTCTAAGGAGAATGAAAGAAAAAAACCTAATTTAATACAAATAACTAACTAATTTAATTTAATACATATTTATTTTTGCCAAGCAAAGGATTAAATAACATATTATATTAGTATTTATTTTATTTAAAAAATTAAACATTAATTACTACACAATTGGGTATTTGACAGGGTAGTATTTTTATGGCATATTGAAACGTCACAGATTTTTTAAATCAAATGGAATACTTATTAACATTAATTCCAATTTTACAATTATATCCTCGCAAAATATTTAATTTCTGTACTGTGATGGAAGTTTTTAAGGTGAGCGGTATTATATAATATTTTATTTTAGACCGTGTCATGCATTTTCAGTGGACTGGCAGTATAGAAAATTATTAAATAGAAAGGTTCGAATTTTAAAAACTCTTTCCACGCTAGAGAGCAAAAATCGATTTTCGGCTCAGATTTCGAATGACAAACAGACTCTTTCCGAGCCTGTGAGATGAAAACTATATTTTCGACATAAGATTCTTTTCCGTACCGCTACCGAATAGCGATTAAGAAGGAACTTTTTTCAAAAATATTTAACGACAGTTTTGACTTCGTTATTTTTTGAATATATAAGTATGATGTCATGGACCTGATGAACTCCTTGGGTAGCTTAGAACTATTTCTATAGATTAATCAGCAGTTGACTATTGCATTTAATTAAAGGTCATTACAATCGTCTTGACTTCTTCACACAATCAAACTTTCAAACGTCTAGCCTGGTCCCGAAATCGAGAAATCTTAAACTCTTAACTTTTCGTTCTTATAATTACAAGAAAATCTCTAATCACAAACAAAATCTGAACCTAACTTAGTATTAGGTCTAATATTAAATTTACTTCATGGCCTAAGGTAATTAAATCTGATTACCTAATTAATAGTATTTACAGGAAATTTGCTAAGCCCTGTGTTTTTTACCTCATATTTAGTCACAATCAAGCATAAGGAAAAAGGTGGAACAATAATACAGGCACTTCATTTGTCTAAAGCTTATCTTGTGCTGAAAAATATAATGTGCAGAAAAGGTAAAAAAAAGCGGTTGTTGTTTTATGCCTTATTACCAACATAACTTTATACAAAGTACCAGGGTACGAAAGATTAAAAAAAGTTGTCACCACACCTCTCGTTAAAAGCGCAGACATAAACAAACACGCAAAACATTTATTTAACATTTAAATGTGTCTTTATACTTAATTAACAATTAGTGAGTTAAAAGCAGGTCACAGTTGAATGGTAGGCCAGTGTAACGAGGTGTAAACACCTCGGTATTTATACATAGGTACTTAGAATTATAGGATAACCATTAAAATTTTATGCGTAAAATAAAAACAGTTCTCTGTAATTAAAATTGTGAGTCATTTTTAAAGGAAAATTATTTATAGGTCGATTTAGCACATAATGCATAACCCTAGCCGTATAGGTAAGGTAAATACATTAGTGTGGCCATAATAAAAATATTTTTGCACCTCAAGCTATTAAAAAACTATGTTTATGGTTCTTGTCTTCTCAATCATAGAGGTAGGCCATTACAGTTAGGGCCATTGGTGATTTAATTGATTTGATAAGCATAATGATTATAGGTCTAGTTACAAATACTTCAAATTACAGATACATAAGTATATAACGTGGTTTAACTGCGTTCAACAAGGTTGCGTCAATGGTAGGTCGAAAGCTCAAAACTTTCAGAAGCTCGCAAACTTGATTGCTGGTCTAGCCATGTTTTAAAAATGGCCGGCTTGGTGAATCTTGAGGATCATGTATTCCCGCGACCCTTAGTGTAGGTGTGAGATGGAACAACGGGGTGGTTTTTAGTCAGTAAGAGTCTGACAGATCCCTCCGCTCAACCAGGGCGGAGGTCATCCGTGAGGATCTTCCACTCCGGAGCAAAGAAAAGGTATTTAAATGATCATCCAGTGCACAGGGAAGAGGTGCAAGTTGTACGGTATTGAACCTTCCTGAAATTCACCATGGTCTGTGGTATAAATGCAAAGGTTACCTTTTAAACCACTAAATCGATCATTATGAAATTTGGGTCGGTATTCTGGGACCTGGAGAAGGACTGAACGAGAGATGCTACTTTTCATCATGGATACCTTTAATTATGTATAAAAAAACGAAGTCGCAGGCAACAGGATGTCTACTACATAACACGAATAAAGCTTTCTTGTTTACTGAGTAATTTTATCTTAACAAATCACCGCCATGCAAAAATTGCATTGCGCAAGTTCGAGATGAGATGACAAGGCGCTCGCAAAAATAACCACACATTCAGAGAAAGTTTTTTTTATCCATCATGAGATGGAAGCCCGATTAATAAGCCTAAAATCGTGTAGGTCGTCTCACACGTGCGGGTTGCAAGGTCATCTGACATCACACATGCAGTAAAACGACATTTTTGTCAAGTTCTGTTGGCGGGAAGCGTGGGACGTCGAAACGCGCTTTTGAATAAAGAAGGCACGCAAATATACTTATTCAACGATACAATACACCCGTTTTGGTACATTTTGAGACTTATAAATAATTTTGATTCTTTTCCTGGTGGTCCTTTGAATGAGATTCTGCGTTGTATTGAACTTATAAGGTGAATGCCTATATAAGTGCAGATTAGGTACCTATACAGATTTAAAATAATGATGACGATGTTCAAAAAAGGATTTGCCAAAAACACTTATAGTTATAAATAACCTCTACATAGAGCTACTGCTTTTCAGAAAAAGGATAACAGTCTACCTTAAAGTTTACCAATAGGTAGTATAGTTATATAATATTTTTCTGATGAGAAAACTACTGATTCGTACGAAGCCTTTTGTGGCGTTTCAAGTAGTGTAAGGCAGGTAGTGTAGGAGGAAAGGAAAGGAAAGGAGGCTCACGAAATTCAAATTCCTTGCGTTTTTTACTATTTGCAAGTCAATGTCAGTTTATATTTTCATTGATTTTATTTATACAGATTATATTTACATACTTAGGTAGGTAATCTAAAAGACTTTAAAAATTATTATATTTATGTACAAGTATTAAAAACAGGAGAGGAAATAATCAAAGGAGATAAATACAACCTATTCACAACTTCCTATGATATTTAAAAAAAAAAGAGTTTTCTGCCTTCTTCATTTGAGATAATTTCTAGGATCATTTGGGACCAATTCAAACCTAGAGTAGTTTAAAATTAAGCATGTTAACATTATATGTTATGGTCACGAATCGGTCTTGATCAAGATACAACCTGACCCTGACAGGCAAATGGCAAAAAAACGCATGGTTTGCGCATCCACCTTAATAAGGGATGAAACCTGACGTGTACCCCTCCTAAATTGGTGACCATCAAGAGGAACAAAAAGCCATCATTACCCCGGCTGTGTGTAAAACAGGCGTCATATCTCACGGTCTCTCGGTAATAAATAGTGTCGTAAAGGACGGGCGAAGCGCTGACGGCGCTTGCGCCTGTCTATCTAGGTGAGGGTTAGGACATTTTTCTCACACTGCAGTTAGTGCGAGCGCCCCGCTACGAAGCGAACTACCGCCCGCTGGCTTTTAAGGCTTAAAGCATAACATAGCTGGGTTTATATTTTTCTGTTTCAATGAATACATATGAAGTGATGTAAATCAAACTTTGATCCCTTTATTTTAGATCGAATCTGCTTTGATAGATGCCTTTTTGTTTCTAAACACATGCCTAACTACTTCTTTATAAGAAACATTAATGTTTTCGAAATAAGACAGTGAAAGCAATACCTACGACAATGAAAAAAAAAAATCAGCTGTTCCATTCATTTTGACGAATTATGCGAACATAAATGTACTGAACAGATGATTTTTGTTTTTTCATATTTCTGAGTTGGTGCTGGTGCCATAGTCAAAGTTGATCATTTTAATGAGTACTATGCCCCTGAAAGTATGTCCCTCGTTTAACCTAACACACGTGACTGTATATCGGTGAAGATTTCCGCTAAATACAAATAACAAGCTGTGTGGTGTAGTGGCTCGCAAGGCTTTTTCAAGATGAGTCGTGCAAAAAGCCGTGCAATGCCGCGATAGGCAGATCAGTGTCAGCGATAACCTAACTGGGAACGTAAAGCACAACATAAACATCCCTTTACAAATAAGCAAATATTTCGAAGGCTTTAGCGCAAACAGCGAAGCATTACCTATACTAATAGTAATCGCTATACAAGAATCCAGCTCACAAAAACTGTGCCTACCTTCCTAACGCCTGCTGAGTGACGAATAGGTACTTCATGCGCTACCTAGAAGATATTTATCGACTCCCTAATGGCAGAAAACATTGCTTATTGACATTTTATGCGAGAAATTCTCACGTAAGAATCAATTAGATTTGTTAGAAGTGTGAACTTTTTGTGTGAACTTATCAATATGAATGAAATTAATTGGTTTTATTTCAAGACTATAAGGAAGCGAATGGGTTGTTCTGTTTTTACCAGCACTACCTCAGCTGTCACATTCGTTTCTATTATCTACTTAGCACCAACTCGTTTAAGTAATCCGTCATTTCTCCCACGTACTTCTAAAGTGGACCAAAGACGATTATTTAAATAGGTTATTATCATTTTAGATAAATGGGTTAATGCCTTGTTTAGATTTCCCGTCCGTTCCGTAGTTTCATTATAATATTCTTTAGTACTTGTGTGAAGCTGAGGAGTTTTTGACATTACCTTCATCTAACAGGTTTCTTTTTTGACGGTGGGAAATCATAAAACGACCCCTCCCGCTCTGGGTGGAGCGAAAGGGAGTCTCAGACTCTTACTGACTAAAATCCATCCATGTCCCTTCCTAAGCCCTTTTATGGTCCGGGGTAACGGTAACCCTTTCGGACAATCTCGCTGAATCTAACAGATACCTAGTGTTGTAACAAGTGGATTCAAAATTAGGTAGAGATCTACTTGGATTGACAGAGCATAGATTGGTAAGAAATTAAAATCCCACGCATTCTAAGAAGACTATCAATTACTTACCTCACCTAACACTTTCGTTATAACAATCTGACTATGGTTTTATCATAAATATTGATACACTAGGTACCGATCTTTGTAGTTTAGAGAGTGCAAACAGATAGTTAATCGCGTGTCAATCAACGTTGTGGGTGAGGTAACAGCGCACTGCGAATCCGAATTCTGAATACAGCTAGTTAGCTAAGCTTACGAAATTTCATACCAAGGCAGGCATATAATATCCTCGTAATTCTTTACCAATGCGACAAATAATATAATTGTTTTCGGTAACGCTTAAAGAAACACTTTGCTAAAACAAAAATCGCCATAGTTTTTGGATTCCACAGGTTAACATCATAGGTCCTACTATTAACTTATCAGTGTTGTTCCAGTTCAGTACCTAGTTTACCCATATTTTTCAATCGTTCAATCAAGTTCTACGAAATGACTCCATTTCAATTATTGGTAAACAATAACTGGCTAATAAAACCTTAGTGACATTAATGTCTTTTTCTGTTGACAATGTTTTAGCGCGTATTTCCAAATATGGCGGGGAAAATGATCGCGGTAGCAATTATCGAGTCAATATAGTGTTGTTATATATCTTGACAGCTTGACACCGATATAAGCAGCGGCTCGATCATACTTTTATGGTGGTTGGCTGAGTATTTTAGTACCTTGGCTCTGTTTTTTTTTTAATTCTATGATGAATAAACATAAATTAGATTGGTTCTGCACCACGACACACTGTGATCAGAGCGTCGGCGTCGTGGCGATCACAGTTTCACATTGTCTCGTGCATAAACTGGCCATTAATTTTAAAATAATGAAGAGTTTAACTTAATTAGGGATAATTTCTCAACAGTTGGATAATAATTTTGTAATGTTTTTGGGGGTAAAAAATCATCAAATGACTCCGCCCGCTCTGGGTGGAGTGGAAGGGAGGATTTTATTCTTGCCGTAAATAATGCATAAACAAAAAGTTGGTGGAAAATATGCGTCACATTCAGGCAAAACGGCCATCATCAAACGACGGAAATATTTTGTAAATAAATAAATATTTTAAAGTTGTTTGCCCTATGTGCATGGCTCTGCTGTAGGTGAGTAAATAGCGCAGTTACCTGGTATGGTAATCGGCTAATTAACTCAATCAAGTGATTTAAAAATAACTGTCATTTTAAAACGAATAATTGGCGCAAGCTTATCATTATAAAATGACGCCACCATCGATATATATGGGACGCCACAAATTATCTTAGTAGGTATTCGGAAAACCAAGCTTACAAAAATATTATTTCTTGCTCTCCATGCTGAATCACACTAATATTATAAAGGCGAAAGTTTGTGAGTTTGTATGTTTGTCCGTCCTTCACGCTCAAACGGCTTAACGGATCTGGATGAACTTGGCACAGAGGTAGTATATCCCGGTTGTACGTTTCCTTGCAATAATTTCCGACACCCATGCGGGCGGAACCGCAGGCAGCAGCTATTTTGTGAATAAATTAGGAAGAGCACTCAACCAGAATGTTTTTGTAGAACGTTTTTTTTTGGGAATGGCATCTCGCAGTTCAGCCTAGGAGGTTGTCTACCGCTCTTGTCGAACATGGAAAACGGGCCAGTAATTGAAGGAGCTCTATTAAAGCCCTACCAATAACTAGAGCGATTCTGGTATTCTGGTACAAGAGACATCAGAATTCGTCAATCCATAAGTTTGACATAATAATTAATCTATATAAACTTTAGCTATGTGTGGAATTGTGGAAGGACTGCAGCTCCCAATTTGTGAAAACGTAAATTCTTGCGAAGATAACCATAACATTCCCACGAACCCCTCAAGGTTTACCAAACCTGTATCACTACGTGTGCCATGTCACACCATTATGTTCTAGTAAAATTTTATATATGGTCATGTGCTCATTTTTGTTGACGTATATAAAGAAATACAATATGAACTATTGATCGTGATCTTTTGCACACGACGTGTCTTTGATGACAATTTGTTTACGGCCCAAAATAGGGCCCTCTACCTTTATTCTACTAGCAATAAGGCTGATAGTGCCTTGGCTATTATTTAGACGATGGTAAAGCTACCTCGGTCATCATATAGGGTCGGTCCACCTGACACAGTCGTATTAGGAATGGTGAGCGTTTATGAGGCCTAGGCCCGCAGTCTATGGTACAATGCTAACGAACTCTATTTTTTACTCTCTAAATCTATGATTGAGGTGGTTGGAATTAGAGTGGTACTTATGTACTTGAATTTGGCGGACTTACACGGTTGGCGCAGTGGTTGAGCTGCTGCGCACTGTGTCGCGGGTTCGATTCCCGCACGGAACAAATATTTGTACGACCTGCAAGTATTTGTTACGAGTCTGGGTGTTTTTCTATCTATAATATGTATGTATTTGGAAAAAAAAAATTGTATTTAAGTAGTTTATCAGCCATTTCGTTACCATAACACAAGCATTAGGTTGCTTATCTTGGGACGATATGGCGTTGTGTGAAATGTCCAAGGATATTATTATTATTATTTGGAACAGCACTTACAGAAGATACTGGATCTTTCCCCACTTGATATATCTGATCGTATTATGGGCCAAATTAGGAGTGGTTTCATTCTGAAGGCAGAGGGTTATTTTCGATTTTAAGTTAATTTAGCGATTAAGCAAAAATTTCCTTTAAATTTTGATGAGTCAAATTTTTTAGAGTAAGGATTTTTACCAAATAAAGCGGTGATTGTCACGAATTCCTTTTATTTTGCTTTGATGATTGATTGAACGACATTGCGGTTTTGTCAAAATATTTAACGATATTATATCAGAGCAGTATGTGAGTATGATTTATTTAAGAATATAAGTAATGTAAGTAGGTAGGTACTGTTAGCTATTCCCCAAATTTTTGTGAAAATCTGTTCAAACTCGATTGCTTTGCGTCAACAACCCGTACATTTTTCATAGGCTCGCCCACTATTACGTACAGAGGCCAGTACATCAAGCTATCCCTAACTGTCAAAATTTCTCAATTAAAAATGAACCTTGTCTTTGCAATAAAGTTGAAATACAATCAAAGAAAATTTGACAGATTGTAGTAACTTGATGTGCTGGCCTCTGTACATACAGGACTCTGCCCAACCCTTCAGGGAAGCAAGGCGTGACGTTATGTTATTTTTCATACCTGACCAACCGAAAAATTCAGTAGTGCTATTCTAAATATCTCACCGTGAAAATATAAGTCAGTGCCTATTCTGACTTTGACTTTGCGCTCGGCACTAAGCAACCTAAACCTAATTTCGTCAATGATGCAACAAATTATTTCAAGCAAACAAAACTAACAAAGCCTTTGACCAAAATGACCTAATCAAAAATGTGACGTCACAAAGACACACAAAAGTTCACTTTTTTATTCACAAACTAACGTATCATCCATCATAAATAGACGCCAAGTTAATACAACACAGTCATATAATTTGTGAATATAAGTCTTAGGTCAATCAATCTGCCGAGCCTTTCCCCAACTATATTGGGGTCGGCTTCCAGTCTAACCGGATGCAACTAAATACCAGTATTTTACATGGAGCGACTGCCTATCTGACCTCCACAACCCAGTAACTGGGAAATACGATACCTCTTGGTAAGACTGACTGTCAGACTTTCAGGCTCGATATCTGAAGATGGTCACCCATCCACAGACCAACCCCGGCAAGCGTTGCTTAACCTGATGGATTGATCCGTGCGGCTGTTATTACTTAGCCACGAGCTCCTCAATATAAGTCTTAGGTAGGTAACAAAAACGACTTCATTCAGTCATTTACTCGATAATAGTTTCTAAGTACTTAAAACAAATGAAATCGAAAACTAACAACAAGCTAAAACTATGACTCAAGTCGCGTCACGACTGTCGGGGGATCGCCGCTCCATATATGGCAATACAACCATATTAATGTCCTCGTGATGAAGATTTCGATGATAATGATAAGTTGGAAACTGAGATTGAATCATTAACAACAAAGATTGTAGATACAGCTGATGATGGATTCATTAGATGTAACGATATTAATGCAGGTTGCATACCAATTATCTTGTTTACAAATCTCTGTTTAAATGAGGCTGTGTGTGTGTCTATGGCATAGCACATAAACAAGTTTGGGTTAAAAGAAAAAAAATACTAGGATATTTCAATAAAAGTATTGAAATTAAATGATTATTTCTGTAAATAGATTTTTAGAGACACTTTGCCACGCAAATATTGCGTTCTCTGATCAATTGTGTTGTCACCTCTTGGATATTTCAGTAGATGCTTAATCAGTTCGTGGCTAAGTACTAACAGCCGCACAGGTCGATACAGTATTACATTATTACAAGCTACGTTTGCCGGGGTTGGCGGTAGATGGGTGACCATCTTTACATAACGAGACTCCTCAGTGCCTCGGAAAGCACGTTAAGCCGTTGGTCTCGGCTGTCATTTGTGTATCCTTGACACGGTAGTCAGAAGCCTGAAAATCTGACAGCCAGTCTTACCAAAGGGTATCGTATGGCCCAATTACTGGGTTGTGGAGGTCAGATAGGCGGTCGCTCCATGTAAAATACTGGTATTCAGCTGTATCCGGTTAGACTGGAAGCCGGCCCCAACATAGTTGGGAAAAGGCTAGGCAGATGTTGATGATGCTTATTCAGACTATAATGTTTCCACTGTTGGGAGACAGGTCTCCTTTCTGCGAAAAGGAATGGAGCTTGGAGCATCCACCACACTGGGCCAGTGTGGATTGTTGGGACATGCGGGCCCAGCACTAGTTGGTGGAACACGTTGGTGGATATTTTAGATTAATGTTTCCACTGTTGGGAGACAGGTCTCCTTTCTGCAAAAAGGAGTAGAGCTTGGAGCATCCACCGCACTGGCCCAGTGTGGATTGTTGAGACATGCGGGCCCAGCACTAGTTGGTGGAACACGTTGGTGGATATTTTAGATTAATGTTTCCACTGTTGGGAGACAGGTCTCCTTTCTGCAAAAAGGAGTGAAGCTTGGAGTATCCACCGCACTGGCCCAGTGTGGATTGTTGGAACATGCGGGCCCAGCACTAGTTGGTGGAACACGTTGGTGGATATTTTAGATTAATGTTTCCACTGTTGGGAGACAGGTCTCCTTTCTGCAAAAAGGAGTAGAGCTTGGAGCATCCACCGCACTGGCCCAGTGTGGATTGTTGGGACATGCGGGCCCAGCACTAGTTGGTGGAACACGTTGGTGGATATTTTAGATAAATGTTTCCACTGTTGGGAGACAGGTCTCCTTTCTGCAAAAAGGAGTGAAGCTTGGAGCATCCACCGCACTGGCCCAGTGTGGATTGTTGGGACATGCGGGCCCAGCACTAGTTGGTGGAACACGTTGGTGGATATTTTAGATTAATGTTTCCACTGTTGGGAGACAGGTCTCCTTTCTGCAAAAAGGAGTAGAGCTTGGAGCATCCACCGCACTGGCCCAGTGTGGATTGTTGGGACATGCGGGCCCAGCACTAGTTGGTGGAACACGTTGGTGGATATTTTAGATTAATAAGTACAGTCGCCAGCACATCAATTTATCACAAACTGTCAAATTTTCTCAATCGATTTTGATCTTAACAGTCAAAGTTTTAAGGTTTACAATCGTTTGGAAAAATTTGACAGTTTCGTATAACTTGACCCGCTGGCGGCCGTCCATATTTTACTTATTATAATAAGTAAGTATTTAAAATAATATGACATTTAATTTCTTCCAATTTAAAATGCCGGTTAACTTATTCGTGTTTTATCTTTGCTAAAGTTTTGGATCATTCTATTTTTGTCTGTACAACGGAAAATATAAAGTCATTATGACGTCAACACAGTTTAATGTCACATTGAGAATGGATTTTGTATGCAAGAAGGCATATTAAGGTGTTTCGTAACATCCTGTGTCAGCGTTGGATAAAGATTTTTTATCAAATCGAAATAAAATGCCAAGGTATTGAAGCAAAAGGTAATTAATAAATAATAATAAGTTGATGTACAAGAAGAAACACACAGTTAGTCTGACTAAACGTGGTTGTTCAAGTGGTGGTCAGCAGACAGGTTGATCAATGCAAATAATAATAATAATCTACACATACCTTCTCATACACTCCACTTGCTCCAAAAAGCCATCATTCTAAACACCTGTCGCATCACCCGAAAGTGCCTGACTTTTTTTACAGTGTCATCCACCTTTTCAATTTAAATGTTCCCTTTGGTTCCTGCCCGTGTGTAAGGTCGTAAATCTCAATAGAGAAGAAAAATTGAGAAATCAAAATTAATAGTAATAATCCTCGGACATTTCACACAACGCCATACCTATAGTCCCAAGCTAAGCAACCTAATGCTTGTGTTATGGTAACGAGATGGCTGATAAACTACTTATATACATTTTTTTTTGTAAATACATAAGTAGATACATATTATAGATAGAAAAACGCCGCCGCAAAATCAAAGTGAGCTTAGGCTAGCGTCCGGTTCCTATACATGTATCCTATTATTACTAATTAATTACCGACTTAGCTTGCGTATTTTAGTTGGTGACCAGCAAGCAACCTTTTTTTTATTTTAATATTGTATATTATAAAAATTATTCTTTTCTTCGTCTGCTATGTCATCAGCCTGTAAGAAAAACGTGCTAAGAAATTTTATTTTGAAATAAAATGACACCTGACAACCATCAAAAAATGACCTTATCGACACGGGCAAGGCATAACCGTACCTACTGCATGAACTGTAAAAGACACTGATGAAATGCATCTCTAGTCCAAAGTTATCCGATGACCTCCGCTTTCTAGTAGGTGTATTAAGAAGGGTGTCCTGCCTTTTCGCAGAAAATTGTTTGCCAAATTTTCACTTGCCAACCAACGCTTCGCCGATGTTTCACTTTGACAACTAACGATTAGCAAATTTTTGTATGACAACGTTTCATTTGGTAGAATTATTGTTAAGCCGATTATTATAATGACACAAAACGTTTGGGACATTTATCATTTGTCAACCATTTCACTAGGCCACACAACTATTACAATAGAAGTCTAAGGTTGTTAGGTTAGGTTAGGTTAGAGTATCCGTCACTGGCCGGATCCCCGCCCTGGGACCTGGAGGCAAAGGTCCTCGCGTCAGTGTTCCGGTGGCGCGAGGAAATGCGGGCGCGGGGCGAACGACCGATGCAGCAACAATTGGAGCTGCGTCGGTCTCAGCTCCACGAGGTCCTGGTGGCGGACTGGCGGGACAGGCTCTCACGCCCTACCGCCGGCCTCAACACCATCGAGGCGATCCGACCGGTGCTCAGCGAGTGGCTCGGAAGAAGGCACGGCTCCCTGACATTTCGGGCGACACAGGTTCTCTCGGGGCATGGTTGCTTCGGGAAGTTCCTGTGTCGCATAACCAGGGAGCCAGACGCTCGGTGTCACCACTGCGTCGACTGTCGGGAGGACACGGCACGGCATACGCTGGCAGAATGTGCCGCATGGCTGGAGCCGCGCCGTGCCCTCATCTCAGAAGTAGGCAGCGACCTGTCGCTGCCGGCCGTCGTTAACGCCATGGTCGGCAGTGAACAGGCCTGGGACGCGGTGGTATCCTTCTGCGAGCAAGTCATTTCGCAGAAGGAGGCTGCGGAGCGGGAGCGGGAGATCACCTCCCTCAACCCGGCCCGCAGCAGGCGCACCGGGCGTCGGAGGAGGGCAGACAATGCCCTCTTCCAGCCCCCCTAAATGGGTCCAGGGGCGACGGACGCGGGGTTTAGTCCGTCGCCCCCCACAACAACATCTGGACCCGAGGCGGCGGCGCGTAGTGTTCCACGCGCGCCCCTCCAAGACGGTACGAGGGGAGTGTCGTACACCTCACTCCCGCTCGGCCGAGACGAGGCCCGCTGCGGCGGGCCGGCACCACGGGGGTTGCGGAAGAATTCTTTTTGATTCCCGCGACCCCCGGCGAAGGTGTGAGAGGGAACACCCGGGGTGGTTTTTAGTCAGTAAGAGTCTGACAGACCCCTCCGCCCTCCCCGGGGCGGGGGACATCCATGAGGATTTTCCCCCCGGATCAAAAAAAAAAAAAAAAAAAAAAAAAAAAAAAAAAAAAAAAAAAAAAAAAAAAAGGTTAGAGTATCCGTGCCTGGAGGTGGCCCTCAACAAGTCGGAGGCCATGGTGTGCCATGGTCCCCGACGGGCGCCGCCGCCGGGATCACACATTGTGGTCGGGGGGGTCCGGATCGCTGTCGAGCCTACCATGAAGTACCTAGGATTGGTGCTCGACAGCCGGTGGGACTTTGGCCCCCACTTCCGGCGGCTTGCGCCCAAGTTGTTGGGCGCGGCCGGGGCGCTATCAACGCTGCTTCCCAATCTGGGGGGCCCGAGCGCCACTTGCAGGCGGCTCTACGTGGGGATCGTGCGATCGATGGCCCTGTACGGGGCACCGATCTGGGCGGCTGACCTGACGGCCGGGAGCATCTCTGTCTTGCGTAAGCCACAGAGAGCTATGGCCGTCAGAGTCATAAGGGGATATCGCACGATCTCCTACGAGGCGGCATGCGCACTGGCCGGATCCCCGCCCTGGGACCTGGAGGCGAAGGTCCTCGCGTCACTGTTCCGGTGGCGCGAGGAAATGCGGGCGCGGGGCGAACGACCGATGCAGCAACAATTGGAGCTGCGTCGGTCTCAGCTCCACGAGGTCCTGGTGGCGGACTGGCGGGACAGGCTCTCACGCCCTACCGCCGGCCTCAACACCATCGAGGCGATCCGACCAGTGCTCAGCGAGTGGCTCGGAAGAAGGCACGGCTCCCTGACCTTTCGGGCGACACAGGTTCTCTCGGGGCATGGTTGCTTCGGGAAGTTCCTGTGTCGCATAACCAGGGAGCCAGACGCTCGGTGTCACCACTGCGTCGACTGTCGGGAGGACACGGCACGGCATACGCTGGCAGAATGTGCCGCATGGCTGGAGCCGCGCCGTGCCCTCATCTCAGAAGTAGGCAGCGACCTGTCGCTGCCGGCCGTCGTTAACGCCATGGTCGGCAGTGAACAGGCCTGGGACGCGGTGGTATCCTTCTGCGAGCAATTCATTTCGCAGAAGGAGGCTGCGGAGCGGGAGCGGGAGATCACCTCCCTCAACCCGGCCCGCAGCAGGCGCACCGGGCGTCGGAGGAGGGCAGACAATGCCCTCTTCCAGCCCCCCTAAATGGGTCCAGGGGCGACGGACGCGGGGTTTAGTCCGTCGCCCCCCACAACAACATCTGGACCCGAGGCGGCGGCGCGTAGTGTTCCACGCGCGCCCCTCCAAGACGGTACGAGGGGAGTGTCGTACACCTCACTCCCGCTCGGCCGAGACGAGGCCCGCTGCGGCGGGCCGGCACCACGGGGGTTGCGGAAGAATTCTTTTTGATTCCCGCAACCCCCGGCCAAGGTGTGAGAGGGAACACCCGGGGTGGTTTTTAGTCAGTAAGAGTCTGACAGACCCCTCCGCCCTCCCCGGGGCGGGGGACATCCATGAGGATTTTCCCCCGGATCAAAAAAAAAAAAAAAAAAGGTTAGGTTATAGTATGACAAACAACGCACGAGCCGAGCGAGCGAAGCGAGCGTGCCGCGGCAGCGGCCGGCGATGTGCCAGAAGCGAATCGCTTTTGTAAAAGGAAACAGTTAAGTTAGGTTAGGTTTGGGACGTGATGGCGGTCATGGGACGTGATGGCGGTCACCAGCACCCCATGTCGTGCGGTGTTCCGCAGGGATCGGTCGTCGGACCGCTCCTGTGGAACATCGGCTACGACTGGGTGCTGAGGGGTGAGCTCCAGCCGGGCGTGCAGCTGACGTGTTACGCTGACGACACGTTGGTCACGGCCCGGGGGAGCTCGCACAGGGAAGCAGCGTTACTGGCGACGGCGGCGGTCTCACAAGTTGTGGGCCGCATTCGGTGCCTCGGCCTGGAGGTGGCCCTCAACAAGTCGGAGGCCATGGTGTTCCATGGTCCCCGACGGGCGCCGCCGCCGGGATCACACATTGTGGTCGGGGGGGTCCGCATCGCTGTCGAGCCTACCATGAAGTACCTAGGATTGGTGCTCGACAGCCGGTGGGACTTTGGCCCCCACTTCCGGCGACTTGCGCCCAAGTTGTTGGGCGCGGCCGGGGCGCTCTCAACGCTGCTTCCCAATCTGGGGGGCCCGAGCGCCGCCTGTAGGCGGCTCTACGTGGGGATCGTGCGATCGATGGCCCTGTATGGGGCACCGATCTGGGCGGCTGACCTGACGGCCGGGAGCATCTCTGTCTTGCGTAAGCCACAGAGAGCTATGGCCGTCAGAGTCATTAGGGGATATCGCACGATCTCCTGCGAGGCGGCATGTGCACTGGCCGGATCCCCGCCCTGGGACCTGGAGGCGAAGGTCCTCGCGTCACTGTTCCGGTGGCGCGAGGAAATGCGGGCGCGGGGCGAACGACCGATGCAGCAACAACTGGAGCTGCGTCGGTCACAGCTCCACGAGGTCCTGGTGGCGGACTGGCGGGACAGGCTTTCACGCCCTACCGCCGGCCTCAACACCATCGAGGCGATCCGACCGGTGCTCAGCGAGTGGCTCGGAAGAAGGCACGGCTCCCTGACATTTCGGGCGACACAGGTTCTCTCGGGGCATGGTTGCTTCGGGAAGTTCCTGTGTCGCATAACCAGGGAGCCAGACGCTCGGTGTCACCACTGCGTCGACTGTCGGGAGGACACGGCACGGCATACGCTGGCAGAATGTGCCGCATGGCTGGAGCCGCGCCGTGCCCTCATCTCAGAAGTAGGCAGCGACCTGTCGCTGCCGGCCGTCGTTAACGCCATGGTCGGCAGTGAACAGGCCTGGGACGCGGTGGTATCCTTCTGCGAGCAAGTCATTTCGCAGAAGGAGGCTGCGGAGCGGGAGCGGGAGATCACCTCCCTCAACCCGGCCCGCAGCAGGCGCACCGGGCGTCGGAGGAGGGCAGACAATGCCCTCTTCCAGCCCCCCTAAATGGGTCCAGGGGCGACGGACGCGGGGTTTAGTCCGTCGCCCCCCACAACAACATCTCGACCCGAGGCGGCGGCGCGTAGTGTTCCACGCGCGCCCCTCCAAGACGGTACGAGGGGAGTGTCGTACACCTCACTCCCGCTCGGCCGAGACGAGGCCCGCTGCGGCGGGCCGGCACCACGGGGGTTGCGGAAGAATTCTTTTTGATTCCCGCAACCCCCGGCCAAGGTGTGAGAGGGAACACCCGGGGTGGTTTTTAGTCAGTAAGAGTCTGACAGACCCCTCCGCCCTCCCCGGGGCGGGGGACATCCATGAGGATTTTCCCCCGGATCAAAAAAAAAAAAAAAAAAGGTTAGGTTATAGTATGACAAACAACGCACGAGCCGAGCGAGCGAAGCGAGCGTGCCGCGGCAGCGGCCGGCGATGTGCCAGAAGCGAATCGCTTTTGTAAAAGGAAACAGTTAAGTTAGGTTAGGTTTGGGACGTGATGGCGGTCATGGGACGTGATGGCGGTCACCAGCACCCCATGTCGTGCGGTGTTCCGCAGGGATCGGTCGTCGGACCGCTCCTGTGGAACATCGGCTACGACTGGGTGCTGAGGGGTGAGCTCCAGCCGGGCGTGCAGCTGACGTGTTACGCTGACGACACGTTGGTCACGGCCCGGGGGAGCTCGCACAGGGAAGCAGCGTTGCTGGCGACGGCGGCGGTCTCACAAGTTGTGGGCCGCATTCGGTGCCTCGGCCTGGAGGTGGCCCTCAACAAGTCGGAGGCCATGGTGTTCCATGGTCCCCGACGGGCGCCGCCGCCGGGATCACACATTGTGGTCGGGGGGGTCCGCATCGCTGTCGAGCCTACCATGAAGTACCTAGGATTGGTGCTCGACAGCCGGTGGGACTTTGGCCCCCACTTCCGGCGGCTTGCGCCCAAGTTGTTGGGCGCGGCCGGGGCGCTCTCAACGCTGCTTCCCAATCTGGGGGGCCCGAGCGCCGCCTGTAGGCGGCTCTACGTGGGGATCGTGCGATCGATGGCCCTGTATGGGGCACCGATCTGGGCGGCTGACCTGACGGCCGGGAGCATCTCTGTCTTGCGTAAGCCACAGAGAGCTATGGCCGTCAGAGTCATTAGGGGATATCGCACGATCTCCTGCGAGGCGGCATGTGCACTGGCCGGATCCCCGCCCTGGGACCTGGAGGCGAAGGTCCTCGCGTCACTGTTCCGGTGGCGCGAGGAAATGCGGGCGCGGGGCGAACGACCGATGCAGCAACAACTGGAGCTGCGTCGGTCACAGCTCCACGAGGTCCTGGTGGCGGACTGGCGGGACAGGCTTTCACGCCCTACCGCCGGCCTCAACACCATCGAGGCGATCCGACCGGTGCTCAGCGAGTGGCTCGGAAGAAGGCACGGCTCCCTGACATTTCGGGCGACACAGGTTCTCTCGGGGCATGGTTGCTTCGGGAAGTTCCTGTGTCGCATAACCAGGGAGCCAGACGCTCGGTGTCACCACTGCGTCGACTGTCGGGAGGACACGGCACGGCATACGCTGGCAGAATGTGCCGCATGGCTGGAGCCGCGCCGTGCCCTCATCTCAGAAGTAGGCAGCGACCTGTCGCTGCCGGCCGTCGTTAACGCCATGGTCGGCAGTGAACAGGCCTGGGACGCGGTGGTATCCTTCTGCGAGCAAGTCATTTCGCAGAAGGAGGCTGCGGAGCGGGAGCGGGAGATCACCTCCCTCAACCCGGCCCGCAGCAGGCGCACCGGGCGTCGGAGGAGGGCAGACAATGCCCTCTTCCAGCCCCCCTAAATGGGTCCAGGGGCGACGGACGCGGGGTTTAGTCCGTCGCCCCCCACAACAACATCTGGACCCGAGGCGGCGGCGCGTAGTGTTCCACGCGCGCCCCTCCAAGACGGTACGAGGGGAGTGTCGTACACCTCACTCCCGCTCGGCCGAGACGAGGCCCGCTGCGGCGGGCCGGCACCACGGGGGTTGCGGAAGAATTCTTTTTGATTCCCGCGACCCCCGGCGAAGGTGTGAGAGGGAACACCCGGGGTGGTTTTTAGTCAGTAAGAGTCTGACAGACCCCTCCGCCCTCCCCGGGGCGGGGGACATCCATGAGGATTTTCCCCCCGGATCAAAAAAAAAAAAAAAAAAAAAAAAAAGGTTAGGTTAGAGTATGACAAACAACGCACGAGCCGAGCGAGCGAAGCGAGCGTGCCGCGGCAGCGGCCGGCGATGTGCCAGAAGCGAATCGCTTTTGTAAAAGGAAACAGTTAGGTTAGGGCATATTAAAGATAAAGTAAAAAAAATAATAATTACAATAACTAATTGCAAAAAATTCTGCTAAATGAAAGTTGGCATTTTAAAAAGTGTCATTATGAAAAGCAGACCAAACGTACAGTTGGTAACTGTGAGGTTGGGAAATAAAACAAAATTATATGATAAGTTGGCAAATGATTATCCGGCGGAATAAAATTCTGCGAAACGTTGGTTGGCAAGTGAAAATTTGGCAAACAATTTTCGGCGAACAGGCAGAGAACCATTAAGAAGGAACTTGACACTTCACGTGACCAGAGAGCTGGATGGAAACTTTGGCCAAAGAATTAATTAGTATTGCTATTCAATGTGGCAATGCTGCCAGTCTTCTGGACACGTTTCCAGACAACAGCGATGCGGATGAGTACTTCAACGCCTAAGTGTCCTTTTTGTTTTTGTATTTATTTGTAGGTATATAGTTAGTTAGATAGTCATTTAAATTAAGTAAATATGTGAAAGTTGTTATTATATTTTTAGAAGGAACTTGAAACTGGTTTACAAATAGGTGGTCAAAAACGAACATTATCTACAAATTAGATACCGCATCTTGTTAGCAGTTATTTAACAATAGCTACCTCACAAGAGGCATTGACATTAGTAAGAAATCGTAACCCGATATTTAAAACAATCGTGATCAACCCACGAATAACTTACTAACTTAGCCTACTTCATTGAACCTAAGATTTAGTGTCTATAAACATTTCAATTAGGCCATAACATTTATCATTACTCACTCAGGTGCCTAACACTCGGATCCGAACTTCATCGAGTCGCATGCGCATAAGAATGATGCAGATTTCCCATATAAAGGATGGAACCGACCTATTATCAACAACCTTAGCAGGAAACCCAAAAACTTCTAGCCAAGCAATTCTCAACTCTAATACAACTAAATAAAGTTTAACACAATGAAAAGCGACGGAAAATATAAACTGGCTAATTCCACTGGACCCAGCCTTAGGTAAGCGACTGTTTACATTAAAATTAACGACCGAAGTGAACTGTCAACGCATATTAGCTCTTATGTTCACAGAAACAAAAGTGTTTATTGTAAATCTGGGCAAGTGTCGAAGTGTATAGTACACATTCATTCAAATGAATGGGATCCAATTACATATAAATGTTTCGTGAAGGCGATACTTTGTTAATTGATTGCTAATATCTTATGATTGTGTGGTACAGCAGTAGGGACTAATAACGGCTATTCAATTACTCAGAGCTCAACTCTGTGAGAGGAAGCGGGCCGTAAATAAAATATCCACCACCGCGAGTGGCCCAGGCCCAGTGCAAGGTGGCGGTCCTCTCACGGAGAGAGGGCCTGCTTGAGTCTCAGCTATGAGAACATCATAGGCCGATTATACTTTATACTTATGTTATTCAATTACTACCCACACCCTACCCCATGAAAAAGGTACCTTATTCTTTAGTCTAGAACGCCGTTCTTCAACCAAGAGACAATTTAATATAACCGAAAACTTTGAGGAGATGACTTTAACATTTGAAATTAAATGTTGTTTTGATAATTCACTCTCAACAGAAAAAATATTCACGTGGAAAAAAAAAAAAATCTTTATTTAAAACAAAATGCTTCATACAATTAATTGTGTTTAGAGCCTCCTTTTAGGCAAACAATGCCTGTGTTAGGAGACTCCACTCCTCCATGAACAAAAGAAACAGGAGAAACTCATCAAAATCCTGCAACATTATATCTAAGTAGTACAGAGTATCTAGAATCTTTACACTACGTAAGAAAAATTTTCAAGATGAGAAGCCTTAGTTTAAAAACGTATCGTAAGATTCTTCAATACTCATTGCAGATATTCTCCATATTATATAACATTATATCGAAGCTTATCTCGTTAAAGTTATAAACTAGTAATAAAACAACCAGAACTAGTCTACGAAACGCGTTCCACGTCGCTTCATTCATGAGTTTGTTCACCGAACAAAAAACAGTGTAACAGAATCTCTCTTCATTGAAGATAAGTCCAGTGTTTGCACTAATTGGTCATTACTTGAAGGGCAGGGAAGGAAAGGGTAAGAAATAATAACACCTAATAAGACCTTTAACGACATCTATCTCTCAAGAAATAAAGTCCAACTTTCAATGGAAATTCTCAAAATGGCCGCGGTTAGCGTCAGTTTTCTTTGCAGAAATAAGTAGTTACAATTCAAAAAATCTCGACAAAAACAGGCCCAGCTACCGATAGCATACTTCATTGGTAATTTATAATATTTTCTCAAGTTTTAATGATATATTTCATTCATATAGTTTTTCAATAGATTCTTAAGACTGCATTCGCGATAACGTTTGGTTTTTCATTTCCTCAGCTGACATTAGCAGTTTTGAGCGTGGTAGCACTAATTGATAGAGCCACTAATAATAATAATAATAATATAATGTAGTTAAAACTAGCCAAAGAGCTAAGAAACAAAATTTGTTTAAGTACCGAAAATAATAATAATAATTTATTTCAAGTACCAAGACTCATAGTGTTTGTGACAATAAAATACTTAAAACTATGTTATTATCTAACATACCTGAATTGCGGTCTGTGAGCCGCCATCCAGTGATGTATTATAGGGCCAATAAGTTGGAACCATATAGATCGGTATTTGTCTAATATTATTCGTGTTGTAGGTGTTTTGGAATTCTATTTAATATCAAGCTTCGAGTATTTTAGGTACGTGCAATTGACTATTTGAATCGGTCAAAAATAAAATAAGAAATCACATGGAAAAAATCCCGCTCGTCATAAAAACTTCTTTCACTGTACAGAAATTAAATATAATGCAAAGATATAATTGTTAAATTGCATTTAATGCTAATAAGTATTCCATTTGATTCTAAAAATCTGTGACGTCACATTGTTATATTTCATACAAATCACGTACAAATGCTGCGTTTTGACAGTTCATAAAAAGTAACGTTATTGACTACCCTTTCAAATACCCAATTGTTGTGTATCTACTAGCACTACCTAGGTAGGTACTTGTTTTATTACAATAAATCAAACAGCTTTTCTTATTTACGGGAATCCAATTTACGAATTTAAAAAATCGTGTATTTTAAACTTAAATAACGACCGTTATTGTGAAATATATCTGAAATTACTGCACTTTAGAGTTATTGTTTTAATGTAAATGATATTTAGAATGCTTTTCATTGTCTTTACCATGAAATAACGGAGTTTATTACTCAAACGTTTAGTTCGAAATAACGATAGGGTGAAAACCGTTATTTGTCTAAAATATTAATAAATATTATGATTATTATTATTTTAAGGTCTTTGACACTTCTCGGGACCCTGGGGCTTCGGACATTTGGAAGGCGTTTCTATATATTATGGTACTGAAAACGTTTCAGGAAAAATAATATTTTTCCTTCAATGATTCGGACAGCAAAAGACAAGTGCCGTTTTTAGGCATTCACCTGTACCTAACATAGGTACCATTCCACGACCAACTTTACCTTGACCATAAACAATACATAACATCACGCCTTGTTCTCCAAAGAGTTTGGCAATGGCTAACCTAACCTATAATAGTACACCCACATTTCGCCAGCTATGTTTGAGTCTCATGCAACACTGGGCGAGCCTTGCCATGCCATCAATCAGGCACAAATTACGTATAGTGGGTAAGTACTACACATCCATAGACAAACATAAATCTTTATGCTGTCACGGTCTATTAGTTCCATATCCCGTAATTCCTCATACTTCCGTCCTGATTCCCATGTCTCGTCGACTGCAGCAGTTGATCCCAATTAAATAATTATAGCTTTATTGATGAAAGTCCTGGGCGATTGATTGGCCCAATTAGCTGGTTGATAGCTGCTAATCTACGGGCTTAAGCTTAAAATGAGACCCCTTTGGGCCAGAAAGAGAATAGAAAAAGGTAGGTACCTATGTACTTAAAGGAAATTGAGTAATTCTTATTAAATAGTGGTGAGAAATGTCCCCTTAAAACCCATAATAACCATTTTATTTTTCTGGCCGTTTAAGTTACATATTATTTTTCAGTGGATAGAAATACTTAAACTACATTGCACTACAAATAAAGTAAAAATATAACCCAAAACGTAATTGTAAAAATGAATTAATCTGCCGAGACTTTTTCCAACTATGTTGGGGTCGGCTTCCAGTCTAACCGGATGCAGCTAAATACCAGTATTCATAGTAGCCATTCCACGTCTCAGAGTGTGGCAGTGAGTGTCTGTCTTTACACCAAGCAAAGGAAAAATAAAATCATGCAATCTGAGGACACGAAAATAAAAATGTACCTACTACGCACAATGCACACATGTACATTTTAATTAAAAATAAAACACGCACATGGCAAGAATCGCTTTTAGAGCACCAATACACACAAGTGTGTATTCATAAGATTAAGATAGCAGATCACATGGATGTAATAAAAAATATACAAAAGAAATATTATAATTTTAAGGAAAATATGTTTTATTCATCTTGTTATCGGGCACTTCTTCACGGTCTGCGCACAGACTAAATTAGTTCATTATTTCTTGTTTTATTTTATCTCCGAGTTCTAAATCATGTCAAAAACACATTGCGCCGTAGATTTGGAATTAGTGTTCTTTAATTAATCACACTAATATAAAGGCGTAAAGCAAGTTAAACCGTTGGTCCCGGCGGTCATTTGTGCATCTTTGACTGTCGTTACGGGTCGTCAGAAGCCCGAAAATCAGACAGCCAGTCATTGGATTATTTCCCAGCCTTAAAAAAAAAGTCTCACCAAGGGGTTAAGAAAGAAAGAAAGAAAGAAAAGTGTGTTTATTGGCATTATCTACATATAACATAAACAAAAACCTTAAACTACCTACTTAAAAAGAAAAAATTGGGGGTTGTGGAGATCAGATAGGCAGTCGTTCCATGTAAAATACTGGTATTCAGCTGCATCCGGTTAGACTGGAAGCCGACCCCAACATAGTGGGAAAAGGCTGGGCAGATGATGACTAATATTATAAAGTCGAAAGTTTGTGAGTGGTGTGTGTGTGTGTTTGTATGTTTGTCACTTCTTCACGCTTAAACGGCTGAACGGATCTGGATGAAATAGTTTATGACCTGGATTAACACATAGGATACTTTTTATCCCGGTAATACGTTCCCTTGGGATAATTTCCAACATCCACGCGGGCGAAGCCGCTGGCGGCAGCTAGTATCTATAGTGTATTTCTTTTACAGTGTCCAATTTGGTAAACAAACACGGGACGAAAATTCCGATTTTTCGTATCAATCAAACACTTTGAGTTAAGCATAAACGTCTTGAACTTTGAATAACACACTTAAGGCATGAATTATTTAAAGAAAATGCTTCAGAGACACATACATTACCTAGAAATCTTAATATGCTAATATTAAGATTTTGTTTACCAAATGAGACAACTAGAGAAAAATACACTATACATCTATATCTCCTTACGTCCTCTAGATAGGAAACATACCTAATTAAGGAAAAACAGAAGCCAAACTTTAAATTCTTAGATTTTCGACTGAACGAGTTAAGTTTTGGTTAGTTTTTATTTATTTAATGTATACTAGCTTATGCCCGAAGCTGCGTCCGCTGGGATGTCGGATATTATTCCACAGTAACGTACTAGCGGGATAAGTACCCACGAGAAAGTATCCTATGTACCAAATTTCAGCCAGATACGTTCAGTAGCTTTTAAATTGCGTGAAGAAGTAACAAACATATGTACAGAGGCCAACACATCAAGTTACCACAATCTGTCAAATTTCTTTGATAGTATTTCAAGTTTATTGCAAAGACATAAAGTTCATTTTTAATTGAGAAAATTTGACAGTTAGGGATAGCTTGATGTGCTTGCGTCTGTACAAACACTCACTCACAAACATTCTCTTTTATAATATTAGTAGTATGTGAGATATACTCTACTTATCTAACTAACTAAGCTAAAGCTTATTGGCCTTCATAAATAACTGTTTAATTTAATACAACATTTTTATCGCGTTTTCACAGAAATGTCTCAGGCGCCAGTTCGTCGGTCGTCCGTCCCGCCAATTAGCCAAGTGTCCGCCGTTCAATTTAATCTAATTCACGTGGATATTGTAACTGGAAGCCATTGGCAGCTTACTATCTTAAAATCATCGACAGATTATCGACATTGCACGTTTGTATTGACTTAAATGGCTACGAATCAGGCAAAATGGAAATGAGACTGGTGTTCAGGTTCAAACAAGCCAAAAGAAAAGGCTGAAGGAATAATAATTACGGTAGGTAACATACATACATACAGGTAAACAGGGTAGGGTAACATACATTAAGCGGGATTGTCTGAAAGGGTTACCGCTACCCCGGAACATAAAAGGCTAAGGAAGGAACGTGGATGGGCTTTAGTCAGTAAAAAATAAAGGAATTTCTTGCAACTCTTAAACTTCATATAAGTACATTTTTTTTTTTATGATGGTTCTCCGCAGGCGTATCGTCTAAAGTTCAGTTTAGCGTTTTACCCCTAACTGAGAGTAGTGCATAGTGCAGTGTAGCACGACAACTGACAAGTCTGGCACTGTGTAATTTAACTATCAAGCTTCAATTAGAGTGCTTACTTAATCCATAATAACCATGACGCTAACTTAGCATTAAATAATCTGCAATTTAGATAACAATGCTAACTAAACAACCGGCCAAGAGCGTGTTGGACTTCACCACGATGCCGATGAAGGGTTCCTTGGATGAAGATTAAGATAAAGGGTTATTTGGGAAGAATTTATTCCAAAAACAAACTTAACATTGTATTTGCATGTTCCCCGATACATTCCAATTGCAAATGAAGGTTTTTAGGCACAGTATCTGGAGATTTACTATGTTATGTATAGATCATAGACGATTATTGTAATGTGCCTGATTAGAACTTTTATTTTTTATTTTGCAAGATTTAAATAAAAGTTTGATTTGAAGTCACGGTTTGCAAAAACTTATCATTTGTTTTCTAATTTGCTCCCCAAAAGTGACCCCTGTACGTAGTCAAATCCATTTATTTACCATGTTGGAGTTTGGGTTACAGAAACTCATATGTGTACCTGCCCAATTTCAGCTTAATAAGTCTAGTAGATTCGGAGTAAAAAAGCTGTGACAGACGGACAGACAGACACACGAGTGATCCTAGAAGTGTACCATTTTTCATCCAGGCGTACGAAACCCTAGAAACATAAAAGTTCATGCTACGCTCGATGCAGACAAACATGGAATTATATAGCTGAACCAATTAAAGAATTTGAATTACGAACCTAGACATAGAAACAGATTAAATATTTTCGAGTCAAAAAACCTTGGCTGGAATGTAATAAAAAAAATATATTTTATTTATCTGTTGTCATCACATTATTAAAATCCTACTACTATTATAAAGGCGAAAGTTTGTAAGTATGGATGTATGGATGTTTGTTACTCTTTCACGTAAAAACTACTGTATAGATTTGGATGAAATTTGACACAGAGATGGTTTATATCCTGGATTAACACATAGGATATTTTTTATCCCGGTAGAACATTCCTGTGGGATAATTTCCGACCTCCACGCGAGCGAAGCCGCGGGCAGAAGCTAGTATTAAATATCTTTGAATAAAATACAATTCATTGACTTATATTTTATTTTTTTGAAATGACATTCTATTTATTTTTTTGTTTTGGTGCCAGTTACCTACTCAATAATTTATGCTTATTCGTTGGAACCCATTTATTTAAATTACTGGCACAGCCAATGTTGACCAGCGAGATTGTCCGAAAGAGTTACCGCTACCCCGGAACAAAAGAGCTAAGGAAGGAACATGGATGGGTTTTCATCAGTAAGAGTCTGACACTCCCTTCCGCTCCACCGCGAATCATTTGATGATTTCCCACCTTCAAATATAAAAAAAAACAATGGTGACAGCGGACACGGTCTTCTCAAACAGAGAGTTGAAAAATCGACTCCAAGTCTGAGATAATTTAGTCAGTAAGAGTCTGACACTCCCTTCCGCTCCACCCAGAGCGGGAGCAGTCATTGGATGATTTCCCAGCCTTAAAAAAAAAAAAAAAAGTCTGAGATAATACTGGAACTTAATGGACACGAAAATCTTCTTATAAAATAATAGAATAGGAACAAAAAGGTTCGTATCAATGAATTGAAACATTAATAATGTCGCCCTATATGGCGCCCTATTTTATCAGAAAGACTTCTCGAGTCTTTGTATTGCAACAGTATTGCAACTACACAAGCAGTATCGGCGTTATAGTGTGAAATGACATTAATCGTTCTTTACCTATGAATTATCCACTCAATAAATACAGCCAGATACGTACTAACTTGATTAACATTCAGTATTAAATGACTGGCTTGAGGTGGCTTGTCAACACTAACCACCATATACGTAACGAAATTACTCCGCTTTGGTATCACACCTAGAAATCTTATACTATTTGCATTTAACTCGCGGAAAACTCACTTTAGCTAGAACGATTTAGATCTTTGTTATATTCGAACCCCATTGGTGTGGGCTAATCGCCCTGATCTTGTGACATAATTGTGTGGTAGTTAATAATATTATTATACCGTTGCAGCATTTCTGCAGACCTTGGCAGTATTATCGCATTTGAGCATCACCAGCCTGCAAAATGACATAAGCTCTAAGGTTCCGAACCTGGGGTTAATTATCACCGTGGGGGTAAATCAGCGTTTTTGTGGGGGTAACGAAGAACCTAATAATATTTTTTTTTTAAATTAATTAATTATAGATCGCCACGCAGTAAGTACCGCGCTCGTGGCATTTCTTTCTAGCTGCCGTCGCGTCATTGTCATGTAAGATTGATGTCCAATTGACTATTTGAATCAGTCAAAAATAAAATATGAAATCACATGGAAAAAAGACCGCTTGTCATAAAAACTTCCATCACCGTACCGAAATCAAATAGCATGCGAAGATATAATTGTTAAATTGCATTTAATGCTAATAAGTATTCGATTTGATTCTTAAAATCTGTGACGTCACAAGATCACGTACAAATTCCGCGTTTTGACAGTTCAAAAAAGTAACGTTATTGACTACCCTTTCAAATACCCAATTTGTAATCACAAATTGGGTATTTGAAAGGGTAGTCAGTATCATTAATCAATAAAAATACATATATTATATTTGTTTGTAACATTTTAAGGTCGGGGTAATATCGGTTTTCCTTATAGGTCATAGGGGTTACAATACTTACTGAAAAGTTTCGGAACCACTGCTCTAATGTAAATTAAGTAACTACAAAACTATGAGCAGCACAATAGATGTTTCCCCACATTTTTTTTTTTTTTACTGCGTCATGTTCGCCGCAAAGAAACTTAATTTCTTTCTTCTTCTTTTTTCTATTGCGTCATTCTTTGCTTAGACGGGAAATGGTAACGTGATGAGAGGAGAAGAAACAGATGAAGATCGTATAGCTCTTTGCAATCGCAAAAAGGGATCAACCTCTATTTCCAGGCATAATCTCCTAAGATTAAAAGCTGGCACCAGTACGACCATTGGTGTAGTTTGGGTTCTTCCTGTTTTCCGATAATACATAGATCGACGTGTTTACCGGCTCATGTTATTGACACGGAAGCTGTTTATTACAAGTAGCCAAAGTCTTAGCGATGGAATTTTTATCACTAGGTAAGTTCTCCTGGCCACGTTTGCTTTGTGTTTGGCCTCATCAAACGTGGCCAAACATATATCAAAGCTTTTTTGTAATTTGCAGGACAGTGTCAGATTTTATGTTGATCAAAATATGATTGTAAAGTGAAGATATTTAAGTCCTAAAAGAGGAAACAATTATTATGTCAACGGATTTAAACCAATGAAATTACCGACTAAGGGCAGATTACACCAATGAAACTGGACGTGATCAGCGATTAATCTACGTTTAAGAGCTGTCAGTATCACTATTTTCTATGGAATTTTGACATTGGAACTAGGTGTCAATTTCACCAATGAAATCGAACGCGATCAGCACCCCATCCATCCACAAAACTGTCCAATGTTCCAAAGAAAATAATGACACTGATATTAAATCACGTATTAACATCACCTTTGTAGGTATTTTCCGTTCCTTTCTTGTTATCTGTTTTTATGTGTGCACATAAATGGTTAAATCAATAAATAAACACGGTTTCGCATGCTGATCGCGTTTAGTTTCATTGGTGAAATTCGCCCTAAGTAAAATAGGTAGATAGGTCCCAGGTAAGCACATAGATTAGCTAATATCTCGGTATTTCTCTGAATACATTTGATTTAATAGCCGTTCTTAACTCCTAACGTAGCTCGTAGGTGTCCAAATGTTGTGGAATGGATAACGATAAACGTGCCTTGATGGACTTTTAAGATTGTAAGGCCTAATTACTGGACACCTTAACGAGACATGCTATGTAACATAATTGAAATATTTGTAACTTAACAAATACTCTTTTTTTTTCCAAAATTGTTGAGTGTGAACTGCACTTAATGCACTAATGGCGGAAACCCTGCCGATAAGAATGGGATACATATAATAGCTAGATCTATAAGAGTCTACTATGAAACAAGAACTGCATGTCCAATACCAGACTGGTACCAGAAGAAGGTGATGCAAGTAACAATGTGTACTGAAACGACCAATACACATTGCCAATTGCATCTCCTATACTTAGGTTCCAAATACCTAACCATAGGTCACTAGTCCGTAAGCGGGATTGTCCGAAAGAGTTACTGCTACCCCGGAACATAAAAGGCTAAGGAAGGAACGTGGATGGGTTTTAGTCAGTAAGAGTCAGAGACACTCCCTTCCGCTCCACCCAGAGCGGGAGGAGTCATTTGATGATTTCCCACACTGAAAAATAAAAGGTCGTTAGCCCAATTAACTGACACTAAAGAGATCTGAGTCCCAGACCTTAGGCCTACTGAAATTTAAATTCAAAGTAGGTATTCAGGTAAATAACAAGTAACATAATCAGACTACAATGTTCACACTCCTTTTTTTTTTTTTTTTTAAGGCTGGGAAATCATCCAATGACTGCTCCCGCTCTGGGTGGAGCGGAAGGGAGTGTCAGACTCTTACTGACTAAAACCCATCCATGTTCCTTCCGTAGCCCTTTATGTTCCGGGGTAGCGGTAACCCTTTCGGACAATCCCGCTTACCCGGCAGGCTTGGCCCTGGGGGGCCCCTTCATATGCTGACATCTCTTTGAGGCGCGCGTGGAAGAGATGTGGGACACATATTAACTCCTCGCGCCTGTCGATGAGAAGAGATATTTCGATATTTAAAATGTCTTCGAATTTTTGATTCTAGGACATACCGGTTACCTCACGATGCACCTTAATCGCCTACCTGGGTTCGAACCCTCGACCTATACACCTCGCAAGTCGGGGGCGTTACCACTGGGCCACGACAGCTCTCAAGCACATCAAGTTACCATAATCTGTCAAATTTCTTTGATAGTATTTCAACTTTATTGCAAAGATATAAGGTTCATTTTTAATTGAGAAAATTCGACAGTTAGGGATAGCTTGATGTGCTGGCGTCTGTACCTATCCAGTTTCGAGATGGAATTTAGGTAGATTTGACAGTCACTGCATACGATTAAAATTTAAAATAAAAACAATTTTTTTATTTAATTAATCAACTTATACATACATACTTAATTTAAAATCAAACAATGATTAATATATACAACCTAAAACTAAAAAATATATCCATTATGTACATGTGGTAAAAAAGGAGAAGAGCTCATAGGGCGTCAAAAAATTCATCCCCATCGCTGTCAGTGGGAAATGTGCCCAAAAGGCTGGCAGCATTGCCACGTTGAATGGCAAATTATTTATTTTAATTTAAATACAAATAAACTTGTATTAATTAACTTTAAAAGGAAAACCATGTAAAATATTCATCATAAAAATACTAGGAAAACATGAATTATGTCGCTATCACGAAGTAAATACTTCTTAGTCGCATTAGTTGTTAGTTGCCAACCTGTCAATAGACTCTACAACGCGATTAGGTATTCCATTTAATTCAAAAAATCTGTGACGTCACATATTGTTATATTTTATACAAATCACGTACAAATTCGGCTTTGACAATGCCTAAAAAGTAACGTTATTGACTACCCTTTGAAATACCAAATTGCGTAATACACTTACAGTAGCAAGTTTCATTCTCATTGACAGTTCGTTCTCCAACATTCATTGCGATAGTCACGTTGTTTTGCAGATTTTTGTTCCGAGCATATGAAACAATGGATTAGCATATTGCTAATCATTCAAGATCACTTAAATTGTGATTAAAAGTGTGACGCAATTAGGGTGCAGGTTCTTTTGGCGGGAAATAACGCTGCCATCTTGTTTTGCCAATACAATAATTTCTCTGACCGTTTCGCCATGTCTATGACAAATGTTTATCAACAACGCCCTCTGTCTCATAACTCATTCAAGCGCCAAAAAATCCTTAATTGTGGTTCACTACAGTTTTCGATCACCACTCTCTTAACTATACCTAGTTATCTAATTTCGTAGACAGAGTAATTCATCATCATCCCCAGCCTGACTTCATCCACTGATAGGCATAGGCCTCTCTTTCTATGTAATCTATCTATCTATATAAATAAAAATCAATTGCTGTTCGTTAGTCTCGCTAAAACTCGAGAGCGGCTGGGCCGATTTAGCTGATTTTAGTGTTGAAATGTTTGTCGTAGTCCAGGGAAGGTTTAAAAGGTGAGAAAAGTTTGGTGGGTAGGTAGGGTAAGTAGGAAGGGTAGGTAGAACAAGAGGATAACAAGACAACGCCTGTTGGGTCAGCTAGTAGTTAAATAAATATTAGATTTAAATAAAAAATATTAATGTATACAATACCTATTGATTTAATGAATCGGACATAAGTACTCATTTTGTTAGCAAGAAGAGATGACATATTCCCTGCCGCTCGCGGCCATTGAATACCAGCTACTATTATGATATGATCATGTGCCAATACCTAATTATTTACTAAGTATTAAAAGTCGGCCAAAGTGGTGCTTTCAACTGACATTTTCTATAAAAAGATTACATATTAAAACATAAAATTGAAATAATATTGTTCATAATAAACAGTGGGCCGTAATGACTTGAAATACGACGACGAGTCATTCATTTCTCTCGAACTGGCGAACTGGTACTCCTGACCTCAGAAGCATGAATCATCCGACCTGATACTGCCGAGTGCCGAGCCTCCTACGTACGCATACGCTGAGAACATTACACATTTCATACGTTTCATTCAAAGTTGGAAAAATTAATTGATATACGAGTATTTGCCCTGGGCCAATTACCGAGCAAATATATTGCTTTTTTTTATTTGCTCCTAAAAATACATGTACCAATGATAGACAAAGATCAGAGTTACAATCATATAAACACATTAATTCTAAAAATTTCTACATTATTATATCTTTAGCTTATTTGTTATTCATGTTTGGGATATCCTGTACAATGAATGATACGTGTTGTCTTAAATAAATAACTAAAATATTTATATCTGTAATTTTTATGGTGTACATGATAGAGAGTATTCTATTTTATTCTTATAATTGATGTATTATGATGATCTGATCCTAACTCCTAAGTACTAGGCCTGTATTTTTAGGGTCAGCGTTCAGCCATGGGATCTGTTAAAACCACTAAAACCAAGAAAGTCAGCATGCTATAGAGAGGAGTGTCAGTGTCACCAAATAAAAAACCTGTATCAAAGATAAAACTAAGGTAAGGTAGAGACCGTTTTGCTCAATCTTCTAAAGATGCAAAAACTTCAAGAAAATACTTTTACTTTTCATACGCAAGCCTGTCCTTTTAGCAAAGCAGCCGTATCGTTTACCGTTACTGTAATAAAATTGCCCAAATTCCAACTTAGAGTGGTCGCAGTGTACCTCCACCGGCGCCAGACAGTTACACCATACATTTAATGTACCTACCTACAGTCTAGTCTTTTATATATTTGTCAGACACCATACACAGATTTCATCTCCACGTTATTTTGGCGACAATACGTGACTGTGCCTTATTTGGACGCCTTTATACTTTTTCAGCTCGATTTGTGCCTTAAAAAAAACTCTATCTCTCTTTATGGTAGCTGTAAAGTGTCTATTGTTTGTTATAAGATGTAAAAATTAAACGGAATACTGATAAAATCTTGCCTTTTTTAGTAATTATTTGTTTGTAAGGCAATTGTAGTTGCAGGAGCTTTTTTACTAGCCAACTTACTTACTTGCTATTAAGTAAGTTGAATCACTGATTAATTATTATGATAGGTATAATAATGATGAACTAGTCCAGAGTATTGTTCAATTTTCTTGTTTCTGTTTCCTGTAAGACTAGTTTATGATTATGATTACAGAATCCGATCATATCATTTACCGCTGATAGTAGATTTTGAAGTAAAATTTTTACAAGGCGCTATAGTATCGTTAGTAATCGATCACTATGTCTTAGGCATTTTACTGATATTTTGGGGTACGTGTCAGCATTGATTAATGTAAGTATTTTAGATTTCAAGACGTTTTATTTTTGATCGTGTCAATAGCAACAGTTTCTCCCAACTCTGTCATCCCCGCACTGGTACAAGCGCGATGTTATGTAAGTATGTAACTCGAATGAAGCAATGGCCACCAGAATAATTCTGCAATAGCATTGCATGCAATGCAGGAGCCTTTAAATATTTATTCGAATTTTAATTTCACCCAGTTACAACGGCAAACTTGGAAAAGTAGGTAGGCCAAAAGGTCAAGTAGGTATACAGCAGATAAAAATAAATTGCAAGACTTGAACTTTGTTAAAATTAATTACGATACACCGTGACACAGACAATTTACGCCTAAAGCTCTTAACATCATACATGCTTCCATTTTAGGAGAGCGGACGACCGGTTGTGCCTTATACGGCGCGTTTTTTTGGCTTTCGAAAACATTTGCGAGATATCGGACTCCTTGGATCGCGTACCTACTCCTTAATGAAGTACGTACATACCTATTTCCATACCGAGTGTAGATAGCCAAATAAATTTTAAAACAATATTGATGTTACTGTCGCCTGGACGTGCGAACTTCTTCGGAAGTTACGCGTGAAGTGAACCTTATCGCAGTCTCAATCGGTGATTTGTTTGCAGAAAGTATTTTGCCGATCTTCAACGACGCCTGTGCGCGAACACGAACAAGGTTTTCCAATTTACGCTGTCTGTCTTCGCTTCTCGAAAACATTCTTGGAAGAGAAATTGGTGACTTTGTTTACGTACTGCTGTATTTTTTTTGGCTACACAATAATATACTTAAATAGATGGATAATAAAATTATCATCTAAGTACGGCTAACATTTAGGACATGACATGCCGTAAGTCTTTTTCAACCACCGTATGTACTATGTATGTATTATGGTCGTGCTGGCCGGAGTTACCAAAATGGCTAGATACTTGTAAGGAGGTTTTCACACGATATTGGCCGCTCACAACCGCGGAGGGCGGAGACGACGAAGCAGATTTTGGGGCGACGCGGTGGTCCGTACGGAGAGACGGTGAGTGCGCCAGTACTGGATATACGCATAGTAAGCCCAGAGTACAACAAACACTTATCCACCAGTGATACGTAGGTTCCAGGTTCGCACGGGCGAATTATTCCTTTAGTAACACGCGCTGTAAGTCCAAAGAGCAACACAGCCTTAAGTTAACCCAGAGTGCTATGCACCGCAAGTCTAAGTACGCACGGGCGGTTTTGTGGTAGGGAGGTGCATGGCACACGAGACACCGCATTATCGCCCGTTCTCAAAGGCGTAAAATATTGAGGGTTTTTTCACGCTCTGGATTTGAAACGCATCCCTTAGCGCCGAGAGTTGAAAATGTATTTCATCATGGCCACCACTGGAAGGATGGATGGTGTGAGCCAGACACGGTGGCACTACAGCCCGGCGTTGTTGCTGCATGCGTGCTTCGTCCTGTCCTGGTGCTTTGTCGTGTCAAAGGCAATCACGCACGATTATTCTACCTAGCATTCTAGGTACAGCTAGCTCGCCGTACCGTAAGGAAACCGTGCCGTGTATAACGGGCCTACTTAGTGTTAAGTACGTTACTTACGTGATACGTCCTAAGTGTTAAGTTATATACGTTTAATAGTCGTGATGTTAATCACGACTATTAAACGTAACTGGTCAACTGTAGATGTAGGATTTTGGGTACTATAGATTGGTACACCCACTGGGTACATCTCTGCCTACCACTTGGTAAATATTCGAGGTGTTCATTTACCGCGTTCCAGTATGTACTCTACCTCGCGTTTTAAACGGTGCATATTCATGCATAGCTTATTTTATGTGTAAGTACTAAAAATATGATGATGATTGATTAATATTTAGTTTAGATTTTAGCGTGCCATCCGGTAATTTATAATATTTTAATTGAATCGAAAATGATAAAAATATCATCTATGTGATACAACCTTCGTGTATTATTGATCGAAGGATACAACAAACTATTCAAAACTGGATTGCAGCGCCATCTATTTATATTTCCCAATAGCTTGACTGCCATTCTTTCTGGTCAAGTCAATGAATGAATGTCATTAGAGTCCGGTTTCAGTCATTAAGTCTATGGTTTCAGTTTACCATCAGCTAGTACTGTTACCTTCCATTTCCTTCTGTCAACAGTCAATGTCATTCGACGTCACCTCTAGCCGAATTTACATTACGTTTAATTTAAAGGTAATAAATTAAAATACATAAATGCCTGTACTAATACAATGAGGTGACGTGAGTCTAACAAAAACCTAATCACTTATGCATTCCAATAAGTAAATTACATACATTTATAACTATTATAATATATTAGAACGATGGCTGGCGTTCCGGTGAAGTTCGGTTCGATATTATCGTTCTGTTTCGTGTTGTACGCTGTTTATTACCGCAAGAATGATATTGGGGACGTAAGACTGTCTCCTGTGAAGGAACATTTGCTGTTTTTGGAGACTGAGAACAAGGTTGGTGAGGGAAAACAACAGCCGAAAGTCGCGCTTGGCTATGGCGCGTGTCATGATCTATTCGTGAACGCAACTTCACTACTGGACTACAAAGACCTGAAAGGAAGCCCAGAACATTTCAATGAGATCTCGAGCAAGGAGGAGTTCCTTAAAAGTTTCGCGTATTTCTTCAAACATGGCGCTGCTGCCGAGTAAGTTATCTTGAATTTTAATCACCATTAGATGTATGTTTATTATTTGGATTAGTTAACACTGATAAGAAGTACATTAATTTATATGTACTTTATTCCTTAATGTTCTCTGCATTAGGTTAATTTTGTTTTGAAAATTTTTATAATATAAAATTTTATAAAATAAATATATATAAAATTTTTATTGATGTAGCCCAGAACTTAGATACTTTCAAAAAAATTCAACTTCATTCCTTATATTTTAATTTCAGGCGCTTCGTGTCCAATGGAAAGCTGTATGACGATTTAATAGAACAAGCCTTAAAACTGGCTGACTCAAGATGGGCTATCGGTGGCAACGCTCCGCTAATGGCCAAGCGTTTCTACATAGAAGGCTGGAAAGTACTGTTTGCTGCAAAAATGAGCAAGAAACTGAAGAAATACATTCCAAAAGATATCCAGATTGTTGGTGGCGAAGAAAATGAAGAAGTCAGAGACGATGTTCACATGATCCTTGAGTATAAGGCTGATGAGGAGTTTGGTGCTCTGAAGGCACCGCGAGCAAATAGATACATAGTACATAATGATGAGAACAATCCCCTGCTCAGCTCCCTGGAGAAGTTTGATGAGCACTTGCCTAGTTTCAATCCTCACTTACTAGTCATTAGTGGGCTGCAGATGATGGACAACTATCCTTTTAAAATTGGGGATGGAGTAGGTATGTCTAAAGTTATTATATAGCCCACTAGCTTCTACCTGCATATATTGCATTTTTATACATATAAACCTTCCTCTTGAATCACTCTACCTATTAAAAAAAACTGCATCAAAATGTGTAGTTTTAAAGATCTAAGCATACATACAGACATTAGGACAGCGGAAGCGACTTTCCTTTATACTATGTAGTGATTACACATTTTCAGAAATAGGTTAAATAGTACAGTTTATTAGTTTTACAAGTACTTTTTTTATTACTAAATTATCTAACTGATTAAGTTAGGCTGCGGCCGCACTACTAAAGCAACTGCGATTTCATGAAAACTAACTCAAAAAAAAAACTCAAAGTATTTATTTCAAATAAACCAATTACAGGCACTTTTGAATTGTCAAGGGGTCGGTCAGTCAGAAAGATGAAGCTAGTTGCCCATTCCAAAGCAGTAGGTACCTATGGAGAAGAACGGGCAAGAAACTCCATGGACACTCTTTTAAATCAAAATATGTTTACAAAAACTGGGTTACATCATTCATGTTGAAATATACACGTGAGAACGATGCAGAACTTAATAAAAGCGTCCATAATTACAAGATTTAAAAAACAATTCAAAATTATTTTAAATTTAAAATAATAATATATAACTCATATAAACTTATGTTGGTGGCCACACTGCAGAAACGACAAGCGAAATTTATTTGTTCGTAGGTTGTCGCCGCGTCACTGTCGCGTACCAGTGCAGCCCCGGCCTTAAAGTTATTTCAGTAATAAAAACTTCATAGCTGCATGTGATATGTTAGTCAAGATAATTTGTTATTATCTAAACTACAAGACAACCATTTCTATTTTAGATATGAGACTTGCTTGTCTAAATAAAACTTATACTTTTAAGAGGTTTGCTTACAAGCTGATAAAAGTAATCCTTTTATTGTTTACAGACTTAAGAGCTGAAAGACTGGACTTAGTTAAGAAGCAAATCTTATCACAACCACTAACTACACTGACCCACTTTGAAATGGCAAGTTATGTCGACTTGGATCTCCTCAAACAGCTCACTACCAAAATACTGCCATTTGTGGACTCAGTGGGTATGAATGAACAAGAATTAACAAATCTTTACAGTGTCCTCGAATATGGTGAAGTCAGTATTGTTGCTGACTCCAACCCTAGAATAGCGACCGCTTTAGATCAAATGCGCAAAACATTTTTATTGATAAGAAGCCAGAACGATCGCTATCAGAGCAAAAGAAAGTTGTCACGCATCCATGTGCATACTTTAGCTTACCAAGCAATAATGACCATCAAAAACTCAGACTGGAAGAGAACTGAAGCTGCTGCTGCTAAGGCATCATTGACCGCTCACAGATATGTGTGTAACAGCCAAGATATTGCCTTGGATAAAAGTAAACTGCTACTTGACGACAGTTTTTCAACAACTACAGATAATGATAACACCAGTAGGGTGTTCTTCGAACCCACGAAACCTGTGTCTTGTTGGGAAGAAAATCTAGACGGGGAGAATGTTGACATATGTGTGGCTCCTGTACTTATATGCACCGAAGCACAGCTGACTGCTGGTGCTGGAGATAATATATCTGCAGCAGGACTGGTGCTGCAAGTCGAAAAATAAACTTGCCACTAAAAAATATTGTCATATGAATTTAGATCATTGGCAACTTTGTTCATTCCATTTAAATATTTACTTATGTATGGTGCCATTCTATCAGGATGATCTTATTAAAAATATAATATTTCTATCAATTAATATTATTATGACTAGGAATTAATGAGTTATTTATTATAATATTAATATGCTTATGACATTTCACTAATTTATTCAATGGACAAAAGTACAAGACTGGTTGGCAATTTATTTTAAAAAGTTTGTTAACAGATAAATTGTATTTGGTTTTGCAAAATGTTGAATTATTTATCTATTTGTTATGTTACTATTTATAAAGTCTATCTATGAGTGTTAGAACAAAGTCATTTTTTTCTTTTTCATTCCATTGCAAAACTAGATTATGACGTTTTTATATTTTGTGATTTTATATTTTCAAATAAAATGCGATTTCTTGCAATAAGTACATTTAAAAGTTTTCAAAGTTGTGTGTAGAATAAAAATTGTAGAAACTTTTGCAACATTCCTAAAATTGTATTTGTGTAGTTTGAAGTAAAGATCTGGGTGTTAATTGTTGTTTGAATAAAATTCTTTTTATATACAATGTTTTATTTTATAAAAAAATAATTATCTACAGTTAATTATAATACATAGAATTTACAAAAAAAAATTGATAAAGTAAAATACATGAGTTAGTTCAAGAAGAATTAAAGCTAAGAACATAAATAAATTTTAACAAACAATTTATGTTAGTTTTTTAATAAAACAAGTAATCTATGTACTAGTATTGGCAGATCTTATACTAACAATGTATGTATGATGTTGATGAATGTTATTTAATAATAGCACAAAAATACATAGATACATTATACTGGGTGTAACCGAAAGGGTATGTATTGTACATACAAAAGGATATGCTACAGACCACCAAACTGAACAACTTTTGGGACCAACTCTGAAATCATGAAAAAAATCAGTTGCTTTATATAATACAAATTACTTATACAGAATAGCGTACAACCACTAGGTAGGCTATTATTTCCTTTAACATATAAAATGGGAAGGGGTCTGGTCAAGGTGACATTTTAACCTTTTTTTTGTCCTTTTTTTTACACAAATATAAAACAATAAGATACCATAACTTGGTCACACAAATAAGAATAAAATTTAATTCTCCTATTTTATATAAGGACTTAGCTAATGGTGCTGGACCTCATGAAATTAACAATAAATAAACACATAGATTTGGTCAGTTAACACATGCTTAACCTTTTGAACGCCCATCTATATAATACGCGATGTGTCCTCCAGCGCCACGCTACAAATGTATAACGTATCTATAGTCAAACGTAGGGATGGGATTAATGTCCTATCGACAAATAATATTATAAGTTGAAATAATGTTTATTCACCAATTTACGAAGCTAAATAAAAACTGATACCGTATTTTCAAATTTTGTTTCATTTCATAAAAAAAACAATATGAAAACCTGGATATATTTCCCATAATACTTAAAAGAAAAGAATTGTAAATTTATTAGACGTGTGTTCTAGAAGGCACATCCCTATTTGTCTCCAAATGTAATCCTTCTACTTCATATCAAGTCGTTGGCGCTCGAGGCACGTCAAAATCCTTTCTGATATAGGGATGTCTAGATGTCGATGTCTATTTTTGGTTGATGGTATTTTTGGGTTGTTGTACATTCGTCACTAAGTAATTTCGTCATATTTTAAAAAATCCATACATTGAAAGTAAATTCGTTACACGTATTAAAAATATGTGTAAATTCATCACAAACCCTCTTTTAAAAATTTTTATTCTTTAAGTAGCGATTGCAGCCAAAATTTTTTTTTTTAAATCATTCACTGTAATTTTAATTTTAACATTCGATGTAAGGTAAATTAGTAAACGTGCTGTGATTATGAAAAATATACAACATTTTCATTCTACTTCTTATTTATTTTTTGCTATCGGTACGGATTATAACGATGTGACGAATTTACAATAAACAAAATTAATATATTGGGAATTGTGACGAATTTACACATATTTTTTTTTTGTGACGAATGTACAACAACCCGTATTTTTCTATTCACTGTGGTCGAGTTACACGTGCATAACCTCAACCTATTCATGCATTTTATTTCGTTTACTTCAATCAATAGAAGCTAGATACGTGGTTTTCTACGTGTTTTTTTTTAAATGAAAATGGAGGGTAAGTCACTGTTTTACGCAGATGTTACAGATCTTTTTAAAATCACACCTTGTAAAACTCGCAATAATTCGTCATATTCACCGTCACTCATTTTTTGTTAGAACACGTGCGCCAACGCAATATGTTGCACTACACTAAAATGCACAGTCACTATGACCTTGAAACCCGTCCGCTTATGACGTCACAGATTTACTTCTATACACGTTCGTGGCGTTGTGGGCACTGACAACTAGCCACTTTGTAGGGATGGGTTTTTCAAACGGTGTTTCACTATCGACAATGATTAGAAAACTTATTTATTCTTGATTAAGGTGAATAAAACGTAGTTAATAGTTTGCAGTATTTATAAAATATTATTTATTCACGTCATTTTCTTGCAATAATAGTATTTATGATCGTTTCGACGAGATGAAATATAGCGAGGTCTTCATCGTGTCCCATCACTGGCTTACTTTATATCAAGTACTTGGCGTTGGGGGCATTGAAATATTTTCTGGCGTTTTTGTTTCTATTGAATATAAAACAAACAAGAACTTATTATGTGTGAAAAACTTAAAAATATGGCTTATAACAGGGCAATTTTCCATAAAAACAAAATAAAAGGTCTTGTAAAAGTCGTAAATTTATTTTATACCATAATTACTTCTAATCAAGTAGTGGCGCTGAGGGCACGAAAATCTCGAACTTGTATAGAAGTGATTGGCGTTCAAAAGGTTAAAGTAGGACTAATGTAAATGGTCATCACTAATATTAAAATTTTCTATGTGACAGGTACAGTCACACTCTATAAATGTTTATCAGATTATTTCTCACACCATGTGCAGCATAGTAATGAATACTTTTTAACTAATACTAACAAAAACAGTATGAACAACTTTTTGACACATTGTCACAATGTAATTGTTACAATGACAATTATTATAAACAAATATTTGTAAAATATATATAATGAAAATAGATTGGGATTGTTAAAACGAAAGAAACCCTGAAGCTCTTAGATCACATTGTGCATGGGTATGGCATTATACCAGAAGGACTGATTTATGACGCGCTTTTTCGCGTCTATGGGATGTCATCATACCTGCTGATGGAGGCTATACTAAATTTATTAAAAAAAATAAATTGTTTATAGGATTCAAGTAATAAACTTCTAATGGTGGTAAGCATTTTTAAACTGCAACTGTACATGCATTTGTAAAAATTAAAATATAGAATACAGAGCTAAAATACCTAAATGCTAAATAAAATATTGGAGTGAGAATTATGTATAACTACATTGTAGCAGACTATGACAAATTAAAAAAATCTCTCAAGAAACATGAACAGTAACTGCTTCTTAAAGACGAATACTAATTTAGTAGACTTAGGGCTGATTTTTCGATAGCCAGATAATTTTTTTTGGAGGAATAAAAATGACAGTTTGACAGTTTTTGCATAGAAAATATGTGAAACTGCAATTTTTGTACTTCAGATAAAAGTTATCTGACATGAAAAATCAGCCTGTACAGTAAAAAATCTAACCAAATGGTTAATTACAATTCTAAATTAGGTAGTTTGTTTAAAACATAGGTTTAACCTCAAGGTGGTATCAACAATATTCTAGTTTAATGGTAAAACAGGACTGCAGCCATGAATAGGGACAAAACTAGGACAGGATTATAACATGGAATTAGTTTCATATATTTTGATGGTGAAGCATTGAATGAATTTTATTGATCAAACCATTCATTCAATGCTACATCCTCATCCAGTTCTGTTCTTACCCCCTGCTGAACTAATCAGTTTCAAGGCAATTTGCAAATCTTGATAGGTGTATGTTTGTGTCTCATACAAATTATAGTTTCAGTCTTAACATTTTAGAAATTTAGTTATTATAGATACTTAAACCCCATTTATTATTATAGCATTAGATAAATAACGGTTAAATAATTACAGTTATTTATGTAATGTTGTTGACATACCTGCATTTTACAGTTCATTTTTTAATGTAAATGTTAAATAGATTAAATTGCTTTGTATGTAACATGAAATAACGGAGATCAATATACGTCTATAGAAATAACGAAATAGTGATAACTGTTATTTGTCTAATTTTATAACAAATGGACCATAGGTACAGAGGCCAGCACATCAAGTTACCATCTGTCAAAATTCTTTGATAGTTTTTCAACTTTATTACAAAAGCATAAGGTTCATTTTCGATTGGGAAAATTAGACAGTTTGGGGATAGCTAAATGTTTTGGCGACTGTACATAAAGTTTACTCATCATTGTCAGAGAATTTGATCTTCTTGTTGGGTGGTTTTGCTGTAGCTTTGTACGGATCATAGAGACCACTCTTGATGAACCTCTTTGCTGCTTCTACATCCACCACCGGTCTCTTCTCTCGATCTTTTACTTCTTGCCACTTCACCATCACTGCTTTAATTCTTAGAAGTTCATCTTTAATTGGGTGTTTCGCCGGATCGATGCCTTGTATCCTCAAATGAATCCAATGGAGGGAATTCAAAGCGAAGGCCAAGAATATATCGAGTTCAATCTGTGCGGGAAGTATCAAAGAATCATATTTCTCCTTGAGCGGTAATAATTGGTCCAATACCTTTTGTACTTCCATTAAATTCTCCTTGAGACCCTCGTAGTTGTTGACGAAGTCTGTATCTTTACTTAGAGAACCGTATTTTAAGTCCCAATCCATGTTTGAACTGCTTCTTTACTATCACACTCTACTGATTGTCTTTTTGTAACGGGATACACAAGTGTACTACCAGAACGATACCACGTTTTTAAATTAATCCAATTTATAACCTGACCCTGAGTTCTGAAATCACAAATTGAAAAATGACCGATAAAATCGACAAATTGACTTCAATTGATTTGACACTTGACATAATGATAATTGCTGTCTCCTTTGGCTGTCATAACCATGAAGGTATAGATAAAAATGGAGACCACACTCAGACAGAACAACAGCTTGAGTCAAATACCTACATATCTCTATCTCACTCTCTGTGGGCCGACCTCTCTTTTTGGTGAGGACGATAGTATTGCTATCTTCTTATTTGAATCTCCTAGTAAATTCTTAGGAATAGTCATCACAATAACAAAATCATAAGTTAAACGCTGTCTGGTATTATATAAAGTAATAAATAGTTGAAACGCGATTAGTTAATTGTGTTTTTTTTTTTATCGGTCCCTTAGGCAAAGTTTGATTGGCTCATAACGGAGTTAGAATCCCATTTCCTTAGGATTCGATAAAGTGGCAACATTGACCCTATGTCAAAATAAATAAGAGGCAATATGGCGGTTGTTTACTTTGCGGTTCACAGCTTTAAATGAGATTATTCACGGTATAATTGATATAATTCAAGAAATGGTGCAAAATTGTATAGTGCGTGGTTGCGGAAGTAAGTGGTGTCCAGGAGGTGATATAAGATTTCACCCGTAAGTGATTTATGGCATTGAATCATTGCAAACATATTTCTTTGTTTTTTTCACTTTATTTCTACCTAAAATGTTTTATCAGTGTTTTCAACATATTATTTAATGATAATTACGACCGAATCAAATAGTTTTACATTGAATTTAATTGACTATGTGCAATTTTAAGGTTTTGTTTACGTTTTTTTTTGTTTTATGTCATGTTGAAGTAATGTAACCATATTGAGGATATATCTGGGAATTTCCGTGGAACATGAACTAATTAAAAAAAAAAGTCTTAAGTATTATATATGTCTCTTAAGGATTGTGGACTATGTGATTTTTTTAAATATAAAATTTTTGTTTCTCACTATTCAAGAAATTTAATATCCATCAAATGCTTTTTTTTCAGATTTCCTAAAAATAGTACTCATAGAAAATTGTGGTTATCCATTGTACCATTGAAAAACAAGTTTTATGAAAGTGCACGGATTTGCAATTTACATTTTCAAGAATCAGATTATTATAAAAAAAACAAGGCGCTTAAAAGAAACAGCAGTTCCTAATATAATAGATCAAGAAACAGTCCCACCAGCCATGGTAAACATTTAACATAGTTTATATATCTGTATTACAATAATATATATTACGTATTTAGAAATATAGTTCAAATGTATGGCAAAAGGCAAAATTTTATAAAATATATTATAATTTTCAGATAATAAGTTCAATGCATGAAGACTATATGGTGAAAATAGATCCTCTGGCTGTACCAAGCACCAGTTCTGACATTTCTGATAGAAATTTTCCACTTATGGAAATAGCAGTGAAACGTGCTGGCGGCAATATTGAGGAACCAACTGATAAAAAACAATGTCGGAAAGTTCTGGAAAATATAAGCAATCTTAACGAGTTACCTGTAAGTTTCCCTTTCCCATACAAAATATTAAATACTCATTTACATAACATCATATTATGTATAGATTCAAATCTATACTAATATTATAAAGCTGAAGAGTTTGTTTGTTTGGTTGAACGCGCTAATCTCAGGACTACTGGTCCGATTTGAATAATTCTTTCAATGTTGGATAGCCCATTTTTCGAGGAGGCTATATTTTACCCTGTATTTCCTAATAACTTTCAATAAAACAAACAAATTCATTAATGTAAAGTACTGATTTCACACAAAGTTTTCTTGTTTTGTTAGGTCAGCAGTGAAGATCGCGTTCCTGCGAAGATTAATAGGGGCGTGCAAGTGAAAATAAAGTCAACTAAAGAACAAATACTTCAGAAGAAAACTAAGATGCTTAAGCAAAAAGTGGCGCGGCAAACTAAAAAACATCACGATATGTCTTCCTTAATGGCAATAATCAAAAAGTATACGAGTCAGTCAGAAATTGAAAATATTGTACAAGGGCGTTTCGCTGATATCTGCAAGGAATTCAAAAGGCCACCGAGTAATCCACATGGTGTTCGATATAGTGAGGAAATCAAAGCCTTTGCTTTAACTTTGAATTTCTATTCACCCAAAGCTTATGATTTTTTAAGAAAATATACAACTTTGCCTCATGTAGAAACAATACGAAGATCTTTGTCTTTCTTTAATTGTAATGTTGGTTTCTTATCTGAAGTACTCGAATATTTAAAAGAGCAAGTCAAATTACCGGAAAAAAAATATTTAAAAAATGTTGCTTTAATATTTGATGGCATGGCATTAAAAGAAAATTTGGCCTATGATAAAAAATTGGACAAAGTCGTTGGCTACGTTGATTTAGGACCAATTACTGTAAGTGATCCAGAAAAATTAGCTTCTGAAGCTCTCGTATTTCAGATAGTTTCATACGGTGTACGCTTTAAATGTCCAATTGCATATTTTTTTATTGCAAATAATTTGCCTGGGGAACTTCTATCAGAATTAATAAAAACAGCAATAATTGTGCTTGATGAAATTGGTGTCACCGTAAGATCTTTGACCTGTGATGGTGCATCATCCAATGTTAAGGCTTACGAATATTTAGGCTGTACACTTGAACAAAATAATTTAATACCGTTCTTTGAACATCCCAACGGGAAGAGCAATATTTATTGTCTACTTGACGCTGCTCATATGTTAAAACTTGCGAGAAATGTGTTGGCTGATTTTGAAATGAAGTCAAGTACCGGAGATATATCGTTTAAATACATAAAAAAATTACACGAAGTACAAAACGAAGAGGGTTTGAAATTTGCCAATAAATTAAGCGCTTTACATGTAGATTTTAAAAACAAAAAAATGAATGTTAGGCTTGCTGCACAAGTACTAAGTTCATCAGTTGCTGATGCAATAGATTTTTTGAGGGTTAGTGGTCATCCTAACTTTTTAAATAGTGAAGCGACATCAGAATTCTTGCACGTGATTGATAGACTTTTTGATTTAATGAATTCAAAGTCACCCTTTGGAAAAGGTTCCAAGTCTCCATTATCGTTGAAAAACCAACGTTATTGGGAACCAGTATTTAGTGACACTGGAACGTATTTAAAATCCTTAATGATAGATGGCACTGGTATTTTAAATTATCGCAGAAAAACTTTTGCACTAGGTTTTTTGATGAACATACATAGTTTGCCATTACTTGTTAATGATTTGTGTACACTGCAGCAAAATCCACTGAAATATTTGTTGACTTTTAAGTGTTCCCAAGACAACTTGGAAATTTTTTTTTCATGCATTAGGGCTCGCGGCCGGGCTCAAGATAACCCGTGTCCTCTTGAGTTCCGATATATAATGCGGAAGATGTTGTTCAGACATTCTATTCAACCGTCCATAAATGCCAACTGCATAGAAAATGGTTTTGAAACTTCACAAGTCTTCGATTTCAATAAACCGAAAAGTTTGTTTCGACCTCGGGAAGAACCTGACTTTCAACAAGATGTTGAAAATGTGTTTCAAAATTTAGACGCAATTCATACTAGTCCATACCACGAAAATATATTATATTATATAACTGGTTATATAATAAAACAAATTCTTACCCACATGTCTTGTGAACATTGTTATAATGCGTTAGTAGCACTGCAAAGTCTGCCAACAGATCATACATATTCTATGATTATAAATAAATTTAATTCATTTACGACATTTGTAAACCGAGGCAAACTGTACTTCCCTTCGGTAGCAGCTTACAAAATTGTAAAATATTGTGACAAAGTTTTTCAACAAGCTAATTTGATGGGCCAACTTAGAGCGAATAATATAGATAACAAATTAATTAATGTCGTATCACAACTTTTACTCCTCTGTTGCAGGGAATGTTTAACCATCCCATCACGGAATCAATTTACTGTAATGATTTGCATGACACTAAGATAGTTAAGCAAATAGCTAATTCGTTTTTTAACATGCGTATACGTGCTCACTTAAAGAGACATACAGAAAATATACTCAGTGATTTACGTGGTAAGAGACAGAAATTACATAGAGCAATGATATTCAGTCATGTATAATTGAGAAGTTATAAATAAGGTTAAATAAATGATTTAATTCGGAATATGTTTTTTTTTTTTTGAGGCTTCACACTGTTCCTATTACAGTCCCGCATAATATACAAGCTGTTGATTTGCATCCTCGTCAAATTTCAGGTGGTTGTCCTAAAAGACATAAATAATCCATTGAAAGTACAGTACCGGGCAATAACTAATACGCGCGGTTTTTTTTTGTTGTTGAAATTTAACAGTATTTCAGAATTACATCCTAAATTCAATGAGAATAACCCGACTAACTACGCACACAGCGACAATCAGCTGTGTGCGTGAGCGTCGACGTCTTACCTACTAAATTCAAGCGTGCGCGACGGAGCAATGACCGTAGCGACCGGGGTAGCAAAAATTTTACCTAATTTTATTTCGAAAATCACCTACATTATTGTCATAAATTTCGTTTCATAATTAACTCATTTTAAGCATCATTAGAATACGGAAATCTTACTAATGTCAGTAATCCTAATGTGCCAAAAAAAAGTTCACTGGCCTGCTACCTATCAGATGATTAATAAAATGTTAGTTTTGCTTTATTGCTATCGTTCAGCATAAACTTTTCGTAATGATTTTGTTTTTACTTGTGGATTAAATTGGTTGATTTGAAATTTTCCTTCCTACTTAACGGGCTTAGGACCGGCAATAATACCTACCTACCTGCTTAAGTTGGTGTACCGATCTACTGAGTATAAAAATGTTTTTTAAAGATTTGCTAGTTAAGTGTAATGTAGATTTGTGTTGATACTTTCGACTCTTAGGTATTATTGGCGTAGTAAAAAATTTGAAATCAACTTATTTACACTAATAAAATTGATTAAGCTAACAACGTATTTACAAAATGTACAAATAAATAAATTACCTACTTATGTTACCCGGAGGTATTGTTCAAAATTGTTACCATCACACTCTTAGCACAATCGAGCACGACGGAGCTGGTTTTCCTTCAGCTTACGTAACACTAACACATTCGTTTTTAAAGTGTCGAAAGCACTAATGATCCTTGCACGTAATTCTGTTACACTTGTCACTTCCTCCGTGTAAACTAACCTTTTAACGTCTCCCCACAAATAAAAGTCTAGAGGCGTCAGGTCCGGAGAACGCGGAGGCCAGGCCACAGGTCCTCCGCGACCGATCCAGTGGTCACCAAACCTTTCGGTCAAGTACTCGCGTACTTGCCGACCATAGTGAGGGGGGGCACCGTCCTGCTGGTAGTACAGGTTGTGATGGAGTGCCAGAGGAATGTCTTCTAACATCTCCTCGACAACGTGACGCAACAGCTCCAGGTATGTTGCACTGTTGAGGTACCCATCGATGAAGTAGGGTCCAAGCACGTGTTCCCCTAATATGCCAGCCCACACATTCAGTCCGAACCGCACTTGGAACGCATGCCGTTTGGTTACGTGCGGGTCATGGTCGCGGTGAGCCCACCAATGTTCATTATGAACATTGTAGACGCCAACTCGAGTAAATAAACACTCGTCCGTCCACAGGATGTTGGCGTCTTGGTGTTCCAGCAACCAGCGACAAAATGTAATCCGCAACGCATTATCACCTGGGTGAATGTCTTGTCCCTTGCGGTAGTGGAACGGGTGCTGCAGTTCACGCTTCAGTAGGCGCCATACTGTGGTGTGGTGCACTCCAAAGCGTCGACCAGCCTCCCGCGTGCTTGCCCGTGGTTCTCGTCGGAAGTATTCAAGGATGTCTTCCTGCAAGGCGACAGGCAGGCCTACGCTGCCGCGAGCTTGAGCATGCCGGGGAACGTCAAACTGCCGATGATCCCGCAGTCTCTGCGTAGCAGCCAGCATGACGCTCTGTGATGGTGGTTCCCGATCGGGAAACATTTCCGTGAACAACCGGATGGCTCCACGTAGACTGTCTCCACTGATGGCATACAGGCGGACCATCTCCACCAACTCGACATTAGAGTAATTGTCAGTCATCTTGAAATTAGTAGGTACCTATCGAATGACGTCTCAACGTACCGAGCGGAATTCGCACACTGCGGCGACATCAAACGCACTGATTGTTTGGCGTGTCGTGTTGCGCCGTGCGCGAGCGGGGGAGCGGGGTGGGAATGTGGGATTGATTACCTACGAAATTTATTGAATGATCGTTGCGTATGCGTTGTGTATGTATTAATGCGTTTGTTTGTGTGTGAAAGCGCGGTTTAATAGGGCTAGTAACAGACGGGCCGCTTTTATCTACGGCTGGTTTACACTTATGGATTTCAATAAACGGGAAAAAATTAATAAAAAAATACCTACTCATTTTATTGTTGATTTGGGTCGAGAATCATTAGCATAATTACGTCCTTGAATTTGACTAGGATGCAAATCAACAGCTTGTATATAAATAATATTCATTTGCCCACATGGTAAAAAATTCTGAACACTGACTAACCCAGAATACTCGAAAAAAGCTGCTGTCCATTATGTTTAAGTAATCTAAAAAAATAATTAAACTGAGTTTTTTTTTCGCGATTTGTGTATTGTTCCCATAGAAAGAGTTGATAGTAATTTATAAGTACATCCCTAATAAATTCCTTTTAGTTTTTACGCAAAACTAAAAAGTATTTTTCAGCTTCTCCCGAACCCCCACTTATCACAGTCATTCATATCGCATTACCCGCGGTAACTAAACCTATGTCATGCATTCTAATTGCGTATGACGCTATCAATAACAATCTGAATCCATAACGATACTTACATTTTTATGCAGACAAAATTTATAATAACTGTCACAATGATAACTATTTTTCTCTGGTAGAGTGTTGTGCAATTACACCTCTGGTCATGCTCTATTTTCGTGCAAAATTCTGTATAATACGTATACCCAGAACTTTTTGTATGATTAATGACAAACAGCCAAATTTACACACTCAGAAACATCACAAGTTTCACACTTTATCAAACAACTTTTTTCGTAATTTCATAAACATGCATCATATCATGTTGCATACAATCTTTAGAAGCTAGAATCTAAGTAGTAAACAGTGATGTAGAGAAATTTATAAATATGTTAATCACTAAATGGAAAGTAACTACAAGCGTGTCCCAGGAAAACTAAAATAAAGGTTACCCTACTGAGAAAGAGAGGGGCTGCCCACAAAGAGCGAGATAGCGATACATAGGTATAGCTTCAAGTAGGTATTCGGAGTGTGGTCTCCATTTTTATCTATACCTTCATGGTCATAACTATGCTGAACATGAATACTCTTCTTTGGTAGGTATACGCTTATTTAAAGCAGATCTAAATAATACTCCCTCCGGCATGTATTAAAAAGTACTCTGTGGTAAAGAAAGTGGTAACTCTAAGCTGCAGTGTTGCTTAATGCTCTAAGGTGTTGCCAGACCAACTCAAAGTAGTCAAAACCAACGGATGGATTGTCCTAATGTTATTTGTCAGATTTACGGATTTAATTCGCAGGCCTACATTTATGGACTGGCTAATCAACGGATTTTTGATCCATACAACTAAATAAAGGAATTTTATTCAATTATTATTTATTTTATTTATTATTTTTACAATTTTAAGAAAGCTTACGGACTAATAACTAATTATAAACGCATAAATAGTAACAAACAAATTAACAACAACAGTTGCCAATTACAAGCTTCCGCATTTGTCTAACAATGTTATTAAAAAAAGAACAAAGAAAAAAAAAAGAAGTATGGAAAACAAGTAGGTATGCTACGATCTTAGAGCATATAAAGGTTACTAACTAAAAAACTAACTACGTATATTATGAAACTTTTATTGTTTTTTTCTGTCTCAACTGGACGTTTGATATTATTTCTGTTTGGTTTTGATGTTTTTTATCAACTAGAAAGTAGTTTTAAAACAAGTACCTTTAAAAAAAAAGTCCAATCTACGGATTTTTACAACTTCAGGTCGACCTACAGATTTAAAAAAATAAATCTGATTGCAAGTGCCATCCTACAGGGTGCCCTATATATTTTTACCGCTACTTGTCAAATTCACTGACATCACAAAATATACTGAGCACTCTGTACCAACAAAATAAGAAGTGGCAAGATTTTAAAAGCTAAAGCAGGCTTAGCATGGAACGTTGGATGGATTGTGCTGAATGATTCTACTACTACTAGAGAACTACTGAAGAAGTCCTCTGCTGAAGAAGACATGCTGAACATAATTTAAATGTCTTTGAGCTGCTCCAACCATAATTAAGTCAATTGGGCTAGTGAGAACGATGATTTGTCTGCTGTTCTGTTGCAAGTCAGCAAATATATATAAATTAACCACCCGTTCTGATGTTTAAATATACTGAACAAATAATGTTTTTTTTTTGTGCCTCTTTTTTTTTTTAAGGCTGGGAAATCATCCAATGACTGCTCCCGCTCTGGGTGGAGCGGAAGGGAGTGTCAGACTCTTACTGACTAAAACCCATCCATGTTCCTTCCGTAGCCCTTTATGTTCCGGGGTAGCGGTAAACCCTTTCGGACAATCCCGCTTACCTTTTATGAGCCTCTGCCTGCGTGTTTTTTCCCAACCCACCGCGTGATGTCAAATAACTTTTCTCAAGAATTGAGCTTTCAAATGACAAGTTTTACAAATCCAACCAGTAGGTACTTTCAGAGGTGAATTGCTCATTCAAACAAACTCTTCTGTTCTAGTGTAATTAAAGATAGGTAATTCAAACAAGCACAGACACTCCTTTCTTCCACCATTGGCAGGTACTATGATGAATGACTGATAATTCCGGGTGGCTATGTGTCTCCGCACTTTTGTGTTAAAACACTAACAATAACACAACATCTCATAATCAGTTATTTATGGAAAACTAAGACAATTGGTTTGTGTAAAATGTGTCTAAGGAAATTAAAAGTAAACAAACAATTATTTAATTAGGTACATTTAATTATTTCTGAAACACAATAATAATTTTCTGTTAGTAATCATGTACTTCAACATTAAAATCTAGATCATAACTTGTTCAATACATTGAAAATGATTCATTATAGTCCTATTACTAGAGGTAGCATCACAGCAGATGATGATACTTAACTAAAGAGACAATATCAATCATCCAAGTACTCGAAAGGTTCTGGGGGCTCGGGTTCCTTTTCTTCTTCGGTCTTGGGGCCGAAAGCGGCCACAGGCTCGACTAGCAGCTGTTCGCCATCTCCAGAGTGGTTCAACATGACAATGCCGCCAATTGTAACGTCTTTCAATGGCGTGAATCCAGAGCCCTCTACAGCCGTCAAGTTCTTCAACTGTTGCCTCATAACCCTCGCGGGGTTGTTCAAAATTTCGAAAGTAGGCTCAGGCTCTTTCTTCTCTTTAGTCTCCTTTTCTTCGACCTCTTTTTCCTCCTTCTTAACTTCCTTGGACGAGCCGGCGGCAGTGGCAGCAGCCGCGTCCTTATCAGATTTTCCATGAACAGTGATGTTAGGATTTGGTGACTTTGAGGGTTTCTTTTCTTCTTCATCAACATCCATTTTAGAAGTTGAGGAAGAGGTCATGCTGCTTCCTGAACCTTCAGTTCCGTGCGCCCGCCTGCGAGCTTTAGCGGCAGCAATACTCAACACAGCAGTAGTGACTCTCTCCCTTTCTTCACGTTTCTTTTCTTCCAAAGGTGCAGGGTATGCGTAAAGAGAAGGTTTTGAGTTGGACTTGAAGTCCATCTGAGGCATCTTCAACTCCGAGTTTAGGGCAATCAGGCAAGTGGGTGTGAAAGCTAAAGACAGGCAGTGAGCCAGAGGGAACCAGTACCAGTACTGCGTAAAGACTAGCATGCCTACAACAGCAAGCATGTTCATGTGGCCTGTCCTGTTTTGCAGAGACACAGTTACGTTGCGGCCACCGGCGTCTATGATACCCTGAGCTAGGATAGCTCCGAATTTAGCCATTACGTCTTCGTGTTTGTTTGAAATCACTTGTGCGTAAAGTTGACGGAAATATGTGACTTTAGGGCAAAGAACTTCAGTTTGTTGGATAAGGATCATGGCAGACGCAATCAAGGCGCCTTGCCTCACGAAGTTAACAGGGTCGAACTTGACCATGGGTTCCAAGAGGCCAATAGCCTCGCGATTGCCAGTTCCGGCGCAAGCGATACCCAAGGCCATAGCAGCGCCATAACGAACGTGGGGGTTGTATGATTCAGCTAACAGGGATACAACTGAAGGGCACTGTTCAGGTGTCCTGAAGAGAAGGAAGCCAAGAGCGGTGACGGCGGCACGACGTACGTCGTCGTTGACGTCAGAAACGGCGACGTGAAGCAGTGTGCGGATGGAGTCGTTGTTGCCAGTACCACAGTAAGCAGTGGCGATGGTGTAGCAACCGGCACGACGTAATAGAGGATCCTTGTCCCTCAGCAATTGCTGCACAAGAGCATCAGCCTCTTCAAGACGTCCATACATAGTGAAGGCTATACCTACAGCCAAACCTCTTAATATCTTCTCATGCTGAGTTTCTTGAGCATATGCAACCATGTCTTCAATGGCAGCTGCATGCCTGGAGCCCAACATAACCATTCCCATGGCTATACCAGCAGCCTCGCCGGTTACCGCGTCATCTTGGTACAGGTTAAACTTGAGCTGTTCGTAAACATCCTGCCTGTGGGTGCCCATAGCAGCCAGACCAAGTCCAAGACAGCCTCCATGGCGCACCATCTCATTCTGAGCATCTTTTAGCTGTGTTAGAAGATAGTCAATGATATTTGCACCATGATTAGCATGGATCAAACCTAGGGCATATAGGCCTCCTCCCTCAGAGTAGCCTGATGAAGGCCCTGCCTCTTTAGGCAAGTATGATTGCATGAGAGCTAGGGACTCACTTTCATGACCCCTATGAATAACACCAAGAGAGGCTGTTACTGTCAGCTTGGCCCAGTTTGTGGCCCTAGCAAGCCATTCCAAGTTGTCTCTCAGGAACTGATCACTAGTTGTTCCTGAGTGCATGAAGGCATTGGCTATGACAGTGGCTGTGTGACAAATAGACACCCTAATGGCATCTTTAGTGTTCTTCAAGATTAGTAAATCAGCATGATTAGATCTAATCAGAAACTGTAGTTGTAACCCTATGGAGACTTCACCTCCTAAAATAGAAATTAATTTTTCTACCCTCCTCTGATGTTCCTTTTCTTCATCATTCAGACTTTCAATATCTCTCTCTGGTTTCTTGGATTCCTCAGCAGCAGGAGTTGCAGCAGTAGCAGGTTGATCAACCTCCATGCTAGCCTCTGGGAATGGCCCACCTTGAGGTTGGGGTTTACCACCAAGAGCACTAGGGATGGGCGCTGTTGTCCTAAGAGCCTGTAATACTCTGCCAAGGAACTGTTGTGTAGCTGAGTCATACAAGTCAAAGGCTATTTGGTATGCCATGAGGACAGATTCTTGGGGTCCATGGGTCAATTTGTCAAGAATTTCTGCTACAGAGAGAGGGTCCTCAAGGAAGATAAGACACTGGCACATGTTGACATAGTCGGGGATGTTGAGACCTCTGTAGAGACCCACTAGGGAGCGGAGAACTGTGCTGCGGAAGCCTCTGTTCTGCAGGAGGCTCATGGCAACAGTGAAGGCATAAAGTAGCATACCTGGAAATTTAAAAAGGTGACATGTCACAACTATTTCCACTTCAAAATAGTCAATACACATATTGTGAAACTTTGTTAAACTAAGAAAGGATGTTTTTCATTAACACTTTCACTGCCAAGCACATTTATTGCATGTCTATTGGCATGCCACAAAATGTGTCTCGCATATCTATAACAACCCATCTGTTGAGTCCATCGGCGCAACGGTTACGTAACGGTACCACTATGCCGCAGCACCCGAATCCGAGTTCACTAAGCCACGCCCACGACCAGCCAGCGATAGTAGGGTTGTCGAACGTCAAATTTTTTATTGAAAGAAATAAACTACACGGTTCTTTTTTTAATTTTTATTTGTTTTTCTAGGTATTTAAAAATCATAACACTTACGCCAAGAGAACCTTACATGATTTGCCTAATCCGCAGTTGTAGCTTTTAAACGTCAAAAACTTTTAATGTCAAAATATCAAATCTTCATACAGCCAATGATGCAGATTTTTAACCCTCTGATGCCTGATGATTCACACGCATAACAACAGATTATCTAAGCTACGTGAATTAAAGTAAGGTAGCTAAAGTTGTATAAACAGTTGTCGTCTAAATCGCCAGCAAGGGATTAAAAACCTTTAAGCTCAATAAATCCAAACCGATGCCTTTGTTTTCATTTTTTAAACCTTCAGCGGCGGTTTTTACCTCAATAAAACACGCGCAGATAAAGAAAAGATTAAACATTTGCCGTCTTTTGTTTCTAAATACATTGTTAAGTAAGTACTATTTAGTATGTTTCTTAGAAATTTGTCAGCATAATATCAATATTAGTACAACATTTAAAGTAAATAAATAATTAATGAAAGACGTACTCAAAAGTACATACTATTCTCACCTAGCTTATTTTTGACAACCCTAGTAGCACGTTTTGATTTGCACCCGGGAGGCGGGTGCTTGGCATGGCGACAAGCCACATATAACTATTTATATGTAGGACCCGGGAGCCGGGTTGTGGGCACCTGAACGAATTTTCGTTCGACCCGGGAGCCGGGTGCTTGGCAGCGAAAGTGTTAAGCACTAGGTTAGCAATATGTAGTTTGAATTGCAAAATAGGTAGACCTGATAAAAATATGTCTGGTACACAAAGGGCATTGATCTATGTTTATTATTTTCTTTTTGAAACAGCTTGTTGTGTTAGAAATTAATGATGTTTCTCATATTTTGAAGAAAATAAAAATTTAAATTAAATTAATATATCTATCTATTGTTTTGTTTGTACAAAATACTTGTTACCATTCTACCTATATAAACTGCTAAGATTTAAATAAAATATTAAGTAATAACAAAGACCCCTTCAGTGACTCATGAATTTTCATCAATTGGATGAGAAAATAGATTATAAAATATCAAAAAGATAGTAGGTACCAGATTATTGTACTAGTATAAAGATTGTATGCGAGTTATTTTGCACTTACCAGCTACATCATCAGATTTCATGATAGACTCCTCAAATATGTCCATGCGGCGAGTCTCCAACGCCAAGCCCAGCGCCTGCCTGTACTGTCCATCTTCAAGACATCGCTGGAACATTCGATTGACGATGGCTTCCAAGCGAGGATCTATCGTCTCCGCCATGCTGTCCACGAACAGTGCCTTCCTCTTCTGGGTGTAGAAGTCGATCGCTTTCGCAATCGTAGTATCGACATACTCGTTTCTTGCGTTCACGTCGAACAAGTCACCAGCGCCCAGCGCATACGCCAACGAATCTTCAAAGGCTCCCAAGTGGTAATATACCTTACTTGCCACCAAAGCTGCCAGCTGGTGTTGCGAGAAAACTTTGTCTTCATGCAGGATTTCGATCTTTTCAATTGATTCTGATATTTCGGGCCAAAACTCATCAACTATGTTGTCCAACCTCTTCAATGCGAACTCTTTCACTTCGGACATTGGTTCATCCAGCAGGGATATAATCCCCGCTGCTGATGTTATATTCATCTTGTTTTCTTTTTGTTTTACTTTAATCTAATTGCACAAACCTTTCGCAGACAGTTTTTGCTTACTAATCGGCAATTTCTGAAATGAGTACAACAAAATATTACGATGATTTGACAAATTTCTTTCCATGGACAATATAAAATTGACGGGGTTGCCGCATTTGTGCCGATATTTCAACAAAACAAACAGTGACAATGAAAAATAATTTTATTAATAAAACTGGATAATGTGAAAAAGAATTTACAAACGCTAGGTTTAACTTGAACGGACCTTTCCGCTTCACAAATTCTTAGCTACTAAATAGTAAATACAAACAAACAAAAGTGACGCATTGCATTTTATTTTTTGTAGTGAAAACACTGAATCATAGATCTCGTAGAATCCAGTGAGGGTCGGTCAGGTGCGTTTTGAATATGAACGAAAACTAATTTTATGCTAAATATTCTCTAGAGTATTTTAGAACTTTTATATGTAGTAATTATTGTATATTTGAAAATGTAAAAAAACGATTAATATTTTACTTAATAAATTTTTAAATGGCTTGGTTGGACTTTTTAATTTCTAAATTTTGTCGCAAGTATTGCCCTTGCTCTTGAATCGGTTTTATTGAATAGACATTCTGAATCCACATGTATATTGTATTGTGAGTTGTCAATTTTCTGTCAAACACATTCCTACGTAGTACGAACGAAACATCTGTAGTAACTATCTGTGAATAACGCAATAATTCTACAAAATGCTAGACCTATTCAGCATCTTTAGTAAAGGAGGCATAGTGCTATGGTGTTTCCAGAGTACGAGCGACATTTTTTCTCCATCCGTGAACGCTTTAATTCGTAGTGTGATATTACAAGTAAGTTACTTGGGAAGCCCCAGGTGTATAGTGGTTTAATCTGATTAAGTATTCACAACGTGAATAATTTACTTATGCTAAAACTTGATCTTTGTATTATCGTGCACCTAGAATTAACATATTTATTGGATCTGCTTGCAATAATGTCCTTGGCTTATTTATATTGCGTTCTATGCATGTTATCGTAGTCTATAGGGCCTTATCTTCTGCATACCTTGTAAGTATACCATATGTGACAATATAACTACATGTTTAATAAGGCATCAAAGCCTAAAGATATGTATTAACACCACATGTACTATAATTTACTTTCATCGTCCCCTCCACTTACTAAATAATAAGGTAAAGTATGGCTACATTGTCCTAATTGGATCACCTTACATAACTTACTTCTGCATATTCTTTTCCCTGCAACACTTCTATTCTAAGGCCTCTAATTTAATTCAATTTGTTAAAATGTTCATAGACAACTTTTAATATTTCAGGAGCGCTCAGGCAACAATACTTTCAGCCATAATGCCTTATCATTGCAATATAAACTCGACAACGAGTTTGAGCTGGTGTTTGTGGTCGCTTACCAGCGTATTCTGCAGTTATCATATGTGGACAAGTTCCTCAACGATGTGCACCTGGAGTTTAGGGACAAGTACAAGAATGAGCTGCAGGGAGGACGGCATATCATGGACTTTGATTTTAAGAAGACATTTGATAAAGTGTTGGTGAATTGTGAAAAATGGGGTGAGAGAACTAACTTATTAACCATATCTGCAGACTGCATTGATCTTGCCTCATTTAACTTTCTGTCCTCATACTCAATGCACTCCCTAGAATTCCAACTAGGACCTCCACAGTCGGGAAAATGCCAAGCAGATTATGATGATCAATCTTACAAATCCAACAAGCATAGTGTCTATTGAAAAGAGTAGTTCATATACTAATTTTCTTATATTGTATTACAGCTAAATCGCAAGCTAAGATTCCAAAACAAATGAGAACATTCGAAGACTCGCAGAAGTCCAAAAAGACTGTTGCTTCAATGATTGAACGCAGGGGAGAGGATAAGGGGAAAAAATCTGGTAAGTCTTAATAGAAATAATATTGTTTGTTTTCACATATTCAAAGTTATCACAGGTTTCATCTACACATCAAAAGTGTCTAGGGATCAACATATATTTTTGCAATAACTTTTCTCTTGATTGATATTAATTTAAATTTTCTTTAAGGATTCATCAAATAAAGTGTTTTCGTTTGTCACAGTAACGATAAACCAAGTCACCTTTGCATTAATAAAGAAATTTGCCATTTTCCTAATAAAGGGATTTTTGACATTTGAACCACTAACATTAAAGTTCGAAAAAAAGACTGAAATAACAGTTTTCTTTAAAATTTTATTGGGTAACTTAAACAATTAATAATCCGTGTTTCTACCGCGAACACTAACAACACAAGAACATCGGTTTGGCATACTCAAAATGAGTTCATCCAAATCACGCTGTGGAATGGCCGCCCATGTTCGTTGCAACAACAAAAAAAGGTCTTCTTGCAACTGGATACCCTCCATATTCGGCAGAGCTCTTCTCTGTAGCATATCCCATGCATGCTCAATCGGGTTCAAGTCTGGCGACTGAGCAGGCCAGGGCAGGACATTGATGTTAGCTGCGGCGAGAGTCTGTCTTACAACTCTTGCGGTGTGCGGTCGTGCATTATCATGCATTAACTGAAATAAGGGACCGATTTGCACTTGTAGAGGAACGATGACGTCAGATACAATCGTCTCAGCATAAATTTGAGCGTTGAGGTTGCCTCTGATCCAAATCAACTCAGTTCTTCCGCCGATCCAAATACCCGCCCATACCATGATGGTTCCACCACTATAAGGATGGACTTCCTGGCAGGATTTTAATCGCTGTTGGCGTCCAGGGGTTCTCCAGTGTCGTATACGTCTTGTATCCGGTCTCATACCAAAACGAGACTCATCAGAAAAGCACACGAAACGCCATTGTTCTTCTGCCCAATTTCTGTGTTCAAGAGCCCATTGATATCGAATCCTACGATTGTGCATTGCTATAGGTGGTACCCGTAGCGGTCTTCGGGAATGAAGGTTCACTTCATGCAAGCGGTTTCTGACTGTTTGGTCGCTAATTAAGTTCCCTGAAGAGTGATGAAGCCTCACGGCTAACATCATGGCGGTTATTGTTGGAGCTCTTCGAGTTAAGATTTGAATGTATCGGTCTTGTCTCCGTGTCGCCAGACTTGAACCCGATTGAGCATGCATGGGATATGCTACAGAGAAGAGCTCTGCCGAATATGGAGGGTATCCAGTTGCAAGAAGACCTTTTTTTGTTGTTGCAACGAACATGGGCGGCCATTCCACAGCGTGATTTGGATGAACTCATTTTGAGTATGCCAAACCGATGTTCTTGTGTTGTTAGTGTTCGCGGTAGAAACACGGATTATTAATTGTTTAAGTTACCCAATAAAATTTTAAAGAAAACTGTTATTTCAGTCTTTTTTTCGAACTTTAATGTTAGTGGTTCAAATGTCAAAAATCCCTTTATTAGGAAAATGGCAAATTTCTTTATTAATGCAAAGGTGACTTGGTTTATCGTTACTGTGACAAACGAAAACACTTTATTTGATGAATCCTTAAAGAAAATTTAAATTAATATCAATCAAGAGAAAAGTTATTGCAAAAATATATGTTGATCCCTAGACACTTTTGATGTGTGTATTTAGATATGCATAGTGGACACTGTTATGTATGTGGGTAACTTGCTAATGAGGCAATAAACAATTTGCGTTGAGTTGCCTGGTTTCATTGACGTGTCCCTGTACTTAACACTGGTGACGAGCGGTACTACCGATACGATACCTAACGCGTGTGAATATTTCGTTAAAAATGCCAATTGGACGTATAGAACCTTTTGATTTAGCAAATAACAATTGGGATGCGTATGTTCGACGGGTCGAACAATTTATAACATTAAATAATATTGGTGAGTCGTTGAAGTTAGCAACTTTAGTGACGGTGGTAGGCGCGGAATGTTACAAATTGATGTGTGATTTGTGTGCTCCCGACACCCCGGAAACAAAGTTGTTGTTGTTGTTGTTTGTTTCATCTTGACGATTCCTGGGTGCCCATCGTGAATTTCAGTCAAAACAAAAAAGACAATACATAAAAAAATTAAACTGTGTATATCTAATGCCGTCCCCAGCCTGAATACGAAAATTCAATCAAGTACATCCAATAGTTTAGTCAGTATAGCTAGTCAAAGATTGGCAAGATCCTTAGTCGGCCCACCTCTATTGTTTAGTTTGTGTGAAATAATCACTTTTTAAAATAGAGTGTTGGGATTTATTTGATATTTCCAAAATATTCCTATTCATCTATGGTCATATTGTTTTCTCCACATTGTATAGAAAAAAGTAATAAAATGCCTGAATAACATGTTAAAAATTTCCATAAAATATTAGTTTCATCATATTATTATTAGTTAATCAGAATGATAAGCAACTTTGAACTTATTATCTCTTTGTACCTGTAATCCTGTTGTTTAATTGGCTTATCTATATGTTACTTTCTATTGAAACTGTTTTACACCTATTTCAAAACAGTAATAAGTAAATGGTATGTCTAACAGTACACTACCAAATGTAGTAACTATATACAGGAGTACAGAAAAGCATATTATGTAATATTGATGATGATGGCCTAAGCAGGATTGTTTGAAAGTGTTACCGCTGCCCCAGAACACAAGGGACTATGGATGGAATGGGTTTTAGTCACTAAGAGTCAGACACTCTCTTCCGCTCCACACTGAGTTGTAGGAGTCATTCGATGATTTCCCATTCCTAACACAAACACTGCCACAATTTTTTGTGCTATTCTAAGCTCAGTGCCTTCAACACACATGTGTTTGTGGCGGTGTATGGTTTAAAAGAAAAGCCCATTGCCTAGAATGCGGTCTAATATTTTATTGCTCTAGCAGAAGAAAATTAAAACTTTTCTAATTGTAGAAGAAACTTGTTTTCAGTAAAAATAGTAGAAAATAAGAGCCTGACTAATGGCAAGGTGGAGGACTCGCCCGAACCGGAAGATGACGTGATTGCCCTGAATAGGGCCAAGCTGGCTCAGAAACTTGCCTCCAAAGGCAAGAAAGAGCTTCCTAAGTAAGTTACTTTTTTGTATAAAGCTTCCTATGAGTGTTACTTTCAGGGTGTGATAGTGTAACTTACAAACATTTTAGGTATTTTTCCTCTTCATTATTTTCGCATGGTTAGTGACTAACCTGCTGTCAGAGATTTTGTGCTGCCCATGGGCTTCTGACTTAGCTTCACATGCTGTTGTGAAATATCTAATATAATTTTAGGTATTATCTTGAATAATAAAACATCAGCGATTTTTTAGCCCTTAATTTCATTGACCGCAGCTGACTCACAATCTTTGTGATAATGGGTTTGATAGATAGCTACGAAACCTGTAAAGTTTCTGAAGTTTTGCTAACTAAATAATAAAATAATAACTTAATATGTAAATAGTCATTGGAATAGAAGTAAATTTTCATTAAACACATAGCATATAAGCTCTGGGAAGTGTATTCTCTGCATTCAAATACTTAACTGAGGACAGTTTCAATGTTTTGATGTTTTTGTGTCTTATAGACAAACAGGATAATATAAAGGAGATTGTTCTAGACCGCCCTATAACCAACAAACATTTGACGTGTACGTTAATTTTAATTATATTTTAATATGCTTTTTAAAAATAATAAATTCAAGCGGACACTGTTTAATGCTTAATAGGTTTTTAAAAGTGACCTCATTGATTTTATTACCAACTGAACTCGCCATCTTTCAAGGAATTGTCAATGTGAATGTCACAAAAGATTTGACAGTGTCGCTCTCGCTCATATTACATAAATATCGATATCGACGACGATGTCCATAATATCTAGTGATAAATAATGGATGTTCGATATTTATCACTTCCAAAACATTGAAAATGTGCAACATAAAAGTTTTTCATGCCTATTTTTTTCATGGAATTAGTTCCGTGAACATTTTAATGGAACTTATGATGAATATGGGCTAGCACGATTATGATGAAAATATAATGAACAAAACAAACTCACAAAATGTACTTACTAGACGAATGAGGGACTTTCTCACAAGTGAGAAAATATTAGTTCAAAAGAGGCGTTGGTTAAAAATATGTCACTGTCTCAGGTTTTTGACATCAAATAAGCTTTCTTATTTACTGATCTTGTTTTTGTTATCAGCAGCCAGTAAAACAAAGACGTATTTTTTACCCACGCCATCTATTGAACTATGTTTTTTCACTTGTCAGAAAATCTCTCATTTAACGATTGAAATGTCATTTACGACGACGCAACTCTAGTGAATTGTTCTCATAACCATTTCACGACTTCAATAGCCATATTTTTACTTTTTAAGTACTTAAACTCTATTTTTAAATGTCGCAAACTAAAACGTTACACATTGTTCGTTGGGAACAAAATATTTTATTTTAGCATTAATTTAATCGAAGTAGAATCATAGCAACAACGTGTTTATGTTTGAAACGGAACAAATTAATTTACTTTTGACATATTGATCTGTCATTTTGGTCTACTAAATTAAAACCACAGATTAAATAGGTGGTCGTTGATAATCGATATACAATGATTGATCTTCGAGAGAGCATCTCTACGTCACTACGTCAGTCGGAGCGTCTCACCGAGACGAACCTGTGGGTGTGTTGTGTTGTTGTGACTATGTACCTATTTGGCGATTTCTTTTGGCGTTTTTGATTGTTTCTGTTTAACGGACTACAATTTGGATTGCTTTCAACGTGACCTGCTGGCTTCGAATAACTGATTCTGTGATCTGCTTAAACGACACCTTAGCATTTTGACAACGGATAACGGACTTCGCTTAAAGTAAACTTCAATCAATAAATAATAACTGTACCTAAAAGGCATAATACAACTGTATGTACGGTAATATTTTACTGTATTTGAAGTTTAATGCTTTGTAGAAACCAGAAATAGCGATTTTAGAAGGAATTACTTACGTTTTCTTTTATTAAAAATAACCTCAAAATCGGTTCCTTTTCTTTAAATAAATCTTTTCTCTAAAGTGTCCGTCAAGAAACTTTGTTCTTATGGGCTAATAAGGGCAGTTTACAAATAGAAAATGATTTTTTCTATGCTGTTGGCTCCAGGGCGAACAATGTATGGGCGTAGAACAATCTCCTTTTCCTGTTTGAGTAACAGACATGTTTTATTCATCACAATACTATGTTTTCCTTGTGTAACAAGTTGGTTAACATCACATGGATTTCAATTTATAAGAGTTGAAATACAGGTTATTAAACTATTTCTCTACACTTATGACATGATGTGATGCAATATTGTTGGAAACATAAAAAAATAAAAAAAATATGTAAAGTCATATTACACTGCAAGAATAAATAGTTAATAGTCTTGGATCTCCTATTGATCATGTACAGAGGCCAGCACATCAAGCTATCCCTAACTATCAAATTTTCTCAATTAAAAATGAACCTTGCAATTAAGTTGAAATACTATCAAAGAAATTTGACAGATTGTGGTAACTTGATGTGCTGGCCTCTGTACATAGTTTTCTCTATTAACCCTCATCTTTGTTTCTTATATTGTTTGGGCCCAGTACCTGGGCTTTTTTTGCGGCGAGAGGTGTGGTTCAGAACCTGAAGCACCACCCCTTAGAGCGTTATTATTGCAATATTACTTGACAGTGGGAATGAGACAGAGCTATACAGGACGTATATCTCCATCCCTTTCCCAATGTGAAGTAATATTGTTTTAAGATATGGGGTTTTGCGAGTAGTTTTTGTTTGCTATCCGTCATTTATTTATTTGTAACAATCTTACCTACACTATCATTACAGATCTATAATCCAATGCGACAGAGTGGCCTTACTAACTAAAACCTAAATCTACACCTTATACCTAGTTAAAAAATATCTTAATCTAAATATAATAATATATTATAATATTTTATAATATATTATTATATTTAGATTATAGTCATAATTATACCTTTTTCCGTAGGAAGTCTCCCAAGAGTCCCAAGGTGGAGCGTGTGAAGCAGCCGCGCGTGTGGGAGCTGGGCGGCGGGTCGCGCGACCTGCCTTCGCTAGACTTCAGTACCGACAAGCCGGAGGATGCCAACAACGAGATCACGCCGGACACACAGGTTGGATTTCCTTTAGACATTTATACTATAGCTAGCTTTTGACGTCGGGTTCGCCCGCGTGGAGGTTAAAATAAAAAAATCGAACTCCATTAAATAATTCCTAAATATGCCAACTTTTATAGTAATCGATAGACAAGCGGTGTTGGAAATGTATCAATCTCAAAACTTAGACATTCAACGTAATTAAAAAAAAACATGTCTTATTCGGTAAACAAATATGGCGTACAGACATTTGGAATTTGAAACGCGAAATCTTCTAAAATGAGTATACATACAAAATGAGTTTGAGTTTTAAATTAATGAAAATTGCAGTTGATCGGTCAAATGACAGGCGCTATCCGCGACCTGGAGGTGGACTCGGACGAGAGCAGCAGCGACGAGGAAATGGAACAGTCCGCACATCCCAGTCCCAAGAAGACGGGCGGCATGTTCAGCATATTTAAGGGTAACTACTTTTTGTAATCTACTAGCTTTGACCCGCGGCTTCCTTGTCGGGAAGGTGGCAAATTATTCCACGGGAATGTACAGACGCCAGCACATCAAGCTATCCCTTACTGTCAAATTTTCTCAATTAAAAATGAACCTTATGTCTTAGCAATAAAGTTGAAATACTATCAAAGAAATTTGACAGATTGTGGTAACTTGATGTGCTGGCCTCTGTACTAAAAGGAAAAATGTAGGTATTTTATGTTGAGACATGGTCCAAGACCAAGGTCATGGTGTACCCATGTGCCAAATTTCATTAAAATCCGTTCAGCCGATTTAGCGTAAAAACGTGACAATAGGGATGATGATAAAAAAAACATTGTGTTATAATGTGATATGACGTCACTCCTTTGTAGATTTTATACTGAGTTGTGTCGTAGCGCGCACCCACTCCCCATTTAATACGTTTTATCTTAGTCATTTTTATTAATATGATAAAGCAAAAATACGTGTGTAATATTTTTTTATTATGTGAGTGACGGACTTAATATAATTTATTTTTGTACCCCGTCATTATCCCTATTTCAGACTATCTAACGTTTACCAAACTATGGTATTTTAATTAATTGTTAATAATTTTCTTGATGTTCTAAGACTAACTTTATACTTTTATTTTCAAGGCTTGGTAGGCTCTAAGGCGCTAACAGAGGAGTCCATGCGGCCGGTGCTAGACAAGCTACAAGACCATCTGATTGGTAAGAACGTCGCCGCGGACATCGCGAACAAGCTGTGCGACTCTGTCGCTACCAAGCTAGAAGGAAAGGTGAGATTGACATTGTCTTTGACTGATTTTCAGATTATCATAAAGCAAATATTTTAGTCATTGGCCAAAAAGTGATGTGGTAATAGGGTTGTAGGAGCCAATAGTTGTAGGCACCGTACACTATCACAATGTTGATGTTGGTTTAGTTGTGGAGTACACAGAAAGAACCACAAGTAGAGTTTAAAGTTATATTAAAAAGTTGACCGTTTAACAAGTTAGAGTGGTAGTGATTCTTTCTCTTGACAAGTGGTTGGTTCCACAGTTATTGTCTGACTCGATCTGCCTGGCGTGAAAAGTTACAATTATAGCGTAATATTTGTGACGCACGACATCTAAGTAGGTTGCTGCGTTCGCAAAGTAAATGTACGGTTGATGAGACCGTACATGTTGGCAACCCCACAAAGATGTACAGAAGATTAATGAACGCTTGTCAAGAGAAGAAACCCTATTACAAAGAAACAAATAATAAATTAAATTATTCGAAGTTGAATGCGATGTTGTCCGCGTAACGTGGACGTCCCGCTTGTAGTTCTGCTTGGCTCGCCGTGTGAATGTTTTCTTCTTGCTTTCTATGTTGTACCGGTTTCAGTTCAATCTCTTCAAGCTGATTGTTCGTAGCTGAATGGCTCTTAGTTTGTTTTGAGCGACACGATGGTCCATATCTCTTTACAAACCACCCTACAGAGACAATTACGATTACTCCCACTATGGTATAAGAGACGGCGTATTGGTGTATGTCATGAGTGGAAATGGTTGATGGGAGCTGGTTTTCTCGTGTTTTCATAGTAGCTAATCGCTTGTCGATTTCCTCCAATTCTGCAGTTTCTGGCAACATCACGTGCGACATATTATGTGTTATGTTCACAATCTTGTTTACCATCGAGTTAAGCGACGGTACATTCATGGAAAGATTCATCTTCATGTTGCTATTGTATTGATTGTGCGAGTGAATTGTTAATTCCTTCGATTGCAACAAGCAACCCTGTGCCAAAGTCAGTATGCCGGAAGCCATGGAGTGTGTTGTGATATCGTTTTCACACACAATTCGTATTGTGCAAGTTCCGCAACAAATCGCCAGCCAAGTATTCGTTGTGTGTAACGCGATCCACTCCTGCTTACATAGCACCTTTTTTACGTCACAAGGTGAGGTCGTTCGATGACCCAATAGTTTTGCTTCACAGGGGGCATTGCTGTTATGCAAGTTGAATATAGGTAGATTCTTGTTGCATATCAAATTGCCTGGTTGAATGTGACTACACCGCTTCATGTCATCTTCAGATAAAGAGATGTAAGTGCTCTTCCCAAAGTTTACTGCTATGTACTGCGAAGCTAGTTGGACGATGAGTGTTCCTGTGCTTGTATTCATGGGCAACGGAGTAGCTTGGTATAGAGTGAAGTCTTCATCTGAGATCAATGGGACGTGTATCTCGAACAAGAAGTAGTTAGTGGTGACTCGCGCTCTCACGTATAGTAATTTGTAGATGTCCTTGATATCGTCTCTGATGTTTCGGACAGGCAACGACGAGGTCCTCGGGAGTTTGCCCGCGATGTCAGTTAGTTGCTTGATCAAGTCGACAGGTGTAAGGAGATGGATGTCTATGTGCCCTTTGTAGACATCAGTTAGGCTTTCAAACAACATCTGTTGAACCCTCTCTAAGTTGGTTATCAGCAAGTATGCTGTTAGCGAGGCTGAGTTGAAGTAGTTAGTAGCCATCACTATTTCCATTTCAGACTCCACTTTGGCTAAGTTGATGTTAGTCTGCGCCATGAAGTCGTCTATTAGACCAAACTGTCGCTTGATATTTTGTTCATTCTTCTTCAGCATGTTGTTTTGAAGTTCGACTATTGAAGTTTGGTTTTTTACTAAATCAAGTAAGTAGTTTTCATTATTTTGGACAGTTTCTATGTCGTTGTGGTATTTATCTGCAAATCGTTGATCTAGAACACCAAAGAGGCTGCTGGCAACGTATCCCACTCCATCAATCAGTCCTCGTTTCTTACGATTACTTAAGTGCTTGTGAGGAGCTAGGAGTATAGTGTTGTAGTAGCTCAGTATTTCCATTTCGTGGTTAATCTGTTCTAAAGTTGTCTTGCAATATCTGGGGTCGGTTTTTTGGCACAGTTCGTTCAATCCCTTGAGGTACGCTTCAATTCGACGTACTCCATCCCAGTAAGTTGTCAAGTTATAATACATTAGTAGTGTCCATTCGTCATGAATCACTTGTACGTTTCCTATTGTGTCGTAATAAATCGGCCGCTCAAGTTCGAAGTTAGTAATTTGAACGCCAGACGTCACGATTTCGCCATATGACGCAGTTATTAATGTAAATACAATTAATAAAATTGTAAGAAGGTTGGAAAAACATTTACTTCCACCCGTGTTTGGTATGTTTGGAGTTTTCTTTTCTGAGTGATCTTGGATGTTGTTCTCGATAGGAAGTGGCGACAGTTTCACTACTGGACGTTTCATGATACCAGATTGAGTTTTAACCGTGGTCACTCGAACATAGCCGTCGGAACCGGGATGCAGTTCAAGTACGCGTCCCATGGCCCACTTTCCTGGAGGTAAGTTGTTATCCTTGATCAAGACTATATCGCCTTCCTGGATGTTATTTTTTGGTTTGGTCCATTTCCCCCTGATCTGGAGCTGTGTTAAGTATTCACTTGACCAACTCTTCCAAAATTGGTGCAGCATGTGCTCTGTTAGCTGCCACCGTTGACGTAAATTAACGTTATTTACGTCACAATGCGTTGATATTGGCAGTGACATCGTTGGGCTTCCAGTGAGAAAATGACCAGGTGTTAGATAATTTTGAAATTCATCGGAATCTTCCGTGAGCGGACAGAGGGGTCTTGAGTTCATACAAGCTTCTATGTTTGCCAGTAGCGTAGTAAACTCCTCAAATGTTAGCTTCTGATCGCCTAGTACACGGTGCAGATGATGTTTCATCGATTTTACGGCCGCTTCCCACAGACCACCAGCACTTGGCCACGCCGGAGCGTTGAAGTGCCATTCTACCTCCATTTTTCCGATCTCGTTGAAAAATTCCGGTGAAAGCTCTTGTTTGAATTGTTCAAATTCGTTGCGCAACATCTTCGAAGCTCCAATAAAGTTCGTGCCGCAGTCCGAGTACACATGTTTAGGTGTACCGCGTCTAGCGCACATGCGCTGAAAAGCGGCAATGAAAGTTTCGGTGCTTAAGTCAGACACCAGTTCAATGTGTACAGCTTTAGTAGCCATGCACACGAAGATAGCGATGTACCCCTTCGTAGTCTTTACTCCTCTTCCTTTGTTTAGTTTGACTTGCACGTGGCCAGTGAAGTCTACACCAGTATGTGTAAAAGGTCGTGATGGGGTAGCTCTCTGTTGAGGTAAGTCCGCCATAAGTTGGTAGTTATCTGTTGGTCTATAGCGGTGACATCGCACGCAACGTCTCAGTTGAGTTTTGACAGATCTGTTGCTTCCGACAATCCAGTATCGCTGTCGGATTTGAGCCAATGTCAGCCGCGCACCTCCATGAAGTGTTGTAAGGTGTGCCTGTTCAATTACGAGCTGAGTTAGGCGTCCCATTCGAGGAAGAATTATTGGATTCTTCATCTCGAAGGGCAGGTAGGAATTTTTCAGTCTTCCACCGACTCTTATAACCCCTTTTTCATCCATATAAGGGTTCAATTTGTATAGAATGCTCTTGTTGTTTACAGTTCCGTTTGCTTTCAGTTGTTTGTATTCATTTTCCAACTCCGTACTCTGCACATATGTAATTACTCGATCAGCTGCTAACTTGAGTTCGCTCACACTTAGGTAGTAGGTTTCAAATTTCATCTTGGAGCGTGCCGTCGCGATAAAGCGCAGTACCTGAGCCGTGACTCGAATTACTCGCGTCAACGAGCTATATTTATGTAATAAGTTATTTATAAAATGTTCATTGTTTTTCGGCACCGTTGTGGCTACCACTGCAAATTTGACACTTTCCTGGTTGGTTGTAAACAAACATGTGGAGCTTCTCATGAGGTCAAAGTCTTGTGGCATTTTCAGAAATTCCGGACCTTGCCACCAGAGATCGAAGTTTGCTAGTTTGCTCGGCAACATTCCTCTAGATGCGCAGTCAGCAGGGTTCTGTGCCGATTTTACGTAGCGCCACTTGTCGTATAAGGAATACTTTGTTTTATTATTTCAACTCTGTTGGACACGTATTTATCCCACCTTGATGCATCTCCTTGCAGCCACGCCAAGACTACTTGAGAGTCACACCATGCTTGTACTGACAGATTGTATCCTGCTAAAGCTTCCGTAGTTTTTTCCATGAGTTTAGCCAACAGTAGTGCGCCACATAGTTCTAATCTCGGCAGCGTAGTTTTTTGTGATAGAGGCGCAACCCTGGTTTTAGCGACGAGTAAAGTTACAGTCGGTATATCATGTTCGTTCCTTACTCGACTGTATATGACACACGCATACGCCTTTTCACTTGCATCGCAAAATCCCAGTAATTCTATTGATTGTTGTGCACCAATCCATCGGTTTAGTTTTATTTTCCTTACATTTGGAAGTTCAGTTTTCAGTTTGATCCAGTCGTTTAGTATGTTACTCGGTAGTTCTTCATCCCAGGCAAGTTTGCCGTTCCAAACTCTTTGAAATAGTAGTTTTGCCGACACTGTTATGGGAGCCAGCCAACCCAAAGGATCGTACAGTTTCGAGATTTCGGAAAGTAAGTGCCTTTTCGTTGTCCGACCCTTTGATTTTTCTTCTAGACTCCAGTTAAACATGAACGTGTCGATGTTCGGGTTCCAGCCGAGTCCGAGCGTTTTTGTTGAGTCTTCAGTTTTGAAATCGAATATGCTTTTAGTTGATATTTGATCGTCAGTTAAACTCTCTAGTAACGCGGGGTGGTTAGCTGACCACTTTCGTAAGTTCATTCCGCCGCCCTTCAGTAAGTTTATAAGGGAACTTTGTAAGTCTTTAGCTTTTTCCAGAGAGTAGTGTCCGCTAATTACATCATCAACGTAGAACTCGTTGAGTAATGTATAGGCGGCCTCTGGATATTTGTGACCGTCATCCGAGGCTAACTGCTTCATGGTTCTCATAGCCAACCATGGCCGCGCACTTCGTTCCGTATGTCACCGTGCAAAGTTGAAATTCTTGTAGTTTTTCAACAGGAGAGTCGCGCCATATTATCTTCTGAAGTGACTGTTGATCTTCAGCTACCCCGATGCATCGGTACATCTTCTCTATATCGGCGGTAAAAGCGTACTTGTAGGATCTCCACTTTAGTATAAGGGCTTGAATGTCCTTCTGTAGATTTGGACCCTTTTTCATTAAGCTATTCAAGCTGTACCCAGTTGTTGTCCTTTGCGAGGCGTTAAAAACCACTCTTAGTTTTGTAGTAGTGGATTGTTCTCGCAAATCACCATGGTGCGGAAGGTAGCATTCAGGCGTTGAAGGTAATATTGGAGACGCCGGTTTCATGTGCTGTAGTTGCGTATATTCTCTGATGAAGTCCCGGTACATTGTTGCGAGTTTAGTGTTGTTTCCCAGGCGTTTTTCTAATTGGAGAAATTGCGAGATAGCCATTGACTTTGATTTGCCTAATTTGTTTTGCAACTCAGAGCTCATAGGCATCTTAACGATGTATTTGTTATCTGCGTCTCGTTGTACCGTCTTGCTGTAGTATTCTTCGCACTGATTATCCTTGGTCATGTCATTGTTGCTGATCGTTATGTCTTCGTTCTCCCAGAATTTAGTTAATTCGCTTAGGTCGACCAGTGTTATGTGACAGTTAAAAGTTTTCAGTTTGCCACATAGGATCCAGCCTAAGTGCGTATGTTGCGCTACAGGAGACTGTTGACTGCCTTTCAAGACTCCGTCAAGGATGATGTCGGAATACACATCTGCCCCAAGTAATAAATCTATAGGGCTAGATACGTTGAATTCCGGATCTGCTAGTTTCAAGTTCTCCAGGTGTGGCCAGTTAGCCTTTTCGAACGATGAGTTGGGTAAGTTGTTTGTTAGTTTGCTTAAGATGAGTGCCTGAGTTTCGAATGCGTAGTCCGAGTGAATAGATTTACAGGTAAGCTGAAGTCGTCCTTTGCAGTTTCCAGGTGCAGCTCCCACTCCCGTTATGGTCGCATTCAGTCGTTTCCTTGGTAGTCGTAGCATCTGTGCGGCGTTCTCGGTGATCAAGTTGACTTGCGAACCTTGATCTAGTAGTGCTCGAAGCGTAATAAACACCCCATTTGCGGACTTTATCTTAAGCTGCACAGTAGTTAACAAAACCTCCATCTCGTTAGTAGATATATGATTAGAGCTTTGTTTGTGCGTGGATGTGGTTGGTCGTTGCCCTAAATTCTCGTTGTTTTTTTCTGTATTCGTTGAGCTGACAGTATTTTTCTTGTCTGCGTTGTGCAATAAAGTATGATGCTTCATATTGCATTCTTTGCATGTTTTAGCTGACGCGCAATCTGTGTTGCCATGACTGTATAAGCAGTTTTTACACACGTTTAATTTTGCGACTGTGTTATTTCGTTGAAATGAGTCCATATTGATGAACTTTGGACATTTCATCAATACATGATTTCCGTCACAGTTTGGGCAGTGTCCATATGCTGTATGATAAGTTCTCTTGAAAAATTTTTGCCGCTCGTAGTCATGCGGTTTTGCAGAATTGTGCTTATTAAATGCCTTGGATGAGACTTGCTTCTGCTGGTTAGGTACTTCTTTCTTCGTATTCTTCATGGTTTCATACGCCATGAACTTGTTTTCCAGGAAGTATAGTAGCTCATTTAAGTTTGGCACATCCCTAGGATCTCGGAGTTCCTTTATGTACTCGCTGTAGGTAGTGGTGTCAAGTTTCTGCGACATCAAGTGTACGATAATTGGGTCCCAAGTTGCGATGTCTAACCCAATGTTTGTTAGTCCATTCGTACACTCCGTTATGACGTCATGCATCTTCTTGAGGTTGAAGCTGTCGGGTTGTTGAATGACAGGTAGGTTGAGCATGGTGTTCAGGAATGACGTAAGTTGCAGCCTTCGGTTGTCGAAACGCTGAGTCAGTATTTCCCAACATGATGTGTAGTTTTCTGCTCCAATGCTGAGATGTTGCACCAATCTTTCAGCTTCTCCTCTCAACCTCGTCTTTAGATGCTGCATCTTTTGCGCTTTATTAATCATCGGGTTGTTGTGAATGGTTTCCATGAAGAGATCCTTGAAGGAAATCCATTGAGTGTAGCTACCCGAAAATTCAGGAACCTCAATTTTTGGCGCCGACTTTTCATAGTGCACTGTCGACCAAATCTTACTGTTCAAGTTTTTTCGTAGCTCGTCGTACTTGTCCTCCATATTGACGAACATGTTGTAGTAGTTAGCATTGGAGCCTTTGAGTATTGCTTCCAGCTCCCAGTGTTGTTTGTCGATGACGTTCCACTTCGACTTTAAAATGGAGAGATGGTCTTCTAGTTCCCATTTCTCCGTGATGGCTTTAATGTCAATTTTCGACATGGCGCGATCGAGGGCTTTAAAGTTGCACTCTTGCTTGCTCAGCAATGTTTTGGTGGTATCGTCAGTGTCTCGATCCAGCATCCCAGTTAAGTCAAAGTTCACGAACCTTTTTCCCTGTAGTCGTTCTAGTAAGTTAAGCATGTCTCCTTTTGTAGATTCGTATAGAGCTTGAGTTTTGCTGTACACGTTATCCACGAAGTAGTTTATGTTTTTGTCTTCTAAGTTTTGCTCCAGAATCGTATGTCGTTCCTCGAAGTCATTCCACTGTGCTTCGAGAGATTCTAGACGCTTGGTTAAGTACTCTTCAGTTTTTCTTGAGGGGCTATCCTTTTTATAGTTAGAGCACAGCGCTTTGATGTTTTCAAAGCAAGATTGTTGGAGTTGTAGCTTCTCCATAGTGAGTTCTCTTTTCTAGTTGTCGAAAAGAAGTACGTTTATTTGACGTTAGTTCACGACACGAAGACCACAGTTTGCAGGCTTCTTTTTTCAAGTCTCCACGGATTCGGTCTCGTAGTTGAAGTAGAGTTACGTAATCCTCAGCGTCTTGAAATTGTCGATTGTTTCTATTTATTGCTTTTGCACTCTATGTTCGATATTATGCGCCTTCTCAATCCAACTGGGGCGACCCGCTTGTGGGAGACCAGCTGAACCGATTCGCTATCGTAAATAGAGACACTATACACAATAAACATCCGGCTCGAAGGACCATTTAATGTAGGAGCCAATAGTTGTAGGCACCGTACACTATCACAATGTTGATGTTGGTTTAGTTGTGGAGTACACAGAAAGAACCACAAGTAGAGTTTAAAGTTATATTAAAAAGTTGACCGTTTAACAAGTTAGAGTGGTAGTGATTCTTTCTCTTGACAAGTGGTTGGTTCCACAGTTATTGTCTGACTCGATCTGCCTGGCGTGAAAAGTTACAATTATAGCGTAATATTTGTGACGCACGACATCTAAGTAGGTTGCTGCGTTCGCAAAGTAAATGTACGGTTGATGAGACCGTACAAGGGTTGATGACTAAAAATGTTTTTTTTTTTCGTTCGTCAGGTAAGTTATTAAAAATTATTGGACACGTATTTTCCCTTTTTTTTAGGCCCAGAACATACAGCGCAACGCAACTGCAACTAAACCCTTTTGAAATTATTAGTTTGAATCGACTGATTTGCATTGTGTTTCAAACCAGTTTCAAAATGGTCGCGTCATGTGCGGTCTCAAAGGAGTCAATAACATAAACTGAAATTAAACTCAAAAATATCTTGAAGTTGCAGTTTCGTTGCAGTAGCGTTGCGCCGTATGTGCTTGGCCTTACGTAATCAAAACTTGACTCCGATGTGGCATTTCGTCAAAGCTATGTAGATCTTATCATGACTTGTGACGTAGAGACTTATACTATTCCTACTAGCTTCTGCCCGCGGCTTCGCCTGCGTGTATGTCGGAAATTGTTACATTATTGGAGTAATTAGTAAGGATCCCTATGTTTTTGAAAATATAATATAGCCTGTGTCCCCCAGGGGTAGTGTAGCTTCCCAACAGTGAAAGAATTTTTCAAATCGGTTCAGTAGTTTCGGAGCCTATTCAATGCAAACAAACAAACAAATCTTTCCTCTTTATAATATTAGTATAGACGGAATAAAAGGAGGAGATTCCTATTTATTCATTTAACTAGCTGACCCGACAGACGTCCTGTTTTAACTATGATACCTACCCAACCTACCTAACTTTTCTCGCCTTTTAAACCTTCCCTGGACTACGACCAATATTTCAATGGTAAAATCAGCTAAATCAACCCAGCCGTTCTCCAGTTTTAGCGAGACAAACAAACGAAAAAACTTTTTTTGTATACTCAATAGCTGCTAACAGCTGTTCGGCGCGAAGGTCATTGAACTTTGCGCGCGCCAGTTGTATTGTTATTGTGATAAAAATAAATCTGTTGAGTGCACAAAAAAAGTTTCTTTGGGAAAGTTGATTGTAATTATGAGTACAATCACGTGTTTAAATATCGGTCACTAATTACCAGTCATCTTATATATTCATCTAATTCCACAGGTATTGGGAACCTTCGACAGCGTGGCTAAGACCGTGAAGGCTACGTTGACGGAGTCGCTGGTGCAGATCCTGTCCCCCAAGCGGCGCGTGGACATCCTGCGGGACTGCATGCACGCCAAGCAGCAGGGGAGACCTTATGTCACTGCTTTTTGTGGGGTATGTCACGTTACAGCTATTTATTTTAGCACAAACTTACTTAGTTTGATGTTCAGAATACGTAGATGAAAACATCGTGGTGGTTATTTTTGTACAACCTGTATATCATACTTTTATTGAACAGCAATAAGGGATGTCAAATCTGGTAGGGATCCGGAATTGAGTAATTCGTAGCTCTTAATTAACACAGAATAAGTCACTATTTCCAATTTTGGTTCGCGATCGCTGTCAAACAAACAAGAAAAGTCCATTTTACTAAAAAAAAACCATATATCCAGGTAAACGGCGTGGGCAAGTCTACGAACCTGGCCAAGATCTGCTTCTGGCTGATAGAGAACGACATGTCGGTGTTGATCGCGGCGTGCGACACGTTCCGCGCGGGCGCCGTGGAGCAGCTGCGCACGCACACGCGCCACCTCAACGCGCTGCACCCGGCCGCGCGCCACGCCGGCCGCCACATGGTGCATCTGTACGAGAAGGGATACGGTGAGGGGGTTATATTGTTCATCAGCTGCGCACGCACACGCGCCACCTCAACGCGCTGCACCCGGCCGCGCGCCACGCCGGCCGCCACATGGTGCATCTGTACGAGAAGGGATACGGTGAGGGGGTTATATTGTTCATCAGCTGCGCACGCACACGCGCCACCTCAACGCGCTGCACCCGGCCGCGCGCCACGCCGGCCGCCACATGGTGCATCTGTACGAGAAGGGATACGGTGAGGGGGTTATATTGTTCATCAGCTGCGCACGCACACGCGCCACCTCAACGCGCTGCACCCGGCCGCGCGCCACGCCGGCCGCCACATGGTGCATCTGTACGAGAAGGGATACGGTGAGGGGGTTATATTGTTCATCAGCTGCGCACGCACACGCGCCACCTCAACGCGCTGCACCCGGCCGCGCGCCACGCCGGCCGCCACATGGTGCATCTGTACGAGAAGGGATACGGTGAGGGGGTTATATTGTTCATCAGCTGCGCACGCACACGCGCCACCTCAACGCGCTGCACCCGGCCGCGCGCCACGCCGGCCGCCACATGGTGCATCTGTACGAGAAGGGATACGGTGAGGGGGTTATATTGTTCATCAGCTGCGCACGCACACGCGCCACCTCAACGCGCTGCACCCGGCCGCGCGCCACGCCGGCCGCCACATGGTGCATCTGTACGAGAAGGGATACGGTGAGGGGGTTATATTGTTCATCAGCTGCGCACGCACACGCGCCACCTCAACGCGCTGCACCCGGCCGCGCGCCACGCCGGCCGCCACATGGTGCATCTGTACGAGAAGGGATACGGTGAGGGGGTTATATTGTTCATCAGCTGCGCACGCACACGCGCCACCTCAACGCGCTGCACCCGGCCGCGCGCCACGCCGGCCGCCACATGGTGCATCTGTACGAGAAGGGATACGGTGAGGGGGTTATATTGTTCATCAGCTGCGCACGCACACGCGCCACCTCAACGCGCTGCACCCGGCCGCGCGCCACGCCGGCCGCCACATGGTGCATCTGTACGAGAAGGGATACGGTGAGGGGGTTATATTGTTCATCAGCTGCGCACGCACACGCGCCACCTCAACGCGCTGCACCCGGCCGCGCGCCACGCCGGCCGCCACATGGTGCATCTGTACGAGAAGGGATACGGTGAGGGGGTTATATTGTTCATCAGCTGCGCACGCACACGCGCCACCTCAACGCGCTGCACCCGGCCGCGCGCCACGCCGGCCGCCACATGGTGCATCTGTACGAGAAGGGATACGGTGAGGGGGTTATATTGTTCATCAGCTGCGCACGCACACGCGCCACCTCAACGCGCTGCACCCGGCCGCGCGCCACGCCGGCCGCCACATGGTGCATCTGTACGAGAAGGGATACGGTGAGGGGGTTATATTGTTCATCAGCTGCGCACGCACACGCGCCACCTCAACGCGCTGCACCCGGCCGCGCGCCACGCCGGCCGCCACATGGTGCATCTGTACGAGAAGGGATACGGTGAGGGGGTTATATTGTTCATCAGCTGCGCACGCACACGCGCCACCTCAACGCGCTGCACCCGGCCGCGCGCCACGCCGGCCGCCACATGGTGCATCTGTACGAGAAGGGATACGGTGAGGGGGTTATATTGTTCATTATTATTGGCACGAAGTTCTTTATCGCAAGTTGTGAAAGGGGGATAGACGGAAAAAATTAAGACCAAAAGTTGAAACGACACAAAAAATTAAGACCAAAAGTTGAAATGACACTTTTTATCTTTTTAAGGAGTAAAATATGATGTCTCTTTAATCAATATTTTTGATTGGTTAATTTAAGATAAGATTTTTTTTATTATTATTATAACTTAAAAGAAATAAAATTTTATTACAATTCCTTTCGATAAAGCTGAAGAGTTTGTTTGTTTGAACGCGCTAATCTCTGGAACTACTGGTCCGAATTGAATAATTATTTTTGTGTTGGATAGTCCATTTATTGAAGAAGGCTTAGGCTATGTGACATCACGCTACGTCCAATATGAAATCGGGTGAAAACGCACGGGAGCAGCTAGTCAGTTGATAACCACCAAAGTTTCTTCAAAATCCAAATATTTGATAAATACTTCACATGTAACATAATCCATCACTCTATCCTCAGGCAAAGACGCAGCCGGCATAGCAATGGAAGCGATCCGTTACGCAAACGACTCAAAGATAGACGTCGTGCTAATCGACACGGCCGGCCGCATGCAGGACAACGAGCCTCTCATGAGAGCTCTGGCCAAACTAATCAAGGTCAATGAACCCGACATGGTACTCTTCGTGGGCGAAGCGTTGGTAGGCAACGAGGCCGTGGATCAACTGGTCAAGTTCAACCAAGCCTTAGCTGACCACAGCTCCTCAACAAACCCACACGTTATCGATGGCATAGTGCTGACCAAGTTCGATACTATCGATGATAAAGTTGGGGCTGCTATATCGATGACGTACATCACTGGGCAGCCGATTGTTTTCGTCGGTACTGGACAGACGTATACTGATTTAAAAGCATTGAATGCTAATGCTGTGGTGCATGCTCTTATGAAGTGAATGATGATTAAGTTTGTTGTGTGCTGTTGGTATGTTTTGTTTGAAAAGTATCTGATGATAATGTAAACAAATGGTTCAGAAAACGTGCCCGTGGATGCCATTGATGCCAATTTGTTGTGCTATTTACAAATTGAGCACTTTGATTTGTTCATTTGAATACTTAATCTCGGAATTCTAACTTTAAATCGCTATTGATATCAATTTTGTCACAAACCATCGTTTCAATTACACCAGAATGTTTTCATTTGACAATTGAGTTTAATATTATAAGTGTTACTTTAATATCCATTCTCAATTACAATTATTTGAAGATGTTTTTTTTCTTTTTGATTCAAAAGTGATGAGATATAAGGGTGAAACCCGAATACAAAGAAATGATTGTTACTAGCACCGTTTATTGAGTGATTGCATAAGAATTTTACTTGAACAGGTTTGTTTACACTTTTATGAGAGATTTTTGGAACAGCACATACATGTCTAGTGGCAATTTTATGTTGTGTATTCATTAATAACATGTTTTAAAATTGGATTTTTTATAATTAAGTGAAAGGGTCAGTAGAAAGGTCATATATCAAGGTCAGCAAGGGTTGGACCCCTTGATTGGTTAATTTAAAGGAAATCAATTTTCTGAGAAATTAAGTATATATTGGCAGCAATTATAAGTGATTTTATCTGGTTTTGACATTGTAATTAACTAAGCTAGAATTTTGTTCGAAATGTGATTGAAGAATTTCCGAAGAGAACTGAAATAAACTGGTCTCGAAATATGAATGTTATTTTCTTATTTAATGTTAATCGGTTGATCCCAACCATCTTCACATACTGAGACTCCTCCGTGCCTCGGAAAGCACGTTAACCCGTTGGTCCCGGCTGTCATTTGTGCATTTTTGACAGTTGTTACGGGTCGTCAGAAGCCCGAAAATCTGATAGCCAGTCTTACCAAGGGGTATCGTATTGCCCAGTTACTGGGTTGTGGAGGTCAGATAGGCAGGCGTTCCATGTGAAGTACTGGTATTCAGCTGCATCCGGTTAGACTGGAAGCCGACCGCAACCTAGTTGGGAAAAGGCTCGGCAGATGGGTAAAATCGGTTTTCCTAATAGGTCATAGGGGTAACAAACAATATTGACAAGGTTAGTAACCACTGTATTATTATTATAAAGCATGTGAGCAAGTGTCCCTTAAATTGTTAAACTCTCCAACAGCACACACAAGTTTCTAGTAAAGTTTGTAATACATTGAAATAATTGGTATATTAATAAAACCTGCGTTCAACCAATGTGGTGTAATGTTCACAAATAAATGTTTATTTTCTTATATTTTTGTTTTTATTCGGGTTATGTTACAGGGTTGTGCGTACTGCTGGTTTATATTTATTTGTAATTATTATAATGGTTAGCGTTGAATATTATTTATGATTCTTTAGGTATTACTTGTTAATTATTATATAATTATTAGTCAAATATATGTTTTTCACTTGAGCTATTGTAATCAAAATCAGATAATATGACCACCAGTATGCATCTGAAAATGTTTATTTTTTAAGATATATCCTAAAGTAAATAGCTTTATGTATAAACGCCAGCACATCAAACTGCCCTTAACAAACAAATTTCCCCAATTGAAAATAAACCTTAAGCTTTTGGAATAAAGTTGAAATTCTATCAAAGAAATTCGACAGAATGGAGTAACTTGATGTGCTTGCGACTGTACTACGTCATATTATTAAAATAATTATATATTATTAATTAGAATAAATGGTTTTCGATACTTTGTATTTGAAAAGCAAATCTAATTGTTGGGTAGATTTTTTATTCTCGATAATGATGAGGAACTAAAAATAAATAATAATCAAAGATCAGAAGGAAATAGCGAGCATAGCTAATACAATTTGGTACTGACTACACTATATTGAAAATATTTCTATCTCTTATTGATATGCGAAACTAGAAAGAGATAGCAGGTATTTAGCGATATTAAAGTGGATGCGCACAGGTAACCCACGAAATTCAAATGTCATAAAATCCAATTCTAACGTTTTGATAATTCTAATAGTTATACTTTTGTAAATACATATTTTTTTGTGTCGCAAAACTTATTTTAGTCGAGAAACAACCTGAAACTGACCTGCATTTTGCAAAGCGCAAGAGAATTTAAATTTCGCGGGCTGCGTTGGCGCATTTACCTTAGGTTCGTGTTAGTCCGTACCCCAAATCTAAATTAATGTTTATATCATTGAATAAATCTTCAATAATCGTTTGCAAGCTTACCTTAATATTCTGGAATACGTAACCAAGGCCGACGATCTCTTAGACATGTTCCCGTCTCTTTCATGCACTTGTAGTTTGTCAGTTGTGCGACAGTGACATGAATAGTGAAGATCTTGACCCGCTAAAAATAAAAATAGGAATATCCATTAGCCATATTTGACGTGGCACAGACCCTATGATTTATCTTATAGAATCGTGTTCTATGGGCACATTATAGCAGTATTATTTAAATGTTACTTTAGGTTGGGAAAAAGATGAAGCTATATGTCCTATTCTTTCTTTTTCGTATGGTTAGTGACTAACCTGGTGTCATAGTTTTTATGCTGCCCAGGGGCCTCTGACTTAGCTTCACATGCTGTTGAGAAATATCTCCCAGACATGCTGGTTTCCTCACGAGGTATTCTTTCACCGATTTTAAAGCAAGTGATAATTATACAAAACGCACATGAATCCGTAAAATTAGAGGTGGCTTGGGTTTGAACTCGAGACCCATGACTTGGCAGTCCGACCGTCACACCACTAGGCTATCACTCCTTACTATATAAGTCCCATATATAGCTCCATCTCTTTCTCACACTAAATTATGATTGAAATATTATTGCCATTTTTTTTAAGGCTGGGAATTCATCCAATGACTGCTCCCGCTCTGGGTGGAGCGGAAGGAAGTGTCAGACTCTTACTGTCTAAAACCCATCCATGTTCCGAGGTAGCGGTAACCCTTTCGGACAATCCCGCTTAATATATATTATTGCCATAAGATTAAGAGGTGGTAGTCACTTTTCTTAGTTGGCAACATATGCAGAGATTATTTTTATATAGCCGAGCCCTATACTTGTGACATCTATAGAATATTTTATTACTAAGAATGTATCAATAGATCTAGCGAGTATTCATTACTATTATACGTATTCTTCATTTAACAATACTCAGTGTTTATATCTCAAAAAACTTCAACTCAGTGTTGCCAGTTTACAAAACCGTATTTCATCTATCACTCAAACATTATATTTCTATATGCTAAAGCGTATGACAAGTGCACGTCATATTACATTCTGAAGTCTTTATTGTAAACTTTTAATTACTCTAAAGTCCCCGCCACGAGAAGCTATAAATTTTGTAAACAAGTGTTCAGGAGTTCACAACATTTGGACCAACAAAAAAAAATGAATTTGTTTAAGATTTAATAAATGATTAAGTAACAAATATTAATTAACATATATTATTTAAGAATAATTATTCGTCAGATTCAGATGTTTCCATTTCTGTGTGAAACAAACTCGTACGCATTCGAAACTCGAATGACGCGTTTATTTCAAAATTGCGTCCCGATAGTTTACAATCCGTGCGACGGACGCGTTCCGGTACCAAGAAACACAAACGATAGCGCTTTACGTCGTTAAAATATGATCCGACTAAATTAAATAGGTTGTTACTTTCATATAACCCGTCTATATTTCATGTCGATTGAATATGGTCAATTTATTATTATCTCGCAGTATAAAACGTTTACTTAGTAAAAGATGTTTGTTTACATAATTTATAGCTTCTCGTGGTTTAGACTTTAGTCTTGTCAGTAGTTACTTACATTTTAGAAGCGGATTTACTCAATCTTTTTCTGAGAATTAATTAAAGCTTAATAAACGATGAATGTGAAGAAAAACATTGCATAGACATTCGTTTCTCTCTTCGAAAAGTCCCAAAAGTATTGTCTTAAAATAACGAATTAATGTTTTGAACTGCCACAAGATGGCGTTGCAAGACATGTTGTAGTAGTAACTTTAATCCAGCTTAGGCTGCGGTCTCACGGTCCACTTTCTAACGGGTCAGACCGCAGGAACTCTCGCATCTGATGAGGTCTGCGGTGACCTGTTAACGTAATGCCGGTAATTATGTAAAAATCTCACCGTGACTACTAGTAATAATAATAAAATAATAATAATATCCTTGGACATTTCACACACAGCGCCATATCGTCCCAAGCTAAGCAAACTAATGCTTGTGTTATGGTAACGAGATGGCTGATATACTACTTATAAACATTTTTATTTTTTTTGTAAATACATACATATTATTATTATACAAAGTTGATACGACAGAGGGGCTTTCCTTTAAACAGCTTATACTAGGAACCATTTTCAAACTCTGTACCAAAAATGAATTGAATAGGAGCAGTAGTTTAGTCGCAAAAGATTTTTTAAGTTTTTGCCCCGTTTGAACACGATGTATCTTTCCTTTCGGTGCCGCTTTGCTATAAGGTCAGTTTTTATTTACAAAGAATGGTTGCGTTTTACTCTGATGTGTAAGCTATTTAGTTCGTTTGAAAAAATAAAAACCTCATTTTTGGTGCTTTTTATTTTTATACCGTACCGAGTTAATACTAAACACGTATAGTATACGTAGTGTAATTTAATGCCCCTCTGTCATATCAACTCTGTAGATAAGGCGCGGCGAGAGCTGTCGTTCTACCTAATGCTTGGAATTGACACTATTCACAGCTCACTTTGAACTCACTTCACCTACATTTTCATGGTGAGGTTTTTACAGAATAGCTCTACGGTTACTGTTAGCATCATCCAATTGACTATTTGAAACAGTCAAAAATAAAATATGAAATCACTAAGAAAAAGACCGCTCGTCTTAAAAACTTCCATCACCGTACAGAAATTAAATATTATGCGAAGATATTGTTGTAAAATTGCATTTAATGCTAATAAGTATTCCATTTGATTCTAAAAATCTGTGACGTCACATTTATTATATTTCATAGAAATCACGTACAAATTCCGCGTTTTGACAGTTCATAAAAAGTAACGTTATTGACTACCCTTTCAAATACCCAATTGCTGGGCAATGGCCACGCATTTGTAGGTAGACCAAACTTATAGATTGAGTATTCCTGTCGTAGATAAAAAAAAGTAAAATAATAGCATTAATGTTGAGTGCCTTGTATTGCTTACTTACATGAGAACGAGGGTTTACTGGAACATGTTGTTATATTTTGATGTCGTGAGCGTTTAACTTTTCATGATAGACATTGCCCATTACCTTATTGGGTGAGGAGAAAACATTTTTTTAAATACTTTTAACGCTGCTTCTGAGTTTGTACCCAGAAGTTATGATAACGTAGACTTTACATAGAATTTGTCGAAACGAATTAAATAAAATGAAAATCGGCCGGGCTATACACGCTTCGCATCCAAAATGCGTAATTTTTATAGACAAATCGAATACTATAATAAAATAACTAATAATAAAAAATAAAAAAAAATCCAAGACCTAAAAAGCTATGAAAGCTTTCAACGACAAAATAATCCTATTTATAAAGATGTAACGCAACATACAAATTACCTTTTGTAAAATATAAATCGCGTATAATTTTGGCAATATTGATTAATTGATATACTTACAATTTATTCAGATGATTTATTTCATGATAAGCTTTTGCAAGTATGTTGTAGTCGATAATGTTTTTAAGAGGATTTTTCAAAGAAACTAGCTAACATACTTTGTTTCTAATAAAATGTGGTGTTTCAAAGCCCCACCTAGTGTTTGACCAAATATATTATGTGAATGTCGAAGAGCCATAATACACAGACACAGCATACATAATATGGAGAATCCTCTTAGTTTAACCCATTTGAAAGTTGAAAGAACCATGAAGGCTCTACAGACCTGTAAACAATTTTAATATATGAATACAGAAGATTTAAATAAAAATATTATACTTATCTATTACTACATGATTTTTATTTATCGCGTTGTGTGGTCCCCATTTTATAAATGTGAAGTTATATCTAGTAGTCAAATATAAGATCCCATTAAAATAGATGGGCAAATTTTTAGAAATCATTCAAACCACCAAAATGAGGACAATCCTACTACTATTATAAAGGCGAAAGTTTGTAAGTATGGATGTATGGATGTTTGTTACTCTTTCACGTAAAAACTACTGTATAGATTTGGATGAAATTTGACACAGAGATGGTTTATATCCTGGATTAACACATAGGATATTTTTTATCCCGGTAGAACATTCCTGTGGGATAATTTCCGACCTCCACGCGAGCGAAGCCGCGGGCAGAAGCTAGTGGTAAATAAAGAAAGACGCATAAGATACTTACAAGAAGTATGGAAGTACTAACTACCCATAATGGATGTGTTTGTTCTAGTGTGTCGGTAATTTAAAGTCAAATTAAAACTACTTGATAAGTGTTTCTTTTTACTAAGATATTTTTGGTTAGACGCACTGAACGCTGGCTGTGTTAAAATTTGTCCATTTATTTTAATGGGGCCTTATATAATAAGAACTTATAAAATATTCTTAAATTGTAAAAGATATTATTTGGTTTTCTGCCTAGCCCTGAGGAGCTTTTGGCGTGATGGTAAAACAAATAAGGTGACGATTTGTTCAGACTCAAGACTGAAAAACTCGGTCCAGGATATTTTGTAATAACGAATATTGATCATCTGCTTTAGACATTCCTGATCTTATTTATTTAAGGATTACTAACGAGATATATTGAGCTACTAGCTTCTGCCCGTGGCTTTGCCCGCGTGTATGTCTCAAATTATCCCATGGGAATGTACTAACGGGATAAAAGGTATCCTATCTGTCAATCGAGGTTATCACTACATGAGTAGTATAAAACAAAGTCGCTTTCTCTGTCCCTATATCCCTATGTATGCTTAAATCTTTAAAACTACGCAACGGATTTTGATGCGATTTTTTTTAATAGATAGACTGATTCAAGAGGAAGGTTTTTGTGTATAATTTGTCAACATATCATGCGGGCGAAGCCGCGGGCGGAAGCTAGTAAACTATATATGTGCCAACTTTCATCCAGATCCTTTCAGTAGGTAGTGTTTGCGTGACGAAGTAACAAACACACACACGCACACACCCACAAACTTTCGCCTTTATAATGTAAGTGTGATAAATATAGGTATAAGGTAGGTACCTATCAAACTCAAAGTCAAAGCATTTATTTCAAATAAACCAATTACAGACACTTTTGAATTGTCAAGGGGTCGCCGGTCGGCCAGTCAGAAAGATGAAGCTAGTTGCCCATTCCAAAGCAGTAGGTACCTATGGAGAAGAACAGGCAAGAAACTCCATGGACACTCTTTTAAACAAAATATTGGTTACATAGTTCATATTAATATTATACATGTGAGAACGATGCAGAACGTTAAAAGCATCAGATATAAAATATGTAAAAACTATTCAAAAATTAAATTAAAACAAGCCTTAGCCGCTAAGAGATCACCAGTCCCTACTGACAGCGCCCGTTCACGAACATGACGCATATATTAGCACCATTCAGCTCAACCATGACAAATAACAGCATATAATACACAGCCTCTCCTATTAAAGGTAAACTACTCGCCATCCAACTGACCGCCATACCGTCCGTGAGTTATCGCATAGAATTAAGTCATTTACTAAAACATAATTTTGTACGACCTTCTAATTAACCAACATCCTAATTAAAACAAATAATTACATTGCGGCGGCATTTTCGGTACAATTTAGTTGAATGTCCAGCGGTACAAACGTGTAAAATGGGGAAGGGTTTCGACAATGTGAGGGATCTAGTCGTTAATTTTAAGTTGGATTGGTGCTGTTGGTTGATACCTGTTCGAATTGGCTTGATAATAATTGGATATTTTAATATATTTTTAGCGGTAAGTGATTTTTATCAGAATTTTTCTGCACACCCTTGGACATCTTAAGCCCACTCTAACACAATCTCTCACAATAAGTGTATGTGACTTTTGGCACATTTCATCTTTCTCTGTGTGTGCGTCAGTCTTATATTTTTACGAGTAGGTATATCAAACGCGGCGGCTTTTGAATGTGAGCCATTGAAAAGCCGCTGCGTTTGACTCACAATCGCGGGCGCAGCTGGTTTGGGTTCGATCCCTAGTCATGTGGGTATAGTGACTTTACCGACGCAGGCTAAAGTAGTTACCTCTGGTGCATTTTGAATTCATAGTCCGAATTTGATGTCGCAGCGAAATCTAAACTTTATGTATATTTGAGCTAAATTTTCAAAATCACAATAATATTAATTCTGAACGCAGTGTATCCCCTTTTTTCAGGTCATCTCTCTAGTAGGTACAGCCGACGAAAGTTTCGTGCCAATCCTGGTTCAAGTTCAAGCCGCGATATTGGACGATAAAGCCACTAAACCCGTCCCAATGATCGCGTACTCCGTCGAACTGGCTTTCTCTGTCCTTTTACTATGCGGTTTATATCGGGTAAGAATTAATTGTCCTAATTTCTTAGAGCATAATACCCCGTTCCCCAATCAGTCAAAAAGTAATCATTACATACGTACAGACGCCAGCATATCAAGCTATCCCTAACTGTAAAATTTTCTCAATTAAAAATGAACCTTACATCTTTGCAATAAAGTTGAAATACTATCAAAGAAATTTGACAGATTGTGGTAACTTGATGTGCTGGCCTCTGTACCTAACATCACGCATGTATTTATTTTTTTTTGGTAAGGTTGGGAAATCATCCAATGACTGCTCCCGCTCTGGGTGGAGCGGAAGGGAGTGTCAGACTCTTACTGACTAAAACCCATCCATGTTCCTTCCGTAACCCTTTATGTTCCGGGGTAGCGGTAACCCTTTCGGACAATTCCGCTTACCCGGCAGGCTTGGCCCTGAGGGGCCCCTTCATATATGCTGACATCACTTTGAGGCGCGTGTGGAACATATACCTACGCGCCGTCCAGCACGGGCCTGGTGCTGATTGGACGGTGAGTCACCCATTAATCACCGTCCGCAGGCCCGCGCCTACGGTGGCCGGGAGTCGTCACGTGGCTCCCGACGTCGGGGTGTCTCCCTGGGCGGCTGGGACGGGAGGACCTTTCTCTCTCCTATCCCGCCACCTCCTTCGCGAGCATGACTTTTTCGCAGAAGGAGGTGACTGCCTCCCACTTCCTCTCGCCCCGGACCATGGCTTCCACCAGGGCCGGGCGCGAGAGGTCGCCGCCGCCGATCGCCTCTACGAGGACACGGCGCGGCGGTGCGCCGCCCAAGCGGGGCAGGTTTGCACCGTGTGCTCTACCATGTCCTCTGAACGATCCTCGCAGTGGATCAAGCATGTATGCCTCGAAAAGTTAGCCAGACATGTTTAATTGATGGTGTAACGTACAGACGCCAGCACATCAAGCTATCCCGAACTGTCAATTTTTTCTCAATTGAAAATGAACCTTATGCCTTTGTAATAAAGTTGAGAATCTATCAAAAAAAATTGACAGATTGGAGTAGCTTGATGTGCTGACCTCTGTACATTTTGCCAGTTATTTTTGGACCTATGTATATTTGTGGAACTGGGCGAGTCTAGCACTAGCTATAAGTCCCTAATTTAGGAATTTAAAATCGCACACAGGAATCCTCACTCAGCAGCCGCAGTTTCCCATGCCACTAGGTGACTAGACCTACACTGCAGCACAATTTTCTAATAATTTAATTTTATTTATTGTGTTTCGTAATGATTAATACATTCCATATTATTTACTGTATAGAATAAAGTTCTTCTAACTTAACAGATAACTAGGCTGAGCTGCTGGGGAGATTGTTGCGCCACTTCTTCCGTGCTAAAGCACTAGGAAGTGGTGAAGGGCGTCGTTTTTGGGGGACTGTCATATGCAAAAATGTGCCGATTCTCAGTCTAGCTTGAATAGATGCCTTTTGATTTTTTGTTATTAATCTAAATGTGTTGTACAGAAAGACATACCGCTGTTGCGGGTGTACATGAAGTACTGCATCGCGGCCATCATCACATCAATAATGTTCTACTCCATGGTGATCGTAGCTCTAGGAGTCATTGTCACCATTGCTACGGTGCTGAGCATATGTAAGTTGTCACTTTATAACAAATGACCTTCAAATCAATCTGCCTAGCCTTTTCCTAACTATATTGGGGTCAGCTTCAAGTCTAACCGGATGCAGCTGAATACCAGTATTTTTCATGGAGGGACTGCCTATCTGACCTCCACAACCCAGTCGGTAACTGGTTAATACGATACCCCTTGGTAATACTGGCTGTCAGACTGACTACCCGTAACGACTGTCAAAGATCCACGAATGACAGCAGGGACCAACGGCTTAACGTGCTTTCTGAGACACGGAGGAGTGTCGATGTATGAAGGTGGTCACCCATCCACAGACCAACCCCGCCAAACGTAGCTTAACCTGATAGATCGATCCGCACGGCTGTTATTACTTAGCCACGAGCTGTGACGATCAATTTAATATTTTTAAGAACACCGTAAATAGGTAAGCTTCCCAAACAGAATAGAATAAAATAAAGAAAACGTAAAGTCACGCCTGATCGCCTAGAAGGGTTAGAAAGAAGACACAGAGCACACACATCGTCACGCCGGCAATGATTAGAGTGCTATTTACGAATAATATTCGTATGCGTGTGCAACGGAATACTTGAAACTTCTACTAGGTACTGAGAATTTCCGAATGGTAATACCCCATAACAACTTGCCCTATAATAATAATAATGCAGGCATCGAACTCAGAGTTCGTTAGCGATAACGTAGGACACCTTTCAGAAGTCGCGCTTGCGTCCTCTAAACCCTACACTAATGTTATATTATCTAGAACAATAAAAATGTTCTCTGTGATCTAGAATTGAGTAAGTATTTGAATCGGTCAAAAATAAAATATGAAATCACATGGAAAAAAGCCCGCTCGTCATAAAAACTTCCATCACCGTGCAGAAATTAAATATAATGCGACGATATAATTGTTAAATTGCATTTAATGCAATTTAACAATGGGAAATTATATGTGCGGCACCAAAAGTTTTCTTTAGCACCTGCAACCTAGCGTCTTTTTTTATATGTGGGCGACGAGTTAATAGAACAGCTTCAATTATATGAATTCATCATCTTTACTACTCCAACAGAATATCAAAAAACCAGCGTCAATTTACGAGCGTAAATTAATATGACACCGAGCTACCGATAAATATATTTACTTCTGATTTGATAACTCAGCGACTAATGTTGTAAGTGAGCTACTTTATATATTTTGGAGATTCAACATCTGTCTGCTAATAAAATCAAATTCCAGCCTCAAAATTAGCAATCAAAGTTTTTCATTCAACAACTAAATTAATAAATCATATTCTTTTTTCGTGAAAGTTTGCAACACAAGAAGTTAGGTTAGGTTAGAGTATGACAAACAAAGCGAATCGCTTTTGTAAAAAGAAACAGTTAAGTTAGGTTAGAGTATGACAAACAACGCACGAGCCGAGCGAGCGAAGCGAGCGTGTCGCGGCAGCGGCCGGCGATGTGCCAGAAGCGAATCGCTTTTGTAAAACGAAACAGTTAGGTTAGGCCACATTAAAGATAAAGTAAAAAAAAAATAATTACAATAACTAATTACAAAAAATTCTGCTAAATGAAAGTTGGCATTTTAAAAAGGGTGCTAATTAAGGCAGCTTCTTTAAAATGTCATTCTCGTCTGCAAATATATTTAGTTCAAACAAACACAGAGTTGCAGAACTGATGTTTGTTTATGATAACAATATTTTTTGTATGTTCATTTGGGTAGGTATAATAGTCAATTACTTATGGTAACATTACAAATAGATAGGCGAATACATGAAATTATAGCTTTCATTGACCATCATCATAGAGGAAAGTAATATACCATCATTTGATGACAATATTATGGAAATTTTATGTTCAAATATAGTAGATTCACTCATCAATTACTTATGCTAAAGTATAAAAATAAAGGTGACTCTATGAAATTAGAGTACGTTGATATTATTTTATAGATGAAGTTGATACACTTATTAGAAGCTGGCAATGAGTAGACATGTAGGCATGTTGCGTCATATTAACAGTAGCTTGTTTTACAATATATGGTCGCTTATAAACCATTTATTAGACGCTAAAAGTTTCGTCGCTGACCTATTAATTCATTAGACAACTAAATATATTTGCAGACGAGAATGACATTTTAAAGAAGCTACCTTAATTAGCACCCTTTAACAATTATAAAAGTAACGTAGTTCATAAAAAGTAACGTTATTGACTACCCTTTCAAATACCCAGTTGGGTATTTGTCCGGGTAGTCAATAACGTTACTTTTTATGAACTGTCAAAACGCGGAATTTGTACGTAATTTGTATGAAATATAACAATGTGACGTCACAGATTTTTAGAATCAATTACAATAATATCTTCGCATAACATTTAATTTCTGTACGGTGATTTTTGAAGTTTTTAAGACGAGCGGTCTTTTTTTCTATGTGATTTCATATTTTATTTTTTAACGTGTCAAATAGTCAATCAGTGGCGTAACTATACCATCTGTGGCCCTTGGCAAATCCATTGCATGGGACCCCAAATTTTTTTTTTACACAATTTTGTTTATAATGTTAGGTCACTTTTGAGCTCGCAGCCTCTCGGACCAGGGGCCCCGTGGCTCCCTATAGTTACGCCACTGTAGTCAATGTAGGTACTTATGTTTTAATTTCACGTTACAGTGTTCCAAATATACGTACTCGTATTGGTGAGAAGCATCTTAGTAGAAATAAGACTTCAGCAGAAAAACTTGGAGCTTCCGACCTTAGTCATGAGTTCCCTCATTCAGACAGAACAAGAAAAGGCCGAGAAAGAAAAAGTTGAAGTCGATGTGGAGGCCCCGATCGAGGACGAAGCCGAAGTCGATGTCGAAAAGAAACCTGATGCAGAACTCGAGACAATCGACGAACATCCGAAAGAAGTGACTTTTCAGACAGTTCATGTGAAGGAATAAGGGTGTTCGTGTATTAAAATATTTTATATAGAGTTGTTTTAGTAGTATTCTCTATTATAATTTAAATAGCGTATGTTTTGTTCAATCCTCTAATAAATAACGTAACTCGAATCGCACTCAGTGGGAGCTATCATTAAAAAATATAAGGGTATAAATACGCTTCAAAAAGAAAGTCAAAATCAATTATAATTATTTAATAATCTACATCAATTACAAATTAAGTAATTTATGTCTTATATCACATTATGCAGGTTCAAAATCTGCAGTCAGATCAACAAATACTTACACATTTTTTTTATGACTCTGGGAAGACAAGGACCGATTTCACCAATGCAACTGAACGCGATCAGAACATAAACCCCGTTTAAGGGCTGTCAGTGTTCTATTACTAATTAATTTAACTTTGCTGTGCCCGACAGGGTCCATAATTGATTCTATGTTTAACATACCAACTGCTTTATTTAACACTAGCTTCTGCCCGCGACTTCGTCCGCGGAAAATTGCGATATACTGTAACTGTTTAGGCAGCGCATGCAAATAATTCTGTTTTCGGAGGTATTTCTTTCCGACTTGCTAAACGAAAATTGCGATAGCTCGGCTAATATGTATGATATAAATATAATTTATAGCCTATACAGCACTCAGGAATAATGTAGCTTTCTATCAGTGAAAACATTTTTGAAATTGGATCATTAGTTCCGGAGATTACCCCCTACATACAAACTTACAAATTTTACCTCTTTATAATATTAGTATAGATTATGGAATGCAATAAAGTATTGAGTGTCAGTATTCCATAGAAAATAATAACATTGACAGCTCTTAAACGTGGTTTATGTGCTGAGCGGTTTCTCTTTCATGGGTGAATCTGCCCTTATTCACTTATAATCAACAATGTATGAAATGAACTTACATTAATTTAGTCAAGAATGCTAACAAAATATAAAATGAAAACAAAGAAACACAAACACAAAAAAAAAACAAATTAGAAGGTATATGTTGTAATATTACAACATTTTCATGTTACAATAGCTGTTATGTCTTACACGCTAAACTTTAAGGTAAAGAAATTGAACATATTTTAAGGGGTTAGCGCCAAGGAAGCCCGCGAAATTCAAATTTTCTTACGTTTTTTTACAATTTGAAGGTCAGTATCAGTTTGTACGTTGAACAAAATATCATTCGCGATCGTACGTAGCAAGTATGTATTTACAGAATTATAATCATCAATACAACTCAAGTTAGAACTGGCCTCAAATCATCATCATCATCTGCCTGACCTTGTCATGCAATAATAGTCCTCCAGATCGAATCTCGTCTGTAAGCCGTAAGGCTTAACGTGTGGAGTCTCATGGTCACCAATCCACGGACCAACTCCAGCAACCGTAGCTCGTTGTGCTCCGTTCGAAGTGTCTCGTGATGATTTCTTATCGATATGCGACTCTAATTTTCAGGTGTTCCCACACTTATTCAGATCTATTCAGCTATTGTCCACAGAAAACAAATTTTGTATGGATATGTGTACGCATCCGTTCAGCTTTCCGCTTCTATTCAGACTCGTGCGCATCTCCATACAAAATCGTGGTTTTCTATAGACAATAGCTGAATAGAGCTGCATAAGTGTGGTTAGTCACTTAGCAAACAAAAGTGCAAATACGCACTGATTACTAATACAGTACTGATTTTATATTACTTCACAAATACACACACTCACTTTTCAATGTGAAGCTAAGTCCCTAAGCCCATGGGCAGCATAAAAACTGACACCAGGTTAGACACAAACCACACGAAAAAAAAACTTCACGTAGTGGGAAAGAGATGGAGCTATACCGGTATAGCTCCGTCCCACTCGCACTGCTCAGGTCCTGTTTCCAGATGAAAGTTTATTGTGCACGTGATCAAACAATTTAAATAGCTGCACCACTTTGAACATATTAGCTATTTTTTGTCACGACACTGCCTTACACATTCATAGCCAAGTTGTATAAATTACAATTGTACTGAGGCCAGCACATCAAGCTACCCCAAACTGTCAAATTTCGCCAATCGTTTTTCAACTTAATCACAAAGTAATAAGGTCCATTTTCAATTGGGAAAAATTTACAGTATGAGATGGCTTCGTATGCTGTACATACGCAATCGACCTTAAGTTATAATAATATCAGACGTTTAAAAAAAATAGAACATACTTAAAACTAGTCTTATGAGCCAATCCCTGTATCAAAACATTAAGTTAAGGAATATGAAAAGTTAAAAAAAAAAAACATGTTTTTAACCTTTATTTTAGAATTTCTTTCAATTTAAAGAATTTGAGAATTTAAAATGTGCCAATCCTGTAGTTTTATTTATTGTAATAAGGTGGATCGCTTGTTATAGACAGTAAAGAAAAATATTGGACGACAAAAAGTTTGAAATGGCTTCCAATCAATGAGAAGCTTTGCCATAATAGACAGTGGAACAATTACATAATATTAAACACATCGGGTCGAGCTAGCACGGTCTAACATAAATCATTTCCTTTATAGACCAGCCAGTCCTGAAGCCTTTGAAAATGGTAAAAAGTGAAAAAAAATTAAGTAGGATGAAACCTATTGGAAAAGGAAGAGAATACAGCAAAGAAATTACGGTGTTTGGGACGTAAAAATGTTAATTTTCACCAAATTTCGTGAAAAAAAAAATGTTTCTTAAAAGATAAAAATAAAAAACCAAAAACTTGGTTATTTGAATTTTTGACATACATTTTGAGGTTATGTGAAAAAAGTGTAAATACAAAAGTTTTAGATCTTTTTATTACCTACATCTTTGCCATTAAAATTTTTCCATAGGATTTCTGGCAAAACTACAGTTTTACCAGAAATCGAGATAAACTGTTTTTTACGCTTAAAAACGCACCCCCATCCAATTCCCGACTTCAGATCGGAGTAAATTATTTTTCCTTTAATTTTTTTTTATTCTCTTCCTTTTCCAATGGGTTTCATTATACTATATTTCTTTTTGGTTTCAAAAATGTTCTGGTCTATTAATCATTATACAGTGTGGTGAACGGGCGAAGAGCAGCCATATCTGTCTATACCGTAATAATTATATGTTATGTCAGAATTCTTAATAATAATAATAATAAAAAAGAATGTATTCTTCTTAGCGTGTCAAGAAGAAAACATTTATAAAATGTTTCGCATTGAAAGTTCCTACTTCCTGATGTTCATCTTTCCGAAGCTAGAAGATAAGCCGCGGCCTGGAAGTAAAACGAAACAATTTATCAAATATTAGATACTTTCTCGTTTATTCATTTAACCCCTCGCACGTCCGCAAACATTGCTTGCCAAAATGCCTCAAATGTCGAAGCATTTTGTAGGTATTTAATTATTTTGGGTAGACCTTCAGAAAAATGAAGATTGAGAATGGCAACCAATTCTTTATGATCCAAAGGGTGCACACGCGACATATGAAGCATTTTTTTTTTATATTTAAAATATAAAAAATTGTAGTCCGCCGGTGTCGGAAGCAGGGTCTAAGCTACCAGTGGTTAAGGCTGAAGAGACAAAAACCGGAGGATGTCACATGTCTTCGACTTTTTATTCTAGGGGATTTCGGTTTCCTCACGTTGTTTCGTTCACCGTTACGAGAGCAGTGGTGATGAAATTAAATAAACAAAGTAAAGTGTCTGCTGGGTTTCGAACTCATGACCGTATTCGTAAATCCAATCCGATACCACTGATTCACCACTGCTCCTGCACATTTGCATTGCAGTAGGATATATATATTAAAATATATATTAATTATTATATTAAATTATTATAAAAAAAAAATATGTATATTTTTTTCGTAAACTTTGAAATCGAGCGGTACAAAATTCAACACAAGGCACGCCTAACCATGCACCCAAACCCACTGGTAACTGAACTGTTGAACCCGACAGCGGTGGTAAGGCTGAAGAGGAACCACCTTATATAAGTGGGAGGCGCAGCTCTGGCTGCTCCACCACAACGCCATACGAATTGCAACAAATTTGCTTATGGTCTGACGACCGATTGCAAATGTTTAAATTATTAAAAAAAAAAAAAAATTTTTTTTTTTTAGTGTGGGAAATTATCTTGATCAATGACCCTTCCCACTCTGGGTGGAGCGGAAGGGAGTGTCAGACTCTTACTGACTCAAACCCATCCATGTTCCTTCCTTAGCCCTTTATGTTCCGGGGTAGCGGTAACCCTTTTGGACAATCCCGCTTAGTAGCATATAATAAGGACAAAATTCGACAAGATGCGCTCTTTTGTATGCCCAAGTGACGGCAGAACATGGAGAGCTTACTTTTATCACAACATCTATGTACAGACGCCAGCACATCAAGCTATCCCTAACTGTCAAATTTTCTCAATTAAAAATGAACCTTATGTCTTTGCAATAAAGTTGAAATACTATCAAAGAAATTTGACAGATTGTGGTAACTTGATGTGCTGGCCTCTGTGCCAATTATTTGATTTGACCATAATTCTCTAATGTGTTTTTATCTTAAAAGTATACTTCATAAGTTAAACATACCTCGGCCTGCTCCTAGTCCCAGTGCAGGGAAGTCTTCTTCAGTCAACTCGGGAGCCGGGCGGATATTCTTAGAATCTGTATAAAAACATTTTGTTAGTATTATTTCTATGAATACAGTCACCATTGTAGCGCCACGTTGTATTATAAAGTTAACGAAGTTAAAGTTAAAGTTGTCCAGACCGAATTTCGGCCATGGCGACGAATCTCATAGGCTGCGGTGCAGGAGATATTATAGTGCACAGGCGTGTGCGCAGACGCAAGACACAGGTGCCATCTCCCATTACCCTCACAGTCCGATGGGATGACATGACGACCGGAGAGAGATCATGCGCACGGCCAACGGATGAACGTGCGCACCGAGCCAAGGGAGTACCACACCGCTAATTTCCAAGAACTTCCTAATGCGAAAACCCAGTAACGACGAAGTAAGTTTGCTCGACCAGAATATCGAACCCAGGAGACCAATGGGGCACTCAAACATGCACGTAATAAAAACAGATAGTAACTGTCGACTAGAATCAATTCTATTTCTTGTGAATTTTGACGTTCAAAAGTGCATTTCTTGTGCCTATTTGAAATAAATGATTTGACTTTGATAGTCGTATCATATGTACTTACAGTCAGCTTGCGGCATACGTAGCGGCGCATGAGTCCGCTTTGTTTTTCGTACATCTGGAATAAAAAAAACACCTTCATAGCGTGATTTGTATGAGTCTTATGATCCATAGTTTAAATTATATTGATTTTCGTTCATATCTGTTATGCAATACCTTTTTTTTCACGAATTGATTATACGAGTATTATATACAATGTGTTAGGTTAAACAAAGAACATACTTTCAGGGTGTAAAGTACCCATGAAAATGAACAACTTTGTCTATGGGACCAAACCTGTCCCTCGTTTAACCTAACACACTGTATATACAGAGTTGATACAACAGAGGGGCTTTCCTTTAAACAGCTTATACTAGGAACCATTTTCAAACTCTGTACCAAAAATGAATTAAATAGGAGCAGTAGTTTAGTCGCAAATGATTTTTAAGTTTTTGCCCCGTTTGAACACGATGTATCTTTCCTAACAGCGCTCCGGCGCGCGCGCGTCGGTGCCGCTTTGTTACAAGGTCAGTTTTTATTTACAAAGGATGGTTGCGTTTTACTCTGATTTGTAAGCTATTTAGTTAGTTTGAAAAAATAAAAACCTCATTTTTGGTGCTTTTTATTTTTATACCGTACCGAGTTAATACTAAACACGTATAGTATACGTAGTGTTATTTAATGCCCCTCTGTCATATCAACTCTGTATAAACATGTATGAGGTGAAAATAATTAACATCACACCAATGTCGACAAATTTTTTGATGCCCTTTGATTTTTCACCTCCCGTGTTATATATTTATAAAAAAAAGACTTAAAATATATTATTTTTAGTTATGTAAATATTATGTGTAAAAATAAATTTAAAGTATTTTTTAACTGTTTGAAGTACTGTGAGATAAGCGTATGATTGTTGAATTACTGTATACATAATTATTACATTTATATAATTTGTTTAAAATATTGATTGCCTCGCAGCAGTCGCAGCAGACACAATGGAAAATCTGTTGCCGTATAACGTGTTAACTAATGTTATTGGCCTTGGCCGTTTTATGTTATAATCACTACATAGTATAAAAAAGCTAAGTCGCTTTCCGCGTCTGTCCTAATGTCTGTATGTATGCTTAGATCTTTAGAACTTCACAAAGGATTTTGATGCAGTTTTTTTAATACATAGAGTGATTCAAGAGGAAGGTTTATATGTATAACTAGCTTTTGCCAGCGCCTTCGCCCGCGTGTATGTAGGAAATTATAGCTTTCAATTTTAAACAACTGTTTAGGCAGCGCATGCAAATAATTCTATTTTCGGAGGTATTTCTTTCCGACTTGCTAGACGAAAATTGCGATAGCTCGGCTAATAATTATGATATAAATATCATTTATAGCCTATAGGACTCAGGAATAATGTAGCTTTCTATCAGTGAAAAAAAATTTGAAATTGTATCATTCGTTCCGGAGATTACCCCCTACATACAAACTTACAAATTTTACCTCTTTATAATATTAGTATAGATAACATGCAATTTCCGTCATCCACGCGTGCGAAGCTGCGGGCAGGAGCTAGTAATTAACATCTCTATAATAGTTAACTTACGTTCAGATAAACTGGAGCTAGTCGAGTTGAGAGTCTGGTCGAGGAACGATTCGTTGCCAGTCGTGTTACATGAAGACGAAGGTCCCTAGAGCCAAAAATATATATTAGAAAGAAATACAAAGTTAGACAATCTATAATTATGTATACGAGCTCAACACAAATTACTTTTTGTATTGTTTTCAATCAATATTTTTACAGTTAAGAAGTTATGAGAATAAAGAATTTGGTATTTAAACCTTTTGAACGCCATTGTCACATATACATGACAAGCAAGCGCATGCCCTGTACGCCAACGACACAATTATGTGACAATGGCTACAACACTATAACATGAAATAAACAATTATATCGTGAGTGTTCATACAGATATTTAAAAAATCAAAGCTCTCGTACGTATTTAATGACATAAAACAAATTAAACGACATCATGGATATTGGAATTTATGATAACAAGAAGAAATAAATTTGTGTAGCTTGGCGTGGAGGGTGCGCGCGTGCGTTTATGCTCTGTCGTTCCAAAGGTTAATATTCTTAACAGAAAGATTATAAGGAAAAAACTTTTCATTAATATCTTCACACTCACTCAAAACTTTGTCTCCCTTCAAAAGGACACGAGAGACAAGACACGACAAGGGATGAGGGGCAAGAGTGTCATACATATTTGAGTTAATTAACCTGTCAGTGAGCAATGTTAGCACGCATGATTCATTAATTATTTTTGATAGTTACCCCAAATCCAGCAATTGTTGGTCCAGACCAGACGGTCTTCGAGTCCTTGAACTTCATTATGCCCTGAGAAAACAAATACATTACATTTAACTAAAATTTATTGCCATTCACGAGCACGATTAATTGGGTATTTGAAAGGGTAATCAATTATGTTACTTTTTATGAACTATCAAAACGTGGAAATTGTATGAAATATAACATTGTGACGTCACATATTTTTAGAATCAAATGGAATACTTATTAGGATTAAAAGCAAATTTTATCTTCGGTCTTTTTTCTATACGATTTCGTATTTTATTTTTGACCGTTTCAAATAGTCAATTATAATTTGAACCTTACGCCTTGATATTCTTACACATTACTTTATTGGCTTTAGTGGCTGTTATTGCACTTTTTAGTTCACAACGCAGTGCACTTAACACGCGTGCTTTTTACTTTAAATTACCGCACTAGTACGCGGTACAGTGATAAGCGGGATTGTCCGAAAGGGTTACCGCTACCCCGGAACATAAATGGCTAAGGAAGGAACACGGATGGGTTTAAGTTAAGAGTCTGACGCGGTACAGTACATTTTTGTTATTTTGTCTTGTGTTTATACAAATAGACGTTCAAGTTTCCTGAACGTGAACATTTTTAATTTTCTTTCCTTAAAAACTAATTCAGATTTGTATTATAAAGAAGCCACTTCTAGCTTCTTTATAATACAAATCCGAATTAGCGTTTATCCGTATTAGTGGGTCTTATATCTTCATTTAAGAGCCACTTTTCGAGCTAATATTGTGTAGAAAAACGTCTGATACACGTGTGAGAATTCATTTTGTCATTTGAATCAAAACATGCTATCCAAGGAAAAAAAAGCATAAAAATATGTACTCTGCTTACCTCCACATCATATTCAACAGGCACGTGCTGTCCAGGAACGATCGGGATGCCCACTACTGGGCAACAGCTATCTAGGATCGTGAACGCCCAGCGTTTGGCGCGCGAAGTGGTGCATTCTACCGACTTGTCATTCGATTCGTGGTGCTGTTGGACAATTGTAAGAATTAATTCGTTGTTCGTCATGAGGGTGCTAGCGTTACTGCTGAGTTCCTAGGTTCGATTCCCAGGAATTTTAACACGACGTACGAAGTAAACAGTCCTAACGCGTATTAGTAGCTTTAGAGCTATTGCAAGTTCTAGACAACATGTATTTCCTCGACGCGAACTGAGTGAAATAAGTCTTACTACGTAGCAATAAGGTAACATTTTGTTTGATAGAGTGCGACCGAGGTTAGTAAGAAAGAATATAGATAAATATAGTTTTAGTAGTATGGTAAAAGCTCACAGAAGGTTATTTTATATGTGTCATGGTCGTGTTATACACTCACAGGCATAATTAACCGCCCACCTTGAATTTCTTTCAATTTACAGTGATCGTCAAATTAAGACCACATTTGATGAAAATTATGTCAAAAGGAATCATTAGAGATAACAAAAAACATAACAGTATTGAAAAACTGCGTTTATTAAAAAAAAAATTCAGAAAAAACGGTTTAGCGAAAATTATTAATGAAACTTAAATGAGTTTTAATTTTGAAAAAAAAGTTCCCGTATTTTTAGAATTAAAATTTTAATAATGGGTATTACTGCCTCGGGCTCTAATGACTTCTTGGAGCCGGTTTGGCAATCTATCCATTATGTCTTGGATATCTGACTGGGGGATATTGGGCCACTCCTTTACCGCAGCCGTCTTGAGCTCTCCTAGGGTCGTAGGGGCTGGTAATCTTGCGCGAACACGTCTTTTTAGGTTGTCCCAAAAGTGTTTAATTGGGTTGAGATCAGGACTATGTGCTGGCCAAGGTAAAACTTGAATCCCGATCTCATTGAGATATTCAGCGACGGATTTTGCGGTATGGCAACGCGCAATGTCATGCATAAGACGAAAGTTATCATCAATTAATGGTGCGAATGGTATGACATGGTCTTGTGAAACCTCTTCCACGTATCTGTGAGCGTTCAAACTACCTCTATCGAACACCACAAGAACGGTACGAGCTTCGTAAGAGATGCCTCCCCAAACCATTATGAACCCTCCCTGATAACCCACTGTTTTGATTATCGCGCACGGAGCAAACAATTCATTTTGTCGTCTGTAGACACGCTGACGTCCACCTGGACCCCTTAAAGCTATTCTGCTCTCATCGGAGAACAGTAGTATGTCCTTCCATCCCTCGACAGTCCAGTTAGCATATTCTCGTGCAAAGGCAAGTCTGGCTCTACGATGCTGTGGGAGTAGTTGTGGAGCGCGAGCTGGACGAAAAACCATTGGATTTCCTTCTACCAGTCTTCTTCTTATGGTGCGTTCACTCACACGACATTTCTCACCTAAAAAAGACGTGTACGAGCTTCAGTAGCGGTGCAAAAGCGATTTTTGACCACATTACTGACAACAAAGCGGTCATCCCGAGCTGAAGTGCGTCGATGCCGCCCTTGATCTGGCCTCCTCGTGTATGAACCAGTCTCCCGAAAGCGCCTGATAGCAGCCCGTACCGTAGTTCGCGTTACACCAAGTGTCCGGGGGATGCGACATTGGCTGTACCCAGCGTCAGCTAAAGCCACTGCCCTAGCAGCACCAGTTGAATCGAGTGGCATTTTTTAGAGTCACAAAGAACAATTGAACACTACAAACTTAAATCGAACCATATTTACACACTCTGGCAGAAAAAATCAGGAAATGTAAGCACGGTAACGCAACTGCAACAATGTCAAACAACGACTAAATTCCAAAAACGCTACGATGATACAAGTTTTAGGGATCGAAATAAGAGTTAAGTGTTTAGTGTGTTGCTAAAGGGTGCTTTAGCAACACACTAAACACTTATACTCTACTACTACTTAATAATAAACAAAACAGTAGATAAGCCACAGTTAACATTAATAAACAGGGCGACGAAAGATATGGGTGGGCGGATTTGTGCCTGTGAGTGTATATCAGGAGCTCGTGGCTAAGTAATAACAGCCGCACGGATTGATCCTTCAGGTTAAGCTACGCTTGCCGGGGTTGGTCTGTGGATGGGTGACCATCTTTAGATATTGAGACTCCTCCGTGCCTCGGAAAGCACGTTAAGCCGTTGGTCCCAGCTGTCATTCGTGGATCTTTGACTGTCGTTACGGGTAGTCAGAAGCCCGAAAATCTGACAGCCAGTCTGACCAAGGGGTATCGTGTTACCCAGGTTGTAGAGGTCAGATAGGCAGTCGCTCTATGTAAAATACTGGTCTTCAGCTGCATCCGGTTAAACTGGCAGCCGACCCCAACATAGTTGGGAAAAGGCTAGGCAGATTGATTTGATAGTTTTAGTAGTATGGTAAAAAATCGCATGAGGTTATTTTTGTATGTGTCCTAGTCGTATTATATCAACAAACACAAATCGTATATTACTCAGCACCTCAGAACTTACCTCACACCCCAGTCCTGGATTGTACTTGAAAGGGTCCTTCTTTAGTTGAACCAGGGCCAGCGACTCTTTAGGGAAGCCCTCATTTGAGCGACATTTGATGCTATTTATGAGATGGAAGAAAAGCGTATCAAGCTTGTAAACACGGAAGAGGCATTCATCCTCCCCTGAAAATAATTAATAATTATATAAAAATAATAATATCCTTGGAAATTTCACACAACGTCATATAGTCCCAAGCTAAGCAACCTAATGCTTGTGTTATGGTAACGAGATGGCTGATAAACTACTCAAATATATATATATTTTTTGTAAATACGTACATATTACATAGAGACAAAACCCAGACCCGGAACAAATACTTGCAGGTCGTAAAAAATTAAATAGTAAGTAAAATAAACTCTTCGGGAATCGTCAATAAAAAAAACCACTTTTAAGGCATTTTTTTATAACTGTTGTAAAAAAAGGCATGATGTGGCCTTCTGCAGTTGAAGATCCACTAGTTGAAAAGTTACAATCTAGCTCTATTAATTGTTTTTTTTTGTAGGAGGAGTTCCTCATACTCAATAACATAACCTATAGCCTTCCTCGATAAATGGACTATCCAACACAAAAAGAATTTTTCTATTCAGACCAGTTCCAGAGATTAGCGGGTTCAAACAAACGAACTCTTCAGCTTTATAATATTAGTATATAATATTAGATATGTGTGTTTGTACTTTAATTACACATGTATCTATTTAATTTGTTTCCTAAGGCATGTTGTAACCTTTTGTAGTAGAAAAGCCACTAGTCGAAAACTTAAAACCTCAATAAATTCTGTTTCCTTGTAGTCTCTCCATAAAAAAAAAAAAAACAGAAACTAAAAAGGTTTTCATACCAGACTTTTGACACAGCTGTATTATAAAATCCTGGACAGCCAGAACCTTCTCTGGCAGTGTGTATAAGGGTGGCAGAGTCTTCACACTAGGGTCCTTTTGCTTGAGATAGTCTATGATGTTGGCTAGTATTTGCATGTAGTTGCTCTTGGGGTCGGTCTCGTCGGGCATGTCCAGTCCCAATTCGATGCTGCCCAGTTTCACGTCTGATGCATAGCCCACGGGAATGTGACCTGATCGAATAAATAAAATAGGAAGAGTTTAGTTGAATCGTCACGGGCATGTCCAGTCCCAATTCGATGCTGCCCAGTTTCACGTCTGATGCATAGCCCACGGGAATGTGACCTGATCGAATAAATAAAATAGGAAGAGTTTAGTTGAATCGTCACGGGCATGTCCAGTCCCAATTCGATGCTGCCCAGTTTCACGTCTGATGCATAGCCCACGGGAATGTGACCTGATCGAATAAATAAAATAGGAAGAGTTTAGTTGAATCGTTAAGGCTGTCGCACACCATCCGGCAAGGCGCGGCATGGCGAAACCAAGGAATTTGGTAAACTTTGCAGTGTCATGCCATCTCGTGCGGTCTAGTGAGTGCTAGCCTTTATAGTTAAATTGAGTTGAGAGGATGAAATAAAAGCCATTAACAAAAGCGAGGATCTACAACTGATGTAAGTAAAAAACCTCGGGACGCTCTAGAAGGACGTACTCTAGCCTTAATTTAGGCTTATATCTCTATTTCCGTGGCTAAGTAATAACAGCCGCACGGATCGATCTATAAGGTTAAGCTACGCTTGCCAGGGTTGGTCTGTAGATGGGTGACCATTTTCAGATTTCGAGACTCCTCCGTGCTTCGGAAAGCACCGGGATCTTTGAAAGTCGTTACGGGTAGTCAGAAGCCCGAAATTCTGACAGCCAGTCGTACCAAGAGGTATCATATTACCCAGTTAGTGAGTTGTGGAGGTCAGATAGGCAGTCGCTCCATGTAAAATACTGGTAGTCAGCTGTATCCGGTTAGACTGGGAGCCGACCCTAATATAGTTGGGAAAAGGCTAGGCAGATTGATTGATCTCAATAAACACAAACACAAACTTTCACCTTTATAATATTACTAGCTTCCACTCACGGATTCGCCCGCATAATATGTCGACAAATTATACATATAAACCTTCCTCATCAATCACTCTATCTATTAAAAAAAACCGCAACAATATCCGTTGCGTAGTTTTAAAGATTTAAGCATACATAGGGATATAGGGACAGAGAAAGCGACTTTGTTTTATACTATGTAGTGAAGTGTGTTGTGTACCTGGGTTCACCATCTCATGATAAAAGTCTCGGAAGCCATTCCTCAGGTTGAATCGCAGTACAGTACTCTCACCGATCACATACTTAGTCGAAGCCTTGCAGTAGAAGTTGACATCTATTAGATAGAAGTCCTCATCCAAAATACCTGTTAAAAAAAAAAACAGAAAAAAACATTAAGAACACAATTCTTGCATGCCTGAAGGGAGAGGAAGTGACTTTTTTCGAACATAGCACTGCCCAACCTGACACTTGCCTGGATCTGACTAACAAAGCAGTCATTTTAAAAATGAATGAATGTCAGTTTTATATCCTTTGAGCAGTGGTCTTTCTAAGCAGTGTAATTACTCTAACACCTGTAGATGAATCAAACCGGTATTATATCTAGAGGCCTGTTTCTTTTTTATTAATTAATAATAATAAAGTTTATTTACCAAAATAGTTACAGAAATGTACACAAGTAGATATACTGGTCAGTGGGTAGCCTTAGGGGCGGATTTTTAGGAGTTGGAGTATACGCTTCGGGGCACTATGAGAAGCAAAGAAAACCAAAAAAAATTTTTTTTAGTTCAAAAAAATTTTTTGGACTTAGAAAATTTTTCAAAAAAAAAAAAAATTTTTTTTGGGATTTTGCACCATACGCTTAGAGGCACTATGAGCCGTGCAGAAAAGCAAAAAAAAAAAATAGGTCAAAAAAATTTTTTAGGACTTAGAAAAAATTCGCCTTACTATCACGTTGAGTAGAGCTCGGGGCAAAACACTTAGAAAATTTTTCAAAAAAATTTTTTTTTTGTATTTGGTGCCATACGCTTAGAGGCTCTATGAGCCGTGCAGAAAAGCAAAAAAAAAAAAATGGTCAAAAAAATTTTTGGGACTTAGAAAAATTTCGCCTTCTATCACCTTGAGTAGAGCTCGGGGCAAAACACTTAGAAAATTTTTCCAAAAAATTTGTGAAGAAAAAAAATACGATTTTTCGCGGGTTTTTTTACATCTTCTTAAAGATTAGTACTAGAGCAGCAAATTCTTTCCCGAAAAGTTTTTTATCCGAGCTACCATTTTGGAAATATAGACAGTTTTGAAAAATTTTTTTTTGACCAATTTTTTTTTTTTTTTGCTTTTCTGCACGGCTCATAGAGCCTCTAAGCGTATGGCACCAAATCCAAAAAAAAAAAAATTTTCGAAAAATTTTCTAAGTCCCGCGCCATAGCGCCCCGAAGGCTACACTCCAACCGATATACTAGAAGAAGTAACTAGTGGGTAGACTTATTCTAGGCATTACAGTGTGTTGCAAATAAATCTGTACATAATTATATGTAACCCTGCCTCTTAAACTAGGCTATCCTGTATTTTAAGAGACAGTGTCTAGCTTATAAATTCGTTGTTTGACTTGTTCTTCCATCAAATGAGATGAAGATGTCAAATGTTTTGTCTAGTGACTGGTGTCGTGCTTTTAAGGCTCATCATGTACAGTCACAAGCACCAATATGTATACACCTAGCAATTTTCGGAAGCGGTTTTCTTGTAAAATAACTGTTTGAACGACGAGAAGCGACATTGTGCGGTAAACCTATGGATTTGAATATGTAATGTGTGAGAAAGCATTTAATTTCATTTAATAACTAAGCAGAAACGTGCTTTTGAAATTAGTAAACACTATACATAGTTTTGCTTGTGACTGTACAGTCTCGGTGCTATGACAATCCAACCGTGCGGTTTTATGGACGCATTTTATTTTATGGGTCAGTCAATGTTTGTGCAAATGTGCATAAGACCCACTAACCGACCCTTTTCTATTTAAGTCTATAAATAAAACTTACTCATATTAAAAGCCTTTGTCTTGACCATATTCTTAATATCCTGTATTTCAAATTCGATCATATCTTGAATCTCTTTTTGCTGGTTTTGAATGACAGTCAAGGGGATCCCAGTTGACGTGTACTTTTCGATGGGAATGTTACGATTTTGTCTCTCATTTTTAGCTCTTGCTTCATAACGGGCCCTCACTTGAGCTGATGCGTTCTGTGTTTAAGGTTCACTATTAATTGAATGAGCAAATATACCAACAATCCTTATGTATCAATAGACATGTCTAAATATGGTTAAAAGATGTAAGATAAAGATTGAAACAATTTTAAAACAATTTCTGTGAAATAATGTTATATTTCTATTACCTATTGAAAATTTAAAAAAAAACTATGTCTACATTATTTACTTATGTAGGGGCAGTTTATATATTTTGCTTATAAAAAACTGTATTTTTAGCACAATAACATACATAACAGCATAACATAACAGTGTTAGTAAAAACTAAATCATTTTCATAAAAAATGGCAGACGGATGGCCAATAGATTTGCAGATAAATTCTGATTACATTATTTTAAAAGGTGAAATCTTAATATTACAGCTCAAGATGACCAATGCGATTATGATGATGCTCAACTAGCTGGCCCAACAGCTATGTACCTCATAAAGTTACCGGCTTTAAGAGGCGACAATTAAAATGTAGTTTCCATGAAACATTGAATTATGGGCTTGTAATCTGTTGAGTAAAAGTAGGAGTAATAATAATTTGTCCGTCATTAACACCTAATAGGGCAGTAGTGGTGCACTATAAACAGATTTAATAAACAAAGCTAGTTACAGTTAGGTTGGTTAGGTAGGTACACGGAAAATTTTACAAACATCAATTGTTTATTTCTATGATCTAGAAGGAAGTTTTGATGTTGGTACCTGTATAAATTTTAGGAAAACATGCATAGCTTATAGTAATATTTTGTAAAGCAAGCAGAAGGCAATTGTTAAAAATATTGTTACCCTCCATTCTGGATCGGCTGCTTTTGAGACATCAAGTAAGTTACCATAATTTACACCCTTTTTCTGTTGTTCTTCTTTAAAGTCTAGCATGAAATAGTAAAAAGCGTTTTTCGGCGCTTTTTTTGGCATTTTGGGTATATTTTGAATGAAGTTTCACACTGTTTTACACTGAATGACACTGATCAATCAAAACGTAAACCATAGAGGAAAGTAATAAACGAATAGCCGTGATTTAGCCGCCGCCAATAATTAATAAATTGCACGCTTTTCGGCAAATTTTATCCACAGAATAAAAAAAATACTCAACAGTTTTTATCTGTCCGTTTTTTACCCGTTGCACAAATGAACAAATCGACAGCTTCATTAATATTCAAATTTGACATTGACATTGACAATAACTAATTTCATGGATGCCACACTGGTCAACCCAGGTCTAAAGCCGGCACCACACGTTTCTGATATAACTTCTGGGACCTAACAAGCGTTATTATGTAAATATAATAAACTATAATTAATTTACTTTGTTAGTATAATATAGTGTAATGTTAGACTTTATTGGTCAAACTTTAGTGTAAAACTTTCGAAACTACATGCCACCAAATGTAAATCTAATAATAGTTCTATTTAATTAATTTTCAACATAACATAATATTGTTGTGTTGAAAATGTTTAGGCGGATTTAGCCACCTGACATGTACCGAATCATTTTCACCTTTATTGAAAAATAGAAAATGGCAAGAAAAAAAAATATGAATGGACGCAATGTTGCAATTAATGCTGGTATGGTCATGTATTACTGGTGGTATTGGAACAGAACGGACTGAATTACCCATGGTGCAATATCTCTCGGCACCCACAGTGCGAAGTACTTTTGACTTCCAGGAAGATCTTAGAGTTTCTATATCACATCACTCTTAAATTGGAATTTACATCCTTGGGTATTTGAATGGGTAGTCAATAACGTTACTTTTATGAACTGTCAAAACGCGGCATTTGTACGTGATTTGTATAGAAATATAACAATATGACGTCACAGATTTTTAGAACCAAATGGAATACTTATTAGCATTAAATGCAATTTTACAATTATATCTCCGCATGATATTTAATTTCTGTTCGGTGATGGAAGTTTTTAAGTCGAGCGGTCTTTTTTTATGTGAATTCATATTTTATTTTTGACCGATTCAAATAGTCAATTGACGTCTTTTGATAAAAAGAAATGATGGTGTCATTTCGTTAAAATGTACTCAATACTCAATATAATGTGAACTTAGGTGGTAGGTACATTTAGTTTTAGAGCATTGTGGGCCCTGTCGGGCATAACAAAAACAATAAATAGGAAGAGGGCTATTATAAATTTTTACAATTTCAATAGGTATTTTATTAATCTACTCTTTTGTTTTGTGTAGGTAGGTAGATATGTATTTTAAGATTTGTGTTCATTTGAGTGCTTATAAATAATTATTTACATATTATAATTTTAGTGCTCATATATTGGATTTATATCATTTAAACTATATATTATTATAATTGGTTTTATATATTATTATTATTAAGGTTTAGTCTATTTTTGTGTCGTAGTGTGTATTTAGTTCGTATCTGTTCGCGTGTAGTGAAGAGTTTTTGGTTATTCCTAACAAACTTGCACATTTCCAAGATGTAAATACAAGGAAGGGTTAAAAGTTTATGTTCCTGGAAATGGGGTTTGCAGCTGTCTTTGTCATCCATGTTGGCTAGTATTCTAATCAGTCGTTTTTGTAGTGTGAAAAGTGTTGGTGCGTTTTTACGGTTTCCCCATAATATTACGCCGTAGTTTAACCATGCGTATGCATAGGCATAATACGTAACCAGAGCAGTGGGGAGATTTGTGGTTTTTTTTAATTTCGCGGAGGGCATAAGCAAATTTTGTCAATTTTGACCAAATTTTTTGAACATGCGATTTCCAATTTAAATTTGTATCTATGGATAAGCCGAGTAGGTTGAATTCTTATACTGTTTCTAGTTTTGTGCCGTTGTAAATAAATGTTATGTCTAAAGGGGTTTTCTGACGTGCATGGAAGGACATGATTTCATTCCTTGTAAATAGTTTTTATTTTAATTACTATTAGGTATATTACGATTTTTATGTCTCTATTGCTTTAACTTTATTAGACGAAGTCATGCCATTACGGGCTCAGGAAATGCCTAGTGTCTAGAACCGGCTTTAGAGTCGAATTTGTACCAAGCTAAAAGATACGTTTTGTTAGCATGTGAGCACCTTGAAATATTCTTCTGACGTAGCAAGTTTGACGGATTCTAGTATAGTTTTTTTTTATTTTCAGTCTGTATCATGGGGATGGTGCTTGGGTGTTGAATTTATGGTGTGAATTTAAAATTCATCATATTAAATCAAATACAATTTTCAAAACGATTAAGTGCCGAGAAACTCTTCTGTGATTATTGTTGTTCATTCATTCAAAAGTACTTCGCGCTTTTGAACAGGTATGTTTATAAATTCACAATTTGGGGATCGAAATGTTGCTCATGACTTATTTTACTCTTGTTTTTATGAATTTGAGAAGTAACCTACCTCTATGATATTTGTTTTATGTGTATATAATGGGAGTTATATTCTTGTCTGTTAGTACGATGGATAGATTTGATTTAAATCATCAATATCCGCCGAGCTAGGAAGTTGGTGTGCCGTGCCGTCCGTTACCACTTGATGTGATAAACTAATAAATATTGAGGTGGCGTGTCGCTGACTAAAACCTATTTGCGGCTATTAAAATATTTGTGAATGCTTCATCTTAAGCTTATTTCAATATAATCGAAGTGTTTGATGAGGCAGAAGCCTTGTATATGTAAACAACAGATGCATGTACTTGTGCTTGTTCCATGAATCTGTGATTTTTAATTTTAAAGTACCATTAGGTGCCTAAAGAAGTACAAAATATGAACCTGTTTTGGAACCAGACTTACCTTTGATTTGTTTTTGTAACTTAATAAAAAAAAAAGACATGTGTAATACCAAAGTTATGAATTGAAAACAAGTTAGATAATAAATGACTTAACATACCTACTCATTAAAAAATGGTCTCTGACATTATTATGAATAATTAAATATATGTAAATAAAAACTAAAACCTGAATAACTTTGATTTAGTTACATCAGTAAATAGTGTCACTTAAAACAGTAAAACAAATTTTAATAAGAGCATCTGAAGAGGAAGAGAAATACAGAGTGAAATTGAATTCATGGGCAATATTTTAAGGAGTCATTATACCTACCTACTCATCATTGTGAACGACTATGCTACTAGCAGTTCCCCTAAATTTTGAAGAGTTATGCGAGCATAATTATGGAACAGCTGTTTTTTTTCACAATTTCAGATTTGTTCCCATAGTAAAAGTTGTTCATAATTATGAGTACAATGACTCTTTAAAAAGTTGCCCATGAATTCAATTTCACCATGTATATAGCTATACTAATATAAAAATCAGCACTTTCAAAAACATGTAATAGACACAAACACTATGAATGACATACAATCCAGTGGTTCTTAAGCTGCTTCATAATGTGGCCTAACTGGCTGAATAGGTACTTCATTGAAAGTAAAAATAATGAATGTTCACAATCCTCATCAATCCTGGTATTTACTAAGAAGTCTAGCCTACCTTCTGTACATAAAGACAGGTATTCTCATCTATCCTAGATAAAATCAAAGACAAGACATGTATAGTCTCCTTTACATCAATGCAATAGACAACAAAAGAACAACTAGTTTAATATGATGTGTGTCTGTTTTTGTAAGTTGAATGTTTATAATAGGTTTTCTAAAATAAAATGATTACCTATCTATACAAATTAATAAATCTGTCTGCTTGTAATGACAATATAACAGGTTTTTACTAAATGAGTTAGAAAGTAAATACCTGTGCAGTAACAAAAAAAAAAGTTGTTTCTGTTGGTTTTAGCTAATCTCCAAAACCAATTGTGATGGTTCTTTCACTGACATATAGTTGTTATAACAACTAAGGCTGTTCTATTTTAAAAAAAGAATTAGGGTCTACAGCCGAAGCCATAATAGCCGCTAGTATAATATTTTTCCTACCCAGCATGCATAATATCAAAATGATATGGTTTTGGGAAATAGTGCTGCTCATCCTCTTTGTAGTCTACTAACTATTGATTAACAATCTTATCATTCTCCAGCTCTAATCCCAATTTATTTGAGGTGGGCGTGACATGACTTGTCCTCCCACACTTTTTTATTTGTCATCCATAGCTATAACATCTTTTGTGCAGCTACTGATTACTGTTAAATACTTACTTTATAGATAGTCATCTACTTATAATAAAAGTAAAAAGGTATAATGACAGTAATAACTATGTTCTCAAGGTCTACAATTAAATACCACTCAACATATGCACTGATTCTCATATTATTATCATGGCAATGTTATTAGTTATCAGTAGATCAAACAATATTATGTGTGACATTGGTTCTCTAATAAATTATATCAGCAATTACTTAACTGAGCATGCAACTTATTAAGTACAATGAAACACCAATAATACCCATATCATTCTGACATGTTCTGGTATTTTTTTTGTCATTAGTTCAATATGTTATTTTAGTAGGTAGTTATCATAACAGGAAAATTATTATTGATTGGTAGCAGAGACTTCATATCGTTAAATGTTTTTGCAATAATAAGTTACCAAAGTTTCTTTTTTTTTACTTAGCCTACACTGTCCCTCTGCTGAGCAAAGGCCGCCCCCAAATCCTTCCAGACATCTTTCTTTTGAGCCACCTCGATCCATCCTTTGCGATATAGGTACCAAAGTTACTAATTTATATTTTTTACTACATTTTGTTAAAAATGTTAGGTCACTTTTGAGCCCGCAGCCTCTCCGGCCGGGGGACTCGTCAGGCCGCGTGCCCGTGGCATTTTGCTAATCCTGCCAGCCTATAGTTACGCCACTGCCTGTCCGTTACTGCTGCTTAGCTATAATCAGACTATAATTTTCCCACTGGCATAAGCGATCACGCGGGCCCAGTGCGGGTTAGTGGATGCCACATGTCTTCGAATTTTTCACGATGTTTTCCTTCACCGTTTTGAGATCAACTTGGGGTTCGAATTCGAACCCACGTCCACTCGTAAGTTGCGACCGATACTACTGGGCACACCTGTTGGCTCTGCCAATCATAATCTGCTTGGCATTTAAGCCAGCCATGATGATCAACTAAACAATCATACAGAATCATAGAGTTACCCTTTTATAATATTACAATGAGGTAAGTCTTCATTTTCATCCTTTTCTTCACCTTGTCATGAACTACATAATTATGTTGAATGGTGCTACCATTATTATTTGTTTCCACTTACATGACAATGTTCTGTTAGGTCATGTTTTTGTGTTGAATGTAATGAATGACATAATTATTGATATTCTTTACGGTCCATATCAACAGTATCGTCGGCTAAACAAGAGTTTCTCCAATAGCACGCCAATTTTCTCGATACTAGGCTGCTATGATCCAGCTGCTCTCCGGCCTTATATTAATACATACTAAACGAAAGGATCTTAGATATCACGATAACACGATAAATTGATAACATTCTTCAGGCAGGTGTAGGGTTTTACCAACGTGTTTGGTGGGGGGTTCCCCGAAATGTTTAGGAGGAAAGTCAAAGTCAAAACATTTATTTCAAATAGGCACAAAAAACGCACTTATGAGCCGGAAAATGGCCTTTATCGCACCGAACTCGAGTCGCATAAATGCAGATTAACCAGCCTTGTTTGGCCTTTGTTTGGTCTACACTAATCAGACAAACTTGCAAGAACCATCAATTATGATTTTATAGGTCCTGGGGTTTACATTCTTCCATAAACCCAGAGTGGATCTGTATATTCAGGTCTTATGCTCGCCGAAGAGTTATACTGCATGTTGGCTTCGCTCTGTCATCGTGTAAGCAAAAACGGTGTCTTTGAATCTCGTATTACCTGAATTTCTGCTCGCTGTAATGACACATAATTGCATGTACAATCTGAGTGTACCCGTAGCAGGCTACAAGTTGCGTTGTTTACATTTTTCGATAACTTTTTCGTAGAATTAAAGCAGTATGTATGATACACCGGCGACTTTTGAAACTAAGAAAGCTGATAAATAAATAAATCTCTTTTGGGTTCTAAAGAGCTCTGTATGACCGCTTCAAGAAAACTGTTCATCATCAGATTTGAGGTCGCCGTAACTAGTCTTCCTCTTCTATATAATATCTTCATCTCTACCAGTCTTCAACTCGCTATCTAACAAAACGGTTGTCGAGAACAAATCTACAACTAGGTCTGTACAACCCAAGAAAAGTATATACACATATCCGTTTACTTAACAAAACGTCTTTGTCGCTATTTACGATTACGACTACAAAGAGCTGCAGTTCCAATAATAGCCCATGTATGTTCAAATCTAAGCTGTCCACATGATATACGAAGTCCCCTTAGTATGCTAATAGAATCGCGGTAGTTCTATTATTAACTTAATAGTAACAACGTCACGCCTACTCGTTGTTTACTTTATAAAGTAGGCGTCAAATCAACAGTTGACTGGACTTGCTACGATATGAGATTAACTCGTAATTCATTTGTGATGTCACCCACTGCAGTAGTAATTCTAGAGGTCGTGTGTGCCTCGAAATTGTATAAAATTCTTTGGCTCATAGTAACCTTGAATACGTTAATTTTTTGTTGCGTCTCAGAGAGCAGATAATCTTATGAGTGATCCCTGAATACTTGGTAACCAACCGGTATTTCTTTTATGTTAACTAACTATTAATTATAGCAACTTCGCCCAACAAGAAGCGAAGTATCCAATGCTAACAAGGGGATCTTTTTATCCTTTGAGAATTTTAAAGAATCATATATTGCGCCCAGAATCTGTTCAAAATACCTTTCTATAAGCAAGACATTTCGTATGGATCCCATAGGTTCATAAGAAAACATCTCTCGAAACTACAATAAATGTAACCGTATAAATCGTTGAGCTCTTATAAGCAAACGGCTTCTAACAGGCGAACATCTAATGGGTTAATCGAATGTCAGTCGTACGTGCCGTCGTATAGCACGACGCGCGATATATCCGCCCTGCACCTGCAGCGTCAGAACTACATGTAGTTTATGCCCTGCGTGATAATTAGGCCACGTTCCCATTAGCCTGGAACTGCTGTTTAGGCGGGAAATAGCGTTCGTATTTATCATTATATAGCGGGGGTTTTACCGGAACGCTTTAACGGCCGGAAGCTGCTTGGTCATAAAATGTACCTACTATTCACTTGTTTTTGAACGTTTCGCTGGTCCAGTTTTAGCATTATTGCCGTTTTTCGCGAAGTATCTCTGGATTCTAAGTAATTACATTCTGTTTTCGATCATACTCATTGGTATGATTTCTGGGGAGATCTGAATTTGAATTCAGTTATCTGCTTAAAGATTCATGGCTGTGATATTGTTGGTAATAACTGACTGGCCAAAGCAACAAAAAGTTACATGATTTTTTATTAAATTCGTATTCAAAATAGTTGTTACATGACACAGCATCCTAACAATTTAAGCATTTAATAATTGTGATCAAACCACTATAATTCAAGGTGACTTGAATTACGAGATAATCTTTTAACTCCGTGGTTTGTTAATACGCCATGAGCAGTATTGAAGACTTATGCCACATTAAGTGGACAGATTAGTGGATTTAGGTGAAGGAAATTCTATACACGAATGAATAAAGAGAATAATACAAAAGTGTACTTTACGGGAGAACGTTTCTTGGAAAGTAATTTCTTACCCAAACACGTAAAGATTTGTTATACGATTTATTAGCTGTGCTTCTTGGTTATTAATAGGACATTCGGTCATGCCTTGTGCGTGTCGTACGAGGAGACTGGGGGATTATGAAGGGTAATGCAGCACCGTCTGACTATGCATATAGTGTCGCATTGCATTGAAATGATCTTTAGTAAACCTCCCCCAGGCAACGTCTGCACGAGTGACAGACGAAAAATGGCGCCACCAGACAGGGTGGTACCCATTGTTCTGTGCAGCTTAGTTTTTAATTAACGGTAGGTACGTGTTACTGTTGTATTATTACCCAATACCAAGACTCTTGGAAAGGTATTAAAGCCCTTTATGGCTTTACATTCCAATTTCTGATAATGTGCCAGATAAGACCATAAAATATTTGCTTTCAACATGTTTGCCGTTACTTGTGTCACCAAGCATGACATGTTCCACTCTCATCATGACTGATGGCTATAATCACAATTTTATTTCCACCAACTTCTATAAAACATTCAATAAGTCTTTATCGTGCGGTTATAAAGTTGAAATTTGATTAATCTGTTGTAAACTAGATATTTGCGTATTCAGTAATGCGTATGATAATGTAAAATGGCTCGGGTTTATCATAGGAGTAATTGTTTCCACTTGCATTCAAGGATGCTATGAAGTTGGCACAAATTGATTATGTTTACATAGACTTGTGGTATATAGTTTTCGCACCGGTTGAAGAGAACATTTATATTCAGAGATAGTGAAGTCTTGCACTTTTTATGCCCGTCGGGGACTGAAAGAAAAACGCCACAAACCGGTGTATTCAATGCATGCCACTCCGGGGGAGTTTTATGAAAATGAGGTGCTTGAAAGCGATATTTTAGCTGTCTGCTGCTGTTTACGTATGTTTTGACTCTTCTCTAAGCACTTTTCGTGTTTAGTGCTTTACGTCATGACTGATTTCCGAAAGCCACATCGTTACATAATGGTTTTGTGACATAATCTTGTTGTTGCATAAAAACTACAAAGTTAAACCTTCAAAGTTCAATGCGCTGATTATCGATATACTAGCTTCCGCCCGTGGCTTCGCCCGCAAAATATGTCGACAAATTATACATATAAACCTGCCTCTTGAATCACTCTATCTATTAAAAAAAACCGCATCAAAATCCGTTGCGTAGTTTTAAAGATTTAAGCATACAGACAAACAAACAGACAAAAATAGCGACTTTGTTTTATACTATGTAGTGATAAAGTTTTATGACACAACTATGTTAATTTGATAATAATGATTGAAACAAAACAGTAGTTATATTATTCGTGTTCGTAAATAGGTTATCGATTTGTTACGAAACTTTTATGATCAGATATAATAAGCTTTTAGTGTTCCAATCGTGATAAGACTGACGCATGAAAGGTGTGATATATTTCTATGGGTGTGATTATGTTAATTAATTCACTACTTTGATAGAAAAATTATCAGTAAATACACACAGGGTGAAGTTGAATTCATGGGCAATATTTTAAAGGGTCATTGTAGTCATCATTTTGAACAACTTTTACTATGGGAACAAATCTGAAATCGTGAAAAAAAACAGCTGTTCCATACATTATGCCCGCATAACTTGCCAAAATGTAGGGAACAGCTGATTTTTTTTCACCATGTATGAATAAACGATTTTGAGACCACATAATTATATGAAATAAATGAAACCACAAACTTTTCATCGCCTTGCCTGAAGGTATAGAAAAAATACAGAACAATTATATCTGTTCTGTGGAAAAAATGGAAGAAATCCGACAGTAATTAGGTCAAACAGCAGAGTTTTAATTTTCAGCAAATATGAAGACTGTAGAATTGGGCCACTAGGTCAATGACTCAATGAACTTGCCATTCACGTGCATCATTGCCAGTCTTCTGAGGTCAAGGTACACTGTCTATGCAGTGTCTGCTTTTACTGAATTTATTTAATCTATACTAATATTATAAAGAGGAAAGATTTGTATGTATGTTTGTAACGAATAAACTCAAATACTACTTAACGGATCTGCATGAAACTTGGCACAAAGATAGATTATAGTCTGGAATAGCATATAAACTACTTTTTATCCCGGCAAAATATACGGATCCCGTGGGATAATTTCCTACATACACGCGGGCAAAGCTGCTGTCAAAAGCTAGTGTATAATATAGGTAAATAGGTAAGTTCCTTTTTTTTATTCAATTTTTAGTTTTGTTATACTTCTGTGGACTGATATTACTTGTGGTTTCATTTATTGCATATTTGTGATGTCCATAATGTATACTAACAGAATATAATCTGAAGCTTATTTTAACAAGCCGTGCGCCCGATGGTATCTCCAATAGTAAAAGTTTTAACTTCCTATTTAACCCCTTTAGGGGGTGATTTTTAACACAACGCAGTGTACTTAACAGGCATGCTTTTTATTTATTTAATATATCTCTCAGAGATGCTGGTTTCCTCACGATGCTTTGTGGTACAGTGGAAAGCAGGATTGTCCGGTAAGCGCGATTGTCCGAAAGGGTTACCGCTACCTCGGAACATAAAGGGCTAAGCAAGGAACATGGATGAGTTTTAGTCAGTAAACACCTGACACTCCATTCCGCTCCACCCAGAGCGGGAGGAAAGAGTCATTTGATGATTTACCACCCTCAAAAAGAAGAGGGGGTGACTTTAATAATCCTTCCACCTACGTTATTGCAGGAACTTTTATGAAAAAAACATGTTCCTAAACCCAGTGGTATAGGTTACGCGACGTTGTGTTGTCTGTTAGTGAGTTTTATTAGGTAGAAGATCAATAGGAAACTAATATACATTGGGTGTGAGACTTTATCCAGGTGGTCAGAATTTCTACTAGAAAGAAGGCATGTGTACTATTCGTGAAGTGGTGGTTAGTTCACTAGGTCACAGGACAGAGTCTGCCAATTCCCATTGATCCTATCACCCATTGTGAAATACTGTTCTGACTTGTTGTTTTTTCATATATTCTCGTAATGCGCCGGCTGGAGATTGTTGCTGGATGTTACCCCGACATGTCTACTCATTTAAAAATATCTACCACTAGCTGCTCCCGCGGTTTCACCCGCTGCCAGGCTCCTATTGGTCGTAGCGTGATGTTACATCGCCTAAGCCTTCCTGGTTAAATGGACTATCCCACACAAAAAAAAAATATCAATTCGGACCAGTAGTTCCTGAGATTAGCGCGTTCAAACAAACTCTTCAGCTTTATAATATTGTATTAGTATAGATTTGGTATGTATCTTTCGATGGTACTAATGTCTTGTCTATATTTTTTAAATTATCTACCAGTCGGCATTTAGGATCATTATTTACCAATAAACATTTGTCTACAATTAATAACATTGAAGATTTAAAAAAAGATAAGTAGTAGTAATGTGTGTGATAAATGAAACGGGTGAACGTTATAATAAAATAATATAATCTCAGCTTGACAACTATTTGGATTACATTACAAATTTAATGGTTGGCCGCGCGGCCTTGACACGCGACCTAATGTTCTTCCCGTTTGGTTCGAGTTGATGAAAAAAGGAACGCTCTGCGTGGGCGCTCGTCTTTTATAGACGCCGCCGCGCCGGCGATGACGAAACGGGGAGCGTGGCTACGTTCCGTTCTCCGCACCCTCCGTTGGTACACTTGCGCGTGTACATCTTCCCAGCCTTGAAGGAGTCAGCCTTCAACAGGTTCTTCTTCACCCGGCAGCCTGACGATGTAGTGGATAGCTCTGCGGACTGTTCCTTTGGATGTGTAGATGTCTACCACCCGGCAAGTGTTGTCTGCGCCCATGTGTAGACGTGTAATGCGGCCTAGCCGCCAGCGTTGCGGAGGCAGATTCTGGTCCCTTATGAGCACCATCTCCCCAACATTCGGCCCGGCAGACCCAATTTTCCATTTGGATCGCTGCTGGAGTTCTGCTATAAATTCTTGAGACCATCTTTTCCAGAACTCAAGGCGTAGCTTGCAGATGAGGTTGTACTTCGGTCTGGAGTCTTCAGCTGCAAAAGAGGGCACCGACGTCAGTGGCCGTCCGATAAGGAAGTGCCCGGGGGTCAAAGGGTTCAAATCAAAGGGATCAGAAGATAAAGGGGAGAGAGGGCGAGAATTTAGGATCGCCTCTATCTGAGTGAATAGAGTTGACAACTCCTCAAAAGTAAGAGAAACATTAGCGGCTGTTCTTTTTAAATGATATTTGGCCGCCTTTACGCCTGCCTCCCAGAGTCCACCAAAGTGCGGTGAATAAGCTGGACTAAATTTAAATAAAATGCCTTCGTTAGCCGTATAGTCAATGACCGAGTCACGACTGGAGCGTAGCACCTTACCTAGTTCATTGTTTGCCCCCACGAAGTTAGTGCCATTGTCGCACCAAATCTCATAGGGCTTACCTCTGCGCGACACGAATCGTCGTAAACATAAAATAAATGCAGATGTAGTGAGGTCACTCACCAGCTCTAGGTGCACAGCTCTGGTACTTAAGCAAACAAATATACAGAGGTAACATTTACTTATTCGATTACCTCTTCCCCTTTTACTAGAGATTTGAAATGGTCCTGCGAAGTCGGTACCGGTAGAGTGGAAAGTCCGTCCTGTCACGGTCGCCAAATGTGTGATAAATGAAACGGGTGAACGTTATAATAAAATAATATAATCTCAGCTTGACAACTATTTGGATTACATTACAAATTTAATGGTTGGCCGCGCGGCCTTGACACGCGACCTAATGTTCTTCCCGTTTGGTTCGAGTTGATGAAAAAAGGAACGCTCTGCGTGGGCGCTCGTCTTTTATAGACGCCGCCGCGCCGGCGATGACGAAACGGGGAGCGTGGCTACGTTCCGTTCTCCGCACCCTCCGTTGGTACACTTGCGCGTGTACATAATGCATTAAATTAATTTGAGAACCTAATAGTTTATGGAAATGTTAAAATTATAATAATTTTATAATTCTGCTAAGACCTTAATTTCCTTGACGTGTCTGTGCGTAGTCGTTTATAAATCAGTTTTTTTTTCAAAATTGGAACCTTATGTATGAATCATAAATAGTTAATTAAAAATCAAAACTCATAATGCCAAAACACATTATGAGTTTTGATTTTTAACTAACTATTATTTATTAATTTTTACATACACTTACACCAAGCACACAATTAGACCTCTGGGGTCTGTCCTAGCATGCCATGACCTGGGATCAGATCAACGCGCTATAAACAGTTAGGTAATAATCGAGTTAATATACCTAGTGTTCTTTCATTACTTACACTTGTATGTTTTTGCTATTCATTGAGTCTCTAAGGTCTACAGGTATTTGGTTTAGTAATTTGGGTTTTGTGAAGGAAGCGGTACGCCTGCCTTAAAAGTTATTTTTGAATGAATGAATGATTTATTTATTTGCAAGAATATAGGTAGCTACATCAGTTCTTAATATCTATGGGTTTCACTATATTCGGCATTACAGCCGTGCAAATATTTAGATTTTACATTTAATTTGTTAAATATATAGCATGCAGTACATATTTAGTAGTTAGGATAATATTATATTAAGTAGTTTGTGAGGCACTTGAAGTGATTACTTAATTAATTTATTTTATTCAATAACATCAGTTTCTTTTTTCAAAATTATAAACTTGTATTGGTTTTATGAATTTTGGTTATTAAGTAATTACTTAACTAATTTATTTTATTAATTAACACATTTTTTTTTACCAATAATACCCAAGCTAACAACAGTAGTCATAAATTGCTAAATCACAAGTTACACCACAACACACCAAGTGTGGGTGACACTGGAATTTCGCCAAAGAGCAACAAAAAACAAAACCAAACGAACTCCTAAATCTTTTACGGATTTAAATCCAAACACGTGGACATTTCCATTATGCAGAGCTAGAATTGAAAAATCTGGTACGGATCTGTATAAATTGCGAATAGTAAATGGCATTCAGTAGCTCGGACGTGCAGACGGCTTGCCCGGCTGAGAATGCAATACTGGATTCGGAATGTGCCTTCAAGCTGCATAGGATGAAGGCTTAGGGGGTCGCATGTTTACGAGCCGGCAAATATGGACCAATGATTTGGTATGAATGTGGATGGCTATACAAGTAGAGGGAGACCAAAGAAACGATGGATGGATTGTGTGAAAGATGATATGGCTAGAAAGGGAGTGACTACTGAGATGACGACCAATAGAGAAGTCATCATCATCAGCCTAGGCCTTTCCCAACTATGTAGGGGTCGGCTTCCAGTCTTAACCGGATGCAGCTGAATACCAGTATTTTACATGAAGCGACTGTCTATCTGACCTCCACAACCAAGTAACTGGGCAATACGATACCTCTTGGTAAGACTGGCTGTCAGATTTTCGGGCTTCTGACGACCTGTAACGACTATCAAAGATGCACAAATGACAGCCGGGACCAACGGCTAAACGTGCTTTCCGAGGCACGCAGGAGTCTCGTTATATGGAAGAAAAAGACATGTTGCGCCGACCTCAAATGAATTGGGATAAGAGCAGGAGAATGAATGATGATTTGGTTGAGAAAAAAACTACGTAAAAGGTTTGAAAAATGAACATACTCAATATACATAGTCCTCAACCTACCTCTACCATTTTCGTAGTTTTTTTTACGATAAAAATAAGAAAAATAAAACTAGAAGTGACTTTTTTAGACTTACTCGTAGATTGCAATTTGGACAGGACGTCTGTCGGTCAGCTAGCAGCTAGTTAATAATAAACATAAAGTTATGCCAAAGTAAAAAAAAAGGTAAATTTGAAGTCTTTTTAAACACTAGCTTCTTATTAATAAACGGGGAGTAAAGCTTACCAGTTAATTTACTTTTTAATAAGGATTTACTTAAGCTGGGGGAATGGTAGCACAACATCTCAGCAAAAGGTATAAAAAATTCTAAGCATGTATTGGTATAGTCTAGTCTTCTTTTTAGTACCTTCTTAAAGAGGCAAAGGCCCCGCTCGCAAGATGTCGAGGATTAGTTTAGGATCTTTGATTGCTACGCTTCAATGCACCGACCTAATTTTCTCAGCTGATTCAATTTGCGTGAGAATTTTCATCTGGTACAATGTCCACTCCTAGCTAATATTTTTCTATAAACATTCGGCATATAAAAATAAGATATTGTTTATAGTGATTGTATTGGTCTGTAGATTCAATTATGATTCATCTTTTTCGTCACCGTCCATTCAATCAAGGTATGTTTTTGAAGTACCTAGTATAAACTTCATTAGTCGTTTCTGACTTGTAATACAGGCATTGTCAATAGTAAAGAAATACCAAGTGGTTGTGAAGCATTCAGAGGTGTATGTGATTAGAATATTTACAATTGACTTTGAAATAAAAAAGAAAAATAAATAGGTTTCCGTTCAATTCATCGAGCCAACGTAACATCAAGTTACCACATACGGTCAAATTTTCTCGAATCGATTTTGAACTTAATACTCAACGTATTAAGATATATTCGTAAAATAATTTGGAGAGACTTGACAGGTATTAACTTGTTTGCGCTGGCGACTGTACTACATGCTTTAGATACAGTTCTAAACAGGAAACTGTATAAAATAACTCTGTTCGCGGTTAAGCTAATTTCGTTTGAATAATCAACGATCAAGCGTTAATATCTCTCGTATGTGGCAATTCCTGGGAACGCGGCCAGCGCAAAAACGTGGGTTTTGTTTACGTATTGTTTAATATTTCGACCTGACCGAATGGAATGCCATTTTCTATGCAATATGCAATAAAGAAGACAGAAAGAAAGAAATACGTTATCGGTTGTGATTGAAAGTGGATTGCGAAATTAGGGTGCCGATTCGGACTATTACGAATATTTTAAAATAAATGTTTGCCAAATCGGTTCAGCCGTTCTGAAGTGAGTGACGCTTACTATGGAATAACACTTCACTGAGCACCGTCCATCCTTTCTTTGGTATTGTTCGTGGAATCGTTGAGCTCCTTAAGTTCCGATTTGAGCTGCACAATTAATGACAAATGCGTGCACTGATTGGACAGGCTTACTCAATCTGGATGGTTTTTTCCCCCAAAAGACCATTTCAGACACCAACCGACATGATCTTCACATGATCTGACAAAGATTGTGTCTGGACATTAAAAGAGACCTCGTGTTTTGGCCTTTCTTCTCCAGAGTAGTTAGACAAGAAACGCCAACCTCATCTAGTTTAAAAAAAAAACATTATTGACGTGTAAAGTTTGTGAAAACCTATTTACAAAAATAAAATCATTCATCATCATATTATACGTATCAGCACCCCGTTTGCGTCAATACACACACTATCAATCACAATCTTAATGGTTTAGAAGGATATTGCTATTCCATTGCTTCTTAGGTTCGAAAAATTCTGCTCAACACCGTAAATAACGCAATGAGTGCTGGACAACTGTCAAAATGAAAGCCATTGCTACTATAAGTGTGTTACGCAATTACCCCGCCAATCAGTACTCCATCAATGGATTTCAAAATGTTCCATAAGTATTTTTGCACGTATCGTGAACGTAGGTAAATGCATGTAATTTGATTTTTATGGCCCTGATACGCATTTTATGGTGAAATATTGCTTCTGTATTAGTATGTTCTTTGGACAAGAATTGAATTGACTGTTTGATGCCAAGTTTGTCCAGGTTATTCATGACTAGCTTTTGCCAGCGGCTTCGCCCGCGTGTGTGTAGGAAATTATCCCACGGGAATCGTACATTTTTCCGGGATAAAAAGCTTATATGCTATTCCAGACTATAATCTATCTTTGTGCCACGTTTCATCCAGGTCCGTTTAGTAGTTTTTGAGTTTATTCGTTACATACATACATTACATACAAATCTTTCCTCTTTATAATATTAGTATGGATATCATTACTTCGACCCTTGCCATCAGTCTTAATACGTTTCGTATCTGTGTTATCACGCAATCCGGCAGTCTGTGACGGAATCAGCGCCTGGTGCCAGCTAATCCAGCGGAGCAGAACAATTGCTTTGCTTACTTTTTGTGTTTTGTTCTAAAATAGACACTATCGATGCTTCAGTGTCTTCAAAAGTCTTCCAATACGAGAGAACGCCTCTCCGCTAGATATGATCTTTGGATTAACCCATTGAAGGACACTGAACGAGACACAATAGAAGTTTTATTGTTATTACTGGCTAAGTACTAACGGCCGCTCAGGTCGATCTATCAGGTTAAGCTACGTTTGCCGGGGTTGGCCGTGTTTTTGCATCTTTGACAGTCGTTACGGGGCGCCAGAATCCCGAAAATCTGACAGCCAGTCTTACCAAGGGGTATCGTATTGCCCAGTTACTGGGTTGTGGAGGTCAGATAGGCAGTGGCTCCATGTAAAATACTGGTATTCAGCTGCATCCGGTTAGACTGGAAACCGACCCCAACATAGTTGGGAAAAGGCTAGGCAGATGGCATATAGGCGTTCAGTGTCCCTCAAAGTGTTAAAATAATATTGTCAACTGCCTCTTTGGTTTCTAGTGGTTGCAAGCGTGCCTACTGATCTCACATAATCAGACTTTAATCTCCCCTCTGCTGGGACACAAGCCTTCTCTCTAAGAGATGGAGTGAGCCATAAAAAACTACGCGGGCCCAGTGCCGGTTGGCACATGTCTTCGTATTTTTGGTTCTAGGACACGCCGGTTTCCTTACGATGTTTTCCTTCACCGTTTTGAGAGCTTTTACTGATCTTGGGTCCGTAGATTTGATACCATTAGCAGCAGAATGGATTTTTGCTCTATTGACGGCTATATTCTCGCTTCCTCTTTATGGCAAATACAGGATTGTAGTTATGATCTTATTGCCTATAGTAAAATGCTTATTCTCTTTGTTCCAGATTGTCAAGATGCACCAGAACTGACGGCCGGCTGCAACGATGCCGCCCCGACAATGAAGCACTACTCGAGTGGGCCCGTGACAGTCAATGATTACTTTATGATGTACCTAGCGAGATGGAAGCGCGCCGCTGTTGTCTTGCTGTTCATTTGGGTCGTTGTCACTTACCTTGTAATATCACCGCTCAGGTACGTGGAAAATTAGAATTACAACCAGAAATAGCAGAGTTATGAAAGATAAAGGATGCTTTTAAAATATCCTGGGAGCTAACTGCCACGTCTCAGAACAGTATTATTTTAATATTACAATTTAATGAGCAAGATTCATAGACAACTCCACCTTGGAGTGAGAATGTGATGCTGTTCCACAAACGATGGAACACTTAACTTTTTAACCGGTCCAGTCGGATTAATACGACAAACATTTTTGGGTCCGTGCTGCCGCTCGTGTTTATACGACTGAGAAATTATGTTGCGTTTTGCGTTTTACGTCATTGCAAGACCCTATTCGTCGAAAATATTTATTTGTCGATTTCTGAGCTGGGTGCTGGGGGCACGGCAATTGATATAAGACCAGGCGGTTAATAGGTTAATATCGTGTCCTGCGTCTCCTGTCGTCTGCACGTTGCGGGAACTGATGGACGCTAGTGATGGCCTTAAACACGTAGCCTAATTCTGGGCTGACTTCATTTAGATTGCAATCGACATGCTAAGAAGAAGACAAGCAATATAAAATAATACTGCTATGAGGTGGTAGTAGTCCCCTAGGTCTGGTCCGGCCGTGCTCGTGGTCTTCACACGCGGATTTGTGAAAAGACGATATCAATACTCAATACTTTATTGCATTCCATAATGTTCAATAAAACAGTTGGTATGTTAAACATATGTAGAATCAATTATGGACCCTGTCGGGCACAGCAAAGTTAAATTAATTGGTAATAGGAGAGAGGATGAACGTGCTTTTTTTTAATAAGTAAAGAAATATTAAATTAAAATAGCAAAATGGCTTTTGTGGTATTTACATTTTATATCATAATTATATTTAATTGAGTGTGAATAAATTCGTATGAGTCTTAAATGTATTATTGTGTAGTATGCTTATTGTCACGGACTGTTTAGCCTAACTTTGTTCTTGGAGGAAATAAGATCAGGGTTGATCTGCATCTGCTTGCATCTGTGGATTTTCGATAAAGTTTCAGCGGGATTGTCCGAAAGGGTTACTGCTACTCCGGAACATAAAGGGCTAAGGAAGAAACATGAATGGGTTTTAGTCAGTAAGAGTTTGACACTCTCTTCCGCTCCACCCAGAGCGGGTGATGATTTCCCACACTCAAAAAAAAAACGACAATAAAGTTGATGTTTTTGTTCTTTGAGCCTGTGAAAAACTTAGTGCAAATAACTAGTGTAGATTTATTGTGCGTCAATTTTTTGTAGTATTATTTCCGATACTTTTTCAATTTGATTAAGTTATATTTTTCTATATTACAGCGTTAAGGACGGGTAAGCTTATATCAAGTAAAACTTGTGTGGTAATGTTGTTTAATTTTCTCGCTTCGTTTATTCTTGTGTTGTTAGTTTGTGTGCGACTAAATATTGTTTCACCTGCTTGTGGATCTTAATGATAATTTAATGCCTTATGTATTATCATGACGTGAAATTGCGTTAGTGAAATTTTTATTTAATTATAAAAATTGGTTAGTAGGAGGATATGAACCCATGCTCGTCTTAAAACGTAATCCCTTTGTATTTTGATCATGGGGTAGTTTTGTCAGCTGTATATATAAGGTCCCATTAAAATAAATGGACAATCTTTTAGAAATTATTCAGACTACCAAAATAAGGACAATGTTAAAAATAACAATAAGAAAAACGCATTAGGTACCTACAAAAACCTACCCATAATGGATGTGTTTATTCTAGTGAGCCGGCAGTTTAATATTTCAGGTCAAATTAAAATTACTTTAACCAGTGCTTTTTTAGCTTGGATATCTTTGGTTATACGTACTGAAGGCCGTGTTAAAATTTGTCCATCTATTTTAATGGGACCTTATATTTCTATTGTAAAGGGTGCAACACACAAGTCGGGTTAGGACAAAGTCGGACCGAAGCAATTACTACACATACACTCGATCTACATGTGTGCCGAGTCATGCCCCTAAATATTTAGAAACACGTAGATCGTCACCATTATTTCCGACGAAAGACATCCAGTGGACATATGGCTCACAATCATTTGTTTTTCAGATGCAATGGGAGCCAAGATGAGGCATCCGATTTCCAGGAGAGGTTAAAAAGAGTGTCGTCACAGTTGGAAACATTGAGGCAGCAGCACAGTAATCTTATAACACAGATTAAAAAGTCCTCCAGGTATGTGAACGTGGAGTGGGGCTGCATCTTTATAATAGGCCATGCGCAGTGATATTATAAGTAAAAACAGGTAGATAGTTTACGCAACATTCCATATTCAAAAACGGCACACTGACGCTCACGTAACTGACTTAATATTGTAATGTCACACTGTATTAGATGACGTGTGGAAAAGGGAGGGCATGTCGTAATTATCGGGAGAAAAAGAGATAAGCATAATACTCTCGTCGATGCCGGAGTTCAGGTTTGCCAACTAGCAAAGTTTCAAGGTGCCACTCGTGGAGCGTGTACAACCTATACGCCACTTTTTACATATAATATCACTGGCCATATAGGATATTGAACGAACTGCAGTTTAATTGCAAAATGTAGTACCTTTTTCGAATAACAGAGGAGTATACTTCTATGCCTTTGCTAGCCCCCTGGTATAAACATGGCAATCCAAAATAGAACCACTTACCTGATGGTACTAAACACGTTGTTTAAAATGCCTTCGTTGACAGCTTGTTTACAAATTATAGAATAGCGTTGATAGCTAAGTTGGCTCATTACGTAGCTGATGGCTATTAGTAGAATTATGTAAAAGTTCGAACTCATTATAGAACACTATCTGCTGCCAGCGGCTTCGCCCACGTGGGTATCGGAAATTATCCCAAGGAAACGTACTACTGGGATAATACAGGCTATAAACTACCTCTGTTCCAAGTTACATCCAGATCCGTTCAGCCGTTTGAGAGTGAAGGACGGACAAACATAGAAACTCACCCACACACAAACTCGCCACTTCGCCTTTATCACTGACGTGATGTTTTTGATGTATTCATGAGAATTGCTAAAAGGGAACTGACAGTGGAATACTATTTGTGGGATCCTTAAGCCCAGGTGTGGGTGGGACAATAGGTATAAAGCCAAAGTATAATTTATTTCAAATAGGCACAAGAAAGTCACTTTTGAACGTCAAAATGAACAAGAAATAGAATTGATTCTAGTTGGTTCCAAAAGGTAGTTTCGTATGGAGAAGAATGGGCAAGAAACTCCACTGTTACTCTTATAAATGTTTTTCAATTTTTTGTATACATATAGACTAATGGCCAATGCTAAAAATTACTTTAAATAACTATCTGAGAAATACATTGTCGAAGTACAAAATATTCTTTGTCCAGTTACAATAAACACGTAATTAATGGACGCTCCCTACTAAATGACTATTGTATTTTTATTTGAACTCGGTTAACAATTATGACGATAGTAATCGAAAGAATAGCATTAATCTATCGACTAATATAGGTAATCAATACTTCATTTTAATTTATAGTGTGTCGTCTGAATGGCCATTTATGAGCCCAACGACAGTCAAAAGGTTAATAAAACATTTAAATCTCAATTTAACAAATTGGTTACTAAAAAAACTTCGGTCTGATTCACAAATACCGGATAAGTTCCAGTTATCTGGTAGATAATTTGGTACAAATTCCATCTTTTCACATCAGTGGTATTATACAAAATTCGCCCTTAATGCTACGACATAAAGGCGCTGTCAACTTTAAATCGTAAACACTGTTGTGCGGTTATACCTACCCGAATGCTGAAACAGACCTTCATAGTTGTGAACGTTGTTTGTAAATTGTAATGTAACTCTTAACCATTCGTATACAGTACCATGTAGTTTACCTGGTCTGAGAGAGACTGACCTCGGAGTTTGTGCTGGCATTTCTTCTCAGAGTAGTCAGTTAGGAAACGCCGACCTCATCTCGTTAAAAAAACATTATTGACGTGTAAAAGTATTTGTGAAAATTAGTGATGCAACGAATACGAATACGAATATTCGTATTCGCCGAATAGTACACATTTACCGAATATTCGTATTCGGCGAATACTAATACGAATATTTAAATACTAATATTTTTGTACGCAACTATATTTACTGCAGATATGAAAAACGCGCGTAAAAATATGACGTGTGGCGCCGAATAGTAGGTTTGATATTCGTATTCGTAAAAGTAGTATTCGTTGCATCATTAGTGAAAACCCATTTACAAAAATAAAATCATTTATCATTAGTTAGTTCTTTTCAATATTTAACTGCCATATCAAAATAAAGGTAAACTTTCGTGTATTTTGACAGCTTTTTAGGTTTTCGTTAAGGTGAATGCGCCAGGGTAGACCGGGAAATTCATATTTTCTTACATTTTTTGAATTTTTCAGATTAGTATTTGGTTCTATGTTGATCCAAAATTGATTCGCGGCCGTAGCAAGTATAAAACTGTAATAAAAAAAATCATCAATGACATGATCATTCATCAATTCATGAAATCATGACATTTGAGGGCGATTGGGTATTTGAAAGGGTAGTCAATAACGTTACTTTTTATGAACTGTCAAAACGCGGAATATGTACGTGATTTGTATGAAATATAACAACGTGACGTCACAGATTTTAAGAAACAAATGGAATGCTTATTAGTATTAAATGCAATTTAACAATTATATCTTCGCATTATATTTAATTTCTGTACGGTGATGGAAGTTTTTATGACGAACAGTCTTTTTGCTATGTGATTTCATATTTTATTTTTACCGATTCAAATAGTCAATTCTAGCTTGGAAAGTCGTATTAATGATTATAATACTGTAAATAAGTACTTACTACTACTGCGAATATATATTTTGATCAACATACAAACTGACACTGGTCTGTAAATTACAAAAACGTATGGATTATGAAATTAACGGGCTGTCCTGGCGCTTTCCCCTTAATCAATTTGGGGACTTGATTGTAAATAGTTATCGAAGTATCCATAGCGCTAGTAGTTACGGAGTCCGTCTTACTAGTATTTCGTCGTAATTGAAATGTAAAATTGTATGTAGATATTTCCTTCTAGGTTTTAAATATTACCGTGTACCTTAGGATTGTAACAGTTGTGTATTTTTTTAAACATTTGTGTTCATTTTGCTTTATTAATCAATTAATGGAATTTCAAATAATTTTCATCCCATTTTTCATCAAATGATGTGATTAAATGACGCTGATTTGACTTTGTTTTCGAGTTATGATTTTGATACTGACTAAAAATGTATTTGAATAACCTGAATTTTACCAGCTTTCTGTTATCGGTATAACGGGGTAAATATGAATGCAGGAGTGAATCCATACGAAACGATTTTAACGTTGAAATAATATACACACATCAAAAGTGTCTAGGGATCAAGCATTTTTATGCGGATTTCTTGAGATTGAGATGTGGCTTTGTAATAAATTTATGATTTTATAAATTTATATGGATCCTTTTTGGTGCATTTCATAATTTGAAACAGGAACTGTCAATCAAATTCGAGTAAAAGATGAAAATCAGCTGTCAATATTTTCCCTATAAAAACATACAACGCATTGAAGACATTATTAGTGCTACTGTTTCCCTACTACTGATTAAAACCAACGTTATTATGGAGCGGCGACGTCATTTAAGCAGGGAAGAAATGCTCAGAGCCGTGGGAATGATAGAAGCTGGTTCCCGGCAACGTACTGTGGCTTTAGCTCTGAATACAAGTCAGAGTGTTATCAGTCGACTTTGGACACGTTACCGAAGCACTGGTACCGTGGCTGAGCGCCATGAAGGACGGTATCGCTGCACCACACGGAGACAAGACCGATACATTCAAATCTTAACTCGAAGAGCTCCAACAATAACCGCCATGATGTTAGCCGTGAGGCTTCATCACTCTTCAGGGAACTTAATTAGCGACCAAACAGTCAGAAACCGCTTGCATGAAGTGAACCTTCATTCCCGAAGACCGCTACGGGTACCACCTATAGCAATGCACAATCGTAGGATTCGATATCAATGGGCTCTTGAACACAGAAATTGGGCAGAAGAACAATGGCGTTTCGTGTGCTTTTCTGATGAGTCTCGTTTTGGTATGAGACCGGATACAAGACGTATACGACACTGGAGAACCCCTGGACGCCAACAGCGATTAAAATCCTGCCAGGAAGTCCATCCTTATAGTGGTGGAACCATCATGGTATGGGCGGGTATTTGGATCGGCGGAAGAACTGAGTTGATTTGGATCAGAGGCAACCTCAACGCTCAAATTTATGCTGAGACGATTGTATCTGACGTCATCGTTCCTCTACAAGTGCAAATCGGTCCCTTATTTCAGTTAATGCATGATAATGCACGACCGCACACCGCAAGAGTTGTAAGACAGACTCTCGCCGCAGCTAACATCAATGTCCTGCCCTGGCCTGCTCAGTCGCCAGACTTGAACCCGATTGAGCATGCATGGGATATGCTACAGAGAAGAGCTCTGCCGAATATGGAGGGTATCCAGTTGCAAGAAGACCTTTTTTTGTTGTTGCAACGAACATGGGCGGCCATTCCACAGCGTGATTTGGATGAACTCATTTTGAGTATGCCAAACCGATGTTCTTGTGTTGTTAGTGTTCGCGGTAGAAACACGGATTATTAATTGTTTAAGTTACCCAATAAAATTTTAAAGAAAACTGTTATTTCAGTCTTTTTTTCGAACTTTAATGTTAGTGGTTCAAATGTCAAAAATCCCTTTATTAGGAAAATGGCAAATTTCTTTATTAATGCAAAGGTGACTTGGTTTATCGTTACTGTGACAAACGAAAACACTTTATTTGATGAATCCTTAAAGAAAATTTAAATTAATATCAATCAAGAGAAAAGTTATTGCAAAAATATATGTTGATCCCTAGACACTTTTGATGTGTGTAGTTTATAGTCAACAAGGACAGTTCGGCCCGACGCCCATTGGCGGCACGGCACGGCAAGGAGTTTTTGTAACACAGATGATTTCGAATCTTATTTAACACTGTTAACATTCACATTAGATTGATCACAGCCTGCTGTGGCATCCTTCGGCACGTTCTGGTATGCCGTGGCATCCCGAAATGTGAACTCTAAGCACGGTAGAATAAGATCTCAAATCATTTGCGCTTACTAAAATCCTTTGTCGTGCCGTGACGCAAGTGGGCGCCGGGCCTTAATCATTAATTATTATACAGTAACACTATAAGTAGGTATAGCCCTATCTAGCTACAAACTATATTCCTTCAATTTTAAAATCCGTTTTAAAGTTTCAACCCGTTTCAATCCTGCATTCCTATAATTATTCACCCCGTTTTACGGTACTTACTTTTGAAATACTAACGTTTCATAAATTTCCAGCTTAAATGGTAACCTGAAGGACATAGACACTGGGTCCCTGTTCCTAGACGGGGGACAGGGGCCAACGGAAGACTACGAGAACCTCAGAAGGAGAATATACTCCAATACTAAGGAGCTTTGGTACTACGTGCACCACGAGCTGACTAAAGTGATACAGGAAGATAATAAGGCGGAGAAGGTGCAAACGATTTTGGACCAAATTGGGGAAAGAAAAAGGTTGGTTTTGCTTTTTGTTTTATGCTAGTGAATTCTTTCTTTACAAGCGCTTTGCTACAGGGTTTTTCATGAGGAAATTCCTTCACAAAACATATTATTCATTGCATTTTTTTTTAAATTTAGCCTACACTGTCTCGCTGCTGAGCAAAGGCTTCCCCCAAATCCTACTACACATCTTTCTCTTGAGCCACCTCGATCCATCCCTTGCGGTAGGCGTCTAGATCGTCTCGCCACCTCTTCCTGGGCCGGCTTCGACAGCGGCGTCCATCCTCAGGCACCCACCTTGTAGCGACTATTGCCCAGCGGTCACTCTGCATGCGGCTAACGTGACCCGCCCAATCCCATTTTAGTTTGGCAGCCTTTTTGCTAACGTCAATCCCAGTTTTGGAGCGCAGCGTGGCATTTCGTATTCGGTCAGTTTGTTTAATGCCCAAAACGCTGCGCTCCATAGCTCTTTGGCAAATTCATTGCATAAGACATGTTATTACGTAGCCTCGTAGACTTGTAGTACAAATCAAGATTGACAATATCCGATGCAAAACGAGTATTACGCGTTCATCTACTCCAGCCTTTTTCAAAGTGGGCGATAACGCCCTCTTGTGGGCGCTGCAGGCATAAAGGGGGGCAGTAAGAGACCCATAAAAAATAGGGGCGTTGTGTAGAAGCTTAGGGGGCGATTTGTAATTTTATCTAGATAGTGATTTTTAAGTAGGTGGAAAAATGGGGGCGTTTAAAAATAATGTATTCTCAAAGTGCGATAATAATGGTTTAAAAATAGACCCGTCCCCTATTACCTGGGACTAAACCTTTTGAAGGCTAGAGCATAAACGCACGCGCGTGCCCTCCACGCCAAGCTACAAATTTATTTCTTCTTACTATCATGAATTTCCCAATATCCATAGTGACTTTTAATTTGTTTCATGTCATTAAATACGTACGAGAGCTTCAATTTTAAGATATCTATCTAAACACTCACAAAAGTAATGATTTAATGGTTTATTTCGTGTTATAGCGTTGTTGCCTTAGTCACATATTTGTGTCGTTAGCGTACAGGGCATGCGCTTACTTGTCACGTATATGTGACAATGGCGTTCATAACTGGCGAAAAGTTAAACGCCCTTCCTTTCTGCCCTACTCTTCGGGGATACGAGGCGTGATATTATGTTATAATGTTATCTTGCAAATGAAATGAAAATACACGCCGTAATGCGTTCGAAAATCTATAAAGAAAGTACCAGCACGTGTTACGATTAATGTAACAACATATAACATATATTTGATACGGTTGTGCCCAAGATAAACTTTAAACTGTTGATTCGTTCAAACCGGTTGCAGTTCGCGAATTTTAAGTGTGGTGCCGACGGAAGCTGGACGGACCTCGAAGGAGGTTATTAGGTCTAAAGTTTTTCGGATTTATTATGACGGAATTTTGTGTTGAGCTTACTTTTTGTTTTGGTAGTAGCAGATTAACATATAATTGGGGTCTTTGGAACACGTTTTTTACAGATGACATATAATTTTGCAGTTTTTTTTTAAATGTGTGTAATTTTTTTTTATACTCTATGGTGTAGAATTCCATATTTCCGGAAGGCACGTTAGAAACAGGTCGATCCATCAGGTTAAGCTACGCTTGCCGGGTTTGCTCGTTGACGGTTGACCATCTTTACATACCGAGACTCCTCCGTGCCTCGGAAAGCACGTAAGTCGTTGGTCCTGGCTGTCATTCATGGATTTTTGTCAGTCGTAACGGGTCATCAGACGCCCGCAGGTCTGACAACCTGTCATACCAAGGGTTATTGTATGACCCAGAGTGGGTTTCGGAGGTCAGTCAGATAAGTGGTCGCTCCATGTAAAATACTGGTATTCAGCTGCATCCTGTTAGACTGGAAGCTGACCCCGACATAGTTGGGAAAGGCTAGGCAGATTGATTGATTGGTGTAGAATTCTGAATTGTTCGTATATATGGTTCAACTAGGCGTTACTACGACTCATTCTTTGTTCTCACGTTTTTATAGTCTGAATTATTGTGGGTGTTTAAAAAAGTGAATTATAGTAATATGGTGACCAAACATGGTGATCAAAGCTATTTTTTGTCAGTATAGAATGAAGCTTTACCCTGCTTTCAAGTCGACTTATTAATTATATTTTTAGTTTATTTATTAGCAGTGCTACTTGATTGGATATGCCATTAATTATAAGTACTCTATGTTTATCAAAGAAACAAACAAACAAAAAAAAGAAAATAATATAAGCAAAAAAATATCACCAACACAGAAAAAAAAATTGGGGTAAAATATGCGTCACATCAACGCAAACGGGCACTGCTCAGCATAATGCTGCGACCCTATGCGAGACAGAGCCCCAGCGTTGGTTTACAACGACAGACGTGATATATATTTTTTTGTACAAAAATGAAATAAGTAATCTACATTTGTAGCAAATTTTCTTTGTCTTTTTATAGATGACAGTAATTTAAAATCAATGACACTATCTATTACCGTGGGGTCGCGCCGTACTTAGCTCCTGTTGGTACCAAACAATTTTGGGCTGAGTTCATAAGTATGTTTTGTGGATCCATGGCGTTATTTTATGGAATTAACATATCTTCTAGATCAAAATATGTGCCCTAGTGATTATTTCTCCAAAGAATTATGCAAATATTCATCTGGTCGTTGTATACAGTGTAGATCTATCTCATAGTCGCTATCTACGCGTTTTGTACAAAAATCAAACGCAAGTCATTTATTCATGCTGGGTACGGAAGGAACATGGGTGGGTTTTAGTCAGTAAGAGTCTGACACTCCCTTCCGCTCCACCCAGAGCGGGAGCAGTCATTGGATGATTTCCCAGCCTAAAAAAAAAAAAGTCATTTATTCAAATTAGGCGGTAAATCATAAGCAGGATTGTCCGAAAGGGTTACCGCTATCCCGGAACATAATGGGCTTAGAAAGGAATATGGATGGGTTTTGGTCAGTAAGAGTGTGACAGTCCCGTCCGCTTCACTCAGAGCGGGAGGCGTCATTTGATGATTTCCCACCTTTCGGACAATCCCGAATGAATGAAAAAAATGAACATGAATGGATAACCTTAAAGTTCTGGCATTATAAGGTCGTTTCAGACTGATTCACATTTCCGATAGGTTGCCTATCTATCTATTGCAAAATCAATATCTCATCGACCTATTGAAATAAGCCTTATCGGTGTATTGCACATTTGAAGCACCTCCCAGATTATAATCAGCACTTACTCATCAACTTTCATTAGAAACGAAGCACTTAACCGGTATAATATAAGTTGACCTTTTTTTTCTAACGAAAGCCTATACAATGCGAGACCACCTCATACTGGGGAATGCTACAGCTTGATATTTTGTCGTCTGCCTGCCTAGCCCGCCCCACTACACTGGGCTTCCAGTCTAACCGGATGCAGCTGAATACCAGTGTTTTACATGGAGCGACTGCCTATCTGACCTTCACAACCCAGTCACTAACAGGTTAATACGATACCCCTTGGTAAGAATGGCTGTCAGATTTTCCGACTTCTGACGACTGTCAAAGGTAACGAATGACAGCCTGGACTAACGGCTTAACGTGCTTTCCGAGACACGCAGAACTCTCAGGGCTCTTTCAATTTAGACGTTTCGTGTCGGACCGCTGCAGTGCCGAAGCGGTGCGTTTGTCGTACGGTGCACGGACCGTCATTTGTTTTCATACAAAGCGCGCGGTGCGGCAACAGTGCGGTGCCGGTACTGAGAACGCGCGACAACAGGACGGTAACGACGCAAGCACCACGTGTTCATTTCGCTGTTGAATAGTGCGGTGACTAGACGTGAGAGATAATTTCATCGCATTTTCATGTTTAATAATTGCTTAAAATGGATGATATAAACGTGGAAGAATTTCTAAATGAAATTGAATTACGTCCTGCTATATGGAACTCCAAAAGCGACAAACACAGTAATCGCACGGAAACAAAAAATTGCTTGGATTTTGTTTTAACCTAGGGTAAAGATCGTGGAAATCACCAAAATTAGATGTTAATGAAAACATTGGTGATGCTCTTTTACGGGGGCGTCGTTTTTTTGTTTCTGTTTGATATTTTTCAACAAGAGCACTAACAGTAATGTTTCCTCGTCAGAGTCCATGACTTAACTGCTGTCAAATAAATTTAAAACATCACTAGCATACAAACGCACGGCAGTCAGATACGCTTCGATCAATAATACACTAGATTCCCGATTAGCGCTTCAAAAACGGCCCGAAAAATAAGAGCACAAATAATTTTGTGCTCTTATTTCAAATTAGTATGGTCCAAACATAGCCAACGTTAAGACGCCAAGATGCCGCAGCGCGTGTTCAAAAATTGTGTAAATAACTACCGTAACACCAAGATTTTGGAAGGAATATTTTTTTTTTAATAATTTATATGATTATGTATGCGTTTTTCATAAAATAAAAACATTTAAATAGTAAATATGACATCGTTTAGCAAATATTATGATTGTTTGACCATAGTTTGCGACCACACGCCAACTATTGCAACTATTGTAACAAACATTGACTGTTCTGGAACAGGGAATGCATGGAGTAGTATTATTATTTTATTTGTTGTTTTTGTTTGTAGATTTCCTATCAACCCATTTCGCAATGCAGAATGGGTATCTATTGTCGCGAAACTTGACCGGGAAAAATCAGACAAATAAAATAATAAGTAAAAAAAATCAACGGGTTGCATGCCGGGTGTGGCCGCAGAAGTGAAAACTTGAATTATCGTTATGCATTTTTGATTAAAATTTTGATTTTATTGATACCCATCACAAAAAAGTGCAAAATGCCGCTAAAGAAGTTTTCATTTAAAAAAATAATTTGATTTAATACAAATATTTTTATATAACTTCTAAATCGCGCACATACGAAGACACATACATTTTTGCGGGTTGGTAATAATGAGCCAACCAGCAGACAATTGTATCCAATGTATTAATAAAATAACTATTATACTAATTTAGTTCTACTACTTTTTTACTAGGTACGGTCTGAAATATTTGCCATCATAGAAAACGAACATTCGTCAAAAAAAATATAATATTATTATTCTGCAACTCTACGTCTTTCAATACTTACTGTGTTCTGAGCATTGAAATGTAATACCAAAAATTATGTCTAGTTTCAAAATAGAGTAAAGACGAAATTGTCAACAAAATGTTTTTAACCTTATTGCTTTAGGTGTAAGGTTTATCTTACAATAAATCTTTTTGTACTTATTATAAAAATGACTATTTATTTTCAAGCGACATTTTGAATTTATTGCTTTTACTTTCTTCGATGATAGGACTTAAATAAAAATATTTTGCAATCGTAATCAAACTTTATGCTTGAGTGTTAAGGTTTATAATGAACTGAAGTTGTTAATATTATAAAACGTTTTTCTTTATTTTGTAGTAACAAATGTAAATGTTTGTGTGTGTAATCGTGGCCACTTCAGCGACTCATTTTTGTTCCTGATCCTGTATCTAGTGTATTATTGATCGAAGCAGATACGCTATCAATTTAGGCGTTTGGTGTCGGACGCATACCGTACTGCAGCGGCACGGCAGCGGGCTATAACCAGCGGCACGGTAAACGTGCGGCACGAAACGTCTAAATTGAAAGAGCCCTTAGTATGTAAAGATGGTCACCCATCCACGGCGAACTCCGGCAAGCATAGCTCAACCTAATGGATCGACCTGTGCGGCTGTTATGGTTATTACTTAGCCCCGAGCTCTGATATTTTGTCGTCTAACATTTAAAACGTCGTCGGTGACTATAGTCGTTTTATTTCGATCGTAACTAATCGTATAATTAATATAAACAAATCAATGAGTCATGCGTCGTGAAGGTTATTTTGAACAAGCACTCATACTTTTTTTTTTTTTTTTTTTTTAAGGCTGGGAAATCATCCAATGACTGCTCCCGCTCTGGGTGGAGCGGAAGGGAGTGTCAGACTCTTACTGACTAAAACCCATCCATGTTCCTTCCGTAGCCCTTTATGTTCCGGGGTAGCGGTAACCCTTTCGGACAATCCCGCTTACCCGGCAAGGCACTCATACTTGTGTTTTGTATTGTTTGTGTAGCGAAGCTGTGATTAAATTATGACTGGGTTAATCGTCCATTTGTGTCGCTCTTTTGATATACAGTAAATCGCACCTTTAGAATGAAAACGACGTAACTCAAAAAAGTGACTTTTAGGGAAATAGCAAAAGAAGTTTTAAATTTCTTAACACTTCCGTACTATTTGGTCTGTTATTTCGTGATTATTTACGTCAGTGACTATGTTTGTGCTGCAAATTATAAAAAAGTCTTTTCACTATTTTCGTTTTGAGTCATTTTATGACGATAACTCAGTTTTTGTTTTTTTTTAATTGTGTCGTTTTAATTCTAAAGGTGCGAAATGTGGATGGGCAAAAATGTATTGAAGCTGGTACCCGAAAACCAATTGCACGAAATAAATAATTAGTTTACAGTTTTAAAGGTGTAATGTACAACATTAGTTGTTCAGGGGGATAGTTTCGTTTTAATGTACAATCAGAGATATAGGTACCTACACACACCTTTAACATCGATATTTTTAGCAAATATTATAGTATAAACAAAGTGTTATTATTGAAGGTTATAATAATTATCTCTGAATTGACAGTAAACTAATACTATCCTCCCCTCCTCAAGAACTATTTTTCTACATAGTTAGACATTTAAAACTGTACATAAATTATTTTCATTGGTTATGGTTATTTTCATTTATTGTTATTCGTTTTTGGGTACTAAAACGCCCATCGTCCTTGAAGAAAAAAAAAGTATTCAGCTGCTCTGTACATTTTGACAAGTTATGCGAACATAAGTAAAGGGAGCAGCTGATTTTTAAAAATAAATAAATAAATAAAATAATTTATTTCAGACCTTGATCCATTTGGTGTTAGTAATACATACTGCTTATAAACTATGTTAGTAACAAAAACACTTATTTTAATTCATATATTTTTTGCACTCACCAGACGCACTGGGTACATTCATATGCACATGCACCCGATGCGCGCCATGATGGTGCAACATGGCTTATTGTTGATTACGTTGCGGCAATGTTTTTTTAGAATGTATAGTATAGATGGTATACTATTGCGGGTTAGCGGGAATGCTTTTCGTTAATTGCCATACTGTATACAGGGTTATTTGTAAAACACCAGAAACCTCTTAAGAGGTTATTGTACTCATCATTATGAACAACTTTTACTATGGGACCAAACCTGAAATCGCGAAAAAAAATCAGCTGTTCCTTACATTTTGACGAGTTATACGAACACAAATGTAGGGAACAGCTGAATTTTTTTTCGCGTATTGTCTTGGAAGCATAATTCTCCCCTAGAATGCGTCACTCCCCACTGAGTCTTTGATGCGTCTGGGACTAATCCTCTAAGAGAACCTATTAATTGGCAAATCCCAGAAATGAGTGACTTTTCTGGTATTACTTGCTTGCTTACATCAGTGATTGATCTTCCATTTAATGTGTGTCTCTCTTTTGATATATTCAATTCAAGTCTTCGAAGTAAAATTCTCCTCTTGAATGCGTCTCACTTCCACTCAGTCTTTTAAGATGCGGCTAGGAATAACCATCTAAGATTATTGATTGAACACAATATCTCAGTAACCTTTCTGGTATTACTTACTTGCTCCATCAGATGACCGTACGGTATCGGTATTTTGTCCCCTATTCTGTAAAGAAATGAGCAGTCCTAAAGCATACCTGTCTACTGAACCAGATACCTAGCATTGCTGTCAAGTTGGTGAGTGTTAAATTCCATCCATCATTAGAGACTTCTTGTTAGTCGCAGACCCGCGGGTTGTTAATCTATATGTGGCTTTCGCTGTAAAGGCTCTCGCAGACAGGCGCGACGCAACGATTCTATGAAGTTTTCATTGAAATTGATCTGAAACTGTCGCGTCGTGGCGATCTGCGGAGCCCTGAATTCCATTCTTACCACTTGGGTCGTTCGCAGCCGGTGCAGAACTTTACTTTCAACTTCCTTGCATTGTATTCTAATGCTTGGTCTTCCGTATCTGCGACCTTCACTTTCCCTTTTCCATGTGAGATGTGAGATGTTGCTGAGCCACCATGCAACCATCTTTTCTTTTATCTTGCATTTTTATGGCGAAAATCTCTTTGTTGTGAACATCAGTTTGGTAGAAGATTTATGTGTACCTATATTATTCATGTAACTTTTATTGTATAAACAAATATTGGTTTTGCATTTCTGGAAACAAAGGTGCATAAGACTAATAATGTAAAAACTTTCTTTTAGGTATAAGTTTGAAAATATCAATATGCTTGGAGGAAGCGTGATGGTATGTGCTCGTCTTTCTCTATATGAGAGGACTAGGTTCTGCTTGCAACTTCGTCCTCATGAAGTTTCTTGTTTTTTCATAACACCATATCCTATGGCAAAAGTGTAGCCTTCTATCAGTGGAAGAATTTTTGGAATCGGATCACTAGTTACACCCTACACACTAAATCACAAATACCTATTTATAATATTAGTATACCTACATTAGCTGATGGCCGCGAGTTCGCCTGGGTGGGCCCTAATTCTTTTGCTATGATTAAAGTAAGTTACTCGTTATAACATCAGCTATCTGCCAGTGAGTCTCGTCAAAATCGGTCCAGCCGTTTCCGAAGATAAGCCGCTACAAACCGATAGAAGAACGAACAGATAGATTAAAAAAAGTTTTGTTTAAAATTATTTATTCATTTAATAAAAATACTTTGACTTGTATAGTTGTAACTTGTATAGGTAGATAAAAAAACTCTTTGATCTGCAAAGGTACAAAAATATAATAGCTCAGAATACAATAGAATAGGTGCTTTATTTCAAACGGAAGTCAGTCGAGTTAGTAAAAATTTTACTTAAAATCTAAAGTTAGTAGGTGCAGGCACATTCACAATATATTATTAAAATTGTAATAGGCTGGTATTATTATTCCTTGCCGTAGGACCTACTAACAAGGAAAACGTCCAAATTTTCCTGCCCAACTCTTTAATGTATTAATTAAACGTTAATGAGCTGTGTTTTCGACAAACCTCCATGGTTACTCTCGTAATAAGGTTATCATGTGACCCCAGTTGGTAATGTTATTTACAAGTGTACAGTTAGTTTCTCCCGAAGATTACTGTATGCGCTCGCGCGGCTGAATTGGTCACACATATGGGATATAACTCTGAATTATAAGTCACGGATAGCCACGAGGAGCTCGTGGCTCTATAGCAGCCGCACGGATCGATCCATCAGGTTAAGCTACGTTTGCTGGGGTTGGTCCGCGAATGGGTGACCATACTTTACTAGTTTTCCTGTTACTTTGATCCTCTAAATAAGATAAATAGGGATGTAGGTGGTGCATGAAGAAAAAAATTTTCTTATAAAAAACCGGCCAAGTGCGTGCAACTGGCACATGATGGGTTCCGTACAATATTTAACGCTACGAATTAAAAAATAGAGGGCTAGTACTCTACTTTCTAAAGAAACGTCTACTTAGAGAAGAAACACTAAAACAGACAGATCAAAGTGTAGATATTCTACACAACAAGACTTTTTGCCTACTTTTGAGCCATCTTGCAAAAACTGTTGGCGTATAACGTGTAACTAATGTAATTGGCCTTGGCCGTTTTATTATATAAATAAATAAATCTTTCCTTAGGATTGCCTAAGGAAAGATTTATTTATTTGGTGCTCTGTCTCACATAGGGTCGCAGCATTATGTGACTCATATTTTTCCTCAACTTGTTCGTTGGCTCACCTCCCATCTTGCACCGCATGCCCCGTCACATGCACACGTGAGGACCTAATGGCTGCGTCAGTGAACGGTATTCGCGTTGCTGAATTTTGGGCCAATATAATTTAAAATATAAATATATTTATTTAAACTATTATTTTAATATTTTTACTATTTTTGCCATCGACACGCTAAGAAGAAGAAGAACTTGTTCGTTTGCGTCACGTTCTTCAAAATCATCGTATTTTTTTTCGCATCCATCTCTTTCCTATTACTTGTTCTTGCCGTACGTATTACTTCTGTCTCTTTCTCTCATAGAATAATTGGTTTAAAATTCGGGCTTTATTCCAGATCTCTGCTATCCGACCAGCAGCTGTTTGAAGAGCTGGATGGCTACCACGAATGGCGGCAGACGGAGGCAGCCAATGTTAGCGACCTAGTACAAAGACGACTACATTATCTGCAGAACCCGCCTGACTGCAAGGATGCTAGGAAACTCATATGTAATCTTAATAAGGTAGGTGTAATTGAATAATTAATTTGGTCCCGGCTGTCATTAAAATTTGTGCATCTTTCACAGTCGTTACGGGTTGTCAGAACCCCGAAAATCTGACAGCCAGTCTTACCAAGTGGTATCGTATTGCCCAGTTACTGGGTTGTGGAGGTCAGATAGGTAGTCGTTCCATGTAAAATACTAGGATTCAGCTGCATCCGGTTAGACTGAAAGCCGACCCCAACATAGTCGGGAAAAGGCTCGGCAGATGATGAGTTGAATAATTAATTTGGCAAAAATTAGTTTTGTGACCCATCTGACACTAAGTTAGAGTGCGGTGTTCCTAAAATGTGCTACCCAATACAATAGGATATAGAATCTGGCTCAGCGACACACCGTCACCATATACCGGTTAGTTAAAAAAGAAACTGTATTTCCTGTGCGTGTGTCCTGAATAAAATATCTTTCTTTCAAGAGGGAGTTCAATTCAATTCAATTCAATTTTATTCAGTAGCAATTTACACTGCGTTCGAAATAATCCAGCATGGAACATGATTACAAATTTATAAATAGACAAACATAATTAAATTTCATTTCATAATAAATAGTACTAATAATAATAATTGTAAAATGTCATGCAACTAAAAATTACACAAAACCATACGCATGTCAATAAATTAATAACAATAATGAAAAAAAAATAAAAAATAATACTTAATAATTAAAAGTTACACGAAACAAAAACATGTCAGATATACATAATCAAAATGTTACAAATCGTCTATAGAGTAGAGACATCTTTCCAACAGGAATTCCCTGAGCCTTGACTTAAATGAGCCTGTGTACAGAATGCTTTTTAACTCAAGCGGTAATTTATTAAATATTTTAACTGCCTGATACTGTAGGCTATGTTTCACTATTCCAAAAGTCGGGGTTATTCTGTTTCCGAAGTCTTTCCTACGCGTTTTTTCCCTTACCAGTCTGTCCTCGTCCGTTTCGTATTCATTAATATATTTTTTAAATGTGCTTAACAGTACTACGACATATAGGCTAGGTACTGTGAGAATACCAAGCTCTTTAAAATATGGTTTGCAGGTGTCACGTTGTGAAATGCGGACAATGGTTCGGATTGCTCTTTTTTGGAGAATGAAGGCCCTGTGCCAGTTATAATGGTAACTGTTTCCCCAAAACTGTATACTATATCTAAGTTTGGACTCAATTAGCGCGTAGTATACCATTTTTAAGTGTTCTATACTCACTTCATCCCTAAGAATTCTCAAAGCATAGCAAGCAGATGATATTGATGAATCCAATGCTGCTAATTCTTTCTTCCAATTTAACAATTCATCAATATAAATTCCTAGAAACTTAACTTCCCTGACAAGTTCAATTTTAACTTTATTTAATTCTATGTCCATTTGATCTTTGCAACGTGCCGTAGTTTTAAAAAACATAATGTTTGTTTTAGTAATATTAATTATAAGCCTATTAGCATTAAACCAACAATAAAATTTATCAAGACCTGCATTCACCTTGACAGTAAGGTCTTGGATGTTGTTTGCTGCAACTATAGCATTTGTGCCATCCGCAAAGACTACAAGTTGTATGTCAGGTAAAAGATTGTGAATGAAATTGATTAAATCATTCGTAAATAATATATATAATAATGGGCCTAAAATTGATCCTTGAGGCACGCCGGCTGTAATATTTGTCATAAATGACCTGTGATTATTTCTATACCCATTTGGTTGCGTAGCATCAAGTTCGACAAACATTTTCCTATTTTTGAGGTAAGAAGAGAAGAGCTGTAAAGCTCTACCTCAAACGCCATAGTCATAGAGTGTACATCACTATTATTACAAACATCTCTAAGCAATACCATACCTAGTCTAAGTAACTTCCTATAACATCAACTATCTGCCAGTGAAACACTCGTCAAAATCGGACTAGCCAAACAGACATATAAAAATTTTAAGGGTTTTTTCGAATTCCATGAATTTTTTTACGGGCTTTATGGGGAGCTTAAATGTTGCAAAAGCGTTACACAATCACATCCTGAAAGGAATTCGCAAAAACATACTGTATAGTAATTTTTCCCGGAAAAAAAAACACGTGTGTACAACGAGTCATAGTAGCGATATAGATATTGCAACATGTATGTCTTTCCTTGTATGAATTTAAAATAGCTACGATAACGCAAATATACTTGTTTCATATTTTTGCATTCCTCACATACGAACAATTTCGGTAATTACTAGTTGCGGCCCGCGGTTTTCCCCGCGTGAACCCTTATTCTTTTTTTTATAAAATAATAGTAGTACAGAGGCCAGCACATCAAGTTACCACAATCTGTCAAATTTCTTTGATAGTATTTCAACTTTATTGCAAAGACATAAGGTTCATTTTTAATTGAGAAAATTTTACAGTTAGGGATAGCTTGATGTGCTGGCGTCTGTACATCTGCTATCTGTCAGTGAAAGTCGCTTCAAATCAGTCCTACCGTTACCGGAACAAACGGGATTTGGGGCTTCTTCTTCGTGACGCTGACATGACTGTATTCCACGGCGTCCTCTTGACCTAGTCTCTGTATCCCATATCATGCAGCCAAGATCTAAGTGATCTCTAAGCTGCCACCGACAACGCCGTGGACCGTTGTCACACCAGTTAAATAAGTTATTGGTGTCCGTCTATGTTCTCTTTTGTCGTCTTCCTTATTCATGACTCTTATAGTCGTCTGGTGTCACATGTCTGTACTAGCGCAAGCGGTTTTCGCTAAGTTTTTCGTGTAGGTATCAAAAGTACTACGTATTTATTCGTTTCTTATGTTATTAATTGTTAGGGTTACCCGTACCCAAAGGACAAAACGGGACCCTATTACTAAAACTCCAGTCACCAGGCCGGATCTCATAAGATAATCATCATCACAGATGATGTATTTTTGTGGCCGCTATAACAACGAATACTAAAAAACAGAATAAACGAAATATTCAAGGGGGTTCCCAAACAACAACGTACGTGCGCGAATCCGACTCACACTTGGCCAATTTCTTTTAAACTTTACCAGACTATCGCTGCATCTTAATGACTGCGATGTGAATTTTCTCATCGGCCAGCACTCGGATCTTTTATTTCGACATCAGAACAAACAATATCGAACACAATAATATGTAACATTCGTTAGTCATTTGTTTGTTCTAAATGGCTCCCCAACTGTTGCCATCAATCTCGATGAGCCCATTTAGCCCTGCCATCCTTTCTATAATTAGAGCTACAGGAACCGGGGCTTGGGGCGTGAATTCGCGATCAAAGAACGAAATTGAAAGTAACTTGTTGTAGAGCTAAGCTCTTTGTGCTCTTGCACATCAAGCTATCCCAAACTGTAAACATTTCCTAATTGAAAACGAACCTTATGCTTTTGTAATAAAGTTGAAAAACTAACAAAGAAATTTGACAGATTGGGGTAACTCGATGTGCCGGCCTTTGTACTATAAACGACACGATTTCTGCCGTCATTCGGGCGTTGCTGTGTTGCAGTTTGAAGATTTGCGTGACAGTGTATCAGGTACATGTCATATACAGTGTGTTAGATTAAACGAGAGACATACTTTCACGGGGTACTATACTCATGAAAATGAACAACTTTGACTATGAACTTAAACCTGAAATCATAAAAAAGTCAGCTGTTCAGTACATTTATGTTCGTGTAATTCGTTAAAATGTATGGAGCACCTGATATTTTTTTCCACATTGAGTTGGTCCCATAGACGAAGTTGTCGATTTTCATGAGTACTATACAACCTCAAAGTATGTCCCTCGTTTAACCTAACACACTGTATAGTTCAGCTTTGTTTTTCTTATTGTAACGCATCTGCGATACCTCAGGACATCAAACTATTATTATAAATGTAAAAGTTTGTGAAGATGTTTGTCGTCTCTATCAAGGAAAAACTTCTGTATGGATCTGAATGAAATTTGGCACACAGAGAGTTTATATCCAGCATAACACATAGGATACTTTGAATCCCGGTTGTAGGGTTCCGTGGCATAATTTCCGACATTCACACGGGTGAAGCTGCGTGTAAAAGATTGTTTATATCGGCTCAACTGTTGAAATATCAAATACAATTCAAAACAATAGAAAAAGTAATTGTGTCTCATTAGTCTCGGTTGAGCGTATACACATATACAGGGTGGGGATAACATTTCGACACTTAATAAAACAGTGTATATAGCGTGTAATAGTTTAGTCACTAAGCTAGGTAAAGATTGGCAAAATTTCCCATAGTCAGCCAAAAGAAACACTTATTTCCGATGTTAGGATATATTTGGTAGTTCCAAAACACTCCTATGTATTAGTGTTGCCAGTGTTTTCATTTATTGTCGTCCCCACATGGTATTTGTTTCGCATTGCGACGGTTTTAGTTAGAAAACAACCCTTTTATTTTGTAAAAATCTCAACGTGACTACTTAAGTGAATAAGCGTCAAGTGAGTTGTCATTCCACCAGACAGATGTATAAACGTTGCGGACCTCATTTCAGCCCATCAAAATAAAAAAACAAAACAATTATGTTTATTCTAATCGCCCACCTGTTCCCATGAATCCAGGGAGCCCTACAGTCCCTGCGCTATAATTAGATCGCAAACAAACGCACCGCTGACCATCCGTCACTTTGCGGCTCGCGGTGACACGCGCGCGCGCTGTGTACATATCCGTCATTAGGTCATTGACGCCTTGACGTTGTGTTTACCTTGTACTAGTAAGATGGTTGTATAGGAAATTGAGATTTTTTATTAGTAAGGATGTAATCATCGTCTAATGTGTTTTGAATGCAGTGCGACTGGAATGTTGAACCGACTAGACCACATAGTGTGCAGCGGTATTTGGTTGTCGTATTATTTCTTTCTCGACGTTGAGAGTATACGTATTAGAGTTCTTTGGTAAGCTTATGAGCTTTATCATTGACTCCTTTTACTAGCCACGCTTGCCGGGGTTGGCCGTGGATGGGTGACCATCTTTACACACCGAGACTCCTCCGTGCCTCGGAAAGCACGTTACGCCGTTGGTCCCAGCTGTCGTTTGTGCATCTTTGACAGTCGTTACGGGTCGTGAGAAGCCCGAAAATCTGACAGCCAGTCTTACCAAGGGGTATCGTATTGCCTAGTTACTTGGTTGTGGAGATCAGATAGGCAGTCGCTCCATGTAAAATACTGGTATTCAGCTGCATCCGATTAGACTGGAAGCCGACCCCAATATAGTTGGGAAAAGGCTAGGCAGATGATGACTAGCCACTTACCCAGTCTTCGCACGGGTGCAATGTAGATACTGTAAAGCTTAAGTGAAACCTTGTGGAATTAAGAGCCTGGTCGGGTAGAAAATAACTGACAGTGTTCGACCTTTCAAAATTATAATATAAAGAAGAGGAGTCTGTCAGTAGCCGTGCTGCTTGACGCATGTATTTGTTAAAAGAAGAGGAGTCTGTCAGTAGCCGTGCTGCTTGACGCATGTATTTGTTAAAAGAAGAGGAGTCTGTCAGTAGCCGTGCTGCTTGACGCATGTATTTGTTAAAAGAAGAGGAGTCTGTCAGTAGCCGTGCTGCTTGACGCATGTATTTGTTAAAAGAAGAGGAGTCTGTCAGTAGCCGTGCTGCTTGACGCATGTATTTGTTAAAAGAAGAGGAGTCTGTCAGTAGCCGTGCTGCTTGACGCATGTATTTGTTAAAAGAAGAGGAGTCTGTCAGTAGCCGTGCTGCTTGACGCATGTATTTGTTAAAAGAAGAGGAGTCTGTCAGTAGCCGTGCTGCTTGACGCATGTATTTGTTAAAAGAAGAGGAGTCTGTCAGTAGCCGTGCTGCTTGACGCATGTATTTGTTAAAAGAAGAGGAGTCTGTCAGTAGCCGTGCTGCTTGACGCATGTATTTGTTAAAAGAAGAGGAGTCTGTCAGTAGCCGTGCTGCTTGACGCATGTATTTGTTAAAAGAAGAGGAGTCTGTCAGTAGCCGTGCTGCTTGACGCATGTATTTGTTAAAAGAAGAGGAGTCTGTCAGTAGCCGTGCTGCTTGACGCATGTATTTGTTAAAAGAAGAGGAGTCTGTCAGTAGCCGTGCTGCTTGACGCATGTATTTGTTAAAAGAAGAGGAGTCTGTCAGTAGCCGTGCTGCTTGACGCATGTATTTGTTAAAAGAAGAGGAGTCTGTCAGTAGCCGTGCTGCTTGACGCATGTATTTGTTAAAGAAGAGGAGTCTGTCAGTAGCCGTGCTGCTTGACGCATGTATTTGTTAAAAGAAGAGGAGTCTGTCAGTAGCCGTGCTGCTTGACGCATGTATTTGTTAAAGAAGAGGAGTCTGTCAGTAGCCGTGCTGCTTGACGCATGTATTTGTTAAAGAAGAGGAGTCTGTCAGTAGGCGTGCTGCTTGACGCATGTATTTGTTAAAGAAGAGGAGTCTGTGGGTAGCCGTGCTGCTTGACGCATGTATTTGTTAAAAGAAGAGGAGTCTGTCAGTAGCCGTGCTGCTTGACGCATGTATCTGTCAGTAGCCGTGCTGTTTGACGCATGTATCTGTCAGTAGCCGTGCTGCTTGACGCATGTATCTGTCAGTAGCCGTGCTGCTTGACGCATGTATCTGTCAGTAGCCGTGCTGCTTGACGCATGTATCTGTCAGTAGCCGTGCTGCTTGACGCATGTATTTGTTAAAAGAAATATAATTCAATAGCTGCTGCTCCGTGTGTTTGTATTTTGTAGGATAGAAATTCCTACAACACACTACACAAGCTCTAGCTCTGAGCTCCTTAAGTGGAGGTCCCTCTAGTCTTCACAATACTATAACGCGGGCGAAAGCTGTTTAAATTATACGTATAAACCAGCCTCTTGAATCACTCTATCTATTGATTTCTTCTTCTCCGTGTGGTTAGTGACTAACCTGGTGTCAGAATTATTATTCCGCCCATGGGTCTCTGACTTAGCCTCACATGCTGTTGAGAAACATCTCTTAAGCATGCCGGTTTCTTCAAAATCTTCACATGCTGTTGAGAAACATCTCTTAAGCATGCCGGTTTAGGGCACGCCACGATAGTGGCGGTAAGGCCCCTCTTTGAGGAGTGGCTAGAGAGGCGTCACGGCGCCCTAATCTACCGCCTGACGCAGGTCCTCACCGGACATGGATGTTTCGGGAGGTTCCTGCACATCATCAGGCGGGAGGAAACGCCCGGGTGTCACCACTGCAAGGATCGTCCAGAGGACTCGGTAGAGCACACGGTGCAAACCTGCCCCGCTTGGGCGGAGCACCGCCGTGTCCTCGTAGAGGCGATCGGCGGCGGCGACCTCTCGTGCCTGGCCCTGGTGTAAGCCATGGTCCGGGGCGAGAGGGAGTGGGAGGCAGTCACCTCGATCTGCGAAAAAGTCATGCTCGCGAAGGAGGTGGCGGGATGGGAGAGAGAAAGGTCCTCCCGTCCCAGCCGCCGCGGGAGACGCCCCGGGCGTCGGGAGCCACGTGACGACTCCCGGCCACCGTAGGCGCGGGCCTGCGGACGGTGAGTAATGGGTGACTCACCGTCCGATCAGCACCAGGCCCGTGCCGGACGGCGCCGGCGCGTATATGTTCCACGCGCGCCTCAAAGAGATGTCAGCATATGAAGGGGCCCCTCAGGGCCAAGCCTGCCGGGTAAGCGGGATTGTTCGAAAGGGTTACCGCTACCCCGGAACACAAAGGGCTAAGGAAGGAACATGGATGTGTTTTAGTCAGTAAGAGTCCGACACTCCCTTCCGCTGCACCCAGAGCGGGAGAAGTCAATGGATGATTTCCCAGCCTTAAAAAAAAAGGCATGCCGGTTTCTTCAAAATGTTTTCCTTCACCGTTTTTTAAGCATGTGACAGTATGAAAGGGCCCGTTAGGTCCCAGGCCTTCCGGGTAAGCGGGATTGTCCGAAGGCGATAATTATACAATACGCACATGAATCCGAAAAATCAGAGGTGCGTGTCTTGGGTTTGTACTCGAGACCTATGACTTGGTAGTCCGACGGTCACACAACCAGGCTATCACTGCTTTAAATATCTATTGATGAAAACTGCTTTAAAATCCGTAGTTAATATAAGCGTATAGAGGTACTACTTCTCTCGATTCGCATGTCTAGCCTGTAAAGAAAAATACTATTAAATAACAAACTAGTAACAGCATGTGGTTGAATGATTTCAGTAATAGTGTATTTAGTCTGGCTGAAGTTTATTATGTATTTAATCCATTCTTTTATAACCTTATCAGCAATGGCACATGATAGTTTTAGATTAAAGTATTGTATTGTTCTGTTGTTGTGTGCCTGACATTCTTATAATGTAATCGCATGCTTTTGGAAATTTTAATTGAGTTGTGAATATTACAATTTTAATAAATGACATTCATTTTATTTTGGGCTTTTATCTGTGAAGAATTGTCTAGAAAAACTATGGACTAGAATATTATGTCTGAAATAAATAAATTGACTATTTGAAACGGTCAAAAATAAAATATGAAATGGTCAACAATAATAGACGAGCGGTCTTTTATCTATGTGAGATAAAAGACCGCTCGTCTTAAAAACTTCCATTACCGTACAGAGATTAAATATTATGGAAAGATATAATTGTAAAATTCAATTTACTGCTAATGAGTATTCCATTTGATTCTAAAAATCTGTGACGTTACACTGTTATATTTCATACAAATCACGTAGTATTCCGCGTTTTGACAATTCATAAAAAACTAACTTAATTGACGTCCCTTTCTAATACCTGTTTTTTTTAAATAAGTTATAAAATGACATATTACACGATACTTAACAACTAGTGTCCGACCGAAGGTGCAATTCTGGCCGAAGCCGAAGCCGAAGCCGATTAATCGGTATTCACCAAAACCTTCGGCCGAAGCCGAAGCCGAAGCCGAAGGTGTCATTGACCTTGAGAAATACGATAGTTACTTTGATCTCAGAATATACTAGATACATATTGTGAGAGCTTTAGAGATTTAGCCCAATAACGAGCCGAGTGACCAACATATACAAGTAGGTAATAAAATATTGTCTAAAATAAAAGTTTCAAATATACAATGTTAATTAAATATTTATTTACTTAAAGTAATTTTAACAAAAATAATCAAATAATCAGTCACATTTTTTTAATTATCAGACGAACACAAAATATTTCTATAAAATAATTGAGCAAAGTTTAACGCTTTTTCAATATCTATTTTTTACATATATAATTTTTTGGAATTTTTTAAAACAAATATGCAATATTTAAAAACAAAACACTTATTAGAATTTTAAGACGCGCTCTCAAACTTGTTTTGACTCGTTTAGTTTACTAACTGCGATTCCTTTGGTCCGGTGCAGCGGCGCGGCGAAACTCTGCTGCTCTGCACACTCTCCGTCTCGCTCTAGCATCGTTCAGTAAATTTCAAATTTTGACAACTAGCAAACCTTCGGCTTCGGCCAAACCTTCGGCAAATTTTTGGCCGAAGCCGAAGATTTGGCCGAAGGTGCTTTTTTGGCCGAAGGTGGCCGAAGCCGAAGCCGAAGCCGAAGCTTCGGTCGGACACTATTAACAACAAAGCTGGCTTGAAACTCTTCTAAATATACACCCAGAGAACCGAAATAAACATTTAAAAAAACAGGAAAACAACACAAACAATGTTCCATATTCCAAAAATACACTTCCGGAAAAAGAATTGTTCTAAGAAAAAGTCAACGCCTTTTACGAAATTGTGTGGGTGTTGAAAAAATCATTTTGAACTTTGTTATCGTACGCACAAGGTTAATAGTTTAAATCTAATATTATGATTTGACCTCACGACCTCACACGAGGAACGAACCTTAGAATTGATTTATCATCACTTATCAGCTACATTGTAATAAACGAAGCGCGAATTATTGATGATAATGACACTACTTTTTAAGAGTAAGACCTAAGAAACGATGGATGGATTGTGTGAAAGATGATATGGCTAGAAAGGGAGTGACTAACGAGATGACGACTAATAGAGAAGTATGGGAGAAAAACCAATCGCGAATTATTGATGACTAGCTTCTGCCCGCGGCTTCGCTCGCGTGGAGGTCGGAAATTATCCCACAGGAATGTTCTACCGGGATAAAAAATATCCTATGTGTTAATCCAGGATATAAACCATCTCTGTGTCAAATTTCATCCAAATCTATACAGTAGTTTTTACGTGAAAGAGTAACAAACATCCATACATCCATACTTACAAACTTTCGCCTTTATAATAGTAGTAGGACTAGCTGCTTCCGCCGGTTTCACCCACTGCTCGGCTCCTATTGGTCGTAGCGTGATGTTACATAGCCTATAGCCTTCCTCGATAAATGGACTATACAACGAAAAAATATTTTTTTCAATTCGGACCAGTAGTTACAGAGATTAGCGCGCTCAAACAAACAAACTCTTCAGCTTTATAATATGTATTAGTATAGATAATGACGCTACTTTTTAACAGGAAGACCAAAGAAGCGATGGATAGATTGTGTGATATGGCTAGAAAGGGAGTGACTACCAAGATGACGACTAATAGAGAAGAAAAAGACATGTTATGCCGACCCCAAATAAATTGGGATAAGGGCAGGAGAATGATGATGAATGATGCTACTTTTTAAGACGAAGACCACAGAAACGATGGATGGATTGTGTGAAAGATTGTATGGCTAGAAAGGGAGTGACTACCGAGATGACGACTGATAGAGAAGTATGGGCGAAAAAGACATGTTGCGCCGACCCCAAATAAATTGGGATAAGGGCAGGAGAATGATGATGAATGGCGATACTTTTTGGCACATGATCAGTTTGGCTTGAAAGTTTTTTGCCAATTAATGAGTTAATATCTCGTGAATGTTTCACATTAAAATGAATATGTTCGATATGCTTTCGATTGTTTGACCGCGTTTTCAGATTGAGTTATCTATTTCTATCTGATCTGGAGAATTCGGACTTCAGAATCTGAATCATCACCTCATAAAGCAGTATTGTTTTAATACTAGCTTTTGCCAGCGGCTTTGCCCACGTGTATGTAGTAAATGATGTAAATTTTTCGGGATAAAAAGTACTCTGTGCATTATTCCAGACTATAATCTATCTCTTTGTAATCTATTTATATTTCATCAAGATCGTTCTGTAGTTTTTGCGTGAAAGATTAATAAACATCCTGTTTGGATGTGGCCTCACAAACTCACGTTTATAATAATAATATCCTTGGACATTTCACCTACCTAAACCTAATGCTTGTGTTATGGTAACTACATATATACATTTTTTATGTTAATACATACATATTATAGATAGAAAAACACCCAGACTCGTAACAAATACTTGCAGGTCGTACAAATATTTGTTCCGTGCGGGAATCGACCCCGCGACATAGTGCGCAGCAGTCAATCGCTCAACCACTGGGCCAACCGTGTCGTCAAAGTGTATAATATTAGTAGGATTTCTCCCAGTGGAAAGGAGCTATGTATCTCATTCTCACACTGAAGTAATATTAAAATAATACTAATATAAAAGGTCCCCCTGAACATTTAAGGCGGTACCCCGACCAAATAACCTTGAGCATTCGTTCCCTCTTCAACGCACCCAAAATCTATATGTCTCTCTATACCCAGCGCAAGAGATACGTTGCGATTACGCTCAGATTTTGGAGTTAAACCGTTATAAAACCAAATTAAATTGCCTATACATTAGTATAAGTAGCAAATCAAAATAATGGTTACTTTACGAGGAGTTGCATGTTATAAATCATTATTTCTCATTTCTGTGGTTTTGTTGTGAGGGGATTAATTAATGCTATTTAAATAATACATTATGTTGCTTAATAAAAAAAAACTATAAGAGTCAAGATTATGTAGAAACATAATGTATTTTTTATTAGTTGGTATTTCTTTTGGATTAAGAGAAGTTGGCTCCGAAAAACTGCACAAAAAATGGCTACCGCTGCGTTTTGCTGGAAACGCGCCTTAAGGCTGGAATCTTGACTAATCCGTAACCACACCTTAATTACGTAACACACTATCAATCACAATACCTACTAATGATTTTGAAGGATACAGCAAATCCATTGCTTCATATGCTCAAAAAAATAATCTGCTCAGCAACGTAAATAACGCAATGAATATTAAAAAAAAACATGTTCATTCAAAAATATACATTCAGTCAAAAAAGTATCGGGAATGGATGATTTGTTTATGGTTCCAAATTCAAATTTTTGTTTTTTTATAGTTGTTAGATTGGCACAACTGTTTTCCATTTTGGCGCGGAGTTTGAGTTGCATCTGTTATTTATATTAAATACAGTGCTGGTTTTAGTAATATCATATATAGTGTGTATTGCGAATTTCATAATGGACAAAGAGTTTGTCTTAAATATTGCATCGCCAATGGAATTTCGTGTTCGGAATCACTGAAAATGTTACAGAAGGCTTACGGTGAATCGACTTTATCAAAAACTCGTGCTTATGAGTGGTTCAAAGCGTTCAAAAGCGGTCGAGAAGTGATGGAAGATTTGCCTCGCTCTGGTAGGCCGTCAACGTCTGCAACTGAAGTTAACATCGCAAAAGTGAAGAAAATAGTGACTGAAAATCCCCATTTAACTCTGAGAGAGATAGCCGCCGAACTTTCTGTATCTCACGAGTCGATCCGTACCATTTTAACTAATCATTTGGGTATGAAACATGTTGCTGCTCGGCTAGTCCCAAAAGATCTGAATTTTCTCCAAAAACTCAATCGCATAAAAGTCGCTGAGGACATGCTAGAACGAGTCAGTTCGGACCCAACATTCATGAAACGCATTGTTACTGGTGACGAGACGTGGGTTTACGAGTTTGACATGCAAACTAGTCAACAAGCTTCGGAGTGGCGCCTTCCAACTGAACCGAAACCGAAAAAACCACGCCAAAGTCGATCAAAAGTCAAAGTCATGTTGACTGTTTTCTTTGACTATCGCGGTGTTGTGCACTCTGAATTCTTACCGGAAGGTCTAACGGTAAATAAAAAATATTATTTGAGCGTTATGCGGCGTTTAAGAGAGCAAATTCGACGAAAAAGGCCAGATTTGTGGAAAGAAAATTCTTGGATTTTGCACCACGACAATGCGCCTTCGCACAAGGCTATCATTGTGAACGAATTTTTGACCAAACACTCAACAAATACCATCCAGCAACCACCATATTCACCAGATATGGCTCCTGCTGACTTTTTTCTTTTTCCTAAACTCAAATTACCACTTCGTGGCACCCGTTTTCAATCGATAGAAGACATAAAGGAGAATTCGCGGCGATAACTGAACTCAATTCCGGAAGCAGCGTTTAAAAAATGTTTTGATGAATGGATTATTCGTTGGCGCAAGTGTATCGTTTCTAAAGGAGCATACTTTGCAGGTGATAAAATAAATTTGGATGAATAACAGACATTTTGTGTATTATTGATCTTTTCCCGGTACTTTCTTGACAGAGTAGTATTACCGTTAAATACAGTGTTCGTAAATCTATGTCAAATTCACTAATGATTTGAATGTTGTTGAACTGACAAAATGAAAGCCATTGCTACTGTAAGTGTTTTAATCAATTAGCTCACCCGGTCTGAAAACTTTTTTGACATTTGTTATTCGAATCAGCCTTCGAGGACGACAGTAAAACTTCTATTGTACATAATAAAATTGTACATTTTAGACAGAGAATGTTTATCTTTGTTTCCGTGCAAGGTTTTGTTTAGTTATATTGTTACTAACAGAATTTCGAAAGCTGCATTTCACACATATTCGTGACCGTCAAAAGGTCACAGGAAGCTCGCATGACGTGCAAACATGCACTTACATGGGAGCTTTGTATGATATTGTATGTGAATTGAAAATGAAATGAAAAATATTTATTTGTTCCAAATCAGTTACATGGATTATACATGAGACTTCCCCATTAAGTAATTGATAATTTAATACATGTTGGGGCTTTCTCTGTACCTTTGTACGTGGATTAAGTAAAAAGCCTGCACAAATGACGAAACTTATGAAATATTCATTGTATCCTGGGTAGTGTTCACTACCAGCCCTGCTTATGCCTTCTCTTAACATGACTTATTCTGACATCGTGTCGATATGAAAGGGAATATGAATATCGTGAAAGAGAGCCAGACTTGCGAACAACAACAAAATCAACATCAACAACAGCAGTCCACTGTTAGACATAAGCCTCTCCAGTTGCACGCCATTCAGCTCGATTCTCGACTACTCTCATCCAGATCTTACCAGCCACTTTGCGCACACGCCTTTATAGTTTGGAACAAAACCGTAAATTTTACCCCTTTTGATTTTTGTTACGACTTTGTGTCTTTGTGTTTCCTTAGTTTAAAGTATCCACGAGTGTACTGCAGTTTGGCAGAAGATGTGATTTATTTTTTCTACGTAACTTTTTGGAATTAATAAATTAAAAAAAAGAATATATTTAAACCGAACTAAATTGGATAGCTCCAAAAGAGAACCAGTTTGATACTGATATCGGTATACTTTACATAATAACGAAATCGGAAATCAAAGATTACGTCATGTCACATTAATCGCACTTATAATAGCCATCTCTTCCGGACAACTTTTGGACGAGCATTTTACGTGTTTAGAATGTACGGCGCGGCGACGCAGTGGTTCAGTGGAGAATTCAATCACTGGCTTTTGACTGACCTCGTGTAGGCACCTGTCCCACCGTGGAACTCCCACTCCTGATAGAGAAGCGAGTTCGCGCCAGCAGTGTGAACATTTAGCGATCAACTATTAACATTATGCAGGTATCTCTTTTCAGAGCGGGAGCAGTCATTGGATGATTTCCCAGCCTTAAAAAAAAAAAAAAGGTATCTCTTTTACTAACCTGGAACCTACATCTATTGTACAGTCGCCAGCACACTCTCAATAGATTTTGAACTTAACTGCCAATGTCTTAAGGTTTAAAATCATTTGACAGTTTGGCATAACTTTATGACTGTACGTTTCTTCAGCGACAAAATAGTCGAAAGCTAATCCTCTTGTGCGCAGTGGGGCAGGTGGCGTAGGAAAAAAGCTGTCTTCAAATGTATTCCACATTTGAAGACAGCTTTTCTTTTAATCAGACTAGCTTCGTATATGTATGCGGTAGTCAACGGCACAAGCCGCTGAACTGACTTGCTGGACTAACTCGCTTATCACCGACCTCTACTATCACGAATAATACTCAAACAAAACTTGTCCGGAACAGATCACAATGTGCGATAAGTTTTGTCAAATGTCCGGATGCGGAGCCCCTAAACGCTGGGATTAATACACTCGTGTCCGTTATGCTAAACGCTTCTGAATGTCAATAGACTTACTGAAATTAACACTGGTCCGTTGGAACTGTTTAGATAGCTGTGGTAACGCCGCCCCGGTTCACGGCACAACGCTAAATGATGACAATACATGTTACAGTAATTATGAGAGGTGAAACACCATTCGAAGGTAGATATGGTTTTAAAATGATGGTTCATATAAATAGATAGAATATAATAGGACTTTTGAGGTTATGGGGAATATTTGATAGCTTTTAAAAATGTCCCTTGGGATGGTTGCTTGTTACATTGGTGGTGAAGAACTGCCGATGTGTTCTGTGAAAGCGAAGATGTCTGAACTGTCATCCCTAGCATCAAGTGGAATGACAGCTAACTTCATCTAAGTTTAACTATGGAAATTTTACAGAATACATATAATACAGCTAGGATCTGGGCTTGACATCATTACAACAACACACACACACACACATCGACACACACACACACACACATCGACACACACACACACACATCAACACACACACACACACACATTTTGACTTTGACTTTGACTTTGGTTTTGACTTTGATAAATCCTACTAATGGATGTATGGATGTTTGTTACTCTTTTACGCAAAAACTACTGAATGGATTTGGAAGAAACTTGGCACACAGATAGTTTATATCCTGGACTAAAACATAAGCTACTTTTTATTACGGTAGCACGTGCCTGAGGGATAACTTCCGACATCTGCGCGGGCGAATCCGCTGGCAGAAGCTAGTAGAAAATAATGAGGTCAAAGAAATTGGGGTGCAGCGGGTCTTAAGCGACTGATGTTGATGATCGCAAGCTTGATGATGATTATAAACACATTTAGTTTACATATTTTTATTACAAACTCACTTAACGTTTGTGTATAAATGAGATTCAGATAAAGATTACATTAAAATAAACAATCTATAGTCTATTCAATACGCAGTACTAAATCGAAATAGTCTATTGTCTTCACGGCATTTATTTATTTTATTTTTTTTTGTCACCAGGGTTGCGGCTTCGGTTGCCAGCTGCACCACATAGTGTATTGCCTGATATTCGCGTACGCCACGGAACGCACGCTTATCCTCAACTCCAAAGGATGGCGGTACAATAACAAGGGCTGGGACTATGTGTTCATGCCCATCTCTGATAGCTGTACCACAGCTTATGATGATAAGGTTGTGCAGTGGCCAGGTAATTATTGATCAGTTTTGATGTATAGTGTTATAAAGGTATGAAGAACATGGTGTAAAGTTCACTCATCCTTCACTGAAAAGGGAGTTGTGTCTGGTGTACTACTGCTAGACGATTCATGTCGGGAGCTTGTATATATTATTATGCTAATCGCGCGGTTAACTCTGCTTGCGCGATGCAGGATTTTGCGTGACGTCAGTGTGTGTGACGCGTAGTTTGCTTGTTAATTATATGGTTATTGTTTTGCTAGGCGAAAGTTTGTAGCTTTTCTAAGAACTCATTGCGCATACGGCGCTCGCCGAGACTAATCGTCTGGGTCACGGGCAAAATTTATAGCCAAAATGATAGTACAACCATGGTCAAAGGTTTCATCGGTTATCTACCGGAAAAGCCGAATTAAATTGGCGAAAATTAAATGTTTTAAGTTATGTTTTTTTTCAAAACGGTATACTTTGTTTGTTGTCAGAAAACACATTCATACATTCTTCTCACAATAGTGTGTTGTAGTTATCGTCAATATCGTCTTAAACAGCCACGTATAGGTGTCAAATTACATGTTGAATACAGATTAATGCGATGAAGTCAATTAATTAGTTGATTACAATATTAAAACACCCAAATCTTTAGATTGTGTTACGTTTTTGACACACACAATACAACTGATGTGTTTGTTTACAATTTGGATAAACTGATAGTTATATTAATTTCATTTCGAGATAAAACGAAATTATCAATAAAGGTGGTGGTGTATGGAGACGAAAACTATGCGGATTTTATTAATTATATTATTCTAAGAACTCGACCGGTGCACCGCTGAAGCATGTAATGATTTTTATATCAAAATGCAACTAATTTTGTGGTTCATTATGCACTGTGAGGCCTTGTTTACATTATGCTAATTACAGGCGTGTGACAAACATGTTGTTTATAATAAGCTACGTGCTCTGAATGAATGGATAGTGGTATTTCATTTCCATAGGCTGTTGATAAAATACTTTGTACAAAAATTGAGTACCTACTTAAGGGAGAAGCGCTAGCCGGCGAAATTCAAAGGAGAACATTCAGGGTCCATACATATTTGGGCCTTGTCTTAAAGTGGCAACGAAAAAAAAATGGATCCTGACGGTTAGAGCTACCCATTTGGAGCAATATGGCAGAAAAGCGGTAGGATTACTCTAAACCAAGTTATACAAGTTCAGAAAACAATAAATGTATTAAAATTACATACCATCGAAGCTGTATAACTTGGCTTTTACTCCAAATTACTAGTACTAACCACACGTATCATTTTGATCAATGGCTTTTTTTTTCAATTTTCTGAAAGTATCAGAAAATTCCCAAGAAAAAAATGATCTCCTTGCATAGGTTTTTTGTAATTTATACTCAATAGGTTTATTGCATTCCACAATGTGAAATTAGGTGGTAGGTGATTTGCGCAACAAGTAAATATTTACACAATTATGATCATTACAATTATCAATACAACTCTCTTAATTGTAATTTTATTTGATTGACCATTACTAGAAACGGCGCAGTCACTAGAATGCATTATGGAAAATATAAGCTTGGCAGAATGTCCTGAAGATATGCTACGGGTGCCACCAATGATAAACGCGACATGTAATTTTTTTTATTCTGTGGTTTGCACCTTTTGTGGCCTGGGGGCCAAGTTCTTTCCCAATGTGAAGCAATATTAGAAATTGGCCTCTGATGTGTAATTGGCCTCTGTTTAATCGGTTAAATACTTTTTTGTTTAAATTCAAATTTAGAATTTTATTTGTAAAAAAAAGCAATGCAGTTGGCATGATGGGAACAAGGTTTATTTATATTAACCCCGAGTAATTATTTTACTGTTTTGTATTTAATAAATCGTATTTTCTGATATTATTAGTGGCCAATCTTATTTTTGTGTTATTCTTATTTTAAAATTCAAACTCAATGTGTAACCTCTTTACACTCAATGTAAAATAAAACTTTCAAAGTTTATTTTTAATTTTTAAGTGTGGCTGTATCGAAACTGTTTAATGTTTGATTGAAGTTCTAAAGATGCGATTCTACCAAAATTGTGTTCAGCATTATGTCCACAAACTGTAAACTCGTTCTCATCGCCAAAACTGTATCTATGTAATTTTTGTAGGCGTACAGTACAGCATATTTTTTACTTAAATGTTTACTTGAGTGAGTTCACCGAAATAAATATTTGTGCAGTACAATGTCGCACAGTGTTGCACCCTGGTGGAATAGTGCCTTGAAGCGGGATAGTACAATGCACTTATAGTTACAACGTACTTTTGTAAGAAGTGTGTATTTTCAATTTCTGAATCAACTGCTATTTTAATGTTTTCGCATGTTATTTGCACCGACATTGAACCAAAATAGTACGGTCAGTATCAAAAAGGTGTATACATTGACAAGAATTCATTTAATTGTATACAATCCTTGTTCGTTAATATTGTATAATTCGCTAGTCACAAAACATATTAATCACTGGGTACTTAATTAGGTATTTTAAAGGTTAGTCAATAACGTTACTTTTTATGAACTGAATTGAACGTGATTTGTATGAAATATAACACTGTGATGTCACTGGTTTATAGAATCAAAGGAATTTTACAAGTATATCTTCGCATAATATTTAATGTCTGTGCTATGATGGAAGTTTTTAAGACGAGCGGTCGATTTTTCTATGTGATTTCATATTTTATTTTTGACCGTTTCAAATAATCTGTAGCAGGAACAAACTGGTATAGTATTATGGAACGCAAATTGTAGATAACCAAATGCATTTATGTCGACGTATACATCTTTTTGAGGCTGACTGTACCTGTAGTAACAGTTTTCGTGTCACCATAAACAAAGCAAAAATTAATTCGAAACCATATTTTATCATTGGGTGTGAATATCTAGCTACGACCCTGTTACTCTAAATTAACTTATATCTATATGTTCGTGCTAAGGGAACTATATGTTAATAATATTGAAACGGGTGTTATATAATAAAAAATAATAATTAAATGTTCTACGTACTCTCGTGCAATGAAAATTAATATTCAAATAGAAGTTTTACTCTTAATTTTAGAAGAAAAATGCTTGTATAAATAAAAGTATAAAATACTTGTAAAAATAAAAGTATAATGCAGAGGGAGCCAACCTCTGCATTATACTTTTATTTATACAAGTATTTTTCATATTAAAACTTCTATTTGAATATTATTTCAATTATATTACATTTTATTTATTTATTCTATTACCATCCCTTCACATTGGGAAAGAGATGCAGCTATACCTCCAGTATAGCTTCATCCCTTTCTCACACTGAAGTAATAATAAAATAAAACTGTTCTTTGATGTAGTGGTTGGCCCCTTGAGTAAAACTTGACTATAAGATGCTTAACCCTTTTCATTCCTCAAATGTCCATGAAATTCGAGTTTTTTTTAATAGTCTTGTTCATTTCTTTCAGTAACGTACGACGCCAAGGTGTTGTCTCTAACGTTCATAGACTCGATATCTCAGAAGCCCAAGTTTCTACCGCTTGCCATACCCAAAGACTTGGCTCATAGGTAAACCAAAACAATTTTTTTCTTTTTCATATTCTTACTACATGCATTTTAGCATTGCATTAGAATTGATATAGGTACATCATTTTTAAGCCACTTATTTTTCCTTAAGTTCTACAAAATATTTCATTTTAATATTACTTAGTATTTAATAAAAATTAATGACAAAATAAAGTAAAAAAAAAATGGATCTCTCTTCTAATATAAGCCTCTTCCATTTTTGATATGTTATATAATATTACAGGATAACTCGGTTTAACGGAGACCCTTCATCTTGGTGGATCGGTCAGATGTTAAAGTACGTGCTGAAACCTCGGCAAGCGATGCAGAAAGCGATCAACGAGACCATCGCTAAGATGAACTTCAAGACGCCTATTGTTGGGTAAGATATAATATCACTTCTGATTCAATCAAAATGTGACTAGTCTTTTCCGAACTATGTCGGGGTCAGCTTCCAGTCCAGCCTGATGCAGCTGAATACCAGTATTTTACATGGAGCGACTACCTATCTGACTTCCACAACCCAGTAATTGGGTAACACGATATCCCTTGGTAAGACTTGATGTCAGACTTTCGGGCTTCTGACGACCCGTAACGAGTGTCAAAGATCCACAAATGACAGCCGGGACCAACGGCTTAACGTGCTGTCTGAGGCACGGATGAGTCTCGTTATGTAAAGATGGTCACCCATCCACGGACCAACCTTGGCAAGCGTAGCTTAACCATATGGATAGGCCCATATGGCTGTTAATAACACTTCTGATTAACACACATAATAATAACATAACAACATCATGCCTGTTGTCATCGAGGGGTAAGACAGGGGTGTGCCTGTAAATACATTCACAATTCGCGAGTTATGTTTAATCATTATCTAGAAAAAAAAATGCTACCATTTGATTAATTCGTTTCGTGACATTTTGTTAAAGCCACTTATTTAATAACTACTATACTGCTATTTTATTTATGCATATTATTTTCCTGTTCTTAATGTGTTTTTTCATGAATAGAGGAAAAAAAATAACATGTCTCTAAAGAGGAAAAATAAGAATAAATATTTCTGTGTCCAACTGCGATACGCATCGCTTTACATACAAACACATGTTCAAGGCTATATTTTGACATTTTGAGCCATTTTTTTAGCAATAAGGGCGATTTTCGATGTTTAAATGTAACTACTGACGTGTGTTTTTCCGAACCATAAACGGTGTTGGTTGAAACAATTTTACATCTGCGATAAGTTTCATTTTAATTTAAATGTTCCATAAAATTAATTACTTTTGCGTCGTTTTGTTTCCATAAAATGCATAACTATGTAGTTTTACGACAATAGCTGTATTGTTCCAAGTTTATTTACCGGATAATGTGCAGTTACTAAACGTGATAATGATTTCCATTCTGTTAATTTATTGCATATTTTTCATATATTTTTGTCATTACTTTGTTGTAAAAAATTTGCTATTATTTTAAATTATACACATTCGTTGTCATAAATGAATTTAAATAATGACTTAATATAGTGTTTTAATCATTTATGCTTTGGTTTTTAAATATTAGTTGCGAGCCAAACACGTTTTTTCAATGTACAGGTAGGCATTAGCATACTTGTTATGAGCTTTCCTAAATTAAATGATTATTTTCTGATAAAGAGGTCTGATATTTGTGCAACGTGTTTATTGTTTATTCATGATGTAATCTGTGTGTTCCATTCAAACGTCACATATATTTGTAGCAAAAAAAAACTAACCGATACAAAGTAAAGCCCTGTAATTATTAATTATTATATAATGTACAGACGCCAGCACATCAAGCTATCACTAACGGTCAAATTTTCTCAATTCAAAATGAACCTTATGTCTTTGCAATAAAGTTGAAATACTATCAAATCAATTTGACAGATTGTGGTAACTTGATGTGCTGGCCTCTGTACTGTGAAGGTCAGAGGGACCTTCACTTACAGAGCTTAGTGTAATGTGTTGTAGGGATTTCTATCCTTCAAAATACAAACACACGGGACTGCCTCTAATGTATTAGTATATTGCTTTTAACGAATACATGCGTCAAGCAGCACGGCTACTGACAGAGTCTTCTTTTCTTTTATCAAAACCTATCAAACTATTCTATTATTTTGAAAGGTCGAATGCTGTCAGTTATATTCTAACCAACCAGGCTCTTTAAGTTCAACGAGGTTTCACTTTAGCTGTACAGTACAGACGCCAGCACATCAAGCTATCCCTAACTGTCAAATTTTCTCAATTAAAAATGAGCCTTATGTCTTTGCAATAAAGTTGAATTACTATCAAAGAAATTTGACAGAATGTGGTAACTTGATGTGCTGGCCTCTGTACATAGTTTCATTAATGAACGCTTTTAAAATGAAGTGAAAATAATAATGGAAAACTAAAAGTACAGTTAACCAAAAAGTCTCAAGTAACTACGCAGTTACTTGAGAGTTTTTGGTTAACTGTACTTTTTACTTCTCTATTCAACGTTATACTATGGTTCATTCTATTCTATTCCAGTGTGCACATAAGAAGAACAGACAAAGTGGGCACGGAAGCAGCATTCCACCACATACACGAGTACATGGCGCACGTGAAGGACTACTACGACCAGCTGGAGCTGACGCGCAGAGTCGACGTGCGGAGAGTGTACCTAGCTACTGATGATGCTAACGTGAGTTTATTCACATATGTTACATCCATGCACAAACATACAGAAATACACCCAACAAAACAAATTTACCCACCAAAAAACTCACCCCCACACAAACTCACCCCCATTTAAACTCACCCCTTCACAAACTCACCCCCATACAAACTCACCCCTTCACAAACTCACCCCCACACAAACTCACCTCCTTAGAAACTTACCCCTTCGTGTTAAGGCGTAAGATCCTAAGGGGGTGAGTTTATGATAATAAGATAATAAGCTCAATGAAACGAAAACCCGAGTTTATATTATAATTTCATTAACATTTGTTTACACCTTGGCCCAGATAAATTGATATGATGTGGTCATTTGCAAGTCCTATAAAAGCTGATACTGGCCTCTTCAATCATCAATAGGTGTTATTAATTATTATACTATGCTATTCTTTAAGTAATTAATATAAAACTATTCTATTAAAATCCATTACCAGGACAGAAATACATAAAATTTAAATATTCAGTACATTAATTTTTTTTTTTTGTTTAAATACATTAGATTACACTTTTCTATAAATAAAAGCCTTTTTACAACTATGTTGGGGTTGGTTTCCAGACTAACCGAATGCAGCTGAATACCATTATTTTACACGGAGTGACTGCCTATCTGACCTCAACTATCCAGTAACTGGGTAATACCATACCCCGTAGTAAGACTGAATGTCAGATTTTCGGGGCTCTGACGACCCGGGACTACCGGCTTAACGTGCTATCCGAGGTACGGAAAAGTCTCGGTATGTAAAGATACTAAGATAGACATCCACGGACCAACCCCGGCAAGCGTAGCTTAACCTGGAATCGTGCGGCTGTTATAAATTAGCCACGAGTTTGTCCACCGTATTCAGATCGACATTTATTTTTTACCCGAATTCGGTATCTTATAGGTACTAGAAGACGCCCGGAAGAAATACCCGGAATACACATTCCTCGGCGACCCATCCATCGCTAAGACAGCGGCCACACACCGGCGGTACACGCCGCTGTCGCTCACCGGCCTGCTGGTGGACCTGCACATGCTGGCCATGTGTGATTACCTCGTCTGCACCTTCAGTAGTCAGGTACAGCAATGGTGGATGCCTTGCGACCTTATTACTCAGTGTATAAGGCTAAAAACTGGTCATCCCTCAACGTTTTACACCAAAATACCGTGAAGTTATTTACCCATTCTTTCAAGAGAATCATATACACCTTCAGAGTACCTGTAGACTTTGGCCAGGTGTTCTTTTATAGAATCTGTTGTTATGATAAACTTCTTGCCAATTCATATTAAACAGTATGAACAAGAAAAGGTGCCTAAGCCTAGAGTCTAGGGTAGGCAAGGTAGGGTAGGTCTTCGTCTAGGCCCTTAGACAAACAAGTGTTAGCAGCTCGTGAACTAGTAGTGCTTTTAAAACAACACACGACCACTGAAGCCATTTTAATTGCCACCACTTGTAAAATTACAGCATGTTTAAAGAAATGCGTAATCGAACTCCCCTAGCTAGCTAGAAATAAACTACGATAACATGGCTCGCCCCTCCAAAATTCAAAACGTTTGAAAGTATTTGTGAAAGTAATTACAAAGCGCCAACAAGACTCACAACGCATGTTACTGCTACTGGAGACGAATACTTACAACTCTTTTGTAAGGATGTGACTACAAACATTGAAACAGCAATTTGAAGGGGCGCGGCATATTATCGTAGTTTATCTCTACCTATAATCTGATATAAATAACTATGCACCTAGAGCTAATGACGTCATTTTGACGCTTTGTTCGCGACGTACCAAGCGCGGGGATATGAGCAGGTTTGCGTTACTTCGACTGAGTTGTACTTTCTAACCCAATTATAACCTGATATAAATCTCGCAGGTCGGTCGCGTAGCATACGAGATGATGCAAACAAACCGCGTGGACGCGTCCAACAGTTTCTTCTCCCTGGACGACATCTACTACTTCGGCGGACAGAACTCCCACGACCGTGTCGCCGTCATGCCCAATGATGGCGCTTACCAGGACATACCGTTCCAGGTACACTATTTTGTAATATGGCCAAGGAATTAGCATCGTCACACCGCGTGGCATTCTTCTTCTTCTTTTTGTGTGGTTAGCGACTAACCTGGTGTCAGTTTTTATGCTGCCCATGAGCCTCTGACTTAGCTCCACATGCTGTTGAGAAATATCTCAGCACATGCTGGTTTCCTCACGATATTTTCCTTCACCGATTTTTAAGCAAGTGATAATTACACAATACGCACATGATTCCGTAAAATCAGAGGTGCGTGATTTGCGTTCGAACACGAGACCTGTGACTTAAAAAGATCATAAAAGAAAAGAACATTACGTTGATAATAATGAAGTTAATTTGTTTATTTTTTGCAGGTCGGCGATTTAATCGGCATCGCTGGCAATCACTGGAACGGTTACGGTCGAGGAACCAATAAGAGAACAAACATGGTGAGTTGAATAACAAAGCTTTGACTAATTATAATAACGCTTTGTTGCAACGAAAGGTTGGGCAGAGGTGTACGTCATTACACATGGATTCCCGCCGGAGCTGCACGATTGTCCGAAAGGGTTACCGCTACCCCGAAACGTAAAGGGCTAATGAAGGAACATGGATGGGTTTTAATCAGTAAGAGTCTGACACTCCCTTCCGTTCCACCCAGAGCGGGATGAGTCATTTGATGATTATACACCCTCAAAAAAAAAAAACACTCGAATTTCACAAATTGAATAATTAAAATAACATGAAGTCTTATTGCCCTAAAGAGTTAGGGATAGGTGTGTCCACTTTGTAGCTCAGAATAGGGTTGAGCTCGTGTAGTGTGGTGTAGGGAGTTCAATCCTACAAATAGAAACACACGGGGCAGCAGCTATTGAATTTTTAAAGAATACATACATGCGTTTAGTAGCACGCCTACTGACAGAGTCCATCACTCATTTCTTTTATGAAACTTATTTAAATTAATACAGGGTGGAATTTTGTAATGCCACCTGGAGGGAAAGTACTCTTAATGCTGTAGATAGAAAATTTTATTCAAAGAAAACATTCCTTTATTTTTGAATACAAAGAAAACTGTATTCAAAAATTTCAAAAATTCGCTTTCCACACCCGGGAATCGAACCGCCTAAAATCTGTAAAAATTACAACCTGTACTTTTATTGCATCGATTATAAGGATGAAATCTTTCTCATAAACTTGATAAATTAAAGGAAAGGAAAACCATGAAATCTTGACTTATAAATTTAATGTGTCAAGTTAAAGCTCGTTAACTCAAAGATCCATCTGTTTACTTATGTTAGTAATTCATAATTTTATCGTTGATGTCATTTATCCATTAAAATGAGGAATTACTATTTAGATAAGACGATTGAAGATTGGTACAAACGATTCAATCAGATGGCCTACGAGATCACCAGATCTCACCCCTTTACATTTTTTTTGTGGGGATAATATGTGAAAAATCAAAATTCCTGTATATCATTTTGAAAGGTCGAATACTGCCAGTTATTTTTGTAACCAACCGGCTAGGTTCCGCATAAGGTTTCACCTTGGCTCTACAGTACAGCCACATTTAATAGGGGTGACCCTATTATAACCAATCACTGCTACTGAGAAATTCCTAATGAAAAACATAACGACACCTTGCTTGACATGGGAATCGTATCGTATCGCATCGTGTATAAGTGCTAAGCCGTGGAGAGTTTACACTGTTCTATGAACTGCCGTTCGTCTAATGTTATTGACTAAAGCAATGCTATCTACCTACTGGTAGAGAAGAGTGATGCATGATAGAGTTACGCCAAAGTAAATAGGGCTGCGAAAAAAACGGCCTGTAAAAGCCAATAGGGGTGCTGCCTAACATTTATTTTTTAGACTGTCAGCTAGATTATTACAAAATATTTTTTCTTTTTATTACGTAATCCAAAGATTACGTTTAAATGTGGCATGAAGTCACTTCCTTATAGATTTGGAGTTGTGACGCAGCGCGCCCTCACTCCCCAACTTTGCACAACAATGAGTTTTATCTAAGTAATTTAATATTAACGATATGATAAAGTAAAAAATACTTGTCTAATATTCTTTTATTATTTGTCTGATGGACTAAACATAATATATATATTTTTTATTCTGTCATCATTCATATAGGACTGTTTCGATATTAACCAAAGCTAATACTTCTCCATTATTTCCAGAACGGGCTCATCCCTTGGTACAAGACTGCGGACCACCTGGTCCTCTACCCATTCCCGGAGTACAAACAAGTTTCGATGTACTCCGACACACGACAGAAGGACTTATAAGGACTGTCTTTCTAAACATAATGGACTAATTAACGCGTGAAAAGCGTTCAAAATCGTTTGTTTTTAGTTAAATCATGGAGTTTTGTTCTACTGATCGGCTCTTGTCAGTGGAGGTACCTACGGTCGGCAAAAGAGATGTGTGCAGGTGGGATTTATAAGTATTTGATTAGCAGAGACAGTTAAAATTGATATGCTATACAGGGTGTGACCGAAAGGGTATATAAGGTGACTGGTAATTAGTGACCGATATTTAAACACATGATTGTACTCATGATTACAATCAACTTTCCCAAAGAAACTTGTTTTGTATACTCAATAGCTGCTAATAGCTGATAGTTTCTTTGGAAAGTTGATTGTAATCATGAGTACAATCACGTGTTTAAATATTGGTCACTTATTACCAGTCACCTTATATACATACAAAAGCATATGCTACAAACAATCAAACTGAACAACTTTTACTATGGGACCAACTCCGAATCAGCTGTTCAATACACGTGTCACGTCACTCGTCGCAATGTAGGGAACAGCTGAATTTTTTTTTCACGATTTCTTATTTGGTTCCATAGTAAAAGTTGTTCAGTTTGGTGATCTGTAGCATGTCCTTTTGTATGTATACACGATTAAATTTTAGTCGCTTTAATCCCCTTAAGGGGTCAAAATTTACTGCACAGCTGATTTTTTTTTCGCGATTACACGTTCGGTCCTCCTAAGAGCCATCCTAAGAGGATTAAAACGACTAAAATTTAACCGTGTATACCCTTTCGGTTACACCCAGTATAAGGACATGCTCATATGTATGTTTGTTCTAAGGCAACAGATCGCGGTCGAACAACGAGATTGCGTCATATTTCGTCTTATGGTAATATGTTTAGAGGCGAACGCGGTCTGATTATAATATTATGCCACTGAATTGAAAGCAAAATCTCAAGTGTCTTTTTTATCTCACATCGTTCAACTGACACAATAAGTATTGTCTATCCCGTTCTACCCTATACACCCATCTCTTTTGCGCATAGTAATAATATTTATGTCGTCTACGATCGTTGAAGTTTTCGTAAGCGTCTTTTACGGGCTTGTTAATATTGTTAATGACTGTCAATAAATACTATGTGAACGTGAATTCTCATTGGATTCTGTTGAATTTCTGATAATGTGATGTTATTAATCATAGTTTAGGATATAATGTTCACGTTTGCAAAATGATCTACATACTTGAAGTTATCAAAACGGGTTTATTAATTACCGGTTTAATTCGAAAACAGGGACCCACCAGACAACGTAGAACAGTATTAGTTCAGTGTTAGAAAGGGACGAAACTATTCAGCAGGTGTAGTACCTCTTTTCAACGTGAAGCATGTTTAACCCCCACATGTGTCCTATGGACCCCATCTGTTCAGAAGAAAAATTCCTCTCCAAACAAGACAAGAAATATAACCATATAAATCGTTGAGTTTTTATAAGCAAACTGCGGCTCTAATAGGTGAACATCTAATTGGTTAAAATAATACTGTTTTAAGAAGGTCTGGTAGGCTGCCTGAAATTGGTCGTGATCCTCAAATGTCGCAATTAAACAAGATTGACATTACCAAAAAAATACTCAAAACTGTAGTACAGAAGTACTGAAATAAGAAAAGAAATTGCTGTGAAATCTCATATTGACGGAGATTTGACAGGCGAGATATCAAACTGACTCTCAAAAACCGGGGCGTAACCCATAGACTGCCGGAACGCAGATCTACGCGAGACAATAGCTTTGTAATTGTGTCTGTAATTACGGCATACGAAAGGTTAAGCTGGTTACCTATTAAAGTATTAATTCACGATTTGACTTCCGTTTATATTAGATTTTAATCTCTCAATTTGTCCTAAACATTGGCGCTGGAGTCTATGTCCTACAATATTTTATTAGCGGATATCGCGTATATACATTCCTCTCGCAGTTATTTAACCTCTGATTTTACATCACTCTGACCATTATTCTCGGTGCGATAAGATTGCTTTTGGATTGCTGCCATTGATACGTCTATCTGTCAAAATCATAGTGAGCTTTATTCTCGTTATAATAAGGTTTCTGTTGGGTTGCTGCTGTCAAGTAACATAACTGTGAATGGGCTGTTATTATGCAATTTTTGTGCATAATGTCGAAAGTGTGATATTACACCACTGCACAATACTTGTCTATTTTTAATAATTGTGGTGTGATATTAAACGAAATTCTCCATTGATAGGATGAACCTTTGAACGCCATTGTCACATATACGTGACAAGGAAGCGCATGTACGCCAACGCTCTATAATACGAAATAAACAATTAAATCATTACTTTTGTGAGTGTTTATATAGATAACTTAAAAATTTAAACTCTCGTACGTATTTGATGACATGATACACATTAAAAGACACCATGGATATTGGGAAACACCATGGATATTGATAACAAGAAGTAATAATGTAGCTTGGCGTGGAGGGCACGTGTGTGCGCGTTTATGCTCTGGCGTTCAAAAGGTTAAAGTTTAAATCGGATAATTTACCTGCATAATGTATAATTTACCTGGATAATGTATAATTTACCTGGATAATGTATAATTTACCTGGATAATGTATAATTGTTCTATATCATTAACTAGCTGACCCGACAGACGTTGTCCTGTCTTAACTGTGATACCTACCTACCTACCCTACCTACCTACCCTACCTACCTACCCTACCTACCCTACCTACCTACCCTACCTACCTACCTACCCTACCTACCTACCTACCCTACCTACCCTACCTACCTACCCTACCTACCTACCCACCCTACCTACCCTACCTACCTACCTACCCTACCTACCTACCCTACCTACCTACCCTACCTACCTACCCTACCTACCCACCCTACCTACCCTACCTACCTACCCTACCAACCTACCTACCCTACCTACCTACCTACCTACCTACCCTACCTACCTACCTACCTACCTACCCTACATACCAAAAAAAAAAAATGTGTTCTGCTATTCAGGGCGGAGATAAATCCAACGAAACAAAAACCATGAAAATTGGTCCAGCAGATCTCGAGTTATAATGGAGGGAACAAACCCGACTTTCTTTTATATATATAGATTTATTCTTAAACTCTTTTCTATCTGAGAATTAACTGCTGATTTATTTTGCATTTAGTTTTTCTATAAAGTGTTCATGTTTACTTGAATTACCGAAATGAATCAATGTTACTTTCTGTTTTCATACATTTATTGGCACACTCAAAGACCTAGTGCATAGGAGCGCCATTTTGAATAACAATTCTAACTCTCAGTAAATACATTCCATTCTAACTTGTTCCTTAATATTATGAACTAAACATGAATAACAATTTATACCTTAAGAAGATGATTTTATTATCACTGAGCAGAAGAAGGATTTAAAAGTAACCGTCACAAATATTTAAAGAAACGAAAAAAAATGTTCCGCTATAAGTCTCGTGGAAGCGAGATGGAAGCATTTGCAATAATGATTCCTTTAATTGCATTCTACATCTACATTCTAATTTTATCTAAAACGCACTGTCACCAATGTTTGTGAAACACTGAAACTGAGTTGAATATTTGAAACGGTCAAAACTAAAATATGAAATCACAGATAAAATACCACTCGTCTTAAAAACTTCCATCACCGTACAGAAATTAAATATTATGCGAAGATGTAATTGTAAAATTGCATTTAATGCTAATAAGTATTCCATTTGATTCTAAAAATCTGTGACGTCACATTGTTATATTTCATTCAAATCACGTACAAATTCCACGTTTCGACAGTTCAAAAAAGTAACAAAAGTAAACCCTTTCCCCAATTGCTAAAGAAAAACTTTCACAAGTGTGTCCAGACACGAAGGAGGTTGCTATGCCCCTCATGTTCCAAAAAGGATGGTGCCATTCGTTATGTATAGCACCATCTCTCTCTTGCATAGCTATAATGGCTATTCTCCCTCTCACTTGCAGCGATTCAGAAAAGTTGGTGATACTGTAAAACTAACCCTAGTTCAACTAAGAAAATAGTACTGATATAAATTCACGTTTCTAACGCGGCCTATATGTGTTGATAACATGTCTTTGTGTTATACTGTGTATAAATGTGTTCGTTTATAAGTCCATTTGTGTTTCGTTGGCGCTGCTGTGGTATAAACTCCTTTTAATATTAAGTTTATAAATATAGCCTCACGTCAGTCCGCCTTTAACGGTTCCACTACAGAAGCCGAGTCAAAGCAATATTGACTCAAATGTTGGCTCGGCTGGTCCGAATCTGTTTTGCTGATTGACATTCTTGGCTCTAACTGTTTGGTCCAATATAATAATTGGGTGAATTGTAGTAAGTTGTGCCAGCAGTTTCTGCATGTCTTTATATATAGGCATAGGCTCAATTTAAACCGCCGGAATGGAATGGAAGCGACTTTGTGTGCATAGAAAAATGAACTTTATGTCATTTGTGTAACGTATAAACTAGAAAAGAGCTTAAAACTGCGGCAATCTTCGAGAATGCGCCAGAATTCTCAAGAAAATACTCGACTTGTTATTTGGCTTTATACATTACACTATTGACATAAAGTTCATAATGCTTCGCTCAAAAAAAACGCTTCCATTCCGTTCCGCGGCAATGTACATAATTGAGCCATAAAGTTATTGACACTTACTGGTTGGATCCAATACACAAGCAGCGCTAAAAAGAAACTTTTGTGACGTCATTTTATAATAATTGCAGTGTTAAAATATATTTGCGAGTCTCCGTGATTACCTTTCGTATTTAATGCCAGCAATGTGAGTAAAACATAGGTACAATAAATAAAATATGTTTAATTAAGAGAAGCTAAAATAACCTTTATACAAATCGGTAAAAGGTTTCTTTTTCTCTAAAATAAATTTGGATTCTAAAATAAGATCTGAAATTAAACATGGCCCATGATGAAACCCCATGACCTGACTTGATTAGGCAAATTATATCGAATTTTAGTTAATTTATATAAAGAATTTAGTTCTCTTTTATTTATATTTTGGCCGTTCTATTTTTAAATTCAATGAATGAATGAATTAAATGATTCTTTGTATCAAAAAAACTTTTGCTCATGTATGTTAAATTCTTTGTTGTTTATGTTTATTTATGAATGTACCTTTGTTAATATAGTTATTACTATCTACATAATATGTAGCCGTGTATGCAATTATGTCTGAAAAGCATTTATATATCAGTTACGTAATTACCCAGAGTGTGTAACCGAGTGCTATTATACGTACATGCCTTATATCTGTTAATAATCGATCATAAATATAGAAAATATTATACAAATATAAAAAAAATATAAAGTTAAAAAAATAAACAAGAAAATAATTAAAATATTCTCGAATAGTAGTGCAATTCAGAATTATTTTTCTGCAATATTCGTGTGTTATTTTATTAGAATCAAAAAGGTTATAGTGCATGCTACCAGTTATAATATGTTTCGATTTTTTTTCGATTTATAGCAGATAGTTTTATAAAAGCACATATTCAAATTTAGATGTTATTCCATAATATTTATTTTTCCATAGTCAGTAATAATAGATTTGAATAGAACGGTGATAACTGGTGAATTTTTAACTTTGTATCTGTCGGAGCTTCTGTAAGATGTATGATAACGTAACATGGACCTAAAATGTGTGTATATAGCTTTATAATATTATAGTGTATATAGAAAGGAAAAATAATATAAATAAATGATAACATGTGAAGGTCTTCCGAATTTTATTTCATCTGGAACTTCTTTATCCCATACTTCTTTTTCTTTTTGTGTTGATGGCAATCTAAATGGACTTTGCCCAGAATTCGGCTTTGTGTTTGGTGCTATCACTAGCGTCCATCAGTTCCTGTATCGTGCATACGGCAGGACACGATATTAAGTGTCCCATCATTTGTGGAACAGCACCACATTTAAAGGCGGAGTTGTCTATGATTCCCCACCTGAGTAGATTTTCCTTGCTTCGGCCAACCTGGGTCCGGAGTCTGTTTAAAGACTTCCAAGTTGGCCAAGGTAAGTTACGGCCAGGAGGAAGACCTTCAGCAGGTGGAACGAGTGGAGTGGGTAAGGAAGCACTCTCTCCACAGCTTTAGTCTTTCTCCCATTTCTCATAAAAAGCCATTGTGTTCTCCGCTGTCCCAAACTAGTGCTCACTGTACTCTAGTGGGGGGTTTTTTTTTTCAGGCTGGCTAATCATCCAATGACTGCTCCCGCTCTGGGTGGAGCGGAAGGGAGTGTCAGACTCTTACTGACTAAAACCCATCCATGTTCCTTCCGTAGCCCTTTATGTGCCGGGGTAGCGGTAACCCTTTCGGACAATCCCGCTTACCCGGCAAATTCTAGTGAGGGTTACAGATAAGCAGTGCCGCTCTATCTACCTAGTGTAGTAGTTACTGGTGCAAGCATCTTGTTAATACAGTCGCCAGCACATCAAGTTACCACAAACTGAATTTTTTCAATCGATTTTGAACTTTACTGTCAACGTTTTAAGGTTTAAAATCATTTGGAGAAATTTGACGGTTTAGAATAACTTAACCCTTTAACCGCCCGACTAAGTATCAGTTGTCGTGCCCCCAGCGCCCAACTCATAAAAAAAAAACTTTTATTTCAGACGAATATGGTCTTGCAATTACATAAACAACGAAATCCGAACATAGATTCTCAGTCGTATAAACACGACTCAGGCGGCACGGGCACGACAACATTTGTCGTATTAATCCGACTGGGGCGGTTAAAGGGTTAATGCACTGGCGACCGTGCAGGCGGCATGTTGCGCACGGGCTCTTGATGTGAATAGTTCTTTGTTCTTTTCTAGGATTTTATTAGAACCTATTAAAATGAACCACATTTTGGGTTTAGTAAATCTAAAGATTAGGTACCTATACAGACATGACACGGGCTTTTTTTTGAGGGTGGGAAATAGTGAAATGACTGTCAATACTCAATCATTTATTGCATTCCACAATGTATATGCTTAGGTGGTAGTGCTCCTTCCGCTCTGGGTGGATCGGAAGGGAGTGTCAGACTCTTACTGAGTGAAACCCATCCATGTTCCTTAGCCCTTTATGTTCCGGGGCAGTGATAACCTTTTCGGACATTCCCGCTTAAATGAGACAGGCTGCATTTATAATGAATTATTATTATTGCTCGAAATACAAAATTGATAAATTCAAACGCGGATAGGGAAACAGTTGTAAAGAAAATAAATACTTAATATTTCACTAAAGTAATTGCAACATGCCGCTAGTACAAGTAAGATGCTTGCACATAAAGACACTCGAGCACGCTTGCACGAAATGATTGTTCATGCAGGCTTATCATGCTTGCAGTTACGTGGTAGCCTTATTTAAGTATCGTCAGGACAGCTGCTGCCCATCCTGACATAATCGCCACACCAAGATTAGAACAACCTTATTACATACACATAATAAGTTAAGCCATACGTTAAGTTAACCCATTAGATGTTCGCCTATTAGAAGTCGTTTGCTTATAAGAGCTCAACGATTTGTACGGGTACAGTCATATTTATCGTTACGAGAGAATTTTTTATGATCCATAGGTTTATAAAAAAATTCTCTTTCTACGACATTTGAGGGGTTAAACCATACCTACAAATAATAGTAATAATTTGGTACCGAAGACATCGGCGGTACACCGCGGAACTGAGCCACTATATCATTGCGCTAATCGAGCTTCTGTAGTTGAAGCTGATATTGTGGATATAGATGATATAGTGGCCCATCTTAACCTTTTGAACGCCATTGTCGCGTATACGTGACAAACAAGCGAATACCCTGTATGCCAAGTACACAAATAAGTATGTCGTACACTATAATACGACATAAACATTTTTTTTTTAAATTTATTTATATTTATTTGGAAAAACAAACATTAAATAAATAATGAGGAGTCCAATTTCAAAACCCGCCAAAACACTTTTCATTAAAAAACGGTAAAACGTAAAAATCCTTACAAAATCATTATTCTAAACAACATCTTTAAAAAACCACAGTGACAGCTTTATATTGAGACTGGCAATACTTAAGAACTTTGTTTATTATATTACTCTTTGGTTTACTGGGAGAATAATTAAAAATAACGGAAAAATAACCATTCATATTTTTGTTTTAGCGGATTTTGATGTATACATTTGATTTTAGCGGGGTTTGCAATAAACATGGTTCGTTTTGGCGGGATTCGCAACTGACAAATTTGTACACGTGGATGGTTTTATGCAGTCAACAGTCATGAATACTAAAATGTTGATGAAGCAATTTACATTATTTTATAAGATATGGAGGATCATAAAAATTAATAATACGGGTTAAAGTATGAAAATTATTTATTATTATGGAAATTGACCCCCGGAACAGTTTAAATTTACAACTAATAAAACAACTAACTACTTTAATAAAACTATAGATTTGATAAAATTTTGCATAACACCATCCCCTTCACTTTAACAAGTAGTTTGATACCAAACTTTACGTACCGTTTCTTTTGCTCCGTCGTACGTTTCCATGTTGATCTATCACTAAACTTTTTCTCTTCCTAGCATGTTTAGGATCACATTTAGTAACAAATTGTGTAGAATCATCCATTATTTCTTGATAAAAAAACATAAAAACCGACAGCACTTCTTCACTTTGTTGACAAAATTGCCATACTGTTTGTTGTGTTACGTTGAGCAAATGCCGTGCTGTGATTGGTCGATTTGGATTTAGCGGAATTTGAAATGCACTGGAACTCTTTTAGCGCTGTTTGCAACAAACTGTTACTTTTGAAAGCTGATTTGTTAGGCTTATAGCGGGATTTGATCATATTTTTTAAACCAAGAAAAAAGAATGAATGATGGCGCTTCTTATCCAAGCGAAACAATGTTTTTGTTCAAAAATCGTTTTGGCGGGTTTTGAAATTGAACTCCTTTACACATTAAGGATAACAAAAAACATAAGATACAAAAAAATACAAATGTGAAATCAACCACGTTCTCCACAGATAAACAATGAGACAGTTAAAAATTGGTAAACAACAAAAATTAAATTAAACAAATAGTGAGGTTAGCATTAACAACACCAATCAATGAAGCTATAGTGTCGCACAACGTAATTACATAGTCACCCTAGCTTTTCAATGAATCGATCAACATTTGCCTAAACCTTCCTTGGGGTAAAGCAAACCAGATCTAGACTGCAGAAATACTTATTATAATTGCTCGTAAGGCGACGAATAGGCGCACGAAATACCTACAGGTCGTGCCCGCACCTCTCGTCCCTGACATGTCCTGGGAACTATATAACATAGCCTGTTACTAATATCTAAGCAATCATACAAGTTATTGCATAAGTCATATAAAAATTTAGTTTCAAGATAAGTACGCCTTGAACTCAAAGAAAGCAGATTGTACTTTTCAAGTAGCTCACTATAAGAGAGATAACAACTTTTTAAGCAACGGTAATGCATAAAATTTTCGCTGTATGCTTTCTATACACTCACTGTATTTATTGTAGTAGGGGTTCCACACGGGTACTGCATATTCTAATTGTGACCTTATCAGTGATCGATACAGATGTAAATATGTACTAGGGTGCCTGAAATCCGTGGCTGATCTCATCACAAAGCCGTACATGCGATAAGCATTATTGATGATTTTATCTACATGTGCGTCTAAGTGCAGTTTATCGTCCAGTAATACTCCCAGATCACGGATCAAACTCTCCCTTGCCAGAATTACGCTATGAAGTGCATAGGGATATTTAAATATATTTTTATTCTTCGTAAAGCTAATACTATAACATTTAGAGATACTGAGTTGGAGTTTGTTCTTGGTGCAATAATCTACAAGACGATTAAGATCATCTTGAAGCAATTGACAGTCATGTGTACTTTTAATGGGTCTAAATATTTTAAGGTCATCAGCGTAAAGTAAATATTTTGAATTATTAAAGCACATGCCGATATCATTTATAAATATAATAAATAACAAAGGGCCCAGTATCGAGCCTTGGGGCACCCCTGATGACACAAATATTAAATCATTACTTTTGTGTCGTACATATTTAATGACATGAAACAAATTAAAAGACACCATGGATATTGGGAAATTAACGATAACAAGAAGAGGTACCTTGGCGTGGAGGGCATGCGCGTGCGTTTTGCTCTGGCGTTTAAAAGGTTAAGCTATTATTTCAAGCTTATCAATCAACTAGTCCGTCTATTCCTCCATGGTCGACCGACTTTATACTCGCTTTTCTGCTCATACGCGTGGATAACAGGGCACAGATACATCACGTTTTTCCGCTTAGATTTCTTTGAATCGTGCGCGTGTGCGATCACCACTTACCCTCTTTATATGGAGTCCCGCTACTTTTAATTAGTTTTCCTGTAGCCGTACGGAAGGGTAAGTAACGCATCTCTACAGCTCGCCAAACGGGACTTCCATAATGCAATTATGTAGAAATTTTATTGATTGGATAGGCCACGAGAGTAGCGGGTGAGGAGCGAGAGCTAGTTAAGAAACACGCATTAAAACTGGAAATAAGGAATCGTGGTTGACTTGATGCTTGCTGTCGTAGGTTATCTGGTTTTAACCTTTTTATATTGAGGTGAGCGTAGAACCTGTTAGTCTATACTTTAATATTGTAAAGCTGAAGAGTTTGTTTGTTTGAACGCGATAATCTCTGGAACTACTGGTCCAAATTGAAAAATTATTTTTGTGTTGGATAGTCTAAAGGCTCTCTATGTACACGCTACGACCAATAGGAGCCGAGCAGCGGGTGATTCCGCACGGGATCAGCTAGTTATAAAGATGGACTCCAGATATTTGATTTAATTAAATAAATATTTATTCTGAATTAAAATGGGTAAAATATTAATATTAAAATCTTAAAAATACTGTACTTACAGTATAAATTATTGTGAGATGTCTGTACTAGGATAAACCTGTATCACAGGCGTAACTTAGGTAATGTCATAAATAGGAATAAAGAATTGTGACGTCATCAGACCTACCATAGAAATAGATTCTTTTTTTTTTTTTTTAAGGCTGGGAAATCATCCGCTGACAACACAATTCTTTATTCAATTTATTGGATTTGCATTTATCCAGCAGTCTTTTGATTTATACTGTTGGGACTTGCAGTTAACAGTTATTCAACATTAACATTAGGTAGGCCTCCGGGTTACTAATCAGATGCCAGCTAGATGTTTTCTAAACAAATGCACTCTCAAAAATAAACAACTCCAATAGTACCTATAACCACTTTCTTGAACCTCACTTTTAATGGCCTCATAAAAAGCGACGGCGGCGAAAGTAGCCCCTCTCGCCAAGTTCAATGGCACGGCGTAACAGTACCGTGTCGACTCTTGCGCCAGCTGTATCTCGCCTGCAGTAGTACATGGATCCAGGATGTGGAGAGTGCTAATAATTGTCGTTTGTGGTGTCACCACCGTGCTGCCGGCTAAACATTTGCCTAAATGGAAGAAGCAGGTTGGTTTTATTATTTTTGGTTTTTGGTGTTCTATGTTTCTATGTAAAGGTATCCAAATAGGTTAGTAAGGTGCTTACTGTTAGGAAGTAAATAAAACTACGTATTCAATGGAAAATAAATACAAAATAGGCAATACAAATTATGAATTTTTGTTAGTTTTACTAGACAAGTAGGGAAGTGGCTCATTCATTGAATAATTAATGATTTACCGACACCTATTATATTAAAACAATGCAAATGTTAATATGACACCTAGAAACCGAAGAATAAAAAGTAAAAAACATATTTATAACTACATTATCTCAGGTCGGTAGTTAAATTAATAAAAGTCGGGGGTGCCTTATTCTTTTGTTTAATTTTTAGTTTTTTTTTTTATATAAGTACGTTTAAAAACAAATAATAAGCACAACAGATGAGCAAATGTTTTCACCGGCAATTTCCCGCGGCCTACTTTCTCGTTGCTTTCTCGCGGCTCATATTAGAAAGTTCCTTCGTGAGTCAGCGAGATGCGTGCGATCCTGTGGTGAGGATGGAAGGAGAGCCCATCGCTTTCTATACCTCAAACATGTAGCACTTTACCTTGAACTTGTAACATGTTAACTAGAAAAAAACCTGTGCGAATTCTGAGCAAGATGAGATTGCAACCGGATTTGACTCTCAGTCAACTTAGGTGATATACCTACTTAAAGCTTTCTAAAGCATTGCATCCTATCTTATAAGCCAGTTCAAGCCAATGTACAAAAAGTTTAGTTGCCGTAAAACAGCTGGCTAGTTGGCTAACAACATCACTCTGTTGTAGTCACGGAATATACCTTGTTATCAACACAGCTATTCTATGCATTTTTAATATAGATACCAAAAAAAGGAGCGCTCTTTCGTAGCTCAATAGGCCTTATAGCAAAGTTTATTCATTAGCAAAAGAGCAGATCCTATGTCCATGTATATTCTTGAACTATCTTCCATGTGTGCAGAAAAACAGGCATGCCTATATATTTTGAACCTACTGAAAAACTTCCTCCCGTTACAATTTCTGGTGTTAGGTACTTTCTTTGGAACCTTTCATCATCTGCCAAGCGTTTTCCCAACTATGTTGTGGTCGGCTTCCAGTCTAACCGGATGCAGCTGAATACCAGTATTTTACATGGCGCGACGGCCTATCTGACCTCCACAACCCAGTAATTGTGCCATACGATACCCCGATACGATACGATTTCTTTGGAACCTTTATAACTACTAAATGTTTGTATGTGTTGTGTTTATAACAAACTATCTCTACGCACTTTTCAATCCTCGTTCACTGCAACCTTCTCACTAACCTTGTCTTCTTACGATGTGTGTAAGACGGTACACCGTATCCGACAGGCGTGTGAACTGCCGGCGGTGCAGAGTGAGCACAGCCATTACATCTGCGATGACAAGGGGGAGCCCAAGTGCCTGCCAGGGTGGCAGGGGGATCTCTGCGACGTGCCTATCTGCAAGAAGGGATGTGATCCTTTGCAAGGTAAGGCAGTAGAAAACATAAAACTAAATTAATAAAATGAAGGTTTTGAAACCATCAATGAGGCGATTATTGTCCTCCTTATCGATTTCGATAACGGCGACCCTTCAAATAACTTCCTTGCGTGAGCCCTTAGATGGCTCGCTAGACCGAATTTTGTTCTGAACACTCGGTCACAACTAGAGCAATGAGGCGATTACTTAGTTTGTAAAAGAGTCATGATTTATTAATCAGCCAGACGGACTGCATTGATTGGATAATCAGATTTGTATACTCATCCGTCTTAAACAGCAATCGATAACAATATTTGGTATGTACATATCTACCTTATTGGTCGAGGTTCAGATACATCCAGAGATGGACTGCGAATTACTGAATACGCATATCGAATAGTGTTCATGTTTATTGCCTTAATCGAAGTTTAGAATAACAGTAGGTCGCGAATGAACGCACTAACATGTAGTTAGCACTTTCGCGGAGAAAGCTTGACAGTTCTATGCTTTGCTAAGAAAACTTTTAATCTTAACTTTTAAGTCACGATTTGATTTTTAAGAACTCGTGATTGAACTTTGGGCCTGTTAAGCTTTAGAAAGCGACTAAGGCTCAGTTCTTTACGCGCAACAATAGGAAAGATTCCACTGTACAGTTTGTGCCATAAAAATTTACCGCAATTTCAACACCTTCAATTGACATTACATTAACAAAAGCTCTCATTGAAACCGGCACATTATTGTGCTATGACAGAGTTAACGGCTCGTTCCGATTTATTTAGTTCATTAGCGATCCGTTATGACAGTACCGGGAACATTTTTGTGCAGCATTCATCTTGTTTTTGCTTTTTTATTATTTGACTTAGCAAAAGGTTTATGTTATTGGCATTATTGTAAATTGACATCTTGGTTATTTGAACGCAACTCGTAGATTATTTGGGCTTTAATACTTTTAATCTTGCTGAATAGGTGCCTAGAACTATGTCAAGCGGTGAGGTACCGTGGTAGGTACTTCCCTTAGTATGACTATTAAAGAAGCGGTGCTTTGAAGCTTATTGATAGAATTGCAGCACTTAAGAAAACAACAGGATATTTTTTTTAAACTAACTGTAGCAATTTTTTGTTTGAGATAAAAATGGGTGCTAAACGCGTGATCTACTTATATGTTCTGTAGCTATTTCATAGTATGGTTTGTTAACTTACATACTATTCCGATTGTCAGGGTACTGCAAACGTCCCGGCGAGTGCCGCTGCAAGCTAGGCTTCTACGGCGAGCGTTGCAACAAGTGCATCCCATTACCAGGCTGTCAGCACGGATTTTGCAACGAGTCCTTCGAGTGCATCTGCAGGGACGGCTGGGACGGCCTGTTCTGTTCCGAACGTGAGTAAAGTACTGCACAATGTCGGACCTAAAGCTTTAATAGATAGATAAAGAAGGATTATTATAAAATTCGTCTTCTAATGGGGCTAAATAGGAGATGAAAGATTGTAATATAGTTTTTGGCGACGGAAATTCCCATGAGACAAGTGGGATTGTCCGAAAGGGTTACCGCTACCCCGGAACATAAAGGGCTAAGGAAGGAACATGGATGGGTTTTAGTCAGTAAGAGTCTGACACTCCCTTCCGCTCCACTCAGAGCGGGAGAAGTAATTGGATGATTTCCCACCCTCAAAAAAAAAGAGGCACCCGGCTTGTTCTGTAATGAATATGTCAAGGACGTAATTTTTTATTTTATTTCCTTAATACTTCATCTTTAGCGAGTTGTTTAATAAAATTGATCGTTCCTGCAGCTATATGTCGTTCCGACTGCCACGCGACCAGAGGCTTCTGCGAGACGCCAGGCGAATGTCGCTGCAAGCTGGGCTGGGCAGGTCAAACTTGTCGGTCCTGCCAGCAGTTGCCGGGCTGTCAGCACGGGTACTGCGACAAACCTTTGGAGTGCAAGTGTCTCCCGGGGTATACTGGACTGCTTTGTCAAACACGTAAGTGTTGAAGTGTTTTTTTTTGAGTCCTTGATTTTTTTAGTTTACATCAGTAATATACTGCAATACTATTGCAAATAGCCACCATGGCAGTCAATAATATTGACCTTTTGGCTTAAGAATACATAATTTACAGTGTGAAAATGCAAGGGTTCGATAGCAGGCCTGAAATGAGTACACACGTGTCTTTTTTTTAAACATTCAAGTAAATTACGTGGCGTCTTTAGTTGCGTATACGCGGATGATATAAATTTTATGGGCTCATAATTTTACCATGGTGGCACCTTCTTCCAGCTATCTGCGCAGCCGGTTGCCATAATGAGCGCGGTTACTGTCGTCGCCCCGGTGAATGTCGCTGCAAGGTGGGCTGGACCGGTCAGTTCTGTGGCGAGTGTCACAGGTATCCTGGCTGCGTGCATGGTACTTGCAACAAGCCTTGGGAGTGCAAGTGTGAGCCTGGATGGGGAGGCATGCTTTGTGATGAAGGTAAGATATCATTCAAATTTTCTAGCGCCCAGACCTCTAGAGACCCGAGTTCTAGAGAACAGTTGTAGTCACACAGCAAGGTTTTGTCCAGTTAGCCCAAAAATGCAAGTGCCTTTTTGTTCTCGTCCTAATTTAGTTGGCACTGCGCAACTCATCTTTTTCTTGGCATCTTGGTGCTGTCATAAATCGGAATTCAGTTCTCTTTTTTAACGATTACACAATTAGTCTCACCTACAAGTAGCTCTATAATAATGATTTATCTTAATTTGCCATTTCCAGAACTCAACTACTGCGACAAGAATCCAGACACTTGCGAGAATGGTGGCCGATGTGTTTCCCTAGAATCCGGCGATGGCTTCTTCAAATGTTACTGTCAGCCCGGCATTTCAGGCAAACGTTGCGAGATCGTGCCCGAAATCGCTTCACCAACTAACGCTACAACTACTGAAGACTCGAGCTCCGAACTGCCGGAAACCTCGTCAGAGACCTCATTAGAACATGGAAGTACTACGGAACCCAATAACGGGGACAATGAGACTGAGTGATTTACTATTTAGGTGGTTTGCAGTCATATCCTAGAAAATAAGCTAGACGTAATGCTAGACTGCGTAGGATAACAATGCAGAGAGACTTGTCTTTTAATCGGGGATTGATGTCATTCTTATTGGGAACGAAGGTCTCGGGGACGTCTGTTATAGAAATTGAGATTTATAAACTTTCCAAATATCTTTTCAACTTCTGCATAAATCGTAACTTTCTCATTATGAACAGTCTACAACTTTATAGTAGGTACAGCCGGTAGATTCTTTAAAATCTCACGGTGAAGTGAAACGATGAAGGGAGCGTGAAGTGAGTTGTCATTCCACCTAATGCTTGGGATTGACACTGTTGACAGGTCACTTTAAATTCACTTCACTTACTTTTCGGTGAGATTATTACAGAATAGCGCCACAGATTATAAAAGGTAATCAAATTATGACTGAATTACGTGGGTGCTGATGCAAATGTAATGTTAAGTGAAAGATTCCTTGGTTTGGGTGAAGCTATTTATTTGTTTTGATTATGTTCGTGTTTAGAAAATACTTTGTTGTAGATACCTACACTGTTAATTGTAATAACGTGAATGTTATGATGTAGAAACTAGTGCTAACATACTTGTTAACTATCTACTCAAGCCTGCCTAATTGTGGCCTGCATTTAACTTAAATTACGTAGACACTTTTTAGCAAAGAACAATTTAGAAAAGTTGGACAGATCATATAAATTATGGAGTCATTTGAGGTTGAGGTCTTCCTTACCGCTGGGCCTACATATATTCCTATTTAAAAAGAAATTGTCGTCAAAGAACCGCGGTTTTTGTTCCTGAAGGATTTCCAAAAGGTTTACAGATATTAAATGATTTAGTAAACGTAAAAATTAGCATTATTTTGTGAATTTGGTAAAGTTAAGTTGTTAGTCGGCGGGCTGTATTTTATTTAGTCTTGATGATATTTAAACTTTTTTCTAAACGCGAACGTACAATCTGTGTGTACCTTTTCATTCATGAAATCTTTATGGTATGTGTTATTTTTCTTGTGTTTAAGCAGTTTGTGAATGTGAACGTTAATTTATTAATTGTGAATTGAGGTATGTTTGTTTTATATTTTGATAATTTAGATTTGAATTATTTATTTTAAAGTAAAATGATTAAAGAATTGACTGTATATGACTTTGTTTATTTTTTTGGTTTCTGCGCAATTTTAGACTCAAACGAACGTGAAGAATCCCTATCACGAAAAGGGTAATTATGATTAAAACATTATGATCTAATCCCCACCCCTAAAACTGGTCCGGGTCAGCGGGATCGTCCGAAAGGGTTACCGCTACCCCGAAACATAAAGAGCAAAGGAAGGAACATGGACGGGTTTTAGTCAGTAAGAGTCTGATACTCCCTTCCACCCACCCAGAGCGGGAGCAGTCGTTTAAAGATTTCCCACCCTCAAAAAAAACAAAAAAAGCTGACTAGCATACTGCCGTGGTGGTCTCCGGGCCAAGCACTTCCTCGAAGAGCAGTATTATTTTAATTTAACTTCAGTGTGAGAAAGGGATTAAGCTATACAGGAGGTACAGCTCCATTTCTTTTCCAATGTGAAGCGATAGGTGGTTGTTTGGTAACCATATTATGGTAAAAATGAGTTTACAAAAACGGAAATTTAATGTAGAGCGAAATGTAGAGCTCTACATAAGTACAAAGTTGAGTAACTTTATTGACAGATCCAGGATCGTTAACTGCGTGTACTTGTAATTGACGGAAACACGTTTGAGAACCAACGCCAAAAATTTCCATCGAAAAGCAATTCATAATTATTTAAAATCAAATATTCGGTGGTGAAATATCTGAACCTGGAAATGTTAAATGTTAAATAAACCAGATGTGATCGATCACATGAACTGGTTTCATCATTCATGGTGTAGCATGAAACGGTGGCCAATCTTAATCTGATCTTCATAATTACCTACTAAGTGTATTGTAGAGCCAATATTATAGGTGAAACCTTATGTGGATCCTAGCTGGTTGGTTAGAAAATAACTGGCAGCATTCGAGCTTTCAAAATGATGGATTAATTTAAATAGGTTTTTACTTCAACTTCGTTGTTACATAAAAGCTGAAACTTTATTTGTGTATGGATCTCTAAGGATGCGTTTCTACCAGAGACAGTGACAGCAATGATAGCCTAGTTGTGTGACCGTAGGATTGTCAAGTCATAAGTTTCGACTTCGAACCTAAGGCACGCACCTTTGAGTTTATGGATTCTTGTGCGTATTGTATAATTATCACTTGCTTAAACATCTGTGAAGGTAAACATCGTGAGGAAACCAGCATGTCTGAAAGATATTTCTCAACAGCATGTGAGAAGCGAAGAGCTAAGTCAGAAGTCCATGGCAGCATTACATCTCTGTCACCAAGTTAATCACTAATCACACGAAACGAAGATCAGAGATGTGCGGGGCGGAGATGTACGTAAAACTAACCAATAACAACACTCGTTTAGCTCAAGCTATGAAAATGAACTCATCCTATTGGTGGTTTTTTCCTCGCACATCGCCTAGCTTCCACGTACGTCTTTTAGCTGTCCAAAATAAAATAATTTTATTTTAGTTATTCATTATTAACTAAATAGGTCAAGGATCTCTACTATACTTAGATATTTCGTCTTACCTATGAATTAATTTGTGGAGAAATTGCATCATTTGGTCGATAGTACGAGTAGGTAGGCTACTTAGGTAAATAAATGTTTATAAATGTTTATTGCATCAACTAAAATTCTTATTTCTATTTACAATATGGAGCATCCTTTTAAGCAAATAGTTTGCTTGTGTTAGGAGGCTCTGACATTCTCTTAGTTTTATTATAATCATGACTACAAGGTTGTCTCAAGCTCGTTCAGGGTTAATGTGAATTTATACAATTATAAGAATTAAACTACATGAAAACACAAATGAGAGCAAAAATGAAAATAAATAGAAAATTAAATATAATAAAATGGAATGAAAAAAAGAAAACGCGCTGAGTTGTGTGTGTTATGTGTGAGTGTGAGTGTGGGAGTGAGGGTTGTTCCATTAGCGGATGAAGTATCATAGCGTAATGTGGTACATGTATTAAATGCATACTATGTTCTCATCACTTGTACCATATTTTCTATTTCGTCATAGGTCTTAGACTTAAGCCATTTTGTCAAGACGTTTTTGCATTCGCGGTATGTTAGTGGGTATATTTTAAGTTCCTTATTAAGGAGATTATATAAATAGGATGATTGCCTAGGATATTGTCTTTTTGCGAATGTAACCTTACTGAGATAGTGGGAGCAACCGTGTTTTTTCTTCTGCCTTTTGTTTTCTGTGGTTTGAATGTTAGAGTTTTATGCTTAGTTAGTATTATATGAAGCACGTAAAGCTTTCTAACTGTAAGAAGATCTGACGTACGGTAAAGGTTCTCAGTTGAAAATCTGAAGGGTTTAAAGAACATTACTTTTAGTAGCGACCTCTGAGCCCTCTCGAGGTCTAGGAATTTAATTCTCGTGGCACCTCCCCAGACAGGTAGGCAATATGCTAGGACGGATTGAGCAAGCGATATGTAAATCTGTAGCAGGAGTTTTCTCGAGGCTACACGACGCAATGTCTTGAAAGTCCAGATTAATTTCCGTATTCGCTTCATTATTAGTTCCGTGTGATTGTGCCAGGATAATCGTTGATCAACCATAATACCCAAATATTTGGTGGATTCAACTCTAGTAATTCCTGTGCAAGAACAATTTGGGTTTACAGTATAATGGCATTTATGAATCTTGATTTTGAACTGTGGGGGGGGGGGGGGTTGAGAGGTGTTGTACTTTGCGAAGCAGATGAAGTTGGTTTTGGCAGTATTTAAGGTTAAAAGGTTAAGATCAAGCCAAGCTGCTATCCTTGCCAATCCACGCTCGGCAGTTATCTGGAGATTGTCCCAGGTGGCAGCACTAAACACTATAGCAGTGTCATCTGCGTATGAAAGAATGTGTCCGTCTATGATTTTCATGCTGCATAGGGTATTTATATATATGAGGAACAATGTCGGTGCGAGCACACTACCTTGTCCTACTCCGAACAAGACGGTTTCTTCAGAGCTAATGGTATTGCCGATCTTAACCTTTTGTTTACGCTCGCTTAGATAGTTTTTGAGCAAGGCGTGGGGAAGACCTCTTACTCCAATTGATTCCAGCCTATCCAGCAGAGTGGAGACAGAAACTGTGTCGAAAGCCTTTTGGAGATCCAGGAAGACAGCAAGGCACTTACCTCCGCTGTCCACTTGACTGGTTACAGCAGAGGCAAGTGCCAGTACTGCGTCCTCCGTAGACCTTTTTTGCCTGAAACCGTACTGCGAGGACGATAGAAAGTTGTTTTTGTTAAGGTAAGATAAGAGACGTGAATTTATTAATCTTTCTATTATTTTAGATATTGATGGCAGTACAGATATAGGCCTATAGTTCGACGGATTAGTTTTGTCTCCACTCTTGTGCACTGGTGTTATAACAGCGAGCTTTAAGGCGGTCGGGTAAATAGCGTGCTCAAAGCACCGGTTCGTTAAGTGGGTTATAATTGGAACGACCAAAGCATGGGTGGTCTTTAGGAATTTGACGGTTATGCCATCCCAGCCAGAAGCACTATCTGTTTTCAGAGACATTAAAACACGGTGAACTTCATCCTGGTCCGTGTTTATTAGTGCAAAAGATGAGAGAGAAAGGTTAGGTAGTTCTAAGTAATAATCTGTGGATATAGATCGCGCTCTGTGTTCGCTTTTATAGTGGAAACTTACTTGGTTAAACTTTACCAGAATCTATGGAATCCAGACGTTAAAAAACTCACAATAATCTATAAACATATCCGTCATAACATAAACGTCGACATAATTAATTTAAAATAATAATTAATGAATTATTCACATAATCAGAACACAAACGAACGAACGTTTAAGTAAACTGATTCACTTATGGCCACTGTATTACAAATTCAAATTGATCTCGGACACTTTAAAAGGAAGGCCCCGCCCGTCTTGAATACTGGAAAGCGTCCGTTTGGGACATTCTTCCAACGTGGCAGGACTAGTTTTTGTTGTTTGTGACTTCATGTTTATTAGAGCAGTTAGGTAGATGCCAGCATATCAAGATAACCCTAGCTGTCAAATTTTCCTAATTGAAAATGAACCTTATGCTTTTGAAAAACTATCAAAGAAATTTGACAAATTATGTAACTTCTCACAGCCAACCTCTTGTTTCGTCTATCGTCATTATCAGCTGTTCTTGCAGGTTATGTGGGTATCGTTCTTTATTATTATTGTAATAGAATAAAATGGGGATGGGTCCACGGAGTACTTTATACAAGACCAGCAGTCTAAAAAGTAAAAAAAAATGAGAAATGATACGTCATATTGCGCCGGCATCATTGGGCAAAATTGATCGTAGTCATCAGTACAGGTTATGCGAGAATTGATCTTGTCGTGTGCCAGCAATGTCGGTTTCGCACGAGAGGTTCCTACAGCACAATCACCTAATTCATTCTTCCAACCAGTTCTTATATTCTTTCAGCTAAAAGATACTTTCTGAAAAACGGATTCTTTTAGTTTTATTTCCTTTGAAAGCATTGATTATGATTGTATGTAAGTAAAGTATGGTATAAGTCCTTTTTATGAGGAGGACGGTAGAACTGAATATGGTAGATATGTTTTTGATTACAAAACAAAGAGCTAATTGGTAAACCACCTAAAGCTCAGAAACTTTACAAAAATGTCGGGTCGTCGGAATCCGAGCGCGAATTGATTAATTTTAGTGAAAAAACGTGTGCAACACAGCGGATGCATAAGGGCCACCGGCTGCTGCGGCTCGCCTTTATCCCACCTAGAACGTGTGTCCATACACTTTTGTCGTACAATAAATTATATACCGTGAAATATGCCAACTTTGCTAATCAAGGTATTTTTGCCAAAAAAAAAGTTGTTTAACTTTCAACCCAAATAATAAATGTTGCCATAAAACTATTTTTTTTCTTATATTAGCGTATTTGCTTATACATTTATTTTGGCATTTTTCACGGTACCGAATGTTGGTATGTACGAGCATGAATGAAATTTAGATAATAGCCATCATTTTCGAAAATAGAAAGACGAGGCGACTGCACGAGGCGATGAATCGATAAAGACTACGCCATATTTTGTTTCCAATAGTATCATACCTTCTTTACCATCCGACAGGTCTTCAGGAAAGCATGGCTTGCTTCACACATGCCAGTTTTTTGAGGTTGTGCTTGTTATAAATCAAAAGTTGGTTATTACTCTTTAATAAACCGAGTTTGCATCAAATCCGGACGAATTTAGATACAGGGTCGGCAGATAGAAATGTTATTCAGGAATTTTTAAGTCAGAAATACGAAACTGTCAAAAAAGTGGTATTTTCTCCTTATGATAACAGGAAGACCAAAATATCGAAGAAGAGATTGCAAATGAACAGTTTATAAATACGTTAGGCTCCATGAGGAGGTTTGTTCTATAGGTTTTTTTAAGGATGTGTGTCATCTAATGACTGCCGCTCTGGGTGGAATGAAAGGGACAGTCAGACTCTTACTGACTGAAACTCACCCATATTCTTTCCTTAGCCCATTGTGTTCAGGGGCAGTGGTAACCCTTTCAGACGATCCCGTTCACTTATTCTATAGGTTACAATCAACTCATAACAAAACGTTTCGCTCTTAACCTTTTCATTCATTCAGACTTCACGTTCTGCAGCATTAGCTTCACTAACAACTCAGCAAGACGCATTAGGTGTTCAATTAATCATCCAACACATCCGATCGCCACAAAAACTAAACAAATTGCTACTTAAACAAACGTCCTTCTTTCTATTCCAGTTAATATTTTAGGAGTGGGTCCTTAGGAGTGAGTCGTATACGCCACTGAACCCAATCAATATAGTTAATACTTGTAATGGAGCTGTCTTGGCATACAGGAGTAGTGCCTTCGTCTATATAAGCGCGGGGCCGGCTGCCCGTGCGCATAACGTTCGCACACTCGAATAGTTGCTGAAAGTAATGTGATACAGTGATCTCGGATTTTTATTTTTATTTTATATACGTAAATAAACTTTGACATGACGCTGATCTTTGTTTTGATGGTAAGACGCTAATTTTTTTTGGTTTTTAAGCAAGATTGTTAAGTTGTTAAAATCAATAGAAATATAATAGCCATATAATAAATAAAACCTAGGGCCTTGGGGTCCGATTGCCCTATGTTTATCGAGACATCGCCAAGCGGTTGGTCGACTCTTCACGTGACCAGAGGGCTGGGCTATTTTTTGGTCAAAGAATCAGCATTGCTATACAACGCGGCAATGCCGCCCGCCTTTTGGGAACTTTTCCTGTTGACATCGATGTGGACGAATTTTTGATGCCGGTGATTTTTTTCCCCCCTCCCGTTTTACTTGTCAAAGTTATTATTAATATTTTAAGTCTTTTTAGGTATGTGAATAAAATTACGTACATTAAAACAATTTAAAAAAACAGGTAAAACGGATAACTCCCCGCATGTGGTCAAAAGTCCTACAGATACATTAATTAATTAATTAGTATATTTATAAAGGTACACCAATAGCTTCTGTAACTGTGGTAACAGTTATAGGCTTAAACAGTTGCCAATAATAGGTGAACCAACATTCTTAAATACAGTTATAACCTATGCTAATAATAACGAAATGGTTAATAATAAGACATAGGTGACGAAAAATATACTTAACACAACGTATTGATTAGTTAGATTAGTGCCATTAGTAGGACCATATTGTAAACGAATTGGGGAAGTTAAAATACGTTTTATGATATACCTTATATCAAAATTGATGGTTTTCATAAATGTAATTTCCTTAAGTAGTCTTGAAGTAAACAACTTTCTGATTAATTTCGGTAATCTAAATATACATACTTATCACATAGTTGTCATCTTCTTCTCTTCTTTAATTTATTGCATGCCATAAATTCAAAACTACATATTTGTATATATATTCTAAGGTCCATTACCATTTAAAATGTTTTGGTTCCATCAGTTAGGTCAGTGTTGTCTGTTGTCGTTTTACCTAACGTAACGCATTAACACTTTTATCACAAACTAAGCTACATCCATGCAATATTCTTCTTTTCGTGTGGTTTGTGACTACCCTGGTGTCCGAGTTATTGCCTAATGCCTGCCCATGTGCCTCTGACTTGGCTTCATATACTGTTGAGAAATAACTCTTCAGGCATGGCCGGTTCCCTCATGATGTTTTCCTTCACCGTTTTATAAGCCAGTGATCATTATACAATACGCACATGAATCTGAAAAATCAGAGGTGCGTGCCTTGGGTTTGAACTCGACACCTAAGACTTGGCAGTCTGACGGTCATACCGCTAGGCTATCACTGCTATCACATCTGTTGTGAAAACGTACCTTTAGAGATCCTTATACAGATAACTTTCAGCTTTTATATAATAACGAAGATATGATCATCGGGGACTCTTGCTCTAGTAGGAATAATTATCGAATACTATGCATATTAACAAGTGTAAGTAACTCCAATCCCCACATTGGTCATGGGGGTGAAATAGATCGCCTTTACATACATAGACATGTGACATTAATTAAACCTGGTGTTTACGTCAACTTCTCAGGTGGTCGGGAATTTAGGAGGTCCTGTCATATCCTGTGGATGTTGCATCAGATTTTGAGGGGAATTGGTGATGACGTAATAGTGAATATCCGTTAGCTATTGGAGGCATGCATATTTATAGAATTATAATGTTTTATTGGAAAGGTAGTCACTTAGTCTTGACCACTATTGGAAGTATCCTGTCATATCCTGGGGGTAGTTGATCAGTTTTTTTTTTATTTATGTTAGTTTTAAACAGTATTAATGGATCTTTTTATAATAATATCCTGAATAACTTTTGCAGTTCAGTTCTATATTTTTGAAATCAACAATTTGATCTTTGATCGTCATCAAGCTTGGTGATGCCTTGGTTTGAAAGATGCTGTTATTGAATATCCAATCAAGATAGGTATTAAAGAGAGATATGATCTTGCAAAAGTTAGAAAATACCAGTTAATACCTACTAAATCAGTACTTCTTCAATACTCATTCGATCGGTCTTGGCCGTAACTTACCACAGATGTACCTGGGTGTCAATATGGAGATTACTTTGGGGGTAGCACCCCCTCTGATAAGTCTTACAGCACCGTCAGGAAATGATAAGGATCTATTACTGGCACGGCAACACGAGTTACATACTATTAATAATTACAACCACTGATTGATGAAGCACTTACATCGCTAATGCTAGCTCCACGGTAGATCAGGCGCGTATTCTTACACTTTTTATAAAGAACACTGGACGTAACCTCTACAGTGTTACTTACGTTGAGTAAGAATAGTAACAGTTAATCATGTTCGACATATTCTTGTACGTAACTTTGTAGTGATTGGTGTAGTATAGATGTTCGTGCATACTTTGTTATAAATGAAGAATGGTACGGTAATTGGATTCTAAATGAATTACCACGGTTACTGCCGATCTACAGTCAAACGGGGTGAATAGGGACGCAGGGGTGAATCGACGGGCGCGGGCCTGCGGACGGTGAGTAATGGGTGACACACCGTCCCAGCACCAGGCCCGTGCCGGACGGCGCGTATATGTTCCACGCGCGCCTCAAAGAGATGTCAGCATATGAAGGGGCCCCTCAGGGCCAAGCCTGCCGGGTAAGCGGGATTGTCCGAAAGGGTTACCGCTACCCCGGAACATAAAGGGCTACGGAAGGAACATGAATGGGTTTAAGTCAGTAAGAGTCTGACACTCCCTTCCGCTCCACCCAGAGCGGGAGCAGTCATTGGATGATTTCCCAGCCTTAAAAAAAAAAAGAGGTGAATCGGGAGGAAACTTCAAAAGGGATTTTAATATTGAAATAATACAGTTTGTGGGCCAACAGGGACCCTTAATTGTTAATTATAATACAGTAAACACATTACAGGCCCTTTTTGGCCACAAACTATATTATGTATTTCAATCTTGAAATCCATTTTGAAGTTTCGTCCCGATTCACCCCTGCGTCTCTATTCACCCCGTTTGACGGTACTTATTCTGGTAAAACCTCAACATGAAAACTTGAGTGAAGTGAGCTTGAAGTGAGCTGTCAACAGTGTCAATCATTAGTACCCTAGTATAAGGTAGATTGACAACTGAATAGTAGGAATACTTCTGAAACTTGAAAGTAAAACAAAATTTCGCAATTGTTTCTTGCAGTTCTGGTGAAAATTTTAAACAATCCAACATGATTAGAATTTATTCGCGTATGTTACTAGGCACAATATGTTTTTATTTTCATTTTCCCTGTTCAGTCGTTACTCTATCATTCACTGATGAAAATTATGATTTATGATCAAAACAAATGGTGCCCTAATTTTACATTTATTTATTTATTTGTTTGAATTATTAATTTTACAATAAATGTTCGAATTGTTTGCTGAACTGAATAGTCATGAGCAGTTCCACCCTACGGTGCCCGCTTATCGTTGAATTTTGGGACACGTTGTATGTATACTTATTCTTATTATTTACTAGATATAGCACACAAAATATTTTTCATATTTAGAATTCCCTCATACAATCTAAACAAATTATCTATGGCTTGTTCGCCCTTTCCATCCATATAAAAATATATTCGTCACTCATTTAGTTACATGCGAATTTAAAACTTAAACGTAAAATTAGCGCAACCAGGGTAAGAAAACTAGCTATTGCAAAACGATATCTAATTTCAAAATGGAATCTATAAAATATAACTCATTTATTCTCCAATCCGGCATTAGGCAACGCTATATGCAAATAGAGTAGTTTCGTACATGAGCACCGGAAAATAGGTATTAGAACATATATATCAAGCTTAAACTGATTCTAGAGCGAGTATGTCCTGAATGCTAGGCCGTTGGTATTTCGACATGGCTTTAAATGAACTTATACGGTGATAAGCGTGTAATTGATACCAACTGTTTCAAATATTAGGTACTTGTTTGGGCACGTGTTGTGTGTTTTAATAGACTTGCAGTCGATTGGAAGATAATTTTGCTACTGTTTTTTCAAGCGGTTGGTTGTTGGTTAGTTTTTGTCGAGAGCATTATACAATGTGGAGAAAACAATATGAACCTATGTTTTTTTTTTTTAATATATGATATTTTTGTTTATCTAAGTTACATGAAAAATTAATTACTATATACAACCTAAAACTAAAAAATATATAGGTACATTATGTACAAGTGGTAAAAAAGGGGGAAAACCTCATAGGGCGTCAAAAAATTCATCCTCATCGCTGTCAGTGGGACATGTGCTCAAAAGGCTGGCAGCGTTGCCACGTTGAATGGCAAGACTATAAATGAAAACACTGACAATACTAATGAATAGGAATATTTTGGAACTATCGCAAACATCCTTGATTGTTTTTAGATTTTCAAACAAACTAAATAATAGTGGTGGGCCGACTTTGCCAATCTTTGACTAGCTATAGTGACTAAACTATTGGATGTATTTGATTGAATTTTCGTATACAGGCAGCAATAGATAGACGAAGGTTAATTTATGATCGTATTGTTGTCTCCACTTTGTATACTATACAGATTTTATTCAGGGCATGTATATTTTATTGAGGACGTCTTTCGTGACTTATTTCTTTCGTTAACCGAGTTGGATCATTGTGGCGGTCCAGTTTCAGAGCTTCACTCAATCATAGCATTACGCCTGTAATCCCGAAAGATTAAACAAAAGGCATTTTTCCTTTGAATTTGATTTAGGATTTGTAGGTTCTGTCATTTAACCCTGTAAAGCGATTTTAAAAGCTCAGTTTTTTTTGCATTTTATTTTTGTCAAATTTTTGATTTTTTCTTCTTATTACCTACAAAAACATAATAGTGAGGCGTATAGTGCATTTAACATTGTTATAAAAACATCCAAGAAGCTAAGGCAAGGAGAGTCACCTTCCAGGGCCACGCGCGCCTCAAAGAGATGTCAGCATATGAAGGGGCCCCCCAGGGCCAAGCCTGCCGGGTAAGCGGGATTGTCCGAAAGGGTTACCGCTACCCCGGAACATAAAGGGCTACGGAAGGAACATGGATGGGTTTTAGTCAGTAAGAGTCTGACACTCCCTTCCGCTCCACCCAGAGCGGGAGCAGTCATTGGATGATTTCCCAGCCTTAAAAAAAAAAAAAAAAAAAAAAAAAAAAAAAAAAAAAAAAAAAAAAAAAAAGGGTGACCCTCACAAATAGTTAACTAACCCTATCATATTCGCTATATACATTAAATCCCAGCCCATATCGCTAAGCACTTGTAATCACCGACCTTGTGAGCTCACCTTGACCTCAGGTGGTGGGCTAGTGACTAGGCAATAGACAGTGATGTATGCCACTGCAGTCTTTGACGTAGATATTAAAGGAAATTAGAGGAGAGAGCTTTACTTTTTCTTTCTTTCTGCAGTTGTTTACGTAATTATAGTTTTCACACGCCGCCGCTGGCTAATTTAAACATGTACCTATTCATAATGATTATGTTATGCTTAAGGAGGTAAAGTACTGTAGAGCCTGAGTGAAACCTTATGTGGCTGGTAATAATCTGACAGCATTCGAACCTTTAAATTATGAATAGAATACTCGATAGGTTTTTGTAAAGGTGAGACTGTCTTTAGCCGCGGGGCTTGGCAGATGTATTCGGTGAAAAGTAATTATAATTAGTAAACCGCTAACTGTGTCTTTGCTTTGATAGCGAAGAAAATTCCATTACAGAAATAGAACACACGCCCTACCACTGAGCCCCCTCAGTGTAGGTCCGCGACCTTCACAGTACCTCGTACCTCTTAATCAAGTGTAACACTGAGGTGAAGTTGTTAACATAATACATTTCCATCCATCTAGTAAGTACTTAATGTTTGCTATGTGGATTGTAGTCAGGCTAAATGAAATGTCTATGTTTAAAATTAAGTTGTCAAGTGTATGCAATTATAGTTATAAACTAGAGTGGTTTACTGGACTAGGTTTAGTAGCGGCTTTACTTGGGTGAATTTATATTTATGTTTCGTATGTAAAATTTAGGGACTTACTTTTATAAAGTATATCTTAGTCAGGTATCTTCTTAACTCATTATGCCTACTACAGACTAGTTATTTATACAACAGTGTAGTAAGACTTGGGCACGCCACGATAGTGGCGGTAAGGCCCCTCTTTGAGGAGTGGCTAGAGAGGCGTCACGGCGCCCTCACCTACCGCCTGACGCAGGTCCTCACCGGACATGGATGTTTCGGGAGGTTCCTGCACATCATCAGGCGGGAGGAAACGCCCGGGTGTCACCACTGCGAGGATCGCCCAGAGGACACGGTAGAGCACACGGTGCAAACCTGCCCCGCTTGGGCGGAGCACCGCCGTGTCCTCGTAGAGGCGATCGGCGGCGGCGACCTCTCGCGCCCGGCCCTGGTGCAAGCCATGGTCCGGGGCGAGAGGGAGTGGGAGGCAGTCACCTCCTTCTGCGAAAAAGTCATGCTCGCGAAGGAGGTGGCGGGATGGGAGAGAGAAAGGTCCTCCCGTCCCAGCCGCCGCAGGAGACGCCCCGGGCGTCGGGAGCCACGTGACGACTCCCGGCCACCGTAGGCGCGGGCCTGCGGACGGTGAGTAATGGGTGACTCACCGTCCGATCAGCACCAGACCCGTGCCGTACGGCGCGTATATGTTCCACGCGCGCCTCAAAGAGATGTCAGCATATGAAGGGGCCCCTCAGGGCCAAGCCTGCCGGGTAAGCGGGATTGTCCGGCAGGGTTACCGCTACCCCGGAACATAAAGGGCTACGGAAGGAACATGCACACTCCCTTCCGCTCCACCCAGAGCGGGAGCAGTCATTGGATGATTTCCCAGCCTTAAAAAAAAAAAAAAAGTGTAGTAAGACTTTGTAGTTTTCAAATTCTGCAATTTGAAATTTAATGATTGAACGTGATAGTTTGTTATTGGTAGCATATTATTGATGGACACGTTCAATACTTTTCTGGGCTCGTATTTCCGTGAGTTTTATTTATATACTTTTGCCCTACAGTTTTATTATCTGATAGTGGATCTCAATGTTCTAATACACAGACGAATCTAGAAACAGTTTCAACACTAGCTAAGGTATCAAAGGGTCAGAGCAATCGACTCCGGCGCAAAGTTCCGTGAGTTGTAGCCGGCTCGCCTCGCCCTCGTTCATATTGCAAGCGCAGCCGAACTGGGACAAAACTGACTTATTATTTCTATTTAGAGATATTTTATTTATTTCTCAGATTTATTGGTAATAAGCATTGATGGTTTAGTGGCTTTTGGCATTGTATCTACATACTCTTTTTCCCTCAATCATGCTGGAAGTATTGTTATAAAACGTGATATAAAATTATACACAAGTTTTCTTAATTATTTATCGATTTCTGCGACATTATTTACCATTTTACAATGTTTCTTATTAATATCAATAGATATTCCTTTTTTCTAAGATATTCTTTTTCTTTCGTATACAATCATGTATCTCTTACTAACGTTTCTTATCTTTTTACTTCCAGGTGCTGCTTTCAGCAAGCAGCCTATCAACATCCAAAGAAATAGCTGACAAATCTAAAGTATCCAAACTCCTCATCGTTGAGGGGATCAAAAATGAGGCAGTTTCAGACAAGGGAGTGAAGAGACACATCCCTTCGTACGGCTACGGAGGTCACTCTATTGGCTTTTCTTCACCAGCTATTGGATTGGGCCACTCGGTTGGCTTTGACCACTCTATTGGATTATCCGGACACGGTATTGGAATATCCTCAGGTGGTATCGGAATTGGTGGAACCGGTATCGGAATAGGTGGCGGCAGTATTGGTATAAGTGGCGGCAGTATCGGTTTTGGAGGAGGAATCGCGGCAGGACCTGCAGTCGCAGTTGGTGGTCCAGCTATAGCCTCGGGAGGTTCAGTTGCAGTAGCCGCTGCTCCCGTGGCAGTAGCCCCAGCAGTGCAAACATCCGTTAACATTGAACCGAACCCAGTAATCTTACGTCAGGAGGTACCTCGCTACATTACCAGAACCATCACGCGAGATGTGCAGGTACCAGTGCAAGTACCTGTCCCGGTCCCCGTCGACCGTCAAGTACCATACCCAGTAAGGGTACCAGTGCCTGTACACATAGACAGACCTGTACCTTACCCCGTCGTACAAAAAGTCCCCGTGGAAGTCACAAGGCAAGTGCCTGTGTACTATGAGAGGAAAGTGCCATATCCCGTTAGGGTTCCCGTGAATGTCCCTGTTCCATACCCTGTGACTGTTGAGAGGCACGTGCCTGTTGACAGGCCCGTGTACGTTGATCGTCAGGTCCCTGTACCACAACCTGTCTACGTGGACCGCCCCGTCCCTGTCCAGGTGCCCGTTCAAGTCGATAGGCCCGTGCCAGTACCGCAACCCGTCGTGGTTGACAGGCCTGTCCCTGTGCCCCAACCTGTTGTCGTTGAGAGGAGAGTCCCTGTGCCTGCTGTAGCTGCTGTGCAAGCCGTTTCCACCGTCCCCGTGGCTATCGGTGGTGGATCTTTAGTATCGGGTGGAATTGGAGGAGGTGGAATTGGTATTGGAAGTATTGGAGGCGGTATTGGAAGTATTGGAGGCGGCATTGGAAGTATTGGCATCTCGGGTGGAATCCCAATTTCCGCTGGTTACGGCGGCGGTTACGGAGGCGGTTACGGAGGCGGTTACGGAATTTCGTCAGGAGCGTATGGAGGAGGTTTCTCCAAGACCGTCTCGTACAACTCTATTGGTCACCATTAATATGTTATAACCAGTTACATCAAGTTGCATTATATCTTTGTCATTAAAGTTATTTTACCAGTGCTATGTGTTTATTTTTTATGACTTAACTTATGAAATCATGTTGATACCCATTCGCTTACAATAATAAACACTGTCATTACTGCCAATTTTTCTTTTTATGACCAATTAACACAAGATATGCATAAAGACTGACAATATGATGATATAGAAGAGTCAAAACTAAATCTAATAAAACGAAGAGTTTGCATAAATTTATTGTAAAAATCACAAAATCACTGCCATGAATGTACTCACTAGAGGCTTACCTATAATAAAGAATATTAGAAAATATTGCATCACGAAAATTTATAAAATATTAGAAGTGCTACAAAATTTTGACAATTTTTTTCCTGACATCATTTTGTGGAATAGAAGGTTCACAAAATTAAAATAACATTATCACACTTAAAATAAGGGGGAAAAGACGTATAAAAGGACATATGTCTATTATTATAATCTATGGCACACACATTTACAAAAGTTTTTAATTATCTAAAAGACGTTTATTGCTAGGAAATACTGCTTCGATTCTACATATTTACACTATCTTCTCGTTCATTGTTACTATCATGCAAAGTATTCTGTTTTGCTTCCCGGAGTTCAATCTGCAAGCGAACACAGTTTAAAATATTAAAACAACTGAATTATGTAAATTACGAATAACGATTAGGTACTGCTATATCCGGGGCCCCTTCCATGTGCTGATGATGATCACCGGGATGGTTTTAATGAGGTAAGAATCCCACACTCCTTGGTCTTTTCCCCAAAAGTCCAGGCGCCTTTTACAGATTTCCCCCCGAAAACAAAAAAAAAATTGTACTGCTACGAGTACATCACTAAGATGTCAGAATATTCAGAACGAGAACACACACACAATACACTTCCATCTACTTCTCTCTTTTTACTTTTTACCACATAGTCTTCTAGAGCTATCGCAAAATCTAACTCAAGTATTAAACATTGGGACTCATCATAATTATTATCTACTTCGACAAGCTTTATACTGGGGTCCTAATAAAAAACGACTGTCACGCGAATACGCAATCGTTTACATGACACATGTGACTTGATTGATCATGCGTGACAATCACTTCCAGTAGGGACAAGACTAGAACTTCTGAATTTACCTTCAAAATATAACACATCGCTTGTGCGGGTTCATGGCAGAGCCCGGGGGACAGTGCCACGCTCGCGCGAATTCCTCACTGTTCTGCAGCGCGCCGCGAGCGCGGAATATCTGTGGAGAGTGCTCGTCTTCGAGATCCGACTTCAAGGAGTCCTTCGTTGACACTCCACACCATAGCTGTGAAGAACAAGCTTTTTATGTAGAAGTGAATAAAAGCAATGATTTCAAGGAACATATGTCATAATACACAACACTATGTGAAAATAATTTCCAGAAACGGAAATCGAGGATGATTAATCGATCTTTCGTTTTTTGAGACTTATATTGAATTAAATTTAATCGGAAAAATGATGATAAAGAATATAAGTAATGTGAGTAATCTACTTACATTCCCATAAGATAAGAAGAAAAGTTGTTCCGACGTCATGTGTTCGAAGCCCGGTAGCTTCGGTTCTGGTCCTCGTCTCTTCAGGTGATGCTTCAGAGCCGCCAGAGCTTCTCTCAAGCCTCCGTTGTCTGCTATATTCTCTCCTAATGTCTTCTTGCCGTCTACCTGAAGATTAAGAAAAATTGTTTGTACAGTTACGACCCATTAATTTGACTCCTAACTGAAGAACCAACTGAACGCATCCGTTAAATTATAAGTTAATCTTGCAAGTATTGTATATCTTGATTTAAGATATTTGTTTATGGATTGAGTATACATACAATCATACACAGCACGGGGGTTTTCAAATACGAATCTTTGATAATGACATGAACTTCTTATGATTTAGAAAGGGCCTAAAATGTGCCTTGCGGAACCCCCAAACTAACTGCTGTCTCATCCATAGTCAAATAAAAGATCAACCAAAAGTGAGGTCTAAAATGCTGCCATACGAAATTCCCAAAGTTACCCTAGAGAATTTTGGTAGTCTAATTTTATTTTACATGGAAAAGCAGTAAACTCACATGTTCATCCAACTCAGGGAGATAATACCCGGAGTACTGCTCGATGAAGCAGTGTGTCATGTTGACGAATGAGTCGATCGTGTTGTTAGACCACCACGGGAGCATGTTGCCGTTCTTATCGAACTGACGACCTGCAATGTGGGAAATACAAATATAAAAATATTCAGTTGTAAGATATAATATTATTAATAAGCAATAAAGAGAAACATAAAACTTACGGCCGAATACTCAAACGTAACTGTGTTTTAAGTCACCATTCGACCTCATACACTGTTACTTTAAGACAGATTGTTGTTTTAAACAAATATTAAGAGATACTTAAAAATAAGTATCGTTTGAGTCTTTGGGGATAAAAGAAGTCAAAAGTAAGAAAACAATTTTACCAAAGTTATCGAAGCCATGCGTTATTTCATGTCCAAGAACTGTTCCCAGGGAACCGTAGTTAAGTGAGCTGAACAAAATGAAAATGTTAAAAATACTTTAGTTTAATCTATCTAAATATAATGGTAAAGAACATACTTACTCGAGTCCCAAATCAAAGAAGGGATGTTGTAACATCACCATAGGGACAGCTATAGGAAATATTCAAGTATTAAATAAAGGTCTCAATCTACTTACACTGAGCCAGAAAGAAAAACTAGGAAAATTCCTAATCTAATACGAGTATAGAATCCATGTTTGATATATATATAGCTATCAAAAATACTACATAAAGACTAAACTTAATTTACAAGTTAATTATCAATGGCATACGGCAAAAGACAATGTCAACGATTATTTAAACACTCATATTACCAATCTCCTTCGTCTTATTTATAAATACTCACTTATAGTATTCTCTTGGAAAGTATGATACGCGTTGACTTCAGTAGGATCAGTAGCCCAAGTAAAGTTATTCCCTTCTCGGAACTTATTTAGAACATTCTTAGTCTTCACTTGATTGATATTTATCATGTTCTCTAAATGTTTATCTGGATCAACCTCAATGCCTTCATAATATTCTTCTAGCTTCCCTTCCTCTAGCAGCCAGTCTGGGAATCCAATGAGTGTCTTCATCTCGATTATTTTTAGGTATGTTGCTAGCTTTGTGTTGTCATCCATCCATCTTGCTTGGCCGACTAGGTGGGCTAAGGAGTCCTTTAGCTCGTCGATCATGGTAACTATCTGAAAATATAATAATATTGGTATGTAAAGTAAAAAAATAAATAATAATAATATTCTTGGACATTTCACACAACGCCATATAGTCCAAAGCTAAGCAACCTAATGCTTGTGTTATGGTAACGAAATGGCTGATACACTTCTTATACACATTTTTTTTGTAAATACACACATTCATATTATACATAGAAAAACACCCAGACACAGGTACTAGAAGTATCGCACGTGCGTTGCAATCAAGAAGACAAAGTTGAAATGTCTCATGTCTCTGTAACTAAGCCAGCACTATGTACTGTAAAACTGGAACACAACATCGCTTGGTGTCAGAAATTGGCTTAGTGATAGCATAGTGGTAGAACTTATCTGAATAACCTTTATTCCTAACTGTCTTCTTTCTAACCTTAGGCTTGGTGACATTGAAGAAGTGTGGATCAGCTATGCCGTAAGACACAGCCATGCCCAACATATCATTGACAGCATTGGCGCACTGCAGGCTGCGCGGGGGGATGGTCTCGTGCGCGTGACTCTGCTCGTACGCGCGTTGGAACAAGTCGCGGAGCTCGGTTGTTGTGTGAACTGACATTACTTCTACCACCTGAATAAAATAAAACGATTAATAAATAGCATGTGGTAATTTCCCATCGACAAAAATGAAGAACATCCTCACGAACTTACATCCTGTATTAAAAAAATAAAATTACATCTTTATTTCCACCTTCGTTCTAAAAGAAATTCTTGTGCAACATTTCGTGCTTCTAGACCTGGCAATTTAGACTGTGCGTTGTCTGTTAGTGAGTGAATGAATTTAAGTAACAAGTAGATAATTACTATATGTATACATAAAAAGATATTTAAAGGAGATAGATTAAGAAACAGAATGCTTTTTTACCCTATAGTGTTCTGTGATAAAATATCTGTGCTTCTCTGTAATGTATCCAATCAATAGCCACCCACCTTAACCCAAATATAAAGCTCTAGTATAACGGGCGGGGTCTTCGCCACATAAGCGGCCATCAAGGACATATACTTCAAGTCAGGATCAGAAACCAGTATCTTATCCTTTTCGAAGTCCAGCACAGTGTTGCTGACGTTAAACAATCCTTCTAAATACTTCTTCCATATTGGTGAAGCGGTACCGTTATTGCTTTCGACAATGGCGTCTGTATGAGTTTGTATTTCGTCTACTGTATATTCTGGTATATTTATATAATCATCATCGTCAGTTTCTGTTGAATTGTCTGATTCTAACTGGAAACATACGGAAGCATTTTACTTTAACTTATTATAATCGATAAGTTCATGAGGGACTCTTTGATGTTATGTAATTTTTGATAAGATAGGTGTATGTAGTAATTCATTTTATAATATTGGTATTCAGCTGCATCTGGTAAGACTGGAAGCCAACCCAGCATAGTTTGGAAAAGGCTAGGCAGATGATGATGTAGAAATTCAGTTTCAGAAAAATAACACTATTTGTTTTGTGGAAAGTCTATAATTGTGTGATTTTGAAAATAAATATAATCCTGATTTTAATAAACTATCCCTACCCATGAAACGTATTTCTTGTCATCGATTGTTCTCTAGCACGTTTCACATGTCACACGCGAATATTGCATATCATAAAAACCTGATTCTCGTTCCATAATTATACTTATTGCTATACTACCACCATGTAGGTACCATGTCATTAGCTGCTTTATAAAATTCATGACTAATAGATAATGCTCGTTGATGCCGCAGTTGATAACTTAGAATAATAAATACCAATAATTTTGCAGCCTTAAATATGCACATTTATGAATGCAATTAAATAAGATCAAACGAAACAAGAAGTATCGACTTATGATTCTCAAGAACTGGTGCAGTTCAATTTTTGTTCTGTGGCCTGAGAGTTAGCATTGCCACTAAACAGGGCAATGCTGCCAGTTTTCTGGGCACCTTTCCGGACGACAGCGATGCGGATGAGTACTTCGACGCCTAAATGTCCTTTTTATTTTTGGATAGTTACTTAGATAGTCATTTAATTTAAGTTGTTAAAGAAACGAATAAGAATTCGGTTACCTCGTAGATATCACTGTACGTCTCATAATATTCATTCGCAGTCAGAATTATATTCTGATCTAGTTCAATTTCAGTTAATTTCGAACTATTGACACCATCTTCTTCCAAAACGAACAGTTTCATGAGCTCTGCGTAGAATAACTTATGTACTTGAGCTATTTTCTCTTCTTCGATGTCAGCTTTATCATTGCGACGTTCGATTTTGTAGATGAAATCTGTTGTTTTACTTATAAAGTTTATAAGATTGTTTAAGGTTCTTCTACCGTTGTGGCGCTTTCTTTCAGTGTGTGTACTGTAAAAATATTTACAATGAATTAAGTAATCTTAAAAAAACTAAAGCTCTTTTAGTTTAGTGAAGTGAATGTTCCGTAGTGCAGTGAGTGCTGCTCTTAAAGAACACAAGAACAAAGTGTGTTTCCATCATAATAGAGACAATAAGAAAAGTGCCAAATCATACATTCTTAACTTTGTAAGATCTTAGCAAATTAAGTTAAACTAAAAATCGCTTATTAGTCTTAAGATCGAGTTGTATCGTTATGATTAACCTTTTAAGTACGAGTACACCATAAACGAAACAAAAAATAAAAAATAATCTGTATTTATTAAGTTATATATTGCCTATATATCATATTTTATTTACATTCCGCAGTAGTTTGTCTTGACTGTAGTTAAACATTCAAGAGTCTCGAGCATCACAGTCTTACCACACCATCAGCTTTTTTGTCTACACATCCATATTAATCTACTTTAAAATCAAAGGAGGTTAATTCTTACCTTGGAAAAGGATTAGTATTTTCAGGCGATCCCATAATAAGCCTGTACACCGAAGAATTCTTTGGATCCGTGTAGATATCGAAACCAATGAGTACATCCATACCAATCTGTGTCTTTACCTTGATGACTGTGTCCAACCAATCAAAGGTGTAAGCAGAATAGTCAAAATCTTCTGTCGCGTTTATGAAGGTTGGATATGCAGGGAGACCAAGTTTTTCTAGGATAGCTATCACTGGTTTTAAACCTCGTTTGTCTAGTTTCTCTGAAAGTAAATTGTTGCTTATAATTAATTTATCTTTATGAATAGTAGTATGAATGTGGATGGCAATACAAGTAGAGGAAGACCAAAGAAACGATGGATGGATTGTGTGAAAGATGATGTGGTTAGAAAGAGAGTGACTACCGAGATGACGACTAATAGAGATGTATGAGAAAAAAAGACATGTTGCGCCTACCCCAAGTAAATTGGGATAAGGGCAGGAGAATGATGATGAATAGCATAAGGTACTCTCACACACTCACACTCTCAGCAGTCGCTCCATGTAACATAATGGTTGTGAAAAGACTAACCAGATTGGTTAGGTTCTCCTTAGACAACTTACTTGTGGAGTAGATTCGTATTGAACTCCTAAATAGTGAATATTAAATGAAGATTGATCAACGTATGAGTCGAACTTTTGTCTTATGACGTGTTTCATAATGGAAAGGTCAACAATTGACCGTAGTGAAGGTTTCTCATCGAAAAACTATTTTCGGCAATAATTATTATTTTAATAGCTCCTTAGCTAATTTACATGCTTTCTAAAAACATTTAGTTTAGAATTTCTCAAATGAGTCACGACTATTAAAGTATGAATGGTTACGCTCGAATAATAAGGTCTTTGTTCACATTACATTCCAAAAAAATATGTACCTCTATGGTACAGTCGACCGCTCGTCTGTGGTAACACTTTGACTTAAAGCTGGTCTAGCGTAGTAAGGAGTTTCAAAAGAATAAGAGGCCAGGTTATACTGGTTTCGTTAGTTCCTGCTGACGTGCGGTCTTTTGAAATTCGAACATGTTTTTTTTGTCAGAAGTCTGTTAAAATAATGCAAATCCAGGGATGCTCACCCGTATTCATACAGCCATTATACATATCCTTGGCCTGCTGCACTGCCTTAGGCTGGTGCGAAGTGTTTCTGTTGAGGAAGTCTCTCACAATGGAGTACACCTTGGTCTGCTTGTCTCGGAACCAGTCGTATGATCTGTAGGCATCAGGCCGTGGGTGGTCCGAGCCCCAGTTGCCGCAAACGTACTGGGAAGTAAGAAGAAAGTAATTTAAAAAATAGAATAAAGAAAAAAAAAACATATAGAAAAAAAAAGAAATGAGAATGCAAAGCCTCTTTGGAAATGCATAATCAGGAGTTCTGTTCATGTAAACAATTTAATAATCAAATCACAAGCTATTGAGGGACTTACAGGTTTTAGGTATTTTTCGAGATATCTTTTTGGAGTACAAAAAATTACATATTTTGTTGGTTCAGATACTCACTTTTAAACATTATAAAACTTAGTAAAACTTTAACAATCCTTCAATGAAGTCCGTTTGTTTCCCATTGGAGCGCTGCACGCTGTTTTACTTTGTTGGTTGATAAAATTTATACTAAATAATAATTATATTCATAAAAATTTAAGTCACCAATACAACTCTTGAAATCATAAAAATTGCTGTAAATTGTCATATTTTCAGGAATTAGTAATATTAGAATTTCTCGGGCTACATTGACTACCTAATTACAGCAGAGGCTGTAAAAAACGTTACCTGATAGAAGTTGTCGCAAGGGTTTGCACTCATGTCCATCGAGAGAGCGAGGTTTGCGGCTGAGCGCAGACACTCTGGGCTCCTGCATAACTTCACTGGTTTCCTATGTATTGCTAATGCGTCTACAACAATCGATGGTGGTATTAAATGATGACAAATTACATTTATTTCTGTAAATTGGTTAAAATAAAAGCTTGATTATGTAACAAAACTAAATGAGTTCATCGTTTCCTTACTAACTACTCTGAGAATGGAGACCGATACAAATTTCATACTCTTTCATACTCTTCATAGACCGAAAGAATTCTTTGCCGGCTATATGAGAATCATGCAGATTAGTATCTGAGATGGTCTTTTGAGGAATGAATGGACCTGTTCATTCGAAACGCTCATTAATCGTGTATCGAAACGGTCATTAAACGGTCATAAACTCTGAACTATTGGAGCTTAACGACTCCACGAAAAATACAAATGAAAGGACATTCTTCTCTTCTTCTTCTTCTGAAGATAATCTTCAACAGCATGTGAAGCTAAGTCGCCAGCTGCCGATGGGCCACACGAAGAAGAAGAAATGACATTTAGGACGCATTAAGTATTCAAACTGCCAGACAATAGTTAAAATTTAAAGGAAAAGTTATGAACAAAGAGAATAGCATAGTCCTCACATTCACAATAATTAAAATAATATTAATATACTTTACATACGTTACACCACATATATTATCTATATATTTCTTGCCACTATACGTAGATCACTGCGTTAGACTAGTTTTTTCATTTTTAAAGTTTTATAGGTCCAAACTAAAATCTGAAAATAAATTGCTACCACCGCCGTTTTTACTGAAGAAAATGCGACTCTAGATTTAAGAAACTACCTACATACAGCATTACTGTTATCTTCTTCATAATTCAACAAAACTAAGTTCCTTTTAGGTCGAAAGCAACATGGATTAAGCAAAAAATAACCAAAGTACAATCACAGACAAAACATGTTTGTCCCCTTAATGTGGTTCACTGCACGATAGAAGTTGCTTTAAAATATCCTACGAATTTATCCCAGAGCTAAAGCAACTTTTTAATTTAAAAAGAAGATCTGCCATACTTTTATATTCGTCACGATAAAAACTGCATAATGTAATCGCAAATTAAGATTATGAATTAACTATTTTTGGACTTTTCCTTTATTTGGTGCTGTGTTTTTTATTTATTTGGGTGTATCAAAATATGTATGTTGCATAAATGACGTATTTTTTTATTGCGTGAGACGCTTGATTTCAGAGCTCCAAGGCCGTAGACCGACGTATTTTATATTCATTTCAACTTAAAACCTTACGCTTTCTAGAGAAAAAAGGACTTGAAATTACTAAGTACTAGCTTCTGCCAGTGGCTTGGCCAGCGTGGATGACGGAAACTATCCCACGGAGACTGTTCTGGCGTGATTGAGTAACAAACATCCAAAGATTCGAATTTATTATATTACTAGCTGACCCGACAGACGTTGTCCTGTCTTAACTATTAATACCTACTAATATTACCTACCTGCCTACCTACCCTACCTACCTAGCTACCTACCCTACCTCCCTTACCTATCCTACCTACCCTACCTACCATACCTACCCTACCTACCCTACCTACCCTACCTACCCTACCTACCCTACCTACCCTACCTACCCTACCTACCCTACCTACCCTACCTACCCTACCTACCCACCCTACCTACCTACCTACCCTACCTACCTACCCTACCTACCCTACCTACCCACCCTACCTACCCTACCTACCTACCTACCTACCCTACCTACCTATCTACCCTACCTACCCTACCTACCTACCTACCTACCTACCCTACCTACCTACCTACCCTACCTACCCTACCTACCCTACCTACCTACCCTACCTACCCTACCCTACCTACCTACCTACCTACCCTATAGGAGGAAAATCAGCAGCTGATCGAAAAAAAAAAAAATTAAAAATGTATTCTGCTATTCAGGGCGTAGACAAATCCAACGAAACATAAACCATGAAAATTGGTCCAGCAGATCTCGAGTTATAATGGAGGGAACAAACCCGACTTTCTTTTATATATATAGATTATATGATATACCTACATGATTGTCTATGCAATATTTTGAGCAGTGATGTAGCTTCAAGAAGATAAATACTTTTTGTCTATTCCTAATTTATAAAGGAAATAATTTGAAAACTGACAAAGGTATGAAATACTTGACTGTACATGCAATTGAATATTTTAGAAAGATTTTCTTTAGCACGGCGGGAATTTTAGCGTAAGTAGGTATATCTAGAGTAGAAATTCTAGTACTTAGCCATTTCTAGGCATTATCAACCGTATGCTTGCACTTTTTCTGCACTTCATTTACATATGAAGGCAGTTTAAATGATTTACAAATTGCACCAAACGCTCGCTTGTTATGTAAGACTATGCTTTAGCCTGCTTTTATAATATTACTAGCGACCCGCCCCGGCCTCGCACAAGTGAAATGTAGATACTATCCCGCTGACGAAGCTGCGGGCGAAAGCTAGTTAACTTATACGTAAAAACCTTGCTCTTGAATCACTAAGCATTAAAATTCATTGCATAGTTCACAGAAAAAAAGAAAGATAAATAAGACAAAAAGAAAAGAAATAAATAAATCTAAACGTAATATCGAAGCTAAATTCCTCTGTTAGGGATAAAAAACGTTTTCGAGCGACTTTGTTTTATAGTATGAATGTCAAGGGAGCATGAAATGGCGCGGCAGGGTAACCTAGTTCATATTCCCTGACGAGAATTCGCCCTTTAAAAAACACAGATGCTTCTGAATGTCAATTAGATTTCATATGGATATTATGTTTTGTCTGCCAGTCTTACCAAGGGGTATCGTATTGGCCAGTTACTGGGTTGTGGAGGTCAGATAGGTAGTCGCTCTATGTAAAATACTGGTATTCAGCTGCATCCGGTTAGACTGGAAGCCGACCCCAACATAGTTCGGAGAAGGCTTGGCAGATGATGATGATGATGGATATTATGTTTTGTGTGTAATAAAACCGGACAGATTTGTTGTTTAATATAATATTTATTTAATACTTTAAGACAGAAATGTTTGTTACTCTTTCACGCAGAACCTTCTGAACGGCATTTAGGATACTTTTTATCCCAGTAGTACCCGAGGGATAATTTCCGTCATCCGCGTGTGCTAAGCCGTTGGCGGTATGAAATAATAAAATAAAAAAAATTACTTGAAACATATACCGGGTCATTTTTCTTCATTCAAAAAAAATTAGCTGTTTCATACATTTTAGTCGAGTAGGTATTGATATTTTGTATGAAACAGCTGATTTTTTTTTCGGGATTTCAGAGTTGGTCCCATAGTGAAAGTTGTTCACATTCATGGGTAGAACACCCAGTGAAAATTTGGACGGTCATTGAAAAATAACCCGGTATAATGGATGGACAAAATTAAGGTTTAAATGGCCTTCAGTCTAATTCAGTGAACGCATTCAGAGACACTGATCAAGAGACAATAGAAGTTTTATTGTTACAAAGTCAACGTCTAATCATTTATTTCCAATAGGCTCAAGAAAGGCACTTTTACAAAGCCTATGGGCGTTTAGTGTAGTCAAAAAAAGTTAGTAGTCAAAGTGTATCAAGATCATTTTTTTTCAGATCATATAATTTAGTACCTACGCATATTATCGTCGCTTTGTGTCTTGGCGTCACGTTTCATCTACTAAATGGATGCATCCGTTTTGTGGTTCATTGACGATGCACGTACACAGTATCAATTACTTAGACCTCTACTATTAGTAGCAAGGTAGAGGACTTAAAATTAGTATCACTACATAGTATAAAGCAAAGTGGATTCCCGCGTCCTAATGTCTGTATGTATGTATGCTTAGATCTTTAACCCTTTGAACGCCATTGTCACATATACGTGACAATGGCAACAACACTATATAACACGAAATAAACAATTAAATCATTACTTTTGTGAGTGTTTATATAGATATCTTAAAAATGTATGCTCTCGTACGCATTTTATGGAATTAAACAAATTAAAAGACACTATTGATAAAGGGAAATGCATGATAACTTGGCGTGGAGAACACGCGCGTGCGTTTGTGCTCTGGCGTTCAAAAGCTTAAACGACACAAGGATTTTGATGCAGTTTGAAGGTTTATATGTATAACTAGCTTCTGTCCACGACTTCGTCCGCGGAAAATTGCGATATATTGTAACTGTTTAGGCAGCGCATGCAAATAATTCTGTTTTCGGAGGTATTTCTTTCCGACTTGCTAGACGAAAATTGCGATAGCTCGGCTAATACGTATGATATAAATATTATTTATAGCCTATAGCACTCAGGAATAATGTAGCTTTCTATAATTTTTTTTTTTTTGAAATTGGAACATTAGTTCCGGAGATTACCCCCTACATACAAACTTACAAATTTTACCTCTTTATAATATTAGTAGAGATAACATGCAATTTCCGCCATCCACGCGGTATTATAACATAAGGTACACCAGGAAGAGGTGGCGAGACGACCTAGACGCATACCGCAAAGGATGGATCGAGGTGGCTCAAGAGAAAGATGTCTGGAAAGATTTGGGGGAGGCCTTTGCTCAGCAGTGGGACAGTGTAGGCTAAGAAAAAAATGGTACACCCACAGTTTGCCAGCTATGTTTAAGTCCCATTAAATAGGGGGCGACCATATTGCCATCAACCGGGCACAAATCCAGACTCCGGGTTGATACTGAGAATTCCAGATGGAAAAACCCAAAAACACTTTGCCTGACCCGGGAATCGAACCCAGGACATCACGCTCAGCAGTAGCCCTTGCGACCATTAGACCAACGAGGCAATTTATGAGGATTTATTATCGACTTAAAATATTGATTTTAATAATAGTAATGTTTGTGTACTTACATAAAATAGTTATGACTATAAAAGCTATCAGTAACAGGATTAATATTATAATAATGACTATGAACGGTAATCTCTTCTTATATTTTCTTCTGAACCTGAAAAGAAACAGTTGATGATGTTTGGTGAGATTTAGAAAATAGATATTGATTTCTCCGAGCAGTGTATGATGTTGAACTTATATACACGGTGAAATTGAATTTATGGGCAATAATTTAAGGGGTCATTGCATTCATCATTATGAACAACTTTTACTACGGGAACTTACGAGTACCAGAAATCGCTAAAAATAATCAGCTGTTACCTACACTTTGACTTTGACGACTTATGCAAGCATAATGCATGGAACAGCAGATTTTTTTTCGCGATTTCAGATTTGTTAAGTATTAAGTTTGCATAATTAATTCAATGTTTCTTATTAATGTTTGGTCCCGATTCACCCCTTCCTCCCCCCCTCTATTAACTCCACATGGCGCTACTGACCTGGATGTTCTGGAGCCGACAGCTATTAGGTACCCTGACTCTCGCAGGTCATTGCCGTTTTTTAGTGGAGGAGTGTTGGGCTTAGCGCTGCTGGCTGCACCTGTGGAACAAACATAGATTTTAGCATAACATCATGTTTGTAATCTCCGAAACGAGAGGAGGGGGTGGGGGGGTTAGGCAGGTATACGTATAATTACAGACAGATTAGGTTAATTATATTCTTCTTTTCGTGTGGTTATTGACTAACCAGGTGTCAGAGTTTTTATGCTGCCCATGGGCCTCTGACTTAGCTTCACATGCTGTTGAGAAATATCTCTCAGACATGCTTCATCACGACGTTTTCCTTTACCGACTTTTAAGCAAGTGATAATTATACAATACGCACATGAATCGACTAAATCAGAGCTCAAAATCCTTGGGTTTGAACTCGAGGCCTATGACTTGGCAGTCCTACGGTCATACCACCTGGCTATCACAATTGATGGTTAATTATGCTTAAGTCCCATGTAATAGGAGGCGAGTTTATTGCCATCAGCCAGTCACGATTTTCCGACGCCAGGTTGCTACAGAGAAATTCCAGATGGTAAAATCTCAATAACACATTGCCCAACTTGAGAATCAAAACCAGGACTTTATCCCTTTGAACGCCATTGTCACATATACGTGACAATGGCAACAACACTATATAACACGAAATAAACAATTAAATCATTACTTTTGTGAGTGTTTATATAGATATCTTAAAAATGTATGCTCTCATATGCATTTTATGGAATTAAACAAATTAAAAGACACTATTGATAAAGGGAAATGCATGATAACTTGGCGTGGAGAACACGCGCGTGCGTTTATGCTCTGGCGTTCTAAAAGTTGACAGTCTATAATGTTTCCAGTGTTGGGACACAGGCCCAATCTCTGTAAGCGAAAGTCGTCCTTAATCAGTGCGGGTCGGGCTCAAAGTATATTGAAGTTTTTTTAATGAAATATTTTGTGAAATCATCATTTATTTAAATCTAACGGTTTAGAATTTATTGTTGTTATTGGGCCAATTTATGGGATACGAATATTTAAAGAGTGTTCTTGGAGTTTCTTGCCCGTACTTCTCAACCATACCTACTACGCTTTGGAATGGGCAATTAGCTTCATCTTTCTGTTTCTAACTGACCGACCCCTTGACAATTCAAAAGTGTATATAATTGGTTTATTTGGAATAAATGATTTGAGTTTTACTACTTACAAAAACTATAATTTATCGCTTTGCTGAGCCCCACTATGCCGTAGGCATGAAAGCTATTATAAACTTGACATAAACGACAAGTTTTATTAATAAGGGAATTCAACTTTACCTACATACAATATCTGTAGTCCATATAAATATTTGTTCCGATTCACAGTCTAGAATTATGGAAACTAACATCATTTTTAGATGCACAAAATTATGCAAACTATGTTTTATTCTATGAGATTATGTTTAACACAACGAGCGATGTCAGCGCGACATGATATCAGACTAGTCTAGTTTAACCAATATTGTTACAAGACCAGATCGTAATATTATATCTACAGAACAACGTGTGATGTGTCGCTCACTTTAGAGCGAGCCGCTTTCGTACATTTTATAAACTGTCGTGTATTACAGGGACCGCGCTTTTTGTTTAAGCGATACGCTGGGGTACCTTTGTTTTATAGCTTTCAGCCACTGTCTTTCTTATATAGTCTGTAAATGGCCTTTAACGACATCGAAATAATTTTTTTAGTTTGTGAAGATCATCACTTAACCGTACCCGTAACAGAATTTTATTAACTCCATTCATAATAATTCTAATTCAAATACTATTCAATTAAATAAAGAAAAGACAAAGACCAAACAAGACGTCATAATATTACCATTTTATGCAGTTCTAAATCCAAAAAGTGCTCGCGATCAGGTTCCCTTGGACAATAAAAGTAAAGAAATAAATTACGTTGCCGAGTGAAAACCTACATCACGTAAATTAATATTTAATGGACATAGTTTATTTAATCGGTAATAAGTATCTACATACTTTCCTAGAATTTGATTGTGGACACAATCGATAGTTCCTTCACATATCACATATATACATATCTTGATCGCGAATGAAAACTGAGACTGGTTTTAATTGCTTAAAGTAAGAACTCAACGCCGTAAAAGAAAAAGAAAAAAACCGTTTACTTTTTATTCACGTAATGGCTTCAGAACAATTTTCTTCGAATTAAGTGGTCAGTGTTTTATTAACGATCCTAATCTATATTATTCATTAAAAGAAGTCTCTAATCTTACAGTTTATTTAGATTTTAATTTTAGGCTACTGTTTTGTGTACATTATGTTTTGTATTTTAATTTTATCACTTCAAATCAAAACAGACCACCGATTTATTTAAATTCAAAAATGGAAGTAGCTTACCTATTGTCTTTGGTAAATATTAAATATAGTGGTAAGGTAGTTAGTAGGTACAAATAGTTACTAGGTACAAAACCTTACCTTGAAAACTAGCGATGTTTTCTTTCAGTATAAAATGTGTGTTAAGTTATTCAGCTGGTCAAGTAGGTACGTTGGACGTAGGCTGAACTAGATAAAATCTTTCTGGCTAGCCAGGCTATTTAAATGATTTACGATAGCTAAAACGAAAGCTATGTAAACTAAGAATGAATGTAGCTGCCAGAATTCTACTAAGCGTTTAAATATTTTGGTTAATGACCTATTTTTACCCGAATATGTCAAAGACAAAGGAGGTTATGATTTTAACAGACTATTTATGTATTTATTAACAAATAAAACCTACTTAGTTATTTTACGATGCTACTGCTGGACCACGTCGTATCTATAGTGGTCTATTGAGGCAAGGGTCTTCGATTAGATCTTTTGGCCAGCGAATATGGATATGGATCCCAGTAACCCCTCAAATGTTGTATGAACCTCATAGGTTCATATGAGATAAATCGAAACGACAATAAATATAACCGTATAAATCGTTGAACTATTATAAGAGAACGGCTTCTAATAAGCGAACATCTGGTAGGATAAAAAAAAAAATCTCAGTATTAGTATAGATTTTGGTTTAGTAATATAGCAATAGACCCATATTTCATGGGTCTCAGAGTAATGTGAGTATTTTCAAGTATTTTGTACTTACCTGGGAACTAACTATACAGTTTTGACGAGTTTTTGAGTTATGGCAAATACTTGCGATGTAGTATTTTAATAATTAAAGCATGTATTTTTATAGTCTGCAATCACTAAACGTTGGTACACAGTTGTTAGTGCAATAATGGAGGGAGTAAAGAGGATTTACTGATTGGTACTTTATGGCCCTTTTTCTTCTTAGCGCGTCGATGGCAATCTAAGTGGACTCGGACCCAGAATTCGGCTACGTGTCGGGCCAATTACTAGCGTCCAGTTCCTGTACAGAGCGAAGATAGGACACGCAGGACACGAAATTAAGTGTCCTATAGTTTGTAGAACCGCATTTACACTCCAAGGCGGAGTTGTCTATTAATCTCTAGCTGAGCAGGTTTTCCTGGCTTCGGCCAAGCTGTGTCCGGAGTCTGTTTAAAGATTTTCAGGTTGGCCAAGGTGGGAGATCATAAGCAGGTGGACCGAGAGGTGTGGGTCAGGATGCACTGTCTCGCCACAGTTCTAGTCTATCTTTTGATCGCCTTATCAGCTGAATGTTGCAGTGCATAGGGTGTCGGCCACGGCCCTTATTAAACGTACTGCACTGCATGTCCTACTCCAAGAACGAAGACAAACGATTTCTCGTGTTAAGTATTTATTTTCTCAATGGCACGAACCAACCGTGGCAGAACATGTTAGAATAAATCCCTAAATATAACAGAAAGTGAAAGAAAGAAAAATATTATATTCGAGTCAAATAAAATATTTAAAAATAAAACAAAACAAAAAGATTAAAAAAAGACCTGTGCGATGTCAAAAAGGCATCAAATCATAATGCTGTGAAATAATACTTTTTATTATATATCTACACCAAAAAATATTACAGATATAAAGGAACATTTTATAAGGGGTGACAAAATGGGCGGTGTTATCGATGAATGCGATCTTTATGTAGGGATAAAGTACAATAGGTACCTTGTTGAGAACACATCTAGTAAGACTAGAAGCCGACCCCAACATAGTTGGGAAAGACCACGGTGACGTGTACTTAACATAGGTAAGCTTTCTCTCGGAAAACATTTGACAGTGATTGTAGTTCTAATATTCATGTTATTGGCGCCCAACTACGAAGAGTATTTTATTAAATTGCTAGATAAACTAAGTGCATACTTACGGGTTACAGAAGGGCCCATGCCATCACCCTCTACTCCCGACCACGCGTTCATTTTTAATCTTCTACTAATGCTTCCGATTCAATATACAGACTTAAAAGTTTCATTGTCGACATCAAAACTATTTTTTTTTCAAATTCACATAATAACGTATTCTTTTCATAAAACTAACAGCCTAATAAAAATATACTCCTGCTTATGTAATAAATATTAATTTCAGAAGTTTGATATTCACAGTTATTTCGAACATTCAAATTATTTTTCAATTTAACCGACACGAAACACAAACATTCATGAAAAGTTTTATGCGTTTTGATTTAAATTCATCGCTTCTTACACTAGATGAATGTCAAATAACACTTCAACGAACCCGGCAATGTATAACAGAGTGTGACGACCGTCATTTGTCATTAGGTTGCCTACATTGCCTTGTGGTGGCGTTGAGCTTACTGAAAGCACGCTACGCTACTGAAACTTGTCTGTCGTTGGTTTACTAAGGTGTCCATGATTTGGGTTGTTTGTAGGTCTCGAAGAAGTAGTTGTTTTGTTTGTAGAAGTAAACAGGAGAGCACTTACTTAGGGTGAATATGTTGTGTAGATAATTTATGGAATAGTGGTTTTTTTTAAGTGAAAATTTTGAGGCAGCGATTCGATAGTTGAACGAGAGTTGACAGTGAAATTTAAAGGACGTGCCATGTTTAGGCACATTTCGTGAGATGAGAGAGAAGAAAGATATAACTATAATTCTTGGTTTATCTTTTGAGTTTTGTTGCATGTTTGGGGTGGTTTTCTATAAGTCACAAGGCGAGAAGTGTTTTTTTCTTGAGGGTGGGAAATCATCAAATTACTTCTGCCGCTCTGACTCTTTGGTATCCTGAAACCGTTACCGTTTTTTTTTGCGATTTCAGTTTTTAGACGATAGTAATTGTTTGTTATGTAGATGAAAAATGAAAAATAAATTTAAGAACTCATGACTTGAAAGTTTTGTTTCGTTTTTGTTAATGATACGCCTCTGTATCGTTACGAATAGAATTAACTATGTACTGGTTTCCAGAAATTTTCAACGGACACCATACTTATCCTAACTTTCCCAAAAACCATAGCCACCATTCTACCCGGTTCACAGGACAGTGGTGATGTGCAAGCCAGCACGCGATCGCTAGTGATGTGCCACTCCGGTATCGATTCAACGACAATAAACCGTAATCGTTTCCCATTGAATGCACGAAAGATTGCGTCGTACCTCTGTTTACTCACAAGAGTCATAGTCACAGCATGCTTCTATTTTATTGTTTATGCTTTCCTGGTATCAAGGTCGAGCGGTACCTAAGTGGGGTTACGATTTTTAAAGATGGTCGTAAATATGAATGACTTTTGTAGGTCAAAGTGAAGTTTCTTGTGGCGTTACGCTTTTTCAGTGAAGACAATATGTTTTATTGATGGCCAACTCCTACTAAATGAGTTTTGAGATTCAATTAACTTAGATAATTAGTAAAAAATTCTTTGTAATTTTGCATACATGTTTTTTTTTATTTCTGTAGACATTGTGACTTATGGCATCGCCTTAGATGAGTCTGTGAAGGTGTCGTAATGATTTTTATTTATTTAAATAAAAAACAGAACGAAAATTTTCTCAATACGATTTTCTTTTTCACTATTTTTTGTTATTATCGATACTGTCCAAACCAACCCATCCTAGTAAAACATAATTCTATTTTAAGGTTAATCCATTAGCTTCCAATTTTTTACTGCTTTTTGGAGTGGGTGTAAAGTTTTTCGTGAATTAATTTCATTAACAATATCTTCAACTCTCTTCTTTTCGATTCTTTCTTTTATAGACATAGGTACGTCCTAGATTACCTAGAACATCACTATTCCAGGTCGATAATCTCACATGAATATTACATAGTTATTTAGTGATTAGGGTCTTTGAGTCAACCTCTTGTCAAAGTAGGCCACTAATTCTGACGATACAGAAATGGGACCTACTTAGATACTAATTCTTGAAACTTGGTAAACTAAAGTTCTGTTGTGAGATTTATTTGACAACAAGCTGTGGCCGATGGATTTTCCCTTCAAAATGACGAACTTCTAAACAAACTTGAAAGTTTGTATAGAAGTTATCCCCTACTTATTTAATCCCTTAAGAGAGGTGCCACACGGGCGTTGCGGCTACGCTGCGTCGTCGCAACGCAATGATTACAACGCAGTCAATGCCACACGAGCGCTGCGTCAACACAGCTGTCATCGACGTCACAGCGTAGGTGTAGGATGTCTCAGTCTTTGATTGACAATGGAGTTCAATAAACACCTTCGATATGCTATTAAATACTGCACTGCCACTCCGTTGTTTCAACGCAGCTCCCTTCCCCACCCCGTCTCCCTTTTATCCATGTGCGTTGCGCGTGAGTTGCTTCGCCGTCTGTCATTTTAACGCTTCGTGTGTGGCATGTCGTATAGATTTACACGTAGAACGACGGGGCGTCACCACTCAGTCGATTCCGCGCCAACGCAACGCACAGACAACGCCCGTGTTTCACTGCCCTAATGGGAAGAATTTTCTAAAATCCTCTCCCATTGACACTTAACTATAAGGGAATTCACGTGAAAAAAATTATGCTTCTAGATCTAGTGGTTTAGAGTGTACGTCTGCCAGCGAATTCATTTAAGGTTTTTATTAAGAAGAAGGACTGAGGGAAGGTTTTTACCAGCAGTGGGACATTATAGGCTAAAAAAAAATCGCGACAAATGGCCTCTCCAAAAAACTTCCATGCCTGTCGATTTTATGAGCGAAAACAAACAAAAATTATGCTCATTACAACAGCTGTAATCAGCAAAACTGTCGAAAATGACTGCCAATTACCAACTTCAAGCATATGAAATCCATTACATAATAATAACAATATCCTTGGACATTTCACCTAATGCTTGTGTTATGGTAACGAGCTAACCGATAAACTACTTATATACATTTTTTTTGTAAATACATAGTTACATATTAAAGATAGAAAAACACCAAGACCCCGAACAAATACTCGCAGGTCGTACAAATATCTGTTCCATGTGGGAATCGAACCCGCGACATGCTGCGCATCAGTCAATCACTCAACCGCTGCGCCAACCGTGTCATCATGTCAATAACATAATATTTATGTTATTTAGGTTCGTAGGTCCCCAACTACTTCTCTATGACCTAGGCTTCATGTGAGCATGCTATGTTTGTACAGTGTTGTTTGATTAATGAAGACCCCATATCGACCTGTCATGTCAATTACTAAAGTAAGTCGAGGGGAGATGGTTGTTAGATAACAAGGAGTTTTCGAAGCACTTTTCGTCATTAAGCTAAACGGGGTGGATAAATACCAATGTAAAGCACTTTATGTGTTGGCCAACATTTTTAATCAACCAACATTTATAAATATATAAATTGACACGGAATGTAAAATAGTGATTGTCAATTTTCCTAGAACATTATAGGGTAAAACGGGTTGAATAGCGACGCGCCGTAGGGGTGTATCTAAACGAAACTTTAAAATGGAGATTTTAACATTCAAATAACATAGTTTATTGCCAACAAGGACACTTAATTGTTAATTATAATACAGTAAACAAATTACGGGTCCTTTTTGGCCAAAAACTATGGTATTTCAATGTTTAAATCCCTTTTAAAGTGTCCTCACACCTTATCCCTACATCTCTATTCACCCCGTTTGACGGTATCAAAGTCATTACATGACTGTCATTACTGACCTGGACAGTCGATCAATTCTGTAGTAATCTAACCTTGAAAACTTAGTTGAAGTAAGTTGTCACTCGACCAACACTAGGGATTTACATTATTGACAGCTCACATTAAACTCACTTCACATGCGTTATCACGGTGAATTTTTTACAGAATAGCACTGCAGTCAAAATGACTCTGTTTAGGGCCTACTGCCAATCATTTTATACCTGCAGCCTGTGGGCCAATTGCACGCAGCGGGTCGTGAGTTCTCTGAGAGTTCAGTACAACAATGCCTTCAGGATGTTGATGGGACTGCCTCGCTATTGCAGTGCGTCAGCAATGTTTGCAGAAGCGCAAGTGGACGGTTACCATGCCACAATTAGAAAAAGAGCAGCATCGCTGATGTGAAGAGTGAGGACCAGTCCCAACAGCTACCTGAGGGTGGTTGCAGAACACCTGGTTATTGGTTATTTTTTTACTAACTTAGTTCTTAAGTGCCTGTGTAATACTAACACTCTATGGACTATCTTGGTCTGAAATAAACTATTATTATTATTATTATTACTACAGATCTGCAAAATAAAACAACACCATTCAGTACTGACGAAAAAACTTTATTTTGCACCACAACAACAATACGGACACGATCTCAACGCTTAAAGACAAATATTTACACAACCAACGACGATCGATAGAGATTACCAGCCATGGCCATATCCTCCGCCGTATCCTCCGTATGCGCCTCCGTAAGATCCCACGGACACGTACTTCTGTACCACGGGCTGCGCATACGTCTGGACCACAGGCTGCGCCACCACGTGTTGGGCCACAGTTTGTACCACTGGGGCGGCGTGGACCACAGGCTGGGAGATCACTGGGGCAGCGTGGACCAGTTGCTGAGCTACTTGTACTGGGTGCACAATCTGGGGGAAAAGAGGTCGGGTTATTTTAGTGTGCAACCTTTTTTTGAATCTAAGCATCGTTAAGTCTTCTAAACGAGGGTGTTGGTGTATACTGTAGTCAGAAGAACGATGAAAACCACAGTCATCATCTGCCTAGCCTTTACCCAACTATGTTGGGGTCGGCTTCCAGTCTAACCGGATGCAGCTGAATAGCAGTATTTTACATTGCCTATCTGTCCCCCACAACCCAGTAACTGGGCAATACGATACCCCTTGTAAGACTGGCTGTCAGATTTTCGGGCTTCTGACGACCCGTAACAACGTACAAATACAAAAAGAAAACAAAGTACCAAGTTTGCGATTCTCACGGAAGCTAGCAATTACGTTGATTAGCGGTAAACGAGGCAGCCGCAAGAATGATTAAACGGAATGTTTGTGTTTGAAATTCAGAATTCATTTTGGTTTCGTAGCACGTGCTACGAGAAGCGTAGCACCAGGCCTAATTCGCATCTATGACTACTACGGAGTAGTCTGCATGCAAGAGTTTCGAATTGAGTCCTCAGTACTTTGGGTGTATTATGCAGTACAGAATAAATTGCTGCTACAAAACGCATGGAAGAAGTGATGGCCGGTGAACAGATGCTTGCAGTGGAGACCGCGTATCAGCAAGCGTATTTTAAGCACCCTCCAGCTTATGAAGGTGGCTCGGTCAGACTGGATGCTGAAGACTGGAGGACAGGCTATTGTGGCGCAGCCTGGGAGAGGCCTATGTCCAGCAGTGTACTGCTAGGCTGAGTTGATCGACGAGACTCATATGACTGCTAAAGAAGGAAGTAGGTTTCACACGTAGTTGATCATGTCTTCATGAACCGTTACATGGGAATCTGCTGCAGTTATCCGCTTCGTGAATGCTGCATTGTTGACGGGTCTACCACAGACTAGAACATTGCGTTACGACATCTTCTTCTTCTTTTCGTGTCTATGTTTTTTTTTATCAAATTGAATGCGCCCATTAGGGTGCCACATTTATCGCGGCATCAGTGGCATTCTTTACCGCTTCGTTTACGTAGCAGAGCGTTGCACTTTGTTTGTTATTGAAATCTACTAAAGTTAAATCTTCTTGAACTATGCTACTATTGACATGATGACAATGTATCATAGACTCAGTTTTGTTTGAAACTGTTCCGGAAAGGATCCAACCAAACACTGTATCTTGTGCAACTGGTAAGCCTGGTGGACCTTGAATTAACCCTTTTTTATAACTTGACCATGAATTTCAGCACCGAGTAAAACATCAATTTTATTTGGGCAGTGAAATTCTGGGTCATCTAACGATACTGCCTTTAACTCAGACCAGAGCCATAATACTGCTACCATTTTTCTATTACTCACTTGTTGGAATGACGCATAGCTAGTGGCTTGCTTGGCGACTGCTACCGGGGCAGCGTGCACCACGGGCTGCGCCACGGCTACCGGCTGCGCTACAGCCACCGTTGGTTGGTGCACGAAGCTCACTGATGAGAGTTGCTGTAACAAAACATACCGTTTTTATTTATTTATTACAGCTTTATGCTCAGGTAAGAAGTTCTTTATAAAGGTGGACTTTATGCCTTATGACTCCTCCCACTCTGGGTGAAGCGGAAGGGAGTGTCAGACTCTTACTGACTAAAACCCATCCATGTTCCTTCCTTAGCCCTTTATGTTTCGGGGTACCGGTAACCCTTTCGGACAATACCGCTTACCCGGAATGGCTTTATGCCTGAGGTATTTTCTACCAGTCATCCTTAGTGATGCCGAGACAAACTTAGCGTGCTGCATTAAAAATACACTTCTCATCAAAAAAATCGAAACACCTTCGTTTTAATTTATTAAAAAATTTAAACACCTAATTTAATACAAAAGAGTATTCATTCTATGAAAAAAAAAACGTTATTGTATAGCTGGCAATTACAATGGTAAGCGAAAATTTTAAAATTCTAAATTAGAATTTCATTTGTTTATCCTCTAAAACTCTAAATGAAATGAATTTTGAGACAAATGTGCGTCTACAGTTGGAGAACATTTCACGTTCAAAAATTAAAAATTTGCGTTTATCTTTAACGTTTTTGTTTTTAATTTGTTTACTGTGACTTTAAGACGTCAGAAAAAAGTTTTATTTTCTAAAACATATGGATACTTCGCCCACAGGAGCCGCCCAAGTGGTGGCATTGCTGGATCCTGGGCTTAGTCAGCGTGTTGTGGCTCGAACATTACATCTAAGCCTGTCATCTGTTCATAGAGTCTACAAACGCTATCGACAGACTGGTATGTTCACGCGCCGTTCTGGATCTGGCAGGAATCGGGTCACTTCTGAGAGAGATGAACGATTTATTGTAACAACTTCTTTGCGAAACCGGCGCCTTAATGCATTTCAACTGCAGCAGCAGCTTCAAGTTGTACGAAGGGTCGCTGTAAGTGACTCTACAATTAGAAGAAGGTTGAAGGAACGTGGACTGGTACCACACAAGCCAGCAAATGGACCGAAATTAACTGCAGACCATCGAAGAGCGCGCCTTGACTTTGCACGCGAGCACCTAAATTGGTCATACCTCCAATGGAGCAAAGTTCTCTTCTCTGATGAATGTAAAACCATGCTCTATGGTAACGACGGAAGGAACAAGGTCTACAGAAGAGATGGAGAACACTTTGCACAATGCTGCATTGAAGAAAGGGTCAGTTATGGTGGTAGTTCGTGGACGGTTTGGGGAGGAATCAGCGCCGACGGTAAGACAGAGCTTGCCTTCGTGTCTGGGCCACGTCTACCTGCTTTGAACTGTCATCGGTACGTGGAACAGTGCCTAGAGCCTCACGTGATGCCCTATGCACACTTTATCGGCAACGGGTTCACATTTATGCACGACAACGCCAGAGTCCACATCGCGAGCGTCGTACGTGATTACCTTACCGAAGTCGGTATCTCCATAATGGAATGGCCAGTAAGGAGCCCGGACATGAATCCAATTGAACATCTCTGGGATCAACTAAAGAGGCAAATCTGAGCGAGAGATCCTGCCCCAGACTGACTTGATCAGCTGAAAAGTGCCATTTAGGAAGAATGGGACAACATCCCACAGCATGTCATCGTAACTCTCATCCAATCGATGAAAAACCGAATGGAAGCGGTGATAAGAGCTCGAGGAGGGAACACTAGTTATTAAACGTTATTTAATAAAAGATTTTCAGTTTTTTTTTCACCTACGTGTGTTGTTTCATTCATTGCCTTCGTTCTCCATACAAAATAAAAATGACTCATTAAAGAAAATACGAAACCTATGAAAATTTAATTTGAATTCAGAACAATAACATTAGAATTTGAAAACCTCATAAAACTCACTATTAAGCGACATTTGATATTTATTCATAAATAATAATAAAAAAACTGATAATCCTTACAAAACATAAACATGCAAGGTGTTTCGATTTTTTTGATGAGAAGTGTATATAATAAAACCTAGTTATTACCTAGCTGGTTGATTAGAAAATAACTTGCCAGTTATTTTATTTGAAACAATAATTATTTTATTCAAAATGAAACAATAATTTAAATAGGATTTTATAAAAACTTTCAAATGGGGACTCTTTCAGTAGGTATGTTATTGAACTGAAGCTAAGGAATTTATGAGGATTTTTTTTTTTTTATTAATTTTTTTTTATTTATTTATTTATTTAGGATTTTTTTTAAACTTGGGTTTCCAAAACCTACAATGTAAAAACTTGGGGGCTTAGCTTACTTTCAGAAGAAAGTAATAAATTCCTTAGCTGCAGCCCCCAAGTTTTTACATTGTAGGTTTTGGAAACCTTACACAAAGATACCCAGTACTGTGAAGGTCAGAGGGGACATCTATCCTACAAAATACAAACACACGGGATAGCAGCCATTGAAATTATATTCGTTTTAACGAATACATGCGTCAAGCAGCACGGCTAATGACAGAGTCTTCGATTCTTTTATAAAAAGAAACCTATCAAACTATTATATTATTTTGAGAGGTCAAATGCTGTCAGTTATTTTCTAACCGACCAACCAGGTTCAACAGAAGGTTTCACCCTACATGAGCTCTAGAGTGAAGACCCATCTGGTCTTAACAGTACTTATCAAAGAAAGTCGCTAGTAAAATAAATCGGTACTTACAGCAGGTGCATGCCAATCGTCAATGATGCCACCGGGCTTCGGTTTGGCCACCGCCACCGACAGGATCGCGAAGAGGATCTGTAAGTAATGGTAGTATTGTGATAAGTAGGTACCGTCAGCCTCAAAAAGATATGTCAGCATCGGCAAGAATTTATAGAACCCAGGCATCAGCCATACATGGGTTGAAAAAAAGAAATTACGTTTAGTCTTCATTGCTTGTTCCAAAGGGTGCAATCAACAATGGTGCTCGAAAAAGATTCAGTGGATCCAGAAACTGCCAAAGTTTTCAAATAGATAGCTATCGCGTCAGCCAGATATATACATATATTAGACACGTATTAGATACTTTTTGAGATTGACTGTACGAGTGGTGCTGTATACCTTCAACCACAGATAATATAATACGTCTAGTCTACAATAAAGAGCTTGTGTTTCGGCAAGAGTAAGAGAAAACAGAAAAAGTTTTGTTCTTTTGATCGAGATCGATATTTCTAATGATCGACTTTGAGACAAGTGATTTGTTTCAAAAAAGATAACTAGAGTTCCTGTTATTGCGTTACTGGTAAGAAAGATTTAGGTTCTGACATGAATTGAGGACACTTTTAAAGAAAATCAATTGCCGTATAACGGCACATGTCACGCGAAGGGTCATGAGGTTATTCTCTATTTCTAACTTTTAAAAGTACTTTCCTGAGATCTTTAAAAAAAAAAGTCAGTTATGTATATTGTTCCGTTGGTCCCTGTTATCATTTGTGCATATTTGACAGTCGTCAGAATCCCGAAAATCTGACAGCCAGTTTTACCAAGGGGTTTCGTATTACCGAGGCCCAGTACCTCGGTAATACGAAACCCCTTCTGGAGGTCAGATAGGCGGCCGCTCCATGTAAAATACTGGTATTTAGCTGCATCCGGTTTGACTGGAAGCCAACCCTAACATAGTTGGGAAATGGCGAGACAAACTACGTAAATTGTGACAATATTCGTCATTACTTATGTGCTTCGTGTAAGACAAACGATTCTATACATATATAAAGTCAGTAACCCGCGGTGGGCTATAATCCACACACCATAGACGACAAACTGAATTACTGATGGATTTTTCAATGTGTTTCTTACATTATTAACTATTCTTTGTCAAACTATTAATGTCAGCAGTTTGTTGACTTTCATTAATTATTCCTTTAGGGGGGTCATACGGACACACATTACGTTATTTTAGGATTCATTATATCAGATACCCCTTTTTTTGAGGCTGGGAATTCATCAAATGGCTCCTCACGCTCTGGGTGGAGCGGATGGGAGTGTCAGACTCTTACTGACTAAAACCCATTCATGTTCCTTCCTCAGCTCTTTATTTCCGGGGTAGCGGTAACTCTTTCAGTTAATCCCGCTCTATATGAAATACTCTTTGATGTTAATATTAATTAATAATTTGATCGAAATATGGAAAACATGATTAGATAAAAACTTACGATACATTTTGCCATTATTACCAATTAGTACTTCAACTTTAATATATTATATTTAATATATTTCCAGCTTATCAAGAATTATCGATTTAAATATAATATGTGCTTAAAATATCATATTTTTTTTCAATTCAATTCTTATAGTAATGACAGTTGACAAGTGAACCAAAGTCAAAGACACGCGAGTCAATTTTTTTTTTGTATTTTGAAGGATATCAGAAGGAGTCTACCGAGCTAACAACAACGCAGTTCTGTAAAAATTTCGCTGTGAAAACTTAGGTGAAATGAATTGTCAATAGTTGCAATCCCTATAGTTTTATAGTTTAAAGGATTTTTTTGATAAAAAAGTAAGTGACAAATATTGTTACTAATAAACTAGTTATATAAATAAATTGTAAAACATTTAAATTACCATTGTGTAAGAGTTGTGTAATATTGGTCTGACAACACTGTTATAATTAATGCTACGTAATTATTAAGTTGTTTTCTGTAAAATATTTGTATGCCAGTCACTGGCGAGACATGTAGAACATAACCTTATTATTAACACCATTATTGTACCATGTTTCAACGCAAATAAAAATATTCTATTCTAGCAACAGATGGAATGACAGGTCACTAGATTCTATTTTTCATGGTGAGATTTCTTTCAAAATAAACCGGTTGGTCATCAGCTGACCTGTGGGTAGGTAGGTATTGCCACGGAAATCGCCATCCCATAACTGCCGAGATGAATTAAGTGCTCAAGCAAATTTCGCAATAGTAATTTAAATTCTTTTCTTTTTTTCCTTCTAATTTATTTATTTAACTTTTCGCACATAATAAAGGTACGAAGGCGGACTTAATGCCTTAGGCATTCTCTACCAGTCAACCAAGGGTGGTGAAGAGATTAGATGGCAGGTGCTTTAAATAGTAGGAACATACAAAACATTGAGACTTTTGAAAAAAATGGGTACATAAATAGGTTAAAACCTTATAATAACAGTTTATACTATATAATAGATTAAAAAAAAATTTTTCTTCTTCTGTTTGCTCCTTTTTTTATTCTTTTTTTCGTGAGGTTAGTGACTAACCATACGAAACAAAAGAGAGGATTCTTTTGTGCGGTAGAAATACCCAAGTAGTTAGTAAGTAGGTATGGTACCTATCAATGCGTTCCTCTGCGAACCTAATCCGAGGAAAGAGATTTATCTTAAAAATAAAACCAATACATAAAATAAAGATTAATTTAACAGCTATACTTACAAGGGCCCGCATGGTAGACTGTTAGTAGTGAACTAAGAACGTAAAGTGTGCAATTATGATCGCCTGCGCACCTTATATACTCAGACGGAATTTTCAGCCCATTCCGAATAGGGCTGACATCTTTAGTACCAAGCTACGTGACTAGATTCAGACCTCGCTTATGCATTACTGATAATTAACATAAATTGGCCTAATTTTTATTAATAACTTCGAGGGCAGTGGGCATTCTTAGCCTTTTTGAGATGGTTTGGTATATTTACGAGATAATTTATAATTAAGTTTATTTTGATCAGTTAGTTTATAAATGGTATTTTAGCTACTTATAAATTCACAGATTTATTCATATTTAACGTAGTAAGGAGTAGAGTACGCGCCTTGTATAGTGTGTTATCAGTGTAAGTACGTAGCGGGTTCAATAGTATGCGAGGAAGTTGCATCAAAGTCATTTATTCCAAACTTGCGACACTCCCTTTTTTTTGAGTGTGGGAAGTCATCAAATGACTCCTCCTGCATTGAGAGAAGCGGAAGGAAATGTCAGTCTCTTACTGACAAAGTCCCATCCATGTAAGAAACATATTGAAAAATCCATCAGTAATTCATGTTTGTAGTCTGTGGTATGTAATGTATGTAACACAAGAATAATATTATATCGTTTTATTGTCTGAATCGATATAATATTATTCTTGTGTTGTGTAACATTATTTTATTTACGATGTTCGATGTTATAGGCTGAAATTATTTTTTCTATAAGATGGATGCCCTTTATGTGTCTTTGGATCGCGTGGAATTAATATTAATATTTTTTTTATGAGCAAGCACGTGTGAGTGGTGAAGTTTCTTAATGTATTAACCTTTTTGTGGGTCTGGAATAACGTGCAATTTTTTATCAAGCTTAAATAGCGGAACCTTATTCCCATCAGCCTTTTTTAATAATACCTTCAAGTAAATAGCTTTTCAATGGCAACAACATAGTTCAAAATCCTGACGATTAAAAACCGGACAAGTGTGAGTAGGACTCACGCTCCGAGAGGCACAGATCTGAGAAAAATCACAAAACCGTGTCCGGCTGCCCGCGGCTGTACTCAAAGTAACACAGCCTGTAAATTTTCAATTCCGGACTAAAGGACAAACATAGCATTGTAGTTGAAAAACACGTTCTCCCATACATTCCTACTGCAAATGTAGGTGTGTACGCCCAATATAATACTAATATTATAAAGCTGAAGAGTTTGATTGTTTGAACGCCAGTGTGATCTCTGGAACTACTGGTCCGAATTGGAAAATTCTGTATCTTATGTAACATACCAATAGGAGCCGAGCAGCGGGCCAAACCGCGCGACAGCTAGTATACAATATACAATTGATGTACCATGTTATTACAATACCATAGACTACTTACAAGTTATTCAAAATTTATGCTCAGTAGTTTTGGAGAGAAATCAGGTCAGTAGATTACATTCAGATCAAATTGGGTGTGACTGACGGACAGACACACGAATATATAAGTCTTCCATTTTTTCATTCGGGCCTACGGAACCCCAAAAAATATCTACAACTTAATATTTAATTTATGACAAATTGAATATTGATAAAGCTATAACATATTTTCATGTCCATAAAAAGTGATGAATGGTGAATTATTATGTGATTAATAAATTATCACCAAATGGGAAATCTAATAATTAATAATGTATGATGGAAACTGATCTGAAGGTATTGCCTGCCTAGTGTGGAAGCTATGCATCATTAAAACATACGACTGGTTATGCTGCGGTTCCACGGGCCAATTTGAAACAGGCCAAATCGAGTCAGGCCAGTCCGACGGGTCGTGGGAACCGTCGCATCTGATGAGGCCTGCCGTGTCCTGTCGCCGAAAAGCTCGGCACGGGCCTCGACAGGCGTCAGTCAACGGACCGTGGGACCGCGGCTTTACAAAGCATTTGCTTAAAAAAAACTCTTGGCAATGTTTACGGTATGAGACATTACATCATTAGACGACTGGATTACGACTTCAGTCCTTAGCTCGTTATATAGAAATATGTATTGAAATCATTAATCCATGGCAATCACTGTTTTATACCGAAAGAGGATGCATCTGAATGTAACCTTGCTTTACAATATTAGGCCTTTGGTCCCGGCTGTCATTCGTGGACCATTGACAATCATTACGGGTTGTCAAAAGCCCGAAGGTCTGACACTCAGTCTAACCAAGGGGTACTTTTCTAGTGACTGGGTCGTTGAGGTCCAATAGGCAATCGCTCCATGTAAAATACTGGTATTCAGGTGTATCCGATTAGACTGGAAGCCAACGCCAATGTAGTTGGGTAAAGGCTAGGCAAAAATTCCTTTAAACCTTAAAATTATATTTCACGAAAAACGATTACCCATATCGGATGACCTCATCTAACACCATTTCTACGTTTCTGAAACTTATGAATAAGTTGGTTTTAAAAACCTAGCTATAAATCAACTAAATGCTGACTCAGACATACAACCCACACTACATATGAAGCCTTTGATAATTGATAACAAACGTCGCTACGTCTACTCAAGCCGACGGTCCCCTGTCTGCGACAAAACCTACATACACGCGGGTCAGTAACCGGAGGATTAAACACATTATGGACAATACTTCGATCAATATTTTTATGATTGAGGTCGGCTCTATCAAACACAAACTCAAAGCATTTATTTCAATTACACAGGCAGGCACTAACACACACAGACACACGCACTCAGGCACTTTTGTAGTGTCAAAGGGTCGGTCAGTCAGAAAGATGAAGCTAGTTGTGTATTCCAAAGCAGTAGGTACCTCTATGGAAAGGTCTTCCGTCTCATTAAGTAATGGAGCTGTTTTTTTTTTGAGGGTGGATAATCATCAAATGAGTCCTCCCGCTCTGAGTGGAGCGGAAAGAAGTGTCAGACTCTTACTGACTAAAACCCATCCATGTCCCTTCCTTAGCCCTTTATGTTCCGGGGTAGCGGTAACCCTTTCGGGCAATCCTGCTCAAACGGGGCTGTTTATGTTACTATTTCTACCCCACCACCTGTACGAGTGACTATGAGATTACATCGAGAGCATGTGAGCATGGGTTGCATGCCCCCTCTTATCTGCTAATTGAAAAACAAATGCTATCACTGATCCGTCAGCTAATACGGATCATTATGCTCTTTTTCTTAGACGGTTCTAGAAGGGGTAAATCGAAAGAGCATTGTTAAGTATGCATCTCAACTAAAATTATAAATGCACAAGTAAGTATGTTTGTTACCGTTTCACGCCCAAACTACTGAAGCGATCATCTTAAAATTTTGCATATATTTTGTCAGGTGTACAGAAATGGACATAGCACTTTTACATATCCTGAAAAAACTTGGTACTGTTCTCGAGAAAAACAACAAAAACGGTCTTATTACAATAGATGGCGCCACGTGACTTTTGAATCATGATTGAATTTTTACAAGCAGTGTGTAATCCATATTGTTTGTCAAATTCTGAATGAACACAAGCAAAACCATGGGCAAAAGCCAGTATGTTTTAAAGACACACACACACACAAAATTGCTTAGTAATAAAGTCCTATCATTCATTGGACAATTTTGATTGGCAAATAAACTTTCTGAACATTCCTTTTGGTCTGCTTCTAAATTTTACAACAACATTTTGACCCATCCGGAATACAAACCCAATCAGCATTCCTCCATTATACAAATAAGGCAGTCAATGCGATTTCAAGTTTATTCAATACTCAGGTAAATCTTAACTAGACGAAGAAGGCCCGAGTGACTCATCCTTCATTACATTTTAATAGTGAACTATTATACCGCTATGCAATGTAGGGCGAGCTTCCGTCGTTGGAGCATTAATGGAGACAGGTGATCTCCAAACTAAGGATACAACTATCGTACTTATGCGGATGTGCCAAATACTAGCAATCCAACGGAAAAGAAGTGGCATGAAGTGGATTTAAACAAAATATTTTTAATCGTTCGGCTTGTGGCTAAGTAATTACAGCCGTACGGGTCGATCGATCAGGTTAAGATACCCTTGCCACGGTTGGTCGGTCGATGGGTGCCTACGTGATGCCGTTGGTCCCGGGCTCCCGGCATATTAGAGACAGTTGTTACGGGCCGTTAGAACTCTTACCAAGAAGTATCGTGTTATTCATTAACTGGGTTGTAGAGGCCAGATAGGCAGCTTTAGGTAAAATACCAGTACACAGCCGCATCCGGTTAGACTGGGAGCCGACCCCAACATAGTTGGGAAAAGGCTAAGCAAATAATGTTTTGGACTGTACGTGTGACCGGTGAAGTTCCATTTCTTTGTTTTTTAAACCACTGTTAATCAAAATAAAGTCTCGTGTTTTCATTTAAATCGAAGTCTGATCATGGGGGCAGATGAAATAGACGATTGAGAAGCTTAGAGCCCTTTCGAACTAAATTATAGACTTGGAAAGACGACCAGCCCATCTATTCTGTTAAAATCACACCGTGAAGAACCTAGGTGAAGTTAGCTGTCAATAGAGTCAGTCAAGCCAACGTATCAGGCAGGGGCGCAGCTACCGCCGTATTAGCCGTATCAATGATACGGGACCCCTGGGCTACAGAGGCCCCTAACGTGTGGAAGCAAAAATTTGTAAAATTTTATCTACAATGACACTTAGTCTCGTGCTTTCCGGGAAAAAACATATAAAAAATCTGTCATATGTGCCTAAGGAATTTCCACTTCAGAAAAGACAAAAGTAAAAAAAGCAATATTTTTTTTTTTCCCGGGTTGATTCAGCGTGCTTATGAGGGGCTCCAAAGCATGCTATGCCACTGGTATCAGGTTAAATGACAGGTAACATACCATACTAACTGGCAGTAGTTTACGTATTTTTTGCAAACTTACAATTTCCCATTAAGTACTTACGAGTTAACATCCGCGCAGTATTTGATTAGACTAGAATCTATGAAACCCCAGTTAGTTTAGTAAAGCAAAAACGATGGCGAAATGGTGATAGACTAATTTAAGTAATATCGCACTGGATCTTGACGTTTCTATCCCTTGCTTGATATATTACCTAGTATGTGGGGCAGGCTTCCGGTCCTGTCCAGTTCATACAACAACTGATCCCGAGCTACTGCAGTTAGGACATCGCAGGGCGACCGATCTTGTACCAAGCAATGGGTGGAGAAGGGAATATGAAATGCATGGAGTTGTGTTTGTGTTGAGAATTTTGGAAGGCGGAAATGAAAACTGTGTATTGGGAGACGCGTTTGTTCAGAAATGGATTGCTTGAATTTTTGTTTTGATATGCGCTTGGTTATAGTTGAATAGAGTGGTAATTGCTGTTATATCGTGACTAAGAAATAACAGTCGCACGGATTTCATCAGGTTAAGCTACGCTCGCCGGGGTTGATCTGTGGTGTGGTGTAGTGTGGTGTGGTGTAGTGTGGTGTGGTGTAGTGTGGTGTGGTGGTGTTGACCATTTTGACACATCGAGACTCTTCCATGCCTCGGAAAGCACGTTAAGCCGTAGTCCCGGCTGTCATTCCTGGATCTTTGACAGTCGTTACGGGTCGTCAGAAGCCCGAAAGTCTGACAGCAAGTCTTACCAAGGAGTATCGTATTACCCAGTTACTAACTGGGTTGTGGACGTGAGATAGGTAGTCGCTCTATGTAAAATACTGGTATTCAGCTGCAACCGGTTAAACTGGAAGGCGACCCCAACAGCAGCAGATTGCTGTTATAGTTAGCCGGTATCAATTTACAACCAGGACACACTTCCTCTATGAGATGGTTCCTGAAGATTTTAGTAATTTTTTTTTAGGAAGAGCTCTACAGTTTTCTTTATTATCATCAACAAACTAACAGCGCTATGTACCTATCAACCTATCAACAGTAATTGGCACAAGTTTTGATGTCGTCTGCGCAAGAGTGGACGGAACGTATGCTAGTCAGGCGTCCTTAAGCCACACACACACATTTCGTAGTTGCTCTGTTTCTGAGAAAATGTTTGGTGATATAAGAATAATTAAAGACGATTCATATACTTCGATTCGATGAAGTATCTATGTATGAGAGAATTCTCCTCTTTTTATCCGAGTTTTTGTCATGTAACAGATACTATTGGATATACTACCAGTTAAATAAAAACTGTAGGTATGTCGTTCTTAAAGAGATTATGAAATAGTTTTACAAATATTTGTACGTGTGGCTTATAGAAATTGTAGTTGATATTGTAGTAGTTATTTGTGTCAATCGATATATAGTTAATGATGTGAAAATATTTGAACTAAGTTTATCAGTTGCACGATCTGTTGCTTCATTTGTGAAAATAAAAATCAATAAAACTTTATAAAAAGTGTGTTTTGAATTTATTGGCATCAATAGCAGTTGTGCGTTCAACACTCTTCCTTCAATTAACTTAGATTTTTGTCTCTTGTCGCATTAATTTATCAAATGTCTGTAAATTATTTCTTCTTCTTTTCGTGTAGTTAGTTACTAACCTGGTGTCAGAGTTTTAAGTTGCCCATGGGCCTGGTAAAATAATTAGTTGATGAATGACGATATTCCAGAAATTACCTGAGTTTGTTGTTCTCAGAATAGTCGGATAGAAAATACCGACCTCACCTATAAGCCTAACCCCAACCCCATAACTGAGACCGTTCCTGAGGTAGATGCGTGCCGCTGGAGGGGAGACAGCTGTCACAAGTTGATGAATCAGTGAGCTCTCGCAACGCGTCACCATACATCTCCCGCGGGAGTCTCAGTGATCGGTCGGGCTATACTTTTATACAATTAGGTATTATTGAGGTGTAGAAATGTGTGTATAAACCTACTTACAGAAATATATTTTTTTATAGCTTCTGAAAATATACTTCAAATGATAAACGATAAAGAGGCCAGCACATCAAGCTACCCCAATCTGTCAAATTTCTTTGATGGTTTTTCATCTTTATTACATAACCTGTGTAAGGTTCATTTTCAATTGGACTTTGACAGTTTTTTTTTTAAGGCTGTGAAATCATCCAATGACTTGTCCCGCTCTGTGTGGAGCGGAAGGGAGTGTCAGACTCTTACTGACTAAAACCTATCCATGTTCCTTCCTTAGCCCTTTATGTTCCGGGGTAGCGGTAACCCTTTCGAACAATCCCGCTTACCCGGCAGACTTTGACAGTTAAGGGTTAACTTGATGTGCGGGCGTCTATACTACAAGCCTTAGCTTTTGAAAAAAGTCCCACGACATACATTTTTTATCACCGTGTAGCGTACCGAGACAGTAATAGTAGCGACAGTATTTCTCTAATTATATTATGTAGCTATGTCTGATTGCCACAGTAGGCGTTTACACACCATTAATTTTACTCCAATTACAACACATTCCAGAATAACGTTATTTTGCAGACCGACAAAATCTGTCGGTTGGCTCTCCGAATACGGTCACCGATCACATATCGGACCGCGTCTCATACTGGCATACATTTAATTGGGTACTCACATATTGCACGGGTATTTGAATTTTAAATGTTTTACCTAAATGCTGGGTATCCTAATTTTTTTTATTATTTTGCAGTGGGTATGAATTTGCATTTTTGTTGGATTGGTGTGTGAGCTGAAATTGCAGAAAAAAAAACTATTATTTGAATACACTTCTTGCATGTTTATGGTCAGCCAAGTTATGTTTATAAGAAGATTTTATCATACTCGAAAGACAATAGAATATTATAAAGAACATTGCTTAGAGTTACCTGGTAATGTTTAAACACCCACTAAGGGTTAATTTCACCAATGAAACTGAACGCGATTAACATATCTAAACCGCGTTCAAGAGCAGTCAATGTTCCATAGAAAATAATCACACTAACAGCTCTTTAACGTAGTTTATGCGCTGATCGCGTTCAGTTTCAATGGTGAAATTTGCCCTAATTATGCGAAGAACTACCAAATAATCTTCGTCTATTTTTTAAATAGAAATACTCGAAAGCCTGGCTGCTTATGAGCAGTGAGTAGCTACCGATATATATCAAACACGCATGGAATACCTTTTTTTTTTTTTTTTTTTTAAGGCTGGGAAATCATCCAATGACTGCTCCCGCTCTGGGTGGAGTGGAAGGGAGTGTCAGACTCTTACTGACTAAAACCCATCCATGTTCCTTCCGTAGCCCTTTATGTTCCGGGGTAGCGGTAACCCTTTCGGACAATCCCGCTTACCCGGCAGGCTTGGCCCTGGGGGGCCCCTTCATATGCTGACATCTCTTTGAGGCGCGCGTGGAACATATACGCGCCGTACGGCACGGGTCTGGTGCTGATCGGACGGTGAGTCACCCATTACTCACCGCCCGCAGGCCCGCGCCTACGGTGGCCGGGAGTCGTCACGTGGCTCCCGACGCCCGGGGCGTCTCCTGCGGTGGCTGGGACGGGAGGACCTTTCTCTCTCCCATCCCGCCACCTCCTTCGCGAGCATGACTTTTTCGCAGAAGGAGGTGACTGCCTCCCACTCCCTCTCGCCCCGGACCATGGCTTGCACCAGGGCCGGGCGCGAGAGGTCGCCGCCGCCGATCGCCTCTACGAGGACACGGCGGTGCTCTGCCCATGCTGGGCAGGTTTGCACCGTGTGCTCTACCGTGTCCTCTGGGCGATCCTCACAGTGGTGACACCCGGGCGTTTCCTCCCGCCTGATGATGTGCAGGAACCTCCCGAAACATCCATGTCCGGTGAGGACCTGCGTCAGGCGGTAGGTGAGGGCGCCGTGACGCCTCTCTAGCCACTCCTCAAAGAGGGGCCTTACCGCCACTATCGTGGCGTGCCCTGCGCTGGGTTGCGACAGTCGCTGATTCCAGGCCGCCATGAGATCGCGCCGGAGGTCCGTCCGCTCCGCCGCAATTTGCTGCGGAAACGGAGTTTCTCCCCGGCTTAGTACCTCCGCGCGCCAGTCGAACAGGCGCGCGAGGACTATCGCCTCCAGATCCCACGGCGGCAGTCCGGCAAGGAGGCTTGCCGCCTCGCCCGAGATCGTGCGGTACCCCCGGATTAGCCGAATGGCTACCACCTTTTGGGGCGCGTTCAGATAGTGAGCGGCTCGTCGCCGCAATGAACGCGCGCACACCGGGGCCCCGTATAGGGCCATGGACCGCACGACTCCCGCGTAAAGCCTCCGGCAGGAGGCGTTTGGCCCCCTCAGATTGGGCAAGAGCCGCTTGAAGGCGGCCCCAGTCCGTTCCAGCTTGGGGGCCAAACGTCGGAAATGCACGCATGGAATACCTAAGACTACCACCCAATAAGTTTGGCGTGGAACGCATAATGAATTGCCCTCATTAATACGAATGTGTACTGCTCCTTATGGTCAAACTTGGAAGGTGGAGTGTACGTATTAGGTAAATTTTGAATAATCGTGAGCCTAGCTTTGATTCGTAATGTATAAATAGTATTTGCTCTAATGGGTGGCGTGTGCTAAAAAGTATGCTTAAGTTTTTTCTGTAGATTTCTATAAGGATAGGAAGGTAGAGTGAAGTGTTGTACTCGTAGACTTTATTAGTTACACCTCACGCCTTATTCTTCTTAGAGAGACGCAGAAGTGTATTTAGTAATATCCTTTTGTATTAGGTGTGTTTAAGTCTCATGTAGTTGGAGGCGAACTAATGGGTATTAGCACCAGACTTCGGGTAATTCTTGAAGGAAAATTCGAAACTCTATTAACACTTTGACCGACCCAGGAATCGAACCCATGCAATCCAACCCATAGGTACAGCGATCACATAATATACCGGGTGTAACCGAAAGGGTATATAGTATATAAGTTGTTCAGTTTGATGGTCTGTAGCATAATCCTTTTGTATGTTTATACCTTTTCGGTTATACCCAGTATATTTTTAATGTGAGTAAACAGGATAGAGAAGTCATAGATTGAATATCTTATCTTGAAGTAAAAGCTCAAGCGGTTATATAAACGCGAACCGTTTTTCCGCTAAATACATAATGCATTTGTGACAAGCTCACGACATTTTCATCATTTATTTGATGCTTGGGATCCGGTTCCCAAGCATATTGCGATATTGCGAGTGAGCCTTTGGTATAATCTTGATTTGCAAATACCTACTTAGTGATCATGGACATAACAAAAATCCTTCTTTTTTAAACTTTGCTTTTATTTTTTGACTAGTTGCTACCCGCGGCCGCGTGGTCGTTAATTTTTTTTTTCTTAAATAAAAGTAGTTCAAAGTTACTCTTTATAACATCAGCTATCGGTCAGTGAAAGGCCCGTAAAATCGGTAAATCCGTTTGGGAGATTAGCCGGAACAAAGAGACAGTTCCATTTTATTTATTTGTGTAGATAGATAAACATAATCCTTGTATAAGAACAGTCTTTTTAAAGAGCACTAAAATAAACAAAAGGAAAGAAAGAAAAGTAGGTTTATAAAAATTACATTTAAATCGACATAGTCTCCATCTTAACCCGGTTTATTGACACAAGTTTTAAAGCTCCATCAATAGCGAAAAGAAGCAAAACCTATATCGTTTCATTAACAAGATATTGTGTAGTCATGGAGGTGGAGCCCGTGGTTAAGTAATAACAGCCACATGAGTCGATCGATCAGGTTAAGCTACACTTGCCGCAATCGGTCCGTGAATGGGTGAACATCTTTACATATCAAAGGGTCTTTATGTGCTTCAGAAAACACGTCAAGCCTTTGGTCTCGACTATCATTCCTGGATCTTTGACAGACATACCGGGTCCTACGCAAAAGTCTGTCAACCCGTCTCACAAAGAAGTATCGTATTACAAGTCAGCAGTCGCTCCAAGTAAAATACTGGTACTCAGCTGCATCCGGTTAGACTGGAAGTCGAAGACAACATAGTTGGGAAAAGGCTAGATGATTAGTTCTGAAGGGGATCAGCATACAGCCTGTCAAGAGTCAATCGTGCTTGTATGAGAGATATTTCTTAACAGCATGTGAAACTAAGTCAGAGCTAACCATACGAAAAAAAAGACAATCGTGCTTAAGAATGTATACCCTAAAACCCGCCCCTACTTTGAATATATTGGCATACCTTTTAAATCAGAAAGGATTAACGCATAATTTCTGGTGATTCTCCTCTCTATTTTCATAGTATTTAATATAATTATGTACAGTGGTGGTGTAGGGTAGTGTAGTAAAATATATCTAGGATAATTCATCATCTGTCTAGCCTTTTCCCAACTATGTTGGGGTCGGCTTCCAGTCTAACCGGATGCAGCTGAATAGCAGTATTTTACATGGAGCGACTGCGTACCTGACCTCGACAACCCAGTAACTGGGCAATACGATACCCCTTGGTAAGACTGGCTGTCAGATTTTCGGGCTTCTGACGACCCGTAACGACTGTCAAAGATGCAGAAATGACAGCCGGGACCAACGGCTTAACGTGCTTTCCGAGGCACGGAGGAGTCTCGGTATGTAAAGATGGTCGCCCATCCACGGCCAACCCCGGCAAGCGTAGCTTAACCTGGTGGATCGACCTGTACGGCTGTTAGTACTTAGCCACGAGCTCCTCTGTGCGTGTAAATAGAGTACAGGGTACAATGGGGTTGACGTATCCGTGTGAATAAAAACCCCTAATTAATAAATAATAAAAAAAAGTATGTATAAGTCACTCATGGAAGCTCCGCTTATGCACCCTACATTTAAATTGATGCGCAATTGTCTACATCAAACATAACGATGTGGTCCTGCATTATAGTATATGGGTCATTGGTGGTCGATACCACATAAATGATGCATGCCATCGATCAGACATCGATGGTGGCTGGTGGCCGATGGTCGGGTGACACGCGATGTCCCCATGCTCGTGTCAACGTGGTTATGGAGTTATTAAAATAGGGTTTTATTATTATTATCGGTTGTAGGATTCTCTAGATGAATAAATTGAGTTTTCGTATGAAGGAATAAGTATATATGGGAGCTTACGTATAAAGGAGTAAGTTTAACTTTAAAAATGGGGGAGAGCTCATTACACATCAAATTCGTCCTCAATTCTGATATTGAGAAAAGTGTCGAAACATGGCATATTTTTTATAATGATCATGATCAATCTTCTGTGTATCTATATAAAAGGGAACTGTGACTGATTGACCGACTGATCTATCAACACATATATAGCTCATACCACAGAACGGATTGGACTAATGTTTGTCATACAGATAGTTATAATGACGTAAGGATTCGCTATTCAACGTGAATGAAGTTGCGACACAAAAGCTAGTACCTACATGTTTTCGTTTCATTGTAAATATGTAATCACTTTTGAAAAACATACCTGCTCAACTATTGAAATATAAAATTTGATTTAAAGCAATAGAAAAACTAATTGTGTCTCGTTATAAGAAGGAGCTAAGTAATAACAGCCGCACGGATCGATCCATCAGGTTAAGCTATGCTTGCCAGGGTGGGTCCGCGGATGGGTGACCATCTTTACATATCGAGACTTCTCCGTGCCTCCAGTCGTTACGGGTAGTCAGAAGCCTGAAAGTCTGACAGCCGACCACAAGGCTAGGCAGATTGACTGATTGATTAATAACAGTTGAGCGCATACCTATCAGAAAACGCGCACCTGTTTCAGAACGGATAAGGATGAATTCAGTAGCTATGAGGGCTATTTTTGTTTTGTTTCTATTTAGGGTTGTTGACACATAAAACGTTGTATTTTCAACTTGATGGGGACTTTACAAATAGATATTCTGTTTAAAGAATTTATCAAATTTAGCAGAAGCTGGTGATTGTATCGCAATGTGAGATTCTATTTGATAAGCACATTAAGAGTGCTGTATGCTCGCATCATTTAAATTTTCTTAAGTTTTTTGTAATTGGCAGATCCGTGGCAGGTTGCATCTGGATCAAATTACAATTCGCAGCCGTAACAAGTATCTATGTATTTACAGAATTGTGGTAGGTAATTAAAATAATTTCACCTTAACCGTATAAATTAGTAAACATATTTTTTGTTGAGGGTCGGAAATCATCAAATGACTCCTCCCGCTCTGGGTGGAGCGGAAGGGAGTGTCAGACTCTTACTGACTAAAACCCATCCTTGTTGCTTCCGTAGCCCTTTATGTTCCGGGGTAGCGGTAACCCTTTCGGACAATCCCGCTGACCATAAATTAGTATCCTATGTTCCAAAAAATCAATTTGATACTAATTGAATTCGTTTCGTGTTTGTCGTGATTTCTGTCCGTCGTCAGATGGATAAGTGCGATTCAGAACATTAGCTGACAGTATTACCTTGTTTGGAATTCCACCATTTAAAGATTTTAAACGTAACCTAGATGTTCGTGTTCACTGGGAACCTAGGTATTTTAAAGTTTGGATTTTGGCGTTCATGTTATGTGGTAAGTAGTAATATGGGCTGGTGTTTTATGAGTTTAACTAGCTTCTGCCCGCAGTTTCGCCCTCGTAGATATAAAAAAAAATCCCAAGGGAACGTATACTCACTTGTGAGGAAACCAGCATGCCTGAGAGATATTTCTCAACAGCATGTGAAGCTAAGTCAGAGGCCCATGGGCAGCTTAGAAACTCCGACACCAGGTTAATCACTACCCCACACGAAAAGGTAAGAAAGAACGTTTTTAAATCCAAATGATACCTAAATTGTTTCCAAATCTATAATTAACCTAGATATACTATAAGTCCATAGTTTAATACTAGACCGCTGTTAATAGCGAAAGCTTCATTATTTATTCAAAACTAGCTTCTGCCCGCGACTTCGTACGCGGACCCTGTTGCTTATGCCAGCGACAACGGGGTCGCCATTTATGTTATTTTTTATCATTTTTCCCATTTAAATCTTTTATCACACTGAGCTTTAGTTTTATTTCATTCCAACAACCACCAAAACATACAGTCTATTTGTCATCGTTTTCATTTTGGTAACCGCATTATTATATTCCTCCTCTAGGGACCTAGAAGTCGATGCGTAGATACGCTTGGAACTCAAGCGTAATTCTTTTTCCGTGAACGTCTATGACTCGCGAGACAATACATGACGTTCACGATCAGCGGTCAGTCGCGCATCATATTCTTCACTGGTCTCTAGAGACCTAATGAATACGCTGAGAACGCAGGCGTGCTTCGCGACCCGAAGAGGTTTCCACGGAGCGAGTTGCAGCCTAATGTTCTCGAACAACATCAAGTCTCTCCTGACACTCTTCGGTAGATTCTTGGGATCTTATGATCCTCAATCTTTTAGCTCTCTTGAAACATTGGGAAAGATTTGACCTCTTTCTAGGCATGGTCATAGTTTTATTGTGAAGATACCTGATCAATAAAAATCTAAATTAAAATGACTGCTCCCCTGCGTTACCGGGTAGGCTACCGTGTCACGAAGATAAATGGAAAAGGAAATTAAACACTCAAACAACAAAAGCCCGAAGGCATATTCATACGATAAAATAAAAAAATAAATAGGACTTTTGGCCAGTAGAGTCAAATTTTCAATGATATACCATCGTCATCGAAAATCGGTCCTAAACTGTTACCGCCTTCACCGCGTGCAGGTACTCCCAGTTTATGTTATTTTTTAATTACACAGTAAAATTAGTGATAGCTTTGATTTCCACAACAGGTGTTCCAGATCTTTGATTTTTATAAGTCAAAAGGAAATGCCCATCAGACCGAACAACTTTTGGTAAGACGTCATTCCTATATGACATGTGTTATGGTGTAGCTAGGCTCTTGGAGTTCCACAACAGGTGTTCCAGATCTTCAATTTTTATACGTCAAAAGAGAGTGCTTATCTGGCTAAACAACTTTCGCTAAGACGTCACTCCTATATGTGTTATGGTGTAGCTAGGCTCTTGGAGTTCCACAACAGGTGTTCCAGATCTTCGATTTTTATAAGTCAACAGGAAATGCCCATCAGACCGAGCAACTTTTGCTAAGACGTCATTCCTATATGTGTTATGGTGTAGCTAGGCTCTTGGAGTTCCACAACAGTTGTTCCAGATCTTCGATTTTTATAAGTCAACAGGAAATGCCCATCAGACCGAACAACTTTTGCAAAAACGTCATTCCTATATGTGTTATGGTGTAGCTAGGCTCTTGGAGTTACACAACAGGTGTTCCAGATCTTCGATTTTTATAAGTCACCAGGAAATACCCATCAGACCGCACAACTTTTGCTAAGACGTCATTCCTATATGTGTTATGGTGTAGCTAGGCTCTTGGAGTTCCACAACAGGTGTTCCAGATCTTCGATTATTATAAGTCAACAGGAAAAGCCCATCAGACCGAACAACTTTTGCTAAGACGTCATTCCTATATGTGTTATGGTGTAGCTAGGCTCTTGGAATTCCACAACAGGTGTTCCAGATCTTCGATTTTTATAAGTCAACAGGAAATACCCATCAGACCGCACAACTTTTGCAAAGACGTCATTCCTATATGTGTTATTGTGTAGCTAGGCTCTTGGAGTTCCACAACAGGTGTTCCAGATCTTCGATTTTTATTTATAAGTCAACAGGAAATGCCCATCAGACCGAACAACTTTTGCAAAGACGTCATTCCTATATGTGTTATGGTGTAGCTAGGCTCTTGGAGTTCCACAACAGGTGTTCCAGATCTTCGATTTTTATAAGTCAACAGGAAATACCCATCAGACCGCACAACTTTCTCTAAGACGTCATTCCTATATATGTTATAGTGTAGCCGGGCTCTTGGAGTTCCACATCAGGTGTTCCAGGTCTTCAAATTTATTCTCTTAGCAAAAAATGCTCATCACGTGGAACAATTTTTGCTATAGTATCATTTTTGTATCTCTTATAGTTTAGCTGCTCTGTTGCGGTTCTGCATCAGGTGTTCAAGTTTCCAAGATAAATTATAGCCTATATGTTGCCCAGACTTAATACCTATACAACAAAAAAATAATCATTCCAATCCGTCCAGTAGTTCCGAAGATTAGCGTGTACAAACAAACAGACAAACAGACATACAGACAACGGACAATTTTTTTTTTTTGGATTCGTGCTCTATTACTGTTTCTAAACCCCCCTCAATTATTATTTTTTTAATAAATTCAATGTACAGACACAGTTTTTTTACTGTTTTATTATCGTGGTACAAGTTTCAGTCTGAAAGCTTTTAGTTTTAAAAGGTTAACTAATATACTAGTTCTAAGACTTCGATAACACCATCACGTCGTTTCATTCAAGGTATAGGCAGAGGTGTGTAGAGCGGATAATAATAGCACCACCGACCTGAGCATTGAACATATAATAGGACATCACGTTCAGAAGACGTAGTTGTAGTTGCTCTTTTTGATGTTCAAAAGTGCCTTTCTTGTGGCTATTTAAAATAAATGATTTAACTTTGACTTTGGAAAAAGGGGTCTCTATATCTTGTATCGACTAGGGTCAAATGAAATTAGGTAGCGAAACTCCTTATACGTGAGTACGGGTATTAGTATCTAAGCTTGATAATATAAAATTAGTTTAATTATATTCCTGAGGTTGTTTGGCATTTTATGCGGAGGAATGAGGAAAACGATGTCAGGAAAGTTTTGAGTATGAATTTAGATAGAGATACAAGTAGAGGCAGACCAACGAAACGATGGATGGATTGTGTTTAAAATGATATGGCTAGAAAGGGAGTGATTACCGAGATGGCGACTAATAGAGAAGTATGGAAGATATAGACATGTTGTGCCGAGTACAAATAAATTGGGATAAGGGCAGGAGAATGAAGATATTGCTGGGTTTTTTTTGAGTCCTCGACCGCAGGTAGTGTTGAGTAAGTAGTCACGTGGAATAGAAAAAAAACTGTTTATTTTTATGCAGACTTCACAAACGTGATCGATATTTAAACACGGGTAACACAAGCGACAGATGTCAATTCGATTTTGACGATTCGCGAAAGAATTCAAATAATAACACTGCCAGCAGTCGTTGAGGTCGAGCCAAAGAAACACATCATAAAATCAGCATATTTTTTTAAAGTTTTTAGACTGAATCGTAGCGACATCTATGCTTCGTTGAAAGCACCGCGTACTAGCCGCCAGTCACTAACTTAACGTTAAATGGATGTATGTAATCCTAGTAACTATCTAGGTGCTGGACATTACGTAATACAACTAGCATATGTATCGAAGTAGTGCCGAATTTGCAGTATAGATGGCCGTTCTACGATAGTGTTTCAGTGAAATAATCTGTTCTTGAAATAATTTTTATGTTATGAAATTCGAGGAGCTCGTGGCTATGTAATAATAGCCGCATAGGTCAATCCATCAAGTTGAGCTTCGCTTGCCGGGGTTGGCGGTGGATGGGTGACCATCTTTACATACTGAGACTTTTCCGTGCCTCGGAAAGCACGTTAAGCCGTGGTGGGTCCCGGCTGTTATTTGTGCATCTTTGACAGTCGCGTACGGGTCGCCAGAAGCCCGAAAATCTGACAGTCAGTCTTACCTGGGGGTATCGTATAACCCAGTTACTGGGTTGTGGAAGTCAGATTGGCAGTCGTTCCATGTAAAATACTGGTATTTAGCTGCACCCGGTTAGGCTGGAAGCCGACCCCCAACATGGTTGGGAAAAGGCAGGCAGTAGTTCATTATTTTAGCCGAAAATCGTCCACTGCTGGAGCTTCTCTCTATTTCTCGCATCCAGAGGATTCCTGCGGCCTTCATCATGTCATCTTTCCTTTGCCTTGTTGTGTGGTTCAAATCATAATATCTGGACAGGGCTTGTTAAACCTCGGTGAGTTTGATAACCTTTTGAGATTCTGTATTCAGCTATGTGCTCTCGTGTCAAAAAATTGTGCTTTGTAATAAGAGATCCAGAAATTATATTTCTTATTTCAAGATGTTAGCATGATCTAAGTGAACCTAATAGTTCATGTGAAGATCTGATTGGCGGGTCATTACGGACAGTAGCTAAGAATACAATACATTTATTTGGCGGAAACTAAAACAAAATATTCAGTTCTTCTTCTTCACGTGGTTAGTAACTAACCTGGTGTCAGAGTTTTTATGCTGCCCATGGGCCTCTGACTCAGCTTCACATACTGTTGAGAAATTTCTCTCAAGCATGCCGGTTTCCTCTCGATGTTTTTCTTCACCGATTTTGAAGCTAGTGATAAATATGTAGATAATACGCAAATGAATTCAAAATCCGTTCACACCACTAGGCTATCACTGCTACTACTATTCATTTAAAAAAAACAAGGACAAAATACATAATAGATTCTGTTGTAAAAAAGCAGGCTGTTTGCCTCATATTGACTGCGTGAATATAGTAGTTCAGCAAAACCTACGTAAGTCCGGCCCGTTACTACAATATTAGCCACAATTATGAAATCTGTCACACTGACCACGCTAAACTGCACTAACTATAGTTGTCAAAATCGATCACTATGTTTAGCCTACTGTTCCTGGTGACCCATAGACAAGCGACCTCTTTCCTCCATTGCGCAACGGTAAGTAGTCGGTAAGTATAGCAGGGTGTTCCGCGTTCGATGCCGGTCACGGTATGTTGTGCAAGGTTGTCTTTTGTTGTTGTTTCGTGGGTGGTTTGTGGATTAGATACTACTGTAGTATGTTTATAATCTGTACGTATTGTTGCTTGTATGTTTATTTTCGCAAGCCGTCGTAATGACGAAATATCGATTTTTAGTCATGAATCGCCGAAAATTGAGATTAGTTTTGAATTTATCAGTTTATTCATAACGATTATGATTTAGAATCGTTTCTCAAGGGATGTTCTCTCATGGGCCTCAGACCACCATCGGGATCCCAAATAAGTAATAATAAGTAGGAGGGGTTCACATCAGTGTCAAGACCACAAAGAAATACCCGGGGTCTCGTTCTCGACAGCCGATGAAACTTCGTGGACACCCTAAAAAAAAAAAGGGTTTCTTCTTAGCATGTCGATGGCCAGCGGGCTGCAGCAAAAGTCTGACACTCCCTTCCGCTCCACCCAGAGTGGGAGGACTCATTTCATGATTACCAACCCTCAAAAAAAAGGGTTTTTAGATAGTTCGTGCCAAGTAGGTATAGCGGTTCGCACTAACTTTTTATATTATGATGACAATATACAATTATTGACAATAGACAATATACAAGTGAAGGACTTCTATGCCCACCTATTTAAAAGTCCGTCCGTCCGTCTGTTCCCTTCTTCTTGTCTGTTTTTATATGTGTACATAAATAGTTAAATAAATAAATAAGTGACTTATCTTAGTACCTATGAAAAACAGGTAGATGAACTTGCGCATCTCTACAAATAGTCTATAGTAGCCACGTTTTCTGTAAGATGTAGATGTAAGATGTAGACAGAACAGAAGATTCACTACAGCAATTACACCAATGAAATAAGTGTCGAATCCCAAAAGCAGTTTAGTCTAGTATCCGTGTATAACGTCTTTGTATCTTTCTTTGAAAATAATTTTATAATTATTCTTATTTATTTACTATAATTTTATTTCTGAATCTAATTCCATATATATAAAATTGATTGAAGCTTAAAACTTCATTAGCACCTTATACTTAGGTACTTATTGAAGTTAACCACATAACAGAGAAATTAAAAATACGAAGTTTACATAATTTTTTTTGGAGTGGAAAATTTAATCATTAAATCCCGCTCTGGGTGGAGCGGAAGGGAGTGTCAGATTGTTGCCGGCTAAAACCCATCCATGTTTCTTCCGTAGCCCTGTGTATTTCGGGGCCAATTCCATACATTGCGGATTTTTGTCTAATTTCGTTATCGTTAATGAAAATGTAACTTTGTCTAGGTCCCCTGGTCTACCACTGCTGTGATTTGTTACGTTAGGTAACATTGACACGTACTTGCTTCGGCACTACATACACTAAAATTGGAACGATACAGAGAAGATTAGCATGGCTCCTTCGCAATGAGGACATGCAAAATAGTGAAGCGTTCCACATTTCAGCCGGGGGTTGCGAAAGTATTTCCTGCGACTCCCGGCGCAGGTTAGAGAGGGAACACCGGGGTGGTTTTTAGTCAGTAAGAGTCTGATAGACCCCTGCGCCCCCCCATGGAGGACATCCATGAGGAATTTCTCCCCAGCTCAAAAAAAATAACACCACCGACTAGTTGCTTATAAAAGTATCTACAGATACATACCACCCCAATAATGGAGCGACTATTACGTTACTAGCTATTATAATCCTTCTGTACTTTCCTGTCAGGCAATCAACTCCTTGTTCTCACTGTCCAGGCATGTGTCATTACATAAGGCGACATAATCCGCTCCATTTCTATCGATGACGTCACATGCCACCATGAATGCCAGCCATGGTACAGATATTCCAGTCACGTCCTCTTTCCTATGGAAAGTGGTCACACCACTGGTTAAGGGACGTTATGTAAGCACATGTTGTAGTTGTTTGTGTTAGTGTTTTTATATCATGCAGTATAAAGGACTTTGATTGGTAAATGTTGTTCTTTAACCATGTAACAGACAAATGAATTGGTAGATATTGGTTGTTGTTGTTGTTTGACCATATAACGGACAAATAAATAAATACGAACTTGTCACCTTAAACCTGCAAGCGGGATTGTCGGAAATAAGCGGGATGGTCCGAATGGGTTACCGCTACTAAGGAAGGAACATGGATGAGTTTTAGTCAGTAAGAGTCTGACACTCCCTTCCGCTCCACCCAGAGCGGGAGAAGACATTGTATGATTTCCCACACTCAAAAAAAAAACCTGCGTCCTAATTGATTGTTGTTGTTGATTGGTCTGGTGGTCGCAAGCGCTACTGCTGAACATTCAATATTTTTTTTTTTTTACATAAATTCGCTACTACATGTCCTCTGTGACTAAAGTGTCCCAATCTGGTAGTGTAATAAATTGACTATTCATGAAAGAATACAAATTAAAAACTTGAGGTCCTGGCTTCGATTCCCGCGCCGGCCAAAGTGTTATGGGGTTTTTCCATCTGATTGCTCAGTAGCAGCCATGTTAATGGCAATAACCTCGCCCCCTATTACATGGAACTTAAACATAACTGGCGGAGTGTGGGTGTTCTATAGGTACACCTCTGCCTAACCTTTCCTACTGGCGTGATGTTACGTTAAGTTTTTTTTTTTTTTTTTATCCTTTATTAAAAAGAACCCCGTTCTTGATAATTAATTACAATCTAGTCTTTAAGACTAATAAGCAATTTAAATCTAACTTAATTTTATACATGATAATTATTTTAAAACTTAGAATAGTGTCCTTTGAACTTTACACAAGTCCGTTCCACTTTCTTAGAGTCTGATAATTTGATGATTAAACACTTTGTTCATGTGTTGTTATGTGTGTCACTGTCACTATTATTTCTACACTTTTACACTACACTAACTCAAAAGGTTTTGTTCGTTTTAGTCTACGCACTATATTTGTTTGGTCTAACAGCTGAATCGCCTCGATGTTCACATGTTGATGGAGTCGTTGTTCATGGGCCTCAGCATATTTTTGAATTATTTTGGTGACGGGTTCCATGTTCAGGTCACGATGGAGGTCGTCATTTCTTATATACCAGGGAGCATTAACTATACTCCTCAGTACTTTATTCTGGAATGTCTGGATGATTTTAGTGTTGGTCGGTTTAGTACAGCCCCACAGTTGGATGCCATATGTCCATATTGGCATAAGAATATGCTTATATAATAAAATTTTGTTGTGTATTGATAGACAGGAATCGCGTCCAATCAGCCAATACATGTTTTTAAATCGCATGTCTAGTTCCTGTCTTTTCTTTTTGACGTGCGCTTTCCAGCGCAATTTCGCGTCAAGCGTTATGCCAAGGTATTTGGCTGTATTTGCGTATGGCACTTGTTGGCCATTTATGAATACTGGGTGGTAGTCACAATTCCTGTTGGTGAAATCAATATGAAGCGACTTTGATTCGTTCAATTTGATTCTCCATTTTTGGGCCCAATCATGAACTTTATTTAGAGCGTTTTGTACTTTTTCGATTGCTTCCGTATGGCGTGACCCTGTAGCCATAATGGCAGTGTCATCCGCAAAGGTTGCAATTGTGTTATTTTCTAGCTCTGGTATATCATATGTGTACAGCAAATAGAGCACTGGTCCCAGCACACTACCTTGAGGTACACCAGCTTTAATTATTTTTAGCTCGGAAAAAGCATCCTCGTGCCTTACTCTAAACATTCTATTTGTAATATATGATTGCAAGATATCGGCAAAATCATTAGGCAACAGTAGTCTTAGCTTGTACATCAGACCCTCATGCCAAACTCTATCAAAAGCTTGTGCCACGTCTAAGAATACGGTGGAGCAGACTTTCTTATCTTCAAGCGTTCTCTCGATGATGTTGGTAATTCTATGTACTTGGTCTATTGTTGAATGTTTCTCTCTGAAACCAAACTGATGGTCAGGAATCAGATTATTCTCATTTAGAATTGGTTTTAGACGTTTTAAAAATAGTTTTTCAAACAGCTTTGATAGTATCGGCAACAGGGATATAGGCCTGTATGATGATGCTTCGTGAGGTGGTTTACCGGGCTTTGCAATCATAATCACTTCAGCAACTTTCCATGGTTCGGGAACATGCTTCAATACGAATGCAGCATTGATGAGCCTTGTAAGTTTAACAATGGCTTTACGAGGGAGATATTTAAGGATTTCACCCGTAATAAGGTCATACCCTGGGGATTTCTTCTTTAGGCTTATGATTTGAATTTCCTTTGCAACTTCTTTTGGGGTCACAAGCTTAATTCTCTGATCTTGAAGAATATTGGGAATCTGCAGGTTTTCTACCGACCCGTCATTTGGTTGAAAGGTTTCTTCTAAATGATGTGCAAATCTTAAAGCTTTTTGCTCGTTGCTTATGGCCCACTTCCCATTATCATCTCTGATAGGAGGAATTGATGTGATTGGTCTTTTCAGTGACTTTGTTGCTTTCCAAAGAGAGTATTGCGTTGAGTGATCACTGCTTAACTGCCGTAGGTTAGTGTTGAGAGCCTCATCTTGAAAAGTTTTTATTGTTCTTTGCAGTCTTTTTGATAGGTTATTTAATAGAGTTTTGTCTTTCGGAAATCTAGTTTGCTGCCATATTTTCCTTTGATTCCTTTTTTCATATAGTAGGTCTACTATTTCCTTTGGGTAGGTATTTCCTTTACATTTTTTATTAAACTGTGGTGTGTTATTCCATGCACATTGTTGGATATCGTTGCTAAACTTGTTTACTTCAAAATCGAGCTGATCTTTGCTTTTTAATGGAGTTTTTAGGTCAATCATATTTTGTAAGTCTATGCTAAAACTTTCCCAATCTGTAAGCTTATTTCCCAATGTTAGGTGGTTTTGTCTCAGTAATATTGTGTGACTCAGTTTTAATAATATCGGAGAGTGATCGGAGTTCATATTATATCCCTCTTCCACACTCAGATAGTTGGTAGATATATTTTTGACAATGAAAAAGTCGATAAGGTCTGGGAGTTTCTGGCGGTCAGTCGGCCAGTATGTAGGTTTTCCAGTACTTATGACCTCACAGCGCATGTCATTCAGTGCACTAAAAAGCTGTCTTCCCTTAGTTGAGGTTAGTCTCGATCCCCAATGAGTGTTCTTAGCGTTAAAGTCACCGCCTAATATAAATCTCGATCCAAGAAGTCTGAGGAAGTGTACATATTGTTCTTTGTTTATCGTGTGTCTTGGAGGACAGTATACAGCTGCTACTGTAACATTGAACTTCTTAGTTTTAATGGATACCGCCACAGCTTGCGTGTCTGGCTCCTCGTATTTACTCTGTTCGTAATGACAGATATTTTCTTTAATAATAACTGCGCTACCTCCTCGGGCCGTGTTGTTAGGGTGCAGCGAATGATAAATTTTATAACCTTTAAACTGTACAAAAGACTGTTTGGTGAAGTGTGTTTCAGAGATCAAACACACATCAATGTTTTCTGTATCTAGGACTACTAGCAACTCATGTTGGTGTTGCAGCAGTCCATTGGAATTCCAAGCCATTATTTTAAGTGTGTTATTCATGATTGATATTGTCCAGCGGTTGATTCTAATTTCTCTAGTCTCTTGTCAAATGAGGATATGCACTTCAAGATCTGGTTGAGCTTATCGTCTAGGTTTGATGGTATGGTTGATTTTACTACTTGTGCATATGAGGCACTTTTGGATGTGGGTGCAGTTATTGCGGTTGTCTGTGCAAACTGCACATTTTGTTTTGTTGTCTGTTTGTCAGTGTTTCTAACAATTTGCTTAACGGCAATGTTGTTAGTTGGTTTATTTTTTGCCTGTTTGTTCTTCATCATTTGCATCTCCTTGGCAACTAAGCACCCTCTGTAGTTGGCTGGGTGAGGTAGGCCACAGTGGACACACTTAGGTTTTTCTTGTGCAGGTTTCTTACAATCAGCTGTGAGGTGTTTACCTGTACATTTAACACATCTTGGCTCTTTTGAGCAGTACTTCTGTGTATGACCATAAGATTGGCATCTCTTGCCAATCTTATGGTCATACTAATAATACATTGCGGTATTATTTTTGACGTTTTAAGGGGGTGAATCTCCACTTTACACCCTAGGATGTGTTTAATGCCGTATATTTTTTTGATGTCTTCGTCATTCTTGAACGATAAAATAAACATGTTCAGCGGTTCTTTTGTTCTCCAGCTGAGCTTGTTAATTGCATTTTCTATCTGGAATCCTTGCGACGATAAATCATCTTTTATCCGATCCGGTTGGCAGGAAGAATGCAATTTTTTCGCCACAACTCTTATTGGCCTATTCTGCTTGTCCTCGTATGAGTGCCAAAAGCAGTTATTTTCGGTCAATCGTCGAGAAATAATTCTGTAGGACTCTTCAGTCTTGGCATTTATTTTCACACTATCACCGCTTAACATTTTGGCGGTAAATGTTTCTACTGGCTGAGATTCAGTCAAGAAGTCATAAAATGTTTGGTAATTCTTAACACCGTCCACCACAATCGGCGGCGGCGCTAGAATCTTTTTAGTGGTTGGCTTCTCTTTGCTGTTAGCTTGCTGCTGCTGAGCGCTAGTTTTAGCTTGTTGTAGTGGTGGTGGAGTAAGAGAGGTGTTCAACTTCCTTTTCTTCCTGTTTTTAGCCCTAATCCACTCAGTTTCTTTCGCAAGTTCATCCTCATCCGTGCAGTACTCAACTTCACTTGTAGTAGGCTGAGCAGGTGTTATGTCCTCACTTCCCTGTTCATCTGAGGGTTTTTGTTTTTCTCGGCAATTTAATTGACCTTGAAGATCTTGTACCTGTTCCTGCAAGCTTTGTATGTGGCCGTTCAGTTGACATACCATTTGCTGCAGATTTTCTCTGTCCGTTTTCTCCTGGATGTAACAGTCATATAACTGTCTTTCCAGATCGGTTTTTAATTTAATAGACTGTTTTGCAGCCATATTTACTTTTAAGGCGAACGTGACACCTAAACAATTATAATAATCACTTCATGACGATTTCCGCACTTGTAACTGGGTCATCGCGGTGGCCCCGATAGATCGACGTACACCGCGACGACGGTGTTGTGATGCGTCTGCAAAATACTCTTAACTAGAGCACGCGCGCGCGATCGATACGTCCGTTCGCAATAGTAGTTAAACACAACAATGATACGTTAAGTTGAAGAATGTTTAGGCAATTTTGCACGATATTCTTCAGGATTTCTATGCTGGTGAATATAATACGATGTTTGTTGGCTTTAATGTGGATCGGTTTTGCATTTGTTTATGTTTTCGTTCAAGTGTTTAATTTTTTGGTCAAAGAATCAGCATGCCATACAACGTGGCAATGCTGCCAGCCTTTTGGGAACTTTTACTGTTGATAGCGACATGGACAAATTTTTTGATGCTCTTTGATTTATTTATTAATTTTCCCCTCCCGTTTAATAAACTTGTACATATAGTTATAATTAATATTTTTACTTATGTAAATATTATGTGTATAAATATTCGATTAAGTACATAATTTGTTTGAGTCAAAGTCAACGAAAAACTTATAATATTTTTTTAGAGTAATTAAATAAGTCTTTTGTTGGTTAACCCATTGAAGGACAGTGAACGAAACACAATAGAAGTTTTATTGTTATGACGTCTATAGGCGTTCACTGTCCCTCAAAGAATGATTTTAAGTTTTTTATTTTCTTCAGTATGGCCACTGTAAGATACCTAGAAATGATATATAATTCAGATTATTTAGCGTGTGGCTGTCAAGGTAAAATGTCATATAGGGTAGCAAGAAAAGACAAAAATACATGATATACATTTTATTACAAAAAGGCCGTACATTAAATAGTTTTTAGTCGACTGCGGTCGAAATAAACTCTTGTTCTTCATCATTAAAGCTAGAAAATAGAAAAAAGACGTCTATATACAACAGTGCGCTACCAGGTACTTGCTATCGAAGCCTTCGCGGCCAAAACATTCTAAAGAGATCATGTGAAAACATGAACCAATATTGGTTTACCCAAAGGTTTAAAAAACATAAAAAAATACATTCTAATACATACAAATGTCAGATATTTAAAAAAAATATTTACTCTATATTATTATATATACATAAATAAGTAGTTTTCTTTGAAGAAAACTATGAAAATTGTGGTTTTAAAATTACTTGTCATGGTTGTCTCTGTATTTCAAATATAACATTAATAAATACATAATAATTATGGCAATTTAATGCTGAGAATATTTGAAGTAGGTTATACAAATTTTAGAGCTGCTCCTTCGCCAAGAAATAATAATACAAACTAAAAAGTTTTTTCGTTTTAAATATGGCGGTATCACGGATAACCCACTTCGAATATACTTTAATTAAAAATGGCGACAGGCTTCGTTGTGATTGCACTTTATCCCTAACTTCTCTCATAAACCTGAACTTATATCCGTGTGGAATGTGACGTCATTTGTCACGGGAAGCCGCTATTGGTTAGTGTCGATTTTCGCGGCGTATCATTGGCCTATAATGCTGGCATCATTTTTAGGCCATTTGTGTAGAATGTTTCCACAAAGCTCCATACTACAGATACAAGTTCTTTTTATCATACACTCACACCTAAATCTAAGCTTACCTACATCACAAATTATCATTCTGACTACGCTCAAGAATCCTATGAAAATATACATTTCATTTTGTTGAATTTCGTCACTCGTTTGATGACAGATTAAAAAGAATACCCCATAACTACATTTACGAGGGCTAAACGGCACACAATCATTTAAGAACATGGCGTCCACTCCCTCGATGTTAATCCAAAAAGTTTCCTACTCATTTCCCCGAAAAAAAAACACATTCGAAATTCAAATCTGTCATCGAGCAAGTGACGTTACAATACAGTTTACCATCCGTATTTGGAGTGCAGTGAGTGTCCGTGAGCGAGTCCATGTCCCAAGCCATGACCGTGGAAGTCATGGATGAGGGGTGCACTGGCGTAGGACTTGAAGACGGGCACGGCAACCGGGGCAGGCACGGGGACAGCTACAGGCTTGGGCACGGCCACTGGATAGGGATGGGGCACGGGGACTCCGACCTGGAAAAAAAAATACGTTATTACACTTGTAAGAAAATCTTATGTTTGCTACTTTTTTAACTACGATAAAGATAATATCCCTGACCGTAAAGGGAGAAAAACCACAGCGTTTAGTAGGTTTTGACTACCCTGACGTCTCGTGGTGACGTCAAAATCTAACTCTTACGCGTCTCATCACACTGACAGCTCTCAAACGAGGTTTATACGTGCTGATCGCATTCAGTTTCATTGGTGAAAATCGCCCTTAAGCTGTGCCTATTGGGATTCAAATAAAGACATCGTATCGTTATGATAACATACGATTATCGTTAATATAAGTTTCCAATGTTCTAATGTATCTTCCGTTCATATTAAAGCATTTAGTAAATTGATTACCAATTTAAACTGTCCGTATATTCAAATCAAAACTGTCAATCTTTGACAGTTTGAAAATTGACGGAAAGTGTAAATTTTCTTAAAAATTAACATGTTTATTTCCTTGACTGTACACTGCAAGCTGTACAGCCATAATAAACGACTCAAGTATACTGACCAACTAGCTAAGTATCTTGTCTCTAGACCGGTCTAGTATTAAGTTCAATTGAGCGGCCCAGGCGACGCTGCCGTGTCGGAAGCGTCACTTATGTCTACCATTATCTGCTTTACGCTCTGAGAAGCCTTTATTGATTTACTTGGACGGTGTGGTTTCTAGCGGGTTTGTTTTATCGCTGTGGTAAAGGTTTTTTATTTTTTAGGAAAAAACGGAACCTGTAAAGGACCATTTCTTTGTCCTTCCAAATTGACCGTGACGTATATCATATGGGAAAACATTCTTCAACTATAAAGTAAAGTTTGTTTTTGGAATGAATTCATTCGGACTACGAAACGCTTCAATAGACTTGGTCTAACACGCACTTGGCCAGTTTTTCAATCTACAGGGTGTGATAGGGTTTATACATACAAAATGCTACAGACTGAACAACTTTTACAATGGACCAACTCCGATATAGCAATAAAACAGCTGTTCTATACATTTTTGATCACGTGACTCGTCGAAATGTAGGGAACAGCAGATTTTTTTTCACGCTTTTAGAGTTGGTCCCGTAGTAAAAGTAGTTCAGTTTAGTGGCCTGTAACATATCCTTTTGTATGTATATACCCTTTCGGTTACACTCTGTATATGTCTATACTACTAATTTCTTCTTTTAAGTCCTAGAAGACCATAAAACAAAACTCTTCCTCACTTCATTGTTAATTTACTTTTGTTAAACTGACATCTAATAAAACAAAACAAGTCGCCAAGGCCATATTATGGCATACTGCAGGGAAGTCATCGTTATACAATCCACATTAACTGACCACGGACAGTACCTAATCGTAATCGCTTCATTAACCTACTATCACTGGCACGTTGTTCATCTTTCTCCATAGGAATAACTTAACGCCGATGGTGATAGAATCTTAACTACCCGTAAGTAGTTCACATAGAAATGTTCTGATTTAGGTTAAAGAAGTGTTTTGAGTGTGGTACGGCCCCCAAGCTAGATGGACTGATGACCTTAAGAAGATGGCTGGGACAGACTGGATGCGGGAGGCGGATGATAGGGTGCTATGGCACAGCTTGTGAGAGGCCTATGTCCAGCAATGGACTGTGATAAGCTGAGTTGAGTATCCAAAGGTTTATACCATGTTTCGAAGTAAGGAATGATTTTACGACCCATCTGAGAATTAAACCTCTGGATTTCCATAGGCTTTCTTTCTGAGTCTACAAGGTATCTACTGATACGGATCCGACAATCAACACTGAAGCCTTTTCTACACTTTTTAGTGAAATGTGTTATAATATCAATTCATCTCAGGACCCGGACCTTAGGAAGGAGTAAATTCAGCTAAATTTAATGAGGTACCAACAGATGATTATCTCTACATTATGCAAGTGTACCGAAGAACAGTTCCAGGTTTGTCCATGTGTGATGAACATATTGGGCATTGGGTTTGGGTGGCCTATAGTAGATTGGTGTCCTAAAACTCTGGAAGGATTAATCTCCTGGCTATTCTATGAACCTATTTTACCTTCTTCGCTAAAATCTTCTTCTACTTTTCCAGTCAATGATAGTGGAAATATATTATTGTGTTAGATGAGTGAAGCCCTGTTGGTGCTGCGCCAATTGTAGCATTAATAGTGTTTGATTCCTCAAAAGTGCAAGTGTATGGACACTTTAGGCACTCCAACATATGAGACATCATTTGAAGTGTATCCCATTATCTTTTGTATGAATACTTACTTGTTTAATGACGGGGTATGGCACAGCATGGGGCACAGGCACGGGCACGGGGCGGTCGACGGGGACGGCGACGTGCTTCTCCACGGTCACGGGGTATGGCCTGGGGACTGGCACGGCGTAGGGACGGTCTACAGGCACGGGGACGGCCACCTGGAATAGCGACAATGATCAGGTTTTATTAGTTGTTGTGGTAGAAGTATGGTAGTTCTGTTGTCTGATAGAGGAGGATCTCATGGTCCCAAATCGAAATTACAGATAAGGGATGTTTTTAGTGTGATTCTACTGAGAGCTCGGCTATAGAACTGACTAAACATTAATGATTTTTCCTTTTTTTCAAAACTCTCATATGAATTAGTATTACATTGAACACTTTCTCAGCAAGTCAAACCATAGTTTTCTTCAGACTTAGCTTCACATGCTGTTGAGAAATATCTCTCAGACATGCTGGTTTCCTCATGATGTTTTCCTTCACCGATTTTTAAGCAATTGATAATTTATATAATACGCACATTAATCCGTAAATTCAGAGGTGCGTGCCTTGGATTCGAACTCGAGACCTATGACTTGGCAGTCCGTTGGTCACACCACTAGACTACGCTGCTAATACCATAGTAATAACCCACCTTGACAGCTACAGGGTAAGGCCTATCCACAGGCACTGGGTAAGGTGCAGGCACTGGTACTCCAACATGCTTCGTCACGGTCGTATGGACATCAGCTCCAACTATAGTTCCCCCAATAGGTCCTCCGACCAAGGCACCACCGTAGCCCGTTAGCGGTCCTGCGGCATAGCCTGCTGCGATGTGCCCTCCGCCCAGGTGGCCCCCGTATGGGCCAGCCGCGTAACCGTGGCCTATCAATGGAGAGCTCAGACCGTAATGACCAACGAGGCCACTTCGCTTCTGGACAACTTTGCTCGGTTCCGGTTCCGCCAGAACTGAGGCTGCCAAGAAAAGTACTGCGATCTGGAAATGAGAAAAGGGTGGGTGGTTTAAGATGTTGCCCCCGTCTTTGGAAACAAAACATGTAATATTCTTTTTGGTTATAGATAGAACAGCAACTAAGTAGACCTAATACGGCATTTTCACATAAGTCTGCTAGATCCTGTCATTAGAAGTTAAATCTGTGTTAGGAAACCGTGACTAACTGACTGACTGATCTAACCCAAACCACAGAACGGATTTAGTTGAAATTTGGCACGCAGATAGTTATTTTGATTTATAAGAAGGCATCCGCTAAAAACGGAGTTTCGAAAATTCAACCCCTAGCGGGGTGTAACGGGAGTTCATTATTTGTTTTGAGAAATTATATATGATATAAAGTGTGTTAGGTTAAACGAGGGACATACTTTCAGGGGACGTACTATACTCATGAAAATAAACAAGTTTGACTATAGAACTATACCTGTAATCATGAGAAAAAACAGCTGTTATACATTGTTGTACATTTATGTTCGCATAATTCGTCAAAATGTATGGATTTTTTTTCTTATTTCAGAGTCGGTCCCATGGACAAAATTATTGATTCCCATGAGCATCCCATAATGTACAATGGCTACAGGGTTTATTAATAACTGCAGGGCTCTATTCTTCTTAGCGTGTCGATGGCAATCTAAATTGACTTGGCCCAGTATTCGGCTACGTATTTGGCGCCATCACTAGCGTCCATCAGTTCCTGTAACGTGCAGACGACAGGACACGCTGGACACGATATTAATAAGTGTTCCAAGTGTGTGTGTATGTGTTTTGGCTATACTAAACCACTATTATGAAAACCCCAAATGGGTTCTTCAAATACAATCACATTAAAACCCAATCAAAGGTCACTACCCTCCAAAAAGCTATGCAAATGAAGAGAAAAGTGTCAACAACGCATCCATCGCCAAAATCGAAGGCTCGGATGCATTTCCGCATAAATTAAGAAGGACAATGCATTCGATATTACTTTTACTTATTGCGTGATATGACTCCATCAGCTCACTTGATATGCCAAGACGTACAAACAGAAACGAAATTCGTGTCGCAATCAGAATTACAATGAAGGGATTCCTTACTGTTGGTGCTTGCTATGGATATTAGAACATGATTTAAGTGTGTTGTCAGTTACGTGTACAATCGAATCGACAGAATACGGTTGGCTGATTATTATTAAACAGTAACAGGTCTTTGGGGCACTGCTTGCGGTAAAAGGCCATATTTTGTCAAATTAAATTTTGGAATTTAGTTCTACATTTTGCCGCTGTTAGTTTACGTTTGAGGCGCTGTATAAGGGACTACTGACAACTAAGTGACGACAAATTAGGTGCGTGATAAAAATGAGCTATTGATACTTTATTTATTTGTTTGTTTACATAAAAGATTACTTAATAAAAGTAACGTTTAGTAGTTAAATTAATAATTAATGTCATATAATATGGTCAAATCCGTTAATTAGAGTTTAAATTGATAAAACAGGTCTATTTAGCTTTGTGTCAATCCATTCTTACATATTGCGTAACTTCTTGGGGTGGTGCGGCTAAAACAATTTTACTCCCATTAGAGTGTGCTCAAAGAGCTATTCTAAAGGTTGCTACCTTTCGCCCTTTTAGATTTCCTACGCATCAACTCTACACAGCATGTAAGGTGCTTACAGTACGGCAATTATTTATTTTAAATATACACACATCAAAAGTGTCTAGGGATCAACATATATTTTTGCAATAACTTTTCTCTTGATTGATATTAATTTAAATTTTCTTTAAGGATTCATCAAATAAAGTGTTTTCGTTTGTCACAGTAACGATAAACCAAGTCACCTTTGCATTAATAAAGAAATTTGCCATTTTCCTAATAAAAGGATTTTTGACATTTGAACCACTAACATTAAAGTTCGAAAAAAAGACTGAAATAACAGTTTTCTTTAAAATTTTATTGGGTAACTTAAACAATTAATAATCCGTGTTTCTACCGCGAACACTAACAACACAAGAACATCGGTTTGGCATACTCATAATGAGTTCATCCAAATCACGCTGTGGAATGGCCGCCCATGTTCGTTGCAACAACAAAAAAAGGTCTTCTTGCAACTGGATACCCTCCATATTCGGCAGAGCTCTTCTCTGTAGCATATCCCATGCATGCTCAATCGGGTTCAAGTCTGGCGACACGGAGACAAGACCGATACATTCAAATCTTAACTCGAAGAGCTCCAACAATAACCGCCATGATGTTAGCCGTGAGGCTTCATCACTCTTCAGGGAACTTAATTAGCGACCAAACAGTCAGAAACCGCTTGCATGAAGTGAACCTTCATTCCCGAAGACCGCTACGGGTACCACCTATAGCAATGCACAATCGTAGGATTCGATATCAATGGGCTCTTGAACACAGAAATTGGGCAGAAGAACAATGGCGTTTCGTGTGCTTTTCTGATGAGTCTCGTTTTGGTATGAGACCGGATACAAGACGTATACGACACTGGAGAACCCCTGGACGCCAACAGCGATTAAAATCCTGCCAGGAAGTCCATCCTTATAGTGGTGGAACCATCATGGTATGGGCGGGTATTTGGATCGGCGGAAGAACTGAGTTGATTTGGATCAGAGGCAACCTCAACGCTCAAATTTATGCTGAGACGATTGTATCTGACGTCATCGTTCCTCTACAAGTGCAAATCGGTCCCTTATTTCAGTTAATGCATGATAATGCACGACCGCACACCGCAAGAGTTGTAAGACAGACTCTCGCCGCAGCTAACATCAATGTCCTGCCCTGGCCTGCTCAGTCGCCAGACTTGAACCCGATTGAGCATGCATGGGATATGCTACAGAGAAGAGCTCTGCCGAATATGGAGGGTATCCAGTTGCAAGAAGACCTTTTTTTGTTGTTGCAACGAACATGGGCGGCCATTCCACAGCGTGATTTGGATGAACTCATTTTGAGTATGCCAAACCGATGTTCTTGTGTTGTTAGTGTTCGCGGTAGAAACACGGATTATTAATTGTTTAAGTTACCCAATAAAATTTTAAAGAAAACTGTTATTTCAGTCTTTTTTTCGAACTTTAATGTTAGTGGTTCAAATGTCAAAAATCCCTTTATTAGGAAAATGGCAAATTTCTTTATTAATGCAAAGGTGACTTGGTTTATCGTTACTGTGACAAACGAAAACACTTTATTTGATGAATCCTTAAAGAAAATTTAAATTAATATCAATCAAGAGAAAAGTTATTGCAAAAATATATGTTGATCCCTAGACACTTTTGATGTGTGTAGTACTACTCCAGCACACTGCACTTCCTTTTGTCCCTGTTCCTTCTGACAAGAGAAGGAAGGACTTAGTTTGCATTAAGCCTCATACTAGACATGCGTTTGCTAATCGTTTCTATCTGTTCTTGGGACCTTTTCTATATAATAAGCTCAACAAGGTACTAAGTTTCTATAGTGTAAGGTATAAAAATTGTAGTAAAATGCTATCCGAATATTTAGAGACACTAAATTACACAGACACAGAAAAACTTCTAGAAATTTTGGCATAATGATTTTGATGCCCGCGTAAGTGTTTATTTTTGTAAAATTACATAGGCTTAGTTTTAGATATTAAGGTACCATTAAGCCTTTGCTCCTAGTTCTTATAATATTCTTTATTTTTATACAGCTTAACTTTAAATTGTACTAGACCAAAGTAGTTGGATTGTAAAGTGATGGCCTGAAACACAGGTTTAAATTAACCTAGATCGGGCTGGTCGCTACATAAAATTGCAATTCCGAACAACCATTACTTGCACCTATAATAAAATCTTAGTTTTAGTTTTAGGCACTTTAATTGTATGGAAAACTTATTACTGTTGGCTACATGTACACTTTTTGTAAACGTTTTATTTGAAATAAAAAATTATTATTATATTAATTTGAACTAAAACTAAATAAATGATTTTTTATTGGTTTTAAAAGGAACTCGATGGTTTAAATGGGTAAATATGACTGTTAGGTTGGGTTAAGTCTTAAGGGGTTTGAAATCCACGACTGGACAGTTTATTTTACTATGTTTTCTCTTAGTATCAGATCAGCCCGCAGTTATATACGGTTTCAACTGTATTTTAAGTAATTTAATGTCGGTTTTTCGGTAATGTGCGTTTTGTTTGTGCAGAATAAACATTTTTCTTTCTTTATTTTTTTCATTATGTGGTTTTATACCCCTTCGTACGTTCGCACTTAGGAGAATGGGCAAAAATGTCCATGAAATTCAAACACACACAGATACAAACAAAATAATGTGAACAGTTAGATCATAGCTCCGCTGAAATGTAGAGCAATTAAGGAGACCTGATCAACTTATACGGATATACCTCGAATTAAGTCAGGGAAAGTGACATACGGAGAAAAAGAACTCGTGTGTTATCTAACTACCCGCAACTTGCTAACTTTGTTTGGTTGTGTGTGTAGCAAGTTTTTAATGATGTTGCTTTTTATCCATAAGTACTACCCGCCCGTTAGGGCCGATGCCTGCCGGGTCAGCGGGATTGTCTGAAAGGGTTACCGCTGCCCCGGAACACATAGGGCTAAGAAAGTAACATGGATGGGTTTTAGTCAGTAAGAGTCGGATACTCCCTTCCCCTCCACCGACAGCGGGAGGAGTCATGATAATATCCGATCCTTAGAGTTGGTTTTAGGGAACTGATAGTTCTAAATATTTCTAGGTTAAACCAATAGAACTAATTCTCTATTAGACGGTTCCTATATATATGGAAATTAAAGAAGTTAGTTGGTTAAAACCTTATTTCATATTTCCATCAAAAGGGTTTATAAAAGTACTTATTATTTACAGCCCGTAGGTACTTATTATTTATTATTTGAGGGCTCAAATTGATAGAGTCCTACTAATATTCATATAGATAATAATACTCAATTTCTATAATTATCAATTTAGTGATACACGTTTATTAAATATTGTTATTTTTATTGTATTTTTTCACACTACAAATTAATAGAGGTGGATTTTGACTAGGGGTTGCAACAGTTCTTTTAATTAAGATTTTAACTCGGAATGTACTTATCGATTAAAGGAAATGAATGGTTAGGTTAACGATACTAGTATCATCTACTGCGGATTGCAATTTAGATTGCATTCCGGATTAATTAATAGTCATTAGTCCGTGGGAAAAGCGCGCGTAAAGCGTATAATTCATTATTATCTGTTAGATATTGGTAATTGCTAAATGACTTTATAAACATTGCAACATTGTACAAGACAATTGCTTTATAGTCGGTATTGTATTTAGGCGCCATGATGGATTTATTTTTAATTTCAGCGCCATTTATATTATTCTTCATTAATTTTTATTTCAGTGCAAATATAGTTAACATTGGTCACACTAAAATGATTTTTAGTAACACTAGAGGACCTCACTAACTCTTTTCTTTCTATAAAATAAAATAATTGTATCTAAATCCTAGTTGACCTAATTTAATTCACTTACGTAAGCCTTCATTTTGAAACAAAACACTGCACTTCAACTGTTTAACACTGTAAGGATCGAGCCACACTGTGCATATGTGCTCTAAGGCCCACAAACCACTTATATAAGGCTGGCGATACACCACCCCACTATTAGACCCATTGGATTTAACACCAAACGCCACTATTTGCGACACTTAGTACCTGTGTTGCAGGTATGCCGACAATTTGGACGTTATTCAAATTAGCTAAGATTACCTAGGCTTTGTTTTTGTAATGACTTCTGTGTTTGTAGGTGGATTTGGATGGTGACCGGTTTTGATTTGAGAATTTAATTTGGCAGAGTTGATGGTTGAGATTGATTGTTTAGGGATTTTGTTTTTTTTTTTAATCCATGTAGCGTACCCTGTTCCCGGTGGCGTACGGCTTTTTTTTTTTTTTTTTAAGGCTGGGAAATCATCCAATGACTGCTCCCGCTCTGGGTGGAGCGGAAGGGAGTGTCAGACTCTTACTGACTAAAACCCATCCATGTTCCTTCCGTAGCCCTTTATGTTCCGGGGTAGCGGTAACCCTTTCGGACAATCCCGCTTGGTGGTGTACGGCTAAGGTCAAGCTTGTGTAAAGGAAGATGTAGCAACATGGCCTGATGCAGGTCGGTGCGAATATTTTTCTTAATTGTTTTTAGGTAGGTACCTACGTAAATGCTACGAATTAACTTGTGGTTTCTTCAGATACATATTTCATTTATTTTAAAGATATGAAGGGAAACTGGTGATCAATATTTTAGATTTTTTTGTCCGTTTGAGGATAGTTTGGGTTTTCAGTCCCTTTTTGTTGAATGATAGTCTTTGGTAAACCCGTAGCCTGTTGAATATGCTGACAGACTTTTTTTTAAGTCATTGACTGCCACGCAGCAGACACAATAGAAAAACTATTGTTTGTCGGACACACGGTGACCGCGTTGGCGTTCAACGTGTTAAGACAGATATTGCTAAGTTTTATTTTACTAGTATTTAATTTATATGCCAATTAATAACTTCTATAAGTTCTTAATTTACTTTATTTTAGTGCCTATCTATTGTCAAATAGTTTAATTCATTTAAAAATTATATCTTGTTATATTTACAGATTATCAATCATGTCATCACATTTCGTAACTACTTGCAAAGTCCTGTTTCTGATATAAGTCTTTAAAACAGTCGTCCACGAAAACGGCCCAATTCCGATATTCACCGTAACACATTTTAACAGCTTCCCTAACCAACTAACATAGACCCGTGTCCATAGTTCGTCCACGCAATCTATATCAGCGACCAGCTCATTCTCCTGTACCCTACATACCACGGCAGGTCATCCTAACTGGTCGTCTCTTAAAGTAATAGTATCCAATGTATTTTGACCATCGTATCTGTGAAACGGTCGTTTTTGGAACTAACATTTCGAATGCGACATAAGGTCGGTTTTTGTTTACCTTTCGTATTTTTGGTGACAAACAGCGCCACCTATAATTGCACTGTTAAGTTTGTCGAAATGTATTTGTCTATATCTCTAATAGTGACGTAAATATTATATCTGCCTAGCCTTTCTCCCATCTATGTTGGGGTCGTCTTTCAGTCTTACCGGATGCAGCTGAATACCAGTATTTTACATGGAGCGACTGCCTATCAGACCTCCATAACCCAGTCAGTAACTCGGTAATACGATACCCCTTGGTAAGACTGGCTGTCAGACTTTCGGGCTTCTGACTACCCGTAACGACTGTCAAATCCACGAATGACAGCCGGGACCAATGGCTTTCCGAGGCACTGAGGAGTCTCGATATGTAAAGAAGGTCACCCATCCACGGACCAACCCCGGCAAGCGTAGCTTAACCTGATAGATTGATCCGTGAGGCTGTTATTACTAAGCCAGTGACGTAAATAGCAAAGTCAATTCAGTGTAAAGGATATTTTGATTTTAACGTAATGATACCCAGCTGATAGATAGTATCCTTATTGATTGGGATATAATTAGTTAACGGTTGCTGTTATTTGATTATGAAAGTGAGAGGAGGTTTTGTCATATCCTGCTGTATGATATGTTTTATGCGATTGGCTGGCGATCATGCTGACTACTAATGATGGAGGTGGATATCGCCACCTTTGAATATATCAGGATGTTTTTCAGGATTGCTTACTTTAATGTATACAGGGTGAAATTGAATTCATGTGCATTATTTTAGGGGTCATTGTACTCATCATTATGAATAACTTTCACCATGGGAAAATCAGAAATCGCGAAAAAAAGTCAGCTGTTCCCTACACTTTGACGAGTTATGCGATCATAATGTACGGAGCAGCTGATTTTTAAAAATAATGTTCATGAATTTAACTTCACCATGGATAATGTGGTCTATTGCAATGTCTCCTGTAGGTAGGTAATTCCACCATCAAGGCATCGCCCATAAGGAAGGAAGACAAGCAAAGATACCATATATTATACAAGTAGGTAGGTACTTGTTGCAATAGGTATAACATATGATAATGATTTTTCGGATTTTCAGTCTCCTTTATTATGACAGTTTTTTTTTTCGTTGGTCTAGCGGTCGCAAGCGTTACAGCTGAGCACCAAGTCCTGAGTTCAATTACTGGGTCGGGCAAAAGTGTTATTGGTTTTTTCATCTGTAATATCTCAGTAGCAACCTTTTTTTTTTTTAAGGCTGGGAAATCATCCAACGACTTCTCCCGCTCTGGGTAGAGCTGAAGGGAGTGTCAGACTCTTACTCACTAAAACCCATCCATGTTCCTTCCGTAGCCCTTTATGTTCCGGGGTAGCGGTAACCCTTTCGGACAATCCCGCTTAGTCTCAGTAGCAACTTGCAACCTGGAGTCTGGTTTGTGCCCGGTTGATGGCAATAGCTTCACCTCCTATTACGTGGGACTTAACCATAACTGGTGCAACGTAAGTGTGCTATTAGTAGCTACACCTCTGCCTAAACCTTCGAGGAATACAGGCGTGATGTTATGTTTTTTATATAGGTATCGAATCAGTAGTTTCGAAGATACCTTCTACATACCAACTTACATACAAAATTTACCTCTTTTTAATATTAGTAGAGATAACTCACTCAACCACGCACCACTAATTTAACGGATTTATGTGCGTATTGGATAATTATCACTTGCTTAAAAATCTGTGAAGGAAAACATCGTGAGGAAACCAGCATGTCTGAGAGATATTTCTCAACAGCATGTGATGCTAAGTCAGAGGTCCATGGGCGGCATTAAAACTCTGACACCAGGTTAGTCACTAACCACACGAAAAAGAAGAAGACTACTGCTCCTTATAAACTTAAACTTATAAAAATAACTTTAACCGAACATTAATGCTACGAAACATTTTCAATCAATCGAATAATTAGCGATAAGTATAATAAATGTGCCTAATCTCAATTTCGTAATTTAGCGAGTGCCAAAACAATAAACGATCTAGCATAAAGTTTAATTAGTATCACAGTATTTCCCACGGTAACAGATTACTCATAGTTAGGGCAAAACGAGAGTGTAGTACGCAACCGAGGACTTTGCGTCGCCGACTTGTAGGGACACTCCAATTGGATGTCTTCCAATTTTCATGACACATGTCAGTAGGTCAGTGTATAGGTGCCGCCGTAATTAAAATATGCTGGTAATTAAGGAGTCTAGCATAATCTGCCAATGCTGTTATCTGTCACGCAGGCCCATAGTAAGTACAGCAGGATTATCCGAAAGGGTAACCGCTACTCCGGAACATAAAGGGCTATGGAAGGAACATGGATGGGTTTTAGTCAGTAAGAGTCTGACACTCCCTTCCGCTCCACCCAGAGCGGAAGGTGGCATTTGATGATTTCCCACCCTTAACAAAAAAAGGGCCGGAGTAGGTTAATAGATGACTACGTGACTTCATATGTTTGGTATTAGGACATGAGCAATTGTTCATGCATGGCATCATGATGTTAAATATTTGCAAGGCTGTACTGTTGTGTGTTGATCCTGGGCAAGGCACTGACTCAGACAACACTTCTCCATTTTGAGAGAAATGGAGAAGTGTCCAAGATTTTGGAAATATATAACGTGAATTTAATTTCGCACTTCCTTTTTGAACAATCCAAAAAGTAAAGTGTATAAAGAAAGACAATTAATAAATATCGCCCAAACTAAAATGTCCTTGTATCAAAAATTCGGAGACATGTTACATCCACTAACCTACCAACCCACATACACTGGGCCCTGTGGCTATGGATGGAAATTAATTATACCATTGTAACGTCACGTTGTATCTTCTATATATATAAAAGAAAGTCGGGTTTGTTCCCTCCATTATAACTCGAGATCTGCTGGACCAATTTTCATGGTTTTTGTTTCGTTGGATTTGTCTCCGCCCTGAATAGCAGAATACATTTTTAATTTTTCGATCAGCTGCTGATTTTCCTCCTATAGGGTAGGTAGGTAGGTAGGGTAGGGTAGGTAGGGTAGGTAGGTAGGTAGGGTGGGTTGGTAGGGTAGGTAGGGTAGGTAGGGTAGGTAGGGTAGGTAGGGTAGGTACGGTAGGTAGCTGGGTAGGTAGGGTAGGTAGGTAGGTAGGTAGGGTAGGTATCACAGTTAAGACAGGACAACGTCTGTCGGGTCAGCTAGTATCTCAATAAAGTTGCTGATGTGAGCCTTCGAAGGGAAGCCAGTAAGAATCGCGTTATATCGTGCTTTCGCCACTGGGAAGGCCCTATAATCCCGCAGATTGAATTTATAGCAGCTTACTAGGGTGCACAACCTGTTCAGTGCTTTTCATACAGGTCACTGTTGCCGGGCTATTCTGTAACAATCTCACCGTGACAAATGAGGTTTGATTTCAACTGATATTAGGGATTGACACTATTGACAACTCATTTCATGCTCACTTCACCTAAGTTTTTACCGTAAGGTTTTTACAGAACAGCATTGCAGTTTCTCCGAGTGGCAGAAACTTTAATTAAAATTTTCACATTTTGTTCATTTTAAATTAATAATTAATGTTTCTACCACTATTATTTGTGCTAGCGGTGTTGACCTTTAATTAATTGTTGCACCCCCAATTGTACCCTACTTTAAATAACAATCTGCTAATGTACTGGTGTAAACAGTTGTTGGTTAGCCTAAATAAATAAATAAAACCAGAAGTATCTTCGAAAGGTTCCAGATGCAATAGTACTATGGGTCTAGTGACTCACTCACTATCGGTGATCGTATAATTGATCGTGCTCCTTGTTTGGTCAAGTGGCTCGCTTTGTATTTTACTTTCATTTTCTTTAAGAACGTGAATAGGTTTGCTGAAGTTGTTGGTGAGCTTATTTCGATTCGAATTACAAAATATCGACATTAAACACGAAATATTTGTCAATATATTTCATGTTTATTGCTAATGAAGAATTATTACAATTAAAGGTACTTATTTACATAATATTTGTTTGTGAATCATTATCAATAATATTAGTAACGGCTTCCTAAAAGTAATATTCAGAAAGAAGAGATCTGAATGTTAATAAAAATTTACTGTAAAACACCGGATACAGTTTCAACGAATACGTGTGTCGTGTTTCTTTTATTGTGACTATAATACCTACATTATTTTATTGGGTTCCCACTTGTAAAAATGAAACTAAGTGGTACTACTAAATAAATAACTAATACACTCTAAAACTGGGAATTTTTAATCAATCATACGAGGAGCTCGTAGCTAAGTAATAAAAGTCGAACGGGTCGATCTATCAGGTTAAGCTATGCTTTGCTAGTTCAGTCGTTACGGGTAGACAGACGCCCGAAAATCTGACAGCCAGTCTAACCAAGGGGTATCGTATTACCCAGATACTGGGTTGTGGACGTCAGATAGGCAGTCGCTCCATGTAAAATTCTAGTATTCCGCTGCATCCGGTTAGACTGGAAGCCAACCCCAAAATAGTTGGGAAAAAGCTATCCCAATTCAGATTTACATTAGTAAATGAAATAATAATTTACCCGATGTATTTCTCTTAGTTACACAGTAAAATAACTACATCTGCTAACATAGACATCTTACATAAAGCCCTTCGCCTCTGACACCGGGTGAAATGTCACGAGGTGACATTGTAGATTACGGTGCTAACTCTACCTAGCCTAGAGCCTACTGACCTTTCACTGCTCAACTGGATACAACACATATGTATATCTAGTTTTCAGCGGTTTTAAGGCGTTTCTTTTGTGTCTATGGTTAGAGTAATTGGGAAAAAGTTTTTTTTATCATGCCTTGAAACGCATAGGTAAGGTCAGCAATACTTTGTTTACATTCCAACTCACATGTCTAGTTTTCAGCGGTTTTGAGGCGTTTCTTTCTTTTTTTTTTTGTCTATGATTAGAGTAATTGACGAGAAGTTTTTTTAACATGCCTTGAAACGCATAGGAAAAGTCAGCAATATTTTGTTTACATTTCTTTATCATTTTTTTTTATTATTTAATAATAGAAACTCCTGCCTCTCAAACAAAGTAACCTGTATCTTGAGAGACAGTGATTCAGCTTAAAATGAGATGCTAAGTGAAGTAGAGACTTTTTCGATTTACCTGAGCGATTGAAGGTAATTTAACGCTAATTTAAGTATACTTAAAAATATTTATGAAATGTGTGATGTGTGTGTGTGCGTGCGTGTGTGTTGAGTGTGTGGGGATGTATTGCGTGTGATTGGAGACATATAGGTAGTTAAGCGACGGACGTAAGTAAGAATTCTGTTAGTAGATAGTCCTGTTCCAGTAACCATTCCGTTAATTTTGATTTTATTTCATTACAGAGCTACAATAATATTAAAATAGTAATTGTAGTTAGTAGTAATATTAAAATAACACAAACATGCCAAATCATTTTGTGTTAAGGTGGGGATGTTACCGAATATAAACGTATCCATAAAATAGGATCATCACTATTAACATTCCTAAAATACCTTTAAGAACGCTTCCACACTTGAAGGCTTTAGATAATACCCGTTATTATTCCTTCGATCACAAGGAGGTAAAGCATGGTATTACACCTTTTCCAATCAAGTGAATGCTTGAAAGGACATCTATGTCCCTATTGATCATAAACAGCCGACAACCTTTACTAAGTAGAGCAATCGACAAAGTTAATTACAATTTTGTAACAGAACTAAATATCTAAACTTCAGGATGTATATCAAAAACGCATTAGTACTGTTGCACAATAGTGAATAATTTATCCATTTGGACCAAGGAAGGCTGTATCGATTGGGGGATTAAAATAATGCTGGAGATATGATTTTGTTTCGGTTTTTCAACATGTTAAGATAAGAGTATAATATATCTGTGGTTTCTGGTATATACATGATAGTCCAAAAATTATTTTACAGTACCTACGAGCAAGTAAAACTATAAATTAAAATGTTAATTAAAATATTAATTATAAGTTAATTAAATTATTTACATGTCGGAATAGTTTCTTTTGTTGATGAAAAATTGATACGGTTTTTCAACATGCTCCACGATGAGTAGAAAGCATATCCGTGGTGTCTGGTATATACATGATACGTCCAAACATCAAATGCTGCAGTATGTGCCAATTTTCGACTTGTCATGGTGTCAGTTGACATGTGTGCAGTGTGTAGTGTTGTATTAGTGCTATTTTAAAACTACTATTGCTGAAATAGGTAACTATACATATAATAATCTCTCCAGCATGCTTTAAGGTGAGATCATTACAATCTAGAATTCCGAAAATAAGAAAAATATCTCCTATTCTTCAAATTGAATCAATTCCTTTTTGTCGAAGTTTAATTACTTTTTAGAGTTAGCTTATCCATAAAATTGAGGAATACCTGTACCTGGGGGTAAACAGTTACATACTTAAATAATTATCATTTTTCTATACTTATTATATTATCAGCCTGGCCCTTGCTAAAGCCAGCTCGCGCCACCGAGCTTTGAATTCGTCCCTAAATAGTATTAATCAATACGACGCTCGAGCCAAGGTCGGTACCACCCTGACTTGAAACCTTAATTTATTAAGGCATCCACAGGCAAGTTCGGTTAAGAAGCCGACGACCTCCTTGGTTGACCAGCCAGATGCCATAAAAAAAAATCTTATACAGCAGTGACAATTAGTGACTGGCTGGTATAAATATAAGACGTCACAATAACAGTACCAAATTCTAAATTTAAAATACCAAATTCAAAATATAAAATGACCAAATTCTAAAACGTCCAACATTATTGGTCCTTTGTCACATCTCCGATACCGGCAGGCATGATGCAACCCCGGACGCGAACGAACTGGTTCCAATTTATCTGTCCATTATTCAGGTGCTATATTAAATTCTGTCCAGTCCATTACCTCGAGGATGTCGTTAAGTAATTGTATTCAATCGTATATGTATGTGTTTTATTAGAATTGGGGCAAAGGAAGTGAGTACACATGACGTCGGCAGCGTCTTTACATAAATATGTCTCGGGAAAAGATAAATAACTAAGTAGATATTAATTATGTGCAGATAAAATTGTGATGAGTGTGTCATAACGTCTCATAGGTTTGTATAATAACGTGGGGTTGAGACCTAGGTACACAATGTTTAATTGAAATACATGACAACCTGAAAATTGTTCATTCTAGGTACTCATTATTATGAACAGATTTTGTTGTAGGAACAACAGTAACCCGTAAACTGTTTTTTTCTGATTGACCCATAAACTGATTCGTTTTTGCAAATAATGCAAGAGGTACAGGTTATTATATTTTTAACTACATATTTTACATATGGAATGCAACTATCTGGTGTTTTTAAACCACACATTGAACGTGAATGGTTCTTTTGCATCTTGAAAACAGCAGAGAACTTTTTTTTTGAGGGTGGGAAATCATCAAATGCCTCCTCCCGCTCAGGGTGGAGCGGGAGGGAGGGTCAGACTCTTACTGACTAAAACCATTCATGTTCCTTCCTTAGCTCTTTGTGGGGCAGCGGTAACCGCTTCGGACAACACCGCTGAAGAACAAACCAAACTGTTTATTAACCAACCAAACCCAAGTTCTGGACCACACCATCTTGCTTGAGCTCCACAAACAACCTGCTTTACCTAACTTGCTTATCTCGTACAACAATAGCTGAGGCATATTGTTCTAGTTGGCCAATTGTAGCAGCTCCCCGCAGACGGAGACAGTCCGATACGCTTGTGCAACCAAACGTGCAGCCTGGTGGAATGGCCCTTTGTAATGGATGTTCGCGGAAACATTGTGTACGGTTTCATGAAGTTTATTTTTACAAGTTTTTAAATTTTTGCATGTTGGGATTTTTAGCCCTACGAGCTACGTATGGGTAAAGACCTTTCTAGACGTAGGAACAAAATATCCCTGTTTGTCTTTTTTTTTAGGGTGGGATATCATCCAATGACTCTTCTCGCTAAACCCCGTGGTAACCCTTTCGGACAATCCCGCTCATCCGGCGAGCTTCGGCCCTGTGTTCGGCCCTAACGAGCCCCTTCCTTCATGCTATATGCTGTACGCGCCGTCCGGCACGATCCTGGTCCTGATCGGACGGTGAGCTACCCATTAAACACTGTCCGCAGGCCCGCGCCTCTGTAGCCTCAAGTCCTAGCCGCCACGGGAGAAGCTCCGGGCGTCGGGAGCCGCGTGACGAATCCTAGTGTGAGACTAAAATAACGTTTGTGATCCAGTAACACACATCAATGAGCTGCCGCCACAGATCTTTACAGAATGCTAACGATAAAATCCATGATAATTTTCCAAATTTTACAACACGCAAACATAATTTAGTCATTAGGATTAGCTACTGAAAGTACTTGAATGAAAAATAGGTCAGATGTTATTTATACGGAACAATTTTATATTACGTACTTTTGTAGTTCTTAACATAACAATTTCTTTTTCGTTATTAAGGCTGTAGTGCACCTCAATGCTCCGTACGAGAATGCAGGTCGTTGCATCAACAAACATAGCTCTAGTCCCACAAATCTGATAATTGTTATGGCTTTTGTCGTTTCACGTAACTTTACTGCTTACTTCAGCTTTATGGGATCGCCCTTAAAGCGTTACATTACAAGTATACTGCGACCATGAGATTTCCAGTAAGGAAAAGCCTTCTTGAAAATTTCCATGACTGTCCCTGGACAGTAATGGGAATTTCCCCCGTTCCCTGGACCATATTGATTATGTAGTTGGGAATCGATATCAACATCATAGTGTATGGATGCTGACGTAACATACGTTCTTTCTTCATTTGATATATGGTAGGTATCGAGCAAGCATTAATCACAGAAAGCTATAATAATTACCTACATTGATCGTAATTCGGAATTATTGAAATTGAGAACGGACTACGTGATAATTCCAAATCTTTTTAAGTGACTAGAAGTTTAGATGCTTGATGATTTTTTTTTCTTAACTTTTTTTGACTTATTAATTTCTCAATAGTAGCCCTGGAATCGGAATGTGTGCCCAATGAAAGCAAAGACTCACCTCCTTTTACAAGGGGATTAAACATATCTGGCGAAATGTAGGCGTTCTAGGTACAAGGCGTAATGTTATGTTATGTTTAGATAATAAGGTGTCAACTTAGTTATGTACTTGTAAAATCGCGATGTCGATCGTTGCATCAGTAAGCATCGCTCGCGCAGATCTCGCACAGATAACTCCGCCTGGCTACGCGACTATCACTCCAATTGATTCCTACGTTTGTTTGTTATACAATAGGAAACGATTCATTGAAACGATGCACTTAATCTTTTGTGTAGGCGAGGTTTATAGTAATTTCAAAATCTTGATAAGAATCTGATTCTAATCAGACAGTTCGTAGATTAACGATCTAGGAAGCTATCGTTGGGAGATAAGCAGGAGTGAGGGATAGACAGGTTTTTGATGACGCGTTTGTGGTCATACTAATGTCAAGTATGATTGACACAGCAGGATTGTCCGAAAGGGTTACCGCTACCCCGAACATAAAGGGCTAAGGAAGGAACATGGATGGGTTTTAGTCGGTAAGAACAGACACTCCCTTCCGCTCCACCCAGAGCGGAAGAGGTCAGTTGATGATTTCCCAACCTCAAAAAAAGTATAATTGATAAAATTAATAGTTTTAGTTTTAGTCACCATCTCTTATTTTTGAATAGGATTGTCTAATAGCAATCTACGTATACTTCTATACCAGTATTATAAAGGGAAAAAATTGTATGTAGTAATCTTCGGAACTACTGATCCGATTGCGAAAAATTCTTTCATGAATGCCGGTTGCAGACCAAGAGATAAGCTAAGTTAGTTTAGCTTAGCTCGCATAGCCGACACAGTTTTTCATACTGTTTTACATAGTTTGCAGTCTGCACACAAGTATGAAAAACTGTGTCGGCTATGCAAGCTAAGCTAAACTAACTTAGCTTAGCTTTTGGTCTGCAACCCGCATAATAGCTAGCTACACTATCCCTGATTGTCATAGCCTATACTTTAAAAAAAATCCACGCGGATGAAGTCGCGGGCGAAATATTTACAAAATCAGTCAGGGTGAAGCCAGTACCCAGCAGATGTCCCACAAGTTCCCATAACAATAGCGAAACGTACGTACTCTTATATTGTCAGTTCAACAAAATCAATCTGCTGCTAGGCTATCACTAGGCTAGCAGTGATAGCCTAGAAAACATGGAGAAGAAACCCGCATGCTGGAGAGATATTTCTCAACAGCATGTGAAGCTAGGTCAGAGGCCCATGGGCAGCATAAAAACTCTGACACCAGGATAGTGACTAACCACACTAGAAAGAAGAACAAAACTAATCAAACAACAAATCAATCGATAATTGTTAGTCCACACGATTAATTAGCATACATTCATTAGTGTAACAATGATAAGTGGGTTGGCAAGTGTCCCGGATTTCATAAGTTTTGTAACAGTCCCAGAGGACCAGCCCGTCGAGTGCACACCTTTATGTAATGGATATGTAATGGAGGCGGTTGTCTCAGTTTCTGGGTCACGATAATGCTTTATGGGACTCGAACTAGTTCTAAGATTTTATAGTTGTATAAAATTTATGTGAAATCCTTCTTAGTCATAGAGGCTAGAATGTTTTTAGGCTTCCGTAACCAAAGGGTAAAACGAGACCCTATTACTAAGACTTCGCTTTCCGTCCGTCTGTCTGTTTGTCCGCCTGTAACTAGGCTGTATCTCATGAACAGTGATTGTTAGACAGTTGAAATTATAAAAAAAAATTAAGCGGCTCCCATACAACGTGATTTTTTTGCCGTTTTTATAGATGGTACTAGTCTCGCACTAGGCCAGTTTTTATTATTGTTTCTAGTTTCTAGAGCGCCTTGTAGCTATGGAAAAAAAAAGCTGCACAGGTTCCTTCACCGTTTAAAGAAAAGTGGTAACCAATTACACAAAGTAAATTGCCTGCCTGGGTTCGAAGGTTCGAGGGTTGTTGTGGGAAGAGACTCGGCAGATTGGGTGTTACAATATTTTTGACAATATTATGAGTTACGTATATTTTAATTCCAGATTAAAATATCTTATTCCTTTATCTTTAATATCGTTCAATTAGATATTGATTAGCGTTTATGTCTTTAGATCCGCAGCCAAGCTGGTTAAATGCATGTCACGTTCAACACGTCGATTAATCATGACAATATCAGTCTCACCGAATCTGTAAACTCACTCCCACATAGTTCAACATTCCAACAATTTCTACATCCTATGGTTTTGCATACTGCCACCAACACTGCACTAATACTATAAATAACACTACATTCGAAAGGGACGCAGGCGCAGTTCCCACAGCTCCTTACAATATAGATCTAGAACCAGCTCGTTAACTGCTAAAACGACTTATGTGCCTCCAAAATTGCAGTGGGTTTTGAACTTTGTAACGAATCGCGTAAGGTTGGTTCTGGGGTTGTGTAGATGCTATCAATTGACACGCGAAGAATGCATCGATGCTCTACTTTCCATAGTGTGTCTCAAGGATTATTGCTTTTAGTGTTTGTTTACATTTCCTACAGCTTCTGGGAAAGAGGATCAATATTAAACCAACTTTTATGCCTTGGAAGTTGGGTAGGCCTTTGGTTTGCTGGGCTGGTCAATTTTTTGGCCAATAAATCAGCATTGCCATCCAACGTGGCAACGCTGTCAGTCTTTCGGGTACATTTCCCACTGACAGCAATGGAGATGAATTTTTTGACGCCCTATGAGCTCTTCCAATTTTTTACCACTTGTACATAATGGATATATTTTTTAGTTTTAAGTTGTATAATATGTTAAATAATTGTTTTAGCATGTAATAGTTATAATACGTCATTAAACTTAAATAATAGTAAAAAAAACTTTTATGATTATTGCATTATATTTAATAAACATAATACGTCACCTAATACTGTTGAGCGTGCCCGTCTGCTGGCTGTGGGAGAATGGGAGTCAGGCTTGTGGCTTCAGGCGCTCCCATCATCCACCATAGGCACTATAATGGATGACTCATCGTTTCGGCTCGCTAGGTGTCTCCGCTTGGGCGCACCTTGTGTTGCTCCGCATCGGTGTCACTGCGGTGAAGCTGTTGACAGTCTCGGGTACCATGGCCTGTCCTGCGGCAGGAGTGCAGGTCGTTTATCATGTCACGCCAGCATCAACGACATTATTCGTCGAGCCCTTGCCACCGCCGGCGTACCAGCGGTATTAGAACCAAACGGCTTGGTACGTGACGATGGTAAGCGACCAGACGGAATGACTTTATTGCCTTGGAAGGTGGGTAGGCCTCTGGTGTGGGACGCAACATGTGTCGACACTCTTGCGCCATCTCATGTTCTTAGCACGGCGGGCTGTGCTGGCGCCGCTGCTGCCGCTGCTGAGACCCTCAAGCGGCGTAAATACAGTAACCTGATGTGTAACTACAGATTTGAGCCGTTTGGGATCGAAACTCTAGGGTCATGGGGCCCGAGTGCGCAACTCCTTTTTAAGGAAATTTCTCGCCGATTGGTCGACACTTCGCGTGACCAGAGGGCTGGATTGTTCTTTGGCCAAAGAATTAGCATTGCCATTCAACGTGGCAATGCTGCCAGTCTTCTGGGCACGTTTCCTGATGACAGCGATGCGGATGAGTACTTCGACGCCTAAGTGTCCTTTTTGTCTTTTTTTGGATTTATTTGTATATATAGTTAGTTAGATAGTCTTTTAATTTAAGTATGTATACGTTTTTTTTTGTATTAGGTTGTAGAAATTTAAAGATCATTAAATAAAATTAATAGAAAATTAATAAACATAAGTAGCCCGGAACTTGGGTTCGTGCTCGGTTGATGACAATAGGCTCGCCCCCTATAACAAGGGACTTAAACATTACTGGTGAAATGTGGATGTAGTATAGGAAAACAACTTTTTTGAGGATGGGAAATCAATCAATCAATCATCAAATGACTCTCCCCGATTTGGGTGAAGCGGAAGGGAGTGTCTGACTGTTACTGTCTCAAACCCATTCATGTTCCTTACCAACTCCTTTGTCTTCCGGGGCAGCGGTAAACCTTTCGGACAATTCCGCTGAAAATAGGATATATAATGATTAACTAGCTTCTGCCCGCGGCTTCGCCCGCGTGGATGACGGAAATTGCATGTTATTATACATATAAACCTTCCTCTTGAATCACTCTATCTATTAAAAAAACCATCATCAAAATCCGTTGCGTAGTTATAAAGATTTAATAAAGCTTTAAGTGATATTCTAACGTTCCCTTAGACTTCACAAGTAACTGCCAAAGCAGATACAGAATGACAAGTCGATGATGCGATCAGTGGGTGCTAAACTGTCTAATTAGTGGCAATTAACGTGATAGAAGAATTCTTTTTGTTTGACAAGTAGAATTTTTACCATAAAATATAGTGATCGCATTTGTTGTGATACCAAAACGCTGTGTAGGTGCTGTATATGGTGCAGTAACAAGCCTCCAGTCAGGGCTTAAAAAACTTACAAACTATAAGCGACTACCCGCTAAGGGCATCCCCTGAGTGGTACTGACCTCGGCTTAGGGCGTCACTGGGGGAGGACAGCAAGGGATAGGCTGGATCGGATAACTGATTATTTAGGGACAAATTTAAAGCTACTGGCTGGTTCGAGCAAGGGTCGGGGCGGGAAAATTTGTAAACCAAATAAAGTACCTAAGTCTTTTCTATTCATCCTGTATTGTAAGATGCTTGTACTAGGATGAACCTGTATCACAGGCGGCAGGAGCGCACACATTATAGTAGTTGTAGGATGATATAGTTCTTATGCAATACTGAGAATTTCCAGATGGAAAAACCCAATAACACTATATAATTTATTATATTAGAATTAGTTTATTATAGATTCCACATATCTCTTCTTATAAGTAATGCAGGAACGCAGGCCCGTGCTAGATCGTATCAATTTTATTGCATTTTCACTCGTCAATGACATAATCTTCACGCCGCTTCGTATAAGGAGCCTGCCAGTCAGCCAGCTATAAAAAATGAAATTATTTCTAACTGCATGATGTCATATTACGGCAGTCCCACAGTAATCACATTACGACATGAGACATGTGATTTAATACTGTATGGTTTGTTTACTATGTACCGTACTGAGTTTTCCTGCATACAAGAAAAAAACAAAAACAAAGAAGGAAAATAAAATTCAAGCCAGCACGAGACACACAATAAAATAAGAACACAAAAGATCAAAGAAATACTAATTATATTAGAACAGTAGCACATGTTTGTCAAATATACAAAGAAGAGAGCAAAGATGCGCATGCGCCGATCATACAATCTATAGGTAGGTACTAATATTATGAGGAAAGATTTGTATGTATGTTTGTAACGAATAAGCTCATAAACTACTAAACGGATCTGGATGAAACTTGGCACAAAAATAGGTTATAGTCTGGAATAGCATCGAAGCTACTATTTATCCCGGAAAAAATTACGGTTACCGTGGGATAATTTCCTAAATGCACGCGGGAGAGGCCGCTGGCAAAAGCTGGTATTTGATACGAAGAGCATCAAACAGGTGGCAGGTCCACCGCCATCCCTATGAGCCTTCTGATGATCAAGATGGATCGAAAATACTGCCCAATATTAACAGAAGTGTGTGGAGAAAGAAGTTTAAGACCTTTGCCCTGTAGTGGAACTGGCTATAAACATTCAATTTTTTCAAATCTATACTTAGGTAATGGGCTTTTGCTGGATTGAGTGGAAAGAAAGAAAAAAAATAGGATTATTTGCCATAGCAACACATACGCGTACAAAAAGTATTTAACTAGAGTAAGTACACGATAAATAAAACAAAAGAAACTACATAATATAATAACAAGCACAAAACAAAAATAGTCTGCAGTTGCACGGCATGGCTGCGACAAAACGTGCAACTGAAATGTACTTAACATACTAAAGAAGCAAACCTGACCTGAAACCTATTCCGGTGTAGTCGACTACATGAACTGGCTTATCGTATTTCACTAAATGGTAATTAATTTGCTTTGATTTCTTTTCATTTCTTTTCTAAGCAACCTGCGCACAATGAATATGAAGCTATCAATCAGCTCTTGAAGAAACTAACATATGCGTGCACAGGCGTCACACAGATCAGGACACAGACCATCGGAGCACCCAGATCTTTCACAGATATACTACACAGGCCAACTTCTGGATCAACTTCTGGAGAGGGGAGGTGGGCTGGCTGGAATAACCGTCAAAGGCCACCATGGCCCACGCAGAATGGTCCGCCTAAGGACTGAGTGCGGAGACCAAAACCTTAAGAGAGGTAGAACTAATATATCAAGTACAGTTTCGTTTGGAAATACTCAGTTAAAGCAATTTTTCCACTCAGGCTGCCACTCAGTATTGTAGAAGATTGAAGATCTTCTACTGAGGGGGCTCAGTGGTAGAGCGTGTATTGTGTGTATAGGGAATTTCAATACTATGAAGGGAAACGCACGGATGGACACACACGAATTATATTTCATAACTTGATTATAACCAATACATCTGTCTAGCTCCGCCGCCTGTGGCGAACCCTCAAATGTACAAAGCCTAACACGTTGAACGCCAACGCGGTCACCGTGTGTCCGACAAACAATAGTTTTTCTATTGTGTCTGCTGCGTGGCAGTCAATGCCTTAACTAATTTAAAGGTTCGAATGCCGTCCGATTATTACCAGCCATGTTCAACATAAGGTTTTACTCCCGACAAGTTCAACATAAGGTTTTACTCCAGGGCTCTACAGTATGATGCTGTGGAAGGACCCACAACACAGCATTCATTTTCAGTGGTCACCCGAAAAAAGACATACGGAAACCAAGTTGAGTACAATGGCATGGGTATAATGACATATAATGAATAGGTTCGCTATGTGCTAAACAGATATTTCCTAGAATTCACCTAAAAACCTTCCACAGTACATTATAATAATAGTGCAAGAGCTTGTCTAAAGACAATTGGCATCGGAAACCAAGTTATGTTCACGTAACGTACCATACGAATACATGGGAGTTTTTTGCGTAAATCTATTGTTAATTGTACTAAGCCTTTGTCTTCTAGTGTTGTTGAAATGAATTTGATTAACAACGAGTAAATTAGGTGGGTAGCTTGTAATGATTATGTGTGACTACTTTTTATTAGGGTAGCAGTATGAAGTGATTTCCACAACATAATTGGTCTGTAATTAATTTATTTAATATACATACTATCATGACAGGCTTACCTACTTCATACAATAGTGTAGTTATACAGGGTGACATTGAATTCATGGGCAATACTTTAAGGGGTCATTGTACTCATCATTACGAAAAACTTTTATTACGGGAACACACCTGGAATCGCGAAAAAAAAAAACACCTGTTCGCTACATTTTGACAAGTTATGCGAGCATATAATAAATGGAACAGCTGATGAAAAAAAAAAAATAAAACATCCTATATAGGTACAATGAAATTAAAAATACACATAAAGACAATTTCAGTAATTAATTCAGTTAATATTTCTCAGAATTTTTAAAAAAATGCGGGCTGTGTGAATTCACTCAGAGTACAATTGAAGCAGTCAATCTGTCTCTGTTCTGTCTTTCTGCTTTATTTTGAAAAGGTAATCCGCAACCTCTAACTGCCATACACATCAGGTTTTGGTTCAACATCATCATCATCATCCACGAGGAGCTCGTGGCTAAGTAATAACAACCGCAAAGGTCGATCCATCAGGTTAAGCTACGCTTGCTGGGGTTGGCCGTGGGTACCCATCTGTACATACAGATTCCTCTGTGCCTCGGAAAGCACCTTAAGTCGTTGGTCCCGGCTGTCATTTGTGCATCTTTGACAATTAAAATCCACTTCACCGTGTCCAGCGAATGTGACCCCGACGACTATTCTTTTCTTTCTCAGCTCTAATGTTCTTTAACCTACATAATGTATTTACAATCCGATACACAAATCGCAACATCTCAGCTGCATAAACATCGATACGTCATAGATGTGTATACGTCGTGTGCGCGTGTCAGTCGGTATGCGCCGCACGCGCACTGATTACCGTCGCGGGTGTCAACACCGAGCACCCGGTGTGATTGAGTTAGGAGGAGGCTTCAACATCGACTAGATTAGATTAGATTTGTTTTTGTTATTTCATACCTACATAATTATGTACCATTTAATAATAATTGACTATTTGAAACAGTCAAAAATAATATATGAAATCACATAGATAAAAGACCGCTCGTCTTAAAAACTTCCATCACCGTACAGAAATTAAATATTATGCGAAGATGTAATTGTAAAATTGTATTTAATGCTTATGAGTATTCCATTTGATTCTAAAAATCTGTGACTTCACATTGTTATACTTCATACAAATACCTAATTCGCTGCCTCAACAGCTGTTTTCCAATCCTAATTTCAAAATCAAAATTCGCACAAAAATGTACCTACAGACGCCAGCACATCAAGCTTTCCCTAACTGTCAAATTTTCTCAATTAAAAATGAACCTTATATCTTTGCAATGAAGTTGAAATACTATCAAAGAAATTTGACAGATTGTGGTAACTTGATGTGCTGGCCTCTGTACTTTTATTTTTTATGAATTTTCGAACTTTTCCAACAACTTTTCATATTTTTCTTTCCCTAAGAACTATATTAAAATGCTTTCATACAGTTATTTCACGACTAACTATTTACACTAAGTACTAAATTAGATTAAAATGTGTGTCATGTATTAGAACCAAAAATTCGTTGGTCCCGGCTGTCATTTGTGCATCTTTGACAGTCGTTACGGGTCGTCAGAAGCCCGAAAAGTTGACAGCCAGTCTTACCAAAGGCTCAGTTACTGGGTTGTGGAGGTCAGATAGGCAGTCGCTTCATGCAAAATACTAGTATTCAGCTGCAACCGGTAAGACTGGAAGCCGACCCCAACATAGTTGAGAAAAGGCTAGGCAGATGATGACTCGAGAGTTTTACAGATAGGCAGCATGCAGTTTTACTTTTACTTGGTCGACTTAATAATAAGCTCTAAAAGTGGTGTCAATACTTAAACTTGGCAAGATTATTAGCAATGTATTTTTTTTACCATACACCCCATACACGTAGGTATGGATGGAATATGCATGAAGTTCACGTACAATAGAATTAAAGATCTCTCACTGACTCTTTACTATGTATGAATAGGTAGGTCAGACACATAATAAAATTCTTGATCTAGAATTTGCGTTCACCTTGCCATATGGGAACTTTTTATAATAATTTTATTCTTAAATTGCATACTAAACAAAACAATAGTTAAGTGAGTTATTTTATAGCATGTAACACTGTAACTGCTACCATAAAGGTGGCCAATTTCATACAATACAAAAAAAACTCATACAAATTATAAATGAAAACATGGGATTGTAAAATGATTGCATGGCTGCTGACAGCGAAGGACCGAAGGGATACCTTGAGGGTTCATGTTACACAATAACAATTTAATGCTTACTATTAAAATTAAAAAACATTATATAAATTGGAAGAAAAAACCTGTTTACTTTTACTTCTCTAAAAATGCATTTGCCCATGTGTTCTAAGCCCAATCAATATGCAATGGTAATGTGACGGGCATTAAGTGCCGGTGTAAATGCATTGTCAATTACTCAATATTTACTGACCCCGTGTTCTAATAAAATTAATTATATGTAGGTATATTAAGGTAGGTAGGTATTCATGAAACTTCCTACTACTAGCTTCATCTTTCTGACTGACCGACCCCCTTGACAATTCAAAAGTGCCTGTAATTGGTTTATTTGAAATAAATACTTTGAGTTTGAGTTTGAGTTCCCATACTTTTATTTTGTAAAAATCGATTGGATATTGCGTTATCTTATAAATTAATATCAAATGTAGGTAAAAGAAGGAAGTTTCTAGAGAATACTTTAAAAAAAAATCGCAGCATCATAAGTGGGATTGTCCGAAAGGGACAATCCGCTGCTTCGGAACATAAAGGGCTAAGGAAAGAACATGGATGGGTTTTAGCCTGTAAGAGTCTGACACTCCCTTCCGCTCCAACCGGAGCGGGAGGATTCGTTTGATGATTTCCCATCCACAAAAAAAAGTATCAGAAACCAATTGAAAAGTCCAATGTTGGTATCACATTGGACACCTGAATTTAGCTAAATTGCTTAACCAGACAAACTAGTCATCATCATCATTTCAGCCTACTGACGTCCACTGCTAGAAATAAGCCTTCACCACGGAGCGCACAGCACACGATTTCCCTCCTTTTTCATCCAGTCACTGCCAGCTACCTTCATCAAGTCGTCGGACAAACTGATGAGTTAAGAACACCATAGTGATGACCGTATTAACGCCAATTTTATTTAAAGAGACTATTCAAAAAAGTCAAAGTGAATTTGGTACCTCAGATGAGGCAATCGATAGCCAACGGTCAAAATTGACAAAGGCGTCAAACAATCTAGAATGCCAAAATGATGCATGTCTCGTCCAATCAAGGTCGACCTTTCATCCAAAACTCAGGTCCACAATACACAGTTTACTTCTGTAACCATGGTTACGTAAGAAGTACGTGTGCCGACAAAAACCCAGGGTGTTGAGATCACCAACAGTGTTACTAGTGCAATGATTACGTTACGATGTCATGCGCACGGAATTTTGTGGATATGTCCCACATTCTGTGGGGTTTTACGAATCGGTTTTGTATTCGTGATAGTTTGTTGGTACGATGAATTTATTGATGCGGTGTTGATTGATGCTTTTGTCAAAGAGCCAAGGGTTATTGAGTGTTTATTTCCTTGATGCTGTGGCGGCATAATTGGTACTTATAGTGGAACATCCAACCGGGCGTCCATACATTAAGTCTATACATTTGTAAGGGTTATACTCTAAACATATACCTCTTTATTAATCACTTTTATGCAAATTTTCTCAAACTATTTGTAACTATGCAAAGATCTTTGGAAATTTCAACTTCAGCTATATCATTCAGTATCATATTGTTTGCTACCTTTACAGCTTTAGCTACTTACAACAAAAATTAAGCACTAGGTTCTCGTTATTGCGTAACTGAAAGAGACGTGAAATGCGATTTCATGTTAAAGATATAGTAAGGTTGACCAAGAAAGATAGACCCTATCAAAAGTCAAATAATTTATTCCAATGAGGCACATGCTCAAGCCATTTGGGCTTGAAACACAGGCCATGGGGTCCGAGTGCCCACTTTGTTTTTTGAGACATCGCCAAGCGGTTGTTCGACTCTTCACGTGACCAGAGTACTGGCCAATTTTTTGCTCATTGAAGAAGAATCAACATTGCCATACGACATAACGATATGGACGAATTTATTGATACCCTATAATTATTTTCCCACTTTTTAAGTTATGTTCCCACTGCTGGGACACAGGCTTCATGAATCAGGGAAACCACTAGATAATGACGCCCATTCAACCCAACTCTTCAACCAAAGTTCAAGAGTTGGGTTGCACCAAACAGCAGCAATGAGAAGAGTATCCTAGTTATTTATTTTTAGCATACCTTCCTCACCCCGATCTGAATAAAACAATACCTTCAAATGACCTTACCGTCTGATATGGTAAATAGTTGATTGTCATGCGAACGCAGTGTGGTGGTGATGAATCAATTGGGGCAACTGGGCCAGCGGTGCGCCGGCGTCGGTCGGTGCTACGCGGAAGATTCAAAGGCGCCGACGATGTGTTGGTTATTTTAGTCACGAACTTTTCTATTATAATGGTTTACTTTAGTGATAAAACGGTTCTGCAATGCTTTTAAACAACACATCATCGTTTAGTAGCCCTAATCACTCAAAGACCTATTTAGATGGCGCATTAAACATTTCGCCAAACGTAAGGTAGGACGCCGTCAGGCTAGGTGGAGCAACGATCTTCGCAAGGTAGCTGGATGAGAGATGCAGAGTATAGAGCTGAATGGCGTGCAATTGGAAAGGCCTATATCCGGCAGTGGACTGTTGTAGGCTGATGATGAAGATTAAAAATATTTATTGCTGAGCCATATTGAACATAGGGAAGTCCGAAATAGGTTCCGAAAACACAAGTAAAGTGAACCTTATCAGAGTACCTACAGTATGACATCCATGCAGGCAAGTTTTCCGGCTATCTTGTATTAAAAAAATGTGCTAACATGTAAATGAAATTACAATGCATCTGTGACAACTAGGCTACTGTACCAACGCGGAAGATGGCCAGGTGTTGATTAATTTTAGTCACAAACGATCGTCGGCAATTGTTACATTTTCGCAAGAATTCGAATTGAATTAGAAGCGCGCGCGCAGGGCGAACGTGTGCTGTTTGCATACCTTCTAGTCATTTGTGTAGTTAATTTATGCTAAGTCATAAAATATGTAGCAGGCTTGATCACTTGATTACTAAAACCTAATCGAGTGATCTGGATTGCTAAATATTTTATTCTTCTTAGTCTTAGCCCGGTGATTACGTGTTAGACATTTTAATTGCTTTATTTATAAGTAGCTGTGCTGATGATTCTGCAGACATATTGATAAGTAGTTATTCAATCAGTTCAGCCTTAAGTAGTCTACTGCTGGACATATGCCACTTCCAGGCTGCGCCACAAATCGCTTTTTTTTTTGAGTGTCGGAAATCATCAGATGCCCTCTTCCGCTCTGAGTGGAGCGGAAAGGAGTGTCTGAGACAGCCAAAGGAGACACTAAGACAATCCCGCTGACCCAGCAAGTTTCGGCCCTAACGGACCCTTTCCTACATGCTGACATCTCTTTGAGGCACGCGTGGAACACGTACGCGCCGTCCGGCACGGGCCTGGTCATGATCGCACCTACTGTGGCCGGTCGAGTTGTCGCGCGTCTCTCGACGCCCGGAGCGTCTCCCGCAGCGGCTGGGACGTGAGGTCCTGTCCCTAAGTCATCCTGTCCTTCGCCTTCCGCATCGTGTCTGTCCAAGCCACCTTCTTAAGGTTATCGGTCCAACTAGTTGGAGGGCGTCCCCCACTATACGTTTGCTAATACGCGGTCTCCACTCCAGCACTCGTCTGCTTCACTGGCCATTATTCCTTCGACAAACATGGCCAGCCCACTTCAGTTGGCTTATTCTGCAAGCTGTCCGTGATGTAGTTATTAGTTTAGTGTTACATACTGCAGCTTTACAGGTCCTTTTTTTTGAGGATGAGAAATCATCAAAAGACTGCTCCCGCTTTGGGTGGAGCGGAAAGAAGTGTCTGACTCTTACTGACCTCCCTAAAACCCATCCATGTTTCTTCCTTAGCCCTTTCTGTACCAGGGCAGCGGTAACTATTTCGGACACCAACAACCAAAACCCCGCTGACCCAACAGGCTGTATAGCTCCTCGGAGTCATCTTCTGAAATAATATAACTACCAATAAATATTTTTACCCAAATTTTGCCATCAAGGAACACTGCCCTGTTCTAAATCTAAGTTTATGCTTGGAAACAGTGAATAATGTTACCTAGTTTTTACAGGTGTTAACAACTTTCAACCAGGTGAGCTATCAGCCTGTTTGCCAACATATTACATTAAAAAAACGTTACACTGCAGTCCATTCCCCGCTGATCCTCAGAACTGGCTGTATCTTGGCACCTTACTAATGTATTCTTGTTGCTTGCGATCTCGTATCGTGGCAGGTAACAAAAAGTCGTGGGTCTATCCGCCATGTTAATTATGTAGGAAGCTGTAACAGTTAGATCGTTGGTTTAACTAGTTATTGCACTGTAAAGCTGGCTATACAAATGAAAATTTACTCTGACCTTTTTTAATGTCTTGTTCGCGTTGTAAAGAAGTGTTAGAAGGGCAATTCTTTTAGAAGCTATCTATTTCAGAACTCTCTCACGGACCTGGTTAGTTTTTTTAGATGTCTTCCAAAAACACCATACAATATTTTTTACAAAATCTTTCTATATCAGCTGCCCGTTGCCGCGTTGTTGTTGTCCCGTTGGTTGCGTAGTCGTAAGCGCGACTTCTATGCGTGGGGATCTGGGTTCGATTCCTGTGCTAAAAAGTTACCGTGGCTCCTGGCATAGGCAACTGCAGGTCAGTAAAGTCTGCCTCCTACTCCAACCAAACAGCCCAGACTGGGAGAAGTTACTCGATGTTTTCCCATCCAAAAAAAAGGAGGCTGGACTTAAGTGTTGTAGATACCGCTTTCACTGGAACCTGGACACTAATCGGTCAGTCAGTCCGGGATAAAAACAGAGGAGGGAAATGTGTGAGCCTTATAAGTGCAGTGACAGAACCACATTCTACTGCTTATATGGTGCACATACATTCAGTTGTCGGCTACGTAACTCTTCTTGAGGGTTATGACATTGTGGAAAAGAGAAGCGAGATTTAACAGGAAAACGCTTAACACTTACCTATGACATGAGGAAATCTGTGTGTTCATGCGAATGTAGGTAATTTACGTAAAGTTTAATAATGAAGTGATTGGTGTTCGTATATTTATCCTTATAACTCTTTGGGAGGCATTTAAAGTATTCACGTCGATGGTTACCAAACATAAAATGTTTTATAAGGTCGGTTGGAATAAAAATAAATGATTTAAAAACATACTACTCTGTCAAGAAAGTACCGGGAAAAGATCAATAATACACAAAATGTCTATTATTCATCCAAATTTATTTTATCACCTTCAAAGTATGCTCCTTTAGAAACGATACACTTGCGCCAACGAATAATCCATTCATCAAAACATTTTTTAAACGCTGCTTCCGGAATTGAGTTCAGATTGAAAACGGGTGCCACGAAGTGGTAATTTGAGTTTAGGAAAAAGAAAAAAGTCAGCAGGAGCCATATCTGGTGAATATGGTGGTTGCTGGATGGTATTTGTTGAGTGTTTGGTCAAAAATTCGTTCACAATGATAGCCTTGTGCGAAGGCGCATTGTCGTGGTGCAAAATCCAAGAATTTTCTTTCCACAAATCTGGCCTTTTTCGTCGAATTTGCTCTCTTAAACGCCGCATAACGCTCAAATAATATTCTTTATTTACCGTTAGACCTTCCGGTAAGAATTCAGAGTGCACAACAGTCACTACTTTCTTCACTTTTGCGATGTTAACTTCAGTTGCAGACGTTGACGGCCTACCAGAGCGAGGCAAATCTTCCATCACATCTCGACCGCTTTTGAACGCTTTGAACCACTCATAAGCACGAGTTTTTGATAAAGTCGATTCACCGTAAGCCTTCTGTAACATTTTCAGTGACTCCAAACACGAAATTCCATTGGCGATGCAAAATTTAAGACAAACTCTTTGTTCGATATTTTTGTCCATTATGAAATTCGCAATACACACTATATTATGATATTACTAAAACCAGCACTGTATTTAATATAAATAACAGATGCAACTCAAACTCCGCGCCAAAATGGAAAACAGTTGTGCCAATCTAACCACTACAAAAAAACAAAAATTTGAATTTGGAACCATAAACAAATCATCCATTCCCGATACTTTTTTGACTGAATGTATAACATAGAGCCACGGCCATCCAGGCCAGTACATCTGGAGATTTCAGTAAAAGATACTTAGTGTGAAATTAACATCCATAAAATAAACAAAAACGGTAAATTTTAACTTCGAATGTATGGCAATGTAACATTTATTTTAGATATGTTTACCAATTAATATCTATAATTTGAAATTGTTTTTTTTTTTTTTTTTTAAATTTTGCATTTGGTAACAGAACTCCTTCAGTTTAAATACCATGAAGCCATGCACGGAGGCAGTTCTACAAGAGAAAACGCTCTTCTGGTCACAATATGGCCGCTCCCTAACCTCACAGCCGAGATAATAAGGAGTCCTATGTTTTTACGAGGTATTCGTATTGAATGGACGCTCAGTGTACAAATATCCTGTGCACATAGTATTCTGAGCATTACACCGCTTGATTTATGTAGATATTTATGGTAATACATTATTCTAGTGTGTTGCCAGCTACAACTTACGTACGTGCATTACTGAAAGACATTTTCTGAGGGACTTGCTGATTGATGATTGGGACTTGTTTAACCGACTTCGGAAAAGGAGGAGGTCATACTTTGAACCGTATGTTTTTTTTTTAATTAAGCAACTTCCAAACAAACACTACAAAGTGAAAAATAACGTTATTTGCGGCAGTCGGTGTCAAAAAACGAAAATACAAAACCAAAGACACCTACTTCTAAAATTAAAGCGGTTTTACAACAACAAGTAACAACACAACCTACAACTATCTAATACATGTTGACAGTTTAAAAACATTCATTGCGTTATTAACATTGTTGAGCAGAATTGTTTCCGTACTTATGAAGCAATGGATTAGCAATGTAATTCAAAATTCTGATTGTGATTGCACGTGGGTTATGCAATTAGGTAATTCTAAAGCACAGTGGTGACCCAGTGTTAACGGCAGTGATTTACTAGTTGTAACTCGCGGGTTCGAATCCTGACAATCGCTTAACTTTAAATGTAAATTATTTCATCAACACCGTTCTCAAAACGGTGAAGAAAAACATTGTGAGGAAACTTATAGCTAATTCTGTAAAATAAATAACCAACTTGTCAATAGTGTGTCGGAGGTGTGTAAATAGTGTCTCAATAGACTAGTCATTGGTATGGTATTGTTATTGGTATTCTACAAATTATTTATGGTCATTTTTACTTAACCTAATGTCTGTAGTGTGTCGATAGAGTGTCAATGTCGTGTTGCTCAACTCAAAGTTACAGAATTGGGCCCCTAGAACTAAAAACTCAAAGACATGTGACATCTACAAACCCGCATTGGGCCCGCGTGGATTAGGCCCACTCCCTTTTATATAGAGGGCGCCTGTGTCCCAGTAGGGGAACATTATAGACTGAATATGTAAAGCAAGTCAATCTGCCGAGCCTTTTCCCAACTATATTGGGGTCAGCTTCCAGTGTCACGGATGCAGCTGAATACCAGTATTTTACATGGAGCGACTGCCTATCTGGGGGCCTACCATAAACTTTTAAAATATTTGCCAAGTGCAGGGCAGTTCAACTGGGCATGTTAACCTGACAGGTTTTGTGTTTGTACCATGAATATTTCCCGTTGACCTGCATCATGTCAACTTTTGACCTGCTACATAGTCTCTGGTCAGTGTGCTGGATTATAAATAAACGTTCTAAAATACTTTACCGGTTTTACGGTTTTAATAGAAATGAAATAAGTTTTTATAATAACAGTTTAAAATAAGAGAGTAGTCATAGAAACTTTGTTCCATGGCAAAAAAAGAATTTATCATTACTGATTATGAGAGCGAACGCCCTTCTTGTCACAAAAACTTGAAGTAAAAAGTTAATACTTCACATTTATTTTCGAACGAATTTAATGCCTACATGTCAAAGGGTAATAAGTACAATTTTTCAATTTATTTTGAAATTCAAGTGGATCAGTTTTTGTTTACTTTAAACATAAAGGTACTTAGCCTTTTTTTTTAAGGCTGGGAAATCATCTAATGACTTCTCCCGCTCTGGGTGGAGCGGAAGGGAGGGTCAGACTCTTACTGACTAAAACCCATCCATGTTCCTTCCTTAGCCCTTTATGTTCCGGAGTAGCGATAACCCTTTCGTACAATCCCGCTTACCCGGTAGGCTTGGCCCTGAGGGGCCCCTTCATATGCTGACATCTCTTTGAGGCGCACGTAGAACATATACGCGCGGTCCGGCACGGGCCTGGTGCTGATCGGACGGTGAGTCACTCACCGTCCGCAGGCCCGCGCCTACGGTGGCCGGGGGTCGTCACGTGGCTCCCGACGCCCGGGGCGTCTCCCGCGGCGGCTGGGACGGGAAGACCTTTCTCTTTCCCATCCCGCCACCAAAGGTACTCAGCCTTAAAGTTTTAACTCAAATCAATTCAGATATTTGTTTTGTGGCCGTGTCTGTGAGTGGTAGGCAAAGAGTGGCTTTTGTGACTATGGATTTAAGACAAGTTTCTTACGAACAATTGGAATATGTAAGATGTTTGTATATTAACAAGGATACTGTAATAGGCTATAATAAAAGCTCGGAAAATGACTCAAAAATGTGGATTGAGGTGGCTGAAAATCTAAATTCTGTGTTAGGTGTGCTGAAAAGGATTGAAAAACTTGGATATCTATAAGTTTTTAATTAATTAATATTATCAAGGTAATATAATATTTCTCAACAGCATGTGATGCTAAGTCAGAGGCCCATGGGCAGCACTAAAACTCTGACACTGGTTAGTCACTAACCACACGAAGAAGATCAAGGTAATTGCCTGACTTAATTATATTAATTAAACCATAAATACTGTTTAAATATCGATCTGCCCAGCCTTTTCTCAATTATGTTGGGGTTGGCTTTAATTCTAACCGGATACAGCTGAATACCAGTATTTTACATGGAGAGAGATTCTTTGGAGTATCATCCAGTTACTGGGTGGTGGAGGCGTGGGTTGTGGAAGACGACCCTTAAAACTATCAAAATCCATGAATAACGGGTATGGGACGCCGCCGTAGGTTCTACGAATGCAGCCTAAAACCTCAGGTATACCAAACTTCTTAAAAAATCTGAAATAAGTTAATAACAGTTGTGCTGTCACATCTATACATTCAGAATACCGAGTGACGCAGTACCTGTCACATGATCACCAGTTACCATATTATACCACCATACATACCTCCGAACCAGTTACCTCACCACCTTTTACCACATACCACCGAACCAGTACCTTACCACGTTTTGACAACCCCGCAAGAAACAGTGAGAGTGAAGCAATCATCATGATAAAGAAATTATAAATGTAAACACCGATGCGGCACGAGCGTCATCACAACGCCGCGCCGCACACGTTCGCCGGTTTACTTCGGAAGGAGCGGTTTGTAAGCGCAAGCAGAGCAAGCAGAAAGCACCCTCCGCGTCTTCACTGCACACGACGGGACCTCGCAGATGGACACATGACGCTGACGACACACGCGTCCCGCGGATCGGCAGGCAGTCTTCTCTCGACGGCGGCACCTGGGGGCAAGGAACATATTCCTGGGGGAAAAGGACCGCGCTCGACGCGCGACTCCTATTTATGCCTTCCTGCCGCCCTTCGGCGCGCCGCTATTGGTCAAAAATGATTGGACAGTGAAATTTGTTATTGTATATAATAGTGTATTTTAGAAATTAAAGCAGTCTGTTAAAGTCAGTTATTCAATTCTTTGTGAATAGTTATTATTTCCAAGTACCTATCAACCCCGTGCGTGCCCAACCACTAAAACCTGATTACTAAAATCAAAAGAATTTCACTAGACTAGCTGAGAATTTTATTTCTTTTCAGCGAAAATGTAGTAGGTAGATTTAAGCATTCTATTACTTGTGCTACTGCATGTGATTCAATACTGTTAGCTGCGCAATAGAATGTGCTGCGATGTCATCCGTTGGTCTTTAATAAGAACTATTCGCGCAAAAAGATAATGCTATGCTGTTAAAACCTGAAATAAAGTAGGCACACATTCAAGAACTTATATTATTATGATAATTAAACGGATAAATAGAAGTGTAGAACCTTGACCTCAATCAACAAATCGGTTGATTTAGTAGGGCGTGGCATGAAAGATTGTAGCTCACAGAGCGCAGTGCAAGCGCTTTGGTGAGCCTATATCGTTTAATAAAAGCGTTGTCCAGCATGTCAAATGGTTAGATCGAGTTTCTCAAAATGTTTCTTTGAATTTTAGCCATTTGTTTAGCTCTGTTGCCACGACTATCATCCTCAAGAAACTCGAAAATTTCATCTTCATCACACATCTAAAATAAATGGTAAACACATTGCTCATAGAGGTTTTCTATGTATTTCAATACTTTGAAATAACGACAGAATTATATTGTGTACACACTTTTAGGATAAATTAGCTTTTTCTATTTAAATTTAATTAAAACAGGTCAATAGTTGTTACTTTCACAAAGCTGCAAATTATGACGGCAGGGCAGTTCAATTGTTGAATGTTTAAATGTCAAAAAGCCTACATGGTAAGGATATGTTGCAGGCCAGCCTGCTGAAATGCTGTCACGTAGTCACTCACCGGTTTAGACCACGTGATCGCTGACTGGCCTGCTGCTTGTCGAGTTCATGGTACAAACTAACACGGCAGGTTATTTTTCGTCTAAAATTGACCTGCTATAAGAGTTTATGGTAGGACCCCTGACCTCCACAATCCAGTCATTAACTGGTAATACCTACGATACCCCTTGGTGTAACTGGCTGTCAGACGTTCGGGATTCTGGCAACCCGTAACGACTGTCAAAGATCCACGAATGACAGACGCGACCAACGGTTTAACGTGGTTTTCGAGGCACGGAGGAGTCACGCTATTTGAAGATGGTCGCCCATCCACAAACCAACCCCGGCAAGCGTAGCTTAACCTGATGGATCGATCCATGCGGCTGTTTTTACTTAGCCACGAGCTCCTTAACACGTTATATCCGGGAACATTATAGGCTGGATATTTAAAGCAGGTACAGCTTAACAAGTTATCAACTTCCAATTCTTAATTCTGAATCCGGGGTACATAAGTGTTATAGAAGTTTTCTCAATACTTAACACTTGACCGAAAATAGAAATCAACTCGCAGTCCAGTTCAAGTTTTAGTTCATACACTATTAATGACTTAATGATACGAGTTTGGAACGTAAACAGTTCCCATATTACATAAGAGATAGCGGTCGGATAGGCTATTACGTGGCCCTTGCCGGTGTGGAATAGCCTAACTAGTCTAGTATAGGTGACTAGTTGACTATGGGAGTCTACGTTAACTAGATCTAGACTGATAGGTGAGGCGCGTGTGTGTCACTCACGTAGAACTGTATAGAGATGTTTGTTGTGTGGTTTTTATTTTTATTCGTTTTTGGAGTTTTGTACCCAAAGAGGATTCTCACGAAGGAGGTGGCAGGATGGGAGAGGGAAAGGTCCTCCCATAACAGCCGCCGTGCCGCGGAAGACTTTTTAGGGTGCGCTACCCAAAGGGTAAAACGGGACCCTATTACTCTAAGAATCCACTGTCCGTCCGTCCGTCTGTCTGTCTGCACGCATGTCACCAGGCTTTATCTCGGGAACCGTGATGGCTAGACAGTTGAAAATTTCACAGTTGATGTATTTCTGTTGCTGCTATCACAACAAATACTAAAAAATATATAATAAAATAAATATTTAAGTGGGCTCATATACAAAAAACGATTTTTTGCTGTTTTTATTAATAACGGTACGGAACCTTTCCTACGAAACGAGTCCTTAGTGGATTGTTAGAATTATAGCTATTTGGAACCTTTTTCGGGCTGTGAATGAAAAACACCATATTTTCCTTTGAGAGTTCTTACTATCGGCTGTGACGGACAGATAGGATAATAATTTCATTTGCCTTTCAAGATATGGAACTTATGGAAGACCAAACAAGCGATCCCGAATTTGATAGCTGATTGCAGTGTGCATTTCAAGAAAGAGATGAAACATAGAGAGAGAGAGAGAAAAGATGTATAAGTTACCCATTAAAATATAGTACTTATAGAAGTAGGAAGATGTAACTCCAACCTGCTAAAGTGGGGCTACCTCAACGGTACGGCAGCAGGGTGTGGTTGTGGAGCTATGTCGCAAACTATGCTTCACCTTCTATCCAGCCCTCTGTGTCTTAAAACATGCAGCCTAAGTGATCTCTGCGCTGCCACAGACGACGCTGTGGAAGTGGCAAAGTTTTGGGCCAACAAAATTTAAATTTAAAATACAGTCGTGCCAGCGACACGAAGGAGAAGAATACTTATATACAGGCTGAAGTAACAACTTAATTAAACAATTCTACCCATCAATGCAGAATCAATAACTAATTTGCATGTAACCACACTTTTTACCCAGTATCATACCATCTAGTTTACATCGTATTTCCATAAATACATCTTACAGATCACATTCCCTTGCCAATCTAACTTACAGAAGATAAGTATCGTCGCGAATTCCTCTAATTATCAGCTCCATATAAATCCTTGGCAGCTTTCCTATACAGGGTGTATAAGCCGTGTTTCCGCTAAACACATGATGTTATAAATACGATTACTTTCCTTCATTGGATCACTTTCATTCCTCACCTGGACTAGAGTAGTTGGAGAAAATGTTTCCACTGTATTACGTGAGTTTTTGTTTTGATATTTGGTTTGGGTTAGAACGTAATTGACTGTTTGACAAGGTCAAAAATAAAATATGAAATCACATAGAAAAAAAAATAGTTTAAAAAAACTAAAAAACACGCTTTTTATAGAAAACCGAACTAAAAATAGAAAATAAATTTTACTTTTTAAAAAGCGTGGGGTGGTGGTGAATATTATCTTAAAAAGCGTGTTTTTTAGTTTTTTTAAACTATTTTTATTTCCTACTTTTTAGTTCAAATTAATGTATTGTCATCGGTCCTCGATAAATCTACAAAGTTTGAACGAAATCTGGCCGTTTAAAGTGGGTCAAAATCGCTTCCAAATGAGTCGGTTACAAACATACATACAAGTGAAGCTAATATAAAGCGTGTAAAAATAAGGATAGTGGGAAACTATTATCAAATTATTGCATTGTCATCGGTCATTGAGACGTGTGCAAAGTTTCAAGTTGATCAGACTTTTAGAAACCGGTGAAAATTAAGCTCAAAGAGTCCGTTACATACATACATACATACATAGATACAACCCGAGCTAATAAAAGCGTGTTAAAAAGACCGCTCTTCTTGAAAACATAGAAGAGCTTGTTTCTAAGCAATAACAGTTGCACGGGTCAGGTTAAGCAACGGTTGCCGGGGTTGGTTCGCGGATGGGTCAAAATCTGCCTAGTCTTTTTCCCAAATATGTTGGGATCGGCTTCCAGTCTAACCGGCCGCAGACTAGAAGACAGACATTCTGGTCCGTGGATGGGTGACCATCTTTACCGAGACTCGTCCGTGTCTCGGAAAGCACGTTAAGCCGTTGGTCCCGACTGTCATTTACAGTGCATTTTTGACAGTCGTTACAGGTCGCCAGAAGCCCGAAATCTGGCAGCCAGTCTTACCAAGGGGTACTGAAATACCCAGTCACTGAGATGAGGAGGTCAGATAGGCTGTCGCTCCATGTAATATTATTCAGCTGCATATGGTTAGACTAGAAGCGATTTGGAAAAGGCTAGGCAGATTGATTTTAACTTTAAGTACATTGTAATGACCACATTCCCAACTAATACCGTCTATAATTAGCTGTGAATGTACAACAACCTCTGCTTATCTCGCAGTGGAAGTTAATTAACGATGTGTATATTTACGCAGTACATTATAAACAATGTAGGTATATATATAAGTCACGGAAGCCGGCTGGTTATTGCTGTCGGAAGTTGTTGATAATGACAGCATTAGAGATGTACCCTTGTACAGACCAGCACATCAAATTGTCCCAAACTGTCAAATTTTCTTAATTGAAAATGAACCTTATGCTTTTGTAATAAAGTGGACACTTTCAAAGAGGTAATTTGATGTGCTGGCCTCTGTACCTCGTCTAGACATCTAACATTATTATTATTTGAGTAGTGGCTACTCCGGGCTTCCGAGCCCTCGTATCACTGCGGCCATTACTGATCTATAGTGGTCGCCACCTACTACAAGTCTCGCTCAAGTCATGCTATATCAATGAATTGCAGGATTTTGTTGAACTCAAGAAACTTTATATCTTCACGACCTGCTTGCCCAAGATAGAGTTACGACTTCGCATTAGGGTAGGGCAATCGGTTAGGATGTCGCTTCCCCGGAACATAAAGGACTAAGGAAGGAACATGGATAGGTTTTAGTCAGTAAGAGTCTTACACTCCCTTCCGCTCCACCCAGAGCGGGAGAAGCATTTGATGATTTCCCGACCTAAAAAAACAAAGTGACAAATTCGACATAAGTCAAACTGACGTTCGGGTGTGTTATAATGGATAGTCGTTGGAGTACCTTTAAATAAATAAACACCAAAATGGATACTTGAAAATCAAACAAAGAGAATGTATTATCATAATAGATAACGTCCATAGTAAAAAATGTAGGTCGGCGTGACGTTTTGGGATTAAAGTTTATCTTAGTCTCGAGATATAAGAGTAACAAACCTCATTATTATTGACCTTAAATGATTATTGTCACAACAACATACTTATGAACTGTTTTTAATTGTTAATTTGTTGTATCATAAGAAGTGGCGTGATGCTAGGAGTACCATACCAAAATGCTAAAAAAACGATATTAATATAACTTTAAATTCTTGCTAATAGGTTGTTACCTAGTACTTACTTACAAAAAATCAAAAGTCATTTATTCAAATTAGGCTGAAAATCAGCACTTTTTGAAGGTCAAAGTTACATAAGACAGTCCCCCGAAAACGCCCACCCTTCACCACTTCCTAGTGCTTTAGCTGGAAAGAAGAAGTGGCGCAACAAACTCCCCAGCAGCACAGCTGTCTGTTTAGTTGGAAGAACTTGACTCTACACATTTATCATATAAGAAGTAATTAACATTAACATTACTTACAAAAACGATAAGTCTTCAGAAACAATTAAGTCGAAATATGACCCCTAAAAAAATATTGCCCATGAATTCAATTTCACCCTGTAGATAGATAAAGAATTAAAATACATAATTTTAAGGTTATTTTATTAATATCTAAATTAATTAGGTTAACAAAACAATACAAGATGCGTAATTCGCTAAAAGAGTGCATGCGCTACGTAAACAGCGTTTTAACTCAGTTCTTTGTAGATAAATGTATAATAATATTAAGAGGAAAGATTTGATGGTTTGTTTGTTTGCGTTGAATAGGCTCCGAAACTATTGAACCGATTTGAAAAATTATTTCACTGTTGGGAAGCTACAATATCCCCGGGTGACGAAGGCAATAACAATATTATATAAAAAAAAAATAGGGATCTTTATTAAAACTCCAATAATGTAACAATTTCCGTCATCTACGCGGGCGAAGTAGCGGGCAGAAGATTGTTAATATTAAAATTTAAAACATTTGTTTTTTGACGATGGCCTCATTAATCTTCTTTATCAAGAGTCGATCGTTACCCATTGACTAATGTCTCAAGAAAGGATTAAATCCCATAGTTACCTTTTTGAAGAATGAATAATACGCACGGTAAGAAAGAAACATTTAAAAAATATATTTCGAAATAACAAAAAAAACTTGTCTACTCAAAATGAAGGGTTCTGTTGCTGGGATTAATATTTATCCCGAAAATAAACTTGTTGCCCCATTTATCTATATTACGCCAGGGTCAATAGTCCAACTGCAAATGTAAGTTTATAATAAAAAAAAACATGTAATAAAACTAAAAGTTTACGGGTGTCCGACTTTTCCTTTTACTTTTTATGATGGTGGGAAATTGTCTAATAGCTACCTACGCTACCGCTCTTGGCAGAGCGGGTGTCAGACTGACTAAACCCCATCCATGTTCCTTCCTTACTTATGTTCCGAGGTAGCGGTAAACCTTTCGGACAATCCGGCTTTTACTGCGAGACCTTGGTTTGGTTCTCCAGGTACAGGTTACAGGTTCCCGTAGTTTCTCAGAAGTTTCCAACTGTTGATTGGCAGGATTGTCCATAAAACAATCCTTCTCTTCTGGCAAGTTTTGTTCGTTAATAAACACACAGACATATCTTACAACATACCTGCTCAGTCATAAATCACCACTGATTTGGTTTTGTATAAAGCCTGGTGGATGACTGGAGACCGTTCTAGAATAATAACTACTGGACTTAGTGCACTTAGTACGAGTATCTAATCACTATACCTACGTGCGTAATTAGAAGCAAGATAACTGATAAGATCTGATAACCATATCGATTTTGAATACCTAACGATTCCAAGAGCGATTTTTGCGTGGATGTTCACGCAAAAATAGCAAAAACACTATTTTTATTCGTACGGACATTTTATTGTTAAGCATTCATATTTGGAAGAATAACCGCTACACCGAACATATGTAGATAACTAGCGTAAAGCCTACAAAATACAAACTAAATCCTAAAGTGCTTTGCCCCTGACTGGAAGCTGCAATTTCATTGTGGCATCCACAGGCAAGCCCGGTTTAGCAGTAGACAAGTCTTCTTCTTCTTCGTGTGGTTAGTGACTAACCTGGTGTCAGAGTTTTAATGCTGCCCATGGGTCTCAGACTTAGCAACACATGCTTTTGAGAAAAATCTCTTAGACATGCCGGTTTCCTCACGATGTTTTCCTTCACCGATTTTAAGCAAGTGATAACTGTACAATACGCACATGAATCCGAAAAATCAGAGGTGCGTGCCTTGGGTTCGAACTCAAGACCTATGACTTGGCAGTCCGGCGGTCACACCACTAGGCTATCACTGCTATAGCCTATGGTTAAACTGCTAGGTGCCATTTTCAATAAAATAAAGAGCTGTGCTTTTTTTCAGATCTTGCTGTTTCTCAGCGTGCACTACGCTCAAAGCGCAGAACAGACAAAACGATCCATAGGTGGAGGCCATTCTATTGGAGGTATAGGTGGCGCTGTCGTCAGTGGATTAAGCAGTGGCGCCGTCATTGGGGGTGGCGCTGGCATCGGCAGCATCAGTGGCGGTGGTTCCTTTCCAGTCCGCCACACATATTCCGAGTACCACAACCGAGTCGCCATCCCCGTGCCCCAACCTGTCCCCTACGGCGTACCTCGCGCGGTCCCCTACCCCGTCCATGTAGGGGTACCCGTCGACCAACCGCGCCCAGTCGCTGTCCCAGTTCCCCAGCCTGTGGCTCAAGTTATATCCCGACCTGTAGCAGTCCCTGTAGACCGTCCCTTCGCATACCCTTATGCGCAGCCGGTACCTGTAACTGTGACGCAAGCAGTGGGGATCCCTGTGCCTCAGCCATACGCTGTTGGGGTGCCCGCTCCAGTCCCTGTGGGAGTTCCCCAACCCGTGCCTGTAGCTGTGGGTGGGGGCGGCGGTGGGTTAGGACTGGGGGGATTTGGAGGAATTGGAGCGATTTCTGGGATAGGCAGCTTCGGTAGTCTTGGTGGTATTGGGCATATTGGCGGTCATACGTCAGTTATTTCCTCACCTGTGATTGGCCACGGTTTAAGCGGCGGTGGCTCAATCGCAGCCTCCCAAGGATATGGCTACGGTCATCATTAAGTACTGATTTTTTGAATTGGTTGACTTCTAACAAGTCAATTAGGTACCTACTATTCATGTATTTATTGTAGTTTACCAAATATTGAATGTTAATAATTTTTAACTGCGTTATGTAAGTTTAATTGCGTTCATATTGTCATGACAGCAAAGGTCTACTATATCACCCTTTTTTAACCAATTGCATCTGTACATATTTTGTTAAGTTCAATAACCAGTCTTCATAATACTAACAGTAGTCTTAACAATTTACAATACTGTGCTAATTAAATATCCTCCGTTATGTTATATCAGTAACGTAGGTACTTATTGAATATTTTGTCCATATAATTTATGTAAATATATTTTTTTAAATAAACTTTTAAGTGGATTACTCAAATATATACCTATCCTCCTATCATTGTTATTGTTAAATAAGAAATTGACCACCTATGTAGTTTTTAGCCAGATGATACATAGATAGATCTATTGACACATGTTTATTATATTATTAAATAAAATTTCTTATTCTTATAGATATTAGATACCTATTTTTATATATATTATTAGAAACCTATGTATAATGTACCTACAGACCATAAAAATGAACAACTTTCTCCATGGGACAAAAATCGTAATCGCGAAAAAAAATCAGCCGTTCCAAACATTTGGGTCTAATTTTGTATGGGACAGTTAATTTTTTTTTTTGCGATTACAATGTTCCATGGGGAAGTTATCCCGTTGACCCTTATATATTATATTAATGTAATACATGCAGTTTGTATAAATATGCTTGTTTACTGTACGTAGACTTATCTACTCGTTTTATATTGACTGATTTGTCTATTATTAGGTATAGAATAAAAGCTTTAATTATTATTGTTTATAAATGATGAATTAAAGAATATTTCAACAAAGTTCTAGTTTTATTTAGATCCTATCATATTATTACTATATTTTTAAATGTTAGCCTTAGAATTATTTATGTAGGTAACCTAAAAACAAAAAATAATTTCTAATTTATAAAGTTTCTAAATTATAAATTCTGCATTCTAGGTAAATTTTGGATTTTTCTTATTGTTACATATTTCCCACCTTGAAAATATAAACAACAAAACAAAAATGGTTTTTGTCAAAACATTGTTCTTACTATTAACAAATTGCTTTTTAAAATGAATAATTATTTATTGTTTTTCATTAACATCACGAGCTACTCACGGATAAATAAAGGGATTATCTATCATTATCGTTAATGCAGTTTCTAATACCGATATTCTACTGATAAAGTGGCTGTTATCGCGTGCTGATAGCACAGTATCAGTCTACACAATTTAGGCGAAGGGATTGGACTTCTCGTGTGATAAATTTAATTATTTTAAATATTTTAAAGTAGTGCAGGAAGTGATAAGTGTTTGTGTTGTGTTTGTGATAAAGAAATGAGAATGTATTCCAGTAAGTATTGTTTTTATTCATTTTATTTTTCTTGTTGTTTTGTTTGGAAAAAGTGATTTATTGAGCATTTTAGATGCTTAGCCTTGTTGTTAGCTTGTTTATGGCAATCTAAATAGACTCGGCGAGTTCTGCTACGTGTTTGGTGCCATCACTAGTGTCCAAAAGTTCCCGTAACGTGCAGAAATCATTAGATTTCATTTGCAGTAGAAAAAAATTAATGGTAAAACTGCAGTTCCGTTTTTAATTCGGTTTTCAAACTTGACGCCAACAAACCATCCAGGCAAATCTAAGATCAAGGCTAACGTAGTTACAATTTATAACTTATCAATTCAGAATTATACTTCTTATTCTATGAAAATAAAGCTTATTTAAAGTATTTACACAAGAACATTCATTTTCAAAAGGACTAACTAAATCATTTTTAAATTGACATGCATGTTTTTTTTATGTATGCTTCATAGATATTTTCGTCAACCGTGGACTGATTTTAAAAGTTCTTCTTTCATTTGGAAGCTAGGGCGGTGGAACCATTTACATTTTATTAACTTTATTTAAGAAGTATAGTACCTATCTTCAATTATACGTATTTTATCAACTGTTCCTGTTAGAATATCATAGCAACGTGTCACTGTTGTTTATAAAGCACGTAGTGTGGTATAAGAAGTGGCGTGTGGACTGGGGGTAGGTACACTACCTTTAACTAAAAATGTAAGATAAAAACTTCTTTTAAAAAAAAAAACCGACTTCCTTCCACTATAAAGTGAAAAATAACTTTAATTTCGGGAGTCGGTGGCAAAAAAACGAAAATACAAAACCAAAAGTGTATCGATGGCCAGGTATTTCAATCATTTTAAGCGCTACCACATTATAGTATCTCGTATAGGCACTGTCTGAAGTTATAATCGTCAGATTTTTTTTACTTAGCGCCTAGAGAAACAACAATTTTAATTTTCACTTGAGTAACTTACTGCTTGAATTAGATAAATAGACACAACAGAGCACTCAGAAAGCTAAATTTCTTAGACTCGGGCCGAGTTTTTAATCGCCTGATAACTTTCAAGAGAATCAAAATGGCGGGCGACATATTTTCTATGCAAAAACTGTCATTTATTCCTCCAATAAAACTTATCTGACGATTGAAAAATCAGCCTTATATAATGCATGGTAACTCTCAGTTTTGTTTGTTCCAGTATCATCATCATCATACTCCTGCCCTTATCCCAATTTATTTGCGGTCGGCGCAACATGTCTTTTTCTTCCATACTTCCCTGTTATTCGTCATGCCAGTAAAAGATTATGGAGCGAGGAATAGACTAACTAGTCTATTCCTCGCTACATAATCTTTCACCCCGTCCATCCACTTCTGATCTGATCTTCCCTTTCTCTATTAGCCATCATATTTATACTCATTACCTGTTCCTCTAATAAATATATTTATGATGTAAAATATACAGTGTGTTAGGTTAAACGAGAGACATACTTTCAGGGGGTACTATAGTCATGAAAATAAACAACTTTGACTATGGAACTATACCTGAAATTATCAAAAAAAAAATATCAGCTGTTCACTTCGCATAATTCGTCAAAATGTATGGAACGGCTGATATATTTTTTTCTTATTTCAAAGTTGGTCCCATGGACAAAGTTGTTGATTTTCATGAGTACTATACAACCTGAAAGTATGTCCCTCGTTTAACCTAACACACTGTATACCAATATTGATAATTCTATCTACTAATAGATAAAGATACATAAGTACTGTCTCACCGTGAACTACATTATCTGATCCCATATGACCTCGTCGAATATTATTGTTACCATCACGTTCCCACACAATTTTTCCTGTAACGAAGAAGCGTGGATTGATGAGACACACATGAACAAACAACCAAACCATTTTATTTACCACCACCAGTTATTTTAGTAGGTAATAAATTTATTTATATATGACGTTGTTGGTCGTGGATGGGTGACGATCTTTACATAACGAGACTCCTCCGTGCCTCGGAAAGCACGTTAAGTCGTTGGTCCCGGCTGTCATTTGTGCATCTTTGACAGTTGTTACGGGTCGTCAGAGAGAGGAATACTGATATTCATCTGCATTCGGTTAGACTGGAAGCCGACCCCAACATAGTTGGGAAAAGGCTAGGCAGATGATGTTGAAGTTTATATATAATTAGGTATATATTTATTTATTATTATGTTTATAGTTTGTATATGTGTATTCGTAATTAAACAAATATTTACACTTCGTTTCCTATTGCACCTACCACTGTTTATCTCTGCATTACCCAAAAGTTGATTGGTCGAAAATGCCTATGCCGTTAAGTCCGTCTCTGTAAATAAATCTAAATTGGGTAACTGTACACTATGAAAAACATTAAAACATGGGCGTTTTTTGGTAGCAAATATAATAATAGTACCTTCACAATAAAGTTCTCTTAAAGGGCACAAAAAGGAGCCATGTTGGCAGTCGATTCTTCAAATCATAGGTGAAGTGAGCGTGAACTGAACGATCGTTACACCTAATGCACTATTGACAGCTCATTTTAAACTCACTTGACCTACATTATCATGGTGAGAATTTTACAGAATAGCACTTCTAATCACTATCAATATTTGCCATTTTGTCTTTCTTATATATATGTTATAAGCTCAAAACTAGCCTACCAGCCTTACTAAAGGGTATCGCGTTACCCAGACTGGATGACAGACATCCCGGTCCGTGGATGAGTGACCATCTTTATATACACCTCCGTGCCATGGAATGCACGTTAAGCCGTTGGTCCCGGCTGTCATGCTGTGCATCTTTGATAGTCGTTACAACTCGCTAAAAGCCCGAAAATCTGACAGCCATTCTTACCAAGGGGTATCGGAATACCCAGTTACTGGTTTGTGGAGGTCAGATTGGCAGTCGCTCCATGTAAAATACTGGTATTCAGCTGCATCCGGTTAGACTGGAAGCCGAACCCAATATAGGAAAAGGCTAGGTAGAATGATTGAATAAAACCATTTAGTTTAAGCTAAATAAGACAGAGGTGTAATATCCGTTAGAAGAGAATGACTATAGGTATTCAGTAGGTAAAGAAGAGTCTTCACATATAATTTTATAATTCATGTATACAAAACTTTGTAAAACATTTTAAAAGAGTAACGGTTGAGTTTCTTGCCCATTCTTGTCCATACGAAACTACCTTATGGAAAGGGCGACTAGAATCAATTCTATTTCTTGTTCGTTTTGACGTCTAAAAGTGCCTTTATTGTGCCTATTTTAAATACATTATTTGACTTTGACTTTGCCTGTGATAGTATAGAAGTAAAAGTAATTCCATTAGACTTATTTCCAAAATCAGGTATTTTAATGTCATAATGCAGGTATCCATAGGTACTTACATTAAAAACATATTATCCAAAGATAACATGTCGATATTGTTGCTTGGATACATGATTTTCACAGAATTAATCAAATCTATATCCGCTGATAGTGTTAACATCGCCACCAAGTTGCGATATGGCAGGCTGATATATATCTGCGTAGTGTCCTACAATCTTTGCAAAAAATGTTGTAGGATTAATCCGACTCTTTCAATAGATCACTCAATCTATGGGTTACAATTGGAAAGAATAAATTACAAGGATAATCTTAACTTCATTCAAATTAAAAAGTTGTATTTTTAATAGCAGAAATCTTTATTTGTAAGCATACGTATAACGTAGGTAGATTTGAACCTGACAGTCAGTCTTACCAAGGGGTATGGTATTGCCTAGTTACTGGGTTGTGGAGGTCAGATAGGCAGTCGCTCCATGCAAAATACTGGTACTCAGCTGCATCCGGTTAGACTGGAAGCCGACCCCAACATAGTTAAGAAAAGAAGAAAGCTAGGCAGATTGTTTTTTTTTTTGTAGATATCGCCTAACTCATCAATCAGATTTAATAAAAAATCCTAACAAAGGTGTTATATTTTCCAGAGATCCCGTTAATCTTGGAAAATATCCCACGGCAGAAGAGTTTCGGCTGCCTCTCACTCCGTTTCGGATGTCTTTTCTCTGGTTTAGTTATTATAGTAAGTATCATAAAACTTATACCACAAAAGAAATGGCGTAAAAGCTAGAAAGGAATTGATCGTAAGACGGGTATTCGCATGGTAGCAGAGCCCGTGATCAAAATCCATCTCTGTGTTCTTCCAATTATGGTTTCTTTTTCGGTGACTAAAGATCTACATTTACTAATTAGGTTTAACGTCTACATTAAACTTTTCTCCTCTTCTCTTTTTTTGTATTTTTTTCTTTCTACCTGTTCTTTTTTCAGAATCACAGATATAGATAGACATAGATAACGCAAGTATCACGATCTGTATGAAAACCAAGCGTGCCATTTTTTGACTACCTATTATGACGTCACAAGCACTATTTAGTGATGTATGATGATCGAAAACCAAGCGTGCCATTTTTTGACTACCTATTATGACTCACAAGCACTATTTAGTGATGTATGATGATCCGACTAGCGCTGTATACCGATGCAGACTGAGCGCGAAAGTGACCACTTACGATTTTTGTACGTAGGCTAGGCACGCGAAGTTGTTGCTCTTGCGTTATCTATGTCTATCTATATCTGTGTTCAGAATAGAATAGGTGGTGGTGGTGGTGTTCTTTCTTTTTTCCATTTCGTTTCTTTTTTTAACTTTTGTTTTTATGTTCACCATTGAAGAGAGCTCATTGCAACGCAACGCCTGCATTTATTGGACCTCCCTTCTACATACCATTTTATTAAGCCCAGATATACCATACAATATGGGGTATCAAAATAATTATATATTATACTTCTCAAATTCTTTTTTCAATTTCAGTTATACACAGTCCTAGCCCTCGCACAATGCCTGGCGACACTGGACAAACAGATCCCAGGTCCTGTGGACACGGACCACTGGGGGAACGTCTTCGTGTCCTGCTTCGAGGTGGCTGTCATCATCTGCCACTGCATCACTCTTATTCTTACCACTATCATGTTGGTAGGGGTGTTGAGGGTACGTATGTTTTTCAGTACTATAAATTTTAACATTGCTGACAGTTCCATGAAGTCGTGATGTCAGACCGGCCGATCCCTCTGCTAAGCGATGTTCAGAGGAAGAAATACATAACTTTTTTTTTGAGGGTGGGAAATCATCAAATATTTCCTTCCGCTCTGGGTCAGTAAGAGTCTGATACTCCTTTCCACTCCAGCAAGGGAAGGTCAGGCTCTTACTGACTAAAACCCATCCATGTTCCTTCTTTAGCCCTTTATGAACCAGGGTAGCGGTAAACCTTCGAACAATCGCTGAATATCAGAAACCCTGTGATGTTAATATAAACTTTGATCGCAATATGGAAAACATGATACTTACATACTTTTTTTTTTTTGAGATTGGGAAATCATACAATGACTTCTCCCGCTCTGGGCGGAGCGGAAGGGAGTGTCAGACTCTTATTGGCTTCCGGGGTAGCGGTAACCCTTTCGGACAATCCCGCTTTAACATGATTCATAACTAGTAATTTATTCTACTTATACTAATTTCCAGGAAAAGGCGCATCTGATGAAACCTTGGATAATCTGGACATCTTGCATAGTGCTGGGCAATCTGCTGCTGATCGTTTTCTGCACAGTCCTCATGATGGTGTTCAGCCGCTTGAACTTTGAGCCTACATTGATGTTCTATTATATGCTAGCTTTTCTGGCATTAAGTGAGTATAAAAGTATTGTTAAAACGTAATAATTAGTTGATAGGTCTGTTAAAACAAAAATTCAAGTTAATTTTATTACTAAAATAAAAATTATTTGACCCGCCGTCAAAAAGTTCTTGCTGATAGCTTCTAGTGGCTCCATAACAGCGCTCAGATGGTAGACCTTAAACTTATATAAGGTGTTTAAAAAATTAACTTTAAGAATTCCGTGGCAGCAATGTACTCATCGTTACGAACAACTTTTACTATTGGGAGAACCCTGAAATTGCGAAAAAATATGAGCTGTTCCATATATTTATGCACACGTAACTCAATAAAATGTACGGAACAGCTCATATTTTTAACACCCTATATAGCATACCACCTGCATAGCAATTAAAGCATTACTTCTTTATTTAAAAAGTCTTCATTTAGGTACTTACTTAAAAATTCAATTTGAATTATGTGGTTCGAAAGCATGGAATTAGAAAGAACATACTCTATTGTTCGAAAAAGAAAAGTTTGTATGGAATGATCATGGATTGTTATGATTGAGAATTATTTAATGGTACCTACATCTCTTAAAGTAAGGTAGCTTATTGTATTGGAAAGCGCCTGAAAAGAAAACAACAAATTGATTTACTGAGAATCTATAAACCAAATTGATTTTTTCCACAGTTTTCCGAATCTACATGCTGTCTCTGGTTTCGAGTCACTACCTGGAACTCGTAGAAGAGAGAGTGGAACGCCTGCGCACATTGCTAAGCACCGACACGTGGCACAGTACTGCGTAATATTGCTGTCATTAATTGTAAGGCGCTTCGAAGCCGATTTCACGATGATGTGGGAGTAGAAATAGCGGGACCACTATTTGGAACGAGAAAGATGAAAGAAGAAAAATCTTAGGCTAATGACTTGTTTCATTATAAGTTAAAGAAACAGTGGCACCACCATTTCTATTTGTAATTAGGTAGTAGGTAACCTCTTTTTACATACTGGCTGATCAAATATTTTTACTGGTTGAAAATAGAAGCTATTGGCTAATCCGCATGTAATAGGGGGTACAATCAATTTATTTTCATTGACATTGTGATGATTTTAGTACCTACGTAATTAATTAGCTTTTAATTAGATAAGTACTTGTGTTTCGTGTAAATAAAGCTTCATATTTGTAGGATTACGTGGTGTGTCTAAGATGCGGCGTTCCTATGTTGTCATTGTCACTTTGTAAATATTTTTCATCATCATCCAACTAGTGTTAAAAAATTATGAATAAAAGATTTTATCATTTTAATTATTCATTTTTATTTGGTATAACATTTCTTAGAATCTTAATTAATATATTAGATAAAAAATCTACGTTAAACTTAATATTTACAATTCCTTTTAAATGTAACGTGGTTTTCATAATGTATTTATTTATTTGAAATTGATTACTTATCTTCGTACATTTATAGAAAATATAATATTTTATATCCTTTCATACACATTCAAATATCGTGAACAATAATAATCTAATTGAACCTGTATTTATGAAATATTTACGAGATATTCGAGGAAATAAAATGTCTCTGAAATTCAACGTGGCGCTACAATGGTGACATAAATTTAACACACGGGTAAGGCTAGTGTCAATTAATCATATAAATGATAGGTTAAAATAAATAGCAAATTGAAAAAAAAATCAAACAAACTGAATAATAAAACCAATTCGCCCACTATTTGCAGTTGTTTCATCTTAATAGAAATGCTTATTCGTTTTAATTTCATTGATGCGAATGTTCCATGACCCCGGCAAATGACCGCTGCGCGACAATTCTTTGAGTACAGGTTGCTCTAAATAGTATTTTCTAACATTTAAAATAAATTGTTAAAAAATAACGTTTAATGGAAAAATAATGTCTTCATGAGCGAAAATGTGAAAACGTATATGTGTGTTTTAATTAATGTCACCATTGTAGCGCCACGTTTTATAGAAATAACCTTGCCCTTGATTGTTTTTTTCTAAATATTGATTTAAGTAATCAAGGGCTAAAATACTTAGGAACGAAGTTCTTTGACCCAGCTTGCGGTAGAAGTCGACTGGTAGGAATCGTCACGTAAAGAGAAAGCGTCATGCCCCCTAAATGATCGATCGAGATCGTGTGGTCATTTTGTGAGAGCTTCTAAAAACTTATACTAGATGGCTCTGTATTAAAACACGTTTGAGAGTGGATAAATACTATGCGGGATTCTAAATAATAGGAAGTTATTATATATTTTAAGGTCTTTAGTTTCAAGTGTCAAATGTTTGTTTCTGTTAATACATACATAAAATATATTGTCTGTGTAATTTTGTTCACAAAATCAACCAAAATTGTTCACGAATCAGTTTAATGTTGCGGGTTTAAAAAATTAAGAATAAAAAAATCTGTCTTGGTGTCATACGTGAGTAGCAACTTCGTTCCTGACGATTGACGGCACAAGATTTTTTTTTATTACGACTCTAAATAAAGGTAACTATTAAATTACACCGATTAAAGAAACGCTATAGATAAGTACTTATTTATTTTAATTAGTATCACTTTATAATTTTAGGTTCGGTTCATGAAAACAATAGTATGGTTTCAAATAGTTGGTACGTATGGGTCACTAGCGCATCAAGTTATACAAAACTGTCAAATTTCTCCAAACGATTTTAAACCTTAAAACGGTAAACGTTAAGTTCAAAATCGATTGAGCAAATTTGACAATTTGTGGTAACTTGGAGTGCTGGTGACTGTACATACTTGGTAATTTTATGAAAATTAATTATTTTTATGTGCATAATGTTAATATCATATACTTGCATCCTACTAATATTATAAATGTGAAAGTTTGTGAGGATGGATGGATGGATGTTTGTTCCTTCTTTGAGCAAAAACGGCTGAACAGATTTCGATGAAATTTACCAATAATATAGCTTATACATCAGAATAACACATAGGCTACATTTTACATAGACTTTGCGTGATTTGGCCATAATATAAGGATAAGTATCATGTAAGTCGCCAAATTCCTGCATTCTGAGAGCTATCTGGGCGTGCGCTGCCTAAACCGTTAGAGTTACGCGAAGGTAATGTATTGTGGGATTGTTTGTCTTACAAAGTTCTATATAAAAGTCCGCGACAGCATATGTCTACCTATTATGTGCAAGCCATTATATACGAAATAGTGAGCCAAAAATACATTTCAATTTGATACTTTTTTTACAATGCACATTTTAGAGTACTCAGTTAATTCTTATCGAATTAAATACGTTTATCACTTTTAGTATTTAATGAAGATAAACTTTGTCTTTTACACTAAGCAATTTGGACAAATAGTTTAAAAGTTATCACGATAAGATTGATATGAGTGGGGCGCCATTAAATGCACACTATTAGTCGGCGGTGCGCAGAGCACAGCGAGGACTCCAGAGGGTCCAGGCAATGACGCGCCATCGCCGAGTCCACGGCGGCGTAAAGGAGAGCTGTCAAATGATTTGATCAGACCTTTTTTTTTTTGATGGCACACCTTCAAAAAAAAAAACACACATGGTTCACAAACCATGTCAAAAAAATGTCCTGACCTTTCGCTCTGGGTGGAGCGGAAAGGAGCGTCAGTCTCTTACTGACCATAACCCATCCATGTTCCTTCCTTAGCCCATTATATGCCGGGGTAGCGGTAACCCTTTCAGACAATTCTGCTGACCTGGTAGGCTTTGGCCCTAACGGACCCCTTTCTTAATGCTGACATCTCTTTGAGGCGCGCGCGAAACAAGAACGCGCCTTCCAGCATGGGTCTGGTCCTGATCGGACGGCGGTGAAGCGTCTCTCGCGGCGGCCGGGACGTGAGGCTCTGTGCTTCAACCATCCCGCCACCTCCTTCACTAGCATAACTGCTTCGTAGAAGACGGTCACTGCTTCCCACTCCCTCTCGCTCCGTATCATAGATTGAACCAGGGCCAGACGCGAGAGGTCACCGCCGCTGCCGATCGCCGCTACGAGAACATTGCGGTGCTCCATCTAAACAGGGCAGACCTCCACCGTATGCTTCACTATGTCCTCCGGGCGATCCTCGCAATGGTGGCACCCGAGCGTTTCTTCTTGCCTGAGAATGTACATGAACCTCCCGAAACATCCGGTGAGGACACCCGATGCGCCTCTCTAGCCACTCCTCAAGAGAGCTAAGCTACCATACCACCTTATTAAACGCTCACGTGTGCGAAACTGTGCCACGTCTGCAACCCGAGCAGAAAGAGATTTATCACAAAATATTACAACGAGTTGAGAATTTGCTTAGTTTGCTTCTAGCTAAAAACGCAAGGATCATCATGTTGCATTAGCTGTGACTTCCTCTGGAATTGCGGCAACATTGCTAAATGGTGGACTGCCGGCACATTCGGTCTTTAAATTACCTCTTAATCTGGCGAGCGAAGAAAGCCCTGCGTGCAACATCAGTAAAATGAACGTGGTATCAGGATACCGTCCCACACGATCAGCTTGCACTGTTGGAACAGGTTCCAACAGTGCATCCTGTTCATGTGGGACGAGTGCACTACCTATGTGATGTGACACCAACGCGCAATCGAAGCTCTTGATCGCTGTCTACAAGACAGCAATCAAACGGTGTGGTGGTTTTACTGGCTGCCTATGTTAGCATCTTTCACCTTTTCGGCCAGCCCGGAGTGATCTAAGTGATTGTTGATTGTACAGCGTGGCTTGGTGCTCATTCCAGCATCCGGCGGCGCACACTTTACTCTTATTCCCTATAATTCGGTCACTAAATTATCAATTTTGTAAAATAGATTCTAAATTGTGTTTATCAAAACTTTACTATTGACAAGTCCTTTAATTTACATCCTTAAATGAATCTCAATCATCAAATCATTTAACATAGTTTACAGAAGTATTTTATTGTAGTAAGTAGAACCGTCAAAACATATCGATCATTACTAGCGTACTTTATTCTAATCCTTTCAGTTTTTATTGTTTATTGCTACCAAACGACATGTGAAACCGCTATATCAAGTAATTATCATTATAATTATTAGCCATCTGTTATCCCCCTGCAGGGCAAAGGCCTCACTTTCCACTTTTCCCGGTCTACAGCGATTGTGGGCCAATCCTTTAAGGAGTCCAGCTCATCTTGCCATCTCTTTCTGGGCCTGCCGCGCAAGTAATCCTCTTCAATAATAATAGTATGCGTACTAATCCTTACCTGACATTATAAAAACCGAAAGTAACTTCAACTGTCTATCCGTTTGTCTATCTGTGTGAATGTATGTTTTCGGTCGTCGGTTAATCTGCTGAGCCGTTTATGATGTGGATGAACTGAAGTCTGTGGAAGAATATAAACTACTTTTTCCAAAACACCGTGCGGGCGAAGCCGCGGGCGGAAGCTTGTAGGTATATATAAAAACTTTAAAACAATATCGGTTTTCGTGTTATTCTGTGTGACCTCATATTTTTTCTAAAGTCCGCAACAGATTTTGCTGCGTTCGAAGGTTTGTACAGAGGTCAGCACATCCAGCTACCCCAATCTGTCAAATTTCTTTGATAGATTTTCAATTTTATTGCAACAGCATAGGGTTCATAGTCAATTGGTACAATTTGACAGTTTGGGGTAGCTTGATGTGCTGGCTTCTGTACATTCTATTAAACTATAGTATAGTTAAGATCTCGCTGCAGACTTGGTCATAAATCATAATCGGAGTAGGGATGTGCGCTAGTTGCGCGCGCTCAAGGCCATTATCGATAACAGAATCATTAAAGTTATCACGTACACATACTGCATTCATTAAGTATGCAGGTTAACTAATGAGTACTAATGTGTTTTTACGAGACTTCCTTCTCGTATGTATTTAATATGCTTTGTAGTAAATTTGGTAATAAAATAAAAAAATGTGTATTTATTTCTATCACCCATTTATAAATATATAAAACTATCGATATCACTCATCGACTGCAGTAATGCACAGGACTACGTGTGGGCGTGGCCTGCCCATAAGGCCCGTGAGTGAGAAAGAGAGCGAAACACTCGAATGATTTATGACCGAGTCTGCAGCGAGATTTTAACTATACTATAACATATTATACAAAAATATCGATGTTTTGTCTAGTTTACAATAGTGTAATTAGAAACGATAAAGTTATTGTAGATAACGTAACAAAAGAAGGCTGAATTTTGAATTTTGATAAACTACAGACGCCATTTTGGTCAAGTCGCGCAAATGTTGCCGCACTAAAAAATATCACTACTATTTACACAGTCATTTAAAAAAAAACAGTGCCTTTATGAACGCTCCCTAATTTTGCCCTTACATGTAAATTAACTAAAAATTTGTAATTAATACTATTTTAGGCGGTGCCCGTTTCTCTTGAATACTTTACTGAACCATCTCGTTCCATCTTCACTATCGAACTCCAGATGAGGATCACCAGGTACATTTGAAGCACTAGAAAAAAAAAAGTTTAAATACAGATTAAATATACAAAGTGAATGGTCAATGAGAACCTCATGGCTAAAGAAGAATAGCCGCACATGTTGAGCTATCAGGTCAAAGCTACGCTTGCCGGGATTGGTTCTTGGATGGTCTTGGTCACCCATCCTATTTTACATACCAAAACTCCTCCATGCCTTGGAAACCACGTTAAGCCGTTGGCCTCTGCTGTCATTCATGGATCTTTGATCGTCGTATTCAAAATTCCGAAAGTCTAACAGACAGCTTTACTAAAGGGTATCGTATTACCCAGTTACTGGGTAGTGGAGGTCAGACAGGCAGTCTCTTGGCAGGATTGTCCGAAAGGGTTACCGCTATCCCGGAACATAAAGGGCTAAGAAGGGAACATGGAAGGGTTTTAGTCAGTAAGAGTCTAACAGTCCCTTCCGCTCCACCCAAAGAGGGAGGAGTCATTAATTGAGGATTTCTCAACCTCAAAAACAAAGACAGGCAGTCTCTCCATATAAAATATTCAGTTGCATCCGGTTAGACTGAAAGCCGAACCCGACATAGTTGGACAAAGGCTAGGCTGAATTAAAGAATCGTCAATCGACTGAATGCCATGACCTTTTGCCTTGTACTGAGTAAGTAGCTTAGAAATATCCATAAGAATACTTACTAAGTTGGAATAGCACAAGGAACAGCTCGCTGGCAGTCTCCTTGGTGAGGAAAGCGAGGCTGTATACGAAGCCGAACACCGAGTACACGATCTCGAAGTACAGGTACACCTTCATTAGCACCACGTGTTTCTGGAATATTAGGAATTGGATAGGTTAGTGTTAAAATGAGCAGACGAAACACAACTGACTATTTGAAACGGTCAAAAATAAAATATGAAATCACATAGAAAAAAAACCGCTCGTCTTAAAGACGGGAGCGGTCTTTTTTCTACGAAAGAGCCCTTCGTACAAGATTTTAAATCATGACATTTGGTAGATACCAATTATTCTACCTTATATGTATTGATTATTCATAAGGTTATAATTGAGTATTAGAAACGGTTAAAGATAAAATATGAATATACATAGAGAAAGACCGCTCGTCTTAAAAACTTCCATCACCGAACAGAAATTAAATATTATGCAAAGGTATAATTGTAAAATTGCATTTATTAAATGCAAATGTAAAATTTAAATTTGATTCCAAAATCTGTGACGTCACATTTCATAGAAATCACATACAAATTCCGCGTTTTGACAGTTCACAAAAAGTAACGTTATTGACTACCCTTTCAAATTCCAAATTGCTAGGAAAACTAGCAGTGGCCATGACTTCAGCGTTCGGTTCGTTATTTGTAAGTTATCATTTTGGGTGTTTGTGATTAGAGCAGTCGCCAGTACATCAAGTTACCACAAACTGTCTAATTTTCTCAATCGATTTTGAACTTAACTGTCAACGTTATATGCTTTAAAATAATTTGAGAAATATTACAGTTTGGTATAACGAATACCACACATGGTTTTAGTGGGTCTTAGATAATCATTTCAGGGCGAATTTCACCAATGACACTGAACACGATCAGCTTATAAACGCCGTTTAAGTGTCAGTCTGACACTGACACTTAAACGGCGTTTATAAGCTGATCGATATACATTATTTTCTGTGGAATATTGACACTGACATGTCTTGAACGTGGTTTAGTGCTATCGCGTTCAGTTTTATTGGGGAAATTGGCACTTTATCGCCTATTTACAAGTTTATGATTACCGATTGATTGCTATAACTCAAATGCTGTTCTGATGCAAGAGTAATTTACCAGTAGAATGGGCATCAATGATTAGGCTCTATTTGAGCCCTAAAAGTACAATAATCCCTTCAAACACTCTTACTCAAAAACCTGAAACACAGGGTTACCTAGTTCAGGCACAAATCATTTGTGAATTTGACATAGATATACGAACACTGTATTTAACGGTAGGTAGTGATTTGTGAATTTGATATAGATTTATGAACTATTTAACGGTAGTCCTTATATTTTGAACAAACTTATAATTATAATTACTCAAGTTAAACCATAGACACGAATTATACTCACGAAATTAAAAAAAATATCAACTAAGATTCACCAAAATTAAAAAAAAAATCGAGTTACCCTATGCAACGCCACAATGAAGGTGACAGTCATGATGACCTCAACCAGCAGGGCGATGACATCGGTGATCAGCCTCGCGAACTCCGAAGCCAACGCAGCCTGGTCTGACTGCGAGGAGTTCCGGATGTACGATATGTAAAGTGACAGAAAGCATGTCACTATTACTGTCAGCATCTGGAAATGAGAAGACCTTGGATTAGTTCTGGCAGTATAGAGGACAGCATATCAAGTCACCCCAATTTGTCAAACTTCTTTGTTAGATTTTCAACTTTATTACAAAACTATAAGGTTCATTTTCAATTGAGAAAATTTGGCAGTTTGGAATGGTTTGATGTGCTGGCGCCTGTACAGTCGAACAAACAATTTGGTATACAGGCAAAGATATTCATATTACCTATACTCCATTTATTATGATTTTAGACAAATAAGAGCAGCAGGATTTTCCAAAAGGGTTACCGCTACCCCGGAACATAAAGGGCTAAGAAAGGAACATGGATGGGTTTTAGTTAGTAAGAATCTGACACACCCTTACACTCCACTCGAAGCGGGAGGGGTTATTTGATGATTTCTCACCCTCAAAAAAAACGTTAAATCCCTTATTTGTCTTTTTTTTAACTTATCGTTATTTTATAATAAGTACTGAGCAATATCTATTTTCCATTTATTAACAACAAAAACAAAAAAAACTCTATAGTGCAGTTATTTCAACAATATTGCACAATAACTGTCGTTATTTTGCCTTAATTTGTCGAATGCTAAAATTTATGGAGTGTAGTGAAAAGATATCATATTCATATATATTGAGAAGCGATAAAAAAAACTGTATACACAATATAAAACTTTTGTGGCATTATTGAGTGACTAATGTATAAGAATATTGACCATTCTGGACACTGATATCATTGTATACAGTAGCAAGCTCGCCTGTATACAAAATAGCATGCTCGCCTATACATAAGGCTGAGAACAGATGTGCTGTAATATGAGGAGTGTTCTGCTGTATGATGTGGTTAAATGATACTGAGCTAGTCAATTGATTGTTGTTATTAACAGATACTTAGTGCCATGGTGCCTGCTCAGATGGGGATTCATAGACAACTCCGCCTTGGAGTGTAAATGTGGTGCTGTTCCACAAACGATGGGACACTTAATCTCGAGTCCTATGTGTCCTGTCGTATGCACGTTACAGGAACTGATGGACGCTAGTGATGGCACCAAACACGTAGCCGAATTCTGGGCCGAGTACATTTAGATTGCCATCGACACGCGAAGAAAAAGAAGAAGTGCCATGATCAAAGTTTGAGAGTCTGCTCAACAAGCCTTAGATACTCTTAACACCCTCTATTTAGTCTCTAACAAAGACCATGTTTCTCTAATTCATAGATTCAACCAGCTAACTTTGCATTAAAAAGGATAAATTTGAAATTATGTATTCTAGAATGAATGAAAGGCAGGAAAGTTGTGTGTATGAATGTGGATGGCTATACAAGTAGAGGGAGACCAAAGAAACGATGGATGTATTGTGTGAAAGATGATATGGCTAGAAAACGAGTGACTACCGAGATGACGACTGATAGAGGAGTATGGAAGAAAAAGACATGTTGCGCCTACACCAAATAGTATATTGGGATAAGGGCAGGAGAATGATGATTCTATTACTTCAAATCCTTCTTTTGTCTGTTTATATAAACAAACTAGCTTCCGCCCGCGGCTTCGCCCGCAAAATATGTCGACAAATTATACACATAAACATTTCTCTTGAATCACTCTATCTATTAAAAAAAACCGCATCAAAATCCGTTGCGTAGTTTTAAAGATTTAAGCATACAGACAAACAAACAGACAAAAATAGCGACTTTGTTTTATACTATGTAGTGATGACGATCACAAATCGTCTGTTGTGCTGCAAAGGTTATATGGTGTTTATTATGTTAGTATGTGTGCCAGTGTCATTTAGTGTTATTCTTTCAAAAAAGTTGTAGCAACAAAGGTATTGCTGTCATCCGGCAGTGACACGATTGTTCACTGTAGGAAGTACGCCACCGATTCCTATAGAATGTTGTATAGTATAAAAGTTCAGATCTAAAGTTATTGACGATACGTTTGGCGCAGTGGTTGAGCAATTGACTGCTGCGCAGCATGTCGGGTTCGATTACCGCACGGAACAAATATTTGTACGACCTAGAACTGACCGACTGTTCCGAGTCTGGGTGTTTTGCTATCTATAATATGTACAGACGCCAGCACATCAAGCTATCCCTAACTGTCAAATTATCTCAATTAAAAATGAACCTTATATCTTTGCAATAAAGTTGAAATACTATAAAATAAATTTGACAGATTGTGGTAACTTGATGTGCTGGCCTCTGTACTTATTTAAAAAAAAATGGTATAATATAAGTAGTTTATCAGCCATCTCGTTACCATAACACAAGCATTAGGTTGCTTAGCTTGGGACTATACGGCGCTGTGTGAAATGTACAAGGATATTATATTATATTATTACCAAGTTTATATACGCGAAGGCTATGAGACCCTTCCGTAGCGGGAAACAGAAGCAACATCTTGTGAGCAGGGGGATCTCCACTGCATCTTTTATCTTGTTTCTGTAAAATCACAAAAAATAAATGTTAAAACAAGACCTTATATTCAACAAAATTCTTCTCTTTCCTTCTTTCTCTTGCTAGATAAAGGAAATAAAAGTTTCATGGTATGAACCTTGTCGTAAGGCGAGCAGAAACAAGAATGTATTAAAGAAACAGCAATACTGCTGGACGCAAAAAATAATTCTTGTTGTAGAAATTCTGTGGGAAGAAGTTCATGGCTAAGTAGAAACGGCCGCAGTGGTCGCTTGTTGATCCGTGAATGGGTGACCATCTATACATACTGAGACTTCTCCGTGCCTCGGAAAGTCCGTGAAGCCGTTGTCATTTTTGGATCTTTGTCAGTCGCTACGGTTAGTCAGAAGCCTCAAAGTCTGACAGCCAGTCTTACCAAAAGTATTACCCAGTTACTGGGTTGTGGCAGTCAGATAGGCAGTCACTCCATGCAAAATACGGATATTCAGCTGCATCCGCTTAGAATGGAAGCCGACCCCAACATAGTTGGAAAAATGCTAAGTAAAATAGGAATTCCATGTTTAAAAAGTTTTACAACAAAGAGGTTCTGTCTAAAAGCTTTCTATATACTGGACTGGCTGATAAGGTACATTTAAGTACAAAGGTTGGTCGCGTAGGAGGATGGATAACTGCTATCAGCCCCTTATCACCGGACGACCATGTTACTTACTCTCTATTGATGTTGTTATGGACTTTTGTGTACCAAAACTTTCTGTTTTGTTTTGATAAAACATTTACTGAAGAGCTGTTTGTTTGAGAAAGTATTATACTTTGAGGACAATAATTCGCACCTTTGGGATGAAAACGACGTAACTCAAAAAAGTGATTTTTACGGAAATAGCAAAACAAGTTTTGATATTCTCACACCTCCGTATTATTTCGTAATTGTTTACGCCAGTGACAATTTTTTACGCTGCAAATTATAAAAAAGTTGTTGCACTATTTTCGTTTTGAGTAATTTTATGACGATAAGTCAATTTTTGTTTTTTTTTTAATTATGTCGTTTTCATCCTAGGGGTGCGAATCGTCAGTCAACTTGTTGGAATATCACATCACATCAACAATCAAAGGAAGTTCTTCAAATTATAGCACTTTGCCGGCGACTTCATCCGCTCATAGGCACTTTTATCCTATGGGAATTATTTCCCATGAGAATTTTGAAAATTCCGGCCTTATCTTGTCTTCGCCATAAAGAGAACTCCTGTGTAAAATGTCCACTTTCTGGTTCCATGGGTTTGAGACGGGCGTTACTGAGTCAATCAGTGGAGGGAATCAACCAGGACTTTTAAATGCTAGATTATATTGGTTAATTTCATAGGTTTTCGGCGTTCCCTCAGTTCCCCACTTCTAAAACTTTCTCTGTTTGAAATATACTGGTGGTATGCCTTTATTCTAGAACCACCTCATTGCACTAATAGGGATGATGGTTGGAAATTTATATCTTACTTCGTCAGCTAGATTATTAAAAAATATTGGCTACGTATTTTTCTTTTTTCGCGTAATCAAAATAAATAATAACGTCGATACATTGTGTGAAATGACGTACAACGTCACTTCTTTGTAAATTTTATACTGAGTTGTGACGAAGCGCGCCCCCACTCGAACTTCAATGCGTTTCATCTAAGTACTTTTTATTAATATGATAAAGCAAAATATACGTGACTAATATTTTTTTATTATCTGACTCACGGACTAAATATATTTTTTTACCCTGTCATCATCCTAATTGTGGCATAGATAATTTAAGGACAATATACACATATCACACATTCATACTTACAGTAATTGATAGACGCTGAAATAAAGAGGTTAAAAGAATGCTTAGAAACTAACAATATGATAATGCAAGTTACCATCAGACGGTTGTGTGTTTTGGTGACAATCTCCTTTGTGAATTTATAATATAATATATTTCGATGACACGGTTGGCGCAGTGGTTGAGCAATTGACTGCTGCGCAGTATGTCGCGGGTTCGATTCCCGCACGGAACAAATATTTGTACGACCTGCAAGTATTTGTTACGGGTCTGGGTGTTTTCTATCTATAATAAGTATGTAGGTATTTACAAAAAAAAAATGTATATAAGTAGTATATCAGCCATCTCGTTACCATAACACAAGCATTAGGTTGCTTAGCTTGGGACGATATGGCGTTGTGTGAAATGTCCTAGGATATTATAATAATTATTATTAATTTCGCATAAATCTGTAAGGTCGATAAAGCAAGGCCCGCATAATGTGATGGTCAAACATACGTGTTTTCCTTAGAGATCTCTGCGACCTACACCGACCCTGATTTCTGAGCTAGTTTTATAAACTTGTTTGTATTCGGAAAGATACAACGGTTTCCTAAAATGATGGTGTTTCTAGAGTTCATTGGCCTTATTGTTCAAGTTCAAGCAAACAAATAACTAGCAATAATGGCACCTCCGGGACTAGACAAGATGTCAGGTTTTGGCAAATAAGTTGATAAGTAGACCATATTGTGGTCTGCCCGCTATGTACCTAAGCTTTTACTGTGAAAAGCTCTGTGAAAATGCCATCTAATATTAGAGATTGACACTATTGACGTGCTCACATCATCTTTGTTTTCTCGGTAAGATTTCTTCAGAATAGCGTTCCAGTACTAGTTACTGGGTTGTGGAGGTCAGATAGGCAGTCGCTCCATGTAAAATATTGGTATTCAGCTGCATCTAGTTTGACTGGAAGCCGACCCAACATAGTTGTGAAAAGGCTAGGCAGGCAGATTATTAACAGAGGCATAGAAAGCAGCTTAACCTAAACTAAACACAGCAATCATGGTTTGACAGTAGAAATAGCTCACGTCCAAACTTAGGACGACTGTCGCACGAGTACGCGATCTTCGCGTTCACGCTCGTCGACATCGTACTCGCGCGATCCATCCAGTTGCGTAGTATGCTGCGTATACTACGTCAATATTCAGATAAATAATTGCGTAGTCGCGCGGCAGTGGTTTTCGGTAAGTACTGTGAAGATACCCGGCGCCTCCGCCACAATGTGAAGATCAGGGACCTTCACATCAGTGGTAGAGTGTGTGTTCTATGTGTGTAATGGGATTAGATACGCTATCAAAGCAAACACACAGTTGGTGAATCATTCATTATATATTAGTTTGCACCGAATACATCTGCCAAGCCCCGCAGCTAAAGACAGACTCGTCACTTTTACAAAAACCTATCAAGCTATTCGATTCATAATTTAAAGGTTCGAATGCTGTCAGATTATTACCAGCCATGTTCAACATAAGGTTTCACTCAGTCTCTACAGTACACAGATATACCTACGCGTTGTAGACATTCTACATAATTAGTCATAGCCACATATCACTGCTGTATAGACTAAGTATTATTGCAGTCTATAATTTAAATAGAAGGTAGTGCAGGCTACTGTAGTATGCAAATGGCACTCAGTCGTCCCATATTCCGAACAATTAGCTTACATTACTAGATAATGATAGGAGGCGACTGACGGTTGTTATTGTACAGAGGCCAACACATCAAGTTACCACAATCTGTCAAATTTCTTTGATAGTATTTCAACTTTATTGCAAAAATACCTATAAGGTTCGTCTTTAATTGAGAAAATTTGACAGTTAGGGATAGCTTGATGTGCTGGCGTCTGTACATAGGCTCTGTACTACTGGGAGCGAAGCTATAAAGATTGCTTAGGTACAAAACTATGTGGACATTTCTACTAGAGCTAAAAATTGTAGCCAAGCGGGTAAGATGTGCGATGAAGATGCTCTTTGCTCGTTAGTAAAAAACTTAAGCCCCTATGTACACTATAAAACACCAGAACTAAGACAAGCTACGTCATGAAAATCAAACAATCTTATTGTTTGATCATGCACATCCATCGCTACGTGGCATAGCAGGTCTCTGGTGGAAAGGTATATAGTGGAACTGCGAAGCAGCACTGCGTAATCGCAATAAGTAACACGTAAGTCTTGAAACAATTTGTATTCAGTCATTACTCAAATGTAAGAGACGGGCGAGTATGCAGCGACAGCGACATGCTGACAAAGTATTAAATTGAACTTCAGCAAAAGGATCAATTGTGCATTAGTCTGTAAGACATTTGGACAATGAGATCTTTAACCACATTGGCCTATATGCTTTTGAGATACATCTCAAGATATTTAGGTATAATAATGTGTTGCATTGCCCCAGCGGGAACAAGCATGACGTTGTGTTGTGTTAATCGTTTCCAAGGACCATAATCTATAGGTAGGTATAGTAGCTAACAGATCAGCTAACAAAGTAGGTAAAAATTAAAGCGATTAAGCCTCTTTAGTGATGAAGATGATGATAAAACTATACTGCGTTGATGAAAATCAAACCTTGTGGACTAGCTAGATGTTTTTATTACAGTACAAACTATTTTCGTTTAGCCAACGAGATAGAGAGAGATCAATCAACTCAGCCTGTCGCAGCCCACTGCTGGACCTAAGCCAAAGATAGAGAGAGATAGGAAACACAATTTATATGGGCTGAATTTATGCCACTTTTAAAATAAGAAAAGAATATGGATCAGCGGTTGAATGATCTTTTAGGTTTGTCACTAAGACGACACTCGAAAGCTGCGCCTGAGGAAAACCCAATGATTATTTGATTCCGTGCCAATTATTTAAAAATAAGTCCGAGCCAATCTGTCAGAATTAGATACAATTACAGTGTCATCAGAAACTCTGATGATATTTTCGAAGGAAAGAGAAAGAGTGTGGTGGGGCATATTAAATAATAATCTAACCTTAAGGTTTTTCCATTGAAAAAACAGATATTATTTAGGTTCTTCAAAAAACTATTGTTTATAATAATGCCAATAAGTATAGCGAGTTAGACGAAGATTCAATTCGATAAGAATGCAGAATATAAGAGTCATAAATAAAATTGCAGATCACAGAACATTGATAATATCCAAGTTTCAGCATGGCCAGTAGGTAGCTAAAGTGGTTTAGTCTCTGGCCATGCTATGCAAAATTAAAAATGTAATGATCTTGATAAAGTGTCTATGGATTCATTACGATGGCCAATGGGCTAAAAATTACTGAACTCGTTGCGAACAAAAGTCGATAAACATCAAATGAATTTATTTATCCGGTGTACAATAGAGTAATTGGAATCGTAAATCATTTTGTCTAACAGTGGATTGAATAACTAAACCAAAAAAAAATCAAACCATCTAACAAAAAAAAACGTGTGGCAGAACGAAGTTTCTTCCCACGTATGATCTAAAATAATCAAAAAACTATTCGCGGCCGCCATCTTGGATTTTCATTTGATTAAATTCTGATCAAAGAAAGGAAAAATGTTTCTTGTACACAAACAAAACGCACATCTATATATCTACACTCGAGAGCAATGAATCCGGGTCACTTAAAGAATCCTAAAAATCTCGGAAACTAAAAATGCTAGGTTAATGCAATAAATTGTATTTAATAGACAATGTAATACTCCTTAAATGAAGGTATTAAAACTTCTTAGTTATTGTAAAGTTATATCATAAAAAAATCAAATTTGAAAAAGGGCCACTTTCGAAGATGGAACTACGAAATTACAGCATTTGGTTTTGCTTTTGTTTGTAATCTGTCATTTATGTGGGTACATAAACCATGTTGATAGTGCTCTATATTCATTATTCAAGCTGAAATTATGTCGCTTACGCCTGAAGAATGCACCAGAATACTTACAATGCTGGAAACCGGCCGGAGTCAGCGCGATACAGCCAGGACTGTCGGTGTGTCGCTGTCAACAGTACAAAGAGTTCTCCGACGTTACGAAGAAACTGGTTCTAACCTACGCAGACCAGGAACGGGCAGAACCAGGTGTACCACAGCACGAGAAGACCGATACTTGGTGAACACCATGCTTCGAAATCGCTTTCTCACAGGAACTGAACTCACAAATCAGTTTCGACACCTCGGAGGAAGTAACCCAAGTGCATGGACAGTAAGACGTCGGCTTGCTGAATCTAACTTAAAACCCCTTAGACCTGCAAACGGCCCTAAACTGGAGCGTGGGCATCGTATTTCAAGACTAAGATATGCCCAGGGCCACGTAAATTGGAGTATTGAAGATTGGTCAAAAGTTATGTTCTCCGACGAATCAAAATTTATGCTCTACAAGCACGATGGAAGACACAGAGTGTATCGAAGACCAGGGGAAAGATTCAAGCAAGCATGCATCGAAGAAAAAGAAGCCTACGGTGGTGGGTCTGTACTTGTGTGGGCCGGAATTTCTTCTGAAAGTCGCACAGAGCTGGTGATCATAGAAAACGGCTCTTTAACTAGCGTAAGATATGTGGAAGAAATCCTCAATGATCACGTTGGTCCATTTATGGTCAATTTAGGTGAGGATGCTATATTTATGCATGACAATGCCCGACCTCATACAGGTAGGATTGTGAATGACTACCTTCAAGAGATGAACATTACTCGTATGGAGTGGCCAGCGCGCAGCCCGGATATCAACCCGATCGAGCATGCTTGGGACGAGCTAGGCAGATGCGTAAAACAACGAAACCCTCCCCCAATCACGCTTCGTGAGCTCAAAATTGCTCTCACAGAGGAATGGGAGAATATTCCCCAAAATCGTATAAGGAACTTTGTGTACAGCATGCCAAACCGCGTAAACGCAGTAATGGAAGCACGAGGAGGCAATACGAAGTATTAAAATTCAAGAAAATCGTAATAAAGTTCAAAAATTTCATGTTTCCTATTTTTGTTTTAAGGAGAGATCAGCAGTTTTTTTCTTTAAGTAATTTTGTGTTAATAAAATGTATGGTGACTCATATTTTTTTACTTTCATTTAAGGAGTATTACATTGTCTATTAAATACAATTTATTGCATTAACCTATCATTTTTAGTTTCCGAGATTTTTAACATTCTTTAAGTGACCCGGATTCATTGCTCTCGAGTGTATATATAAAAGAAAGACGGGTTTGTTCCCTTCGTTATAACTCGAGATCTGCTGGACCAATTTTCATGGTTTTTGTTTCGTTGGATTTGTCTCCACCCTGAATAGCAGAATACATTTTAATTTTTTTTTTTTTTTTTCGATCAGCTGCTGATTTTCCTCCTATAGGGTAGGTAGGTAGGTAGGTAGGTAGGTAGGTAGGCAGGTAGGTAGGTAGGTAGGTAGGTAGGTAGGGTAGGTAGGTAGGGTAGGAAGGTAGGTAGGTAGGTAGGGTAGGAAGGTAGGTAGGTAGGTAGGTAGGGTAGGTAGGTAGGTAGGGTAGGTAGGGTGGGTAGGTAGGTTAGGTAGGTAGGGTAGGTAGGTAGGTAGGGTAGGTAGGTAGGGTAGGTAGGTAGGGTAGGTAGGTAGGGTAGGTAGGTAGGGTAGGTAGGTAGGGTAGGTAGGTAGGGTAGGTAGGTAGGGTAGGTAGGGTAGGTAGGGTAGGTAGGGTAGGTAGGGTAGGTAGGTAGGGTAAGTAGGTAGGGTAGGTAGGGTGGGTAGGTAGGGTAGGTAGGGTAGGTAGGGTAGGTAGGGTAGGTAGGGTAGGTAGGGTAGGTAGGGTAGGTAGGGTAGGTAGGGTAGGTAGGGTAGGTAGGGTAGGTAGGGTAGGTAGGGTAGGTAGGGTAGGTAGGGTAGGTAGGGTAGGTAGGGTAGGTAGGGTAGGTAGGGTAGGTAGGGTAGGTAGGGTAGGTAGGGTAGGTAGGGTAGGTAGGGTAGGTAGGGTAGGTAGGGTAGGTAGGGTAGGTAGGGTAGGTAGGGTAGGTAGGGTAGGTAGGGTAGGTAGGGTAGGTAGGGTAGGTAGGGTAGGTAGGGTAGGTAGGGTAGGTAGGGTAGGTAGGGTAGGTAGGGTAGGTAGGGTAGGTAGGGTAGGTAGGGTAGGTAGGGTAGGTAGGGTAGGTAGGGTAGGTAGGGTAGGTAGGGTAGGTAGGGTAGGTAGGGTAGGTAGGGTAGGTAGGGTAGGTAGGGTAGGTAGGGTAGGTAGGGTAGGTAGGGTAGGTAGGGTAGGTAGGGTAGGTAGGGTAGGTAGGGTAGGTAGGGTAGGTAGGGTAGGTAGGGTAGGTAGGGTAGGTAGGGTAGGTAGGGTAGGTAGGGTAGGTAGGGTAGGTAGGGTAGGTAGGGTAGGTAGGGTAGGTAGGTAGGTAGGTAGGGTAGGTATCACAGTTAAGACAGGACAACGTCTGTCGGGTCAGCTAGTTTCAAATAAATAAACTTAGTCACTAAAAACACCCGTGCAAAGTAGCTAAAACCTCGTATTCAGAGCCATTAAAACCATTGACAATCAGAATCTTGGCCAATGGCTCTCTCAATCTCTTTTCACCATTTCTTTCGAGAGAGGCAGTCGCATGGAGGGGGCATAACGCTTTTTCGTAACGTGACGATTTTAACAGTAAATTCCCATAGCAAGCCGCGTTAAAAAACTTCGAGCCGAAAAATGTCTTTCTAGGAAGAAACTGGCACGGAGGGGGCATAACGCATTTTCATTACGTGATGATTTCTAACAATCAGGTCCAATCGCAAGCCGCGTGCCGCGTTAAAAAACTTCCTACCAAAAAGATAAGAAATAGAATAATACGAAATAAAGCATAACGAGGAAAAAAACACAAAAAAAGATGTGTTTGACTGCAATCTTCTAAGACCTAAGTATATAATGACAACATAATATAACATAGTAGGTACTTTATATGAGTAGAACTTGAATAGATATAATCTCCACGAACCGCGTCTGCGTTGTTATCATTATCATCATCATTACGGCCTTGGGGTTCTCCTTCAGGGCTAAGACTACCCTAACATCAGCGAAAGTCAGTTATGTTCGTAAACGGGCGCTGTCAGTAGGGACTGGTCATCTCTTAGCGGCTATGGCTAGTTTTAATTTAATTTATGAATTGTTTGAATAATATTTATAAAAAAGCATCTGGCTTTTAACGTTTTGCATCGTTCTCACATGTAATAGTAATAATATGAATGATGTAACCATATTTTGTTTAAAAGAGTGTCTGTGGAGTTTTGTCCGTTCTTCTCCATAGATACCTTCTGCTTTGGAATGGGCAACTAGCTTCAATTTTCTGACTGACCGACCCATTGACAATTGAAAAGTGCCTGTAATTGGTTATTTGAAATAAATGCTTTGAGTTTGAGTTTGAATACGCAAAATAGACTCGAGTTTAAAAAGGCCAAATCTGCTGGTGTTCAAGGCTTTCCTTATTTTTGAATTTCGAATCACAAGCACATGACTTGTACCACAACACTGTAACATAATTTTACTCGACGGAGATTATCCCACAATCCTCATTAGCTGTCGCTTATGTAATGACAGCGTCACATTTCATGGTACCTGGTTACGTTCTATGTGCACCGTAAACTATTACTATTAACGTCTCTATTTTGATCGGTATAATGGCTATAATTAAAGGAAATGCGGTCGGTTTAGCGAATAATTTTGGTTATTATTTTCGTACTGGTTTTTGCAAAACACTTTCACGGGTGACCTAGTAATAGTCTTTCCGGGGGTCTTTCCCTAAACGATAATTAGTTACAGGAGAATTATTTTTAAGACATTTGTTCTTTGAAAATTCATTCTTGGAAAGCAAATTCTTCTCGCTAGGGTGTTCGTTGTATAGGCATATTAATAGGGACTTTTTACCGAAACATTTCACCTTATATAGAGTATTTATTTATTTATTTGTTGACACACCAACGACTTATTCACTAAAACATTACAATAATATATGTATTCTATATGACAGTTTTGCGGTGAACTCGTCACTTATAGGTGTGCACAGCACTTGTATAAATCAGGTACACAAATAGAGTACCTCTTTTTGTGTACCTGAAAACTGGACTTTTGGGGGAAAGGCCTAGGAGTGTGGGATTCATACCTCACTAAAACCACCCTGTAACCTGAACGGGTTACCTCTTAAAAGACTACTCCTGGACCCCTCTGTTTGCACAGAAGGGGCCCAGGAGTGGCCTTTTGAGTGGTCTTTTCGCCTGAGAGAGGTAGAGAGATAGATACTTTCATAGAGTACGGACCTATTAATATTTTCCTAATCTTTTAGGTAAGTCCCATAAATCAGGTTCTAACATCAACAATAACATGACGAAGTTACACGTGATGTTGAATAACACCATAAACGTTATTTTTTTAATGTCGATCCCAAATTATACTTTTTACTGTCTCATCTTTAGTGTTCATAGCCGTGACGAAGCTATGTGCGTATGTTTGTGTACACATAACTGCAGAAACGTGACCGGCTGAGAACTGAATGATGACAGCTCATTAATGAGCGAAGGCCGGACGATTAGGGGTAATTGAACTGATGATAATTTCCGACATTTTACAGTCTCGAACCGAAAGCATTGTTATCAAATTGTTGTATTTACATAGTATACAGGATGCACGTGGATAAATTGAAGTCTAACGTCATTGTGGGGGAAAATGTGGAGTCGAATGGTTACAATAGACGAAAACAAACCGCACTGAACTTCGAGATAATGTGGCCAGTGGACGGCTCAAATAAGTAAGGCAAAATGTTGAGGTTATGGAAAAGTCAATTAGAGTTGTAAAAGACTGTTGCTCAGTGACCGAGGAGCTAATCGTGGTCGGCAAAACTAGAACAATACATTCACCATTACTACCTTTTTATACAATAATATTGATTTAATATTACTATTAATAGTTAATAAAACGAAGAATGGATAGAATACGTAATGAGTATATAAGAGGAAGTCTGAAAGTGGCAGGAATGTTGTGAGTATGAATGTAAATGGCTATACAAATAGAGGGTGACCAAAGAAACGATGGATGGATTGTGTGAAAGATGATATGGCTAGAAAGGGAGTGACTACCGAGATGACGACTAATAGAGAAGTATGGAAGAAGAAGACATGTTGATCCGACCCCAAATAAATTGGGATAAGGGCAGGAGAATGATAAAACGAAGAAATAACTAAAATATTGTACTGAATATTGTATAATGTACAGAATACATTACGTAGCAGACTTATTTAAAATAAGGTAAAATAATTATGAGTAATCCTCGTTTTACAATATTAGTTGCACGTGTATTATCAGAGCAACGGTGACCCAGTGGTATCGGCTCCGACTTTGGAGCTGTAGGTCGTAAATAATAAATAAATAAATAAATAAATGTTTATTGCATCAACTAAAATTCTTATTTCTATTTACAATATGGAGCATCCTTTTAAGCAAATAGTTTGCTTGTGTTAGGAAGCTCTGACATTCTCTAAGTTTTATTATTTAAATAATGACTACAAGGTTGTCTCAAGCTCGTTCAGGGTTAATGTAAATTTATAGAATAAAATTATAAGAATTAAACTACATGAAAACACAAATGAGAGCAAAAATGAAAATAAATAGAAAATTAAATATAATAAAATGGAATGAAAAAAAAAAAAAAAAAAAAAAAAAGAAAACGCGCTGGGTTGTGTGTGTTATGTGTGGGGGTGAATGTGTGTTGAGTAGTGAGTGTGAGTGTGGGAGTGAGGGTTGTTCCATTAGCGGATGAAGTATCATAGCGTAATGTGGTACTTGTATTAAATGCATACTATGTTCTCATCACTTGTACCATATTTTCTATTTCGTCATAGGTCTTAGTCTTAAGCCATTTTGTCAAGACGTTTTTGCATTCGCGGTATGTTAGTGGGTATATTTCAAGTTCCTTATTAAGGAGATTATATAAATAGGATGATTGCCTAGGATATTGTCTTTTTGCGAATGTAGACTTTACTGAGATAGTGGGAGCAACCGTGTTTTTTCTTCTGACTTTTGTTTTCTGTGGTTTGAATGTTAGAGTTTTATGCTTAGTTAGTATTATATGAAGCACGTAAAGCTTTCTAACTGTAAGAAGATCTGACGTACGGTAAAGGTTCTCAGTTGAAAATCTGAAGGGTTTAAAGAACATTACTTTTAGTAGCGACCTCTGAGCCCTCTCGAGGTCTAGGAATTTAATTCTCGTGGCACCTCCCCAGACAGGTAGGCAATATGCTAGGACGGATTGAGCAAGCGAGATGTAAATCTGTAGCAGGAGTTTTCTCGAGGCTACATGACGCAATGTCTTGAAAGTCCAGATTAATTTCCGTATTCGCTTCATTATTAGTTCCGTGTGATTGTGCCAGGATAATCGTTGATCAACCATAATACCCAAATATTTGGTGGATTCAACTCTAGTAATTCCTGTGCAAGAACAATTTGGGTTTACAGTATAGTGGCATTTATGAATCTTGATTTTGAACTGTGGGGGGGGTTGAGAGGTGTTGTACTTTGCGAAGCAGATGAAGTTGGTTTTGGCAGTATTTAGGGTTAAAAGGTTAAGATCAAGCCAAGCTGCTATCCTTGCCAATCCACGCTCGGCAGTTATCTGGAGATTGTCCCAGGTAGCAGCGCTAAACACTATAGCGGTGTCATCTGCGTATGAAAGAATGTGTCCGTCTATGATTTTCATGCTGCATAGGGTATTTATATATATGAGGAACAATGTCGGTGCGAGCACACTACCTTGTCCTACTCCGAACAAGACGGTTTCTTCAGAGCTAATGGTATTGCCGATCTTAACCTTTTGTTTACGCTCGCTTAGATAGTTTTTGAGCAAGGCGTGGGGAAGACCTCTTACTCCAATTGATTCCAGCCTATCCAGCAGAGTGGAGACAGAAACTGTGTCGAAAGCCTTTTGGAGATCCAGGAAGACAGCAAGGCACTTACCTCCGCCGTCCACTTGACTGGTTACAGCAGAGGCAAGCGCCAGTACTGCGTCCTCCGTAGACCTTTTTTGCCTGAAACCGTACTGCGAGGCAGATAGAAAGTTGTTTTTGTTAAGGTAAGATAAGAGACGTGAATTTATTAATCTTTCTATTATTTTAGATATTGATGGCAGTACAGATATAGGCCTATAGTTCGACGGATTAGTTTTGTCTCCACTCTTGTGCACTGGTGTTATAACAGCGAGCTTTAAGGCGGTCGGGTAAATAGCGTGCTCAAAGCACCGGTTCGTTAAGTGGGTTATAATTGGAACGACCAAAGCATGGGCGGTCTTTAAGAATTTGACGGTTATGCCATCCCAGCCAGGAGCACTATCTGTTTTCAGAGACATTAAAACACGGTGAACTTCATCCTGGTCCGTGTTTATTAGTGCAAAAGATGAGAGAGGTAGAATATTAGGTGAGTCATAGTTTTGGCCAGACCCTGAAGTGGTGTTGTCAATTATCTCGTTCGCAAGAATTTTACCTATGTTGGAAAAGTATTTGTTTACAGTGTCAGCTGACTCTTTTGGTGTTGCCTTAATTTCCAATAGATCCGTATTGGGGGGTTTGCTTGGCTTGCGATGAGTAATTTTATTAATAGTTTCCCATATTTTTTTGGGATTTTTATATGCTTTAGTTAGTTGATGTTGATCGTGTTTCCGCTTTTGCTTTTTAATAATACGGTTGCAATAGTTTCTGTATCTTCTGCAGGTGATCTTTAGTATTTCGTTATGAGGTTCAAACTTTAACTTAAGTTGCATGTCATTCCGGTTACGTATACAGCGCAGTAATCCGACCGTCATCCATGGTTTTATAAGTCTACATTTTTGCGGTATTACTGCCGTGATGGTGTTATTTCTAAGGCAAGTTTGTATTAAATGAATTAATCGGTCACAAATTTTATTTGGATCATTAAGGTTTAGCAATTGATGTAAGTCACTTTCAGCTAGGTTTTCCAATGCTTTTCAAAGTTAATCGAGGTTTTAGTTTTTGCGATCTTACGTATATATTTTTTGTTTGTTAATTTTAAGAAAATCATTGAATGATCTGTAATGGTTGTGTTTAATACAGCTACGGTCGCAGTAGTATTTATGGGGTCAAGTTTTACCATGAAGTGGTCTAAACAGTTTTTGCATCTAGTGGGTAGTGAATGCCCTGGCAGTAGGCCGTGCATCGCCAGCATGTTGAGATAGGTTAACCTGTTTGACCGATCATAGGAGTGTTCAGCCTCATTGTAGATCAAATTAATATTTATATCTCCTGTGACTATTATGTTTTTACTCGGCGCAATAGTGGTTAAATGATTATTTAATGAATTTGTAAATTCGTCGGCTTTTGGTTTTGAAGGCGACCGGTAGATAGCCAAGACTGAAAGCTCAGGGTGAAAGTTAATTTGAAGGCATGATGCGTGTGCCAGTTTTACTTCCTTTACTGAGATCTTATGAGTATTTTTAACATAGACAACAACTCCGTCGGCTTTGTTTAAGTGATTGGCAGTTTGGTAGGATAGATAGTTTTGTATCTGGGGTATGGGTTTGGAGATGTCGAGTCTACATTCGGTTAATGTTATTAAATCTATATCTGTTTTTATACTCTGTAGGTTGAGTAGCAGGTCGTTGTGGTTGGAGTAAATGCTTCGTATGTTTTGTGTCACGATGGTTATGTCAGTGGGATTTCGTTTTATTAATCGATTTAGAATTAGATCCTCTGGGGAACAGCTAATACTCTGTGCACTTTCTGTACTGTCTATGTTGGTCGTGAGTTCGAACCCAGGCAAGCACTTTACTTTGTGTATTAAAATTTAATTTCTTTGTCTTCTCTTTTTTTTAAGGGAAACATCGTGAGGAAACCAGCATGTTCTATAACCATGTGACATCTACCAAACTGCACTGGTCCCGTGTGGTGGATTACGGCCCACCGAAAGGAACCTTGTGTCCCAGCAGTGGGAATATTATAGGGTGATAATGCATTGTATTAAAAGAGAGGCTTCAGTTGTGACCAACTTAAGCGGGATTGTCCGAAAGGGTTACCGCTACCCCGGAACATAAATGGCTTAGAAATGAATATGGATGGGTTTTAGTCAGTAAGAGTCTGACACTCCCTTCCGCTCCACCCAGAGCGGGAGCAGTCATTAGACGATTTCCCACCGAAAAAAAAGATATTTGCCATTTAAGGAAGCAATTTGACCAACTAGTTATATGCAATATAAGGAAGGAGGATTAGGTGTATAGTATAGGTACCTTAATTAGGTTTTTGGACTCATTCCTTTCTAGAGAAATTTGTGGTTGGTTGGTCAATGATGAATAATTGGTTTTTGTGTTCATGTTTAGAGAAATCAAAGGTGTTTGACGAAACTTTAGTTGACGATGCAAAACTATTCTGAAGGTTGAACTACGTTTAACACGTTAAGTGCGAAACGAGGCCTAAATCACCCCACATGCAACTTCCTTGTGGTGCGGCAAGGAAAAACGTGAACATCTCTGTCGTGCGAAGGGCATAGCTTTGGTTTGGTCCAGTATAGAAAAGAGTTAATTGTATACGCGCTAATGGTCCCAGACTCGGTGGTATACCTACCTTGGTACCGGATGTCTTAGGCCTCGTACCGCACTGAATTAATATAATTTTAATGCAGTGCGGAACGAGGCTAAAACGTCCCATATCCTCCAGGACCTCGTACCGCACCCAACGCGAGCTTCCCGCGACTAGTGTTGTGCATCACGTCGATTGGAGAGCATGTCCTTTTACATCGCCTAACATGTCTAAACGATGTCGGAAGAAGTTAATTTAAAAAAAAACCCAGAAACAGAACGATTGCGATTTTTTATAAAAATAATATATAATTACTGATTTTTTTATGTTAATTCAAGTTCTAATAAGTGTATTTTTAAAGCCCGAGGCAGAATACATAGGATAGTTTCTTTTCTACTTCTGGTTTTCTTTTTTTTCTATTCTGTGAACCGCATTAAGATTTTCACACAAAAATACATAAACGTCGTTGCGTCGATATTGTTTTTCCCATCACTAATCTTAGCGAAAATTTACCCTATTTCAGTGCGTTACGAGGTGTATAAGATCCCATACTTTGTTTTGCCAATAATTCCTAAACTAGTTATCAGATCCCGGGGCGACGGTAGATTAGGGTTCATCAATTCACTGTCTATATCGATAAGAACCAAATTTTTCATTTATCTTTGATTTCGCGCCAGAAAATGGATTTTAGTTTGTTAAAGGAGGTGGGGTCTAATAGACCGCGTGTCGCCCTAACGTCTGGTCACGGTGCGGGCCGATAAAACCTCGTGCCGCAGGAACGGAAAGTTTGCAAAAATTGGTGCCGCAGCTAACGTGTTAAGATGTCATGTATGTTGTCTTCAGCGAATTCATTTGATTTATATTCATTTTTGTGTCCACGGTCATTTTGCTAGCGCACTTTTTCATGTACGATTTGCGTAAGCATAATGATAATGACGTACTACGCTAGCCATGGTTAACGCACTTTACAAAGAATCCCATTCCCACAATAATTAAATGTTACAACATGTGATGACAGACAGACAGTTTACACGCTATCGTTCCCAACGGAAAGATTATATGTTTCACACTCATAGAATCTCATACCCATAGGTACTGGTATTTCCTGACAAGTTGACAACAGCGAGATTGTTATATATCTCAATCAACCTGCCGAGCCTTTTCCCAACTATGTTGGGGACGACTTCCAGTCTAACCGCATGCAGCTGAATACCAGTATTTTACATGGAGCGACTGCCTATTTGACTTCCACGGCCCAGACAGTAACTGGGTAATACGATACCCCTTGGTAAGACTGGCTGTCAGACTTTCAGGCTTCCGACTACCCGTATCGAGTTGTTATACCCACAGAACAGATAATAGAGGTCTTTTATGTCTCCTCTTTATCTGTTCTGTGGTCTATGCTAAAAAAATGCCCGCTGAGGTGAATCAAATTGATCTCGAAATATCAGTAGGTCATACGAAAACTTGCTTTAATGTAATGCAAAACTTGACACAGATTTAATTTTTTAGCTAAAACAAGTAAGATACGGTAGAAACATGAGATCACTGCGAGATAAGGACAGTGTATAATAGAGATTGGAGGTTCAAACCCAGCAAGCAAAAACAGCTTATGATGATTTTAAAAATCTAAATAATTTTACTCTCATATCATACTGTAGATAACTGGCTCGTTCGTACTTACAACCACACGGATCGATCCATCAGGTTAAGCTACGCTTTCCGGGGTAGGTCTGTGGATGGGTGACCATCTTTGCATATCGAGACTTCCCCGTGCCTCGGAAAACACGTTAAGCCGTTAGTCCCGGCTGTAATTCGTGGATCTTTGACAGTCGTTACGGGTAGTTAGAAACCCGTAAGTCTGACAGCCAGTCTTACCAAGAGGTATCGTACTACCCAGTTACTGACTCGGTTGTAGAGGTCAGATAGGCAGTAGCTCCATGTAAAATATATGTATTCAGCTGCATCCTGTCCTGTCCAACAGTTGGGTAAAGGCTAGGCAGATTGAGTAGACACTGTACTATAATTATATCATTAAAGATGATAAAGAAGAGAAGCCAGACAATCTAGAAGCAGTATGTAACGGTAAACCAACGACAGCACATTAAAATATTCACGGCGTTTAGCGCCGGCTTTCTACTGACCCTTATTTCACTTCGTCCATTAAGTAGGACAGTGTCTGCCATTGTTGGATCAGAGGAAATAGTCTTCGATCAAATTCGTTTGTATGCAAAGCGGAGGTCATGAAATCGCCAATGGATTAGAATGCGTGGATATAAATGTTCTTGACTTTTTTGCAAACGCTGTATAATAAATATGGTTAGCAGATTGTTAAGTTTTAGTCACCTCATTATATAATTGTTACTTGATATAGTTGCAATCATGTTTCAGCGCACTTTTACTCCACAGTCATTTCACTTTTTTTCAGCAGTGATAGCCTAGAGGTGTGACCGTCGGTCTGCCAAGTCATGGCTCGAGTTCGAACCCAAGGCATGCACCTCTGATTTTACAGATTCATGTGCGTATTGTATAATTATTACTTGCTTAAAATCTGTAAAGGAAAACATCCTGAGGAAGCCAGCATGTCTGAGAGATACGAGTATTTCTTAACAGCATGTGAAACTAAGTCAGAGGCCCATGGGTAGCATCAAAACTCTGACACCAGGTTAGTCACTAACCACACGAAAATAATAAAAAGTGCACTTTTAAATTGTTCTGTTTTTCCAATATTAGTAACTACCTATACTTAGATCTTCACAAAATTTTGGCTACTTTAAAAAATTGAAACTACATATCATGAATTTAGTCATTGAAAAACGGGCACTGGATGACGCACAACAGAAGTTTTATTGTTATTACGTCGGGGGGCGTTTAGTGCCTCGCAAAAGTGTTAAGTTAAAACAATAGATAAATTCCTCGATTTCCCAGGCAAACCATATAAGGACAGCTACTAATATCACGTATAATTTGATTTAGACATGCGTTCGTGCATGTAAATTGTTTGGATTTCACATTCGAATGCATAGGTAAGTACTTGTATATCGTATCTGAATCAAACATTTAGGGCCCAGCACATACGGCGCAACACAACTGCAATTAAACCAGTGGCGTAACTATACCATCTAAGGCCCCAATTTTTTTTTTTTTGCTGAATTTTGTTTAAAATGTTGAATGAATGATTTATTTATTTGCGAAAATATAGGTACATACATGGTAAAATAATTAGAGTCTCACTATATTCGACTTAATAGCCGTGCAAATATTTTAGTTTTATAGACATGCTTTGCTAGTTTTCATTAAATTAATTACATTAAATTAAAATATAAAGTACATTAGTTTGTTACATTTGTTATAGTCAAGACAGTCAATTATATTATAGAAACAATGTCAATAAATTTACGTTTTAAATAATTATGTCGTTAGGTCACGTTTGAGCTCACAGCTCTAGGGCCGGGGGCCCCGTCAGGCCGGGGGCCCGTGGCATTTTGCCAGTCCTGCCACCCTATAGTTACGCCACTGAATTAAACCCTTTTGAAATGATTAGTTTGAAACCAGTTACAATTGTTTTCCACACACGCCGCAACCTCACAGTCACAATTTCAAAGCAAAATTTAACATTTTGGATATAACACTGCGCCAAACCCGATGAAACGCAAATACGAGTTTCCTGCACGCTAGTTCCAATGCAACTGATTTGCAATGCATTTCAAACCGGTTTCAAAATGGTCGCGTCATGTGCGGTCTCTCAAAGGAGTCAATGGCATAAACTGAAATGAAACTCAAAAGTAACTTGAAGTTGCAGTTTCGTTGCAGTAGCGTTGCGCCGTATGTGCTGGGCCTTATTCGCGTTGTTAGCAAGTCCGTGGTGAAACCCTGTGACAAGATGGCTTGGATCTGAAAGTCAATGAGACGAGGGAGAGTCCTTGTCTTGGATTTGATCCTATTGTCGATCAGACAACTACGTCTTTATAGACATTTGCATGATAGAATCTTTGTGTCGCGTAAATGTGACAGTTTATCTTACTGCTGTTATTCTAAAGACGAAAGATCGAAGCTTATTTAAATTGCTAAATCAAATAAATAAAATTCATTTATTTCAGGCATTATCTTCGTATGGGTATACGAAGATAAATAAAAATTATATACTTCAAAATTACTCGTTAAAAATTAAGTAACAATAGAAATTAATTAAAATATTTGAAATTTGATACTTACAAAAGTCAAAATTATTAAAATAATAATTGACTCCAACCTCTACTGTTAGTATATTAAAATTATTATTTTAATATCATTTTCTTCGAAGAATAAGTTGACATATTTATTTATACTTACTATTAGGACATTAATACAGTAAAGGGTATCTAGGTAATAGGTTAACGTGTTTTACTTCGAATTTTAATAAAAAAACGTCCAGACGATTAATGGATCTACAAACGCGGAAAGGCCAAGAAACGTTTTTACACAAATTAATTCGCAAACTTTGTTGCAAGCTGACCTTGAATTTGAATCGTTTACAAACAAATATGTTAAAATCCGTTAGTTCTAACCAACGAAGTAGCTATCCCGGTTGAATACCTGAGTGAGTCTTTGTTAGAACAGCTTCCCGTGTCATTGTCCTCATTGAATATTTTGATACTTGCTAAAGGTAACAAATATTGTGTCGATTAATACAGAAATGTTGTGAGAATTTCTTTTGATAACTAGTATAGAGGAAAATCAATCTGTCTAGCCTCTTCCATCTACGTTATGGTCGGCTTCCAGTCTAACCGGATACAGCTGAGTATTTTACATGGAGCTCCACTGCATAGATTTTAAACAATTAAGTTTTTGTTTTTTTTCTTAATAAAATATAAACTTGTACAAAAATAATTGGTACAGACGCTACCACATCTAGCTAACTGTCAAATATATCCAATTGAATATGAACCTTATACTTTTGAGATACAGTTGAAAATCTATCAAAGAAATTATGTAACTACTTGTGTACTGGTCTATTTTTTCATAACTTTATTGCATAAAATGTGCCAATACGTATTTCTGGACTTGTCGATTCGCCCACAAATAAATAAATAATAGTGTCGTTTCGGGCGTGTAAATTCGTGTTCACCAATAATCCCTTGGCCCGCTTTATAATTAGAACAATATTATATTACTACATTTGGAACATACTGTTCGTAGATTGGGAGTCCCGAGACGCGATTCTATTTTTAATCTATAATGTAGAAAACAGTCGATTGGTTTTCGCAATATTTTTGTCTGTTTATTGTCATTTATTTTTCTATTTCCAATAAAAATTTCGGCTACGCCACACATGTATAAATATTAAAATGTCAACAGATATCATCAAGTCGCAACGTTAACTAAAAAACTGATCAAGTCCTGTTCATCTTAGCTCCGCTAAGAGGTTTTTTGCCCTCAAATCAAAGTTTTTTATTGATACTGGTTTAGACAAGGGGTTTAAAAGGTCAATCAAGAACGCTACTAAATTATTGATATGGTCAGTAGCAAAAAAAGACAGCTCAAAGACATTTATGTCTGCGCTGTCATTTTTACAATGTAGAAGGGACGTCAACGTGGAGCCGGTTACCATGGATCTCTCAGCATAATGCTTCGACCCTATGCAGAAACCCAGCGCTAATTTTGCGACGGCGACAGTGCAGCCTGGCGATAAAAATAAAACAAAAATAAGAAAACAAATACCCTAGAAATAAACATAAATAAAAATTTAGGTTGGCTAGATTCTAGTTTCCACAATCATCAAGGTTGATGTACAGGCGAGATGCAAAACCAGAAACTCCACGCTACGCCACTGACCTGTTTGAAACAATGCATCCTTGTCACTGCGAAATATCTGTGAGGAAGCAACTGAGGTCATTTACTCTTTTGTTTTCGCTGATAAATTATATTTATTATAAAATTTTATTGTTATTAGGCGTAGTGTCCTTTTACTTCAACACCGACCTTCTCGATAATGTACTATTAGGATGACGAATCTTTTTGTATTTTAATTAAGTATTTTTAAGATTTAATTAAATTTTCGGTAAATAACTGAGCAGCCAGATTTGTGGAAACCAGTTACCGACGTAAAATGATTACAGATACAGGGGTTTTCGGAAATGTTAGTGAGGTTTAGAAATATACTTGTATTTTAAACTTCACTGTAGAAACATTACCGTCGCCAGCACATAAAGTTACCACAAACTGTCAAATTTTCTCAATCAATTTCGATCCCAACTTTCAACGTTTTAAGTTTTAGAATCTTTTGGAGAAATTTTACAGTCTGGTATAACTTGATGCACCGGCGACCGTACCACTTAGTCAGATCATCCCATTCCCAAATGACCTTGCTGCCAACTAAAACCTCACAGCCATTAACACGGCCCTCTTGTTAACTAAAATGCTTATGCAGGAGGGTCGCACTTGCTCGCGAAGGAGGTGGCGAGATGGGAGAGAGAAAGGTCCTCCCGTCCCAGCCGCCGTAGGAGACGCCCCTGGCGTCGGTAGCCACGTGACAACTCCCGGCCACCGTAGTCGCGGGCCTGCGGACGGTGAGTAATGGGTGATTCACCGTCCGATCAGCACCAGGCCCGTGCCGGACTGAGCGTATATGTTCCACGCGCGCCTCAAAGAGATGTCAGCATTGAAGGGGCCCGGCCTCAGGGCCAAGCCTGCCGGATTGTCCGAAAGGGTTACCGCTACCCCGGAACATAAAGTGCTAAGGAAGGAACATCTATGGGTTTTAGTCAGTATGAGTCTGACACTCCCTTCCTCTCCAACCAGAGCGAGAGGAGTCATTTAATGATTTCCCACCCTCAAAAAAAAACGAGTGTCGCACTTACGGCGGTCGGACAATACTATAAAATTTTGAAGGCCTAAAATATTAACTACCTTTTTAAGGATAACCGTTTCCCTTTATACAAGAAAACCTGTTATTTCGAATGCGGTTGTGCTCTTTAACCCGACGGTTGAAGATATATTGCGTGATGCAGCCGGGAATGCCGATGCACCTAAGGCTTGCAACACCGATTTGCTCATACTAAATCCATGTTACATGGATTCCACCGCTCGCATTTCACATAAATGTCAGTTCAGAACCTACTTATGTAGGGAAAAGTGAAATATATCAACAGACTGATACTCGTAGATTACAACGAATAACGTTTTGTTTTTAAGAAAAATAATACATGGAAAAATAAATAATATAATATCCTTTATTTATAATAGTTAAACAATCATGTGCGTATTGTATAATTATCACTTGCTTAAAAATCGGTGAAGGAAAACATCGTGAGGAAACCGGCATGCTTGAGAGATATTTCTCAACAGCATGTGAAGCTAAGTCAGAGGCCCATGAGCAGCATTAAAACTCTGACACCAGGTTAGTCACTAACCACACGAAAAGAAGAAGAATAGTTAAACAATATATATGTTTATTCATTTGTACACACATGTCATTTGTATTTATATATTTGTTTATTTGTGCACAGCAGTGATAGCCTAGGTGTGACCGTCGGACTGGGACCAAAGACACGCAGCTCTGGTTTTACGGATTCATGTGCGTATTGTATAATTATCACTTTAAGAATCGGTGAAAGAAAACAACGTAAAGAAATCAGCATGTCTGAGAGATATTTCTCAACAGTATGTGAAGGTAAGTCAGAAACCCATGGGCACCATAAATCTCTGACACCAAGTCAATCACTAACCACCAGAAAAAGAAGGACATTTATTTGTAAAATAATTGAACGATTTACACTAGGTAACTATTAAATGACTATCTAACTAAGTATACAAATAAATACAAAAACAAAAGGACACAAAAGGGCGCGGAAGTACTTGAGACATTTATATTATATAGATGAAGAACTATTGTGTATTGTTATCTGTGAAACACCATATTTCAGGCAAATAAATGAATCTGAATCTGAATACATAAGTGCCATTATAGCAATCACTCAAATTCGAATTGGTCTGGCAATTTAGAGTGGGCGCACGTGTTTCATTATTCTGATTACTTTGCGTATTATTTTCTATTCTATCATGTCCCACTCCCTTTCAGAAAAGAGGACTAAACTATAGCAGTGACATTATTATTATTCTTTTTTTTTTTTTAAGGCTGGGAAATCATCCAATGTCTGCTCCCGCTCTGGGTGGAGTGGAAGGGAGTGTCAGACTCTTACTGACTAAAACCCATCCATGTTCCTTCCATAGCCCTTTATGTTCCGGGGTAGCGGTAACCCTTTCGGACAATCCCGCTTAATTATTATTATTCTAAAGTTGATAACGTAGCTTTTTTTTGAGGGTGGGAAATCATCAAATGACTCCTCCCACTTTGGGTGGAGCGGAAGGAAGTGTCAGGCTCTTACTGATTAAAACACCACCATGTTCCTTCCTTGGCCCTTTATGATCCGGGGTAGCGGTAACCCTTTCGGACAATGCCACTTATGATTAAGTTAGCTAGGGCAAGTTTTTCACTAACGTCATGAGTAAGTATTACAAAATATACCTACTATACTGGCTTATTTTATTAAAAAGACATTCCTTGTACTCTACAAAAGCAGTGAAGGGTTTGTAGTAAAACAAAGGAATTCATAATAATTTATGAATTCTTCTTTCTTTCTTACAACATACCTTAAATATTTACAAGTATTTATAAGTATAACCGTTAGTAGAAACCTTGCTCAAATAAAATAAAATAAGGATCAGTCATGGAAACCACATGCATATGCGTATTTAGGTATAAGTTTGTTTGAAAAACATGGCCGTTCTAATATCAACACCAGAACCAGGTGATATAAATGTTCTCGATCAGACATACAGACTGCTTCAATAATTTTAAAACTCCTTTAGGGACTAGATGCCCTAAGCGGGATTGTCCGAAAGGGTTACCGCTACCCCGAAACATAATAAGGGAGGAACATGGATGGGTTTTAGTCAGTAAAAGTCTGACACTCCCTTCCGCTCCACCCAGAGCGGGAGGAGTAATTTGATGATTGCCCACCCTCAAAACAAAAAGGGGGCTAGATGCCCTAGAAAGATGTACAGAACGGCAGATTCTAGCTACTGTGAACACCAGATGGGCCTTCACTTAGCTCTCAGAGGATGAACTCGTGTAGTGTGTTGTGTTGATTTGTATCCTACAAATAGAAACACACGGGGCAGCAGCTATCGAATTATATTACTTTTAAAGAATACATGCGTTCAGTAGCACGCCTACTGACAGAGTCCATCAATTCATTTCTTTTATAATTAACATCAAAATATTTTATCATTTTGAAAGGTGGAATGCTGACAGTTATTTTCTAACCGACTATCTCTAGGTTCCACATAAGGTTTCACCAAGGCTCTGCACTACCGAGCGTCAGAATTGTCCTGGTGGTAAAATTTTGTTCCCTGTAGGACGAGCTATCAATGGGTGATAGGAAGAACCGATGTGTGTTAGACTGTTAGCTCCAGTTACTTCCACAACTGCTGAGGAATGCAATAAACTCAAAATCAAAGAATTTAAGTATTTCAAATAAACCAATTACAGGTACTTTTGAATTGTCAAGGGGTTAGTCAGTCAGACAGATGAAATTTGTTGCCCATTCTAAAGCGTAGAAACTAGCTATGCAGAAGAACGGGCAAGAAACTCCATGTGCACTTTTTTAAATCAAAATAAGGTAACAAAATATTGGTTACATCATTCATGTTGTTACGATGCAGAACGTTAAAAGTATTCGTAATAAAAAGATAAAAACAACAATGAAAAATTTATTTTAATTAAAATAGCCGTAGCAGATATGAGATGACCAGTCCCAACAGACGGCACCCGTTCACGAACATGACGCATGGTTTACAACCATTCAGCTCACAACGACATTTTTTTAAGGCTGGGAAATCATCCAATGACTGCTCCCGCTCTGGGTGGAGCGCAAGGGAGTGTCAGACTCTTACTGACTAAAACCCATCCATGTTCCTTCCGTAGCCCATTTAAAGATACCATGATTATTTTTAGTTTTTATAATTAGTCTTTTAAAGATAGATCGTGTATAGGACGTTATGGCGAGAACTAGAGCGACTACTAGAGATATATGAAAAACTAAGGCATGAACATTAAGGGGCACGATACCAATCTTAAAAAGCGAAGGATATTGTCAAGAATCTACATGACGTAAAAGAAGATCCACATGGAAAAAACATCGATGGCAAGACACGGCTTATTTGCCTTGATTAAAGTTAAGTCTCTATTTGCTATCTACTCTTCTGCTGGTATATCATTAAAGTATCTTTTACAATCTTAAGTACACCCAGTTGGGTGACATTGAAGATATTTATAGATGTATTGACTATTAAGTAAGAAGTGTTTTTATGAGAGTTTGTTTAATAAGTGTGTCATCATCTACTCGTGCGGTAGTTGTCTTTTTTTTTGATGGTGGATCATCATATGACCCCTTTCGCTCTGGGTGGAGCGGAATGGAGTGTCAGACTCTTACTGACTAAAAGCCATCTATGTTCCTTCTTTAGCTCTTTATGTTCCGGGCTAGGCGGTAACCCTTTTGGACAATCCCGAGTTACCTATAATTATTTGACACAATTTCTTTTTGTGGGAGATATTATTTTTAGGAGATCACGCAGTAATTAATAAACTTTGCGGTGGTTAAAAAGTATTTATAGCTATGCATTCCAAGCAATACATGAAGGAAGTATTGCTCGCAAATCAATCTCGAATTGCCCATCACGAATGGTTTTGATGATAACCATGGTAAATTGTTTATTGCCATACTGGGTCTTTTCACTTTCAGTCAAACAAGTTACCCGTGAAGGTATGGGAATGTTTTCCATTTTAAACTATAGAGCCTTTTTTTTAGTCATACTGAAATCAGGTCTACATGCTAGTCTCAGGTTTGGGACAGCTAATTCATAGCGTACTACTGGAAATTGGATATTTCATGTTAATAAGAGATAATCTTTCTGTTCCCGCTGATCAGAGCTCAACTACGACTAATGAAACACTTTTTTTTGTTTTCAATCAATATTTCATACTACACCAGTTGAGCGGATATACAAAATGAGTTAATTAAACATGGTCAAACCTGACAAGCCAGCTATTATACCAGTAATTGTAACGTACCAAAGAAAAATTGGGTATCTCATCGCTAACATTCGAAATTCAAGCTTCAAAGTGACTCACAGGTGATAAAACTTTCACTGACGCACGAAATTCTCGAAAACCTTGACCTCATCGGTATACGTCATCGGTTCCAAACAACGCGCATCTTTTGTTTATTATAAACAGCCAGTGCTCAACCGTGGTTCTGCCCAGTGCATAAATTCTTAAAATAATAACAAAACTTTTTGCTGCTGTTTTAACGAGTAATACTGGCCATTAAGCATTAGACACAAAAAGATATGACGCGATGATGATTTTGAATTTTGAATTAATAGTTCCAACAGTGTTTTCCTTTTTTTATTTTTAATGGAAGCTTTCGGGGATTTTCTTAGACTTATTTTAGTTTTACAATTTATTGATTTATCTAGAGGAGAAGGATTCGAACGATTTTTTAAAAACAACATTATTCGCTTGAGATTTGGGGACTTGCCACTTCTGTGTTCATAGAAAAAGATTCTGTTCTCTAGTACCTATAATAAAGTAGTGTCAAAACTAAAACGTTTTTAAGTCGACTTTCCCATTGGGCCCGATGTCTATGGTGGATTATAGTATCCTCCTTTTCATAGAGTGGAGTTCTCGAGTCCCAATAGTGATGACATACAAGTATACCCTTTTATTACATTGGATGTGCTAAGAAGTTTCTCAATACCTGAGTCACCATCTTCATAAGAATACAGTATTAAAACATCATACCATGTCGCGGTTTGTAAGCACAACTGTAGTGATTACTCTAAGGTTGTGTCCTCTTTGTTCACTGAATCCAATACAACGGGGTTTTTGTCAAGTCACGTGTGATTGTCATGTTTTACAATAACGGAATATTATGAGGTTGATAATGAAATGTTGAGAATAAGAAGTAAAAACTTTTTGCTGAAATCTTTAGTGAGATTTTTAGCTTTTCTCTCTGAGGTGATTTAGTTTGAAAGTAGTGGTCTACATTTCTGGAATTACTTACAAGGATAAATATAAAACTAATGAATTTTATTGGATTTCCCAACATTATGGATTAACGTACTGATGAATTGAACTGGATCTACCCTACAAGAAAAATGTTAACTGATGACTAGGCAGCATGGTCTCAGACCTTAGCCTGTTCCGTCGGGAACGAATAAAAAAAAAAAAAAAATGGTCTACATTTTGTCTTTGACAAACATTATGATGTGAGAGCCCTTAATTTTGAGTTGCAGGTACTATTGAGGACATATTTTGCGGTTGACTACTTTTTGACCTTAGTATTAGGTTGAATATTTTCTCTTCAGTTTAGATTTTATAGTGTCGGTGTAACTTTGGCGGATTAGGATCTTTGGCATGTGTTTTATCATTAATAATGAAGGTAATTTTCCATATAAAGCTAATCTAAAAGTAGCCTTAAAAGATTAGAGGAAAAAATGTACATCGAATCGTATTATGAGTTCTATTTTTTTTTAACTGGTTCTAGTCCGTGCCAGCCTCTGTTTTCCTGTTCATAATATAATTAATAGCTTATTTCTTGGATCTACACGATATTATAATGTGCACACGGTGTAATTACGTAAGAATCTTGTGTGTTTGAAGATTCATTAAATCGGAAGGTAATCAAAGACGAGGTTATACAAGTTTTTTAAAATATTATGGTTCGAAAGGTTTTTGAAATTGAAATGCTTATGTATTTTATACGTTATTCGTAGTTGTTATGTGCGGTGTGTGTGTGTGTGAGGCAATTACCAAAAAATATATACATATAAACGTATCCTAGGATTTGTTCCTGAATAATCCTTCTATAAAATGTAAAGCCAGATTAAAGTGACATTTTCTTCCTACTTGAAAGAAAATTCGTTACTAGATATTACATCATGTTGTTCTTATTGACAGGTAACTGTGACGTATTTCAAATAAACCAATTACAGGTACTTTTGAATTGTCAAGGGGTTAGTCAGTCAGACAGATGAAATTTGTTGCCCATTCTAAAGCGTAGAAACTAGCTATGCAGAAGAACGGGCAAGAAACTCCATGTGCACTTTTTTAAATCAAAATAAGGTAACAAAATATTGGTTACATCATTCATGTTGTTACGATGCAGAACGTTAAAAGTATTCGTAATAAAAAGATAAAAACAACAATGAAAAATTTATTTTAATTAAAATAGCCGTAGCAGATATGAGATGACCAGTCCCAACAGACGGCACCCGTTCACGAACATGACGCATGGTTTACAACCATTCAGCTCACAACGACATTTTTTTAAGGCTGGGAAATCATCCAATGACTGCTCCCGCTCTGGGTGGAGCGCAAGGGAGTGTCAGACTCTTACTGACTAAAACCCATCCATGTTCCTTCCGTAGCCCATTTAAAGATACCATGATTATTTTTAGTTTTTATAATTAGTCTTTTAAAGATAGATCGTGTATAGGACGTTATGGCGAGAACTAGAGCGACTACTAGAGATATATGAAAAACTAAGGCATGAACATTAAGGGGCACGATACCAATCTTAAAAAGCGAAGGATATTGTCAAGAATCTACATAACGTAAAAGAAGATCCACATGGAAAAAACATCGATGGCAAGACACGGCTTATTTGCCTTGATTAAAGTTAAGTCTCTATTTGCTATCTACTCTTCTGCTGGTATATCATTAAAGTATCTTTTACAATCTTAAGTACACCCAGTTGGGTGACATTGAAGATATTTATAGATGTATTGACTATTAAGTAAGAAGTGTTTTTATGAGAGTTTGTTTAATAAGTGTGTCATCATCTACTCGTGCGGTAGTTGTCTTTTTTTTTGATGGTGGATCATCATATGACCCCTTTCGCTCTGGGTGGAGCGGAATGGAGTGTCAGACTCTTACTGACTAAAAGCCATCTATGTTCCTTCTTTAGCTCTTTATGTTCCGGGCTAGGCGGTAACCCTTTTGGACAATCCCGAGTTACCTATAATTATTTGACACAATTTCTTTTTGTGGGAGTTATTATTTTTAGGAGATCACGCAGTAATTAATAAACTTTGCGGTGGTTAAAAAGTATTTATAGCTATGCATTCCAAGCAATACATGAAGGAAGTATTGCTCGCAAATCAATCTCGAATTGCCCATCACGAATGGTTTTGATGATAACCATGGTAAATTGTTTATTGCCATACTGGGTCTTTTCACTTTCAGTCAAACAAGTTACCCGTGAAGGTATGGGAATGTTTTCCATTTTAAACTATAGAGCCTTTTTTTTAGTCATACTGAAATCAGGTCTACATGCTAGTCTCAGGTTTGGGACAGCTAATTCATAGCGTACTACTGGAAATTGGATATTTCATGTTAATAAGAGATAATCTTTCTGTTCCCGCTGATCAGAGCTCAACTACGACTAATGAAACACTTTTTTTTGTTTTCAATCAATATTTCATACTACACCAGTTGAGCGGATATACAAAATGAGTTAATTAAACATGGTCAAACCTGACAAGCCAGCTATTATACCAGTAATTGTAACGTACCAAAGAAAAATTGGGTATCTCATCGCTAACATTCGAAATTCAAGCTTCAAAGTGACTCACAGGTGATAAAACTTTCACTGACGCACGAAATTCTCGAAAACCTACTGATGAATTGAACTGGATCTACCCTACAAGAAAAATGTTAACTGATGACTAGGCAGCATGGTCTCAGACCTTAGCCTGTTCCGTCGGGAACGAATAAAAAAAAAAAAAAAAAATGGTCTACATTTTGTCTTTGACAAACATTATGATGTGAGAGCCCTTAATTTTGAGTTGCAGGTACTATTGAGGACATATTTTGCGGTTGACTACTTTTTGACCTTAGTATTAGGTTGAATATTTTCTCTTCAGTTTAGATTTTATAGTGTCGGTGTAACTTTGGCGGATTAGGATCTTTGGCATGTGTTTTATCATTAATAATGAAGGTAATTTTCCATATAAAGCTAATCTAAAAGTAGCCTTAAAAGATTAGAGGAAAAAATGTACATCGAATCGTATTATGAGTTCTATTTTTTTTTAACTGGTTCTAGTCCGTGCCAGCCTCTGTTTTCCTGTTCATAATATAATTAATAGCTTATTTCTTGGATCTACACGATATTATAATGTGCACACGGTGTAATTACGTAAGAATCTTGTGTGTTTGAAGATTCATTAAATCGGAAGGTAATCAAAGACGAGGTTATACAAGTTTTTTAAAATATTATGGTTCGAAAGGTTTTTGAAATTGAAATGCTTATGTATTTTATACGTTATTCGTAGTTGTTATGTGCGGTGTGTGTGTGTGTGAGGCAATTACCAAAAAATATATACATATAAACGTATCCTAGGATTTGTTCCTGAATAATCCTTCTATAAAATGTAAAGCCAGATTAAAGTGACATTTTCTTCCTACTTGAAAGAAAATTCGTTACTAGATATTACATCATGTTGTTCTTATTGACAGGTAACTGTGACGTTTTATCTAGACTTTTTACTATACAAAAAGGTGGTTACCGAGTATTTTTTTCTGTTACTAGATTCTCAGTACAATTACTTTGGCTTTGCAATTAATATGTATGGCTACCTAAGTGGACGTAATAAAAAAGGCATTACAATTTCAACTTTGTAGTGGTGTACCTATTAACTAAATTATACATTATACAGTTACGTAATATGATATACGATGAGGAGCACGTGGCTAAGTAATAACAGCCACAAGGATCTATCCATCAGGTTAAGCTACGCTCGCCGAGGTTGGTCCATGGATGGAAAACCATCTTTACATATCGAGACTCCTCCGTGCCTCGGAAAACAAGTTAAGCCGTCGGTCCCAGTTGTCATTCGTGGATCTTTGACAATCATTACGGGTAGTCAGAAGCTTGAAAGTCTGACCAATGGGTATCGTATTACCCAGTTACAGACTAGGTTGTGCAGGTCAGATAGGCAGTCGCTCCATGTAAAATACTGGTATTCAGCTGCATCCGATGAGACTGGAAGCCAACCCTAACATAGTTGGGAAAAGGCTAGACAGATTGACAGTTACGTTGACACAGCTGATGCTTATAAAATCCTATAAATATTGTGTATAAAAATTCCGACGAATAACTTAAAACAGCTGTATACTCGTATGTACAAAAGTAGCTAAACGCTATTGTAATGGTACCGGATTACAGAAAGGCCTATATGCAGCAGAACAATGAACAGTTGACCAAACATTACCGTCAGCACAAACGGAACGGAACGGAAAAATTTTCGGAAAAAGTTGGAAAATATGGATGTTACATTAACCTATAGTGGCCTTGACTGGCTTGAGCCAGGGGCAGCGGCTTGAAAACACTTGTTGACTAATTGCGGGCAATAGCTTCTCGTAAAACTACTCCTCGAAGCACGAGGGGGAACCGGCCTAAACACTAATATTAATGAAGTTAGGAAAAATGAAAATTTTACCAGACTTTTTTTTTTTGACGTAGCATATTATCAAATAACTCCTCCCGCTCTGGGCGGAGCGGTTGTCAGACTTTTATGACTAAAACCCATACATTTTCCTGCCCTAGCCCTTTATGTTCCGGGGTAGCGGTAACCCTTTCGGACAATCCCGCTTACCTGCCAGGGTTCGGCCCTGACGGGCCCCTTCATAATATGCTGACATCTCTTTGACCGTCCGGCACGGGCCTGGTCCTGATCGGAAGGTGAGCCCATTCCTCACCGTCCACAGGCCTGCGTCTGCGGTGGCCGGGAGTCGTCACGTGACTCCCGATGCCCGGGGCGTCTCCCGCAAATTCTACCATGCTGGGGATTAAATTATTAGGAACAGTCACATGAAATCTCAATGTGTCATGTGACGTTATCCATGCATGATATTACAGGCCTGCGGCCGGTGAGTAATGGGTGGCTCACCGTCCAATCAGGACCAGGCCCGTGCCGGACGGCGCGTAAGTGTTCAACGAGCCGCGCGCCTCAAAGATATATGTCAGCATTGAAGAAGCGGGATTGTCCGAAAGGGTTACTGCTACACCGGAACATAAAGGGCTAAAGAAGGAACATGGATGGGTTTTAGTCACTATGAGTCTGACACTACCTTTCGCTCCATTCAGAGCGGGCAGAGTCATTTAATGATTTCGCATCCTCAAAAAAAGAATACATGACATTAATCGCAGCTCAACCAGTTCAATAATCGTGCATCGTAAGTTATAACACTGATTTATGTGTCATTTATACACATAAGTAATCGATGTCATGTCTACTTAACTGGCTTACTTATAATATCTATTAGTTAATAACAACGTCAGTACACATTACGTCACATGTCACCTATGACGTCACCTAACGAGTATTTCAACCTACTGGCCATTGGCTTTAGTTACTATGTACTGAATGTATCTACTGTTTGTTGTGTTTACATTGTAAGTAGGTACAAAAAATATTCCTATGTTGTTGTCAGTCTAGACCAGCTTTTCCCAAAGTGAGCGATAACGCCTCCTTGTGGGCGTTGCAGGCCTAAAGAAACAAAATGGAGATGGATGGATGAAATGGATGGATAGACCCAGAAAAAAAAGGAGGCGTTGTGTTCAATCCCGCTTACCCGGCAGGCTTGGCCCTGCTGAGGGGTCCCTTCATATGCTGACATCTCTTTGAGGCGCGCGTGGAACATATACGCGCCGTCCGGCACGGGATCCCGTCCGGCACGGGAGGAGGCGTTGTGTAGAGGCTTAGGATGCGATTTGTAATTGCATCTAGATAGTGGTTTTTAATTAGACGAAAAGATGGGGGCGCTAAATAACAATTTATTCTCAAAGTTGGCATTAGACAAAATAAGTTTGGGAACCCCTGGTCTAGACGCTTTTCAGTGTTGAATCTGACAAAGTGACCATACTGTTGCCAGTACTTAGGTATCAGTTTTTACCTACATGATGTACACTCTCCACCGCATCAAGTTATACCTAACTGTCGAATTGATTATTTCAAAAGATTTAAACCTTAATAAAACGTTGATTATTTAGTTGAAAATCAATTGAGACAATTTGACAGTTTGTGGTAACTTGATGTGCTGGTGACTGTACCTTTTTTAATTTAAAGTAGTATTGAAGATAGACGATGATATTATTATCATGGTATTTTAATAATATATGGCAATCGAACGTACTTAATTAAGTTTTTTCAACTACAATCAATATCAGCAATAAAAAAAATCCTGTTCCATACTTTTTGCTATCACTTATAAAAGAATTTAAGATTTCAGCTTTGATCAAGCTGTCCATGAGAAATGGTCACTTGAGAAGTTTTCAGTAATTTCAAATGATCGCTGTAAAATAGAAAATATTATACCTATACTTTTAGTACGCCCACGTTTGCCAGTGATGTTTGAGTCCCATATTATAGGGGGCGACGCTATTGCCTTCAAAAGGGCACAAATCCAGACTGCGAGCTACAACTCAGCAATTTCAGATGGAAAAACTCAATAACACGTTACCCGACTCAGCAATTGAACCCAGGACCTCATGTTCAACAGTAGCGTTTGCGACCACTGGGCCGATGATGCAGTCACAATAGCACATAACTGGCAAAAATTGGGTGTACATACTTACTTTAAATAGGTAGACCTCTGCCTCACCAATCAGGGCATACAGGGCTGTTGTCATGGATAGCTATGGCTGTTGTTATGTTACATATATACATATAAGGTTACAAAAAAATACTCACAAAGCAGTGGGCGTATCGTTATCACTTTACGACTTTCCAGTTTTCCGGGAATAACACTATAATGAACTGTTTCATAGAAAATCTAACAAAGTGTGTGATCTGTCACTAAATAAGTATTATGTCCCGTTGAAAACAAAACCGTTTATTATAAAATTTAGTTAAATCACGTTTCCTCAAAAATACAAGCCACATACTTTGAGATAATCCGAAAATGCTAGGTCAAATACCTACATGCGAGGAGCGGCTGGCAATGCTATTTGCAAATCCGTATCTGTGACGTTTAGCGGCCAAATAATCTAATATTTATAGTGGAATTTAAAAATAGAACAAAATTTTTACTTCGAAACATGGCCACCAAGTAGGTAACATAATTAACAAAGATTGTGTTGTTTAGTGTAAAAAAAAAACAAATGAACCTCTGTGAAAAATGATTGTGGTTCGACATTGAATGTGGAGTTTATAATTAATTAGCTTGTTTCAATTTCCGCGCATTATTTGAGAAAACTACTCCGTGCCTCGGAAAGCTCGTTAACCCGTTGGTCCCTAAGCGGGATTGTCCGAAAGGGTTACCGCTACCCCGGAATATAAAGGGCTACGGAAGGAACATGGATGGGTTTTAGTCAGTAAGAGTCTGACACTCCCTTCCGCTCCACCCAGAGCGGGAGCAGTCATTGGATGATTTCCCAGCCTTAAAAAAAATAAAATAAAAACCCGTTGGTCCCGGCTGTCATTTTGTGCATCTTTGACAGTCGTTACGGGTCGTCAGAAGCCGAAAAATCTGACAGCCAGTCTTACCAAGGGCAATCATAATGCCCAGTTACTGGGTTGCGGAGGTCAGCAGGCAGTCGCTCCATGTGAAATACTAGTATTCAGCTGCATCCGGTTAGACTGGAAGCTGACACCAACATAGTTGGGAAAAGGCTAGGCAGATGATGATGATTTGAGAAAAGTACTATACAAACCTTGGCGCCTTGATGGAGTCACGTATGTGACCCTCAGCCTCGCTAAAGTCCACATTTTCACGATAATCGATGTCTCTTTTGCAGGCGGCTGCAGTAATATCACAATATGAATGAAAAAAAGAACATTAAAAACAGCAACGTTTAGTACCTACTGAATTGTTACGGTAGAGTTGGTTAATTGGTACTTAATCATTTTTAATTACTGCTTGTTTATGCACTAAGTAGTTATAGGATCAGATGTATGCATTTGCAATCATGAATTTGTAATTCTTTGTGTTGTACTGAGCCTGTTTTCAGAACCATCGGCTGGTAAGCGGGATTGTCCGAAAGGGTTACCGCTACCCCACAACATAAAGGGCTAGGAAAGGAACATGGATGGATTTTAGTCAGTAAGAGTCAATCTGACACTCCCTTCCGCTCCACCCAGATCGGGAGAAGTCATCAGATGATTTCCCACCCTCAAAAAAAAGGACCATAGGCTAGGGATCTCCATATGAGCTAAGCTGGCCAAATTTGCCGTAGGAGTGTTCTTGAATAGAGACTGCGAATCGGCAAACGTAAGATAGGACGCCCTCACGCTAGGTGGAGCGACGATCTTCGCAAGGTGGCTGGCATCAGCTGGATGTGAGTTACCGGGATTCGAGCTGAATGGCGTGCAATTGGAGAGACCTTAGTCTAGCAGTGGATTGCTGTAAACTGATGATGAGGAGACCCAGTGTCCCAGTGACCCAGTGTCAGTGTGTGTGTTTGCTTGTGGTTGATTTGTGAATTCTCGAATCCCTAACTCATGGCACTAGAAGGAACAGTGAGGTTGAAGACTGTGATTGTCGGACCCAACCTACCGTTCTTTGTAGTTAGAGGGTATCCATGAGAATTATCCCATGGAATAAACAGGGGAGGTAAAGGATTGACGAGGTCAAGAGGGTGGGAAATCATCAAATGACTCCTCCCGCTGGGTGAAGCGGAAGGGAGTGTCATACTCTTACTGACTAAAACCTATCCATGTTCCTTCCTTAGCCCTTTATGTTCAGGGGTAGCGGTAACCCTTTTGGGCAATCCCGCTTACCCGGCAATTACATGGGACTTTTACATAGCACGGGGTAGCGGTAACCCTATCGGACAATCTCGCTTAGATCAACTTTACCTGCACCTAAAAACAAAGGGTACGTTAAGTAAAACCACTAATGCGAAGGGACTTTCACTGTTGTCGTGTTGCGTTATAAACCAGCAAATACCAAGTTTACCCAACCTGTGCATCGAACAGGTGACCCCTAGGTCACCACGGTGTAGCAAGAAACGCAATATTGAGATTGAAAACAGACTTTGTTTTTTTATACCGAATTCACCTTAACGAAACGTAACAATGAAACGAAAAATGAAACAAAAGAAAGAATAATATAATAAAAGTGATCATACACTGAAAACATTTTCCAACTCGTTTGCCCATTTTGTGGAAATTTCCTCAAATCTTTTTAAATTTACATGGAAAAAATCCGTTTACATTATTTATCAGACAAAGGCGTGAAAGATGCGTATTTTAAAACATGATTGTTCCAAACATTAAATTGGATCAAATTAAATTAATCATTCTTTACCAGCAGGAAAAAGAACAGAAAACAATTGGACATCTAAGTAAACTTCTGTGGCTTTAAAAATACTATAATATAAATATTTGCGATCAAAATGTGAGGTTAATAACTTAATACCTACATATACCTCATAATATGACGTGGTAAAGTGGTTTAGGGGTTTTCCTATTTAAATCAAAACAATTTATTTGGTATATTACAAACTAACTTTTTCCCGCGACTTCGTCCACGAGAAATTCAGTTATATCCTAATTTATGGGACAATAAGTAGCCTAGTGGTTTCCATACCATAGTATGGATAGTTATTTAAAAAAAGGTCGGTACCTACAAAGACTGTGTGTGTGTGATCAACTGAAACAGTAATATAAGGCTAATAATATAAGGCTAATTAACTAGCTAGGTTTGTTGCAAACATTATAATATTGATAAGCAATAATTGTCTCGAATATTATTAATTTATGTTGAGATAAGTATTATTTTATACTTTAGCTTGCTGAGGTCGAATTTCACCAATGTAACTGAACGCGATTAGCGCACCTAAACTGCCTAAACAGCTGTCAGTGACGTCATTTTGTTGTGAAATATTAACACTGATGTTTATTATTTATTGATAGTCCAGTGGTGCGACCGTCGGACTGCCAAGTCACAGGTCTCGAGTTCGAACCCAAGGCAAGCACATCTAATTTTACGGATTCATGTGCGTATTGTATAATTATAACTTGTTTATAAATCGGTGAAGGAAAACATCGTGAAGAAACCAGCATGTCTGGGAGATATTTCTCAACAGCATGTGAAGCTAAGTCAGAGCCCCATGGGTATAAATACTCTGACACCAGGTTAGTCACTAACCGCACGAAAAGAGAAAGAGAACACTGATTGATATCGTATAGATACTGATCGCATTCAGTTTCTTTAGTGAAATTCACCTTTACTGCTTGTAACACTCAGAAATGCATACGATTTTATTTGTTTTAGGTAGAGAGTCCACACCAGTCCACCCCAATCTGTCAAATTTCTTGGATAGATTTTCAAGTTTATTACAAACAATAAGGTTCATGTTCAATTGGAAATATTTGACAGTTTGGGATAGCTTGATGCGCTGGCGTCTGTACTATTATACAGGTTAACATCCCTAAAAGTAATTTAAAAATGTAAATATTTGTTTAATTTGAAAAACTAAAAGAAGCGGTAAGTAGGTATTACCTACCCCATAAATATCCGCATGTACCCATTTGGCATTTCAAACACGTCCAGTGCCTGTTTCATTTTTTTTTGTGATTACTAACTTGCATTCGACCGTGGCGGATATCGATGTATAGCTATGGGAGAACATTTCAACTACAAAGTTATCTTTGTTGTTTGGATAAATTCACAGCATCTAAAGGACTCTTCATTGTGCGTGATCAGACGCGCAACTATCACAACAGTCACCCCTCCCTGTACTAAATAGATATGTCCACATTCATCTACTGTTTATATTAATACCTTTTTTTTGAGAATGGGAAATCATCGAATGACTCCTCCCGCTCTGGTTGGAGCGGAAGGGAGTGTCAGACTCTTACTGACTAAAACCCATCCAAGTTCCTTTCTTAGCCCTTTATGTTCCGCGGTAGCGGTAACCCTTTTGGACAATCCCGCTTAAAATTAATACCTTGGAATTTTCTTATAGTGAGAGGTTTGCATTAAGAAATGTTTTACAATAGTCAATGTTTAAACAATGACTCTATAATATCAAAAGAAAGATGCTATTGACCGATGCTTTTTAATATTCATTAGAAGTAGTTAGCACAGTTTATCAGAACAAAGTCTCCTAGATAAGCTATGTACATAATCACCAGACTGATCTTAAAAACGTTGTATGTTTCACAGCATAACGAATAACTATAAACCTTGTGACTGTACAATTAAGGTTTGATATAACAATGGTATGTACCTAATTAGTGGAAACTGTTCTCTGGCGTATTGTTTAATTTGTTCTATATTTAAAATGCAATTCTTGGGAGATGGAAGCAATCTTGCCAAGGCGATGTACGGCTTCAGAGGATTCAATTACGTGGTTCATTCTATTTAGCATTTTGCAATGTGTAAACAAATGTTGTGGCATATTTTTAAACAGGTATATTGAGACTGACAGCTCTTGAACGCTGTTTATTAGTGCTGATCGCGTTCAGTGTCATTTGTGAAATCCTTACTTATCAACTGCAAGCATTAAAAAGCAGAGCGATAGCCTAGTGGTGTGACCAAGGCACGCACCTCTGAATTTTCGGATTCATGTGCGTATTGTATAATTATCACTTGCTTAAAATCGGTGAAGGAAAACATCGTGAGGAAACCGGCATGCCTGAGAGATATTTCTCAACAGCATGTGATGCTAAGTCAGAGGCCCATGGGCAGCATTAAAACTCTGACACCAGGTTAGTCACTAACCACACGAAAAGAAGAAGAACTGCAAGCATTAATAGGAAGATTATCATAATATTTATTTCTATACGTCAAAATATATCTCTGAAAAGAAAAGTATATTTTAACCGCCACTGTATTCACCTTCCCCCCAAAATATCACATAACACCAGAACATGCCGCCTGTAATCCCCGAAGGGTCAAGCAGCGGTGTACCTATAGTACACCTACATTTCGCCAGTTATGTTTAAGTCCCATGTAATTGCCGGGTAAGCGGGATTGCCCAAAAGGGTTACCGCTACCCCTGAACATAAAGGGCTATGGAAGGAACATGGATGGGTTTTACTCAGTAAGAGTCTGACACTCCCTTCCGCTCCACCCAGAGCGGGAGGAGTCCGTTGATGATTTCCCACCCTCAAAAAAAAGGTCCATGTAATAGAGACTATTTAATAAACCGGGTCCAAGTCGAAACTCCGGGCTTCTACTGAGAAATTCCTGATGGATGAACCCAATAACACTTAGCTGTAGAAAACGAACCCAGAACCTTATGCTCAGCAGTACCCTTGCGACCACTAGACCAACGAGGCAGACAAAAATGTCACGTTTTACGTCATTAGACAAAAACTTTGAGCAAACCTATTGGCTGTGTGTAAGCGGAATTGTCCGAAAGGGTTACCACTACCTCGGAACATAAAGGGCTAAGGAAGGAACATGGATGGGTTTTAGTCAGTAAGAGTCTGACACTCCCTTCGGAGCAGAAGTCCAGAGCGGGCGAAGGCATTGGATGATTTCTCAGCCTTTTGGCTGTGTAGGTATTGCGGTTTTCACAAATAACAATTCACTAAATTAAGTGAAAACTTGACGTCATTGATTCAAATTCGTCTTTTATTATTCGGCAGATAAAAATATCACGTTTCACGTCATTAGAAAAAAAATAGCGAACCTATTGGCAGTGTAGGTTTTGCGGTTTTCACAAATAACTATTCAATAAATTAAGTGAAAACTTTACGTCATTGATTCAAATTCATCATCTATTATATTTCAAGGTCCGTTTTTTGCGATCAGTATTACTTAGGCAATAAATCTTTTAACCGGTCGATGAGCATCAACGCGAAAACAACATATTAAAGAACCACGCAAGATTCCAAGAAACTAATCTTGTTATTCGAAAAATATCGAAAACATAATTTTTTTTTACTGGTTTTTATGGATTCTTAGAAGATCACTAGGCAGGGGATTAGCGACTCCGGTTCAGAGAGGTTGTCTGAAAAAGCTACCGCAGTCAGGGGTCGTCTTACCGCTGCCCAGGTACACAAAGGGCTAAAGAAGGAACATGGATGGCTTTTACTCCCTTCCGCTCCACCCAGAGCGGGAGATTGATTAAATTTCATGATTCCTTAGAAAAAAAGAGGTTTATTGGGCAGAGTGCTTTACGGTAGTTACTTAATTATCAAGTAAGTAGTTAACTTAATTATAAAGCAAGTTAAATTAAAAGAATATTTGGCTCCCACGTCAAAAATTTCCAAAGATTATTATTATCCACTATTTCAGCCAAAAGAATGAAAGAAGAGAAGAAAGATAGAAGCAGAAGAAGAAAGAGAAGGAGAAGATGGCTCACTCAGAAGTTGTAAGTAATTGAAATGACTTACAACCTCTAAATTGAATCAAACAATAATAAATTAAATATAATATCCCGAATCCGACAAATATAAAAATTATATAGGTATGTAGCACTTTTACTATCGGACTATCAAACAATCAGCTGCTTACCAACATAAACTAGAACGCAAACAAACATTTCCGAAAAGTTACTGGGATGGTCCATTCCCAGGATCAAAATTAGAAATTGATGTAGGAAAATTCATGTACACTTTCATCCACAAACAAAAGCAGATTTAACCCCAGCTATTGTGACTGAAAAATAACTCCATGTAACAGGATCTCAACTTTAGAACCTGCGCTTGCGCATTGTGGTTAGCGTGCTTATCGCATCTAATCATCATAATGACGCTGAAACATCCAACAGATATTGCTTAGAATTATGTAAACCCCATTAAAGAAATGACGCAAAGACAATGGATGAACTGGTTTATTAACTTGTAGGCAAAGTCTAATTCGACAGCAAAGGTCCTATTTATAGTGATCCAGTAACATTCTGATGACCCATCTAATATTTAGGACCTGGGAACTATACTCCTTGTTAATCGCAATTAAAATAAAGATCTCTAATGTTCTGATATTCTCAAATTCAGGCTTCAATAATTTGTAACAGCATATTGGAATAACGGAACCAAAAGGCACCTTTTATCTATAGAAAAAGTATTATATGAATGTTAATTTATGATAAGTTCGTGTTCTATCGGTTTTACGTTAATAGCGGAGAATTAATATTGGTTTCCTAAATACGTGATGATTGCTGCACCTGTTAATTTTTTTTTCTACATACATACTACTCACGGCACGTACCCTCACAGGGTCCAAACTATAACAGCAACATACAATTTCTAATCGTGCAAAAACGCAAGAAAACTGGAATAATTTCTAAACATTTCCGGCGCAAATAATACGATACTTTACGTTTGCTGCGGCGATAAAACTTCAGCAAAAAGAAGTTGACGATGTCACCAAAACACACACGGCCCAAATTGCGTAGATTCGTATAACTTTCGCTCACAACACTTACTTCAAACTAGTTTCGATAGAGGTGGACATGACGCGACGGCGCGTGCGCGAACTACAACGGCTGGTGCAACACTGGGCTGCGCAAGAGTTGACGCTCTGCGATGCTCGGGTTGGTATTTTCATGGAGTGTTAAAACCCGTATGTATTTTTGTTTAAATAAAATGTCTGTTATCTGTTGACGGCAGAAACGCAGATGCATTGTTCATGTTTTTGAAGAACTTGTGTACGTTATATACGATTTGTTTTATTTCTCGGAAAATGCTTGAAAGAAATAGTAAAAAAACACTATTACATCATATCACACTAATATTATAAAGGCGAAAGTTTTTGAATGTGTATGTTTGTTACTTCTCCACGCAATAAATACTAAATGGATCTGGATGAAATTTGGCTCAGAGATAGATTATAACCTGAATTAACGTTCGATAGTATTTACGTTCACGTGTGATAATTCCCGACAGCCACACCGGTGAACCCACAGGCTATCGCTAGCTTATTATACATATATATAATCTTAACGAGTTATGATACTAAGATACACTTGCAAAACGAAAGTAAATTGTCAGGCCTAAACCTACACAGACACACTAAACTATCAACTCTATACAACACCTCCTGCTGTAGCTAGGCATCTTAAAGCTTGACAGACGCGTGAGAAGATCAAACTGTTATGTATTATTGTACGTTTCTTTCCACATTTATCTTGTTTTACTCTTCACTGACATTTTGAGATCATAAATATTATGGTTCAATTTTCTTACTGTTTTAGAATTGCTTCGCGTAGTTAGAATACGTAATAATCGAGGTAGGTATCTTTAGTCCTACACGATTTAAACATCTGATTGGTTTGTAGGAAGTCGTAGGGCTGAATTGTTGCAATCGTACTACTAGGGTGTCTATATTTTGCCGGACGGCGTTCTACGTGATCCTTGCGTGTCTTCAAGAGATGTCAGCAATTGGGATTGGTTAGTGCCGAAGCCTGCCGGGTAAGCGGGATTGTCCGAAAGCGTTACCGCTACCCCGGAACATAAAGGGCTAAGGAAGGAACATGGATGGGTTTTAGTCAGTAAGAGACTGACACTCTCTTCCTTTATTTGATCGCCCACCCTCATAATCAAAAAAATAGGTGTCTTTATTTAACAATCAATCCTACATTAGATGGGTTTGATAAACTAAACAATTCATTTTTAGTAGTAGTGTAGGTCATAAGTTCGAAACCTCGACAGTTACTTCGTGAACATTATTTCGACACCACTGTATTCAAAACAGTGCAAGATAAAATTGTGGGGAAACCGGCATGACTTAGAGCCAAAAAATTACAACTCCAACCCGCGTAGTGGATTACAGGCCTCTCCCTCTCACGAGAGGAGGCCAGTATCCCAGCTTTTATTTTTTGAGGGTGTGAAATCATCCAATGACTTCTCCTGCTCTGGGTGGAGCGGCAGGGAGTGTCAGACTCTTACTAACTAGAACCCATCCATGTTCCTTCCGTAGCCCTTTATGTTCCGGGGTAGCGGTAACCCTTTCGGACAATCCCGTTTAAGTATCCCAGCAGTGGGAATATTTTAGGCTGCTTCTGCAATATCTTTCATAGCTGAAGATTGTGCCAGATGTCCAGAAACACGTGTAAGAAATGTCGCTTTGAAGTTGTTGAGTTTTACAACTAGAAACAATGAGTGTAGAGTGTACGACACACGTCACGCCCCCTAATCAGTGCAGGTACCAAATAATACATTGTTGTAGTTCAAGCAATCACTGCCTAGCTACGAAGTTCACTTTAGCTACTTCTTACATAGAACTAGATCAATCAATCTGCTGAACCTTTTCCCAACTATATTGGGGTCGGCTTCCAGTCTAACCGGATGCAGCTGAATACCAGTATTTTAAATTAAATTAAATTCATTTATTTCAGGTAACATTAACCCATATTAAAATTAAAAAAGAATTTTACACTAGCCATTCTTGCACTATAAATGTTACAATACTTATAAATAAATATAAAATAATATTACTAATACATTAATTAATTTGAATTGAATTTAGAATTAGAAGTCAAATACAAAATATTAAAAAATGAAAAATTTTACATGGAGCAACTGCCTATCTGACCTCCACAACCCAGTAGCTAACTGGGTAATACGATACCATTTGGTAAGACTGGCTGTTAGACTTTCAGGCTTCTGACTAGCCGTAACGAGTGTCAAAGATCCACGATTCACAGCCGGGACTAACGGCTAAACGTGCTTTCCGAGGCACGGAGGAGTCTCGATATCTGAAGATGGTCACCCATCCACAGACCAAACCCGGCAAGTGTAGCTTAACCTGATGGATGGATCCGTGCGGCTGTTATTACTTAGCCACGAGCTCCGCATACAACTAGATCTATATCATTATTTTTAGTTTATGTAGAAGCCGAAAGGGGTTATTGTAGGTACTTATTATTAACAACAACTTTTACTATTGACCTAAAACCGCGAAAAAAACTGCTGTTCCATAGATTAGTGTTCACATACTTCGAATAAGTGTGTGGAACAACAAATTTTTAGGGTTCCATACCCAAAGGATAAAACGGGACACTCTTACTAAGACTCTGCGGTCCGTCCGTCTATCACTAGGCTGTATCTCAAGAACCAGTATAGTTAGACAGTATATTTTTTTACATATGATGTATTTCTGTTGCCGAACAACTAATACTAAAAACAGAGTAAAATAAATATTTAAGTGCTCCCATACAACAAAAGTGATTTTTTTTGCTTAGTGCGCGACTCCGACTCGCACTTGGCCGGTTTTTCTTTCGCTATATACAAAACTATATTATATTGGTTCGATACAATAGAGGATTCTCCATTGTTACATTTTCTGAGTTCATAAAGTTTTTGTATGTCATTATGAAGAACATAATTTTTAGGGTTCCGTGCCCAAGTGGTAAAACGAGACACTATTACTAAGACTTTGCTGTCTGTCCGTGCTTCCGTCCGTCTGGCTGTCCATCTTTCACCAGGCTGTATCTCATGAACCTTGGTAGTTCTAACTACCAAGAACTAACTACTGAAAATGTCTACTGTCTACAGTTGAAATTTTCATAGATGGTCTATTTCTGTTACCGCTATAGCTACAAATACTACAAACCAAATTCAATAAATATAACGGTACGGAACCCTTCGTGCACTAGTCCGGCTCGCATTTGGCCGGCTTTTTTATGTCATCGTCATGAATAATCAAATAACTAAGTTATTACCTAGTTTATTACTTGTTTTACTTGGAGTTTGTTGTCATTTTCTCAACAATGAAATGTAGGTATGTTCTTGTTATTTTTTACGTCTTTATTACATATTTACATAATTTAAAGACTGTTATAAAACGATGTACAAATATACATATAAAACAAGAGGGGAAAAAATCATAGGCCATTTAAAATTCGTCCACATCGCTGTCAATAGAATAAGTTCCTAAAAGGCTGACAGCATTGCCGCGATGTACTGATTTTTTGACAAGCCAGCCCTCTGGTCAAGCCATGGTCCGGGGCGAGAGGGAGTGGGAGGCAGTCACCTCCTTCTGCGAAAAAGTCATGCTCGCGAAGGAGGTGGCGGGATGGGAGAGAGAAAGGTCCTCCCGTCCCAGCCGCCACGGGAGACGCTCCGGGCGTCGGGAGCCACGTGACGACTCCCGGCCACCGTAGGCGCGGGCCTGCGGGCGGTGAGTAATGGGTGACTCACCGTCCGATCAGCACCAGACCCGTGCCGTACGGCGCGTTTATGTTCCACGCGCGCCTCAAAGAGATGTCAGCATATGAAGGGGCCCCTCAGGGCCAAGCCTGCCGGGTAAGCGGGATTGTCCGAAAGGGTTACCGCTACCCCGGAACATAAAGGGCTACGGAAGGAACATGGATGGGTTTTAGTCAGTAAGAGTCTGACACTCCCTTCCGCTCCACCCAGAGCGGGAGCAGTCATTGGATGATTTCCCAGCCTTAAAAAAAAAAAAAAAAGCCCTCTGGTCACGTGAAGAGTAAACCAACCACTTGGCGATATCTCCAAAAACGAAGTGGACACTTGGACCCCTTGGCCCCAGTGTTTCAACCCCAATGGCTCAAACATATAAATGCCGCAAGCTTCTACTTCCTTTTCGTGTGGTTAGTGACTAACCTGGTGTCATAGTTGTTTTTGCTGCCCATGGCTGACTTAGCTTCACAGTTCGGAATATTTGCGCCGTTTGTGGTTTTCTGTTTTATGTTTTTACGTCATGCTTCTCATCAACTAAAACATCCTAAGCATTTAAAACTTTATTGAATAGTTCATTAACTTATTTACAATTCTCACATCCTCACATTTAAGTGCTTGGCTGATGATGATAGAAGTACGTTTACACGCTGGTCCGATGCTGCTCGTATGCTATGTACTGGATCTCTCTGCTCTCCTCTCTCACGTAGACCACGTTATGTACCAGGAATAGGAGGTAGATGTTCAGGGCTGTGGAATACAAAGAACTTGTACTAATTTATGATTGGTTTGTGTATTCAAAATAAAAATCAAAAGTCATTTATACAAACTACGCTAAAATCAGACATGTTTGAAGGTCAAAGTTACATAAGACAGTACCCCAAAAACGCCCACCCTTCACCACTTCCTAGTGCTTTAGCTGGGAAGAAGAAGTGGCGCAACAAACTGCCCAGCAGCACAGCTGTCTGTTTAGTTGATAGAAATTGACTCTACACATTTATCGTATGAGAAATAATTAACATTACGAAACACATCACACTAAAATTATTATTGGCCCTCTCTCTTTACTTAAATACCAAGATGTCAATCTCACAATAGCCCTTCTCGCATTTCATTCTGGCTGTCTCAAGTAAAAACTGACATCAAAAAGGTAGAACGTAATACTGTCAAACTTTTTCGATATTTAACCCTAGATGTTCGCCTATTAGAAGCCGTTTGCTTATAAGAGCTCAACGATTTATACGGTTATATTTAATGTCGTGTCGAGAGAATTTTTCTTATGAACCCTATGGGGTTCATACGACATTTTAGGAGTTAATAAGACTGAGAACATTTTAGTACGGTGAAACGAAAAAAAACATGGGTTCTTCAATAAATCTGTGAAAGCAAGTAAAATTTTAATAACAGTTTTACATTACACAAATTGTATCGAGTAATGTTTTGAAATCTAAATATTGTGTGTGCTATCATTGTGTTGTAATGAGTCCATGAAAGTGCACAATCGGCATTGATGCAACATCGACTTTATTGCTTATAAGTATTGAAAACACGTAAACTTAAGTATTTATTCGTCTTCATAACCTTCAAGAATTTGAAATCCCTGGTCTATTCTATCTTCAAAAAAAGGTACTGAAGAGATTCAAAACCTATTTAGTCTATGGGTTTTCGGTATCCTTTTAGTTTTTCATTTAAAGTGTAACGACATTGATTTAAATTAAGAATAAAAACGATTTGACAGACAGGTATTGAGCTGACAAACGATAGAAGGAAATCTACATGAAAGTATAACGTTAAATACTTCTTATGAATAATATAATCATTAATGTTAAAATAACTGTTGTTAATATTCTTGTTTATTTTATACAACCCAGTGCCATAATAACGGTACGATAATATATTACAATGGTACTAAAACCCAGAATTTGTTAGCCGGTACGGATACCTCCGATCTACTCGTATGTTAAAAATGTTCACCTATTCGATATGTTTCTGCTCTTTGTCCTATGCCTTTTGGTACCATGCGCTGTTACCCCTCAAATGTCTTATGAACCCTATAGGTTCGTAAGAAAAATTCTCTCGGAACGAGAATAAATGTAACCGTACAAATCGTTGAGCTCTTATAAACAAACGGCTTCTAATAGGCGAACATCTAATGGGTGCCTATAACATTTTGCCGTTGGAATAGGCTGGTTGTTGCACATTAGACCTCTCCGATCAACCATTTACCTGCGTGGTTGAAATAAGTACGTAGGTAATATATTACAGGATAATTCGTTCTTGGTTGTGACAAGTGAAACAACAGATGAGATACATTCTAATAAATATTTTTTTACAGCAGTTATAGCCTAGTGGTGTGACCATTGGACTGCCTAGTCTTGAGTACAAGCCCGAGACACGCACCTCTGATATTTTGGATTCATTCGCGTATTGTATAATTATCACTTACTTAAAAATTGGTTAAGGAAAATATCGTGAGGAAACCAGCATGTCTGAGAGATATTTCTCAACAGCATGTGAAGCTAAGTCAGAGGCCCATGGGCAGCATAAAAAGTCTGATACCAGGTACTAACCCGGTGTCAGAGTTAGTGACTACACTAACCACACGAAAAGAAGAATAAATAATTCAATACTAACCTACAAAGAAGATGTAAATGGCATTTTTCTTATACTCCGTGTAGTCGAAGACGGGCAGGTCAGCGAGCAGCGTCATCACCTGCGAGACTGTCGCGAAGTAGAAGTAGATCTTTAGCATTAATTTGTTTTTCTGGAATTGTAGTAAGGATGTTATCTTAATAAGTAAGCTGTGTATTAACAGTTATTTTCGAGCCTCGGAAAGCACGTTAAGCCGTTGGTTCCGGCTGTCATTTTTGACAGTCGTTACAGGTCGTCAGAAGTCTGAAAGTCTGACATCCAGTCTTACCAAGGGGTATCGTATTACCCAGTCACGGGTTTGTGGAGGTCAGATAGGCAGTCACTCCATGTAAAATGCTGGTATTGAGCTGCATCCGGTAAGACTGGAAGCCGACATCAAAATAGTTGGGTAAGGTTAGGCAGATTGATTGATTTGTATCAAAAGTAACATTATTATTATAAATACATTTAGTCAATGTTCCACGAGTTTAGTTTTTTCGCCTGATATAAAAGTACTAGCAATAATCATAAGAGAATGTTAGTGTTAGTAATAAAGATTTTACTCTCCAGCGTATACCATTTGTTGGGATAAGACCCTGAAAGTAGAAGAATGAAAACTTATAATTAAATATTACGTAGATCATCAGTCTATGTGAATCCGCCCAAATCCAGGTGACTTAAACAGCCACCGATCCTACAATAAAAGGAATTGAATACAAGGCAATGCTTAAAAAATTAAAAATACAACAAAATGTCTAATTCTGAAACGCACTGTGTAGTGGTTTCATTAACCAAAGTAAAACTAAAACTTGTAGGTGTCCCGCAAGGTCCATTATGTTTTAAGAAAAGCCTTTGACTCACCCTATGTGCACCGATTAAGAGCACTACAGTCAGCACAATATCTGCTAGAGCTGCAGTCACTATGACCGGGAGATGTACTGCAGGATCACTGTAGTGCATGTCTTCATGAGGCTTGTCACTCGTCAGCTCATCTACCATCTCGTACATTAGCATCGGGAACGCGACTAGGGCCAGCGTCTGGAATTCAGATTGGAGGAATTTCATCTTTGTCTGATACATGGAAAGAAGTAACGGTAAAGTACATTTTTTTTGAGGTTGGGAAATCATCCAATGATTTCTCCTGGTGGAGCGGAAGAGAGTGTCAGGCTTTTACTGACTAAAACCTATCCATGTTCCTTCCTTAGCCCTTTATGTTTCGGGGTAGCGGTAACACTTACTTACGCTTACAACAGTAAAGTACTTGGGACGAACTCCCATGTAAACTCCATTTAAGGGCTGTCTGCGTCATTATTTTCTGTGGTTCAGGTCTTGAACGCAGTTTACATCGGATCGGGTTCAATTTCATTGGTGAAATTCACACTTAGTAGTGAAATCGTCATTTGGGTAGGTATCATTTGGTTTACGCTGAATATACCATCATTGGGTGATCTTACCTAACATCCATGAATCCAATGTATTTCCAAGATATCGTCTATCTAATTAATTATCTTGATGTGTGTATCTGTTAGGTGTTAGGTATCATTAATACGTACGAGTAATTCATTTCATTCAAAGCAATCATTCACATTTAAAGCTAAGAAAATGCTACCTTAACATCACATTAACAATCGTGACTCTATCGAAGTATTTTGTATGAAAAATTTAAACAAAAAATGATAATTGAAAAATAATTAATATGTCAGTTGATTCTTTGATAAGTATGGGTATCATTCTTACCCAAGAATTATGACACATAAAATAAACACCTGTATACGTGACACATAAGTTAATTTCGTTTTTGTCTTGTCAAAACTCACAAGCCCCATAATTCTCCGAAGGATCGGTCAAAAATAGCTTCTAATAATATTGACTCTGCAAATTATGATGGCAGTGTGGTACATTAATTATATGTAGATACGTACACATAAGCAACCAAGGACCATGCGGCATGCTACATGCATTATTTGAAGAGTGGTTACAAATCATCAACAATAAGAAAGTAGTAGTCTTAATTAGGTATTTGAAAGGGTATAGTCAATAACGTTACTTTTTATGAACTGTCAAAACGCGCCATTTATACGTGATTTGTATGAAACATAACAATGTGACGTTATAGATTTTTAGAATCAAATTGAATACTTATGAGCATTAAATGCAAATTAACAATTCAATCTTTGCATTATATTTAATTTCTGCACGGGGATGGAAGTTTTTATGACGAGCGGGCTTTTTTCCAAGTGATTTCATATTTTACTTTTGACCGATTCAAAAAGTCATTTGCCCGCTGAATCTTGAGACATTGTTTTTTTTTTTAATGAGATTAGCCGAAGATAGAGTTAAATGATATGCCTTTGGAGGCCTATCTTCCGCAGTAGACCGTTACATGCTGCTAAGCCACTGTGCAGTTATTAGTATATCAAAGAATTTCTAGTTATTTGAATGAACTTTTAATCGAAGTCTTCTGATATCTATCATTATAACTATTGTGTGAATGTGTGATATTTTGTATAGTGAAGCTGTTGGTGTACCTTTATAAATATTAAAATAAATGAGCTCGTGGTTAAGTACCAACAGTCACACAGGTCGATCCATCGGGTTAAGCTACGCTTGCCGGGGTTGGCCGTGGATGGGTGACCTCTTTACATACCGAGACTCCTCCGTGCCTCAAAAAGCACGCTAAGCCGTTGGTCCCGGCTGTCATTTGTGCATCTTTGACAGTCGTTACGGGTCGTCAAGCCCGAAAATCTAACAGCCAGTCCTACCAAGGGGTATCGTATAGCCCAGTTACTGGGTTGTGGAGGTCAGATAGACAGTCGCTCCATTAAAATACTGGTATTCAGCAGCATCTGGTTAGGCTGGAAGCCGACCCCACCATAGTTGGGAAAAGGCTAGGCAGATGATGATTTTGCTCTGGTTTTGTTTGTATCTGGGAGTACTATTGGTGCATCTATGTGTTCCCCTTTGGGGAATAAACGCACGATATAGTGTTATTTTTACTACGTACTGGACTTGTTCTTAATATAAATAAAATTTCAAAAATTAAAATTTTTATAATATGGTACCTACTCAATTGTAAAAGGCCAACAGGCCAGTCCATTTACCATGTGGCCTGCCCAACTCCGTTCGAGTCCCATAATTCGTATCCGATATCAAAAACCCTCGTACATCTTCTTCTTCACTATCTTATTATATAACAAAGATAAACTTTGAGAATTAGTTTTTTTCTTCTATCATATTTCTTAATAAATTTCAAATAACATAATATTTCTAACGAAATACCAGATAAGTATTAGAATGGAGATTTTTCCTAGAATAATTTGTGTTATCGCCTGCTTACAAGATAATAGCTAATTAACTAACTCGATTACCATGTTACAGTTTATCATAGTTTTCAAGTGACATCCACGGAAAGTTCCTATTGTCATTAAACAACATCTTAGTAATATAATGTTGCTCATTTAGATCTGAGAATTCGGAACACTTTTTGAAAATAACGTTAAAAGTCGTCGTGAACCCGCCTTAGAACAAACCATCTAATTGTTGCACTTACTAGATCGGCATATCCAAACACAGCTATCCCCACGTAAGTAGGTATACAAAAACAGCACTTCCTAACTACAGGTATCTTGGGACATTTTAATTTACACAGATTCTTCATATTTCTTACACTTTACATTCATTTCACATCAAATCTCATCACTGACTGTGTCTGAGCGACTCTTATCCAAAATTGCATCCTCTTAGACCGTCTTTTATAAGATACTTCCGCTACTTAAAGACACATCCATCCTAATTTGTGTTGTGCTTCTTTCCTTATCCATTGCTCTGTTTTTAAGGACGGTCATCTAACATACTTTGGGGTAATGAGCAATGGATGATGCGTTAATGAGCTTTGTCGGTAATGTTCTTCTTTGTGTTAGTCGCCTGGTACAATGAATTCCTCGGTTTTCATAATTTATAATTTAACATTGCATTGTATGCATTGCTAAGGCCAAGTGTTTCATGAAAAGTAAAGCATAATTGCGTTTTACACGATAGACAATAACTTTAGGTATTTAATGGACATAAATACCTAGTTAATAACTTTATAAATATTTAAAATGAGTATTTTACTAATTCGTTTTTAAATTTACTTTACGATAAGAATCAATTCATTTTTCTGATTAATGGCTCAAAATAAAAAGCAAAGCAAAGATTTTCCATTTTTTTTCTCCGTCAAGAAGCAACAAGTGGCGCCATCTAGTTCGTTGACTACGAACTAGCCCACCTACATGATCTATTTTAAGATTTCTAAGTAACTGTCCACAATGGTAAGCTAATCCTTTGTTCAGTAGTGGATGTCTGGCTGAGACAGTGATGATGAAGGTATATTAATTGACCACAAGTCTTACAATTATTATGACCTGTCTTCGACGGTAGGTTGCTCAAAAATGGTGTCTCGTCGTCCGCCCTCAGCACGTCTTTTTCAAACTAGTACAATAAGTAAAGAAAGGTGAAGCATCGCAAAATATTGGAAGAATAGGGGTTCTGAAACTCCATTTTTTTTTAAGTTTATGGTAAAATCAAGAAGAAAGATCCGTAACAAAACCTAGGTACTAATGGTGTCTTGGATGGTAGATTTATCGAAAAATGGTGTAAAAAACTTACCCCCATTATAGCACAGCGTAACCTAAGGAAAATTTAGAAGAACATCACAGGTTCCTTTGGAGGAAGATGTCATCATATCCAGAGCAGTGTATCACGGCTCACGTCCTCCAACGCGAAGAGTTAATAAAATAATGACACTTAGGGCTGCCAACTAAGTAAGTTTCTTTTCAGCTTATACATTAGAATAGTAGGTACACTAACAGTAAGTGCACTATAGTCACCTATACCTGCCTAGCACTTCAAGGCTTATATATTTAGTTATGTTACATATTTTAACATCAGAAAAGTTTTATGAACAAGACTCCTGGGGGCTTAGACAAGTGGCAATCGGTCCGGGTGAATTCGATTTCAAAAATTGTTGATCGAACAATTCGTTATCTCAGTGATTCGGATTGTCAAGAACGCCACTTGTCAACGCATTTGTGTGAGAATATTGATCGAGTTTCGTTCCACAATTTGACATTGTGGAACTTGCACTTGGCGATCGAAAACGATTGATCACGTGACATTTCACATTTCGGATTTATCTAATATCGTTATAGTTAATGAAAATCTGATTTTGTCTTGGCCCTAAGTATCTTAAAATCTTTCTAATATACTTTGCCATCTAGAGAACCTTTTCATTATTGATTGCTTCCAGAATCTTATCGAAGGATATATTTATTATTAGATATATCGTTAGTAAAGCCCGTGCTGATACACAAGTAGACGCATCTGTTTACAACAAAGACTTTTAAAATGCCGATGTCAAGAGAATTTCTTCGGGACCCACCGACCGACACAATTCTTAATAGACCGAAGTCGCCAACCCTACGACTGGACCAACTAACTCAGTCGCTATTCCCCGCGCTGTAGTCCGTACGTTGCATTTAGAAGCACCTACCAATACCAAACATAAAAGTATCATGTATATTTCTTTGAGTTTGTAATATACAATTGTTATAATGTTGATTGAAATACCTGAGTTGAAACGGTGTTGTTTCTGCTTGCCATTGCGCCGGGGGATCCTTGTGTTCGCTTACTTGAGCTTGGTAAGTCTTATCTTTAATCATTTCTATTGATAGGGAGGATGTAGAAAGATGTTTCATGCAGCAATACGCGTGAGCGCGTGTTTCGATCATGTTGGTGAATGTTTTTATATTGGTTGTTTTAGTTTTTATTTATTTGAAATAGGTACACCAACAGCATAATATAGTACGTTAAATATTACGTTATAATATACATATACAGGTATGGGTTCTTATATACCTATACCAATTACAGGTGTAGTATGTCCCCAGATTATATGGATTACACAGCAGTATCAGTTGTTTCTACTTGTGTGGTTGTTTTATTTAAATCTGCTTTTAGTACTTATTGATTATTGTCTGCCTCCTGCTGAAGATCGGCAAGAGTTGCCTTCACTAACCGGGAAGTCTTTAAACAGACTCCGGACCCAAGTTGACCGAAGCAAGGAAAACCGGTTCAAGTGGAGATTCATAGACGACTCCGCCTTGGAGTGCAAATGTGGTACTGTTCCACAAACGACGGGACACTTAATATCGCGTTCTGCCTGTCTTATCGTCTGAACGTTACAGGAACTGATGGACGCTAGTGATGGCGCCAAACACGTAGCCGAATTCTAGACCGATACCATTTAGATTGCCATCAACACGCTAAGAATAGGAAGATTGCCTGCCTCGTGGGTCGCAACCGCTTCTGTTGAGTATAATGTCCAAGGTTGGGCAATGCGTTACTGGGTTTTTCTATCAGTAACTTCTCAGTAGCAGCCTGGAGTCAGGATTGCTGGTAAAAGGCTCGCCCCCTTTTACATAGTACTTAAAACATAACTGGTGATGCGAGAGGTTGTAGGTACTAGGTATAGGTACACCTCTGCCTAATCCTTCGAGAATTACAGGTATGATGTTATGGTATGTGATTGAGGGGCTCGTGGATCAATAATAAGAGCTACACGGGGCTGTCCAACGGTAAGCTATATCTATTATAGATCCCTCCGTGTCTCGGAAAGCGCGTTAAGCCCTTGATCCGGCTGTCATTTGTAGATCTTTGAAAGTCGCTATCAGTCTCGATAACCAGTATTAACAAATAACTGGGTTGTGGCGCTCAGAAAGGCTCCGGCAGTTGCTCCAAGTAAACTACTGGTATTCAGCATTATCTAGGTAGACTGGAAGCTGATCCCAACATAGTTCGGAAAAGGCTAGGCAGATGATCCTAATGTAATTATTGTCAGTCGGGTAGACAAGTGAGGACGATAAGACAAATCGTATATTAAATGTCGTTGAATTATTAGTCATTAATGGAAATTCGAGTTCAGTTAATTTGGTATTTCTTTCTGGATGAAGAAAATGTGTACAATTTGTTCAAAAACTGAGGTTCGGGCTTAAAACATCCTTGGTTTGTAAGTTTGCAGCTACGTACCTATGTAAGCTAGGTACATCTAGTGTTCCTAGACAGAGGAAATAGACAGGACACTCCACTTACAAGATTAATATGCATACATACCGACTCAACTTGACCTTAAACTTCATTTGCCTTGTAATTCACCCAATATAGCTGGTAAACAAGGATGCATTACAGCAGGCTGATCTTAGCCATTATACAAGTAAACTTAAATAAAGAAAATGCAGAAATAAAAAAATATTGAGTGCTACAAAAGCGGTTTTGACTCTCGAGTCACTTCGATAGAGGGCGTTTTTGGTACATTTGTACTTTTTTTTTCGTGGTTAATGACTAACCTGGTGTCAGAGTTTTTTTTTTAAGCTGCCCATGGGCCTCTGACTTAGCTTTACATGCTGTTGGGAAATATCTCTCAGACATGCTAGTTTCCTCACGATGTTTTCCTTCACCGATTTGTACAATTAACCCCCTTACTAATAAATGTATTATATCAGATGAATTGTTACACACCGATACCTCTCTTTTAGTCGTAAGAAATTTGGCTTTTGGAAAAAGAAGACAAAGCTTTGTGTAATTACTATACAGACGCTATACAACGTTTATTAGTAAGGAGGTTATTGTTTTGTGAAATGTATTGAATAAACAAGATGGCGTTATGTGCACTTTATGGCCGCGTAGCAACAGCTGTGCAAACACAGCTATACATATATTTATTGTTAAAGATTTTATTTATTTATTAGCTTTATTTTATCCCTTACATTTTTAGATTTCTATTGTGACTTATATATTATTTATTTGTTAGTAAATGTTAGTTTTATACTTAAATAAGGTTAGCATTGATAAGAATAGTATATAGTTATTAATTTAATTTGACGGCCCTCTCTGGTTAAATTGATTACCTTGATTTCTATCTGTGTGACTTAGATATATATTTATGGACTAAATAAGGGCAAGTTAATGATTCGAAGAGATTTGTACAAAGAAAATATCATAACCAGATTGTAAATCGGTTTCTTCAATACATAGTATAAAGCAAAGTCGCTTCCCGCGTCTGTCCTAATTTTGGTATGTATGTATGCTTAGATCTTTAAAACTACGCAACGGATTTTGATGAAGTTTTTATTAATAGATAGAGTGATTGAAGAGGAAGGTTTATATTATGTTTATATAATAACATGCATATTCCGTCATCCACGGGGACGAAGCCTTCTAAACAAAAAGAACCAACCTCGGGATTTTAGATAAAACGCACCGCTTAGCAACCTGTGTGGGGAACGCATTGGTCGATTTCTCGAACTATTTTTCGAGAATCTCGTGACGAGACAATCTCGTTCAGCATCTATCGATCTCGAACGAGATTTCGGTACTGACAACGCGATTTATCTTATACTTTTGAGCCATAAGTACACTTATGCGCAGTGGAGATGATTCGTTCCTGTTTTGAAACACAATAATTAATGTTGTTGTATTAACAAAAAAACTGTTGATTTACTGTTTAAATTGTGTAAATATTGTCCGTACAAATAATTATCATGAGTAGGTTAATTGATTATCGAAATGTTTTTTTTGTTTTGTGTGTTAGTTTTAATAAATAAATTAACATATTAAAAACAATCAAACACTGTAACAAACAAGTCAATTCATTTATCAAAGGAGAAACCCATTTCTGGGCCTAGCCGTTACACGAATCAAATATGTACCAAAATAATCTACTGTTCTGCCTAATTAACCCATTTAAATCTTAGCCTCAATGACAATGGCCAAGTGTAAATAAAGTACTTTTCTATTTTTTTGTTTTAAACAACCTTTGTAAACCGTTACAGCTCTTATTAATTTCATCATACGTCACTTACTTTGCAAACACTGGCATTAAACAATAGAGCGTACCATAAGAATGTAATCGATTGAGCGGATATCGATAATTACAAATTATAATTGTATAATAGGGCTTGTACACAAAACTGCGATGCGACGCGATTTAAACTCGCAACTCCAAAGTCTACCTACAATATCAAGCGTCGAGCTCGTAGATTTTTGCGATGCGACGTCGCATCGCAGTTTTGTGTACAAGCCCATACTCCATTATTATAGTATAATTGCTTTTTAGAAATTAAAATCATTGTAAAATAAAAAATTCAGGAATATAATTATTTTTTAACGTAAGCACGATTTAAAAATCATTAAAGGACATAAATAATCGAAAAAATCGATTGCACCGCGGATTGCACTAGTACACGGCAAATGTCAATGTCAACGTCTGTCAATAAATTGTCATCGTTATAATTACATCTGCTGACTGCTCGAATTGGACTCCGAAATTGATTGACTTCTGACTGACCCTCGCTTGAATATTGGACATAGCCTAGCCGTAACCGTAGCCTGCCATTCCTGCTGACCTTTGCTGGAAAACCGGATCTGGATATTGCTCTTCTGACGACTGGTTAATACGGTATCATGAGCTTGTGCATTCATTGTGGAATAGCGAAATAATAGGAATATAATAGGAAGGCGAAGATTGGAAGATGAAGTGATTCTTTCAATTGTACAGGAATGGGTCGCGCCTCATTCGGTTAGTATGCGATAATTCTATAACGTAACATTTTTGTAAGCATGTAATATCACCAATCTCCACTGAACCTGCATAGTTAATTACGGCCGATTCCTTCTCTCAGAGAGGAGTCCTGTGTCCTTGCAGTGGGAATGTAATAAAGCCGCTTATGTTCACCTAAATGTGCCACTCAGATGCTTATTGCTAAATGCTAGTGCTAGAACTAATAGTCAAATGATAAAAGTTTGCTTCAGGTAAATGAAAATGACTTTATCTGTCAAGTTTGCTGGAATCATGCTAATGCTGTATCTCTTAGTGGAAATAGACCAGAAGAGAGTGAACAGACACCTAGGACACCGGCGAGTGTGTATTCACTGTGGAGGTTCTCTTCGTACATTCGGCACCAGGGTAGTCAGTTTCTTCCTGCACAATTCCTAGATACAGTATTATTATACTATGATAATCCTAACGAAGAAGGTGATTAATAGAACTCTATCTCAATAATACGGTTTTTATTTTTAACCGACTTCTAAAAAAGGAGGAGGTTCTCAATTCGACTGTATATATATATTTTTTTTTTATGTTTGTTCACGCATAACTCCGTTGCTTGCCAACCGATTTGAAAAATTCTTTTTTTGTTGGAAAGGGTATACTTCCCAAATGGTCCCATAAAAATTTTATCGAAATCGGATAAGCGGTTTTTGAAAATCAACAAAAATCTAAAAAAATTCCTACTTGATATATGTGGACGATGTTCTAATACTGTAATTTACATACCAGGAAGTTGTATTTAAATTATGGCCCCCCCCCATAATTTAAATACAACCCCCCCCGGGGGCTTGTGTAGGTACCACAACTAAAAAGTGAAAAATAAAAACTTTATTACAAAAGATAAAACCGACTTCCAAAAAAAACACTACAAAGTGAAAAATAATTTTGATTTCGGAAATCGGTGGCAAAAAATGAAAATACAAAACCGAAGACACCGACTTCCGAAATCAAAATTATTTTTCACTTTGTAGTGTTTTTTTTGGAAGTCGGTTTTTTTTTTGTAAAAAAGTTTTTAATAAACCTATTGTTGCAATCTCAGTTAACTGTAATTTGAGATAGCATCAAATCCCCTAGTAGAAAATACAATGTTTAAAAATGCAACCCATTAGTGATGTAGTGGGCCTTCTTATCTAGCAAACATATTTTTTTGCTGAGGTTTTCAGTAATATTAATCAGAATTTAACGCTTTTGTTTAACAAAATAACCTAACATGTAAACATTTTCTGATTTTACCAATTTGGCCATTGCTGAAAGACGTTAAAATTGGGCTCGTGAAATCTTCCTAGGTGCTCCAATTTATGGCAAAATTCCAGCTCTGTGACGCCAGGCCCAAGTTTCTATGGAGTTTGGGTTTCTCCTTTATGGTCACAACATCACGTCAAAAAAACTAGTATATACATTCAGTCAAAAAAGTATCGGGAATGGATGATTTGTTTATGGTTCCAAATTCAAATTTTTGTTTTTCTTGTAGTTGTTAGATTGGCACAACTGTTTTCCATTTTGGCGCGGCGCGGCGTTTGAGTTGCATCTGTTATTTATATTAAATACAGTGCTGGTTTTAGTAATATCATATATAGTGTGTATTGCGAATTTCATAATGGACAAAAATATCGAACAAAGAGTTTGTCTTAAATTTTGCATCGCCAATGGAATTTCGTGTTCGGAGTCACTGAAAATGTTACAGAAGGCTTACGGTGAATCGACTTTATCAAAAACTCGTGCTTATGAGTGGTTCAAAGCGTTCAAAAGCGGTCGAGATGTGATGGAAGATTTGCCTCGCTCTGGTAGGCCGTCAACGTCTGCAACTGAAGTTAACATCGCAAAAGTGAAGAAAATAGTGACTGAAAATCCCCATTGATCATCGACACGGTTGGCGCAGTGGTTGAGCGATTGACTGCTGCGCACTATGTCGCGGGTTCGATTCCCGCACGGAACAAATATTTGTACGACCTGCAAGTATTTGTTACGAGTCTGGGTGTTTTTCTATCTATAATATGTATGTACACACATCAAAAGTGTCTAGGGATCAACATATATTTTTGCAATAACTTTTCTCTTGATTGATATTAATTTAAATTTTCTTTAAGGATTCATCAAATAAAGTGTTTTCGTTTGTCACAGTAACGATAAACCAAGTCACCTTTGCATTAATAAAGAAATTTGCCATTTTCCTAATAAAGGGATTTTTGACATTTGAACCACTAACATTAAAGTTCGAAAAAAAGACTGAAATAACAGTTTTCTTTAAAATTTTATTGGGTAACTTAAACAATTAATAATCCGTGTTTCTACCGCGAACACTAACAACACAAGAACATCGGTTTGGCATACTCAAAATGAGTTCATCCAAATCACGCTGTGGAATGGCCGCCCATGTTCGTTGCAACAACAAAAAAAGGTCTTCTTGCAACTGGATACCCTCCATATTCGGCAGAGCTCTTCTCTGTAGCATATCCCATGCATGCTCAATCGGGTTCAAGTCTGGCGACTGAGCAGGCCAGGGCAGGACATTGATGTTAGCTGCGGCGAGAGTCTGTCTTACAACTCTTGCGGTGTGCGGTCGTGCATTATCATGCATTAACTGAAATAAGGGACCGATTTGCACTTGTAGAGGAACGATGACGTCTGATACAATCGTCTTAGCATAAATTTGAGCGTTGAGGTTGCCTCCGATCCAAATCAACTCAGTTCTTCCGCCGATCCAAATACCCGCCCATACCATGATGGTTCCACCACTATAAGGATGGACTTCCTGGCAGGATTTTAATCGCTGTTGGCGTCCAGGGGTTCTCCAGTGTCGTATACGTCTTGTATCCGGTCTCATACCAAAACGAGACTCATCAGAAAAGCACACGAAACGCCATTGTTCTTCTGCCCAATTTCTGTGTTCAAGAGCCCATTGATATCGAATCCTACGATTGTGCATTGCTATAGGTGGTACCCGTAGCGGTCTTCGGGAATGAAGGTTCACTTCATGCAAGCGGTTTCTGACTGTTTGGTCGCTAATTAAGTTCCCTGAAGAGTGATGAAGCCTCACGGCTAACATCATGGCGGTTATTGTTGGAGCTCTTCGAGTTAAGATTTGAATGTATCGGTCTTGTCTCCGTGTGGTGCAGCGATACCGTCCTTCATGGCGCTCAGCCACGGTACCAGTGCTTCGGTAACGTGTCCAAAGTCGACTGATAACACCTTTTTTTGTTGTTGCAACGAACATGGGCGGCCATTCCACAGCGTGATTTGGATGAAATCATTTTGAGTATGCCAAACCGATGTTCTTGTGTTGTTAGTGTTCGCGGTAGAAACACGGATTATTAATTGTTTAAGTTACCCAATAAAATTTTAAAGAAAACTGTTATTTCAGTCTTTTTTTCGAACTTTAATGTTAGTGGTTCAAATGTCAAAAATCCCTTTATTAGGAAAATGGCAAATTTCTTTATTAATGCAAAGGTGACTTGGTTTATCGTTACTGTGACAAACGAAAACACTTTATTTGATGAATCCTTAAAGAAAATTTAAATTAATATCAATCAAGAGAAAAGTTATTGCAAAAATATATGTTGATCCCTAGACACTTTTGATGTGTGTATTTACAAAAAAAAATGTATATAAGTAGTATATCAGCCATCTCGTTACCATAACACAAGCATTAGGTTGCTTAGCTTGGGACGATATGACGTTGTGTGAAATGTCCAAGGATATTATTATTATTATTATGTTGGTATACATTTTTGTATCTCGGCACTGATGTGCCGGTTTTATAGGATAACACGGGCCAAAGCCAAGTACTACCCTAAAAAAAAAATACTAAACTAAGTGATAGGTGATAACGTATTATGTTGTGATGATATGTTTAGAGTTTCTGAGTGTGATATACGTGCATCGTTGTCGTTCTGAAGGAATTTTCGGACAATTCTGCAAGTGTTCAGAATAGCAGCTTTCTGTAGAGTTTGGTAGGTGGAAGGAGACAAGCCTAGCGTGTTTAAAGATTGGTGCAGTTGTTTGGGAATGACACCCGTGGTTGAGAGTACTAATGGGATTATGGCAACGCTGCTTAATCGCCACATTCGGCTTATTTCTATTTTTAAGTCTGTATATTTTGACAGCTTTTCTGCTATGGTGTTTTGTAGGTTGTGTGTATTTGGTACTGCTATGTCAATAATTTGTGCGGTTTTATTAACTTTATCTAATAAAGTAATGTCTGGTCTGTTGTAATGTGTTGTTCTATCTGTGAGGATAGCCCTATCAAAATATAGTTTATGTGTTGCGTTTTCAAGCACTATTTCAGGATTATATTTGTAGTAAGGAACTGGGGGTGTAGTTATTAATTTATATTTTATAGCAAGTTTTTGATGGATTATGTTGGCTATTTGATCATGCCTGTGTTTATAGTCAGTCTGAACTATTGCTCTACAAGCTCCAGTAATATGTTGGATAGTTTCGGACGAACTATGGCACCGCCTGCAGATATCTGTCGAAGTGGGGATTCGCATAATATGTTTTTGATAGTTACGGGTCTCGATTACTTGGTCTTGGATTGCTGTCATGAACCCTTCAGTCTCAGGGAAAAGATCTCCACGCCTGAGCCATTCGTTCGACGCTAATTTGTCGACGTTAGGTTGGCACAGGTCGTGGCGATGTCTTCCATGGAGTGACTTTTGGGTCCACTCTAATATTTTAGTTTGTCTGTCAGTCTGTTTCTCGTTACTTTGTGTAGTTTTGTCAAACATATTTAATGGTGTCAGTTTTCTGTCATTATTAACTATTGCTTTGTGTAGACTAGAGGTTGTACTTTTTGTGTTAAAATATTTTCTTAGAGAACTTATTTGTTTATTGTGTAGGTTCGTGATATCTATTATGCCTCGTCCTCCCTCCTTTCTGGGTAGCGTTAGTCGCTGAACGCAAGATCGCGGATGGTGTTTTCTATTTTTGGTCAAAGTGGTGTTAATTATGCGTTGTAGGTTTTTCAGTTCAGTTTTCGTCCAGCTTAATATACCAAAAGAGTACGTTAGGACGGGAATTGCAAAGGTATTAATAGCTTTAACTGTATTTCTGGCATGCAATTGAGTATTAAAAATTGATTTAAGCCTATGTTTAAATTGTTGAGTAAGTTTATTTTTAATTTCTTTGTGTTTGATTTGCTGAGCTTGTATGTATCCTAAATATTTGTATGTTTCGTTTTCACTTAAAGAGTCTATAGTTTCACCTGTCTGTGTGGTATATGAATGTTCGTAAATTTGGCCTGCCCTGACTGAGTTGAGCTTGCACTTATCAATACCAAATTCCATTCTAATGTCTCTTGAAAATTGATCCGTGTTTTCTGCGAGTTCATGCAATTCATCTGGTGTAGAAGCGTATAATTTAATGTCGTCCATATATAGAAGGTGGTTAATTTTACAGTTTTGTCTGTCAGTCTGTAAGTTATCTGTAGTGTCATAAAACGGTAGGTTATATCCTGGCTTTAGTGTGTTTAATTTGTTGGATAAGGGATTTAAGGCAAGACAGAACCACAATGGGCTAAGCGAGTCACCTTGGAATATTCCTCTTTGAATTTTAATAGGTTCAGTTTCAACTATCTCTGAAGGTGATCTAAGATGTAAGCGTGTCGTCCACTGGGTCATGGTGTTATTTAAAAAGGCAACAATTAGAGGATTTATCCTATATATATTCAAAATTTCAAGTAACCACGTGTGTGGTACTGAATCGTACGCTTTTTTATAGTCTATGTACATAGTATATAGATCTCTTTTCTTCCGCTGGACCTGCTTAAGTATAACGGAGTCTATTGTGAGTTGTTCTTTGCAGCCTTGGCTAAACTTTCGGCAGCCTTTTTGTTCTTCGGATAATATTGTATTAGTTTCAAGATGTTGATAAATTATATGAGTGATGCACGAGGTTATTATTTTATATATTGTTTGTAAGCATGTAATGGGTCTGTACTTTGCTGGGTTTGTGCTGTCGTTACTGTCTTTTGGTATCATATACGTAATTCCTTCCGCTATGTATGTTGGCATCTGTGTTGGGTTTTTAATGAAAGTGTTAATGTGATTATAGAGGTATGGGTGAATGTGAGTGAATTTCTTATACCAGAAATTGTGAATGTAGTCTGAGCCTGGTGCTTTCCAGTTGTGTAGTTTCTGTAGAACATCATGGAAAGTTTCTATTGGAACATTTTCGAACTCCATTTGTTCAGTGTGCCTATGGTTTTCTGTTTCTGTTTTAATCCACTCAGCTTCTGTGTTATGACATATTGGCCTCTCCCAAATTCTTGACCAAAATTGCCTGAGTTCATCTATCGATGGTAAGTTATGGTAAGTGTTATTTTCAGTTTCGTTGGTTACTGTTTGGTTTGACGTAACTTGCTTCAAAGTTCTATAAAATTGTTTTTCGTTATTTCTAAACTTATTATTTTGAGTTTTGCGAAGTGTGCATTTATTGTATCTGATTAATCTACTGTTTACAAGAGAAAGTTTTTGTTTAAGTGTGTCTAAAAAGTGTGTGAGTTGTGTGTTTGGTTCTTCATGAGTTGAGTGTATTTTATATTTTTCTAGAATTGTGTGTACATCTCTTACAAGTTTCCAACCTCTGTTTCCCTGCATATACGCTGTTAGTTTACCGATTTTTGATCTTAAATCTTTAACTCTTAATTCTAACCTTCTCTGCCATTTAGGTTTCTTCGTTTTTGGCAGATTGATGTTAGCCGAATCGTCAGAGGTAACATATGAAAGTTTACTGCCATTCGTTTTAGCAGCTGTCCAAGCAGCACTATATATTACTGTTTGCAGGGTTTCGAAATCTGTATCTGCGTTGACATATTTTGTTAAGATTTCGTTATTAATGTAACTAACTATTTGAGCAAATTTTTTTGATGCTTTTTGTTTAGGTATGTAATTTCGTTTTGTGGGATTAATGTTTGTGAAATGTTGTAGTGTGTGAGAGAATGTTTCTTCTAGTTCTTGACTTCTTTCCTGGCTTATTTCTAAAGGAGATTGTTCTACGCCCATACATTGTTCGCCCTGGAGCCAACAGCATAGAAAAAATCATTTTCTATTTGTAAACTGCCCTTAGAAGCCCAAAATAACAACGTTTCTTGACGGACACTTTAGAGAAAAGATTTATTTACAGAAAAGGAACAGATTTTGAGGTTATTTTTAATAAAAGAAAACTTAAGTAATTCCTTCTAAAATCGCTATTTCTGTTTTCTACAAGGCATTAAACTTCAAATACAGTAAAATATTACCGTAAATACAGTTGTATTATGCCTTTTAGGTACAGTTATTATTTATTAGTTGAAGTTTACTTTAAGCGAAGTCCGTTCCGTCCGTTGTCAAAATGCTAAGGTGTCGTTTAAGCAGATCACAGAATCAGTTATTCGAAGCCAGGTCACGTTGAAAGCAATCCAAATTGTAGTCCGTTAAACAGAAACAAAATAAAAAACGCCGAAAGAAATCGCCAAATAGGTAGATATTCACAACAACACAACACAGCCACAGGCACCGACTGACGTAGTGACGTAGAGATGCTCTCTTGAAGATCAATCATTGTGTATCGATTATCAATGACCACCTATTTAATCTGTGGTTTTAATTTAGTAGACCAAAATGACAGATCAATATGTCAAATGTAAATTAATTTGTTCCGTTTCAAACATAAACACGTTGTTGCTATGATTCTACTCCAATTAAATTAATGCTAAAATAAAATGTTTTGTTCCCAACGAACAATGTGTAACGTTTTAGTTTGCGACATTTAAAAATAGAGTTTAATTAGGTACTTAAAAAGTAAAAATATGGCTATTGAAGTCGTGAAATGGTTATGAGAACAATTCACTAGAGTTGCGCCGTAAATGACATTTCAATCGTTAAATGAGAGATTTTCTGACAAGTGGAAAAACATAGTTCAATAGATAGCGTGGGTAAAAAATACGTCTTTGTTTTACTGGCTACTGATAACAAAAATAAGATCCGTAAATAAGAAAGCTTATTTGATGTCAAAAACCTGAGACAGTGACGTATTTTTTACCAACGCCTCTTTTGAACTAATATTTTCTCACTTGTGAGAAAATCCCTCATTCGACTAGTAAGTACATTTTGTGAGTTTCTTTTGTTCATTATATTTTCATCATAATCGTGCTAGGCCATATTCATCATAAGTTCCATTAAAATGTTCACGGAACTAATTCCATGAAATAAATATGCATGAAAAACTTTTATGTTGCACATTTTCAATGTTTTGGAAGTGATAAATATCGAACATCCATTATTTATCACTAGATATTATGGACATCGTCGTCGATATCGATATTTATGTAATATGAGCGAGAGCGACACTATCAAATCTTTTGTGACATTCACATTGACAATTCCTTGAAAGATGGCGAGTTCAGTTGGTAATAAAATCAATGAGGTCACTTTTAAAAACCTATTAAGAATTAAACAGTGTCCGCTTGAATTTATTATTTTTAAAAGCATATTAAAATATAATTAAAATTAACGTACACGTCAAATGTTTGTTGGTTATAGGGCGGTCTAGAACAATCTCCTTTGTGGCATTATGTTCTGTATTAATAAGAGTGTTTGTCAACGCTTCAAAGTCTATGCTATTCAAGAAATTGGGCTCATTTTCTATTTCGAATTCTTGTGTGTGTGATTGATTAACGTGTGCAGTTTCTGTGTTATTATGTGTGGATGAAATGTGATGTTCTGATTGCCTATGAGGATTCGCTTGGTTAAGTGTATTCTCTGCATCTTTTTTTAGGTCTTGAAGTCGTTCTTCTGTTATCATTCGGTTATTTAAGACTACTCTTTTTTGATCTGATATTCTCTGCTCAGATAAATACGATAATTGCGGATAGAACTCAATAAACATTTCTCTTAATTTTCTTCTCCATATAGTCATATCTGTTTCCATGTTGGTAGCAATGAAATAGCATTTGATTAGAGTTTCGTTCATTTCGTTTGACCACCTCATTCTACTTTTTGGTTCTGATTGTAAATGTGTGTTGCTTTGATTTGTATTTAATTGCGATGGTGTACGGATGTGTGTATCTAAGTTAGTGGTATCTGTTTGTAGTTCTCTGCTTACTTCCAACCTAATTTTCTCTAGTGTAGTGGTCGAAAGTAGTTTTTTGTGAACTATTGCTCTTCGTTGATCTCCAACTCTTTGCTTCGAGACATTCATTTGCGGGAATTTGTTAATGAAATGTTGGTGTAATGATGTAAGATATGAATTAGTTTCAGTGTCTAAATTGGTGATAGTTAGATACGTACGCCAAATAAATTGGTTCATTTCTTCGCTCCATTTTTTACGCGTATTGGTTGTGACAGTAGCGGGTGAAGGATTTATGGCAGTAGTAGCCTCCGACGCAACGTCTACTGACATTGGTGACGATAATGATGATGATGATCTTAATGAGCGTGACAAATATGAAGGTGACGATGATACGATTGATGAAAAGATGGACCTCGGAGAGGATGACGATGAAACCAGTGATGTTTCATCATCTGCTGATGGCTTATTTGCCTGAATTAGTCTTTTTGTTTTTGACCTTGTTATCATACTATTCCCACGAGAAGCTAGGGACTAAAAAGTCGACCACAGCAGAGCCCTGCGTTCACTGTGGCAAGGGTAAATAAAACTGGAGGTCCCCAACAATCCAGAGTTGGCACACTAGCGGCTAGCGCTCTCCCGCAGCCATGCAGCCCTCAGCGTGTGCGACCTTGGCTTGGATTGTATCTCACTTGGTCTGGCTCCTCACCCTAGATTTGTCTCGGTAAGTAAACCCTACCGACACAGACCTAGGCTTCATTGGAACACGCAAGCCCCACCACGACGCCAACGTAGAGATACGGCGGTTATTATTATTATTATTCAACTCTGAGAGAGATAGCCGCCGAACTTTCTGTATCTCACGAGTCAATCCGTACCATTTTAACTAATCATTTGGGTATGAAACATGTTGCTGCTCGGCTAGTCCCAAAAGATCTGAAATTTCTCCAAAAACTCAATCGCATGAAAGCCGCTGAGGACATGCTAGAACGAGTCCGTTCGGACCCAACATTCATGAAACGCATTGTTACTGGTGACGAGACGTGGGTTTACGAGTTTGACATGCAAACTAGTCAACAAGCTTTGGAGTGGCGCCTTCCAACTGAACCGAAACCGAAAAAACCACGCCAAAGTCGATCAAAAGTCAAAGTCATGTTGACTGTTTTCTTTGACTATCGCGGTGTTGTGCACTCTGAATTCTTACCGGAAGGTCTAACGGTAAATAAAGAATATTATTTGAGCGTTATGCGGCGTTTAAGAGAGCAAATTCGACGAAAAAGGCCAGATTTGTGGAAAGAAAATTCTTGGATTTTGCACCACGACAATGCGCCTTCGCACAAGGCTATCATTGTGAACGAATTTTTGACCAAACACTCAACAAATACCATCCAGCAACCACCATATTCACCAGATATGGCTCCTGCTGACTTTTTTCTTTTTCCTAAACTCAAATTACCACTTCGTGGCACCCGTTTTCAATCGATAGAAGACATAAAGGAGAATTCGCGGCGAGAACTGAACTCAATTCCGGAAGCAGCGTTTAAAAAATGTTTTGATGAATGGATTATTCGTTGGCGCAAGTGTATCGTTTCTAAAGGAGCATACTTTGAAGGTGATAAAATAAATTTGGATGAATAACAGACATTTTGTGTATTATTGATCTTTTCCCGGTACTTTCTTGACAGAGTAGTAGATACATTTAATTCAGATTATTTTCATGTAAAAATATCAAAAATAATCATTTTTAGTTCTAAATCTATCTGGCTAGCTTTTTCCCAACTATGTTGGGCTCGGCTTCCAGTCTAACTGGATGCAGCTGAATACCAGTTTTTTACATGGAGCGACTGCCTATCTGACCTCCACAACCCAGTAGCTGGGTAATACTATACCCCTTGGTAAAACTGGCAGGCAGATTTTCGGGCTTCTGACGACCGTAACGACTGTCAAAGATGCACAAATGACAGCCGGGACAAATGGCGTAACGTGCTTTCCGAGCCATGGAGGAGTCTCGGTATGTAAAGATGGTCACCAATCCACGGCCAAACCTGTAGCGTAGCGCGTAGCTTAACCTGATGAATCGACCTGTGCAGCTGTTATTACGACGCACGGCTGTTGTTGCTACGAGCTCTAAAGTATTCATTATTTTGAACGCCACTGCCACATAATACGTGACAAGCAAACGCATGCCCTGTACGCCAACGACACAAATATGTGGCAATGCGACACAAATATTTATATCGATATCTTAAAAATTTAAGCTCTCGTACGTATTTAATAACATGAAACAAATTAAAAGAAACCATGGATATTGGGAAATTCATGATGAAGAAGAAATAAATTTGGCGTGGAGAGCACGCGCGTGCGCTATGGCGTTCAAAAGGTTGAAGAGTAAGGAGAAAATGATTGCCGGCCGAGATCTTGGATAACCAATCGTGATTCAAGATTGCATTCCCAAGTTTTGTGACACGCCTTGATCGCGTGCCGGGACCCGTGTAATATTTTCTAATGAACTCAAACCCACGCTCTTAAACTGGAATTACCAATGTTTGGTGTAGAATAATAAAATCGTCATTAGCTATCCCATGTTTATACTTCTTACTGATAAGAGTATACACTACGTTATCTGTTTATTTATGAACTATTCTTCCCTGAATTTAAAGAGATAACAGCTGCTATCAATACTGTCCAATTCCCGCTTAATAATAATTCGTTGGGTATCAACTTACGAAAACAATGTCTTACATTTAATGAGATGTAAACTATCTTAATTAATGATTATGAATAAGTGGGAATCATACAAAGAAAATAAACAATATGTTTACGTAATTTTTTATTCAGTTTTTTTAACCAAACATAATAGGTTTTAAGATTCAATTTAAACAAATTGAATCTTAAAGATTCAATTCAAACATGCGACACACATAATGACAGATATCTGCAACTAGCGACTGGCCCCGGCTTCGCACCGGGTGCAATGTAGATGCTAAGATGCGGGCAAAGGCGTGGGCGAAAGCTAGTTGAATTATACCCATGAATCTTCTTCTACTCTATCTATTGATGAATGAAACCGCCCTAAAGTCCGTTACGAAGTTTAAAAGATCTAAACGTACAGAGACCAATACGGAAGGGCAACTTTGTTTTATACATGATAATAAGAAACAGAAAATATCTCTCTTCCTAACCCGATGATCAAACCTACACCAAATTCAGACTTCTAGATGAATGAAATATAATAATTATCTTAACATTGTTTCTCATAGACATATGTGAGGTCAATGTTATAAAGATAAGCTTGACACGTGATGTGTGCAAAGTCACAGAATCAATGAAATACGAGATTCTAAATGGTGACTCCCTTTTAAAGCTCTGTACCACCTGTTCCACCATTTCATGAAATCATGACCACACCCTGGCACTGATCTGCAAAATTCCAATACAACATGTAAGAAAATTTGAATGCTGCGGCCTTCTTTTTATTTTTTTTAAGGTTGTGAAATCATCCAATGACTGCTCCCGCTCTGGGTGGAGCGGAAGGGAGTGTCAGACTCTTACTGACTAAAACCCATCCATGTTCCTTCCGTAGCCATTTATGTTAGCGGGATAGCGGTAACCCTTTCGGACGATCCCGCTTACCCGGCAGGCTTGGCCCTGAGGGGCCCCTTCATATGCTGACATCTCTTTGAGGCGCGCGTGGAACATATACGCGCCGTCCGGCACAGGTCTGGTGCTGATCGGACGGTGAGTCACCCATTACTCACCGTCCGCAGGCCCGCGCCTACGGTGGCCGGGAGTCGTCACGTGGCTCCCGACGCCCGTGGCGTCTCCTGCGGCGGCTGGGACGGGAGGACCTTTCTCTCTCCCATCCCGCCACCTTCTTCGCGAAGAAGTGACTTTTTCGCAGAAGGAGGTGACTGCCTCCGACTCCCTCTCGCCCCGGACCATGGCTTGCACCAGGGCCGGGCGCGAGAGGTCGCCGCCGCCGGTCGCCTCTACGAGGACACGGCGGTGCTCCACCCAGGCGGGGCAGGTTTGCACCGTATGCTCTATCGTGTCCTCTGGGCGATCCTCGCAATGTTGACACCCGGGCGTTTCCTCCCGCCTGATGATGTGCAGGAACCTCCCGAAACATCCATGCCAGGTGAGGACTTGCGTCAGGCGGTAGGTGAGGGCGCCGTGAGGCCTCTCTAGCCACTCCTCAAAGAGGGGCATTACCGCCACTATCGTGGCGTGCTCAGTCGCTGATTCCAGGCCGCCATGAGATCGCGCCGGAGGTCCGTCCGCTCCGCCGCAATTTGCTGCGGAAACAGAGTTTCCCCCCGGCTTAGTACCTCCGCGCGCCACTCGTACAGGCGCGCGAGGACTATCGCCTCCAGATCCCACGGCGGCAGTCCGGCAAGGAGGCTTGCCGCCTCGCCCGAGATCGTGCGGTACCCCCGGATTAGCCAAATGGCTATCACGTTTTGGGGCGCGTTCAGATAGTGGGCGGCTCGCCGCCGCAGTGAACGCGCCCCCACCGGGGCCCCGTATAGGGCCATGGACCGCACGACTCCCGCGTAAAGCCTCCGGCAGGAGGCGTTTGGCCCCCTCAAATTGGGGAATGCTGCGGCCTACCTTAACGCATCCACCTTTTTTTTTTGAAGGTGGGAAATCATCCACTGACTTCTCCCGCTCTGGGTGGAGCGGAAGGGAGTGTCAGACTCTTACTGACTAAAACCCATCCATGTCCCTTCCGTAGCCCTTTATGTTCCGGGGTAGCGGTAACCCTTTCGGTCAATCCGCAGAAATTCTTAGAGTTATTTTTTGAACACCTTATTTAATAATATTAGTTTATTAGTAGGTAGTATTTATAAGAGGATAGTTGTAATTGGCTTTGAGACTAATGTACTGTCCTTGATCTGTTTGTTTTAGCTGTAAGTCTCCCATGTTATTTATTTAAATAAATAAATTAGTGGGATGGATGATATATCTAGAGCAGGCCCCAACATAGTTGGTAAAAGGCTAGGCAGATTGATTGTTTAATATATGTATTGATCGAAGTGTTCTGTTCCAGTTGGTAACATGCTTGTTCGGGATCCTGCAGGCGGTACTATGGCTGTTCTTCCGCGACATCGAGAGCACCTTCACGACCACGGCCGCGCTGTACCGAGGCGTGATCATGGAAGCTCAGCTGATCGTCATATTTGTACTATATGCGCTGGACATCATGTTCCATGTTGTTTTGATCGTTGGGGCTCATTTGGTAAGGGTATTTTCCATAACTTATTTTTTGGTCAAAGAATCAGCATTGCCATACAACGCGGCAATGCTGCCAGCCTTTTGGGAACTTTTCCTGTTGACAGCGATGTGGACGAATTTTTTTATGCTCTTTGATTATTAAACATATCATTTCTGCACATATTATTATGAATATTTAGCTTTTAAATGTAAATATGTAATTATCCTATGTTGATTAAAACGTTATCTAATAGCTTAAGATTAATTTTACACTAGGAATTTTAGATAGGATAGGTACAGCCACGAGCACCAATATGTATACACTTGGCAACATTCATAGGCGACTTTCTCGTGGAATAACGATAATTTTGTGATAATAGAACCTATTTCAAATTAGTATGGGTTCCCAAATACGATAACGCCCGTAACAACGTAAAATTACAATAAATGCAGAAGGAGAAAATCACTTTTTAATGTTGCTCAGTGTTTACATATTGGTGCTCGTGAACAGTCACGCCTAGCTGTATTTTAAAGATGATATTCTTAAATGAATATAGCCAGAAGATCTAACCCAGGACTCCACACACAATTTGCAAACAACCAATGTGGAATTAGTTTGACTTCCAGTATGAGAAAATGGAGTAAAATCGGGATTCTAAGGCAAATAGTGAAAGACACAGTTGAACGAATTTAAATCAACCATGATAGGCTATGTGTAGTTGGTTTAATAAATTACATATTTGACCCCGTGGCTTGTCTAAAACCGGGTATACCCAATTCTTGAACAACAACGGAACTCATTAAACCCGAAACTCATCAAAATCGGGAACCCGGAGAATTTGATGAGTACCGTCTCGTACAGCCTTCATGGGCAAAATTAAAAATTTACCTTTAAGTCATTGCACCCATGCATGCCTCCTTCACGTATGTTTTGAATAAAATAATGATAAATGAACTAAATTATACCTCACACGGTTTTGCCCCAAACACAGTTTACGCAGTCAGAATCAAAAATAAGCTCAAATTTTGGCGCTTTCAAGACTTCCGTTCATTCACACTTTAAGTATGCTTAATCATTGCTCGAAAACAATTTCCAATCACTTGTTTTATCCAAGGCATTTAATGTAATTAGGCCCATGGGCAGCATAAAAACTCTAACACCAGGTTAGTCACTAACCACACGAAAAGAAGGAAGAACATCATTAGACCAAAAAGTTCGTTCGTAAACGGTCTCAAGCCAATAAAAATCGCCTGTCTTCGGTAACCTGGCGGTTTTATTAAAATAGACCCCATGGTTAGAAGTTAAACTTAAGGGAAAGATATATAAAAGCATGGTTAGACCTGCCGTCCTGTATGGATCAGAGTGTTGGGCCACAAAAAGAATGAATGAAAGACAATTGCATGCAGCTGGGATGAGAATGCTATTGTGATTGTGCTATGCATAATGAGGATGGCTATACAAGTAGAGGGACACCAAAGAAACGATGGATGGATTGTGTGAAAGATAGTTTGGCTAGAAAGGGAGTGATTACCAAGATGACGACTAATAGAGAAGTATGGAAGAAAAAGACATGTTGCGCCGACTCCAAATAAATTGGGATAAGGGCAGGAGAATGATGATGATGATGGTTAGTTAATTTCACCTATCTTAATTCTGAGTAAATATCTTCCAGAAAAGGCGTCGTCTCCTGCGCGTGTACTACTACTACCAGCTGTCAACGATGGTGGCTACCTTCGTTGTGGTGCTGATCACCTACATCGACCTGGACAGGTTCCCTCGGTGGAACTTCGTCGTCACTGAGTTCTCTCTCGCATTCACCGGTTTTGGTAATGTATCAATCCTTCTTCTATACTAATATTATAAAGCTGAAGAGTTTGTTTGTTTGTTTGTTTGAACGCGCTAATCTCTGGAACTACTGGTCCGAATTGAAAGATTCTTTTTGTGTTGGATAGTTCATTTATCGAGGAAGGCTATAGGCTATGTAACCGCGCGGGAGCAGCTAGTAATATTATAAATTTGAAAGTTTGTGAAGATGTTTGGATGTTTGTTACTCAATCACGCCAAATTCAAAATGTTAGATAGTATTTCTGAAAGTAATTACAAAGCTCCCGCGCCACCAAGACTCACCACGCAGTATGCGGCCAGCCTGCTACCGAAGACGAATACTTACAAACTCTTTCGTAAAGATGAAACATTGAAACAGTAATTTAGCGGGGCGCATCATATTTCCGTAGTTTGTTTATAAAATAATATTTATTTTCTCACCACAATACATATACTGGGTGTAACCGAAAGGGTATATACATACAAAAGGATACGCGGATATAAAAGATATGTGAAAAAAAATCAGCTGTCCTTCATTTCGACGAGTCACGTGACCAAAAATGTATAGAACAGCTATTTTTTTTTGCGATTTCGGAGTTGGTCCCATAGTAAAAGTTGTTCAATTTTGTGGTCTGTAGCATATGCTTTTGTATGTATTTAGCCTTTCGGTTACACCCTGTATAACAGTACATTTTATTAACGGTTTAGACAATTAAAACAAAAATTATGAATATTATATTCTGGGGAGACTGGTGCCTAGACGGAAAGTCTGTGTTTCAGGACACCACATTTATAGTTAGTTTATGTACAGAGGCTAGCACATCAAGTTAACACAATCTGTCAAATTTCTTTGATAGTATTTCAACTTCATTGCAAAGACATAAGGTTCAATTTTAATTGAGAAAATTTGACAGTTAGGGATAGCTTGATGTGCTGGCGTCTGTACAGAGACCGTAGATAGTGAGCTCCCTACCACCTTGCCAAAGATTTCTCACATAACATTTGTGTATAGTGTTACAGATATATCTGCTACTCCTAGTCCGCAGTGAGTTACGCAAGGAGAGGTACCAGGAGGGCAGTTCCAGCTACACCAACCACATAGCTGAGGTCTTCGTAGAACCACCACTCAGGCGGCAATGGAGGACATTTATTTTGTAGATTTAATAAAAACATAGTTATTGTTGGTTATTCTTTTATTAATAAACTTACGATATTATTACGTACTTACAATATTATGAAGCTACAGAATTATGTTGCTTATAAAATAGATAAACAATTTTCATGTCTGACGAAAAATGCTCTCTAGACTATTATACAGGGTGTAACTGAAAGGGTATATACATACAAAAGGATATGCTACAGAACACCTATCAGCTCAGCTGTTCCTTACATTTCGAAGAGTCACGTGACCAAAAATTTATAGAACAGCTGTTTTTTTGCGATTTCGGAGTTGGTCCCGTAGTAAAAAAAAAGTTGTTCAGATTGGTGGTCTGTAGCTGTGCTTTTGTATGTATACCTGTACTCTTTTGGTCACAACCTGTATAGTGTTAAATTAGCTTAAAATAATCAAATAAAATGGTTAGACTGTTTCGGAATTTGTAATATTCTCATCGTAACTGTATCTGTTGACCAGCCTCCTTACTAAACCTATCAGGAGTACTTCCAGACCTGTTAAAAGAGAAAACACATTATACATAGGTATACCTACCGAACAAACACGCAAGTCATAAGTTATTTAAAGAAAAGAATAAAGTGTCTATAAACTGCCTGGCTAGCCTTTCCCAATTATGTTGGGGTCGGCTTCCAGTCTAACTGGATGCACCTGAATACCAGTATTTTACATAGAGCTACTGCCTATCTGAACTCCACAACCCAGTAACTGGGTAATGCGATACTCCTTGGTAAGATAGGCTGTCAGATTATCGGGTTTCTGACGACCTGTAACGACTGTCAAAGAAGCACAAATGACAGCTGGGACCAACTGCTTAACGTGCTTTCCTAGGCACGGAGGAGTCTCGGTATGTAAAGTGTTTGTAAACTAAAACACAATATTTTTACCTAACACAAAAAAAAAAAAACAATGACCTCATGACAAATTATATTGAGTACGACGCCATCTTTGACTCTAAAAGATTTTCTCGGCTGTCACTGCGCAAGTAGGTATTTACAGAGAAAACTTGACACTTCATTGCCAAATGTTGTTTCAAGTGATACTTTTTATGAAAACAATCATCTTGCAGTCAGGTAAAAATAAGGTAAGCAGGATTGTCAGAAAGAGTTACCGCTATTCCGGAACATAAAGGGCTTAGGAAGGAACATGGATGGGTTTTAGTCAGTAAGAGTCTGACACTCCCTTCCGCTCCACCCAGAGCGGGGCAAGACATTGGATGAATTCCCGCCCTCAAAAAAAAAAGTTAAAATAGGGTACTTACAAATATCCAAAACGGCAGCAATGCCAAACAGAAGAGCGTCATTTTCAACAATCGGAAAATCAGCAACATGATAAGTTAAGTAGATCTCTCCGAAGAAAGGGCCATTTCCATAGTCCAGTGTCAAACAGAGAATCACCGCTATGATGTAGGTAATAAGGGTTAGTATGCTGTAGCCGTAGTAAGCTCGGTAGAGTCTGGCACTTTGCTGAAAAAAAAAATGTTTTGGTTCAGAATTAAAAAAATATTCCGAATATATACAGGAACCTACAGCTCGAGGACGGGGATATTGAAAACTGATAGGCCTTTTGTAATAAAGTAGAAAAACTATCAAAGAAATTTGACAGATTGAGGTAACTTGTGCTGGCCTCTGTACATCCTTAACACCTGTGGGCCTAGCACGACGTATGGGCTAAACATGACGTAAATTTGAACGTGTAGCGCGGCAGACGCACATGCCTTCACAGCGCCCTTCAATCAATCTGCCTAGCCTTATCCCAACTATATTAGGGTCGGCTTCCAGTCTAACCAGATGCAGCTGAATACCAGTATTTTAAATGGAGCGACTGCCTATCTGACCTTCACAACTCAGAACAGGGTAATGTAAAAGCGCCCTTAATGTTGGAAATTCTTGTTTCACTCATAATATTTACCTAGTTTGCAGCTTTTTCATAAGGTGACACTATTTGTGATTGTCACAAAAATGTAAACAAAAATGCTACTTGTAATTTAAATAAACAAAAGTTGCTGATTAATAAAGTTTGAATCCAAAATGAATCTGATCTGATCAGTCTGAATTTACGTTCATGTTGCGTCATCGATTGTTTTATTCCTACCTTATTGCCTTTAACGCTACTAAATACGAGCAGTCAATTTGCATAAATAATAATAATCTTCTTCTTTTCGTGTGGTTAGTAACTAACCTGGTGTCAGAGTTTTAATGCTGCCCATGGGCCTCTGACTTAGCATCACATGCTGTTGAGAAATATCTCTCGGGCATGCCGGTTTCCTCACGATGTTTTCCTTCACCGATTTTAAGCTAGTGATAACTATACAATACGCACATGAATCCGAAAAATCAGAGGTGCGTGCCTTGGGTTCAAACTCAAGACCTATGACTTGACAGTCGGCGGTCACACCACTAGGCTATCACTGCTCAAAATAATAATAATAATAATAAGTCACTTATTTAAGATTCATCGTGAGATTGCATCCACATAAAATATACAACGTTCAACGTTCATAACTGTCAACGCAGTGATAGTGGTGTGACCGTCGGAATGCCAAGTAATAGGTCTCGAGTTCGAACCCAAGGCACGCACCTCTGATTTTACGGATTCATGTGCGTGTTGTTTGGACTTGCTTAAAAAACGGTGAAGGAAAACATCGTGAGGAAACCAGCATGTCTGAGAGATTTTTCTCAACAGCAAGTGAAGCTAAGTCAGAGGCCCATGGGCAGCATAAAAACTCTGACACCAGGTTAGCCGGTAACCACACGGAAAGAAGAGGACTGTCATCACCAATAAAGTCAAGCATTTTACTACCGTCAATATTGCGGTTTGTCGGCCATATTGAGTGAATAAGGGTCCTCTTACATGAGCACGCGCGCATAACAGGAAGTTCAGAATAAAAGCGTTAATTAATGTGATACATAATTATTGCTAAACAGAACTATAACACAGTTTAATTCAAATGTCCTTCCATCGAGGTGATGTCAAGCTTTGAATTGTATAGACTGGGCTCAATGGGTGCCTCCAACACTTATCATGTGTTTTGTTTTTATAAATTAACAAAACGTCCATATTCTCCAAATAAACACTTTAGTGGGAAAGGAGGAACAGAGTGGAAAGTCCCTCCATTGAAAAGGGAGGATTCTCCAACCAGACAGGTGTTGCGTCTGGCCGGCTTCTGCCCGACAGCTCTTAGTCGGGGCTGAGTATATATGTCAGTCCGCGCGTTAAACTCTGCTTGCGCGATGTAGGATTGGTGTGACGTAGTAGTGTCGTTACATATCAGCATTTTTGACACTTCGCTCGGTATCAGTGAATTTCCTATGTGGCTGGATAGATGTCGCCACAACACCACCACATCCAAATTTCTCGCCCAATTTGAGTTCTATGTAATAGGGGTAAGCTAAGTGCCCTTTGCCACTATCCGGGCACACATCCAGGACCCGGGTTTTATAACGGAAAAACTCAATAACAGTAGCTTGAACCGGGCATAGTACACAGGATCCTACAAAAAAGTTTCTATTATAATTCACCTTGACTCCAGCGTTGATGAATGTGATAATCATTACAAGTTCTATTATTTGTATAATTATAGCAGGTACTGCAAACAACAAAACAGTGATAGCATTTGCACTATCCTCAAACCCCTCATGGAAGTAGCGTCCATAGAATTGCCAAGTCACTATCGCTAATACACCGGTCCATATGACTGACACTACCTGCAAATTAAAAAAAAAACATTATTTTTTATGGGCTTTATGGACATGGAGTTAGCTAGGCTCAAATTGCAAATTAGAGAGAAAAATGGAATGAATTAAGAACGACCTTGGCCCTGGAGAGGGACAAAACAGGCTCAGGACACAAATAACCCAGAAAAGAAGGGTCCCGAGAAAAGGCGATTGGCAGCGGCGGCGACCTCTCGCGCTCAGCCCTGGTGCAAGCCATGGTCCGGAGCGAGAGGGAGTAGGAGGCAGTCACCTCCTTCTGCGAAGCAGTCATGCTCGCGAAGGAGGTGGCGGGATGGGAGAGGGAAAGTTCCTCCGGCCAGCATATCAAGTTACCCCCAATCTATCAAACATTGATAGTTTTTCAACTTTATTACGAAAGCATAAGGTTAATTTTCAATTGGAAATAATTGACAGTTTGGGATAGCTTGATGTGCTGGCGTCTGTACAAACTTACTTACAGAAATAAAATGTATAAATTTAACTTACCAATCGCAGACAAGCCCAAAACAATAAGCAGCGCCTAATAACTTCATCGGTCTGATGATGGAAATCCTTATCATTGGACCGTCCTGGTTTGGTTTTTTCACTGGTAGCCATCAGAGGCGCCAATTTTGGAGTATACATTATACTCAAATCGTTCAAAAATACTGATTGTGACCGAAACCAGCAATGTTTTATAGGTGACACCTGAAAAAGATCCTTGGGTCATTATCTGCTAGTAGCAATTGCCTGAGTTTTTACATTACCCTTTCAAAAACGAACTAAAGCCTTCATCACACGTATCGAGTAGATGGGCGAGACAGCGAAAATTCGAGTTAAATGTCGCTTATGCACTGATCACGTCCAGTTTCATTAGTAGAATACTGCATTAAAATTTGTTACGCAGTTTAGACGAACAATGCGGTCATACAGACAGACCGGAAAAGAGAATTAAATATAATTATGAATTATATTTTTCCTTTTGTTTTTAACGGGTCAACTGGCTTCTAACTGACAAGTTGTTATAAATATTATTAAGACATTATAGTTTTTACATTATAAAGTTAAGTTTGTTTAGAAATACCAAATCTCCAATTACACTAAGAGCATGTTTCAAACAATTATGTTCTCTATGTACAAAGCACAACAAGTTACCCCAATCTGTCAATTTTTTTGTTAGTTTTTCAACTTTATTCCAAAACATTATGGTTCATTTTCAATTGGTAAATGTTGACAGTTTGGGATAGCTTGATGTGCTGGCGTCTTGTACAGTTAAAATTTTCAATTTTCTACTAAAGTACCTATTTCTAGATATTTTATCATGGTATAAACTCAGTATAATCGGAACCATCATATTATGACATGGGTATTTTCTTCAAAGTTGCAATTTTTTATTGCATAAGAAAAATGCCTTTGAATTTATAATGATTTTGTATATTATAAGGTGTTCAAAGAATTAACTCTAAGAATTCCGTGGTAGCATTGTGCTCATCGTTACGAACAACTTTGATTATGAGAACTACTTTGATAATTGCATTAATATTTGTACACCATTAAATGGTAGGCATAGTGATCATCCATACTGACTGTAACATCTATTATATACCTATGTTCACATATAAATAAATTGAATTGAATTGAGATAAACCCTGAAATCGCGAAAAAAATATGAGCTGTTCCATACATTTAGTAACTCAATAAAATCAGTTAATTTTTTAACACCTCATATAAATATTTGCGTAACTATAAGGTGCTTATGTACGTAACTGAATAAAATATATCTCAAGTAAATAAATACATAAATGTCGTTAACACAATAATATTATACCACAGAGCCTTGAAAAAAAAAAACGTTTTTACAAAAAAAAAAACAACCGACCTCCGATAAAACACTACAAAGTGGAAAATAATTTTAGTTTTGGAAATCAGTGTCTTTGGTTTTGTGTTTTCGGTTTTTGCCACCGACTAAACTCTCTTCTGACTTTCTTTTTGAACATAACCCCTGTGTCCCAACAGTGGGAATATAATAGGCTAATTATGCAGGTATAAAGTAGGAAAGTTCAAAATAAAAAAAAATAAACATACCTGAAGCAAATCTGAAAGTTTGGCTTGTCACTAAAAACACTTAGTCACTCTATATATTTTCTGTTTTTTATTTACGTCTGCTCCCCTCTCAGTACTTATTAACACTGTTTAATTAATCTGTTGTGTTTTCTTAATTTATATAATCGTGAATTGCATAGTTATAGTGTCAATGAGTTTCAATGTGTGCGTGGATACGTTTGTTTGTAAACAATAAAAACCCCTTTTATCTCAGTATGGAATAGTTGGGTTTATTATTGCTTTTCTGACATTCGGGTTGTTTCTTTGTTACGAGTTTCCACCAGCGAAGCTACACATGGTAACCCATCCACGTGCTAACCGCGGTGAGTGTTGCTTAACCTCAAATTTCGACCCGGTCGGTTGTTATTACTAGACAAAAGGTGTATTTATATATTGCAGGAAAAATAAAAAGACTGTCTCTTACTTCTTCTTTTCGTGTGGTGAGTGATTAACCTTTTTTTTTTTTTTTTAAGGCTGGGAAATCATCCAATGACTGCTCCCGCTCTCGGTGGAGCGGAAGGGAGTGTCAGACTCTTACTGACTAAAACCCATCCATGTTCCTTCCGTAGCCCTTTATGTTCCGGGGTAGCGGTAACCCTTTCGGACAATCCCGCTTACCCGGCAGGCTTGGCCCTGGGGGGCCCCTTCATATGCTGACATCTCTTTGAGGCGCGCGTGGAACATATACGCGCCGTACGGCACGGGTAAGTGATTAACCTGGTGTCAGAGTTTTAATGCTGCCCATGGGTCTGTGACTTAGCATCACCGGTTTCCTTACGACGTATTCCTTCACCGATTACTTACTATTATTATTATTGTCCCTTACTAACTCACTATTATAGAACTCGGTTAAAACATTTTACATACAAACTTACGAGTGAGTTTTTAGGGTTCTGTACCCAAAGTTTAAACGAGACCCTATTACTAAGACTTCGCTGTCCGTCCGTCCGTCCGTCTGTCACCAGGCTGTATCTCATAAACCGTCTTAGTTAGATAGTTGAAATTTTCATAGATGATATATTTATGTTGCAGCTAACAACAAATACCTACCTAAATAGAAAAAAATAATATTTAAGGGGGCTCCCATACAATATACTTGTTTTTTTGGAGTTTTTATAGATTAGATAATGGTACAGAACCCGTCGTACGCGAGTCCGACTCGCAATTGACTGGTTTTTTCTATATATACAAAGCTATATTAAATAGGATTGATACAATTTTCTCTTTGTACACGCACGTTTTTTATGCCGCATAAAACTTTGGTTTCGGCTTGAGAACACTTCAGGTTTATTTTTATCGTTCGATAAGGCTGAGGAGCTCGTAGCTAAGTACTAACAGCCGCACAGGTCGATCCATCAGGTTAAGCTACGATTGCCAGGGTTGGCCGTGGATTGATGACCATCTTTACATACCGAGAGTCCTCCGTGCCTCGGAAAGTACGTTAAGCTGTTGGTCCTGGCTGTCATTTGTGCATCTTTGACAGTCCAAAAACCCATCCATGTTCAGAAACCCATCCATGTTCCTTCCTTAGCCCTCTATGTTCCGGGGTAGCGGTAACCCTTTCGGACAATCCCGCTTACCCGGCAGGCTTAGCAGATAGGCAGTCGCTCCATGTATAATACTGGTATTCAGCTGCATTCGGTTAGACTGGAAGCCGACCCCTACATACAAAGTTGGGAAAAGCAAATGATGAAGGCTCGTATGCAGGTTGCTGGAGAATTCTGTAAATTGTGCCATAGGGTCATAATTCGGGGAACAGTTTTCATGAGTCGAGAGGGAATGATTGCAGTGGCACGTTTGGCAGTTGCTATTAAGGGTCACTTTCATTGTTCATTTTCAATGTGTGTGAGTTTCTGCATGCATTTTACCGACCGATGAATTTCATTGGACGATACGCCTACTGACTTTGATTTTCATTCCCTCTCCTGTGGGGAGTTCCCACAAGCTGTATATCAACCAATCGACTAATGAAAACGGGCCTTAGCACCGATCGATTCAGCTTATACCTTGCTGTCCTCCCCCAGAGACGCCGTAAGCCGAGGTCCGTACCCCACAGAGGGTGCCCTTAGCGTGTAATCGCTAGGTTTGTAAGTTTTATTAAGCCCTGACTGGAGGCTACAATTCTTTGTGGCATCCACAGGCAAGTCCTGTTAAGGAGTAGACCACCCTATGGTTGAACTGCGAGATGCCATTGTTAAAAAAAAAGAAATTACATTACATTATCATTAAAAAAAATACGTTGTAAGTATACCTATACTATACGACGTGTTTTTTTTATATCCCATACCTAATTCCAGGGTTACAATTTATAAGTTAAAATAATACGATAGTTCTAGAATATATGGTCCAAAAATGCATACTTTCAAAGATATCATCAATCATAATTAAATCACGTACCTATTCGGTTCATTGATAAAACGATTAGTTCATTTTCATTCAAATTTTAAGCTAAGATAATGCAACGTTGTCATGCTCGTGTCTAAATAATAACAACCGCACATCGATCCTTCAGGTTAAGCTATGTTTGCCGCGGTTGGTCCGTTGATTGGTGACCATATTTACATATCGAGACTGCTCCGTGCCTCGTAAAGCGTCGATCTTTGACAGTCGTTACGGGTCGTCAGAAGCTCGAAAGTCTGACAGCCAGTCTTGCGAAGGGTTATCGTATTACTGAACGGGTTGTGAAGGTCAGATAGGCAGTAGCTCTATTTCAAATTTTCAGCTGTATCCGGTTAGATTAGAAGCCTACCCCAACATAGTTGTGAAAACGATAGGTAGATTGATTTTGGTGTTTTACATCACTACGTAGTATAAAACAAAGTCGCTTTCTCTGTCCCTATATCCCTATGTATGCTTAAATATTTAAAACTATGCAACGGATTTTGATGCGGTTTTTTAATAGATAGAGTGATTCAAGAGGAAGGTTTATGTGTATAATTTGTCGATATATTATGCGGGCGAAGCCGCGGGCGGAAGCTAGTTGATAATAAATGTAGAATTATTAATTAAATTACTCCTAATTATATTTGAAAAATAATAACAAAAAAAAATATAATTCAAAAATAATTCATATGCCGGTTGATTGGGATATCAAAAGAACAACCTGTATATCAACTAAGTTAAGAAGTGTAACATATTACCATCTCTCTGAGGTGCTCGTGGCTGAGTGGCAGATAGTTCTGCGAGTTAAACTTTGTTAGCCTAGGTCACTCCATCGATGGGTGCGCGAAGTGCGCGAAGTGTGCCCCTTCGGACTATGAGAGTACAAAGAACAGAGTGTGCACGGGTTTTTGTGCTCACAATAGTGCACTATACTTAGCGTGTCGATGGCAATCTAAATGTACTCGACCTAGAATTTGTTTACGTGTTTGGCGCCATCACTAGCGTCCATCAGTTCCTGTAACGTGCATACGGCAGGACACACAGGACACGATATTAAGTGTCCCATCGTTTGTGGAACAGCACCACATTTACCCTACAAGGCGGAGTTGTATATGAATCTTCACCTCAGCAGCTTTTCCTTGCTTCGGCCTACCTGTTTAAAGACTTCCAGGTTCGCGCCCAGAAGAGAGACCTTGACCAGGTGGAACGAATGGAGTGGGTAAGGAAGCACTGTCTTGTCACAGCTTCAGTCTTTCTTTTGATGGTTAGACAGTGAATGGAACGACACACTTTAAAAAACTGCACTTTATTAACTCGTGCGCAGTTGCAAAGTATCTCCCTCACACACACTCACAAACACACCCTCACACGATCACACATACAATCAGACATATGCACACATGGATACACACCTACCTCCACACATACACCTCAAACAGGTATTGTATAATGTAAAATTGTCAAAATCTTATTGCATAAAATCTGTATAAAACTACTGGGAGAAGACACTGATTCCTATTTTTATGTCAATAAAGATTATTATAGATTATTATCTCTTTTAATTGATCGTCGTGATCGTAATTCGTTTCATGCGAAATAATAGGGCAAATATTTAAATTTAATTTCTGAAAAATATTTTAAAATTGACAGTGAGTAATAACACAACCGACTTTACACATCATCGTTCTGACAAAAACAAAACAAAAACATTTCTAATTTCAGAGAGCATAATATTTTTTATATTAGTGGGTGTCTTTCAGATACAATCTTCTGCTCCTAGGCCATACAAAGCTTGGTACAGAGGTCAACATATCAAGCAACCTCAATCAATTTAATTTCTCCGATAGATTTTCAACTTTATCAAAAAAAACTTAAGGTTCATGGTTAATCAGGAATATTTGACAGTTTGGGATAGCTTGATGTGCTGGCGTCTGTACTAGAAGGAAAGGTTCAGGTACACTAACCGCACAGCAGAGGCTTTCGGACCACAAATGAAGCGGCTATGGAAGGCTTACTGACTCTGTAAATGTAAGGTGTTCCGTCGTGTGTCTAACCCCGAGACGTCAGGTCCTTGTCACTATTTCTTCGGAACCCGCACTACAAGGCCTCTGACGGCGCGACCACGCGTCCGGGTTCAACAAAAAGTGACAAATAATGAAATGAGATATTGGGTAGGATGAGGCCTAAATCATCAAATGACCCCTCCCGCTCTGGGTGGAGCGGAAGGGAGTGTAAGACTCTCAGTGACTAGAACCTATTCATGTTCCTTGCTTAGCTTTTTATGCCTTGGATTCGAACTCGAGATAGGTCTCGTGACTTGGCAGTCCGACGGTCACATCACTAGGCTATCACGGCTTTTTGCATCTGAATGTAATTTAAATTGATATTGTATATAATTATGATCACTTGCTTAAAAATCGAAAACATCGTGAGGAAACCAACATGTCTGAGAAATATTTTTCAACGGCATGTGTAGCTAAGTCAGAGGCCCATGGGCAGCATAAAAACTCTGACACCAGGTTAGTCTATTGACTAACCACACGAAAAAGAACGAAAGAAGTCCTTTATGTTCCGGGGTGAATTCCGGAACATAAAGGACAGTGGAATACGTCTGTACCGTCCGGCATGGGCCTGGTCCTGATCGGACAGTGAGCTACCCATTACTCACCGTCCGAAGGCCCGCGCCTACGGACCATGGCCGGGAGTCGTCACGCGGCTCCTGACGCCCGGAGCGTCTCCCGGGGCGGCTGGGACGTGAGGTTCTGTCCCTCAACCATCCCGCCACCTCCTTCGCTAGCATGACAGGTTCACAGATATTGACAGAGATATTGATTGGCCTCATCCTAGGCCTGACCCTTTGGGGAAAATAGGCGTGGGGTAATGTTATGTAGAATTAATAAAAAAAGTAATATTGAGAATATTTTATTAATAAACAATAGTATCTATTGTGGACTTACAATATTTATTAAGCTACATGATATTGGCAACGGCCAGTTTTGCTAACAAAATTCGTTGGGATGTTGGTTAGATTTCCGTTTCATATTGAAGTATTTGATCTAATATTCTAAAAGAAGACTAGCTATTGACTCTGCTCTTCTCTTCTTCTTCTCATTTTTCTTTCTTTCTTGTCTTTGTTTATTTATATAAACTACGAGCTAGGTGTATTTATGAAAGAAAAATGGAAAATGTTTTTAACAATAAAATAATTAAAAGAACTGGTTCAGCTATTTCAATAAATATCACTGACTAGAGGTTTTATTTTTCATTACTGTATTTGTTTATTAAACCTTTTATTGAAACTATTAAAAATATTTCCAGACCTGTAAAGAAAGAAAAAACATTAATTTTTGAGACAAAATAATAACCGAATGAACGAACATAAACAATGTAAAACGCCTTTTTCTGAGGTGTTTTAAAAACAAACACCAATAATAAAAATTACTTTCATGGAAGGCGTGATCATCAAATGTTTCTTGTTAATCGGTTATTTCATAACTTCTAGGTACTTACAAATATCCAAAATGGCGGCACCACAAAATATAACAAATTCATATTCAACCCTCGTAAATACCCTGACATGATAAGTTATGTATATGTCTACGAAAAAGTGTCCAATGTCTGGGTTCAGTGTGTAATTCAATGTCAACGCTATGACGTAGGTAATAAGGGTCAGTATGCTGTAGCGGTAGTAAGCTCGGTAGAGGCTGGTATTTTTCTGAAAAAAAGACATCGAACAATCAGTATATTTCATTTAACTTAGATAAGGTATATCGAAAACTAATGGGTGATGAATAAAAACTCACGGTCCCCAGAGATAACCTTTGCTTGACCTCATAATATTTTAGATACTACAGCAAAAGCCGGGACTTAGTTTTAAACCGAAAACATTTTAATTGTGAGTAAGTTAGAGAGATCATTGTCTTCTTCTTCAATGTATCGATGATTTTCTTTTTAATCATGTATATTCGTACTAGTCGCGGGCAAACCCCCGCGACTTAGTCCGCGTGAAGTTCACTTATTTCACAATATCGGGCGGGAAAAAGCAAGAAATCACAGGTTTCCCATACAAACTTACATCCCCTATATCCCCCCATAGAAATATTTTTTACACAAAAAGCCTATGTCCTTCCCCGAGATGCAATCTATATCTCTGCCAAATTTTATTGAGATCCGTTCAGTACCTAGTTTAGAAGTGAAAAGGTTCCAGACAGACAGATTTACTTTCGAATTTAGCATGGAGTTAGCTTATACAGGCAGATTCATGTGCGTATTGTATAATTATCACTTGCTTAAAAATCGGTGAAGGAAAACATCGTGAGGAAACCAGCATGTCTGAGAGATATTTCTCAACAGTATGTGATGCTAAGCCAGAGGCCCATGGACACCAGGTTAGTCACTAACCACACGAAAAGAAGAAGACAAACACTACGTAATACAGTCTAATTAGTAGCAGAAATCAAATATAATCTTAATAAATACAAAGTCTACAATGCTTGCTGTAAAAATATAATCATAGTAAATACAAACTGTACAATGCTTGCTGTAATAGGAGGAATATGATATGTTTCCATAAAAGGGCTAGGCTAGGTTCTCCCTAACCCATGGATCGGAAACATAACTGACGATGTGTGGCTGAACTGTAGGCTCACCTCTGACTAATTCTTCGGGAAATAAAGAGTCATGGCATGTGTATGTTATGTTTTTCAATAACCAGGCACCTATCCCGTTGTTACAAACTTAGAAGACCCGTTATCACTTTACCCAAGATCTAAGGCAGAACCCGGCGCTCTGCAGTCGCCCTTGTGACCGTAGGTCAAACGAAAATTTTTAATTTAGTGGTTTACCTTGACTCCGGCTATGATGAATGCGACAATCATCCCAAATTCCACTAGTTGTAAAAGTATACACCCTGATCCAAATATCAATCGATTGGGGTCACTGTTTTCGTTACTTCCGGGTGATAAAAGGTGTGCGAAACTTCCTACTGCTATTAACGCAGTCCATAGCGCTGACACTACCTGTAAAGAAATAAAAAAGACGAATTTGCAATTAACTAATAATAAAAATTACAGTCCACTTTCGCCACCCAATCCCATAATCCAATATCTTCGTTTCCATATCCTTTTTTTTTTTGAGGGTGGGAAGTCATCAAATGACTGCTCCCGCTCTGGGTGGAGCGGAAGGGAGTGTCAGACTCTTAGTGAGTAAAACCCATCCATGTTCCTTCCTTAGTCCTCTATGTATAGTGGCGTGTGTGTTGGATCATTTAGCTCCCTTCAAAATGGTTGAGCTGAATGGTGCTAATCCATGCGTCATGTTCGTGAACGGGCGCTGTCGGTAGAGACTGGTCATCTCTTAGCGGCCATGGCTTGTTTTAATTTAATTTTTGAACTTTTTTTTTTACATATTTTATATTGGATGCTTTCACCTTTCTGCATCGTTCTCACATGTATAATAATAATAATATGATCTATGTAACCAACATTTTGTAACCATATTTTGTTTAAAAGAGTGTCCATGGAGTTTCTTGCCCGTTCTTCTCCATAGGTACCTACTGCTTTGGAATGGGCAACTAGCTTCATCTCTCTGACTGACCGACACCTTGACAATTCAAAAGTGCCTGTAATTGGTTTATTTGAAATAAATAATTTGAGTTTGAGTTTGAGTTTATGTTCCGGCGTAGCGGTAACCCTTTCGGACAATCCCGCTTACCCGGTTGTTTCCCTATCCTACACCAACTGGGGCTTGTGCTAGAGTTAAATATTAGATGAAAGTTCGTATAGAACACGTCACTTTTAACGATGGACAAAAGATATCGGACACACGGCTATTAATAATTTATTAAGCAACATAGGATAATTACATATTTACATTTTAAATCTAAATATTCATAATAATATGTTCCGAAATAATATGTATAATAATCAAAGAGCATCAAAAAATTCGTATAATTTACATATATTTTTGGACTTACCAATCGCAGAAATGCCCATACTAATAAAAAGACTCTTAGAGCGTCTAAATAGGAGGTAGGATGAACACTAGGTGGAGGTGGAGCGACGGTGGAGCTAGGTCGAGGTTCAGGACGAGGTGGATCACGAGTATCATGCTGTTGGAAAACTTCAGTGATAGGTATTGAATGCCCTGATGCTGGAGAGTATACTGAACGGGTTAAGACTGGAGGGTATGTTGGTCGAGCTGAATTTGGAGAGTACATTGTGAATGCCTGAAAAATATATAAAATAAACAATGTTATTTGTATCTTAGAACGGACATAGGATTAAGTAACTTTTAAGTACTAGAGTATACTAGATAAAGTACCAGAAAACTCTCTGACTAGGATACTGTAACAAATACAGTATGTTTATTAACGCAAGGTAATCCCGTTAACCTGCAATAGTATAGCGTTCATACAGCCTAAAAAAAATGCCATAAAAAAAACAACTGATACCTAGACTTATGTTCAAATAACTCGTCAAAATGTAGGGAGTATCGGATGCTATCCGCCTTTCGTTAAATTAGTATACTGTATGTGACATGCTAACTCTATAGCATTTAAACAAAACTAACCTACAACAAAGGTTAAGTAGATAAATAAAAATTGTAAAATTTTTATCGATTAACTTAAAAACACTAGTTTTATAAAGAAATCTCTATGCTATGGATAAACGATATTGATTTATTTCTTCTATTTCTGGACACTTAATGATCATTGAACAATATATTAATTTAATTAAGCAAGAAAATATCGTACCTGAAGCAATGCTGGAAGCTGTTTTCACTTAAAAGGCACTAAGTAGTCACTCAAATTATCTGTTCTTATATTGTGTCTTCTCCTCTCAGAGTATTAATCAAGACTGTTAAATTATTATGTTTCGCTCTCTTAATTATTTATATAATTATTATGAACTATATGATAATGATAGCTTCAATGTGTGTGTGTTTGTAAGTTCGATCATAAACAACAAAAAAACCAACTATGTAATATAGATGAAAATGTGGGGTTTTTTTTAAACTTGATTTATGTAGTTCTTTTTTATTTCCTACGATTGAAAATAACACGATATATCACCTTTAACTGTGTTCTTATGCCTGCCGGGTCAGCGGGATTGTCCGAAAGGGTTACCGCTACCCCGAAACATAAAAGGGTAAGGAAGGAACATGAATGGGTTTTAGTCAGTAAGAGCCTGACATTCCCTTCCGCTCCACCCAAAGCGCGACGAGTCATTAGCTGTGGATACGAAGACCGTTGTGAAACAAGTGCTCTTACTGTCCGTTGCCAGAGTGTGGAATGTTCTCAGGATAGATGGACCAGCATCAGAGGTATTCATGAGGAACAGGGAAGCCAGTTTCGCATTACTTATTGTAAAAAGAGGATGAGGAGGAGTCAGGATGTTGCATACATCCTAGATTGCGCGAAAAACTCTACTTGCGCGATTCAGGATTTGCGTGACGTCAGTGTAAAGCGTAGTTCGTACATGGCGTTGTACCATTGCTAGAACAGCCAAGGGTCGAGAATACGGCGTTCTATGGACGGCCTTGTGTCCAGCAGTCTACTTCTATGATGATGAAAGCTATCAGTAACTAGATATTACAGTACCAGTGTTGTAGCCTATGTACTCACGTTCGTAATTGATCAAAAAGGTCGTGTTAAATGCAATTACTGGAACTCTGATGTTTTGAAGGGCAAACTCGATATATAATAATAATAATAATAAAGTATATATGGCCGGAAGAAACACAATTTGAAATAGAAAACAATGTGATGGTTGGCAAGGGATTTCTAATGTCGCATTCATTTGTTTTCTTTATCATTTACGAACACTAGGTACATTACATTTAAGGGCACATCTAAATTACCGAAATGGTACAGCAATTGTTATCTCTTGGCCCCTGAACCCAGCTCTGATAATCAAATGCGTGCTTTTATTTAAGCATCATTTAGGAGTTACCTATTGTTAGTGTCAATGGTTGCGTGGTATACGTTTCTCTATCTACTAAGTAGGTATGTCCCAGCCTAGTTAGTTTTATTTACAGTTAAGCTGGGATCCCACGGCCTGACGTGGCGCGATCTGTGAGAAAGCAGGCTGTAAACCGTCAGCGGGATTGTCCGAAAGGGTTACCGCTACCCCGGAACATAAAAGGGCTAAGGAAGGAACATGGATGGGTTTTAGTCAGTAAGAGTCTGACACTCCCTTCTGCTCCACCCAGAGCGGGAGGGGTCATTTGACTGAGTGGAAGCCGTCTGATGAGGCCTGTGATGGCTTGTGGTTGGAATACCCGACACGGGCTTTGATAGGCCTCGACAGGAATAGCAACGCCTGGCGTGGCCTTTCAGTTAACGGGCCGTGAAACCGCGGCTTAAAGCTTCCGCAGACAGGCACGACGCGACGCATCGACGCGATTCTGAACAATTTCCATGAAGTAATAATAATTTAACATCCTTGGACATTTTACACAACGCCGTATAGTCGCAAGCTAAGCAACCTAATGCTTGTGTTATGGTAACGAGATGGCTGATAAACTACTTATATACATTTTTTTTTGTACATACATATTACAGAAAAAAGAAAAACACTCAGACCCGGAACAAATACTTGTAGGTCGTACAAATATTTGTTCCGTGCGCGGGAATCGAACCCGCGACATGCTCACTCAACCACTGTGCCAACCGTGTCGTCAATGAAAGTGTTCATAAAAATATTTCTACTAGAGTCGCGTCGCGCCTATCTGCGGGAGTCTACATACGTAGGTGTATCAACTCGTTTCCATCCAAACCTTTAAAATAGGCATTTCCGTCTGTCAATCCTACACACTACATACCAGCGGCTATTCATAGCCATGCGGTGTCTTGCGAAGAAATAGGAGTGGTAACTGCTTAACATTAATTCTTTTGGTGTTAACACTAGAAACAATATGAAGACCACAGTACGTAAGTACGGTATTAGAGATAATAATAGAATAAATTACCCTTTAAACTGGGCAATTAAATTAATATACTGCTTCAACACTAAACTACGTATGGAGACTGCTAGAAATAGGCTTAATTGAATATTAACCTTTTTATATTCAATTAAGCCTGTACCCAAACTATCCATGGTGTTTTTTAATTCGGTTCATATCATTAAATACATACGAGAGCTTAAATTTTTAAGATCATTACTTTTGTCTGTGTTTATATTATAAACACAGACAAAAGTAATGATTTAATTGTTTATTTCGTGTTATAGTGTACCCGCATTGCCACATATTTGTGTCGTGTGCGTACAGGGCATGCGCTTGCTTGTCACGTATATGTGACAATGGCGTTTAAAAGGTTAACACAATCACCCGAATCAGTCAGCAGTACATTAGTGCAATTTATGAAGGATATTACTACCCAAAGCTTCGTTGTTTATGACATGTAGCCGCGAAAAGTTAAGAGTTCAATTGAACAGTAACACTGACATTGGGAATTCGCAAATGAACTCAGCACAGCGCACCCTTCCTGGAAGAGTCGCGTAACTCAACTTACGTCATATTTTTTTTATTATTGCTAAAAATCGAGCGTACTCTAATACACCTTCTCACAAATTTTCATGAAGCTAGCGCCAAAAATAAGGGTACAGTCACAAAAAAAGTGTATTTTTGCGACAAAAAATAAAATAGTTTTCCATCGTTATATAGATGTAAACATACATACATTTATTTATTTAACAAATTTCCCTGGGTATAAAGCCATAAACACTCATACCTAAAACTAACACGAAGAATTTAAATAACTTTATAAAAGTAAATAAACATAGGCATTTGTTCTTGGATACTATTGCGAATGTGTGTCTTGCAAGTCCACTTACTTACTTATTGCACGAAACTTGTTGCGGGACTGTTTTGCGTTACTATCGTTACGTGGTTTCTCCAAGCAGTTGTTATAAATACCTGACGCGTAGCTGCACTTACTTCTTTACTCTACGAAGAAAATAGTTTTATTCAAATTGTAATAATAAACACTTGTTTTTTCATGGATATTAAGTGAAAGTTTTTGGTGTACCTGTACTTAAGTTATATTAGAACGACAATCTTAGATCGGTAACCCACAAAACTTACTTATACACTGTTCCTCGACCTGGCATAAACCCGAACTGGTTTGGGGTAATCTCGCTCTCATCTCGCAGTGTTTTCTCTATTATTTTCTCCCATACCTTCATATTATGGGACATGAGCTTTATACCTCGATAGTTGTTGCAGTCCTGTACATCACCTTTATTCTTGAAGATGGGCACTAGCAAACTATTGCACCATTCTTGTGGGATCACTCCTTCTTGCAACAACTTATTGAAGAATAAATTCAGCCACACACATTCATCTGTGGCTGATTTTATTCTTCAATAAGTTGTTTCTTTCTTACTTCATCCATGCTAATTTCCTTTACCAAACCCATATTTGCATTTGTACCTCATTGAGCACACCATTCATTCTCTTTGTTCATTAGCTTTTCAAAGTACGACTTCCATCGTTCTTTTATTTCGTCATCTTTGGACAGAACCTTACCAGCGTCGTCTTTTATACGAATCTGAACTATATCTCTCGTTCTTCTTTCTCTTGCTTTTGTAGTCCTGTATAGCTCCTTCTGGCCTCTTGGCTGTCCAGTGAGTTATAAAACTCTTCCTGCGCCTTAGCCCTGGTAACTGCTACCGCCTTTCTTACCTTTCTCTTCCATTCTTTATAAATTCGCTTCTTATCTTCATTATTCCCGATTTCTACACCCTGCCATTCTTTAAACGCAACTTTCTTTTCTTTCAGCGTCATTTGCACGTCTTCATTTCACATCTTATGCAACTCTCCTTATACAATCCGCCATCTCTTTACAACATTCGTTTACAGTTTTCCCTTCCATATCCTTCAATTAAATCATTTTATCTACCACTTGACTCTTAAACTTACATCCACATTCCTCTTGTTCTATCATACACCATCTGGTTTTGGGTGGGGCCGTTCTTTGTTCCTACTGGACGAGACACTGACTTTTACCTCCATTAATAATAGTCTGTGTTGTGAGACTAAGTCTTCGCCTGGCAGCATTTTATAGTTTTTGGCACATTTTAGGCTGTGTCGCGTGGCGGCTACTTTTATGGGTAATAAGATATTCATTTTCCTTTTGAAACTATGTATTTGTTATTGCCAGGTCGAAGGGATAAGCAGTTTGCAGCAGTGTCTCGCCATCAGTGTTACGGTCGCCGTATCCCCACCCGCCATGCACTCTCTTATACCCAACCTTCTGTCTTCCTACATGCCTGTTAAAATCACCCCCCACATACACTTCTTCACTATCTGGTATATCCATCATTATACGATCGAAGTCCTCACAAAATTTCTCTTTTACACTATCCTCACATCCTGACTACAGTATGTCACTACTATATAGATTTATAATAATTAAGGAAAAAGTTAAGTTGCTGCGTTTTAATCATATAAATCGATTTAGATTATGTTTGTATGTGTGCGAAGAAAAAACGTGGTGCAGAAGCCTATAGTATGTAAAATTAAGTGCCCACAAGTTAAAAAAACGGAAATCTTCTATTAATTACTCAAACACAGAAAAAATACCTTTGTTAATGTTAAAACATTTTGACTCTTGTCTGTTAACAAACTTTAATGAAGTAACAGTATTTGTTCACTTCCATCACTAACTTATGCCCCCTAACACGCCCATTCAGGCCCATCCGAAGGAAAAATAAGTAAAGCCTGGTAGTTTATACTAAAGAAGCTTTATTCAAAATCGACATGATAGGTACAGTAAATCAATCTTAACTTACAGCTAATCAATGTCATCTTCGATCTCTGAACCTGATTCATTCCCGCTACAATGAACTCGTAAGTTCTTGTAGAACGTTTGGTAATATGGTGGTATATGGCTACCATTACAGAGGCTCATTAGGTCTTTATACAAATTTTCGGAGATTGGCAGCAGAACTTTCTGTGTTTTCCCTTTCTACTATTTTCTTTCTCCTTACCACTCTGCCACTTCGGTTTGTGTCCACAATAACTGGAGTATCTTCGAACTCATATTTTAGTTCTAATTTGCCTGGGGAACATGGTTCTGCCGAATCCTGTATTATTTTCCAATTCAGCCTTTTTCCAAAAACATATTTTTCTTAATTTGCAGTAAATGTTACACGTTTTTTTTTAAATAAAAAAATCATCTTGACTCATTTCTCTTACATTATATTTTAGGCCTGGTACTTTCGAATTTTGATCGACTGCATAAATTTCCTCCGGCACGGAGAGTACTTTTTTTTCTGCTTTTTTCAAAACAAGATAGTATTGAATCCCCCTCATTTTGGGTGTGACCTTTCTGCAAAAATCTGTGTGTAATTTTGATGTTCAAAGTCTTGGATGCGAAGCAATAGCCACTTTTTGTCAATATGTTGTAGTATACTCCAGTTATTGTGGACACAAACCGAAGTGGCAGAGTGGTAAGGAGAAAGAAAATAGTAGAAAGGGAAAACACAGAAAGTTCTGCTGCCAATCTCCGAAAATTTGTATAAAGACTTAATGAGCCTCTGTAATGGTAGCCATATACCACCATATTACCGAACGTTCTACAAGAACTTACGAGTTCATTGTAGCGGGAATGAATCAGGTTCAGAGATCGAAGATGACATTGATTAGTTGTAAGTTAAGATTGATTTACTGTACCTATCATGTCGATTTTGAATAAAGCTTCTTTAGTATAAACTACCAGGCTTTACTTATTTTTCCTTCGGATGGGCCTGAATGGGCGTGTTAGGGGGCATAAGCTAGTGATGGAAGTGAACAAATACTGTTACTTCATTAAAGTTTGTTAACAGACAAGAGTCAAAATGTTTTAACATTAACAAAGGTATTTTTTCTGTGTTTGAGTAATTGATAGATTTCCGTTTTTTTAACTTGTGGGCACTTAATTTTACATACTATAGGCTTCTGGACCACGTTTTTTCTTCGCACACATACAAACATAATCTATGATTAAAACGCAGCAACCTAACTTTGTCTTTAATTATTTTAAATCTAAATAGTTTTTTTTTTTTAAGGCTCGGAAATCATCCAATGACTGCTCCCGCTCTGGGTGGAGCGGAAGGGAGTGTCAGACTCTTACTGACTAAAACCCATCCATGTTCCTTCCGTAGCCCTTTATGTTCCAGGGTAGCGGTAACCCTTTCGGACAATCCCGCTTACCCGGCAGACTTGGCCCTTAAGGGCCCCTTCATATGCTGACATCTCTTTGAGGCGCGCGTGGAACATATACGCGCCGTACGGCACGGGTCTGGTGCTGATCGGACGGTGAGTCACCCATTACTCACCGTCCGCAGGCCCGCGCCTACGATGGCCGGGAGTCGTCACGTGGCTCCCGACGTCCAGGGCGTCTCCTGCGGCGGCTGGGACGGGAGGACCTTTCTCTCTCCCATCCCGCCACCTCCTTCGCGAGCATAACTTTTTCGCAGAAGGAGGTGACTGCCTCCCACTCCCTCTCGTCCCGGACCATGGCTTGCACCAGGGCCGGGCGCGAGAGGTCGCCGCCGCCGATCGCCTCTACGAGGACACGGCGGTGCTCCGCCCATGCGGGGCAGGTTTGCACCGTGTGCTCTACCGTGTCCTCTGGGCGATCCTCGCAGTGGTGACACCCGGGCGTTTCCTCCCGCCTGATGATGTGCAGGAACCTCCCGAAACATCCATGTCCGGTGAGGACCTGCGTCAGGCGGTAGGTGAGGGCGCCGTGACGCCTCTCTAGCCACTCCTCAAAGAGGGGCCTTACCGCCACTATCGTGGCGTGCCCTATCTAAATAGTATTGACATACAATTTTTGTACATGACAAGCTGTGAACAGTAAAATAGAAGTTTACGATGATACACTTCATTATTTGAATATTTTTTCCAATAAAAAACAAGTTTATTCAGAAGCTCCAGCAAAACGTAGATACTTTCGCATGCATAAAATATGTATTTCTGTTTACTTAAATGAATTTTTCGTGTAAAAACTACGTAACTGATACTTACACTTTCAGACTAGTCTAAAATTGTTCCATGAATAATGGAGTAACTACACTTAACGAAGCCAATGCGGTAAACCAAAGATCATAACAAAGCAATATCTGTTTTTACACCGGTATCTTTTGTAACAGTTTCGGGGATTATTTAGGTAACCGTATAATTCAACCTTATCTCACAGTATACATAACACAACGAAAAATCGGAAACTCTATCATTTCGTCGCTGCTAAATGCCATCTTTTGTTCTTTATAATGTACTCCTGGGATTTTTTTTACAATGTTGGACACTATTTTTTAAGCTCCTGAAAAGTTGTCCGAATTCACTTACCGCTTTCTTACAGGAAGGGTGCGACAGGTTCTTCCGAATCTTAAACGGCGAGTGTCATCCCATCGGGCTCAATTCCTGTGGTTCGTTACGCATCATCCGCCCGCGCGATGTTAGCTCGCTTCTCAAAAACACGGATATGACCATCATCCATTAACTGAGCTAATAGACGCGTCATCCTACAGTTTAGTGGTCCATGTGCACTGTTGTTATAGTTAAATGCGAAGCAGATGCATCCGAAGATCCGAGATCCTTCAGGATGTGGGCGACGTTTTCAGAAAATGTACGATTACCTAAATGAAAGAATGGAGGACGAAATAAAAGAAAATACCGAATCCAAGTCTTCTAAATCAGTTTTTATCTGATAATACAATTTTCCAGAATAAGAAAAGATTATGGCGCACGTCTACCGGTTGTTTAATTTGTCTGACTCGCGTCGCTGGTCCTCTAGGTTACGACAGGACGAGCTAGTATAGCCCTATAATAGCCGCTTTAAAATGCGGAGGCGCGTGATTCCACGGACCCACCAACTAGCCACCGTTTTGTCCCGCTCCGCGAGCGCGCAGACAAGTCTTACTGCTACTATTTTGAATACTATACCATTATTCAGCTACTACAGCTACGAGAAAAGATACATTTTCAAAGCTAATTGTGTTCATGTTTCTAAAACTAGTGAGTGTGTTTGCTGGTTTTTATGTGGCCAAGTGTCACCTAAGGAACTACGTTTTCTATATTTCAAAACGTGTAGTAAAATAATTTGAGGGATATTGGAAAAGTGAGTGCTTCATCAGAATGCGGCTGGAGCTACCGGTGTGCACAAGATGTTGTTTATGTCTACCGTTACGATATGGTTTGATCGCGTGGGGATATCTGCGGTTGGTGAGTACATACATACCGACATAAGATCACCCGTGCGTAGGAACATATTAATTGACCATCCTGTTCTTTTTCCAAAACGGATTCATCTGACAACTATGTACCTACTAAGAAATGCACAAACAAAGCACAGAAACAGTCAAAGCAGCGGTGCTTGGAGAAGCCTGTGTCTATCAGTGTACTTCTTTCTGCTGAAACAATGAAGAGTATATCTGTCTCTCTAATTAATATCCTGTCAGACGGGTCTAACAAACAATGTAACTGATTAATTATTTATAGAATTTTAACAAAAACATTAACCTGGGAGATTTTAGCAGAATATGCCAGCAATGGTAACTTTTTATCCTGAAAAAGTGGAGGTATGTTGAAAACAAAATGTTTTGTTCTCAGGTAATATCCGCCCTAGTGATGGTTGGAGCTGAAAAATCATTTTCATTGCTGAAAACTGAACCAGATATAACATACAAGATCTATGCAGCACTGTTGGTATTTTTAATGCTCTTTACATTGGGGGATATTATAATGAACATTGTGTTTGTTATTGGTGGCCATAGGGTGAGTATATCCAATGAAAATGGTTTCTGTTATCGGTCTTTTATTGAGGTGACCACTTGCAGTTATTTATTTGTGTGTGCAGTTATAATTATTATTTAATTTTGTCGTCTATGTTTTTGTCCCGTTGCAGGGAAAAGCAGTTTCTGTTTCTCTTTTCCACTTCTCTCTGTTTTGAGCTAGTGTAGACCAATCGACCTGCAGTTGGTTAAAAAAATAATCCTTAAAAGGTAGATTATATTTTCAAATGTGTGACGTAAAAAGTAAAAGTAAAAGTAAATCATTTATTTGCGTCAAACATGGTATAAATTGATGTTAATATTATTAGAGTAGCTCAACATGTTTCACTAAGATTAACATAGCATGCAAAAAAAAAAGAATTCTATTCTGACAAAAGGAATTAACATCTCACATCCTTAAAATCTTTTAAACTGTAAAAATTACATTCAATAAGCCACTTGTGTAATTCTGTCTTAAATTTCCTCGAGTTTAATATTTTATAGCGACTTGGCATTTTGTTATAAACACGTACGCACATTGCTAGGCAGTTTTTGTTGTATTTGGCAAGTCTTGGCAAATCACTTAATACCAGTTTATGAGGATCTCGTCTGTTTCTAGGATTTACATCATCTGCTGATTTAAATAAATGTTTGTTGTTAACTACAAATACACATACCTCATATATACATATACAGACACGGTAGAGGTAGCAGACCAAACCTCTTGAACATTGGTCTACATGAGTCATCAGGTTGAAGACCACTTATTGCTCTGATGCACTTTTTTTGTGCGATAAATGCTCTATCTATATTGGTACTGTTACCCCACATTACGAGACCATATCGCAGTATCGACTCAACATAGGAATATAATTGCAGTTTTTATGTTAGTTATGTTTTTAACTTGCTTCAGTGCGTATACAAATTTATTGATTCGAGTGCTTACGTTATCTACATATTCTTTCCAGTTAATATATTTGTCTATTATTACGCCTAAAAACCTGATAAATAAAATCGAAGAGGTAACCCATACACCTCTTCGATTTTATTTATATTAAGTTTTATATTGTTTTTATTGTTATTTGATTGATTGAATTGAATGTAAACAGATTTATCTAAATTTATTTTTAAATTATTAATGTCAAGCCAAAGCAGTAATTTGTCTATTGTATTATTTATGTCAAACTCATGGTCATTCTTGTTTTTCTTTTTATCTGATGTCACTATGATTGATATATCGTCGGCAAATAATATGCATTTATAATTGGTTATTTTTATGATATCATTAATATATAAAAGAAACAATATTGGACCAAGCACGCTTCCTTGCGGAACGCCATATTTATTTTGCTTATATTCTGATGAGTATGGTATCATATCTTTATTACTGTTCATTTTACTAATAATGACACGTTGCTGTATATTGCCTAAATAGGATGATATCCATTCGAGTGCAGGTCCTCTAATCCCAATAGTCTCTAATTTATCCAACAATATGCTGTGCGACACAAAATCGAAGGCTTTTGATAAATAAAAAAAAAGTCCAGTAGTAAGATGATTATTATTAATATTTGAAAGTACTGCCTTCATAAGAGAGTAAATGGCTAATGATGTGGATTTCTTTTTTTGAAATCCAACCTGTTCAGTACTTACTATTTTGAATTTGTTGCAAAAATCAATTAGCCTTTTATACATACATTTCTCATAAATTTTTGAAAAAATAGGTATCAATGTAATTGGACGGTAATTACTAATATCGCTTTTATCTCCTTTTTTGAATAACGGCTTAATAATTGATAATTTTAATCTATCGGGAAATGTTCCTGCTCCAAAAGACATGTTTATTAGATGGGTTAAAATGTATGCAATCTATTAACGTCTATTCAGTTTTTATACAGACGCCAGCACATCAAGCTATCCGAAACCGATAGTTTAGTCTTCTTCTTTTAGTCTTTCGCAATAAAGTTCACAAAAATCTTACAAAGAAATTTGACAGATTAGGGTAGTTTGATATACTGGCTCTACATACATGAGATGATACGTAAACAAGAAGAAAAAACAAAAGAAGAAAAAAACCAAAAGAAGATTTTAAAAATAAAGAAGAATAATAATATAATTACAAAAAGGTTTATACACTTCTTATTGGGTCTAACAAAATGGCTTTTTTTCTGATAAAGAGAAAAGTTCAACATCCGATGAAACAATAGAGAAAGGCATACCTAGTACGACTTTCAGACTTAAAAACTATGTACAGAGGCCAGCACATCAAGTTACCACAATCTGTCAAATTTCTTTGATAGTATTTCAACTTCATTGCAAAGACATAAGGTTCATTTTGAATTGAGAAAATTTGACAGTTAGGGATAGCTTGATGTGCTGGCGTCTGTACATATTATAATTATTCATAAAAACAAAAATATTTCAGAAAATCCTGAAGCTGTTGAGAGTATACTACGTCTACAGCTTCGTCTTATGGATAACGACGGCATTGATTGGCACCGGTTTGGCTTCGTACACCGTTTACTGGTTCCATCAGAAGGAGATCGATGAATTCCGCATTTGGGTCCTTCTAGTTGACTTGGCTACTTGTCTAATTCAAATTTGTAAGTTATCTTTATCTTTAACTAGCTTTTGACAGCGGCCTCGCCCGCGTGTATGTAGGTAATTACCCACGGGAACCGTACATTTTCCGGGTCAAAAAATAGCTTATATGCTATTCCAGACTATAATCTATCTATGTGCTAAGTTTCATCAAGATACGTTTAGTAGTTTTTGAGTCTATTCGTTACAAACATACATACAAAACTTTCGTCTTTACAATATTCGTATAGATATCATCTAGCTAAAGTCTTAAGGCTCCAGCCATTGGCTTTTTGTACTCTACACTGGGTGAAATTGAATTAATGGGCCATATTTTATGGAGTCTGATATTTTCGAGAGAGATATTTTCTGGTGTAATTGTGTATTTTCTGGTGGGAACACCAGAAATCGCGAGAAAAATCAGCTCTCCCCCTACCCCTACTATTTGCTCTCATAGTAAAAGTTGTTCATAATGATGAGTACAATGACCCCTTAAAAATTATTACCCATGAATTCTGTAAAACCGCTTGCCGGGGTGAGTCCGTGGATGGGTGACCATCTGTACATATCAAAACTCCTCCTTGTCTCGGCAATCACGCTAAACCGTTGGTCCCAGCTGTCATTATGGTGGATCTTTGACAGTCATAACGGGCAGTCAGAACCCCGACAGACTGACAGCCAGTCTTACCAAAGGGTATCGTATAACCCAGTTCCTGACTGGGTTGTGGAGGTCAGATAGGTAGTCGCTTCATGTAAAATTCTGGTACTCAGCTGAATCCGGTTAGACTGGAAGCCAACCCCGACATAGTTGGGAAAAAGGCTAGGCAGATTGATTTTAAAGAAGCATAATAGATGAAAATATAAAGATTCGTGATAATGTTGTTCATGAAGACAGTTAAACACTCCTTACGATTATTTGTGTTTCAGTTATTCAAGCGTGTATCCTACTATTGATAAGAAGTCAAATGATTAAAATTAAGAAAAACTACGAGTTCAGGTTTATAAATAATGCAGCTGAATGTGAATGTACGATGCATTCGGACGAAGAAATCGCTGCTGAAGTGAAAATTGGAAGCTGCGAGGACGGAGTTAGTAAGACTCACGGCGAAACGGCATCGACTACCGAATGATACCATGTTGTGATAAGAAAGTTGGCGTAAGAATTATCATTTTGTAAATTAATATTAAAAACTACGACAGTAGCTTTTTTTGTTTCCATTGTGGAGTTAACAATAGGTACACTCGACTGCACGACGATAGTCACGCTTCAACCTTAAGCTCACCTAGTGTAGAACGTAGTTTCAATAGAATATAGTCAGCTTATACTGGATTTGTTACCACTGATTTGCGGCTTACAGTACATATCAGGTCCTTTGGCCTTATCTTCGATGAACCTGAAATTAATCTAGCCAGGAAAACTTATGAGTAGAAACTTAAATTTGAAATAGCTAATACGCAGTAAGCTACCATGGTTTGTGTTTATTGCATAACATTTTAGGGTGTAAAACATAATGGTATAACATTAATGGGTAACAATACAGAAATACAAAAGGTACCAAGAATGAAAAATTCAAAGTTTAAAAACGTAAATGAATTCAAACAGTTTCCTGAAAATGGTTCAGAGTAAAGACGAAAACTGTCGTCAACGTTAAGCAACGCCGCAAGATTGCTGTCTGGGGCCATTTAGTTACCGGCTTGTCGTACCGCTACCACTTACCATATTAAGATATCTAACGCGTGGCGTACGACTCTGTCCACTTCCTACTTTGTAAGTTTAGCTAGCTGAAAGAGGATGAATACCTTTGTCATTTGCCAATTGACTGTCTGTTAGTTAATTCGTCTGTTGCATTCAGTTTCACCGAAGTTTGTCGCGTATAAATAGTAGTGTTTATCTTTTGTTTTTGTGCCGGATTGTGACTCTTATAGGCATAGGAAGACATAGTCTAAAAATTCGAGGAGCTCGTGGCTAAGTAATAACAGCCGCATGGATCGATCCATCAGGTTAAGCTACGCTTGCCGGGGTTGGTCTGTGGATAGACCATCTTCAGATATCGAGACTCCTCCGTGCCCCGGAAAACGTACGTTAAGCCGTTGGTCCCGGCTGTCATTCATGGATCTTTGACAGTCGTTACGGGTAGTCAGAAGCCCGAAAGTCTGACAGCCAGTCTTACCAAGGAGTTTCGAGTTACCCAATTGGTGACTGGGTTGTGGAGGTCAGATAGACAGTCGCTCCATGTAAAATACTGTTATTCAGCTGCATCCGGTTAGACTGGAAGCCAACCCCAATATAGTTAGGAAATAGCTAGGCAGATTGGATTGTAAAGAATCCGCTTTGCATCAGATATTCGGGTTGTCCCATATTGATGACGTATTTCAGTTCCGTTGTGACATAAGCGTAATAATCATGTTCACAGCTATATATTATTTATTTACTGCGATTTTTTCTAAGTTATTATCACTCGTGTTTGTTATTGAATACAAAATGGGGGAAGATACTTAGATACCTATATAAAGTCAGCATGTGTCCGTCTGAGTTTAATCAACGTAACTTTTTGACCTGAGTTATTGTGTTCATAGAACTTGTATTTTTTTTTATGTTTTAAAAACTTATAGTGTTATAATTTGTGTAAATCGACGGACAAAATTATCAGAATGCGTGGTGAGATACCACAGTTTAAAAGATGCTGTATGTGTCTGCCGCTACGGCGTGGGCTGATCACATGGGGTTATATCAGATTGGTAAGTATCTGCTTATTATACAATCTTACAGCAATAGTCTGCAGTCCAAACCCAAGGCATGCACCTCTGATTTTTCGAATTCATGTGCGTATTGTATAGTTATCACTTGCTTAAATCGGAGAAGAATAACTCGTGAGGAAACCGGCATGTCTAAGAGATATCAGATCAACAGCATGTGATGCTAAGTCAGAGGCCCATGGGCAGCATTAAAACTCTGACACCAGGTTAGTGACTAACCACACGAAGAAGAAGAGAAGAAGACAGCAATAGCACTTGTTCTTTACAATTTTATGTATAACAAAGGAAGAACTGCCCTGCTTATCTTCATGTCAAAAACTAATAGATATTATGCTCTCTTTTTTTGCAAATTTCATACAATTCTTTAGTACAGACGCCAGCACATCAAGCTATCCCTAACTGCCAAATTTTCTTAATTAAAAATGAACCTTATGTCTTTGCAATGAAGTTGAAATACTATCAAAGAAATTTGGCAGATTGTGGTAACTTGATGTGCTGGCCTCTATACATGTTTATTTATTTTTTACTATAGTCTTCGATTATGTTTACAAATTTGAGTAATACATTATTATGTGTGATTGTTGTTGTGTATTGATTGATGTAACAAACACATTAAAGTGTAAAACAAATTATAATGTTTTTCGCAGCGTGTGATTGCTTACACCAGGGGTGCCCAAACTTATTTTGCCTACTGCCAATTATTTTCTAGCGCCCCCATTTTTTTACCTGTTTAAAAACCACTATCTAGATGAAATTAATAATCACCCCCTAAGCTTCTACGCCCCCATTTTTTTCTGGGTCTCTTACTCCCCCACTTTAGGCCTGCATCACCCACAAGGGGGCGTTATCACCCACTTTACGAAAGGCTGGTGAGTGGTGTACCTACAGTCACGAGCAAAACTATGTATACACTTAGCTAATTTCATAAGCGATTTTTTTTGTAATTCTTGAATGAATTTGTATGTTGTCGTACACATTGCATTTTCGAATCCATAGGTTTACCGTACATGTCGTATCTCAAAGTTAAAACAGTTATTTTACGAGAAAATCGGTTCTGAAAATTACTAGGTGGTACATATTGGTGCTCGTGACTGTACACAATAAACCACGATACTGCTGAGTTCCAAAATACCCATGTGCTATTTATTTTTTTCCAACTTAAACCCGTATTTTATAACATTTTCAGGTTATTGGTGTCATATTATTAGTTGAGTATACAACACTTTTATTCTATATAATAGAAAGATCCAAGAATGAAGCAGGTTACGAGGTTTACATAGTTTTATTTGTATGCCTTGTAATAGTAGCAGGAGCGGATATTGTGCTCAATGTGGTGTTCGTTTATTCAGGCCATACGGTGAGTTACAAATTATGTTGTGTTATTTTTTTTAAGGAGGTAAATTTTGTTAAGCCTCCTCTAATCCTCTCCTAATTAGTGTTTCAATGTTTGTAGTCACATCTTTAAGAAATAGTCTGTATAATTATAGTTGTATGTATTCGTCTGTAGCAGGCCGGCAGCAACATGCGCTGTGAGTCTTGGTGGCGCTTTGTAATTATTTTCACAAATACTTTCAAACGTTTTCAATTTAGGAGGGGCAGGCCATGTTATCGTAGTTTATCTCTACACGTGTACTCGCCTATACAATGTGTCTGAGAAAGGTCTAGCGAAAAGTAAGCGTGTGGTACAGAACATCAAACGGAACAACTTTTTCCCGGGGACCAAGTAGGTTTTGAAGTTTTGTATGGGAAGACTTATTTTTTTTTTCAATTACGATGTTGGTCCCCGGGCAAAAGTTGTTCCGTTTGATGGTCTGTACCGCACGCTTAATTTTCGCTACACCTTTCTCAGACACCCTGTATATCAATTGAACATTATTAATTGACAATTTGTTAAAATCATCTTTGCTGCTGTGATTGTCTGATTAACAAGAGCATTCAATAAAATCTAGTGATTTGAATGGAATTTGAGCAAATGGTAAGTTTGTACACTACTTGGGCACCACTACCACCAACATTGCTACTCTAGGAATGATGAAGGAAGCTGCAGGAATCTCCTACAACCACAAATTCGGAGACATGACGTCACGTTTACGGCCCGCCCCCTCTCACGGAGAGGAGTCCCTTATATTATGTTTAATCAGTAACATTCGCTTGACGATCAGATTTTTTTTTTCTGTTGATTATATTTATAACGTCTTAGAAAATGGTTGCTATTCTAAAAGTCGATCCATTCCATAACTTTTGTTTGTTTTTCAGAAAGATTTCAAGATGTTGAAAGCGTACTATATCTACAGCTTCATCCTCTGGATCCTAATGATAATCATGGGCGTTGCAGAATTGTCTTACGCTGTGCATACAGTAGACCGACTTCAGATGGACTTCATACGGAGCGGCTGGTTCATTCTGAGTGATATAGCCATGTTTGGAGCACAAATCAGTAAATAATTCTTTAAATGTATACAAATCTGTAATCGCGAAAAAAAACAGCACATCCATGCTCGCATAACTTGTTAACATGTAGGGAACTGCTGATTTTTTTCGCGATTTCAGGTGTGTTTCCATAGTAAAAGTTATTAATAATAATAAGTACAATATCTCCTTAAAATATTGCCCATGAATTCAAATTCACCCTGTGTAACTCGTGACGTTTCGACTATAATAGTTACGTACAGACGCCAGCACATCAAGCTATCCCTAACTGTCAAATTTTCTCAATTAAAAATGAACCTTATGTCTTTGTAATAAAGTTGAAATACTATCAAAGAAATTTGACAGATTGTGGTAACTTGATGTGCTGGCCTCTGTACCTTGAAACACAGACTTTTGCCATAACCCTACCCACCAACCATAAGAGACAGTAGGAATGACAGACACTCACCAAACGCAATAGTCTTGTAGACAGTAAATAGGCGGTAAAAACTTAATTATTATCCAGTAGTACTTATTAAATTTGTTGCTATAGGCATGGCGACAAATTCCTGTGTACCTACATTTTCGTTGACATAACGAAATTCTTAAGTTCTTATAGTGGAGTTCTAATGTACAGACGCCAGCACATCAAGCTATCCCTAACTGTCAAATTTACTCAATTAAAAATGAACCATAAGTCTTTGCAATAAAGTTGAAATACTATCAAAGAAATTTGACAGATTGTGGTAACTTGATGTGCTGGCCTCTGTACTATGACACAACCCAAATAGTTATACACTCAAAATAAACAACACACATACATATTGAAACAATCACACAAAAGGTTATTTTTACAAATTATCCATAGACACACGGCCCTAAAAAAAAGAAATTAAATCCCATTATTATTATTTTCAGCGATTCAAGGATATGTTATCCTACTAGTAAGAAGTGAGGTTATAAAACTAACAAGGAACTGCGAGTTCAGGTTCGTAAACAACGCAGCAGAGTCAGCTTGTGAGATGAAGTGTGAAGAAGATAGCATAGCTAATGGAGATATTACAGCCAATACACATGTTATAGTCCATACAGATACTGAAGTCGATAGAGATATTGCATCCAATAGAAATGTAGCCAATGGAGTTTACACAAATGGATCCGGCGAATCTATATACACAATGACATATTGAAAGAACAAGACGTGGATCAAAAAGACTGGCCACTATATAAATTTATGCTATTACGACTGACTAAAGAGGTTGGCACTGGAGAATTGTTATTTAGTAAAAATAATATAAAATATGCATTTCAAATAAATTTACTCATATAATGTTTTTTTTATGTTTGAAGAAAACCTCCTCTTCCTATCTTCTTGTCTGTTTTATGTGTGTACATAAATGGTTAAATAGGTTTAAAGAAACTTTATTATCAATAAAAAACATAACAATGTCACTTACTTGAGAACAATGCTAAAAAAAAAGTAATTTACAAATTCGTCATCACCAGTTACAGACTAAAGTTACCACAAACAAATTACCAATCCAATGCATTCATTTCCCCACAAGTGATCGATCTGCAACTATATACTGGTTAAGTTGGGATTTGAATGCATTAAAAGAGTGTAGGTTTCTTATACATGACGGTATTTTATTATAAAGTTGTGCTCCTTCAAAAGTAAGCATTTTTTTGCCATAGTTAGTTCAGTAAAATGGGGTGAATAGGAATGCAGGGGTGAATCAGAACGAAACTTTATAATGGATTTTAACGTTGAAATAATACAGTTAGTTGCCAACAAGGACACTTAATCGTTAAATATAATTCAGTAAACATATTAGAGCTCTTTTTGGCCACAAACTATATTATATCACTGTTAAAATCCCTTTTACAGTTTCGTCTCGATTCACCCCTGCAACCCTATTCACCCCATTTTACGGTTCTAGTTTTAGGTAAGACTAGTAAGCTAGCTCGTCGTGTGCTGCGTTGACTAATTTGTTTGTATTGTGTAAGAATTATGTTCGATAACTAAATGAATAAAACAAACGCAGACTATGTGTTTATTTTATTGTTGTATTTTTAAACTGTTCTCTTGCAGCCGTAGTTTACCTAATCTTCTTGACAGTCATTATGTATTGTAAAACGCCTCGTCTCTCTCTCACAGTTTTTGGATTATAATGACTCAAGAATCTTTTATTGAATTTGTTTATTTTTAATTCTTATGTATGATGATTTGGTAAAAATTATGGAGAATTCATGAAAGAGATAGGAACTATAGGTTCAATACAAAGAAACAAAATACACACAGAGCTGCCAGTATGTAAAAGATATTGTTTCTGTTTGCCGTTACGCGCAGTTCAACCATAAGGTTGTCTACCGCTAAACCGGACTATATAGTTTAGCGGTAGACAACCCTATGGTTAAACTGCGAGATGCCATACAAAAAAAATATGTCATTACGATACAGTTTTGATTCAGTGATTTCCATAGTAAAATAAATGTTTAAACAAACAGACATAGTCAAATACGAACAAAATGGCCACGCACAAAATCGCGCTAATACTACTTTGCCATTTGACCTCGATACCAAATTATCTACTGATACCATGACGACAGCATTTAAAATTCTCGGACAGACCCAAACTATAAACTTCAGAGAAATCAAGTGAGGCACTGTGTTCTTATCTAGTGTAACGTAGGGTCATCAAACTGTAGCTCACCGTCCGATCAGGACCAGTCCCGTGCCGGACGGCGCGTACATGTTCCACGCGCGCCTGAAAGAGGGATTGTATAGCGAAAGGGTTACCGCAACCCCAGAACATAAAGGGCTAAGGAAGGAACATGGACGGTTTTTAGTCAGTAAGAGTTTCCCTTCCGCTCCACCCAGAGCGGGCGAAGTCATTGGATGATCACACCCTCAACAAAAAAAAGGGTCATCAAACTGAATAACTTAGTAGATACACGCCACATGATGTCAATGTTAGAGCGGTTCTTAATCAGGAATGTTCTTAATTTGGACGGACAGACTTCGGATCTAGTGCCCAACCCTTCATACAAATAGTACTAAGTATAGCTACTTCGAACTGAAATTTCTAGGATTCGGATTGGATGAAGTGCGGAACCGCTTTTATTGTATAAGAAATATAAACGGTTGACCGCTCTTGATAGAAGGTGCATATTTGCTTTTCTTAATCAAAAAATCTTCTTTATTTGCAAAATAGTTGGCCAAACGACATCTAAAAATGTTCCAAATTTCATTTCATTGCAGTTTTATTAATATCCAGCTATGATAGACGGTCAGTTAGACTGAATCCCTTCGACTGAAAACCTTAATAGATTCCTGTAACAGTTGTCAAAGTCAAATCATTAATTTCAAATAGGCACAAGTAAGGGCCTATGCACACCACGTTTTTTAAACGCGCCGTCGACGCGCGTTTTGGGAACGCGCGTCGCCGGCGCGTTTTTATCCTGCAGAGCAGTTTGTTGTCGTTTGTATCGATACAAACGCGCGGCACCGGCGCGTCTGTATCGATACAAACGCGCGGCACCGGCGCGTCTGTATCGATTCAAACGCGCGACACCGATACGAGCGCTAGCGCGCGCGCCTTCCCTTTCCCCCGCAACGAGGGAAAGGGAAGTGTGAATCTACGCTAGTAGCAATCGAGCGCGTCTGTATCGCGTCTGTATCGCTACACACGCGCGTCTGTATCGCTACACACGCGCGTTTGCATCGCGTCTGTATCGCTACACAAGCGCGTCAGGTGTGCAAAGGTCTACAGGCTGCGTCTGACTTGCGTGTGTATCGCGTCTGTATCGCTACAAACGCGCGTCGACGGCGCGTTTAAAAAACGTGGTGTGCATAGGCCCTAAGGCACTTATGAACGTCAAAATGAACAAGAAATAGAATTGATTCCAGTCGCCCCTTCCAAAAGGTAGTTTCGTGTGGAGAAGAATGGGCAAGAAACTCCACCACACACTAGTTGAAAGTCATGATTAGGCTCTACGGAAGCCAGAGGCCGCAGAATTGCAGTGCGCGGGTTTGAGGCCACTTAACCACCGGCTTCAGTCGCTACCACTTACCATATTAAGATACCGACGTAACTCGTAGCGACTCTGTCCACTTCCTACTTCGTACATTTAGTCAGTTGAAGGAGGATGAATACCTTTGTCGTCTGCTAATTGGCTGTATGTTTGTGGATTTGTTCGTCTGTAGCATTGAACAACAAACAATTGAACTTAGTGGCGTTTTTGTTTTGTTTTTGGATTCAATTGTGATAATGGTTCTGTGTTCCTAGTCATGTGCAGTCTTGCAACAGATATTCGGGATATTCAATATCGACAAACGACATATTTTAGTTCCGTTGTGACTTGTGACATAAACATAATTAAATGTTTACAGCTACGTCGTAAATATTATTTATTCACTGTGATTTCTGCTAATTTACATTATCGCTTGTTTTTGTTATTGAATATAAATGGGTGAATAATTAGGTAAGTATAGTGTGTATCCTCCTGAGTTTAATCAAAGTAACTTTTTGATTTTGTTTGATTTTATATTTCAACACTGGCAGTGTCAGTGGATCGTCTGAAGAGAATTTGTGCAAATTGATGAACAAAATTATCAGAATGCGCGGTGAGGTACCACAGTTTAAAAGATGCTGTATGTGTTTGCCGCTAAGGCATGGGCTGATCGTATGGGGCTATGTCAGATTGGTAAGTCTTATAACTGCTTTTTATAGGATATTGTGTTAAGTATAGCAATAGGCCCTGATGTTTAGGAAACTGTCCTACCTATCGTTTCTTTAATTAAATTACATGTCTAATATTATTCTTTTAATTTCTTATTTACTGGTCAGAAATGGCGTACCTAAAGCAAAATATACAACGTGGTGCTACAATGGTGATATTATTTTAATACACGGGAAGGGCTAGTGCCCATTAATGATATCAATGTTGATAGGTTAAAATAAAACGCAAATTGGAAAAAAAACAAACTAAATAATAAAATCAATTAGTAGTATTGCTGTATATTAATTTCATTGATGCGAATTTGACCCCGGCAAATGACCGCTGCGCGACAGTTCTTTAAGTACAGATTGCTCTAAGATGCTATTTTCAAACATCACTACATAGTATAAAACAAAGTCGCTTTCTCTGTCCCTATATCCCTATGTATGCTTAAAGCTTTAAAACTTTGCAACTGAATTTGATGCGGTTTTTTTTAATAGATAGAGTGATTCAAGGAGGAAGGTTTATGTGTACAATTTGTCGACATATTTTGCGGGCGAAGCCGCGAGCGGAAGCTAGTTTTAAATAAATCCGTAAATAATAACGTTAATACGAAATATAATGTCTTCATGAAACGAAAATGTGAAAACGTATTATATGTGTGTTAATCACCATTGTAGCGCCACATTGCATAAAGTTTGAATAATTGCATATGTACTAATTTAAGTACTGCATGTAACAAACACAAGGCATTATAGTGAAAAAAAAAATATTTTTCGCAGCGTGTGATTGTTTACACAATAAAACACGATACTGCTAACTTTTAAAATACCCATTTGCTGTTTAACTATCCATATGCCGTAATTACAGACACAATTAAAAAGCCATTGTATGTCGCGTAGATCTGCGTTCCGGCAGTCAATAAGTTAATTGTTTCCAACGTAAACGTATATTTTATCAAATTTCAGGTTATAGGTGTCATACTATTAGTTGAGTTCACAAGAAGTTTTTTCCGAATGATAGCAATATCCAAGAATGAAGAAGGCTACGAGATTTATGTAGTCATGTTTGGATTCTTTGTAATAGTAGGAGGAGCGGATATTGTGCTCCACGTAGTGTTCGTTTATGCAGAACATACGGTGAGTTACAAATTCTGATTGTCATTTGTTAATTTTTTATGCTTTTCTAAGCTCAGTGCCTTCAACACACATACGTATTCATTTCAGCGAATGGGTTAAAAGGAACACTTCTTCTATATCTACTCGCCAATTGACTATTTGAAACGGTCAAAAATAAAATATGAAATCACATAGAGATAAAAGATCGCTCGTCTTAAGAACCTTTCAAATACTTTGGTATTTGATTTCTATGTGATTATAAAGAAAACATTTATAACTGATATTTGTCCAAATAATTTGCACTGCTGTAATTGCTGTTGACTACAAACAACAAGAGGATTCAATGACATCACTTACACTACCACCAACATCGTAGCACTAAAAACGGTGAATTGAAATATCGTGAGGAAACCGGCATCTCGAAGACCCAAACATTGAGAGACATGACGTTAAGTCTACGGCCCGCTCTCTCTCACAAGACGAAGCTAATGATTTCCCAGCCTTAAAAAAAAAGTGTGCCAGTATCATCATCATTCATCATTCTCCTACCCTTATTCCAATTTATTTGGGGTCGGTTATTATCCCAGTAGTGGGAACAATGTAAACTGATTGTGTTTAAGCTCTGTCACTTTTTTCTGTTGTCTATGATAAAGCGTCACACCGCTAGGCGATCGGTGTGACCGTCGGACTGCCAAGTCATAGATCTCGAGTTCGAATCCGAGACACGCAGCTCTGACTTTTCGGATGATATATATTCGGATATATTATGTGCGTTGTGTAATTTTTGTTGTTAATTATCACTTGCTTAAAAATTGGAAAATGAAAACATCTGAGGAACTCGGCATGCCTGAGAGATATTTCTCAACAGCATGTAAAGCTAAGTCAGGCCCATTAGCAGCATAAAAATTCTGACAACAGGTTAGTCACTAGCCACACGAAAAAGAAGAAGATGATTAAGGGTACCATCTCGAAAGCCTATCCATTCCACATTATATGTTTTCTTTTTCCAGAAAGATGTCAAGATGTTGAAAGCATACTATATCTACAGCTTCATCCTTTGGATCCTGCTGATTATTTTAGGCATCTGGCTATCTGCGGCCGCTGTGCACGCGATATTACACCAAGAGATGGGCTTCATCCACGTCGTTGTCGTCCTACTTCAAGTGGCCACATTTCTGTCAGAAATCGGTAAATGTTATTTATTTCAGTGATTACTCTCAGATAGGCTTAGATATCTGTATGCAAATACACTTACGTGCGAAAAAAACCGTGTTTTGTTTCGCAACAACTTAATTCAAAAAGCTACTAATCACCTTTATGTACTCAAACCTGCCTGACAGTATGTGGATAATGAGACTAAAGGAATTATCAAAATGAATTTATTACCTTGTTATTAAAATATCGTGAACATTTGTACTCAAGTTTACCTATATAACTAATTTAAAATAATTGTAGCACCTACTGCCATACAGTAGGAATGACAAACAATCACTTAACACCATAGTCTTCAAGACAGTAAAAAACTTAATTCTTATCTAGTACTTACGAGTTTTATGTTAATTGCTATAGGAATGATGTTAAATTCCTTTGTACAATTGAATTGCCGAGTTATTCTTCTACGTTCTACGTCATCTTCTATGATGACGAACCGAAATATAGCAACGATAAATTAGAGAAATAATATTTTTTTACGAATTATGTCTTGTTGGCAAACACACATACAGACACACTAATGACTCTAAAAAGAAAACAAATCAATCAATCTGCCTAGCCTTTTCCCAATTTTGTTGGGGTCGGCTTCCAGTCCAACCGGATGCAGCTGAATACCAGTATTTTACATGGAGCGACTGCCTATCTGACCTCCACAACCCAGTGACTATACTGGGTAATACGATACCCCTTGGTAAAACTGGCTGTCAGAATTTCGGGCTTCTGATTACCCGTAACGACTGTCAAAGATCCACGAATGACAGCCGGAACCTACAGCTTAACGTGCTTTCCGAGGCACGGAGTAGTCTCGATGAGTAAAGATGGTCACCCATCCACGGACCAACCCCGGCAAGCGTAGTTTAACATAATGGATCGACCCGTGCGGCTGTTATTACTAAGCCACGAGCTCCTCTAAAAATAAAACATGATGCCTTATTATTATTATTTTCAGTGATTCAAGTATATATACTCCTACTAGTAAGAAGTGAGCTTATAAAACTATCAAGTGACTACGAGTTCAGATTCGTAAACAACGCAGCAGAGTCAGATTGTGAGATGAAGTTTGAAGAAGATAACATAGTTAAAGGAGATATTACAGCCAATACACATATTATAGCCCATACAGATACTGAAGTTGATGGAGATATCGCATCCAATAGAAATGTAGCCAATGGAGTTAAAGGAGTTTATACAAATGTAACCGGTGAATTAATAAACACAGTGGCATATTAAAAGAACCTAAAGCCACGGATCCAGTAAAATGGCCATAATATAAATATTTGAAATTCAATTGTGAATGACAAAAGAATTACTGATTGTTTATCATCATCATCTGCCTGGCCGTTTACCATCCGATATTGGGGTCGGCTTCCAGTTTAACCGGATGCTGCTGAATACGAGTACTTTTATGGAGCGACTGCCTATCTGACCTCCACAACCTAGTTATAGGGTGACACAATGGAGAATTGTTATTGAGTCAAAATGATTTTAAAGATCAATTTAAATATATTTTTAATTTGTAGGTTACTTATTGTTTTTTTCTTCATGTCTGAAGAAACAAAGGCAGTAATATAAAACTGTTCTCTTGGAGCAGTAGTTCACGTAATCGCCTTGACAGTCATTATGCATTGTAAAACGCATCGTCTCTGTCTTACCGGTGGAGCTCTTATGGGCTATGATGACTCAAGAACCACTTATTCAATATGTGTATCTTTTTTACTTCTTAGGTATGATCTGTTACTTCGTTTTAGTATTTCCACGTGAGTGGCTCTGTTGGCTTTTTGGGTTTGTTGCAATAGAATGTTTACCAATTCTTCAATACTGTTTTCAACTCTTAATTATTCATATAATTAATTGAGAACTTTAACAAGTTCTCGATATAGTAAATAACCTGGAAAGCCGCTTGTTTTTGTTATTGCAAACGAATGAAGATAATTAGTTATAAATCCTGGGTGCGTATCATAACTATATACAATTATTATTTTAACAACATCAGTCCAAAGTCAACGGTTGGCCTCGGTAGCTGTGTTTTTAAGTAAATTAATACATGGCAATAGTTTAACAATCTTAATTAAACAGTTCCGAAAGTGATAGTGAAAAATTGTGGAGTATTTACGAAAGGGGAGGAACAATAGTTTGACTACAAAGAAAACAAAATGCACGCAGAACTGCCAGTGTGTAAAAGATGTTGTTTCTGTTTGCCGTTACGATATGGTTTGATAACGTGGGGATATATTAGATTGGTAAGTAAAAATTAATCCTCAATTTTATCATCATTTGTATATTAAAACAAAAGTAAAAACAGAGACATGGCCTGTAATCAAATACGAATATAGGGAGACGCACAGTAAATAAAATCGCGCTAATACAACTTTGCCATTTGACCTCGTTACCCAATTACAGATACCATTACGGTGGTATGTAAGATTCTCGGAGCGAACGTCGGACTAACATACTATAGTTAGATATGTAGAATGTTTTCCGAGACACGGAAGGGAAGTGCAAATCTGCAAACACTAAATGGTGACGCTGACGACGAGGATTGCTCAAGCCCTGGCTTAATCATATTATATGCTGGAAACCAATAATATAAACTGTAGGAAAATGGAGTCAGATATGATTTTCTTATCGATATGTGGCTGATCATTGGACTGTCAGTAAATAACGTAGTAGATACAGTCACATGAATCCAATGTTACAGTTTAAGAAAAAACTAACGGTTGTATCTATGCTCTTGATAGAATGTGCAGTAACTAGATTCAACCATATTTTTTTCTTAAAAAATATGTGGTTCTTTCTTGAGCAATGCTAAAATCCCTCCCGATTCACCCCTGCGTCTCTTTTCACCCCGTTTGACTGTACTTTGGGAAATCTTTGCTTTTACTAATCATTGTATAGTGTATTCTTCATTAGTAAGTTGTCAAAATATAATGCTACAACATTCTTTTGACGCCTGGCTGATTTCTAATGCCGCCATTTTTCAATAAGTGTTAGTTTCATGTTATAAACATGTGTCTCAAACAATGTTGTTAACATTTGTGGTCATTTGAGAGCCATTAGCCCTTGTAGCAGTGCATCTTTGAACTTCTAAAATATTGTGTTTTTCATTTCAGGCATCGTCCATGTTATTCTTTACCGGAATGGTCATATCGTTCTACGGGATATTAGTAATGGGTGCAGCGGGAAGGAATCGTCCAATAAGTATAGTTTATACAGTCATATTAGGTTTCCTGATTCTAATGACATTGACAGATCTTATATTAAATACTATTTTCATCGTTGGGGGTCATAAGGTGAGTCTTGTTTATGAGGTTGAGGTGTCTATTAATCATTTAGTTTATTTATTTAGAGAACTATGTATATGAATTATATAAGAACGACGCTGTAGAAGTGGCGACGACACACAAGGCATCTTCCAATAGACATGCGACCACCCATTTTTGTGGTTGGGAAATCATCAAATGACCCCTCCTCTGGGTGGAGCAGAAGTGTCAGACTGTTACTGACTAAAACCTATCCATGTTCCTGAGTGTTTCGGGGAAGCGGTAACCCTTTCGGACAATCCCGCTGAATGCCACCACCCTGCAATTGCCGAACCATCCCGAAATTATTAACACAATTTAACAAATTTTCAGAAAAACCTGAAGTTGTTGAGAGCATACTACATCTACAGCTTAATCCTCTGTACCATCACATCGCTCATGGGCATTGCTTCTGCTATATACACCTTGTTACTGTTCAGAATCGGGGATATCGACCTCGTATTCCACATCTGGATCATTGTCGTCGACACAGCTACTATGTTGGCTCAAATTTGTAAGTAATCACTTTAATTGTCTAGTTATTATAGTTTTAGGATTTGAATCAAAGACGTAGCAAAAAAAAGCAAATATTTGAATAAAACAAAATTAGCCTACCTTAACAAAATTAACTGCGGGAATGAGCCCCTGGCCATTTTTTTTATGGCATCTCGCAGTTGAACCAAGGGCTTGTCTACTGCTAAACCGGACTTGCCTGTGGATGTCACAATAAAATTGCAGCCTCTAGCCAGGGCTTAGTAAAAAATGACAAACTAAGCGACTACACGCTTAGGGCACTCGCTATGGAGTACGGACCTCGGCTTAGGGCGTCGCTGGGGAAGGATAGCAAGGGACACGCTGGATCGGGCGAAAGCCCCTGGCCACATTGTGCGATCACTTATACAGTACGAAGGACATACTTTCAAGGTGTATAGTACCCATTAAAAATGAACAACTTTGACTATGGGACCAACTCTGAAAACAGGAAAAAAAAACAGTTGTTCAGGACCTTTTATGTTTGCATAATTCGTCAAAATGTAGGAAACTGCTGATTTTTTTTTTTTCATCAACGCAGCTTCTAACAATTTCACCGTTTTAATTTCAGTGGCTCAAATCTACGTTTTGCTACTCGTGAGGAGCGAGATCATCAAGCTAAGGAGCCACTGCGAGTTCAGATTCGTGAACAATGCTGCTGAAGCGGAATGTACCTTGAAATGCGAAGAAATAAACGGAGAGGAAGGACAAGATTATTCATATGAAAGATACGTGCCCGAAATTTATAAATGACTAAAGTAGATCAATACATATCGAAGGGACAATCCAACATTGTGAAATGAAATATTTGTATACGGATGCATAATAAAACTACTTTAATAGTTGTATTGTTAACTTTAGAAGATGTGATTGTATTGTTAAGATAAGAGGGTGCAACGATTGTTAAAGTAAAATGGAATAAAGCTGTATTCAGATGTTTTGTTTAACTAATAATCACACGAACATATAAAATGTCCGTCCTTCACACTCAAATGGCTGAACGGATGAAAGGAGATTGTTCTACGCCCATACATTGTTCGCCATGGAGCCAACAGCATAGAAAAATCATTTTCTATTTGTAAATTGCCTTTAGTAGCCCATAAGAACAAAGTTTCTTGACGGACACTTTAGAGAACAGATTTATTTAAACAAAAGGAACAGATTTTGAGGTTATTTTTAGTAAAAGAAAACTTAAGTAATTCCTTCTAAAATCTTCTATTTCTGGTTTCTACAAAGCATTAAACTTCAAATAAAATAAAAAATTACTGTAAATACAGTTGTATTACAAACAGAAACAAAATCAAAAACGCCAAAAGAAATCGCCAAATACAACACAACCACAGCCAGCAGCACGTGAGACTTGGTGAGACGAACCGACTGACGTAGTGACGTAGAGATGCTCTCTCGAAGATCAATCATTGTATATCGATTATCAACGACCCCCTATTTAATCTGTGGTTTTAATTTAGTAGACGAAAATGACACATCAATATGTCAAATGTAAATTAATTTGTTCCGTTTCCAACATAAACAGTTGTTGCTATGATTCTACTTCAATTAAATTAATGCTTAAATAAAATATTTTGTTCCCAACGAACAATGTGATTGTGTTTTGGTTTGCGACATTTAAAAATAGTGTCTAAGTACTTAAAACGTAAAAATATGGCTATTGAAGTCGTGGAATCGTTATGAGAACAATTGTAAGAGTTGCGTCGTAAATGACATTTCAATCGTTCAATGAGAGATTTTCTGACAAGTGAAAAGACATAGTTCAATAGATGGCGTGGGTAAAAAATACGTCTTTGTTTTGCTGGATATTGATAAAAACAATAAGATCCGTTAATAAGAATGCTTATTTGATGTCAAAAACCAGAGACAGTGACGTATTTTTTACCAACGCCTCTTTTGAACTAATATTTTCTCATTTGTCAGAAAATCCCTCATTCGACTAGTAAGTACATACATTTTGTGAGTTTGTTTTATTCATTATATTTTCATCATAATCTTGCTAGGCCATATTCATCATAAGTTCCATTAAAATGCTTACGGAACTAATTCCATGAAAAAAATATGCATTAAAATCTTTTATGTTGCACATTTTCAATGTTTTGGAAGTGATAAATATCGAACATCCATTATTTATCACTAGATATTATGGACATCGTCGTCGATATCGATATTTATGTAATATGAGCGAGAGCGACACTGTCAAATCTTTTGTGACATTCACATTGACAACTCCATGAAAGATGGCGAGTTTAGTTGGTAATAAAATCAATGAGGTCACTTTTAAAAACCTATTAAGAATTAAACAGTATCCGCTTGAATTTATTATTTTTAAAAAGGATATTAAAAAACAATTAAAATTAACGTACACGTCAAATGTTTGTTGGTTATAGGGCGGTCTAGAACAATCTCCTTTGGACAATGTACAGATGCCAGCACATCAAGCTATCCCTAACTGTCAAATTTTTTCAATTAAAAATGAACCTTATATCTTTGCAATAAAGTTGAAATACTATCAAAGAAACTTGACAGATTGTGGTAACTTGATGTGCTGGCCTCTGTACAATGAGCCCTTAAAATATTGCCCATGAATTAAAATTCAGCCTGTATAATAATATTTTGTTAATAATATCAGTTCTGAAAAGTGTAATAATTCGTGAAAATTTTGAGCTTTTGTAAGTTAACATAACCACACACGTTCTTGAAGTACCTAAACCATACACGGAGCATTATACCATTACACTATGTAATCTGACACTTCCGCTTTTCGCTAAGAATTAGTTTGTATGTACGGGAATTTGTTATTATACTTACCAGAAAACTTAAGAGACGGAAATTAATTACTGCTGGTATAATTCTGTGAACCATTAACATAATTTAAACGTCGCCAACCAGGCCTTATCCCTTGACTTGGGGCCGGCGCAGCACGTTTTCTTCTTCCATTTCCGCCTTCCCATGGTCACGTTATTATACTTATTATGCACTCCCTTTTCGTTCGTATAACTCCGCGCATAATCCTAATCCTAATTATAAAATAAGACAAACTTAATAGGTACGTCTCTACTTAAGGTAGGCAATTAAATAATGACTAAAGAGGGGGTAAGTATGGCGTCCTCACTTATCGCTTGACACAGATTTTGTCCCAAGACAGGTGGAACATACCCTTGGCTACCGGACTATACGGCTAAAATCCCGGGCCCGCTTGTCCGGCCAACACACGACCTCCGCCGTTTATCATTGAAGCCTTGGCTTTAATTAATATAACGGACAATGCGAAATAGTTTTCAAATAATCAATAAACAATCAAAAGCGTCACATTTTCTCGACAATTGCTGAAAAATAAAAGGCAAACATCAGTTCGGGTTATACTCTGCTTGTTGTTTGCCGTTACAATCATGGGCTCAGAACGGAACGTACACGTGGCGCCATCTATTATGGCTGTTAAGCCGGATTCACATTACTGTGTTGTGTCGTGTCGTGACGCCTTCTGACGCAGTGTCAGCCAATCAGAACTCGTTGTGATTTGAAGTAGACCTGAACAGAGTCGTTTGATTGGCGTATCCCGCGTCACGACACAACACACCACAGTAATATGACAGTGGCTTTATTGTTGTTTTCTGACAACGTATATGCAAGATTTTAGGGTGATCGGTTCAGTGGTTTAGGTGTGAAAAGGTAACAAACAAACTGACAAAGTTTCTTGCGCATTTATAATATTCGTTAGGATTATATTGTCGATAATCCGTCGAGTCTTTAACAAGGATCAACATCTTCAGTTAACATATGGAGCACGGAAACTTTGTCTTGTGCTATTTGAAGATATTGAACTGCTTGACGGAATCCATATCCGTATCCTACATTTAGGCAGTCTGATTTGTCAATTGTTTTTAGTAATATCTTATGCCATGTTATTATTACGCAACTTATTACTTAACAAGTTATTTAACCTTTTATAACAAGCTGCCCTCTTCTAGAATTGCCTTTTAATACGTTTAAAACTAAAGTAAAATCTATCCTCTGTTCAAAGGCTTACTATACTACCAACGACTACTTAAACGACAAGAATAGTTGGTCGCTGTGATTAACACAAGACAATGTTTATGTTCTTTCTCCAGAATTAGCTTCATAAAATTATTTTTATTATGTATTTTGGTTGTTTTTTTATTTTTTATTATCCATTTATTGTTGACATAATCTACTCATTACAATGTTTTTTTTAATGAGTTGTATTGCAAAATGTGGTTAGCTAGAGACCTCGACAGTTGATCATATTTATTTATCCTGATCCTAGTTAGTACTCATTAGCAATTAATTGATTGATTTTACTTCGATGGTCCTAGTTTATCATTTGTAACTTCGAGTTACGGCTGTATGGACCTATTACAGCATTGCACATGTAAGCGGGCACGCACTTTTACCTGGAGGCTCTTTTTTTTTTTTTATTTACGCTTGAGTACAGTCAGTTTTAATTGGTATATTGACGTGTGCTAGCTGACATGTGGCAAATGATTGATTTTAGGGTGATGTGTTTCGTAATGTTAATTACTTCTCATACGATAAATGTGTAGAGTCAAGTTCTTCAAACTAAACAGACAGCTGTGCTGCTGGGGAGTTTGTTGCGCCACTTCTTCTTCCCAGCTAAAGCACTAGGAAGTGGTGAAGGGTGGGCGTTTTTGGGGGACTGTCTTATGTAACTTTGACCTTCAAAAAGTGCTGATCTTCAGCCTAATTTGAATAAATGACTTTTGATTTGATTTGATAACGTGGGATGCGGATATGGTTTTATTTTATTCAAAATAATAAGTAATGTGCAAGAGTCTGAACATATAATTATTTGTCTCCAGATCTTTAACTGAAGACAAATTATTATTTGATCAGAATTGTGAACACAGCGGCTGAACCAAATGTGAGATAAAATGTCAAGAACAAAATTAAACAGTGGATGAGGAAAAGGGAGAAGATTACGTTTGAAAAAGGAACTGTCAAAATGGCAGAAAAATCGGAAATATTTAAGAGTAAAGCAACCTGTGATTACCTATCCGTTGAGCAATGTGGCTGAAACAAAATGTGTACGATCAGCCAGGCTGTATATGGTATTAAGATTAAAATATTTCAAATTATTATTTTTTCTAACACCTCATTGGTAACGTATGTACTTTAAAAAACAAATAATGAAAAAAAAATGGTTTACTAAATCGTTTTTTTTATTTATTTATTATAACCAACTTGCATTTACAGTTTAAAGAGAAGACATACAGAATAGATTTACTCTAAGACACAAAAACAGACTAAACATTCCAACATCACGACTTAAAATGCATTCATCTAGTACATAATTATGTAATATCAATAAAAATATATATTAAACTACCGGAACATCTTAAGAATATAAATAAATATACTGGCCCCCAAGCTGGAACGGATTGGGGCCGCCTTCAAGCGGCTCTTGCCCAATTTGAGGGGGTAAACGCCTCCTGCCGGAGGCTTTACGCGGGAGTCGTGCGGTCCATGACCCTTTACGGGGCCCCGGTGTGGGCGCGTTCACTGCGGCGGCGAGCCGCCCACTATCTGAACGCGCCCCAAAAGGTGGTAGCCATTCGGCTTATCCGGGGGTACCGCACGATCTCGGGCGAGGCGGCAAGCCTCCTTGCCGGACTGCCGCCGTGGGATCTGGAGGCGATAGTCCTCGCGCGCCTGTACGAGTGGCGCGCGGAGGTACTACGCCGGGGGGAAAATCCGTTTCCGCAGCAAATTGCGGCGGAGCGGACGGACCTTCGGCGCGATCTCATGGCGGCCTGGAATCAGTGACTGTCGCAACCCAGCGCAGGGCACGCCACGATAGTGGTGGTAAGGTCCCTCTTTGAGGAGTGGCTAGAGAGGCGTCACGGCGCCCTCACCTACCGCCTGACGCAGGTCCTCACCGGGCATGGATGTTTCGGGAGGTTCCTGCACATCATCAGGCGGGAGGAAACGCCCGGGTGTCACCACTGCGAGGATCGCCCAGAGGACACGGTAGAGCATACGGTGCAAACCTGCCCCGCTTGGGCGGAGCACCGCCGTGTCCTCGTAGAGGCGATCGGCGGCGGCGACCTCTCGCGCCCGGCCCTGGTGCAAGCCATGGTCCGGGGCGAGAGGGAGTGGGAGGCAGTCACCTCCTTCTGCGAAAAAGTCATGCTCCCGAAGGAGGTGGCGGGATGCGAGAGAGAAAGGTCCTCCCGTCCCAGCCGCCGCAGGAGACGCCCCGGGCGTCGGGCTACGGAAGGAACATGGATGGGTTTTAGTCAGTAAGAGTCTGACACTCCCTTCCGCTCCACACAGTGCGAGCAGTCATTGGATGATATCCCAGCCTTAAAAAAAAAAAAAACTACAGATGTGTCAATAAAAATATATAATAAACTACCGGAACATCTTAAGAATATAAATAAATATAATATGTTTAGTAATAAATTAAAGCTATTTCTAATAAACAAAAGTTTCTACAATATAAATGAATACATGAATGATAAACTATGACTGGAATTGCAATACATTTTAATTATTTATTCAATTGAGATTACATATTACATTATTATTATTAATTATATAATTTATTATGAATGTTCTAAATGCTATTATTTAATTTTAATGTTGAATTTTAATTAATAAGTTTTTCCCTGTTTCTTAAGTTGCTGTGCCCTTACAGGGTCCATAACTGTATCTTAGCTTTAAGCCTATCTGTAACACCTTTATTCATATTATGGTATGTAAATAAATGAAAATGAAAAAACTACACAAATAAGTTATTGGTCTGTAAAAAAATAAAAAGTCAAACAAAAAATTATAAATAAAAATAAAAATCTGGCTTTAAAAAATAAGAAATTATTAGAAATTATAATGAAATTAACAATATTTATTAAAAAAATAACAATTTAAATCAGAAATCTTCTTCTTCTTCGTGTGGTTAATGACTTATCTGGTGTCAGAGTTTTTAAGCTGCCCATGGCCTCAAAATAAGAAATAAAGAGCAATTTAAATGAGAAACAAAAATAACAATAAATAAACAATTACAAAGCAAATAGTAAAATAAATAACATTAGTGGAGAGTGATAGTGCTAGGGGTAGCAATGGATCCAGGTAACGAGTAGCAGTGTTCAGAAATCTCAGCTCAGCAGTTGCAAAGATATCTAATGTATCGTCAAAGAGCAAAATGTCGTTAATATGGGTGGAGGCTACATATAGTGGACTGGTCTTAAGGGATTTGGACAATCCTTAATTATAAGACATGAAATATATCCTATGGGACCGGCAATACTACAACATCCAATAAGTGCCGGGTGCGGGATTGTCCGAAAGGGCTACTAGCGGTAACCCCGGAACATTGAGGGCTAAGGAAGGAACATGGATGGGTTTTAGTCAGTAAAAGTCTGACACTCCCTACCGCTCCACCCAGAGCGAGAGACGTCATTAGATGATTTCCCACCCAAAAAAAAGATTTTTTGAAAATTCGTTTACTTATTGGTAAGTGAATGAATTTTGAAAATAAAATTACCTAAAAACATTTTTCATAACCTAAACCCCATTTACACGATGCAAGCCTGTGGTTTACCATAACATTGAAGCAACAATTGACAGATACCATTTAACAACACGCAAAATTGTTGCTCAAGCGTAATGCGGTACTTAAAAACCAACATAAATACTCAATGCATTACTCAGTAATTAAAATATCTCATTTTCATTAAATATATTATATAATTATCCAGATTCAACATTTCATTTAGTAATAACACACTCATTAACACATAAAAATGCATAAATCAAAAATATGTAGGTATTATCTCCATTAATTTTCCATATACATGAATGTTGCTTATCCGTTTGGACGGACGAAAACGGAACTATTTAAAGAAACATTTGGGTCCTTACGTCGTCGTGTGTTGTAAATTGTTCGTATTTAGTGCCATGTTCCATTACTCTAATTCTTCTTTTCAAACTTTGTCTATTTGCGCCTCATTCTGTTTACTTGTCATCATACATTGGGCTTCAGCTGAATTGTTCACGAACTTGAACTCGCCGCTGCTCTTCAGTTTCAGGACCTGACTCCTCAGTAGAAGAATGAAATAAGCTTGCAAAGCTGGAAGGAAGTGAGTTTGATTTTAGATGGTGTTGTTAATTTGTTTTGATATTCCCACTAATCGATGCCATCTACAGCTTGTATCAGAAAGGGTTGGACTGCAAAACTGGACAATTTACTCTATGAAAGCAACATCATTTCGCAAAAAAATATCAACTGTTTAATAAAAAACTTGAATACCTATTCGACCCAAATATATGAGACGGCTAATTATTTTTTTGCTATAATGATGTTGGCCCCATAAAGATTCATTCAGTTTGATGGTCTGGTCTCACAAATATAAATCTACTTGTGCGTTGACAAACAATTTTATATAGTTGGCCACACACATAATTGTTCCATGTCAGGGAATCCAACTAACCAAACTGCTATAGAGCACCTATAACGAATCACGAATTATCACTCCACTTCATGTATCTAATCATTAATTTGAATATACTGCGAGAGATATAGAATCAAATGGGCAATATGGCGCTCGTGCTTACAAATCAGTGATAACGTTATCTACCACTTCAAAGCAGAAACCAAGGAAGATTACACAGTCTGAGAGGAAGATCACGGTGATGATATTAAAGCTTTTTATAAAAATTATAAACATAATTTCCGTAAGAAGTGGGCCGTATACTCATTTCGTACTTAACCTTTTCTTCGCCAAGCACATGAATAGAAGTTCTAGATTTTCGTGCCACCAGCACTACACTTACTTATGAAGTTCGTTATGCATTTATAGCTTGGCGTGGCTACGCATCCTGTGTACATTGGCGGTGAAAAGGTTAACACTGCGGTATCTCTGTAGCTTTGATCTTTTTAGAATCTTAAAAAACTAATGCTCACCTAGAGTAATGAGATACGCTGCGAAGGTTACAAAATGCAGCTTCGCGTCGCTTGGATGCCATCTTGTAAGTGATGTACCGACTGCCACCAGAATCAACATAACCGTCACTATTAGCTCCCCGATGCAGAAGACATAGAATCCTCTTATCAGCCTCACGTTTTTCTGTTAAAAAAAGATGATTAATCAAATATTTCCAGGTTTCTCAATTCTATTTCTTCTTTATTTTGACGTTAAAAATTGCCTTTCTTGTGCCTATTTGAAATAAATGATTTGACTTTGACTTTGGCTTTCTAATATTGTTAATAACAGGTATGTCTTTGCCCGCGGCATCATCATCTAAACCCATACAGGTGTTCATGGGTGAGACAATAACAAACGTTTTTATCAACTGGAACTCAATTTCAAGTATTTAAGGAGTAAGAATAAGTAGGTCATCGTCGTGGCTTTCACGCTAGACAGCATAGAGACTATCAACCATAGGTCATAGACAAAGAAAAAAGAGAAGCAACCCATCTTCTGGGCCCGTTTCCGGATAGCAGCGATGCAGAAGAATACATCGGCACAACGGACGAAGAATAAATAAATAATAAATACAAAAACAACAGGGGGCCTAGACAAGTGTCAATCGCTCCGCATTGATTCGATTTCGAAAACTGTTGATCGAACAATTCATTAAGCAATTCGGATGTTCAAGAACGCTACTTGTCAACGCATTTGTATGGAAATATTGATCGAGTTTCGTTACACAATCTAAAATAGCGACTTGGCGATAGAAAACGATTGATCACGTGACATTTTGAAAGTTATGCCAATTCCATACATTTCGGATTTATCTAATTTCGCTATCGTTAATGAAAATGTGACTTTGTCTAGGCCCCCAGGACACCTCGTCCTTTTGTTTTGTAGAATTAGTTAGTTAGTGAAAAAGCAGTGATAGCCTAGTGGTGTGATCGTCTGACCGCCAAGTCTTGGTCTCGAGTTCTAACCCAAGATGCGCACCTCTGATTTTACGGACTCATGTGCGTATTGTATAATTATCACTTGCTTAAAAATCGGTGAAGGAAAACATCATGAGGAAACCAGCATGTCTGAGAGATATTTTTCAACAGCATGTGAAGCTAAGTCAGAGGCACATGGGCAGCTTAAAAACTCTGACACCTGGTTAGTCTAGTGACTAACCACACGAAAAGAAAGAAAGAAGTTAGTTAGTTAATTTAGTACCTAGTGTTAAATATCTTTGAAGAAATAATTAATAGCAAAAGACATAAGCGAACATTAGTTTGGACATCTCACCTTATGACCTCCGACGATAAATACAATAGTTGCCACGAAATCCGATATGAACAGAACAAGAGTGATGAGGCATATAGCAGCATAGAACAAGATCCAGGGCACATATTTCTTGTTACCACCCATCAAACTCAGCAGTATCGTAGACAGCATGAAATACGCCAGGGTTGGTATGATGAAGGTGTTTGCAATCTGCAACAGGAGAACACGAGACACATAGTTACAAATAAAGAAAGAAAAAACATTATTTTGGACAGTCGGTGAAACACAAAATATAAAAACATTTTTATTTAAATAATAACTGAGTTAGCCTCACGGCCGTGCCAAAAAGGTTCATATCAGCATTAAATTAACCTTTTTGGCGCAAAACAGATACTGTCACAACGGTCACACTATCAGCTGTCTGTGATACTGTATAAACAAGTTCAGTTTACATCGGACTAGTTTTTGCTCGCGGTCAGTGTCTGGATGATAGGTACTCTATGTCCTTTTCTGTACCCCTTTTTTGAGGGTGGGTAGTCATCCAATACTCCCCCCGCTCAGCGTGGAGCAGAAGGGAGTGCCAGACTCTTGCTGACTAAAACCCACCCATGTTCTTTCCTTAGCCCTTTATGTTCCGGGGTTCCCTTTATGTTAGTGGTAACGGACAATCCCGCTTACCCAGCAGGCTTCGGCCCTTACGGGCTTTAAATGCTGATATCTCTTTGAAGCACGCGTGGAACACGTATGCGCCGTCCGGCAGGGGCCTGGTCCTGATCGGACGGTGAGCTACCCATTACTCACCGTCCGCATGCCCGCGTTTTCTGTGCCCCTGACAACGTGTATGCAACATTTCTAGATGATCAATCAATTGAGTTGTTATGACGTGAAGCGTAACAAACAAACAAACTCACTTTTAAATTTATAATACTAGCTTTTGCCAGCGGCTTTGCCGGCGTGGATAACGGAAATCATCTCAAGGGAACGAACTACCGGGATAAAAAGTATCCTTTTTTTTTGAGGGTGGGAAATCATCCAATGACTTCTCCCGCTCTGGGTGTAGTGGAAGGAAGTGTCAGACTCTTACTGGCTAAAACCCATTCATGTTCCTTCCTAAGCCCTTTATGTTCCGGGGTTGCGGTAACCCTTCCGGACAATCCCGCTTACCCAGCAGGCTCGATCCTAGGTATGTGTTAATCCCGATTATAAACTATCTGTGTGCCAGGTTCCATCCAGGTCCGTTCAGTTGTTTCGGCGAGATTGAGTACTAAACATTCATTCATTCAAATCTTAGCATTTATAACAGTAGTAGTAGTTTGGAATTTAGGATAGTAACGGTACCCCGAGTCTCACTGATTTGAGAAGTTTGATGCCGTAATTCGGTTATCTGTTTACTTGACAAAACTTGTACGTTTTTTTAACTTTACGTGACTGGTCAGATCAGAATTATACCTAATGCATCGATTTTAAATATTGCAGCCATTTTTATTTCGATTTGCTTTTTATTTTTTGTATCTATTCCGAATCTTACTAATATTATAAATGCGAAAGTTTGTGAGGATGGATGGATGTTTGTTCCTATTTTGGACCAAAACGGCTAAACAGATTTCGATGAAACTTCCCAATAATATAGCTTATATATCAGAATAACACATAAGCTACAATTTGGGTAGGTAGGGTAGGTAGGGTAGGTAGGTAGGGTAGGTAGAGTAGGTAGGTAGGGTGGGTAGGTAAGGTATGTATCATAGTTAAGACAGGACAACGTCTGTCGGGTCAGCTAGTAGTGTAAGAAATTAAATAAGTTCAAATCAAAAATATACCAGCAATGTTGAACATAGTGAAAATATTGCTATTGCAATAATTTAAGGCTGTAACTACTGACAGTCCCGGAATGTGAAAAAAATAGGTCTGAAAAATGGTAGGTATCCCATCAAATCGCATGAAACTGGCAACTGAAGCTGGATTTCAGTGGGTTTTTCCGAAAGAGTTACCGCTACCCCCGGAACTTAAGGGCTATGGAAGGAACATGGATGGGTTTTAGTCAGTAAGAGTCTGACACTCCCTTCCAGGGTTATTTGATGATTTCCCACCCTCAAAAAAGAAAAGCTAAAGCTGGATGACAACCGCACTACCTATATAAACAATATTCTTCTAATGATCATTAATACCACGCCCCTAATACCTGCGACCCGCTCACAGAAGTCGGAATTAGAACCTCATCTATGACAACCATGATAATAAATACTCACAATTTTGAAATAGCCCCAGGCTAGCAGGCCGGGTCGTAACGGCAGACAGAAACAGCACCTCTTAAACTCTGGTAGTTCCACTGTCATCTTGATATTTGATACCGTTATATTTTACTAACAGTTAAATATTCCTAGATAACACTGCAATCACTTATAGCTTTCTATTTTCAAAAAGGCAAGCACTAACAAACTAAATATTAGTCCAATCTAAAGTAACTCAACCACTACCTAAATTAATCAAACACCGACCAAAACAGCTAGTTACTGATTGTGTGTGTTCTGTTAGAATGACAATTGACGATATACACAACACTATTTATATAGTAACTCAACCCTATCCCTATACTACTGACAACCCACGACTACGGAATAAGGCAAAAGATTTCTTACAATTTGATGATAATAACAAAAATGTTTATGTTAACCTCACCTAACCTACACCTAATCTAAAATTTGCCCAGATACTATCTACTGACTACGCACTATAGCCGCGACTAGTAAAAATAAATGTGAAGCATGTTTGAAATAAATATGCGAACGCTTACGATATAGAAAATTTATTCGTAGCTATCATAGAATGAACAGATAAGATAAAAATGAATCGAGGAGTAGAACGATGGACAATAGAGGAGTAAAGAAAAGCGAATCACTGTTACTAGCACTTGATATACGCGAATACGTCAAAAGAACTGTAATAGACGAAACAAAGTACCAAATGTAAATGGCACAAGCGCGAGTGACATGCGTTCTATGTCAGGGCTAGTTTCCTACTGGCGATCAGCGATGGCTGGGCGCCTGGCGCCCACATGGCGCCATTGGGGCCAGTAGGGCAACTCATACTTACAAGACACGTTTTTGGAGGCGCTCATATAAAAACTTAGTCTATAAACAACTAAATAACTGTTCTTCGATTGTCCACTGACATTTTTACTTCGTAAACAACTGGCGTAAAAACGATAGGCAAGTGGAGGCTAGCACGTAGGGATGCGAAGTTAAATTTTCTTCCTTTATTCATAGTTGTTTTTTGTAAACGGCCTTGGCCCGACACATTTCTGCAAACATGATCGCACAAATGCTTGCTGGCTCAAATGAGGTTGGTCAAGGTCGCCCTCCGAAATAACGACGAATATAAATAGGTTTGGGCTGTTTAATGTTGGGCGTGTCCTGCTAATGGTTTGTTGAGTGCTTTCAAATAAGAAGTCTCACAGTTGAAGCCGTATAGTTGTACAACGGAATAATGCTACTTTCTATTCTATTGTTTTCCTATCTCTTCCGTCCTGTAATGTATCACACTATTATAATAAACTAGCTCCTGCCCGCGGCTTCGCCCGCGCGGATGACGGAAATTGCATGTTATTATACATATAAACCTTCCTCTTGAATCACTCTATCTATTTAAAAAAACTGCATCAAAATCCCTTGTGTAGTTTCAAAGATCTAAGCATAGATACACATATTTGGACAGCGGAAGCGACTTTGCTTTATACTATGTAGTGATGTGAAAGTTTAGGAGTGTGTGTGTATGAGTTTGTATGTTTGTCCGTCCTTCACGCTCAAACGGCTGAACGGGTCTGGATGAAATTTGGCACAGAGGTAGCTTATCCTGAATTAACTAATGAATTGTTTTTATCCCAGTAGTACTCGTACGTTCCCTTAGGATAATTTCCAACATTCACGCGGGTGAAGCCTACTAACATTGCCGTGAGATTTAATGGAAATGACTTTAAAAACGTATAGAAAAAAGTAATCAAATACATTGTCTTTGGTATTACAATTTAATTATTTTATGATCTACACTGGTCAGCAAATAAACCGAGCCACCCGCTACCTAGGAACTCTGATTCGATTTTCTCAAAAAGTATAAAACTTACAACTATCAAAGTTATACCTACAAAAAGTGCGTTTCATGGTGATTAAAATGACTACAAATTAATTCGAAAGTACCCTCAACTCACATTGTAATCAAGCAACAAACACAATGCTAACGATTTGCTCTGTTTTCACCACAGTTTGAAATTAGCGTTCTTTTTCTCTACAATGAGAGTAGTCAGATATTTCTTATCATTTCTTTAGTTTTTGTCCATCGTTTGCTCAGACGCGTGTGTTTTTGCTACTTTTTTCGGTTAATAATGGATACAACACCTCAGGAAGCAGCTCAAGCTGTAGCATTACTTCAAGCAGGCATTGCGCAACGTGAAGTCGCTCGAAGGCTTCGAATCAGCAGATCTTCGGTGCAACGAGTTTACAGACGATACCCAGAGACTGGAGCATTCGATCGCCGTCCAGGTACGAGCAGACGGCTATATCGGCTACATCAGCAGCAGATGATCGTTATATCCACCTTACTGTTCTGCGAAATCGCCACCTCAACGCAGTTCAAGTCCAACAAAGTCTGCGTGACGAACGCAAAGTGGTCATAAGTTCAGATACCGTCAGAAGGAGACTTGCTGAACGGAACCTGACCCCAAAAAGAGCTGCAACAGGCCCAGCATTAACGGTAGCACACCGTCGAGCACGACTTGAATTTGCTCGAGAGCATAGGGATTGGACATTAGAGCAGTGGAGTAATGTACTCTTCACTGATGAGACGAGGGTGAGTCTACATGGAAGTGATCGACGTCAGAGAGTATATCGTCGCCCTGGAGAACGTTATTCTCAGTGTTGCATCGAGGAAACTGTTGCTTATGGAGGAGGATCTGTAATGGTCTGGGTCGGCATCTCGTTAACAGCACATACAGCGTTAGTTTTCATCGAACCGACGGGCCGTACACGTGGACTGACTTCTCATCGCTACATTACTGAAATCCTCACAGACCATGTGGTACCTTACGCAGGATATATCGGACAGGATACACGGCCTCATGTTGCTCATGTGGTGACCCAGTATCTACGCGACGTCAGCATTCGTACGATGGACTGGCCAGCTCGAAGCCCGGACTTGAATCCGATAGAACACTTATGGGATGAGCTGAAACGTCGGGTTCAAGCCCGGGTACCTGCTCCAACAAGGCTTCCAGAGCTGCGAATCGCAATTGAAGAGGAGTGGAATACAATTCCTCAAGATTTTATCGTCAGGCTCGTAAGGTCGATGAATACAAGGATGCTGGCAGCTATCCGAGCAAGGGGAGGGAATACGGAATAAAACTTTTTTTTGATTTTATCTTTGTTTTTGGCTTTAATTTTTTTTTTCACTTTATCATTACTAACGATTGTCACGACTGGAAAACGACTCTTCTTTGTAAAATCCTTAATAAACACTGAAATATAGATTAAACCCAATGAGTTTCCTTTCATTTTAATCACCATGAAACGCACTTTCTGTAGGTACAACTTTGATAATTGTAGGTTTTTTAGTTTTTGAGAAAATCGAATTAGAGTGCCTAGGTAGCGGGTGGCTCGGTTTATTTGCTGTCCAGTGTATATAAATAAAAATGAAGTGCTGTTAATGAATGACATGAAATTTATTCATTGGATTATTGTTGAAATTGATCTGCTAGACTAGCGTCGCGCCTATCTGTGGGAGCCATGACACATTTTTCTCCGATGAGTCAACCATCAAGGTCAATGACATCACTGTTACAATTTTATGAAAGGGCTTTTAGCTTTAGTTTCAAATTTCACTGTAATTGTTTGAAACATTATTATTATGTTGACCATAATTAAGAAGCAACAGATATGTAAAATATACCTGTTTCCAATCCGTAGTATATCACAATTCACAAGGGAATTCCAAAGGATTTAAAGATGTCAAATTAAAAATCAAGCGCGTATAACCACATACTTCACCGGATTAAAAGTTCACCCAAATCAATTGATAATTAAAGGCAATGGAACGAATGTCAAACCTTTCAGAAGACAGAATAAAACCCCTAAAACTTACAATCATCATCTGCCTAGCCTTGTCCCAACTATGTTGGGGTCGGCTTCGTCTAACCGGATTCAGCTGAATACCAGTATTTCACATGGAGCGACTGCCTATCTGACCTCCACAACCCAGTAACTTGGCAATACGATACCTCTTGGTAAGACTGGCTGTCAGATTTTAGTAACGACTGTCAAAGATGTATAAATGACAACCGGGACCAACGGCTTCACGTGCTTTCCAAAGCACGGAGGAGTTTTGGTATTTAAAGATGGTCACCCATCCACGGCCAACCCTGGCAAGCGTAGCTTAACCTGATGGATCGACCCATGCGGCTGATAGTACTTAGCTACGAGCTCCTCCCCCTAATACTTAGAATGAGTATGAATAAGCTGTAGTATCGACCGGATGGGGCAGTGGTTTCATACAATGTAAGTTCGGCAAACATCATCTACTTATTGCTGAATGTCACATGGACAGATTGGATTAAACATAAGTTACAAAAAAAAGTTAGCTTTAAAGTGGTTGCGCAACTGTGGCCCGCGAAATTCAAATGTAGATTTCAATTCAATAATATAAACATATAGAGGAATGTGAACGTCGTAAAAAAAATATATAATAAGAACTTATTTTAAAATCAGCGCATGGTTCGGGCCACTAAGAGACGCATAAATTCTCCATTAATGACAGACAAACTAGAGACAATGCCGGCCGACGCGACGACGGGTCGAAAGCAATAATTCAGCAAATTCTAAAGAAACGAGTAAAATATCTGATTTCAGTAACGCCACTCACAATACTAGTATCCCATATATTGTTGTCCATTATAAAAAAAATAAAAAAATTGATAGCTTCGAGATGAAGTAGTTCTAAGTAAAGCATAAAAAACATAAATTTCCATCCAGAAATTAAACTGTGTCACTCTAATAACATGATAAATGAGGAAACAGCAACATTAACAATAGGAAATTATAACACATTCCTGTAATTGCCATACTTAATTTTAATTGTAAACAAACCATAAAATTATTTCCAGAATTATAAAAAGGCCTTGCTATGACGTTTTGTTATTGTCAGGAATTGAGATCACCGGACATGTATACCGCTTATCTTTTAGGCAATTCGTCAAAGATAATAATTATTATTAAAAGAAAACTTTTGAGAGCTAACCTCTAAGACACTGTTCGAAAAGCATATATATTAAAATCTCGTTCATGGTCAAATAGTATATGTTTAAACACAATTTCCGAGTTGAGCTCTCTTGGTCATTCTAATTGATGGTTAAACGAACTTACCTTAAGTGATGTTCGACCATAATTATACAAGACGTCACATCCGAAAGATTTATTTAATTCACTTGGTAGTCCACTTTCTAATGTACTAGGCATCGCACAATTTTTAGAGCTAAAAAATAAAATATATTAAAAGTAAGGAAATTGATAATGACGCAGTACCTTCCCCCACTAAGTTACCTGCGCCCGCGCCGCCATAACTCTTGCCATTATTTTCAGAGAGGAAGAACCTATTTCACGACATAATTCGGGGAGATTCATGATTGATCTTAGTATCACAGGGTTTGGGTGGGTTATAAATCTTTCGGATGTGACGTCTTGTATAATTATGGTCGAACATCACTTAAGGTAAGTTCGTTTAACCATCAATTATACTACGACGTCACATCCTTCAGATTTATTTAATTCACTTGGTAGATGTTTAGAACCTGGAGTGAAATAGGTGAAGGTTATAGGAGGAGCGCGGATGATTTGAAATATAAACTCAGCTCTGTTTTCAAATCGATTACAATATTATTTAATTAACAATTAGCTTCATATAATCTATGACAATAATTTATATATAATAATTATATCAATCGCAAATAGCCGTTGCAAAAAGCTCCTCGTCATTATTCACAAGGGGTCTGTCATAAAACTTTGCAAACGTTAGTGAGTTCCCAGACCAACCTGCTGACTTCTTAATAAGGTCTACAGATATGCCTTTTCTTTTAGCCGCCGAAGTAGACGCGTGACGCGTACTATGCGCGGAAAATATTGTCGTGTCTACCCCGCTCTCCGTAAGTTCAGTCTGTGAAGAATGTCTAAATTTCTGAGTAGCTTCAAGATACGAGGAATATAATAGGGCCGGGTGCGAGAGGTCGCCGCCGATCGCCTCTACGAGGACACGGCGGTGCTCCGCCCATGCGGGGCAGGTTTGCACCGTGTGCTCTACCGTGTCCTCTGGGCGATCCTCGCAGTAACAATAAGCCCTTGTGTGAAGACTGAACGTGAAGCCAAATACATAGCTTCTTGTCGGTTGGGTATGAACGAAAGTGTATGAAAAAGCAACTTAATGTTTGCTTACAGTCGTTGGCTAACAAAACGTTGTGTGATCGCGGCTTTCATTTGTGATGGCTACTGTTCCTACCAGTTGACGCTTTGAAAAAAGCCCGCTCCTAATTATCTTTGCAATTAGTGCGAGCTATATACATTTGATAAAAAGGTTAAGTTAACATAAATATTTGTTATATTATCTATAATAATTGTCAGTTTAACTGCATCAACGCTATAATTAACATCACAATTTGTGTCTGGTGGCTGATTGTACACTTTATTGTTATTCCAATTTAGTGTAAGCCATAGACTTCTTCGAAATTCGGACGTTTTGAATTTCAGCACAATATTGAACCACTATGAACGGAGAAATTCCAGTGTTTAAAAGACATTGTTTCTGTGCGCCACTACGATATGGTTTGCTCGTGTGGGGTTATTTAAAAATGGTGAGAATTAGGTTTAATTATGGCCAATAGAGGGCACTACCTTACTTTCGTTTCCAGTGTTTCGTTCAGCACATGCGCTGTTATGCTTACCAACAACTTTATGTGTAAAGCAAAATCATGTTTCATCAGATATGGCCATGTGATAGCCCATGGCCCAGGCCTTCTATTAGTGTATACTTTCTACATTACCCAGATTTACCATTCCAATATAATTTGGCCTTTCATTGACCATGATGCAGAAGAACATTCCTTTATATTGGCCAGTAAAGTGACTCTCTGAATTTGTCACACGTCCGGCCACAATTAACTAAAATATTATGTAAACGATCTTGTCAACGTGGCTATCAGCAGCTGCATGAGAGCTCTACGTAACCAAGGATACATGCGCTAGGAGAAGCTTATGTCTGACTATGGAGGCTACAACTTAGTGGGTGGAATGCCCATCATAAAAACTTTTCTGTTAAAAGGCTGCGTGTTCCAAAGTCAGAGCAGATACAACACAATATCTGTTCAAGAGACGACAGACTTAAAGAACCCTTTAGAATTAAAAAGACATGAGCTCACAAGTAAAAAAAGACCCTTATTTAGTGACCAGACTATTCTATTAAAATCTTACCGTGATAACGTAGGTGAAATGAATTTAAAGATAGCTATCAATAGTATCAATCCCTGGCATTATTTGGTACGACAGCCCACTTCACGGTCACTTCACCAAAGTTATCACGGTGTCATTTTTACAGAATCGTCCGACTCACCAATAACTTAACTAATATCTCAACGTGCGCTATAGCCAAGTTATTGGCGACGACAGTAGATCGACTCTGTAAAAATGTCATGTATATGTAACTTAAGGTACCTACAGACGCCAGCACATCAAGCTATCCCTAACTGTCAAATTTTCTCAATTAAAAATGAACCTTATGTCTTTGCAATAAAGTTGAAATACGATCAAAGAAAGGAGAAACCCATTTCTGGGCCTAGCCGTTACACGAATCAAATATGTACCAAAAAAATTTACTATTCTGCCTAATTAACCCATTAAAATCTTAGCCTCAATTACTATGGCCAAGTGTAAAAAAAATACATTTCTATTTCTTTGTTTTAAACAACCTTTGTAAACCGTTACAGCACTTATTTCATAATACGTCACTTACTTTGCAAACACTTGCTTTAAACAATAGAGCGTACCCTAAGAATGTAATCGATTTAGCGGATATCGATATTTACAGATTATAATTGAATAATACTCCATTATTTTAGTATAATTGCTTTTTAGATATTGAAGTCATTGTCAAATAAAAAAATCAGGAATATAATTATTTTTTAACATAAGCACGATTAAAAAATCATTAAAGGAAATAAATAATCGAAAAAATCGTTTGCAACGCGGATTGCACATGGATTGCACTAGTAAATGAAAAAGGTCTATCAATTGTCATCGTTGTAATTAGTGTCATTCGCTTTTCGTATCTTTGCGTAAGTGAATGTGTTTTTCGAATTCTCGCGATTTAATACAATATTAAACCTCTGCTGACTGCTCGAATACTGGTCTCCGAAATTGATTGCCTTCTGACTGACCATCGCTTGAACATTGGACACCGTAGCCTGCCATTCCTGCTGACCTTTGCTGGAAAACCGGATCTGGATTATTGCTCTTCTGACGACTGGTTAATACAGTATCATGAGCTTGTGCATTAATTGTGGAATAGCAACGGACCGCTGCAACACAATAGGAAGGCGAAGATTGGAAGTTGAAGTGATTCTTTCAATTGTACAGGAATGGGTCGCGCCTCAATCGGTTAGTATGCGATAATTCTATAACGTAACACTTTTGTAAGCATATAATATCACAAATCTGCACTGAACCTGCATGGTTAATGACGGCCTATTCCTTCTCTCAGAGAGGAGTCCTGTGTCCTTGCAGTGGGAATGTAATAAAGCCTATTTCTAAGCTTGCATGTTTATTTCTAAATGCTAGTGCTAGAACTAATAGTGAAATGATAAATGTTTGCTTCAGGTAAATGAAAATGACTTTATCTGTCAAGTTTGCTGGAATCATGCCAATGCTGTATCTCTTGATGGAAATAGACCAGAAGAGAGTGAACAGACACCTATAGGACACCGGCGAGTGTGTATTCACCGTTCTCTACGTTCCTTCGGCACCAGGGTAGTCAGTTACCTCCTGCACAATTCCTAGATACTGTATTCTTATATTATGATAATCATAACGAAGAAGGTGATTAATAAAACCTTATCTCAATAATACGGTTTTTTATTTAAATAAACCTATTGTTGCAATTTCAGTTTACTGTAATTTGAGATAGCATCAAATCCCCTGGTAGTAATACAAAGTTTAAAAATGCAACCCATTAGTGATGTAAGTGGGCCTTATCTAGCAAACATAATTTTTAGCTGAGGTTTTCAGTAATATTAATCTGAATTCACCGCTTTTCATGTAAGTAGGTACCTAAACCTCATCATGATAGGTTGCAAGCGCTACAGCTCGGTGCATGTGCATTCCATATTTAGGTAGAAAACAGCCTCAAAAAAAAAATTGTTTTATTTAAATATCGCGCTGGCTTAGCGATTTCTGTGCAGTATGTAGCAGGTTCGATTCCCGCACGGAACTAATATTTGTATTGTCTACATGTAGTTGTTCCGGATCTGGGTGTTTGTATATGTGAGTTTAAATGTTTGTAAACACACCCACGACACAGGAGAAAATCCTAGGGTAGGGCAGTTAAAAAATAAAAAAAATAACCTAACATGTAAACATTGTCTGATTTTACCAATTTGGCCATTGCTGAGATACGTGAAATTTGGGCTCGTGAAATCTTCCTAGGTGCTCTTATTTATGGCAAAATTCCAGCTCTGTAACGCCAGGCCCAAGTTTCTATGGAGTTTGGGTTTCTCCTTTGACAGATTGTGGTAACTTGATGTGCTGGCCTCTGTACAGTGCGTTTTTTTTCATGTTTCAGACATCAGATGCGTTTGTCATAACGTTGATGTCGTATTCGATACTACGAACGATAGACATGATCAATATATATGGCACTGATAACAACTATCAGAACCGGATCTATCAAGAGATTTTCGTACCAGTCATTGCTTTGTCCGTATTCCTTACAGATTTCGTGGTAACCATAGTGTTCATCGTTGGAGGGCATAAGGTGAGATTTGAAATGTAATGCTGCTCTAGGTAAAGGGTTTTTCAACAAGAACTTCGTTTTTTAAAACAATATAAAAGAAAGAATTTAGATTAAAATGATTCAATTTTTTATTGACGTATTCATAGTGAAGATGATGATGTTTTTTGACGTATTTCTCTTCACAATACAATAAAAATTTGAATCATCTTCATCTAAATTCATTGTTTTATTTTGTTTTAGAAAAAAAAAGTTCCTGATGAAAAACCCGTTACAATTTGTGGCCGGCTGACATGCCGAATAGATGTTTTTTAAGGTTGCCCCTCATCGCAAGCATTCGCCTGTAATGGAACATTACAGATCCGAGCTCACATCAGTGAACGAGAAGAAGCAAGCATTAGTCAGTAGTAGTCAGGTTATTGTAACGTAATGCTCGAAATCGAATCATAATAATGTTACATTACAGGCAAATGCTACCGGTGAGGGGTCCCTATCGGTGGACTGTGAATTGATTATTATGTTAATGGGATGGCATTAAGAGAATGAGGGGTTCATTATTTTTGGTGTTATTTAGGCGGTGCTTGTCCAGTGGAGTAGAACGACCACTGACTTTTACTGACTACTGCTGATGAACTGTCGCATCGTTTAAAAAATATACTAATTTAAAGTTGTAAAGATACATATGTAGTTATGAATGAGAATGATGTAAAAGTATTTTGTTATTAATACAAACAGGAAGAAATCCTGGCAACTCTTTTGCTTTTGCAGAAAAATTTGAAGCTGATAAGGGCATTCTATTTCATCAGTATGGTGATGTGGATATTTACTGTAATCTTGACTGGTTCTTCAATCATTTTAGCAATACTGAATTTGATGTTGCGCAACATGGATTTTTGGGAGAGACTTGTCCTGACATTCACATTTTATTTCCTGGTTTTAGGTAAGCACATTCCATTTTTTGTTTTTCTATTTATCTATTTTTATCTTTTCACAATTTGAATTAACATCTAGGCTCGGCTTTTGAATGTGAATTACTTAGAATTTGTGTTTTATTGTAATAGTTGCTGTCGTGGGCAAGAATAACTTGGTATATTTTCAATAGATGGCGTTACGTGTATATATTTTGTAAGTTAAAACTTAAAAAAAATATGGATATTAAATCTACAAATTAATGACTTATCTTATGCTTAGAAAGCTCCAGAAATCTATAAAGAAGTTTTTAACACACGCCTGTAGATAGGATTTGAAAGCTGCAGCATCAGACAAAGACCCTTTACTAAAAGCCCTCAATTTTTTTCCAGGTGTACAGAGTTACTTTATAATTCTGCTGAGAAGTGAGATCATCAAACTGAAGAACAATGGCGAGTTCAGATTTGTGAACAATGCGACTGAAGCAGAATGTACCATGGCATATTGTGAGGAAATGATAGTTTGAGAAGGTACTGGAACAGCAGATGTTTGAAACGAAATAACAGATGACGTGCGAATCTATAGAAAGCATAACGTGCAAAAGAAATAATAACTATGAAGAAAAATAAAATTAGAGACAACATAATGTACCTACCTACTTTTGATTTTAACTTAAAATAATATAAGTATTATAATTAAAAGAATTTTAAAAATAGACATCACCACAAAAATACGTACAAAGAACAATACAGCTTCTCAGTAGAGAAAGAATTTTCGAAATAGAATTACCTCCTACACACTTACAATTATGATGAAGAAAGTTGATTCTGTTCTGTTCTGAAGCCGGTAAGCGGGATTGTCCGAAAGGGTTACCGCCAGTGGCGTAACTATAGGGTGGCAGGACTGGCAAAATGCCACGTGCCCCCGGCCTGACGGGAGGCAGAAGCTGCAAGCTCAATAGTGACCTAGCATTATCGACAAAATTTAGTAAAAAGTATAACTTTGGGGCCCCATGCAATGAATTTGCCAAGGGCCTCAGATGGTATAGTTACGCCACTGGTTACCGCTACCCCGGAACATAAAGGGATAAGGAAGGAACATGGATGGGTTTTAGCCAGTAAGAGTCTGACACTCCCTTCCGCTTCACCCAGAGCGGGAGAAATTTGATGATTTGCCACCACCAAAAAAAGAGCTGTCGTTCCACTTATTGCAAAGGATTGATACTATTGACAGCTCAATTTAAACTCACTTCACCAACGATTTCACGGTGAGATTTGTACAGAATACAACTAATAATGTTATCTTGGGACAGTGGTATCCGGTTTTGAGATGGTCGCACATACGCTCTTACATACATAAAATATTCATTATAGGTACCTAATATGTAAAAAACAAGTTCTCATTCAATGCAAATCGTTCGCAATCACTAAAAACAGGATACCTACTTATATCTCGAACTATACTTCATCTGTTTTTAATAATTATATGTGCTCGATAAATAAAGGTTAGGTTACTATAAACATTAAAGTGGTATCAGCCATTGTAACGGTTACTATAAACATTAAAGTGGTATCAGCCATTGTAACGTTAACAGTAACCACGCAACGTTTAGCATCATTAGTTGTGTACACTTCGAAATTAATGTGATTGCAATTTGAATATTTTGAAACAGTAAAACCTGTGTTATAAAGTAGAAGTTATTAGGTCAAAGTAAGAGAAAATGAACGAAGAAAATAAAATTAAGGGGGAAATTCCAGACGGTAAAAGATGTTGCTTATGTTTTCCTTTACGATATGGTTTGATATCGTGGGGTTATTTCAAAATGGTGAGTAATTGATTGTAAATGCACTCCCGGATGTGGGCGTAATTTTTCCATTTTAAAACATTTTATTTTAAAATTTTTACGCCGCTTGGCAAATTGAGTTTATGGAGAGTAAAATTATTAGAACTGTATTTTTACTACCCTACTAGATTTTGCCAGCGGCTTCGCCCGCGTGTTGTAGAAAATTATCCCAAGGGAATCGTACATTTTTCCGGGACAAAAAGTCGCTTAAATGCTATTCCAGACTATAATCTATCTTTGTGCCAAGTTTCATCTGGATGTAGTTTTTGAGTTTATTCGTTACAAACACATACAAATCTTTCCTCTCTAGAATATTTATTTTAAGGAAGAAGAAAGGTAGGATGCCTTTAGTAAAGGTAGAGAGACGATCTTAGTTGAAAGCTAGTAGAAGCTAGATTATGGTAGCCGGAGATCGGGTCAAATGATGTACGAATGTAAATAGGCACCTTAATTTGATTTCTATAGGAGATGATGATGACGGTGATATTTTTTATTATGTTACAGATAGTGTCAGCATTTTTCATACTACTGATGTCATATGCGCTGTTACATACTTGCATGATGTTCAGATCTAATGGAAGTGAGAACGCTTGGACCCGGATCTGCGCAGATATTGCTATCACGAGCATCGCTCTGGGTTTCTTCGTAACGGATTTCCTACTGACCATGCTGTTCATAGTTGGAGCACATCAGGTAAGGTTCTAAACCACGGCCTAAGGGCCTATACACACCACGTTTTTTAAACGCGCCGTCGACGCGCGTTTTTGGAACGCGCGTCGCCGGCGCGTTTTTATCCTGCAGAGCAGTTTGTTGTCGTTTGTATCGATACAAACGCGCGGCACCGGCGCGTGTGTATCGATACAAACGCGCGGCACCGGCGCGTCTGTATCGATACAAACGCGCGGCACCGGCGCGTCTGTATCGATTCAAACGCGCGACACCGATACGAGCGCTAGCAACGAGGGAAAGGGAAGTGTGAATCTACGCTAGTAGCGTTTGAATCGCGTCTGCATCGCTACACACGCGCGTTTGCATCTCATCTGTATCGCTACACACGCGCGTCTGTATCGCGTCTGTATCGCTACACACGCGCGTCTGTATCGCTACACACGCGCGTTTGCATCGCGACACAAGCGCGTCAGGTGTGCAAAGGTCTACAGGCTGCGTCTGACTTGCGTGCGTATCGCGTCTGTATCGCTACAAACGCGCGTCGACGGCGCGTTTAAAAAACGTGGTGTGCATAAGCCCTAAGATACAATTGGCTATTTGAAAGGGTAGTCAATAACGTTACTTTTTATGAATTGTCAAAACGCGGAATTTGTAAGTGATTTGTACGATAACAATGTGACATCACAGAATTTTAGAAACAAATGGAATAACTTATTAGCTTAAAATGCAATTTTAGATTTAAAGACGAGCGGTCGTTTTTCTATGTGATTTCATTTTTGACCGTGTCATATAGTCAATTGAATAATTCCCTTGAAGAGAGTAAAGTCAAGTTAATTTTGGAGAGTAACAAAAACACTTACACAACACCCCTACACTAATATTAGTAGTAGTCTAGCCATGCTAGAAGTTGCGGGAATCGATGCCAGCAGCGACAGAGTAGCCATTGTGGCAATCCTTGGAGGATATGCCCAATATGAGGATATGGCTATCTCAGGCTATAATAGCGTCGATGAAGATGATGAGTTTGATGACGTCAACTCAGTGCTATCTTGTCTCTATTCATATATTCTTAGTCTAAAATTAACCTTAATCTTTCCAGAAAAACGTAAAGCTACTGAAAGCCTTCCGTATCTTCAGTATCTCAATTTGGGCAGTGACCATACTGCTGTCTGCAATGGCCGTTGGTTTAACATTAGAGAGCTGGTTGTCTAGATATATGTCACTGCGATCGTTGATCATCAATCTTTTGAACTTCTCAGCTTATTATGGCAATTTAAGTAAGTACACTTTAGCTTTTAACTGTAGAATGTAATTAAAAGCTATACAATGTGTTAGGTTAAACGAGGGGCATACTTCAGGTTGTATAGTACTCATGGAAATCGACAACTTTGTCCATGGGACCAACTCTGAAATATGAAAAAAAAATCAGCTGGTCCATGGTCCCATAGTCAAAGTTGTTCATTTTCATGAGTATAGTACCCCCTGAAAGTATGTCCCTCGTTTAACTTAACACACTGTATATCCCAAAGATGTCAACCTAAGAGATATTATTATACAGATGTTGTTATGAGGAGTAGAAACTTCTCCTACATCTATCTATCTCTCGTATTTTGCTCTTACCATTGTTCTCTCTTTATGACTATTTGTCCCATATAATGAGGGTTCTCCTCCTTTATTTATGGATAAATAAATTTATTTTTTCAATAAGAAATTACAAGGATTTCACTTACTTGAGAACAATTCTAGAACTTGTACCTATTACATGAACTGCGGCATAAAAACTTAAGACGTTTTATTTCACAATGGTCAAGGGGGGTGAGCTGGTATTTTTTTTAAATATTTGGGTTTAAAGATGTTGTTTTGTTTTTTTTTGTTCAACACGTTAGACGCCGGCGCGAACAGTTCGCGTCTGGTGACCACGACAAATAGTATTTCTATTGGGTCTGCTATGTGGCAGTCAATGACATAACTAGTATTAGCAGCATTTATTGTAATTAGGTGTTGTTGGCATCAAATAGGTTAAAATCATGCGCTTCGTAGATCGTGTCATCAATCGAAGTATGTACAGAGGCCAGCACATCAAGTTACCACAATCTGTCAAATTTCTTTGATAGTATTTCAACTTTATTGCAAAGACATAAGGTTCATTTTCAATTGAGAAAATTTGACAGTTAGGGATAGCTTAATGTGCTGGCGTCTGTACCGTAGTAAAAAAGATAGGTATCGTCAGCAAAAAGAGAAACATTTCCGTGTACACAATGTTTTGTAAGCTAAATTTAATGTTGTATCTTCATCTGTAGGTAGTGCTTTTCTGTAAAAGCCTCACCGTGCAAACGTAGGTCCTGTGAAGTGAGTGTGTCGTTCCACCTAATGCTAGGGATTAGGTGGAACGACAACTCACGTCACGCACTTCACCTAAGTTTTCATCGTGAGATTTTTACAGAATCGACCGCCTGTAGTGCTAATCTATAAACATCTCACCGTGACAATAGTGATAGCCTAGGTACAAACGTACAGCAGTGATAGCCTAGTGGTGTGACCGTCGGACTGCCGAGTCATAGGTCTCGAGTTCGAACCCAAAGCACGCACCACTGACTTTACGGATTCATGAGCGTATTGTATAATTATCACTTACAAATCGATGAAGGAAAACATCGTGAGGAAACCAACATGTCTGAGAGATTATTTCTCAACAGCATGTGAAGCTAAGCCAGAGGCCCATGGGCAGCATAAAAACTCTTGACACCAGGTTAGTCACTAACCACACGAAAGAAAGAAGACCGTGAAAATGTATGTAATGTGATCTGCCAATAGTGTCAATCTCTGGCATTGGAAGGACAGCTTACTTCATCTTATTTCGTTTTTTAACAGAATCGACCGGTTGTCATATTTAGTTCTAGTTCCCCTCTGGATCGGTTGCAGATGAACGATACAATTATTGTGCCTAATATTTGAATTTATCTTTCCAGTTGTACAAACTTATTTCTTAATTCTACTGAGGATTGAGATCAACACACCGAAGCACAATGGCGAGTTCAGATTTATGAACAAACCGATTGAAGCAGAGTGTACCATGAAATTCGAAGTAAAGGTAGTGGCAGAAGAAACAGACACAGATGAAGAGTAAAAAGAAAAGTTACACACGACGTGCGAATGAAATGGAAACTTCATTAAATAGAAAGAAGAATGAAGAATGTGCCGAGTGGTCGGCGTATATGGGACATGAATAAAGTTTAAATAAACCTACCTACTTTATAAGTACTCAAACTAGTTGTGTTATTTTTTTCTTTGTTAATAAGAGTCCAGAATTGATTATACTTGTTAAGATATTTCACCTGCTGTGTCGCCCTTTCAATTAACTGTGTAATTGACGATGTTGTAATCTAGCACAGCGCAGACGTGGTGTATTTGATACAGTACCGTCGGGGTGAATAGGGACGCAGGGGTGAATTGGGAAGTATATGTATATCCTGGGTAAGCGGGATTGTCCGAAAGGGTTACCGCTACCCCGGAACATAAAGGGCTACGGAAGGAACATGGGTGGGTTTTAGTCAGTAAGAGTCTGACACTCCCTTCCGCTCCACCCAGAGCAGGAGCAGCCATTGGATGATTTCACAGCTTTTAAAAAAAAGGGGTGAATTGGGACGAAACTTTAACAGGGATTTTAACATTGAGATAATATAATTTGTGGGCAACAAGGACCCTTAATTGTTAATTATAAGTAATACAATAAAACATCACAGGTCGTTTTTGGCCACAAACTATATTATTTCAATGTTAAAATCTCTTTTGAAGTTTCGTCCCGATTCACACCTGCGTCCCTATTCACCCCGTTTGACTGTAGTGTCTAGTTATTTATTTATTTATTTATTAATCATGGAAGACTTACAGCTAACGTAAACAGAATAAAAACAATATGTGAGACTGACAGCCAATTAAAAGTCTTCACTTCTAAAAATCAGTTTGAAAAAGTGAGTGTGAACAACACAATACAATACAGCTACCAAGAAGAAACAGGATAATAATCAAGCTAAACTTAATTTACATTTTAAACACAACACAAGAATAAAAAACCTGACTTTACAAAACCTACTTAAAAAAGCTAAGACTCATGCACTTTCTTGCCGAAGACACACTTGTAATGAAAGGGTCAAAATCATGCTGTCTGCACATGATATTAAAATTATTACTCGCACGCACTATGAATGAATTTTGCCTATAATTCGTAGCGGTAAATGGAACAAGCAGCGTTGAGTTCCATCGCTTCGACCTTCTAGGAACGTTGAAATAAAATTTGGATAGAATATCGGAATTGTTAGTAGAATGATTGAAAATTTTTAATAATGAAATGCAGTCAGAGATTGCTCGCCGATTAATAAGGGGTAATATATGATACTTCTTACAGAGATGAAGGTAATCTTCAGACCGGTACGGCACCTTCTGATGATAACACAAATACTTGATGAATCTTTTTTGGATGCTCTCTATACGATCAATGTACTTGCGGTAGCACGGATTCCAGATTTCAGATGCGTACTCCAAGTGACTTCTAACAAAAGTGCAATAGAGGATTTTTAAAGTTTTAGCTTTACTGAAGCACTTGGAGAGCCGCATTATGAAACCTAGTGCTTTAGATGCTTTAGCGACTATGGCATCGACATGTGATTCAAACGTAAGCTTAGAATCGTGATAGACCCCCAGATCTCGGATGCAATTCGTTCTAGGAAGTACTTGATCACCCAAAATATAAGTTGAATTAATAACTGAACGCTTTCGAGAATAAGTTAGAACCGAACATTTAGCAGGGTTTAGATCCAGCTTACTCCTACGACAGTAGGCCTCCAGACGACATAGATCATCCTGAAGTGCGACCACGTCCGCCTGTGATGATATTGTTGCATAGATTTTCATATCATCAGCAAAACACAGCAGTTTGGATGAAATCAGGCAAGAGTTGATGTCGTTTATATAGATAATGAAAAGTAATGGGCCGAGCAATGAACCCTGGGGGACTCCACTGGGGACAGGCACCCAACCAGATATATAATTGCTTAACACTACTGCTTGGGACCTGTTTTCCAGATAAGAAGAAAACCACCTGAGTAAGTCACCTCGTATTCCCATACCATATAACTTCGACAGCAAGATCTCATGGTCAATCCGATCGAAGGCCTTACTGTAATCAGTATAAACGACATCAACCTGTTTACCGTTATCCATGGCTTCAGTTATAAAGTCATTTAACAGAATTAAATTGGTGACGGTAGACCTTCCTTTCAAAAAACCATGTTGAAAGGTACTAAATGAATTTTTTAGAGCACTATACACCTGATTATAGACGATCCTTTCGAAAATCTTTGCCACAATACAGAGCTTGGATATCGGCCTATAGTTTTCAATTTCGGTTTTGACCCCTTTTTTATGAATAGGTGTAATGAAAGCCGATTTCCAAAGACCAGGTACAACACCAGTGACCAAAGATTTCCGAAAGAGAATCGAGATAGGTTGGGCAATCGAAGTCGAGCACCGAACAAGAAATTTGGCTGAAATATTATCCGGGCCAGCCGCTTTAGAAGTATCCAACTTGCTAAGCAAGCTAGAAACTTCATCAGCGTTCACTACAATGCTACATATATCAGATAGGCTGGAAGATTCGGTAAAAATAGGGGGTGTAGGAATTCCATGACTACTGTTAGTATCTAGAAATGTAGAATAAAAGTACGTAGAAAACGCTTCGCATATTCTTTCTCCGGTACGCAAGGCTTCGTCCTTATAGTTCAAGGTGCTTGGAACTGCATTTGAGTTGTGTCGTTTTTTAACAAAGGTCCAAAAGTATTTCGGGTTTTCTTTAATAGATTTTTCGGTTAAATTCAAGTAGTTTTCGTAACATTGCGATTATATTGTTTTTATCGAGTCAAGAAGACAGGAAAGTCGGATTCGAAGCTCAAAAGAAACGATTTGAGGTACTTAACTAAACTAAAGGATTCCTTGAAGCTGAAATTAAAAAATAACAGATTTATTTAACAAAAACAAAAATCACTTTCGAAACAATACAATTTACCCTACAGTTGCCAAATCTTTTGATTCCAACTTTCTTTTTCCCATTTCAAACAATCTATATCCTTGTCTCCGGCTTCGCCTGCTTCTTCATCTTTGTATTGTATCATGTATTCTGTTTCCCCCTTGTTTGTTAATGGAAATCCGTTACTGTTCATAATCTCACTTCTTAGCAATAGCACGAAATATACTTGAAGCGCTGAAAAAATGCATATTAAAAGCCGTTTTCCCATTAAAATTTCATAAAGAACCTAACCTAACTAAATTTTTTTTTTTTTTTTTAAGGCTGGGAAATCATCCAATGACTGCTCCCGCTCTGGGTGGAGCGGAAGGGAGTGTCAGTCTCTTACTGACTAAAACCCATCCATGTTCCTTCCGTAGCCCTTTATGTTCCGGGGTAGCGGTAACCCTTTCGGACAATCCCGCTTACCCGGCAGGCTTGGCCCTGAGGGGCCCCTTCATATGCTGACATCTCTTTGAGGCGCGCGTGGAACATATACGCGCCGCACGGCACGGGTCTGGTGCTGTTCGGACGGTGAGTCACCCATTACTCACCGTCCACAGGCCCGCGCCTACGGTGGCCGGGAGTCGTCACGTGGCTCCCGACGCCCGGGGCGTCTCCTGCGGCGGCTGGGACGGGAAGACCTTTCTCTCTCCCATCCCGCCACCTCCTTCGCGAGCATAACTTTTTCGCAGAAGGAGGTGACTGCCTCCCACTCCCTCTCGCCCCGGACCATGGCTTGCACCAGGGCCAGGCGCGAGAGGTCGCCGCCGCCGATCGCCTCTACGAGGACACGGCGGTGCTCTGCCCATGCGGGGCAGGTTTGCACCGTGTGCTCTACCGTGTCCTCTGGGCGATCCTCGCAGTGGTGACACCCGGGCGTTTCCTCCCGCCTGATGATGTGCAGGAACCTCCCGAAACATCCGTGTCCGGTGAGGACCTGCGTCAGGCGGTAGGTGAGGGCGCCGTGACGCCTCTCTAGCCACTCCTCAAAGAGGGGCCTTACCGCCACTATCGTGGCGTGCCCTGCGCTGGGTTGCGACAGTCGCTGCTTCCAGGCCGCCATGAGATCGCGCCGGAGGTCCGTCCGCTCCGCCGCAATTTGCTGCGGAAACGGAGTTTCCCCCCGGCTTAGTGCCTCCACGCGCCACTCGAACAGGCGCGCGAGTACTATCGCCTCCAGATCCCACGGCGGCAGTCCGGCAAGGAGGCTTGCCGCCTCGCCCGAGATCGAACCTAACTACATAGGTTATACTTATTTCGATATTAGAGAGTTGATTAAATTGGACTTTTAGGTTGGTAGGGTCTGCAATGAAAGTCGGTGGAAATGTAAGCTAAATTATTGGTTTAGTAGGTATAAAATCAAGCAGTCGCTTGTGTTCATTTGAATGGTAAGAAAATCTAACCAACTTTTGCTGGGTCGGGTTCGCCGGCTTGCCATTATTATAATTTTGATACAAGTCCAAGATCCGCTTGGACGATGAGTCTTTCATAGTTTTGCCTAAATGGCCACAAAAATCTTCATACAGGCAAGCAAATAAATTGGTTGATTAAGTTGCAATAAATTGAGTCGTTACTCAACCTTATTTCCAACCAATTTGTTTATGTTCTTTGTTTGTGGTAATGTTCATTCGTAATATAGAAAAACTTCTGCAGCTATAAATTGAAAACTCACCAATATTCATAAAATATCCTGTGTAGTCCAAGACCCGAATGGTCAAATTGTACATCGACATGTTGAGCGTAACCCATCCCCGGGCAGACAGCCCAATGAGCAAACCGGTTAACAGAACTGTCAGTGCACACAGGCCAATGCTGTAGTAGTAATACGCTAGGAGGAGGCTTCGGTTTTTCTGCAAAAGTATAATACAGCATAACCACACAACTCCAAATTAAGGGCTGCTGCCGAGACCAAGTACACGTCGTCCGACCTGGGAACTGAACCCAGGTCTTCCCGCTTAGCAGTCGCACTTGAAACCACCAGACCAATGAGGCAGCCAAAAGTATAAAACGGTAGGTCCTGTATTAAGTATATTATCTGTGGTTTAGCGCAACTACGAGGTTTTAGGGAACGCAGCATAATATTATATTTAATCTGTGACATTGTTGGATGTGCCAAACAGCACTTTTGTAGTCGTTTTGCTATTTTAACTAGGTATACTACCTATACTAATTGCCAATTGAGTTTTGCTTCCAAGTTTGCAATTCCTTCAGTCTATAGCATAGATTGGCCGATTTTAACATCTAAACTACGGAAATTTTCGTGACGTTAACCCAGAAATACCTTTATATTATGTCCTCCTACAATATAAAGTAGTGTGCCCAGAGTAAAGTCCGATAAGAAGAGTACGATCACTAGAGTCGATATAACACTTTCTGGATCGTAATAATAGCGATTAAGTCCGGTTGTATCCATCCCAGCCATTATAACAGAGTGTTTGGTCATTAAAATAGTAGAACATAGCAGTCAGTACTGTGGCTGTGATCTGAAATACTAATAAAACGTTAGGAATGGGACTCGGAATAAAATCAACAAACGTGCCTTAAAGACTCAAAAATTTCAACAAACAAAGTAGGTAATTTAAAAGTTGTGGCCTTCGATCAATAATACACTAGATTCCCGATTAGCGCTTCAAAAACGGCCCGAAAAATAAGAGCACAAATAATTTTTTGCTCTTATTTCAAATTAATATGGTCCAAACATAGCCAATGTTAAGACGTCAAGATGCCACAGCACGTGTTCAAATTGTGTAAATAACCACCGTAACACCAAGATTTTGGAAGGAATATATTTTTTTAAATAATTTATATGATTATGTATGTGTGTTTCATAAAATAAAAACATTTAAATAGTAAATATGACATTGTTTAGCAAATATTATGATTGTTTGACCAATGTTTGCGACCACACGCCAACAATTGCAACTATTGTAACAAACATTGACTGTTTTGGAACAGGGGATGCATGGAGTAAGTAGTATTATTATTTTATTTGTTGTTTTTGTTTGTAGATTTCCTACCAACCCATTTCGCAATGCAGAATGGGTATCTATTGTCGCGAAACTTGACCAGGAAAACTCAGACGAATAAAATAATAAGTAAAAAAAATCAACGGGTTGCATGCCGGGAGTGGCCGGAGAAGTGAAAACTTGAATTATCGTTAAGCATTCTTGATTTAAATTTTTTTACTCATCACAAAAAAAGTGCAGAACGCCGCTAAAGAAGTTTTCATTTCAAAAAATAATTTGATCCTCTAGAGCCCCAGTGGAACAAAAACGTTCCAGTAAACACGCATTACCGTTGAGTACCGCTGGCACAAATTTGTGCCACCAAACCCCGACCGATTTAAAACTGTATTTCTATTTAAGATAAGTCTTAAAATCGTTTGTGACGAATGTTCTCGACGGCAGATAATATTGTTCAACCATAGACAAAGATAGAAACTAAAAATATTGTATGCAACATTTAAAAAAACAAGTGTCAAGTTAGTACAAAAATTTCGTGTTCACGATTACGTCGCGCGCCAGTGAATTCCCGTGTTTTCGTGTTTTTTCGCTGATTTTGTACGGTAAGTGGGTGAATAATCATTTATAAGTGTTTCTCGCAACTTTGTAGATAGTTTTTCGCATGAAATAATATCACAAAACTTGTTTTATTGAGCAAACAAAATTTACATCGTACCGGGTTCGTCGAACTCGCTATTGTTATTGTACGATTTTTACAATTATTGTGGCATATTTTAACGATTTATTGTTACTAATGAGTAGATGAATATATAAGTAGTATTCTAGAAACATTTATAAAGGGCATCTGTTTGTTATACCTCTGATGATCGTTTACAAAGTAGTGTATCGAACAATGCAAATTCATGAAAACTGCGCCGCGCGCTATGAAGTTCGAGTTTGAATATTGCAGGAATCGGATACAGAACTCGTAAAATAACATTATAATTAGATTACCAGTCTATTCATGAGTCAGTTCCCAAAATTTCATGTAAATTGATCACGCAGTTTAGTCAGAAATCGACATAATACAGCAACATAACTATATTCGGCAAGTACTCCGATTTCAATATGATATGTTTATTTCTTGAGGTCTAATAAGAATCTTGTTTACATTGTATTTCATAGCCACATTATTGTAGAACCCGACACCGTTTAGAGTGTGTGAATAGATGCAACAGAAACGGAGCGATAACGCTTTTTGTGACCGGGGTCAGATTACGCTTACGCTAAGAGACCGCCCGCGGGGCTTGACGGACAGTTGACGTAAATAATGGCGGGCCTCGAGAGGTTAACAAATATTTTTATAACTTCTAAATCGCGCACATAAGAAGACACATCCAATTTTGCGGGTTGGCAACAATGAGCCAATCAGCAGACAATTGTAACCAATGTCTTAATAAAATAACTATTATGCTAATTTAGTTCTACTACTTTTTTACTACGGTCTAAAATATTTGCCATCATAGAAAACGAACATTCGTCTAAAAAAATATATTATTATTCTGCAACTCTACGTCTTTCAATAATTACTGTGTTCTGAGCATTGAAATGTAATACCAAAAATTATGTCTAGTTTCAAAATAGAGTAAGCGCGAAATTGTCAACAAAATGTTTTTAACCTTATTGCTTAAGGTGTAAGTTTCATTTTACAATAAATATTTTTGTACTTATTATAAAAATGACTATTTATTTTCAAGCGACATTTTGAATTTATTGCTTTTCCTTTCTCGGATGATAGAAGGACTTAAATAAAAATATTTTGCAATCGTAATAAAACTTTATGCTTGAGTGTTAAGGTTTATAATAAACTGCAGTTGTTAATATTATAAAACGTTTTTCTTTATTTTGTAGTCACAAATGTAAATGTTTATGTGTGTGTAAACGTGGCCACTTCAGCGACTAATTTTTGTTCCTGATCCTGTATCTAGTGTATTATTTACAAAAATTAACCATTTTACGAAAAAAAAAATATCTAACATAGACAATAAACATGCATTACAAGTGAATCACGACGAATCTTGAAACGCACATTTTGACATAAGCAGAAGGATGTCACATGTTATGACATTGACAATGACAAAGGCAGAAGACAGCCATGAGCCAGTTTGTTTTGATTTGATCACATTCTTACTTGTGGGATAAAAACAATAACACTGCATAATAATTCAAAAATGAAAGATACACCTAACCTGAGCTTTGCTACACTATCAGTTTTGTTTAATATGCCAAAGACGAAGCGGAACTTTATGGAAATCAATACCTACACAACAATCAATCCACAACTTCATGATAATATTGTACATTATGTTTTGGATAGATATAATAATATTATTGGAGGATGACTCATATTAACGGCCATCACATAACAGGTATTTCCAAAAAGTTACTTGCAGTAAAACTTTAAGGATAAAGTGTTAATAAAGGATTAACAGAACACACTCGTTCCCGTCTTCTCACAGTTGATCCGTTTCTAATAATAGAAATTATACGCATGTGTCAGTGTATAGCCATCATTTGCCGCAAATAGCTGCGTATAAAATAGTTAACTTATTAAAACCTATTTTTAAATAACAGATCATCTCAGTGATGCAGATTTGGGTAATTTTGGGTAAAGTAGGGTTTTTTTAGTTACTTCAAAAGTGTAGATTTGACATCCAACAAAATGGATGATCTGCCAGTTTTTAAGAAATGTTGTTTCTGTGTGCCTCTACGGTATGGTTTACTTACATGGGGATATATGAAATTGGTGAGTTATTTGGAATGTTTATGATAAAAAATAATAGCTCCCTAATACATTACAACAAGTAATTATACAAAGAACATCACTATTCCACTTTAAAGGTTATAGTTGTCAATATATGACATATAATAAAAGTCTTTGATATTTGATTCACCTTAAACTCAAGGGGAAGATTTATAAAAGCATGATTAGACCTGCTGTCTTGTATGGATCAGAATGTTGGGCCACAAAAGGAATGAATGAAAGACAATTGCATGCAGCTGAGATGAGAATGCTAAGAGGAATGTGTGGTGTTACGCGAATGGATAGAATACGGAATGAGTATATAAGAGGAAGTTTGAAAGTGACACCGGTGACTGAAAAGTTGTGTGGAAATCAGTTGTCATGGTACGGGAATGTTATGCGGAAGAATGAGGAAAATGTTGTCAGGAAAGTTGTGAGCATGAATGTGGATGGCTATACAAGTAGAGGGAGACCAAAGAAACGATGGATTGGATTGTGTGAAAGATGATATGGCTAAGAAGGGAGTGACTAATAGAAAAGTATGGAAGAAAACGACATGTTGCGCCGACCCAAAATAAATTGGGATAAGGGCAGGAGAATTTATGATGATGATGTTCGTCTTATATAAGGGTGTTTTCTCAACCTACTCTTTTGTCCTACCAGTAGGACCACAAGGGCTGCTATTGCTGTTGGTCCTTAACACATTATCCCAGATTATGGATGGAAAATCTATGATAAAAAAACCCCAGACACTGCATTCATAGAATGTTGAATAATTTGTCTTCCAAATCCTAATATTCTAAATTTTTCCCCTAGTAAAGTAAAATCTAACTATAAATTTTTCCTTATAGACTAGATAGTCGGTTAATTTTATACAAAACAAATAGTTAATGAACCTTATTTTATATTCAGGAAAATTCAAGACTGAACAAAAATATGATAAAATCACACACTTAGCTTCATTGTGACACACTAAGCAGGATAATTAAATGTTTTTCTCCATACTAAAATACCTTTATTTTGTATACAAAATACCTGTTAAATGAAAAAAAGAACTATTGGTTAGTTTTCTGTTTTTACTGTATACTTGTTGGCACAACCAACATTGTCCTGTCACAATTTCAAAAATCATACAATAATCCAATAGAAGAAAGACATTTTTACAAATGTCTTTAATTTTTCTTTCCGTAGGAACGTAATTCATTTGAATATTACGAACAGCACTTAAATCAATCCACCCATTCTCAAATTATGTGCATACCTGTTTAATGGTATGCACATAATTTGAGAATGGGTGGGCACTTCATTTTTGTTATATAAATTCGCCCTAAATATTTATATTAGGTAACTTTTTATCCTTTAGTTAAATTAATACCTTTTTGACAGTCAGGATATATTACCCAATTCCAGGTTTACAAGATAAAGGTTTGAAAGATTGGGACCAATTTAAACACAATATTCTTATCCATATTTCAGGGAAATCACATTTAGAATTAGTTTCATTTATGCATTTCTGTGTTACTTTACTAAAAACTATATGAATGTATTTGAAAATCTAAAATAAATGAAATAAAGAATTATTCAAAATTTATTATTATTTAAGTATTTGAAATAATATTTTTTGTTTTAATACATTTTTTTTTTAAATAATGAAATATATATTGAGATAAGTTATCTCATTAAGTCTCTAAACTATTGTTTATATCTTTACAGGCTACAGCCCTCATAGTACTGACTTTCTATATAATCATAGTGAATGCAGTATCAAGGTATATTGTAAGAGATGTAAGTCTCATCACAATAGTTAGCTTGGTGGCTGTGATACTGGCAACTGAGATTGTAATACATGTTGTGTTCATCATCGGAACACATAAGGTAAGACTCGCAGATTTGCTTAGTGTTTATCTTCTAAGCGTAATTTACTCAAGTACAGACACTTGCACATCGAGCTATCCCTAACTAACTGTCAAATTTTCCAAAGAGATAAAAGTGTCCATGTAGTTTCTTGCCCGTTCTCCTCCATGGGTACCTAATGCTTTGGAATGGGCAACTAGCTTCATCTTTCTGAGTGCCTGTCATTGATTTATTTGAAATAAATACTTTTGAGTTTGAGTTTGAAAATGAACCTTATCTTTGTGTAATAAAGTTTAAAACATATCACCAAAATTTGACAGATTTAAGTAATTTGAGGTGCAAGCCTCTGTACAAGTTTCTTGCCTGTGGCATACGATAAAATTGAAGCAACAAATTACTTGCATCGCCGCGACACTGTTTAAATGGGTACGTATCAAAACCCCGAAATTGTCACCGTTTCCGAGCAAAACGATTTTTTGTACTTAAACCTAACCTCAAAAACACTGAAAAGTTGCCTAAAAAGCGTAGTCCGAGGGTTTACAATAAAAATCACCAAGAAAGGTGTGACGGAGTATGTCTAACCTAACCTGTCCGTGTCGGGGTGCCCTAAGGTCCCGAGCTCGCTTCACTCGCTGACCCAAAGACTACGTCGCCGCTCTTTGGGATTTCGTCCTTCGGTATTTCGTCCATTCGGGATTTCTTCCATTCGGGAAATCCCGTCCTTTCGGGCATTAGAACATCGGTATTTGGTGCTTCGATATAACGACTATCGGCATTTAAAACTTTTGGTAGGTATTTTGAATTTCGGTGTTTTGGACGTCGGTATTAGGAACTTTCGGGATTTTGATACCTACCCGGTATACCCTAGACAATTAAATTGCACCATGTAAATCAAGCATTATGCCTGGGCCACGAAACTACCCCTTAAGCCGTTTGCTCATAAGGGATCAACGATTTATACGGTTATATTTATTGTCGTTTCGAAAGAATTTTTCTTATGAACCTATGGGGCTTTTACGACATTTGAGGGGTTGAAGCGTTTTTTCGTTGTCAAAACCAGTTATTTCGGCAAAAACAAAACATAACTCGTTGTCATGATAAAGTTCATTTTGCTTTGGCTCTAGCTTTTTGAAATGTGCGAATATTATTTTCCTTAGACTAGAATTTTATTAATAATGATTTTTCTTTTCAGAAAATCGTGAAGCTGTTAAGAGCTTATTATTACTACGCCGTCTTCATGTGGATAGTGACAATAATAATGTCCATCGTGGCCACTACCTTCATCATACTGAGCAAGTACGATCATGGTATGGAGAGAGATCTCATTTTCTCCTTGAATATCTTGGGTTTTTTGTTCTCCATTGGTAAGTATCCATTCTCATAATAATCATAAATTCCGTAGACAACGATGCGTATTACATAATGATAGCAACACAGATCGAAATTACTTTTTTGTTGCCTAATAATTACGTATATCAACCTAAAGTTGTCGCACCAAATGACTCGACACAGAGGAGCTAGTGGTTTAGTAATAACAGTCGCACAGGTCGATCCATCAGGTTAAGCTACGCTTGCCGGGGTTGGCCGTGGATGGGTGACAATCTTTACTGAGATTCCTCCATGCCTCGGAAAGCACGTTAAGCCGTTGGACCCGGCTGTCATTTGTGCATCTTTGACAGTCTTTACGGGTCGTCAGAAGCCCGAAAATCTGCAGCCATTTTTACCAAGGGGTATCGTATTACCCAGTCACTGGGTTGTGGAGGTCAGATAGGCAGTCGCTCCATGCAAAATACTGGTATTCAGCTGCATCCGGATAGACTGGAAGCCGACACCAACATAGTTGGGAAAAGGCTAGGCAGTTCAATGTAGACCATTAAAATGTGAGCTTTATAACGTGACACGTAGGCACAGTGATGCATAAATACTTTTTAATAAAAAGTAGTTTATGATGATCTGCGGACTGCCCATTAGCCCGGCGTTAACGTATGACGTGTAGGCAATACAAAGTACCTATTTCACGCATTGCCTGCATGAAGGGTAAATGGCGTCAAACTCCGCCACTCAAAAATAAACATGCTGTGAAAACACGTGTGGGTAGGGTAAAACGGGACCCTATTATTAAGACTCCGCTGTCTGTCCGTCTGTCACCAGGCTGTATCTCATGAACCGTGATAGTTGAAATGATGTATTTCTGTTGCCGCTATAACAACAAATACTAAAAAACAGAATTACATAAATATTGAAGGGGGCTCCCATACAAAAGATATGATTTGTTTGCCCTTATTATAGATAATGGTATAGAACCCTTCGTGCAAGAGTCTGACTCGGCCGGTTTTTTTTTCTTTCTTGTTGTTATATCTGTCTCATTTCTCCTTTCAGTTGTGCAGACTTTCCTCGTGCTATCCCTCAGGAGCGAAATTATCAAACTTAGAAGCAACTGCCCATACAGATTCGTGAAGAATGATAATTACCCCGAAGGCACCATCAATTCGGTGAAAGGTGATGGAGTAATGTCGATAGAAAATGGTACTGTCCACATTTTATGAAAAAGAAAGGAGTTTATTTAAAAAGAGAATGGAACAAAGACGGATCAAGTGTCGTGGAAACTAAAAATTGGTATTCGACAAAAACATTTAAGACTGTCGCGCTTTTTTGATGCTGGACAAAAAAGACAGAACTATTTCAGGATAAAGGAAATTTACAAAAAAAAAATCGAAATCATTGAGTGTATTTGAGGAAATCCAAATTCTAAAAACTTTTCGTGAAAAAAATCGGTACTTACTTATATATATTGTATTTTGAAAACCGCTAACATTGCACGTTGCGGAAAATTTAACGTTAGCAAATTGTTAAAGTGCCATATTATGAAGAAATAAATACGATTAACTGGATATCCTAGTGCAAACACAGGGCCTTTTTGAATTAATTAGCCAAACCTGCGATGTTTATGAAGCGTTTTTTCACAGACAATGGCTCACCGCCAAAAAATAGAAGAAAAACATATATATTTTTTTAAAGCGTGGGGTGCTTTTATTAATTATATTCACAACCACCATGAACACGCTTTTAAAAAATATATATTTTATTCTTATAAAATTTATTTTCTATTTTTTAGTTCGGTTTTCTATAAAAAGCGTGTTTTTTAGATTTTTTAACCTATTATTTATTTCCTACTTTTTAGTTTGGTTTATTTATATCAGCGAGTTTCTTTTAGTTTTTTTAACTATTATTTGCTTTGTGAATTAAAAATTCTCTATGGTATTCGAAATTTTCCTAATATTAGATACTTACTTAAAATCCGTTAAAGATAATGGTTGGAATTTAAAATTAACACCAATTCTCCTGCCTTATCGATTAAGTATAGATAAAAATTATATAAATAAAAACAAAACTTATTTTTCCGATTCAAAAATGGAATAATTTTATCAAATTAATGTATTGTCATCTGGCCTTAATCTGGCCGTTTAAAGTGGGTCAAAATCGCACCCAAAGGAGTCGGTTACAAACATAAAAAACAAACAAACAGGAGAAGCTAATACTATAAAGTGTGTAAAAAACATCATGTTCTCATATATTTTATGAATTTTCGCCATTCATTTTAAAAGGCCCTGTGTGTGCAAAATAGACATTGTACAGACGCCAGCACATCAAGCTATCCATAACTGTCCAATTTTCTCAATTAAAAATGAACCTTATGTCTTTGCAATAAAGTTGAAATACTATCAAAGAAATTTGACAGGTAGTGGTAACTTCATGAGCTGGCCTCTGTACATGTACGTGTACATTTATATTAATTTAATGTGTTAAGTCAAAATTTGCGTTTTGCGACAAATGAGTTCTTGGCTATAATGCTAAATTGTTCATATTTTTATAAGATTATTGATATATAATATTGTTATACTTACTAGATATCACTACTTATTTAAATAATCAATAAAATCTTTATGGTACGTTTAAGTACTGAATTGTCGTTTCCTTTCGTCTTAATTTCTAGACGTGTCAAGATGAAAAGTTTTGTGTTTAAGAGTGTGGTGAATGGGGCTGCTGAATACGAATCCACGAGCTGCCGACCGTACCACTGGGATTCACTACACAGACACACTAGTTCCAATAAGGTGGCGTTTTGTGGTATCTGTTCTCACGTGAAAATCCTGCATCGCACAAGTAAATTTTACCGCGCGACTTGCATATTATGTACTTATACAATTATTATTGAAAAAAGGAAAAAACCAATAGCCGGTCAGTACCGTCTGGTCAGAGAGGATGGGTGAACGTACCCTGTTCCTCATGTTCCTACACTCCCCCATTGCGACTTCTGACCTATGTATAGTAAATATTCCAATTTAAAGCTACGCCTTTACTTACACGATCTACCACCACGTAGTTACTTATCAGCTTTGCAAGTTATTATCTCCAGAGTAAGTTGTAAAGGTCAACTTAGTACAGAGGCCAGCACATCATTTTACCAACTGCATTACAAACCCATAAGGTTCATTTTCAATTGGGAAAATTTGACAGGGATAGCTTGATGTGCTAGTGTCTGTACATAAGTACCTAAGAATATGTAGATACTTACTAAGTACTTATGTACAATAACGAAATTATTTATCAGTACGAAGCCGACAGTACGTGGGAACAATTGTGTAATTAGCTATACTTAAGCTACAATTTATTTCAATAGTAATATTATAGAAAGTAGAAAACAAAGTTAACTATTTGATTGGAAAAAGTTACCAAGTGCACTGTTCTAATTTAGTGTCTTTGATTATATGTATTTGGGCTGCTTTTACTTATTGAAATACCAAACTTAGTAGAGTTAATTTTAAAGAAGGGTTGTTTATGAAAGGGGGTTTGTGAAAATGCGCACAGAACTGCCAGAGTGTAAAAGGTGTTGTTTCTGTTTGCCGCTACGATATGGGTTGCTAACATGGGCATATGTGAAACTGGTGAGTACTTATGTACCTTTATGGAGGCGTTTCTTTTGTTAGTGATGACAGCACATCAAGATATCCCAAACTGTCAAATATTCCCACTTGAACATAAACCTAACGCTTTTGTAAGTAAGTTGAAAATGTATCAAAGAAATTTGACAGATTGGGGTACTTGACGTGCTGGCCTCCGTACAAGTTTCTTGCCTGTGGCATACAATAAAGTTGAAGCAACAAGTTACTTGCATTGTCACGACACTTTTTAAATGGTAAGTACCTAAATTCCAGAGTTTCAAAATTTGCCAAAGAAGTAAACAACAATGGCCGCTCGAAATCGTCTTTGGTTTAGTGATGCGGTGTAACGAATTTTAACGTTTTGGGGCTATCGATTTTACATTTTTTTTAGAATAAAAAAAAATTACCGGTGAAGTGTTTCATCAGTATTTCTATATTGAGTAAGTTTCAAATCAAAAACAAAATCTAGTCTAAATTTATTTAAATATTTGCAGTCACAAACTGTAATCGAAATGAATTAATCCATATTGAAGACTTAAAAACATTAGTTCGCACGGGTTCTTTCTTAAATAAAATGCGGGCTAGCTCCAAAAGTATATTTCAAGTTGTGGTCAGTATAATAATTATAAAAAACATTAATTTGGCGTTTTTTCAATAAAGGAGTGATACCTTGTACAAACCGTCGATAATTAATTGTATGTCAATCACTAGCAAATCAATGACAAGATAAATTTAGACAAGCAAAAAAAGGATGACTGTTGTTTGAAGTTTGCGAAAATTCAAAATCCACCCCAGTTTTCGCTTATATTAATACATAACTATATAAAAGAATATTTATAAGTTTAGAAACACGTACAAGATTTAAAAGTGAGTGTGATAATTATGTGTATCGTATTTTGTGCGTATTTAGTCAGTGACACGCACTTATGGCGTTAAATTCCCAGGCAAATTCAATGATAATGCTTTTGGTCAGGGGCTAACTACATCGTCTATACCTACAACTTTTATTGTTCCTTTAAGTTATGGTATACCATAGACAATTAAATTGCACCATGTGAATCAAGCATTATGCCTGGGCCAGAAAAACTACCCCATAAAGCGTTAATTAATTTGTTGTTTATCAAACTGACCTTTTCACCGCCAATCACTTGAATAGAAGTTCAGTTGCGTGCCAACAGCGCCACAACTTCATAATTATAAAGCTCTTCAATTTAGCTAAGTATTTTGTTCGCAAGCTAACGCATAACGTTTAAAGCTTGGCGCTGGGCGAGGCATCCCGCCCTGTGTACGTTTGCAGTGAAAAGGTTTAAGCCAATGCATATAATTCTCTTAGAATTACAGTTTGTGGCAAGCCAGTTTGATAAACAATTAATTTCCCTGCCTGTGGTACCTACAGTCAGCCGCATAATCAGTTGACTGCAACTCTAAATATAACGCAGCAACAGTCTATACGAAATATTTACAAAACTTTTGACCAAAAACAACAGTAATGTTGTGATCAATCAGATCAAACTAAAATAAACCGGACGAATTTTAATAAAGTTCTCATAATCTTTATGTTATTAGAATATTTACCCATATGATTATAGATTATTTGGCCCAAGCGTGAGTCGTACTCTCACACAAAAGGTTCCGAACAGTACCAACACTACTTATTTAAATAAAAACAGGTTTTTTGTAAAAAAAAAATTGAGGGTAGGAAATCCTCATATGACCCCTCCCGCTCTGGGTGGAACAAAAGAGTGTGTCAGCCTCATACTGTCTAAAACCTTTGTAAAACGTTTCTTGTACTGGGACCCCCTTTCTTTATCTTATTCTTATTATTTGCTGCTATAGCGACCATAGTTAATATAAAATCTGTGAAAATTTCAACTGTCTACTTATTGCATACGCTGGTTACAGCCTGTTGATAGACATACCTATCTACAGATCGAAGGGGCGGTCAGCGAAGGCTTAATAATAGGGTTAGAAACCCCAAAAATTTAAAAGTGGGGGGACCTTTACCGGGGGAATAAGGCATAATGCTATGATATTATGTTTAAATAAATCTTTTCTATATTAGCGCAATAGTCTATCGTTTTGTTGTAAAACTTGGCTAAGCCTTTTGAAAGCCAGAGCATAAAAGCACGCGCGTGTCCTCCACGCCAAGCACCAAATTTATTCCTTCTTGTTATCATGAATTTCTCAATATCCATGGTGTACTTTAATTTATTTCATACAATCAAGTACGAACGAGAGCTAAATTTTTTTAAGACATTTAGAAACACACACAAAATTAATGTTTATATCGTGTCATTAGTGCCCCGCATTGTCACATGTCACATATTTGTATCGTTGGCGTACAGGGCATGCGCTTGCTTGTCTCGTATGGCGTTCAAAAGGTTAAGTGTGTCAATAAATTAATATACTTAATTGTATTTTTTTATTCTCCATTTTCAGATCGCAGCCCTCATAATGTTCATACCGCTATTAATGACAGTGATCCACATGGTGGAGCTGGTGCTGCAGTACAGGAGCCCGCTCCGTGTCTATTACATCGTCATCTTCAGCTTAGTGCTGATCTTGTTGTTGATTGATGTCGTGCTAAACATACTGTTTATTGTTGGAGGACATAGGGTGAGCTTTTTACCTTAGCTGAAGTGAGCAAAAGGGTCGGTGGGAGTGACGCATTATGATATTTTTATTATTAATGGTGATCCAGAGGTAAGGGCCCTGACTTCGAGTTGTTGGTTGTGGTTTTGAATCCAGACAGGCGCTTTAATTTGTGTGAATAATTTCATCAGCACTGCTCTCAAAACGGTGAAAGAAAACATCGTGAGGAAACCGCGCGGCATGTCTAAGAACCAACAATTCGAAGATATGTGACATCTACCCTTTTCTTATTTGTGTTATGTTTGTGAGGAGCTCGTGGCTAAGTAATAACAGCCGCACGGGTTGATCCATCAGACTAAGCTGCGCTTGCCGAGGTTGGTCCGTGTATGGGTGACATCTTTACATATCGAGACTCCTCCGTGCTTTGGAAAGCATGTTAAGCCGTTGGTCCCGACTGTCATTCGTGGTTCTTTGGCAATCGTGACGGGTAGCCAGAAGCCCGAATGTTTGACAGCCAGTCTTACCAAGGAGTATCGTATTACCCAGCCACTCACTGGGTTGTGGAGGTCGGATAGGCAGTCGCTCCATGTTGTCTTAATACTGGTTTTCAGCGGCATCCGGTTAGATTGGAAGCCGACCCCAACAAAGTTGGGAAAAGGCTAGGCAGATTGATTTGATTTGTGTTACTTATGTAAATTTTTGTTCTAGAAAAACGCGAAGCTCCTCCGAGTGTACTACATCTACAGTATAGTCATGTTGGCTCTAACCATCGTGCTGGTATTAGTCATGGTATTCCTCTTGACGCCCGGGAGTCCAGACAGTTTCATTTCTTACCGCGGCTGGTTACTGCTGCTGGACTTCTCCAGCTACTTCGTTAATATTGGTAAGTGATACATCTTTAATATTAATATCATAACTGCATACCTATTTTCCTCAAACGTGTATAACGTGGCGCTACAATGGTGACATTAACTTCACACATATATAGGTACGTTTTCACATTTTAGTTTCATGACGACATTATATTTCCGCTAACCGTTGCTATTTCTTTTAACCTATCAATATTTATATGATTAAAGGGCACTAGCCCTACCCGTGTGTTAAATTAATATCACCATTGTAGCGCCTCGATGTATACTTACAGTGTGTTAGGTAAAACGAGGGATATACTTTCAAGGGAATCTATAGCGTTCATGGAAATGAACAACTTTGACTACATATTATGATGAATGAATATGTAAGTACATATTATTATAATGCCGCGACGTTTCCCTCCCGGTGCAATGTGTGTGTTGAAGTTTGTGCCTGAGTATCCAGGCATTTTGTGCATCTGACAATAATTACTAAATAGACGTTCTGCTATACTGACCATCTGACAGTTGGACGTTTCGCGCATATATAATAATATTGCTATAAGTGGTGATGGTTCAGTCGCAGAAATACCTACCCTTTTTTTGAGGGTGGGAAATCATCAAATGACAGCTCCCGCTCTGGGTGGAGCGGAAGGGAGTGTTAGACTTTTACTGACTAAAATCCATCCATGTTCCTTCTTAAGCCCTTTTTGTCCCGGGGTAGCGGTAACCCTTTCGGATAATCCCGCTTACCCAGCAGGCTTCGGCCCTTACGGGCCCCTTGAAATGCTGACATCTCTTTGAGGCGCGTGTGGAACACGTACGCGCCGTCAAGCATGGGTCTGGTCCTGATCGGACGGTGAGTTTCCCGTTACTCACCGTCCGCAGGCCCGCGCCCACGGTGGTCGAGAGTCGCCACGTGGCTTCCGACGCCCTGGGCGTCTCCTGCGGTGGCTGGGACGGGAGGACCTTTCTCTCTCCCATCCCGCCACCTCCTTTGCGAGCATGACTGCTTCACAGAAGGAGGTGACTGCCTCCCACTCCCTCTCGCTCCGGACCATGACTTGCACCAATGGCCTCTACGAGGACACGGCGGTGCTCCGCCCTAGCGGGGCAGATCTCCACCGTGTCCTCTGGGCGATCATCACAGTGGTGCATTTCCTCCCGCCTGATTATGTGCAGGAACCTACCGAATCATCCATGTCCGGTGAGGACCTGCGTCAGGCAGTAGGTGAGGGCGCCGTGACGCCTCTCTAGCCACTACTCAAAGCGGGGACTTACCGCCACTATCTTGGCGTGCCCTATAAATCTTAGGCTCTAGACAGACGGACCGCATTTCAACTGCAAATTGCAGTTAGGATGCAGTTTGAATGCAGTTGACACGACTGCAATAGAACTGCAAACCAAACGTACAGTCCGATTGCAGTTCAATTGCAGTTGAAATGCGGTCTGTCTGTCTAGAGCCTTAAAGATGCATTTCATTTAAACAGAATTATTTATTTTCACAGTATTGCAATGCTACCTTCTGCTGCTATTGCGAAGTGAGATCAGAAAACTGCAAAACAACTGCGAGTTCAGATTTGTGAACAACGCGGCCGAAGGAGAGTGTGTCATGAAATACAAAGAAGAAATGGCCGATGAAGAGAAAGAGACGGAAAATGTTTGTGAGAAAGGAACGTGTGAGACAACAGATGAGTGCGAGGAAATATGACAGAGTAACAGCACGTGTTACAGTCCGAAGGAGTATTAAAATTGATGGATGACTACTGAGATTTTATTTAAATGTTAATGAAGAATATTACTTATGTAAAGTCTATGCAAATAAGTTTATCCAATTATGTTATTTGCATTATAATATTGTAAATTAAGTTTATTTCAAAGACCCGGTACATCCGTATCTGTCAAACTTTAAAAGGATAAGTTTATTAAACTATTTTTTAAACATGTTTAAGTTGTTTATTTATTTTATCTAACCTGTAATTAAACTCCCGACACTGATTCGCAAAACACAAAACGACACTACCTTTTGGAAGGGAAAACTAGAATCAAATCTATTTCTTTTTCGCTTTGACGTTCAAAAGTGCCTTTCTTGTGCCTGTTTGAAATAAATGATTTGACTTTGATTTGATAAAATATTATAATATTAAAACACAAACAAACTAACTAGTGCGTTGTACATATCCATACGAAAATGACAAAGAGGTAAACTTTGTATGTTTGTATCTTCGGAAAAACAGACTGACCTAATTTCGAAAATTCTTTCACTAATGGCAACACAAACCTGTGTCTGTGAATGGGAAACTACATTATTCCTGAGTTCGTGGTTCCTGCATCCGGTTAGACTGGAAGCCGACCTTAACATAGTTGGGAAGAGGCTGGGCAGATTGATCCTGGTTATTACTTTTTTTTTTAAATCGAAGTGATTATCTATGATGGCGTTATGGTGACGGAAAATAGTGTGGCGACGGTGCGAGAGAGTAAGATATAGAGAAAAAGGGAGAAAGAGGCGCGAACTGAGGAATACATTCTTCACTGCGACTGCATGAACTAAACTTTTCCGTTATTCAATTATTTTCCTAACAAAGAAAATCGGCTGAGCTCGAGAATTTCAACGTGATGTTCCTTTTTCCAAGTTTGTGACCCTCAACCTCAAATAAATGGCGGTAAAGTCGTCAGATAATTGACTTGCACACTTTTCAGCACCTTACCGTAAACTGATGCGCGTGAGAATTTCTACGATCGATTTTGTTTACTATTCTAATCGGCTGCCCTAGGCTCCAGGCCACATTCGGGAATCAAACCCGCTAAAATCCACTCATTTTATGGCATCAACCAATAGCGTCAATCTTATCATGTTAAATTAAATCAAAGGAGAACTATACAAAATGAACTTATTTTAATTGAACGAAAAAAAAGGTACTTTGGCTACTCTTAATCTGTCGCGCCTGAGTAAATCCCAAAATCTCATATTGGGCTCCCCTAGAAATTGGGAATTCCGAACTTATTTATCTAACAGGTTTTAATAACTTAAAGAAATGATGATCTCAATATTATGTTGACCAGACGCGCCTTATCACAAAGGTCACCGCTATTATCAAGTCATGACTCTTAAACAAAAACAAATAATATGTCTTCTCTTTAACAGGAAAAACATATAAGTAGGCTAGTTCAAACTCAAATACAACGCATTTATTTCAAATAAACCAATTACAGGCACTTTTGAATTGTCAAGGGGTCGGTCAGTCAGAAAGATGAAGCTAGTTGCCCATTCCAAAGCAGTAGGTAGGTACCTAGGAGAAGAACGGGCAAGAAACTCCATGGACATTTTTTTAAATTAAAATATGTTTACAAAAACGCTTGATGTAAGCCAACATCATTCATGTTGAAATATACATGTGAGAACGATGCAGAACGTGAAAAAGCATTCCATAATTACAAGATTTAAAAAACTATTCAAAATTATGTTAAATTTTAAAAGAGCCGTGGCAGCTAAGTGGTGGCCAGTCTCTACTGACGGCGCCGGTTCTTGAACATGACTATTGTCAGTTAGTGCCACTATTATAGTGACCCGTGGCTAAGTAATTACAGCCCCACGGCTGTATCTTAAAGTAAAGCATTGCTCAGGTCGGTTCGTGGATATCTAACCATCGATTACCTAAATACCGAGACCCCCCGACCCTCGGAAAGAACGTCAAGCCGTTGGTCCCGACACTTGTAGATCTTTAACAGATGTTACGGTTACTCAGAAGCCTGGCTTATCAAGGGATATCGTTACCAGAAATTGTGTTGTGGAGGCCAGATAGATACTTCATGTAAAACGCTGGTTAGTATTCAGCTGCATCTAGTTAGACTGGAAGCTGACCCTAGCACACTTGGAAAAGGCAGGAAGATCATTGAGGGTCAAATAGTTCTATGAGGAAGATGGACTCACCTACTCGCAGATACCTTTATCTCTCAAACATTTTCTGATCCTCCGAAGAAAGTACAGATTTCTAGTATTTCTTCGTTATTCAGAACCGCGAGTAATAAAAAACTATTGATTTACATAATATTTTCAGCAGAAAAACCCTGGATGAGTGACAGGAGAAACAACATAGACAACAATATTCTATACGCTTATCAGTTAATATTGTCGTTGGATGACGACTCATTTATGATCTCATCTCTGTAAAAACTTTAGGGCGGACCGAAAGCTTTTTATGATCACTTACAAAATATTCCCATTGATATCAGGTATAGACAAAGTTGTTCATTTTCATGAGTATTGTACCCCCTGAAAGTATGTCCCTCGTTTAACCTAACACACTGTATTAACGAAACTCCTTCCTACAATTTATGACAAAGTATGAAAATGTTACAGGCAAATCGGGTTTTGGCTTTTTTGGCTACGAAACTACGAAGAGGTTCTACGGCCTACGCCATCGATTTGTATCCGCTACGCATAGCTACGCGACGCCACAGCTGCGCTACGCCATGTACTACGCTATGCTACGCCACCGCCTTGCTTTTTATTAAAACATAGCTTCTGCCCACGACATCGTACGCGTGAAATTCCTTATTTCCGCGACCCACTGAGGCGCATCGCATTGCCCGCCCACGCCCCCCGAGTCTGGGAAATCATCCAATGACTTCTCATCTCTTAGAGGCGCGCGTGGACCATATACGCGCCGTCTGGCACGGGCCTGGTCCTGATCGGACGGTGAGCCACCCATTACTCACCGCCCGCAGGCCCGCGCCTACGGTGGCCGGGAGTCATCACGTGGCTCCCGACGCCCGGGGCGTCTCCCGCGGCGGCTGGGACGCGAAGATCTTTCTCTCTCCCATCCCGCCACCTCCTTCGCGAGCATGACTGTTTCACAGAAGGAGGTTACTGGGTGATCCTCGCAATGGTGAGGATTATAGCTTGATGTTAACTTTACTGAAGAATTATTATTTATTGGAAGTTATATGTCTGAGCCGTTTGGTGTTGAAACACTAAGGCCGTGGGGTCCGAGTGCTCATCGAGTATTTCGGGATATCGCCCAGCGGTTGGTCGACTCTACCCGTGACCAGAGGGCTGGTCAATTTTTAGGCCAACGAATCAGCATTGCCGTGGCGCGTTGCCAGCCTTTTGGGCACACTTTCCACTGACAGCGATGGGGATGAATTTTTCGACGCCCCATGAGCTCGTCCCCTTTTTTACCACTTGTACATAATAGACATATTTTTAACCGACTTCAAAAAGGAGGAGGTTCTCAATTCGGATGTTTGTATTTTTTTTTTTTTATGTTTGTTCGCGCATAACTCCGTTGCTTGCCAACCAATTTGAAAAATTCTTTTTTTGTTGGAAAGGGTATACTTCCCAAATGGTCCCATAAAATTTTTATCGAAATCGGATAAGCGGTTTTTGAAAAATCAACAAAAATCTAAAAAAAATCCTACTTAATATATGTGGACGATGTTCTAATAACTTCCTGTCACTGTAATTTACATACCAGGTAGTGGTATTAAAATTGGGGGGGGGGGGATTGTGTAGGTACCACAACTAAAAAGTGAAAAATAAAAACTTTTTTCAAAATTATCATAAATCAAAATTATTTTTCACTTTGTAGTGTTTGTTTTGGAAGTCGGTTTTATTTTTTGTAAAAAAGTTTTTATTTTTATAGTTTTAGGTTTGTATATTTTATTCTATTTGGATTTGTTTAAACGTTAAATTGATATAATTAAAGTAATTGTCGCAAAAAATATATATTATCCACTCAAAAATTGGGCTATGAAATGTAAAAAGAACTTTTCAAAACCGACTGGTAGGTCCAGATATAAGCGCGCTCGAAATAAACTCTTCAGCTTTTATTGATAGAATACTCATTATTAGTTGTATTGCTTTCAATCAGGCGGACGTGATGAATCACAGAGTTTAACAGTTTTTTTACAAATTTATATGTTATTCATAAGCCTAATTTGTACCGAGATAGGTAGGTATCTAAGTGCTTATTTGTTATTGCAAAAAAACCAATGTTAATCGCACAATAATATTTTTATTATTCTTTGTTTATCTGATAACTTTGTTATACTTTCGATTGCGGGTCAAAGGTCAGCATATCAGCGTATGTAGTTATTTATTTTTTCATATCCGAGTGAATAGGACTGACCGATTTCTTTTGTTCTTCAGTCAGGTACTTATAACTAATGTAGAAGATAATTTATAGCTAGGTAACAGGCTCACGAGGTACTTATGAGCCTGTAACCTTTTTTTTTTTCATTGAGCCGGGGGGAAAATCGTCTTGGATGCCACCGGGCCGGGGGGAGGCGGAGGGGTCTGTCAGACTCTTACTGACTAAATACAACCCCGTGTGTTCCCTCTCACACCTGCGCCGGGGGTCGCGGGAACCATAATACTTTTGCAACCCCGGGCTGATATTATATGCATAGAATCAGATAGGTACTTAGCTCAGACATTTGGTTTTTTATATCGTGCGTTCAAGCAGTTTCTCTCTCGTCTGCAAGGTGTTACACAAGGAATTATGTAGATAATTATGTATGTATGTATATTACGTTCCAAAAATTGCCAATCCGAAATATCGTCATTTTTTTTTGTTACAGTATTACATTGCAGAAGCTACGGATTTAGAAGTAGTTACACATATTCTGAACGGAGAGGAAGCTACAGAAATTCGATCCTCCCAACACATTCAAAGTAGTCCTAGATCCTCTAATTGAATGCTGTACGTCCAGATGCCTAGGTACTTGTATACTGGAATAAAAAGCGTGATCTCATAGTGCAGGTAAATATTGTGAGTGACGCGTCGCCGAGACGAGTGCGGGGATGGCAAACAAATGGCGCTTCCCATATGACAGGATAAATTAGGTAGGGACTTCCTTTGTAGTGTGTGGACGGCATGTTACGAGTCACTGATACACATACATACGTAACATACACATAATCGTAATAATAGACATAATCAGTCTATAATGGTTCCACTGCTAGGACACAGGGTCTCCTCTCTCTGGGAGGGAGTGGGCCGCAATCCACTAATACGTCGGCCCAGTGTGGGTTGGTAAATGCCATGTGTCCGAGTTTTTGTGTTCTAGGACATCCCGTTTTCTCAACGATAAACATACAATCTACGTAATGCGCGACTACAAGGTGATGTCTTTCACGCGTATTTGTAAATATGTTATCTATTAGAATACGGCAGTTCGCGGCATATCTACATGACGATGATTTTTTGGGGTAAATAAAAAACTTGAGAAGACCACACTAAAGGCAACTGAACAAACAAAAATCGACTCAATTTTTTTACAATTTCTCTTTTTTCCTAAGTAAGTTTTTTTTATTTTATTTTTTTTCCGCTGGCGCGGAAAACCAGTGTTGTGGCGGTGCTTCGTAGGTACTTGAGAATATGTGACATAACAATCTTTATTTATTTAAAACACACAATAAAGGTACAAAGGCGGACTTAATGCCTTAGGCATTCTCTACCAGTCAACCAAGGGTGGTGAAGAGATTAGATGGTAGGTGCTGGGTAAATACAAGTGTCATCATTAAATAACAGTTCGCATCAACATAACACATCACGCTTGTATTTCTGGAAGGGTTAGGAAGAGGAGTAGCTTAAGGACCTTTAGTCCTATGTAACAGGGGCGAGCCTATTGGCATCAACCGACAACAAATTTAGACTGCTGGAGGCTCCTGAGAAATTCCAGATGGAACAACCCAAACTCCCGACTCGGGAATCGAACCCAGGATCTGCAATTGCGCGTGGGATCACTAGATCAACTGTCATAAACAATAAAAAGTTCCAAATTTTATTGTTTATGACAGCAGTTTGGCGGTTTGGTTTTGCTGTTAAAATTACTATTTATTTGACCTTTTATAACAAGTACAGAATGTATTTCAGTGTTTGAAAAAAAAAGGACTAACAATTAAAAATATCATCATTTATTGTAAGTATATCACAATGGTCATTTATCTTAAACTATACAAAATATTTACAAATTAAGTTATTATCAACTAAAGCTAAAATGAGAGAGTGAACACCACGCGAACGAAATTATCAACAACGTGGTGACATGACTTGTTATTATGGCACCTTTGATTCAAAGCATTATTAGTTAAGGGGCTTGCATCAGTATTAAGCATCAAGAACATTCAACGAAGGAAAACTAAGGCAAAAAACTTATTCAGGGGGATTGTCTGAAAGGGTTACCCGGATCATAAATGGCTAAGGAAGGAACATAGATGGGTTCAAGACATTGAAACCCAGAGCGGGAGGGGTCATTTGATGATTTACCACCCTCAAAAAAAAGGCAGGAACTTATGTGGAGTAAGACAGAGTATCAAAACAGAAACATCGTTTTCACCCAGGATAAGTCTGTTTCATAGAGATATTTTGTACGAAATAATTTTAAGTGTCAAATTTGATCTCGTATTAAAGAAAAGTGAAGGCACTTTTTCAATGTCATATCTCGAATGGAGACCTGTCTCGATCTCGATGTATAAAGAATCTTAAATAGCTGCTCCCATTATAAAGAACCAGAACGTGCTGTTGACTACAGCATAAATAATAAGGAAAGTATAAAAAGTTGGTGTTTGCTACAGAGGCCCGCACATCAAGATACTCCAATCTGTCAAATATCTTTGTTAGTTTTTCAATTTTATTACAAAAGCATAAGGTTCATTTTCAATTGGGAAAATTTAACAGTTTGGGAAAGCTTGATGTGCTGGCCTCTGTACATTATTCTACGTGTCCGATGCTAGCCGCCTTCAATTTCTCTCCATGATCGCGTAAGCTGTCTAAATATCGACTGGAACTACAGTAGGGTCATACACTCCATTCGATTCCACCTTGCCTTCATACACTATCTGCTGGAGCTGGTTCTCATATCCATGAGGCTCTGACTCTTCCATCTTCTTCAGCAAACTTCTTATTAAGATTATGAGGTAGACTTGGATAGCTGTAATAAAAAAGTGTTTTATGAATATGAACAACGGCATTGAACCTACTGAACTTTCAATACGGGACAGAGATAGAGAGTATTGGCATCTCACAAATCGCTTATCAACGTGAGAATGGGCTCCTAATAGAACTGATAGGGTATTTGACAGGGTACGGTAGTCAATAACGTTTCTTTTTATGAACTGTCAAAACGCAGAAGTTGTACATGATTTGTAAGAAATATTGAAATGAAATATAAAAATGTGACGTCACAGATTTTTGGAATCAAATGGAATGCTTATTAACATTAAATCCAATTTTACAATTATATCCTCGCATAATATTTAATTTTTGCACGGTGATGGAAGTTTTTAAGACTAGCTGTCTTTTTTCTATAATAATAAAAATAATAATAATAAAACGTTTATTTCAGATAACATGGATGTGATTTCATATTTTATTTTTGACCGTGTCAAATAGCCAATTGTGACGATAAATTGGTTCATTGAGACAGTACGAGCAGTGCACGGGGAAAGCCAGTAAACATTAATTGTAAATCTATGACGTCACATTTTTATATTTCATACTAATCACGTACAAAATCCGCGTTTCGAAAATTCATAGAAAGTAACATTATTGACAACCCAGTCAAATACTCAATTGCACTAAAAGACGTTTTATACTTACATAAGGCCGCGAACATAAGGGGCAGCACTTCGAAGACCATGAAGAACCCCATCCGATTGGATGCAGAGGCTGCGAAGTCGATGATCTGCACAAGAACTGACGCCACGGTCGTCGTCACCGCAAAATAGTAGTACGTCTTTATGTAATTAATTAGTTTCTGGAACAAAAGAAAGAGTACGTTAATAAACTGTTCGATAGGCAGTAAGATAGGTATAGTCAACCTCATAATTGCTTCATCACCCTTTTGTTAAGGATTGGAAATCATCAAACGACTTCCCCCGCTCTTCGCTGAGCATAAGGTCGTGTCAGACTTTTACTGACTAAAACCCACCCGATTTCCTTCACTTGCCTATGCCGGGAGCCATGGAACGTAGCTCACCGTCCGATCAGGACCCGGACGGCGCGTACATGTTCCACGCTCGCCTCAAATATATGTCAGCATTTGAAGGGGCCCGTTAGGGCTGAGCCTGCCGGGAAAGCGGGATTGTCTGAAAGGGTTACCCCGGAACACAAAGGGCTATCCTTCCTAAACCCTTCGTGTTTTATTCAGTAAAAGTCTGACACTCCCTTCCGCTAGAAGTCATGATGATTTCTCACCCTCAAAAAAAACAAACCCGCGACCCTGCCAGGTGCATTGTTCATCACCCTGAGGCGAAGGTCACTTGGACATCATAAAACAACAAGGTCGATTTGTCTAATGTAATAATGATAGTGTGCCAATCTTAGTGAAGTTTCAAAGTAGGTACTGGGAATTGTTTTCCAAAGTTGTGACCAATGTTCCGAGTTTCGAAGAATACGAACTACGAAGATACCTTAGTTGCTTTTACAGATTCATGACCGGTCTCCGCAGAATATCTATATTTTGTGTTTATAATAATGTCGCTATCAAACCGACAAGGAGCAAACTCAAGTTTATAACCTGTTTATAGCAATATTGCTGTCAATAATTGCAATAATGCGAATAACTGGCATCAATCATAATGATAAACGGTCGCACATGATAGCTATTGTGGGTATCCGGACATTATCACGGTATGTTCGTACAGTGACGTAAGCAGACAACAAACGTCGCGCGGAGAGTTCAAGTTCCCAATACTCATGGGCCAAAACACGCGACAGAGATAACCCGAGACTGGCGTACAAAAAGGAAACACCTACTTAAGGTCAAATTGTAACAGACATCATTTTTCACTGGAAAGTTAGTCTGTGTATTTACGTCTGAACAATTAAGGGGGATATTTTTTTTAAGGATGAGAAATCATCAAATCGCTCTTCCCGAAGGAAATGTCAGACTCTTACTGACTAAATCCCATCCATGGGGAACATGGATGGATTTAGTCAGTAAGAGTTTTGTGCTCAGCGGGGTGTCTGAAAGGGTTGCTGCTACCCCGGAACATAAAGGTCTACGGAAGGAACATGGATGGCTTTTAGTCAGTAAGAGTCTGACACTCCCTTCCGCTCCACCCAGAGCGGGGCTTATTTGATGATTTCCCAAACTCAAACAAAATAATTAAACAGCTTTGTGTGCTCCGGGGCAGCCGAAACCCTTTCGGACAATCCCGCTGATTCCAGGGTTGACTTATAAGTAGAATTAACAGTGAACTTTGAACTTAATACGGCATCAGAAGCTGGTCACAAGATAAGCTAGAGAACTCGTGAGTTCAGTTCAACCAAGATTTGCATGAGACCTTTGGTTTGGGATCCTAGAGTTCGTTGGAAGAACTCTAGGATCCCTAGGTTCTCTCTTTAGGTTCGTCGGCTAGCTGGACTGTTTGAAATAATTGTCTGGAATTCGTTCTTTAATTATTTTTTTTCGTTCTTTAATTTAATTACTCTTTGATTACTTGTCTAGATCTTTTTCTTTTCGTGTGGTTAGTGACTAACCTGGTGTCAGAGTTTTAATGCTGCCCATGGGCCTCTGACTTAGCATCACATACTGTTGAGAAACATCTCTCAGGCATGCCGGTTTCTTCACGATGTTTTCCTTCACCGATTTTTAAGCAAGTGATAATTATACAATACGCACATGAATCTGAAAAGTCAGAGGTGCGTGCCTTGGGTTCGAACTCGAGACCTAAGACTTGGCAGTCCGACGGTCATACCACTAGGCTATCACTGCTTCTTACTTTTCTAGATTTTCCTTATTCATTAGAACCTACACTTTTCGCCGAAACTAGGTAGGTATGATGGAAGCAATTTTTCGTAATCGGTTCTTACGACATGTTATTCAGCAGTACGGCACAAAATTGTCTGCATGACTCACACTAAGTGCTTAGATGCTCATAGCGGAACGAAAAGACGCACGGTTGTGTGCCCGCAGTTCGTCGAAAGCAATATGCAATGAGTGGGTAATTGGCACGTTTCCCATCTTGTACTGGGATACTAGAACATCGTAGTGGTAGCTTTTTTATATTGTATTTCCCTGACACTGAATAGCCTATTGTCTATTTCTATGATGTTTACTTGCGAGTCTGGATTTAATTTTGTGTTTGATATAGTCTGCTTCTTTTTGACCGACTTACTTTTATATGTATGTTCATCGATATTTTCGTCAATTGGAGAATGATTGTAAACATTTTATGAACTTTACTTCGGATGTTATTTTACTTTCAATGAAACGTATTCAATCCACTTTGGTAATCTTGATGTTTTAATACTTCCTGTTAGAAGATCATAGCTCCCTGTCATAGTTTACATAGTAAGTAGTGGTATAAGAATTGTTGTGGGAGCTGTGGGGGTAGTTGCAAGTAGTGGTATCAGAATTGGTGTGGGGACTGTGGGGACGGTACTATAACAAAGAAGTCGGTTGTTATTTTTTGTTTTGTAAAAAAAGTTATTTACATTAAGAAAGTGTACTTAGAAGTAATGGTACAGTGGTGCTATTCTGTGAAAATCTCATCGTGAAAACGTAGATGAAGCGAGTTTAAAGTGAGCTGTCAATAGTATCAATCCCCAGCATTAGGCTGAGGCCTGTCCACCGGAGCAGAACGAGCAAAATCCACTTGCCTTCAGTGGGCAGATTTTGTGCAATCCTATTGGTGAATGTTTCTTCGTTTCTCCGTGCCGCAGCCGATGTACAGAGGCCAGCACATCAAGTTACCACAACCTGTCAAATTTCTTTGATAGTATTTCAACTTTATTGTAAAGACATAAGGTACATTTTTAATTGAGAAAATTTGACAGTTAGGGATAGCTTGATGTGCTGGCGTCTGTACAGGCAGCCTTAGGGGGAACGACTGCTCATCCCACGCTCACTTCACCTAAGTGTTCACGCTGAGATTTTTACAGAATCGACGTATATACGTATGCAAAACAAACAAAGTATCCCTTTAGGTATAAGGAATACAAGTTTGACACCATCTCATCCCCGTAAACATGCATTAGGTCGATACTATCTTCAAATTAACAACTATTGGCAGATTTGGGTCTTATGATTGACCTCAATGATAGCTTGATGAATTCGTAATAAGAAAACCTAGACCAACGCAATACAACAACACAACGCTGCCGGGTAAGCGGGATTGTCCGAAAGGGTTACCGCTACCCCGGAACATAAAGGGCTACGGAAAAAACATGGTGGGGTTTTAGTAAGCGTCTGACGAGTCATTGGATGAATTCCCAGTCTCAAAAAAAAAAGACCAACGCAATGTCTTGTCAACCTCTCCGAAGCAAAAGCTAGGGAAACCGATCAGTAGGAAAATACTGATGCAGTTAAAGAGGTGACTAAAATAATGACACAGTTACATCAATCAAACAATAATAGGTATTATTTATTTTTCACCTCACAGGCTCGGAAAGAGTCTGTTTGTCATTCGAAATCTGAGCCCAAAATCGCTTTTTGCTCTCTAGCGTGGAAAGAGTTTTTAAAATTCGAACCTTTCTATTTAATAATTTTCTATACTGCCAGTCCACTGAAAATGCAAGACACGGTCTAAAATAAAATATTAAATAATACCGCTCACCTTAAAAACTTCCATCACAGTACAGAAATTAAATATTTTGCGAGGATATAATTGTAAAATTGGAATTAATGTTAATAAGTATTCCATTTGATTAAAAAAATCTGTGACGTCACATTTAAATATGCCATAAAAATACTACCCTGTCAAATACCCAATTGTGTAGTAATTTAAGTTTAATTTTTTAAATTAAATAAATACTAATCTAATATGTTATTTAATCCTTTGCTTGGCAAAAATAAATATGTATTAAATTAAATTAGTTAGTTATTTGTATTAAATTAGTTTTTTGTTTCATTCTCCTTAGATACAAGGAGGACAAGTAGGATATAGAACAAAATACAGGGTATTTAATTTTGGAGATATTCTATGTAACTCATAAGATACATATTGCCAAGTATCTGTTATTTTCTTCACATGAGTCAATGTATCTGAGACGCTCGAACAAAATAAAACACAACATTATAACACCTGTTTTCTTGCACCTAGCAGTTTCCTCGCTGTAGTGAGGTGAAAAATTGTGTGTTGCGCTCGGCAGCAAAGCTTTTCTGCGTCTCGTACCTTTGAAACCTTCGTTACGCTCAGGATTCTATATTTGAACCACTCGCTTCGCTCATGGTTCAACCCTAGAATCCTTCGCTTACTCAGGTTTCAATAGAAGTACTCGCGACAAAAATCAACTTTCCAGCCTTGCATAACAAATAACTATTGTTTATGCTTTTAAGCCGCTCTGTCTTTTACTATAAATATATAGATACTTTAATGATAAGGCCGGGGATAGATAACCTTATGAGCTAAGACTTCCTAGTTAAATTGGACTTTACAAAAAGAAGTCACTGGTTGTTAACGCCCATGAACCATCTAATGCAGCATTATATCATACGTTATGAACTTATGACGCATGTTGAACCCCAATTTTATTTTGTTTTTGTGGTATTTCTTTGCGTCATATTTAACGCAAATAAACGTAATGTCTTTCTTTCTTTCTTATTATTTACGACTTGATGAAATATTAGTCATAACTGTCTAGTTTTTTTTTTAGGCTGGGAAATCATCCAGTGATTTCTCCCGCTCTAGGTGGAGCGGAAGGGAGTGTCAGACTCTTACTGATTAAAACCCATGCATGTTCCTTCCGTAGCCCTTTATGTTCTGGGGTAGCGGTAACCCTTTCGGACAATCCCGCTTACCCGCCAAGCTTGGCCCTAAAGGGCCCCTTCATATGCTGACATATCTTTGAGGCGCGCGTGGAACATATACGCGCCGTCCGGCACGGGATAATTGTCTAGCTTATTATTAGGATTAGTGATCCTTGAAGTATGTTGTTATTCCTACACATGGCATATTATGGGAGGGTTAGTCTTTAGAGTTTTATGTCTGAAGGATTTAAAACACCACGTCCCACAGTTTATCAGTAAAGATAGCTAAAGCAGTGAAAAATGTTTTCAGAAAAATACATTAGTTAGGTAGGTATTTAATGTCAATCTGCCTAGCCTTTTCCCAATAATGATGCGGTCGGCTTGCAGTCTACCGGATGTAGCTGAATACCATAATTTTATATGGAGCGACTACCTATCTGACATCATCAACCCAGTTACTGAGTAATATGATACCGCTTGCAAAGACTGGCAGTCAGACTTTCGAGCTTCTGACGACCCGTAATGACTGTCAAAGATCTACAAATGACAGCTGGGACCAACGACTTAACGTCCTTTCTTTCCCGGTATGTAAATAAGGTCACCCATCCACGCACGAACCCTGGCAAGCGTAGCTTTACCTGCTGGATCAAGGCGTACGGCTGTTATTACTTAGCCACGAGCTTCTTTCTAGGTCTCGTTAATGTATTTTTCTGAAAACATTTTTTATTGTAACGTGACTATGTAGTTCTTTGATAGCAGTAGAGGAGGCTAGAAAGGTATTGGTTTAGCATAAGCAGCAATAGCCCAAGTAAGAAGAGACCAACGGGCTTAGCCTTGCATTATCGACATAAACACACTCATATTAAAACTCAATAAATATTATTCTGTCAAGAATACTGGTTATAATAATAATACCGGCCTATTATTGTCTCATAGCAGGGCAAAGCATGAGCAGTAGTGGCCCATGGCAGTGGTAACCGGCCCAACTTACGAGTTGTAGGTTGTGGGATGGAACCCAGCCAGGCGCTTTTCTTTGTGTAAATAATTTCAAAACGGTGAAGGAAGACATCGTGAGGAAAAAAATGTCCTAGAACCAAAAACTCGAACATGTGTGACATCCACCAACCCGTACTGGGCCCGCATGGTATAATACGGCCCGTGTCCCAGCATTGGGAACATTATAGGCTGATTATGGTAGCAGGGCAAAGGCCTCGTCTCATACAGGAAGGCTACAGCATTGACCACCACGCTTGCTCAAGATGGGTTTGCGATTACAAAATTACATTGACTGCAATCTCAGATTTCCTCACGATGTTTCCTTTCACCGATGACAATATAAATAAGTTATGTCTTAAGAAAACACATATATTTTGTGGTAGCCCCGATTGGAACCCACAAGATGCAGGGCTTTTCCCACCAAAGAAGCTAGTAATCTTCAAAAATTACCTTATGGGTTCCATAGAGCAGAATGGCAGTAAACACTACTTCGAAACAGTAGAGTGCGACACACACGCCCTCTGGTATCGAGACTCCGACACTGGTTCCGTGGTAGATTGCGAAAAGGCCGAAGTTAGCGTGCACTGAGTAGCTGTAGATCCCCACCATAAACGCACTGAAGATCTGTAAAGGATTAAATAAGACTAATTAAATGGGACATGGACTACACACACTATATTACATGGGACTTGAACACAGCTTGGGGAAATGTGGGTGGGCTATAACTATAGGAACACCTCTGCACATTAGTTCGAGGTGATGATATGCTATGTTATATAAGGTTACTGGTAATTAGTGACCGATATTTAAACACGCGATAGCTGCTAACAGCTGATCGGCACGAAGTTCATTGAACTTTGCGCGCGCCAGTTGTATTGTTATTGTAATAAAAATAAAACTATAGAGTATACAAAAAAAGTTTCTTTGGGAAAGTTGATTGTAATCATGAGTACAATCACGTGTTTAAATATGGGTCACTAATTACCAGTCACCTTATATATTGAGCTGACCAAAGACAAATACGGCCAACTAGCATGAGCAGCCCGATCCTAATCAATTTATTCTTGCCAAATCTGCCTAGCCTTTTCCCAACTACGTTGAGATCGGCTTCCAGTTTAACCGGATGCAGCTGAATACCAGGTAAAACTAGTAGTCAGAATTTCGGCCTTCTAACAACCCGTAACGACCGCCAAAGATCCACAAATGTCAGCCGGGACCAACGGCTTTCAGAGACACGGAGGCATGGTATGTTAGAACAGTCACCCATCCACGGACCAACCGCGGCAAGCGTACGTACGATCGATCCGTGCGGCTGTTTTTACTTAGCCACAAAGTACTTTAGATTGTTACAATCAATAAAAAAACAAGTAGGAACCTTCATAGACGGTGAACCATAAACAAAGTAGACACCTACTAACACATTAACGTAAGTCACGGAGTTCTTAAACGAATCAATTGAGACACTCTGTGTAGCTACTCATACATTAACTACATCCATTAGCTTAAATGCTTCACACTTAACACAGAATGTAGGTACGGTCGGCAACAAAAGTGAATGACAAGGTTTATTTGTGTTCTAACAAAGGGAACTGCCCGGACGAGTTTGAACATTTGTGTCGTACTTCCTCCATACCCTCGGAGGGAAGGAAGGATGGGGAAGGAAGTTTTTATAGAAATTCGTTATTTTTCATAATAAAATAACAGAAATATTTTCTTTTTGTTGACCGTAGAGACTTAGATACGTACCGACTGCACTGCATTATATATTTTTTGAGCTTTTATTAAACTTGCAGTGTATGTTTGTTCGGGTTAAATCTTGCAACTGAATAATAAAGCAGTTCTCATCAACCCATTGAAGTGAAATTTTGGGTACATGGTCTTTTTGGAAGGACATTTACGTCTCAAAGCTTTTAAGAAAATATTAAAATTCTATGTTTCAAGTATTATTTAAGTACCTAGTTAGTACTTTTTGTTCGTTTAAATAATTCTACATAAAAGCTTAATCAAATTCATCTTCTCCTTTAAGTAGTTATTGATTATTGAACACTATCAAGCACTTTCATACAAATGACACGTTTGTCATTGATTCTTAATAGTTTGTCGGTCTATCTGTAGACCGTGACCTTACACATGAGCATTGACTGGGTAGCTAGTGGCGCCATCTATTACCATTCGAGCAGATACATCTTTATGAACTTTCAGGACTTTGTATTATTAATAAGACTGAATCGATAACAAACAAACATAATAAATATTTTTTTATATCACTATTTGTAAATTTAATTAAAAAGAGTTTTTATGTAATTACTACAAAACACTTCACCACAGCACTACACATTGTCGTGTCTCGAATAAAAAGGCGGGTCCCTTTTTGTCTTTGCAACACTTCAATTTGCCTGCCACCGTAGGCGTCCGAAAGTTAACACGATTAGCAATTTCCGAAAAGATTACGTCGCAAATACGGAAACAAAAATACTTACAAGATTAATGTAACCAAATGTGAGAACACCCCTTCTTAAGGGCATGCAAAAGCAGCACCTTCCAAGGGTGGGCCAATCGCAATACATGTTTGAAACGAAACTGAAAGTTCTTGGAACGAGACGTTGAGTTTAATGCGCGGTTGACCAACACGCGCGTTGTCCCGGGGTATTGTCAGGACTGATGAATCAAGCTATTTGTCAACGTATTTATCTAATGGAGATGTCTACCTACGGTGCCGGACATCTGAGCCGCTGTTACGTTTCATAACAATGTATGTGGCATGTTTAGGCTGATAAAAAAAATAACATAAGACTGTCCAAAATGCCCACCCTTCACCACTTCCTAGTGATTTAGCGGGAAAGAAGTGACGGAACAATCTTCTCAGCAGCATAGCTGTCTGTTCAAAAACGTCTGTAGCTTTAACCACTGAAATTTTTACGTGAAAACGAAGGCGAAAATTTAGTACTTACCTACGTTAATATGATAAAAATATGTATTCTCATTCAAAAACAATCACGTAGTAAGAATTATTATTTTTATGGTGAAGGCCGTAACTGGTAGGTATCTTGTGAATATTTCGATTTTCTGCCTGTAATGATAGAAGGATACATACAACCCTTATGCCTGACAGATAGACGGCGCAAGCTCAGTACCTTCGCACCCTATGGGTACAGTACAGAACCCTAAGAAACTCTTTTTTATTAAGAGCAAAACAGCTTAGCATAGCTCTTTGCTCGTAGCATTTCTAAATATTTGGTAGCATAAACTTATTTGGTTTTTCGTAAACTTATCTTCTTCTTTAACGTATCGATGATTCTCAGAATTAGGCTACTTCAGTAAAGTCAAAGTCAAAGTCAAATCATTTATTTCAAATAGGCACAAGTAAGGCACTTTTGAACGTCAAAATGAACAAGAAATAGAATTGATTCTAGTCGCCCCTTCCAAAAGGTAGTTTCGTGTGGAGAAGAATGGGCAAGAAACTCCACCGTTACTCTTTTAAAATGTTTTACAATGTTTTGTATACATGAATTATAACATTATATGTGAAGACGATGCACCCAGAATAAAAACACTACACCACAAAAGGTGAGAAGAAAAACACATATAGTAATGGTAGGTAACTTAAGTATGTCAAAAGTACATGGTGCTCACATATTTACAAACATTCTAAAAGTTAATATATAATAAATCAATCAATGTGTGAGAAGTTATTTCAACATGTTAAAATAGTATTTTATAAATAATAAATTATTACCTAATTTACTTAGCAACCAGTTTGATTTTGTCTAGACACTAGATTGCCCTGTGGAGCAGGACCAGCATGTTTCCAAGCATCCTTATCCTTTATATAATCCTCTAATTTGTAATATGCTTGTTTACAAAGTGTATTTTTAATGTGAGTTTTAAATTTTCTTTCATTTAATTGCAGAATGTCACAAGGTATTTTGTTGTAACATTTAACACAGAACCCCATAAAATATGTATGTACTTTTGATAATCTAAAAAAGGGTTGATCTATTTTATCTTTATTTCTAGTATTAAAGTTATGCCTATCACTTATTTTGTTAAAAAGATGTCGATTTTTTCTTACATACATAATGTTTTCATAAATGAATTGGCATGGTACCGTCATAATATTAATACTTTTAAATAGTTCCCTAAGCGATTCGCGGCGACGTAGATTGTAAATAGCTCTGATAGCTCGCTTTTGCAGAATAAAAATGGATTCAATGTCAGCAGCCCGACCCCACAGTAAAATGCCATACCACATAATGCTGTGGAAGTAACTAAAGTAGACCAAGCGCGCGGTTTCTACGTCTGTCAACTGCCTTATCTTTCTAACAGCATAAGCGGCCGAGCTTAGCCGTCCCGCAAGAGTTGTTATGTGGGGACCCCATTGTAACTTGTCGTCTAGCGTGATTCCCAGGAAAACCGTCTGCTTAGTAAATTCTAGCTTTTCTCCGTTCAATATGATGTCACAATCGCTACTTTTAACATTAGGTAATTTAAATCTAATGCATTTGGTTTTTTTTTCATTTAGTACCAAATTATTTACCGTAAACCAATCTTGGACCTGAAGAATAGAGTTATTCACGTCGTCAAGATTTTGTGAGCGTCGATCAATTTTAAAAATTAATGACGTGTCATCTGCAAATAACACCATCTTCGGTTGATTTTGAAGTAATTGGGGTAAATCGTTAATGTAAACTAAAAATAGGAATGGACCCAATATCGAACCCTGAGGAACGCCCATGGTCATTTCCGACCCCAGCGAGTTCACACCATTTACTTGAACTTTAACCTTTCTATCTTTCAGGTACGATCTAAGTAAATCAAGGGCTGTATTTCTAATCCCATAGTGCTCTAGTTTCAGCAGAAGCGTCTCATGTTCTACGCAATCGAACGCCTTAGAGAGATCGCAAAAGATTCCAATGGCATCTTGTGCTTCTTCCCAGGCGTTAAAAATGTTCTTTATTAGGGTGACACCAGCGTCAGTAGTACAACGCCCTTTGGTGAAACCAAACTGTTGTTCATGCAAGATGGAATTTTTATTAAAGTGACGTAACATTTGATTGAGCATCAACTTTTCAAACACTTTACTGAGAACTGGCAGAATTGACACAGGCCTATAATTGTTGGGTTCTTTACTATCACCGGATTTGAACAATGGCACTACTTTACTGTGTTTCATAAGATCCGGAAAGACTCCTTGGTCCACACTAGTATTAAATATGAAAGCTAAATAGAGCGCAATGGTTTCGATGATAGAACTATAGACTTTAACAGACATTCCCCAGGGATCCTCTGTTGATTTAATTTTAAGATCTTTAAAAGCTTTTATGACAGCCTGGGGGTTTGTATGCTGAAATGTAAATTCCATAGGACATGCCTTTACATTTTTTCTAAGTAAAGCAGCAGAAAGCGCTGCTGAGGAATTTAAAGATGCAGTAGTATTAGCGCTGGCATTAACCTCACACAGGTCTTCCATAGGCATGTGAGGCATCGTTTATGATGTAGCTTCATAGTCGCACTGTGGCTCATAGAAATACCCACACCTGACTAAGTTATATCTGCAGTGATCCACCTTGCTAATTAGTTGTGGTTATCTTTATATAGTTGATGCTCGTAGGTACAGAGGCCAGCACATCAAGCTACCCCAATTTGTCAAATTTCTTTGATAGATTTTCAACTTTATTCCAAAAAGATAAGGTTCATGTTCAATTGAGAATGTTTGACAGTTTGGGCTTGCTTGATGTGCTGCGTCTGTACCTATACTTATTTGTTATGCAGCTAACGCATAGAAAAATTCCCATAGGTTTCTGTGTCCTGCTGTCTTGGCACTTCATGTGTTTTACCAATCGTGACAAAATCCACTGGTTTTTTTTTTTTTTTTAAGGCTGGGAAATCATCCAATGACTGCTCCCGCTCTGGGTGGAGCGGAAGGGAGTTTCAGACTCTTACTGACTAAAACCCATCCATGTTCCTTCCGTAGCCCTTTATGTTCCGGGGTAGCGGTAACCCTTTCGGACAATCCCGCTTACCCGGCAGGCTTGGCCCTGAGGGGCCCCTTCATATGCTGACATCTCTTTGAGGCGCGCGTGGAACATATACGCGCCGTACGGCACGGGTCTGGTGCTGATCCCGCGCCTACGGTGGCCGGGAGTCGTCACGTGGCTCCCGACGCCTGGAGCGTCTCCCGCGGCGGCTGGGACGGGAGGACCTTGCTCTCTCCCATCCCGCCACCTCCTTCGCGAGCATAACTTTTTCGCAGAAGGAGGTGACTGCCTCCCACTCCCTCTCGCCCCTGACCATGGCTTGCACCAGGGCCGGGCGCGAGAGGTCGCCGCCGCCGATCGCCTCTACGAGGACACGGCGGTGCTCCGCCCATGCGGGGCAGGTTTGCACCGTGTGCTCTACCGTGTCCTCTGGGCGATCCTCGCAGTGGTGACACCCGGGCGTTTCCTCCCGCCTGATGATGTGCAGGAACCTCCCGAAACATCCATGTCCGGTGAGGACCTGCGTCAGGCGGTAGGTGAGGGCGCCGTGACGCCTCTCTAGCCACTCCTCAAAGAGGGGCCTTACCGCCACTATCGTGGCGTGCCCTGCGCTGGGTTGCGACAGTCGCTGCTTCCAGGCCGCCATGAGATCGCGCCGGAGGTCCGTCCGCTCCGCCGCCATTTGCTGCGGAAACGGAGTTTCCCCCCGGCTTAGTACCTCCGCGCGCCACTCGAACAGGCGCGCGAGGACTATAGCCTCCAGATCCCACGGCGGCTGTCCGGCAAGGAGGCTTGCCGCCTCGCCCGAGATCGTGCGGTACCCCCGGATAAGCCGAATGGCTACTACCTTTTGGGGCGCATTCAGATAGTGGGCGGCTCGCCGCTGCAATGAACGCGCCCACACCGGGGCCCCGTAAAGGGCCATGGACCACACGACTACCGTGTAAAGCCTCCGGCAGGAGGCGTTTGGCCCCCTCAAATTGGGCAAGAGCCGCTTGAAGGCGGCCCCAGTCCGTTCCACCTTGGGGGCCAAACGTCGGAAGTGCTCCACGAAATTCCATCGGCTGTCGAGGACCAGACCCAGGTATTTCATCGTGGTCTCGACGCCGATGTGAACCCTTCCTACCGTAAGTTGGGATCCCGATGGTGGCCTATTCCGAGGCCCATGAAAGGACATGGCCTCGGATTTGTGCAATGCCACCTCGAGACCCAACTGCCGGATCCTCTCAACGACTGTCGCAACCCCGCGTGTCATCGCGTCGGCCGCCGCCTGATGTGACCTCCCCTGCGCCAGGACCAGCGTGTCGTCAGCGTAGCAAACTACGCTGACGCCGTCAGGGAGGTCGGCCCGCAGCACCCAGTCGTAACCGATGTCCCACAGGAACGGCCCCAGAACCGATCCCTGCGGGACACCGCACGACATCTCTCGCCGGTTCCATTCCCCATCGCGACCGGGGTAGATGACGGAAAATCCACTGCTTGAGTACATCATTGTCTTTTTCAATTATAATAAAAAAATGCCACACACCCTATTCTGAATTAGATCATCAACTGCATAATGATGGAAACTCTGCCACTGAACCCAAAAATAATTTCAACTTTATTCCTACGTATTAAGGACGTAAATATAATGTTTCCACTTAATTATACTATTTACAAACTCTGCGCTGATAATAGTGATAACAATTTGACCTCCTGGAAAATCATACTAACCCAGTCTTTTGTTTTTTAATTGAGCGGTAAGCACGTATTATAATACATTGCTGGTCACGAACAGGAGCTAATACAAATTGCCATACAAAAGCATCAATGTACTTGAAACATATTATTTAAACGTTATTAAAATTTAAAATTCGCATTAGCATTCTTGGAACCGATTCAGACTTCCCTAGTTATTTATTGTTTTACATTGAATTTTTATAATGAACGCATTAATTGTGTTTACGAATGGACATCATAATATTTTTGTTGGTTTTTGGTATTTTTATTGTTTTATCCAATGTTTTACATAACAAAGCCATAATAAACATGTTTTCTGTCAAGGCATAGGTAACTACGAATAATAAAATTAATAGGTTAGCATAAACTAAAAAAAAACTGCTAGAAACTCTTTTTTAGCTGTATCCGGTTAGACTGGAAGCCGACCCCAACATAGTTTGGAAAAGGCTAAGCGGATTGATTACTTAGGTGTGAAAAAGAGATGAAGCTATCGGTCTCTTTCTCTTTGACGTGGTGGTTGGTCCCAGTCTCAGTAATCACTAATACTAATTACTAATGATGATTAGGTAGTCAATAAACCAGAATGAATCAGTGCCTAAATGCCATCTTTTAATATTTTCTGTAACAACCTCAAAAATCCCAAACAAAAGCACAAAAATACCCCACAATTCCCACATGCGGTAGGACACTCAGCTATTAAAGACCATTTTGCATTCAGCATATTTTACATCCTTAGTCCGCCCGCTGTGGGTAGAGCGGAAGGGAGTGTCAGACTCTTACTTACCCATCCATGTTCCTTCCTTAGCCCTATTTGTTTCAGGGTAGCGGTAACCCTTTCGAACAATCCCACGGACTCGACAGGCACCGGCGCTATGTCCTTCAATAATGCTGACATCCCTTTGAGGCGCGTGAGGAACACAAACGCGCGGTCAGCACGGGCTCCCGATCAGACGGTGAGCTACCCATTACTCAACGTCCGCAGACCCACGCCTACGGTGGCCGAGAGTCCTCATGCGGCTATCTTTACTACCTAGTATGAAATGTAATAAGTACTTACCTCGACGACACAACAGGGTTGGCGCAGTGGTTGAGCGTTTGACTGCTGCGTAGCATGTCACGGTTTCGATTCCCACACGTAACAAATATTTCTACGACCTACAAGTATTTGTCCCGGGTCTGGGTGTTTGTCTATATATATATAATAATATATAATATATCCTTGGACATTTCACACAACGCCATATCGTCCCAAGCTAAGCAACCTAATGCTTGTGTTATGGTAACGAGATGGCTGATAAACTACTTATATAATTTTTTTACTATCTATAATATGTATGTATTTTACAAAAAAAAAGTGTATATAGCCATCCCGTTACCTTATCACAAGAATTAGGTTGCTTAGCTTGGGACTATATGGCGTTGTGCGGAATGTCCAAGGATATTAGGATATTATTATTACTTAGTATTTTTTTAAATCTATCTCATGGCCTAGCCATTTAGGAAAGATGGACATGCTGACGGGTCTTCCATAGTCTCTATTATAAATATAATTCGTACAAGAAATATTTGGCCCTTGGCTGAACGTAAAACTTCCTTTTGCCTGAAAATAATCACAATGTTTATGGATAATGTCAAAACGTAGTGTCAAAATGCCAACTTTGACATAAAACGCCAATGCTGAGCGCCAATGTAGATTTTTTTAAAGGCGCGCATTGCGTGATTATTATTTCTAAGATTGTAGATGTGTAACATACCTGTAACCTTACCGACTGTCGCGTCATTTTTGATGCTATACTCTTTAAAATGTGGATGCATAGTCATCTTGGCGTGGACCATGGTAATTATAAAATACCTAAGAGATAGGTACATCGTGTTGTTAATTGCCGACCATCCTCCCTTTATCTCTAAGTGTCCTACCTGATTAAGGGATTCTAAGAAAACGATAGGCACCAGCGATATTCTTGCAGCCGGTAATGCGCAAATGATGAGGACAGTAAAAATATTGTTTTTATGTGTGTAAGGGTCTAAGGGATTCTAGGCCCATATTCACAATATTTAAGGTCTAAATGATCATGATAGAAGTAAGAATGAATCAGACAGCTGTTGGACTCTTCGTATATGATAGAGCATTAACAGCCCACCAATGGGTGATTGTATACATAGAATTAGCAACATTGTATCAGAGTTTTGTGAAACAATTGATATAGAGAGAGAAAAAGAGAGATCTTCCAGAATAATTAGATGAAATGATGTAAACGCACAATGCAAGTGAAATCAAATCTAAAATCCGCTCAACTGTTGAAATATAAAATTTGATTCAAAACAATAGAAAAAGTGATGGCACATTAGTCGTATAAATTTTCGTCACAAGCGCAACTGCTGAGCTCCTGCAAGCGCTCCTGAGTTCGATTCCCAGGTCGGGCAAATGGTTATTGGGTTTTACAATCTGGAATTTCTCAGTCTCAATCCCGGTTGATGGCAATACGCGCTCTCCCCTATTACATGGAACTTAAACATAACTGCTGAAATGTGAGTTTAAGTACCTACTCTTGGTACTCCTCTGTCGAATCCTTCGGGGTAACAAAGCGTGCTGTTATGTGTTTGCAAAAGTTAAGGACCTCATTCAGCCGTCTGTTTTCAGTTTGCTCGCTGATTTGTGGGTAGACCAGCTGCTCACGGCTAGTCAGGATTGTTTGAGGGCTGAGGTTTTTGTTACTGGCATCTCACAGTTCTACCATAGAGTTGTCTCCTGCTTAACCGGACTTGCATGTGGATGCCACAATAGGCCTCCAGCCAGGGCTAAATAAAAACTTACAAACTAAGCGACTACACGCTAAGGGTACCCTGGTACGGACCTCGGCTTAGGGCGGCGTGAGGCCTGAGTGCAACAAACGAACTTTAAACATAATTTTGGCTAGCTCATATCAGCTCAGCTGTACCAAGAAAGAAAAGATTATAACTGCAGTAATGTTTAGCGTAGTTTTGTCTCACCCGTCGATCAAGCTAATATAGTATTTCTCTATTTCCTACCACCAGTTCCGGTCCCTGTTCTACATCGTGTTCCTCATGGTGACCATAATATTGATGTACATGCCGAAATCGCAACACCTTGAGTCCCGGCCGAAAGACGACAGCTTCTATTTGGTGTTCCCGAGCTACATCGTTCTGATTGTCACAGAATGCTTTATTTTCATGTTCGCTATTTACCTAGGAGTGGGAATCTACACGGTGTGTATTATTATTTTTATTTTGAACCGGCTTCTAAAAAAGGAGGAGGTTCTCAATTCGACTGTGTATATATATTTTTTTATGTTTGTTCGCGCATAAATCCGTTGCTTGCCAACCGATTTGAAAAATTATTTTTTTGTTGGAAAGGGTCTACTTCCCAAATGGTCCCATAAAAATTTGATTGAAATCGGATAAGCGGTTTTTTAAAAATCTTCAAAAATCAAAAAAAAAATCCTACTTAATATAATGTGGATGATGTTCTAATAAGTTCCTGTCACTGTAATTTACATACCAGGTTGTGGTATTAAAATTTTTTGTGTAGGTACCACAACTAAAAAGTGAAAAATAAAAACCTTTTTACAAAAAATAATTTTGATTTCGGCAGTCGGTGTCTTCGGTTTTGTATTTTCATTTTTTGCCACCGACTTCCGAAATCAAAATTATTTTTCACTTTGTAGTGTTTTTTTGAAGTCGGTTTTATTTTTTGTAAAAAAGTTTTTATTATAAAAACATTTTAAAAAGATAAAAATCTAGTAGCCCCTCGGCATCAAGAACAAGGTCTTAGCCCAGGAACTGGGCAATACGATACCCCTTGGTAAGACTGGCTGTCAGATTTTCGGGCTTCTAACTACCCGTATCGACTGTCAAAGATGCACAAATGACAGCGGAGACCAACGGCTTAACGTGCTTTCCGAGGCACGCAGGAGTCTCGGTTTGTAAAGATGGTCACCCATCCACGGTCAACCCTGGCAAGCGTCGTTTAACCTGATGGATCGACCTGTGCGGCTGTTAGTACTTAGCAAGTCCTTTACTCAGCCGCGGAATAAGAGCCTCCAGAACGAATTAATAATTAAAAATAACTCGTGCCGTGGTATTTCTATTAGCCAGTCAACAAAGAGGAAGGTAGTCGAGATGTCGGCACAGGTTGTGTCAGATATAGGTACAGCCGTACAGGCTAATATAATCCCCCTTAATACAAAATTAAATGCAGTGGATATTTAGATAAATGAGACGCCAAATTTTTGGTAAAATGTACATCATAATGACATGATTATCTATCCGTGTAAAACATCAACGTTAATATTGTTCTATTATGGTTTTTTATAGATACAGGATGGTACGGTCTCCACCACCATACCTACTGTCAAATTTCTCCAAATGATTTGGAACCTTAAAACGTTGTTGGTTAAATTCAAAATAGATTGAGACTGACAGTTTGTGGTAACTTGATGTGCTGGCGACTGTACCAATCCAACAGCACTTTGATGAATTTTTCAGGAGTCCCCATTCCGAGTGCAGCAATACTTAATATGTCGTTTCTGCGCAATCCTACTAGAAGCAGTCGCTTTAGTGTCTCTCTGCTTTAATCATCACTACTATATTGGATGGTACTTAGTGTTCCTTATGATTATTAGTAAGTAAACTATAATCTTACATTAAACTCTTCCAATATCAAAACGTGACCAACACCTTGGGTAACACACTACAAGTCTGAGTGTGTGTGTGTTTGCATGTTTGTTATTTCTACACGCAAAAAACATTGAACGGATCTGGATAAAAGACACAGAGGTAGATTTCATTATAACCTGGACTGGATACTTTTTATTCCGATAATAAGCTCCTGTGGAATAATTGCGACATCCACGTAGGCGAACTTGCGGGCAGAAGGTAGTTGCTTCATTTCTTCGACAAATTTGTCTGCCTAGCAACGTAAATAACGCAATGAATGTCGTTAAACTGTCAAAATGAAACCCATTGCTACTGTTCTTGTGTTACGCATGTACCCCGCTGGTTTATCAATCAATGCGGGCTTACTTGCGTAATTAAATGAAGTCTTAAATGTCCCATGTACATGAAAGTTTCCCCAAACCCACACCTGCCGGTCGATTCTGTAAAAATCTCACCGTGTAAACTTAAATGAAGTGAGCTGTCATTCGCCACAGTTCACTTTAAACTCACTTCACGTACATTTTCACGGTGAGATTTGTACAGAATAGCACTACTGAATAGTGGGTACTGTGGCGCATCTTGTAAGAGGCCTATGTTCATTGTCCAGCAGGGGTTGCGATCAGTGGAGATTAAGGCCCGGCGCCCACTATCGGTGGGCAACCGCATCGGTTCGGCTCGGTACAGCTCGGTCGCCTTACGGCGGCTCCGGGCGGCTTCGAGCGCCTCAGAGTCCTTAGTAAGCACACCTAAGGACGCCGTAGCTGATTTTGGGTAACCTCAGAATAGTTCGGGCGGCAGAAACATCGCAGAGCAGTCGTAACACTCGTAACGTTTCGTAAAAACAGTTGTGCGTGTGTATTTATAATGGTGGATTGGGACTTAGTTCTCATTGTTCATCTTGCTGAAGAAGAAGAGAAAATGCCACCCGAGCTACTCGACGACAGCCTCGGCGTCCTTAGCCATGGTTACGGCTGCCGAGGCAGCCCGAAGTCGCCCGAAGCAGCTCTCAGGCGCCCGAAGCCGCCGGAAGGCGCCCAAGCTGTACCGAGCCGCACCGATGCCCACCGATACCTAGTAGGCGCCGGGCCTTAGTTAATTAAAATCAATAGGAGATGTTCCGGTTTCTTACCGAACTGCATAACGAAAGCCAAGCATTCACACCGTTTGTTGCTTAACTTCGATGTGCCACGTAATAACACTGTATTGTATTATTTCAGTTCTGGAATTATACTCGTTCATGGTTGTGTACAGCTATTACGTGGAACTTGTAGAAGAAAAAGAATGCGAAGATACTGATCAAAATTATGAATGCGAACCTTTCGAGAGTGTTCCAGACACGCGAGAGACGCAGGAGTCGCAGAGTATGCACGATTCGCGGCGAGCGTCGTGCCAGATGCCAAACCCTTTAGAAACAAAAGCGTTACGTGTAAATACGCCCGAGCTGTGTGGGCGACGTACGCCAGAGCCGCGAAATACCCGACCGCCCGCGCCGCTAGACATACAGATGCAATGCGATATGCACAATGTGCAAAATATTATGCCAGATTTTCGAGATCCCCGGTTTAGGTACGCGAAAAAAGTATGATCTTAAGAATTGTCTGTGTATAGGCTAAACCCCGATTGATTAAGAGGGCGACATAGGACCCTTAATGTGTTAATATTATTGTTCAGAGTATTGTGTGAAGCCAAGTTAACCAATTTACTTTTAATTTATGTGTTACAATGATTACAATTAACAATGGTGATAAATATAAATAATGCGACCAATGACATGTTTAAATAAATTTTATCGATAGCGTTTTATTTAGCAGTGTGTGGCCGCGGCTTTATAACAGCACGGCTTAACAATTTATTTAGGAAACGTACTTAATGTCCTGTAAATAAATTATTAATACTTATAAAAAAACGGTAAAACATTAGATAATACATGCAATACTTGCTGTAACGCAACTTGTCAAGATAAGTAGCTGAGTAAATACCTAGTTTTAATTAGATCACACTCACAAAGATTAGTAGATAAAAAATAATATTCTTCTTTCACAACAACCTAAAAACACACCCAAAATAATCGAGGTTGATGGGCAACCGAAATACAATATTTACGAATGGCTCATTGGTTCTCCGTTATCGACATCGCCCTTTCATATCCATATCAGATAACTGATACTCGGCTAAGTTATTATCAGAGACAAACCCAACACACGCCGACATTTTTTTAAATACTTTTCAAGTTTTCACTAATTTATTAAATATTTGAAAATAGAATCAGTCTGTCTGTGGTTGTTGTTCCTAGTTTTTTATTTTTTTATTTCTTGTGTTAATGAAATAGAAAGGCATTATGGGTCTCGAACTGCCAAGGTATAGCAAATGCTGTTATTGCATTCCTTTAAAGATTGGAGTGTTAATTATTGGATACATTTCTATCGTGAGTACTGTTTTTTTACTGTATCTAGTATTTCTACTTAGGATGAGAGTGTATTGTTTATCTCTCGACTCCTGATAGTCTTCTATTCAATTTTTGGGTCTACTTCACCATAAATAACACATATTTAATGCATCATTCTGTCTCTACCATCTTCAAATGATTGACAGAAATAGAACGATGTTTTAAATTTGTAGCGCTAAATGCATTTATAATAAATTTATGATGGTGCAAGCGTGCCGACTTTAGCGCCCATGATTTTCAATTAGCAAATTCACGTCAAAATTCGACATTTTGACAACGAGTAGGTGCATATTTTTATTGTTCAAAAATCTCAATTGTTTTGCATGTTACCTTCTTAGGTTTTTGCTAATCGAAGCTTTTAATTTTCAGTTTGCATCCTGCATGACCCTCGCTACAATTTCGTACTCAATCTTCAGAGTATCAGAATTCGTTAAGAATAATAATAACAAACCGAATCCTGAGCATCCGCCTAATGAAGTATCGAAGGCAGCCCTGGGACTGTATCTCTCCTTCGCCTACTATCTACTAGTGTTCCTGTTCAGTTTTACAATTAGTCTCATTTTAGTTATTGGAGCTCATGCTGTAAGTACCAGTAAATTTGTATTTGTACATAAGAGGTGCCTGCTAGACTATAAACTTTTTGGTAGCCGAGGTATGTCATTGCTTCCTAAGACCAAAGAGAATGTGTGAGCAAATACAGAGCCTACATAGGGTACTGTTAGTTTTACACACGTAGCAATCGCAATGAAAAATAACAGTTGACTGAGCGACTGTCAGAGCCATTAATATTAGGCTAATGTTTAACGGACCACCAGATCTAGTAAAATATAACGGCAAAAAGACAATTTATATTGCCAAAAATAGTAAATGGTTACCAAAGTTTAATCGAACCTACAATTTTACAATTTGCGATCCTATTTAAACCAACTCCAAATTATTGTGATTGTTTAATCAAAAAATAGTTTAGACCACCAAAAATTTAACAGAATTCTAATTTAAAATGATATTTAAATATGTCTTACTTATGGGAGGTTTAAAAAAAATAACCTAACCTGTCCGAGTCGGGGTGCCCTAAGTGACGAGCTCGCTTCGCTCGCTCTTGCATACTAAACTCTCGTAGTACAGTAAAATTGCATTTTGTTTTTAGGAGTGAGGACACGGCCTGAATGCATCAGCGACTGTGTATTACCTAACCTATATACCTATAGGTTAGGTACCTAGACAGTTAACTGTAGATATTCTACTTACAGGTTGTCTCAGCTCGTTATAGATAATTACTATTCACCCTAATATTTTGGTGATCAATTTACGAAATTTGGGTTCATATTACATGTTATTGGTCACAAAGTTATTTTTGGTGGTCATTATAATAATATTATCCCCTTAATATTAGTAAGTATCTATCATTCATTCATCAGTTCCAGGGAATAGGTACAGAAAATCATAATACATACAATGTGTCTATTCATTTTTATTTCAACGAATTGATTAGGTAAGAGTCATGATGACAAACTTTCGTAGTACCCAGTAATAAAACAGTAACAATCAACTAACTCTATCAAACACGGATGATTGTAATCTCTTTCGCTTACACATGTTTCGAGAAATATTTAGATTTCTAGTATTGTTTTGGCTTGGAATACCTTAGTCACGCAAAATGGTGTTTGGTTGAATACCTACCTAGCTAATTATTTTTTGGCGCCACGGCCCCGCACTGCTTCTTTTCTTACACTATACTTGTGATTGTGACACGCCACCCTACACGAATGGGGCCAAGATGCTAGAATGACAATCTGTTCCTGACTAGCGTTAAAAATGCCGAAAAGAACAATTTGTTTTTATCCACAAAAAAAAAATAATTGTGGTTTTTTGTCGTTTTTGTCGCATGTCACATAGAAAAATTAACAGAAGGAATCCTTTGGAAAGAAACAGGATTCTTTCGAATGCTTTGAAAAGTGAAAAAAAAAAAGTTTTATTGAAATTGAAATATATTTTAATAGGTGAAATACAAAACAAAAAAAGGAAACATACAAATAGGCAATTATAATATTAGGGGATACCTAATAGAAAACACATTTTTCATATTCTTCGTTTTTTTCGGTTTTATTGAAAAAAAAAACATGAAACATATACTGGCAAATTTTCTTAAAACTTTCGAATGAAACATTGAAAAAAAAAACAGAATTGGAAAGAAACGGGAATTTTTCCTACTTTTTTCAACGCTATTCCTGACCTAACTATAAAATTCTGTTCTTTCGTTTCAGGGCAAACCCAGTTACTTGAGGTTCTACTTTAAAGCAACCATGTTCTTGTTCGCTCTGAGCATCGTTTTAGTGGTGGTGACGGCCGTGTTCATGGGATTCCTAGCCACACTCCCCGTTCTCAAGTGGTCTTGTAAGTATCCTGTTATTTTGTTACTGGTCCTGACTGGCTCAATTCAGTTCAAGGAGAAAGATCCCAAAGGCTGTATAGCTGTGACGTCAAACACACCACCCGCCACCACCTAGCACAAGAGGTTTTAGACATGTGGAATGTGAGCTCGGCTATCATTGTGCCGAATGTCGAAACGGACAATGGTCTGATCAACCAGCATCTCTCGAGGCTCTCGTTAGACGGTTGGATCAAGGGTCTGATTCAGAAGGCAGTACCTAAGTACTCCTCGATATTGCTCGCATTGTAAGGAGGTGTATAATATAATATCTCTGCAGCCCTAACCACCGGCACCTTGGACCCTTGGACCTTGGCTAGCGGACCAACATATTTTTTAATTTTTTTTAATTGTTCATAAAAAATATCAATAAATATAATTATCTGAATAAATGAAAAGAATAACATTATCAATGCAACTTATTGTTGTGATTTTTGAAATATTTGTATTTATTTCAGATTCGTTTCATTTAAATGGGCTTTTGTCTTCTATTCGGCTCTGCGGTGATTATTTTTGTAGTCAGAGTCAGCCTGGAACCCAGAAACTTTCAGAAAATATTAAAATTTTATATTCTTTATTTCAGTTACACTTCTGGTTTGTATGATTATGGTTAGAAGTTACTATTTGATACTGGAGGAGAAAGAAAAACCGCCCGTTTATGAGTTGCAGCCCTATGTACCTGTTCAACAAGGTCAACAGGCTCCGTTGATGGCTTAAATTTAATCTTACGTGCTGTTAATTTATTGTGAAGTTTTAGAATTTAGTTATTTATAATAAAAATGAATGTTATTAATATTAAGTTTTTGTTTTTTTCCTCACTTAAGTCTAAACTATCTATACTTACTAATATTATAAAGCTGAAGAGTTTGTTTGTTTGAACGTGCTAATCTCTGGAACTACTGGTCCGAATTGAAAAAATCTTTTTGTGTTGGATAGTCCATTTATCGAAGAAGGCTATAGGCTATGTAACATCACGCTACGACCAACAAGAGCCCAGCAGCGTGCGAAACCGCGCAGGAGAAGCTAGCAGTCTATAAATTTGCGGGCCACTGATTCATATTATCGTCACCAGAAGTTTGTCACTTACCTCAAATAATTACAAGTCACCAGAAACGCCTTACTAAGCGCATGCTCAAGCAACCTTTGATTTTTTCTTATCGCAGGATAATCGAAAAAATCGAATTTAACAAAAGACGGGATCATCAAACTACGTAAGGTAGTACAGCAGTACCTACTGGGATAAAAATTACGCGCGTCTCTCCTCCTTTCGTTTTTTGTTAGGTACCTACTGGCAAAGAGTAGGTATAGTAAGTATTGTACTGGCATCTCGCAATTCAACCATAGGGTTGTCTACTCCGGCGCGATCTCATGGCGGCCTGGAAGCAGCGACTGTCGCAACCCAGCGCAGGGCACGCCACGATAGTGGCGGTAAGGCCCCTCTTTGAGGAGTGGCTAGAGAGGCGTCACGGCGCCCTCACCTACCGCCTGACGCAGGTCCTCACCGGACATGGATGTTTCGGGAGGTTCCTGCACATCATCAGGCGGGAGGAAACGCCCGGGTGTCACCACTGCGAGGATCGCCCAGAGGACACGGTAGAGCACACGGTGCAAACCTGCCCCGCATGGGCAGAGCACCGCCGTGTCCTCGTAGAGGCGATCGGCGGCGGCGACCTCTCGCGCCCGGCCCTGGTGCAAGCCATGGTCCGGGGCGAGAGGGAGTGGGAGGCAGTCACCTCCTTCTGCGAAAAAGTCATGCTCGCGAAGGAGGTGGCGGGATGGGAGAGAGAAAGGTCCTCCCGTCCCAGCCGCCGCAGGAGACGCCCCGGGCGTCGGGAGCCACGTGACGACTCCCGGCCACCGTAGGCGCGGGCCTGCGGACGGTGAGTAATGGGTGACTCACCGTCCGATCAGAACCAGACCCGTGCCGTACGGCGCGTATATGTTCCACGCGCGCCTCAAAAAGATGTCAGCATATGAAGGGGCCCTCAGGGCCAAGCCTGCCGGGTAAGCGGGATTGTCCGAAAGGGTTACCGCTATTGTGAAGTATTACTTTAGTTATCTAAAATAAAAAAGAATGTTATGACTTAAGTTTTTGTTTTTTTTTCTCACTTAAGTATAAAATATCTATCTGTACCTAGGTACCTACTAATATTATAAAGCTGAAGAGTTTGTTTGTTTGAACGCGCCAATCTTATATAATAGGCTATGTAACCTGCAGTACAGTGTCAGGTTAATACTTACTATACTCTTTGAGTACAGTACCTACTGGGATAAAAATTAAGTGCGTCTCTCCTCTCCCACGTGTAACCGATTGTCGACGCTTGGCATGTTTTTTTAATTTTTTTATTAGTGGCAACTCGCTATTTAACCATAAGGTTGTCTACTGCTTAACCGGGCTTGCCTGTGGATGCTAGAATTATAAAAACTTACAAACTAGGCACGGTAAGGGCACCTCCTGTGGGGCACGGACCTCGGCTTAGGGCGTCGCTGAAGGAGGCCAGCAGGGAGAGGCTGGATCTGGCTGGCATCTCCATTTATTTATTAGGCTATGGGCTGGCACGCGTGAGCAGTTTGTGTAGCTTGGAATCGTAGCTATACCAAAAAGTTTAATTTATTCTAAACCTAGCAAAATGCAAAGGCAACTGACCATTTTGTGAAAAAGTAATGACGGATGCCATTAAATTTTCTTTTTAATTGTTTTTTTTTTTCAATAAACGGTCTTTTTATGTCATTTCAAACAATTACAACCGGTACCTTTTATAAAGAGAGCGATAATTAATAAGAGCACATAGATATGTTGAAAAATAGCAGTATTAAAATTGATATAGGTTTATAAGTGTGCAATTAAATTTAACGCGGCATCGTAATAAGATTGTTAAGATTATATTTTTTTGTTTCGAAACCCTAGCAACACTGTCTGTCTACCTCGAAATGTCAAACTAATACTGTACCAAATTGAAAACGTTCAAAATCTGCAAAACATATCGGATTTCTCTTTCTCGCTCAGTGTCACACACACAGTCGATTTCGTACCCAACCCAGCCACAAAACACTTCAATTTTGTTGCATAATACGTAAAACGTTGCGATGTGATTGTAATTGTAATTTTTCATTGACTATTCTTGATTTAATTTCTTCTCGTAATAAATTGTTAAAGCAATGACATCGGTTTAATTTACCATTATAATATTACAAATAACCTAATAAAAATACGAAATGGCTAGTATAACTAGCAAACAAACTATTACCGCTGCTCAAAACCAGGTTCGTAGTCGCGTGAACCTTACAGAATTATCTTTGTATTTTTATCAAAAATCTATCATTTGATGCCGCCTTGTTGAATACACAACAGCGATTATAACGTTTGATTTTTAGCTTGTACAATGGATAAACGACGCGGGATTGTTAGAAGGCAACCGCAGAGCAGACTGCCTCAGGAAAGCGATGGAAGTCTTAGTTCACCAATGTTCTGCAGTGCTTCCACAGTTTATGGAAAATGTCCTGTCCTATTACAACGACAAATCTACGGACGTGAAGAAGGTTGTCATCTCTTTTATCGAAGAATTGAGGTAAGTTTTCACCGTGATACTGTTATTGGTTATTTGTGATTATAATAATCGAAAGGTTCTTCTTCTCAGTATCTCCTTGCCTTATGATTTATCATTTTTATTGTTCATACTACCTTTATCAGTAGTAGAACCTGTAATTTGGTTGATTATATCCATAATTATTTTGAGTAGCTAGATAGATTTTACTCTTTCACAATATTTATCATTTAATTTCTACTTCAAACTGAAAATAGGTACTTTCCATTTCAAAGATACATTGCATTTGGGTAGTAATCCCTATTAAAAAACATGTTTTTAGCATAGAAACATTAGGATATTGCCCTTATTTGAAGATATTTGATGGAATTTCCCATCAATGCTTATCATAATCTAAATTCTGACTCCTATTCTTAACTACAGCTAGGAAACTTAGACTGAGATACTTATTTGATAGGGATAAATTAAGTATGCTCAGTAGAACAGCTGTTCTATTTGGTATTTTTGTTGTATGTTAATTAAAATAAGTTCTGCAGTGCTTCCACAGTTTATGGAAAATGTCCTGTCCTATTACAACGACAAATCTACGGACGTAAAGAAGGTTGTCGTCTCTTTTACTAATCATTAAAATTACCAATGCAATCCTCTAAGTTAATGAAATCCTTCTGAATTACTATTTCATGAAATCATAACATTTGAGCACAATATCTTAAACAGTTGTACCTATTCTAATTTTTTGTATCTTAACCTTTTGACGGCCACAGTCGTGTATAGACGACAAACCAAAATGTGCCCAGCACACCACGGTCGCGACTGGGTGACAGAATTTTAAACGTAAATAAATAATAATAATTTCGACCTCACTACTATTTTGTAGGTATTAAAGGATGAATTCGGAGCTTGTCGCTGAGGGCACGCTTTTTCATTTTTGACGTGGCAGACAAAAGGTTAAAGAACAACAATAATTGTTAAACAGTTGTTAGAACAACAATAATAATTCCCTGAATATGTACTTGCGGCCGCAATTTCTATTTTAATCAACATACAACCTGACAGTGCCCTGCAAATTGCAAAAAACCTTTGGAAATTTTAATTCTTCCTCCATAACACTAATGAATAATAGTAACAAGGCTGTGCTATATATGTAATTTAGTAAATGAACAAAGTTTTTGTAACATTTTTCTAAGACAGTGCTGCAGAATTGTGTAAAAGTTCAAATTGACACTATTTTTAGATTTCATTTCATTTAATTCTTCTGCATTTATCCTGTTTCTTTGTCTTACCCTACTCATATAGCCATCCACATACTCAAAGCTGTCTGATGACATTTTCTGCATTCCTTTGCATGAGCATAAGATACACCATGACAACTGTTTATCAATTATTATTCTTCTTCTATCGATTATTAAGATCTGTTGTTGTTATTAAAATATTCCTTGCAGTAAGCTCCACCCTCAATACTTACCGAAGATCATTTCACAACTGCGTCAGATGGTCAGTGACTCAGTAATCGCTGTCCAGAAAAGAGCCATCCAGGCCTCCAGCATCGTATACCGTAACACGCTGATGTGGATATGTCAGGGTGCATCAGAAACTACCGAGATGCAGTTTGTTTGGAAGAATATCACAGAGTTGAAGGTATGCAGTTTGTTGTCAGTGGGTTGCCTTTAAGGCTGAGTGGGAGTGGGAGTATACACTTTGGGGCACATGGAATCACATACTTAGATAAAAGACCACTCGTCTCAAAAACATCTTTAACCATACAGAATTTAAATATTATGAGAAGTTAATTCTAAAAATCTGTGACGTCACATAATCATATTCTTATATTTCATACGAATCACGTACAAATTCCGCGTCTTGACAATTCATGAAAAGTAATGTTATTGACAACCCTTTCAAATACCCAATTAGACCATAAGTTATGTTTAACTCCCACGCTATAGGGGCCAAAATCAAATCAGAATATTCAAGTGGAGTCCGATAAAGAGCTCTTTATACCATAGTTGTTTAACTCTTCTGTCACCAGCTCGTGGTCCTAAACATGATAGACAGCGACAACGAGGGCATCAGGACTCACTCCATTAAGTTCCTGGAGGAGGTGGTTCTACTGCAGACGCCCAGCGATGGAGCTGGAGATGAGTTCAACCTGGACACTTTGCCTGCCAACATGACTTTTATCAACAGACGCGCTTTGGAAGAGGAGTCTGAGTGAGTAATCCTTCGTATCCGCTCGTTTATTAAGACAATAAGTACCCGTTTCCCGCGGCTTCGCCCTCGTTGAAGTCGAAAGTTATCTCATGGGGACCATTCTTCGACTATAAAAAAAATGCTAATTTAGGTTATGGTATGTGCCTTCATCACATTGTATCCAAATCTGTTCAACCGTTATCCAGGAAATCGTAATAGACTACTGAGTTGACATATGTTCGCTTTCATAATGTGAGCATGAATAACTTCAAAGTGCAATAAATGATTTTTCCTAAATCAGAACTGCAAGTATAGTGGAACACTACAATATTTCTTTGCTTTCCTTATGCCAGGCTTCTTCTTCTGACGTAATGTAACACTAATGCTATAACAGAGAACCTTGTCTATTAAAAACAGTTAGAACTGAACTGTATTCTATTTGGCATAACTGAATAAAAAAATATTTCATTTTCCACCTTCCAGAACCATATTCCAGCTACTGGTAAAGTTCCACAACTCCCAACACATATCTAGTGTAAACTTGATGGCTTGTATGACGACCCTCTGTCTCCTAGCCAAGTTCAGGCCAAAGTTCATGCCGCGAGTCATACAAGCGTTAGGCGACTTGCACACGACGCTGCCACCAACTCTATCGCAGTCCCAAGTTAATTCCGTACGGAAACAGCTCAAAATGCTGCTTGTAAACCTAATAAAGCATCCGTCTTCAAATGACATGATGCCGCAGTTGACTCAACTGTTAATAGATATTGGAATGACGACGCAGGAAATTAATAAGGTGTTGCCTAAAGAGAAAAGGAATAAGAGGGTCGGGGAAATTAAAAATGGCGATGCTCCGGCTAAGAGGATTAGGATAGACTCTCCTCAGAGTAACAGTCAGGGTAGTGACAGTAATAGCAACAGCAGGAGTGAGTTCAACATGTTTGATGATGACAGTCTACCGCCTGCTGTTAGCGCTCCAGTAGCACCGAAACAACCGGTCATTCCGACCGAAGACTCTCTTTACGAAGGTCTAAATAACGTGGAAGATGTCGTCAACCTCGTCACGCACACGCTCGTTAACCATTTTCCAAGCGAAATGCCCAGCACATTTGTAAACTCCTACAAACCTATCCCTAATTCTGGTACTAAGGCACAAAAGAAAAATCTAGCTAAAATGATACTCGCGCTGATTAATAACAAAGAAGATCCTGTGCAGGTACCACCTGTTGTTGTTCCTGTACCTGTTGTTGTGCCTGTACCTGCTGTTGTCCCTGTACCTGTACCTCCGACTCCTACACTTTCTGAGGTAGCATCAAAGATACCGCTTCTAAGAGATGACGAGGAAAAAGTGACGCTCAAAAATGCTGTAGCGAAGCTACAAGAGTCGACAAAAGCAGAAAGGCAGATCGAAAGTGCCGTGTCGAAGCTTATGGAGGAAACGAGACAGGATCACTTGAAAGAGGAAGAGAGAAAACAAAAGGAGAAAGAAAAACCTATCCCTCCGTCAACACCCTCAATTCCTAAGCTAAAACAGAAGGTAAAGTTGCTAAAACTGCAGGAGATTACGCGTCCCATCCCAAAAGAGATAAAAGAGAGGTTGATAGTGCAAGCGGTCGGCAGAATTCTTAAAGCGGAGACAGAAAGTGCGATTGGTGGAGCAGCAAACATTCGTGCGAAGTTTATAACGATATTCGCATCAAGCTACACACCAGAATTGAGGGATTTAGTGTTGAATTACATACTAGAGGACCCGGCAAACAGGATTGAGTTAGCTTTATCTTGGCTGTATGAGGAGTATGCATTCATGCAAGGGTTTAACCGTCACCCTGTCACTCTGCAGCCGAAGGTTCATGAAAAACATGATCAGAATTACAACCAATTGCTGTGTGCGTTGGTCACACAGATTAGCGAGAGAGGAGATCCTGTGACGGAGAGTACTAAGGATATGTTGTTGAGAAGGATTTACTCCGAGTGTCCGGTGGTGACGGACGAGGCTATTGATTACTTGAAGCATTTGGTGACGGAAGATAAGGTGGCGATGTTGGCGCTTGAGTTGTTGGAAGAGCTGTGTATAATGAGACCGCCGCGCGCGCACAAGTATGTGTCATCTCTGCTGTGTCATGTTTGTGAGTATTTTCTGTTATTCTTTTGTCATTATGGTTGTCGGATTTACAAGAGCAGTAAAAGTTAAAATTATAGTCGATACCAATAAAATCATGTATTATGTTTTCATAGTTTTCGGTAACACCTACCACAACTTAAACCTTTGGTAAAACACAATACGTCTATTTAATCAGTTGAATAATTTTTTTTTCCACACGTAGATCGTGTTTGGCTTGCAGAAGCCTGATAAAAGCAGAAATAAAAAAAAATGACTGCATTTAATGTAATAAAAAGAAACTTGTGATCACAAGTGCTACTGTTGAGCATGAGGCATGAGTCCTGGGTTCGAATCCCGGGACAGGCAGGTGGTTGCAGTGTGTTGTATTAATGTGCAACTCTGCTTATCCTTTCGCGGAATACAGGCATGATATTATGTGAACTGAAGCGCTGTAATCTATTACACAATACTGAACTCCCATTTCCAGTGAACGAAACCGAAGAAATACGCGAAGTTGCTCTAAAATCCACTATAAAGATCTACAAGCGCAGTACGGATGCTGTTCGCAAGGTCATTGAGAAGCACGCTCTGCTGTACCTTGGGTTTATATCGCTGAACCACCCGCCGCCGGAGCTGAACGACACCAGGCTTGGCGTCAGGGCCATATGGAGCGACGACATGTACCATATGTGCCTCAACCTCGTGATGGCGCTACTGCCCGAGAAAGAAGGTAACATGATTAAAAAAACGTCATAGGTTTTTATTTATTAAGCAACAAATTTATTTCTTCTTGGTATCATGAATTTCCCAATATCCATGGTGTCTTTCATGTCATTTAATTCGTATGAAAGCTTAAATTTTTAAGATACTTATCTATAATATAACACACAAGTAATGATTTAATTGTTTATTTCGTGCTGATAGTGTACCGCATTGTCACATTTGTGTCGGTGGCGTACAGGGCACGCGCTTGTTTGTCACGTATATGTGACAATGGCGTTCATAAGGTTAATAAGGTTTTCTGTGGCTCTGATAAATGATATTTCACTATAATATGTCGGACGGATTTTTGAACTGTATCTTGGATGGAATGGTGGTGTTTGGTTTTCATTGATATTCCCATTAAAAACGTTTTATTAAACCAAGGGATGTAGTTCCTTTAGAATTTCTCTACTGGAGACCACCATGCTCAAATTGAATTAGTTAACTTCGCACTCATGATGTGTATATCGATCTAGACAAGATATAATAGAATATGTGATGCTATTTTGTGGGCTTAATGACTTTGTAGTTCAAAAAAATCTATTGCAGAACTAGCTGTTCCGACAGACATTGTCGGGTCTTAACTATGATACTTACCCTACCTAACCACCTAAATTATCTTACCTATTAAACCTTCCCTTTAAAATTAAATTAAAAAAAACATTTCAACACCAAAATCAGCTTAATCGGTCCAGCCGTTCTCGAGTTTTAGCGAGACTAACGAACAGCAATTAATTTTAATTTATTGCAGAATTAATAATCGAGGTAGCCCGCGTGTACGGCTGCGCGGGCTCGGAGGCCAAGCGCTGCGTGCTGCGCGGCGTGGAGCCGGGCGTGCGGGCCGCCGCGCAGGCCGCCGCGCTGAGCCCGGCCGTGCTGGCGCTGCTGGACGAGTGTCCGCGCGGCGCGGAGACGCTGCTCACGCGCCTCGTGCATATCTTCACGGAGAAAGGTAGGCGTTAGAATCTCAACGTAGTCATTTATTTATTTAATACTTTAAGCACAGAAATGTACAGAGGCGGACTTAATACTATAGGCATTTATTAGCTGCCAGTAAAGTATCAATTGTAGAAACTTATAGACCATATCACATCTTGAAGCCGATACCAGCTGTTGTATTCTGTAAGATCTTTGACAGTCGTTACGGGTTGTCAGAAGCCCGAAAGTCTGACAGCCAGTCTTACCCGGGGGTATCATATTACCCAGTTAGTGACTGGGTTCTGGAGATTAGATAGGCAGTCGCTCCATGTAAAATACTGGTATTCAGCTGCATCCGGTTAGACTGGAAGCAGACCCCAACATATTTAGGAAAAGGCTAAGCAGATTGGCAGATTGATCGTGTACTCCTTTGTTCACAGCGCCACCGTCGCAGGAGTTGGTATCGAAAGTGCGCGAACTGTATGCGACGCGCGTGTCCGACGTTCGGTTCCTCATACCCGTGCTCACTGGACTATCGAAGAAGGAGGTAAGTAGACATCGCATTTAAAAGCAACTTTATAAACAACTAGCTTTTTCCAGCGACTTCACCCGTTTGGATATCGGAAATTATCCGACGGGAATAGGTTCCCGCTGAGAAAAAAAGTATCCTATGTGCTATTCCAGACTATAATCCCATCTCTGTGGCAATTTCATCCAGATCCGTTCAGCAGTTGCGTGTAAGAGTAACAAACATCCATACATCCTCACAAACTTCACGTTTATAATATTAGTAGGAATCATTAGTTATCTAACTCGTTAAGGGCGTTTTTCCATTTGCTTAATTAACCTTTAGAACGCCATTGTCACATATACGTATCAAGCAAGTACATGCCATGTACGCCAACGATGCCACAAATATGTGACAATGGCAACAACACTAACAAGAAATAATTAAACTATTACTTTTGTGAGTGTTTATTTAATGACATGAAACGAATTAAAAGACGAAGAAATGGCACGCGCGTGCGTTTAAGCTCTGGCGTTCAAAAGATTTAGGATTTATTTTATACATTGCACTGGTAATATTGTTACTATCGGATGTAGTATCGAATAGTGAAGAATCGCTTTTATTGGTTAATACAACTTTTTCTTCATTTTTCACAGATACTGGCAGCTTTACCAAAGTTAATAAAACTAAATCCGATGGTTGTGAAAGAAGTTTTCAACAAGTTGCTGGGATTACAGAATCCGCACGATGAGAATTCGCCAGGTAAGTTGTTTTAAAAATCATGTCTAATTTGTCTGATATAACCACGTATACAGGTGGTGAAATAGCAGTGATAGCCTAGTGGTATATCTGAAACGTCTTAGGTCTAGAATTCGAACCCAAGGCACGCACCTCTGACTTTTCCGATTCATGTATTGTATAATTATCACTTACTTAAAAAACGGGGAAGGAAAACATTGTGAGGAAACTGGCATGCCTGAGACATATTTCTCAACATGTGAAGCTAAGTCAGAGGCCCATGGGCAGCATAAAACTCCGACAGGTTAGTCACTAACCACACGAAAAGAAGAAGAAGGTGGTGAAATTCCGCCAAGTCACGCATCAAGCTTTATGACCGTTCTGAAGTGCGCTACTCGCTGCGCAGTACCGCCCCCTCACCCCCGCGGTCACATAAATTCGCTACTGCGCACCCACTCGCCCCATGTTCCGAGCCGTCGTAAAAATGTCTCAAAAACTGAGCCCATTGAATTGTTTTTGACATTGAAATTGTAAGAAATAGTATGTTTAGTCATATCATTTTCTTATTGGTTTAAAACTTCTCGAATCTGAAGTCCAAATGTCCAAATGATGAATTTAAAATGGGACATTTTTTGTATTATTTGGAGGGTCATATTTTAATCTCCTCAAAAAGAAATATTCTCTCGATACTACATTAAAATACCTATATAACCTGAAAAATTGTTAGCTCTTATATGCAAACGGCTTTTAATAGGCGAACATCTAATGGGTTAAAGGGGAAGTGTCTACAGCGGACCTTGATTTTATGAAAAAAAAAACTTGCTCTACAGAAGTTAAAGAAATAAGGGGAATACATTTATATGAGGAATCGCCGTCTCTGGTCCCTCCTAAAACCAGATATTACCCGATAACTATTGTAAAATATGATTTTCTTTTTAATTTCAGTGTATAGTATAGTGATTTGTAAGTAGTAGTTGTTTTTATAAGACGTGAAACACGCACTGTTATAGTTTCAATTTTTTTTTATTGATTGTCACTTATTTTTTATGGGTTTTATGAGGATTATTATATAATAATTTGTGTAATACTAGGTTATATTATACATTTATTGGTGTTTTTGTACTAACTGTTAAAAAAAGGTTTTGATTAATTGCTAGAGGTTTTAAATCTTTTGGGGCACTAACTTCTTGATAATTTAACATTAACATAATAATATTTTTTTTAATAACTTGATTCGTTAGAGTGTATGTGTATTAGTGTGTTTTATTTCAAGGTGAACCATTTATCAATTGGGTAATAATTTGTAATAATTTTTTGTAGCGACTACTGTGTCAATTGACATTTTTCAAAAATGGATTTCATTGCCTTACTGGTGTTGTACATGAGCTATGAAAATTGATGAACTATCATAAACTCATTAAATGTGTAACCTTTTTTTTTTGCGGGTGGGAAATCATCAAATGATTCCTCCCGCCCTGGGTGAAGCGGAAAGGAGTGTCAGTCTTTTACTGACTAAAATCCATCCATGTTCCTTCCTTAGCCCTTTATGCGCCGAAGTAGCGGTAACCCTTTCGGGCAATCCCGCTTACCCGACAGGCTTCGACCCTAACGCGGGCCCCTTCATATGCTGACATTTATTTGAGACATGTGTTACCTGGCTTTTGAATTAAATCTTCCACCGAAGCTGCATATAATCAAACTTATTGTACTTACTCCATTTATTTTATAATCAGACAAATAACGGCAAAATAACGACAGTTGCTGTGTTATAAGTTGTTGAAATGACAGCAATTTAGACTTATTTTTTAGATTAAATGTTAAATAGAATATATTGCTCTGTACCGTCAAAAATTCACAATTGAACATGAAGCTCAGCCTTTTGTAATATAGTTGAAAATCGATCAAGGAAATTTGACAGATTGGGGTAGCTTGATGTGCTGGCCTCTATCGTGAAATAACGGAGTTTATTATACGTTTATATCTAAATAACGCAAAAATGAAAACCGTTATTTGTCTTAAGTGATAATAAATCAAGTATAGACAACTGCCCTTGCCAATCGCTCATATAACGTTTTAATAAGATCCCAGGAGGATTACTCTCCATTAATCACATGCACAAAGACCACTTACATATTATGGTAATGGGGTGATACTAAATTCACTTATTTTTTAGAAATTCTACCGTATTTGACATTATGCAAAGCTCATATTTCAATGCCTTATTTTTTTTTACATAAACCACGTAAAATTTAAAACATATAGAGCCCTGTGCTATCGACCTCGCCTCGACCTCGAGTCGCCAAGCAGGCGCTTTACTTTGTGAATTTAATTTTATGAACACTGCTCTTAAGGTGATTGCTACGGTCTGTTCCCAGCCAATGTCCCGCTAGATGGCGCTGAAGTCTACATTTCTAGTTTATTTGAGTTTTTGCGTAATTGGAAAACTATTAAGTCGTAGGAATAGTGTTTGCGGTTACTAAATATTATATTTTATTGAAATATGTCATATCATTGCCTTAAAATCCACCCAATTCGGTAAAACGATGTGTTTTAACATCTGCCATTGCATACAGGGTCGTTTACACACACAGACGTATACATAAATGTTTACTAAAATTGAACACTAGATGGCGTGAATGTAAAACGTTTTATATTATGAACGATTGTTATAAAAATAAAAGTTATATTTGTTGGCGTAAACTATTTTATTGATCAATAATTTTGGGAAATAAATAATGTCAAAATTGATTACAGTAAAACGCAGTTTTATTTTATTACATTACACTATTGTTTTTTTATCAAAACATGTATTTGAAGTAGCATATAATATGCAGATCCATGCCTATACACTCAAAACTAATAACACTAAAGATTTGTAACAGTAACAATTATTTCAATATTATTTTAAACATTTCATAACCAACACGTAAGAATAATTCATAAACAAGATACAACAACAAATCTAAAACACTTTATTATGTGATAATGATAATAACCAGGACGGTGAAGGAAAACATAGTGGGGAAACCGGTATGTCCTAGAATCAAAAGTTCGAAGACCTGTGACATCCGGCAACCCGCACTGGGCAGGCGTGGTGGATTGTGGCCCACTCCCTGTCTTAGAGAGGAGGTCTGTGTTCTAAGTGTGGGAACATTATACGGTAGTAATGTACGTATAAATTACACCAACTGTTCTCTTTCACTCATCAGATGTTTGAATTGGGTATTTGAAAGGGTAATCAATAACGTTACTTTTTATGAATTGGCAAAACGCGGAATTTGTACGTGATTTGTATGAAATTTAACAATGTGACGTCACAGATTTTTAAAATCAAATGGAATTAAATTTAATGTTACACTTACATCTTCGCATAGTATTTAATTTTTGTTCTGTGATGGAAGTTTTTAAGACGAGCGGTCTTTTATCTATGATGATAATGATATTTATTTTTATAAAACATGAGTACAGATGTCTTGAGGTCTAGTATAAATTAAGGAGCTACATGTTTTGCCATTTGAGGCGTACAAAATTACAGGCATTACGCAAAAAATATAATTAAAATAGAAATGTCAAAATTAAAAAAAAGTAAAATTAGGAATTGGATCACAATGTCAAGATTAAAATGTACATTAAAATAAAAATAAACAATGTCAAAAAAGATTACAAAAAAATAAAAATTGACACAATGTCCAAATCCAAATAAATATGAGAAAAATAAATTATAATGTTCAAAGTGGTATAAAATTATTATTAATGGAAATTGACATTTAAAAATTCATCCACGCTGTAATAACATTTCTTGAGTAACAACCCTTGAAGGGATTTCTTAATTTTATTTAAACGCATGGATTTAATCATGTCAGGTATGTAATTTCATATATCAAAATAGTTATTTAAAAAAAAATGTTTCAGTCACACCCGCTGAGCTGTTAATATCACTACATCTCATCGACCCGAGCAAGGCGGACCTCAAGTACATCATCAAGGCGACCGCGTTATGCTTCGCAGAGAAACACACATATACTCAAGATGTAAGTATGAGCCAAGGTATTAAACCCCCCCCCCCACAGGGCCCCTCTATCCTTTCGAAATTAATGTTAATAATAATAATAATAATATGAGCCTTTTGCTACACAAAAATCCAAGAGCAGTCTACATAGAACTAACTTTTTGGTGTTTTTATAAATCTTATTTTTTAGAAAATTCATTAGATATTCATTTATTCATTCATCCAATCATCAAATAGAAAGGTATTGCCATGGTTTTTAACGAATGGCCCCCCACCGTTAACAGGAGCAGGCGAAGTGACGTAATATGATTTGATGTGCATGGCAGATCAAGTTAATAATACTATTATTGTTAACTTTATTTTATACGGTGTAACTATTTACACCGCATCCAATCGAAGCATCATGCGATTGCGTGCATAATCAATTTCGCCTAAAATTTTAGAGAGATCCGTTAGAAACAAAACCCTTGAAAAAAATTTACAATATTTTGAACCTTTCGCACTGATGACGTTATATCTGCAGGTATTATCAACAGTACTGCAGCGGTTGACTGAAGAGTCAGAGATCCCCGTGCTGATGATGCGGACAGTGCTACAAGCTTTGACGTTGTACCCTGGCATGGGGGCACTTGTACTGAACATATTGCAGCTGCTTGTTGAAAAGGAGGTTAGACATGTTTGGTTATGATTAAAGTCGATTAGAAGAACGTTAAGCTGTTGGTTTCGGCTCGAAAGACTGACAATAATAATTAGTCTTACCACGGAGAATAGTATTACCCAGTAGATGACTGGGTTGTGGAGGTTAGATAGGCAGTTGATTCATGTTAAATACTGGTATTCAGATACATTCGGTTAGACTGGAAGACGATCTCAGTATAGTTGGAAAAAGGCTGAGATGGGAGGAGATGAGATCTTATTATCTTTTGTCATATTATCTGTGGTTAGTTGTCTATTGAAAGGAACAATTTTGGTTGTTTGAAATGAACTAACACATGATGAAAGAGTTTAGTTCGCCTTTTTTACTCATGATGTGTTGATGGCCAGGTGTGGCTGAACAAAGTGGCGTGGGAGGGCTGGGTGAAGTGCTGCGAGCGCCTGGCGCCGGCGTCGGGCGCGCTGCTGGCCGCGCTGCCGGGCCGCGCGCTGCAGGCCGTGGGCTGCTCGCCGCGCCTGCAGGCCGCGCTGCGGGCGCACGCCGCGCAGCTGCCGCCGCACCAGCGGGCCAGCCTGCCGCACCACATCGTCGCCTTCTGTCAGGTTGGTACCCATATCTCGAACATACCGCATTCATATCAAATAAACAGCAGACACTTTTGCAAAAAAAAAGTTAATCAGCCAGAAAGATGAAACCAGGATCAGTGGGTCGTCTTAGGGGCGGAGTTTTAGGAGTTGGAGTATACGCTTAGGGGCACTTTGTGCAGCAAAGAAAACGAAAAAAAAATTGTTTCGTAAAAAAATTTATGGACTTAGCAAATTTACAAAAAAAATAAAAATATCTGAAATCTGTATTGTTTTGCATTTTCGGGTTAAACTTGACCATTAAAACTAATTTGGATCTGAGAAGTATGGGCCTACGACGCACCGCTTCCAAATTATGGGCCCCCAAAATTTATGTTATTTTATATAAAACGCTTTAAATTTCCTAAATGGTAGCTCAGACTTTTTTATTTTTTTTTGTTGAATGATGTACCCTAATGCAGAAACATCATAAAAAATACAATCTAGCTTAATACTAAAGCTAATGAGTAATTCAATTTTAACTTAATTTGCTAGGTAGAGTAAGCCTAAGAATGTGTCCATTAACACTTTTCTTATTGTCTTTATTAAGGGGAAGACACTTTGTTCTTGTGTTCTTTATGTGTAGCACTCACTTCACTACATTAAACTAACACTTCACTAAATTAACTCAAAAGGTTTTGTCCTTTTTAGTCTTCGCGCTATGTCCGTGTTGTCGAGGAGCTGGATAGCCTCGATGTTCACATGATGGTGAAGCCTTCGTTCATGAGCTTCGGCATTCTTTTTAATTATATCTGTGACGAGGGCTACTTTGAGGTCCCGATGAAGGTCGTCATTTCGAATGTACCAGGGCGCGTTGACGATTCCTCTGAGTACTTTATTTTGGAAACGCTGTATTATTTTGATGTTGCTTTGTTTGGTACAGCCCCAAAGCTGAATACCATAAGTCCATATAGGTATGAGGACTTGTTTGTACAAGAGTATTTTGTTGTGTACTGACAGTGAAGAATGTTTTCCTATCAGCCAGTACATGGACTTGTAGCGAAGCTCTAGCTCGTCGCGTTTCTTTTTAACATGAGCTTTCCAGCGAAGCTTTGCGTCTAATGTCATGCCTAAGTATTTGGCTGTATTTTCGTATGGTATGACATGACCATTTATGTTTACCGGATGATAATTTGGCTTTTTGTTTGTGAAGTCTATGTGAACAGATTTTGATTCATTAAGTTTCACACGCCATTTTTTTGTCCAGTCAAAGATGATATTGACGGCTGTTTGAACTTTTTCCACTGCTTCTTCTTGAGTGTCACCTGTGGCCATTATAGCTGTGTCGTCTGCAAATGTCGCAATGGTATTGTTTTCTAACTCAGGAATATCGCAAGTGTACAATAAGTACAAGACGGGACCTAGGACACTTCCTTGCGGTACTCCAGCTTTTATCGGCTTGAGTTCTGAATGTGCATCATCTTGTCGTACTCTAAACATACGCTGTGACAGGTAAGACTCTAAGATGTCAGCAAACTGTTTAGGGAGCATATTTCTTAGTTTGTTAATAAGCCCTTTATGCCAAACCTTATCGAATGCTTGCGCTACGTCTAGGAAGACCGTTGAGCAAACTTTGTTTTCTTCTAAAGCCTTTTCAATAATGTTGGTAATCCTGTGTACTTGGAACTGTCTACTGTTGAATGTTTTTCCCTAAATCCAAATTGGTAGTCAGGGATTGATTTTCTTTCTTCTATGACGGGTTTTAGTCGTTTTAAGAAGAGCTTTTCAAATAGTTTTGACTTGACCGGTAGCAGGGAGATCGGCCTATATGATGTCGCTTCGTGAGGTGGTTTACCAGGTTTTGGTATCATTATAACTTCCGCAACTTTCCACAGATCAGGTACATACTTAAGTCTGAACGTAGCATTGATAAGAGTCGTTAGTTTTACGATGGCTTTACGTGGGAGGTTTTTAAGAACTTCTCCAGTAATAAGATCGTAGCCAGGTGATTTCCTTAGACTAAGACGCTTGATTTCGTTGTATACTTCTCTAGGTGTTACGAATTTTAATTCTTGTTCATCGTTATTAATTGATGTTTCATCTAACAAGGCATAGTCTTCCTGTTCTTCATTTGGCTTAAAAATGAGTTCCAGATGTTGTGCAAACCTAATAGCTTTCTGCTCGTTGCTTATTGCCCACCGCCCGTTAGAATCTTTGATAGGTGGAATATGCATAATTGGCTTTTTTAAACGTTTTGTGGATTTCCACAGAGAATAATCAGTCGAGCGATGGCTGGTTAGTTGTTTTAGATAACTGCTCATTGATTCATTTTTGAACTTCTGAATAGCACTCCTTAGTTGTTTTGTAAGGTTGTTCAGAATCTTTTTATCTTGTGGAAATCTTGTTTGTTGCCATATTCGTCTCTGTCGCCTCTTTTCAGCTATGAGTTTTGTGATTTCTGCTGGGTAGTAGGTAAGTCTGTTTTTCATCTTAAAGGTAGGCGTGTTTCTCCAGGCGCATTGTTGTATTTGTGTAATAAACTGGCTGATATCCCGATCTAAGTCTTCTGGTTTCTTTAGTGGAACTTTTAAATCTATTACAAAGTCTAAGTCTATTTTAAAGCTTGCCCAATCAGTATTCTTATTTACCAATGTGGGGTAGGTTTCTTTCAGCATTAGAGTCTCATTTAGAGTAAGTATTATAGGTGACTGGTCTGAGCTCATATCATAACCTTCTTTAATGCGGAGAAGATTCGGTGATAAATTTTTATAAATAAAAAAATCTATAAGATCAGGAATCTTTTTTGTGTCAGCCAATAAGTGGGCTTACCTGTTGATAAAGTTTTGCACTGTGTTTCTTCAATTGTGCACAGTAGCTCTCTTCCTTTGGTTGATGTCAGTCTAGATCCCCAAAATGTATTTTTAGCATTAAAGTCGCCTCCCAAAATAAATCTGTTTCCAAGACCGTTTAGGAAAGTCATGTACTGATCTGTTTTTAGTGAATACCTAGGTGGACAGTATATGGCTGATATGGTGACAGGACAATATTTCGTTTTGACACAGACGGCCACTGCTTGTATTTCTTCTTTTTCATATTTGAGCTCTTCATAGTGAAAGATATTCTCTTTTATAATGACAGCACTACCACCTCTTGATGTGTTATTGGGATGCAAGGCATGGTATACTTTATACCCTTTAATTTCAATATGAGATTCTTTAGTGAAATGTGACTCTGATATAAGACATACATCAATACTATCCATATTTAGGACTGCCGTAAGTTCATTCTGATGTTTCAGCAGTCCATTCGCATTCCATGCCATAATTCTAAGTGAGTTAGCCATTTAAGTTGCTTTTTTGTTTGGTAGGTACTTTAGTGGGTAGCTCAGATGAAAATATTTTCAGAACCTCTAAATATTTGTCGGTTTTTTTATATCATCTCATGGTTTTCGACTAGAGCAACAATTTCTTTCATGATAAGATTTTCATCTGAGCTACCATTTCGGAAATATAGTGCGTTTTGTGTAAACCAGAAAAAAATTGAAAAGCTCGTAACTTTGAAACGGTGTGTCGTAGGGCCATGCTTCTCAGAAACCAATTGGTTTTTATGGCCAAGGTCAATCTGATACTGCAATAAAATTGGAATATTCCGAAAAAAAAAGTCTTTGCGCCATAGCGCCCCTAAGGCTACACTCCGACCGAAACCAGCTCCCCATTCTAAAGCGTTGTAGATTCCTATGAAGAAGAACGGACTAAAGCGACAACGGAACTAATATTGTCATTTTTGTTTCTAACAGCAGGAACTTCCACCACCAACATTCGTGGCTCCAGTAGGAGTGCCGATGCCAGTCGGAATGCCCATGCAAGGAGGAGTGCCCATGCAAGGAGGAATGCCCATGCAAGGAGGAATGCCCATGCAAGGAGGAATGCCCATGCAAGGAGGAATGCCCATGCAAGGAGGAATGCCCATGCAAGGAGGACTACCCATGCAAGGAGGAATGCCCATGCCAGTAGGAGTGCCCGCACCCGTCCCGCCCCCCAACCCTGTGGAACCACTACCACCCGGCATGGAATGACAACAAACAAAACCACTGCTTACGAAAACACGAACTTTACCGTAACGAAAGCCACGGGTGTTAAGTGTACAATATAATAAATAATTATGATTAAAAAATGGATTGCAAAATTACTAACAGAAATAAATTGTATATAATTGTATCTCACACAATTTAAGTAAATATGTAAAAAGTGAAAGCATTTTAAAACACCCGCTTGTTTAAAAATATTTAAAATAATGTTTACACAGCATTATTTTAAATATTTTATAGTTTCAATAAAAATTATGACTTTTCAAGTGAATCTTATACGTTTGAAAATGGAATGTTATAGCGAAAGACTGCTCAAAAGGTTGCGCAGGATGTCATAATAAACTGCGGAATAAGCGTAAGCGTTGTTTTATTTCATACGATTGCGCGAAGCAAGCATCCCGGCCGGGTCGTCAGAAGCCTAAAACCTTGTCAGGTTTTCACACGATACCCCTTGGTAAGACTGGCTGTCGCCAGTCTTACCAAGGGGTATCGTGTTACCCAGTTACTGGTTTGTGGAGGTCAGATAGGCAGTCGCTCCATTCAAAATAGTGGTATTTAGCTGCATCCGGTTAGACTGGAAGCCGACGCCAACATAGTTGGAAAAGGCAGATTGATTGATCGCGCGAAGAAATCGTTCGTTAATTCGAACGGATTTGAAATCGAATTTCTTATCTATCCTTTACCAAGGGGCTGACCACCACCTCATATAGCAGTACTATTACTTCCAGTTGGAAAGACATGGTGCTATACGTAATGTATTAATTTCACACAAAAAATATCAATTCAAAATAGTTTTTGTGAAAACTGTCCATTTTCTTGTTGTAAGTGTAAGGGCTCTTTCAATTTAGACGTTTCGTGTCATATGTTTTCATACAAAGCGCGCGGTGCGGCAACAGTGCGGTGCCGGTACCTACTGAGAACGCGCGACAACAGGACGGCAACGTCGCAAGCACCCAGGGGCGGATCTAGAATTTGTGGGGCTGAAACTACTTAGGGGCCTATCTATCTATATCATCTATGGTAGTTCTTTTTTTAATTAACTTCCATAAGGAAGTTCTTGGAATCACCTCGAAAATCGAAATCGGAAATGATGTCATATTTTTACGTTTCTCAATCACCAAAACACGTTTCAGCACATTTCCCAAAAATGTCTGTATGTATGTGTGTGTGTGTGTGTGTGTACGTACGTACGTCTGTATGTGTCAAATTTTCGCCCAACGATTACTCGTAGAGAAATGAAGCTATCGATCTGAAATTTTGACAGTAGGTTTGTCTAGTGGTGAAATCGCGACCATTGGTTTATGTGCATAGTCGGCCATTTTGAAGTTATTACAAAAAATAAGAAAGCTTTATTTTTAACATAACTCGGAAACTATTAGGCTAGCAAAAAAAAAAAATTAGATTTTTTTTGTAGAAAATTCAATTCTCTATAAAATTGATCATAAGCTTTTTTTCATAGTTCTCATAGTTTGTTAGTTATTGGCAATTATCGAAAAAAATGTTTAATTTTCGATATAAATCGAAAACTATTGATCTGATTCAAAAATTGCATGAGAGTTTTTTCATAGGAAATACAATTTTCATAAAAATTGCTCTATGATGACTATTTTAATCGTATCTCTACTAACAATTTATGAGTTATCAACGATTAATTATTGATTAAAAAGATCATAGAATCAATTTTTGTCATGATGAATACTGATCTACTTATAAGGAAGTTCTTGGCGCGACTTTGCAGATTGATATAATTTCCTTACACAATTGTGCTGAATATGAACCTCAATCACAAGCGATATTTTTATTTTAACTACTTTTTTTATAGTAAACAATATATGAAAAAATGGTAAAAAAACATGACTAATTTTAATAGCCCTCTGAAAAATGCAGTTTTTTTGTTTTTAATTTGAGGTTTATTTAGAAGACACATAAAAGAAAGTAATTTTTCTGTGCCATTGATTTCGGATAAAAATTGTGGCTTCCATCGTGTACACCAACTGCTAAGTCGGATGACAACCTACGATGTGTATCAGCTGATATCTCCGCTACTTTCTAAGTTATATTTTTGTAAAATATGAAAAATACTCATGAATATATGTATAAAATAACCTAATAATTTCAATAAATAATATTAATTTTTTATACCTTAAAAAAAATAATGAAAATCAGCATGAAAACATCCTTTCACACGTATTTCCCCCCTTAACTCAATTCATAGAAGTATGCAATTTTTCATCAATGTTTTCTTATGACATTATCACGTAAAAATATCGTCCGTAAACCGACTTTACAGACAACCATTTTTTAAATTCAAATTATCGCCTATTGTTTTTAGCGGGGTCTGGGGGCCCCTTGTAACCTCGGGGCCCTGGGCTGCAGCCCAAGCAGCCCTTATAGGTAGATCCGGCCCTGCAAGCACCACGTGTTCATTTCGCTGTTGAATAGTGCGGTGACTAGACGTGAGAGCTAATTTCATCGCATTTTCATGTTTAATAATTGCTTTAAATGGATGATATAAACTTGGAAGATTTTATAAATGAAATTGAATTACGTCCTGCTATATGGGCCTCCAAAAGCGACAAACACAGTAATCGCACGAAAAACAAAATAATTTAAAAAATTGCTTGGATCTTGTTTTAACCTAGGGTAAAGATTGTGGAAATCACCAAAATTTGATGTTAATGAAAACATTGGTGATGCTCTTTTACGGGGGCGTCGTTTTTGTTTCTGTTTGATATTTTTCAACAAGAGCACTAACAGTAATGTTTCCTCGTCCAGAGTCTATGACTTAACTGCTGTCAAATAAATTTAAAACATCACTAGCATACAAACGCGCGGCAGTCAGACGCTTTCAATTTAGGCGTTTGGTGTCGGACGGCTACCGTACTGCAGCGGCACGGCAGCGGGCTATAACCAGCGGCACGGTAAACGTGCGGCAGCCGTCCGACACGAAACGTCTAAATTGAAAGAGCCCTTCGTACAAGTTTTTAAATCATGACATTTGGTAAAAATTATTCTAACTTATATGTTTTGAATATTCATAAGGTTATAATTGAGTATTAGAAACGGTTAAAGATAAAATATGAATTCACATAGAGAAAGACCGCTCGTCTTAAAAACTTCCATCACCGTACACAAATTAAATATAATGCGAGTATATAATTGTAAAATTGCATTTAATGCTAATAAGTATTCCATTTGATTCTAAAAATCTGTGACGTCACATTGTTATATTTCATACAAATAACGTATAAATTCCGCGTTTTAAAAATTCATAAAAAGTAACGTTATTGACTTTTCAAATACCCAATTATGTTAATACAAATTTATTATGGTTGCGATACTTTTTTTTATGAGGTTGGGAAATCATCAAATGATTTCTCCCGCTCTGGGTGGAGCGGAAGGGTGTCAGACTCTTACTTACAGTCTAAAACCCATCTATGTCCTTCCTTAGCCTGTGTTCCGGGGCAGCGGTAACCCTTACAGTAATCCTGCTGAATAACCTGACACTGACCTGATAGCAATAAACGCATGAAATAATTTTTTGGAACTTTGCGCATCCACTTTGTAAAAAATATTTACTAAAATACTGCAAAAATCAATATTAAAAAAGCATGTCTTGCTCGATAAAACATGGGTTATGTAAGAATAAAACAAGTTTAAATATTACGTAGCCATCATTTATTAAATAATGTACTTACTCTTACAATATGTTTTAAAATTGGTAACCTACCAATTTTAAAACATATTGTAAGAGTAAGTAGTTACATTATATAATAATTTTATATAATAATTTTATATAATATTATGTAATAATTTTATTTCAAACTTAATTTTATACTTTTTGCTGTGCTACAGGGTCCGTAATTGTACCTTAGCTTTCAGCCTATTGTAAGATCTTCACACATTCTGGAGTGCAATTAAAATATATGAATAAGAATACTTTTAGTAGGGGGAGTACATTGGCCATGAAATTCGGCCCGCATGCTTTTTTCTATACCCGACATGGATAACCCTTACCTCTGGGCAATACACCCCTCTTTTTTGAGGGCGGGTGTCAGAACCAGGGGTGTATTGCAACCCCAGGTTATCACTCCACCCAACTCATCTTAGTAAGGTAGGTATAGGTATATCACTGGTTTTGAGTTTTCACTAAAGCATTGTCCAACCTCAAGGATCAACTTGGCTAGTGGAAACCCCGAAATTACCTAGGTTACGTTAGTTTGAAACTTTCTATTTTCGGTGATATCGCTTTGAGAATATTTTCTATGTTGTAAGGAGATTCTGAAAACAACAAAAATAATTATTAAAAAATATATCGTGGGTACAACGCTACCTTGTGGCCCGTGGCCAAAATCGGAACTAACTCGCCGCCATCTTGTTTTTTCAATACTTGTTCCTACGATAGCATGGCGCGCCTCTGCAAATTACCTACTGTTTCAATGTTTGTATTCACATCCTTACGAAATACGTACATAGTTTGTATGGAGTTGTAAGTATTCGTCTTCGTTCGGCTGGCAGCAACATGCGTTTTGAATCTTGTTGGCGCTTTGTAATTACTTTCAAATGTTTTGAATTTTGGAGGGGCGCGCCATGTTATCGCAGTTTTATACGCAATTTCTCAAATATTTACCGACAGCGGCCCTACAACCTTTTAACCCAATAAACAATAAAGGACCTCTTTTCTGAATTATTTTAAACTAAATACCGTTGGACCATTTTCTTAAAAAATATTATAAATAAAATATGGCCCATTTCATACTAATACAGTGTGTACTGCAGTGCCAGATTGCTGTAACTCACCCACAAAGACCCATTCCTTGTCGGTGTAGCCGAACTCTGCCCTGGCATCAAGGATGGTGTCGTGTAGCACATGGGTCACCACCACGGCGAGGACTAGGGCTGGCTCGCCAGTCGCTGGAATAATAAATAAAAATCTTCAATCTGTATGTAGCAGTAGTTTATTACATAGCTCAGGCACGATCACTGATCACATCCCTAGCTTTTTTGGTCATGCCGATTTGTTCAGAGGTTTTCTCGTGAAGTTTTTTTAAACCATGAAAGAATCTACTTTCTGGTGTTTAGGAAAAAGGTGAGCTTGAAAACATTCTTCTTCTTTTCAGAGGAGTTCTACTGTGGTCCAAGCTTAATCCTTTCAGCCAGGTATTGGATTTTGCCCTTAATTCCAACATTGGTAAAGTTTTCGATACAAAGTTGAGACCGGCCCGATGGTTTAACCTGGGTCTACAGATAAATCTTTTTTTTTGTTTGCAATAAGGTTGTCTAGGATAAGAAACTTCGTGCTAAGAAGAGGACGTCTCTGAAACATTTTGAACACTTGCCGAAACAGTGCAGTGAAACTACATTCCTTTACCTTTAGACCGGAGCACTCCAGCAGGATTGCTAGAATTTCTCTTGAACATGACCCTGAAGTCCACAGGTATGTCCTTCGCGCCAGGTGGTTTGTAGGTCCAGGTCCGGTCCGTTAGCAGCCGCCCGGAAGACTCTTCGTAGACTATCCTCTCTGACGTCCAGAGACCTAGACCCATGACGAAGGCCCCTTCAATCTGTGGTTGTTAGGTATGAAATATTGTTACTGAAACAAAGTGTATTGTGTCTACAGAAATGGGTATGAGATGAGATTATTTTGTGCCACAGTTCGCCAAAAGCGCATTTTCTCAACAAGTGTTATTGTGATTACATACACACCTAACGAGCAAGTCCGCACTGCTCCAAAACGACTGCTTAATCGCACCCATACGACAACAAAACTTAGCAGTTAAACTTAGTATTACCTACAACCACAAAAAACAGAAAACCACTAAAACAGTCGTAGTGCCGTATCAATCCCAGAATCACAGAATGACTACAAAATATGTCCCCACCTGTCCAACATCGATCTCAGGGCTCATGCTGACTCCAGTGTCCTCCAACAAGTCCAGCCTCCGCACTATGTGGTTGCCAGTCAACACGTCTAGCTCCACTTCAGCTGCGCAGACGCCGTACACACTGTAGCCGACGAGACCGTCGTTTGGTGACGTCATGTAGGTTGCTTGGAGGTTTACACCTTTCAAACGGGAAAAACAATGTTAGGGCCTTTTAAAATCAAGGAGTTGCTGAACATCATAGCTAGAAACCTGCTGGTCTATTCACAAAGTTTTTCGTTCAGTACCTATGTGTTGCCACACATAATGAACGAAAAACTGTGAGATGCTTTACAATTCCCTAATTGCAAAAAATCAGGAATGATTCTGAAAGAGAAGAATCTATTGCGAGAGAGCTTCATTATCAGTAGCTCTCATTAAATTACTATATGTAAGTAGGAACACATAACTAGGTATCTAGTTTACCTTTGTCATAAGCCTTTTCCACAACTTCCTCCCACGTAGGGTCAACAAGCTCCTTCTTCGCTACGTCCAATCTCTTCGTGAGATCCTCACAGGCTTTCACCGTGGCATACGCGACCGAATCACTGGTTATACTACCATTGGAAGCCATAGAATTTGGTGAAACAAAGCTATCACTTCCCCGAACCGTAACTTTCTCCAGGGGAATTTTTAAGGCATAAGCACAAACTTGGGCAATTTTAGTGTTTATTCCTTGTCCCATTTCGATCCCGCCGTGTGATATGACGATTGTTCCATCAGCGTGGTATACGGATATGGTGACAGGGAAGTTCCCTGAGTATGCAATAGGGTAGGACATGATAGAGATCCTTAACCCCCGTTTCCTCCACGCATTTTCCTGGTTGAACTTGACGATTTCAGCTTTTCTGTCGTCGAAAGTAGTGTCCATTTTGAATGATGAGATCATTTCTCTGAGGGCGTCGTGTTTTGGTGATATGTTTGTTAGTCTGACCTCGACATGGTCTTTGTTTGTGGCGTAAGAGATGCGCTCCATTATGTGCTCGGAAAATGCTATGCCTTCTGTAGTTCCTGAAAGTGAAAATATTGGTCATTATTAGAATTTATTTGGTCTGCGCCAAACTCAGGATCCAGGATAAAGATCCAGGCGTAGTATAGGCAGCACGAGTCATAAAAAAGATACTTTTGTGATGGGAGTGCCAATAAAATTGATCATTATGAGAGAGATGTACCTAGTATAAATAGATGTACCTAGTGTAATATAAAGAGACAAATCAGTGACGAAAGCACGTACTGAACATGTTTACGTAATGATGGTTTTAATAATATAAAATTACTTACCAGGCGCCCTACACCAAGTCTCACTCGGCTTATCAGTGAGCACACTGTAACCAGTGATCTTCCACGACTCGCTGGAATACAGATTGGTGATAGAACCCGCTATGTCAGCGGACGGAGTATCGTTAAATGAACAGCCACAGTCAGTAAAGAAGGTTACGTTGAGGTATTGGATTAAACCTTCATTGTTCACGCCAACCTGGAGAAACAATTAAACGATAGGATAGGATAGGTATTGAATTTCTTTGTAGAAGTACTCATCCCTGGATGCACCTTCTACCATCATAACTTTTTGTATGTTCTAAGAAGAATTATTGTGTCATAATTTTCGGTCCTGCTATTATTCATGACTAACTAGCTTAGGTCTAAAGTTGGTAATACTTCGCCGAACCTTTCGACTTTCAGGTGCGAATAGACAGCTGTAGGTACTTCTAAGCTGTTTATAAGGTTTGGTATCGCCGAGAGGATGTTTTCCCGTAGACTTACCTCATATTGAAACTCGCAAGCGTGTCGCTTGCCAATAGCGTGCATGTTGTGTGTGATAGGCATAACGAGTGTCGCGCTTCTGTTGAGCTTGTGAGCGACTAAAGCGCTTGCGCACGCTATGAGCGACGAGCGGGACGCCTTGCCGCCGTACGCGCCGCCTACCCGCGGTACTTCGACAAGGACCCTGAAATGAGGAAATTAAGAGATTCAAAATCTCACTTGGTATCAAAGCCCAAGCCCATTGTTAAATAAAGGATTACCAATGTGAATGTCTAAATTAATTCATTTCTCTACAGTATACGTTCATAGATGTAAAAAAGAAATAAGAAGTCTTGGCGCAGTAAGAAGTCTTGTTTAATGGTATTTTCAGCACCCCTTCCATTCGGAGATTGAGAGAATAATATACCTGTGTATAACAGCCGCAGCCGTAAATTAATATCACTCATTAGTTTTTTTGTTATGATCAAATATATATAGGTTACGTATAGGTTTTGTTCACTTCACGTCAATGCCTTCTTGATTAAGCTTCACTAACAATCGCTGGGAGGCTTTCATATAGACGTGTACTTGATTATTATCAATACAGCTATCAAAATTTATCGCTTATAGCATTCCAAATACCACACAATTTCTTTCCAAGAAAAACATACCGGTTCTCATCAATATTCAGTGCCTTAGCCACTGCCACATGGACCAAGTCCATCCACTGAGTAGAAGACCGCACCACCAGTCCGTTCTCCGTGACATCAGTGGTACAACTCTGGGTCTCCATCGTGTAGTGGTACTGGGAAGGGACTGTGAAGGTGCCCGTGATTGTATGCTGGATGTCCGTGCCTTTGGAGGTCGGTTCCACTGTCACATCCTTGCGGAGCTGTAGAAGTAAGTTGGCAGAGTTATACATAGAAATAATATGGGTCAATAAATAAAATAAAAATAAGTAATAAAAGTTTTTATTGCTTCTCATACATTTGTTCTTCAGCACAAAATTGAGGCAACCCTGGTAAGTTATAGGTATGGATACTTGTGGTAGGGTTACCTTGCAACTTCCCTGTGGGTTACCTACTTTTTGACAATGTTTTATTGGGTTGTTAATGTTGTTATGTTATAAACAAAGAAGGTAGCGCTTTTAGGACAGCGAGTATGCTGAAGCAGAAGAACAGACAGATGGACCGAAAACCTAAAGAATATTTTCTGTTCCTCCATTCAGTAGCTTTTGAAGACGAAAACGCGGATGGTTCAGATGCAGAAGAAGAGGAGACGCTGTTAAGCAGTTCCTGCAATTGGTTGAGTGGTTTTTGGTAATGACAAACTTAACTTGTTACTTAATTGATGGGTCACATAGTCCAATTATAAGAACTGCCGGTGTATTCTGTGAAATTCTTACCGTGAAAACTTAGGTGAAGGGAGCATGAAGTGAGCTGTCATTCCACCTAATTCTTCTTCTTCGTGTGGTTAGTGTGACTAACCTGGTGTCAGAGTTTCAATGCTGCCCATGGGCCTCTGACTTAGTATCACATGCTGCTGAGAAACATCACTCAGACATGCCGCTTTCCTCACGATGTTTTCCTTCACCGATTTTAAGCTAGTGATAATTACATAATACGCACATGCATCCGAAAAATCAGAGGTGCGTGCCTTGGGTTCGAACTCGAGACCTATGACTTGGCAGACCGACGGTCACACCACTAGGCTATCACTGCTTATTCCTCTTATTCCACCTAATGTTAGGGTTTGACACTATTACCGCTTATTTTAAAACTAACTTCACCTCCGTTTCCACGGTGAGGTTTTTTAACAGAATGGACTGACTGTTTCTTAAAGCCTCAAACACTGATCAAAGAAAAAGTAAATCAACTTACTCGTCTATCTTTGTCAGGGGCCAACAAAGCATCTTTGACGGTCAACACAGGTTTGCCATTCAACTTCTTGTACTTCACTTTGACCAGGTCCGCAGCAGCTTCAGCCGCTCTCCTGGTGATAGCCGCAACCACGCCCACTGGCTGACCGTAGTAGGAGATGTTCTTTGATGGGAAAATCTCTTCGTCAGTCCCCATCCATGGAACCTCGGACGGAGTGAAGGAGTTTCTCCCTGGAATGTCTTTGGACGAGAAGAAGGCAAACACTCCTGGGGTTTTCTGGAAAACGCAAGACAAGATGATATATTTGAATAAGAACTAAGTAGTACACGAAAAGTTTATTAGCGGAAAACTTTAAAAGGTATCCCCTTATTGTGATTCTGTAACCGCATTGAGTCATCATAAAAAATCATAATCAGGAGAGTTATGATTTTGAATGATGACTTATCCCAATTTACTTGGGGTCGGCACAACATGTCTTGTTCTTCCATACTTCTCTATTAGTCGTTATCTCGGTAGTATTTCTAGTCATATCATCTTTCACACAATCCATCCATAGTTTCTTTGTCCTTACTCTACTTGTATAGCCATCCACATTCAAATTCAGAACTTTCCTGACAACATTTTCCTCATTTCTCCGCATTACACGCCCATACCATGGCAACCGAATTTCGCACAACTTTTCAGTTACCGGTGTCACGTTCAGACTCTCTCTCATATACTAATTCCTTATTCTATCTATTCGCGTAACACCACACATCCCTCTTACCTCTTACTCAGTGACTTCTGTCTTTCAAATACGTACCAGAGCCTCAGTAGCGTCAAAGTCCTGTATTTCAGCTCGACAGACATCTGAGAGTACGAAAGCGACGTGCACTGCGCGCGGACCGTTGAACACATCACAGGAGTATTTTGCTTCGCCTGAACACTGCAAGACAAATAATAATGCTGATTATGTTGACTGGTTAATGTGGTACAGAGGTCAGCAGTCCTGCACATCAAGCCAATCTGTCCAATTACTTTGATAGATTTTCAACTTTATTACAAAAAGCTAAGGTTCATGTTCAATTGGGAATGTTAGACAGTTTGGGATAGCTTGAGGTACTGTCTGTAACTTCTGGTTATTAAAGATACAGTAGGTCCATCGATATGAGACATCTCAATGATCATGCACTACACCGGCGGAAATCGGTTTGAAATATCATCGGATCGGATTTATCAAGAAGTAAAGTACTTTTCATTAACATTTATTCAAATTAGTTTGAGAGTCTGCCGTTAAGCACGTTAAGCCGTTGGTCCCGGCTGTTATTTGTGCATCTTTGACAGTCATTACGGGTCGTCAGAATCCCGAAAATCTGACAGCCAGTCTTACCAAGGGGTATCGTTGTGGAGGTCAGATAGGCAGTCGCTCCATGTAAAATACTGGTATTCAGCTGCATCCGGTTAGACTGGAAGCCGACCCCAACATAGTTGGGAAAAGTCTAGGCCGATGAGATTGAGACTCAGCCTTTTTTAAACGTCAAAAGTTCAAAAGATAGTTCTCTAAACGGCCACACTTCACCACTTCCATCTTGTTTGAGCAGGGAAAAAAACACCATGCCTCGCAAGAGTTGGACAAAAAGTCTGACCACGACAAGAATATCTGACTGCCACAAGGAAGGAAGACATGTTTAGAAGTGGGTATCTACAAATATCGTGAGACTAAAAATATTCAGAAGTAAATTCCTCGTAAACTCTTCGAATAATAAAAATTTATTGCGATATTTACCTGTGAGAGTGCCTCAAGCTTAGGTACTGGTTTGTTCAGCGGCCACAGGCTCTTATCTGTCTCGTATGTCTGCGTCCCTCGGGAGACCGGACGCTCTAGTATACTACCGCCAGATTTATACCGGGGATTTGCGTCTGGGTAGAGTGATAGTACTGCCTGAAAGTATAATAATGATGATTAGTTTGAGAAAGTGAAGATACCAGGAATAACGAGATTAAACTAAGAAAATAATAAGCGCGGGTTCTTAGCCGCAATTACTATTTGATTGGGACTCCTACAGACCAGGAAAGTATGGCACAAAAGAGGGAGCCTGTATTCGATGTCGGCAATGACGCGCGCGCACCGGAGCCGGCTGTTAGGAAAGATACATCGTGTTCAAACGGGGCAAAAATTTAGAAAAATCATTTGCGACTAAACTACCGCTCTTATTTAATTGATTTTTGGTATAGAGCTTGAAAATGGTACCAAATATATGCAGTTTAAAGGAAAGCCCCTCTGTCGCATCAACTCCGTATTCAAGTACAGGCACTAGTGAATACATAACTTACTTTGTAGAACAGCCCCAAAGCCAAAGTCTTCCTACAGCTTGCAGATGGTTCAGGCAGGACTTCTACCGGAACCAGTTCTTCCTCCAACTTCTTCAAAGCTTTTAATAAAACCTCGTTGCTGAACAGATTCTTTCCAACGAGCAAAGCCTCAGTGTTTGCAGCTCTCGTGAATGCAGGATTTATATTGCCATAAACAATGTTGGCAGATTTGATTGTCTTTGCCGTGTCCAGTTTAAAAAGGAAACCGGCATTGACTATGGCGTGTGCGTTTTGCGCGCGAGGCATTATCTGGGAAAACAAATTAATAATGTTATGATTTTAAGGTACAGTGACAGTTTAGTTAAATATAATGGCGTGCGGTTTTTGTTTTCTCGGAAATGTGTAGGTACCTATTATGCCACATCGTGTGAATTATTGGAAAATAGAGATAAAGACCTAACAAGATTCTAGATGGACATATTTATATTGTATGATTATTGCTATAGCATCTTTACAACGTATAGATGTAGCTCTTAAAATATTTCGTGTATGGATAGAAAGATCTTATGTATTAACCTAATTTAACATTTGTAGGTTGGAAATTTATTCAAAACAACAGTAAAATAAACCAAACAAAAAATAAGTTGAATTAAATTCACAAACAAACAAATAAGTCAACTAAAAAGTAAAGAAGCAACATGGAACTACAAGGAAAACTTGTCATTAATGCTGCTTCATTCTTAAGTTCACGAGGAAAAACCTGAGCACAAACCCATTATAACAACATAATAAACGCTATCACTAATTAACTTGAAACTAGCCCAGGTACAGAAAGACGATTATTATTATTGACCAAAAACTCCACAAATTGTTAGTACCTAATGACATAAAACTATGTTAGCAAAACTTATCTAAAATTAAATACTGTTGGCCTGGATCAAGGGCAATCAACCCTTTTTATAATAGTGTTTAACCTTTTGAACACCATTGTCACATATACATGACAAGCAAGCGCATGCCCTGTACGTCAACGACACAAATATGTGACAATGGCAACAACACTATAACACGAAATAAACAGATATAGGTTTCTTAAAAATTTAAGCTCTCGTACGTATTTAATGACATGAAACAAATTAAAAGACACCACGGATAAGGAAATGCATGATAACAAGAAGAAATAAATTTGTAGCTTGGCGTGGAGCGCACATGCGTGCTTTTATTTATTAGTTTTTTAGCCAAAGCTTAGAGCGAATAAAATTGTTTTAAACTTGGTGAGCGCACTGTCTTAGGTGGGCGCAAGGTCATTCATTCATACATTCACTCATTGATTAATCTCGAAGTCTCAAAAACTACTGGAACTACAAAGATGGAATTTGGTACTGAGGCAGATTATTAGTAGTAGTCGTCAGCTAAGAAAGGATTTTAGAAAACTCCCCTTGTAAAGGGGTGAAATAGGGAGTGGAATTTTGTATGAAAAATTTAGTTTATTTTCAACATTGACGCGGGCGGAGTCGCGAGCTGTAGCTAGTAATTAATTTCTTTAGATGCTAACGCACATAAAATATACCTAATTTAGTTACCCGACAAAAACAAACCGAAGTATAGTCGTAGGTAGGTACCTAATAAATTCGGCGTCGGTATTCAGGAAAACATAAAATGAATGAAATAAATCGGTGTTAATTACTTATATAAATTACTTACCTTAAATGTTCTAATTAGGTTACTACTGGACAACGGAGGAAGCTTCACTTCAGTTATAAGTTTATCCTTGATATCTGTTGTTAAAAAGTCGTGGATTTTCACCTCGACTTTGCGAAGATCGCTATTTACTGAAAAAGACGGTATATTGACATGGTTTTTCGTTTTCAAAGGGTTTGGGGTTTGCAGTGCTTCGTTAAGTTCTATTAAGATTTGTTAAATAGAGCTTGTTTTTATAGGTAGTTACGTAGAGATAAACTACGATAACATGGCGCGGTCCTCCAAATTACTGTTTCAATGTTTGTAGTCACATCCTTACGAAAAAGTTTGTATGTAGTTGTAAGTATTCGTCTTCAGTATTAGGCCGGCAGCAACATGCGTTGTGTGTTGGTGGCGCTTTGTAATTATTTTGACTAATAAATATGATTTGAATTTTGGAAGGGTGCGCCATGTTATCGTAGTTATGTATAGTACCTATAGTAACGGTGGCTCCAACAGTTTCCAAAAGCAAGAACACGTCAGACGGGAAGTCATGGTGCTGGTTCTTCATTGCCAAGTTCCCTCCAATTGTTCCAATCTGGAATAAAGAGAAGAAATTTTATGGTTAAAAGGAGATGACTATAACCTATAAAGTTGTCGAAGAAGAGAAGTGAATTGTAGTGCTATTCTGTAAAAATCACACAGTGAAAACATAGGTGGAGTGCCTTACATGTGACTATTTGAAATAGATGATTTGACTTTGACTTTGAAGTGAGTTTTAATAGTGTCAATCCCTAGCTCCCAGTTGATGGGACCAACTAGCAATAACGTCTACGAACTCTCGTAGCAGTGGTCTACGAAGACCTTTGTAGCGTAGACGTCTGCTACGCTCATCGGCTATCAAGTACTTATACTATGCATATTTGATAAGAACAACTTACATTTCTAACAGGTACATGTGCAACCAAGTCCAGGTGTTTATACAAAGTCTCCAAGTAACCGAAGTCCCCATTCTTCCTGCTCCACTGCTGGAAAGTCCTCATGACTTCTGTGAGGGACATGCCAGCACCCAGGATCAGATTCTCATCAGCTTGGCACAGTTTTAGATTCTCGATCGACGATATGTCTATGAGGATCTTTGGTTCGAGTTTTATTGGGTATACTCCTGGAATGAGACAATTATTTATGGTTTTTAACAATGATAGTGTAAGTCAAATTATTTTTTTATGAACAAACAACATACCTTTGCCAGTGTTGCCAGCTATCAGCCTGTAACTGTTTGTGCCTTCGCGCGACAATACCTGACGGGATTATTAAATAATTATTTATCATTCTATCATAAATAAAAACCATGTTGTTTCTAGCCTGCACTCTCATTTAAATATTTCCCTGAGAGGCAAAGTATAGGCATCTATAGTTTTATATTTACAAATATTTGAACGACCTGCAAATATTTGTTCCGGGTCTGGGTGTTTTTCTAGTTATAATATGTATGTATTTACAAAAAAAAAGTATATATAAGTAGTTTATCAGCAATCTCGTAACCATAACACAAGCATTAGGTTGCTTAGCTTGGGACTATGGCGTTGTGTGAAATGTCCAAGGATATTACCTATTATTATTGAAAACATGACTTTGTCTAGTCTAGGTAAGGGACCTTGTTAGGTTGTATTGATGATTCTAATAATTTTTATCCTGTTAAATATACTGACTATACTTGCTACGACTGATTTTGCATTTCGCATTTCAATCAATATTTGTTACTGACCTGCAAATCATCATCAAATTACTGACCTGCAAATTGCATAAAAAACTGGCGCTTTGTCTTAATGACCCAAATTCTTACGATCTTTTTTCTCTAGTGTGTTTATCTATGATGTTTTTTTTTTAAGGATGAACGTCAAAGGACCCCTCCTGGTCTGGGTGGAGCGGCAGGGTGTGTCAGACTCTTACTGACTAAAACCCATCCATGTTCCTTCCTTAACCCTATGTGTTTCGGGGCAGCGGTAACGAGTTTGGACAATCCCGATGAATCATTGATGGCTTACATGGGAAAATATGACGGACATTTACCCATTAGTGATAAATAAATCATCATTCTCCTACCCTTATCCCAATTTATTTGGGGTCGGCGCAACATGTATCTTTCTTCCATACTTCTCTATTAGTCGTCATCTCGGTAGTTACTCCCTTTCTAGCCATATCATCTTTCACACAATCCATCCATCGTTTCTTTGGTCTCCCTCTACTTGTATAGCCATCCACATTCATGCTCACAACTTTCCTGACAACATTAGTGATAAATAAATTACTGCCAAAATTGATTGATTTATTATTAATAACTTTTAGAATGTTTGTAAATATGTGAGCACCATGTATTTATGACATAATTAATTTTACCTGCCATTGTTATATTTGTTTTGCTTTTCACCTTTTGTGGTGTAGTATTTTTATTTTAGGTGCCTCGTCTTCACGTATAATTTTATATTTCATGTATACAAAACATTTTAAAAGAGTAACGTTGCAGTTGCCTATTCTTCTCCATACGAAACTACCTTTTGGAAGGGACGGCTAAAATAAATTTTATTTCTTGTTCTTTTTGACGTTCAAACGTGCCTTTCTTGTGCCTATTTAAAATAAATGAATTGACTTTGCATTAGATCAAAAATAATACCTTAAACACATCTTCCACGTTGTATGCCTTGTACCACCGTCCTGCTGCCGTGCTGAGTTCCTTCAGGGATGCCTGTGTGTCTTCTATGAGGCACCACTCGTCTTCTGATGTACTGCACTTACGACTGCAGTTCTTTGCGCATTTTTTTATGTTCAAGTCCTCTAAATCCTGAGGAAAATGATTTTTTGTCGCTTATGGTCAAATAGGTACAGAGCGCATCAAGCTACCCCTATCTGTAAATTTTTTGCAGCCGAATTTCAACCTAATGTTAAACGCATGGAGTTTAATATCAGCTGGTATTTTGACAGATTTGGGTAGGTAGATATGATGCTGACTGTACTATAATGTATTGGTGGCGTCATGGTAGAACTAGACCCGAAAACTTTTTTGATGAAATGGAACAAAAATTGTAGAAAAAAGCTGTTGGTTAAGGCTCTTAATATTTAGGAAAAACTTTCAAAAGCAAAGGTAGATGAAATAATGATAGCCATACAAAATGCTAGAACCAATTCGTGGGAAAAACCATGAAATGTTTTTTTAAGGTTCCATACCAACTAGAAAAACCAAGGTTTTCTGCAAAGGAAGAAGCGGAACCCTTAAAGGATCACTTCGTTGTCCGTCTATCTGTATGTCGGTTTGTATGTCAATCTGTAAGAACCTTTTTCTCATGAACGCGTGGAGGTATCAAGTTGAAATTTATATCAAATACGTAGGTCCCATGGAGCTCTAAAAAAACATGCGTCTAAGTTAACCAAGTAAATTACAGCAATTTATGCGACATGTTTTAATAAAAGCAAATAAAGTAAGCGGCGAGGCCTCACAGCATATAAGGAAAATGTCCTAAAATTGTTAATATTGTTGTTTTATCACAGTTTTTTATTCGCGATTGCTAACTCACGAGACCGTGGCGTATGTCGATGTATGGGAGATAATGTATGGGATAAAGTCTTCCCAACTACGGATCCCATTATTGTGCGTGGTCCGTCACGCACTTGACCGTTGTTTTTATTCGCAAGTCATGAAATCATGACCTTTCTGGCAATAATGTTTTAACGCTGAGCTTTTAAATTAAGTAACACATTCTCGATGTATCTCTCACAAGTACCTGTAACTTATTCTGCAGTCCAGGGTCGGTGTCTGTGGCGAAACTCTTGAAGGCATCCAGAATGGGCCTGTACCCAGTACAGCGACACATGTTACCGCCGAACGAGTCCTCTACCTGCCGTGTCGTTAGTTTTCTGCTCGACTTGTTAAGACTGTAAAATATAAGCATCCATTTTCTATATTTAAGCGGGATTGTCCGAAAGGGTTACCGCTACCCCGGAACATAAGGGGCTAAGGAAGGAACATGGATGGGTTTTAATCAGTAAGAGTCTGACATTCCCTTCCGCTACACCCAGAGCGGAAGTAGTCATTGGATGATTTCCCAGCCATAAAAAAAAGTCTGTAACATATATTTTCATGATAAAAAAACTAGTACCTGGGGTCCTAGTCAAAGTCACATTTTCTGTAACGATAACGAAATTAGATAAAACCGAAATGTATGGAATTGGAATAAGTTTTCGAAAAGTCACGTGATCATTGGTTTTCGACCGCTAAGTGCTAGACAATGTCCAATTGTGTAACGAAACTCAATCATTATTCCCTTCGATTCCCATACAAATGCGTTTGACAAGTGGCGTTCTTGACAATCCGAATCGCTGAGATAACGAATTGTTCGATCAACAAGTTTCGAAATCGAATCGACACGGAGCGATTGACATTTATCTAGGCCCACTAATTTAGATACATGAACTTGCAAGTGGCAAAGAAATAATGAGAATAAGATGTTGTGTTTATAGTTTAACTACTAGATCACACAAGTTTGTTATAAAGCGGACGGCAAATGCATTCCAATTGATCCATAATTCTCGAGTTTTTTTATTGTGTAGATTACCTGGTTTGTATTGCGTTTGTGTAATTTATTTAGGTACCATTTTTCTATTCGCCATGCGTCAAATTTAGTGCAAATAAATGTATTTTCCTTCGTTGATCTCGAATCAAGAAGAAGTAGATGCTTCATAAAATTAATGATTATACATTATAGTTAAGATCCCAAGTACGTACCTGTACATATTCATGACCCATCCTGGCGTGCAGTACCCACACTGGGTGCCATTGAACGTGGCCAGTCGATCCTGTATGGGATGGTAGCCATCCTTACGGTTGCCGATACCTTCCACCGATGTTATATCCCAGTCGTGGCATGATAGGATGTGGACCAGGCACTGGAAAAACAAATGACAATCATTTAAAATGTTGAAGGTTCCAAATTTAAACACAATATCAAATTATTTTTCTGTCTATAATAAATATATTTATATTATTATGTATTTACAAAAAAAAAATGTAAGTATCTAAGTAGTTTATCAGCCATCTCGTTACCATAACACAAGCACTAGGTTGCTTAGCTTAGGACTAATTATGGCGTTGTGTGAAATGTCCAAGGATATTATTATTATTATTATTTATTAAAGCCATAAAAGGCACTTTCGGAAGAAAAAATAACACATACTATTTTTGCGTGTGACACACAAAAATAATCCAATATGGCCGACCGATCCGCCATGTTGGATTATGGCTCACTGTTTGCGCAGAGAGGGCACGTTAGCTTTGATTGAACTTGCGCTGTTTTTATGTAAGTTTCTAAGTTATCCGTCAGATTTTAAGTTTGGTTACAGGTCCATTATTTGATCAGCTCCGATAGATGGCGCAAGGTTGGATACCTACCATACTATAGATGACATCTAGCCTGAGAAACTTTGGCATATTTGGCGTGGAGTACGTGGGAAATAGACCACAGCCAATAAGGTATTTGTCACGGACAACAAAGGCTTCCTCCCACACTTACACAAAGAGTATTAGGAAATATTGTTTCCCAAGATTTTGACTTTATATTTATTGTACAGAGGCCAGCACATCAAACTATCCCTAACTGTCAAATTTTCTCAATTAAAAATGAACCTTATGTCTTTGCAATAAAGTTGAAATACTATCAAAGAAATTTGACAGACTGTGGTAACTTGATATGCTGATGGCCTCTGCTATCAATTCAAGTACCTAGAAACTTTGACTATGAATATCTAATTCGCCAGTTTATTGAGAGCATAGATGAGTGCTATGAAGACCAGAGCAGTCTCCACCTCAGAGGGAGAGACACACAGGTGGAGAGAGCTCGTGTAATGTACTGTGTCTTTGTGTAGGGTTGCCAATCCTACAATATGAAAACTAGTCCATTGAAATGTTACAATTTAAGGACCGAATATTGCATTTTTTAGAGGACGCAATTTTATTTTTGGGACATGTTCGGGGGGTCAATAGAAGCTTAACAAGTTTGTGGGGTCGCCACCCTTGTCCACCATCCTTGGCCACCATCTTGGAAAAAGGATGAAAACACTTTTTTCACGGTATCTCGGAAACTATGCGTCTTACAAAAAAATTGCAAACACATAATTTGTAGCAAATTGTTTTGCCTACAAATATGTTATACAACTTTTTGCCCTAAATTAAAAATTATAAAAGTTATAATCAAAAAAGTGAGATTTTTTTTATAAAAATTTTCTATTTTGCTCTATAACTTTTTTTTAATACATTTTACAAAAAAAATACCTCAGACCAATCTTGTAGATGATCATTTGAGGAAAATATTTTTTTAGTAGCACGCCTACTGACAGAGTCCATCATTCTATTCTTTTTATAAAAACATATTTAAAAGAATCTATCATTTTCAAAGATCGAATGCGGCCAGTTATTTTCTTACCAACCACTAGGTGGTTTCACATAAGGTTTCACCTATTTGGATCTACAGTACCGATAAATGCTGGCTACAATTAAAACCTCTTTTTCTTAAAACCATTCATAGATAAAGCTCCTTGCTTCTTTACTACGCACTGGTAAGAGCAAGTTAAGTTGAAAATCGATTGAGGAAATTTGAAATTTTGTGGTAATTTGATGTGGTGACTGTACTTACCTTTTTGTATAGTTTTTCTATACATTACCTAGATTAGAGAAAATTAAATTCTCAATTTTAAATTCTTTATTGCGTTCCATAAAGTTGTTAGTACAGGTCGTATGCTTAAAATCAATGTATTAATTAATAAAGACCCTGTCGGGTACAACATACTTGGAAAAAGGAGAAAGGGCGCTTAATTGTTTTTGTATTATTTTAGTGTAGGTAATCATATTTTTGTTTTGTTACTACTTTTCGTATCTTGGGTTTGAACTCGAGACCCTGTGACTTGCCAGTCCTACGCAGCATGCGAAGCCAAGTCAGTGGCCCATGGGCAGCTTAAAAAGACTGTGACATCAGGTTAGTCACTAACCACACGAAAAGAAGAAGACAGGTTTTCTTCTATTACCTATTAATATTTTTGAAATATTTGAATAAATATTTAATCCAATATTTGGCTTTTAAACTCAAACTCAAAGGCACACTAGGACCATGGGGTCCGAGTGCCCACTACGTTTTCCGAGATATCGCCAAGCGGTTGATCGACTCTTCACGTGACCAGAGGGCTGGCCTATATTTCGGTCAAAGAATCAGCATTTCCATACAACGCGGCAATGCTGCCAGGCTTTTGGGAACTTTTCCTGTTGACAGCGATGTGGACGAATTTTTTGATGCTCTTTGATTATTATACATATTATTTTTGTACATATTATTATGAATTTTTAGATTTAAAATGTAAATATGTAATTATCCTATGTAACTCAAAGTATTTATTTCAAATAAACCAATAACAGGCACTTTTGAATTATCAAGATGTCGGTCAGTCAGAGAGATGAAGCTATTTGCCCATTCCAAAGCAGTAGGTACCTATGGAGAAGAACGGGCAAGAAAAAAGGCTTTGCTTGAGCAAGAAGGTTATCACTCTTTCTATTCTTAATACTCTTAATACAAAGCAATGTAATCTATTTACTACTAGCACTTTGCCCACGGCTTCGCTCCCGTGGTCTTTCCCGTGGGACCCTATGTTACTCCTAGAAAACTAAGCTCTCCAACGGTGAAAGATTTTTTTAAATCGGTCCAGTAGTTTCGGAGCCTATTCATTTCAAACAAACAAACAAAAAATCAAATCTTTCGTCTTTATAATATTACTAGCACTTTGCCCGCGGCTTCGCTCCCGTGGTCTTTCCCGTGAGACCCGTTATTTTTCCCGGGATAAAAAATAGCCTATGTTACTCCTAGAAAACTAAGCTTTCCAACGGTGAAAGAATTTTTAAAATCGTTCCAGTAGTTTTTGAGCCTATTCATTACAAACAAACAAACAAAGTTTTCCTCTTTATATTATTAGTAGAGATTATATAGTAAAAGTATGGATTGTGCTTTAAAAAAATAACTGTAACTGTAACTTGCTAACTTTATAATTGCGTAAGCACAATAACTTTTCTATGCTGCTTTTATTTGTCGAATGCTTTTTTTAAATGGTGTTTATGAGACTCGCGGCACAGAGTACTTATTCAACAAAATTTTTGCCCAAATATGTATGAAATTAACATAAGGTAAACCACATGATATTTTTGCCAATTCTACAAATGACAGAACTTTGATTTATAAATTTTCCTCAAACACGTGTATTTGTTGATCGCGTATTATAATAATTATGCCTACCTTCCTTTAACTTACCAACTTATACCTAATTTATAAATGCCAGATATAATAACTAAAAATGGCGTTGTCTAAGGACAACACTATTGCCTGTTAAATGACTGTAGTTGAATATAGTCTTTGTCTCTTTTCCATCTCGGAATAGGAGATATGACTGAATTTTATAAGTCCGTAAGTCTGTAATGTATATATGATATATATGTATTATAGTTATCTAATATAGTAAATAATTATGTAGGTTATCTTTTATAGTATAAACTGTTATAGGTTTTCAAACTCAAACTCAAACTCAAAGTATTTATTTCAAATAAACCAATTACAGGCACTTTTGAATTGTCAAGGTGTCGGTCAGTCCGAGAAATGAAGCTAGTTGCCCATTCCAAAGGAGTAGGTACCTATGGAGAAGAACGGGCAAGAAACTCCATGGACACTCTTTTAAACAAAATATGGTTACAAAATATTGGTTACATAGTTCATATTAATATTATATATGTGAGAACGATGCAGAACGTTAAAAGCATCAGATATAAAATATGTAAAAACTATTCAATAGTTAAATTAAAACAAGCCTTAGCCGCTAAGAGATGACCAGTCCCTACTGACAGCGCCCGTTCACGAACATGACGCATATATTAGCACCATTCAGCTCAACCATTTTGAAGGGAGCTAAATGATCCAACACAGGTAGGTACGGTTTTAACCTATTTATGTACCCATTTTATTCAAGTCTCAATGTTTTGTGTATTCCTTGCCATCTAATCTCTTCACCACCCTTGGTTGACTGGTAGAGAATGCCTAAGGCATTAAGTCCGCCTTTGTACCTTTATTGTGTGCGAAAGATTACATAATCGATACATTGAGTTAAAGTGTGGCTTGACGTCATTAAGTATGTAGTTTTATACTTACTTGTGTGACGTAGCGAGCCACCACTCCCCAACTTTAATGCGTTTTAGTTCAGTAATTTTTTAACCTCATCAAGATACTTAATACAAAATTATTATAAACTAGCTTCTGCCCGCGACTTCGTACGCGTATCCTGTTGCTTATGCCAGCGACAACGGGGTCGTCAAAATCGAAGATCTGAATCACGATCAGCGGTCAGTCGCGCATCACGTTCCCCCCTTGTCTCTAGAGACCTAGAACTCGATGCGTAGATACGCTTGGAACTCAAGCGTAATTCTCTATCCGTGAACGTCTCCGATTCGCGAGACAATGCATGACTTGCACGATCTGTGGTCAGTCGCGCATCATATTCTTCACTGGTCTCTAGAGACCTGGATGTAGATGCGTAAATACGCTGAGAACGCAGGCGTGCTTCGCGATCCGAAGAGGTTTCCACGGAGCGAGTTGCAGCCGGATGTTTTCAAACAGCATCAAGTCTCTCGTGACGCTCTTTGGAAGATCCTTGGGATCTTATGATCTTCAATCTTTTAGCTCTTTTGGAACATTGGGAAAGATTTGACCTCTTTCTAGGCATGGTTATAGTTTTATTGTAAATATGATCAATTAAAATCTCAGGGACTGCTCCCAGGCGTTATCGGGTAGGCTACTGTGTCACGAAGATAAATAGAAAAGGAAATTAAACACTCAAATAACATAAGTCCGAAGGCATATTTATTTGGTAAAATAAAAAAATAAATACATAGGAGTTTTGGCCAGCAGAGTCAAATTTTCAATGATATAAGTACAGAGGCCAGCACATCAAGTTACCAATATCTGTCAAATTTCTTTGATAGTATTTCAACTTTATTGCAAAGACATAAGGTTCATTTTTAATTGAGAAATTTTGACAGTTAGGGATAGCTTGATGTGCTGGCGTCTGTACCATCGTCAGCAAAAATCAGTCCTAAACTGTTACCGCCTTCACCTAAAAAGCAGTGATAGCAGTGTGACCACTGACTGCCAAGTCATAGGTCTCGAGTTCGATCCCAAGGCACGCACCTCTGATTTTTCGGATTCATGTGCGTATTGTATAATTATCACTTGCTTATATCGGTGAAGGAAAACATCGTGAGGAAACCGGCATGCCCGAGAGATATTTCTCAACAGCATGCGATGCTAAGTCAGAGGCCCATGGGCAGCATTAAAACTCTGACACCAGGTTAGTTACTAACCACACGAAAAGAAGAAGAGGAAGACCGCCTTCACCTTGTGGAAGTACTCCCAGCTTATGTTATTTTATAATTATTCAGTGAAATTAGTGATAACTTTGATTTCCATATCAGATGTTTCTGATCTTCGATTTTTATAAGTCAATAGGAAATGACCATCAGACCGAACAACTTTTGCTAAGACGTCATTCCTATACAGAGTTGATATGACAGAGGGGCATTCAATTACACTACGTATACTATACGTGTTTAGTATTAACTCGGTACGGTATAAAAATAAAAAGCACCAAAAATGAGGTTTTTATTTTTTCAAACAAATTAAATAGCTTACAAATCAGAGTAAAACGCAAGCACCCTTTGTAAAAGATACATCGTGTTCAAACGGGGCAAAAACTTAAAAAAACATTTGCGACTAAACTACTTCTCCTATTTAATTGATTTTTGGTACAGAGCTTGAAAATGGTCCCTAGTATAAGCTGTTTAAAGGAAAGCCCCTCTGTCGTATCAACTCTGTATATGTTAAAGTGTAGCTGGGCTCTTGGAATTCCACAACAGGTGTTCCAGATCTTCAAATTTATTCTCTCAGCAGAAAATGCTCATCACGCGGAACAATTTTTGCTACGGTACTATTTTTGTATCACTTATAGTTTAGCTGGTCAGTTGCGGTTCTGCATCAGGTGTTCAAGTTTCCAAGATAAATTATAGTCTATTTGTTGCCCAGACTTAATACCTACACAACAAAAAAAATAATTCAAATCCGTCCAGTAGTTCCGAAGATTAGCGTGTACAAACAAACAGACAAACAGACCGAATGTTTTTTGGATTCGTGCTCTATTACCTTTTTTGTTTCTAAACCCCCCTCAATTTTTTTTTTTTATATATTCAATGTACAGACATAGTTTTTTTACTGTTTTATTATATTATAGATAGATTTTAAGGAAAATTTAGAAAAAGAACCTAACCTTCAAACCCTAAAATATAAATAAATGAAATATGCAAACAGTCAGTATTCATTCAAGTGAATCGCAATAATCGAATGCAACTATTCGCCTATACTCTCCAGGATATGTGCGTTCGCTACATCGATCACTAATAAAGAACTAGATACACAATCAGCGTCAAAAAATGTCCTCACCGAATGACCACCCAATTGAACATTTGGGTGGTCTTTTCATCTAGTAGCATTCGAACGCTCCGACGGTAAACATGTCTCAGTGCTCGTTTAAAAACTGCAAAAATCACACGTCTAGGACGCTAAAAAAGGATGGAGTTTCTTATTTTTGCTAAGTATTAATATTATCATTATATAATTGTTAACATTGTATTGTAAATACTAATATTTTTTCAAGAAATCATCGTAAAAACTTTATTTTAAATTAAGTCGTAACAAATAGCAGGCGATATAATGCAGCTCAATTGTAAAGACTCTTACTAAACGTATTAATCATACTTACGCATGTCCACTTAAATTGTTTGGGTTATCCGCGTTGACTCTGTTCCATTTGTTGGAGACGCTATTATAGTTCTTATTTTTTTTAATGCGAGATTTTATTTTTGTTTTCATTTACCTGACTGCGCGATGCAAGGGAGGGTTATGTGTTTATTAGCCTATGTATGAATAATTGACCTAAAATAACTGCCACTAACTGCATAAGACTACTTGAAAAGTGACTTGTTTGGAACTTGTTAGTTGTTTTTTATCAGTCGGGTTTTTTGATATTCCCAATATTTTTTTGTGGTTGTTTAGTCGGGACTTTGAAAATATTCAATTATTTTTAGCTTTCCTCGTGATCCGGTGAGGTGTGGAGAATGGATATCAGTTACAGCACGTCAAAGATCCGAAGAATTCTTCGATCCGAAGTATTTCTTTTTATCGACATTTGTAATTTATTATGAACAATATGTCAAAAAATTGGGACAATAATATTCTTTGATTTTTGTATATTCTTCCTCACTAATTTATATTTTCTGAATGTAAAGTTCTGATTTATCTAAAAATACCAAAATCGCTAATTGTATGCCTTTAATATTTAAGGCGTTGCCTAAATTCCTAATAGATTCCATCATCAGAACGAGGATTAGATGTAAACAGGACCAACTTGGGAACAAACCTAATGTAATGAATCATCTCAATCGGTCGATTCGTCTTCGACTTATGGGTGGTGTGCAACATAAAAATAAAAAAAAAATTATAAATACGCGACGCATTGAGTAACCTCCTCCTTTTTTTGAAGTATGTTAAAATACCATACATAATAATTTACAGTACAAACAAAAAATATTGTTCTGGTTCGTCTCCACTCGTTCCTTGTACTAGTGGCGAGCCTCGGTTGTAAAATTTTATTACTTTTTTTTGACACTTAGTAATTGTTACTTTAAAGCATGCGTATAAGGTTGAAATTGTTTTGATGTATGTTGAGCAGCGAGTACCGGTCGTAAAATTTTATTGCTTTTTGCAATAGCTTTGTGAATACGGCTTTAAACCTTGCAGGTAAGGTTGAAATTACATTAATATAGATTTATTTTACCTAAACACAATTGGCGACATTTTTAAGAGAACTTTTGTATGAGATTGTGTATCTAGTTCTTTATTAGTGATCGATGGTTCGCTACGAATAACTGAATCCTTATGGCAGCGGCGTGTTTTTTTTTTTTTGATAATGGCATCTCGCAGTTCAACCATAGGGTTGTATACTGCTTAACTGGACTTGCCTGTGGATACCACAAAAGAATTGTAGCCTCCAGCCAGGGCTTATAAAAACTTACAAACTAAGCGACTACACGCTAAGGGCACCCCCTGTGGGGTACGGACCTCGGCTTAGGGCGTCGCTGGGGGAGGACAGCAAGGGACAGCTGGATCGGGGGTAACAGCGGCGCGGCTCTCAGCGCGCTTTATATAGCCACGGACGCGCAGGCGCGATGCGTATGTATACGTACCTACTCTGATAGAATACCTTAACAAATGTTTGCCGTGATTCTTTAAATTGACATAACTTTTTTATTTATAAACCGATTGACATGAAATAAACATTAAATGTTAAGTGAAGCTTACTACAATATATTAGTGAACCGCATCTAAATCGAATAAGCCGTTTCTGATATTAGCGTGCACAAACACACAGACAAACAGACAAAAAAAAAATAACTACAATTTCGGGTTCGGCATCGATATAATAACAACCCCTACTACTTTTTTTTTGATATATTTCTATTGTACAGACACCACTTTTCTACAAATTTATTATATGTATAGATAACTAGCTGACCCGACAGACGTTGTCCTGCCTTAACTATGATACCTACCTACCTAATCACTTTATATGGCAATGAAAAATAGATAGTAGCCCATTCTCAGAACTACTGAAATGCACATACAATTTCATAAAAATCGGTCAAGCCGTGTGACACGAGAATTTTATATATAAGAAGATTATATTTTGCTATCTTCTAAATAATAATACTTTTATTTAATGATGGCCGACTCCAACAGGCGTCAAAAAATTAATTCTTCGCATCGCTGTCGACTGGTAAAGTAGGGACCCAAGAGACGGGCTTTAACGTAACTCCTGGCAAATTTTTCCAACTGAAAATGAACTTTATTCTATTGTAATAAAGTTGAAAATCTATCAAAGAAATTTGACAAATTGGGGTACCTTGGTGTGCAGGCTAGCCTCTGTACAAATAAAATACCTACACCTACTTGTGTGATTTTTTTGTACCTAAGTACATCTTCGTAATAACAATATCGTGGTTATTATCATACACGTGTCTTGCGATGTTTTATTATTAATTTATGGTGTCTTGTTATTGAAGGCTTGAAGGCTAACTAAATCACATAAACTACGTATTGTACATGTTTTAGGGTGTCTTACCACTAGAGATATGCTACGCTACCTTGCTATGGTTTTTTTTTTGGGGTTGATCCAATGACTTCTCCCGCTCTGGGTGGAGCGGAAGGGAGTGTCAGACTTTTACTGAGCCCTTTATGTTCCGGGATAGCGGTAACCCTTTCGGGCAATGGATGCGTTTGATCTCCACCAAACACTTTCATTTGGTCCATATAGCATAGCACTGGTGGAAACGGGTTCTGCTAAGCAATTTTTTTATATGGTTGGATGCATGATCTGGAATTCTGGATGCGTGCTCTGGATGCGTGCTATGCATAGTCGCGAGTGGTGTAGCTATGTGCCGCTCATCGTCCCTCCCCTACTGTCGAATTGTCGATACATCGCATAGCTTGAGCTGCGCATCTCCCTTGCACAGCTACCTCGGGACGGCGCATCATCTTACTAGCCCGCTACATACATAGCTTAGCATCAGTGGAAACGGTCACATATTTTCGTAGCTTAGCTTTCACATCGTCGCAGCATAGCTGTATAGCACACATCTCTGGTGGAACAGCAGCCTTAGATAAGCCAATGTACAAAATTACGTCAAAAAGACGAGTCTTTCTGATTATTACTGCTGATAGCGTACTATGCTCGCCCTAGAACAGCCTTCTAGGTATTACATAGGACTTCACACTAATATTATAAAGGTGATAGTTTGTGATCGTGTGTGTATGTTTGTTACATTTTCACGCAAAAACTACTGAAAGGATCTGGGTGAAATTTGCCACAGACATAGATTATAACTGGGATTAACAAAGAGGATACTTTTATCCCGTTAGTACGTTCCTGTGGTATAATTTCCGTCATCCACGCGGGCGAAGCCACGGGCAGGAGCTAGTATCACATAATTGCCGGATTGTAGCCTTGTGGGTCAACCGGGGGACCAACCACTTATTTTAATATCTATTGCTTTATATTGAGAAAGAGGTGAAACTATATTTCCTGCATAGCTTCATCTCTTTCTATCAATCTGTCGTCCTGGGTAATACATGTTGATATTTTGATTATTTAATTATCCGTGAATGACACAGTATTTGAATGATATCACTACATACTATAAAGAAAAGTCGCTACCCGCGTCTGTCCTAATGTCTGTATTTATGTATGCTTAGATCTTTAAAACTACACAACCTACCTACCTACCCTACCTACCCTACCTACCCTACCTACCCTACCTACCCTACCTACCCTACCTACCCTACCTACCCTACCTACCCTACCTACCCTACCTACCCTACCTACCCTACCTACCCTACCTACCCTACCTACCCTACCTACCCTACCTACCCTACCTACCCTACCTACCCTACCTACCCTACCTACCCTACCTACCCTACCTACCCTACCTGCCCTACCTACCCTACCTGCCCTACCTGCCCTACCTGCCCTACCTGCCCTACCTGCCCTACCTACCCTACCTACCCTACCTACCCTACCTACCCTACCTACCCTACCTACCCTACCTACCCTACCTACCCTACCTACCCTACCTACCCTACCTACCCTACCTACCCTACCTACCCTACCTACCCTACCTACCCTACCTACCCTACCTACCCTACCTACCCTACCTACCCTACCTACCCTACCTACCCTACCTACCCTACCTACCCTACCTACCCTACCTACCCTACCTACCCTACCTACCCTACCTACCCTACCTACCCTACCTACCCTACCTACCCTACCTACCCTACCTACCCTACCTACCCTACCTACCCTACCTACCCTACCTACCCTACCTACCCTACCTACCCTACCTACCCTACCTACCCTACCTACCCTACCTACCCTACCTACCCTACCTACCCTACCTACCCTACCTACCCTACCTACCCTACCTACCCTACCTACCCTACCTACCCTACCTACCCTACCTACCCTACCTACCCTACCTACCCTACCTACCCTACCTACCCTACCTACCCTACCTACCCTACCTACCCTACCTACCCTACCTACCCTACCTACCCTACCTACCCTACCTACCCTACCTACCCTACCTACCCTACCTACCCTACCTACCCTACCTACCCTACCTACCCTACCTACCCTACCTACCCTACCTACCCTACCTACCCTACCTACCCTACCTACCCTACCTACCCTACCTACCCTACCTACCCTACCTACCCTACCTACCCTACCTACCCTACCTACCCTACCTACCCTACCTACCCTACCTACCCTACCTACCCTACCTACCCTACCTACCCTACCTACCCTACCTACCCTACCTACCCTACCTACCCTACCTACCCTACCTACCCTACCTACCCTACCTACCCTACCTACCCTACCTACCCTACCTACCCTACCTACCCTACCTACCCTACCTACCCTACCTACCCTACCTACCCTACCTACCCTACCTACCCTACCTACCCTACCTACCCTACCTACCCTACCTACCCTACCTACCCTACCTACCCTACCTACCCTACCTACCCTACCTACCCTACCTACCCTACCTACCCTACCTACCCTACCTACCCTACCTACCCTACCTACCCTACCTACCCTACCTACCCTACCTACCCTCCCTACCTACCCTACCTACCCACCCTACCTACCCTACCTACCTACCTACCCTACCCTACCTACCTACCCTACCTACCTACCTACCTACCTAAAAATAAATTTAAAAAAAAAAAAAATGTATTCTGCTATTCAGGGCGGAGACAAATCCAACGAAACAAAAACCATGAAAATTGGTCCAGCAGATCTCGAGTTATAACGAAGGGAACAAACCCGTCTTTCTTTTATATATATAGATTAACACCTCGTATGCCAATAAACAATTAATTACGTCAAACTCAAACTCAAAGTATTTATTTCAAATAAACCAATTACAGGCACTTTTGAATTGTCAAGGGGGTCGGTCAGTCAGAAAGATGAAGCTAGTTGCCCATTCCAAAGCAGTTGGTACCTATGGAGAAGAACGGGCAAGAAACTCCATGGACACTCTTTTAAACAAAATATGGTTACAAAATATTGGTTACATAATTCATATTATTATTACACATTTATAAAAATAAATTAAAAAGACACTTCTTGCAAACCAGCTAAAAAACCTCGTATTCAGAAATATCAAAACCATTGACAGTTAGTATCTCGGCCATGTACAGTGGATGGACCACAGACAAAAAATTGACAACATAATCAACTTATTGATATACTAGCACTTTGCCCGCGGCTTCGCTCCCGTGGTGTTTCCCGTGGGACCCGTTATTTTTCCTGTGATAAAAAGTAGCCCATGTTACTCCTAGAAAACTAAGCTTTCCAACGGTGAAAGAGTTTTTTAGATCGGTCCAGTAGTTTCGGAGCCTTTTCATTTCAAACCAACAAAAAATCAAATCTTTCCTCTATATAATATTATAGTATAGAAAAGCAATTCGTGTTTTAAAGGGCAAGTGTACCATCGACTTAATATACCTAAACGTGTCAACAATAATATAGAAACCTGATTTCCCCTGGTTTTCCCTAATGACTGGAGGTAAAAAACTGTCCACGTTCAAGATGAAGGATGGTGCGATGGGACCTAAAAAACAAATAAATAAGTAAGTTTTAAAGGGCTTTGACATTAATATCGAAGTTTAAAAAGGCTTACTATAAAAAAAAATTGCAGAAATCCAGCTATAAATAAAACTTAGACAGTCGCAGCACATCAAGGTACCCCAATCTGTCAAATTTTTTTGATAGATTTTCAACTTTATTACAAAAGCGTAAGGTTCATGTTCAATGGGGAAAATTTTACTGTTTCGGATAACTTGATGTGCTAGCGTCCGTACCATTTACTTCCGAACTAATAAAACTTCTCCTACTCCAAGTAAGTACCGTAGAGCCTTAATGCAACCTTATCTTGTCTGGCTGGTTAGAAAATAATTGGCAACATTCGGTTTTCAAAATAATTCATATAATTTGATAGGTTTCTATAGAACAATCGAAAATATGGACTTAGTAGGCGCCAATCTAATTACTGTAGTCTATGGTAGGGGCGCTACGGAACGGTTGTAACCATAAAGTATTAAAAATATTCGCCGCTGCCCTTGTGTTTTTTCTTTAAATAGGTCTAGGACCTCCTATAACACACGTGACGAGCACTCCTCCCTGGTGCCCAAGAGGGAAGACTCTCCCGATCTTTACAGTACCTACCTATAGGTACAGGGTATATCAGAAGCAAAGACCATCAAACTGAACAACTTACTCCATGGAACCAACAACGAAGTCGCGAAAAAACTATCAACTCTCCCATACAAAACTTCTATACCTACCTACTTCACTCATGTATGGGACGGTTGACTATTTGATTACTTTATGTACCTAGTTTTCATGGCCCTCATTCAAACTAAATTGTTTGGAAAACATTCCAATCACTACCATTGTTTGTTCATGTTGCAAACTTCAACGAGTAGAAACATTAATTGGAAGCTGTAGGCACCCAATTAATTAGCTATATTGCTTAGGTAGCTATATTGAGTCACTGAGTAGCTTCTACCTACGTATATATACCTACGTCAACAAATAAGTATCTCCACATAGTATAAAACAAAATCGCTTCCCGCCGTGTCTCCCTCTATACGCGTAGGTATATCTTTCAAATTTTGCAACAGATTTAATTGTGTAAGAGTTGTGTAATATTGGTCTGACAACACTGTTATAATAAAATGCTACGTAATTATTAAGTTATTTTCTGTAAAATATTTGTATGCCAGTCACTGGCGAGACATGTAGAACATAACCTTATTATTAACACCATTATTGTACCATGTTTCAACGCAAATAAAAATATTCTATTCTAATGTAGTTTTCATCAATAGATAGAGGAATGTTTATTAATACAGTTTAACTAGCTTTCACCCGTGACTTCGCCCGCATGGTATGTCGATAAAAACTAGCCTATATCCTTCCCCAGGTCTCAGTATCCCTTAAACAATTGTGGAGTGTAATTTTGATATTTGGTATAGGGATACACTCCACAATGACACCACATTAGTATCTACATTGCACCCGTGAAGCATGAAGATGCCTGGGCGGGTCGCTACTTTTATACAACCAGGATATCATTGACAACAAGACATTGCTTATGAAAACCTGCAGGAATAACAGGTCGAGTTTCTGGTAGTTACAGTATAAACGGGAATAGCAATCGTTTTTATTTTTAATATTGGTTTTTTATTGTTTTATCTTTAAGTGATACGTTATCATTCGCTAGAAAGTGTAGAATAAGTTATTATTGTTTAGTTTTAATTTTGTGTTCATATGCTCAAATGTATGTTTGTTTTGTTGTTATGATTTGTGTTCTGTTTATACATATGTATAGAGTTTTAATTGTATTTATATAGTGTAAGGTACATTTATAAAATAGTCCTAGCTATCGCATTAGGTTTATCCTGTAATAATAGTCTTGGAGTTTTAAATAAATAAATGTCAGCAGTGGAAATGTTAAGCGGGATTGTCCGAAGGGGTTACCGCTACCCTGTAACATAAAGGTCTAAGGAAGGATGGGTTTTAGTCAGTAAGAGTCTGACACTTCCTTCCGCTCCACCCAGAGTGGGAAGGATAATTTGATGATTCCCACCCTCAAAAAAAAAGCAGTTGACAACGAGGTATTTGGTCATTCCACATCCTGAGTGAACCCAATATTTTTTGAGGAATAAATCTTAAAAATTAAATCACGTACTTATACCAATAAATAAACAATTTAAAGCATAAATTCACATGACACGTTTATAAACAGTGTCCATGAACCTTCGATCAACTGGTGTGGTTGAATCACCTCGGATAGCGACACTGACCGATGAAACCCATACTTGCGAAAATAAAATAACCTAACATGTTTTTTATTCAAGTTACGAGTGGTCAAGACTACGCACTGCAATAGCCGGTTCTCTTTATTTATCGAGAACTCAGACTAGGCGCAGGAGTGTTCAGATGACACTGCTCAACAAGGCATCACTTACTGATAAAAAGCTGAAGAGTTTTTTTTTTATATTTGTTATTTGAACCTCTTTTTTTTTTGAGGGTGGGCGATCATCCAATAATTTCGCCCGCACTGGGTGGAGCGGAAGGGAGTGTAACCCTTTCGGATAATCCCGCTTACCTTATTTGAACCTCTGGAAATACTTCCGCATTTCCCTTAAACTTAAGGGGAAGATATCACTACATAGTATAAAATAAAGTCGCTTTCTCTGTCCCTATATCCCTATGTATGCTTAAATCTTTAAAACTACGCAACGGATTTTGATGCGGTTTTTTTTAATAGATAGAGTGATTGAAGAGGATGGTTTATGTGTATAATTTGTCGACATATTTTGCGGGCGAAGCCGCGGGCGGAAGCTAGTATAGAATAAAACGCTGGTTAGACTTGCTGTCTTGTATGGATCAGAGTATTGGGCCCTGAACGACATGAATTAAAGCTCTTCTTGCCGATACTACGAGAGGCAACCGTGCTTTAATGCAGTTTGCAATAAATAGCATCATTTACCGATTCATTTCCATTGATCCATATTTACCTACTATTCTTGTTTCCTTTACTATTGTTCTAGTTAATTAACGGTGGACTTTAAACATTAGCAATGGTACATATAACCCTTCGCAAGTCGTCTCTACATTTTAACTACTAACCGAAATAACCGAACTTTCGTTATCTGTCATTCTCATGTTGTTCACACAGATTTTTCTTATAAGTAGTTTGTTCACCCAGTTAAGTACACACACTACACACTTTTTTAAGATCGTTGACATTCTAATATCAGCCGCAATTTTGTTTGACAGAAATATAATTGTTTTTTTTATCACATCTCTTCATAAAGAGCTAGTTTATTCTTCGTAGTAGGAAAATAACTCTTTAATCCCTAGGGATTCATAGTGATTTAATAATAATAATACTATCCTTGGACATACAACGGTATTATTATTGGTTAGAGTTAGACCTAGGTGTATAACAAATTATCCCAAGGGAACGTACTACCGGGATAAAAAGTATGTGTTATCCAGGTCATAAATTACCTCTGTGCCAAATTTCATCCAGGTCTGTTCAGCCTCAGTCAGTACAGAGTCGTATGGTTACTTCACTAGTTACGTCGCGATGACAAATGTCAAAACTTATATTTTGACAACTCTAATGTTACCACGCTTAAAATTTGTACGTTATATCTAGTTATTTTTTTTTTTTTTGGCTAGTTAAAATAAGCTTTAACGTAAGAAATTTTGCACGATTAAAAGGTAGTAAATAGGTATTAAATATATATCCTTGGAAGATCGAAAATAAATCGCCCAATTAGCTGTTGCACTAAACAATTGAATCGTCAATTTGGAGGGACCAACTTTTATAATCAATATCTTTAAAACGATATATGTTTCGGGCAGCCAAAATCAATAATATTAAGGTAGAATTAAGGTATTATAACACTAAGTAGGTAAAACATTCCAGGGAGTAGTATATCAGTTTGGTCCCTCCATCTTGATATCATGATGGAGGGACCAAACATTTTGTTAAAATATTATGTATATGATGAGGTAGCTAAAATTATAGCAAAGGTAGGAAATAGTAGACTAATAGTATTACTTTTTTAGATATGTATGACAGACATTGGAGGCTTGGTCCCTTCATTTTGACGCACACGTTATGCAGCGGGCTAGTAAGATGCGCTATGAAGATGCGCCGCCTGAAGATTGGTGTGATTAGTGTAATATTTTTTTTGTATTCAATTTTGATTCTAATTTTGATTTTAAACTTTAACATCAATTTTCGTAAAAACATAATTAGTCATTTTAATTGGGCATACGGTGCTAACCTATAAGAAATTGTAATACTAACCTTTGATATAAGAGTCTTTATTTTAAAATGTATTAGTACTTATATACAAATTGTTGGCCAGAAATAATAAATAATGCTTGATGAAAAGCTTTCTACTTACAGAATTAACAGCGAACACATGCTTCTCCTTAGTCACGGGATGGACCTGCGACACGGACACGACGCAGGCGCCGCAGCCGCCCTCGTGGCACATCGCCTTCGTGCCATGAAGCTGGAGGTAGTTGCGCAGGTAGTCGTTCAGGGAAGTCTGCGGACTGACCTCTGTTCCCGCTGAAATTAGGAACAGTTGCCTATAATAATATCCTCAGCTGAAAGGTCACCACATTTTTTAATTCGTACTCTCTTATCTATACTAATATTATAAGGAGGAAAACTTTGTTTGTTTGTTTGGTTGTAATGAATAGGCTCAAAAACTACTGGACCGATTTTAAAAATTCTTTCACCGTTGGAAAGCTTAGTTTTCTAGGAGTAACATAGGCTACTTATTATCCCGGGAAAAATAACGGGTCCCACGGGAAAGACCACGGGAGCGAATGTGCTAGTAATATTATAAAGGCAAAAGTTTGTGAGTGAGTGAGTGTGTGTATGTTTTTATGTTTGTCACTTCTTTACGTTCAAACGGCTGAACGGATCTGGATGAAACTTGGCATAAAGGTAGTTTGTGACTTGGATTAACAAATATGATGCTTTTTACCCGACATTCACTCGGCGTAGCCGTTGGCAGCCGCTAGTTACAAGATATACTGGGTGTAACCGAAAGGATATATACATAAAAAAGGATATGCTACAGACCACCAAATTGAACAAGATTTATTTTGGAAACAACTCCGAAATCGTGAAAAAAAACAGCTGTTCCCTACATTTCGATGAGTCACGTGACCAATTTTTAAAACGGAATTTTTAAAACAGCTGTTTTTTTGCCTTTATCGCAAGCTACAAGTCACCCTTAGTTTGTGGCTCACCAAATATAACAATTCAATTGTGATTTTTTGCATAATACACGTTATTATTATATGTATTTCGTGGAACCCGGGGTCCCAGACCTATGGAGGGTGTTCGAGGGTTCGGAGGCAAGTTGCAGATGCTTGTTAGTTGTTTGTGATGAAAATATGATATATTAACACTAGTTTTTGCTTAACCTAAAAATGAAAAGTCATTGCTATCATCATGAATTATGAACAACTTATACTATGGTCTTTCTTTCTTCGTGTGGTTAGTGACTAACCTAGTTTCAGAGGTTTTTATGCTGCCTATGGGCTCTAACTTAGCTTCATAGTACCAACCACATATGCAAACGTAGGAAAGAAATCAACTATTCCACACATTTGTGTTCACAAAAACCGACGAAATGTATGGAGCAGCTGATTTTTGCAAGTGCTTTATTTAAACAGGAACTATTGGAGTTAACGTTACAGGAAATGCGTGACTTACATAATGAACCCCACGTGATTTGCCTCTCCGAAACATTTATTAAAAAAGGTCATGAGAACTATCTCAAGTTATCTGATTTTGAAATGGCAACTAATTTTTGCAGAGAAAAACACAGAGGTGGCACTTGCATTCTAGTTAAAAAGGGTCTGAAGTACAAGGAATTACAGTTTATAAAAACATACGCGTCGGTAAATACGTTCGAAGCATGTGGCATAGAATTAGAAAATAAGAAACTAGTGATTATTTGCTTATACCGTACACCTCAATCCGATCCTAACGAATTTTTAACTAAGTTAGATAGTTTACTACATGACTTAAACAAGAAATATAAATCTAGAACGAGCATAGTTTTAACCGGTGACCTTAATATTAATACCTTGAAGAAAAGCAGAATCACTCAAGACTTTCAAGACTTAGCAAACAATTACAATTTAAAAATTCATATTGAGGTAGCTACTAGGAAATTATCTTGTATAGACCATATATTGAGTAATATACCTGGCGCAATTCCAGCAGTGCTACCACTCCATCTCTCTGATCACGACACAGCACAAATGCTAAGCTTTCCTTCAAGACTTCAGACAGCAAAAGCCGCAATATATCATATTTACAAAAGAGACTACAGTCCAGATAATACTCATAAATTCCGTGAATGCTTACAAAATCTATCCTGGACAGATATTTACAAGGAAAATGATGCAAATACAGCATTCAGCGCTTTCCATGAATTGATATGCTTATTTTACAATCTCTGTTTTCCAAAAGTTAGGATTAAGGTAAACTTAAACAATAAGATGATTTTTTATTATATTTTCGAACAGTCTGAATGAGTTCAGACGATACGTGCTCAGTTCTTGACCGATTTGTTTGTATTTCTGTTACAAAAATATGTTAATTTGTGTAATTGCGTGACTCCATTCAATGTTTTTAATATTGTAGAATTTTATTAAATTTAATTTTTGAACTCATATTTTAATCTATTCTATTCTTTTAATTGTAATTAATGTAATGTGTCCTAATTTATTTGTAATTTTTTTAAATTTATATTTTGCTTTTCCAATTTAATCAACGTTTTTAACTATTTTATATTTACTGTATTTTAATTTAATCACTTGACATTTTAAATTCAATGTAAAAACTAAAAAAAAAAACTAAAAACAAAATTGTTATTGTCGTAAGTATTAATTTCGATTTTAATTTTATTTTATTTTTGATTATACAAGTGCTGTGCACACCTATAAGTGACGAGTTCACCGCAAAACTGTTAAAATAGAATACATATATTGTTGTAATGGTTTGGTGAATAAGTCGTTGGTGTGTCAACAAATAAATAAATAAAAGATAAAGCGAACGTGGATAAGTAAGGGTCTAAAACAGAGCTCTAAAACGAAGCGTTTCTTACGATATCAATACTACAAGACTAAAAATATAATAAACAAGAGTAGATATACCTCATATTCAAATCTATTACAAAAGTGTATCTACAACGCTAAACGCAATGCTAACATAAAGTTCATGAATAATAATGAAAACAAATGTAAAGCCGCATGGACAGTCATTAGAAACGAAATACACACGGATCCCAAAGACAATATTGAACACATTAAAATTGACAACATTAAACTTACCAAACCAGCGGAAATAGCTTCTGCCTTCAATAGTCATTTCACAAATTATATTCCCACTCAAAATTGTACAAATAGTTTCCGCAGTGATACTCTGACTGCTACCTCGATGTTCCTCACACCTATATCCGAAAATGAGGTGACGAAACATTTTATCGTTAAAAAATACAAACTCTGTAGGCTATGATGAACTTAACACCAGAATTATTAAGTCATGTGTTAATGAAATAAGTGGGGTGATGACTTATCTCATTAACCTGTCCTTTTCACAAGGAGTCTTTCCTAGCGCTTTAAAAATATCTGTTGTCAAACCGATATTTAAAAAAGGTGAAAAATGTGACATGAATAATTATCGCCCCATAACACTGATACCCATCATGTCAAAAATCTATGAGAAATGCATGTATCAAAAATTAGTTAACTACTGTGAGAAATTTAATATTATTAAAAAGAGCAATTCGGCTTTCAGAAACGTAAGTCCACGTCCTTAGCCATCTATTCACTTTTGAAAGACATATTGAACAATATTAACAACAAACAGCTAACGACAGGGCTATTCTTTGATCTGTCAAAGGCATTTGATTTGGTTACACATGAAATATTATTACAAAAACTAGAGACTATCGGTGTTAGAGGACTGCCACTTCAGTGGATTTCGTCGTATTTAACTAACAGACAACAGAGAGTCACTGTCACTAAACTTAATGAAAGTTGGGACATGACAGAATATTCGTCTGATTATATAAGTATAAAACGCGGCGTCCCCCAGGGTAGCATATTGGGCCCTATCTTATTTCTGATCTACATAAACGACATTGTTAATGTAACCAATCATAAATGCTTTCTTTTTGCCGATGACATCTCCATAATTGTGACTAACGATAAAAAATATAAATCAGTTTCGGATCATGAAGCGGACATAATTAAAACAATAGACAATCTAATTAACTGGTTAAATAATAATAATTTATCTATTAATCTTTACAAATCACTTTATATACAATTTAATCAATCTTATAATAATACATTTAATTTTAAAATGGACATTTTAATTGAAAAATAACACAAGCGGCACAAACTAAGTTTTTAGGAGTAGTAATTGACGAACATTTAGACTGGAAAGCACAGGTTGATACTGTATGTAATTAAATAAATAAATTTGCCTATGCTTTGAGACAAATAAAAAAAGTGACTAATATAAAAACGGCTGTGATGTCATATCGCGCATATGTTGAGTCCTCACTACGGTACGGACTAATGATGTGGGGAAATAGTACTGACCACAATAGGGCATTAGTCGCCGAAAAGAAATGTTTGCGAGCTATACACGAAGTTCCATCTGACGAATCATGTCGACCAATATTTAAAGAGCTTTGTTTGCTACCGTTACCTTCATTATATGTATATGAAGCATGCATGTTTGTTCAAAAACACAAAGAACTATTTGAAACAGCAGAGGAATTAAGCTCTCGAAGTCGGCGTGACCAATACAGACTTGTGCTGGATGTGCTGCCTCGATCAGCGAAATATAATAAAAACTCTCTGGCTATGTGTGTACGTCTCTATAATAAATTACCAAAAATGTTTAAAACATTAAATTGTAAATTATTTAAAATACAATTATATAAATGGCTCAATAATAATAATTTCTATAGCATTAATGATTATTTTATTATAAATTCAATGTAATTTATTTCAATAGCATAATGTATCTTTAGTATACTTAAGTAAGTTTGCATGCTTTAGTACCTATTAAGCAAAACATGTCCGATCTAATGTATTTAATAACACCTTGTATACCATGTTTTATGCAAATAAAAATATCTTATCTTATCTTATCTTTTAAAACCAATAAGAATGGGGTTGTATAAGTTAGGGGCGCGGATCTACCAATTTCCCCCCAAAGCATGTCCCGAAATAATATAATAATAATAATATAATAATATCCTTGGACATTTCACACAACGCCATAATCGTCCCAAGCTAAGACACCTAATGCTTGTGTTATGGTAACGAGACGAGATGGCTGATAAACTACTTATATACATTTTTTTTTTGTAAATGTAATATACATACATATTATAGATAGAAAAACACCCAGACTCGTAACAAATACTTTCAGGTCGTACAAATATTTGTTCCGTGCGGGAATCGAACCCGCGAACATCACCACATAACATCATGCCTGTATACCCCGAAAGGTTCAAGGGAGTTTCTACTTATATCCTTATGTAGCCATTCCAAGTCAAGTCCCACGTATTGCCATTAACCGGTCACTAACCCAACTGAGAAATACCTAATGGAAAAATCCAATAACTACACTATGTCCGACCTGGGGATCGAATCGGACCGGCTCAGCAGTCATGTTTGCAACCACTTGATTAATGTGGCAGTCGTTCACATTTCTTGTATTTGAAGAAGAATATTATAGGAAGAATGTTTGTTTAGATATAAAATTCTGCCGCAATCAAAAGAAATAAATAAAATTGAAGTGTCTATAACAGCGTTTTGCTATATGCATAGGAAGGTAGGTACCTATTACGGTATAACAAAGATTTTGTTTATATTTTTGCCTATCTATTTGTCTGTTTGTTCCGGCTAATCTCTCAAACGGCTGGACCAATTTTGACGGAACTTTCACTATTATTATAATTAGTAAGGTGGGCTGTTTTTATTTCAGAAAAATAATTAGCCCATACATAGCCATGAACACGTATGTGTGTTAAAGGCACTGAGCTTAGGATAGCACAATAATTAGTGGCAGTGTTTGTGTTAGGGACCACGCGGGCGAAGCCGCGGGCAGTAGCTAATAATAATAATCCCTGCTTCGAAAGCAGTTGTTCCTTCACAAAGTAAGATATTACAATATCTTCCATTTCTGTAAAAACTATGGTCAACGTAAACTTGTGTAACTAGCTTAAAAAACACGCCCTTAAAAAACAAATGAAAGTTGCTCTCGTTGGGTAAGATGCTGGACAAGTGGCACTAAGTTTAAATACTTTAGCATTTTATTGGCTGTGTCGTAATGACATTTATTGGCTGAACAATATATTGACTAGTAATTTGTCGATTACTGATTAACTATTTACTCATGTAGGAGATTTACTATTATGTTACCATAATAATTATCTAAGCTGTCATTTGTAGATCATTGACAACCGTTACTGGTAGTCAAAAAGTCGAAAAATTCCGACAATTAACCAGTATTTTCAAGGAGTATTTATTTATTTATTGATATAGGTTAGCCAACAATTATTTACACCAAATATTTAAAATTATTTTTGCTTAATATTACGTTTATAAGTGCAACAATTATTTCCAGGCTAACACAGCATACACCAATGATGGTTGTCTATAATACAATATTAAAAGCTAAAAAAGCCTATTCAAGATGTTTTTGGTAATTTGAAATAATAACAACATCAACAAAGAGTATCATGATTGTACATTCATTTCGCTATGTATACACAGTAGTCTATTTACATTCCTAAAAAGACTCAAAATATTAATAATAACTACGTAGAAGTGTATAAAACGGAAGGGCTTTTTTTTTAATAAATCAAAGGGCATCAAAAAATTCTTCCACATCCTGCCATCAACAGGAAAAGTTCCCAAAAGGTTGGCAATGCTGATTCTTTGACCGAAAAATAGGCCAGCCCTCTGGTCACGTGAAGAGTTGACAAACCTCTTGGCGATATCTCGAAATACATAGTGGGCACTCGGACCCCATGGCCCTAGTGTGTCGACCATATAAGTCCCAAACGGGTCGAACATATACTATAAGTCCCAATCAGATTGAAGTATTTGCGCCGTTTGAAATAATGTATTTAAATATTTATTGCACAATCGTGATAATAGTAATCGCTACCTATCAAAACGGCAAGCAGCGTTATCGGTCGATTTGTTTACATAACGTGTTGATTATCTATCATCACTACATAGTATAAAGCAAATATTGTCCTAATGCCGTATGTATGCTTAGATCTTTAAAACTACACAGCGGATTTTGATGCAGTTTTTTTTAATAGATAGAGTGATTCAAGAGGAAGGTTTATGTGTAATTTGTCGAGCTACCTATTATGCTGGCGAAGCCGCGGGCGGAAGCTAGTTCTAATATAAAATGATTATTATTGATTGCACAGTAGGTATTTGCAACCGCGAAATTCAGTGAGAGACAGAAAGGCAGCCAGAGGCAATAATTCTGAGAAACACATGTGTACGACGACCGCGGATAGTACATATTTTGATCAACATACATACAACCTGCTCGACACTGACCTGCTACTTACAAATCTTAAGAAAAATTTAATTTCGCGGGCTACTTTTTTTTTAAGGCTGGGAAATCATCCAATGTCTTCTTCCGCTCTGGGTGGAGAGGAAGGGAGTGTCAGACTTTTACTGACTAAAACCCATCTACGTTCCTTCGTTAGCCCTTTATGTTAACGAAGCCCTTTATGGAACCCCTCCAGGTTTCAATAGCGTGATTTAGGTCGTAAACTCGCCACTATAATTTTTTTATTAATGAATTATATTTTCGCCGGTTTCATACAAAAATAATCTAGTTATCGCGTAAACTTTAATTATTTATAATGTACTGTAATCTCGTATACTGCAAAGATTATTTTTAATAAATTGATTAAGCGCTGCCATAATTAAAAATCCTTCATCAGAAATGCACTAGAAAATGTTACTCTATCGGCGTTCTATTTCTAGCACATTTTTAGTTACGAGACTTTAGCACGTTTTAGCTATAGGCATGCCATTGACGCCATATGACCTAGGCATTGGTAATTAATTAATTTTTTAGAAGAAGGCGTAAAAGTGTTATGTAAGCTTCGATATTCAATACAATTTGGGTAGCCTTTGCCCAACTATGGCAGAATTGGATTCCAGTCCAACTGGTTGCAGCTGGACTGGAATCCAATTCCTATTTTACATAGAGCGACTGCCTGCAGTGGCAGCCTTAGGGGGTGGCGAACTGTGCCTTCGCCCAGGGCCTCGCGCTTGGGGGGGGCCTCGCGCTACAACCCAAACTAATATTTAAAAAAAAAAGTAAAAAATCTATCTAGTCTAAATTAATAGTACATTGTGTAACTTCAGCGAGGGTTTTTAAAGAACCGAGGTTCGTAATTTCGTTACCGTCCGTGATACATACAATGTTTTATATCATACTTGCGAGGAATCAGCTCAGAAAAATAAGCCAAAAATACTTCTTCAGACAGAGAATTAGCTTTTTTGTTATTTCTCCATAGAATAAATTTTTCGTGAGCGGTCAAATATCTTTCTCTGGATTTATCCGGTAAAAGGTTTTCACTGACCAATTTTGCCGTGTTAACTATTTCGGGTGGTGGGTGTACGAGCAATTTCGTCACTAGATGAAGACGATGACATATTTGAATCAGACGTTTTCACTGATTGAAAATGACAAAATGTACAAAAAATACTCGTGAATTGGCGCGTTTTGCATTTTCATATTTTTTTTTTTAATTTGTCAAAGGTAAACTTCCTTGTACATCCAACTGACTGTGTATTTAATTTAATTCTTTTTTTTCTCTGATTGAAAATGACAAAATGTACAAAAAATACTCGTGAAATGGCAGACTTTTTCACTGATTGAAAATGACAAAATGTACTTAAAATACTCGTGAAATGGCGCGTTTTGCATTTTCATAATTATATTTTTTTTTCAAAATGTGTCAAAGGTATACTTCCTTGTACAGCCAACTGACTGTGCATTTAATTTAATTCTTTTTTTTTCAAATATGAAAAAACATTTGATTTTTAAGTAAATTAATTTAAATCACCTAGGAAATTACGTGATGAATGATTCGATGACACAAGATCGACTTTCAGCCCTTGCTATTCTTTCGATCGAACATGACGTTGCTCATTCATTAGATTAGTCTGCTTTAATTAAAGATTTTAGTCTTAAGAAAAGTCGCAAGCATCAGTTTTAAAATTTATCATTTTTATATTTGTTAATTTTGTGATTCTTTAAATATAAATTATTGTTAAATTCAAATTTTATTTGTTTAACTTTAGCATTTCTCCTCAAACATGACATTTAGCTAAATCAAAAAACCAGACCTACTTTCGCAACACATACTTTTCACGAAGGATAAAGGGCCTCGCATAGACCTGCCGCACGTAGCCTCGCAATGGCTAGGGCCGCCGCTGACTGCCTGTCTGACCTCCACAACAGTTACTGGGTAACATTATAATACAATAAAGTAATAATGAAGTACTTACTTTACGCTAGGTTTGCTAAGTCCGAAAAGGTTTTGGGTTCAGAAAACTAGGTAACCAATCAACCTTTTTCGTAGAGAAACATTCAACTGATTCAACTAGATGTTTATAGGGTAAGTTTTCAATGCCCAGCCAAATATTAAAATTATGATCTAACTAGCTTTTGCGAGCGGCTTCGTCCTCGTGTGTGTAGGATATTATCTCACGGGAACCGTAAATTTTTCCGGGATAAAAAGTAGCTTATTGTGTAGTAGTATTGTGCCAAGTTTCATCCAGTTAAGTAGTTTTTGAGTTTATTCGTTACAAATATACTTACAAATCTTTCTTCTTTATAATATTAGTATAGATAAAGATCAAGCCGACGGGGTCATGGTCATGGTTATTGTGTGTAACGTCAACTTTATTACAAAACAATAAGGTTCATGGTCAATTGGGAATCTTTACCAGTTAGGGATAACTTGATGTGCTGTTGGAATTAAAGGAATGCAAATGCCAAGGGCATTGAAGTCGGCAGCAGGAGACTGACAAACCTCCGATTTGCCGACGACATAGTCCTTTTTGCCCCCACAGCTCTGCAACTAGAGACTATGCTTCAAGACCTAAGCACGGCAAGCCTCAAGGTTGGACTCGTGATGAATCGGTCCAAAACTAAAGCCATGACCAACAATGCTAAGCATAGGATCGAGCTGGATGGGCAGGAAATACTTTATGTCGATGAGTACATTTACTTGGGCCAGTTAGTTTCTTTCGAAAACAGGCAAGAGAAAGAAATCGATCGCCGCATCGAAAATGCCTGGAAAAGTTACTGGTCCATGAAGACGCTAATGAAGGGTGATCTACCGATTTCCCTGAAGCGAAAACTTATCGATATGTGTATCCTGCCCGTCCTAACTTACGGTGCTCAGACCTGGTCGCTCACCGAATCGCAAAAGTTCCGCCTTGGGGTTTGCCAAAGAGCTATGGAGCGCAGCGTTTTGGGCATTAAACGAACTGACCGAATACGAAATGCCACGCTACGCTCCAAAACTGGGATCGTTGACGTTAGCAAAAAGGCTGCCAAGCTAAAATGGGATTGGGCGGGTCACGTTAGCCGCATGCATAGTGACCGCTGGGCAATAATCGCTACAAGGTGGGTGCCTGAGGATGGACGGCGCCGTCGAGGCCGGCCCAGGAAGAGGTGGCGAGACGACCTAGACGCATACCACAAGGGATGGATCGAGGTGGCTCAAGAGAAAGATGTCTGGAAGGATTTGGGGGAGGCCTTTGCTCAGCAGTGGGACAGTATAGGCTAAATAAAATAAAATAAAAAAAATGCCTTACCATTATAATGTAATGGCAACATCACACACAATATTTTGACACTATGGTTCGTCTTTTTTCTATGACTCTGTTTGATCTTATATTGTACCATCAATGACGTGCGTCCTCAATTTCAATATAATCTATACTAATATTACAAAGCTGAAGAGTGTTTGTTTCAACGCGGTAATCTCTGGAGCTACTGGTCCGAATTGAAAAAATCTTTTTGTGTTGGATAGTCCATTTATCGAGGAAGGCTATAGGCTATGTAACATCACGCTACGACCAATAGGAGCCAAGCAGCCGGTGAAACCGCGGGAGCATCTAGTAAGTTATATTATAATTTCCGTGTTTCACTTAAATTCAACAGTCTGTACCTACTAAAGGAATACCTTATTCAAAGGCTTATTGGACGACTCGCACGAATTTAACTCGCACGAAACGTGCGAATCGACTACTTTAAAAAATATGTAGTCGATTCGCACGAAGTTCATTTAATGGCGTGCGAATCGACACCTTCACAAATATGTAGTAGGCTATTCGCACACGTAATGTTTTTTATGAAATGCAGTTAAGATAAAGTACACTTGAGTACAGAAGTGGTAAGGTCAAATGTGTTTTACTCGTAATAGATAGATAATGAAAACACAATCTATAATAACAGATCTTTCTTACTTTCAAGTAAATATCTGTTATTTAAACTTCGATTATTTTTTAGTTTTATTTCAGTGATGGCTGAATACGACTGTACTTTAATTTTTTTATTCCTTAAAATGAAATGTGTGCGAATAGCCTACTACATTTTTGTGAGGGAGTCGATTCGCACGCCAATAAATAAAATGTGTGCGAATCGACTACAGAAAAAATGATATTTTTTAAAGTAGTCGATTCGCACGTTTCGTGCGAGTTAAATTCGTGCGAGTCGTCCAATAAGCCATTCAAAGTTCAAATTCATTCCGGATTTGAACTGATGACCTACGGAATTGTTTACTAATAAAATTCATTGTCCCTTAGACTACAGTGTTCTATTTGGTTAAGCATCTTCTTGACTATATTTTTTTTGCATTAAGAAGTTTCACAATAATTCGTAATAAGTAAACACACATTAACATAACTACAACAAAAAAACGACTACAACACACAGCATAACATATTTCCATATTCAAATCTTAAAATAAAATTTAAAAAAAACTCACTCAAAGAATATTGATCGCCGTTAACAGTGAAATTAATTCTATCCATGTTCTTGTCACATCAAAACATTGTTATAATCACATGCACAACACGAAAAAAATAAAATAAAACGATTAAATAATCAAAATTATAATGTCGTGGTCACACTGGACTTGATCGTGACGCGCGCGGGCGCATACTGCGTGTATACGAAAGGCTACCGGCTTGAGACGTAGATGTTATCACAGAATACATACCATAAAGATACTGCACTGTCCGTGTTTATAGTTTTGACAACGCACACATGAACAGAGTATGTTTATTTAAGTTTAGGGGGAAATAAGGGGGCTTGTTCGAAGTTGCGGCGCAGTTTGCAAAAGATGTCACACTGCTCATCTTTTCTAGTTGTAGCATGTCTGTCTAGTCACAGTCAAAGTCAAAGTTTCATTTGTAAAACATTGGTATAAAAATGGGTGTTATTATAGGTACGGAGATCTCTATGTTTTGCCATTAACGGCGTACAAATATCTAATAGAAATTCCAATTGACGACACGGTTGGCGCAGTGGTTGAGCGATTGACTGCTGCGTAGCATGTCGCGGGTTCGATTCCCGCACGGAACAAATATTTGTACGACCTACAAGTATTTGTTCCGGGTGTTTCTCTATCTATAATAATATGTATGTATTTACAAAAAAAATGTATATAAGTAGTTTATCAGCCATCTCTTTACACAAGCATTAGGTTGCTTAGCTTGGGACTATATGGCGTTGTGTGAAATGTCCAAGGATAATTATAATAATGGTTCTAGTGCTTCTGACATCCCATCCGTGCCCTAAAATACATCTCTGTTTTTTGGTTTGTCATCGTTAGTGAGTTTCATCACGTCTGTATGTTTTGCTAGTTAATTTAAATTGACCTATATCACCGTTGTATTCATACTCCGGAAACTCGCCGAGCTCATCGGTTAGTGAGCTGGACCACAGTACGTTCTACATACGAATACCTACTTATTTATTTGTTATTTGTTCTAGAGTGACATTGGTTGGGATTTCTTGCAAGCTAACGTTTGTTCAAAAATTTTGTGATGGAAGAGTAAACAAACCTAAAAATCTGACTACTAAAAATCACGGTCTAATAATACGAAACAAGGACATAGTCTCATCCGCAATTTTTATGTACAAGCTATTTAATATAATATTTTGTCTTTTATATAAACATGTATTTTATACATACATATTCATAGTGTGTTCAGAGGACAGCTAAGGTCATAATATGCCACTTTGTCCTCAAGTGATAAGATTGGTTAATACTGTTATAATGTATTGTTTTGTAAGACCTAATACTACTACTATCTATAAGAACTAATGGCTGAGTGGTGTGACTGTCGGACTGCCAAGTCATACATCTGGCGTTCGAACCCAAGGCATGCCACCTCTGATTTTACGGATTCATGTGCGTATTGTGTAATTATCACTTGCTTAAAATCGGTGAAGAAAAACATCGTGAGGAAACCAGCATGTCTGAGAGATATTTCTCAACAGCATGTGAAGCTAAGTCAGAGGCAAATGGGCAGCATGAAAACTCTAACACTAGGTTAGTCACTGGCCACACGAAAAGAAGAAGTAAGGACCTACTCTTACAATACAATACATTCTACAGGCTTACGACCACACAGCAATCATCCAAATTTATTACATACTTATAACATTACATGACCCTTGTTATTCCCGAATGGTTGCGCAGAGGTGCACCTATTGTACACTCACATTTCTCCAGTTATGTTTAAGTCCCATGTAATAGGCGGCGATACTATTGCCATCTACCGGGCACAAATCCAAACTCCAGGCTGCTACTAAAGGGCACGCCACGATAGTGGCGGTAAGGCCCCTCTTTGAGGAGTGGCTAGAGAGGCGTCACGGCGCCCTCACCTTCCGCCTGACGCAGGTCCTCACCGGACATGGATGTTTCGGGAGGTTCCTGCACATCATCAGGCGGGAGGAAACGCCCGGGTGTCACCACTGCGAGGATCGCCCAGAGGACACGGTAGAGCACACGGTGCAAACCTGCCCCGCTTGGGCGGAGCACCGCCGTGTCCTCGTAGAGGCGATCGGCGGCGGCGACCTCTCGCGCCCGGCCCTGGTGTAAGCCATGGTCCGGGGCGAGAGGGAGTGGGGGGCAGTCACCTCCTTCTGCGAAAAAGTTATGCTCGCGAAGGAGGTGGCGGGATGGGAGAGAGAAAGGTCCTCCCGTCCCAGCTGCCGCGGTAGACGCTCCGGGCGTCGGGAGCCACGTGACGACTCCCGGCCACCGTAGGCGCGGGCCTGCGGACGGTGAGTAATGGGTGACTCACCGTCCGATCAGCACCAGACCCGTGCCGTACGGCACGTATATGTTCCACGCGCGCCTCAAAGAGATGTCAGCATATGAAGGGGCCCCTCAGGGCCAAGCCTGCCGGGTAAGCGGGATTGTCCGAAAGGGTTACCGCTACCCCGGAACATAAAGGGCTACGGAAGGAACATGGATGGGTTTTAGTCAGTAAGAGTCTGACACTCCCTTCCGCTCCACCCAGAGCGGGAGCAGTCATTGGATGATTTCCCAGCCTTAAAAAAAAAAAAAAAAAAGGCTGCTACTAAGAAATTCCAGATGGAAAAAGCCCAATACTTTGCCCGACTCGGAAATCAAATCTATGATCTCTTGAGGAGCTCGTGGCTAAGTAATAACAGCCGCACAGGTCGATCCAGCAGGTTAAGCTATGCGTGCCGGGGTTGACCGTGGATGGGTGACCATCTTTACATACCGACACTCCTCCTTGGTAAGTTGTAGTCGTTACGGTCGTCAGAAGCCTGGACATCTGACAGTCAGTCTTACCAAGGGGTATCGTATTACCTATATAGTTAATGGGTTGTGCAGGTCAGATAGGCGGTCGCTCCATGTAAAATACTGGTAGTCAGCTGCATCCGGTTAGACTGGAAGCCGACCCTAACATAGTTGGGAAAAGGCTAGGCAGATTGATTGATATTGATCTCTTGAACAGCAGTAGCGCTTGCGGCCATGAATCATAAATATTGTACACTTAAAAATAGTAAACAAAAGATCTACAGAACTCTGCGTAAACGTGCCACAAACCAGTTCACGCTGTCGATAACAAACAGAAAAATGGAGTAAAAAGTATCGAATAGAAAAGTTCAATCGAATACAATGAGCTGGCGATGACGGAAAAAATCAACGGCAACTTGGAATGTGTGACGAGAATGTTTTTTATCAACGACGCCACTTATCTGAAACGTTGGATAGGTGTTTAAGGTATACGGATGGACCCAGAGACTTATTAATATAGGGTTCCGTTCCACATTCAGACCCAGAATAAAAAATAATAGTACTGACCTTCAGCTACGGAAACCCAATGAATAAAATGGTTTATTTCAATCAACAGTAATAATTCCCATTACACAAATCTAAATACAATATATACAACCTAAAACTAAAAAAATATAAGTAAGTATCTATTATGTACAAGTAATTTTTAGGCCAATGTATCAGCATTGCCATCCATCCAACGTGGCAACGCTGCCAGCCTTTTGGGCACATTTCCCACTGACAGCGATGGGGATGAATTTTTTGACGGCCTATGAGCTCTTCCCTTTTTTTACCACTTGTACAGAGGCCAGCACATCAAGTTACCACAATCTGTCAAATTTCTTTGATAGTATCTCAACTTTATTGCAAAGACATAAGGTTCATTTTTAATTGAGAAAATTTGACAATTAGGGATAGCTTGATGTGCTGGCGTCTGTACTTAATAAAATGGTTGAATGAAAGTATAAAAACTTGTACCAATTTATGTACAGACGCCAGCACATTAAGCTCCAATCCCTAACTGTCAAATTTTCCCAATTAAAAATGAACCTTATACTTCGGTAATAAAGTTGAAAATCTATCAAACAAATTTGACAGTTTGCGGTAACTTGATGTGCTGCAACTGTACTTACGACCTACTCACTTGCTAATCAGTGTAATATGTTTAATCTCCTTACTAGGTACTGAAAATATATATTCAAAGCGATGCTACCAAAAATAGAGAACTTCAAGTAACGTGACTAGGAGAGTACCTACCTTATAAGGTCATAGCACAGATATCAACACGGAAAGGGATCGTCACCGTGTCTTGTTCGTGAGCTTGTACCGAGAGGCGACTACGTAACGATTCCGATTAGTGTACGTTGCAGTAAGGTGGTTCATACAAAGAATACTGCACAGCTCGAGTTGATACGTTGACGATCTCTTTCAGAATTTAAGGTCATTGTGTGCTATAGATTTAATTATATACCTACCTTTATGAAATAATCCACACTATATATACCTAATATTATAAATGCGAAAGTAACTCTGTCTTTCTGTCTGTCTGTCTGTCTGTTACCTTTTCACGCCTAAACCACCCAACCGATTTTGCTGAAATTTGGTATGTAGATAGTTTGCATTCATGAGAAGGACATAGGCATATTATTTTTTGGAAATTCAACCCCTAAAAGGGTTACAAGGGGTGGCAAAGTTTGTATGAGAAAAATATTTTTATTGCACATTTTTGCATAGGTAGGGTAGGTAGGGTAGGTAGGGTAGGTAGGGTAGGTAGGGTAGGTAGGGTAGGTAGGGTAGGTAGGGTAGGTAGGGTAGGTAGGGTAGGTAGGGTAGGTAGGGTAGGTAGGGTAGGTAGGGTAGGTAGGGTAGGTAGGGTAGGTAGGGTAGGTAGGGTAGGTAGGGTAGGTAGGGTAGGTAGGGTAGGTAGGGTAGGTAGGGTAGGTAGGGTAGGTAGGGTAGGTAGGGTAGGTAGGGTAGGTAGGGTAGGTAGGGTAGGTAGGGTAGGTAGGGTAGGTAGGGTAGGTAGGGTAGGTAGGGTAGGTAGGGTAGGTAGGGTAGGTAGGGTAGGTAGGGTAGGTAGGGTAGGTAGGGTAGGTAGGGTAGGTAGGGTAGGTAGGGTAGGTAGGGTAGGTAGGGTAGGTAGGGTAGGTAGGGTAGGTAGGGTAGGTAGGGTAGGTAGGGTAGGTAGGGTAGGTAGGGTAGGTAGGGTAGGTAGGGTAGGTAGGGTAGGTAGGGTAGGTAGGGTAGGTAGGGTAGGTAGGGTAGGTAGGGTAGGTAGGGTAGGTAGGGTAGGTAGGGTAGGTAGGGTAGGTAGGGTAGGTAGGGTAGGTAGGATAGGTAGGGTAGGTAGGGTAGGTAGGGTAGGTAGGGTAGGTAGGGTAGGTAGGGTAGGTAGGGTAGGTAGGGTAGGTAGGGTAGGTAGGGTAGGTAGGGTAGGTAGGGTAGGTAGGGTAGGTAGGGTAGGTAGGGTAGGTAGGGTAGGTAGGGTAGGTAGGGTAGGTAGGGTAGGTAGGGTAGGTAGGGTAGGTAGGGTAGGTAGGTTAGGTAGGGTAGGTAGGGTAGGTAGGGTAGGTAGGGTAGGTAGGTATCATAGTTAAGACAGGACAACGTCTGTCGGGTCAGCTAGTTTACCATAAACGAGATTACAAAAGTCGTGAAAAAATTGAGAATAAATTATGGGATTTTGTAATAGTGAAAGAAAAATACAATGTAGATGTAAAAGTAAAGAAAGTCTACACGTTCCAAGCAAACTACTTCACGTGAACAAAGACGTCTCACTATCGATAACAAGTAAAAACAATCGAGTAAAAAGTATTGATTATAAGGCCTCAATCGATCGCAAAAGCCGCACATAGATCCTACAATGAACAGCCGTCGGTGACGCAGAAATGAAATCGAGACCAACTTGGAATGTGCGACTACAGTGAAACAGTTGCATGTTTTGTATCAACTACTTTCCGAGCTGAAACGTTGGAATGGCGATTGAGTTCACACATTTTTGACGGCTACTTTAAAATAATAATGATAGTTATTTATTCAGACTTACGATACCTACTTAAACACAAATCTACACTAATATTACAAAGCTGAAGAATTTGTTTGTTTGAACGCGCTAGTCTCTGGAACTACTGGTCCAAATTGACAAATTCTTTTTGTGTTGGATAGTCCATTTATCGAGGAAGGCTATGTAACATCACGCTACGACCGAAAGGAGCCAAGCAGCGGTGAAACCGCGTGGGAACAGCTAGTCTTAAATACAATACAACCTAAAAGTAAAAAAATATATGTATTAAACTAAATCTATTATGAACAAGTGGTAAAAAAACCGACTTCCAAAACAAACACTACAAAGTGACAAATAATTTTGATTTCGGAAGTCGGTGTCTTCGGTTTTGTATTTTCATTTTTTGCCACCGACTTCCGAAATCAAAATTATTTGTCACTTTGTAGTGTTTGTTTTGGAAGTCGGTTTTATTTTTTGTAAAAAAGTTTTTATTTTTCCCTTTTTAGTTGTGGTACCTACCTACACAACCCCCCCCCCTCCCCCCAAAATTTTAATACCACTACCTGGTATGTAAATTACAGTGACAGGAACTTATTAGAACATCGTCCACATATATTAAGTAGGATTTTTTTTAGATTTTTGTTGATTTTTCAAAAACCGCTTATTCGATTTCGGTAAAATTTTTATGGGACCATTTGGGAAGTATACCCTTTCCAACAAAAAAAGAATTTTTTAAATCGGTTGGCAAGCAACGGAGATATGCGCGAACAAACATAAAAAATACAAACATCCGAATTGAGAACCTCCTCCTTTTTGAAGTCGGTTAAAAAGGGGAAGAACTCATGGGGCGTCAAAAAATTCACCCCCATCGCTGTCAGTGGGAAATGTAGCCAAAAGGCTGGCAGCCTTGCCACGTTGGATGGCAATTCAAATAATGATTGATTTCCCTGATTTTATATCATTTGCTTAATAAGGTCTGTGCCACAGTCAAATCATTATCTATCAAATAAATTAAAATGAAAGCGATCGTTTGTGAAATATTAAGCCAGAAATGTTCAGTGGATTGTTTTGTTTATTTTTTGTTGTGGAATGGGCCTGCTCTTGACCTTGATCACGCCTGATGGAATGCGATGGATAAGATCTATGATATGGCAGGCGTACCCAGAAGTTGCGTGCCGGTAGGTTATGTAAAATTTTCACCGAGTAAACTTAGTAGTGAGTTCAAAATGAGCTACCGCTATCAACAGCTTAGGTAGGTACTTCAAACTCACTACACCAAAGATTTCTCGGTGTGACTTTACAGAATAGCACTACTTTCGTTCCCGCTTTTATTTTTATTTTAAGTCTTGCATTTTTACTTGTACAGACGCCAGCACATCAAGCTATCCCTAACTGTCAAATTTTCTCAATTAAAAATGAACCTTATGTCTTTGCAATAAAGTTGAAATACTATCAAAGAAATTTGACAGATTGTGGTAGCTTGATGTGCTGGCCTCTGTACGTTATCTACATTTCAATTCCATAGCAATTAATAAGTGGAAGTGCGGACACTCCTAATACAAGCAATTCCTTATATATAATAATTTCCAATATATATAATTTCCATTATTGAGAACCGTTGGGCGCTGACCTGGTCATCATCAGACCTTCAGCAGTTATTCTGTAGTAGCAACCGTGATCAATTAGGCAAATGTTGAAAACTGGTGCCTCCAGACTATTTCCATTATTGAGAACCGTTGGGCGCTGACCTGGTCATCATCAGACCTTCAGCAGGTATTCTGTAGTAGCAACCGTGATCAATTAGGCAAATGTTGAAAACTGGTGCCTCCAGACTATTTCCATTATTGAGAACCGTTGGGCGCTGACCTGGTCATCATCAGACCTTCAGCAGGTATTCTATAGTAGCAATGGTGATCAATTAAGCAAATGTTGAAAATTAGTGCCTCCTGACTATTTCCATTATTGAGAACCGTTGGGCGCTGACCTGGTCATCATCAGACCTTCAGCAGGTATTCTGTAGTAGCAACCGTGATCAATTAGGCAAATGTTGAAAACTGGTGCCGCCAGACCATTTCCATTATTGAGAACCGTTGGGCACTGACCTGGTCATCATCAGACCTTCAGCAGGTATTCTGTAGTAGCAACCGTGATCAATTAGGCAAATGTTGAAAACTGGTGCCTCCAGACTATTTCCATTATTGAGAACCGTTGGGCGCTGACCTGGTCATCATCAGACCTTCAGCAGGTATTCTGTAGTAGCAACCGTGATCAATTAGGCAAATGTTGAAAACTGGTGCCTCCCGACTATTTCCATTATTGAGAACCGTTGGGCGCTGACCTGGTCATCATCAGACCTTCAGCAGGTATTCTGTAGTAGCAACCGTGATCAATTAGGCAAATGTTGAAAACTGGTGCCGCCAGACTATTTCCATTATTGAGAACCGTTGGGCGCTGACCTGGTCATCATCAGACCTTCAGCAGGTATTCTGTAGTAGCAACCGTGATCAATTAGGCAAATGTTGAAAACTGGTGCCTCCAGACTATTTCCATTATTGACAACCGTTGAGCGCTGACCTGGTCATCATCAGACCTTCAGCAGGTATTCTGTAGTAGCAACCGTGATCAATTAGGCAAATGTTAAAAACTGGTGCCTCCAGACTATTTCCATTATTGAGAACCGTTGGGCGCTGACCCGGTCATCATCAGACCTTCAGCAGGTATTCTGTAGTAGCAACCGTGATCAATTAGGCAAATGTTAAAAACTGGTGCCTCCAGACTATTTCCATTATTGAGAACCGTTGGGCGCTGACCCGGTCATCATCAGACCTTCAGCTGGTATTCTGTAGTAGCAACCGTGATCAATTAGGCAAATGTTGAAAACTGGTGCCGCCAGACTATTTCCATTATTGAGAACCGTTGGGCGCTGACCTGGTCATCATAAAACCTTCAAAGGCATTCTGTAGTAGCGTACACCTCAGTTCGTTGCGTTTACAAAGCTGTGTCAATGTCAACGTATTCATATCAAACAAAAGAAATACGTAATGTAAGTGAACACAAAGAAATAACTTAGTACATCTGAAAAAGTACGTTCTGCCTCCCAGAGAGCCAATAAATTAGGCAAATACTATGACAATATTGCGTCGCATCTGTGATCTTATCTAATCATCAGTAAATTTTGTTATAGTTTGATTCTCTGTCAGTAGATGGCGCTTTATTTTTAATTACTGTTACAAAGGCCAGATCTTCAAGGTTATCGAGCAATGTAATGCCCTTAAAGGGAGATGTCAAAAAGTATGTATGTAAACGCCCATTGTAAAATTGTTTAAATTTATATTTTATACTCACTGTTTTGTTACTTCTCTATAGCTGTTTTTTTCTATTCTGTCAGACACTGCAAAAAAAAAAGTCGTCCATCAACAAGTTTTTTTAACGTTTTTCAAGGGACAAAATCTTGACTATTAGGTACTAAAGATGTCAAGTGATAGTCCCTCAAGCAAGTATAGGTACACTTAATATCGGTATAAGTATTCGAAGGACGGGCTAACACAATTTTGTTTGTCATAAATAACTATTGTTTATTACTAGCTGCCGATAAGTTTCTAAGACCAGCGAAAAACACCACTTGACATGACAGGGACGAACTCGGTTGTTATTCGGTTATAGGAATACTTAACTTAACTTTTTTGACGTTCAAAAGTGCCTTTCTTTTGCCTATTTGAAATAAATGATTTGACTTTGACTTTGAATTTGACTTAAACAAATGGTTATTTTTAAAAAACTGCAAGTATTGTCGGTTGTAATATGTATTTTCTCATCTTTTATGTATTTTGCATACTGACAGACTAAATATGGTGATATCAAGATTGTGATATACAATCATTACAATAATGTAAAGTGTCTGCACATTTTGAATTTGAATTTTTCAATAAATTCAATCTGTCTAGCTTTTCCGAACTATTATATCTTGGGATCGGCATCCATCTGTCTAAAGTATTTTTATAGTTACCTATGTGTAGTGAAGAACCTAGGTTTATCATATTTTTGGATGAAATTAGAATTATTTAGAATAATAATTAAAAAAATATATATTTCAAACAAGTTACGTGTCGTGTACACCTGTAATTGGTATATATGTCGTAGGATAATTTGATACTTCGAATCTTCGCGGAAATCCTAGGGGTTTTGCGAAAACGCGGATAATTAGACATAGGCGAGAAATTATCAAATCTTACTGGTCAAAGTCAGGATTTTTGCGAAAATACTCGTTATTATAGCAATATTGCGAAACGAAACGCTGGCTGTTATGAAATAAGAACGCTGATTGGTCGGTCAGCGCGTTCAATAAGAGATCGTCTCTGATTGGTTGACGTCTTAATCATCGGCAAACTAGGAACCAATTAGAAGTCAGCCAGCAAAATTGTAGCCAATCAGTGTTGAGCACATCAAATCTTACTATAGTAACGAGTATTTTCGCAAAAATCCTGACTTTGTCCAGTAAGATTTGATAATTTTTCGCCTATGTCTAATTATCCGCGTTTTCGCAAAACCCCTAGGATTTCCGCGAAGATTCGAAGTATCAAATTATCCTACGACATATACATAAGAACCCATACCTGTAATATAAAACATAATATTTAACGTACTAAATATTATAATAATACGCTGTTGGTGTACCTACCTATTTTAAATAAATAAAAAAGTTACAGACGAGAAAGTACATAATGTAGTTGCTATGGTTTAAATTAGGTATGAGATGGATTACAACGAGTTGGCATAAGAGTAAAGACAGGTACTACATAGTTTTGCTGTATCCAAAAGGTCTATACAGGGTGTAACCAAAAGGGTATATACATACAAAAGCATATGCTACAGACCACCAAACTTAACAACTTTTACTGTAGGACCAACTCTGAAATTGCTAAAAAATCAGCTGTTCTATACATTTTTGGTCACGTGACTCGTCGAAAGCAGCTGATTTTTTTTACGAGCTGATGAGTAGTTGAAGCAAGAAGTTAAATCGTTTCTAATAATATAATCTTTAAAGCTGAGAAAACACATCATATTTATTACTAGCTTCTGCCCGCGACTTCGTACGCGGACCCTGTTGCTTATGCCAGCGACAACGGGGTCGCCATTTATGTTATTTTTTATAATTTTTCCCATTTAAATCTTTTATCACACTGAGCTTTAGTTTTATTTCATTCCAAGAACCACCAAAACATACAGTCCATTTGTCATCGTTTTCATTTTGGTAACCGCATTATTATATTCCTCCTCTAGAGACCTAGAAGTCGATGCGTAGATACGCTTGGAACTCAAGCGTAATTCTCTTTCCGTGAACGTCTCTGACTCGCGAGACAATACATAACGTTCACGATCAGCGGTCAGTCGCGCATCATATTCTTCACTGGTCTCTAGAGACCTAATGAATACGCTGAGAACGCAGGCGTGCTTCGCGACCCGAAGAGGTTTCCACGGAGCGAGTTGCAGCCTAATGTTCTCGAACAACATCAAGTCTCTCCTGACGCTCTTCGGTAGATTCTTGGGATCTTATGATCCTCAATCTTTTAGCTCTCTTGGAACATTGGGAAAGATTTGACCTCTTTCTAGGCATGGTCATAGTTTTATTGTGAAGATACCTGATCAATAAAAATCTAAATTAAAATGACTGCTCCCCTGCGTTACCGGGTAGGCTACAGTGTCACGAAGATAAATGGAAAAGGAAATTAAACACTCAAACAACATAAGCCCGAAGGCATATTCATACGATAAAATAAAAAAATATATAGGAGTTTTGGCCAGTAGAGTCAAATTTTCAATGATATACCATCGTCATCGAAAATCAGTCCTAAACTGTTACCGCCTTCACCGCGTGCAGGTACTCCCAGTTTATGTTATTTTATAATTACACAGTAAAATTAGTGATAGCTTTGATTTCCACATCAGATGTTTCTGATCTTCGATTTTTATAAGTCAACAGGAAATGCCCATCATATTGAACAACAAAGACGTCAAAGACGTCATTCTTATATGTGTTATGGTGTAGCTAGGCTCTTGGAGTTCCACAACAGGTGTTCCAGATCTTCGATTTTTATAAGTCAACAGAGAGTGCTCATCAGATTGAACAACTTGTGCTAAGACGTTATTCCTATATGTGTTATGGTGTAGCTAGGCTCTTGGAGTTCCACAACAGGTGTTTCAGATCTTCGATTTTTATAAGTCAACAGGAAATGCCCATCAGACCGAACAACTTTTGCTAAGACGTCATTCCTATATATGTTACAGTGTAGCTGGGCGCTTGGAGTTCCACATCAGGTGTTCCAGGTCTTCAAATTTATTCTCTCAGCAGAAAATGCTAATCACGTGGAACAATTTTTGCTAGGGTATCATTTTTGTATCTCTTATAGTTTAGCTGGTCTGTTGCGGTTCTGCATCAGGTGTTCAAGTTTCCAAGATAAATTATAGCCTATATGTTGCCCAGACTTAATACCTATACAACAAAAAAAAAATCATTCCAATCCGTCCAGTAGTTCCGAAGATTAGCGTGTACAAACAAACAGACAAACAGACATACAGACAAACAGACAAAATTTTTTTTTTGGATTCATGCTCTATTACTGTTTCTAAACCCCCCTCAATTATTATTTTTTTAATATATTCAATGTACAGACAGTTTTTTTACTGTTTTATTATATGTATAGATGATGACACACTGATTGTGAATTACATTCAGTCAAAAAAGTATCGGGAATGGATGATTTGTTTATGGTTCCAAATTCAAATTTTTGTTTTTTTGTAGTGGTTAGATTGGCACAACTGTTTTCCATTTTGGCGCGGAGTTTGAGTTGCATCTGTTATCTATATTAAATACAGTGCTGGTTTTAGTAATATCATATATGTATAGTGTGTATTGCGAATTTCATAGTGGACAAAAATATCGAACAAAGAGTTTGTCTTAAATTTTGCATCGCCAATGGAATTTCGTGTTCGGAGTCACTGAAAATGTTACAGAAGGCTTACGGTGAATCGACTTTATCAAAAACTCGTGCTTATGAGTGGTTCAAAGCGTTCAAAAGCGGTCGAGATGTGATGGAAGATTTGCCTCGCTCTGGTAGGCCGTCAACGTCTGCAACTGAAGTTAACATCGCAAATGTGAAGAAAATAGTGACTGAAAATCCCCATTCAACTCTGAGAGATATAGCCGCCGAACTTTCTGTATCTCACGAGTCGATCCGTACCATTTTAACTAATCATTTGGGTATGAAACATGTTGCTGCTCGGCTAGTCCCAAAAGATCTGAATTTTCTCCAAAAACTCAATCGCATGAAAGTCGTTGAGGACATGCTAGAACGAGTCAGTTCGGACCCAACATTCATGAAACGCATTGTTACTGGTGACGAGACGTGGGTTTACGAGTTTGACATGCAAACTAGTCAACAAGCTTCGGAGTGGCGCCTTCCAACTGAACCGAAACCGAAAAAACCACGCCAAAGTCGATCAAAAGTCAAAGTCATGTTGACTGTTTTCTTTGACTATCGCGGTGTTGTGCACTCTGAATTCTTACCGGAAGGTCTAACGGTAAATAAAGAATATTATTTGAGCGTTATGCGGCGTTTAAGAGAGCAAATTCGACGAAAAAGGCCAGATTTGTGGAAAGAAAATTCTTGGATTTTGCACCACGACAATGCGCCTTCGCACAAGGCTATCATTGTGAACGAATTTTTGACCAAACACTCAACAAATACCATCCAGCAACCACCATATTCACCAGATATGGCTCCTGCTGACTTTTTTCTTTTTCCTAAACTCAAATTACCACTTCGTGGCACCCGTTTTCAATCGATAGAAGACATAAAGGAGAATTCGCGGCGAGAACTGAACTCAATTCCGGAAGCAGCGTTTAAAAAATGTTTTGATGAATGGATTATTCGTTGGCGCAAGTGTATCGTTTCTAAAGGAGCATACTATGAAGGTGATAAAATAAATTTGGATGAATAACAGACATTTTGTGTATTATTGATCTTTTCCCGGTACTTTCTTGACAGAGTAGTATCTACATTAAATACAATTTCTTAGTCATACAGACGATGGCAGCTAATGCATACAATTAGCTGCCACCTTTATTTGATCCCATAATCAAGAAATATCGATTAACCTTATTGAAAGGAGGAAAATATAAGTAAATAATTTACAGCTTTTTATCAAGCTTAGCTATTTTTTGGAAATTAAATTATTTCCCAACACGTAGTAGGAAAATATTATCCAATGTTAGAATAAAAACTCACACGCGATACATTATTTTCAATTTTGTAATTTAATTTTTTGCATTACACTTTAATCTAAGAAATGACCGGCGGAAGTTTTCGACGCTAAATATTATTAGTTATAAGTTTTAAATACTTGTAAATAATATATTATTTTAAGTTTAAGTGTTATATTATTTATTGTACCTAACTGTTTGTAAGTTCGTAAGTAATTAAATTCTTTAAAATCTAAGAAATAATAATATACCCCGTTTTGGTATTTTTACTACGTTCGACATAATTAACACTAAACCACATACGTTATCTATTAGGTAGACATTGACTTAGCAGTACTACCGTGGGCCCTGACACCTGGCCCAAGTAACTAAAGAAACACGGGTATGTTTTAGTTAATAAAAGTCTGGCACGCCTTCCCTCGCCCAGACATGAAGAAGTTATAATATGATGATTTCACAGTTAAATTTAAGTCGTTTACATTTATGTTCGCCTAACTCGTCAAAATGTACTGCATAGCTGTTTTTTTTTTTTTATTTAACCGTGTATAAACGTAGTTTCATAAAAATCCTACTGCCAAACAACACACACCAAGAATTTGACGGAAACCCAAACTTACTAATAAATAAAACAAAATATAAATCGTAATTTCATAAAAATCATATCGACGAACACAACGCACATATATTTTGACGAAATTGAGATCAGACCAAAAGCCTAACTACGTCCCTGTACACTTTTTGACACACTAATCATAACATGTAGATTCAGTTTCACGAACTCTAGTGTTTACAATATTTATTTAGCTTAACGACGGGGGGCAGAGAGGAGGAAGGAATTAGTAACTTAATATCCCGTTGGCCAGTATGTATGGTACTCTATACTAAGCGCTAGGAGGATAAAGTTGTGTAGTGTTCACTGTGTGTAAAGTAAAATAGGTGCGTAATAAAAATGTGTTGGTCTGAAAGATGTTGTTACGTTGTCCCCGCGAACTTGGGATGCGTGATAGTGGGGGTTTTCAGTTTCGTAAGTTATTTTTTTTTAATGTTTTCAGTCATAACGGATTGATTATCTGTTGTTAACTGCGCATGAGTGTTTCGTTAATAATTGAGCAGTTAAACTTACCAGACCAGAGGGCTGGCCTATTTTTCGGTCAAAGAATCAGCATTGCCATACAACGTGGCAATGCTGCCAGCCTTTTGGCAACTTTTCCTGTTGACAGCGATGTGGACGAATTTTTTGATGCCCTTTGATTTATTTTATTTTGTTTCCCTTCTGTTATATGTATACTTGTACATAGTTATTAATAATGTTTTAGGTTTATAATATTGGTTAAAAGTTAGGATTCTGGTTAAACTTAAGTTTGTAATTAATTAATTTTTAAGTAATAGTGTACTGCCAGCACGTCAAGTTACACCAATCTGTCAAATTTCTTTGATAGTTTTTCAACTTTGTTACAAAAGTTTAAGGTTTATTTTCAATTGTGAAAAAATTACATTTAGGATTAGCTTGATGTACTGGCGTCTGTACCAACTGATTTTTGACAAGCCTAGTATAAATTGATGTCCCGTCCTAGTCCGTCCGTTACAAGCGAAATACATTTTAACTTCTTCGCTGCAATTAATAAGATAAAAGCTTGGCTCTTAAGCTTAATATCAGACTAGACCCGCAAAATACCAAAAGTACAGTCATAGACTATCCTGTATTAGTAAAACTATTTCTTCGATTGATAAAATGAGACCGCTATACAAAAACAGTCTTGCGTAGGCGTAGAATTATTCTTCGTCTACGCAAGACCGTTTTTTAAGTATAAAGTCGGAAACCTATTTGAAACTGGACAACTGGACGTTGGAGGTGGTTGGTTGGTTGTTGAGGTGACCTCAACGTTGCCTATGCCGAGGTCTTCCAAATTCTTCAACTTCTTTCTCGACTAGTTGGACTTTCTAGATTATTCTACGAGTATGGTATGATGACTGGTGGTGACTATTACACACATTGGTTCATACATAGCTGTATACTATCTGTTAGGTACTAAAACCAGTGCCTATTCAAAAATTGTTTTTCGGTGGTCTGTGTTGCGTCCTACAGCTGGGCAAATCCCTCGCTGTTATGTGTGATCTCTGGCCACATTGCCACTGCAAACGTTTTCAGATCATCACACTACCTTCGGCTTGGTCTTTCAGGCATCCAGTGCGTGACGATCTTTGCCCATCTCTCCGGTTGCGTTCATGTTATTTTGTCCAATATCCACTGTTAAGTAATAACAGCCGCACGGGTCGATTCATTAGGTTAAGCTGCGCTCGCCGGGGTTGGTCCGTGGATGGGTGACCATCTTTACATATCGAACTCCTCCGTGCTTCGGAAAGCACGTTAAGCTGTTGGTCCCGGCTGTAATTCGTGGATCTTTGGCAGTCGTTACGGGTCGTCAGAAGGCCGAAAATCTGGCAGCCAGTCGAACCAAGGGGTATCGTTTAAACGAGTTACTGACTGAGTTGTGGAGGTCAGATAGTTAGTCGCTCCATATAAAATAGGTACCGGTATTCAGCCTTATCCGGTTAGACTGGAAGCCGACCCCAACATAGTTGGGAAAAGGCTAGGCAGATTGATGTTATGTTAAAGTAGTTACAATTGCACTGTATGTAATTTGCCTACACACACATAATATTGCTTTTTAACTTAACGTAAGATGCTAATGTTGGCATATTATATGCAGTTAGGTCATGTAATAATCATGAAATACTTTGCCTATGTAGGCTACTAGGTAAGTTATTACAAGTACCTACCAACTCAATTGTTTATTTAACAAGCTGTTCCTGCAATATTTACCTCATGAACACATTGATATTGATATCCCATGTAGCTACACTCCTCAAACTTACGGAAATGGGCATATTCCATCACTTTCTTGCATTATTATTAGCTTGTATACTATATACCCACGATTGTTTATATGCAACAACAAATACAATGTTCGGGTATTCTCACCTTTTGCGGTGGCGGTGCCAATAAATGAATTATGAATTATTTTTATTAATTGGTCAACCTTATCTCTGCATTATACTCTGCTGACGAGTTAGGTAGCAAATTAAAAAACGTTCCTCCATTTAATATGGAAGATGAGTGAATATTACATCCCGTTCCTCATACTGGTGACCCCAAATTTGAACGCCAGCGCAGCCTTCTTTGCTTTCTTTGGATTGTCCGAAAGGGTTACCGCTACCCCGGAACATAAAGGGCTAAGAAGGAACATGGATGGGTTTTAGTCAGTAAAAGTCTGACACTCCCTTCCGCTCTACCCAGAGCAGGGAGAGTCATTTGGTGATATACGATGCTCAAAAAAAAAACCCTTTAAAAAAAAACTGTAAACAAATGAAAAATGATATCTGCTCTCTATGTTTTTTTTGTTTGTTTGGGAATCTCGTAACTGAACCTAGGAGATTGTCGAATGTTTAACAGGACTTGCCTGTTCGTGCCTCAATAAAATTAAGGCCTTCAGCCAGGACTTACATACATACTAAACGACTATAGGCTAAGGGAAACCCCGTGGAATACGGATTTCAGCTTAGGGCGGCGCTGGTGGAAGGCGTGGTGAAAAGGACGAATTTAAAGCAACCGGCTCAGCGAAGCGGGCTGGTTCGAGCAAGGGTCGGGGCAGGACCTAGAAATTAAACGATTGTGCCAGACCTTGTTGAAAGCTTTCGCTATCGAAGAACAACACGCTGAACACGCCTGTTATCGCGTTACGCTGGAAGCCATAGCTAAGTGCTCTATGAGGCGCTTGTAAATAACTATTTAATAGATTTTCCCGAGAACATTGAGGATGGGAGTGATGGGGCGGTAAACTGTGCTTGAGCGATTTAGGATTTTGCGTGATGCGTAGTTCGCATGTGGTGTCAAACTCCCATCGGTCAGAACGCAAGTGTCTATTAAAGAAGGATTTCCTCATGTTATTTATGTAACCAAGTAGGTAGTAAGTATCGTTATTATATAGAGTAACTATGACATTGAATCAGTGGCGTAACTATAAGGTGGCAGGACTGGCAAAATGCCACGGGCCCCTGGCTAGACCAGGCCCCTGGCCCGAGAGGCTACTAGCTCAAAAGTGACCTAACATTTTTAACAAAATTTAGTAAAAAATTTAAATTTGTTGCCCCACTCAATAGACATTTGCCAAGGGCCTCAGATAGTAACGCCACAGTATTGAATGTTTATTTTCTCCCCACAAAATTATTATGAAACTAACGATTCTATTAATTAAGAACAAACCTTAAATACAATATTATACAATACATACCATGATATCGACTTAGTCATCAATAATTGGTCTTTGTTTAAAATTATTATGGCACGCTATTGAAACCATTTTCCCGTTAGTAATTAAAAGGTGTTAATTTATTTGCTACATATCTCTTCAGTTGACTATTATACTGGATGACCAATTAATAAAACCATCCACGTATTATTCATATTGGCAACACCGCTACCGCTAAAGATGGGAAGACCCAAACGTTGTATTTGATGCATGTAAGGAAAAGTACTGCAAGCTAATAATAACTTAGTATGCAAAAATGTGATGGCCATATGCATTTTTCTGCAAGTTCAGCTGCATGGCATATCGATATATCAATGATTGCGACCGTGAGGTAAATATTAAAGGAACAGCTTAATAAAAAAAGAGTTTAAAACCATTGTTAAAGCTTAAATTAATATAATATTTAAAATAACGCAATATTTTATGTTGGATAAGGTGAAATCTACGGCTACAATCTACTCTTGATGAATATCTATATGATTCGCGACCAAATTTGAATATGAATAATCAATTCAATTATCTAAGTTAGAATTAGCCTCAAATGTCAGCTCACCGTCCGATCAGGACCAGGCTAGTGCCGAACGGCGCGTACATATTCCACGCACTTGAAGGGGCCCGTTAGGGCCGAAGCTTGCCGGGTAAGCGAATTGTCCTAAAGGGTTACCGCTACCCCGGAACATAAAGGGCTAAGGAAGAAACATGGATGGGTTTTAGTCAGTAAGACACTCCCTTCCGCTCCACCCAGACCGGGAGAAGTAATTTAAGATTTCCCACCCTCAAAAAAAAAAAGCCTCAAATGTCATGATTTCTAAATATTGTAGATATTATTGTCTCCCTAAGTGACGTTTGTGTTCGGTACAATCGCAAGTCCGTAACTCCTTCGGAGCCATTGGACAGGGAATGAAGAAAATGTAAAGAATCCTACAGCATTTATACTGCAGCTTTGGAAGTCTGTAGTAGGCTGCAACGGCCACATACTGTAGGTTCTAGGGATTTTAGTCAGATCAAACGGGGCATCCGTTTGAACTCACCAAAATCACATTTTGCTTAAAATTTTTGCGACAAGCTCGATCACCGGTATAAATGGACTCTTATAACTACTGTGTGCCTAATGAGATTTTTAATGAATACTTAGTATGTTCGCGTTGGACCTCAGGCCAGGTAAGAATCTCGCCATGAAATCTTAAAGAGTGAGCTGTCAATAGTGTCAATACCTAGCATCAGAAGGTCGATTCTGTAAAAATCTCATCGTGAAACTTAGGTGAGGTTTTACATAATAGATTTGCCTTAATAAAATGCTTCTTGTGCCTTCTAGATCCTCTCTCTGTTCGCGCTGGCAACATCGATCGCGTTCTTCATCATTGAGAGTAAGCAGACGCCGCAGCTGTCGGCCGAGAGCATCCACTTCGCCAGGATCTTCGGCCTGAATATGAACGTGTCTTCGGCACACATTATCCTATCCATCGCGATTATTGTGGCACTGCTGTGGATGCTGTTTTCCATCTTGCTGGTGATTGGCGTTACGAAGGTAAGAAAAGAAAGAAAAGTAGTATTCACTAATTGGGATGATACCTGGATAAAAAAACGACATTATATTAAGTCCGTCAATCCGATAATTAAAAAATATTACTCTCGTATTTTTTGCCTTATCATATTAACAAAAAAATACTGAGATAATAATAAGAGTAAGTATAAAAACTACATTCTCGTGACCTCACGCCACATTTTGGATAACATAAAAAAGCAAACATACGTGTCCAATATTTTTTGTAAATATAGCTTACGGACTAAAAAAATCTAGTCATCTTCCCTAATGTCCCATTACAGGGCAAATACCTATTCTCATACATTGATCACTGCGCTTGCTCAAGTCGGGTTGGCGATTTCAAAATAATAAGTCCTGCTGGTTTCCTCACATTGTCTTTAGAACGGCTGCACCGATTCTAAAATGTTTGTATTAGTCCGAATTAGGTCCGGAAAATTGGTGTAGGTTCTTGAAAAATTGGAAATTCGGGAAATACTGTAAGTCCTTTTCTATGGGATTATGTATGAATTATGGAAAAATTTGGACAGGACCACGTCATACTATCAGGTCAGCTAGTGACACATATATTAATTAGGTATCCTTGTGGACACGTATGTAAGAACTTTTTTTTTTGAGTGTGGAAATCATCAAATGTTCCCTCCCACTCTGGGTGGAGCGGAAGGGAGTGTCAGACTCGTACTGACTAAAACCCATCCACGATCCTTACGTAGCCCTTTATGAGGTAGCGGTAACCCTTTTCGGACAATCCCGCTTACCATGTATGTAGGCACTAAAGGCCAATTTCACCGAAGAAACTAATCGTGGTCAGTGCATCTAAGCCGCGTTCAAAAGCTGTCAGTGCCAATATTCCATAACAGTAATGTTGCTCTTGAACGCGGTTTATATGCTGATCGCGTTCAGTTTCATTAATGAAATTCGCCCTTAGAATAGAATATTTTTATTTACGTTAAATAAAATACGGTACAATAATGGTGTGATGCACTTGCGGCCGTTTTATCGTTTAACCGCATTAAACGCTAGGCATTGAAGCTACCTGTTGTATCCTTTACAAACGAAGTAGGTATTTACCCAACGGCAGAATAGTCACGTACTCTATTTATGTACAGAGGCCAGCACATCAAGTGACCACAATCTGTCAAATTTATTTGATAGTATTTCAACTTTATTGCAAAGATATAAGGTTCATTTTTAATTGAGAAATTTTGACAGTTAGGGATAGCTTGATGTGCTGGCGTCTGTACATTGTATATACAACAAACAAAAGAACCATACAGGAAATGTTATTAATTGCTGGATTTGCCCGTGGTTTCGTCTCGGTGAATGTCGGAAAATGTTCCAAGGAAACGTGCTACCGGATTCAAAAATACTCTGTCTGTTAATCCAGGTGATAAACTTATTATTTAGATTTTACAAAATCCTCAGACGTCAGCTAGGAAACTATTCTAATTGACTATTTGAAACGGTCAAAAATAAAATATGAAATCACATAGAAAAACGACCGCTCGTCCTTAAAACTTCCATCACCGTACAGAAATTAAATATTATGCGAAGATAATTATAATTGTAAAATTGCATTTAATGCTAATAAGTATTCCATTTGATTCTAAAAATCCGTGACGTCACATTGTTATATTTCATACAAAATCACGTACAAATTCCGCATTTTGACAGTTCATAAAAAGTATCGTTATTGCTCGAATGCAGCCAGTAATTTTCTAACAAACCAGCTACATACAACATAAAGTTGCATCCAGGTTCTACAGTACATTAAATAGGTTGTAAACCTCATAGGAAAATAGATACATTGACGCATTCCTGCATGCCAACCCAGTGATAAGACCACAAAATTTAAATGATTCAGAATACCACAGAAACAATAATAACCTTTATGGTTTTGTGTTAAATGGGGATAATAACAATCATAGTTAGTTGAGTAGATTGAAGTTTATGCTAATGAAATAATTTAGTCATATCCGATTCAAAATGATATGTTATTTGGCCAAAGAATTAGCATTGCCATTCAACGTGGCAATGCTGCCAGTCTTCTGGGCACGTTTCCGGACACCAGCGATGCGGACTAGACGCGTAAGTGTCCTTTTTGTTTTCGTATTTATTTGTTTATAGTTAGTTATATAGTCATTTAATTTACGTATATACAAGTTGTTATTATGTAGAAACTAGCTGACCCGACAGACGTTGTCCTGTCTTAACTGTGATACCCACCCTACCTACCCTACCTACCTACCTACCCTACCTACCTACCCTACCTACCTACCCTACCTACCCTACCTACCTACCTACCTACCCTACCTACCTACCCTACCTACCTAAGTACTTACCCTACCTACCTACCCTACCTACCCACCCTACCTACCCTACCTACCTACCTACCCTACCTACCTACCTACCTACCCTACCTACCTACCCTACCTACCTACCTACCCTACCTACCTACCTACCCTACCTAAAAATAAAAAAAAAATTAAAAAACAAAAAAAAATGTATTCTGCTATTCAGGGCGGAGACAAATCCAACGAAACAAAAACCATGAAAATTGGTCCAGCAGATCTCGAGTTATAACGGAGGGAACAAACCCGACTTTCTTTTATTTATATAGAAGATGTAATAAAATTAAAAGATAAAATCATTCTGCGTTTCCAATCTGGATTTTCGTAACCACGAAAGTCGTATTGCTAAATTATCAGTCAGACAGTTATGTTTGCCTTTTATAAATATAGAACAAAAGAAAAGAAATATATGCTTGGATGTACTTAATAGGTGTTGGACTGGTCAACTTCGAAAACCGAAGTACAGAGGCCAGCACATCAAGCTACCCCAATCTGTCAAATTTCTTTGATAGTTTTTCAACTTTATTCCAAAAGCATAAGGTTCATTTTCGATAGGAAAACATTTACAGTTAGGGACAGTTTGATGTGCTGTCTGTACAACAAAAACCGAAGAAGATTTTTGAATATAGTAGGTAGGTAACTATGGCCTTTTGGTTTGGTGACTTTAAAGTCTTCTTTGTCAACTGGCTACCCTGAAGATCCTACACCTTAGCTGTAGATTTCTGAAATATTATCTTCAATATTTTGACATTATTAACTACAACTTTTATCATAAGATGATATGAATGAACCTCATGAAAAATAGAGCCCGATGACTCAGCGGACCAGAAACGTAAGCGCGAAGATGATGACTATGAAACGTAGTTTAAGCTCTAAGTCTGTAATTTTAGGTTGATTATCGTGAATTTTTAGTTATAAGTGGCAGTGGTAATACACCTCATGAATGAAAAAGTTGAAAACACCATTATTTTTGTTTCCAGAACAATCCAAACTTCGTACTCAGCTACTTCTCATTCGGTATCGTCGTGACAATCGTCTGTCAGCTGAGCGCACTCCTAGTATTGCTACAGAACTGCTGGGTATTGGCGATGGTCCTCTTCATCTCGTCTTGTGAGTAGAAATAATTGTCTCTTGCATGCAGCGCTGGATTTACCCTAGGGGCAGTCGGGGCGAGTGCCCAGGGCGGCAAATTTTTTAGGGCGGCAAAATTTCGAAAGGGAAAAAAAATTGTTTTAGTCTTATCAAGATACAATACAATATAAATTACAGTATAAATTAAAAATATCCATTAATTAATACTTTTTTGACATTATTTTGATTATTGTGACAGTTGTCATATGTCGAGTTTTATTAGACGTGTTTTTACATGACAAATATGTCAAGATTGCAATAACCCGTGTCAGTGGCGGATTTACAGATTTGCCGCCCGTAGGCTATTCAGTTGTGCCGCCTACAAATTTTGATACCATAGTCCACAATCAATTATCAGTTTTCTATCAATAAAATTCCAACTTTATGATTTGTGCTCCATCGTTACATCAACTTTTCCCGTTTAGTTAGTATCTTTGAGGAAATGAGAAATGGTACCTACTGTGTTAGATCCTCTCTAGCTACTCCTCAAAGAGAGTTCTTACGATCACCATTGTGGCGTGCCCTAAATAAATATATCTTTTCTTATTTATTGGTTAGTATTATAATTTTAGTTAAATTATAAAAGCATTATAATACTTTTTTGTGTATAATATATTTTTTTTAATTTACAAATTAAAAAAAAATATATTTCTTATCCGCCACTGACCCGTGTTATGTCACCGAAAGTTAATATTACTTATATTATAAACTTTCGGTGACATAACAGGTCTTATCAAGATTGCTCAATATAAATTAAATAATAATGATAATAATAATAAGATTCAGAAGGCAGTACTCCTCGATACGGCTCGCATTGTGAGGAGGTTCTTGTCTCTGCAGCCCTAACCACCGGTGCCTTGGACCCTGCTCCCGACATCGACAGACCACTATTTTTTATATCTTTAAATGTTTTTTTTTTGTCTTTTTATAAAAATATTTAAAAATATATTAGATAAGAAATGGAATAAATGAACGAATATAATAATAATAAAATTTACTTCAGAATTAATAAATAATTATATAAATTAATAATTATCTGTTTAATTGATAATTCAAGAAATTCAATTCATACATTATTTGTGAATTATAATGTTGGCACTTTTATAAATTAATAGTCTGGAAAATGAAAGTAGACACTCGAATTATTTGAAAACTCCTCTTATCGTATTTGATTATGGATATCTCCGCAACCAATGATCGCACAAAAAGTTAATGGTGTCAAGACCTTTTTTTTTTTAATTTAAACACTCTGAGTCTCTGCAACGAAAATGTGGAAAAAGCTTTGATTTTTTTTCTCATTAAACAATAATTAGGAGCTTTTCAGAGCAATAAACGTGATCCTTTAACTATTCAAAAATTCGATTTAGTGAAACAAAAAAACGGCTGGCTAATTTGGCTCTTTGCAGAGTTTTTGTGGACATATTGAACTGTTAAAGGCACACTTAACATTATTGGTTTTCTTAATATTTTCGACCCAGCAAGGCTAGTCCCCATTAGGCTGATCCAGGGGTACCGGAAGATCTCGGTCATGGCGGCAAGCCTCCTTGCCGGGCTGCCGCCGTGGGATCTGGAGGAGATAGTCCTCGCGCGCCTGTACGCGATCTCATGGCGGCCTGGAAACAGCGACTGTCGCAACCCAGCGCAGGGCACGCCACGATAGTGGCGGTAAGGCCCCTCTTTGAGGAGTGGCTAGAGAGGCGTCACGGTGCCCTCACCTACCGCCTGACGCAGGTTCTCACCGGACATGGATGTTTCGGGAGGTTCCTGCACATAATCAGGCGGGAGGAAACGCCCGGGTGTCACCACTGCGAGGATCGCCCAGGTGACACGGTGGAGCATACAGTGGAAACATGCCCCGCTTGGGTGGAGCACCTCCGCCGCGTGTCCTCGTAGAGGCGATTGGCGGCGGCCTCTCGCACCCAGCATTTTTTTGTTGCTGGTTTTTCTAAGATTGCTCTAAAATCGCTGACGCTATAAAATTTAAAAGTTGTAATCCAAAAACCTTAATTTTTTTTTTCCTATACGACCATCTCGTAGTTACGGTCTGTTGAAAATTGACCAAAATTTTGAATATTTTTTTAATTCCTTAATTTCTTCCAGCAGTGTATAAGTTTAAGTAAAATTCCAGTATTGGGGCGGATTTTTTTCCGGTGCCCAGGGGCGGCATTACGTTTAAATCCGGCCCTGCTTGCATGTTATTGAACTCACCGCGCCGTCAACAATGGATACTTGTAATTAATACCAACGGCATCGTAAGATATGCCATCTGTTTGGGTCGTGGTATTTGGTCAAAAAGTCACCATGGAATCCTTTTTTGTTTTGAGGGTAGGAAATAATCAGATGACTCCTCCCGCTCTGGGTGTAGCGCAGGCAGTGTCAGACTCTTACTGACTAACACCCATCCATGTTCGTTTCTTAGGCCTTTATGTTCCGGGGTAGAGGTGACCATCGTGGCCCCTGGCGCTACTGAAGGAACATGGGTGGACTTTAATAAGTAAAAATCTGACACGCCACCCACAATCCCCGACCGGTAGAAGTTATTTAATGAAATGCCACCCAAAAAAGGAGTGTTGTTGCTATCTCGAAGAAAAACTGAAATATCTCTGGACCACTAAAAATTTGTTATTTACTTGTCAGTATTGCGTAACATACTTTCAATTTTGAAGTATAGAGCTAATCCATTGCTTCGTATGTTCGAAAAAATCGTCTGCCTAACAACGTATATAACGCAAGGAATGTTGTTGAACAGTCAAAATGAATCCCATTGCTACTGTTATTGTGTTAGGCGCAACAAAACAGACAGCTGTGCTGCTGGGGAGTTCGTTGCGCCACTTCTTTTTCCCAGCTAAAGCACTAGGAAGTGGTGAAGGGTGGGCGTTTTTGGGGGACTGTCTTATGTAACTTTGACCTTCAAAAAGTGCTGATTATCAGCCTAGTTTGAATAAATACTTTTGATTTTGATTTTGACGCAATTATCCCGCTGGTCGCGAATGTTAACAATGAGCTGTACGATTACGTCCTTATAACAAACTGACTGGAAAGGAGGTGCATGTGAGACTTCTGGTGGGCTTTCAAAAATTACACATAACATAGTTGTTGTGACAAGAACATGCTGTATACCAAACCACGTGATTATTTATTTGCCTGCTTTGGTATACAAACTTTCGCGAAGCAATACATCTACAAATAACCTTTTTTTTTATACCTATCTTCAATTAAGTTTTTGTTTTATTCCAGTGCTCCACATACACGTCTTGGTGGTCGTGCACACGGTTTACGAACTTATGTTGAGGGGCAAAAACTTCAGATTCAATCAGCGGGAAGATGACGAGGATCTGCTAGCTGACTGCTTCGATGGAGATTCGAGCAGGGTGTAGAATACGTCGTTACTTTAGAAGTCCGTACAGACAGTGTAAAGCATGTGCCGCAAATACATGTACCTCAGCCTAGACCGGCTCGTAGCTACAGAGTCGATTGAAGGTTAAGCTGCACTTACCGAGATCGGTCCTTGGATGGGTGAGGATCAATTACATATCGAGACCTTTAAAGGTCGTTGAGCTGTTGGTCTTGGCTGTTATTTATAGATCTTTGACAGTCGTTACTGATAGTCAGAAGTCTGACAACCAGTCTTACCACGGGGTTACAGTAACTGGGTTGTGAACATCAGATAGGCTGTCGCTCCATGTAAAATCCTGGTAATTAGGTACATCTGAAACAAGAAGCCGATACCAACATAGTTGGAAAAAGGCTAGACAGAATGATTTAGCTTCCTTTGCCTGAGGCATGCGTCACATGCGTGGCATACACTTCTAGCACATGCGTCACACTGTCTTGACGCACGTTAGGACCACAAAGTCTTGTATTCGATAATGTATAATTGTATATATTCCTTAACATAGTTTGACAATGTCGGAGCCTCACTCTATTGGTTGGAGAATCAAAGAGTAGGGCTTTCACATAGTTTGAGTTGATTCTGATAAGAATCTTACTAAAAAAGATGGCGGGATAACAAGAGCTTTGTTTCCGTCATCCCCATGATATTAGACAACTCCAAGTATTTACGGATTCCAACAAACATTCAGGAATTATGTATTTGATTGAGATTGAGATATTATGTTGCTTCAATTAAACCAGATGTGCAAAGTATTTTGTCACATGTGAATTTATTAAATGAAGTACAGTGGCAGCGGATGCCTAGTTAGTATACCTAGGTCTAATAATAATTTTGCCACCAATTATTATTTTTATTTGTCACAGTATGTAGGAACAGATGTATTGGGGCGTGAATACTTAGTACTTACTCTGTTAGCTATAGAAATTAACCTTTTGAACGCGATTGTCAAATATACATAACAAGCAAGCGTATGCCCTGTACGCCAACGACACAAATATGTGACAATGCGGTGCACTACTAACACGAAATAAACAATTAAATCATTAATTTTGTGTGTTTTTGGATAATAATATCTTTATGCTTATAACGTAAGCTCTCGTTCGTATTCAATTGTATGGAACAAATTAAAATACGCCATGGATATTGGGAAATTCATGATAACAAGAAGAAATAAATTTGGTGCTTGGCGTGTAGAGCACGCGCGTGCATTTATGCTCTGGCGTTCAAAAGGTCAAAGTTTCTTTATGTGTAAAAAATTTGTTTTTAATTAAATCCGTACAAAGTGGTACTTTTCCAAAACCAAGAGAATCAGAATCCATAAGGAGAGACTTTCTGAAAGGACATTTTACCCACCTTCCAATTGAAACATACATGTATATACAATATGGAGACCACAAATATGTAAAAAATGAAACCACAAGTAATACTAGTCCATAGAAGTATGGCAACATTAAAAATTGAATTATAAAACGTAAATAAAATAAAATTATTTTCAAACACAGTTGATTTCAACATAAATTCAGACGACAGAATTAACTCGTGCATTAACCCTAGAAGAGCAGCAAGGATGCAAACAGGCGCCAAGTTCATTGAATCATTGTTCTAGTCTCTAGTGGTATAATTCTACAGTGTTCAAATTTCTGAAAAATAAAACTACCTTTTTGACTTAATTACTGGACCGATTATGTTTGTTTTTTGTGTATCGTCAGAAAAGGCCATGGCAAGTATGTGGTTTCATTTATTGCCTTATATATGTGGTCTCCATATTGTATAATAACAATACTAAAAGATTATGTAGATCTCATTACCTACCAAATTGATTATGACTTCGTCTGGAATTTTATATTAAAATAGTTATAGTTATGTTTTTCTTATGGCGAGTTTTCTGTTATCTGTTAGATAATTATAAACAGTTCCTGTTATTTTGTTTATTACTAATCTGATAGTTTGTTTCCCGATTCAGTGAAACGAATTACTAAGACAAACCAAAAATTGCATGCTTTTGTTACCTTGTACGTAAACGTAGCATTAAGTTTAAATTGTACTTATGTTTAAGTTTAAATTGACCTATAGTCTAAGTTATGGTATATTTAAAGTTAAGGACTTGATAATATTTTAAATGTGTTGAACTTTTTGCACCTTAATTCTGAAAAGATGCTCAGATGATGACGTTAAAATGAATACTTACAGTCATGAATGCGATTTGTAACTCGCACGATCGATAACAGTCTGTCGATTCTAGAGATTGACACTTTGAGCTCATTTTAAACTCACTTCACCTGCGTTATCACGGTGAGATTTATCATCCGGAAAGAAAACACTTTCTATGTAAGTGAAACAGTATTATATTTTAGCGTTTTAATAGACATACAGTATCAACAATTAACAAATATTTGACTAGCATTTTACACATCTTTTTTAATAAAATATTATTTACAATAATTAATAAACCGCTTATTTTAAACTATTCTTCTTTAAAAGGCTTATGTTTATAATTTGACACATAATTTGGCTTATTGACTAGCACATTACTTTCATTTAGACTTAATTAAAACAATTAGCTTTTAAATTTTATTATTATCTGTTTGCTGCTGTAAGCTTTGGATTAATAATTATAAAAAACTTTACAATTACAATAGAACATTAAAACATAATTGAAATAAATACGAAACATAATTCAAAACTAATTATTAATTATCAATTATGTTTCTCGTAGCTTTTAGTAAAAACAGAACAATAGATACATACCTAACTAACATTTTGACATCCCTCAATTGGGTATTTGAAAGGGTAGTCAATAACGTTACTTTTTATGAATTGTCAAAACGCGACATTTGTTTGTGATTTGTATGAACTATAACAATGTGACGTCACAGATTATTAGAATCAACGGAAATACTTATTAGCATTAAATGCAATTTTACAATTATATCTTTGCTGAAACGGTGATGAAAGTTTTACAGACGAGCGGTCTTCTATGTCATTTCATATTATTATTTATTATCATTTTTGACCGTCTCTAATAGTCAATTCTTTGGCATTTTAGTAGGCCCTAGCAGTCGAAGTCACATAGCTAGGCCCTTGCTAGTGCTTAGGGCAAGATTCACAGAACGTACTTTACCTTACTCCGTAGTAACGCAGGCTTTTCGTACGAAGCAGAACCTTATTTTTGTATCTATCTTCATATTCGTACAAACTGCTGGCCCCGGGTCCACCCGCGTCAACTTCCATCGCCTATTTTACTCTTTTACGGTGAGAGTTTCCTAAATTCCTTAGTTGACGTCTCCTACATATAATCTACCTCTGTGCCAAATTTCATGTTCATAGGTTTAGTTTTTGAGATTTCATGATTAATCATTGATTGAATGTATGAATGAATGACCTTTTGCTGGAGCCAGCCTGCGTTGCCACTGAGCCTATAGTCGTAAATACGCCCGATCCAGCTTGTCTCTTACTATCCTTCCCCAGAGACGTCCTAAGCTAAGGTCCGTACCCCACAGGGAGTGCCCTTAGCTTAAAGGCGCTTAATTTGTAAGTTTTTATTAAGCCCTGGCTGGAGGCTACAATTCTATCGTGGCATCCACAGGCAAGTCCGGTTAAGCAGTAGACAACCCTATGGTTGAACTGCGCGATGCCATTATCAAAAAAATAAGACAGTGCAGCACACCAGAATCATAACAATTTTATTCGCTCTAAACTTGGACGTAAACTACGTCTACTGCTAGTGAGTGAATGTATGAATGAGAGATCTTTCGCTTTTATTTATATGTATATGTAGATATAGATAAGCGAACCTAAGCAAGCGTTTCATACGGATATGATCATTAATGTTTTGTTGATGAATTTGTTGGTACATGTTCGTTTGTGATGCTAACTTAGCAAGCTGGTCAAAGTGTTATGTGCAACGCTGCATGCTAAAGCACGGTGAAAGAGCGGTGGTCGGAATATAACGGCCGTAATTGACGGTTGTCATGAAAATAATGGCAGTGGGGTTTGAGCTTATAGTGTCAAAAACGCTCTACTAAAACACACCAACTATATTAATAAATAAGTAACATTTCATTGACATCATCCGTCGCTAAATGGTGAACACTATGTGACAGCCACCGCTATTCTAGGAAATCATGTATCCCGCGAAATTCAATTTGCCATACGTTCTTTGCTATTTGCAGGTCAGTATTAGGCTCAATGTTGATGAAAATATGATTCGCGGCTGTAGTAAGCACTTTAAGTACTTATTTACGTACGTGTAATGATTAAACAAGCCTCCTCCACTAAACCAAACTCTTAGCAGTGTGGCTTCGGCCGCTACGACAGATATTATATACAGGGTGGAATTTTGTAATGCCACCTGAAGGAAAAGTACTCTTAATGCTGTAGATAGCAAATTTTACTCAAAGAAAACTTTCCTTTATTTTTGAATAGAAAGAAAAATGCAATCAAAGATTTTCAAAAATTCGCTTGATTCGCTTTTCAAAACAGATTTTAGTTTGTTCGATTCCCGGGTGTGGCCCGGGAATCGAACCAACTAAAATCTGTAAAAATGACACCATGTACTTTTATTGCGTTGATCGTTAGGATCACTTATAAGTATGAAATCTTTCTAAGAAACTTGATAAATTAAATGGGGGAAAACCATGTCCCCTTACCCCTTTACGGGGGTAGTTTCCTTTAAATCCTTTCGTAGCTGACGTCTGCTACTCATAATCTACCTCTGTGCCAAATTTTGTCCGCCTAGATCCAGTAGCTTTTCAGATTAATTAGTGAGTGAATGTATGAATGAGTGACCTTTCGATTTTATGATGCAGAACAGAATGCTGACCAAACAAAAGACGGTTGCCAGGAGGATTATGATTATCAGGACGATTGTACTGAATTCGACTTCTTCTTCTTTAAACTTCTTCTCTGCTGTTGAGTTGCTTGTAGAAACTGTTGCACAGCAGGATGGTATACACGTTGTGCCCTGATAAATAAAAAAGTAAAACATGTTAGCGACATCGCGTATAGAAGGGTAATAGTAAGCGTATTTATAATACCACTGAGCAACATTGCTCTTTTGAGTGTCGATGTATTTTTAACATTTAACTTCTCCTGAAATGGCAGACGCATCGCTGGGCCACTTTTGTTACAAGTCATTGGCGTCGTATTATTTGCTAACCAATGACATAAGATGTCATAACTGTAAAAGGAGTGAGACATAGAACGCTTAATACATCCCTTTAACTAAGCGCCTGACCATTTTTATTTTGAGCAATAATTTGGAGATAAGCATTTCTTGTCGTTGTTTTTTTTTATTATAAATTACTAAAATTAAAGTACCAAACGTCACGGTACAATTAATTATTTTATATGTAACCAACTTGAAGATAATAATTAAATTTATTCATTTAAAAATCGGTCAAACCCCAGGCCTAACAGCTTGTAGAACCTAAAATAAAACTCACCAATATAAACGACCTCAGTGGAAATAGTCCCGGCGCTGAGGCTTGGAGAATTTAGGAAGAAGATGAACATAGAAAGGAGGAAGAATACGATCCACATGATCATATACGCCTTGATGATAACAGGCCGTTCCTGGAAATAGAAAAAAAAACATAATTTAATTAATACCTCACGAACCTTTGTACTAAAGTATTCATAATTAGTTTATGGCCAGTTATCTTATGAAGATGCCCTTCCTAGCTCCAAGAGGTGAGGTAAAGTTACATTCTACTACGTTACTTTTTCCCGCCACGCGTGTCAGAATCCACAAAGTGTTTATGCTAGTGTTATCCGCCCCATCAAATCAGAATAGTGGGGCATATTCCACTGCAAAATTTTAGGCAGTCCACTTTGCCACACCAGGGTGGCGGGCTTGGTGGGGCAAAGTGGAATTACTCGTTTTAAAATGTCACAATTAATTTTATAATTCATGTAAGTATATAAAACATTGTAAAACATTTTAAAAGAGTGGAGCTGTGAACGGTGGAGCTTCTTGCCCATTCTTTTCCATATGAAACTACCTTTTGGAAGGGATGACAAGAATAAATTCTATTTCTTGTTCATTTTGACGTTCAAGAGTGCTTTTCTTGTGCCTATTTGAAATAAATGATTTAACTTTGACTTTGTTGCTCCTAGGCCCACGCTGCCGTACTGTATTTTTTACCCCCATTGAATAATATTAAGTATATTTAGTATGTATTGACGACACGGTTGGCGCAGTGGTTGAGCGATTGACTGCTGCGCACTATGTCGCGGGTTCGATTCCCGCACGGAACAAATATTTGTACGACCTGCAATTATTTGTTACGAGTCTGGGTGTTTTTCTATCTATAATATGTATGTATTTACAAAAACAAAATGTATATAAGTAGTTTATCAGCCATCTCGTTACCATAACACAAGCATTAGGTTGCTTAGCTTGGGACGATATGGCGTTGTGTGAAATGTCCAAGGATATTATTATTATTATTGAAAATCTTACCGTAGAAACTCCATACACGAAGAAGATATCAAACAGAAACTTGATGAGGAACATGAACACCAGAATGATGGACATGGCATACAGCCCCGTGATGCCAGCCTGCATCTCCACGTCACCGGCATACTCCACCGCGGCGTCAATGGCTCCTACTTCTGCTGCTAGTACTATCATCAGAGATAGGAGTGTGAAGGATAGCACCTGCGGAGAGGAAAGACAGTTCAGAAAATAGGTACATTTCACGTGAAGGGAGTTTTGGTTCTTGAGTCTTACTTCTTTCTCTTTTTCGTGTGGTTAGTAACTAACCTGGTGTCAGAGTTTTTATCGTACCCATGGGCGTCTGACTTAGCTTTATATGATGTTGAGAAATATCTCTTAGGCATGTTGGTTAAGGGCACGCCACGAAAGTAAGGAGTGTTTGAGGAGTGGCTAGAGTGGCGTCACGGCGTCCTCACCTACCGCCTGACGCAGGTCCTCACCGGACATGGATGTTTCGGGAGGTTCCTGCACATAATCAGGCGGGAGGAAGCGCCCGGGTGTCAACACTGTGATGATCGCACCGAGCACACGGTGGAAACCTGCCCCGCTTGTAGAGAACAAAAATGGCTAAGGGAGGAACATGGATGAGTTTTAGTTAGTAAGTGTCTGACACTCCCTTCCGCTCCACCCAGAGCGGGAGAAGTCCATGGATGATTTCCCACCCTCAAAAAAAAGGCGTGTTGGTTTCCCCACGTTGTTTTCCTTTACCGATTTTTAAGCAAGTAAAATTATACAATACGCACATAACAGAAAAGTCAAAAAGTCAGAGGTGCATGACTTGGGTTCGAACTCGAGACCTAAGACTTGGTCCCGCCAATAAGCTATCGCTATTACTTCCTCCTGCCCTTGTCCCATGTAACTTGGGGTGACACGTTTATATCTTCCGTTGTCGCCTGTCAGCCGTCACTTTATCATTCAATCCTTGTTCGTTCATATCCCTCACACATTCCATCCATTTTTACTTTGATCTTCCTGTCTATAGACTTTTATATTTCTCACTGTTTCTGTAACATCTCTCCTCCTAAGTGGTTCTTAATAGTCTCGTATCGGCTCGCACTTTATGAGAATAACTCACGCTGTGGTAAAATAATAGCTTCACAAAAGAAGCAAAGTGCGCCAACTGAGTATTGCCACGCTACTCGTGGAGGCAATTATTTTATATATAGCACACTTAACACTAACGACGGTATTTCAGTAACAGTGAAGCTGGATACCTATGTATACTTCATGGTCTAGGTACAGCTTATTCAAATAAACAGTCACATACAAAAAAATTCATAGCGCCTATTAAAAGTGTCGTAGCAAACTCACCGCATTGATGCTTCCCATTATAATGCAGCCAGTCTTCAGATCGAACACAAAACAACATGTTGTCAGCTGAGGGAGACCCATTTTGTTGTCCTGAAACGAAAAGTTATGTTTATTTTTACCTCGTTAGTAGAAGTAGGTACCTACTGCCATTATACCCGTCGCTAAGCAGCATTGCTAAGTTGCGGTTCAAAGGGGCTTGTGAAAATACTGGCACACGACAAAAAAATGCTTGAAATTGGCGAATGAATCCTAGTATTATGGTCTATAGTATCCACGCAGTTTCCATCGTTGTAATAAGCGGGCTATGTTGTTTTAGGGTTTTGTACATCAAAAGACATCCGTCTATCGCCTATTGTAGTTTAATCACATAAAAATATTCGAAACACGCCCAAAAACACTGAACTCTAACAAACAATTACCTATAGTCTGTCACTTTATTTCGATTTTAATAGGCGGAACGTGATGCAAATTATGCAACAATATTAAAAAATGGCGCAGCCGGAAGTCTCTAGCAGTGTTTGATTTGAGTTAAAACTACGTAGTCTTTATAAAGTTCAGATCATTTTTTTGTGAGCTAGCGAGCTGTGCTAAACTTATATGTCAAGGCAAACCAGTACGGAAAACTAGGAACTAGAGTTTTATTAAGCAACAACTTTTGTTGCAGAACCTCCTTAAGTAAATTATGAAGGTGGCAATGACAAATGCACAGAAAAAACACATTTTACAAAAATAAAGTATTTATCTTTTTTTTTTTAAGGCTGGGAAATCATCCAATGACTGCTCCCGCTCTGGGTGGAGCGGAAAGGAGTGTCAGACTCTTACTGACTAAAACCCATCCATGTTCCTTCCGTAGCCCTTTATGTTCCGGGGTAGCGGTAACCCTTTCGGACAATCCCGCTTACCCGGCAGGCTTGGCCCTAAGGGACCCCTTCATATGCTGACATCCCTTTGAGGCGCGCGTGGAACATATACGCGCCGTCCGGCACGGGCCTGGTGCTGATCGGACGGTGAGACCCATTACTCACCGACCGCAGGCCCGCGCCTACGGTGGCCGGGAGTCGTCACGTGAAAGTATTTATCTGTAGCACTCCTTTTGGATCCACCGCAGTCAGGTCAGAGGCCTGTGGTGACCCATTGGGCCTGACTTACAAGTTGTAGGTTCGAAACCAGACAGGCGTTTTATTTTGTGTAAACCACCACTGCTCTGAAAACGGTGAAAGAAAACATTGTCAGGAAACCGGCATGTCTTAGTACAGACGCCAGCACATCAAGCTATCCCTAACTGTCAATTTCCAATTAAAATTGAACCTTACGATTTTGTAATAAAGTTGAAAAACCATCAAAGAAATTTGACACATTGGGCTAACTTGATGCGCTGGCCTCTGTACGTAAAATTCGAAGACAAAGCGACATCTACCAACTCGCACTTGGCACACGTGCTAGATCACGGCCCGCTCTCGATAAAAGGCCTGTGGCTCAGCAGTGGAAACATTATAGACTGATTATGCTATAGCTCATCTATACTAATATTTAAAGAGGAAAGATTTGTATGTAAGTATGTTTGTAATGAATAAACTCAAAAACTACTCGATGAGAACGATCTGGATGAAACTTGGCACAATTAATGATTATAGTCTGGAATATCATATAAGCTACTTTTTATCCCGGTAAATATGTACTGTGTGATAATTTCCTACATACACGCGGGCGCCCCGAACCGCTGGCAAGCTAGTTAAATATAATTATATAATTAATATCTCTACTCGAGCCAGTATTCTACAGAAAATAATGACACTGACAGCTATTAAATGGAGTTAATGTGCTGATTGAGTTTCATTGGTGAAATTCGCCCTTAATGTAACATGTTACTAAAAAGGATGGTAAAACATTGTGGTTTCAATATATCAATGAGATGATTAATAAAACAATAATAAAAATAATGAATAATTAAAAAAATAAACGTTATTACAATGTTCTGATAAAAAACATCTTGGTATATAATTTTATAAAATAAAACGTAATGCATTAATAAATAAAAGGTTTATCAGTACTAACTGCAATAAACAGCCAGTAGTCTACCTCCTCTCTCCTACCTTATCTATGCTGTGCCCGACAGGGTCCATAATTGTGACTAAATTTACTTTCCTTCGACCTTTATACATTATGGTACGCAATAAAGAATTGAGAATTGAGAATTGATTACGTAAACTGTCCCTTTATTCGTACAGACGTGGCTCTATCCCTTTTGTAATGATTCTTCCTAAGAGCAACTATGACGTGATATTTAACCACACTTCTTCTTCTTATTTTAATTCAATTCTAAAACTGTGTTACGGTTTTTTTTTGAGGTTGGGAAATCATCAAATGACTCCTCCCGCTCTGGATGGAGCTAGCGGTAACCCTTTCGGACAATCGCGCTTACCGGACAACCCTGCTTACCACTGTTCCGCGTACTAGTGCGGTAATTTAAAGTAAAAAGCACGCGTGGTAAGTACACTGCGTTGTAAACTTAAAAGCGGTGCAATAAGAGTCAATAAAGCCAATAAAGTAATGTCTACTATGAATATCAAGACACAAGGTTTAAGTTACAAAAATCTAATAAAACTGACTATCAAACTCCCGTCGTCTTCCTAGACAGACAAACGCCTTCAGCCATTTAGTCATCGCGGTCTAGTTTACGGAATTACCATAATTAAGTCACTTACACAAACTCAATTTAATAGACCTCTAGACCTAAGCCCACACAATATGTCGTATACCACATAGGAATCTACACATCACAAAAAAAACATGAAACAAATGAATACCTACAGAATAGAATACAAAACTTCACTAAGTATAACTACATATTTACAGCACGTACCTTTATATACGTTTGCCTACTAAGATGTTCGGTAGTTACTGTGTCACTGTTACTGCTACCCTCACTAGACGGGGTCTCTATGGCGGTGTGTCAAAGACTACACATAAAATCAGATAGGATAGTAGGTCAAGTATTTGTGCAAACTCAGAGAGGACACTTTTTAACTGAGTTGAACAAACAGGTTTCTTTTTTAATGATTGTTTTTTCACCTTTTATGGTGTAGTGTTTTTATTCTGGGTGCATCGTTTCCACATATAATGTTTTATTCACTACATAGTATAAAACAAAGTCGCTTTCTGTCCCTGTATCCCTATGTATGCTTAAATCTTTAAAACTACGCAACGGATTTTGATGTAGTTTTTTTTAATAGATAGAGTGATTGAAGAGGAAGGTTTATGTATGAAATTTGTCAACATATTATGCGGGCGAAGCCGCGGGCAGAAGCTAGTTCATGTATATAAAACATTGTAAAACATTATACAAGAAGTAATCAATTCTATTTCTTGTTCATTTTGAAGTTCAAAAGTGCCGTTCTGGTGGCTATTTGAAATAAATGATTTGACTTTGACTTTAATGGCCTTGCTCCTTGCTTTATTTTCCTGATTCTACGACAACGTGATGTACCCTACCTATAGGTCAAAGTCAAAGTCAAAACATTTATTTCAAATAGGCACAAGAAAAGCACTTTTGAACGTCAAAAATGAACAAGAAATGGAATTGATTCTACTAGTCGCCCCTTCCAAAAGGTAGTTTCGTGTGGAGAAGAATGAGCAAGAAACTCCACCGTTACTCTTTTAAAATGTTTCATAATGTTTTGTATACATGTATTATAACATTATAATTATGTGAAGACGATGCACCCAGAATAGAAACAGTACACCAAAAAGGTGAAAAGAAAAACACATGTAGCAGTGGCAGATAAACTTAATTATGTCATAAGTACATGGTGCTCACTTATTTACAAACATTCTAAAAGTTAATAATAATAAATTAATCAATGTGTGAGATGTTATTCCAATATAATAAAATAATATGGCACAAATTATAAATTATTACCTAATTTACTTAGCAACCAGTTTGATTTTGTCTAGACACTAGATTGTCCTGTGGAGCAGGACCAGCATGGTTTTGATTTATTGGCAAATCAAAGTAAAAATTTTAGTTGTAAAACATAGGTATAAAAATGGGTGTTATAAATATCACAACAAATGGCCGTATTTTATATGTCGTTGGCTTAGAAGCTTGATTGTTTTAAAGCTCCAAGGGACAGTAACTGATATTAATTTCAATTTGAATCCTCCACGCATTCCAAAGAGAACGGATCTTGAGAAACATACACGGGCAGACGACGAAATGATCCTATAAGGATTCGGTTTTGCCTTCTGAGGTTTTATTGGAGGAAAAATACTAGTTTGACAGATTTTGCATATAAAATATGTCTAACTGCCATTTTTATTCTCCAGATAAAAGTTATGAAGTGATAAAAAATCGGCCGTTTTTTTTTTTTTTTTTAAGGCTGGGAAATCATCCAATGACTTCTCCCGCTCTGGGTGGAGCGGAAGGGAGTGTCAGACTCTTACTGACTAAAACCCATCCATGTTCCTTCCGTAGCCCTTTATGTTCCGGGGTAGCGGAAACCCTTTCGGACAATCCCGCTTACCCGGCAGGCTTGGCCCTGAGGGGCCCCTTCATATGCTGACATCTCTTTGAGGCGCGCGTGGAACATATACGCGCCGTCCGGCACGGGTCTGGTGCTGATCGGACGGTGAGTCACCCATTACTCACCGTCCGCAGGCCCGCGCCTACGGTGGCCGGGAGTCGTCACGTGGCTTCCGACGCCCGGGGCGTCTCCTGCGGCGGCTGGGACGGGAGGACCTTTCTCTCTCCCATCCCGCCACCTCCTTCGCGAGCATAACTTTTTCGCAGAAGGAGGTGACTGCCTCCCACTCCCTCTCACCCCGGACCATGGCTTGCACCAGAGCCGGGCGCGAGAGGTCGCCGCCGCCGATCGCCTCTACGAGGACACGGCGGTGCTCTGCCCATGCGGGGCAGGTTTGCACCGTGTGCTCTACCGTGTCCTCTGGGCGATCCTCGCAGTGGTGACACCCGGGCGTTTCCTCCCGCCTGATAATGTGCAGGAACCTCCCGAAACATCCATGTCCGGTGAGGACCTGCGTCAGGCGGTAGGTGAGGGCGCCGTGACGCCTCTCTAGCCACTCCTCAAAGAGGGGCCTTACCGCCACTATCGTGGCGTGCCCTAAAAAAAAAAATCGGCCCTAAGTTATAAAAATAAATCTGTCAGTATTCTCTATTTTTCACGAATTTTTTATTTATATAAATCGCATTAGGTACCAATTAGTAAAAATAAAACATTGTAAGGAAAATATAACAAAATAGGCACGATACCTATATAATTTACATGTGGCCAAGTTTCCGTGCCGGTGAGTGTATTTAATTTTAGACCAACGTACAGCTTAATGTAAAATTCATTTGTATCCTTTTCCTGTCTCTTGAACAGTAATAATTAAATATTTTTCGACAAGAGTTTATTGTACCGTTATTGTACGACTAATTAGAGTGTACTTCCCCATGATCTACCACCACTTATATATACGTGGCAATATTCTTTATTTTTATTTTCATATAATTTTAGTGTAAGAAAGAAATGAAGTTATACAAGAGGTATAGCTCCATCTCTTTCCCAAAGTGGAGCAATTTACTCTTTTCTGTGCTAGATTATAATTTACTCAATAAATTTGTACAACTCCCCCCGTGTGCAATACAGCAACGCATTCAGGGTGCTGTTGCTGCTGTCCCGCTACTGCCACGCATCAGGGATGTTATCAGACGCTTATCGCTCATTATTGCACCAAATGAGCGAAATCTGGATTGTTTCTTTGCCACAATGCGTAAGCGCTGTGCTTCTCTGGTTGCCCCCCTTTTTTTTGAGGGTGGGAAATCATCCAATGATTTCTTCCGCTCTGGGTGGAGCGGAAGGGAGTGTCTGACTCTTACTAAGTAAAACCCATCCATGTTCCTTCCTAAGCCCTTTATGTTCCGCGGGTGCGGTAACCCTTTCGGACAATCCCGCTTACCCGGCAGGCTCGGCCCTAACGGGCCCGCCCCTTCATATGCTGACATCTCTTTGAGGCGGGGGTGGAACATGTACGCACCGTCCGGCACGGGTCTGGTCTTGATCGGACGGTGAGCTACTCATTACTCACCGCCCGCAGGCCCGCGCCTGTGGTAGCCGGGAGTCATCACGTGGCTCCCGATGCCCGGGGAGTCTCCCGCGGTGGCTGGGACGGGAGGACCTTTCCCTCTCCCATCTGGCCACCTTCTTCGCGAGAATGACCGCTTCGCAGATGGAGATGACTGCCTCCAACTCCCTCTTGCTCTAGACCATGGCTTGCACCAGGGCCGGGCGCGAGAGGTCGCCGCCAATCGCCTCTACTAGTACACGGCGGTGCTCCACCCAAGCGGGGCAGGTTTCCACCGTGTGCTCCACCGTGTCCTCTGGGCGATCCACGCAGTGGTGACACCCGGGCGTTTCCTCCCGCCTGATTATACCTCCCGAAACATCCATGTCCGGTGAGGACCTGCGTCAGGCGATAGGTAAGGGCGCCGTGACGCCTCTCTAGCCAAGTAGCCACTCCTTAAAGAGGGCCGACACTATCGTGGCATGTGGTTGGCCCCCTGGATTCGTAAAGGATGGTTTTCCTTGAAGTATATAGGTACTAGCAAAATTGTAATTACTATATTCGAGGAAATTTGAGCGTTCTACTACAATCGTTTAGGTACCTAAATAACTTATTACCGAAACTAAACCTAAAAACTACTTTAGGTTAGGTATTTTGGCCCAGGAGGTAGTCACGATAGTGTATTAATACACCTAATACACACAATAGGTTTAATACAAGTACTAGTAAACGTATATCTAATAAACACTTGGTCTAAATAATTACTTAACTATTCTAGTGACAAAAACCATTGTGTAGATTAGGAACGCATCTTTACAGTATGATGTTCAATAATGCTTAGCCTACATTGTCGCGATGTCGCGAATTACACTTCGCGCGCTCTCTGTTGTACACGACAGTCAGCCCTCGAGCGATCGCGACGTCTGAGAGAGAGAGTGTAGCCGTAGCATTTGAGGACAAATTAATGGTTGCGAAGGAACTTGTTTGTTGTGATGAACAATACCTTCAAAAATTAACTGAAGACTTAAACTGACTTACTCACCTATACCACCTTCCTTGTACTTAGTTATATTCATCTCGTAAGTATATGTACGTAACAGGAAAAAAATCTATCAAGTTTATTAAATAATTGTTTTGCATCATGAACAAGCTCGTAAACAAGTAACAAGTGTTACAAGATTTTTTATAATTGAAGAAGTCACCATCAGGTAGGTACCTAATTCCTCATCATGCACCTGTGCTGTGTTGGCTACCAGTTCAACCGATGTAGTATTCAGCGAAAAGATAAATGGGTGCAGAGGCCAGCACAACAAGCTACCCAATCTGTCAAATTTCTTTGATAGATTTCCAACATTATCACAAAAGAATAAGGTTCATTTTTAATTGGGAGAATTTGACAGTTAGGGATAGCTTGGTGTGCTGGCCGTCTGTACACATCCTAAAACTAAAAAAAAATATCTATAATGTACGAGTGGTAAAAAAGAGGAAGAGCTCATAAGGCGTCAAAAAATTCATCCCCATCGCTATCAGAGGGAAATGGGCCCAAAAGGCTGGCAGCGTTGCCACGTTAGATGCCAATGCTGATTCTTTGACCTAAAAATTTACCCACCCTATGATCACGTGTAGTCTAAAACTTTATTATACTAAACTTAACTTGAACTGAAATTAAACTGAGCTAAGAGAAACATAAAAAACACTTAAAATATACACTGCCTTCAGCGTGAGATCAGGTAGCTATAACAATATAAAATTAATATATTATTATTCGGGCTCTCTAGCCTTTTCCCAACTATATTGGGGTCGGCTTCCAGTCTAACCGGATGCAGCTGAATACCAGTATTGTACATGGATCGACTGCCTATCTGACCTCCACAACCAAGTCACTAACTGGGTAATACGATACCCCTCGGTAAGACTGGCTGTCAGACTGTCGGGCTTCTGACTATCCGTAACGACTGTCAAAGATCCAGGAATGACAGCCGGGACCAACGGCTTCACGTGTTTTCCGAGGCACGGAGGAATCTCCATATCTAAAGATGGTCACCCATCCACAGACCAGCCCCGGCAAGCGTAGCTTGACCTGATGGATCGATCCGTGCGGCTGTTATTACTGAGCCACGAGCTCCTCTTACTACTTAGCCACGAGCTGCTCTAATTACTTAGCCACGAGATCCTCTAATATATATTATTATTATCGTAACTAAATATAAAATCAGCCCATCTATTCTTATTATCTACCAAATTATTATACGAAAAACAAAATTTTGTACGTTGTGTCTCATCTACTTAATACACATTGCTAGTCTGTGGCGCATCAGGCGCCGTTATGTCTGAAATTTTAATCAATAGTATGTACCAGTCTAGGATTCTGGACCTATTAGGTTTTTTGGTTAATGTAGGCAGGTTAGAGATCCAGCCCGAGATGTGGCCTATCTAGGGGTGACAGTATGAGGGTCTGATTCTCGTAGTTGTGTGCTAAGTATTAACTTTATGTTTTAACGCTTTGAACGAGCTTCATCTTTTTGACTGACCGACCCTTTTTTTTGAGGGTGTGAAATTACCAAATGACTCCTCCCGGAAGGGAGTGTCAACATGGGTTGGTTTTAGTCACTATTAATGTTTAAACCAACCCATGTTTCTTTCTTAGCCCTTTATGTTCCGGGATGGCGGTAACTTTTTCAGACAATCCCGCTGACTGATCGACTCCCTTTTTTTTCTTTTTTAGGGTGGGAAATTATCAAATGACTCCTCCGGTCTGGGTGGCGGAAGGGAGTGTCAAACTCGTACTGACTAAATCCCATCCATGTTCCTTCCGTAGCCCTTTATGTTCCGGGGTAGCGGTAACCATTTCGGACAATTCCGCTAACTAACAATTCATTCTGTAGTTGGTCTGTCTGAAACATTGATATATAAAAACATCAATGGTCTGAAACAATACTGAGTTTTATGCCGTGTTTGTAAGCAAGACTGGGTAAAGGTGACTGAGTAAGCTGATTGAGTGTTCTCTATTTTTTTGATACCAACCCCACAAAAAAAGCTGCCAGTATTTATAGATAAATATATAGATAAATAAAAAAATAATATGTTTGTATAGATAGGTAAGTACAGAGGCAAACACAAACAAAACAAAAATGACCCTTATGTCCTTGCAATAAGGTTGAAATAACTTTATTGCAAGGACATAAGGGTCATTTTTAATTGAAAAAAATTGACAGTTAGGGATAGTTTGATGTGCTGGCGTCTGTACCTATCTATACAAACTATATCTAATATAAACTATATGTAATTAAACTATTAAAAAAAACGCAGTAATAGTTTAATTTAGTCAAGATTGTTTAATATTTAATTAATATTCATATATTTATTTCCATTCCATAATGTTTAACCCATTAGATGTTCGCCGATTAGAAGCCGTTTGCTTGTAAGAGCTCAACGACTTATAGGATATTTATTGTCGTTTCGAGAGAATTTTTCGTATACACTTATGGGGTTCTTACGACATTTGAGGGGTTAAAAACCATAAAATAAATGTCTTAAACTTAAACAATTACGTACCCTGTAGGGTAGGTACAGCGAAAAGAATAAAATTAATTCTTATAATAACCATTCAATTGTAAGGAATATAAAGTTTTAAATAATTTATTAACATCCATCTGCCCGCTAATGTCATATTAAACAAAATGTATATCAAGCAAATCTAACGCAGAGCAAGTTCCTAGGCATAAGCCCCTAGGGTCTAGCGGGTTATAATTAATATTGTACTCTTTCATTTTGATCGGCTGTAACTTTAACTTAACAATTTGTATGAAAATATTTTCATTTTTTTTCTGTTTAATTGATAGGTAATTATGTAGGTAGGTCTAGGTATAGACAGCACTGATAGCCTAGTGGTGTGACCGTTGAACTGCCAGTCTTAGGTCTCGATTTCGAACCCAAGCCACGTACCTCTGATTTTTCGGATTCTTCTTCTTCGTGTGGTTAGAGACTAACCAGGTATCAAAGTTTTAATGCTGCCCATGGGCCTCTGATTTAGCATCACATGCTGTTGAGAAATATCTCTCGGGCATGCCGGTTTCCTCACGATGTTTTCCTTCACGGATTTATGTGCGTATTGTATAAATATCACTTGCTTCAAAACGGTGAAGGAAAACATTGTGAGTAAACCAGGTTATCTGGGAGATATTTGTTAACAGCATGTGAAGCTAAGTTAGAGGCCCATGGGCAGCATAAAAACTCTGACACCAGGTTAGTCACTAACCACACGAAAAGAAGAAGATTGTATAGGTCAAAGTCCAAGGGCAAATGATTAGGTTTTAGTTACCATGGACGAATAAAATAATTAAATTATGCAATATAATATACTAAGTTAGTGAAATTTAAGTAAGTACGTATCAATAAAATTTGTTAATGACATAAATATAACAAAATTATTGTTTACTCTGTATTTGCAAAATTGTCCATAGTCTCACCCATAGACAAATCGCTCAACCGCTGTTTCCACATAATCTGTGGCGGTAATGGCGGTATACGAGTATCATCGCAACAGCTGATTGGTAGTTGGGGCGCGTACCTCCGCTTAAGGATATCGGTTCTAATCATGATATAACCTGGCAATGACCTGCAAATTGCTAAAAATGAAAGAAAATTTAAATTTAGCGGCTCATCTTTGCGTATCCACTTTAATATTTGTACCCCTTTAGAAAAACCAGCGCTGAGTTATAAAAACAAGTAGGTACGTTGATATAAAATGGCTCCCAGGGACTAATAATGAATTCAATTACCAAGTCGATTGAGTAATTAAGCCACTTAGAAACACTGTAAGGCGGCGGTTAGTCCAGTGAATTACCTAATTTATGATGACATACGTTTATCTTATTTAGAAGGGGGCTACGAGAGACGGGCCTACTTCTCTCATAGCCACGAACTTAATAAAATTACCTTATATATTGTAATACTGCCTAGTTGATCTAGTGATCGCAAGCGCTGCTACTAATTAGGTCCTGGGTTCGATTCGGGTGGTGCAATGTGTCATTGGGTTGGGGTCTGGATTTGTGCCCAATTGACTATTTGAAACGATCAAAAATTTAATATGAAATCACATAGAAAAAAAGACCGCTCGTCTTAAAAATTATAAACTATATTTCATACAATTCACGTACAAATTACGCGTTTTGACAATTCATAAAACGTAACGTTATTGACTACCCTTTCAAATACCCGATTGATGACAATGGGCTCGCCCCTATTAGATGGGACTCAAACATACTGGCGCAATGTGGTTGTTAAAGAGTCTGACACTCCCTTCCGCTCCACCCAGAGCGGGAGCAGTCATTGGATGATTTCCCAGCCTTAAAAAAAAAAAAATACTATAGGTATATCTCTACCTAACCCTTCGGGGATTACAAGCGTGATGTTTTATGTTATAAGTAGTAGTCTGTTATTCATTTAGGACTCTCGCGGGTAATCAGAAGGCTGAAATTCCAACACTACAGTAACACGTTAATGTTCAACTAAATTCTTGGTGATACCTTCAATATTATCTACTTAGGTTATTTTCAGAAGTAAGTAATAGTTCTTTTGCTGGGCACCGACTGAAGCTGAAAAGAAAACATTGCTATCTCTTTCTTCCAAAGGAAAGGTCCTGGAAGAAAATTAGAACATTCATGTGTTTGGTACACCAAAACGTGAAGTTGAAAGCATCGCAGCATATGGTCTTTTTAACCAGTGGGATTGTCCGAAAGGGTTACCGCTATCCCGGAACATTAGCCCTTTATGTAGGTAGGTATAGTGTATTTTTCTTTAGTTGTCTCATTTGGTAAACAAATGTCGCGACTAATATTAAGATTTCTAGGTAATGTATATGTCTCTGAAACATTTTTTTTAAATAATTCTTGCCTTAAGTGTATTATTCAAAGTTCGAGACGTTTATGTTTAACTCAAAGTGTTTGATTGATACGAAAAATCAGAATTTTCGTCCCGTGTTTGTTTACCAAATTGGACACTGTAAAAGTAATACACTATAGTTAGGAAGGAACATGGATGCGTTTTAGTCGGTAAGAGTCTGACACTCTCTTCCGCTGCACCCAGAGCGGGAGGAGTCATTTGATGATTTCCCACCCTCAAACAAAAAATGGCGGAGGAGATGTCTCATTTTGACCGTATACAAGGTCCCGTTAAAATAGATGGACAAATAAGACAGCGTTTAGTATGTCTAACCAAAGATCTCCAAACAAAGAAACACTGATTAAACGCATCCATTAAGGGTAGGTCCTTGCACACTTCTTGTAAGTATCTTACACGTATTTCTTAGTACTTTTTTTACCATTGCCCTTATTTTGGTGGTCTTAATGATTTGTAAAGGTTTGTCCATATTTTAATGGGGCCTTATATGTACAGGGTGCAGGACATTATGCTCGCATAACTCGTCAAAATGTAGGGAACAGCTGATTTTTTTTTCGCGATTTCTGGCATGTTCCCATAGTAAAAGCTGTTCATAATGATGAGTACAATGAACCCTTATAATATTGCCCATGAGTTCAATTTCACCCTGTATATTTTTTATGTCTGTTCGCGTATAATTAACATCATGGCTACTCAAATCAGTAAAAATCTATGTAAGTATAAAAATACGCCGCTTGTAACTTACGGCCGTATTTTCGTGGTAGTTACAAGGGTGTGGTACCACCATGGGTGTGACTATCGATTATACGCCGTCGCCATGGTAACCCATACCGTGGGCGGCGAGCGGCGATGATGTGATTGACACGTGTTTACGCAAACCATACAGTTTGCGTTAAGTGACTTTAATCATGGTTGCGTAAACAAGATTGGAGGACGATTATTCTTCGTTACAAATAGCAAATTCGTTCCAAGAATTGATATTTTTAGAAAATACTTGATATTTTTCTTCCTAACAGCGTTATCAATATAGATCGTGTATTTTGAGAGTTCCAAGAAGCGAGTTTACTAAATTAGTCTGAATCATAAATTAAATAAGCGGAATCTAAATGTGTTTTTCTTGGATTTAATAAAAAACCCGTTTGGTAGGTACTATAAACGGGAGCAGTCATTGGATGATTGGAGACAAGAAAAACACATTTAGATTCCTTAGAATGACTGCTCCCGCTCTGGGTGGAGCGGAAGGGAGTATCAGACTCTTACTGACTAAAACCCATCCATGTTCCTTCCGTAGCCCTTTATGTTCTGGGGTAGCGGTAACCCTTTCGGACAATCCCGCTTAATTCAGTACCCCTTACATAACATAATCAGCTTACAATGTTCACACTTCTGGGGCTGGGACACTGGCCTCCAAATGAGAAAGTGGCCCATACTCCACCACGCGGGCCTAGTGCGGGTTGGCGAATGTCACATGTCTTCGAATTTTTAGTTCTCGTCCCCTTGTCGAGTTCAAATTGTTAACAGATTGATTTAAAATAGAGTAACAGAAAATGAAAGTGAAAAGCATCCCGTAGATCTCGGCCTACGCCGTAGACCGCGGTGCTGGCGCTGCTACGAGCCGTCGACTTTCCAGTTTAAGGTACACTGTCCAGTGAGCCTGCACCTTTCATATTAATGTGCGCATATTGCACAACCCGGTTACTGGGTATTACAATACTCTTGGTAAGACTGACTGTGAGATTTTCGGGCTTTTGGCGACCCGTAACGACTGTCAAAGATCCACGAATGACAGCCGGGACCAATGCCTTAGACTGCTATGAGAAGTCTCGGTATGTAAAGATGATCATCCATCCACGGACTAACACCGGCAAGTGTAGCTTAACTTGATGGATCGACCGTGCGGCTGTTGTTACTTACCGTGAGTTTATGGATGTGTGTTTTATATACGCCTAGATGTTGTGGTTAGTGCAAAACGTTATTTCTATTAGCATCAAACTAGCAACCTTGAGCAGTTTTTGTATCACAAATAATACTTGATAATTTAAGCGAGGTCTAACAACATATAATGCATACATAATAATGTGATTCACATGCATCACTCGTTTACTTAATGACAAAACCGGTTTGACTCGCGCTAGTGTTGAAATCGTCAATAATCATATAGGTACTATAACACTCCACAAAGATCTCGTGGCTAACAGCCGCACAGGTCGGTCCATCAGGTTAAGCTACGCTTGCTGGGGTTGACTGTGGATGGGTGACCATCTTTACATACCGAGACTCCACCGTGTCTCGGAAAGCACGTTAAGCCGTTGATCCTTTTTTTTTTTTTTTTAAGGCTGGGAAATCATCCAATGACTGCTCCCGCTCTGGGTGGAGCGGAAGGGAGTGTCAGACTCTTACTGACTAAAACCCATCCATGTTCCTTCCGTAGCCCTTTATGTTCCGGGGTAGCGGTAACCCTTTCGGACAATCCCGCTTAAAAGCCAACGTCACGTGGTGTTCCCAGGCGGTCACCCATCCAAGTACTGACCACGCCCGATGTTGCTTAACTTCGGTGATCGGACGAGAACCGGTGTATTCAACGTAGTATGGACAAGCCGTTGATCCTGGCTGTCATTTGTGCATCTTTGACAGTCGTTACGGGTCGTCAGAAGCCCGTAAATCTGATAGCCAGTCTTTTCAAGGGGTAATAACCCAGTTACTGGGTTTTGGAGCTTAGATAGGCAGTCGCTCCGTGTAAAATATTGGTACTCAGCTGCATCCGGTTAGACTGGAACTACATATTTGAATAGACTGTAGGTATTTTATTCGTCAATAATATTATTGACACATCATAGGTACTTGTCATCATCATTCATTAATATACACACTGATAATGCTATACTTAATAGCTTTCACTAGTGGCGGTAAATATTGACAAAGATAAGATAAAAAGGGACAACAGAATCAATGAAAGATAAAAGAGACAATTTAGTTAACTAATGATTCTATTCTTGTGGCTGCGTGGTGACGTCAGTTTGGTTAAGTTGTATTCGTCGCGCCTAATCAATGGATGGGTGACCAAGACCATTGTTTTAACATTGAGACTTTTTCGTGTGTTCATCTGTTAAACTATGACTCCTTTCACATTGAGGGTATGAACGAAGTGTGAACTAAAATACCAACTAACTAAAATAAAATAATAACAAGATATCTAATAACCAAACGTTCATTAAGGCGTTTGGTAAGATTTTGTTACAGTGGAATCATGCAGAACGTCAACTGCTAGGTAGTGTGGAGCGATAATTGAAACCAACAGAATATAGTAATACATATAACTAAACTAGCACTTTGCCCGCGGCTACGCTCCCGTGGTCTTTCCCGCGGGACCCGTAGTTATTCCCGGGATAAAAAGTAGTCTAGTTACTCCCTGAAAACTAAGCTTTCTAATGGTGAACGAATTTTTGAAATCGGCACAGTAGTTTTTGAGTTTATTCATTACAAACATTAACACAAAATACGAATCTTTCCTCTTTATAATATAGTATTAGTATAGATAGGTAGAAGTAACTCGGCTGGTTGAGGTTACACTACTGGTGAGTGCTGCCAGTGGGTGCGCACCTTTATGGTTTTCAACTCACGGTGGTTTTCATCACTTGCTGTCAAAACTTGTTCGAGTCATGGGGGAAGAAAAGTGTCAATCGCTCCGTGTCGATTCGATTTCGAAAATTGTTGATAGAACAATTCGTTATCTCAGCGATTCAGATTGTCAAGAAAGCCTCTTGTCAACGCATTTGTATGGGAATATTGATAGAGTTTCGTTACACAAATTGACATTGTCTAGTACTTAATCGAAAACGATTGATCACGTGACATTTCGAAAGCTTATAGCCAATTCCATACATTTCGGATTAATCTAATTTCGTTATCGTTAATGAAAATGTGACTTTGTCTAGGCCACTTATGTTTACAACTGACATTCGTTAGTAAATAGTAATTCGGCAGCCGTCACACCGAACCGTAACTCCCCAAGATACAGGCAAATGCCTTGTTTGGGGGTCACCGCCCTACGTTTTATTGTTACGTTGATTATAAATAAATCAATTTGAAATGTTTCAGACCCTTCGGCCATCCGGTCTGCGTGCATTATGCCCGGATGCCTAAGCCTGTCATTATTACTAATTGTAGTTATTTTTGTGTCGTTTGTGTATGTGTATGTCATCATTTTCTTGCCCTTATCCCAATTTATTCCTGTCAACGTCTTTTTCTTCCATACTTCTCTATTAGTCGTCATCTCGGTAGTCACTCCCTTTCTAGCCATATCATCTTTCACATAATCCATCCATCGTTTCTTTGGTCTCCCTCTACTTGTATAGCCATCGACTCGCAACTTTCCTGACAACATTTTCCTCATTCCTCCGCATAGTACTATGTAATGCACAGTAATTACTGTTTATCATACTATGATTAATACTTATGAGATACAAGGTGAATACCCGAAGCGTCAATTGAAATCCGGTCTAGCTGATATCGGAAGTTGGGTTGATAGTAACTGGGATTACTTTTTACCCGACTGCACCAAGAGTGTTATGTTTTTCCCCATTTGATTAAATTCCTGTGTGTAGGCACTTAGTCAAGCAAGGTGGAGGACAGGGTGTTGTGGCGCAGCTTGGTATACAATTTTTCACATTACTTTTAGAAACAAAACGAAGACCTTTCAGGTTTGAATTGTGCGCTTTTATTTATTTTTAAAACACACATAATAAATTACTTCTTCACATAACATCACGTCTAGTGTACACTCACGTCATGTAAAAGGGTACAAGCCTATTGCCATCAACCCGGCACAAATCCCGGCTCCGAGCTGCTACTGAGAAATGCCGACCCAATAATTCTTCACCAGACCTGGGTATCGAACCCAAGCCGTCATACTCAGCAGTAGTATTATACATACTTCATGAGTTTTGTAAATTCGTTACTATTATAAGCAGTTATCATAAGAGTAAGCAGTGATAGCCTCGTGGTGTGACCGTCGGACTGCCAAGTCATAGGTCTCGAGTTCGAACCCAAGGCACGCACCTCTGATTTTACGAATTCATGTGCGTATTGTGTAATTATCACTTACTTAAAATCGGTGAAGGAAAACATCGTGAGGAAACCAGCATGTCTGAGAGATATTTCTCAACAGCATTTGAAGCTAAGTCAGAGGCCCCCACGGGAAACATAAAGACTCCGACACCAGGTTAGTGGCTAACCAGACGAAAAAGAAGATTTCTATCATACTAAAGACAGTAATAGCCACTAAGTTTTTTTCTAAGAAATTTAAAAGGGACGTACCTTCTTATTAATAGCCTGTCATTGACGAACTCTATCCGGAATACCATAGATAATACTCTTATCAGTTCCAGTAGTAACCACGATTGTAATTTGATGCGTCAGAAAGAGTTTTTAAGAAATATGACGCACAGATAATGTTATCTGTTAATATTATATTGTCTTTGACATATCTCGGGAGCTTGGGGTCCCGGACATTTGAAAGGCGAAGGGGCCGAAGCCAACTCTCTGAGTCCCCTTTGGCCATTTTAAATGTTGTATCTTTAATCGAAGAAGGAAACCATCGTGAGGAAACCAGAATGTTTGAGAGATATTTCTCAACAGCATGTGAAGCTAAGTCAGAGGCCCATGGGTAGCAAGGTTAGTCACTAACCACACGAAAAGAAGAAGAGAATGTTGCATTACTGATTTGAATAATCACAAACAGGCGTAAAAGAGACAATAAAAGAGTAATGAGTGAGTATTGCCTATATCTATTTATGTTTATATTATATATTTTAGCATTATGTATTTATTTAAGTATATGTAATTGTATCTTACTAATATTATAAATGCGAAAGTTTGTGAGGATGGATGGATGTTTGTTCCTTTTTTGGGCCAAAACGGCTGAACAGATTTCGATGAAACTTCCCAATAATATAGCTTATATATCAGAATAACACATAGGCTACAATTTGGGTAGGTAGGGTAGGTAGGGTAGGTAGGGTAGGTAGGGTAGGTAGGGTAGGTAGGGTAGGTAGGGTAGGTAGGGTAGGTAGGGTAGGTAGGGTAGGTAGGGTAGGTAGGGTAGGTAGGGTAGGTAGGGTAGGTAGGGTAGGTAGGGTAGGTAGGGTAGGTAGGGTAGGTAGGGTAGGTAGGGTAGGTAGGGTAGGTAGGGTAGGTAGGGTAGGTAGGGTAGGTAGGGTAGGTAGGGTAGGTAGGGTAGGTAGGGTAGGTAGGGTAGGTAGGGTAGGTAGGGTAGGTAGGGTAGGTAGGGTAGGTAGGGTAGGTAGGGTAGGTAGGGTAGGTAGGGTAGGTAGGGTAGGTAGGGTAGGTAGGGTAGGTAGGGTAGGTAGGGTAGGTAGGGTAGGTAGGGTAGGTAGGGTAGGTAGGGTAGGTAGGGTAGGTAGGGTAGGTAGGGTAGGTAGGGTAGGTAGGGTAGGTAGGGTAGGTAGGGTAGGTAGGGTAGGTAGGGTAGGTAGGGTAGGTAGGGTAGGTAGGGTAGGTAGGGTAGGTAGGGTAGGTAGGGTAGGTAGGGTAGGTAGGGTAGGTAGGGTAGGTAGGGTAGGTAGGGTAGGTAGGGTAGGTAGGGTAGGTAGGGTAGGTAGGGTAGGTAGGGTAGGTAGGGTAGGTAGGGTAGGTAGGGTAGGTAGGGTAGGTAGGGTAGGTAGGGTAGGTAGGGTAGGTAGGGTAGGTAGGGTAGGTAGGGTAGGTAGGGTAGGTAGGGTAGGTAGGGTAGGTAGGGTAGGTAGGGTAGGTAGGGTAGGTAGGGTAGGTAGGGTAGGTAGGGTAGGTAGGGTAGGTAGGGTAGGTAGGGTAGGTAGGGTAGGTAGGGTAGGTAGGGTAGGTAGGGTAGGTAGGGTAGGTAGGGTAGGTAGGGTAGGTAGGGTAGGTAGGGTAGGTAGGGTAGGTAGGGTAGGTAGGGTAGGTAGGGTAGGTAGGGTAGGTAGGGTAGGTAGGGTAGGTAGGGTAGGTAGGGTAGGTAGGGTAGGTAGGGTAGGTAGGGTAGGTAGGGTAGGTAGGGTAGGTAGGGTAGGTAGGGTAGGTAGGGTAGGTAGGGTAGGTAGGGTAGGTAGGGTAGGTAGGGTAGGTAGGGTAGGTAGGGTAGGTAAGGTATGTATCATAGTTAAGACAGGACAACGTCTGTCGGGTCAGCTAGTTAGATAATATGTAGGTATATGTATTTAATATCTTTGTTTAAGACCCCGCAAATGTATTTTCTTCTCTTCTTGTTCTCACACACATCTCTTTTCCTCTTCTCCTCCCGCAGGGACAGCCGAGACTAACGGCTTAACGTGCTTTCCGAGGCACGGAGGAGTCTCGGTGTAAAGATGGTCACCCACGACTAATAGAGAATTATGGAAAAAAAGGCATGTTGCGCCGACCCAAATAAATTGGGGTAAGTGCAGGAGAATCATAATGAATGATAAATGTGTGCATAAATAATAAAAAAAAAATGTGTGCGTGTACTAGCGTACACTCGTAAGAAGTGAAACTTCTTTATGACGTTATTTTTCAAAAAAATATTTTACTATATGCAACTTTACAGAAATTGGTTAAATAAAGTTAAATTAGATAAAGTTGTTGTTGTTGTTGTAGTTGTTGTTGTTGTTGTTGTCGTTGTTGTTGTTGTTGTTGTTTGTTGTTGTTATTGTAATACCAATCCCTACTCCGCTGGAGAAAGTATACTTCGAATCACGCGTGGTAGGGATAAGAAGAAGATGGCGCGTAACGGAAAAGCGTAGGTAGGGTAGGTAGGGTAGGTAGGGTAGGTAGGGTAGGTAGGGTAGGTAGGGTAGGTAGGGTAGGTAGGGTAGGTAGGGTAGGTAGGGTAGGTAGGGTAGGTAGGGTAGGTAGGGTAGGTAGGGTAGGTAGGGTAGGTAGGGTAGGTAGGGTAGGTAGGGTAGGTAGGGTAGGTAGGGTAGGTAGGGTAGGTAGGGTAGGTAGGGTAGGTAGGGTAGGTAGGGTAGGTAGGGTAGGTAGGGTAGGTAGGGTAGGTAGGGTAGGTAGGGTAGGTAGGGTAGGTAGGGTAGGTAGGGTAGGTAGGGTAGGTAGGGTAGGTAGGGTAGGTAGGGTAGGTAGGGTAGGTAGGGTAGGTAGGGTAGGTAGGGTAGGTAGGGTAGGTAGGGTAGGTAGGGTAGGTAGGGTAGGTAGGGTAGGTAGGGTAGGTAGGGTAGGTAGGGTAGGTAGGGTAGGTAGGGTAGGTAGGGTAGGTAGGGTAGGTAGGGTAGGTAGGGTAGGTAGGGTAGGTAGGGTAGGTAGGGTAGGTAGGGTAGGTAGGGTAGGTAGGGTAGGTAGGGTAGGTAGGGTAGGTAGGGTAGGTAGGGTAGGTAGGGTAGGTAGGGTAGGTAGGGTAGGTAGGGTAGGTAGGGTAGGTAGGGTAGGTAGGGTAGGTAGGGTAGGTAGGGTAGGTAGGGTAGGTAGGGTAGGTAGGGTAGGTAGGGTAGGTAGGGTAGGTAGGGTAGGTAGGGTAGGTAGGGTAGGTAGGGTAGGTAGGGTAGGTAGGGTAGGTAGGGTAGGTAGGGTAGGTAGGGTAGGTAAGGTATGTATCATAGTTAAGACAGGACAACGTCTGTCGGGTCAGCTAGTTAGATAATATGTAGGTATATGTATTTAATATCTTTGTTTAAGACCCCGCAAATGTATTTTCTTCTCTTCTTGTTCTCACACACATCTCTTTTCCTCTTCTCCTCCCGCAGGGACAGCCGAGACTAACGGCTTAACGTGCTTTCCGAGGCACGGAGGAGTCTCGGTGTAAAGATGGTCACCCACGACTAATAGAGAATTATGGAAAAAAAGGCATGTTGCGCCGACCCAAATAAATTGGGGTAAGTGCAGGAGAATCATAATGAATGATAAATGTGTGCATAAATAATAAAAAAAAAGTGTGTGCGTGTACTAGCGTACACTCGTAAGAAGTGAAACTTCTTTATGACGTTATTTTTCAAAAAAATATTTTACTATATGCAACTTTACAGAAATTGGTTAAATAAAGTTAAATTAGATAAAGTTGTTGTTGTTGTTGTAGTAGTTGTTGTTGTTGTTGTCGTTGTTGTTGTTGTTGTTGTTTGTTGTTGTTATTGTAATACCAATCCCTACTCCGCTGGAGAAAGTATACTTCGAATCACGCGTGGTAGGGATAAGAAGAAGATGGCGCGTAACGGAAAAATGTGACGCAAACGAAAAAATTTTTGTCCAACCCCGATAAAGAAGTTTCACTTCAAAAATTGTAAGCGACAGAAAGTATTTAGGTGATGGAACATAGTCCGCATAATATTTAAAAACATTGGTATTAACAAAAATCATGCCTTTTTGTCGTAAATAATTACACGCTGCAGAAACCTATGATCAAGAACTTTAGTAATAAACTCACTCATCGTACAAACACTTATTTAATCTATCTTACCTATAATTTTGTCGCTGTTAAGCCAAGGTCTTCCTTTGTTACACACTCATGTCACTGCTAATGAAGGCTGGTTCTTTTGGCAGGAGTGATATTCGTCCCGCCATTTTGTTTTCATATCCATTGTCTAAGCTGCCGCGTAATCTAGCGTTTAATGGGCAAAAAGGATCACTGACTACTACACAATTCGTAGATATAAACTATGAACGATAATATGGCGCGCCTGTCCAAATTACTGTTTCAATGTTTATAGTCACATCCTTACGAATGGGTTTGTATTGTAGTTGTAAGTATTCGTCTTCAGTAGCAGGCCGGCAGCAACATGCATTATGAATCCTGGTGGCGCTTTGTAATTACAAAATAATTATCCTTACAAATACTTTCAAACGTTTTGAATTTTTTGACGACACGGTTGGCGCAGTGGTTGAGCGATTGACTGCTGCGCACTATGTCGCGGGTTCGATTCCCGCACGGAACAAATATTTGTATGACCTGCAAGTATTTGTTACGATCTGGGTGTTTTTCTATCTATAATATGTATGTATTTACAAAAAAAAAATATATATAAGTAGTTTATCAGCCATCTTGTTACCATAACACAAGCATTAGGTTGCTTAGCTTGGGACAATATGGCGAAGTGTGAAATGTCCAAGGATATTATTATTATTATTATTAATTTTGGAGGGGCGGGCCGTGTCATCGTAGTTTATTTCTATTGTGGAACTCAGTGCCCATTTTAGCCCACAGTTCATCTACAAAGATCACTCGTCTTTAAAATATCGTTTTTAGCGATAAAGCCGCCCAATATGTCCCCATATTTAAAATTTATACATTCATACATATTTTCTGTAATTTGTATGGTGTACATAATAAAGAGCATTCTATTTTATTCTACCTAACTAACATGCGGCAATAAACTTACAAAAAAAAAACATCCAATAAAAATCGACACAAAACCTGATTATAGACTTGGCAGGAGCGTGACGTACTTGTAACGTAAATTAGAACGATTTTAAATCAAGAATAAGAATGTATTTGTCACATAGAGATGTAGTATTAGATGAAGTATTACGAAATGAGTACTTATTTATTCATTTTAAAATCGTTCGAATTCACGTTACGTTCACTCTTTACGCTAGGCCACATCTACGATGCCTACATGTATTGTTAATTAAGCGCTACATTTATGGCGTGTATTTTATTATTAATACTTAACATTCAGTGTTGGAGCTCCCAAAATAGTTGGCACAATAAAATGACATCATCTGCCATGGCAGCCCGGCTGACCTTGCGTTCGTCGACGATGCGAAACGCTGTAGTAATTATGTATAGGTAGATACCTAGGTACTATAGCTTTTTTTTCTATCTGTATGCCCGTCGTGTCATGTTTTGGGCCGTCTGTAGCCTTGCCATGCTTATCCAGGAGGGACGATCAATCGAGTATCAAGGTATGTATGTGGATCTTTTGTGTCTGTTCAGCCGAAGGTTTGTTTATACCGAATTCAAAAAAGGAGCAGACTCTATGTTCTAGGCTCGTCTGTGTGTATTTTTGTTATTGTTGATCCATGTTTTCGTCAATTGAGTATTTGAAAGGGTAGTCAATAACGTTACTTTTTATGAATTGTCAAACCGCGGCATTTATACGTGATTTGGAAATGTGACGTCAGAGATTTTTAGTATCAAATGGAATATACTTATTAGCATTAAATGCAATTTTACAAATTATATCTTCGCATAATATTTAATTTCTGTACAGTGATAGAAGTTTTTAGATGAGCGGTCTTTTTTCTATGTGATTTCATATTTTATTTTTCACCGTTTCAAATAGTCAATATTGTGATTTTTTTTTCATTTGGTTTAGGTAGTTTGGGCGGTGGTCTTACACTACATGTTTAACTTTTCTCCGGTAGTTTTTAAGTTAGCTTCAAAATACGTGTTTTTCCCTGTAGTATATGTGGATGATGTTATATTGCATTGTTTAGGTACTAAAATTATATTAATTTTATATTTCAATAAGTAAGTACTTACCTACCTGATGTAAGTGTGACTGGAAATAATTTTGACATATTTTAAACTTGGCATTATAATAATTTTTATTTTATTTTAAATTGACTTTAAATATTTTTGACATTTATTTTAAATTTGATATTTTAAATCCATTTATATGTTTTGTTTTTAATTAATTTGAATACCAACAATTTTTGTACGCCTCTTGGTATGACATAGTGCTACTTTTTAACCAATCTAATATCTGTATTTTCTATACACCTATATCAACAAATAAATAAATGATTTAATTTGATTTGATTTTATTTGAATAACTTCCTATAACTGATATACAAAGCAGCTAGTGGCGTTCGAACGTCTGTGGTACCACCACTAAAAAAAGAATCTGTTGTTTTTATGTTATTGCATGGCAACAAAGCTGGCAACATAGTGATGGGCAACTATTATACCAGAGGCATCGCAGGAGCGTTGCCTTTGCTGAAATAGGTGGTGGTTCTTCGAAACGGAACCTCCTTTACAAAATGTTCTATGTTTACCTTTGTCTTTGTTGAGGTACCTCTGTTCTAATGCCTATTTTAATACTATTCTGTAAAAATCTCACCGTAAAAAATGAAGTGAGTTGAAAGTGAGCTGTCACTATTGTCAACCTCTAACATTAGGTGGAACGGCAACTCACTTTACGCTCAATTCACCTAAGTTTTCATGGTGAGATGTTTACAGAATCGACCGAGTCAATCATGCCTAACCTTTTCCCAATGTTGGGGTCGGCTTCCAGTCTAACCGGATTCAGCTGAATACCACAACCCACTAACTGGGCAATACGATACACCTTGGTAAGACTGGCTGTCAGTCTTTCGGGGTTCAGAACACCCGTAACGACTGTCAAAGATGCACAAATGACAAACGGAACCAACGGCTTAACATGCTTTCCGAGACACGGAGGAGTCTTGGAATGTAAAGATGGTCATCCGTCCACGGCCAACCTCTGCAAGCAAAGCTTAACCTGATTGAACTTAGCCACGAGCTCCTCGACCGATTGGAGCTTCTGTCATATTAATAGTGACATTAAAATAACTTTGACATTTTAGTTAATCTGACATACATATTTTTCTACATTTATATTTTTTTTTTTTGACATTATAATAATTCCTCATTTTGGGTATGACATCATTGGAGCATTAAACAATATGTAATTTTATCATTTATTTTCTAATTTAATATCGTACTGCATGACTTTCAAATATTTTTAATTTTTTTTAGTACCTGTAATCCTCAGCTAGATTTGACCACCATATTTGTACGCCTCCTGGCATAACATAGCGCTCGTTAATCAAACATTAAGACCTGTACTTTTTCACCTATGTTAACAAATAAAAGATGATTTGATTTGATTTGATTTGTTATTTAAGTATCTGTATCTCCTTAATTTAGATAGGGGCTCGTGGGTAAATAATAACAGCTGCACAGGTTGATCGAAAGTTAAGCTACGCTTGTGTCGCTTAGTTCGTGTATGTGACCATCCGTCACAAAATCTTGACTCCTCCTTGTTTCGGAAAGCACGTGAAGCCGTTGGTCCCGGTTGTCATTGGTAGATCTTTTATCGTGATTAATGCACTGTTGCATAGGTACCTACACATTTTCGAATGTTACCTCTAGCTTGGAACTGTGTAAACAAATATTAGTGAACCAATACAATCAAGATTAAAATAATACAATGTGTCTGATGTCTGTACCACACGCATAATGCTACCCCTTTCTCAGACACCCTGTAATTCCATCAAATACGATTATAATAAGTAATAACAGATTAATTAATAATCAATTACTTAAATATTATAATCTATATTAGTATTCGGTGGAACCGATGCGGAACCTTGGTTATCTTAGACAACAATTCCCAGTAAATTGAAACTTAAGTAACACTATAATATGATGACACTGTTGACCCTTCACCTAAGTTTTCATGATGAGATTAGAGGCAGAGGCCCTTGGGCAGCATAAATACTCTGACACCAGGTTAGTCACTAACCACACGAAAAGAAGAAGAAGATGGTGAGATTTTCCGATTGGAAGAACTTTATTAATTCAGCCTTGAATTATTTTAAAGAGGTCATCTTGAACCAGATTACCAATGTGGGAGGTGTCGCGTTACACTCAATGACCTAAATTCATTAACTCTTTTGTAAAGTTCAAATTATATATTTTTTAATATCGGCTTCCCGTAAATTAAAAGCTTATTATGGTTCAAGTGGCTTGTGGCTAAATGATAACAGCCGCATGGTTCGATCGATCAGGTTAATCTTCTCTTGCCGAGGTTGGTCCGTGGATGGGTGACCATTTTCACATACCAATAAAGTGCTTTCAGAGGCACGGAGGGGCCAGTTGGGTCAGTGGTAGATCTTTCACAGTTGTTACGGGTCGTCAGAAGTCCGAAAATCTGATAACCAGTCTAGCCAAAGCAATAGATATCGTTTTAACCAGTAACTGGGTTGTGGAGGTCAGATAGGCAGCTGCTCCATGTAAAATACTGGTATTCAGCTGCATCCGGTTAGACCGGAAGCTGACCCCAATATAGTTCTGATAAGGCTAGGCAGATGAACTGTCAAGTGACTTGATTCACAAATACCTACGCTTACTTGGTAGGTACATGGAAACTATGATAAAAGGATTTCCTCCTTACCGAGGGAATTCCCTATAATTAACGGTATTAATTTAGTCACCAATAACAAGGCATTATACAACTATACCTACATCATTAGTAATAATATTGGCTTTTTATAAACAATGACTGCTTCTATTTTCCTCAATATAGGTGATACAATCGTTCTTAAAATAAACTAGTTCCAATTGAGACGAATCGCCAATTTATAATCCTAAAACTAGTTTGTTGGTACTCTATCATTGTTATCAGTCAAACAATTCTCGAGGAGATCTTGAGCAATCAATTCTATTATACGTTATAGGAATAAACTGTTAAATAACGGTGAATTTTGTTTCGCCTTAAAAGTAACGTGCCAGTATCTACCGCACAGATTATTCGTAGAATTAGAATATTTTCGAAAAATGTGAAAATTCAGAAGTAGAAATTTCAGCAAGTGAAAGAAATAGAAAGCAGTAGGTACCTATTTCTGGAAAAGGCCAATAATCAAATTTTGATAAACATACCTGACACCTGTAAAATTTCAAGAAAACGTAAGAAATTTAAATTTCGCGGTATACCTCGGTGCCTTAACCAAAACAAACTACGCATGTTAGCAATATTTTAAAGTCGACACTAAAACACTGAATTGATGATTTTTTTATAGGCACCTTTCAATCGTCAAAATAACATAAGACAGACCCCTAAAAACGCCCGCCCTTCATTTTAGCAGTCCTCAGTCGTACAGTCGCCAGCACATTAAGGTACCCCCATCTGTCTAGATGTTCAACTTTATTATGTTAAGAAAAAACAAAAAAAGGAAGAGGTTATGCATTCGCCGGGTTTTTTTTTCTTTGTAATATCCACGCACTGTGTTCCCAAAGATAGGCACACGGTGACGATTCAAGATGTTGCCTCGGCGACGCGCTAGCTGGGACCGATCGGTTGACTTCATGGCTAACTAGCCTTAAAAGGCAACCCAGAGAGAGGAGAAGACCTTTTTACAGCATTACATAATGTATGGCAGGTTTTTCTAGATATAACAATACGTAATGTTATTGATAGGCAGGTACAATTTATGTGCAATCTTACTAATATAAATGCGAAAGTTGTTCCTTTTTTGGGCCAAAACGGCTGAACAGATTTCGATGAAACTTCCCAATAATATAGCTTATATATCAGAATAACACATAGGCTACAATTTGGGTAGGTAGGGTAGGGTAGGTAGGGTATGTAGGGTAGGTAGGGTAGGTAGGGTAGGTAGGGTAGGTAGGGTAGGTAGGGTAGGTAGGGTAGGTAGGGTAGGTAGGGTAGGTAGGGTAGGTAGGGTAGGTAGGGTAGGTAGGGTAGGTAGGGTAGGTAGGGTAGGTAGGGTAGGTAGGGTAGGTAGGGTAGGTAGGGTAGGTAGGGTAGGTAGGGTAGGTAGGGTAGGTAGGGTAGGTAGGGTAGGTAGGGTAGGTAGGGTAGGTAGGGTAGGTAGGGTAGGTAGGGTAGGTAGGGTAGGTAGGGTAGGTAGGGTAGGTAGGGTAGGTAGGGTAGGTAGGGTAGGTAGGGTAGGTAGGGTAGGTAGGGTAGGTAGGGTAGGTAGGGTAGGTTAGGGTAGGTAGGGTAGGTAGGGTAGGTAGGGTAGGTAGGGTAGGTAGGGTAGGTAGGGTAGGTAGGGTAGGTAGGGTAGGTAGGGTAGGTAGGGTAGGTAGGGTAGGTAGGGTAGGTAGGGTAGGTAGGGTAGGTAGGGTAGGTAGGGTAGGTAGGGTAGGTAGGGTAGGTAGGGTAGGTAGGGTAGGTAGGGTAGGTAGGGTAGGTAGGGTAGGTAGGGTAGGTAGGGTAGGTAGGGTAGGTAGGGTAGGTAGGGTAGGTAGGGTAGGTAGGGTAGGTAGGGTAGGTAGGGTAGGTAGGGTAGGTAGGGTAGGTAGGGTAGGTAGGGTAGGTAGGGTAGGTAGGGTAGGTAGGGTAGGTAGGGTAGGTAGGGTAGGTAGGGTAGGTAGGGTAGGTAGGGTAGGTAGGGTAGGTAGGGTAGGTAGGGTAGGTAGGGTAGGTAGGGTAGGTAGGGTAGGTAGGGTAGGTAGGGTAGGTAGGGTAGGTAGGGTAGGTAGGGTAGGTAGGGTAGGTAGGGTAGGTAGGGTAGGTAGGGTAGGTAGGGTAGGTAGGGTAGGTAGGGTAGGTAGGGTAGGTAGGGTAGGTAGGGTAGGTAGGGTAGGTAGGGTAGGTAGGGTAGGTAGGGTAGGTAGGGTAGGTAGGGTAGGTAGGGTAGGTAGGGTAGGTAGGGTAGGTAGGGTTGGTAGGGTAGGTAGGGTAGGTAGGGTAGGTAGGGTAGGTAGGGTAGGTAGGGTAGGTAGGGTAGGTAGGGTAGGTAGGGTAGGTAGGGTAGGTAGGGTAGGTAGGGTAGGTAGGGTAGGTAGGGTAGGTAGGGTAGGTAGGGTAGGTAGGGTAGGTAGGGTAGGTAGGGTAGGTAGGGTAGGTAGGGTAGGTAGGGTAGGTAGGGTAGGTAGGGTAGGTAGGGTAGGTAGGGTAGGTAGGGTAGGTAGGGTAGGTAGGGTAGGTAGGGTAGGTAGGGTAGGTAGGGTAGGTAGGGTAGGTAGGGTAGGTAGGGTAGGTAGGGTAGGTAGGGTAGGTAGGGTAGGTAGGGTAGGTAGGGTAGGTAGGGTAGGTAGGGTAGGTAGGGTAGGTAGGGTAGGTAGGGTAGGTATGGTATGTATCATAGTTAAGACAGGACAACGTCTGTCGGGTTAGCTAGTTAATTTATATTGTTTAACATTTTATTTTATTGTTTTCATTTTTTTTATATTGTTTGTCTCAACATGGTAAATAAGTATACCCCTGGGAAGTTTCGAGGTAACCCCATCACAAGTATCTTGATAACTTACCGGGGAAGCCTCAATTTTGTGCTGTAAAACAATTGTATGAGAAATTGAGAATGAATAATATCTTTTTTTTTTATTTATAACATAACTGAAAGATGGACGCGTGGGCTCACGGAAGGAGTGGAGGGAGGCCTTTGCTTATGAGTGAGACAGCGTAGGCTAAATAAAAAAAATGTGGATTTCAAGAGATCAAATTGTTTGACTGCTTCTAGGGCTCGCAAGCGCTACTGCTGCTATAAAGTAGGGCAAAGTGTTATTGGGTTTTTTCATCAGGAATTTTTCAGTAGCAGCCGGAGTCTGAATTCGTGCCCGATTGATGGCAATAGGTTCGCCCCCTTTTACATGGGACTTAAAGCTAACCGACGTAATGTGAGTGCATTATCTTGGGCATCTCTGCATAACACATCATGTGCATAATTATAAGTTAGCTTGCACGCTATCGGGCGCCATTGCTGTCCTAGCTACTAGTGATTTTCTTACTTACTAAACCGATTCAACGTGGCGCTACAATGGTGACATTGATGTAACACACATATACGTTTTAACATTTTTGTTTCATGAAGACATTATATTTCCAAAAATCTTTATTATTTACGGATTTATTTAAAGAACCGTCGCGCAGCGGTCATTTGCCAAGTTCACGGATCATAACATTCGCATCAGTGAAATTAGGAATAAGCTATTAGGATGAAATAACTGCAAAAAGTAGGCGAATTATTTTATTATTTAGCTTATTTGTACAAACGTTTTTGGGACGAAGTTCCTTATCGTGCGTTGAAAGAGGGTTAGACGGAAATTAAGAGCAAAAGTTGTAACGACACTTTTTTTTTGAGTAAAATTTGATATGATATTTAATCAATATTTTTTGATTGGTTAATTTTGGATCAGATTTTTTTTGATTATTATAATTTAAAAGAAATTAAATTTTATTACAATTCCTTCACTAAATAATCGAAAGGAACTTCGTTCCATCCGAGTGTCCCGTCAAGGAAGTGACCTCTCAAGTTTTTTTTTAACCGATTTCTAAAAAAGGAGGAGGTTCTCAATTCGACTGTATATATTTTTTTTTATGTTTGTTCGCGCATAACTCCGTTTCTTGCCAACCGATTTGAAAAATCCTTATTTTGTTGGAAAGGGTTCCCGAATGGTCCCATAAAATGTTTTTGAAAAATCAACAAAACTCTAATAAATTTCCTACTTAATATTTGGACGATGTTCTAATAAGTTCCTGTCACTGTAATTTACATACCAGGTAGTGGTATTAAAATTGGGGAGGGGGATTGTGTAGGTACCACAACTAAAAAGTGAAAAATAAAAACTTTTTTACAAAAAATAAAACCGACTTCCAAAAAAAACACTAGGTACAAAGTGCAAAATAATTTTAATTTCGGAAGTCGGTGGCAAAAAATGAAAATACAAAACCGAAGACACCGACTTCCGAAATCAAAATTATTTTTCAATTTATAGTGTTTTTTTTGGAAGTCGGTTTTATTTTTTGTAAAGAAGTTTTTTTAATTTGCGATTTATTTTAACCTATCAACATTTATTATGATTAATGGGCACTATAGCCCTACCCGTGTGTTAATTTAATGTCACTATTGTTGTGCCACGATGTATGTAACATGATTCCTTTATAATTCATATTAACAAACATAGTCAGCTAAATGCTTTGAAGGAGCTGTGTTTCTTAAGGTCTCAACTGAAGATCTCGTACTTGCTCTTGGGTATCTTCCACTACAATTACATGAATATGTTATGAGTTTGGGAGATGGTGGACCTTATCTTGGTCAACAGGTACAATAGTAAACAAGATTAGACACTAGATTTTTGTTGTTAAAATCTAGAATGCTGGAAAATTACAGAATAAATATGGTGTAAACAATGGTTGTCGCAGTATTAACAACAATTTTAATTACTAACAAAGTACGTAGGTACTGATGACAAATTCATCGAAAAAGGTTATTTACTTTAACCTTTCAATTATTCATAAAGATTTTGACTCACTTTGGGAGGAGCTCGTGGCTTAGTACTAACAGCCGCACAGGTCGATCCATCAGGTTAAGCTACGCTTGCCGGGGTTGGTCGTGGATGGGTTACCATCTTGAAATACCGAGACTCCTCCGTGCCTCGGAAAGCACGTTAAGCCACTGGTCCTGGCTGTCATTTGTGCATCTTTGACAGTCGTTACGGGTCGTCAGAAGCCCGAAAATCTGACAGCCAGTCTTACCAAGGGGTATTTTATAACCCAGTTACTGGATTGTGGAGGTCAGATAGGCAGTCGCTCTATGTAAAATACTGGTATTCAACTGCATCCGATTAAACTGAAAACCGGCCCCAACATAGTTGGGAAAAGGCTAGGCAGATGATGATGACTCACTTTGGGAGTCCAAGGTTCAATAAATTAGAAAAACCACAAGGTTAGTACACCTGTGACATATTTTCTCTAGGAAATGTCGTCATTATGAGACTTAGGAATATGGGCTGACAGTATTTCACGAAAACCAGTGACAGATTGCTTTAATTCCTGTAAGAAGTACCAAAGTTCACAAAATAAACCAATTGACTCCTCTATATTTCACGCCTAAATGAGCTAGTTCGTGTGGTTAGTGACTAACCTTTGTCAGAGCCATTATGCTGTCCGTCTCTGACTTAGCTTCACATGCCGTTGAGAAATATCTCTCAGGCATGCTGGTTTCCTCACGACATTTTCCTTCATAGTTTTTTACGCAATTGAAAATTATACAATACGGAAATAAATCCAAAAAATCGGAGGTCCGTGCCTTGGGTTCGAACTCGAGACTTGGACTTGGCAGTACGACGGTGATTGGTAATGCGGAAGGATCTTACTATCTTCAACCAAGCATAGTTCGAAACTTTAGACAGGTCACAGAACAACTCATTTTTTTTCTAGGTAGGAGTCACAGACATTCCGATGTGCTGGGCCTGCATGCAGGACGACGATGTGCTATTAAACTGCCCGGTGGTCACCACAAACATGGCAAAGTACTTTGGTCACCCAGGGACCCTTCGTTGCCTGGTCAGCGGGATTCATTTGATGATTTTCCACCCCAAAAAAAAAGGTACCCTCTGGGAGGCCTTCCTTGAGGAGCTGAGGTGTGTCCAACCCATCCGTACGCAAAAAAACGCATATGAATTTGGAGTTACGGACACCGGCCCGTATTACCTATTATCCCACCCACCCAGGTTCTCATAGAAACTGCATTAGAACCATTAGAGCAACTAGACAGTCTAGCTATTTTACAAGCGACTAATTACATGGGTACTATAATGAGTAACGGTGGAGTTTCTTGCCCATTCTTCTCCACACGAAACTACCTTTTGGAAGGGGCGACTAGAATCAATTCTATTTCTTGTCTATTTTGACGTTTATAAGTGCCTTACTTGTGCCTATTTGAAATAAATGATTTGACTTTGACTTTGACTTTGGAACTTCAATGGGGGATATTACAATGTAATTTATGAAGATAATTATACATTTATTTCTGACAATCTGTTGAAAGCGACTTCGTCTGCGATCCAGGATGAAAAAATATTCATCACCACATATGCATTTTTCATCTCTCAAGAAAGAGCGAGGACCAGTCAGGTCGGTACTGCCAAATCTTGCCGTGAAAACCAAGATGAAGTGAGCTGTTGGTCCACCTAATACTAGGGATTGACACTATTGACAACTCACTTTAAACTCACATCACCTACGGTTTCACAGTGAGATTATTACAGAATAGCAATACTTAACAACCACCTCTTTTAGCAGTATTATTTTAGTGTGAGAATGAGATGCAGCAGGATGTTCGTCTCTTTCCCGCTGTAAAGGAATATTATTAAAATAGTACTGCTTTAAGAACCTGACACATTTGCAAGAGTGTCTGTGGAGTTTCTTGCCCGTTCTTCTCCATAGGTACCTATTGATTTGGAATGGGCATCTAGCTTCATTTTTCTAACTGACCGAAATCGACTGGTTTAAAATATATACTTTGAGTATGAGTTTGAGTTTAGCTTGATTATAATATTTCGCTGGCACAGAGTAGTCAAAGCTTATGTATGAGTGTAGATACTGTGTGAGGTGTGTACTAACTAGTGATAGTCTGCATAGGTCAACGCACTGCTTAGTTAGACCTTCGGGCATTTGTTTAATAATATGCGGGCCTCACTTTTGATTATGAAACTGGATGAATTCTGTTTCTTGTTCATTTTGACGTTCAAAAGTGCCTTACTTGTGCCTATTTGAAATAAATGATTTGACTTTGACTTTGACTTTGGAACTTCAATGGGGGATATTACAATGTAATTTATGAAGATAATTATACATTTATTTCTGACAATCTGTTGAAAGCGACTTCGTCTGCGATCCAGGATGAAAAAATATTCTATTTCCTTCTCCAGGTCATGGTTTACCCTTGTGCTTATATTCAAATCCATTCAGCAACGAAACGTAACAAATAAACAAACAAATTCACTTTCGCATCCTTACTAATATTATGTCAAAGTAAGTTTGTTTGCTACCTTTTTTTAAGTTCAAAATCGATTGAGAAACTTTGACAGTTTTTGGTAACTTCATGTGAGACTGTACAAAAGTGTTTTACCAAACACAACTGCTCGCTTAAATGGATACATGTCCTTTAAATATTTGTTCCGAGTCTTCATAGATGATAAGTGTCTGTAAATAACGAAGATGAAATAAACAAATATTTTTTTTAAGCATTACCATTATTGAACGCTACAAATATACTTTTCAAAAATATCAAACGAATTATGGTATGCCAAATTGTTTGATATGTTAAACTTTTGAACGCCATTGCCACATGTACGTGACAAGCAAGCGCATGCCCCGTTCGCCAACGACACAAATATATGTGACAATGCGGTGCACTAATAACAAGATATAAACAATAATTAAATCATTACTTTTGTGTGTGTTTTATGGATAGCTTAAAAATTTAAGCTCTCGTACGTATTTAATTGTATGAAACAATTTAAAATAGACCATGGACATTTGGAAATTCATGATAACAAGAAGAAATATTGGCGCTTGGCGTGGAGAGGACGCGCGTGCGAATATGCTCTGGCGCGGGCGTTCAAAAGGTTATATTCATATTAGCACTATTATCGTAAAAAGTTATTACTATTATTAATAGCCTACTATTATTAAAAGTAACACGTGTATGGTGGGCCTCTTTTGTTATAAAACTTGACGAGACTTCAAAATAAACACAGACCGTTTTTTCTACCAAAGTTCAATCCCCGCGCGAACACATAGGCGAATTCTTTTACACTTATGTAACAAATACACAGCGTGTTTCAACTGTCCCGTATGAAACTAATACCTGCTCGACCAAATGTGTTGACGGTAGATTTTTTTTCTCGATTACGATGTTTTTCTCAAGGATACCGTTATTGTTAGATGGGAATTTGATTACACATTTTACCTTTCTGATACAACCTGTATAACCTAAGCATTATGGAATTTTATGGTTTCTTCGTTTAGAAATAAATGTTTTCAAATAAAGGTCATATATGTTGTTTCATTTAGTAAATATACCGGTTTCTAATACCGTCTGCCACAGGCCAGTATAACTTGAGACTCTTAGGTGGCGCTGTTCGTCAAAGAGTACGTCACTTAGACGTCAAGTTCAAAACTTCAAATTTTAGTTCCTTTTTCTGCCACCTGCCGTGATATATTGGGCTTACTTAAACTTGGTCATTGTCTGGTTTTTATTAAGGATTTAATTATCTTACCCACGTAAATGTAATTAAAATAATCAGATAAGTTTATTTTTATTTGTGTGGGTTTTCTCGAAAAGTTGATGATCGATAATCTTTTTATATTTTCGTCATTATGTCTGCATTGTTTTTGTTTGTATTGTCCCAGTTCTCAAAACGAGATACCCGCATAACTGACACCTATCAGTTGTTGTTTTACAAATTTAAACCTTATTAGTTCCTGATCGTGGTCAGCTGACATACATTCTCTCGGTGGCCGCATATGCCGTTCTGTACATACAGTCAAACGGGGTGAATAGGAACGCTGGGGTGAATCGTAACGAAACTTTAAAATAGATTATAGCATTAAAATAATATAGTTTTGTTGCCAACAAGGACACGTAATTGTTAATTATAATACAGTAAACACATTACAGGCCCTTTTTGGCCACAAGCTATGTTATTTCACTGTTAAAATCTATTTTAAAGTTTCTATTCACTCCGATTGACGGTACTTTTGTGAATGATACGAACCTTTATACGAACCATTCAAACGTTGATACTCCATAGTTTACTTTTAAAAAGTTACTGACTTTATTACCGATAACCGCTTTTACTCAATTACAATTATGAATTTAAGTTCGATTCAGTCATGTGTACATTTATTTCCTAATTTGTTTTAGGTACTTAAATTAGTACCTACCGACCTTTTTCTTCGTTTTTTTATTCGTGTTTATCAGTGGAAACTTGTAAATGGCCTTCAGTTTCATATTGTGTCAAGCACAGATTATCTGTTCTGTGGTGTCAAGAACTGTTGTAGACTGCTTATAGTCCGGTGAACACAATAGCTCTATGCGATTTGCATATCTAAACATGCAAAGGTACAATAATTCGCAACGAGCTAAAAATTGGTAGAAATCTTCGGAGCACCATTATATGTGGAATCAGAAAAGTCCCCATCGATCCCGTACCTGGAAAAAATGATTCAAGGTCACGGTCACAAAAACAGGCTTTTCGCATTGTGTAGCAACATGGTAAGTTTTATTAAATAATACTACAAGAAGAAGAAGAATACTAGAAGAAGAGGAAAGCTTACTTAGTGTGTTTGTTTAGTTTGTTTTTGTTTGTTTAGGGGAGTTTACTAGAAGTATACTTATATAATTACCTATAAAAAATGTTCCAATACTATTTTTCCTAAGAGCGTCAGTTTCTGATATGACATCAGTTCAAACATATTAAAAAGTTTTGTTGTAAAAATTGTAGTATGCCCATGGGCAGCATAAAAACTCTGACACCAGGATAGTCACTAAGCACACGAGAAAGAAGAACATTGTAGCTTCACTAGGTACTATTTTTAGATCTAATTTGACGGGACTATTGTGTTAGCTATAAGTTTCTTATATAGTATAAAAGAAAATAATACATAAAATAATGCCCACCTTTTTTTTGGGAGTGGGAAATCATCAAATGACTCCTCGCGCTCTGGGTGGAGCGGAAGGGGGTGTCAGACTCTTACTGTTTTACCCTTAGCCCTTTATATTCCGGGGTAACGGTAACCCTTTCGGACAATCCCGCTTACAATAATACCCACCAAGTTTGAAACGTTGACATTCTGCTACCTAAGTCCCTAACGATATCCAATAATTCGACATGCCCAAAATTCCTTATCATTTAATAATCTAGCAGCTGATAATGCATTCGGCCATTCCACTTAGAATTCGTTGATACAAACGTACAAGGCATACGAATTATGTCTGTATGATTTATTTTTGGATACTTAAAGTAAGTTTGGCAACATCGCATCTTCGGATTTCCAAGGTCGCCGAGCTTCGAATCCTGTTTGACATCATTTGGGCTGGTACCGAACTTTTAGCCTTCCAACGTATTAAAAGGCATATTGTTTTTCGTTCCCAATTGAATGTTATATTTAGGTTATCTCGTGTGTTTGTTCCACGGATCAATTGAAATTCTAATTTAAATCCGTCTGCTCCTTGCATTGGACACAGAGTAGGTAGTTTATGTTGCTGGATATGAAATGAAAAAAAAATAACGTATTCTTAAAAACAAATGAATTTAACGTAAGGTAGTTCTGTATCCGATTAATAGATCTATACACTCACTCACTCACTCTTAGCTCTGACTCCGGGTTATTCACTAACCACACGAAAAGAATACAAACATATACTTTATCCAAGTATTTCCTAATAATCAAAGATTTATACATATACATAGGTTCAGACGCCAGCATATCAAGCTATCCCAAACTGTCAAATTTTCCTAATTGAAAATGAACCTTACACTTTTGTAATAAAGTTGAAATGTGACAGATTGGAGTAACTTGATGTGCTGGCCTCTGTACATTTGTCATGTGTGGGTATCCATTTGTAGAATACTTTCAAAGAAAGAAGGGAAGTGATCATTCGTTAATCTATGTCATCTGACACTTATCTCCTCCTTCGTCCTTCATGTGTTTATGACTCCAAGAGTTTCAATTTTATATTCATACATGTTTTTATTGTATTTGAATTAGATAACGCCACATTCGGCTCAGTATTGATTTGTGTTTTTCTCCTTCTGACGGTTTTGTGTCACATACACTAATCAACCATACATATATCCGGAAAAAGTTGAAAACACGGACGTAACACTCACATCACTTTAAGCGGGATTGTCCGAAAGGGTTACCGCTATCCCGGAACATAAAGGGCTAAGGAAGGAACTTGGATGGGTTTTAGTCGGTAAGATTGTGACACTTCCTTCCGCTCCACCCAGAGCGGCAGGAGTCATTTGATGATTTCCCACCTTCAAAAAAAAAACACTCCCATCACTTAGGACTTCCATCAGCGCCATGCGTTTACGCCTGTACAACTTCATGAAAGAAGCTAAATTGATCTCTTCAACACATACCACAGTTGGTTGTCATTAGATCTACCGGTAAGAGGCTAGCGTAATACATGACTAGACCACCGCTTCCACTCCAGTATAGTTGTATAAAGTTCTCTTCGAACCTTACTCAAGTGAACCTACAAACTCACTTGTCATCCCGGAAAACATCGTGAGGAAACCGGCATGCCTGAGAGATATTTCTCAACAGCATGTGAAGCTAAGTCAGAGGGCCATGGGCAGCATAAAAACTCTGACACCAGGTCAGTCACTAACCACACGAAAAGAAGAAGATTAGATACAGCAATAATGACGAAGGGATTTCGAGTGACATAGATATTTGTTTATATATATATTTCATGTATGGTAAATTCTAATAAACGACTTATCTGGTCATGATTGGTTGTATTTTATGTGGTCCCTCGATATCAGTTCACATCAAACCCAGTCATCGATCTCCAATCATCCGCCTACCCTTTTTCCAACTACGTTTTAGTCAGCTTCCAGTCTAACCAGATGAAGTTACATCGTCCTCCCTGACAGTAAGAGGGTTTTTTTTTTGAGGGTGGGATATCATAAAGCTCATCCATGTTCCTTCCTTAGCCCTTATATTCCGGGGTAGCGGTAACCCTTTCGGACAATCCCGCTTACCCACCACGCTTCGGCCCCAACGGGCCCCTTCAAATGCTGACGTCTCTTTGTGGCGCGCGTGGAACACGTACGCGCCGTCCGACATGGGCCCGGTCCTGATCGGATAGTGTGTTACCCATTACTCACCGTCCGCAAGCCCGTGCCTACGGTGGCCGGGAGTTGTCACATGGCTCCCGACACACGGGGCGTCTCCCGCGGCGGCTAGGACGGGAGGACCTTTACCTCTCCCATCCCACCTTCTGCTACAGAAAAATCAAAGGAACGTTTAATGCTTATTATTTGAGTGATAATACTGCTAAACAAAAACTTTGTTACCCCATTTAGTACAGTTACCACATGCATGAAGACCAGTCCTATGTATCGGTAAATTATAGATATTAAAATAATTATGTAAATACCCTATGTCCCAGTTCGTGACGTATTAAAAGTTCTTGTGGAGATACATCATACATGTGGTCATGTGGGCGTTCTGTATGGTATGATAAAAACGCGCATTATTTATATAAATGATTTACATCGCGGCTAAAAGCTTGCACCTACAAGTTTACGATGATGATCAACGTGAAACTATCGCCAACATGAAACCTTCTTCATTGGCAGATGTCTAAGAACTAGTATGAATATGTTAAGAGTAAGAGTCTGACATACCCCTCCGCCCCGCGGGGGACATCCATGAGGATTTTCCACACGGCTCAAAAAAAAAATTATGTGACCAATGATAATATATTTATATATTGTTAGTTATAAAAAGGTAAAAAAGTAAAAAGTAGGTGTTACCTCAGGGGGAATTGCTGGCCATATTTTTTTATAAGGGGGGAGTTCAAGACCTTATTTGTAAGATTCTATTAAGACCCCTTTTGTTTTTGAGTGTAGGAAATCATCAAATGAATCCCGCTCTGGGTGGAGCGGCTACTGACTAAAACCCATCCATATGCCTTCCTTAGCCCTTTATGTTTCGGGGTAACGGTAACCCTTTCGGACATTTCCACTTACAACTGAAGGACTAAGTGCGGAAAACAAAACCTTCAACATAGAATATAATGACCCGATCTACGTCGAACAGATAGGTTAGGCTTTTGATTCGTGATAAGGTTACAGAGGCCAGCACATCAAGCTACCCTAATCTGTCAAATTTCTTTGATAGATTTTCAACTTTATTACAAAAAAATAAGGTTCATGTTCAATTGAAAATATTTGACATTTTGGGATAAGTTGATGTGCTGGTGTGTGTTTATATTGTAATCGTATAGGTACTGACTTCATTAATCAAAATATTGATCCGTATATTTTAAGAACACTAGGATAGGTATGTTATGGTTAGAACAAAATAGTCGCATAATAAACGCATACACATATTCTAGCCACACATGCATATAATTTACAAAAGAATGCAACTGTTGCAACTGTAATTTTCCAAGCCATACAAGGAAATAAAGAAATAAAACTAGTTTTTTTTGTAACGAATATTTTTCTATCTATATGTACTAATATATTATAAAACAATAATAAATTGCCACATGTATGACGAAGTATCACTTGCGAACGTTTCGACCGATTTGATTGTTTTTTGTTGTATCCGTACTTTTCAGGATATTATTTGTATGAAAGAAACTGTAGGTGGGTATGTAGGGTAGATAACAAGGGTAGATAGGTGCACTCTATATAAGTATACTAAAATGCAACCCATGCAAATTTTTTGAGTGTGGGAAATCATTAAATGACCTCGCCCGCTCTGGGTGGAATGGAAGGGAGTGTCAGACTCTTACTGACTAAAACCCATCCATGTTCCTTCCTTAGTCCTCTATGTTCCGGGTTAGCGGTAACCCTTTCGGACAATCCCGCTGACTCTGCAGGCTTCAGCCCTAACAGGCCCTGTGAAACTGGGCTGAATAAAGATAGTCTTTGGGACTATTTTTACACTACCTACTACTATTACTTTCAGCTTTATTCAGTATATATATACTTTATTCAATATACGTGTGCACATCACTGAACTCCTCCTAAACGGCTGGACCGATTTTGATGACTTCTCTTGTGAGTGTTTAGGTTTACAATTGGTGCCACATACGGGTCAAGTGGCAGTGTGCGGGCAGGTCAACTTCTATCAAATGTGCTAAAATAATTATGAAGAATTGCATGATACTACATCTTGAAAGGAAACGCTAGCGTATGGTGAGGTACTAAGTCATTCAATAAGGAAAACGAAAACTGGAATGACTAGTTCTTTAGCTATGAGTACTGTAGCGAGTGAAGAGCGCTAGCTACATAACACGTGGATGAAAGTACTATAAATCTATAGGTATTACATTTATTTGAGATTTATCAGATTATCTCAGAGTACGCATATCTACGCGCTTATTCTAACACTTTTTTTTCTTCAAACGACCGAGCGAATTTGGTATTTAAAAAAAAACAAATATTGAAAAATTACTTGAAAGATCGAATGTACTCGTAGTTATTATCCAACCAGCTTGTACCTTGACGTACCTGGTGCGTCTATATTTGCTCTAGTAGGTACAGAAATATTTACATAATTTAAAAGCGCATTGAAAGAAAGTTAATTTAATTAGACCACAAGCAAAGAAAAAAAATCGTGCACTTTTCTATGAAACAGCAAATTTGTTTTCATAAACGAACAAAAACTTCAACGCAAGGTTCAGATAAGGATGGGGCCCGTTAGGGCCGAAGCCTGCCGGGCCAGCGGGAATGTCCGAAAGGGTGACCGCTACCCTGGATGGGTTTTAGTCAGTAAGAGTCTGACACTCCCTTCCGCTCCACCCAGAGCGGGAACCATCATTTGATGATTTCCCACCTTCAAAAAGAAAAAAAACTGCCACATGATGTCTCTTCTACGCTTCATACTAAAACTGCGTACTTTTAGTGGTCAGTTAGACAGTTGTGAGCAAGGAAGTGATATTGGGTTTTCCTATAATACATATCAGGAAAACCTTAAGAGTTTATAACTGTGCCTCTATACGTGGGACTTACCATAGCTGAAACACGTCACGGGTGAGATCACAATAAAACAAATCAAAGGTTCTTTTACCCATCGGGCAAAAATCAAGAGGATGTACAGACGCCAGCACATCAAGCTATCCCTAACTGTCAAATTTTCTCAATTAAAAATGAACCTTATGACGTTGCAATAAAGTTGAAATACTATCAAAGAAATTTGACAGATTGTGGTAACTTGATGTGCTGGCCTCTGTACAACAGTATCCGTCAGCCGCAACTTACCTGGAAGATCACCAAGGAGTTTGATAACGAGATGGGGATAATGACACTAACTGCCCTTAAACGGGGTTTATGTGCTGATCGCGTTCGGTTTTATTAGTAGCTGTTTCCTTGGCAGCAGTTCCGATCAATTTTATTTGACGATGACCAACGAGTTTGACAACGAGATGGGGTTAATGAGACTGACAGACCTTAAACGGGTTTTATGACCTGCGTTCAGTTTAATTGGTAGTTGTTTACATATTTCCTTGGTAAAGAAGCTCCGATCAATTTTATTTGACAGTGTCATGTTGGTTGCAGTAAGATCTGGATACCCGGGAAGGGTTTCAAGTCCTCAAGGATAAATGAAAAAAAAAACTAAGATTTCCTTTTCATCCATGACAGTGACCAATCTATGTGATATCCATGATAAAGACCATCCAAGTGCAAGTTAGACTCGCTCGCGAAGGATTCCGAGCCACCACGCAATATACATAATTACAGAAAAAAAAAGCTCCAGATTTTTTTATTAATTTGTTTTCATCGTCGCAAAAAAAATACACAATCTGTAAACATTTCAACAATCTCATTACGTTCATAAGGTACAACCCGCTGACAGACAGACGGACGGACAGCGGAGGCTTTCCTTCGGGTACTTATCTGCCTAACCTTTTCCCAACTATGCTGGGGTCGGCTTCCAGCCTAACCGGATGCAGCTGAATACCAGTATTTTACATGGAGCGACCGCCTATCTGACCTCCACAACCCAGTAACTGGGCAATACGATACCCCTTGGTAAAACTGGCTGTCAGATTTTCCGGGGTTTTGACGACCCGTAACGACTGTCAAAGATGCACAAATGACAGCCGGGAACAACGGCTTATCGTGCTTTCCAAGGACGGAGGAGTCTCGGTATGTCAAGATGGTCACCCATCCACGGCCAACCACGGCAAGCGTAGCTTAACCTGATGGATCGATCTGTGCGGCTGTCAGTACTAAGCCACGAGCTCCCTTCGGGTACTGAACCCTAAAAATGAAAAATCTGTAAACAATGTAAGTAAGTAAAATGATAATTACCGCTGTATAAATAATAGCTGGAACAAATATTGGCTTGCATCTGATAAGAGGCTATCAGCATGTTTGGGATGACCAATGCTGCTATGTAAGTAAACATATTTTGCCAAATTAACGATATAATTGGTAGGTTAGTTAAGTTATTCTCCAAATAAATGATTTACCCGTTTATTACTACGTGATATTACTCATATCAGTAGTAACCTATTGAAACGTAATTATAATTAAGTTTATTAATATCAAGTATAAAAAGGAAAAGACACTTCCAGAGTCAGTGTTTTAGGGAGACACGGAATAAGCGGGATAGCCCGAAAGGGTTACCGCTACCCCGGAACATAAAGAGCGTAGGAAGGAACATGAATGAGTTTTTTTTTCAGTACGAGTCTGAGATTCCCTTTCACTCCACCCAGAGCGGGTCATTTGATGATTTCCCACTCTTAACCGAGCTTTCCTGTGGATGCCTCAACGAATTAAGGCTTCCAGAAATATACATGCTAAGGACACCCCCTGTGGGGTACTGAACCCTACACCTACCCTACACCCCACATATACCGAGACCCCAGTATGGCTCTATATATACCCATCAATGCAAGGGGCGCTGTTCAGACTTTGAGTGTAGTCTTCCCCTAGTTACCCCACAGCCCTCTTATACAAAGAGACCAAAGTTTTAACTGTACGCCAGCTGTTCATATTACAAACGATCCTAAAACAGCATGGACTCCTTATACATGATCCTCTCCTCTCACGTGGTAAAAGACGTTTCAACCCCGTGGACCACAGTAAGCTCTCCACCGCATCTACTAAACGCTTCTTTTATCACCTTGGTCCCTTCCTTTATAATAAAATAAATAAGACGCTCTCTGTTTATCATCTCACCAAGACCAAATGTAAAGTGTACACATTCAAACTAATACCAACTACAGTACTAACACGATGCAAACGATGTACCGCAATTTGTTACTGTTCAAAAATGTAAGCACCTAAGTACAGACATTAAAATGTAACAACTACCCAAGGGTGGAGACCTTGTGTCCTGAAATACAGACTTGTCGTCTAGCTTAGGCACCAGTCTCCCACAGTATTTTTAAATTATAATGTAGTACATATTATTGATACCATGTTAAATGTAACAAAATATTGTGGAGAGAAATAAACATTTTATTATTTATTATTAGTCTACCCACAGGTAAATACGTACGAAATTATTCCTTGTAGTTACAAGGAATATTTTGTTTTATTTTTTTTTTCTTTCTCATATTACTCATATTATATAGTTATACTAGCTGACCCGACAGACGTTGTCCTGTCTTAACTATGATACATACCCTACCTACCCTACCTACCCTACCTACCCTACCTACCCTAACTAACCTACCTACCCTACCTACCCAAATTGTAGCCTATGTGTTATTCTGATATATAAGCTATATTATTGGGAAGTTTCATCGAAATCTGTTCAGCCGTTTTGGCCCAAAAAAGGAACAAACATCCATCCATCCTCACAAACTTTCGCATTTATAATATTAGTAAGATGAGTACATAATATAGCGACCAACAACATAATAGTTGATACCAAAGTTAAACTAAAGATTTTTTGAATATAGAGCATTCGAATACCTACTTAGTACTCGTATTAATTTTCAAAACAAATAAATGGAGGTAGGCTGGATTTTGTACAAGTTAGGTTGAATTTAAATACTATTATATATTAAAATTTACCCTACTGGACACCTGGATCGAACCACTCTGCATAATATTATGTTTAAAGTTCTCCATCTTATTAAATAATAGTTTTACAAAGATTAACAAAATAGTGTGGTTTTGATGCCAGTCACTATAGCTATTTCGTTTAAAATTGTTCCAAATTTGAAAATCGAAATACAAAAATGAAAAACAGTTGAGTTGAAGTAAGTCCGAGATTCCATAGTGGGTAATATGAAGCGACATTATTAAGATTTTTTTTTTATTATTACCGGAAAATACGAATACTTATCATAGCTTTGGTAGGCCTACAAAACTTTTTTAAACTAAAACATGTCATATTCTCTAATTATTATCTAAGGAAAAATAAGTGTAGGTATTGTAGCTGTGGAAGTGACGAAGTTTTGAACCAACAACATTTTCAATACAGTCAGTCGTACTCGAAGAAGAAGGAAAATTAAATAGCTAATTTTATTTTTTTCGCAGCATGTTTACCTACTGCGGTGTATCTATGATGTCAATAACTACAGAATAATTTCTCATATTACTTTAATTTTGATGCGCTGTCGTATGCCTGCAATGTTCCTCTTGTTATATATAAGTCTATGTACAATAACAACAAGTGAACATTTTTGTGTTTTTGCCGGGTCGCGCGGCACGCCACGCTCAGTACTTCTGAAGTGACGCCAGTTTGTTCCGAGAGCGTCCCTGAGACAGTCGCCGACTTGCGATTATTTCGAATAATTTCATTCCATTTTTATTTTTAAATAAATAAATAAATAGTGCCTGTTTATCCTACAATCAGCAAAAAAGTGAGTACCTACCAGTGTTTATTTATTTACTTATTTTATAGAAATTTTGTTCATTTGTTTCTTAAACTTTTTCTTCAAAGTTTTAAAAGATTAATTTATTTAATTTGTAGTTATTTTGATAGTAAAATATTAAACATATTATTACGGACGTCTATGGGGCGGAGTATCTAATTATTAGGAACCGGAATGATATCACGCGCATCCTAATTTTCGCGTCGCACGCACGCCTGCCATTTTTCTTTACGAGCGGAAATGGCAGTTATCCGCCATTTTGTGATTTTAAATATTCGCACACAGGTATATTTATTAAATTCATTTTATAATAATAAGGGACCTATTCAAAATTTTATATTGAGTTTGATAATTATGTAACTTGTGGAAATTTAAAAAAGAAAAATAGGTTTTTTTTTTAACTAACAAAGTACTTTGCAAGCCATATTAAAAAAAGTTTAGCCAATTAAATGTAATTTCATTTATTTGAAAAGTTTTTTTTTTAAACTAAACTTTTCGAATTGTAACGGTGATATAAAATATTACTTACCATAGTTTTGTCTACTACCTACTCTGAAATAAAAATGTAGGGTCAAATGATAAGCTATGAATTTAATAAAATGTGTGTTGTTTTAGAAACTACTGTTATTGACTTTGAGTTTGATTTGTTTCAACGAATTTTACACTTAAAGTTGTCTGTCCGTCTCTCGACTATTAAGGTTAATTAAAGTTCAATTTTGAATTCAGCACGTATTTGTTCATATCAATTTGTACAATCGAGAACAAAAATGATTGAATAATAATTAACAGCAATCTTGTTGGAAGCCTCCCTGTGTTTCGCGCATCATTTGACCTCGTTGCACATAGGTAAAACACGGATTTAGACACGCTATACTGTACCTAAACGAGTTTATTTTTATCTAATTTATGAATTATTTCACGCTCGGGTACGCGTGTTCAAAAATAGCACAGTGTGCAATTTCCCTCATTGAACTAGAAAAAAATACAATAACAATATAAACAAATTGATCTAGAAAAAAATACAATAACACCTGGTACCTAATTACATTGCGGACTATGTTACCAAAGTTTTTTTAATGCGTTTGATATTTTACGCCACAATATTTAAGATTATGAGGTTAGTAAGTTAAACAATCAATCGATGCGTATAAACATTTACCTGTTTGTATATTTTGAAAGATTTTTGTTCAGGATATCATTAGAACTTAAAGCAGTGAAGCAAAAAAGCATCAGCATTTTAATCTGCTATAGTTATTGCTACTACAAGTACCTACAGCGTAAAACAGCCGGGTAATTGCATAGTGCACTTATACTAGCAACGGCTTTTATTTTGACAGTTCAACAACATTTTTTCCAACATATATAGCGGTAGATTAGTAGAATCCTTTCAAATCATTGAGATTGTGATACAAAGTGCGTAACACAATGTTAGTACTGTTTTGTGTTGGCCGGTGATTTTTATTTATAATTTATCAGTCCTTCAAACGTTCACATTTAATAATCTAGCGGTCAGAGAACAATTAAACAATAATGTAGATTACACGTCATGACTAATTTAACTCTAACTTGACAAGTATTTGTGTCATTAACAAACTGGTTCCTGATTACGTGTAGGGCGGTACTTACTTAAACTTGGAGCAATTTTCGTTAGGTAACAATGCACTGGACTTAATCAGTTCTTTTAGATAAATGGTATTACAAAAATATTTACCTACTCAGTATTAGAAAAAAAATTGTCCAAACTTTTTGCACAAATAAATAAAATACCGTACTTACTCATTGCATTTCAAATGTACGTAATAAATAAAATAAAAAAAGAAGTACATAATTTAATAAATCAAATATTATTCAAATTATAATTTTATGGGTTTCTTTTAAGTTCAATTGAAACTATCAGATTAAAAAAAGAAACTAAGTTTTAGAATATTTCGAAACTTTTGTCCAGCGACATCAGTAAATGTGGCAGTGTGCGGCGCCGCACCGTCGCGTCGCTGTCTGCACGTGCGGACCGTGCTTGGTCAAGGTTACCAAAAAAACGGGAGTGGTGGGCGATCAACTTTGGGGCACGCGTACCGACCATTATCTATCGGCAAGCATCGAATAAGTTTGATGCGAATAAGAACTAATTTCTTGAAAACAGTAATAATCTAGGTTAATTTTCCCTTTAAAAAAATGTTAGCAGGGACGTCTTATATATACCTAACACGTTACACGGTTGCTTTGTTAATCACATGCCTTTCTTTTCTTAGCCCTACAGTGGGACATGACAGGCTCATGATAATAATAACTTACATACGCCCGTTTGACAGAACTAGCGCAAGTAAATATTATTTCCAACGCTACCTACGCGAACGAGTATGGCAAAGGCCATTATAATAGCTTAACAAATACATCACGGAAGCATTTATACAGTGAAATAAATTCGTAGCTATGTCAGTCATGCATTTATCGTTTCGATCAATGACAGGTCTTTTGTTTGCAAAGATTCTTTTGTTTTTGCCCAAGCTGTAGCACAAAAAAGCCCACTGTGTGAGCTCAGCATTTGGAATGTCAAAAAAGGAGGCGGTTTAAAAAAATGGCGCATGAAAAAACTTCGCCATGGTTTTACGCAGATAAGGTATAGGAAGTTGTCTTTGAAATATGCTTGGTAGGTATTTGCTGTTATCGTTTCCTATCTAGCTTATCGAAATACAACTGCAGCTAAAACATCTAATCAATAAGCAATTAAAAAAAAAACAACTCGTACCTAAAACTGGCTAGAAAAGTATGAGTAGGTATGTATTGAGGAAACTGAAATTCTATTCGGTAGCATAACATGATACCCAGTCACACACACATACACCTGACATGCTTGCGCACACACATATTTTTACTAAATCTTTTATTATTGTAACGTTTTTTTTTCTATTTTTATGTAAACCAAGGTAGGCGGTCGGTCAGTGGGTAGCCTTAGGGGCGGATATACTTACACGTTTTTTAAATATTCCTCGTAAATTGAGAGGGTTGGTTCTTGTTATACATAAATTCCTATATAGTAAAAGAGTCAGCGGTACACATATATTTGTGTCTTGGAATAAATATTAATTACTCATTTATAAAAAAAAAAACAGCTGTCATTTTTATCAGTTAATGCAATGGCGAGTCGCTAGAAAACGTACATATAAGTATCTATAATATATATATTTTCCGAAACGACGCGCTTTACTTGTGGTAACCAAGCGCACCTTTCAGTACGGTCAGAGACAATTATGTCGCTGTCAGAAGTTTGTGTGTGCGAGCTAGATGCTGACGCTCCTTGTCTTCAGTCTTCACGCACATGTTTACTACGTGTTTGTACCGTTACCACAAGTAAAGCACGCGTCGTTTCGTGATATAAAAATACTGTGGTTGAATATGTAAAGTAAATACGTAAGTGACGTCACCTCACAGACGCCACGACGCTAGCCTGATTCATTGTTTACCTACTTTCAGTTACACTGTCGTCAGGCAATTAGGGTTACACTTATTGTACGGGTTAATTAACCATAGAATCAATAGATTAGGTGTAATTTATTTCATTGTCTATCTAGCCTATGATTATTGCTATACAGGACGTGTCCGAATTGGTTAGCGAAAAAAAACAAAAGCCATTTAATTCAAAATATTTATAATTACTTATTTGGTTTTTTAATAACAAAAACGTTTTAACTCAGTGGTAAAGGCCTTGCCTCTCATGTTGTGAATTAATAGCCGGGCCACTTGCCCAAAGTACTTTTAAGCCCTTTTTACCACAATCCAAAACATACATCCAGACTAACAGTTTTTTTCTGTTAACTATTTTATTACATTGTATATTTTTTTATACGTTGTATACGTTGCTAGATGAATTAATATAAGTCTGAAATCACAAACCCATCTTGATTAAGTGTGGTGGTCAATGCTCGTATCTTCTCTATCTGAGAAGAAGTGTTGCTATCCCCAGTAGGATGAAAATAAGCTGGAATTATTATTGTTTCAAATATTTACCCAACTAAAATCGGTGATTATTTTATAATATTAATTGCCTTTAGGACTTTAAATATTAGCATCATTATGGCATGTTTCCTTCATAATATTCTGTTCATCACTAAGTAATTTTTCAGGTAGGTATTGGCTTGCCAATTTGAATTTATTGCTGGATACTTTTACCCGTTCAAAATCAATTGAAATTAGTATTCTTAATAATTATATGGCAAATTAAAATATGTAGGTTTGTGTCATTAGCATCCATAAACCGCTGCATTGTTGTGGTTTCCGTATTGCCCAATTATAATATAATCATTGATACTGATATATTATGTTATCTGATAATAATTAAGTAATTTGTAATGTTTTTCATTTTCGGGAGTTTAAAATAAGACTAAAATATATTTTTTTTAATTTAAAAACTAGTAATACTGGTATACAGCTGCATCCGGTTAGACTAAAAGCCGAGCCCAACATAGTTGGGAAAATAGGCTAGGTATCCCTAACTTCGCCCGCAAAATATGTCGACAAATTATACATATAAACCTTCCTCTTGAATCACTCTATCTATTAAAAAAAACCGCATCAAAATCCGTTGCGTAGTTTTAAAGATTTAAGCATACAGACAAACAAACAGACAAAAATAGCGACTTTGTTTTATACTATGTAGTGATAATAACGAATTGTTTTTCTACGAATTTAACGCGTACGAAGCCGCGAGAAAAAGCTAGTAGATGTTATAAAGTAAGTTCACAAATAACATAAATGCCTATGCAACATCCACTAAGACGTTAGGTTGAAAATGCCTCCACGCAACCACACTCGCGTTTTCCTGTTATTCTTTTATTGTATTTTGCATTGTTCATTACAAACTAATTTATCCCCAATGTGACAGTTATTATTACTTAATATACCTACGCAAAATATAGTTTATCGAAACCACGACATTATTAATTGAAATAGCGACGGAAGGGCCACATCCTGTATAAGCTTTGAATATCGGGCTGAAGGGTTCCAAATTCGATATTCGATATAATAATACAAATGACATCAGATCCGCCCAGAATACAGGTGTAACCGAAAGGATATGCTACAGACCACCAAACTGAACAACTTTTACTATGGGACCATCTCCGAAATCGTGAAAAACAATCAGCTGTTCCCTACATTTCGACGAATCACGTGACCAAAAATGTATAGAACAGGAGATTTTTTTTTGGGATTTCGGAGTTGGTCCCATAGAAAAAGTTGTTCATTTTGGTGGTCTGTAGCATATTCTTTTGTATGTATATACCCTTTCGGTTACACCCTGTATACTGTGTATAGACTAATAATTAGTTTTTTTTCCCATTTTTACTTATAGGTAACGCTGTCTATTGGTTAATCAATTGTCCTTTTCCTCGCAGTTTACTTTACCACAAGCGGAAAAAAATTGTTTAACAATGGCCATACATAGGATGGGTTTTACTCAATGTATACCTATCCCTGAAATTATATTATTTAATAATTAGGTACCTAGGATGTAATCAATCAATCTGCCTAGCCTTTTCCCAACTATATTGAGGTCAGCTTCCAGTCTAACCGGATGCAGCTGAATAGCAGTACTTTACATGGAGCGACTGCCTATCTGACCTCCACAACCCAGTCAGTAACTGGGTACCTAATACAATACCGCTTGGTAAGACTGACTGTCAGTCTTTCGGGCGTCTGACTACACGTAACGATTGTCAAAGTTCCACGAATGACAGCCGGGACCAACGGCTTACCGTACTTTCCGATGTAACATTATATTCCTGTCAAATTAGACCTAAAAATAGTAGTGAAGCAGCAATCTCTAAAGCTCGGAAGAGTCTCGATGTGTAAAGATGGTCACCCATCCATGGACCAACCCCGGCAAGCGTAGCTGAACCTGGTGGATCGATACGTGCGGCTGTTATTACTTAGTCACGTAGTCAGTATATTATCCCTTTATAAATAAGACTCTGATGTCGACATGGTTACTGTCAATGATAAGGTTCTGATAGCACTTCACTTGTACTGCATTATTGCTTTTGTAACAAAATGTCCTATTTGATAAAAACCTTAGGTGTAACTAATATTGTAAAAATATTTGCAAACCATTCAATAAATTCCCAATAAAGACAATGACAAAGACACAGACACAGACATGATGATGATGTTCCCAATGACATTATAATTTACAAGTTATAATGTCAGTACCAGCGCACCTTTCATAGGCAGGTTAAAACATGTAAATTAAACTAGCTTTTATATAAGTATTTAAGATAATCTGTTAAGAACTTGGTACTACTAAGTATTTATAAGTTTGTAAAAAAATGTATTTCTTTGTAAAAGGACCTAAATAAAGTTTATTATGTATGTGTGTGTAATAAAGATGTGTGAACACAAAGAAGGTTTACGCAAAGAAAAGTGAATCTGAAGATTACTATTATGACATAGTACAACGCCCATGAATAGTACCTATAATATGTATAAAGAAAGAAAAATTTTGTTAGCTATTTGTCAGGGAAACCCGTGCAAAAAACAAAAGAAAAACTAACATAATAAGTATGTATTCAAAAAATATATGACCGATGAAAATATGCGTTGGTATAACTTTATACATAGATAAACAAAGCTTAAAATGCGGTGATAAGGCTCCCGTAGACAAGCACGACGCGACTCGTAAAATAATTACATGAAGACGTCTGAGAATTAAGTATGAAGCGGGAGCCTCTAAGTTGAACCCAAACGAAAGTAGATTGGTAAACATTACCAGTGTAGTTACAAAATATAAAACTAAGAGATGTTTTACGAAATAAAGGAAGAGTTGGCCTTGTTTTTTATTCAGTAAGACAATGCACTGAGGTATTTCAAGGATAACCGGATTTGTTTTTTTAAGAAAAAAATAATTTCTTCATATTCTTTTATCTTCTTACAACAGCAAAATAGTTCTTGAAACTAAAACGCTTTGTTTCTTTTTCAAAACTTAAAAAAAGATCGGCGAAGATATTGACCAAAACACTGAAGTAAAATACTTTCTATACCTACCTGGGTCGTATTTATATGTGGGTAACCCTTTGGACTGGTTTGAAGGATAAAATATCAATGGCAACAACACACTGCAGGAGATTTCGCACGACATTGAACTGACCGGGTGACATTGAAAAATGCGCTTAAATAATTCGAAATGAAACCTTATTTTCATTCGTAATAGTTTAGATATTTGCGCAAAAAACGTATTTGGCATGCGCTTAAAAAAAGTTACTTCATGGAAAAGTACTTCTGCCGTGAAGCTTGTCATTCTAAGCAAGGGACTGACAGCTCACTTCACGTTAAATCCCATAGTGAGATTGTTCACAGAAAAGACTGGTCTAATAGGGATACCTACCTACTGCGTCGCCGTAGGTATCAAAAATGTCACAATAGAAACTACTTCCCCATGATCCCCATGAAACGCTTAGATGATCACTCAAAAAACTTAGCGTGTCCAAAACGTAGTAGATATGTAGTTATAAAAACAAAATAGGTCAAGCTTGTTTTAAATCGAGAACTCGTCCATAGAATGGAGGGCGGGACGCGGCGCCGCCATTTTGAACATAAAATCTGACGTCATAATATGTCATTAAAAGCTCTTAATGGTTCGTGTAGTGATTTAAGATGAGGATATTTTGTTGTTAATAATGTTTTTATTAGGTACTAGTCGAGCCGACAGACGTTTTCCAGTCCAAATTGTATTATTTCATTTAAAAAAAAAAAATTAAATGAAATAATACCTACAATACACAATACATTTACACAATACATAATACATTTTTTTTTCATTTTCTTTTAGAAAAAAGAACCTTCAATTATACCCGTTTTTTTTTCTAAAAACAAATTCGGACTATATTACAAACAAACATTTTAAAATAGAAAACTGCACTACAAGTCCAGCCAATCTCAAGTGATAGGCTTAAAAACCGCAGTTCATTGTAATTATACATTAATTATACGGCTGCAATCTACATACTATAGCACGGGCACAGCGTCGGGTAAAAGCTAGTTAAACTACCTATACGTATTTAATAAACCTTTCTCATGAAACACTTTATCTATTGATGAAAACCGCATTCAAATCCGTTGCGTAGTTTAAAAGACCATACGTTTATAAGGACAGAATGATGGCATGAAGCGACTTTGTGTTATACTATTTGTATATGTAGGGATTAGGTTATTAACACCTGTGTCGTATAGGTACGTGAGTGATCGTATTAATTTTATTTACATCTATCATTTTCCTCGCTGTAGTGAGGTGAAAATTGTGTTTCGCTCGGCAGCAAAGTTATTCTGCGTCTCGTACCTTTGAAACCCTCGCTACGCTCAGGATTCTATACTTTAAACACTCGCTTCGCTCATGGTTCCTACTAGATCCTAGATCCTTCGCTTGCTCAGGTTTCAATACAAGTACTTGTGCCAAAAAAACACATTGCAAGCATATCCAATAAGTATTTATCCAGGTAGATATAATTTTCTCATAATCGGATATCATTTCCATAGTATGATAATGTTTATTTGTTTTCATCACATATAATAAAGGCGGTCAACAGCTGCTAAATATAGTTCAAACTCAAACTCAAACTCAAAGTATTTATTTCAAATAAACCAATTACAGGCACTTTTGAATTGTCAAGGTGTCGGTCAGTCAGAGAGATGAAGCTAGTTGCTCATTCCAAAGCAGTAGGTGTAGGTGCCTATGGAGAGGAACGGGCAAGAAACTCCATGGACACTCTTTTAAACAAAATGTGGTTACAAAATATTGGTCACATAGTTCATATTAATATTATACATGTTCATTGTTGTTGGTCGGTAAGTATCTTATCAATAAAATGGCCCCTGCGCAGGAGTTGATTGCAGTTAACATTAAATCCTTCAGTGCAAAACATATATTTTACATGCTATTTAATTTATAAAAATAATTGTTCTATTCTTTGAAAAAATCTTTTCTTAGTGAATGCTTTCTTTGTATCGAAAACAAAACGGGAAAGCGTTTTGTTTTCGATACAAAGAAAGCATTTATTTTTTATTTTATTTTACGTAATGGTTTGTATCAAATTTAACACTGAGTTTAACTAGGTATAAAAATTAAAGATAAAATAACATACATATTTGACTAAGATTGTACATGTAAATAAAAATTATTCTTCGTTCATGTATGACACTTTCTAGATACCACGATAATAAAACAGATTTATAGTGTGTTAGGTTAAACGAGGGAGAACTTTCAGGGGGTAACAATACTCATGAAAATGAAAATGAACATCCTTGAGTATGGAAGTATATCAGAAATCATAAAAAAACAATGCAATGTAGAATTTATAAAGTTACAGTGTACTCATTGTTGAAAAGCCTAATAAATAAATAAATAAAACAGCTTTACAGTACATTTATGTTCGCATAATTCGTCAAAATGTATGGAACAGCTGATTTTTTTTCATATTTTAGAATTGGTCCCATGGATAAAGTTGTTGATTTCCATAAGTACTATACAGCCTGAAAGAATGTCCCTCGTTTAACATAACACACTGTATAATACCAATAGTTCCATACGTTTATTACATATGTTTATTCTTATTGGCCCTATAAGTAGGTACATACAGTGAAACATGAATTCCTTGCCCTCATGGTGTAGATAAAGTAGCACTTTATGCACTAGGTGTTGGTCTTATGTACAGAGGCCAGCACATCAAGTTACCCCAATCCGTCAAAGGAGATTGTTCTACGCCCATACATTGTTCGCCCTGGAGCCAACAGCATAGAAAAAATCATTTTCTATTTGTAAACTGCCCTTAGTAGCCCATAAGAACAAAGTTTGTTGACGGACACTTTAGAGAAAAGATTTATTTAAAGAAAAGGAACCGATTTTGAGGTTATTTTTAATAAAAGAAAACGTAAGTAATTCCTTCTAAAATCGCTATTTCTGGTTTCTACAAAGCATTAAACTTCAAATACAGTAAAATATTACCGTAAATACAGTTGTATTATGCCTTTTAGGTACAGTTATTATTTATTGGTTGAAATTTACTTTAAGCGAAGTCCGTTGTCCGTTGTCCGTTGTCAAAATGCTAAGGTGTCGTTTAAGCAGATCACAGAATCAGTTATTCGAAGCCAGGTCACGTTAAAAGCAATCCAAATTGTAGTCCGTTAAACAGAAACAAAATCATAAACGCCAAAAGAAATCGCCAAATAGGTACGTAGTCACAACAACACAACACAGCCACAGGTTCGTCTCGGTGAGACGCTCCGACTGACGTAGTGACGTAGAGATGCTCTCTCGAAGATCAATCATTGTATTTCGATTATCAATGACCACCTATTTAATCTGTGGTTTTAATTTAGTAGACCAAAATGACAGATCAATATGTCAAAAGTAAATTAATTTGTTCCGTTTCAAACATAAACACGTTGTTGCTATGATTCTACTTCGATTAAATTAATGCTTAAATAAAATATTTTGTTCCAGACGAACAATGTGTAACGTTTTAGTTTGCGACATTTAAATATAGAGTTTAAGTACTTAAAAAGTAAAAATATGGCTATTGAAGTCGTAAAATGGTTATGAGAACAATTCACTAGAGTTGCGTCGTAAATGACATTTCAATCATTAAATGAGAGATTTTCTGACAAGTGAAAAAACATAGCTCAATAGATGGCATGGGTAAAAAATACGTCTTTGTTTTACTGGCTACTGATAACAAAAACAATATCCGTAAATAAGAAAGCTTATTTGATGTCAAAAACCTGAGACAGTGACGTATTTTTTACCAATGCCTCTTTTGAACTAATATTTTCTCACTTGTGAGAAAATCCCTCATTCGACTAGTAACTACATTTTGTGAGTTTGTTTTGTTCATTATATTTTCATCATAATCGTGCTAGGCCATATTCATCATAAGTTCCATTAAAATGTTCACGGAACTAATTCCATGAAAAAAATATGCATGAAAAACTTTTAAGTTGCACATTTTCAATGTTTTGGAAGTGTTAAATATCGAACATCCATTATTTATCACTAGATATTATGGACATCGTCGTCGATATCGATATTTATGTAATATGAGCGAGAGCGACACTGTCAAATCTTTTGTGACATTTACATTGACAATTCCTTGAAAGATGGCCAGTTCAGTTGGTAATAAAATCAATGAGGTCACTTTTAAAAACCTATTAAGAATTAAACAGTGTCCGCTTGAATTTATTATTTTTAAAAAGCATATTAAAATATAATTAAAATTAACGTACACGTCAAATGTTTGTTGGTTATAGGGCGGTCTAGAACAATCTCCTTTCTTTGATAGTTTGTCAACTTTATTACAAAAGTATAAGGTTCATTTTTAATTGGGAAAATTTGACAGTTTAGGGTAGCTTGCTGTGCTGGCGTCTGTACCAACTGACACCTGCGCTTGCACACATCGTGTGAACATTCTTAAAAGTGTTATCCGTATCAGATTTCTGCCGTTACAACTAATGAGGTATGTACTCGTACTTTAGATAAGAGTACCTGCACCAATTAGTTCAAAGAACTATGCGGGTGCTTGAGCGAATTATTGTCTCACTAATCACACCATATAATATATACATATATATTTAATATTATAAAGGCGAAATTTGTGAGTGAGTGTGTGTGTGAGTTTGTATGTTTGTCATATCGTCAAACGGCTGAACGAATTTGGATGAAACTTGGCACAGAGGTAGCTTATATTAACCTGAATGCTTCTGCCCGGTAGTACGTTCCCTTGGGACAATGCCGGACATCCGCGCGGGCGAAGCCCTATATATATAAACAACGCGGGCCCGTGTGTCGATTGTGTACGATTATGTAGGTAATGGAAAACAAGTCATTCGGCACAAAAATGGTCATAAATCTTCTGGATATACAAAAGGAAATCGTGACTGACTTGTGCATACATAGCTCAAACAACTTAGGCTGATTTTATAGTCACGCGTTTCAGCAGCGCCGTCGGAGCGCGCGCGCTCGGATATGTCCAATACATATCCGGTAGTAGTAGCGTTTCAAATTCGCGCGCTTGAGCAGCGCCGTTCGGTGAACGCGTCCTATTCGCGCGGCGCAGCGCGATGCCCAGCGGCGCGTCTGGCGGCGTGACTATAAAACCAGCCTTAATGGATTGGGCTGAATTTTGGCACACAGGTAGTTGTGATGACGTAGGCACCCGCTATTGTAGGCGAACCAAGTTGCGGGCAGTAACTACTTACGAGATAAATGTCTAGACTAGAATATGGTAATACAACAGTATAGCGTTCCTACAGCAATCAATCATTTTTCTAAGAGAATAGGTCAAAAGTCAATGACAATTGAACACCTTAAATATTGAGCAAGTGGCATTGTTTACTGGTAAGCGGGATTTTCCGAAGGGGTTACCGCTACCCCGGAACCTAAAGGGCTAAGGAAGGATGGGTTTTGGTCCATAAGTCTGACACTCCCTTCCGCTCCACCCAGAGCGGGAGGAGTAATTTGATGATGCACCATTCTTAAAAAAAAAGTATTTCTCACTCATTAAGTTTACTATTGTTTTTTCTTATTTTATGGCTTACCAAATAAAGCTATACTCGTAGCTAGTTTAAATTATAACCTCACCCCTGTATTACGCGAAGGGTTAGGCAGTGGTGCAGCTATCGGCTATAGGTAGTACATCCACATAGTTTAAGTAAGTATATACAAAACAGATTCAGGGTCGGTTGAACATTGTAATCGTCTCCCAACATATCTATACTTATAAATGTACCAATGTATAAATATCTGTTTTCTCAGTCACTAGGTTGCAGAAATTGAGGTCAGCTGGCAAAGTGTGTTTTATTTACTCAGCAGTAACATATTATAGCAAATGTGTGTACCCACCTAAGGCGATTTACACACGGCACCGCGCTCCGCCGCGGTAAGCGGTGAAGTGGATCTCATGTCGCATTGGTCTCAATGGTCTCTTAAGCCGGGTACTCACTAGCGAGCCGTAACCGTAACTTATGTGATACAGTAACGAGGTTCTAGTGTGTACGCGTTTTACAATTACGGCTCACGACGTCGCCGGAACGCTTTCACCGAGCGTACTCATTTTGCGAGCTGTAACTGTAACCAACAGACCGACCGACAATCCGACAATCGTCGGCTCGCTGCAAGTCGCTCGTGTAGCGTTCGTCGCAGGCTCGCGAACCACGTACACATTATGTTTTTGGTAACAGTAACGGTTACAGTTACGTGCAACGTTACGGGTTTAGAAATGAGTACGTTGTAAACGTCGGGTCGCTGCAAGCCGCACGCGTACCGCTCGCAGCAGGTTTGCGAACCACGTACACACTATGTTTTTTGGTTACAGTACATGCAACGGTTACAGTTACGGCTCGCTAGTGAGTACCCGGCTTAAGAAATCCGTTGATGGCTAACACAACGCCGTGTGTTAATCGCCTAATAGGTGCATACCTAACGTGTAATGTATACGTACCTAATAGTTAGGTAGACATATTTGTTGGATGGTGAGTTGCGTCGCCATTCAACCATTTTGTATATAGATCTTGTTAAAACGTGTTAAATAGTAAAAGTTTGACGAGAAGCATTTAGTATCAGCTTCTGCGAAAAATTTTGATAGAAAAACTGGTACTTTCAGTAGGACAAATCATATAATATTTAGAGTCATATTTCCACTGTCAAGATTCATTTTTATTGTGTGCGTAATAACGTTTTAAACTCGTTTATTTTCTTTATAAAATTTAAGTCTTTTTCCGTGTACAGTTTAGAAAACTGCAAGATTAATTATGTAGCTGTAAACAAGGTTCCATAAGTTAATGAGTGGTACAAAATGGACGACAAAATTTTAAACATTTCAGTTTGTTCCACTGTTTAGGATATATTTGTAAGTAGACGACAAAATTGTGTAAACATTCCACTTTGTCCTATTGGTCGAGACATAATGGTGGGGCAATTGGAATAATTCCAAAATATCCACTAATTTATAGCCTGTCTTTATACACTCCATTCTGCAAACTAAATATTATGTATACCGACGTAGGGAGGTACTTACTTGTTATGTCTGTTCTAATTATACATATTGGATTAGTAATTGTTATTACTTCTCAATTATGAGCAATGCGTCGTCACATTTAGATAAAAATAAAGGTATATTGATATTACAATTAGTGTATGTAGTGTAGTGCCTACATACATTTTGTTTCGATACACAAGCAAGCTCCTTTATTGCTTAAAATTTTCCTGTTGTCCGATTCCACGCAATTGGTTTTTCTTCATTGAAGCTGGAACAAGGAAATGTATTCTAATTAGTGCCCTGTGTAACCGTTTTTTTGCTCCGATTGCAAAGAATTTTAATTAATGATTTTTAATAATGCGGTTTTAACCATTCTGGCAGATGAGATTCCCATTGAGGATAATAAAATTTTATTTTTATTAATGTTTTTAAAATAAAACATAATTATTAACTCTAGTGGAAGTGTCTTATTGGTTTCGTTAGTTGAGCTTGCGATTGAGTTTCAGAACTTTGTACTTATGTCCTAGGAAATTATTTTTGCTGTACGTTTTTTTTTGCAGTCCGTGAAGCACTGATAATTAATTTCAGCCAATTACGCAAAAACAGAGCACAAAGTATTAGGCGATGTTGCATGCTCAAGAACACTTAACAAAATGAGATTAACACGAATGTCAGTGTATATAGGGACGGGGCCGCCCTAAATGACCCCAATAGAGTCGCCGACCTCTCTGATGTCATCGGAATAGTTGGATGAGCGTAGTACTTATAACTTCGGCTTTGTTTAAACATGGGGAAAGCAAAAGGTTGTGTACAGTAAGGGAGTGAAAAGGTTAAGTACTTAGATGTCACGCTAGGTTGCTATTGGGAAATAGTTATTTGTTATGCAAGGCTGCAAAGTTTATGCGATTAGCGAGGGTACGATGAGACGCTGAATAACTTTGTTCTCGAACGAAACGCAGAACTTTTGCTAGGCTTTGCTAGGTGCAAGAAATATTATTTTAAATTAGTATTTATATCTTTAAAAAAATAAAAGTAATAAAATGACTGCAATTGACAATATTCAACGTTTTTTTTTTGTCAAGCAGTCTTACTGGCCAGTGCGTTTATTCTAAAAATGAGATTGGAGCACTGTCATGAAAAGTATTAGTATATTTTCAGTAAACTGGCGGTATACTAATGATTGATACAAAGATTCGAATTTTAAAAAACTCTTTCCACGCTTGCGAATAAAATACACTTTTGCACTAAGATTTTGAATGATAAACAGAATCTATTCGAGGTTAAGGTTATGAGGTTAAAATATGCAGACGCTTAATGTAAAACAACGTGTTTGTTTGAAAATTGTTTAAATTTCTTTTCGTTCTGGGTGTGCCCTTGTGTTGTAGACACACTTTCGGATTGTAAATATTTGGGATAGCCAAGTTAGATGCGATTCAGCAAACTTAAGGTAGGCTTAGGCTAGGTAGAGCGAAGATCTTCGCTGGATGACAGTTAGTATAATGAGAGAGGTTTATCTCTAGCTTTGGACTGCTTAAAGGCTAATGATGTAATGAAGTTACAGCACGATATAATCTAGTTTTTGATTAATATATTACGTTACAATAATAGAAGGTTATGATGAAGTATCGTCATTTGTCTACACTTGTCAACAAACAATGACATTTAAATCATCATTGACAAGTGATTGACAGCGGGACTGTCACCCTTGTCGATCGTTGTCTTAAAAACCGGCATTATTATTAATGTAGGTACTTTATTTACTGACATTATTTATTCAGGCCGACTCAATAAATTGTCCATTTATCAAAGGGTCATGGTCGTTTCAGAGGACATTTTATTTATTTATACAGGGGTTCGTAGAAGTCGAGTTCACGCCGGAATCGGGTGATAGAAGTTATCAGAAAAAAAATCCAAGTTATGTATTCTAAAAAAATCCAGGAAATCAAACAGAACAAGCACCTTTATAGCTAAGCATTTTCCTGTTGTTTGATTCCCCGCCATTGAAAATTTATTCTAATTAGTCCCCTGTGTAACCGTCTTTTTGCTCCGATTGCTACGAAACTTAATATTTTTTACTATGTAATCCTGTATAATGATTCTGTCAAATCTATTTAAAGCCAACTGTTCCAGATTGAATGAAAATGACACTTTTTTGCCCAAATAAATATTCAAAATTAGAACTTCATCCAGTTTTAACTGCCAGTACTAAAAAAAGGACGGTATTTTACGGGAATTTAGCATTATTTTTTTTTTCCTGATAACTACATATTATGACTTGGCCTATCACACGACTTCAATTAGACATCGACATCTGGGACAACCTATTAAGGCAATTCATTTTATTTTTGTCTGGCTATTCTGTGTCAGTTTTTCAGAGTACCTATTTCATAATGAACACACAGTAATAGGCTATGAACAGGCACTTTAAGTGTACATGACCCGTAGTAACACTATCTAATCTGTGGTGATGCTTGCACTGATATAGTGTATCGTGTGAAATTGGATTACGTGTACCGTAATTCAATCTTTTGTAACATCCCAGAAACCCTTATTATGCCAATAAATTAATTTGGTTTTGAACACACAATATCAATTTTCAGTGCTGGTCCTATGGTAAGAGTAGTTAAGTATATGGTGTACCCCTTAAATACAAACTTACTTACTTCTTTGAATAATACTAGCTTTACCAGTCAGGCCTTGTTCCATTAACTCGAAATACATAATAGGTATCTACGGCGCACCTATCTACCTACCTACACTTCTTGTGTACCTATTTAGGTACAGAGGCCAGCACATCAAGTTACCCCAATCTGTCAAATTTCTTTGATAGATTTTAAACTTTATCTCCAAAGAATAAGGTTCATTTTCAATTGGAAAATGAAATGACAGTTTGGCATAGCTTGATATGGTAGTCTGTACATAAGAAGTGGCACCAGAAAAGTAGGTACCTTACAACCTACTCCTCTGGTAGATTTTTATAAAAACCTCCTGAGATTAACTATGACACAACAACACACCTACTACTTACAACAAAAAAAACAACCGAATCGCTAGCGCCGTTTTCAGGTTATACCCCGCCATACATAAAGCTATTGATTTTAATTAAGGTATAGCGGTAGATGTAATAAAGTAACCATAAATAAATTGGGACAATCATGTATAATCTGTAACTCGCATGAATTCCCCAGAGACCGGTAAATTAAACTATCCACGAGTAACAATGTATGTTCAATAGATATTACCCTCACAATACGAGACTACGCCGCATGCTTCTACTCCATTTACATAGAGTATTTGCATAGATCTAGGTCACCTGAATGTGCGTTCAATATAGAATTAGCCCAATGTCATTATGACACTGTTTCGTTTTGGAGTTCGATTGTTTCCGTTCAATTATTTTTAACAGTTTTTTTTTTTCAAAAAAAGAGGAGGCTCGCAATTTGTTTTAACCTCGTCGTCTATGAACAGATTTTTTTTTTGTTTAAAAGTGTACAGTTCTTTTTTTTAAGGTTGGGAAATCATCAAATGACTTTTCCCGCTCTGGGTGGAGCGGAAGGGAGTGTCAGACTCTTACTGACTAAAACCCATCCATGTTCCTTTCTTAGCCCTTTATGTTCCGGCGTAGCGGTAACCCTTTCGGATAATCCCGCTTACCCAAAGTGTATAGTCCTGAGGTGGTCCCATAATAATTTGGTCAAGTTTTGATGAGTGGTTTTTGAGTTAGCTTCAATAATACGATTTATCTCCATTTAGTGTATGATGTTGTAATAACTTCCCGTCACTGTTAATTACTAGTTCCCTAGCCAATAGTGGCATTCAAATGTGTGACGTTTAGGTACCACAAGTACAAAGTGACATAAAAACACAACAAAAAATTATAATTAAAAACAAAACACTGGAATGTGAAAAATAACTTTGATTCCGGAAGTCGGTGTCTTTGGTTTTGTATTTCAGTAGGTACTTTGACACCACAAGTATTTTTTGTTAAATATTGTTATTATCGTTTTCCTCATCAGTTGCACCATTACCGAGCAAGGCATACCAAGCCTTGGTATGCCTTGCTCGGTAATGGTGCAACAAGATTGCCTAATGCCTACAGGTATTTGTGTGACATGAAAACATAATAATTATTGACATCAAATATTTTTATTTATTTATACCAGAATTTTCGGGTATTTGGTAATTAATACTATATCTTTGGTAATAGGCTTGCCCCCAATCATAACAGATTTAAAAATGCTGGTGAAATTTTGGTGTAGGTACTATAATAGCCTATTGACATCAACCGTGCACGAATCCAGACTCGAGACTGCTACTGAAAAACACTTGGCCGACCAGAGAATTGAACCCTGGACCTCATGTTCAAAAGTAGCGCTTGCGACTACTAGACCAACGAGGCATTTCATGTAATACATATAAAATACAAAATGTGACATAAGGTCCGATTTTATTATTCTGAAACGAAATTCCCTGTTCGTGATTCGTGTCTAGATATTAATTACAAACACAATTCGATAGTCACATTCTTTAAATTGGTTTTTAATTGAAATACAGTTTAGAAACTGTCGCATGAGTATTTCAATAAAATTGTAGTTTAACTGAGCAGTGACGTCATGAGGTGACCAAACTCTTATCGATGCAGTTACCGCTAACTCATTAGTTAGCTAATTATTTTTACTGCTTCAAAAGGCTAATGACTGCACCCAATCTTTTTTTAATTAAACAAAATTTGGCGACAAGCCGATTAATTATTTTTATTCTATAGAACTATATGATAACAAATTTTCAGGAATAAATAAATCGAATAAGTAAAGAGCTTTATTAATCTCAAGAATTTATAAAAAAGCTTTTCGACAATAAACTTTTTTTCTATACGAATAAAATTGATAACACAGTTTCAGGAATTACTTAATCAAATGAAGAGCTTTCCTAATCTAACGAATGTTTATTAAAAAAATCACAATACACTTTTTTTTAATATAAATACGACTATAAATGATAACAAAGTTTCAGGAATTATTTAATCAAAAGCTTTATCGATCAAAATTTACAAAAATGCCTTTTTTTTATTGTGAATCTTATTTTAGGGAACGCAAGTTTCAACGGATGATTTTTCGGGTTATTCGAAAAATAGGTATATGTATCTGTATAAAGACAGAAGCGTACTTTTCTGATCTTCTGACATACAGAAGGTTCATTTTTATATAATTTTAAGTTAACACGTTCCCTGTGTTGCTGTGATCATTGGTACCTTTTTTGACGGTGAAAAATCACAAAATGACCCCTCCCGTTCTGGGTGGAGCGGAACGGAGTGTCAGACTCTTACTGACTAAAACCCATCCATGTTCCTTCCTTAGTCCTTTATGATCCGGGGCAGCGGTAACCCCCCTTTCGGACAATCCCGCTTACCCGGGGACTTAATACCTTAGGCATTCTTTACAAGTCAACAAAGGGTGGTGAAGAGATGATAGGTGGTTTAAAGAGCAAGAAACATACAAAACATAGAGAACACCGTATATATTTCTAAAATTTAAACGTTTCCTTATGTATGTTACAATTAAACCCCGTTTTCATTTCCCAATGTCCTTGGTAGTCAGTGTACTGTGACAACAACGAATTAATCCGTTTAATTAGCTCGGCACTTCACGTTTGCGCACACGCCCCTACATGACATCACCGTACGGTTTGCCCAAAACCTGAAAAGTGCACTTACATTCAATGAAACAGTGAATAAACACCGAGTTTGTTTTACAACCAATCCACGATATTAGTTTTAAAATAAACTAGCGACATACCTAATGTAGATTCCATTACGCGGACGAAAGCTAGTTTTAACCTTCCTCTTGAATCAGTATCTGTTGGTGAAAACCACATTAATCCCGCCAGATCTAAGCGTGCAAAAAGACAGACGGCGGAGAGCAACTTTGTTTTATACTATGTAGATGATATTCAGATATTATCTGCGTCATACTATTTTCAGCGTTCATTTCATCAGCGTTATTTTTGTTGAAGTAGTGGATTTTGTAATAACCATAGCCTCAATCAATCTGTCTACTGTCTTTTCGCAACGATGTGTATCTTCACTAATCTTTAAAACAATATACAAACTAAAAGTAAAATAATATAGTGTGTACAAGTTTAAAAAGGAAAAAAACCGGCGAAGTCGCGCACGAAGGGTTCCGTACCATTAACTTTGAAAATGGCAAAGAAGTCACGTTTGTTGCATGGGAGCCCCCTTAAATAATTATTTTATTCTGTTTTTAGTATTTGTTGTTATAGCGGCAACAAAAATACATAATCTGTGAAAATTTCAACCGTCTAACTATGACGGTTCATGAGACACAGCCTGGTGACCGACGGATAGATGGACGGACAGAGGAGTCTTAGTAATAGGGTCCCGTTTTAACCTTTGGGTATGAAACCCTAAAAAAAGGGACGAGCTTATTGGGCATCAAAAAATTCGTCTTCATTGCTGTCAATGAGAAATGTGCCCAAAAGTATGGTAGCGTTAATAATGTACACACACAACCCAATCACATATGTTGGGGTCGGCTTCCAGTCTAGCACAAACACAGCCACTATTTTTTATGCTATTCTAAGCTCAGTGCCTTCAACACACATGCGTGTTCATGGCAATGTATGGGCTAGCCCGTCGCAGCTGAGTGTCAATATTCGCAGTAACCCAGTTACTGCAAAACGCGTTATTATTAAACTTTCGGGCCTCTGACTACCCGTAACGACTGTCAAAGATGGACGAATGGCAGCCGGGACCAACGGCTTACTCTCGATATACCTAGAGGTATATCAAATGAATGGTAACCCATCCACGAGCCTCAAGGTTAACCTACTGTAATAAGGTAATTGCAATCACGATTATAAGCTACTAGCTTCTGCCCGCGGCTTCGCCCGCGTGGATGACGGAAATTGCATGTTATTATACATATAAACATTCCTCTTGAATCACTCTATCTATTAAAAAAAACTGCACCAAAATCCGTTGTGTAGTTTTAAAGATTAAGCATACATACATTAGGACTGACGCGGGAAGCGACTTTGTTTTATACTATTTAGTGATTAAAATATAATAATAACAATAATAATATCCTTGGACATGTCACACAACGTCATATAGTCCCAAGCTAAGCAACTTAAATGCTTGTGTTATGGTAACGAGATGGCTGATAAATTACTTATATACATTTTTTTTGTAAATACATACATATTATAGATAGAAAAACACCCAGACCCGGAACAAATACTTGCAGGTCGTACAAATATTTGTTCCGTACGGGAATCGAACCCGCGACATGCTGCGCGGCAGTCAATCGCTCAACCACTGCGCTAATCGTGTCGTCTCGTAATGAACGCTTAATATTTGCATTTATGTAGGGTACCCTCCTACATACGCCCAATAACCGACGCTCAAACATAAATAGGTAAAATTGTTAATTGAGGGAGTTTGTAAGGCCAACATCCAGTAAATTGGCGTGAGTAACAATTTGTTGACTGTCTCCTTGGTCTACTGGTCGCATGAGCTATTACTGAGATGGCGATTCGTATTTGAAACAAATGCTTTGAGTTTAAGAGGGGATTCCCAGGGGTAAAGTTTTACTAGGTTTTTGCATCTCCAAGAATTCCTTAGTAGCAGCCAGGAGTCTGGACTTGTACCCGGTATCACTCCCAATTACATGGGACTCAAACATACCTGGCGGAAAGTGGGTGTAGCTACTTCTTCTTCTCTTTCGTATCGTTAGTGACTAACCTGGTGTCAGAGTTTCTAAGCTGCCCATGCGCCTCTGACTTAGCTTCACATGCTGTTGAGAAATATCTCTCAACAGCATGGTACTTTAGGTACAACTCTGCCCAATCCTTCGGGGAAACAAGGCGTGATGTAATGTTACGAAGCAATTAGTAAAAATTAAAACCCGTGCGTGGGAGCTAGTCGTAGATAGTAACTTCGATATTAATTAGTTCTATAGGAGGTAGTTAATTTATTTTTATGAATGTGAAACCAACCTGTTTTATTGCCTTGCCGGAATTCTATTTATTAGTTATAATTGGACAGTGTGTATTTGTATATAATAGGCACCTATTGGACACTGTCCGTCTTATTCTTCTTCTTCTTTTCGTGTGGTTAGTGACTAACCTGGTGTCAGAGTTTTAATGCTGCCCATGGGCCTCTGACTTAGCATCACATACTGTTGAGAAATATCTCTCAGGCATGCCGGTTTCCTCACGATGTTTTCCTTCACCGATTTTTAAGCAAGTGATAATCATACAATACGCACATGAATCTTGAAAGTCAGAGGTGCGTGCCTTGGGTTCGAACTCGAGACCTAAGACTTGGCAGTCCGACGGTCATACCACTAGGCTATCACTGCTATCCGTCATATTACAAAACGTCGTCCGGCTATCCGTCTTATTACAAAACGAGTTTTAACCTTAGTTCGAGCTAGAACTAAACCTTCGAACCAGTTATTATATTTTGAGTTTTATTCTATAAACTAAAGATGCTTTCCGAATCACGGGGGAGTCTCAGTGTGTTGAGATGGTCACCCATCCACGGACCAACCCCGACAAACATGGCTTGTTTGTCACGAGCTCCTCATGTGGATATCTGTAGAAAATATAGTTATTACACAATAATTGGAAATAATATAACATGAGGAAAATATGGTGAAGAGATTTTACAATGGATGCCTATAACAGTACCTAGAGAAAAAAAAGAATGATGGATGGATTTTGTGAACGATGATCACTAAGGGGGTAACTAGTTGACTACCAGAATGACGACTATTAAAGGACTATGGAAAAAACAATACATGATGCTCCGATTTCAAACAATTTGGGATAAGGGCAGGCGTATTATGATGATCAGTGTTCTAAGGGTTCCCATACAATCATGTAAACAGCTCACATGCAATTGAGCACTATAATGTACTCTAACTGTTAAGTGACATACTAACTGGCCCTGCACATCATCAGCCCAGCAAACGATTACTGTTACTCTTGGATAAGTGGTCCATTATTTTTTTATTGACATTTGTCTATGCATAAGGTAGTCGTTCCATTTTTGGCACAAACTATTTCTAGGTAGGCTAGTGCGTAATACATTGATACTTAATTCCTCTTAGGCTATGTTCAGGTACGTGTCTTATGACATCGATACGTGCACCGTTGGCTTCCGTAGTGGTTACATAAAATTGTAAGTAGCTCCAAGACTGTCCTATCAATGTAAACATTTCCGTACATGTTGGTGCAAATGTTTTGAGGTTAGATCAGTTACTTCTAAAGATCATTTTTGGTCGAATATAAAAAAGACAATACCTAATTCTTTTAAAAAGAAGACTGGGCAAAATTGGTATTAAATGAAAACAGATTATGTTGATAAAGATGTAGTACCACTTTTGGAACAACTTAGCCCAGTGTTCATGATTCAATTTAATTTAGGTTTTCCCAGGTTATTATTGTGGCATTCGTTTGAAAACCATTACAAAAGTTACAATAATAACACACTAACGGGTTTTACATAAACCGACCTCCATAGTTATATCAGTAAACAAATGTTTTTAGTCAAATCTTCCGTTTTGTTGTGGAATGCAAATTGCTCATTATTTATAGCAAGCCGGCTGAATCAATAAATAAAGCTGGTTTGTATTGTAAAGTGGGCGCGTATAAAAAGTGATAATCCATGTGTTAGTTTTTGAAGTTTTATATGAATAGTTCAAAATCTGGTTTACATAACTAAGCGCAGTGTTTACAAAAAAAAATCTAAAACTTTTTGAACATTAATATTATTTCTGATTAGCTGACTCGATGGACGTTGTTATGATAAAAATCCCATAATCCATACGAAAGAAGACATTTAGTTTCTTGCGAATTTTAAAATTTTCCAATTTTTTTTCCGTAAGAACCTAATTGGGACTATTACGAACATTTTAAAACAAAACCAAATGGTTCTAGTTGACGTCCAGTTATGCGCTGACCAACAAAGAATTAATTTGTATAATATGGATAACCCTAAGTTACACCGTAACAAAAATGATCAATGGTATGGTTTTCCTGTTGCCTTGATAGACATACATAATTATTAAAAACAGAACCTACTAGTCTCTAAAACAATTGAAGTTTTTGCTGCAGACCTTTTTTATGTTTATCCTTTTTGCTAGACGATAATAATTAATATTGTCGTTGATAATTGGGTACCTACCTACCTACCTACCAATTAGCATTGTAAGGCATTGTTGAGTAACGACGGCATCCGTTATGCAAATGCAATCAACTTAATTATTGTTTTCTCATTTTTATTTTAAAATATCTTTGTAGAGTTATGTGTCATGCTGCATATTCGAACGGAGAATTGGGTACTTGAAAGGGTAGTCCTAGTCAATATCGTTACTTTTTATGAACTGTCAAACCGCAGAATTTGTACGTGATTTGTATGAAATGTAACAATGTGACGTCACAGATTTTTAGAATCAAATGAAATACTTATTGGCATTAAATGCAATTTTACATAATAATTATTTTACGTACGGTGATGGAAGTTTTTAAGACGAGCGGTCTTTTTTCAATGTGATTTCATATTTTGTTTTAGACCGTTTCAAATATTCAATTGTTACTGAAATAAATATATTAAAATTGTTATCAGAAATCCGGTAGGTATATGTGAAAACCTGAATCATAAAGAAGTTTTTACTTTTACGAATATTTTCTTGGATCGAGTCCAAGTTTTTCTCTAAACATGGATCATCGCACTCGAGGGCAGAACATTTGACCGAGCCTCTATAAGATTAGTCCAGCAATAAATTATTTGATATTGTTTATACCTACCTATTTTTCACAAAAGATAAAAATTAAATGCTTAAAAAAGCATAACCATAGCCATAGCGTATCCATTTATGCTTTTTTAAATATTTTCTCTTTTGTACATTAGAAATGTATGTATGGACGAAAAAGCAAGTGTTAAAAAAAACATTATTGTTTACTTCTGCCAGCAGTTTTGCCCGTGTGTATGTCTGAAATTATCTGCCCACTATCGGGATAAAAATCCTGTGTTAGTCCCGGTTTCGACCTTTCCAGATCCGTTTTTTCGTGAAAGAGTAACAAACATACAAACACGCACACTCAGAAACTTTCGCTTTATAATATTAGTGATTTTATACACAAACGAAATTTGTAATAAAGTACCTAATATTACTCACGAAAATGAAATGCGTTACAATAATTTGTTACTTAGATGACCATGTTGTTCGCACGTCAGGGTGCAGCCAAATACTAATATCCATTCCATTACGTCATAGACAACCATATAAGAACGTTTCATTTTTATCTAAATGTTACGCCGACGTCCAACCTAGAAGGCGGTCGAAGGTCAAAGGATTAAACGAATTGCGCGTTTTTAAGCCAAATGTTCATTAGAGAGGAACAGTATAAAAGTGTTGCCAGTAAATACCCCGCAATATTAAATATTGCTGGCAACATTCTATCTCAACTATTATCTTGTTTCCCGTAACACAAAAACGCAGCTGAAACGATGTATCTCAATTACTTTGTTACTTAAGGGGCTAAACCATTATGACAATAAACGGGGTATACCCATTATTCTTTATTAAAAATGTACCAGATATGGCACATTCCCAGGATTAATTAAAACAACCAATTGTGGGTAGAGATAGCCGAAATTTTAATTTGTGGCGTCACGTTCCTCTGAAACGTTATGCATACGAGTTTGCGCTATTCAATGTCAGATGAGATCATCGTGTGGGATCCAAGGAGTAGATACTAAACTGTTGACATTGGCGAGTAGATAAATGGCACGTCTGTTTTTATTTCGGGCTATTTTTGTACGTATTTTTCTCTAGAGGCGCCGATAGCGTGGACATATTGTGCACCGGTTCAAGGCGTGACTTTTGCTACTTAGATTACCCAAAATTACTTGTGTTTTTTACCACTTATAACTCATTCGCAATCGTTTGGGTATTTAGTCTGAACGGCCCAAACCGAATGGCCCGCGGGCCATTTGACCGTAAACAAAAATCGCCTACGTTCCAAAGGACCGGTGATAAAAACTGGTAAACAAATTCAGTGTCATAAACTACATCAAGTACATTCGGGTGCAAAAGTTAAAAAGTTGAAATAAAAGTTTGTTTTTTTTTCTTAGATTTGTATTATCTTCCTTAGAAAAACAATCAACAATCATATAAAATGTTTACAAAAGTTAAATTTGCTTGACTATTACAATGTATGCGACTGTACCTTTAAATTAATTTTGAAATCATTTTATCACCGGTCCTTTGAAACGTAGACGATTTTTGGTTACGGTCGAATGGCCCGCGGTCCATTCGGTTTGGGCCGTTCAAACTAAATACCCATCGTTTAGCGTCAATACATAACTAAACCCAAATATAATATTTTTTCCTTAAACAGACACCTAACTATAATTATTAGGTACCTACTCCGCATTCATTTTTATAATTAGTTTCCTTACTTTATTTAAGTCTCATAAAGCAATACCCGACCTGATTCACAAATATTTTATCCAAACTTTTCAATTGAAGCCTTTATTGCACTGACCACCCATTCAGCTAGAAAGAATTTTATGATTGCTCTGAGTTACGACGTTATATGAATAGAGTACCAGGCTCCCAGATGGCGAGTGGCGATGTTGCCTACGTTCCCGAGGCCCAAAATTGCTATAAATAACAGCAGCATCACCACTCAGGAATCGGGGCTTCCCATGGGAGCGTTCCTAATGGGGCCATGGTACTACTTGCTGATGGGATAGCTACACGTGTTGTGTATTCTTGCTTCGCTATTTTAGTCTTTATAACTCGTAAAAGATCGGCCATCGGTTCGGTTTCTGCACTGATTTAGATTTTATTAATATATTCGTATACAGAAGAGGTCGTGGCTAAGTAATAAGCTAAGCGTAATAACAGCCGCTCGGATCGATCCATCAGCTTAAGCTACCCTAGCCGAGGTTGGTCCGTGGATGGGTGACCATCATTAGATGTCGAGACTCCTCCGTACGAAAGCACGTTAAGCCGTTGGTCCCGGCTGTCATTTGTAGATCTCTGACAGTCGTTATTAGTAGTCAGAAGCCCGAAAGTCTGAGAGCCACTTACTACACCAAGGGGCATCATGTTACCCAGTTACTAGGTTGTGGAGATCAAATATGCTGTCGCTCAATGTAAAATACTGGTATTTAGCTGCATTCGGTTAGACTGGAAGCCGACCCCAACATGGTTGGGAAAAGGCTAGGCGGATTGATTGACTCGTATACAGAACAACTATTTTTGTGTTTTGAAAAGAGAATTAAGTCTTTAATTCCAAAAAAATACTCCTGTCATCCTTCTTTGACGGACAAAATTAAAACAAAAATTACCAAAGGCAGCAGACCACAAAAAAGTCAACTCACGTCAAGTCACTCTTTATACAAGTCTGTCTGCTGTTGTTCGCTCTTATTGTAGAATAACATTTTTGTCTTGCTACTATATTATAATATCATGCCTCTACTTCGCAAGGGGTAAGACAGGTTTACGTGTATATTTTGTATTTATGTATCGATTTAAATCAAACTAAATTTTATCATTCATTGTTACAGATTCACAATGACTTTCGAGTTCAACAAGTGCTGCTTCTGCATAGACCTGAGGACAGGATGCCTGATCATTGGGTACCTGAACCTGGTAAGTGCTAACTTAGGTTCAGACGCTAGCTCATCAAGCTATCCCAAACTGTCAAATTTTCACAATCGAAAATGAACCTTGTTTTTTTGTAATAAAGTTGAAGACCTATCAAAGAATTTTGACAAATTTGGGTAGGTTGATATACTAGCCTAATACCTTAACTTATTTTGTATAAAACAACAAGTTTACCTTGAGTATGAATGTTTGCGATTTGGTTTTATTCATAGGTAACATAGAAATATTGTCAAGAATTTGATTATTCTAACATAGAGAATGCCTCATTGAATGAATATTGTATGAACAAAAAGTAAAATGTCTATTCACATAAATATAATAAATGAGAACTCACGCCTTCTATCCATGGGGGTAAGCAGAAACTACAGAAAGTTACCCGCTACGATCTTTACATACTTAAATAAATTATGGCCCACAAGAGCACACTCTCTCCCATAGAAAGAAGACTTGTGTCCTAGCCGCGGGGCATTATAGGCTATTATGCTAAACTAAATTTCTAAAAACTACCTACCTAATAGGAAGTTGACACGAAACCTTATAATATCACTTTAAATACTTTTTCTTTATTTCTTCTTCTAATCACAAAGCCCATGTGAAAGGGGACAAGCCAATTCCCATTACCAATACAGACTCCCGCTTGCTATTAAGAAAAACCCATAACAACATTACCCAACCAGGGAATCGAAAAAAGGACCAAATAACTTACCTTTTTAAAACAATTTTCTTTCTAGATCGGCAACATTGCCGTGATCCTGATGTCCATCCTCGGGCTGGCCGCCGCCGGCGTGGTCACCGCGCAGGGCAAGGACGATGAGACGCAAACAGTTGGAGCCGTCATGTTCGCAGTCATCGCGATCATGCTGGTCTTCTTCATCCTGTTCCTGGCATTCACTATAGTCCTGCTAGTTGGCCTGCATCAGGTAATTATCTCACCTATTTAAACTTTAACTACAACAATACAACTAACTTTAGTAAAAAGAGGCGGATCAGTTACACGCGCTCCGCAAATAGCACAACAAAGCTAGCTTGGCTAGTTAGCCAAATTTTTTGCGCTCCCGATAGTTACTCGATACTTCCACGGGTCATATACCTGTGTTGTGTTGTGGTTGTTAAATATTGTTCTGTGTAGAGCAATTTCCATAAACTTTTCATTGAGATTGCTCTACTAGAGCCGCGTCGCACTGCCGCGTCGCACCGTCGCATTGCGCAGTCGCGTCGCACTGTCGCGATGCGCTGTTGCGTCGCGCTGTCGCATCGCGCTGTCGCGTCGCGCTGTCGCATCGCGCTGTCGCGGCGCGCTGTCGCATCAAGCTGTCGCATCGCGCTGTCACATCACGCTTGTCTAGGACTGCCTTATTAAGGCCATCTAGTATGTGGCAGTTTCGATCGATACAGTCTTATCACTAGTATGCAGAATTATCTAACATCCATTCCCATGTAGGTAGTACAGGTACGTACTCGGAAACGTCAATCGGGCCCTTCTCAGTTAATGGTGGTGCAGTATAACTAGATAATAAATCAGATTATTACAAAGCTTTTTATCTGCTTTTACTGAAACTAATGAAACTCCTTATCATAACTTATACAGTGTGAGTCTTTATTATGTGCATATATTGAAATGAGAAATACAATGCTTAATTTTATTGGAAGATTTTTTTTATCGAATTATTTTTTTAATAGAATTTTTAAAAACATTGTTCTCTTCTGTGACATCTTATGAAGACGCCTAATTACTTCTCTTCATGGAGTTGTGTTTTATCGAGATGGTAATTTAAAAAATAGCGGTGGAAGCCACACGCTACAACAACGCTACTAGCTTCAAGGCTTGGCAGCGTTTATGGCTGTCGCGAGCTGCCCGTGTGCGACCAGCCTTAGAAGCAAAAGTATCGAGTTCGTAAGGTGTATCATCTGTTCCCTAATGTGCATCTTCCCGTTCCAGTACAAACGCGGTCACGTGAAGGCCTACCTGATCTACACGGTGATCTTCATCGTGCTGTACATCATAATGTTCTTCGCTGGTTTTGCCGCCGCTCATATCAATGCTGGCATGGTCGTCAGGGATCTCATCTCTATACGTGAGTATTTTAATAGTATATTAATAATATTATTAATATTATAAACGTGAATGTTTGTGAGGATGTATGGATCTTTGTTAGTCTTACGCGTAAAAAATACAGTTCTGGATGATATGGGACAGAGATATTTATTATAGTCTGGAATAGCACATACGCTACTTGGCCCAACCCTTCCGGGAAACAAGATGTGATGTTTTATTATCGTCGCGACCCGCCGTTTCCTCCCACGGCTGCAAAAATTTACTGAAGTGACAAGTCGAGATTTCTGAGAAAAGTCTAAGGTAGTCTATTTACTGAGATTTCTTTTGCATTTCCTCCGTGAATTGTCAGGAAAAAGAAGTCAATAGCACGACGTATTTGATACAATATAGAAACACGTGGTTTGCTCCTACAGAATTTTACATAGCAATTATTGGTAAACGCTACTAAAAATCGGTAGATATTATCACTACTACTTATTTAAGAACTAAATTAGTAGCCAGTACCTTACATATTTCTTAGTTCTGCTCATTTAAAAATAAATATATTTCATTGATTTAAACTCAAACTCAAAGCATGTATATCAAAATAATCCAATAACAGGCACTTTTGAATTCTCATGGATTTAAGAGTTTGAGCACAGAAATGAACCAGTCAACAGAGATAAAGGTCGAATAGAAAAATGATGATGAATTTTTGTTTCCAGTTTTGAGCATCTACTTCTTGTTGGTGATCAGAAGCTATTACCTGAAGATGGATGACCCCGCCAACAAGCCAGCAATCTACAACACAGCTTAAATTAACCATTTATAATAATAATATCTACAGTATCTATGATATTGGTAAAACACTAATTACCAGCCGCAAATCCAAATTTTATTAAATATTTTTACATTTAATCTTATAAGAAATGACCATTTTTTAATAAAATGTTCATAGAAATAAAATTAACTGCCATAATTTGATTATGTCGTTCAATTTTAGATATTATATTACAAAAAAAATATTTAAAATGAATTTAGGACACAAAATGTGCCTTATACAATATTAATGTCACGCAATTTATAGTATTTTGAACAAATTTTAATATTAATGTGTGCTGGTAATTTAATGTTTGATACATAAAAATATTTCTAAATGTTGTCGTCGTGGTGAGTTTAATTGCTTCGAATCAATCATTTGACTTGCATCAATGTGTTTGGATCAATTGTTTTGCCGTATAAGCTTATATCTCAATAATATTGTGCATGACAAAAGTGTTGATGTAAAAACATTGTTATTATTACGTATAGTTGTTTAAGTTTCTTATACTTAGTTGTAAGATTTTGAGTCCTTTCTTTAAGTTTTCAGTTACAGTTATGTTTTCATGAAGTACCTAGTTATGTTCCAATATACTTTTACGAATGTTTTTTTAAGTTAATAATAATTCACGCAGTCACAGAAACGCAAATATAATTTAGTTGAATTATCATGAATGAATTTGGAATTCCGAAAATATTTATGAAAATATGAAATATGTCATTATAAAAAAAATATTTTTTATTTTTATAGTTTGGCAAAAGACATGCTAAAATAACACCACTTTTACAGTATAAAAACAAAGTGCAAATTCACCACCGATTTTTATATAAAATTGTGATGTTTTAAAACTTTTTATTGCTTTGCATTTAGAAGGAAATTTTATAAAAAGAAAACACTTTGAATGCAATTGCAAAAATTATATTTGTTAAAATACCAAACATTGTTGATAATCTTCAGTTAAAAGTACAATAACATTAAGTTATATTAATAGTTATTATATTTTTTTAAATATAAGATGCCCTGAAATAAACCACAAATATAATGCAAATATTTTATATAATATTTTCTTGGGAGTGCCATTTTAAAAACGTTTTTATTACTTATTTTGAAGTCTTACTATTGTTGCATTTACCTCATTAGGTAATAGTATAGTGTTAAACAAATAAGATAATATGCGAAAATTATACAGGCTGTATGAATAATCTCACTGAATTTAATAATACCTAAATGGGCTTATATACTTCGGGTTTAAGAAAATTGCCTTTTACACTAAGTTCGAAAAAAATAACTAACTTTTTCTGAAGCGTAGTCACAATAAAATTAAACAAAGACTAAATGTTATAACACATTTACATTATGACAGTAAACAATATACGTACTTATAGTGTTACGATCTCTAAAATTCTTGAGTAAAACCACCGATTCTTCAGAAAACTGTTCGTTTTTTCGTTTTTGTAAAAGCAAATTTTCCAAACTTATAATTAATGCGTTTACGAATGTCATTGTAATAAATATAAAATATGCTTGAATGTTAAAAAGATATGTTAATTAAGTGATTTATAAATCAAAATTAAAATACTTTAAATAATGTTTGAGGTTTTTTAATTAAGTTCGCTTTGGTCCCTTATTTATGTTCAGTAGATAGTTTCTATGCTACACACACCATGTATTTTTCCCAATATCGTTATAACCAGATTTTTATGCCCAAAAAAACCTTACTTACCTACAGCCTGTTCCCAACTATATTAAGGTCGTCTTCCAGTCTAACCGGATGCAGCTGAATAACAGTATTTTACTTGGGGCGACTGCCTATCTAACCACAACCCAGTAACTGGGCAATACGATACCCCTTGGTAAGACTGAAAATGAACCTTACTTACGGTTTAAATATTGACCTTTATTACGTTTAATTTAGGTCAATATCTAAAACGTACTATAAGTAGGTACTTCTACTTATGGAATTAAGTCTAGAATGTAATTACATACGTCGGACGGTCGGATGTTATACTTACTTTCAATAAATTATACACCTGTATATGAGGATAACGGCAATTTCCTTTATCCGCTACTTTTGAGCATGACGATGAAGATTTAATATGATAGGTAGGTAATCAATATAATTATGTTGCTTCTCTGTCGTTACCAGCGCAATTTTTTTCTTTAAAAAAATATTGCTTTATTGTAAATTATCTGTTTTGTTCATGTTAATTTGTTGATGATTCATTAAAATCAAGTTTTAGATTTAGTTAGGAAAAGTTATTCTTTCGACACTCTTTTTTACACGCTTTGTAATAGGTCTTTACCTATGAAATTGCCGTTCTGCAGTACTGGCCATATCAAATCAAAATAATTTTTGTTTGGCTAAGAATTCTAATTTCAAATTAATTTTATTTTAAAAACATGTTTTTTTTCCAAAAGTAGTCATTTGTTTATTGATTAGTGTTACATTTTCATCGCATTTCAATCTTTTTCGTCATCATGGGTACGTTAAAATTCGAGTAATTATGGAATATGAGTACCGTCGTGGCAGCAACGCGGCACAAGCGGCATGCAACATCAACGACGATTACGGAGCTAACACTACAAACCAACGCACCACCTGTTATTGGTTTGCTCGCTTTCGTTCTGGAAATTTCGACCTGAAAAATGAACCTCGCGGTCGTCCGAAGACTTTGGTCGACAATGACGAATTAAAGGCGATTGTGGAAGCTGATGATACACAATCTACGGGTGAATTAGCAGCAGCTTTCGACGTTAGCGTCAAAACAATATTGGTCCATTTGCGTCAAATTGGCAAGGTAAAAAAGCTTGACAAATGGGTGCCCCACGAACTCAATGATCGCCAGCGCGAAGTACGCGTCGAGACGTGCCTTGCACTGCTCAACAGACACACAAATGAAGGAATTTTGAACCGCATTGTTACCTGCGATGAAAAATGGATTCTGTTTGATAACCGCAAGCGCTCAGCAAGTTGGTTGGATCCTGGATCAGCACCTAAACAATGCCCTAAACGAAAACTTACCCCTAGAAAAGTGATGGTCACTGTTTGGTGGTCTAGCGCCGGTGTGATTCATCACAGCTTCTTACCAAACGGGGTGAGCATTACTGCAGATGTGTACTGTGAAGAACTGAACACAATGATGGAGAAGCTGGCACATCTCCAACCAGCATTGGTCAATCGCTCGTCTCCGCTGCTCCTGCACGACAACGCGCGACCTCATACTGCACAGCAGACGGTCTCCAAGTTGCAAGAACTGGGGTTGGAAGCTCTCCGTCATCCGCCCTACTCACCAGACCTTGCGCCTACAGACTACTACTTTTTCCAGAATTTGGATAACTTCTTGGCGGGAAAAAAATTCAATACCCGAGAGGCAGCATCAATAAACTGCCACTGCGTTGGCAAAGATGCATTGATTGCATGGGTGATTACTTCGATTAATACAAATAAAAATACATGAAAAAAATTCGTTTACATTTTTTCATACAAAACGGCAATTTCATAGGTAAAGACCTATTATTAGCTTCACCTGTATGTTTTTTTGTTTGTATGTTTGTAGCCGACTCCTTTTGGGCGCGATTTCGACCGTCTTTATACTGCCAAACGTTCAAACTTTGTAGATTTATCGAGGACCGATGACATTAATTCGGTCTATAAGGTAGGAAATAAATAATAGTTAAAAAAAAAACTAAAAAACACGTTTTCTAGAGAAAACGAACTACAAAATAGAAAATAAATTTAGTAAACAAGAAAAAAAATAAATTTTTTTTACAAGCGTGGGGTGCATGGTGGTGTTGAATATTATTTTAAAAAGCACCCCACGCTTTTTAATATTTTTTTTTACTTAAACTAACCTATTATTTATTTTATTATCTTTTCCCAACCATGTTGGGGTTAGCTTCCAATCTAACCGGATGTAGCGGAATACTGACCGCCACTGGTCGTTGGCCACAGCTAAGTAACTGTATAAGACTGAAGACCTCTTAGAAAGACTGGTTGTCAGACTAGTTTGACTTGAAAATGTTCTGAATTCTATTAACTTTATAAAACAATGTATCCTGTTTATTCATATGACATTTCATTAAAATCAATTTATTCATTTAGAAAAAAACAAGGACTTGAAGGTTGAAATGCTGTACGTCGAAAACGCTCAAGTAATGCTTTAATTTACAGTGAGGCCCCGTAAGAGCGAGGGCACACGATGCGTTGCGCGGCGCGGTGCGGCGCCGGAGTGGTGACGCTGCGTCGGCTTAGGGCCAGGCCACACGGTGCGGTGCGACTCCGTTGCGGCGCCTGAGCGGTGCCGCAACGGGTTCCTACATATAAAAATGTATGGTATGCCATACGGTACGTCCGGCACCGCTCCAGCGGCGCGACGACGGCGCGAGGCAGACGAGGCGGGGGGGAGGGGTGCAAGCAGTGTGGTGCCGCAGCGGCGCCGCTCAGTTGTTTATACGGCATAGGCAAGAGTGCACGCTCGTTGATGATAATTACGTGTATATCATACAAAAAAATGAGTACCGGTGTGGAATCTATAGACGTGGACTACCTCATTTCGTTGATACAGGTCGAACGGGAAATACTGTGGGACAAGTCTCATGACAATTTTAACCCTTGGCACCACTCGTTATTTCAAGCCACACATATACACTCGTGGGGGAGCTAGGTCCCCTATGAATTCGGTATTTATTTAATTGAGAATTAATAATTGCAATGAAGGTTTTTTTTTAGATAAAATAAATAAAAGGCTTAATACAAATTAAACAAAATCAGTTTTATTGAAATTTAAAACAGAAATGTCACTTTTCTGATGTTTTAACGAAATAAGTGCCTTTTTGGCAACAATTTTTTAGAACTAAGTTTAGAAATGAAAAAATAAACTTTTAAACCAAATGTGTCTTTTTTCCTTTCAGCCATATAACTAGAAATAAAAATAAAATATAACATTTTCAACATTTTGAATAACATGCAAAATCACAATAGGTATAGGTTGTTTTTTTCTTCGTTCTTCTCTCGTACTCTCATCATCGAATCGTAGATTCGATAAAATGAAAATAAATCTAATGAGACTCATAACTGATCTAAAAATAGGTCTTCCTCTTGACTTAGATGACCAGAGACCACGAGCGTCTTCCCTTCCAGATTTGAAGATGCCTGTCAGAAACATCATCCCGATGAATGCACGTATTTCGTTTGAACTGACGTGATGTGTATATGCTGCTTCAGTTTTGTGTGTTACTGGATATTTGGTAATTTTTTGGTTAGTGTATTCCACTATCATATCTAACATATCGTCAGTAAACAGGCAAGACCAAGCATCAAGTGGAGTCATCACATTTTTGGACAGCGCAGGACCTCTTAGACCAGGCAAATGTACAATTATGTTATGCACTCGAACTCGTGACCGCGACGGCGGTGTTTTCCCCCACTTACATCTGTTTTTGCCGTAAAAAGCATTAGAGCTGTTGTCAGTCTGTCGATCTACATTATTATCGTCTTCAGAATCATCGCCAAGTTCTTCTTCGCTTTCCGTGTCATGATCACTTGCTTCTTCCTCCATATCACTCAAATCCACTATTTCTTCCGGAAAAATCTCCTCATTTCTACCTTCATCCAACTCTGTATCATTTATCTTATTTTCTATCTGTTGTCGAGTCAAATTTTTATCCATTGCGCTTCAAAAATCAACAACACGATAAGATAATCAAAAAAAATTAGTAACGTAACTACACTCGTGGGGGACCTAAGTCCCGTTGTAACACGTACCTCGCAAACCACAAGTGTCAGCCCGACACACGTCCACACCCTGCGACCTCTCGGGCAATACTTGGAATACGCGTAGCCGCGAGCGCGTAACGTTTACAATAAAAATTATATTTACAAAAAAATGCTTGGTGGGGGACTCTGCTCCCCCAGATATGGTGCTAAGGGTTAAAAGCAAAAGCATGGGAAGACGTTACAAAAAATTTATTTACTGAATACGATACTTAAACTCCTGACGAAAAGAACCAAATTGGTGAGTCCTTATTTTTCTTCATTTAGGAGAGATGAAATTATTTTTTTTTAATTGCCAATTCAAAGATCCTTTGCTGCTTAAAAAATAGTTTGCTAATTCATCTCTTATACCATTTGCTGCTGTCAATTCATCATTTTGAGGTTGAAGCGAGTGAAATTCATCACAAATTATCGCCAATTTATCACTTGGGCGAAGACCGTCCCGATCGGCCACAAAATGTGAAGAACACAACGGCAGTTGCAAAATTATAGGACACGTTTATTGGTCTGTGAAAAATGCGTCATTTATTTGCTAGGATTCCAAAAGCGCTATCAACATATCTCCTTGCCCTGCTAAGACGATAATTGAATATCTTTTGTTGTAGGTACATTGAGATTTTTACCATCATATGGACGCATAACATGTTTACTCAATCCAAAAGCTTCGTCACCCACTAACACCCATGGTATTGGTCTATTGTAACCACATAGTGGCTGCGGAGTAGGCAATGAGACGTTCTCGTTAATCAGTAACTGGTATAGTTTTGAATTTTGGAACAGGAAAACAGTTGAATCGCACTCTTTGCCGTATGCGCCAATATCAACAAAAGTAAATTTGTAGTTCGAGTCCAATACAGCTAGCAACACCACAGAAAAAAAAAATTGTAATTAAAAAATAACGAGCCACTATTAGCTGGATTACATAGGCGTATATGTTTTCCATCGATTGCCCCTATACAATGAGGAAAATTTGCTTTGACGTCAAAATCAGATGCAATTATTTGCAAATGGTCTGTTGTCAGTTCAGGGATGTGGTCTCGGAGAAGATGTTTCCAAATAGCTTCACATACTCTCAAAATCATACAAGCAATTGTAGATTTCCCACGTTTGAAGTTGAATTCTAAATCTTTTATCGAATTTCCGCTTCCTAGGTACCTGCAACAAAAATAATGCAATAAAATAAACTATACTTATGTATTAAGATAAAATATTTGTATTTTCAGGTAACTCAGTAGTGAAAAAGTGGAGAAATGTGAAAGACTCCTTTTATAAATATTTAAAAAAAAAAGAGATGCTTCCAGATCCGGCTCAGCATCTGAAAACCTTTCAAAATATCATTACTATAATCAACTTTTATTTCTAACCAAAATAGCACAGAACGCCACGGACGGTAGTTTAGACGTACCCGAATCTATCTAACGCGAGCATGACTTCTACAAATGATGATATAATACCTGAATCGTCCCGCTATGTTGGTGTCAACCGGAAGCGAAAAGCAGATCAATTGGATGATTTTGAAAAAGATACATTAAAAGCTCTCAAAGAGCCAGAGAATCGCCACATGTACTTTTTTAAAGGTATTTTGCCATCCATAGAGGATTTTACCGATCTTCAGACTCTCACGTTTCAGAGTAAAATATTGCAAATAATCACAGAATGCGTTATCCACAATCTTCATCCTATCAGCATGAAGAAGCATCATCGCATGGGTATCAAACCAAAAATTAGCAAAGTACAAGTTTGTTTAGTACAGTACAATTAAACTCTAATTTTATTCCATCTCCAAGTCAAGTGTCTCAAGAAAGCGATCAGACGGAGTTTGATTTTACAAGGTTATAAGTAATAATGTTTCCCTGACATTGATTTGAAAATTAATAATAAAGAAGTGCAAATAATAAAAGTTTTATATTACTTACCTTAAAGTGATTCCCAGCATTTCTATTGGCTCCACAGGATTCCTCATATTAGTATACTGTTTCCGTATATGTGGCTCTAAGGCTTCCAATAAACTTTCGAAACTGGGCACACTCATTCGAAAAAAATTATAAAACCTCTTTTCGTCTAAGACCAATCGATATTCTTTAAGAACCTTAGAGCATTTAACCTATGGAGATGGCAAGCGGCGAATCATCGAACAACTTTTTCTGCCACTTTTTGCGGGGGGCGAGGAAAACACATACAGCACACTTCTTAAATTTGACAACCACACACAGAGACATGCTTCCTATTGCTACAAACGCTCTCAAAGAAATTATAGACACACAGTAAAAAAACACATACACATTGACAAATTTGTGCGTATCTATGCAATTGTCCTACGACAACAAACACAAACTACTAGTGTTGAGGCACAAGGAATGAGTGGTATTTCATTTCATGAATGAACGAATAAAAAGTTATGTTTTCTTTTTTTGGAAAAAATACGTTTAATGATTAGTGCCTGCGAAACTACGTAGGTAGCCGCCAGTAATCACAAAACAATTTATAGTGCTATAGAAAAAGAACGATTGTATTTGTTTTTATAGTCAATTTTTTTTCTTATTTCTCAATAATATTAGATTGATTGCTTAATCATTCTGCATTTAGGGTCGGCAATTCGGAATTCATACCCCATTCTTTAAAACGGGCTTTCATTTATATACACGTGTCAAAAATTTAGAAAGGGGACAATATCAATACATAGTATAAAACAAAGTCGCTTTCTCTGTCCCTATATCCCTGTATGCTTAAATCTTTAAAACTACGCAACGGATTTTGATGCGGGTTTTTGTAATAGATAGAGTGATTCAAGAGGAAGGTTTATGTGTATAATTTGTCGGCATATTTTGCGGGCGAAGCCACGGGCGGAAGCTAGTAAATAATAGAATAAGACAATCAATCAGATGTACTTTTATTATTTTGTAATGAATTACAGTTTTACACGTCGGTTTTATTGTTTTGCAGTCCGGTGTTGCGAAGCTAAATGATGTCAAAGTTAAAGTCACATCATTTATGTCAAATAGGCACAAGAAAGGCACTTTTGAACGTGCTCACATATTTACAAACATTCTAAAAGTTAATAATAATAAATCAATCAATGTGAGAGGTAAAGTTATTCCAAAATGTTAAAATATGTAGTATGGTACAACATTATAAATTATTTATTACCTAATTTACTAAGCAACCAGTTTGATTTTGTCTGGACACTAGATTGTCCTGTGGAGCAGGACCAGTATGTTTCCAAGCATCCTTAACCTTTATATAACCCTCTAATTTGTTATAAGCTTGTTTACAAAGTACACTTTTAATATGAGTTTAAAATTTTCTGTCGTTTAATTGCAATACAATTCTGTTATTTTGTTTTTCCGTGTGTACTTCACGTAGTAACATTTGTTGATATTTAGTACCATTTTGTTATCGTTACACCATCGACTTAACGCGTCGATATCGATTTGAAGAAGTTCAGTATCTTCACTAGACTCGAAACTCTAGAGAATTTGAGATCGTCCGCGTATGTACATACATATTACATTCTAAATATTTGAGGCAGTGCTGGCGATTGTACTACGTTTTTTTAACAGCGTACCTACGCGTTCCGCGGTGGATTATTAGATTTCGACGTCATATTTAGCTATCTATTATAATTATTGTTTCTTTTTCAAATTGCATGAGCTACAAAAACTGACTATGAAACGAACAAACTATTATTCTTTTATTATCCTAAACATACAATGAAAATAATTTAAATCGACTTCCAAAGAACTTTTATAGTTTTTTTTTTTATTTCAAGCTGACTTGTCCAGATACATACACAAAAAACTGGTTACTGAACCTATTGACTGAAAAATCATTTAATTGGCAAATCATTCATTCGCGTTGTCCCAGCACTATGCAAATCCTACTCCTGTACTACTTTAGCGCTACCTACGTACCAATGTATTTATTCTATCGTTACGTCAATAACGATTACTTCGACATTGTACGTAATTAAAAATATTTTAATGTATAATTTATATTTACAAGTGATAGGAAACACCATGGTTTCGAAAATTTGAAGTGGCAGATCGCTTTTTGCACGAGGATACTGCACAATTAACCATTTCTTAGGAGGACTTCCTTGCGATACAATACGATACATAATGGCGGCGGTTGGCGAATGAACTAGTTTTATAGAACGTGTATGGCCGTATGACCAATAGGTCATGGCAGAGGGGTACGCTTAGCTATGCCATCTCCATAGGTTAAATGCTCTGTTTCGTAGTAGTTAGTTAGGTTAAATGCTCTAAGTTAAGAACAAAAAGGCCGTCACTATTCCTTAAGGTAATAAATGGACTCATCCAGAATCTTCGTGTGCTTCTACGTCGATTTCGTCGATGGCGAAGTAATAATAGCAGCAACACACGTCTTTTTTGATCCATTGTTTATTGTAGACTGTCGTCAACTGGGCAAGCCAAGCCGAACCTGTTGCGGTGCCGCAGCAGCGCCGTAAGAACATTGCGACGCCGCATTGTTCGTGTGGCCGCCAGTGCGGTGCAGTGCGGTGCTGCACCGTGTGGCCTGGCCCTTACATATAAATATCTGTGGCTTACTTTTTGTTTATGCTGATTGCTGCCAAAGCTACTGGCCGCTGCGACATAACAACGTTGCGGCGCCGCACCACTCGTGTGCCCGCCGATACGGTGATATCATAGCGGTACGGCGCCGCAACGCATCGTGTGCTCCCACTCTCAGACTCTGCGCTGCGGCGCCGTGCTGGACTTGCAACCCAGACGAGACGGGGAGGGGTGAATGCGTTGCGACGTCGGAGTGGCCGCCGCTTATTTATTTATGCCTAAGGCACCTGTCACACCGTCGACGACGATCGTCGTCATCACGTATTTTTAATGAAAAGAAAAGGTCCTATGGAATATGGTCCTGTGTACTCGTATGTTGACTATAAGTACTTTTTTGTGTGTTCTTAGATATTTTCGTCAATTATGGACCGATTTTGTAGCTTGCGCGTTGTGCCCTTATAAATTGTATTAACTTTTCTTGAGTAGTTTTCAGCAGTAAGTCAGCTTCCATAATAGGTATAGATAAACTACGATAACAAGGCGCGCCCTTTCCCACTACTGTTTTAATGATTGTAGTTACAACCTTACGAAAGAAAGAGTTTGTATGTAGTTGTAGTATTTGTCTTCAGTAGCAGGCCGGCAGCAACATGCGTTGTGAGTTTTGGTGGCACTTTGTAATTACTTTCAAACGTTTTGAATTTTGGAGGGGCGGGCCATGCTATCGTAGTTTATCTCTATCTACGTATTTTTCCACTTAGTCTATGCGGATGATGTTATAAGGAGTTCTTGTCACTGTTATTTAGATAGTCGTGCTTCGTACATGGAAGCAACAGTATGCGCAGACTAGCAAATGGTTGGACAGTTGTTCCACACGTCACATTCGCGCACTCATACCCTAGCGACAAAACTATCCGAACTACTGACTTGATGCTCGCTGCCCGCCACTTCGATTATAGTTGATAACTATACTCAGCAGGATTGTCCTGCCTTGGATCACATGATTGATCAAGGAAGGAACATGGATGGGTTCCAGTTAGTAAGTTTTTGTAAACATATTTTGTCTAAAAGAGTGTCCATGGAGTTTCTTGCCCGTTCTTCTCCATAGGTACCTACTGCTTTGGAATGGGCAACTAGCTTCATCTCTCTGACTGACCGACCCCCTTTTTTTTAAGGCTGGGAAATCATCCAATGACTGCTCCCGCTCTGGGTGGAGCGGAAGGGAGTGTCAGACTCTTACTGACTAAAACCCATTCATGTTCCTTCCGTAGCCCTTTATGTTGGGCACGCCACGATAGTGGCGGTAAGGCCCCTCTTTGAGGAGTGGCTAGAGAGGCGTCACGGCGCCCTCACCTACCGCCTGACGCAGGTCCTCACCGGACATGGATGTTTCGGGAGGTTCCTGCACATCATCAGGCGGGAGGAAACGCCCGGGTGTCACCACTGCGAGGATCGCCCAGAGGACACGGTAGAGCACACGGTGCAAACCTGCCCCGCTTGGGCGGAGCACCGCCGTGTCCTCGTAGAGGCGATCGGCGGCGGCGACCTCTCGCGCCCGGCCCTGGTGCAAGCCATGGTCCGGGGTGAGAGGGAGTGGGAGGAAGTCACCTCCTTCTGCGAAAAAGTTATGCTCGCGAAGGAGGTGGCGGGATGAGAGAGAGAAAGGTCCTCCCGTCCCAGCCACAGCGGGAGACGCCCCGGACGTCGGGAGCCACGTGACGACTCCCGGCCACCGTAGGCGCGGGCCTGCGGATGGTGAGTAATGGGTGACTCACCGTCCGATCAGCACCAGACCCGTGCCGTACGGCGCGTATATGTTCCACGCGCGCCTCAAAGAGATGTCAGCATATGAAGGGGCCCCTCAGGGCCAAGCCTGCCGGGTAAGCGGGATTGTCCGAAAGGGTTACCGCTACCCCGGAACATAAAGGGCTACGGAAGGAACATGGATGGGTTTTAGTCAGTAAGAGTCTGACACTCCCTTCCGCTCCACCCAGAGCGGGAGCAGTCATTGGATGATTTCCCAGCCTAAAAAAAAAAAAGCCCTTTCGCGAGCATGACTTTTTCGCAGAAGGAGGTGACTGCCTGGAGTGGGAACTCCCTCTCGCCCCGGACCATGGCTTGCACCAGGGCCGGGCGCGAGAGGTCGCCGCCGCCGATCGCCTCTACGAGGACACGGCGGTGCTTCGCCCAAGCGGGGCAGGTTTGCACCGTGTGCTCTACCGTGTCCTCTGGGCGATCCTCGCAGTGGTGACACCCTGGCGTTTCCTCCCGCCTGATGATGTGCAGGAACCTCCCGAACAGACCGACCCCTTGACAATTCAAAAGTGCCTGTAATTGGTTTATTTGAAATAAATACTTTGAGTTTGAGTTTGAAGAGTCCGACACTCCCTTCCGCTCCACACACAGCGGGAGGAATCATGAAAATTATCATGATTCATGATAATTTTCCATCCTTTTAATCCTCGTTTCTCGCTGTAAGCCTTTTAAGCCTTCGTGTGGAGGAGGCCTAAACACTTAATCATGTCGGTGTATCCTTTTTTATTCAAACAATTATAATTAACAAATCGACAATCGTTTGGTTTACTATTTGCACGTACGAAATCGGTTCAGTTCTGTTTCAACATGGACAGGATTACGTTTTATGTGAATAAGGATAAGTGTTCCGGTAAGTGGAGATTATCTCAAGCAAGGTACTAGAGTAACAGTGGACCTGCCACCAGACAGCTTGGTGGAATCTAATCCAATGTTGAAAGTTTAGGAAGGTGTGAATTTTAATGTTCTTGAGCAACTTGCCGCTGTTCGTATTTTAACCGTGTTTTCGGGTTTAGTCGGTCATACTCGTAGGTACATCCAGTCATAGAAAGTCATAATGTTCTGAATTTCGTTTTGGGGGTCTAGTTACCGTAGCTTAACGACAATTGTTTTAGCGTAGCCATGGTAACGTTAGCGCATGGTAATGTGCAGTATTAGTATTATGATAAGATTGTTCTTTGACGTCGACATTTTAACTGTCACGGATAGGTTTTCAGAAATAAGGATTATCTATTAAACTCTAATTCAAAAGAGGTCATTAGCAAGGTATATTGGATAGACGTATTCAATCTTCTTTATAATCTTTACAACTATAAACCTCTATGGATAAGACTACGAGGGGGAACCGACTAGCTTAATTTAGGAATCCGCGCGGGAGCAGCTAGATCATAATAAACTAGTATCGATAAGTAAGGAATTTTAAAACTTCTTTACAGTTGGTTCAGAAGTGGACTCGGATACGTCACTTAACGACTATATCCGAAACCACTTAAACCTGCGTGGCACCAAGTATATGTGCAAGGAAGGTGGTTGTGGAGCCTGTGTGGTAGCAGTCACCATCAACGACCCTCATCCCAGGACGTTCTCTGTTAACTCGGTAAGGATACGAATTATTACTGTATTTGGAGTCCCAAGGGCATTTGTGTAGGAAGAGTGGTTGAGGAACCAGTGTAGTAGCAGTTACCATCAACGACCCTCATCCTCACACGTTTATTACGTTTTTTTTTTTGAGTGTGGGAAATCTTCAAATGATTCCTCCCGCTCCGGTTTGGGAGTGTCAGACTCTTACTGACTAAAACCCATCCATGTTCTTTCCTTCGCCCGTTATGTTCCGGGGTAGTGATAACCCATTCGGACAATCCTGCTTACCCGGCAGGCTTCGAGGTATTCCTCGCTTCCATTTTGGAGGCGGTCATTTTTTATTCCTCAGAGCGCATCTTGTAGTAGCGCCCCCGATAGCAATTAATAATAATAAAATTTTATTCCTTGAAGAGCAATAACGTGTTTTACTTATTATCGATAGTTTCAGTTAGTATCCTATCACTATTCGAAAGTTAATCATAAATGTGCTTCGAGGAAAAAAAGTTAATATTTTTAATTGTTATCGGGAGCGCTACTAAAAGGTGCGCTCTGAGGTATAATAAAGGTGCGCCTCAAAACGGTGGCGCTTCGAGGGATACCTCCAGGCTTCGGCGCTAACGGGCCCTTTCACATGCTGACATCTTCACTTTTTGAGGCGCGCGTGGAACACGTACACGCCGTCCGGCACGGGCCTGGTCCTGATCGGACGGTGAGCTACCCATTACTCACCGTCCGCAGGCACGCGCCTACGGTGGCCGGGAAACGTCACGTGGCTCCCGACGCTCGGGGCCTGGAACGGGTGGACCGTTCCCTGTCCCATCCCGCCACCTCCTTCGCTAGCCTAAGTGCTTCACAGAAGAAGGTGACTGCCTCCCACTCCCTCTCGCTCCGGACCATGACTTCCACCAGGACCGGACGCGAGAGGTAGCCGCTGCCGTCAATCGCGTCTACGAGTCACTTATTCCTGGACCTGGGATTCTGTACAAAAAATACAAAATACAAAAAGTTTATTGCAGTAACATGTACAACTTTTACAGTAAATCTTACATAGGGACCTCCTTTTAAGTAAAGATATACCTGTGCTAGGAGGCCCCGCTCTTCAATGACAAATTATAAAATGGTAAAAGTGGTGTACCAAAACATAATAAAATTTAACAAAAAGAAGAATAAACAAAGATTACATTTTTATTATGGCTGTTTTGCTTGGAACTTTTGATTTAGATGTCAGGAACGAAGAGATCCAGCAGAGAACCAACCGCTGACTGATCCCATAACATAGCCGAGCTATGATAAAACTTGACATCCTTTTTTTTTTTTTTAAGGCTGGGAAATCATTCAATGACTACTCCCGCTCTGGGTGGAGCGGAAGGGAGTGTCAGACTCTTACTGACTAAAACCCATCCATGTTCCTTCCATAGCCCTTTATGTTCCGGGGTAGCGGTAACCCTTTCGGACAATCCCGCTTACCGACAATCCCGCTTACCAAAACTTGACATCCTACGGTTACTTATGGATTCAACTTGATCTTTTGATAAAATAGATACGTAGTTGGTATTATAAATTATTTGTCTATGTTTATCGTTGCTTGGTCTCATTGGGTTTTTTTTTTTTAAAGACGTAATAATACCTTACGTCTTTGTGTGTAAAAATAATGTAAAATCTATTGACACCAGCTAATACGTTTAAAAACTAAGGAAATATGTTAGAAAGACAAAAACTGAACTTTTTTTGGTTACAAAAGGCGCCTACCAGTAACGACTTAGCATGCTGCATTATTTGCTGCTAACCTAACCTAACCTAACTACACATTGGCGGGTATTATATTACTGATTTTTATTATACAGGGTGGAATTTTGAACCTCATTTGAAGGAAAGTACTCTAAACACTGGTACTAGAAGGAAACATTCCTTTATTTTCAAAAAGAAACAAATCTGAATTCTAAGATTTTTTTGAAAATTCGCTTGCCACCCTCCACTCTGTGCATTTGTGGCATCAATCGATAGGGTCAATTATATTACAATCGTAGTCAATTTTAATAATAGTATGATGCAAGTGTAGAAACTGGTATGTAAGGATGTATTTAACAATAACACGTAGAACCAATATGGCAATTATATATAATTTTGTACCTAGTATTGGTTATTAAGTAGTTAACATGGAAAAACTACATGCGCACCCACATCTATTACAAACACGTAAGTAGGTATTATTATATAAGCGGTGTTGGAATGCCTCATCATTTCAGCCTGCAATCACCCACAACTGGGCATCGGTACGTCTGTCCTATCTGACATATCTACTTCCCTGTTGGTTCATTCGGGATTTTCTCGTGACTTTACTGATATTTTTTAATTTATAAAACGCTTGTCAACATAATACACAACGCAATAACCCATAATATATCTGCCGAGCCTTTTCCCAACTATATTAGGGTTAGCTCCCAGTCTAACAGGATGTAGCTGAATATCAGTATTTTACATGGAGTGACTACCTATCTGACCTCCACAAACCAGTAACTGGAGTAATACGATACCCCTTGGCAAGAGTGGATATCAGACTTTCGGGCTTCTGACGGCCTGTAACGACTGTCAAATGACAGCCGGAACCAACGGCTTAATTGTGCTTTTCCGAAGCACGAGGAGTCTCGTTATTTAAACATGGTAACCCATCCACGGCCCAACCGTGTCAAGCGTAGCTTAACTAGATGGATCGGCCCATATGGCTGTCATTACTAAGCCACGAAATCCTCCATTACAATCTATGTCGGAATTTAAACACATACACTCACATGTATCTCTCTCTCACATTTAACTAAATTAAAGGAGAGTGGGGCACTGTTAATTATTTAATTAACGCACATTACACAAAAAACCGTCGGCACAACGTATGTCTGCACGCTTGCATGTATTCACGCATGAACGCTTCGCATAACAGCGTCGCAGGCATTCATATTACAAGATCACTTAAAGGGTCACTTAACGGATTCATGTGCGTATTGTATAATTATCACTGGCTAAAAAATCGGTGAAGGAAATCATCGTGAGGAAACCAGCATGTCTGAGAGATATTTCTTAACAGCATGTGAAGCTAAGTCAGAGCATAAAACTGGTTAGTCACTAACCACACGAAAAGAAGAAGAAGACTTAAAGGGTAGAATTAATCTTGTTCTTCTGATGCCTCTCCAATTACCGAATGTTGGCCGTATTTGATATTCTTCTTTTAGAAGTTGGAAGACTTCAGCAGCATTAGCAGTTCACCTGTATTCCTCAGCCGTAATTGCCCACTACCTTTACCCATCTTAAATAAGTTGCACTAAGTCATAGGTTGCAGTAAAACGTGATAAGGATGCTATCAAGTTTATAACGATTAACTAAATTGTTAATGCAGATTCAATAATAACAGATGACATGTCCATTTGACAAATATCTTTACCCTGTTTCTCAGTGCCTAGTATCTGTGACGTCATGCCAAGACTGGGAGGTGACTACGATAGAAGGAATCGGAAACCGATCGCGAGGATACCACCCGGTGCAGAAGACCTTGGCGGAGTACAACGGCACCCAATGTGGGTACTGCAGCCCAGGGTTCGTGATGAGCATGTACAGGTTAGTGCAGTTCTGACAACAGGCTGGGAAGTTGGATGTGTCCATTTCTAGTCTATTTGATTTACCCAATATTTTCTCTCCAGAATAAATAGACTTACAATGTACATACAATATTTTATATGTGAGAAAGAAAGATACCATTTCTTTAACAATATGTATATTGCACACCACATAATAAAGGACAAATATATATATTCAAAGCCAATATAATATAAAAACGAAACTAAGTACTTCATGTTATTTAGTGCGTGTCTAGTTTCACTCAGTTAACTGAAAGCAATGATTATAAAATGTTTTTCAGTCTTCTAGAAGCAAACCATTATGACTTAACTCAGTACGAGATAGAAAATTCCTTTGGAAGCAACACCTGCAGATGCACAGGTAGCAGACCAATCCTGGATGCATTCAAGAGCTTCGCCAAAGACGCTCCGAAACCTCCACCCAAAATAGAAGACATAGAAGACCTAAAAATCTGCAAAGACAAAGAAGATTGTCACAAATGCGATAAAAACTGGTGTTTGGTCAACCACAGTGATGCGGAACCTCCTCGAATTAAAAAGATTGACCTTAAAGATGGTCATGTATGGTATAGAGTCAATGAAATTGCTGATATATTTACAGTATTGGACTCTGAAGGATATGACTCTTATATGTTGGTTAATGGTAATACTGGAAGAGGTGAGTGAATTAAATATTTATTGGATTACCATTTAAACCTATAGCATGTTATTGGGAATCGACTACACACTAAAAATTGCGCGCGGCCTGCACGCGCAGGTAGCGTGCTCAGTGCATCATCTGCAAGCTGAAGCGGTCCTTCGAGCCGGATCAATGTTACCGCGGGGACAATCGTCATTATATTTATCATCGAAGTCTAATGGTGGACATAGGCCGCCCCCATGCGTCACCTCAACGACCAATCCTCGAACACAGCGAAGCATAAATATACTAACTTCTGGTACTAACTTTTCAGGTGCAGTCCCAATTTTAGTTTTCCCAAGGGTTCTGATAGACATTAAACCAATAAAGGACCTCACAAGATATTACTTAGATCAGAACCTGGTATTCGGTGCTGGTATAACCCTCACTAATCTTATGGAGTTGTTCAAGAATGTGTCTCAAGCGCACGAGGAGTTTCAATACCTTAACAAACTTTATGAACATTTGGATTTGGTCGCTCATATACCTGTTAGAAATGTAAGTTATTAGTGGATATATTACTGCCTAGTCTTTTCCCAACTACGTTGGGGTCGGCTGCCAGTGTAACCGGATGCAGCTGAATACCAGTATTTTAAATGGAGCGACTGCCTATCTGACCTCCGCAACCCAGTTACTAGGCAATACGATACCCCTTGGTAAGACTGGCTGTCAGAATTTCGGGCTTCTGACGACCCGTAACGACTGTCAAAGATGCACAAATGACACGAGCCACGGAGGAGTCTCGGTATGTAAAGATAAGAGAACCCCGTCAAGCGTAGCTTAACCTGACGGATCGACCTGTGCGGCTGTTAGTACGTAGCCACGAGCTCCTCCTTTTAGTATATACATAATCCTCTTTTTTATAAACGTTGCTTAAAGTTAAAACGCCAATATAGTATGTGGTACTATATTATAGAATCGAGTTATTTTAACTGAATATACAGCTGTGCTGCTGAAGAGTTTGTTGCGCCTCTTCTTCTTCCCAGCTAAAGCACGTAAGAAATAGTGAAGGGCATCAATGTTTTGGGCAACTGTTTTGTGTAATAATGAAGTTCAAAAAGTGATAATTTTCAAGCTAGTCTGAACAAATGATTTTGATTTTGTTTCAGACTAACTATTTATTTTAAAAGCAACGATCATAAATACGTTAAGCAGAATACTGATACCAATTATTTTACTGTACTACCTGGAATACTTTGGTCTACTTGTACTTTTGCTTTCATATTTTCTAAACACTCATTTCATACTGTTTCAGATTGGTACTGTTGCTGGAAACCTAATGTCGAAACATCGTCTACCAACATTTTCATCCGATATATTCTTGTTACTTGAAACTGTCAGAGCTACTTTGGTTATTGGTAAGTATATACAAGATGTCAAGCTAGTTAGAGTAATGTTCTTCACTGATTGCAATTAGGCACATGTACATTGCTATACGCTCCAACCTTTTAGTTCACAAAGGATCATCAGTGGAGGTGACACCGGAGGAGTTTCTAGCTCTGGACATGACAGGAAGAGTGATAACTCATGTGAAGATACCGCCGTACTCTCATCGTTACCAATTCGTGTCTTTCAAGGTATGTCAATTTAAGAATGAAGTTACGGTTAGGTACTCATTCTGATTTGATTTAATAATATTAATTGTTTTAGTGCTACTAAAGATGATCGTTCTCATATTTACAAAATTCTAGGTAGCCTTCTTCTTTTTATTAGAGTGGTTAGTGACTAGCCTGATGTAGAGAGTTTTTATGCTGCCCATGGGCCTCTGACTTATTTTCACATGCTGTTGAGAAATAATATCTCTCGACATGCCAGTTTCCTCACGATGTTTTCTTTCCTTCACTGATTTTTTAAGCATGATAATTATACAATACGAAAAATCAGAGGTGTGCCTTGGGTTTAAAGTCGAGACCTATGACTTGGTTGATTGATTATATTAGAAACAAAACTTCCTCAATAATACAGTTAACCAATTTTCAGATCATGCCTCGTGCACAAAATGCGCACGCGCAGGTAAATGCAGCATTTCTCTACGAGTTTGATGAACATAAAGATGATGTGGTCTTATCAGCTAGAATTGTGATTGGTGGACTTTCGGCAAAATTCGTCCATGCTAACGAAACAGAAAAGTTTTTACACATGAAGAAGATATTCACCAATGAAGTTCTGCAACAAGCACTGAAGATATTGGAAGGTGAATTGATAGTTGAAGAGATTGCTGGTGAGATGAAACCGGCATATAGGAAGAAATGTGCTCTTGGATTGTTTTACAAAGTAAGTGACGTTACACGACTTGAGCTTATGATCACTATAATACAACACATACAACACATACTTAAAACTAGCAATGTTATATCCGTGGCTGGCGTGAATACATTGACAATTCGACTTGTATGTTTTTTTTTTATTGGCTTAATACGTCCTATGCATTAGGCATTTATATGAAAAAAATTGACAGCTCATAATATTCAGTCAAAAAAGTATCGGGAATGGATGGATGATTTGTTTATGGTTCCAAATTCAAATTTTTGTTTTTTTGTAGTTGTTAGATTGGCACAACTGTTTTCCATTTTGGCGCGGAGTTTGAGTTGCATCTGTTATTTATATTAAATACAGTGCTGGTTTTAGTAATATCATTTAAAGTGTGTATTGCGAATTTCATAATGGACAAAAATATCGAACAAAGAGTTTGTCTTAAATTTTGGATCGCCAATGGAATTTCGTGTTCGGAGTCACTGAAAATGTTACAGAAGGCTTACGGTGAATCGACTTTATCAAAAACTCGTGCTTATGAGTGGTTCAAAGCGTTCAAAAGCGGTCGAGATGTGATGGAAGATTTGCCTCGCTCTGGTAGGCCGTCAACGTCTGCAACTGAAGTTAACATCGCAAAAGTGAAGAAAATAGTGACTGAAAATCCCCATTCAACTCTGAGAGAGATAGCCGCCGAACTTTCTGTATCTCACGAGTCGATCCATACCATTTTAACTAATCATTTGGGTATGAAACATGTTGCTGCTCGGCTAGTCCCAAAAGATCTGAATTTTCTCCAAAAACTCAATCGCATGAAAGTCGCTGAGGACATGCTAGAACGAGTCAGTTCGGACCCAACATTCATGAAACGCATTGTTATTGGTGACGAGACGTGGGTTTACGAGTTTGACATGCAAACTAGTCAACAAGCTTCGGAGTGGCGCCTTCCAACTGAACCGAAACCGAAAAAACCACGCCAAAGTCGATCAAAAGTCAAAGTCATGTTGACTGTTTTCTTTGACTATCGCGGTGTTGTGCACTCTGAATTCTTACCGGAAGGTCTAACGGTAAATAAAGAATATTATTTGAGCGTTATGCGGCGTTTAAGACAGCAAATTCGACGAAAAAGGCCATATTTGTGGAAAGAAAATTCTTGGATTTTGCACCACGACAATGCGCATTCCCACAAGGCTATCATTGTGAACGAATTTTTGACTAAACACTCAACAAATACCATACAGCAACCACCATATTCACCAGATATGGCTCCTGCTGACTTTTTTCTTTTTCCTAAACTCAAATTACCACTTCGTGGCACCGTTTTCAATCGATAGAAGACATAAAGGAGAATTCGCGGCGAGAACTGAACTCAATTCCGGAAGCAGCGTTTAAAAAATGTTTTGATGAATGGATTATTCGTTGGCGCAAGTGTATCGTTTCTAAAGGAGCATACTTTGAAGGTGATAAAATAAATTTGGATGAATAACAGACATTTTGTGTATTATTGATCTTTTCCCGGTACTTTCTTGACAGAGTAGTACATAACTTTTAGAGCAATCGACTATGGTATTAATTTGACATCTCGCATTTTTACATGTTTTACTTGACAACACAACATGTCAAATAAACGATTCACATGTTTTTGTGAACAAACATTGATATTTTGATATATCAGTAATCAAAATAATATTCGTTTTTTTGACATCTAAACATAAACACTTATTAGTTTTCTTTAGCACTAATTTTAAATTGACAAATTGAGATGTCAAGTTATGGCCAACGAAGTTCTGAACTCTAAATGTGATAAGTAAGTATAGTTATCACTACATGTCGGTTAAAAACAAATATTAATGTTAAATGAGTATTATAAGTTGCCAAATTATGTACCCAAGTGGTATTAAAAAAATAATTGAGTTATCAACATACTTCCATAAAAGTAAAAATTTGGGAAAATACCGTGCCGCGTCCTCTCTCTATAGTCCAGTCAAATTAGACCAAAAAATAGAAGTGAAAGTACAATATTTTGCACCGAGCTGAAAGTTAGTAGAATCGTTCAAAACAACATCATCAACAATCATCATAAATGATATCTAAAAAGTCCTTATCGATCCGATACCTGGAAAGAAAATTACTCTGAGTCAAAGGTTGCAAAAACGGTTTTTCGCGATTTCCAGCAAAATGGTAAGTTTTATCATAAAATTAGTTTAGAGAAATATTGTAGATCTGGTCTATAAAAAATTCTAAATACTTTTTTCCTAAGAGCCACCTTTTCTGAGATATAATGATTCAAAAATTTGAAAGAGTAGTATTCATCATAATATTATTATGTGTACAAGTAAGATTATGTACACCACGTATATACATCACTAAACCTGTAATGCAATTAAAAATATTATTCTATTATTATTTTTTAAGTCTTTGGCACATCTTGTGAACCTGGGGTCCCGGACCTTAGGAAGGCGTACGATCGGCAGAAGCCAACTGCAGCAGGGGCCCCTTAGACTCTTCTAAATGTTGAGGATTCATCAACCGAAGATTAATGCCCTGTATGCATTAATGAAAGTGCACCCAAGGACAACCCCTTGGTGCAGGACTATTGCAGAAGGAACATGGTAAAGAAACATTTTGGGCTATGAAGTTGGATGGCTAAGGTGAAGTGAAATTAAACTGTTTTTGAATAGTTATGTCTCAGAAACGGTGGCTCTTACAAAAAAAATATTTAAACATTTTTATAGATAATTATCTGATCTACAGTTTTTGTCTGAACTAATTTTATGATAAAAATTACAGGTTTGCTGGAAAACCCCTTTTTGCGACCTTTCACCCCGAGTAATTTTCTTTCCAGGTATCGGTTCGATGAGGACTTTGTTTTTTGAAACCGTTCACGCAGCGCACGCAACGAAAGCTCTCAAAAAGAAATATTTTTTCCCGTTTTTGCAAAAAAAATTATGTATGCTCCGCTCCTATTGGTCGTAGCGTAATGCTAGATCCTCTAACCTTCCTGAATTCAATTCCAACCAGAAGTTCCTGAGATTAGCGCGTTCAAACAAACAAACTCTTCAGCTTCATAATATTAATATAGATTAAGCTTAAGAGTTGTGTTTCTCTGGAACTACTCGTCGGATTTGTATATTGTTTTTTTGCATTTGATAGCCTTATTCCTAAGGAAGGTTGTAAGCTATTTCACATCATCATGGGACCTTCAGCAGCCGAGCAAACACAAAAAAAAAACCGAAAGAACGCCAAGCGAAAACTTAGAAAGAGCACAGACGACTAATATTTTTTGTATTAATCATCTGTTTGTTATCCAATAATATTAATATGTTTCTCATTAAAATAACATTTTTTACTTACTAAATGTTCCCCACTCAGAAGGTGAATAAGTTGATAACTGTGGTGAATAAGTTGACAAGTCGGTGAATAAGTTGATAACTCGTTGGTTAACGACTTGACAAGTCTATTAATAAGCAAACTATGAGGAATTTTGTTTATTTATTGTCATCATTTAAAAGATGGCATAAAATAACCTATAAAACAACTTAAACACAAACGTTAAACCAATTTACCGATTTACCATAACAGTTCAAATGTTTAAAATGGCCGTCCTGACAAATTGCTGTTTTAGAGATGTCAACATATTCACGCCAGCCACGGATATTGTAATTATTAATAATTATTATTATTATTATATCCTTGGACATTTCACACAATAATTCTTATAATAATTCTTCTTATTGAACTTCATTTTCAGGGTTTGCTAGTCCTAATTCCCAAACAGCGTTTAAAGCCTTGGTATCGTTCAGGAGCAAGAGACTTCAGGAAGACACGACCAGTATCGAAAGGTTCCGAAGTCTATGACACGAACCCCATAATATGGCCAATAAACGAACCAATGCCGAAGATTGAAGCACTGATACAATGTGCAGGGGAGGCGAAGTATAGCAATGACTTACCCACTGAACCTAGGGAGGTGTATTGTGCATTCGTGACGTCGGATATATGCACTGGTGAGGTTGAGAGTGTTGATGCTACACCGGCTTTGGTTAGTACCACTAAACTTAATCTTATAAATATGAAAAATTATGGTATAAGTTGAGAGAGGTTTAAACGTAAATGATATGGTCTATTAAGCTGTACATCCGTGATTGGGTAAACTAAAGGTACACCTCTGCCTAACCTTCGAGGATTACAGTCGTGATGTACTCGTAAAGCAGGCGTTATAATTTAATGACACAAAGACCAAAGGTCCGTATGGATTGAGGGGCAAGGTCTCCTTTTTGTATTCGAACTGTGTTGTAATTTTTTGGGCTCCCTACCCAAAGAGTAAAACGGAACCCAATTACTAAGACTACACTGTCCGTCCGTCCGTCCCTTCGTCTGACCGTCTGTCACCAGGCTGTAGATAATTGAAATTTTCACAGATGATGTATTTCTATTGCCGCTGAAACGCGGGGCTCCCATACAACAGACATGATTTTACGGAACCCTTCGTGTGCAAGTCTGATTCGCACTTAGCTGGTTTTTTTCACACTTAATTTACCTCTGATTCTGCATCGCAGTGATCTCTATTCTCATCGCTATAAGGAGATAGGTTTCTGATGGGTCTCTGTTGTAGCTCATTGTAATTTTTGCAGAGGCTACCCGGTGTTTTAGCGTTCTTCTCAGCCAAAGACATCCCTGGAAAAAACTCGTTCCTGTCCCAAAGAGTACCTTCTCAAATGGTGCCAGAAGAAGTTTTTGCTGAAAAGTATATTAAGTACTATGACCAACCTCTAGGGGTTATTGTTGCTGAAACAGAAAAACTAGCAAACCGAGCAGCTTTGTTGGTGAAAATTAACTATAAAGTTGATAAGAAAAGGCCGGTCTTGACGATTAAGGATGCCAGAGAAAGAGAGCCGGAACGGGTCACATTGTTTTTAGTCTTCCCTGCTAGAGACCGAGGAACTAACGTCCAGAGAGTTCTCAAGGGTACCGATGATATCTACTCACAGTACGTTTTTCATATGGAGACTCAGACCGCGGTCACCCGGCCGAGCGAAGATGGAATAGATGTGGTGGCCAGCACACAATGGTTGGATTCTTTCCATATCTGTCTATCTGAAGTGCTGAATATACCACAAAACAGGTAAGGAAAGATTGAATGTTGAGGACTTTATATCTTATCAGAAGATTATGTACCACTAATGTTCTACCCGCGACTTCCCCCGCATAGAGTTTGGTAATTTCGCAATATCGGGAGATACTTTTAGGACAAAAAGTAGCCTATGTCCTTTCCCGGGGTGCAATCTATCTCATTCAATTGTTTAGGCGGGAAAAGGTACAGACAGAATTACTTTCGAATGAATAATATTATAGTAAGAATGCCATGCTTTCAATTGTTTTCTTTATCAAAATTAAGTTTTCTCGGTATAACTTTCAGAATAAACTTATCAGTACCTCGATGTGGCGGTGCATATGGCGCGAAGATAAACCGCGCCAACCACATAGGAGCCGCATGTGCGCTAGTCACTTACAAAATGGACCGACCCTGTCGATTCGTGATGAGCATCCAAGCTAACTTGAGAGTGGTCGGTAAACGCTTCCCCTCCACACGAGACTTTGAAGTGAGTGGTTTTATGACAGCAATAGCTTTGGTGATGGGATGTAAAGATTATGAAGGTAAATTTAGGCGATGCGGTCCCACCACTGTCTTCATGTGTCAAGCTGAACAAACTTTTATTTTATTTTCAACAGTTTTCGTGAACAAAATATCCATGTTATTTGTTTAGACATACTTAATACTTGAGGAGCTTGTGGCAACTTCACAGCTCGATCCATCATGTTAAGCTACGCTTGCCGGGGTTGGCCGTGGATGGGTGACCATCTTTACATAAAGAGACTCCTCCGTGCCACGGAAAGCACGTTAAGCCGTTGGTCCCGGCAGTTATTAGTGCATCCTTGACAGTCGTTACGGGTCGTCAGAAGCCCGAAAATCTGACAGCCAGTCTTACCAACGGGTATCGTATTGCCCAGTTACTGGGTTGTGGAAGTCAGATAGGCAGTCGCTCCATGTAAAATTCTGGTAATCAGCTGCATCCGGTTAGACTAGAAGCCGACCCCAACATAGTAGGGAAAAGGCTAGGCAGATTTTTTGTTCAGACATACTTCTATTTAGTCTGCAAATGGGTTATTATACCATTCTTTAATGTTCTCGCACAGGTTGGCGTTAGCAATTCCGGTCAGATCCAATACCTGGAGTACCATCTGTACGAGGATAATGGGTACGTGGTCAGCGACCCTTTAGCATCTCTGCTGCCGCCCGGCATTAGGAACTGCTACGACAACCGGCGCTGGCAGTACAAGATATTCAATGTTACTACGGACACAGCTTCCAATACGTACACCAGAGCACCAGGTATGTCTAATTTAAAAAAACTGTCTTATCTTGTTTGCGTTAGGTACCATCTTGTCAGCGGGATTTTCTGAAAGAGTTACCGCTACCCCGGAACATAAAGAGCTAAGGACAGTAAGAGTCTGACACTCCCTTCCGCTTCACCCGAAACGGGAGGAATCAATTCCCACCTTCAAAAAAAAGCCACCTTCTTGATCTTGGGATACCCTAAATAGAACATGTTGGATTCGGGGTTAAGCTTTTCAACGAGATTAGGTCTTTAGGGAGTTTTGGACCTTGCAAAGATAAACTGTAAATGCCACTGCTTAGCCCTGCGAGGAATACAGGCATGATGTTATGTAAATGACAAAAGTGATGAAAATATTAATCTAATCTTAATTTCCAGGAACATTAGAGACAATTTCAATGACGGAACAGATAATGGAGAGAATATCCTATGAATTAGAACGAGACCCAGCTCAGGTGAGGATCAACAACATTGAACCAACGTACATTGAAGTACAAGAGATGATACAAACTTTACTCAGAGACGCTGAATACAACAAGCGCAAGGAAGAAATACAGACCTATAACAAACTGAACAGATGGAAGAAGAAAGGGCTCAGAGTAGCATTCATGAATTGGCCTGTTACTACTCTCATTGACTATCATGTTCTATTATCAGTTTATCACGGAGATGCTACAGTTGTAGTCCACCATGGAGGTATAGAAATCGGGCAAGGTATTAACACTAAAGTCATACAAACTGTGGCGTATACTCTCAACATTCCTATAGAAAAAGTCAAGTGTAAGCCTCCTAATGTCTCAACAAATCCTAACGACTTCACAACTGGAGGTAGCAGGACGACGCAATCAGTCTGTTTTGGTGCTATAAAGTGCTGCCAAATCCTTTTAGACCGTCTGACGGTTGTCAGGGAAACGCTAACTGATCCTACATGGGAGATACTGATTGAAACAGCCTTCAATAGAGGAATCAACCTGCAGACTAGCTACAGGGTCACCGCTAACGATCAGGTTCCGTACAGGTCTGGAGGAGTTTGTTTGGCTGAGGTAGAACTTGACATTCTGACAGGAGAACATGAAATACTTAGAGTCGATATTGTTGAAGATGTTGGGACAAGTATGAATCCTGAGCTGGATATTGGTCAGGTAAATGGAAGTTTTATTAATTTGTTGACATTAATTTTACTCGCAAATCTAATTTATATTTCTTATCAATACAATAACATGACTGACTAAATACTTAATACAATAACATGACTGACTAAAAGATTAACAATACACAAAAAGATGGTTATTTGAAGCATGTGCACCATCTTCTAATTAACACCTCAAATGTCGTATGAACCTCATAGGTTCATAAGAAAAATTCTCTCGAAACGATAGTAAATATAACCGTATAAATCGTTGAGCTCTTATAAGCGAACGGCTTCTAATAGGCGAACATCTAATGGGTTAACCATCCTCCGTAAGAAAACATGTTTTAAACTACACTACTAGGTAGTCAAATGAAAGTTTGAGATTTAGATGCCAGTAAAGTCGCGGACACTTTCCAAATACCCTTAAATGGATATTTGATTTTTATTTGTTCACAAAGTCTCACCTCCTCATTGGGTACTTAAAATATCAGATTGTTGGGTTTGTTAGGAATGGTGGTAAAGAAAAATCACCAAAAATGTAACCAGCCAGAAGCCAGTGTTAAGTGCGCCGCTCCTAAGCGGGATTGTCCGAAAGGGTTACCGCTACCCCGGAACATAAAGGGCTACGGAAGGAACATGGATGGGTTTTAGTCAGTAAGAGTCTGACACTCCCTTCCGCTCCACCCAGAGCGGGAGCAGTCATTGGATGATTTCCCAGCCTTAAAAAAAAAAAAAAAAAAAAAAAAGTGCGCCGCTCCGCGGGCACGTCATGTGAACTCTTTTGACTACCATAATGATTTTTGCAACGACATTTCCGTATAGTAAACTTTGCATTATCCAGATCGAAGGCGCGTTCATGATGGGTGTGGGCTACTGGACCCACGAAGAGCTGATCTACGACGAGAAGACCGGTGAACTGCTCACAGACCGTACCTGGTACTACAAAGTGCCTCTTACCAAGGATATTCCCATAGACTTCAGGATACAACTCAGAAGGAACTCTTATAACCCACTTGGTACTTTGGGTGCTAGGGGTAAGTGATCGAAATAGTACCAGTGTTAAAAATATATTAATATATTTTGCATATATCTAACTTTAGTACCGAGCTGGTACCATTTATATTTATACCAGGTATATTTTTATCATTCTGTTACATAAAATACATACTTTTTAACCTTTTCCATAAAGCTTACAACAGTCTTAAAATAATAATTATAATGTAAAAATAATAATTTTGATGACACGGTTGGCGCAGTGGTTGAGCGATTGACTGCTGCGCAGCATGTCGCGGGTTCGATTCCCGCACGGAACAAATATGTGTACGACCTGCAAGTATTTGTTCCGAGTCTGGGTGTTTTTCTATCTATAATATGTATGTATTTACAAAAAAAATGTAGGTATAGGTATAAGTAGTTTATCAGCCACCTCGTTACCATAGCACAAGCATTAGGTTGCTTAGCTTGGCACTATATGGCGTTGTGTGAAATGTCCAAAGATATTATTATTCGTTTATTTATTTATTTTATACATTTTTAAATATTTTTTATAAAAAAAAAACATTTAAAAATATAAAAAATAGTTGTCCGCCGGTGTCGAGAGCAGGGTCCAAGCTACCGGTGGTTAGGGCTGAAGAGACAGGAACCTCCTCTCAATGCGAGCCGTATCGAGGAGTACTGCCTTCTGTATCTGGCTCTTGATCCAACCGCCTAATGAGAGCCTCGAAAGATGTTGGTCGAGGCTCTTGGCCATCAGGCCGTTGGCTGTTATCACAATCGGTACAATGATAGCCGAGCTCACATTCCACATGTCAACAACCTCGTGTGCTAAGTCGAGATATTCAATTTGTTTCTCTTTCTCAGCTTTCACGAGGTTCTCGTCATGTGGAATGGTAACATCGACTATCATTGCAAGGCGCGCTAATCGATCTATCACCACTATATCAGGCTTATTGGCGACAATAGTCCTGTCAGTAATGATAGACCGATCCCAGTACAACGTGACATGATCATTCTCAAGAACTGGGTCGGGCGTCACCTGTAATACGGTACCTCAGAGTCTACAAGTTTATATTTCAAAGCAAGTTGCTGGTGAATAATCCTGGCCACTTCGTTATGCCTGTGCAAGTACTCGCCGTTAGCTAAACGAGTACAACCAGAGATAATATGTCTGATGGACTCACCTGGACGGTGGCATGCCCGACACACGTCAACCGTCCCGTCCTTCATAATATGTCTCCGATAGTTATTCGTCAAGATAACTTCGTCCATAATTGCACAGACGAAACCTTCAGTTTCCCCAAAAAGGTCACCAAAACGTAACCAGGACACGGACGCTAAGAAATCTACACCGGGCTCATGAAGAACCCGATAAAAGCGCCCGTGAAGCTCCTTGCCTTGCCATATCTCCTTGCGGTCATCGGTAGTCAGTACTGCAGGTTTGCGCCAGTTCTCTTTACCCATGGAAAGCGGGGTGAGGCCTATGTCCACTGCCACCACATCACGGTGCATACCCACTTCGGCTTTAAAAAAATAATCCCTGAGACTGCAAATCTCGCGATTGTGGAGGGTCTTTGCATTTAAAAAGCCTCGACCCCCGCACTTCCGCGGGATATACAGTCTCATCACCGATGATCGTGGGTGATGCATCCGGTTTGCGGTCAGCAGTTACGGACCCTCATATCCAAGGCGTCAAGTTCGGTCTGCGTCCATTTGAGTATGCCGGAAGAGTACATCAAAACCAATAGTTTCAATAGTATTCCAGTATTTGCGCCGTTTGAGGTTTTCTGCACCATTTCCTAAATACAACAGATTCATTTTATTTACAAAAACATCTTGATAAAATATTTAAATTAAAAATTCGCCTGTTTAGATTAAGATAAGAAACGTCAAAAGTTCAATTCAGTACAACAACTGATTATTGAGGCTAATTGGGCCATAACAAGCTGTCCCACACAGGCTAAGGTTATCGCTAAAGGAAGTAAGGACCTCAATAGGCTTTTATTCATCTTATACTTAGGTGACCAAAAGGAGGAGTTCTTGGCTAAGTACTAACAGCCGCACAGGACGATCCATCAGGTTAAGCTACGCTTCCCGAGGTTGTACGTGGATGGGTGACCATCTTCACATACCGAGACTCCTCCGTGCCTCGGAAAGCACGTTAAGCCGTTGGTCCCGGTTGACATTTGTGCATCTTTGACAGTCGTTACGGGTCGTCAGAAGCCCGAAAATCTGACAGCCAGTCTTAACAAGGGGTATCGTATTGCCCAGTTACTGGGTTGTGGATGTCAGATAGGCAGTCGCTCCATATAAAATACTAGTATTCAGCTGCATCCGGTTAGACTGGAAGCCGAACCAAACATAGTTGGGAAAAGGCTAGGCAGATGATGACTTAAGTGACCAATCTACGCTATAGCGACTGCTATTTGCTCAAAATATAAAAATTTGTATAAATTTATTGTAAGTATGTATCTTGTTTATACTTGGTAAACCCAGTATTTATCAACCGCAATTTTATTGCTATTATCATGATTGGCATATTAATATTACGAATTTAATATTTACCTCAATAAAATAAACGTGACCCAAGGGCTGGTATTTCCCTTGGCTTGAGGCTTAGCATTGCCATACAATGTGGCAATGCCGCCAGTCTCTTAGGTACAGAGGCCAGCACATCAAGTTACCACAATCTGTCAAATTTATTTCATAGTATTTCAACTTTATTGCAAAGACATAAGGTTCATTTTTAATTGAGAAAATTTGACAGTTAGGGATAGCATGATGTGCTGGCGTCTGTACATTACCAGTCGACAGCGATGCATAGGATTTTTCGACGCCATCTTTTAGTTAGTTATTAGTTTTAAATACTTGTACATAATAGTTATATTCTTTTTAGTTTTAGTGTAAGATTATATAAGTATCTTCTTCTTTTCGCGTGGTTAGTAACTAACCTGGTGTCAGAGTTTTTACGCTGCCCATGGGCCTCTGACTTAGCCTCACATGCTTACATGCTGTTAGATTATATATTGTACATACCATTTTAATAATATTAGTATTATAATGACACATTTTAGCGGTCGCCGAGCCCCCTACATGTTTGTCAATAAGCGTAGCTTTCGCTCTGCGAGAGGCCATTGCGTCGTCGCGGGAAAACACCGGATTTCCCAGAAACAAGTGGTTTGAAGTCGGTAAGTACCGCATCAGTCACTACACTAGCTTTGTATTATAACTACCTAGGTGCATATTACCCGCGAGTTCAGGCGCGTGAAGATCGGAAATTATCTCACGGGAAAGTTATAACAAGATAAAAGTAACTATACTGTTCATTAATTAGGTATGCAGACCGCTAGTCTGTATACCTAATCAATCCATCCCGTCTCCCATTTTAGTACCTATTTATTACAATAAAATTACATGTATCATATTTTTTTATTTGGGATCTTACTAGAAGGAGGAGCTCGTGGCTAAGCCGCGCAGGTCGATCCATCAGGTTAAGCTACGCTTGCCGGGGTTGGCCGTGGATGGGTGACCATCTTTACATACCGAGACTCCTCCGTGCCTCGGGAAGCACGTTAAGCCGTTGGTCCCGGCTGTCTTTTGTGCATCTTTGACAGTCGTTACGGGTCGTCAGAAGCCTGACAATCTGACAGCCAGTCTTACCAAAGGGTATCGTATTGCCCAGTTACTGGGTTGTGGAGGTCAGATAGGCAGTCGCTCTTTGTAAAACACTGGTATTCAGCTGCATCCGGTTGGACTGGAAGCCGACCCCAACATACATGGGAAAAGGCTAGGCAGAGGCAGAGGCAGAGGCCTTACTCCATTTATAATATTAGTATGGAAGGATTTATGTTCTTTACATAACGAGACTCCTCCGTGACTCGGAAAGCACGTTAAGGCTAGGCAGAAGATGATGATGATGATGGAAGGATTTATGTTACTGACCGGTAAACAAGGCGCACTAAGGTGCGAGGTTTAAGAACCTCAGACCTCAGAGGTCACCGCTGACGCCTTTTTTTTTTAAGGCTGGAAATCATCCAATGACTTCTCCCACTCTGGGTGGAGCGGAAGGTAGTGTCAGACTCTTATGGACTAAAACCCATCCATGTTCCTTCCTTAGCCCTTTATGTTCCGGGGTAGCGGTAACCCTTTCGGACAATCCCGCTTAACCGCCGACGCCTATGGACATTATTTTGCAACAATTCAGTTCCATGAGTTGCAAAATATTTATAAAACGTTTTCGAATTTCAGATGGTCCGTTCACACTTGCTGCTAACGTGTTGAAAGCGGACGCTCGGCTCGACGAATTTCTGTTTTATTAATTCCTTACTGATATATTTGCTAATTAATTCCTGTACATACTGGGTATAACTGAAAGGGTATATACATAAAAAAGCATATGCCACAGACCACCAAACTGAACAACTTTTACTATATAAAAAAAATCTGCTGTTCTATACATTTTTCTATAGTATAAACTAGCTTCTGCCCAAGGCTTCGCCCGCGTAGATTACGGAAATTGCATGTTATTATACATATATACATATTCCTCTTGAATCACTCTATCTATTAAAATCCGTAGTGTAGTTTTAAGGATCTAAGCATACATACATACAGACATTGGGACAGCGGAAGCGACTTTGCTTTATACTATGTAGTGATGTGCATGTCAATATTTAAATAAATATATAAAGGATATTTTGATTTTATTCAATATTTGTTTTTTTTCTTTCCCGGAAATCGCTACTACACAGGGGCTGATTATATACATAATATTATTAGTCATTTGGGAATTATTAATTAGAAGCAGTATTGCATGTAACTCTAGACGTAATTGTTTTACCGCTTTGGGTAACAAAAAAATGAGAGTTGTATTGATGATAAATATACATTTGTTACGATTCGTCAAAATCATAATAAATTTGTATCAACATACCTGATACTAACCTACGAATCGTGAAAATCGTAAGATAATTTGAATTTCGCGGGTTTTTTTTGAGGGTGGGGGGAAAACATCAAAAGACTCCTTCCGCTCTAGGTGGGGCGTAAGGGAGTACCAGACTCTTACTGACCAAAACCCATCCATGTTCCTTCCTTAGCCCTTTATGTTCCGGGGTAGCGATAACCCTTTCCGACAACCCCACTGAGAATTCCGCGGGCTGTCCTGAAACTTTCACCATCTACAGAATGGACTGGCAGGATATTTAGCAGTTTATATTATCTTACTTGGCACGCACTAGGCAGACCTCTAAAAATATTCTCGTTATGTTCTTAATTACGTTTTATATATTAATTATACAATTACATACCATTTAAATTTTAATAATGAAATTTAATAAAAAGAGATTGTAAAAACTTATTACGTAGAACTTTTTTTAAAGATAATAATTATAATTAATTACGTTTAATTTTCCTTCTTGCGATCATGATTTATACTTTGATTGGTGCCATCCTTTGTACCAGGTATCTACGTCATCTTCAAGCATGTGTGGTCAAACCATAGATTGTTTCTATAGATCAAACTTAAGTCATTAGATTCAAATGACGTAATGATCATTTCTGCGTGCGTCAGTTCATCAAATCAAGTTTAAGCGGAGCAAAGCTTTTGTGGAGCTATACTACTATGACAATATAGCTTTTGCCCGCAACTCACTCCGTGTCGAAAAACGCTTTTATGTCCACGGGTTGTTGAGTTTCCTAAAATAGGGTTGAGCTGTGCGATGACTGAAACATGCATCCCGTCTGTTGCGACAGGTCAAATCAAAGCTGCACTGGCTCTTTCTCCATGAAATGGCCATGGAAAGACATGGCCATGCTTTTTTAGACCTCCGTAAATCTTAATAATTATAATGCAAAAGAGATTGTTTGCCTCTAAGATTGTTTCGGTATTTATTATTAGGAATCAGAAATGACGGCGCCATTAAATTTAAAATAAAATTAACTAAAAATATGACGGTTGAAAGTGTCTAAAAAAAACTATTTGCAGAAATAAACTTCGTTTCGTTTCATCATTAAGCACGTACCTACAATATAAATAATTTACAACGAAGCAAACCTCTAGTGATTAAATACAGGAAAATCGTATTCCCACCATAACATCCGCTTCAAACAACTCTAGTTTTATTTTACCTTGAAATAACAATAGATTAAGCAATCATTCAATCTCTATAATGTAGGTACAGATAAGGTAGATTTTCGTCCCAATACGTTTTACCACAATTGGGTATTTGACATTAAATGCTCTAAGATTTGACAGGGTAGTCAATAACGTTACTTTTTATGAACTGTCAAAACGCGGAATTTGTAGGTACGTGGCTTGTACGAAACATTGAAATATGACGTCACAGATTTTTGGAATCAAATCCAATTTCTAAATTGTATCCTCGCATAATGTTTAATTTCTAAGAAGAGCAGAGTCTTTTTCATTACGTAAGTGATTTCATATTTAATTTTTGACCTTGTCAAATAGCCAATTATGGTGTGTAAAATATTCGGATATTTGGATATAATCACCAAGGCAACATGTTATTAATTACCACTATGGAAAATAAGTTAATTATACATGCCAATTGTCGTTTGTCATAATTAAGTGTTATTATTTTATAATTTAAATATGAATTATATTATTCTAATGAACTAACATTACATAATAATTAATACATTAAGAGGACAAAAACAAAATATATGTCAGTCAAATATCTTAAAAATTAATAGCATAAAAATAGATACTGAACTCAACATGACATTAATCAAAATAAAATATAATTTAAAGAGACTTGTCCGACAAAAATTCTTTTATACAATAGTAGGATTTATCGACTGGTCATGGAGTTTCTTTTTAAATAGCTTAATTTCTGAAATGCTTCTAATGTCAGTAGGAATGTTATTAAATATTGTTGGAGAAACCCAAAAACACTTTCCTGCAAAAAGCGTGTTTTAGATTGTGCATAATTTATCCCGATGGCGCACTCGGCTACGGGATTCAAATAAATGAATATTGCTTTTAACAAATACTGCACAATCAAATATGTACAGACGCCAGCACATCAAGCTATCCCTAACTGTCAAATTTTCTCAATTAAAAATGAACCTTATGTCTTTGCAATAAAGTTGAAATATTATTAAAGAAATTTGACAGATTGTGGTAACTTGATGTGCTGGCCTCTGTACATACTAGGCAATGTCAGAATTCTCAGGTTTTTCAAAAATGGCTGACAAGAATCGGTGCAATCAAAGAAAGAAAGAAAAATATTTAATTCTGCAGACGCACAGGAAATACACAGAATTTAAATCAAAACAGAATATAAAAAGGAAAATGACGAATAAAAATTAAAGCAATCCAATCCAACAAAGCTACTTGCACTTTCGGTAGTAGAGAAGAGCGATGATGATGTGGAGCTCGTGGCTAAGTACTAACAGCCGCACAGGTCGATCCATCAGGATAAGCTACGCTTGCCGGGGTTGGCCGTGGATGGGTGACCATCTTTACATAAAGAGACTCCTCCGTGCCACGGAAAAAACGTTAAGCCGTTGGTCCCGGCAGTTATTAGTGCATCCTTGACAGTCGTTACGGGTCGTCAGAAGCCCGAAAATCTGACAGCCAGTCTTACCAAGGGGTATCGTATTGCCCAGTTACTGGGTTGTGGAGGTCAGATAGGCAGTCGCTCCATGTAAAATTCTGGTAATCAGCTGCATCCGGTTAGACTGGAAGCCGACCCCAACATAGTAGGGAAAAGGCTGGGCTGATGATGGTAGTTGAGATGAAGATAACAAAAGAGGATACTTCATGTGCTCGACGAGGAGGAAAGAAATCCGAGAAAACTCCAAAATTGACGTACAAGAACGAATAATTCATGTTGATTAATTGATTTTGAAGATGGTGGTGGTGGTTGAAAAATTGAAGGGTTGGCTTGAAATTCTATGACGGAAGAATTTAATTGATATTCACTCCAACTACATTTTACTTAAGTGTAGACATCTTCTTTGTTACTTCTAATTAAAACAAAAATGTACTTCTTTCTTTAGCCGGTTTGGTATTTATTAAAAAAACAAATGGCACCATTTACAAAGTTTAAAACGTATGATAAACTTTGTTTGTTCCCCAAAGCGTTTCAGTTGTGTGGAAAAACCCAATTGATAAGGTTATATCCGGCAGGCGTATCTCAACATGCAACATTATAAAATTAAATATACAAACATTAAAAGAGTCTAAAACAAAAGAAGAGCTTGAGAGTTGAAGGTAGGATTGTGTACCAAATTGTTATGTTACTAGAACACAATCTTCGTTGTATACAAATGCCAAAAATGAAAATTGATTGTGTATTGAAAAGAAACATAATATGCGATAATGTATCCACAGTTTCGAATAAACAATAATACAAAGCAGCTGTTCATCTAGCCTGTACCGGTACAAATAAAGGTTGAATTAAAACCAGTCAAGGTCAGATGACATGAACTAAGCGATAACGTTACAAGCCATCTCACTTACGTAGGGGCTGAGCGAATAGCAGCGATCTCGTTCTCACGAAGTACACTCGAGAGCAATGAATCCGGGTCACTTAAAGAATGTTAAAAATCTCGGAAACTAAAAATGATAGGTTAATGCAATAAATTGTATTTAATAGACAATGTAATACTCCTTAAATGAAAGTAAAAAAAATATGAGTCACCATACATTTTATTAACACAAAATTACTTAAAGAAAAAAACTGCTGATCTCTCCTTAAAACAAAATTAGGAAACATGAAATTTTTGAACTTTATTACGATTTTCTTGAATTTTAATACTTCGTATTGCCTCCTCGTGCTTCCATTACTGCGTTTACGCGGTTTGGCATGCTGTACACCAAGTTCCTTATACGATTTTGGGGAATATTCTCCCATTCCTCTGTGAGAGCAATTTTGAGCTCACGAAGCGTGATTGGGGGAGGGTTTCGTTGTTTTACGCATCTGCCTAGCTCGTCCCAAGCATGCTCGATCGGGTTGATATCCGGGCTGCGCGCTGGCCACTCCATACGAGTAATGTTCATCTCTTGAAGGTAGTCATTCACAATCCTACCTGTATGAGGTCGGGCATTGTCATGCATAAATATAGCATCCTCACCTAAATTGACCATAAATGGACCAACGTGATCATTGAGGATTTCTTCCACATATCTTACGCTAGTTAAAGAGCCGTTTTCTATGATCACCAGCTCTGTGCGACTTTCAGAAGAAATTCCGGCCCACACAAGTACAGACCCACCACCGTAGGCTACTTTTTCTTCGATGCATGCCTGCTTGAATCTTTCCCCTGGTCTTCGATACACTCTGTGTCTTCCATCGTGCTTGTAGAGCATAAATTTTGATTCGTCGGAGAACATAACTTTTGACCAATCTTCAATACTCCAATTTACGTGGCCCTGGGCATATCTTAGTCTTGAAATACGATGCCCACGCTCCAGTTTAGGGCCGTTTGCAGGTCTAAGGGGTTTTAAGTTAGATTCAGCAAGCCGACGTCTTACTGTCCATGCACTTGGGTTACTTCCTCCGAGGTGTCGAAACTGATTTGTGAGTTCAGTTCCTGTGAGAAAGCGATTTCGAAGCATGGTGTTCACCAAGTATCGGTCTTCTCGTGCTGTGGTACACCTGGTTCTGCCCGTTCCTGGTCTGCGTAGGTTAGAACCAGTTTCTTCGTAACGTCGAAGAACTCTTTGTACTGTTGACAGCGACACACCGACAGTCCTGGCTGTATCGCGCTGACTCCGGCCGGTTTCCAGCATTGTAAGTATTCTGGTGCATTCTTCAGGCGTAAGCGACATAATTTCAGCTTGAATAATGAATATAGAGCACTATCAACATGGTTTATGTACCCATACCCATAAATGACAGATTACAAACAAAAGCAAAACCAAATGCTGTAATTTCGTAGTTCCATCTTCGAAAGTGGCCCTTTTTCAAATTTGATTTTTTATGATATAACTTTACAATAACTAAGTTTTAATACCTTCATTTAAGGAGTATTACATTGTCTATTAAATACAATTTATTGCATTAACCTAGCATTTTTAGTTTCCGAGATTTTTAGGATTCTTTAAGTGACCCGGATTCATTGCTCTCGAGTGTAGGTAAGCGAGGAGGGATCCTACACAAAACTTGTTAACAAACCAGTTTTAATAATGCGCTACGGGGCCCGTCATCATCGCAAACTTTGGGACATAATGATATTGGTGATAACAATCACACAACAAACAGATAGTTTTACTCAGATCTTGCTTACATAACAAATCAGAACATTCTTCACTACATGTAACCAAAGCTCCAGATACTCCAGAGAAGAGAAGATACTCCAGAAGAACTTACTCCAGTTACGAAATAGAAACACCAAATCTATTTAAAATCTGATACGGGCACAAAAAAAATGCAGCATGGGTTGGAAAAGCGCTTCACGGAGCCTACCTGCCGTTGAAATTATGTAAATTATTTCCCGAAACTAATGATTGAGGATGATTTCATGCTCGCAATAACAGAGAGTTAAAAGACTTCAATCAGCCGACAAATATAATAATAATAATATTAATATATGCAGACATAGCATAAGGATGTTAGACTCGCTTTTAAAGGCACACTGCCAAACTTTCTACATGTTCATCTTGTGGGTGAAATTTACGCCGAGAGCCTACAACGTCCTACATTACATTTTAAATCAAAGTTATGAGTGTAACCATTCAATTCATTTGGTTTGTGCGTCAGAGGGGAATCTCTGACGTACCTATCAGGTAAACGACCAACAATTAACTTTTTACATGTGTATTCATACATTATTCATGAAACAGGTTAGTCGCTTCGAGCTTAAGGGGAAATCCTCGCAGGCACGGTCATAATAATATTATATTAAAAGTAGCAGTGTCTCTGTGACCGCCGGCAAAGCAGGACATACCGACACGATGGCTAACGTAACCCAAGATAATAGTTCCGATGTGATTCTGGAGTTCGACGATCAGCCAAGTGAAGTGGAGAATTATATCTGGATCACTGGGATGGTCCTATCATCGCTATGCTTAATTCTGCAACTCGTGCTCTTCAAAATAAGACCTAAGATAAGGAAAATTGACCAGAAGATCCTCACGCAGCTGACAGTAGCGAGACTGATAAACTCGATACTTGAGTACATGATGACTTACTCGTTGTTTAACTATTACACGAGGGATGTGACGTTCGCGTTGTACCTGCAGACTGATGCCGTGCTAGTGTGTTGGATGTTTGTGTACACCAAGAATTTATACGACAAAGTAGTGCTAGTGTTTGCATTGCAAAAGTGGAATTTCACCGTTCTGTCTCTGCTGATTTGGATGCTTACGATACCCATAGGAGTGTTGTGTCCAGTCTTTCTTATGTTAAATTATTTCATCGAATTCTATCAAGTTTACACGTGGGCGAAGTTTATCGTTTTGACTGTAAATGTTTTGTTTTTCTGTAGAATCTTCTACGTCATCATAGCCAGAAGCAAGAACTCTAATAGAAATTTTACCGAAATCATAAAAACGTGTGTCATCTCATTCATATTAGTCTGTTTGACCAGTTTACAAGTTTTTGTTAATGATATTTTATCGTATCTTGAAGTGATTGTTGTGACCAATGCATTCTGTGTAATTAATTCCTTCCAAGCGATAGCGGCTACTATTATATTTCTCATTCTTGCTAAAAACTGTATATAAGGACATGTAGGTCACTGTGGAAAAATTTTCATAGTTCTCATAGGTATCCATTGTTATTGAGTATAGTTTTGAATAAAAAAAGGTCAATAACACTAATAGCAGAATAATCGTGATAAGATATCAGTTTCTTAAGATTATGCTCGTGGAGTGCCATTTTAGATTTAATTTAGTTAATAAGTAATGCTGAAAGAATGCTGTAAAAATATAACCGTATTTTGTTAATACTTGTTTTATTGAAACATCAACCTTATTGATGAATTTGAATAATTTTCTGGCGATATTAAATACTGCATTATACAGTGTTCTTTAACAATATAAAATTGAAGGATATTAACAAGATTCCATTGATAAACAATTATAATAAAAACGGCAAAATGGTTGGTACAAAATACCTATACGAAATAAACGATCGTCGATTCATGTTGCCCATTTTCCTTCTATCTATTAGATCGATTCGTTATTTCATATCAATATAACCAATGATACGTAATTCGCTTAACGTTATTGCTAAATACAAATACAAAAAGCTGTGATAGCCTAGCGGTGTTACCGTCGGACTGCCAAGTCATAGGTCTCGAGTTCGAACCTAAGACACGCACCTCTGATTTTTCGGATTCATGTGCTTATTATATAATTATCACTTGCTTATAAATCGGTGATGGAAAACATCGTAAGGAAACCGCATGCCTGAGAGATATTTCTCAACAGCATGTGAAGCTAAGTCAGAGGCCCATGGGCAGCATAAGAACTCAGACACCAGGTTAGTCACTAACCACACGAAAAAGAAAGAAGAAGAAGAATTGCGAAATACGAAATTGGTATCACGGTGTGAGTATGTCAAGCTTAACTATATAACAGTGAGGCTGATGATTGTAACGAAGTCGTATTAGCTTTATGTGCAACGGAAAACGTTCATTGGCTGAAGGAGGTTTTAATACAATTGCAAAAAAAAAAGAAATGCAATGTTCAGAGAAGCAGCGACGTACAATGCGTGCTCGAGCACGACTTTACGGAAAAATCTTCGTTCAGGGGAGTGTTTACTTACATACTTACACATACATAAACCCACGCCTTTTTCCTTGTAGGCAGAAACCACCGATCACCGCCCGCTACTAGCCTTACATATTAATTTAGCTTCGATTACGTTCATACATCAGTACTGCTATCTTATAAAACCCTCACTGTTGAAAAACATTGCCTAATTAATGAAGAGGAAATCGTCATGGGTACAGTATCATGGTGACCACCGGCGAAGCAGGACTTGCCGACATGGCTAACGTAACCCAAGTTAATAGCGATATGATTGAGGAAGTCACTATGGTACCAAATGTAGTGGTGAATTATATCTGGATCACTGGGATGGTCCTATCATCGCTATGCTTAATTCTGCAACTCGTGCTCTTCAAAATAAGACCTAAGATAAGGAAAATGGACCAGAAGATCCTCACGCAGCTGACAGTAGCGAGACTGATAAACTCGATACTTGAGTACATGATGACTTACTCGTTGTTAACTAGGCACACGATAGACTTGACGTTTGCGTTGTACCTGCAGACTGATGCCGTGCTAGTGTGTTGGATGTTTGTGTACACCAAGAATTTATACGACAAAGTAGTGCTAGTGTTTGCATTGCAAAAGTGGAATTTTGTCGTTCTGTCTCTACTGATTTGGATGCTTACGATACCCATAGGAGTGTTGTGTCCAGTCTTTCTTATGTTACATTATTTCCCCAAATTCTATGAAGTTTACTCGTGGGCAAAATTTATCGTTTTGACTGTAAATATTTTGTTTTTCTGTAGAATTTTCTACGTCATCGTAACCAAAAGCAAGAACTCCAATAGAAATTTTACCGAAATCATAAAAACGTGTGTCATCTCATTCATATTGGTTTGTTTGACCAGTTTACAAGTTTTTGTTAATGATATTTTATCGTATCTTGAAGCAATTGTTTTGACCAATGCAATCTGTGTAATTAACTCCTTCCAAGCGATAGCGGCTACTATTATATTTCTTATTCTAGTTAAGAACTGCATATAAGAACTTATACGTTACTGCCGTATTTTTTTCTTGGATTCAAGTCTTGGATTTCAACTCAATTCAATTGCTTCTAGCTGCCCCTTCCAAAAGGTAGTTTTGTTTGGAGAAAATTGCGCAAAACTCGACACTTATCACTCTTTTGACCTGAAACACACGTTTTAATTAAACCTAGATAAGGCAGAACACTACATTAATCATAGCAAAATAGTACCTCGCTTGTAATTATATAAACATCAATTTTGACTTAATTCTTGAATAAATATACATTTATTTATTACTAGCTGACCCGACAGACGTTGTCCTGACTTAACTATGATACCTACCCTACCTTCCCTACCTACTTTACCTACCCTACTTACCTACTTTATTTATTTATGTAACAACCTTCTCCTGACAGTAACAAACACAACAATAAAAGAATTACAGAAATCGGTTCAGCTGCTCTCGAGATTTGCGCTTAGCAACACATTCAGCGATTCATTTTTATATTATAGATTATTATTCTTTTAAAATAGCATAGAATATTTTGTACGCATCACTACATAGTATTAAACAAAGTCGCTTTCTGTGTCCCTATATCCCTATGTATGCTTAAATCTTTAAAACTACGCAACGGATTTTGATGCGGGTTTTTTTAGAGTGATTGAAGAGGAAGGTTTATGCGTATAATTTGTCGACATATTATGCGGGCGAAGCCGCGGGCGGAAGACAGTTAATTATATTATTTTATGTGATAACGATGTTCCTACCAAGTTTAATATTACTGTAAACAGACGATTTTCCTTAAATTTTATCAAAAACTCACACACTTTACTAAAGTGTGTGAGGACCGTATCGTAACTAAATATTTAGTAACAATAACATGTTTGTAATTATTTAATGACCTTAAATTTAAGTTTAGCTCCAATCTTCTTTTTATCAAGAAAATGATCACTTAAGCTTAAGCTATAACCTCAATACATACATTGTGACGTTACAATATTCATGTTTTTTTTTATAAACTTTTTTTAATAAGATACCCACCAATTATTTGTTGATGACGTTTGTTTGCTGATTATTCCTTTCTTGTTATAATCATTATGAATTGATAAGTGAAACAAAAAATCTAAAGAACGGTTACAAGATATTTATTTTATATAGGTTGAATGTGACGTCACATTTTGCATATAAGTTTCTTGTTTTTATAACTAAGCACAGCTCATAAACATTTTTTTATATCAATTTGCACGACTTTTTATTTCCACTTTCCAACACCAAAAACATAAATTAAAAAACCTCATAGATGGTTAAATAATAAAACAATAACTAATATTACACTTTTTAAATAAAATAAATAATAAGCATGAACATTATAAATCAACAAAAACCTAACAAGTTTTACTTAAAATACAAAATATTATTATGGTTTCAAAGAAACAAAAAAATACCACATTGTAATTAAGATTGAAATTGATCGTAAATCCTTCCAAGCATGGGCGAAGCACCGCCGCGCGCCGTGTCCTCGTAGAGGCCACGCGCGCTTCAAAGAGATGTCAGCATTTGAAGGTGCCCGCTAGGGCCGAGTCTGCCGGGTAAGCGGGATTGTCCGAAAGGGTTACCGCTACCCCGGAACATAAAGGGCTAAGGAAGGAACATGGATGGGTATTAGTCAGTAAGAGTCTGACACTCCCTTCCGCTCCACCCAGAGCGGGAGCAGTCATTGGATGATTTCCCACCCACAAAAAAAAGCATGTCGTCACCGGAAGGGTAAAAGTACTAAAACGCCATTTTAGCTAAAATGAGTTTTATACTATATGGTTGGATTCGGTTTTTTTTCCTACACATTGGTCTTGGTCTCCTAGCAATTTGAGCGATACCTAAGAAGCTACTGGCGCTTCAGCAGTTACATTTTTGTTTTTCTCGATACGCCTTTTTTACTTACCTAAAGGAATTTATACGACTTTTATTGATAATGTCGGTAAGTTTTTTTTTTCTTATTTTCATGTGCCTGTCGACCCTTGATTAGAGACCTAAAATGCGGAATTCCGTTATTGTATGTTGTTTAAGTATTTATTACTTTCCGCAAATTGTAACTAATGGGTCGCATAATAAATTTGACTTACGTAAAAATTGATGGACTTACCCGCTTTAGTACTAATGCCTTTCGACATTTTTAAATAAAAAAATCTTTTTAGTAACTTTGCTACAATTATCTACATTATCAAGACTAAAAAAACAAGAAAAAAGTATACAAAAGTTAATTCAGTTAAATTACTTGATTATGATAATAATTTGTCAAAAGCTTTAATAAAAGTTGATTTTCCGTGTAGACCATACGTTTATATTCCTTATTTTTGCTGCAATAGCTATAATTGTTCAGTAAGAATACAATAACTAGCTGACCCAGCGAACTTCGTACCGCCTCAGAATATAAATTACTACACTACACTACCCTAACCTGCACTACGTACGTTACACTTCGCTTCCCTACGCTACGCTACTCTGTGCTACTCTTGGCTACGCTGCTCTACGGCACGCTTAGCTAAGCTACCCTACCTAACACTACACTACACTGTACCACTAGTACTACTACAACTATTACAACAACAAAAAACCAGCTGTTCAGTACATTTATGTTCGCCTAACTCGTCAAAATGTGTTTTTTTTTTCGCGATTTCAGGTTCGGTCCCATAGTAAAAGTTGCTCGTTATAATAAGTACAATGACCCCTTAAGGGGATTAAAACGACTTAAATTTAACCGTGTATTTATAGATATCTTAAAAATTGAAGCTCTCGTACGTAAGTATTTAATGACATGAAACAAATTAAGAAACATCATGGATATTGGGAAATTCATGATAACAAGAAGAAATACATTTGTAGCTTGGCGTGGAGGGCACGCGCGTGCGTTTATGTTCAAAAAGTTATTTAGCAATGTGATCACACTTACACACCTAACAAGCTGACGAAGTTTTGAAGTGTTGATTGATGAAGTTACATAAGTAGGTACCTATTAACTAATGATAAAGTAACAATATTAGGCATTAGGTAAACAGAACAATGGGAAAACCAAATAAATTAAAACAATGGCTAATATCGTGATAGTCGTTGCTATTTTAAGTTTTTATTAGCATCACCGGACATTAAAATTTTTCCTTATTTTAATAATAGAATTCTATTATCATTCTTGCCTGTTATTGTTTAGGTTACTACTTATCTAACTAGCCTCCGCCCGAGACTATGTTCACATGGAATTAGTGGACGCCAGACATAATAACTATCCGTGTGCCTAATGACACTGGGTATGTATAAAACATCAATCTGCCTAGCCTTTCCCAACTATATTGGGGTCGGCTTCCAGTTTAATTGGATGCAGCTGAATAGCAGTATTTTACATGGAGCGACTTCCCATCTGATTTCCACAACCCAGTCACTAACTGGATAATACGATACCCTTCGGTAAGACTTTCGGACTTCTGACTACCCGTAACGACTGTCTAAGATCCACGAATGACAGCCACGGCCAACGGTTTAACGTGCTTTCCGAGGCACGGAGGAGTCTCGATATCTGAAGATGGTCACCCATCCACAGTCTAACCCCGGCAAGAGTAGCTTAACCTAGCTTTATGGATCGATCCGTGCAGTTGTTATTACTTGAACCTTGGCCACGAACGTCTCGGTATGTATGATACATACCTTATTTAAAGTTTTAGGCACATAGATGTAAGCGGGATCGTCCGAAAGGGTTACCGCTACCCCGGAACACAAAGGGCTAAGGAAGGAACATGGATGGGTTTCAGTCAGTAAGAGTCTGACACTCCCTTCCGCTCCACCCAGAGCAGGAGAAGTCATTGGATGATTTCCCAGCCTTAAAAAAAAAAGGCACTTAGATGTATGTATGTGTTAAATATGTTACATTGACATAAAGCGCATTATTGTTACGTATAGGGTATATTGTATTGTATATTGACATAAGATGACTTGCAGTTAATATTATAAATATATTGTTTATAATTAATACCTAATATATGCTTGCCTACTTTATGTTTTGGGCGGAAGGCACATCGACATGACGCCGATAACTCCCTGTGGATTCGGAACCTCCTTGCGTTGAAATTGTTCATCGGTTACTACATACTTAACTATGCTGTTACATGTGTAGGTATTTCCAAATCAAAAGTCATTTATTCAAACTAGGCTGAAAATCAGCACTTTTTGAAGGTCAAAATCGCCAGCATATCAAGTTACCCCAATCAACTTTATTACAAAACTATAAGGTTAATTTTCAATTGGGAAAATTTTACGGTTAGGGATAGGTTTTTTTTGTAGGGTGGGAAATCATCCAATGACTTCTCCCGCTCTGGGTGGAGCGGAAGGGAGTGTCAGACTCTTACTGACTAAAACCCATCATGATCCTTCCTAAGCCCTTTATGTTCCGGGGTAGCGGTAACCCTTTAAGACGATCCCGCTTACCCGAAAGGGATACCTTGATGTGCTGTCCGTACATCTGTTACCTAGTTAGTAAATAATTATATAAGTACATCTCCCGCCTGCTGGAAAAACTGCAGCGGTACCGGTTTGCTCTTTATATACTTTACTATCTGCTCCCGCACGGATTCACCCGCTTCTCGGCTCCTATTGGTCTTAGCGTGATGTTACATACCCTATAGCCTTCCTCGATAAATGGACTATCCAACACAAAAAGATTTTTTTTAATTCGGACCAGTAGTTCCAGAGATTAGCGCGTTCAAACAAACAAACTCTTCAGCTTTATAATATTAAGTATAGGTAGATAAAGCGAGCGAAGGCGAGGGTTAGGCTCAGTGCCTATTACATTGGACTCAAACATACCAGGCGAAATGTGGGTATACTATAAATACGAGTACACCTCTGCCTAGCCCATCAAGGTTTACAGGCGTCATGTTGAATGATGTTATACATTATAATGTTATCGTGCACGGAAAATTCAAAGTCTTCTTATATTTCCATACATTTTACTTTGAAGCTTACATACATTTTACTTCCAAACTTCCATACATTTGACTTTCAAATTGTCATACATTTTACTTTCACGCTTCCATACATTTGACTTTTAAACTTCCTTATAAGGATTTGACTTTCAAACTTCCATACATTTTACTTTCAAACTTCCATACATTTTACTTTCAAACTTCCAAACATTTTACTTTCAAACTTCCATACATTTTACTTTCAAACTTCCATACATTTTACTTTCTAACTTCCATACATTTTACTTTCAAACTTTAAATACAGACGCCCACAATAATAATGATCGTCACGTTACAGATGATAAAAGCGCACAATGTGTCTGGATTTCTGGAATTACTTCCGGCACTGCACGTATTATTGTTTCAGTTGTATTGTGCCACTATCAAGCCGTATAATATTATGTCGATGTATGTAAATTCACTGTGAAAACTTGGGTAAAATAAATAAACAAAAAATATAACAAAATATATGTTTTTTTTTGCGGATTTTATGTAATGGCATAGGGAAACTAGCACTGCAGTGGTCACTGAGCACAAATTTATTTTTGGCATCATAATCACTAAATATAATGTTATTATTAAGACAAGTCGTAGAAGATGACGAGATCCCAGTAGGTTCAAAAAAAAGTTTTTTAAATAATATAACACTTAAACAGACTAAGAAGTCTAATGCATAATGAAGTTACTTATAAAATATAAATATTAAAATCACCACATAAAATAGTACTCTTATTACTCGATTTTATTCCATTGAGGGAATTCTCCATTACCGATTCGAAACGAATACTATTCCCCGAGGGGCGTTGATAAACGCAAATTATAACGTATCGCTCTAGTACAGTCAACAGCAAAATTAGATGATCAAAATCAGAAATTCAATACTAACTAACGGAGTTCACGAATATATGGCAGCTGTACTAGTAGTAAATGTTCGGTATAATTTCCAATCACAAACTTTTGAATCACTAGTGTCACTAGTCACAGATCACTAGTCACAGGACAATCTAGTGTCTAGACAAAATCAAACTGGTTGCTAAGTAAATTAGGTAATAATTTATTATTTGTAAAATACTATTTCAACATGTTGAAATAACTTCACACACATTGATTGATTTATTATTATTAACTTTTAGAATGTTTGTAAATATGTGTGTACCATGTACTTATGTCATACTTAAGTTTACCTGCCATTACTATATGTGTTTTTTTTTCACCTTTTGTGGTGTAGTGTTTTTATTCTGGGTGCATCGTCTTCACATATAATGTTATAATTCATGTATACAATACATACATTGTTAAACATTTTAAAAGAGTAATGGTGGAGTTTCTTGCCCATTCTTCTCCACACAAAACTACCTTTTGGAAGGGGCGACTAGAATCAATTCTATTTCTTGTTCATTTTGACGTTCAAAAGTGCCTTACTTGTGCCTATTTGAAATAAATGATTTGACTTTGACACTCTGACGCCACACAGGACTGACGCGAACTCCGTTCTTTAGTATTGAATTTCTGATTTTGATCATCTACTTTTGCTGTTGACTGTACAACACTCTAGTTCAATAGAGCGCACAATTAAAAACGTTTAGATTTAGTTAATCTACCTGATTAACTAAATCTAAACGTTTTTAACATTTAAACTTGTTTGAAATAAGGATTATGAGCCACCGCGAATAGACATTTTTCTTACAAATGCACTTTGTACGATAAAATAATCAGAAAATCATGAATAAACACTACTTCATGTTCTTTCAATCAGTGTTCAGTCAAACATAACACCTGAACATAATAATTTTCTATAAATAAACTTTAGTTATTTGTTATGCACGGCTGCAAAGTTGATTTTTGGCGCGAGTACTATAGGTACGAGACGCAGAAAAGCTTTGCTGCCGAGCGCAACGCACAATTTTTCACCTCACTACAGCGAGGAAACTGCTAGGTACCTACAAGAAAACAGGTGTTATATGTTGAGTTTTATTTTGTTCGAGCGTCTCAGAAAAATTGACGTATGAGATACATAGAATATCTCCAAAATAAGATACCCTGTATTTTTTCTATGGGATCCTACTTGTCCTCTTAGGAGAATTAAAGAAAAAAACTAATTGAATACAAATAAAAACTAATTTAATTTAATACATATTTATTTTTGCCAAGCAAAGGGTTAAATAACATATTATAATAGTATTTATTTTATTTAAAAAAAATAACTTAAATTACTACACAATTGGGTATTTGACAGGGTATTTTTATGGCATATTCAAATGTGACGAATATTCAAATATGACGAAACCACAATTTTTTTTAGTCAAATGGAATACTTATTAACATTAATTCCAATTTTACAATTATATCCTCAAAAAATATTTCATTTCTGTACTGTGATGGAAGTTTTTAAGGTGAGCGGTATTATCTATAATGTGATTTAATATTTTATTTTAGACCGTGTCATGCATTTTCAGTGGACTGGCAGTATAGAAAATTATTAAATAGAATGGTTCGAATTTTAAAAACTCTTTCCACGCTAGCGAGCAAAATGCTATTTTGCACTCAGATTTCGAATGACAGACTCTTTCCGAGCGTGTGAGGTGAAAATCTCTTTGCCGGACAGACCCTGCAGATTTTGATGTGTACAACATTCAACGTAATATGCGGTTTACCCGTTGTCGCACCTAATATTTTTAACTACAAGGCGCGTGAGAAATAGTGTTAGTGCAACAACACGTGCTAACAATAATCGATGGTACAGTACAGGTACCAGTGTCACTGTGTATATTATATGTTAAGAGATTAGCAATTTGTCTCCTAGAACAAGACGGCAAATGCATTGTACAATTTATCAGTTTGTAATCTATCCATCTATATAAATAAAAAACAATTGCTGTTCGTTAGTCTCGCTAAAACTCGAGAACGGCTGGGCCGATTTATCTGATTTTGGTGTTGAAATGTTTGTCGTAGTCCAGGGAAGGTTTAAATGGTGCGAAAAGTTAGGTGGGTAGGTAGGGTATGTAGGTAGGGTAGGTAGATAGGGTAGGTAGGTAGGGTAGGCAGGGTAGGTAGATAGGGTAGGTAGGTAGGTAGTTAAGTAGGGTAGGTATCATAGTAAAGACAAGACAACGTCTGTCGGGTCAGCTAGTCAGAAATAAATTGACTACAGTCAAAATATAAAATACCGTCACTATGGCGACAAACCCTACTATAGATTAACAGTTTTAAATTAATTATTTTGCTCATCAGACAAATAATTAGAATATATGGCAGGGCACAGAAAATACATTTACAATTAGTCGTCTTAGTCTTATTGAGATGTAACATCAAGCGAACACATTCAATTATGTCCTTTTTTCTTACAGCTAAACTATCCCCATTTTATAATAGGTATAACAGTTGAACTGGGGTTTATTTTTGCCAATTTAATACTATTAATTGATTGGGTAACGCTGGCACCGGGTAAACCATTATTAATAACATAATTATTGTTGCGAACACTGAATAAATATACAACCAAAACCTTGACCAAATTTGTATTTAAAGTACCTATTGCGTTGCGAAAAACTATAATACTATAGTTTTTCCTTTATCCTGTATCCCTTTTATCCTTTTATAATTACCTATCAATAACCAGCATTTATACTAGTTTTGCCGGACTCTAAGTACACGCTTTTTTTCGTTTTGCGATGGTAGAATACAAGAATTTTTTATATAAGTTTGATTTTAAGAAGTAGGTTAAACAAAATATTATCTAAGTCATTTAATTTAATAAGGTAGAATAAAATAAGCTATACAATAATTATTGTTTATAGAGGTTCCGTCAGGTTAAGCTACGCTTGCCGGGGTTGGTCCATGGATTGGTGACCATCTTTACATATTGAGACTCCGCCGTGCCTCGGAAAGCACGTAAAGCCGTTGGTCCCGGCTGTCATTCGTGGATCTTTGACAGTCGTTACGGGTAGTCAGAAGCCCGAAAGTCTGAGAGCCAGTCTTACCAAGGGGTATTGTATTACCCAGTTACTACTGGGTTGTAGAGGTCAGATAGGCAGTCGCTCCGTGTAAAATACTGGTATTCTGCTGCATCCGGTTAGACTGGAAGCCGACCCCAACATAGTTATAGAGCTAGGCAGAAACTGATACAATAATTATTGTTTATTTCCGGTGATCCGAATTCAGTGCTCTCGAGTGGAGTTAGGATCTTAAGTCATGTATCAAATACAATATAAATTGTTCCAGATAAATAAATAATAATATCACGCTGGCGATTTGAGAGCGTGATTCCAGCGAGGCGAGGCGAGGCGACAGCTAATGACGTGAATGTGCAAGAGAGAGCGAGACAAGCCATTGTAGTTTTGTGGAATCCCGGCGAACATGTCGCGTACGGCTAGTTCGTTGCGCACCCGCCGTGAGCACGTTCACAAATCGCCACGCTGTTATTTACGTATTTTCGGATATACCCATATTCGTTCCGGACTTATAAAACCCTTATCTTAGGTTAACGGGTCAACTGGGCTGAACCCGTTGCGTGAAAACAATCTTATTATTAATTATGAGTTATATCAAACAACATGCAAATTAAAGCGTAAAGATGATAATTATTCAAGTTAGCCGTCGTGGGTAGTAACGTATTTTTTTTTATGGGACATTTCACACAACGCCATATAGTCCCAAGCTAAGCAACTTAATGTTTGTGTTATGGTAACGAGATGGCTGATAAACTACTTATATACATTTTTTTTGTTAATACATACATATTATAGATAGGGAAACACCCAGACCCGGAACACATATTTGTAGGTCATACAAATATAATTATTTTGTTCCGTGCGGGAATCAAACCCGCGACATGCTGCGCAGCAGTCAATCGCTTAACCACTGCGCCGACCGTGTCGTCATATTGTAGTTTTATGACCGAAACATTGGCACTCAATGCCACAGTACAAGTTGAAATAAAATTAATTGGCATTCTTCCATGGGATGAAAATATTACAGTTACTACGTATGTATGGATAAACGATAAAATGCCGCGGTTTCTGACAATTATTTTAATATTAACCCAATCGTAAAGTATGAAATCGTTTTTTTTATTTCTGTGTTTGCCGTGTACCAAATATAGTTTAAATAAAACAAGATATTTCTAATGTAAACATAGTGTAAACAAAGTCGCTTTGCGTGTCTGTTTGTGTGATCGTTTCACCATTGTTTAAAATTAAAACATTTATTTTCACTGTGAACAATTTTCAAGTATTCTGTATTATATGTATAGATAATATTTACATTTAAAAGCTAAATATTCATAATAATATGTACATAAATAATATTATGAATATTTAACTTTTAAATGTAAATATTATCTAAACTATTATTGTACTTAATATTATTAAAACAAACTCAAACTCAAACTCAAAGCATTTATTTCAAATAAACCAATTACAGGCACTTTTGAATTGTCAAGGGGTCGGTCAGTCAGAAAGATGAAGCTAGTTGCCCATTCCAAAGCAGTAGGTACCTATGGAGAAGAACGGGCAAGAAACTCCATGGACACTCTTTTAAACCAAAATATGTTTACAAAAAACTTTTTTACAAAAAATAAAACCGACTTCCAAAAAAAACACTACAAAGTGAAAAATATTGTGTGTGTGTGGAAGTGGAAGTCGGTGGCAAAAAATGAAAATACAAAACCGAAGACACCAACTTCCGAAATCAAAATTATTTTTCACTTTGTAGTGTTTTTTTTGGAAGTCGGTTTGTGTCTGTCAAAGAAAAAGTGAAAAATAAAAACTTTTTACAAAAAATATTTTTATTTTTCACTTTTTAGTTGTGGTACCTACACAACCCCCCCCGCCCCCCCCTCCCAAATTTTAATACCACTACCTGGTATGTAAATTACAGTGACAGGAACTTATTAGAACATCGTCCACATATATTAAGTAGAAAATTTTTAGATTTTTCAAAAACCGCTTATCCGATTTCGATAAAAATGGGAAGTATACCCTTTCCAACAAAAAAAGAATTTTTCAAATCGGTTGGCAAGTAACGGAGTTATGCGCGAACAAACATAAAAAAAAAAAAAATACAGTCGAATTGAGAACCTCCTCCTTTTTTAGAAGTCGGTTAAAAACTGGGTTACATCACTCATGTTGAAATATACACGTGAGAACGATGCAGAACTTAATAAAAGCGTCCATAATTACAAGATTTTAAAAAACAATTCAAAATTAATTTAAATATTAAAACAGCCGTGGCAGCTAAGAGGTGACCAGCCCCTACTGACGGTGCCCGCTCATGAACATGACGCATGGATTAGCACCATTCAGCTCAACCATTTTGATGGGAGCTAAATGGTCCAAAATACCGCCACCACCAGTGAGACTTTACAGGGAGCATGACATGCTCTCAGCCGCCAGGGCACATTCAAGTCAATGTAAGACGTACTCAGTAAATTGTAGCTTTATAGTAGGTACATAGTACTCACAAACGTGCTATGCAATTATACAATGCTAAGAGATTGAAGTTATATAATGCAAAAAGTTTTTGTGAATCTTCAGCAGCTCCAGGAGTAATCTCAGATGCTAATCAATTAGTTTAGGATATTAAAAAAAAAGAAAGAATATTCAATAATGTAAACAATTGGAGCAGCTCAATCCCAAGCCCTTTTGTCTTCAATAAAGTCTTTGACAGTATAATAAGCATTCTGGCACAACTTGCGTTTAACGAACGATTTGAATTTATTAAGGCTTAGATCTTGAACGTGGCTTGGAAGTTTATTATAAAAGCGTATACATTGACATCTGAACGAGCCTCCTATTTTTTTGAGCCTTGTAGTGGGTACAACAAATTTGTGTTTGTTCCTAGTATTCTTATCATGAATATCACTATATTTTTTAAACAATTTTATATTTTTATGGGCGATTTAGAACATTCATCTAAACTTATAATATAACAAATACAAAAAACTGTTTTTTTCGTGTGTTTGTGTGTTACATTTTCACGGTAAGCCTGGAGAACGGATATGGATAAAATTTGGCACATGGGTATACCGACGACCTGTGTTAGGACATTTGATAATTTTAAACCAATAGTACGTTCTTGTGGAATCATTTGCAATACAACCCCTTGCAAAAGCTAGTTCCACATAATGCACTCATATAGGTATCCTGACTTGTCGCTTTTATTACGAGAATATTAATATAATGGAATATTTAATCTCACTATACAAAACTAAACCCAAATAAAGTTTAGTGAATATTTATTAATGTTATTAATTAATATATTGAGGTGCACATTTCACAACGAAGAAATATTCCGATATGATATTTAAAAAATAATATTATAAGCGTCTCTTGTAAAGCCATTAAAATGCACGCACTGCAATCAGGATGCGGGTAAATATATCTAACTATATAAAGAAGAACTACGATAACATGGCCCGCCCCTCCAAAATTAAAAACGTAAGAAAGTATTTGCGAAATTAATCGGTAAGCGCCACCAAGACTCACAACGGATGTTACTGCCAGCCTGCTACTGAAGAAGACGAATACTACATACAAACTCTTACGTAAAGCTTACATATACATTGAAAAAGTAATTTAGAGGGCGCGCAATTTTATTGTAGTTTATCCCTACATACTCGTAAAAGTACAATCCATGATAGACACTGGCTTCGATTACAAACACATATGAACATTCATATACTTACACACTAATAAAATTGGATTAAATTTTAAAACGAGCAATGCCGATCTATTGTATAAAAATCATATACAAAAGACTTGAGTCAATTTTCTAAAAAATAATAATAGATATACGGAGAAGAATAAAACAAGAATCATATAAGATTTCACGGTGAGATTCATATAGAATAGACTGACAGATCAGGAAGTGCTTAGACAGCCTTGTTCCTGGCAAGTATGAGAAATATGATAGTAACAGCAATCACTTGATATGAATTAATTATAAGGAAAGCATCCGTCACGGTTTCATTCTGTTCGAGATAAGAAAAGATATCATTAACAAAAACTTGTAAACTCGTTATACAAACCAATATGAATGAGATGACACACGTTTTTATGATGTCGGTAAAATTTCTATTAGAGTTCTTGCTTCTGGTTATGATGACGTAGAATATTCTACAGAAAAACAAAACGTTCAAAGACAAAACTATGAACTTCAACCATGCGTAAACTTTGTAGTACGTTCGGAAATGATCAGGAAAAACAGAAAGAAAAACTGGGCACAAAACTCCTAAAGGTATCGATACTATGGTCCAAATCAGTAGAGACAGAGCAATGAAATTCCACTTTTGCAGCATAAACACTAGCACCACTTTTTCGTATAAATTCTTCGTGTACACAAACATCCAGCATACCAATACGACGTCCGTTTGCATGTACAGTGCGAACGTTACATCTATTGTGTACTGGTTAAATATATTATTCTCCAACAAGAATTCTAGGATTGTGTTCATCAGTCTTGCTACTGTCAGCTGAGTGAGCATCTTCTGGTCTAGTTTCCTTATCTTGGGTCTGTTTATGAAGAGGACTGCTTGCAGTATCAAGCATAGCGTTGATACGATGATCCCGGTGATCCAAATATAGTTATTTAGGGGGCTTTGGTCAGCAGAGTCAGAATCCGTGTCCATGACTTGTGTCCCGTTAACAGTTGCGTTCGACATAATGTTGATATGTGCTGCTGTGTCGCCCGTCACTATCACACTAAATAACTTTTTTTCCCCATATTCTGATCGAGCGGCCAACAATGAATAATTTAGGTACATACAAATATAAATGAAGATAAACTGTAATTAGTGATCATATATGTATAAATGAAATTCAGCACGTTACAATAACTAGTAGGCGGGCGACTAATTCCACGGGTATTTCAACGAATATATGAAAACTCAAATGAATACACTTTTAATATATCATCAACTATAGTACTGTATGATGCAGGAGGTCAGCACAGTGGACCCGAAGATGACCTTAATAATGAGTAAGAGGACGCTTTTTCAGGGCCCTGATGAACTTGATGTAGACATTGCGGCGTTCGTAGTCTGGCTGCATTTAGGTGACCGCTGCGGGGAAACCGAAGGTTGTGTTTTGCGATTATGGATGAAGTTATCATAACGAATAATTATCGAAAATACATCGTCAAGGAAGGTACGGTTGACCTCTGTCGGGCATGCCACCGTCCCGGTGAATCAATCCGGCTATCCAGCACCTTGTGGAGTTTGAAGTACCATACTACAGGTATTTTATCAGACGACACGGTTGGCGCAGTGGTTGAGCGATTGACTGTTGCGCAACACGTCGCGGTTTCGATTTCCACACGGAACAAATATTTGTGCGACCTACAAAGTATTTGTTCCGGGTCTGGGTGTTTTTCTAACTACAATAATATGTATGTATTTACAAACAAGGTTGCTTAGCTTGGGACTACGTGGCGTTGTGTGAAATGTCCAAGGATATGTCATCACTGACAGGCATACCGCAGCCCATAAGCCTAATATTGTGGTGATAGAAAGACGAGACCACCATACAAATATTGTTGATATCCCTATAACATAAAGAAAAACAAGTATCTTGACGTAGCACACGAGGTGGTCGACATGTGAGACGTGGACTTTGCAATCATTGTACCGATTAATTATCTTTGCAGTTAATGGCCTCACACTATTAACAGCCTCGACCAACACCTCAGGAGGTTCTCGTCGCGCGGCTGGAACAAGAACTCGATTCAGAAAGCAGCACTCCTGGACATGCCACGCATAGTGAAGAGGTTCCTTTCACTGGTGCCCTCACCACTGACAGCTTGGCTTGCTTGCTTGGTTTTGGGTAATACTGTGCTTTGGGATAGTTCCTGAGGCCGATTGGCCACTATTTTTTAATAAAAATATAAGAAAAATTGTTTTTTTTTTTCTAAATATATATTGTTTTGTAATATATTGTGTTTAACAATAGCCGTCGTCGCGCCGCCGCGCGACTAGTCGCGTCGCCCGCCGCACCGCCTGCGCCGATCCCCGTGGCCAGGCCGAACAAACATACAAAAAAAACTTTTTTTTAATTATATTAGTTTAGATACTTACATGTTCTAATTATATTGTGAGGAATAAATGTTTTATTAAAAAATGTGAACAAAATATTGTCTGTATTTGGTAGGTAGATAGGGTAGGTAGGTAGGTAGGGTAGGGTAGGTAGGTAGGGTAGGTAGGGTACCCTACCTACCCTACCTACCTACCTACCTATTCACACTATTTTTAAAGTTTACACAAAATACATTTCTGAACGCATGCATAAATGTCAATCATTACTTACAGTATTTGATAGGATGGACGACAAATGTTTGACAGGTACGAAATAAAGAAACATTTAGAGAAAATGATTCATCTTTCATAATTATGTATTCGTCGAGTTTTCATTGTGTTTAAGATGTTTTCTGCTATTCGGGGCGGAGACAAATCCAACGAATCAAAAACCATGAAAATTGGTCTAGCAGATCTCGAGTTATAAGTGTTGTAACATACCCATCTTTGTTTTATATATATAGATTAGCGAAATCTAAAGACTGATCGGTGACTCACATAGTTCCTTATTTAGAGTTGCAGTAACATTTCCTGAAGCCTTGGCGGTGGACCATAACATAGTGATTGCTTTCAGGAACATTTCATGTTTTCATAAAACAATTTACATTGTGTTTAATATAATACACATGCAATTTACATACAAATTATACAAGAACTATGAATTATTTAAACATCATCTTTTGCTAGAATCTTTCTAAACAAACGCTTGAATGAGATTCGCGATTTAAGGGTATAGCATCCGTTATTACGCAGATTAACTAGGTAAAGTGCAGATATCGGATACTTAAAGTAAAATTTCACACTTTAAAGAATCGTACCAGGTAATTTGCAATTTCCTTAGTTAATCTACATATAAATGATATTCCGTATTCTCACTGTAACATATACTTAATATAAAACATAGTCGATATGCATGTATGTTCGTGTGATCGCTTACATCTCATAAACTACGCAATGGATTTATAACATTTATTCCTCACAATATAATTAGAACATGTAAGTATCTAAACTAATATAATTAAAAAAAAGTTTTTTTTGTATGTTTGTTCGGCCTGGCCACGGGGATCGGCGCAGGCGGTGCGGCGGGCGACGCGACGACGGCATGTTGTTAAACACAATATATTACAAAACAAAATATATTTAGAAAAAAAAAAACAATTTTTCTTATATTTTTATTAATAGTGGCCAAACGGCCTCAGGAACTATCCCAAAGCACAGTATTACCCAAAGCCAAGCAAGCAAGCCAAGCTGTCGGTGGTGAGGGCACCAGTGAAAGGAACCTCTTCACTATGCGTGGCATGTCCAGGAGTGCTGCTTTCTGAATCGAGTTCTTGTTCCAGCCGCGCGACGAGAACCTCCTGAGGTGTTGGTCGAGGCTGTTAATAGTGTGAGGCCATTAACTGCAAAGATAATTAATCGGTACAATGATTGCAAAGTCCGCGTCTCACATGTTGACCACCTCGCGTGCTACGTCAAGATACTTGTTTTTCTTTATGTTATAGGGATATCAACAATATTTGTATGGTGGTCTCGTCTTTCTATCACCACAATATTAGGCTTATGGGCTGCGGTATGCCTGTCAGTGATGACATATCCTTGGACATTTCACACAACGCCACGTAGTCCCAAGCTAAGCAACCTTGTTTGTAAATACATACATATTATTGTAGTTAGAAAAACACCCAGACCCGGAACAAATACTTTGTAGGTCGCACAAATATTTGTTCCGTGTGGAAATCGAACCCGCGACGTGTTGCGCAACAGTCAATCGCTCAACCACTGCGCCAACCGTGTCGTCTGATAAAATACCTGTAGTATGGTACTTAGGACTCCACACGGTGCTGTATAGCTACTATATTGTGTCTGTGCATGTACTTGCTGCTAGCAAGACGAGAACAACCGGAAACAAAACGCTGGATTGATTCACCGGGACGGTGGCATGCCCGACAGAGGTCAACCTTACCTTCCTTGTATTTACGATAATTATTCATTATGATAACTTCATCCATAATCGCAAAAACACAACCTTCTGTTTCCCCGCAGTGGTCACCTAAATGCAGCCAGACTACGAACGCAGCAATGTCTACATCAAGTCCATCAGGGCCCTGAAAAAGCGTCCTCTTACTTATTATTAAGGTCATCTTCGGGTCCACTGTGCTGACCTCCAGCATCACTATGGATTGGGCCTGCGGACGGTGAGTAATGTGTGACTCACCGTCCGATCAGCACTAGGGCCGTGCCAGACGGCGTGTATATGTGCCACGCGCGCCTCAAAGAGATGTCAGCATATGAAGGGGCCCCTCAGGGCCAAGCCTGCCGGGTAAGCGGGATTGTCCGAATGGGTTACCGCTACCCCGGAACATAAAGGGCTAAGGAAGGAACATGGATGGGTTTTAGTCAGTAAGAGTCTGACACTCCCTTCCGCTCCACCCAGAGCGGGAGCAGTCATTGGATGATTTCCCAGCCTTAAAAAAAAGCATCACTATGGATATGTTAAAAGTGTATTCATTTGAGTATTAATATATTCGTTGAAATACCAGTGAAATTGGTCGCCCGCCTACTAGTTATTTGTAACGTACTGAATTTCATTTATATTTATGATCACTAATTACAGTTTATCTTCAATTATATTTGTATGTACCTAAATTAATCATTGTTGGCCGCTCGATCAGAATATGGGGAATAAAAGTTATTTAGTGTGATAGTGACCGGCGACACAGCAGCACATATCAACATTGTGTCGAACGCAACTGTTAACGGGACCCAAGTCATGGACACGGACCCCCTATATAACTATATTTGGATCACTGGGATCATCGTATCAACGCTATGCTTGATACTGCAAGCAGTCCTCTTCATAAAAAGACCCAAGATAAGGAAACTAGACCAGAAGATGCTCACTCAGCTGACAGTAGCAAGACTGATGAACACAATCCTAGAATTCTTGTTGGAGAATAATATATTTAACCAGCACACAATAGATGTAACGATCGCACTGTACATGCAAACGGACGTCGTATTGGTATGCTGGATGTTTGTGTACACGAAGAATTTATACGAAAAAGTGGTGCTAGTGTTTATGCTGCAAAAGTGGAATTTCATTGTTCTGTCTCTACTGATTTGGACCATAGTATCGATACCTTTAGGAGTTTTGTGGCCAGTTTTTCTTTCTGTTTTTCCTGATCATTTCCGAACGTACTACAAAGTTTACGCATGGTTGAAGTTCATAGTTTTGTCTTTGAACGTTTTGTTTTTCTGTAGAATATTCTACGTCATCATAACCAGAAGCAAGAACTCTAATAGAAATTTTACCGAAATCAAAAAAACGTGTGTCATCTCATTCATATTGGTGTGTATAAAGAGTTTAGAAGTTTTTGTTAATGATATCTTTTCTTATCTCGAACAGAATGAAACCGTGACGGATGCTTTCCTTATAATTAATTCATATCAAGTGATTGCTGTTACTATCATATTTCTCATACTTGCCAGGAACAAGGCTGTCTAAGCACTTCCTGATCTGTCAGTCTATTCTATATGAATCTCACCGTGAAATCTTATATGATTCTTGTTTTATTCTTCTCCGTATATCTATTATTATTTTTTAGAAAATTGACTCAAGTTTTCTGTATATGATTTTTATACAATAGATCGGCATTGCTCGTTTTAAAAATTAATTCAATTTTATTAGTGTGTATATGAATGTTCATATGTGTTTGTAATCGAAGCCAGTGTCTATCATGGATTGTACTTTTACAAGTATGTAGTATCCCTACATACTCGTAAAAGTCTCCTTCCTTGCGTAACAGTTTGTATGTTGTATTCGTCTTCAGTAGCAGGCTGGCAGCAACATGCGTTGTGAGTCTTGGTGGCGCTTTGCGATTAATTTCGCAAATACTTTCTTACGTTTTTAATTTTGGAGGGGCGGGCCATGTTATCGTAGTTCTTCTTTATATAGTTAGATATATTTATCCGCATCCTGATTGCAGTGTGTGCATTTTAATGGCTTTACAAGAGATGCTTATAATATTATTTTTAAATATTATTTAGGAATATTTCTTCGTTGTGAAATGTGCACCTCAATATATTAATTAATAACATTAATAAATATTCACAAAACTTTATTTGGGTTTAGTTTTGTATAGTGAGATTAAAGTAGTCAATTATATTAATATTCACGTAATAAAAGCGACAAGTCAGGATATATGAGTGTGTCGGCGTCGCATTATAAACAATGCTATTTTGTGTGAACTAAGCTGTTACTGTATTACTGAGGTGTCGTGGCTATTATTATAAGGTGTTGAATTAATTATTCCCTGAAAACCAATTAAGTGTAATTAGCTGTAAAATTCATTGATTAAATAATTCTATTTCTTACTGTTAACCTAACGTCTTTTATTTTACAATAGGATGTCTGATCCTGTGCCGTCAAGTGCATTATGAGGATACTAAACAGTTGCAGTCTATGGTAAACTCACTGTACATAGGAAGCAGAAAGGTGGGACTGGAGATAAACTTAAGTAAGACAAACATCATGACAAATCATTCAGAAGCACCCATATACGTTGAAAACACAACATTGAATTATGTCAACAGCTACATCTACCTCGGAAAACAGATTTCTTTTGATAGACATAATAACGAGTTGGAAGTTGAAAGAAGAGTAAAAAATACGTGGAACAAGTTTTGGAGTCTTAAAGAAATACTTTAAAGTGGCATGCCTATTAGAACAAAGAAAAGAGCCATGGATACCTGCCTACTGCCTTCATTGACATGTACTTGCCAGACATGGAAATTTACCCGACGAATAAAAACAAAGATAACCACATGTCAAAGGAGTATGGAAAGGAGTATCATGAAAGTATGAAGAATTCAAAAGATACCTCATCATCGTATAAGACTAATAACAAAAGTAATAGACGCGCTCAACTACTCACAAAAGTTAAAATGGCGTTGGGCTGGCATATTGCAAGGCTCAAAGACGACCGCTGGACTGTAAGAATAACGTCTTGGCCAGGCCCATCAGACCAAAGAAAAAGAGGAAGGCCCATAGCTCGCTGGGCTGATGACATTGTGAAAGTCGCCGGCACTCGCTGGATGCGTACAGCAAAAGATAGATACCGTTGGTCATCTCTGGAGGAGGCCTTCACCTTCTACTAAGAGGGGTTCTTGCTAATTAAACTGAAATATTTAACAAAATAAAATAATAAAAATCAAATCTAACATAATAAAATTAAATTAATGTATAAAACAATAAAAATAATCTAATATTAATAGTAATACCTTCATGCCAGTGTAATTGTACGTAACGACTTCGAATTATTTATCTCTGAATGTAACCTATTTCAAAAAAATGTTGTATTTAATGATCTTGGCAGGATGTTAGATTTAATATTAGTTAATTCGTTGGTAGCGGAAGTCGCTGTTTCCTCTTGTTCTGGTATTGTTTCACATGAAATGCATCACAAGCCTTTAGATATCACCCTCAATATTAATACACCATACGCTAGATTGAGCAAAAGTTCCTGCAATTCAGATAATTTGAATAATTGTACTGGTAATTTTACATTAGAGCATAACTTTCGAAAGGCAGACTTTTTAGTTTTATACGCAGAACTTGGTGCTATTGACTGGGAACCACTGTATTTATGTGAAGACGTAAACGTTGCTGTTGACACCTTTTATAGTTTAATTAACAACATTATTTCGCAAACTGTTCCTACTAAAAAAACTAAACCTTCACTGTTTACTTATCCCAAATGGTTTACATCAGATACTATTAAACTAAATACACTCAAAATTCACTATCATAGGCTCTATAAACAAAATAATAATAGTCAACTATATTACGCATTTTTCACCTATTACAGACGCTTGGTAAAAAAAGGCACTGAATCTGATTTTTGTAAATATACTGACCGCATACAATCAAATATTAAACGCGACCCTAAAACCTTCTGGAAGTTTGTAAACGAGAGTAGACAAGATAATGAGCATGCCACTTTTGGTGACATGACCTCAATACAAGTGGCAACTGCTTTTTCAAAATATTTCAGCAGTGTTTTCTTGCCTAACTTACCCTCATTAAATGTGGAACGCGCATGTTCTACCGCTAACATGCATCATAATAATATGTCCCATATAGTAAGCATTGACTTCCTTGATGAGTCGGAGATACGTAATGCTATGGCACGTTTACCCCCTAAATCCACCCAGGGTCCCGACGGAATACCTCAGTATTTAGTTAAAGATTGCTGTGATATATTTAAATTACCATTACAATTTATATTTAACCTTTCTATCAAATCTAACTCTTATCCGACCGCTTGGAAAACATCCAAAGTATTCCCGGTTCATAAAACTGGCCCCAAAAACGACATTCATAATTATAGACCAATTGCCGTTTTGTCTATATTTGCCAAAGTTTTTGAATCTGTTCTCCATAAAAATATATCGAATAAACTTCATCGATGGTTCGCAGACGAACAACATGGATTTGTACCTAATCGTTCCACTTCATCAAATTTGCTTAACATCACTACCCTTTTGGCCACAAACCTTGATAACAAAAATCAAATTGATGTAGCTTATTTCGACTATCAAAAAGCTTTTGATCGGGTCGACAATGATATTCTTTTAAGTAAAATGGCAATGGCAGGTTTTTCAGAACCACTGCTGAATTTTTTTGCGAACTATCTCTTTGACCGTAGGCAGTACGTCACATATAAGAACGCCAAATCCGAAAACTATGCAGTTACATCCGGCATAGGGCAAGGAACCAACCTCGGTCCATTATTCTTTCTTGTGGTAATTAATGACCTTCCAACTTACGTCAAGCACGCTAAAGTGTTGATGTTTGCAGATGATGTTAAAATTGCTCTTCCAATAGCTAATGATAATGATGCAGCCACACTACAACAAGACATTGATAACATACAGACCTGGAGCACTATAAATAATCTCAACTTAAACATCAATAAATGCGCTATCATGTCTTATTCAAAAGCCAAACAACCCATCCATAACATCTACACTTTAAACAATTTCATCCTCAAACGCGTTTCCACTGTACGTGATCTCGGCACACATTTTGATCCGCACCTCACCTTTAATAGCCACATAATTCAGACCTGCAGCAAATCCCGTAAAAACCTCGGCTATGTCTTACGACAGGCAAAAATTTTCGACAACCGACAGGCTATAACCATATTGTATAATTCTTTTATCCGCAGTTTATTGGAGAGCAATAGCGTTATCTGGAACCCACATGAAAAAGTTTACACCCTTCTTGTTGAACAAGTTCAGAAGAGCTTTGTTCGCTACCTGTACTTTAAACTATACGGTTACTACCCATATATGTACCCGACGCCATTTATACTAGGGATGGTTACGTACCAAAGTCTAGAGGTTAGGAGAAATCTTTCGCTTGTAAAATACTTCGTTCTACTTATTCGTGGTTCCCTCTTTAATTCTTTCCTGCTGCAACACATCTGCATAAATGTTCCGCTACCCATTAGGCATTCACTTCGCCCTCGCCAACGTCCTCTATTTTCAATACCTCAAGCCAGTACTATGACCCTCAAGACCAGTCCTCTTTACTTAGCCCTTACCTTAATTAATAATATTTTGCATTTTGATGATTCACTTGACGTGTTTACTAGCACTGAACTGACTTTTCTTAAAACTGCGAACCTTTACTTCGTGTCTATTGCCACTCCCAGTACTATTATTTCTTGATTGCACAAATTATTATTTACGTACCTAGGTTGTTATTTTTAAGAATTCTGTTTGTACCTATCCATTGCTTTTCTATATACAAATGTTAGTCTATATATATGAGCGCAACATAATGTTATTAATTCGTATAATATTATAATATCTATAAGTCATTATATTATAATTTCGATGTACTAATATCTAACCTATAACTTGTATGTTTAGTGCACACTGTTAATATAAGTTGGTTATTAAATAAATAAATAAATAATAAATTTTTTGATTTTATTATATTTCAACTAATAATTATAATAAGTGTCTAAAAATGAATGTATGTTCTAAAAGTAAATTTTAATGAGATTGCTCGAAATTGAAATTTTGGAAAATTATTTAGATTGCATGCAGTATTTATATTATTTTAACTAGCTTCTGCCCGCGACTTCGTACGCGTATCCTGTTGCTTATGCCAGCGACAACGGGGTCGTCAAAATCGAAGATCTGAATCACGATCAGCGGTCAGACACGCATCACGTTCCCCACTTGTCTCTAGAAACCTAGAAGTCGATGCGTAGATACGCTTGGAACTCAAGCGTAATTCTCTATCCGCGAACGTCTCCGATTCGCGAGACAATGCATGACTTGCACGATCAGCGGTCAGTCGCGTATCACGTTCCCCACTTGTCTCTAGAGACCTAGAACTCAATGCGTAGATACCAAGCGTAATTCTCAATCCATGAACGTCTCCGATTCGCGAGATCAAGTCTCTCGTGACGCTCTTTGGTAGATTCTTGGGATCTTATGATCTTCAATCTTTTAGCTCTTTTAGAACATTGGGAAAGATTTGACCTCTTTCTAGGCATGGTTATAGTTTTATTGTGAATATAAGTGATCAATTAAAATCTAAGGGACTGCTCCCAGGCGTTATCGGGTAGGCTACTGTGTCACGAAGATAAATAGAAAAGGAAATTAAACACTCAAATAACATAAGTCCGAAGGCGTATTTATTTGGTAAAATAAAAAAATAAATGTGAGTTTTGGCCAGCAGAGTCAAATTTTCAATGATATAAGTACAGAAGCCAGCACATCAAGTTACCACAATCTGTCAAATTTCTTTGATAGTATTTCAACTTTATTGCAAAGACATAAGGTTTAGTTTTAATTGAGAAAATTTGACAGTTGGGGATAGCTTGATGTGCTGGCGTCTGTACCATCGCCAGCGAAAATCAGTCCTAAACTGTTACCGCCTTCACCGCGTGGAAGTACTCCCAGCTTATGTTATTTTATAATTATACAGTGAAATTAGTGATAGCTTTGATTTCCACATCAGATGTTTCTGATCTTCGATTTTTATAAGTCAATAGGAAATGACCATCAGACCGAACGACTTTTGCTAAGACGTCATTCCTATATGTGTTATGGTGTAGCTGGGCTCTTGGAATTCCGCAACAGGTGTTGCAGATCTTAAATTTTTATGCGTCAACAGAGAGTGCTCATCAGGCTGAACAACTTTTGCTAAGACGTCATTCCAATATCTGTTATAGTGTAGCTGGGCTCTTGGAGTTCCACATCAGGTGTTCCAGATCTTAAAATTTATTCTCTCAGCAGAAAATGCTCATCACGCGGAACAATTTTTGCTACGGTACTATTTTTGTATCTGTTATAGTTTAGCTGGTCTGTTGCGGTTCTGCATCAGGTGTTCAAGTTTCCAATATAAATTATAGTCTGTTTGTTGCCCAGACTTAATACTTACACAACAAAAAAAAATCATTCAAATCCGTCCAGTAGTTCCGAACAAACAAACAGACATACAGCCAAACAGACCGAATTTTTTTTTGGATTCGTGCTCTATTACTGTTTCTAAACCATTCAATCATTATTTTTTTAATATATTCAATGTACAGACACAGTTTTTTTACTGTTTTATTATTTATTATAGATAGATTTTAAGGAAAATTTTAAAAAGAACCTAACCTACAAACCCTAAAATTTAAATAAATGATATATGCAAACAGTCACTATTCAAGTGAATCGCAATAATCGAATGCAACTATTCGCCTATACTCTCCAGGACACGTGCGTTCGCTACGAATAACCGGCGTGTTTTTTTTTTTTTGATAATGGCATTTCGCAGCTCAACCATAGAATTGTATACTGCTTAACCGGACTTGCCTGTGGATACCACAAAAAAATTGTAGCCTCCAGCCAGGGCTTATAAAAACTTAGAAACTAAGCGACTACACGCTAAGGGCACCCCCTGTGGGGTATGGACCTCGGCTTAGGGCGTCGCTGGGGGAGGACAGCAAGGGACGGTTGGATCGGGGGTAACAGCGGCGCGGCTCTCAGCGCGCTATATATAGCCACGGACGCGCAGGCGCGATGCGTATACGTACTCTGATAGAATACCTTAACAAATGTTTGCCGTGATTCTTTAAATTGACATAACTTTTTTATTTATGAACCGATTGACATGAAATAAACACTTAATGTTAAGTGAAGCTTGTGAAAACCGTATCTAATTCCAATAAGCCATTTCTGATATTAGCGTGCACAAACACACAGACAAACAGACAAAAAAAAAATTTATTACAATTTCGGGTTCGGCATCGATATAATAACAACCCCTACTACTTTTTTTTTATATATTTCTATTGTACAAACACCACTTTTCTACAAATTTATTGTATGTATAGATTTATTATATGTATAGATAGATAGATAAACCAATTACAGGCACTTTTGAATTGTCAAGGGGTCGGTCAGTCAGAGAGATGAAGCTAGTTGGTACCTATGGAGAAGAACGAAGAAACTCCATGGACACTCTTTTAAACAAAAAATGGTTACGAAATATTGGTTACATAGTTCATATGAATATTATACATGTGAGAGACAAAATTACTACTACGTTTGATTGTTCAGCCTGGCCACGGGGATCGGCGCGGCGCGGGCGGTGCGAACGGCGCGGGCGGCGCGGCGTGCGACTCGACTAGTCGCGCGGCGGCGTTTGCAGGCCACGGGCAGACACGTTCGCCGCCGCGACCAGTAAGGAAGTCCGGGAGTAAAAATGTCTTCATCAAAGTTATCTCCATATTGCTTACAGAGTAATAGTTTTTTGGTACAAGACGTAAAATTTGGCAGAGACCGTGGAGTACATTATTTGAATAGGAATCCAGGTAAAGATGGAGAATTCCACAAGAAGTACGAAAAATACAGAATGTATCCAGAAAAATTTGTTGTATTTATGGTGTGGGTGGGCCAGTCTTCCAAATAGGTGGCCTTGCTAAAATTTCAGAAATAAAATTCTCGGTGTTCATTGTGTTGTGTATTCGCGGCGAATACAACTAAAAATGTTTAATCCCTTCCCTAGTCGCCGCGACTGCCGCCCGGCACCGTGGCTCGCTCGCGCCGTACTGATTCATGTGTTTGTTTCACTCGCCTCGCCGCCACGGTCGCGCCGCCAGTCGCCGCTCCGCGTGGCTTGACCAGCACAGAGGCCAGCACATCAAGTTACCACAATCTGTCAAGTTTCTTTGATAGTATTTCAACTTTATTGCAAAGACATAATGTTCATTTTTAATTGAGAAAATTTGACAGTTAGGGATAGCTTGATGTGCTGGCGTCTGTACCTACATTTCTATGTGTTTGTTTCAGCCGCTAGACGCCTCGCCGTTCGAATGTCCCGTGGCCAGGCTGTAAAACAGCTGAACGGATTTGGATGAAATCTGACACGTGGGTAAACCACGACCTAGATTAGGATATGTGATACTTTTAATACTGGTAGAGAATATATATTTTTTTTTTTTCTGGTAGTACTTTCCCGTGCCGTATTTTGACGTCCGAACGAATCGACGTCCACACAGGCGAAGCCGCTGGCAAGAGCTAGTTCCACATAATATACTCATATATATTGACATGTCGCCATTGTGCCCGTGCGCAGTAAGGGCGGATCGCTTATATTACGTGTATTAATATAATTGAATGTAAAGCATTCAATTAAACAATACACAAAACAATAACCTGATAATTTTTGTGAATATTTATTAATATAATGAGGTGCTCACTTCACAACGAGGAAATATTCCAAAATAATGTTTAAAAAACAATGTTATCAGCGACTAAGGGGCTCGTGGCTTGTGGCTCGAGCGGCGTAACGTTGGTCTGTGGATGGGTGACCATCTTTACATACCGAGACTCCTCCGTGCTCCGTGCAGTCCCGGCTGTCATTCGTGGATCTTTGACAGTCGTTACGGGTCGTCAGAAGCCCGAAAGTCAGACAGCCAGTATTACTAAAGGGTATCGTATTACCCAGTTACTGGGTTGTGGAAGTCAGATAGGCAGTCGCTCCATGTAAAATACTGGTATTCAGTTACATCCGGTTGGACTGGAAGCCGACCGCAACGCATTCAGTTGGGAAAAAGCTTATCAAAATGAATGTTATCGGTGTCTCTTGTAAAGTAATTTTATTGCACGTTCAAGATGGATCAAATATAACTAACGACATACCTACCTACTCGTAAAAGTACAATCCATGATACTAAAAAAACCTGATGATTACAAACACTAGCAAAACCTACTTCCAAACATCTCAGTATATAAGTATTAAGCAGTGATCAAGTTAAGTATTAAGAGTCAAGTGGTGTGACCGTCGGAATGCCAATCATAATCATAATCATTTATTCATTTGCGTATATGGGTACAAAAGAAAAGGTCTTATAATAACAATAGTGTCCATTAACCATATCCTACCTTAAGGCATGCAAATTTGGGCACGCCACGATAGTGGCGGTAAGGCCCCTCTTTGAGGAGTGGCTAGAGAGGCGTCACGGCGCCCTCACCTACCGCCTGACGCAGGTCCTCACCGGACATGGATGTTTCGGGAGGTTCCTGCACATCATCAGGCGGGAGGAAACGCCCGGGTGTCACCACTGCGAGGATCGCCCAGAGGACACGGTAGAGCACACGGTGCAAACCTGCCCAGCATGGGCAGAGCACCGCCGTGTCCTCTTAGAGGCAATCGGCGGCGGCGACCTCTCGCGCCCGGCCCTGGTGCAAGCCATGGTCCGGGGCGAGAGGGAGTGGGAGGCAGTCACCTCCTTCTGCGAAAAAGTTATGCTCGCGAAGGAGGTGGCGGGATGGGAGAGAGAAAGGTCCTCCCGTCCCAGCCGCCGCAGGAGACGCCCCGGGCGTCGGGAGCCACGTGACGACTCCCGGCCACCGTAGGCGCGGGCCTGCGGGCGGTGAGTAATGGGTGACTCACCGTCCGATCAGCACCAGACCCGTGCCGTACGGCGCGTATATGTTCCACGCGCGCCTCAAAGAGATGTCAGCATATGAAGGGGCCCCCCAGGGCCAAGTCTGCCGGGTAAGCGGGATTGTCCGAAAGGGTTACCGCTACCCCGGAACATAAAGGGCTACGGAAGGAACATGGATGGGTTTTAGTCAGTAAGAGTCTGACACTCCCTTCCGCTCCACCCAGAGCGGGAGCAGTCATTGGATGATTTCCCAGCCTTAAAAAAAAAAAAAAAAAGGCATGCAAATTTACAAGTAAGTAAATTAAATAGGTATCTAGGTAATTAATAAGGTATCTACAAAATTAGAAACTTACAAATAAAAGACATTATCTAAAAATATTGTATGGAGTAACATTAGATCAGTTTATCCAGTAAATATTCAGTGACAGAATAATATGTTTTTTTTAGTAACAATGTTTTTATATTGTTTTTAAATATACATATTTATATTAGTTATCCCCAGAAGTGACTTTGGTAAATGGTTAAAGCCAAGTCATAGGTTCGAATCCAAAGCATGTGCGTATTGCATAATTATCACTTGCTTAAAACTCGATTAAGGAAAACATTGTGAGGAAACCGGCATGCCTGTGAGATATCAGAATCTCTCAACAGCACGTGAAGCTACTCGTAAGTCAGAGGCTAGTAAAACTATGACACTAACCACACGAAAAATGAAGGAGGAGTATACAATAATAATATTGAATTAATTTAAAAACAAACACTGATATTCTGTAAAGATCATACCGTGAAAACTTAAGTAAAGTTGCTAAAAATCGTCTTTAAATAGAATCGAAAGGTCACTCATTCATACATTCACACCTGATTAATCACGAAATGTCAAAAAATGTAGGACCTACGCAGACGACATTTGGCACAAAGGTAGATTATGAGAAGGAGACGTCAGCATAGAAAGAAACGTCCTGCCGTACGAGGGTGAAATATATGGCGGAAGTTTGTTTGTTACCTCTTCACGGCTGTATGAGTTAGATGGAATAAACTATACAGGTAGACCAATCGATACTTATAGTCCTGGACATAGGACACTTTCCATCCGTGTCGATATTGAACATTGACGCGGGCGGCAACTAGTTATACATTCAGTCAAAAAAGTATCGGGAATGGATGATTTGTTTATGGTTCCAAATTCAAATTTTTGTTTTTTTGTAGTTGTTAGATTGGCACAACTGTTTTCCATTTTGGCGCGGAGTTTGAGTTTCATCTGTTATTTATATTAAAAACAGTGCTGGTTTTAGTAATATCATATATAGTGTGTATTGCGAATTTCATAATGGACAAAAATATCGAACAAAGAGTTTGTCTTAAATTTTGCATCGCCAATGGAATTTCGTGTTCGGAGTCACTGAAAATGTTACAGAAGGCTTACGGTGAATCGACTTTATCAAAAACTCGTGCTTATGAGTGGCTCAAAGCGTTCAAAAGCGGTCGAGATGTGATGGAAGATTTGCCTCGCTCTGGTAGGCCGTCAACGTCTGCAACTGAAGTTAACATCGCAAAGCTGAAGAAAATAGTGACTGAAAATCCCCATTCAAGTCTGAGAGAGATAGCCGCCGAACTTTCTGTATCTCACGAGTCGATCCGTACCATTTTAACTAATCATTTGGGTATGAAACATGTTGCTGCTCGGCTAGTCCCAAAAGATCCGAATTTTCTCCAAAAACTCAATCGCATGTAAGTCGCTGAGGACATGCTAGAACGAGTCAGTTCGGACCCAACATTCATGAAACGCATTGTTACTGGTGACGAGACGTGGGTTTACGAGTTTGACATGCAAACTAGTCAACAAGCTTCGGAGTGGCGCCTTCCAACTGAACCGAAACCGAAAAAGGAGAATTCGCGGCGAGAACTGAACTCAATTCCGGAAGCAGCGTTTAAAAAATGTTTTGATGAATGGATTATTCGTTGGCGCCAGTGTATCGATTCTAAAGGAGCATACTTTGAAGGTGATAAAATAAATTTGGATGAATAACAGACATTTTGTGTATTATTGATCTTTTCCCGGTACTTTCTTGACAGAGTAGTACATAAAGGGAATGAAAAAGAATGATAGCTCACATAGGCTTTCACGGAATAGACCAACATACCTGCAAGTGCTTATTCAGTGTTGTTCCTGGCAAGAATGAGAAATATAACGGTAAATGCTATCACTTGATATGAATTGATCAGACAGAAAGCATCCATCGCGGTTTTATTCTGTTCGAGATAAGAAAAGGTATCAGTAACAAAAACTTGTAAACTCGTTATACAAACCAATATGAATGAGATGACACACGTTTTTATGATTTCGGTAAAATTTCTATTGGAGTGCTTGCTTTTGGTTATGATGACGTAGAATATTCTACAGAAAAACAAAACGTTCAAAGACAAAACTATGAACTTCAACCATGCGTAAACTTTGTAGAACGTTGGGAAATGATCATAAAAACAACTAAAAAAACTGGGCACAAAACTCCTAAAGGTATCGATACTATGGTCCAAATCAGTAGACACAGAGCAATGAAATTCCACTTTTGCAGCATAAACACTAGCACCACTTTTTCGTATAAATTCTTCGTGTACACAAACATCCAGCATACCAATACGACGTCCGTTTGCGTATACAGTGCGATCGTTACATCTATTGTGTACTGGTTATTTATAAAAATTTTCAACAAGAATTCAAGGATTGTGTTCATCAGTCTTGCTATTGTCAGCTGAGTGAGTATCTTCTGGTCTATTTTCCTTATCTTGGGTCTGATTATGAAGAGGACTGCTTGCAGTATCAAGCATAGCGATGATACGATTATCCCGGTGATCCAAATATACTTCTTTAAGGGGCTTGGATAAACAGCGTCAAAATTCGTGTGTGCGTCCATGACTTGGGTCCCGTTAACAGTTGCGTTCGACATAATGTTGATATGTGCTGCTGTGTCGCCGGTCACTATTACACTAAATAACTTAATTTTCTCTATATACCTACCAACCTATCAAGCGGTCAAAAAATAATTTAGGTACATAACAATGTAATTGAAGATAAGCTGTAATAAGTGTTCATAAATAAATGGAAGTTAGTACCAATAATTAGTAGAACTTAATCTACCAATAATTCAACAATTGTAACAACTCATTAATGCTCCAATTAATTATCTTTTTTTATATTATAAACTATAGCACAGCACTCCAGAGGCAAAACGTGCACTGCGAAACTTACAGCTATGACTTAAAGCCACTATCAATATGAAATTGTTACCATGTGTGGTAGAGAGCACCAGTTACTAAGAGCCGATTACCGAATCCAGCAAAATGTTTTGTGTGCGTGCGTTTTTAGAATAAGTTTTTACACGATAAAACTGGAATGTTAAATTACTATATTTAAATACACAATATGCAGACGCTTTTCCGTTCACATTGTTTTATCATACACGTCCACGACACGATAATATCTTCATGTTAGGAACTATAGAGCGCCCATACACATCTTGGGCCGGTACTCCGCTTAGGTACCTACTTATAATTCTCTGCGCTACCACTGATGGGTTAAGGTTCGCCTCTTGCTCTTGCTTTACCTTATAATTAATTTCTATGTTATTGATTGTCTATCAAGGAAGTGGGAGCCAAGACGGGATTGGAAACATTTATGAGAATAGACGTTAGCGTCTCCTGGTCGAGGTTTATCTGACGGACAGAGCCGTCATCTACCCCGGTCGTGACGCAACGCGAGATTTCGTACGGTGTCCCACAGGGATCGGTTCTGGGTCCGCTCCTGTGGGAGATCGGTTACGACTGGGTGCTGTGGGCCGCCCTCCCTGATGGCGTCAGCATGTTTTGCTATGCTGACGACACGTTGGTCCTGGTGCAGGGAAGGTCGGATCCGGCGGTGGCCGACGCGATAACACGCGGGATTGCGATAGTCGTCGTTGACAGAATCTGGCAGTTGGGTCTCGAGGTGCCTTGAGGCCATATTTTTTCTTAAGGTTTCGTACCGGGGTACAGGCCACCATCGGGATCCCAACTAACGGTAGAAGGGGTCTACATCGGCGTTGAGACAACTATGAAGTACCTGGGTCTCGTCCTCGACAGCCAGTGTAATATCATGGAGCATTTCCGACGCATGGCCCCCAAACTGGAACAGGCCGGGGCCGCCTTCAAGCGGCTCTTGCCCAACCTGAGGGGTGCAAACGCCTCCTACCGGAGGGTTTACGCGGGGTCGTTCAGTCCATGGCCTTATATGGGGCCCCGGTGTGGGCGCGTTCACTGCGGTGGCGAGCCGCCCACTCATTCCTTACGGACATATTTGAACGCGCTCCAAAAGGTGGTAGCCGTAAAGCTGATCCGGGAGTACCGCACTATCTTGGGAAAGGCGGCAAGCCTCCTTGCCAGACTGCCGCCATGGGATCTGGAGGTGATAGTACTCGCGCGGTTGTAAGTGTGGGGTGCGGAGGCACTACGCCCCACGGTGGGCTGAAAATCGGCTTTCATAGATTTCAATTTGCAAGTACCATATTTTTTGATGGATATAGCTTCTATATTATTATTATATTATTATCTTCTTTTATTAGTCATTATTATTCATAAAAATGACACCAAGACTCCAATTTTAAGCAGTGCAGTTACACTGCACTTCTTACTCGAAACATATTTTAATTAAAATGACAGGCGTGGCCAAAATCGAAACTAACGCCGCCTTGTTTTTTTAATAACATATTCAGTAACATTTCACATAATTATTGTTTAGCATCACAGGCCGCAATCAATGTTATTGACTTTAGGATTGACAGTAACTGAGTTTATCCAGTACATACTAGATAATTCCATGGGGTATCGCTTACGGCATGATAAGTTTTATATGGTTCCCAACCCAGCCTTTTACACTATTTGCATTATACATCTTTTACAGGAAGCCTGGACGGATTCAACCAGCAGATGAAATTAGTATTCATATTTCGTTTGCTTCGGGATAAGAAAATAAACGGATATTTATTAGTATGCACGACGAGGAACATTCTCTGAACATTGATGTGGAATGGGAACAAAATATCTTTGAAGTAGGACGCATTACAAGTTGGGAGTAAGAACTCTTTGGTATGTTTTGTAATGAAATGTCTAGTAGGGAAAGAGTTATTATTTATTGTGATAAAAAACAAATTGCATGCTCACTACGTAATGGTCCAAATAACCTGTTTGTAAAAACCGCCTCATTGTTATACTGACCTACTGGTCGCTACACTACTGCTAAGCATAGGATCCCGGTGTAGATCCCCAGATCAGGCGAAGTATTATTGGTTCAAATTTCTTTAATACTTTTTCAACTTTATAACAAGAAAATAAGATTCATGTTCAATCGGGAATATTTGACAGTTTGGGATAGCTTGATGTGCTGGCGTTTGTACTAAAAGGTCTCGAACTTGGACTTTCTCAATAGTAACTTAAATTAGCAATTACAACCTTAACCTCCAACAATTTTTGATATGACTTTCATGATATTGGACACATGAGTAATGGAAACAATATCTTATAGGCTAAGGTATAGGTAATGGTATCGTATATCCACATATTCCACATACAGCGATGTCGTCATAAGGGGCGCGATTCCATCGCCTATCGGGCTGCGTACCTAGCCCAGTTCCAACAGCCCTTAGCTGGAAAATAAATTTATATTATTTCTTATAAAAGGAAAGATCGATATTCTCTTGACATTTTTATATTAGTATACCTGCCTTCTGATGCCTGAGGGATGCAAAGTATTTACAATATTTTACAGCAAACGCAAAAAACAGGTAATCCTCGTTGGGCATCCGGGTGGCTGATACCTGTACTAGACCCTGCTAGCCCATTGACGAATTGGAAGCAATCAACTGTACAATTAGTTAATAAAATCAAGCGCTGCAGCATTGTCTGGCTGCGGCAAGGCCAGGGCCGTCCATTACCGAACGGATGTAGGAAGCGCCACATCGCTAGTTGCTCACTAGACGTCGCACGGTGTGCTTATCGCCTCATATAATTAAAAAGAATACCACGTTCTATTTTCGCTTTTCGCGGCTAAACTTTGAAATAAGTTCTATGTAAAACGGTAATGACGTCACTTAAAAAGATATTAAAATTTAAAAAAAGAATTATGTAACTAATTATGCAGATCAGTTGTGTTTAAAGCACTTAAAGTGTGAAAAATGTGTATTTTTTAAGGAAACAGACACAAGGACGTCAATTTAGAGATGATCCATTGTAATAAAACGCGTTTTAAATAACGATAAAACTAATGGCTCATTCAATGGGCAGTTGGAAGCGTCTTTGAATAAAAATAGACTTCACAAATGCATCAATTCGTTATAATTAAAGTGTATGTAAATAGATCAGTGAACGAACGAATGTGACCGAATGGAACGGTGTGCACTTGAGTAAACTTTGGAGTATATACATTTGTGTATTTTGATCACAGATAAGATAATTTTCATAAAATTTTTGGATATCTAAGGTCTAAGTGGTGTTTTGTGTCTACTGATGAAATTAGTGAAACTGTGTGTTCTGTTCCACTGATGCAGCGTCTTCACAAAAGATTTATTGTTTCCTTGAATTATATGTGGTGACACGATTCTAGAGTTATTTCCATTCAAAGTGTTTTTGGGACTTCTTGTTAAATGAAACGGTGAGTATTTGTTGACAGCGGTTAATATAAGTACCTAGTGGTAGGTAAGTACGTACATAGATGATATTAATAGGCATGCACCCATGCGCAAATGTATCGACACAGATGATAAATGCAGGGTTATCTACAATAGGTACTTTAGATTATATCACGAGTAGCTCAGTGATTTAATTAATTATACAAAATACGTATGGATTTAATATTACTAACTTATATTATTATCATTATCTAGCTTATATTATTGCTAGCTTATGCCCGCGACTTCGCTCAGATGGAGTTTGGATATTATCCCACAAGAACAAACTACTGGGATTAAAAGTAGTAGGCCCAACCCAGGTCATAATATACCCACACACAAAATTTCAAATCCGTTGAGCCGCTTTAACGTGAAAGCGTAACAAACAAAGGCAATGTCTCTTTATAAATATTAGTACCTAACTAAAGCATTAATTTCCTAATATAGTTTATATTACTTGTATACTTCTAGTCGAAGAGATAATCGACGCATATTTTTGTGTTATGCAATTTCGCCAGCATCATCATTGCTTGGCAAACCGGTTTCTAAAAATAATACACTCACAAACAGAAATGGCAGTTTCGTAAACAATGAGTCTGTTTATTGTTTTCTTTAGTTTGTTTATACAAAAAACCGTATTGTAAGGAACTAGATATGTTAGCTCTATCTATACATATTAAACTCTCATTTACTTCTGGAAAAAAAATCATCTATGTAGTCAAATATTGAGAACTCTATAGACGAATGACGATACATAAATAAACAAGCCGTTTAAAGATCTGGTATTCCGGTACGTAGCTTATGAGTAGATCTCTTACGAACCAACAGGGAATTTCTAAACTAAAAGTAATTTTTGTTACACACTTCTTATTGAGCGAAAGCTGTTAAATAGTCCATCGTAATGGATATCGGGAAAATAACTTTTTTTTTTCAATATACCCCACCTGATTTTCTATTGATAAATAGGGACTAATGGGAACATTAATATTAATTTTGTTCAGAAAAGAATAGAATACCTAATTCCATACTAGGCAGCTATACGTATACTCCACAGTACATTTTAGTCTAAATGCATAAAATGTATTGAAGTACTACTTTTCAGAAGAGTTGCCCCATTAATAATGGTGGACTTGGAAAGTAAATCAAAACCACTGAAATATCACAAAATTTATGCCTCTGTCTACCCTTCTGGGCAATCTAAATGTATTATTAAGTTAATTACTGGTTAAAGATAGAAGGAGACAAGTGCAGATTAATAACAATTTTAGGGTTGTCATTCAACTCCGACAGATTACAAAAGAGGATAATGATGCGTGAATTTGATTTATATTAATGTTTGTTCGGTAAATTCCGAAATATGAACTAAAGATATATTGTCACACTAAGCCTGTGACAGTTTATTAATCTATTGAATCACTTAATACATACAACCTCTGAACAATTGAAAATTCTTAGCACTTCAGAAAAATTGACCGATATAATAATTATAAAGACATTTTTTTATTTATAATCGTATTTCCATGTTTTAAGTACGGCAAAGATTGCAAAAGTGGTACGGTAGTATTATCTACTTACTCTGGTCATCATTATTATCATCTCCCTGTTAATTATTTTATTCCAATTTATTTGGGGTCGCCACAGTGTGTTATGTTTCCTGCCTCCTAAATCTCTATTAGCTGACAATACAGTAATAACCCCGTGTCATCTTTCAAACAAATTCGTCCATAGTTTCTTTGGATATCTCGGGTACAAGTTAAAATTGAAGTTTATTAAATTGTCCCATTTTTTTGAGGGTGGGAAATCATCAAATGACTCCTCCCGCTCTGGGTAGAGCGAAAGGGAGTGTCAGACTTTTACTGACTAAAACCCATCCATGTTCCTTCCTTAGCCCTTAATGTTCCGGGGTAGCGGTAACCCTTTTGGACAATCCCGCTTACTAATGGTACCCCTAACTATGATTTGTGATAAAATAGTCACTTTTTGCACCATTAATATGTATTTAGTAATACTCCATGGCAAAACTTTTGATCTAAAACAAGATAATGACCTAAATTATGTTCTAAACGCTACTACTAGCCAGCTTGAAGGATGAATAAAACCAGAAAATTATAGGCACGCTTCCGTTTCTGGCCATCAAGGATGACCTCTAATAGTCCCATTAACAGAAAATAATTCTCTAATAAAAAACTCCTCTCAGATCATTTTCCAAGCAATAACTTGCCCTATCACAAAGGGAGTAAGTTCCAAATTCTTTGACAGCGCAGCTAAAATATTTTGACATCAGTCTGCAATTATATGAATATTTCGTTGGTCATAGTTTCGGCAGTTCGTGTTAATCTGTCCCGCGCCCGTCGACGTAAATAGATTCGGCTGTTCTAGTACGAAATGTACTAATAAAATAGTCGCCGGCCTTGTTTTGCCTCAGTTTCAGTGATTTTCTTATTTATCTGGGATTTCTGACATGTTTGCGTTTATTTCTCGTAGAAATATGCATCTCTAATGTTTCGAACTCCTTAAAAAGTGGTGCCATCATAAGTATAACCACTAAATGAGCGCAGTCTTTAAAGAGATCTGTTTTTCCATCACGTGTTGTCAAACACGCATCGTCATGTTCATTTTCATAGCTGCTGTTATTTTGCGGCCACTATTATGATAGTATTGTTTTCTTAAGACAAACATGTATTAGCAATTTCATTTCATGAACTTTATTGCAAGAGTATTTGCAACTGGCTTCATCTTTCTGACTGACCGACCCATTGACAATTCAAAAGTGCCTGTAATTGGTTTATTTGAAATAAATGCTTTGAGTTTGAGTTTGAGTTTGCAGAGTGCAATGGCTTGTAGTCAAAATGAATCATAAACAAGCATGGTCACGCGCAATTTTAGAGTCAGAGGTCCGATAGTATATTTATTGATTTAAATATTATTACAATATTAGAGTTTTTTTCTTTAAAATTGAAATTCATAGTTATATGTGTATTCTAACTAGTTCCACAGGGTACAAAATTAAAAGCCTAACTAACTTAGTATACAAGTAAGTAGCTACATAGGACTCTTAGGCTTTGAAGTACTCGACCACATTGCTGTCTTCCTGAAACTTGCCCAGAAGACTGGCATGGCTACGTTGAATGACAATGCTAATGTGGACAAATAACAAGCTAGCCCGTCGCGTAAAGTGTCGACCAGTCGGCGAGAAATATCCTTAAAAAGTAGACGAGCATCGGGCCCCATGACCCGGGCGTTTTGACTACAAACGGCTTAAAATGGTTGTTACTAAAAAGAATAAGGATTCATTAATGTATAACCACACTGATTATTTACGATTTGTAAGATGATCTATTACTAATCTATATCTATCTATCTTCTATACATATAATAAATTTGTAGAAAAGTGGTGTCTGTACAATGGAAATATATAAAAAAAAGTAGCAGGGGTTGTTATTATATCGATGCCGAACCCGAAATTGTAATTAATTTTTTTTTTGTCTGTTTGTCTGTTTGTGTGTTTGTCTGTGTGTTTGTGCACGCTAATATCAGAAACGGCTTATTCGATTTAGATACGGTTTTCACTAATATATTGTAGTAAGCTTCACTTAACATTTAGTGTTTATTTCATGTCAATCGGTTCATAAATAAAAAAGTTATGTCAATTTAAAGAATCACGGCAAACATTTGTTAAGGTATTCTATCAGAGTACGTATACGCATCGCGCCTGCGCGTCCGTGGCTATATAAAGCGCGCTGAGAGCCGCGCCGCTGTTACCCCGATCCAGCTGTCCTTTGCTGTTCTCCCCCAGCGACGCCCTAAGCCGAGGTCCATACCCCACAGGGGGTGCCCTTAGCGTGTAGACGCTTAGTTTGTAAGTTTTTATAAGCCCTGGCTGGAGGCTACAATTCTTTTGTGGTATCCACAGGCAAGTCCGGTTAAGCAGTATACAACCCTATGGTTGAGCTGCGAGATGCCACTATCAAAAAAAAAACACCTCGCTGCCATAAGGATTCAGTTATTCGTAGCGAACGCACGTATCCTGGAGAGTATAGGCGAATAGTGGCATTCGATTATTGCGATTCACTTGAATACTGACTGTTTGCATATTTCATTTATTTATATTTTAGGGTTTTTAGGTTAGGTTCTTTTAATAAATTTTCCTTAAAATCTATCTATAATAAAATAAAACAGTAAAAAAACTGTGTCTGTACATTGAATATATTAAAAAAATAATGATTGAATGGTTTAGAAACAGTAATAGAGCACGAATCCAAAAAAAAAATCGGTCTGTTTGTCTGCATGTCTGTTTGTTTGTACACGCTAATCTTCGGAACTACTGGACGGTTTTGAATGATTTTTGTTGTTGTGTAGGTATTAAGTCTGGGCAACAAATAGACTATAATTTATATTGGAAACTTGAACACCTGATGCAGAACGGCAACTGACCAGCTAAACTATAAGAGATACAAAAATAATACCATAGCAAAAATTGTTCCGCGTGATGAGCATTTTCTGCTGAGAGAATAAATTTGAAGATCTGGAACACCTGTTGTAGAACTCCAAGAGCCCAGCTACACTATAACACATATAGGAATGACGTCTTAGCAAAAGTTGTTCGGGCTGATGGTCATTTCCTATTGACTTCTAAAAATCGAAAATCAGAAACATGTGTGTGATGTGGAAATCAAAGCTATCACTAATTTCACTGTATAATTATAAAATAACAAAAGCTGGGAGTACTTACACGCGGTGAAGGCGGTAACAGTTTAGGACTGATTTTCGCTGACGATGGTACAGACGCCAGCACATCAAGCTATCCGTAACTGTCAAATTTTCTCAATAAAAAATGAACCTTATATCTTTGCAATAAAGTTGAAATACTATCAAAGAAATTTTACAGATTGTGGTAACTTGATGTGCTGGCCTCTGTACTTATATCATTGAAAATTTGACTCTGCTGGCCAAAACTCCCATTTATTTTTTTATTTTACCAAATAAATATGCCTTCGGACTTATGTTACTTTAGTGTTTAATTTCCTTTTCTATTTATCTTCGTGACACAGTAGCCTACCCGATAACGCCTGGGAGCAGTCCCTTAGATTTTAATTGATCACTTATATTCACAATAAAACTATAACCATGCCTAGAAAGAGGTCAAATCTTTCCCAATGTTCCAAAAGAGCTAAAAGATTGAAGATCATAAGATCCCAAGAATCTACCAAAGAGCGTCACGAGAGACTTGATGCTGTTTGAAAACATCCGGCTGCAACTCGCCCGTGGAAACCTCTTCGGATCGCGAAGCACGCCTGCGTTCTCAGCGTATTTACGCATCTACATCCAGGTCTCTAGATACCAGTGAAGAATATGATGCGCGTCTGACCGCAGATCGTGCAAGTCATGCATTGTCTCGCGAATCGGAGACGTTCATGGATAGAGAATTACGCTTGAGTTCCAAGCGTTCCTACGCATCGAGTTCTAGGTCTCTAAAGACAAGTGGGGAACGTGATGCGTGACTGACCGCTGATCGTGATTCAGATCTTCGATTTTGACGACCCCGTTGTCGCTGGCATAAGCAACAGGATACGCGTACGAAGTCGCGGGCAGAAGCTAGTCATAAATAACATTTGCGATGAAAACATAATGATAAATTATACAATCAGGATTTTTTTGATGTGGGTGGCCAATCATCAAATGACTCCTCCCGCTCTGGGTGGAGCGGAAGGGACTGTCAGACTCTTACTGACTAAAACCCATCCATGTTCCTTCCTTATCCCTTTATGTTCTGGGTACCGGTAATCCTTTCGGACAATCCCGCTTACTGATACAATCCGAATGTGACAAAACTCGTGTCCGACCCGAAAGGGTGTTCAGTGTCGTTTCACCCGCTGCTCGGCTCCTATTGGCCGTAGCGTGATGTTACATAGCCTATAGCCTTCCGCGATAAATGGACTATCCAACACAAAAATAATTTTTCAATTCGGACCAGTAGTTCTAAAGATTAGCGTGTTCAAACAAACAAACTCTTCAGCTTTATAATATTAGTCTAGATTTACCGATTTCAGACAACAATATAGTCCATTTTGATACTAAAATACCATTAAACTAGTGTTGGTAATAGACAAATAAGGATAATAAAATCAAAGAACAAAGTAGGGTGTCTGAGGCAGGATGTGCAGAGCACGACAGCGTGAGGAATAAGCTACCCGACCATTCTCCCCACATAGTGCCTCAGAATAGGGGAATAAGAACTCTCCACAACTGTTTTCAGGATGCTATTGTCACTGTCCCGCGTTCTACGCATCAGTGACGCGATTTTTTTGCGAAAAACTGCATGGAAGCCGTCAGTTTGGTTCTGAGCAAACATTTCCGATGCGCTACAGTAACGGGGCAGTTTAAACAACATCCTAATAAAAGCAGATGTTTTTTTTTTATCCCACATTCACACTGTTCTGTCACATGCCTACATTTTGTATGGGGGATGAAAAAAATCATCCTAATGTATTATATTCCATATTGAAACTAAACAACCCGTTTCCGAGCTGGACACAGTTTAGTTACAACCTGTAAAATGTGTTTTTAACATCGTCTTCTGCGTCACTATGCAAAACCATTCCAAAAGATTATTATGTGTGCGGAAATTGGATAAAACGGATAATTCCAACAGTGGCTGTTTCAATTATTATTACACTTCGATACCGATTATATTATCAGCTATAACTACCGTATATATGCCGTTATGGCTGGAATCTACCATAGGTAAATGCAGCACAAATTTATATTTAAAAGCATAATTGTCGATAAGTATCACTCTTCCGCAATTAATGATAATCCTTTAGAAGACCAATCATAATTTATTTATTTTAAGTTCTCAAGTCATCAATGGCTTCATATGGAAAGCTTGGATCTGGAATATATTGCAAGAAGGTTCCTCTCTCGGGAGAAATGAAGTTTCTTGGCCTCTTTACATGTTCTGCCGAAGTTACGCCACGACACCCAGTTCTTTATCTTCCACACATATTCCAACTTGCCCCAAAAGAGCTTCTTCTTCAGTATTCTTGACCTCACCATTTTTACTAGCTGACAAATGACAAGGGGTATCGTGTTGCCCAATTACTAGGTTGTGGAGGTCAGATAGGTAGTCGCTCCATGTAAAAAACTGATATTCAGATGCATCCGGTTAGACTGGAAGCCGAGCCCCACATAGTTGGAAAAGGCAGGCAGATTTAATTTCCCGCTTCACTTCTTGTATTAGTTACGACTTTCCTTGTATTACTTGCGTACTCACCTAACCTGTAGTTGTTTGATGAATTATCCGTCAGTTGTACCTACGTCAGTTTTACCTACGTCATCGATCGTTTTACCCAATTGTATTAAACATACATTTTAGAAGGAAATGATAGTTATTTGCCTCTTATTTTCTTACGAGGAAAAGCAGAGCTTTCTAGTTGACGTCAATAGTGAATTTTCTTTTTTTTTAAGGCTGGGGAGTCATCCAATGACTTAATGCAGAAGTTAATGTCAGTCTCTTACTGACTAAAACCCATCCATGTTCCTTCCTTAGCCCTTTATGTTCCGGGGTGGCGGTAACCCTTTCGGACAATCCCGCTTAGTCAATAGTGACTTGACATGCTACAGTAAGTATATCTTTGACGGAGGTTCAATCACAAACTGACAAACTAGTTAGGTACATTTTCGTGTTATACTTTCATTAGCCCCCCTCCCCTGCCCTTTTACATGGGACTTAAACTTAACTGGCGAAGTGTGGGTGTACCTAGTTACATCTCTGCCCAACCCTGCGAGGAATCAAGGCGTAAAATTATGTACTGCATGTTAGGCGTTTAGTTATTTCAATACAACTGTCAGTCAGCAGTAAAGTTGTGAAACGAGTATGCGAATTTATTTACATCATAAAAAAAGACACATAATATATTGATTCATAACACATATAGCTGCTTCATTTTTTTTGGAATCGAGAAATGATCTTCTCGCATAAAAGTCTAAGTCTACCTATTAAATAACTCGGCAGTCAAGTTTAAAGCAAATAACTACGCCATGAAAATGTTGACTCAATATTATTCCTAGTCATCGTCGACTGCTCCTGAGTCACTACTGGGTAATGATCCAGCAGTGACTCAGGAAATGACGAATTACTGAGGTTACTATCCTTCCGGATTTATTCGGACTTTTAATTTGTCTGGACTCTTCGACACGGCAGGAGATCCTTCGGCAAAATTACATGCTACGAGCATTATTGTTTTATATTTTTTACTAGCTGACCCGACAGACGTTGTCCTGTCTTATCTATGATAGCTACCTACACTGCATAACTACCCTACCTACCTTACCTACCTTACCTACCTTACCTACCTTACCTACCTTACCTACCTTACCTACCTTACCTACCTTACCTACCTTACCTACCTTACCTACCTTACCTACCTTACCTACCTTACCTACCTTACCTACCTTACCTACCTTACCTACCTTACCTACCTTACCTACCTTACCTACCTTACCTACCTTACCTACCTTACCTACCTTACCTACCTTACCTACCTTACCTACCTTACCTACCTTACCTACCTTACCTACCTTACCTACCTTACCTACCTTACCTACCTTACCTACCTTACCTACCTTACCTACCTTACCTACCTTACCTACCTTACCTACCTTACCTACCTTACCTACCTTACCTACCTTACCTACCTTACCTACCTTACCTACCTTACCTACCTTACCTACCTTACCTACCTTACCTACCTTACCTACCTTACCTACCTTACCTACCTTACCTACCTTACCTACCTTACCTACCTTACCTACCTTACCTACCTTACCTACCTTACCTACCTTACCTACCTTACCTACCTTACCTACCTTACCTACCTTACCTACCTTACCTACCTTACCTACCTTACCTACCTTACCTACCTTACCTACCTTACCTACCTTACCTACCTTACCTACCTTACCTACCTTACCTACCTTACCTACCTTACCTACCTTACCTACCTTACCTACCTTACCTACCTTACCTACCTTACCTACCTTACCTACCTTACCTACCTTACCTACCTTACCTACCTTACCTACCTTACCTACCTTACCTACCTTACCTACCTTACCTACCTTACCTACCTTACCTACCTTACCTACCTTACCTACCTTACCTACCTTACCTACCTTACCTACCTTACCTACCTTACCTACCTTACCTACCTTACCTACCTTACCTACCTTACCTACCTTACCTACCTTACCTACCTTACCTACCTTACCTACCTTACCTACCTTACCTACCTTACCTACCTTACCTACCTTACCTACCTTACCTACCTTACCTACCTTACCTACCTTACCTACCTTACCTACCTTACCTACCTTACCTACCTTACCTACCTTACCTACCTTACCTACCTTACCTACCTTACCTACCTTACCTACCTTACCTACCTTACCTACCTTACCTACCTTACCTACCTTACCTACCTTACCTACCTTACCTACCTTACCTACCTTACCTACCTTACCTACCTTACCTACCTTACCTACCTTACCTACCTTACCTACCTTACCTACCTACGTACCTAGCCTACCTACCCTACCGACATATCTTACCTATCCACCTACTCTACCTACCCTAACTACTCTACCTGCTCACCCACCAAACTTTTCTCACCTTTTAAACCTTCCCTGGATTACGATATACCTTTTAAAAACCAAAATCAGCTAAATCGGTCCAGCCATTCTCGAGTTTTACTGAGACAAACGAACAGCAATTGATTTTTATATACACTCAGCCAAAAAAGTATCGGGAATGGATGATTTGTTTATGGTTCCAAATTCAAATTTTTGTTTTTTTTGTAGTTGTTAGATTGGCACAACTGTTTTCCATTTTGGCGCGGAGTTTGAGTTGCATCTGTTATTTATATTAAATACAGTGCTGGTTTTAGTAATATCATATATAGTGTGTATTGCGAATTTCATAATGGACAAAAATATCGAACAAAGAGTTTGTCTTAAATTTTGCATCGCCAATGGAATTTCGTGTTCGGAGTCACTGAAAATGTTACAGAAGGCTTACGGTGAATCGACTTTATCAAAAACTCTTACTCGTGCTTATGAGTGGTTCAAAGCGTTCAAAAGCGGTCGAGATGTGATGGAAGATTTGCCTCGCTCTGGTAGGCCGTCAACGTCTGCAACTGAAGTTAACATCGCAAAAGTGAAGAAAATAGTGACTGAAAATCCCCATTCAACTCTGAGAGAGATAGCCGCCGAACTTTCTGTATCTCACGAGTCGATCCGTACCATTTTAACTAATCATTTGGGTATGAAACATGTTGCTGCTCGGCTAGTCCCAAAAGATCTGAATTTTCTCCAAAAACTCAATCGCATGAAAGTCGCTGAGGACATGCTAGAACGAGTCAGTTCGGACCCAACATTCATGAAACGCATTGTTACTGGTGACGAGACGTGGGTTTACGAGTTTGACATGCAAACTAGTCAACAAGCTTCAGAGTGGCGCCTTCCAACTGAACCGAAACCGAAAAAACCACGCCAAAGTCGATCAAAAGTCAAAGTCATGACTGTTTTCTTTGACTATCGCGGTGTTGTGCACTCTGAATTCTTACCGGAAGGTCTAACGGTAAATAAAGAATATTATTTGAGCACTAGCTTCTGCCCGCGGCTTCGCTCGCGTGGAGGTCGGAAATTATCCCACAGGAATGTTCTACCGGGATAAAAAATATCCTATGTGTTAATCCAGGATATAAACCATCTCTGTGTCAAATTTCATCCAAATCTATACAGTAGTTTTTACGTGAAAGAGTAACAAACATCCATACATCCATACTTACAAACTTTCGCCTTTATAATAGTAGTAGGATTATGCGGCGTTTAAGAGAGCAAATTCGACGAAAAAGGCCAGATTTATGGAAAGAAAATTCTTGGATTTTGCACCACGACAATGCGCCTTCGCACAAGGCTATCATTGTGAACGAATTTTTGACCAAACACTCAACAAATACCATCCAGCAACCACCATATTCACCAGATATGGCTCCTGCTGACTTTTTTCTTTTTCCTAAACTCAAATTACCACTTCGTGGCACCCGTTTTCAATCAATAGAAGACATAAAGGAGAATTCGCGGCGAGAACTGAACTCAATTCCGGAAGCAGCGTTTTAAAAATGTTTTGATGAATGGATTATTCGTTGGCGCAAGTGTATCGTTTCTAAAGGAGCATAGGTACTTTGAAATGATAAAATAAATTTGGATGAATAACAAAACATTTTGTGTATTATTGATCTTTTCCCGGTACTTTCTTGACAGAGTAGTATATATAGATATAGATAGATAGATTGTAGCCTACACTGCCCCACTGCTGAGCAAAGGCCTCCCCCTTATCCTTCGTGACATCTTTTCCTCGAGCCACCTGGATCCATTCGCCACATAAAAATCCCTAGCTGTATTGTGCCGCCAGTGGGTACAGGCTCTTTTTGTTCAAATCAAGTGATAAGTAGGACTGTTAAAAGAAAAAAGTAAAAACACATAATGTTAAGAGTTTTTTATCAGGACTCTTAACATTTAAAACAAGCTCTGAAATCTTCACCATGCAATGAGCAAGCTTTTTTTTTGAGGGTGGGAAATCATCCAATGACTTCCCCCGCTCTGGGTGGAGCGGAAGGAAGTGTCAGACTCTTACTGACTAAAACCCATCCTTCCTTAGCCATTAATGTTCCGGGGTATCGGTAACCGTTTCAGACAATTCCGCTTACCCGGCAGGCTTGGCCCTAACGGGCCCTTTCATATGCTGACATCTCTTTGAGGCGCGCGTGGAACATATACGCGCCGTCCAGCACTGGCCTGGTCCTGATCGGACGGTGAGCTACCACTCACCACCCGCAGGCCCGCGCCTACGGTGGCCGGGAGTCGTCACGTGGCTCCCGACGGCCGGGTCGTCTCCCGCGGCGGCTGGAACGGGAGGACCTTTCCCTCTCCCATCCCACCACCTACTTCGCGAGCATGACTGCTTCGGAGAAGGAGGTGACTGCCTCCCACTCCCTCTCGCTCCGGACCATGGCTTGCATCAGGGCCAGGCGCGAGAGGTCGCCGCTAAATGAGCAATCTTGGTGATCAATGATTGTTGTTTCTCGTTATTACTTAAGTTATCGTGGATGGATTTTTTTTATAAAGTTCACCAACAACTGATTACACTGATACAAACACATCATACATTTAAAAAGTAAAATAACAGTGCATCAGTTACTTACAGGTAAACACAAAATGCATAATACAATAAAATAAATGAAATAAGCTAACTTACTTAGTACTAGTAATTAGTAGGAGTAGTAATTTTGTAATACCTATATACTTCCTTACATTTTACTTCCTTGTATTATCGTCATGTCGTTATATTATGGATATGGAGGCATGATAATATTTATTAGAGCACAATGGAACAACGTGCAAAAATATGACTTTAATTATTTTAAGTTCATGTACAGAGGCCAGCACATCAAGTTACCCCAATAGTCAAATTTCTCGGATAGGTTTTCAACTTTATAACAAAAGCATAAGGTCTATTTTCAATTGGAAAAATATGATATTAAGAGATAGCTTGATGTGCTGGCTGTACCTACTTTAATATTATTATTTACAAAGAAATATGTTCGACTATCCGCTCGATCGCTTCTCGCAACCACAGTTGCAAAGAAAAAGTTGTCAGTTTTGCTTCGTGCAACCGTGGTTGCAAGGCAACGAAGTCTTTTTAATCTAATTTAGTTTCTATACCAAACGCATAGAGTCGTAGTAGTATGTATTTAAACCAAAGACAGATATATTTCTCATAGACGTGTGGCCCATACTACCAACATCTCGGTAGAAAAATAACGAAATATCGTCAGTTGTGTTTACGTGAGTGAAGTGACCCCATAGTGTTTTCAAGGAGGTGATAAAATATGTCGTAAGTTTATTATTTTACTGATTTCTGCTGATGTTTATATACTAAATTAATCTGTAACGTGTGTGTTTTTATATTAAAGTAATATTTTTAGGTACATTGTAAGACAACATTTAAAAAATCGTCATTTAAAAACATACTCGCAGTGTCGTAGTCCTGAACTTAATTTTGTACTGCTATATCATCGTAAATACGATGTTTTTCTTAAACATACAATATTAATAATGATGTTTTACTATATTTATTCAATTTAAGGTATTAAGTTGTGTAAATTGTTCTTCAGATTGTAACAGATTGCGAAAATTAAACCGCCCGGTAAGTTTTTACCTACTCAATTTGATATTGCCGCTTTGGTTGCGCGAAGCAATATGTGTTTTGGCTTAGGGTTGGCGGTCGGTGTTTTTTGTTGGTTTATTTTTATTTTATTTATTGGTGAAAGGTGACGAGTAATTTTTTCAAATCTAAGTTAATTAGGTTTTTTATTTTTTAATTATGTTTTCATAATTAAAATTTATTTTTTTTATTTTTTAATTATGTTTTCATAATTAAATTTTTTTTTTTTTATATTTTAATTATGTTTTTATGTTTTTTTATTAACCTACCACACATCCTACACACATTACAACACAACTCTTACATACAACGTGTAACAGATTAAACGCAACATCTTAAAATTTTACTAATCATGACAATTTTATTTTTTCTTAAAATTCATAACCTTAATTTTTCGAAGTCGGTTAAAAACTATTTAAAATGTATGCAAAAATAAAAAACATAAATAAAAATTGATTTTAAGAAAAAAACATTGATATATTAACACAATGTTGTTCTCTTAATTTAAGCTGTAAGTCGTAGTAGTTGACAACCCTAGCTAAGAATGGCCGCCATCTTTGCCGTTCGGGCGTCAAGTGCTTGATCTCAAGTCCCAGCCAGGTTACGTATGTAGCCGTTTTTATTTAATTTTTTATTAATGTTAATAATACTTTATTTTTGAGATTTATGACGCTTTCGAAACGTCAGGATTTGGCCTATTTATTGTATGAGTAAATATGATTGCTTGGTGGTCTATATTTACAAATTTAAAGATTTAGGTAGGCAATGCAAATTGGCAAAAATATGTGCCGCTTATTTTAATTTATAAATTTGACAAACATTTAAGAAAAACCCATTTAAACTATTATATTCATCTAAGAGTGAAGAAAATGACCTCTATAGAAGTGGTAATATTTTTGTTCTATGTACTTTAGTTTTAATGTAAAGTGGCCTAAATCATACCTAAAAAAAGTTACGATCTTTTACGCAGCCGCGAATTCTGCACCTGGTTTTACATAATATTTTTAATACATTCTTATATGTAAATTGTTTTCAAATACTGTTAAATATGTACAGTGATAAACCTAGTTTAAGAATAAAATAAATAACAATTTACTTATTGATCTTATTTTTTTTAAAACCCCTATGTTTTACAAAAGTCGCTAAAATGGGTGGTACTCTTAATTTATACACTTGTAAAATATTAATGTAATCATATTTTTAAAATAAAGCGATCACACATTATTTCTTATCTCATGGACTACTCATAACTTTAAAAATATTTGAAGTACTCCACTCGAGGAAGTCATAAATTAAGTTTTAGTAACAGCGGGCAGAACGCGCAGTAAGCGGTCCAAAGTAACTGGCAAAGTAAGGTACCCATTTTTTTTCGCGCAAGCAATCGAGCGGATAGCTATAACAGTGACTCAATAACCCATAACTCATAAAACGCTCCTAAGTAATATCAGTTAATGGCACTATTTAGTCTGGCGCCATGGTAGCTGATTAGAGGGGAAAGTTCAGCCCTGACGTCATCCCCTATGGCTCGCCCGAAACTTGTCCATATTATCTGTTAATACGCTAGTGGATCACAGACGAGTGGAATAATGTATTATATGTATGTACTTGCTGTGCCTGCGACTTCGTCCGCCTGGAATAGTGACTTTTCGGGCAGCATACCTTAACAAATGTTCGCTGTGATTCTTTAAATTGACATATTTTTTTTATTTATGAACCGATTGACATGAAATAAACACTTAATGTTAAGTGAAGCTTACTACAATATATTAGTGAACCGCATCTAAATCGAATAAGCCGTTTCTGATATTAGCGTGCACAAACACACAGACAAATCGACAAACAGACAAAAAAAAAAATTACAATTTCGGGTTCGGCATCGATAAAACAACAACCCCTGCTACTTTTTTTTTATTGTACAGACACCACTGTTTTACATTTATTATATGTATAGATATACAACGTGGCGCCACATTGGTGACATTTATTTAACACACGGGTAGGGCTAGTGCCTATTAAACATATAAATGTTAATAGGTAAAAATAAATCACAAATTGTAAAATATTTTTTTTCATAAAATCTAAATAATAAAATCAGTTCGCCTACTTTTTGCAGTTGTTTCATCCTAATAGTATTGTTTATTCGTTTTAATTTCATTGATGCGAATGGTATGATCCGTGACCCCGTCAAATGACCACTGCGTGACAGTTCTTGCTCCAACGTTTAATGGAAATATAATGTCTTCAAGAAACGAAAATGTGGAAACGTATATTATTATGTATCTTAAATTAATGTCACCATTGTAGCGCCACGTTATGTATGTATACATAAAGAAATATAACGCTTGATATAAAGCATTGTGGAAGTAACAAACGCGATCGCTTAGGGGTTCGATTCCCGAGTGAAGTAATTTGACGAATTTCTTGCCCAGGTATCTAAGTTCTTGTTCTAAGTTTTTGTACCCACTTATTGTTTTAAATTATACGTTTCTAGTTTCAAATATTCCTATTGGAATGATACAAAATTTAAAATCTATTTCTGTAGCAATAAAGCTGAAGAGTTTGTTTATTAAGTTTGAAACGCGAATCTCTGAAACACCCTATCGGTTTTGGAATAACTTTTTTTCTCGGCTTATTGGACGACTCGCACGAATTTAACTCGCACGAAACGTGCGAATCGACTCCTTTAAAAAATATTATTTTTTTAGTAGTCGATTCGCACAAATTTTATTTATTGGCCTGCAAATCGACACCCTCACAAAAATGTAGTAGGCTATTCGCTCCCCATTAAATAAACTTTGTGCGAATCGACTACAGAAAAAATAATATTTTTTAAAGGAGTCGATTCGCACGTTTCGTGCGAGTTAAATTCGTGCGAGTCGTCCAATAAGCCTTTTTCTCACTATTTGATAGCCCAATTCGGAATTCTTGACAAAGCGCCTATTAAACATCACGCTACGACACTTGGATGCCAAGCCAAACAATAAAAGCAATAAAGAATGCTTAACGGAAAGAAGGTAAAAGTGAGGGTAGGCGAAGGGATGCGCATGCGTCAGGGTGAGTCGGTAGCCGAAATTTCACGTGGATGAAGTCGCGGGGCGAAGCCCAGACCTAAAAAAACGGGTTTCAGGTAACCCTCGGGCCGTGGGGTCCTAGTGCTCGTGGTTTGTTAAACGAAATCTCCAAAAGGCTGGTTGACATTTCCCGTGACCCAAGGCCTGGCTTGGCCAAAGGCACACAGTGCTTTGCCATACAACGTGGCACTGCCGTCAGTCTCTTAGGTACATATCATGTCGACAGTGATGTGGAGGAATTTTTTAGATACCATAATGTAGGTCAAATCAGAGATATTAATGTTTTTATGCTTAACAATTAATTTCCCTGATTTCACAAAGAACCTTATGTTACTATTATTATATTTTTTTATAAATTTACGAATTAACGTTAGCTGAGCCTTTACTGATCTTTTGCATTCTTTTCTTCGAGAAAATCTTTAAAGGATTCTAACTGCTTTTTTTTTATTTCAGCTCCGACATGCCACTGCCGCTATTAAGGAGATGCTGCGGCTGCATATCCCTGCGTACGGGCTGCTTCATACTGTGCATCATGTCCACTGTAAGTCAATGCACATGTCATCATACCCTTGCCTTTATCCCAATGTATTTGGAGCCGGCGCATCATAATAATATGCATTTTTTTTCGCAATTGGGTATTTGAAAGGGTAGTCAATAACGTTACTTTTCATGAACAGTCAAAACGCGGAATTTGTACGTGATTTGTATGAAATATAGTATAACAATGTGACGTCACAGATTTTGAGAATCAACTGGAACATTTATTAGCATTTAAAGTGCAATTTTACAATTATATGTTCGCATAATATTAAATTTCTGTACGGTGATGGAAGTTTTTAAGACGAGCGGTATTTTTCCTGTGATTTCATATTTTATTTTTAACCGTTTCAAATATTGTATATTTGTGGATCAACTTCTTCTTATTCCAAGCGTGTCGATGGCAATCTAAATGTACTCGGCCCCTCTAAATGAATTCGGCTCCGTGTTAGGCGCCATCACTAGCGTTCATCCGTTCCTGTAACGTGCATGACAGGACACGCAGAACTCGATATTAGCTGGTGCTGTTCTATACATGTTCAAAAATCAAAAAGTTTATTGCCGTAAAATGTACATGTTGACGGTGCACTTTTGTGTCGAATAGACTTTTTGATATTTCAGAACCATAAAAAAAAAAAAAAAAAAAAAAAAATCGGTTCATTTAATAGAATAAATCCTAAACTTTCTTGGTTAACCTAACGTAGGTTCTGGTACAGGTACAGGTACTGTACTATTTCAGAAATATTCTTTCATGACTATCATAATCAGCCTATAATGTCCCACCGCTGGGACGCAGGCCTACTCTCTTCGAGAGGGAGTGGGCCGGGGGCCACGCGGGTCCAGTGCGGGTCGATGTCACATGTCTTCGAATTTTTGGTTCTACGACATGCCGATTTCCTCACGATGTTTTCCGTCACAGTTTTGCAAGCAGAGGTAATTAAATTATTTACACAAAGGAGGTATAGCGCCTACTCATAAGTTACCACTGGGACACCACTGCTTTATGACTATATATCTATACTAATATTATAAAGAGGTAAAATTTGTAAGTTTGTATGTAGGGGGTAATCTCCGGATTAATGATCTACCAATGATCCAATTTCAAAAATGCTTTCACTGATAGAAAGCTACATTATTCCTGAGTGCTATAGGCATATATAAATTATATTTATAACATGCATATTAGCCGAGCTATGCAAGTTCAATTTTCGTCTAGCAAGTCGGAAAGAAATACCTCCGAAAACTGAATTATTTGCATGCGCTGCCTAAACAGTTGTTTAGAATTGAAAGCAATGTATGGCAACCCGGTTCGCCTTAATTATTTCTACAAAAAGTCCGCGACACCATATTCCTATCTTTTGTGTTTTAACTTTTATATTTCGTTTTGTTTTAAAAAAACTTTTTTACAAAAAATAAAACCGACTTACAAAACAAACACTACAAAGTGACAAATAATTTTGATTTCGGAAGTCGGTGTCTTCGGTTTTGTATTTAAATTTTTTGCCACAGTTTTATTTTTTGTAAAAAAGTTTTTATTTTTTACTTTTTAGTTGTGGTACCTACCTACACAACCCCTCCCCCCCAAAATTTTAATACCACTACCTGGTATGTAAATTACAGTGACAGGAACTTATTAGAACATCGTCTACACATATTAAGTAGGATTTTTTTTAGATTTTTGTTGATTTTTCAAAAACCGCTTATTCGATTTCGATTAAAATTTTATGGGACCATTTGGGAACCTTTTGGGAATTTTTCAAATCGGTTGGCAAGCAACGAAGTTATGCGCGAACAAACATAAAAAAAAAATACAAACATCCGAATTGAGAAACTCCTCCTTTTTGAAGTCGGTTAAAAAGTATTTTTTCGACTTACTTCTAATGTTAAAACAAGAAATTTTCCGCGGACGAAGTCGCGGGCAGAAGCTAGTATATATATATTTCTTTTTAATTCAAGTAACATTGACTCATTGTGTTAGTAACAATTTTCCTTATTCCGTTAGTATTCCTATTCTAATCACTTAACCTAAAACCATGAATACATGTGAGTCACTGCCACACGCATATCACAGATGTGGACAGCTTGCAGCAGCGACTCACGTATAGACAATCGAGTCTGCTCGCCACACAGCGCAGGGTGATGTTGGGGCTGCCCCGCACGCGGCGCACCAGGGAGGCGCATCGCTTCCTCATCGTTGTATAAAAACAATCGACTCGAGCTTCAGCAAACATCCCTGACGCACTACAGAAGCGGGGCAACCCCATCAACATCCTGAACGCGTTATTATGTTGAACTATGCCAGCCCGCAAAAAGGCTGTCAGGATAACCATAAAGTTCACCAAAGCGGTGTGAATAGTCCAGTTCTAACAAATCGCTAAAAGAACTAACATTAAGCAGGTGATTTATATTCCAAGTCAGTTCCTGAGTTATGAGGCGCTCCCAAATATAATAATATTTAATTTACGCCCCCTTTTTGCCAGAGCTCTGACGTCATCGAATTCGTCATACTTTGATAGCTCGGAAGTGCAATACTTTGTATTGGTATATATTTATATTATTATGTGTTGATAAAACATGGTTATTCATCATAAAATATGACTAAGTCACTACCTATCTAAACAAAAAAATCCCATTTTGCCTAGCCTATCCCGACAACAACAAAAAAACACTACAAAGTGAAATTAAGGTTAGGTATTTTTGACTTTTAAATACCTTTTTTTTAAGGCTGGGAAATCATCCAATGACTTCTCCCGCTCTGGGTGCAGTGGAAGGGAGTGTCAGACTCTTACTGACTAAAACCCATCCATGTTCTTTCCTTAACCGTTTGTGTTCTGGGGTAGCGGTAACCCTTTCGGACAATCCCGCTTACTTTTAAATACCTAACCCACTCGAATGCGAATACCAATCGGTCGATTCTGTAAAAATCTCACTATGAAAACCACAGAACAGACTTTAACTGTTCTGTGGTGGAAACGTACGTGAAGTGGCCGTGAAGTGAGTTGTCGATCCACCTAACGCTAGGGATTGACACTATGACAGCTCACTATACGTGATAAGCGCATGCCCTGTACGCCAACGACATCAATACGTAACAGTGGCAACAACACTATAACACGAAAAAAACAATCAAAACATTACTTTTGTGAGTGTTTATATATGTCACCGTAAGATTGTAAACATCGTTATATTACAATCTATCTAGTAAGATTGTAAACTATCGATAGATTGTGAACCGTATCATTATGATTGCAATTTAACGCATCATTTTTCGCTTGATTGTAATCTATCGATGGGAAGCGGTCAAATTGTGAACCGGCGTGGGACGTTTAAAAAAATGGTTAGGTTAGGTTAAAACTGTGACCACCTACGCCAGAAACGACTAGATTATCTATATAGAAAAAAATATGGAAAAAAGAGATTATTTTTATTCAGATTGTAATTTAACGGTTTCACTTCGGTAGATTACAATATAGCGAAGAATAATGAGTCAAATTGCAATCATAATGATACGGTTCACAATCTATCGATAGTTTACAATCTCGCTAGATAGATTGTAATCTAACGATCTTTACAATCTAACGGTGACATATAGATATCTTAAACATTGAAGCTCTCGTACGTATTTAATGACATGAAACAAATTAAAAGACTTTATGAATACTGGGAAATTCATGATAACAAGAAGAAATTCAATTTGTAGCTTGGCGTTGAGGGTACGCGCGTGCGTTTATACTCTGGCGTTTAAAAGGTCAAACTCACTTCACCTGCTTTATTACGGTGAGATAGTTACAGAATAACACTACTGATATGTAAAGAACAGTGACAGTAAGTTATTAGAACATCATCCACATAGGTTAAGTAGGAAAAATACTCATAAAATAAAAACTAAAGTGCCAAATTTAATTAATTTTTTACGGGACCAAAGGTAGTAAGTAAAGTATCGAACAAAAAAAAATCACAGAAATCGGATCAGAAACCTCGGGTGTACATACATAAAAAAATATTAATCAACTGAATGGCGAATTTCCTACTTTTTTGAAGTCAAAAAGGTTAAAAAGCTATTAACTACAACTATGTACTTTTAAACAATTTCGTAAGTATGCAGAGAAGTCAACTCCTTTGCTCCTATTTTTTATTTGATTATTCGTTTAAAGCAATCCACTTTAACCTATTAAATGTTCGCCTATTAGAAGCCGTTTGCTTATAACAGCTCATCGATTTATACGGTTATATTTATTGTCGTTTCGAGAATTTTTCTTATGAACCTATGGGGTTCATGTGACATTTGAGGGGTTCGACGTTATTAAACTCGGAATAAAAGTAAATACCTTGCCGGCCTTGTCTCTATTAGAAAAATGAATATGTTTGCCTGTAGTATGCCAAATAACATGGAGTGTAAATGAGGCTATTTGTGTCTAACCTCGTACGGAGTGCTCTGGTTTCTATGAAAGTGCTGTCAAACAGATTTATCTACTAAAAGCTATTTATTGAGTATGTTTTTCCTGTATGATGGAAGAGCTCGTGGCTAAGTGATAACAGCCGCATGGGTCGATCTATCAGGTTAAGCTACGTTTGCCTAGGTTAGTCCGTGGATGGATGACCATCTGATGACCATATGATGGATTGGATGGACTTAATGTTTTTTTTATTTGCCCCATAAACTATTCATTCATAATAGACATAATATCTTTGCATACTATTCACCCGATTGCAATTAACCGTTTAACCACCCCAGTCGGATTAATACGACTAATGTTTTCGTGCCCGCCTGAGTAGTGTTTATACGACTGAGAATCGATTAAAACCCTGTGTAAAATTAAGCAAGATACAGAAAATAGATTGCTAAGCAATAAATATATCAACGACAACAACAATAAATAAACTGAAACTTACCCAACAGCTAGCATGCTACAGGTCTATACAAGGAAAACACTATGTAAATAATAACAAATAAATATAAAATTAACTAGTAGGTAATTGCTTGCCAGTTTATAGCAGTACCTATCGTTAAACCGCAAATAAAACAGAACACTAATTATTAATTGATTGTTACTTATTGAGTAGTTACGTACACTTTTAAAGAACTGTGTGATATCATTCGATCAACAATGACGGCTCGCATATAATGCTCATCACGTTCACTTATTGTTGTTCTACGCCTGCTTTTATAATGTGTTTAGGAGACTGTCCCACCGCCAGCGAGTAACGAGAAGCTAGTAGATCTAGCTACCTAAAACGAGTTGGAGAGCAACAAGTATGGAGTGAGCGATTACTCGCTGGTATCCGCCGTATGTACCAAGAGCGAGCGCTCTGCCCGCCAAGCGTGTGTCGCTGAGCGATGTTTTTTTTTGGAATGGGCATTTCGCAGTTCAGTCTAGAAGTTTGTCTACTGCTTGCCTGTGGATGCCTCAATAATTTAAGGCCTCCAGCCCTAGCGGGATTGTCCGAAAGGGTTACCGCTACCCAGGAAAATAAAGGGCTAAGAAAGGAACATGGATGGGTTTTAGTCAGTAAGAGTCTGACACTCCGTTCCGCTCCACCTAGATCGAGAGAAGTCATTGGATGATTTCCCAGCTTCAAAAAAAAAAGCCAGGGTTAAAAATAACTTACAAACTAAGGGACTACACGGCACCCCCGTCCCGGTACCAAAGTCTGATTGGGGCATCGCGGGGAGGACAGCAAGGGACAGGGTTGGTCAGATGAACGTCGCTGAACGAGTAAACACTTTCTTCTTTATAGCTTTTGTAGTTGTGACAAACGAGTAATCGTTAAACAGTCAGCGAACTTATTATGTTTCTGTTTGACTTATCTATTACTAGCTTCCGCCCGCGGCTTCGCCCGCATAATATGTCGACAAATTATACACATAAACCTTCCTCTTGAATCACTCTATCTTTTAAAAAAAACCGCATCACAATCCGTCGCGTAGTTTTAAAGATTTAAGCATACATAGGGATATAGGGACAGAGAAAGCGACTTTGTTTTATACTATGTAATTATACGATATTTTGTACGTTCCTTGAGTTAGAAAAATGTTGATAGCTGGACGTTTCCTCGTTAGCCGGTGGGACACGTGCTTATTAAAGGAATTAATAACGCGCGTGGTATGCGGTAACTAACAATTATTCAAAGGTACAGTCAATGAATGCATTTAATTAGTGCGTAGGTAACAGGAAAATGGAGATTCCACTTATTGTTCAGCTAAGGTAAGTACGTACTTAGTAAGTCGGTTTATGGTTGTATTTGTATAAAGAGCGGCAAAAGATTAATCTTTACGTCATATTATTATATGTTATTATTTTACTAGCTTCCGCCCGCGGCTTCGCCCGCATAATATGTCCATAAATTATACACATAACCGTTCCTCTTGAATCACTCTATCTATTAAAAAATACTGCATCACAATCCGTTGCGTTGTTTTAAAGATTTAAGCATACATAGGGATATAGGGACAGAGAAAGCGACTTTGTTTTATACTATGTAGTGATGTTATAGGCAGTCGCTCCATGTAAAATAATGATATTCAGCTGTATCCGGTTAGACTGGAAGTCGACCCCAACATAATTGGGAAAAGGCTAGGGAGATGATGATGTTATTAGGATCTGTTTTGAAACCGCATCACAATCCGTCGCGTAGTTTTAAAGATTTAAGCATACATAGGGATATAGGGACAGAGAAAGCGACTTTGTTTTATACTATGTAGTGATGTTATAGGCAGTCGCTCCATGTAAAATAATGATATTCAGCTGTATCCGGTTAGACTGGAAGCCGACCCCAACATAATTGGGAAAAGGCTAGGGAGATGATGATGTTATTAGGATCTGTTTTGAAGTTTGGGTTTGTGGTCAGTCGAGACAAGTGGATCGCCCCCTATTACTATGTATACTTATACTATGAGTTATGCAGATAACTGGAGCTCAATTCTACTTAAACAAACGTTTAATGGTCTAAATCAATTGTGAGTTTCTGACAGATTTTTCTAAGACATACATACGCCTGTAATTAGGCAGAGGTGTATAGTATACCCACCTTTTACCTGTTATGTTTAAAAGTCCCATGTAATAGGGGGCGAGCCATCAGCGTGGCAGAGATCCAGGCTACGGGCTGCTACTGAGAAGTCTCACATGGAAAACCCATTAACACTTTGCCCGACACAGGGGTCGAACCCAGGATCTCATGCTCTACTTTAGCGCCTGCGGTCACTAAACCAAAGTAGCAGTAATTTTCCTTAAAAGTCCAGTAAAAACTCGAATTTATAGACTATTGGTGTTGGTGATATGTGGGTGTACCTATTCAATACATAGCCTTTAAATAGAGCATCCCAATCTGCAGGACACGATCTGGTAATTGGTCGTCCTTGTGGGAATTAATGAACGACTCACATGACCGAGTAATATCAGTTAAATTACAAAATGGGCAACAATACAATGTGCATTCAACTTTACGAGTTATTCCACTTTGATGCGTTGATAGTGCACTGCTGTCGCTACATTGTCACAGACTAGATAACTGCTGATATTTCGACGCTGCCAAACACTTTCGCAGTCCACAAATTATGTTTTTGACAATATCTATTTATATAAAAGCAAAAGGTGATTTACTCACCGATTAATCACGAAAACTCAAAAACTACTGAACCTATGAAAGTGAAATTTGGTAGATTAGGGATCCTGCCGTTTTGCCGAAAACATTTTGCCAAATTTTCATTACCCAAACAAATTTTAGCAACCTTTTTTATACCAATGTAATATTTGGAATAATTTTAGTACGCACATTTTCATTTGGTCAAATGTTTACTTGGCAGATTAATAATCTAAATCCAAGGATATCCAAGGATAATGTCGTTAAGGCTTTTGGTCTTTAATCAAATGATTTATTACAGCAAACAATATTTAGACAATAAACGTTTAGTCAAATGATTTGTTATGACAAAAAATATAAAGGCAAAATAAGATTTGTCTGAAACAAGTCAAATTTATGGTTACTAGACATTAGGTTATTTATGGAACTAGTTACAGTAGGTTATTATTAAAAAAAAAATGGTTAGGTTAGGTTAGGTTAAAACTGTGACCACCTACGCACGAGCCGAGCGAGCGAAGCGAGCGGTGCCGCGGCAGCGGCCGGCGAGTGCCAGAAACGACTAGATTATATAGAAAAAAAACATGGAAAAAAGAGATTATTTTTATTAAGCTAATAGAAGCTATAGAAGATTCTGATTGGAAGCAAATCGCGAATTGGTTTGAAGAAAATTTAATTTTGCGTAAAATATGTTATACCAACTGAAATATTTGACTAGATAAGGTTAAAGTACTAGTTGGTGAACAAGTTATTGTTCAAACGTTCACTTGCCAAACATAGGTTTTCGTAACAATTATTTGTAAAGAGATTTTTTGGTAAGTAATAATTTGGTAAATGAAATTATGCGAAAATTTGTTTGGGAAGTGATATTTTGGCAATTTCTTTTCGGTAAAACAAGGGAGACCCGGTAGATTATACCTAAAGTAGGATACGTCAGCTACGAAAGGATTTTAGGAAATTGTCCCTTTAAAGGGGTGATATAGGGGTTGAATTGAGTATTAAGAACTTCAACTTTGTAGCAGGTAAGTGGGATTATCCGAAATAATTACCGCTACCCCGGAACATAAAGGGCTAAGGTCGGAACATGGATACGTTTTTGTCAGTAAGATTCCGACAATCCCTTCCGCTCCACCCAGAGCGGGAGAAGTCATTGGATGATTTGCCAACATCAAAAAAAAAAAAGGCAGAGCTACACAGCAGCAACTAGTATTATAAATATAACTAATTCTTTAAATAATTTCATAAGGAAAAAAATCTCAAAAAATCAATTCTCAAATTTTCTTCAATTCTTCGAGTAATTAATTGTCATCTAACGAAAAATGATTAACAGAAATTTTAACTCTATGATTAGCACTACACGTTTTAGAACTTTTTCCTGTTTTATTTTTCAGTCCATAAAATATACCAGGACGATCAATAAAAGCCATTGATTTATTATAACCTCCAATTAAATTTAATTGATAGGTCAATTACTAATGATTGTCCTGTGTGTTTACTATTGACTAATAGGTTCTGTTTTATAGCAACTGAAACATCTATCCTTCTAAAAGAGCAATGAATAAGTCGAAAAACAGGAAAACCTAATAGCTAATTAAGTGCGTAAAGCGGAATATTTAATCAGTGCCGTATCACGTAAATACCGTAATAAATGCTGTAAAATTTAAGATTAAGCGGGATTGTCCGAAAGGGTTACCGCTACCCCGCATAAAGGGCTTAGGAAGGAACATGGATGGGTTTTAGTCAGTAAGAGTCTGACACTCCCTTCCGCTCCGCCCAGAGCAGGGGGAGTCATTTGATGATTTCCCACCCTCAAAAAAAAGAAGAATAGGCTGTTAAAGACACTTTAGAAGAAAAACCAAGAGTCTGACACTCGCATTCCTATCCACATAGAGCCGGAGCAATTTTATAACTGTTAATTTTAATTGCTACTCGTGGTCAAGATCCGCGAGAAGTACGACCTGTGAGAATTAATAAGTTCGAAAAAGCGTTTTTTGTTTTATGACGAACAATTTGATCACAAAGTTTCGTCAGCTTATTTAACTTGTGCATTTTTTTCCAGCTGGCCTGTGCAGCTAACATCGCAGCCGGAGCATGGAACCTGCCGCGGCACAGAGAGAGGGAGCCAGAAGACAACCTCATCTCAATGAGCATGGTCATGTTTTCAACGCTCTCGGCTATCAGCAACCTTATCGCGCTGTTCGGTATTGTACTGGTAAGATCATCATGTTACCCAGTAACTAGGCTCTGGAGATTAGATAAGCCGTTGCTCCACGTAATACGGTCTTCTTCAGCTGAATTTAGTTAGATTGGACGCCCACCGCAACTGTTGGGGTCAGCTATATCATTATCTGACAATGGTGTGATTAGTCGTCTATATCACACTTCCTTTTGCCTTTTACTGAAGAAATATAAGTAGTTAATTTCTTTAGGCGTCAGTTGAGAAATTGCAAAGTAGGTACCACATTAGGGCACCGCATGTCTGTGGGACCTTCCTAAGTGAACAACAAGACTTTTGAGCTTTCTCAGTTCCGTCGAATTCATGATGCATTTATTTGACCTTGTAACGTGTGAAGTGATATTATTTCTATTTCTAGAAACGTCCATCGAAGCTGCAGTGGTCACTAGTGTTTAACTCAGTGTTCATATTCTGCATATTCCTGGTCGCCATAGTGACGTGCCTGTTCCGCCTGGATGACTTCCTGAAGGTGCCCGGGCACATCGCCCTCGTTGTGTTCCTGTTGATCGCTGGCGCTTGTAAGTATCAAAGAGAATTATACAGGGTGGAATTTATAATGCCACGGGATTTGCTTTCATTTAATTTATCAAGTTTGTTAGAAAGATATCATCCTTATGATTGATCCTAACGATCGATGCAATGAAAGTACAGGATCTAATTTTCACACATTTCAGTCGGTACGATTCCCGGTGTGGTAAGCGTATTTTTGAAAATCTTTGAATGCAGTTTTCTTCCTATTCAAAAATAAAGGAATGTTTTCTTTGGGTAAAATTTGCTATCTACAGTATTAACATTTAAGAGTACTTTCCCTTCAGGTGGCATTACAAATTTCCAACATGTATAGATAACCAATGTTTTATTATCGTAACATATCTATGTAGAAGTAGTTTGTCTTTCAATGAGTATTTTTTAAATATTTTTTTTATTGTCTTCATTTTATTCTAAATTTATTTAATTACATATTTACATTTAAAAGCTAAATATTCATAATAATATGTACAGACATAACCATGTATATGTATATACAGGGTGTAACCGAAAGGGTACATATACACGTGAAAAACAATCAGCTGTTCCCTACATTTCGACGAGTCACGTGACCAATAATGTATATTATAGAACAGCAGATTTTTTTCACGATTTCGAAGTTCTTACCAGTGGGAAAGTTGTTTTCTGTCATTTTTGTTTAGTGATGTAACGTAACCCTCCTCTAATGCGATACCTACTACCGCAAGAAATTATATTTTTTTACGGAATTATATCGGAGGTTTGTTCACATTAAGTACGTCAATGAGCAAGGAGCAACCCTGGGCGATGCACCACCGCCCAGTTGAGTCTAGCGCGCGAAATGCGCGTGTTTGTGCAGCGGATAAACGTGTAGGAGTGGGGGTGACACATGAGAGATGTATCAACTTTGGGCTCGCGAGATCACTCGTAGTTTTAATTGTTTTAAGTGATTTGTTGCGTAATAAGTAGTTATACTTATTTAAACCTTGCGACGAAGTCAAAAAGAAGTGAGCGTTGGCAGTTTTTTTAGAAATTGATGATGCACATTACTCACCGTCCACAGGCCCGGTCAAACACAAAATGCAAAACGCAAAACATTTTCCCTTTAGAAAAGTCGGATAATAAATGATTATTAACCGTTTTCCCACTTCAACGTCCGCCTTCGCTACTCTTTTTTCATCAAATCAAATCATGAAATGACCCTCCCGCTCTGGGTGGAGCAGAAAGTAGTGCCAGAATCTTACTGACTAAAACCCATACATGTTCTTTCCTTAGCCCTTTGTGTTCCGGGGCAGTGGTAACCCTTTCGGATAATCCCGCGACTCGGATCCGCCTCTGCTTCGCTACAAAGACTACCGATACAAATATAGTTGAGACTAGTTGACTACTTATTGTGGATGGGTACCTAGAAGTGTCATTATTATAGCTAGAGTTTGTATCTATTACATATAATAAAACAGTAAAAAACTGTGTCTGTACAGACGCCAGCACATCAAGCTATCTCTAACTGTCAAATTTTCTCAATTAAAAATGAACCTTATGTCTTTGCAATAATGTTGAAATACTATCAAAGAAATTTGACAGATTGTGGTAACTTGATGTGCTGGCCTCTGTACGTTAGACATCAGACATTTCAGATCTTCGATTTTGACGGCCTCGTTGTCGCTGGTAGGTATAAGCAACAGAATCCGCGTACGAAGTCGCGGGCAGCAGCTACTTTAAGAATAAATTATCAACTGAAAATTAAAAACTGCCTCCTTGTAAAATATGCATACTTGGAAGGAAATACTGGGAGTGCCCCCCGAAGGAAATACTGGGATTCCCAAAATCCCCCGATAACTCTAAATAACTTATTTGATTCATTTCTAACCACAAAAGATTAATACGAACAATGGCAGGAAATAACAACGTTAAGTTCGCATATCATTTGTGCATACATTGGGAGTCATACCTAATTTCTGGTTTAAGTTTATGTAACATGTTGATGGATGTTAGTTTACTTATTAAATAATAAAGGGACTGCGTAGTTTAATTAAAACTGACGTAATATGGAAGAAAATTACGTGCATACCTATTTTTTTTGAGGGTGGGAAATCATCAAATAGGTGGCCCGCTCTAGGTGGAGCGAAAGGGAGTGTCAGTCTCTTACTGACTAAAACCCATCCATGTTCCTTCCTTAGCCCTTTATGTTCCGGGGTAGCGGTTTAGCGGTAACCCTTTCGGATAATCCCGCTTAATGTAAATAACAGAAACAGGAAGTATTATACCTAACACATATCTAATTAATTATGTATAGATATTTATAATTATACACCCGATTAAACACATCTATAAATTTAGAATTTATTTTCTATTGAACTACTACTAAGCACTCTTCCTCTCTCCTAATCTCCTAATGTTGCTGTGCCCGACGGGGTCCATATTGATATTATTTTTATAATACCACCTTTGTAACAATATCAGGTATGACGTGCAGCTTCAGACTGCAGCCTGTCTTGTCCTCCTGATTAATGTTAATTTATTTTGTTTTATCTATTCTTTTTTTACCTACTTTTGTTCACTATGTACTTGTCCGTGTAGTTTGGAGACCTAGAGACCTGTAACACAGGTACCGTACAGGCTCCAGAGTCCACTACATCAATATATTTTTTTGTATACACAATCATGTAGGTATTATACCAATTTTTCATTATGCGGTGGAGAAAATAAACGTTTTTATTATTATTATTGCATTATTTTTTATGTATTTTTTTGTTTGTGGCTAGAAATTTTTTGGTGAAGAAATTCTTTCTAATAAAATATATTTCTTTATCTTTCCAGTGTACTCCCTGTACTACCTGACGATGATCAACAGCCTCTATCGGCTGATGAAGATGGCGTACTTAGAGACTGCTATACCCATCTGAACTAGCTCGTTAGAATCTTGACAGTATTTTATGTAAATCTACATAGTTTTTTGGACATGACTTTTATAGTCCCTCCAAGACAGCGTGGATTCCTACAAGGGCTTTTTGGCGCGTGGCTAAAATCGGAACCAACGCGGCCATCTTGATTTTCAATATGATTTCTTTATAAATGTTTACCAGCAACGCCCCCCTGACTATGCCATTCAGGCGCTAAAAATCCTTGTATTAGTCTACCGTAATTTATTAGGATAAAATGTGCCTATTTGTATAACTACGTACCTACCTATATTATAATGTTTGGAATTATGTAAGGGTTGATTCTGAAATCTTGCTTTGTAGGATAGACTGTTTGTAAAACTAATTAAATAGTCTTTTATTTATTACTAGCAACCCGCCCCTATTTCGCACGGTTTTTACGAATTGACAAATACAGTTATTTTTATATGTAAGTTTGTTATACCTTTATTACACACAAAAACCAACTTTATTTTAAAAAAATCTCTAAATGATGGTTAAAACAGAGACAGACAGGAAAAGACTTATATTTATATTACTTCAATATAGATAAGAAGCTATATTTTGTTAATTATTATTATATATGTTTTGTTTTTGTGTTGGTTGTTTTGTTAATATGACACGTTTGGAGATTATATTCTAAAACTCGCTGTGAAAAGGAATGATAAAATGTGCTAATTTGCCTTATTTTAAGTAACATTGTGTTTTGTAAGATACCTGTGTAAAATTTTTGAGAAGGGTTATATGTCTTTATTTTAATTTATATACACAAATCATGATACAGTAGACATCCTTAAAATATAAATATATATATATTATTGTTATTTTTCATACGAGTGTGGTAAATAAGCCAAAGAATGTTTTAATTTATTTTGTAATGCATGTTTTTCTCGGGTTTTTTTTGGCTAAATGTAATTAATTTTCATCCGGTTTTCGAATTTAAAAACAAATAGTAGGCTTCAGTAATTTGAAACTGCATCTACACTATGTTTGTTCTTATATAAGTGTACCTGTAGATACCTGCAACTTTTGCAGTTACTTACAAATATGAGATCTGTATATAACCATGTTGTCATAATAGCCTTTAAGATTTATGTGCAAATACCGTGCCTTAGATGTTGTAGACGAACTATTTATACCATGTAATATATAAATATTATTGTGTATAGACGTGAGCACATAAAGCTATCCGTAACTATCAAATTTTCCCAATTGAAAATGAACTTCATACTTTTGTATTCAAGTTGAAAAACTACCAAAGAAATTTGACACATTGGAGTAACTTGATGTGCTGGCCTCTGTACTATACCTTAACTTGTTTTGTACAAAACAACAAGTTTACCTTGAGTATGAATGTATGCGATTTGGTTCTATTCATAAGTAACGTAAAAATCTTGTCAAGAATTTGATTATCCTAACATGGAGAATGTCTCATTGATTGAATATTGTATGAACGAAAAGTAAAATGTCTATAAACACATAATAAATGAGAAACAGTTTGCTATAACTTTTCTTTTATTTTTAAATACCCAATGCATTTAACAAAGCGTTGTACAACAATCACAAACATCAAAATGTCTATAAAATTAAATTCAATCCACATTGTAAATAATTGTTACAACATTTAAAGCGTTTATAATTGATCGATAGTTGTGCAAACATTTAAGTTATGGGCCTATTCATATTAGGATCAGAAAATGAAAAGTTTATTTATTTTTCTTCACAATGATTTTGAAGAACTTTACAGTTTTGAACTATTTAAATCCGCATTATGAGAGCCTGATGTAGGTTTTTGAAAAATTCTGATTTACAGCTCATAAATATTACCTTCAAACTTCCGTCCGATTCATATACAGACGCCAGCACATCAAGCTATCCCAACTGTCAAATATTCCCAATTGAACATGAACCTTAGACTTTTGTAATAAAGTTGAATATCCATCAAATAAATTTGACAGTATGTGGTAAATATGATGTGCTGGCGATTGTACCTACTCGAAGCCTTTTTACCTATTACATCTGTATATTTTTCTTTTCTCTTACTTCCCATTTCTTTATCATTTACCGTTTAAACCCACCTTGTTGTTCTTTTTACAGCATTTCAGTTACAATGGACTTTACTGTAGGTACAATCATTGCCATTTGAGTCATTCAATCCAAAATACACATTGGCAGTAATAAACCTATACTTAATAATAATTAAAATAATGCAAATAAATGTATTTTTAGGTTGAACGGCATTGAAAACCACAATAATCATTTGGACGTTGAATTTATTGCCAATTGAATTGGAATAACAAATTTCCTTAAAGCTAATAAAACCTATTTGTATTTGCAATAAATATGATCATACTAGTTTTTGGCATCGGTTTTGCCAGCAAGGATGGCGCAAATTATTCCATGGGAACGTAATTACGGGATAGAAAGTATTCTATGTCCCACTCCTGGTCACCGTCTACCTATGTGCCTAATTTTGTGTTCCAATGTGAATAAGCCCAGACTACATAAGAATATATACATTCTTTAAAAAACGTTTCTAACAAATAATTTGAGTACACTGTAAAGGGGATATACAAGTTATAATGTAGGTAAATATTCATAAAGTTTAGTATAAAATATAAGAAAACCCTTTTATACTCTTCAATTCTGCAATAAAATTCTGGTAATTTTGTAAAAAAAAAAAAGGAACTTGTTTAGGGGATTCTCATATTTTTAGGAATTCGAGGAAGCAAATAGATTTAAATAATTCTCTTAAACTATTTAAAAACGCAAAAAAAAATAATTTTAAATCGTATGAATATCATTTAAAAAATAAATGTATAACGTATATTTGCAAACAGGTAAATAAAATGTAACTACGACTAATCCCGTAATCGAAAAACCACTTAACGAATGTAAGAAAATACTTTTCAAAAATGTATAATTATCTATTTGCTTCCCAACAGTGGACAGGTACAGACATGGACACAATAATCTATCAGCTAATTAAAGCGAAGGACGAATTATTGTCGTTATTTAGTTTATTTGGTACCTACAAACATTAAATACACATCCATTTAATCTAATTTATACAAAACTAAGCATCCTCTGAGAAACTGTACCTACTTTTCATGAAATCTGATTAAAAAGCGTAAGTAGTTGTATAGTCAGTCGAATAGTTAATGCGATTTTTGATGTGATTTCGTTTATATTTGAAATACAAAATGTATAAGGAAGTTTTTAACAAATCATAATATGGTATCTAACCAATATATTTCTTTTACCGTATCGGCACGATTTATGTAAGTTTATGTAAATAACTCCTGCCTTGGTAGAATATTAGCCAGTTAGCAAGGTGACGAAGGCACTGACTACCTTTTACCTGGAAAACAAAGTTACCAAAAAAATGCCATCCGTGATTTATGTAAATGTATAACATAGTATCTGCAATATAATTATATACAGCAATGTAGAGTGTAGAGTACAGGTTTACAACCAATTCTTCTGTTCCCATCATTAAATTACGGCATACATGGACACTAGAACAATCACAGCTATTTAATATAATTGTAAGTTCTTTTGCTAGATCGCCCACTAACGTTTTATTACTAATGTATAAGGTGATCCACACAAATAGTTTAACCATCGTTGACTGTGTAATAATTTTATAAAATTGGAACGAAAAATAAGTGCTTTGAGAAGATATGACCTTGAGTGATGTTTTAAAATTACATTAAATATTCTTATAATAATAGATTTTGGTAGGTATATAAATATTCATGCAATATAAATCTGTTAAGCTCCTATTTGTCAAACCCTTTGATTGTAATTATATTACCAAATTACGTAAATGATATAAAAGATATTTTTATTTCATATTATTATGTGAGTATAGAGTAACAATGTAATGTAATGTAAGGAAGTATAAGTGAAATAATATTATATACTTAAAATATTTTTATAGAAATTAGTTTGATCTAAATATTTCCATAAACCAAATTTCAAATTTGTATAATTAAATGTATAATAATAGAAAAACAACAGACGCCGAACGGCAATAACCGGAATATCCAAGAATTTAAATTTGCGTTGAGTGAATATTGACATAACTAATTAACTTCAATAAACTCTATAAGAAAAAGTAGACAAACAACAACTTTGATAACTGAAAAGTTCAGAATAATAGGTTTTTAGTAAGGTACCTAAATGTTATGCTAATCGTTTTAGAGTCTAAAATTTAGACTCAAAGCATTTATTACAATGAAACCATTTACTGGCACTTTTGTTATGGAGTCGATCAGTCGTTAAGATAAAGCTAGTTGTCCATTCCAAGGTTTGTAGGTTCCTCTGGTAAAGAATGGAGAAGAAACTGCATGGGCACTCGTTAAGCCGGTGGATAAGAAATTACCTACTGGATGTACATAGAATGTGTGCCAAAAATGCAAATTATTTTCTTGGTGTTAAAGAAATTACTTATTCTTACATCTCGTCTCGTTTCGACGACAACCGATTTAGAATAAAACATGTATTGAAAACTTCACAACAAATAATGATCATTTAAATCTACAAAATGGAAGACAAATCTTCATATCAAAATGATATAAAATAACATGTTACTATACATTTATACAAGTGCAGTAACACTGCAATAAAAATGATTAAGCGGCAGCTTTCACAACCAGAATAAACAATGACTGTTTAAATTTTATCTGAGGTACAATATTTGAAAAGTTCCTTATCCGAGAATTATATTTTCAGTTTATATTTTTATCCATTAATATAAATAAGTAAATAGGTAGGTGTACCGTCTAGGTATAACTTATTAGGTAGGTACTACATTCAATCAGTTTTAAATACTAATACATTTTGTGGCATGACATCAAGTCCGCCCCTGTACATTTATGTGCTTAAAGCAATAAATAAATAAATATAATACCTTTACTTACAATTATAAAATATATTATGCCATGGTTGATTTTAAATCCAGTGAATGAATATTTCAGGTATTGTATTAAATAAGTCTAAAATACCTTGGGTATTTAGGACTTTAAAAATTGTTGCTTAATAAATAATTTAAGATTTTAAATAAAAACTTTAACACTTTACCACATCAGGTAATTTTTTTTGAATAGTAATTTATTGTCCTTAAATTTTGGACGACTAGCAGCTGTACCTGTTAAAAGCATAAAATAACAAAGAATAATGTTGGGTTTCTAACGCACAACGTATCTATGTATTTATCTCTGCATTACAATTACATTATAATATTTAATATAGCAACTAATAACTATTATTATAATCATGTTCAACATGCGCAGCACAAAGTAACAGATGCTACATAATATATAAATACCGAAACATAAAGATATCCATATTATAGCATTTTGAACGAAAAAAAATACCCACTAGACGGCGCTGGTGATTTTTGAACTTTGTCCTAAAGCATAGGTAGATGAAATGGCGCATCTTGTCTTTACGATTTCTCTTTATATTGTGTATTGTTTTACTTTATTTCTAGGGATGTCACAAACTAAATTTAATTATTGTCAGCAATACAATAATCGGTGCAAAGAAAAAATAATATATTATCGTAATGGATTAACTTCGTACCGTCAGCGCCACCTAGTGATCTAGTAATGAACTACCTATTAGGTATGTAGTAGGTATTTATTGTTTTTAAATTGATGTATAAAGTTGATGATGATATAAAGACATATATGTATAATTTGGTCCTTGAAACTTTGCTCCTTCATATTCATAACCCTTTCACGATATTTTACAATTACTTTTATACGCTCCTCATTAATTATTTCTTTCTTTTTCCAAATTTCTTTTGATAAGAAGTATTGTTTTTCTTGAAAGAACGTAAGAACTTAAATTTTCTGATATGTTGGGTATTTCTATCTTGCGATACGTATCAACAATCTATTCGATATTATGGTTTCCTACGCTATAGTAAGTAACGCCATCTATCGGTACATTTCGCTAAACACAGATATTATATAAGTTATCAAACATTATTTTTGTCTAGGACACTATCTGGAGCCCTACACAAACATGATTAAGTTATAATCGAATTACTTTACACAATTTTGTAAAACTTTTACAAAAAAATATAATTATACATTATACAAATAAAATATTTCATGAATTGAATTTGTTTTTCGAGTCACAACGAGAAGATAATACATTACTATGAAAAGGAACTATCTACAGGACACCGTCTTCGTTGATTGATATCAAATAGCTCCTAATGACCACGATGTAGTATAAGTTTCCAGCTGAAAGAAGATGAAGATTAATTTACGCAAGACTGAGAATAAACATCAGGGGACCACCATCACCTCAACATCCTCAGCGCTCTTCATAACCTCTATATCTGTCTGTTTAAGGGTATTGTAGCACTTTTTTAACTCACCCAAGAACATTATCTGAGCGATTACGTATCCAGCGTCCATGTGGAACAGGGTCTTGAGGAAGCCAATGATGTACAGCACCAGGAATATTATCCAGAAGATACAGTACTTCTTCATGAGGCCCAGTTTTTCCTGTAAATTAGTGAAGTATGGTTTATTAATCTTCTCCTACTTGGCTGCAATAATTGGGGGTTGGGGTATCGGGGGAAAACAGCTTGGGGACAGAAGAGGCTTAATAAAACAATTAAGCTGAAATAAAATTCTCCATAAAATGTGTCACCATTTTTTCCGATTGATGAAATCAGAACCCAATCACCCGATGTCGAAATTTAAAAGCAACTAAATTTTATATGAAACGTGTTATGAAATTAACTCTATTATTGGGTTACGTGTGTATGGAACACCTCTTTTTTTGTTCGCGATTTCAGTGTACATCCCATAGTAAAAGTTGTTCGTAACGATGAGTACAATGCTCCCACGAAATTCTTAGAGTTAATTTTTTAACACCTTTAATAAGACTACAAGCCACCATCCTATAAATGGAAAAATCAAATGAGAATTAAAATCACTGTGATTTTGATAGCAGCCCTGTTGCAGCAATCCAAAAGCAACCTTACTAATACGAGGGTCAAGGTCACTGTGACACTTGATAGCCTTGTCAGTGGCAGCAACCCAACAGAACTGAATCATTGTCGGAGCGCAAAATCAGAGGTAATAACAGTGCGATTCTGTTAGCATCTCACCGTGAACATTTACGTGAAGTGAGCGTGGAGTGGGCTGTCAGTGACATCCCACTTGATTCTAGGGATCGACCACTTACAATCATAATTGAGATTTTAATAATATTTTTATGCTTATTTTGATAAAAAAAACAAAATTGAGTTTATGACTAATTATGTTGTAAGTACCTAAGCACTAGCTAGCATTGAAATAAAATAAAAAACTAATTGATCAAAATAGGCATAAAAATATCATTAAAATCTCGATTTTGATTGTAATGTTAATGCTTGGTCAATCCCTAGCATCAGTTGAATGAAACTGACAGCAAAAATCTGCCGGTCAGCCGGAGAAGTGGTGACAAGTCACGATGACGTCATCAACAAAATGGCAGAATCTCACCTTATACACCGAGGTTACAAAGACCAGGTCCAGTAAGAACTTGACGATAAGCAGCACCACCAGTAGAACCACGATGGTGTACACCACGGACGACATCGAGTCCATGTCATCACGTTTTATCTGCGCTTCAGTGGCATCCTTGATGTTCACCGCGAAATTGATCAGGAGCATCGATAGGATGAATGTTACAATCTGGAGGAACAGACAGAACTCTTTTATTGGTAGTCATAACTGTAGGTTATTTTATAGGGAGCTCGGGGCTAAGTAATAACAGCCGCACAGATTGATTCATCAGGTTAAGCTACGCTTGCCGGGGTGGGCCGTGGATGGGTGGCCATCTTTACAAACCGAGATTCCTCCGTGCCTCGTAAAGGACGTTAAGCCGTTAGCCCCGGCTCTCATTTGTGCATCTTTGACAGTCGTTACAGGTTGTCAGAAACCCGGAAATCTGACAGCCAGCCTTACCAAGGGGTATCGTATTACCCAGTTATTGGGTTGTGGTGGTCAGATAGGCAGTTTCTCCATGTAAAATACTGTATTCAGCTGCATCCGGTTAGACTGGAAGCCGACCCCAACATAGTTGGGAAAAGGCTAGGCTGGCAGGCAGGCTACTTTAGGTATATTCTATGTAAGTATAAGTAAAAATATTACAAAAAGCCATAGAATAGGTCCAAAAATATATAGTTTCGAAGACATGATCATTCATAATTAATTTATCTCGAAAATAATACCTAATAATAATTTTATTTTTTAGATAGGCAATACAAGATATATTGTTTATGGTTAAGAAAGTAGCACACACCAGCAAAAGTAGGTGATGTTTTTACAACTGGGCTCTTTAGAATTCTACTACTTACGGAATTGATAAATCCCATGACAATACATCCCGTCCTCAAGTCGAAGATGAAGCAGAACTTGTCTAGTACGGGGAGCTCCATCCTTGCCTGGAACATGTCGATGTTAATTAATTATAGGTAAATGAAAACTAATACATCTCGATTTACCTGTCTTTCCAATATTTATTCAGGAGTCACAATGGTGATAGGGATTATTCACTCAAGTCGAAATGAAAAAGATATTCCCATGTCGTTTTAAAATTTTATTAGTTACTAGGGTAGGGTTGCGAGACAAAGGGATCAGGGCGCGTGTGTACGTACCAACATTTGTACTGTCTCTTTATAAAAAGTGTTTTAATTTTAGTCCAAGCTTTAACGTCAACCAGTTTTTGTTTTCGAACTTTATTCTACTGAAATCATCATCACCAGCAGCCCTGTTCCACCCGCTGCTGAGTGTAGGGATCCTCCCTTAAGTGCCACGCTTTCCTGGTCTTCTTAATTCAAAATTGACAACTCGCGGTGGGCGTTAAACATATATTTTTTGTATTTAGAACTTCAATTCAAACTGGTCTACAGACAAATCTTGTTTTGGCCAGTAGTAATTATTTGAATGGGGTCAGATTTCTGTATTATTCTAAAATGGACCTTATCTCCATTTATTTCTTGCAGTAAGTATATTTGTCTAATTACCATGGCTAAAGTGACTAGTGATTTATTTACAAAATGGGCAGCAACGAGCTTTCTGCTAAATTATGTACAGAGGCCAGCATATCCAGCTACCCCAATCTGTCAAGTTTCTTTGATAGATTTTCAACCTTATTACAAAAGTTTAAGGTTCATGTTCAATTGGACAAATTTGACAGTTTGTGATTACTTGATGTGCTGCCCGCTGTACATCAAATGCGATCACTCATTTGTCGACAGCTGTGATAATGGCGAATGTCAAGCTACGGTTTCCCTGAAGAGCGGTTCTGTCATATTCAACATCTGCTATTTTCACTAGTATCTGACATTAAGGTGTTATTTGTGCATCTTTGACCGTCGTTACGGGACGTCCAAAGCCCAAAAATCTGGCAGCCAGTCTTACCAAGGGGTATCGGATTACCCCAGTTACTGAGTTGTGAAGGTCAGATAGACAGTCGCTCCATGTAAAATACTGGTATTCAGCTGCATCCGGTTAGACTGGAAGCCGACCCCAACATACTTGGGAAAAGGCTAGGCAGATGGATTTATTTGACAATAAGGTATCAAAGGGCGCTCTGTTATAGTTTGACAGCCATTATTGTTCACCGCTTTTTTAGGATACCATAGCTTCATGATTATCAACTTTTGTGTACCTACCGGCAATGGGATGTTCCGTAGTGGATGTTCGTAGACTAATAGTGTAATGATGAAGATCCACTCGTTTTGTAAACGTTGTCAATAGTACAGACGTCCGCATTCATTGTATTCATCTTACGCACTTAAATGTCAGATGAAGACAATGAAAGCAAACGTACGTAACTAGTTCGTAGCAGTAGGTTTTGAACTGAAAAAGCGTGTAAAAATGTCGCTGGAAAGTTTGAAAGTATTATGAGTAAGTATAGTTAGATATGTACCTTCTTATTTTTCTTTTATTCCCAGTTAAGCTTGAAAGAAGTAAAAGTTAGGTAATGCATAGACACCAGTTCATAAAGCTATCCCAAACTGTCAAATTTTCCCAATTGAAAATGAACGTAATGCTTTTGTAATAAAGTTGAAAATCAATTCGAAAAAAATTGACAGATTGGGGTAGCTCGAAGTGCTGGCCTCTGTACAGTCAGGGATATTAGTTGTTTTTAAAATTGACACACTACCTCAATTATCCACCTTTTAATTTAACTGACAAAGTATGACAGTAGTGATATGAATATTTATGGGTAGCTCAAGTTGGCAGTCAATTTATTGAACAATTAATTTCCCTGACTTTATATTAAAGTTGATGTTCATGCAAATTATATTAGTTACAGACAATTAACATCCGTTGAAATGCAAAACAAAGGAATAGATTATTTGACGTACTTCAAAGGTTTATTATTATTATGTCTTTGTTACTAGGTCGTGAAGAGTTTTAGGATATTTTTGCATAATTTCTAACAATTACATAAATTAACATAAAGTCTGTGTTCACCCAAAGGGTTCTTTTTTGGAGGGCGGGAAATCAATTATGATTCCTCCCGCTCTGGGCAGAGCAAAAGGGAGTGTCAGACTCTTACTGACTAAAACCCATCCATGTTCCTTCCTTAGCCCTTTATGTTCCGGGGTAGCGGTAACCCTTTCGGACAAACCCGCTATCCAAAAGTTTAGGCAAAGGTGTAACTATAGTAAACACATTTCACCAGTTAGTTTATGTTCCATGTAATCGAGAGAACCACGGTAGACACTATCGCCAACACAATGCAGTGTTATAAATAAATTAACTTAAAAAAGGGTTATTATAATATTCATTGCTAGCATTACATTGTATTGTAATCGAAAGAATTGAGAAAGCAGGTGAAGATACTTAATGTAGGTATAATAAGGTAGGAAACTGCGATCACCACCTTATTTCAAGCGTGGTGACAATCTCCCTTCAATCATTCGTTATAAGGATCAGCTGACATAGTCAGAGCTTTAATAACCTTTCAGTGAACAAAGGAAATAAAATGATGCCAATTATCGAAGACTTGCAATGAGAATCAGACATAAATGTAATAAATACACAACAATAGTTATCGATAAACATTAACTTTCGTAATTTTGAAATGATCAAAGGGATCTGTTAATTTTAGATTTAAAAAAAATTATACCCAGAATAATTAAACATTATTTTTGTCTTATTTAAGAGGAAATTTTTATCACATAGTAACTACTCCAAAAATGGAGATAATTAATAAAGATGTCTAATCTTTAGAGCGGTTGTCAAATACGACCTTTGTTTTTCCCACAATAGACTTTTTAATCATAAAGAAAGTTACAGTATAAAGACTGCTAGATCATTTAGAATTGCAAAAAAAAAATCAGCAAATCTCGCCAAAATTTATAAACCAATCATCACAAAATTTCACAATTTATTAAAAAGCAACATCAGAATATTAATATCTTTGACGATAAACAATTAATTGGACTTACCATTATCTGATTAACTATACTGGTATCACAAACAGGGCTGGTCCCGTCTCACAATAAGTATTCACAGAGATATAACATTTTAATAGATTCGCTATCCGAGCGACAACTTCACTTCGCAAAGGCGGCTCTGATTGGAGTCAGCGCGCCAGTTAAGGGGTATAGCTTTTGCGAAACCGGTGTTAAACGTTTGAGTTTATATGGGTCTAATTCTCGTCATTTCAGTCAAGTTTCCGAGATGTAAAAATTTGCATTTCTCGATTTTAATTGATTAAGTATTAATAAAAGCTCAATTATCTACTATTTCATATGTTTTTTCTTAAATCAGACTTTTCAGAATTTCAACTTCAAATGTCAGATAAAAAAAATATGTGCAGGATTTTGAATATTTTTTTCATTTCTTAGTATCAATTTATTATTCTAGATACCGAATCTAAAATTCACCATCACTGGAACCTTTTGGCTTGGACGCCCACATAATATGTATGTATACCATAGAGATCTCTTACAAAGAGTCAAAATGAGGATGAGATGGAATTAACCTCTGTAATAATCTTAGAAGCTTTACTCAGTAGAGCTTTAATAAAATTGTCAGAAAGACATTTTATAAGACCAAAAGTCAAGAACAGGATTTTTGTTACTCAATATAACTATATTGCATTCCATTTGTATTTTATAGATGGTATTACATATAAGAAGAAAAAGATCCATATGGTCCCTATCGGGCACAGCCAACTACACATACCCACCAAGACCGATTGCTCTCGACTGTCGGTGACCTACACAATCCAACATATTTGCAATTTTAACGCCATTGCTCTAAAAGCCGCAAAAAATATAGGTATTCAATTTTTTCGCCATTAATAAATTTTTAAAGAATTAGCATTGCCATTAAACGTGGCAATGCTGCCAGTCTTCCGGGCACGTTTCTGGGTGACAGCGATGCAGATGAGTACTTCCACGCCTCAGTGAAATTTTTGTTTTTATATTTATTTGTATCTAGTTAGTTAGTCATTTAATCAAAGTATGTATAAGTTGTTAAATGTAATAAAATATAATAATAAATACTTAGCAATTTTTCACCTATACATTTTCAAAAACCCAACAAGTTAATCTACCTTCTACAAAATAAATACCCCGTAAGTCGAGATCTGTCTTGCCCTTAACCCGGAGGCTGTACGGACCCTGCGCAGTGCGATACGAAGCTCCGATCGATATCATTCGGGCGCTCCGATATCCTGCCGCCATTATATGCATGTATATGCCTGTATTATATACATTGTATGTATATAATAGAAGCGTTTAACACGTAACGTTATCTCGTCACTGGTAATGGGCGTAATGAGATGGTGTCTTCAGTAGCGTTTATCTCTAGCGTTGATAATGAGATAGTTTTTGCAGAGTAGCTTGTTGTAGCTTGTGTTTGTATGTTAACTACCTGTTACTTTATGTACAAGAATGTTTGTATCTTGTTAGTTGGTCATGTTAAGATTCTAGAACTAAAAAGGCTGTTAAAGCAGCTAAACGATGTATGGGAAATATGGGAACCATGACCTGATTTTAGCGCTGTTACGAGTGCTAGAATGCTTAAATCAGAATTATAATCTACCTATAATAAATTATATTTGTCGGATCTTCAAGATGGTTCGAGCTACGATCGGCCATTAGGCGGGCTTATGTAGGTATCGTGCAAATAAAATAACAATTACTCAGCAAATTTATCAAAATACAATTCAACTATCAGGCTTTAGCCCTGTAGTGAAACAATAACAGACTGATCTGGTAATTATGGTTAACAAAACGTAGGACAGTTCCGAAGCGTCTTCACTGCTTGTTCAACGGGTTGAGAATCTGTCACTTCGCGCGTTTTTTTATTCTTCGTAAAACCCGCCGAAACGCTCCGACTCTGTCAAAGCGCGCCAATTCTAGTTTCGATCATGGCCGCTAGGAGGCGCACCTTGTCTTGTTGTAAATATCCGATACCGGATGCGACATATTTAATAATGATCGTTATTTGTACATATTTATTTTGTTTTCTCTTATCATCTACTTTCCTATCGCGGGTACGCTGGAAGAGATTTCTTTAGGAATAAGCACCGCCTTTGTACGTATTTCCTTTTATAAACCGTTAAGTCAATAAATAAAATAATAAAATTTATTCAAATATGATATACATTCAGTCAAAAAAGTATCGGGAATGGATGATTTGTTTATGGTTCCAAATTCAAATTTTTGGTTTTTTTGTAGTTGTTAGATTGGCACAACTGTTTTCCATTTTGGCGCGGAGTTTGAGTTGCATCTGTTATTTATATTAAATACAGTGCTGGTTTTAGTAATATCATAGATAGTGTGTATTGCGAATTTCATAATGGACAAAAATATCGAACAAAGAGTTTGTCTTAAATTTTGCATCGCCAATGGAATTTCGTGTTCGGAGTCACTGAAAATGTTACAGAAGGCTTACGGTGAATCGACTTTATCAAAAACTCGTGCTTATGAGTGGTTCAAAGCGTTAAAAAGCGGTCGAGATGTGATGGAAGATTTGCCTCGCTCTGGTTAGCCGTCGACGTCTGCAACTGAAGTTAACATCGCAAAAGTGAAGAAAATAGTGACTGAAAATCCCCATTCAACTCTGAGAGAGATAGCCGCCGAACTTTCCGTATCTCACGAGTCGATCCGTACCATTTTAACTAATCATTTGGGTATGAAACATGTTGCTGCTCGGCTAGTCCCAAAAGATCTGAATTTTCTCCAAAAACTCAATCGCATGAAAGTCGCTGAGGACATGCTAGAACGAGTCAGTTCTGACCCAACATTCATGAAACGCATTGTTACTGGTGACGAGACGTGGGTTTACGAGTTTGACATGCAAAGTAGTCAACAAGCTTCGGAGTGGCGCCTTCCAACTGAACCGAAACCGAAACAGGGGAATTCGCGGCGAGAACTGAACTCAATTCCAGAAGCAGCGTTTAAAAAATGTTTTGATGAATGGATTATTCGTTGGCGCTAGTGTATCGTTTCTAAAGGAGCATACTTTGAAGGTGATAAAATAAATTTGGATGAATAACAGACATTTTGTGTATTATTGATCTTTTCCCGGTACTTTCTTGACAGAGTAGTATATTTGAACACACACACACATTTAGTACAAAGTTGATGATGAAGATCGGTAGTTGATAGGAATTAGGTAGGAGGTAGTAAAGAGGAGCTCGTGGCTAAATATTACCAGCCGCTCAGGTCGATACATCAGATTAAGCTACGCTTGCCGGGGTTGGCCGTGGATGGGTGACCATCTTCACATACCGAAGCTCCTCCGGTTGAAACACGCTAAGCCGTTGGTCCCGGCTGTCATTTGTGCATTTTTGACAGTCTTTACGGGTCGTCAGAAGCCCGAAAATCTGACAGCCAGTTACCAAGTACTTATATCGTATGGTATTACCTAGTTACCGGGTTGTGTAGGTCAGATAGGCAGTCGCTCCATGTAAAATTCTGTTATTCAGCTGCATCCGGTTAGACTGGAAGCGGACCCCAACATAGTTGAGAAAAGGCTAAGCAGATTGATTGATTGAGTTGATAGGAATTAAAACGATTATCGGGTCTAGACTGCATGCTAGATTGCATTATATTACGAAAGCGAGGGTTTTTGATCCTAGTTAAGCTGTATACGACACGATAAGGTAGAAAGTGCAATTCGCTCCATCACCATTGTGAGTCTGCTGCTTCGTGCGCATGAGCACTGCTCCTAGCTAGCAGATCATTGTTACTACGCAACAATTTCTTACCGGCTTCAAAAAAAAAAGGGGTTTCGGGTCGGGAGAAGTCGGTGGCTTGTTGACAATACCTAAAAAACAAACAATATATATGTGCATACGCTAGCGATCGAAACTACTTTTCATTTTGCAGTCGCTTTTTTTTTAATCTGTAGTGTTTTTGTGGTTTTTTTTAAGAATGGCTGTTGGAGAGTTTTTTTTTAAAAAAAACAGTTCTTTTTTGCTGTCGTTTTAAAAAATCGCGGGCTGCTTACCAATCCAATATGAACAACTTCAGAAGTTATTTGCAGTAACCTGTTGACCTAATTAGCCAATCGTCCGATTCCGACTATATTTTATAAACAAAACACCTTAATTTTGGAACGACCTCATCGATATTCAACTGTTCCTGTTAGGCAGAACAGAACAGAACAGAAGGTTAACCTAACGTAACAAAATTATGTTCACGCACAAAACGCCCGACGCCCTAGCACGTACACGGGACGTAAACGTAACGTTAACGAAGTGTAACGTAAAGTAAATTCTTTGAATTTTTTGTATCCATAAATACAACTGTCTTATAGTATTTTAGTTCAATCTATAATAAGGCATAATCCTTAGTAGATACGAATAAGGCCTTAAAACTAAATTAATTTTATGTGCGAAACATAATTTGTTTTGAAAGACTGCAAAGTTGTATAATGGTTACTTATTGCGCGAGTACCTACTTGTATTGAAGCCCGACTAAGCGGAGGGCTATGAACGATTTCAAAGGTACGAGATGCCGAATAACTTTGCCGCCGACTGAAGCACAACTTTTCACCTCACTACAGCGAGAAAGCTAGGTGCAAGAAAATCAGCACAAATTATGTAATATTAAATAAGTGTTTATTTATTTAAAAAAGAAAAGTAAAATGACTACACTAGTAATATTGAAAGTTGTTTTTATTTGTTAATTTATTTATTTTGAACATCAACAGCAATACAATACTAAATTTTGCCCGTATTGTAGAACCACACTCAATACTCAAGCATTGCTTGAGTCTTGATTAAAACTAGTTTTACGTAATGCTTGGGTCTTGAGTGAGGTTCTGTAATACGGGCCTACGAATGCCTATTATAGGTATTTTTTTATGCAGTAGTACTGGCCAGTTCGATTGAGTATTCTAAAAACGAGGTTGGCGCACTGACATAAAATAAGTATTAATGCATTTTCAGAGAACTGGCGGTATAGAAAATTATTGAATGGAAAGGTTCGAATTTTAAAAACTTCAAGCGCGCGTAAATAATGCACGTTTGCACTCAGATTTCGAATGATGATATGATCAACATAAACTTTCTGAGATTGTGAAGTGAAATAATTTTTTTAACTTTAAAGTCGTTCGAGCAACGAACTGATAAGTATAAAATTATTTTTAAGAAAATCAGGATTTTTGAGTGTGGCATACTGTACCCATATGAAATAATATAATAACTTAGAAACCGAAATCCTTTAGTCTAATAATCCTACTTCGTTATCTTTAATCCTTCTGCATTGTTCTACGCAGCCATAATTACCGTGAGCGACCGTGTAGGCCCGAGTGACATACCTACGTAGACGTAAAGAAAGAGCTAGTGTCAAACATGCGCCTGAGCAGCGTGCTCGCGTTCTGCGCTGTTTTTGTCGTTGCGCAGTCTTCACTACGGACCGGTACGTATTTATCCACGTTTTTAATTAATATTTTAATGTAATTTACATGAAAACTACTGCTAATTTGTAATTTATATTATTTTAGTGTGAATTACAGTGTGCTTGTTCTTAGGTTATGTTGTTAATTTGGGGAATTAGTTCTTCAAGGTTAACTTTTGTTCACCGCTGTTTTGTTGTGTGGTTGAATGAGTGTTGTGTTAGATAAGATGTTACCTATATTTAAATGCATCAATTCATTCAAGTCTTTGCAAGCAAATATTATTAGTGTTTAATATTGAGTACAATTTTATTATTGGTCTACATGACATAATATGGCAATAGTTTCATTTAATGTGTTGTGTTTCGTAATGTTGGGGAGTTTGTTGCGCCACTTCTTCCCAGCTAAAGCACTAGGCAGTGGTGAAACGCAGATTGTCCGAAAGGGTTACCGCTACCCCGGAACATAAAGGGCTAAGGAAGGAACATGGATGGGTTTTAGTCAGTAAGAGTCTGACACTTCCTCCCGTTCCACCCAGAGCGGGAGAAGTCATTGGATGATTTCCCAGCCTTAAAAAAAAAGTGGTGAAAGGTTTTGGGGGACTGCCTTAAGTAATTTTGAAGTTCAAAACGTGCTAATTTTCAACTTAGTTAGAATAAATGAATTTTATTTTTTTATTTACCTAATAATTACTTATGTAAACTTTAATTGGTATGCCGTTAAGTATTAAGAAGTAAATAAAGTGTAGTTTTTTATTGCTTTGTTTTTGGGTTTGTGAACCAACGTGACAAAAATATAAAATAGCTACAATTGGTCATCACTAGTCTTCAATACTGATAAAATACATCCCTTAAAGGCATGCACAACATTCTTTTGGAAAGGGAATAAATATCTTTTTCTTTAATTGATGACAATTAATTATTATTAAAACAATACACTAAGTTACCCAGTACTAAAAGCTAAGCAACGAACTATTTGACGATTCTATTGTTCAGAAGTTAGGTGGTTATCAAGTAAATTATTGAAGCGTAAAGAGATAGGTAGACAGAAATACATACCCAGTTAGTGTAGAAATGAAACCTTTTTTTTTTTTTTTTTTTAAGGCTGGGAAATCATCCAATGACTGCTCCCGCTCTGGGTGGAGCGGAAGGGAGTGTCAGACTCTTACTGACTAAAACCCATCCATGTTCCTTCCGTAGCCCTTTATGTTCCGGGGTAGCGGTAACCCTTTCGGACAATCCCGCTTACCCGGCAGGCTTGGCCCTGAGGGGCCCCTTCATATGCTGACATCTCTTTGAGGCGCGCGTGGAACATATACGCGCCGTACGGCACGGGTCTGGTGCTGATCGGACGGTGAGTCACCCATTACTCACCGTCCGCAGGCCCGCGCCTACGGTGGCCGGGAGTCGTCACGTGGCTCCCGACGCCCGGAGCGTCTCCCGCGGCGGCTGGGACGGGAGGACCTTTCTCTCTCCCATCCCGCCACCTCCTTCGCGAGCATAACTTTTTCGCAGAAGGAGGTGACTGCCTCCCACTCCCTCTCGCCCCGGACCATGGCTTGCACCAGGGCCGGGCGCGAGAGGTCGCCGCCGCCGATCGCCTCTACGAGGACACGGCGGTGCTCTGCCCAAGCGGGGCAGGTTTGCACCGTGTGCTCTACCGTGTCCTCTGGGCGATCCTCGCAGTGGTGACACCCGGGCGTTTCCTCCCGCCTGATAATGTGCAGGAACCTCCCGAAACATCCATGTCCGGTGAGGACCTGCGTCAGGCGGAAGGTGAGGGCGCCGTGACGCCTCTCTAGCCACTCCTCAAAGAGGGGCCTTACCGCCACTATCGTGGCGTGCCCAGAAATGAAACCTAAGTTATGTTTAAGTCTCATAGAATAGGGGGCAAGTCTTCGGCCATTATTGACCTGTAAAATAGACAGAGAGACTCCGGTATGCTGTTATTGTGTAAAACAGCCTTGCACTATATTAACCACCTATATAGGAAAGAAATACTAGGTAGGTATACCTAATTAAGAAGCTATTTCCAGTTGATTCTAATTTCAGAACAAGGAAAACGTAGCCCATGCACCATTAGGTAATGATATAATGTTTCATACGGGGGTATTGAAACATAAAGAAGAATTCTTGTTTCTTCATGACACAAACAATTGAAACCTGAGGTCATCGAAATACTATGGCACAGAAGATTTATCATAGACTAGCTGACCCGGCGAACTTCGTTCCGCCTAACAGTTATTTTTCTAAAATAAAAGTTTTTTTCTGAAATAAACGTAGCCTAAGTTACTCCTTATTACATCAGCTACCTGCCAATAAAAAAAAACTCGTCAAAATCGGTCCAGCCATTTCAGAGATTAGTCGGAACAAACAGACAGACAGACAAAAATTGTAAAACATGATAATTTGGTGTATGTACCGTATTATATTCATATACATGTACATACCTAGTAAAAACGGTTATTTCAATATTACAAACAGACACAAAATTTTTATTTATATGTATGCACCAGTTTCTATGTTATATCTTTTGTAGTTCAAGCAGTACTTACGGCTATGGAATGCCTTGCCCGAGTCGATAAGGCGTGCTTAACCTTTATCTATTTTTAACCGACTTCACAAAAGAGGAGGATCTCAATTCTATTGGTATTTTTTTTTGTATCTACTTCGTTGTACTACTCTACTCTCAGCGTAATGCTGAGATTTATGATCAGATTTACGTGATTCTTCTTTTGTTTAATGCGGAATAGTTGCAATTTGGTCCCATGAAAATTTTACATAGTTTGGCCCAGAAGTGTTCATTTTATGAACATTTTTTTAAATTACATATTAGTACTTCTGCTTACTGTTGTTTACATAGCAAGTTTGGTAGTGAATACGAATTGACAGTAGGGTAGGTAGGTACAATAACTCAAAAGTGTTTTTTTTATGTACAAAATATAACAAGTTAGTTTTTAAGAGTATGATGACAAAAACTATCTCTCTTTTTTGTCATTTGTACTTATTTCTGGATAATTATTGTACCTATACATGTTTAAGAATGTATTTATTGTATAAAAAACGGTACACCACAGACAACCTACACTATTGTCTCTCTTACACCATTAATCTATCCAAAGATTGTCTTTAAAAGATCGCTTTTAACCTTTTGAACGCCATTGTCGCATATACCTACGTGACAAGCAAGCGCATGCCCTATACGCCAACGACAAACAAAAATGTGACAGTGGCAACAACACTATAATACGAAATAAATCATTACTTTTGTGTGTGTTTATATAGATATCTTAAAAATGTAAGCTCTCGTACGCATTTAATGACATGAAACAAATTAAAAGGATATTGGTAAATTCATGATAACAAGAAGAAATAAATTTGTAGCTTGGCGTGGAGGGCACGCGCGTGCGTTTGTGCTCTGGCGTTAAAAAGGTTAACGATAAGATCGCCCATTGTGTCACCTCTTGTGAATTATTCTAAATTTTTATCTGTAATTTTTATAGTGTAGTACACTAGCGACCCGCCCCGGCTTCATACGGGTGCAATGTAGATACTATCGCGAAAGTTTTACTAAGTATTCATTATTTTAACCTATTGATAAAAACCGCATTAAAATCTGTTGCGTAGTTTAAAAGGTCTAAGCGTACAGAGGGACAGACGGTGGGGAGCGTATTGTATCTATCTACAATTTACACGTGCGAACTTTAAACTAGCTTTATCATGCGCGGAGATCGGAAATTATCCCATAGAAACGTACCGTAACGAGCTCACCGGTAAAGCTTTCAGACGCCATGATTTTTTCGACATATTCAACAATCATTATCATATTTCAGCCAATTTACACAAAACATTTGTGAAACTGAAATCGAAAACTGCCTCATGAATCACTCTAACTATTAGTGGAAACCGTATGAAAATCCGTTCGGTAGTTTATGAGATCTATCACTTTCAGACAGACAGACGCGGCGCAAAGGCGGGAACCGAAAAAAAAATTTACTCTTCATTAATACAGAGCCTAAAATAAAAGAATATCATTCTGAAATAAGTTTACAATCAAGCAATTTAAGCCCTAGTTAACTTCCATATAATGATTTTATTTACTTTGAGATAGGTAATCATACCTACACGCTATTGTTTAAATTAGGTGTTGCTAATTTTCCAGGCCAAGAAAGCATGATTACATACCGAGAGATAATTAACTGCTGTTGGTTTTATAATTTTGTATGTCTAAATAGGTAGGTCAATCAATCCGCCTAGCCTTTTCCTAACTATATTAGGGTCCGCTTCCAGTCTAACCGGATGCAGCTGAATACCAGTACCAGTAGTTTACAACATGGAGCGACTGCTTCTCTGACCTCCACAACCGATCGAAAATTACCACCACAATGAAGGGTTCCGTAATTGGGATGAATTTTATCAAAAAAAAACTTAACATTGCAGTTGAAAAAGATTTTATTTTACCACTTTGTCGGCGTCATTAAATGTACGAGTATATCCAGCCTAATTAGGTGGGCACGCCACGATAGTGGCGGTAAGACCCTTCTTTGAGGAGTGGCTAGAGAGGCGTCACGGCGCCCTCACCTACCGCCTGACGCAGGTCCTCACCGGACATGGATGTTTCGGGAGGTTCCTGCACATCATCAGGCGGGAGGAAACGCCCGGGTGTCACCACTGCGAGGATCGCCCAGAGGACACGGTAGAGCACACGGTGCAAACCTGCCCCGCTTGGGCGGAGCACCGCCGTGTCCCCGTAGAGGCGATCGGCGGCGGCGACCACTCGCGCCCGGCCCTGGTGCAAGCCATGATCCGGGGCGAGAGGGAGTGGGAGGCAGTCACCTCCTTCTGCGAAAAAGTTATGCTAGCGAAGGAGGTGGCGGGATGGGAGAGAGAAAGGTCCTCCCGTCCCAGCCGCCGCAGGAGACGCCCCGGGCATCGGGAGCCACGCGACGATTCCCGGCCACCGTAGGCGCGGGCCTGCGGACGGTGAGTAATGGGTGACTCACCGTCCGATCAGCACCAGACCCGTGCCGGACGGCGCGTATATGTTCCACGCGCGCCTCAAAGAGATGTCAGCATATGAAGGGGCAAGCCTGCCGGGTAAGCGGGATTGTCCGAAAGGGTTACCGCTACCCCGGAACATAAAGGGCTACGGAAGGAACATGGATGGGTTTTAGTCAGTAAGTGTCTGACACTGGCTTCCGCTCCACCCAGAGCTGGAAAAGGAGAAGTCACTGGATGATTTCCCACCCTCAAAAAAAAGCCAAATTAGGTACCTACAGCTTTCTAGTACTAAAAATCTCTAGGCTAAGCTGCGGGCAGACGAACGGAGAGACAGACATGGCGAAACTATACGAGTTCCTTGTTGACTGCCGAACCCTGAACACGGACTGCTTGAATTCCGACTACCTTGACAGACGTCCAATAAAACAATCGAATTTGAATGCATCTTGTTATCCCGGCAGAGGATTTCTTCTAGTTCGTACAAAGAAGAACAATATTGTTATAGAAATAGTACCCATTAGTTATGAAAACATTGTATGAAACTGAGCCACACGACAAGCACGAAATATAGTAAGTAATACTTTAAATAACACCTCGCGGATCCAGTTACCCATTTAACTTGTTTAATTCCGTTTTCTGTTATGAAATATAACTTAACTCTGTATTCATAATATCTTCTTCTTCTGTAAATAATATGTGAGCACCATGTACTTATGACATAATTAAGTTTATCTGCCATTGCTATATGTGTTTTTCTTTTCACCTTTTGTGGTGTATTGTTTTTATTCTGGGCGCATCGTATTCACTTAAATGTTATAAATTCATGTATACAAAACATTTTAAAAGAGGAACGGTAGAGTTTCTTACCCATTCTTCTCCACACGAAACTACCTTTTGGAAGGGGCGACTAGAATCAATTTTATTTCTTGTTCATTTTTGACGTTCAAAAGTGCCTTTCTTGTGCCTATTTGAAATAAATGATTTGACTTTGACTTTGACTTCTCCATTAAAGTGTTATTGTGATTTTCTATCTGTAGTTTCTTAGTAGAAGCCCGTAGTTTGGATTTGTGGCCGTTTGATGGCAATAGGCCCGCCCCTTTCAGGACTTGGCGACTTGGGACTTGGTTTAATGGCGAAATGTGGGTGCTCCTCCTCCTATAGGTCCACCTCTGCCTAACTCCCCGAGTAACCAAAGCGTGATGTCACGTTGCTCTAAAAAATAGTATTCAATCATTTTAATACATGACGCATTGAATGTAGCTAGTGTTTATCATAATTACGTGCATCATTAATGCTATTGTGGATTAAGATTGTTTAATAGTTTTGGAACACAAAGATTAATCATATTACACTTTCATCGATAAAGATACGTACGTACCTAAATAACAATAAGATTCAGTTATTAAAACACTCACGTAATCACTACATAGTATAAAGCAAAGTCGCATCCCGCGTCTGTCCTAATGTCTGTATGTACCTATGCTTAGATCTTTAAAACTACACAACGGATTTGGTTGCAGTTTTTTTTAATAGATAGGGTAATTTAAGAAGAAGGTTTATATGTATTATGACATGCAATTTCCGTCATCCACACGGGCGAAGCCGCAGGCAGAAGCTAGTTAAAACTATGATTTGGCAATGTTTTGCAGCTGACAATAAATGGCTTCTCACAAGTTACGCCACTTCACCATGTTGTCGGCCACCTACTTTTTTTATTTATTTATTTATCTTTTATACAAATTTTCACAGCATTCAAATTAAATACCAACCAAAAACCACTAAGGTTTAAACTTGTGCTATCATGAACTCATTACATTACATTACATTTACATTTTGTCTATCTTAATATACAATGATGCATTTTAAGTAGGCGTTATTGCCGATACAATTAATATAATATTCAGTTCCGTTCTCCAGTTACAGTCATCCCTATAAAATACTTAAAAATATTGCTTTAGTTTACATTTGACATTTTATGTGTAATACATTTGTTTAGTTCTGAGGGTAGACTATTAATAAGTCTCGGTATAATGTAACCGGTAGTTCGCTCGCCATACGTATTGTTGGCGCACTGTGTACGAAGCCTATTCTCAGAAACTGCCCGAGTGCATACAGGGTGTTCGATTTTGTTTCTTAGGGATTCATTGAAAAATTGACTTACATCTATTCTCACCCGGCAGCCTGTCTTAGATCCAGTCAGGAGGCACCCCCCTCCTTTTTTACCGATAGCATCTACGTATCCTCTGATGCCATACCTCTTCCCTATAAATACTTTAACCAAATTTTTAAAGTAACTGTTAGACAACGCATAGCCTAAACCAGAGGGTACAGAAACATAAAATTTTGCACTAGAGCTCCACAATTTAACGAAGGTAAACATGAGGACTAAAGAAGTTTGCATATCCATCCCCTTGAGGGTATGAAACTGTATGGAGGGTCGTCATTTTCAATACTGGTAGTCAGCTGCATCTGGTTAGACTGGAAGTCGACCTCTACAGAGTTGGGAAAAGGCTAAGCAAATTGATAGGTCGTAATTTTTTCGGACGGAAAATTCCATCAGGCAAGTACATTACCTATACTGTAATAATATTTTTTCTATCATCAGATCAGCAGTTCTGGTCGAGCCTCGCGCAAAATGAGCTGAAGGAGGCTCTCAAAATCAAATGGAACCTCAACACAGCGAAGAATGTCATCTTGTTCATTGGAGATGGCATGGGACCCAACACCGTGACCACCACGAGGATATACAAAGGAGGGGAGAGTCATCGGTTGGTGTATGAGAAGTTCCCCCACGTTGGACTCCTGAAGGTAACTTTTCACCATTCATAAAACAAACGGGCTTGAAATTGTTCTCTATTAAAACAAAGAAGGAACTGTTATAAGCCATTTATAATCTACGTTACCCCAAATCACTTACGGAACTGTTTAAAAGTATTCAAAATAATGACGGTACCTTGCCAATTCATATATGAAAAAAATTACTTCTTTTTAGTAAAATAAGTCATAAACATTATTTTATTACCAGAAACTAAAAAAAGATAAAATAGATGAAACCATTTCTCAGATTATCTAAAGTAAGGCTTTTATAGTACTACTGTTATTGTGTTCTTAACGTTCAAAAGAGCGATTTATGTGCCTACTTGAAATGAACGATTTGACTTTGACAAGACTGAAGGTGCTACGAGTGTAGCCCGCAGCCCGTACCTCGTATTCATGTAGTTCATTCTTTCACCTCTGATGGTCATAGCGTTTCAATTGTAAAACGAAAGTATTCCTTATGGCGTTAGGTGCTATCATATGTATGAGTGTAGCGGTTAGTGCTACGAGCGTAGGGGTTGACACGATGAGCGTAGCAAGTATTTTCGAGTGCTACGGGCGTAGTCCCATTTGGGAGTGCTAAGAACGTAGACTGCTACGCTACGAGCGTAGCATGTAGTCTTGTGTGCTACGGGCGTAGTGCGTAGAACGTTAAGTACCGCGAACGTAGTCTGTAGTGCACTTAGTGTTACGATAAGCGGAGCTGACTACACTACAGAAAAACATGTGCGTTATATGACATAAAACTTTTTAAATTTTAGACCTACTCGGCAAATAAAATGGTGCCAGACTCAGCTTGCACCGCTACCGCAATGTTCAGTGGTGTGAAAACCAATCAGGACACTATGGGAGTGGACGCTACTGTGCAGCACAAGGATTGTGATGCAAGCCTCAAGCCTGAAGCCAGGCTGGAGTCACTGGCTGCACTGGCTTTAAAAGCTGGGAAAAGTGCCGGTAATGGAACTAATGGACCCAAGTTTTTGCTGAAATCATAGCCCGATTCTTACTAGACCATAACGTCGCACTCTTACAGTTATACATATATCTGACTGCCTTTATAACAATTTGACTATTTCTTGACGAAAGTTTTTTCATACCCAGAACCGAGTATGAGGTAATAGGTACCTACCATCTAAGTCTCGCCAAAAATTGGTTTATTCCTCTCATATAAATCCTTTCGTCAGGAGTTCCAGTTTTATTATAGCATAGCATTTTTTTTATAAAGCAGCGATAGCCTAGTGGTGTGACCGGCGGACTGCCAAGTCATAGGTCTCGAGTTCGAACCCAAGGCATGCACCTCTGAATTTTCGGATTCATGTGCGTATTGTATAATTATCACTTGCTTAAAATCGGTGAAGGAAAACATCGTGAGGAAACCGGCATGCCTGAGAGATATTTCTCAACAGCATGTGATGCTAAGTCAGAGGCCCATGGGCAGCATTAAAACTCTGACACCAGGTTAGTCACTAACCACACGAAAAGAAGAAGATTATAGCATAAGTCCCAATTTTTTATTACTTAGATAAATATTTTTTACCACAACAGTTAACTACTACCTTAGTCCTAACTGCATTTTACTTTATTTACCATCTGTCTAGCTACAAATACTTGGAGTAATGTTTAAATTCTGTTTAAGTATAATATAATTATTATAATGCACTGTTTACTTAATTATAACAAATAAATAATCTATGCCTAGCAACTTTCAATATAATAAATATCTAGACTCTAGAGAGATCATCTTTCGTGTCCAGGTCTAGTAACAACAATGCGTGTCACGCATGCGACCCCCGGGCCTCTATACGCGCACAGTGCTAGTCGCAAGTGGGAGTGTGAAACTAGCATGCCTGAAGGATCTGCTTGTAAGGACATCGCCAGGCAGCTGGTCGAGGACTGGCCTGGGAGAGACCTGCACGTAAGTTCTTGATTAACAGCACTGTCATGACGAAGTCCTCCTGCAAAATTGAAAAAAATGGTAAATATAGCTAGTTGATTTTAACGTTCTGCATCATTCTCACATGGTATAACTTCAACACGAATGATGTAACCAGCATTTTGTAACCATATTTTGATATATAAGAGTGTCCGTGGAGTTTCTTGCCCGTTCTTCTCCACAGGTACTTACTATATTTTGAAATCGGCCTCTAGTTTTATTTTTCTAACTGATCAACCCCTTGATAATCCAATAGTGCCTGTAATTGGATATTGATAATAAATGCTTTGAATTTGAGTCGGTTGCTGTTAAAACCTAAATTAGTAAGACTTTTCAACTTGCTATCATTTAAAAAGTCAAGTAAAAGCATAAGGGTTGGTACTACAACCAACATTTTCTTAAATTCGACAGGTAGTAATGGGAGGTGGCAGACAAGCCCTGGTCTCCAACTCCACAGGCACACCCTCAGATCCTGTCAGCGACAAGCCGTGGACCTGCTATCGTCAGGACGGACGGAACCTCATAGACACCTACAGGACGGATAAGCAGAGTCGGGGCCTTAAGTACAGCGTGGTCATGAATAATAAAGAGTTGGGGGACCTGAACGTGGACGATACTGATTATTTATTTGGTAAATTTCTAATAGTTTTCCTTTTTTATTTAATGACGGTGTAGGTACTGTGAGGGCCAGAGGGACCTTCACTTAGGGCTCCCTAAGTAGGTACCCTCCTCAGAGGTAGAGCTCATGTAGTGTGTTGTAGGAATTTCTATCCTACAAAATACGAACACTCGAGGCAGCAGCTATTGAATTATATCACTTCTTTTACCGAATACATGCGTCAAGCAGCACGGCTACAGAAAGACCCCTCTTCATTTCTTTTATAAAAACCTATCAAACTATTCTATCATTTTGAAAGGTCGAACGCTGTCAGTTATATTCTAACCGACCTGGCTCTAAGTTCCACGAGGTTTCACTTAGACTCTACATCTATATATCTATACATATAATAAAACAGTAAAAAAACTGTGTCTGTACATTAAATATATTAAAAAAATAATAATTGAGGGGGGTTTAGAAACAGTAATAGAGCACGAATACAAAACAAAATTTTTGTCTGTTTGTCTGTATGTCTGTTTGTCTGTTTGTCTGTTTGTCTGTTTGTCTGTTTGTCTGTTTGTTTGTACACGCTAATCTTTGGAACTACTGGACGGATTGGAATGTTTTTTTTTTTGTTGTATAGGTATTAAGTCTGGGCAACATATAGGCAATTTATTTTGGAAACTTGAACACCTGATGCAGAACCGCAACAGACCAGCTAAACTATAAGAGATACAAAAATGATACCTTAGCAAAAATTGTTCCACGTGATTAGCATTTTCTGCTGAGAGAATAAATTTGAAGATCTGGAACACCTGATGTGGAACTCCAAGAGCCCAGCTACACTGTAACATATTAAGAATGACGTCTTAGCGAAAGTTGTTCAGCCTGATGAGCACTCTCTGTTGACGTATAAAAATTGAAGATCTGGAACACCTGTTGTGGAACTCCAAGAGCCTAGCTACACCATAACACATTAAGAATGACGTCTTAGCGAAAGTTGTTCAGCCTGATGAGCACTCTCTGTTGACGTATAAAAATTGAAGATCTGGAACACCTGTTGTGGAACTCCAAGAGCCTAGCTACACCATAACACATAAAGGAATAATGTCTTAGCACAAGTTGTTCAATCTGATGAGCACTCTTTGTTGACTTATAAAAATCGAAGATCTGGAACACCTGTTGTGGAACTCCAAGAGCCTAGCTACACCATAACACATATAGGAATAACGTCTTAGCACAAGTTGTTCAATCTGATGAGCACTCTCTGTTGACTTATAAAAATCGAAGATCTGGAACACCTGTTGTGGAACTCCAAGAGCCTAGCTACACTAAAACATATATAGGAATGTCGTCTTAGCAAAAGTTGTTCGGTCTGATGGGCATTTCCTGTTGACGTATAAAAATCGAAGATCTGGAACACCTGATGTGGAACTCCAAGAGCCTAGCTACACCATAACACATTAAGAATGACGTCTTAGCGAAAGTTGTTCAGCCTGATGAGCACTCTCTGTTGACGTATAAAAATTGAAGATCTGGAACACCTGTTGTGGAACTCCAAGAGCCTAGCTACACCATAACACATAAAGGAATAATGTCTTAGCACAAGTTGTTCAATCTGATGAGCACTCTCTGTTGACTTATAAAAATCGAAGATCTGGAACACCTGTTGTGGAACTCCAAGAGCCTAGCTACACTAAAACATATATAGGAATGTCGTCTTAGCAAAAGTTGTTCGGTCTGATGGGCATTTCCTGTTGACGTATAAAAATCGAAGATCTGGAACACCTGATGTGGAACTCCAAGAGCCTAGCTACACCATAACACATTAAGAATGACGTCTTAGCGAAAGTTGTTCAGCCTGATGAGCACTCTCTGTTGACGTATAAAAATTGAAGATCTGGAACACCTGTTGTGGAACTCCAAGAGCCTAGCTACACCATAACACATAAAGGAATAATGTCTTAGCACAAGTTGTTCAATCTGATGAGCACTCTCTGTTGACTTATAAAAATCGAAGATCTGGAACACCTGTTGTGGAACTCCAAGAGCCTAGCTACAACATAACACATATAGGAATGACGTCTTTGACGTCTTTGTTGTTCAATATGATGGGCATTTCCTGTTGACTTATAAAAATCGAAGATCAGAAACATCTGATGTGGAAATCAAAGCTATCACTAATTTTACTGTGTAATTATAAAATAACATAAACTGGGTGTACCTGCACGCGGTGAAGGCGGTTACAGTTTAGGACTGATTTTCGATGACGATGGTATATCATTGAAAATTTGACTCTACTGGCCAAAACTCCTATTTATTTTTTTATTTTATCGTATGAATATGCCTTCGGGCTTATGTTGTTTGAGTGTTTAATTTCCTTTTCCATTTATCTTCGTGACACGGTAGCCTACCCGGTAACGCCCCCTGCGTTACCGGGTAGCCTACCGTGTCACGAACCTTGATACGTAACCTTGATAGCAGTAATTTTAATTTTGATTTTTATTGATCAGGATGACAAATGGACTGTATGTTTTGGTGGTGGTTGGAATGAAATAAAACTAAAGCTCAGTGTGATAAAAGATTTAAATGGGAAAAATGATAAAAAATAACATAAATGGCGACCCCGTTGTCGCTGGCATAAGCAACAGGGTCCGCGTACGAAGTCGCGGGCAGAAGCTAGTTCATAAATAAGAGCTGTGGCAAACCGAGCATACCTAACAAGAAACGAGTATGGATGAAAGGGTCGTCACAGGACTAGTCATCTAGCATTCGACACAACGACAGGCTTCCCTCGACTGCTGGCAAGATACTTAACTAGGAAGTGCGTTGCAGGCACTTCCAGAATTTTCAGTTTAACAGAATACTAAATGAATACTCCTTCATATTCCTTTCAGGAATCTTCTCGAACGAGCACTTGAACTACGACCACTTACGACACAAAGGACCAGAGGGTATGCCTTCAATATCCGACATGGTGAGAGCTGCTATCAAGGTTCTGCAGAAAAATGAGAACGGATTCTTTCTTATGGTCAGTAGATCGATTTATTTTATAAAATGAGGACAGTTTAAAATTAGGTTAATAAAGAAACAATTTGTAATTGGTGCTCATATTTTAAAGATTTTCTGACATGAAAGCTCCGCTAATTGTAGGAGAGTTAAGTACCTACTCACGAAAATGAACTACTTTACAAAGGGACCAACTCAGAAGTATAAAAAAGAACTAGCTACTCCATACATTTTTTTTCCATTGTATGTCCGTCGTTTAACCTAACACAATGTATAAAAACACTTATTTATACACAACCTTTTTAGAAGAGCCGCTATTTAGGTGGGTTGCAGTTGCTGAACACTTGCTTAAAATCCGTCCAACACTTTTCGAGAGAGAGAGTAGCGCTTTTAAACAGACAGACCTTTTTTTTTTTAAGGCTGGGAAATCATCCAATGACTGCTCCCGCTCTGGGTGGAGCGGAAGGGAGTGTCAGACTCTTACTGACTAAAACCCATCCATGTTCCTTCCGTAGCCCTTTATGTTCCGGGGTAGCGGTAACCCTTTCGGACAATCCCGCACAGACCTGGCAATATCTTTTTGATGATGACAAATATGACTATCCCTATTCCAAAGCCTGTAATAATTCAAGGTAGAAGGCGGCAACATAGACATGGCCCACCATCGGGGCTGGGCGAAGACAGCCGTCAACGAAGCTGCGGCTATGGAGGCTGCAGTCCAGCTGGCAGCCAACATGACGGATGAGGAAGACACCCTGCTGATCGTCACCAGTGACCACACGCATTCGCTGTCTATTAATGGGTACCCGGATAGAGGGAGCAGTATTTTTGGTTTGTTCCTTTCCTTATTCGATGGACAAATAGATTTGAATGATCCTGGGAAATAAGATACCGTTAAGCAACGAGATAAAGGCCCAGTTTCTGAAACGAAAGTGATACGTTTGGCTGACTGTGTTCAACCAATCACAGCAGTTTACTCGTGCTTGATAATTTGCTAGCAAATATTCGTTCGTTAATATTCGTTTTTTTTTTTGAAAATACGCTCGCGGTTGACCCCTACCTCACCTGGTGGCAAGCGAAGATGTGGTCGACGGTGAAGCACGGTTGCTTAGAAGAAACTTATTATATACGTACTATTATATGCGAACTACAACTTTTTTAGTTCCAGATACCAGGCGTAACACTCGCTTGAATACCAATAAAACACAAAAAGCGGTTGCATCGTAGAGACGAGGATATTTTTTCTCCGAAGAAAACTTTTTCTTCCAAACCTGAACGAATTTTTTATCTCAAACGTAGTTACTTTTTTTACGATCCCGACAGCAGAATTTTAAATTTGTTCTCCAAAAAACGATTCAACAATTTCAGGTATAGCTCAACCCTCGAGCCATGACGGCGTGAACTACACAACCCTGTCCTATGGCACGGGAGGCCCAGGGTCCTTCCAGTACTACATCAAAACTGACGCGAATGGTGATACGGTGGCCAGACGAGACCCGAGCTTGGACGACACGGAGGCGTTTGATTACACACAGGTTGCTGGGATCCAACTCGTTGAGAATTATCATGGAGGTGGTGATGTTGCTATTTATGCTAGAGGTAAGTATTTTGACATTTGACCTTTTAACCACTTGGTTTTAAATCAATTGCCAAATCCCCAGTGCCAGGGAGTGACTACCGAGATGACGACTAATAGAGAAGTATGGAAGAGAAAGACATGTTGCGCCGATCCCAAATAAATTGGGATAAGGGCAGGACAATGATGATGAAATCCCCAGTGCCCAACTTATTAAAAAAAAACTTTTATTCAAACGAATAGGGTCTTGCAATGCCCTAAAAAGGAAAACTGAATATAGATTCTCAGTCGTATAAACACGGTTCAGGCGGCACGGGCACGAAACCATTTGTCGTATTAATCCGACTGGGGCGGTTAAAGGGTTAAACACTTGCTATACTGCAGCAAGTCCCATACGGGACAAAATTTACGCGGAGTTGTGAACCTTATCCCGCGCGGTATTCGCGTTAAAGTGACCAGAGCTTAAGGCTGCGTATCCACCAGAGATGTTGTAGCTAGGCGGTATGCGACGAACAAGATCACCAAAAGGATACATTTTCATAGCTTGAGCTAAGCTAGTGTTGTTATTCGTTAGTTTTATGCGCATTTGCCGCTACGCATCCTCGCACATCACGAGTAGAAAAGCACCCTAATGCCTACACTTTTACTAAGGCAGAAGAGCTAAATCGAATAATATCAGGTTGCTATGTAAATTTAATATCCTCGTTCTGACATCGATCGAATTCTAAATTAGTCCAATCAAGTTTAATACCTACAAAATAGTAGTGAGGTCGAAATTATTATTATTATTTATTTACGTTTAAAATTCTGTCACCCAGTCGCGACCGTGGCGTGCTGGGCACATTTTGGTTTGTCGTCTATACACGACTGTGGCGGTCAAAAGGTTAAACAATACGCACATGAATCCGCAAAATCAGAAGTTCGTGCCTTGGGTTCCAACTCGAGACCTATGTCTTGGCAGTTCGACGGTCATCCGACGGCTATCATTGCAATATGCTTCCTTTTTACACCACCTTATTTCCATTATCTTTCCAGGTCCTTATTCGCACCTGTTCCACAACGTTCACGAGCAGCACTATGTCTTCCACGCGATCTCCTACGCAGCTAAGATCGGCGCCTACTCCAGCAGTACAGCGGTGTACGGGAACATCTGCACCCTGGCCATCATCACTTTCATAAGCATTGTAGTAATGTGACTGTGTAAGGTGAAGTAGTAAGTCTGCTTCACTTATAGGTAGCTCCGTTCCTATGTTTCATGTTGTGGTTTTTTTTTTGTTTTTTTTTTATGGTTGACAGCTGACGTTTCTAACTGGACCGTGCGTGACGACAGAAAATAATAAGTACTTTAAATAAATTTCATTGAGGTCCTGTGTTAAATTCCCAAGTTGGGAAGTGTTATTGGGTTTTTCATCAGGGATTTCGATCTTAGGGATTTTCGGAGTTGCAGTTGACGATCGTGTTGTTTTGGTATGTTAGAATAAATTGAGATCTCGCTCTGAAACCAGACTGTATTTAATCGTTCCGATTTGTATTTTAGTAAATAGACTAGTGGCAACACTGGACCAGGACTGATAGGTATCTGTCGTCACAATACAGTGGGAACTATACCTTAGGCTAGGTACAGTCAACGTAAAAAAGGTTTGCTAAATTAATGTTCCCATCAGCAGTATGTACAGAGGCCAGCACATCAAGTTACCACAATCTGTCAAATTTCTTTGATGGTATTTCAACTTTATTGCAAAGACATAAGGTTCATTTTTAATTGAGAAAATTTGACAGTTAGGGATAGCTTGATGTGCTGGCGTCTGTACCTTACCTACGTATTGTTTGTATTTCATTGTTTTTCTTACTTTGAAAATGTCAAACGAAATGTTTAATTTCAAGAAAACACTTAATTTTATTTACTTTGATACTTTCATACCGTAATTTTTATATTAAAAATATCAAACGCTGTGATTTAGTTAAACATGCATTTATGAGACTAATATTAATGATGCCTACCAAATAGATTTTTTGCCAAAAAATAAAGTTACCATAGACTTACATTTAAATAAATAAAAAACTGTATAATTCACTATTTACTACTTTATTGCATCACGTCATAATAAATAAGGAAATGTAACAGTTGTATAAAAAAGATTTGTACATAATTCGTATAACAAAATAAACGCATCAGTATGTATATTTCACGTTACGTAGTAGAAATAACTGATTAAAAAAAGCTTTCACTGTGTATTAAAACGAGTTATTATTTTTACCAGCGACAATATAATGCGAAATTTTACATCTTGTGGACTATTTAGATTTATCCGAAGCACCTCAATAGGTATTTTACTAGGAATATTTATTTAATAAAACTTACTAAAATATCGAAGACATATAGAGTAAACTCTTACATTTATTAAATACATACAGATTTTAAAAAATCTGTTTAACACCGAAGGATATATATAGACACTTTCATAATAAATAGGACAGCCATTTTGACCACTGAAGCACGCATACTCATACACAATAACTCTAAACATTTATTGAAATAAAATACAAACAGGTGCAATTTTGAGAGACTATCAAAAAGATACGTTGAAACAAAAATAATTGTATATCAAAACAATTTCTGCAACATTGAGCGAAGACTTAAGCTAAAATCAATTAAACATACTCGAAAGAATATACCTCAGTGGTCACGAGAAGTGTGACTTTGCCCGTCTACGGGTACATTAAGTTAGGCTTACACTAGGCCTTGACTGGAATCACCAGTTTTGTTGGACCCCTCCTGTGTGTTTACTTTTTATGGAGTCTATCCTGAGCTGTATTTCTTGAACGCGACGCCGACGATTATAGCGAGCCCTAAGGCCAGCAGAGCCCATTTCAGCTTCGAACTAGAAAAGAAAACCATTTATTAGAATATTTTTGAAGAACAATTCAATTTGACAGTGGGTTAAATTATTAGTTAGACTAAAGTAAAAATGAAAATGTTAGAAAAGGGGACACTTTTTATTTATGTTACCCACTGCCAAATCGGATTTTAAAATTGCATTTTACTTTACATTTATATCTAAGAAAACAAATTAATAAACTAAAACATACGTTTATAAACAATGTACATAATATCAACATTACAATATTTAACAAATACTTTTTCTTTAAACTTTTTTTTGGTACAGTACTAGATGCTAAATAATTCTATAAGGCCCACTTGTACGTTAATGTGTTATCCAATATAACTCGGAATAAACAGCTAATTCACAGTTAATCAAATAAAATAATTCATCTTGCGCCACCGAGAGTTTAGGGGTTCGTTAATTCATTTAAGGATTACATATCAATGCCACAGACTTCGTAAATCTATGCTGCGTCGATTAAACTGCACTGTTGCCAACTCAAAAAACATAAATGTCGGTATTAATTTTTTGTGGTGCTTCAGGTTATCAGAGTGGAAACGTTCATTACCCAATTCCGAGTTATTAACTTGAGCCTGTCGCAGTCTCACTGCTGGACAGAAGACTCTCCCGAGTCTTCTGTCCAGCAGTGGACTGCGACAATATATGCGATATAACCTGGGAAGGTTACGCCACAACACCCTGTCCTCCGCCTTCCCCACCCATTCGGTCCCAGCCACCTTCTTCAATTCATTGGTTCATCTAGCTGGGGGCGCCGCACACTACGCATGCCGATTCACGGTCTCGCTACTCCAGGCCTCGTCTGCTCTACCAGCCCTCGGTCCTTCGACAAACATGGCCAGCCCACTGCCACTTCAGTTTGCTTAGTAAAGCTATGATAATGTCATTCCTGTTTTTTTTATCCTTCAAGAGATTCCGAGCATAACCAGCTCCGTAGCGCGCTGAGCGACCTTCGGGACCAGCCCGACTGTCAGTGTCCACGGTTCGGCATTATATGTCTTGCTGAGCAGAACGTACTGATTGAAGACCTTAGTATACAAATTCAGCGGGAGGCGACGAGAAGACCTGACGGAATTTTCCAAACGCTGTCCAACCCAACTGGATTGTCTGTCAGATTCTTTTTCAAAGTTAGGTCTACCGAGCTGTATGATTCCGAGTTAAATGTGCAACTGGGCCTCACGTACAGAAGAACAAAACAAAACAAAACATTATTATTATACCTACTCTAACAAAAATAAAATAATTATATCAAATTACGAGCTGTCTGGTGCTGGTGCTGCTGCACGCGGCCTAGCACGCGCCCTTCTAATAAATAAACTCAACGTTATAAATCTTCAAGCTCGCACTCCTACAGGATCCGCAGAACTCGAGGAGGTACAGAAAGAAAAACTTTGAAAAAGTACCAGGTATTTGTACCTGGTAACAGATGAAGTGCTAAAACTAAGTTAGTTCAACTGATATACTCGGTGGTATATCAGTTTATACCAGGTTAGTTTGTGTAGAGCGAGTTTACAATGAGAAGCAGTGGCTATTTATGATGGTGGAACGCACCCATTTGGTTGTTATTTTAATAGACAAATATTTTTATACTCATTATTAGTTTTAATGTCAGATTTAACCGGTATTCAAATTATAAATACGTAACAAAATAAATAGATGTTTTTTGTAAGAATATTTATTTCATTTTTGTTCGTGTCAAGTTTTTGGCACAAGTACTGCGCTAAAAAAGTGGTGCTTTTGATCCAATGTACCAAATAAACAATTCCATATACGATGTAGCTTAGAGTTCTGCTTGGGAAAGGAATTTGCGAGCGTGAAGACATATACATAATAAACTATCTTAGTATACATAATAAACTATCCTACTTATCTACTCAAAAGTAAGCTAACTAAAATGTCTGCATCGTATAATTAAAATGAAATATATTGAGAACCTTCCTTGTTCACATGGCGGACCTCGTCGTCTTGAAAAAAGGAAGGAAGATTAGTTTATAGAATATATTATGAAGTTCAGAAGAATGCCAATCCATTAGGTATTAGAATATTCAGGGTTTGAAAAAAAAAATTTGCATAAAGATTTTTTCCAAGTCGCCACAATTTTTAAGATATTCCCGAACTACGATTTAAACTTCCAATAATCACAAAATATTATAAATTGGGATCGTGTTAAAATTATGTATGTTGACGCCCTGTCTCTTTCCTTCAAATTTCAAATAAACATCCCCACAAACCACAGAGCGACATATTTTTTTAATTTTAGTTATTTTTTTTCAAAAAAAAATAAAGTAGGCAAATAAATAAAATAATACCTAGGACGTTCGCGCGGCACAACAATTTTTTGTATTCTTCTCTCTGGCCTAGGCGAGGTAGGACCATTTTTAATACTTTTTTTGGATGACCTTTGGCTGTTACAAAATAAAATATTAATAAAAAGAAATAACATTGACATACAACAAGTTTACAAAGTATTTTTTTTATTTATAAAATTAATAAGCAATCTAAGCCCTCGTATCTTCGTACTTTCTACATAAAAATTACTGCAAATTCAAAACTTTTTTTTTAAACTAATCACTTTTTTTACTATGAATAAACTGAGTCAAATATGTGAGTCAAATACTATGTTACAACAAATGAGTGCAATAAAATACTTGAATTTGAACAAGCAGAACTCCAAGCGATGTTTTCTGACATCGCGTCATCTTCAGCATTACTGCTGTCTTACAAGTTGAGAGCATATTCGTAAGTCATAATTTTCTTAGCAGACTCTTAAATGTGCACAAGCAAAAGCTGCTGTGTTTTTAATTTAGTTTAGTTAATAGCATAAACCTTTTTTCTGAGGGTGGGATATCATCAAATGACTCCTCCGGCTCTGGGTGGAGCGGAAGGGAGTGTCAGACTCTTACTGACTAACCCCATCCATGTTCCTTCTTTAGCCCTTTATGTTCCGGGGTAGCGGTAACCCTTTTGGACAATCCCGCTTACCCGGCAAGCTTTCATACGAACAACATACACCTTAGTTTGGAAACTTTCTAAGCAGTAATTCAGCAATCAATCTAACCTCACTGGCGTTCCATCGAATTGTAACCACGGCTTCTCATCGTTTACTACACTTGTGGTGGCAAACGGTGGACAGCTTGCTACATCACTAAATGACAACACATTAAAGAGAATCTGAATTTACATCCGTAGCTCGACTATGAATAAAATTTGGGAGTGTCGGTAATTGTCTTCCAATATTAGTGACCCATTCGCGGTGTTGTCTGGCGAAAGAATTGTGTTTGTAGTCACCAACCAGTCGTTAGATTCTGTAAATATCTCTCCATGAAAACTTGGGTAAAGTGAGCGTGAAGCGAACTCTCGTTCTATTTAATAATAGGGATTGACACTAATGACAGCTCATTTTAGACTCGCTTCACTTACGTTATCACGGTGCGATTGTTACAGACTAGCACCACTGCTTAGCAAGGCGGGATGATCACGCCAGGACCATTATTCGCTACGACAACCTACGTAGTCCGCGTTAATGGAAGCCAAAAAAAGCGTGTTCATTAGTTTTAAATTACATTATTTGAAACAAGATCGGCGTAAGATTGTCGTAGAATCACCTTGAATTTGAGACGCAACGATATTTTTAAATTCTGGGTTACGTAGTAAATCAGGGCCCTAACGTAATTTTTGGGAGTGCAAGCGCAGGTGGCTTGAAATACGATGGTAAATGTAAATCTGAAATCGCCAACGCGTCTTGAGCAAGTGTGGTGATCAATGCTCGTGCTTTCTGTATCGCATACATAGGTACCTTGAGACCTTTGGCCTGCAGTTGGACAATAATAGGCAGGTATTATTATACGAAGGCATTCTAATAAAGCATACTAGGCCCGTATAAGACCCGCATTTGTGGACTGAGTTCGGTCTCGTTTTGATAAAGGCTGAACTCGCTCTAAAAGTGTCAGTTCATTTATTTTTTCCAAATGTATGAAATTTAGACACTGATAAATTTTCATAGATCTTGGGATTCTAATTACGTTCAAGATTTGTCAGGGTCAATTTTCCAAAACAATATGACACTTACAGCTCTTGAATGCGGTGTAGAAGTGCTGATCGCGTTCAGTTTTATTGGTGAAATTCGCCCTAATTCTGTTATTATTAGAACCCAACTTGGTGAAGTCTACGGACAGTTAAGGGAATTAAATGTTTTTAAAACAAAGTAAATCAGATATTGATATTATACACTAGCAACGCCCCACGGTTCCGCCCGCATAAGTCTGGATCCCGTGGGAACTCCAGGATGAAAATCCTAGTTGAGCTGTTTTTACGTGATTGAATAACAAACATAGATAGAAACTTTCACTTTAGGATATGTCAGATCAAAGACAAAAAATAAAATAAATAACCTGCTGGCATCACAACCCGTGCAGTCTCGGTGGTAATGCGAACTGTAGAGATTGCAAAAAAAAAATATTATTAAAATAGGTACTCTGCTTGAAAATACAACTATGAGTGTACCATTTTCTACATACGTTTGGTGAACTGGTGACGGCAATCTACAGCTATAAAAGTTGAATTATGGATAATTGTCAAGTATTGGAATCCCAAACCCAATATTATACAGCACAAAGTTGAAATTCCATTGTAAAGAAACTATTTAGAACTCTTTTATTATTTTGTAAAAAAAAAGGTCCTAAATAAAGTTTGTTCACTCAAATATCAACTTAGACTACATAGCACTAAAGAAGACAGTTAAGTGGCAATAAATGTGAATTATCCAATATTCTTATTTCAAGTATTCTAAGACGGATGTTTGATGTCGATTCGTTTAGTTGTTTTTTATTAAATTTGTAAATATGATGAAGGTCGACGGTGACAAAAACCGCTGCGTAGTAAGTACCCCACCAATGATCCCCGCGATCACATGAATTTGTTACTACGCAGCAAGCAGCCTCATGTTCCATAAAGAATCGAGAATGGAGCGAAGTATGCGCAGGCGGCACACGGCCTTCAACTACAACGACCTGCTTTATTTGTTAAAAATCATTAACAAAGGTAGTATAACTTGTGGCTTCATTTTGATTTTCAGCCTACAGCCATTCGGGAACGAGAATTTTATATTTTTATTTAGCTTATGTTGATTTATAATCATTAGTAACAACAACTTAACTAATTACAATCAACAAAATTTATACATAAATGAATGATGTGACACTACATTTACTTATTAACATGGTTTCGTTTTCATACTCATTATCTTGATAGTATCAATATCTAAATATACGTCGGTACTATTGATTTCATATCACACAATATTGATAATGATAACCTTTTTTTTTACTTGCGTTACATTCTCTTGTGTTTGGGCACTGTAGCAATGATATTACATACAATATACACCTTATAATATAAACGATAAGGTCTAAAATAGTTTTCTCCTAAGCTAAAAATGAGATAGAAACATGGTGACTATAATATTTAAAAAAAAACACAACTGTCACCTTGATTTCCATATTCTGCCTTTCATTTTACAACTGCAAACAATTTATAATTACTATTATAAGTATAGTCTTGGCATGTTTTCTTTTTTTATTAGTCTCACTTCAATCTATGTAACCATATTTGTGAATAAATGATTTTGAATTAGATTTTTTACAATACCTATTGTTTAGCTTATTTCATCACCAAAAGAATTTCCAGATTATTATAGATTATTCTTTTTGGGACCTTCTTTTTTTTTCTTAAACTATGCACTTACCAGCCTTGACCAGGAGCTAGAGCTCCGATTTTATATTTCTTCATCATAGCTCTGAAACAAAAAATCTTTTATACTTTAGAATTTGCTAATAATGGTGCCCAGTTGCCATATAGTACATGGGACTTGCAACATAACTAGCGGTATGGAATGAACTGGTGAAGGTGGCTGTTTAACACTTTGGGGAATTACACGCGTTATATTTTTCCAGTAACATACAACGCAAAATGCTATAAAAAAGGCCAAAAAAAAACAGTATTCGCTAAGAACTATAACCCAACAATAAAATAAAAGTTTGTTTGGGGGTTCGTTATTTTTGCCTTACCTTGCATCTGCACTGTGGCCTACATCATTAAATGCTATTGTGCCATCCTGTCCTGCTGCCTCCAGTAAAGGGTCTTCCCCACCAGGATGCTAGAAATGAACAAAAGGGAAATATTTTATTACTCCTCTTAAACCTGATCTGATGATGTTTGCATTTCTTAATAATATTTTTGTATTTTTTTCTTTAGATTATTGATTATTCACACTTCAAATTTACATACATCTGTGTAGCCCTGGCTCTTGTACTAAAAGTTGCTGTATTACAAGGGCCAGACTAACCGTGACTCTTTTAGCTTTCTCAAAGCTTAGCTAGGGCACCGTAACCAAATTAGTTTTGTTAGGCTAAAACTATGTCCGACAGAGGAGGCCCAAGGTCCAGTACCAGCACCAGTCGGGGGTTGCGGAAGTATCATATGTTCCCGGGAGCCCCAGCTTAGATGGTACACAGCGGTGGTTTCCAGCCAGTAAGAATCTGACAGGCCGTTCTGCCCCCCAGGGCGGTATCCATGCAAAATTTCCTCCCCAGAACATAAACAAAGACGTAAGGTGTGCATTGATCATGTTGGGATACAAACTGACATTTCAATATTGCTACATTTTATCAAAAGTACACATCAGTGAATCTCACTGGCATTTACAGCTGCTGATGTCATACTTAAACATTTACGCAATACTTTAAAAATATATCTGGGAAACCATTATCACAGATGTTAAATATAACAAGCAAATTTATAAGGTTGAAAACTTATTCTTATAATCTTATGTAATAAGTTTACCATACTGATAAAAAGAAAAACAGATTATGTAAGTATTCAATTATATTGGCTGTCATAATATTATCTAACTGATAAAGAGGATACAAATTTTAAGAGGACATGATGCAATCACAGACTTTGTTGTGAACCGTGACTGAAGAAGTTTTATAAAAATATGGCTGTAATTTTAGTTTATGTATCTTGCGGTTGAATAGCAGTATCTTCAGCAGTTTTTACTCATGTGAAGCTTATTTATTATTTAAGTTAGAAAACACGACAGGTGATATCTTAGTATTCAGAAACAGTTGGAATTAAGTCAAGTTTCTAAGGTACAATGGGGTTGACATATCCGTGTGGATAAAAAACCCCTAATTAAAAATAAAAAAGTCATGTTGCTGCTCCTTCTACAATATTTAAAACCACAACCATTCAACAGGTGATGTTTACACGAAATTCGCCGATATAATTTTATAGAACTTATCGGTACTAGATTTCCGTTAAAATAAATAAACTTGTACAAAGTAGAATTACGAAATTTTAATTGTTTTAAAAAGTCCGATGGATTGTCAAGGTTTAAGGCTAGGCACAAACTCACCGGCCACAGAAATTGGTGACCCAGCTTCAAGCAGTTTACATACTTTTTCATACGTTCTGTATGGATTCCTGCCACACATATAGCTAGGAGGCGGCCACCCACTACAGCAGTGCTCGTCACCAGCTACGATACTTAGATACTCCTTTAATTCTTACCTCTGCTAGAAATGATGTGACATCGTAAACATCGTTGCGATACACCATCCACGCGCTTGTTCTGGTATTGTGTCTTTTAACTTCATCTGCCGTTAGAACTTTTGACATTTTGAAAATAAATTCTTTGTAGATTTGTAATTTACGAAATAAATTGGACCGAAAAGAGAATAAATAAATGACAAGGTTAATAACCTTTGCGAGGAAAAATTTAAGTCACTGTCATAAACAGACAGATGATCGCTGTTGACTGGTTGAGTGGTTGCGTCTACAGGAATTTGTTCTGTGGTCTACAGATTCTCTTTCAACCAATCCGGTGTGAATGTCATTAGGTAAATCATACACGTTTTGTTTGCCCCTTGTGTCGATCGTTGTGAATTTATAATAAAAGGTTTGAAAAAACCATCTTTTAGTAAACAAATCTGAACACAAAAAGCATAAAGTAATTTGTGTCAGCAAAAAAATATTCAGGTATATTCAGGTATATATTTTTTGTAACCTGTGTCACGCCCTTGCGCTATCTCCTGTTCTTATAGCCGTTTGGGGTCGTTGGGCCCGAGTGCGCAACTCCTTTTTAAGGAAATTTCTCATTGACTGGTCGACACTTAACGTGACCAGAGGACTGGCTTGTTCTTTGGCCAAATAATTAGTATTTCCATTCAACGTGGCAATTCTCATATATATAATAATTACTCTGTGGTGGCAATGCTGCCTGTCTTCTGGGCGCGTTTCCAGATGACAGTTATGTGGACGAGTACTTCGACGCCTAGTGTAGTTTTCGTTCTTGTATTTATTTGTATAGTTAGTTAGACTATCTAACTAACATTTTATTTTTGGTATAAGTTGTTATTATAATTTCTTTTCTATTAAAGTTATATGCAAAATACCTTAGAGCCAAAATAGACACTAAGAAATTAGCGTTTAATTAATGCTATACAAAATATCCATGTCCGTCACATCACATGTGTCAAATTAACTTGAAGTTGATAGATCAACAACATAACCTAAAAAAGGTTGTTATTTATTTCTTTCTTCCGATTGCGAAATTTGAAATAAGTCGTCGTCTATTATGTTAATAACGAATCAAAAATCTACTAATGGCTGAAGAAAGGGACTTCAACGATCTTCTAGACGACATTGTCCTCAGTGAGGAGAGAGAACATAAGGAAAGTTATGACCAAGGCTTTAAAGCTGGAAGCGAAGCAGGAAACCCTGAGGGTTATCACTTGGGATACCATAGAGGAGCAGAACTAGGCCGGGAGTTGGGTAAGATCATTTTTAAACTCGCTTAGGTACAGTTATAACCTTATTTTTGGGACCATAAACTTATAGTATAGTCAAAGATCACAAATACGCAGGTGGACAAGATTGATGGACCATTTATCAGGCTCTAGGCTGGCAGACATGTGCACATGTTAATGTAGCCAATTGAATGTACTTATTTTGTAAATTATTAAGTTTACTAACATAGGCTAAGACAGTTTATACTAACACTATAAAAATAAAAATTTGCAATATAAATAAATACTATTCCAAAAAATATATTTTTCTAATTTCCAGGCTACTATCTAGGTATTGTGACACACCATATTAACATTAAGGAGGAATCTGACACGAAGTATCCTACTAAAATAGTAACACAGCTGACCAAAGTAAAAGAGCTCATTGATGCATTCCCGAGATCTAACTCGGAAGAACATGATATATTGGGCATGGCGGAGACTATAAGAGCTCAATATAAGAAAACTTGTGCCTTACTAAAGATATCTTCTACCAATCCTTATGATGCAGGAGTTTCTTTCTAAAGATACCAGTAAGTACTATTATTATGAAATCTCTTAATTAAAAGAGTATGAGTCCATGGCTTTTTTAAAATTAAATTTAATTTTGTATTGTTGTTTTCTTTTAAAGCTTATAATTAACGTTTTTTTTTTGTTCTGCATCAATCTTACATGTTGATTTCAACATCAATGATGTAACCCTGTTTTTGTTACCATATTTTGGTGAGTGTCCATGGAGTTTCTTGGCCATTCTTCTCCCTACTGCCTGCTTTGGAATGGGCAACTAGCTTGATATTTCTGATTGACCCTTACAATTCAAAAGTGCTTGTAATTGGTTTATTTGAAATAAATGCTTTAAGTTTAGCAAAAAAAAAAAACTATAAGAAGCCTTTTACTTTATTTCAGCACCATCAATGAACTCTACAATTAGTAAAATCCGTCACCACATAGAATCCATTACCAAATACTTGTCACCCCTACTGCCCATTGCTAACTGTCATATGGTAGAATTTCTTACTCAAAACCATTGGGACAGACTAGTGCCAGGCCCCTTGAAAGAAACACTTGATGGTTTGGAACTGAATGAGGCGTTGGATCAGTTCTGGAGCACTGCTGGTGGGCAAAACACAAAGGGTATGTTTAAAGTCCATTTTTTGTATCAATTATTTAGCTTATTATTTGCTATATTGCATTAAAAATATTCATAACACCTGGTTCTCTGTCTTCTTTTCTATCATTTACAATAAGTAATGAATTGAATTTAAAATACTCTCAATATCCCCCATATTGAGGGTATTTTAAATTCAGAACTGAACTGTGTTCTATCTTCTTTTAAATAATTAACTAAACATAATTTTAAATACCTACTCCATATTGAGGGTATTTTAAAATTCAGTTTGCACTACAATTTATTTTTTTGTAATATTTTTGTAAATACTAGTTATTATGTACAGACGCCAGCACATCAAGCTATTCCAAACTGTAAAATTTTGCCATTTCAAAATGAACCTTATGATTTTGTAATAAAGTTGAAAAACTATCAAAGAAATTTGACAGATTGGAGTAACTTGATGTGCTGGCCTCTGTACATCAACTTAGTTTACACTATCGCCCTACCGCTTAACTGATTTCGTTACTGAGGTAGCTACGCGGTGCGGGAATTTGGCGAATTAGTGAAATCTTGCGTCGCATCACCATCCTAGTAGTATATCACACTAATATTATAAAGGCGAAAGTTTGTGAGTGAGTTTGTATGTTTGTCCGCCCTTCACGTTCAAAGGGCCGATCGGATCTGGATGAAATTGGGAACAGAGGTAGTTTATGACCTAGATTGACACCTAGGACTATCCCGGTAGTAGGTTCCCTTGGTATAATTTGGAACAGAGGTAGTTTATGACCTAGATTGACACCTAGGACTATCCCGGTAGTAGGTTCCCTTGGTATAATTTGGAACAGAGGTAGTTTATGACCTAGATTGACACCTAGGACTATCCCGGTAGTAGGTTCCCTTGGTATAATTTGGAACAGAGGTAGTTTATGACCTAGATTGACACCTAGGACTATCCCGGTAGTAGGTTCCCTTGGTATAATTTGGAACAGAGGTAGTTTATGACCTAGATTGACACCTAGGACTATCCCGGTAGTAGGTTCCCTTGGTATAATTTGGAACAGAGGTAGTTTATGACCTAGATTGACACCTAGGACTATCCCGGTAGTAGGTTCCCTTGGTATAATTTGGAACAGAGGTAGTTTATGACCTAGATTGACACCTAGGACTATCCCGGTAGTAGGTTCCCTTGGTATAATTTGGAACAGAGGTAGTTTATGACCTAGATTGACACCTAGGACTATCCCGGTAGTAGGTTCCCTTGGTATAATTTGGAACAGAGGTAGTTTATGACCTAGATTGACACCTAGGACTATCCCGGTAGTAGGTTCCCTTGGTATAATTTGGAACAGAGGTAGTTTATGACCTAGATTGACACCTAGGACTATCCCGGTAGTAGGTTCCCTTGGTATAATTTGGAACAGAGGTAGTTTATGACCTAGATTGACACCTAGGACTATCCCGGTAGTAGGTTCCCTTGGTATAATTTGGAACAGAGGTAGTTTATGACCTAGATTGACACCTAGGACTATCCCGGTAGTAGGTTCCCTTGGTATAATTTGGAACAGAGGTAGTTTATGACCTAGATTGACACCTAGGACTATCCCGGTAGTAGGTTCCCTTGGTATAATTTGGAACAGAGGTAGTTTATGACCTAGATTGACACCTAGGACTATCCCGGTAGTAGGTTCCCTTGGTATAATTTGGAACAGAGGTAGTTTATGACCTAGATTGACACCTAGGACTATCCCGGTAGTAGGTTCCCTTGGTATAATTTGGAACAGAGGTAGTTTATGACCTAGATTGACACCTAGGACTATCCCGGTAGTAGGTTCCCTGGGTATAATTTCCGACGTTCACGTGAGCGAAGCCGCTGGCAGACGGTAGTACAGTACCCGGTGATAAATATTGCACATCGACCTCTGGAATGAGACGATCGGCTAATTGTCAAAATGTTCAAAATATATATTTAGAGTTGTTAACACCCACAATACACAGTTGTTACAATAATTTAAAGTTTTACTATGGCATCTTTAGGAAAAAGAGGGAAACCTTTACGAGGTCAGTCACAGAAGTCGATGTGCAATATTTATCGCCGGGTACTGTAGTTAATATTTGTTAAAGTGGAAATAACATCTCTTGGAAATAAGGATTTCAATATTGAAAAGGTAGGTAGGTATATTTTATTTGAGAATGTTGATCCACAACCACACCATACCATTTTTACAGATAATTCCAACCTCTCCGACTGGATACGCACCGCCCGCTCGCACTGTGTGGCTGTCAACAATGAGTACTGCCTGTCTAGTGAACAACTGCAGGAGCGCATCAGAGAATGGGGCGGAGACATCAGACCTGAGATACGGGTCAAAGAGTTTATGAGTAGCAAGAAGAGTTATGAGGTAATGGGCGAACATTTTAATTATTGATTTTTGTTAAAATTGTTGCAATTATTACGACTGTTACGTTCATTGACAAAGGTTCACACGTTTCTACAAAAGTTTTTACAAGTGCTGCTTGTGAAATGTAAAAAGTTAACCAAATGTTTACTATGTTGATAAACATAGGATACGTACTTAGACAAAGAGTTTAATTATAATAAAGGTTTCATAGAAAAGCCAGTCACTTGATGAAAAAGAAAAAAAAATGGAGATGGGACACACAAGTTCAGGTTGGCACATTCCGTCTATCAATATTTATTGAACAACAAAGCTGACCCGAAACTATTCGGCTTGTGCCGTTCGACAGATTTCGTTCGTCATCTACCTGGATTCGGCACAAATCGAGCTAAGTACGGCAAGAGGCTGTTTCTCCAACACATGTATTCGATTTTACAGCCCGGCTGTGCCGAATCATTCTGAACCGAACATGTATTTAACACGCCTTACGCAATTACTAATCACCGAAACACCCACTCAGGTACAAACAATGTCTCGCCTAGTAGCCTCCCTCCACTCCGCTTGCAACTCCACTTGCTGCGTGGAAGCGGGTGGCGGGCGCGGCCACCTGCCGGTGGCGCTGTGCCTGGCGTACGGCGTGCCCAGCCTCACAGTGGACTGTGACGCCGCCGCGGTCGCTGCAGGCCCGAACAGGATTAAGATTATACAGGTAGGTTAGGTTACTGGGTTGTGGAGATCAGATAGGCAGTCGCTCCATGTATAATACTGGTATTCATCTGCATCTGATTGGACTGGAAGCCGACCCCAACATAGTTGGGAAAAGGCTAGGCAGATGATGAGGTAGGTTAGGTTAGGTGTGACTTTCCAACGTTTGTGGCCAGTATTTGACTGAATGGATAAGTGATGATGCTTGCCCAGAAACGACCTATTTATTCAAAACATTCAAAGACTCCAAAGTTGCTTGAAAAATACTCCAGCAAGAATTTTCATTCCTTGTGTAACTTTCGGCGTGGTTATTGTTAGATTATCGCTCCATTCTCGCCTATAGTGATGTCAAGCCCAAAACAAACAACAAGCATACCGAGGCACAATTTGTCCATAAGTGAAAAACATTAAATTAATTATGAAGTATCTTGCTCGAGCGCATATAGTCAAACATGTAGCAGCTTGTGAGTACCTCAGAAACACAACACACGCATAGTTTTTGTGCCTCTTAGAATATATTTTAGTGGGAATGGAGGAACAGGGTGGAAAGTCCCTCCATTAAAAAGGAAGGATCCTCCAACCAGACAGGTGTTGCGTCTGGCGGGCTACTGCCCGACAACTCTTAGTCGGGGCTGAGTATATGTTAAACTCGCGGTAAACTCTGCTTGCGCGATCTAGGATTTCTGTGACGTAGAAGTGTCATGTCAGCTTTTTGACACTTCGCTCGCTATCAGAGTAGTTCCTATGTGGCTGGATAGATGTCGCCACAATATCGTTCCAAGATTACAACTAGGAGCCTTTTCTAAATTGAATCTAAATAAAAATCTCAAATAAAATTAAATTTTACAGAAACAATGGCACGCTATAGCCAAGCGCATAAAGGACGGCAACGAAGAGCGAATGAGTGAGAGCATCAACAGAAACCTGCACCGGTTCGCGACCGCCTTCATCACGGAGCGTACAGACTTGACCAGGGTTGTGGAAGATAAGTTCCCCGAGTTTGCTGAACAAGATATAAAGCTGCTGCTAACAGGTAAGATTCCTATCTTATTTTCGTCCACACCTTACTAAGTCATTATCTGCCTAGCCTTTTCCCAACTATGTTGGTGTCGGCTTCCAGTTTAACCGGATGAAGCTGAATACCAGTATTTTACATGGAGCGACTGCCTATCTGACCTCCAGAACCCAGTAATTGGGCAATACGATACCCCTTGGTAAGACTGGCTGTCAGATTTACGGGCTTCTGACGACCCGTAACGACTGTCAAAGATGCACAAATGACAGCCGGGACCAACGGCTTAACGTGCTTACCGAGGCACGGAGGAGTCTCGTTATGTAAAGATGGTCACCCATCCACGGCCAACCTCGGCAAGCGTAGCTTAACCTGATGGATCGACCTGTGCGGCTGTTAGTGCTTAGCCACGAGCTCCTCCACCTTACTAGGTGTGAGCGAATATTAGAGTCGCCGTCCATTCACGAACTGACCACGGTATACGCAGCTTCACCTCGCAATAGACGTCACAAATGCAATATTATGACTGCTGTCATTCGGCCACTTTATACAGTTTCTTGAAGGAAAATTATCGCATTAATTAAACGTGATTGGCTGTTCATAAATCATTGAACCATTTGCAGCAGTTTACGGACGCTTGATATTTTTTCACATTATGTGGGATAGAATTAATAAATAACCAAATAAGGCTTTTTTTTTTTTTTTAAGGCTGGGAAATCATCCAATGACTGCTCCCGCTCTGGGTGGAGCGGAAGGGAGTGTCAGACTCTTACTGACTAAAACCCATCCATGTTCCTTCCGTAGCCCTTTATGTTCCGGGGTAGCGGTAACCCTTTCGGACAATCCCGCTTACCCGGCAGGCTTGGCCCTGAGGGGCCCCTTCATATGCTGACATCTCTTTGAGGCGCGCGTGGAACATATACGCGCCGTACGGCACGGGTCTGGTGCTGATCGGACGGTGAGTCACCCATTACTCACCGTCCGCAGGCCCGCGCCTACGGTGGCCGGGAGTCGTCACGTGGCTCCCGACGCCCGGAGCGTCTCCCGCGGCGGCTGGGACGGGAGGACCTTTCTCTCTCCCATCCCGCCACCTCCTTCGCGAGCATAACTTTTTCGCAGAAGGAGGTGACTGCCTCCAACCAAATAAGGCTGAGCTCACTGACTGTAGTGGAGCACGTACTATACGGTTTTTTGTTAACCAGTAAGTGTTTAAAATTAAATGCTTGGCTTCTTGAGCGCGTTTCGGACGCCAAAGAAGCGTTTAATGTCTGCGTCCATGTTCAAACAACTTTGCTCTTCATGCATCTGGAAATAAAGTATAATATTCAATATCCTCCATTGTGTTATGCACTAAGCATTCATTACAACATATAATTCACTCCATAGGTCTCCACACATGTGGCAACTTGGGCCCAGATTCCCTCCGTATCTTCATATCTCAGCCGAGCACCGCTGCGGTGTTCAACGTGCCCTGTTGCTACCACCTGCTGAGCGAAGGTGTTGATGGCAATATGTTTGACGTGTTCCAGAGGGAGTATGGCAGCGGGGAAACTAGTCAGGGGTTTCCTGTGTCGGAGTGTATGAGAGGTAGATTCCTATACTTGAATTTTGAATCTCAGAAAATTATCTTGTTTATTGAATTACAAACTTTATGGCATACACAACAAAGTTCAAATTGAATTGCAACCAAATATTTTGGAGGAAGTTTTTAAAACAAAGGGAAATTTAAAAATAAACTTTGAAGCACGAAACGCTGCAGTAAATACATAAGTAAGAAAGGCCCGGTGTACACTTGGAAAGGATCAGCGCGGCGTGGTTATCACTGCTAAACAAATATCAACGTAGTTTGCTTAAAAATAAAGTTGAGAATAAATTATCTAAGAAGCGCGCCTCTTTCCTCATTATCGCGCTCTCGAGCGAATGAAAGTTTATTTACTTTCAAGTTTATTAGAATTCCCGTAGGTCGATATTGGTTAGCCAGTGATAACCGCACTGCCCTTCGCAAGATTTGCGCTGGCTTAAGTGGCGCCAGCATGTAATTATTTAAGACACAATTTTGAGTCAATCAGGAGTCTTTTCTTAGGTTATAAAGATACTTGCCACGAAATTATATGCATAATCTGCTCTCTCTCTCTCGCTCACTCATGTGGTGACCATGTGAGACATCCTAATCTATCCAATACTTCCCAGGGTATAACTTAGGCAGGAACGCAAGGATGCTGGCAGCCCAGTCTATAGACAGAGTGGTCAGTCAGAGACAATTGCCGTCCACCAGTTTGCTGTACAGAGCTTTATTACAGGTAAAATATCCTATACTAATAAATTTCTTGTTCAAGCCCACGCGTGGGCAAACCTGTTGTTGTCCATCAGATACCATTAGTGTGCAGAAGCAGTGATAACCTAGTGGTGTGACCGTCGGACTGCGAAATCTTAGGTCTCGAGTTCGAACCCAAGACACGCACCTCTGACTTTTCGGATTCATGCGTATTGAATAATTATCACTTGCTTAATAAACGGTGAAGGAAAACATCGTGAAGAAATAGGCATGACTGAGAATTATTTTACAACAGCATGTGAAGCTGTCAGATGCTACCCATGGGCAGCATAAAAACTCTGACACCAGGTTAGTTACTAACGACACGAAAAAGAAAAAAGAAGAAGTAATTAAACTACTGCATTTAAGTTTTTGAATTTAATTGTTTGAAGTTTTCATGTTTGTTGGTTTCGTGAAGATACATAAATAGGACACGCTATATAATTATTTATTTTCTTCCTCCAGGCAATAATCCAAGAGCAACTACCCAACCATAAAATCTCCGAAGGCAAACTTAAAAGGATTACACCGAAATGTCAAACATTCCAGCAGTATTTCAAAATGGCGGACGATATTTTAAAATTAGAACTGTATGACAGTTTACCGGAAAGTTTTTTTACAGATATACATAAAAATATGGATTGCCAGTGGAAAAAACTCGTGTTATTTTATTTAATAAGATTGTGCTTAGCGCAGGTCGTTGAAAGTTTGATATTGTTAGATAGATTAATGTTTTTATTTGAAAATGGTTTTGAAAACGTATATTTGGTTAAGTTGTTTGACCCTGTTTTATCGCCGAGATGTCATAGTATTGTTGCTGTAAGATAGCTGTAAATATTTTAAAATATTCCTATTTAAAGTGATATTTATACAAAGCATTTCCTGCATAAATGAAGTGTTGATAAACAAATATAATTTTTGATTATGTATAATAAAATTACTGAAACTCCGTTTTATGGTTTTTGTTTTCATAACAAAACATAACATCACGGTTGATTTCCCCGAAGAGTTAGGCTGAAGGGATGCCTTTTTCTTTTGAGGATGAGAAATTTTCAAATGACCTCTCCCGCCCAAGGTGGAGCGGAAGAAAGTGTCAGGCACCTACTGACTAAAACCCATCCATGTTTCTTCCTTAGCCCTTTATGTTGCGGGGTAGCGGTAACCCTTTCGCACAATCCCGCTGGAGAAGGGAGTCCCTATAGTACACTGTACACCCACACTTGAGGAGTAAATCATCAAGTCCCATTTAATAGGGGGCGAGCTTATTGCCACCGACCGGACCCAAACGCACACTCCGGGCACCCACTGAGGAGTTCCTAATGGAACTTTCCCCGACCTGGGAATCGAACCCAGAACCCTCTTGCTCAGCACTAGCGCTTGCGGGCAACAGACTAACGAGATAGTTTTGCTTACATAATAATCTCTTATGTCAACTGCTAAGATATAAACATGAATATAATTTCTTTAAAAAAATCGATTTACAACGAGGTAAGATTTAAAGAAAACCCAAAAGTTCGTATTAATATGTATGGATTTACAATCACTTTGTTAAAACTATACTAATACTAGCTGACCCGACAGACGTTGTCCTGTCTTAACTACCTTACATATCCTACCTACTCTACCTACCTACCCTACCTACCCTACCTACCCTACCTATCCTACCTACCCTACGTACCCACTTTTTTTAAATGTAAGAACCTTCTCCTGACAATAACAAACACAACAAAAAAAGAATTAGAGAAATTGGTTCCGCTGCTCTCGAGATTTGCGCTTACCAACATATTTTGCGATTCATTTTTATATTATAGATTATCTTTGTAGAGATGGGTAGTGAGGGCTTGCTACGTCACAAGTATAAAAACTACATACTTGTGACGTCATACCACATTTTGACTCAATGTATCGAAGTAATCTTTGGATTACGTAAAAAAAGAAAAAATACGTGTCCAATATTTTTTTATAATCTTGCTTACGAACTAATTAAAAAATTTAAGTCATCCCCATTGCCCACTAATTGAAAACACCTTATTCACTACATAGTAAAAAAAGTCGCTTTCTCTGTCCCTATATCCCTATGTATGCTTAAATCTTTTAAACTACGCAACGGATTTTGATGCAGTTTTTTTTAATAGATAGAAGGGGTGATTGAAGAGGAAGGTTTATGTGTATAATTTGTCGACATATTATTATGCGGGCGAAGCCGCGGGCGGGAGCTAGTTTTGTATAGTTACACACGAGCTGTGCGTTCAGATGTCGATTGTGACTTAGATTTCCGATTTCTGCGTAACTGCTGAAAAAGTTTTGATTGCTGAACAATTTCGTGAATCGAGCGCGAATTGCGTTTCTTGTAATGCGTTTAGTTTGGACTTGTTTTGTTTTGTGGACTTGTAAGTAGTCGTTGCGAGACCTCATTTGGCACTTCCCCTCCATGTAGGTAAAACAAGAAATTCATGTAATCAGGACCTGATCCACGACCTCTTAAAGCAGTATTATTTTAAATATAAGTTCAGTGTCGGATTGAAAGCGGGATTGTCCGAAAGGGTTACCGCTACCCCGGAACATAAAGGGCGGAAGGAACATGGATGGGTTTTAGTCAGTAAGAGTCTGACACTCCCTTCCGCTCCACCCAGAGCGGAAGGAGTCATTGGATGATTTCCCAGCCTTAATAAAAAAAGTGTCGGAATGAGACGGAGCTAAAGGTACAGGAAATATTGCTCCATCTCGTTCCCGTTTTGAAGCAATATTAAAATAATACTACTTCGTCGGCCGGCCCCCAGGTAATGCAGTCAAAGAACCCTTCCTCCAAAAACTTTTACTTCTATGTACAGACGCCAGCACATCAAGCTATCCCTGACTGTCAAATTTTCTCAATTAAAAATGAACCTTATGTGTTTGCAATAAAGTTGAAATACTATCAAAGAAATTTGACAGATTGTGGTAACTTGATGTGCTGGCCTCTGTACAACCGCGGGCCTTTGCGGTTGATGACTTTCGACCCTTATGCCCCTAGTAAGGGGGCGTCCATAAATTACGTGAGATATTTTAGGGGTGGGGGGGGGGGTCGAGTCAAATCTCATCTAATCTTACGTTGGAGAGAGGGGGGGTCTCGGCAAAAATCACGCAATTTGTTTTTCTGATTGAAACAAAAAAAATATATACTATTTTGGTCCATTTACTCCAGATTGTTCATGCTTAAGATTTAATCATAAGCGTAATCATAATACGATTAAGATCATTCACATTTTATTCTTCTTTTCATAATAATAATCCAACGCGTTTACGTAAGAAACCCACATTCTGAAAAATCTCACGTGAGATTGGGGGACGGGGGAGGGGGTTGAATAAAATCTCACGACATCTCACCATACAGAAAATAAAAAAAAACACCTCACGTAATTTATGGACGCCCCCTATAAGGTTCAAAAGTGGTCCACTGCGAGTGTCCGCGATGGCACCTACCTATCACCATAAGCACTGGCTTTCGGCGATACCTCCGTAGTATTCAACAAGTGAGAACAAATGATTGATAGGCAGGTACCTTCTTTATTAAATAGATATGTTAAATCATATGGTAAGCCCAAGGAGAAGTCCCTTCCCACTTACATAACATTCCCCAACGGAAAACTTCCTCATGACTTAAAATGGCCACGAGGGAAATACGCGGGTGAAGTTTTCTGAAAGAGCCTAACAATCTACCTACCTACGTATATAGGTATATGACTTTGATGGCTACGTAAAGATACTGCACGTTGTTTGGTAAGTACATAATATAGTAGGTAGTCATTTCACGTACCTACAGCTTCATAAATAAGATTTATCGTGTCGTAAATCTATATTTCGATGTACGGTCGCTAGCGCATCAAGTTATACCAAACTGTCAAACTTCTCCAAATGATTTTATGCCTTAAAGCATTAACAATTAAGTTCAAAATCGATTGAGACAATTTGACAGTTTGTGGTAACTAGATCGATACAAAATCGTCATTTTTTATCAAAATTGAGACTGTTTATTTTGTAAATACGTACCTACCTACATTTTGTAGGAACCCATGTTCTATGTTTGGGGGTTGTGGTTTCCGCACTCACTTCAGTCCTTTAGGCGGACTATTGTGCGCAGGCCATAGCGTCCTTCGGTGGTAATTCCACTGTGTAGTACATCTGTGTAAGATCTGGGTGTTCCGAGGGTCTCTGTTCTGATCAGTGTGACGCCTGTGCATTCAAAGAGCACATGCGCGACGGTTTTCTCAGCCACCATGCAGGCCCTGCACAGAGGACTGTCCGTTATGTCTAGTAGGATCCCATAGTACCTATATATTCAAATTAATAATTTTAGCATAAGAGTAGGTAACAAAAAGCCTAATAATTTATGTTATAAAGTTAATTACAACTTTAATACAGAAAAGAAAGGTTAAAATGTTAACATTATTCGCGGGCACGGCCAGGTTTCTAGCAAGTTTTAAACATAAAAGCGACAATACAAAATGTCATAAAAGTTTATTACAAATGCGTGATACCATAAACATACCTAAGTACCTACTACTTACTTATTAATAAACAAGGAGTTGCAAAGGATTTTAGGGTCTACAAAAAGACTCCGGGCTGCTGAGAAATTCCAGATCGGAAAACTAATACATAACTTAGCAGGTAATTAATTAAACTTTTAAACACCTACTTAAGTAATAACAATTTAGCCACGTGACGACTCCCGGCCACCGTAGGCGCGGGCCTGCGGACGGTGAGTAATGGGTGACTCACCGTCCGATCAGCACCAGACCCGTGCCGTACGGCGCGTATATGTTCCACGCGCGCCTCAAAGAGATGTCAGCATATGAAGGGGCCCCTCAGGGCCAAGCCTGCCGGGTAAGCGGGATTGTCCGAAAGGGTTACCGCTACCCCGGAACATAAAGGGCTACGGAAGGAACATGGATGGGTTTTAGTCAGTAAGAGTCTGACACTCCCTTCCGCTCCACCCAGAGCGGGAGCAGTCATTGGATGATTTCCCAGCCTTAAAAAAAAAAAAAAAAAAAAGTAATAACAATTTTATTGACCATTCGGTTGGTTTAGGTGATATTGTTCCAGTCATTTAGGTGTAATTTTTTTAAAATATTATTCTCAAACATACCTTTATAATTGAGTATTTGTATCGGTCAAAAATAAAATATGAAATCACATGGAAAAAAGCCCGCTCGTCATAAAAACTTCCATCACCGTGCAGAAATTAAATATAATGCGACGATATAATTGTTAAATTGCATTTAATGCTAATAAGTATTCCATTTGAGTCTAAAAATCTGTGACGTCAAAATGTTATATTTCATACAAATCACGTACAAATGCCGCGTTTTGACAGTTCATAAAAAGTAACGTTATTGACTACCCTTTCAAATACCCAATTATACAAATAAACATACAACAATTCACAATATTTTTTTTACAAATTTACTAACCAAACTTTCTAGCTTTATGGCCCAAAGCGCTAGAAATCTAAACTAAACCTATAAACAACTTAACATACAAACTAACATCTATAGAGGCGTATTATACTCAGAGCCCATTGGCGGCACCACGGCATGGCAAGGTGTTTTTAGGCCAACATTGAAATTCTAGCTTTATTGCCATGCTTTTAAGTTTTATTTTTATTGGTTGCCTAAAAATACCTTGCCTTGCCGTGCCGCCAATGGGCGCCGGGCCCACATAACATTGAAATATCAAATTTATTGATATAGTAATAAGTTATATTTTTATTCATCGCGTGAATATACCTTGCGATGCCGTGCCGCCAAAGGACTGCTAGACATAGGTAGATCTCTCTCGCGTGTTCCAAAATGCCAATCATTCTTAAACCACTACTAAGAATTACCTATCACCTTGTTTAGCCAACAAAAATATCAATCAACTCCAACCAGCCCACGCGAGAAACTTTCAAGAAAGTCTGAAATAAAAATAGATTAAGGTCTACTATTTCAAGCGATCTTTCGGCAGAATGCGTCGTAATCGGTTTTAGTTATCAGCTGCCTACTCCTACATATTATGTGTTAATTCAAGTTCATCTGAAAATAAAACAACGTATCGGTAGAAATCGGTAAAATAAGAAAATAACCTCAACATTAATGAGAATTAAAGTTTTTCGTAAGCCATATTTAGCAGTGACCTGTAAAACAAGACCTCATACCGTAACATACCGTAACATACCATCATGCCGGTATCCTCCGAAGGGTTAGTCTTTTTTTTTTGAGGCTGGGAAATCCGCTCCGAAGCCGCTCTGGGTGGAGCGGAAGGAAGTGTCAGACTCTTACTGACTAAAACCCATCCATGTTCCTTCCGTAGCCGTTTATGTTCCAGGGTAGCGGTAACCCTTTCGGACAATCCCGCATACCCGGTAGAAGGGTTAGTCTGAGGTGTACCTATAGTACCTACACTCACATTTCGCCAGTTATGTTTAAGTCCCATGTAATTGGGAACGGCTTTATTTCCATCTGCCGGGCACAAGTCCGGACTCCAGACTGCCACTGAGAAGGTCCAGACCGAAAAAGACACTACCACTTTCAGAGTACACAACATTAACCATTTAAAAACTGCTACCTACGTATTTCAAATATTAAGTGAAAACATTTCAAGTCATCGAACTATACCTACATCGGTCGTTAAGTCCTTACCTTAGCGAAGACAGCTTCGTATTACAATTTCAAAATAGGATCAATAACAAAGCCTTAGATCCAGAATTATGTTGGGGTCTTAATTCTAAATCCGAGCGATTATACGAACTAACGGCAATATGACTTACTAATTTGGTGGTATTGTATTTTGAACCAAAATTTGAATACCTCAAAGAATAGAATGACCTTCACATGAAACTTCTTAGCGTATCGATGGCAAATAGTTCCAATCGTAGAAATATAAGATATCGATATAACGGTTGGCCCAAATTCAACTACCTTTTACCTTGCGCCGCATCATCTGTAACCTGAGTAAAACCTACGTGTGCATAAGTCCATATACCAAAGACACTAAAAGCATGCCTCTTGTCCACTATTAAACTCCGGGGTGTAAAAATATCCTGATAGTCACCACCAAAAACAAAATGACGGTTAACTACTTCAAGACACGGTCAGAGAGCGGAGTTTTCGTAGCTAAATTTTGGCGCCACATCAATTAATGACCCAGATATTCGATCTTATTAAAGTAACTCTGGCTGGTGAGTAGTTCATGGATGCAAGTGTGATGCTGAGCAGTGTTCGCGTCTTGGTTCTATTGTTACAGCATATAATAGGAGCCTCCCGGAATTTATATTTTCTTCTAGGTTAGTGCCAAAGACTCGTCTTTCTATTACAGGGAGCTTTAGCCTTATCAATGATACGGGGCTCCCAAGATATCGTGTGGAAACACGGGGTTCCCCAGTATATAGCAAGAATTATATTATCCGAAATCTCTAACTCTTGTTAAATGACCCGCGTAATTAATTAATACTGAAGCTCGTGCATTCACCACGTAAAATCACACAGGAAACCTATCCAAGTTTCATCCGCCCATCAAAGTAAATTTAACGAATCCGAGTCAGCTAGCATGCGCGAATTTTTAAGGTTATTTATTTCGTAAAATACAAAATAATACCCACCTTTTGAGCCTTGCCGTAGTCGGGTAAAATGGGCCCCGACATAGACACTTTGATTAGCACTAACTACGCCACTACATGATGTTATGTCATACTAATCCAGAGGCACTAACTAACACACAGGATTGAATACAAAACAATAACGTAACTTCCCAGATTCGGGGAACCAGAACAGCTATTTCAGTGATTGCTTGGTGATGAGAAAATCACAATTTAACTGGTACGGATCATGTGGGTGAACTTAGCAGAGCAGTTCCCAGCAGAGCGCAAAAAAACAAGAGTTCTATTCGCATGCGGAAGAGTTCTAGAGTTCTTGATACTTAAAAAAAATAGTTCTGGCGTTTTTGCCTGAAAAAAAGTCGAATGAAAATATGCTCTGCTAACTTCCGTTAGCAGATCACTTTTTCCAAAATTAAAATTAAAAAACTGTTTTAGACGCACAATGGTGAGTTCTATAGTTCCTTATACTTTTCCGAAAGAGTTCTGCCGAGCTAACCCAATAAAAAAATAAAACATAAATATTTACCTGTTTCTAGGAAACGTCAATCATTTTGCTAAAACAGGCATAAATAAGATAATTTGCGTATTTTCGTAGATTTTTCGGGCCATAATAAGTATACAAGAACCCAGTAACATAAAAAAATAAAAAATAAAGCAAACGTCTCTTAGAAGTATGATCAGAGCATGGTTGAAAAGCAAGATTTGTAGAAATCGAGATGTTATTGAGTGTTTTACTAAAAAATATCATAAAAAAATATTGAATGGCACTGAGGATCTGGAACTCCTCGTTTCCTGTTTCACCTGTACCAGAACTATCTGAAAACATGCAATTGGATCCCAGAACTCCCACTCAGATATCAGCAGAGCATGGTTGAAAAGCAAGGTTTGTAGAAATCGAGATAATATTGAGTGTTTTAGTAAAAACATCAAAGAAAATATCCAATTTCACTAAGGATCTGGAACTCCTCGTTTCCTGATGCACCTGTACCAGGACTATTCAAAAAGATGCAGAAGAATCCCAGAACTCCCACTCAGATATCAGCAGAGCATGGTTGAAAAGCAAGGTTTGTAGAAATCGAGATAATAGTGAGTGTTTTAGTAAAAACATCAAAGAAAATATCCAATTTCACTGAGGATCTGGATCTCCTCGTTTCCTGATGCACCTGTACCAGGACTATTCAAAAAGATGCGGAAAAATTCCAGAACTCCCACTCAGATATCAGCAGAGCATGGTTGAAAAAAAAAGGTTTGTAGAAATCGACATATTATTGAGTGTTTTAGTATAAAATATAAAAAAAAATATTGAATGGCCCAGAGGATCGAGAACTCCTCGTTTCTTGATGCACCTATACCAGGACTATCTGAAAACATGCAATTGGATCCCAGAACTCCCACTCAGATATCAGCAGAGCATGGTTGAAAAGCAAGGTTCGTAGAAATCGAGGTAATATTGAGTGTTTTATTAAAAACTTAAAAAATAAAATATTTAATGGCACTGAGGATCTAGAACTCCTCGTTTCCTGATGCACCTGTACCAGGACTATCCAAAAACATGCAGGAGAATCCCAGAACTCCCACTCAGATATCAGCAGAGCATGGTTGAAAAGATAGGTTTGTAGAAATTAGATATTATTGAGTGCTTTACTAAAAAATATAAAAAAAAATATTTAATGGCACTGAGGATCGAGAACTCCTCGTTTCCTGATGCAACTGTAACAGAACTATCTGAAAACATGCAATTGGATCCCAGAACTCTCACTCAGGTATCAGCAGAGCATGGTTGAAAAGCAAGGTTTGTACAAATCGAGATAATATTGAGTGTTTTAGTAAAAAATATAAAAAAAAATATTGAATGGCCCAGAGGATCAAGAACTCCTCGTTTCCTGATGCACCTATACCAGGACTATCTGAAAACATGCAATTGGATCCCAGAACTTCCACTCCGATATCAGCAGAGCATGGTTGAAAAGAAAGGTTTGTAGAAATTAGATATTATTGAGTGTTTTAGTAAAAACATCAAAGAAAATATCCAATGGCACTGAGGATCTGTAACTCCTCGTTTCCTGATGTAACTGTAACAGGACTATCTGAAAACATGCAATTGGATCCCAGAACTCTCACTCAGGTATCAGCAGAGCATGGTTGAAAAGCAAGGTTTGTAGACATCGAGATAATATTGAGTGTTTTAGTAAATAATATAAAAAAAAATATTGAATGGCCAAGAGGATCGAGAACGCCTCGTTTCCTGATGCACCTGTACCAGGACTATCCAAAAACATGCAGGAGAATCCCAGAACTCCTACTCAGATATCAGCAGAGCATGGTTGAAAAGCAAGGTTTGTAGAAATCGAGATAATATTGAGTGTTTTAGTAAAAAATATAAAAAAAAATATTGAATGGCCCAGAGGATCGAGAACTCCTCGTTTCCTGACGCACCTATACCAGGAGTATCTGAAAACATGCAATTGGATCCCAGAACTTCCACTCAGATATCAGCAGAGCATGGTTGAAAAGAAAGGTTTGTAGAAATTAGATATTATTGAGTGTTTTAGTAAAAACATCAAAGAAAATATCCAATGGCACTGAGGATCTGGAACTCCTCGTTTCCTGATGCACCTGTACCAGGACTATCCAAAAACATGCAGGAGAATCCCAGAACTCCCACTCAGATATCAGCAGAGCATGGTTGAAAAGCAAGGTTTGTAGAAATCGAGATATTATTGAGTGTTTTAGTAAAAAATATAAAAAAAAATATTGAATGGCCCAGAGGATCGAGAACTCCTCGTTTCCTGATGCACCTATACCAGGACTATCTGAAAACATGCAATTGGATCCCAGAACTTCCACTCAGATATCAGCAGAGCATGGTTGAAAAGAAAGGTTTGTAGAAATTAGATATTATTGAGTGTTTTAGTAAAAACATCAAAGAAAATATCCAATGGCACTGAGGATCTGGAACTCCTCGTTTCCTGATGTAACTGTAACAGGACTATCTGAAAACATGCAATTGGATCCCAGAACTCTCACTCAGGTATCAGCAGAGCATGGTTGAAAAGAAAGGTTTGTAGAAATTAGATATTATTGAGTGTTTTAGTAAAAACATCAAAGAAAATATCCAATGGCACTGAGGATCTGGAACTCCTCGTTTCCTGATGCACCTGTACCAGGACTATCCAAAAACATGCAGGAGAATCCCAGAACTCCCACTCAGATATCAGCAGAGCATGGTTGAAAAGCAAGGTTTGTAGAAATTAAGAGATTATTGAGTGCTTTACTAAAAAAATAAAAAATAAATACTGAATGCAACTGAGGATCGGGAACTCCTCGTTTCCTGATGTAACTGTAACAGGACTATCTGAAAACATGCAATTGGATCCCAGAACTCTCACTCAGATATCAGCAGAGCATGGTTGAAAAGCAAGGTTTATAGAAATCGAGATAATATTGAGTGTTTTAGTAAAAAATAAAAAAAAAAATATTGAACAGCCCAGAGGATCGAGAACTCCTCGTTTCCTGATGCACCTATACCAGGACTATCTGAAAACATGCAATTGGATCCCAGAACTTCCACTCAGATATCAGCAGAGCATGGTTGAAAAGCAAGGTTTGTAGAAATTAGATATTATTGAGTGTTTTAGTAAAAACATCAAAGAAAATATCCAATGGCACTGAGGATCTAGAACTCCTTGTTTCCTGATGCATCTGTACCAGGACTATCCAAAAACATGCAGGAGAATCCCAGAACTCCCACTCAGATATCAGCAGAGCATGGTTGAAAAGCAAGGTTTGTAGAAATTAAGAGATTATTGAGTGCTTTACTAAAAAAAAAAAAAAAAATACTGAATGCAACTGAGGATCGGGAACTCCTCGTTTCCTGATGCAGCTGTAACAGGACTATCTGAAAACATGCAATTGGATCCCAGAACTCTCACTCAGGTATCAGCAGAGCATGGTTGAAAAGCAAGGTTTGTAGAAATCGAGATAATATTGAGTGTTTTAGTAAAAACATCAAAGAAAATATCCAATTTCACTGAGGATCTGGAACTCCTCGTTTCCTGATGCAACTGTAACAGGACTATCTGAAAATATGCAATTGGATCCCAGAACTTCCACTCAGATATCAGCAGAGCATGGTTGAAAAGAAAGGTTTGTAGAAATTAGATATTATTGAGTGTTTTAGTAAAAACATCAAAGAAAATATCCAATGGCACTGAGGATCTGGAACTCCTCGTTTCCTGATGCACCTGTAACAAGACTATCCAAAAACATGCAGGAGAATCCCAGAACTCCCACTCAGATATCAGCAGAGCATGGTTGAAAAGCAAGGTTTGTAGAAATTAAGAGATTATTGAGTGCTTTACTAAAAAAAATAAAAAATAAATACTGAATGCAACTGAGGATCGGGAACTCCTCGTTTCCTGATGCAGCTGTAACAGGACTATCTGAAAACATGCAATTGGATCCCAGAACTCTCACTCAGGTATCAGCAGAGCATGGTTGAAAAGCAAGGTTTATAGAAATCGAGATAATATTGAGTGTTTTAGTAAAAAATATAAAAAAAATATTGAATTGAAAAAAACACTCAATAATATCTCGATTTCTACAAACCTTTTTTTTTCAACCATGCTCTGCTGATATCTGAGTGGGAGTTCTGGGATTATCCTGCATGTTTTTGGATAGTCCTGGTACAGGTGCATCAGGAAACGAGGAGTTCCAGATCCTCAGTGCCATTGGATATTTTCTTTGATGTTTTTACTAAAACACTCAATAATATCTAATTTTTACAAACCTTTCTTTTCAACCATGCTCTGCTGATATCTGAGTGGAAGTTCTGGGATCCAATTGCATGTTTTCAGATAGTCCTGGTATAGGTGCATCAGGAAACGAGGAGTTCTTGATCCTCTGGGCCATTCAATATTTTTTTTTTTTTTTTACTACAATACTCAATATTATCTCGATTTCTACAAACCTTGCTTTTCAACCATGCTCTGCTGATACCTGAGTGAGAGTTCTGGGATCCAATTGCATGTTTTCAGATAGTCCTGTTACAGTTGCATCAGGAAACGAGGAGTTCCCGATCCTCAGTTGCATTCAGTATTTCTTTTTTATTTTATTTAGTAAAGCACTCAATAATCTTTTAATTTCTACAAACCTTGCTTTTCAATCATGCTCTGCTGATATCTGAGTGGGAGTTCTGGAATTCTCCTGCATGTTTTTGGATAGTCCTGGTACAGGTGCATCAGGAAACGAGGAGTTCCAGATCCTCAGTGCCATTGGATATTTTCTTTGATGTTTTTACTAAAACACTCAATAATATCTAATTTCTACAAACCTTTCTTTTCAACCATGCTCTGCTGATACCTGAGTGAGAGTTCTGGGATCCAATTGCATGTTTTCAGATAGTCCTGGTACAGCTGCATCAGGAAACGAGGAGTTCCCGATCCTCAAATGCATTCAGTATTTATTTTTTATTTTTTTTAGTAAAGCACTCAATAATCTCTTAATTTCTACAAACCTTGCTTTTCAACCATGCTCTGCTGATATCTGAGTGGGAGTTCTGGAATTCTCCTGCATGTTTTTGGATAGTCCTGGTACAGGTGCATCAGGAAACGAGGAGTTCCAGATCCTCAGTGCCATTGGATATTTTCTTTGATGTTTTTACTAAAACACTCAATAATATCTAATTTCTACAAACCTTTCTTTTCAACCATGCTCTGCTGATACCTGAGTGAGAGTTCTGGGATCCAATTGCATGTTTTCAGATAGTCCTGGTACAGCTGCATCAGGAAACGAGGAGTTCCCGATCCTCAGTTGCATTCAGTATTTCTTTTTTATTTTTTTTAGTAAAGCACTCAATAATCTCTTAATTTCTACAAACCTTGCTTTTCAACCATGCTCTGCTGATATCTGAGTGGTAGTTCTGGGATCCAATTGCATGTTTTCAGATAGTACTGGTATAGGTGTATCAGGAAACGTGGAGTTCTCGATCCTCTGGGCTATTCAATATTTTTTTTATATTTTTTACTAAAACACTCAATATTATCTCGATTTCTACAAACCTTGCTTTTCAACCATGCTCTGCTGATACCTGAGTGAGAGTTCTGGGATCCAATTGCATGTTTTCAGATAGTCATGTTACAGCTGCATCAGGAAACGCGGAGTTCTCGATCCTCAGTGCCATTAAATTTTTTTTTTATATTTTTTAGTAAAGCACTCAATAATATCTAATTTCTACAAACCTATCTTTTCAACCATGCTCTGCTGATATCTGAGTGGGAGTTCTGGGATTCTCCTGCATGTTTTTGGATAGTCCTGGTACAGGTGCATCAGGAAACGAGGAGTTCTAGATCCTCAGTGCCATTTAATATTTTATTTTTTAAGTTTTTAATAAAACACTCAATATTACCTCGATTTCTACGAACCTTGCTTTTCAACCATGCTCTGCTGATATCTGAGTGGGAGTTCTGGAATTTTTCTGCATCTTTTTGAATAGTCCTGGTACAGGTGCATCAGGAAACGAGGAGTTCCAGATCCTCAGTGCCATTGGATATTTTCTTTGATGTTTTTACTAAAACACTCAATAATATCTAATTTTTACAAACCTTTCTTTTCAACCATGCTCTGCTGATATCTGAGTGGAAGTTCTGGGATCCAATTGCATGTTTTCAGATAGTCCTGGTATAGGTGCATCAGGAAACGAGGAGTTCTTGATCCTCTGGGCCATTCAATATTTTTTTTTTTTTTTTTTACTAAAATACTCAATATTATCTCGATTTCTACAAACCTTGCTTTTCAACCATGCTCTGCTGATACCTGAGTGAGAGTTCTGGGATCCAATTGCATGTTTTCAGATAGTCCTGTTACAGCTGCATCAGGAAACGAGGAGTTCTCGATCCTCAGTGATATAAAGTATTTTATTTTTTAAGTTTTTAGTAAAACACTCAATATCACCTCGATTTCTACGAACCTTGCTTTTCAACCATGCTCTGCTGATATCTGAGTGGGAGTTCTGGGATCCAATTGCATGTTTTCAGATAGTCCTCTTACAGCTGCATCAGGAAACGAGGAGTTCCAGATCCTCAGTGCCATTTAATATTTTATTTTTTACTAAAACACTCAATAATATCTCGATTTCTACAAACCTTTTTTTTTCAACCATGCTCTGCTGATATCTGAGTGGGAGTTCTGGGATTATCCTGCATGTTTTTGGATAGTCCTGGTACAGGTGCATCAGGAAACGAGGAGTTCCAGATCCTCAGTGCCATTGGATATTTTCTTTGATGTTTTTACTAAAACACTCAATAATATCTAATTTTTACAAACCTTTCTTTTCAACCATGCTCTGCTGATATCTGAGTGGAAGTTCTGGGATCCAATTGCATGTTTTCAGATAGTCCTGGTATAGGTGCATCAGGAAACGAGGAGTTCTTGATCCTCTGGGCCATTCAATATTTTTTTTTTTTTTTTTACTACAATACTCAATATTATCTCGATTTCTACAAACCTTGCTTTTCAACCATGCTCTGCTGATACCTGAGTGAGAGTTCTGGGATCCAATTGCATGTTTTCAGATAGTCCTGTTACAGTTGCATCAGGAAACGAGGAGTTCCCGATCCTCAGTTGCATTCAGTATTTCTTTTTTATTTTATTTAGTAAAGCACTCAATAATCTTTTAATTTCTACAAACCTTGCTTTTCAACCATGCTCTGCTGATATCTGAGTGGGAGTTCTGGAATTCTCCTGCATGTTTTTGGATAGTCCTGGTACAGGTGCATCAGGAAACGAGGAGTTCCAGATCCTCAGTGCCATTGGATATTTTCTTTGATGTTTTTACTAAAACACTCAATAATATCTAATTTCTACAAACCTTTCTTTTCAACCATGCTCTGCTGATACCTGAGTGAGAGTTCTGGGATCCAATTGCATGTTTTCAGATAGTCCTGGTACAGCTGCATCAGGAAACGAGGAGTTCCCGATCCTCAAATGCATTCAGTATTTCTTTTTTATTTTTTTTAGTAAAGCACTCAATAATCTCTTAATTTCTACAAACCTTGCTTTTCAACCATGCTCTGCTGATATCTGAGTGGGAGTTCTGGGATCCAATTGCATGTTTTCAGATAGTACTGGTATAGGTGCATCAGGAAACGTGGAGTTCTCGATCCTCTGGGCTATTCAATATTTTTTTTTTATTTTTTACTAAAACACTCAATATTATCTCGATTTCTACAAACCTTGCTTTTCAACCATGCTCTGCTGATACCTGAGTGAGAGTTCTGGGATCCAATTGCATGTTTTCAGATAGTCATGTTACAGCTGCATCAGGAAACGAGGAGTTCTCGATCCTCAGTGCCATTAAATTTTTTTTTTAATATTTTTTAGTAAAGCACTCAATAATATCTAATTTCTACAAACCTATCTTTTCAACCATGCTCTGCTGATATCTGAGTGGGAGTTCTGGGATTATCCTGCATGTTTTTGGATAGTCCTGGTACAGGTGCATCAGGAAACGAGGAGTTCTAGATCCTCAGTGCCATTTAATATTTTATTTTTTAAGTTTTTAATAAAACACTCAATATTACCTCGATTTCTACGAACCTTGCTTTTCAACCATGCCCTGCTGATATCTGAGTGGGAGTTCTGGAATTTTTCTGCATCTTTTTGAATAGTCCTGGTACAGGTGCATATGGAAACGAGGAGATCCAGATCCTCAGTGAAATTGGATATTTTCTTTGATGTTTTTACTAAAACACTCACTATTATCTCGATTTCTACAAACCTTGCTTTTCAACCATGCTCTGCTGATATCTGAGTGGGAGTTCTGGGATTCTTCTGCATTTTTTTTAATAGTCCTGGTACAGGTGCATCAGGAAATGAGGAGTTCCAGATCCTTAGTGAAATTGGATATTTTCTTTGATGTTTTTACTAAAACACTCAATATTATCTCGATTTCTACAAACCTTGCTTTTCAACCATGCTCTGCTGATATCTGAGTGGGAGTTCTGGGATCCAATTGCATGTTTTCAGATAGTTCTGGTACAGGTGAAACAGGAAACGAGGAGTTCCAGATCCTCAGTGCCATTCAATATTTTTTTATGATATTTTTTAGTAAAACACTCAATAACATCTCGATTTCTACAAATCTTGCTTTTCAACCATGCTCTGATCATACTTCTATGAGACGTTTGCTTTATTTTTTATTTTTTTATGTTACTGGGTTCTTGTATACTAATTATGGCCCGAAAAATCTACGAAAATACGCAAATTATCTTATTTATGCCTGTTTTACCAAAATGATTGACGTTTCCTAGAAACAGGTAAATATTTATGTTTTATTTTTTTATTGGGTTAGCTCGGCAGAACTCTTTCGGAAAAGTATAAGGAACTATAGAACTCACCATTGTGCGTCTAAAACAGTTTTTTAATTTTAATTTTGGAAAAAGTGATCTGCTAACGGAAGTTAGCAGAGCATATTTTCATTCGACTTTTTTTCAGGCAAAAACGCCAGAACTATTTTTTTCAAGTATCAAGAACTCTAGAACTCTTCCGCATGCGAATAGAACTCTTGTTTTTTTGCGCTCTGCTGGGAACTGCTCTGCTAAGTTCACCCACATGTACGGATCTACGTAGGATACTGCGGTTCGGGGAAACGACTGGCGATGGTAAAATGATCCAGTATTGTTTCCGAATTAGTAAAGTGCCACTTGTTTGTATGTCTATGTGTTTTTGAGGAAATGGTTTTTGGAAAGTATTGCTGTTTAGAGAATTTAGGTTGAATTCAACTGATAGGGCAAGAGAATGATGAGGTTGAATTCAACTGAGTGTGGATTTTTGTTATAGTAAAAATGATGTATAGGTAAAAACAAATTTCATCTGTTAAGAATGGTGATATTCCCTATGGTCACGTTAAATCCAGGTCTTATTATATATGATTCTAGGTTTACGATAACAACATAAATAGTTTATTCGAAATTCCATGCCGTCTTTTATAGGTGATGGAATTAATATCTACGTATATTAGATATCACGGTGCGTATCTCGTAAGTCAAAGTAAAAGTCATTGGTTTCAAACAGACACTTTTGAATACCAATTAATAAAAAAATGTTTTGATTCTTGTTGCAACTTCCAAAAGGAGGAGAATGGGCAAGAAACTCCACCGTACTCTTTCAAAATATTTTGTCTATGTACTCTAATCATAATATAATTTTAAGCGAAGACCTTGAATAAAATTATTTTGTCACAAAAGGTAAAAAGAACAAAATACAAATAAAGCAAAAACTATAAATTAATTAAGTGAATCTATCACTCACTCACATAATATTTAGGTACTAACATTTTTAAAGTAGACGATCTTCCGTTTTTTTAAGCGTGAGTTAAAGTAATAATAAAATAAATAAAATAAAATAAAAAGCCTTTTATTTCTTGCATTCCCTAGTACAATTTCATTTACAGTGTGCATGCAGAATAGATTAGAAATACCTAAATAAATTAAGATTTATGTGATTATGATTAGCAAATAATTAGAATGTAATAATAATATATTCAAATCCATTTCATTTTTGTAGTTTCATTTAAAAATGTATAAGTAAATTGATTGGTTGTTGATTTAATTTTTAAGTTAGTGTTATAATTTGCATGACATCTTACAGTAATTAATTTAATGTTTTTTTTTTTTAGCAAGAACCCTCTCCATGAAAGGTAAAGGCCTCCTCCAGAGAAGACCAGTATTCTCTATTCTCTGACGCTCGTAACCAATGAGTACCTGCTACTTTTATGATGTCGTCTACCCAGCGTGCATTTGGTCTACCTCTCTTTCTCTGTCCTAGTGGGCCTGTCCATTGTGTTGTCTCTCTTGTCCGTCTATTATCGCTTAGCCTCGCTACGTGACCAGCCCATCGCCATTTGAGCTTTTGCGAGTAATTGAGAGCGTCAATGGCTTGAGTTTTCTGTCTTATATGAGTGTGGCGGATCTTTTGGATTTTCCTTATTTTCATAATGCTCCTCTCCATATTCCTTTGGCTGGATATAATTTTGTTTTTTACTTTTCTGGTAAATTTCCAAGTTTGGCAGGCGTATGTTAATGAGGGCAGTAGGCAGGTGTTCATGACTCTCGTTTTCATTCGTATGGTCATTTTACTTTTGAGTATTTCTTTGAAGCTCCAGAATTAAAGTAATAACGGAACATAAAATCAATGTCATAAAAAACATAAACTAAACAATTATTATATTAGCGACGATACAGACGTATATCAATTCAAATGAACAATAATTTCCTTCTCGAAACACAAAACCCAACCAGTCCCTAGGCAGTTGTCCTTGAACGTTCTCGTCTACACGTGAAATTATTTTCGTACGCAGAAAGTTGTATAGCGTAAACAATAGCTACTCACACCTGTTACACGTAGTTGACGGATAAGCTGTCAAACAATAAGCAGTTCCCTTTATTATTTTTGTTTAGTTGTGTAGTTACTAAAATAAAGGGCCTATCCCGAGGTCTTCCGTCCTGCCAGGAACGTTCTCTTGCCCTTACAATCAATGTGCCAAGCCTTTTCCCAACTATGTTCGGGTCGGCTTCCAGTGTAACCGGATGCAGCTGAATACCAGTATTTTACATGGAGCGACTGCCTATCTCACCTCCACAACCCAGTAACTGGGTAATACGATACCCCCTGGTAAGACTGGCTATCAGATCGGGCTTCTGACGACCCGTAACGACTGCCAAAGATGCACAAATGACAGTTGGGACCAACGGCTTAACGCGCTATCCGAGACACGGAGGAGTCTCGATATGTAAAGACCCATCCACAGCCAACCCCGGCAAGCGTAGCTTAACCGATGGATCGATCTGTGTGGTTATACTTAGCCACGAGCTCCTCTCTCTTACCCTTACCCCACTTAATTTGGGGCCGCGCAACATGTCTTCTTCCATACTTCTGTCTTAGTCATCATCTCATTAGTCACCCCTTTCTAGCCATATCATCTTTCAGACAAACCATCTTTGGTCCTCCCCTACTCTTATAACCATCCACATTCATACTCAAAACTTTTCTTACTGTACATACTTTTCAACGTCCGTTCTATGTGCCGACTGAGCCTTCCGACACATGCTCTAAAACACACAAACACTGAGCCTAAACTGCCCACACAGTGTGAACAGAGCTTTGCAACTTATAATTTTCGTAGCATTCGTAGACCTACGCCTACGCTGCTACGAAAAACTACAGCTACGCAAAAAAGTAAAATATGCCTTTGAGCTTTGACAGCTAAACCGATAATCGTATATCATAAATCCTTGCGTAAATAGATGCATTGAAGTAAATAAAAGAGTAAAAACTGGTAAAAACATGATTTTTCTTACAAACGGGTCTAGTTAGTCGGAAATGTGGGTGTAAGAATGTGATAATTTATTTGCATAGATATAGTGTAGGCGTTTTGTCATGTATTTTAACTATATTTATTGGTGGAAAAAGCTATGTGCATAGTCAGAGGCATACATAACTGACCTTTACATAAATATTAGAAACGATTTTCTTTAGAAATAACGATGACAATTTTGAAAACACCTATTTCATTATGAAATAGGTGTTTTCAAAATTGTCATCTATGTATAGTATGATTTCAAAAATACTATGCTTATAACAATACACAATTTCTGTCAATATGTACTTTAGAAGAAACTAGCTTTAGATTGTGTCGTAAATGTAAGGTAGCACGGGACTATACGTATTACTTTCTGTTTTAAAAATAAATGCAAAGATTCTCCAAGGACCTGTCTTTCAAGGAAAAAGACACCAGAACCATCTATTATGAGCTAAAACATTATTCTTTTATCACAATCCGGCGGAGTTTCTGTTATAATTACAATCGTGTTAATTATAGCAGAAATTACGACGACTGTTTTATTTAAACAGTTTATGTTACGCAGTGCATATTAACGTTAACCTTAATACTGTATTTAAATAATGATTATTCAATAAACAACCAGAATTTTTACCAATTTAGAATTCACTTAGTTTGATGAAACCAAAGAAGATTAAATTAAAATTCCACGCATTCTTCAACGAACATGTTCAAGTTAAGTATTTTTTTATGTAGCCTACACTGTCCCACTGTTGAACAAAAGCCTCTCTTAAATCCTTCCAGACAATCTTTATTTATTTAAATTTACATCAATAGACCATGGGCCAAAGAATTCCAAAATACCTAACCGGTTTGATATAATCAGCCTCTAATGTTCCCATTACTAGGACACAGGTCTTCTGTCTTCGAGTGGGAGTGGGCTGTTACTTAACACGCGGGCCCAGATCGGGTTGGTGGATGTCAGATGTCCTCGAAATTTTTAATCTAGGACATGCCGGTGTCCTCACGATGTTTTCCTTCACCTCTTCGACAGCAGTGGTAATAAAATTGTTTTCATACAGTAATGCACCTACCTGGGTTTGAAGCTACAACCTACAAGTCATAAGTCGGGTCCAGTTACCACTGGGCGAGCACTGCACTGCTCTTACTGGGAAATCAATTTCGTCGCCTACGATCAAAATCAAATCATAATGCAAATGTAAGCTAAACGAGGTACTCCTACATTCGAGCAGGTTTAATTATAGGCATAATGAACGTTTTCAACCCGTAGGCGGCATGACAGGACTAAAATTTAGGGGCCATTGTTGTGATGTCCACCCTCGGGAATTTTACAAATTAATTTATTTGTCTAGTTTCTTCTCATCTTCTAACTTAGGATTTCTTGAAAATATAAAAATTTAACGGACGCAAAGTCACCAATATTCAAGTGGAAAATAAAATCTGGCTATTTATATCGTATAGCTTCTGCCCGCGGCTTCTCACATTTGGGACTAAACAACGCCTATTTTTTTAACTGACCCCTCCCGATCTGGGTGGAGCGGAAAGGAGTGTCAGACACTTTCTGACTAAAACCCATCCATGTTCCTTCCTTAGCCGTTTATGTTCCGGGGTAACGCTAACCCTTTGGGATAATCTCGCTGAGGCCTCAACAAAGCCTAAGTTGCTCCTTATAACATCAGCTATCTGAAAGTGAAAATCGGTCCAGTCGTTTCGAAGATCAGCTGGAATAAACAAAAATGTTTTTTTTTTGTTATAGTAGTAAGTACCATATAAACTTTCTTATGCATTTGCGACATCAGTTTGTGGCCCAGTGGTAACGACTTACGGATCGGTACGAATCGGATGCGGTCGTGAGTTCTAACCCAGGCGCGCACTTTACTTTCAGTAAGTAATTCATCACCACTGCTCTCAAAACGGTGAACGAAAACATCGTTAGGAAACCGGCATGTCTTAGCCATCAATGTGACATCTACCGACCTGTACTGGAGCCAAGAGGTAGTTTGTGGCCCGCTCCCTCTCACATAGAGGAGGCCTGTGTCCCAGCTGTTATGCTTATCTTATGCATTTTGAAAAACCTGTCATTTAGTAATTAAAGACACTTCAATTTTTATTTATTTAGTTTTAGTTACGCTGACCCCAAGTTACGAGAGAATCATGAAATTTCAGCGTTATGCCCCGGGCTCCGGTACTACATAATACAAATCCGTATCCGGTATATCGTGAAATACACTACGAACAATAATTATGTAGTTTACTGCTTACAGCTATTTGTCATAGGCCGCAGTCTGCGGCGTAGGCCGACATTGTTTAACACAATACAATACAAAGTCTTTGTTTTACGATGTAACCACATAACCGGTGGGGGCTCCTTTACTATAAATCCTGTAGATAGTAAAAGAGACATCAGAATCACCGGTATTATTGCTCAAGCTGTTTTGTCGTAGCATCGTCTACGGCGTAGGCCGATATCGCCTCATTGTGGTTTATCGCATTGTGGCTGAGTAACCACATGTCTTAGGCTGTAAAATCTCACCGTGTAAACTTAGGTGAAGTAGGCCATAAATCCTTAACATCAAGTGGAATGATAGCTTACTGCAGCTAAGTTTTCATGGCAAGATTTGTTCGGCTGAAGAGTACAGGAAAGTTGAGTTTAAAGATATTATTGCTCTCAGCTGTTGTACGAAAGGGTTACCGCTACCCCGGAACATAAAGGGCTAAGGAAGGCACATGGATAGGTTTTAGTCAGTAAGAGACTGACACTCCCTTCCGGTTCACCCAGAGCGGGATTTCCCATTTGATGATTACTCACACTTTAAAATAAAACTGTTGGTCGTAGTATCGTCTACGGAATACGCCGATATTGTCTAAATCTAAGACAATACCACCTTCAGTTTTACGTAGATAATACTCACTTTTAGTCGATGATGATTCTTAAAAAGTAAAAGTTCTTTTACTTTTTAAGAATCATCATTGACTAAAAGTGAGTAGGTATTAACTTAACATTGAGAAATTCGGTTTCTCGTAGCCTCGTAGAGCACCGCCTACGGCGTAGGCGGAAGGGGTACTCACTTAGGTACGTATGTTTTGACGGTGGATAATTTTGTTCATTCTGTGACTTATATTCTGTGTATGCTCAAAATAGTATTAAAAGGGAGATTTAGTCATGATTGCTTATAAAGTGTCATAGTCTATGGCGTCGCCCGATGATTCTAAATCAATGTGCAAGATTTTATAATTCTGGATTTTAAATATAGCACATCAAGCGTGAAAATCTTCAATGGAAGACATCTAAAGACAGATTGTGGGTGAGATTCTTTGCTTTTTCCTTATTTTGAAAATTCCACTGACCTGACTGAAGGTTAGTCACGCGTAAAAGTTACCTCAAGGCGAAAATACGACCGAAAAAAGATATTTTTGTGCATCCTTATATTCAAGTAGTCGGTTTACAATACATAACATATTTGCAATGAAAAGGTTCTATTTTGGTCTAACGTAGTATTTACAAATAATTAACGATCCTTTGTGGGTCTAAGTGCCATTTTATCCACAGATAACTTAACTTTTTTAAAACGATTGATAGCTTTCTGAAGGAGCTCGTGGCTAAGCAATAACATCCGCACGGGTCGATCTATCAGATTAAGCTACGCTTGACAGGGTTGGTGACCGGATGGGTGAGTATCTTTACATAACGACACACCACCGTGCCTTGGAAAGCACGTTAAACTGTTGGTCCCGGCTAAGGGTATCGTCTTACCCAGTTATTGGGTTGTGGAGGGCAGATAGGCAATCACACCCAGTAAAATACAGATATTCAGCTGCATCCGGTTAGAATGGAAACCGACCCCAACATAGTTGGGAAAAGGCTAAGCAGATTGATTTAAAATTGATAGGCATTCTGGCTAGATAAAAGATATCAGTCAGTGTAACCTAGATACAGCTAAAAAATGTTAACCCATTACTTATTTTTCCATAAAAACCCTTCAAATCTCAGAAAAACTAACAGATTCGGGAACTATTCATTACCAACCAATCGCAGACATTCACGAACACGTAACCACGTGTCTCAACACATTACCTCCCACTCAACATAACCACTATTAATAGTACTCCGTATTTCATAATAATTGCAGGAAAACTATGCCATGTACTATTGTGTACCTACAGTCACGAGCACCAATATGTATACACCTAGCAATATTTACAAGCGATTTTCTCGTAAAATAACTATTTCAACATTAAAGGTAGGTACGACAGATTCGAAAATGCAATGTGTCCATAAACATACTAATTAATGATTAAGGAGAAAACTGCTTTTGAAATTAACTATAGTCCGTTTGTTATAACATTAGACAAATAACGGTTATCACCGTTTCGTTATTTTTATATAGACGTATATTAAACTCCGTTATTTCACGTTACATATGAAGCAATTTAACGTTATCTATTAACCATTTACATTAAAAAAACAACTGTAAAGTGCAGTTATGTCAACAATATTACACAATAACTGTCGTTATTTGTCTAATGCTATTATAAACGGAGTATAAATATATACATATTTTTGCTCGTGACTGTACATAAGCTTAGGAGACGGTGGCTGTCTGTCTATGTTACTAGATTTAATTATGGTTATAAATTATATACCACTTGTATGTTCTTTGAACAGTCATTTGTGAAATGCGTTTACCTATTAACTTATCGTGGGCGTCTTAAAAGGTGACTCAAGGTGCGAAAATGTCAAGTGAAGGCTATATCCTTCTATGCGAACGTATGCTTTTTAAAGGTGGTAAAACTCATTAAATGAGTCTGTCTCTTGTGGGTGGAGCGGAAGGGAGTGTCAGACTCTTAGGCGAACACACGGCACCGCTCGACCGCGCGGTTGGAGCAGTTTGCGGTAGAAACGAGCACCGCTCGACCGCGCGGTCGGGCGGTGTACGTGTGTTAGGCATCAACGGATTTCTTAGAGACCAATGTGACATGAGATCCGCTTCACTGCCTACCGCCGCGGAGCGCAGTGACGTGTGTAAATCGCCTTACTGACTAAACCCATCCATGTTCCTTCCTTAGCCCTTTATGTTCCGGGGTAGAAGTATCCCTTCCGTCAATACCGCTGAATAGTTCTGTATTCTATCAAAATAATGAAGATCAACCACCATATAACATCACGCTGGAATTCCCGGAGACATGGATAGAAGAGTACAACCATTTCCCAGTTACATTCCAGTTTATTTTGATATTTTTTGTGTCGCTACCTTAATTATATTCTACGGTACTGAAAACATACCAATAAATGTCGACTGAAAACACAAAACCTACACAAACGTATCGTGCTCACGTTGTACAGTATTGTCAGCCACACAAGTCAAGTTAAAAGGTTACATATGAACTATGCCTAGATAAGTACTGGTTTTACCAGCCTACCTTACCCACACTGTATTTCCCTCAGGAGTACCACAACAAGTGTAATATAATTACTTAGTTATACAAGGTTAAACTTTCAAGACCGCGCTAGAGTGGACAAAAATCTTAATGAGTCATCTATTTTTTTATTTTTTTTTGAGGTTGGGAAATCATCAAGTCACTTCTCCCGCTCTGGGTGGATCAAAAGGGAGTGTCAGACTCTTACTGACTAAAACCCATTCATGTTCCTTCCTTAGTTCTTTATGTTCCGGGGTAGCGGTAACCCTTTCGGACAATCCCGCTTACCCGGCAGGTTTCGGCCCTAACGGGTCCCTTCACATGCTGGCATCTCATTGAGACTCGCGTGGAACACGTACGCGCCGTCCGGCATGGGCCTGGTCCTGATCGGGCGGTGAGCTCGTATGGGTCATCTACTTAATATAAATGTTAAATAAATAGGTGACGCACAGCCTATACTCCTGCAGCTAGTACTAGACGCATAAAATGTTGTGCAAGAGTTCCATATACAAATACATCGAAGGTGAACAATGCTAGCAACATCTATGCAGTTTTGAATACGAAACATGTTGGCTCTCTGATTGCTGAGCAGACCAACCTTTTCAGTGGGTGTTATTAACATTTCCTAGAATGCGGTTACATAGCCTATAGGCACATATGTTTTATAAAGGCGGTCACACACGGTACGATGCACCGTGAAAGTTTGCCTATACAGTCCACAAAGTGAACGTTTCGGTTTAAAACTGTCCAACTGCCTAGAACTTTAGTCAAGCTGTGTAGTTCTGAATATTCACATCGGGTTCTACAATTGAATGCAACGTGTAACCTCATCATATTATTCTAACACAGTTTCACAGATATTTACGTAGGATTTTAACAGAATAACTGTAAAGTTTAAACATTTTTTGACAGTTATTTTTATTTTTAGACCTTATACATATATAACAAACTTTGCGCTCCTGATGAACTTTTTTATACACTTTCAGCCCAACTCTTATCAATTTATGGGTCGAATAAAAAAAACAGAGTTAGAATTTTCAAATCCTCCTTAGTGCTCGCCTTTGTTTCAAAGGGAACATGTGCAAAATTTCAAGTTTCTAGAATCTAGAGTAAGTAGTTCTGACTATGAATTAAAGGTTTTTATCAAGAACACTATTTTAACATTCAGTACTTGAGATCAACATTAATTATCTACTTTATATAACGGATTCAATACTTTCATACGAGTCTCTAACACATTCTTTTTTCAAAGACACATGGAATCCACAAAATGGTATTCCTTCCGGGAGAAGACCCTGAAATAAAAAGCATGAAAAAGTTGTTCGAGTAACGTATCACTAAAACATGACGATACTTTTCATGTTTTTCGACATGTTCCTGTCTTTTTTTTTTGAGGTTATTAAATCAACAAATGACTCCTCCCGCTCTGGGTGGAGCGGAAGGGAATGTCAGACTCTTATTAACTAAAACCCATCCATGTTCGTTCCTTAGCCCTTTATGTTCCGGGGTAGCGCTAACCCTTTCGGACAATCTCGCTTAATGTTCCTGTCTTGGCTTATCAATTTGCCAAATGAAAGTTCGGCGACACTTCAAAAAAGAACCAGTACCTCAGTGATAGAAGCTGAATAGAAAATAACGAGTAACCATGTGTAATAAACATGTAATAAGCAGTGGTCTAGACTGTAATAGAAGTCATTACGAATTTACGACAGATCAAAACGTAGCAACCAAAAATATAGTTTGAGACTAGGAGATTTTTGTTAACGACAATATGTGTAGGTGGGGAATTAGGTAAGTAGTGTATTAATAAAGTAAAGGGGGCTCGTGTATAAGTACTAACAGCCGCACAGGTCGTGGTGGATCGACCTGTGCGGTTAATCTACGCTTGCCGGAGTTGACAGTGGATGGGTGACCATCTTAACATACGAGACTCCTCCGTGCTTCGGGAATCACGTTAAGCCGTTGGTCCCGGCTGTCATTTGTGCATCTTTGACAGTCGTTACGGGTCGTCAGAAGCCCGAAAATCTGACAGCCAGTCTTACCAAGGGGTATCGTATTGCCCAGTTACTGGGTTGCGGAGGTGAGATAGGCAGTCGCTTCATGTAAAATACTGGAATTCAGCTGCATCGGGTTAAACTGGAAGCTGACCCCAACATAGTTGGGAAAAGGCTAGGCAGATGATGTATTAATAAAGTCAGCTGAAAATTTTGTTCAGCGGGATTGTCCGAAAAGGTTAGGAAAATGTGTCCACCCAGAGCGGGAGGAGTCATCTGATGATTTTCCATCATCAAAGAAAAAGCTCATAAAGTTCATCGCTGGAAATGGACCTTTCCCAAACGTCGCCACAACAACCGGTCCTGGACTGCTCCACATCCACGTAGCGGCATTTATTATAAAAACTTTGTGGTCCTAACCACACTACGCCTTCCGGAAGTGCTCAACTGCTCACCATTCGAGAACCTTCGTTCACAAAGGTAAATTTTTAATGAACTGGATTTGATTTTTGTTCCAAATGACCTTAGTAAAACCGCTAAGAAATTGTGTACAAGCCATATGCCCCATAATATTACCAATCGGAAAAATATATGTAATCTTATTTATTATTTATTTATTTATACTTACACCCACAATCCTGACAGGTGACCCCATAATGCCCATTAGGGGTGGAACTTCAAAACATACCTACTTCTTTTATGCTCAATTTCGTTATGAAAACTCTTATGCAAAATTCCATTAGACCCAGCGGGGTAGGCCTTGTCTGGTTGTCTGTCAGTGAACGAATAAATGGAATTAAGATTTTGAGTAAGTAGATGTTCCAAATTCTGTCCATTTTCGTGTATGGCACATCAAGTTATTCAGATTTCGTTGATAGTTTTTCAACTGTATTACAAAAGCATAAGGTACATTTTCAATTGGGAAAATTTGACAGTTAGGGATAGCGTGATGTGCTAGCGTCTGTACCTACATCTATGTTGTGAGTAGTGGTGACCACGTGTGAGCAGCAAGGGCCTATTGGTTTCGACCCCAACTTGCGAGTTTAACCCAGCCAGGGACTTTACTTCGTGTCTTTATTTCATCACCACTTCTCTCAAAACAGTGAAAGATAACATCATGAGAAAGAAAAAGAAAGAAAATACGTTTATTTGCGGCAACCATGACGCTGTTAAAAAACAAGCAATAAAAAAACAAGTTCTTGGGAAATATGTGTCACATCCGCGCAAAACGGCCATCGCTCAGCATAATGCTTCGACCCCATGCTAGACGGAGCCACAGCGCTGATTTTCATCTACAGCCGGCGTTCTTTCTTTCTTTTTCGTGTGGTTAGTAACTAACCTGGTGTCAGAGTTTTAATGCTGCCCATGGGCCTCTGACGTCACGTCCTAAAACCCAAAAAATCGAAGACATATGTCATTCAGCAACCCGCACTGGACCCGCGTGGTGGATTAAGGCCCACGCAGTCTCACAGAGAGGAGTCCTGTGACCCAGCAGTGGGAACATTATAGGCTGAATATGCATATGGTACATTTGTCTTTCTTATACTGTTATTGCGCAGTAGGTTCTTCAGATAGTCAAGGGTACAGGAGTACCTACCTACATATTATTTTTTTGAGGGTTGGAAATCATCCAATGACTGCTCCCGCTCTGGGTGGAGCGGAAGGGAGTGTCAGACTTTTACTGACTAAAACCCATCCATGTTCCTGCCTTAGCCTTTTATGTTCCGGGGTAGCGGTAACCCTTTCGGACAATCCCGCTTACAGTACCCACTGACATTCAAATTCTGAACAACAAAGAATTAGTTAAGTATTGGTACCGAAACTCCTTTCTTAAGTTCTACAGTCAATTGATTTTCGGAATCACGTTGCCATGTGCTTGGTAGATTGAAAGCAAATTTTTGTAGCGCTAACTTAATTCGTAAATACATACGCCCACAGAATTTCTAGAGGGCAGCGTAGGTACCGTGTAATCAAATAATTCCGTTCTTATATCTTTGGCAGCACACCGTGTAATTACGTTCCTATATGTGCGCATTTTACAAAAGAAAGCACTAAGTAAATGGTAGCATTAAACAATCTTAATCACGCATGTCGTAAATGCTATTTTGATTTGAATTCTCTCATAACCCATAATTAAATAGGTTACAAGGAATGCTTAGTAAACATTAAATCAATTTAAAAAGTGCAAATGAAACCACAAATTAATAATTCTCGATAAAAAATATTGTTGGCAAAGGTTTTTTACACAAAAAAATGTAACTGATATCAATTTCTCCGAGGTTATAGAGGGGGGACATATTGGAATTTGATTAAACTCGATGTCGATGTATGTAATCTATTAGAGATGTGACAAATGACCATTATTACTCATAAATAAGGGTCGTTGCGTTTTGTTTTCTTCGTGCCAATAGTGGGTGTGTTTTAGCGCGTAAATTGTTGCGTCAACATTTGTAATGTTTTAATGAATTACATTTCGTACGAAATGTGAGGGTTACCACGTTGTGAGCATAAAAATGGGTCCTATGGCCCTTGCTTACTTACAACTAATTATTATTTTGTGTATTTACTAATAAATAATGAACGAAATGGGTCAATGTGTAGGTTTTGTAAAGGTATTTTTGTCATAAATTATTTTCAAACTTATGTACCTATTTATAGTGCTTCTTTCAAATCGTCTCCGTATTCACTAACACGTTGCGACACCTAAACGAATGCAAAAGAAATATGAAAGCACGCTGTTGGAATTTCACCGTTCAACTCAACGACGAAAGTTTAAAATCCTAGTGCATAAACAAAATAAAATGAAAGACTTTCTTAGACATCCATCCTCTGCTTACGAAACTGCGTGCTAAAGAATAACATGAAATTTGCGGTAATTAGCTTATAGCCAATAATTATTGACTGCCGTCGTCCTAAAATGATAATTATTTCTTACTTACCACATAGACGTCAACGTGGTGCGACGAGAACTTTTTTCTCGGAACTCGGACTTATTTAAACGGGCATGCGGGCCTAATTTCTTCCTCTCGCGCCCGGCCCTGGTGCAAGCCATGGTCCGGAGCGAAAGGGAGTGTGAGGCAGTCACTCTGCAAAGCAGTCATGCTCGCGAAGGAGGTGGCAGGATGAGAGGTTAAAAGGTCCTACCGTCACAGCAGTCATTGGATGATTTCCAATCCTCGAAAAAAAAGGCCTAATGTTTTGTAAACATTTTCACAATTAACAGTTTGAAGGTCATTCAAATCAAAAAGGTAGTTTCAAATAGTACCTATCGATACACCTGGAGTCTATGGAGACTGGAATTTACGTGTGTTATAAGTTATAAATACTCAAGGAAAAACTGTACGGTACGAATGACAAAATTGAATCATAATATATATACATTCGAACTATTTCCATGGATTACGGTCTTGTTCTGGTAGTAATAAGGGTTATTTTATCTAAATTGGTCGATCTAACGTCATTATATAAAAAAAATGAAATAGGTGCCCATTGTTTGGGATTTTACCTTCCTGATTTACCTAGTGTACAATATCAGTAGGTACAGAGGCCAGCACATCAAGTTACCACAATCTGTCAAATTTCTTTGATAGTATTTCAACTTTATTGCAAAGACATAAGGTTCATTTTTAATTGAGAAAATTTGACAGTTAGGGATAGCTTGATGTGCTGGCGTCTGTACGTCAATTTAATTATCTACACGTGTAAGTGACGCTTATAACAAAACAAAACAAATCACAGTTAATTTTAAACATTTTAACTGTTCATTATGTAATCCACTACAAAGTTTCGCTTTATGCTACTTTAAAGCTCAATTTGTTAGTTAGTATCAACTCGCGTAAACATTTTTATATTTAATTAATCAATTCTTTCTTTTTTTCAATTTAAAAACAACATAAAACTTAATTTAAAAAAAACAAGTAGGAAGATTTATTGGAAAGGTAGTACTTTCAAATAAATCCATACCTCTTCTCGTTCTGCTTACTCTACCACAAAATTAAGACCTAAAGCCTATTCAAATGGGATCCTTTTCTCGAAAAAGGCTCATCTGCGACACCTACGTCACAATTACGTGCGATACCCGAGCATAGTTACGTGCTACTTGGCCGAGGGCGGCACAGCCCTAATGTTATAAGGCGGGCCCGCAAACAGCGCTCGGCATTCGGAACGCAACGATGAAGCCATACGCAGCCTGCACGACCGCGGTGCTTGCTTTGCTGCTGGCCGGTTAGTTTCACAAGTTCTTTTTTTGAAATATTATTTTATTTTCCACCTCCTTTTGAGTTTGAGTTGTCTAAAAAAAGTTTTGTTACTTTTTCGTACATTTTCTAAAACTAAAATAAAAATCAAACATTTTCATTAAATAAATATTATTCTAGATATTTATTCTATTTGATTTAAATTATGTTAAAAAATAATCGGTTAAAATTAACAAAGAAAATTAGATTAATACTGGCTGGAAATTATATTCGAAAAGTTTTCACTTTTCATTTGTTTTATAAAACTTCTGTTGTTTGTATGATTTTAATTGTAGGTATGCATTTTTCATTGATCTTTTGCGTCCATTTTATACGCACATTTATTTTTGTGATTATCTTTTACATAAAACTTTAGTTTTTTCTTAATTTTCATAAGTGTTTTAGTCATAAGTTTGGAGCGGATTGGTAAGTAATTTAGATGATTATTTTAATGCGTCCAACGTCTTCAGTGGCAGCTTTATTAAGAATTAAAACATGATTTATGCTGTTATCTGAGTTGTTTCCTGGACAAATATTCATGATCTTAAACTCGCATACAAAGTTGACAACTCCGCCGTACCTACTTGTTGAATTCAACACTATTTATGACCGTGTCATCCAATTTATATAAAAGTATTAGTACATTGGAATGTTATTGACAAATTGCCGTGTCCAATTTTATATAGGTAACTGAAACTACTCGAATTTAGTTCTTCTACGACTCCAAATAAAATCGTGGCTGTTCATTTTTTACTAGGTACTCAACGGAAAGCTATCAATCAAATAAAAATAAAAAAATATTTTTTCGTATTCTGGTTGTCATTTAAAAAATTTATATCAAACAACGTCCTATAATAAAAGTTGTGTGTACCTATTTACCAAAACGAATTTTGGTGGTAAAATCCTTGTTAGGGCTACGTTGTTAATTACTATGTAATGCGATTTTGTCACATTTTCCATGAAATTAATGCCTACATTATCACGATGACGCACAAAATTAGGATCATAGGTATACGTATTATCCTTCTTCTAAAGATCGTTGCCTCGTGGAATAACGCTACTTAAAATATAGTATTACATACTCCGACGTATGATTAAATAACCTATTATGTTCTAGGATATAAATTCTGCAAAGAAGACCTCTTTCCTTTAATTAAAGCCTAGGTGGGCTAAATTGATGAAATAAACAAAATTTTAAAGGAATCTGTTTAGATCCACTGTTTAACCCATTAGATGTACGCCTGTCAGAAGCTGTTTGCTTATAAGAGCTCAATGATTTATACGGTTATATTTATTGTCGTTTCGAGGAATTTTTCTTACGAACGTTCATAGGTTCGTAAGAAAGAATGTTGAAAAATTGAGTTGGGGTTCATACGAGTAAATAATTCAAATATATAATTCAAAATAAAGTCATTTATTCAAACTAAGCTGAAAATGAACGTCAACAAGTGAATCTTACTCTCTTAATTACATATACATACTTTACATGCGTTACTTACCATTAAATCAATCAGGTTTTGAAAGTCAGTTGCATACTACCATCAAAACACAAAAAAAAATATTAAAAAAAAATTATTGTTGAAATCGAACTCGCGACCAACAACGCAGAAAAATTGCCGCCTGTACCTATACACCCAACAAATTTTATTACCAATCACACTCATAGGTATGTTATAACTTACTCTAAACTCTTGTAATTAATTCTGAAATATGAAAGCTATCTTAACGTTTTAGGAAAACTACCATACAGCATTGACAAAGATAAAAGATGCATTCACACAAATTCAATTTAGGTAACAATTGAACTATTAGTTAAGGTTAAAAGGTTTAAGCGGGATTGTCCGAAAGGGTAACCGCTACCCCGGAACATAAAGGGCTACGGAAGGAACATGGATGGGTTTTAGTCAGTAAGATTCTGACACTTCCTTCCGCTCCACCCAGAGCGGGAGCAGTCATTGGATGATTTCCCAGCCATAAAAAAAAAAAAAAGTTAAAAGGTTAATACCGTGTAGGATGCAGGCAGCATCTCATGGTGGATATTCCTGCAAGTAGCTATGCTAGGAGCACTAACCCAACGCTTGGTGGAATATGGCCCACTGCCTCTCACAGGGAAGAGGGCTGTGTCCAGCAGTTAGAGCATGGCTGATTATGCTAGGAGTGATGTCACGTCAATAGCAAACTGCGTAGTGGTCACACTGACCAACACTAGCTTATTTCTTTTTGTCTAGGCCGTTATATCATGTCGTTCCAAGTTCAAAAATCCGTGATTATCACAGAAATTAAGGACACATCGCTGCTACGCCATGTTGATAAATGATTTCATTTTTTAATAGGTTTTCATAAACACTTTCACAAATGAATAATATTTTTAAAACTAGATAGACTTCTATGAGAAGGAAGGCCGAAATAAACTCAGTGTTTAGTCTCTTTTAAAGTTCAGACATCAGGTCATATGAAGACCATGTAGGTTGGTGTCTGAAATGGTCTGATTGAATCATAAAAAAAATAGTTTAAAAAAACACGCTTTTTATAGAAAACCGAAATAAAAAATAGAAAATAAATTTTACTTTTTTAAAAGCGTGGGGTGCTTTTTAAGGTAATATTCACCATCACCATGCACCCCACGCTTTTTAAAAAGTAAAATTTATTTTCTATTTTTTATTTCGGTTTTCTATAAAAAGCGTGTTTTTTAGTTTTTTTAAACTATTTTTTATTTCCTACTTTTTAGTTCAAATTAATGTATTGTCATCGGTCCTCGATAAATCTACAAAGTTTGAATGAAATCTGGCCGTTTAAAGTGGGTGAAAATCGCGTCTAAAGGAGTCGGTTACAAACATACATACATACATATAAAAAAACTATTATCAAATTATTGCAATGTCATCGGTCCTTGAGACGTGTGCCAAGTTTCAAGTTGATCAGACTTTTAGAAACCGGTGAAAATTAAGCTCAAAGATTCCGTTACATACATACATACATAGATACAACCCGAGCTAATAAAAGCGTGTTAATAAAAACAAAACTTATCACTTAATTCTGACGTAATAAATTTATAGGTACATCTCTGCGTAACCTTTCGGGCAATTACAGGCGTAATGCTATGTTATTTTAAAAGTAATAAGCAGAATTTGTAACCCGATCAATGTCTACATATTAATTTCCATCGACACTCTGTCTGTAATTAGATTACGTGTCAATTAATACGTTCAATCAACTAATTAATACGTGCTTAGTCAAACAACAGCCTAATATCGGAACGAGCAAAACAAACGTGTAAGTTCGGGACCACCTGTTGGCTTAGCCTAGTTGCTACCTAATTCAAAGAGAACTTATATTGTGGATGATATTTTAATATGTGAAATGTTAGGAGTTAGTTTCGTTCTTATTTAGATACTATAGAACACTCGGGACTATTTATGGCTACAATCTAAACATGTCGTGACATTTGAATTAGATATTGTTTGGGGACGAATTTCAATTCCAGGCTAGGTATCTACTGATAAGCAGGATTGTCCGAAAGGGTTACCGCTACCCCGGAACATAAAGGGCTGAGGAAGGAATATAGATGGGTTTTAGTTAGTAAAAGTTTGACACTCCCTTCCGCTCCACCCAGAGCGGGAGGAGGCATTTGATAATTGCTTACCCCAAAAAAAAAAGGTATGTACTGGGAATTTCGTAGTTCCAGCATCGAACCCACACAACCTTGCTTCCAACCACTTAACTAAGCAGTTCAATATTGTTCCGTCTCCAAAGAAATAAAGATTATGTACCAAGTAGAGATAGATACAAAGTGCCACTGCTGGGCATGAGTTTCTGGGTTAGATAACCAGGGTCGGGTAAAGCGTTATCGAGTTTCCCATCTGGATTTCCTCAGAAGCTGTCCGGAATCTAGATTTGTGCCCGGTTGATGGTGAAAGACTCGCCGCTATTACATGGGACTTAACATTACTGGTGAAATGTGGGGGTATTGTAGGTAAACCTCTGTATAAGCCTTTGGGGTATAAGGGCGTGGTTTTTAGAATATTATGTTAAGAAAAAAAAACTTATGCGTAAGTAGCTGTTTGTGAGAGTTGAGTTACTAAGTAAACTAGGTCATTTTACGATGCTAAGCAGCGAACTAAAAAACCTTCTGAACGCCAGAGCATAATCGCACGAGCGTGCCCTCGGATCCGAGCCATGCTACAAATTTATTTCTTCTTGTTGCCATGAATTCACAATATTATTATTATTATTTCAGAATATCCATGGTGTCTTTTAATTTGTTTCATGTCATTAAATACGTACGAGAGCTTAAATGTTTAAGATATCTATATAAAAACTCATAAACGTAATTATTGAATTGTTTATTTCGTGTTATAGTGTTGTTGCCATTGTCACATATTTGTGTCGTTGGCGTACAGGGCATGTGCTTGCTTGTCACTTATATGTGGCAATGGGGTTCAAAAGGTTAAAGAAGTAAGGCTTTTTAAAGGGCACACAATAACGGATGAACACACATTCTCATGTTTTATTTAACACATACGCTGTTTTAGCGTAATGAATATTTTTAACGATTTTATACCCTTATTGAATACGAACCTATATAAGCTTTAGCAGAATTAATTTATTCGTTTGGACCCCGATCGGATTTAGGATATGGTAAAATAATAGCAGGCATCGCCCACAGAAACATAAACTCAATAAAATCTCGGGAAAGAGGCAATTAAGTATATCAATTTATTTAAGATACTTAATTCTTTAGAAGTAGGTACTGGTCACAAAAAAATATTAATTTTGCGGTGGAACCTGCACCAAATAATGCAAATAAACTGTTTTTTTTTCGTTATTTGTAGAAATTTAAGTGTTTCTAATATTTTTAATTTGATTAAAAATATAACAAAAAATTTAAACATTGATATAAAATATGTTACCTAAGAAATTATCCCTAGACTTTGTTGAATATTGTGTAATCGATATTTAAAAAATCTGTACATAAATATACATAGTGCGAATCTCTTTAAAAAATTAATATTGTTCGAACAATGAAAGAAAACTATTCAAAATCTAAAAGCTGTACCTACCTACTTATAATATACCTATCTAATTACCTACAGCTAGCATTATACTCCAGAATAATGTTTATTACAAAATATACCTACTCCATTTTCAATAAAAGTGCAAAAATAAGTCAATTTTGTTAGCCACAAAGCTTTCTACCTGACCCATACAAAAGATTGGCCCGTACATTTCCTTCACTAAATTAAAATATACAGGTATACTAATATTTGACAAGATTAAATTACGTGGGTACACAATATTGTAATGCCCTCGTCTACAGAAATCCCAGAAAGTATTATTGAACCTCTTACTCGTCTTGCAATCCTATACGCTTGTACTGTCTACCATCTCAGATTTATATTAAGACCGCTTTTTATATAAATACTGCTGGAATATTTTTATGTGTAATAAGAGTATTTGTCTTATGCTCAATAAGGTCAGATTGTGGAGGGTTCTGCAATTACAGTCATGATACATGATCATCATGTAGACTCCGCGAATTGATTTTTCCATAGAGTAGAAATATCTAGCTCTTTCGTAATTAAACAAGTCGTTTTAATTACTAATCATAGCTCTTAGTAGGTAATGCTAAAATAATGTGCAGAAGTCTGAAAAAGCACTTTATAGAAAATTCTATACAGTGTGTTAGGTTAAACGAGGGATATAATTTCAGGGCTTAGTACTCATGAAAATGAACTTTAACTATGACCAAACTAGAAAACAGGAAAAAAAACACTTGTTCAGTACATGAATGTTCGCATAATTCCACAAAATGTTTTTCCATTATTCAGTTGGTCCCATAGCCAAACTTGACGATTTTAATGTGTACGTACTATACCTCCTGGAAGTAAGTCCCTCGTGTAACCTTGCACACTATACTTATCTAAATTCACGCGTAGGACGAAACGATTCACAAAAAAACTCCTAAGATCTACTATTCTATTGACGTGTGCTAGCTGACATGTGGCAAATGATTGATTTTAATGTGATGAGTTTCGTAATGTTAATTACTTCTCATACGATAAATGTGTAGAGTCAAGTTCTTCCAACTAAACAGACAGCTGTGCTGCTGGGGAGTTTGTTGCGCCACTTCTTCTTCCCAACTAAAGCACTAGGAAGTGGTGAAGGGTGGGCGTTTTTGGGGGACTGTCTTATGTAACTTTGACCTTCAAAAAGTGCTGATCTTCAGCCTAATTTGAATAAATGACTTTTTTTTTATTTTTTATTCGGCTATAATAGTCTCTTGCGTGAAAAGTTTACCTACTTCACGCTCGACTAATCCCGTTCCCATACAAATAGACGCCAGAAGAAAAAAGCCAGACAATGAGATAACTTTCTTAAGCAATAAAATGATATCCTTATTTTTATTTAAGTATAAAGATTTGAAAGCTTCTCCACTTCATGAAATTGAAACAATTAAATATGATCTAATATTAGACCACAAAGCAAATTAGTAAACAATAAATTAAAAAGAAAGCCCTTTAATCAGAACGATTTGCGATGAATATTAATAAAAGTTTTTAAACAAAAAGGTTTTAATTTTTCTTAATCAACTCGGGAAAGTTTAGAAAAGGTTCTCTAATGAAATCTTCCAAGCTTCGGGTGTAACTGAAAATTATTTGCGTCATTCTTTATTCCAGCCACTTGGCTCTAATCAATTTGGAAAAAGTATAATTAAAATTTATGGTAACAGTTGTTAAAAAAAAATGTCAATTGCGCGGGCCTGTTGAAATTGTTAACTTATTTAACCATTTAACGTTGAAATTACGAGTCTAGACAATAAGTTAATAGCTGAACAAAACTATCTAACGATTAAATAATTACAAAAGCCAGTCAGGTGTGACAGAATCCAGTAATTGCTCGGAATTAATCCTGTCCTCTGCAGTGTAAAATGAAAGAAAACAGATCTACATTATCTTACAATGCTTTGTTCTTAAGTGTTAGTTCTTTGCTGGGATTATATTTCCCCCTTTTTAATTTTAAAACCCTCCGAGGTTTTTACAGGCCAGGAGGAGGTAATTATTGTGTGGAAACCTTTATAGGTAGTGTGATTTTGTAAAGAAATACCATCCCTAATTGATTTTGTTGGGATGGATTTCCAAGTAAACCAAGTTTCAACTTGTCTTCAGATTATTTATTCAGAAGTAAAATTAAATAAATAACAATTTACACCTAATTTAAAAATGCAAAAATTAACAACCTTACCTAACTAAAACTATTAATAAATTATTAAAATGGCGTCGAAAATTAAATAAGTATCTAAAAATAGTAGTTTTGATGAAGTTGAAAAAAAACACGCTATTATTTCGACTGGACAAATAACTTAAACCATATTGTTTAACAAAACTATACTAACTTTCCTGAAGAATAAAGAAAGAAGTAGGTAGCTATTTTATCCGGTATTCCTAAATCCTTACTGACGCTGTAAAAAAGTCACCTTCTTTTCTTGTTAGAACTAATCTGAAGATACTAGGCGGCAACAAAACATAGATATTTATCGTACCTACTATTTATTTATATTTCTGCTAAAGACGACGGCGACGAAACATCTTTTTTCACAAAATATATCCCGACGTGACCTCATAACTCTTTTCCTTTCATCCGCTGTAAACGTGAATCTTTTTCAAGAAGTTTGCATCATCAATCACTAAAATTTTCAACAGATAAATTATTATCTGTTGAAAATTTGTTGAAAAGTTGAAATAAACAAGTGACGAAAAGTTTAAGCAAGGTTTTCAAGTTCAAAATCATAGAACGACTATATATATTTTAGACAAACTAAACCAATACAATAAAAAAAAATAACTTTTAAGTACCCAAATGAACTATTAAATGCTTTGGAAGAAAGGCAGATTTCTTTGACCATCTTCAAAATGACAGACAGCTAGACAAAAGTTAGAGTGTTTTTTAGGTAAGTACCTTCGTCTTAATATTCGTAGTTATCAAGGGGTTCAAAAGACGTAGAACTGTCAGCTTCAAGCATTTCGTCTGAGATGCCCTACGTTTAGATCATGCTGCTATGACATGCAAATGGAATTATTTAGACAATGATGTCTCAGTACCAATAACTGTTATTTAAGAAGTGCTAAAAACGCGCTGTTACATTTTCAACGCTCGGATAAGCTCCTAAAGCTGAAAAGCGTAAATTATTGTGAAAATATTTATTCAATACTTAAAAATATTACAAAACTTCATCCAAATCTTTTCAGCTGTTCTGATGATGAGTGATTGAGTAAGAAACATAAATCCACACAAACTTTCAGATTTATCTCAATTTTAACTTTATTTATGCTCATTATATCAACTAATTACTGCTCGTATTGCTACTAAAAAGTGATACGAGTATCGCTAGGGTACGCTTTTCTTTCTTTATACTTATATCCACCTGTAGGTAGCGTATGGATTACATTATACTCACATTGTCACTGTTAAATTGGTTACCTTTAAGTTCTTAGTGTTACTGTATGCTAATAAAAAAGTCAAAATTAAATAAAATAATATTAGTAGGTATATAAGTATATTAGTAAGAAGTTGATTATATACTTATTATTTCTGTATATATTACTATGAATATTTAGCTTTTAAATGTAAATATGATTATATTAGTGTTAGATTATTGATTGAAACCAATAAAACGTAACTCCGTAAGAAGTACGATATTAAAATAGTAAGTAAGAAATAGTCAAATTCTCGGGTGAAATAATAGACAGATGGTAATAAAAATTGCTGTCCCCAAATTAAAATAGACATATTTAAGATATAAATTTTTTGGTATCTCGTAACGGTAAGAATTTTTTATAAGAAACGCTCAACCCGTGCCAACACCACAACGGGGTCATAAAAAATGGTGGTGGGTCTACTGTTGTACCGAAAGTACAGTTAAGTACGCTTGTAACTACGTCTGTACATAAATGCACCTACTTATCCCGGAAGACTATTGGTATAAATCAATTTAATTAATTAATTTTTCCCACTAAACGTTACCTTAGTTCCTGGCCTACATAAATACTTGAGGATACTGCATGTCATGAGCATAGCTATTTCGCTGCGTATTTCCCAAAGGATTTTATTTTAATATCAGACCTATGTAATTATTGCAACCACTCATTATCTATACTGTTTATAAGGAAATTCACCAAAGTAATTTTAAATAACTTATCATGTAGGTACTTAATTTCCAACTGATGTAACTTGGGAACATATATAATAAAAATATTTTTAAATTAATAGGTAATAATTTTATTGATAGGTACAGAGGCCAGCAAATTAAGTTACCATAATCTGGCAAATTTCTTAGATAGTATTTCAACTTTATTGCGAAGACATAAGGTTCATTTTTAGTTGAGAAAATTTGACAGTTAGGGATAGCTTGATGTGCTGGCGTCTGTACACAAATAATACCGGTATCTTATAGTATTCTTACAATATCCTTAGTACTAGCAATTCGGCTAGATATATAAATCGTACTTACAAGAAAAAGTTTTTATTGGGAGTTGCACAGGAAAATTACAAACTAAAAACACGTTATAAACATTTAAAATAAAAAATAAGTGTTGCAGCGCTTGTATTATGTTGGGGCGTTGAAATCTATGGCCCGTATTACAGAACCTCACTCAAGACTAAACTAGTTTAAAGTATGCATGGGGGAAGTATACTTAAACTAGTTTTAACCAATCAAATGGCTTTAATCGGGACTCAAGCAATGCTTTAGTATTGAGTGAGGTTCTGTAATACGGGCATTAGAGTATTCTATCTATCTATCTGTCTAGGTAAAGGATTGTATCACATCACCCTCATTCTCATGCCCATAAACTATGTTTTTGGGGTCGACCACGCAGTCTTCTGCATCCATACTTCAGATATGAAGCCATCTCCGTTGGTCGGAGGTAGCACCATGTTCTATTCATATTATCTTCCACACGGTCTATCCATTGCTCTTTTTTCATATATTAGACACCAAAACGACACTAAATACTGCTACCTAAATATTTAGTAATAAATTCCGTTATCAGTTTACACGCAATAAAGTCCTAACAATAAGCCAGGAACCTACAAAGAAAATCCCGGATAAATCTACACCTTACTTTATGTCCGTACTGCGTAAGACCGTAGACAACAACCTAGTATGGGCAAGAAGCCCTTAATTATTTACGTCCAATTTTACCGCGTAATCAACACCACAATATTAGATTGTAGGCTACTGGGAATAGATATAAGTACTGGCTGAATAGACTGGTCCAAAGTCGTAAAATGGGCTATAACATTGTTACTCTTTATTCGTTTATATTTAAATAATCGTAATTACATTTGTTTCAATAAAAGAAAAAATTAAAACGTACATGTAACATAAATTCGAACGACTTAAAAATGACTCGTTCGCACAAAATAATGTAACTACTATTAACGCCAACGCGGTCACCGGTGACCGCGAACAATAGTTTTTCTATTGTGTCTGCTGCGTGGCAGTCAATGCCTTAATTTTAAGATTTCATTCATATCTATGGGTAACACTAATTAAACTTGTAACACAAGTTTAAGCCTTTTTAAGACAAAAGTATTCTTGATTCAAAAATCGTTTGAATTGACGTTACATTTTTAGTGAGTTATGGTCTTATGTAACTACAAACCTAGATGTCAATATAAAATAAGAAATATTAAATACTTTTTAAAGTTCCAAAAATTAGCACTGGACACATCCTACTATCAAATATGATTGTGTATTTAAAATAACATTAAGAATCTGCAGATAGCTTACACAGTCAAATAAATATAATTCAAATCATGCAGAAAATGTATAGTCTACATTTTCTGCATAATTAATTATGTAAATAAACTTCAAGTAAGTAATCTTCCCGAACATAAAGCTGAGATCATAGTTTCATGTTGAATTAACTATTATTAGGCCGTATTACTGAAGTGACAAATTAAATCCTTCAATTATGAATTCAGAAACTAACACGCGGCTTGAGATGTCTTGTAAGATTAGAGGCTTAATAGACATTTGATTTCTTGAATTGGAAACTTTGGAGGAGTTATATCTGGCAATTTCTTCTGTCCATATTCGTAACAGTTACTTACTATTTTTGATTCAAGAAAATTGAACTTTAATTAAATACATGTCTTATAAAATAGCTGAACTTGATACAAACGTAAGTGACGGGAAATAAATTCCTCCCAGTTTTTTAACACTTAAGATGCAAAATATAATTTAATTTTACTTCTGACAACTATAACACAAGAAGTAAAGGCCCAATGGTAACGGCCACTAACGAATTGTAGATCGTGGTATTAAACAAGGCAGACGCTTTACTCTGTGTAAATAATTTCGTCACTCTCTCTCCCTCTCTCTCTCCCTTTCTCTCTCTCTCTCTCTCACTCTCTTTAAGACGGTGAAGAAAAACATCGTGAGGAATACAGGCCATTTCCTCTCGAAGAGAGGAGGCTTGTGTCCCAACAGTGGGAACAATGTAGGCTTTTCTTTTTTTTTTTGAGGGTGGGAAATCATCCAATGACTCCAATCCAATCTCCCGCTCTGGGTGGAGCGCAAGGGAGTGTCAAACTCTTACTGACTATAACCTATCCATGTTCCTTCCGTAGCCCTTTATGTTCCGGGGTAGCGGTAACCCTTTCGGACAATCCCGCTTACCCAACAATGTAGGATGATTATAAGAACAATAATGACTGTATCAACAAAAACGATTTAATAATATTAATTCATTACTATATTATCTCGAAATGTTTGCTATAAATTACTTATTTATAAAGAATTTCTAGGTATCACTTAGCAAATAATACTTGGAAAATGGAATTAGGAAATTCCATTTCCATTTCTTCAAGACAATAATGGGATTATGACAAAAATCTGCGATTATGGAGTAATCCGTAGGAACTGCAAACATTATGTTGCTACTCTTTTCATAAATTCCTCACTCCATCCCCGTTCTTAAATCATCATTTATTTTAAAGATCATATTTTAGTACTTAAAAAAATTGTGTCTTGGACAATATGAAAGCAAGCTTCATAAGTCACATAAGTACATAGACACGGGCACGCCACGACAGTGGCGGTAAGGCCTTCTTTGAGGAGTGGCGCCACGGCACCCTCACCTACCGCCTTTATTTTTTTAAAGGCTGGAAAATCAACCGATCATCGAAGCGAGAGGGAGTGGGAGGCACTAGGCAGTCACCTCCTTCTGCGAAACAGTCATGCTCGCGAAGGAGGTGGCGGGATGGGAGAGAAAAACGTCCTCCCGACCCAGCCGCCGCGGGATACGCCCTGGGCGTCGGGTCGGGAGCCACGTGACGACTCCCGGCCACCGTAGGCACGGGCCTGCGGGCGGTGAGTAATGGGACCGCCCGATCAGGACCAGGCCCGTGCCGGACGGCGCTTATATGTTCCACGCGCGCCTCAAATAGATGTTAGCATATGTAGGGGCCCGTTAGGCCCGAGCCTGCCGGGTAAGCGGGAATGTCTGAAAGGGTTATCGCTACCCAGGAACATAAAGGGCAACGGAAGGAACATGGATGGGTTTTAGTCAGTAAGAGTCTCACACTGCCTTCCGCTCCACCCAGAGCGGGAGAAGTCATTGGATGATTGTCTGCGAATCGATATCCCTGCCTCACTGCATGAGTGGAGGTAAAACTTAGGGAGGTTCTCACAGTGAATAATTTCCGTGTATTTTTGAACCCTGGCACTTATCTACTTATGCTATAAAACGACACAAAGAGCATAACATTTGAAGTTACAATTGACGTCAAATATAACTAACATAATTGTACTATCTGCAACTAACAAACCAACAAAGTATAATTTACTAAATTAACCCCTTTCAACAAAATTACTCTTACAACTTACATCAATTGACTAAATCAGGATCCTTTGACAGTTCGCATAATATATACGAAACTTGCACGAACCTACTATATCATTAGAGGATCAGCTTACGTGTATATAAGTAGGAAGGATGTCAGAACTTCGGTTATATGTGAAGTGCAGAAAATGAGTGGAATTTCCACGGAAACTGGTGTCAAAACTTTTATATGATCTTTATAAACTGAAAAGCTTACGTATGTCCATGAGCTTCAAAATAAAGTGCAAAATAGACAACTTATCCGTCAGCTTATCCTTCAACGGTCTACAAAGTAAAGTTACATAACAAATACATTCTTAAAATACTGATACAAATTAAACAAATGTTTACTATTTAAAAAAAGCGTCTGTATATTTTGGCAATCACTAGAAAACAACAATGCATTCCGTATCTCCGTTCACGCGTTCTACAAATAAAGTGTCCTCTTTAAACTTGGAAAAAAAAGCCGTGTTCAGCCCTTTACGATACTTTGCTGACTTTTTAACGGCCACACAATTTACCCTCAATTATTTTAATCGACCACTTGTGGGCCTCGTGGCGAGGTTGGTAACATTACACAAATTACATAAATACTTACCTCCATATTGTTTTAAGACATTTTTAGGCTGGTAACGCTTTTTCAACGTGTTGTAGATTTCTTTATGAAGCTAGAAAAAGTATTCCGTAACTGTTTTTACTCTAAAAGGTATCTTTTAGCTGATTAGGTTACGAAAGTGGTTTTATATTATGATGGAGACGTAAATTACCAAATATCTACTTACCTTTTTTAGTAGCATCAGCATAAGAATAATCAGCCTAAAACGTTCCCACTGCTGAGAGACCGGCCTCATTTTTGTGAGAGGATATGGGCCGCAAACCACCACGCGGGCCCAATGCGGTGGATGTCACGTTTCCGATTTCCCACGATGTTTTTTTTTCACCGTATTGAGAGCTGCGGTGATGAAATAAAGTACAAAAGGTAATGCAGTTCCCTGGGATCGAACCAACGACCTACTACTTGTAAGGGACCATTACCTCTGGACCACTGCTCTTTCTCAGTAACATTATTTTATCTGCTTGAAAATAAAATTCTACTTCTTCTTTTTGTGTGGTTAGTGACTAACCTGGTGTCAGAGTTTTATGCTGCTCATGGGCCTTAGCTTCACATGCTGTTGAGAATCTCTCAGGCATGCTGGTTTCCTCACGGTTTTTTGAGCTTGTGATAATTATACAATTCGCACATGAATCCGTAAAATCAGAGGCGCGTGTCTTGGGTTCGAACTCGAGACCTATGACTTGGCAGTCCAATGGTCACACCAAAATTCTACTTAAGATGTGTGATAGCAAACACTGCCACAGATTATAATCTAAGCAAAATGGCTACCCTACCTAAGTAAAATGGTTTGTTCTCTAGCAACTCTTGATTAAGCTCCACGAAGTGTTTACCTTTCTTAAAAGTTTAATCCTTATGAAAATCATTATCAATGACGCGGAAAGTGAGACGAGTGATTATCGACTTAAAGTTAGTCAGTTTTCTATAAAAGCCAAACAGAATTAAAAGTTAAACGGTATTCCACTGACTAACACCCCCGCGTGATGGATCTAATCGGTAACTTTGTCTGTAAAAAGTTGTTTATTTCATCGCCGATACAATAAAATTATAGCATTTTTGTGCTGGTAAAAGCTGGCAACTGAAAAATATAACAATACGTAATGGAATCCAAGAGATCTGTATAAGAATGCTCACATTTCTCAGCCAATTGACTATTTGAATCGGTCAAATATAAAATATGAAATAACATAGATAAAAGACCGCTCGTCATAAAAACTTTCATCACCGTACGGGAATTAAATATTATGCGAAGATATAATTGTAAAATTGCATTCACTGCGTATAAGTATTCCATTTGATTCTAAAAATCTCTGACGTCACATTGTTATACATATTTCATACAAATCCCGTACAAATTCCGCGTTTTGACAATTCATAAAAAGCAACGTTATTGACTATCCTTTCAATTACCCAATTTCCACGATTACTCTCTAACTCTCCGTGCTAGTGTGTGTTGTAGGCGTTGTACGAGTAATTGGTAACGCTTATTCTACACTCAGGGACATTAGATATTCGAAGGGTCCATAGTTTCTGTAGATATCATGATCATAGAAACTAACATAATAACTGTAACGAAACAAAATAAAATGAGAAAAGTTTTCTAGGAAAGAAACTAAACATATTAGTCTAAACGTAAATTAATATGTAAACATGACATTTTCATCTACATAAACAACTGCCACTGACAATCGCTACAGTATAATTTCAACTGAAAGTGCTTCGCATTTCAGACCTTATCAGTTCATAAACGGAACGATCATTATTATAAGAGCCACTTGATGTTAATACTCATTTGACGCACCTTTTGTGTGTCTGAGGTGTCATGTTACTTAAGCCTGTAGTTATTGGGATAAAGAACTTATTATTTAACAACATAGAACCTTCTGACAAAGCTGAGAAGACATGTAAGTGTCTACGTCTGTGTAAAGTCGGAATATGATCCACTTTAAAACTAGCTTAAACAACTTATGCCTAAACAAAACACCGTAAAAAAAACCAGTCGCGAAATTGACAACTCGACTAATAAAGAAAAAAAATGCTGATTTTACTATGACGTATTCTAAAAAGCCGAAATAGCTAGCTAATCCTAATTATGGACCTGCTGGAGAACCTATTAACTAAGGTACATCTGCGTTTGATTATCCATTAATAAAACCTTTTAAGCTCTTAAGCACTAGAACCAGCTTTACCGGTTAAATAGGAAGCGGAGATCAATACCCGATCTGGTTACGACGTTAGAATAAGGATATTATCTACAAAGGTGCCTGCTCTTAGCCCATGCAAGTTGATGATCTTAGAGTGGATGCATTATTAATTAATACATGTGGTACTAGCAGTTAATTACTGACGTGGCGTGCTCCCAAGATGGATTATTAGAATAAATATTTATACAACCTACTTTAATAAATTTATCGGTATCTATTAGATTTCATTATTAGCCTTGATTAACCTATTAACTTATGTGAACGTAACGTTTAAATTAAGGATTATATTTACAAGACAACTGCTTAAAAGTAATGTTTTTCTTTCAATGACGGGGTGATCAAATCATGCGTGAGTTTAGGGGAGGTAATGGCTTTAAGCTGCCAAATGGCAGCCGACAATGGATCCCATTTTCAGAAATGAGGAGTTATTTGATTTGCATTGATCTTTCATACATTTTACAGCTCAGGCCCATTAATACGTATAATAAGCAATACTCACATTTAAGTTCAGATCCTTTTATCAGGACTTTATAATTTCTAACTATTCGATTTATACATAGTACGATATTCAAATTTATTTATTTATACACATATCAAGTATAATGTTGGTTCATGAAGTTAGAAAAAATAATATGTTGTCGCTATATTCATATAAAGACAGCATATAAACATTGCTTACACAATTGATAGGTGTAGAGGTAGCCTATATAATTATAAAAATACTGATGAGGAACTGTCATAAATCTATAGCTATAAAATAAACATAATAAAAAAGAAATAGATATACACCTATGTTTAGAGTGCATCAAATTGATTACTTACCAAGGTAGGGTAACGTCCCCTTACTTTTAATTAAAATTGACCTCGAACGGAAATAGTATTTATCTACTTTGAGACGGTCAACACACCCCGTCTGTTGAACCAACTATGACAAGCTTCCAATTATAACGTGTGTAATATAAGCTTTTACAAATACATTTATATGCCCTATATAATAAAAGATTTTCGGCCATATATCTCTATCAGCCGTCATGCGTATAAAAGAGTAAATAGGTTTCTTCTAGGCAAGTGTGCTTCCGTCCGCCGAACACATCATCGCTTTCCATCAGGTGCAATAGTATCCAAGCGCGCGCCTATAGTCAATAAAAAAGTCAGCGTTCATTTCCATACTAGCATTTTACATCCTTTAGAAATAATTTTGTTTGTCACTTCTTGCCACACGTTTGTCAAACCCCTGTGTGGTTTATTATCAAAATCCCCACCAGTCGGGCATGAAACAGTCACTCTCGCGCTTTTATGTCACCGTGGCAACATTCCAACTCCCACGTCAAATGTAGCTTGTTGCAAAAAAAAAATCAGCTGTTCTATACATTTTTGGTCGTCATCATTATCTGCCTAGCCTTTTCCCAACTATGTTGGGGTCGGTTTCCAGTCTAACCGGATGCAGCTGAATACCAGTATTTAACATGGAGCGACTGCCTATCTGACCTCCACAACCCAGTAACTGGGCAATACGATACCCCTATTATTTTATACTACTATTTTGGTCACGTGACTCGTCGAAATGTAGGGAATAGCTGATTTTTTTTCACGATTTCGTAGTTGGTCCCATAGTAAAAGTTGTTCAGTTGAGTGGTCTGTAGGACTTTAGCATATCCTTTTGTATGTATATACCCTTTCAGTTACACCCACTATTTCACACAATTCAAAGCAAGCGATATATATACAACAATGATCTCGACACTAATCTCTGGAAGTATTAATGATGTAGCCACATCACAGGACGCAACGCAAAGTTATTCTGTATTGACACCTTCACCCCTTTGACGTAATGACGTAGTTCCTTGTTGAGTTTCAACTGACTTTGTATGGACAGCAGAGAACTGTTGAGAAACTATTTGCAAATTGAAATATTTTACTGAATAGGACTTCGTAAGGGCTCATATACATGAGTGGTACGTTGACAACGGCAGGGACAGTTATTGTAGCCGTCGTCAACCCGCGATCATCGTCAACGGTTGTCGCGCCGATGACTCACATCACAAGATACACTCACAAGATCTGGCCTTGTTTGAAACAAGATAGGTGTAATTAATTCTAGTTTTAGATTTAATTTTGTGCATATTTCATGAAAATTTGAATACTTATTTCCGCTATTTAATAAGGGCAAAATGTTTGTAGAACTAGTTGAGGCCTGCGAGGCTGTGTATCCATTTCATTTTCAAAGCTAGTATTACTGGTTAGTTTTTCACACAATCGCCGCTACGCATCTTGGTACATCTCTGGCAGAAACGCACCCTTGGGCGTTTTAATGAAATTAAGTTTCTATTAAATATTATCAAACTTTCAGCATTTGTAATCAAAATCCCATACCTTTCGGCTCGTCAAAAATGTAACCTTTTACATTACCTATTTCCCCTTACCGAAATTTAATCAGTATCATTTTCAGACGGTACGCATTACAAGGCATTCATATTATAGTCACCGGATACTACCGAATCATTCACGTGAATCAGCTCGGATAATTTGTCAACATTAAATTGAGATGTATCCAATAGAACCTTTTGTCAAACGTTAGCATTTGACACGGGTCTAGAAAAATTACCCTCCTCCATTTATAATGAGGGGATCGATTTCATACGCATATTTTCTTGACAATTTCAAAGGATTTCTAAGTTTTTCTCGGAGATTGTAAATAAGGCAAGCGTTTCTGATCTTCAATGTCTTCATGATAAAATATGGGTCCAAAAGAACGAGATTCCTTGATTTTATAAATGGGACTATACCGCGTGAAGGGTTTCCTCTTTCCTCCTTTCGGTGGAATCTTTGAAATCCCCATGCCATCCGTAATTAACTAAAATCAGAGATTCCTTTATCTCGTAGCATTAGAATTTTGTTCCAAACTCACTTGGTAAGAACACAGTGCTACTGCTAGATGAGTATGTAAACATTCTTGAACCTGCATACGGATTGTGAAAGAGACACACATGGTCTTCTAACTTTTTCTATCCCAGACCTCCACGTTCCGCTTTAGATATTTGTAACTTTTTTCCATTTGCTTTGCAACTTCCATCCATCATACTTTTTCTTGTAACAGATCGTATCTTACCTACCTACCTATTATACAATGAAAGATAGTTCATACCCGTAGATAAAAGGCAACAAATAGCATCATAATTGTATATAATAATCAGATCATAAATAAAATAATGTAACTTTACTAATTAACAGTACCTAAATCATACTTCGCGAATAAAGATGAAAGTAATAATTCATTCATAAGTAAAGTTTTGTAAAACATTTTTTTATTCCGAAGCTAATTATTTGATCAATTCTGTGACACATTGAAGTTTGAATAGACTAGACAAGTGTTTTCATTGGAAAATGTTTGTCTAGTCTGTTTGAACACTTTCAAGAAAGTCTTAATTAATAGTATTATTTACGTAGAATATTTTCATGGAAAATGCTTTTCTAGTAATGATAGTTGATCACAATTTTGTTACTATACTTATTTGGCCGATTCTAGAACTGTGCAGAGTGTATTCCACAATATTTGCTTACACAATATTATTATTTAAATTATTGTTTTCTACTAAATGTAACAGAATAGATAGTAGATCAAAAGTCTCTCATTTGAACTTTCCAGACTAATATATTTTCATCATTCTCCTGCCCTTATCCCAATTTATATGGGGTCGGCACAACATGTCTTTCTCTTCCATACTTCTCTATTAGTCGTCATCACGGTAGATTCCCTTTTTAGCCATATCATCTTTCACACAATTCATCCACCGTTTATTTTTGGTCTTCCCGTACTTGTATACCCATCCATATTCATACTTAAAACTTTCCTGATGACATTTTCCTCATTCCTCGGCATGCGATGGCAACCGATTTCCATGTGCCATTTTTTAAATTTCATGAATGAATTCTTGGTCGACTTTTTATATCTTGATATTGATATCTCTTGTTTTACGCCACATACTAAAAGTTTCGCGTAGGATTATCGGCACTGATTGTACCTACCTCAATTATTTAGCTTGATATCGAATGAATCGCATTCTCATCTGCGACCCACATTCACACATACAATTACTTTTCAAGCACAATATTTGCCTCAAACAGTCCACAATTTCACGAGCAATATAAAACAACCCACGGTGTGGGCCGAGGGTCAGAGGTCGATAAAATGGCGCCCTGTAGTGACAGGTTGTCATCTCATCAACGACCTACTATTAATACTATAATAACCCTTCCTTCAGCCAACATTAACGATCCCACGAAATATTAAAAGACGCTGACGCTATAATTTTCATTGTCTCTTAGATCCAAGATCAATATAAGGTTCCTATTTTATCCTGGCTTTGTCATGATAAGTGTCTTTCAATGTAAATAACCTTGTCTATGAAATCGTGTGTATGTGCGAACGTGAATGAATCGAAGATTATTGAGTATTTAAATATTTCATGAAACCTATTGTATCTATCGCCAAAAACCTCATTAATAAATGATTTTCATTTGCCTACTTAAGACCGCAAACCTGTATTGCTAGTACCAAACAACATTCCATTATGGGTTGGATAAATATGTTTTTATTATAGGTAACGCCTGAATGATGCTACTTATGTCCATTGTCCGCCAAATGTATGCAAAAAGAACTCATATGTAAATGTACTCCAGAAGCGGTAGCATGCAAGTGTGAAGCTAACCAATCAATTTATTTATTTCAGACAACGTCCATAGTCTATAAATGAAAAAACAAAATTACATCAAATAATACATTAAAATAAAATAAATATAACGCTATAAAGCTAAAGATCAGCTGCATATTTTCTGTCACGCTAAATATAAAAATTGGTATGAATAAAGTATAGGTGCTAAAAGTCTTAAAAAATACAAAGCTTAAATTAAAAGGCGTTTCACAGCACTCAGCAACCACCCAGCAACACAGAATTCACAATTTACAGCTGTAAACAAAAGTAGAGACAATAAAATACTAGAGGAGACCATCAATCTTCCATCAGTTCCATCACACGTGGCACTACGAATAAAAAACTACCACTCGTGGTGAACACGGAAACGGATACCTCTGTTTTTTTTTTTTTTTGTAAGGTGGACACACGCTGCTAATCCATTCACTTCTGTTTATAGAAAGTATCAGGTGCATTTACCTGACAGAAGAAAAGATAATGGATGAAGCTTCAACTTGAAAGTTTAAGCTAACAGAAGAAAGGAAATATGTGTTAAGTAAAAGGTGCTACGAGACTTAATACGTTTCGTAGCACATTTTACTTCGTAGCATAAGCTACGATATTATGTAGCAAAACCTTTTTGTTTAGCTAACTTAAAGTTGAAAGTTAAGAAAAGCTCTTATTGTTTAAGACTACTGTGTTAATCCAAAATCTCTTAAATTCTAATTGTATCAAAAATTCAGGGTGGATGGGACATCGATGCGAAGCCAAATCATGGATTCAGAGCATGATTCCAAACCTCCTTTTTTTTTTGATTGTGGAAAATCAGCAAATGACTCCTCCTGCTCTGGATGGAGCGGAAGGAAGTGTCAGACTCTTACTGACTAAAACCCATCCATGTTCCTTCCTTAACCCTTTATGTTCCGGGGTAGCGGTTACACTTTCGGATAATCCCGCTTTTCCAAACCTCCTTGCGTTGAAATTTTTCGTCGGTTATATTTGGACCAGGTAATTTAAAAACTAACTGGCGAAATGTGGGTCTACAAACTATGGATACCCCTCTGCCTAATCCTTCAGGGAAACATGCTTAATGTTATGTAGATTGAAATGAGTTTTAACTGTGTTCCAAATACACACAAAGAACTTCTTGTGTTCTAACATTCAGCAAAACATTTCTACTAATTGCTTTGAAAATTACAGGTCACTTCACACCTTTCTAAATGATTGCCATATAATGAAGTAAACATAAAATAAATCCCACCATAGTAACAATGTATAGTATATCAGTGTGTTTTGTACTTATTTCCCAGAGGAGGCAATGCTTTTAGGCGCAAATTAGAAGAATCTTGATGACACTGGCCATTTTTAGTTGTCTCTGGGGAGGGTAGGTGTGAAAGTGTCCATGAAAGTTATTTTACATGGCCACGTCACTAATGGTACGTCTACATTGTCGTGAGGAAGCGAACTACTCCTTGCACGCTCTCTGTTAACAAAAAGACGTTGAGCGGTTTGCGAGAGAGAGCACGTGAAGTGTAGTTCGCATTATCGCGATTATGTTGTCGTAGCTTTAGGAATAAGCAAAAATGACAACAAAAATTAATAAGGTTAAATTAAGTGAAAAAAAAATTAAACGAAACTTCAAAGACATATTTCGTTATTTTCGATGTCTATGTTGAAACTGTGTGTTAGCAAACACACTGTTTCAATCGTCTGTTGTGTTCAACTTATTAAAAAAAAAATGCAATAGCTAACTTTAACAATATTCTGTCCACCAATACCTTTAAGTCTAATAGTTGTAAGTGTATCAACTATCAATAATTAAAACTTCAATCAACTTTATAATTAGTTGTCTGAGGTTCCTTAAGTCTATTATTTTTTCTCCACGAGTAAGCCCTGATCGTTAAAAAAAGATAACATGATATGCCAACTTTTGCTGCGGTAATTAAAACTTAAAATGAGGCCTACGTGAATGAAAGGTGAGCTTGACGAAAGTTCATCCCCTATTCTTAAGAGATCAACGTTTTGCTTTAAAAAATGGATGCTTTTGGGAAGTGTTTAATTAGTTTGTTTAGATGTGTATGGGAACAATGACAATCTTGCATCTAACTATTTACCTACCTATTCTAGTTTTTTTTTTACCACAGTTTCCACTACTATTGTATACATTCCTACTACTCAACATATTGACTGCTATGAAAAACTGACAAATCAAAATGGTGTGCAACAAAAGCGCCCGTTTTTTTTTTTGCTATGTGTCTATTGTTTTCCCCTCCTCTAGGACTTTCCTTTGGTCACCCAGCATAATACCCTTTACCGAAGACACTTTCGCAGACAGAAAATGAAATAAATTTCAAAACAAAATGAAGTAGAAAGATGTCCCTCAATCGTTTCCTGAAAACGTTTATAATTTTCTTGATTAGAGCTCGGCACAAACGAGCTACCGGTCGGTGGCTGTCGTCTCTTGCTACAGTGAGTGACCGGCAGCCACTCGTGTGCAAGTGCATCTGCATGATGTAGCTGGGTCACTGGTAGCTGTGACTGGTGGCTCGTTTGCGCCCAGTCTAACTGTCGATAAGGGTTCATTCCATTCTGTCCCTGACTGTTTTCGACAAGGTTGTTATAATATTATGATGTACCAAATGTTTATTTATTCTATCTAAACTAAAGGAAAGGTAATGGGTTATGTTTACGTGGACATGTTGTCATATGACAAAATAATAATTCAATAGATTGGTCCTTACAGAAATTCATTTTCATATGTTGTTGAACAACTCAACAAAATATGAAAATGAATTTCTGTGTGTATCAGCTTTGGCTATAATTAATTTAAGTTTTAAGTAGAATCATGGAAGCGATTTAATAATAAAGACTAGTTTAAAAAAGTGCAGCCATTACATATTTGCGTTTCGTCATTTAAAAGCTTCAATAGAAACCATTGGCCACTCTCCTTGTTCTGCAACCTTTAATTAACTTCCAAAATATTCTCCACACAGGAGTCGCTCAGGCCCAGCACAGGGACTACAGGGGTCAAAGCTTGGACCTCCTTCGTCTCCTCGCCGACAAACCATGGATAGGCATGGGACCCCACAACCGCTGGGACAGGACACCACGAATCGATATGGAATTAGGAAACACTGGCATGGTACCCCGGCTGCCTCCATTACAAGTGGCAGAAGATAAGAATGATCTTGATGAGGAATTCAGGTAGGTCATAATATCTTTGTCCTCTGCTTTGGACAACGTGGATTCCAAAACTCATTGAGACGCTGGACATCATTCCTGCTTCAATGTTGTCGTGCATTTTCGGGCCTTTAAAGACTGATCCGAATGTCAGTGAAGCACAAACAAGGTTGTATTTACCAAATTGAAAGGCAGAGTTTAAAGGATCTTGGGGCAACTAATGCCTGATGAAAAACCGCAACGGCACTGCCCGGGAATCTAACTCTACACTTAGCAATCGCGCTTGTGGGTACCAAAGTGGCAGCACTATAAAATATAACTAACATTATAATGAATATAATCCTATCCTAATCCTGTATCTAATAATACTGTTTTTTCCAGGGGTGCATCCGAAAAGCGGTCAGCAGTAGCGACGGCGCTGAACTCCGGCCGCCGGAGACGGCAGCCGACTCCGGCGCTCGGTAAGGCAGTCACGCCGTATGTCGGCGTCGGTAAGCAGCCGGTCGCACCGCTATATTCCGTCAATGTTGTGTCTAACTCGCTCTCTCACTCTTCAGCTTTGATTGTACTTTCTAAGAGGTGACACTCATATCTCCACAGTCATCCTTAGCGGGACTGTTCGAAAGGTAAACCGCTGCTCCCGGAGCACAAAGGGCTAAAGAATGACCATGGATGGGTTTTAGTCATCTAGTAAAAAGTTGACATTACCCTTCCACATCGGGAAGGGTAATTTGATGATTTGCCGGCTGTTTAGTTTGTGGGGCCTTTATCCACCAAGTCCGCAAGCGAGAATAGCATAGAAATGACGACCACAGATGTTGGTAACTGCACAATCATACACGTTTATACTGAACCCTTTAATGTCATATCTTAATCCAGTGTCACTCTCATAGGTTTAGACTGCATGAAGTGGGCTGCTGATATAGATCAATTTCAATTTGTTTAATTTTTTTGTTGTTGAACAGAAATCCACAATGTGTCATCAAAGTGATAGAATGGGTATTTCAGTTTGCCTATACCCTGCATCTGCTAGCGGTCCACTAAGTGCAGTTTAAGTTCTTCCTTGGTGTTCTTATTGTAGGTTTCTTTCAGAGTATCACATATAGCGATGGCAGTTTTGCGTGTGTCGCATATTTTCCCCCAACTTGTTTTTTCTTGTGTTCTTTCTGTGAGTCACGTTTTTCGTAAAAAAAAACGTATGAAAATAATAACGTTTATTATCCTTGATTTAATATTATTGTGTATATAAAAAACATTCGCATCATTGTACTCAGAAAAGTTTATAAAAATTTTAAACATTCACTCTTAACGAAATTAATTAAGTCTCTTGCACACCTTTTACGACGAAGACAAATTAACAACGCAACTATCTACTTACCGCCCCTAATTAACCTAATGCAAGTCGCAAAGCACTATGAAAACTATGCATAAACATAAAAATATACTTAGCTGAAAGAGCTAGCTAACTGCTCCTACACAAATGTGTATAGCAAGCAAAAGTGCGCATAGATCACCAACTGTTAGCTTTCAATATTTCTGAAGGCGAAATGACAATCGAACTTCTTATAGAGTAATTTTTCAATGCATCAAAAATATTAATTTATTTAAAGCCTTAATGCGATTGGTAAGATCAGTTTCCTGAGAGAATATGGCCCTTTTTTTTCTTAAAAAATGACGTCTCATTTACTTCCAAATGAAATATCGCTTTATAAATCTTTTGCAACTATCTAACTAACTACATATTACAAATAAATACAAAAACAAAAATTACACTTTGGCGTCGAAGTACTCATCCGCATCGCTGTCGTCCGGAAAATATAACTTTATATTCTTATTCATCAGCATAACTTGATTTGGCACGAATATAATATTATATTCTTCACAAGAGAAATTAAGACAAGTGAAATAAAATTAAGTAAATTAAAACTATTTTCTTATCACATTAATTATTGAAAATTTCTCTAAGCTTTAAGCTCTAAGCTTAAACTGATTGCTTATCAATAAATTCAAAAATTATACTGATATTTTAGAAGTTTGTAAATAACCAATCATAATTCTAAGAAGAGACATCTACTAGCCGCGCATTCGCTTCGTTTCATTCATACTTTTTAATCTGTATTCATTGCACAACTATATACGGAACGCTTATTCCATTCTCTATGTCAATGATCTACAACAACCTATACCAATATTATCAATTCCCCAAATATACACAGTACCTTACCTCCGCAGGTGTGCTAAACGACATGGGCTCGTTCTTCGACTCTCTACGCGACAACCTGGAGACGCTGGTCTCCCTCTCACCTCAGGAACGATCCAACCTGTTCCAGGACCCACCTTCCGTTGTACCAGCACCGTCATCCAGTAAGTTTGAAGTATTGTTTTATTGTATCCTATTAAGTGAGAAATCAACAGGTTGTGGAGCTGGATATCCTCAGTGTTTATATGAAAGAACTGGAGTTATCGAAATAGCATGAAGAGTAAGCCCGCTAAAGTGGCAGTGGGCTGGCCATGTTTGTCGAAGGACCAATGGCAGGTAGAGCAGACGAGAGGAGACCGTGCATCGGTAGTGTGAGACACCTCACAGCTAAATGGATCGACCCCATTAAATAGGTGGATGGGGTAGACTGACTGCAGAAAGCGGAGGAAAGAGTATTGTTGAGCGGTCCTTAGGCCTATGGTCCAACAGTGGATAGCTGGCTATATATAGGCTGAGTTTATAGAAGCTGGTTATCCCCAAGTTAGACTATTATCTGTTAGTCTACAATACTGCAGTAATATGGCACCTCTATTCTTGAGGCATTTTATTGATGTAAGGCATTTTTTTTTCACATTTGAATATTTCTCTATTTTACTCAAACTTCAGAAATCATTCGTGTAAATTAAATAAAAGCTTCACGTAAATACAGAAATTGGGCCATGAGTTTAATATTCAAGCCCAGTTCTTACGATGCTTTGTAGCTACCACGTGGGAGTATGAATGATATATTAATTGAATACAACAAAATACGAATACCTCCGTACACATAATACGGTTAAAGTGTCTTTCATTTCAATTGTGTTCTCCAGAGAATTTCTTCTAAATTAATAGGAATAATAATACCTATCCTTTAATATCATATTAAAGGGTAGGACTTAAACAGGTTTTTGGGAAAACTCATATCTGTAGTGGCCTTGCAGACAAAATTATGACATGTTTTCCAACACACGTCATAATCTCAAGAGAAAACAGAACTTCTGAAAAATTGCTTTTCATAACCCACAAACAGGGAAACTGGTACGTAATTAATTCTATTCTTAGGCAGGGACTACAATAAATACATGGAAATATAACTCAATCCTGTTGCCCAACAGTTAACTAGAAACTACAGAACGTTACAAGCGAAAATATCAACTCATTAATGCAAAAGTAACAATGATTTTTTTCTAAAAACAAACATAATTTAACTTTACATAATGTCTCACATGCAGATGCGATCTAATCTGAAAGTCTGAACAACATTATACCTAAATATAAAAACTCGCCATTCGTTCATATAATAAAAGGCAAAGTTTCGCAGTCACTCGTGTAGTTGAGATAAACTCTCACAATAATGTGTTGTGGACAACTCTCGCGGGAGCCTGCAGATGGACCGCTAGGCACCTAATTAAACTTTGGTGGCGCATATGCAGTATGAATGCTCTAGGGTGAATATCACTACATAGTATAAAACGAGTCGCTTTCTCTGTCCCTATATCCCTATGTATGCTTAAATCTTTAAAACTTCGCAACGGATTTTGATGCAGTTACTTAATAGATAGAGTGATTCAGGAGGAAGGTTAATGTGTATAATTTGTCGACATATAATGCGGGCGAAGCTGCGGGCGGAAGCTAGTCATATTCAATAATTGCTTTTGCCCAGTCGGCTACAGTTATGATTTTGTATCGCATCAGCTACTTTAGAACATTGCAAGCAGTGTCAATAGACTAGACTAGAGATAAAAATATCAATCTACCTTCCGTTTTTAATATACTGTAGCCGCTACTATATAGCTACTTTTGAACATTGACATAAATTCGCGAACATACAAAGATAATAATATTTATTGAATTATCGTTTTGTATCACATCAGCTACTTTTGAACATTTGACAGAAGTTACAAAAAAATACAATTAATATAGTAAAGTTTTTAAATTTAATTTTTAATTTTTTAATTTTTAATGAACATATGCTTTTTTCGGGGTTCAATTGGATGAAATTTGGTATATATTATTAAATATGCAAATCTTTATTAAATTCAGCTTTTCCGTAAACATAACGAACAAAATTACTAGGATAGTTAAAAATAAGAATTATTTGCTTCATGATTACGTGGCCTCAGTTTCATAATTTAATTTTTGATTTCAACTGTACTCAATAATCAATATCTTTATTGCTTTCCAAGTAACAATCGTGGACTGTTCACTAGTTTTGAAAAATTTTTTTACTCCGTAGTTCTGATGCGAATTGTGTTTATAACTTTTGGAGTTATAACTGATCACGAATATATGACAGCTGTACTAGTACTAAATGTTTGGTATAATTTACAATCATATACTTTTGAATCACTCCGACGCCACACAGTTCTGACGCGAACTCCGTTCACTAGTATTGAGTTTCTGATTTTGATCATCTACTTTTGCTGTTGACTGTAGGTATTGTCGAAATGAAAACGTATCAAAGATTCATTTAATGTCGAAATAAAATCATGTCGTATTATCATTTGTCCAAATTCAGTTTGTAAGTATTCAAAGTTATTAGACAAAACGAACTTCACTTTTATTTATTAGGTATTGTTGTATGTGTCTCGACATTTTCTAATATAAGTAACGATATTAAAATGGCCTATTAATATAATGCACCAGATTTTCTCATATAAATAACTCTTGCGAATAGAGAAGTAGAAACTAATTAAACTTTGATATTTATCTGATGTAGGCACTATTTTGATCCTCAACTTAGCGGAGTACCTAATCTTTAATAGCATCTAGGTTAAGGGATTACATGACTATTCCCGTCAATTTCTTTTAGAGAAAAGTTTTGAATGGAAACTCAATAATTATTGCAAAAAGTCAAGTCTTCTTCTTCTTTTCTTGTGGTTAGTGACTAACCTGGTGTCGGAGATTTAATGAAAAGTAAAGTAAAAATCGTTTATTTCAATTTTAAAATTACAGTTTGAAAATAGCGTTGTTCTCACACTAAACACAGTCTGCATCTTGTGCATATATAGGTATAAAACATTTTGGTATTTTTTTTTAAAGTTGAAATTGGCGACATTATAACTACGTTACATATAAGCTAAAACTAAATTGTTTCCAACTTAGTCATTTCTCTGGGGCTCATCAATAGCGTACCCACATGACCTTTAATTACAACCCTCTTATCATAAAACAAATCAACCTCATTACCATTTGACACGCATTCCACCCTTCAGCCACTGTACTGGGTTACTGACACGTCAGTCTGTTAAATACTTCATTTACTATGAATGAGTGTTACATTTCCAGTAGTTCCACCCTACAGTTTCGTTTAGCACCGTAGCAGAAACCTTCGTTTACCAACCTTTATTATAATACAATAGCAATACACAAAAACTGTACTACTTGCATATCTAGCGTTAATTTGAATATGACCAACACTAGGTGATTATCACTACATAGTATAAAACAAAGTCGCTTTCTCTGTCCCTATATCCCTATGTACCTATGCTTAAATCTTTAAAACTACGCAACGGATTTTGATGCGGTTTTTTTTTAATAGATAGAGTGATTCAAGAGGAAGGTTTACGTGTATAATTTGTCGACATATTATAGGGGCGAAGCCGCGGGTGGAAGCTAGTAAAAGATAAACAAGACAATTTTGTAGTACCTACAACTTCTACCCCGGCAAATAAATAAAGTGAGGTTAGTTCAGCGCTTTTAATGTTAACAACATAATTTTCCGCGCCTCTTTTCATTCTGCCCAGACCTCTAATTACAATACAAAATAGCCAAATTTGCCGGAAAATTTATATGTAAATTTATACGTTAGGATAACCTAACGTATAACTTACCCCAAAATACCTTATGAGAGATAGAATGAAGACAAAAATAAGAGAACCCACAGGAAGATTCATTACCTATTGCATCGAAAGACAGTGATGAAGAATCTAGCTTTAGTGCCCTATAAACTAAACTAGCGAAGCGAAGTATGGAAAACTTCGATCAATGACAATCGTCATTATTGGTATTGAGGAGCCCTTAAGAGCCTTCTGGAAAAGATTGACTACGTAACGTCAGTAATTTTAATTTATACAATGTATTTAGATAAAAAAATAATCTAGCTACCTAAAACGTAATTGTTATTTGATAGCTCTGAAAACAGCGACATCAATCATTTTGCAATCGACACATTTTTTATTTACTAACATTAAAATATTGTTAAAATCATGTAATCGTTATTTTGTCCTTCAGAACTTGACAACAGGTAGATATTTTTATGTAAACAATCTTAATGTACGAATATAATTTAAGATTTGTCCACTTTACCACGATTTGCGTTTTTGCAACGTGGTAAGCTTCAAAAGAATAAGATCCGCGGGGTAATTCCGTAACACACTGACAGTTTTAATGCCTTTCATTTTGAAAAAGCGACAACATCCATTGCGGCATTCATACGTTATAGAGCAGACGATTTTTCCAATCCTGGAGCATGGATTTGCATTTTTTTCGTGAAAGTAATTTCGTAATTGTAATTGGAATGCTGGATCCTCTTTCAGAAACTTGTAACTATAAAACATCAACTTTCGACATTCATAATTAGTTATAGCACAAAATATAGGAAATTATATCACACACCAATTTCTGTAGACACACGAATATACACGTTAATATCTCTTGCAACACATTTGTACTCAATACATTATATTCAAACTTCGTATAAGTCAATGGAATTAAGAAACCATCACAGAAATCTCATCCTATTTACTCACAAACACATCATAATTCTTGAAACGATATCAACGACCTCACCCGTCACCATTGAGCACCACGCCACCGGTATCTCAATTAGAATCGCTTAAGGATACTTACCGTATCCTCCACGAAACACGATACTACGCGGGAAGTAGGAAAATGTCGGAATGTAGCAACTGTCAATAACGATGTCTATCAAATTGCAACAGGAAGTAGCCTTTTGTTTATGGTCGAATCTTGACGAGATCGTTTCCGTTCTAGTGGGAGCGTGACACCCGCCTACATTGCGTCTTTGAAGATCTTTGTGTACGATCTCTCATATGGTTTGGCTTTTCTGCGAAATGTCGTAAAAATCTCGTTACGTGGGATTGCAGTGGGTTGAAACAATTGATTGCTTCTAAAGTGTTTAGGAAATAGATAAGTACCTAGTTTAGTCCTCTTATGCCTGAAAGTCGTAAACAGGAGATATCAGACGCGTAATTAATCACCCACTCTAAACAAAATTGTAACAAGAAAACTCCCGGAAAATCTACAAGTGGCATAGATTTAATAACAGCGCAATTTGGTGTCAAATTATTTCGTTGTACATGAAAGGTTAAGGTAAATTGCCGCGTTACCTTACAAGCACCCAATCAAAGGGTAAGATCACCTTTCCTGCACTTCCAAAAACAATATGAAAATGAGGAAAATATTAGTATTTCTGAGACTATGCAATGCACTATAGGGTTTCTTAATTATAAGTCGCTTGCATTCAAGCACAGAGCTATTGTTACTGGAAGTAATAAGGGCGCCTACAGAGGCATCTGATATCTCTAAAGTATTTGAATAACATAAGTCTGCTAACTACAGGCACACTGAGAAATGTTACACTTTGAAAACTCTAGAACATTGTGGAGCTGTAGGAACGTTTGTCATAAAGGTTTTGCGTATTGTGTAGTGTAAAAACTGTTTATAAAAGACATTATTGGAGAAGCAGTTTTGACTTCATCGTAATAACAAAGGTCTGTATCATCTGGCTGCAATCCTACAGTGCCGAGTGTTTCTTAGGTTTTAATTAAACCTAGATCCAAAAATCATAAACCCTTATTATAGTTACTGAAGATATCTCTATTATGTATATTAAAGCAGGCAGCTTTTGAAAAGGCACGTATAAAAACCGGAACATAAATATTGAAATCAAATCATTTATTTCTTCACAAACATGGGTAAAGTATATATGTATTTAGGTGTTTTAATATAATCATATTAATTTATTTATTCTTCTCCAGACTCCGGTGGCGGCGGCAGTGGCATCAGGAAGCTATATGCTCTCCGACCTCTCAGACCTACTGGCAATATCAGGTGGGCATTTCAATAACAGTATATTTTTTAAACTTTTCTATCTGACTCTCTCTCTCTATAATTATTGTCATCGTACGTACCTTTTTTGAGCACATAGTCTCACCAGAGGCCTTGTCAAATGATCTTGTTAACATCGCACGATATTATTTTTGGTAAATGTAAATATTCCATATTGATTCCCTGTTCGCCCCATAAAATGATCATGTACTGTAAATAATTGGTTCGAAGACATCCATGGGCTAACGAAAATGGTTTTAATCATAATCATGTAAGTATTCATTTGCTTATATCGGAACAAAAGAAAAGGTCTTGTAATTCAAACAATAGTGTCTGTTAACCATAGCCTAACATAAGGGATAAGGGGGGGTTGTTTTACTCTTTTCAGTTTCCTATCACATTACGCTTTAATCTGCATTACTAAAACTAGTTTAAAATATCGTTGTACGTAGATCTTACAACCGCAGATCTCTCGTGGAGGCGGACGGTGTCTACCCGGGCGCCAACCACCATGACCCTGGCCTGCTGTGGACCGGACTGGGCCGGTAGACGCGCACACTCACCCGACCCGCACACACACACACCCCCCGACACTCACACACACCCACACACATACACACACCCACAGTACGCATACACTGACCAGCGTATGAAAATGAATCACGTACTTCAGCGAAAACCGCCACAGATTACACATTTGAAACCTAATTATTTAGATGTAAATGGTGTATCGTTACCAGAGATTATTTTAGCGCTGCAAGAATACTGCTATCTGTGAATTAATTGTAATGCTAATATTATATCGATCTCTGATCTAGTCAATTGAAGGTCTGGTTAAACTTGAAAATTCTTTAATGAAATATCCTAGACTAGTTCCCTTATATTTCGTAGTAATATCAATGTTAAAGTTTCTCATCTGTATTTGGTTTCAATAGGTTTCTGAAAGATTTGATTTGACCAAAAGTAATTGAATTTAGGTAAAGGAATTTCTGTAAACGCTCTCGAAATGTTTACAACGAGGATAGTTCAGACTTCTCAAAGTTAATAATCCACATATATCTGCACATTGAAGTCTCAATGTATTGTTATATAGAGAACGAATAAGTCTCATAGCTTCGGATTTTCGAGTTTCATATGACTTTTTCATATCTGATAGGTAAAAAAGATTTCTTTATATTCTTTGTGACTAGTGTTAGAATTTTGCCCATACATGTCTAATTAAAATACATGGAGCTCTATCAAACCATCTTTTATTTCCTTAATCTTAAGTCTTGCTACGAAATGTACCTCCTATAAAAAAAAAACAAGTTTTAAATGTATTTTCAATATTCGAAAGATTATTATTATAACTTTCATCAAATAATTCCACTGTATTGCAGCAAATGAAATATTGTGAATGTATTAAAAAGAAAATGTAATATTTTCTGTACATTTGATATCTTTACGAGAGAGAAGCCGATTGATGGCAGTCCTTTTGCACGAACATAAAATACAGGTTTTATGTAGTTCAAAAAAAAAATACCTACGACTTTTTGCTTTCCAATAACAAATTACTATGCTAGAAAAGGACAAATTATTTCTTTTGTCATTTTTTATTTTTCTATCAAAAAAATAACTTGATGTAAACTTAATATCTGCCTATCTAAATAATTATTTCACTAATACATTTGAAAGATGTTATAAAAAATTTAAATGTTATCTCTACCTATACTCCTTTTACTGTAAGCATTAGAAAAATAACGACAGTCATTGTGTAATATTGTTAAAATTACTGCACTGTAGAGTTATATTTTTAATGTAACTGGTAAATAGATTGCATTGCTTAGTGTTAAACGTTAAATAACGAAGTTTATTACACATTTTATAAAAATAACTAAATGGTGATAAGTTAATAACCGTTATTTTTCTAATGTTATACTAAATGGAGTATTACAGCATGTACCTACTTGCAATAATGTAATTTATTGTGTACCTAATGTAGTTCACTTTTAATAAAATTATACTCACAGTTAATTAAGTAGGTACGTAAACTGACATTGGATATTAAAGACATTTTAATAAGGTACCGTTTTATTACAAATTGTTTGTGCTAAATATCAAATCAATAAATTCAATCGTTTCTCAAACAATATTTTAGTATCTTTACTAATTACATGATTAATTAAATACCTCTAATATTTAATGTTTGTTTACATACAAATACAAATGTATGTCTGAAAAAATGTTTCACTAAATATTTAATGTAAATACAATTTAACTTCATTGCATTAATGTACGTTTTAGCATTAAATGGATAAATTATAGAATTTAGCTTTTAAGTATTTAATTGTCGCGATATGTTTATGTAATTAATGATATACCTATTACATTGCTGATGTGTTTTTTTTTTCGAATAACCTAAGATACCTAAATAATTCTAAAGGGATAAAGGTGTAAAGGGATATATACCTATACTGTTGTAGGCACCCAGACTACTAATTGTACTATGGGCGAAATTCAATCCCATTTACAGCATGTAGATATCAGAAAGGTGTTGTCAAATTTAAGGGCACAGAGCATCAATTCGAACTAAACAACTTTCTCCATGGGATCATCCACGTCATAGCGACAAAATAATAATCAGGCCTCCCATATTAAAGTTTTGCATGGGATAGTTTATAATTTTTTTGCGATTACTAGGTATGTTGGTCCTATGAAAAAAGTTATTTAGTTTGATGGTCTGGACCACATCCTTCAATTTGACTTTATCTTTCAGATACCTTGTACAGCTCCATTTTCCATTCGTCGTACGTTATTGGTAAAGACACAACGTTGTTATTTTTGCTCCTCAGTTTTTAAATAAATAAAGTAGTAAAAAGTGGAAATTGTATTAATAATATACTGTTTACCCAAAGCCAGTGAAGTGACCAATCGAACTGTGAAGTTTTTATCGTGATCCGTTCGGGTGGAGCAAAGTTACATTGATTTTAAACTGTGGTGAAAAAACCAAAATTTAAAAAGTGTTCTAACGATCTTCATCCCTGACCTACGTCAACTCACAGAGCGCTCGATACCTCCCGCGCTGACACCGCTGTCCCCGCTGTCGCCTGCATATAATTCAACGCCCAGCACATAGATAACGCAACTTTCGTCACTGCTTGTAAAGTTACTTTGGCGGAGCGGTTTAAGTCGCTACACTTCATCGCACGCCGTGGTTACCGGATCGAATCCCGCTACATACTTAACTTTTTTTAAGTTTTCTAAACTTGTTTAAGTTTGTCTTGATTAATATTGGGAACAAAACCCATTAAGAATGAATCCCACTGACAGCAAATTCTCTCATTCTGATTCTGATTTGAGTAAGGCGCTTGAAGTTAGTGGCGAACAAAATGTGTCTGTACGCAGCAAGCGTAAACAACCAGAAAGTGAATTTACGCAGGCGCTCAGTATGTTAACACTAGATTTTAAAAACACTCTGACAGAGTGGCGTAAGGAAATTGATGCGCGTATCAGTATTATTTCTGATAACGTTCTGAATATTAAAGTTGAGATAGCTAATATTACCGTGGTGACATCGGAAATAAGAAGCGAAATGTCATCTATTCGCTCGGAGCAGTCGCGGCTAGCGAAGCAAGTAAAGGAACTTGATGGGAAGTATGATTGCTTATCAAATGAATTAGCTGCTGTACAGAGCACAGTTCAATTCTTGTCTAATGAACAGACTGATTTGAAAACGTGCATCGAAAAGAAGGAGGATGACACAAAGAGTTTAATCAATGATCTCGAGTTGAAAATAGACTACTTGGACCAAAATGCTAGGCAATGCAACTTGGAACTATGTAATGTTCCTGAGAGACGCCATGAAAATCTGCTGTCAATTATGGAAAAAGTAAGCGCAAAAGTCAATTTTAATATTAATATCAAAGATATTATTTCAATCCATCGGGTTCCTCATGCACACCAGAGTAATAGCAAACCGAAAAATATTGTTGTGAAATTGGCCTCACGAATACTGCGTGACAACTTTCTCAGCGCCTTTCGTTTATGTAAGGGCCTGACGTCCGACCAACTGGATATCTCAGGTACATCATTTCGCATATATATGCATGAACATATCACGTTGAAAAGAAAACAGTTGTTTCGTGAGTGTAAGAATGTCGCTACTTTACATAACTACAAATTTGTGTGGGTTAAGCATGGCACTATACTCGTCCGTGAAAAAGAACAATCGAAATCGTTCGCCATTCGGTCATACCAAGATCTCAGCAAAATTAAACCAGGGGCTGCAGCCACTAGGGACGAACCTACCACTAAGAACGATTCTATCACTAGGGACGACTAAAGAACCCTATTGTATAGTGTTTAATTACTTTTCGGTTTTGTACTTTTTAATTATATCTATATTTAATGTTGATAACGTGGAAATTTATTGTTTGTCAAATGTATGCGTTTTTGTAAGTTGTGTTGTTTCTCGATGTATTTTTCTCATGCTTTCCGTAACCTACCATGATTTTTTAACTATTATACTATACGTGCATATTCTACAATCGCAACTCTATGTAAAAGAGAGATTTAACAACTTTACTTCGTTTTTATTGCTGATTTTATTGATACTTCTTTTAAATTTGCCAAGAGATGCTTCTATACCTACTCAGACTTATTTATTATTACTGTTTAGATTCTACACCTACGATTATGGCTGATAAATTGACTATATACTATCAAAATTGTAGGGGCCTTCGCACTAAACTGCATGTTCTATTTATGAATATTTTATCCAACTGCTACGACATAATAATACTCACGGAGACTTGGTTAATCCCTGAAATACTCGACTCTGAATTTATTGATCAACGGTATTCTGTATATAGATGCGATCGGGATCGCAAGGCTACTCAAAAGAAGGATGGTGGTGGCACCCTCATAGCGATACTGAAAGGATTGGGATCTGTCACAATTGAGTCCACTATCTTATTAAACCAATACATTGAGCATGTCATTCTACGTATACCAAGCGCGACGAAAGGTAAGTACCATATTATATGTTCTGCATACATCCCACCGAAAACACCGGAAAGTGTTTATGTTGCATATCTTGAGCTTTTGCAAGCAGTTGTTGGGAGTGGAAGTGTTCAAAATTTCTTTTTGGTTGGTGATTATAATCTCCCCGACATTGAGTGGTTGCCTACTGGAGGTTCAGGCTCTACCATACAAGATTTAAATAGCAGCAAATCTCCCATCAGTACACACTTAAGAATCTTTATGTCCATTATAAATGCCTACCAGTATAATAATTTTAAAAATTCAACTGGAAAGATTTTAGATTTAGTGATCAGTAACAATGACTGTTCTGTTATAGCACCTACTGATACACTATTAACTTCAGACCCTTATCACCCACCCTTATGTATATTAGCTTCTTTCAATATGAGCAAACGAGCCATGACACGTAAATCTATACAGAGGTACAACTACTATAAGGCGGATTACGAGGAAATTAATGGTGATTTGGACAAAGTTAACTGGAGTGAAGTATTGCAGGGACAGTCTGCAGAAGATACAGTTAATACATTTTATGAAGTTATTTTCAAAGTTATAAAAGCTCATGTTCCTCTTACGTCGGTCAAGTCAACTAAGTATCCGGTCTGGTTTTCACCGTCATTAATAAAAATATTTAAAAATAAAACTAAAGCTTGGTGTAAATGGAAAACGTATCAAAATTTATCGGATTATGAACATTTTTCACTGTTTAGATCGAGGTTTAACACTGAATCTAAGACTTGTTATAACCTATACATGAAGTCAGTTGAGGATAGCATAAAAGTTAACGCTAAATATTTCTGGACATTTATATCTAACCGTAAATCCACAACTTCCATTCCTTCAACTATGCAGTACCAGGGACAGTCATCCAGCAATCCTGACGAGATCTGTAATCTGTTTTTAAACTTCTTCCATTCTGTTTATGAGCCTTCCACTCTCAACAATGTGCAGCAGCAGACCTTCGACGATGCTGAGAATAGTCGTCTCGTTAGCAATCTTGTGATCAATATTGAACAAGTACACAGTGCTTTGAAATCCGTTGATTGTTCCAAAGGTCCAGGTCCTGATGGTATCCCGCCGGTTTTCTTTAAAAATGCCGCTGACACTTTAAGTCTCCCACTCTGTATTATTTACAATAAGTGTTTGAGCGAAGGAACTTTTCCAGAAGTATGGAAACGAGCCAATATCACCCCTGTTCATAAATCTGGCCCAAAACATGAAATAGAGAACTATCGTCCTATTTCTATTTTGTCGATCTTGTCAAAGCTTTTCGAGAGGCTTGTACATGATCAGCTTTATCCGATAATTCATGATCAGATTATCAAGCAACAGCATGGGTTCGTCAAAAAAAGGTCAACAACTACAAATTTAATTGAATTCACTGATTATTTATTCAATAATTTAGATGGACGCGTACAAGTGGACTCTATTTATACTGACTTCCGTAAAGCCTTTGACAAGGTCGATCATAAGTTACTTTTAGGGAAAATAGCATTTAACGGCATTCGTGGCGATTTGTTCCGTTGGTTTTCTTCCTATGTTACAAATAGAACGCAAAAAGTGGTAGTTAATGGTTTCCATTCCAAATCCATAACTGTTTCATCAGGGGTGCCTCAAGGCTCGATACTAGGTCCCTTGTTGTTTATTATGTTCATCAATGATATTGACATGTGCTTTCATAATTCTAAATTCTTACTTTACGCAGATGACCTTAAGGTTTTTAGACCCATTAAAAGTATGCTCGACTGTCAATTGCTTCAACAAGATCTCGATCGTCTTGCAGATTATTGCACTAAAAACAAACTCCAGCTCAGTATTCCTAAATGTTACTGTATTAGTTTCACGAAAAATATAAATATCTTTAAATATCCCTATGCAATACAAAGTGAAACTCTGACAAGAGAGAGTTTGATCCGCGACCTAGGAATATTACTTGACGAAAAATTGCACTTAGACGCACATGTTAATAAAATTGTTAATAATGCTTATCGCATGTACGGCTTTGTGATGAGATCATCCACAGAGTTCAAGCACCCTAGTACATATTTATATCTATATCAATCACTGATTAGGTCTCAATTAGAATATGCAGTACCTGTGTGGAACCCCTACTACAATAAGTATATTGAGTGTATAGAAAGCGTCCAACGTAAATTCTTGAAGTCCATGCATTATCGATGCTTTAAAAGTTGTTATCTTTCTTATAGTGAGTTACTAAAAAAATATAATCTGCTTCCATTGAGTTCAAGGCGTACTTTTCTTGACAACGCATTTTTGTATGACTTATGTCATAACTCGTATGATTGCATAAACATTGTCAACAAGCTGTGTTATATAGTTCCCAGAACATGCCATGGACGCGAGGTGCGCGCACGACCTGTATTCGCCACTACCTCTAGTCGTACAAATGCCGGCTTGCGTGCGCCTCTTCGTCGCCTAACGAGCAATTTTAATAAGAATTTCAGCAATTTAGATCTGTTTGCCTTACCGCATAGAAAGTTCAGAATCATGTTACTTAACGCATTGAAAAATTAATGTTCCCTGTTTTTCCGCTTATGCGGCACTGTGTTTATGTTTATTTAGCTTAATGTTTTTTTTTTTTTTTTTAAATAACTACTTACTTTGTAAATTCATACTTATTCCTCTCTAAATTATAACAACATTTTGTCTTAATTTACCAAATAATTATGTAATAGTGTATCTGTGGAGAACGTGGTTGATTTCACATTTGTATAATATCTGTATTTATCTTTTTGTAATTTTTAATGTGTAATTGTTTGTTTTCCCTAATAAATAAAATAAAAATAAAAATATTGTACCGTCAAACGAGGTGAATAGGGATGCAGGGGTGAATCGGGACGACACATTAAAAGGGATATTAGCTTTACAATATTATAGTTTGTTGCTAACAAGGGCACTTAATTGTCAATTAAATTATAGTAAACACATTACTGGTCCTTTTTGACCACAAACTATAATAGGTATTTCAAAGTTAATCCCTTTAGTTTCGTCCCGATTCACCCCTGCATCGATGATTCATAAGTAGGTACTACTAACTAGCTTGATCAATATACGCAAAATTCTATACTCAAAATAGACGCAACATAATGCATGGAATACAAATAAATCAATATGATGGCATTCATGACGCAATGTCATGGAAATAGTTATAATAATTAACACTTACTTACAATGCATAATAACAATGACTCATTTGTAACTGTAGATAGGTACCAAGTTAGTTGAAGAGATATTAGAAATGTTAAAGTTCCAAGTAAATAAAGACCGTATTTCCTATTGGATGCGCCATTAAACCTATATTATATTAGTATATGCTGAGATGGTTTGGTCATGTTGAGAGGATGAATGAAAGGCTACTAACAAAAGGTATTTACAGGCAGATGTTAATACCTGCCGGGTCAGCGGGATTTTCCGAAAAGGTTACCGCTACCCCGGAACACAAAGGGCTAAAGAAGGAACATGGAAGGGTTTTAGACAGTAAGAGTCTGACACTCCCTTCCGCTCCACCCAGAGCGGGAGAGGTCATATTTTGATGATTAACCGTCAAAAAGTAAGGCAGGCAGAAGCGAATGGAAACTCCGGGAGGAGACGCCCTAGGAATAGTAACCGAGTGATGTTTTTGCGAAACGTAAGGTGTGTATTACTCGCAACCGGCGGCGCGGCATGCGAGTGTGACAAAATATATGAACGTACACAAAGCAAAAGGAGTATGTAAGGAGCGTAGCAGGTGATGTACATCCGGCAGCACATCAAGCTATCCCAGACTGTCAAATATTTCTAATTGAACATGAACCTCATGCTGTTGCAGTAAAGTTGAAAATCTATCAAAGAAATTTGACAGATTGGGGTAGCTTGATGTGCTTGCCTCTGTACTATAGTTTATACTTACCCTACGGGAAGAACATGTCGAAGACAGACATAAACTCACACCGAGTTTACATAAACTCTACACACACATACTATACACACATGTGTAACAATAAAATGTATGACCCGCGATGGGTGATGGGTGAACAAGTTAATACGAGATCTCATGCTCTTCATAGGTTTACCGTCGATTATTTCCAATAGTCCCCTCTAGCCCTATCCTCACCTGGGGTGACAATTTGTACCGACTGAATTTCCCTTTGAAAACTGACTAGAGGGAACAATGGGAAGTCTGTTTCTCAGTTGTCACCGGGGCGGGGGGACATTTGCTTCGATTTCTTCAAAAAGTAATTATCATAGTTTTCAGCTTTTTTATTTCTTATGCTACATAGAATCAAATAAAAAATTAACACAATGTCAACACGCTTACAACATTAGAAAAATATTTACTACTAAGTATGTAAATAAATTTAACATTTATGATGATTAACATACCTACCTAATGTTTATTTCAATTGGAATATATCAAGCAATGGATTAGCTATGTCCTACAAAATCATTCAAATTGTTGTTGGTTAGTGCAATAAGGGCGGCTATCATACTGACAGAGTTATTTTCGCCAGTGTTCACCAAAACTGAGTTTTTTACAGAAATAGGTAAGTATTCTAGGCGACTGTTAATAATTGGCTATTTGACACGGTTAAAAATAAAATATAAAATCACCTAAAAAAAAGACCGCTCGTCTTAAAAACTTCTATCACCGTGCAGAAATATAATATTTTGCGAGGATATAATTAGAAAATTGAATTTAATATTAATAAGTATTCCATTTGATCCCAAAAATCTGTGACGTCAGATTTCAATATTCCACGCAAATCACGTACAAATTCCGCGTTTTGACAGTTCATAAAAAGTAACGCTATTGACTACCCTGTCAAATACCCTATTTGTTTCTCAAACTAGAAAACGTACCTCCATAGGCTTACCTAAAGAGGACCTAACCGCATTATGTACTAATTGACAAAAAAACTCATACAACACGCCAACACGGAAAACAAACACATTTTAAAAATAAATGTTCAGTTGGCGCAATAACACATTTTGGAAATTTATGTGTTTTGGGGTAACCCGTGTTATGTTATTACAGTTACATAAGTAGCTAGTTTTTGGGGTATTATTAAAATAGTTTTAGTTACTTAATTAATACTTAGGTCATTACTCCAGCTTACTTCGTGGACTACCTTCTTTATCTTAACTTATCAGTAAAAATCAGTTTCAGTACATTTTATGTTCGCAAAATCGTCAAAATGTATGAAACAGCTGATATTTTTTTCATATTTCAGAGTTGGTCCCATGGACAAAGTTATTGATTTCCATGAGTACTATACAACCTGCAAGTATGTCCCTCGTTGAACCTAGCACACTGTATAAGCCTATCGTGTCGTCGGCATCGGCGAACCGCGACCAATTGCCGCTAATTCCTGAGGCGTACCGTCGAGAAACACTTCCTTATTGTCAGTCAATCATCATAATAGTCCCGTGAACGACAAGCGATCGACTTTTGGGAGGACATTATCTAATCTAGCTTGATTGTGGTAGCCATAGGGCGCACCCACGCTGTGGTGAGTAAGACTGTTGTTGCAACTTGCAAGTTTATTCATATCATTTATTTCGATTCCACAACGTTTAGTGTACTAACTGCGCGTATTACTTACTATACATAGATTCTAGCTTTGCGATGTTTAGTCATACCGCGCTAAATAATATTAACACCTTTTTTTAAGAGTTCGGGAAATCATAAAAAAAGAAAGTGTCAGACACCTACTGACTACAACCCATCTATGATCTTTCCTTAGACCTTTATGTTCCGGGGTAGCGCGGTAACTCTTTCGGACACTCCCGCTGACCCGGCAGTCTTTGGCTGTAACGGGCCCCTTCCTTAATGCTGACACGAACACGCCGTTCGGCACGGGCCTGGACGCCTAGACAATGTCTGACTGTCAAACGCCCCGTGTCGATTCGATTTTGAAAATCGTTGTTATTTTTCCTTATTACAGCGATTCGGATTGTCAAGAACGCCACAATGCATTTGTACGGGAATATTGATCGAGTTTCGTTACACAATTTGACATTGTCTAGCACTTGGCGATCGAAAACGTGACATTTAGAAAGCTTATGCCAATTCCATACATTTCGGATTTAACTAATTTCGTTATCGTTAATGAAAATGTGACTTTGTCTAGGCCCCAGGTCCTGTTCGGCTGGTGAACTACCCATTACTCACCGTCCACACGCCCAATAGTAACACCTAAGACCTACTTGTATGCTTACGATTATCTGATTACCTGTACTGTTCTCGGCTATCTACATTCGTACCATTCATTCTGAACTAAGTGGAACTCTTCAGTGTGTCTAGGTATATAGATATCTAATAAACATTTAATTCTTCTTCTTGTATATTTTTTTTGAAGACTTATTTCCGTACTTCATATTTCTGCCTACACACTCTCTATACACTACATCATACATTACTATACTACTATATATACTGTTATAATGTGCGTTTACAGACCCCCTAATTATCAAAACTACTCAATATTTGAGGCAGTAATGGAAGATGTTCTGGAAAAACTTGCTTCCAGTAATAAATCAGTAGTTATCTGTGGTGACTTTAACATTAATATTTTAGAAAATAATTCAAACACGAGTAGACTATTAAATTTGTTTAAATCATTCAATTTGTCAAATGTGTTTGTAGAACCCACCCGAATAACTATGTCTACTGCTACTTGCATTGATAATGTTTTTTGTTGCTGTGACTATTTAGATAAAGCTATCGTTAATTATCTCCCTTCCGATCACAGTGGTCAAACTGTAACTTTTGAGTCCAACACACCAATACAAAAAATCCAAATACAATCCAGACCCATAACAACTGTTAATTTAAATAAATTTAATATCGCCTTAAATTGTAAGTTAAGTGCTCAAGCACTTTCTTTAAAAAATATAAATATTTTGTATAAGGAATTCTTTACGGTAGTGCAAAACGAGTTTAATAATTGTTTTAAGAAGACCACTAAAACTATAAATCCTAAATTTTTATTTAGTGACTGGGCCACTAAAGGACTCAGGAAAAGTAGGGAAAGACTTTTCGAGCTTTATGGCCTTAAGCCTTTTATTAACACAGAATGTTTTAATAAGTATGTTGCTACCTACTCAAAAATTTTTAAGAACACTTGTAAAGCAGCTAAAGCCAAATACATTAGCAACAAGGTAAAATCAGCTGAAAATAAAATAAAGACGGTTTGGAAAATTATCAATAATGAAACGAACAGAAACAAAAGGCATAGCTCTGATTACATTCTGGAGACGTCATGTGGTCCCATTTGTGATAGCAAAGAAGTTGCTAAAGAATTTGTAAATTTCTTTACCAGTATTCCACTAAAAACTACTGAAACCTTAAATTCATCGCCTTCCCTCTCTTTTGATTTACTAAAGGCGAACGTTTCAGCCTGCTTAATTGAATTCCACTTTAAGCATATTAACCCCATAACAGTAATTAAAACTTTTAAACAAATCAAAATAAAATTAACCGAAGATCTTTGGGGAATGTCTACTAAAGTCTGCACCTCGATCATTGAGACAATAGCACCTTACTTAGCCTTAATATTTAATTTATGTGTGGATCAAGGCATCTTCCCGGATTTAATGAAATACAGCAAGGTAATACCACTTTTCAAATCCGGGGACAATAAAGATACCAATAATTATAGACCCGTATCCGTGCTGCCGGTTTTCAGCAAGATCTTTGAAAAGATAATGCTTAACCAAATGCTTAATCATTTTTACACTAATAAAATCCTTAACGATCAACAGTATGGTTTCACCAAAGGACGTTGTACAACTGACGCCGGTGTGACCTTATTAAAACACATTGTCAATGCGTGGGAAGAGGCTTAAGATGCCATAGGAATCTTTTGTGACCTCTCCAAGGCATTTGATTGCGTTGATCACGAAACCTTGCTGTTGAAGCTAGAGCATTACGGGCTTGGAAAACTTGCGCTTAGTTTAGTAAAATCTTATTTAAATGACAGACAACAGCAAGTTCAAATAAAAGGTGTCAATTCACTCGGTTTAAAAGTAAAAATGGGTGTGCCACAAGGTTCAATATTGGGTCCTTTCCTCTTTTTAGTATATATTAATGATCTTCTCCATTTATTAAAAAAACAACCGCAAATGGTGTTATTTGCTGACGACACTTCTTTAATTTTTGAGATAGATAGACGTGCTAAAAATTTTGACGACGTAAATAACGCCCTACTGCAGGTCCAGAATTGGTTCACTGTAAATAATTTAGTATTAAATGGAAAAAAAACTAAGTGCATTAGATTTTCTTTACCAAATGTAAAAAGTAGTGATTGTGAGATAGTATTGAATCAAGAGAAACTAGAATTTGTCGATAAAACTGTTTTCCTAGGGATCACGCTCGACTCAAGGCTACAATGGGGTCCTCATTTAACATCTCTTGCAGGACGGCTAAGCTCTGCAGCATATGCTGTCAGAAAGATCCGTCAATATACTGATGTAGATACCGCGAGACTGGTCTATTTTAGCTATTTTCATAGTATTATGTCTTACGGTATTTTACTTTGGGGACGTGCTGCAGACATCGAGTCTATTTTTATTCTGCAGAAAAGAGCTATCAGAGCCATTTATAATCTTCGTAGGCGCGATTCTCTAAGGGAACGGTTTAAGCTTATTAACATCATGACTGTACCTTGTCAATATATCTATGAAAACATCATGTATGCAAGGAAAAATCTACATCTTTTTAGTAAAAGAGGTGAAAGACACAATTATTTCACTAGAAATAGGGACCAATTAGTTCAACCAGGTTTCAGGCTGGCTAAAGTAGATTCATCTTTCATGGGGTACTGTTTAAAATGTTACAATAAAATACCTCCCAACATTCTTGAACTTAATGAAACAAAATTTAAATCCTGTATAAAACGCACACTATGCAGCCAAGCATATTATACATTGGGAGATTACATCGCTGATAAAAACGCTTGGGTCAATGCTATTCCTGCTCCACAAGGGCGTATCACCTAATTCATTAGACTTTTTAAAAAACTGTTGGAGCTGCGGAAGATCAACAACAATAAAAACTATATTTGCATTGTATAAATTCAATTTCTTAATATTGTATAATTGCTTAGCACATATGTGAGTACTATGTACCTAATATAAAGTGACCATTTACTGGGTCCGTCTTTCATTGACTTGAATGTGCTTTGGCGGCTGAGAGTATGTCATGCTCACTTTAATGTCTCGCTGATGGTGGCGTGTGTGTTGGATCATTTAGCTCCCTTCAAAATGGTTGAGCTGAATGGTGCTAATCCATGCGTCATGTTCGTGAACGGGCGCTGTCGGTAGAGACTGGTCATCTCTTAGCGGCCATGGCTTGTTTTAATTTAACTTTTGAACTTTTTTTTTTACATTATTTTATATCAGATGCTTTCACCGTTCTGCATCGTTCTCACATGTATAATAATAATAATATGATCTATGTAACCAATATTTTGTAACCATATTTTGTTTAAAAGAGTGTCCATGGAGTTTCTTGCCCGTTCTTCTCCATAGGTACCTACTGCTTTGGAATGGGCAACTAGCTTCATCTCTCTGACTGACCGACACCTTGACAATTCAAAAGTGCCTGTAATTGGTTTATTTGAAATAAATACTTTGAGTTTGAGTTTGAGTTTACTACGTGAACAGTTCAATGTTTTGATATTTTTAGAGAAAGCTTAGAAATGTGCACACAATTTTTACGAATAAGTATTTATGAAACCATTCGAATATTCTCTTCTCAATTGACTGCATTGCAAAGATGCAGTCAATTGCTAATCGCTATTGCTGAACATGAGGTGCGGGTTCGAATCCTAGGTCGGGCAAATTTTATTTGGAAATTTCCATCTGGAATTTCTCAGGAGTCCGGATTTGTGGCCGGTTGATGGCGATAGGCCCGCCACAAATTACATGGGACTTAAACATGAAACTGGTGAAAGGTGGGTGCACCACAGATACCTACACTTCTGCCCAACCCTTCGAGAAAAAAGACTTGCTATGTTAGTTTATTTGTTACCAACCAGTCTATTTATAGTCACCTAACTTAACAAAGCCACCGCCCTGAGTGGAGGCGTTAATTCCATGCTTTAGTTAGCAAAGTGCCGAACTAATCGATTGATGGAGATGCAGGCATTTGCCAGGATTAATGGCGATTGTCGCCTCAGTAACCCGACACGACTATTCAGGCTGACCAGACTTAGGCTGATACCGTAGGAAGATGCTCATTCACTGCCACTTTAGTCCAATGGTCGCAAGTTTTACTGCTGAACATAACATTCTGGGTTCGATTCCAGGGTCGGCAAAATTGTTATTTGGTTTTTCTCGGTGAAATTCTCAGTAGCAACCCGAAGTCTGGATTGGTGCTCGGCTGATAGCTATAGGGTCGCCCTATTACATGGGACTTAAACATAACTGGCGAAATGTGGGTGTATTTTAGATAAACATTTATCTAACCCTTCGGGGAATTCAGGCATGATATATTAGCCCACACATATTATCCACTTGTTTTAGTTAACCAACAGGACCTGTTTTTTTTTGGATTTTTACATATTTTTAATTTAGTTCTTAGTAACAGGAGAGCAGATATAACGCTGTTATACAACTAAGACGTTCCTGATTGCTTCCCAAAACTGATCTCATATTCAATATTCATTTATTATTATAACACGTCCATGGTTGCGTCACAGAAATTCAAGTTATTTGTTGCATTAAATTTGATAGAAATTAGCGGTATAGATCCAATGGACACAGACACACGAGTGAGTCTTGAACCGTTCCGGTTTCCGGGTCAGCGGGATTATCCGAAAGGGTTACCGCTACCCCGGAACATAAAGGGCTAAGGAAGGAACATGGATGGGTTTTAGTCAGTAAGAGTTTGACACTGCCTTTGACTCCACCCAGAGCGGGAGGGGTAGATGAATGATTTTTACCCTCAAAAAAAGGTTCCGGTTGTTCATTCGGACCTACCCTAAAAAGCGAGTCCGGGCAATATTCTGTCCAAAAGCCTACGTTGGTAAAATTAATTTACAGAACTTGCAACCTACTTACAGGCCTTCCTAAACCATCTACCCAGCCATAGTGTAAACTAATTAATTAACATGTAAGTAAAAGTAAACATTAGTCTCTCCCTCGGGTTCAGCTTGATACATTGTTATTACTGTTATCAATGACACACATGTTGAATCACGGTCACTGGCCTTATCACACATATTAATTGTGATAATTGTTACATTAATTTAATCGACGCTTTACGCTCTGGCGGTCGCCTAAGCAGCTATTGAACGACAGATCCTGGGTTCGCATCGGGCAAAATTACTTACCTATATCACAAACAAAAATCAATAAATTAGAAAAGAAGTAGATTGAGGACACAAAGTATCATAACTAATACATTATTTTTATCAATAAACAGTAGTACCTACTATTTCGGATCATATTATTATTGTATCCGATAATTCATCATCATCATTATTTCAGTTGAAAGATCCACTGGGAGGCCTTCTTTCGCTACATCTTCCGGCGGTCGCCACTACAGATCCTGTCGGCCTCATCGGCCATTTGCTCTGCAAGTAATATGCCCTGCCCTCTGCCACATCTTCGGGCTATGTCGGTCACCTTGGATCTCCTGCTAAGGAACTCATCATTTCTGATCCGATCACGTAAGGAAACTCCAACCTCCATTGCCCTTTGGGTGCCTTTTTCTCCGGCTAGTAGGTAATTCTAACTCTTTCCTCCTTTTCGGGTTTGTTAGTGTTTCATTTAACAGGAAAGCACCTATGCCTATATTTTTGGCGATAAATATTGATAATAGTACCTAATACAGCACATTATAGTCATAGACTTAGGGTAGGACCGACTTTTCTATCGCCAGATTACTTTTCTGAAGAATATCTGAAGAATAAAAATGGCGGTTTGACATGTTTTCTATGCAAAACCTATCAAACTGTCATATTTATTCGTCCAATAAAATTTATCTGACGCGACGATTGAAAAATCAGTCCTTAGTCTTAGTCTTTGAAACACCACAAAATGACTACCAATATAGGTAAATGTAGGTCTATCTTCGTTTCTTTCGGCGTCACACTTATCCAAGATGTCTATTTTATTATAATTAAATCTTGTCCAGTTACTCCAATCTGTTCAGTAGGTACGGTACACATGTGTTTATGTCGGCCATCACTCAAGATTCTTTACGCACCATTTGGAGGGTAGTCTTAATCTCGTGTAGTGGCTCACAAGGTTTATTAACCCAACAGTAAGGGCATATAATATAATATTTATGTGTGTATAATAACATGTGATATGATAAAAGGTGTCCTGTTATGTAGGGTGACTATGCAATCGGGGGAGCCTTACTTAGCTTGTTGGAAATTAGATCCTAGTTCAGGTGAGGTTGATGGGGTCATTGACTCTTGATTATCAAGTGACAAGTATCGATCTATATTTCGAAGTATTTCGTAAGATTACCAGTAGATAGAAGGTTAATTTTATAACGACCGTTTTATTACATTTTTACATATTAACTTACTTTTTGGTTTTGTATAGTTTTAGTGTGTAAAGTAAGTTAGAGTCATTTAATTTAAGTAGATATGTATAAGAGCTTAATTATAGTAAACTCAGGGAAATTCATTGTTAAGCAAGTTAGGTACTGTCATACTTTGACAGATATTTGAAATGGCTGTAACACGCAGAATATTGACGTAGCATATTTGCTTAGCAATTAATTTCCCTGATTGTTTAAAAGAGTTAAAACCCTTAAGGTTGATGTTCCAGGGTAGCCCGCGAAATTCAAATTTTCTTAAGTTTTTTGCAATTTGCAGGCCAGTGATAGGTTGTATGTTGATGAACATTTGATTCGCGGCTGTAAGACGTATGTTCATAAAGGTTCCGGAATGACTTTGACCTTGTAAAAAGTCATTTTTACACCTTTATGAGCTCGGAGGGTTGTATTAATGATTTTGATGATTATAATTCTGTAACTACATACGTCTTACAGCCGCGAATCAAATGTTCATCAACATACAACCTATCACTGGCCTGCAAATTGCAAAAAACTTAAGAAAATTTGAATTTCGCGGGCTGGTTGGAGCATTCACCTTAAATAGATTACGCATATCGGGTTTCCTTATTAGAAGTCAAATAAGATTTTTATTTCTTACACTGATTGTACCTGATTTGCATTCAAGTAGTACTTAGGCATCTCAAAATAGCCTTATCTTTGTTTTATACTAGATGCTCCCGCACGGTTTCACCCACTGCTCGGCTCCTATTGATCGTAGCGTGATGTTACATAGCCTATAGCCTCTCATGATAAATGGACTATCCAACACAAAAAGATTTTTTCAATTCGGACCAGTAGTTCCAGAGATTAGCGCGTTCAAACAAACAAACTCTTCAGCTTTATAATATTAGTATAGATTATTCTTCATACATTGACACTTCGTACAAACCAGTTTCAGGATTAGGAGTTAAGACCTTAGGCTCTACTCAGCGGCAGTACGACATTGCAAAATGGCGGCTGTATACAGCTGAGATGCAACATGGCCGCCTAGACAGGTTGATAATATCGCTCACTGCAGCCGAATCCAAGACGTTGTTGGATTAAAATATCTCTTGTGCTTTTAGTGACAGGGTGAATACATTTGCTCGCGCAAGTTTTTTATTTATAAGTATTTTTCCGCTTACAACACAGAATTGAGCTAATCATTCCTTTCTCCTTACCCATACATTCCTTATCGTTCGGAACGAGATTGGAAGCTCATTTGCGCGCGACAAAAGTGTCAGTGTGATCATCGCATTCAACCGCTACATAACCTCAACCGCTCTTCGCTAATACCGCTTACTCAACCCGCATCCGCATCAAAAACTGTATAACTAATAAAATAAGTGTTGGCCGACACAAGTGGGACATTTAAACAAGTGAATAGTGCATCAAGGAGAAGCAGGAAGAAATCAGGGAACACGTGAGACGTCTGCAAAGGGCTGTCCTTGCCACGTGTTTCGTCCAGAAAGTCTCAAGTAAGTCCATCCATCCATATTCCTGAAAACCATCATATCACGAAAGCTCAATTCTGTGTCGTCCAACAGTTCACCACGCTAAAATCTACACCCCAATAAAATTAATTCACCGCATACCAAGGTCCTTCGAAGTCGTTTTTAAAACTTAATCACCATAAGTTATTTGGTCCAATCGAGTCGGATTCAAAGAATCAACGATCCTAATATAGGTCATACCTAGGATTTAGGTTAAAATACCTAAAATACAACGTTCGTAAAATCGCCATATTGAACGAACCTACTTGCGTTCGTACATTCCCCGCTAGGTACATTATTCATTGAGAATTACTGTATCAACTTAATATTTCGCCTGCTGCATTGAAATAGCATAGGTAAATATTCAATCCGCTAATTATCGTGAGTTAGTCTTGTCTAACTTACTTACAACGTATATTCATCCGCATTCCTTTTGTATACCCACTTAGAATAAAATAATTATTCTAAGTCTACCCGCTATACCTATTATCGTGAGTTGGTCTCGTATAACTAACTTATTCAACTTTATTTCTTTGTATACCCGCTTAGAATAAAACAATTATTCTAAGTCTACCCGCTATACCTATTATTTTGTACGCTATATTTTCTAGAACTACTCCAACATGGAAGATCTTAAAATGAAAGTTAAATTACTTCAAGCGAAAAATAATTCAATCCTCAAATATTTAACATCGCTATGCGAGGCTTCTAAGAAAATAAATACGACTAGTATTGAGCTTCGTTCGGTGGAATCATTTATGGCAGACTCTGAGGCTCTCTCAGTAACTCGTCAAGAATTTAGTAACAATTTAGATAAAATAAATACATATTCCTTGCAATTAAATCCTAATCATAATATTGATTATAGCAGTCAGGAATCTTACTACGAAGTTTATTCTCGTATAGAGAGAGTGCGTTCGTTAATCAGCGCGAACCGTACAAGGTCATTAGAACATTCATGCGATTCTAATGATAACGCTAAACAATATAAAGGCACGGTCAAACTGCCACCGATTCAAATTCCTTTCTTTGATGGTAGGATTGACAACTGGCCTGTTTTCTATGAATCATTTAAATCAAATATCCATAGTAACTTGAACCTTACAGATTCTCAACGTGTGCAGTATTTGATGGGTAATTTAAAGGGAAACGCATTGCAAATTACCGCCGGAATTATTCCCTCAGGAGATAACTATGCCGCTATTTGGAACAGTTTAGTTCAAAAGTACCAAGATAAACGAGCACTAGGCTCACATTACATGTCTAACATACTAAATATTAAACCCGCAATTAATAACTCCGCATCTTTAAATGTTTTTATTGAAAGTTTTCACGCGTCCGTTTCTGCTTTAGAACAATTACAAATAAAAGATTTAAAGGATTTCATTTTGCTTAATTTAGCTTTGAAAAAATTAGACCCCGCAATCGTAAATTTATTCGAAGCGCATATGAGAGATGAGGAAATTCCTACTTATACGGATTTCGTAAAATTTATAAAATCGCAAGTTAAAATATTGGATCGCACTATTTCATCTCGAACCGCGTTAGTGAGTAACAACCCTAATAAAAATAATCCTTCTCGTAATCAGTCACGTAATAGTACAGTGCATACTTTTGTTGCTTGCGATAATAATCAAAGTTGTTTGTATTGCAGTAAAGTTGATCATTATAAACTTTACACTTGTCCAGCCTTTCAATCCCTCTCAGCCAATTCGCGTTTGGATTTTATTAAAAACAAACGTGGATGTGTAAACTGTCTTAGTATAACGCACACTGCTTCACAGTGTAAATCTATACATAACTGTAGGACGTGTAACAAAAGACATCATTCGCTTTTACATTTAGAACATAGCTCGTCGCAACCGGTTTCAACTGACGTTGCCGCAAATTCGCAACAGGTGGCGCTGTGTGCGTCCGCTCGTATCAATAATGTAAACAAACCACTTACATCGATACTGCTTTCTACTGCCCAAGTTTATGTTGATAACAAATATAGCAAACACGTTTCTGTGAGATGTTTAATAGATAACGCTTCGCAAAATAATATAATTACTTCCGCTTGTTGTAAAAAACTTCAATTAAACATTATACCACTTTCAAACTCCGTTATAAAAGGGGTCGGATCATCTTCGCGGCCTGTTATAGGTCACGTTGAGATAAAAGTTACTGCTAAAATTAAAAATAATTCTTTTAACATTACCGCACTAGTTATCGATAGCATTACAGATAACTTACCATCTCACTTTGTTGACACTACTGCAGTGCAACATTTGTTTGATTTACCGCTCGCTGACCCACTGTGGCACGTACCTGGTGAGGTTGAATTGCTTCTAGGGGCAAAACTGTTCCCGTATTTATTACTCAACAATAAAATTATCTCACCTACCGCTCCATCCGCTATTGAAACCGTGTTCGGTTACATTCTTATGGGTGAGGTACCCGCTAGTTTATCTAATAACAATTATAGCCCCGCTGAATTAAATACCGTTTCATATTTTTCTACCTCGCTAAATATAGATAATTTTCATTGTTTTCTGTCGTTAGACGAATCCTTACATAAATTTTGGAACATTGAAGAAATACCTTCAAAACATTTTATGAGCCCTGCTGAACTGGAGTGTGAACAGCTGTACGCTTCTACTGTGTCACGTGACTCCAGTGGTAGGTATTGTACCGCGTTACCATTCTGTAAAAATCCAGATTCACTTGGAAATTCTTATGCTGTCGCTTATCGACGTTTAATTAACTTAGAAAAAACTAAGCTTCGCGACCCTGTTTTGCGCGCTAGTTATAATGAAATAATCCAAGAGTATATCGATCAAAATTATTTAACTGAAACTACACCTAGTTCTGTTAATCAGACTGTAGGTTATTACATACCGCATCACCCTGTTGTTAGGAATGATAAACAAACCACTAAGGTTCGCATCGTTCTTGATGCAAGCGCTAAGTCTCATAATGGCGTGTCATTGAATGACTTGTTACACACAGGGCCGAATTTACAGGCTGACATATTTTTATTACTTTTAAAATTCCGCTTGTTCCCTATTGCAGTTACAGCTGACATAAAACAGATGTATCTTCGAATTGCTGTTATTGATGAGCATCGAAAATATCAAAAAATATTGTTTCGTTTTAATACCGCTGAACCTATTCGCGAATTTCAATTTAATCGAGTTGCATTTGGTCTTAAACCTAGTCCCTTCCTAGCCATGCGCACTGTGCGCCAGCTATCAGAGGATGAAAAACACCGCTTTCCGCTCGCATCCATTGTTGCTTCTCATGAGCTATACATGGATGACTTGGCTACTTCGACCCCGTCTCTGGAGGAGGCCAAGATTCTTTCCGCTGAACTTATCGCCTTATTTAAGGCTGGGGGCTTTGACCTTACTAAATGGGCAAGTAATTCCTTGGAACTACTAGAGGCCATCCCACATTCCAACCGCTCTTCTATTCATTTCTCTGATGGGGATAATTTAAAGATTCTTGGACTCAAATGGATTCCTTCCGAGGACTGTTTCACCTTTACTACATCTAATTTGGATAATAGTTGTACCAAACGCTCCATGCTTTCAACTATTGCCCGTCTGTGGGATGTTCTCGGTCTTGTGGCTCCTGTAGTTTTATTCGCAAAATTACTCATAAAAGAATTATGGAAATTAAATATAGATTGGGATGAAACTCCACCCGATTCTATTATACTGCTCTTCCAAAAATTTAAAGAGCAATTACCTCTGCTCTCGTCTTTAAAATTACCTCGTCATGTAGCCGTTACTATGGGTTGCGTGACAAATATAGTAGGTTTTGCTGATGCCAGCTTGAATGCATATGGCTGCGTCATATACTTACATGTCACTGATACAATTGGTAACACACACGTAAATTTGGTGTGTGCTAAATCCAAAGTTGCACCTGTTAAGGTCATATCTCTAGCTCGTTTAGAGCTCTGTGCTGCAGTTCTTTTGTCTAAATTAATTAAATTAGTTTATGACACTTACCGCTCTCGTACCGCTATTAATGATATATTTGCCTTCTCCGATTCTACAATTACGCTTTCCTGGATTCATTCGTCACCGCACAAATGGAACATTTTTGTTAGTAACCGCGTCGCTAAATGTCAAGAAAATCTTGATCCTAAGCATTTTTATCATATTAACGGAAAGGAAAATCCTAGTGACTGTCTATCTCGAGGTCTTCTACCTGAACAGTTACTAAACCACGATTTATGGTGGCATGGCCCTGATTGGCTTCTGCGCCCAGTTGCTGAGTGGCCTATTACTCCTTTTGTTTCTTCATGCAACGAACAATTGCCTGAATTTAAAAATAAAACTCTAACATTGGTGTCTACCGTATCAGAACTCAATTTAATATATACTCTTTCACAAAAATTTGCGTCATTCAATAAAATATCGCGGATAACTGTATACATTCTAAGATTTTTACGTATTATTCCTTATGATAAGTCACATAAGACAATTACTGTCCGTGAATTAGCTACCGCTGAAACTTATTTAATTCGTTGTATTCAACAATTTCATTTTAAAGATATTTATGACGAAATTAAAAGTAAAAAACTTCGATCACAACTTAAAAAACTCGATCTCTTCATAGACGAGCATAATATAATTAGAATCGGTGGCAGATTGTCAAATGCAAACCTTCCTTATGAAGCTCAGCATCCCGCTCTTTTACCTAAACATGATAATTTTACACATGTTCTAATAAACTATTATCACCGCATTTATTGTCATGCCGGTGTGAGCCTGCTTAGTTCTCTGTTACGCCAAAAATATTGGATTCTCTCTTCTAGAGGTGTCATCAGAAAGATATTACATGCTTGTAACTTTTGTTTTAAACTTTCTCCTTCTCACCCCAGCCCAAAGATGGCTGATTTACCCGCTTGTCGCGTACAGGAGACTAAAGCTTTCGTTCATACGGGTGTGGACTACGCTGGTCCCATTAAAGTAACGTTATGTAGACGCCGAGGTCAGAGAAGTCAGAAGGCTTACATATGCTTATTCATTTGCTTCGTTACCAAAGCAGTTCATATTGAATTGGTTACTGACTTGTCATCGGACACCTTTATTTCCGCTTTTAAAAGATTCATTTCCCGCAGAGGACCTGTCTCTTATTTATATTCCGACAACGGAACAAATTTCGTTGGAGCCAAGGCTCAACTACAAGAACTACTTGTTAACCGCTACCGCATAGAGTGGAAAATGATTCCACCCCGCGCACCCCATTTTGGAGGGTTGTGGGAATCTAACATTAAATCTATTAAAACACATTTATACCGTGTTATCGGTTCTCAGCTTCTTACCTACGAGGAGCTTTCGACTGTTCTCACTGAAATTGAGGCAGTTCTAAATTCCAGACCGCTCTGTGTCCTGAATGAGGATCCGTACCCAGAACCGCTTACTCCCGCTCATTTTATAATGGCTTCTCCGTTAACTTCGTTGCCTGTCGTGAATGTTCCCGAAACGACGAAGTCTCTGACTTGCCGCAAGAAACTGCTTGACCAAATGGTTTGTAGTTTCTGGAAGAGGTGGCGTATAGAATATTTACATAATCTTCAAGTTAGACAAAAATGGTTGAATGCCGCAGACGATATTAAGATTGGTACAGTGGTTCTCATACATCAGGATGATGTCCCTCCTTTACGTTGGCCATTGGGTATAATCACCCAAGTTTTTCCCGGCAAGGATGGGACAACCCGCGTTGCTATGGTGAAGACATGCAGTGGCTCTTTCAAGAGACCCGTTGTCAAACTATGTCCTTTACCTTCTCAATAACATCACCGCGTTATTAAAACCATAATTTATCTTTAGTTAATATGCTTAGAATATCTTTTTTTTTTATAAGTCCGCTTTAATATAATTTCTTTCCTTTTGAGAATATTACATATCCTCAAAGCCGGGCAGGATGCTCGCGCAAGTTTTTTATTTATAAGTATTTTTCCGCTTACAACACAGAATTGAGCTAATCATTCCTTTCTCCTTACCCATACATTCCTTATCGTTCGGAACGAGATTGGAAGCTCATTTGCGCGCGACAAAAGTGTCAGTGTGATCATCGCATTCAACCGCTACATAACCTCAACCGCTCTTCGCTAATACCGCTTACTCAACCCGCATCCGCATCAAAAACTGTATAACTAATAAAATAAGTGTTGGCCGACACAAGTGGGACATTTAAACAAGTGAATAGTGCATCAAGGAGAAGCAGGAAGAAATCAGGGAACACGTGAGACGTCTGCAAAGGGCTGTCCTTGCCACGTGTTTCGTCCAGAAAGTCTCAAGTAAGTCCATCCATCCATATTCCTGAAAACCATCATATCACGAAAGCTCAATTCTGTGTCGTCCAACAGTTCACCACGCTAAAATCTACACCCCAATAAAATTAATTCACCGCATACCAAGGTCCTTCGAAGTCGTTTTTAAAACTTAATCACCAACATTGCTATATGTTGAATATATACTATGTTTTAGCTTATGGATTAGCAGTTAGGTTCTGCAATAGATATTAAGATCAATAAATCTGGATAGTATAGGGATGATAGTTGGGTTAAAAAAAAAAGAAATTGTATTAAGTCTGTTAGTCAGTTAATAAAAAATACTAGACACTAGATACCTATTTTTTGCTTTAACATATTAATAAAGAATGACTTAGATAAAACGCATTATAGTTTGGGACTGGATGCTCGCTACGTCAAAAGTATGAACAAAATCTATGTAGAAGTATCGACGTACCACATTTTAACTCAATGTATCTAATCTACATTATCTTTTGATGACGAAAAAAAAATAAAGGAATATGCGTTCAATATATTTTAATAATCTAGTCGACGGACCAAACACTTTTGAGACATCTTCCCTATTCTAGTGCTCAATGAAGATCTAAAGACTAAGTACTGACACTTATATTTATTTTAGTCAAATAGAACTTTTTTTATGTTATACAAATTCAACGCACATCTTAATCTAATTTATAGAATAAAAACGTGCCCCTTGCATACCTCACCTCTTCTTTGTGTGAAGTTGGTTATAAAAGGACCTACGACGTGTAAGTTGGAACTTTTTTTAGCTTTAGGTACCAGAGGCCAAGGACATAGACAATAACTACAATAATGAAATTCTAGATCTATCATTAGGTCTAGTTACAGCCGCCTTCACAAATGTGACCATCCACTTTATCTGGGGTTAACAGAAAAATATCTCTTAATTTGATCGCAACTTCAATTTGCCACAAAGGCCTTCATTTAAGCTTATCTAATTACTTGCTAATTAATTTATAAAAACTCATTATATTTCGTTTAAGGAAAGATGGCAAAACTAATGTCTTTTGATAGACAAACAAATTATTCCTCTCTGAAGAATTATACCTGAGAAATAGTAGGTACAGAAAATTCTAGATAAATTCAAGTTGTTGTGTGTTAAGCCGTTGGTCCCAGCCGTCATTCGCGGATCTTCGACAGCCATTACGGATTGTCAGAAGCACAAAAGTCTAACAGCCAGTCTTACCAAGGGGTATTGTATTTATTTATTTATATAAGGCAACACAGGCAAACAAACATACATAATTATTTTAATTATAAAATAGCACTAAGACTTCACTAGCTTATCCAGTTAGGGTGGTGGCCAGAAAAGCAGTCGCTCCATGAAAAATACTGGTAATCAGCCGCATCCGGTTAGACTGGATGCCGACCCTGACATAGGTATGTAGTTGGGAAAAGGCTAGGCGGATCGGATCGTGTGTTCGATCGGGTAAAGGCACAAATTGAAGCTTACACGAGACAAATCCTACACAAAAAACTAAATAGGAATGCTTGTCAAACACTGACCCAAATGTCAAGAACATCGTTTGATCCTTAATTTCTCAATTTATTCTCTCTGGATTCGAGTCAAAGGCAGAAAGTGTCCAACAACGTGACCGACGTAGTTTGATCATCGTTTTTTTCTTTAATTTGTGTGCTTGTCATTTTGACATAATATTTCAGTTTATTTCGTAAAAATCTTAATGTTTATGATAGTCTCCATGTGTTTCATGGGTCTTTTTCACTCAACTGCTACTTACAGCTTCTCATCAAATAAGTATTTTTTTTAGAGATTTTGTAAGTATATCTAGTTAGAAGATCTCTAAGAAATTACCGTGCTTATAACAAATTAATTAAACAAAAGCGCTCTTCCTCTCTCCTACTTCTGCAGTGCCCGACAGGGTCCACAATGATCTAATTTTTGTACCTACCACCTAAGTTCACATCATCATCATCTGCCTAGCCTTTTCTCAACTATGTTGGGGTCGGCTTCCAGTCTAACCGGATGCAGCTGAATACCAGTATTTTATTTTATTGCCTATCTGACCTCCGCAACCCAGTAGGTAACATGTGGAAGCAATAAAATATTGAGTTGAGTATTTAATATCTCATATCTGAATATTCCGTCCACAAAAGACTGAGGGCTGTTTTGACCAATGAAACTGAACGCGATCAGCGCAAAAACTACGTTCAAACTGTCAGCCTATTATTTTCTCCGGAATATTGACACTGGCAGGTCTTGAAAGCGGTTTAAAGGTACTGATCACGTTCAGTTTCACTGGTGAAATTCGCTCAAAGTATGAAATTTCAGTATTATCCTTATCTTTTCTTGTTTGTATTTTGTGTATTTTGTTAATTTTATTCAGCTTTGTTTACGTTTTGTTTTTATTCTCTTTTTTATTATTTTTATTTTCAAACAAGATGTTTGTGAAATGTATTTTTTTTTTTCTCTCTATTTTATACTGTACAACGCCTTGGGAGTTGTCCTGTAATGTTGTGCATGTACTTTTTAAATAAATAAATAAATAAAATCTTGTATCATTAAAAATCATGGTTACCTCGGAGTCCGAAATAAACTGCGCCTAATAACGCTTACGCGGTAATAAACGAAGGTGCTTGTTGTCTTAGGACACTGCCGCCATCTTGGAATTGTTGCTCCATGTATCGTTACAGGTACTGGACGTAACACGGGAATTCAGTTATGATTGTAGTTAGGTACCTATTATGTTGGACCCTATTTTTGGCCCCGTTTAACTATGACCTCTGGCTAAAAATACAGTCAGCGTTGCGTGGGTGTCGATACGAGTTATGCTACAGTATAAGGACATTATTTATTTAGTTGTAGTGGACCTCGTAATTCCGTTATCACGTTAAAGTGGGATGTCACTTGCACATTATGAAACTGAAAAATGTGCCTACTGGCAATTGTTGCTAAAAGTGATAAGTATAAACCTGTTTTTTATTTTTGTAGGTATTACTAAATATAGAAATAAAGCTATTATTGTAGTTCGAATGTAAGTGTTGTAGATACATTTCCTAGCATTAAAAAAAAAATATTTTCCACATTTGAGGTTTTTTTATTATTGTTTTTCTTCGGTATTTCAACGTCATAGACCTAAAGCTTCATACAACGTACATGATCAGAGGTGTACCTAATATACACATATACATTTCGCCAGATATGTTTAAGTCCCATGTAATAAGGGGCGAGCCTATTGCCATCACCCGGGTATATCCAGACTCCGGGCTGCTAATGAGAAATTCCAGATATAATAAACCAATAACATTTTCCCCGACCTGGGAATCGAACCCAGAACCTCATGCTTCGCAGTAGTTGTGATACAGATAAGTCAAGTTAGAGAAGGTGGTTGGTAGTCCACGAAGCTGGAGTAATAACCTAAACCTAAGTATTAATTAAGTAACTAAAACTATAACAATATTACCCCAAACAATAGCTAGGTAGGTAAATGAAACAAAACACGAGGTTTTACCCCAAAATTTAGAAAATTTCCATAATGTGTTATTGCGCCTATAAAAACCACACACTTACACATGTTTGTTTTCAGTGTTGTATGAGTTTTTTTTGTTAATGAGTAGGTACCATAATGCGGTTAGGGTCTAGGTAAGCGTACGTAGGTACGTATTCTAGTTTGATAAACAACTCATTACCAGTCGCCTAGAATACCCATTCATATAAAAAAAAACTCTGTTTTGGTGAACACGTTTTACATAATAATTGTCAAAACGTTCATGTTCATTCAAAATTAAAAAGGCTTTAGAATAGAACAAAAACTATGAGAATATAAGTAAATAACTTTTAAAGTTTATGATCTAAAAACAGTATATTTACAAAGGAAGGTACAGTCGACAGCACATCAAACCACCACAATATGTAAAATCGCAGTCGATTTTGAACTTAACTACCAACCTTTTAAGGTTTAAAACCATTTGGAGAAATTTGACAGTTTGTTATAACTTGATGCGCTAGCGACCGAAAATAATACTGTACGTACTTTTCTTGACTCTAAATACAAAAGAAACATTATTAATGTTAATCTGAGACACCATTCAATGGGCAACTAGCTTCATCTTTCTGACTGACCGAACATTATTGATCGAAGGACCGAACCCTTGACAATTCAAAAGTGCCTGTAATTGGTTTATTTGAAATAAATGCTTTGATGTGAATGTTTTCAAACACAAGGAACTTTTTGAGAAAGCGACAAGTTATTACGCCCCTCGATCGCATAACATGAACAAGTTGCATCGACCAAAAACTAATCTCACGCAAACATCCAACAACAGCTATATTATGTGCATCAAATTATACAATAAAATTCCGAGTAAGTACCATAAAACAATTACCATTTTCTAAATTTAAGCGTAGTTTATCAAATTTACTTATTGATAAATGATTTTACAGTGTGCTTGAGTTTTTAGATTATAAGTTGTAAAGCGGTAGAGGACATTAATGATATTTAAAATGATCTAATTTCAATGTAAATTATAATTTGACATTTATTTAATTTAATTAATTTTTAATTTAATTCAATTGTAATTTATGTTAATTAATTTTGATATTCTTGACTGCTTGCATGAATTTTTACTTTAAATTATCTAATCTAATAACTTTATGACTAATTTGCACGCCGAATTTAAAGGCAGAATAAGAGATCTGTAATTATTGCATAAGAAGTTTCTATACCTTATTTACGCAAATAAATGATTTTGATTTGATTTTGAGTTTGAGTTTGATTCAAATGAATCAAGATACAAGTTTGTAAACAATATAAGAAGAACAAGTCTGCGTTCCAGTATTCTCTTCTCAACAAATAGGTGAAGCATGACCGCTGCTTACCTCGTCTAGTGACGCAGCGTGACGGCACGTCGTCAAACTATCGCGCGACGGTTTCTCAAGAACACAATTGTCGCATCGTCGCCGGATGACCGCTAAACGCTGGCTTCCTTCGCTCCTTGCTGGTACATGTTATAAGCGGGTAGCGTGACTAGAGGAAAACGCTGTCGTACAAGGTCTGACATGTAGTAGTTTATCAGCCATCTCGTTACCATAACACAAGCATTAGGTTGCTTAGCTTGGGACTATATGGCGTTGTGTGAAAGGTCTAAGGATATTATTTTTATTATATAATCGAAACTGAAAATTACACTCCTTTTTAATATTTAAACATGATCTGAGAATAATTAACAAACTACTCTTTAAATACAAACAATATTAAATCTAAACCAAAAAACAGACTGAATTCCTCCGCATCGCTGTCTACTGGTAAAGTACCCAACAGACTGGCGGCAAGTTGTATGGCAATGCTTAACCTTATGTCCCAGCGCTTGGGTCACGAAAAGTGTTAACTAACCGTATAAATATATCTTACTTGCTGCTCCCGAGCGGTTACACCCACTGCTCGGCTCCTATTTGTCGTAGCGTGATGTTACATAGCCTATAGCCTTCCTCGATAAATGGACTATCCAACACAAAAATAATTTTTCAATTCGGACCAGTAGTTCCAGAGATTAGCGCGTTCAAACAAACAAGCTCTTCTTCAAGCTTTATAATATAAGTAAGTATAGATAAGTGGAAATGAGCACTCGGACCCCACAGGCCGAGGGTTTCTACTCTCCAAAGGCTCGAACACATAATTTCCAACAAGGTCATATTTAGGTCATTTGAGGTTCTCCGCAGCCTCAGCATCAGCACGCCGAGCAAGGAAAATGGGACGGCGCAGTATCGACACACGTTGTGTCCCACACTAAACTTGTTTTAATAATACTTATGCTCATAACATAATAACTTATCACTAGTAATTGTACATTAGTAATAAATACCTTTGTTGTTAGCAATCAGTTGACTATCACTTCCTCAGTATGCAAGAGTCACCTGCACTGGAGGAAATGAGTCAATGGATTAGAGTTTATCGATTTATCTACATCACCCATTTACATTCTATGTGTAACATCGCTTACATCGCTTACATTGCGATTTTAATGACCAAACAAGCTACTTTTTTTTTGAGGGTGGGAAATCATCCGATGCCTTCTCCCACTCTGGGTGGAGTGGAAGGGAGTGTCAGACTCTTACTGACTAAAACCCATCCATGGACCTTCCCTAGCCCTTTATGTTCCGGGGTAGCGGTAACCCTTTCGGACAATCCCGATTACCCGGCAGGAAACAAGCTACTTAAAATACACTTTCACATTGCCAATCCCACCTGTCTCAGAGTACCGAAGTTAGCACATCAAGCTACCCGAATCTGTCAAATTTCTTTGATACATTTTCCACTTTATCGCAAAAGAATATGGTTCATTTTCAATTAGGAAAATTTGACAGTTTGGGATAGCTTGGTGTGCTGCCATCTATACATTACCAGACGACACCGATGCAGAGGATTTTTTGACTCCATATTTTAGTTAGAATAGTTTTATATACTTGTACTTAGTACTTTTAACTCGGAGGAGCTCGTGGCCAACTAATAACAGCCAAACAGGTCGATCTATCAGGATAAGGTACGCTTGCAAAATTAAAAATAATTTATATTCTCTTTCAACTTGTACCACCGAACGTTCGACCGCGTGTCTGCCCACGTGTATTATCTCATTATCCGACGAAATTCGACTTTATCTCACTTTTACCCGCACTGATACAATCTTTACTGCAGTTCCCTTATAATTGGACTAACTGTTAACATTACACGCATGCCCTTCTGAGAATTAAATTATAACACTTGATCTTAATGAAGGAAATTGTTCATGTCAGTGTCATTTACCGCGCTATCTATATTCTGAGGAAGGTGTCAATTGGAAAACAACGGACACTTGCTGACAAATTGCTGACATTGATAAAAAAATCATCACCGTGAAAATGAAGGCGAAGTGAGTTTTAAAATGAGCTATCAATAGTGTCTCTAGCAGCATTAGGTGAGATAAAATAGGTAGGTAGATAAAACTAAAATTAAAAAAAATCATCACAAAAATTGCAACTAATCACTAATTAAACAACAATAATTTCCCAAACTACCAATAAGTAATATAAATTAATTATTCATCGCAATCAGCAGAACTAAGTAGCACATAAACGTACTGATTCAATCTATGCCTTTGTTTACTACGACACTCACACATATGCGCGCACGCACACATGTACGCGCACGCACACAAGCACGCGCGTGTACAAGTTTTCCTGAAACATGCGCGCGTGTAGAGCGCTGCTCTTCCGGTCATGCTCAAAGAATATGCAATTAGGGGGAAAATAAATTGGTTTATACTTTATTTACATGCCGTGTTGAGATGGATATGATTTGTGATGTAGGTACTTAGGATAACACAAAGGAAAGTTGGGATAGGTCACAGGTAGGTAGTTACATACTACCTACTTGTGACCCTGTGATCTATATGTAAAGATTGGATGATAAAAAGAAATATTTAAAAAAAAGGAGTCGATATGTGAAACCGAATGATCTTTTAATCATTCGTTTTACGTCTTCGGGTTCTTGGGGTCCCAGATCTTTATAAGGCGTGTGAGATTGGCTAAAGCTAACTCGCAGAGGTCCTTAGACCCTTTAAATAAATTAATGACATAAGTAAGGCACTAACCGACGATTATCTCTGTATGCACTACGTAAGTGCACCCAAGAACAACTCCCGGTTGGTGCAGGACTATTGCAGAACATGAAAACAAAACGTACCTACTGGGCCATAGCCCAGTAGGTACGTTTTGTTTCTGTGGCTATAGTGGATTAGGTTCCTTGAACTAAGGAAGAACTCGCCGTTCTGAGCAATGTTATTTGTATAATATACATGGATAAAGACGTGACAGGGTGTGTCTTGAGCCCCCGAAACTACCACTAGCATCCCATAGTCTCGTGGACTCGTGGCAACATGTCCTGAGGTGATTAAGGAGTCGAAAGGTAGTCCATGGCTATGAGGACAATCCCGGAAGTACGGTAAAGATACCATACAGCATCTTACTGAAATTATTCTATTCCCCGAGCACGTTTGCTCTTGGGATTTTCCACTCAAGCAGGCCATTAAAGCCAGGCCATTAAAGCCAGGCCAACAAAACTTCTCATAGGAAATAGGGTCTATGGGGTTGGTACCCCGGCTATGGTAGTGTTCTGTATGGTTGGTACTGTCTAATAGCTGGCCAGATACCACCCTGCTGGTTCATGTGTCCCTATTCATCTGGGTCCTCACCTTAGTCTTAGTGGAATTGGTAGGTGATTACTTAAAAGCCTATTAGGGAGATAGGCCTTCCTTATTTTTAAGGAAAGAAAATTTTGGAATACCCAATTAATTCAGAGAAATACGAAACCTAACCAATTGTTAGGCTATCGTTTAAACACAACAATGTTATCAGTATCACCCCATACTTATTAACGAATGACTCGTGTCCCCACTCCACGATTGCTTGCTCTTTGACCGGCGCCCGCGCATTTTATAAAGCAACAAAGGTCGGCAGCAAACTACTCATCCGTTCAAACCCGTCAGTCAGCGACGATCGTGCGAGTCGAACACACGTTAGCGCGCGATTTAAACGAATAATTAAAAACAAAAATGTTGTTTTTCATAACAGTTTCAGTGCTCGTCGTAAGTGCGAACGCGAAGTTCTACACGGACTGCGGTAATTATTATTTTTTTACTTTTTTATTTTAAATAATTTTTGGTTAGGTTACTGCGTTATCTGATACAGGCATTGCTTTATTACTAAATTGCGTACATTGTGTGTGGCTGATTTAAGATGTTCGTTCGGAATATGTGTTGTAATATGGATCGTTGCAGTTTCACTGCAATCACTGGTCGAAACGTGAAATCTGTGTTATTGTAAACAGTACCTATAATGTATTGTGTTACCTATTATTAACGGTATTTGAAATATTACACAGAAGTGCAGGGCTAAGGATAACCAACCAGCACTGATTATTCGAATTTGCTAATTTCTCAATGTTTGAGTTGAGTTTTTGTCGAGAACATGAACAGTTTCCTGACGAGTCGTAAGTATGACACAATGAACATAATAAAAAAGTGTCCATTCATATGGTATAGATTAGACCTATATCCAGGGATCATATAAAATTGAGTTTTCGTGCAATTTACATTCCATAAGCAAAAAAAAATTCTAGCAAACAATTCCTCAGCCGAAAGAATACTCAACAATACATTCAAACGATTAAAATCGTTGAACACTTGACCAGCGACCTCCCTACATGGTGCTAGTAAAAGGCTGTTGACTACCAACACAGGATTCCAAGACAAGCTTAGACGCTAGGCATCGAGTGTAGTTCAGAACAATCCGAATGATTTTGTAGGATATTGCTACTCCATTGCTTTATATGTTCTAAAAATTAGTTTGCTCAACAACGTAAATAACGCAATGAATGTTGTTGAACTGTCAAAATGAAGCACATCCATACTGTAAGTGTATCACGCACTTACCCCGCTTGTAGATAGCATCTGGGAACTATAAAACAAGCCCTATACACGGCAGGGTGAAGAAGTGCATGATTCTGAACCTCCCATGCCCCTACCTTCCAAAGAAAAGCTGTTCTATACATTTTCACTGTGTAGGTACTACACTTACATATGAAACATCAGTTTTTTTTATAACCGACGAAAAATTTCGACACGGGAACTTCAGAACACATAGAGCTTAGATAGGAACATGGATGGGTTTTAGTCAGTAAAAGTCTGATACTCCCTTCCGCTGCCACCCACAATGAGAGGGGTCTTTTAGAGATTTCCCATCCATCTGAATTCATGATAACTGACTTTGCGCCGATGTCTCTTACACCCTGAATAAGTATAAACGGTAGGTAATCAAATTAATATATATATCGGCAACTTTAAACGCATACGCGAACCGCCCAAATTGAATAAGCTGATTTGTATAATTATTAGGTTCTAAAATATTTTGTATTGGTACTTATCTGTCTTTTTTTTTTTTTTGAGGGTGGAAAATCTCAAATCATTCAATGACTTCTCCCGCTCTGGATGGAGCGGAAGGGAGTATCAGTCTCTTACAGACTAAAACCCATCCATGTTCCTTCCGTAGCCCTTATGTTCTGGGGTAGCGGTAACCCTTTCGGAAAATCCCGCTTATTGTATATCTGTCTTAAGGTGAACACTAGTGTTGGTTAGTAGGTCGTCTTAGGGTCGACTTTGTTACTAAGTACTTATTATTGTAAACATAACGATTACAAACAGTATTCGTCATCAAAAATAACTACCGAGATGGATCGGTGTAATAGCACATATAAAAAGTACCTGTAGTAAACATATAAAAGGTCAATGATTAAATGGTATAATACCTGACATATAATTTATGATCGTCACCATCTTGCTTAGCTTAGTGTTGCTAGAATGCAATAAAGAATTGACTATTGAGTATTTTTAAATCTCTCATCCATGTAACAAGTTCCTGAAACCCTTTTTAAATTTATTTGATCGTATTTCAACTTTATTGCAAATGAATAAGGTTCATTTTCAGTTGAAAATTTTACAGTTAGGGAAAGATTGATGGGCTGGCGTCAGTACAAATAAAAATAGAGTAAAATTCTGCAAAAAAAAAAACAGTGAACAATGCTCGTTATTTTCGAATTTTTCCCATATTCTACTCGACATTTAAGTATATTTGATTAACAAAATCCTTGAATCCAATGTCTCAATGTTTTGTATGTTCCTACTATTTAAAGCACCTGCCATCTAATCTCTTCACCACCCTTGGTTGACTGGTAGAGAATGCCTAAGGCATTAAGTCCGCCTTTATACCTTTATTGTGTGCGAAAAGTTTAAATAAATAAATAAATAAATCCAGTAATGCACTTAAACCTTTCCTAACAACAAGGTTCTAAACGGTTTCACAGCTAATATGGTGATAGGTGATAAAAAAATCAACATCGAGTGACCTCTATCATTGAACTTTCACCTTGTTTCACAAATCTATTTATTTAATGAATAATAATAACCATATCAGCTGCTTACTATCAGTAACTCGGAGGTCAATGTTCTGTGCCTCAACAAAGAAGAACTAAGTATATCATTTCTTATTTTTAAAATATGACAATAATGAGTGCCAGAACCCTATCAGTAATAATCTAAATAAATTTTAAAGGATATTGTGTGACTTGTTTAAATGTTAAAACAACAGCCATTATTTCTGATAGTGTTTTTAACATAGTTACCCTAAAGGAACCTACGACAGCTTCACGATTTAAAAATAAATCAGCACGCTTGCCTACAACATAGTGTACACGACAAACATTTCTTATAATGTTATATTGTTACTAATATTTTGTTTTGCCGGGGTTGGTCTGTGGATGGGTGACCATCTTTAAGCCGTTGGTCCCGGCTGTCATTTGTGCACCTTCGACGGTCGTTACGGATCGTCAGAAGCCGAAAACCTGACAGCCAGTCTCACCAAGGGGGTCGTACTACCCAGTTACTTGATAGTGGTGGTCAGATAGGCGGTCGCTCCATGTAAAATACTGGTATTCAGCTGCATCTGGTTAGACTATAAACCGACCCCAACATAGTTGGGAAGAGGCAGGCAGATTGATATTATGGAAGCTTGTTGACAGACACGTTACTCTTACGGCCGGTTTATAACGCCCGCCGTACCGTATATAACCGTGTATAATAGGCCTTATAATATCATATAAGTACCTACATGATTTTATAGCCCCTTACCACAAGTCTTTATCGGAGCCGTTCACCTCTAATCATGTTCAATCTATCTCGTCTATGGGCGTCACTTCCCCGCGCTGTAATCATTCATCATCATCATACTTGTACACATTATTGTCCAATGCCGAACACGAGTCTCCTAATTGACACATCTAGGTAATTTAGAAGTTGGAAAAAGTAATTTGTAAAAAAGGGAAAAATATGTGGACTGTTTATAAATATTTTTTTTTCCATTTTTTTTAAACCGAAAACGAGTTATTTTTCGCAGATTTTTTTTTTAATTCAGGTTACAAGTGAATTATAATATAACTAGCTTCCGCCCGCGGCTTCGCCCGCATAATATGTCGACAAATTATACACATAAACCTTCGTCTTCAAACACTCTATCTATTAAAAAAAACCGCATCAAAAACCGTTGCGTAGTTTTGCAAACATAGGATATACGGACAGAGAAAGCGACTTTGTTTTATACTATGTAGTGATAAGCCAGTGGGCAACACACATAAGATGATTGATTCCCAATCAAAGCTTACCTGTTAAGCGAAGTCTTGATTCTAATTTTATGAACAAAGATCTGAAATATAATTAGTGAACAGGGTAACATAAACTAACAATTGATCGCATATTCTTTCATTTTGACTGTTCTGCAACATCCATTGCGTTATTAGCATTGTTAAGCAGGTGTATTTATTATAACTATGACGCAATGAATTAGAAATATCCTTTAAAACTCCCGGATTGTGATTGAAACTGTGTTACGCAATTAGGGTGGGATTCTCCGAAAGGGTTACCGCTACCCCGGAACATAAAGGGCTAAGGAAGGAACATGAATGGGTTTTAGTCAGTAAGAGTCTGACACTCTCTTCCGCTCCACCCGGAGCGGGAGAAGTCATTGAATGATGTCACACCCTCAAAAAAAAAGGTGCATTAACCCCACAGAATACTAAAAACGATAAAGATTTCACGACGTGAAATGTTCATTAGCACAACTTGAATGAAGACCATCCAGCAATAACGTGATGTAACGACTAACAGCTACATTACACGATCCTACGGCTCACCGCCCATTCACTTCTACTAACAGGGAAATAGCCATCTTTACGTAGTATTCAGTTCTAATTTACCTGTATTATGAGTCAAACTGGGTAAAACAATGCATCGTAGTGCTTTTGTTTTATAAACGTAAGGCAACATTCACCGAATTAAACCTACGCTAAGTAAATACGCGTTAATACTTAGGTACTAAGTAATTTTTATTCATCAGCTCGAAAAAATAATATGAGTTCAGCAATTCCTTGAATACAATACAGTCTAAACGAAATTTAGGGCTGATTTTCAGATAACTTTGATGTGCAGAATAAAAATGGCTGTTTGACATTTATCTGAAAATAAAAATGGCGGTTTGACATATTATTTTCTATGCAAAAACTGTCAAACTGCCATTTTTATTCCTCCAATAAAACCTGACTATTGAAAAACAGCCCTTATTGAAATAAACTGATTAAGACAGCTCTTCCGAGGATTTAGACTACCTACTTACTAAGTGGGTACGACCTACCTACTGGCCTACTGCTATTTTTCTGACCCTATTTTCATTATCTTTTTTTCTATATCGTCCATTTGAGCCATTCGCGTGTAAAAAAACAACCAGATATCATTTTATCAATGAATTCATAATTCGGCCAATTTCAAAGTAGTTTAATTTGTATTTGGCCAAACGATGCGCCCAATTTTGACACCAAAACTTTTGGAGTGGAACCAAAACATTTACCATTCTTATTCATTCTTGCAATTTGAAATATCAGCATCAAAAATAGTGTCCATGATAAAAAATAATAACTACATTAGGTACGTACGATAAACGGGTCATTAGTTTTTTTGCACACACACAAACAATACTATATTAAACAAACAATAATATACCTTAACATAATGTTTATTTAATGATAGCAGCGAGTTTAAACGGCTGTACCATGGCTGTACCATTATAATTTGTAATGATACGATCATGGTGATATACCTATTTCTGGATAATCAGAATCCGCATCAAATTACATAATGTTGAATGTATAGAAAACAGGTTACAAACTGGCTAGTGCGTATTATTGCAGAGTTCGTGGCTAAGTACTAACAGCGGCACGAATCGATTCATCAGGTTAAGCTACGCTTGTCGGGGATGGCTCGTGGATGGGTGACCATCTTTACGTATCGAGACTCCGCCGTACCGGTAAAAGCACGTTAAACCGTTGGCCCGGTTGTCATTTGAGAATCTTTGACAGTCGTTACGGGTCGTCAGAAGCCTGAATGTCTGACAGACAGTCTTAACAAGGGGTATCGAATTACCCAGTTACTAACAGGGTTGTGGAGATCAGATAGTCGCTCCATGTAAAATACTGGTATTCAGCTGCATCTGGTTAGCCTGGAAGCCGACCCCAACAAAGTTGTGAAAAGGCTAGGCAGATTGATAGTGCTTATTATTATTGAATAGTAGGCCATATCGCACACAATCAGCAATAGTAGGCCATATCGCACACAATCAGCAATAGTAGGCCATATCGCACACAATCAGCAATAGTAGGCCATATCGCACACAATCAGCAATAGTAGGCCATATCGCACACAATCAGCAATAGTAGGCCATATCGCACACAATCAGCAATAGTAGGCCATATCGCACACAATCAGCAATAGTAGGCCATATCGCACACAATCAGCAATAGTAGGCCATATCGCACACAATCAGCAATAGTAGGCCATATCGCACACAATCAGCAATAGTAGGCCATATCGCACACAATCAGCAATAGTAGGCCATATCGCACACAATCAGCAATAGTAGGCCATATCGCACACAATCAGCAATGCTATTCTGTAAAAATCTTACTGTGAAAACTTAGATGAAGTGACTTGTCAATAGTGTCAATCCTAAGTATCAGGTATTTAAAGCACCTGCCATCTAATCTCTTCATCACCCTTGGTTGACTGATAGAGAATGCCTTAGGCATTAAGTCCGCCTTTGTACAGACGCCAGCACATCAAGCTATCCCTAACTGTCAAATTTTCTCAATTAAAAATGAACCTTATGTCTTTGCAATAAAGTTGAAATACTATCAAAGGAATTTGACAGATTGTGGTAACTTGATGTGCTAGCCTCTGTACCTTTATTGTGTGCGAAAAGTTTAAATAAATAAATAAATGACAGCTCACTTCACCAAAGTTTCCACAGTGAGCAATTTTCAGAATAGGTATGCTGTACTTCAGTGAATAGACGTGGTAAAAGCGTATGACATGACCGCATGACACAACATTAAAGGTGACGAATGAATTTCTTACTGAGTGCCCAGTGTCTGTGTGCCCAGTGTCTGTGAGTCAGCCGCGAAAAGGCCAAGCCGTACATCTTGAGGAAGATGTAAGGTTTGTTGTGTTAGGTCTTGTAGAGTGACTAGGCTAGGCTCTACATTAGATCTACATAACGCTTTCATAATTCTACAAAATTTGTTTTGTGGTATTACAAGGACTATGAAAGAAGCATTTACCTGATTCCCAGGGGTATCAGGCCAATCCTCCTTCCGACTAGGCACGGCCATACCATCGTACGGGCCATAAACCATCACCATTCTTGTCTTTTGCATGATTAGGCCAAACTAAAAGGCGCTATTTGGTAAAATCAAAAAGTTTTCTAACATTACAAAAGTAAGTTTTCAAGCCGTGATTTCGCTGCCCTGGAATGGAACACAAGGGGCAAAGGAAGGAACATGGATGGGTTTTAGTCAGTATGAGTCTGACACTCCCTTCCGCTGGGACTCGAGCGGGAGGAGTCATTTGATGATTTCCCATCCTTAAAAAAAGAAAAAGCCATGATTACGGATTATCTAAATTAGCCAACATACTTACCCAAAATTTGTTGTACCCATTGGTTGTTCTGCTGTCAGCCTTGTGTAGACAGGATGCATTTCCCGACGCCACACAATGGTGTGACTAACTTATATAGCTACTCGGATATCTGCGTGAGTGCCGAATGTTATAGCGAGTGTTAATGCGTTTTTGTTGCCATCTGTTGTTACATTAGTCTAGTTTGATCTTACCTGCTTGTGAGTTTGAACCCGTGTTTGGGTTTACGCCATGGTCTTGGGCAAGGTAACAAGGACAATTCATTCGGGAGCTGTATTTTATAACAGACCTATGTTTAACGGGGCGCTACAATGGCGACATTAATTTAATACATATACGTTTTCACATTTTCGTTTCATGTAAACATTATATTTCCATTCGGATTCATTTAAAATGTTACAAAATAGCATCATAGATCAACCTGTACATAAAGAACTGTCACGCAGCGGTCATTCGCCGGAGTCACGAATCATAACATTCGCACCAATTAAATTAAAACCAATAAGAATTCATGAAAACTAATTTACAGTACCCGGCTATAAATATTGCAAATCGACCTCTGTGACTGACCTCGTAAAGGTTCTCTCCCTCTTGTTCCTAAAGATGCCATAGTCCAACTTTAAATTATTGTAACAACTGTGTATTGTGGGTGTTGACGACTCTAAATATATATTTTGAACATCTAGAACATTTTGACAAGTAGCCGGTTGTCTCTTTCCAGAGGTCGATGTGCAATATTTATCGCCGGGTACTGTATCTTGACGTGACATCTAGGGTGTAGCTTATCTACGGCGTAGCTTATGCACGCGGCGATAGCTAAAAGTATCCCTTCTCACGTCCACTTTTCACATTAATTACGTTTTGTTTTTATATTTTTAAATGATTTACAGCTTCTTTCTTAAACAGTGGGAATGTAGCTGTCTTTCTTAATTTTCGCACTGGAGATGCGAAGTAATTCTGTCCCAGTTTTGCTCACAAAACCTCATTAAGTTCGTTAACTCCAATTACCCGCTTGACGTCAAGCAATCGCTATTTTTGGAATATTTTAAGTAGCAGACTGGATTCTGGATGTACACATACCTATAGGAATTTTTTCTATTAATAATTACCTTTTTTATTTTATTATATACCTTTATTATTTATATATGTAAGAACTTTTATGTACCATATTTAAGCAAAATAAAGATAATATTACATAGTAGAATACATCATGATTCAATCAGACAGACCTTGCATAACAAAAAGTATAACTTTATATGTATATATACGTACCTAGATAATCTATTGGAATCTATGTTCTTGAATTCATATATGAAGATAGGTAAGGATATAATACACATACATAAGCTATAACTATACAAGCTGATGCCCATCCCATGGGAGAAGGCAGAAACGCCATTATGCCACCTACTATGATCCTAACCTCCTTTAAATAATTAAAAAAAAAAACGGGGTAGACTGGCTGTTGGTGGTAGTGACCTCATTTGTGACGTACTTAGCTATACAGGCGGATCTAGAATTCTAGGCCCACCGAACATAAGTAGAAACTCCATACCTGCACGTGCCACACATTTTTTTAAATATTTGAACTATTTAAACAAAAATGATTGCTAGTTATCAACTAACAATCTACCATAGGTAATTACTCGTATTACATGCGATACTGTACAACGGTTTTGCATAATTATGTTAATTATACAATATTTATATTGTAATGTGAAATTACATAATCTTTTTTTATTTTCTATGTTATTTTATTGTTGCACTTAGCAACCTAGTTAGTATATTTAAATATTCCTCTAGGTATATATAAATCCTTGTAAGTAAATATACTTAGGTACTAACCCGGTACAGCGATTATACTATTTACCTATAATAACCAATCACTGGCCGTACCTACTAATAAAAATGGCTCCGGGATATCCCATGGAAAACATTGAAAGCATCCCCAGTTAGGTATCAAGAATCACCTGAAGACTCTTACTCAAAATCTCCTTGTACGAGCTAATTTACCGAGCCTCTTCAGAATTATTTCTGGGGTTCAGGTGGAGAGCTAGGGTCTGTCCTAAATTGCACCAAGCATCCAATAACTATCTTCATTAATAACGGTGACTCCACTGGATGTCCAATCCACGTAGTTAATCACTATATGTAGCATTCTCGTCATTTATCATCGTCAAGACCTATAATATAAAAAATGTATAGGTATAAGTAGTTTATCAGCCATCTCGTTACCATAACACAAGCATTAGGTTGCTTAGCTTGGGACTATATGGCGTTGTGTGAAATGTCCAAGTATAATACCTAGCAGTCCTATCAACTATCGTTGCTCCGACATATTCTCGTAAATTATTAAAATGTTTGTTTTCTATTATTTCCAGGTTCAAAACAAGGGACGGTGCAGAAGGTGAGCGTGACCGGCTGTTCGGAGGACGCCAAGGAGTGCGTTCTCAGGAGAAATACTAACGCCACATTCAATATCGACTTCACACCTAGTGAGTATACCTACATAAGTACCTGTTTATGTATCTGTACTAATATTATAAAGCTGAAAAGTTTTGTTTCTTTGAACGCGCTAATCTCTGAAACTGCTGGTCCGAATTGAAAAAGTATTTTTGTGTTGGATAGTTCATTTATCGAGGAAGGCTATAGGCTATGTAACATCACGCTACGACCAATAGGAGCCGAGCAGCCGGTGTAACCGCGCGGGAGCAGCTAGTACCTAATATAGTTTGCTTCTCTACTAGGTAGAGACAATTTCCTTCTTAAAAATGACTATTATGAGCTGCGCTCAATAATAGCCTACGATCACTAGAACAGTCAAGCACTATATGAGCCTAATATAAATGTTGACTAAAATTATTTAACACGTATTTTTTTATTACGTCAATAGATTGTGTTAAAATGTGGCATGACGTCACTTCTTTATAGATTTTATACTGAATTGTGACGTAGAGCGCTTCCACTCCCCAACTTTAATGCGTTTTATATAAGTACCTATTTTTTTTATTACTTAATATGATAAAGCAAAAAATACGTGTCTGATATTTTTTTTATTATGACGAACTAAATGTAATTTCTTTTATTTTTACCCTGTCAACATTCATATTCGAATAATGAAAATTTGGAGTTAAAACCCATTTCATTAAAGGACTTCCAAAATACTACATGCGTAACAACATACAATAATAAGTTAAGTAGGTTCATTCAATACAATAGGAAAAAATTACATACTTAGGTATAAATGTTGCCAAATGTAAGTAAGTAGGTATATTTGCTACTCGTGACTATACTTACAAAAAAATACTTAGCTAATTATAATGATTTTAAAAAAAGTATTAATTAACTAAGATAAGGTCGCAACACAATAACAACTATACCTACCACTATCAAAACATTGTTAATTTAGTAAAATAAATAGAGCGCCGCCATTTTCCTGTTTTTAAGGTAGGTCATTATGTAGCATAATAAGGAAAACAACTGATGGATAGGGATAAATGCTAAATCATACACCAAGTGTCTTGTATAAAGTTATCGGAGCAGAATTTTACCTCTAATGTCGAATAAGTCATTTACATACTTAGATGTAGGTACCTACTTGTTTAATATCTTCTGTATTTATGTACTTACCTACCTAGAGGCTAGATGCAACTGAGGTGATACTATAGCCGACTTGATAGTAAGATGTGTTACACACTCTCTAAAATCGAAGGATCTAGGTATTTTGCCGCCGGGCTAACGCAACGCTAAAAAGGTAAGAGCTCTTACACACGAACGGCATGTTGCCAACGGCAGAAGTAACTGCAGCCGTCGACACGCGTCGGCGACATCCGTTGACGCGTCGACGGTAGCAGTCGACATTTCAACTTTGAAGATCAGCGGCAGCCGTCGTCTGCTCTCTTAGTATAGGAGTCAGTTGTAAAATGTATTGCTAAGAAGAAACACTGTTGCTTTTACTTGGTCGACGCCGACGCAAACGAATAATAAAAACACCTTTATTGTGGGTTCAAGAAATATTAATCAATAGAGATCAAGATGGGCATTTTCACTCTCTATCCACTTTTACGAAGAAAGGAGCAACAGTTTTTCAATTATTTTCGAATGTACATTGCTTCTTTTATGAGCTGACGGCTATTTAAAAAAGTTAAATATCTGGCCAAGATACCATAATGTGGAACAGCATTTCAGCTGAGAAAAGGCTCGCTATGGCATTGAGGTATATCAATTTAGTCAGTGGAACTCATTTTACAAATTTGCGACTCTTGCACTATTTGCAGTCGTCTGACAAAATGGCGGACGCGGTACGCTACAGCTGCAAGTGTCGCTATAGGTCGACTGCTGCCGTCAATGCGTCGACGGTTGTCGCCGACACGTGTCGACGGATGCAGTTGCCTCTGCCGTTAGCAACATGCCGCTCGTGTGTAAGAGCTCTAATTCACATTTATTACGGAACCAAGTTACTGTAGAGTTTATTTAGCAAGCTCTTTTGTTCAGTTCTAGTTCAGGTCTTCTTTTGCCGCCTGACATTTAAAACTACACTAAATCTAATACACTATAATACACATTATAGAACTATACTACTATAAATAGTTAGTGCCAAACATATTCAAAATACCTACCTAAATCATCATTCTGCCTCGTCGTCTAGAAACGCTAGACAGAAACAAAACGATATTTCAATTAGTTTGGCGTTAAACGTAGACACGGTCTACCTATTTAGTGATTTGTGGTACAAGTAGGCCCAAAAATTTTGGGTTTAAAAGCGAGTTTAATAACTAATTTCAGTGAACAACTATTTGAGAGCTATCCTCTTTTATGTTTCAGCCTATAAATAGATCTCACAACTAATTTATAGTTTGTACCAGACAACTTTCAAGTGACTGAATGCGTGCTAAAACAGGGTTAATGACAATATAAACTAACTGCTGCTAAAATTCCTTGAATTCAACTATCGTCAGGTTGAGTGGGTGTTAAATTGCCACCAGAGGCGAGTCTACGACTGCACATAAAACTTATGGCACTCTAATTTTATTTAATCACCATAAAATCGCTCGGCCAAAAATATAATTCCAAGAACTCTTATGAATGCTAATTTCTCCTCTATTTTTCTTTAATGATAAATTTAGGCCCTCGACATGAGTCATTACTACATTACCCAGGAACCCTAATAGCTAAATTGCCCAAACATTCTCGCACTGATCGGTCAGTCGCATTGTCGATTGCCTAAGCAGTTCCAATACCTTACCCCTTACCTTCCCCGCTTGGGCGGAGCACCGCCGTGTCCTCGTAGAGGCGATTGGCGGCGGCGACCTCTCGCGCCCGGCCCTGGTGCAAGCCATGGTCCGGGGCGAGAGGGAGTGGGAGGCAGTCACCTCCTTCTGCGAAAAAGTCATGCTCGCGAAGGAGGTGGCGGGATGGGAGAGAGAAAGGTCCTCCCGTCCCAGCCGCCGCGGGAGACGCTCCGGGCGTCGGGAGCCACGTGACGACTCCCGGCCACCGTAGGCGCGGGCCTGCGGACGGTGAGTAATGGGTGACTCACCGTCCGATCAGCACCAGACCCGTGCCGTACGGCGCGTATATGTTCCACGCGCGCCTCAAAGAGATGTCAGCATATGAAGGGGCCCCTCAGGGCCAAGCCTGCCGGGTAAGCGGGATTGTCCGAAAGGGTTACCGCTACCCCGGAACATAAAGGGCTACGGAAGGAACATGGATGGGTTTTAGTCAGTAAGAGTCTGACACTCCCTTCCGCTCCACCCAGAGCGGGAGCAGTCATTGGACGATTTCCCAGCCTTAAAAAAAAAAAAAAAAAAACCCCTTACCTTCTTCCAAAGATAAGCTCTTAATGTAGATACTTTTGACTGGGTAACACTAGGAAACACCTAAATATTATTTCACTGTTGGAATTTCAACGCTCGGTGTGGTGTCGAGAGTCGAAAATTCAGCATACATTTTGGGACGGCACGGTTGGCGCAGTGGTTGAGCGATTGATTGCTGCGCACTATGTCGCGGGTTCGTTTTATATTATATATTAGTATTTGTTACGAGTCTGGGTGTTTTTCTATCTATAGTATGTATGTATTTACAAAAAAATGTATATATGTAGTTTATCAGCCATCTCGTTACCATAACACAAGCATTAGGTTGCTTAGCTTGGGACGATATGGCGTTGTGTGAAATGTCCAAGGATATTATTATTATTTTGCTAGTCTTAGAGAAAATAGGTGTAACTCTTTTATCCGAATTTGATGTCTAGATTTGAGTCAACAAAGTAGGTAGGTACAAGAATATTACATATTTGTTTTAACGCAAGCTTTTTATATTTCCAGACAAAGAAGTGAAAGGAGTCACGACGGTGGTCCATGGAGTGATAATGAACTTACCGGTGCCATTCCCGCTGCCCCAGCCTGATGCGTGCAAGGACAACGGATTGACCTGCCCTCTGCCGGTAAACACTTTATTGATAGAAGTAACGACATCGCTTTGTAGAGCACCGGTTTAGAGTTTTGTGCAAGTACCCTACTTTGTTTGAATTTTCGAATTTTGATACTTATGTTATTTACATAACGTACATATTATGCTTGTCGCGCGGTAAATTCTACTTGCGCGATGCAGGATTATTAGTTATGTTAGTGTGACGCGTAGTTCGCATGTAGCGATGTCGATACCGCAACAAATTCTTCATATTTGGGCAGGATAACATCTGTCGAGGCGGGCCAGCTAGTCAGGTATACAATAAAGGAAGAAGGAAGTTACCTATGTTGCTTGATCCACTTTATATGTCTATGAAAGTATTGCCTTTCTGTAAGAATTTTATAACGAACTAAAACTTTAGCCTTGCCTCGTCTCGACTTACAAAAAATGAGAAGTTTTCTACCTCAATATTCATAATTATTGAGCACAATTAGTAACACGATCTTTATTCCTCAGGCGGGCCAGTTAGCGAACTACCAGACAGTTATGCCGATCCTCAAGTCTTACCCCATGGTCAAGGTCGAGGTCAAGTGGGAGCTCAAGGACGAGAACGAAGAAGACCTCGTGTGCATCATGATACCCGCCAAAATACGATAAGAAACTGTAATGCCTTATTCCTATGTCTATAACCATGGTTTCTGGAAGCATTTTGGTACAGTTCACCGTCAAATTGTCTATGGAATTTACACCATGTATGACCTGACTGATCAATCTTATAGCAGTATAATTTTAATATATCTTCCCAGCGAGAAAGAGACGACTCTTTGCGTCCTGTATAGCTCCGTCTCAATCTCACACAGAACGCTATATGTAGTAGTTTTGGTCCTTTTTCTACCATTAGATTTGATTTGTCAGCTGATTTGTTGATCAAGTTTTCAGAAACTGTGGGTAAAATTACGATGGACTTAAACCTAATTAATTCTTGTATCTCCGCCAATTTCATTCTGTTTTTTTTTCATTTGAGTGACTAGGAACTAGTACAATATCATTAAATACTTTTTAAAAGACCTAAGTGGTAAAACATCGCGGGCATAGGAAATCAGAATCGAGAATAAGTATTATTAAAACTTCTAAATACTTAATTTTATTTAACTGACAATGGAGGCTAAATGAGTTTTTAATTATTTTTGAAGCAAAAATTTATATTTTTTTGAGATAGGAAATTGCGTTTCCTAGTAAGTAATTATTTTTCAAGCAGTTTTTTATTTTATTTATATTATTAATTCTTAGTCGTGCTAAAATTTTATGGTTGTGTTAAAATGACAAATACCAATTTTTTATTGCTTGTAACGATGGCTCTCTAATCTATTTGTATTCATTCTTATAATTTCCACACTCATCAGTATAAGCGCCTGTTCACACGATCTTATCGCGGACTCCTCATAAGTGTAAAGTAACGCTCGTGTGAACAGGGCCTTACACTCGAATCAATACATCACCGTGTATGAGATTTCCTTAATTTATAATAATTGTTTTCAATAAATAATAATATAGGTTAAGGATTGTGGTTTTGTACATTATAATACATAATATTATTTAAGAAACACATGAGTTTTATTCTTATTTCATGAGAATCTAAAAACACCTATTGAGTACCTTGCCGACACATAAAAACCTAATAACCTACTTTACACAGGTGATAGGAAAATTGTTTCAGCTCTAACGTACAATCGCCAGCATATCAAGTTAAACCAAAGTGTCAAATTAATTCAAATGATTTTAAACCTTATAACGTTGATCATTAAATTCAAAATCGATTGTGAAAATTTGACAGTTAAAATTTGATTTTGGTAACCTGACGTGCTGGCGACTATACTATAAAATAATAGTGACGATAAAGGTATGGTCTGTTCTAAAACTGCCTGACGAAACTGTACACAAACCGTTGTTCAGGTTAAATACTTAGGTACGCAATTACTCACTACACGTAATTAATAACATATTCGTACATACCTACTAAGGTTTCAACTTTTCATCTCATCAGTTGTTCCAACAATTGCTTGTTTTATAAGTAACTTTTCGAACGAAGTTCCTAATCGCACGTTGGGGAATTGGGCTAGACGGAAAAAATTAAGACCAAAAGTTGTGACGACACTTTTTGCTATAGTTGTAAGCCGTGTGGCGTGCGCGTGTTTCTCTGTCGCTCTCTCTCTCATAGTAAGCAAGCCAGTTATTTTCGTTTAAATATTAAATATTAATCTACAGGGTGACTGGAAAATAGTGGCGGAGCCGTTAAGGGGTGGTAGTCTAGGGTTATTCTGACAGATATCTTTAGGAGACCTATCGTCCTTACTTAATCCTTTCCAAGATATTCCTACTTAAAGAGTGTAACCCAAAAATTCGTACAAAAAATTTTTAAAAATAGTAATAAATTCTAAAAAAAAAAGTTATTTTGGCCTACTTTTTTTTGTTTTGCAACAAAGATATTCTAAATAAGTAATATTAATCGTTAAATTTCCGCGACTGTCATTATTTTATGCAAAAACTGCTAAACAAAAACGGAAAATGTAAAGAAAATACTTTCATGGCTGATAAAACATTAATTTTCTTTAAAAAGTCACCCTTTATTATTACGTACAAAATAATTAAAAAACTTCTACGTTTCGTTCCCTTTCAAATGAGATATTAAAATCCAAAATCGGTTAAGGAACCATCAAGATAAAACTAATAATAAAAATGAAAGAAAAAACCAAACTACTGAAGAATAAAAATTTATTGAATAAAAAACTGTCTACAGTTCATTTTCGAAGTGCCCACCATTATTTCTAATACAAGCTCGTGCTCTTATTACGACACCCGTTTTTACGACCCTTGAGTCTGTAAGCACACGAAGAAGTCCATGGGTGTGAGGTCGGGGCTACGTGCCGGCCATGGTATTGGACCACCTCTACCTATCCATCGGTCGGGGAAGTGTTGGTCTAGCCAACTTCTCACAGCTAGCCTAAAATGCGCCGGACAGCCATCATGCATGAATATCATGTTTTGCCTCGTTTGTAGCGGCACATCTCCCATTAATTCAAAAAATACATTCCTCAGAAAATTTTCATATTCAACCCCATCGAGGTTTTGCAGTAGGAAATGTGGTCCAATCAAGCTGTTATTAATTATACCCATCCACACATTTAAATTAAACCTTCTCTGTGAACCTTTTTGTCTTTTCCGGTGTGGATTACCCATGGCTCGTTCACTCCAGTAATGAGCATTATGGTAATTCGTAATACCGTCCTTATCAAACTTGGACTCGTCAGTCCATAAAATTCTTCTGAGATAATTTCTATCTTCAACGTCCGCATTTATTAAAAATCTGCAAAACTGCATTCTTCTTAAAGGGTCCCCTTCTTCTATGGCCTGAACAGGTGTGTAATGGTAAGGATGGAGGTCATTTTCGTGAAGAGTGTACCACACCTTCCATTGAGAGCGTCCCATACGGCGAGCTATCATTCGGGTAGACAGCGTTGGGTCTCTTTGGAAATAATTTAAAATTTCCTCTTCGTCGTCCCCGACATCCAGTCGAGGTCTACCTGCGTCACCTAAAAACAAAAAAGTTTTTTTAATTAAGTGTTACTACCATGGCTATTGTTTAGGTTGGTGTGGCTCCGTGCAAAGACCCACGTCGTCGGTTGGACCATAACATAAATCACTTCTGTAATTTTAAATAAAATGTAGGAATGCGTCCGTCAACATAGTGCAATGAGCGTCAACAATGACCGCACAATAAAAATTCTTACGATAAGAAGCTTTACCAAAATCCATCGACTTCGACAAAAATAGTAAACAATAATAGCGCGCTGCACTGCAACTTGGTGACGTCACCCATAAGACGCGTAAGTGCGAGAGAGGAAGTGATATCCGTTATCTTGTATGATTTATGGCACCCATCTCTGCGAGTCTTGGCACGGACTAATTTGGACAGCGACATTTGTTTTGCAATCTTACAATTTAAAGGGCACGATAATAAGAGTGATAGGAAAGGTTGATTTTTATAGCTGGACAATTATCGAAAGCGCTAGAACAAAACATTTTTATAGCGCATGTATGGAAACTAGCGGCGGCGCAGTAATGTAGAGCGGCCTGTACAGGAAGGAACTACATTTTGTATGGCGAAATCTCTGGTTTGAACATGCTTTAATAATAATAACTTTCTCTTACCTTGGTATCTTACGACGGTTCCGCGCTCTCGCACCCGCCGGAAGGTTCGGGAGAATACGCGGGCATCAGGCAGTCGACGATTAGGGAATACTTCGCCATATTCACGACGAGCTTGTTCAGCGTTTCCTCTGGCAGCTCCGTAATAAAAAAGAATATCTGCGTATTCTTCGTTACTAAACGATGTTCTTCCTGCCATTATTGGCCCGATAAACCACACAGCCAAATCGAAAGGAGTCACAGAAAACAGGGCACAGTCCAAGTTGTCGGGAAGAGAATCAAATACAAAAGTCCAGGAAAAAGCCAAGTCGTTAGAAAAATCAAAACTGAGAGAAAGTAAGCACATCCGAACACAGTAAACCGTAAGAGCGGACTGAGCACAGAACATATATACCCCTAAAGGGGGACTGAGCAAGAAGGAGGGGCAAGCTCGACTCGTGCGCGTCGACCGAGTCCTTTGTTCTCGGAACAAAGGGCTCTACACGGGCTCTACGGGTTTTTTTCCATTGACCATATCTTCATAGTTCCTAAACCGATTTTGGACTTTAATATCTCATTCGAAAGGGAACGAAATGTAGAAGTTTTTTAATTATTTTGTACGTAATAATAAAGGGTGAGTTTTTAAAGAAAATTGATGTTTTATCAGCCATCAAAGTATTTTTTTTACATTTTCCGTTTTTGTTTAGCAGTTTTTGCATAAAATAATGACAGTCGCGGAAATTTAACAATTAATATTACTTATTGAGAATATCTTTGTTGCAAAACAAAATCACTTTTTTTTTAGAATTTATTACTATTTGAAAAAATTTTGTACGAATTTTTGGGATATCTTGGAAAGGATTAAGTAAGGACGATAGGTCTCCTAAAGATATCTGTCGGAATAACCCTAGACTACCACCCCTTAACGGCTCCGCCACTTTTTTCCAGTCACCCTGTATACTTCTATACTAATATTATAAAGAGGTAAAATTTGTAAGTTTGTATGTAGGGGGTAATCTCCGGAACTAATGACCCAATTTCAAAATGTTTTCACGGATAGAAGGCTACATTATTCCTGAGTGCTATACATTATATTTATATCATACATATTAGCCGAGCTATCGCAATTTTCGTCTAGCAAGTCGGAAAGAAATACCTCCGAAAACAGAATTATTTGCAGTATTGCCGAGTATCATAGGATATATTTAATGTTAAAACAAGAAATTTTCCGCGGACGAAGTCGCGGGCAGAAGCTAGTATTAAATATTATTATAACTTAAAAAAAAAATATTACAATCACTTCACTAATTAATCGAAAGGAACTTCGTTCCATCCGGGTGTCCCTTGACACCTCTCAAGTTTTTCTAAATAAACTCACAACTTAGTAGGTACCTACATCTTAGTGGAAGGTGTTTATCTGTACTAACTATCAAATCAAAACAACTAATCGTATTACAGTAGTGCTATTCTGTAAAAAAAACTCACCGTAAAAACTCAGGTGAAGTCAACTCGAAGTAAGAGACTAAGTATTAGTGTTAATCCGTAGCATCAGTTGGAATGACAGCTCACTTGATGCTCACTTCGCCACCTCAGTTATCAGATCACGGTGAGATTTTTACAGAATAGACCGCCTGTTAGCAAACTACAACCCGTACAGCATAGCTAGGTATAATACGAAAAGCGACATTGTTTTTATTAAAATAAAGTCGGTTTTCGTGTGTATGTGTGGCCGATTTTCTAAACTACACAATGGATTTTGATGCGGTATTCACCATCATTTAGAACAGCATTTCCCAAAGGGGCGATAACGTCCTCTTGTGGGTGCTCCAGGCCTTAAGGGGGGCAGTAAGCAACCCAGAAAAATGGGCGTTATGTAGAGGTTCAGGGGGCGATTTGTAATTTCATCTAGATAGTGGTTTTAAGTAGGAGAAAAAATGGGCGCGCTAAAAAATGTTTTACCCTCATAGTTGGCAGTAGGTAGGCAAAATAAGTTTGGCAACCCCTGATTTAGAGCATTTATTCTGAAGGTTAATAAATCCGCCTAGCCTTTTCCCAACTTTGTTGGGGTCGGCTTGCAGTCTAACCGGATGCAGCTGAATACCTATTGTAGTATTTTGCATGGAGCGACTGTCTATCTGACCTCCACAACACAGTAACTGGGTATTACGATACTCCTTGGTAAGACTAGCTGTCTGATTTTCGGGTTTATGACGTCCCGTAACGACTGTAACCCGTTATTGTTAATGTGATACATTATTATTTGATTTAGATTCAACAGAAAAATCTTGATTATTTGACGTGTCGCTAGCTATAGCGACATGCGAAGCAGGGCTAGATCGCTAGTAGGTACGATAACCAGCGCAAGTTATACCAAACTGTCAAATTTCTTTAAATGGTTTGTAACCTTAATGGGTTGATTATTAAGTTCAAAATCGATTGTGAAAAATTGAATTGGTGGTAACTTGATGCGCTGATGACTGTACCTACTGAAGTAAAGATCATTATTCATCATTTAAAGTCTTACCCCAGTCGCGCCACATCCAGGAAGATATCCTAACTAAATGTTGGGTAGGTACTTGGTATTAAAAAAATACTTTTAGAAATATCACTTTCTATTCATTATGTATAAAATTAATCATACAAATTCATCACGATCTTCATTACAAAAATATAAAACACGTAGATTACAGATCATTTTGTAAAACAAATACATTAATACCTAATATCAGTCATAGATTATATTCTCTTAAACTTTTTTGACACATGAAATTGATAGAATTTAATAATAATAAAATTAACTAAAATATGTCTGCCAATAATAAATAAAAAATGTGCAAACACTCATTATTGATCATTTTTCTTTCAAATACAACAAAACTGCATTGGGTGCCGGAAGACAAAACAAATTAAAAAAACAAATGTTGTGGTAGGTTATAAAAAAAAATATTATCAATCAACCACTTTTCTATAAAATTGCATAAACTACAGTGCTGCCAAACTATAATAATTGCTAAGCTTGTTAATATTTACAAGCAATCGAAACTTGGTAGAAAGACATTATTGACAATGCTGGAACTCTTTTTTTTAATTTAACAAGGATTTTTTTTTAAGGCTGGGAAACCATCCAATGGCTTCCCCCGCTCTGGGTGGAGCGGAAGGAAGTTTCAGACTCTTACTGACTAAAACCTATCCATGTTCCTTCGTTAGCCCTTTATGTTCCGGGGTAGCGGTAACCCTTTCGGACAATCCCGCTTATATTTAACAAGGATAACAGCTAAATAATACTGTCACCAAAACAATGGTTTTGCTAAAACAAAAATCGCGTCCTTATTCGAAAGGCATAGGAACGTAAATTGCCTTAAATCGTAAAATTATATTTTTTTGGTCGGTTAAAGTTCAATGTTGTTTTGTACCAACTGTTTACACGTTATCTATGTATTTCTGGACCATTATCTTTTTTTATATTTTCTTTCGTGCGTACAGTCACGAGCACCAATAAGTATACACTTAGAAACATTCAAACGCGATAATTTTGTGATACTAGAAGCTATTTCATATTAGTATGGGTTCCCAAATACTATGTCCGTAACAATATAATATTATAACAAATGCAGAAGGAGAAAATCACTTTTTAAAGTTGCTCCGTGTATACATATTGGTGCTCGTGACTGTAAGTTGATACACCTACAATGTTAATGAAATATCTCGACGACACAGTTGCTAAGCAAACGCTTATCAAAGTCAAAGTTTCATTCAACTTCAGAAGACGGTTTAGGACCGGTTTTTGACACATCCGATAGACGTGTGTCGAATCCACAAGCATACCCCTTTGACCGTCTTCGTCCTTATCCAACAACTTCAAACAAAGTTCTTCGCACTCAAATAGCATCATTAAACAATTAATATGTCTTCTTATTACAATAGAATTAGTCGTTACAATGATTTATTGAGCGTTGTGTTTTTATTTAGTTTTAATTTGTCAGATATTTTGGTTAGTCGACGAAAAAGTATAGCTGGAAGATCTTTGATGAGATATGCAAACCTGCGTGACAAGGACCCACACCAACGACGTCCTTTAAAAATATTTAAACCCAAAACCATGTAAATGGATGGCTTTCGGAAATAAGCTACATCAGACTTATGCATACGTTAAGAACACTTAAGCTAAGCGCACATTACGACTGATCCTGTAGCAGCAAAACACATAGGTAAAAAAAAAGTTCGCCTGTAGTATGCGTCAGATTTTCCATAATATTCTCAATTAGTTTGCGACATACTTTCTCAACTAGGTACTGACCTATAAAATTCCCGTCAGTACCTACGCGACGTAACCAACCATGACAGATTAGCTGCCTCAAATTAGCGCTCACAGTAACTTTTGCAGCATTTTCTTGATTCCCTTCCCTGAGATTCCATCAAGATCCTTCACTTTTTTTTTATAGTGCTCTTACATCGTCCACACAAAGCCTGTTCAGTCTTCACTTTCCTAAAGTACAAGTTAAACTCTTGCCTAAATATCTTCCTGTACATCGATTCCTTTACAGCCATGACATTCTCTTTATTGCATTCACTAAAATACATATTGTACATATGTTTGACACTCAAACTTGGATCCAAGTATTGCTTTTTCTTAGAGTACTGTAAAACAGGCTTTGATTCAACCGTTGTGAACGACAGTATGTGCTTTCTCACTCTATCTTTCGATTCTGAAGGTAAAGAATGAGTGCTTGCTTTTGAATGCCCTCTGCCGTCAGGTTTTGGCATATTCAAGTCTGTTTTCCCCATATGCACGTTATACACTGGCTTCTGCGATATAGCTAGTGTTCCTAAATAAAAATTCTTGCAAACTGTATGTCTTTCAGATTTGAGGTGGAAGAAATATTTAAACGTATATTTTCTTTTATGGTTGTTGGACATTTTATTGTGCTTTATATACATTCTTTCAGTGGTACTTAGAAGAAAATATTTCTTATCATTTGCATTTAGGGAGTAGAATGCTTTGAAGATATGTTCACGGTCATCATCAGTGATTTTCTCATTGCATTTGTACTTGCAACTTTTTATACAATCCTTAGTATTTTGTATTTGTCTTTCTGGGACAAACTTGCCTCGTCTACTGATGTAGGCCTCCCCTCGTTGGTGCTTTAACTTCCGAACATTACAGGCCCAAGTCGTTGGGTCTGGTATTTGGCTACGGGATCTCTTCTTTTCGGGCTCTGGTTCTGTTTGTGAAGTCTCTGTCTCGCATCTGGAAAATAGAAATTTGGTCTCATTAAATTAGGAAATGTATATTTAAGATATTAGTGCAACCATATTAAGTGAATTGATAAAGGCATTCATTTCATCATCATCTGTGTAGCCTTTTCCCAACTATGTGGGCTTGCAGTCTAACCGGATGCAGCTGAATACCAGTATTTTACATGGAGTGACTGCCTGTCTGACCTCTACAACCTAGTAACTGGGCAATACAATACCCCTTGGTAAGGACTGGCTGTCAGATTTTCGGGCTTCTGTGGACCCTTAACAACTGTCAAAGATGCACAAATGACAGCCGGGAACGTTCATCACTTTTTATTATTTCTAACTCAAAACGTGAGAACCTGTAATTGGCTCTCTGGTGACTATTTCCTCCTTTTTGTTATGATTTTGTTAGCTGTAAGTCCTCCATGTACTAAATAAATAAAATAAATTAACGTGTTATCCGAGGCACGATATCTGAGTCTCGGTATGTAAAGATAGTACCCCATCCAAGGGCAACCCCGGCAAGCGTAGCTTAACCTGATGGATCGACCTGTGCAGCTGTTAGTACTTAGCCTCCGAGCTCCTCAAAGGCATTCATTACGTGTCATGTTAAAAAATAGTGTTCAATCTACTCACTCATTATCCTTACATTCCTTATCTCTCAGTTGCACCTGAGGTTCCAGCTTAGCAATAAAACACTGCTCTTTCGGATACTCATACTGTCTATAGTATGAGTGCACTCCCGCTATCATATGCTGTGGCACAATCATATGGGACGCAATCTGCAGAGACTGTGTCATGTCCGAACTCTGCAGCACCTGAGACTGGACTTGACCCTGCAAGGGCTGGATTGTCTGCAATCCTTGTTGACAAGACATGACTATTTGATTCTGTGACATTTGTATCTGACTCTGTATTTCGGTAACATGGTGCGATGTTACCGGTAAGTGTATTGACTCAGATGTGATTGTCTGCTGGTAAGTAACTTTCCCTTGTGATGTTGGCAGTCCTGGGTGCGATATATGGATAATCTGAGGGCTCTGTATCTTCGTGTTAGATATGGATGGTTGGTAGACTTGAACAAGATGTGGTATGGAAGTCTGCTGTAATTGCTCCATGATTTAAATCTGGAACATTCGAAAAGCAAAATAATTGAAAATAGCACAGACAAGGCAAGGTTTTATGTTATAAAAACCGTTGTAAATCATCAAACACCTTTTTTAATTCTCGATTTTTTTATGATTTATATGTTAATGTGGTGGACTTTCAGCTCAGTCAGGCTTAACACTGCTGCTTAGAATTTGTCTGAGACAGTATTGGCTAAAAAGACCACACACCAGAACCTTATATGTTACTTAAATAAATAAATAAACAAAAAATGCATATAATCAGCTGCCAAGGCAACTAAGTTTTGTTAGTGAGTTTATTAACTTAACACAAATTAAATTTGACATTTCATAGAATAATAAAAGAATCAAGTACTAATATCTTCATGCTCTGTTTTCTAGAGCGTGATAGCAGCAAACCAAGTATATTCAAATCAATTTGATCTCAACTAGGCAAGTAGTTTACATGTCTGGTTTATCATTATTTCTCATAGTTCATCCAACCACGGCACGTTTTAGTGGGTATAGGTATTTACTTACTTACCTTGAAAGATCCAATATACAGTAAATACTGTTAGAGTCGGTAGTTTTTCCACTACTTGCAAAGTTTTCAGTAAGTATGCCACAGTTCCATCAGTAAACAAGTTATATAGCAACATGGATGAATTTAATGACCCGATGCAACTTCGGCACATCAAGAAGCGTCGAGCATTTTCGTGTCAATAATAGTACTCTATCTCTATCTCTCCAACATAATACAACAAAAACAAAACATTGACCATGCTACGAATTTGTCATAATTTCACAAATGTAAAGACGGAGGTGGAACGCGCACTAAGCTGTCACTAGTGTTGTAAACTATTTTTCAGAAACCGATAATATTTCTTTTTGTAATAAATTCTCCTAATTGACTTTATAATTTGTATTTAGAAAATTTATAATATATCGTCGTGTTTATCTTGAACTTTCAAGTTTGAAAACAAAATGCAGGGCTGCAAGACAATATTTTATTTATACTGTGACAATACTTACGGTTAACTCATAAAGCGTTTTTCAACCTGTTTTTCACTAAGGTTTTTCATGGTGACACTAAACACCAAGCTAATGTTCGATCAAATGGCAAACGGCAAAGCATTATTACTTATGTAGGTACTACAATTTTTCCTAGACAACGGTTAATGGATCCAGTTGCCTACTCTTCAGTTCCTCAACAAAGTTTGCAGTTGGCATATTTCCCGAATCTGATGGTAGCCCTCAGTCATACGATAGGATTTCAGTCAGGATGAGAGCCTTTCAAGTAAATCTAGGTCCTGTCAGGTCAGGCAGCGGCCAAAAGGTATTAGGTAGGTAGCTATACAAATGTTTGTAATGACAAAACAACAAGTTTTTACTGAATCCGCATAAGTTATGGTTCTAATAACAAAAAAAATTGTCTGCGTTTGTCCCGGTTAATCTCCAAAATGGCTGGACCGATTTTAACAGGATTTTCACTGGCGATAGATAGCTGATGTTATAAGGAGTAACTTGAGCTACCTACTGTTATTTTAGAAAACGAATTAGGTTCTAGGCGGAGTAAGCCGCGGGTAGCAGGTAGTTGTAAATAAAATCCAAATTATAATAAACATAATTTATGCAACTGTCAATAAAAATAACATTCGTGTCTACTAAACAATGTAACAACATTATGTATATATAAAGGTATAAATAAACGGTTTACAATACACCTTTAGCATTTACCATTCTTGATAAATAAATGCTTTAACAGCCCTGTCGTCATAGGTACTTAGAAGTGCGTCAAGTTTAATATTTATAATCATATAAAACCTTTTTTATACATTACTTTATTATTTCACTATAATTGCGTCTATGATTATTACAATGTATACTTTTGGTTAGTTTCTACTAAAGGCACTGTTATCACAAATTTCGCTTAACAATACATTATTTAGGAAATGATATTTGGGATTTAGACAGTCAAGTCAGAATGTGTGCCTGACTACATGAATACGTAAAATTGTTTTATTAAAAAAATCAAATTCACCATAAATTTTTGTTGAATTAAAAAAAAAACAGTACCTAATAACTCCCGTCTAAATTTACACAACAGTGTGACCCTTGTTTTTAATGGTAACATTTTTATTTAAGGCGAAAGCACCAGAATAATTATTTGCGAAATTAAAATTCTCTTACGTTTTTTTTTTTGCAATTTACAGGTCAATGTCAGGTAGTATGCGGCCTTAACGAATATACTTTTCATCGATACAAATCTCCAAGTCCTAATTACCCTATTAAATAAATATTTCGTTAAATCTTAACATTTGAATTCTAACCCAGAAAGTTGTATTGACGATTCTTATGATAATAATTCTATACTTAAATACTTACAATAGGTTTGTGTTACAGTCGCGGATCATATTTTGATCAGCATACAACCAGATACTGACCAGCAAATTGAAAAAACCGTAAGCAAATAAATTTCGCGGGCTATCTTAGCTCATTCCTCATATTGGTTGATATAATTCAATGACCTAAAGAATGGACTTTTACTAGGTACTCTAAGGTCAATCCCGTAGGTAATTAAATTATTTTATTCTAGAAGAAAGATCACTTTGTAAGTTAATAATAATTCAAAAATTATACATCAAATATACAGTCTTAGAACATAAATAATCTAAACAAGACAATGTAATCAGTATTTTGGAATAATTTAATGGTACAAAATAAATGCTCAGTCTCTTAATATCAACTGTGAGACAATCTTATCAGCTGTTATTTTAAACAAGTTTATTTGTGCGCCACAAAATTATGTTACTATTTGTGCGTATATTTGTGAGTAGGCCTAATTTCTATTTAGGTAGATCTAATGTCTATCTATTGAAACTTTTTCTCTAGGAAGTGGTATACGTAGTCATACACAACCAACATGATAGCACCACCAGGCCCCAGTCGTAGAACTTTGGGTAGCAATCCTTTGTACAACGCGCGGAATCTGGAAAAGAATACCATAACTTTTAGTTTACGTTAAAGGATTATACAAAATGCATCGATTGGCATAATAAAAATAAACGTGGGAATTGACGTCAAATTCTAGCTGACTGTACAGTCACGGACTTTAAGTGATGAGCCACTTACAAACTTTTCAATTAAGCAATTTTGTAGACACGACATAACACGACTTTACACGATTAAACACAGACTGAAATCGCATGCTCTCAAATAAGATGACAAATGACTATCTTATCCATAGCGGTTTTTAGTTGTAGAGATTATAAAGTAGGCCGAATACGTCTATCCAATCTATTTTGCTATCTACTGGCCTTTTTGAATTAGAGCTCATAAGATAATCGTTATTTCTGAAAACCTATCCGTGACAGTTGAAATGTCGATGTCAAGGAACAATCATAATATTTCACCATACGCTACGCTAAAACAATTGTCGTAAGGTTACGGTTGCTAGACCCACAAATCGAAATTCCAGGCATTATGACTTTCCATGTCTGGATGTGCGAGTATAAATAAATAAATTCTTTATTTAGGACAACATTAGATCCACTGTGTTAGTAAACTCCTTATAACCGACTAAACCCGATTTGCGTTACATGGCTAAAATATGAACAGTGGCAACTAGCAAGTGACTCAACAATTAAAGTCCGTGACTGTACTTACTAGTTTCACAAAATCTGCAATGGAATTAATCAAAAGTCAATGAAAGTCTCCTAAGAATGTTGCCTGTAGCTACAGCGGTTCACTTTCACTGCCAAGCACATTTATTGCATGTCTATTGGCATGCCACAAAATGTGTCTCGCATATCTATAACAACCCATCTGTTGAGTCCATCGGCGCAACGGTTACGTAACGGTACCACTATGCCGCAGCACCCGAATCCGAGTTCACTAAGCCACGCCCACGACCAGCCAGCGATAGTAGGGTTGTCGAACGTCTAATTTTTTATTGAAAGAAATAAACTACACGGTTCTTTTTTATATTTTTATTTGTTTTTCTAGGTATTTAAAAATCATAACACTTACGCCAAGAGAACCTTACATGATTTGCCTAATTCGCAGTTGTAGTGTTTTTCTTTTTAATTGGTTTTCTTTTTAAGTTTCATGATAACCTATGAAATGTATTTCCTATTGAATACGATACCACACTTTTTATCCAAGAATGTTTATCGGAGATGTAACCAATACAGAACAAAGAATACTTTCTGTGAAATTATATGTAACACACTCCACAAAATAACGAAAAACATTGTACTAATGTTCTTGCTCCTCCTTCTCAATCTCAACTTGTTGTTAGTCAAAAACTTTTAAATGTCAAAATATCAAATCTTCATACAGCCAATAATGCAGATTTTAAACCCTCTGATGCCAGATGATTCACACGCATAACAACAGAATTATCTAAGCTAAGTAAATTAAAGTAAGGTAGCTAAAGTTGTATAAACAGTTGTCGTCTAAATCGCCAGCAAGGGATTAAAAACCTTTAAGCTCAATAAAACCAAACCGATGCCTTTGTTTTCATTTTTTAAACCTTCAGCGACGGTTTTTACCTCAATAAAACACGTGCAGATGAAGAAAAGATTAAACATTTGTCTTCTTTTGTTTTTGAGCTCAATACAACCGAACTGATACCTTTGTTTTCATGTTTTAACAAGTGTTTTTGCTTCAATAGAACGAACACATACAGATAAGGAAAAGTTTTAACATTACCTCTTTTGTTTCTAATCTTAAAACCAAACCGATGCCTTTGTTTTCATTTTTTAAACCTTCAGCGGCGGTTTTTACCTCAATAAAACACGCGCAGATAAAGAAAAATAGTTACCTAATAACAAGAAATCTCATTAAAATTGCGTGGCGCCATAGGCTTGTATAGGTACCTATGATGAAAAGGCAATTAATAATAAATCCACTTTAGTATGTTTCTTAGAGATTTGTCAGCATAATATTAAATCGTACAACATTTAAAGTAAATAAATAATTGATGAAAGACTTACTCAAAAGTACATAGGTACTATTCTCACCTAGCTTATTTTTGGCAACCCTAGTAGCACGTTTTGATTTGCACCCGGTAGGCGGGTGCTGGGCATGGCCACAAGCCACGTATAACTATTTATATGTAGGACCCGGGAGTCGGGTTGTGGGCACCTGAACGAATTTTCGTTCGACCCGGGAGCCGGGTGCTTGGCAGCGAAAGTGGATGCCTGCCCTTAATGCCCCGATACAAAACTCCACCTTGTATACACCTCGAAAAATGGTAACTAACTACTAATATGATTCAGAATAAAGTATTTTATTTGTTATAATCATCATTGTACTTTAAGTCGCCGTATTTGTCACTGTTTATTTGTATCACACCCTTTTTTTTTGAGTGTGGGAAATCTCAATCAAATGACTTCTCCCGCTCTGGGTGGAGCGGAAGGGAGTGTCAGACTCTTACTGACTAAAATCCATCCATGTTCCTTCCGTAGCCCTTTATGTTCCGGGGTATCGGTAACCCTTTCGGACAATCCCGCTTACGCTTACCCACCCTAAGATGATAATCCGGACACCTAATTTATACTTGCATAATGTCATACTACTAGCTCATTCACAATTCTACTTGTTAGCTAATCATAATCTAAAATTAAATGAAATGTGTTATGTGTAAGTGCACAATCTAGGATTAAAATGTTCTATTTGACTAATCTCAAACGATCATCATCATCGTCAGCTTCCAGTCTAATTGGATGCAGTTAAAATATCAGTAGATATTATTATAGTATACTATACATATACTAGCTGTCCCTGCGAACTTCGTTCCGCCTTATAATTTTTTTTTTAATATTTTTTTTTTTTTAAATCTAAACCATCCTCAATGCCACTGTAACACACACAACAAATTTCATTAAAATCGGTCCAGCCGTTTAGGAGGAGTTCAGTGACATACACACGCACAGAAGAGTTATATATATAAGATATAGCTGTGCATTGTTGGTCTTAAAGTCATTAATTACACTTATGATTACGACACAACACAAGCATATTTACAGTAACCACTCGTCTATCTGATAAATGCACTTCCAGCATCTCAACAACCGACCAAATTTGCTAGGAGTCTAGCGGGCCAGTTTCTAGTGGAATAGATGTCGGAAATAATCCCAAGTGTACGTACTGCCGATACGATGTGAAATGTAATGTTGGAAAATTACAGCCGGATAATATTATTGAAATAGTTAACATAACTGATTAACTTAATGTTTACACTCAGACTAACACTCAGGTAACCTATAGGTCTCCATATTTAATAAATCAATATGGCGTACCGCAAGGGACTGTGCTTGCCCCGATATTGTTTATAGCATACATTAATGAATTACCAGAATCAACGGACCAGTACATTGTATTATTTGCAGACGACACAACTGTTTTAACTAAAGAGGCCACTATTGAACAGGCAGTAAATGTCACCAATAAAGCTTTAAATGACATACATGACTGGCTTACTTTAAATAATTTAGAAATAAACACTGACAAAACGAAATTTATGAGATACTTGACATATAATAATAAAAGTAATAAAACGGACACAATAGATTTGCCAATAAAATATAATAATAATATTATTGATGAAGTAAATGACATAAAATTTCTAGGAATAAATATTGACAGTTTCTGTAATTGGAAATCTCATGTTGATATTGTTTGTAAAAAAGTTCACAAATTTGTATATGCACTTCGCAAAATAAAAAACATTACAAATACAGAAACAGCATTAATGGTATATCACAGTCATGTATGCTCAGTACTGAGATATGGGATAATCATTTGGGGAAATTCTACAGATGCCCAGAGAGCATTTATAGCCCAGAAAAAATGCATTAGGTCAATTTATGGTCTTAAATGGACTGATTCGTGCCGACCAATATTTTCAGACAAGCGTTTACTCACACTTCCATCCATATATGTTTCTGAAATGTGCAAATTTGTCAGAAACCACATATCGCTTTTTGAGCGGGACGATAAAGCTCCACTTAAAAGGAAAATAGTACAAAAACCTTTAATAATGCCTCGAAGTAGATTAAAGCTATGTAACAAAAATTGCTACATCATGGCGGTGAAAATTTATAATAAACTACCCGAAAAATTAAGAAATTTGAATAACTTAGAGTTTAGTAGAACACTATACAATTGGCTTTGTGACAGATGTTTTTATTCAATAGATGACTATTTAAACTTCAAATTGACATAACGACATAATTATTTAAAACGTAAATTTATTGACATTGTTTCTATAATATAATTGACTGTCTTGACTATAACAAATGTAACAAACTAATGTACTTTATATTTTAATTTAATGTAATTAATTTAATGAAAACTAGCAAAGCATGTCTATAAAACAAAAATATTTGCACGGCTATTAAGTCGAATATAGTGAGACTTTATTTATTTTACCATGTATGTACCTATATTTTCGCAAATAAATAAATCATTCATTCATTATTCATACATTACCAAACATGCAAATAGTGTGTATCAAGTGATACCTTACGTTTGTAGGTAAAATGCACTAAGTATAGGGAAAATGTTAAATATTATTAAGGATTTTATTCCCCTACAATTACCATAAAGTATTAGTTCATGTCGCCCGTGGTACAGGGTTATCCTAGCACAGACGCACATAAGTATAAAAATATTTCCAACTGAACATGAACCTTATTATTTTATAATAAAGTTGAATATCTATCAAAGAAATTTGACAGATTGGGGTAACTTGATATGCTATGTCTGTACAAGCATCTAACATTATAATACCTTTGTAAACTATTTTATAATACTGTCTCGTTGGTCTAGAGGTCGCCAGCGCTACTGCTTAGCATGAGGTCTTAGGTTCAAAATGGGTGTACTATAAGTAGGTAACCTCAGCCAAACCGCAGGAAAACAAGGCGTGATGTAACGTTAATGTGTTTTTTAGAGTTTATATTATTTTAGTTTACCAATTTTAATACTGAATAAATATTTATTATTTATTTATTAACCAATTTAGTAGATAATTTACTGAATGGAGTAAATTCACAGCTTTAGTCAGTACTTGCTATTAATGTCTATTACTTAAACATATTTATGCCTATTTTATTACATTATCTGACTACAGATAAGAAACCAAGAATTCTGCAGAACAGACGTTCGGTTTAAAAGACTGCTCGTCTTAAAAGCTTCTATCACCCACCGTACAGAAATTAAATATTTTGCGAAGATATAATGAAGATATAATAAATCTGTGGCGTCAGATTTTTTTATTTCAAACAAGTCACTTACAAATTCGCGTTTTGACTATTCATAAAAAATTACTGACAACCCTTTCAAGTAGGAACCCTATTATGGTGCACTAACCTCACAAAATACTGAAAATTATAACAATGTCGCGACGTGAAATGCCAAATCTACTTGAATGAAGACAATCTAGACGTCGTGATGTAACGGCTAACAGCTACATTACGTTCCTACGGCTCACGGCCCATTCACTTCTACTAACAAGGTGATACCAATCTTTACGTAGTATTCAGTTAACTGCATTATGACGAACCAAACTGCGTAAAACAATGCATCGTAGTGCTTTTGTTTCATAAAAGTACGAAAACGTTCGCTAAATTAAACCTACGCATTAAGCCGCGTTTAGTTTTTCGGAGCCAACTTCTCTTTATCCAAAAGAAATACCTACTTACTTATAAAAAACACATTAAATTTCTAAATAATCTTGACTCCAAAATGGTAGTTTTTTTTTTTTTAAGTAGCATACTGTTTAATTAATTCCCTCAACGCAACCACAGAAATGAGAAATATTGATGTATAACATGCATCTCCTCGTAAACTAACCATTATTTTGATTTGCTACTCATACTAATGGATAGGCAAGTTAATAATGAACATTATGCTAGATTTTTCTTTTTCAAAAGGCGAAAATTTGATTTTATAACGATTTTACTCCAAAATCTAAGCGTACTCGCCACGTATCTCTTGCGCCGGGGATAGAGATATAGATTTAAGGTGCGTTGAAGAGGGAACGAATTTTCAATTTGAACAGGATGCCGTCTTAACACTGGTTAACTTTTTAAATGAACCAGGCTAATTTTATTAATCCAGAAATTTTCTCAATGCAATATGGTGAGCCTAAGACATCGTGTGGGTAGGTACTACCGTCGCGCCACGTTTCTAGATTACGAAGGGGCAAAGGATAATTCAATATAAATGGTCGTGTTTATTAAACAGAGTATCCCGTTTTAATTAAATGATTTACTGGTTATTAATTTCACCTTTAACATTGCCTTTCAATACAGGATGATTTGGCAAAAAATGCACAATATAGATGATGAATAAATATGTTTAAAAAAAGAATTTTTTTAGTCCCTCAGCTAGATTATTAAACAATATTCGACACATATATTTTTTCTTTTTTTATGTAATCAAGACTACGTCGATACATGGAGTTGAAATGTGGCATGACATCAAGCCTATGTAGATTCTATGCGTAATATCTAATTTTATTGTAAGTCATTTTAAAGCAAGATATTACGTGTCTAATTTGTTTTTATTAACTTACTGTCGGAATAAATATATACTTTTATTTTTGTTTAACCCAGAAATCATCCCTTTTTAGGTCAACGGACAATAAGTGACGTAGGTCCAGAATTACAAAGAAACATTTCGTGAACCAGGTATTTCTTTGTTACTCTTGGTATGAGAAAGTTTACTTGGCTTTCTGCCCAGTATTTACGTAGAGACAGTATGCACAAAGTACATGCGGATTCATACGTATTTATAGACGGCGTATTTTGGAATGCTGGGGAAATCACAGAAATCTTAATGATTTTGTTTCGCACTTTAACACTAGAGAGAAAAAACGAATAAATTTCAAAAGTAATTACTAGTTTTTACCATGACTGCTCCGGCTGATCTATAAGTACCGATTCATCCTAGTACAGTCAGTTATAGCAATTACCTTCACCTCCTTTGCATAATGAATGGATTTAGGAAAAATTATTTAGGATACCAATGCGAACGGAAAGAAACTAGGTCCTAAAAAAACCATTGAATGATTTGATAAAAAATGCTCGCAGGTAGACCATTCCATTGAGATAAGACATTGTATGCTTTTTATACCGGTAGTACAGCGGCCAGCACATCAAGTTACCACAATCTGTCAAATTTCTTTGATAGTATTTCAACTTTATTGCAAAGACATAAGGTTCATTTTTAATTGAGAAAATTTGACAGTTAGGGATAGCTTGATGTGCTGGCCTCTGTACGTTCTCATGGGATAATTCCCGACCCCCGGAAACCAGCATATCCTAGAACCAAAAATTCAAAGACATGTGACATCGTCTACCCGCTTGGTGTAGCACCACTCCCTCTTTTGGAGAGGAGCCTGTATCCTAGCAGTAGGAACGCAGCGCGCAGTAGCTAGTCTTTGAATAAAAGATTGCTTACCCCTCTTCCTTATACACTAGATGTAATGCCCCAGTGGTGGTACGATACTTGATGATGCCCTGCTGAGGCTGCGGACCCTGTATGCGACTCTTGGCCACGTCAAACGGTATGTTAATGCAAGAGCCAAGAACTCCAGATGTGAAGCCTATGGCTAGTTTTCGCATGAATTCTAGAAGTGGATCCTGGAAAGAATAAAAAGCCATCATCAGATTCATTTATTGCTGCCTGGCTTTGGTGTACTGCATTTTGTTAAGCTATGAATGTGATCTTGGTGTCTAAATCCATTCGTAACATATTATTAGGATGAACTGGTGTTAATATATGTTTGAGTTACAATAGCAGTATTTAGTACCACTACTGCTGAGCAGGACGTCCTGGGTTCTATTCCCGGGTTCGACAGTGTTATTGGAGTCCATCTGGAATTTCTCGGTAGCAAGCAGCCCAGAATCTGGATGCCCGGTTGACGTCAATACACTCGCCCGCTGTTACGTGAGACTCAAACATCACTGGCGATATGTGGGTGTACTATATAATACGTACACCTCTGTCCAACCTTACAAGGATTACTGGCGTGGTGTTATGTTTTATTGCAGTATTTCTTTATAATAATAACCAAAACCGATGCCTGTCAGCCTATTAAAAAATATTTTGTGCGTGTATTTCAATTTTTTTGCCTCCAAAAGAAAAAAGCACCACTTTTCATTCAAATAAATCATTATACAAACCTGATATTCCGGTACAATGCCTTTCACGCTGTGATAGAATCCAAAATACACCATGTTGAAGACGCCATTCCTCGCGATCGTCGCCGTGAGACCCTTATTGAGGCCTCTCTTCCCCAAACCATTTGTTCTGACTATTTCCCTGGTAACTGACCATGTGCTAGGTACTTCTGCTGTCTTTGCCTTGTTCGACATTAAGGTAACTTTGACTACTTCGAAGGGATTCACGAGGATTGCTTCGGTTACACCTGCACCTAGACCCGCTAGGGCGAATGTCTGCACAAAGAAGTTTTAAAATTAATAAAATGTTATGATGTTAATACTGTTATTGTAATGTCAACAACAGTTGCAAGTATATAAGCTTCTATAGAGAGACCTGGTTTTGATATGATGATGTTAAAATTCAGCTATTTATAAAAAGTCCAATAAATAGTCAACATTCTTTTTGGACACCCTGTATTTTTAAGTTTTCTATCACTACAATTATGCTGTGTAATAGTCACATGCTTTTTTTTTAGTTTAGGTATATAATGCAAGATCTATAATTAGTATGTGTGTGTATTTTGTATTGGCATTCCTGCAATATAAAAAAAACAAGCCATAATATAATGTTAAAGAAATCATTGACACAATTGTCTAGCCTCTTATTATTAAATAATGTGATTTCATCTCTCTTATTGAGAGATAGTATTAATAATATTATGTGTAAGTTTACAATAAAACATCAGATAACGTTCAACTCTGCATCTTTTGACTTCTTATCAGTCACTTGACTTTGTTTGTTTTGGCTTCCTGATAAAGTATCAGATTGAGTTTGATACATTGGCCAACTCTTACAAACAAATCGTAAATTAACTACACTTGAGTATTTAATTTGAGTGAAATCTTCTTTTTTTTAATGGAATATAAGTCCTTGAATAACTATTGAGATATTTAAAACTATGGTAAGTAATAAGTAACGTAAAATATTAAAGTTAAGTCAAAAACATAAAATCTAGAAACAATTAAAATTAATTAATGGAATAAATAGTAGTAATTTTAAGTTAGTAATTTTAAGGTGTTCTAACAGAACAAGTAAGATAGCAACTAAATAAAATAATAAAAATAAAATATTCTCACTAAAGGTGTCGGTGAACTGGCGCCAAACATAAAAAGCTTTTTGTACTGTTCAAAGGTTGCAAATTTCACAGCTCGTTTAGGAGTTTCAGCCAAAATAGGAGGCACTATACCCTTCCAAAATGAAGTTATTCCTTCATACTTGTACATTTTCATCATACAATCTGCTACCCCAGTGTAGTAGTGCGGATCAGAGCGTGGTAATGTGGCAGAAGTTGCTTGAAGCTGTAGCCTCGTTTTCACTAGGTCCAGAGGCTGCATGATTAGCACTTCCACAAACCCTGCACTACCACCAGCACCAATTTGCATAGCAGCTTGTTTCAATACCCGCTCCATGTCACCCATTTTGACAAACACAGTACAGGCCGCACTACTACAAATATACTCACAAATATTTAGTTTTACAAAAAATAACAAAACGGCCTTTTGCCGGGGCCGAACCGCAAAAATAAATAATCAGGATTTAGGTGTGAGATGACAGATGAATGAAACAACTGAGTTCAGTAATGCTACACAAAAAAAACTGGCTGACATTAGACGGTTTTTGAACGCAGATAGTGCCGCATTCAGGTATTGGCAATTGGCAACCCAGTCATTAGCTGTCAATGAGTCTCCGTTGGAAAGTGTTGTTTCGCTGATTTCATCCATGTATCTTAGCTCAAATTTATTAATTTGTTTGTCCATATTTTAATTAGGATAGCCTTATTGTTATTTACAAATGTTTATTAAGATAAGGACTCGCTACTAATGTAGAAAGAGGCGTGTGTTTAACAAACAATCGATGTCTATAAAGTCCATTTTCGCGTGGAATCTTTCATTCAAAATGGCAGTGGTATTAACAATTTGCAGATGTGAAAAATGATTTCGTGAGTTATAAACAGTGTCGGTGTGGGTGGATGGTGAATTAAACGCGGAAATGTGGACATAAAGTGTAAGATGGGTTCCCAGACACTAGAGATATTGCGCCAAGGTGTTTGGGCATCGTTAACTGGGGGATGGTTTTATGATCCTCATCAGAATTTGTTTTGCAACACTGTGCACCTGTATGTGTGGTTGTTCCTGCTATGTTTGCCGTTTTCTATATATCTGGTGAGTTATATTACGATTCTACATTCATAGTTTTCATTTAAGACGTTTTTTTATTGGTTATAATCAAAAGCAGGTCAGTGGACAGTTTGGTTAACATCATTGTTATTCAGCATTGTGTCTTAGTCATTATGGTCATTGCCCTTACGAAGCCTTAGCAGTTGCTAAGACTAATCTGTTGAAAACTGCACTTCAAGGTGATTTCTTTTCTTGAAATAAGTGGGACAGTGTAACTAGGACTATTTTGTATTGTTTATCTATTCATTGATATTGCGCGTTTATTGGCGTAATTAATTCTAGGTTTAATTGGTTTTTAAGTTATATTCTCAAGTGTAAACAGTTATCATAACATGACATGTTTTATTTTTAGTAAAAGGTGCATAATAATGGTGATTAGAGACATAAATAGGCTCTATTACTGCTTATCTACAGAATCATTTGCTTATCTACCAGTGTGCTCATTAGCTAAATACTTCACAAATTCCCATAACACTGATAACAACTTTTACCTGGAACAACTACTTAGTACCTGCCCCTTATACACATCACATAAAATACTAATGAAATTCTTCATAGTATACTACTAACATTCCACATCCACTCTTCTGTGTTATAAAAGTGACCTATTTTTAGCCAGGGATGTGGATTACTCAGAGCTATAAACATGTTGAATAATAAAACAAGAAAACAGAGATAAAATACCTACTATGTAGTAGGTAATGCATCAAATGTATTGAGAACTAAGTACATATAAGTTATTTAATATCAGGGTAATTATTATAACAAAAAAATTGGTATTTATTAATTTTAAGTATATGAGGTTTTGTAAATCTGGTTATGTGTTCTTGCAATGTTGTTTAAAAATAGTAAAAACTTTTAAATATTTTTTTCAATATTGTTAACAAGAAAGTGACCTCTTAAATACAGATCTGTAGTACAATTTTTGTACTTTTCAAAATAATATTTTAATGTTTGTAGCAATATAATATAGATATAGTAGAAAACAGTTGTCTGTTATGGAATACAATTTATTGAATTAAATTTAAGTTGAAGTATCCAAAGAAGCATTTTGTTTACAGTATAGTTTCTTGAGTTGACTCAAACTCAAAGGATTTTTACCAATTTTACCATTTACTGGCAAATTTAATTATTAATTGTAAAGTTCTTCTTTCTTTTTCGTGTGGTTAGTGACTAACCTGGTGTTTAGAGTTTTTATGCTGTCTTTGGGCCTCTGACTTAGCTTCACAAGCTGTTGAGAAATATCTCTCAGAGATGCTGGTAAAGTTGAAGCTAGTGCCCATTCCAAACTGTACATCTCTATGTAGAAGAATGTTAAAATCTACAAATTCCTGGGCTTTGAATTTGTACCCTAATAACCAGGAAACAAGAACTAGTTTCATAAATATAAATGAACAGAAACAACAGCAACTTTATTCAGAACCATTCAATTAGTTTCATCTTTTATCTGCAAATTTATTTGTAACAATACACCATGACTCAGTTTAATAATACATTTATTTAATAAGTTTAGTTATTTCTATTGTTCTGCACATTAAGGAACCTAGCTGACTCATCTTACACTTTAGTTATTTGAAATATGATATGAAAAATACCATATTGTAATATGAACATTGTCACAATTTTAGACATCACCTCATTGCTCATGGTGTTTCCTTCTGTATGATGAAATACTATACCTAAATACCTTAAATTATTATCATTGTATTCCTATAGCAGTAGGAACACAATGACCCAGAATCGTTTACCAGGTCAAACAAAGTGTTGTTGGGTTTTTCCATTAGGAATTTCTCAGTAGCAGCCAAAGTCTGGATTTCTTACGAGTTGATGGCAATAGGCCACAACACGGGCCAATGCATCAGGTTAAGCTATGTTTACCGGAGTTGGTCTATGGATGGGTGATCATCTTTACATACCAAGACTCCTCTGTGCCTCGGAAACCACATTAAGCCATTTGTGCATCTTTGACATTCGTTATGGGTTGTCAGAAGCCCGAAACTCTGACAGCCAGTCTTACCAAGGTGTATCAAATGCTTCATCATTTTAACACGAATAAAATACTTAACGATCAACAGTATGGTTTCACCAAAGGACGTTGTACAACTGACGCTGGTGTGACCTTATTAAAACACATTTTCAATGCGTGGGAAGAGGCTCAAGACGCCATCGGAATCTTTTGTGACCTCTCCAAGGCATTTGATTGCGTTGATCATGAAACCTTGCTGTTGAAGCTAGAGCATTACGGACTTGGAAAACTTGCGCTTAGTTTGGTAAAATCTTATTTAAACGATAGACAACAGCAAGTTCAAATAAAAGGTGTCAATTCACTCGGTTTAAAAGTAAAAATGGGTGTGCCACAAGGTTCTATATTGGGTCCTTTCCTCTTTTTAGTATATATAAATGATCTTCTCCATTTACTAAAAAATCAACCACAAATGGTGTTATTTGCTGATGACACTTCTTTAATTTTTAAGATAGATAGACGTGCAAAAAATTTTGACGACGTAAATAACGCCCTACTGCAGGTCCAAAATTGGTTCACTGCAAATAATTTAGTATTAAATGGAAAAAAAACGAAGTGCATTCGATTTTCTTTACCAAATGTAAAAAGTAGTGATTGTGAGATAGTATTGAATCAAGAGAAACTAGAATTTGTCGATAAAACTGTTTTCCTGGGGATCACGCTTGACTCAAGGCTACAATGGGGTCCTCATTTAACATCTCTTGCAGGACGGCTAAGTTCTGCAGCATATGCTGTCAGAAAGATCCGTCAGTATACTGATGTAGATACCGCGAGGCTAGTCTATTTTAGTTATTTTCATAGTATTATGTCTTACGGTATTTTACTTTGGGGACGAGCTGCAGACATCGAGTCTATTTTTATTCTGCAGAAAAGAGCTATCAGAGCCATTTATAATCTTCGTAGGCGCGATTCTCTAAGGGAACGGTTTAAGGTTATTAACATCATGACTGTACCTTGTCAATATATCTATGAAAACATCATGTACGCAAGGAAAAATCTGCATCTTTTTAGTAAAAGAGGTGAAAGACACAACTATTTCACTAGAAATAGGGACCAATTAGTTCAACCAGGTTTCAGGCTGGCTAAAGTAGATTCATCTTTCATGGGGTACTGTTTAAAATGTTACAATAAAATACCTCCCCACATTCTTGAACTTAATGAAACAAAATTTAAAACTTGTATAAAACGCACACTATGCAGCCAAGCGTATTATAAATTGGGAGATTACATTGCTGATAAAAATGCTTGGGTCAATGCTAGTCCAGCTCCACAAGGGCGCATCAACTAATTTATTAAACTACCTACTGAAAACTGTTGGAGCTGCGGAAGATCAACAACAAAAAAAAAACATCTTTGCATTGTATAAATTCAATCTCTTAATATTGTATAACTACTTAGCACATATGTGAGTACTATGTACCTACTATAAAGCGACCAGTTTCTGGGTACGTCTTTCATTGACTTGAATATGCCCTGGCGGCTGAGTGTATGCCATGCTCACTTTAATGTCTCGCTGATGGTGGCGTGTGTGTTGGATCATTTAGCTCCCTTCAAAATGGTTGAGCTGAATGGTGCTAATATATGCGTCATGTTCGTGAACGGGCGCTGTCAGTAGGGACTGGTCATCTCTTAGCGGCTAGGGCTTGTTTTAATTTAATTATTGAATAGTTTTTACATATTTTATATCTGATGCTTTTAACGTTCTGCATCGTTCTCACATGTATAATATTAATATGAACTATGTATAACCAATATTTTGTAACCATATTTTGTTTAAAAGAGTGTCCATGGAGTTTCTTGCCCGTTCTTCTCCATAGGTACCTACTCCTTTGGAATGGGCAACTAGCTTCATTTCTCGGACTGACCGACACCTTGACAATTCAAAAGTGCCTGTAATTGGTTTATTTGAAATAAATACTTTGAGTTTGAGTTTATCGTATTACCCAGTTACTGACTGGGTTGTGGAGGTCAGATAGGCAGTCGCTCCATGTTAAATTAATGGTATACAGCTGCATCCGGTTAGACTGGAAGCTGACCCCAACATAGTTGGGAAAAGGCTAGACAGATTGATTGTTATGTTGTGTTATTATAATTTACTGTAAACATTATAATACCTAGTACCAGTGAACAGCCTCTGTAAAGAATTGTTTATCACTTTGAGGCACAGTATTGTATGCTTACCTAACTAGATGTATTTTAAAAGTCATCAATTATCCTATTGGACAATGTCAGATTCAATTTGAAGTAATTATTTTGTTGTGAACTGACTGGCATAAGTTTGTTTTGCAGTTTAACAATTTTTTTAAACATTGTTTTGTACTTTCTCATGTTATTAACAAACTTATTAGCCTCTTCCAAAAATTTCACTAATTAAAAGTTGGGATTGTTTTATTAATAACCAAAACATTTGCTCCTAGACACTTGAAATTTTTTTTCCACTTGTGGTCACAAAAGAGTGTACAGCACTACCCCCAGTTTCCAAGATCCTATGAATTTTACTTACAAGTTACCGTACTAAGCAAAATATTGGTTAAACATTGTATCAATCAAAAACTGCAACTGTTGTGAATCTATAACCAGATGAATGAATGTAAACAAAACAAAAGGATATCTAAGGAAGCTGGCTTTCTATATTTTCTGCCTACCCCTTATGAAGATGACAGAGTTTGTATCTGTGTATCAATCAACTAATCACAACATTTATTACCACACTAAATTATAAAGGCCAAAGGTTGTGAGTAAGTTTGTATGTTTGGCCGTCCTTCACGCTCAAACGGCTGAAGAGATCTGAATGAAATTTGGCACAGAGCTAGTTTATGATCTGGATTAACACACAGAATACTTTTTATCTCTGTAGTCCCATCCACACGACCTAAGCCACTGGCAGCAGCAAGAAGATTATAGTAATAAACAAGATTATCAATAGATTAAAATATCAGGGTTAAATCTCCATCGTATTGTATTATAAATAAGTCCGTGCCAACAGATGTGTTGTTAGACATACTAATAACATTTAGCCCACATTAAATCCATTGCTTTCACCACCTGACACATAACAGGCAAGCCTCCATACATAATTGTACCTTACATTAATGACATTGGACTAGTAGACATACATTGTTATACATACACATTAATGTGTATGTGAAGTTCTCCATCAACATAATTGATGTAAGAATTAATTAACTTAACAGCTTGTTGTTTACTTTACTTTAAATTGTTATTTTTATTATTTAAATCACTACATAGTATAAAACAAAGTCAGTTTCTCTGTCCCTATATCCCTATGTATGCTTAAATCTTAAAACTAGGCAACAGATTTTGATGCGTTTTTTTTTAATAGATAGAGTGATTCAAGAGGAAGGTTTATGTGTATAATTTGTCGACATATTATGCGGGCGAAGCCGCGGGCGGAAGCTAGTAGGTAAATAAAGTTGATTTTAAATGCAGAATTTATCTGCTGTAGAAACTGATAATAAATTGTTTATTTAAATATGTATTCTGTTGTGAGATAATATTTTAATGAAATTATCTATTTTCTAGGGTGTACTTATTGCATGAAAAATTTAATATTTATCACAGAATGAGTGTCTGAACAGTAAACATGTTTCATTTTTATAAAAACAATAACAAATATATATACCATAAAATAATCTTAAGAATAAATAGGTAGAACATGTGACCTCTGGCCAAGAATGACTGTCACTGTATAATTGAGGGTATAATGCACATAATTAAGTGATACAAGATGTTATTCTATTTCTGTAAAACCTGACCCACTAGTTTGTTACCAATTGAGCTTCATCTGTATCAGTTTACCTTCAAACTAATTATGTGAAACAAATGAGTAAATAATCAAATCAATGAATATGTTGATAGTTGAAAAGTCATCGTGGCTAAGTAATAACAGCCGCACGGATCGATCCATCAGGTCAAGCTACGCTTGCCGGGGTTGGTCTGTGGATGGGTGACCATCTTTAGATATGGAGACTCCTCCGTGCCTTGGAAAGCACGTTAAGCCGTTGGTCCCGGCTGTCATTTGTGAATCTTTGACAATCGTTACGGGTAGTCAGAAGCCCGAAAGTCTGCCAGCTAGTCTTACCAAGAGGTATCGTGTTACTCAGTTACTGGGTTGTAGAGATCAGATAGGCAGTCTCTCCATGTAAAATACTGGTATTCAGCTGCATCCGGTTAGACTAGAAGCCGACCCCAACATAGTTGGGAAAAGGCTAGGCAGATTTGAGTTAAAAAAATCATAAATTGGGTAAAATATCATTCAGAAATTGCACAATGTACAGTCGCCAACAAGCTACCCCAATCTATCAAATTTGTTTGAAAGATTTTCTACTTTATTACAAACCTATAAGGTTCATAATCAATTGGGAATATGTGACAGTTTGGGATAGCTAGATATGTTGGCGTCTGAACATACACTTGCGTGTCTAACAAAATAGATAGGTAGAGAATACTCATTATTATGTACACCATAAAAATTACACATATAAATGATCCAAGATTTTCCATAAGAGAGAAGAATATAATGTAAAAAAATTAACAACATAAACACACCAGGATTTTAAAAGTAGTTGAGGCTGCATACTTCTGTTCTCCGCTTCAGGTACACGGCCGAGGATTCTTGTTGACATTTACTGAAGGTCCAACGCTGACACGGATACAGACAGACGTGAACGATTTTAATTAATAAGAAATGTTTACTGGTATATTTTTTAGCTAAGGATCAGTCACATTCCCGAAACGGTACGGAGCATCCTTTGAGATGGCTCAGGTGTGGTAAGAGCTTTTTTGAGGGTGGGCAATCATCAAATGACCCCTCCCGCCCTGGGTGGAGCGGAAGAGAGTGTCAGACGCTTACTGACTAAAACCCATCCATATTCCTTCCTTAGCCCTTTATGATCCGGGGTAACGGTAACCCTTTCGGACAATCCCGCTGAAGGTGTGGTTAGAGCTTAAACTTTTAAACTTGTTTTGGTATCTATTTCGAACTTTATTCTGATTAGCGTAAAGTTCCTAAAGTACAAAACTGAGAACTTAGTCTGGTTAGCTGACATATATTTTAATTAGAACTGTAATTCAATCACTATTAGATTTTATTTCAAGAACCGACGCAATGGTTAAAAAATACCTAAAAAATAAAACAACAAATCTTCATCATTCCCAATTTTTACCAGTTTTTACCAGCTCTAATCAACGAGTACCTATTGTAAGCCTCCTACGCGAACACTCGCGGGAATTAATCGAACATTCAATCGCTCTAAATACGGCAAAACTAATTTACCGTCTCCCGCCAAAAGCTGCGTGTAAACACGATACATAGTAACGCTATTACATTAGACAGTGTGATTGGTGTTATGTCTGTCTAATGAAATTGCGTGTGTGATATCATACACACATACACACACACATGCATAGTTATCGCGACTGTAGTTTTGGCCTTTTGGTAGCAAGGTGCAAGGTTACGACGAATGGCGGGTGCCGGGTGGCTTTAATGAGCTGTGACCTTTACGCTGCTAGTGTGTCTGGATCTGCTGACGGCTCCTGCGTCTGACGCTCGGATTAAACTCCCAACACATCACGGCCCCCTCGAACAAAAAATTGTGGGGCGCGTCTTCGTGGATGACATTGTCCGTATAAATAAATTTCTTCAAAATGCCCATCCAGATTTGGCCTTGCACTGTTAGACGGACATACTTAATACACACATATAAACTCACGCCATCTTCCCATCGGGGTAGGCAGAAACTTCGGAACGCCACTGCAACGATCCTTACAGAGACAAATCCTTATCCCGAGAAAAAGGACTACGGTCATACTCACATAATACTTAACACGTTGAGCGCCAACGCGGTCACCGGTGAGCCGCGAACAATAGTTTTTCTATTGTGTCTGCTGCGCGGCAGTCAATGACTTAATAATCTACCCATTTATTTATAAATGTTACTTAAAGTGAAGAGACGATTAAAAGTCAAAAATGTATGGCTGATCATTACTTAACTTTAAGCAACGTTTATAAATAAACTCCATAATGTTCGCACTTAGAGGCTTCTGAGTTTGTTTCCGCATCTTGTTTTAAATATTTAACAAAAATATTCGTTTTAAAGTCATCATAACAGATCTATTTACAGAAATAAACATTATTTCATTAATAAGAATGATTCTAACAAAATTGCTAAAACCTACATAAGTACTTATTTATTTTTATCTCCGGTTCGAAATCGACTTTAGGGAGAAGTTAAATTCTTTTTCATGTTTTGCTGTATATTTCTCGCTTTACCAATAGTAATGAAACCATTTTCCTCCCAGTACTTCCCGCCAGCGAGCCTCGGTTGGATAATATACTGCGCGCTAGTAGCGCTGCTGTTTGCCGGCCTGAAGCTGCTGAACCACGCTCTGCACCACATGTACGACACCAGCGAGTGCATCGTCGTGCAGCCTCCCTCTGATCCCAACGCCTCTCAGAATCCTCCGTGAGTCATATTTTACTATACATCTTTATTTTTAATGCCATAGACTGGCAAACAAGCTGGTGGTCTACCTAATGGTATGTGGTCACTGCTATCTGTTGACGTCGGGTCTCGGGAGATGTTTTGGAAAAATCTCCATGGCACGGAATAAATGTCTGATATATTCCGACAAAAACTTCAAACAGGAAGGTTTTGCTCTGCACCTGTTAGGTCTTACCTTCAAGACCACGGCACGACGTTAACGTGAAACGTTTAATTACGTGCAGCAAAATTTATCGATATCTATTGTCGACAGTTCATGTCTATGTCCCATCACTACAGAGTGGAACGTTTTTTGAAATTTGAAATCACCAATCATAGCGCAGCCTTCTCTTTCCCCGCAACCTTAAGGGTGCGTTTCCACTGAAGCGGAGTGGAGCGGAGACGTACAGGTACGACCAATCACAATGGTTGAAATCCTCATCACGTCATTCGTCTCGTATGTGATTGGACGCTCCTTGCACATCTCCGCTCCGCTCCGCCCAGCTCCGCGTCAGTGGAAACGCGGCCTTACGCACCTCAAAACTTGGCGAACTCAAATGAAACCAAATTTACAACAAGCAGTATCTAGAGGGATGATCTGTGGTTTTAACTCAGTTAAGTTATAAAATTGATTGTATGATAAAATGTTTCCTATTCACCAGTGCTCAAGAGGGTATGGAGATGCAAATGTTGAAGCTGGGCGGTGCGGCGGCAACGGGCAGCGACAACGAGTCCGTCACCTCTCTGGAGTACCACAAGCCTAACAACAGTACCATAGGTATGTCAGCTCCCTTAACATAGTTTGTGTCATATTTGCATTGCCACATGGTTTAAATTACCATGACGTGCTCTGGTGAAATGCAACATCTATAGCAGCCTTTCCCAAAGTGCTGCAGGCCTGAAAAGGGGACAGTAAGAGGCCCAGATAAAAAAGGGGGACGTTGAGTTGCTTAGGGGGCGATTTTTTAATTTCATCTAGATAAAGTTTTTTACTTATGACTTTATGTACATTCACATAAGGTTTCATTTACAACGATTCATGTTTCAACAGAGTACTTGAACTTATTAGATGAAACTAAACACTCGTTGTGTTAAGATATTGCTCTGGCAGAGATCTGAAAACGTTATATAAGCATGTGATCTTTGACGTGACATGTTCCCGTCTTTATCTTGCATTTGTAGTTTGAAAGTTGTGTGAGAGTGACAGGAATAACGCTTAACCGAAGTATGTACGTGCTAAGCAACGTTTAGAGACCTCGGCCTCAATCTCTAAGCATTTTGTAACCAAACAACTTATTTCAGCTATTCTAATTACTAGAACTGTATGTACATAAAATTGTATACAACCAACATCTACCAGATTTCTCTCTCCACCTTGTTACAGATTTAAAAGTAGATGTCCATCGGAAGAACAGTTCAGAATCAAGCATAGAAGACAGCGCCATGTCTGCCAAGCAGACGGAGGTGGTAGCCGCGACCAAATCGGACCTGTGCGTGGCACAGGCCGCCGAAATGCCGGGCCCTTCCAAAACCCGTCCAGCTAATAGGAGCCGCTCAAAATCCGGCCATAGAAGGGAACATAGGACCTCGAAAAGAAGGACGCATGGCACACGAATAGATGAACTGATAGGTGAAGCTTCTAGAAGTGCGAGGGCCGAAAATAATCTGCCTGTTCACATGATCGTCGATGAAGGTCCCTTTGCTAAAGTCAGCCGGCGTTACCACGAGTGTCCGCATAGGCGAGGCTCCAGTAACAAGGACTTTTTCAAGGAGTGGTTGTATCTAGACGGTACCGAAGCCGGCGGTGAACCTTACCAGTCCAAGTTCGCGAGACAACTCAGTTCTGACTCAAGGGATCACTCCGAACCGAGTGTTGGACCTCCATCTCCTAAAAAAAGGACAGCACATCGACGAAGGTACGCCAACTACCCAGACGAGAGTTGTACCAAATCCGCGATGGCATTAGCAACGCAACAGTCTTCGAATATGAGGAGGAATTCCAATTCGACCATGTCCACCATCCAGTTACCGCTGTTGAATTCCACTGCCCAACTAGTTTCCCATATGAGGAGGCATTCGAACAACGCGGATACTGGGTTCTTCGCCAGTGTAGAGCTTGGTGAATACATGATGGTGAAAGCTGAAGCCCCTGTGGGAGAAGCAGAGAAAAGCAAAGGAAAAAGTTCAGGATTTAGAAGAATAAAGAGCGCCGCGTTAGAAATTGGGTGTCCACCCCCTAGTGTTTCTAACCTATCCCCCCACCCGAATAGTGCAGAAACAATTGGCGGGCAGATGCTAAAGAATCCTAAAAACGCAGTTATTCCACCCCCCAGCAAAAGTTTGACTCGCGGACCACATTTGAATTTATACCCACAGACCGAATCTGGTGAAGGATGTAGCTACCCATACCTAACGTACGGCTCTGAAATTGTTTATCCAATAGCTGAAATATCTGATGAGATGCAAACATCGCAGAAAGAAACTGATCTGGATTCAAGTGGAGAGAGTTACAGTGATTATGAGGATGAGAAGCAGTTCCGAGGATTCGACTGGGACGCCGAGCAGTCGCCAGCGTTGCGCTCCAGTGATTCAGACTACGAAAACAACGGCTCCAGATCACCGTTACTTGATAGACCATCTGACGTAAGAGTCGTGCGCAGCAAAACACACGCGGACGGTAAGAAACACTGCTGCGAGCGACACACTAACAAACATAACATAGACTGCCCCAACGACAAAGTAAAACCTGTAAGACTGAAAAAGCTAAAACACGAGCAACAGTACGAAGCTAAACGTCCTGACAGATCAGCTCCTTGCTGCGAATGTAAAACCGCCGTCAACACTAACGTTGATTACTTTGAGAAAGCCAGCGCGAGTTCCAAAGACTTACTAATAGAAAAGTCCAGTTTAGAATCTAATGAGAACCAAGAACAGTCGGAGAAACAAACGGACGAAAAGAAAGTCGTCGAAAAGAAACTCTGGGACCACGATATATGTAATTCTAGCAGTAGTAGTGATACTTATATGGACGGACCATCAAAAAACTTTAAGAACGATAAGAATATTGCCCCGGAAACTGAAGAATCGCAGCTGACGTGTGATAGTAAAAGTGCTGACGAGAGGAGCGTGTACAGTTTAGACTGGTTGTTTGAGGAGTCGGAGCAACCTAAAGCTGGTTATTGTAAAGAAGCGGGCGCCTGCGCCCTCCCAGAAGAGGTCCTGTGTCAGAAACTAGCCAACGCACTTGGTGAATCGTCTTCCAACGTTCCAAAAAACTTGGGCGCTATACCAAAGCAGATAAAAAACTTAGCACGTTCACGAGCTTCCTCCCAGAAGGAGAACAAGAAGAGAGATTCTAAGAAAGAAAAAGATGAGAATCAGAATGAGGAAGTGATCCTCTTCGATGCGGTGGAAGCTCAGGCTGCTTTGGTACAAGGATTAGAGTGCTTATTCGCGGCGACCAACGCCAACACAGTCGTGATGCCGCCTCCTAACCGGGAGGAAAGACCTCGAAGTCACAGACAGAGCATTCGCGGCGAGAGAGAGAATTCGCACAAAACGAGAAAACGCTCCATAGAAGAAGTAGCACAAACGTCTACCAACACCCTCCTTCCCACTTCCATGCCTTTATTGGCAGCATTCCTCAACTCCAGAGTAGACTTTGGACCATGTTGTGTACCTTCCTATGTGGCTAACGCTACTGCTACAGAATCCGCTGCCACTCAAACCGTGCCACCCGCCGAAGAGACGCAGAGACCTAGGCCATTGATGGATAGGAACCATAGAAACCGTGTTAGGAAAATAAAGCGCTCCACTCGACAGAGGAACAATCCTTCACAGCAGAACAACCCTGAAAAGAAAGATAACACAAAGCCGCCGACACCGGATAACCCGAATAATTCCACTAACGTCCATTTTGCGACGTCGTTTGATGATACGACGGACGGAGCGATACATTGCTTTATGGACGAATATGGAAACTGGATGTCGTACACGTTTGATAAGAACAGTTCAGGGCGAGCGCAAGCAACGCCGATACCTTTACCGGAGAAGGAGGATCAACAGGGCATGCGCATCAACAGGGTGAAACCCATCGACAATCCTGACAACTCACAAGAAACAGCCGGCGAAGGCAGTTGTGGCTCCCTAGAATCAGAAGCTGGGAACAGTGAAAGTATACCTAAAAAACGCGGAGACAGCATCGATCAAAGTTCCTCAAATCAAGGCAGCAACAACCCTCTACTCTCAAGCAACAACAACGTATCAACAGTCGTTCCTATCAATACTAATAATGCCAACAAACGGTTCTACGTGTTCGACGGAGGAACCGGTGGGTCCCACGCCGATCAACCACGGTCACCCGTGGCTTACGTCACCGATAGTTTACTAGAACAAATAGAGGCTGAAAGACAATCCCGGATGGGACTGCCTAGTATGCATATAAACTTCCTAATGAATCAGCAAAGGGCGCAGCAGTTAGCACAACAACAACAACAACAAGCAGAAAATACGTACGCAAATGTCCCAAGCTTAATGCCTTCCATAGGCGAAGAAAGTGTAGAGTTAAACATTAGGAGCAAATTCTCGAAATTAATGGACGAAATGGAGAAGGCGAACCACCCAAAACCAAAGAGTTACTACAAGTTTAAATTATCAAAGTGTTTCGAATTGAAAGTGTCTATGGATAGACTGCAACTAATGGCGCTGTTTGACAGGAACTTGACGTGCAAGGAGACTTTTATCACAATCTTTTTGGCTGTGATGGTGGCCGTTTTGGGCTCTATGGTCTTAAACCTTGGCTTCTACAGGGATATATACGCGTTCTGGTTTTGTTTTATCATGGCGGGCAGTCAATACTCTTTGCTGAAGAGTGTCCAACCGGACTCTGCGTCACCTGTTCACGGTTTCAACAAAATGGTCGTGTTTTCTCGACCGGTATACTTTTGCATATGCACGGCACTATTGTGCGGGGTGCATAGTTACTTGGAACAAACGCCACCGTTTCCTGACGAAGTGCATACGAGACGAAAACGAAGTTTCGATAATACAAAACCTTTTACGATATACGGTTTCGAGATGAATGAAAGAGATTTTTTACAAGTCATTCAGGAGATTCTGTCAAAATTCCTGCTGTTTTTTCCTTTGGCATTTAGTTTGGGGTTATTTCCTCAAGTCAATACGTTTCTCATGTACTTATTGGAGCAGATTGACATGCATGTGTTTGGTGGTAACGCTACAAGCAGCTTGAGCGCTGCAGTGTACTGCGTTGTGCGTTCCGTAGCAGCGATCGGAGTGCTGTATGGGTTTGCTTACAGCGGCTTAGTTGAAGGGAAGAAATCGCAGCATCAGAAACACAACATCCTTTTCTCTATATTCTGTGGATTACTAGTACCTATAGCGTATCATCTAAGTCGCAGTGCGAGCGACTACACTCTAATTTGGAACCTAATAAAGAAACACTTGCTACCACCTGAGTTATATGTGATACAGAATCCAGAATGTTCTCCAGAACTGGACAAAACAGACCCGAACACACTGAGCGACGACAAAAAGAACAATTCAGAGAGTAACATATCCAAGCAGAATTCTATTGGAAGTTCTGCGTCTAAAATCAACTTTAGCTCCGAAACGAATATAGCAAAACAAAAACGTTCACAAACATCAAGTGTTAGCTCTTTGAAAATGGACCCTAGAGGTGGGGACACCATGAATTCAACGACATCCTTAAAAGCTGACCCACCAACCGAAGACGACAAAACCCAGGACACAAACACGTCAAATGTAAAGTCAGATTCGGAGAAGCCTGATGAAGATATGGAGGATCCGTTGCCTAAGAAGTTGCAGGCAACGGTGAACGCTCGGCTTAAGAATGACGTCATCGTGTGCACGTTTCTTGGGTTGTTCGTGTTTGGGCTGCATTGCACGACGGTGTTCACGACGCTTAGACCTCAACTTAATACGGTGAGTTGATTTTGATTATTTCGTTGTATTTTATGTTGATGTTTTTATTGTGTGAAAAACGTCAGCCAGTCTTACCAAAAGATATCGTATTACCCAGTTTCTGACTGGGAGTGGTGGAGTTTCTGGTGTGGAGGTCAGATAGACAGTCGCTCCATGTAAAATACTGGTATTCAGCTGCATCCAGTTAGACTGCAAGCCGACCCCAAAATAGTTGGGCTGATTGATTGATTTTTGTTTTCATTGTCCAAAGTAACTTTAGTGTCTTTCAATAAATTGGCGCTTTAATTGACTCGCAACTGTAATATACAGTAGTCAAAAAAGTCTTGTATAACAAGGGACTGATTATACTAATGCCTGATATCTTTAACCGAGATTTTTTTTTTTAATAGTTAGTTTTAAATACAGAATCGGTTAGACGTGTGATTTATTCCATGGATAAAAAATGCTAGAAGTTTTAGATTAGATAATGAGTTTAAAAAACAGTATTGTTCCCCGCTGGCTATTCATTGATATGATACTATTGTAGTTTGTATTGCTCGGATGTAATATTTCATGTTTTATAAATTAATGCAACTAGTTTATCTTTTGGACCGACTGCAAAAAAAAGAATAAGTTATGCATTCAACGAGTGTTTTTTAGTTTTAATTCAAGAATTATATTCGTCAACTGACATCAAAATTTCAACGACCAGGTCCTCTGGATAATCGCGGGAATTCTGGGCTGGGCGCTGCACTACGTGACGCCTCAGCTGCGCAAACAACAGCCGTGGCTGTGTCTCGCCGGGCCGGTGCTGAAGCAGCATGAACATGCGCAGTTCGAGGTCACGGAGCCGGCCAGGCTGATGTGTTTTGAGAAGGTAGGATGTATACCAAAACTAATACAGGAAATTCCTGGTTCCTGTAATTAACTGTACGATATACAGAGTTGGTATGACAGAGGGGCATGAAATTGCATTTCTTATACTATACGTGTTTAGTACCTATTAACTCGATACGGTATAATATTAAAAAGCACCAATTTTTTGACAATAGCAGTGTTTCAAATGTAATATTGTGATTGCTTTTGCGATTATCTATACACGGTTAAATTTTAGAACCGAACCTGAAATCGCGAAAAAAAAAACAGCTGTTCAGTACATTTATAGTATAGTAAAAGTTGCTCGTTATGAGTACAATGACCCCTTAAGGGGATTAAAACGACTAAAATTTAACCGTGTATACAGTATGCATAGTGTATGCATATTCTGTTAAACTATCTGACCAATTTTCCATTATATTCCGGCTTCCATTAGAAGCTAATTACATCAAAAACTAAGCAAAATAAAAAATAAAAAATCACAAGGAGGACGAACTGGCATATTTTTTCGTTTTAAACGTCAAAATTATTGATACCATATCAATAATTTTGACGATTATACGGCTCAAATTTGGCGTAATTCATCGGGTTGCCAGACTAATTTCGAACTTCGATCTTGAAGCTTGTCGTAACGCCTCATCCTGTCGGCAGATGTTCGTGTACCTGTGCTTCCTGGAGCGCAACGTGCTGTATCCCGGCGTGGTGCTGGCCGCCACGACGCAGGACGCGCCCGCGCTGGCCGCCAAGTACGGCGACGCCGTGGCCGCGCTCGTCATATGCGTGTGCGCACTCAAGTGTACGTTACTGTTTACTTATTACCTCCACATGCCCCCCTCAGAAGGCATTGGGCTCTAGCATTGATACGCGACGTAAACGTAATGTAAATTCGAACGATTTTTTTATCGAATCTAAAACTATCCAATAGAATTTATTTGACAAATTTTTACTAACCATTATCACCCTTATATTTGAATTAAGTCTTAAAACTAATTAAATTCGAAAGAATACAGCTTTAAGTAAGTTACATACATTTTTAACACCTAAAAAATTTACCCACAGGTCTCCGAAACGCCTATTCAGAACCGGACTCCCAATACTTAATCCTGGTGTTTGCAGTACTGCTGTTCCAAAGAGACCTGAGCAGCCAGAAGATCTCGGAGACATTCCTAGTCGACTATTTTATCACTGCCATTATCTTTAGCAAGGTCTATGAATTTCTTCTGAAGGTACGTTTGTTTAGGGGGCGTCTATTAATTACGTGAGGTGGTTTTCATTCTTCGACACCCACCTCCCCCCCCCCTTTTTGGTTTTTGATGGGGGGAAATCATCCAATGACTCCTCCCGCTCTGGGTGGAGCGGAAGGGAGTGTCTGACTCTTACTGACTAAAACCCATCCATGTTCCTTCCGTAGCCCTTTATGTTCCGGGGTAGCGGTAACCCTTTCGGACAATCCCGCTTAACCACCCCAACCTAACCCCAAAGCCTCACTTAATTAATGGCCCTTATTCCAATTTTAAAAACTTACATTTGTATTACTGACGAATTTTTTTTTTAAGTTTTAAAGTGCAGTAATAATACATTAATTTAGTAGGTACGTAGAGTGCTATTATATATTTAGGGATTGTTTTTGCAGTGTGCCTCCAAAAAAAACTTTATGTATATTTAATATTATTGTATCTCCAGGTGCAGTTCGTGGTAACGTACATAGCCCCGTGGCAGATCACGTGGGGCAGCGCGTTCCATGCGTTTGCGCAGCCCTTCTCCGTGCCGCACTCCGCCATGCTGTTCCTGCAGGCGGCCGTGTCCGCGCTGCTGTCGTCGCCTCTGACGCCGGCTTTAGGTGAAGTATTAAAGATCCAATAACTTGGAGACTAGATATTACCACTAGAGTGTGTACAGGTCTCCAAAAGTAATAATGCGCATAGAAATTTTCGCCACTGTTCGGCAACGGTCGTATTCCCCGAGCGTCGGAAGACGATATGTATTTAGAGTGGTTAAGTGCATTTTCTTCATGCATAATTTAGTAAGATTATGTGTTTTGTCCTAAGAGATAAATATTGATTTATCAGTAACGAAATTTGATTCAATAATTCCATGTAAGTAAATAGCGAGCTATAATTCATATAAGCCTAAATCTGATTTTTAATATGTTTTTTCTAGTACTTAACATGTATTTTACGTAGGTATTTTTAATTTTTTAATATTGAAAAAACGTGAAAAATGTTAGTATATTTAAATATTTTACAAAATTAACTATTTAAATTTGAATAAGATAATTAAAGTTGAAATTAAATTCACCTTTGAAAACAAAACCAAGAAGGGTGTGTAATAGCAGCTCTATATAATTCCAGACAAAGAGAACACGTGCAGTCACCACCAATATAACAAGACGACTGACGGACCTTTGACTGACCGCCGACCGCCGCCGACCGCCCGAATTGTTTTCAATTGTGTACACATGATATTGACTCCTATTTCTTTCGAACAAGATGCAAAATGCAAGTGCATTGTTAAGCACTCGAACGATTCAATGATTCGGGTGTTTCCGGGAATACGACAATTAGCGAAGATCTGCATGTGCATTATTAATTTGGGAGTACTGTACATGTTTCTTTTTAACCCATTAGATGTTCGCCTATTGGGTACTTAAAATGGTAGTCAATAACGTTACTTTTTATGAACTGTCAAAACGCGGAATTTGTACGTGCACACATTTTTAGAATCAAATGGAATACTTATTAGCATTCAATGCAATTTTACAATTATATCTTCGCATAATATTCAATTCTGTACAGTGATAGAAGTTTTTAAGACGAGCGGTTTTTTTTTCTATGTGATTTCGTATTTTATTTTTTACTGTTTCAAATAGTCAATTAGAAGCCGTTTGCTTATAAGAGCTCAACGGTTTATATGGTTATATTTATTGTCGTTTCGAGAGAATTTTTCTTATGAACCTATGGGGTTCATACGAAATTTGAGAGGTTAAATATCAAATTGAAGATAAATTAACAATAATATTGTTCTATTAATATTAAGGTTGATGTTCCAGGGTAGCCCGCGAAATTCAAATTTTCTTAAGTTTTTTGCAATTTACGGTAGCTCATAAAGGTGTAAAAATGACTTTTTACAAGGTCAAAGTCATTCCGGAACCTTTATGAGCTCGGAGGGTTGTATTAATGATTTTGATGATTATAATTCTGTAACTACATACGTCTTACAGCCGCGAATCAAATGTTCATCAACATACAACCTATCACTGGCCTGCAAATTGCAAAAAACTTAAGAAAATTTGAATTTCGCGGGCTGGTTGGAGGATTCACCATAATTCAATTCTATTATTCACTAGCTGACCCCACAGACTTTTTCCCGCGGTGATTTTTTTTGCGTACTGTATTTTCAACTTTCGGTGTTAAGACGAAGGTTGAGATTGCAACTAAGTGCATCCCAGCGCGTCCTAAAAAATCTTTGTTGGATTTTGAGCTCTTAGTACTAGATAGAGAGTTCAAAACACAGTGTGAGAAAAAAATCATCGCGGAATAAAATCGCCCGTGCGTAAGAATCCCGACGCGATAGTTTTACGTCCGTGCATGGGCTTTTTCTTCGAAATAACAGCTACCAATCAAATTATATGATAAATTGAATGATCTTGCTGAAATTAGGACAAATTACATAAACAGTACTATTCCTCATTGAGTATGTTCTCCGCTGTTCCGTTTCTAAACATCATTTTTTATCCACAGGTAGCGCAATATTCATGACGTCATACGTGCGCCCGGTGAAGTTCTGGGAGAGAGACTACAACACCAAGAGAGTCGATCAGAGCAATACAAGGCTCTCCTCACAACTCGAGAGGAATCTTGGAGCTGGTGAGAACTTACTCTACCATCATCATCTGCCAACCATGTTAGGGTCGGCTTCCAGTCTAACCGGATGCAGCTAAATACCAGTATTTTACATGGAGCGACTGCCTATCTGACCTCCACAACCCAGTAACTGGGGAATACGATACCCCTTGGTAAGACTGGCAGTCAAATTTTCGGGCTTTTGATAACCCGTAACGACTGTCAAAGATGCACAAATGACAGCCGGGACCAACTACTTAACGTCCTTTCCGAGGCACGGAGGAGTCTCGTTATGTAAAGATGGTCACCCATCCACGGCCAACCCCGGCAAGCGTAGCTTAACCTGATGGATCGACCTGTGCGGTTGTTAGTACTTAGCCACGAGCTCCTCATTTAACATATGACATTCACACATATGCAAGTTTAATAACAATTTGCAGACGACAACAACCTGAACTCGATATTCTACGAGCACCTGACGCGGTCCTTACAACACTATCTGTGCGGAGATCTTATGCTGGGGCGCTGGGGACAAGTGCAGCAGGGAGACTGCTTTGGTAAGTCAATTGTCCTGGTAATGCTTTTCTCATAAATTTGATGAAATATAACAAAGCATTGTTTGTCTGATTAAGTTTGAAAATATAATTTAGCTAAAAGATAATTGATTTAGAAACGTTTAAAGAGGAACAATTCCATGACACATGATATTTGACGACACGGTTGGCGCAGTGGTCGAGCGATTGACTGCTACGTAGCATGTCGGGGGTTCGATTTCCACACGGAACAAATATTTGAACGACTTACAAGTATTTGTTCCGGGTCTGGGTGTTTGTATATCTATAATATGTGAGTATTTACAAAAAAAAAATGTATATAAGTAGTTTATCAGCCATCTCGTTACCATTACACAAGTATTAGGTTGCTTAGCTTGGGACTATATGGCGTTGTGAGAAATGTCCAAGGATAATATTATTAATTGCGTAATTTAAACCGTTTACGCAGAGTACGCAACGGAAGCTCTCAAAAAGGATTTTTTCCCCGTTTTTGCAACATTTTTTATTTATGCACCGCTCCTATTGGTCGTAGCGTGATGTTGTATAGCCTATAACCTTCCTCGATAAATGGACTATCCAAAACAAAAACATTTTTTTATTCAACCAGTAGTTCCTGAGGTTAGCGCGTTCAAACAAACAAACAAATTCTTCAGCTTTATAATATTAGTATAAATTACGGGCAACTCTAACGCCACGTCCAAGTGCGTCTTTTGGTTGCGCGAAAAATTACAGATATTACTTTTTTGTTTTGTTTCAGTCCTAGCCTCAGACTACCTAAACTGCCTGGTCCATATCGTAGAGATGGGTAATGGACTGGTCTCGTTCCAACTGCGCGGCCTGGAGTTCCGAGGGACGTACTGTCAGCAGCGCGAGGTGGAGGCCATCTCGGAGGGCCCGGAGGAAAGTAGCGGTGAGGGTTTGTTGACATTTAAAGTTTTAAGTTCGTGGTGTTGTTTGACTGTACATCAACAGTTGCATTTCCAAGAACATTTACCATAGTACTTAATGTATATTTTTTGACACCATCAGAAAGTAGGGATTTCAACGAACATAAAGCACATCGACTTAAAAAAAAAACTGATGTTTTGACGTGAGAATTTTCGATCGAAAGTTTGCATAAAATCAAAATAAGGTGAAAAAATAAATATTTTAAATCAAACTAATTACAGTGTTGTTGGAACATATAAAGGTAAGTTTCCACCCAATATCGTGGAAAAAAATATTTTTTGTCAAAGATAAAAATAAAAAACTTAGTTATTTCAATTTTTCACATAAAATTTGAGGTTATGTGAAAAAAGTGTAAATACAAAAGATGTAGATTTTTTTATTACCTACATCTTTGCCATTTAGCTTATTTCCATAGGACTTGGTATGTTTGCCGGGAATCGAGATAAATAGATAAAAGCCGTTTTTTACCCTTAAAAACGCGCCCATCCACTTCCCGACCTCAGGTCGCCAGTAAATTATATTGCCTTTATTTTTGTTATTTTTTCTTCCTTTTCCAATGGGTTTCATCCTACTACAACTTTTTTTTCACTTTTTTCCATTTCAAAGGCTTCAGTTCTGGTCTATATTTGAGATCCTTCTGTTAGTAATACAATTGTTAATGTGAGTTACACGTACACGGAAAACGGACTGCTAGGGCGAAATAACGACAATAATGGGCAATGTTGTTGAAATGACTGCATTAAGGAGTTATTTTTTAAATGTAAATGGCGAAACGGAGTTATACATTAATATCGAAGTAACGAAAGGCTGCCCCCGCAGAGGGCGTGTGCGGCGGCGCGTGGCTGTGCGGCGGCCGCGGCCTGTCGCTGGGCGCGGCCTGGGCGCTGCGCTGGCTGGCCTGGCAGCTGGTGGCCGCGCGCTACGTGCTGGAGGGCTACTCCGTGTCCGACAACAGCGCCGTGTCCATGCTGCAGGTCTTCGACTTCCGCAAGGTGCTGCTCACCTACTACGTCAAGGTGGGTCTGCATTCACAAGACGGAATCTTTAGGGTGGTCCGCCAAGTTGAAGGCGGGTTGGAACGCTTACGTATTCATTCGTAATTCTAACAGAATCCTTAAGAACCTACCCCTAATTTTTCGTATTTCCACCCACAGAGTATAATCTACTACACGATCCAATCAGCCAAACTAGAAGAGTGGCTAGCTTCCAGCATGATAGCAGAAGCTTTGAAGCCCATGAACGAGAGAAACTTTGTGGACCTGGACCCCATCTTCAATGTTAATCTGGATGAGGATTATGATTTTAGAGCTTCAGGGATTACTAGGTATGTTGTTTTTAACTATCTTACAGTTTCATAAAAATGGTATTTTCGTATGTTCACATACGGCACTTTATCAGAAAATAGTCAATCGATCAACATGTGATTTATTATGTAGGAGCCGCTTCTGCGCAATGTACGGCGAGTGGATCGCACACTGTGGCGCGCGGCGCGGTGCGGGCTGGCGGCGGCGAGCTGCGCAGGCGCAGTCCCCGCTCACCACGCTGTGCTTCGCGCTCAGCCTGCTGGGCCGCCGCGCCCTGGCCGCCGCGCAGCATCTGTCGGCCTCCAGGTGAGTGGCACAGATGTACGGCGAGTGGATCGCGCACTGCGCAGGCGCAGTCCCCGCTCACCACGCTGTGCTTCGCGCTCAGCCTGCTGGGCCGCCGCGCCCTGGCCGCCGCGCAGCATCTGTCGGCCTCCAGGTGAGTGGCACAGATGTACGGCGAGTGGATCGCGCACTGCGCAGGCGCAGTCCCCGCTCACCACGCTGTGCTTCGCGCTCAGCCTGCTGGGCCGCCGCGCCCTGGCCGCCGCGCAGCATCTGTCGGCCTCCAGGTGAGTGGCACAGATGTACGGCGAGTGGATCGCGCACTGCGCAGGCGCAGTCCCCGCTCACCACGCTGTGCTTCGCGCTCAGCCTGCTGGGCCGCCGCGCCCTGGCCGCCGCGCAGCATCTGTCGGCCTCCAGGTGAGTGGCACAGATGTACGGCGAGTGGATCGCGCACTGCGCAGGCGCAGTCCCCGCTCACCACGCTGTGCTTCGCGCTCAGCCTGCTGGGCCGCCGCGCCCTGGCCGCCGCGCAGCATCTGTCGGCCTCCAGGTGAGTGGCACAGATGTACGGCGAGTGGATCGCGCACTGCGCAGGCGCAGTCCCCGCTCACCACGCTGTGCTTCGCGCTCAGCCTGCTGGGCCGCCGCGCCCTGGCCGCCGCGCAGCATCTGTCGGCCTCCAGGTGAGTGGCACAGATGTACGGCGAGTGGATCGCGCACTGCGCAGGCGCAGTCCCCGCTCACCACGCTGTGCTTCGCGCTCAGCCTGCTGGGCCGCCGCGCCCTGGCCGCCGCGCAGCATCTGTCGGCCTCCAGGTGAGTGGCACAGATGTACGGCGAGTGGATCGCGCACTGCGCAGGCGCAGTCCCCGCTCACCACGCTGTGCTTCGCGCTCAGCCTGCTGGGCCGCCGCGCCCTGGCCGCCGCGCAGCATCTGTCGGCCTCCAGGTGAGTGGCACAGATGTACGGCGAGTGGATCGCGCACTGCGCAGGCGCAGTCCCCGCTCACCACGCTGTGCTTCGCGCTCAGCCTGCTGGGCCGCCGCGCCCTGGCCGCCGCGCAGCATCTGTCGGCCTCCAGGTGAGTGGCACAGATGTACGGCGAGTGGATCGCGCACTGCGCAGGCGCAGTCCCCGCTCACCACGCTGTGCTTCGCGCTCAGCCTGCTGGGCCGCCGTGCCCTGGCCGCCGCGCAGCATCTGTCGGCCTCCAGGTGAGTGGCACAGATGTACGGCGAGTGGATCGCGCACTGCGCAGGCGCAGTCCCCGCTCACCACGCTGTGCTTCGCGCTCAGCCTGCTGGGCTGCCGCGCCCTGGCCGCCGCGCAGCATCTGTCGGCCTCCAGGTGAGTGGCACAGATGTACGGCGAGTGGATCGCGCACTGCGCAGGCGCAGTCCCCGCTCACCACGCTGTGCTTCGCGCTCAGCCTGCTGGGCCGCCGCGCCCTGGCCGCCGCGCAGCATCTGTCGGCCTCCAGGTGAGTGGCACAGATGTACGGCGAGTGGATCGCGCACTGCGCAGGCGCAGTCCCCGCTCACCACGCTGTGCTTCGCGCTCAGCCTGCTGGGCCGCCGCGCCCTGGCCGCCGCGCAGCATCTGTCGGCCTCCAGGTGAGTGGCACAGATGTACGGCGAGTGGATCGCGCACTGCGCAGGCGCAGTCCCCGCTCACCACGCTGTGCTTCGCGCTCAGCCTGCTGGGCCGCCGCGCCCTGGCCGCCGCGCAGCATCTGTCGGCCTCCAGGTGAGTGGCACAGATGTACGGCGAGTGGATCGCGCACTGCGCAGGCGCAGTCCCCGCTCACCACGCTGTGCTTCGCGCTCAGCCTGCTGGGCCGCCGCGCCCTGGCCGCCGCGCAGCATCTGTCGGCCTCCAGGTGAGTGGCACAGATGTACGGCGAGTGGATCGCGCACTGCGCAGGCGCAGTCCCCGCTCACCACGCTGTGCTTCGCGCTCAGCCTGCTGGGCCGCCGCGCCCTGGCCGCCGCGCAGCATCTGTCGGCCTCCAGGTGAGTGGCACAGATGTACGGCGAGTGGATCGCGCACTGCGCAGGCGCAGTCCCCGCTCACCACGCTGTGCTTCGCGCTCAGCCTGCTGGGCCGCCGCGCCCTGGCCGCCGCGCAGCATCTGTCGGCCTCCAGGTGAGTGGCACAGATGTACGGCGAGTGGATCGCGCACTGCGCAGGCGCAGTCCCCGCTCACCACGCTGTGCTTCGCGCTCAGCCTGCTGGGCCGCCGCGCCCTGGCCGCCGCGCAGCATCTGTCGGCCTCCAGGTGAGTGGCACAGATGTACGGCGAGTGGATCGCGCACTGCGCAGGCGCAGTCCCCGCTCACCACGCTGTGCTTCGCGCTCAGCCTGCTGGGCCGCCGCGCCCTGGCCGCCGCGCAGCATCTGTCGGCCTCCAGGTGAGTGGCACAGATGTACGGCGAGTGGATCGCGCACTGCGCAGGCGCAGTCCCCGCTCACCACGCTGTGCTTCGCGCTCAGCCTGCTGGGCCGCCGCGCCCTGGCCGCCGCGCAGCATCTGTCGGCCTCCAGGTGAGTGGCACAGATGTACGGCGAGTGGATCGCGCACTGCGCAGGCGCAGTCCCCGCTCACCACGCTGTGCTTCGCGCTCAGCCTGCTGGGCCGCCGCGCCCTGGCCGCCGCGCAGCATCTGTCGGCCTCCAGGTGAGTGGCACAGATGTACGGCGAGTGGATCGCGCACTGCGCAGGCGCAGTCCCCGCTCACCACGCTGTGCTTCGCGCTCAGCCTGCTGGGCCGCCGCGCCCTGGCCGCCGCGCAGCATCTGTCGGCCTCCAGGTGAGTGGCACAGATGTACGGCGAGTGGATCGCGCACTGCGCAGGCGCAGTCCCCGCTCACCACGCTGTGCTTCGCGCTCAGCCTGCTGGGCCGCCGCGCCCTGGCCGCCGCGCAGCATCGGTCGGCCTCCAGGTGAGTGGCACAGATGTACGGCGAGTGGATCGCGTCTCATTTAGTTCGTGTCTATGGTAAAATAATTAGACCTCACGATCCTATAGTCAAATCAAAAAAGCTCTCGTCGGACGACTTCATACAAATACAGCTCACATTATCTCTTTATTTATAAAGAGAAACACGGGGTTTAAGTTATATACTGTTGAGCCAAATATTTTTTGTGTTTTGTAAAGTAAATTAAACGATATTTCTTATTACAGCGTGGAGTTCTTCCTATACGGTCTGCACTCGTTATTCAAGGGTGACTTTCGCATCACCTGCGCACGCGACGAGTGGGTGTTCACGGACATGTCGCTCTTGCACTCAGTGCTCGCACCCGCCATACGCATGGCGCTCAAGTTGCATCAGGTATGTTATATCATATGTGAATAATGTACTAAAATGGACGAATAAATCATGCATTAGGACTCATATACAGGGTGAAACCGAAAGGGTATACATACAAAAGCATATGCAACAGACTACTAAACTGAAACTGACCAACTCCGTCACATGACTCGTCGAAATGTAGGGAACAGCTGATTATTTTTTCACGATTTCGGAGTTTGTCCCATTGTAAAAGTTGTTTAGTTTGGTGGTCTGTAGCATCTCCTTTTGTATGTATATACCCTTTCGGTTACACAGTATATACGCAAAATTGACAATCAACACCCGATTTACCGACATCAAAATTGTCAGCCATTGTTATAAAAGTAATTTGTCATCACAGGACCACTTCATGTTCCCTGAAGAATACTGCAGCAGTTCAGCCCTGTACTGTGCCATCGCATCGCACGCGCAACGCCTGGTCATCTGCCACGAGGCCGCGCCGGCCTGGCGATACAATGTGCTGCGAGGCGCGCCACATTTGTTAGCTTTGAGGTAAAATATACTTTTGAAAATGGAATGACGCTAAGAACGAATAACATTTTCACAGATACATAGATGACTTTTTAAAATTTTACCTGTGCAGCTACGGCTAATTCCTTTCCAACCTACTTTTATCCAATAGAGCTCGAGTACCGCCAATCGCGTGGAGTCGCGTTCGTATTTCCGAAGATAGACGATGATTGCCGAACTGTAAATTCACTTTTTTTCGTTCTAGACACGTAATGGACGAAGGCAACGACGACTACAAGATAATAATGCTGAACAAGCGCCACCTGGGCTTCCGCGTGATCAAGTTGAACCGCGAGTGTGTGCGCGGTCTGTGGGCCGGCCAGCAGCAGGAGCTGGTCTACCTGAGGAATAGAAACCCTGAGCGAGGGTCTATACAGAATGCTAAGCAGGTGAGAAAGACGTCTTAGAATAATAAAAATAAAAACAACGGGTTGCACTCCGGGAGTGCCGGCAGAAGTGAAAACTTGAATATTAACGTTGTGCATTTTTGATAATTATTTTGGAATGACCTACCTCTTGACAATTCAAAAATGCCTGTAGTATGTTTTTGAAATAAATGCTTAAGTTTGAGTTCCACTGCTGGTTAAATTACTGTTTATTTTCCTGCAGGCCCTACGTAATATAATAAACTCATCCTGCGACCAGCCAATAGGCTATCCGATCTACGTGTCGCCCCTAACAACATCATACGCCGATACATCGCCACAACTCTGTTCGCTACTGGGCGGACCGCTCACTGTGTCCGCTATAAGAGCGAGGATAGCCGCTACATGGAGACGGTGAGTATCTTTTAAACATTAAAATCATAATTTTATGTGTATATTGAATGGGGGTCATTGATCCGAAACGTATATATTAATATGGACATTCCTCCGGAATTGGTTGATTATTTAAGTGCAACAATTTATTTATTTAAATACTAGCTGACCCGACAGACGTTGTCCTATCTTAACTATGATACCTACCTTACCTATCCTACCTACTCTACCTACCTACCCTACCTTCCCTACCTACCCTACCTACCTACCCTACCTACCTACCCTACCCTACCTACCCTACCCACCCTACCCTACCTACTCTACCTACCAACTTACCTACATACCTTACCTACCCTACCTACCTACCTTCCCTACCCTAACTACCCTACCTACCTATTATTTTTATATGTAAGAACCTTCTCCTGACAATAACAAACACAACAAAAAAGAATTGGCCAAATTGGTCCAGGCGTTGTTGAGTTATGCGCTTAGTACACATTTTGCGATTCATTTTTATATATAAGACTAATGACTATTGATTTAATTTATAAAAAGTTGTGGCCATAAAAAGGCCAAAAATAATAAAATATCAAAGCTTCGATCGTAATTCGATAATAACATTAAAAATATTTAATTGAATCCGGAAATACTGGAATTACTTTCTGGAATAATAGCTTATCCATGTTATTCTTTCTTTGTGCATCTATGATACAAGTACCAAAAAAAAATAGTTTAAAAAAACTAAAAAACACGTTTTTTATAGAAAACCGAACTAAAAATAGAAAATAAATTTTACTTTTTTAATAGCGTGGGGTGCTTTTTAAGATAATATTCACCACCACCATGCATACTAGTTTCTGTCCGCGATTTTGTTTATGTTAACTGGGATAAGAAGTATTCCATGTCCTAACCTAGGTCATGTCTATCTATGTACCAAGTTTCGTCCAAATCTGTTAAGCCGTTTTACATCAAAGCAATAAATAAACAAACTCATTTTTCTGTTTTTAATATTAGTTTTGAGAAGCTTATATCCGCGGATATACCCGCGGCTTCACCCGCGTATCCATTAGTTGACCATAGGGAAAAAACAGTCGTGTTCTGTGATTTGAGTTGGCTAGTGTTCAAGTGTTACGTAGCGCAATTTATGAATATTTTTGACCCCCCCCCTCCTCTCCTTGTAACGCACCGTAACGTTTTTCTGTACCCCTCCCCCTCTCTAAACATTACGTAACACTCAAGTGACCATTTTTACCCTAAAGTCGCAAAACTTATGTTGTAGTTTTTATTCTTGGTATACTTTTAATTGCCTTGTATGTAATGCCTGTGTCAGCATCCGGCGGCGCTGCGGCGAGGGCTGCTCGTCGGGCGGCGCGGGCGACGCGGGCGCGGCCGAGGCGGGCGCGGCGCGCGCGCACACGCCGCGCCACAACGCGCTGCATCTGTCCCGGACCTCGCTGGGTGAGTATGTAATGCCTGTGTCAGCATGCTGCGGCGAGGGCTGCTCGTCGGGCGGCGCGGGCGACGCGGGCGCGGCCGAGGCGGGCGCGGCGCGCGCGCACACGCCGCGCCACAACGCGCTGCATCTGTCCCGGACCTCGCTGGGTGAGTATGTAATGCCTGTGTCAGCATGCTGCGGCGAGGGCTGCTCGTCGGGCGGCGCGGGCGACGCGGGCGCGGCCGAGGCGGGCGCGGCGCGCGCGCACACGCCGCGCCACAACGCGCTGCATCTGTCCCGGACCTCGCTGGGTGAGTATGTAATGCCTGTGTCAGCATGCTGCGGCGAGGGCTGCTCGTCGGGCGGCGCGGGCGACGCGGGCGCGGCCGAGGCGGGCGCGGCGCGCGCGCACACGCCGCGCCACAACGCGCTGCATCTGTCCCGGACCTCGCTGGGTGAGTATGTAATGCCTGTGTCAGCATGCTGCGGCGAGGGCTGCTCGTCGGGCGGCGCGGGCGACGCGGGCGCGGCCGAGGCGGGCGCGGCGCGCGCGCACACGCCGCGCCACAACGCGCTGCATCTGTCCCGGACCTCGCTGGGTGAGTATGTAATGCCTGTGTCAGCATGCTGCGGCGAGGGCTGCTCGTCGGGCGGCGCGGGCGACGCGGGCGCGGCCGAGGCGGGCGCGGCGCGCGCGCACACGCCGCGCCACAACGCGCTGCATCTGTCCCGGACCTCGCTGGGTGAGTATGTAATGCCTGTGTCAGCATGCTGCGGCGAGGGCTGCTCGTCGGGCGGCGCGACCATGGAATTTCTTGCCCGTTCGTTTCTGTAGAATTCTAGTGTGCTTTGGAATAGCCAAATATCTTAATCTCCTTCACTGACTGACTCCATAACAGTTAAAAAGTACAGAGACCAGCACATCAGGCTACCCCACTGTGATTTTGAAAGTTAACTCAAACATTTTGGTTAATTAAAAAAAAATATACATGTTGTAATGTTTAGTCTGAAACACAGGTTCAACCTAGTTCAGGCAAATAAACTCTAATTGTTAAAATATTATTATTGTAAATGTTTTTTTTATTAAATTAAAAGATTATTATTTTCAACTAAGAAAAGTCACTTTGGGGTAGATTGATGTGCTGGCGTCTATAAAAATGTGAATGAATTAATTTAAAAAATACTTTAAAAATTAAATATGTCAAGTATGCCATTTGATCAAATGCATGCGTTCAATACACTACACGCCATCGTAAAATTTGCTACTCAGAAATGCATATTCGAATTTCACAATTGACTTATTTATTTCGCAGCGGGTACGCGCGGCAGTCTGGCGAGTGCAGGCAAGCCGACTTCATCTACCCTCGCATCGCTAGCGGGGCTGTTGCGAGAACACTCGCACGAAAGAACTACTCATGACGAGACTGGTATATTATGATTTTGTATTTTTTATTATAAATTGCCCGCGGCTTCGCTCCCGTGGGACCCGTTATTTTTCCCGGGGTAAAAAGTAGCCTATGTTACTCCTAGAAAATTAAGCTTTCCAACGGTGAAAGAATTTCTATAAATCGGTCCAGTAGTTTCGGAGCCTATTCATTTCAAACATATAAATTTCCTCTTTATAATATTAGTATAGATGAATTTACGCTTTTGAGTGGTCAACTAACCTTCGTGACTAACTCACGGAACTCCAGATAATTCCTAAAAGGCTTGAAAATCAAATCGGAATAAATATGTAAATGCTTTGATTTTGAGTGAATATCGAAATTATCTATTTACTGTACGGCTGACGCGTCTTGACCGTTCTGAAGTTAGCCGATTAGTTTCGCAGTAGACAATTTCGTTCCTAAAAGATCAATTGCGCAGCCAAATAGCTTACTTCAGGCCCGCCAGGATCCATCAGCCGTAGTATGTACAGCTATTACTCAGTATTAGGTTGTTTGTAATATTTGTTACAACTAGTAAGTAGAAATATATATCTTTTGTCTGTATTCTTAAAGGTGTAATTTCAAAAACGCTAAACTATTAATAATTTGTTTCTTTCTGCTCGTACAAAAGGATTAGATATATTGAAGATTTATAACTGTGAGTGGTATTTGTATTATATTGTAGATAGTTAGGATTGTAGTGGACAATATGATTAGCGATTATGTTCAAGGCTTAGATGATTGTAATTTGTGTTGCTTATAGTTAGTTGAATAATTTGTTTGTTTAGATTTTAATGAAGAAGAAGATGATATGGCTAGAAAGGGATCTAATGAGATGACTACTGAGATGACGACTAATAGAGAAGTATGGAAGAAAAAGACTGTTTACACAATATATTGTTTTAGTTAATAACTAAAAGTGGTGGAAATTACGCTGCGGATCTTTCTATTAGCCAGTGTGACTTTTAAAATATTGCATATTAGTATAATTACACTCCGACATGGTTTTCAATGAACGAAAGAATTACGTGAGAACTTACAGGAAAAGTATTGGCTTTGTTAGCCGATACCGGTCTGTGGCGTTTTTTGTGACATGACGCAAGCCTTTGACTATGTGCATTATGGTATACTCTTAAATAAACTTGAAGCATATGGAATTAGAGGAAATGTCAATAATCTAATTAAATCTTGTTTACGAAACAGAACTCAAGTAACAACTATAAATCAAATTAATATGAAAAGTAAAGATGACATTGTATTTCAATCCTCAGAACGTACAGTTTCGTTTGGTGTGCCGCAGGGGAGTGTTCTAGGGCCTCCTTTATTTATATTATATATTAAAGATCTACCGAAAGGCATTCCTCAACCACTTACACTATTTGCTAATGATAGCACCATAACGATACCCTGTAAAAGTGTTGATACTTATGAAAGTGACATAAATAATTCTATAAATTTAATGGTAAAGTGGCTAGATAACAATAACTTAAAAATTAACCTGACTAAAACTAAATTAATACATTTCAGTCAACGGATTAATAGTAAGAGTAATTTAAATATACACTACGATGACCAGCCTATAGAAGAGGTAGAAACACCAAAACGCCGTTATTGGCAAAACATGGACGCTCACAACATTATTTTAATTATACCTTGCATGTCTGATTGGTCAGTTTATGTATACGCATTTTTGACAAATAAATGATTCTTATTCTTATAATTCTTTGAAAAGCAGTGCTGCCATCGGCGTTCATTACGAGCCATGTCGGATTGCAATTCTTGATTTAAACATTTTCTGCTGTGTGCGTTGGGTGTTAAGGTCCAGGTTCAGTTTGTTGTGTCCCTTCCAGCTGCCGCGGTGTCGGTGTCCAGCTCGGGCGTGCTGATGGAGAGCGGCAACTCGCACCGCGTGCTGCGCGACCTGGCCGCGCCGCGCAGGGAGCGCGCGCGCCCGCACAAGGAGCCCGCCCGACAGGTAGGTCATAGACCACGTGCTGATGGAGAGCGGCAACTCGCACCGCGTGCTGCGCGACCTGGCCGCGCCGCGCAGGGAGCGCGCGCGCCCGCACAAGGAGCCCGCCCGACAGGTAGGCCATAGACCACGTGCTGATGGAGAGCGGCAACTCGCACCGCGTGCTGCGCGACCTGGCCGCGCCGCGCAGGGAGCGCGCGCGCCCGCACAAGGAGCCCGCCCGACAGGTAGGCCATAGACCACGTGCTGATGGAGAGCGGCAACTCGCACCGCGTGCTGCGCGACCTGGCCGCGCCGCGCAGGGAGCGCGCGCGCCCGCACAAGGAGCCCGCCCGACAGGTAGGCCATAGACCACGTGCTGATGGAGAGCGGCAACTCGCACCGCGTGCTGCGCGACCTGGCCGCGCCGCGCAGGGAGCGCGCGCGCCCGCACAAGGAGCCCGCCCGACAGGTAGGCCATAGACCACACCGATCATAAAGTTCTATGAGGCTATAAATAACCTCAGAATCAGAATCCTTATTTAAAAGCTTGAATCAAATTAAAATCTACACCATATTTTTATCAAAACCTCATCTAGCCAAGCCTTTTCCCAACTATGTTGGGGTCTACTTCCAGTCTAAGCTGAATGCCAGTCTTTTACATGGAGCGACTGCCTATCCGACCTCCAAAACCCAGTAACTGGGCAATACGATACCCCTAGGTAAGACTGTCTGTCAGATTTTCGGGCTTCCGTTAACCCGTAACGACTGTCAAAGATACACAAATGACAGCCGGGACCAACGGCTTAACGTGCTTTCCGAGACACGGAGAAGTCTCGGTATGTATAGATGATCACGGCCAACCCCGGCAAGCGTGGCTTAACCTGATGGATCGACCTGTGCGGCTGTTAGTACTTAGCTACGAAACCTATTTTCAACGATGTTTTTCGTACAGTGCGGTAACCGCAGCCGCATGCGCCGCGCCGCGCCCGCGTCGTTCCGCCTGCTGGCCGCGTCCGACAACATGAGGCTAGAACCTACCGCGTGCTCCTCACACCCTAATGATGAGACGCAGGTATGTACTGTTGACTTATTAAAACCTAATAACACCACAGCAGTGGTTCCTAACCTTTTCAATATTATGTTACCCCTATGACCTATTAGGAAAACCGGTTTGACGCCCCATCTTAAAATGTTACCAATACAATAACCATAATCATTTGTTCATTTGCAAACATAGTACAGGTGTTTCATATAAAATAGGTCCTTCATATTCTACCGTCACCTGGACATGCAAATAAAATTAAATTTCAAATTTATTTAAATTAAATATTGATATTAAAAATGCAAAAAATAATCCTACTACTATTATAAAGGCGAAAGTTTGTAAGTATGGATGTATGGATGTTTGTTACTCTTTCACGTAAAAACTACTGTATAGATTTGGATGAAATTTGACACAGAGATGGTTTATATCCTGGATTAACACATAGGATATTTTTTATCCCGGTAGAACATTCCTGTGGGATAATTTCCGACCTCCACGCGAGCGAAGCCGCGGGCAGAAGCTAGTGTAATAATAATATTGCAATATTAGTAATGTCAAATCGAAACAAATGTCAAAATGGAACAGTTACATAAATGTCAAATTAAAACAAAATTAACTTTCAACTTAAAATAAATTAAATATTGAACATGGCAAATACAAAAGTAATAGTCATGTCAAATAGAAGTATGTCAATTAGTCAGTGACTCATGATTAAGGAAGTCGTCAATTGTGTAGTAACATTTTTAAATCAAAATGTTTTTAGTGTCTTTTTAAATTTGAATATAGTCATATTTTTAATATCATTAGGTACTTTCGCAATGCCAAAAGAGCTTTTTTTCATTAGTACATTTCACTTGACTCATTGACATACAAGCAAATGCAAATATCTTTATTAATTACAAATTGGACATCAATCTTACGTGACGATGACGCGACAGCAGTTAAAAAGAAATGCCACGAGCGCGGTACTTACTGCATAGTGATCTATAATTTTGTTAGATATTAAGGTCTTCATTATCACATTCTTCGTTTCCCCCCTACAAAACGCTGATTTACCCCTGGTATCCCCAGGTTCGGAACCACTGCACTACAGGTGTTCTTTAAATGTATCTTCGTTTTGCAATAAAAACAAGATTGCATTCTCTATCGTTTGTTTTATCTTTACGAACTGGTTTTACATATTTTATATCGGATGCTTTTAACGTTCTGCATCGTTCTCCCATGGATAATAATAATATGAGTTATGTACAATACATGTGCTTAATGAAGTGCATGAGATGATTGACATCTTCTCGTGCAATCTGAGTGAATTCGCAAGAGTATTGTTAAATTATGTTAGTTACATTTAAATATTATTCTATGTTGTTTGTTATTTACTTTAAGTAAATATTTTGTTATTTAAATTTAGTTTTAAGTAGATTTTTTATGTAGTATTAGTAGATATGTTTTTATACCTGAGATAGGTTAGTCACCCACCCACTGTTGTATTAAGGTGACCTGTAAGGATAGTGGGTTTAAGTTAAAATAAATAAATACAATAAATAAATAAATTTAACCAATATTTTGTAAGCATAAATATTTGGTTTAATAGTGTCCATGGGGATTCTTGCTCGTTCTTTTCCATACTACTGCTTTGGAATGGGCAACTAGCTTCATCTTTCTGACTGACTGACCTCTTGACAGTTCAAAAGTGCCTGTAATTGATTTATTTGAAATAAATACTTTGAGCTTAAGTTTGATAATGAGAAGGTTTTGTATCGGATCTGATGGCTCACTAATATATGTGTCGGCAGAGTGCGGCGGGCAGTAACTGGGAGTGTGCGTGGCGCGATCAGCCCAGACGTGCAGCCAGCGCTAAGGTAAGATATCCTTTGGACATGACCGTTTATCGGACCTTACAACGAGATTGCTGTGCTGAGTTAAATCTGAAAAGGTGTGAGCTTCGGTAATCTTCGTGTTTCTGTATTAGGGAAATATGTAGTAACAGAGCGACATATTAATTCCTCAAATGTCGTATGAACCCCATAGGTTCCTAAGTAAAATTCTCTCGAAACGACAATAAATAGAATGGTAAAAATCTTTGAGCTCTTATAAGCAAACGTCTTCCAATAGGCGAAAATCGAATGGCTTAAAGCTATGTTTGCAAAAGTTCCAGTGACATTTGCTTGTAGCAGATAAAAAAAAATGAAATTAAACATGAAATTTATTTATTTCTAAATGTTGTAGTTTCCACTGAATAGTTACAATGACTTATGTCCATAGATAAAGAAAGAAACAAAGTAAAATACTTATATAGTGTATTTTTCTTAAGTTGTCTCATTTGGTAAACAAATGTCGCGACTAATATTAAGATTTCTAGGTAATGTATGTGTCTCTGAAGCATTTTTTTAAAATAATTCATGCCTTAAGTGTATTATTCAAAGTTCAAGACGTTTATGCTTAACTCAAAGTGTTTGATTGATACGAAAAATCAGAATTTTCGTCCCGTGTTTGTTAACCAAATTGGACACTGTAAAAGAAATACACTATACTTACTTTATTTGGGACTCGCATAGGAAATACAGACAATAATAAAGGTCATTTAAAACTAACAAAATAACATAGCACCTAACGACATAACTTGTCATAGTGCTGCCCCCCTTCATGATAATAATCACGTGGCCACTCTTCCTTCCCAGGTATCAAGCAGTCGAGGAGGTCCAAGTGCGGAATCCTCCCTGGAAGACCTGACCCTGACCCCGACAGGTCTGGACCTGTCGCTGCCGGACTGCAAGATCATCGCCAACAGGAACGCCAGGCAAGACAGAGACTTTAAAAGGTATTCCCTTGCACGCATTCATACATCCACATGGCTTGACGGGACACAACGGTGAATAGATACTTGATGTTAGAGAGAGGTAATTTAAAAGATTGGAGCAGCGCGTTTTTAATGAGAATACAGTTCAAGTAATGTAAGGCGCACGTCAGTGGTAACATTGACAGTATAAAGGTCACAGCTCAATAAGAATGCTAACCGCAGGAGGCGAGGCGGTGTGTAGTGGGTGCCGGGTGGCTCATTGGAGCCACCCGGTAATACTTCAGTTCTTGGAAATACAGTCTAATATTTTATGACAAAATAGTAAATTTAACCTCGATGATGGGAGACTTGAGTAGTTTTGGGTACCGAAAACGCGCTGCGCTTTTGTTTGTTTATCAGACGATACTTATTATGCAATAATCACACCATTTTCATATAACATATTTTTATAACAAATCACCGCCTTGAATGATTTTAATTTTGGTGTGCGAATGAAAACATTAACTTTATTCATTTTAACACTCATAAACCATACTCATATAACGTCATCCTATTCCCGTTTAATATCAAAACCGTCTATGCGAAAACAAATAAAATAATAATAATTTTCCCAAACAGGTATTATGTCAATGAAATGACACCGAAAGACTTATCGAAACTCAGCAAAGAGATCCGTCACGAACGAGAAAGTTACCGAGAGCTAACTGGCCGCTACATTGAGAAACCCGAAGCCATACCTTTAAAAGAAACCCATTACTCCGACTTATCCAACAAAGAATCTATTCTCAAAAAAGAATCGAAAAAGGACTCTAAAACGAAAGAAATAAAGACGAAGATTAAACGGTCTGATTCGGGGAGGAGTGAGTTGAAAGTGAATGTGAGTGTGGGTAGTAAAGTGCTGATTATAGAGCCGTTGGGAGTGTATGATTGTATTAATTTGGGGAGGAGGATCGATGTGCAGTGGCCTTCGGAAGCGGAGAGGGAGAGGGGAGGGAGGAACTTCTGGGGCAGCTGGGTGCCAACAGCGGGGATGGATGGACTGGTAAGTTATTGATTTTTTTTTAACTCACTTCTGCTTCCAGAATAAAAATATTATATCTAATTCTGTAGTTATCTAAAACTACAGAATTAGATATTTTTACTTTAACATAAAACCGACATACTAAACAAAAAATAAATATTTTGAAAGGAAATCCTGAATTTCGTATTTTGCTAGCACAATTATGTGACTGCGTGAAAAAATATCAATATTATTTTCGCCGAACGTACTAAACGTTCATTACGCGGGTCTAACAGATATCCCAAGTTAGCAAAAGAAGAAACTAAATAGTTGACAAGCTAGGATTTGCATTTAGAACTAACGCCTGACGCCCGATGAGCTTTCCCCCTATTTTACCACTTGTACAGTCACGAGCACCAATATGTATACACTGAGCGACTTTAAAAAGTAATTTTCTCCTTCTGCATTTGTTGTAATTTTATGTTGTTATAGATATAGTATTTGGGAACCCATACTAATATGAAATAGGTTCTATTATCACAAAGTTATCGTTATTCCACGAGAAAATCGCTTTTGAATGTTTCATATTGGTGCTCGTAACTGTACATAATGGATATATTTTTTAGTTTTAGGTTGTATATATTAAGCAATTGTTTTAGCATGTAATAATAATTATAATATGGTATTATTAATGAACCAATTCATTCAATAATTGTTCTTCCTTCCCAGGTGGTACACAAATGGACGCCAAACCACCGAGACGCGAAACTTCGATCTCATGTCGATAAAAGCATACTTCTCATACAAATAGACGACAAATATGTGCCCATCGCTGAAAACTGCGTACAGGACCTCGGCGATGAAGTCTGAACCTCAAGTCTAAGACTCAAGGTCGAAATCAGCGTAAACAAAGTATGAACTTTCATTTTATATTTAAAATGGACACCCATGAGCTATGACAGTGAAGTCTGAACCCTGTATGTATAGAATAAGGTCGATATCAAATTCTACTAGACAAAAACGTTTATCGTAATTAGGATTAAAAATGGCAAAGAAAATAACACTTTACGGCTATCAAAATAATTTGGTAAAATTGCATGCAACCTCGAAATTGACAGGAAAGTCGAGTTGCATGCGTGATCTCGGTGTTGAATTGTGAACCTTAAATGTAATACTATAAGGTGTATTATGCAAGGCTATTGTAAAACGGATTCTTATTTTTATTAATGCAACTGATTTAGTTCCTTTTAATACTTGTGGCATAATGAATTACCCAGAATTATTTAAAAAAATATAATCATTCTTACCCCCGCCCGAACCTTACTCATAATTTACTTACACTGCGAAAATTATGTAGAAAAAACCTTAAATGCTGTCCTATGGTCATTAATTATGCTACTGTATGTATAGTTTACTTTTATGAGCTCGCTATGAAAACAACAATATTTAAGTACTTATTATACAACTACCCTGTTACCGCTAAAAACTACTCGCCAAAACCTATAAATGTTACTTAGCACGCACTTAGACGCGTTGTTTCTGTTACTGTCACACAACTGGCAAGCTTCAAGTGCAAGACAGAGACGCGAACATGTTAACTCAAACGAGCTAAGTAACGCTTATAGATCTTGCTCTAAGGGCCAGCGCACACCAGCGGTAAGCGATAATTTATATCTGAAGTATATAGGTACAATAATATAAAATATTATGTTCGTGTCACAAAGCAATATAAAGCAAAGACAAGTACAGATCTTATGACAAATATGAATAAGTTAAAATGGGATCGAAAATTACGGTCCAACTAACTACGTGTTTTTAACCTTATGACACAAAGATAGAGTTCGATTTGGCATGACAAACATCTTGAAAAAAGGTTCTATATTACATGTCCTCAAAAAGAAACATCCTATTGTAATTTATGTAATTTTCAACCGTATGGGTACAAAAATAAGGTTGGAAATACAAAAGCTGTCTTTTCATATAGGATACTTAAAAGCGATTTAAAGTCGCCCATGATTGACTTAAAACGTATAATTATGAAACTATGGTTATATTGTCTACCATTAGGGTGCATGTTCATTTGAGCGAAGAAAAGCATTCTATTGGTTCTGTGCACATCTCCGCTGAAATGTACAAGCAGCCTTAATTAAACATAGGCTTAAATTGGATTACACAAAATACTATTTTTTTTTATTTCGCACTTATGCCATTACGTTTCGTTTAGATGTAACTGTAATATATTCCCGTATTATTAAATTTAAGTGGCGTTCAATTGGTCCCGTAATGTAAATAATGACGATGGGTTGTGGCGCAAGTTTGACTTTTACGTCTTCAGAATAAGGTTGAAGGGAAGAACTAAAAATATTTGTAAATCATTAATTTGCTGATCAATTCTTGCCAATCATTTAAAATAGATTATACTCATTAAATATCAAGCGAACCTACAGAATTGTTCATTACAATGAAAGGAAAAATATATATCTTTAACATTGATTTAAAACTTAAAGTAGGACCAACTGCATACTTCAAACGTGCATTTAATGTATAATTATAATCTTATCTTGAAACGGCTGAAGCAGACAAAATATCTGTTCAAGAAACAATTGACTATTTGAAACTGTCAAAAATAAAATATGAAATCACATAGAAAAAAGATCGCTCATCTTAAAAACATCCATCACCGTACTGAAATGAAATATTATGCGAAGATATAATTGTAAAATTGCATTTAATGCTAATAAGTATTGCATTTGATTCTAATAATCTTATATTTCATACAAATCACGTACAAATTCCGCGTTTTGACAGTTCATAAAAAGTAACGTTATTGACTACCCTTTCAAATACCCAATTGATATAGTTAGAAGCCATTACGTAGGTAGAAGCTGACGTAAAAGTCTTCCCAGACTTGCGACACAGCACAAGCTTTGTTGTGTGTGGGTAGCTTTACAATGTAAAATGTAAATACTTGTAAATAATGTAAAAAAAAATATGAAAAAATGTATATTCGTCTCTTTAATATATAAAGAAAAACATCTTATTACAGTACATAAGTAGAAACCTTTTTTATTTTTGTTATGTTATTATTTTTTTTGTCAGAATTCGTTTTGTATAAAAAAACCGTTCACTCCAAATACCTTTTAGTCCGACACCAAATGAATGTGTATTGTGTATTTAAATTATTTATAAATTATAAATTTATGTAAGAGACTGTGTGTATGTTAAAGGCAAAGTGGAATATTCTTTCGATAGCACCCGAACTCGATAGCCAAAGTATCATAAAACTACTAAATACATACTTTATTTTGTGTTCATAGTACAATATTAATTAATTCTTTTAAATAATATGTTACATCTGTAATGTTTGCATATACTATATATTTTTGCAATCTGGTGCATAATGGTTACAAAATTCTGACTAAAATCATACATATCTCTTAAAAAATATCTCTAGGGGTGTTTGACTTTGCTATACCTAGTATGCACACAGTACCTCAATTTGTTCACTGTTGTTATGTATACTATATCACTGTATATGTATTGTTTACCAAAATAATGGACATATTATGATGATGACGTTGTGTTTTGCGAATTTAAAGGGGAGTGAAATTATTAAATGTTGATGTTCCAATCGCGCAACTTAACTGTTTATACTGTGAATTTGATTAAAGAACAATATAAAATATATTAGGTAATAACACTATGTTTCTATTAAAATTCATTAATTAATATTTTGCATAGAACGCAATGATTTAAACCTACACAAGTGTATGACAAATAAGATCTCAATTAATGAACTAATTATAATTATAAAACTGTTTACATAGCTACCTAGTGTTATTTCATAATATATAAGTTAAAAATACACCTGCAATATACTGTATGAATTACAAATTATAAAAACCAATAATTTCACAAAATCCCCGAAGCGTTGAGATAATTTAAAATTATACTTCAATTGTTCACTTTAAATCGTCACAGGATTTTCTATCATCTGCTCATAAAATAATATTTTTTACGTAACTCGTGTTTTTTTTTGCTTTGGCTGGACTGTTTTATAATCACTGATATTGTTGACAACTGTTCCAAGTTTTGGTTATTGAAATCGATCACTTTCGTAATAAAGATTAAGTTTATTTTAATATTTTTTATATATTTTTTGTAATAATTATTAGCAGATGATATTAAATCACAAGTGGCTCTATGCACTCTGCACTTCGACACTCTCGTGTCCCTTGTGGTGTTCGTTCGCGTTTTATATTGGCTTTGCGTTTAAAAACTAACTAACTTACTTAGATTTTTCAAAAGCAATGAAAAATTCACAATGGTCATTTATTATATTACAAATTATTAGAAAGAGATATCTTCCAAATAAGGCGTTAACAGTCATTTTGAATTGAATCATAATTTCGGTTTCTTTAAAGCTTAAACACAAACACACACTCACAAACACACAACACACACACTCCCTTCAAACTTTTATACACAAATGTAATGTTGCTATTTTATTGGATGAAATAAAATTAATGAAAATGTAATACTCACTACACCAAATCGAATATGACAAAAACTTAAAGAAACAATTATTATATTTCAATTTCATCCAAATAAAATCAAGCTACAAACTACCTTGAAAACAATTATAACGAAATGGAAACCTGAAGAAGATTTTCCTTTCGTTGGAGTGAAGTTGGTTAAAAATGCAAAGAATGTTAAGGGTTTTCTGAAATGACTGTCACTAGGTAGCAGCACTGAAACGTCTGGCACTTTTCATAAGTGTCAAAGCGTCTATATTTTCTATAGTCTTGGAATAAATTATGAGCATTCATCATCATCTTATATTTAATATTCATTGTCGAAACGGAAGATCTCTTGTCCAATAGTAATGGATTGAATTTTCATGAAAATCTTATTATTTTCGTAGAACGCGAACGTACCACAACTAATATATTATGAGTATATATTATATTCTCAAGTTGCCTTAATATATTTTAGACTGATTTTTTATAATCGTGATGTGTGTCAAGCCGATTTATAGATAGTTAAGGTTAAACTGCGCTCGGTTCAATCATTTAATTGTTAAGATCGCAGTGTACTTATGAACATGTGTTTTGGCGGTTTACTCATTTGCGTTTTTTAGGTTGAAAAATGGATATTTGTCGTTAGATACATAATAATTTTAATCAGAAACTTCCATGTTTTACAATGACATTCCTCGATTATTTTTTGTCGAAATATTTTACGTATTTTATGTCTCATCATAGGTCAGAATTATACTCTGTTTTCATACTGAGTATATAATTTTGGTAACTTATTCGTCAGTAAACATACAAACGACAAATATCGATAATGTATAAAAAATCCGAATTTATATTTATTACTTTGCAAAAACGTAGCTCTGCGTTTAAAGCTTGGTGTTTTCTGTGTATTAGACTAAATTGAACTTTATTGCAATGTAAAAGAGTAGATGTTCGTACAGTAGGAAGGCACAATCCGTCCACAAGTGATTTTTTCTGCATATGCAACAATTTTGTTTTGAATCTAATTGGTTTTGTTAGTTGTTTATTGACATTGACAGATGAGCAACACATTTTATTCAACAAAATGTGAACTTTCCATTATAAATAAAATATCTATAGTCTGTTAAACAAAAAATCCCTCTCGGTAGCCTCTGTAATAATTTCTGTGCATCAATTTTAATGCAAAATCTGTCTTCCATCGATAAAAACGTTAATAAAGTATAGTAAAAACGACAACTAGTTTCTGTAAACCTGGGCAATTTAATTTAGCAAAAGATTCGATAGCTGATTTACTAATCGGTGGTTTAATCAGTTTTTCATTAACTGGGAGATAATGTTACGTTACACAGAATTCTTATCTGGGTACCTACTCTTTATAACCGGTAGGCATCTGTAGATATTTTTTTTATCTGGTTGAATATAACATACAATAAAACTTTGTATAGAACTGGGCGAATCATACACTCGAAGCTGTTGGCTCATAGCGCGATTTTGAACGCATTCGAAACAATCAAGAATCAACCTATTCGAATTTTAAAAATATCAAACGGCCGGTATCTGGCCAGTATCGTGATTTTAAACTCGTTCAGTTTTAAAAGAGGTTTTATCTCATTCTCTTTAACTCCTTTTTCATGTTGTCGATGTCAATAAGTAGCTTCCTCTCGATAGCATATGCAGACTAGACGTGGTTGTTTTGTGAGGACACGTACCGGTAAACCGCCGCTCCGTTGATTTGTGTCACATTATCAATATCAGAATTAATACTGAATTAAAATGGTACATGGATATCAAGCGTTTTATTCCTAATTCTTAGGACGAGATAAATAATCAATAATTAATACATTGTAAGAATTAAACCCCCGCATACTCGTTATTCACATTATTGTTACTTCTCATCAATGTAACCAATTTTTTGTAACCATATATTGTTAAAAAGAGTGTCCATGGAGTTTCTTGCCCGTTCTTCTCCATAGGTACCTACTGCTTTGGAATGGGCAACTAGCTTCATCTCTCTGACTGACCGACACCTTGACAATTCAAAAGTGCCTGTAATTGGTTTATTTGAAATAAATACTTTGAGTTTGAGTTTTAAAAAGAAGCGTGGGCCGCATTTCGTTTTAGTCATCTGTCGTTACTCCCGCCTTTTTTTCCCTCAGCCCGACAGCGCCGGGTTGCCACAACAAATACAAAATAACAATGTTGCAACGCAACCCACAAATATTTTAAGTTAATTTGTCGATTATAGTGTACAGACGCCAGCACATCAAGCTATCCCTAACTCTCAAATTCTAACAATTAAAAATGAACCATAAGTCTTTGCAATAAAGTTGAACTACTATCAAAGAAATTTGACAGATTGTGGTAACTTGATGTGCTGGCTGGCCTCTGTACGTTAACAATGCTTTAGCTAAAATTATAAAGTTTACTCTCAGATATGTTCCCGTCTATCTTTCTACTTGTAATTTGAATGTTATGCCATAAAGGCAGGGTTACGACTTAGCATGTGCTGCGTCTACTTATCCTTCCCTAAATATTATAGTAAACTAGCTGACCCGACAAACGTTGTCCTGCCTTAACTATGATACCTACCTACCTCACCTATCCTACCTACCCAATCACTAAGGGGTATGAAAAATAGATAGCAGCTGATTCTCAGACCTACTGAATATGCATATAACATTTCATAAAAATCGGTCAAGCCGTTTCGAAGGAGAATGGTAAGTAACATGGTGACACGAGAATTTTATATATACCTATATGATGAAGCAAGTAGGCTACTAAAAAATGTACGGGACAGAAACCTAGGACTAAATAATAATGGATCCCTAACCGTTTTTACCAGAAAATTGCTTAAGCTGAATGACAAATAAGTATTCCTACACATAAATTGCCTGTAATGTCGCAAATTGCGATAATAATCTTATGTAATTGTTTTATTGCAAGCCCAGGTCAACGTTAATTGCGATTTTAATACAATAATGACTGAAGAAATATAATTATTTCTTCAGTCATTATTGTATTAAAATCGCCTGAATTATTAATCATGAAATCACAATAGGTCACTTTAATTCTAGATTTTTATTTGTCTAGAAAAACGATAGAAACTTGTTCAATTCGTTTCGGTTAATTCCTTATTTCGCGAAAATTTATTCGTATTTTCTTAGACTTGAGCAGCTATGTCGTATTCTGATCTCCCAGTGGACTACAAAAATACTTTCGACCGTTACTTGTTCCTGTTCAAATGTATTGGTATCGATTTCTTCGACGATTCGAAAAGTTACATCAATAGGAACAATTTAAAGTTATTTTTGTTTTGTTTGGCTTTCTATTCGTTCGTACTCGGGCAGTTCGCTTTGATTTCACAAATCAGAGCTGATAATTTTCTAGAAAGTGTCCGCGTAGTGCCTGTCGATCTTATGTTTTTTCAGGGTAAGTACAATAAATGAATTCTCTACATAGATTAAAACTTAAAAGTAAATATTCGCTGAAACTAAACATTATTTAACCTTTTGAACGCCCATCTATATAATACGCGATGTGTCCTCCAGCGCCACGCTACAAATGTATAACGTATCTATAGACAAACGTAGGGATGGGATTAATGTTCTATCGACAAATAATATTATAAGTTGAAATTAATGTTTATTCACCAATTTACGAAGCTAAATAAAAACTGATACCGTATTTTCATATTTTGTTTCATTTCATAAAAAAATCAATATGAAAACCTGGATATATTTCCCATAATAAAAGAAAATAATTGTAAATTTATTAGACGTGTGTTCTAGAAGGCACATCCCTATTTGTCTCCAAATGTAATCCTTCTACTTCATATCAAGTCGTTGGCGCTCGAGGCACATCAAAATCCTTTCTGATATAAGGATGTCTAGATATCGATGTCTATGGTGTTTTTGGGTCGTTGTACATTCGTCACTAAGTAAATTCGTCATATTTTAAAAATCCATACATTGAAAGTAAATTCGTCACACGTATTAAAAATATGGGTAAATTCGTCACAAACCTTCTTTAAAAAAAAATTATTCTTTAAGTAGCGATTGTAGCCAAAATTTTTTATTTAAATCATTCACTTGAAAACTGTGATTTTTATGTAGATGTTAGGTAAATTAGTAAACGTGCTGTGATTATGAAAAATATACAACATTTTCATTCTACTTCTTATTTATTTTTTGCTATCGGTACCTACGGATTATAATGATGTGACGAATTTACAATAAACAAAATAAATATGTTGGGAATTGTGACGAATTTACACATATTTTTTTTGTGACGATATGACGAATGTACAACAACCCGTATTTTTCTATTCACTGTGGTCGAGTTCACCACCGACCGGTTCATGCATTTTATTTCGTTTACTTCAATCAATAGAAGCTAGATACGTGGTTTTCTACGTGTTTTTTTTTAAATGAAAATGGAGGGTAAGTCACTGTTTTACGCAGATGTTACAGATCTTTTTAAAACCACACCTTGTAAAACTCGCAATAATTCGTCATATTCACCGTCACTCATTTTTTGTTAGAGCACGTGCGCCAACGCAAGATGTTGCACTACACTAAATGCACAAAGTCACTATGACCTTGAAACCCGTCCGCTTATGACGTCACAGATTTACTTCTATAGAAGTTCGTGGCGTTGTGGGCACTGACAACTAGCCACTTTGTAGGGATGGGTTTTTCAAACGGTGTTTCACTATCGACAATGATTAGAAAACCTATTTATTCTTGATTAAGGTGAATAAAACGTAGTTTATAGTTTGCAATATTTATAAAATATTATTTATTCACGTCATTTTCTTGAAATAATAGTATTTATGATCGTTTCGACGAGATGAAATATAGCGAGGTCTTCATCGTGTCCCATCACTGGCTTACTTGATATCAAGTACTTGGCGTTGGGGGCATTGAAATATTTTCTGGCGTTTTTGTTTCTATTGAATATAAAACAAACAAGAACTTATTATGTGTGAAAAACTTAAAAATATGGCTTACAACAGGGCAATTTTCCATAAAAACAAAATAAAAGGTCTTGTAAAAGTCGTAAATTTATTTTATACCATAATTACTTGTAATCAAGTAGTGGCGCTGAGGGCACGAAAATCTCGAACTTGTATAGAAGTGATTGGCGTTCAAAAGGTTAAATAAACTTTTGAAACATTTAAAATAAACCATTTGACTTATTTACCTACAATGCTTTTTGTTTTTGTACATTAAACAAATTACTTATTGAGCTATCTATCTGAAAATATTCTCACTGTAGCAGGTTTCGTTTCCGGGTAGGAAAAAACTAACACTAACTTTAAAATACATAACACACAAACTATCATCCCCTATTTAATTTCTTTTCATCGCCATTCCTTTTTTCGTGGTCATTGTCGCTTTAGGATTCGTTGTCTGTCAGTGATTGAATGCATGAATGAATTTAAGATTTTAAGTACCTACATCACTTAGGTAGGTACTTTTCTTTCAAGCTACAAGTGGATATGTTATTGCTTTTTCTCCGATGACATAATAACAATCCTATAGCATTATTTATCTTTTTCCTTGACAATTCAAAAGTGCCTGTAATTGGTTTATTTGAAATAATTGCTTTGAGCTTGAGTTTAAGGCTTTTTTTTTTTTTTTAAGGCTGGGAAATCATCCAATGACTGCTCCCGCTCTGGGTGGAGCGGAAGGGAGTGTCAGACTCTTACTGACTAAAACCCATCCATGTTCCTTCCGTAGCCCTTTATGTTCCGGGGTAGCGGTAACCGTTTCGGACAATCCCGCTTACCCGGCAGGCTTGGCCCTGGGGGGCCCCTTCATATGCTAACATCTCTTTGAGGCGCGCGTGGAACATATACGCGCCGTACGGCACGGGTCTGGTGCTGATCGGACGGTGAGTCACCCATTACTCACCGCCCGCAGGCCCGCGCCTAGGGTGGCCGGGAGTCGTCACGTGGCTCCCGACGCCCGGGGCGTCTCCTGCGGCGGCTGGGACGGGAGGACCTTTCTCTCTCCCATCCCGCCACCTCCTTCGCGAGCATAACTTTTTCGCAGAAGGAGGTGACTGCCTCCCACTCCCTCTCGCCCCGGACCATGGCTTGCACCAGGGCCGGGCGCGAGAGGTCGCCGCCGCCGATCGCCTCTACGAGGACACGGCGGTGCTCTGCCCATGCTGGGCAGGTTTGCACCGTGTGCTCTACCGTGTCCTCTGGGCGATCCTCGCAGTGGTGACACCCGGGCGTTTCCTCCCGCCTGATGATGTGCAGGAACCTCCCGAAACATCCATGTCCGGTGAGGACCTGCGTCAGGCGGTAGGTGAGGGCGCCGTGACGCCTCTCTAGCCACTCCTCAAAGAGGGGCCTTACCGCCACTATCGTGGCCCTGCGCTGGGTTGCGACAGTCGCTGATTCCAGGCCACCATGAGATCGCGCCGGAGGTCCGTCCGCTCCGCAGCAATTTGCTGCGAAAACGGAGTTTCCCCCCGGCTTAGTACCTCCGCGCGCCACTCGAACAGGCGCGCGAGGACTATCGCCTCCAGATCCCACGGCGGCAGTCCGGCAAGGAGCTTGCCGCCTCGCCCGAGATCGTGCGGTACCCCCGGATAAGCCGTATGGCTACCACCTTTTGGGGCGCGTTCAGATAATGGGCGGCTCGCCGCCGCAGTGAACGCGCCCACACCGGGGCCCCGTAAAGGGCCATGGACCGCATGACTCCCGCGTAAAGCCTCCGGCAGGAGGCGTTTGGCCCCCTCAAATTGGGCAACAGCTGCTTGAGGGCGGCCCCAGTCCGTTCCAGCTTGGGGGCCAAACGTCGGAAATGCTCCACGAAATTCCATCGGCTGTCGAGGACCAGACCCAGGTATTTCATCGTGGTCTCGACGCCGATGTGAACCCCTCCTACCGTAAGTTGGGATCCCGATGGTGGCCTATTCCGAGGCCCATGAAAGGACATGGCCTCGGATTTGTGCAAAGCCACCTCGAGACCCAACTGCCGGATCCTCTCAACGACTGTCGCAACCCCGCGTGTCATCGCGTCGGCCGCCGCCTCCCCTGCGCCAGGACCAGCGTGTCGTCAGCGTAGCAAACTACGCTGACGCCGTCAGGGAGGTCGGCCCGCAGCACCCAGTCGTAACCGATGTCCCACAGGAACGGCCCCAGAACCGATCCCTGCGGGACACCGCACGACATCTCTCGCCGGTTCCATTCCCCATCGCGACCGGGGTAGATGACGGCTCTGTCCGTCAAGTACGCCCCGACTATTCGACGGAGGTAGGTCGGCACCCGGTGATACCGGAGTGCTTCCCCAATGCAACTCCAGGGCAGGGTGTTGAAAGCGTTGGCGATGTCGAGTGACACCGCCACGACGACCCTACCCTGGGACACCGCGTCCCCCGTCGTGAGGGCTCTAACGCGCATGATGGCGTCCACTGTCGAGCGCCCCTTGCGGAAGCCAAACTGGCAGTCCGCAAGGTCCGGCCCCGTCCTTCCAAGGTGCCCGACGAGGCGGCCCGCAATAATTCTCTCGAAGAGTTTGCCGACCTCGTCGAGCAGCACTATGGGCCGGAATGCGGACGGAGAGTCCGCAGGGCGCCCTGGCTTCTGTATGAGGACCAGCTTCCCCGTCTTCCAACGGAGCGGAAACTGGCCTCTCTCCATGCATGCGCTTAAGAGCGCCTCCAGTCGGGGCCCGAGAGCCCCTGAGGCCAGGACCCAGGCTTTACCTGGCAAGCCGTCGGGTCCTGGGGCGGTATTCTTGGCCTTGAGCCTTCCTACCGCCGCTCTCAGATCTACCTCGGTCACTTCGGGGATGTCGTCGTCGTCCTCGTGGTCCGCTTCGGGCGGAGCCATAGGCGGGGGAGTGTGCTCCCCGCGTGAAGGGAACAGAGCGCTCACCACCTCCTCCACCAGCTGAGGGCGGAGACTCTGCGTCAGTGGGGGGGCCCAGGTGCGGAGCTTGTTCCGCACCATTTTATATGGGCGCCCCCATGGATCTCTGTCCAGAGTCCCCACCATCTCCTCGCGGGCCACATCCTTGGCCCGCTGGACAGCCTCTTGGAGGGCGGTCTTCGCCGCTCTGTACCCCTCGTACAGCTCCGCCTCCGTGGCTGCCGCATCCGGAGGGCGGATGCGGAGCCTGCGGTGCCTGGTGTACAGGTGGCGCACCTCGACGCACGCCTTGCGAAGTTCATCCACCTCTGGCGACCACCAGTACACCTGACGTCGGGCGCATCCTGGCCGGACTCGGGGCATTGCCACGTCGCAAATCTCCGACATGGCCTCCCGGAACCACTCTGCCTCGTCGTTGATGTCGGCAGGCCTGACCGGTGATGACACCCAGGCCTGCACGATCGAGGCTTCCAGGAGGAGCTCCCGGTCCAGCTGCTTCAGCGCCCACCACGGACCACTCGGGGCCTGTCGGACCGGCGCGCTTGAGGTCTGGGTGGAGACGTCGAACCGGATATACCGGTGATCGGAGTAGGTCTCCACCTCCTCTACTACGCGCCAGTCAAAGACGCACTGTGACAGAGCGGGGCTAGCGGGAACCCCAGGCCAGGCTTTTGGCGTTGAAGTCCCCGAGCACTAGCACGGGGAAGGGATGGCTTCTGGAGACGACGACACTCAACTCTGTGAGAGAGTTGTGGAACTCGGCGAGAGTTCGGTTCGGAGAATAGTACACTCCCACTACCACAATCTCTCCGAACCGTGCTGCGACGCACCCCTGTCCCTTCGAGACACTCTCGAGGGATGGGGTGCCGGCGGCGGCCGACGAAGTTATGGCCACTGAGCCGCTCAGGTCCTCCACCCAGTTATCCCTGGGCGGGACAAAGTACGGCTCAGCGACCACGGCGATATTGATCGACCACTGCGCCATGCTCTGGAGCAAGAGGTCCTGAGCACAGGCGCAGTGGTTGATGTTCGCCTGGAGGAGGCGGAGTGAGGCCATCACTCCTCCATATTAACCCCCCCCCTGGGTCCCCTGCAAGGGGCCCTCGGCAGTGGCGGCAACGGCGGCGGCGGCGGCAACAGTAGTGGCAGCGGCGGCGACGGCGGCGACGGCGGCGACGGTGGGGGTGGCGGCGGAGGGCCTGCCTCTTCTTCTGGTCTCGGCAGGCGGGGCGCAGGACTTGCTCCCCGCCCGGTGATCGGCCGGCTTGCCAGCAGCCGCACGTGCGGCGCAGTGCGGCGCGGCGTTGCAGGAGCCGGCCGTGTGACCGGGCTGACCGCAGCGGAAGCACAGAGTGCTGCGGTCCACCTCCGAGGTGCACTGGACGCCAACGTGGTGTCCCACGTGGCAACGGAAGCACCTCAGAGGTCGGGGTTCCAGGAGTTTTACCTGCGCTGAAACCCAGCCCACCAAGAGTCTTCGGCCCTCCACTATTTTACTGGCCGCCGTCACGGGGCAGCTTACCGTCAGGGTACGCATGCCCGTGAAGTCAGGGCGTATGGTGCCTGCCTTTACTTGTTCGGCCAGACACCCGCCCGTCCTGACGACGGCGGCCACCACCTCTCCCTCCGTTACGGAGTCATCCAGGCCCATGATGCGCATGTCTGCGCATTTCACGGGCCTGGAGACCCGAGCCTCCTCCGCGTTAAGGGACGCCCTTAGCTTCTCAGCTAGGGCGTCAGCGGTGGGGCCACTCGACGCACCGGGGATCTCCAGCATGCGGGCGCCGGTCGCAGTCACCCTATGCCGGAGGCCCCCGGTGATCCCCAGCTCCTGGAGGTCCACCGTCTCCCTCGCTTTTGTAAGCACGTCACGGTACGTGAGTTTAAGGCTAAGGCCGAAATCGCAAAAAAAAATCTATTTATTTCGCTTTTTTTTCGAGCTATTCGATTATATTGGATGGATCAGCTGATAATATTTTTTGTCGCTAAATCGCTCAACGCGCCAAAGGAAATTCTCACCTTCCTTCGGCGCGTTGAGCGATTTTTGGTAGGGGTTAATCTTATGGGTTCGCATCACGGACTTGCTACCTTTCACCGTCCGACTACATATCAGTTGTTCCGCCCCCAGCGTCCTGCACGGGGAATCAAAAAATATATATCTCAGTCGTATAAACACGACTCAGCACGGGCCTGAAAACATTTGTCGTATTAATCCGACTGGAGCGGTTAAAAGGTTAATAGCAGTTTATCTGTAGCTAGGGTGACGTGTTTTGCAACATTATTTCATAGTTTTAAGAGTCACTTCTGTTGCCAGTCCCCATGACTGCTTGTTTCAATTTTGCGATATCAGGTTTGGTCCCATCCAACAAGTTTTTCGTAATTATTAGTACAATGCCCCCTAAGAAGTGTTCATTTATTTCTATTAAGTACACCTTGTGAATAAATTACTCAACCGAAACCGGAACAACCTACGAAAATAAGTTTATTGTTTCAGATACAGTAAAAATGTTGATTAGTGTCATAAAAAAGTCTGAAATAAGGGACATGATGCTGGAAGTCGGTGAGCTGTGGCCCAAAGATCTGGAAACTGGCAACCCAAAGGCGGTGATACTGAAAACTTGGCTGCAGCGGATCAAAATTCCTCTTGATTGTAACAACACTAATTTTCTTTTATTTATCTTGGATATCGAACCAAAATTCTTGAAACACAGTTCAAAAATCCCGTCGTAATGATAATGTAGGTATAGGAATATTTTACACAATCATCAGATCTAACAGTAGATAGCTACCTATGTGAATTTACATTGTTGAATATAATCATCATACAAGTAATAGTTACTATGAACACGAAATACCTAATATTATTTACGGTCGCGAATCATATTTTAATCAACATAGGAACAACCTGACTCTTTTTTTATGTTTGCGGGTTGGAAATCATCAAATGACACCTCCCGCTGTGGGTGGAGCCGAAGGGAGTGTCAGACTCTTACTGACTAAAACCGATCGATGTTCCTTCCTTAGCCCTTTATGTTCCGGGGTAGTGGTAATCCTTTCGAACACTCCCGCTGAACAACCTGACACTGACCAGCAAATTGCAAAAAACGTGAAAATTTCAATTCCGCAGGCTGCTGTAACGTATCATGTTACTCAAAAGATGGAGTTCAACAATAAGTAAAGATTTTTTCATGTCGTTTTTCAGTATTCTTCATATTCGCGATGATGAACCTGAGCTTGTTCGAAGTGATACCATTCCTTATATCCGTGTTCAACATCTGCAATGGCGTGGATGTGTATTTGTTTCCGTTCTTACCGAATAACTCCTGGGAGGTCAACTCGCTGTTCACGTATCTGGTTACTTACTTGTGGGAGATAGCCGGCAGTAAGTATTCATTGCAAAATCGTCTTTTCATCAATAGCCGAGGATCGAAAGTCCTACTACCACCATGGACATATTAAGATATGTAATATCACGAATAAAATTACATGGATCTACCCTTTTTATTCGTGAAATATCAATGAATTTATTTATAATTTTTTCATAGAGTTTTAGAAATCCCATGGAAATGAATTAGTAGTAATCGTGCAGGGCGGCTCTTTTTTTTGGTGAAGGTGCAAATCATCAAATGACTGGCAGGGCAGCTCTACCAGTCAATTCAGTTCATTGTCCGCAAATAATTCGCGCGCAATGTAAAATGAAATGATGGGCTTGAAATAGGGAGATTTTGATCAGCAGGTTTGGACTTCCAACCTAATAAGATAGTCCTTCAAAGTTCTTAAATATTCTTCTCATTTCTCATACTTAGAAGTAAGCTTAAAGTTACCTGATGAGAGGGATAAAAACAGTTATTTTCGTCCCCGCGAAACAATTTTTCCTGCTGTCGAAAAATTCAACCATCTCGTGTCTAAATAGTTCCCTATCATTCCTTGTGTAACAATCCACTATCCCCCATAATATACATAATACATTTATTTCGACGTACTTTCATAGACCCTGAAAGGTTTTATGATACCTACTTTACATATTTTTTCTCTGTTTTAGCGGTTCCCTGTCAAATGTTTCTTTACGTGCCTTTCGACCTAACAATCGTGATCATGACGACAAATGTAAGCATTCTGTTCCGATTACTGCAAGAGGATCTGAAGAATGTCGTCAAAATTCATGACGAAGATCATAAATTGAAGAAGAGCATTAACGTTTCTGATCCTGAAAGTTATGAGGAATTGATGAGAATCGTTAAGATACATCAAAGACTTCTGAGGTAAGGAATTCACAAAAATAATAAGGATGATGTAAGTAACTAAACTCATGCATTTCTTACCCTCTACTTTTCTGGGCTTACGATACGCCTTCTTTCGCTTCTAATATACTTACCTTTAACCCTTTAGCCGCCCGACTAAGTATCAGTTGTCGTGCCCCCGGCGCCCAACTCATAAAAAACTTTTATTTCAGACGAATACGGTCTTGCAATTTCATACACAACGAAATCCGAACATAGATTCTCAGTCGTATAAACACGACTCAGGCGGCACGGGCACGACAACATTTGTCGTATTAATCCGACTGGGGCGGTTAAAGGGTTAACCCAGTATATATACCTTGGTTATTAGCGTATATGGTAAATACATTCATTTAATGGGTTGTGTTTCGTAATATTAATTACTTCTCATATCGGTTTTCTGTATAGTATTAAGTCCTTCTTACTGAACAGACAGCTGTGCTGCCGAGTTCGTTGCGCCTTCCCAGCTAAAGCACTAGGAAGTAGTGAAGGGCGGGCGTTTGTGGGACTGTCTTATGTAATTTTGACGTTCAAAAGTGCTGCTTTTCAGCCTAGTTAGAATAAATGGATTTTGATCTATAATTTCTTTTTATATGGCCTTGGAGAACTTTAATAGGCGCCTTACTGACGCCCGCTGATTTGTCTTTTTATGCAATCAATTTGTAACTGTCACGGGTGAATGGCGTGTAAGTACCTAATTTAAATTAAAGACAAAGGTTAATTAAACTCGGCGAGTTTTTTTAAATGAATTAGGGTCGCACAGTAACACCCCTTTTTGTGGGTGGGAAATCATCAAATGACTCCTCCCGCTCTGGGTGAAACGGAAGAGAGTGTCAGACTCTTACTGACTAAAACCCATCCATGTTCCTTCCTTAGCCCTTTATGCTCCGGGGTAGCGGGAACGCTTTCGGACAATCCCGCTGACCTACAGTAACCCCTAGAGATAAATTAAACTTTAACCATAATTTTCAACACAGGATAGCAGATCAGTTGAGCACTATATTTGGATTCGTGATTTTAATTCACGTCGCGTTGGCTGCGCTAGAGATTTGCTTCTTTGGATTCTTGACTGTGGTTAGTTGTTATATCTTTTAATACTTAATTCTGACTTACATACCTAAAACTAGCAGTACTTAGATAATAAAAAATAAACCAACAGTACCTATCCAATAACCTGTAATTGGTTCCACGTATTCAAGGATCTTGTTGTACTTGAATGACATTAACAGGAGGCGCTGTTGATTAACATAATATATAAAATGCCTTTGTGAAATTATAATGGAATACAAAATGGGAGCGTTAGTTCCGCTTTTGACCACGCATCAAAAAATCCTAGAACACGTCTATTCTCAATTCTGTACAAATCTCACCGTCAAAACTTTAGTGTAAAGTGAGCTTCAAGTGAGCTGTTAATCCACCAGTAGTGCTATTCTATAAAAATATCGCCGGGAAAACGTAGAAGTGAGTATAAAGTTAGCTCTCAATCACAGATATAGAGACATAGATAACGCAAGAGCAACTACTTCGCGTGCCTAGCTTACCTACGTACAAAAATCGTAAGTGGTCACTTTCGCGCTCAGTCTGCATCGGTATACAGCGCTAGTCGGATCATTATACATCACTAAATAGTGCTTGTGGGTCATAATAGGTAGTCAAAAAATGGCACGCTTGGTTTTCGATCATCATACATCACTAAATAGTGCTTGTGACGTCATAATAGGTAGTCAAAAAATGGCACGCTTGGTTTTCATACAGATCGTGATAATTGCGTTATATATGTTTATCTATATCTGTGCTCTCAATAGTGTCAATCCCTAGCATTAGGTGGAACGATTGGTTGACGACACGGTTGGCGCAGTGGTTGAGCGATTGACTGCTGCGCAGCATGTCGTGGGTTCGATTCCCGCACGGAACAAATATTTGTATGACCTGCAACTATTTGTTCCGGGTCTGGGTGTTTTTATATCTATAATATGTATTTATTTACAAAATAAAAATTTATATAAGTAGTTTATCAGCCATCTCGTTACCATAAAACAAGCATTAGGTTGCTTAGCTTGGGACGATATGGCGTTGTGTGAAATGTCCAAGAATATTATTATCTCACGTTACCTAGTTTATTCACTTCACCTTCACCTAATCGATCAACTGATGCTGGGGAATGACACTAATGACACCTTTTTTACCCACCCAACTTTAAACTCACTCACTCACAGCTCACTTCACTCATGTCCACGGGCGGTGACTTCATACCAGGTTCACTGAACAAGCAACTAGATACTAATCGTCAGTGACTGTTTTCAATGCTCTGTGTTTCAGGTATATGGTGGTCTTGCTGAAACGATCGCCAATATGCTGACAGTACTGAATGTGGTGTTCACTATTTTACTTCTAGCGCTTTCGGGGCAGTTGTTATGTGACACGGTATGTTTCGGAGATATTATCGTTAAGAATGAACTCATAAATTACAATAAATTTATTTTCCGCTTATTTCTGTTAGGCTGACCGCACTACGGGCCACATGCGACAGACACAAACGCCGCGCCGCCACCTGAAGCCAGAAGCGGCTACAAAGGTAGCTAAAGCGTGCGGTAGTCACTAGTGGTCGATGGTAGACACTTGCGTTCGGTGGCCGCTACATTTTCAATCCATAGCGCGCGTGCATTGCCTTCGATTCGCAGTGTCGGCCACAAGAAGCGAGCAGCGACGATTATAGCGGCGTCAGCCGTGTGCGGCGGGTCCATATGAAATGTATGAAAACTACAGGAAATACGTCTGTGGCGGTGTTTTGGGGTTGTGGTCGGTGACCCTAGTGCGGCCAGGCTTATAGTTTATAAAGAAAGAAAAAGTATTTTTTGTGGCTGGCTTGGGAAGTAATTTGCTCATATTAAATAGTATTTTAGAACCGCTATTACATTTCAGAGCTCGCATATCGCTGACGCAGCTTATCAAAGTTATTGGTATGAGAGTGATGTCAATGTGAAAAAACTCATCTTTGCCATTATAGTAAGGTACCATCAGATCTATCTAAGTATTATATTATAAAACTACCTGACCCGACAAACGATGTCCTGTCTTAACTATGATACCTACCCTACCTACCTTACCTACCACGGAATAAAAATGACAAGTATCCTATGTCAGTCTCCTGGTTCTAAGCTACCTCCCCACCAATTTTCAACCAAATCGGTTCAGCCGTTCCTGAGTTATAAATAGTGTAACTAACACGACTTTCTTTTATAATATATATATAGATTATATTTTTGCGCTATTTTGTTCGTTTTTTTGACACTGAACTTGAATTTAAATTTTGTTTTAGGGCGCAGCGTCCCAGTTACCTATCAGCTCTTGGATTTTCTCAATTATCACTCAAATCTTTTTCAAAGGCAAGTTATTAAATAGACGACCAACATTCAGTTTTGGATCTATTACTCATTGAATAAATGACAATTTAGCGCCGTCCAAAATTAAAACTTTTGTTTTTTCAGATAATGAGCTCAGCTTGGACTTATTTTTCATTGTTGGTACAGGTGTACAAAGAAACCTAAGCAAGTCGCTAGATACGCTACTCACAGTACCTACACACTTATTCTCATCACACGTACCTATGAATCTTTTCAACTATGCACCAGCGTGTTTTACTGCATTTAATTTAATTTTTAAGAACGAAGCCTTTTGCATTTGCATCACACTGTAGTGGGTGCATTTGTATCGCATTGCCTACCTAATAAAGCAATACTTTGCTGATCTTATTATAATATCTACTTACTGTGTTTTATTTTCTTCAATTTTGATAAAATATTGCCTCTTTACCTACCCAAGGTATGGGAGACTAAGCGGGATTGTAAAAGGGTTACCGCTAACCCGGAATTTATGGGGCTAAGGAAGAAACATGGATGGGGTTTAGTCAGTAAAAGTCTGACAATCGCTTCCGCTCCACCCAGAGCGGGAGGAGTCATTTGATGATTTCCCACCCTCAAAAAAAAAGGTATGGGAGACTAAACTTTGAATAAAGTATTTAGATTAGTATCGGTATGAAAAATGGAGCTCTCATAGCAAATACTTAGCTACGTAGGGGTTCTAAAGCCGAGGCTTATAAATAAAATAACATAATAAACATTATCCAAGACAATATATTTTCTTTCTAAACACAACTCAGTATTTTTATGCCACAATGTATAAATTAAATTCATTTCAATTCCGTTTAGCTATGACAATAAGGTACAATGTTTAATAAATTAACAGTACATTTAATTTAATTAATTTGGACGAGTTAGGGGTTTTCAAGTCACGTAATAATTAATTTATTATCTAATAATACTTGATGATTCATGAACATTTCTAATATGCCTAATATTCTAAGGTTAGAGCCACACTTAGTGACTTCACAAAATGTTCTAATCTAAACTATGCAGATGGCGCTACAACCGCTTGTGTCATCATTTCTGATTGGTCAGCTGTCATGTATATTGCAATGTTGGCATCTGATTGGCCCGATTTAAAAGACTTCACACTCGGTTGCAGCTAATTCTGCCTTTAAAAGGTTCCATTCGGTCCAACTATTCGCGATTTACAACAGCAGAAGTTATTTATTAACGGTCAACAAAATAGTTGGCCGGAACATAGCGCAAAAGTCGGCCTTTAAAGAATTTTATGATCCTGCTTTTGGTCTACGAATGAATTAGAAAAAGATTTCTAAAGGTCCCTGTAGATTTATCGTTACAAGCCAAACATCTAAAACCTAAGCAAAATCTGGTTGCCTAATCTATGAATGGACCCAAATATGGTCGGTAGGACATTAGTTCATCTAAGCTCGACAATTTTAAGCTAACTACGTTATGCGTATACATTGACAAGCTCTGTGTGCAGTACAATAAAATTAATGTTTACCATTTCCAAATAGGTAGGCAATTGATTTTTTTTATAACGTCCTAGATTTCTAGACAAAAAAAGGGGTTTTCGTGTGGTCAATTTTTGATATATTTTAACATACCATGAACACAACTGTGTTTTCTGTTCTATCTCACCGTGCTTTGCACACACATACGTGTTCAATACATTTGATCCATTTTAAGCCAGTGTGTTTGTGTTTAAGGAAACACAAATATGTGATTGTGTATATTGCCCATACATTTCAATGCGTGTTGAAGGCACTCGTAAGGATTTTGGCGACACGTATGCGTGTTGAAGGCACTGAGCTTAGAATACCACCTGACAAAAAATAGTGGGAAACATTGATATGAAGGTGTTCCCTCGCCGCGAACATCGTAATGTAACGTTACAGATCCGTGTTACATCAGTGAAGAAGGAGAACCGAGCACCAGTCAGTAGTAGTCAGGGATGCAGTATTGTAACGTAATGCTCGAAATCGAATCATAAATGTTACATTACAGGCGAATGGTCGCGGTGAGGCGCCATCTTTATTTTTGCTAAATTCTACCGAGGAAAGGTGGGCTATTTGTACTTACACAATTTTATCCGATTTCGTGAAAGCAAGTACAGAGACAAGTTCATGACCGTTTTTTTTTAAGGCTGGGAAATTAGGAAGGGAGTGTCAGACTCTTACTGACTAAAACCCATCCATGTTCCTTCCTTAGTCCTTTATGTTGCCTTATTTTTTTATGTTCATGACCTACCTACATAAAAATAGTAACCAATTTTATCGACTGCTCACATAAATATGCGGGTTATTAGAAGTTGTAATACAGAACCCCCCACTCATTACTACTTAAAATTAGTCTACCCAAGCATTATTTAAAACTAGTTTTAACCAATCAAATAGAATCCAATCCAGACTCAAGCAATGCTTGAGTACAGTCAAACGGGGTGAATTGGGACGAAACATGGGGATTTTAACTTTAAAATATTATAGTTTGTTGCTTCGTCTTCGTCCCGATTCACCCCGTTTGACGGTATTTAATGAGGTTCTGTAACACGGGCATTAGTCGCTACAGGTTCAGGTCAAGGATGGACTCACAAAGCACCTCGAATAAGGTCTACGATTACCGGCTACAACTACATCGCACATTTTAATATTTTCAAAAGAGACATTCAACATTCCTTGAAATCAAATTATAAAACAGTAATATTAATTACACTTTAATATTATTAGCTTAAGGGCCGAAACACCGGAATTGCAGCGGCCGGATGCGATGCGGCGAGCACTTTCAGTGTAAAATAATTTTAAACTTTATCTACATGCTGAAAAGACCAGTATCGCTTGAAAAGGTCGCGAGGCAGCCCGCGGTGGCGCCTCGCGCGTCTTGACGGTGGTTCTGCCCGTGAGGCCGCTCAAGGCACCGCGGGCGGCGGTCGAAACTAAACTAGTCAAGAGGAAACTAGGCGCATGGGGTCTAGAGGTTGAGGCCGCCAACGGCGACGCCGGGGGCCGCTGCGATCCTGGTGTGACTCGGCCCTAAGCAGTTCCAGCTGAAAATTGTTACAATCTTAAATTGTTTTTAGTAATAAAAAAGATTATAGCAAGGCAATGTGTGAAGCGAAAAGCGATTACAACTATGCACTACTATACAAATACAATGGAAGATTTGGTACCTAGTGTAAATTTAGAAAAATATTTAGCGACACTCGTCATTATTTTAACTACATAGGTAGGTATGATTGTTATAAAGTACTAATATAATTTTTTATACATTTTGTTTCTATAAAAAATGCGCGTCGATGTTAGGGTAAGTCACTTGGTAAAAAAACTCTCATGTAAGATTTAGGTAAAACAAAAAGAAAAAAGTTTGCAGCCGCCATTTTGGATTTTAATTTTATCAAATCCAAATTTTCGGTCGCTCATTCTCACGAAAAAAAAAATGAGTGTTTGAGAAATTTGTGTCTAGTCGAGGTCGAGTCTAGATAACGCCTTTTCGTTACGTAAAGATATCTACCAGTCAACTCTTATCGTAAGACGTTACAGAACTGCGTTCCTAAAGAAAATTGACCATGGACCCTTCTTCACAGCGCGCTTTTAAGTTACAGAACATTTCTATAATAGAAAAGATCTAGACTAGAGTGAAAAGTGAAGTGTAAAAATAGATATTTTTCCATATAAATGCAAGTGATAGAACTAATCTGAATAATAATTATATTGCTTTGTAGAATGACAGTATAAAATGAATAAGCGAAAACTTGTAGTATCTACTATTTCGTGAATGTGTATATATATATCAAGTAGAAATGTTTGAATATCAAATGTGATAAAGTAGTAAGTAAATATATTCTAGTTTTTTTTATTTCAGAGCAGAAATATTACTGCAGGATAGTATATAAGGCAGGCTCAGTTTGAAAAGCCAAGATATGTGTCACATAGATTGGATAGTCACGTTACAACAGTCGTAGAATTTTCTAGATATATATCTAAACTATTGACAAATACTAGAAAGGAAGAACGAAGAGTATTAGAAAAGAGTGCTGAAAACAGTAAAAAAGTGCGGAAGAGAAAAAAAAATAAACAAATTCATAGAAAAAATATATTTTCAAAATTTCCAAAAAAATCAGACAGACAGACTAGGCCTATTATTTTAAACAAACGAATAAGCAAATTAATGTTGTTTAAATATAAAAAAACTCTTATTTTAATACAGTTTTTAAAGTTATTAATAATTTAAGGTTGCTGCACATTCATTTCAATGGACGATTTATTTATATTTCTAGAGTGTTCATGGTGAGTTCATGGTTTCCTAAGGCAAGTCTTAGCAACATTTTGACCTTTATAATGGTCAAAATTATTAGTTCTTCAAAAATGTGAACCAACCCTAATAAACATTAAATAATTATAACAATAGAACTAACTAACATAGGAACAATAACATGTCACCTTTAGGGATAGCAAGATTTAAAATAATTATAATATTATATCTATCATTTGGCTAATTACCTCAGGCAAGGTGTAAACTGCACCTTTAATAAGTATATATTTTTTTGTATTTTTTAATTTTTCAGAGTGGTAAGACAAACGCGCAAACTGTAAATACAAATTCAACACAATATGATCATATAGCCCAGCCTCTTTCTGTTAACTGTCTTATAAAAGTGCATTATTTAGGGTCCAGAATGATGTACTGAATCTGTGTTTAACCTTTTGACCGCCACAGTCGTGTATAGACGACAAACCAAAATGTGCCCAGCACGCCATGGTCGCGACTGGGTGACAGAATTTTAAACGTAAATAAATAATAATAATAATTTCGACCTCACTACTATTTTGTAGGTATTAAAGGATGAATTCGGAGCTTGGCTGAGGGCACGCTTTTTCATTTTTGACGTGGCGGTCAAAAGGTTAAAGGTTGCTCATCCATGTTCCTGCCACTCTGTATTATTTAATTTAAAAAGGATTTGTCTATAGTACAGAGGCCAGCACATCAAGTTACCCCAATGTCTCATATTTCAACTTTAGAGCATGAGAATAAGCTTTATTTTCAATTGGTAAAAAATTACAGTTAGGAATAGCTTGATGTGCTAGCGTCTGCACATATTAAGTTCTAACTTAGGGACTTTTGTATAAGGGACACTCTTTTTTGCACTAAAATAAAATTAAAAATTACCCAAAAAATGTATACCATTTAAACCTTCAACAGAATCGTCTTAAAACAAGGCGGGCAATAATATTATCAAATAGCAGCATTATATAGCAAAATATTTTATTATTTACTAATATTCAAATAGTATATGGCAGAACTTAAACATTTTTATTTATACAAGTGCTTGTAAACGTCCCAATATTCGCGAACTCAAGGAATTAGTTATTCAAGTTAATATCAAACATAAAATATCAAGACACTGCGTGGAAGTTTTATTAACAATACTCTTAAGCCTGGCCCCCATTGGCGGCACGGCATGGCAAAGAATTTTTAGGCGACCATCGCAATTTCAACTTTATATGCATACATTAAGTTATATTTTATTCGTCACCTAAACATACCTTGCCATATCGGGCCGCCAATGGGCGCTGGGCCTTATCCGGCAGCTTCACTCACTTGCGAAATAGAATTAAACGTAACATAAACAACATTACGCTTGGAATCCCCGGGTTAGGCCGAGGTGAACCTATATTACACCCAAATTCTTCTAATTCACCCAAAAGCAATCAATTTCTAGAAACACTTGATAATAGTCATAATTTTATCTAAAATCATAGACACCGAACCAAATAATAATTAATTTATTGCCTCAAACTGTGTATAAACTCCAGTAATTATTACTGGAACAGTAAGCATCAAAAGTTAAGATTTACTCAATACTCAAATCTTTATTGCATTCCATATGTATTACATAGATGGTGTAATCAAAATAATAAAAACACAATATGGACCCTACAATATTTAATAATCTATATATATAAAAGAAAGACGGGTTTGTTCCCTTCGTTATAACTCGAGATCTGCTGGACCAATTTTCATGGTTTTTGTTTCGTTGGATTTGTCTCCGCCCTGAATAGAAGAATACATTTTTTTTTTTTTTTTTTTTCGATCAGCTGCTGATTTTCTTCCTATAGGGTAGGTAGGTAGGTAGGTAGGGTAGGGTACGTAGGTAGGTAGGGTAGGTAGGGTAGGTAGGTAGGGTAGGTAGGTAGGTTGGTAGGGTAGGTAGGTAGGTAGGTAGGTAGGTAGAGTAGGTAGGGTAGGTAGGGTGGGTAGGTAGGGTAGGTAGGTAGGTAGGTAGGGTAGGTAGGGTGGGTAGGTAGATAGGGTAGGTAGGTAGGGTAGGTAGGGTGGGGTAGGTAGGTAGGGTAGGTAGGTAGGGTAGGTAGGTAGGGTAGGTAGGTAGGGTAGGTAGGTAGGTAGGGTAGGTAGGTAGGTAGGGTAGGTAGCTAGGTAGGTAAGGTAACTAGGTAGGGTAGGTAGGCAGGTAGCTAGGTAGCTAGGGTAGGTAGGGTAGCTAGGGTAGGTAGGGTAGGTAGCTAGGTAGGTAAGGTAACTAGGTAGGTAGGGTAGGTAGGCAGGTAGCTAGGTAGGTAGGGTAGGTAGGCAGGTAGGTAGGTAGGTAGGGAAGGTATCACAGTTAAGACAGGACAACGTCTGTCGGGTCAGCTAGTATTATATAATTTATACCATCATTCAATTAATTAAATTCTCCAAAGCTATACAAATTCGGATAGTCCATCATTTATGTCACAAAATAATTGGCAAGTTTTAATTTTAATTCATAAACATATTCCTATCTCTTACATTTGATGCTAACTGTTCATTCAAAACATAATTGTACGAAAATAATTACACATAACTGATATTAGCTAAATTTTGTTTTTCTATTATTTACAATATGAGATGTCAGCTGATGTTTTAATAGATATTATTCCCTTTCTACAAACTGTGTTACTACACAGTCAGTTAGGTTAAACGAGGAACATTCTTTCAGGTTGTATAGTACTCATGGAAATCAACAACTTTGTCCATGGGACTAACTCTAAAATATAAAAAAAAAATATCAGCTATTCCATACATTTTGACGAATTATGCGAACATAAATGTACTGAACAGCTGATTTTTTTTCATGATTTTAGGTGTAGTTCCATATTCAAAGTTGTATGTTGTATGTCCTTCGTTTACCTAACACACTGTATAAGTGGTGTGATGTAACGATAAATCCTTTTTTCTTTCTCAATCTCGAGTTTATTAACTAGAACCTGACTTGGTCTATTTATAAATCGACCCCTCAAGGCATTGACAGCTGCCACCATGAAAATCAAACTGTGGTAAGTTTTTTTTATGTACTTCTTGCAGATCAACCTAGGAGGATGTCTACTCCTTAAGTGAACTTCGGATGCCTCAATAAATAAAAGCCTCCAGTAAGGGATCAAAAACTTATAAACTTAACGACTACATGCTAAAGGCACCCCCTGTGGGGTACAGACCTCGCCTTAGAGCATGCCTGGGAGAGGGCAGCAAGGGACAGATTGGATCACATAACTGAATATTTAGGGACGAATTTAAAACTACCGACTCAGCGGCGCGGGTTAGCTCGAGTAAGGTGTGGGGCGAACTCACGCATGTCCAACTCCTCACACCCTTTATACACACATCAAAAGTGTCTAGGGATCAACATATATTTTTGCAATAACTTTTCTCTTGATTGATATTAATTTAAATTTTCTTTAAGGATTCATCAAATAAAGTGTTTTCGTTTGTCACAGTAACGATAAACCAAGTCACCTTTGCATTAATAAAGAAATTTGCCATTTTCCTAATAAAGGGCTTTTTGACATTTGAACCACTAACATTAAAGTTCGAAAAAAAGACTGAAATAACAGTTTTCTTTAAAATTTTATTGGGTAACTTAAACAATTAATAATCCGTGTTTCTACCGCGAACACTAACAACACAAGAACATCGGTTTGGCATACTCAAAATGAGTTCATCCAAATCACGCTGTGGAATGGCCGCCCATGTTCGTTGCAACAACAAAAAAAGGTCTTCTTGCAACTGGATACCCTCCATATTCGGCAGAGCTCTTCTCTGTAGCATATCCCATGCATGCTCAATCGGGTTCAAGTCTGGCGACTGAGCAGGCCAGGGCAGGACATTGATGTTAGCTGCGGCGAGAGTCTGTCTTACAACTCTTGCGGTGTGCGGTCGTGCATTATCATGCATTAACTGAAATAAGGGACCGATTTGCACTTGTAGAGGAACGATGACGTCAGATACAATCGTCTCAGCATAAATTTGAGCGTTGAGGTTGCCTCTGATCCAAATCAACTCAGTTCTTCCGCCGATCCAAATACCCGCCCATACCATGATGGTTCCACCACTATAAGGATGGACTTCCTGGCAGGATTTTAATCGCTGTTGGCGTCCAGGGGTTCTCCAGTGTCGTATACGTCTTGTATCCGGTCTCATACCAAAACGAGACTCATCAGAAAAGCACACGAAACGCCATTGTTCTTCTGCCCAATTTCTGTGTTCAAGAGCCCATTGATATCGAATCCTACGATTGTGCATTGCTATAGGTGGTACCCGTAGCGGTCTTCGGGAATGAAGGTTCACTTCATGCAAGCGGTTTCTGACTGTTTGGTCGCTAATTAAGTTCCCTGAAGAGTGATGAAGCCTCACGGCTAACATCATGGCGGTTATTGTTGGAGCTCTTCGAGTTAAGATTTGAATGTATCGGTCTTGTCTCCGTGTGGTGCAGCGATACCGTCCTTCATGGCGCTCAGCCACGGTACCAGTGCTTCGGTAACGTGTCCAAAGTCGACTGATAACACCTTTTTTTGTTGTTGCAACGAACATGGGCGGCCATTCCACAGCGTGATTTGGATGAACTCATTTTGAGTATGCCAAACCGATGTTCTTGTGTTGTTAGTGTTCGCGGTAGAAACACGGATTATTAATTGTTTAAGTTACCCAATAAAATTTTAAAGAAAACTGTTATTTCAGTCTTTTTTTCGAACTTTAATGTTAGTGGTTCAAATGTCAAAAATCCCTTTATTAGGAAAATGGCAAATTTCTTTATTAATGCAAAGGTGACTTGGTTTATCGTTACTGTGACAAACGAAAACACTTTATTTGATGAATCCTTAAAGAAAATTTAAATTAATATCAATCAAGAGAAAAGTTATTGCAAAAATATATGTTGATTCCTAGACACTTTTGATGTGTGTATATCCGAAGGAATCCATTACAGACTAATCTGTTATAACAACTGTCAGTGAAGACGTCATTCTTTATTTGACAGATTCCAACAAGAAGTCCATAAAGTTATCAAACATCTTTCTTTAGAGCATTTTTTCTACCATACACAAGCTGACATCTCAAAACAATGTTATAATCTGTGCTATATTTACGTGCTGTCCTTTTTCTTGCCCGCCATCCGCTCTATAAGGCCTGAGATCATGTCGGCGTCCACCAAGCCTATGAATTTGTCCACTATGATACCGTTCTTTATTGCTATTACTGCTGGTACTGCTTTTACCTGTATTATTAAGATATTGTCATGTTAATATTGCAGTTTGTGACTAAGATTTAAATGCGACCTCGAAATCATTCCAGAAATAAATACGTGGAAAGTAAAAAACAACGGAAACAATAATGCATCACTATGATAGAAAATACCAATGGTTTGAACCTTTTGAACGCCAGAGAATAAACGCGCGTGCGTGCCCTCCACGCCAAGCTACAAATTTATTTCTCCTTGTTATCATGAATTTCCCAATATCTATGGTGTCTTTTAATTTGTTTCATATCATTACCTAAATACGTACCTACGGGCTACGAGAGATTAAATTTTTAATATATCTATATAATCACAAACATAATGATTTAATTGTTTATTTCGTGTTGATATTGTACCGCAGTGTCACACATCTGTGTCGTTGGCGTACAGGGCATGTGCTTGCTTGTCACGTATATGTGACAATTGCGTTCAAAAGGCTAAGTACATCTTTTGCAGTTTTTACTTGTGCATAAACATAATATCATCACACCTGATTTCTCCGAAGGGCTAGGCAGAGGTGTGTCGATAATACTCCTGCATTTTGTACAATAGTGCGTAAAGCAATAATTAAAAAATGGAAAGGTCTTCTTCTTAGCGCGTCGATGGCAATCTATATAATGTCCTCGGCCTAGAATTCGGCTACGTGTTTGGCGCCATCACTAGCGTCCATCAGTTCCTGTAACGTGTATACGGCAGGACACACAGGACACGAGATTAAGTGTCCCATCGTTTGTGGAACAGCACCACATTTACACTCCAAGGCGGAGCTGTCTATGAATCCTCATCTGAGCAGGTTTTCCTTACTTCGGCAAGGCAATCCAATGGAAAGATTTAGTCACTTCAGATACTGACTCTACCCGATATTACAAGAAGAGGTCTACCGCTTAAACCTACCTCAAATGTATGCACCAGGTCAGCATTATCCTCCACATCCACCACGGCAAGGTCGAGGTTGTTGAGCGGCTCTATCAGCTCCTTGAGCTTCGGAGTCAGAATCTTGCAGGGCTCGCACCAGTCCGCGTGGAAGTTCACTATCACTGGCTTGTCACTGTTCATTACCTGGAAAATAAATGGATTCGTGATACATGAGATCCTTTAGGACCGCACACGAAGGTTTTTTACGCTCGGTGTAAAGCTCATAGCACATGTGTAAGCACTGCCCTTTTTTTGGGGGTGGGAAATCATCCAATGACTTCCCACGCTCTGGGTGGAGCAGAAGAGAGTAAGGGAGTGTCAGACTTTTACGAACTAAAACCCATCCATGTTCCTTCCTTAGCCCTTTATCCCGCTTACCCATAAGCACTGCTGTCAGCCCTGGATCGGCATTTCCTTACATACTTTTGATTAAAGCCCGACCGCGTAACTGAGACCGTTCTATATATATCTAATTACTTATTACTAATTACATACCCACACACACACACACACACATACACACACACAAACACAGATACACGCTCACACACAAATACACATAACAAGTGAATGTAAATATATTTTCTTTACATATTATTCCCTTAACGCTCGGGTAGATCGACAGTCTACTATAACATTATGGCATTAATGTTTTAATGAATCACTGTCTCTTAAGATACAGGTTACCTAGTTTGAGAGGCAGGGTTTTCCTTATTGTGCACAGATTTAAGTTCCTAGATTGTACTGTATCGTGTTACTACCAAAGCTCTTTTAAATTGTCTTTATTTTACACTGTCAAATCTGTATTTTTTGTGAAATAAAGTTATTATTATTATTATTATTCTTGAGGCAGCTGCGTGGCGTGGGAGGGGGTATATAATAATAATATGTATAATAATATCCATGGACATTTCACACAACGCCATATAGTCCCAAGCTAAGCAACCTAATGCTTCTGTTATGGTAACGAGATGGCTGATAAACTACTCACATATATTTTTTTTGTAAATACATACATATTATAGATAGAAACGTGGATACGACGCGCGAGCTCACGGATTCGTCAACTTGTGACAACTGTCACCCCTCCCGCACCGTGCAAATACCTCAGGAACGCTCTCAGTTAAGCAGTCGAACTATAGCTGACCCCAATCCGAGGCGATGCTATCAGGATGCTTGTAACTGTGCGATGCAGTATGGAGTTTCATAGAAAGAATTGTGAACGGTTCGAGTTGAGAAGATGCTGATTGGGAGAAGAGCTAAACGTGTGCGTTAAGATTAACGCTCGTCGACGCGTGGAATACGCTGCTATATTTGAAGAAGCAGCGTTAGTTAGTGCGGTAACGTTTTTGTTGCGTTATACGGCGTCCTGTTAAAAAACCTTCGCGTGCATTGAATAATTGCCTGAGAAAAGGGGTTGAGAAAGGCGGCGTATGTGAATTATTGCAACTGACCGCAGTATTGCATGCCTTCTAAGATAATTTACTTTATTATCAATCAATAATAGCTTTATAATAGGAGCTCGAGGCTAAGTAATAACAGCCGCACGGATCGATCCATCAGGTTAAGCTATGCTTGCCAGGGTTGGTCTGTGGATGGGTTCAGATATCGAGACTCCTCGGAAAGCACGTTAACCCGTTGGTCGCGTCTGTCATTCGTGGATCTTTGACAGTCGTTACGGGTAGTCACAAGCCCGAAAGACTGACAGCCAGTCTTACTAAGGGGTATCGTATTACCCAGTTACAGACTGGGTTGTGGAGGTCAGATAGGCAATCGCTCCATATAAAATAGTAGTATTTAGCTGCATTCCGTTAGACTGGAAGCCGACCCCAACATAGTTGGGAAAAGGCTCGTCAGATTGATTGATCAATCAATAATATAAAATAATTAAATAATTACTCCTTAGATTGTCGTTTTGGAATCCATTGAGTGGCCTATATTCAGGATGTAGCAGAATTGATACGGTGGCCTAAATCTATTGACAGTCATGAATACTGTATTATATAACAAATATTGTGCTTTATCAGTCACGTAATTTTACTATATTCTTATCATGTCGGAATCTAAGCCTCGTAAAATTACTACTATATGATAAAAACGTTACATATTTTGTAGAATTTAGTAGCGATTACAAAAAGCGAAAACTACTACCCAATTTTTCGTTGTCCCTGGACTAGTATGAGCGAAATTAAAAAACAGAATACATACTTTTTTTTAAATGATTCACATCATGGAAAATGTGACATCATAGAACAAGTCATGAGGTCATTAATGTCTTAGCAGTGATGACATCAACTAAGTTACCTATATAAACTTCACAATGGTAGTTATACTGATTTCATAGTAGGTACAGTCACGAGCACCAATATGTATACACTGAGCAACTTTAAAAAAGTGATTTTCTCCTTCTGCATTTGTTGTAATTTTATGTTCTTATAGTATTTGGGAACCCATACTAATATGAAATTGGTTCCATTATCACAAAGTTATAGTTATTTCACGAGAAAACCGCTTTTGAATGTTTTTAAGTGTATATTGGTGTAACCTACCTTTGTTTCTATTATTTTTCAAATTTTGTATTTTTGTGTTGTCACACGACTTCGCATATGACTATGTACCATTTCCAAGATTTAGAAGTCAAGAAGTCTTAATTTTGTTTGATAAATTAGTCATTAACATTTCAGTACATACCTTATTAACAAACTCATCATTATTCTTAACTAATATAGTCTCATTATGTACAACTGATGTAGATATCGGGCAGGCTGCACGTTTCAAGCTCGCTAAACGTCTCATAGGTGACCGCAAACTCTGACATATTGCATTCGACATTATTACTGAAACAGAAAGTGTTTTAATACATTAGTATTTCAGAGGCCATATAGATTACTTTGTATTAAACAATATTTCGTCCAGAATTGAATATTAAGATAATTATATAAGTTTCTAATAAGGACTTGTTGAAAGATATGTGCACCAAAATCATAACTTTACTACTGATTAATAGAAAAAAATAACTCTGATATAGTATAATTAAAATATTTACTTCCACAAAAATGTCTATACAATCATTTCAAATGTGTATGCATCAAGCAGTGTAGAGGCATGCAGTTTAAAATTAGACAATGTCTACCAACAAATTATTATTTTAAGGTCCACCAAAAGAAAAACTTTTGAATCATCATTCAATAAATATATATCTAACCTAAAAAACCTGATTAATATAGAGATGTCAAACCTTTATTAAATAAATAAATACATGAACCTAGTGACCCAAACACAGTCAAGACGGCCATTATCAATGATTCATTCAACCCAAGTTTATCTTTTTAAACAAACTCAGTAACAAATTGATTAAATAGAGTATTTACTGCAACAGCCATCTGATAAAGGCCTATTTATACAAGGTTGATTCAGAACATTACATTCACACAACCGTGTAGACTAGTTAGTAGCTAGTACATAACCTATATCCAACGCACAACTTTAACTTTTAGGTGCATGAGTCAAGTGGAAGGCATTTCCTCCACAGATGTGATCTTTGGAACGAATTGCATAAGCCTCCTGATTCACAAGCTTCCATAGCCTACTTGGGAAACCTTAAATAGACTTTGTACCCAGTAGGCCACAGCTAGGACAACTTCTACGAGTGGGGTTTCATGGATGGCTCAGATCTCTGATGTGTATGTGGCGTCTCTTCACAGACAATGGTTAACCTCCCATCTTGGACCGCATTTCCTGTCACCTGCACAGATGAGGACCTGCTGCCTCAGCAAAAGGTATTTGCGTTGCTGTATTTTGGGCCAAAGAAATTTAAAAATTACCTATGCTTTTTCATGTTATTTTTGCCTTTTACAGCAACAGTATAATTTGGATTTCTAACATCTTTGACTTTAAACTAATTTGAAGGGCTGGTATTTTTTTTTTGAGTCATCTAATGACTTCTCCCGCTCTGGGTGTGAGGAAATCACTTAATTTTTTTTTTATATTTCAGCACTAACCATTATTTTTCAGTAATTCTTTATCAAATATTTTTATTTTTCTATTTTTTTTACTTCTCAGACAGTCAGACAGTATTTAAGTTGTAAAAAGGTATACCTACATATTTTATTGCATAAGTACACAAAAATTAAAATAAATGTAATTTTACAAAGAAATTGGTGCACATTTCTTTCTTATATCTACAGTTGCCAAATAACAACTGATGAATGACATGTTCACAGATGTTTAAACATGACATATATCATACATTTTGCTTGTGATCCTAAGATAAATAACAGCTACGTGCAGATGTTAAGGTAGGCATTGTGAAAATTATAATGATAACAATGATAGCTTGTATTATGTACATAATTAATTATGTAATGTACACTTGACAATGATGAGATTATAACTTGAACTACATAAGTGAATGTGTTAGGTTTCATGCATGATGAGTTATAAAATAAACATAGGATCTATGATTCTAGCCTAAATAGAAAACCTTTCTAGAATAATCCCCATTTAATTTAAGCTCTCTAGAGTTAGTCCTACACTATACATCAAGTAACTTACATGAAAGAACTGTATGATACAAATTAGAACTGCATGATAAACAAAAAAAAACACAACAAAATTGCAACCAAACGAAGAACTTACCAAAGCAGACTATTAGAAACTCCTTACTTTACGAGTTTGGACGGGCACAAGACAAACATGGGCAAAAGAATACAGAGCGCCGATTACCGCACTAATGACCAGAAACACGAGGAGCACGATTCGCGGTACGTACAGCGTGTCGTAAAAATTGGCACTGCTCGAATTATACGACTCGCCTTTTGGCAAACATACCAAAACCAATGTTATTAGTGAAGTTACGATCAGAGCAATTTTTCCAATGCTATGACCTGTACGCACCGATACCCAGCATAACATCAACGTTACACACCATAACATCGTCAAGAAATACAACCCCACGCCGAAACTATTCATGTCTTTTACAGTAAACAAAGCGGATAGACGATAGTCAGTAAAAATAGTTTGATGATCATGCAGTAAAGATTAATGGAATTACTCTTGTTACAGAAGACGGCACATGTATATTAGTTATAATAGCTCCCCGCAAAGCAGTTATATCTTGCTTTTCTGTTTAATTGAAATGATAAAAACCTGGATAGTATTTTAATTTTCACAAGATCACAACCACTCTCTGCCACAGTTTGACAAATTGTCATGAAATTGTCATGAGCATGACGAGTGACGACCGACTGACGATGACGTTTGGAAACGATGACACATTGTGACTTTTTTTTTACTTTCTTGGCTTTGGAAACTGAGTCCTTGAGTCATGCATTCATTCATTGGGATTATGTAAAACAGGAAATTGATGATTGACCAATAAAACGCAGAGAACTCTAAGATTATTAACTACATTACAAATTACCTTATAATTTAATTAATTGATTCCGTTAGCTAAATTATTGTAACCGTTTTTCTCTTACTTATCCAAATAGGACCCTTTTCACACTTGCATTTCTCCTGCGAATGTGATCGTTTAACATAAGAGGCACAGCGGCACCTTTAATAAACAAGCTACATAATCCATTTATTTCCTCTAACTATAACGCTTTTCGTGTGTGCTTGTGTGGCCGCGTTGATCTCCAAATCAAATCAAATCATTTATTTATTTGTAACCAAACTAGCTACGCATAACTAAAAGACTTAAAATATTAGTAATAACTAAGTACAAGTTTATAAAACGGAAGGGAAAAATACAAACATCCGAATTGAGAACCTCCTCCTTTTTGAAGTCGGTTAAAAATTTAAATAAATCAAATGGCAGCAAAAAATTCGTTCACATCGCTGTCAGCTGGAAATGTTCTCAAAAGGCTGGCACCATAGCCGCGTTGTATGGCAATGCTGATTTTTTGACCAACAATCGACCAGTCCTTTGGCAACGTGAAGAGTCGACTTGGCGATGTCTCGAAAAACATAGTGGGCACTCATACCCCATGACCCTAGTGTTTCAACCCCAAACGGCTCGAACATATAAGTCCCAATCAGATTTTGACATGGTATTCAACATTTTAGGGAATTAATTCCGTAAGATTTATGTTTATAATGTTTACAAACTAAACAACAACATCAATAAAAAAAAACAACAACAACATAAACACAATCATGATAGTAAAGGAATACTCAACAGAGTTGGCACTACACCACAGACTACTTTAAAATCATTGGACATCGCCGGGACGAATTTTCAGTTTGACCGCACCCAACCTCTCTTCGCTACAACAGACTGCCAGGTGCACCACCACTTAGACCCTAGCTAGACTGTCGCTACTTGCTCTGCGCATACGTTTATCGATCGCCTACGCAATAGAAATGCTAGTGTGAATAGGCTCTAAGCTGTGGCTGTGGACGAACTAAGTTACGTTTTATTAATGCGTCTGTACTTACTTGTTGTTTAACTGTTTTTAATATTAAAAAACTGCAATAAAATAATTTATTTATTTGAAGATTGTTAAAATAAATTATTTATATCTTTCAATAATTTTTTTGTACTGAATAACTGCAACTTTTAATTTAAATCTGTTTCCTACGTTAGATAATTAAACGTATTCAAGATTACAACATGTGTGCATGAGCTTCAAAATCGTTTTGACATTTATGTTGGTAGCATTGGCAAAAGTGAATTTTCTAGTGCTGTGTATTGCTGTCAATAATTAGAAAGGTGAGTGATTTTTGTAGATTTTCCTCAAGATTTTCATGTTAGATGTGTATTTTCTTCTAGCTTTATTCCTTAGCTCTATGTGCATAATAAATGTACGTGGGTAAAAGTCGACAAAACAACGAAATAACCGTAAATTTGTAACGCCATTTTCCGCTTCGGAGATCTATTCTAATGTATTTTTTATAATAAGTTGCCGTGACTAAGCTATTGGATTTTATTAGCTCTGTCAATGTTATAAAAAGTTTTCTCTTTGCTATCTTGTGAGACAAAGTATGTTTCGGGGATTCGCAATATTTTGATTACTTATTCATTTCTGATGACTAATCTTGCTAACAAGGTCCAATTTTGCGAGGGCATCTAAACGCCAGACGTTTACATTGTGAAGTTACTGACCTACTATTGATTAGTGTTAATTGTCCAGCCCTTTCGCAAAGGGTAATTACTTTAACGCCCTTTCCAAACCACTTGACATTTTGTTTTGATTTCAATGCAGGTGTTGTGGTGATGAGACACGACGACGGTTTATCACAGATAAAATTACCTATCATAAAATATGATATCACATTTCTATATTGCAAATTGTGGGTGTTTTTGGTAAAAAAAATCGAAAATACTTCTACCCCATTTCAAGATGCAAGATAAAGATATTATTATCTGATATATTATATGATATATTTAATTTTTTTTGAATAATGTTTAATTCTGCAATACTTTAATGGTGCATTAGACTATGTATTTCCATGAGTTTCCAGACTTATTATAAAAGGCACTTAAAGTCAGGTGAGTATTTCTCACACTCATGTGAACAACCAGATGTATAGAGTATTAAAAATGCATGCAGCAAACCCGCTTGGTAATAAGTATCATAGCATGTAGCATTCTATAGTTTCTTATCTATGGGAAAAAGAAATGATATTATGAAATATAGCTACTTAACATTGTTACATAAAGACAGTAAACATTAAAGTTGAACCCAATGATAACCCTGTTTCTACATAATTTGTGCAAGACATCTAGCGGTAACATGATATTAAAATATTATGATGTCATGTGTGATGCGGGGTGTGCCTTGTGTCATAATAAAATATGTAAAGTTGTGTCTACATGATCCAGTCTATGTTTATTAGAATATTTTGCTAAAGTCAGACATTAATCTGCTCTCTGGACAAAAACGGCATTAAAATATAAACAGAAACAAAAGACTACAGTAAAATTTACAACTGTCTATGTACTGATTAATCTCTAGCACTTGATGATCTATACAGTACATAAAGGCTATGTGATATTGGCAAAATGATTGTCCTCCTTTAAAAAAAGCCTTAAATGGACAGGTGAAGTGAGAAGTAAAATGTCTGTGACCCTAAAACATACCAAGGTATTAAAACCTTATTCTAACACCTCTAAGCTAAATCAGACCTGCATAACACTGGCAGGCAGCCTATTAAATATGGAGAATGTTACAGAATTTTGTTAAGTGGCTACAAACCAGTTCCACTAAATATATACACACTCAAGTTTGACCTTGACCCAGCGTTTTATTTCTACACATGCTTAGTATCTTGTTGACTTAGTCTCTGTCTTACACAAAGGTGTTTTAGGTACATTATTATGTAGGTATTGATACAATAGTACAAGATCTTGTTGTAATTGATAAATACAATTTTGTTTTGTATGATTGACATTTTTTATCATAATTATTATCTTTAAAAAGCTTGAAACTTAAGACCATATAATTATCATACTATACCCCTCTGTTTACTACATACTCTCTCTTATTTTACTACATAACAATAAAAACCTATATAAAACATAATGATCTTTATTAGTTTGTACTACAAAACTAATAAAAACCTTATTATAACTACTATACCCTCTACAGCTTAGGTAACACTTCTTTATGGTCCATTCATATTATGGCCCATAGACTACAGCACAATGCAATGAGTATTTAATGAAAATTCATTGCACTGACCCAGTTTTTTTTATTAAGAAAAGTAGTGTGGTTTGTAAATAGTTATTTAGGAGACAGGCATTTGGTTTATTTTTATGGATTACATTTTGTGGTGGGGCCTTGGATCTTGTTGAGTTTACAATGAAAGGTCCTGGTGTTTATCAAATTGTTTTGAGATAGAAGCCCTAGTACAATGGAATTTTCCTGTAGTCCACATGTGCTAATAAACAACCACAAAATGAGTCTTGTTTGTTTGGTCTAAGCTAAATGTATAACTAATGCAATGCTAAACAGCCTAATGTATAGCTGAAAGGTCCAACTCAGTGTTAACAAAGTTTAAGATCACAATAATCTTATTATATGATTAAGAATGCGCCGATATAATTTAATTATGCAATACACATCATCATCGTTCTCCTGTCCTAATCCCAATTTATTTGGGGTCGTCGTAACATGCCTTTTTCTTCCATACTACTCTATTAGTCGTCATCACGGTAGTCACTCCCTTTCTGGCCATATGATCTTTCACACTAAAGATCATCATCATCCTATTAATTATAATTTGTAGAGATTTTTTCGTTTATTGCTGCATCTCATTTTCAATGGTCAGTGGATTTGAAAGCAAACACTTTCTATAATGAGCCCTTTGTGATAGAAAGATCTCTCGCATAACTAAAACGACCTTGTCAGTAATGAGAGTAAACCTTTATAAAAATTGTAGGTATAAAATATACAGTGAAGAAATAAACTGACATCGGATCAGTATCGCGGTAAAAAAAGTACCTGGTTGGACCTGTGCCAATGTTTTCACTACAATAGTTGTGTTTGAGTCATACCCCGGTGTATTACCTAACTAAAATACTGAAGCAGTAGTGCAAACAAATTAGAATTTGTAAATTATTGCCTTGACTTTGTTTAATAATAATTAATAGCTTTTACCCGCGCCTTTGCCCGCGTTTGATTCGCTAATTATCCCACGGGAAGGAACGTAATACTGGGATAGAAGTCCCAGAGTCCTAAATCAAGTCATGGTCTACCTGTGTGCTTTTCATCGAAATCCGTTCAGCTGTGAAAAGGTAGCAGACAGACAGCGCCGCTTTCGCATTCAAAATATCACAATCTGAGACAAAAAATAGGTTAATGATCTGGAAACTAAAATATATAGTGCCTAGTGCCACTACGACTTGATATGCCATGGTTCTAAATGAACATGAAATATACCGTGAAGAGATAGACAGGCAAAAATGCCCGTATTCCAATTGATTGGGGATTCGTCGCGGGAATTACAGACAATGGTCAGACAGAACTGTGATTCGGAAATTCTGGTAGGATCGATATCTACAGACTGAGTTGAGTTACAAGACGTGAATCCGTCTCGATAGAACACCGAATAGTGGCGCGCAACATTAGGTTCTGAGGGGTTGTATTTGTGAAAAGGTCGGTTTAGTTAAACTACGGCTACATTGTTGCGATAATGCGATCTATACTTCGCACGCTCCCTCCCTCTCGCATACCGTTCAACGTCTCTGTACAAAAGAGAGTGCGCGAAGTGTAGTTCGCATTTGCTGTTAGCATTAGACCAAACGACCACTCACCCATTCCACTAAATTCTCGGTGGAAGGAAACAACTTAAATATTTTTTGGTTGGTTACCCATACTAAAATATCAAGAAAAGAATACTGTTTCTCCGTTTCTCGTTTTCAAAGTCAAAGTCAAATCATTTATTTCAAATAGGCACAAGTAAGGCACTTTTGAACGTCAAAATGAACAAGAAATAGAATTGATTCTAGTCGCCCCTTCCAAAAGGTAGTTTCGTGTGGAGAAGAATGGGCAAGAAACTCCACCGTTACTCTTTTAAAATGTTTTACAATGTTTTGTATACATGAATTATAACAGTATATGTGTTTGGACAAAACACACCTTTTTTATTCTATCCTGCTACGCTCCTTCTCAGGCTTCTTTCTATTTTCATTTATATCATCCAATTTACTCCGCGCATTAAGTTTTGAGGGTATTTATATAACACTAAAACACTAACAAGCGTCAATAGGGTCGAGTAGGTCTTGTTTATTAATATATCTGGTACCTTTCAGTAACAATGGTTAGTTCAATTGAATAATTCAGTGACTCAGAAGCTGAATCCATTGTTAATTAACCTAGGTTGTAAGAACTAAAAGTGATGTAACTCGGAAAACCTGCCTAGAAATCGTCTAGAAATAAAGCCTGATACAGTCGAGAACTTCAAATCCATAAAAGTTGCATAATTTTTTCTTCAATGTTTGTATGCCCCAGGTAAAAAAATTGCATCGTGTAAAAGAGTCTTTGTTAGCGTATTGCGCACTGATTAATACACTAATAATATAGCTGTTCGCGCTAGTCTCCGGAACTTCCCGTCAGATTTGACAAATTCTTTTTTATTTGATTGACCAATTCTTGAGAAGGGCTATATACTACTTAACATCACGTTAGCACGACCATTAGGAGCCAACCAAAAAGAAAAGAAGAAATCAGAAAGACCGCTACAAAAAAAAAAACTGCGCGGCCAGGTGACGCGATGGGACGGGGTGGGTCGGAGGTACAAGAAATTTCACGCGGCCCAAGTCCCGGGCAGAAGTTGGGTAGGTTCTTTTAAAAAAAACAAAAGAAAAGATCTAATAAAGCATGCGTATACCATCTCATTCGTTGAGAAGACACTTGTATCAACTCCGTATCCGATGTCCTTTGTACGTAGGACGGAACAATGCACATTACGAAGGTACGCGACGCGGCGCCCGCGCAGGGCTGCGGTGCCCTCGCACAGAGTTCACGGTCGCGCACGCAACGCCCGGCGACAATGACAATGTACGGAGACCTGGGGGCCAATCGCGCTAATTTCAAACGTCTGCAAACGTATACGATAACGTTATGGTTCGATTGCGACAGTGGTTAGGTTTCGATTCAGCTGTTCTGGATTTTGGTATTGCGTTATAAGTTCAAACGCTAACCAAAGTTGGAACGTTGCGTAACGTCAATTATTAGTGATGCCCTTTTAGTTTGTGAATATCCGAGCGTTTAGTAATAAATTTTGACGTGTGCACCTCTAGTTTTGACAGCTGAAAGCGCGAGCACTTGAACTTTTGAAGAGGTAAGCAAGATTTTACATAAACATTCAAAGATTTATAGGTACCACTTATAAAGTTGGACAGCCACTTTCATTGAAAGTTTACGGGACAGATCTTGATATGGTTTTTTGCTATTTCATGTTTCAATGCGGGCTGGTTTTATTATATTATGTACATCAAATTATTTGTTAGCATATCCCTTTGCTTTTTCTCCATCACTTGCATCTGAATAAAACTATATTATGTGATAATGTTTATGTTTGACCACACTTATTTAATGTAAAAATGACAAGGCGTTAGAAATACAAATTTTATTAGCCTTTATTCACAAACAGCACGAAAAACAGAATAGAATATACTGCAGCCTTAAACTAGAAAAATAATGGGATTCAATAATAATTAGATCTAACATGAACTAGGATAACTCAAACTCAAAGCATTTATTTCAATTTAACCAATTACAGGCACTTTTGAATTGGCAAAGGGTCGGTCAGTCAGAAAGATGAAGCTAGTTGCCCATTCCAAAACGTAATGCAAGCCTTGGTAATAATGTTCCGGAGTATCTGGCCTTGGTTCTGAGATGGGTGTCATCATCGTGGGTCTGAGGGTACCCCAAGTCTCCTGCAATAACCAAAAATGAATTAAAATAAAAAATAATTACAAAATGTATCATAAGATTGCAACATAAATATACTCAATTTAAACATACCCAAAAGATGCAAATCTTCTCCATGATTAATGTGTAGTCTCTCTATATAGCCATTGAATGGATGGTTGGCCCAAACAACACTATCATGTGTGGACCCAGGGTAACTCGCATCCACACATAATATATTTAAATAAGAATCACATATCTGAAAAAAAAAATAATGATATGAACTAGCACTGACAGGAGAACAAAATTATAATAATACAATTATACTCACTATCATAACATGTATTGAATGGTATCCTTTTCTATTAAAAAAACGTTCTTCATGTTCAGCAGGACATACAATTGCAACATGGGTTCCATCAATACAACCTAGCTGGCATTTTGAACTTGTGGTAAAAACTGAAAATAGTTATTATATATTATATGATTATGTACTTAAATACTTGAACATGAGTTTTACAATAGAATATCTAAAACTAGCTTTCCCCCCGTGGTTTCACAGTTGGTTACTGCTCTGCACCAGAGGGTCTTAGTATGATTTTATTTAGCCTATGACACTCACAAATAATGTGACTTTCTATTGGTAAAAGAATTTTCAAAATCAGTACCTAGAGATTATCCCCTTAAAAACCTCACAAAATTTACCTCTTTATAATATTAAATATCTAAAATAAAGACTTTAATTATGCTACTTACTCTCTTTTAACTTGTCCCCTCTCACATTGTTTGAATGGAAAAGCTATATATTTGTTCAATACTGCCGGATTGTTCACGGCTGTTGTTACTTGCCGGATAGCTTTTGAAACACTTCCCTGGGAAATAAAATGGTTCCTGCTGTCTCCAACTATGGTCTGATAGGACCCAGAAGCATAAAAAGGCCAATGCAACCAAAATCTAAAACAAATATTCAGGTTATCTATTGATGCACACACATTGAACTTTATTATTTGTCTAATTTGTGGTTATTTTTATAGAACAAAAAAGGTTTATAGTACAAGTGATAATGATGTTTATCACTTTATAGAGGACACTCCTTACCTTGGTTTCAACATCCAAAGCATCAGACGTAGGACGGGTGGCATATGAGGAGTCAGCTTGGAAATTAATTCACGGGTTAATTCTTTCGTGAGTCTATATCTCTTCACAAACTGTCGATCACTGTATGAATCACAACTAAGTCTAGCTTTTAAGTTTTTCCTTTTGGTTTCGGCTCGAGCCACCGCTACATCGTATTCATGAGATTTCTCCAATAAATCTATGTAGGCGTACATGGTAATGTTGTTATTTTTGCAAGTTTTTCACTCAGAATCACTTAACAACAAAGACAAAACACTCCAACGATGCAGTAACGATCATAAAAAAGTAGCGTCCTATCAACTTATACGTTTGACAGTGGTAACGTTCCAGCTACGATCGCGGTGCGTCTCAACTTGCTGTCAAAATTTTAGCGCGATACGAAACGGTCAAAAAGTTGTGTTATGGTAGCGGTTCAGTTGCGATTTCGTTGAAAAAAAATAGCGCGATTGAGCTCCAGTTCCCGCGACAAGTGGGCGAACGAACGCTGCTAAGGTTGGGGTTTTCTTTAAGTGAACTCATTTAAATTTAAAGCGTTGGATACGGAAGTACAAAAGGGTAATTTAATTATTAGCAGAAGTAATTCGCCATTCCCCCCTGCAATTTTTCTATTTATGGTGCAGCATCACTCCTAATTGAGGTCAATCAATCAATCGTCATTAATTCCCTAATCTTAAAGTTCGTTTGATAAGGGGACCGTACTAAACTTAACGGTCAATATTTGTCTCCATCATATCCTAGTTCCAAACGTCCAACAGTGTCCACAGTTAAAAATAAAACATGATAATGAATGACACAATTGAAGAATTTCAATATAGAAAGTTCCTAGGGATAACAATATACACACAACACACGTTGACATTGGGATAGTTTGTTTTTAATAACCACATTTCGCCATGTTTTAGTCCCATGTAATTATGGTCGAGCCTGTTGCCATCAACCAAGCACAAATCCAGACCAGACCCAAATCCTGAGAAATTCCTGATGTTAAAATCCCAATAACAATTTGCCCGACCAGGGAATCGACCCCAGGACCTGATGACCAACGAGCACGTAGCAAAAGTTCGACTAAGTATTACTATAATTAGGAGCACGACCTATGAGCGTCGCTAGTTCGTGGCTAAAATAATATGGTTGCCTATTATTTGAGAAGAGACATGCCAGGGGGCCGACCACCGCCCTTATCTCAGAATTATATTTTAATAGAAGAGGTGGTTGCTCAAATCCTGTTCAGTATTTTGTTATAAAACTTTCAATACTTACAAACCTATTATTACATACCTATGTACGAATGAATGAGCATAATTTAAATACCCATTAGAATAAGGAGTGCTTTATCTGAACAAGTTCTCCCATTAAAAAGCATGCATGGTTTAAAATATACCGCACTTAATCATTATAACACTTGAAGGGAAACAATTTGTCCGTTCGACACAGCTTGATGGACTTGATTATGTAGTGAAGACGACAATGCATCTATAACTAAGAGCTATAAAAACGCCATTAAATTACCGTGGAGTAATTTATGGTGCTAATACATTGCAACGATGCACGGCTATTTGCGAATGCGAACCATTTCTTCTTTTTTTTCCCGTCCGTCGTCTGTCTGCGCCGTCTAAGTATCGGCCGGTTTCAGCCTATTGAATCGATTTAAATTCGCATTTGTATTACGGTCGGGAGTACTGGCCTTGGATGTATCAGCAACGAAGGATGTCTGGTATGTTAAGGTAATTGACTCCGCTAGTAAGTACGGCTACCAATTCATGAGCTCTTGAAGTCTTGACCATATTTCCTGCAATTACGGAGATAGAAATTGTTGTGGGCAATCATAAATCAAGTCTTCTCATTTTACAATGATTCATCGAATGGTTAATCAAGCTACAGTTAGCAGAACAGTATTTAAAGTAAGAATTTCTATTCCACTTTATTGATTTTTATCGCAATGAAGTCGTAACATTTGCAGCTAACCAATATGATTTGCAAAATTGCTTCGCCTTGCTTATAGGGAATTTTACAGTCAAGTTCTGTATCGAACGATTTATTACCACAAATCTCATTTTACTAACAGCAAAGTAGATTTTTTTGCTTGCTTAAAGTTCAAGTAGATATATTTTATGTAAACTACATGAAGCATGTTTTTTCCGCATGCGACATTCCCAGGTTACTTGCGTTAATTCGGTCCCCGTCTTTTGGTAATGGAATGTTGTTCCATTCTTTTAGTTCCAGGTTTTGTCCCGTGTTTTAACCTTGACCTTCTGAAAAGAATCCGACGACGGTCTCTGAGAAATGAATGAAATATCTGACCTTTTTATGGTTGGCTACCTTTTGTTCTGGAATTCTTCCGCGCATTGTTGTTTCATGCTTTCAACTTTTCTTTTTGACAAGTGCTTTTATTTTTGATGTTGCTCAGGGAACTATTCTCAGGTCTGGTAAATAACATACTAAAGGACCATGGGCAAAAATGTATGAAGCCTAGGCTCACCCACCAACAGAGATGAGACCACTTTGAATATACTTGTAAAGCACTAAGTATAAAGATTTAAACTCATTTTTGCGAAGAATCCATGGGGTTATTTTGCTATAAATATTTTTCTCCGACCATAAATAAACTAAAATTCTGAAAAAAGTAGTGCTGTTATGGCATTGTAGGTTTTGTTATTGAACATCTTTAACTAGTTTTAATTCCAGGTTTAATGTATAAGTACATAAAAATATAAAACAGCTGCTAACAGTTAAAATTATTTTTATTAACATTTCAATAATAATGTCGTCTAAATATCCTGCCGGTGGATTAAATGTTATGTGCCTGCCTTTTTTTTTTTTTTTTAAGGCTGAGAAATCATCCAATGACTGCTCCCGCTCTGGGTGGAGCGGAAGGGAGTGTCAGACTCTTACTGACTAAAACCCATCCATGTTCCTTCCGTAGCCCTTTATGTTCCGGGGTAGCGGTAACCCTTTCGGACAATCCCGCTTACCCGGCAGGCTTGGCCCTGAGGGGCCCCTTCATATGCTGACATCTCTTTGAGGCGTGCGTGGAACATATACGCGCCGTACGGCACGGGTCTGGTGCTGATCGGACGGTGAGTCACCCATTACTCACCGTCCGCAGGCCCGCGCCTACGGTGGCCGGGAGTCGTCACGTGGCTCCCAACGCCCGGGACGTCTCCTGCGGCGGCTGGGACGGGAGGACCTTTCTCTCTCCCATCCCGCCACCTCCTTCGCGAGCATGACTTTTTCGCAGAAGGAGGTGACTGCCTCCCACTCCCTCTCGCCCCGGACCATGGCTTGCACCAGGGCCGGGCGCGAGAGGTCGCCGCCGCCGATCGCCTCTACGAGGACACGGCGGTGCTCCGCCCATGCGGGGCAGGTTTGCACCGTGTGCTCTACCGTGTCCTCTGGGCGATCCTCGCAGTGGTGACACCCGGGCGTTTCCTCCCGCCTGATGATGTGCAGGAACCTCCCGAAACATCCATGTCCGGTGAGGACCTGCGTCAGGCGGTAGGTGAGGGCGCCGTGACGCCTCTCTAGCCACTCCTCAAAGAGGGGCCTTACCGCCACTATCGTGGCGTGCCCTTATGTGCCTGCCTAACCCTAGATACCATATTCCCTAGATATATATAGGCGCATCTATTGTTTACCACTATTTTAAGCATTTTAAGAATGAGTTTATTGTTTCAACAAGTTTTACGACTCCTAACAATTGTCTTTTTCCACAAAACCTATTTAGGTGCATATCTTTTTTCTGCAATGGAATTGAAGGTGGTGCCCATAGTAACAATTTTAGTACAAACAAAATCCTTCACAACGGTATATGCTATGACTCTGTTGGACACTGAGCCCAATTTGACTCATGGTCCTTTTTTAATGTTTTCTAATCTTCTAAGTAACTTTATTTTTAAGTGTTTAACTTTTGCTGCAGTTGAATTAGATATAGTGCTACTTGTACCTATCACCTGAATTTTATTCTAGTGCTTTTTAGGTGCACGTTTTCTCTAAGAAACAAAGAAATAAAAGCTTATTAAAAAGGGAAAGTAATGGATGTATTAGAAAGGCTGAAGATGTGGCCCAATTTTCTCCGTTAGCTTCTAATTCAATTATTTCGTTCATTTAGGCCACCTGCCGTTTTCTGAATCACAGCCTATTGCTTATCGAGCTTTTATGTAAGTGATGATTCACTTGAGAATGTTTTTTAAAAGTTTTTGTCTATATAAAGAACGTCTAGACTGAATCTGTTATAGTCGAGTTGATCTAGACAGGTAATTTAAAAGTAAGATGTAATCATTCTCCCTATTTGAGTTTTAAAAAGATACTCGTTTGGTAGTACTTTTAATGTAAAATTTTATCCGCCATTATCTTAAAACAGACGAAATAGTTGAAAGTTTGGTACTTCTATTTTGAATATAACTTTGAACATAATTTTAATGAGAAACCGAATTGCTTATCTTCTATCTTCATTTCTAAACTTATTAGTTACTCGATCTTCACTATCATCATCTCTGACATTAAGTTTGGCATTCATTACTTTCATTTTTATCAAGATAAAAATGATCTCCGAGTAAAAGAATTTGATATATAATAGAGTTATTAAAATCGACGTGCATAATGGCACCAACAGCTATATTATTATTGCTCATTGTATTATCTGCAATTTCCCGTGATCTTTAAATCTGACACGGTGGTATTAACTTAACCATTACTTGAGTATCAGAATTTCTATATTGTTCTCGGTACGATTATTTTATTATGCTGTTAAAAATACTTCCTTTATAGCTTTAGGTGTAGACTTGCGCTTATCAATAAAGTGTAATGGTTTCATCCAGTCTGACTCATCGCAGCTCAGTCTGATTGCCTGTAAAATGCAAGGAGATTGTTTGTTTTGCATGAGGTAGTATTCTGTGAATCACGTTTGGAAGAAGGAAAGTTATGACTGTATTATTAACAACTTCTTTCTAATCTTTTTCATTGCATTGCACACTAGATTTGTAAATTGCTTATTCTGTATCTGTGTCCATGTGCGCATTTATGTTGTTCTTAAATTGAATTCAAAACTTTAATACCGTGACATTTATTACAAGAGGCCAGTATCTTTAATATTTTCTACGGCCCTACTTGCTATGACTTGGGTATGACTTATAAGTGCTTCAATTGTTCCTACTTCCCTTGCCAAATTTTCTTAACAATCATTGGCACTTAATTGTGTTCTGCCTTTGTTCAAGATTTTAAATGCTGCTTCTTTTTCTTTACCGTTGATACATTTTTAGAAAATCCCAGCCAAGGAATAAAGTTTGACTTCGACAATAGGTAATCTAAGGTTAGGTTAATATTTGTAATAGGTTTCTAAATAATAATACGAACAATCGCGCAGCTGTTTATAAATACCAAGCCGAACAGCAGACAATGTCCATGACCGCTTCAGATCACGCAGCGCTCGGGCTGCTATGACTCATGCCCTAGGGTTGCTAGATTTAAACACGATATCTTTACACGTTGTGATGTTAAAAGTTTCACGGCTTATATGGTAATGACTAGTGTTAAAGAGGAAATCTCTGAATTTAATGTGGTTGTCTCAGTTCAGACTGTAAAATTAAATAAAAATAGTTAAAATGTCCTCGGTACATTTTCTCATTCAATAATCCTAACTTCCTAACTAGTGTTATTAATGCGAAATTGAGCTTTTTACGCCTAAACCACTGAAATGATTATCCTAACATTTTGCATAATTAATATAATTATACGTTGTCAGGTACACAGAAATGGACATAGGGTATCTTTCATCGCGAGGAAAACAACAATAACGTTCATATGATAGTAGATGGCGCCACGTGTCTTTCGAATCATGGTTGAATTATATTATTACGATATATACCCGCTCCTGCTTTGCATGGATGCAATGTAGATACTATCGTGCGGGTGAAGTCGCGGGCGAAAGCTAGCACTCAATGTATTGAGACAAAATATTTGAGACTACCTAACCATGGGTATGACTGTTAAGCAGTTCAGCATGATTCTCCTAATTCTCAAAAGACAAATGAATCGGCTTTACCTACCTACCGCTTGTTTGATATGTTAGATCTTCTAAAAGATTTAGATTATCTGCTAGTTGTTGATGATGACCCTGCACGTACAGCACGATTAATACAGCACGATTAATAGCACAGAATTCGTTCCACATGATGCGACGCTTGAAAGCTAAAGTAACATTTTTAACGACAATTAATTTCCGTTTTCAAGACGTGGAAGTTAAATTGTAGCTTGTTAAAAATTTTAATGTCCGTTAATTAAAGAACCTTGCTATTATTTTTATACCATATGAGTGGTTTATTGTAATGGAGTTTAATTCTGAGTTCTATTGTTTGTGTAGGAGACGATTTTCTATCATCATCGTTGCCAACTGAGGCCTCTCTTTAAAAGTATCTGGAACTTACAAGTACTCACTATCATTTGCCTAGCCATTTCCCAACTATGTTGGGGTCGGCTTCCAGTCTAACCGGATGCAGCTGAATACCAGTATTTTACATGGAGCGACTGTCTATCTCAGCCCGACAACCCAGTAACTGGGCAATACGATACCCCTTGGTAAGACTGGCTGTCAGATTTTCGGGCTTCTGACGACCCGTAACGACTGTCAAAGATGTATTAATGACAGCCGGGACCAACGGCTTAACGCGCTTTCCGAGCCACGGAGGAATCTCGGTATGTAAAGATGGTCACCTATCCACGGCCAACCCCGGCAAGCGTACCTTAACCTGGTGGATCGACCTGTGTGGCTGTTAGTACTTAGCCACGAGCTCCTCACTAATGGAAGCAAATTCTTTAAAGGGAGAAGAAGAACTACAACAGCTGCAATTCACAATAAGTCACACCGTCATTAACTTTACCTCTTTACGCGATTTAAAATCTAATAAACGCAGCACCAAGATAAATTAGAGCCTCATAAACGTTCACTTTACGGCCATTGCATGGAAACAAGTATATTTGTAGTGATGCCGCATGTTTCAGTTCAGTGAAATGCATAAATTTCGCTCGTGTTTTCATGAAATTTAATTAAACAAGCACGTGAAATGTTTATTTTATAATTCTGCATGTAAAATTGTAAATACACCTACAGCAAAGTTAATTGCAATGTTCGAAGTCCCGGCGAAATAGGTCAAACGCTCATTGAATTTTCATTTCCGTGAACGAAGCTCCTTAATTTGCGAGCCCTCGGAATCTAAAGCTTTGATTGCTTCGTTCTGCTGATCTCGTTTCGCCCAGAACTAGTTTCCTGTGTTAGAGCTGCAACAGCCGGCAATCAGCGAGCTCTAGTGCAGTCAGTCTCAATTTGCCGATATTATCGGTTCTGCCCTGCATTTACGTTAACTGCACTTAACTTAGTATCGGCAGATCTTAAGGTTTAGAAATGTCGGCCAAGATTATTAAGGTAATTGGTTTGTAATGATGTTCATGTATCTATTAATTATTATTGAGCCTTTGCATTAAGTTTAAGGTGATGTAATTGTAACTTTAATGCTTTGATCTTTGTTGAAGTCTGTAGCCGAATTAGCTGTAAGATATTGGTGTTCGCGATTGGCGACGGCATTTATCGTTTAATATGTGGGTGTCGTAGCAAGCCTGTAACGACCACTGGGAGCCTGGTTGTTTTATTTTTAGCTCAGGACCACACTACGATCTAACGGGTCTAACAACCTGGGATATGCACACTTGTACAAGTGCAGTATAAAATGTTGCACGCGATCGATATAAGCGTTCCAACCTAAAGTTATAAGTTTATAACAGAACAACATGTAGGTTAACACAAAGATGTTCAATAATTCAACGGCAGGGTTCCAATCGATTCGTTCTGTGACGAACGACCGGCTGAATTACGTGATTGAAATAACGTTTCACAGCGAAACGATATAACTATTATAGTTTGTAGTAGTAACGAAATGACAGAAGTAGATGGAACTAATTGTTTTGGTGTTACCGGATTAATCAACCTGTTAGGCTTCGTTACCGCGATTCCTATGTTATCATTGTCTTCTACCAATATTAATTCTGTTTTGTGCAGTGTCTTTGCTCGTCATTATACAAATAGTTATATTTGACGACGAGGATATCTATCATTTGAAGATTCCATACGTTTGGGACATCAGAAAGCATTCAATCACACATTCGCGTTTTACGTTTGGGACATCAGAAAGCATTCAATCACACATTCGCGTTTCTCTTGTGGTATTTTTGTTTGTTTGTCTCTGGAACGAATCGTATTGGCATTTGTAATCTTTTTGCATTGATAGCTCTATTCTTGAAAGTTAAATGCTAGGATTTAACATCACGTTATGTCCCTTAGGAGCCGAGCAAAATCACAAAGAACGCTTATAGAAAACGAAGTAATAGCACGGGCGGGCGATGCGATGCAATGCGGTAGGTCGGAGGCCGAGGGAGTTCTTGGCTGTTATTTTAGTATATTGTGTATCTTACGACTTTCACGCGAACGAAGTGGGCAGAAGCTAGTCTTTGAATTAATCAATGTCAATATTACTTCTTATAACCAAAACACGCTATTTATAATTGGTAAGGGAAAGCTAATCGTCTTGAGAAAAAAGTCGAGTTGCCTTTGTAGCCAGGCCAGCTATTACAAGATAATGGATTTCTATCTACTGTACATTATTGACTTGATATTCGGAGAGAAAGCAATTTCTTTGTTGAGATTACTTCTAGTGAACATGCTGTCAGTATCTTATGGGAATTCAGATTCTGGAATGGACATCTGATAACTGTTGTTTAATGCTAAATCTTATCCTGTTCAATTTTCTTTCTTTACTTGGATTCTGATGTATTTGAAACAATTAATGTTTTTTTTTCAAATCCTTTAGCTTCACTTCTACAAATTTTATTACTTCCAGTCTTTTCTTATTTTGATCTACAACAGACCTTTTTTATTGCAATCAATATTTATTTTTGGCTTCCCAACAATGCCCCAAATATTTCGTCGGCATTTGACTTTTTTTGAACGTATAATTATATACGAGCGATATAAAGCCACCAAAAATAGGTTAAATAAAAATCTTTCTGGGAATCATATTCTATTTTTTTTATCAGTCAAAGAGGTAATGACTTCTTTAACAAGAGATACCTATTGAAATTCAAACAGTGCTTGCCTGCGTATAAAGCGTGTGACTCAGTCATTCGGAGTCAATGAAGTTTATTGAAAGTATTCGTAAATGTATTTATACCTTGTCACATTCTGAATAACTGTCAGCTCGATACATTATTTTCTTTTGTTAACGATGTCGATGTATTGTGCAAACAATAAGGAAGCATTGATGTGGAATGTTTAAATAAAAATATTATTTAAACAGTATAATGAATCCCATCCTTATGTTTAGGAACTATTTCCTTCTCCGAACTCTAGCAATGTCAGGGTTAGACCATAGAAAGGATCTGTGATATTCTTTAAAATTATCTTTTTCTGAAAATAGCATTTTTACAAAGATAATGCAACACAACTTCAATAATATCATTAAACCACATTTAGAACCAAACGGTGCTATCATGTCGGCCTATTTAGATGTGTATAAACACTATATAGTACTTTTCAATCAGCTCTTACAACTTTCACAAGGTAAATATTTTGCTCAATAATAAATAAATTCTTTCATTCTCGGACTGCCAAGAAAAACTATTTTAAAACTAGGCTACAATTAGAGTAGTCTTATTTTAGACGTAAATACGCTTATATTGCTCAACGCTGTACACGTATAACCACTTATAGCAAGAAGTGTGGCATATTTAAAAATGGTTGCTAGCAATCAAGAAATCTTTTGAAAGATGTCTATGTTGAGAAGGAATATCTTCATGTAGATAAGATAAATAACGATAGAAAACATACTTAATGACCAGATAGTGTATCGGCCAATACACTTCCAGTCGACAGAGTAAAGAAAAAAACAGTCCAAATCCAAGAAGACCTTCCGGCTCCCATTCCGGGCTAACTAACTTAATCAAAGTCGACGCTTGATTTAATTAACTGCACAACTCCGCTGTTACGGCTAGTTTTTCGTACAAAAGAAGCGTTATCTACACTCCCTTAGTATTCATTATATAAGTAGGTTCTATCTTCGATTACATAACTGTGAAAGTTTTTCGACCCGTAACGTGGGAATTTAATCAACTGTTTGATTTTAATTAAAATTGTATCGTTCCTTTGTTTCCTGTTTGTTTGTTGTGTAATTTTAAATCATGGAGCTTAATTGTGATTGGGAGTTGTTGTTGAAGGTGTTCGATGAGGCTAATGCTGATTGGTTGAATCTTTGCTGAACTTTGAATTGGTCCTATTGTTATATTTATGAGGACTAGTATAAGACCTCTCAAGAACTAATAAAACGCTATTTAACTCCACGCAATAAACCGCTTTCCTCTGAAAATATATTACGAAAGGAGTGAAATATTATCCCAGGGTTTGGCGTAAGACCTTAAATTCATTTCAAATAAATTGTTGCCAAGCCAGCTACGAATTTTCTCGCAAAATATTTGTAAATACCGGATACAAGGATTTTGCAGGTCTAATTTCCTTTCGTTAATATTCAGAACAATATTTTCTTTGCTTGTTAGTCACGCAAAGAATTCATTATATTTTCCCTTTGTTCCCGTTTACTCTTCATATTTTGAATTCCTTCTCAAATAAGTCTAGCTTGCCAGACGAAATTAACGTTTAAGTAATGACCATTTTATACACTTTCTTCGTCGTTAAGTTTGTTTAATTTGCGCTCTACATGGTCACTGTACTGTAAATATATGAATGAACGGTTCTTACTTGCTTTGCTAAGAAGTCTTTACTGACGGGTGCAAATGTAAAGGTGCAGTAGTTACTTACTTTTAAAAGGTGTTCCTCAAGGCCCGATGTTTGGAACTCTTTTTTAAATTATATTACGAAGCTTCAATTAGGTACTGTGTTATCCGGTAAGATAGGTAACCGCCTTTCGAATTACAATCTTAAAATTATCGTGATTCCGTTATGTGCTATAATATGCTCCATGTTATTCATTCTATATATAAATTATCATAGGTAGAATAACACTTGTGCAGTATCGGTTTCTATAAATGGGATCTTTATTTTATGGGAAATTAGGCAATATTTTAGACGAATGTGTACCAAGGAAAAGGTTTGTCCAGGAAAATTCACGTTATGTATATCCCGAATGGTACACCGGAGAAATTATTAAAGAGATCAAAATTAAAGCCAAGCTTCACAAACTATTTAAAAAATCAAAACGTGCTTGCGATTATGAAGAATACGCTAAGTGTAGGGCCCGGATCAAAAAGTTAATAGAAATTGCAGACAGGAATCACAAAAATAGCATTCAAAATCAATTTGCTAAAGATCCAAAGTCATTCTGGCAATATGTAAGATCAAAGAAGAGTAGAGTAAATCGCCAAAATATTATTAAAGATGATCAAAACCTTACGGATGAGCAGTGTGCTAGGGAATTCGCAGACTTTTTTGAGTCGGTATACAGTCAGGAGCCACCGCAACTAGACGTGCAGGCGGCGATGGCGGGGGTCAGCAGTGCTACCAGTGCACGGGTACATATAGAGACCTTGAGTCTCAAGGAGGTGCAGGATGCGCTGACGAGCCTCAAACCAAAACGATCATCTGGTCCTGACGGTATACCAACGTTTCTCTTCAGAGATTGTGCTAGTTTTAGCAAACCCACTGCGTCATATATATAACGCGTGTTTAAAGCAGGCGACGTTCCCGGCACAGTGGAAGACTACACGTGTCGTTCCAGTACCCAAGGGTAAGGCAGGTCCAGATGTCAACGGTTATAGACCAGTGGCAGTGTTGTCGACGCCGGCAAAAGTTTTTGAAGCCGCTATCCAACGCTGCATACAGGGGCAAGTCCGAGCACAACTGTCGGACGCGCAGCACGGCTTTCGGCCCGGACGCAGCACTTCCACCAACCTGCTTAACTTCATGGCAAAGGTTATACCGGCAGTGGACTCTGGGGTACAAGTAGACGCGGCGTACTTTGATTTTAAAAAGGTCTTCGACACCGTGGACAATGATGTCTTATTAAGAAAGCTGGCAGATGTAGGATGTACGCCATACTTGCTGCGGTTCTTTGTCAGCTATATGAGAGACCGCCAACAGTATGTTGACTACAATGGGTACGAGTCGAAGCCGTACTTCACCAGATCCGGAGTAAGCCAAGGCAGCAATGTGGGGCCTCTTGAATTTATCATAATGATAAACAGCTTGCCGGAGGTCGTCAGCCAGGCCTTGTGTTTATTGTTCGCAGATGACCTCAAGTTGCTGCTCGAGGTAAGGGATGAGTCAGACTGTGAGCGACTCCAGGGTGACATTGATAGAGTGGTGAAGTGGAGCCATGACAATAAACTGTACTTCAATGTATCCAAATGCTCGGTAATATCCTTTAGTCGTGCGCGCACCCCTGTCCGCTATGAGTACAAAGCGGAGGGTGTACCGATGCAGCGAGTAACAGAAGTGCGTGATCTGGGGGTACATCTCACTCCAGATCTTACGTTTCGCGAGCATATAATTAAAATATGTAAGAAAGCGTACAGAAACCTCGGCTTTGTACTCAGGCAGTCACAGGGGTTCACTAATATTACGACGATTAGGGTATTATACGACGCACTAGTCAGGAGTCACTTGGAGTATGGTGCTGTCATATGGGCTCCACATGAAGCCAAGTACTCTGTCATGCTGGAACGCGTACAGAACAAGTTCACGCGTCACTTGTACTTTAGGCTGTACGGGGTCTATCCATTGTACCCGCTGATGTACCCCACCCTGTTTGTACTGGGCATGGTCGGGTACAATGAGTTGAGGGTGCGGCGACAGTTTACTCTCGTCATATATTTAATAAAATTACTCCGGGGCAAGGAACACAATCCGGGAGTGCTTCAGTGCTTGTGGTTTTGTGTTCCGGACCGCTACGTGTGGAGGCGGAGGCGCCCGCCGCTGCTGGCTGTGCCAACAGCTAGAACAAACATGCTAGCCAAAACACCTCTCACGCGAGCAATTCGTACAATTAACGAAATCCAGAATAGGCTAGACATTTTTTCGTGCTGCTTCAGTGAACTCGCAAAGGTGACGTTACACAGGTTATGTTACGAATCGGACTAGAATCTTTATTATAGTAATTTAGTTCTGCAATATTATTTTTTAATTATTTTTTAATTTAAGTAAGTCATACTTTTATACAGTAGATGTTTAAGTTAGTATTAATTAAGTTAGTAGTGTTTAGTAATAATTTAGTGTTTATAATGTTTACATTATTATCTGTGTATCTGTATAGTTGTATTTAAAATATTATTATTCTCCTAGCTATCGAATTAGGTTTAAACCTGTAATGGTAGTCTTAGAGTTTTTACTAAATAAATAAAATAAAAAAAAATAAAAAAAAAAAAAGCTAAAATAAAATGCTGGTATACATAGCGAACATTTCCAACAAACATTCTGATATGTATAGGTACTAAAGTAGCATACGAAACATTATTAGGCAAAAGAAGAACAAAGCAAGTGGTGGAGTTTACACAGAAATTGATAAAGGTATAATATCCAACAGCCGGCAATATATGCACGCAAGCCAACCACACAGGGTGACCATCCTGTCTTTGCTTAGTCAGCAAAATCCTGAGGTAATGTTTAATCGTTGGGTAAGAAACAAGATCACTATGGTTAACTGTTTCCCGTGCAATTGTGTTTTCGCCAATGTTTTTTAATGATACTTGAAAAGTAATATCGTCATTTTAATTATTTCTTATCGCTGTCCTTATTATTGTTACAAACAGGAAAAAGTTGGCTGTTAGAAACAGCGCAAAAGCAGATTAACAAACTGCTATGAGAGCAATCTTTACCCCTGTTGTGTAAACTTCTAATAACATTGCCCGGTGTTATTAATTCTAATAATCTGACTTTGATTGAGTTTGGAAACCCTTGCAAGTTAATTGAAAGTAAGTGGTAATCAAAGGAAATAGGGCACGGAGTTCCTTGTTAGAAGGCGAGCTTAACCTTGTCAAAAGCTTTAGTTAAATCCTAGTACAATGTGGGCTGGGCTTGAAGTTCGCTCGATTAGTTTCGGCTCTTGTGTATCTCGGTTACAGGACCTATATACTTTACTTAATTCCCTTAGCAAAGAGGAAAAGTTGTTAATTGAATTACTCTTACCCATTTTACCAAAAACACACCGAACGAAGGTCGTACCTTGGTCAAAGCGAGATTTTCTGTTTTAACTCTCTTATATTAATTACCCAATTTATCGCCCATCACCACAAGATAAACTGAAGGAGGGAATTCATCGTTCTTATCTTAATTCTTAGCAATGCGTTGACACTATTTGCTTGCCAGACAATTTGGCGTCTGCGTATTGATTCGCCTGACCTTGCAGGCTTATGTAACTTTTCATTTGAAGGTCTCGCACACCGCCTGTCTTCATGCTTCTTATTAAGTGAGCTTAGCTTTAGTGGGAATGGATGTGGTAATAACGTTTGGAATAATAAGATCGTGTACGTTGAGAAGATTTAGCGATATGGCTAAGCCCGGATGTGGGTCTCAAATTCCAAGTGCCTGGGTATCTGACCCAGGCACTTGGAATTTGAGACCCACTTCCATCCTAAAGCCATTTTGCAAAGGTTAGATTTCTTTAGTCGTCTTATGCAGAAAAACAGAAAAATTCGTGAAACGACCTATAAATTTTAATTTCCCGTCAGGCAAGCTACTTGCTCGAAGTAGCTAGGTGGCTAGCCGGGCCCCTAGGCCGGAGCTTTGCAGGTCTAGGCGGAAATCCGGGGCTGGATATGTTAGGGATCGCGTAGGTGAAGGGAATTTGGTGATATGGTATGCTGATAGGTTATGAGGACTGTTTTAATTAAGGATACATACAATTATAACATCTATTCTGTTGCTAAGTGCTCAAAGTCAAAGTAGTTAGTGTAGTCCTGACCAATCTTATTGAGCACTTACTTCTGCAGATGATTTTGACAGTAAACTATATTTAAAACTAGAAACGGGTTTCTATGCTAATACGTTGAACTGTCCATAATTGACATGGTCACACAACGTTACTCCTATTGATAAAACTAAAACAATTTCCAAAAAACAATAATAAATAACAAGATAATAATCCCCAAAGTGCCATTGCCCTTATTAGAAGCTTCCCTAAATGCTTATCAGTCCATTCATCATGAACCATGGTAACCCTGCATATTCCGCGTGTGTGCGTCAGTGCATACGCGTAGCTTGCACAAAGTGCCGTAGTAGTGAGGGGGCGTGGGGTAGGGGTGGCAACCCCAAAGCTAACGCGATTGGAAAACTTTAGGGCGGTGCAATCGTTCGAAACACGAGGATTCTTTTTTACTTCGCTTTTATTCGAATTTGCTTGTGGGACTGGAAGTAGTATAGTTAGTTCATGAAAATTTTGTTTTAAAACTGCTTAAATAGAACTCGTGATTCTTGTCAAGGAAAAAATCGCTGGTCATCATAATATAGGACCTTAATATTCTAAAGCTTTATCGTAATCAATAAGTACTGAAAGTAATCGTACACAAGTTAGGAAGCTAAAAATGTCAAATGAGTAATTGAGTTCTGTTAAATAACAGATATTATCAGGGTTGTATCATAAATATACACAGCGTAATATGTAATTACATTGCTGCGTCACCTCAACACGTGTGATAGAAGTCGTGTTTATTATTTTTACAGTCCATTTATAGAGTCATCCACTTGTCGTTATTTTTCTTCATCTATCGACTCGATAATGCTAATCGAGGCGCCTAGCTGCGTGCGCCACACTATGCTCGACCTCAGTCGATTTAGTGTAGTACGCAACGAGCGACCGACGCGAACGGACGTCGCGACGCTCGACAACGTGCCGGCATTATTTTAAACCACTTTTCAAAAACATTCACGCGTCCAACGGAACCGTCCTCAGTTTTCTACGATAATAATCAGTGTCAGTGTTATTATGTTTATTATTCAACACCTTGGAAGGATTATTTTGAATACGCCAGGAATGCCGACTGCTTTCATCGAATATTTTTACCCCTTTTTCCTATTACACTGCAGTTATTTACGCTTATCGGTCATTCAAATATTGAATTTGTATAAAAAAAATGAAATCGCATGTTTACTAACTAGGTCTGGTATGTTTATTCATTACGTGCTTGCAATACGTAACGTTTTCACCGCTACATTCAACAATTTATTGGATTATTTTAATTAAATACACAGACTTTTTTTTAGATAATATCTAGACACGTATAATAAAAAAATTGATACATTATGATACGATAGTTAAGCCGCAATGAATAAAATGTCTGCCACTTATTTTAATCGCAATGAAAATCAGTTTTCTCCGCAATGTAATTAAAATTCCTATCGATCGTTCGATTGTCTTCATCTTTATATACGATCTTAATTATGACACTTTCTTAAACACCTTTTACTATATCATACTTTCTTTAATTAAAATCAACAGGTTTATCATTAATCTATATGGCTTAGCAACAAAATGTTTTAATATCTACAAATACACCACAAATATCTCTGAACGTATACAGAGACTTTATCGTGGGCGCTTTATTTCACCTAAGTTATTACTGCACTAGTGGTTCGTCGCGTTCAGTCCATCGTCAAAAGTATCTAATCTAAATTAAAAACCGACTCTATCGTTTTCAACATAAAGCTGAATATCGTTTGTAACGTTTTCTAACTTGCGGTTACAAGATTATTAATGTCCATACTCGTTAATGCTCTTAAATAATGGCCACTCTTCAGCTTAATGTCATCGTAGATATCGAAAATCAAATTCTAGAACCATTCGTTAGAAAGTTCTATTGTGGGCCTAAAGACAACAACAAAGCAACAACAAAAATAACAAACATTTGCGACTGTCCATTAGCGTTGTTAGACAAATAGGTGTGGTGGCGATAACGTCTGCCCCGAACTGAGGACGTATTTTTGAGTTCAGATGATTCGCAGCTACCCAACCGCTGACCCATTTAACCAAGAGACTAATTTAGATATGATTGCAGACTGGAACATATGTCCCCCACACCGTGCATTTTATTCTTCGCGACAGTTACATTTGAGTTATTTATTAGTATTGCCATTTCTCTGGTTTACTTGTGTCACGAGTTGTGTATTATTTACACTATCGTATTATCCCTCTTTTATACTATCCGTATTTTCGTTTCTTTTCAACCGTTTAATCTTCTAATGTGTTTTCTTCTGCCCGGGCTAATCTCACAGGATCGCTAAATCCTCCTTTAACCAATAGTTTTAAGTATCTCGCAAACACAAGTCTAAGTCTGTATGTATAGATCTCAAAGACTTTGAATTTTTAAAACCTTACACTTATTCTAGCTGGACTTTTTAATTCTTTGAAAGTAACTGGCTATAAAAATATCATATTGTATGTAAAAATTCTAAGTTAGCATACAATAACTTCATTTCTGATTCACGGCGTGATATCGAACCTCCATTTGAATTCATACCCTCAAAGCGATCCTTTTCCAGCCACTTTTCCAAAGGCTCTTTACATTCCTTGAGATGTCCCTCAGGGATTTCACTGAGCACTCTTGATAAAACTGCCAAGGAGCTCTGTGTTCAGTTACTTAAGACTGTTAAGATACTGTTGCTAGGTTTCGTGGGCTTAGTGCAGAGTTTGAAGTCCTCAAAGAGAGCTAGCGTGTCTAATGTTGTTGCAATACTTGCAATTTCATTGAATTTTCTGTACATGGCTTCGGTAAGCTCCTTACGTGTAGTGAGTAATGTTAAGCCGACCAGGGATACAAACATGTCGTTTTTCGTATTATGGTTTAATGCTAATTTATAAAAATAAGCAAATATTTCAGATTCTGATGGTAGATGAGATAGGGTCTTAAGTAAAAGGTCGTGGTCGCGGTAATTTCATTGCCTCGAGCACGGAGAGTACTCCGTGCTCGAGGCAATGAAATTACCGCAGGTTGGGAACGAGTTGAGCCAACAGCTGTTCACAAGTTTATTTCGCTTTTGTAGTTTTCTAGTGGATTCATAAATAATTCTATTATTTATTTATTTACTAAAGCCTGAAGACTCTTTTATCTCCTTACCAGAATAGATACCTTATTAAATATAAGAACTCTCGTCTATATCGAAGACTTGACGAGAGACGAGACTTGAGGAGAAATCTTCCTCAAGAAAATTCAACCCACACTATTTTGTCAATTAGCGTAACCCTAACGGCGAAAACATAACGCAGTTTCTGATATAATTCATTTATTAACCCGTTAGACTTATTACGGTTAAGGAGGAATTGTGTTACCGGAATCGTCGGCTGAACACCGGTAGATATGCAATGCTTGTTAGATGAGCAAATAACGCCTCGCTACACTTAGCCAAGCGTTGGCTAAGCGTTCCGTTTAAAAGATACCTTCATGATTTTGTGCTGTAACTAATGATCAGCAATCTAGGCTCTCGGGACTACTCTCTTATTTCGTAATTTTGGTACCACCCACACTACAAAAACTCTTTCCACGTTGAATGAATTTGCTTTTAATTAGGTATAATTTTCCATCAAACGTACAGTTACTTTTTAACAATCAAATTTTCCAAAGGGAAAATGTGACCTTTCCATTATTTTTTTCCGATCTACGTCATAATGTAGACCAACTCCTTTCTTTTTGACGATCAATATTTAAACCAGGACAAGCTGTGTTTTCATTCTGGCCATCCGAAAGTCGTTTGGCTCTACAGACTGTGTCCTTTGTGCCAAAAGAACCTCATAACGCTCTGCTTTAGCAAATATTACTTAACTTTCTCGTGTATATCATTTTGCCTTCCCTTCCATAATATGTAGGACAAAGTATTCGTTGTAGGGCTTATTAATATTTTAGCTACATAATACACGCACGGTTTAAATATTTGGCATAGTCTTAGTTGCAAACGCTCTTACAGCTTTAAGTGAGTGTCTCAACTTTTGGTGTTAAGTATAATTTTATATTTGCTGTTACTTTCAGCAATGTATTCTAAAGTAGTTATATGTTTTATGACTGACTTTCTGAGCTCAGGTAAACTCAAAATACATCCATAACGTACATTTCTGACAAGATTTTTTTTACGATTTAATTCTTTTTGAAAAAAATATGACCTAAGAATACCTACTTCCAAATAAACTAACTTCTATAAATTGTTCAAAAGTTAAATGGAGTGTCTATTCAACTTTTTCAACACTCTTGAGTTCATTTATTCAATATTTAAAAAACGTTTGCGCATTGCGTCGTTTTGACAAACTTTAATCAACATTTTTACTCCTGCAACGAAACTGTAGTGCTATTCTGTAAAATAATATCACCGTAAAAACGTAGGTCAAGTGAGCTTAAAGTCAGCTGTCAGTAGTGTCAATCCCTAGCATTAGGTGCACAATAACAGCTCACTTTACCTACGTTTTCACAGTGAAATTTTAACAGAATCGACTGACTGTTTATTCATATCTCGAGAAATTTTAATGACGTCTGTTTTGTTCAAACGTTCCAAAATAATCAAGTCCAATTTATCATTTTTACGACTTTGTTAAATCAAAACAAATGTCTGGCCACTGAACTGACCGACCTACGATAATTAGCTCTTGATCTTGATACCTTTATATTAATTATAAAACACATAATTGTATATTTCTAAACACTCTCAGATAATGATGTCCTTGGCAACATTACAAATATTTTTGTTATTCTTATTATCGAAGTATCAGACGACGCTGATAGCATTACGAAAACAAACAAAGGAAACGGTATGATTTCCGAAGGGATCAACGACACACACACCGACCCGCCGTGTTGCGTAGGAGTGGGTCTATTTTCATATTTCAGTTTGTATATCGATCTCACTTCAGCATTAGACAAACGTATAGCTCTGTCTCTGTTATCTATTGTGCAATAATTGGCAACATATTTATTTTTTCCGTACCGTGTGTGCCAAAAACACACGTGGATGACCTGAGCCCAGATAGATAATAAAATTTTGTAAGTGGGTTCCGAGCTATATCATACGGAATGATTCTGAATCGTTTACTCAAATATGTGCGATGGGTGTTTAGCTTAGATTCATTAACTCTTGTTAATCATTTTAACTGTACTTAATTTACTGCTACAACTACTACCTACTCTTTGCGAGTTATCAGTTCTCATATTTGGTCATTTAATTTTGTTTTTTCTTTAAATGTATTCTATTGTACACAGTAATAGTTTGATTAAGATTACGTGACCTTATCATTACTTTTTTCACATCCATTTCCTAGTAATCTTGCATAAATATGTTGGTTTAAACCCTGCAATAAATAAATCCTTTCTGATAATAAAACACTCATTGTTATATCTTCATCGAGCCTTACTGAGAATGAAAGTAACAGGAGGAGTGTCATTCGCACGTTGCGCGCTGGAATCCAACGTGAATCTACTACTGCATTAAAAGGGAATTGTCGTTTTCATTTGATCGTCGCACTATCTCAGACACTCCATTTATAATTGTGAATATAGAACTAACTACAGGCTTAACTAAACCAAAATTCGTACTATTACGATTAGCTTCTTGTAACATCAAATTCTTACTAACAAATTTTACGTTCATTCCAACATTGAATTTTATTGTATAGCGTGATTCGCATTTTAGTCCTTCCAAGGTCGTCAGTAAACATGTCGTGACCAAGACCATTTGTTAATTGTATGTTTATACCATTTTAGTGGGCTGTATTATATGAAGCATAGCCGCTTATTTTTCTAAACGTTTATCAAGTGCAAGTATTACGGTGATAATGGTTTTTTCGTCTTAGTGCAGTGGAATGGATTGCATTTGTTAGTTCAACAACTTCAACCGTTGTATAATGTCGAAGACTCTGAACGCCTACAGAATGTGAGTATGATTTTTTGTCTTTGCGTTTTTATGAATAATATTCTGAATGATGTATGCAGCACGAATCAAACTGCGGATGGTAACCAAGAGCTGATCTACATTATGAAGTACATACCCGAAGTACTCTATCTGAACAGAGAAAGATGGTCGTGGATCGCCCCGACCGTCTTTCTAAGGAAATAAAACTTTATAATATGAAGGTATTTAGTTCACTACTAATAACTGAAACAAGTTTATATTATTTATTAGAATTAAATAACTATAAACCATATACTAAAGGCAAAGTATATATTTAAAACATAATAGTAGTGCCTCTTACGAAGGTCTCAGCAAGAGTTCCTCATCTAGTCTTTAAATAACAGCGGTCGGAACGCTATCTTGTTAAGGTTCCCATGCTAAATTTTGACCCTATCTTATCAATGTTAACCCGCAGCGCAAGCAGTTCATCTTGCCATGGGATACTCGACAATCCAGTCACGTTACTCTTAATTTGTAAAGAGAGTGCAGCAATTGCCAACAGGATAATCTTTGTTAAGGAAAGATAAACAATACTTATGTAGTAAATTGTTTATTCAAAATTATCACTAGCTGATCCCATGTGGTTTCACCCGCTGCTCGGCTCCTATTGGTCGTAGCGTGATGTTAGATAGCCCATAGCCTTCCTCGATAAATGGACTATCCAACACAATATAATTTTTCAACTTGGACCAGTAGTTCCAGAGATTAGCGCGTTCAAACAAACAAACTCTTCAGCTTTATAATATAGATTTTATTACTCTTTGCCAGTCTATCAGCACCACTTATCTGATTTATTCTGGACCTTTAGTAGAGTTGGAACCAATTCCCGTAAGACGTCATTTCCTCGATAATAAACCAATTTCTCCAAGCCTCCCGATAGTTTAACTTCGTCCTCCTATATCGAATCCAACTTTACTCACTGGAGTATATTTTAACTGCGGTAAGTTTTCTATTGGATGGCCATCGTTATCAGAACTTGTGCGACCGGTTTTGTTGCATCTGGTCAACTTTAAAGAAAAAATGTGTCGTTTTGTTATGCTGCTAAGTAATGTGAGGAGTTCTAATGTTCTTTTCTTCATTTTTTTTAGGACCCGTTCAATGATTTATATTTTAAAAATTATTATTTTTGCTACTACAATTGAATACAATGTCAGCGTTGTAACTCATTGATCTACAGAATTTGCATAACAAATGCATCGCCTGGCTGCACTTTAAAAATTAAATTAAATGAGATGCATTCAAGTAGTTAATTAAATTACCATTTGCTGTAACCTTTTTAATTCACCACGTTTATATTCATGACGTAGATGACACACTTCTCCATGGAGGTCTGTCGTATAAACAGTCCATCGACGATGCAATTAGGTCATAATGTGATTCGGAATGAGATCGTCTTTATTCGTTCGGAGCAAACATAATCTCGGGCCATTTTGTAATAGCTGGATCATTTCTCGCAAATATCCGTAATGAAAACGAGAACTACTTGTGGTACCTTATCAATAATCGAGTTGCCTTCAAAACAAACATTCCTGTTGAATATGAACTCCGTATAACAAGGTTCTTCACTCAATTATAAATCTTCATTAGCCCTATTTAATGTCTCCATCAATAAATCGGAAACATCATCAGTCATTTACATTACATTTTCAACGACCACTAGTTAATTAATCACTGTGAAAGCTACATGAATCTCACGGCACGAACAATTTGCGATTAGCAGATTTATAGGACCCTGTTATGACTTGCATTATTACCATCGTTAGTTTTGGATGTAAACTGTTCTTGACTTGAATTCATATTTTATGGACACTAGACTGACCTGATTAAAGTACATTGACTTTTGTATCTCCATCAGTTTTCACTACCTTGTGGACTTTCGTCATGTTGGTCTTCTAAGTCTTTTAACGTCTTTCTATGGTTTTTTGTCCGGGTGGGGGCGTTTTCTAGTACATCCAATTACGTAGATACTGCTTATAGTATCCATAGAATCTATATTCTATGGATACTATAAGCAGTACGAATAACACAAATCTGTTGAATAAACAATACATAGGGTTTTGAGTTATTTTTCAATAAATGTATTGTTTATTCAACAGGTTAATTTTATTCGTTAAAGCACGAACCGGATATTGACTGACTCTTCGCATATTCTAAACGTATTGCTAAATCAATCAATCAATCTGCCTAGGCTGATTGATTGATTGATTTAGCAAGGCTAGCCTTATCCCAACTATGTTGGGGTCGGTTTCCAGTCTAACCGGATGCAGCTGGATACCAGTATTTTACATGGAGTGACTGCCTATCTGACCTCCACAACACAGTCAGTAACTGGGTAATACGATACTCCTTGGTAAGATTATATGAACTTATTGCTAAATATTGTATAAAACATTAATTCAAGAATCGGCCCATAAAATATTTTCACTCTTGGTGTATTTAGATAAACCTTTGTTTTTCGCAGTGCTTAAGCCGTATGTATTAGCTGGACTACATGCCATCCTTTTTTTTTTTTTTAATGCTGGGAAATCATCCAATGACTGCTCCCGCTCTGGGTGGAGCGGAAGGGAGTGTCAGACTCTTACTGTCTAAAACCCATCCATGTTCCTTCCGTAGCCCTTTATGTTCCGGGGTAGCGGTAGCCCTTTCGGACAATCCCGCTTACCCGGCAGGCTTGGCCCTGAGGGGCCCCTTCATATGCTGACATCTCTTTGAGGCGCGCGTGGAACATATACGCGTCGTCCGGCACGGGTCTGGTGCTGATCGGACGGTGAGTCACCCATTACTCACCGTCCGCAGGCCCGCGCCTACGGTGGCCGGGAGTCGTCACGTGGCTCCCGACGCCCGGGGCGTCTCCAGCGGGGGCTGGGACGGGAGGACCTTTCTCTCTCCTATCCCGCCACCTCCTTCGCGAGCATAAATTTTTCGCAGAAGGAGGTGACTGCCTCCCACTCCCTCTCGCCCCGGACCATGGCTTGCACCAGGGCCGGGCGCGAGAGGTCGCCGCCGATCGCCTCTACGAGGACACGGCGGTGCTCCGCCCATGCGGGGCAGGTTTGCACCGTGTGCTCTACCGTGTCCTGTCCTCTGGGCGATCCTCGCAGTGTACATGCCATCCTACGCTATTGTAAAACGTGATTAGCAGCCGGAGACAAAACCTAGATAGCTCGAGATAAACCTTTATATATTTAAATATACTCTATAAGGGACTGCTTATAATTTTAGATTTTCCTTTTGCTGGTGTATTTTTCTTGTATAAGACATTTACCAAATCTACATAATCGAATTTACTATGAAATGGCTTTCTCTATCAGAAAATGCTCGAAAGGATACATACACTCAACTTCAGAACAGACTTATATCAGTCAGATTGAAGCATATTACAGCTTTCACGATGAAGTTAGTTTGGAAGAACTGTCAAGCCAACTTGTTCCTTGTTAGATTTAAGTTAGGCTTCAAGTCGATCTTGCTGGAAACCAGGACAACTTTTAAATCTTGTGCAGCAAGTAATACGTTAATGTTAGCTTGTTTAAACAAACTTCGAACATCCTCGTATTTCAATCTCTATATTTGAGTTCCGTAAATATTTTGTGATTACCTTCTATCGCTTCATTGGCAAACTCATCAGCCGATCGTCCCTCAGCGAAGGTCGCTCGTCCTTGACCTTTCCATTGAGGCAGGAGCTCATCCGGGCCCAATGCCACTATTGTACCCTCGAATTGAACTTTCAGGATTACTTCAGCCGTATTAATGTTGCTTCCTACGCGTATTTCACTTTCAAGTTTTGCTTCAGTGATAATTATTTACAGTAAAATCAAGTCTGATTTATTTTACCCTCTGCTACGAGGGCGGCACTGAAAATTTCGGGAATCAAGGAAGTGACACAACATTACTATTTAAAAATGTATTTATTGCTTTTCGAAGTATTCTCCGCGAAATTTGACACATTTTTCCATACGATGGAACCAATCATTGAAGCAACCATTCCATTCGGAAGTTGGGGTCTCCAAAATGGCCGTTTTGTAGGCGTCCACAGCTTCTTCAGGTGATGAAAATCTCTGACCACGCAATTTATTCTTTATTTTAGGGAAGGTATAGAAATCATTAGGGCTTAGGTCAGGGCTGTACGGCGGATGGTCTAATATTTCTATGTTTTGTTGCTCTAAAAACTCTTTTGTTCTGTGCGCGGTGTGAGAACTCGCATTGTCGTGATGGAGGGTGATGCGGCGGTTGCAGTTCTCTTTACGGAGTTCAGAAACGATCTGTGGCAAACAAATGCTAGCATACCATTCTGCATTAACCGTTCTTTGTCCCTCAAGAGGAATAGTCGCAACATGGCCGGTTTTGGTGACAAACGTGGCCACCATTTTTTTTGCAACACTCCGTGAACGAACAATTTTTGTTGGCTTTAACTCATTTTCGAACACCCAAACTCGTGACTGGTTTTTTGTTTCGGGTTCGTACGCGTATATCCAGGATTCGTCACCTGATACGATGTTATATACAGCATTTGAGGATCCTGTGTGGAATCTTTCGATAGTTCTGACGCACCAAGTAACGCGAGCCGCTTTTTGCTCTTCACAGAGCGAATGCGGTATCCATCGGGAAAACAACTTTTTTACACATAATTGTTCATGCAAGATTATTTGTATTTGACTCATGCCAATGTCTAAAGTTGCCTGAATTTCGCGGTATGTCACATGTCGATCTTCCTCAATCAGCTTACGCACAGCATCAACGTTTTCTTGGGTGACTGCAGTTTTTGGACGACCTTGACGGGGATCATCACTGAGCTTGACACGTCCACGTTGAAATTCAGCAAACCAGCGATAAATTGTGGTTTTGGATGGGGCTTCATCACCAAATGCAGAAATCATCCGGTCAATACACTGTTTTTGTGTTAAACCACTTCGAAATTCATAATAAATCATCGCTCTTGAATTTTCTCGAGTCAATTCCATTTTCTCAACGACTAAACAAGTTTGACAAAACCTTGTGACAAGACCGAGAATCTTTTTTTATCTAAATAAATGGTATTCGATTTTTAAAACCAAGGAGTTTTCAATTAAAAAGATTTTAATATGCCAGGAACAATGGAAATATTCCATTCCCGATACTTTTAGTGCAGCCTATGTATTGTAACTTATTGCTGGACTAAAAATTATGTTTATGAAATAACTATATATTTTATTATATCCATTTAAATATCAATTACATTGATGAAATGCTTGAACCAGTGTACGTAGGTACACTAGTGGTACGTAGGTATACTAACATACGCCATTTTATATTAATTTTCCGACTGAATAATAATGCTCTTGCGGTAGAAAATTATAGAGTATCAAACGCCCGTTGTTCCACGCGATGATTCAGCTTGATATGCGAACAACTAATTATCGTTGCATTGTGAACTATTATTATACAAAATGTGCTTTAGTTAGAAGTACATTTTGAAACTTACCAGTCACCAATCCCAAAACGCCATGTTTCAAATGAAATGGCAACATTTACAACCTTGTTCCATCCTCAGCTCACATTTTACAATTTGCGTCCAAACTGTCGCTTCTACGTTACTTATTCAGCCGCGGTCGGCTACAACGCCGTTGACATAAAACTGAACGTTATATCCGTATGTGCAGAAATTTTTAATGCTGCCCTCACTGGCGCCTGGTCGATGTCTAGACGCATCGATTGGCCTGGGCTAGCCCTTTGTGTGGTCGCTGTAATTGCATTAAGTGCACATGGAGACCTGTTTTCTCAGTCATTAACGGCTCGTTTGTTTTTTGGTCCTTCAGGAATTGTTTGGTCATGTGTGTTGGTTTTGAATTTCACGGTGTTTCCCTGTCGACGGTGCCCATAAAACTGCATAAACTAGGAACAACAAGGCGTGAACTTCAGTCTTTATACGAACATAGTAAGCGAAAGTGGTATTCAAACTCCTTTGACTTTGACGTCAAGTGAATAATTTAGTATGGCAATTGCCTATTCTCATGCACTGAAACGGCTAATCAGAAATTCTGCCAGTGACTAGCGCCAGTTCATAGAAATAATTGACTATTCAATTCAACGCTGACTAATGCCTGGCCGGAAGGTCCACAAGACATATCAATAACATAGATAAAAGTATGAAATATGATATAAGAATTAATAGATATAAGACATAAAAGTACATTTTCCATATATCCGAAAACAGAAACAGAAACCGTGCGTTTTCAGGCATAAGCAAATAAAAGATCTTACTAACTCGGCATATAATTTATGCGTTGAAAAGGCATATTATTACAACATTTCACGCCTGGCACCTCTCCAAAACATCCTTGTAAGTCTTGCAATTCCCCTACCCCGCATGAACCGCGGTTTTACGACATTTTGTACAAGTCTTGCAGAATTTATTGCGTCTCGCGAGTTCAAAATTATAAGTACTTGCGGGATTTTATTTCTGGTATCCTTTTACTACAAAAATAATAAAATTCGAGTGAATTCTCTTTGATGGAGGAAACAAAGCACGGAACTTCCAGACAAGGACGTATTTCAGACGTAAATAAGCCCCGTTTTGTTAATGTAAATGCGTAACACACTATCAATCACAATCTGAATGATATTGCTAATCCATTGCTTCATAATAAGAAGCAATGGATTAGCAATATCATTTAGGCATTTAGGCAGTTTTGTTCGAACCTATTATGTTCGAACAAAACTGCCCAGGAACGTGAATAACGCTATGTTGAACACTCAAAATATAACCCATTGCTAGTGTATTATGCAATTACCCCACGGGTCGCAGATGTATTCGTTTTTATTATCAGTTTCTTCGACTAATGTAGAGTTATTTTCAGGTTTTACGAAGTGCGATTGTCAGGAAAGAAGGCTTTTAATTATTATTAAATATGCTGTTAGCTCATTTAATAGGTACCATTAAAAATCAATTAAACCTTGCATAGATTTAATGTTGATATGACCAATCTGTTTGCATTGCACTCGGCCGTCAATGTTTGCCGAACTTCAATTAACATGGGTGCACCGAAATAGACTCCAATTAGAGGTTAATTAATTACTTTCATAACAATCCACAAATTAAATTAATAACTCGCATGATGCTCTGAATTGTTTTCATTAACCAAAACATGTTTTTCTTCTATAAATGTCCTGATGTCATTATTTACTATGGCTTTATCTAAACGATTGGTTCGGTCAATAGATTGTGCTGCTGATATAGTGAGCGGTTCAAGTGTTCCCCTCACCTCTGCTCTACCACTTGTTACGTATATATTGTTTAGTTTATAACTGTTACTATCCAATATATTCATTATCATATCAGTTAGCAGATCATCCTCCAAAATGACAATTATGTTCTTCAATTTCCCATTCCTAATACCTTCTCCTGCGACACCTTGCCTCGAAATATCTGTCAAAATATAATCAACAATGGCAGAAGTATCTAAATCACCCCGATGTACCACTTAACCTAGCTCATGTCTTACGAAATTTCCTAATTTTCCGTGCAAACATTGCGTGGCTCACGGGCTCGGAGGGTTGTCGCCCTTGGTTGTCTTGGCAACGGGTATTTTATGCGCCCCACGTTGCCTACCCCCGGTCCTCTGGAGGGGTGAAATTGGCAAGGTTACCCTCTTCCCCCTTCGCCAGGAGGTCTGGAATCCAATGAGTTACATACACTTATTTATCGTGGCTTACACGTGGTGTATAATTCTGTTTTCTGTTGATACAGCCGTATCATGTTTATTATTATACGTTTCGCTGTCTTCAGGTGTTATATTTAAATCGAGGGTTAAAATATAAACTTCCCAAATTAATCCACGAAGCTGCCTGTGGAATTAATTTGGGAAAGTTCAAACGTTTGTTGTATATATATATGGGCACTAAAAGTATACTTTAGCTAGAGAAAAGGTAATTTTATTATTAGCTGTTCTTATGATAACTTTATCTACGTATTTAATTGTATGATTATATCCTTATCAATAGAGGTCTTTACCCTTTAACAAGATCGTTATTATCTGTTAACAGTCCATGCTTAGCAAATACGTCCTCGGGCTGTTAGATGTTATTGTTCTGTACGCCTACAGCTCTCTTAATATTTCTACCCTTCCAGCCCGGGGGATCAATTTGTGATACTTGAAAGGACTGTTTAATAATGAACACTCTCCCCTCTGTAATTTGACTAAGTGCTACTGAATTCAGACACGTTTCCGTTACATTTTTAAGTTCTTTATGCACCTTGACGTAGCGACTGATTCCTAAAGTCAATTGTTTTGCTTGCCATAAAAAGTATACATGAATCATTTACTCTGGTGTAAAGTATAAAATTACTTCGCTAAATGGTTATTTCCTTGTTTGTGCTATAGTTACAATTGACCATGTTTCACACGTGTTAGCTCAACTGGATTGATCAACAACTTGATTGATCCGTACTTTTGGTATCTCCCAAGATAAGACCACGTTCTGGTGGACCAAGCCATTATGATATTGCTGTAGTTAATATTAAGTATAGTTTTTTGCTTGACACTTTACTATTGCTATTATTTTCAATCAGTTCAGTGACATTATCTATAATTGAAATGTTTTTTAATGTTACAAAGGTAACAAGAGAACACCAAATAAAGTAAGAATTATACCTGACAACGGAAATTATACCTTAGTTCCAAAATCCGACAAAGGAAGGAACCCGAACTAGACACATAAAATATGTGAAATAGAAGACGGGAATATTATCTCAACGGATAGACCTGACTGGAATATTCTATATGAATATAAAGCGAGCCGGTGTCACGCTAGCAATCTAATACACGGCAATAATTTAGCATTTCTAGACACGTCTCCACACGGACCCGACTACACTGGAACTGCCAGACTAAACCGATAAATGGAGGGTATGAAGGCAAAGTTTGACGATGCTGTTAAAAGGAATGAGGGTAGATATAGTTGGATGATTATTATCCTTGTAATTTATTGGTGAAGGAACTTTGCAGACATTTGCTTTAATATCGCCCTTTTGGTATTAGTCACGAGTTTATTCTTACTTACCCTTTATAAGATTGAAATGTCAAGAACGGTAACGAAAAGGTACGGGAAGTTCAAGATCAAACAAATTAATTTCATGTTGTTTCAAAGACTTGTCGGTTCCAGAATGCAAGTTCTGACGGAACAAATCTGAAGACTTGCTTCTGGAAGTCTGAAGTAATCTGCATCTTCTAAACCATCTGCGCCAACGTTCATGTTGAGATTGGATAACAATACATTATTGTCAGTTTCGCCTGTGGCATTTTCTTGATTGCTTCCAATATTTGTAGATTTTTCAAGATCCTATTGCCCTTGTATGGTTTAAAATCAATATTCATATTTTCTTGATAAATAATAATACAAATTACATATTTCCACATTCAATTTACAACCATGTGTTAGGCATTCGACGTATATTTACGTTACCGGACAACATGACTCTGTCAAGGTTGAACCACTTAGATACTGCTAGATAACAATGTTTTACTAACTGCATTTATATTTAGACAAGCGAAACTGTAAACATGGTCTTTATGAATGGAAAGTCATTTGTTTACGTATGATTACGTGGAAAGCAGAAATATGCAGAACTATTGTGTATTGTTATTAAATCTGTGAAACACCATATTTCAGGCAAATAAATGAATCTGAATCTGAAAGAGTGCTGTCTTCCGTGAAAACTCTCGTGTGCTCTTTTGTTATAGGTATATACGTGGGAATGGGGTGTTGGAAATGAAAAAATATACCGCAATTTACTGTGTATTTAGCACCACTTTTTCTAGTCTTCCAATTAGACTGACACTTCGGGAGAATGCATCAGTTTCCTAAGCGTAACTGTAAGATATGAGAGTTTAAATCTAATAAATGTGAGTTATCTAGCTAGACTTTCACTGATTCCTTTAAAAATTCACCAGGAGCTTATTCATCATTACTCAGTTTTCCCTCTGTATCGCATATCTTTATAATTGTTCGTCGTTCAAGATCGGAATCGTTACATCCGCTTGTTGTTTCCGAAGCCTTACCTGTGTTTCCGCGGTGCATAGCATGTGCTCGTTTACGCTGTAATAGTTTTTCCGCATTGCGCCATTGTTAACCATTCATAGTTCATTGTCCACATGTCCTTTCGACCTTTTGCCTGTTTCTATGTTAAATTCGTACTTGAAATTATTGATATTCAAATGACGTCATAACATTTTGTCTTCCTTTCGTTCTGATTTCTTTTACCGTCTCTTGTTCCTCTTCCAGTTATGAAGCCTCTAAAATTACAATGATGTTTCGTGTCGTATTATATCTATCGTCTCTTATGTTTCTATGTTCTCGTACGAGGAATGAAATTGATACAGTGTGGGTAGCAGTAGTGTGTAGTGTACAAACAATCAACGCGACCCTTGTTGACTCAGTCAACAAGCGTAACTTGATAAACTATTCATAGTGTCTCCGTATTTTTTCATCTGAATTAATAGAGTTAAACGAGTTGATCAATACAATTAATTCTTAAATTACAGAATATACGATTTCTGTGCTTGTGTTTTCACCATTTTATGTTGTTGTTTTATTTCTTGTAAATGTAACGTACCTAATTTTCTTGAATATGTAAAAATATGCTCACATAAACCCCTGTTTCCCTCATTTTGCGCGTTCAATCTCACCTCTGGTTCCTGTAAATCCCGCGCAATTTCCTAAAATGTCGCCCCTTGGGTCAGGTTTGAGACGGGTGTAGAAGAAAACATTCTTTGTTTATTTTTTTCGCCCAAGTGGTCCCAGTTTCTTGCTCAGTCCACGATTCGACTTCTAACCAAAGGTGATTTGGGTTGAAGCCCTGTGTAAAGGTCTAGTAAATGTTAATTGTTGGAACTTTGTTAGACTTTATGAGTCAAGGATGAATTAATAATAACGTTTTTGGTGCCGACACGCAACTGTACCGTGCCTTTTAATATAAATTCTTTTAAGAATGTGCAGTTTCAGACATTTTATTTGTTTTCTGGCTCGTAAAGAAAATTTTCGTACATACAGAAAATGTTACCGTATTACAAAAATTCCTGAATTCAATTCCTCGTGGTGTATTATTCCGGTACACAATATTAGGAGGCTACACAAAACGCGGGGTGTTGTACTGTTGGCTCTCAGACTGAAAAGATTTATTACTTGCATTCTACAGTTTTCAGTACAGTCACATTGTTTTCTGCATGGTTGCTTTTTATCTCGACAACTTGCAACGTTTCGTTTTAAATCAATGTTCAGTCAACATCTGCGAATATTTGACGGAAATTAAAAGCATTTGTTGTGCATCCATTATAACCATTGTGAGAGTTGATAAGCAATTTTGTCATTATTATTTTAATAGTTTGAATATTGTTGATTGCACTTTACACCTTAGTTTTATTTTCTTTAACGCGATATTAATAACTTAATAACTAGGGTAAAAAATTTCCAATTAATTGGAATTTTTTTCGGAGTTCAATAGCTATCAGTGTCATTTTTCTGGATTATTGACACTGACAACTCTTAAACGCGTTTAGATGGGCTAATTGCGTTTAGATATGCTAATTAGTTTCATCGGTGTATACCGCTCTTAGTAGGTACATAGTTCTCATTTACCTTGTGGAGAAGCAATCTAGTATCACGATTCGTTTCTTAAAATAATATTAGAATAGAAAATCTTCGTCTAGACATTGTTATTCCAATTAACTTCAGTCTAATTCGTTTTTGGAATCAGAATAATACAGAGCAATTTAGCAGACACAATACTTTTTCGATATCAACTATCAAGCTAGCTTACTAAGACTTGTTGTGAAAGCCTCTTTCTTCATTGCTTCAATCTGCGAGCGGTTTAACAACTATTGTGGACAACAGATGGTACTTCTTGTAAACATCTTTAGGGATTTAGATTCATCCCACATATTCATAATCTAAACCGGGGGAGTCCCCCCGGTTCAGATTCTCACTCGCGAGTTCAAGTATAGTGTGTTAGGTTAAAGGAGGGACATACTTTAGGACTTCTAATATCATGTAGGGCTAAAGTCAAAGTCAAATCATTTATTTCAAATAAGCACAAGAAAGGCACTTTTGAACGGCAAAATGAACAAGAAATAGAATTGATTCTAGTCGCCCATTCCAATAGGTAGTTTCGTATGGAGAAGAATGGGCAAGAAACCCTACCGTCACTCTGTTGAAGTGTTTACTAATGTTTTGTATACATACATCAATTATAAAATTATATGTTAAGATGATGCACCCAGAATAAAAACACTACACCACAAAAGGTGAAAAGAAAAACACATATAACAATGACAGGTAAACTTAATTATGTCATAAGTACCTACATGGTGCTCACATATTTACAAACATTCTAAAAGTTTATAATAATAAATCAATCAATGTATGAGTTAGTTAGAGTTATTACAAAATGTCAAAATAGTATGGTACAAACATAGTGATCGATGGGTACAAATGATAAATTATTACCTAATTTCCTTAGCAACCAGTTTGATTTTGTCTAGACTCCAAAATTTGGGAAAAAAGCATCTTTGCACAACTTTTCACGCGTTTTGTCCAACTATGGGTACTAAAATGTATGGAGCAAACTAGTTTTTTTTTTTTTCAGATTTCAAGTTGGTCCCTTTGTAAGTTCATTTTCATGAGAACTTAACTCTCCTAAAGTATTTTGCTTAACTTAACATACTGTATAAGCCATCTTTTCAGACGCTTCATGTCTCCTTGATATTTAACGTCATGAAATTTCATAAGCCGCTTAAACAAGTAGCAGACGGTGCTGGTGATGCTGACCTACTTGCCGACGTGCTCGTCCTAAAACTAATTTGTTGCTAGCTTTGATGCAGACGTCGTCTCCAAAGTGCGGCTAATGGAAAACTGACCGGAATTCTAATGATGAAGGCAGGATGTAAGCTCTGCTCGTGCCTTAAATTCGGGGGGCGGCCTCTTTACGTTTCATACTTTCGGACAATGTATAGGTAATGTCAGCAGCATATCAATACTAGTACAGTCACGAGCACCAATATGTATAGATCTAGCAATATTCACAAGCGATTTTCTCGTAAAATAACTATTTCGACTACTACGACAGGTTCGGTAAGCCTATGGATTCGAAAATGTAATCCTACTACTATTATAAAGGCGAAAGTTTGTAAGTATGGATGTATGGATGTTTGTTACTCTTTCACGTAAAAACTACTGTATAGATTTGGATGAAATTTGACACAGAGATGGTTTATATCCTGGATTAACACATAGGATATTTTTTATCCCGGTAGAACATTCCTGTGGGATAATTTCCGACCTCCACGCGAGCGAAGCCGCGGGCAGAAGCTAGTGTGTCCATAAAAATACTATTTTAATCAATAATTAAGGAGAAAATTGCTTTTGAAATTAACTAACTGTATAAATATTTTTGCTCGTGACTTACTCGGCAGCATTGTACTGCTCTGTTAAGAGTGGAAGGTGACCCCGTTATAGTTGTGGAATATGCTGAATTTGTTAGCTATCCTACATTGCACCTGCCATATCTGGTTGAATGGTAGAAAATGCCTCAAGCATTAAGTTCGGCTTTGTACGGTATGTTTACTTGTGCATAAAGTTTTAATAAATAAATTACCTATACGTAACTTATTGCAGCTTCGTTTACGGGGAAAATAAATTCGCGTGAAAGCTGTTAACAAATTGTAAACACTGATTAACCTTTTGAACGCCAATCACTTCTATACAAGTTCGAGATTTTCGTGCCCTCAGCGCCACTACTTGATTAGAAGTAATTATGGTATAAAATAAATTTACGACTTTTACAAGACCTTTTATTTTGTTTTTATGGAAAATTGCCCTGTTATAAGCCATATTTTTAAGTTTTTCACACATAATAAGTTCTTGTTTGTTTTATATTCAATAGAAACCAAAACGCCAGAAAATATTTCAATGCCCCCAACGCCAAGTACTTGATATAAAGTAAGCCAGTGATGGGACACGATGAAGACCTCGCTATATTTCATCTCGTCGAAACGATAATAAAATACTATTATTGCAAAAAAATTACGTGAATAAATAATATTTTATAAATATTGCAAACTATAAACTACGTTTTATTCACCTTAATCAAGAATAAATAGGTTTTCTAATCATTGTCGATAGTGAAACACCGTTTGAAAAACCCATCCCTACAAAGTGGCTAGTTGTCAGTGCCCACAACGCCACGAACTTGTATAGAAGTAAAACTGTGACGTCATAAGCGGACGGGTTTCAAGGTCATAGTGACTTTGTGCATTTTAGTGTAGTGCAACATCTTGCGTTAGGGCACGTGTTCTAACAAAAAATGAGTGACGGTGAATATGACGAATTATTGCGAGCGACAAGGTGTGGTTTTAAAAGATCTGTAACATCTGCGTAAAACAGTGACTTACCCTCCATTTTCATTTTTTTAAAAACACGTAGAAAACCACGTATGATTGAAGTAAACGAAATAAAATGCATGAATCGGTTGAGGTTATGCACGTGTAACTCGACCACAGTGAATAGAAAAATACGGGTTGTTGTACATTCGTCACAAAATAAATTCGTCACAAAAAAAATATGTGTAAATTCGTCACAATTCCCAATATATTAATTTTGTTTATTGTAAATTCGTCACATCATTATAATCCGTAGGTACCGATAGCAAAAAATAAATAAGAAGTAGAATGAAATTGTTGTATATTTTTCATAATCACAGCACGTTTACTAATTTACCTTACATCTACATAAAAATCACAGTTTTCAAGTGAATGATTTAAATAAAAAATTTTGGCTGCAATCGCTACTTAAAGAATATTTTTTTTTAAAAGAGGGTTTTTGACGAATTTACACATATTTTTAATACGTGTGACGAATTTACTTTCAATGTATGGATTTTTTAAAATATGACGAATTTACTTAGTGACGAATGTACAACAACCCAAAAATACCATAGACATCGACATCTAGACATCCTTATATCAGAAAGGATTTTGACGTGCCTCGAGCGCCAACGACTTGATATGAAGTAGAAGGATTACATTTGGAGACAAATAGGGATGTGCCTTCTAGAACACACGTCTAATAAATTTACAATTCTTTTCTTTTATTATGGGAAATATATCCAGGTTTTCATATTGATTTTTTTATGAAATGAAACAAAATATGAAAATACGGTATCAGTTTTTATTTAGCTTCGTAAATTGGTGAATAAACATTAATTTCAACTTCTAATATTATTTGTCGATAGGACATTAATCCCATCCCTACGTTTGACTATAGATACGTTATACATTTGTAGCGTGGCGCTGGAGGACACATCGCGTATTATATAGATGGGCGTTCAAAAGGTTAAATGAATTGTTATTTATATTCGGGAACAGTGTTTACGGGAAAAGTTTACAGTGATGATGGAATGTGATTCTTATTAACAATGCATTTTCATACCGTTTTTTATTGCTACAGTTAGCATTACCGGAGGGTGTGGTAAAATATAAGTACCTATAGAAGCAAAAGCAGGTAGCAAGTAGGTACCTATCTGACTAAGTTCCATTTTGACTGCGTTCAAGACCTGTCAAGTGTCAATATTCCTAAGAAAATAATGACATTGACAGCTTTTAAACGGGATTTATGTGCTGATCGCGTTCAGTTTGATTCGTGAAATTGGCACTAAAAGTGATTTCCACCATTGAAACTGAACATAATCAGCATATCTAAACCTCGTTCTGTAGTTGTCAGTGTCAATATTTTACAACAATGAAGACATTAAAAGCTCTTGTAGATGTGTCTAGATGTGTTCGATCGCGTTCAGTTTCATTGATGAAGTTCGCCCTAGCAGACACTGAAATTGAAACCCAGATCACGCACGACCAAACACTAATAACGGATCGATAAGCCAAACCAAAAGATGGCATACCGGTGGACATATATTGACATGCAAATCGTCTGGTTATGAATGCGAATATTAATAGCAGATTCTATAAATATTTTCGTTTTCATGTCGACATGGTCTGTCTACATCCTATGTCGTCATATTGTAGATTCTAAGCAGGCACGCGCTTTCTTAATACTAAAGGTTACGTTACTATTCTTATAGCACAAGGTTGTTCAGTATCCTTTGTAGAAGACGTATTATACGGTTTAAGCGAATTTCCAAATAACTCTCCCGGTCACAAATATAAGTTCTCCAATTGTAGTTTAATGTTTTTCCTAAACAAACAAACAGTTTCCTCTAAAGAAGTAAAAATCCAATTTCCCAAAACCCAAACTTATACCCCTTTTCACATGACCTGATGTCGCGGCTGACAGCTCAAAGGACATCAGTGATATAGCTGCTTATTAGCTGATTCGCACGAATATACTCGCCCAAAAATGGGCGAATTGTCACATTTTACAACTATTTTACTCTGTAGTTTTTCTTAACTTTATTGCATAGAATTCAAAATGCGCCAGTTGCCTGCTACGTATATCCTGAGTTGTCGATTCGCCCACAAATTAATTAACATCGTACGAGTCGCTTCAAGAAAAACAGAATTATTTAAAGTGACGATTCGCCCGTAGCGGGCGAATAAGTTCGTGCGGATCGACTAAAACGCCGATACTGCCCGTCCGTCAATGCGTATCCTTATTTTCCAATACACTAAGCTTCCGCACACATTCACGCAATAAATCCTTTCAGTTAATCGCCTTTCACATATCCTACACGCATGGTTGAACGTTAAGCACTTGGCCACAAGCAATATTCACCCGTGATGTTTTAGAACTTAAAGCTTAAACTCTTTGACGTTAAAAACCGGTCAAGTGCGAGTCGGACTCGCATACGAAGAGTTCTGTACCACTACAATAGTAACACTAACATAAGGTATTAAAAAAACATTTGTCAAAAAAACACGTTCCACGTTTGGGTCTCAATTTGTAACTTTTTTTAGTTTTTGCCTTTCCAGTAATAATCACTCCGTGAAAATTTCAACAGCCTGCCTAATACGGTTCAAAAGATACAGCCCCGTGACGAACCAACGAACAGACACCAGAGCCTTATCAATAAACCCTGAAAATAAACGCTTCAAGAAAACAGCCCACGAAAACTTGTCGAAGCTCAAAATCAAATTACTTACCAACAAAAGAGGACATATTCTCTTATTAAATTAAGTCCCTAATCGCCTTTTAGCGGCTTATTTCTTTAATTTACGTAACCAAAGAAATCTGAGCCTCTATTATGAGATTAAAATTTCTCCCTTCCTAATTGTTGGTTGTGAAACCAAAAGTTGGAGTAAGTGGGGCTTCAGGGTAACAGGCGAAGCCTTATTTCAAGTTCTCACAAAATGTTTTGTTTTCAGCCTGTATTGTTTGAATATAAATTGCAAGTTCGTTGAGTAACTTTTGAAACCTTTTTATTTCTGAGGTGAAGAATGACAAATGGTTCTTGTTCAAGCAAAAATAACAGCAATTAAGTCAAATAATACATTTAAAGTTGACGCTAGAATTAGCCGCAAATCATACTCCAACTATTTTCTGGTTTGAACAAAATATACGATTTATATCGGAAAAGGGACTATTTCTGATAACATGGAAATTTCATCCCTTGAAACTCATTCGTGATCTCAATTGACAAAGGCTCAGTTCGGTAAATTGAACGGCATGAAAATCGTCCCAGTTTCTTCTATATCCCTTGCTTAATATGAAATGAATCCTGGTTAAACCATAGTGTCTTTTGATAGCAGAATTAACATACCGTATTTCGAAACCGCCGTTCCACTCCCAGCTAAAATGGCGGCTCATGTGGAATAAAGAAAGTTTATAGTCTCTACGTGCCCGACTTAAAATACCTAAGGCTTGTATACCAAAGAATATGGGCTGCATTTCACACGATTCGCCGGCGTTATTCTACCTAACTGGTGATAAAAAGCTCCCATCTTCTTGCGTCCTATTAAAAATATGGCTGCGTTAAAATCCTTAAGGATGTCAAAGAATATAAGTCTTCCTTCCTCGAAAGATTTTTTGCCTAACAGTATAAAAAGCTCGCTATCTTTTCGTGCTCTATTAAAAGTATATTACGTGACGTAACCGTCTCGTCTCCGCTGCGGAGAATGGGCCTTCAAATGTCACTCAGTGTTTCCAATCTCGGGAAAAAGAAACATTATCGATACTTTAAAATGATTTGGAATGGAGCAATGTGCTAGAAATGAATGAAAGAAAAATCGTTCAATTGGGCAAACATGACGTATACAAAGAAATACAAACAGAAAAGTACAATTTGGAGGAAAATATGCGTCACTTTAATGCAAAATCCTCACAATGCTGCGACATAGGTCCTCGACAGAACCCCAGCGCTGGTTTTCGGCGATAGCCAGTTTTGCACATTTTGTTACATGATGACGTCAAATAATGGCTACGTATGTAGGTATATCTAGTTAGGTAGTAAGTGCATTTGTAAATTCCTCGCCTACGTCCTAAGTTGTAAATGTAACCTCTTTATACGTAATGTAGGTAATCCTCTTTTTTCTCTCAACTAAATCATACAAATCGCGTAGGAAGATATGCTACGGCATCATCATTCGATTTCATTCCCGGTGAAGTGTGAAATTATGTCGTTACTACCAAATCCTTTTTACGCTTCGGCTTTTACATAAAATTCATGCTTTTTCCCTTAGAGGCGGGGAATACCATTGTTATTTTTTGTACGATCTAAGTCCCACGTTCATGCATTTTTCAAATAATACGAGTTCCGTGTATGGATCTGTTTTGACTCGTTCGCTTCAATTGTTCACAATACCGTTGAGCAGTCAGTTTGTCAGTTTGGTTCAACAAAATGGGCCTCTCAAGTCCCTACCCAATTGGAAAATATCTTTGTTGCTCTTTTATTGGACTCAAACAAAACAGGCCAGCTATCATGTAGTTCCGAATCGATCTGTTTTGGCCCGTTGACTTCAATTGCTGCCATCCCATTCAGGGATATCGTTCCAAATTCTGGTTCCTGGCCAATTGTTCTGCTTCTCACGTATTGTAGTGACCCACCCCTGTGTCGTCACATCCACGCTGCGTGTCTAATGCGTTTGGCAGCCGTGTCGCAAGTGGGCGCGGTAATGTGACGCTTCCGTTGCGATAGTGACACTTACGTGCCGGTTATGATGCCCTGGTGGCTCGAAAGTGTTGGCCGTTTGTAAGTGAAGGGCCAAATTGCTTAAGTATTTCAATAAAAACGTAATTAGGGAATTTAAATGCTTTGTGATGGCCAAAATTTTGTGATAATTGCCGGGTAATGTGTGAATGTTCATTTAAAGTTTTCTCAACACTAGATGTTCCAAAAGAAGGGCTAAGGAAGTACCACGGATGGGTTTTAGTCTGTAAGAGTCTAACACTTCGAAAGGGCTACCCCGGAACATAAGGGCTAAGGAAGGAACATGGATGGGATTTAGTCAGTAAGTCTGACACTCCCTTCCGGTCCAGCCAGAGCGGGAGGAGTCATTTGAAGATTTCCCACTCTCAAAAAAAAAGTATGACCGCACGCAATCAAATAGGTATATGCGCTAAGCGATGATGAGATTGACTTGAATAAATAATGAGTGCTATTGACATCAGGACAAGCAAATATGGTATCGTGCGAGCACATTATCATATCCCAGACGAATTTCCATCCTAATCCAAAATTTTAATCCTAATCACATAGTCGGAGACGATATAAATTGCTAGCTTCTAATTTAAGCCCCAATTTGTGCCTCCACATCTATCATTGGGTTTCGTATATATCAGGCTTCCAAACTTAGGCTGCTCGCATGTAATCGATAAATGTACCACGGTCTTTAGAATCTTTATACATGAAATGAATGTGCAAAGGACAAATGTAAATACTGCTGAATTTAATTTATATGTTAGAAATTACTTATATTTATTTAAAAAAGTTTGCTGCGTAGCCAAGTCGCGTTATCTTAGTGCGAAGATTAAAAACAGTAGTAATTTAATTAAAACGACTTGGGACATTATTAATAGTGAAACGGGAAAATCTAGTAACCGAAATTCTGACTACAGCTTGTCTATTAATGGCAACATAATTAAATCAGACTTACAAGTCGCCGCGGCCTTTGAAAAGTTCTTTTCGGATATTCCCATTTCAACTACTAAAACCTTAAACTCATCACCTTCTGTTGCTGAGTCTTTACTTAAGGAACATGTTAATATTTTCGATACGGAATTTCATTTTGAGCATATTACCTGTAGAGACATAATTAAAACCTTTCACACTTTAAATGTAAAAAAGACTGCAGATCTGTGCGGTAATTCTGTAGAAGTTGCTAAGTCTGTTATTGACATTGTAGCACCTAATTTAGCTCTTATTTTTAATAATTGTATCGACTGTGGGGAGTTTCCTGACCTAATGAAACATAGTAAAGTAATACCTTTGTTTAAATCAGGTAGTACATCAGACCCCACTAACTATAGACCTATTTCAGTACTACCTACCTTCAGTAAAATATTTGAGAAATTAATTCTAGAGCAATTACAAAGATTTTTTAACAAACATAAATTATTACATACCAAACAGTTCGGGTTTACAAGGGGTCGTTCAACTACCGATGCCGGTGTTGAACTTTTAGGACATATTTACAATGCATGGGAAGATAAATGCGACGCCTTGGGTATTTTTTGTGATTTGTCTAAGGCCTTCGATTGCGTTCTTCATGAAACATTAATCAGGAAACTCCGCCATTACGGGATCCGAAGAACCGCTCTGAATCTTCTTACTTCGTACTTGAGTAATAGAATCTGAATTCTACGTTGACGTTAGTGGAAAAAGATCTCCCGGATCTATAGTAACAATGGGAGTCCCACAGGGCTCGATTCTTGGCCCTTTTTTGTTTCTTAACGATATACGATATTAACGATTTGCCTTACCTCATAAAAAATAGTCATGATATAGTGTTATTTGCAAATGACTCTTCACTTTTGTTTAAACTTAAACGTCAGCAGCTGGTTACTGACGATGTAAATAGCGCGATCGCAACGGTAGTTCATTGGTTTAATGTTAATAATTTACTTCTTAATGAAAAAAAAAACCAAATGTATTAAGTTTACGCTACCCCACGTTAGACAGGTGAAAACCAAAGTGTTGATAAAGGGCGAAGAATTGAATCCTGAAGATACCACAGTATTCTTGGGCTTAACTTTGGATGCTAAGCTTCAGTGGGGCCCACATATAGATAAATTGTCAAATAATAATGAAGATTTATTTATTACTAGCTTCTGCCGGTGACTTCGCCTGCATGTATGCTGAAACCTACTACCGGCATAAAAATAATCCTAGTGCTAATCCAGACAATACTCTAACTCTCTATTCCAAATTTTATCCAGATCCGTTCAGTCTTTCTGGCGTGATTGAGTAACAAACTTTCGCATTTATAATATTTAGTAAGTACCTACCTATAGGAGTATAGATAAATTTATAAGTTTTATATTTATGTATTACACACAGATCTTTCGGAGTTATGTCCTTAAATAATAGTGAAAGCCACATTATCTAAAATCCATTACGAAGTTTAGGGGAGCAACGCGGTCACAGAGAGACACTAGCTTCTGCCCGCGACTTCGTCTGCGTGAAATATCTTGTTCCACCAACCCACCCGTCGCAACGCACCGCCCGTCCCCGCTATTTCTTAGTTTTCGCAACATTTTTCATTTATGCTCCGCTCCTATTGGTCGTAGCGTGATGTTATATAGCCTATAACCGTCTTCGATAAATGGACTATCCAACACAAAATAATTTTTCAATTCCAATTAGTAGTTCCTTAGATTAGCGCGTTCAAAGAAACAAACTCTTCAGCTCTATAATATTAGTATACTTAGTTAATAAATAAGCACAGATATTGTAGTTACGCAGTATTAATTAGGTACAAAAACAGTACGTAGCAAAGAACGCTGTTTCTGCTTTATAAGTAGAACTTTTATACTTCAATTAATTACCCGGGCTCCGAATGGAGGGTGGTTTTCAGGAGTACCTTTCTGAGCTTGTTATGTATGTATGTATGTGACTGCTAACTCGTGTTCTGTACTCATTTTAACTCTTACGTATACACATAACTTCATTCGTTTTTATAAAGTTTTGATGTCACGGTACCAAGCTATCGACGACTCAGTTTATACGTTCAGTTAAGTTTATACACAAGAACTATTTTTAGTTTAAAATCAATAGAATGTCATTATAAGGTCAACCGCGCGGCACACCGCGTCCATTATTATACACTTTTAATTGTAAATAACGAGCTCGTTCACGTACAATCACGAAGAATAGGTAATTAATTACTTTTTGTTAATTTGTCATAGTATGACTAATTCCATCTATGTCGACCCATTCATGAATTGACAACTCGTAGAATAAGATTACACTGGAAATTATCTTGCTTAAGTCATTAACTGCCACGCAGCAGACACGATAGAAAAACTATTGTTCGCGGTCTCCGGTAACCGCGTTGGCGCTCAACGTGTTAAAAGTCGATATCAGACTTTACACGCGAATGAATAGTTCGCTCAAATGAAGATTCTTTTTTTGAAATTCATGTTAACACGACAGCGACTAAATGTATAGTGTGTTAGGTGTTTAATCGAGGGACATACTTTCAGGGGGTACTATACTCATGAAAATGAGCAACTTTGACTATAAAACTACAAACCTATTTCAAAAATCACGAAAAAAAAATCAGCTGTTCAGGACATTTGTGTTCGCATAATTCGTCAAAATGAATGGAAACACTTGCTTAAAAATCGGTGAAGGAAAACATCGTGAGGAAACCGGCATGCCTGAGAGATGTTTCTCAACAGTATGTGATGCTAAGTCAGAGGTCCATGGGCAGCATTAAAACTCTGACACCAGGTTAGTCACTAATCACACGAAAAGAAGAAGAATGGAAAAGCTTTCACATTTCAGAGATGGTCCCATGGACAAAGTTGTTGATTTTCATGAGTACTATACAACCTGAAAGTACGTCTCTCGTTTAACCTAACACACTGTATAATATAACGTTTATTTCGTATTTCGATAATTCGGTAGGCCAGTGAAATACGCCGAGTGTCGAATGGCAACATCGTTGGACCGGTTCACAAATGATATAATTCTTCACGTTTGATTCAATTTGGTGGCGCTTCAGGCGCTTCACTTCGATTGAATGATGCCGAATGGAAGGGAAAAAACGAAGAAGTGCTAGTAAGACTCGCCCACCGAGAGATCCGTACAAACCGTAAGACAATATAACTTACCTGCTTGCTAGCATAGGTTTTGGTCAACGGAAAGTACCATATAAATTTTGATACCCTGGAGAGTCTAAATATAATTTTTTCCGCCATAAACGGCCGTAAAAAAGTACAAAAAGTGAACGTCTGATATCGGCGTTAGATGTGATTTCATTGTAATTTATCAATACGCAAGTTACAGCAGCCGACCTTCATGTGACAATCAGGTAGATTTGAACCTTAACAAAATAAAACGTGTGTTCTACATAGATAAGAGTATCATACTAAAAATACAAAATGTTTTTGTACAACAAAGTCCTTACGTAACAAACCCAAGCTCAACCCTGAAAAGGTTAATATAAAAAAAACCTCCAGGATTTGGACCCTTCCCTTTGATATATTGAACCTATAAAACCCTTTTTACCTAAGTCACGCATTGTCTTCTTTAAAAAACCCACAATAGGGGTATTGAACATCGATTTTAGTTCAAACAACGGCTGAGTTCCAAGACTTGCCGGTTCTTCCTCATCACTTGTAAGTTCACCTATAAGTTCACAGAAATGTGATATCTACCAATCCGCGATTTATTTTGTTGTTAAGTTATTTATTTTGATGTTGAAGATAATGGCTATGTGATGGTTCTTTCTACACCCTAGTAGCTTCTGACAGCGGCTTATCCGGCCCGAAATTATCTCGTGGGAACGTAGTACCGGTATAAAAAGTATCCTATGTGTTAATCCAGGTTATAAACTATATTTGTGTGTTCATCCAGATCCGTCGAGCCGTTGTGGCGTGATTGAGTAACAAACATCCAAGCATCTTCACAAACTTTCGTAGTAGGATATACGACCCTCTCCCTCCCACAAGAGGGACTTCATTCCCAAAAGTGAAAACAGGCTCATTATGATATGTTTGAAATTAGATTTTACTAACCACGTTCCGTATTATATTGATAAAAACTTTCTAGTGTTATTTGCCGCGAACAATAGGGGTATTGAACATCGATTTTAGGTCAAACAACGGTTTGGTTGAAATTGAACTGCACATACCTATCTTCCAATAACATGACTGTACAAAAACAACGTTTGCATGTTAATGAAAATGGCGCTATTACCACGACGTAACTTAATTGGATGGTGAAGGAATGCCTCGAGTATAACATGGCATGGCATTTCATGGCGATCGAGGATCGACCATGAACATCCCTGAAAAAACTACAATGAGTTCTCAAACATGTATATCGGTTGCTCAAGCCGAAATAGAAAAACCAATTTACCTTACCAAATTTTATTCTAAGATAAATAATATCCTTGGACATTTCACACAACGCCTTATAGTCCCAAGTTAAGCAACCTAATGCTTGTGTTATGGTAACAAGATGGCTGATAAACTACTTATATATTTTTTTTTTGTAAATACATATTATACAGGGTGGAATTTTGTAATGCCCCCTGGAGGGAAAGTACTCTTAATACTGTAGATAGAAAATTTTACTCAAAGGAAACATTCCTTTATTTTTGAATAGAAAGAAAACTGCATTCAAAGATTTCCAAAAAATCGCTTGCCACACCCGGGAATCGAACTGACTAAAATCTGCAAAAAGTACACACTGTACTTTTATTGCCGCGATCGTTAGTATCAATTATAAGGATGAAATCTCTCCAACAAACTTGATAAATTAAATGATAGGAAAACCATGAAATCTTTAATTATTTACAAAAAATTGTAAACTAATTAATTAGTTGCTCGAAATGGGGTTCATTTTCTTGGATACACAAATGTATTCTTCTAAATAAATATCTTGAATACCTGGATTGGTACAAACGGCACAATCAGATGGCCTGCGAGATCACCAGATCTCACCCCTTTAGATTTTTTTTTATGGGGATATGTTAAAAACCAAATTTACATTAAATCTTATGCGAATGTAAACGAGTTGAGAGTTGAAGTTCAGAATACGATTTATAATATTCACCACAACACGTTATTCCTTTAATAACGTGTTGTAAATTCATTTCTTGTAACCTTTTTACAAGAAATGAATTTGTTACAAGAATACATTTGGGTATCCAAGAAAATGGACCCCATTTCGAGCAACTAATTAATTAGTTTACAATTTTTTGTAAATAATTAAAGATTTCATGGTTTTCCTATCATTTAATTTATCAAGTTTGTTCGAGAGATTTCATCCTTATAATTGATACTAACGATCGCGGCAATAAAAGTACAGTGTGTACTTTTTGCAGATTTTAGTCAGTTCGATTCCCGGGTGTGGCAAGCGATTTTTTGGAAATCTTTGAATGCAGTTTTCTTTCTATTCAAAAATAAAGGAATGTTTCCTTTGAGTAAAATTTTCTATCTACAGTATTAAGAGTACTTTCCCTCCAGGGGGCATTACAAAATTCCACCCTGTATATAGAAAAACACCCAGACCAGGAACAAATAATTACAGGTCGTACAAATATTTATTCCGTGCGGGCATCGAACCCGCGACATTCTGCGCGGCAGTCAATCGCTCAACCACTACGCCAACCGTGTCGTGTGTATCTCGTCTACTACACGATATAATACGTATTTACATATTGGGCGTTGTCATTATGCACTTGTAATTGTAACTCAGAGGTGTGGATAAGTGCAGAGCTAAGGAAACGTCAACCATCTCTTCTCTACCGCTTCATTGCGAAGCCGAAGAACTAAACACAGTATACTATCATTAGACCTTAAGATGTCACCCGCTAATAAATAAGGTCAACATGACAGCACTGATTGAATCAGTCATTCTATTGAGACATTAGTCTTCATTTGCATAATCATTTCATGTAATCATATGTCATTGTTCAACAGTACCTTTACTCCGCCAATCAAAACGAATGGCAATTCTATTGAATTGAGAACAAACAGCTATAAATAAATGTTTATAAGTGCATTCGACACGAGTTCAAGTTTTGCTACGGAGATGTTCGCTTCAAACATGTAAAAGTTGTGATAAACTTCCGTCTGGATTAAGTTTTTATATTCAGATATTTCTACATGGGAATGGCACAGAGCAGGCAAAGCGTCTTTTTTTCCGGTATCATTAAGATAAAAAAAAACATATTCTTGAAACTGCTGCAAATTTTAATCACCTCGACTGCCTAGAATTACGCACTAAGATAATCTTGATCATAAATTATTGTCATGGCGTGTAGAAATTCTTTGGTAACGATGGACTTATAGGTGAAAGGCATATCAGTGTTTTAATTCTCCTTCTCCTTTGCCCACAGAAAGAAGATCGAATCCTTAGGCAGGATGACGGCGATGACGCAGGAGGAAATGGTGGCGGGTGCACGCACCGTCGCTGCGGGGCTCGAGGCTCTGAGGGCAGAACACTCCCAACTGCTGGCAGGCTTGGCGGCCAACACCGAGCATGAACATGAAAAGGCATCCCTCGTGAGGAAGAGCATTGATGCCATTGAACTTGGATTGGGCGAGGCACAGGTCAGTTGCTTTTTATTTTTTTGAAGGTGAAAAAATCATCGAATGATCCTTTCCGCTCTGCTTAGAGCGGAAGGACAGACTCTTATTGTCTAAAACCCATCTCTTCCTTAGCCCTTTGTGTCCCCAGGTAGCAATAACAGGTTAATTGCTAATCTTCTTCTTCTTTTCGTGTGGTAAGTAACTAACCTGGTGTCCTTAGCTTCACATGCTGTTGACAAATATCTCTTAGGCATGCTGGTTTCCTCAAGATGTTTTCCTTCACCGATGATCAAGCTAGTGATAATTATACAATACGCACATGAATCCGTGCCTTGGGTTCGAACTCGCGACCGAAGACTTGGCAGTCCGATGGTTACACCAATAGGTTATCAATGCTAATATTATGATGTCCGATCCCATTCTTGTAGGGAGTGTTCTGATCAGGTCTTGCGTAAATGCTTGACATATGCTTTAAGTAAGGTGGATTCCGCAGGGATCGGCTAGATGCGAGAAGCATACAACCAGTCGAAGACTTATACATGTGGAAGTCTTTCGGCGGTAAAAAGGTTCATGGTGCAACTTAAGAATTCATTGACGGTTGTCTATCTATAGGAACCGCGTGTGTTCCAGTTTCTGTTGATCTTTCTCGTTCAAATCTTTCCTGTAAAGAAGTTTGCCTTTGCACGCGGTTAAAATTGACACCACTTTTAGGTAAGCTCTACTTTTACATCCATTTTGGGACTTGGCTTCCCTTTTAAGGAATGGCAGTAAGCTTAAGTGCTGTCTACTTTGTATTTATTCACAATAATAGGAAATGGCAGAAATAATATAAAATTTATAGAGAATCAAAAATGAATTCCACAAAAGCACTTTTCTCGCGAGGGTTTCCCTTAACTATAAAAGAGAGCATAAAAGTGTGAAAAACAGTGAGCCGTCGTTCTAACTACTACGGGTAAGGATTGACACTATTGACAGCTAACTTAACACACTTCACCTACATATTGTTTTAATTGTATAAGAGTGCCTCTCGCCATCAAACGTAAAAGTTTGGCGAGTTTTAGACTTAAGTAACACCGCTGTATTGTAATTTCATTAAATAAATAAAAAAAAAAATCACGGTGATATTTTTAAAGAATAGCACTACTGTTTTCGTTACAATCCTTACTTAAAATGCATTGAAATCGATATGTCTTCATGTTAACTGTTTCAATATTTGCAATTCATTAACCGGAACCACACACGCAAGGAAGGCTTTTACGGCATTTTGCGTTTACAGATTAAACCTGTTTAAATCCTTTGTCCTTTTCTGCGTTAACCGCATTTCCCAAAAAAACACGACATAGAACTCGTGATTATACATTTACTTTACAAATAATACTTTACATTAACACCACGTGTGTGGGATGTAAACAAACGTGATCGTATACAGGCTTCACATTGCAAAGCACATGTCCTGAAGCTGACATGCCTGAGGTCTGCGGCCTGCGGTTTGTTACATCTGTGTCTGTCCCGCGTATGGAGTTACAGAACCTATAGATACAGCTGTCTTTCATAAGATCTGTTGTGTTCACAAAGTCGTCAGTTTATTTATATCCCTTTTTCTTCATAATTCCATCTGCGAGGAGTGATTTCTAAAGTGGTAAGATGAACCCCTGACATTTAAACCCTCCAACAATATTCTTAAATTAATTTCCATAAGAAAAACAACTCTTAATTACCCCCTTGAAAATTGCTAACGTTTTATCTAGATAACCTGCACGTTTCACGTAAGCTTACACGCGAAGCTTATGGTAAGGTTAAGAACTTATTGATCAAACGTTAAGGCTTAGTTACAGAAGGAAAATTCTTCGTACATTTTCTTGCTAGTAGCCCAATGGTTAGCGGGATTGTCCGAAAAGGTTACCGCTACTCCGGAACATAAAGGGCTAAGAAAGGAACATGGATGGGTTTTAGTCTGTAAGAGTCTGATACTCCCTTCCGGTCCACCCAGAGCGGGTGGGGTCATTTGATGATTTCCCACCCTCAAAAAAACAAAGCCTAAACAAAGAATTGTATTTAGAACTCCATTCCCAAGAATTCCCTTTAACAAGTAGCATATTTTGTAGCATTTACTCTTACATTTTTTCTTTTTGACGAATTCCTTAAATATAAGCCTCTAACGGAAAAGAGGTCAAGAATTTGGTCATTGAACAGCTTGGCTTTGAAAAACCCATATAAATGAAAAGCCTAGCTTCTCAGCGGCTGGAGACAAACAGCCTCAAGGTAGCCTAGATTCGCTGAATGCCTTTAAGGACTACCCGTTATATCATCATTTAGGTCACACCTACCAAGCCTTCAGGGCTCGGCTGTACAAACGCGAGTTTCCAACGTGTAAAAGGAAACTGTATTTTTGAAACAAAATGTCGAAGAGCGCTTTCAGAACTTTGCTTTGAGAGTTTTCAATTCCAATTATTGTGAAAGATTACAGCGTTTCGTGTGGGAGCAATGGGAGGCAATTCTTTGTCGATTGGAAAACGAGTATTGATAGATTGTGTGGGTATCACGTATTGATATTATTAAAAAAAAAACACGCTTCGTATCCAAAAAGGTTTTATGGAACTTTTGGTAGTTACAAATAAAACCGCGAGGGATTCGGAGTAAAATGTTTAATTTCTAATTCAACTTCAGCATTTGTCAAGCCTATGTTAAAAGTCCTTTGCCATTTGGTAATTGTATTCCAAAATTCAGTGAACTGTTTCAGAAGTTGCTTAATTACAAATATTTGAGTTAACTTCGATTGTAATCCTTTAATACAATTCTAAATGAACATTTCTAGACATCTGAGCGTCTACCTCAACTACTAATTCAATGATGGTCTCAGACTTGCTACGAGTATCGTTTGCAGATTCTAACTTCAGTGAGATCTGTGGAAGACAGATTATATTTGATATCTAGTTAATAGTTGTTTGAATAGATTATTTGTTTGGATTAGTTGAAGTAGTTGTTTGAATATATTATTTTTGCTGCTGCCTTCCAGAGGCGGACTAGCGATGTTGAGCTGCCCCGTATTTTTTTATAATTTAACGGTGTACAAGGTTTATCACTCAGTTACTCAGTAGTTAGTTCTCACTGTTGCCGAGAAGATATCGCGCAGATTGGCCACTCCTAGTATCTGGCCGCCCAAGACCTGAGCCTAGTTGCCCTTAAGGCAAGTCTGCCACTGGATCCACCTTTCCCCTCTCAGACAATGTCTTGTTATTGAATACCAAATGAATAGAATATTTAAACAATTGGCAGCTTTATCGGTTACACCGATCTCATTCAATCTTTAACGAACAATGTTCTTTTTTAGTGTCTTTTGTATGCTTTGTACGTAGTAGTAGCATCCTTCAATTGAACAGAAAATACCCAAGTTGCGCACCTCATTCGCCGCAGTAATTCCATTTAAAATTACGTAGGTACACATATCACCATTAGCTTCTAACTTTGCGCCGCCATATTGGCTAAATTACCGCCATATTTCCAGCGCCATTTTTCATAAAACGTCAGAGTAAAATTAAGTTGCGTAAGTGAATCACGGGGCGGTGCTCCATTCAGCCTCCCACAAAGGCACGCGACACCCTCTTGTGAGGTTGACGACGCTGTGGTTCTGTGGTACGTCTGGGTAGATAAGTCTGAAGATGACAGCGGTTTCATAATAATAATGGATGTTATGTAGAGGTGGATATATTCATCCTAGGTGACTTAGATGTTGTATGTTGTACTGTATACAAGCGATTTGTACCATTCGAATCATTGCTTCTCCTGGTTTTTCTGAAATTGTCGAAGTCTATATCTAGTACTGTTTGGTCAAGAGATATACAGTCAAACGGGGTGCATAGGGATGCTGGGGTGAATCGGAACGAAACTTTAAAAGATATTTTAACATTGAAATAATATAGTTTGTGATCAAATAGGACTAGAAATGTGTTTACTATTATGATTTAAAATGAAGTGCCCTTGTTGGCAAATAACTATATTATTTCAAAGTAAAAACCCTTTTAAAGTTTCGTTTCGATTCACCCCTGCATCCCCATTCACCCCGTTTGACGGTAAAGCAGGCAGTGGTAACTTTTAGAAAAAGTCCTTTATTTTTCGACGTACGCAAATGTTTAAAGGGTTTCCAAACGCTTCCTAAAAACAAGCTTAATGCTTACGATTGCGTCACGCTAACAAAACAAATCAAAGTTACTAACCACTGACCTACTTGGGAACTTCCACGATCAATGCGAAGTTTTCCTTGGACATGTTTGCGTGAAATTTTCAAGAAGATTTAATTTATTGCCATGTAATCTGATCACGGAAACACTGCCTCGACACCAAGGTCCTTTAAGCCTAGTCTTTCAAAGGTCTGATTTTGAAAGACCAGACTTAGTGTCCATTTCACCAATGATTGAACGTGGTTGGCGCAACCAAACGGCGTTCAAGAGCTGTCATTGTCAATATTCCCCAGTTCGGTGAAATCAGCCCCTAATGCTTTATGAATAACCCTTTGGCATAAAGATGTTTACAATACGGTTTCCACCAAAGCAAAAGTGAGCAGATCTCGAACAATACAAATAGGTTTTTAGTTATTTGCCATGTAGCCAAGAAATAAACACAATACAATAAAATCTCTCCAATTTCAGTCATGGGACTGAAAAAATTCTTGCATTCGAGAAGGTTTCTTTCTCTACATTAACTACATTAAAAAAAGTTTTTTTTTATCCATCTCCGCTTTTCTTCACACCTTTGCACCACAATAACACGTCATACGTACCTGACTCGACAAATCTTGACGGATAGACGTGGGAATGTTTGTTTTTCAAACACAAAGGGATGCTGACGCGGCGCCGTCGGCCTTCAGGTGGCCATGTGCCTCTATTTTGTGTTTACTCTGTGTATTTTGAGTGCTGCATTGTGTAAACTTATGTCTTGGGTTAACAGATTGGTTCTAGATGATTTTGAATGGACAGGTGAAAGAGTATTACGTTATTTTAAGTTGTTATGATTGGTTTGTGTATTCAGTACTGATAATCATTAATTGGTGGCAAACATACAGGGTGTTTGGTGCATGAGTTATTGGGCTTGAAGTGATAGAAAATGACCACTCCTTTCGGCCAATTTCATTTGGTAAACGATGCACCAACCATCCTGTATATTTTATCTATTCCAATATACAGGGTGGAATTTTGTAATGCCCCTGGAGGGAAAGTACTCTTAATACTGTAGATAGAAAATTTTACTCAAAGGAAACATTCCTTTATTTTTGAAAAGAAAGAAAACTGCATTCAAAGATTTCCAAAAAATCGCTTGCCACACCCGGGAATCGAACTGACTAAAATCTGCAAAAAGTACACACCGTACTTTTATTGCCGCGATCGTTAGTATCAATTATAAGGATGAAATCTCTCGAACAAACTTGATAAATTAAATGATAGGAAAACCATGAAATCTTTATTTATTTACAAAAAATTGTAAACTAATTAATTAGTTGCTCGAAATGGGCTCCATTTTCTTGGATACACAAATGTATTCTTCTAAATAAATACCTTTAATACCTGGATTGGTACAAACGGCACAATCAGATGGCCTGCGAGATCACCAGATCTCACCCCTTTAGATTTTTTTTTATGGGGATATGTTAAAAACCAAATTCACATTAAATCTTATGCGAATGTTAACGAGTTGAGAGTTGAAGTTCAGAATACGATTTATAATATTCACCACAACACGTTATTAAAGGTTACAAGAAATGAATTTGTTAGAAGAATACATGTGTGTATCCAAGAAAATGAAGCCCATTTCGAGCAACTAATTAATTAGTTTACAATTTTTTGTAAATAATTCAAGATTTCATGGTTTTCCTATCATTTAATTTATCAAGTTTGTTCGAGAGATTTCATCCTTATAATTGATACTAACGATCGCGGCAATTAAAGTACAGTGTGTACTTTTTGCAGATTTTAGTCAGTTCGATTCCCGGGTGTGGCAAGCGATTTTTTGGAAATCTTTGAATGCAGTTTTCTTTCTATTCAAAAATAACGGAATGTTTCCTTTGAGTAAAATTTTCTATCTACAGTATTAAGAGTACTTTCCCTCCAGGGGGCATTACAAAATTCCACCCTGTACAGAGTTGATATGACAGAGGGGCATTAAATTACACTACGTATACTATACGTGTTTAGTATTAACTCGGTACGGTATAAAAATTGAGGTTTTTATTTTTTCAAACAAACTTAATAGCTTACAAATCAGAGTAAAACGCAACCATCCATTGTAAATAAAAACTGACCTTGTAACAAAGCGGCACCAACGCGCACGCGCCGGAGCGCTGTTAGGAAAGATACATCGTGTTCAAAAAATCATTTGTGACTAAACTATTGCTCCTATTTAATTCATTTTTGGTACAGAGTTTGAAAATGGTTCCTAGTATAAGCTGTTTAAAGGAAAGCCCATCTGTCGTATCAACTCTGTATATGGTTTAATCATGTATTATTTTTGTAACACAAGATAAAACATTTTTTGAACCACCATACACTTTCAAAGCCCATGATGAAATGAATTGAGAAATTATTTGATTGAATGATGAAATGAGTACTAACCTACTTACTAACTTTAACCTATTTCGCTATAAAACGTGTTTTTTTTTAATATCCAATAACTTTAGGGTTATAATCTATAAGTAAAAATAATACAATAAGTCCTAGAATATGTGGTTGAAAAATGCATAGTTTCGAAGATATCATCAATCATAATTTATTGTAGATCTAGGTATCAGGGTATCTAAGTTTATTGATATACGAGAAATTCATTTTCATTTTAACCAACCAATCATTCATATTTAAAGCTAAGAAAATGAGACGTGTGATATTTCACGTAAGGGTGTTTAACATTAATAATCGTGACTGTCGAATTATAATGTATGAAAATATAGTAAAAATATGATTTTCCAACTTTGTATTTTTTTTTTTCATTTTTATAATGAATTTATAATATAATAATTCATATGCCAGTTGATTCTTTGATAATAATGGTCTTATTCATACCCTAGAGTTATGGGATATAAAAAACACATTGAACGTACCTTCATTATGAAAGACAATTCGTTCTGCCTACTACAATAAATACAAACTCACATTTAAATTAAAAACCGACCCATCATTTAAAATCACGACACTGGCACGGGACGCCACGACTAACGACGTCTCATTAATCAGTAAGGTTTATTTATTTTCGTCCCGACATTAGGGGCCAACCATTAATTACGTCACACGAATTTCATAACTATTGCAGCTACCCCGTCGATGTCACATGTCATATTTGTGTGACCCCGAGTGTGACGGCGTATATTTTACAATTTCAAATTAAACCATAAAAAAATATGACCAAATTGGTAATATTAGCAAGTCTTCAATTGAAGTTGAAGTTAGAGTTTTAAGTATTTATCATGTGACTTCACGAAACTTATGACTCACACAGTGTCATACTTTGTTTACCCCTCTCCCCCCTATTAGCGTGTGACGTAACTTATGGATGGCCCCTTACCTACCCTGACGCACCCTCGCTCCTCACACCCCTCTGCTCTTGACACTTAGTAATGAAAAACTCGTCTCTTCACTCTTTAAGAGAAAAAATGTGGATAAATAAAGCTTTTCAGACGAAATGAAATAGATTGACGATGTGAAAGTTGTGTTAGGGCCAGATTTTTCCCTTATAAGGGGTAGAGCGAGTCATGTGACCAAAAATGTATAGAAAAGCTGATTTTTTTTTGCGATTTCGGAGTTGGTCCCATACCAAAAGTTGTTCAGTTGGTGGTCTGTAGCATATGCTTTTGAATGTATATGTCACCGTTAGATTGTAAAGATCGTTAGATTACAATCTATCCAGCGAGATTGTAAACTATCGATAGATTGTGAACCGTATCATTATGATTGCAATTTGACTCATTATTCTTCGCTATATTGTAATCTACCGAAGTGAAACTGCATATGCTTTTGAATGTATATGTCACCGTTAGATTGTAAAGATCGTTAGATTACAATCTATCCAGCGAGATTGTAAACTATCGATAGATTGTGAACCGTATCATTATGATTGCAATTTGACTCATTATTCTTCGCTATATTGTAATCTACCGAAGTGAAACTGTTAAATTACAATCTGAATAAAAATAATCTCTTTTTTCCATATTCATTTCTATATAATCTAGTCGTTTCTGGTTTCGTAGGTGGTCACAGTTTTAACCTAACCTAACCATTTTTTTAAACGTCCTACGCCGCACAGACAGGTATTTGGCCCTAAAAGTCGGACAAAAATATTTTTTGCGTTATATAGTATTATTAAAGTATTTCGTTCTATTTTGAGGCATAAAAGAGTAAAAAAAAGGCATACATTATTCTTAACAAACTTTATTTCTAACTTTCATCATCTTCAGAGTCATTTTCAATACTAATATTGCAAATATCATTTTCCTCCAAAAGGTTCATGGTATCCGCTGATAGAGGACTCTTTCTTTTATGTTTAGCGTTCCTCATTCCCGTCAGCAAGGGGTCTGATGTCAAGAGCAACCTATTTAAAACGTCTGTGTTGCAGGCTACTCTCGAAAATTTTAGTTAGTTAGTTTGTAGTTTAGCCGAAACGCTCGGATGTGCTTATTGCGGGCTTCTGCAGCTTCTTCAGACAGTAGCCCGATTGGCAGAATCGCCTCCTTTATCACGGCTGCCCCATGACTCAACACCTTATGTAATGACGGCGACATTGGATGAAACTTGTACAAAGAAACGTACAATTCAGCAGTTTCTTTGCAGTAAATTTCGAATGTTAATTTTTATCCCGCAGCACATGGTCTAGAATCACTTTTAATCGGTAGATTAAATTCTGGTCAATCCCAGTTATTTCTGCAGCTTTCTCGTATTCATCGAAAAATCGCCTGCTGGTATTTCCATCATTCGTGTTTCCAAAATAAACCTTTGGAATATCTACTAACAATCCTAGTTGTTCACGAAACTTGGTTTGGATTTCTTATTTTCGTGTCTCCACTAGTTTCTTCTCTTCGGCAGTCAGGCGAGCCCTCCACTTCATGACTGGTAATGCTACATGTAGTACGCTCCCATGAAATATAATAATGTTCGAAACAAAAGAATTGTTAACGTAAATAGGTACCGGCTTTTGGTAGCGATATATGGTGCCCTTGAGCCATTCTTTGTTCGCTTCTAGGGATCTGGCTTTGGTATTGCGGGCAGCTGACCATTTCTGCTTGAATTGGTGACGTATAATTGACAACTTGTACTTTGCATCGGCAATGTTTGGGTCATCTTCAGAGTATTGACGGAGAAGTTCCAACTCCATAAATTCCAACTTTTCATTGAAAGTTGGAGCATTGGAGCGTTCCATGATAGTTAGTAAATCGTTTCTAGTTAATACCCGCATCCCAGAAGAGCCTGGAAACACAATAAACTAATTTTCATAAAAAAAAAACAACAAGTGGTTTTTTGAGTCCATGCAAAAAAAAATCTCAAAAATGGAGGGGTGCGTTAGGGTGGCTGTTTTCCGTATTTTAGAATACTATAGAGTCTATTCTAAAATAAACCATATACATTTTTACTTAGAAATGCTCAGAAATACTTTAAAACGCTTAAAGATTTTTTGAAATGCGTATTTTATAGGACTTTTTAAGAATTAAGTAGTTAGTAATGGAGCTAAAGGTACGAAAACTCCCTCTTTTCATAACAAAACTAAATAAAATAATAAGTACATACCTGCCCCCCTAGCCAAGTTGCAAACGATAAACGTGAACGCTTAGTAATCTCCAATAGATTTTCAACTTGATACCTAAGAGCATAAAGTTGAAAATCTATTAAAGACTACTGAGAGTTAGCGACCGGAACGAACGAAAACGCTATGTAATCTTCAATAGATTTTCAACATTATATCCAATAACATAAAGTTGAAATCTATTAAAGACTACTGAGAGTTTACGTTTATCGTTTCTGACTTGGCTAGGGGGGCTGGTTGTGTAAGATCCATAGTAGAAATTCAAAAGAAATTGACTTTTTCACCACAAATTTATAATATTTATATTATATATTTAATATTTGAAAACAATGAAATTTGAGCGTATCGAATAATTACACGACCACGGCAAGCGAACGGTAATTTCCGACTGAGCTCATGCAGCGGGGAAAAGGCTCTAGCGCGTCGGGTTTACGCTATTGGTAGGAGGAGATACCATTGTATTTCGAGGAATAATAAAAAACGGCGTCTAACTAAAACAAAAAAAATGGATTTCGCCCGACTTTTAGGGCCAAATACCTCTCTGTGCGCCGGTTCACAATTTGACCGCTTCCCATCGATAGATTACAATCAAGCGAAAAATGATGCGTTAAATTGCAATCATAAAGATACGGTTCACAATCTATCGATAGTTTACAATCTTACTAGATATATTGTAATATAACGATGTTTACAATCTTACGGTGATATATATACCCTTCCGGTTACACCCTGTACAATGTGGGGGAAATGTGTTCCTACTCTGTATACATAGAGCAATGGCCAAGTAGTAACAACCCGCGGCGGCGACCTCTCGCGCCCGGCCCTGGTGCAAGCCATGGTCCGGGGCGAGAGGGAGTGGGAGGCAGTCACCTCCTTCTGCGAAAAAGTTATGCTCGCGAAGGAGGTGGCGGGATGGGAGAGAGAAAGGTCCTCCCGTCCCAGCCGCCGCGGGAGACGCTCCGGGCGTCGGGAGCCACGTGACGACTCCCGGCCACCGTAGGCGCGGGCCTGCGGGCGGTGAGTAATGGGTGACTCACCGTCCGATCAGCGCCAGACCCGTGCCGTACGGCGCGTATATGTTCCACGCGCGCCTCAAAGAGATGTCAGCATATGAAGGGGCCCCTCAGCGCCAAGCCTGCCGGGTAAGCGGGATTGTCCGAAAGGGTTACCGCTACCCCGGAACATAAAGGGCTACGGAAGGAACATGGATGGGTTTTAGTCAGTAAGAGTCTGACACTCCCTTCCGCTCCACCCAGAGCGGGAGCAGTCATTGGATGATTTCCCAGCCTTAAAAAAAAAAAAAAAGTAGTAACAACCCGGACTTACGTGTTGTGGGTTCGCACCCGCACTTTGTGGAGTTTATTTCTTGATCATTGCTCTCAAACCGGTGAAGGAAAACATCTTGAATAACCCGACATAGCCTAGAACCCGAAGAAAAGAGAGCTTTGATAACATACTTGACATTGATCAAACCACCTTCATACAGAGGAGTAGGCATATATCCCAGTAGTAAAAATGTTGTTGGCTGATTATGCTATAGATCCTTGGTATACAATCTCAAGAGCAGTGGGAACCCAGTGGTATCGGCCTCGACCAACGAGTTGTAGGCGCTTTACTTTGTGTATACCAAACAAAATAATCATTTCATCACCACTGCTCTCAAAACTAAAGGAACACCTCCTCGTCCTGGAACCAAAAATTCGAAGACATGTGACATCTGCCAACCCGCACTGGGTTCGGGTGATGGATAATGGCCCACTCCCTCTCTTAGAGAGGAGGCCTGTGTCCCAGCAGTGGGAATATCATTGGCTGATTATGTATACAATCTCGCCCAGATTGTGTTGCAAATCAAATGTGTTTTTTTTTTGACAGGATGTACAGAGGCCAGCACATCAAGTTACCAAAATCTGTCAAATTTCTTTGATAGTATTTCAACTTTATTGCAAAGACTTAAGGTTCATTTTTAATTAAGAAAATTTGACAGTTAGGGATAGCTTGATGAGCTGGCGTCTGTACAATAGATGTTATAACCATGGTTCCAGTATATCCTGCCATAATATGGCGTAGAAATATTTCTAAATAAAAAGGCCCTAAAGCTCATTTTACTAACCTATTCCTAATTATGGATTCGAAACTAAAAATTTGATTTATATTTTTTAATAAATGAGGATTTATATTACATTTAAAAAAATGTTTAATAATTAATAAAAATTGTATTATATTACTAATGCACTAAGCTGCAATCTTGTTGCACTTTTACTAGCAAAATGAGCTTGTTTGCGTCTAACGAAGCCAATATGGCAAGAACGTAAAAGTTGAGTAGTTCAACCTACTGCAACAGGGATTTATTGCTTTTGTAGTGTGTAGTCAATAAACTGGCAAGCTGCCATCGCATATTGCACTTTTGAACTGTTGACCCGTCATATTGTGCCAAATATGGTTTTAGGCAGTTCTGTATTGTTTCGAGTGAAATTTTGTACTAGGCTAACTTTCGCTCATTCGTCGTCATTATATCGGGAATATTTAAAATAATCACGCCATTCAAAACTACAATATTCAATTTGGACAATTTGAAACATTAGAAATCTTTGTTACTATCAATTCAGTACATAATTTTGGACCCATCAGAGTTGAAACTTTTCTTCTCCAAGTAGTTTTTTTAAAATCGATTCTTTAACCTTTTGACCGCCACGTCAAAAATGAAAAAGCGTGCCCTCAGCGCCAAGCTCCGAATTCATCCTTTAATTTTGTCACCCAGTCGCGACCGTGGCGTGCTGGGCACATTTTGGTTTGTCGTCTATACACGACTGTGGCGGTCAAAAGGTTAAATCGATGGTCGAATAGATTTAAATTTACTCTGGGGGTCTAGAATGGGGGATGAAAGGGGAGAGGGCGCTACTGTGCGTAAACAAACAATCAGCTGTGACAAATAAAAGTCCTAAAAATAGAATGAGTGATTATTTTTTGACTAAATAGTGTTTAAAAGAAAGCACTAGTGTCATAAAGTTAGTGGCATTGTAGTACGGTCAAAATATTAAATATAAGTGACTAATAACAACAAAAAGTGTTTGAAGAATAACGACTCGAAAATTCAAAAAGTGATGTTATAAGTGTTAAATACTCTTCATGAATGGATGTAAACTGAACTATCTAGGAAAACCAGAGAGAGACAAGTGACGAAAAGGTACATAATCTAATAATCACTAACATCCAAACAAGATCAAATTGTCATAAGTCATCATAAGGTCATCCTAACTTAATTTATTGTGTAAAGCTCCACCTATCCACCATATTAAGAAACTATAGCAAACACCCAAAGCTGCGGAGAGACTAATGCCATCTATCGTCCAAAGGCAAAACCAGTAGGCCTAAAGTTCGATCGCTATAGTACTTTCACAACTCACTACGCGCTGCGCTGCCTCCAATAATCTATACTGGCCTTCAAAGTTCTCCAAGACATGGCGCCACCTTCCCTATGTGCAGGATGCAGACTTAAATTGCCAATAAGGGAAACTCTAATTTGTGTGCTCTGCAAGGCTAGATATGATCTGGAGTGTGCTGGTGTTACAAAAGAGTATTTTCTGAAATCAATGACATTGGAACTTAGAAACTCCTGGAAGTGTCAGTCATGCGTCTGTAAAATACCAAAGACAGGAAATACTGACACTCCCATACGATCCCAAAAAAGCCCTGAACGCAACAACTTCACCACATCAACAACGAGTCATAACATCCAAACAAACGTTACTATGAGAAAGAAAACTATAATCTCCAATAACGATACAACTAGCTTTGAAGACCTGAGTTTGATAGGAGATACTCTACAGGCAGAGGATATTGCCAATACTGAAATAAAAAATTCAAGCTTTACATGCGATAACATAAATCAGTTCAACAACACGCAGGGTCACTTCGACATGCAAAATTTGAGTGAGTTAATTATACTGCGTTTGAAAGAAAATAATAAATCTATCATTGAAGAATTACAAAATACAATACAAACTGAGATTAACAGAGCGTTATTAGAATTGAAACTGGATTTTGATTCCAAAATGAATACCTTAACTCTACAAAATGAACAAAGAAAGCAAGAAATAGAAAACATTGACATAAAAATTGCAACACTTCAACTAGAAAACGAACATTTAAAAGAAGAAGTAAGAGTTATATCAACTCGGACATTCCAAGCACCAATCATACCTGAAAACCACCACCACAAAATAGTACTCTATGGCCTTACAGAGTATTATCAAGAACCAGAATGCGAACTTTACAACAGACTGATAGAACTGTTTCGTGACATAGTCAACGTGGACCTAACTGGTTATATAGAAGACATGTATCGAGTAGGAAGAAAAGGCACAAATAATAGACCGCTTGTAATTGAATTGCTCAGTAAAAGAATGACCAGGTATATCGTCAGCAGCAGCCAGTACTTTCAGGGAACTGGACTGGGTGTTTCAGAGTTTTTAGATGCGAAATCACGAAAAGAAAGGGCCCTAATGAGAGAAGAATTATTTAAGGCTAGACAAAATGGACATCACGCAATAATAAGAGACAACCAATTATACATAGACGGAAAACCTGCTCACAAAAAATATCACAACACCAAACCATCACAACATATAAATTCAACATACCAAGAAAACGATATGAGAAAGATCACGAGCATCACTAACCAATCTCACCAAACGGATATGGTGAATGAATCTGTAAACCATACATTTCGCAAACAAAGACCAACCATTTAAAATACTATTTCAGAATTTCCAAAGTCTCAACAACAAACAACACTTACTTGATGCTTTTATTACCCAAAACCCTAACTACAAAGCAATATGTATTTCGGAAACCTGGCTATCAGAAGAAAAATTAGAACTTATTAAGATTAGCGGCTACAAATTTGCATCATCGTACTGTCGCAGTTCCCATACAGGCGGCGGTGTCTGTATTCTGCTTCAAGAGCATATTGACTGTTTAAATAAAAGCGATATAACAGATAAATCTATAGAATATGTACTAGAGTTATGTGCTACTGAATTGCCTAAAGAAAACTTATTAATTGTAACTATGTATTGGAATAGAAGAGAGGAAGAAGTTTTTCACCAGCAACTTAAACTAATTTTAAACTATATAAATAATAAATACTCTAAACTTAATATTATTATAGGAGGCGACTTCAACATTAACATACTATCAGATAACCTTAAATCAAGCCAATTCATAAATTTAATGCATGAATATAAATTTACCCAACATATAAAAAGCCCGACACGTGTAACGCCAAACACAACCACATGCTTAGATTTGATATTTACGAATTTTAAATTCAATGATATGTACACAACTGTAGAGGAACTGGGGTTTTCAGACCATAACAGCACCATTTTACATTTAAACCTTCCTAAACAAACAAAAAGAATCGTCTGGCACGTAAAGAAAAGACTTTACAATCACACAAATATATTAAAATTTAAGTCTAAATTACAGGAAATAACTTGGAACGACATCATAACAACAGGAAAAGATATAAATACTAATTATGAAGCGTTTCATGACACACTCATTATAATACTAAATCAGTGTATACCATTAAAAAAATTAAAATTGAAACCAAAATATAAGAAATATTGGCTTACCGTAGGCATAAAAAACTCTTGCAAAAATAAAAGATTATTAAAAATACTAACAACTAAAATAAACAACCCGATATTAACTAGACATTATAAAAAATATGAAAAAATTCTAAAGAAGACAGTAACGACAGCAAAAAAACTACACTATAAAAATAAAATGACTAAATCTAATAATAAAGTTAAGACAATGTGGAGCATAGTAAACGAACGTACAAACAAAAAAATAGCGAGTGAGAAATGTAACATATCCCTACAAACGAATACTAGCGTAACTTCTGAACCCCAAGAGGTTGCAAACATTTTTAATGATTTTTTTGCTTCTATCGGGAAAGCTACGAACAACTCAACCGGCAAACCAAAGAAATTTCCAGCTATACGCCCTACAGAAAATTCAATCTTCCTCAGCCCAATTGATCCCTACGAAGTGAACACATTAATAAAGAATTTGAAAAATAAAAAAAGTCATGGTGTTGATGAACTTCCACCTACCTTATTACGACAGTGTGCAGATGAATTAACCTTACCATTTTACAAATTATTAAATCAATCATTTGAAGAAGGAGCTTTCCCCAATCTCTTAAAAAAAGCTCTCATAAAACCTATCCATAAAAAGAATTCTAAAACTGATCCGAATAATTACCGCCCCATTGCCCTCCTACCGACAGCTTCCAAAATATTCGAAAAAGCCATGTGCAACCGAGTATATGCGTTTTGCGAAAAATATCATATATTTAATGACTGCCAAAACGGTTTCCGAAAAAACCGTTCTACTATATTGGCCGTTTACAAATATATTCAAAAAGCCCTTGATATAATTAATGAAAAAAAGTACGCGATAGGACTTCTGCTCGATATGACTAAGGCATATGATAAAGTACAATTTGAAATATTATTACATAAACTATATAGTATAGGACTCCGCGGCAAATGTTACGACTGGTTCGTATCTTATTTAAAACACAGGGAACAAATAGTTGAAATCGAACATTACAACATCAACAAAAATGAAATAGAACTAAAAAGATCCGACAGCAAACAAATCACTGCCTCTATTCCGCAAGGAAGCGTAATAGGGTGTTTCTTATTTCTTGTTTATGTAAACGACCTTCCCAATAATATAAATGAGCCATGTGTCCTGTTTGCGGATGACATATCTATCCTAACTTCATGCGAAAATAACACCAACTTAAATGTCAAACTAAATTCCATACTAGATTCTACAATAAATTGGATGTCTGAACATAATTTAGAAATTAACTTCAATAAAACTAAAATAATCTCATTCTTCCCTCGCCAAAAAATACCGATTAATATAAATTTTAGCTTCAAAAATAATAAATTAGAAGTAGTTGAAAATTTCACCCTACTAGGCATAAACATTGATACACATATAAATTGGAAGTCACATATTCAGAGAATAAGAGCAAAAATATCTAAATTTTCATACGCCCTCCGCGAGATTAAAAAAACAACAGACCTTAAAACTGCACTAGCAACGTACTACGCGTACGCCTACGCATGGTTTAAATACGGTGTCATCCTATGGGGCAACAGCACTGACGCGCCCACGTTATTTACCCTACAAAAAAAGCTCATTAGAATCTTAGTAAATATTGAAGCCACCGATAGCTGTAAACCCCACTTCCAGGAACTAAAGATTTTATCCCTACCCTGTCTCTATATATTTGAAGTTTGTAAGTTCGTACGCAAGTATCCAGAATTCTTTACAAAAAGAGAGGACATACAACCGAAAATTCTTTTAAGGCATAAAAATAGGCTTAACTTACCAACATCGCGACTAAAAATGCACTCCACTAGTTCGTTGGTCATGTGCATAAAAATTTATAATAAGTTACCCGAAGTAATAAAGAATCTAAATAAAAATAACACTTTTATCAATAAATTGAAGCTTTTTCTCTTAAGCAAATGCTACTATAATATTAGCGAATACTTAAATGATAAATTATGAGTAATTATCTAATCTTCTCTAAAAATACTCGTTAAAGACGCGCACACCTACACATGATATGTAAAATAATATAATTATAAACTTTAGGGATAATAAAAATAAATTAATTACGTATTATATAAATAACAATAATAAGAAATTAATAAAACAATAATAAAAATAATGAATAATTAAAAAAATAAACGTTATTACAATGTTCTGATTAAAAAATCTTGGTATATAATTTTATAAAATAAAACGTAATACATTAATATATAAGAGGTTTATCAGTACTAACTGCAATAAACAGCCAGTAGTCTTCCTCCTCTCTCCTACCTTATCTATGTTGTGCCCGACAGGGTCCATAATTGTGACTAAATTTACTTTCCTTCCACCTTTATACATTATGGTACGCAATAAAGCATTGAGAATTGAGAGAATTGAGAATCATGAACTAACTAAATTCACGGTAACATTTTGCGCGTCCGTATTGCGCATGTTCCTCTCACCGTGTCTAGTTTAGATACAGAACAAGTAAGTACAACAAGAATTAATGTTCCCCTCTCCATTCCAGGTGATGATGGCCCTAGCCTCCCACCTACAGTCAGTGGAGGCTGAGAAGCAGAAGCTCCGCACCCAGGTCAGGAGGCTGTGCCAGGAGAATGCCTGGCTCAGAGACGAGCTGGCGGCCGCTCAGCAGCATCTGCAGGCTTCGGAGCAGCGTGTGGCTCAGTTGGAGGAGGAGAACAAGCATTTGGATTTCATGGCCTCCATACGGTAAGTTTCTATAATTGGTTACACACTAGCATAACACCATGCCCGTTTTTCCCGAAGGGCTTGTACAAAACCAAAATCTATTCAATCACAGTTCTATATTCTTCTTCCCAGCTAAATTACTAGGAAGTGGTGAAGGGTGGGAGATTTTGGGGGAATGTCTTATGTAACTCTGACCTTCAGAAAGTGCTGATTTTCAGCCTAGTTTGAATAAATGACTTTTGATTTTTTTTTTTTACACTAATATTATTAAAGCGAAAATTTGTGAGTGAGTTAGTATGTTTACTAAATTACACATAGTAAAATTGTACCTCGCTTGTAATTATGTAAACCTCAATTCTGACTTAATTATTGATTAAAAAAATATATGATTAAATTATTATTAAGTATTACGTTTGTCCGTCCTTCACGCTCAAACGGCTGAACGGATCCGACTGAAACTTGGCACAGAGGTAGTTTATGACTTTTTACCCCGGTAGTACGTTCCATTGGGATAATCTCCACGTCATCCACGCGGGCGAAGCCGCTGGCAGCAGCTAGTCATCAATACATCTCTCTAAGATTATAGTTCTCTCTTACATTACATTTCACGCCGCTGTTCGTGTAGCCCGTCGCCTGCCCCACCATCTCCGCACTCTCGCTCACAAAACTATAGTAATACAGAACTTAGATTGATAATTATATAAGCGGGATTGTCCGAAAGGGTTACCGCTACCCCGGAACATAAAGGGCTACGGAAGGAACATGGATGGGTTTTAGTCAGTAAGAGTCTGACACTCTCTTCCGCTCCACCCAGAGCAGGAGCAGTCATTGGATGATTTCCCAGTGACCTTGACCTTGATAATATTGACTATTTATGTTGACGTATCTACGTCTATGTAATATAAATCTGCCTAGACTTTGCCCAACTATGTTGGCGTCGGCTTCAAGTCTTACCGGATGCAGACGAATACCAGTATTTTACATAGAGCGACTGCCTATCTGACCTCCACAACCCAGTCAGTAACTGGGTAATACGAAACCCCTTGGCAAGTCTTGCTGTCAGACTTTCTGGCTTCTGACTACCCATAACGACTGTCAAAGATCCACGAATGACAGTACTCTACGTCTTTGCATTCGCCTTAAATTGTTTCTGCCCGAATCAATGACCTACGATGACAGCAAGCTTTTGGATTAAATGGGTTTCATTATGTGAGTGTTGTTAATATTGTAGAGAAAGAATTTTAGACCTGGCCGAACGCCAAACTGAAAAGCCGTGTTTCCATTTAGGCTGGCAAATGAAAAAAATATTAAACCTCGTAATTTCGTGGTCTCATAATATGGTTTCATTTAAAATGAAAATGGTATTGCGCGCATTTTCATGCTGAAGCCAATTGTAATTTTAAATATAGCAGGGTTTTTGCTTTAACTTTTTACATTTCAGTTTTTCTTTCCCTCGACTAGGGATTAGGTAAAAAGCTTGATGATAAATACTTACTTACGGCTGCGTTTTGTAAGTCAGTCCATAAATTGTGCGGGTTTTTTAAAATTCATCTTAACCTGCGAATATATCTCCCTCTCACTCATACATATCTAAACCCTTTAGAAGTAAAGGAGAAGAAGTAATATTTTCTGTCCCCTATTTTACCCATTACGGAGGGCGGCGATGAATTGAGAAATATCATTCCTTACTGCTCACCTTCGTTGTATAATAACTGTTGTGATACGTGTACTGGTTCTTGAGTAGACCCAGCGGTTTAGCCTGTGCATACTTTGTCAGTGAATTAACGATTTCATATTAAATGGATTCTTTCTTCTAATGATAATGTTATTGTATTCCAGCAAGTACGACAGCGACATCACAGAGGAGTCGGACAACAACCGCAGCGGACAGAGCGAGAAGAAGCGCGACGATCCCATGGTGGACCTGTTCCCGGATGACGACCATGACGACAACAGGAACAACAAGTGTGAGTAGCTTTGTTGTAGTGTTAGCAACGTTTTGCTGTGTCATGGTTTCATGTATTTCAATGTCTACTTTAATATTGTTGACATGTTGTTATTGCGATCTTAACTTTATTAAATACTAGCTTAGTCTGCGTGGATGTCGGAAATTATTACATTATTAGTGTTTCAGTAAGGATTTTTTTTGAAAATATAGTATAGCCTATGTCACCCAGAGATAGTGTGTTCCAACAGTGAAAAAAATTTCAAATTGGTGTAGTAGTTTCGGCGCCTGTTCAATGCAAACAAACAAACAATCAAATCTTTCATGTATACAGGGTGTAAGGTGTAACCTGTATAGATGAAAGATAGTATACCCTTTCGGGTATATACCTACATACACAAGCATATGCTACAGACCACCAAACTGAACAACTTTTACAATGGGACCAACTCCGAAATCGCAAAAAAAAAAATGCTGTTCTATACCTCAACAAACTAACATCCTTCTTCCTCTTCCAGCCATGTCACCAACTCCACCACTCCACTTCGCACAGCAAGTGAACGCCGGCTACGAGATCCCGGCCCGCCTGCGCACCTTACACAACCTGGTCATACAGTATGCCTCCCAGGGCCGCTACGAGGTAGCAGTGCCGCTCTGCAAACAGGCCCTTGAGGATCTGGAGAAGACATCGGGACACGACCACCCGGACGTCGCTACCATGCTTAACATACTGGCTTTGGTATACAGGTGTGTGAATGCAGGATATGCTGCTGACATTACTTTAAAAAAAAAAACTTTTATAAATTGTGCTTAGGTGTGTGAATGCAGGATATGCTGATGACATTACTTTAAAAAAAAAACTTTTATAAATTGTGCTTTAATATATAACATTATAAGCTTGGGTTGTCGGTTCCGTCATATAACGCAAAATGACGGACCCTCTTGAAGATGTGACTGTTTGACCGTGCCGTAATATAACAAACGCAAAGTGGCGGTTGTTTTATTACGGCAGTACTGTTTTAGGAAACCCAAGCCAACAATGATATTCAGCATGTATACATAGTTCTTTTTTTTGTTGCATTCGTATAGTACAGGGGTTCCGAAACTTATTTTGTCTACTGCCCACTTTGAGAATAAATTATTTTTTAGCGCGCCCATTTTTTCACCTAATTAAAAACCACTATGTGGATGAAATTACAAATCGCCCTCTAAGCCAACGCCCCCATTTTCTGGGTCTCTTACTGCCTTCCTTTAGGCCTTTAGGGAGAAGTCACTGGATGATTTCCCAGCCCGAAAAAAAAAAGGCCTGCAGAACCTAAGTAGGAGGCGTTATCGCCCATTTTGGGAAAGGCTGGTATAGTATATCGCCTATCTAAAATTATAAAGCAATTATCTAATATATTACGTGCAATTGTCCGCAGAGACCAGAACAAATACAAGGAAGCGGCCAACCTTCTGAACGACGCGCTGTCCATCCGTGAGAAGACCCTCGGAGAGAACCACCCCGCTGTCGCCGCCACGCTCAACAATCTTGCTGTACTGTACGGCAAGCGAGGTGAGATGTTGTAGATGTCTAAATCGTATGTTTATTCCAAAGATTATAGAGTGATTCCGGCGACTCATCGAGTTTGCAATATAAGACTGTCACGCAGGCATTTGCAAAGCCGAATTTTAAAGATTTTACGGCAGTGTCACCAAAATAACATAGGCTGTTGCTTAGCTAGTCCTGTGCTTTACGACTCTCGGCTATCAAAGATATAGAGAGGAAACTAAGTGTAACAGCACTTCCATTCGTCATGTACTGATTTTGACAGATCTACACGTAATTTAATTCTGATTTTGGTTTCTGTATCGCATCCAAAACCAGCATGGCAAACCTTATCTTGAATGTTTACCCATTTTTTTTTCTTAAACTCCTATCTAAACAGGTTGCCCAAATGCGATACTTAAATTCACATTAATAAAACATATTTTCTAAGTAAGTAATTAAATAAAAATAACGCTTTTTTTTGAGTTTGGGAAATCATCCAATGACTTCTCCCGCTCTGGGTGGAGCGAAAGGGAGTGTCAGACTCTTACTGACTAAAACCCATCCATGTTCCTTCCTTAGCCCTTTATGTTCCGGGGTACCGGCAACCCTTTCGGACAATCCCGCTGACCATTGTTTGGACTACAGGTCTCCCAAAGTGATAATGCGCATAGAAATCTTCGCCACAGTTCGGCAACGGTCGTATTCTCCGAGCGTCGGAAGACGATATGTATATAGAGTGGCTAAGTGCATTTTCTTCATGCATAATTTAGTAGAATTATGTATTTTGTGCTAAAAGAGATAAATATTGATTTATCAGTAACGAAATTTAATTCCTATATCTATTTGTTTATTTATGCATGTGTATCTTTCTATTACATTTATATAAATCTGATTTTTTAAATGTTTTTTCTAGTACTTAATATTTATTTAACGTAGGTATCTTTAATTTTTTAATATTAAAAAAGCGTCAAAATGTTAGTATATTTACCTATTTTACAAAATAAACTATATAAATTTTGAAAGTTGAAATTAAATTAACCTTTGAAGATAAAACCAAGAAGGGTGTGTAATAGCAGCTCTATATAATTCCACATAGAGAGAACACGTGCAGTCACTACCAATATATAAAAAACGACTGACGGACCTTTGACTGACCGCCGACCGCCTCGATTATGTACACATGATTTTGACTCCTATTTCTTTTGGTCAAGGTGCAAAATGCAAGTGCATAGTTTAGGACTGGAACGATTCAACGATTCGGGTGTTTCTGGGAATACGACAATTAGCGAAGATCTGCATGTGCATTATTAATTTGGGAGTACTGTACTTGTCTAACTTAACTGTTGGTACGTTTGCAGGCAAGTACCGCGAGGCTGAGCCGCTGTGCAAGCGCGCGCTGTGCATCCGCGAGGCCGTGCTGGGCCGCGACCACCCCGACGTCGCCAAGCAGCTCAACAACCTCGCGCTGCTGTGCCAGAACCAGGTACATACTAAACTCTGGTTTTGATATGTCCAGCCTAAGGCCCGGACTCCACCAAACCGGAGAGGAGATGTTTCTAAACAACCAATAGAATTTCGTTATTCACACATCTCGTCTCCGCTCAGCTTCACTTATTGGTTGTTTAAAAACATCTCGCCGCTCGCCCCGTCTCCGCTTTGTTGGAGTCCTGTCCTAAGACGTTACGTTATGGAGAGATGCGTGGACGACATTGTAACGATCGCGGTAAGAACCTGGATGAGCCTGGCACAGGAACGTGAGGATTTGGTCCTTAGAGGAGGTCCTGAAGGAGGGAGCTCGAAGGTGGGCAAAGAATCGGGAGCCCAAAAACAGGCCTTGCTGGATGGGTTGCGAATGTCATGCGTAGCATTTTTCCCGGCCCACCAACAAGGTGAAAGTAGCTGCATAGGCGGAGTTTTTAGTGGGTGCAAGCCCTCACATAACACTTTGTCTCCCCGGACGGCGTGGTATGCGTTAGGCAATTTTTTCGTTCGATAAAAAAGATACGTGATGATTGGAACCAGAAAAGAGATGCCTATGCTCAGCAGTGGGTGAAGTCAGGCTGTGGATGATGATGGCAAAGACATTTGTCCTTCAAGACTTGCCGTGCTAAAATGCCCGCGCGACGTGGTTGTATGCGGGTCTAAAACGGCCTTACCACCCATCGCGGGTCCCTGAACGTACTCTTTCCGAGGTGACCCGAGCCGGTCTCGACCTGGCTAATGGAACGAAGAAAATTCTATTTCTGTACTTTGTTAAAGATGCGGCAGACAATTCCCTGCTGCTGAGGTTAGCTTTGAGCAAAACAGCATACTGATACCAATTTATCAAATCTTAAAAATTACAAATTACAGTTACATAATTTTAAATGCAGATTGTTTTTATCAGTACCAAAGCCTTCTAATTGAATTTTTTGTACAATTTTTCAGGGCTATTATTTCTAACCTTTCCCCCGTTATCCGCAGAACAAATACGAGGAGGTGGAGCAGTACTACCAGCGGGCTCTGGAGATCTACGAGAGCAAGCTGGGACCCGACGACCCCAACGTGGCCAAGACCAAGAACAACCTCGCCTCTTGCTATCTGAAACAGGTGAATAATTATCACCCTTATGTTGCATGTAATAAGACTTGAAATTATGTATGTATTCCAACAGCAATACCAGGGCAATTGACTATTTGAAACGGTCAAAAATAAAATATGAAATCGCATTGAAAAAGACCGCTCGTCTTAAAAACTTCTATCACCGTGCAGGAATTAAATTTTATGATAAGATATGATTGTAAAATTGCATTTAAAGCTTATAAGTAGGTATTCCATTTGAATCTGAAAATCTGTGACGTCACATTGATATATTTCATACAAATCACGTACAAATTCCTCGTTTTGACAGTTCATAAAAAGTAACGTTATTGACTACTAGTAATCTTTAACAAAACATAGGGTACTATTAGTTAATATAATTAATATTAAATACCTCTGTATAAAAAACCGAAAACCTTTGACACTGAAACTGACTTTTTCGGACAGAACGTTTTTGCGCTTCGTGACGATTTCTATTAAATTAATTGCATTAATATTTGTACACCATTAAATGGTAGGCATAGTGATCATCCATACTGACTGTAACATCACTACATAGTATAAAACAAAGTCGCTATTTTTGTCTGTTTGTTTGTCTGTATGCTTAAATCTTTAAAATTACGCAACGGATTTTGATGCGGTCTTTTGTAATAGGTAGAGTGATTCAAGAGGAAGGTTTATGTGTATAATTTGTCGACATATTTTGCGGGCGAAGCCGCGGGCGGAAGCTAGTCTATTATATACCTATGTTCACAAATAAATAAATTGAATTGAATTGAATTTCTGCCAGTTTACTCCAACCGCGAGCCGCGTTAAAAAACTTTGTTTCAAAAATATATTCTCCACACAGCGAGGAAAACAAATTGTAAAATAATAATATCCCATACACTACCATGAACACAGCTGTGTGTTTTCTGTTCTATCTCACAGTGCCTTGCACACGCATACGTGCTCAATACATTTTGATCCATTCTAAGCCAGTGCCTTCAACCCAAATATGTGTTTATTGTCCATAAATTTCAACGCGTGTTGAAGGCACTCAGTAGGGATTTTGGCAACAAGTTTGCCTGTTGAAGAGACTGAACTATATAGCACTATATCACCTGACAAAAAATAATGGCAGTGTATGCAATATTGCTAAGTACATCACACATAAGGCGCCCTGCGTTCATATGAAAAAAGAGACAAAACCAATCTTTTTGTCGTCTTTAAGTGTCACGCCATCTAATTTCTTATAACTGAAAACAATTTCATGAGCGTCGCATCTGAAAAATATTATGTAGTTCATAATATAAAATTATTTATTTTTTCCCAGGGCAAGTACAAGGAAGCCGAGACGTTATACAAGCAGGTGCTGACCAGGGCGCATGAGCGGGAGTTTGGAACTATTGACGGTAAGTCTTAGCATATTGACATGGGGGAAATTATCTCCAAACCTTGCATATACTATACTCAGGCGTAAAGATTGCACGTCGAGTTCAAAGCTGTGCATTTTGAGAAGTGGCAACTATGCCTAATATTTCGCTGTTTTGATTAATAAATATGAATATCGATGTGTCATATTTACGCCCGGGGACTGTACCTAAGTGTTTGACGCTGGCACTTAGCCAGCGTCAAGCACTGCTTGCAGCTGGGCTTTCGTAACGTAAGTTAATATCATAACAATAGTAGAAAGAAAATATTATGATTTAAACACAGTTATTGGTTCTTATTTACAACTTTAAATCTACATTATAAAGATTGAAATTAAACTAAATACTACTCCATTTTTGTTAAATTTCAATAAATTACAATAACTTAGAAGAAGCTTGCTTTATGAAGACATTTCTTTTAATATTCAATTGTTTGATTTACGTTATTTTATGTAATATATTTGTATATAAATTGATGATTATTTTGTTTACCATTTCAGAGTATATAGCATCATTAAATGCAAAAAAGCCTCTTAAAAAATAACAATCAGCTGCCCATAGTATATGACAAATTTTAAGATAAACTAACAAAGTTGAGAGAAGATAATGTACTACTGCAACATTCCTATAGCAATAATAGAATGATGAAATGGCCGCTAAAATTAATCAATTATAATACCAAAGGAATGATAAAAATATGACCACCATTATTATACATAGACTTTATTTCATCCTTGTGTAATGCAAAGATACAGTTTTTGGAGTGGGAGCCAATGCAATTACCATTAATGCTGGAAACCAATAATAAACAAGTGTTGTAAATACATATTTTTGTCATTCCCTGGAACTATTTGGTAGGATCCAGATGATTTTCGAGCAAGCATATATGCAGGTCGAAAAGTTGATAGCTAGCAGGGTGGCATCATGAGAAAACAACGAAAATTTATTTGAAAAGTTTCAGATAGGAGACCCGTGGTCCACTTTTAGATTTCGAAAATGGACAAAAAATAACGTGATCTACATAATCAAAAAAATCAAAATCAAAAGTCATTTATTCAAATTAGGCTGAAGATCAGCACTTTTTGAAGGTCAAAGTTACATAAGACAGTCCCCCAAAAACGCCCACCCTTCACCACTTCCTAGTGCTTTAGCTGGGAAGAAGAAGTGGCGCAACAAACTCCCCAGCAGCACAGCTGTCTGTTTAGTTGGAAGAACTTGACTCTACACACATTTATCGCATGAGAAGTAATTAACATTACGAAACACATCACATTAAAATCAATCATTTGCCACATGTCAGCTAGCACACGTCAATATACCAATTAAAACATTAAAACTGACTGTACTCAAGCGTAAATTTAAAAAGAAAAAAAAAGAGCCTCCAGGTAAAAGTGCGTGCCCGCTTACATGTGCAATGCTGTACTATATCCATACAGCCGTAACTCGAAGTTAAAAATGATAAACTAGGACCATCGAAGTAAAATCAATCAATTAATTGCTAATGATTACTAACTAGGATCAAGATAAATAAATATGATCAACTGTCGAGGTCTCTAGCTAACCACATTTTGCAATACAACTCATTAAAAAAAAAACATTGTAATGAGTAGATTATGTCAACAATAAATGGCTAATAAAAAAAATAAAAACAACCAAAACAATGAATTGAATATACATAGCCTTTGATCTTAGTAGGATCGAGTGCGGCCTAACCCATTATGACTATTTAAGGCAGCTTTGATTAAGAAATTGCGGGCTCCCTAAAACTTTTCCACTTCCACTTTATAGTCTGTTAAACCGAAGCAGTTTATTTTGTTTATAGGTTTTTTCTTTTTAGAGTATTACTTTTAAATTGTCTTTAACTGTATTGCAGTCGGGTTTTTGATATTTAATTTATTTTCGGTGTTCGCTCATCATGCCGCGTCAACTCGGCTTCAACTTTTCGCCCTGCATGCATACGCTTGCCCAAAATTCCTCTGAGCTCCCACCATGGTGAAGGCTGTTTGAATAAAGTAACATTCGACTAAAGCACAAAGGTTTGCTGAGTAACAATGTATTTCGTAAAGTTCTTGTTCTTATATTTTTCTATTGCATATTTTCTAAGGAATAGGTATTTGTCTCGACTTAGCTCGAATTTGTAAATAGTAAACAAAAAATACAAAAATATTGCATGTTGATTTGTTTAAGTGAGTTTATTTTTTGGTAATTTGTTATTTGTAATTAATTTATTTGTAGACATAAATTACGAGTAGTATTGAGTGAAATGTTATCCAATTTAGTTAAATATTGATTTATTCTATTTTTATTTGTAGGTAGCTCATGGAGGCATGCAATAAGTTGACAAATTGATTTTTACTCGACGCAAAAAATATAGAATATAAATATTATTTTTAAATTATTTTGTATCCGAGTATTTTTTCATAAATCTTTGCGTCCAGTAAAAAGAATATTTATATTTTAATAACTATTTTCTGACAATGTTTTTCTTTCTTGTATAGATCTCTATCAGCATTTGATTTAAAAATGAAAGTAGGTTGTTAGAATGTAGAGGCCTTATACTTTTACGTCTTGCCATTAAGTAAATAAAAGTAAAAAAAAAATGGTTACTATTAGTTTGTAATAGCTGAAAGCTTATGCGTGATATATTTAAAAAAAGTTTTTGTCTTGATTCATTATGATTAGGGGGCTAACCACCACCATATTATAACAGTATTATTTTTATATTGCTTCACATTTTCCAATGTGTGTAATATAACTGAAAACAAACACATTTCCAATGTGTTTATGTGTGTAATATTACTTGAAAATACAAGTTAATACTTGATTACTTGTATAGCTTCATTCCTTTTCACAGTAAAGTAATATTAAAATAATACTGTTCTTTGAGGTGGTGGTTGGCCCCCTGCCTAGCCTTTTCCCAATAATGTAGGGGTTGGCTTCAAGTCTAACCAGAGTCTTAATCTTGGCTGTGATTGAAAACTCACAGTATCAAGATGTTTATTCATCCAATTTCACAATCTCAGTTGCCTTTGCTGAGTACTAAGGGAATTTGGACGATTGGAGATGCTGTTTTAATTATTTTTAAATTGCCTTGCGTTGCATTATTATTTTAGTTTTAATGTAGAAAGTCGAATACAGGTTGCTTTTCTTTGCAATAATGAGCCAGGTTTTTGTGATTTGCCTCGAGTTTAAGTTATTCTAACGATATAGTCCCAAGAATAATTTAAAGAAAAAATATGAAATAAAACAAGGCTGAAGTTAACCTACAACCATGCAATATAGTTTAACATCCAATTATGATAAGTATACGTCAAGTTGCAAAAGCGCCGTGAGACGTGCTAATTTCAGTATATATTTTTTTTATCTGATCTTTTTACATGGCCTACATTAACTCTTGGTATTGTTTACGCACAATAAAACTGATTTATTTAATCGCACGTTATGTTCTATCATAATCAAATCAAATTGCTTTATACAAATATCGAAGCATTAATTTGATTGGAATATTGGATTTAGAGCTTATCAATAATATTTAAACAAAACCTATAATTCTACAAGTTATTAGCATTAAGTATATTGACTTTAAACCAAATAGAAAAAGCAATTTCTTTTAAAAATCAAAGATGCCAGACTATGCCCTAATTTGTATACCAAATGTAGTGAACCACTGAATTTTATGTAGTGTGCACTAATTTTATAGATATTATATTTATTTACATTAAATGGAAATCGTAAAATGTTTTGTTTATTTATCTTATGAGTTACTCGTGGTAAAGGAACAATAAGTAAAAATAATTCTCGCTTTAAGTGAGAGTTTTTAATGTACAGGGTGGAAGGGACATCGACGCGAAGCCGGTTACAGTAAATTTAGTGCATGATTCTTAAGCGGGATTGTGCGAAAGGGTTACCGCTACCCCGGAACATAAAGGGCTAAGGAAGGAACATGGATGGGTTTTAGTCAGTCAAGTCAAGAGTCTAACACTCCCTTCCGCTCCGCCCAGAGCGGGAGAAGTCATTAGATGATTGCCCAGCCTTAAAAAAAAAGTGCATGATTCTGAACTTCTCTATGTGGAAATTATGTGTCGGTTATTTAAAAGCAATGCTGTTTATCATAAATTTTCACTGCATCTGTCATTTGTGCATCTTTGACAGTTTGGTAGACTGGAAGCCGACCCCAACATAGTTGGGAAAAGGTTAGGCAGATGAGATGAGGTATTGCACTTTTTTTATGAAACAGCAGATTTCTTTATAAGTAACCGACGAAAAATTTCAAAGTAGCGAGGTTCAGAAACGTTTACTGAATCCAAAAAAAAATTATTATATAGTAAAACAAGTCAAGTAATAAAGGAAAACGACCTTTGGAATCCTGGGTTTTATATAAAAAAAATAACAATTTAAATAAAAATTTAATCTTTTAACTCCTTGCTAAATATAACCTCATGATAGTGTCAAAAATAGCGTCCCGAATATACTTATTGTTCCTATACTCTTCCCATCCCTGTACCATCACACTACACCATAATACAACTAGAAATGGCTACAAATTGTGGTTGCATGGTACTATCCCTCAATTGATGCGATGGATGGATGTTAAACGAAACTAAACCTTAGGTGAGTGACACAAGTTCGGATACTGTGTGGCACAGGTAGGAAAGGCAAAGAACATCCCTTTTTTTAATAGTTTTGTTTTTATTTTTGTATGTTTGTTTATTATTATTATTATTTGTAAACGTCTTTTTGCCGTGTGTCACACCTTCCCGACTTGTGTCACATTTTACATAGAAATAAGTTTGGCTATGGCTTTTATTATTATAATTATGGCTTTTTAATTTATGAAACTATTTTTTTTTATATTGAGCCCGGTATCCCAAAACCATACATGTTTTGGGATACCGGGAAACTTGGAGAATCTATTGTGTTGCCTAACATCCAATTTTTGTGGTTAAGAAAACAATAAACCAACCCTTTATTTGTAAAGAGCGTTTAGTTTAGGTGAACATAAATGTACTGCACACCTGATTTTTTTTTTGCGATTTCGGGTTTAGTCCCATAGTAAAAGCTGCTCGTTATAATGCGTACAATGACCCCTTAAGGGGATTAAAACATCATAGTCATAATGGATAAAGTATTTTAATTCGAGCTCGTATATTTTAGCTAGCAACACTAAATAATTCAAACTAACCACAAAAATCGAGATGAATATCAATTGAATATTGATTGTATTGTCTTTTGAATCTCTTCTGTACTCTATCTGTGTGCAATGTTGTGTATACGTTTAATATAAAGATTAATACAATATTTACAGGCGACAACAAGCCCATCTGGCAGGTGGCTGAGGAACGTGAGGAAAACAAACACTTGCAGAAGGAGAACGCTCCTTACGGCGAGTACGGCGGGTGGCATAAGGCTGCCAAGGTATGATAGACTTTATTTACTAGTCTATAAGAACTTAAATCAAGTAGCAAATTGACTATTCGAAACGGTCAAAAATAAAATATCAAATCAAATAGAAAAAAGACCGCTCATCTTAAAAACTCCAATCACCGCACAGAAATTATATTTTATGCGAAGATATGATTGTAAAATTGCATTTAATGCTAATAAGTATTCCATTTGATTCTAAAAATCTGTGACGTCCCATTGTTATATATTTCATACAAATCACGTACAAATTTCGCGTTTTAACAATTCATAAAAAGTAACGTTATTGACTACCCTTTCAAATACTCAAGCATAGAAATACTTATACCAGTGGCGTGCAAACAGTTTTAAGACTGGGTAGGCAGAAAATTTTACTCACCAAAAATACTACACGTTGGTTTTGGTTCGTCGTCTTGTCGATTGATGATGTAGGTAATTGCCAAATGCCAACTCAAATATCCATAGATTGACTGATTTTATAGACATATAAATTTACGGATATTCGAAGTGGCCTTTCGGCGCGTTTGTTTGATGTTTTGTAATGTTTGTGTAATTTGCAAAATTTAAATAAAATCATTGAAAAGATGGTGGTGTGAGTATACTAAGTATATAGGATTGTTTTATTTGTATATTAAATCTACACACCTATCTTTCTGTAAGAATATCTGCAATATGGAATCGTAAAAGTTGGTAAGGCGTTTTATTTCCGTAAGAAGGTTTTTTTCTATTGAAATCGTAATAAGATCTGTAAGTCGTTGCTGGCCTTGTGTATTTCTTAAGTAGGTGTGTATACGTTTTAGCGACGAGAATGACCTTTCGGTTAAAGCACTGCTCGCGGGAACTGTAACAATTAATTTTGCCAAACGCAGTACTTCGGGAAAAACTGTATTTATGTGGTTTTCGTAAAAAGTTTCTACAATGTTATAAATAATAAGGTTTTTGAATTCGGCAGATTTATAAACACATTTGAGCTCATTGATAAGGCGGTCTAAGTTAAAGTCGTATAATTTATAAACATTTACGAATTGCGATACTAATTCAACCGGAAAATTGTCATTATATTTATTGAAATTTTCGCAAGAAAGTAGTCTACTCTTTCAGATTTTTATATCGGTCGCGACATTCGATGGATATATTGTCTATAATTTCAATAAAAATCCGCTTTTGCTAATTGATTTTCGCGTCCACAACATTACGTTTTCGTTTTGGCGGCCCTGTGCTTATTTTTACGCTTCAAAAATTAATTCAAACCTAGATCTGAATGATTCCAAAAACGATTCAAAGTCCCTAATTTTTTTAATGCAATAAGTCACATCTGATGTCTTTTTTTGCATAATTTCGTAAAATTAAAATTTATTTTTATTATACCTATTAAAATTATGAATATCAGCGTAACCGATGTCGTTCCAGACGGTTTTATTATTTGAAAATAATAGACAAACGAAGCAAAATAACCGATTACTGTGTATGCAACCTGTCAGCCAATGATATGAATCATATTGTTTTGTATTGAATTTACGATTAACTTTACCTTTAGTTTGTATTAATTGCAAATCCGGTGTTGGACGACCTATCTCGATAACTTGTTTTTTTTTCACTGAAAGATAGTTTTGAAAACGCATCATATTTTATTTTCTCAATACACGCACCATCTGAACAACTTTCACAGACAATATTATCCATTTTTCACTCTAATAACAATGTTAAAATCCTAAATATATCAGATATTTCAAGCGCAAGTCACAAACACAACACACATAAAACAATATGGCTTCTATTGACTATTAAGTATTAAAATTACGTAGTAAAAAGAAAAATTTAAACGACAAAAAAATGATGGCCATCTAAATATATAAAATTCAATGAAACAATGCTACTTCTTAAAATATTTGCACTGCGTAGCAAACTTTCTTCGGAAATGTTCGGTACGGATCGTAATTCTTCGTAAGATAGACACTGGCTATTCATGCAGTTGTGTGCGTGATTTTTGTCATTGTGTGTCAGAAAGCCCACGTAGCTATAGGAACGCAGACACATAAAAATCCGCATAACCACGACTTTGCACTGAGCACACATACAAAACATTCAGAGACGAATAGTTTGTGTCTTTGCCGAATGCCGTGGCGCTAGTGCAGCGCGAATCGATGATGCGCAATTACTTGAACGATCTTAATGATAACACCGGCACTGACTCGATAGGTGGCGCTGATTTATGATTTAAGATTTTTATGTTGTTTTGTTTATTGATAAAATAATATTAGATCTATTATCAGAACTAGGGTAGGCAGTGTCTTTTTGTCTTTATGAAACGCACGCCACTGACTTATACTAAAGGTATATTATTGTGTACTAAAACTTAGGCGATTATTGACTTGCGACTGCGCACCTCTCTGACGATTGTCGAACATTAGTAAGTCAGGCATAGATGTCGCGTTGATAGAAAACCTAATTTATGCAAATGAATATCTAATTAAATACAGTAACTGTTAAGAGCGACGCTTCAACCCTTCGAAAATTATTTCTAGGCTACAATCACAGAATTATTGAATAGGTTCCATACTCAAACTCAAAGTATTTATTTCAAATAAACCAATTACAGGCACTTTTGAATTGTCAAGGTGTCGGTCAGTCAGACAGATGAAGAAAGATTAAAAGAAGACATACTACGCCGATACCAAATAAATTGGAATAAAACCAAGAGAATGATGATAATAATATATGGGCCTCTGACTTAGCTTCACATACTGTTGAGAAATATCTCTTATACATGCTGGTTTCCTCACGATGTTTTCCTTCACCGATTTTTAAGCAAGTGATAATTATACAATACATACATGAATCCGTAAAACCAGCGTGTCTTGGGTTCAAACTCGAGACCTGTGACTTCGCAGTCCGACGGACATTCCGCTAGGCTATTACATGCTGTTAGTACGTGTCCGTGGGTTGAAGCCGCGGAAAGCCGCGGGCAGAAGCTAGTTGTGAATAATAATTAGAAGATAGTAACCTAAACTTACGTCATTTCGTATCCCCAGGTTGATTCCCCAACAGTAACAACGACACTGAAGAACCTGGGAGCTCTCTACCGGCGTCAGGGCAAGTACGAAGCCGCCGAGACGCTCGAGGACTGCGCCCTCCGCAGCCGAAAGGAGGTAAACACTACGCCAACTAAAGCAATAGACAAATGAACAATAGGATTACAAGTCGAAGGATGTCGCCTACTTAAGGAGAAACCGTTAGGATAGCCCGCGAAATTAGAAAAAAAAACTTGCCGCGAATCATATTTTGATCAACATAAAACTTAGTACTGACCTGCAAATTGCAAAACTTGAGAATATTTCACAGGCTAACCGGCGCATTCACCTTAAATTGATAAGATGAAACTATGAAATTTAGATACCTCGAATAAAAGTTATATTTTAATTTTATACTTAATATAATTTTTTAACTTATTTTACAAAAGTATTCAACACTTTATTTATTTGATAAGATTAAATGACACCATGCAATATTTTTCTTGAGATATCGCTAGACCTTTCGGCCAAGATATTAAACGAAATTTCATTCTGTTACGCAGAAGTAATTGGATGTGAGTTTTATGGGTTAGTTTGACATTATAAAATCAACTTAATGACCATGTTTATGAAGTCGACGTTTCCGGCGTATTTTTCTATGTTGAATCAACGTTTAGGCGACATCTTTCTACATTCAAATGAGAAGGGTACTTTGATGAGGTTAAATGAAATCAATTGTTTTCTAAAATAATATACACCGTGTGAGATTTGGTGCACTTGAATTTTAGTAATATGGGAGGACTCGGAAGTCATGAAGCTCATCACTGACTTGTTTCAATAGTTCTAACAAAGTTTTGTGCACTGAAGTGAAAATAGTTGCACTTTCGTTTTAGTTAATGGGTTTTACACATTCTGAATGTGTTAATTAAAATGCTAACTTTCTTTTTAGATTTTATTGTATCTAATTTATAATTTTTACGTATATTTCTTCTATTTCACGGTTTTAAATATGCTTAGACAAGAACACGCACACATATAATTATTATACCTATTTATTTACGCAACGGACTTCGTCATAACGCACATTGTCCGGAATATTGACAATATGCCAAAATGCTGGTATTAACCAATCAATATTGACATGTCGCGAATACTAAAGCTTGATTTACATGATGGGATTGTATTGTCTGTGGTATACCATAAGTTAACGCAACGATAAAAGTATTAAACAGGCACCATCTAAACAGTGTTTAGACGATGCTAGACATTTGTTGCTTCAATTTCATTGTAATCCAAAGACAACAAACTTACATCGTGTAAATGAAGTCCAGACAACGTGGTATGCATTTCTGTCCGCAATACACAAATATATATTATTTACAACATACTCTAGCACAATTTAACGTACGAATAATTCATTTTGCACGCTGCCTAGCACGTACAGCAAGTAAGTCGCAAACAAGAAGCTAATTAACATTTATCGCTTTAAAATGTTATGATTTTACAGGTGGCTGATAATTGGCGATGATTTATTTTCCAAATTGTTATTGTTTAATTATAAATTTAGGAATTCGTTGTTTCTTTTTAAAACGTTAAGTCTTAGCAGACAATTAGAACGATTTAATTGATGATATTTAGCAAAAATTTGTCAAGAAATGTTATGTATTTTCTCTGACTGAATCTTTGTTCTTACCTAAAAGTTTATTTTGAGGAAACTTTGGCAACTCGCCTCATACGCGAAAGTTAAAGTCGGATAACAATATTCTCTTGTCCATTTTCGATCTATAAAAAATTAAAATATCGAATAGAAATTGCAAGTTTAAAACCTACCTAACAAACTGGTCACGTATAGGCTTTGGACATCGTCAAGCAGTCACGCGCTCGTAGCGGGCGGCACGGCAGCCGCGAGACCATGGAGCCGCATCAAGACCATCACGTTGAAGAGGTCAGCGCCTGAGCCGACTGTTGCAGGCTTGATAGGAGACGGTGGCTTGCTTTCATTGGGGGAAAGAGGATTGAATTTAAAATATCTTTTATTCTACGGGTTCTGTGGTCGTCTTTTGTTTGTCTCTGGGAGTTGCCACTGGTTTCTGGGAGTTTAGTGTTTTTATATTGAGTGTTTGTTTAGCGTGGACGTAATGGTCCGTTAATGCATACGCTGTGATAGCGCTTGCGCGCTTGCGGGCACGTTCTTTGAACGTCTACTCTTTACCAACGCCAAATAATTTACTGGTTCTCTGCCTTTTCGCCGAAAATTGTTTGCCAGATTTTCACTTGCCAACCAACGTCTTGCAGAATTTTATTTCGCCGAATAATCATTTGCCAACTTATCATATAATTTTGTTTTATTTTCCAACCTCACAGTTACCAACTGTACGTTTGGTCTGCTTTTCATAATGACACTTTTTAAAATGCCAACTTTTAAGTAGCAGAATATTTTAGTTAATAAATATTCATTTAGTTGTTTATTGTTTACCAAGGGTTTCGTTTAATAATTATGTAATATTATGTGGGTAAGCTAACCTGACCAAACAGTTTCCTTTTACAAAAGCGATTCACTTCTGGCACATCGCCGGCCGCTACCGCGGCACGCTCGCTTCGCTCGCTCGGCTCGTGCGTTGTTTGTCATACTCTAACCTAACCTAACCTAACTGTTTCCTCTTACAAAAGCGATTCGTCATTCGTCTAATAGTTGTGTGGCCTAGTGAAATGGTTGACAAATGATAAATGTCCCAAACGTTTTGTGTCATTATAATAATCAGCTTAACAATAATTCTACCAAATGAAACGTTTTCATACAAAAATTTGCTAATCGTTAGTTGTCAAAGTAAAACATCGGCGAAACGTTGGTTGGCAAGTGATAATCTGGCAAAAAAAAATCTGCGAAAAGGCAGGACACCTTATTTACTACTTGTCGAATTGGATCAGTAAATTGTTACATATGTTACGTGAAATATTTTACAGCATATTTACTTATCAGAAACCTTAAATAAGCTTTCAGAAACTATGGTGTACCTCAGCGATGATTGCACTATATTCACACTTAAACTTTCACGTAAAAACAGTTATTTGGGAATATAAAATAGAGCATGTAAAAACCTTAGGAAACCAAGCCACCTCACAGCTATACTGGTTGGGATATCAAAGCACTGGGTTGTCAATGTCGTGATTCGTCCCGCACATCAAATTAAACCACATTGTTATGGATCTTAACACTTCGCATGTCCGTCAAGTTGTCACGTAGTATGCACCGGTATATTAGCAAAGTTACGTGATACTCAACCTGCAGTCTGCACGCAGATGTAGAAACAGGATTAGCACGGTTGGGGCATGGTGACCGAGTTCTTAACCCTTCGAACGCCAGAGCATAACCGCACCCCCGTGCTCTCCACGCCAAGCTACAAATTAATTTCTTCTTGTTATCATGAATTTCCCAATATACATTAGGTCTTTTAATTTGTTTCATACAATTAAATACGAACGAGAGCTTAATTTTTTAAGATATCCATAAAAACGCACACAAAAGTAATGATTTAATTGTTTATTTCGTGTTATTAGTGCACAGCATTGTCACATATTTGTGTCGTTGGCGTACAGGGAATGCGCTTGCTTGTCACGTATAATATGTGACAATGGCATTCAAAAGGTTAAATGGTATCACCACAAAATTATAATAGAGATGATGCCTAGGTAAAAAGAAGTTATATTTAGTTCGTCAATCATATAATAAAAACATATTTGACACGTATTTTTTGCTATGTCATATTAATAGAAAATGACTGAGATAAAACACATTAAAGTTGGGGATGGGGGCTCGCTACGTCACAAGTAAGTATAAAAACTACATACTCGTGACGTCATGCCACATTTTAATTCAATATATAGACGTAATCTTTGGATTACGTAAAAAAAGAAGAAATACGTGTCCAATATTTTTTTATAATCTAACTTACGAACTAATTAAAAAAACATAGTCATCATCCCCATTCAATGTATTTGAGACAGATATTACGTTTTAATTTCGATGATGCTATTTCAGTGTTCGATTGTTTCGTTTTCACAACATAATATGGGAGCAGGAGAGAGGCTTTCAAAAACATCGTATTTGTGCAATCATCATCATTAAAATTACAGCACGGGACATATATCTTTATTCGATGACAAAAAGGTTGAGTATTGCTGCATTGTCCTCTGTGTACAAAGCTAAAGTTTCACATATTATACTCAAATAACGGATGTCTGTTCGCGTGATCGTTGCCTTAAATTTATTCCGTTCACTGATTTTATTGTTAACTTTTACATTTCTTATTATTAGTTGTATTATATTATTTTGCGATGCTTAAAATACTTTAAATTTTGGTTGAATTTAAAAGATAATCCGACGAAGCTTTCGACTTAATTTAAGGCAAACAAGTTTCGTTTCTATTTCAAAATAATAATCTATCAATGCAGAGTTAAAGTTGAAAATGAAGTGAAACACTCATTACCGGTGCTTATTAGGGTTCTGAAATAAATATTATAATTTATAGGAATTTTCAAGCGGTTCTGATACTTAATTTCAGTTGTGTATGTCTTGTCAGGGTGCTAGTCGTCAGCATTATATTCACAGCCACCTTTCGTTCACTCCAGGTTACATAAATCGCACCTTGAGGATGAAAACGACTCTGCTGGGTAAGCGGGATTGTCCGAAAGGGTTACCGCTACCCCGGAACATAATGGGCTAAGGAAGGAACATGGATGGGTTTTAGTCGGTAAGAGTCTGACATTCCCTTCCGCTCCACCCAGAATGGGAGAAGTCATTCGATGATTTCCCAGCCTTAAAAAAAAAGGACTTAAACGACACAATTTAAAAAAAAATTGAGTTATCGTCATTAGACGAACGACTTTTTTATAATTTGCAGCATACATATAGTCACTGACGTAAATAATCACAAAATAATACGGAGGTGTCAGAATTAAAAAGTTTTTTTTGCTATTTTCCTAAAAGTCACTTTTTTGAATTAGGTACACGGTCATTTTCATTCTAAAGGTGCGAAATGTTGTATACTACATTGGGGCAGCGTTGCAAAAATGTTGATGCTTTATTTGTTCATACACTCATCACATCCGTTTTATTATGTTGTATTTTAATTGTTTATTTTCAATTGTATATGTTTATTTTTGTCTTTTTTTATTTTCTGATTTCTGTTATTATTTCAGTTGGCCTGTTTATTATATTATTTTCTTTTGTTTCCCATTGGTGCACAAAAGCTATAGTTACTTTGAAAATGTCAGAAATTATGTGAAACTTGAAATCATTGTATTTCTTTTAAATGCGCCTGAAAATGGCATGAATCGTTAACGACGACAAATTTCAAAATTCTTTAGTTAATTTCGTGAAATTACCAATATTTGTTCTTCACATAGTTTCCTAGTAAGCTCACTGTTGGGTCAACACCTAACTCCCACCCTTCTATTTCTGCAGCTTTTTACACACCACCCATTATTTTTTATTTGCACATTTTATTTTTGTGTTTGTTTCCGTTATAGGGCGCGAACCAAGCGAGCGAACCACGCATGAACCTAAAATCAAAACTGTTCAATGCGCTAGGCATCAACACTGGCAGCAATCCGCCCCACCAGTAGCCACGTAGTGTACACTAGGGTTTAAGTTGTCACTGCTTTACGCACATGGTCCTTATAAACTAATACGATATGCAGGCAATGGCTTTGTGGAGTGTAGTCTATGCTTGCTTTAGTGATGCGTAGTTAGTGTAATAATATCACTATTTTTTAAAAGATGAGATTACTAATGTCATTCTAGATGTCTTCAAATTCTGATTAATATGAGATTATTGCAATATTTTTACACACGTTTTATAAATTATGTTTCTGATAAGCTTTTACTATGGTGCAAGTACAAAACCATTGCTTCTGTTTCGTACTCGACTAATGTCCGCTCACTATATGGAGGATCACGTGCGTTCCACACTTAATTTCGCCGCCATTTTGAATTTTTTGGTCAACAAACATAATGCAATTTTTCAATGGCCTAAGCCTTAGTTAAGAATCATTCAAATGAAAAGCATTTATATCACAACAAATTCAAAATGGTCGTGTAGTAGCTTAGTATTATTTATTAGCATGCGATATAATTTTAGTAAAAATAAAAGTTTTTGAAAAAAAAGAAGAAAAAATATAAATTACAAATAAATGTGTGATAGGAGCATGCCAGTGAGCCGTCCTGCTATTGTATACGGTATTTTGTTTATAAATAAATATAAAGTATCAAGACGGTGTATGTATGCTGTTTTATAAGGTGACACTTGCGTCATTTGTTGCTGAAATGCATTTTATATAACCAAGTCTTTTGATATCATTAGATTCTGTTCTATTTGAGAGTATTAAATCATTATTTAATATATATGTACATATATATTTAATTTTAGGTGCATATTCTTCACACTTGTGCTAAACGTACTTTACTAGGAATTTATTCTAACAAGAACCTAATAGGTATCAACAAAATGACGTTGATTATATAAAATGTTCACAAGTTTTGATAATTAATAAGCTGAATTTTGCATTTATAATAATTGAAATATTTATAAATATTATCATTACAATAATTTTTATTTTATTAATAATTAATTTGCGCATGTTTAAACAACGATTTTATTCGCTTACAATATCAATTTTAATTTACTGATTGTATTTTTAATCGATCTATGTCATGTTCTTTGTTAGGAAGAATGCATGAATGTGAATTTTTATTATTGTGAACGTTTGGCTTTACTCAACCTAGGGGAAATACTTGTGAATTTCGAACACAATTTTAGGGTATTCTAGTTTTAATCAATTAAAGATTTAATGCGTGTATCATTTTTAAAACACGAGAACGTTAATTCAACTTTTTTAATCGGTGTGTGTGAAGGTCAATGTTACTAGCATTTTCTTTCGCAAGCTATACGGTTGAGTGAAGCTGTTTTATCTGTTTTACCAATAGTCATGTTGTATCATTATCATCAGTAATTTTATGCTTAACTTTCATTCCAGTGTTAGTGTATGTCGATCTAAGCTTTATGTGAGAGTAGGTGATAAATATTATTATATAGTATTTTTATATACACTGAATTTCTTTGAAACTATGGGGTGCTTGAAATGTGGATTTTTTCTATGTACATTAGATTACAATATCGGCATAACTTTTAACAGTTTTTTTTTAAGAATCTCCCTTTAACAACCGCCACGTCTCAGCAATGAAAATTATTTTTTTATTGTTTCGATATCTACGTCGAATGGTAATTATAAAAATTGTTAATAAATATAATTTATGTAACATTATTTTTGGTTTTATTTATTTTTATTTCGGAAGAAGGTGAGTCTACAGTGTTATGCAATTTATAGCCCACGAAGCAAATAAGACGCATGACAAACAAACCAACAGACACACGAACACATGTTTATAACGGCTTTCGCTGTTAGAGTAGATGCATGGTGGCATCTCATTCACTAAATTAATGTTTTGTAAATTTCATAATCACTACTACCTATCCTACATAATAGTTACACCTCTCTGTCATTGTAGAGTTTTATTTATCTGTGGTTATTTCCCGCCATTTCCGTCCTAATGTTCCTGGCAAAGGTATATATTTCATACAGCCTAGTTATGAAACTCTTCCGTACTTAAAAAAAAGTATTAGTCTAAATCTCAAAATTCCTAAAGACTTTCAATCAGACCTTACTTACCATCAACAATCTTTTTTCATATTATTTTGAACAAAATGGAGTGTAAATTGCATAACACGGGGGCAGGATTGTGGCGCGGTGTCTCGGAGCGCGAGTTTCTCAAAACTGCGCGAGTCGCTGAGGCGCTCGTCCGCGCGACTGTTCAGTCGACTCGCCGGCCGCCACTCCGCCCACCTGCCAACCGACGTAGACTTCACCGACCCTGAAAGGTAACCACGCCACATTGCAGCCAGCATGATGACGAACGACTACTCCAGCATAATGGCCCTTCACGCGCGTGTATTCGTCAAAAGATTCGCGTTTATTTTGGTGATATATAACTAAATCATTTTTAAATTAAAGAACAAAATAATTTTAAAATGTAGGTCGCTCAAATGTAGAAGAAAGTCAAAAGAGTTCGATGACGAATTTTTTATGCCAGTATTGTGATGAAATTGGTCTTTAATTCTTTGTAAATTAAGGTCTTCGCAAGCTAAGCTGAAATCTGCTTGCTATCGCATACCCACGCTTATAATTCGGCTTGAGATATTAATATATCTGGTGTATGGTATTTTTATTCAACAAGTTGCCGTTCAAAATAAAGCAGTTTAATTATACATCTAATATCAGGTAATTATAATTTATAACTATTTAAATCACTGGCATATCTCGCACTATTCTTTTCAATCATTTGCAAACACTATGAAATGCAAAACATCCATGAGCAAGTATTGTACATAACAAAATACACCTACAATACATTTGCACTGAAATTCCACTTAAAAGTCTACATGTTGCCTGCATATGTCGCTAATTTCTTCTATTTTATTTTTTTAATTATACGTAATGTATCCAGATTCATTTGTTATCATTTATTTTCAGAACCCTTTTTCTGTTCTCCAAATATAATTTAAAACAAATGTAACAAATTAATTATTAACAGCCTCTTGTTATTACTACAATTTTGCAAAACTTATTTACACTTTACCAACACAATTTAACAATCCGGCTGCCATATTTCGTATACTTAGTATAATGTGACTGACAGTACACTGACGCCATCTTTTTTTCCATACAGCATGAAGCGCGCAAGCTCCCTGTCCGCGCTCAGTAATTCCAACCCGGCCAGCCCGCGGCACACACAGCAGCGGTAGCTGTCACCAGTCGCCAGGACTAAGACCATCATCAAATACACCACCATTACTTTCATCAGGCTACTGGCATTACAGTCATGACCTATGCCTGTTCGAAACAATGGCTGCGTAAACGGTGCGAGTTCCATGCTCTCTGGCTTAAAAAAAAGAAACTGTGTTGATGTTACTATATAAAACATGATAATCGTATAATATCGACTTGGTACGAAGAGTATAAGGAGCGGTTCTTGTATTATCAGATTATGACGAAGGAATTTTAAACACGTAGGATTAATAATTAAGTATTGATATTCTCCACACATTGAATTATAGCTTCATTTTACTTTTACAAAAAAAAAAATGGCAAAGTACTTACATAATTAATTACATAACCACATTTTAATTTTATTGAAGTCTAAAGGTGGTCTACTGATTGCGTTACCTATAGACTATTGAAAATAAATTATTATTCTAAGATATAATCAGTTACCTATTGTTTCTACAGATCACTCTTACTAACATTATAACTAATAGTGCACCACGCATGCCAGCTCATTTTAGGTGAAAGAACACTTAACTATAATCTAACATTCGTGGAAAAATAAAAAAAACCATGAAGGTTTTAAATACCCAAAAATAAAACTTTGTACTTTCGCTCGGCATGTGCAACACTGCAAACACTAGAGTGGCTTTATTCGTAGATTCTATGTACCTACATAATAAGATAAGCATAATTTTTATAAGAAGCGGGAAAAGGCGGGAAGTGTCTATGATCCGTGGGAAGATGAAGAATTGACGTGTGTAAGAAAATAACTACATGATGGTATTGATTGGGTATTCTGTTCATTAATTTTTAATTATTATTTCTAGCAAGGTGTCTACTAAGCTTTATTTTGATTCTGAGCTTTTTCCTTTTGGGCTTCGCACGGTTTGTGCATTCAGCCGGATTCAATGCTTTTATTATGTCAGCATTATAAGTAATGAAGCTTGATTTTTTATCGATATTGTAAAAGTTGCTGTCGGAAGCCTAATAAATATTCGTAGATGCTACTTTTTAATCACGATTAGTTATTTTATCTAATAAACAAAAATGTAAAAAATACCTATGGCAAAACAAAATTGAAGTCAAAAGTTTCTATTTTGACCGGAAGATGCAATGCAAAATCAAAAACAATGGTGGAGAAAGCAATTTTGGAGAATAGCATTTTAATAATCTTATCATTGTCCTTATAAACTATCTGGCAGCAACTTGTTAACTTTATTTTTATAAATAAGAATGGCTTTGGCTCAGTGTAATGTAATCGTAGGTATGTGATAAACTTGCGTCAGCAAGTGGCTTAACTTATTGACTAAATATTTTTATTGATATCAGACGGTTGGCGTAACGATTGATTTGAAATAAAAATCATGTTGACAAGTGTTTTGTGGTTTCATTAGAAATATCCCCCAACTAGCATTAAAAATCAGGAAAATAGATTTGATTGCTTTGACCTGCGTATTGGCTATTAACCTGGCGAAATAACAAAAATCAATACTTAACGACTTTATTAAGACTACTCATTAATTTAAGAAGAATTACTCATTATTAAGACAAAGTCATAAGGTCGCCTCTAGGTCCGTGAACCCGATCAGACATAGGTTGTTAAACTTTACGTACAGGGTATCTAATTGCTATCTAGCTATGTGGAAAACATTAATTTTGAGAGCTAAAAGAGATAATTTTAGGGAAAGAATAGAACGCAATTTGGACAAAACTCATTTGATTAGAATATCCTGAAAATAAAATCTGCTGATAGCATAAGATAGAAATATCGATAAAATAATCATGAAAAAATTCCTAACGATGACCTACATATTTCGTCACAGCACAGCTATAATAAAGCGGTTGGTACAATGAAACAAGTAGGTAGTGTCCGAAATAAGACAACACAGATATAATGAAGTGCCGACGATAAATAAAGAGTGTTATGTGTTTAATCGCGTCTGCTAAGCTCATCAGTACCGCAGCCGACATATTCGGTGGTAGGGATGTGCGCAGTGAGTTTATCACTCACTAGCTGTGCTTGCGACTCCCGTCCTGGATGCCTTAAATTAATCATATTAAGGCACCTGCAGGATAGCTCGGGTAGGCAGTCATCAACATTATAAAGTAACCTGTGAGGTGTCATTAAACAAAATCCTAAACCTGTCCACAATCATCTCAACACAATATAGGTACCTACCTACAAAGGGGGGTAAGACGGTACAAGAACAAAGGTCCACCTAAATAATACTAGCGGACTACCTACTCAACGCACGACGCACGTGAGCACGGAAAACAAGGCAAGTCTGGTTTTTCATGAACCTATTGATGAACGTGTTGGTGATTTTCAATCAACCTAGAGTTTATTGTGGCTCATGGTAATTATGTTCTGGCGGTCTCTATATGCAAAATAACACATGATTTAACATGACTAAACTATACACGTAAATTGTAAATAACTACTGTATGTGGACGCCACATATAGGCGACGGGCAACCCTGACAACCATAAACAGGACTCGAAAATAAGTAGATTTAAATCAAATTATTATTAGCTAACTAAGTACGCTGTTACATTTGGTCACCTCTGAACAAATCTCTGAATGGTGAGGTCATCTATTGCACATCTCATGTGATGTAGGTACAGAGGCCAGCACACATACCTATATATTACTTTCCTCTATGCCAGCATATCAAGTTACCCCAAATTGTCAAACTTCTTTGATAGTTTTTCAACTTTGTTACAGAATTTTAAGGTTAATTTTCAATTGAAAATTAACCTTAAAATTATATTTGACAGTTTGGGATAGCTTGTGTGATGGTGTCTATACCTATTTAAGTAGATTTAGAACATCAAGTGCCTTTGGTTGTTGTCATTGCTAACGTAGAGAAAAAGTAAGAAGTAAAGGTAGAACATAACAAGGAGGTAGGTACCTACCCACAGCATAGTCAGACATAGCATGTACACACATCAAAAGTGTCTAGGGATCAACATATATTTTTGCAATAACTTTTCTCTTGATTGATATTAATTTAAATTTTCTTTAAGGATTCATCAAATAAAGTGTTTTCGTTTGTCACAGTAACGATAAACCAAGTCACCTTTGCATTAATAAAGAAATTTGCCATTTTCCTAATAAAGGGATTTTTGACATTTGAACCACTAACATTAAAGTTCGAAAAAAAGACTGAAATAACAGTTTTCTTTAAAATTTTATTGGGTAACTTAAACAATTAATAATCCGTGTTTCTACCGCGAACACTAACAACACAAGAACATCGGTTTGGCATACTCAAAATGAGTTCATCCAAATCACGCTGTGGAATGGCCGCCCATGTTCGTTGCAACAACAAAAAAAGGTCTTCTTGCAACTGGATACCCTCCATATTCGGCAGAGCTCTTCTCTGTAGCATATCCCATGCATGCTCAATCGGGTTCAAGTCTGGCGACTGAGCAGGCCAGGGCAGGACATTGATGTTAGCTGCGGCGAGAGTCTGTCTTACAACTCTTGCGGTGTGCGGTCGTGCATTATCATGCATTAACTGAAATAAGGGACCGATTTGCACTTGTAGAGGAACGATGACGTCAGATACAATCGTCTCAGCATAAATTTGAGCGTTGAGGTTGCCTCTGATCCAAATCAACTCAGTTCTTCCGCCGATCCAAATACCCGCCCATACCATGATGGTTCCACCACTATAAGGATGGACTTCCTGGCAGGATTTTAATCGCTGTTGGCGTCCAGGGGTTCTCCAGTGTCGTATACGTCTTGTATCCGGTCTCATACCAAAACGAGACTCATCAGAAAAGCACACGAAACGCCATTGTTTTCTGCCCAATTTCTGTGTTCAAGAGCCCATTGATATCGAATCCTACGATTGTGCATTGCTATAGGTGGTACCCGTAGCGGTCTTCGGGAATGAAGGTTCACTTCATGCAAGCGGTTTCTGACTGTTTGGTCGCTGTATTAAGTTCCCTGAAGAGTGATGAAGCCTCACGGCTAACATCATGGCGGTTATTGTTGGAGCTCTTCGAGTTAAGATTTGAATGTATCGGTCTTGTCTCCGTGTGGTGCAGCGATACCGTCCTTCATGGCGCTCAGCCACGGTACCAGTGCTTCGGTAACGTGTCCAAAGTCGACTGATAACACCTTTTTTTGTTGTTGCAACGAACATGGGCGGCCATTCCACAGCGTGATTTGGATGAACTCATTTTGAGTATGCCAAACCGATGTTCTTGTGTTGTTAGTGTTCGCGGTAGAAACACGGATTATTAATTGTTTAAGTTACCCAATAAAATTTTAAAGAAAACTGTTATTTCAGTCTTTTTTTCGAACTTTAATGTTAGTGGTTCAAATGTCAAAAATCCCTTTATTAGGAAAATGGCAAATTTCTTTATTAATGCAAAGGTGACTTGGTTTATCGTTACTGTGACAAACGAAAACACTTTATTTGATGAATCCTTAAAGAAAATTTAAATTAATATCAATCAAGAGAAAAGTTATTGCAAAAATATATGTTGATCCCTAGACACTTTTGATGTGTGTATTTTCCAAAAAGGTAGGCAGCCTAGAGCTGGCTACCTTACCTACAACCACAGAACAGTTAAAGAGGTTAGAATGGAAGTAGTTTCTGATTTGTATTAGAACGCGTGTCTCCCACTCTTGTCTCTCAACTACAAGCAAGAGATAATACGTACGCGCATTACACACACAAATAAACCACACGCACTTAGATCGCGTGTTTACTATTGGTTGTCACACTAACGCAAATACTGCTCTGGACGTACACTCACACACCTGTAAAAGCAATTTATTTCTCATATATGTTACGGCCACCAAAAGGTCGATTAATCATATCGATAAAATTACTTACTGTAGTTTAGTTAATTAAAGTTTTGCATTTTTTCAAGTTGCAGATACGGTACGAATAACTTCCTAATTACATATAAATAAACTTAAATCAAAGTCAAATTAAGGGGTAACATCCGATACTGCCGCGAAATTTAAATTTTCTTTAGTTTTATGCTAGTTGCAGCTCTGTTTTACGTCATAATAATGAAAGAAAGAAAAATAGCATTTTGAATAACATAAAACGTAAAACAACGCTACAATATACAAAAAAACTATAAAGAAATTTTAAATTTCACGTCCATATCGAATGCTAAGTCGAATTAACATAATATAATCTAATTAATTTATTGTGAACTACTCCGTGAAAAAGTATTTAGGTATTAATTGTAGCATGTTAATTTATTAATAATAGCTGTGCCCGCCGGTTTCACCCGCGTTACATAATCATTTTCTGCAAAATGTTGCAAACATAAATTGTGCTACATTTAGTACGTATCCATTCAATTCTACCAGTTGCTTCAAACCACAGTTTTCTTGTAACAGGATCTTATGGACAATTTAAAAAAAAGTGTTTGCATCGTAAATTAGATTTTAGACGAAAAACCAACTAAGAAACTAAATTAATAATCCACATTATACAATAATTGGTGTTAATATAAACAAAGTTATTTTCATTGTTATATTACTGACAATAATCATTCGTATAAACATCTTAATATCGACATAGTTTACAATTTGGTACAACACTATCGACGCGCATAGATTTCCCAGAATTGAAGCTTTGGATCGACGCACGCGACGTTCGCAGTGAACGCAATACATTGCGCGACCGCTCACGTCGTGCAAGATCGTACCAATGTAATGCAAGCAATGTATAATTTTGCATCTGAATGCGATTTTATCGTTTTTGTCTACAAACTACATAATACTTTTGTAATAATTACAAATATCACTCGTATTTTATGGTTTTTGGAGTTACCGGTGAAAAGAAATCCCTCCTCGGGCCACATTACACTCCTGACTTCTTTTCCGACACGTTTTAATTGGGCAAGACGGCATAATTCTTTTTTTCCGCGGAGAATTGAACGCTTTCACAATAAGAGCGTGACTGTTGACCGGTGATTCTTATTTCGGTTGGGTTTGGAGCGCCCGCGCAAATGTGTGGCGCGCCTGTTCCGCCCACAAGGCCCTTCTAACCTCTTTAACTGTTCTGTGCCTACAACAAACTATTTATTTTGTACGGGTAAGTAGGTACAGTTAAATGGATATAAAGTTTTGAGACCTATTGGCTATTAGTTTTCGTGTATCGAGAGTATATTTTCCTAACACTGGCGCGTCATCGACATAAGTCTAAACGCCATGTTTGTAACCATTTATTGAAGAGCAGAAAATATCTTAAAAACTAGATAGGTATAGGTAGGTATGTATAATTAAATAAACTTTTATTCAAAATAATAATAAGGTTCTAAGGTATTCAATAATATTCCGATATATTCATCGGCATAAGTCGCTGACTACAGAAAGGCTACCCATTTTCAAAACAAAATTCCGCATTTCATTACCTAAGTGCTTAATCAATTAGACCCAAGAAAGAATCAATAAAAATCAACGTATCAACACTAACCAATAATTTCTCGATCCGTGTTATTATAACGAAGCTAACACAACAGCAGGAGGGACAGTGACTCAGCCCAGTGAGCCATCGGAGGGGCAGTAAAAAGTAACGTAAGAGTCCTCATAAGTAGCTCATCGTGGACGTACGCGCAGCTGCCAAAACATGACGCGAAGGGTGCGTGCGCGCAACTAACAAAAAAGGATCAATGATTTGTTTGTCATTATGTGGTAGGTATTGTCACTATATTTATCTAACTGGCATACCGAACAATATGGAGCCACTGAGGATTTAAAAAGTAGGTAAGTTAAATCAATCTGCCTAGCCTTTTCCCAACTACATACGTTGGGGTCGGCTTCCAGTCTAACCGGATGCAGCTGAGTGAGTACTCCAGTATTTTAAATGGAGCGACTGCCTATCGGGCCTACACAATCCAGTAACTGGGTAACACGGTACCCCTTGGTAAGACTGGCAGTCAGACTTTCGGGCTTCTGACGACGTAACGACTGTTAAAGATACACGAATGACAGCCGGGACCAAGGGCTTAACGTGCTTTCCGAGGCACGGAGGAGTCTCGATACCTACCTAAAGATGGTCACCCATCCACAGACCAACCCCGGCAAGCGTAGCTTAACCTGAAGTAAGTAGGTGGGTATAATAGAGGTTACATAGGTCCTGACGGAACGAGTGATATACAAACACCGCTATTCTTAAAAAAAAACAAACAATACTTAGCTTACACGCTAACAGACTTACTAGGTCGTAAATAGGTAGGTACTTACTGCTAATCAATGAGCGGGAAGTGCAAGCCACCCGTGTAACCATCCCGTCGCGCCGTCTGCAGCATCCGGCTACCGGCTCTGCCGCGTCTTACAGTAGTAACTAGCCGACCCATTACAACGATAGGTATCTCTCTCTTCCGCTTTATCAACATCTCAGCTTCCTACTTACCTACATACTGACATACTACTACTACCGAATAATAAATCTGCTAAATAAAATACGTAGGGCGGCAAGTGGGATGAAAACCTTGGATCTCTGACTTTTTTACCTACTAAGTACTATACAAAGAAGATAAGACTTGAAGATTCTATCCTATAGACTTGTACCTGACATATGACAGGTACTTGTGCATAGGCACAGAGTAAAAAATACAAAAATCATTAAACAAAGAAATCGTAAAAGCAAGGTACCTACTAATTTTTCTATCCAACGAGAATTAAGATATTTATCTAAAGGAGAAGTTTTAAGACAATAGTGTAGTTAAAGTGTAGGTTGGAAGATTGTTAATTACGTAATACATAAGTAGGTAACTTATCTAATTTAAACTTATGTCGACACGCAAATGTCCTTTTGTTTTTGTATTTATTTGTATAGTTACTTAGGTATCATTTAATTTAGTGTAAATAGTTTAATCAATTTATACTTAACTACTTAGTAGCTAATAATGAATTTTAAAAACTTATTTGCAATTCCCATACTGGGCATCTAAGAAAATATCCATAATAACTTTAGAATCACACATAAACCTATCATCACACGAAGCAGTCTTTAACTATCGCGTCACCGTGAGAAACAGGGGGCAAAGGGCTGTCCCTGGGGGCTGACTACTGCCCCATGTTAGCAAGCAGAGTCCACGGTCGCACCTAAATCACTTGATTAAATATTAATTAATTTGTAAATAGGAAGTATTAGGTTAGTGTTAGTAGATGTTAATAAGTTATTGCGGTGTCGGGGTGATTAATTTCAGTATTGATACAAACATTAGGTAGTCATCATTTGCCTAGCAGCAGTGATAGCCTAGTGGCGTGACCGTCGGCCTGCCAAGTTACAGGTCTCGAGTTCGAACCCAAGGCACACACAACCTCTGATATTACGGATTCATGTGCGTGTTGTATAATTATCAAGTGCTTAAAAATCAAAACTTGCACTTGCTTAGTAAATGTGAAAGAAAACATCGTGAGGAAACCACCAGCATATCTGAGAGATATTTCTCAACAGTATGTTAAGCTAAGTCAGAGGCCCCTAAGCAGCATTAAAAACTCTGACACCAGGTTAGTCACTGACCACACGAAAAGAAGAAGATTTTCCTAGCCTATCACCAGCTAGAGAAGCAGTAGAAAATGGTTACAGTGCTAAAACTCTAGTTCGACTAGACGCCTTGGTAAGACTGGTTGTCTGACTTTCGGCCTTCTGACGCTCCGTAACTACTCGTCAAAGACGTACAGACATGACAGCCGGGACTAACAACTTGACGTGCATTCCGAGACACAAAGGTGTGTTGGTACGTAAAGCTAGTCACACATCCAAGGACCAACCGTGGCAAGCGTAGCTTAAACTGATCGACAGATCCGTGCGGCTGTAATTACTTAGCCCCTCTAAATATCAGTAAGACGTGCCTACCAATTAGGTAATTGGCCTTAAAAGCAGCCTACGTCCAGAGGCGAAGTCCAGAACTAATCTGTAGAATGACGGAACTATGCGCTTCGGAAACACCGCATATCTACCCACCTATCAATAATCAACCTGTATCAATGAGGTCTGTAAGAAGTTAGACGAAATTATTGACAAGCCGCAAAGTATGGTGTTTAACCCGTTACATGTCCGCCTATTAAAAGCAGTTTGCTTATAAGAACTCAACGATTTTTACGGTTATATTTAGTGTCGTTTCGAGAGAGTTTTTTTAAGAACCTATGGAGTTAATACGACATTTGAGGTATTAATTTGCTACCCAAATGCCTTACCTACAAACCGTTGGTACTTTTAAACTTAAAAATGAAAATAAATAAATGATTGTCGCTGTGGGTAGAGAACCTACCTACTGCTCGATTTTTGTCATCAATTTTATACCGAATAAATTATATTTCTAGTACCTAGTATAATCACTACATAGTATAAAACAAAGTCGCTTTCTCTGTCCCTATACCCCTATGTATGCTTAAATCTTTAAAACTACACAACGGATTTTGATGCAATTTTTTTTTATAGATGATGATTCAAGAGGTTGGTTTATGTGTATATTTGTTGACATATTACGCGGGCGAAGCCGCGGGCGGAAGCTAGTATTCAATAATCATGAAGGTGAGAGTCATTCGCCGCACGCAAGGGAAAATCCAAAGCTAGGTACGGACTTGGAACTTCCCCACTAGTGAAGCAGCGCAAATTGCGTTTAATAAACAGAGGCCAGCACATCAAGTTACCCCAATTGGTCAATTTTATTAGATAGTTCTCGCTTGATGTGCTGGCGTCTGTACCTACATTAAACACAATTTGCGTAGGTACTTATCATTAATTATTAATCACAAAATATACTTAACAATAAAAAGACAATAACAGTGTTGAAATGACAAATTAAAGTAGCGCGCTGCGCAGTTGAGTCCCCGCCCAAAAGCTAAGCCCCGCCCAGCGTGCGTGCGCGCATCTCAGCTGAATGTTCAGGAATCTTCCGCTCAAACTCGGGCGTGAGCAGACGTGTTACCTTGCGTCTTAGAAATAAATTTTTAAAGTTTGATAGTCACAGAAAAACGTCTCGAAAAGTGTAGAAAATATGAAACACGGATCGTTATCCTAAAATCAATCTTCTAATAATAAAAAACATCATCCATTGTCATTAATAACTCATTAAAAATAAAAACTAAAACCGCTTACCTACCTACTTCTAAAGAAAATCCCTTGCTCATCCAATAAACTTCCAACAAAAAGAACAATTATACCTACCTATCATCTAAACCACAATGGATTACCTAAAGCCGTCCTTCCCTACACAGATAGACGACTCCATCAGATACCCAGAGAACCTAGAACCTTCACAGTTTCAACCACTTTTAGACCAGGATGTGCACAGCTCCTCAAGTGAGTTCTTCCACCCAGGCTATCTGCCTTTCTTCTACGATTACCGGGCGGTGGACCGAGGGCTGTGTGAGGAAAGGGAGGCTTGTGACTGGGAGTGGGGCGAGTGGCAAAACCACGTTGTGGTGAAGGAGGAGAGTGAGGAACAGGTGCGAGGGTTTGCGGAGGAAGGTCAGTAGATATTTTATTTTGTTTTTAAAGTGGTAATTAGGACAGTGTGGTTCGAAGTTTGCGTATTAATCGCGTCAAGTTGACTCTTAGAAGGAATTATACGACACCGTAAGAAAGCTCATTTCGGAACAGAAAGTGCTGCCGATCTATTTTGTATAGGTAAATCTCACCGTGAAACTTAAGTGAAGTGAACAAGTGAGCTGTCATTAGTGTCAATCCCTAGCATTTGGCGAAAAGACAGCTCAGTTCACGCTCTCTTCACCTAAGTTTTCGCGGTGAGATTTTTACAGAATCGATCGACAGGTTCTTACAACACTAGTAACGTTTTCCCGCAAGGCAAGGTGAGATTTTTACTTATTATTTTTGTAATTTTTTCTATCACACCACAGCCTGTCAAGACAATATTCTCTGTTGAGCAAATAAATATGGTAGAATGACACACAGCCACCAACCAGCTATGAATTGCGCAATAAATTGTTGTGCAGTGTGCAACCGCATCTTATTGCTGAAAAGTTAGAAAAATCGATGTACGGTGAAAACTTAGTTTGCTTGCGTAATTTATTTGCTACATATTTGCAAGAAATGGACAAGTAGGTAGCTGGTATGATTTCTGACTTCTAGTTTTTTCTGACTACATTTTCGATTTTCTTGGTTCAATTCTGTGGAAACATTTGGATATCCAAAGAATCGCATGTGCCTACACCTAATACCAAATCATTGTTACGACATCGAAATTTAACAGTTACCACAAGATTAGATGATTGTATCCAAGTAGGCACCTAGGTACCTATATGGCTGCTGCGATAAATTCCCTGTCATAAATCACAGCTATAAACAATAAACATGGTACCTTCCTGTCACACCTCATGGTATATATAGTTTACGAGTGGAAATGCTCGCAGAATTCGCGACGCAAACAATTGTCGGCTATAAAACCAATGATAAACAATAGACAGTCGGCGCCGGCGCCGGGAGACATCTGCTAGTCGTTACAACAACGGATGCTATTGGCTATTAATCGGTAGTTCTTAAGAATTGGATTAGGTACGTAAGGGTTCTTTCTTTTAAAGTAATAAGAAACTCAAATGCTTTGAAAAATAGACGCCAGCACATCAAGCTATCCCTAACTGTCAAATTTTATCAATTAAAAATGAACCTGTCTTTGCAATAAAGTTGAAATACTATCAAAGAAATTTGACAGATTGTGGTAACTTGATGTGGCCTATGTACAATAATAAATTGATTTGCGGTCGAGAAATACACTTGCCTGCAAAAAAATCCACCCCGGTCTCCTCGATGGGAAAGTCTAATCACTACATAGTATAAAACAAAGTCGCTTTCTCTGTCCCTATATCCCTATGTATGCTTAAATCTTTAATACTACGCAACGGATTTTGATGCAGTTTTTTTTAATAGATAGAGTGATTCAAGAGGAATGTTTATGTGTATAATTTGTCGACATATGCGGGCGAAGCCGCGGGCGGAAGCTTTAACAATAACCAAATATGTTTATGTACCTTCTTGAATGTATTTAAATTAGGTACGTGAAAACAATTTCAAAACTGATTCATTAGTCTCGAGAAAATCGCGAACATTAAAGCGAATTTAATTAAAGAACTTTCTATTTTGAATTCGGTTAAGTGATTAATATAACCAATCAATATAATATTGTCAAGGAAATTGGGAATTTGAAGGGGTAGTCAATAACGCTACTTTTTAAGAACTGTTAAAACGCGGAATTTGTACGTGATTTGTATGAAATATAACCATGAAGGTATAGATAAAAATGGAGACCACACTCCGAATACCTACTTGAAGCTATACCTATGTATCGCTATCTCGCTCTCTGTGGGCAGCCCCTCTCTTTCTCAGTAGGGTAACCTTTATTTTAGTTTTCCTGGGACACGCTTGTAGTTACTTTCCATTTAGTGATTAACATATTTATAAATTTCTCTACATCACTGTTTACTACTTAGATTCTAGCTTCTAAAGATTGTATGCAACATGATATGATGCATGTTTATGAAATTACGAAAAAAGTTGTTTGATAAAGTGTGAAACTTGTGATGTTTCTGAGTGTGTAAATTTGGCTGTTTGTCATTAATCATACAAAAAGTTCTGGGTAGACGTATTATACAGAATTTTGCACGAAAATAGAGCATGACCAGAGGTGTAATTGCACAACACTCTACCAGAGAAAAATAGTTATCATTGTGACAGTTATTATAAATTTTGTCTGCATAAAAATGTAAGTATCGTTATGGATTCAGATTGTTATTGATAGCGTCATACGCAATTAGAATGCATGACATAGGTTTAGTTACCGCGGGTAATGCGATATGAATGACTGTGATAAGTGGGGGTTCGGGAGAAGCTGAAAAATACTTTTTAGTTTTGCGTAAAAACTAAAAGGAATTTATTAGGGATGTACTTATAAATTACTATCAACTCTTTCTATGGGAACAATACACAAATCGCGAAAAAAAAACTCAGTTTAATTATTTTTTTAGATTACTTAAACATAATGGACAGCAGCTTTTTTCGAGTATTCTGGGTTAGTCAGTGTTCAGAATTTTTTACCATGTGGGCAAATGAATAATATTTATATATATTATGCGGGACTGTAATAGGAACAGTGTGAAGCCTCAAAAAAAAAAAACATATTCCGAATTAAATCATTTATTTAACCTTATTTATAACTTCTCAATTATACATGACTGAATATCATTGCTTTATGTAATTTCTGTCTCTTACCACGTAAATCACTGAGTATATTTTCTGTATGTCTCTTTAAGTGAGCACGTATACGCATGTTAAAAAACGAATTAGCTATTTGCTTAACTATCTTAGTGTCATGCAAATCATTACAGTAAATTGATTCCGTGATGGGATGGTTAAACATTCCCTGCAACAGAGGAGTAAAATGTTGTGATACGACATTAATTAATTTGTTTTCTATATTATTCGCTCTAAGTTGGCCCATCAAATTAGCTTGTTGAAAAACTTTGTCACAATATTTTACAATTTTGTAAGCTGCTACCGAAGGGAAGTACAGTTTGCCTCGGTTTACAAATGTCGTAAATGAATTAAATTTATTTATAATCATAGAATATGTATGATCTGTTGGCAGACTTTGCAGTGCTACTAACGCATTATAACAATGTTCACAAGACATGTGGGTAAGAATTTGTTTTATTATATAACCAGTTATATAATATAATATATTTTCGTGGTATGGACTAGTATGAATTGCGTCTAAATTTTGAAACACATTTTCAACATCTTGTTGAAAGTCAGGTTCTTCCCGAGGTCGAAACAAACTTTTCGGTTTATTGAAATCGAAGACTTGTGAAGTTTCAAAACCATTTTCTATGCAGTTGGCATTTATGGACGGTTGAATAGAATGTCTGAACAACATCTTCCGCATTATATATCGGAACTCAAGAGGACGCGGGTTATCTTGAGCCCGGCCGCGAGCCGTAATGCATGAAAAAAAAATTTCCAAGTTGTCTTGGGAACACTTAAAAGTCAACAAATATTTCAGTGGATTTTGCTGCAGTGTACACAAATCATTAACAAGTAATGGCAAACTACGATGTTCATCAAAAAACCTAGTGCAAAAGTTTTTCTGCGATGATTTAAAATACCAGTGCCATCTATCATTAAGGATTTTAAATACGTTCCAGTGTCACTAAATACTGGTTCCCAATAACGTTGGTTTTTCAACGATAATGGAGACTTGGAACCTTTTCCAAAGGGTGACTTTGAATTCATTAAATCAAAAAGTCTATCAATCACGTGCAAGAATTCTGATGTCGCTTCACTATTTAAAAAGTTAGGATGACCACTAACCCTCAAAAAATCTATTGCATCAGCAACTGATGAACTTAGTACTTGTGCAGCAAGCCTAACATTCATTTTTTTGTTTTTAAAATCTACATGTAAAGCGCTTAATTTATTGGCAAATTTCAAACCCTCTTCGTTTTGTACTTCGTGTAATTTTTTTATGTATTTAAACGATATATCTCCGGTACTTGACTTCATTTCAAAATCAGCCAACACATTTCTCGCAAGTTTTAACATATGAGCAGCGTCAAGTAGACAATAAATATTGCTCTTCCCGTTGGGATGTTCAAAGAACGGTATTAAATTATTTTGTTCAAGTGTACAGCCTAAATATTCGTAAGCCTTAACATTGGATGATGCACCATCACAGGTCAAAGATCTTACGGTGACACCAATTTCATCAAGCACAATTATTGCTGTTTTTATTAATTCTGATAGAAGTTCCCCAGGCAAATTATTTGCAATAAAAAAATATGCAATTGGACATTTAAAGCGTACACCGTATGAAACTATCTGAAATACGAGAGCTTCAGAAGCTAATTTTTCTGGATCACTTACAGTAATTGGTCCTAAATCAACGTAGCCAACGACTTTGTCCAATTTTTTATCATAGGCCAAATTTTCTTTTAATGCCATGCCATCAAATATTAAAGCAACATTTTTTAAATATTTTTTTTCCGGTAATTTGACTTGCTCTTTTAAATATTCGAGTACTTCAGATAAGAAACCAACATTACAATTAAAGAAAGACAAAGATCTTCGTATTGTTTCTACATGAGGCAAAGTTGTATATTTTCTTAAAAAATCATAAGCTTTGGGTGAATAGAAATTCAAAGTTAAAGCAAAGGCTTTGATTTCCTCACTATATCGAACACCATGTGGATTACTCGGTGGCCTTTTGAATTCCTTGCAGATATCAGCAAAACGCCCTTGTACAATATTTTCAATTTCTGACTGACTCGTATACTTTTTGATTATTGCCATTAAGGAAGACATATCGTGATGTTTTTTAGTTTGCCGCGCCACTTTTTGCTTAAGCATCTTAGTTTTCTTCTGAAGTATTTGTTCTTTAGTTGACTTTATTTTCACTTGCACGCCCCTATTAATCTTCGCAGGAACGCGATCTTCACTGCTGACCTAACAAAACAAGAAAACTTTGTGTGAAATCAGTACTTTACATTAATGAATTTGTTTGTTTTATTGAAAGTTATTAGGAAATACAGGGTAAAATATAGCCTCCTCGAAAAATGGGCTATCCAACATTGAAAGAATTATTCAAATCGGACCAGTAGTCCTGAGATTAGCGCGTTCAACCAAACAAACAAACTCTTCAGCTTTATAATATTAGTATAGATTTGAATCTATACATAATATGATGTTATGTAAATGAGTATTTAATATTTTGTATGGGAAAGGGAAACTTACAGGTAACTCGTTAAGATTGCTTATATTTTCCAGAACTTTCCGACATTGTTTTTTATCAGTTGGTTCCTCAATATTGCCGCCAGCACGTTTCACTGCTATTTCCATAAGTGGAAAATTTCTATCAGAAATGTCAGAACTAGTGCTTGGTACAGCCAGAGGATCTATTTTCACCATATAGTTTTCATGCATTGAACTTATTATCTGAAAATTATAATATATTTTATAAAATTTTGCCTTTTGCCATACATTTGAACTATATTTCTAAATACGTAATATATATTATTGTAATACAGATATATAAACTATGTTAAATGTTTACCATGACTGGTGGGACTGTTTCTTGATCTATTATATTAGGAACTGCTGTTTCTTTTAAGCGCCTTGTTTTTTTATAATAATCTGATTCTTGAAAATGTAAATTGCAAATCCGTGCACTTTCATAAAACTTGTTTTTCAATGGTACAATGGATAACCACAATTTTCTATGAGTACTATTTTTAGGAAATCTGAAAAAAAAGCATTTGATGGATATTAAATTTTTTGAATAGTGAGAAACAAAAATTTTATATTTAAAAAAATCACATAGTCCACAATCCTTAAGAGACATACAGGGTGGAATTTTGTAATGCCCCCTGGAGGGAAAGTACTCTTAATACGGTAGATAGAAAATTTTACTCAAAGGAAACATTCCTTTATTTTTGAATAGAAAGAAAACTGCATTCAAAGATTTCCAAAAAATCGCTTGCCACACCCGGGAATCGAACTGACTAAAATCTGCAAAAAGTACACACTGTACTTTTATTGCCGCGATCGTTAGTATCAATTATAAGGATGAAATCTCTCGAACAAACTTGATAAATTAAATGATAGGAAAACCATGAAATCTTTAATTATTTACAAACAAATTCAAACTAATTAATTAGTTGCTCGAAATGGGGTCCATTTTCTTGGATACACAAATTTATTCTTCTAAATAAATACCTTTAATACCTGGATTGGTACAAACGGCACAATCAGATGGCCTGCGAGATCACCAGATCTCACCCCTTTAGATTTTTTTTATGGGGATATGTTAAAAACCACATTTACATTAAATCTTATGCGAATGTAAACGAGTTGAGAGTTGAAGTTCAGAATACGATTTATAATATTCACCACAACACGTTATTAAAGGTTACAAGAAATGAATTTGTTAGAAGAATACATTTGGGTATCCAAGAAAATGGAGCCCATTTCGAGCAACTGATTAATTAGTTTACAATTTTTTTGTAAATAATTTAAGATTTCATGGTTTTCCTATCATTTAATTTATCAAGTTTGTTCGAGAGATTTTATCCTTATAATTGATACTAACGATCGCGGCAATAAAAGTACAGTGTGTACTTTTTGCAGATTTTTGTCAGTTCGATTCCCGGGTGTGGCAAGCGATTTTTTGGAAATCTTTGAATGCAGTTTTCTTTCTATTCAAAAATAAAGGAATGTTTCCTTTGAGTATAATTTTCTATCTACAGTATTAAGAGTACTTTCCCTCCAGGGGGCATTACAAAATTCCACCCTGTATATAATACTTAAGACTTTTTTTTTTTATTAGTTCATGTTCCACGGAAATTCCCAGATATATCCTCAATATGGTTACACTACTTCAACATGACATAAAACAAAAAAAAACGTAAACAAAACATTAAAATTGCACATGGTCAATTTAATTCAATGTAAAACTATTTGATTCGGTCGTAATTATCATTAAATAATATGTTGAAAACACTGATAAAACATTTTAGGTAGAAATAAAGTGAAAAAAACAAAGAAATATGTTTGCAATGATTCAATGCCATAAATCACTTACGGGTGAAATCTTATATCACCTCCTGGACACCACTTACTTCCGCAACCACGCACTATACAATTTTGCACCATTTCTTGAATTATATCAATTATACCGTGAATAATCTCATTTAAAGCTGTGAACCGCAAAGTAAACAACCGCCATATTGCCTCTTATTTATTTTGACATAGGGTCAATGTTGCCACTTTATCGAATCCTAAGGAAATGGGATTCTAACTCCGTTATGAGCCAATCCAACTTTGCCTAAGGGACCGATAAAAAAAAACCACAATTAACTAATCGCGTTTTAACTATTTATTACTTTATATAATACCAGACAGCGTTTAACTTATGATTTTGTTATTGTGATGACTATTCCTAAGAATTTACTAGGAGATTCAAATAAGAAGATAGCAATACTATCGTCCTCACCAAAAAGAGAGGTCGGCCCACAGAGAGTGAGATAGAGATATGTAGGTATTTGACTCAAGCTGTTGTTCTGAGTGTGGTCTCCATTTTTATCTATACCTTCATGAATATAACTCACAGATTTTTAGAATCAAATGGAATACTTGTTGCATTCAATGCAATTTTTCAATTATATTTTCGCATAATATTTAATTTCTGTACCGTGATGGAAGTTTTTAAGACGAGCGGTCTTTTTTCTATGTGATTTCATATTTTACTTTTGACCGTTTCAAATAGTCAATTGCTGTCATGAAAGTATTGGGGTATGTGCCCATTTTTGAGATAATTATCGTCAGAGCCAATTGGGGTGGGCCAATTTTTGTCGACAGAAAACGAAAGTTGCAGAATTATGTTAAAATAGGATATATCCATACTTTCATACTATTATTATTAAAAGCAAACGTAACATGTCTGTCGGCTGAACGGATTTGGATGTAATTTGGGTAACAGAGTCACAGATAGACTATGATCTGGGTTAGGACGTAGGATTCTTTTACCTATCCCGGTATATAGTAGGTACGCATAGATAATACTCTATACCTATTAAACTAATAGTAACTAGTACGTTCCTGTGGAATAATTTAGGATGTCCACGCAGGCAAACCGGCGACAAAACCTTTTATAAATTTAATGATCTTATTAATCTTAACTTCATTCTTTCCATCATCGTCTTCAGATACCCGTTCCCCTAGTGGCAGTCGTAAGGAGCGCACAGCATTCACGAAGGCACAGATTCGCAGCTTGGAGGCCGAGTTCACACGAGCCAACTATCTCACTCGACTGCGGCGGTACGAGATAGCCGTGGCGTTGCATCTTACTGAGAGACAGGTATTAACTTATTGACCGCTTGCTTTTGTATCGATTGCCGTGCCCTCAGCGCCCAGCTCAAAAATCGACAAATAAATATCTGCGATGCATAGGGTTTTGTGTTAGGTGCTCGTGGCTAAGTAATAACAGCCACACAGGTCGATCCATCAGGTTAACATAAACACAGCCACTATTTTTTGTGCTATTCTAAGCTCAGTGCCTTTAACACACATACGTGATTCTGGCAGTGTATGGGTTAAGCTACGCTTGCCGGAGTTGGCCGTAGATGGGTGACCATCTTTACATTCGGTCTTCTGCGAGGCTCGGAAAGCACGTTATGCCGTTGGTGCATCTCTGACAGTCGTTACGGGTCGTCAGAAGCCCGAAAATCTGACAGTCAGTCTCACCAAGGGGTATCGTATAACCTACCCAGTGACTGGGTTGTGGAGGTCAGATAGGCAGTCGCTCCATGTACAATACTGGTATTCAGCTGCATCCGGTTAGACTGGAAGCTGACTCCAAAATAGTTGCGAAAAGGCTAGGCAGATTTTGATTTATAGGTGTTCCTTTGGTAAGGTGTGTGTATTTGGTAAGAAAATTCTTACTTAGATTTTCTGTATTTCTTTATCTTTATTTTTTCAGGTGAAGGTTTGGTTCCAAAACCGAAGAATGAAGTGGAAGAGGACGAAAGGCGCCTCCAAACATTCAAAGAAAAAGGATATCTCCACTTCCAATTAGTTTTAAAATATTAGATAATCTAGATTTAGTAGTGTTTAGAAAGTTAGCGATTTTAGCCATAGCTAGGCGATTAAAATAATTTCAAAGTAGTAAACGAATTATTTTTTTTCTTACGTTTTTTTCAGGTCAGTATCAGGTTATATTATGTTGATTATAATAATTAATATGACTCGGCCGTAGCAATTAGATACATATTTACGTAGGTATTACAATAGAAATAATAAAAATACAACCTTCAATGTTCATTTAGCATGGACTTTTTCATGAAATTTTGACACTTCAGGACAATTCTATGAAAGACTGTAAACACGTACGCGCTACGACCGCGAACCACCTTCAAATTGCAAAAACGTAATGAATTTCGTGTGTTAAATAATAATAGGTAGGTGCAACTCCGGCCACCGAGAGAATGCGATCCTGACCCCAATCACGACACGATTAAGAACTATTATATTTGATATTCGTACAACACTTATTTTGTACTATGACAGGTATCAAAATTAATAGAGGTAAATGTACACTCACCAGTACATCAAGTTACCACAAACTGTCAAATTTTCACAATCGATTTTGACCCTTACCGCTAACGTTTTAAGGTTTAAAATCATTCGGAGAAATTTGTCAGTTCGGTATAACTTTATGACACGACCGTACTTTTAATTTATTTATTGGAGGTGGGTAGGATAAGTACCTACCGACTAATAAGATTATCATAAGAATAGGATCTCTTTTTTGAGATTGGTTTACGGTGACCTAACGAATTAACTACTATAACTTAAACATTATGAAGAAAACACAACATCTCAGGAGATAAGATATGTTTATTAGACAACTCATACCTCCGGCACGAGGCGAGGGCGCGTGCCGAACAAATAATAACTAAACATAATAATAATATTGTGAACTATCGCACTATCTTTGGAAGAAACAAACATCCGGGCTATGGGCGGCTACAATTTGTTCAAACTTAAGAGTTGCTTGTAAAATTATAGGTAATGATTAACAACAGCGGGGGGAACTTCCAAATTACTAAAACACTAGCTGTATTCATTAATATAACATTCATTGCGGCGGGCGGCGTCAACGACTTGTGGGAGCAAGACACATACAGTTTCCAAATACGAGCAATACTCATTTATTGATTGGTCTTTTTTGTAGATTTTAGCAGCACACCCAGAGGGAGGGCTGGCAGGAAAGATATCACAAATTCTTGATACATAATTAACTCTTATGCTGTCTTGAAACTATGACTAGGCTTCAAGTAATAACATGGAACGATTAAAACTACCTACATAATTGAAAATTACAGTTACTTAACCTAAAGTAGATATCGTTAAATAAAATAGTCGATAGCCAAGACAAACTGGAAGACTACGGAAGTTTTTTTTACAGAAAATAATCTTAAAAAGAGATTCATTTGCCAATTTATCGAATAGGAAACTATACAATCAAGGGGAATAGCTCTAAAACCTTCAGAAACTGTATGTAACTCAAAGTGAGCATAAACGTCGTTTAACGCCGCCTTAACTCGCGTTAAATTTCCGTGAACACTACGTTTAACATTGGACCTAGCTATATCGTTGGACCAAAATAAAATAGCTAATTTTCAACAATATAGATATATAATTATCATGTTTTAACATACGCCGCTGCGTTTGTAAACGTAGTTGTTTGCAACTGTGGGGTTTATATTATACAGCCTGTCTCTTAACAATTCATGAAATGTAAATAAATTAACGATTTAAAACTACATTCAGCATTTTAATAGCGTGCGCTGTTGAGTTTTAAATACCTATATACCAGATTTTAATGTTACTATATCTGACCCTAGCTTAAAATTTAAAAAAATATATATATATATTTCTAACAACATCGATACTTCGTTGACAAACGCAGAGGCCACTCAACCGTGAGCTTTTAAGTTTAATATTATATAAAAGTCGTCACAACTTTACTTTTATTGGCTCCCGTGATATATGTACAATGTGATTAACATACTTTTATATTCATCTGTCAGGCACAAATTGAATCACCAACTTTTGTATTTTTTATTAAGATTTTAGTAACTTTTATAATAATATTGTTATGTAGGGACATTTATAATTAGCTTTTAAAATACTTCTCAATTAATTGGTGTCTGTAAGTGTATAGTGGTTTCACAAAAATATTGCGTATATATTCTAAAAACGATTATGTTGAGGAGTTGTGTAGTTTATTTTTTGCCAACCAGATTTCTAGGTTCTAGCATAAGTATTTTATCAATAAATAATATTGACAGATTGTACTTTATTGCTGTTACTAACTGTAAATGTCCCATAGACTAATGTAGGTACGAAAACAAATCAATATTGAAATCAACATGTAAAATTTGTATTTATTCAAAATAATTATACTTTTATTACTACTTAATCGGATTTTTAGCTCTAAATGAGTTTCTAATGCTTTCTTATATATAAATTAACAGTTGGAAAAATATGTTCCGAGTGATATTCTTACAAAGTTACGCTATACATACTATACATAGATTGTCTAGGTTCATGCGAATGATACGAGGCGATGCGGCGGTCGCGATGGATCCTACACCTACCTGCGAGCGAATGACATGAAACACGTCTACAATTACCTAAACCACATGATTAAGTTGTAACAGTAAGAACAATTGAATGCCAACAACTCTGGATCGCTCTAATCCTGAATAAGCCTCATACAATTACTGTTACCACTTACCCATGTGTCGACTATTCGTATACATCCCTACAAAACGGCATGGAAGGATAAATAAATAAATTATAAATGCATATTCCCACCTGACTAGAGAATTTTGAATGTTTCTCGGCAAGGAACTATATTTTTGTTGATTATAGTCAGGTTTATTTTATAAATAGTAACTAATATGTAAGCAGGCCTCTTTGAACTTATAATAAATTAGTAGTTATGAAGTTAATGTTGTTTTTTTTTTATCACAAACCTAGTTTACTTTGCATGAATCACAATCTAGCGGGGGAATGGACCAAGACAAATAATGGAGCAACTTTTAGAGTGTGTAATTAATTACAAACTAATATATTAAATCTATAAGTAAGTCGTATTATTAAATCATAATTAAATTATAAGGCTATACCACTTTTCAAGTTTCTTGTTCGTTCCATAATTCAGGTCTGTGAACATTAAGCATCGGAGATGATATGATATTTAGCCCTAACAACCAGAAGCTTAGCTCAACACTAACAGGGTCAGCACAAACCATCGCATCATTTGCACAAAAGAAAAAAAAAATTAAAAACCTTTCAGAGTAATATATTTAACACATTCCTTGTCACCATTTTCACAGCACAATGTCCGTCACTACACTAATATATACACAGTATAATTATTAAGGCTTTTCGGGTGCTTTCACTTATTGCAAATGTTCGCGCGACGCGTATAGTTCATGTAGTGCGTCGTGCGCGCACGCGGGCTACACGACCACATAGATCAGGGTTCGTTATGGACGCTGGCCATCCGCAGCCATGCTGCCTGGCCCAGCGGGGGCCATGCCGCCTGGCCCACTGCCGGCCAGCACCACGCCGGGCGGCAGCACGGTCTGCGGGATCACGGTCAGCGAGCGCGGGATCTTCGGCATCGTCATGTGAGACATCACCGGCGGAGACAACACCGTCTCGCTCATTATGGACACCGAGGGTCCGAGCTGGGGGATCTTGATAGGCGTTGACGTCACCAACAGAGATGACGTCGACATGATGGGTGAGGCGACCGTCTGTGACGTCACCGTGGCAGTTTTCTGCGGGATTGGGGCTATAGTGATGTTCTTTAGCCCCACATTCTTGAGAATAGTGGCAGCATTTGAGCTGATCTGTGTCATTTCTGGTAGTTCTTTCTTGTCTTGCGTCTTGTCGTCGGGCGCGATGTTCTGTACGACCGAGCCTCCGTTGCCCAGCATGGCGCACTGAGCATTGGAAGGCTGTATCTCTGTGACCACAGCACTCTCCTCAGTGGACTGTCTCTTAGTCTTCTCCCCGTCCTGTATCTGCTGCAGCTTCTCCCGCCTCATGATGCACATCTTGTTGTAGTCTTGCAGCGTGATGTGGTACCGTTTGCCGGAAGACATCACTTGCACGAGGCTGGGCAGCGTGCGTCCGTCCACCGCGACCTGTGTCGGCTCGCGGGCTATTCTTGCTAGGTTCTCCTATAAAAAATAATACAATATAGTTAGTTTTTTTTACAAATAGTTCCACTTCGGCTAATTCATTGCTGTATATACTAAGAAAATGGTACGTCAATATGTTATTGTCATTGTAAAAGGACGCCTCTTACAATTTGACATTGGAATGACACAAAATATGTGTAATATATTTATTTTCCATTAGCATAAACTAATACCTTTACACTACAACACTGTTTCAAGTGATGGCAATGAATAGAAAATTAAGGATATTTTAATAGGTAGCGATATTGCCTGTGCTTAAAAATATATTTATTTATTTAAACTTTTCGCACACAATAAAGGTACAAAGGCGGACAAAGGCGGATATATATTTTTGCCATCCTTAGTAACAGAAAATTTTATCATGTATTACAGCACGCCAGTGCAATGTAGGTGTAACCTACCATGGGTACAATTCTGCCTAATCATTCAGGGCAACAAAGTATGATATTATGTTAAAAATAGGGTTAGGCAGAGATGTACAGAGGCCAGCACATCAAGTCACTTTATTGCAAAGACATAAGGTTCATTTTTAATTGAGAAAATTTGACAGTTAGGGATAGCTTGATGTGCTGGCGTCTGTACCTATAGTACACCCACATAACTAGTGTAAGTTATGTTTTTAAGTCCCATGGGCAAGGTTATTGCCCATAACTGGGCACAAATCCAGACTGCGGGATGGTACTGAGAAATTCCAGATGGAAAAATCCAATAACATTGTCAGACCGAATCCAATAACACTCACAACGGTGGATGAAAACATCGTGAGAATATCGAGAGATATGTCGTAGAACCAAAAATTCGAAGACATGTGACATCCACCAACCCGCACTGAGGCCGCGTGGTTTATTATGGCCCACTCCCTCTCATAGAGAGAAGGCCTGTGTACCAGCAGTGGAATCATAACCAGGCTATACTGTCAGACCCGGGAATCGAACCCAGGATCTCAGCAGTAGTGCTTGCGACCACTAGACCAACGAGACAACCAAAACTACTAGCTGTATATTATATCAAAATTAATCATATTAAACAAAATCAGTGATATATACCTGAGTAATAGGCATGAGTGTAGGTCTCCAGGGCTTGCTTGTCGTCTTAGTCTTCTTAGGCGTGTCCTCTCTCTTGGGAGTATCCTTCTTCTCTTTAGCTGGGACGATGGTAGCTGCAGTGGGAGGGACTTGAGGAGGGAGCGCGTTCACCGTGCCAGCAGGCAGCGGGGCGGCCGCGATCTCCGTGGGGTCCGACGCAGACACGCCCTTCACCAACTGCTGAATGTTATGCAGCACATTCTGTATCGCCTTACGCCCTTGTGCGTTTGGAGTGTTGATGGCGATGAGTTCAGGAGGCAACGGCTTCGATTTCGATTTGTCACTTTTAGATTTCGGTTTCGGCAACACCCCGGGCGGGGGCGGCATCACCTTCTTTGTCTCTTTCTCGCCTTCATTCAAGTTAGTTTTCAACAAACTTTTGCCGTTCAACGAAGGCTTCTTTCTAAATTCTATCAAGCTAATCGCCGGCTCGCTCCGTCGCGGCGTATCATTGACAACGTTATCATACGCCCGGAGTCTGCTCTGTACCGAATCGCTGTAATTCGCGGCGTGAGGAGACGCGTTGTGAGACAGAACCAAGTCCCCACTTCGGAAGTACTTTTCTAGGAGTATTAAGTGTCGTAGGAAGGACGATTGGTTGCCGTAAGGCCTTTGCAACTCGTTCCAGAGCTTTTTGGTCTCGACATCGTATTGAAGCATGGTGTTGCATTTCTCCCATCCTTCAGGAGTGACGCCCTTTACATTATTAAACTCTATATTACACTGTAAGTTCATTTCCTCTTCGCCAGGGAACAGTTCCCGAACAGAAATCGAAGGATTGGTTTCCAATCTTTTGACTGGATTCGAGTATTTCACTTCAGACATTTTCTTATGATGCTCTGGTTTGTTCTTCGACAGTTCACTCAAGTTCTTCTTAACTTGAGTGAAGCTCTCAGACATTTGCCATTTGTTTTTCAGTGTGTTAATGTCTGCGGGTCGTTTGTTCGGTATGGATTCTATGGTACATTCCTCATTCAAAGATATGTTCTTCAATATAGGTATACCATCCTTTACTCTTTCTTCTTCATTATCACTCCTAGGTTTCTCTTTATGTGACAGAATCTGTCCCAACTTATGTATCCTCTTAGAATTCTTCTCCATGATCCTGTGTTGACTTGCCGGTTTCTGAATCCCGGACAAATTGTGGACTTTTAGTATATTCCTCTGTTTCGTAGTCAAATTAGGCTTGGGCAGGAACTGTGCTGGGTTGTTCTGTTTCTGTAAGAGGTACTGCAGTTCTGTCTGTTTGTCTAGAGGTAGTATGGGAGCTTCGGGGTCTTGCATTTCTGGTTCAGAGCCGTCACTTTGATGGTTGGGGTCTGTGGACTTCGCATTGGGTACTAGGATCTTGTTTGAGGAGATGAGGCTCTCTATATCTTCTTCTAGAGGTTGTTCTTTGCTATTACTATCGCTATCATCTTTTTTCTCCTTCTCTGGGGTACTCTCGCTCGTTCTCTCGGACCTCTCTGAAGACTCACTGTCCATTTTGTCAGGTTCAGATGATTTCCTTTGCTTGGACTTGGGTCTCTCTCTCTGCTTCTTCTTCAGCTTGCCGTCTTCGTGAGTCACCATGCCATCTTCTGTCTCGTTCTCTGACATTGGTGGTACTTCTATGTTGTATAGTTGGAGTAATCTGGAATTTGAGTGAATACTTTTTGTCAGCATTGGGTACTTATAAAAATGAAATAATTGTTTTAACTTTTTTCTACTTGTTTATGGTCAGTTTCATCTTGTGGTTTCGAGAACTTTTTAAGGACTAGTTATGTATCACATACATTCATCAACACCTGACAATAAAATAACAAAAAGCTTAACAATTTTTGTTTCAAGTGTACATTTATACAGCCGCTAAAATACTCTGAAATTAAATGTTTATTACTGTAAATTGATCATTTAAAACGCAACATTTTTCACGTCACATTAAATTAAATGGCGCCGACATTTCCTAGCTAACTGTTCCCTGAGAAGAAACGCGAAAAAAAACTCAGAGGTTATGGTCTCTGTTAAAGCCCAAACAGTAATATAAATATTTTATGTGAGTAGCAATGCAGGGCCATGTCTGAAAGGGCTTTTTGAAGAAAGTTACTCTTATTTTGGTAGTCTAGTAAAAAAGGTGTTAAACACTGACTCAAAGCATTTATTTGCCAACCAACCAAACACAGGCACTTTTGAATTTTAAAGGGGTCGGTCAGTCAGAAAGATGAAGCTAGTTGCCCATTCCAAAGCAGTAGGTACCTATCGAGAAGAACGGGCAAGAAACTCCATGGACACTTTTTTAAAATCAAAATAGGTATGTTTACAAAAACTGGGTTACATCATTCAAGTTGAAATATACATGTGAGAACGATGCAGAACGTAAAAAAGCGTACGTAATTAAGAGATTAAAAAAAAATACCATTTCAATTAAATTCAATTTCAATAGACCCGTGGCAGCTAAGAGGTGACCAGTCCCTACTGATGGCGCCCGTTCACGAACATGACGCATGGATTAGCACCATTCATCTTAATAAGAAATACACCGAAATACCGTTTAGACATTTGAGGTAAAGGAACTGAGATAAAGTATACTGACTTGCGCCTGTATGCGATGGCGTAGGAGTCGTTGTGGCCGGGCCGCTGCAGCAGGGTGCAGTAGTACCGACATGTCTTGCACAGCACCGGCCGCTCCGTGAACTGGACGGGCACGCGGGCTGCTTTGAGATATGGGTTTAATTCCGTGTAGCCCTGTGGAGGACAAAATTGATAAGTATTTGGAAATAAAAAAATTAAGAGGTTTCCGAATAAAGTGTAGTTGTTGCCATGTTGAAGGGCCTTTAGGGCCAAGTCTGCCGGGTAAGCGGGATTGTCCGAAAGGGTTACCGCTATCCCAGAACATAGGAGCCCGGAATATAAGGGCTAAAGAAGGAACTTGGATGGGTTTTAGTCAGTAAGAGTCTGACACTCCGTTCCGCTCCACCCAGAGCGGGAAAAGTAATTGGATGATCTCCCGGCCTTAAAAAAAACGAGGTCTGTATGCTTTGCTATTTATGGCGTAGAAAATAACTTTTTTTTTAAATTATGATTTCACTCTTTCGATGAGCCTTATCGAACCCTTGCAGGGCGCAGTGTAGCGAGATTTTATTGGATGCGAGATCTCCAGGTCGTTATGACGATGGTGGGACGAGGTAGAGGACAGGGGAAGCTCTGGACTGTGATGGCGCCGCCTGCAGCTACTCACGTGGTTGATGAAGTGCACGTTGTGGTGCTTGGTGATGCGGCGCGTGCACAGGCCGCACGCCAGCAGCGGGGCCAGCGCGCGGTGGTGGGCCGCGCACAGCGGGATGGTGTGCAGGCCCGGGTAGTCGCACTGCAGGGTCAGCTGCGGGGGGGGCATGGTTACTGATAGAACTTCTTGTCTTAATAAAGCACGCGTTTTGCTGAGGCGTTGACCAGAGGTGTATCACAAAATCAAATGTTGCCAGTTAGTTTTTTGGTTATTAGAAATCCACTTCTGTTTCGCCGGGTTTTAAGACGACAATTTTTTTCAAATTATATGTAATTGTCAGTTATTATTTGGTTCACTTGCGACTCGCTTCTGCTAGTTTTTTTTTTGACTTGACAATTTTAATTTTTTTATTTATGTGAATGAATTATACACCTAAACATCCTATAATAAGGAGAATTCTATTCTATTCTTCTCCTTTTGAATATGAATTTTAACCAGAACGAGTGTAAATTCTTAGGATAATAATGAGTCCACTCACCAACTTGTTGACACTACTCCTCATCTTGATAAGCCACTTGCGGCGTATGGAGTGGTCGGCCACCACCATGCAGCCCTCCGTGTGGCACAGCGCGGCGCGGCCCGAGCTCAGCGCACCGGCCCCGCCCGCCTCCTCCTCGCTGTCCTCCTCCAGCGGAGGGGATGTCTGCTTCTCTGTTTGCGTACTGGCAGGGACGAAGGAACATTCAGTTAGAAAAACGTAGAGAAATTAAGGAGCTTAGATGTTCAATATCCAGTATAATCAGAAAGATTGTCCGAAAGGGTTACCGCTACCCCGGAACATAAAGGGCTAAGTGAAAGTCAAAGTCAAATCATTTATTTCAAATAGGCACAAGTAAGGCACTTTTGAACGTCAAAATGAACAAAAAATTAGATTGCTAAGAAAGGAACATGAATGGGTTTTAGTAAATAAGAGTTCGACACTCCCTTTCACTCCACTCAGAGCGGGAAGGGTCATTTGATGATATTCCACCCTAAAAAAAAAGGTTCAGTACAAAAATATCACAGAGGGAAGAACAAATCACTCTCGGGTTTCTTTAATCGTGTTTCTACACCTATTATAGAAAATATCACGCTTTTATACACAAAGGGGCGTAGGAGTGAATATTACACCCACACATTTCTCTTAATGGAAACCTCAATAATACTATGTCCAACCTGGGAATTGAACCCAGGATCTAGCGGTAAGCAGTCGCGCTAGCGACTACTAAACCGATAGACAGTCGGGTTCCGGGAAGAACAACTTAAAAAAAACCATGATTCGAAATCAGTTAGAATAAAAGAAATCTTACAGTATCAAGCCCATGAGGAACTTTGCTGTATATTTATTAAGAATTCGAAGCTTGTTCAAGAATACTTAGCTAATTGGCCAAGATATAATTCTTGTAAACATAGAAATGTCCTGTCAATGTCACTGGCAAAATGACATGACTGGTGCAAATGCAAAACATTATTACAATAACTAGATTAAAAGAGTTTTTATTCGACTGAAAAAAGCAAAAACGAAACGTTTGTGTGAATATCTGAAAGAGAATACGATTGGGACATCAAAACCATTCTGCGGAAAACTATTTCTATTTTTTTTTTACTGTTTTTCCTGTCGCAATAGATTTTGCAAGAAATCTGCTAAGATCGCTTGTAAAATTCTTGGTCTTATACAGTATGTGTTAGGTTAAACGTGGGACATACTTTCGGGTTGTATAGTACTCATGGAAATCAACAATTTTGTCCATGTGACCAACTCTGAAATATAATAAAAAATATATATCATACCATACGCTTTGACGTAGGTATTATGCGAATGTAAATGTACTGAACATCTGTTTTTGTTTTTCATGATTTCAGGTAAAGTTATATAGACAAAGTTGTTCAGTTTCATGAGTATAGAACCCGCCTTGTTTAACCTAACACACTGTATAACATAATGTCAACAGTATACCTACTTAAGATTATAATAGTGCAGAATAGATTTTAAAAAATGACTTTAAAAATCCACATGCCATGTAACTGCTACCTAGTTCATGCAACGTCAACTTCACTCCATCCTTTTCAATTAATAAAAAAGAAAACAAAAATTAAAACCAACTACACCCCAACCCCGTTTCAGGCCACTTCCTAGATCTACGTTCAAGGAAGTCCAGTTCAACCAATAAAAAAATACTCACTTGTGCAGCGAGGTGATGGGAGGGTCCATGGGCTGCTTGCCGAGCGGCCGCTTGCGGTAGGACGGGCAGTTGGCGCGGCGGTCCACGTGCCGGTAGCACGCGTCGCACAGGCAGCTGTCTATGGTCAGCTTCTCCTCGTCTGATGGGGAGGGGGAGGCTTAGTCTATGGTTTAAGGCTTTTAATAGATCCTCTCCGACGTCCACAACCCAGTTAAGTGCCTGGTTGTCAGCCTTTCGGGTTTCAGACGACCCGTAATGAATGTCAAACATCCACGAATGACAGCCTCACGGCTGTCATTCGTGGATGTTTAACGCGTTTTCCGAGACACGAATGTGTCTCAGTAAGTAAAGATAGTCACCCCCCACGGGCCACCCAGGGCAGGCATAGCTTAACGATTGATCGACCCGTGCGACAGTTATATCATAGACTAGTGTATTTATACCCTAACGTTTTATTCTATTTTTTGTTACCCTTAACTTAAAACGTGTTGTCTATTATCTCGTTGACAGTTAAATATGGCGTAGTTTACGTTCGTGATACGGACTAAACATGAACAAATTATGAACTCAAAGTAAAATTTAAAAAATATCCAAGTTTACTCACTATCCAAAACCTTCTTCTGTCTTTCGGAGCTCTTAATCTGCGCGATGTGGCACGGCGTGTCAAACAGACCGAATTTTCCCCCACAGTAGAAGCATTGGTCCATACACAGTCTCCCTGGGTGGATGCTGAACGAGGATGCCTTCTCCGGGATGACGAGGTTCAGGGTTTCTTTGGGTTCCACTGGCTCGGGAGCAGCTTCTGTGTCTGTGGAGAATATCTTGCTTGAGTGGGGTTTAGTAGGGAAGAAATTGTGGGTGATAGTGTATAGTGTGGTTTCATTTGTTACTCGACTTCGGCAGAGCTAATTATTTATTTAAAGAGTGAATTGATCTGGATTGAACTTGATGTTGAAATGCTAAATATCACGCTTTTATGCCGTGACGGGCAGGCAAAGGTGTATAGAAAATCTATATAGAAATTGAGTGTAGAATTTTTGTTGTATCAAAGGTTTTAAGTATGTGAAAGTTCTTTGAAACTAAATCCCAGTATTTTAAAGATTGCATCAATGGCATCTGTTGAATAACCTCTTTAAGACTAATATGATTAGGTGTTATTTTCGGCAACAAATCTTATCCTTTCCGCCGTTACTAAATCGCCCGGAGATTCAAAACAATAGAAAAAGTAATTGGGTGTGTGAAAGGGTACCTAGTCAATAACGTTACTTTTTATGAATTTGTCAAAACGCGGAATTTTTGCGTGATTTGTATGAAATGTGACGCCACAGATTTTATTTTATTTCTGTACGGTGATGGAAGTTTATGAGACGAGCGGTCTTTTATCTATGTGACTTTATATTTTATTTTTGACCGTTTTAAATAATCAAGTGTCTCGTTAGTCGCAGTTGAAGGTATAACAGCAGAGAATAGATCAGACTAAGTACCAATGATAGTGATCAGTGTCACTATTCCCCAATAATGTTGACACTTAGAGATCTTAATCGCGGTATACATGTGGTAATCGCGTTCAGTTTTAATGGTGAAATAAACCCTTAATCAGGCATTCGCAAACTGTGATTGAATAAAAAGTTGATAAAATATTGTGTTATACATACAAATGCAAAAAATTAACTTAAAACATTCTAATTCTAAACTTAATTTGTTTCTCTGTGCCGACTTTCTAATTCTAAAACGACATTATAAATACCATGTCACAACGCTGATGAAACATGCGTTACTGTACTATATCATGCGATTAAGCTCTTGTGAACAGACTGTTGGTACAGGCAACCCCACGCACATGTAACAATTTCTTCTTTACAGCGCCTTTACTTAGAACTAAATAGGGCGGTTTTCGTATATCAAATATTACATGATGTGCAGTTGACTGTACTATTAAGTTAGCAAGGTTAGGTCTGTTTGCAAAGGCTATGTTCACGCGATACTCGACTCAAATGTAGGAACATTTATTATTTATCATTAAATTACTGAAATATACTGCTGAGGCCGGGAGACTAATTATATTGTACTTTTTTTGTAAAGGTTTAATATTTCCAATTAGAAATCTGGGCTACAAGAAAATAGACATTGTAATGCATTAATATCTTTTCATCAGGAAGTATTGGATTCGATGGAAACCTAATGAACTCCCTATCATTCTTAATAGTCAAACATACATTTTATGTGTGTACCTACATTATAAGCAAATAACATAATAACACAATCAGCCAATAATGGTCCCACTACAGGGACAGGTCTCATCTCTTCGAGAGGGAGAAATAATAGAGAAAATAAATAATTTATCTTTCAAACTTTTCCTAACTACAAAAAGTGAGTATTGAAATATTCAATTCCAAAAGGACAAAGTTAAGAAAAATAAATAAATAATAATAATATCCTTGGACATTTCACACAGCGCCATATCGTCCCAAGCTAAGCAACCTAATGCTTGTGTTATGGTAACGAGATAGCTGATATACTACTTATATACATTTTTTTTTTTGTAAATACATACATATTATAGATAGAAAAACACCCAGACTCGAAACAAATACTTGCAGGTCGTACAAATATTTGTTCCGTGCGGGAATCGAACCCGCGACATAGTGCGCAGCAGTCAATCGCTCAACCACTGCGCCAACCGTGTCGTCAAAAGAGCTCATCTTTCTGTCAGTCCTACATCAGTTTGGATTGAAATATGTACTTAATATTATTATCTAATACGGTAGAATCAGTAACAGGTTATGAGTATCAGGTAATACTAATATCTGCTACTCATAATCACTACATAGTATAAAAAAAATTCGCTTTCTCTGTCCCTATATCCCTGTATGCTTAAATCTTTAAAAGTACGCAACGGATTTTGATGCGGTTTTTTTTAATAGATAGAGTGATTTAAGAGGAAGGTTTGTGTGTATGATTAGTCGACATATTATGCGGGTGAAGCCGAGGGCGGAAGCTAGTATAGTATATAATCATATTATAAAGAGGTAAAGTGAAATTGTAGGGGGTAATCTCTGGATCTAATGAACCGATTACGAAAATTCTTTCACTAATGGCAAGCGACATTATCCCTATTACCTAACATAGGCCATATTAAAAAAAAAACTGCACGGAAGAAGTCGCGGACGAAGTGCTAGTATATAATATAGATCGTACGTGAATACTGCGGTACCCACAGCTAATAATGTGTCCCCAGTAACAGGATGTGCACAATGCGTTCAGTAATTGACAGCGGTTGAATCGCTAAAGGAAATTCGCGAGGACACTATAAGGAAAAGTATTGTGCATTACGTAGCACAAAAAACTAATATACTATTATCATCATGCCTAAATCCCCCGAAAGGGTGTAGGCAAAGGTATAGAATCTAGGCTAAGGGTGTCCTTATGGATCAGAGGTATTGTCGGGAAAAGTTACCGCTACCCGGGAACACAAAGGGCTTCTTTTTGAGGCTGGGAAATCATCAAATGACCCCTTCTGCTCTGGGTGGAGCGGAAGGGTGTGTCAGACTCTTACTGTCTTAAACCTATCCATGTTCCATCCTTAGCCCTTTATGTTCCGGGGTAGCAGTAGCCCTTTCGGACAATCCCGCTTAAATACAAAGGGCTAAGGAAGGACATGTATGGGTTTTAGTTAGTAAGAGTCTTGACACTCCCTTCCGCTCTACCCAGAGCGGGAGGACCCATTTGATGATTTCTCAACCTCAAAAGAAAAAAAAGGATTTGCGTACCTATAGAAAGTATAACACTAAAGAGTGACAGTAATTGACGATCAAAACCATGCTAATAGGAAGCTAATAGGTTTTTTTCTGAACGTGATCACCATTGCTTATGTGCGTTAGCAATACCAATGGCATCGCAAAACCGATCCCCTTCTAAAGTGAAAGCTGAAATATGTATACATAATAGTACTTTCCCAAAACGGATATAGAAAATAGCTGACTCTGGAGTGCAATAGTTATCAAAACCATATGTATTGTATATTTTTAGCGAAAAATATGTACCCACTGTAGAATACCTATATGATCGCTATACATTAAGTGCCATAAATCCCATTTATGGGCTGTCAAAGTCATTATTTTCTGTGGAATATTATCACAGACAGGTCTTGAACGCGGTTTAGTTGTGGTGATAGCGTTCAGTTTTATTGGTGAAATTCGCCCTATGAATATCCGACGACACGGTTGGCGCGCACTATGTCGCGGGTTCGATTCCCGCACGGAACAAATATTTGTACGACCTGCAAGTATTTGTTACGAGTCTGGGTGTTTTTCTATCTATAATATGTATGTATTTACAAAAAAAATGTATATAAGTAGTTTATCAGCCATCTCGTTACCATAACACAAGCATTAGGTTGTTTAGCTTGGGACGATATGGCGTTGTGTGAAATGTCCAAGGATATTATTATTATTATATCCTAAAACAATCGCGTGAGTGTGTATTAAGTTTGTTATACTAAAATATTATTATTATTCGTATTTCATTTTTGAATATTCGATTTAGTCCATGCCTTTTACAAATTAAATGATTTATTTTAGTTAACTTGGGTGAGTAAGATTAGAAAAGTCATGCAAAACGTAATGAACTTAGTTTTATTATTTTTAATTAAATTTTGGTCAGTAATCAACATTTATATTGAATTCAGATTTTCCTTCATTATAAAGTTTGATGCAACTGACAAAAATTCGCTAGTGCAAACATGATATTGGTTTCTAACTGAGTATTAAATGCTATTTATTATACATTTATAATAATTTGTTTGCTGAATTTGTTCTACAGAAGATACAAAAGTTTTGAAAGGAAAACATTTTTTACAGTATTGTAACTAAAAAATTAAGGTCTCTCTCGAACAAATAAAGTTTTCATTCGACATAAAAATTTGGTCTACTTAAAAAACGTCGCAAGAGTTTAAATATCATGTGTGCACGTGACGACAGTGTGTAGTGGGGTGAATGTATCCACACACCATGGTTATTAAGACGGTTACTGTAATGAGTCTTTCTGTGCCCACCGTCAGATGCCGCGCCTGGAGCACCCTGTAGACAAAACAATAAACATTAGAATTATATCTGGTCAGCAGGATTGTCTGAAATGGTTACCGCTGCCCCGGAATAGGGAATACTAAAGAAGGAACATAGATGTGTTTTAGTCAACAAGAGTCTGATACTCCCGCTCCCAGGGCGGGAGGGGCCAATTGATGATTTCCGCCCTTCAAAAAAAAAAGAATTCTAAGTGCCTAACCTACCTATAAAGAAAATAAAAGTAGGAGAGACACTATATTAGTAGCTTTGCGTCTTGAAAAATATTAACTTCAGTCTATATTTAAAAGTCCACAGCAGAGAACAGTGTAGCTACAGTGTGGAGGTTCAATGAGGGACATACTTTCAGAGGATTTAGATATACAGGGTTATTTGTAAAACACCAGAAACCTCTTAAGAAGTCATTGTACTCATCATTATGAACAACTTTTACTATGGGACAAAACCTGAAATCGCGAAAAAAATATCAGCTGTTCCCTACATTTATTTTCGTATAACTCGTCAAAATGGTCTGGTCCCAACCAATTTTAGCGAATTATGCGATCATAAATGTATGGAACAGCTGATTTTTTTCATATTTCAGAGTTGATGCCATAGTCAAAGTTGTTAATTTTCCTGAGTTCTATACCCCCTGAGTGTATGTGCCTCGTTTAACCTAACACACTGTATATTTACACTAGTTATAAGTATTGATGACAATGCTCTAGTTAACTGTGACTACCTAGTTGATCTAGCTAGTAGTAGCATTGGTCAAAGGTTCAATTCCCAGGTTGGGCAAATTGTTATTGGGCTTTTGCATCTGTAATTTCTCAGTAGCTTCGGACTTGAAACATAACTGGCGACTAACCAGGCTCATTATCCAGCAAAACGAAGTATAAACTCCTATCAATATAAAACCTAGTTTTAAAAACTCTTTGATAAGTTAAACCAGGTTAACTGTTGTGCAAAAAATATCTACAACCAACAATTCTACTTACTATAAGAAAGTTGATAATGGATTGAACCAAGATTATAAATAGTGTTACCTAATAGATGTGCTAATCTTTATGAATTAAATTATCAATGATAATTATAATTAGATAAAGGCAATATAATTACAGAGATAAACAATATACTTTAACCAAGCAATTATTGATCAACTTGAAAGGTCTATGGTAATTTTTTTTAAATGGAAAGCTTTTACAGTAGTTCTAAAGCTTTGCATTAACACAGTTAAAGAAGAACAAAGTTATCAATAAAATACTTAAATAATAATAGACCATTTAAAAGTCACTGACTTTTTTTCTTCTAAAGTCTAGTAAGATTAATACTAATATGAAAAGTATTGATGTTTTCCAAGTTGATACTAATACAAGCTGATTAATTAACTTATATTTCCTTTTGTTACATTTAGAAAAAATACTTTTAAGTCTTTTAGTAACTTTAAGAGCTTAAAAGCTTTTGGATTCCAACATTTAAGTAATATGAAACTTGAAAAGATAATAGTCCAAACATTTCCTAGAGTTAATTAAATATTATGTTATTACAAGCATTTATGGGTAACTTATGACATTAAAGTATTCAGGGAAACTTGGAGATTGATTAGAAGCTCCCAAAGTTTGAGGGTCAACGGCTCAGGTTTTATATTTGCAGTATGTTCCCTCATCAGAAGTAAAACTAAATCCCTTATGGAGTCTATAGCCTAAACCACACATTGAATTTACCCTCGAAAGAGTTTTATAATCATCACAATCCTTCCAGCTCCTGACATTAAGCTCTAAAATTCTGTAAAATAAATAAGAATATAATAAGTGTCTGCTCACCTCCCGTCGCTCAATGGTGTAGTACGCATCGTCTTCGTTGGCCGCCTCGCCCACCTCCGGTGTAGGCTTCCCCGACCGGTACTTGCTTTTCTGGAAGGTCATCTTCAAAGAACTCCTGTGCTTCTTCTTGTCTCCCGCACCTCTATTCAACTTTATCACAGTCTTCAAAGTCCCCGTGTAGTCGCCCTGAGCTTTCGTCGCCTTACTCTTGTTGGACATCATACCGTAATTAGAACCGTATATCCTCTCCTTTTCTTTGAGTTTCTCAATTTTAGCTTCCTTGGCTGCCTTGTGAGTCAACAAGCCAAGCGTTCTCAACACATTCTCCTTGCGTTTCTGACTCTCTGGTGTCTCATTCAATGCATTGCTGGGTCCTGCCTGATTCTCTATAGAGTTGCGCGCCGATTTAGGCTTCAGACTCTTTACTGGCTTGACTTCAGGCTCCACGGGCTTCACTTCAACAACTGTCTCAGTCTTTTCTTTTTCTTCTACTACAGGCGTTTCTTTAGTCTCTTCAGGCTTTTGTTCAGGAGTTTCTTCAACTTCCATCTTATCTGGTTCAGCTGGAACTGGAACAATTGGAGCTGTTGGGACTAGAGTTTCAGCCTCTACAACAGGAGTTTCAACTTTCGGTTCCTCTTCCTTAGGAGCTTCAGCAACTTTAGTGCTCGCTATTTTAGGGACCTCAGAAGCTGCAATATCTTCTATAGTCTTTATAGTTTCTATCGGCGGGGGGAGTGCTTCAGTCTCAACGGGCACCACTTCAGGCGACTTGATAGCGACCGGCGCAGGCGTGATCGACACAGCAGGTGACACGCTCGCATGCGGCGGCGACTTGATTTTCTCGATCGTCGCCATCTTGTCTTCAGTCTCGACCGTGGATTCAGAGGACTTACGCGACATCGATTCCCTTGATTTCCTCTTAGTGATGATTTGAACGTCATTATTCATCTTAGACTCGATGACGCGGGGCGTGATCGAAACCTGACTGGAATCGAATACGACGCCGCCGAGATTCGCACTCGGCGTGTTAGGATGTAGTGTCGCGAACTGATGCAGGTCTATCTGCGTGCCCGAATGAGGCGCCGACTTGTCCACAGACTTCCTTATTTCCGTCAGAGTAACATCCTTGCCTAGGGACTTCTCGAATATACTAATAGCATCAGATTCTTTCGAGTGATTAGAACTCGTGGACTCTTTCCTTGAACTAAAACTATTCCTTTTAATTAGAGTGACTGAGTTAGGCATGTCGATATCGGTGGATTTCCTCACTTGATCTCTCTTGACTATTGAAATAGCTGAATTGTTCTCAAAGCAACTCAGAACATTCTCCTTTTCAAATGTTTTTTCTGGTGATCTTACAGATTGAATGTCTTTTAATGGCTTTATGTCGCCAGACTTCGGTATCAACACCACATCATTTGTCACCATCATTGGTTTGCCACCATCAGTGGCTTTGGACTCCATTTGTCTTCTCTTATCAAATTCTTCGAATTCCTTTAATCTGTCCATGAGCTTGTCAATACTGGCCACAGGGCTACACTTGTAAGGTATCTCGTCCTTGGCGCCCTCTGTAGGTTTCTCAACGGAATCTTCCTCATAATGCAGCCGTATGTTCTCACCATCGTCATTCTTGGACGGCGTGTTCTCATTACTGATTGGAGATATAATACTTTTGTCTTTTACAGGTGTCTCAGGAGTGGGGACCTTGTCTCCATTGTTGAGGGGTTTGGCTAGGCCATAGAATTTAGAAGCAGTCTTAGTCTGCATTTGGTCAGGGTTGCTGTCTGTAGTGACTGTAGCGTTTCTCTCAGAGACCATCTCCAGGTCACCATCAATGTTCTGGTCGAGGTCGTTGATGAGATCGTTGATCTCCTTGGTGAGCGTGTCGATGGTCTCCACCTTGTCGTCAGCGGCGTCGGCGGTGATGGTGCTGGTGATGCAGTTCTTGGGCGCGGAGGAGGCGGGAGCTGAGGCCGGCGCGGGGCCTGAGGACGGGGCCACGGGCCGCGACGTCGCCATCACCTTGCGCCCTCGACGCGCCTTCCTTATATTCTTCGACATCTCCTTAGAGTTGAATGTCTTGGACATACTAGTCAATATACATCGAGCATCAAAAAGCGTATTATCAGTCTTCATTATCATTTTTTCTTCTATTTCATTTGAATTTAAATCATCTAAGTTTATCCTATTACTATTATTGTTGTCAGAGTCTAATGAAGTACTTCTGTTTAAGCTCAGTTTCTTATCTTTTGCATTTATGTTACTACTAGGCTCCGGGGGGTCCAGTTTGGTTTCAGCTAATTTGGAGTCAATAACAAGAGAAGGCACTTTTTCAATAGTCGAGATCTGTACATTATTTTCAATATCTATATCTAGGTCAGTCTTAGATTTATCTAGTTTTTTGTTGAGCTCCTTGCTGTCTGTGTCGTTGAGTATCTCACTCATGCTCAAGTCAGACTCGGTGTTGTCTGAGCACTTGGATATCTCACTGCCATCACGAGAGCATGAGCGTCCCCTCTTCAACTTCTTACAGTCCTCTGGAGTCTCTGCGGTGTCTGAAGTCTTAGAATCTGAATGCAGTCTACGCCTTTTCTTCTGTTCCTTGATAACAACCTCACTCAGTAAGTTCTTGACTTTCCTAGGTTTTCCACTGCGAAGGTTCTTGCCTTCAAACAATGAGGGACTATTGCTCCTTTCAGAACGCATTGAATAAGGGCTGGTACGTGGGCCGAGCACCAGGCTACCTGGGGAATCACCAAGCATTGTCTTCATCATGGCCAAGTCGGAGCTAAGTCTCTGCCTCCTTCCCGCAGTCTTGGGACTTGAGGACCTTGAGTTTGGTGTTGTGTCTTCACCTGGTTCCTTTTTTATTTCAGAAGCAGGTATCAATGGGACGGTTTCTTTGTCTTGGGTCTCCACAGTATTTATCTTCAATGCAGGCTTTCTTCCCCTCTTTGCAGTTTGTTTTATTACATTTTTAACCTTTTCTTTGATAACAATAGCTTTTTTGCTTCTCAAAGTTTTTCTGATACCCAAGGGTCTTTTCTTGACCACAGCTTTAGGTTTCCCTACAGGTTTCCTGGTTTCTTTGGATGTTTTAGGCTCATCTGGGCTGGCCTTCTTGTCATCATCATTTATGTCTGAGGCCTTCTTTCGGGCACGGGTCTTGGGTTCTATCACAGTGTCCTCATCGAGACTCTTGTCTAGTTCCTCCTTTGCTTGTTTGGTTTTCATGTTGGAATGTGTGGTGGGAGATGTCCCCGTTCTTCCGACATCAGGTAGAGGCTGGCAGTCAGCTTTGCTCCTGTTAGTCGATCTGAGCTTGATCGACGAGGTGCCCCGACTCTTTCCTGAATGTTTTTGTTTGCTGGCCTCTGAAGACTGGCTCTCACTGTCTGTATCCTGTAGATTGGTGTCAGTTAAGCTCTCCTCAGGGCAAGTATCACAACCACTGTCGTCCTTGTTCAAATAACAAGTAGTTTTCAGTTTCAGTGACTCCTTTATCTTTGTGTTGGGACGACTTTGAGCCATAATACATCTTTATATTGTGCCATCTGGACCTGGAAAGCGATAAGCATTCGTTAATTACCCTTACTGCCCTATAATTAATAACGTGGTATTCAAAATCACTTGTTGAACAACTTCAGAAACAACTCCTAACTTAAGTTGGTTAAAACTGTGATTTTTAAATAAATAAGTAATTGTAACACTAAATAAACGTACTGTGTACTCAATTGTGGTATAATTTGGCACAATTCACATATAAATCGTGTCTACAGATCGTGGTAAACAAAAGCCAACGCGCGCTAATCAACAAGTTCGCGCAATAATATCACATTTATTTCACTTAATACGGCCTTATTTAGGAATTATTTGGGGACATTAAACTATAGTCAACTTAAATAAGAATGTAAATAACTTTTCAAATTTATCAAATCATATAAAATCGCGCCGGAAAATTCATGAAAAACCCGATGTTTTGGTGGCGAGGCCGCGGGTGACACCTAACGCCACCTACAGCTGTGCGAGTGCGTATGCGTCGAGCGAACGAAAGCACCAAATCATTTCCCCAGCCGTGGCGCACCTCTGCAATGTCCTCACAAAATACTCACAATTTATCCAATGAAACCTCCAAAAACCACAATAAACAGTTAATTGGATACACAACGCACCATAATATGCGAAAAAGTTCAATATAAACTCGCGATTAAACTTAGAAAACGATTTTTGAAAAGCCCAAATGACTGCAGGCGTCCGCCATAATGTTTCCTTCGAAACGAATAATATAGTTCTTATTGCTCTTGTAGCAATTCTCTATTCGCTATTCAAAATGGCGACTGTGTGGCGATCGCAGTGCGCGTTTGCGCGAGTTTTTGTTGGAAAAACTGGACAAATCTTGAACAACGCGACTGATTTGGGTACAAAACTTGGTGCGGGATCACAATCGGTAATTATTTTATTATATTTTCACTCGCGTCGAGTCGTAATGTCGCTTTGACCGCGACATGTGACAGAACTATGGATGTACACCCTTCCTCACAAGTTTCTCGCGGCTTCAATATTTTTTGTGATATAATTTATTTTCAGAATGACTTTGATTAATGAGTCGTAATGCTAAGTTTAAATATTTTTCTCTAGGTTTCATAACAAGTAGATGTTATAATTCAAAGTTTTATGATTTTAGGTTATGTTTAACGTGTGACTTGAAAATTATTTCAGGGAAAGAACTTTTTAAAGTTTTATACTAACTTTTTTTTTGTTTTGTTTCAGGCCATATTATCAAAAAAATACTCAAAATATGCCCATTCTCCGTTCGTAACTAGAATAAAAGAACAATATGACTACGAAATTGTGAAGAATCCTCCGGAGTGGGCTTATGTGCAGAGACTTTTACCGTTTGACACAATTCCTGCGGTAACTCCCAAGGAGAGTTACCCTTCTGGTTGGGTTCCGCCTAAAGAAGAAGCTAAAAGTCTCCCGTATTTCTTATCAAGAACAAGAAATCACGAACTGCCAATTTATTTGCACATTACTTATAGAGGCATTCGCAAGATAACAAAAATAAAAAGGATTGAAGGTGATATTTGGCTCATGAACGATGAAATTAAAAGTTACTTGAAAGAGAAGAATGATAGATATGTAGAAACTCGTGTTCAAGAAGTTGGTAGATTTATAGAAGTAAAGGGTGATTATGTTAATCAACTATTCGAATGGGCGCATTCCAAAGGCTTTTAAATAAATATAAACACTGTAATAGATGAAATAAAGTGATTTAGTAAACAATAGTCGTTTATTTACCCTATTATAATTTACGATGACCATAGTCATACAGAAACTAAACACAGGCACGAGTACAGAGAACACCATTCACATGACACTTTCCACCACCATACAATCTTAGATACCTAACCTATATTTATTTTATAAATATTTAACTTATTAGTATTCGAATGCCCTAACATTACAATTACAACATTAAATTCTATAGTTCTTAAAAATAATTAGTAACTTGACTTTTACTTGACTTAACAACATTAGGTAGTCTTGAAAGAAGTACTGCAAATAATGAGTAGGTATTGCACGCATAAACAAGATTTTTGGTTTATGAGAAATCCCGCTAAGGCAAAAGGCATATCGATTTTAATAAAACAGCAGGTCAGAAAACTTGAGTTCTGGTTGTTTCGGTATAAACATTTGCCACATAACATTTCAAATGTTATTATTATACGAATTTCACCCCATTTCACAGTTAAAAGTCATATTTCGCAATGTTTACTTTGACTAAACCTAAAACATTGAGTTCTAGCAAAAAATATCTTACATTAACTGCCCCATAGTATCTTAACAAAATAAATAATATTAAATAAATAATCCGGCGAAACCTCGTCAAAACTTGTTGGGAGGGTTGTACACGGCATGAAGTTTGATGATGTTTGCCGCCGCTAGGGGCGCTGCGCACGGCGGAAGGTTTTATCTACGTAGCTATATAACATCCGCCCGACACCGATGGGCCTCTCCACGATACATATTTTCGATACGAACTCACTCTTCTTTGTTAAAAACAACTTTTCTGTCCATTATAAGCGTTTATAAACGCTACAGTTCGGTTTTCGCGAGTTGACTACGCTACAAATACTTTATAACTTTTAGGTTACTTTTATTGCAATTAACTTTGTTGTTGAACGTTAATTCGTGTCTAAATTCACGTAATTGGTTCTGTTATCGTTAGAAACTTTATTTAAGTCGGCATTTCAAAACATACAAGCTGATCGGGGATCGATATTGAACATTTACGGTTTTTATTACGTAAGATGATTTGTACAAAGTATGTTACATAGTTATAATGAATTTCAAGGCCAGGCGCTTTCAGAATGACACGTGTTCAATCTAGGCATTGTGATTGCACAACAAACTAATGATATATGTGGTCGAGGGGTGGTATTTAATGACCATCGACTGCGTCAAAGTTGCATTTCTTTAACAATTTGCATTATCTTAACAATTTCTAATGCAAATAGATGTCATTTGCAAGTTTCGTAACCAAAACTGCTTCGTTCTTTATGTATTTAGAGTATTTTAAGATAGTAAGGAGTATGTTAAAACTTTTTATTTGTTTTAAGGGGCTTAAAAGTGTACCTACATAACATGAAGTTTCATTGTGTCCTTACCTTATGACCACAATACCTAGGACAATCCTAATCCCTTAAATTGTCGAATTTCGTGTCGTAGATCCCGTATCTACGAACCCTTGAGCCTCGACTATCTACAAGACCTTTCAAGATAAAAAAGAAATGATTTAGTCATAAACAATTAATTTTAGGAATAAGTACAGAATGATTGCGTAGGTAGGTATGTAGGTTGTTTTGTTCCCAAAGCTAGGAAAATAAGCCGCTTTCAATCTTTCCGTGAGTGGTCAAGGGTAGGTTTCTATGTCAAGCAGGTAGATGTGTAGGTGCCTTAAGAACTTAGCTGATGTACCTGTTATATTATAGGTAGGTTAGCAGTAGGCAAGGACTCTTTCAGTCAAAAAGACCAAAAAAAAAACAAAAAAAAGTCAGTTCTAAAATTAAATAAGTATTTGAGGCACATAGATTAGGCCTCCGTACATAAACAAAGGAAGGACCTTCATCAAGGGTTATGAAAACTATCACCACGCTTAGTGGGCAGATTCGTACATCTTTGAAAGTCCTTTTTCGTAAAGCACGATAAGCCATAGGTCCCAGCTGTCATTCGTGGACCTCTGACAGTCGTTACGTGTCGTCAGAAGCCCGAATGTCTGACAGCTAGTCTTACCAAGGGGTATCGTGTAACCCAGTTACTGGATTAAGGAGGTCAGATATGCAGCTCCATGTTAAATACTGGCATGCATCTGGTTAGACTGTGAGCCATCCCCAATATAAATTAGTTGGCTAGGCAGATGATGATGACTCCAGTCAACTCTTTTTTGAAGAAAGAAATCTATTCACTATTCACGCCGACTTAAAAAAAAGCGGCCAAGTGCGATTTGGACAAATGCTCCGAGAGTTCCGTACAAAAATTATTGCTTTAACTAAACGACAATAAACATTGCCGTTCGAAAGACTTGGTTATTGCACCATACGCAATTATTTGTTTGTAATAGTAAATACGGACTGACTTTGTGCGGATTCATGTGCGTATTGTGTAATTATCACTCGCTTATTTCCGTTTTTACAGTGAAGGAAAACATCGTGAGGAAACCGGCATGCCTTGAGCTGAGAGATATTTCTCAACAGCCTGTGAAGCTAAGTCAGAGGCCCATGGGCAGCATAAAAACTCTGACACCAGGTTATTCACTAACCGCACGAAGAACAGAGGCCAGCACATCAAGTTACCACAATCTGTCAAATTTCTTTGATAGTGTTTCATCTTTATTGCAAAGACATAAGGTTCATTTTTAATTGAGAAAATTTGACAGTTAGGGATAGCTTGAAGTGCTGGCGTCTGTAGGTACTTTCCCTTTTTTTTTGTTATGAAACAACACATTTACGGTTTTCAGATTGCTTGCTTTTACAAGTGCCGTATGATATTCTTTTTGCTAAGTACCATGATTGTAGGTCAACGGGAAGTAGCTAGGTGAGGACCCTATAGGTTTTTGCAAAATAGGCAACAATATACGACACACGCGGTCATATCCTTTGATCGCGTTGACTTACATGTTTGATTTTTTCACAGCTGAAAGAGACTGTAGACCCACTATTTGATATAGGGTTCAATAAAAATAGTTTTCAGTAATAGTTCTTCCACAGGGTAATATAAACTCTGACACCAGGTTAGTCACCACACGTAAAGAAGAAGAAGAGGGTTGCATTGATGATTTTACAATTATGTAAATATGTACTTGCTACATCCGCGAATCATAGCTTGATCAACATAAATTTTATCTTTATTATTATTTTAGTTTTGTATAAAAACTTTATAAATATTTATAAGCCGTTTTTTATTCTTCGAGTATGTGGTGTTAACCCTATAATTAATTGTTGCACTTGTAAATGCTACCCTAGTTAATTAAGTTAGAAATGTATACGTGTAATCAATTGTTGGTTAACCTATTTAATAAAAATAAAAAATAAAATATATTTCGCAAGCTTTCCTGTAGCTTTCAGGTGCCTACTTACTATATTTGACTACATAAGTTGATATAGGCCGTAAACATCCCTTGTTTATATGGAACTAGCTCCTATCAGCGGCTTCGCTCGCGTGGATGAGGGAAAGAATTCCAAGGGAACGTACTACGGGCATAAAAATGGAATAAAAATATCCTATGTGTTAATCCAGGTCATAAACTACCTCTATGCCAAATTTCATCCAGATCCGTTCAGCCGTTTGCGTGTGAAGGACGGACAAACATACAAACTCACTCACTAACAAACTATCGCCTTTGTAATATTACTGTGATATCCTGTAGGCTGTAATAAATGGTGACATGTAAAATTGCACTAATCACCAAGTCTGGCTGAAAGATTGGTGATTAGAGTTTTTTATTGTTAGCAGATAGAGGGACACTGCTTACCCCCTCAGTGTTAAACCTTAGTCTCTTTTAATGACATTTACAAAACCATAAGAAGGTAGGTGACCAATTTTTTTCTCGAGGTGCGGTTGATAGAGTAAACATTTTAGGCATGCTCCCGTTTCATCAACTTTAATGCCAGCTGGAATTTTAGAGTGATCGTGCTAGAAAAGAATCTGCCCAGCACGACCTGACCATTTCTAATTAGTGGTATAAAATAGTACAAATTAAAAAGATTTTATTATCATCAAAAGTTATAATGAATGCGTTCATGGTTGTGCTACGAAGTACAACACTATACACTATACATCCATAACTTATTAAGTATTATTTACGTACTGAATTGATAATAGATAAACGTTCATTTGTAATGTTATTAACCATTTCATTCAACTCTCAAGTGATGATTTGAATTGCTATTATTGCTATAGATCTACGGAATATTTACATAACTAAAATATTAATAATAACTATGTACAAGTTTATAAAACGGGAGGGAAAAAATAAATCAAAGGGCATCAAAAACTTCGTCCACATCGCTGTCAACGGCAAAAGTTCCCAAAAGGCTGGCAGCATTGCCACGCTGTACGGCAATGCAATCAGCATTGCCGTACAACGTGGCTTTGAACAAAAAAAATATTATTATGTAAAATATTATCTACGGATTATTTATATTCCTTAAGGTAAAAGCAACAGGATAGCCCGCGAAACTTAATTATCCTTACGTTTATTGTAATTTTCAGTTCAGTACCAGGTTGTATGTACCTACATAGATCAAAATAAGATTCGCGACCGTAGCAAGAATGGATTTACAGAATTTTAATGATTATAATCATCAATACAACCACAACAAACGTACAAAGACTTGAATTATGCGAGCTACTCTGCTGCTTTCCCTTATATTACTCACCGATTTACTTACTGTAGGTTCATTATTCATTTATTTGTAATATGAAATTCTCTTACATTTTTAACCAATACTATAAACCTAAAACATTACTAATAACTATTTACAAGTATATAACAGGAGGGAAACAAAATAAAATAAATCAAAGGGCATCAAAAAATTCGTCCACATCGCTGTCAACAGGAAAAGTTCCCAAAAGGCTGGCAGCATTGCCACGTTGTATGGCAATGCTGATTCTTTGACCGAAAAATAGGCCAGCCCTCTGGTCACGTGAAGAGTCGACCAATCGCTTGGTGATGTCTCGATAAACATAGTGGGTACTCGGACCCCATGGCCCTAGTGTTTCAACCCCAAACGGCTCGAATATATAACTTCCAATAAGGTTGTTATACTTGCGCCGTTTGAGGTTTTCTGCACCTGCAGCGGCTGCCCCAGCACAACCCGCCGTGCAAGGAAGATGGGATGGCGCAAGGGTGTCGACACACGTTGCATCCCACACCAAAGGCCTACCTACCTTCCAAGGCATTAGTGTCATTCCATCTGTCTCTTCCCATCGTCGCGTGCCAAGCCTTTGGGTTCTAAAACAGCTGGCACCCCGGCGGTGACAAGAGCACGACGGATTATGTCATTAATGCTGGCGTGCCGTGCTAACCGGCCTGCGCTTTTACTGCAGGATAGACCATGGTGTCCGAGGCAGTCGACAACTTCACCGCATTGGCAGCGATGCGGAGCCACGCAAGGAGCGCCCAGACGCAAACATGTAGCGAGCCGGAAAGTGGTGTCACCCAGCAGAGAGCCTATGTTGGGTGACGGAAGTGCCTGAAGCCAGAGTCCCGACTCCCACTCACCCACAGCCAGTAGGCGGGCACGCTCAGCAGTGTTGGTGGACGTATTAATAAGATTATACCGTACCAACCTGCAGAGCGGCTCATCCCACTGTCTCTGGGAAGATGGGTTCACGGGCCGATCAATATCTGGGCATGCCACTTTCCAGGCGTTCTCTGCGTCGGTCAAGCACGGCACTGCAGAATCAACCAGGGAGGGGGCTAAAATTTTCCCGGTCAACTTTTCAGTGCTGTGGACAGAGGACAGGAACGCCGGTAAGCTTACACTAGTAATTTTGCGGACGCCGAGGCCGCCAAAACGAATGGGCAGTGTGGCTTGCAGCCACGCTCGGTCGTCCAAGGCCACATTTAAAATAGATGATAAAGTGCTGCGAATAATTTGGTCAATTTTGTCCAAGAGATATTATTCATTTATTGAGTTTACTTATAGAAATTGACGTTGGTCCCGGCTGTCATTCGTGGATCTATGACAGTCGTTACGGGTAGTCAGACGCGCGAAAGTCTGACTGCCAGTCTTACCAAGAGGTATCGTATTACCCAGTTACTGGGTTATGGAGGTCAGTATAAAATACTGGTATTCAGCTGCATCCGGTTAAACTGGAAGCCGACCGAAAAGGCTAGGCAGGCAAACGTCTAGAAATACGTAAACATAGAGAAACCAACGGACAATCTCGTTGTATGTGTTATATGAATGTGTTTTAATTATCGTTGCCCTAGCTCGCACTCCTTCTGGACCCCACAGCAGTTGGATAAAAAGTTAAGGTACTTTTTATCCAATTTTACCTTGTTACTAATTTACGTGATTTTCTACAACGTGATGGTCTGTCTGTGTGCCACACATCCAATGCGTTCAGTAAGTGGAATCGTGGTTATAAATGAGCTTATGCCAAGCCTTATCTCGCCCTCTTTTCATAAAAAGAAGAAAGTACAGACGCCAGCACATCAAGCTATCCCTAACTGTCAAATTTTCTCAATAAAAAAAGAACCTTAAGTCTTTGCAATAAAGTTAAAATACTATCAAAGAAATTTGACAGATTGTGGTAACTTGATATGCTGGCCTCTGTACAATGAAGTGGAGTACTATATCTTTTATCTAATGTCTGTTGGTTCTATTTTTTATTAGATAGGTACTCGTACTACTTTTATATGATTAAACAATAATAATAATTAACAGCAGTAGCAGTAATCAGTAGCAGGGTCTGAAAGGATTACCGCTACCCCGGAACACAGAGGGCTAAGGAAGGAACATGGATGAGTTTAAGTCAGTAGGAGTCTCTCAATCCCTTCCGCTCCACCCACAGTGGGAGAAGACATTTGAAGATTTCTTGTTCTTTAAAAAAAAACGGGTGTCCGGCCCCTGTGTATTGGTTTCGACCCGTCGTACGTCATCCAAAGGTCCAGGACCTCAGAAATGTCGAAAATGACTTACTTACTAACTTAAATTGATATACTTTCTGCAATCTTTACTCACATCAACATTCTGCTCGTTTTCTCCGAAGGTGTAGACGGAGGTGTAGCTAGTTGTCTCATCCACACTCCGTCCCACCCAATCACGTCAGTAACCTATGTTATAGCGTCCACCATGTGAAAAAAGGGATAAGCCTACACAGGATGCCTATCGGAATACAAATCCAGACTTCTGGTTTTTTTTTGAGGGTGGGAAATCTTCACATGATGGCGCGAAAGGTGTTCCTTCACCCTTTTTGTTCCTCGGCAGTGGTCACCCTTCGGGCAACTCCGCTGACCAGACTTTTGGGTGCTACCGTGTTTCTTGTTGGAAAACCCGAAATAACACTTTGTCCAATCTAGTAAGTTTACTTAACCGTCCGGGAAAACCATAAATACAATAATGATAATCAGGTGTTTTATAAGTAAAAACTGGTTATTAAAATAATGCAGAAGATGCAGAAATAGGTCTATCTACATCTGGCCGATGCTATCAGTTAGGGCCCGTTTGTCCTTCAAATGGTCGCAATACGGACGAATTTGAAGTAGGACGGCCCTATCGTCACCTCACAAGCTAGGAAAGAAGAATCTTTCCTAACTTGTGAAACACAAGTTTACATAAACAGAAGTTTATCATCCGAAATCTGAGTGCAAAAGTCATTTTGTCTGCTAGCGTGGAAAGGGTTTTTTAAATTCGAACCTTTCTTGTATTCCTTTTCATTCAAATAATCTGTGACGTCACATTTTAATTTGACATACAAATCATGTACAAATTCCATTCATAAAAACTAACGTTATTGACTACTCTGTCAAATACCCAATAATACCCAATAAATGTAGCAAATAACTTTAATCTAGAAAATAAAATGAACACTAATATAATATGCTAGCTATCCCTTTTTTAAATTTAAAATGAAAACGCTTATTTGCATGGCTGCGAATCATATTTTGATCAACATAATAGCTTGATACTGGCCTGCAAATTGGAAAAAAGAACGTAAGAAAATTTGAATTTCGTGGACTGACAGTGACACTTCCCCCTTATAAACGCATACGGAATTAACATGCACGAGAAGAAAGAATGTAAGTAGATAAGGACATCGAATGTGTGAAAACAACGCTAAGCGGTAGTCCGAAGGTGTTTTATTCAATGATAAACCTAACAACCAACCGTACGTGTAGCAGGGTGTTTACCTATAGATGCAGAAAGTAGTCTCCTCTCGTAGCAGCACGAACTATTGTATAGTCATAAAATAATATATTTATGCACATAATATTTACATACCTAAAAAGACTTAAAATATTAATAATAACTATGTAGAAGTATTAATAACTATGTACAGACGCCAGCACATCAAGTTATCCCTAACTGTCAAATTTTCTCAATTAAAAATAAACCTTATGTCTTTGAGATAAAGTTGAAATACTATCAAAGAAATTTGATAGATTGTGGTAACTTGATGTGCTGGCCTCTGTACAAGTATATAAAACGGGTACGGTTACGGGTAGTCAGAAGCCCGAAAATCTGACAGCCAGTCTTACCAGCCAGTGTTAAATTGTGTTACCCAGTCACTGGGTTGTGATAGGCAGCATAGGCAGTCAATCCATTTCAAATACTGGTATTCAGCTGCATCCGGTTAAACTGGAAGCCGACCCCAACATAGTTGGGGAAAGGCTAGGCAGGCAAACTGAGCATGAGGTCCTGATTTCGATTCCTAGATCGGGCTTATTGGCTTTTCTGATTTAGCCCAGTTGATAACGCCTATTACATGGTAGTTAAAATAACTGGTGAAATATGTGTGTACCTATCCACCTTCCTACCCCTTCAGGGAAGTAAGGGGTGTTGTTATATTATGTAAATAATTATAATATCAGCCTATAACAGTCACCGTCCGATCAGCACCAGGCCCGTGGCGGACGGCGCGTATATGTTCCACGCGCGCCTCAAAGAGATGTCAGCATATGATGGGGCCCCTCAGGGCCAAGCCTGCCGGTTAAGCGGGATTGTCCGAAAGGGTTACCGCTACCCCGGAACATAAAGGGCTACGGAAGGAACATGGATGGGTTTTAGTCAGTAAGAGTCTGACACTCCCTTCCGCTCCATCCAGAGCGGGAGAAAACACTGGATGATTTCCCAGCCTTAAAAAAAAAAGCCTATAACAGTAAAGCAAAAGCCTCTTCTCATACAAAGTAGTCATGAGCAATGACCACCACGCTTGCTCAAGGCGAGTTGGCGATTTCATTTAACTTCTCCAATTGAGTATTTGAAACGGTCAAAAATAAAATATTAGATCACATAGATAAAAGACCACTCGTCTTAAACACGTCCTTCACCCGTACAGAAATAAAATATTATGCGAAGATATAATTGTAAAATTGCATTTAATGCTAATAAGTATTCCATTTGATTCTAGAAATCTGTGACGTCACATTGCTAAATTTCATATGAAACACGTACAAATGCCGCGTTTAGACAATTCATAAAAAGTAAAGTTATTAACTACCCTTTTAAATACCCAGTTATGGGTTTATTCAACTATTCGATGATGGTGTGGTCGTCGTAAAAATATAGCTAGTCGGGCAAGTGGTAGCTTACCATCCATAGATGCGCGACCTTAATGTTAAGTCAATGAAGTGGAACTGTCAGCGGGATTAAGATAAAGGGCTAAGGAAGGAACATGGATGGGTTTTAGTCAGTAAGAGTGACACTCCCTTCCGCTCCACCCAGAGCGGATTCATTTGATGAATACCCAACCTCAAAAAAAAAGTCGTAGAAACTCATCTATACATATAATAAAATTGTAGAAAAGTGGTGTCTGTACAATGGAAATATATAAAAAAAAAGTAGCAGGGGTTGTTATTATATCGATGCCGAACCCGATATTGTAATTAAATATTTTTTTGTCTGTTTGTACAGACAAAAAAATATGTATGACATGACTACTTTGTATGAGAAGAGGCTTTTGCTTTACTGTTATAGGCTTTTTTTTTTAAGGCTGGGAAATCATCCAGTGTTTTCTCCCGCTCTGGATGGAGCGGAAGGGAGTGTCAGACTCTTACTGACTAAAACCCATCCATGTTCCTTCCGTAGCCCTTTATGTTCCGGGGTAGCGGTAACCCTTTCGGACAATCCCGCTTAACCGGCAGGCTTGGCCCTGAGGGGCCCCATCATATGCTGACATCTCTTTGAGGCGCGCGTGGAACATATACGCGCCGTCCGCCACGGGCCTGGTGCTGATCGGACGGTGACTGTTATAGGCTGATATTATAATTATTTACATAATATAACAACACCCCTTACTTCCCTGAAGGGGTAGGAAGGTGGATAGGTACACACATATTTCACCAGTTATTTTAACTACCATGTAATAGGCGTTATCAACTGGGCTAAATCAGAAAAGCCAATAAGCCCGATCTAGGAATCGAAATCAGGACCTCATGCTCAGTTTGCCTGCCTAGCCTTTCCCCAACTATGTTGGGGTCGGCTTCCAGTTTAACCGGATGCAGCTGAATACCAGTATTTGAAATGGATTGACTGCCTATGCTGCCTATCACAACCCAGTGACTGGGTAACACAATTTAACACTGGCTGGTAAGACTGGCTGTCAGATTTTCGGGCTTCTGACTACCCGTAACCGTACCCGTTTTATATACTTGTACAGAGGCCAGCACATCAAGTTACCACAATCTATCAAATTTCTTTGATAGTATTTCAACTTTATCTCAAAGACATAAGGTTTATTTTTAATTGAGAAAATTTGACAGTTAGGGATAACTTGATGTGCTGGCGTCTGTACATAGTTATTAATACTTCTACATAGTTATTATTAATATTTTAAGTCTTTTTAGGTATGTAAATATTATGTGCATAAATATATTATTTTATGACTATACAATAGTTCGTGCTGCTACGAGAGGAGACTACTTTCTGCATCTATAGGTAAACACCCTGCTACACGTACGGTTGGTTGTTAGGTTTATCATTGAATAAAACACCTTCGGACTACCGCTTAGCGTTGTTTTCACACATTCGATGTCCTTATCTACTTACATTCTTTCTTCTCGTGCATGTTAATTCCGTATGCGTTTATAAGGGGGAAGTGTCACTGTCAGTCCACGAAATTCAAATTTTCTTACGTTCTTTTTTCCAATTTGCAGGCCAGTATCAAGCTATTATGTTGATCAAAATATGATTCGCAGCCATGCAAATAAGCGTTTTCATTTTAAATTTAAAAAAGGGATAGCTAACATATTATATTAGTGTTCATTTTATTTTCTAGATTAAAGTTATTTGCTACATTTATTGGGTATTATTGGGTATTTGACAGAGTAGTCAATAACGTTAGTTTTTATGAATGGAATTTGTACATGATTTGTATGTCAAATTAAAATGTGACGTCACAGATTATTTGAATGAAAAGGAATACAAGAAAGGTTCGAATTTAAAAAACCCTTTCCACGCTAGCAGACAAAATGACTTTTGCACTCAGATTTCGGATGATAAACTTCTGTTTATGTAAACTTGTGTTTCACAAGTTAGGAAAGATTCTTCTTTCCTAGCTTGTGAGGTGACGATAGGGCCGTCCTACTTCAAATTCGTCCGTATTGCGACCATTTGAAGGACAAACGGGCCCTAACTGATAGCATCGGCCAGATGTAGATAGACCTATTTCTGCATCTTCTGCATTATTTTAATAACCAGTTTTTACTTATAAAACACCTGATTATCATTATTGTATTTATGGTTTTCCCGGACGGTTAAGTAAACTTACTAGATTGGACAAAGTGTTATTTCGGGTTTTCCAACAAGAAACACGGTAGCACCCAAAAGTCTGGTCAGCGGAGTTGCCCGAAGGGTGACCACTGCCGAGGAACAAAAAGGGTGAAGGAACACCTTTCGCGCCATCATGTGAAGATTTCCCACCCTCAAAAAAAAACCAGAAGTCTGGATTTGTATTCCGATAGGCATCCTGTGTAGGCTTATCCCTTTTTTCACATGGTGGACGCTATAACATAGGTTACTGACGTGATTGGGTGGGACGGAGTGTGGATGAGACAACTAGCTACACCTCCGTCTACACCTTCGGAGAAAACGAGCAGAATGTTGATGTGAGTAAAGATTGCAGAAAGTATATCAATTTAAGTTAGTAAGTAAGTCATTTTCGACATTTCTGAGGTCCTGGACCTTTGGATGACGTACGACGGGTCGAAACCAATACACAGGGGCCGGACACCCGTTTTTTTTTAAAGAACAAGAAATCTTCAAATGTCTTCTCCCACTGTGGGTGGAGCGGAAGGGATTGAGAGACTCCTACTGACTTAAACTCATCCATGTTCCTTCCTTAGCCCTCTGTGTTCCGGGGTAGCGGTAATCCTTTCAGACCCTGCTACTGATTACTGCTACTGCTGTTAATTATTATTATTGTTTAATCATATAAAAGTAGTACGAGTACCTATCTAATAAAAAATAGAACCAACAGACATTAGATAAAAGATATAGTACTCCACTTCATTGTACAGAGGCCAGCATATCAAGTTACCACAATCTGTCAAATTTCTTTGATAGTATTTTAACTTTATTGCAAAGACTTAAGGTTCTTTTTTTATTGAGAAAATTTGACAGTTAGGGATAGCTTGATGTGCTGGCGTCTGTACTTTCTTCTTTTTATGAAAAGAGGGCGAGATAAGGCTTGGCATAAGCTCATTTATAACCACGATTCCACTTACTGAACGCATTGGATGTGTGGCACACAGACAGACCATCACGTTGTAGAAAATCACGTAAATTAGTAACAAGGTAAAATTGGATAAAAATACTTAAAAATACTACTCTTCTCATACAAAGTAGTCATGAGCAATGACCACCACGCTTGCTCAAGGCGAGTTGGCGATTTCATTTAACTTCTCCAATTGAGTATTTGAAACGGTCAAAAATAAAATATTAGATCACATAGATAAAAGACCACTCGTCTTAAACACGTCCTTCACCCGTACAGAAATAAAATATTATGCGAAGATATAATTGTAAAATTGCATTTAATGCTAATAAGTATTCCATTTGATTCTAGAAATCTGTGACGTCACATTGCTAAATTTCATATGAAACACGTACAAATGCCGCGTTTAGACAATTCATAAAAAGTAAAGTTATTAACTACCCTTTTAAATACCCAGTTATGGGTTTATTCAACTATTCGATGATGGTGTGGTCGTCGTAAAAATATAGCTAGTCGGGCAAGTGGTAGCTTACCATCCATAGATGCGCGACCTTAATGTTAAGTCAATGAAGTGGAACTGTCAGCGGGATTAAGATAAAGGGCTAAGGAAGGAACATGGATGGGTTTTAGTCAGTAAGAGTGACACTCCCTTCCGCTCCACCCAGAGCGGATTCATTTGATGAATACCCAACCTCAAAAAAAAAGTCGTAGAAACTCATCTATACATATAATAAAATTGTAGAAAAGTGGTGTCTGTACAATGGAAATATATAAAAAAAAAGTAGCAGGGGTTGTTATTATATCGATGCCGAACCCGATATTGTAATTAAATATTTTTTTGTCTGTTTGTACAGACAAAAAAATATTTATTATTTATTATTATTTATTTATTTATTTTATTTTTTTATCGTGCACAAACACACAGGTGTTTGTGCACGATAATATCAGAAACGGCTTATTCGATTTAGATGCGGTTTTCACTAATATATTATAGTAAGCTTCACTTAACATTTAGTGTTTATTTCATGTCAATCGGTTCATAAATAAAAAGTAATGTCAATTTAAAGAATCACGGCGAACATTGTCACTATTCCACGCGGACGAAGTCGTGGGCACAGCTAGTAGACAATATTGTAAGCCAGTTCTAATTTGTCTTTTAGTTATCTTAATTTGCTATCGCATACGACATCTTTCTCTACTTTGTCTTATGTTATAATGTGCTTCTTATTTGTGCAGAATATACATTTTTTTTTTCATTTTCTTTATAAATGCATGCAGACAGATAGCCTGTCTACCAACATAACAAAAAGAACTCCAAGATGTAGCGCTACAAAGGCGAGTGCTACGTTAATCAGCGCGTGCGCATCGAGTGGGCGGATTGTTTGGTGACGTCACATCGTGAAGGCCACGTGTAGCTGTATTGTGAGCGCCTTTGTAGCTTATAAATTATTGTATGTTTAAGGTGGGTTTCCTTTCTTTTCTACTTCCTGTATTCTTTTAAATGGCAATTATAGGTACTAAGTATTCCTTAGATAGGTGGCGGATCACTTTGCCCCCTAAATAGAAGTTAGTCCTCAGAAGTGCTCCAAAAGTAAAGGTTTTCTGAGCCACATACAGTCCACAATTCAGCATCGATTGACGTCACAAAAGTTAATTATGAAATGAGTTGATGTTGTTTGTAGACAGCGTGTTTTGTCACCGTAATGTCAAACCCCGCTACCATAATTTTTCGTGACGGTCAACACTGTGGCCGTTATGTAGCGGCCACCGCTATGGTATGCAACCAAAGCTTCAGTTTACATGATCGTCATAAATTAAGACTCATTTTGTTTTATAAAAAAAAAAATGGTCACATTCTCCCGAAATTCGTTTTTTATTATAAGGAAACTTAACTATCATGACTGGTTTCCACTTTTATAGAAGACTAAACACATTTTTCTAGGAACAGTGTTTATGACATTGGTGTAATAATTTATAATAATTATTAATATATATAACCTAAAACTAAAAAATATAATTATCCACTATGTACAAGTGCAAGAGCTCATAGGCGTCAAAAAATTCATCCCCATCGCTGTCAGTGGGAACATTGGTTTAGATTTCAATTGTATGGTCAAGCGATCACCTAGTTCCCAATCTGTGGATTGTGGGTCATGTGACCTTTAATTTAATTAAAGGACGCTAGGTTTTGCCAGAGAGCCGAGTATTGGACGAGAGTGGGGTTAATACATTACCATGACGTCATATGAACTTGAATGCCATCGTTCTGTTGTGATGCCCTGTACTGAGTGGTACGTCGCAGTGATCTTTTGTAAATGATGTCATTTTTATTGCCAAATAGCCATGAGTATGTCCAGGTTTTACAAACAGAAGATATGAAGGTGCATCATACCTATACTCCATTTATTTCAGCATTACATACATGACGTAAAGGTGAAAGTTTGGGAGTGAGTATGTTTGTGAGTTTGTATGTTTGTCCGTCCTTCACGCTCAAACGGCTGAACGTGTCTGGCCCATTGGTGGTTCATGACCTGGATTAACACATAGGATACCGACGTCCACACGGGCGAAGCCGCTGACACCAACTAGTTGTGTAATATTATTGAAATTATTTCACTGTAGAGCAATGTTTTAAAAATAAAAGGTAAATAGATAGATTACAATAATTTGTACTTATTGTGAAATTACGGAGTTAATATTAAGGAAATAACGATAAAACTCTTTATTTGTCTAAAGTTATAATAAATAGAGTGAGTATGGATAAACATAAACTACTGAAACGATTTTTATTTAATCGTGAAGCTGAGGTGTTGTTGAGCTTGTTTTGAACCAAATTGGGTTCTAGCCAAGGCTTTAAATATGACGTCACCGGAAGTTAATTAAAACGGACGCTAGATAATGTCAAAACGAAATAGCTACCGCTACCCCGGAACATGAAGGGCTACGGTTTTATTCAGTAAGAGTCTGACACTTCCTTCCACTTCACCAAGAGCGGGAGGGTTCATTTGATGATTTTCCATCCTCAAAAAAAAGGGGAGGTAACAAAAAACAACGTAAACAAACACCTGGTAAACATCGTGAGGAAACCAGCATGTCTGGGAGATATTTCTTAACAGCATGTGAAGCTAAGTCAGAAGCCCATGGGCAGCATAAAACTCTGACACCAGGTTAGTCACTAACCTCACGAAATGAAGAAGAAGGGGTGGTAGACACAACACTCGTAGTGATGATGTCCCCAAATAAATGCGGAAGCTCCGCAATTATGGTTGCGAATGCGAAAATCCGCACCATTCCTGCTCTCTCTCGCTGTGGGTGCGCAAAATCATTTTACAAACTTAATTGAAAACAACAAAAAAAAACCGGTTCCACCAAAATGTTAATTCAGAGTTGTTTCACTTATTATCCTATGCTTTTTAACATATAAAAAAACTCTTTTTGGGCTCCTTTGCAGTTGGGTAAAAAGAACCATACTTACAGACAATTAATAATAATAACAAAATAATTTATTTGCGTAAAACATGTTATACAAACGGTGTTAAGTATAGGTCAGAGTAGCACAAGCATGGTTCGCTAGGATAAAACATAGCATGCAAAAATTTAATGTTACAGGGTAATTATAATTAAGTAGGTACAATATTGCTAGAATTATAATGTCAATATTTTTTATCCATAAATTCTTTTAAACTATAAAAGCTACATTCATTTAGCCATTTGTATAATTTGCTTTTAAATAATCTTACATTTAATAGTTTGACATTGTTTGGTATTTTATTATAAATATAGGATTGGATTTGGTTGATGTCTTCTGAACCTCCCCTTAGGTACATAGCATATCTCTCTATCTTTTATTATATTTGTTTTGGGTGACCTCTAATCAGTAGTGCTATTCTGTAAAAACCTCACCGTAAAAATGTAGGAGAAGTGAGTTTCAAGAGCTGTCACTAGTGTCAAAGTCTATCCCTATAAATAGATGGAACGACTGCTCACTTTACGCTCAAATGTGTAGTCATTTGACTTGTTTCATAACAAGTTCTTTTTTCTTTTACCATTTTTGATCAAAACAAAATCATGTCGTCCTCATGATAAATTGAAATTGTTTATTGAAAAATTGATTAGTATAAATGTTTACAAATATAGTGCTATAAAACTAGAGGTATATAATAATAGGGTTCTACCTGAAATTGCAATCCAAAAAATGCAAGCTGAAATTTGGCAAGAAGGTCTTTTCATTTACTGGGCCATACCTGTATGAAAAAGTTAATCGAAAGCTCAATATCTACTCCCTGACGAAGTTTAGGTGCAACAAACGGGTTCAGGATTGGCTACTTGGGCTTAATTACACTGTAACTGAAAACCTGTTATCCTTCAACTGTTAAAGTAGACATTTTCACATACTCACACACATCTCATACACACACTCTTCACACTCACACTCTTCACATACATGTACTCATCACAAACACACACTCTTCACATACATGTACTCATCACAAATACACACTCCTCACATACATCTTAACACTCATCACATACTCGTGCTCATTACAAATACATACAAATAGAAATTATACCTGGTTACCTTTTAGTCTTAAGTGTAAATTATTAATTAACCCGTTGCATTTGTTACTTATCATCACTAATCATATTTTCTGTCGAAAGAGACTGGATCCTGCGACACAGGGTATCCTAGTGCGGGATCCAGTGTCACACTTAAACCCTGTAACCCTTCTTTATGAGTCAATAAATTATTATTATTATTATTATTACCTGAACTAGGAATAAACCTGTATCTCAGGCATCACACTCAAATGCTTATACATAGGTAATATCTAGGTTTCCTTAAACAAATAGTAAATAACTGATGTACTATAAATGGTGTTATACAATTTTATAAATGTTATAATACAATACAATACAATGTAATACAATACAATTTTATAAATTTTATAAATTAATACGACCTTGATAATAAGCAAATGGTATTTAATCCTGTAATTCTTTTAAAGAGAGCTCAAATTACTTCTATTAATACGCTGATTAAAAGTATATGCCTATATACACATAAAAAGTTTAAGTGAAATCTGAAAAAAATCACGAAAAAAATACCGCGTTACCCAGTTGAGGAGGTCAGAGCGACTACCTAGTCAGCCTATGTACAAATCTGGTACTTATTTAATTGCATCCGGTTAGACTGGAAGTCGACCCCGACGTAGTTTGGAAAAGGCAGCCAGATGATTTATACGTCTTTTTGCTGACCATGAAAAACGGGCATTCGAAAAGTAATCTTCGGATTTGGTTGATGTCTTCTGAACCTCCCCTAAGTACATAGCATATCTCCAAAAGATACCCTATATTTTTTTCTCAATCCTACTTGTCCTCTAAGGGGAATGAAAGAAAAAACAAATTCAATACGAATAACTAACTAATTTAATTAATAACGTATTTATTTTTTCCCAAGAAAAGGGTTTAATAACATCTTACATTCGTTTTTATTATAGTATAAAAAATAAAGTTAAATTACTACAATTGGGCATTTGTCAGGGTCTTCTTTATTATATCTATGGTCAGAGTAGTCAATAACGTTACTTGTTATGAATTGTCAGAACGCTGAATTTGTGCGTGATTTTTAGGAAATATTTTAATGTGACGTCACAGATTTTTGGAAATCAAATCGAACAGTCAGGTTCGAGTTTTAAAAACTCTTTCCACACATTCATTTCGAATGATAAACAGACTGTTTCCAAGCTTGTGAAGTGAATAAAGTATTTGTAAAATTAGGTAAACATAATATTAGAATTATTCAATAAAAAAAGGAACTTGAGCAATTACAAAGCAGCAACAACTTTAATGGCCTGAAACTAAAATGCCTTTGGCTTTGCTTTGCTTCTTTTTTGGATGGGTGCTGAAATGTGTCTCGTTAGGTATATTCATAACTCCTACACCTACACTCAAGCTCGCTGATATGATGGTACATTACCATTCAAACTCAAACACAAAGCATTTATTTCAAATAAACCAAGGCACTTTTCAATTGTCTTAGGGTCGGTCAGTCAGAAAGATGAAACTAGATGCCCATTCCAAAGCAATAGGTACGAAATTCGAAAGAGCAATTTATTGGGTTCGGTTGATACTGCACAATTTAAGTCGAAGTTCACCAATAAAATTGAACGCGATCAGTGCAAACCCCGTTGAGAGCCGCCATTGTCATTATTTTCTGTGGAAAGTTGACACTGACAAGTCTTGAACGCGGTTTAGATGTGCTGAGCGCGTTCGTTTATAAAATTGGCATTTAATCTTTTGAACTTGTCTAAGGACACGGCTCACGTGGACGTTGTAGCGCTAAGTGGGTAGATTGTGTTGATTGACGTCATATGCCGGTGAAGGTTACTTAGCGTCCTGTTTTATTGAGTTCAACACCTTAAGAATTTGTCGAGGAAATATTATTCATTTAAAGAAATGATTCTTTTTGGTCTATTATGCTGTTAGCTTATTTTAGAGCCTGTAGAGAACTTGTAAGGAAATGTAGTGCAAAGGTTTCTTTTTTCTCTTTCCGACGCTTAACTTTTGTCTTTCACTCGGCCGGATCTTTCATTCAAAGTGAAATGTTTGAACACAAAAAGAATCAAAAGTGAAAATTAACACTGACACGTCTTGTATGCAGTGATCGCGTTCAGTTTCTTGGTGGAAGTGGCAGTTAGTTCCAGGCATTCCAAACCATTTTCAGGCAATTAGAAGATTATAAAGACAGTAATTAACTATTAATTAATATCGCAGAGATTTGAAAGAGTTTGTAGTAAGAGGAGACTCAATTTTTGCGGTAAATTTTATACTGAATAAGTTTAATTGCCAGTAGGTAGTTCTTTTTTATTCAATAATCATCAGAATGCTATTCATTGCACCCAAGAGAGGATCCAAAGTTACATGTCATAAATGAAAAAAAAAAACAAAATTATCGAATAATTTTGTGTCAATTTGGATGATGTGTAAATCGTATCAAGTTTTGTCGCAAACTCCATCACCCGCTGGTGAGGCACCATCTCTACACGGCGATAATTTAATGGGATATCTTTGCGATTCACCTGTCCGTGGATATGGCGTCTAAAAGCTGAAAACTTTTTTGGTTTAAAAGTCTGTTTGTGGAGTTTCTTGCCCATTCTTCTCCATTGTTACGGTCTACTGATTTAGAATGGGGAACTACATATAGCTTGATCTTTCTGACTGATCAACTTTTTGACTGTTCAAAAGTGCCTGTAATTGGTTTTATTTGAATTATATGCTTTGAGTTTGAGTTTGTGTTTTTTAGATAGTTCGATTTTTTGGAGCTTCTGACATAGGTCACCAGCAATTAGAGCGAGTATAGACTGGCTTTGGTTGCGTAGAGTGCTGTGCTGAAGAAGCAACTTTACTTGACGTAGCTGTACAACTTTTTAGTAAAAATATCATAATAGGTAGTTGGAGGAGCTCGTGGCTAAGTTATAACAGCCGCACGGATCGATCCATCAGGTTAAGCTACGATTGCCCGGGTTGTCCGTGGATGGGTGACTATCTTTACATATCGAGACACCTCCGTGCCTTGGAAAGCACGTTAAGTCGTTGGTCCCGGCTGTCATTCGTGCATCTTTGACAGTCGTTACGGGTAGTCAGAAGCCCGAAAGTTTGACAGCCAGTCTTACCAAGGGGTATCGTATTACCCAGTTACTGACTGGGTTGTGGAGGTCATATAGGCAGTCGCTCCATGTAAAATACTGGTATTCAGCTGCATCCGGTTAATTCCGGTTAGACTGGAAGCCGACCCCAACATAGTTGGGAAAAGGTTAGGCAGATTGATTAAATAGGTAGTTGGCAAAAAATGTATGCGTCATAGGTACTTTCACGGCGTATTTTTTACATAATTATAAGTTTTTCTTGTTGAATTTTTAAGAAACTTTCCCGAGCCTCAAACTTTATTCATCGTAACGTAGGTTTTAAAATGGCTGCCCACCGGTGACACGAATCCAATAGCATGCTAGTTTATATTCAGCCGTACAGTTGCGCAACAAACCTTTCAGTTTGGTGTGTTCTTTTAGATATAATGGCATTCAAAAATATCCCATTAAAATTTTATTGAAGCTATTTTGTTAACGAATCCAATGTTGATTCTACAGTGTGATAGGTTAAACGAGGGACTTACTTTCAGGGGTTAGTATAATCATGAAAATGAACAATTTTGACTATGGAAATACTATAATCTGGTTGGTACCATAGTAAAAGTTGCTCGTTATAATGAGTGCAATGACCTCTTAAGGGGATTAAAACGACTAAAATTTAACCGTGTATATAGCGGTTTATTGGGTTTTTCTAGGGCTAGAGATGACTTTGTATGTACCTACAAAGTTTATTTATTTCCATAACTTTAAAAAAATTAAGAAAGTTCTCTTTGAATGTAAACTTACAGCGTAAATAATGACCCCAATTCATTATCTATATTATCCATCCATCCATCTTCGCTTCCGAAAATAAACTTTGTCATTTGGCCGAATTGCACAATACACATACAAGATATAAAAGGACAAAGATCATTAACGAATCAAGGAAAAAAGAGACAAATTACATGACAGTCCCCCAAAACGTCAACGTCAACGTCTTTTTGGGGGGCTGCCACGTAACTTAGTCGTTAATAAACAGCCTAATTTGAATTTAATGACTTTTGGTTTTGATAACTGGCGCGTGGTCAAATGCCGCCATCTTGTTTTTCAATATATTTCACAAAAATGTTTAACAATTCTTTTTATTACTTACCTCTCTCAAGGACATGCCAGTGCCATAAGATTTGAAAATATACTCCTCGTAGCAGTGTCGTAGTGCATGTGCACGGACCTTAGAGCATTTAAAAGCAAGGACCAATCACATGGTCACACATTCAGTGTGCACGGCACTAGTAAGTACAGGCTGCACGGAAGTATCGTTTCCTCCTCAATCTAATCGAGCCAATTTCGCACATCCACCGTCCGTTGGACGACGCTATGCAACAAGTTACAATAATAACCGTCGATCATGCAATTTCACAATGTTGGTTAATTGTATAAGAAAACTTGTTTGTTTGGTTTTAAATGACTCATAGCTCTGAATTGGACTAATTCAGTGCTTGAATCATTTGGAAGGAAAACAATGGATGTTTTCTTTTTGTAACTTTATCCTATTAATCCATCATATCCATACTAATATTATAAATCTGAAAGAAACGCTGTCTGTTTTTCTAACCACTGAACGAATTTTTATAAAATTTGGCAAACAGATAGATTGCATCCCGGGGAACGAGATATGGATATACTTTTTGTCTCAAAAATATCTCCCGATATTGCGATAACCTAACTCCACGAGGACGAAATCGCGGGCAAAAGCTGTTAATATTATAAACGTGAGAGATTGTGAGGATGTTTGGATGTTTGCTACTCTATCAGGCAAAAACTACTTATAAAAATAATAATAATAAAATTTTATTTCAGACATAAATCCACTTTGTTAGTAACAATTTTACTTATAAAATATGTTAGTAAATTTCAGGTGATTCAATAATAAAAAAAATAAAAGTAGGTCGTTTCATTATGATATTGATCGAATATCCTACTAATAGGTTATTCGATCAACACCCGAACGAAATCCTTCATAATTGGAGAATCAAATTTCTCCGCAATAACTTGTAAGATGCTGTTAGAACTACCGCGCAGCCTGCTTAGTAATGAAGCAGTTAACGGATCTCGATAAAATTTGGCACAGAGATAGGTATAGTCTAGAATAACACATAGAATTTAGGATAGATTTTTTTTCATAGGATAGATCTTTGTCTCGGTGGCATGTTCTCGTGGGGTGATTTCCGACATACGCACGGGCGAAGCCGCTGACCGAAACCAGTAAATTATTTAAGGGTTGGCTCTTACCTAATAGTGAAGCCCTTTTATTCAGAATATTTGCGTTGTGGTGTTTTCAGTAGTAGTTTACAGAGTATTTCTTAGTGCAATGCGCTCTTCTAAAAACTCCCACTGTCCTATCCTTTATCTCGCTGCATTTCTCCAATTGGGTATTTGAAATGGTAGTCCATAACGTTACTTTTTATGAATTGTCAAAACGCGGAACTTGTACCTACGTGATTTGTATGGAATGTGACGTCACAGGTTTTTAGAATCAAATGGAATACTTATTAGCATTAAAAAGCAGTTTTACAATAGTATCTTCGCATAATATTTAATTTAAGTACGGTAATGGGTAGACGTGCGGTTTTATTTCTGTGATTTCATATTTTATTTTTGACCGTTTCAAATAGTCAATTTGGACCTGCTATGAGCCCTCCCATCTCTTGTATTGTCTTTCCCTGTTCCTTTGTTCATCTCTGGGGTATTGTTTTGTTATATTCTGCCACTGCTTCTATCTACTACATTATAAATAATAGTGTTTCCAAGTAGACTCTCAAGTTTATGTACTAGAAGGCCTTTATATAAATAATCATGTAATAAATGATGAATCTTCTTTTTTTCTGTGTGTAAGTTTATATATACAAACACTTTGACACGTCAAAAATAAATGAGATTTACAAACGGGTTCGGTGTTTCCTGTCCAACTATGGAAATTAGGAGAAAAGAAAACTGAAGTGTCGTGTTTCTTTAGCTGTATAATATTATGTTATTTCGCTAATAAAGATTTAAAAACAAAAATAAAACTGTATCAGTTGTACAGAACGGTAATCATTAAAATCGTCGATACAACCCTTGAAGTTAATATAACCCTACGGGTGACTATTTCATGAAATCTTGACATAGGCGGGCAATTCTAACTCAGAGAGTTTTGCTACTTCTAATGATCATAATTTTGTAAATATGTACTCATTACGGCCGCGAATCATTATTTGATGAACCTACAACCTAACCTTCAAATTGCAAAAAAACATAAGAAAATCTTATTTTCGCAGGCTACCACCCTAAAGCTAACCTAAAAAAAGTTGTAGTACCTAAAAAAAGTTGTAGTAGGTCCTCCAGGCCGAATTCCGGCTATGACAGCAGACAGCTTTCGGCGCCGGAGATATGAGGATGCACAAGTGGTAGGGTGTGCAGACACAGGTACAGTCTCTCTCCCCTCACGCTCATAGTCCGATGGGACGGCTATTATTGTGAAACACACTGTCAATTACAATCAGAATGATTTTGAAGGTTACTGATAATCCATTGCTTCATCTGTTCGAAAAAAAAATCTGCCCTACAACGAAAATAACGCAATGAGTGTTGTTGAACTGTCAATGTAAAACGCATTGCTACGGTTAGTGTGTTGCGCAATTACCCTGCCGGTTCATTGTGTTTAATCTGTGATTAATATGGGGTGACATTAAATATAGTATGACTTCGGAACGCATGCGATGATGAGACAAGATCTATTAATATGTTATACGTAACCTTAATTAGTCACTCGAGCGTGTGATAAGCAAACCAGAGACAATGCCGATTATTTATAGATTTTGTTGCGATTTACCTGTGGAATAATTAACTAAGACTGGAGTAATTAAAAGTTATTTTGTTCTTGATAGAAGAAACAGATAAAAGACCGATTGTAGTGAATGTCGATTGAATGTAGAAGTTTTTTTCTACAAAAAATATTACACTTTTGTGGAATACTGACTAACTATTGACTGGCTTTGATTGAAGGTCGATTCTTTTCGTGATTAGAAGGGTTGAGCGTTGCCACCCAAAGTGGCATAGCTGCCACCCTTTTGTACATTTCTTTCATTGACAGCGACGCAGACGAAAATTTTTAAACCTCATGAGCTCTGCCGATTTTTTTATTTAAGTAGGTACTTACTTACTTCTTAAAAATACATTTAAGTCTACTAAAATTGACTGGTACTTTATATATGTCAATGTTTAAATATTTTCTACAGTAAAAACTATTTCGTCACGCAATGAAATTTATCTTGATGAGATTTTCCATCGGAAAACAATGAGAACTTCCATACAAAAACCTCATCCCCTAATTCACTCCAAAGCTAGACGATGAAAAACCCTTTCTTATTGCTAGAATTCGTTAACTAAGGAGCTATTGTGAAAGATTTCATCCTTTTAGACCCAGCGGCTGTGCGTTGTCTGTCGGTAAGCGAATGCATGAATGGATGAGTGATTTTTATTATGATTATTAACACGTTCACTGCCCAATGACTATATGGTTCATGTTGATTGTTTATGTATTGTGTCTATTATGCGGACATTGAACGTCTTAAGAAGATTAGATTAGTCCAACGAATAGGGAATACGCTACTTAATGGTTTGATTACAAACACCAATAAATATAGTATGCATTACTCATTTAAGATATAAGAATGAAACTGAAAAATTAAAGCTAAATTGAAGCTTGTAAAAGAAAATATAAGGAAAATCTCGAGGGAACCGTTTCTAATTGAAGCAATTTTCACGGCATTTACATTATGTTTTTATTATTTAGGCTGTATTTACGACAGCAATACTAAATACCTACCGGTCAATTTTATTTTGATTCGATCAGCGCGTTCATTGTGTCGCGTAGCTTACGATGCCGGGACTTTAAATCAAACTTTTACTTCGTTTTATTTTAAGTAACAATTGATTTAAATTTATATTATTTTATTTCAGGTGTTGGTTGTCAGTCGTAACAGCTGTGTCTCTCGTCTATTCTATTCTAAGGCTCTACAGAACCTACAATAAGATTGTGAATGGGCGAGAATCTGCGCGATGGGCCGTGGATTCGGAACAAATATTTGTACGACCTGTAAGTATTTGTTACGAGTCTGGGTGTTTTTCTATCTATAATATGTATGTATTTACAAAAAAAAAATGTATATAAGTATTATATATGCCATCTCGTTACCATAACACAAGCATTAGGTTGCTTAGCTTGGGACGATATGACGTTGTGTGTTCAAATGTCCAAGGATATTATTATTATTATTTTAATTTATATTATTTTATTTCAGGTGTTGGTTGTCAGTCGTAACAGCTGTGTCTCTCGTCTATTCTATTCTAAGGCTCTACAGAACCTACAATGAGATTGTGAATGGGCGAGAATCTGCGCGATGGGCCGTGGATTTAATCAAATCTTAAATTATTGTAAATTCGATAGTACAGGACAATAAATCGCTAATAGTCGCTGATTCTGTTTGAAATTCCTGTGCGTGTCCCAAATAAAACATTTTTCTTTCTTTATTTTGTGATCAAACAGAATAGAAGTTTTATTTTAATAACGCCTATGTGTGTTTAGTGTCCCTCAAGGTGTTACGGCGACACAGGAAAGTACGAAAAAATTGAATCTGAAATATGAATATTTAAATATAACTGTCTAAAGGATGATCAACGAGTGCACCTATATTTACTCCTTCATTACCTATTTTCCTCACGAAGCGGCACCTGCTTTACTTGTGGTAACCAAGTGTACAAACACGCTGTATACGTGTTCGTGGTGACGTAGGAATATAACACACATACACATGTCCTACTTCACCAATGTCTCAGACGGTACCAAGAGCGCCTGCGCGCACACACATATTCACAGCGTGTTTGTATACTTGGTGACCACAAGTAAAGCGCGTGCCAGCTTGATGAGATTAAATACTGTATGAATAGGTCATAAAGTAAGTCACTAATCCTTTTAATTACGCCACAGCTAGCAAAGCCGGGGACAAAGACACAAGCGCAAACAATTTAAATATAAATCGTACAGATGTATATAAGAAACCACAATATCTCGTGTCAGCAACAAATCACCTCGTAACAGCTACTGCGCCAGTATTCAATGTATTCACGGACAACACTGATAACCTTATTAGCTTTACTTCCTGACTGATGTTTGAACTTGCACGTGGTAACAATGTGAGAATAGAAACGTACATATATATATGCATGTTAGGGTTTAATGGGACGAGAGACGATCCGGGCGTCGGGAGCCGCGTGATGACTCCCGGCCACCGTAGGCGCGGGCCTGCGGACGGTAAGTAATGGGTAGCTCACCGCCAGTCAGGACCAGGCCCGTGCCGGACAGCACGTACATATTCCGCCTCAAAGAGACGTCAGCATTTGAAGGGGTTTTCCTATCATTTAATTTATCAAGTGTTTGTGAGATTTCGTCCTTATGATTTTGCAGATTTTAGTCGGTTCGATTCCCGGGTGTAGCAAGCGAATTTTTGGAAATCTTTGAATGCAGTTCTCTTTCTATTAAAAAATAAAGGAATGTTTTCTTTGAGTAAAATTTTCTATCTACAGTATTAAGAGTACTTTCCCTCCAGGTGGCATTACAAAATTCCACCCTGTATATGGGAAGGTATGGCCTACAAATATTATGTTGGAAGAGTGATCCCACGCAAGGCTAAAAGTATTGTACAGTCACTATGAGAAAGTACGGATTTCAGTCAAGTGCTACGGGGCTCGGCGGGGCTTAAGTTAAAAATATTTTTTATGAGTTGGGAATGAGAAATACCCGAAGACGTTGAAGTACCTAGTATCGATTTGTTTATATAGCAGTGATAGTCTAGTAGTGTGACCCGTTGGACTGCCATAGACATGGTCCGCCGGTGGCCTGTGTTGCTCTATGGCCATAGATCTCGAGTTCGAATTCGAACTCAAGGCACGCACCTCTGACATTTACACATGATTCATGTTGCGTATTATATAATTATCACTTGCTTAAAAATGGGTGAAGGAAAATATCGTGAGGAAACCAGCATGTCGGAGAGATATTTCTCAACAGCATGTGAAGCTATGTCTGAGGCCCATGGGCAGCATAAAAACACTAGGTTAGTCACTAACTACACGGAAAGAAGAAGGTGATCGATTTGTTTCTGCTATATATCTACTCGAAAAATCACATTTCAAAAATTTAATGTTGCCCGCAGCTACGTTCTTGTGGAGGACGGAAATTACACCACGGCAACGTATTACCTAGGTATAACTTAAATGTAGAGTCACCCAGCGATTGGTCGACTCTACACCTGACGAGATGTCTGGCCAATTTTTAGGTCAAAGAATCAGTATTAATATACAAGGTGAAATTAAAATTCATGGTCTATATTTTTAGAGGTCATCGTACCCATCATTATGAACAACTTTTACTATGGGAACAAATCTGCAATTATCAGTTCTATACATTATGCTCGCATAGCTCGTCATTCATACATACATAGTTAAGTATTTTTATTATTATAAAATATGTTATGATTTATGTTACCAAATAATGTTATGTTATTGCTGATCGCAAAAAATTGATCTCTAAATAAATATAATACTTATAATTAAGTTAATTAATATTAAGAAAATGTTTAAAATTGTTAATTTATTATGTATTAATTTTATTTCAAATTTAATTTTCGGGGTCAGTAATCGTACCTTAGCTTTAAGCCTATTGTAAGATCTTCACACATTATGAAATGCAAATAAATATATGAATATGAAAATAAAAATACGGGGAACAGGTAATTTTTTTTCACCCTTTCAGGCGTGTTCCTATAGTAAAAGTTGTTCATAATTCGGAGTACAAAACTCCTTAAAATATTGTCCATGAATTCAATTTCACCCTGTAGAAATAATCGGCTTTACAAATACGAATAAACACATTGCAATATCTTATAACAAAATTTCCAACCACATTTAAGTACCGCCTAACTTAATAACGTCCTAAGTTATTAGCAAAAAAATATAAAGGCCAGTAAAAATGCCACTTAATGTGAAGTAACAGCATTTTGGCGTGGTGTTGGTCTATTAATGAGTTGTCCTAATTTAGTCCTGCGCACGAGGTCACCCCACCCCCCGGTCTAACCTCGATACCGGGTAAAACCTGCCTGGCGGCTTATTTACTTACATAAGCTATGTACATATAATCAGGCGTTTCTAGGTAGAATTTGATTTTGGAATCGGTTTTCTCAGATAAGGTTTTACTCGTGTTAATGAGTTTTCCTAAATAATATACAGGGTGAAATTGAATTCATGGCCATTATTTTAAGGGGTCATTGAATTCATCATTATGAACAACTTTTACTATGGGAACAAAACTGAAATCGCGAAAAAAATTCATCTGTGCCTTAAAATTTTACCAAATAATAAATTAATCACGAGTTTATACCGCGACTTTGTTTGCGATTAAATATATCTGCAGTATACCTATGTCCTGACCCATTTCATGGGCTACCTATGTGCCCATCCAAATCCGTTCAGAATTTTAGCGCAGCAACAAACAAACCCATTTTAGCAATTATAATATTAGTTTAAAAAAAAAATTCCAATAAAATAAATGTTTCTAAAGTTCAAATTAAAATACCTTGTATCTTTTAAGTTAGTTTGTGCAGAGGAGGACTGTTACTAACACTAAATAACAAATTGTTTTATATTTCGTTACTAACAATCTCTGGTAAGTAAAAACACTAAGTTATGATGACACTGAGGATCTTCTGCTAGGTAATTTACAATGATATATTATAATATAATATAATATACATCTATATATATCATAAGGTACTATAAATATGAATATAAGGCTAAATCTAATCAAAAATGGATGTGTACTGGCCACACCACATTCTCTCTCATTACACACACCCTACACCTACACACCACATACACACTTACTCACTACACACACACACACATACACACACTCAGACCTTACATTTATTCAACTCACCGCACAGTTAAACGTTTTTCATGTTGTGTTTTCTTTAGATAGTTTATATCCTGTTTTCTTTTACAACATTTGCTTATTATTGTAACGTCCCAATCTATTATACTATGGCTTTGTCTTGTTTACCACTGAGAATCACTGACTTCTAAGACACAGGCATATACACCTAGTTTAGGAGTCAGGGAATTAAAATGATTGTGACATAGTTATAAGCCTACCTATATTCTTAGTTTTTGTTTCTTGTACGGTGATGGCTTTGAAATAAAGAATTATTATTATTATATTATTATTATTATTATGGAATATTTGTTCCGAAATTAAATCTTAATCAAATTTAACAAATCTTTATAATAACACAGGTCGCACCATCGTGGATATACAAGTTACGTTTTTAGATAAAAAAATCACTACACGTAGACAAAAATAAACTACATGGTATATAGGCAAGGTACTAAACTCAAACAAACGAACCTATTTTTTTTCAAAAACGGAAAGATAAGGAAATAGTTATTTGTTATGCAAGGCTGGAAAGTTGATTTTTGGCGCGAGTACTTCTATTGAAACCTGAGTAAGCGAAGGATTCTAGGGTTGAACCATGAGCGAAGCGAGTGGTTCAAATATAGAATCCTGAGCGTAACGAAGGTTTCAAAGGTACGAGACGCAGAAAAGCTTTGCTGCCGAGCGCAACACACAATTTTTCACATCACTACAGCGAGGAAACTGCTAGGTGCAAGAAAACAGGTGTTATATGTTGAGTTTTATTTTGTTCGAACGTCTCAGATACATTGACTTATGTGAAGAAAACAACAGATACTTGGCAATGTATCTTATGAGATGCGTACAATGTCTCCAAAATTAGCTACCCTGTATTTTTTCTATATCCTACTTGTCCTCTAAGGCGAATGTGAGAAAAAAACTAATTACTAAAAGTAACTAACTAATTTAATTAAAAACATATTTATTTTTGCCAAAAAAGGGTTAAATAACATATTATATTATAATTATATATATATTAGTAATTATATTATTTAAAAAATAAACTCTTATTACTACACAATTGGTTATTTGACAGGGTAGTATTTTATGGTATATTCAAATGTGACGTCACAGATTGTTTTAATCAAATGGAATACTTATTAACATTAATTTCAATTTTAAAATTATATTCTCGCAAAATACTTAATTTCTGTACTGTGATGGGAGCGTTTTAAGGTGAGCGGTATTATTTCTATGTGATTTAATATTTTATTTTAGACTGTGTCATGCATTTTCAGTGGACTGGCAGTATAGGAAATTATTAAATAGAAAGGTTCGAATCTTAAAAACTCTTTCCACGCTAGCGAGCAAAATGCAATTTTGGGCTCAGTTTTCAAATGACAAACAGACTCTTTCCGAGCCTGTGAGGTGAAAACTATATTTTTATATAATACCTGTAATGTCATATGCATGGCATGTCCTAGAACCAAAGAATTTGAAGACATGTGGCATCCGCCAAGCCGCACTTGGCCCACGTGGTGGTTTATGGCCCACTCCCTCTCTTAGAGATGAGCCCTGTGTCCCAGCAGTGGGAATATTATAGGCTGATTTTGAATGTGATGTGATAGACACACAGGTGTAAGAAAAGTGAATGTACCGAAGCGAAGGCGATAAGGATCGAGTAGTACGGAGGCTGCGCCTGTAAACAAGTAGCTCCCTTCAAAATGGTTTAGCTGAATGGTGCTAATCCATGCGTCATGTTCGTGAACGGGCGCCGTCAGTAGGGACTGGTCATCTCTTAGCGGCTAAGGCTTGTTTTAATTTAATGTTTAAATAGATTTTACATATTTTATATCGGATGCTTTTAACGTTCTGCATCGTTCTCACATGTATAATATTAATGTGAACTATGTAACCAATATTTTGTAACCATATTTTGTTTAATAGAGTGTCCATGGAGTTTCTTGCCCGTTCTTCTCCATAGGTACCTACTGCTTTGGAATGGGTAACTACTCGTAGCTTCATCTCTCTTCTGACTGACCGACACCTTGCCAATTCAAAAGTGCCTGTAATTGGTTTATTTGAAATAAATACTTTGAGTTTGAGTTGAGTTTGAGTTTATTAAACCCATGTAAAGGGAACAAAAGAAATCTGTTTGTATGAAGCACCGCCTTTAATTTCATGGATTATTTTCATGTGAAAGAGTTCAAAGGCCTTTTAAAATGCTTTGTTCGCTGTGACCTCAAACGATAGCTGTGTCCGATACACTTTGTGGAATAACGAATAAGTTTATTTGTATTCTTGAATTGATGATGGATTGAATTGGATGTTTATAGGAGATTCTCCGGTATATACTATGTGTAGGTACATGTATGTAGGTATATTTATCCAGATATATTAACCATGATTTAAAGAAATTATTTCGGAAAATGTATTGAATTAATGAAAAAATCTATTACGTTCTGTTTTTTTTTTTTCGAATTGTTAAAACGTGCGTAACAGGTACGGACTGCTGTATTTATCGATTTATATTAACCCTTAATTAATCACAATGATAAAATTTAGTTATCTTGATTTCTTAATCAAGATAACTAAATGAATGTTTACGTTAAATGTGTAAGTTAAAATAGGAGCGAGCTACGGGTCCTTAATCTTGTCGGCAAAATATTTAAATTCGACATAAGAACTCGAATCTACACGAGACAAATAACGTAATCGGAAATCTATATAAAGTTTTTTCATAAAAAATCTTGACAACTTTGTTAATTTTTTTTCAGTAGCCATATTTATATGCTGTCCGTCTACCGGGCAAAAGCCTCGGAATTAACTCCTTTCTCTAAACTTACTTTACAATTAAGACACGATTTATTTAAGTCTAGACTAGGTTTTCCTTACGGTTTCCTCCGTGTGGATATCGAAAATTATCCCACGGAAAAGTGGTACTGGTATAAAAAGTATCTCTAACCCAGTTCATGGTCATCCTTGTGCCGAATTTCATGAAAACCTGTTCAGCCGTTTAGGCGGGAAAAGGTAACGGCAGAACCAGTTACCTCGTACTTATAATTTAAAAATAAAATAATAATACATATTATTATAATCATAGTAAAAAAAAAATCTTACAAATAATAATAAAAGAAATTTAATTTGAGTGTAGTTTAAGTTGTTAGCTTTTAAATTTTATCATAGTAAGGTATATATATATATATATATATATATTTATTTAACCATTTATGTACACACATAAAAACAGTCAAGAAGAAAGGAACAGAAAACACGTACCTACAGGTGATGCTTATTTCTAAAGAAATCTCTTCCAGCATACCTGCGATAGGAAAGTAGATAAAAGAGATGTAGACAACGCGTGTAAGATTAAAAGAGAAAAACATAGTACATAAATATAAAGAAACAACTCACTAATTTAAATACAATTCTCAGAAATCGGTACGCTAGAAACCGAAACCAAATATGTGTGGTGTTGTGTTGTGCTGTGTTGTGTTCTCAAAACATTGGTTAACGAATAGGCAGATATTTGCGACCTGCATTCAATGTAGGCCATCGCGTCCTTCTGTGTAGCTACATGCCGTCGGTTTTCAGTGACAGCTCTCGTCTGCAGTTTCAATTTGATGATATGACGACTGTGTAGGTATTTCAGTATGTAAATTTCCACTGGTGTTGTCTGAATAGAATCTCTAATTCTTTACGATATTTAAGAGTTGGTAATACATCTGATAAGAGGGCTGGGTAATTTTTTAGTTTGCCATCCAGCCTTTTGGGCACTGATGTCGATGAGGACAAATTTTGGAGGACCAATGAGCTCTTCTCCTTTTTCTCTTTAAATACTTTGTACTATTGTGTGGTGATTTGTGTATATTAAATGAACTAGCTTCTGCCCACGGCTTAATCCGCCTTGATGTCGGAAATTGTTACATTATTGAAGTTTTAATAAGGATCCCATTTTTTGTTTTGAAAATATTATGTAGCCTATATCACTCGGGGGTAGTGTACCTTCCCGACAGTGAAAGAATTTTTCAAATCGGTTCAGTAGTTTCGGAGCCTATTCAATGCAAACAATCAAACCTTTCCTCTTTATAATATTAAAAGATGAGTTGAAATTAATAATGAAAAGGTTCTTTTGGTTGCGAGAATAGAATGCACTGGAAAATTAATATGACCACCACGAATAGATCTTAAATATGATTACATATACATTTCATAGAATGCAATCAATTATTTAGCATGATGAAATGGTAAGTAGTATACCCACGCATAGTAATATTACTACGCGCTACGACGTCAGCGTAGTGACGACAAAGTGCCACTAGAGTTTCTGGTCGGGACTTCTCGAAACAAGAATTCCCAGGAAAGCTAGTTTATTCGAGATGACAAGCAAGTGTTGAGAACTCAACGAGAAATAAATAGTTAATGGCGGAAGCGTCAGCGTAGGAGGCTACCTGGCCTATACGCTGACGTCATAGCGCGTATAGCCATTTATATACTTTTGTTTAGAAGTCCGCCTTCAGTGATTTCGTAGCGCGTAGCAACAAACATACTTTTGTAAAGGAGTCCGCCTATGCTGACGTCATAGCGCACATAATGCGTATCAAAATGGCGTAATGGCTGTAAAGGTGTTATCTACATAATTTTGAATAAATAAATAAATAAAATAGTTACCTTTGTCTAAGGGTCCTCATTCATTGACTTCGTAGTGTGCAATCACATACATACCTTGACTGAGAAGCCCCCTACGCTGACGTCGTAGCACGTAGCAACATATATATACATTGTCTGGGAATCCCCCTATGCTATTTTCGTAGCGCGTAGCAATATACATACCTTGTCTGGGTGTCCCCCTACGTTAACGTCGTAGCGCGTATCAACATACATACCATATCTGGGTATCCTCTTATGGTGGCTTCGTGGCGCGTAGCAACATACAACCCATACCTGTGAATCCTCCAACGCTGACTTCGTAGCTCGTAGCAACATATATTTCTTATCTGGTAATCCCTCTATGCTGGCTTCGTAGCACGTAGTTACATACATGGCTATTCTGGGGTTCCCCTACGCTGACTTCGTAGCGCATAGGAACTTGTACACTTGTCTGGGAATACCCCTACGCTGATTTCGTAGCACATAGGAAGTTTTACACATGTCTGGGAATGCCCCTACGCTGATTTCGTAGCGCATAGGAACTTGCACACTTGTCTGGGAATACCCCTACCTTGATTTCGTAGCGTATAAGAACGTTTACACTTGTCTGGGAATACACCTACGCTGATTTCGTAGCACATAGGACCTTGGACACTTGTCTGGGAATACCCCTACACTGATTTCATAGCGTATAAGAACGTTTACACTTGTCTGGGAATGCCCCTACGCTGATTTCGTAGCACATAGGAACTTGCACACTTGTCTGGGAATACCCCTACACTGATTTCGTAGCACATAGGAACTTGTACACTTGTCTGGGAATGCCCCTACGCTGATTTCATCGCGTATAGGAAGTTGTACACTTGTCTAGGAATGCCCCTACGCAGATTTCGTAGCACATAGGAACTTGTACACTTGTCTAGGAATGCCCCTACGCAGATTTCGTAGCACATAGGAACTTGTACACTTGTCTGGGAATGCCCCTACGCTGATTTCATCGCGTATAGGAAGTTGTACACTTATCTAGGAATGCCCCTACGCAGATTTCGTAGCACGTAGGAACTTGTTCACTTGACTGGGAATGCCCCTACGCAGATTTCGTAGCACATAGGAACTTGTACACTTGTCTGGCAATCCCCCAGCCCCTCATACTTCATAACACGTAGCAACATAGAAGTGTAAGTAAATAAGAAAATATACTTATTTGGCCCAGATCCTGCAGTTTATCTAGTACAATCAACGTACATTAAAAGTAAAGTAAACACAGGATATTATTCAAATACATAAAGCCGAAGGAGCTTGTTTGTTTGAATACGCTAATGCTGCATCCACACTGAAGTTAATTTTTGTTGAGTAACATTTAACAACATGATAATAATTAAGTTTCTATAACTTCTACGGCTTTTGCTATTATTTTTTGTTATCTGTTGTTGCCCACTAACATTTGTAAACGTTGCTCTACAAAAAGTAGGTCCAGTGTGGATGCACCTTAATATCTGGAACCATCATTCGGATTTGAAAAATATTTTTGTTTTTGACAGATCCAATTCTTGATTAAGGTTAAGTAGGTACAGGTAGCTAAGTTTGACATAACGCAACGACTTTTAGAAGTTGAGCAAAAAGAAAGTGTCAAAAAGAACGCTATGCGAAAACGATATGTGCTCGAGCGGGCGCTGCGATGCGACGCGGTGGAGCGGGGGCCGAGGGAGTTTTATAAAAAAAGGCTGTTATTTTAGTAAATTGTGTATATCTTACTACTTTCGAACAAAGTCGCAAATAAAATTGCCAAAATAACCACCGGGCCCTATTAGAATACCAGCGCAATGGTATTTGTTTATTTTTATTAAATATCGCAGCATTATGTTGAGATAGGAGCCTTTTTGGCCTCGCACAGGTTTTTTTCTTTTTGTTTGTTTATTTTTTAAATACTTACTTATTGTGTTTTTTTTTCATTACTCCTTTCTGTTGTATTTCCCGTGCGTTTCCCAAATAAAATATTTTTTCCATCTTTTTCTCTTTGATACAGGGATTCGTGATTGCAGATTGTTAATTTTAGCTGGCAGGTAGTTCTTGGTGCCATCCTCTTAGCGTATCACGTAGCGTGGCTATTAATAATATATTTATTAGAGGACGAGCCAATTGTGATTATGATGTAGTTGACATTGATTTCCTGCGAGTTTTAACCGTGCTGTAGCAGGTTTTAGGAGAAAAAAATTAACTTTAACTAAAAAATCTATCTGCTTGCGCCATTTGCAAAATGAAAACTACGTATAAGTGGTATTTCCTACAATAAATTAAGCGAGTTTTTGTTAAAAAAAAAAACTAGCCAAGTGTGTGTCAGACCACGTACAATGAAGGGCCCCGTAGTTGGTTTTTTTCTCAGGAACAAACTTAACATTGTGGTTGAAAAACATATTTGATACATCACACGATACAGTTTTGAACTAGATTTTTGTCCCCTAAAAGTGTTCCATATACAAAAGTTATTTATTTACGTTACAAGTTTGTGTATGAGTCGCACCTATTTATAAAAAAACTAAATAATAAAAATACTCATTTCAACTAAATCGGTCCATTCGATTCGAGGCAAATTGGCTATGACAGACGGAAAAATCGAAAGACATACAAACGAGTAATCTTATAAGGGTTAAGTTTTTTAATTCGATCGAAAGGAACCCTAATAACTAACTCTAATCTTTCAAATGTAAAAAGCTAAACACCGTAAACTAGCTAAATATTTTAAGGTATAACTTACTATGGATTCATGATCATCAGTGCTTAGTTAGTTAGTTCGATTTGAAAATGATGTACTTAACCTTTTGTAAGTTAATAATGACCAAAATATAAAATAAAAATTCTCAACACGTCTTAATACTTAAACACAGTTTTAATGAAATCAAAAAATCCATTAAGTTCAACATTCGCAACTTGCTTTCGTCCGCCATGTTGCTAAAGAGTCATTGACCTCTTTACTGCTAAAACCGTAACACATCACGAACACACACGACTATAAAATAAATAACGCTCCGACTACAAAATAAAGAAAATAAAATGAGTGTAATAGGTTTACACAATGGCCAATGATGGTCATACTGTGGCTACATTAAGTAGTGAATAAAAACTTATTCTATGATTCCTTCTTTTGTAGGTTTCATTAGGACCTCTTGCTGGCTGATTTTATTGAAAAAAATATTATTGCTGCCCTTACGAACCAAAAAAAGAAAACAGATAATTTTTTTTTAATGGTTTTATTGGCTATTGCTATATTTTCTTGACGTGATTTGGCCAGCATTACTAGGTAACTTTGTTTAATTCCTACTAAACTGGGTATATAATAATTTTGTTATTGAATAGAACTTTAATCGATAATGCTTAATTATTTTAAAATAAAAAAGAATAGATAAAAGTCCCTTAATTCAATTTCTTTTCAAAATGTAGTAGGTAAAATGGGAATGCCATTTATGCCATAAACAAACGAAAAAAAAAATATTTTGACAGGTTGTTATAATAATCATTTAAATTAAACTTATTTTAAGTTTGATATACTTAAGCAAGTGTTGTTTAGTTTTTATTGAATACATCTACTTATTATGTGATTGAAAAAACCAATTTTATTAGAAGCTTTATGTAAATAATCAGTTCGCAGTAAGTTGGCTGAGTGACTCAAAATGCAAAGGCCGGTCTCCAATATGCCAGTGGTTATCTCATAGCACCCAAAGAAGGCACAAACTGCTGTAGAACATAAATCGGGTAAGTACTAAGGATGATGACTAAAATTTATTTTTAGTAGTCAGCTAGTTTATTAAAAAATATTGGACACGTATTTTTTATTTTTTTACGTAATCCAAAGATTTCGCTGATACATTGAGTTGAAACGTGGCATGACGTCACGAGTATGTAGTTTTACTTACTTGTGACGTAGCGAGCCCCCACGCCCCAATTTTAATGCGTTTTATCTCAGTAATTTTTTGTTAATATGATAAACCAAAAAATAAGTGTCTAATCTATACTTTTAATAATAATATTCTAAAGAGGTAAAATTTGTAAGTTTGTAAGTTTGTATGTAGGGGGTAATCTCCGGAACAAATGATCCAATTTTAAAAATTTTTTCACTGATAGAAAGCTACATTATTCCTGAGTGTATAAATTATATTTATATCATACATATTAGCCGAGCTATCGCAATTTTCGTCTAGCAAGTCGGAAAGAAATACCTCCGAAAACAGAATTATTTGCATGCGCTGCCTAAACAGTTGTTTAAAATTGAAAGCAATGTCTGGAATAGCATAATATAAGCTATCCCGGAAAAAATGTACGGTTCCCGTGGACTACGTTCCTACATACACGCGGGCGAAGTCGCTGGCAAAAGCTTGTATTTTTATATTATCTGACTGACGGACTAAATATAATTTCTATTTTTTTACCCTGTCATCATCTTTATTGTAGAAAGGTGTTTAGTTCTCATTTTGCAGTTCACGCTTACCTTTAATACCATAGAGTTATGGGACGGAAAGCACGTTAAGCCGTTGGTCCCGGCTATCATCCGTGGATTTTTCACAGTCGTTACGAGTAGTTAGAAGCTCAAAAATCTGACAGTCTTACCAAGGGGTATCGTATTACCTCGGTCAGATAGGCAGTCGCTCCATGCGAAATATTAGTATTCTGCTGCATCCGGTTAGACTGGAAGCCGACTCTAACGTATTCGGGGTAAGCTAGGCAGGCAGTTATAGGATATTGAAAAGCACGTCCTATGTTAGTCGACCGATTTACTACCTTGTTTTCGTAGCGAGTGCTCCCATTCGCGATTCATTAAGTCTTACAAGCATCTAGGTTAGATAAATACTCTGAAGTTTTCAGTGCATGTCCTTTCATCCTTTATAGAAGAAAAAATAAATTGCCTCTGGCATCTTTTTAAAAAACTACACGTTGTAAGCTATTTCAATAAAATTAGATAAGCAAGCAAAACAATCTGTTTCTATTTTCTATATTTAAATCTGTATTTTTTCGCACATCACATGTTCAAAAACAGAGTTTTGATATATCGCGTCTTGAAAGTTTGGAAATTCATAGCTCTTGAAGTATGGGTTTTAATGTCATACGTGTACAAATACGATGGTACATGATCCTAGTTTCTTTTCAGTAAGATAGATGAATGCATGCGTCAGTGCTAGTCGTAATTTTATTAGCACTTTTATATGGTCGGCTGTAAAATAAAACAATCAATACGGTATTAATTCTAAATAAGACCACAAATCTAACAGGCAGTAGGGTATTGCGTCAAAATAATACTGCACGGAATACTCACAGTTTAAAGTTTTCGCTCCGAAATTTACAACGAAATAAACTAAGGCAACTAAAATGAGACCATTTTGACTGGCGTGTGTATGATAGGAGCGAACGGTCAATAAAGAAACATGTTGCCATGTCACGGAAACTATTTGAACTTAAAATAATAGTCCTGCCAGTTTATATAACAAAAAAACTATTATCCGATACGCTACAAAACAAAAATAGGCATTTTTCGACTTGATCCCCTTTTTTTTGTGAATTGCGTTTTATGGTTTACATAATAAAGAGTATCTATTCCATTATAATCTATGCTTTTGCGATCGCATATGAAAAGCCTTTCCTTTTGTCAATTTAACAACATTCATTGCGTTATTTACATTGTCGAGTATACGATTTTTGACCCCCGACGGAGTGTTATAAGTTTAACGTGTCTGTCAGTGTATCTGTCTGTGGTATCGGAGCTCTCAAACGGATGCACTGTTTTCATTTAGTTTTCTTTGTGTCAAAGACAATTTTATCCCGAGTGTTCTTAGCCATGATTCATGAAAATCTGTTCGGCCGTTTGAAGGTGAGGGGATATGACTACTTCCTTATGTACGATCGATTCGAAATATTCGATTATGAAGGATATATTAATAATATGAAATATTAATTTAATATTGTGCCGGGGGGTTTTTAATTTTAATTGAATGTAATTGAAAGTATGTTACGCATTTGGGGTACAGTCAGTCGATTCTGTAAAACTCTCACCGTAAAAACTTTGGCGAAGTGAACGTGAAGTGAGATGCCGCTCCACCTAGTGGTAGGGATTGACACTATTGACAGCACACTTTAAACTCATTTCACATACGTTACCACGGTGACCTTTTTACAGAATAGCACAACTGGTCGTTGAAATCGTCCTGATCGCGTGGGAATTACCCAGTCCCCTCGCACGTCCGCAAACATTGCTTGAAAATGCCTCAAATGTCGAAGCATTTTGTCGGTATTTAATTATTTTGGGTAGACCGAATAAACGCCAAAAAATTACGTCCAATGGCAACCGAATCTTTATGATCCAACGGGTGCACACGCGACATTTGAAGCATTTTTCCTTATGATCCCCCGGGGGCTTATAAGGACGCTCGAGGGGTTAAAGCTTTTATTCCTTAAAGCGCCTAATCATGGTATTCCCTTTCCTAATATTGGATTTTATGGTGGTCTCGTGGTGTCTCCTGTCTTCTTAGTAATATATTATGTTTATAGTGGTTATATATTTTAACTAAAATTTTGCATTTTTTTTGCGAAACCTGTGCTGGGAAATACGTACTGTTTTTAAAAATTGAAGTAAGATTTCATTGAATTTCACGCGCAACTTAAACTAGCTTGATTAAGTTTGTTAGAGCCACGCTATTGGTGGTCTAACCGGTCATTGACTTTAATAATAATTTAAAATGACGTTAGCATCATGCTTTTCCCCATGCAATGTTAGTCATGGCACAGAATAACTAATAGTACTAATGTCATAGACAAACCGATTTTTTTACTTTTACACACGTTAGTAAAATTGATTAATTGTAAATTATTAAAATTCATTTTCATTTGCGAAAATTAAAGACAACAAGACGAAATTATAAGGGTTCTCTAAAAATAAGTAATAGATAAAACCTAAAAAGTTCCATTATAACCGTTTTTCTTAGAACGTTTCCTTATTGACGAAAGCTCAGATAAAAAAAACAGTTTGAGATTGAACGAATTTAAATTACCTCCGAAAAGTTTCTAAGAAAAAAGTCTCTTTTATGTAATTTCTTGGTAAATCCATTTACTTTTTTCTTATATTTTCTATGAAAATCCGTTATTTGTTGTTGCTATTATATTATTATGTAACAAAAATGTTAAATTCTTCAATCAGCAGCTAACTTTCCTACTTGTTTTTGTGAAGGTGGGAAATCATCAAATGACCCCGCTCTGGGTGGAGCGGAAGGGAGTCTCTTTACGTCTTCATCATTAGAAAAAAATTATCAGCCTGCTTATGACTTGAGAATTAGATACATTTCTAATGAGAGATTTTTCAGGTTTTCGGTCTTCACTTACCTTCTTTTCTTATTTTTATTTCCTAAGTCTTCACGGTTCAACTTTCCAGTCAATTTTGTTGTTTAGCGGAAACGAATTTCATTAGTTTTTCAGGAAAAAGGTAATTTAGTATCGTATATTTACCACCTGACGAGGTGATGCTATAAATGTGTTTGTATGCGCGGAAGCTCTCGGTACCGTCCGAGACAATGGCGAAGCCTGAAGGTGTGTGTATGTGCTGACGCTATTCGTTTTCACACACACATTCACAGCGTATTTGTACACTTGGTTACCACAAGTAAAGCGCGTGCCCTGAAATAATAGTGCTGTACTAAAAAAAACTTATTATGTAGGTATCTCCATTGTTTTATTCTAAATAATTTCAACCTACTTTTACCCTGGAAAATATAAGAAAAATGCTGCAATCGTAATTTTTAGGTACCAGTTAAAATATTTTGTAGAACCTACTTAGTCTATAGTTCTCCAAATTCTGTGTTGCAATTTTATAAGTTTTCTACCAATAAAGCAATACCCGTCAGGTTTATCAAAGTCACAAAAATGCGTCTTATAACAAAACGAATTATAACTAAGTCCAAACTTTCAAAACAGTTATTGTCTTTTGAATTTAATCAGAGCACTGTAAAGTTCTTAATACAAAATTGTTAACTTAGACTTGAGATTAGCGCCAGTTTTTGTAATTAGTACTTTAACATGGTCAAAATAAAGTTGAATTTGAATTTTAAGTATTTATTTTATTAGTAATAAAGGCAATGAAGTTTCGACAACATGATTGTTTCAGAGACTTGTCTACTAATGAAACTTTTGAGTCCCTCCCCTTCCTAGAGCTTGACCGCACTTTCGAAGGATATGCAAATTTTATGCCTCGTATGCGATACACCATAAACACTGTTTAATTACTTTTATAGGACCAATATAGGCTTACATCTCTTATAAACCTGCTTTATGAGCTTTATTTGCTACTAAACCACTAAATAGTTTCGTAAACATTTATGAAGCTAATTTCATTCAATTGCTTGCATTGATATGTTAAAAAAGCAGTGATAGCCTAGTGGTATGACCGTCGCGTCGGACTGCCAAGTCTTAGGTCTCGAGTTCGAACCCAAGACACGCACCTCTGACTTTTCAGTTTTATGTGCGTATTGTATAATTTTATCACTTGCTTAAAAATCGGTGAAGGAAAACATCGTGAGGAAACCGGCATGCCTGCGAGATATTTCTCAACAGTATGTGATGCTAAGTCAGAGGCCCATGGGCAGCATTAAAACTCTGGCACCAGGTAAGTCACTAACCACACGAAAAGAAGGAGAATGATAGGTTGAATTTTCAGGTACGTAGTGCGTACTTTACTGTAATATACTATCATATTTGCCAATTTATCGCGCATATTAAGTGGGTTTTATATTCTAAGTAGGTATCTTCAAAGCCTACACGTAATTGCAGTTAAGCAAAAAATGTTTGCGTGTCGGTAATTTTCGTGTATCTTAACAGCCATAAAGATTCAGCAATCGAACAACAATGCCCAATAATAATTGATATTATTGTGAGAAAAGGGTTTAAAAACTTATTTTTTAATATTTAGTCAGTGATTAAAAAGTCTTCAATTAGGCTTTGTAAAACAATAGAATAGCTACTTGGAACGTATTTTTTTATATAAAACCATAAAACGATTAATTAGCACGAATATCCCATACGACGCCAAAGATTTCTCAGTTGAATGAAGTTTTATCTCTCTCTCGGGTTACGTACTGCGGGCGCATTTCGACATTTGATAATCAAAAGTTTTATAAAGTTTTTGAAATTGTATAGAGTTGTTAATCTATGAGTTTCTGTCCTAATACAAAATAGACAAGTATTTCCATGTTTGTAACAGCTTCTTATTAGGATCTCTTAGTCTTAGGATTTTGAAGCGCATACTTTATCTGGGTGATCTATACTAATATTATAAAGTGGAAAACTTTGTTTGTTTGTTTGGTTGTAATGAATAGGCTCAAAAACTACTGGACCGATTTTAAAAATTCTTTCACCGTTGGAAAGCTTAGTTTTCTAGGATTAACATAGGCTACTTTTTATCCCGGGAAAAATAACGGGTCCCACGGGAAAGACCACGGGAGCGAAGCCGCGGGCAAAGTGCTAGTTTGTAATATAAATATTAGGGCTGCAACACTAAGCGCCTCACCAAAGGGTTACAGCTACCCCGGAACATAAAAAGCTTAGGAAGAAGCATGGATGGGTTTTGGTCAGTAAGATTCTGACACACCCTTCCGCTCCACGCAGAGCGGGAGCGGATCATTTGATGATTTCTCACCGTCAAAAAAAAGAAAAACGCCGTTGTTTTGGGTTTTAACTTGAGAAAGTTTTAGTTTCTTTTACAATCGCCATTGAAACCATCCTACATGTAATAAGCATAGTTTATATCGTCGACTCCATGTCTCATTCATGACATGCTAAGTATGATGGACTCAATGTGCATTGAGACGCGAACATGGGATTGCATGTGTTGCCTTTTAAGGCTGGTGTACATTCGCGTGTAGTCTGAAGTCCAAGATCTCTTGTGTCACTATATAATATAACTGTTTATATTTACTTACATTTTTAAAATTAATCAAACTGCTTCGTTGTGTAGATACAGTCCGAGAAAATAATGGTTAAGGAAATTTACCCCCTACGTCAATTTGTCGTGTACCCTACCCATTTTATACAGCTGTCAAAGAATGACAGTTGTGATTTGGGATATGTATACGTACAGACAAATGAAGCTGGAAGCTATTTGGTTGATAAAATTAATTTCCATTATTATACGTGTAGCATAGGCCTATCAGAAATAACAATGCGTATTTCACGTCTTAGTAGCCAATGGGAGAAATTAGCAGGACAAAATATCAACTGCATAGCAAATTATTTGTACTAAAATCAATATTTAGCTTTAAGCAATATTTTTGTGGAAAAGCTTTATCAATGGGTTGAAGGACACTAGACGCGACACAATATAAATTTTATTGTTATTACGTCTGGGGGTGTTTAGTATCCCGCAAAGTGTTAGGTAATTACCCTATGTAGTATTATTTAATGTCTGTTCCAAAAGTATCAGACGGAAATGTAAACAAATGAATAAGAAAACGTAGGTATGTCACTGCCACCACATACTTACAGAAAATTCTTATTTTAAATCACACCTCACTTAACCACACCAAAGTGTGAATTTCATCAATATAACTGAACGCGATCAGTACTTCTAAACCGCTTTCAAGAGCTGTCCATTCAGTGTCAATAGTCCACCACAACATTGAAACTGACAGCACTTAAATGTGGTAAATGCGTTTGCTATTATACCTGTGTATGACATGGAAAGGAAATTCATAATTAACGCCTTCTTTGCATGGCGGTAAGCAGAAATTACAGCCATCTGCAACGATCGAAATTAAACTTCAAAATAAGATTATTAAAGATCAAACAACGACAATGTCTTCTTCTTCTTTTCGTATGGTTAGAGACTAACCTGGTGTCAGAGTTTTTATGCTGCCCATGGGCCTCTGACTTAGCTTTACAAGCTGTGTAGAAATATCTCTCAGACATGCCGGTTTCCTCACGATGTTTCCCTTCACCGACTTTTAAGCAAGTGATATAATTATCTCATGCTTAAAAATTGGTATTATATGGGCCGAATTCGTAGTTTCATTGGAAGAATTCGCCCTAAACCCAAATATTCAGGTTATTTTCCTACCTTACCTCATACTTTCCACTAAACATATCAGTGTTTGAATTAATCCAAGCGACATAACTACAACCATACACTATCAATTCAATTTTCCGGGTAATTTGCTTCGATAACAACGCGATAGAGTATCATTGTAACGGTACGTCAATATTACGCTGTCTATACAGACCTACTTTGATATTATCTATGCCTCCATAGCATTTGTGTGTTCATAGCATTCATACGTAGGTAATAAATAGTTAAGTACCGAATATCTTGTCTTATTTAATGAATTATAGCTATAGTCGACCTTGTGTTGAGCTATTCTGCTAAAATCTCACTGAAAACATAGGTGATGTGAATACGAAGTGAGCTGTCAGAAGTGTTGTCCTAGCATTAGGTGGAATGACAGCTCATTGAATGAACCAGTCATCAGTCTTACTGACTTAACCCATCCATGTTCCTTTCTTAGCCCTTTGTATTCCGGGGTAGCGGTAACCCTTTCGGACAATCCTGCTTACCCGACAGGCTTTGGCCCTTTAAAGGCTGACATCTTTTTGATGCGCGCGTGGAAAACGTACTATTTATGTATTCAGTTAGACTGGAAGCCGACTCCAACATTGTTGGAAAAAGGCTAGGCAGATTGATTGAGGTATCGACCTCGTAATTGACTTACCATGAAGCACTTTCTAATATTGCAATTATACAATTGAATTTCCATTACATGCCATACAAAAGTTGAATGCAAGTTATTCAATGCAATGCGACTTCTGTTTACACCAAAGCAATTACTGCATGCAAGTTTTGCCTCGCCTGAGATCGACAATACAAAGTTGCACCTCTTTGTACAATTGACTCATGTTGCCCGTAATTGCACTGCCAAATATTGCGTTAAATTTTAATGAACGTCTTCTCAAGATTTTTTTTTTATGTTTGAGAAAATTTTAATGCTAGAATTTAATGTAATTTTATTGTACGTGCTGTTTACTCATACTCAACTAACTTGCTCGTAACGTTAAACAATTCTATTTGGGTTGTTTAGACGGTACAAGTCAGTTTTTGCTTAAATTTTATGGTAGTTATGTCTCAGGCAAAACCTTGCACCGTGTAAATGAAGCTTAAGGTAGAAACCATATAAATATAGAAACTTGGTTGGAACTATGACATAGGAAACGAACTTATCCTCCTACGTGAGTGTCATTCAACATTTATGGTGGAAAAGCCACTATGAGGTCTGTCAGTACAAATATAGATTTTCGAACGCATAATGAGTAGGTACTGATGAAGCATTAACTAAATGTGGAAAATTGGGATTGTGCCCAAAGATGTAATAGAAATAGGATTGTCCTCGACTACATGGGGGTTATTAACATACCTTTGCTTACTTATAAAACGGTGAAGGAAAACATCGTGAGGAAACCGCCATGCTTTTATTTTTTGGGGGTGTGAAATCATCCAATGACTTCTCCCGTTCTGGGTGGAGCGGAAGGGAGTGTCAGACTCTTGCTAACTAAAACCCATCCATGTTCCTTCCTTAGCCCTTTATGTTCAGGGGTAGCGGTAACCCTTTCGGACAATCCCGCTTACCCGGCAGGCTTGGCCCTAACGGACCCCTTCATATGCTGACATTTCTTTGAGACGCGCGTGGAACACGAACGCGCCGTCCGGCACGGGCTTGGTCCTGATCGGACGGTGAGTTACCCATTACTCACCATCCGCAGGCCCGCGCCTACGGTGGAACGGTGGAACCGGCATGCCTGAGATATACTTCTCAACAGTCAGAGGCCCATGGGCAGCTTTGAAACTCTGACACCAGGTTAGTCATTAACCACACGAAAAAGAAGAAGACATACCTTTGTCTATTCCTTTGGGTAAAAAAAACGTAATGATGTTTGCATAAGTATCAACCCAGTACAATATTATCCCCTGAGTTCAACACCGTTTTCTATTGCCGGCCACTTGGGGCTAAGCCAAGGTACAGAGGCCAGCACATCAAGTTACCACAATCTGTCAAATTTCTTTGATAGTATTTCAACTTTATTGCAAAGACATAAGGTTCATTTTTAATTGAGAAAATTTGACAGTTAGGGATAGCTTGATGTGCTGGCGTCTGTACAAACGTAACCTATTATAAAATTTATAAATGCTATTGTCGTACTTTCAGAGAAATGTATAAATAAGAGAATTTATTTATAACTATGTGTAGTTTCTCTAAATAAGATTATTGGTAGCTACTTAATAAGTGGGTCGCACACGAAGTCGTACTATAAGCGACATTTTATTTTTATGGGGATGCAGTGTCATGGCTAATTAGTTACAAATAGCCTTTGCAAGCACGGTCTGCGTCACCTTGAAGCGATATTGTATACTTGTAGTTTGTTTTAAAATTGTTTTAGTAATAAAGTCTTTTAATAAATGAAAAATGTACCTGTAGAAATTGACCGTTTTGTTACGATTATTTAAATAGCTACTTAAACCTTTCTAATTTGAAATTATCGATATTTTTGATTTGACAGTTCTGGCTAATTTTATAACCTCAATTTTCGTCTCAGATTATTAAATTACAATTACAAGTAATATTATTTAAAAAATGTTTTGTTGGCAAAAGTAGGAGATATAAAAATGTAACTTTTTAAATATAGAAATGTTACTAATATCCATCAGTGAGTGATTGAATAAGAATTTAACCAGTAAGTACAAGGTTTGTTTACACTTTCTTGTGATAATTTTCGAACAGACAATTATTCGCGAAGCGTTTGACTCACGGCATCTAATATTATATTACTATTGACCATTCCATTTCGTTGAGGATATTAAGATTATAAACATAAGAAATGCAAGTTTATGCAATGCAAACCCATTGCATAAACTTGCATTTCTTACTTACCCCATACTGACCCGGTCACACCGCGGTTCATTCCAAGACGATCTATTCGTGTTACGCCACTACATAAAGAAGCAAGACCTTCTATTCTATCCACACCTTCTTTTAGCTTACGTCTTCTTTATGTGCCTGTATGTGTACTGTAGAGCCTAGGTGAAACCTTATGTTCAACCTAGCTGGTTGGTTAGAAAATAGCTGTCAGCATTCGAGCCTTCAATATAATTAGAATAATTTGATAGGTGACGTCTTGAGACTTGGTTGCTAGGCACGATGATGTAACGCTTTTAATTAAAATTAATTAATATGATTTTATTGTGTTTTATATAGCTGACGTAGCTTTAATGTAATTATATCGAGCACTACTCTAGTGCTCAAGTGTGAGAAACCCCTATTGGTTCTTTTCACCTTTTGTGGTGTAGTATTTTTATTCTGGGTGCATCGTCTTCACATATCATTTTATAATTCATGTATACAAAACATTGTAAAACATTTTAAAAGAGTAACGGTGGAGTTTATTGCCATTCTTCTCCATACGAAGCTACCTTTTGGAAGGGGCGGCTAGAATCAATAATTCTATTTCTTGATCATTTTGACGTTCAAAAGTGCCTTTCTTGCGCCTATTTGAAATAATTGATTTGACTTTGTTCTTACAGAACACACTTCTTACAACGATTGTCAATCTATATCTATACTATCTATACTAATATTATAAAGAGGTAAAATTTGTAAGTTTGTAAGTAGGGGGTAATCTCCGGAAATAATGATCCAATTTCAAAAATTGTTTCACTGGTAGAAAGCTACATCATTCCTGAGTGCTATAGGCTATAAATTATATTTATATCATACATATTAGCCGAGCTATCGCAATTTTCGTCTAGCAAGTCGGAAAGAAATACCTCCGATAACAGAATTATTTGCATGCGCTGCCTAAACAGTTACAGTATATCGCAATTTTCCGCGGACGAAGTCGCGGGCATAAGCTAGTTCTTTATGTAACAATAAAAATTGAACGTTTGCTTCTATACTTACAAACTCAACTCAAAACTCAAAGTATTTATTTAAAATAAACCAATTACAGGCACTTTTGAATTGTCAAGGGGTCGGTCAGTCAGAAAAATGAAGCTAGTTGCCCATTCCAAAGCAGTTGTACATAGGTAAAAAAGAGAGATGCCTTACATAGAAGGATCCTTCATAGGTAAGTTTTATGACAAGCCTATTACTACCTAGAAACTATTAAAAGCCTAGTAATTATTTTCTCGAACCGGTATTTACCCTCCGCTTCGCATTGGCAGACGTCATGAGTTCAATTAGGCTAATTAATAGAGACCAACTACAGGGTGTAGCCACATCAATGTTCACCGTTTTAAGTTTTAACTTGAATTTCAGTGAACTGTTTCAATATGGTCAGTTACATTTTATTAATGTCATTCTACCAGTGATTGATGGAAAAGTGGTGAGATATAAAATTGAAACCCTCTAAACTTAGATAAATTTGTAACTAAGTTCTTTTCAGTGAGTGATTGTGTAAGAGCTCGTGGCTAAGTAATAACAGCCGCACTTATCGATCCATCTTAAGCTACGCCTACCGGGGTTGGTCCGTGGATGGTTGACCATCTTTACATATCGAGACTTCTGCGTGCCTCGGAAAGCACGCTAAGCCGTTGGTCTCGACTATCATTTGTGCATCTTTGACAGTCGTTACGGGTCGTCAGAAGCCCGAAAATCTGACAGCTAGTCTAACCAAGGGGTATCGTACTACCCAGTTACTGGGTTGTGGTGGGCAGATCGGCAATCACTCCATGTAAAATACTGGTATTCAGCTGCATCCGGTTAGACTGGAAGCCGACCTCAGCATAGTTGGGAAAAGGCTAGGCAGATTGACTTACGTCAGATATATTTGTATGTCATTTGACACTAAAGAAGTTTTCTTTTAATTCTACATAATTTACGAAAGTTTTCAGCAGCTCTGGGGCCATGGAAATGACCCATACACACGTATTTTGCAGGATCGTGTACTTATGAGGTCACTTTAGCGAAAACTTTATAAGAAAGAATCGATATACAGACCATTGAAACGATTGTAGATAAATTAACAATGTTGTCTCGCCTCAGTGTGCTCGTGTAATTTGAGCTAAATGATAAGCAGCTGGTAGATACATTGTAGTTTTAATTGCACCAGACATACAATTTTGTTCGTTTAACGTATGTTTTTGCTTAAAGATACCCTCTCTTAACCCATTAGATGTTCGTCTATTAGAAGCCGTTTGCTTGTAAGAGCTCAACGATTTATACGGTTATATTTATTGTCGTTTTGAGAGAATTTTTCTTATGAACCTATGGGGTTCATACGGCATTTGAGAGGTTACTACTTCTTTGTCTTGATTGCATACAGTTTTATCATGTTGTGCTTGAAAATTAATTTATTTAGGTCCAATCTATGATTCCTTAGAGTTGTTATAACTCTTGTACCAAACTTGGATCATAGAACCAAGGGTCATCTCGTGCCAAAATTAAACGAAAAATTAATTCAGTTCAACGTTTATTATTACTGCAAGTTGATTTACTTAAAATTACTTCACACATCAGTTTGTCTTGTTATCAATCATTGACTCAGTTTCCAGCAATGACAAGTTGGTGTAGGCGATATTTTTAGCAACAATTGACATAGTCTCGTGATTATTTCGTTTATTTCCGTGACATAATTCGGTAACGTATACAAGGGGGGTTTTGTGACCCTATAAAAATAAATTACAATCGTACCTTTAAGGAGAGTAAATATTACCTGTGGGCCTAGCGAGACACTTGTCATGCATTTGTCTTATTTATCGACTTTTCTCGTGTCTTATCCCTGTAGTACTAGGCATCGGTATTATTTGTTTCAGTGAAAATATGTCACTGAGTATATTACCATTTCTATCTAATACTACGGCCATAGCTTGGATACGATGGCCACTGATTAACTCGTTAGAATGAATCCAGTTACATACACACAATCATATCAAATATGGGTTCGTATTTTGATATCGATTTTTTTTTTAATTTTTAAGGAAAATAGGAAATATTCTCATGTTCTAAATATGAGTTCGTGCTTTAATAACTAAACTAGCTGCAGTAGTTTCCGTCATTGTTTTCCTTATTTACATAACATGCCTCAATTTAAAAATCACGACATTATATCAAACGCATCCTGGCCGTAGTACCACAGTGACAACTCGTCACAATTAAAACATCTTACTTACGATTTTTAACTTACATTACAAAAATATCTAGAAAATTCTCCGTGTAGTTAATCAGTTCGTTCTAGAAGTTTTCTTACGAGTCTCCAGTCTTCCATGATGTCTGCGTCAGGCAGCATGTAGACAACGTACGGGGGAGCGACTGTCACTTGTCTTCGGCGCCTCTTCCTACCCCATTCCGGTCCGGTTGACCAGAGGTCCACGGTGTGACGCTCCTCTTCGAGTTTCTTGATCTTCTCTAAGGTTTCTTCTTTTAGATTCTCGTAGGCCAGCCATTTTTCGCTCTGTTGACAAAATAAAAACGTTGGTTAGGCAACTTGTATTATGGTCAGGTTTGGGAATCTGACTGATAAGTAGGTAAATCACAATGAAAACTTTTTAGAGCAAACTTTTTGATTGACGGTTGGCATTGGGATTCTATCAAAAAGTTAATGGAATCTTCCCAAATTATACATAGAAAATTATGTTAAAAGCCAGTGCAATGATCAAATTCTAAAGATCAAGGGCTATCTGACATAAAACTCAATTTTGACACTTCTAGAAAAAAAAAATCAAACTTTATTTTTATCAGTTAGCAATTCTACCATTCCTCAGTGTTCAAGTAGATTTTATGTAATGTAGAGAAACTAAGTTTGTCTATGATTTGTGTTATTACACACCCCACAAAAAACATATCATGTAGCGTAGTTCGCCACGACACTTTCACTGTTATAAGTTACTAGCTTCTGCCCGCGACTTCGTCCGCGGAAAATTGCGATAAACTGTAACTGTTTAGGCAGCGCATGCAAATAATTATGTTTTCGGAGGTATTTCTTTCCGACTTGCTAGACGAAAATTGCGATAGCTCGGATAATATGTATGATATAAATATAATTTATAGCCTATAGCACTCAGGAATAATGTAGCTTTCTATCAGTGACATTTTTTTTGAAATTGTATTATTAGTTCCGGAGATTACCCCCTATATACAAACTTACAAATTTTACCTCTTTATAATATTATATATATAATATATATAGTATAGATTAGATCGAACGTAGAGCCCTCACTCTACAAGGCCTAACTCTACATAACTTTGGTAAGACATTTAAGCCACTGGTCTTTAATGTTCTGTCATGCAATAGTTCAAGGGAGCGGCCAAGTCAAACATTGTATGTAATCTCTTTTTTTTTTCTCTCACTATCTGTTTATTAAGATTTTTGTTTGAGTGTTATTAATTCAAACATATTTGGCCTTATTACAAAATAAGGCGTATCTTTAGACCAAGGTTTATACAATAGAACCAGTCTTTAATTCGACTATGTTAAAGTTTTATTTAAAAAAACTGTCGTCAAACCCGAGTCTAAATTGTCATTTTGTACAAATAACTTTACAGTGCTTAGAATAAAGCTTAAAATACAATAACTGTTCCGAAGATTTAGGATCGGACTAAAATTAGAACTCGTTTTGTAATAAGACGGCGTAAGTTTTCCACTCCTTCATTCAATTCATTAACCAAGCCAACTTATTCGGATCATCATTCAACCTCGCCGTGTTTAACGTCATAACGTGAGCTAAGCGGCGCGCACGCAGGGCAATTTTCGACCAAACCGGTTTCCATCCTCGCCATGATGAATTTACCTGCCGCTTTATTGAAAAAACACCAGGCTGTCTGACGGGCCAGTTATTTTTGGGTTTTATTGCAAATTTAAATGATTGAAGGTTTTTGAATGTAGTTGGGAAGGATGTCTGTATATATCTACATATCTTGTACTAGGTATTTGATGTTAGATGATTAATAAATTGATGTGTTTTTCGTATAATCAATAACGTAAACATAGGTATTTCTTTATGCTGTTACAGATAATAGTAACTTAAACATGTATGCGAAATATATAAATGCTGTAAATTAATTCAAGCAACTTTTATTTTAAGTGCTTAATAAATTCTTTATTCTTTTACTCCAAACTAGCTTTTGCCAGCAGCTTCGCCCGCGTGTACGTAGGAAATTATCCCACGGGAACCGTACATTTTTACGGGGTAAAAAGCTTATATGCTATTCCAGACTATAATCTATCTTTGTGCCGAGTTTCATCCAGATCCGTTAAGTAGTTTTTGAGTTTACTCGTTAAAAACATACTTACAAATCTTTCCTCATTATAGGTAATATTAGTATAGATTTTATATTTGACGATACCTAGATTATAAACTATATGCTGTTCAAAATAAAACCTAATTAACTCTACAAAAGCAGTTTATGCACTCGCGTATAAACTGATAATTAATTATTTCAGAACCTACATTAGGTACTGCTGAAATGAATGCATTTATTCAAAGTTTAATTAACAAAATATACACGTGTTCGAGAGCTGGAGCCGGATATTTACTTAAGTGTGGTTTTGTTAATAATGTAGATTAATTTGCTGTGATAATATAATTGATGTAGGTTCAAGTAGAATGTTTACTGGTATATACATACGTGGTTGTTACGTTAAAAACGTGAGAGGGAAACTATTGTAGCAACAACGTCAACGTGTTTTTGTGAAGATATAGAAATGTATCGTTTGTGTGATAACGATTTATCGCCACAGGGTTAGGCAGTCACTTCCTTCTGCGAAAAAGTCATGCTCGCGAAGGAGGTGGCGGGATGGGAGAGAGAAAGGTACTCCCGTCCCAGCCGCCGCGGGAGACGCCCCGGACGTCGGGAGCCACGTGACGACTCCCGGCCACCGTAGGCGCGGGCCTGCGGACGGTGAGTAATGGGTGACTCACCGTCCGATCAGCACCAGGCCCGTGCCGGACGGCGCGTATATGTTCCACGCGCGCCTCAAAGATATGTCAGCATACGAAGGGGCCCCTCAGCGCCAAGCCCGCCGGGTAAGCGGGATTGTCCGAAAGGGTTACCGCTACCCAGGAACATAAAGGGCTACGGAAGGAACGTGGATGGGTTTTAGTCAGTAAGAGTCTGACACTCCCTTCCGCTCCACCCAGAGCGGGAGCAGTCATTGGATGATTTCCCAGACTTAAAAATAAAAAAAGGGTTCGTAAAATTCCGATATTTATAGTAAAAAGGTACAAAATCCGACATACATCGCATTTATATGATTAATGGGCACTAGCCATACCCGTGTGTTAAATTAATGTCACCATTGTAGCGCCACGTTGTATGTAATATTATACTAAAGCTGAAGAGTTTGTTTGTGATAACTAAATACAAGTTGGATTTACACATTTTTTTTTTGCATTGTAGGCTGTAGTAATATTTAATTTAATATAAACATTACTTTATAGATATAAAGGTTTAAATTTCACTAAAAAGCTAACCGTAATTGCACGCTATTGACTCCCAGAAACTTATGATTAGATTGGCATTTCGTGAAAGGTAATCCAAGATGTAGTTTTTTGTTAAATGTTTCAAGGGTAAACCTGAAATCTGCTGAAGGACATGGTCGATATAATGTGTAGACCGATACCCCAAACTTGATTGCAACTAAATAGGTACCAACTCCAATAGTTTCATAATAATGAATTTGTATTTTTACAGTAAATATCAATTGATAAATGTCCACATACTTAAATATTATGTTACTTTAGGGTGAAAGTAGTTGATGTTATTACGATTATTATAGGTGAGGTAGGTAGGTAAGTTACCAACGACTTTTCTAGAATTGAATGCATTTTAAAAGTTATGAATAGTCCTTCACAGGGTCAAATAAAATTACCTATCGAAACTAGATGGATATCAAAATTTATACATGATAAAAACAAAATATTACGTTTACGAAGTTTCGCCCAGTTATGAAAAAGACTCAAAATCAAAAGCCATTTATTAAAATTAGACTGAAAATCAGCAATTTTTAAAGGTCATCATTACATAAGACAGATCCCCAAAGCGCCGCCCTTCACCACTACTCCAGCCAGTCCATAAAATTGCAAAATTTTGAAGTCTACTAATTTAAAATGAATGAAATCATCGATAAAAATTATAATAAAATGACATCAACAACTTCTACCCCAAGTAACATACCAACATAATAAAAAAAACGCGAGTACCCGACAATAGCGAGCCGTGGGTTCGTTGGGGCACTCAGGTAGATCGCGATCAATGGCCTGCTAATAATAATATCCGCACATCTGCCAGTGAAGGACGCAGGCGCATGTTCTCTTGTACGTATTGAGAGATGTTTTATTTGTTTTGTAAGATATCCTACCCTTGTTGGTAAAAAATTGTTGTCTGCCCACGGTGTTTTCGAAGGGGTAGGTAGATGTACTTACAAAAGTAATTTACTGTACGCAGGTAGTTAATTGAATAGTTACCAAGCAGCTTTGTGTATAAAAAACATTATCATTTGTATAAACCACGTGTGTATCGCAAGACTTAATCCGCAGCCATTTTGTTACCAAAAATTTTAACAGCTTAAAACCAGTACCTAAGTATTTACATACACGAAGGAACTACAAAAAGAGTAAATGAGACCAGCATGTCTAAGAGATTATTGATCAAAAGCATGTGCAGCTAAGTCACGTCAGAGGGCCCATGGGCAGCATAAAATCTCCGACACCAGGTTAGTCACTAACCACACGACAAGAAGAAGAAAGTCTAAAACAAGTCCTTTTTTCTCAGATTCTTTGTGATTGAAGATGAGTAATTTGATCACACACAACAAGATATTGTTTTTAAGGAAATAAAGAAAGCTAAATCTCTGTTGTTTGTTGAAATTGCAGTTTCTTGCTTATTTTCATTAAGATTTTAGGTACTTATAGTACTACATTGGGCGTAACAAAGCCATCTCCTTTAGTGTAAAATGATTTGCTCAGAAACGACTTTTTTTCGTGGGAAAATTCGCTGTATACGGTAGGGTAGTCCGCGAAGTGACGCCCACATTGTGGTTATGGGAGCATGCAACGGAACAGGCTATCGTGGGACATTCGTTTTAGTTTTAAAAACATTAAAAAAATATGTTGTGACTTTGACCTTCAATCTCTGTAACTAGAAGGTTTCAAAAGCAGTAATAGCCCAGTGGTGTGACCGTCGGATTGCCAGTCATAGGTCTCGACTTCGAACCTAAGCCACGCACCTCTGACTTTTCGGATCCATGTGCATATTGTATGATTATCACTTGCTTAAAATTCGGAGAAGGAAAACATCGTGAGGAAACCAGCATGTGTGAGAGATATATCTTAACAGCATGTGAAGCTTAGTCAGAGGCCCATCGGCAGCATAAAAACTCTGACACCAGGTTAGTCACTAACCACACGAAAGATAGAGATAGAAGGTTCCCAGGAATCCCAGTTAAAGTATAGTACAAAATAATCATAATAACGGCAAGAACAAGTGCCCCTTGGGTTCGTTAAGGGTATTTTTACCACGTTATTCGTCTTACAATCAACTTGTTGCTTGATGACGTCTTCTTGGGACAAATAGCATACGTCATTATATAATCATTAAGAACTCTTTAAAAAAGAAAGTGCGACTGTTAAAGTTGATATTTCTTTGAATGATCTCGTTTATTTCGAAAGAACTAAAAAAGAGGCAATGTTTATGTAAAGTTACTTAATTTGAAAGTACTCTTCCGCTGACAATAGGTAGTTTTGCGAAAGTTGCTTCTGACGCAACGTGCTTATTGTCGCAACATTTCAAGGAAAATTACAGGGTAAAACAAGGAACAAGTTATTTAACACTTAGCTGGTTTCTTTCTAATTTCTCTCTTTTTAGGGTTCCGTATCCAAAGGGCATGGGCATGGGGATGTCTGTCCCTCTGTCATCGGCTGTATCTCATGAACCATGATAGTTACGACACTTGAAATTTTCGCAGATGATGTATTTCTGTTACTGGTATAACAGTGGCTAAATAACACATTAACTTAAATATTTAAGGGAGCTCCCATACAACAGACATGATTTTTTTTGCCGTTTTTATAGATAATGGTACGGAACCCTACGAGCGCGAGTCCGACTGGCACTTGGCCGGTTTTTTATGTAAGAAAAGGTTCCCACCTGCCTACATAAAAAGTCAAAGTTGTGACTTTTACCCTTTTTAGGGTACACAAGGGAATCAACCCATTTACTAAGGCTCCGCTACGTAGACACTTGGACATTTTACAGAGTGGAGGAGAGGAAGTGTTACACTATGGCTATTATGATAAATGTAAATTATGTTAAAATTGAAATGGGATCCCAAACAATGAACGTGTACTTCAGCGTTTTAAGTTGTTAAATATTGTACGGAACCCTTCGTGTGCGAGTCCGACTCTTACTTGGCTGCTTTTTGGTGAATTTTTCGGTTGCTACCAATAGGTATTTTGCTATTTACCGGAATTCGATGTAAAATATTATAAGAAACAAGAACTGCATTTTCAAAATCACTTATAACTGAGTTCTACCTAAGTAAGAACTTCAAACGTATCTGCATTTGAATGCAATCTGAATATAAAACAATTAAGGTCATTACTTCGTAAGTTAATGACCGGGCCACTATTGTATTATCATAAATCGTATTCGGACAACCACATAATAAGCATTGTTCGAAAGATTTTAAGTTACGTCGGATTTATTTCGCTCGTTTGTGGACTTAAATGATAAGGTAATGGTTTATCTATAAAAGATAAGACTGGACGTGTTTAATGCAAAGCCCATGTCTAATCCTGTGCTACAGAATAACTATCGACTAAGTGACGTATTTATCAAAGAATACTTCCGTATAAGGCATAAATGTATATTTTTTCGTTGATATTCATAACCGCCAACAATTTACTAACAATCGCTTACAACCACAAATACACGCCACCATCATAATTTCATATCAATCCGACTCACTAAAATGCTCTCTTGCCGCACTTGCCTCGTTCGTTCCCCTATCGCTTGCTTACAGCGCGTAGCATGTGTGCGTCACGTTGAGCGTCCCGTGCGCGCTCATAACATGGCGGCCGCGCTGCGCAGACGCCGTTTCCGGGAAACGCAACGCGCGCCAACCGACGCGACCGCCATCTTGTTTGGTTGTGCGGTATTTTATGTGAACGCATAGAAATGAGGTTTTGGAATTTTGATTAGTATGAAATATTGTGACATTATTGTAACGTTGTAGTTTTCGCCAATTAATGATTTTTAAGTTAATTTCAGTATGTATATCGATATAAATAAAGAATAGATAAACACCTAAAATCTAAAACTGAAACAAACTCCGATGACGTAGTTTACTTAGCTTAGTTAATTAGTTATAATTACCTATAAAACATTAACCAGGCATTGCAACACGATTAGCTTCATAATTATAATTAACTAATGATGCATAAATAAATAGAGAGAGCCTATTTTACTATTGAATGATGCAATCAAGTAGTATACTACTTAGTTGCAATCATTATAATAGCGCAATCCTGAATAGGTAGGTACTCATAGTACCGTAAAACCCTCTTAAGTTTTAACTGCTAAAAGGGGAGCGAATAACGAGTTGTAGGTCGTGGGTTCGATCTCAAGCAGTCACATTACTTTGTGTAAATTATTTCGTTATTATTATTATTACCACTGCTCTCAATGACTTCTCCCGCTCTGGGTGGAGCGGAAGGGGGTGTCAGACTCTTACTGACTAAAACCCATCCATGTTCATTCCTTAGCCCTTTATGTTCCGGGGTAGCGGTAACCCTTTCGGACAATCCCGCTTAATCACTACTGCTCTTAAAACGGTGAAGGAAAACATCGTGAGGAAAACGAAATTCAAAGATATATTGTGACGTAATTATACCAACGTACACTGGGCATGTGTCCCAGCAGTGGGAATTTGCTGATTATGTTATGGAGGACATTCTACCATACAATTAATTAAAACTCGGGAAATAAGAAAGCACCGCGTAATTTAAATTTAATTAGTGTGGCTTTGTTAATTAAGTAATTGTAATATTATTTTGTAAATGCATGGAATGGAAGGATTTTTTAATTTATTTAATTAACTTAGAAACTTTTACATATGTTAGGTATTGGTTACCAGGCAGTTGGTTTGTGGACATAAGAATTGAGGGTTCAGACTGGCAATTATCTCATGAAACTTTTTAACAGAGTAGGTAGTAGCTACTGACTAATGGTATAGGACATAACAGTTGCTCGACACACTATTGTTAGTCTTTATTACCTACTTAATTTTTTGGTTTCCGTACTAAAATGGTAAAAAGGATTATGGTGCGACTCAGTCTGTCTGTCTCTCCGTCTGTCACAGCTAGATGTCTCAAGAACTACTAATGCTATTAACTTAAAATTTGGAATAGTTTAAGATGACGATTGCCCCACTATTATGCAAATAGAGACTAAAAGGGGTTCCTAAAAATTCATACTAAGGCATGTTAAAGAGCGCTGTTTGCACATTTTCAAACATATTTTTGCGTTTTTTAGGCTGTATAGTTTTCGACTTTTAATGAAAAATGTAAAAGAAACCGTTCCCCCCTTATCATCAAAGTTAATGTACAGAATACAGGAAACATAAAAGATATCTCCAAATAGTACACTTTTTCAGAAATCATCAACGACAGTACGGAACCTTCGGTGCGACAGTCCGACTAGCTGTTGACCGGCTTTTTATTTATTAAATAAAGTCCTCATTGCCGATGTTCTTTAGACTGGTTTGGTGCGTAGTACTTCCAATCAGCGTGCATGTGTAAAACACCATTGACGTGGAGTTGCGGATACCAGCCCGTATTACCAATGGATTGGTGGATTAATGAAAATTTTCAGGCAAAGGCACTGCCTCATGCCTTTGCAGTTGTAACTAGTACTACGTAGTGTCAACTCTGAACAACCCATACCTGTATACACGGTGATTTTTAATTCACTGTAAACCTTTCAGGGCGTGAAAGTACCCATGTTTATGAGCAGCTTTTACTATGAATACAACTCTGAAATATCGAAAAAAATATCGGCTTTTTCATACAAAATGCAAAATTTAATCGATGAAAATGTATGAAACAAAATGATGTTTATTTTTTGTTATTTTATAGTTGGTAGTATAGTGAAAGTTATTTATAATCATAACTAAGTACTCTCATCTTCTGAATAGTTGACAGTGTATTAAATATCACCGTGTATAACATAATTTAACGTACTATATAATTACTGCTAAAAATAAACTCTGTGAATTACCGTGTACTACAATACTGTTATGATAAATAAACATTTTTTTTTCGCTATTGTGAAATCCCACCAGGCACACGCCTTCCAATATTATAATATAACGAAAAATTACTGCTACAACAAAATCTAAGCAAAGTTACCGTCGCGCCAGAGTACACAATACACATGATGTCACATACAAACACCGACGACATTGCGATGTATTAACGTAGCAGCTAGTACGGCGATTGTTTACATAGCTACATTATGTGTTAGGTTAGACAACACTTGGCAAGGTCAGCAGGCTTCAGTACCGCGCTGGAGCTTACCGAAAATAATGAGGACTTAGTAACTACATCAATCAATCATTCTGTCTAACCTTGTCCCAACTACGTTAGGGTCGGCTTTCAGTCTAACCGGATGTCACTGAATACCAGTATTTTACATGGCGCGACTGCCTATCTAATCTCCACAACCCAGTCAGTAACTGGGTATTACGATACTCCCTGGGTAAGACTAGTTGTCATACATTTGGACTGTCAAAGTTCCACGAATGACAGCTGGGACCTATGACTTAACGTGCTTTACGAGGCACGGCGGAGTTTCGGTAAATAAAGATGGTCACCCATCTACGCACTAACTCCGGCAAGTGTAACTTAACCTGGTGGACCCGAGGGACTGTTATTACTGAGCCACTATCTCCTCGAATTTAGTTGCTGCATAGTATTTTTAATTTATTAAATATAAGACTGTCATTCATATCATCAAGATTTGGCTAGTCGATATAATTCATGGGTATTTTAAACTTTGTAGAGTTAGTGGAGCATTTCGCTTATTTTACATCTAGTGGGGACTTAACTAAGACGAAGAAATTTGTAATTAGATTTCCGTGTTTCATGATTACTTCGGATTTTAAATACTAATTTTATACATTGTTAATGTAATGAAGTCATTAGTTTAAGTCTAGTTTGAGGACTGACTCGTTGCTCTAAAGCGTTACTGCTAAAGATGAGGTCCTTCCTGGGTTCGTTTCCCGGGTTGTGTTGTTACGTTTTTTCGTCTGGAATTTCTCAGTAGCAACCCGGGTTTAAAAAACTTTATTTCTCATGAGAACAGTTCACTTAAAATGAGTTCCACAAAACTATCTTTTAAATTAAAAAACAGCTAGAGCGACAAGCTAGGGCTACGGAAGGAACATGGATGGGTTTTAGTCAGTAAGAGTCTGATACTCCCTTCCGCTCCACCCAGAGCGGGACCAGTCATTGGATGATTTCCCAGCCTTAAAAAAAAAAAAAAAAAGGCTGTTGTAATATTGTACTACCTCAAAAAGTATATTTTTTAAACCTAAGCCTTTGGTTTTGGATTTGTGGCAATAGGATCGCCCCCTATTACATGGGACTTATATATTACCTGCGAAATGTGGATGAACTATAGATGCACTGCTGACTAACTCTTCGGAGAATACATATACGATGGGAAAACTAAATCAAGTTTAGTCTACAATAAATTCTAAACGATAGTCAAGAGCTTAATATTGAAAGCTGGCAATGCCAGACGGCTTACCAAATAAAGTTAGTTTATGTCGACGTCTAAGCTTAATTTAACGGCTTCTTGTCTATAAATTGTAGTAATCCCACTAATGGAACCCTGGCATAACTTTGGAATACAGAAGTATACGTATTCAAAGTGCTATGAGATTAAATGATTGGGAAGAGGAAAATGCTTCGTTATTTTTTTTATGTTAATTAATCATAATAAAGCGTCAGGTATATTTGCCTGACACATGCTAAGCTTTTTTTGAGGAGCTCCTGGCTTAGTACTAACATCCGCACAGGTCGATTCAACAGGTTAAGCTACGCTTCCCAGGGTTGGCCGTGGATGGGTGACCAGCTTTACATACCGAGACTTCTCCGCGCCTCGGAAAGCGTTCGTTAAGTCGTTGGTCCCGGCTGTCATTTGTGCATGTTTGACAGTCGTTACGGGTCGTCAAAAGCCCGAAAATCTGACAGCCAGTCTTACCAATACGTATCGTATTGCCCAGTTACTGGGTTGTGGAGGTCAGATAGGCAGTCGCTCCATGTAAAATACTAGTATTTAGCTGCATCCGGTTAGGCTGGAAGCCGACCCCAATATAGCTGGGCAAAGGCTAGGTAGATGATGAAATGCTGAGCTTTTTTTTTGACAGTTGGAAACCATCGAGTGACCCCTCCCGCTCTGGGTTTAGCGTAAGAGAGTGTCAGGCTCTTACTGACTAAAACCTATCCATGTTCCTTCCTCAGCCCTTTATGTTCCGAGGTAGCGGTAACCCTTTCGGACAATCCCGCTGACACATGCTGACCTGGACTCCCATTTGGTGCAACCTTGAGACGCTTAACGCACCTTGTGTATTCGTAGCTTGGTTTGCAGTATGTCATGGTGTCACTATATTTCTTTGAGCAGGATGCGCCGCCCGCGAAATTAAAATTTTAATAGGTTCTTGCAATTTGCAGGTCAGTGTCAGGTTGTGAAGTACGCATTCTAAATTAAAAAATGAACCTTATTCTTTTGTAATAAAGTTGGAAAACTATCAAAGAAATTAGACAGATTGGGGTAACTTGATGTGCTGGCCTCAATCAATCAATCAATCAAATCATTTATTCTGTAAAACATAGGTTAATTTCCAGATAGTAATTATGGTTAGACAACATGCTCACTATGTTTTGCCAAGAGATGGCGTACAAAATTAGGTTATAACAAACAAATAATAAGAATCAATTAATAATTTCGAATACAATCAGATTACAATAAAAAATAAAAATGGGTATGTCAATGAATTAGTAAAATGTCACAATTTAAAACGTATATTAATAATTAGTCAAAGTATTATGTCACATTAATAATGGGTTCATTACAAAATTATTAGTATTCATTAATTAGCAAGTCGGATCTTCGTATCTCCGTTTGTCAGCAATAAACTCTGCGATAGAGTAGTAGCATCTATCTAGGAGGAATTTAAATAAGTACTTTTTAAAGGAAACCAGACACTCTTTATTCCTAATAGCTACGGGTATGCTATTGTATATTTTAGAGGTCATACCGAGCACACTTTTACCAAAAAATGCCGTTTTATGAGGGTCAGTACGAATGACATTCTGGCAGCGTCGTGAACGTAGGGTCTCAAATAAATGGAAGTTATAGCGTACAAATACTCCCATTTCATAAATGTACATAGACGGCAAAGTAAGTAGGTTTAGTTCTTTAAACAACGGCTTGCAACTATCGGTCGAGTGTAGTTTAGTAAACGATCGTAAACATTTCTTCTGAGCCTTAAAAGCAATCTCCCTATCTGTAGAGTTGCCCCAGAAAATAATGCCGTACCTAATACTAGATGCCATAAGCGTTGTAGCCTCTGTTCTATTCTAACCAAATAATCGATAAAACAATTTAAAACATGTTTATAAGATCTTATGATGCGTACAGACCCAGGCATGTTTATCAAATGGCACCATGCTAAAAGCTAAGAAAACATCTGAAAAAATATCTACTGCTCCAATAGATAAATCAATCATTGAATTAAGAAATAACATCACGCTGTGTTTCCCTGCAGGGTTAGGCAGGGGTGTACACATAGTAAACCCACTCCCCAGTTATGTTTAAGTCCCATGTACTAGGGGGCAAGACAATTGCCAGTAACCAAGCACAAATCTAGACTCAGGGCTGCTACTGAGAAATTCGTAAAGGAAATATTCCAAAAAACCTTGCCCGAACTGGGTATCGAATTCAGAACTTCATGCTTATTTTTTTACATTTATGAACAATGTCACATCAATGTCATGTCTAATGTCATAATATGATGTTAAAACCATAAATACATATGTGACTAAGTTTAAATACCTTGGGCATTTTCTTACCGACGACCTCAGTGACCATGTTGACATTGAACGGGAGCGTAGGGCTCTGGCGGTCAGGGGTAATATGTTGGCGCGAAGATTTGCTCGGTGCACTGACCAAGTAAAAATAACGCTTTTTAAAGCTTATTGTCAGAGTTTTTACACCGCTAATCTTTGGGTCAAGTACTCGAAAAGATCGCTGGATGTCCTACGCGTCCAATATAATAATGTTTTTAGGATGCTGTTGCGATTGCCTCGTTTCTGTAGTGCCTCAGAAATGTTTGCAGTAAACCATACCGATGGTTTTCATGCTATCATCCGCAAGAAAACGGCCTCGCTCCTGAACAGAATACGGGGCAGTCATAACAGCATTTTGAAAGCCGTGGCGGCCGATACTTCCTCCACCATAATAAGGCAATTTGTAAGAAGACTTATACCCTAATATGTCTAGTTGTTGCCCTAGTTGCAGGGCTGGGGTGGTCTTCTCATTAATTGGTCTTTAGTTAAGTTACTAATAATAGTTTTTAAATACAAACCTGTTACTAACAATGTATGGATCTCATGGTTATCCGAAATAAAATGATTTATTATTATAAATACATTAAGAAGAACAAAATATGAGTAAGATAGCATAAAATCTCAGATTTGATTTCTGAACTGCCAACTAGTAATTCATTGATCAATTGACACTAATTAAAAATGTCTGAAATCGATTCAGTAGTCGTTTGTGAACAAATAACCTAACATTGTATAGATAGGTTATGTTAAAACACACACATACATACCTTGACCTTTTGTTTTTCTCTTAAGCGCTACTTTTCCATTCTATTATGTGCCCTGACGTCACCAACAAAGCGTATATTTTCCGGGAACATTGCATGATGCATGAATACCAGGAATCTGAATCACTAGCATATTTTCGCCAAACATCTGAAGGCTTACGGCGAACTATGACTCATGGGATTTTTGTAGCAAATCGCGTTGTTTTGTGCTGTCATCGATTATGGATGTGTTGTGTTTTAGAAGCTTAGAACTGATTTCACCAATAAAACTGAACAGATCAGCACATTTATACCTGGTTCACGATCTGTCAGTTTCAATATTCCATAACAATAATGACACTGATAGATCGTGATCTGGGCTTAGATGTGATTCTTCTGTAATATACGTTTCGTTGGTGAAATTCGACTTCAGTAAGTTCATGATTGTGCCCGGTTGATGCTAATAGACTGACCTCCATGGGACTTAAACGTAACTGGTGAAATGTAAGTGTGCTATAGGTACACCTCTGCCAAACTCTATGGAAAAACATGGCGTGATATATGATATTATAAATTTCTTATCCTCCTCCCTAGTTTACCCTCTCGGCGTATGCTGTCGATGGGAAATACTGGTATAGCTCCACGAATATTTGTTTGTGCAACTTTGGTATAGACCAAAGTGAGTGAGTGAGTCATAGGACTTTCGGCAATTTACAACTGGGTAACCATGTACATAAATATGAATACAATACATAGAAATAACCAGCATTGTTTTTATGTTATTGCTTACGTCAGAGACGTTAAAGTTTTATGATAGTTTACAGTTTAACTCGCGACCTCGCTGCGTGAGCAGTTTATCAATTTGTTCTCTCGTATTAACGAACGGACTATAGACTAGCTCAAGCCCTGGTTCAAATTTATTAGCCAGTGTGCAAGGTAGCGAGGTTGACTACAAAGATTGCATCATATTGGTCTCGTAGGTCTAGTCGTCGGAACTGCTACTGTAGAGTATGAGTTCTTGGTTTTGATTCTCAGGTCGGGCAAAATGATATTAAGTTTTCCATCGGGAATTTCTTAATAGCAGCCCGATGTTTGGATTTGAGACCGGTTGGTCGCAAGTCGCAATAAGCTTGCCGGCTATTACATAGGACTTAAACATAACTAGCAAAATGTAGGTGTATTGGTTCTGCCTAATCCTTCAAGGATTACAGGCGTGATGTTTCTGTTATGATATACATTTACCAAAGAGTCGCTTCCTGTGCTGGCGGAGGCTATAGACATTTTAAATCCTAGCTTAGTTAATTAAACAAATCGGGAAGCCCATAAGAAAACGTGATAAACAACCATAAACGTCTATTGTTTAAAACAATTTCAATAACACGAGGAACAGTGTGATCTTGTCGCTTATCTCTCACTTATCGGATGCTACACGTGACGCGACTGACTTATCTTATGTGTAATGGCGTCGTAACATATGCCGTGCCTACGTACATTGTAATTTGTGGAGCTCTTTGTGAGATGTCGCACCAAATCTATTTAACGTATAGCACGTGTCTATGAGCTTACTTATATATATATTTACTTAATTATATAAATATATATCAGTAATAAGTAATATAATTATGATGATATTATATGCTAGCTGACCCGACAGACGTTGTCCTATCTTAACTATGATACCTGCCCTACCTACCTAATCACTTAGGGGTATGTAAAATAGATAGTAGCCAATTCTCAGACCTACTTGTATATGACTTTCATATAAATCGGTCAAGCCGTTTCGAAGGAGTATGGTAACTAACATTATGACACGAGAATTTTATATATAAGAAGAAGATATATATCATTTTTGTAGCAAAAATCTTCAACAGCACACCACAACGAACTTAGACCAGACAGCACAATAAGTGTTAGTCAGTGGTGCCATTCGTTAAAAATAGTTTACGGACTAATTCGAAATTATTTTAATTACCTCTTGATCTACGTATTAAGAAACTAGAAAATTCTCATCGTCAATCGTTTTTCACGTGTTATGTTTACCTTTACACGCTACGAAAGGAAGAAGGACTAGAAAACTCTGATTTGATAAAGGAATTAACATTCCAGTTAATTGGCGTGCGGATAGATAAAATAATCTGATGATAGTTGACAGCTATCGTAGTATCCGATGGATTTCGTTACCTAAAGTGGTTTGTCGGTAGACCATCTGCTCTTGCGACCTAAATATAAGATGTCAAGGTTCATATTACCATAATAAATCAACCTTAACGTAGCTGCTTTAGTAGGTTGTCATCATTCTGAACATTTCGAATGGAAAGCGTAGGGCTCCAAGTAGCTTTCGCCAGTGGCCTGTTAGGGCAGAAGCTTGCCAGGTCGGGATTGTCCGAAAGGGTTACCGCTACCCTGGAACATAAACTCTAAGGAAGGGACATGGATGGGTTTTAGTCAGTAAGAGTCGGACACTCCCTTCCACTCCACCCAGAGAGGGAGGGAGTCATTTGATGATTTCCCACCCTCAAAAAAAAGGGTTCGAAGTAATGAGACCATGGTGTAATTATCAAAAAAAAATTTGTTTTTTTATTTTACTTCGATGTTCCTTTGATTATCATTTGTGACTCCGAGGTACAGTTTACCTAAATCCAGCATTGCACATGTAAGCCGGCGCGCTCTTTGTGCTTGGAGGCTATTATTTAGTTTTGTTTTTTATTTTTATTTAAGCTTTAGTTTGTTTGTATTTGAGCTTGAGAGTTTTCAATATTTTTATTGGTATAACGGCATGATTTCCTTTCATGTGTTGTTTCAAAATATTTATTACTTCTATACTATTTACAGTATAATTATATTCAAGTTCTTCCAACTTAACAGATTGTTGTGTTGCTGGGGAGTTTGTTGCGCCACTTCTTCGTACCTAAAGTTGTGAAGGGTGGGCGTTTAGGGGGACTGTGTTATGTAATTTTGACGTCCAAAATATATTGATTTTCAGCCTAGTTTGATTATATGACTTTTGATTAAAAGAACGTGTGCAGAATGAGAAATTCCCGGGTTAGGCAAAGTGTTATTGGGTTTTTCATTCTGGAAATTCTCAGTAGCAGTCTTGAGTCTGGATTTGTGCTCAGTACATGGCAATAGGGTCGCCCCCTATTACATAAGACTCCAATACAACTGGAAAAATGTGGGTGTGCTTCTTCTTCTTCGTGTGGTTAATGACTAACCTGGTGTCAGTTTTAATGCTGCCCATGGGCCTCCGACTTACCATCACATGCTGTTGAGAAATATCTCTCGGGCATGTCGGTTTCCACACGATGTTTTCCTTCACCGATTTTAAGCAAGTGATAATTATACAATACGCACATGAATCCGAAAAATCAGAGGTGCGTGCCTTGGGTTCGAACTCGAGACCTATGACTTGGCGGTCACACCACTAGGCCATCACTGCTAATTCACTAATATTGGGTGTGCTGTAGGTACCCCTCTGCCTGACCCTCCCTGAATTACAGGCGTTATGTTAAGTTATATATTTGCCTAAGTGTCGTTTCTTGTGGAAGATTAATCATTAGATATGGGTTAGAGTAAATTGCTTGCTTAACTATATATCTATATATATAAAAGAAAGTCGGGTTTGTTCCCTCCATTATAACTCGAGATCTGCTGGACCAATTTTCATGGTTTTTGTTTCGTTGGATTTGTCTCCGCCCTGAATAGCAGAATACATTTTATTTTTATTTATTTTTAGGTAGGGTAGGTAGGTAGGTAGGGTAGGGTAGGTAGGTAGGGTAGGTAGGGTAGGTAGGGTGGGTAGGTAGGGTAGGTAGGTAGGGTAGGTAGGTAGGGTAGGTAGGTAGGTAGGTAGGGTAGGTAGGTAGGTAGGTAGGGTCGGTAGGGTGGGTAGGTAGGGTAGCTAGAGTAGGTAGGGTAGGTAGGGTAGGTAGGGTAGGTAGGGTAGGTAGGGTAGGTAGGGTAGGTATCACAGTTAAGACAGGACAACGTCTGTCGGGTCAGCTAGTCTAATATAAAATGAAATTTTATAGTGAAAATTAGAGAGATAAGTTATTTACAATGATTACTTTCGTAGCACCAATCCCCCTACGAAAATGCTACAAATTTTATAAGCTTTGGTTGTATTATTATTACATTGTGTTTTAATATACCTATGTTTTCAAAATAATTTTGTAAAATAATCCAAATTTAAAAAAAATATTTTTAAAATAAAATATAGTAAACTTTAATTGGCATTATTCTCTATTCCCTTACAATTAAATCAATAACCCATATAACAGAAAAATACATAATATTATACAAATATACATAATATTATTATGTATAAGTAGTACATATTCCATTTCGTAGCACGTCTGGTGCTACGAATTTGCTACGCGCTACGAGGTCACTGATCGATCGGAAAACAGACAACAAAGTCCAGAATCCATTTTTCTACATACCAAAGCCTGCTTTCTGTTTACTTTAGTCATATTAATATATTTAGAACCTTACACCGATGCAATAAGACTCAAAATTATGTACTGTATAGTGAAAGAAATTTTTACCGGGCAATATTTTGCGTATCTTTTAGAATATGAGAGGTATGTTTCATTACGCTCTACCCAGAGGCAATAATATTTGTCCTCATTAATTAAGTGACATTTTTTAATTTTGAGCTTCCTCATTTTATAAGCCTTGAAGTCGCTATGCATATTAAAAACATAGTTGATGATATTCTTGTAATAGTAATTGTCCATTATAAGTTGAGCTGCATATTGTAGTCATATGTTTCGTTCAATGATTCAACTTTAACTGGATACCTAACTAAAACTGAATATGGATTTTATAGCAATTTCAATACGTGACCGAGTATTTTAATGGTAATCGGTAAAATTATAAATTCGAAAGTAACTCTGTCTGTCTGTATGTTATTTTTTCATTTCTAAACCACTGAAGGGATTTCGATAAAATTTGGCAGAGAGATAGATTGCATCCCGGGGAAGGACATTGGTTTTTTGTCTCAAAAATATCTCCCGATATTGCGATATAACTGAACACCACGCGGATGAAGTCGCGGACAAAATCTGGTCAGCTACAAATTATTTAGACGAAGTATTTTTTTCAAACTAAACTTATATAATATTAGTGTTTTAAATAATTATCTTGTTTTTATTCTTATAATAAAAAGAAGAGATATTGGGTTTATCAATTTATTAGTTCGGAGACCTGTTATAATAGGTATTTATGTAGACTAGTTCTAGACTGCTTCGTTGGTCTAGTAGTCACAACGCTACTGTTGCGCATGAGGTTCTGGGTTTGATTCCCGGGTCGGGCACATTTTTATTCAGTTTTTGATCTGGAATTTCTTAGCAGCAGCTTCGGATTGGTGCTTGCCCCCTATTACATCGGACTTAAACATAACTGGCCAAATGTAGGTGTGCTATAGGTACACTTCTGCCTAATCCCTATAGGATCTCAGGCATGATGTTGACTCGTAGCATATTAAAAATAACTACCTGACTGAGTATATTGGAAAATTTTGAATAGGTATTTACAGAGGCCAGCACATCAAGTTACCACAATCTGTCAAATTTCTTTGATAGTATTTCAACTTTATTCCAAAGACATAAGGTTCATTTTCAATTGAGACATTTTGACAGTTAGGGATAGCTTGATGTGCTGGCGTCTGTACCTCAATAACCCTGTCGAAGACAGAAGACCAGTGTCCCAGCAGTATACCCAAGCCACGTGACGACTCCCGGCCACCGTAGGCGCGGGCCTGCGGACGGTGAGTAATGGGTGACTCACCGTCCGATCAGAACCAGACCCGTGCCGTGCGGCGCGTATATGTTCCACGCGCGCCTCAAAGAGATGTCAGCATATGAAGGGGCCCCTCAGGGCCAAGCCTGCCGGGTAAGCGGGATTGTCCGAAAGGGTTACCGCTACCCCGGAACATAAAGGGCTACGGAAGGAACATGGATGGGTTTTAGTCAGTAAGAGTCTGACACTCCCTCCCGCTCCACCCAGAGCGGGAGCAGTCATTGGATGATTTCCCAGCCTTAAAAAAAAAAAAAAAAAGCAGTATACCCAGGAATATTATAGGCTGATTGTGCCACTTAAAACCGTGCCAATATTATATAAAAACACATTGAAAGCGGATTAAGATAACGTTTATCAGTGATTATTTTAGATACTGAGCTTGCACGTTTTGTAGATTGATACGATGCAAGATTATTTGTAATAATTCTACTTATCGCACTTTGGGAACGCATTCGCATACGCATTTCCTTCAAAGGTTAATTTTCAGTCAAGTTACCCTAGTAAGTTCTACTGGTACAGGCCTTCTCTCTTCGAGAGGTAGTGGGCTGTAAAGATTATTCGTTTAATTTATTTACATAGATTTTAGGTAAAATAATTATAAGATTACACTAAAATGGCTGATTCTTGCACCTTATATAGCATAAAAACATGAAAACATTATTTACAAAAACGAAGTTAAACAGTCACGATAGAGGTTATAGCTTAATTTTTGTAAACATATTTGCTGTGCATTTGATGCATTTTGGCTTAACAATGGTTTAATGCATTTTTCCTTAAGATGAATGCGCCAAGATAGCCCGCGAAATTCAATTTTTCTTACGTTTTTTAAAATTTGCAGGGGAGTAAGAACGTATATAGGAGTAGAACTGTAAACATTAAGTTAATACTACGGTGTGGAATGAATATTCATCAAATTATGACTTTGGGGGGCAATTCTAACTAAGAGAGTTATCTTGATAAGTGTATTGATTATTATAATTCTGCAAATACTTAATTGTTACAGCCGTAACAATTAAGCAAATTAATAAGCAAAATAATTATATTGAGCAAATCATGGTTTGATCAATATATTTCTTTTTTTGTGGTTCGGAAATCATTAAATGACCCCTCTCGCTCTGGGTGGAGCGGAAGCGAGTGTCAGACTCTTACTGACTAAAACCCATCCATGTTAATTTCTTAGCCCTTTATGTTCCGGGGTACCGGTAACCCTTTAGGACAATCCCGCTGATTCAATATACAACCTGACACTGATCTTCAAATTGCAAAACACGTATGAAAATTTGAATTTCGCCGGCTATATTTACGTACGATGTGCCAATTTTAGTATTATGTATGTATTGATGCCAGTAATAATAATATCCTTGGACATTTCACACAACGCCATATCGTCCCAAGCTAAGCAACCTAATGCTTGTGTAATGGTAACGAGATGGCTGATAGACTACTTATATAATTATTATTTTTTTTTTTAAATACATACATATTATTGATAGAAAAACACCCAGAGTCGTAACAAATACTTGCAGGTCGTACAAATATTTGTTCCGTGCGGGAATCGAACCCGCGACATAGTGCGCAGAAGTCAATCGCTCAACCACTGCGCCAACCGTGTCGTCACTGATCTCATCTTGAGAGAGTGCGGTGTGTGGGAAGAGAAGATATTCCCCACCCGAATCTGATTCGATGATTGACCACTTCCTCGAAGCTGGACCTGGCAACTGGTGTCTGGTAAAAGTTTACTTTGTAAGTATTAACTACATAAAATACATGTTAACGTTATGATCCGCAGTGCAATATCCAAATTGATTTAAGAGATTTGCAAAAAAAAGACAGCATAAAAAAATCATTTATTCTTTTTAAAGAATGTGCTACCTTATTATTACATGCAAAATATTTAATTTGTTCTATTTTACAATTGTAAAAAGAAGCTCGGGGTACGATCGCAATTGACTGATTAACCCCGTCATGACTTGTTTTTTTTTTTTAATCAGTCACAATACTTTGCTAACTAAAGAGACAATAGATTCTTTGAAACCAACAGGAATCTTCCATCATTCCAACAGGCACAATTTTTGGAAGGAGGGGATCCCTGGTCCACTCACACAACACCCAGTGCGAGTGCGGTGCTTCTGATTAAATCATGCCCACCTGCTGGAGTGTCCTAAGTGCCCGTTCACCTGCACCTCGGATGACCTAAGCCATTGATACCGCGATCAATGTTCTGGACTCAATCAGTATAAGGTGTTAAAAAATTATGAGCTGTTCCATACATTTTATTGAGTTACGTGTGCATAAATGTATGGAACAGCTCATATTTTTTCACGATTTCAGGGTTCATCCCATTGTAAAAGTTGTTCGTAACGATGAGTACAATGCTCTCACGAAATTCTTAGAGTATTTTTTTTTAACACCTTATAATATAATAACATCGAGGTTGGATACTATCGACACGAAAAAAATAAGAACATACCTATTCTAATCAAAAAATAAATTTAAATTCTAATAGAAATGGCTGGATGGTTTCAATCCTGTCCATAGAAAACAGTATTAAAACCATCCAGCCAGTTTTTTTTCTCGTTACAAAAATTAAACAGAAATGTGATCGAAATATTCCGTTCTTAATTCAAAATTGAGAACTAAACTCGGTACTAAATAGTCAGTTTGAAAAAAATTCTAACAAAGTTCTCCAACTTACGAAGGTAAAATCCTTTTTCGGTTCTATAAAATTGCCTCGTGTTTCAGGAAAATTTCTGAATCATAATTTGTGTCTGTGGCCTTCTATAAGCCCTCTTAATGCTATTTGTTTACCTGGCAACAGATTACCAATTCAAAATGTTAACAGACAGCCAGGGCAAAGTATAACCGATCGATTCAATCCATCGCTGTCAACATTTTAATTGGTTTAGTCAAAATGAATAAATAATAATTTTAAAGTCAAATCTAATTAATCTAAAATGCTAAACTAATAATATAATAAAGATGTCAAATTGTTTGATTGCAGAAATTCTTTTACGGATAGGAAGCTACACATAGTACCTACCGAGTGTCATAGGATATGTTTATTGTTAAAACAATTTTTTTCACGCGGTAGTTCAGAAGCTGTTATAATAACGTAAAATGAATATGTCAGAATTTTTGAGTGACATATTATTTTATTCTTTGTTTTAGCTTCACATACTTCTTCTTCTTCTCCATACGAAATTACCTTTTGGAAGGGGCGACTAGAATCAATTGTATTTCTTGTTCATTTTGACGTTCAAAAAAGCCTTTCTTGTGCCTATTTGAAATACATTAGCACATATGTGAGTACTATGTACCTACTATAAAGCGACCAATCTCTGGGTGCGTCTTTCATTGACTTGAATATGCCCTGGCGGCTGAGAGTATGCCATGCTCACTTTAATGTCTCGCTGATGGTGGCGTGTGTGTTGGATCATTTAGCTCCCTTCAAAATGGTTGAGCTGAATGGTGCTAATATATGCGTCATGTTCGTGAACGGGCGCTGGTCATCTCTTAGCGGCTAAGGCTTGTTTTAATTTAATTATTGATTAGGTTTTACATATTTTATATCTGATGCTTTTAACGTTCTGCATCGTTCTCACATGTATAATATTAATATGAACTATGTAACAAATATTTTGTAACCATATTTTGTTTAAAAGAGTGTCCATGGAGTTTCTTGCCCGTTCTTCTCCATAGGTACCTACTCCTTTGGAATGGGCAACTAGCTTCATTTCTCGGACTGACCGAAACCTTGACAATTCAAAAGTGCCTGTAATTGGTTTATTTGAAATAAATACTTTGAGTTTGAGTTTGAGTTTGAATAAATGATTTGACTTTGACTTTGACATATATTAAATGATTTGACTTTGACATATAGGTAAGTAACTTATTTTTACTTTTGCATATTAAGTGTGGATTTCACCAATGAAACTAAACGCGATCAATACTTCTAAAACTCGTTCAAGAGCTGTCAGTTTCAATATTCCAATTCCACAGAAAATAAAGACACTGAGTAAACGTGGTTTATGATCTGATCGCGTTCAGTTTCATTGGTGAAATTAGTACTAAATAGGGGAATTTATGTTTCGACCGAGCGAGATTTTAGAACATACTTTTAAGTACAACATATTTTTGCTCCATTTTTTCAATCTCATGTTTAGTTAGTATAAAACTACTTAAAGAATACTAACATAACATCACGCTATGAACCCCGAAAGGTTATGTAGTACCTACCACTATTAAGTATCATATTTAGCCAGTAATATTTAGGTTTAATGTAACAGGGGGGTATCTATGACTTATTATTAATAAATTATGCAAATAGTCAAGATCAATAGTAAAAAAAATTGCGGCAGGTACAAAAAATACCTCCTAAAGAACTATCGAGCGCCTTCCGTTCAAGTTATTTAGTACATAATCCTTATGTACTGTTTCCGTACGTCACGGCCGCATCGCGTCGTCGTCATGCGCACTACAGCGATCGATTCGACCTCACTGTACACTAATGTATATTCTATTCAAGACTTTATATTTTAATCATTGAGGGTTTAAGCTATTTTTTTTCTTATGTAATGAGAAAGTGTTCTTTTTTGATCGATTCATGAATTTGAAATTTGTATTCTTGTTTGTTTTTCTTTAAGATTTATTTTTATAGGATAAAAGAATTGGTCAATTTCGTGATATTGTTTTAAAAGAGTTTTAAGTTTAAGTAAGAACTTCTTTTGAAGTTCTAATAAAGGGTATGAACTTAGTAGAAACATAGATTAAATTAAATTTAATGCTTTATTGTTTAGATACATTCCATAAATCTAACTTATTACTTACGTTTTCTTGTGTTCGATCTTTAATACAAAAGTACCTTATAATTGATTTTTATTTTGATCTTATATCGATTAATTGTTAGGTAGAATACAATTTAGTTCATCATCCACAATTTCAGCCGACTTGAATATACATAAATATTACATCTCGTCTGTATTCCTAAAGGGTTAGGGTGCACCTGTAGTACTCTTTTCATAGTACACCTACATTTCGCCTAACGGGAGGCGAGCCTTACTGCCATCAACCAGGCACAAATCCAGACTCCGAGAACCCAATAACACTATGCTCGACCGGGGAACCAAACCCAGGTCCTCATGCTCAGCCAGCAGCACTCACTACTATACAAACGAGGCAGTAAATCTACCTTCATTAAAATTAGTTATTTTTCATTAGGTATTGGTAGTTGGCTAGTGGTGTGACCGTCGGACTGCTAAGTCATAGGTCTCGAGTTCGAACCCAAGACCTCTGATTTTACGGATTCATGTGCGTATTGATTATCAGTTGCTTCAAAATCGGTGAAGGAAAACATCGTGAGGAAACCAGCATGTCTGCGAGATATTTCTCAACAGCATGTGAAGCTCAGTGAAAGGCCCATGGGCAGCTTAAAACTCTGACACCAGGTTAGTCACTCACCACACGAAAAGAAGAAGAATAAGGCATTGGTAAAAGTGAATTGCTTGCTTATCTAATATTAAACGAAATTTCATCGTGCAAAGTAGGAAAAATGAAAGTCATAGGATAATTTAGATTTAAAACAAAAATATTGTGTTAGTACAGAAACTGAAGGATCAAACCGCGGTTGCTGGTAGGTGTTAGGTACTGCCCAGTAGACACCTACGTGAACCATTGTTTCGTGCGTCATAAAATGTGTTTATAGCAATTTTCCTTTACAGCCATGAGTTGTAATGAGTTGTAGTACCTATTAAGTCATTGACTGCCACAGCAGTGCTTTAATTATTTAACACTCACTTACTTTAAGAAAACACCAAATTGATATTGCTAATCGTTTCGTTTTTAAGCCATTACTTGACCATATGCAACATGGTTTGATACTACTGAAATCGCAGTAATCAGTTTATACATTAAATTTCTTTTTTCCAATAACTCTAACTAGGGTATGAATGAGACCATATCAAAGAATAAAGTGGCATACTTATATGAATTATTTTCAATTATTATTTTTCTTGCGTTTTCATGTTTCATACAAAGTAATTCGCCAATGACGATCACGATTATTAATGTAAAACATTGTGACAGCGTCGCATTTTTTTAGCTTTAAATGAATTACTCGTATTTATTCCTGAACATCGAGATAAATTAATACAGATTGATAATATCTTCGAAACAATGCATTTTTGGACGATATATTCTAAGACTTCTTGTATTATTTTACTTGTAGAATGTAAGCCTAGAGTTATAGGATACAAAAAACCATTTTGTATAAAATAAAGTGAATATATCGTAGGAAAGACTCGGTACGTATAGGTATACCTTTAATATTGAACGAGAAATGGGCGTTCCGAATCGCGCTCGCAAACATTCGATCATCATTCCATATGTATTACTTTGCAGAATTACTTTGACATTCTCCCGAATAGGCAATGATTATATCCATCCTTTTTTGGTAAACAAACTGGTGCGTTCTCATAGAATATATCCATGTAATATCAATACATCTTGCGTTTTGTATTACCTCGTTGGACTAGTGGTTGCAAGCGCGATTGCTGAGCGTATGTGGGGAGAGTATTAGGTTATACTCCTTGTTTAAGCAATGTGTTTGAATTTTCGGTTCTAGGACATGCTAGTTTCGTCACGATGTTTTCCTTCACCGTTATAAGAGCAGGTGACATCCGCCAACTCGCACTAAGCCCGCGTGGTGAATTATGGCCCGCTCCCTCTCTTAGAGATGAGCCCTGCGTCCCAGCAGTGGGCACATTATAGGATGATTATGTGGACAAAGTGTTATTGGATTTTGCTTGCCATTAGGACAAACAACTTGAACTCGGAAAGCACTTATTAGCCTAACTTATAAATTATCCATAGTTTTCGTAGATTAGATTCCTTTTTTATATATTTTTTTTTATTATTGTTTTAATTAAACAAGTTTATAGTTAATACCAACAATGTATGGAAGAGCGGAGTCTCCTAATACAGGCTTTATTAGCTTAAAAGGGGGCTCCAATCACTACCTAGTAATGTAAGAAAACTTGTTAAAACTAATAAACATTTTTTCATTTTTTTTTTCATTAGGAGATGAACACTAGCAAGTTGTATTCTAGAGTCTGGATTAGTGATTATGTACTTCATCATTATCACCATTTCAGCCGATAGACGTCCACTGTTGGACATAGCACCGGCACTTCGACCGGTTCTGTGTTTTACTAATGGCAACTAGGCTCGCCCCTTAGTACTGGCGAAATATGAGTTTTAAAAACACCTCTGCCAGCCCCTTCGGAAAAATCAGGCGTAATATTACGTAACGTCAGTATTTTCGAAATAAAAATGTTATACATATTAAGCTTTACTTTGTTTACGTATGGATCGTTTCCAGTCCATCGCATATCTAAAAGGAGGATTCGTAACAGCAACCCTCTTCTCAGTCGATATTATTTTATTTACGGCCTGTGGGGACCTCAGGTAGCCACGCAACTGGTTCAGGCCGTGTTGTTGTTTTTTAGATTTACATAAAATTGAAGGTTTATTAAAATAACGCAGGTATACGTAGCTTTTACGAATTTTTCCTTCTTGCAATATCTTATTTTGATTGAGTTTGGTTTAGGTGAAGCTATTTCAAATGTTGCTCTGTAATATTTTTAATTAATATACTGTAGACTGTTTATTTATAATTTCTTTTTTATTTGCATGTCTGGTTGTTAAGTTGTATCGTGTAAAACATCATGTGATTTTGAACTGTAAGCGCACATTACATTAGATGTACAATTTGTTATAGGTGAAAATGTTGTGGGTTATACATTTACTCACTCGAAGCTCAAATTTTAACCGTTTATTTTCCCAAATAAATAAAATTAAAAAAGAGCTTCGCTTGGCTGAACTAGGCTTATTTTTAAGCCTTAAACTTGTACGAGGTGTAGGTAATTTGAATAATTGAAACCTTTTAAGGGGTCATTGTACTCTTTTTTTTTTGTTTTCGTGATATCTGGGATGGTAATAAAGATTTTTTTTTATAACGTAGAGATGATCATTTTAGTTATTTTAATATCACACCTTGTAGAGGCTGAAACATATAATTTGTTGAACCCACTTTTGAAAGCCAACAATGATTAAATCAGATAGAGATAAGATGAAGTAGAAAATGAAATATTGTCGCGCCATCGACACGAAGAAGTACCTACAATGCAACAGTATCTAGATATTTTACTACTTTTTTTTAACAATCCCGTACTGTCTCACTGTAGGGCAAAGGCCTCCGTACTCTCCTCCCACTTGCCGACTGTTTTGAATGTAAAGAAAAACACTATTTTATTTCCAACATACAAAGAGGGAAATGAAAAAATACGAGACTGCAGCCACTTTTCACAATATATGGTTCATACTCATTCATCATTAAAACGACGCAAAGTGCTACTTTGTAGCATTGTTTGTATTCCCGGTGTGCGAGCAGGAAATATAAATATGCAGTGTTTTTGCAACACAGCCAATAATATGGCCAGCTAATAATAGAATGAACTCCACCAACCTTGCAGGCATGTGGATAAAGTATATTATGCAGCGAATTACGAATTAGGTATTGAAGAAATGTAGAAATACATTACACGCAGAAATATAAATGATCAGTTTTTCTTACGAAATAAGACAGACCCAAGAGCCTGCCATTTTTTTTCAGGGTGGGAAATCATCCAATGACTTCTCCCGCTACGGGTGGAGCAGAAGGGAGTGTCAGACTCTTACTGACTAAAACCCATCCATGTTCCTTCCTTAGCCGTTTATGTTCCGGGGTAGCGGTAACCTTTTCGGACAATCCCGCTTAAGAACCTGCCTAAGGTCAATACAGCACACGACCTTGTGGAAGACAAATCTTCGACCGGATTAAATCTTGAACAGTTTTTTCACCCAATAGTAGATAAGCAGAAACCAGGTCAGTATTTATAAATACTTAAACGAAGTCGTAGCACGTAGCGATCTTTGAGAGGATTTTAATTCAAAATGTAATGAACCATTAAACGAAGACTTACAGTTCTGTGTGGAATCCGGAAATGAAAAGTCATTTGTCTTTACTCCTCACTCATAATATATCGAGTATCGCAAGGCACCGAGAATGGACAATTGAGTCTTCCATTCTTCCTCTTCTTTCGTGTGGTTAGTGACTAACCTGGTGTCAGTTTTATGCTGCCCGTGGGCCTCTGACTTAGCTTCACATGCTGTTGAGAAATATCTCTCAGACATGCTGGTTGCCTCACGATGTTTTCCTTCACCGATTTTTAAGCAAGTGATAATTATACCATACGCACATGAATCCGTAAAATCAGAGGTGCGTGCCTTGAGTTCGATCTCGAGACCTATGACTTGGCAGTCCGACGGTCGCACCACTAGGCTATCACTGCTTCCATTCTGCTTAGAACATTGCCACGCGTTGTGCTTATATGAAACTTGTATACGCATTAGACGATTGGGAAACACTTTCATTGTGGGTATTTTTGTAGAGTGGAACGCCTTGAGTCACTGACCACAGAGAACAGTGGGCTCTACGGTCCCTGCTACAGCCCAACCGCTTATCTAAGACCATCCCTGAGGTAGCTGTGCTCAATTAAGGAGCACGCGCCAGGGTACCCCGAAAGGGTTACCGCTAGCCCGGAACATAAAGGGCTATGGAAGGAACATGGATAGTTTTTAGTCAGTAAGAGTCTGACACTCCCTCCGGTCCACCCAGAGCGGGAGAAGTCATTTGATGATTTCTCAAACTCAAAAACAAAAAAAAAAGGTTAGTCCGCGAAATTCAAACTCTCATAGTTTTTTTTACAATTTGCAGGTCAGTGTTAGGTTGTATGTTGATCAAAATATGATTCGCGGTCGCAGTACAGAATTATAATCATTATAATCATCAATACAACTCTTTAAGTTAGAATTGTCCTTAAATGTCATGATTTGATGAATTAGTATATCAATTGGAGTGTTCGGCTTCGCACGGGTGAAGCCGAACACTCTCTTTTTGATTGTGCGTTGTAGCAGACTTATCATCCATTTTTCAAATTAAGAATTTGCAGTTGAGAACTTGTCAAACTTTTACTTAAGGTGATTCATTCAATGTAACCCGCGAAATTCGTAATAATGTTCTCTGCAAATAACGTAGGAAAAATTGAATTTCGAGGGCTACATTAGCGGGATCATCTTTAGATATGCTGAAGACTTTGACAAGTTCTCAATTTAGAAACTGGATGTATGCCCATCAGTTGACATTATAGCTTGAACTCTATTAAAGTAATGCCCTATGAACCCAGTAAGCTGAAGGCAGTCAAGGTTATTGTAGTTTTACTGGCCTTTAGGGTGCTGTTACAGATTATAGGGTAGGCAATACTGCCTAAGTGCTTAGTGTAAAAGTAGTGTAAATTATTTGTCTACTAGACCGTGTTATTTTCAGGAAAATATTTAAAAACAATTAGGTATTTTACGCGTATGCGTATGTATTTTGTATTTTGCTTTTGTTCTTAAAATTCATTATGTAATCAAAAGTCATTTATTCTAACTAGACTAAAATTATGCACTTTTTGAACGTCAAAATTATTTTAGAGTCCCCCAAAACGTCCGCCCTTCACTACTTATTTGAAAGTGCTTTAGCTGGGAAGAGGAAGTGGCGCAACCACCAACAGATATGGTAGGTATATCATGTGTAGAAATACTTTTAGAAAATTATAGAGTTTTGTTATTCTAAATTGCTTAACATTAGAATTTTGCTTAGCAATCCGGCATGAAATACAACCATACATAATTAGACGGTTCCCTTAAAAAATCCATAGTAAAGAAATTGCGTTGATTTTGAAAAGCGTCACTGGAGTTTCTTGCCCGTTCTTCTCCGTAGGTGACTACTACGTTTTGGAATGGGCAACTAGCTTCGTCTTTCTGACTGACCGACCCCCTTGACAATTCAAAAGTGCCTGTAATTGGATAACTTGAAATAGATGCTTTGAGTTTCAGTTTGAGTCAGCAAAATAGTTCCAGCTATGACGGTATAAGGTATGATGAAAACTATTTTAATATAGAATTACAAATAAGAAAACTCATTCCGCTAAAGTTTTAACGAGCTCGTAAAGCAGGCCATAAACAACTTATTTTATTTCATAAAAGCTCAGGGACTTTTCTAGATGTATACCAAACAACAGTTTCTTGTACAGAGGCCAGCACATCAAGTTACCACAATCTATCAAATTTCTTTGATAGTATTTCAACTTTATTGCAAAGACATAAGGTTCATTTTTAATTGAGAAAATTTGACAGTTAGGGATAGCTTGATGTGCTGGCGTCTGTACATTCATAAATTACTAACTTTTGCCCGTAGCTTTGCCCGCGTGGAAATTGTCCGTACTAACAACGGGTTTTAAAGCTTTACATTCAGTCAAAAAAGTATCGGGAATGGATGATTTGTTAATGGTTCCAAATTCAAATTTTTGTTTTTTTGTAGTTGTTAGATTGGCACAACTGTTTTCCATTTTGGCGCGGAGTTTGAGTTGCATCTGTTATTTATATTAAACTAGCTGACCCGACAGACGTTGTCCTGTCTTAGCTGTGATACCTACCCTACCTACCTACCTACCTGCCTACCTACCCTAACTACTTAGCTACCTACCCTACCTACCCTACCTAGCTACCTACCCTATCTACCCTACCTACCCTACCTACTACCCTACCTACCTACCTACCTACCCTACCTACCTACCCTACCTACCTACCTACCTACCCTTTAGGAGGAAAATCAGCAGCTGATCGAAAAAAAAAAAAAATGTATTCTGCGATTCAGGGCGGAGACAAATCCAACGAAACAAAAACCGTGAAAATTGGTCCAGCAGATCTCGAGTTATAATGGAGGGAACAAACCCGTCTTTCTTTTATATAATTACTAGCTGACCCGACAGACGTTGTCCTGTCTTAACTGTGATACCTACCCTACCTACCTACCTACCTACCTACCTGCCTACATACCTAGCTACCTACCCTACCTACCCTACCTACCCTACCTACCCACCCTACCTACACCAGCTACCTACCCTACCTACCCACCCTACCTACCCTACCTACCCACCCTACCTACCCTACCTACCTACCTACCCTACCTACCTACCCTACCTACCTACCCTACCTACCTACCCTACCTACCTACCCTACCTACCTACCCTACCTACCTACCCTACCTACCTACCCTACCTACCTACCCTACCTACCTACCCTACCTACCTACCCTACCTACCTACCCTACCTACCTACCCTACCTACCTACCCTACCTACCTACCCTACCTACCTACCCTACCTACCTACCCTACCTACCTACCCTACCTACCTACCCTACCTACCTACCCTACCTACCTACCCTACCTACCTACCCTACCTACCTACCCTACCTACCTACCCTACCTACCTACCCTACCTACCTACCCTACCTACCTACCCTACCTACCTACCCTACCTACCTACCCTACCTACCTACCCTACCTACCTACCCTACCTACCTACCCTACCTACCTACCCTACCTACCTACCCTACCTACCTACCCTACCTACCTACCCTACCTACCTACCCTACCTACCTACCCTACCTACCTACCCTACCTACCTACCCTACCTACCTACCCTACCTACCTACCCTACCTACCTACCCTACCTACCTACCCTACCTACCTACCCTACCTACCTACCCTACCTACCTACCCTACCTACCTACCCTACCTACCTACCCTACCTACCTACCCTACCTACCTACCCTACCTACCTACCCTACCTACCTACCCTACCTACCTACCCTACCTACCTACCCTACCTACCTACCCTACCTACCTACCCTACCTACCTACCCTACCTACCTACCCTACCTACCTACCCTACCTACCTACCCTACCTACCTACCCTACCTACCTACCCTACCTACCTACCCTACCTACCTACCCTACCTACCTACCCTACCTACCTACCCTACCTACCTACCCTACCTACCTACCCTACCTACCTACCCTACCTACCTACCCTACCTACCTACCCTACCTACCTACCCTACCTACCTACCCTACCTACCTACCCTACCTACCTACCCTACCTACCTACCCTACCTACACCAGCTACCTACCCTACCTACCCACCCTACCTACCCTACCTACCCACCCTACCTACCCTACCTACCTACCTACCCTACCTACCTACCCTACCTACCTACCCTACCTACCTACCCTACCTACCTACCCTACCTACCTACCCTACCTACCTACCCTACCTACCCACCCTACCTACACCAGCTACCTACCCTACCTACCCACCCTACCTACCCTACCTACCCACCCTACCTACCCTACCTACCTACCCTACCTACCTACCCTACCTACCTACCCTACCTACCTACCCTACCTACCTACCCTACCTACCTACCCTACCTACCTACCCTACCTACCTACCCTACCTACCTACCCTACCTACCTACCCTACCTACCTACCCTACCTACCTACCCTACCTACCTACCCTATCTACCTACCCTACCTACCTACCCTACCTACCTACCCTACCTACCTACCCTACCTACCTACCCTACCTACCTACCCTACCTACCTACCCTACCTACCTACCCTACCTACCTACCCTACCTACCTACCCTACCTACCTACCCTACCTACCTACCCTACCTACCTACCCTACCTACCTACCCTACCTACCTACCCTACCTACCTACCCTACCTACCTACCCTACCTACCTACCCTACCTACCTACCCTACCTACCTACCCTACCTACCTACCCTACCTACCTACCCTACCTACCTACCCTACCTACCTACCCTACCTACCTACCCTACCTACCTACCCTACCTACCTACCCTACCTACCTAACCTACCTACCTACCCTACCTACCTACCCTACCTACCTACCCTACCTACCTACCCTACCTACCTACCCTACCTACCTACCCTACCTACCTACCCTACCTACCTACCCTACCTACCTACCCTACCTACCTACCCTACCTACCCTACCTACCTACCCTACCTACCTACCCTACCTACCTACCCTACCTACCTACCCTACCTACCTACCCTACCTACCTACCCTACCTACCTACCCTACCTACCTACCCTACCTACCTACCCTACCTACCTACCCTACCTACCTACCCTACCCACCTACCCTACCTACCTACCCTACCTACCTACCCTACCTACCTACCCTACCTACCTACCCTACCTACCTACCCTACCTACCTACCCTACCTACCTACCCTACCTACCTACCCTACCTACCTACCCTACCTACCTACCCTACCTACCTACCCTACCTACCTACCCTACCTACCTACCCTACCTACCTACCCTACCTACCTACCCTACCTACCTACCCTACCTACCTACCCTACCTACCTACCCTACCTACCTACCCTACCTACCTACCCTACCTACCTACCCTACCTACCTACCCTACCTACCTACCCTACCTACCTACCCTACCTACCTACCCTACCTACCTACCCTACCTACCTACCCTACCTACCTACCCTACCTACCTACCCTACCTACCTACCCTACCTACCTACCCTACCTACCTACCCTACCTACCTACCCTACCTACCTACCCTACCTACCTACCCTACCTACCTACCCTACCTACCTACCCTACCTACCTACCCTACTACCTACCCTACCTACCTACCCTACCTACCTACCCTACCTACCTACCCTACCTACCTACCCTACCTACCTACCCTACCTACCTACCCTACCTACCTACCCTACCTACCTACCCTACCTACCTACCCTACCTACCTACCCTACCTACCTACCCTACCTACCTACCCTACCTACCTACCCTACCTACCTACCCTACCTACCTACCCTACCTACCTACCTACCCTACCCTACCTACCATATAGGAGGAAAATAAGCAGCTGATCGAAAAAAAAAAAAATTAAAATGTATTCTGCGATTCAGGGCGGAGACAAATCCAACGAAACAAAAACCATGAAAATTGGTCCAGCAGATCTCGAGTTATAACGAAGGGAACAAACCCGTCTTTCTTTTATATATATAGATATAGATACAGTGCTGGTTTTAGTAATATCATATATAGTGTGTATTGCGAATTTCATAATGGACAAAAATATCGAACAAAGAGTTTGTCTTAAATTTTGCATCGCCAATGGAATTTCGTGTTCGGAGTCACTGAAAATATTACAGAAGGCTTACGGTGAATCGACTTTATCAAAAACTCGTGCTTATGAGTGGTTCAAAGCGTTCAAAAGCGGTCGAGATGTGATGGAAGATTTGCCTCGCTCTGGTAGGCCGTCAACGTCTGCAACTGAAGTTAACATCGCAAAAGTGAAGAAAATAGTGACTGAAAAACCCCATTCAACTCTGAGAGAGATAGCCGCCGAACTTTCTGTATCTCACGAGTCAATCCGTACCATTTTAACTAATCATTTGGGTATGAAACATGTTGCTGCTCGGCTAGTCCCAAAAGATCTGAATTTTCTCCAAAAACTCAATCGCATGAAAGTCGCTGAGGACATGCTAGAACGAGTCAGTTCGGACCCAACATTCATGAAACGCATTGTTACTGGTGACGAGACGTGGGTTTACGAGTTTGACATGCAAACTAGTCAACAAGCTTCGGAGTGGCTCCTTCCAACTGAACCGAAACCGAAAAAACCACGCCAAAGTCGATCAAAAGTCAAAGTCATGTTGACTGTTTTCTTTGACTATCGCGGTGTTGTGCACTCTGAATTCTTACCGGAAGGTCTAACGGTAAATAAAGAATATTATTTGAGCGTTATGCGGCGTTTAAGAGAGCAAATTCGACGAAAAAGGCCAGATTTGTGGAAAGAAAATTCTTGGATTTTGCACCACGACAATGCGCCTTCGCACAAGGCTATCATTGTGAACGAATTTTTGACCAAACACTCAACAAATACCATCCAGCAACCACCATATTCACCAGATATGGCTCCTGCTGACTTTTTTCTTTTTCCTAAACTCAAATTACCACTTCGTGGCACCCGTTTTCAATCGATAGAAGACATAAAGGAGAATTCGCGGCGAGAACTGAACTCAATTCCGGAAGCAGCGTTTAAAAAATGTTTTGATGAATGGATTATTCGTTGGCGCAAGTGTATCGTTTCTAAAGGAGCATACTTTGAAGGTGATAAAATAAATTTGGATGAATAACAGACATTTTGTGTATTATTGATCTTTTCCCGGTACTTTCTTGACAGAGTAGTATATTATTGCCTTAATATCAGGCTTCAAGAGATCAACCTCCACCTCAAAGAACAGTATTATTTGAATACTAGCTGCGGCCAGCGGCTTCGCCCGCTTGGATATCGGAAATTATCCCAAGGTAACGTACTACCGGGATAAAAAGTATCCTGTACGTTAATCCAGGTCATAATCAATCTCTGTGTCAAATTTCATCTAGATCCGTTCAATGGTTTTTGCGTGAAAAAGTAACAAACATTGATGGTCTTCTTCTTAGAGTATCGATGGAAAAAGTAACACAAAAAAAATGTTTGATCCAATTCAGTAACGCGCCAATACTGTTCGCTGACGCAGCCATTAGGTCCTCACGTGTACAGGTGGCAGAACATGCGGTTCAAGATGTGAGGTGAGTTGTCTGTGGAGAGACTTCGCATACAAACTAGGTTTTCCAAGTAGGCCACGGTAACCTGGTCAAAGGTTACGGCAGACTTCCCAAAACGCCAATTCCTAGTGCTTAGTTGCCGGCAAGTACCCACAGGTTATAGGGAAAAGCCAATTCTTAATTTAATCAAAGATAGTGTTGAAATGTGGCCGTTTTGAGGCCTGCCCTTCATAAAGTTAACAAGCAATACGATTTTAATAAAATATTTTCATTTACAGTAAGATCTCATTGCAGTAGTAAATCTTTATTTTCCTTCATTTTGATTGCATCTCTCAGGCAGCTGCAATCTTCCGTCCATTACACTCAAATAAATTGGATAAACACCAGTCCAGTGAAATGAAACCTTCAGGAGGAAGTCAGCTCTTTGCTTTACTAAGTCTGCTTTATAGCTAGTGGTTTCTTTCTTTTATTATTCATTGAAGTCTTTGTAAAGATATGAAATGGAAAGACGGTAACAACTAAACAAATGGAAGAGTTAAATAAATAAACTGATATTGTTTGAAGAGATACTTTTTTTGTCTGTGGGAAAACTGTTGCATTTTGTTCTTTGAAGTTATTAAATAGTCTATGGCATGATATTATTTTAAATGTCTGTTTATTATCTCTTCGTTACAAGACTGGGGACTAATGTCGCGTTTACCTTTGATGTTTTAGCAGATTGATTTTCATTATCAGTTACCAAAATTAATTTTTATCGTGCTCTTATGTAAAGTACGGTACAGATTACTTAACTCTGATACAAATATATCTATGGTAAAAAATAATTTCATAATATTCATTTATAAATATTGACGACTATTACTGTGTGTGAGAGGTTAATTTCCTACGTAAACACACATTAAGAACGCATTCATATGTATTTAGGTTATAACTTCTTATCTCACCACTACTTCCAACTATTATTGTTTGAGTAACATGATTCAATGGTTATTGGAATTCATTCATCGTGGATTATTAAAATGAACCTCAATTGTCAAATAAAATACATCTTTAAGATGATTTAAAAAAAGAATTTTGGGTCAACTATTCAAATTATCAAATCACAATCGCAGGTACATTTTCTGATGCATTTGTTTACATTTTAATAAGTTACTTTTAAAACAGACAATAATTTATTTAATGTGATTTTGATGATAAATCAAATAAACTAGTTAAGCCCTATAATCCAAAATGCCAAAAAACTCGTTGAACTCTTTTCTCCTCTATTTGAGCAATGTCATGTTCAACACTTTTAATGAATCTAACACCATAAACCTTCTATAACTGACCAGTAGGTACTTTGACATCACACGTTTAATATGCATATTTTATTAGGTGTTAAAGTTTTAGCCGACTGTGTCCCAGTTAATCATTTAATTGGTTAGTCGTTTGCATGTGACCTACTAAGGCGAAAACCTCAAAAATGTTAAAATTGTTTGCCTCACTTTTCTTAATAGGGTTAGTAGAGTTATGACTTGTTTATATGAGAGTTTGGGGAAGTTATGTTTACTAAACAGATAGCCCTTTATTCATAAACATTGCTTAATGTTAAGTAATTATCCATACTAATATTATAATGAGGAAAGATTTGTTTGTTTGTTTGCATTGAATAGGTTCCGAAACTACTGAACAGATTTGAATATTTATTTCACTGTTGGGAAGCTACATAATCCCCGGGTGACATGGCTATATTATATTTTCTAAAAAAATAGGGATCGTTACTTATACCTACTCTAATAATTTAACAATTTCTGACACAGAAGCTAAGTTCGTAACAAACCCCTAATCTGTGTTATTAAAAAAGTTAAAGTCAAAGTCAAATATTTTTTTTTAAATTATTTCTCATAGGCAAAAGAAAGGCACTTTTGAACGTTAAAAGAAGATACAAAGAAGAACTAAAATGAAGTCTCTTTCTAGTTTACAGTATTTAAAGTGATGAGATTAAACAGTTAGGTAGTTGAACTAATGATTGCTCCTTAACTGCCAAACAAATTAATGTTGTTGATATTGGTATCTATGTTCTAGTTTTTTTACAAACAACAAGTTGACAGTCATACAGTTTGTTTACAAGTAGAGGGAGACCAAAGAAACGATGGATGGATTATGTGAAAGATGATATGGCTAGAAAGGGTGTGACTACCGAGATGACGACTAATAGAGAAGTATGGAAGAAAAAAACATGTTGCGCCCACCCCAAATAAATTGGGATAATAATTAAGGGCAGGAGAATAATGATGTTCCAGTTTTTATTACTGAAACGACTCGCATCTCTATATTTTCTCACAAATAGCCATAGTCGCCAATATTTTTGTTAAAGTTTTTAATACTTCTTAGTACGAATATTACGAAAACATTAACAAAGAAATACTTGTGACCTAAATAAAAACCGTCCACAATTTAATTTTTAACAATGAGTGGTCTAGTTTTTAGCGTACACTTCAGCAGTAAAGGTAACCAAACAACCTTGAGTAACTAGGCCACTGTGTCGGGTGATCCTGCAAGGTGAGCGGTGCTATGTCCACTTAGTTGTGTTCTCTTCATTACTTGCAGGCAACCGATGATGGACAACTTTATTTACGGGCACTACGTGGTCTTGGGAGAAATTTGATGTAACTATGTCTTATGATAGATTTATTAACTACCACTTTTAATAACACCATTGTGTTCCCCGTCGAAGGTTTTGGGAGAGATGTACCAATACCACATCCACATTTTTCCGGTTCAAAGACAAAGTCAAATCATTTATTTCAAGTAGGCACAAGAAAGGCACTTTTGAACGTCAAAATGAATAAGAAATAGAATTGATTCTAGTCGCCCATTCCAAAAGGTAGTTTTGTATGGAGAAGACTGGGCAAGAAACTCCACCGTTACTCTTTTCAAATGTTTTTCAAAACATGAATTATAATATAATATTATATGTGGAGACGATACACTCAGAATAAAAACACTACACCACAAAAGGTGAAAATAAAAACACATACATATAGCAATGGCAGGTAAACTTAATTATGTCATAAGTACATGGTGCTCACATATTTACAAACATTCTAAAAGTGAATAATAATAAATCAATCAATGTGTGAGTTAAAGTTATTCCAAAATGTTGAAATAGTATGGTACAAATTATAAATTACTAGCTTCCGCCTGCGGCTTCGCCCGCAAAATATGTCGACAAATTATACATATAAACTTCCTCTTGAATCACTCTATCTATTAAAAAAAACCGCATCAAAATCCGTTGCGTAGTTTTAAAGATTTAAGCATACAGACAAACAAACAGACAAAAATAGCGACTTTGTTTTATACTATGTAGTGAATACTTAGTTGAGTTATGTTTAAAACCCATGTTAGGGTGACTCTATTGCCATCAACTGGGCACAAATCCAGACTCTGGGCTGCTACTGAGAAGTTTCTGATGGAATAACCCAGTACACACTTAGCCCGACTTGGGAATCGAGCCATGGACCTCATGCTCAGCAGTAGAGCTTGCGACTATTAAAGAAGAGGAAATCCAGGCGAAGAGGCATATTGGCTAAGTAATAACAGCCGCACAGGTCGATCCATCAGGTTATGCTACGCTGGCCGCGGGATTGGCCGTGGATGGGTGACCAGCTTAACATATCAAGACTCTTCCGTGCTTTGGAAAGCACGTCATTTGTGAATCTTTGACAGTCGTTACGGATCTTTAGAAGCCCAAAAATCTGGCAGCCAGTCTTACCAAGGGGTATCGTATTGCCCAGTTACTGGGTTGTGGAGGTCAGATAGGCAGTCGCTCCATGTATAATACTGGTTTTCAGCTGCATCCGGTTAGACTGGAGCCGACCCCAACATAGTTGGGAAAAGGCTAGGCAGATTGATTTGTAATATCCGATACAGAGTCTGATAAACGGTATTAAGTCCGTTGTTGCTATCGCTATCGTGATGTTTGACATGGATTTGCGTTTACAGTTTGTTCTACTTAGCAGATGGGAGACAATGTTGAGAATCTTGTTGACTTCTTTGTTGGATATATATTATGACACCTTTTTAAGATGAACGCGTAAAGGTAGCTCGCGGAATTCAAAATTTTATTCGCGTATTTTGATCAAGACATACCTAACCTGACACTGAGCTGAAAATTGCTAAAAACGCAAAGAAATTATAATTTCGGGGTATATATTATTTTAATATTCTTTTGGATATAATACTTACAGTTTATTTACATATCGACAGCTCCTCATACTTTAGTATGATGAGATACATAATTGAATATGAGAAATCTCTCTAGGCTGGGAATTGTCTATGGTTCATAGAGTTAAGAAAGAAAGAAAGAAGCATATTTATTCTGCACAAAAAAAAAAACGACACGAAAAAGAAAAAAGAGACATATAATCACCACAAATAGCCTCATATTCAACTAACAATATAAAAAAAAACATTGTAAATTTTCAACTAGTTACACGTTACATAAACATTCTATACAATTTCTAAGTGCAATAAGCGTGATCACTCTTATAACATGTTCCAAAGCGCTTTACAATAAAATCCACATTGTGATACGTATCGTTGGCAGTTGGTAGAAACTGGGCAAAGTGTCGTGTATCGAATGCAACAACGGTGCAACCTACAAACCCGACGATTGTAACTGTACGCCCACTCGCCGAGCTGCGACGACCGACAATTCATATTAAACACATTATTTTACTTTACTTTTTCAATCTATATTACTAGCTTAGGTACTGTGAAGGTCAGAAAGACCTTTAGGGAAATCAGTGGTAGAGCTTATGTAGTCTTCTTCTTTTCGTGTGGTTAGTGACTAACCTGGTTTTAGAGTTTTTATGCTGCCCATGGGCCTCTGACTTAGCTTCACATACTGTTGTAAAATATCTTTCAGACATGCTGGTTTTCCTCATGATGTTTTCCTTCAGCGATATTTAAGCAAGTGATAATTTTACAATACGCACATACATCCGTAAATTCAGAGGTGCGTGCCTTAGGTTCGAACTCGAGACCTATGACTTGAGAGTCCGACAGTCACACCACTAAGCTATCACTGCTGTTAAACACATATGCTTATGTAGTGTGTTGTGTGTGTACCTACAAAATACAAACACACGAGCAGCAGTTAAATTAAATATTGCTTTTTACGAATACATGCGTCAAGTAAGTAGCACGGCTACTGACAGAGTCTTCTTTTATCAAAACCTATCAAACAATTCTATCATTTTGAAAGGTCGAATGCTGTCAGTTATATGCTAACCAACCAGTCTCTTTAAGTTCCACGAGGTTTCACTTAAGCTCTAAAGTAGGTACATAAACAGATTCCAAACTGTATCTATATACCTACTTGTAATCAATTAATTTATTTCTTCCAAGACGTGATAGTGTGACCTATTTGTAACAATTAAGCACTCCATAAAGCCAAGGGGAAAATTCATGGGATATGAGAAACCCTAATAATAATGTATTTTCGATAGTTTCTCAGAATTTGTTTCTTAATGTCTGTCAAAAAAAGTCAAAAGTCAAAACATTTATTTCAAATAGGCACAAGAATGGCACTTTTGAACGTCAAAATGAACAAGAAATAGAACTGATTCTAGTCGCCCCTTCCAAAAAGTAGTTTCGTGTGGAGAAGAATGGGCAAGAAACTCCACCGTTACTCTTTTAAAATGTTTCACAATGTTTTGTATACATGTATTATAACATTATATGTGAAGACGATGCACCCAGAATAAAAACAATACATCACAAAAGGTGAAAAGAAAAACACATGTAGCAGTGGCAAGTAAACTTAATTATGTCATAAGTGCATGGTGCTCACATATTTACAAACATTCTAAAAGTTAATAATAATAAATTAATCAATGTGTGAGATGTTATTCCAATATTATAAAATAATATGGTACAAATTACCTAATTTACTTAGCAACCAGTTTGATTTTGTCTAGACACTAGATTGTCCTGTGGAGCAGGACCAGCATGTTTCCAAACATCCTTATCTTTGATATAATCTTCTAATTTGTAATAAGCTTGTTTACAAAGTGTACTTTTAATATGAGTTTTAAATTTTCTTTCATTTAATTGCAGTATGTCACAAGGTATTTTGTTGTAACATTTAACACAGAACCCCATAAAAGATGTATGTACTTTTGACAATCGAAAAAATGGTTGAATTATTTTATCTTTATTTCTAGTATTAAAATTATGCCTATCACTTATTTTGTTAAAAAGATGTCTATTTTTTCTTACATACATAATATTTTCATAAATGAATTGGCAAGGTACTGTCATAATATTAATCCTTTTAAATAGTTCCCTAAGCGATTCGCGACGACGAAGATTGTAAATAGCCCTGATCGCTCGCTTTTGCAAAATAAAAATGGATTCAATGTCAGCAGCCCGACCCCACAGTAAAATGCCATACGACATAATACTATGGAAGTAACTAAAATAGACCAAACGCGCGGTTTCTACGTCTGTTAACTGCCTTATCTTTCTAACAGCATAAGCGGCCGAGCTTAGCCGTCCCGCAAGAGTTGTTATGTGGGGACCCCATTGCAACTTGTCGTCTAGCGTGATTCCCAGGAAAACCGTCTGCTTAATAAATTCCAGCTTTTAATGTCTGTCGTATTGAAGAACCTACATTGCTATTCCATTGGGTGTCTACTACTTCAAAAAACCTTTCGATGTAACTAAATGTTCTAAAACATCCAACAGTTAAAAGGAAGAAGTTAATAAAATTATCATAAGACGCCATCACATCATGCTATCCCTAACTGTCAAATTTTCCCAATTGAAAATAAACCTTATATCTTCGCTATAAAGTTCGAATACTTACTATCAAAGAAATTTGATAGATTGGGGTAACTTGATGTTGTACATGAACTTAGACTTTATGATAAAAATTAATTTGAAGACATCTTCATTTAATCAGATGCGTCCTTCGGTGTACTGGCAAAGTTAGAATTTGCAGATTGTTGAAATATTTATAGACTGCCTCGCTGGTTTAGTGGTCGCAAGCATGCTGAGGCACGAGAATCGAACCCAAGACCTAATCCTGGGTTCGATTCTCGGGTCGGGCAAAATGACATTACGTTTTTCCATTTAGACTTTCTCAGTAGCAGTCCGAAACTTGTATTTGTAGCCGGTTGATGGCAGTAGGCTCATCACCAATGTGGGTCTCAAAAGCAACTGACGTAATGTGAGTGTTCTACAGATATATCTGTACCTAACCCTTCGGGTGTTACAGGCGTGATGTTATGTTTACTAATGAGCATATACCTGTGAAAAGTCTCGTTCTTCGATTGGCTGAATTTGAAGCGCAAATCGAAGTCCAGTCGGTCGAATCTGTAAAACTCACCGTAAAAACAAAGGGGACGTGATGGTGCACTGAGCTGTCGTTCTACCTAATACTAGGGATTGACAGTTCCGGGTAAGCGGGATTGTCCGAAAGGGTTACCGCTACCCCGGAACATAAAGGGCTACGGAAGGAACATGGATGGGTTTTAGTCAGTAAGAGTCTGACACTCCCTTCCGCTCCACCCAGAGCGGGAGCAGACATTGGATGATTTCCCAGCCTTAAAAAAAAAAAGGGATTGACAGTTGACTTTAACCTTTTGAACGCCAGAGCACGCGCGTGCCCTCCACGTCAAGTTATCATGAATTTCCCTTTATCTATGATGTCTTTTAATTTGTTATTTGTGTTATTAAAAATAATGATTTAATTGTTTATTTCGTGTTATAGTGTTGTTGCCATTGTCACGTATATGTGACAATGGCGTTAAAAGGGTTAAACTCACTTCTCCTACGTTTTCAGGGTGAGATTTTCACAGAATACCAGTACTTACCGGTTCAGCCTCACGATAATACCACGAAGGTTGTTCAAGAACATTTTAAATTATGGCGTTCATTTGTCGTGAATTTTTTAGTATTCATATCGTGTTGAACACTGGATCGATTCGAAAATGACCTTGTCACAATAGAAGTGCCTTGTAATCGACTTGGCATTCACAAAGGCTACATAGACTTACTAACCGTCGTAATTTTCTTTTGAACGTAATTATAGGACTAGTGAAGAAGGAATAAGGTATAAGCTTGAATGAATGACTGATAATTTATATCGTGATCTACTTGATGTCACAAATAAATGCCTATATCCAGTTTTTTGACAGTAAATATAAGGTTTTTATGTGTATGGGTACATAAAGTGTTATATAAATAAAGTTCAGGAAATGTACCCAGCGTTAGCCAATTCATTTAATTATCGAATCAAGAATGTCGCCAGTTTACTAAACTGTCAAAGAATTTGAGACATTGTTATCTATTTTTCAACCGATGAAAGTTAACTGAAAATTGCTGAATTAAATAGATGTTACAATACATTATCCTTACAAACAAACCATCGAAAAGACATCTTTTAACCTTTGTCCTTTAAATGTTTGAGTTAAACGTTAATCTCTTTTGAAGTGGTTATTAATTTCATAAATTTTATTTTTCTTATGATGGGTTTCAGAAATATTCTCAGAATATTTTAGGTTTCCTTTTCATATTTTCAGGACTAACAAAAGTTTAGTAAACTAAATAGAAATACAAACGTGTACTGGGGTCAGACCACCACCTGTCATAGCAGTATTATTTTAACATTACTACAGTGTGAGACGAAACTATACGTAGAGGTCCATCTCACTCCCATTAAAAGTAATATTAAAAAAAATAAGAGGTGGTGCTTCAGGTCATGAAATATGGACAGCAGACTATTATACCTTGCGCAAAGTTTAATTTTATAGAAATTAGGTACGCGTAAAAGCATAACCACGTAAGCACCGGCCGATTTGTTCTGTAAAAGCATAACCACGTAAGCACCGGCCGATTTGTTCTGTAAAAGCATAACCACGTAAGCACCGGCCGATTTGTTCTGTAAAAGCATAACCACGTAAGCACCGGCCGATTTGTTCTGTAAAAGCATAACCACGTAAGCACCGGCCGATTTGTTCTGTAAAAGCATAACCACGTAAGCACCGGCCGATTTGTTCTGTAAAAGCATAACCACGTAAGCACCGGCCGATTTGTTCTGTAAAAGCATAACCACGTAAGCACCGGCCGATTTGTTCTGTAAAAGCATAACCACGTAAGCACCGGCCGATTTGTTCTGTAAAAGCATAACCACGTAAGCACCGGCCGATTTGTTCTGTAAAAGCATAACCACGTAAGCACCGGCCGATTTTTTCTGTAAAAATGTCACTGTGAAAACTTAGATGAAGTGATCTGTCATCATTCCACTTGATACTACGGACACTAGTGCTAACTATTGTCAGCCGACACTATCTAGCTTTAAAATATTGACGTGTACAAGTATCTTGAAAAAGATCTACTTACAGAAATAAACAGTTTTTTTAATTTTATTTCATGAGTGATCTAAAAAAAATGCTATTAAGACTTTGTTATTTTAAGGTAAGCTTTTAACTGAAATAAATATAATGATATTATGTAGACATTCATTCTGATCTGAGGAAATTGCAGTCTGTTTTTCTTGCTAAAAAACTTAAAGGTGGCAAAAGCCAGCCATATCCGAATGAGCTTTACCATCACGCGGGATAACCTACTGTTCATTCATTCTACCTAGACGTTTCCCAAGTATGTTGGAGTCGGCTTCCAGTCTATCCGGATGCAGCTGAATACCAATATTTTACATGGAGCGACTGCCTATCTGACCTCCACAACCATGTCAGTGACCGGGATAACCTATTGTATTGGTCTAATTTAAACGTTGTTGTACTAAAGTTGTCGACACAGCTCAGAGAATAAGGAAGGTGCAGTGGCAATGGGCCGGCCAAATTAGCCTTAAAACCGATGAACGTTGAGGAAGCCATGTTTTTGAGTGGAGACCGCTAATCGGCAAACGTAAGGTAGGACGCTCTTAGGCTAGGTGGGGTAGCATCTTCACAGAATGGTAGAATCTGGATGAGAGTTTCCGCGAATCGAGATGAATGGCGTGCAATTTTAGAGGCCTTTTTTTTTGAGGGTGGGAAATCATCCAGTGACTTCTCCCGCTCTGGGTGGAGCGGAAGGGAGTGTCAGACTCTTACTGACTAAAACCCATCCATGTTCCTTCCGTAGCCCTCTATGTTCCGGGGTAGCGGTAACCCTTTCGGACAAACCCGCTTACATTTTAGAGGCCTAAGACCAGCATTGGACTGCTATACAATGATAGTGGTCTCAAATTGCTACCTTCAGCAGATTTTCTTTCAACGTAATTTAATAAAATAAAATAGAACCTACATAAACATTGGTGTTTCTCTAAATCAACCCAATGATATAATAAGCAAAATTAATCAAATGAAAATCTAAAAACGGGTAACGAGCTGAAAAGCTGTCAAACTTATTTCATTCCATTAGTTTCTGAATCGGCCACGTCAATTTTAATTTTCCGTGTTTTCAAATCAACATTCAGCAAACTAACTTTGAATTGTAAATATTCCAGGAAAACATTTAAGTAGGTACTAGGTGTTTCTAAGGATTCTATTAAATATTCGATCTTTATCGCTACCAGTATTTTATTGTTGTCCTAAAAAACCACTTGAATAACGGTGGCAAATACCACTTCTTACTCAGAGAAGGCAGGCATGTATCAGGTATATAGTAAGATTTTTTATTTTTCAGGGTGGGAAATCATCAAATGACACCTCCTCCCACTATGGGTGAAGCGGAAGGGAGTGTCAGACTCTTACTGACTAAAACACATCTATGTTCCTTTCCTTTATGTTCCGGGGTAGCGGTAACACTTTCGGACAATCCCGCTTAGAATAGTAAGAATGGAAAATACTTTCACAATTCAAATTCAAAATAGTATCCACTACTATAAATAAAAGCGAAAGGTTCATTCACACACTCACTCCTCACTGATTAAACACGAAATCTTAAAAACTACTCGACCAACGAAGATGAAATTTGTCACAGAGGTAGATTATGAGTAGGAGACGTCAACAAAGAAGATTTTATGAAACTCCCTCCGTAAAGGGGTAAAATATGGGGTGGAAGTTTGTTTGAAAATTTTTATTCCATGGGCCGATTTAGATGAATCATGGCATACTGGTGGACCGCGAGCCTGCGGACGGTGAGTAATGGGTGACTCACCGTCCGATTAGCACCAGACCCGTGCCGGACGGCGCGTATATGTTCCACGCGCGCCTCAAAGAGATGTCAGCATATGAAGGGGCCCCTCAGGGTCAAGCCTGCCGGGTAAGCGGGATTGTCCGAAAGGGTTACCGCTACCCCGGAACATAAAGGGCTACGGAAGGAACATGGATGGGTTTTAGTCAGTAAGAGTCTGACACTCCCTTCCGCTCCACCCAGAGCGGGAGCAGTCATTGGATGATTTCCCAGCCTTAAAAAAAAAAAAAGACTGTCCTGGAATAGAACAAAGGATACTTTTCTTTGGATAATTTTTAACATTGACGCGGGTCGAGCCGCGGGCAGCAGCTAATATTTTTTAAATAATTTATAAATCTACATGAGCACTTATAATACGTCAGAAGCTTGGGTGCACGGTGCCAATTGGTCGTTTCCAGTGCAGAAGAGCTGGCAAGACCCACGGTTACTCTTCTAAAAATAATTGGCTTTTACAATGTCTTCAAATGACATTGTTAATGGGTGTTGGAGGACTTTGTTTTTAGTATTACCTACAAGGTCTGTTTAGATGATACCTGTAACGCTAAATTCGGTAAGCAGTAATATCAAACTTAAGATAAGATGATTCTTCTAAAACTGAAGCTTAATTATAAAAGGTGTTTTAAAAAAAAGGTGTTCTCTAGGAAAAAAGAAGATAATTTTAAAATAATTAATTATGTCAGTTGATTCTTTGATTCATATAATCAAAGAATCAATTGACATATTAATAATTTTTCAATTATCTTCTTTTTTGTTTTAATTTTATCAAAGTCACGATTATTAATGTAAAACACCCTTATGTGAAATATGGCAACGTCTCTTTTTCCTACCTTTAATTTCAATACCCTAAAATGAAAATGAATTTCTCCTATAATTATCAATGAAACTTAGATACCTATACACCAAGATTAATTAATTAGGTTTGATGATATAATCGAAACTATGCATTTTTGGCCGCATATGGACTTTATGTGTTATTAAAAAAAACACGTTGTAAATATCCTCAGGATAATCAATAGAATCGGGTCGGGTTAATCAAATAACACTTTCTATAATAATAATAATATCCTTGGACATTTCACACAACGCCATATGGTCCCAAGCTAAGCAACCTAATGCTTGTGTTATGGTAACGAGATGGCTGATAATCTACTTTTATACTTTTTTTTTGTAAATACAGATGTCTATGTTACAGATAAGCAAAGGAAAATCCTTCCGTTTTTAAACAAAATATGCCTAAGGACATTAGAGCTGAGAGTAGGTACAAGATTCTACCAAGAGTCTCCGCTGGCTGCTACTACTTAACTACCAATCTGACCGCGGTGACTTGCCTGCTCTCCTCGATCTCGCCTGATGGAAAGTGATGAGTGAGGAATGGATGGAACGTATGAACGGGCCTAGAAGATTGGTGTTCACTTGCATTGTAGTTTTTTTTTTTTGTGAATGTCATCTCGCAGTTCAACCAAGGTTGTCTTCTGCTTAACCGGGTCTGCTTGTAGAAGCCTCCAACCAGGGTTTTAAAGAACTAAGCGACTACACGCTAAGGGCATCCCCTGTGGGGTTCGGACCTCCACTTAAGGCGTCGCTGGGGGAGGATAGCAAGGGACAGGCTGGGTCGGATCTGCTTTGGGGGCTGACGGGTTATTAAATATGTGCAGGGGAATACAGTGGGGGCAGAGCGTTCCACATATATAATAATAAATGTGGAAAAGGGAAAGGGTATTGTTTCAACGTGGGCAAAGCCGAGTATTGTAGGTACGGATCGTACGCAGGCCTGCACGTGGAGTTCTGTAGTACTATTCTGTAAAAATCTTAACGTAAGAACGTAGATTAAGTGACTTTAAAGTGAGTTGTCAAGTGCCAATCCTTAGCATTAGGAACGACATCTCACTTTACACTCGCTTCACGGTGAGATATTTACAGAATCTACTCGTACTAGCTGTACTTTCTGTATAGTCTAATAATTATGTAGTTTCATTGTTTTGTTTTTGAAAAGCCCCATATACCTAAATATGACCTGAAAAAGACTACACCGTGAAAATAGGCTGAGAGAAACGTAAACATCATAACAGTTCAGAATAATCTAAATAGTAAAATAAACTAAAGCAAAGTTTGTTATAAATATAAATGTACAGAAGTGGAGTTGTGTGGGCAGACAGACGGTGACGTCACTTCATGACGTCAGTCACTAACTAACGAATGTTATCGTGTTGGATTGATGAATCTGTGTGCTATTGAAGGTTTTGTGTTTATGTGCTATGGCGTGAAGATGCTCCGTAAAGGGTAGGCTGAGTTGTAGCTTTGGTACATTAAGATTTTGATTTGAGATCGTATTCAGTTTTGGTTTTACATACATATAAACATAACATCCCTTGCAGCCTTGTTTCTTCGAAAGATCGGACAGAGGCATACCAATACAATCGATTTGAACACGATATTTTGATTGTTAGATAAGCTTGCAAATGAAAGCCATAGAAAATCTTGATTTTGATAGTTTTTTGCATAGAATCGATACGTTGTTCACTTAAAATTACAACTTGCAGAAACGAAATTCATCTTATTTTAATTTGGGTTCAAATATAATGGAACTAAGTACTTAAAAGTACTTAGAAGACAGTTTTGTAAGAACTCTCTCATTTTATTTGTCTCTGTTACTAAGTCAAGCAACAAACAAAGAATCAAGGTGTAAGGAATATAGCATTGGAGTTATATATCAGCTCCCCTTTAAAAAAGACCACAACTCGTTTCAAATACATTTTTGTACACATTTTGAAACCAACGACCCCTTCTGTAAACTGCTCTCCGCTGCTGCAACGTGGCACAAACCTCCCCTTACACACATAAAAAACTCCCAATAATTGAACACCCCAAAAACAAATAGGATTTACACTGCGTTGCATTTCGACCCCTATGCTCACAGCGCCATCTATCCGCACCAAGGCACAGTTTAAACCCACACATAGAAAGAACACAGATTCGATTACTACAGACGTAGTGGTACATAATGATGTTATACTATGTTTTCATAATATGAAATCGTGTCGCTCTCGCGATGAAGAATGTTAATTTTAGTAACATGCCTTGCTACGTGGACCGTTTGGGTGTGTGCTGCGTAGTTGTGTGTATGTGTGTGTTTTTTAATGGTTTTACGGGGTTGGTTGGAACATGAGTTCTGTCGGAGGGTTGACTTACGATCTGTCATTATAACAAGACTTATTCAAGATAAGGCATGCTCTGCCATAGAGTTTGTTAGGATGCAGCAATGTAGTATAATAAAACGATTTTACATCTTTTGTTTTTACAGGTCCTACTGAACCGCTGTTCCTTACTAAGCGGGACTTAAAATACTATATTTAAAGCCAAAAAGAATGGTCCAGCTACAAAGGTCAAGTTTTGTTAATAATTATTATGGATACGGGCAGCTTTGCATCACGAGGGGCTCGTAGCTAAGTAGTAACAACCGCACGGATCGATCGATCAGCTTAAGCGACGCTTACCGTGGTCGCTGCGTGGATGGGAGACTGTCTTTATATACTGACCCTCCGTGCTTTGCAGAAGCCCGAAAGTCTGACAGCCAGTCGTACCAAATGGTATAGTATTACCCATTACTTGGATTGTGGAGGTCAGATAAGTAGTCGCTTCATGTAAAATACTTGCTTAGAGAACGAAAACTTATTTTCGTCATCTCAAAACGACTAATATTAATAACAAAATGTGAAACTTTTAATTTTTCACAATGATTTAGCTGTACATATATTCAACCTATTGCTTGCGTTTTCAGTATGTAAGTCATGAGAGTCATAATTTTTATTTTCAAGTTCACACGATGTGGTTTACGTGAGAAACTTTCGAATGATATTGATATTTCGATTGATATTATAATATCAACATTTTGTCATTTATATATGATAATATATAGCGATTGGCTTTAAGATCGATAGGTTAAAAAGAACTAAAATATGGTCCTGATCGCCCGAGCTCTGATCTTTTGGTATGTAGGTATGTTGCCCACACAAAAAAGATGAAACGAACGAACAGATCCAATCCAATCAGATTTGCGATTCTGTCCACGTAGTCTGTAACTAACGTTATGCCGTTACGTTCGAAACAAAGTTAACTCTGTAACTTAACTATGAGTGAATGAAAAAGCGCCTTTTATGTTTTCAGGAAACCGGCATGTCCTAGAACCAAAAATCATTTAATGACTGCTCCCGCTCTGGGTGGGTTGGGAAAGGGAGGGAATGTCAGACTCTTACTGACTAAAATCCCATCCATGTTCCGCATGGAGGATTACGTCATCACGTCCCACTCCCTATCAACCGAGAGCAGGCCTGTGTCCCAACCAGGTGTAGGCTGATTATGTTATGTGTGTTGTGAAATCTGACAGCCAGTCTTACCAAGGGGCCCAGTTACTGGGTTATGGAGGTCAGATAGGCAGTCGCTCCATGTAAAATACTGATATTCAGCTGCATCCTGTTAGACTAGAAGTCGACCGTAACATAAATGGGAAAAGGCTAAGCAGATGATGATGATGATGATGTATGTTTTCAGGACTTTTAAAATCAATATAAAACATATTCATTAACCAGTATTGTGATGCAATGCAGATTTAACTCAAGTTACCACGACGACGATCTTCTTATACGTGTTCGTATTTTATTGGTAACTAGCTTCCGCCCGCGGCTTCGCCCGCAAAATATGTCGACAAATTATACACATAAACCTTCCTCTTGAATCACTCTATCTATTAAAAAAACCGCATCAAAATCCGTTGCGTAGTTTTAAAGATTTAAGCATACATAGGGATATAGGGACAGAGAAAGCGACTTTGTTTTATACTATGTAGTGATGAAAACTGAAACATAACTGGCGAAATGTGGGTGTACTGTAGGTACACCTCTGCCTAACCATTCGGGGATTATAGATGTTATGATATAGGTATGAAAACTGTTTGAATATACGTATAATTAGGTGGCTTACAGATTTTGTCGGGAAAGAGAAGATATTCCTATCACCATAATATACTGCGCCAGTGCGAGTTAAAAGCTATAACATCTAACCTGAGGGCCTAGACAAAGTCACATTTTCACTAACGATAACGAAATAAGATAAATCCGAAATATAGGGAATTGGCATAAGCTTTCGAAATGTCACGTGATCAATCGTTTTCGATCGCTAAGTGCTAGACAATGTCAAATATTGTGGAACGAAACTCGATCAATATTCCCACACAAATGCATTGACAAGACGCGTTCTTGTCAATCCGAATCGCTGAGATAACGAAATGTTCGATCAACAATTTTCGAAATCGAATCGACACGGAGCGATTGACACTTGTCTAGGCTCACTGGTGACGTTAACTTATCTATAGCCAAGGGCTTTAGAAAATGTTAATTGACTAGTGGAGGTGTTTAAGCTACTATACTTCATAATTATACATCCATAACAAGTCAGATTGAAATTTAAGTATTACATCAACAAAACCGTCATTGCAACGCTGAAATACTTGATTGAATGCATGCAAAACATATCGAGTCCGCATGTCTCATGTAAAAAAGAATATCGAATGACGCAGAATTGTAATGCAGCATACATACGTGTTATGCCTCCGAATGAGATCAATGCACACGTGACATGCCCAACAGTAATTACAACGGATAAAATGGCCGCGGAGCAATTTACAAATCCTTCTGTAATATATGAACAACACCAGCGTGAATTAATGTTGAATAAACGCAAAACAGTCGAGGGACCTAGGGACCAGGCAAGAGAAATATCACTTAACTAGCTACTCCCACGCGGTTTCACCCACTGCTCGGCTCCTATTGGTCGTAGCGTGATGTTACATATAGCCTATAGCCTTCCTTAATAAATGGACTATCCAACACAAAAATAATTTTTCAATTCGGACGAGTAGTTCCAGAGATCAGCGCGTTCAAACAAACAAACTCTTCAGCTTTATTATATTAGTATAGATTTTAGAATAATTGTAAAGAAACTCTATTCTACGTACACCTAATTGAGGTCATCATGATCATGCAGTGAGGATTCCGCTCCTTATCCATTAAACTTGACCCCTTAGCCACCAACCACGGAAGAAGTAGAGGTAGGTAATTCATTCTAGGTTGAGAGCCACATTGAACGACGAACTTTGCATTTTATGAAATTAAAATACAGACAAGAGTTCAAATGTAAATTCGCTGAAATACATGGGAATTATTTTAACATCAATACCTAGGTTTAAATCGTTTGATATTCCAAAAAATCTTACCTACACAACTCAAAACAAACTCGAATGAATCTAATAATCTGATAAAGTAGATAATTCAGTCAAGATAAACAGTATTATCATTCAAGGCTTCTCATTCGATACTAATCAGTAACAAATGGCTATCGTTTCGTATTCCTACATACCACGCAGAATCTTGTAAAGTCTCAATACTTAATCGGGCATTCCTATTCGCACCACGTCAGTTTCAAGTGGCCGTAATTTAAGCCAAGCGAAGACAACTACATGAGAACAACGTACGACTTTGTGTCTCGACCAAGTTAATAATAATAAAGAGAGAAAAAACGCGCTCCCGACAGACGAGGGGTTAGCCGTCTTCCGTGAGATAGTGTAAATAGATGGCGACGGACAAAAAACACCATGTGACGGTTAACGCGCACAGTTTTAACTGCGATTTCTCGTTTAAATTCGACTGAAATCCCAGACTTAGCTGTTGATTTAACAGTATATCAATACAAACTTGAATAAAATGACTCAAAACACAAGTTTCCGATTGCAGAATTCAACAAAAACGTTAAAACAATATCTTGCAACACATTCGCTGTATTCAGCGCGCACTCGGAGTCGCTCGGGTGCGCTCGGTAGTTTCCGCCGCCGCCGCGCCGTTCGGTTAACGGCTCTTTTCCCCAGCGCGCGCCAGCGCAGACTTTCGCTACAAAAATAAACGCTCCTTGGCATGACATCAAGGCGAGCCTTCGGTTTTTAACATTATTGGACGCAGTTTATGGGCGGACTGCCATCTGAATTGCGTATTTGTATTGTTAATTACAAACTTTCTACTTAATATTGTAGGTTTTAATTAGATTTAACGATGGACCCTCTAATTGCTTAGTAATCGCTGAGCAAGCGTGGTTAGGTTGCCCAAGCGTCGGTTCTCTGTTACGTAAACGCGTGACAGCTATTTCAATATCGTGTGATAGAGACCTTTGGTCGGTAAATAGGATATTAATTAGCTGTCGTGGGTATTTAAGAAGTTTATGATACAAACGAAGATGTTATAACGCTTATTTTTTGCTGTATTCAATCAATATTTATAGGACATTTTATACGTTCTCCGGGAGAATAAATAGGACGTAGATTGCGTTCTATTTATTCGGGTCGGAGCCATGAAAAACGAGACAATCATTTGCGACCCGATTCTGGACAAAGGGTAGTTCGTTGTGAAATCGTAATAGTATTTGTTATTGCATAACTGGTCCTTTGATACTACTAAAGGCAATTTTACCTTTTAATACTTCTGAATAAAGAAAACTAAGCTAAACGCTAACTTAACGCTAAGCTATGAAGGCTACGATTTCATTTTTAGAAGTTGTTAGCGTTCGTGTGTTCTTATAGCGGTTAGTATGCGAATGTGGTAATAGTCGGTAAAAGATTCCAGTGATTTTGTAACATGTATGGATTTTGGACCAGCTTTGATAAATTACAAAAAAGTTATCGGAGTTTGGATTTGTGCCCGGTTGATAGCAGCACATTAAGCTATCCCTAACTGTCAAATTTTCTCAATTAAAAATGAACCTTATGTCTTTGCAATAAAGTTGAAATACTATCAAAGAAATTTGACAGATTGTGGTAACTTGATGTGCTGGCCTCTGTACATGGGACTTTAACATAACTGGCGCAATGTGGGTGTACTGTAGAGCCTAAGTGAAACCTTATGTTGAACATGACTGAAAAATAACTGACAGCACTCGACCATTGAAATTAATAGAATTGTTTAATTGGTTTTTTTATACAAGGAAAGTGACTCTGTCACTAGCCGTGTGGCATGACAGATGTATTATATGTATATAAAAAGCAATATAATTGAATAACTATTGCCGTGTGTTTGTATTCTCTACCACTGAGCCTCCTAAGTGAAGGTCCCCCTGACCTTCACAATACCTACCTATTATGGATGCACTTCTGTCTAACTCATCAGGAAAACAAGGCGTGATCTTATGCTTTTATGTTAACTGGTGATTTTTTAATTACACGCTTTATATTAGCTTCACCTGTATGTTTGTTTGTTTTTATGTTTGTAACCGACTCCTTTGGGCGCGATTTACGGCCAGATTTCGTTTAAACTTTGTAGATTTATCGAGGGCCGACGACAATACATTAATTTGATAAAATTATTCCATTTTTCAATTTGCAAAATATATTTTCATCTATAATCGATAAGGCAGGAATTGATGTTAATTTTATGATACAAAATAAAAAATAAATTTTGTAAAAAAAAATATAGGTACCTACCTATTTTATTTTTTTTAAAGCGTGGGGTGCATGGTGGTGGTGAATATTATACTAAAGCACACCACGCTTTTAAAAAATGAAATAGGTAATTTTTTTCTTATTTACAAAATGTATTTTTTATTTTTTAGTTCGGTTTTCTATAAAAAGCGAGTTTTTCAGTTTTTTTTTACTATTATTTTTAATCTTATGACGTACTGGCTTACAAACTTCGATGTGCATACCTACAAAAGGCTGTTAACAATGATACAATTACGATCTGTTACATCGCACGAACGTGGCAGCAAGCGTGTTCCCACACTCGGGCGCGTATCCGCGAGAATGTTCGCACCTGTCTCCGTTGGCTCAACAGTTGCTAAATATGAGTATGTCGCCATAATAAGGCCATGGTTTGTAATAAGGGTTTAACATGCAATTTGATTGTTCCACATGTTCGCCTGTTCATTTGATGGTATGTTAAATTATACATATTCTTCTTCATCTCGTGTGGTTAGTGACTAACCTGGTGTCAGAGTTTTTATGCTGCCTATGGGCCTCTGACTTAGCTTCAAATGCCTTACATACATACGTATACATACATATTGATTGTTTTCTTAAATATATCTTGACATAAAAAATACTTACATAACATAACATCACGGCTAAGACAAATAAATCAATTATTTAAAATATGGACAAAGATACAAGACGGTGGTACGGCCTTTGTATAGGGGTACCTCCTTAAACAAATAGAGTACCTAGCTATGTTTTTATACACCGAAAAATACAAAAAAAAATACAAGCATGAACTTTTGAGAACTAAGCCATTTTTATTGGCAGTTACTTTGAAGGCTCATTTTCAATAGATGTTAGCCACCGCACGGTTTTTACAGACCGATGAATTTCATTGGTCGCTACGCCTGCTGCGGGAAGGCCTGATTTGTAAGAAATATTCTTTGTGCTAGCATGAAAGCTCTATTTCAGGTTTCAGCAACTCTTTTCTGTAAAAACCTCACGGTGAAAACTTAGGTGAAATGAGCATGAATTCAGTTGTTGTTACTAATCTTCTACTATCAGGTGGAATGACAGCTAGCATAGAATACACCGGCTGATTACCTGTCAAAATCAGAATCGATTTGGTTATTTAACCATAAATTTATAGAAGACTAGCTTCTGCCCGCGACTTCGTCCGCGGAAAATTGCGATATGCTGTAACTGTTTAGGCAGCGCATGCAAATAATTCTGTTTTCGGAGGTATTTCTTTCCGACTTGCTAGACGAAAATTTCGATAGCTCGGCTAATATGTATGATATAAATTATAATTTATAGCCTATAGCACTCAGGAATAATGTAGCTTTCTATCAGTGAAAATTTTTTTGAAATTTGGGTCATTAGTTCCGGAGATTACCCCCTACATACAAACTTACAAATTTTACCTCTTTATAATATTAGTATAGACAATGAAACGGGCACGTAGACAGGAAATGATGCCTAAATAGAATGAGGAAATGGGATCTACGCGATGGATGGATTCCATAAATCGGATGCCAACTTAGGGTTAAATGTGTCGAAATTAATTGTGTCCATTAGTATCATCTCTACTATTTATAAAGTTAGAATTGGCCTCCAATTTCATGATTATATGAAATAGTCATTCCATAGGGCAATATGAAAATTATCAAATGACCCCTCCCTCTCTGGGTGGAGCGGAAGGAACTGTCAGACTCTTACTGACTAAAACCCATCCATGTTCCTTCCTTAGCCTTTATGTACCGGGGTAGCGGTAACCCTTTCGGACAATCCCGCTTATCTTAGATGGTTGTATTGATGACTCTAGGGGTTATTATTCTATAAATACATACTTGCTACGACGGAAAATCATATTTTGATCAACAAAACAAAATAAAATTTGAATGTCGCGGGCTACCTCGACCCTTTCCCCTTAATTACGGGTATTCGCCTTGTGTACCTATATTATCCTATATTATTACAGTAGGAAATTCGTTAAGGGATGTCGTTAATTGCATGAGGAATTTCTTGACTGAAATTTAAACGAAAACTATTGCGGATCGACCTCAAATCATTTTTTTTCAATTTAAACGAAAAATTTAAATGTTTGGAATATTTTTAATTCTGAAATAAAATGAATAATAATAAATAATAAACTAATTACAGGCACTTTTGAACCGTCAAGAAATTGGTCAGTCAGAAAGAAGAAAATAGTTGCCCAAATGATCGATCATTGTTAAATCAATAAGTAAGTTTGAGTTAAACCTTAACAATTAAAGTTATCTGAAGGGAACCAAAACCAAAGTTTGTCTGGTTAATGGAGAAAGTTACGAAGCTTTTTACGCCAGCGGGAACTTTGGCAGGGACGGTCTACAAGATGTATGATGTAGGTATAGTTCAATAGTGTTTTCTATCTACGAAAGCATCTTTATTTAAAAAAAAAATCTCTTAAACATATTCAGCCTAAAATATTCCCACTGCTGGGACACAGGGCTCCTCTCTAAGAGAAGGAGTGAGCCGTACTCCACCATGCGAGCTCAGTGCGGGTTGGCATCGGCGGCGGCGACCTCTCGCGCCCGGCCCTGGTGCAAGCCATGGTCCGGGGCGAGAGGGAGTGGGAGGCAGTCACCTCCTTCTGCGAAAAAGTCATGCTCGCGAAGGAGGTGGCGGGATGGGAGAGAGAAAGGTCCTCCCGTCCCAGCCGCCGCAGGAGACGCCCCGGGCGTCGGGAGCCACGTGACGACTCCCGGCCACCGTAGGCGCGGGCCTGCGGACGGTGAGTAATGGGTGACTCACCGTCCGATCAGCACCAGACCCGTGTTGTACGGCGCGTATATGTTCCACGCGCGCCTCAAAGAGATGTCAGCATATGAAGGGGCCCCCCAGGGCCAAGCCTGCCGGGTAAGCGGGATTGTCCGAAAGGGTTACCGCTACCCCGGAACATAAAGGGCTACGGAAGGAACATGGATGGGTTTTAGTCAGTAAGAGTCTGACACTCCCTTCCGCTCCACCCAGAGCGGGAGCAGTCATTGGATGATTTCCCAGCCTTAAAAAAAAAAAAAAAAGTGCGGGTTGGCGGATGTTACATGTCTTCAAATTTTTGTTTCTAGGGTTCACATCTCAGTGGCTAATAATCCGGTTAAATCATTGAAAAAAAATCTATGATTTTAGTCTATGTCACTTATCAGTGGCTAAGGATGGGTGTGGATGGGTTTTTTTGTCAGTAAGAGTCTGGTACTTCTTTCCGCTCCACTCAGAGCGGGAGGTGTCATTTGATGACATCTCTCCCTTAAATAAAAATAGGACACTCTGACCAAATAGGCTTGGCTTATAACCGTGAACAATAGCGAAGCCAGCCGTTGGTATTGTGCTAGTGGGGCTCACAAAAAGAGCCAATTTTATTAAATGAGTGTCCATTAAATATTTTTTGGAAATCAAAATGGGAATCATTTGGGATTCTAACGTTTGGCCTTGCTGGTGGCATAGCATACTGTAGAGATAGACCTGCATGGTTTATGGCATGCAACCTATTCTAGTAATTATAAGAAAATGTTTTTCTTTTCAACTTTTGTGGTGTAGTATTTTCAGTCAGGGTGTGGTATACATTTTATAATTCATGTATACAAAACATTATACAATATTTTAAAAAGGTGCGGCGTGCTACGGTGGAGTTTTTTTACCCATTCTTCTACATACGAAACAACATAGTTTATTGTTCATTTTGACGTTCTAAAGTGCCTTTCTTGTGCTTTTTTGAAATAAATGCTTATCGAATGAATACGAATTTGGGATAGCGTACCTAAGTCAAGATATAAAAACATAATTATCTAAAAAATTATAACTGATTCTGGAAATCCAAGTCATTCTTTATATTCACGTTTCATTACATTCGCTACAATCGCCAACTCGCCAAGAGCTAACAATACTGTACGACATACCACTACTTCCACTAACTTTTGTAAGTCCACGTGTCGTGGGTTTAGCGATGTGGCAATACCTTTCAGCCAGTACTAGTTACTATTCAGACGTAGGTAACCTTTAACGACAACGGTGCTACACGTGTGAGCACAATATTGAACTACCTACGTTATTTTCATAAACATAGCCTATATATGTATTACCTAAGTTTTCAGGTAAGAATATGTCATGATAGGACGAGATTTAAGTGAATATTTCGTTGAAGTCCTAACGGACCACGTAGACTAGTACATTTTTATATGACATAGTGATAATGTCATGCATGCTTGTGCTAGGTTTATGCTCATTTCGCCACGTTCTCAGTCTGACGCGTCATAGATCACCGGTCACAAATCTAAAATCAAATTGCTTCAGAAAACTTCTTAAAGAAAAATCCGATGACACTTTATTTCACCCAGAGTTCCAATTAAATCTATTGTCTCTGGTCAGTTTAGAAAGAAGAAGGAAGATTGTCGTTGGTCCTGGCTGTCATTTGTGGATCTTTGACAGTCGTTACGGGTCGTCAGAAGCCCGAAAGTCTGACAGCTAGTCTTGCCAGGAATATCGTATAACCCAGTTACTGGGTTGTGGAGGTCAGATAGGCATCGCTCTATGTAAATTACGAGTATTGCCGCAACTGCATCCGGTTAGACTGGAAACCGACATACTTGAAAAAAGGCTAGACAGATTGTATTTTTGACTTGAGCAAACGGCAAAAACGAAAAAGAACGCAGTCCTCTGAACAAATAAATAAAATGAAATAGCGCTTTTCACAGTAAATAATAATATTTATCCACATACGAGATACTGCAGCTTTTTACTCATTTGATGGCGAGTCTAACATTATTACTTCGTGTTATTACGTAAATTGGATTTACTGCGACGCAGCTCAGCCGTAATTACGTAGTGCGAGCTAGTCTTTGTGTTACAATGAAAACATACTAGGTTTGTTATATTCTGTTTCATTTGAGGTTTGTTTGTTGGTAAATGGGACTATATTCTGTTCATTTTCTGTCGGTTTGTGTAAAACATGATCTTATTGCTAAGAATATAATATAATACTCTTTATTATGACTATCGTAGGAAGTACAGATATAAATGTAGAAATCAGAAAGGTATATCAGAAATAGATCTTTTCTTACTTACTTACAGAAACTATCTTTTGGAAGGGGCGACTAGAATCAATTCTATTTCTTGATCATTTTGACGTTCGAAAGTGCCTTTCTTGTGCCTATTTGGAATAAATGATTTGACTTTGAATATTCACGGGGATTTATCTTATTTGCTTGTTTTAGAAAAAACTAAATAGTGTAATTAGTATATTGAAGTCCTGAAAACAATCTATGGCATAGATATAATATCCTTGTTTGAGGAATACTTATTAATGTTTCAAAACACAATAACATGCAATTTGCACGATGCAAAAAAACCATTCTCTATTCAATTCCAGTCTATTTTTAAATCATTTTTCGTTTAATTTCTAAAAGTCACCACGTAAGACGTAGTCTTCGTATTTAAGAGGGAATTTAAAGGGTTAAGTAGGGTATAAAAGTTTGTATGGAAATTCACCATTTCTGTCGATGGGAAATACAAAAAAGCATAAATTCACTGACAGCTAACGCACAGCTTGACTGCCAGGTATAGAATCATAAGCGGTGAAAGAGTTACCGCTGCCCCGGAACATAAAGGGCTAAGAAAGGAACATGGATGGGTTTTAGTCAGTAAGAGTCTGTCACTCCCTTCCGCTCCAACCAGAGCGGGAGAGAGAAGTCTTTGGATGATTTCCCACCCTCAAAAAAAAAGGTATAGAATCATACAATTTTGCACAAAACTTGCTATTATAACGAACGAAATCACAACTTCAGTAGAACCATTGCAATTTAAACTTTCACCTAACTACCACAAAACCATGTTTATCTGTCTCTAACCTGTCTGGAACTTCATGTGGTAGTTGTAAGACTCCACAATTTACTATAATAATCACATTTTTTTAAAACTTCTCTGTTAACTACACGTTTGAAGTTCGGTCTGTCTCTTTGAGAAATTTTTACGTCTTAACGGCTGACTGTCTTCTATTACATATTGCGCACCATGACCTAGGTTAGGACATAGGATACTTTTATCCCGGCAGTAAGTTCCGTCAGTAGTTATAATTTTAGTTCACTATACCGTAGGCACCATCAAATAACAAATCGAAGAAAACAAAGCGAACCTATGAAAAACTTATTCCGTTGATCAACTACAAATATTTTATACTGTGGCATGGTTTCAAACACAGTTTCAAAGGCCCGGCTGCTTTGCACGGGTGTATTTAGTTACTAAGTATTTTTTTTAGAAATGTGCGTTTTTTTTGTACAGAGGCCAGCACATCAAGTTACCACAATCTGTCAAATTTATTTGATAGTATTTCAACTTTATTGCAAAGACATAAGGTTCATTTTTAATTGAGAAAATTTGACAGTTAGGCATAGCTTGATGTGCTGGCGTCTGTACAGACTAAACATTTTTTCTTTCTTTCTTTCATGGCTCAGCTTTGTGTAAGTGTGCAGTTTTCAAAGTATATTTTTATTGAATTGAAGCGATATTGTAAAACGAAGTAGTGGCCTGAATCTCGGATATTATATCGCCTGATATCGGTTTCCACAAGTTTTAATTCAAAGATTCCCGCCCTCAAAGCAGATGAATGTAGCAATCTCCTCAAAGACAATAAGCTAGCGTTTCTTCGCGCACCTCAACTATTACACAATATAATATCACGGCTGTTCTTCAGCGATAACGGTTAGGCAGAAGTGTATCTATAGTTCATCCAATTGTTTAAGTCCCATGCAATAGGGGGCGAGTTTATTGCCATCAACTGGGCTTAAACTGTGCTTAAACTCCGGGCTGTTGCTGAGGAATTGCTGATGGAAAACCCCAATAACACTTTGCCAGTACTGGGACAGCAGCGCTGGAGACCAACGAGACTGTCAGAGCTCTACTAATAAATTCTCTATTTTATTCATAAGTCTCAATGTTTTGTATGTTCCTACTCTTTAAAGCACCTGCCATCTAATCTCTTCACCACCCTTGATTTACTGGTAGAGAATGCCTAAGGCATTAAGTCCGCCTTTGTACCTTTATTGTGTGCGAAAAGTTTAAATAAATAATGTGTAAAGAGTAAAATTGAGAAATTATCTGCAAACCTTATCGGAAGAAAATGTTTACTAAATATCCCACATATCCTTTCTAAGTTTATTATTGTTAGTTGTATGTTAAAACTAAAGGACAAAAGTCTTTTGCATTTCCCCCACAAGTTAATTACAACTGAAATAAAGTGTACACTCTCCAATGCATTACAAATAAATCGAGTTCGTTTACACGTGTCCGATTTAAAAATAATCGTGACAAATTAATTAGTCGCTGGTGTTTTTCTGCATATAAATAAATCACTGTAATTCTTGGCTCCGTATCGCTGAGCAAAATGTTCAGCGCTTGCTTGTGTGACGAGTTCTATAACAAGGTTTAATTGAGTTAATAAAACCTAATTATAGCCAATACCAATCAAAGCAAAGTTTTCTTCTTTCTGGCAAGGTTTATTTTGTTTATAAGTATGTAGGACGCCAGCACATTAACCTATCCTAAACAGTCATTTTTTTCCGAAAATGAACCTTATTCTTTTGAAATAAAGTTAAAAAACTATCAAAGTTTGACAGATTGGGGTAACTTGATGTGCTGGCCTCTGTACTAGCTGCTGACCACGGCTTCGCGTGGTCTTAATTCTTTCTTAAAACAGAAGTAGCTTAAGTTACTCCTTATAACATCAGCTATCGATCAGTGAAAGTCTCGCCAATATCGGTGTAAGCGTTTGGGAGCCGGGACAAAAAGTACAAACATACAGACACAAATTGGATTTTTGGCATCTTTTTCGTCGTCAGGGCACTAAGTACAAATTATAAAAAAAAACAAGTTCTAGGTAGCTTGTTTTTTTTAGTAGCTTGGTATGATTACTCTCGCAAAAATTACTCCTAACAACATTTGTATCACACATCAATAATTACACCACTCTTTTTTCTTTCTATTTTGTGTGGTTCTGGTGGCAGAGTTTCTAAGCTTCCCATGGGCCTCTGAGTTAACTTCACATTCTGTCGATAAATATCTCACAGGCATGTCGGTTTCCTCATGATGTTTTCCTTCATCGTTTTATAAGCAAGTGATAATTATACAATACGCACATAATCCTAAAAGTCAGAGCGCGTGCTTGGCGTTGGAACTCCACTTACAACACTTAACACACAATCTACGCATTTACCCATGTTTATCTGTTATCTGCAGATATCAACGTCAGAGTTACATGTACAGGCACATCAAAACCAGAAACCCATGGCTTTGAATACGCATAGCCACCTGTTGCATTAAACTACATACGTTTGCCGAACCCCACAAGTTTCACCATTGCATGCGATGTCGGTCGACCCCACTCATCTCAATTATTGTACAATGGAACCAGGATAGCTCATAAGCCATAACATGTTCTTACACATTGCGGCAGTTATTATTTAGCCACGAGTTCTTCACGAAAAGTACATGAATTATAATTATACAGAGTGTAACAAAACTTGTGTCCGACCCGAAAGCGGGTTGTTCAGTGTCATTATAGGAACACATATTGGCAGGTTAAAATTGAAAATTCGGATGTATTTTGTGACTCCATTTTCTACGGGGCAACAGATGTAAATGTTTAAACCTTACTAATATGTATTCGTATACGATCCTGAACAATCCCTTTTCGGGTCGGACACGGATTTTGTAACACTTCGTATTGACGAACTATGGTAAATCCTAAGAATTCACCCATCCCTTTTTTTTTGAGGATGGGAAATCGCCAATGACTTCTCCCGCTCTGGGTGGAGCGGAAGGGAGTGTCAGACTCTTACTGAATAAAAACCCAACCATGTTCCTTCTGTAGCACCCATCCCCTAAGCTGTCTGTTTCATCTATTACCTATGTGTAAGACTACTATGTAATATATGCTTACTTAAGTAGAAAACACTGTTTAAATTGTAAATTTTCATTGTAATATAAAAATAGCACATAAATAACAAAAGGATGAAGAGGAAAACCTGCTTGTCGTCAGAGTTTTTCTTGGCAAATCGTCAAACTGCATTTAGAACAAAGTGTGACGATTAGCCTTGCTATTACGAATGCTATTAGTCTGTGTAGCCTCGAGACACTGCATTTTATTACTGAACGACTATCAATCAATCTGCCTAGTCTTTTCTCAACTATGTTGGGGTTAGCTTCCAGTCTAACTGGATGCAGCTAAATACCAGTATTTTACATGAAGCGACTGCCAATCTGTCCTCCAGAACCCGGCCAGTAACTGGGTAATACGATACCCCTTGGTAAGACTGGCTGTCAGACTTTCGGGCTTATTCTGTCTACCCGTAACGACTGCCAAAGATCCACGAATGACAGCCCGGACCAACGGCTTAACGTGCTTTCCGAGGCACGGAGGAATCTCGATATGTAAAGATGGAATCGGTCTTTAAAAGCTTGAAACTAATCCTTTTTAGTCCTCGTAGCCCGCGAAATTCTATTTTTTCAAGTACTCACGAGTTTTCATTGTCGGAATTATATTTACAGTAGACAAGACCATTTCGTGAAAATATGCCGATTTGCAGTAGGTAAATATAATTTTGAGCTATGACTATTGATGATTATAATTTAGTATTTTTAGTATCATAATTGCCGCCCAATGGATTCAGATCAACATACAACGAAAGACAGCGTCCTGATTAGCAAAATCTTCATCAAACTAAAAACCAACACATAATATCACTCACCTCTTTATGCTCCGAAGGTTTAGGCAGAGGCGTATGCTTAGTACAGAGGCCAGCACATCAAGTTACTGCAATCTGTCAAATTTCTTTAATAGTATTTCAACTTTATTGCAAAGACATAAGGTTCACTTTTAATTGAGAAAATTTGACAGTTAGGGATAGCTTGATGTACTGGCGTCTGTACCTACACATCAAATTTAATTTTATAATTCATGTATTCAAAACATAGAAAACATTTTGAAAGAGTAACGGTGGAGTTTCTTGCCCATTCTTCGCCATACGAAATTAACTTCTGGTAGGGGCAACTAGAATTCTATTTCTTGTTAATTTTGGACGTTCAAAAGTGCCTTACTTGTGCCTATTTGAAATAAATGATTTGACTTTGACTTACACCTACATTTTCCCAGTTATGTTTAAGTTCCACGTAACAGGGGGCTGTTGCCACCAACCGGGCACAAATCCAGGCTCCGGGATGCTACTAAGAAATTTCAAATGGAAAAACACACCGTGCAAGAGTAACGAATCATTCCATGCCTCATGCTACCGAGTAACGCTTCCAACTACAAGACCAACGATGCAGTTCAAAAATCAACTACTTAAAGTTAATATAATATCAAAATATTGGTCTGCGGGATCAGTGACAAAGTGCCGTGTTGTTACATGCATCCTTATCAGTTGTTATCAGTCTACGTGCCGACAGATTCGGTCGCCACAAGTCGACGCCCGGAATGTGGAATAGCTTTTAAATTATGGAACACGTTATGTCAATAATTATGGCACGTATTAATGTTGTGTTGTTGTTAGGTACTACATTTATTTAATATTGTAAGTCGGTTCGTAAATTTACATCTTTTTATTATGACGCAAAACAGTTAGCACTCACTAATGGGGTTCGCTAGGGCCGTTGCCTGCCATGGTCGCGGATTTGTTCGAAGGGGTACACGGGTAAAAAAAACTGATCTAACCCATATTTTGATTTAAAAGAGTGTCCGTGGAGTTTCTTGCCTGTACTGCTTTGGAATGGGCAACTAGCATCATCTTTCTGACTGACCGAACCCTTGACAATTCAAAAGTGCCTGTAATTGGTTTATTTAAAATAAGTGCTTTGAGTTTGAGTTTATAAACCTCGTCACTGTATCAGGCGACTACTATTCTTTCCTGTCGTGACCTCTCTGATGAGTGGCAAAACCAAATTTGGCCTTGAAAACCTTGTCATACTGTGTACAGAAGACCTGATCAGCAGATGCTTACTGACGATTGATTGCAGGGTTTTATTGATGCAGCGTCTAGTTAGCCGTTTTAGACCAACGCGACGTCGCATTGGTATTTTGAAGCCTGTTATGCATGTAAGCATAATTATTCAGTTTAGCTGAACGATTTAACAGGAATACGTTATGGCACAACCCACATTGCTAGTAATCTTTATATCGGATTTTTAGACCTTAGTCTGGCTATTTGGCAGGACCAGGCCCGTCATGGACGGCGCGTTCGTGTGCCTCGCACGCGCGTGCCACGCGCACCTCAAAGAAATGGAAGCAATGTAGAAAGGCGCCCGTTAGGGCCGATGCCTGCCGGGTCAGCGGGATTGTCCGAATGGGTTACCACTGCCCCTAAACACATAGGGTTAAGGAAAGAACATAGATGGGTTTTACTCAGTAAAAACCTGACACTCTCTTCCGCTCCACCTACAGCGCGAGGAGTCATTTTATGGTTTCCCAACCTTAAAAAAACATCAGTCTTTTCATCAGAAATGTGCGAGGCAGCTAAGCGCAGAATTCAAGCTATGAAACAGTGTGGTTTTTTTTTCCAGAGCTAAGTGGTGTAGCAAAGGGTCTAAGATGTCAAACAATCAATCAATTATTTATTTTCTAAAACATAGTTATGGTTACAGGTAGCATATTGTGTAAAATATGTGCACTATGTTATGCCAATATATATCGTACGAATTCAGTATGTGCTATAAAGACATGAGAAAGTTAAAAACGTATAATTTTTTAACCCTTTTCCATCATTCAGCTCCAATGGGTTCAGGGACGCTACGTTTTTGAGTCAAATTACGCTATAAAAATACAGCACACACACACAGCACAACACAGCAGACAGCACAGCAGTGATATCCTAATGGTGTGCCAATCGAACTTCATAGGTCTCGAGTTCGAACCCAAGGCCCGCGCCTTTGATTTTACGGATTCATGTGCGTATTGTATAATTATCGCCTGCTTTAATTCGGTGAAGGAAAACATCGTGAGGAAACGAGCACGTCTGATATATTTGTCAACGGCATGTGAAGCTAAGTGAGAGGCCCATGGGTATCATAAAACTCTGACACCAGGTTAGTGACTAACCACACGAAAAGAAGAAGAAGACTATGAAAATAAAACAAACCCATCGGTTGATATTATACACATCCATAGCTTTTCCAGGTAGCCAAATCTTTGGTGGAAAAGCAGCTTTAACCTTATACTACTCCAACCGGTTACTATCCTCTATCTTAAAAATCTCACAGTAATTAAAATAAAATAATATATATCCCCATTCAATAAATAACCAGGTTTTCAAAAGCATGTGAAGCAATAACGATAATAATATGTTTTATAGTGGTTTCCTTCAGCGGATTTCATTATTTCCGAGCCATTGGAGTGTTTCCTTTCTCATTTGCTACAAGTATTGGACCTGAAACCTTGTTAAAGTTTCCCTTGTCGATTATATTATTTACGCTTGTATTGAGTGCAGGGTTTACGGCAGGAGAGTATATAATACAATCAAACGTAATTAATCTAAACGGGCTGAAATAAGCACTACCTTTTAAATATTAAATTGCTTTCATGTACGGTCACCAGCGCGTCAAGTTATTCCTAACAAATTTCTCCAAATAATTTTTAACCTTAAAATATCGATTTTGAACTTAACAAAAGTTCAAAATCGATCGAAAAAAAATATTTTTTGGTAACTTGATGTGCTGGCTGTACTTTACCTTAACAGTTTTCGAAAGTTTTCTTCATATGGCTGAATTGTATCGATATGTTTGGTTTGATAATTTATTGGCAAAAATATACATCCCATCACTAACTGTTCCACCGAACCGCACTTACCTATCAGTGGTTAGTTGATGTACTCAGGTTATCAGGCAGTGGCGTAACTATACCATCTGAGGCCCTTGGCAAATCCATTGCATGGGGCCCCAAATTTATACTTTTTACTAAATTTTGTTAAAAATGTTAGGTTACTTTTGAGCTAGCAGCCTCTCGGGCCGGGGGCCCCGTCAGGCCGGGGGCCCGTGGCATTTTGCCAGTCCTGCCACCCTATAGTTAGCCACTGTCATCAGGTGCGGTTCGGTCAAAAGCTGTTGAAATCAGAGCTCTGAATGGAATAACTACTGTTCTTAAAACGGTGAAGGAAAACGGCATTTCCTAGAATCAAAAATTCAAAAACATGTGACATCTACCAAGCCTCGCCCCTGCGCGGTGGATAACGGCCCACTTCCTCACTCAAAGAGGCCTGTATCCCAGCAGTGGGAACATTATAGGCTGATTATGCTTATGCTATTATAAACATTATTTTATTTATTTGTTTACCAAAATTCAGAAATCAATAAGTCCATTTTGTTAGTAAGATATCTTGTAACCAGTGTTAGTAGTTAACAAACAAGGACAATAAAAACAAACAACAAAGTAGGGTGTCTGAGGCAGGATGTGCGGAGAGCGATAGCGTAAGAAATAAGCTACCCGACCATTCTCCCCACATAGTGCTTCAGAATAGGCGAGTAAGGACTCTCCACAACTGTTTTTAGGATGCTATTGCCACTGTCCCGCGTTCTACGCATCAGTGATGCGACTTTCTTTCGAATAACCGCATGAAAGCCGTCAGTTCGGTTCTGGGCAAACATCTCCGATGCGCTGCAGTAACGGGGCAGTTTCAACAACATCCTAAAAACATTATTGTATTGGACGCGCAAGACATCTAACGATCTTTTAGTGTAGCTGGTCCATAGACCTCCCGCGTACATACCTTGACAAAACGCCTTGAACAAGGTGATTTTGACTTGGTCCGTACAACGCGAGAATCTGCGGACCAACATGTTACCTCGGACCGCCAGTGCCCTACGTTCCCTTTCAATGTAACATTAGTATACCACGGTTTTCTAAGAAACCAGTAAAAGATTAAGAACTTAATTTTTAGTTATCTAAGCAACGTTTAACGCCATAACTACTTATATGAATGGCTAAACCAAACTAAGTAAAGCAAGTTATCACTACGTAGGGGACTATAACAATAATTAAACTGAAACTTTATCGTCGGACGTGACTGGGGAAGGTCCGGTATTGGCTCAAACTGAAAGTTTCGTAATCTCGTGTGACAATCTACGGAGAGAATGCAATAATGTCCTAGTTTGGGGTTAATGGATAGTGGCAATGATAATAAATAAAGGCTAGTTTACTTGTGACTGGCTCGACTTACGAGTTGTATATCGTGGGTTCGAACCCAAGCAGGCGCTTTACTTTTTGTAAATAATATCATCACCACTGCTCTCTAAAACGAACGTATTTAAGTTCTCTTATTCTTCTTATTTTCGTGTGGTTAGTGATCAAGCTGGTGTCAGAGTTTTATGCTGCCCATGGGCCTCTGACTTAGCTTCACATTCTGTTGAGAAATATCACTCAGACACGCAGGTTTCCTCACGATTTAAGTTATAAGTAAATAATAGTTCAATTGAGTTTTAAAACGTTAAAAAATAAAATATAACAGTATAAAGATGCGACAGATCAAAAAGCTACGTGGCATATTAAATATGTAACGCATGTAACACTTAGCACCTTCTTGCAAGTCAGGGTAAGACAGAAAAAGCGCTTCATCATGTTAAGCGTGGATGAGGTGGCTTATTTAGGTAAGAACATTTCGTTACCTGAAAACAAAGTGATTACGTAAGTATATACAAAACTAGCTTTTGCCAGCGGCTTCGTCCACGTGTATGTAGATAATTTGCCCACGGGAACCGTACATTTTTCCGCGATAAAAAGTAGCCTATGAGCTATTCCAGACTATAATCTATCTTTGTGTCGAGATTCATCCAGATCCGTTAAGAAGTTTTTGAGTTTATTCGTTACAAACATACATACAAATGTTTCCTCTTTATAATATTACTAGCACTTTGCCCGCGGCTTCGCTCCCGTGGTCTTTCCCGTGGGACCCGTTATTTTACCCGGGATAAAAAGTAGCCTATGTTACTCCTAGAAAACTAAGCTTTCCAACGGTGAAAGAATTTTTAAAATCGGTCCAGTAGTTTTTGAGCCTATTCATTACAACCAAACAAACAAAGTTTTCCTCTTTATAATATTACTATAGATATTAATATTAATAAATATATTATATTAGTATAGATTTCAAGTCTTTAGGACCAGCAGTTTAGGCAGTGAGTTGATATATCACAGTCATTCAGCACTTTGAATTCATTTGACAGTCGTTACGGGTCGTCAGAAGCCCGAAAATCTGACTGCCAGTCTTACCAGGGGGTACCGTGTTACCCAGTTACTGGGTTGTGTATAGTACAGATAGGCAGTCGCTCCATGTAAAATACTGGAGTACTCACTCAGCTGCATCCGGTTAGACTGGAAGCCGACCCCAACGTATGTAGTTGGGAAACGGCTAGGTAGAGGCAGATACTTAAACTGTCGTAAAAGTATTACAACTAAATGATTTCGTGTACAAACGGGTGTATGTAATTACCTACAGAGCAGCTGGTATGCACATTGAAGACAAAAAAAAAACACAAGAGAAAAGGCCCCCTCGGTCTTTAGGTGCATGCTAAAGTTACACATAGAACTAGCCAATTCAAAAAAGTTGTTGAATACAATGCAGAGGAAAAACTGGTTTGTCTAAATGCACTCAGAGTTCGTTTTCGACAACTGCAGGCCAACAAGACATTCACGGCCCCATTATTCATAACAAAATGACATTAATTATTTAGTTTAATGTAATTGATGTAGGACCGTAAACTACTATTAAATCTAATATTCAGTAGGTCTATTTTCATAGGGTAGGTAGGTAGGGTAGGTAGGAAGGGTGGGTAGGTAGGAAGGGTAGGTAGGTAGGTAGGTAGGGTAGGTAGGAAGGGTAGGTAGGCAGGTAGGTAGGGTAGGTAGGTGGGTATCATAGTTAAGGCAGGACAACGTCTGTCGGGTCAGCTAGTAATCATTATAAAATGAACGTAGTTGAAGCAAAGGGAGTATGTGAGCAGGCGTGATTTAATGTATTATAATAAGATATTTAGCAGGATCTAATTTTTAACAGTGGTTAGTTTCCGAATTTATTATTACAAACAATGCAAGAACAGTCTTTTATCAAGTTGACCTTAACCTCTGCCCACCCCTGATGTGTGTAGCGTCAATATTTAATTAGTCCAATATAACTACGTATAGACATAAAGAGCTATTTGTAATGCTAGCGATGTCTGCCGATAGATAATGAAACTCCAAGGTCTTGTGTAAAACTATTCGTTTATAAATACAGTTTCACTTGGAGGAGGTGATTATGTGTTAGATTCGTGTTTTACTAACAGTTACTGGTTAAAAGTATATAAACATACATATATATAGCATTACGTCTTGTTTCCCCGAAGGGCTATGCAGAGATGTACCGATAGTAGGTACACCCACATCCGGCTCGAAGGACCATGTAGAATTTAGCGCTGCCGTGGTTTAGTTCTAAGTCCTGGGTTGGTTGATATTTAGTTGATTGGTTATTGGTTGGTTGTTGGTTTATGACCACTGGTTAAATTATACGAAATTATATGGTTTTACATGCTATATTTATACTGGTTATAAAATGGTAAATCTAAGCTAAATTAGCACTGAGATGGTAATAGTTGCGGTATATGTATTTATGGAAATGCACGGACGCTAAAGTGCTGATCTGTTCGGTTGCAATTATTGTACTTAACAACGCCAGTTATGTTTAAGTCCCATTTAATTAGGGGCGAGTCTATTGCCATCAACCGGGCACAAATCAAGACTCTGGAATTCTACGAGAAATTCCTTACGGAAAAACTCAATGACGCTGTCTGACCTGGGAATCGAACCCAGGTCTTCTTCCGCAGCACTAGCACTTGCAACCACTAGACCAACGAGACAAGTATTGTTATTGGTTAAAATTTACTAAGTTTAGTCAGTTAATTGTAACCTATAGCGGTATACGGAACGGTTCGGGTACGATGGGTGCGGATAGACTACGTAATCCGTTAATATAGGTGCTATTTAGCTTGGCAAAGAAGACCCTTTCATACCAAAAGGAGAGTTTATAAATAGTTTTATTTGCTGATTGAAAAACTGACGAAAACCTATCCTTATAATATTACAAATGCGAAAAATTTTGAAGATATTTATTAAAGATGTTTGTTTGTTACAAAAGCACGCCAGAAACGTTGAACCGATCTTGATGAAATTTAGCACAGAGATTATAGACGTGGAGGAGCTCGTGGCTAATTAACAACAGCCACACGGATCGATCCATCAGGTTAAGCTACGCTTGTCGGGGTTGGTCCTTAGATGGGTGACCATCTTTACGTATCTGGACTCCTCTGCGCCTCGGAAAGCACGTTAAGCCGTTGGTCCCGGCTGTTATGTGTGGATCTTTGACAGTCGTTACGGGTAGTCAGCCTAGCAGCTTGAAAGTTTGACAGCCAGTCTTAACAAGGGGTATCGTATTACCCAGTTATTGCCTGGGTTTTGGAGGTCAGGTAAGCTCTCGCAATGTATCGCTCCATGTAAAATACTGGTATTCAGCTGCATCCGGTTAGACTGGAAGCCAACCCCAACATAGTACAGAAAAGGCTAGGCAAATTGAAATAGATTATAGTCAGGAATAGCACATAGGCTACTTTTTATCTCGGTGGTACAGACGCCAGCACATCAAGCTATCCCTAACTGTCAAATTTTCTCATTTAAAAATGAACCTTATGTCTTTGCAATAAAGTTGAAATACTATCAAAGAAATTTGACAGATTGTGGTAACTTGATGTGCTGGCCTCTGTACGTTTCCGAGGGATAATTCCGATATCCAGGCGGGCGAAGCCGCCGGCAGAAACTAGTCTACTATAAACCTCTGTCCAGCACTTTGAGTATACAGGCGTGAACATCTTGCTATTTTAGAATTGAGATAAGTTCTGCAAATACACAATAGGTATTCTTTATTACATTGACCTTTTATCAATTTCCAGAACTACCGCTTGCACACAAAAGCCAGACAAACAAAACAGAGCAACAAAAATGTATTGTATTGTATGAAATAAAACTGCATTGTATGAAAAAGGGTTGCGTAGCTTACCGGTGGCACGGAAACAAGCCTGGCCTATACCGGGTACCCGCTCATGTGATGTGAACTCTATTTCATAACTCCACTGATTTTTTTAAAATTCGTGCCCAAATGCTGAATTGCATTTTGTTTGCTTTCTCAATGATACCCAATATTGTAGTGTTGTACAAAGTGTACAGAGGCCAGCACATCAAGTTACCACAATCTGTCAAATTTCTTTGATAGTATTTCAATTTTATTGCAAAGACATAAGATTCATTTTTAATTGAGAAAATTTTACAGTTAGGGATAGCTTGATGTGCTGGCGTCTGTACATAATTACGTCGTTGATGGTATCAATATTTTTCATTTTAAAAAGCCACTGAATTAAGCTCGAGTTATTTTCATTTTATCTGTTTATTTTGATGCAGTTACAGCTGGATCCATTTATGTAGATTCGACGTAGAAATGCACTTGAATTATTCAATGTCCTAATATTATGTGACACTGGCTGCTGCCAGCGGCTTTGCCCGAGTGGATGGAAATTGTCCCAAGGGAACATACTAAAGAGATAAAAAGTATCCTATGTGTTAATCCAGATCATAAACTGCCACTGTGCCAGGTTTCATCCAGATCCGTTCCGCCGTTTAAGCGTGAAGGAGAGACAAACATACAAACACACACACACACACTCACTTATAAACTTCGCCTTTATAATATTAGTGTGATAGTGTGTTTAAACAATACGTACGTAAGCATTGATTCGGCGGCTGTACCATTCTAGATTTCGGTCAAGACACAGTTGTACAATTTTATTTAACACGTTAGACGCCAACGCGTTTCACCGGTGAACGCGAACAATAGTTTTCCTATTGTATCCACGCAGCAGACTGCGTGGCAGTCACTAAATTAGGGCTGATTTTTCAATAGTCAGATAAGTTTTATTGAAGGCATAAATATGACAGTTTGACAGCTTTTGCATAGAAAATATGTCAATGCGCCATTGTTTTATTCTTTAGGTAAAAGTAAAGAGGCGATTAAAAATCGGTAAGCGGGATTTGTCCGAAAGTTTTAACGCTACCCCGGAACATACAGGGCTAAGGAAGGATAGGTTTTAGTCACTAAGAGTCTGACTCTCCCTTCCACTCCTCCATCCAGAGATCCACTCACAAAAAATAGGTTCCTACGTTAGTATTAGGTAGGTACTGCAAAACTATAAAACAACCATAACCAAAAACAATTTTTTTTCACCTATTTATTATGTAGGTATTTACCATAAAATAACATTTTTTCTTTATGCTGCATAAATTCTTGTCTATACTAATAATAATAATAATATTATAAAGAGGTAAAATTTGTAAGTTTGTATGTAGGGGGTAATCTCCGGAACTCATGATCCAATTTCAAAAAAAAATTCACTGATAGAAAGCTACATTATTCCTGAGTATAAATTATATTTATATCATACATATTAGCCGAGCTATCGCAATTTTCGTCTAGCAAGTCGGAAAGAAAATCCTCCAAAAACAGAATTATTTGCATGCGCTGCCTAAACAGTTGTTTAAAATTGAAAGCAATGTATGGCAACCCGGTTCGCCTTAATTATTTCTACAAAAAAGGCCGCGACACAATATTCCTATCTTTTGTATTTTAACTTTTATATTTCGTTTTATCTTTTAAAAAAGTATTTTTTCGACTTAAGTACTTCTGTGGATGATTATTTAAACAACAAAATATCAATTCTTATTAAATTAAATTATTTTATGATCACGAGATAAGATTTGCCCTCTACAGTATGTCAATTGGTCATATATTTATATATTATGGATATACCTATTTAATGTTAAAACAAGAAATTTTCCGCGGACGAAGTCGCGGACAGAAGCTAGTAATGTATAAAAACAATTCTCTGTTAACCATGACGTACGCTAACAAGATGGTAGCGAAGTTCCGGTATCGCTAGATTTGGTAATTTCCTTATAATATTCAAGCGCCTCCCACCGAGCCGCAGTTGACGTGCGGGACGTGAAAAATGTTATTTCAATTTTGCACTTTCTACATCTACTATATATTAATATTATAAGGAGAAAAAAGTTTTGTAAGTACGTTTGCAACGAATAAACTCAAAAACTACTAAACGGATCTGGATGAAACTTTGCACAAAGATAGATTATAGTCTGGAATAGCATATAGGTAAGTTAAAACGTACGGTTCCCGTGGGATAATTTCCTACATACACGCGGGCGAAGCCGCTGGCATAACTAGTATGAAATAAGTATGAAAATTCTCTCAATTTTCATTTCTACCCTCAGTTAAGTAATCTGATTTGAGGAAAGTGATATCGAGTCTGTGTTTTTAATCTTCAATGCCATGAAAACCCCTCAAGGAACTGATGGGATTTTTCATAGGCAAATATTATGAACGTTCACGTTCGTTTTGTAAAAAGCTCTTGCAGACAGGCGGACGCGACGATGCGACGCGATACTGTTTTTGCGAGGCCGATTACTAAGGGCGTCCACATCACTTGTCTCGATTGCAAAATAAATCTTTTGACATACTAAATGTTGTTAAGAACTATTTCCAAATCACTGACAATAGACATAGTGACAAAAAAGAATTTATGTTATCTTCTTTACGTGTGGTTAGCGACTAACATGGTGACAGAGTTTTTATGCTGCCCATGGGCCTCTGACTTAGCGTCACATGCTGTTGAGAAATATCTCTCAGACATGAAGGTTTCCTCACGATGTTTGCCTTCACCGATTTTCGCGAGATCACCGCAAGTGATAATCATACAATACGAACATGAATCCGGTAAAATCAGAGGTCTTGGGTTCGAACTCGAGACCCAGACTTGGCAGTCTGACGGTCACACCACTAGGCTATCACTGCTTACTGATACTGGTAGAACTATATAACTGGTGGAGCATTATGAAGTCAAAGTCAAAGTCAAATCATTTATTTCAAATAGGCACAAGTAAGGCACTTTTGAACGTCAAAATGAACAAGAAATAGAATTAATTCTAGTCGCCCCTTCCAAAAGGTAGTTTCGTGTGGAGAAGAATGGGCAAGAAACTCCACCGTTACTCTTTTAAAATGTTTTGAAGACGATGCACCCAGAATAAAAACACTACACCACAAAAGGTGAAAAGAAAAACACATAATTATAGTAATGGTAGGTAAACTTAAGTATGTCAAAAGTACATGGTGCTCACATATTTACAAACATTCTAAAAGTTAATAATAATAAATCAATCAATGTGTGAGAAGTTATTTCAACATGTTAAAATAGTATTTTATAAATAATAAATTATTACCTAGTTTACTTAGCAACCAGTTTGATTTTGTCTAGACACTAGATTGCCCTGTGGAGCAGGACCAGCATGTTTCCAAGCATCCTTATCCTTTATATAATCCTCTAATTTGTAATGAAACTCTTGCGCAAATTTTAAAAGCTTCTAGATCAGGCGTGGACTGTGCATTTTTTGTCAATGAATTTATGATTTTATTAAATGAATGTTTACCGAATTTCAACCCCTTTTCAAGTAAATTAGTATTATTATTGGAGTGACTACTTTCCTTTCTTGTTTGTGTTTATAAGCTTAAATCCTCCATGTACAGACGCCAGCACATCAAGCTAAACCAAACTGTCAAATGTTCCCAATTGAAAATGAACCATAACCAATTGTTATAAGGTTGAAAAACTATCCAAGAAATTTGACAGATTGGGGTAACTTGATGCGCTGGCTGCCGAGAGATGCGAGCCAAGTTTGAGAACAAAAAATAACACTTTATTAATATACATTGACATCTTTAAATGTGTCCAATACATCCGCTTATGAAATGATCACTGTTTAACCTGTGTAACAAAGCAAAAGGCAAGTTTATATGCAAGTTAAAACTTTCTATTTGTTTATAGGAGTGTTGCATAAACTTTATAATCGCGTTAGGCTAGCCTTGTCTTGTTATAAACTGAGGTAATGGTTGATTTGCATTCGTTTATAACTTGGTTGAATAGCAGGAAGCTAGTGTCTTGGATTTTGGGATGACGGGTACCTACTGAAGTTACATAACCGTGTAGTTAGAACTTAACTGTGTCAGAGGTTTGGAGATTGGTAATACCTAAGTACAGACGCCAGCACATCAAGCTATCCCAAACTGTAAAATTTTCCCATTTGAAATGTCTTTGCAATAAAGTTGAAAAACTATCAAAGAAATTTGCACAGAGGCCAGCACATCAAGTTACCACAATCTGTCAAATTTCTTTGATAGTATTTCAACTTTATTGCAAAGACATAAGGTTCATTTTAATTGAGAAAATTTGACAGTTAGGGATAGCTTGATGTGCTGGCGTCTGTACATAATATATGTCAAGCTAAACTTTCTTAGAAATTTAAGAAGAACATTTTTTGGGGATGTGCCAGTGTATAGTAGCCTTAAAGATTCAAATTTTCGTAAGTTTATTGTAATTTGCAGGTCAGTGTCATGCTGATCAAAACATGATTCGTGGCCGTAGCAATTACATATAATCACACTAATATTAAAAAGGCGAAAGTTTGTGAGTGAGTGTGTGTGTGAGTTTTTATGCTTGTCCGTCCTTTACACTGAAACGGCTAAACGGATCTAGATGAAACATGGCACAGAGGTAGATTATGACCTGGATTAACACATAGGATACTTTTTACCCCGGTAGTACGTTCCCTTGGGGTTACTTCCGGTATCCACGCGGGCGATGCCGCTGGCAGCTGCTAGTCATTCTATAAGTCTAATCACAAAATCATTAATACGATGCTTTTAGTTCATATTACGGTTAGCAGGGATATCCTCGTGGTGTGACCGTCGGACTGCCAAGTCATAGGTCTCAAGTTCGCACGTTCGAACCCATGGCACGCACCTCTGATTTACGGATTCATGTGCGTATTGAGTAATTATCACTTGCTTAAAAATCGGTGAAGGAAAACATCGTGAGGAAACCAGCATGTCTGAGAGATAATTCTCAACAGCATGTGAAGCTAAGTCAGGGGCTCATAATAACTCTGACACCAGGTTAGTCACTAAGCACACAAAAATAAAAATTACTGTAAGTATGGTATGAATATTTCATGACATGATTCTAACATTTTTAATCGTTCAGTTTTCTATTTAACCCTATGAAACACAACGGATATAAAATTATGTTTCCGTGTCAATCCTATAAGGCTGGTGTTAAATGGATTGTCAGCGCTTCGTCTACGGCAGAGACTGTTGTAAGTGAATAATATGAGCGTAGTTCTCGATAAAGAAACACGGAGACTTTATTGATATAAGAACCTTTTGTTTATTGCGTCATTTGTTTTTCTAACCTCAGTAAGATAAAACTGTAAGTTTACGTAGGTAGAATAATTTTGCCCTTCTAACTGCCAACCCTGAATATGATGCGTTTGCGGATGAATGGTGTTAAATAATGCGTATATTCGGTGTTGAAAGAAAGTATGCAAGGTGTTGGTGTTGTACCGCTTTAATTAACTATAAATAAAAAAATAATTTAACCGTTAAATGTTGGGTAGTTCCGAAGCTTTCTTTTTGTTCCGAGGTGGAAAATCCTCATGGATGTCCTCGGCGTTGGGGGTAGCCAGAGGGGTCTAAGACTAACAACCACCCTAGTACCAGTTCCATATTCCTCCTACACCGGGGGGTCCCTAAACTTGACCTCTCAGGAGGCCTAGACAAGGTGGCAATCGCTCCGTGTCGATTCAATTTCTAAAATAGTTTATCAAATAATTTGTTATCACAGCGATTCGAATTGTCTATGATTGCCACTAGTGTGGGAATATTGATCGAATTTCGTTACAAAATTTGACATTGTCCAGCACTTAGCGATCGAAAACGATTGATCACCTGACATTTCGAAAGCTTATGCCAATTCAATATATTTCGGATGTATATAATTTCGTTATCGTTAATGAAAATGTGACTGTGTACCACTCTTGGTTGCCTGGTAGAGAATGCCCACTACACTACAATTTAAATAAATAAATGTACATTCTTAAAAATATGTGAAATCTCCGTCAGATTTTTTCGCCAATAAGGAATTTACAAGATATTATGTTATGAGAAATGAAAACAATGATTATTTGGTGAACGGTAGGTGTTTTATATTTTACCTTTGTCTTCAGTTTATGAAGTCGTTAGGTCATGTCATTTTAAACAACCTTCTCGCAATGAAGGCTGAAAATCAACGCTGGGGCTCTGTCTCACACGAGGACGAAGCATTATGCTGAACAATGGTCGTTTTGCGCGGATGTGAAGCATATTTCCCCACAACTTATTTTGGGGCCGAAGCATTATGCTGAGCGATGGCTTGATTTTTTACTGCGTCATGTTTGCCGCAAATAAACGCAATTTCTTTCTTTGTTAGTCGGTAGAGTTTTGACCTAATGCCAACCAAGTAAGGTAAAGCCATTCCATCCAGCCATCGTTTCCTGGCCAGATACCAAATAGAATTAAATCTACCGGCTCGCCGCCTAACACTAAAACGGTTAATTCAATAAATTAAAGGTAATAATAATAATAAACAGTATAACAAGATATACATTTTGAATCTCCCCCGTCCGCCGTCAGTGTTTCGAGGGCGTAAATTTTCAATTTGTCTTAGATTATCTGCGTACCAATATTACATTCTGGGTTCTCCTCGGGCTTTCTACCCAGACGCAGCGTAATAAATATTATTTAATATCTTGGCTTTATTCGATTTTGGCCCTTCATTTATAATAATTTAAGTAGATTTTTGTGTTATTCGGTTTTCCTATCTTGAATCGCTTCGTAACAGCCCAGTTTGGATTTGTGCCCGGTTGATAGCAAAAGGGTTGCCGCCTATTTCAAAGGACTTAAACATAACGAGCGAAATGTGGTTGCATTATAAACACCTTTGCCTAATCCTTTGGAGAATGAAGTCGTGATGTTATGTTATTTTAAAAGTAAGTACAGACATCAAGCTATCCCTAACTGTCAAATTTTCTCAATTAAAAATGAACCCTATGACTTTGCAATAAAGTTACAATACTATCAAAGAAATTTGACAGATTGTGGTAACTTGATGTGCTGGCCTCTGTACCTAAGTAGGTAGGCAGAAAGAAAAGTTGAAAATTGTGCGTCTGTAAATTAGGAAAGATTTTATTCATAGATCCAGCCGTTCCTTCCCTAATACTGATCAAGATTTAGCTGCAACCTAATAAGTAGACTAGAAGACGACTCCAAAGTATTTGAGGAAATGCTAGGCCGATGATGATGATGATGGCAATCTTGCGATTGAAATGAATGGCCTGATGATACTGGCAAGGTTTAACTATGGCCGCTCGCGTCAAAGTCAAAGTTAAAGTCAAATCATTTATTTCAAATAGGCACAAGAAAGGCACTTTTGAACGTCGAAATGAACAAGAAATAGAATTGATTCTAGTCGCCCCTTCCAAAAGGTAGTTTCGTGTGGAGAAGAATGGGAAAGAAACTCCACCTATATAAATTATAACATTATATGTGAAGACGATGCACCCAGAATAAAAACACTACACTTAGGATATATATGTCACCGTTAGATTGTAAAGATCGTTAGATTACAATCTATCTAGCGAGATTGTAAACTATCGATAGATTGTGAACCGTATCATTATGATTGCAATTTGACTCATTATTCTTCGCTATATTGTAATCTACCGAAGTGAAACCGTTAAATTACAATCTGAATAAAAATAATCTCTTTTTTCCATATTTTTTTCTATATAATCTAGTCGTTTCTGGCACTCGCCGGCCGCTGCTGCGGCACCGCTCGCTTCGCTCGATCGGCTCGTGCGTAGGTGGTCACAGTTTTAACCTAACCTAACCATTTTTTTAAACGTCCTACGCTGGTTCACAATTTGACCGCTTCCCATCGATAGATTACAATCAAGCGAAAAATGATGCGTTAAATTGCAATCATAATGATACGGTTCACAATCTATCGATAGTTTACAATCTTACTAGATAGATTTAGATAGATTGTAATATAACGATGTTTACAATCTTACGGTGACATATACATAGCTTGATGTGCTGGCGTCTGTACATCAAGATCCGAAAGAGTCGTTAATCAGCGCATGCTATTTATGGTCCATAAACAATCAGCGACAGCAGATACACCTACCTAATACTTTTCGCAGTTATCTTCAGTTTGTCGGTCAAGAGAGGCAATTCACCGATACCTAGATAAGTTCTTTGAAAATGACCGTCATTAAATATTATAACGAGTAGATGGAATAGCAGTTTCCAGTGAATAACTACTAACTTTAAAGAAACTTATCCGCCCGCGAAGCTTTATAATTAAGTCTAATAACTCTGTTCTGGTAATATTATTATTTGAAGACTTGGCAAAGAAACTTATAACTACTATACCATTTCTGTGACTATACCGGTTCTTTTTAAGGGTGGGAAACTATCTAATGTAGGGGTCATTCCAGCACTAGGTAGAGCGGAAGGGAGTGTCAGTCTCTTAATGATTAAAACCTTCTTAGCCCTTTATGTTCGTTTTTTCCTTAGCCCTTTATGTCCCGGGGATTGATGGGTTATAGCGGAAACCCTTTCGGACAATCCCACTTAACTACTATAACGGTGGCAGGGATGTCGATGCACAACCTGTTGCCATAGATTCATTACATGATTCTGGACCACCTGCGTTGAAATTTTTCATTGGTTATTAAAAAATGTATATAAAAAAGGAGTTTTTTACCAAAGTGCAATCAATTCCTACGCGGTCCAAATGTACGGAACGCCTAATTTTTAGGATTCCATTCGCAAAGGGTAAAACGGGAACCTATTACTGACTACGATGTTCGTCTGTCACCAGGCTGTTTCTCATGAACCGTGATAGTTACACAGTTGAAATTTTCTGATGCCGCTGTAACAGACACTAAAAAACAATAAAATAAATATTTAAGGGGGCTCCCATACAACAGATATGATTTTTTGCCGTTTTTATATATAATGGTACGGAACCGTTAGTGCGCGAGTCAGACTCGCACTTGGCCAGTTTTTTATTTATAAATGTTAATGCAGAAACTATAGAACGCCTTCTATTACGATCCTTTTTTTTAAGGATGGGAAATCATCAAAATACCCCTCACGTTGTGGGTGGAGCGGAAAAGTGTCAGACTTTTACTGACTAACACCCATCCATGTTCCTTCCTTAGCCCTATGTGTCCCGTAGTTGTGGTTACCTCTTCGGACAGGGCTACGATCCTTACATACTCCTTTTGTTCGCGATCAGATCAGATCAGACGGTGCGATGTAGGAACGTATTCATGCATCTCCCCGTCTGATCATTCTCAAGTTACATAGTAATGATAAGCCTACACTGAATTCCAACTTAGAAATAACATTAAGTAGGTGAGTATTGCGATATTGTAGCCGACTTGAATAACTGGAGCATTTCCTGATCAATTCATAGTGTTAGTGTCGCCCTAAATTATGGGGTATTCCTCAAAGCGCACCTATTTTTAAGCGCAACCATCTAAGCGCAACTAAATGATTCCTCAAACCGCAACCATCATTTATGCTTTTATATTTTAACACGGAAATGCTAGGAAGGCTACATTTCATGATGAATGTGTTTAAAGTGGATACCCAAAGATTCTTCTTTATGTAATATTTTATTACTTTGCATGCTTTGACATTTATGCTTTTATATTTTAACACGGAAATGCTAGGAAGGCTACATTTCATGATGAATGTGTTTAAAGTGGGTACCCAAAGATTCTTCTTTATGTAATATTTAATTACTTTGCATGCTTTGACATTTATGCTTTTATATTTTAACACGGAAATGCTAGGAAGGCTACATTTCATAATGAATGTGTTTAAAGTGGGTACCCAAAGATTCTTCTTTATGTAATATTTAATTACTTTGCATGCTTTGACATTTATGCTTTTATATTTTAACACGGAAATGCTAGGAAAGCTACATTTCATGATGAATGTGTTTAAAGTGGGTACCCAAAGATTCTTCTTTATGTAATATTTAATTACTTTGCATGCTTTGACATTTATGCTTTTATATTTTAACACGGAAATGCTAGGAAGGCTTCCATTTAATGAAGAATGGGTTTAAAGTGGGTATCCAAAGATTATTCTTTAGGTAATTAAATTACTTTGCATGTTCTACAGAATCAAGTTCTCCTAACTTAACAGAAACATGTGCTGCTGGGGAGTTTGTAGCGCTGATTTCTCGTCCCAACTTAAGCAGTCTTATGTAACTTTGAAGTTCAAAAAGTTCTGTTTCGAACCCCGAGTTCAAATCCAGACAGGTGCTTTACTTTTTGTATTTAATTTCATCACTACTGCTGTCAAAACGTTTAAGGAAAACATTGTGAGGATAGCGGCATGGCCCAGAACCAAAAATTCGAGGACACGTGACACCCACACTGCCGAGTGCTGGTGTCAAGTGTTTTTGAATTGTTGGTACTTATAGCTTTCATGTACGGTAATCAGCGCATCGAGTTATACCTAACTGTTAAATTTCTCCAAATAATTTTCAACTTTCATCTGTTGATCATTAAGTTCGATATCGATTGAGAAAATTTAACACTTTGTTGTAACTTGATGTGCTAGCGACTGTATCATAACAGTTTTTTTTTTCATGTTGCTGATTTGTACCTATATGTTTTGTTTGATAATGCATTTGGCAAAAAAATACATCCCACCACTAACATTACTACCTCTTACTCGATTGAAGACTTTTTAAATGACAAATTATGACTAAATTTAACTTTCTTTGACATTCTTAATAATTACTTCAATTTACTATTACTATAATTTAATTGCTTTATTTTATGCGGCTCATGACATTTTTCAATTGGTTCATTTCTTTTATCCTAGACTTTATTAATTATGATAGTAAAAATAACCTGCTTACTAATATTATATTTGTATGCCGATTATCGGCCGAACATACAGATCAGCTAAAATGTATAAATAACACCTTTTTGTACTTATGTTCACAAATAAAGATTGATTTGATTTGATTTGAACATTTAGTTTAAGGAGTCCCGAAAGACTGAAAATAATGTGGACAGACAGTTCCAACGAACTGCACTTACCTTACCTATCAGTGGTTAGTGGAACTACTCTGGTCATCAGATGCGCTTCGGTCAAGTGCTGTTGAGATCAGAGCTCTGAGTGGAATCACCACTGTTCTCAGAACGGTGAAAGAAAAACATCGTTAGGAAACCGGCATGTCCTAGAATCAGCAAAGATATGTGACATCTACCAATCCGGACTGGGCCAGCGTGGTGGATCAAGGCCCAATCCCTCTCACATCAGGGAGGTTTGCGTCCCAGCAGTGGGAACACTATAGGTTGATTACGCTTATGCTTCAAGAGAGCAGTAGCCTAGCGGTCCTTAACCTTGCAGGCAATCCCCAACTACGGGCAATTTCTCCTTTTAGGGAGACATCTCACATTGGTGTCCGACCGCCCGAGTCAATTGATTTACAAGCTGATTGAAATCCATTTTATTGAAGTGCATTCAATTGAGTTACCTTGAAAGTGCCGGTTTACATGTAACATAACTGACAAGAAAAACCAAGCTGAACAAATTTTATAGTGAGTGAGTTAAATGTAGTAAATATGTATATTATAAGTTTATAACCAATTCATGTACAGAGGCCAGCACATCAAGTTACCACAATCTGTCAAATTTCTTTGATATTATTTCAATTTTATTGCAAAGACATAAGGTTAATTTTTAATTGAGAAAATTTGACAGTTAGGGATAGCTTGATGTGCGCGTCTGTACCACCTATTTTATTCATAGTTCACAATGGTATTTTTTTTCCAATGATAGCCTCTCTTACTTAAAGCACATCAGGTCTCTTCGCCAACTTAGGTTGATTGGTATAGAATGCCTTTTTTTTGAGGGTGGGAAATCATCAAATGAAGGGGTCAGTCAATTCAAAAATGGGGGATCCCTCTCTGGGTGGAGGAGCGAAAGGCAGTGTCAGACTCTTACTGACTAGAACCCATCCATGTTCCTTCCTTAGCCCTTCATGTTCCGGGGTAGCGGTAACCCTTTCGGACAAACCCGGTGAGTACAACCGTAGAAACCGCGCGTTTGGTCTATTTTAGTTACTTCCACAGCATTATGTCGTATGGCATTTTACTGTGGGATCGGGCTGCTGACATTGAATCCATTTTTATTTTGCAAAAGCGAGCGATCAGAGCTATTTACAATCTTCGTCGTCGCGAATCGCTTAGAGAACTATTTAAAAAGATTAATATTATGACGGTACCTTGCCAATTCATTTATGAAAATATTATGTATGTAAGAAAAAATAGACATCTTTTTAACAAAATAAGTGATAGGCATAATTTTAATACTAGAAATAAAGATAAAATAATTCAACCATTTTTCCGATTGTCAAAAGTACATACATCGTTTATGGGGTTCTGTGTTAAATGTTACAACAAAATACCTTGTGACATACTGCAATTAAATGAAAGAAAATTTAAAACTCATATTAAAAGTACACTTTGTAAACAAGCTTATTACAAATTAGAGGATTATATCAAGGATAAGGATGCTTGGAAACATGCTGGTCCTGCTCCACAGGACAATCTAGTGTCAAGACAAAATCAAACTGGTTGCTAAGTAAAGTAATAATTTATGATTTGTACCATATTATTTTATTATATTGGAATAACTTCTCACACATTGATTAATTAATTATTATTAACTTTTAGAATGTTTGTAAATATGTGAGCACCATGTAGGTACATATGACATAATTAAGTTTACTTGCCACTGCTACATGTGTTTATCTTTTCACCTTTTGTGGTGTATTGTTTTTATTCTGGGTGCATCGTCTTCACATATAATGTTATAATACATGTAGGTATACAAAACATTGTGAAACATTTTAAAATAGTAACGGTGGAGTTTCTTGCCCATTCTTCTCCACACGAAACTACCTTTTGGAAGGGGCAACTAGAATCAATTCTATTTCTTGTTCATTTTGACGTTCAAAAGTGCCATTCTTTTGCCTATTTGAAATAAATGTTTTGACTTTGACTTTGAGTTTAGAATGCCCAAGGCATTGATTGTGTCTGCGTTTGTACTCGAAGATAAAATTGATGTGTTTTTATTTCAATCGTTCTAGTAGATCACCGATTCTTTTCATAGGTGCCATTAAAGTTAACCTAGCTCATATCTGCCTGGCCTTTTCCCAACTATATTGGGACCGGTTTCCAATCTAACCAGTAACATAGAGCGACTGACTATCTGACCCATGCGGTGATATGATGCCGTGCTTTCCGAGACACGGAGGAGTCTCGGTATATGAAGATGATATACATGATGATACATACATACAAATCCTGGGAAGCGTGCTGATTGATCGACCCGTGCGGCTATTAGGTATTTCTTAGCCATGAGCTCCTCCATTACAAATTATTGCTTACTAAACGTAATTAAAATCATTATTTCGTCTCATTGCATCAACATTGCGAAGTATCAAACAATTTATCAAGGAATCATCTTACAAGTGAATTACAGCGCCACGGTGGCGTCATGTTTCATCATTCAAGCTTTTATTCGGGATTGGGAGAGTACGCATTCGTCAGCGCATCGTTTAAGGAGAATGCGTCACGATTTGGCGATGAATTCGAGCGACACAATTGGATATTATGAAAGGGTAGTCAATAACGTTACTTTTTATGTATTGTCAAACGCAGAATTTGTACGTGATTTGTATGAAATATAACAATGTGACGTCACAAGTTTAAGAATCAAATGGAATACTTATTAGCATTAAATGCAATTTTACAATTTATATCTTTCATTATATTTAATTTCAGTACGGTGATGGAAGTTTTTAAGACGAGCGGTCTTTTATCTATGTGATTTCATATTCTATTTTTGACCGTTTCAAATAGTCAATCGGTAAAACTGATCAAACGGAAAAAGGAACAATCCTACTACAATATTATAATCGTGAAAGTTTATGGGGATGTATGAAGGACGGATGTTTGTTACTCTTTCACGCAAAAACTACTGAAAGGATCTGTATGAAATTTTGCACAGAGATAGATTATATAGTCTGGAACAGCACATGGGATTTAGAATTCACTTTGTATCCAGTTAGTACGTTCTGCTGGCAGAAGCTAGGTTTTTAAAACAGGCTATTTTCTAGTTTTGAACATTTGATTCTGCAGCTAAAGTAATGAAGGTAATCAAAGTTTAAAGAAATAGTTACAATGCAATGAGACATAGGTAATATTAGCGAGTCATAAACTGCTTTTATCTTGTGGCACAGCTCGATTAAAGGTATATTTTTAATCTACATAATTACGTCATATTATTATGTGAATTTGCTTGGAAACACGGAGTTCATATTCTTAGCGTGAGGATAGCAATCTAAACTGAGACTGCTCAGAAGATTTCGTTGTAGTTTCGTCAAATTTTATTTTCAGTACATTTTTTCTCTTGATGTGGTAAAAAGGATATGATCTAAAGCTTTGATAAACGTTTAAATATATAGTAAATACAAGCGTAAGAAAATATTAGAAAAACATGTTTTAATTGAGTTTGTAAGCCCAAAATGTCGTCACCATCAGGGTTCCAAATCCCAATAAAGGTCTCCGTCGGTTACTCCACTTAGGTACTCGCCATGGTTCGAAATTCAATTCTTTCGGTAGCCATGGTATTGTAGAGCCCGGGTGAAACCTTATGTGGAATGTAGGGCTAGTTGGTTAGAATATAACTGACAGCATTAGACCTTTAAAATGATAGAATAGTTTGAGAGGTTTATATAAGGTATTAAAAAATTAACTCTAAGAATTTCGTGGGAGCATTGTACTCATCATTACGAACAACTTTTACTATGCGATGAACCCTGAAATCGCGAAAAAAAATTGAGCTGTTCCATACATTTATGCACAGGTAACTCAATAAAATGTATGGAACAGCTCAAATTTTTTTCGCGATTTCAGGGTTCATCCCATAGTAAAAGTTGTTCGTAACGATGAGTACAATGCTCCCACGAAATTCTTAGAGTTAATTTTTTAACACCTTATATAAAAGAAATGAATAAGAGTCTGTCGTGCTACTTGCATGTCTTCGTTAATAGCAATATAATTCAATAGCTGCTTCCCCGTGTGTTTTTATTCTGTAGTATAGAAATCCCTACAACACATATACCTTATACGAGCTCTACCTCTGAGCTCCCTCAGTGAAGTCCCTCTGGCCTTCACAGTATTTAAACATAGTCCTTGTAGCTGGTAAGGTTGTTGTATAACTTTGTGTAACGTTTAGTTTTAAATACAACTAATTTATTACTTATTACATACATGGGTATTGCATTTTCATTGGTATAAAAACACTCGTAAGTTATTCAGCTTCATCCGGTTAGACTGGAAGCAGACCTCACCGTAGTTGGAGAAAGGCTAGGCAGATAATGAGATAAAAAACTCATCTTATCATCATACTCTTGCCCTTATGGCAATGTATTCTCGTGAGTCACCCACTTTTCAAGAATATTATCGTTCATACAGTTTATCCATCGTATCATCATAGGTCTTTCCCAACGATCATAGCCATCCACATTTATCCTCAATTTTCTCACGACAGTTACCTCACTTCTTTGTGTAGGAGTGAAGTAAATGCCTATTAAACCTATACCAAAACTAAAAAAAGTGACGTTAGGTTTGTATTGTACTTTTGTGTAAAATACATTAAATTAAGTTTTAGTAATAACAAAACTAAGGATCAGGAACCCAACAAAATATTCATTTAGTAATACATTCAGTCAAAAAAGTATCGGGAATGGATGATTTGTTTATGGTTCCAAATTCAAATTTTTGGTTTTTTTGTAGTTGTTAGATTGGCACAACTGTTTTCCAATTTGGCGCGGAGTTTGAGTTGCATCTGTTATTTATATTAAATACAGTGCTGGTTTTAGTAATATCATATATAGTGTGTATTGCGAATTTCATAATGGACAAAAATATCGAACAAAGAGTTTGTCTTAAATTTTGCATCGCCAATGGAATTTCGTGTTCGGAGTCACTGAAAATGTTACAGAAGGCTTACGGTGAATCGACTTTATCAAAAACTCGTGCTTATGAGTGGTTCAAAGCGTTCAAAAGCGGTAGAGATGTGATGGAAGATTTGCCTCGCTCTGGTAGGCCGTCAACGTCTGCAACTGAAGTTAACATCGCAAAAGTGAAGAAAATAGTGACTGAAAATCCCCATTCAACTCTGAGAGAGATAGCCGCCGAACTTTCTGTATCTCACGAGTCGATCCGTACCATTTTAACTAATCATTTGGGTATGAAACATGTTGCTGCTTGGCTAGTCCCAAAAGATCTGAATTTTCTCCAAAAACTCAATCGCATGAAAGTCGCTGAGGTCATGCTAGAACGAGTCAGTTCGGACCCAACATTCATGAAACGCATTGTTACTGGTGACGAGACGTGGGTTTACGAGTTTGACATGCAAACTAGTCAACAAGCTTCGGAGTGGCGCCTTCCAACTGAACCGAAACCGAAAAAGGAGAATTCGCGGCGAGAACTGAACACAATTCCGGAAGCAGCGTTTAAAAAATGTTTTGATGAATGGATTATTCGTTGGCGCAAGTGTATCGTTTCTAAAGGAGCATACTTTGAAGGTGATAAAATAAATTTGGATGAATAACAGACATTTTGTGTATTATTGATCTTTTCCCGGTACTTTCTTGACAGAGTAGTATGAGTTTGTAATTGTATAATTTTTAGGAAAAAAGAATCACGTAGTTTGGACCGTAATCACGGAGAAATCGATAAAGAAACATGTAAAAAAAAAACTCGATGAATGCATAACCTCCTCCTTTGAAATCGGTTAAAAAGCATATCATATTATCAGTAGAGCAGGAAAATAACACACCATATAAAAGCATGTTGTTTTTGTTGACATTCTGGAATTCCTTACAACTTTTCCTTCACTTTAAGTGGGTATTTCATCTTAGACAGGTAACTTAGATGGTTGGTAACATTATGACATTGAAAGTTACACGACAGTATAGAAATAACTTAACATTATTTTATTTTAGATTTTATTTTCCGCTAAATTGGAGGAAATCTTATAAAATTGTATTTTATCTTGGTACTCTATGACACAAGGGGTAGCCTCGAGTTAAATGGACAACAAACAATTCTGGGAGTTTTATAAAAAAGGAATAATTATTGCCATTATTATTATTATTATTTTGTATTCCGTAGATTGTAATAAGTTTTTTTATGTTTTAATTACGAGATTATGTTAAGAAATTACGGGAATAAAAAACTTCCTCAAGTAGGCTCGTGTAACGACCTAATTCCACTCTGTTCACCACGTTTATTGAGCATTACCCTATAGGGTAATGCTCACCCTTTAGGTACATGAGCTATAGCTCATGTACCTAAAAGAAGAAGAATCAACATCTAAATATAATGATAATGGTATTAACGCATTAGTCCGCCTATTCAAAGCGGTTGGCTTATAAGAGCTCAACGATTTTTACGGTTATATTTATTGTCGTTTCGAGACAATTTTTCTTATGAACCTATTCATAGGTTGGAACTTTTCTTATGAACCTATGGGGTTCATACGACATTTGAGGGGTTAACTTACCCTTACTAAATCTGTAAACAGCTAATTACCTGAAAAAATTAAAACAATTGTTAACATTCTCGCACGTTAATATAACACATCATTAATTCCCTATTTATACAAAGTGGAGACTTCAAAACTATCATAAATTAAACTGCGTATATCTAATGCTGTCCCCAGCCTGCATACGAAAATTCAATCAAATATATTCAATAGTTCAGTCACTATAGATAGTCAAAGATTGGCAAAACCCATAGTCGGTCCACCACTATTACTCGTATTTAGTTTGTTTGAAAAAAATCACTTTTTTAATTTCGGTGTTAGGATTTATGCGATAGTTCCAAAATAGTCTTGTTCATTACTATTGCCACAGTTTTAATTTATGGTCATATTGTTTTGTATAAACCTATAATGTAGTAATTTAAAAAAGGAAAACACCACTTGTAAAATACACAATTTCTAAGGAAGTCGGCAATATTGGGGGAAAACCTTACATTAATATCATCAAGCTACCATATTATTAAAACCAGCTGCTTGAACAGGCAAATCTTGCACTTCTCAATTACAATACATCATAACATCACGCTTGTCTGCTCGAAGGATTAGGTAGACATTCACCTATATGGACTGACATTTCGCCAGTTACGTTTAAGTACGATAAAGCATTACAATTAGTCGAAAGATAGCAGTGATAGCCTAGTGGTGTGACCGCTGGACTGCCGAGTCTTGCGGCAAACGTGCGGCAGCCGTCCAACACGAAAGGTCTAAATTGAAAAAGCCCTTAAAGGCCTAAAAACCCTTGATTATCAAAAAACTGAAAATCTGTTGACCGTACCGAGATAAATCTAACTCTGGCCGTTCCCACACATACAAACTGTTTCTCACCTCCCACTCGCTTTACAATAAATTGCTACTACATATTTAAAAATAACTCTCGCTGCACTTACTCCACATAAGTCACCCTCATTCAAATTACACATACATCTCCTACAAGTATAACACTTTCCACACGATTTATGCTCACTCACACACACGACTCCACAACTTCTGCAAGATTATAGGTAGGCATTTCTTTTAATGTTATTACTTCATGTTTTATTCATATTGTTTAACCTCTACTTTGTTTTTAATTTTGTTCTGCTTATTGTTTAACTCCTACTATCACACGTTATCTCTGTTAAAGCTAATTCTAACCTGGAAGGGGCCTGGTGACCTGTAACACAGGTTTTTTCCAAAACCTACATCAGGCACCAGTCTCTCACTAAGGCTGAAGACAGCTTAGACCTTATAATACTGTACACATTAACTTTAAGTCAGCTTGTGAAGAGAGAATAAATGATAAATTATTATTATTATTACTTTTCGGATTCTTGTGAGTATTGTAATATCGTGAGGAAACCGGTATGCCTGAGTGATTTTCTCAACAGCATGTGAAGCTAAGTCAGAGGCCCATAGGCAGCTTTAAAACTCTGATACCAAGTTAGTCACTAACTCCACGAAGAAGAAAGAAAGAAAGAGGAAATCGAAAAAAGCTTTGAAACACTAGTTTATGTGCTTATAAAGTTGGTTCTAACTTGAAGCTGCCACAAGTGCCGCCAACGGTACCACGGCTGGTGTTCATTCACCCCGCAACGGGAAAGAGCGTGACAATACACACGTGCAAGAATCTAAGTTACTTTAATTACTTTTCTTTAATTTACTTAACTCGCTAAGTTTCTAATTAACTTTTGAGCCTATGATTCAAACCACCTCAAAAATAAAGACGAGTTTGAAGATGATTTGATAGATTGTATTAAATAGATATATAACTAGCTTTTACTGTACTGGAATTGTAGATTTTTTTACTTAATTTTTAAGGTTGAAAGTGTATTCGCAACGTTTTCCGTAATAAAAATAAGTTGAGTGATAGTTTCATTAAATAATACGAAAAAATATAAACTAGAACATGGTATTATTTAGTTATCTATCCTAAAATACGAACAAAATAACTTTTAGCTTCAAAATGACCTGAAAAACCATTACATTTTTATAGGCCAGACCTGTTTCTAAGTTGGCGTGATAAAATTTTCATAGCGTCGTGCCCCACCCTCAGGTTTACGTGTCAATGACAAATGATCACGATCGATCGTATAACGGGGTGTGTGCTGCCATCTGTCGTCTTGGCGCTGCGCATGCGACGTTCAGAGGACCGTTTATGTAATTATGTACATAGTTCTGCTTTTAGGATATCAGATAGAATGGCTATTTTTAGAATAGTTTTGAGACTGTGATAGTTTTTGATAAGCAGGGAGCTATTTCAGTATACTGAATTGTTTAAAACGAAAATACGGTTGTTAAACTGTTGAGTAAGTAAAATTAGTAAAAAAATTTGTTTTTTTAAGATAACTTAAGTATTTTGATAGATAAGATTAAATAAATCTATTTACATTAGAAAAGCAAACAGAAACGTTGAAACGAATAAGCATAATACTATACAATCTTTATGTACAATTTAGTACATATATTATAACTGAATAATAAAAACACGTAATTTGTAAATTGCAGCTTTATATACGTAAATACCTATGAAATACCCTTTACATGAGTGATTCATATTCATCCATTGTACATACTATACATAATTCATATAACATTGACGAAACATAAAGCCAACTTTCATTATGTAGCACTACAACAAGGATTTCACTTTAAATATCAATAGTTTTGATAACACGAACATTAAAATGCATTCGGGAAACTAAATACTTAATAAATTAATGACTAAATCCATAATATACGTAAGGAAAACATAACAAAATATCGTTTTCCTTCTAAATATCACCGTTTTCCCCTAAAATTAATTTCGAGTTTAAAATATAAAGCTACGTTTCGCAGAATTTGCACGCGCCGATGCAAATCGTGAGTCAGTCAACCAAACGGTTCATGCTACCTTATTATCAGCTATAAATAGAACTAGCGTCTATGCGATGCACAAACCTTCACAAAAACGTTGCATCTGTCAACCAAAACAGAATAATTCAACCGTTACGTCCCATAACGTTCCAGAACAATCAAATTTTCAAACATTCAAAAAGAGAATTCTATGTAAGCGTTGTACATAAAACAAAATGGTGGGTTCGGTTGTCCGCGCCGCCCAATGCACTCGCGTTTATCGCCCGACATATCGAGTGGCGACTTGGCAACGCTGCGGCCGCATTCCTGCAGCCGCACGGCAACGTCGCAATCGCAGCCGCGATCACTACCCGTGCCTTTGTTGATTGCTGTGATGACGTCGCGAAATGATAAAACGTAAAATGTTCGCAATGTGAAAACTGGTCAAAAATCGTTTGGACGTTAGAGAAAATCGAATATTTTGATATTTTGTGGATTTTAGTTGGTTAGATGCGCGTGCGCATGTTTATTTGGCGTCGGGGGTGGAAAGTACGCTTTCTCTCGCAACTCGCTTAGAAATCGATGTGCATTGTTGCTTCTAGACACGTCTCGCCCATGTTATTCGTATATGTTCCACGTATGCGGATTCCACACTCTTTTCGATCCGAGTTTAGGATCCTTAGCAACCGTTTCGAGTTAAATAGGTTGGTTCGTGTTTGCGACGATAGGTAAATACGTTCCGGCGGGGCGTGGTCGTTACTCTAAATACTTCCTAATTGTACTGATAACTGCGTTCGAGAGGCCACTATTTGGTCGTCAATAAACCGATGACTTGTTTTATGTAGGTAGGTATGTAGCATTGTTTTTCAACACGATCATTGATTTATGACAGGTAACATAAGCGATGACGTAATTTCAGAAGCATTTCGAACAAAAGGTGTCACTTCGGATATTTTTATAATGATGGGCTACAGTAAAATAGTCTATAAATAGAATCAACGTTAAACCCTATAAATGTTTACTTGTATTTTACGAGCGATAAAAAATGTATGAATTTACAGCGTTAAGAGTTGTTTATGATAAAATGTACTTGTATCGACATTATTATTTTACATTATAGCTTTACGTAGGTAAAGATAAATAATCCCTGGATAGTCATTGAATAGTTTTGGTTCAAACTAAATTATATGCATTATTTACGATGTTCATAAACTGATGTGTCCATTTCTCCCTTTGAAACCCTTTCACATGTTCACTGTCTAATGAACCAAAGGTAGTTAATGTTGATTGTGTAACTATTATGTCTACTTTCTGGACTAAAAAAGTGTTAAGATAAAACTTTTCGAAAGGAGTTTTTTTTAAGGATGGGAAATGATCAAATGGCTCCTCCCGCTGAGTGGAGCAGAATGGACTTTCAGACTCTTACAGACTTAAACCCATGTTCCTTCCTTAGGTCTTTGTGTTCTGGGGCAGCGGTAGCCTTATCGGACAATCTCGCTGACCTTTAAAATGAACTACAAACGTATTATGAATGTTTATATAAATAGTTCATGTAAGATGCATTTTAAATAGATATCAATCAAATTCAGGGATGCATAGACTTATTAAGACCATGGGCCACTTGGGTGAATGATGCACTATTGGCGGACCACCAGCACAAATTAAAAATATAAAAATGGCCAAAAATCGCTACGCTTGGCACGAACATTGTAAACCTCAGAAATATTTTCCTTCACATGAACGAGAGAATAGTTTTGCTGGCGGGCCACTGGCATATTTTCGGGGGGCCGCATTCGGCCCGCAGTCTGTACATCCCTGATCTAATTTAACTGTAATATATCAGTTCACGACCTTTGGTAAAACTGGGCCTCTCATACTGCGTAGAGGTTCAAACGTGATCTCATCATCTGCCTAGCCTTTTCCCAACTATGTTGGGGTCGGCTTCCAGTCTAACCGGATGCAGCTGAATACCAGTATATTACATGGAGCGACTGCCTATCTGACCTCCACAACCCAGTAACTGGGCAATACGATACCCCTTGGTAAGACTGGCTGTCAGATTTTCGGGCTTCTGACGACCCGTAACAACTGTCAAAGATGCTCAAATGACAGCCGAGACCAACGGCTTAACGTGCTTTCCGAGGTACGGAGGAGCCTCGTTATGCAAAGATGGTCACCCATCCACGGCCAACCTCGGCAAGCGTTGCTTATCCTGATGGATCGACCTGTGCGGCTGTTAGTACTTAGTAGTTCAACGTAAAATTGACAAAATTACCGCGGTCGGTGCAGGGGTGGTCAAGCAGAAGCAGGAGGTTACTGCTGCACATTCTCTTCATGACAACCTTTAGGACCGAATTGGTGTTGGCCCAGTGGTACAGTCCGCGAGGTATAAGCTGAGCTTTGCATTAGTGTGAGTGAGAGGAGCGCGGCGAGACAGAATGGCGCCGCGCCTCAGGCCGGTTACCCAAAATCAGTTTAAACCACCGGGCGAAAATGGCGCCGCGCCTAAGGCCGGTTATCACACCTACACTATCCATGTACACTCACACAAATGCAAAGCTCAGCTTATACCTCGCGGACTGTATCGGCCTTCACTTACGAGTTATGAGGTCGTGAATCCGAACCCAGGCGAAAAGGCACTGTGTATTTCAATTTTGTCATCAATGAAATTGAACGCGATCAGCACAACTGCGGCGCAGTGTCAAAATTTATATGGAATATTGACAGTTCTTGAACTCGGTTTAGAAATGCTGTTTTCAGTTTAATTAGTGAAATCCGCCAAAGACATTACGATATGAATTGTTGAACATTGATTCATCATAATTATTACGTGTATATGCCTTACGCAATATACATATAAGCTTGCTTACGTTTAAGGGAATGATATGAAGTACACTTGTATCGGCTGACGATCGATCTATACCTGCATATTAAAATTAAAGTCGCTTTTCGTGAGAAACCCAATTACACTTTCCCCGACCCGGGAATTGAACTCATGCTCAGCAGTAGCGCTTACGACCACTAGTCCAACGAGGCAGAAAAAATAGGGCAAAGACGTAGATAAAGTGTTGTATAGATTAGCTGTCAGCGTAAACCTTATGAGATAGCAATAGTCTTTGACTGTCAACTGGTACCTTTTTTTGTTTTCGGAGGGAAACCTTCAAAACACCCGTAGGCGATGTTATCTCACTAAAACCACCCCCTATTTTTGGGTGGGAAATCAAATAACTGGAAAGGCGTATCAGACTTTAAGGGTGTGATTCCACCAGAGATGTGCGAGGATGCGTAGCGGCGGGTGTGCGTGAAATAAACCAGTAACAGCACTAGCTTCGGTCAAGCTATGAAAATGAAGTGATCATATTGGTGACTTTTTTCTTCGCACACCGCCTATCTACTTCGTACTCTGGTGGATACTCAGTCTTATTGACTAAATCCCACCTGTGTTCCTTCAGTTGCGTGTGCAAGAAGGAACAGGGGTGTGTTCAATCTTTATCCGACATTACAAACCATTTGACATGGCAGAAAAAAAAATTCCAAATTTGACACTGTAAGACTTATCTACCTGAACATAATATTGTTTAGGTATTGACTGCACTATAATTTCTGTTTTGTTTTTGTCCTCTTTACATGTAATGATATTTTAATTTATGTAATAATTTGCGCGCCGTAAGGTATTATAGACTGTAGCTTACTCTTTAATTTATTTACAACATCTTATACCTGTACCTACATTCATAGCAAATAAAGTTCTGATTCTGATTCTGAAATAGGAGTATCGTCGATAAAATTAAATTAAAGCTACAGTTTAATTAACTAAGTTCTAAGCTGAACGGAAATAGACCAGCATGTGTAAGCTGATGAAACTTAATTTTACAGTTTAAGTAGTGAAATAATCCCTATTCAGTTTATTTTTGACTTCGAAGGCGCAAGTTGCTGCAAGTTATTCTAGTGAGTATATTTGTGTTTATCAATCTGCCTAGCCCTTTCCCAACTATATTCACGTCGGCTTCCAGTCTAACCGGATGCAGCTGAATATTAGTATTTACATGGAGCGACTGCTTGTCGGACCGCCACAACCGAGTCACTAACTAGGTAATAGGATACCCTTTGGTAAGACTTTCAGGCTTGACTACCCGTAACGACTGTCAAAGATCCACGAATGACAGTCGGGTCCAACGACTTAACGTGCTTCCCGAGGTACTGAGGGGTTGAGCTGAGCGATATCTAATGATCCATCCACAGACCAACACCGGCAAGCGTAGCTTAACCGAAGGATTGATCCGTACTGCTGTTATTACTTAGTCACGAACTTATATATAATACTAGCTGACACGACAGACGTTGTCTTGTCTTAACTATGATACCTAACCTCAGTACCTAACCTAACTACCAACCCTACCTACCCATCTAACCTTTTAAACCTTCCCTGGACTACGGCAAACATTTCAACACCAAAATCAGCTAAATCGGCCCAGCCGTTCTCGAGTTTTAGCGAGACTAACGAACAGCAATTGATTTTTATTTATATAGATAGAAGATAGATAATCTATGTTTAGGAATAGGAATATTTGCCTATATTTAACTTAATTATGTAACTAAAAGTTAGGATCTATGTAGTTACCTACGTCGGCGTCGTTTAGGTTTATTTGCTGACCCAACAAGGATAATCTAACGATAAATTTTAACAAACAGGTTTTCGTATTTTTCTAAGTTGACTAAGAGAATTACTTTGGAAGATTATTTCGGCTGATCTCGGCATCAAATATGTATTAATGTAATAAAATTCAATATATGAACGTAAATATTAATTTAGAGTAGAAGAAGGCCGATGAAACGATAGATGGACTGTGTGAAAGATAGGTATTATGGCTAGACAGGGTAACAACTAAGATGACGACTTAGGGCGAATTTCATCAATAAAACTGAAAGTCAAAGTCCAATCATTTATTTCAAATACGCACAAGAAAGGCACTTTTGAACGACAAAATGAACAAGCAGTAGAATTTATTCTATACCCAATTCACTTTAGCGTGGCAATAGCGGTCATTGCCTTTTGCCTAATATTTCTCCGTAGGAACCCAATTATTAAACTAGGCATGGTTTTTAGTTATTGGAACATGTTCAATATCACAATAGATATTGATTCAGGATGTTATCGGATTTTATTTCAGTTTTTGGAACAAAGAATGTTAGAAAATGTAGGTGGGTAAATGACCGCTATTGCCACGCTAAAGTGAATTGGTTATAGTCGCGCCTTCCAAAAGGTAATTAGTTTCGTATGGAGAAGAATGGACAAGAAACTCCACCGTTACTCTTTTTAAATGTTTTGTATATATGAATTATAAAATTATTTTCTGTGAAATACTGCACTGACAGATCCTGAACGCCGTTTAGATCTGCTGATCGCGTTTAGTTTCTTTAATGAAATTGCCACTTATGAAGAAAAGTGACATGCGGCGCGCCGGCCCCAAATAAATTGGGATAAGAGCAAGATAATGATGAATTCGGTACATCTAAGAAGCTTAACTTAAGATCCTGTTGGAATACTACCACGAGAGCTTAGAAACACAACTTAGCAATCTATACTAATATTATAAAGAAGAAAGATTTGTATGTATGTTTGTAACGAATCTCAAAAACTACTTAACGGATCTGGATGAAACTTGGCACAAAGATATATTATATTCGGAATAGCATATAAGCATATCTACTTTTTATCCCGGAAAAGCTAGTACTTTAGAAACATAGTTTAAACGAAATAGGACATTCTTAATGCTTAAATCAGTGCTTAAATCAATCTAAGGACACGCGTAAGTGACAGTAAAGAGATCAAGCTCAGTAAAGAGATCTTACTGGAATGCAAACGTTTATTTTACTTTTTTAGCCTCAATTTGAGTTAATATGTTTAATGGAAATGATGTGTTCGTGAATCGTGAGAGACGATGTCACGATTTAATATAAACGAACTACTTTCTCTTTAACCATGCTACTCGAGCACACAGCGACTGTAGTGTCACATTTAGTTGTCGGACAACTAAGTGCGAATTTCATCAATGAAACTGAACAGCACTTCTTAACCTTTTGAACGCCATTGTCACATATACTTGACACGCAAGCGCATGCCTTGCACGCCAACGACACAAATATGTGTCAATGGCAATAATATGATTTAATTGTTTATTTCGTGTTAACACTATAACACGAAATAAACAATTAGGTAAATCATAACTTTTGTGAGTGTTTATACATATATCTAAAAAAAATAAGTTCTCGTACGTATTTAACGACAAGAAACTTTAAGAAGACACCATAGATACTTATTGAAAAATTCATGATATCAATGAGAAATAAATTTGTGGCTTGGCGTGGAGGGCACGCGCGTGCTTTTATGGTCTGGCGTTAAAAAGGTTAAACGCGTCCAAGAGATGTCAATATTCTAAAGAAAACAATGACACTGACAGTTCTCAAACGTGGTTTATGCGCTGAACGCGTTTAGTTACACTGGTGAAATCTGCCCTTAGAATGAGACTAAAATATTTATGACGTTGAATTGTATAAAGAACTCGTGAAGACACAAAGTGACCATCACAATATCCCATATTATAATATAACGTAACAACGTCTGTAATCTCCGGAGATGAGAATCTTAACAAGCCTGCAACTGTCAAATTTTCTCAATTAAAAATGAACCTTATATCTTTGCAATAAAGTTTAAATACTGTCAAAGAAATTTGACAGATTGTGGTAACTTGATGTGCTGGCCTCTGTACACACACATTTCGCCAGTTATGTATAAGTCCCAAGTAATAGGGGGAGAGCCAATTGCCATCAGCCTGGCACAAATCCGAACAGCGATTAACAAATTCCTGATGGAACATCTCAATAACACTTTGCCCGGCGTGGGAATCGACTCCAGGACTTCATGCTGAGCAATTTTAATAGTAACTTATATCTTAACCGCGTTATGTATCTGTCATAATCATCTGCAGTCCCGAAGGTATGCGAACGGTAAACAAGTTATCCAGCATCTACATAATGTGGTATCGTGTAGGAAGGTTATGTTCTGTTGCTAACTTCAGGTGGCTAACTAGTAATTGATTTTCCTTTTTATAAAAATATCGAATTTGAAAATGCGATAAGGAGAAATGTGGGTACACCACTGCCCTAACCCTTCGTGAAAACAAGGCGTTTATGATTTTATGGAACTCGTAGAAAATTAAATAGGTTTTATTTTACAGGTACCAAAGGGCGGGTTACCCTGTGGAAGTTAGACATGCAGTCACTCCATGTAAAATACTGGTATTGAGCTGTATCCGGTTATACTGGAATCTGACCCCGACATAATTAGAAAAAAAGGAATCGTGATAACAGGGCAAACCACCGCTACATAGAAATTGTAATATAAACTCACATAATTAAACTATAACAGGTAAGTAAAACTACAGCGATCTCAAACGTGCCCGACCTACTTATAGATGCAGCCCCGTGTGAACGGGCCGTGAAGTTTCGTTGAATTGTTCACAGCACACCGGATTCATTCATGTTATTAGTTGGAATATTGTTCAAGACGGGCTTCTGACTATGTTATGAGTTAAAAGTAGTTGAATACATATAATTTGTTTATTTAACCATTTATGTACACACATAAAAACAGACAAGAAGAAAGGAACGGAAAATTCGTACAAAGGTGATGCTTATTTCTAAAGAAATCTCTTTCAGCTAACCTGCGATAGGGAAGCAGATAAAAGAGATATAGACAACGTGTGTAAGTTTAAAAGATAAACAAAATACATAAATATAAAGGAATAATTCACTTATTTATATATAAACTAAGAGAATATACATACTTAGATACATTCTACTAAAATACATATCACTACAATATTGTAATTAAAATGGGAACTATGACAAAGTAGGTAAAGTGTAACAGTTTGGAAGTCTCTAATGTCATCCCGGCTGACATTAGAGACTTCCAAACTGTTACACTGTGAATTCCACACCAAACCGCATGCACAGAGAAGGAATAGGAATAGAAATCGGTTGGGTGGGGGACGGTGGGATGTAAGGAGATTTCTATGATACGACCTGCAAGGTACACCAAACGGACGTGCGTAAGAAAAGCGTTCCCGCAGATAGGATGGTGTTTTAGGGTTGTGAAGGATATTAAATAGCCGACACCAAATCCGAGAGTTTCTGCGAAGTCAAATAGAGAGCCACTTGAGAATCTACTGAAACTTAGAAACGTGATCATACTTTTTAAGGTAAGGTTTAAAAGCTCCTCGGTGGCATCCAAATAACAGGCATCAGCGTAGCTGTAGTCTATGATAGGCTGTATTAGCTGTATGAGAGTTTGAGCAAGAGAGATTTTGGTGTTTAAGTGCAAGAACATCTGGAGGAATGTCAACGAGTGGACTTTGCGACTGACTTGAGTAGTATATTATTGGGCATTCTGAGCCACTTTTACCAGTAGCGAAGGCTAGGTCGCCTTCGCTACCGGACAGTGCCTCAGAATGCCCAATAATACACAATCAACTTGACTGACACAGTGATTCAGGACGCTTAATAATGAAGAATCGACTCACCTGTTCAGTTTTGCGAACTGTTCGTCGTTGTGACTAACATCATTCAAGATATTTGAAATGCAAAACGACTGCAGCCAGCTTCATGCGAACTGTTCGTCGTTGTGACTAACATCATTCAAGGTATTTGAAATGCAAAACGACTGCAGCCAGCTTCATGCGAACTGTTTGTCGTTGTGACTAACATCATTCAAGGTATTTGAAATGCAAAACGACTGCAGCCAGCTTCATGCGAACTGTTTGTCGTTGTGACTAACATCATTCAAGGTATTTGAAATGCAAAACGACTGCAGCCAGCTTCATGCGAACTGTTCGTCGTTGTGACTAACATTTGAAATGCAAAACGACTGCAGCTAGCTTCATGCGAACTGTTCGTCGTTGTGACTAACATTTGAAATGCAAAACGACTGCAGCTAGCTTCATGCGAACTGTTCGTCGTTGTGACTAACATTTGAAATGCAAAACGACTGCAGCTAGCTTCATGCGAACTGTTCGTCGTTGTGACTAACATTTGAAATGCAAAACGACTGCAGCTAGCTTCATGCGAACTGTTCGTCGTTGTGACTAACATTTGAAATGCAAAACGACTGCAGCTAGCTTCATGCGAACTGTTCGTCGTTGTGACTAACATTTGAAATGCAAAACGACTGCAGCTAGCTTCATGCGAACTGTTCGTCGTTGTGACTAACACAGAAAGGAAACATCATATATTATAAAAAATAGATTTATTGCTAGTTATATAGTTAACTACAGTTTTGATTTGAAATAAATGTAGGGTGGTCCTCACACAGTGCATCTATGGAGTGAACCAGAGATTGAAGCTTGCGCCATTGAGGTGTATCGTCTTCCGTTTGGAATTTTATCCGAACCAGCGCTTTCTTCCAAAGTTCTTGAGAATCCGTATTGCGTGCATCGTTGGTTTGATATACTTTCAAATCGATAAGGTAGTCTCCCACCGTGTTGATCACTCGACGTTCGTTGCCGTTCGCAACTTTATTAACGAAGAACGAGGACAGTACGGACGAAGAAGTATTTTTGGGTTCGCCATCGCCACGACATAGATTAAACACGTCCGCAGACTTCGCTTTTTTTCTGAAACAAACATAAATAACCCGTATAAGAATGTTTCAAAATCATTTCAAAAATAACACAATTAATACAGCCTTAGTAGGTACCGTAGTAGTCAGTAGGCTAATAAGTATAAAAACTGCAAAGTGATTGTCATGTTAATAAATTGTTTTTACTCGTAAGTGACAGTATCGATTCAAAAATATTATTTAGTACAAAAACAACTTATTATTTACTAAGTTAAAAAATATAGTGTTACTGTGATTTACATATCCGAACAGTGATACGAAAATGATATGGAATAAATTAACCAACTACTAACCGACGCTGTATAAATATATCAGACATAAGTACAAAAGTTGATAAAAATATAATATAATTGATTGATATAAATTAAGTATGATTACCTTATACTAGCAGGCGATTTCTTAACGGAAGTAGATTTACGCTTGCTTGCAGGCGTAGAACGCTTTCCCAGGAACTCGGCACTTCGTTCAACATCTGTAGAGTTGCTGCGTTGATCACACTCTGAGTCCGACCTGTAAAATATTAAAAAATAATCAGATTAATTTAAATGAATATCACTTGAAATAATTATGCTGAAAGAAAACAAAATATTTACGATAATTATTGGTAATTAACTAATACCTAATATGTGTACTTGAACTCGTACTTATTTAATCGATTCTAATTATCAGTAAGTTAATAAATATTACAAGTAGATATTTGGCTACATATGATCTGTATAATATTTGTTAAATTAAAATAAACAAAGGAAATAATAAAAAATATAAAGACTTACATTTTAAATGGTGGCGGCCTGAAGTATAATTAAAACAATATGATAATTGTTTTAAACACTGAACTGCGACTGCTTGCACTGTAGTATCGAGGGATCAGGCTCGAATTCGATTAATTGAACTCCAAAAACGCAAGCTTTTAAGGCAGATTAGTCATGTAAAAATGATAAATTGAATGTTAGTGTATATTTAATAAAAACAACAAAAAATGAGACCTTTCTTATTTGTACGGATTATAAGTACATGTAAAAATGAAAACTAACAATTATATTAATCGCTATTTGCTAACGCTGCGAAAGCACTCAGGGTTGTCAATATCAGTGTCATACATCTTTTCCTTCCTACTTAAAATATTACAAATGCGAAAGTTTGTGAGAATGCATGCTATTATGCATGTATATTTGTTACTCTTTCACGCAAAAACAACTGAACGGATTTGGATGAAACTTTGCAGTAATATAACTTACCTATACATTAGAATAACACATAGGCTATAAATTGTGCGGGTACGCAAAGTAGTTCCCTTAGGACGCGGGTGAAAACGGGTGGGGAAAGCTAGTACTACATAATATGTAAGAATTGAATCCATTTTTGCAGTAAATGTGTGGAAGTGTCATCCCTAACCTAATTCGCTGCGTTAAAATAAAGATGACTATTGCTAAATAGCAGTTTTAAATACGTAGTGTAGTAATCAGAAATATTTTTTTGTAAATATGATACTTTTATTATCATATACCAAGCAACTATTAAAATTATTCTAATTAACGTTTTTTATTAGGGTTGACCGACAGGATATATTTAAAACGATACAACTTAAAACTGTGTAATTAAAAATACGAAGATAAAAATATTTGTGATCTATGATTAAAAGGGTCTTTTATATAGTGTAATTGTTTATCGAAAAAAATATTAAGAATGATACCTACTTAAACAATTTAGTAAATAAATTTATAGACCACTGGCACATATAAGTAAATAAATCAAGAACAAACTATAATTATTTTTAAGGTAAGTAAACCTTGGAATTATTTATTTCGTATTTTATGCTTCTTATTAATTAGCTATATCAATTTACCCTTTACAAAATTTCTATGTAGCGTTTAAAAATAATATCTACATGATTTTTTACATTTAGATCACAACCCTGTACGAAATTGCATTCTTGCAAAATACATTTAGGTAAACTGCGACCGGATGCAACGAATATTAACATGTTACTTTTGTTTTTGACAATGCACACATTAGGTATTGCATTACTTGCACGTAAAATGTGTCTTCAATTTGTTAAAACTATGTTTTAACTATTCTATTTCATTTTGAATAAAACTTGTCCGCTAACTGAATAACTATTATATTTATAGTAGTTGCAAAATTGCTATCAGAATTATTGTAAGGTAATAGTAATTATGTTAAAATATTATTTTATTTAGAAATAATGCACTTTATTTTGAATGTTTTATAATTGATGTCATTACCAGAATAATAATAAGTGTGATTTTTAATTTCAGGCGATTACTTATTACGAACTGAGGGTCAGCAGAGGTGCCTGTTCATGAAAAATATATTATATACTACTATATTGGAAATGTATAATAATAATTAATATTATTATTTGTATCGATTAGATACTTTGCAGGTAATTTTTAAATCTAATATTAATTTTGTTGTTTTGTCACCGATAATCTTTTTACTTATTTATTTTATTTTATTTTTTCAGAAATATTTGGTATATTCAGTCCTGTGAAAAATAATTGTATTTGAACAACTCGATAATTCTACAATCTTCTTATTGAAGTTACTCCAATGACTTATTGAAGCGGATATTATCTATGTATTAATAAGATCAAGAATATTAGTTGTAAGTATTTAATGTAATCTTTTTCCTACACTACGATTTCTATAATATCGTGATATATCATAATCTTACCTACACATTACAACTCAATGTAAATCATAAAAAATATTTGTGCTGTGAGAAAATCGAACCTGCAACACTTAGCACAGAAGCCGATCGCTCATTCATTGCGCCCACCGCACTGCTAACTTTTAATTCAGTCTATTTTCTGATAAAGTCCATTAATAATGCCTCACTGTTCGGCTTGCAAAGTATTTGTAGATAATCGTCGATGGTCTGGTCATTTACGTAGTAATGTTCATAAAAACAATAGCGCCATTCCTTTTTGTGATAATATTGCTATTATTAATTCTTCGTTTAAACATCGCATTGCAAGTTACAAGATCATTGCAACTAATGATCAAAAAAATTACTTCCCTGAAATGTTTCTCAATGATAATCGTAAACAAATTAAAAATCTAATAGATCGAACATTACAGAAACATACATCTGTGAAAATTAATTTTGAACTTTTTTCCTTTTTTCTTTTGTTTAAAAATGATCAACAAGAACTGAAATCATTTAGTACAAAAAATTATATTGTTCACTTTAATTACGATTTTGATTCAATATATAAATCATCAGTTGTGTCACTGTTAAAGAAAATCGAGGAATTTCAAGAGAGAGATAGTGGTTGGACGTATCTGTGCAATTCACATTTAGAAATAAACATAAGTAAATATCAACCTCTCGGCGGATCTAAACATATAATATTGCCTGAATTTATCAGAAATAAAAAAGCTTGTTTGAATATTCAAAACAATGATGAGTATTGTTTCTTATGGGCTGTTGTAGCTGCCTTGTACCCCGCAACCCACCATCCTAATAGGATTTCATCTTATCCTCACTTCAAGGATGTTTTAAATGTCGATAATTTAACATTCCCAATCACATTTTCAGACATAGCTGTTTTTGAGAAAAATAATCCGTCTCTAAATATATTTGTGTATGGATTGAAAGATGATAGGACAATCATAGGACCTTTGTATACTTCAAACAATAATAAATCTAAGAGCATACATTTACTGTTTTTACAAAATAATACTAATTCTCACTATTGTCTTATCAAAGATTTACCTCGTCTAGTTAGAAATCAGATGACTAAGCATCACGGTAAACTACATTTTTGCGAAACATGCTTATTGTTTTTTCCAACGTTCAGTGAATGTGAAACACATGCGTGCGGAGGAGTTGTCACGGTATTACCAGAAAAAGGATCATTTTTAAAATTTACAAATTATAATCGGAAACAAAACATTCCATTTGTCATATATGCCGATTTCGAAACATTACTCGAACCAATATCCAACGATGAATTTGATACCGCTAACACGACATACTTACAACGGCACGTGCCGGCTGCGTTCGGGTATAATGTTGTGTCATCATTAAACGCTACTGTCGATAGGTATAGAAATTATCGCGGTGTAGATTGTGTTTCAAAATTTGTAAATTTTTTAATTGAAGATGCTAGAGACATTTATAAAATTATATCCAAAAACGAACCCATGAAATTCACCGACAAAGATGCTCTTGATTTTAGTCAAACCGTTAAGTGTCACATATGTGATCATTTACTGTGGAATGATAAGGTTAGGGACCACTGTCATATAACAGGTCGATACCGAGGTGCAGCACATCGGTATTGTAATCTACAATATAGAATACCAAAATTTGTTCCCGTATTTTTTCATAATTTATCGGGATACGATTGTCACTTATTTATAAAAAAATTAGGTGAAATTCCGGGGCAAATTAAAATAATACCTAAGACCAAGGAAAAATATATCGCATTCACAAAGTTTATACATATTGGTGACGATTATATACAATTAAGGTTTTTAGATTCCTTCAACTTTTTAGGTACTAGTTTAGATAAACTTGCTAAAACACTACAAGTAGAAGATTATGTTAATCTTCGAACTCATTTTCCTGACAAAAAACAGTTTAATTTGTTGACACGAAAAGGGATATACCCTTATGATTATATGACAGATTGGAAATGTTATGAACAGAAATCGTTACCGTCAAAGTATCATTTTCATAATTCCTTAACCAACGAAGACATTAGTGAACAAGATTATAATCACGCTCAGACAGTTTGGAGCGAATTCAATATAAATGATTTAGGGGAATATACAGACCTATACTTAAAAACGGACGTGCTCTTGTTGTCAGATATATTCCAAAATTTTCGAAAAACATGTAAAAAATACTACAAACTGGATCCAGCATTTTACATAACTGCCCCTAGTTTATCATTTGATGCAATGTTGCTAAAAACTGGGATCACGTTAGAACTCGTGTCAGACTTGGCTATTGTCAGAATGATTCAAAGTGGTATACGTGGGGGATTGTGTATGTGTTCCCGACGGTACGCAAAAGCTAATCATAAGTATATGCAAGAATATAATTCATCAGAGCCTAACTGTTTCATAGTATATTTGGATTGTAATAATCTTTATGGCTTTAGCATGTGTCAGTATTTACCTTATTCTAGTTTCAGATTTCTTACTGAAAATGAAATAGCTAATTTACATATCGAAAATGTTGAGGATGATGCCGACTGGGGATACATATTAGAAGTTGATCTTCTGTATCCCGAGCATTTACATGACCATCATAATGATTTACCATTTTGTCCCGAAAAATGTATTCCCCCAGGAGGTAAAGCAAAAAAATTAATTGCAAATTTGTATAATAAGTATAAATATGTAATACATTATGTTCATTTAAAAAAGTGTTTAGAGCAAGGGTTGAAACTACGTAAAATTCACAGAGTTATTACTTTTAGACAGAGTTCGTATTTAAAACAGTATATAGAATTAAACACTCAATTAAGACAACAGGCAAAAAGTTCTTTCGAACAAGACTTTTTCAAGTTGTTGAACAACAGTGTTTTCGGTAAAACATTAGAAAACACTGAAACTAGAGTAACTGTTCATTTAGTTAATCAATGGTCAGATACGTTTAATCGAACCAAGAAATCAATATCCGCCGAGAGACTTGTAGCTAGCCCTTATTTCCATAGTGCAACTATTTTATCTGAAAATTTAGTTGCTATCCAAATGAAACCAGACGAAATAATTTTAGATAAACCTATTTATATTGGCTTTAGCGTTTTAGAACTTTCTAAGTCACACATGTATGACTTTCATTATAATATTATCAAGCCTTTTTATGAAAATCGAGTGCAGCTATGTTATACAGATACCGATTCTTTTGTATATAAAATATATACTGATGATTTTTATTATGATTTAAAATTTCATTTTTTGCAATACTTTGACACCAGTAACTATGACAACCAAAATGATTTTAGAATACCAATAATTAACAAAAAAGTACCCGGTTTGTTTAAAGATGAATTAGGAGGGAGATATATCTCCGACTTTGTGGGCTTGAGATCGAAATTATATTCTATAAAAACTCCTGATAATATAATTAAAAAAGCGAAAGGTGTAAAATCATGTGTAGTGAAGGAGTTAAACATCACAGATTATAAAAACATATTATTCAATGGTGGAGTTATTCGTAGAAAGAATATAATGTTTAAATCAATAAAGCACGAAGTATTTACACGGAGTGTCAACAAAATTGTCTTATCTAATAATGACGATAAACGATCGATATCATCAGATAAAATATCAACGCGAGCCTGGGGTCACTCATTTATTTTAAAGAATAATAATGAACTTTGATAAATAAGTTTAATATAATGTAATCAGAACACAGTACAGTTGAGCGCAATAACTGAGCGATCGGCTTCTGTGCTAAGTGTTGCAGGTTCGATTTTTTCACAGCACAAATATTTCTATGATGTAAGTGCAAATAGTTGTTTAATTTGTTTAAATTTAAGATAATAATATTAATATACAAAGTAAAATATGTAATGTATTTTAATGATCATTGTGAAAGCAATTTTGCAATTACTATAAATATAATTTTTGTATTCAGTTAGTGATTAAGTTTTATATAAAAATAAAATGAATGCGAATTAGATTGTAAGTAAATAGTATGTTCAATGTTTATGCATAAGTATAATAAACTGTTTTTTTTAAGTATCAACTTTGTTTTATTGAACTTAACAAATATAGTCTTACCGTTGTTCGGTTAGCATTTTATTCATAATACTTAAAAATAGTCTTTACAACACATAACAATGGCTGAAAACATAATCCTTACTAGTATTAATATTGTAAATATGAAGGTAACTCTGTTTGTTTGTCTATCGATATGTGGGTGAAACCGCAGGGAACAGCAAGTCATATTATAATACTCCGATATGGTAGATATTGTTTATACAGATATGTACACGTTTTGCGTACAAGGTCACAGTTCATTGCACTATATGAAGTGTATGAAATATTATGCAAGCTAGCAGTTTACAATTCATACTAAAGCCTTTTATTATATTGATCTATAAGACTATTGCCTAAAGAGTGATTTTCAAACAACTACCTAATGTAAGCTTGACTTAATGCTAAGTTAACAATTTTAACATAATATATACAGTTAATCGTCAGTTTATTTTTTATTATTTACAAAATATTACTAAAATTGACTAGTCGTTTTTGGAATATTACAGGATATTATCATAATCATGTCAACGGTGAGTACAGTACCTGTTTTAATCTAATCTACTAGTGATTTTATGTATGTGTACATCAATTTTTAAAATGCATTATGTATATCTTGTTCCAGGTATCTGATTCTGAGATTGTGTTTAGCCAGTATGCTCAGGATCCTTACGAAGGATTCTCTGAGATGTATCCCTGTGAACCTGAGCAATGCAAACAGACGAAAAAGACACAGACGAAGAAGCAACGTCGCAGAGAACCTTTGAAAAAACATAAACCCACGAAATCTTTTGTTATGAGCCGACTACAACGACGAGGCACTAAGTTAATTAAAATTACTGTAATTGATCTCTGCAACAATTCTCAAACAAGTGACAGTGATAGTGAAAGTGAGAACGTTGTGATAAGTGCGCAGTACATTGTTAAGGACGCTATAGACAGTGTTATGGACGAAACGGAATCGTTAGTTAAGAAAATATCGAAATCTTTAATAGACAATGATTTTTAGTTAGCTTTTTAAAGATACTCCTGTTATTATATTGTTATTTAAAGTTATTATTTTATGCTAAGTTTAGTTTTTGTTCAATATTATGTTATATTAATTCATTTACTTTCTATTACGTATTTACGATGTGTAACAAATAAAAATGCATTTTATTAAAGAAACTTGTTTTTATTTTCAAAATCAAAAACAATACACTTTACACTTCATATCCCAAGTGCTTTTTTACACATAAAACATTTTTTAGAGCGCAATGATTTAAATGTACATTACAATTAAAATTAGTTTTTTTGTCACAGTATTTCTTATGCAATTCAAACATGCTGGGACACTGGTCTTCACCAAGATCGGACACTTTACAATTTTCACAAATGTTTTTTATCCACTTCACCTTCTCCAAACCTTTGACTAATATATTTTTGTTCTCTAAATAGGGTACGATTATACGGTGAAATTCTCTATAGTCAATATATCCTTCGTTCCAACGAATGCCTCTGTTCTTTTCCAACCACTTTACCTGCCTTTTTTCATCAGTTGTTAAATATTTGAATAAATAAGGTGGTTTTATTAAGAACAGTTGTGTATAATCACGTGTAGCGAACGCTAGTTCTTTTACTATAAAATTGTTGTACAGATCTTTAAATCCTTGAATATCTAATATTATAGTATTCGAATTCATGATATTTTTCTCACAATATTACTTAACGGCTTATACTCTATTATACAATCATTCAATATAAGACAGTATGCAGAAGTTTGGTCAGGTATGTCGGATTCACTCTCAATTTCTACTCTTACATCCACAACAGGACCTGACTTAATATTATCCACTTGTCTAGAACAATCGATAACAAATAGAGGCGCCAAGTCTTTAAATTGTTTCTCGTTTAATAAGGGTTCAGGACGACGTCCGTAATATGACTGTTGAAATCGTACATATTGCTCGTATAATAAAGCAATTCTGTTATTTGTGAAACTAACATTTAGGTTTTCATATGGAAAGTAATTTGAATTGAGGTACACTTTTACATTACGAATATAGCAATGATCAAACTGAGACATGTCAGAACTTGCACTGTTTTTTCTATTTGTCTGTAGACCAACAATGATGTATCTAGGTTTCTCTATTTGCGATGAAGTTTTGATTGACCAAGTATGCTTTGTAGTTTTAGGTAAAGCTGGATATTCGTAAAGATCCCAATTTCTGTATATCATTTGAAGTGGACGGTCTTTTTCTAGCACTTTTAACAAACTTATTTTCTCTTTATCTGATACTTTTACATGCGGTACGCGCCATATGATTTTATTAATTTGAACATCGTCTATAATCTCACCGGTGTTAAGTTTTACAGCATTCAGGTTAGTGTTACTTCTTAGTAATATCAGTTCGTGTCTACTATTTATCACAACTTTTTTAAAATCTTCTGCGAATCCAAGAATGTTACAGAGTGGTATAGAAGCTGAAAAACTACCTCCATTAATATTTTTTACACCATCAATATTCCAGCCCCAGGCATTGGAAGCCTTTGATTCACTTTCATTCATTGATATTAAAGATTTTATGGTGGTCGTTATGCCCGCATTTTTTATTTTGTCAATCTCTACACCATTTAGTTCGTATCTTATATCTTGGAATAAATAGAGGAGAGCATTATTTGTAAAATGCACACTAGTAACTTTATCCTTAGAATCCCTTTTGCTAATTATAAAAGTTCCTTCTAAATACAGGGTACTGGCTGACGGTAGTATATACAGGTCCTGTTGATTGATAGGTATTCGGATTTCATCGTTTCTATTGAAACTTGTTACATAGGGCTTGTATGAATGAAATTCAATTCCTTCCACAGTGTTGTCGTAAGTTGGAGCGGCCAAAACATCTAAGATATTCATTTTAACAATCCAATCGCTTTAAGAAATGCCTTATTGTCTTTAGTTAATTTTATTTTCTTTTTTGTGCGAGCTCTTATTTGTTTGGATGCTTGAGCAGAACTAATGCGTTTGATTTGATGTACATATTTATTATAGTCAATCATTTTTTCTTCTAAGATGTAGATATAGCTGCACTTCCTCCCCACGTAAATTGATTAAGCGATTGTTTATATCTAAAAGTCTTATATGTATACAGCTTATGTTGTTTTGGTTAATTGGAAAGTATATAGCGTTTTTCGGGATTTCTATAATCCTGTACCCTGGTGGCACGTTGAGTGCAAATTCATGGATAATGTGACTGGGTTCTCCGTTTATATATGAACCGCTTACAATATCACATTCTATCCTGATCACTGTCGTAGGTAAAATGTTGACTGGAAACTGTGACACATGCCATATATTTGCTTTTAAGTTCTGCTCACTAAACCCTAACAAACTTCTAAAGGTGCCTTCTTTACTAAAATTAATGCTTTTTGTGCAGTTAATAGCAGTTTTTAATGTATTATTATTGCACTGTAGTTTAATTGATGCATCCTTAATTTCAGATTTTAAATAATCACTTATATCTTGCAATTCATATGTACCTTCCGATATTTCAATAACTTCGTTGGAACCGTAGTAGAACTTGTTATTCGTTTTGTCAATGTTGGGAATAGAATTAAATGTTGAGAAATGTAATAAGGCACACTCATACTTTCCATATAACTGCAATGTGGTAGGATAGTACGTAGATAAAGTGGATGAGTTTCCAGTAATCGACAAAGTGAGGGACATCTTGCAAATGATTAAAATGAAACAAATGCATAAAATTTATACAATTTATTCCAAAAAGTCCATAGATATTCTAAACATAAGTGACCACAAATTACAGTGTTGAACATCTGATATCTTGTATAGTTATAATTAATGTTACAATTCTTAAAATATTTAATCAGTTCCATTGGAGGTTTCAAATCCCCGAAGCTATCAAAATATTCACAGTAGTTGTATATTTTAACGTAAGCTACCCAATGTGTTCCTTCATTCTTAGAATCATCTAAATTAATGATACCACATTCAATCCGTTTCGGTGTCTTGGGCAACCTATCTCTCATGTAAACTCCTCGAAAGTATGGGATTTGGTGTGCATACTTTTGGATGTCTATATTTGTTAGAGCACGATTAGGTAGCTTAAAATTCAGTTTTTTGGAGATTTTATATACAATCCTTTACCATTTTTATGTGCTTTAATATATAAACCCTTGCCTAAATTCAGTGACTCTATAGCACGATTATGTCGTTCTGTTTCTCGCAAATTTTGTTGACCAGCTTTGTAATCATTAACTGTTTTCGCAATACCAGCCGCACCACCTGCTAATGTTCCTAAAGCCGATAAACCAGCAAAAATCGGAATCAAAGGTAGTACACCTCCTGTTTTTGGTAATGGTATCACTCGCGGTACTCGAATCTTCTGCATGCAAGGAATTATTTTCCTTGCCGCTGAATAAGCAGCTTTAATTAATGTTTTACTGTCCTTGGGATTCAGTTTCTTTATTTTTGATTTTATTTTTGATACAAAACTTTTAAATGTTTTAGCACCAGATCCAGACTTCATTTTGGCTTTCATTACTTTACTTACTATCCATGAGCTAAGTTTTTCACCTTTACCAGCATCTTTCGATTTAAGCCTTTCTTTCGCCATGTTTAGTAATTCCAAATCAGCCTTGTGACGATTGTCTAAGTCTTTATGATTTGCATATGCTATATCGTGTTGCTTGCAAGCTTCGTCTAGCTTATTTATACCTATATCACCTCGTGCTAACCGTTTGCTTAGTTTAGTTCCTGGTCCACAATAATTGTATCCTGGTAAATGAACTTCGAATGGCAGATTATCAATTATAGTGTTAACTAGTTCACCACCTTGCATTGTCCAAAGCTTAATGAAGCAAAGATTACAATAATTAATGTTTATATAGGTAATATAAAAATTATTTAACCCATTATAGCAGATTTATCAATCCAACTGTTTTCTTCTTTGTTTAAACCAAGCCATTTTACAAATAGTTTTGATCCTTTTCTTTTTAAAACCTTTTCAATCAAATAAACACCGGGACAGTGAGATTTTTGTAGTTCTTGCTCATAAAAGGTTCCTATTATGGGTTGATTTCGCTGGTCTTCTATGTAATACGTTAATGGGTAGGTATCATTAATTTTTTTTATGGTAAATAACTCGGTTGACCAATTAGGTGTATAACCTTTCTCAAAATTGTGTTTATATTTACTGATGCGTACATAATCGCCTACTTTAAACTTAGGTTTCTTTGTATGGAGAGAGGATATTTTCTTAAATGTTCTGTTAATATTTTCTTTTATAACGTGTTCATTATATTTATTTACTTCAATCGGTTTATATTTAATAGTCTGATGCTTTGTATTGTTATATGTCTTCAATATTACTTCTAACGGTTGTCCTAACCACTTGTAGTTTCCATTGTAGCTAAAAGATTTATATAACTTATTTTTAATAGTTCTTATTAGTCTTTCAACAATCGAAGCTTTTTTGGTTGAAAACGTTGAGTAATGGTTAATATTGCTCGTCTTCATAAGATTCTGAAACGTGTTGTTATAAAACTCGGTCCCCATATCCGTTTGTAAATTAACAGGTCTGCGATTACTATCAATCAATATCCTTTCAAATGCATGAGTAACATCTTCTTTATTTTTTGATTTCAATGGTTCTGCCCAAGCATACTTTGAGAAGCAATCAATAACCACTAGCACATAATTGTAACTTTTATTATACTTTTTTAAGTTTTGCATGTCCATCAGATCGGCTTGCCACAAGTCATCGATCCCTTTTAAAATAACTGAACGCCTCAGGAAACTTCTTCGCGCGGCTTTATGTATTTCATTGACTATTTGCTGTTTTGCCATTAGGAAGATTTTTAATTAACTTGTCTACCTCTGCTTTGGTATAAAACTTGTCTTCGAAATGAATCAAAACGTCCGATGACTTTGTTTTTAAATAAGACTTAACGGCATTTTGCCCATCCAATATAATTTGAGAACGCAATGAAGAAATCAATCTATTAAATTCTTGTACCGTGTGAGCATTCATTTGATCTACATAATCCTTGTTCACAACTTCGTCTCCTTCTACGGGAGATCTGATTCCTTTCAGTCTAGTTGATTTTAAATCGTAGTCTCCCGTTTCTGACTTGCACAGAGCGTTCTCATTAAAGTCTAGTAACTCTGTTAATCGTAATCTTTTATGAACGTGATGTCCAAATTTGTCTACGTTCATATTTAGATGTATATTAATGGAAGGTTAACAATAAAATGAATACATTTTTTAAAATCATTTATTTATTTATAATTTTATTTTCACGCAATTCTTCAATGATAGATATAATTTCATTGTTTACTCCAGTGTTACCAGCATCTCGAGAAGCTATCAGTAATTTTAACCTATTCACTAGTTCATTTGGATCATTCCAATATACAAAATCTGTATTCTTTTTCCACGTTTTTGTCAATAACATTCCTTTTCCCTTCGGCAGAGGGTCTTGAATGGTACTTTGTAGTTTAAAAAGTGGCTTAATAACTTGTAAATATTTCTGTCCCTTATTACTTTTTATTGGTTTACTGGAATCATAGTCTCGTCGATGAGCATTTGTATCGAGTAGCATCGACTTATAGTGTTGCATATCACTGTCGGTTACCAAACTTAAATCTACATCTTTCTTTAGCAACAACTGTTTCAAACCAGGTGTATTTTGATATTTGTGTCCAGACACGATAATATATTCATCGCTGATTGTTATGTGAGCTGAACCTAGCATCAAGTTCCCGTCCTTCACTCTAACACCATATGGGACCCCGGCGAGTGCTTCCGGTGATATTGACCAAGAGGATGTATCACCCTGTTTATTTTCAACTAATGATTGAAACGAACAATCACTTTCCTTGTCAGATTCATAGTCGTTGTCGACGTTACTCAGGTTTCCTTTCTGAGAAGCCGAATCAATAAATGAAATATCTGCTTCTTCATTTCCCGTAGTATGTAAACGAGGCGGTTGCTGGCTTGCATTTACAATTAGGTTGAGAGGTTCTGTTACAGGCTTGAACACTGACTCCAGTGTCTGTTTATTATCAATCTCAATGTCTTTCATCTTTCGTATTTTTTTCTTTACAGCTTCTGCAGCATCAACAATTTGTCTTTTTAATGATTTTTCCATTTTTAGATCTTGATAGATTAAGCGTTGTTTAATGAATAATAATATTGCAAAGGTAAGATACTTAAATATTAATTATCTTAATCAAAGACTACAAATGTGTCAAATTTATTTCTGTAACATCCATTATTTTTGGAACAATCCTTATTAATGACTACATAATTGTAAGGTTCATTCCATATTTTTGAACACATTTCACGAAATTCGAGCCATGTCATATCAGTGTTGACATGTTCTTCATAAATATGTTTCAAATTAATTTCATCTTGTTTAAAAAGTATGATTAAGTTAGCATTGTCCCTAACTAACTGTTTAGGAATTTTACTATACGTTTGGTTAAGGTAAAAACAATCAATACATTTGTGTCTTCCCATCGCAAAGTAATCACGCATATTGTTTTGGTTTTCGCAAGCAACATCATCAAATATGATCACAGAATTAGGTTTTGCCTCCTGGATACTCAGTACTTCCTCATTACCATGATATTTCTGGAATGAGACACCAGAAACTCGTTGTAAAACTTGTTCTAAGAAAATGTATTTAGGTTGATGTAGAGTTTTCGAATAAACATAAACATTTTGAAATCTTAATCCATTCTCATGTATGAGAAGACCTATTAACAAATTAGTTTTTCCACAATTGGAAGGCCCGCAAATAATGCAACGTACAGAGTTAGGTAGTAGCTCTCCATGACGAGAACCAGTATTTTGAGGCTCAACGCAAACTGTATTCACATGTAATGATTGTGGTTGTTTCACAAACTTCATAGTTACACATGAAACAAATAGACTAATAATGACTCAATTAATTTGTTACATTCACATTTATAAATAATATTACGTCAGCAAACACTAAATAGTCTGTTCTCGTGCTTGTTTGAGTTTTAAACTATTAACAATGCTCAGTGGTAGAATACCATGGTAAACTGAACAGGTTAGTCGATTCTTCATTATTAAGCGTCCTGAATCACTGTGTCAGTCAAGTTGATTGTGTATTATTGGGCATTCTGAGGCACTGTCCGGTAGCGAAGGCGACCTAGCCTTCGCTACTGGTAAAAGTGGCTCAGAATGCCCAATAATATACTACTGACTTGAGCGATCTGGGCAATCCAGTTCACTAGTTTTCAAAGACCTTCTTTCGATTTCCTATACGATCATTATTCCCAGAGTTAATGATTGTCAAAGGGTTTGACTGACGATAACTCCGCGGCAAATCATTGACAAGCTTTTTGATTAGATTTTCTAAAAGGGCTTTTGGTAGAAATGATAGAAAAAAAATTTTGAAGCCCGTAGACCTTTTTTTATACGATTATGTTTTTTTAGGATTTCTCCAGACCCAAGCACGTTAAAATAAAATTTCATGGTCATATCTGAAAACTAGACACTTGGACCTACAATTACCTCGGAGTTACAACTCGTTGAAAATGGGAAATTATATGTGCGGCACCAAAAGTTTTCTTTAGCACCTGCAACCTAGCGTCTTTTTTTATATGTGGGCGACGAGTTAATAGAACAGCTTCAATTATATTAATTCATCATCTTTACTACTCCAACAGAATATCAAAAAACCAGCGTCAATTTACGAGCGTAAATTAATATGACTCCGAGCTACCGATAAATATATTTACTTCTGATTTGATAACTCAGCGACTAATGTTGTAAGTGAGCTACTTTATACATTTTAGAGATTCAACATCTGTCTGCTAATAAAATCAAATTCCAGCCTCAAAATTAGCAATCAAAGTTTTTCATTCAACAACTAAATTAATAAATCATATTCTTTTTTCGTGAAAGTTTGCAACACAAAAAGTTAGGTTAGGTTAGGTTAGAGTTTGTGGAAGAATTCTTTTTGATTCCCGCGACCCCCGCGCAGGTTAGAGAGGGAACAGTCGGGTTCGGTTTTTAGTCGGTAAGAGTCCGACAGACCCCCCCGCCCTCCCCGGGGCGGGGGACATCCATGAGGATTCTCCACCCGGTCAAAAAAAAAAAAAAAAAGGTTAGGTTAGAGTATGACAAACAACGCACGAGCCCAGCGAGCGAAGCGAGCGAAGTGAGCGTGCCGCGGCAGCGGCCGGCGATGTGCCAGAAGCGAATCGCTTTTGTAAAAGGAAACAGTTAGGTTAGGCCATATTAAAGATAATGTAAAAAAAAAAAAATTACATTAACTAATTACAAAAAATTCTGCTAAATGAAAGTTGGCATTTTAAAAAGGGTGCTAATTAAGGCAGCTTCTTTAAAATGTCATTCTCGTCTGCAAATATATTTAGTTCAAACAAACACAGAGTTGCAGATGTTTGTTTATGATAACAATCTTTTTTGTATGTTCATTTGGGTAGGTATAATAGTCAATTACTTATGGTAACATTATAAATAGATAGGCGAATACATGAAATTATAGCTTTCATTGACCATTATTTGATGACAATAATAAGGAAATTTTATGTTCAAATATAGTAGATTCACTCATCTAAAGTATAAAAATAAAGGTGACTCTATGAAATTAGAGTACGTTGATATTATTTAGATGAAGTTGATACACTTATTAGAAGCTGGCAATGAGTAGACATATCACAAATTTAGTTGCTTAAGAATTATCACCATGTTGCGTCATATTAACAGTAGCTTGTTTTACAATATATGGTCGCTTATAAACCATTTATTAGACGCTAAAAGTTCGTCACTGACCTATTAATTCATTAGACAACTAAATATATTTGCAGACGAGAATGACATTTTAAAGAAGCTGCCTTAATTAGCACCCGTTGAAAATCAACCAATTTTTTTTTTTTTATATTACCTTAAGTTTTGTGACTAGTTTAGAAGTCCATGATAACCCCTATAGTCCATTGAAATGTTACAATTTAGGGACCAAATATTGCATTTCTTAGAGGACGCAATTTTATTTTTGGGACATGTTTGGGGGGTCAATAGAAGCTTAACCTCAAGTTTGTGGGGTTGCCACCCTTGTCCCCCGGCCGCCATCTTGGAAAAAGGGTGAAAACACTTTTTTCGCGATATCTCGGCAACAATGCGTCTTACAAAAAAATTGCAAAGACATAATTTGTAGCAAATTGTTTTGCCTACAAATATGTAATACAACTTTTTGCCCTAAATAAAAAATTATAGGAGTTATAAGCAAAAAAGGGAGATTTTTTTATAAAAATTTTCTTTTTTGCTCTATAACTTTTTTTATACATTTTACAAAAAAAATACATCAGACCAATCTTGTAGATGATCCTTTGAGGATAATTTTTCCCTATTTTTTTTTAAATTTCATTTATTAATAACGCTGTTACAGCGCTCCAAAGTTGACCGGGTTCGTCAATGTTCATGAGAATCCGGTCGAAACGAAATGTTTTACTTACACACATCAAAAGTGTCTAGGGATCAACATATATTTTTGCAATAACTTTTCTCTTGATTGATATTAATTTAAATTTTCTTTAAGGATTCATCAAATAAAGTGTTTTCGTTTGTCACAGTAACGATAAACCAAGTCACCTTTGCATTAATAAAGAAATTTGCCATTTTCCTAATAAAGGGATTTTTGACATTTGAACCACTAACATTAAAGTTCGAAAAAAAGACTGAAATAACAGTTTTCTTTAAAATTTTATTGGGTAACTTAAACAATTAATAATCCGTGTTTCTACCGCGAACACTAACAACACAAGAACATCGGTTTGGCATACTCAAAATGAGTTCATCCAAATCACGCTGTGGAATGGCCGCCCATGTTCGTTGCAACAACAAAAAAAGGTGTTATCAGTCGACTTTGGACACGTTACCGAAGCACTGGTACCGTGGCTGAGCGCCATGAAGGACGGTATCGCTGCACCACACGGAGACAAGACCGATACATTCAAATCTTAACTCGAAGAGCTCCAACAATAACCGCCATGATGTTAGCCGTGAGGCTTCATCACTCTTCAGGGAACTTAATTACGACCAAACAGTCAGAAACCGCTTGCATGAAGTGAACCTTCATTCCCGAAGACCGCTACGGGTACCACCTATAGCAATGCACAATCGTAGGATTCGATATCAATGGGCTCTTGAACACAGAAATTGGGCAGAAGAACAATGGCGTTTCGTGTGCTTTTCTGATGAGTCTCGTTTTGGTATGAGACCGGATACAAGACGTATACGACACTGGAGAACCCCTGGACGCCAACAGCGATTAAAATCCTGCCAGGAAGTCCATCCTTATAGTGGTGGAACCATCATGGTATGGGCGGGTATTTGGATCGGCGGAAGAACTGAGTTGATTTGGATCAGAGGCAACCTCAACGCTCAAATTTATGCTGAGACGATTGTATCTGACGTCATCGTTCCTCTACAAGTGCAAATCGGTCCCTTATTTCAGTTAATGCATGATAATGCACGACCGCACACCGCAAGAGTTGTAAGACAGACTCTCGCCGCAGCTAACATCAATGTCCTGCCCTGGCCTGCTCAGTCGCCAGACTTGAACCCGATTGAGCATGCATGGGATATGCTACAGAGAAGAGCTCTGCCGAATATGGAGGGTATCCAGTTGCAAGAAGACCTTTTTTTGTTGTTGCAACGAACATGGGCGGCCATTCCACAGCGTGATTTGGATGAACTCATTTTGAGTATGCCAAACCGATGTTCTTGTGTTGTTAGTGTTCGCGGTAGAAACACGGATTATTAATTGTTTAAGTTACCCAATAAAATTTTAAAGAAAACTGTTATTTCAGTCTTTTTTTCGAACTTTAATGTTAGTGGTTCAAATGTCAAAAATCCCTTTATTAGGAAAATGGCAAATTTCTTTATTAATGCAAAGGTGACTTGGTTTATCGTTACTGTGACAAACGAAAACACTTTATTTGATGAATCCTTAAAGAAAATTTAAATTAATATCAATCAAGAGAAAAGTTATTGCAAAAATATATGTTGATCCCTAGACACTTTTGATGTGTGTATTTTTGTTTTTTTTTTATTGTAAATATATTCTTACAAAAATTTTGTTAAATTAAAAAAACAAATCAGCCTTGATAGATCTTCTCAAAACTGCTCTTTCAGGGGTTGGTATTTCTGTCGACCAAGCTGAATCAGATGCAGATTCAATCATCGTCTCTGCTGCGCTTACTGCATCCCGATCTCATGATTCTGTTATTAATGTGGCAGAAGACAGCCTAACATTAATTTTTCAAAACCTGCTTTTTCAGGATGTGATACAACATCAGCAATTGAATTAGCTGGTATAAAGCCGTATAAAGATATGAAAAAACGTTCGCCAACAAGAGTGAGCAAAGATGGAATAGCGCAGTACCACCAGCTAATTAAGAATGTTTCTCCATAATTTTAATACATTTTCATTTCCCCATTTTATAGGCTGCTGATGTTGTATCACATCCTGAAAAAGCATGAAAAAACAGCAACTTCTGTGTTATGAGATCTCCATACATAAAACTTGAAGGGCTATATCTGAGCAGATGTGCTCCCTTTTGAAGGTTTTGAAAAATAAATGTTAGGCTGTCTTGTAACTAGGGCACGCCACGTCAGTGGCGATAAGGCCCCTCTTTAAGGAGTGGCTAGAGAGGCGTCACGGCGCCCTCACCTACCGCCTGACGCAGATCCTCACCGGACATGGATGTTTCGGGAGGTTCCTGCACATCATCAGGCGGGAGGAAACGCCCGAGTGTCACCACTGCAAGGATCGCCCAGAGGACACGGTGGAGCACACGGTGGAAACCTGCCTCACTTGGGTGGAGCACCGCCGTGTTCTCGTAGAGGCGATCGGCGGCGGCGACCTCTCGCGCCCGGCCCTGGTGCAAGCCATGGTCCGGGGCGAGAGGGAGTGGGAGGCAGTCACCTCCTTCTGCGAAACAGTCATGCTCGCGAAGGAGGTGGCGGGATGGGAGAGAGAAAGGTCCTCCCGTCCCAGCCGCCGCGGGAACCGCCCCGGGCGTTGGGAGCCACGTAAAGACTCCCGGCCTAAAAGAGGCGCGGGCCTGCGGGCGGTGAGCAATGGGTGGCTCACCACCCGATCAGGACCAGGCCCGTGCCGGATGGCGCGTATATGTTCCACCCGCGCCTAAAAGAGATGTCAGCACATGAAGGCCCTTTAGGGCCAAGCCTGCCGGGTAATCGGGATTGTCCGAAAGGGTCACCACTACCCTAGAACATAAAGGCCAAGGAAGGAACATGAATGGGTTTTAGTTAGTAAGAGTCTGACACTCCCTCGCGCTCCACCCAGAACTGGAGAAGACATTGGATGATTTCCCAGCCTTCAAAAAAGCTGTCTTGTGCCTAATGCCTTGAGCAATACAAGAATGGCAATGTCCTCTGCCACAATAATAACAAAATCATGATGCATCTGATTCAGCTTGGTCGACAGAAATACCAACCGCTGAAAGAGCAGTTTTGAGAAGATCTATCAAGTTTGATTTGTTTTTTTAATTTAACAAAATTCTTGTAAGAATATATTTACAATAAAAAATAACACAAAAATAAGTTAAACATTTCGTTTCGACCGGATTCTCATGAACATTGACGAACCCGGCCAACTTTGGAGCGCTGTAACAACGTTATTAATAAATGAAAATAAAAAAAAAATAGGGAAAAATTATCCTCAAAGGATCATCTACTAGAATGGTCTGATGTATTTTTTTTGTAAAATGTATAAAAAAAAAGTTATAGAGCAAAAAAGAAAATTTTTATAAAAAAATACTCCCTTTTTTGCTTATAACTTCTATAATTTTTTATTTAGGGCAAAAAGTTGTATTACATATTTGTAGGCAAAACAATTTGCTACAAATTATGTCTTTTTATTTTTTATGTAAGACGCATTGTTTCCGAGATATCGCGAAAAAAGTATTTTCACCCTTTTTCCAAGATGGCGGCCGGGGGACAAGGGTGGCGACCCCACAAACTTGAGGTTAAGCTTCTATTGACCCCCCAAACATGTCCCAAAAATAAAATTGCGTCCTCTAAAAAATGCAAAGCAAATGTAACATTTCAATGGACTACTAGGTTTTTAACCGAATTAGTGTATTCAATCTGAACTTCATTCAGACAGAGTGGAGACAGCGTCGCAAGGAGCCAAGTCCGATAATTTTGGCCTGGGATTTCTGAGGGTCGATAGCGCACAGGACCGCGACCACTCGCCATTAAGATCCAGGTTCTAGAATTTTAGATATAATGTTACATATATTTACTTATTACTACATATGTTATTTAGCTTTGGATAGAGTATTGGTTGTTTCTGACATTTCCCATTTCCGTAAGAGTTTTAATTTCCATTTTTAATTTTATTTCCATTTCCTTTCGACGAAAACGTCGGTTTTTCCGACAGATAGATATTATGTAGTTTTTTTTGTTGTTTTTGCAGGGAGCCATGATTAAGGTATAGCTAAGTACGTCAATACATTTTATTAATATGTTATTTAATTTATTTACATAAAGTTTTTTATGTACCTACATAATTGAATACTACCAATAAGGGCGGGTATTGGTAGTATTCAATTGTGTAGGTACACAGAAAAAGAAAGTAAAAAAAAAATGTGTATTGGACTGACAAAATATTTATCACCATAACTCCAGCCCAAAAGCCGTCCAATGCTGGACATAGGCCTCCCCCAAGCACCGCCACTTCGACCGGTTCTGTTTCTCTCATACAGCGGATTCTGGCGGTCTCAACAAGGTCGTCAAGTAAACATTGACACAAATAATAATATTTGTTAGCTTTGAATATGTTAATTTTAAAACGTTTGTTTATTACAATTACCTGCCGAATATTGTAATTTTACGACAGATCTTGAGTAAATGAACGATTTCACAGATTTAGTAGACTGGAAGTAATAAAGCCAATCGAGCCGCCATGACAGAATGTCTCGTTTTGACAATAACAATAAAATTAAGTTATAACAATAAAAAAACGTTTAGTGAAGGTGTATGCAACAGCGGGATTGTCCGAAGGGTTACCGCTACCCCGGAACATACAGGGTTAAGGAAGGAACATGGATGGGTTTTAGTCAGTAACATTCTGACACTCCCTTCCGCGCCACCCAGAGCGGGAGGAGTCATTTAATGATTTCCCAACCTCAAAAAAAAAAGATGCGCAAAGGCAGCCCACGAAATTCAAATTTTCTTGCGTTTTTCGTCAGTGTCAGGTTGTATCTTGATCAAATATGATTCGCGACCTTAGATCAAGAATGGTGTTACTGTTATTGATCAAAGTTCTAATAAATATCTATTTACATAATTACAGCTGTAAGAATTATCAATAAATCTCTCTAAGTTAGAATTGGTCTCATGTTTGTGAATCCCTTTAATAAAAATCGCAAGAAAATTTTAATTTCGGGGGCAACTTTTACACATCCACCGTAATGTAAGTATACATTCAGCCAAAAAAGTATCGGGAATGGATGATTTGTTTATGGTTCCAAATTCAAATTTTTGTTGTTTTTTGTAGTTGTTAGATTGGCACAACTGTTTTCCATTTTGGCGCGGAGTTTGAGTTGCATCTGTTATTTATATTAAACTAGCTGACCCGACAGACGTTGTCCTGTCTTAACTGTGATACCTACCCTACCTACCCTACCTACCCTACCTATCCTACCTACCCTACCTACCCACCCTGCCTACCCTACCTACCTACCCTAGCTACCCTAACTACCCTAGCTACCTTACCTACCCACCCTACCTACCCTACCTACCTACCTACCCTACCTACCTACCCTACCTACCTACCCTACCTACCTACCCTACCTACCTACCCTACCTACCTACCCTACCTACCTACCCTACCTACCTACCCTACCTACCTACCCTACCTACCTACCCTACCTACCTACCCTACCTACCTACCCACACTACCTACCTACCTACCCTACCTACCTACCTACTCTACCTACCTACCTACCTACCCTACCTACCTTCCCTACCTACCTACCCTACCTACCTACCCTACCTACCTACCCTACCTACCTACCCTACCTACCTACCTACCCTACCTACCTACCCTACCTACCTACCTACCTACCTACCTACGCTACCTACAAAAAAAAAAATGTATTCTGCTATTCAGGGCGGAGACAAATCCAACGAAACAAAAACCATGAAAATTGGTCCAGCAGATCTCGAGTTATAATGGAGGAAACAAACCCGACTTTCTTTTATATATATAGATACAGTGCTGGTTTTAGTAATATCATATACAGGGTGGAATTTTGTAATGCCCCCTGGAGGGAAAGTACTCTTAATACTGTAGATAGAAAATTTTACTCAAAGGAAACATTCCTTTATTTTTGAATAGAAAGAAAACTGCATTCAAAGATTTCCAAAAAATCGCTTGCCACACCCAGGAATCGAACTGACTAAAATCTGCAAAAAGTACACACTGTACTTTTATTGTCGCGATCGTTACTATCAATTATAAGGATGAAATCTCTCGAACAAACTTGATAAATTAAATGATAGGAAAACCATGAAATCTTTAATTATTTACAAAAAATTGTAAACTAATTAATTAGTTGCTCGAAATGGGCTCCATTTTCTTGGATACACAAATGTACTAACAAATTCATTTCTTGTAACCTTTAATAACGTGTTGTGGTGAATATTATAAATCGTATTCTGAGCTTCAACTCTCAACTCGTTTACATTCGCATAAGATTTAATGTAAATTTGGTTTTTAACATATCCCCATAAAAAAACTAAAGGGGTGAGAACTGGTGATCTCGCAGGCCATCTGATTGTGCCGTTTGTAACAATCCAGGTATTAAAGGTATTTATTTAGAAGAACACATTTGTGTATCCAAGAAAATGGAGCCCATTTCGAGCAACTAATTAATCAGTTTACAATTTTTTGTAAATAATTAAAGATTTCATAGTTTTCCTATCATTTAATTTATCAAGTTTGTTCGACAGATTTCATCCTTATAATTGATACTAACGATCGCGGCAATAAAAGTACAGTGTGTACTTTTTGCAGATTTTAGTCAGTTCGATTCCCGGGTGTGGCAAGCGATTTTTTGGAAATCTTTGAATGCAGTTTTCTTTCTATTCAAAAATAAAGGAATGTTTCCTTTGAGTAAAATTTTCTATCTACAGTATTAAGAGTACTTTCCCTCCAGGGGGCATTACAAAATTCCACCCTGTATAGTGTGTATTGCGAATTTCATAATGGACAAAAATATCGAACAAACAGTTTGTCTTAAATTTTGCATCGCCAATGGAATTTCGTGTTCGGAGTCACTGAAAATGTTACAGAAGGCTTACGGTGAATCGACTTTATCAAAAACTCGTGCTTATGAGTGGTTCAAAGCGTTCAAAAGCGGTCGAGATGTGATGGAAGATTTGCCTCGCTCTGGTAGGCCGTCAACGTCTGCAACTGAAGTTAACATCGCAAAAGTGAAGAAAATAGTGACTGAAAATCCCCATTCAACTCTGAGAGAGATAGCCGCCGAACTTTCTGTATCTCACGAGTCGATCCGTACCATTTTAACTAATCATTTGGGTATGAAACATGTTGCTGCTCGGCTAGTCCCAAAAGATCTGAATTTTCTCCAAAAACTCAATCGCATGAAAGTCGCTGAGGACATGCTAGAACGAGTCAGTTCGGACCCAACATTCATGAAACGCATTGTTACTGGTGACGAGACGTGGGTTTACGAGTTTGACATGCAAACTAGTCAACAAGCTTCGGAGTGGCGCCTTCCAACTGAACCGAAACCGAAAAAACCACGCCAAAGTCGATCAAAAGTCAAAGTCATGTTGACTGTTTTCTTTGACTATCGTGGTGTTGTGCACTCTGAATTCTTACCGGAAGGTCTAACGGTAAATAAAGAATATTATTTGAGCGTTATGCGGCGTTTAAGAGAGCAAATTCGACGAAAAAGGCCAGATTTGTGGAAAGAAAATTCTTGGATTTTGCACCACGACAATGCGCCTTCGCACAAGGCTATCATTGTGAACGAATTTTTGACCAAACACTCAACAAATACCATCCAGCAACCACCATATTCACCAGATATGGCTCCTGCTGACTTTTTTCTTTTTCCTAAACTCAAATTACCACTTCGTGGCACCCGTTTTCAATCAATAGAAGACATAAAGGAGAATTCGCGGCGAGAACTGAACTCAATTCCGGAAGCAGCGTTTAAAAAATGTTTTGATGAATGGATTATTCGTTGGCGCAAGTGTATCGTTTCTAAAGGAGCATACTTTGAAGGTGATAAAATAAATTTGGATGAATAACAAAACATTTTGTGTATTATTGATCTTTTCCCGGTACTTTCTTGACAGAGTAGTATAGCTGAAATATTTATATTTTGAGTTCCATAATCAACTAGGAATATTACTAATCGGTATCCCAAAAATGTTCAACTAGCCTACGTGGTTGCATTTATTTCAATCAATTTAATTACATAATAGATAATTAGGTGATAAACGACGAATGTGATCATAAATAGGTGTCACTGACGTTGTTATTGACAGACGTAAAGATTGTGACATGGACCCTTTATAGTTTAGAAATATAGCGTATTCTTTAGGGCTACATTGTTTTATTTGTTATCTTTCTAAACACTGCTAATTTAACAGAAGCCCTGAAACTTCTAGATTATAATTAGTGCTCATATATTATAATACACTCGTCGGCAGCAATAATTCGACAACTACCGGCATTTTTTGATTGTAGTCGTTTTATGACTATATTATTTTTGAACACTGCTTTTATCCGACCATAACCACTGACATTTCTACTAGATTATAATAATTACGAGGACCAATAAACGCATTGACATGCATTATCAGGTGTCACATTGACACAGATTAGTTGGAGTGTCATACACTCTACATAACGACATGTCATAAATCCTTGAGCTTTTTGCATACCCTGACTATCTTTATTGATACTAGACAGAGAGGGTCTTGTGGTAAACATTTAAAATGAACGTTCGGTAATAAATTCGTCCTTTAATTTTTTCATTGTTAAACACCACTGATGCCATTTTTTTAAGGATAAGATAACATCAAATGAATCCTCCCACTTGGTGTGGAGCAGAAGGGAGTGTCAGACTCTTATTGATTAAAAGTCATCCATGTTCCTTCTTTAGCCCTTTGTGTTCCGGGGTAGCGGTAACCCGTTCGGAAAATCCTGTTGTAGCTAAAGAGGGTATTGTGGTAAACATTTATAATTAACGTTCGGTAATCAATTCAGCACCATATTGACTTATTGGTATTGTTAGACGCAACTGATGCCTGCACCCTGCGTAACACTAACAATAGCTATGGCTTTCATTTCATTAATTGCGTTATTTATGTTTAAGCTGACCGATTTTTCTATAGTGTGTTACTCAATTAGGGTGTTCGTTTTTAAAGTCTTTGACACCGTAAAGTCCAACTCCGGCGCCATAATAATCATGATGATCATCACTGCGGCCGTCACGTGGCGGCCACGGCTGTTTCAAATTCTAACGAAAAGCATTTATTTTAAATAAACCAATTACAGGCACTTTTGAACTATATCAAGAAAATCCAAGCTCTAAATACTGAAAATGCTCTGTAGCAAGACCAGGTTTTAGTAACTTTCATTTCATTAAATTTCCATAGAGGTTGCCATCTGTCTAGCCTTTTCCCAACTATGTTGGGGTCGGCTTCCAGTCTAACCGGATGCAGCTGAATATCAGTATTTCCATAGAGGTTACTTACTCAGGGAATTTTTTGATAAAACTGACTTCCAATTTATATTTTGGCAACTAAACGCGATGTCCACCAGTCTTTCAATGTCTAAAGTGATTTGTAAAAGCAAGTGACTAATACAATATTATAATGACAAAAAAAGGACAATCTACGATACAGTTGTACGACTTCCAACTTAAATACGTCCTTATATTCGAATCACAACTGTCATTCTTTGAAAGTTGTATGATTTTTCTTTAACACGGCAATTTCCCTGCTACCAATAGAAGAACCCTTTTGTAGCATCCAAATTAACTTAGCACGCTATTTAAATAATAAAAATCATGAAAAAGCACTTGATAATAATCTCCTTACAATTTAACAATTACAATCGCTTCCCCCAAATGTTTTAACTGCTATTTAAACTTTATTCGTCGGTAATCGGCTCAAGTGGACCATACTGCCCACTTATGATGGGGGATTATATGAGGGTGTGCTAATTAGACCTGAGTGGATGTTCAACGTATATTTTCCCCTCATTCAAACGAGATTCCTGTCCGTTGCTTCATCGGTAAGTTATTTGTTAGACAGTTTGTATACAAGTGCATCGATGGATGTCGACTGGCAATGTTCACAATTTAAAATTATCTCTTAAACAAACGTGACTTTTGTCCATTGCTTCGTTAGCAAGTGTTTTAAAGAACTTGTTTGTAAAAAAGTGCGTCAATGAACGTAGCTTTTTCGATGTTGGCTCGACATGGCAGGGGTTCCAACTAACTGGTGAATGCGTTTGTAATTCGACCCTATGCAAACGATTCTACTGTTCATTGCTTCGTCAGCAAGTATTCTGAAGAACGTTTTGTGTTGCAATGCCTCGATGGATAGTTCTTGCAAAGTAGGGTCAAATCAGCGGGGGTACCTCGTCGTTTAAAACTTCCCCTTTATGCAAACGCCGCTTTATACCTACTAACGTACATTGCTTCATTGTCAAGTGCTTTGTAGTAGGATGTTTTATAAAAATGCATCGATGGATAGTTTTTTAGAATTTTAGATGCTAGGTCAAGTTGGCAGGGGTAGAACACTACAATGCGTTTGATGTTTCATTCGATGAATCTATTATGCGGATTAACTTTTAACTTGATGATAACTTTTAACTTTGAACTTAGGCTGGTATTTAATCCATTAGGGTAAATTACAAATTCATCTGTTGTCAATCACTACAAATTAAGATAATTAATTATATTTTAAGTTTTGGGGAGTTTAAGGGGAAGTGGGTTAGCACCGTTGATTGAAAAGTTGTTAGGAAATGGATTGTGATGGTATGGGCATGTGATACGGAGAGAGGTAGAAAAATGTTATGCAGAAAGTATAGCTATAAGAGTGGTGGTAGGCCAAGAAAATATAGTTGGACTGTGTTAAAGATGATATGGCTAGAAAGGGACTACCGAAATGACGACTATTAGATAAGTAAAGAAGAAAAAGACCGTCCTCAAACAAATTGGGATAAATTTCGCGTTTTCAATGAATCGAAGCTATGAAATCTGATTTAAAAACTAGAAATCGACTGCTTTTTTTTGGAATATTTAATTATTATTGCAGAAAATAAAATGGTAAAACGTTCCAATCCTCGACCTGGCGGCCAACCACTTCCACTTATAGCAGTGTCAATTTAAAATATTACTTCAGTATGCAAACAATAAAAGTAAGTATATTAAAAGAATATTGCTATAAGTGATGGTGGTTAGCCACCTGGACGTGAAACGCGTCAATAATTCAGTTATATCGATTGAATATTAAATATGAAAAGTAGGTATCGGAAAGGCACCTCTTTACTTAGTTTTCACTTCAGGGTTTTTGAAAACTTTTAAAGACATTCACACGTGTAGAATAAAAGCTCTGATAATTTATTTCGTTATTTATTCATAGCTAGGTTGTGGAGGTCAGATAGGCAGTCGCTTCATGTAAAATACTGGTATTCAGCTGCATCCGGTTAGACTGGAAGCCAACTGGAAGCAAGCTGGACCCCAACATAGTTGGGAAAAGGCTAGGCAGATTGATATTGATTTATTCATAGCTATTTAGAGTCAAAGTGGATTAGCGTGAGCAAAGTTAATCATAATATTAAACAGTGATTTCTCTGATCATAAATATAATAATAATTAGAAGATTTATTAAGCTCAGGAAAAATCAGGAGCATACAGGATTTGTTTCAGTTTTTTAACAAAGCATGGCCATTAAAATGAGTACGAATTCGGCAAAACTATAACTATATGAGCCAATTAAAATTATACTATGTTATACATTATTCAAACGACAACGTCAATTACTTTAAATTTCTGGTCTATGGTCTGTTCCAAAAATATCTGCTGAAAGTGTAAACAAACCATGTTCTCGTTTTTTTTACTCAATCACTCACTAAAGAACATTAGAATAAAGGTTTTTTTTGTAGAAATTTTATATTTCACCACTTAAACCAAAAAATGGTTTGAATAAAATTATGAAATTGTAATTGAGAAATCAAATCACCTTTCAGGTACAATTATTCAAATAATCAAATAAAAGCGCTTTCAATTTGTTAGTGGAACTAGAATTTGGACTGCAGTGGTGGCAAAGTGGTATAGCCCCGACTTACGTGTAGGTCGGGAGTTCGAACCCACTCAGGCTTTACTCTGTATATTTAATTCATTGCCACTGCTCTCAAAACGGTAAAGAAAACATCCTGAGGAAACCGACATATCTTAGAACCAAATTTTCGAAGACACGTGACATCTACCAACCCTCACTGGGCCCGCGTCTGTGTCCTAGCAGTATGAATATTATAGGCTGATAATATTACAATTTGATATCTAGCTTTTGTTTACATTTTCATTCTTCTTCTTTTCGTTTGGTTAGTGACTAACCTGGTGCAAGAGTTTTTATGCTGCTCATGGGCCTCTGACTTAGCTTTACATGCTGTTGAGAAATATCTCTCAGACATGCTGGTATCCTCGGGATATTTTAGAAAGAAAAAAAAAGAAGAAAGTTTTCATTAGATACTTTTGGAACAGAACATAGTAATGTCAAAACCATCAAATAAAGGCATTCTAATATCGATCTCCCATCCAACATACGAATCCCCGGACGCAGGTTGGTCTTTAATTACGTTAATTAATAACAACCGCCCTAGTTCGCATACAAACCGGACACCAGTCAGATCTCAGCCTAGACCGTCACTATTAATTGGATTAACCCCTATTAAAGTTAACTGATGCTTAACCAAGCGCTTTAAACTCGTTATATTATGACTTGGGTTAATGTTGGCTTAGTAGTCTAATTTAAGGTCAAAGTTGTAATTATTAAGGGTTATGTTAATTAGATAAAGGGTGCAGGTATGCGGCTGAATAAATACATTTTTAAAGGAATGCTTGTTCATGCCTATACGGAAAGTTATAATTGATGCACAAGAATTTTTAATTCGAGAAACTATTATAATAATGGTCAACAAATTTTCCCTGCCCAATATCAACCTGCCAAGCCTTTTCCCAACTGTTGGGGTCGGCTTCCAGCTAACCTAAACTAACCGGATGCAGCTGAATATTTTACATGGAGCGACTGCCTATCTAACCTCCACAACCTCGTCAGTAACTTGGTAATACGACACCCCTTGGTAAGACTAACTGTCCGACTACCGGGCTTCTGACTACACGTAACAACTGTCAAGGATCCGATCTGAGAGTCATGATATGCAAAGATGGTCACCCATCCACGGACCAACCCTGGCAAGCGTAGCTTAACCTGATGAATCAATCCGTGCGGTTATTATTACTTAGCCACTCCGCTCCTCCCAAAGTTTTCCCTGCCCATTATTAAAAAAATCGTAACCCTCCTTTTTGATTCGCCGTAGTCGGGTTATTACCCGAATACGTTAAATAATGTTAAACCACGTTAACCAATGTTAGCCACGGTCAACAATTCGTTTTCTATGCGTGATGATCATAGAAATATACCCAACTAGCAACTGCTAGCGGCTTCGCCCGTGTAAATGTCGGAATTTCTTCCAAGACGGTCCCTTGGAAGAAATTCCGACATCTACCTACACGGGATAAAAAGTATCCAGGCCATGAACAGGATTTTTTGGAAGTCGATTGTTCTTTTTTGTAAAAATTACGTATGTAAAAAAACCTCAATAATTATACCGTTGCTCTATTCCTTAACTAAGTACAACAATAGTTAAATTACGACATCCCTTCGCAATGCACTATTCCCCTTCGTATTTCCCACTTTTGAGCTTCGCCCGAGTACAGTAACTTAATTTTAAAGTCCCAGTGTGAACCGTATTACGACGTGTAAGGATAATGGATTAAGCTGTAATACGGGTAGCTAAGTGGTAGCCTGAAACGGGTTGAATAAAACATTAGGAAGTGCCTTCCTACATTCTAGGATATACCGTATCTACTCTGGCTAAATATTGTTTGATCGTTCAATTCAGAAAGCTAACATTTAAACATTAGATACTACTATTCTAGGAGCTCGTGGCTAAGTAATAATAGACGCACATGTCGCTCCATCAGGTTAAGCTACGCTTGCCAGGGTTGGCCGTGGATGGGTGACCATCATTACATACCGAGACTCCTCCGTACCTCGGAAAGTACGTTAAGTCGTTGGTCCCGGCTGTCATTTCAGCATCTTAGACAGTCGTTACTGGTCGTCAGAAGCCCGAAAATCTGACAGCCAGTCTTAACAAAGGGTATCGTATTTCCCAGTTACTGGGTTGTGGAGATCAGATAGGCAGTCGCTCCATTTAAAATACTGGTATTCAGCTGCATCCGGTTAGACTGGAAACCGACCCCAACATAGTTGGAAAAGGCTCGGCAAATTGATGTACTATACTACCCATGTGCAGACGCCAGCACATCAACCTATTCCAAACTGTCAAATGTTCCCAATTAAACATGAACCTTATTTCCTTTGTAATAAAGTTTAAAACTATCAAAGAAATTTGACAGGTTGGGATAGCTTGACGTGTTGGCCTCTGTACATAATATTTCAGCTAAAATGGTTTAAGAATGTCTGTTCCCTCACTGAAAATGACTAAGAAATTATATAAATATATATAAAAAGCGATTATAATAAAGAGTGAAAATTACAAGCTTTTTTTTTCAAGTATGGTAAATCATCAAATGATTCCTCCCGCACTGGGTGGAGCGGAAGGGAGTGTCAGCCTCCTACTGACTAAAATCCATTCATGTTCCTTTCTTAGCCCTTTATGTTCAGGATCAGCGGTAACCCTTTCGCACAATCTCGCTTACCATTCAAACAATCCCGCTGACCGATTTACAAGCTAAGACGATGTTTTGAAAGCATTTCAAGCTCAAAGCATTTATATCAAATTAACCAATTACTAGAACTAAGGTAGATGAACCTAGTGCCAATTCCAAAGACACTCTCTTAAATCAAAATATTCTTTCATTCATAGCTACGAGTGTCAGTTTTATCTGAAAATAGAAAGGCAGTCAAAAAGAACACTATCCATTTAGATACACAAACTATTCTTGCTCAAAACTTTGGCCTTCAGTAACATAAGTATTTAACTGGCGTTATTTCCTAACAATTACGAGGAAAGAGTTAAAAGAAACTAACTAATTTAACATGGCATTGAAAATAAACTATACTGTTTGCCTGTTAAATAGTGACGAACCGAAACATTACAATGAAAAATAAACCATTTTCAATATGGTTTGGTTGCATCCTCATCAGTGCTTTTTTTTTGAGGGTTGGAAATCATCCAATGACTTCTCCCGCTCTGGGTGGAGCGGAAGGGAGTGTCAGACTCTTACTGACTAAAACCCATCCATGTTCCTTCCTTAGCCCTTTATGTTCCGGGGTAGCGGTAACCCTTTCGGACAATCCCGCTACCCGGAATTCTCATCAGTGTTGAGACGAAATATTTAAATCAAGTTTCTGAAAACTTTCAAGAGGTGCTTAAAAGGTGGTTGGTCTTTTAAATAGCAATAAAACAAACAGTTTTAAGGAACATATCTAGATACATATTATAGTTCTAATAGTTTCATATACTTGTACATTTTCATACTATAATTTTAAATAATATAATTAAATGTATTGAACAATAAATACAATTCAATTCTAAATATAATTTAAAACAAAATTACGAGTTTATGGTCACACGTCAACGAAATTTAAATAAAACTAGTCAAATAATCCGCCCCTAACTGTTCCCGGCGCAAAGGTTGGCCCTTGCCACGTTGAATGGCAATGGCTAACCTCAGCACCAAGAACGAGCTGGAGCGGGAGTCACGTATTCATTCCCAAATACTATGTTATAAACTAGCTTTTGCCAGCGGCTTCGCCCACTTGTGTGTAGGAAATTATCCCACGGGAACCGTAAATTTTATGGTATTCCAGACTAAAATCTATTCTTGTGCCAAGTTTCATCCAGATCCGTTAAAATGATTTTGAGTTTATTCGTTACAAAACTACATACAAATCTTTCCTCTTTATAATATTAGTATAGATTGAAGTTGCTTCTCATATTGTGTGTGCCCGAGTTCTTCATCTAAACCACACAATGGATTTCATTTTAGTGCGCTTTCACCATCATTTAGACTGTTAACTGTTCATGTGTACAACACATTCATATTTAACTAAGGTGTAGCTTAAGGCTAAGTAATAACAGAAGCACGGATCGATCGATCGGGTGAAGCTACACTTGCTGCGGTTGGTCCGTAGATGGGTGACCATCTTTACATTCCAAGATTCCGTGTCTCGGAAAACACGTTAAGTCTGCCATTCGTGGAGCTTTGACAGCCGTTACGGGTCGCCCGAAAAGTCTGATAACCAGTCCGTAAAGCCGAAGAGCCCGAAAGTCTGATAACCAATCTTACCAAGGGGTATCTTGTAACCCAGTAATTTGGTTGCGGAGATCGGATAGGCAGTCGCTCCATGTATTCAGCTGCTTCCGGTTAGATTGGAAGCCGACCCGAACATAAGTGATAAAAAGATAAGTATATGATACCACAGAAATCTTGATGTTTTGACATGTCGTCAGAAACCTATATCGATTGTACAGAACATCAAGTTATCACAAGCTGTCAAAGAACATTGGCCGCTGTCCATACATGCTTGGACTAGTAAAATCTTATAAAACGTAACTCGATGAAACGTCCGTCGTATCATTTGCCTTTTTACATATATTATATTTTACTTCGTCATTCAATATATTTTATAAAGGAAGGAGAACGAAGTTATCACCAAATATGTTTTTGAGGTTATGTGGTATATTTTTAATCTGTAGTACTTTGAATTGGGCGGTTTTTTTTAAAGATAAGTCTATGCATGGTCAACTCGAAACTAATCGTGGTGCAGAAGATACCACTCTTGTATTCTACTCTAGGACAATGTGCCGCGCGATGCGATTTACACATAATCCACAGTTAACACAGAATGCGTGAAAACATTTGCCTCTTCCACTATTAGATCCAAAACGTGATGCATTTTCAAGTCCAATAAACGAATGCCAAGTCAACTTAAGTAGAAGATTCAATCGAAGTCCGTAAGCAGTGCAAGATAAATAAAAAGTCAAGAAAAACACACTAAATCACACAAAACACAGAGCGTCGCCGTAACAACAACAACAGTTTGCAAAGCGCACTGTCAATCTGTTTATCTGTCAAAAATAGGGTGGTCATGTCCGCAATCAATCGTGGTAGAATCTATTTTTAGATACGTAATCATTCGTTTTATATTTAACATTACTCTATACACATCGCGTTGCATACTTAGCTTTGATTAAAAATAAAATCGTAAAAGTATATAGAGATATCACTAGTAACATAAATAATTACGGCTGCCTTCAAAGGAAAACAATTTATCCTGCGTTCCATTACAATTTATACAATTTTTTAAGGCTCTACAATTCCCCTGCTTTTAAAAATAAACTGATGGTATCCAATAATTGTTTGATCTATGTACTACATCTATGTGATAGTCCCATCTCGGGAACAATTATTGATTTTTCGTAGGCCAAAATGACCATTGTTCTTTTCTCTATTGATTTTGAACTTATATTTCAACGTTTTAAGGTTTAAAATCATATGGAGTTTAAACGTTTGGTATGACTTGATTCACTGGCGTACACGGGTGAAGTTGGGGCGAGTTACTAGTTAAAATATAAAGTGCATGTTTTCTTCACCAAGCAGCTTATAGCAAGCAGAGATATTTATTGAAAATGGCGTTATTTCCAAAGCAAATGTCGTGAATGGGTCTTTTGAAAGCAGTGAGTGATATTTCTTGAAGCTTTTAGGATGGGAGTCATTCAAGTCGATGTTTTCAGAGGGTAAGTAAGGAATAAATCTAAAGGTAATAAAGGTTTGTAGTGGCGCTATTTCCTATCTTTTTCATAATAATTTTCGGAAAAGCAATGAAGGTTTCTTAAGTTCTTGTCGGTTTCTTAGAGGAGTAAGAGTTAGTAACATCAATTATATGTTTGATTTTGCCTCTAGACTGTGCCGAATCATGCCAACCTGAAGTGAATAGATACTTAGTGTAGTGATACTTAGACATAGAAGAAACATCAAACTAAGTCGAGAAAAGCAAACTTATTATCCGGATTACTAAATACATTGTGTTAGGTTAACTGAGGGACATACTTAAGGGGTTACTATACTCATGAAAATTTTAAACTTTGACTATGGAACTATACCTGAAATCACGAAAAAAAATCAGCTGTTCAGTACATTTATGTTCGCATAATTCGTCAAAATGTATGAAACAGCTGGTATTCTTTTTCATATTTCAGAGTTGGTCCTACGGACAAAGTTGTTGATTTTTATGAGTACTATACAACCTGAAAGTATGTCCCTCGTTTAAACTAACACACTGTATATGATGTAGAAAAATATCACAAACATTAATTAATTAAGCACACTTTCAACTCCATGAACTAAAAACATAGAAGTACGAAATAGACGAATACAAAGGAATAAACTTAACTCCAAAAACAACATAAAGGAAATCGCTTTTAGTAAAGCCTCGCCCAGTATGTGCAGCGTGGCAAATATTTTACAAAACTGGTATTTTCCAGTTATGCTCGCAATATGATCTAGGAATGCCATTAAAACCATTGTACCGACGCCAGCACATCAAGCTATACCAAACTGTCAAACTTACCTAATTGAAAATGAACCTTATGCTTTTGTAATAAAGTTGAATAACTATCAAAGAAATTTGATGGATTTGGCTAACCTTTGTACATTTCCAATATAAGGAGAATTGGATGGATATGGGAATTTAAGACGCAAGCAACGTCGGTTTTTCTTTTTAATTTTGTCAGTTTTTTCGACTCGTGTATATTCCTCATGTTGGCGGGAACTAACCATGATGAAAATACTTTTTCTTCTGCAGGGAATTTAGTTACACGAGAGTATTTTTTTATAATGATGAAGAAATAAGCCAGTTGGCTAGTATTATATATGGCTTCTTGGGGTGATGTTAACACACAAACATAAACCTAAGTAGGTCAACATGCCTAGCCTTTTCCCAACTATGTTGGGGTCGGCTTCCAGTCTAACCGGATACAGCTGAATACCAGTAGTTTACAAAGAGCGACTGCCTATCTAAGTAAGACTGGCTGTCAGATTTTCGGGATAAACCTAGGTGTGTAACTGAAATACTAAGATGGTGGAAAGGGTGACGCTTTCAGCGGGATAGTCCGAAAGGGTTACCGCAGCCCCGGAAGACGAAGGTCTAAAGAAGGAACATGGATGGGTTTTAGTCAGTTAGAGTCTGACACTCCCTTCCGCTTCACCCAGAGCATGAGGATTCATTTAATAGTTTCTCACCCTTACAAAAAAAGGGCGACGCCTTAGATTGAGAACCTAGGGAATTTTGAAGCTTACGGGTGATAGGAGACATCACAAACCCACTTTATTCGAGACTCGAGATTCGAGTCGACACATGTTATTGTGTTGCTTATTTCCGTACACTAATCACAATTCCTACCCTCAGTATATATAACTATGAAATAAGACCAGATATAATCAAACCGATGGATGAAATGGATGTCCATACGCCAAAGAAGAAGTTTACGGGCATTGACGACTCTTTTCTCCCTCCTAACCTCTCCCTCTCCTCCTTCTTATTTGATTTCTCACTTCCAATATCTTTGTTCTTCCCATGCTAAGAATCTGCGTTCTTCTAACAACCTTCTCCTACTCTGTCCTTCTCATACTTCTGACTTTGTTCATTCCTCCTTTCATATTCAGTCTATTCTTCTTTGGAATGCGCTTCCTCTCGATATCAGGACGGCTACCAGTCGTTATGCATTTAAGCGGAAATTGCAGAGTTATTTTCATAACAAATAGCGTAGAGTTATCTCACCACCTGTCTTCCTTGTATCTATATATATGTATGTATGTATATATGATATATATATATATTATAGTTATCTATTATAGTAAATAATTATGTATGTTATGTATTATAGTATAAACTGTTATTATAAGGTTTTAACCTATTTATGTACCCATTTTATTCAAGTCTCAATGTTTTGTATGTTCCTACTATTTAAAGCACCTGCCATCTAATCTCTTCACCACCCTTGGTTGACTGGTAGAGAATGCCTTAGGCATTAAGTCCGCCTTTGTACCTTTATTGTGTGCGAAAAGTTTAAATAAATAATAAATAAATCAACTAACCGTTAGTTGATCATATCTGGTCTTCGTAAAAGACGGCCATGCTTGCAGCCAATAAAGCAATTTTGGATCGCCGTCTGCCTATGTACGTTTAGATCTTTTAAACTACGCTACGATTTCTATACTTGGATGTGCACACTTGTTTTCTCCCCCTGCTTTAAGTATACTTATCCAATAAAAAAATAAATACATAAAATCAATTTGCCTAGCTTTTTCCCCATCTGTGTTGGCTCTGCTTCCAGTCTAACCGGATGCAGCTAAATACCAGTATTCTACATGGAGCGACTGCTTATCTGACCTCCACAACACATTAACTGGATAATACGGTACCTACCGAGGACCCTTAGCGATTGTCAAAGATCCACGAATAACCGCCGGGACCAAGGTGCGGTCACGCATCCACGGACCAACCCCGGCAACCGTGACTTACCTCATCGATCCATGTAGTTGTTATACTAGCTCCTCCTATCCTTAAAAAATTAAATACATACATATGTACATAACATCACGCATTTTTTGTCTAAAATGTTGGACAGAGGAAAAAATAAAAATTAAAAAAGATTACAGATCTACTTTAGATGACATTGATGATTTCCTTCCTCATTATTAGTGTTAAAAGACGAATACTATTTAGATATTTTAGACCCTAACGTTATACAGTCCCTATATTGAAATTTTCCTATCTTAGTCTAACAGTAAAGTCTATTATAGCTTGATGAAGATTCATTAAAAACTATCTCACTCAATTTTTATCACTGTTAAGCATGCCTTGCCAGTTTAAGATTAGCATAATAGAAGGCTATAACTCACTGACGAATAATCGATATTAATAAATGATATTTAGCTATGTCTACGAGTATATAATGTCATGGTCAGATAGGCAGTCGCTCCATGTAAATACTGGTGTTCAGATGCATTCGGTTAGACTGGAAGCTGACCCCAATAATGGAGGAAATGCTAGGCAGATGATAAACGTCATGGATAGATATCTAATAATCGATGACAATCGACAGAAATGTATGTATAATACGTTTAAATGACAACAAGTAAACAATACACAAAGGCGAACCGATGTAGGTCGAACTAAATATTTTGTTCCCTGTTATCATTAATATTACAACACTCGTAAACCTTACCAAAGTATACATACAGAAGTCGTACAAATATCCTTCTAATAAGGAATACCAATTAACTAACACGTTACAGCTCATATGAGGGATCTTCAACACATAATCATTAAAAAAAAACAATTTCAGTCATCAAGCAAGCTGAATACAAACGACAATTAAGTCAAAAAAACAGTTGTTCGTCAGCTATAAAACAAAATTCGCAAATTGGAACAACCTCGTCGCGCCTGCGCAAGTTTGCGAGCGTGTGCGCAAGGGTACATCACCTTGACACGAGGCCCCACGGGGTACTATCGCCATCCCTCTCGCACGAACACGTAGACGTAGAGGGAGAGAGAGATGCGAACATCCGTAGACAGACGCTTTCAGAAACGCTACGCCGCTTATTCGTGGCCGCCATTTTGTATGTTCCTTTTGTCGACAGATATTAATTTGAGGATCTTATTTATGATGTATTATTCTGAACGGAATATCCTTCTACGGTTTGTATTTGCGTTTGTTGATCGATGAAGAATGCAATATGCGTTTTAATGTAACTTTAGATGTTATGGCTGTTGCAACAAACAGTTAAACTGAATATTTCTCAATTTAGCGTGTTAATCTAATCTGTCTTGACCCGGAATAACGATTCCAACGACCTCGCGTACTTCGGATACTTGTTATAGTCTTATTAATTCATGTTCCATCATTTTCTCGACAAAGTAGTAGATATTTATTCATAAAAGAAAGGGTGACGTATTACAAAATTCCAATGAATGCATTTATTGAGATCGTTTACAATTAAACGATAATCTAATTACGAGTGACGTGTGTTTCATTGTGTAACGCGCATTAGTTGGTAAAAGTAAATATAGTTAACACCGCAGTACGTAACGTGACATTACAAGAAATTGCGCATTTCAATATTGAATAATTGAATATATAATAGCTAGGTATGTGTATCTATATAATAGATAAGATAATGTGAACATTACCACGAAATCAACTTTAAAATCGAATCCACATTAATTTTTGTAGCAAAATAACCATTTAATGTCTCTAAAACTACTATTTCACAAATAAAGTGTGTTAAAAATACTTTATATAAGCGAAAAAAGTGTCAAAACGTGATCACTGACGTAACCTGAAAACTGTCGCGAGTGTAAAACTTTTCGGTACGCGCAACGCCATCTATCGGTCAACTTGGCAGTCTGTCGTGATCTTCACAAGGTTAGGCTGTAAGCCCACGGGCTGCGGCTATTTATACAAACACTCAGGTTGTGACACGTGTGTATGATATCTTTTACAACGCCATTAATTCTTTATGTGTTAATAAGGAAAATTGAAGATATTAAACTGTACTGCTTTGGTTTGCTACGCGTGGCTACGTAGAGGATTTGTCTTTGATTTTCCATAGATTGTTCGAATTGACGTCACGAGGCGACGTGTTGAAATACATCGCGAAGCGTAATGAGTTTATCAGATATTGTTTATAGAACTTTACGTGCGTTCCATATTGAGAAAAACTTTTACAGCTCCATTATTATGTTGCTGTGGTTAACGAACCATAAAAGAAACATGAATTAGATACCTAATATCTACGTAAGTCATAAAAGTGTCATCAAATATACAATCAAACCGAGGTGCTCAATCCTTGAATTACTGACGTCAATTTCAGCACAATGATAAAGTTACTCAGCATGTGTGGTTATGTATGATCACATGACACACTTACAAACATATTCGTAGCAACATAGAATGTGGATTTTCACTTATAACAATTAAACATACATACTTAATCAGCCTATAATGTTGCCACTGCTGGAACACAGGCCTACCTACTCTTTTAAGCGGGATTGTCCGAAAGGGTTACCGCTACCCCGGAACATAAAGGGCTAAGGAAGGAACATGGATGGGTTTTAGTCTGTAAGAGTCTGACACTCCCTTCCGCTCCACCCAGAGCGGGCGAAGTCATTGGATGATTTCCCAGCCTTAAAAAAAAGGCCTACTCTTTAAGAGAGGGAGTGGCCATGTCATAAATGTCGTCGAATTTTTGGTTCTAGGACATGCCGGTATCATCACGATGTTTTCCTTCACCGTTTAAGAGCAATGGTGTTGAAATTAAATACCCAAAGTACAGTGCCTACTTTTTTTTTTTTAAGGCTGTGAAATCATCCAATGACTGCTCCCGCTCTGGGTGGAGCGGAAGGGAGTGTCAGACTCTTACTGACTAAAACCCATCCATGTTCCTTCCGTAGCCCTTTATGTTCCGGGGTAGCGGTAACCCTTTCGGACAATCCCGCTTACCCGGCAGGCTTGGCCCTGAAGGGCCCCTTCATATGCTGACATCTCTTTGAACAGTGCCTACTTGGGTTCGAATTCACGACTTACAACTCGTAAGTCGAAACCGATACCACTGGGCCATCACTGATCTACAATTAAACAACTGCTGGCATTCCATACTAATGATTAATTCGCTAAAACATACAACACGGACTCGACGTGGATATGATCTGTGCACCTTGCAAAGTAAACGTTCAGGATAGAACTTGATGGTTTTAAATTATACTTCTAGCAATGACGACACTGTTGCAATATATTGTTATTGCACTAGCTTCTGCCCGCGACTTCGTCCGTGTACAGTTCGGTTATGGAGTCGCCATATCGGGATAAAAAGAGGTTCAGGTACCTATCAAGTATCTAATTGTATACATTTCTACTAAACTTCTGTAAACTACATTCTATACTTACTAATCTATTAGTGGGTGTCAAAATCACCCAACTACTGAGCAAGCTTACGCAAATTAGCAAGCCACATAGTGTGAAAAACAGTTTTTAACCGACTTCTAAAAAAGGAGGAGGTTCTCAATTCGACTGTACATATATTCGCGCACACCTCCGTTGCTTGCCAACCGATTTGAAAAATCCTTTTTTTGTTGGAAAGGGTATACTTCCCAAATGGTCCCATAAAAATTTTATCGAAATCGGATAAGCGGTTTTTGAAAAATCAACAAAAATCTAAAAAAAATCCTACTTAAATGTGGTCGATGTTCTAATAAGTTCCTGTCACTGTAATTTACATACCAGGTAGTGGTATTAAAATTTGGGGGGGGGTGGGTTGTGTAGGTACCACAACTAAGAAGTGAAAAATAAAAACTTTTTTTTTAAATAATTTTCATTGTTTGCCACCGACTTCCGAAATCAAAATTATTTTTCACTTTGTAGTGTTTTTTTTGGAAGTCGGTTTTATTTAAAAAAAAAAAAGTTTTTATCTCTCAAGTCTATTCCCGCTAATTTTAATGTCTACCCTCGAGATTTTTAAGTCATTCGTTTGAATTAAAATAGAAGATCATTCGGTTTTAAGAGAATTCCTAGTACAAATACAGTTTCTCCTTGCGACCAATGTAACGCCTTGACTTTGTTTGGTTCCGTTGCGCAGTTGAGGGGGTTTTATATTTCACAACAATCAAAGGAGTGGCATTTTTTTTTTTTTTTTGATAAAAGCAGTGATAGCCCGGTGGTGTGACCGCCGACTGTCAAGTCATAGGTCTCGAGTTCGAACCCAAGACACGCACCTCTGATTTTTCGGATTCATGTGCGTATAATTATCGCTTGCTTATAATCGGTGAAGGAAAACATCGTGAGGAAACCGGCATGCATGAGAGATATTTCTCAACAGCATGTGATGCTAAGTCAGAGGCCCATGGGCAGCATTAAAACTCTGACACCAGGTTAGTCACTAACCACTCGAAGAAGACAGGAGTGGCTACGCGCAGACTAAAAAAATTGAATACCCCTTTTCACACCATAAGGGGTAGATTTTCGAAAAACCCTGACACCAATTATTCCTTATTTTTGGTTTTAGGTATAAATACTGAGTTTCTAGTTAATCGTATCGCGCGTTAAAATTTTTCCATACAAACTATGACACCCCCAACTCCCGTGTAGGTTGTTTATAATATAATAACCAAAAATTACAAACTTATTAATTCACTTAGATAAGTATTTATTTATGCCACGTTTTAAAACTCAAGGACTTAGATTTTTCATACAAACTTTCATGCCCTATTTAACCCCTCTTAGGGGTTGAATTTCAAAAAATCCTTACTAAGTGGATGCCTACACTCTACAAGGTATCTATGTGCGGAATTTTAATTCTCTAGGACCAGTGGTTTAAGCTGTGCGTTGATATATTATTCAGTCAGTCAGGACTTTGAATTTTATTTGTTTAAATCACAGATATATAGGATTTAAACTGTCCCTGAGTTTGTTCGTTATATCTTCTCTACATAGGTGGTATAAACTACAAAGCAAAGTCACTCCCCGCCGTCTGTCCCAATTTAAGCTTGGATCTTTTAAACTACGCAACGGATTTTAATGTGGTTTTCATCAATAGATAGAGTAATTCAAGATAAAAGTTTATACGTATCGTTTAACTAGCTTTCACCACCTGTTTTGCTCACACGATAGCATCTACATTGTCCCCGTGCGAAGCCGGGGCGAGTCACTGGGAAAACATAAAAATAACCTAGCCAAGCCAACCAAGTAGGGTGTAGGTGTACCTCTTCCCAAGCCTACAATGTATTACCTTCTATAAAAATTATGTAGAAGGTACACCCACATATCGCCAGTTATGCTAAAATCGCATGGGATAGGGGGCAATCCTATCGCCATACACCCATCATACTCCCACTCCGGACTACTACTGAGAGAAAGAAGCCTTTACGCCATAGCAAAACAATTCTTTGTAAAGAAGGAATAATAACAATCTACTACAAATTGCCTTTATGCTGTTTCAAGTCACGTTAGACGTAGGTGTAAATCATGGTTTCATGGCTGCGTCATATATCGATCGGTCGAAAAATTTGAGCTACATCTGCTACAGTTTTGTCTAAAGCGATTTACACACTGCACCGCGCTCCGCCGCGGTAGGCGGTGAAGCGGATCTCATGTCGCATTGGTGTCTACGAAATTCGTTGATGCCTAACACACGTACACCGCCCGACCGCGCGGTCGAGCGGTGCTCGTTTCTACCGCAAACTGCACCTAGGGCGCGGTCGAGCGGTGCTGCCGTGTGTTAATCGCCTAAGGAGTATGACTGTTTATAATAGGTAGGACTAGTAATGCCCTATGTACGGTGGCATTCATAAAACGCTTAGTATGTGGAGTTGTGGAAAACCTACATCACTTACTGATGGACTGTGTTCGATATGAGTCTCATAGAAATGATGCGTTTGGGGCCTTGAAGTTGAACCGACTTAACTTTTTTTTTTTCAGGCTGGGAAATCATCCAATGACTGCTCCCGCTCTGGGTGGAGCGGAAGGGAGTGTCAGACTCTTACTGACTAAAACCCATTCATGTTCCTTCCTTAGCCCTTTGTGTTACGGGGTAGCGGTAACCTTTTCGGACAATCCCGCTTAACCGACTTGACTTGGATTACATTTCATAGAATTCTTTCTCAACCAAATTGTGCTGATGCGAGGAGACTGTGCAAGCTCATGGCCCAAATGTAATGCAATAGGAACATGTATGTTATTGTTATCTGTTTAGGGTATGATGGGACTGACATACGCATTGCGGTTATAAAATTCCCTTATTAAAACGCTTACTGTACCTGTTATAAATTCACGTCGCTTTTTGTGTCCGTCTGAAAGACCGCGCAGAGGATTTTGATGTGGTTTTCATCATCATTTAAGTGAATTTATGAGATGATTCAGAGATTTAATCATTAGAGAAGGTTTATGTGTGTAATACCTATTCAATAATTAACTTGCATATATAAAAGCAATCTTAAGGTTCAGTCAAGTAAAAGCCGTGCGAAGCTGGTGTAAATAGGTTATCGATAAAGGTTACTCTGATGAGCATCATCAGAGTAACCAGTATGCAGTATTACGGGGTGGAGTCAAGTAGCCCTGTGATAACGGCCGCGACTTACGAATTGCAAGTCGTAAGTTTGAACTGAGACAGGCATTTTACTTTCGTTTTGCGTAAATTATTACATCACTCTACTGCTCTCCAAAGTATTTATTTCAAATAAACCAATTACAGGTTTTTTTGAATTGTCAAGGGGTCGGTAAGTCGGGAAGATAAAACTAGTTGCCCATTCCAAAGCAGTAGGTAGCTATGGAGAAGAACGGGCAAAAAACTCCATGACACTCTTTTAAACAGAATATGGTTACAAAATATCGGTAACATAATTCTTATTATTATTATTATACACGTGAGAACGATGCAGAACGTTAAAAGCATCCGAAATAAAATATGTAAAATCAATTCCAAAAAACAAGCCATAGCCGCTAAGAGATGACCAGTCCATACTGACAGCGCCCGTTCACGAACATGACGCATGGATTAGCACCATTCAGCTCAACCATTTTGAAGGGAGCTAAATGATCCAACACACATTATAGCACAACCTTTCACAGTGAGGAGGTGGTGCTGTGTCCCAGCAGTATAGGCTGATTATGACATACTGGCTTATGAGTCGGCAATGTTGATAATGTTAGTCCTTCTATTGTTAAGACCATTAACAAGAGAACAATGAAATTGATGACGTATGTAAGCAAATTGCACCTGTTTACGCTTTCGCAGTTCATGATCACGATTTAATGGTAAGATTAAACAACTTGGGAAACGCTGTTGATAATACTATCAGCAATCAGAAAACTTTTAAGGGAAGCTTGTAAAGTAAATCTTATATATAAAATTCACGTGTCACAACACAATGTTAGTTACCATACTCCTTCGAAACGGCTTGACTGATTTTTATGAAATTTTATATGCATATTCAGCAGGTCTGAGGATCGGCTACTATCTATTTTTCATACCCCTAGGTAGGTAGGGTAGGTAGGGTAGGTAGGGTAGATAGGGTAGGTAGGGTAGGTAGGGTAGGTAGGGTAGGTAGGGTAGGTAGGGTAGGTAGGGTAGGTAGGGTAGGTCGTGTAGGTAGGGTAGGTAAGGTAGGGTAGGTAGGGTAGGTAGGAAAGGTAGGTAGCTATCATAGTTAAGGCAGGACGACGTCTTCCGGGTCAGCTAGTAAGAATATAAAATTGTCCGAGTTAATGTCATTAGAAAAAAAATTCAATGACCCATTTATAACTGTTGAACTAATAACAATATATCAAATATCTTAAAAAGCACCCACCCGCATTTCTACAGTAAAACATTATTTTTTATAACACAAGTCCTAATTTAAAATTTCTAGTTAGCTTTACTATTAACACGTTGAACGCCAACGCGGTCACCGTGTGTCCGACAAACAATAGTTTTTCTATTGTGTCTGCTGCGTGGCAGTCAATGACTTAAAGCATGTTTTTTTTTTTTTTAACTATTATTTTTTATTCTCCGTTCTTTATTGCCTTTCATAGCCTTTTCTCCAAATAACGTTTTCTGCCATACATTCAAACTACAGGATGCGGAATCGCGAAAAACAGCTGCTCCATACAATGCTCGCATAAAATTCTTCAAAATGTATGTTGCGATTTCAGAGTTGTTCTCATAGTGACAGTTGTTCATAATGATGAGTACAATGACCCCTTAATAATAATGCCCATGAATTCAATTTCATCCTGTATAATAGAATCCTCTCGTGGTATATCCAACGCTAATCCTCAGATTAAATACTGTTTGGTATGCATCGCCTGCAGTCGGTAACTGCAAGCCCACTGTTGTCGGTCCACTTCATGCAACGAGGTACACGGGGGGCAGGCGGTTCGCATGCAAATTGCCTTATCAGTGGTTTTGAAGACTTTCAGTTCAAAAGTTTAAATGCATGCAAATTATTATCATTTAGCATGCAATTTTTATAACAAGTACGAAATCTTTCTCCTTTTCGTATGAGTAGTGACTAACCCGGTGTCAGAGATTTTTTAAGCTGCACATCGTGAGGAAACCAGAATTTCTGAGAGATATTTCTTAACAGCATGTGAAGCTAAGTCAGAGACTAGTAGGAAATTAATGGCCAAAGATAATATATATTCTAGCCTCTTTACTTATGAACGTTGTATAGTGTCTGTGTAAAGTGTATGCGTTGTATAGTGTCAGTAGCGTCAAGCACTGATAGCCTAGTAAGCAGTAATTGCCCAGTGGTGTGACCGACGGACTGCCAATTCTTAGGTCTCGAGTTCGAACCCAAGACACGCACCTCTGAATTTTCGGATTCATGTGCGTATTGTTTTATAATCACTTACTTAAAAAACGGTGTAAGAAAACATCATGAGGCAACCAGCATGTCTGAAAGACATTTCTCAACATGTGAAGCTAAGTCAGAGGCCCATGGGCAGCATACAAGAATGAGGTTAGTCACCACACGAATAAAGAATGTAAGAAAACGTCTGTATACCTAGTTCCTAAAGGCTTTGTCTTCTTCTTTCAAAAGTCAAATTTCTGACGACTTAAAGAGAGAAATCGGTGTCTAACTATACACCTGATATAATACGTGTATTAGTAAGAGGATCAGTAGGTACGTTTGCGGTTTATTAACTACTGAATAACTTATCTATAGCTCATTTCTTTGTATGCTGTTCGGAAAACAAGGATTCCCAACTCTCGTCACTACGCCTAGGAGGCCAGTATCTATTGTGTTTGTAGCTTCTAAAATTTCAACCGTGACTATATTTTATCGTAGACATTAACGTCGGAATTTAAGTTTGCTGGGGCTTTCAGTATAACTGGATGCAGCTAAGTACCAGTATTTTACGTGGAGCGACTACTTGTCTGACCTCCACAACCCAGTTACTGGGTAATACGATACCTCTTGGTCAGACTGGCTGTCGATACGTAAGGACTGTCAAAGATCTACAAATGATAGCCGGAATCAACGGTTTAACGTGCCTTCCGAGAGTTTACGATATGTAGGTAATGGATGGTCCACGGAGCGAACGCTGTTTACCCTACTATCTCCTCGTGCGGTATTTATTAGCCACGATCATAGTTATTATCGAGAAATGAAACTACATATTGCATTCCGTAACTTCCTAATTTATTGATATTTTCAAGTAAGTAAATAGATATTTTTTTACACGTAAAAATATCAATATTTCCGTAATATAAATCCGCCTTAACTATTAATTCCTGTTAGAAATGAACATTTCTAAACGAAAAGGTAACTGAATAACCAGGTCCACAAACTAAAAGGCATCGTAGACTAATTAAATGCTGAAACTTTCAGGACTGCAAACGTAGTTTCTGTTACCGTAGCGAAATGGTATTAAAAAGATTTTTGCATATTTTCCGAGTTCATTTTACTTTTACCTTAAACACATTAACTAAATCACCTCACACTGTAGCACCCTAATTTCGTAACACTCTTACAGTAGCATTTGTTTTAATTTTGACAGTTCAACAATGTTCATTGCGTTATTTACGTTGCTAAATGTTCATCTACTACCGTTTCAAGGATTTAGGGACGTAATCTTTATTATGCGTGACAGAAAAACATCAGATCTTTTTTTTTGAGGATAGGAAATCATCAAGTCACTCCTCCTGGAGCGGAAGGGGAGTGTCAGACTCTTACCGACTAAAACCCATTCATGTTCCTTCCTTAGCGCTTTTTGTTCCGGGGTAGTGGTAACTCTTTCGGACAATCCCGCTTAACAACAGACCTGTAAGTTAAATCTTGTTATTGTTCTTTCATAGAGCAATATGTGTAAGCTATCACGCTGACGATTTGTTAATTTACAGCGTGGCGATTTATGAACGTGCTCTTTGTGGGTACAAAGCAAGCTAACTGCGACTACGGGACGTGTTCTCTGCGTTTTCACAAAATTATACACCCGCGTGTCTCTCTCAAATTTTGTGTACAATTATGCAAACGCTGAAAACACGATGCGGAAACGTGGCGAGCTCGCTACGCATATGCAGCGGGCGCATTGAAAAATCTCTGGAAACACGCTCTCAAATCTTTCTTTCTTTTTCGTGTGGTTAGTGACTAACCTGGTGTCTTTTTATGCCCATGGGCCTCTGACTTAGCTTCACATACTGTTGAGATACATATCTCAAGCATGCCTCACGATGTTTTCCTTCACCGGTTTTTAAGCAACTGATAATTATACAATACGCACATGAATCAGAAAAATCAAAAGTGCCTTGGGTTCGAACTCGAGACCTATGACTTGGCAGTCCCACGGTCACTCTACTAGGCTATCACTGCTTGCTCTCAAATGATATGAGTGTTATAGGTCGTGTGGATTCATAGAACTGTTCCAAAGCCGATCATCAGAATGAAGAAGACTTCTACAGTACGCTAAATTTGAAACACACCTTTTTTAACATATACGAGTATAAGTAAGTAATCTATATTTATCAGGTTTTTTATATAGAAGCAACACGAATAATGGTCCCAAGATTTTGTGATATCTAGATTTAAAATGGTTAGTTATTCTTCATAGAGATATACGGTTTGGAATGGGCAACCAGCTTCAACTTTCTGACAAACTGACTGACTCTTTGACGATTCAAAAGTGCCTTAACTGGTTTGATTGAAACAAATGCTTTCGAGTTCTATTTTCTGTTTTCTTAATGTCCGAAATGGCCATGAACTTATTTATGACGTATCACGATCAATATAAACACTGTAACAGTAAATATTGTCTAAATCTACATTCAGAATACAAAGTGGACACATAACGGGATAACCAGCACAAAGAAGTAGGTATTAACATAGCTAATCTAAACTAATACTTTAAAGCTGAAGTGTTTGTTTGTTTGAACGCGCTAATCTCTGGAACTACAGGTCCGAATTGAAAAAATCTTTTTGTGTTGGATAGTCCATTTATCGAGGAAGGCTATGTATCACATCACGCTACGACCAATAGGAGCCGAACAGCGGTTCAAACCACGCGGGAACAGCTAGTGTTGTATATATACTTGAATGGATTACGGGTGAAAGATAAATTGTTGAAAATGTAAAGTATATAAATTAAGTTAACTCATTCAAGGACGTTGGAGACACAATAGAATTATTATTGTTACACGGTCGTATGCGATACAAGGACTTCAAAACTTTTTTAGTAGAGTGGTAGGTGGAATAGAAAAATTGAGGAATAAATATTGTACTTTTAACTTACTAACAATCGGAAGCGATTTGGGGTATCTATTAGTCAAAGGGGCGAGCAGAAACCACTCCTAAGGCAGTTTAGTGTTCCTCAAAATGTTAAATGTATACAAATGTTCCTGCGGTCACCTGTCTTTGTTTTTTTTTTTAATATCTTTTATGCGAGAGCCTATTGATGTGGAAAGTTTGCAAAGTCCCGTTAACTGTTTTATCTTTAAGGAGAGCCTCTTAGATAACTGTCCGGTCGCTAAGATCTGAGTGGCTAGTACGAGTTGTGTTTACCGCGTTGACGTTTTATAATGACAGTTACATTTACCTATCTATATTAATATTATAAAGAGGTAAAATTCATACGTAAATTTGTATGTAGGGGATAATAATCTTGGCAACTACTGATCCGATTCCGAAAATTCTTTTACTAATGGTAGGCTATATTACTCCTTAGGGCCTATGCACACCACGTTTTTTAAACGCGCCGTCGACGCGCGTTTTGGGAACGCGCGTCGCCGGCGCGTTTTTATCCTGCAGAGCAGTTTGTTGTCGTTTGTATCGATACAAACGCGCGGCACCGGCGCGTGTGTATCGATACAAACGCGCGGCACCGGCGCGTTTTTATCCTGCAGAGCAGTTTGTTGTCGTTTGTATCGATACAAACGCGCGGCACCGGCGCGTGTGTATCGATACAAACGCGCGGCACCGGCGCGTCTGTATCGATTCAAACGCGCGACACCGATACGAGCGCTAGCAACGAGGGAAAGGGAAGTGTGAATCTACGCTAGTAGCAATCGAGCGATTTGATGCACCGCACGTCTTTTGAACAAAAAAATGGAGCCTTTCGACACAGAAAACTTCATAACTGAAATTCAAAACCATGTTTGCATCTCGTCTGTATCGCTACACACGCGCGTCTGTATCGCGTCTGTATCGCTACACACGCGCGTCTGTATCGCTACACACGCGCGTTTGCATCGCGTCTGTATCGCTACACAAGCGCGTCAGGTGTGCAAAGGTCTACAGGCTGCGTCTGACTTGCGTGCGTATCGCGTCTGTATCGCTACAAACGCGCGTCGACGGCGCGTTTAAAAAACGTGGTGTGCATAGGCCCTTAGTGTTACAGGCTGTATTAAGACGTGGACGTAGTGCTAGGTTGTATATATAAAAAGTAGCCGTGGCTGGCTGATTTATCAACACAACACAAATATATCAAACTACTTAATGGATTGGACTGAAACTTAGCTTTCATATAGTATGTATTAGTAGCATAGTTTCAGCGGGATTGTCCGAAAGGGTTACCGCTACCCCGGAACATAAAGGGCTAAGGAAGGAACATGGATGGGTTTTAGTCAGTAAGAGTCTGACACTCCGTTCCGCTCCACACTGAGCGGGAGGCGTCATTTGATGATTACCCACCCTCAAAAATAAAAAAAAGCATACATATAGTTATAGTTACGTAGGCATCCGCTATTCTAAGCGAATGAAGTCGCGAACAGAAGGTAGTTTAATATAAATGCTTCGAATTGAGTTGAGTTAAACGTAGAAAACTTTTCAGATCAACAAATAATAATATCGCTACATATGTATACTTCATAGGTAAGTAGGTAGTCTTTTACAATGAACCAAACGAAGTAACAAGAATCAATCTCTTTTCTCATATTTTCAGCGTAGACTAAACAGATGTTTTTAGAAGTTTTATCGAAGCTGAGTATTTTCATATACCTACAGTCTGATACTATAACAAACATGATTATACCAACACAATTTCACAGCCATCATTTTTGTTTAAGCAGTGTTAATGTCCGTAAGGAACATAATGGGCTAAGGAAGGAACATGGATGGGTTTTAGTCAGTAAGAGTTTGACATTCCCTTCCGCTCCACCCAGAGCGGAAGTAGTCATATGAGGCAGTATAGATTCTGGTTTCCCGCGCGTAAAAAAGAAGGGTGAGCGTTTAAGATCGAGAACCTACGGAATTTGAATTTGCCATTTGATGATTTCCCAACCTCAAAAGAAAAAAACATCTATATTACGTTTCTCGTCTGTAACTGTTCAAACTTGAGGTTTGAGAAAATGCCAGGTAACATTATTAACTTTCTTACGCTAAATTTTGAGTTTCCAAATTGGTTTAGGTTGGAAACTCAAAATTACCCACAAAAAAAAATATATATAAAGTAATATATACAAAATAACATAAAGGACATGGTTTGAACAAGTTCGTGCTGGAGATTTTAGATCTTATGATCCGAATTCGTATACTCCCACTTTTGCTAGCAAACTCCGTATAAGGTAACCCTTACACGATCCATTTCGAGCAAATTTTGACCGTCCGGACGGTCAAAATTTGCTCGATCGATAAGATCTAAAATCTCCAGCACGAACTTGTTCAAACCATGTCCTTTATGTTATTTTGTATATATTACTTTATATATATTTTTTTTTGTGGGTGTGTAATCTTCCAATACAATAACAACATCCTAAAAAATGTTGTTGAAACTGCCCCATTACTGTAGCGCATCGGAGATGTTTGTCCAGAACCGAACTGACGGCTTTCATGCGGTTATTCGAAAGAAAGTCGCATCACTGACGCGTAGAACGCGGGACAGTGGCAATAGCATCCTAAAAACAGTTGTGGAGAGTCCTTACTCGCCTATTCTGAAGCACTATGTGGGGAGAATGGTCGGGTAGCTTATATCTTACGCTATCGCTCGCCGCACATCTTGCCTCAGACACCCTACTTTCTTGTTTGTTTTTATTGTCCTTGTTTGTTAACTACTAACACTGGTTACAAGATATCTTACTAACAAAATGGACTTATTGTTGTCTGAATTTTGGTAAACAAATAAATAAAATAATAATCTATATCTTCTATATCTATATCTATATCTATACATATAATAAAACAGTAAAAAAACTGTGTCTGTACATTGAATATATTAAAAAAATATTAATTGAGGGGGGTTTAGAAACAGTAATAGAGCATGAATCCAAAAAAAAAATTTTGTCTGTTTGTCTGTATGTCTGTTTGTTTGTACACGCTAATCTTCGGAACTACGGGACGGATTGGAATGATTTTTTTTTTGTTGTATCGCTATTAAGTCTGGGCAACATATAGGCTATAATTTATCTTGGAAACTTGAACACCTGATGCAGAACCGCAACAGACCAGCTAAACTATAAGAGATACAAAAATGATACCTTAGCAAAAATTGTTCCACGTGATTAGCATTTTCTGCTGAGAGAATAAATTTGAAGATCTGGAACACCTGATGTGGAACTCCAAGAGCCCAGCTACACTGTAACATATATAGGAATGACGTCTTAGCAAAAGTTATTCGGTCTGATGGGCATTTCCTGTTGACTTATAAAAATCGAAGATCTGGAACACCTGTTGTGGAACTCCAAGAGCCTAGCTACACCATAACACATATAAGAATGACGTCTTAGCGAAAGTTGTTCAGCCTGATGAGCATTCTCTGTTGATGTATAAAAATTGAAGATCTGGAACACCTGTTGTGGAACTCCAAGAGCCTAGCTACAACATAACACATATAGGAATGACGTCTTTGACGTCTTTGTTGTTCAATATGATGGGCATTTCCTGTTGACTTATAAAAATCGAAGATCAGAAACATCTGATGTGGAAATCAAAGCTATCACTAATTTTACTGTGTAATTATAAAATAACATAAACTGGGAGTACCTGCACGCGGTGAAGGCGGTAACAGTTTAGGACTGATTTTCGATGACGATGGTATATCATTGAAAATTTGACTCTACTGGCCAAAACTCCTATTTATTTTTTTATTTTATCGTATGAATATGCCTTCGGGCTTATGTTGTTTGAGTGTTTAATTTCCTTTTCCATTTATGTTCGTGACACTGTAGCCTACCCGGTAACGCAGGGGAGCAGTCATTTTAATTTAGATTTTTATTGATCAGGTATCTTCACAATAAAACTATGACCATGCCTAGAAAGAGGTCAAATCTTTCCCAATGTTCCAAGAGAGCTAAAAGATTGAGGATCATAAGATCCCAAGAATCTACCGAAGAGCGTCAGGAGAGACTTGATGCTGTTCGAGAACATTAGGCTGCAACTCGCTCCGTGGAAACCTCTTCGGGTCGCGAAGCACGCCTGCGTTCTCAGCGTATTCATTAGGTCTCTAGAGACCAGTGAAGAATATGATGCGCGACTGACCGCTGATCGTGAACGTCATGTATTGTCTCGCGAGTCAGAGACGTTCACGGAAAGAGAATTACGCTTGAGTTCCAAGCGTATCTACGCATCGACTTCTAGGTCTCTAGAGGAGGAATATAATAATGCGGTTACCAAAATGAAAACGATGACAAATGGACTGTATGTTTTGGTGGTTGTTGGAATGAAACAAAACTAAAGCTCAGTGTGATAAAAGATTTAAATGGGAAAAATGATAAAAAATAACATAAATGGCGACCCCGTTGTCGCTGGCATAAGCAACAGGGTCCGCGTACGAAGTCGCGGGCAGAAGCTAGTAAATAAATATTAGTGTCCAAAGTGCTCATACACCTGCACTTCTCGAAACCTCAATAATACGCATAGATCGATAGTAAGTTAAGTTTTATAACGAATTCAAGACCACCAGCAGCACACCTAGATACACAACGCCACTGCCATTGAATCAGAAAGAAGAAGCACGAACTATCAAATTAATTGGCTAGTAAATAGTCTACTAGCCAATTAATTTGTCAGACTGAACTGAAAATGTTGTCAGTTTTAAACTGAAATGAAGAGCAATGGTGCTAGTTCATCTTGGGTTTTCTAATATATAATTGAATTATTATAATACTTTTATTTTAAAGTTTAGCTTCGGTATCTATTTAGTTTCTCAGTTCTTAACGTTATTAATAATAATCGGTTCGGAAGTGGTTTAAGTGGTACATGATTTCTATTTCACAGTTTCTTTCCTGAAATATGATGGATACGTGGTGCGTGTGTATTTAAATGTTTTATATTACGAAAATAAATCATCTCAGCCCAGCCGAAAATTTGAGCGCAGTCCCACTGACAATACGTGGAAATTATAGATAACTTCGAGATCTTGTTTATCGAAGATATTGTAATATTTTGTGTTTCAGTTTTAGAAAAAGCTTGGAAATATCACCGTTTTGATTTTATACCTAAGTATAACCAATTTCATGGAAAATCAATTTTGGTAACACGTTCTTAGAAAAGTCATCGTTCCTATACGGTCATGCAATGACACGGTGCAGTGAATCGTCTACACGGAAAATTGACGTGTGTCAATGTGATAAAGGATTAATTTACCTGACTACATGAGTTTTAGTTCAGCATACCTGCTACGCAGCCAACCTTTTTGAAAACAGGTTGTATGCAACGTTATCTATGTGAGTACCAGCTACTTACCTACAGTCCAAAGAAGCTTAATCATGAAATACGATTTAAACAAAACGAATAGTCTGGTTCAGTTAGAACGTCCAGCTTACTTATGTAGCAGATATTTCATGAGAAATCCATTCCATTTTTCATTTATCTGATAAATATTAGTTACCTATCCGGAATTGTAAAGATTTTGAATTAGTAACAAATCGATCAGTTTTCAATCGAGATTGATCTGCACCACTTAGCGCAAACGTTTTGAAGGGAACTAACACACGCGCCACCTCCAGCGAGATATTGAGTGGCAACGATGTAAGCTAATTGCTACTACGACCCTGTCGGGCCCATAATTGTTACATTAATTTTAAGCCCATCAATATTACGGAATGCAATAAAGAATTGCGAACATACTAATACCATTAGAAAACAAAATAAAATAGATACTTCCATTAAATATAAAAATAATAGATTTATCGTCATATTATTGTATTAAGACAATGCTATGACGACGAAATTGTGGGTTATTTCAATGTGTTGAATTAGGGTTAATATTGGGGTTAGCATCCAGCCAGCCTAACCCGATGCAACTAGATACCAGTATTTTATCTGTCCTACACAACCCAGTTACTGAGTAATTCGATACCTCTTGGCAAGACCGTCAAAACTTTAGGGCTTAAATATACCTATAGAATCAATAATCAGGCTATAATAACCCCACTGCTGGGACACAGAGTGGACACCTCTCTGTGAGATGGTAGACCGTACATCACCACACGGATCCAGTTTGAGTTGGTATATGTCATGTCTTCAAAATATTGGTTCGCATGTTTTCCTTTACCATTTTGAAAGTAAAGATAAAGCAAAGCGCTTTACGAATACAAAAACTAAAATCTTCACTCTCAATATTTTATTATAATAAGTATCCGAGCCCTTCGAACCGCAGCGGCGTCTGAAAACGAACGAGCGTCCATTGACCCCGCGGGCCGATGAACCTATTTCGGGGCACCGTACTGTTCCGACTAATTTGGGGTCATTTTGTTATACAAGGTCATTAATTCAGGCCGCAAGCCGATTATGTACGTAAGTGTTTTTATATAGTTTTCATGGTGATAGAGGATAGAAAGGTTAATGTGAAATTTGGCAACTATCAAGCAACGTGCTCTTCGGGAATACTAATTTGCTTCAAAGATTTTTGGCCCTCTAACGTTGACATGGGGCGGTATTGGTCGACATGGCTTATTACTCGATTCACACGAATTATCTCACCCGAAAAAATACTTGAAATGTGCTCGATATGTGCGAATCTACAATTTTAAGACAAATTCAAACCGGTTGCTAAGTACATTAGGTAATATATACTAATACTAGCTTCTGCCCGCGACTTCGTCCGCGGAAAATTGCGATATACTGTAACTGTTTAGGCAGCGCATGCAAATAATTCTATTTTCGGAGATATATCTTTCCGACTTGCTAGACGAAAATTGCGATAGCTCGGCTAATATGTATGATATAAATATAATTTATAGCCTATAGCACTCAGGAATAATGTAGCTTTCTATCAGTGAAAAATTTTTTGAAATTGTTTCATTAGTTACGGAGATTACCCCCTACATACAAACATACAAACTTACAAATTTTACCTCTTTATAATATTAGTATAGATTATAAAGCTGAAGAGTGTGTTTGTTTGAACGCGCTAATCTCTGGAACTACTGGTCCGAATTGAAAGTCTTTTTGCGTTGGATTGTCCATCATGTAACATCACGCTATCCGCCTGTCGACCAATAGGAGCCGAGCAGCGGGTGAAAACGCGCGGGAGCAGCTAGTAATTTAGAATTTGTACCACACTGTTATACAGACGCCAGCACATCAAGCTATCCCTAACTGTCAAATTTTCTCAATTAAAAATGAACCTTATGTCTTTGCAATAAAGTTGAAATACTATCAAAGAAATTTGACAGATAGTGGTAACTTGATGTGCTGGCCTCTGTACAATTTTGTAGTAACTAACTCACACATTGTTGATTTATTATTATTAACTTTTAAGATTCTGTAAACATGTGAGCACCATGTATTTATGACATAGGTAATTAATTTTCCCTGCCATTGTTCCATTTGTTTTTTAACCGACTTCAAAAAGGAGGAGGTTCTCAATTCGGATGTTTGTATTTTTTTTTTTTTTATGTTTGTTCGCGCATAACTCCGTTGCTTGCCAACCGATTTGAAAAATTCTTTTTTTGATGGAAAGGGTATACTTCCCAAATGGTCCCATAAAAATTTTATCGAAATCGGATAAGCGGTTTTTGAAAAATCAACAAAAATCTAAAAAAATCCTACTTAATACACACATCAAAAGTGTCTAGGGATCAACATATATTTTTGCAATAACTTTTCTCTTGATTGATATTAATTTAAATTTTCTTTAAGGATTCATCAAATAAAGTGTTTTCGTTTGTCACAGTAACGATAAACCAAGTCACCTTTGCATTAATAAAGAAATTTGCCATTTTCCTAATAAAGGGATTTTTGACATTTGAACCACTAACATTAAAGTTCGAAAAAAAGACTGAAATAACAGTTTTCTTTAAAATTTTATTGGGTAACTTAAACAATTAATAATCCGTGTTTCTACCGCGAACACTAACAACACAAGAACATCGGTTTGGCATACTCAAAATGAGTTCATCCAAATCACGCTGTGGAATGGCCGCCCATGTTCGTTGCAACAACAAAAAAAGGTCTTCTTGCAACTGGATACCCTCCATATTCGGCAGAGCTCTTCTCTGTAGCATATCCCATGCATGCTCAATCGGGTTCAAGTCTGGCGACACGGAGACAAGACCGATACATTCAAATCTTAACTCGAAGAGCTCCAACAATAACCGCCATGATGTTAGCCGTGAGGCTTCATCACTCTTCAGGGAACTTAATTAGCGACCAAACAGTCAGAAACCGCTTGCATGAAGTGAACCTTCATTCCCGAAGACCGCTACGGGTACCACCTATAGCAATGCACAATCGTAGGATTCGATATCAATGGGCTCTTGAACACAGAAATTGGGCAGAAGAACAATGGCGTTTCGTGTGCTTTTCTGATGAGTCTCGTTTTGGTATGAGACCGGATACAAGACGTATACGACACTGGAGAACCCCTGGACGCCTAAAATCCTGCCAGGAAGTCCATCCTTATAGTGGTGGAACCATCATGGTATGGGCGGGTATTTGGATCGGCGGAAGAACTGAGTTGATTTGGATCAGAGGCAACCTCAAAGTGAAAAATAATTTTGAATTCGGAAGTCGGTGGCAAAAAATGAAAATACAAAACCGAAGACACCGACTTCCGAAATCAAAATTATTTTTCACTTTGTAGTGTTTGTTTTGGAAGTCGGTTTTATTTTTTGTAAAAAAGTTTTCTTTTCAACTTTTGTGGTGTAGTATTTTTATTCTGTGTGCATCGTCTTCACATTACTCTTCACATCACTTATAATTCATGTATACAAAACATTTTAAAAGAGTAACGGTGGAGTTTCTTGCTCATTCTTCTCCATACGAAACTACATTTTGGAAGGGGCGACTAGAATCAATTATATTTCTTGTTCATTTTGACGTTCAAAAGTGCCTTTCTTGTGCCTATTTGAAATAATGATTTGATTTTGACTTTAAACAATATTATTTTTTTCTATAGGCGACTCGCACTAAGTTAATCTCATTGTGGGCGAATAAACAACTCCAGAATTCCGAGGTATGTGGCAAATGGCACATATTAAATTATATTCTATTGTATTTCTATAAGTAAAATATACACAGTAAAATATTAGTAAATTCTTCTTTTAAAATTCTCTGACTAATAAGCCCCTTGTACCTACAATTGTTTTATGAAATGTATTGAAAAACAAAGATGGCGGCGTTAGTTCTATTACATGCGCGTGATTGTTGCGCATGGTCAGACCACTTCAATAACAGGCCATTATGGTCCATCCTAGGACACTCTTATCTACATGAACCCGTTTATAGAGTTTGAACTTCATGCTTCACCCAGCCTAGGTAGACTTCTTTTGTAAGGTCTCAATTTCTCGAATAAATAAAACATTAATTTGATCGATCATTCCTATTGGATAAAACAATATTGATAGCTCATTTGACTATGATGAGAACTTTGGATAGTATCAGTAACATTAATTTTATTTGAGTTTTCAGTATCTACAATTAAGATAAGCAATACTATAACCAGTAAATAAGCAAGTTAACTCCATAAAAGACGTATATGCATATATTTTAATACATTTTAGACCTTGTTAATACACTGTAACTTGCAACTGTTGACTTTTTAATCTTAGCGTGGCGCAAGCAGCCCTTTGTATATGAATTTCTAAATTTCTTCCACTTAAACAATAAAGCTTAGGTACATAGATAAAGTGAGAGAAATGAATTGTTATTCAAACTCTCGAACTCAAAGCATTTATTTCAAACTAGCACTTTGCCCGCGGCTTCGCTCCCGTGGTCTTTCCCGTGGGACCCGTTATTTTTCCCGGGATAAAAAGTAGCCTATGTTACTCCTAGAAAACTAAGCTTTCCAACGGTGAAAGAATTTTTAAAATCGGTCCAGTAGTTTTTGAGCCTATTCATTACAACCAAACAAACAAAGTTTTCCTCTTTATAATATTATATATATAGTATAGATAAACCAATTACAGGCACTTTTGAATTTTCAAGGGTCATTTCAGTCGGTCAGTAAGAAAGATGAAGCTAGTTACCCACTCCAAAGCAGTAGGTACAGAGGCCAGCACATCAAGTTACCACAATCTGTCAAATTTCTTTGATAGTATTTCAACTTTATTGCAAATACATAAGGTTCATTTTTAATTGAGAAAATTTGACAGTTAGGGATAGCTTGATGTGCTAGCGTCTGTACCTGTGGAGAAGAACGGGCAAGAAATCCAAGGACACTCTTTTAAATTGACTACCAACTTAATTTGTACATGTTTATATTCAAAGAACGACTGTCCTTCTTAGACTCTTATTCGAAATGATAATGACAAGGCTAATCGATTTCCCTGCTGTACTAACGAGTGTTATGTGGATTTTCAAACTGATATGTTTATATGTGTGTCAAATTGTACTGAAACTAATTTGGATAGACGGAGAACGTGGGACCATTTTCTTCCCCCACGAATTCTAAAAATAGGCTGAAGATAACTAGATTCAGTAAATAAATAGTTTACAGTTCTGTCTATGGACCTGAAACACAGTATTTTATCATAGTTTCTGTTTGCATTGCTCCTTCAGTTAGCAGAGGAATGTACAGAGGCCAGCAAATCAAGCTACCCCAATTAGTCAAAATTCTATGATAGATTTTCAACTTTATTACAAAAGAATAAGGTTCATGTACAATAGGGAATATTTGACATTTTGGAGTAGCTTGATGTGCTGGCGTCTGTACAAATAAGCATATCTTACTTCTTTTTTATCTTACTTATATAATATAATATTATAAATATGTATTTGAAAGTTTGGGTGAATGTGTGTGTGGATGTGTGTTTGTTACTCAATCACGACAGAACGGCTGAACGGAGCTGGATGAAATTAGGCACAGATATTGATTATAGGCTGGACTAGTACTTATGCTACTTTATCCCAGAAAAAAATACGGTTCCTGTAGGATAATTTCCGGTATCCACGCGGGCGCAGTCGCTGACAGACGCTGGCAGAAGCCAGTTGATAATATAATTAAGACTTTTTTTATGATGATTTAGGTAAGCACTGAAACATCTACTAAAGAAGAGCTCAAGCATATTTATAAGAATGTGACGCAAACATTAAGCTCAACTCATTTCCCGTTTCGCATAATACGCACAAATTGTCCTCAAATATTCGCTGAAGAACTTATTTTAAATGGTACATTACACCTTATAAAGCAGTCATGTGTTCTAGGTCTCAATTGGGCTCCTAAAACGGACACATTTCAAAGTAATAGTCACTATAATCTATCCCTCTTACTTAAAAAATGTATAGCGTCTGTATAGTAAGACAACCCTTTGTTTTCGTCTTTCTTCTGGCAAATTTCTTACGACAAAAAGAGAGAAATCGGTGTCTAACTGATACAATAAGTTTGAACCTGATATAATAAGTTTATTAGTAAGGAGGTAAATGTAAACATAAAAACGAAAGGTCACTCATTCATACATTCACTCACTGATTAATCACGATATCTCAAATACTGAACAAACGAAGATGAAATCGCACAGAGTTAGATTATGAATAAGAGACTTCAGCTAAGAAAGGATTTTAGGAAGCTCCCCCGTAAAGGCATGAAAAAGGCGGTCGAACATCAACAAAGACGAAGCCGCGGGCAGAAGCTAGTAGTCTATATTACAACATTTCAGAAACATTCTAATCAACCTAACAGTAAAAAGCTTACAATTTGTTACAACACTTGGTAACAATTTATATTATTAGCTCTACCATCGCAAGACAAAACACGATCTAAAAATGTATCTTCCTGAGTAAAAATTAATTAAGTATTTCCTTCTTCAGCAAGTTCCTTGTAAGCGACTTTTCAGTATTTTTCAGAACCAAGTCGTTTCACTTTTACCGTCTTGCAGATACTGTTACTTTTACAAAATATTCTGAATCATCTCTACATAGCATAAAACGTCGCTCCCCACCGTATGTCCCTCTGTATGAACTACGCAACGAATTTTAATGCGGTTTTCATAGTCTGATTCAAGGGGAAGGTTTATATCGTTTACTAGCTTTCGCCCGCGTGATAGTATCTACATTGCACCCGTGCGAAACCGGGACGGATCGCAAGCTAGTAATAAAAACCGGTCAAGTGCGAGTTGGACTCTCGCACGAAGAGTTCCGTACCAATATCTATAAAACCAGTAAAAAAAATTACGAGTGTTGTATGGGAGCCCCCTTAAATATTTATTTTATTCTTTTTTATAGCATTTGTTGTTATATCTGCAACTGAAATACATCATCTGAGAAAATTTCAACTATGTAACTATCACGGTTCATGAGATACAGCCTGGTGACAGACGGACAGACAGACGGACGAACGGACGGACAGCGGAGTTTAGGTCAGTAATAGGGTCGCGTTTTACCCTTTGGCTACGGAAACCAAAAACCTCATCAACTGCCACCACAAACTATGTTGCAATGTCATTTACTTACCTACGTTTTAAATGTTACGGCTAGCGCGGTCATTTTATTTTGGTAATAAACATACATCTATGGTGACCGCAGTTTTGGTTTTGTGGCCACAGTCCACATTATAACGCTATTCTGGAAAAGTGGGACGATAATGATCGCTTTAATAAAATGTTCATTTAATTTTTCAGTAAAGTTTGGGAGAGATGTGATCCTACATTACCTACATGACAGAGGAAATGCGGGATCCTAACCGAATAATCAAAAAATCAAAGGTGGATATCATTAAAAAATTACGCCTACTTACCCGAAGGATTAGGCAGAGGTGTACCTATAATACACCCACATTAAGTCGTGATTTTGTGATCACAAGATACAAATCCATACTCCGGGTTGCTACTGAGGATTTCCCGACTGAAAAACTCGATAAAACGTAGTTTATACTTTTTCTTTCGTAGGCACAGAGGGTCAGAGGCCAGCACATCAAGCTACTCCAATCTGTCAAATTTATTTGATAGGTTTTCAACTTTATTACAACAGAATAAGGTTCATGTTCAATTGGGAAAATTTGACAGTTTGGGATAGCTTGATGTGCTGGCGTCTGTACATAAAAAAGAGTGTTAACATATCCAGCACTAGTGTACTACCAACGAGTAGGCTAGGGCTAAGGTAGTGGAGATGTTGGTATACTTCCCTAGACTATCCCTTAGCTGCTACGGTCTAGACCTCACTAATGCGTACACAGACTCAAGACCCATTTAAGAAAGAAACACAAGAGGAAAAGTAGCGATGCTTTTCAGCTCGGTGATATTGACCTTATTTAAAACCCAAATATAAATTCTACTGCAGTTAATGGAACAAACCCGTACATGTATCTTTCCTACTTTAGGTAACTAACAACACGTTTAGCAGCCCAACATACAACTACTTTCATCAACAGAAATCCATCAGCTATCCGTTTGACCCACATCTTCAAACAATAGCAGCGCAATTATCTACGTGTACACGTCACATCCGCGACGCCTGCGCAAACAATGTTGTTGCTAAATCGATTTGTAATCGATACCTGACTTTATATAGAGTTGATTCTTTCTAATATTATAAAACATATGGATGTTTGTGAGAATGTTTGATACTCAATCACGCATAAGCGATTCGTATGACCACACCTTAAAAACATTTTCTGTATTAACAGATAGATACTTTTTATTCGCGTGCTTAGAGTAGTTCCCCAAGGATGTTTCTTACCCGTTCTTCTCCATGCTAACGTACTACGCTTTGGAATGGGCGACTAGCTTCATCTTTCTGACTGACCGACCCTTTGACAATTCAAAAGTGCTTGTAATTGGTTTGTTTGAAATAAATGCGTTGAGTTTGAGTTCGACGAGAGCGGAATGTGTGGTCAGAGGGTAGAAAAATAACTTATAAGGGGCAGTACGATTTCTACAATAGTAGGTTTCTACAATTGACTCATTAAGTGTCTTTATGGGATGATGACGATACACTGGAAGTAGTAGCGTTGTTCAGCCCTATTTAACTATTCTAAATGGCGACCACAAGAGAACGGACGGTGTTACATGGACTCCCACACGACTGCGTAAGGGTTGAGAGTCTCCTTTGGATGCGGGGGGGCCCAGATCAGATCGTTGTGGAAATCTATGAAAGAGGCATTGCTTAGAAGTGCACGCGTACCGGAAAACTCATACCACAAATTGCACTGTAATATTATACAGGTTGAAACAAAAGTCGTGTCCGACCCGAAAGAGGGAAATCAGTGTTGTATACAAACACATATTATTCAGGTTAAATTAAAAAATGTTGGTTATTTAATTTTGTCACTTGACAGAACATTTTGTATGGGGAATACTTTACAAAAATTCATCGGAATTTTTAAGGTTTTCAGGTCGGACACAAGTTTTGTTACCTACTTGCAAAAATAAAATCATATTTTGTCACTATCTGCTTTTCTTATACCTAAATAGTAATAGATAGATACTGTTTACAATTCTTTGAAAGGCGAAACTAAATTCGATCAATTGGATACAGTAAAAGTTTTATAACAAGATGAACTCCGCCGCTTTTCGACACAAACGACAATGGCGCCTTACATTAATTTCTAATACTGAAAATAAACCTCAACCTAAGTCAGTACAATAGAACCTCTCAAGGAACTAAACTACGTTTCGAACCAGTTTTTGCGAGGCCGATCACTAAGAGCGTCCACATCACTCGACACGATTGCAAAATAAAGCTTTTGACATACTAAATGTTGTTAAGAACTATTTCCCAATCACTGATAATAGGACAGTGACAAAAAAGTATTTATGTTATAAAAAAATATTGAACAGGTATATTTCCTTTTTTTAACGTAATTAAAAGATTATGTTATTAAATTGAGTTAGTAACCCACGCGAATACCCTCCACACCAAGCTACAAATTTATTTCTTCTTGTTCTCATGAATTTCCCAATATCCATGGTATCTTTTAATTTGTTTTATGTCATTAAATACGTACGAGACCTTAAATTTTTAACACTCACAAACCGTAATTATTTAATTGTTTATTGCGTGTTATAATGTCGTTGCCATTGTCACATATTTGTGTCTTTGGCGTACAGGGCAAGCCCTGTGATAATGGCCTGTGAAAAAGGTTACTACGGTACTATGATGAAGCAACAGATACGTGTCTATCATTTTTTTTTTATCTGACGGACTAAATTAAGGTACTTTCTTTTTTTACTCTGTCATCATCCCAAGTCCTATTGGGAATAATGTCCTTATCAAATAAATTCACAAACAGTTTCCTACAAGGTAAGCGACATTTTTATTTTTGTTAACAAATTTAAGCTTCTTTATATATTTTATCAACAATCACACCTAAAGACCCACTTAGGATTATGAAATTTACAAACGCGTACATAGTTAGTTCAACGATCAGCTTGACCTTACCAAAACCACATCAAGTGCGACTGTAACGCCTCAAGATCGACGCACCTACCTACCCACCAACGAGGGCCGGAGTGAGCGAGTGAATGTATGTACACTATGTAAAGTATGGACGTGTCATTCGTCTGTTTCGATTGATCTCTCCATGTCTGTGAGACTGAACGCAATCAGCACCTAAACCCCGTTAAAGGGTGTCGGTGTCAATATTATTGACACTGACAGGACTTAAATGTGGTTTTGATATGCAAAACTAAACAAAATTTTACCAATGAAACTGAAGTGGTCCCGCCCTTCAGTTTCATTGGTATAATTGGCACTTAGTGTTAAGTACCCAAAGGCTAAATTATATCCTCTTCTTCTTAGCGTGTCGATGGCAAACTAAATGGACCCGGCTAGGTGTTTGGCGCCATCACTAGCTTCCATCAGTTCCTGTAACGTGCATTCGGCAGGACACGCAGGACACGATATTAAGTATCCCATCGTTTGTGGAACGGCACTACATTAACACTCCAAGGCGGAGTTGTCTACAAATCCCCACCTAAGCAGGTTTCCCTTGCTTCGGCCAATCTGGGTCCGGAGTCTGTTTAAGTCATTGACTGCCACGCAGCAGACACAATAGAAAAACTATTGTTCGCGGCTCACCGGTGACCGCGTTGGCGCTCAACGTGTTAAAGACTTCAAGGTTGGCCAAGGCAAGTTGCGTCCAGGAGGGAGACTTTCAGCAGGTGGGACGAATGGATTGGGTAAGGAAGCACTGGCTTGGCACAGCTTCAATTATATCCTAATACTGATAAACACCCTTTACGTTTTAGGGTTCGGTAGCCGAAGAGTAGCACCGGAACCCTATTACTAAGCTCCGCCGTCCGTCTGTCTGTCAGCGAGATCTCATGAATCGTAATAGCTGGCCAGATGAAATTTTCATAAATTGTGTTCTTCAACTTGGCGCTATAACAACAAATAACTAAAGGTGATATCCCAAAAAAATACGTGTTTTTAACTGAACATTTTTTGTAATATGTAGGTAGTATTAAATATTATAAGTTGTTACGGAACCATTCGTGACGGAATCCGAATCGCTTGTTAATATTTAGGCGTTACAAAAAACATAGGTACCTACTAACTAGTCCACACTCCGAAAAGGTAACATTTTTTCAACTTCCATCTTGAAAACAAAGATCCATTTAACTGAAAACCAAACACTCAGTGTCTCTCAAAGCTCGTCCCGGCGTCGGAACTTTTATTTAACTTGGAACAAGTTGACTCTGCCCCAGTTTGTGCACAACTTTGGGCTTTACTTCAATCTTAATAAGTTCCCAAACACAAAACTTATACAAAGAAAACCTAGGTATAAATTCTATAACGAATGATTTATGGAATACTAGCGGTTGCCCGCGACTTCGCCTGCAATCCAGGATAAAAAGTAGCCTATGTCCTCCTACTGGTCATGGTCTACCCATGTGCCAAATTTCATCCAAATTCGTTCAGCCGTTTTAAAGTGAAAGCGTAGCAATCAAACAAGCTCACTCTCGCATTTATAATTTATAAGATAGAATTTAGGATGTATGGAAGGTATGTGTTGTTGACAATATGGCTTTTAAGATGAATTTCCAGATCTTGGGCACCAATCAAAGGGCACCTAATTAAGACCTTAATTTCATTGAGGAATCCACAGGCAAGCCCGGTTAAGCAATAGACAACCTCCTTGGTTAAACTACGAGTACGACCGGTGTATTCCGCAAAAATCTCATTGTAAATTGTGTCTGACATCTGAATGACAGCTCACTTTAAGCTGGCTCACTTCAACTAAGTCACGGTGATATTTTACAGAATAGCACCACTGTGTAGTAGTCCCACATTTCAACCGTTTTTTTAAGCATGTAATAGGAGGCAAACCTATTGCCATCTACCGGGCACAAATCCAGATTCCGGGATGCTACTGAGAAATCTCTGTCGGGCAAAGTGTAATTGAGTTTTTCAATATCACTTTTCCCGACCTGAGAATCGAACGCAGGACCAGGTCTTGTGACCAATATAAGGAACGAGGCAGAGAAGAAACACAACAGCTCGCATAAAGCTTAAAAGCACATGAGTCATTAACGTTTTCGTGTTCCCATTCTCTCCGAAATATAATTAGACGACACCAGATAAATGAACACTAATTACCATTCATATCATTATATGAGGTAAAAGAAACAAAAGCCGAGCCAGAGAAAATAAAGAGAGTGGTTAATTTTAGCCCACATCCGCTGGGGCGATATGTGGACGAATTGGGTAATACCTCGACTGACAAAAGTATACTAAGATCTTCTTAGCGTGTCGATGGCAAATTAAATGTACTCGGCCCAGAATTCGGCTACGTGTTTGGCGTCATCACTAGCGTCCATCAGTTCCTGTAACGTGCATAGGGGGGGAAACACGCAGGACACGATATTAAGTGTCCCGTCGTTTGTGGCACAGCACCACATTTACACTCCAAGGCGGAGTTTTCTATGAATCCCGTCCTGAGTAGGTTTTCCTTGCTTCAGCCAAACTGTAGTATACTAAGATATAGATAAAAGACAAGCAGTGTAGGTACCAGATGTCAAACCAAACTCAAAGGATTTATTTCAAAATTAACCAAAGGGGTCGGTCAGTCAGAAAAATGAAGCTACTCGTAGTTGCATTCCAAAGCAATAGGTACCTATAGAGAAGAACGGGCAAGAAACTCCACGGACACTCTTTTAAATCAGAATATGGTTACAAAATATGGGTCACATCATTCATGTTGAAATTATATATGTAAGAACGATGCAGAACGTAAAAAGCGTCCGTAATGTGATTATAGAAGTATGAAGAACAGGGTGTAACAGTTTACTCATCCTCCATAGAAAAGGGTGCATCCTGACCAGACGGGTGTTTTGTCAGGTGACCTACTGCCCGATGTTTGATGTTAGTACGTTGTATATATACGTACAAGTAGCGCGGTAAACTCTGCTTGCGCGATGCAGGAATTTTCGCGTGACGATATTAGGTACACACCGCTTTTACCTTAAGCTCTCTCTCTTGTCTCTACCTTAGTAGCTACAATATTTCATCCCCAAAGAGGTATTATTTATTATAATACTACGTTTAATATTAATTAATTGTACACATAAACCTTTTATGCTGAAAACCGCATTAAAATCCGTTGCTAAGTTTAGAAGAATAAATATTAATTTATTTTTTGACACTAGACTATTTCGAACATGCTCCTTTATAAGATTTTCAGTATTATTTCGGTTTTACTTCTCGAATAGAAAAATATAATAAATAATATAATATCCAAACATCAAAACATACAACTTTACGACTGGCATCCACACGCTATTACACAAGTATCACAGGAGCCGTGCACAATGCTCGTGCGCACCGGACGTGACGTCAGCGCTTCATGAATGGCCCTAGTGTCGATGACACGCCGCATTGTTCGTACATATGTGGCGGTTTATCTCTGTATCAACGTAGGTAGCTATGTAGGACGAATTGTTGTTTGTTGAACTTTTATATGGTGAGAGAGGGCAAAGTTTTGGATCAGAGAATTGTATTTTAATACAGTCTCTATAGGCTCTTTAGTAATACCAGTCGTTACAGATAGTCAGAAGCCCGAAAGTATGACATCCAGTCTTACCTCACGTATGTACCCATTTTTTTTTTTTTTTTTTAAGGCTGGGATATCATCCAATGACTGCTCCCGCTCTGGGTGGAGGGGAAGGGAGTGTCAGACTCTTACTGACTAAAACCCATCCATGTTCCTTCCGTAGCCCTTTATGTTCCGGGGTAGCGGTAACCCTTTCGGAGAATCCCGCTTACCCGGCAGGCTTGGCCCTGAGGGGCCCCTTCATATGCGTATGTACCCTGTAACTGGGTTGTAGTGTTCAGATTTATAGCTACATCTGGTCCCACAGGGATCCGGCCGAAAGTTAGTTGGGAAATGGCTAGGCAGACGATGACGAAGCGGTATTTGGTGGGCCATTTATAACCACCCCGCCCTATAGCACGAGCTAAGTCGCGAGTGAAAGCTAGTTAAATGAATCTCCTCTCCACTTGAATCACTCTATCTATTAATGGAAACCGCATTCGAATCCTTTGCGTAGATTATAACATCTAAGCGTACAGAGGGACAGACGGCAGGAAATTACTTTGTTTTATACTATGTAGAGATTTGCTGGCAAGTAGCTAGTGAATTCGAACCCTGCTTTTAAAAACACATCTCAGCTAAGATGCATCCACACCTAAGTTACTTTTTGTGAAGCGCTCAGCATTTGCAGGAGTTAGTAGGTAATAACGACAACCTACTAATAGTTATAGAAAGTTTTTAGAAGTAACTAAATGTTGTTATGTGCTCGGTGAACTTCTGAAGGGAGATGGGCTGGTTGGAATAATCACCGAAGGCCGCCACGGCCCACACACAACAGTCCGCTTGTAGAACTGAGTGCGGAAACCATAACCTCAAGATAAGATATGTTGGTGAAAAGTATCTAAGGTGTAGTAGAATAAGGTGTCGAGAGACTAGAGACAGAACTAACAACATCATGCAGGGAATGGGAAATTCGTTCAAAATTGCTTCTGGCTTTGTTTACTTCTCCCATACCTACTATAGCTTTTTGTCGAAAAGGAACCCTACGAAAATGTATTCAGAAAATAGTCAAAAAAAAATCCAAAACAAGATAACGCTTTATCTTTCGCATTCGTAACACCGTTACCTTGCAATATTTTTTTCATCTAAGCTAAGGCTTCCCACAGACAGGTGCGATGCTAGTGGAACTATTTCTCTGAAAACTTCATGGAAATTGGGTATTTGAAAGGGTAGTCAATAACGTTGCTTTTTATGAACTGTCAAAACACGGAATTTGTATCAAATATAACAATGTGACGTCACAGATTTTTTGAATGAAATGGATACTTAGTATCATTAAATACAATTTTACAATTATATCTTCGCATAATTTTTAATTTCTTTACGGTGATGGAAGTTTTAAAGACGGTCTTTTTTCTATGTGATTTCATATTTTATTTTTCTTGTTTCAAATAGTTAATTGTTCTATCAGAATCGCGAGGCACCATTGCGTCGCACCTGCCTGCGGGAGCCTTAAATCACCCAATCAACGAGCTTTAATCAAGAGTACCGTATAATTCATTACGTAATTGATATAATAAAAACTAGTTTCTCTTAAGGGAAGACTAGAGTCTACAACTTGCAGGTAAGCTGCGTAGTAAATAGGTTCTACGAACCGTCGGATACCATAAACAACAACTGCTACTTTCTTAGAAAATAAAACTAGTTATGAGTGGACTTAGGTACTTGGTTAGTTATTTATTTAACGAAGAATAAAACGCTATTACCTGGTGGTATCGTTTAACTATAAAACTCCCTCCGTAGCACTGGAGATAGGGCAGGGGTACGGTGGGTCAGCAGTGTTCTTTACTCATTTTTACGTGCACTTTTGCACTTTATTGCATGACTTATTTCCAAAATGACGACTGAGAAGTATGAAAGCAAAAGACATTTTCCGCCTACCCTAAATAAATTGGTGTAAGGGCAAGGGAATTATAACGTAAATGTAACGTACGAGTTTAAACAATACGTGTTTGATTCTGTTTTAGTTGTTAGTTGCAACTAAATAATAACAACACTCCTCTAATACCAAAAGAGTTGGGCTGAGGTGTACTTATATAGAATCTTATACTGATATTATAAAGAGGAAAGATTTGCATGAATGTTTGTAACGAATAAACTCAAAAACTACTTAACGGATCTGGATGAAACTTGGCACCAAGATAGATTATAGTCTAGAATAACATATAAGCTACTTTTAATCCTGGAAAAATGTACGGTTCCCGTAGGATAATTTCCTACATAGTTTATACAATATGAGTAGACTACATAGAAACTTATCCGACAAGTACGACTAGGTTTTTTGTTAGCCGTCAGAAAGATTTGGTCACTTTTATTTCAGAGTTCGTAAGTCTTTAAAAGTTTAGATATGTTTATGAGAAGTTTCAAGTTAGACAGTGAAACGAGACTCAGATAAGTTTGAAGATTCTGGAGAACTTTAAAGTAATAACACTTATTTTTCTTTGTTTTCAAAAGTAAAGAATTGTTATTTGAAGGTACCTACTTACCTCTTTCTTATAAAGAAGAACGCGTTGTTCGACTCGATTGGTTATCTCAGTATTAATTCACAAAGTTAAGCTTAAGTCCTTTCCGACGTTTGGCCCCCAAGCTGGAATGGACTGGGGCCGCCTTCAAGCGGCTCTTGCCCAATTTGAGGGGGCCAAACGCCTCCTGCCGGAGGCTTTACGCGGGAGTCGTGCGATCCATGGCCCTTTACGGGGCCCCGGTGTGGGCGCGTTCATTGCGGCGGCGAGCCGCCCACTATCTGAACGCGCCCCAAAAGGTGGTAGCCATTCGGCTTATCCGGGGGTACCGCACGATCTCGGGCGAGGCGGCAAGCCTTCTTGCCGGACTGCCGCCGTGGGATCTGGAGGCGATAGTCCTCGCGCGCCTGTTCGAGTGGCGCGCGGAGGTACTAAGCCGGGGAATTGCGCCGGAAACTCCGTTTCCGCAGCAAATTGCGGCGGAGCGGACGGACCTCCGGCGCGATCTCATGGCGGCCTGGAAGCAGCGACTGTCGCAACCCAGCGCAGGGCACGCCACGATAGTGGCGGTAAGGCCCCTCTTTGAGGAGTGGCTAGAGAGACGTCACGGCCCCCTCACCACTGCGAGGATCGCCCAGAGGACACGGTAGAGCACACGGTGCAAACCTGCCCCGCATGGGCGGAGCACCGCCGTGTCCTCGTAGAGGCGATCGGCGGCGGCGACCTCTCGCGCCCAGCCCTGGTGCAAGCCATGGTCAGGGGCGAGAGGGAGTGGGAGGCAGTCACCTCCTTCTGCAAAAAAGTCATGCTCGCGAAGGAGGTGGCGGGATGGGAGAGAGAAAGGTCCTCCCGTCCCAGCCGCCGCAGGAGACGCCCCGGGCGTCGGGAGCCACGTGACGACTCCCGGCCACTGTAGGCGCGGGCCTGCGGACGGTGAGTAATGGGTGACTCACCGTCCGATCAGCACCAGACCCGTGCCGTACGGCGCGTATATGTTTCACGCGCGCCTCAAAGAGATGTCAGCATATGAAGGGGCCCCTCAGGGCCAAGCCTGCCGGGTAAGCAGGATTGTCCGAAAGGGTTACCGCTACCCCGGAACATAAAGGGCTACGGAAGGAACATGGATGGGTTTTAGTCAGTAAGAGTCTGACACTCCCTTCCGCTCCACCCAGAGCGGGAGCAGTCATTGGATGATTTCCCAGCCTTAAAAAAAAAAAAAAGCTTAAGTCCTTCAAATATTATTAAAAGTTTGTGGGGATTATTTTAGAAAAGTTAATTTATGTCATTATTAACCCCTCTGTAGACGTATTTATAATTATAAATGTATTACATGTTATTATTTTGTAAGTGGCTTTTTTATTTTGAAGAGACTATAAAGTATTAGTACTTGTTAGGACGTATAGAATCCCCAGCAACGGGGATCGTAGTGCAAGATTGAATGCTGTGTAGTCCCCTGGGGGACTGATCTAGGGGATTTTAGTGGAACGTGCGATGTTTGTTTCTCTATCACGCAAAAACTAATGTATGGAATTGGATGAAATTTGGCACATACGTAGATTGTAGTCTAGAATAGCACATAGGTTACTTTTTATCCATTGGTGACTTCTTACATACACGCGGGCGATGCCGCTTGCAAAAGTTAGTCGTATATATAGGCAATACTTAAACTTGGACTTGTTAATGATCGATGATCAATTTTACAAAGCACTCGTGGTTTTAGTCTTTATGTCTGACAGTATAAGAGTAATTATTTAAATTGCATCACCCTACATTCTTTCTAATACGCAGTACCTACTCCTCCATAAAACTAGACATTTGTAAACACGATCTATCCTTGTCGACTTCACGTCAACAAAAAAAGCGATCATGGAGGCGCTTTTTGTGGCGACCATGTTACTTAGAAATACAACGCTTGCGAATATAGGGGGAGTATTTATTGTAGTACTTAATATTAAGGCGCTATGAATAGACGATTTTTATGTTTAATCTTAATTCAATCTGACGACACGGTTGGCGCAGTGGTTGAGCGATTGACTGATGCGCACTATGTCGCGGGTTCGATTCCCGCACGGAACAAATATTTGTACGACCTGCAAGTATTTGTTACGAGTCTGGGTGTTTTTCTATCTATAACATGTAAGTATTTACAAAAAAAAAAATATATAAGTAGTCTATCAGCCATCTCGTTACCATAACACAAGCATTGGGTTGCTTAGCTTGAGACGATATGGCGTTGTGTGAAATGTCCAAGGATATTATTATTAAGTATTATTATTATTAATCTACTAATGATTTTATTTATAATAATAATGAAAGAGGATACACTTGGGTAACATCGGGAAATTCAAATTTTCTTTCGCTTTTTGCAATTTGCAAGTCAGTGTCAGGTACGTTGTTCAAAACACGATTCGCGACCCTGACAACTATGTATTTACAGAATTTAAAAAAATAAACACATCGATACAACATTCTAAGTAAGAATTGTCCTCAAATGTCACGATTTCATGCAATATTCAAAAGAATAGATAATCTGTACTTCGAGAATGGTATTGATGATTGCTAGTGGTTATAATTTTGTAAATTACATATTTGCAGGCCATCAAAATATGATGGCCTGCAAATATGTATCAAAAAAATATCTGTATCTGCTATCCTGAAAGTAGGTTTCATCTCCCAAAGGTAATTAAGGTTTTCAATAATTTTATTGAAGCCCTTAATTACTTTTGGGTGATGAATGAGAGGTTAGGTAAGGTCAGTAGGAGGTAACAAGGTTAACGAGGTAATTTCCGACGTTTGGCCCGCCCAAGCTGGAACGGTCTGGGGCCGCCTTCAAGCGGCTCTTGCCCAATTTGAGGGGGCCAAACGCCTCCTGCCGGAGGCTTTACGCGGGAGTCGTGCGGTCCATGGCCCTATACGGGGCCCCGGTGTGGGCGCGTTCACTGCGGTGGCGAGCCGCCCACTATCTGAACGCGCCCCAAAAGGTGGTAGCCATACGGCTTATCCGGGGGTACCGCACGATCTCGGGCGAGGCGGCAAGCCTCCTTGCCAGACTGCCTGTACGAGTGGCGCGCGGAGGTACTAAGCCGGGGGGAAACTCCGTTTCCGCAGCAAATTGCGGCGGAGCGGACGGACCTCTGGCGCGATCTCATGGCGGCCTGGAATCAGCGACTGTCGCAACCCAGCGCAGGGCACGCCACGATACTGGCGGTAAGACCCCTCTTTGAGAAGTGGCTAGAGAGGCGTCACGGCGCCCTCACCTACCGCCTGACGCAGGTCCTCACCGGGCATGGATGTTTCGGGAGGTTCCTGCACATCATCAGGCGGGAGGAAACGCCCGGGTGTCACCATTGCGAGGATCGTCCAGAGGACACGGTAGAGCATACGGTGCAAACCTGCCCCGCTTGGGCGGAGCACCGCCGTGTCCTCATAGAGCCGATCGACGGCGGCGACCTCTCGCGCCCGGCCCTGGTGCAAGCCATGGTCCGGGGCGAGAGGGAGTGGGAGGCAGTCACCTCCTTCTGCGAAAAAGTCACGCTCGCGAAGGAGGTGGCGGGATGGGAGAGAGAAAGGTCCTCCCGTCCCAGCCGCCGCGGGAGACGCTCCGGGCGTCGGAAGCCACGTGACGACTCCCGGCCACCGTAGGCGCGGGCCTGCGGGCGGTGAGTAATGGGTGACTCACCGTCCGATCAGCACCAGACCCGTGCCGGACGGCGCGTATATGTTCCACGCGCGCCTCAAAGAGATGTCAGCATATGAAGGGGCCGGGTCAGGGCCAAGCCTGCCGGATAAGCGGGATTGTCCGAAAGGGTTACCGCTACCCCGGAACATAAAGGGCTACGGAAGGAACATGGATGGGTTATAGTCAGTAAGAGTCTGACACTCCCTTCCGCTCCACCCAGAGCGGGAGCAGTCATTGGATGATTTCCCAGCCTTAAAAAAAAAAAGGGTGTCGTAAAAGGCGACTAAGTTGAGCAGAAAAGATCACCTCGGTAATCTTTGGAAATTCTGATCCGATTCCAAAAATTCTCTCACTAATGGGAACCTACAGTATTGCCGAGTATCATAGGATATATTTAATGTTAAAACTAGAAATTTTCCGCGGACGAAGTCGCGGGCAGAAGCTAGTGTAAGATACAATCAAAGCAAACAGGCAGCGATAGCCAAGGCACGCACCTCTGATTTTTCGGATTCATGTGCGTATTGTATAATTATCACTTGCTTAAAAATCGGTGAAGGAAAACATCGTAAGGAAACCGTGAAAACCGTTGCGTGCGTTGGGTTCGAACTCGAGACCTGTGACAGTGCAGTCAGACGGTCACATTTTTAGGCTATCACTGCTAAATATTCCTAATCATTAAAAGTATTCTCAAAGCCTTCTTTTATAAATAACAGCAGAGTTTTCTATACCAAAATTTTACATGCCACTTGCCCGGGGCAGAATCTTTAGAACGCCTTTTGTTTCGCTCATTTTAATTAATTAATCTCCATTTTCGTGTAATTATTATTAAACATGAAGAATAAATATGTATTTTCTTTTACAGTACGGCATATAAAAAGGTTACACAAAGTAGAACCTTCGCATTTCATGTACAACTATAGGTCATGTTATTGATTTTATTATTGTAACATCTGTATGGCTTCGTTCCGTAGTATCTACATACCTATACAATGTGTTAGGCTAAACGAGAGACATACTTTCAGAGGGTACTCATGAAAATGAACAACTTTGACTTTGGAACTATACCTGAAATCATGAAAAAAAAACAGGTGTTCAGTACATTTATGTTCGTACAATTCGTCAAAATGTATGGAACAGCTGATTTTTTTTTTTATATTTCAGCGTTCGTGACATGGACAAAGTTGTTGATTTCCATGAGTACTAAAAAACCTGAAAGTTAGTCCCTCGTTTAACCTAACACACTGTATAGCTAACAATAGAACATTTAAGTTCCTCTGTTAGGCTTATTATGATACGTATGTATAAGGCATTTTCTGATAGAATTTCAGATAGACATCTATTTCCTGTGCGAAACCCTTCTAAACTTATGCGTAACCCTTTTACGCACAAGTTTGTGAGCGCTAACTCTAATCTGTATACACAACACTAATCCGTGTGATATATTAAACCAGGAACATGTTTTACGCGAGTGAATTACCCATAAAAATTAACAATTTCCAATATGGGACTGACCCCCAAAATAAAAAAAGCACCTGGTTCATAAATTTTTTCCAACCATGCGAACAAAAATGTATGAAGCAGCTAGTTCTTTTTTTCATATTTCTGAATCCATCCCTTTGTAAAAGTAGTTAATTTTCATGAGTACACTCTGCTAAAGTATGTTCCTCACCTAACACACTGACTGACTAATGTATCAATATACACAGCTCAAACAGCTGAATGGTTCGGGCTGAAAAAGATAGTTATTATGACGTGTGCATTCGCTGAGAACGGTTTTTTACTTAACTTTAACCCCTAAAGTGGGTTCAAAATGTGTATGGGAATATCATTTTATGACTTCCACGGGAAGTCGCGGGCAGAAGCTAGTCATTCAATAAATTGTAATCGTATTCAGTAAACAAACAGGTTGTGTGGTTTTCAGTATAATCGGGCCACAGTCACTCTTCCCTCCTTTCTTTTTGTTTTGAGCTAAAATTACTTGAAGGACAATCTGAACATATTCAAAACGTAGAAATAAATACATAGTATCAGTTTCAGCCGAATTTTATTGCGAGTTTCGACTGAGGAGACATTAACGGAATTTTCATCACTTACTTTTCTATTAAATAGAAATTCACATATACTATCTACATGTCCCTACCTACTTATTAAATCTTCATGCGTTGTGACCTCTGGCCCGAAGACGTAGCATTGTATGAGGATTTACCTATTCTTGTCTGACCTTCTATTCCGTTTCGAACTAGTGCTACGTAACGCTACGTCGTTGTAAAATTTATCTTTCTGGCGTGGACTGTAACCTATTTATATGTGAATGAGTTTTTGAGAAACCCGAAGGGTGCCATACAGAACCCTATTACCCCTCAAATGTCTTTTGAACCTATGGGGTTCATAAGACTCAAATTCTCTCAAAACGACAATAAATATAACCGTATAAATCGTTGAGCTCTTATAAGCAAAGGGCTTCTAATAGGCGAACATCTAATGGGTTGAAACAGACAGAAGGACAGCGAAGGCTCACGCTGTCCGTCCGTGGTCCGTCTGTCAGCGGGCTGCATCTCATGAACCGTAACAGATAGACAGTTGTAATTATCAAAAATCGTGTATTAATTACTATTGGCGGTTGTTATACCGCCAATAGTCATAAAAATGAAAATAATTTTAGAATTAAAGGTGGGTTCTTCATACAAGAAACGTGTGTCTTATAAAATGAAGTATATTTCTTTTATATTATACGTGTTACAGAACCCTTCGTGTCAACCGAAATTTTCGTTTCTTTTTCATACTTTATCTGAGAAAGCGATGCAAAAAGGTAAATGCAGAGGTTGCGTAACCAAAACTAGGTGCTACGAGAAATGGATATTATGTAAATCAATTCTAGTACCTAGCAATCGGTAACATTATTAATCCCGAATCGATTTTTAAATCCTACAACCTATTAAGTCGTTGACTGCCACGCAGCAGACACAATAGAAAAACTATTGTTCGCGGCTCACCGGTGACCAGGTTGGCGCTCAACGTATTTATAATATATATTTACACCATAATTATTGAAGAATACATAGTTGAAAAAGGTCTCTGACATAATATGTGAGTATTTATAAGTCTTGATTCAGAAATAGACGAAGTCTGAAAGTGACACCGGTGACTGAAAAGTTATGTGGAAATCGGTTCTCATGGTATGGGTATGTTATGCGGAGGAATGAGGAAATGTTGTCAGGAATGTTGTGAGTATGAATGTGGATGGCTATACAAGTAGAGCAAGACCAAAAAAAAACGATGGATGGATTGTGTGAAAGATGATGTGGCTAGAAAGTGACTACCGAGATGACGACTAACGAAGAAAAAGACATGTTGCGCCGCCCCCAAATAAATTGGGATAAGGGCAGGAGAATGATGATGATTTTGAAAGATGTTAAATTACGAGTACTTACCTATAGCTGCATTGAAATAGGGATGTTGACTAGATTTTATTTTTAATCCGTAAGCTAGATTTATAAAAAATATTGGACACGTATTTTTCATTCTTTTACGTAATCCAAAGATTACGCTGATACATTGAGTTGAAATGTGGCATGACGTCACGAGTATGTTGTTTTTATACTTACTTGTGACGTAGCGAGCTACCACGCCCCAACTTTAATGCGTTTTATCTCAGTAGTTTTTTGTTAATGTGATAAAGAAAAAAATACGTGTCTAATATGTTTTTATTATAAGATGGACGGACTAAATACAATTTCTTTTTTTTACCCAAGCATCAAGCAAGGATTTTTATTTATTATTATACCTATAACAATGTACAAAATCAGTAAGCAAGTTTATGATGTCGTACATTATTTCAGTACCTAGGTTAATATAATATTTCGATGTTCGTTTGTTATTAGTACACCGCCCACTACCTACGTTCAAACACGTTTTTAAACATTTTCCTCGTGTATATTTTCCTATTGCAGGTAAAAATAGTGGGTTTATCAAACATGATTTAATATTATGATATATTATCTTAATAAGCAAACAAAGTTTCAGACCGATTTATAAAAATCACAACAAAAAACAATCATAAAATTACCTACCTATACCTACTTAACGACTCAATACATTCCATTTTCTTTGTTCTAATACAAATAGAAAAATTCAAATAAATAAAATAGAAAAACAATGGCTGAATAGCGCGCGTGTTGCGTTGAAGTCTTTTATGGGGGACCTACGTCATCCCTAGAGTTGCCATACTATGCTAGTCATGTACTTTTTTATCAAATATAATCGTATTTGCTATCTGAACGAAGAACATTAGTGTTGATAGTCTAATTAGAGCAATAACAAACAAGTCTGTAAAGTGTTACATAATGTCATATTAAAATAATCGATTAAACTAATTGTAACTAAAAAGTTAATCGATAACGAAATGAGTTTTAAAGAAACACGTTTTTAACTTTAAGTTGTTCAAAATATGTAAAACAAGACGAGGAATTTAACAACCCCTCCACGTCGTAAAAAGTTTTACGAATGCATTTCACGTCGCCAATGCTGAAATTTAGAACTGGTAACGCCATCTAGCTGTACAATTTGAAAACACGTGCGAACAGATGTGTGCTGATTATTGAGAACAGCGCCATCTAGTATACTTTAGAGACACTTTTGACAAGTCAAGTCGCTAAAACTACTTTTTCGTTTATTTCTCCTTCAATTTACATATTTTCTATTTATTTGTAAACTCAAAAATTACTATTAATATTTTTAAGTCTTCTCATAACTCGGAGACAGGAAGTTCACACTGCTTTATACCAAGTTCGTGACAAAAACGGAATTAAGGGCTTAAAATAGTATAACGTAAGCTAGTCCTACCTTAAAATGCTGGTGCGCTGCTTGCTCTTCTGCCTCGTACTTGTGCTTAATGTTCTCGATGCGCATCTGCTTCAGTATGCCGGCCACCTCGATCCTGGTACAGGAAAATAAACTTTAGTCATAGCTCCCAAAAAGTGTATTCAAATTCCATAAGATAGATAAAGTAACTTTAATGTATAGGACCTATTTCTATTAGAGTTAACCAAATAAAGTACGACTCATTCTTTAAAATGAAGATAGGTTTTAACAACCTTCTTTAGGAGTTGATGGCAAAGGTAAAAATTTAATTGATGATGATGATTTTAATTGATTTGATGGCAAAGGTAAAAATTTAATTGATGATGATGATTTTAATTGATTTGATGGCAAAGAAACTCGTACACAATATTACTAAAGTGGCATGTCCCAATAGGGGGGCCACGCCAATCACGGCATCACTAGCGACTTTGACATTAGTTCTGTTATTAAACTTGAATCCTTTTGCACAAACTATTGAGATGATAATATTTTAGTATTTTTAAATTTGATGATTTATTAAAATAATGCTTGTAAGGAACAATCTTCTAATTGAATTCAACGTCCTAACTGCACACAATTTTTCATAGCATAGTGGACTCGAAGCACTTTTTAGGGTTCAGTACATCAGTACCCAAAGGGTAAAACCAGACCCTATTACTATGAATCCACTGTCCACCCGTCCGTCCATCTGTCACCAGGCGCTCTATCTCATGCACTGTGATAGTTAGACAGTTGAAATTTTCAAAGATGAAGTATTTCTTTTGCCGCTATAAGAATAATTACCTACTTAAAAAACAGAATACAATAAAGGTGGCATCAAGTGTGGTGATGTGGATGACATCTTACTTCACTAGTTTTTGTTAGTTTCTAGCTAGGTAGTTAGATTCAAGTTTTCATGGCGGGATTTAACAGAATAACACTACAGCAGCTCTTCTTCTTTTCTTGGGTAAGTAACTGGCCAGTAGCCACCGCAGACTATAGGAAAGATGTACAATTAATTTATAACAATCATTTTACCTAATCCTCATATTCTCCTGCAATCTCCGTAGGGGCCCGAGGTATTCCTGGGACCGTCCTCCACGTACTTCAGCTAGCTGATGGTCCACCTGCTTCACTCTCTCGCAGTACAGCTGTTCACGTAGGACCGAGAACTGACGCTCCAGATTTGCTGGAATAATGAGGAAAGGTTTTAGTAAAAAAATATTTTAATTATATTAGAAGTTAGTTATTTATTATTAGTTCCCACCTAGAGTAAATAGTTAGTTGTATGTAATAATAATATTTTATTGAACTAATATTAATGTTTGTGCTGTAACAATATTCTAAGACATTCACACTCAAACTGAAAGCATTTATCAGTACATATTATAAATCAAAGTCCGCCGCCATGTCTGTCTGTCCATTCGCGATACTCAAAAACGACAGCACCGATTTTCATGATCTTTTCACCAATGGACAGTGTTTTTCAAGGAAGCTTTTAGTATATAATTTATTAAACTGGTGCCCGTATTGCCGATTTTCCATGCAAGCAAAGCCATGGGCATCAGCTAGTTTGAAATAAACCAATTACAGGCACTTCTGACTGATCATAGGGTTGGTCAGTCACAAAGGCAAAGTAAGTTGCCTATTCTTATTAGGTGTGCCTATGTAAAAGAGAAATATCAATCATCATCTGCCTAGCCTTTTCCCAACTATGTTGGGATCGGCTTAATTTTGCAAAAATATTTTTTTGTCATTATTTTTAATTCCATAAACAAACAATTTAAATAGAAACATATGGTACAAAATATTGGTTACATCATTACTGAGATAAATGCACATCAGTAAGTTGCTAGTTCACAGTTAAATTGTTATTAAGACATTTATTAATTTATGAAAAGAATAATTTATTTACAGAAAGCATTACTATCTATATCTAGTAGTAAAAGTAGGTGGTTTATTTACATTTTACAGTCCTGTACTGTTAATTAAATTTAATTTGCTTGCAATATTTTTTTGTAATTATTTTAAATACCATAAACAAACAATTTTTTTTATGTAGCATACAGTCTTGTACCTATAAAAACTATTTTGATAAACCTTTTGCACTTCATAATTGTATAAAAACTATTTTTGATCAACCTTCTGCACTTCATAATGTTTGTGATTTTAAGGGGTAGAGAGAGATATGTTCTGTATTGGTTACTGATATCCTAGCCTAATTAGACAAGTAAATAATTATTGGAATGTGGGTTTATCAATGACAGAGAGTGCCATCGAATGAAGAATATAGATACCACAAAAATGGCAGCTAGGTTATTATTCATTTAGAAGAGAGTTATGGTGCGAATACACAGTACTAAACATGGTGAGTCATAACAACTTTATCTGTTTGAAAATAACAAAAAAAAACAGTGGGTAAGAATATTAGTATATCATGGATATTTGTGATCTACAGTTCCATAATGATATACAACAACAATTCATACTAAGAAATAGTTAAAGAATTTAGAGCTAAGACAATCGGGGTCAATAGACAAAACAAAAACTTTATCTAGTCAGAATGCCAGCCCATCACAATACTCTAGGAAAAAATATTAGTTAAAAGAACTTTTACTAACTGATAAGCAGGTACAACATTCCACGAGATTACTTAACAACCAGATAGCGAATAAAAATAAACAATCATCAACAATTCCGCCAAAAACATTTATGTTTTGTAAACATAACCTCAAAACAAAACAAGGGGCTCAAGGAGTACCAACCTAAGTTATCGAGGCACTCGTTCCGCCGCCTCTCGCACTCGCTCTCGTCCATCTCCGAGGAGTCATCAGAATCTGGCTCATCAGCTTCTTCAGCACTCGAATCCCTGTCTGGCCCTCTCGAGGACCCATTAGAACGTTCGGTATCACCCCCCGACATCTCCCCATCCCCATCACTGTCACCCTCCACTTTCATAGACGGCATTTTAACTGAGACCCAATGATTAGGTGGAATTTTAAACTGTTGAGACGAATAATTATTTACAGTTTGTTGATTTTCGCTCCCTTTAGAAAGTGGAACGTCAGTTGTCACTTGTCAATTAAATTGTCAACGTCAAACTTTGGGTTGCCAACGTAGTAATGACATAAACTACTAAAAGATTTTATTTGGGGGTTTTTTTTTTCTGGACCATGGTAAAGTCTTAGAGCTTAAATGCCTTATAGGTTAAATGCTCTAAGAGTAAAGTGGAACTAGGACAGGAGAATGATGTTATATATCTGGAATATTTGATTTAAAATATAAACCAGATTGGTATGCAACAATTTCCCACTGATAACGGCTCTATGTTGTGTAGGATATAACAGTCCTATCATATCACTCCCATCACTGATATGCCTCTGACTACATAGTCGTGGTTTGAAAATAGTTTATTACTGTATATACTACACATATCAATTCCCAGAAAAACACTACGAATTGAAAACTTACTTTAATTTTAGAAAATTGTAGTGTTGTATTTCTGATTATAATAATTATTATTATTATAATAATATCCTTGGACATTTCACACAGCGCCATATCGCCCCAAGCTAAGCAACCCAACGCTTGTGTTATGGTAACGAGATGGCTGATAGACTACTTATATACATTTTTTTTTGTAAATACATACATATTATAGATAGAAAAACACCCAGACTCGTAACGAATACTTGCAGGTCGTACAAATATTTGTTCCGTGCGGGAATCGAACCCGCGACATAGTGCGCATCAGTCAATTGCTCAACCACTGCGCCAACCGTATCGTCAAAAATGTTAAATTATTCCACAAAAATGTTTTGATTGGTAAAATAGTTAAGTATACCTACCACTACCTAACCCAGTTGTGCCAGTGACAGTTTATTTGATCTAATAAGGTTTATGGAATTAAAATAAACACTAGGGAATTTGGATAGACCGTACTGAGTAAGCCTCGGCGCTTCGTATCATTAGATCCTGGGTTCGAACTCTATATTAGGCGAAAAATAAGGTAAGTAGTGGTATTTTCTGCTAACTTCTAGGCGGCAGCAAGGAGTTTGGTTCACGTTGATCCCTCCTGTGTACTTTGGAAAAAGAGAGGGAAAAGAGTGGACCGTGTTGAAGTCCTCTTTCCTTTACAATTATTGAACTCAAAATTATTTCTCATTGCAAGACCTTTTTTGGTGGTTATTTTAATAATTTTTTGTTTATTGGGTCTGCTCTTGATCTTGGTAGGGCCTGATGGAAAGCGATGGATGAGCGGGCGAGCCCAGAAGATGCCTGTTGCCACTTATGCTTTGAATGCAGACGTGTTTTATGAGGCAGGAATCTCTGACGCTGGCAGAGTTCCACATTTTGGATGTGCGCATGATAAATGTGGACGAGAAACGCCGAGTGCAACACTGGTCGGGATATCAGCCAAGTAAGGGTAGTACCCTACAGTACGTCTGGTATTCTAGCAGAAAAAGGGGAGAGTGAGATCAGGTCGTGGCACTTCTGCGCAAACTTTGGGCTGTAGAAGACCGACCGACAAGCAACTCTGCGCCGATGAGCCAGGCTATAAAACCTAGCCACCAACGCAACGTCTCGTCGCTTAAATAATATATATTGTTAAAAGTACCTCAATATAACCAAAATAAAACAAACATTTTTATCTGATATTAAATTTAATAGGTATTCTATTATTTACAATAAATTGATCACTATTAACATGTTATTTATTTATATCTTTATCATTTCCTCGATTGTTAATAAATTATATACATGGCTATTTATAAATAAAATAATATCAATACTGTGAAGTTCGACAAATCCACAATTTCGTATTATGAGCATGAAAAATACATGGAAAAATTGTTCTTTGATGAAAATTTAAATACCTAAGTACACTCCAAACATTATTCTTGCTCATAATAGTTTAACAATAACTTAAAACACACAGAATTATGAAAAAAGAAAAACAAATTATAGTTTACAAGTTTTAGCACCTCCACAGGTTACAACTGATTTATATTTTATTCAAATACGAAATAACTTACACAACTAATGCTATTACTCGATTGATTTGAAAAAAAAACTTTATATGACACAATGTCTCAAAATCAGTACACATAACATCAAATTAGTGGTAAAGATGAATACCTACAACATACACATAAAATAACATATTTAAAATTGTGATTACGTTAAAAATGAATATTAAATCCACAGTTCATCGTGGCCTTATATATTTGGCACTAAATTATTTGGATGCACATGTCTATCTACATACATAGATATACAAATATTAACGGAACTAATTAATCAGGACATTTTTAACGTTGTTAACGCACTTTAATTTGTATTGCTATGAACAATATCGCAGTGTTTAATCGTAACCAGATAATATTAATACTAATAACTCTAAATCATGTCTTTCAAACTTTGTACCTAGTATAGTAACAGCTGCGAATTTATATAGTTAAGATGCTGTAAATAAATTTATACAATTTTTGTTTAAGATTATTACCAGTATCGCTGGTCACAATCTCTTCATCCTCGAATATTATTCTATGTTATTATTGTCTTGTACAGTTTGAACCGAATTTGTAACTTATTTAAGTACGCCGACATATTAAATAAGGTTCCGCGACTTTATTCGATTAGAAAATAATTTTGTAGTTACTAAATACTTGCCTATAATAATAGATGTAAATTATTAATATTTTCTGGTTACACTAACGGAACCACGTAGCAGCTGTTTATCACACCCAGTTTGCGAATATTCATTCTAATATTATTTTATCTATAGGTACGTTAAATGGGTAAACTTGCCAAAAAGAATTATTTATTGGCCGAAAATATTAATTGAAATAGGTATACTATAAAAAACAGATATGTCATTGTACAGTAGGTAAATTGATTATACGGATATAAAATATTGCTTTTCTACTCACTATCATAGCAGTGTTAGTTTTAATCTGTTTTATTGTAACTATTAACGTCCTACCACCGAGTCATTTCTTTATAGAGAAATCCACAAGAAGACTACAGGAGAAATTTTTCAAAAAATTCTATTTTTTATAACTACGTACCGTATAAATTTGGCATTTTAGAGAAATATTTTATTGTTTTATCATCGTATTTATTAACTATCTATTTTATTTATCGCAAACTATAAATTCCACTGCATTATTGTTGGTGTAATAGTTTAGAATTTTAACAATCTTATTATTTTTAACATGCTTAATATAATTTATTAGGACTGGCAATACATGCGAAATATTTTTATAGTTTTAAAATCACAAATTTTTTGACAACGTCGTTTTATAATTGGAATTAAGTACAAAATTATGCAGGACAGCAAAGAAAAAATAATGAATGTTAATGTTGGACAGTCTTCACAATTGCATAATATTCTTTTATAGATAATAATACTACTAACGGAATGTATTCTTTAATTACTTTGGAATGTATATAGTTTCGTAGTTCAGCAATTATTTCGCAAACATATAATACATTATTAAATTATTAAAACCATAAGGTTTTAAACTGGCAATAATATTTATTCGCCAAATATTTTATCTATTTTTTTAAAAACAAGAAAAGAGTCCATGTACATTTTCATGGCCTTTTATAAATCATAATATCAAGCAATAAATATAATAATAATATGCCTTTATTCAAATAGGGGTATTTCATTTATATTTTATTGGCGCTTAAATACACTCATATTTTTTTTAGGTTCAAAAGTTTGGGGCGTGCGATGCCGAGTCAGTCAGGACAAAACGTTGAAAATATTATCTCGAATTTTTATATATAAATGTCTAAACTACCGAAGGATTTAATGACTGACTCTCGGGGTCATTTATTATAATAACTATTTCTAAATATTATTAAAATAAGAAACAAAGATAACACTAACCTTCCTTCGTTTCTAATTTTAACAAACAAATTACTTAGAAGTTTAAAATGACATAACATCCACGAATAAGGCAGTATATTTAGTTAAAAATTTAAAAAGAATCTCGGTATGGATTTATAAGATAAACTCACTCTTTTATTGTAATCACTATAATTATAATGCATGACACATTTTTAACACCAGAAAGTGATTTTATTGCCAATATTATTTATTTCAAAATGATGAGTCGATCAAGTAATACGGGTAAAAACGTACGAATTTCGTGGCATATCGATTTTTAATTAATACATATTATTTTATTTCTCTCATTTTGATTTTATAACACCACCTCTACACTCATCTTCATAAGTAAATCGCACCTCACTTGTAACACTTATAATATTTTTGAAATAAACCCATAACTTAACTAAGGTGATGTCTGAAACGATTATAATAGTACATTCGTTCTGTAAAATCAACTCGAGTACAATCGAGTTACACTAACGTAAAGATCTCGTATTCTCGCTTTGATTTAAATACTCAATTTCAACTAAACAAGATTTTGGGAACACATTTCTAAATTCTATATTTTCATCTACATCGTTACGACTTGAGAACGAATCTGTCTCTCTACATGCCTCTCTATCGCTACCGAGTACTCTCATATCCGTCTTTTTAAATTTCTTTTTGATGTCGCAAACGTTTAGGAAGTAGAAAAGCAAATGTAAAACCATTTGCGTGATGATATCGAACATCAAGATCAGTTTGGTCATACTGAAGTTCCTGGCGACATGTATGGCGCTGCCGGGCCGGGGCGGCGCGGCGGGCCGGCGCGGGCGCCGCTAGGTGTGCTTGAGCCAGTGCGCCGGCACCCACTGCGGCTCCCGCTCCAAGCTGTTGATCTCGTTCAACAGTTGCTGGTAGGCACGTTGGGTGTCGTTATTTATGATAATCATGTCGAACAAGTGGCCCCATCGCAGTTCCATATCTCGTGCGGTTGCGATTATTTCTTTTAACTCTTCCTCCTGAAAATTACAAAAGTAATAAGTAAAAATATTCATCGAAGCAACAGAAAATTGGGAATTATGAATTCATCTAAACATATCATCCACATCCACGTATACGTTTTATTGTATGGAAACGCAGTTTACAAAAAAATAATTAAAACTGTATACCATATCAATGAATCTGCCACTTAGTTAAGATATCAGTGTTTATAAATTTATGTTTCTTCATGTCAAAAATCTCAACAGGGATTTGATAAAAGCTTTATTCTAAATCTAGCGTGCTGCAACTACCATGGCAAGTGAATTTTGACCTTACCTTGAAAGCCTCTCCATTTCTGATCTTCTTTTGCCTAAGTTTCTCCAAGCTGGGTGGTGCGACGAACACGGTGTAAGGTTTCAGGTCGGAGTTACGGAGGATCTTCAGCGACTGAGGATGTAGATTCAGCACGCAAATCTTCCCTGAGTTCACTACTTCACGTATCGCTTCTAGCGATGTACCTGGATGGTGGAGACAAGAATATAATTTTCTGCACTATCCTTTTTCTTTGCAGATATTTTATGAAAATGATTATCATAGATTTTTGTTAATAGGTACTACGGCCAACTTGGCTTCAGGAAGCTGTACAAAATGAAGGGCAACTCATCTGCTGTAATATTACCATACACAGCATAGGGTAAAAGTATATTGAATTAATGGATTTTGGTTTCTCAAATGACTATACATTTTAAGGATTGTTTTGTTTGCTTACCGTAATAAGCTTTCTCGTACTCTCCGTGTTCGACAAACTTTCTGTTCAGTATGTCTGCCTCGAATTGCGTGCGCGATATGAAGTGGTAGTCCTGGCCGGGCACCTCGTGGTCCTTGCGAGGACGTGACGTGTCTGTAAAGTCAACGATTTGGTTATATTTATGTTGGTAAATAAATAACAATTTAGCCTACATTGTTGTATTGAGAAAAAATATTGTTATGAGTTTTGCGCAGGCGACGGTCTCAACAGCTTATCTGCGACGACGCTAACGACTGTCAAAGATCCACGGACTAACCCTGGTAAGTGTAGTTTACCCTGATGGATCAAACCGTGCGGCTGTTACTACTTAGCTACAAACGTTATTGCGCAGGTGACGGCTTGGATCGAAGTGAGTGGGTTTCAAAACCTCAGGAAAGACGAGTATAATATTATAATAAGTCTATTAAAATAACATTATGTGTCTTACGTGGCACAGCAGCAGCGAATCTCGAACTGTCTTCCATTAACCTCTGCCTCAGTTCATGTCGGCCGATGTTGGGAGGACCGATCAGGACGATGGGCCGCTTGTGTGATGCCCGAGGGTAGTACAGCGCAACTTCTTCGTAAGTCAGGATCTCCTCTTGCTCGTATTCTGGAAGGTTTAATCTCACTAATCTCACTTAAAATGCTATTTTGTGGGATAATTTGGTGAGTTGCATTGACGAGTACTATGATTTCTCGAAACTCATTTTGTCTCTAAAGCTCCCTATCCTATGTAAATCGTATTCCTAATGGAATTAAATTCTACCATTTTAGAATAATTGAAACAATATGGTAACCCTTTTTTTTTTTTTTTTAAGGCTGGGAAATCATCCAATGACTGCTCCCGCTCTGGGTGGAGCGGAAGGGAGTGTCAGACTCTTACTGACTAAAACCCATCCATGTTCCTTCCGTAGCCCTTTATGTTCCGGGGTAGCGGTAACCCTTTCGGACAATCCCGCTTACCCGGCAGGCTTGGCCCTGGGGGGCCCCTTCATAATATGGTAACCCTAAATTGATACATGTTTTTGTACCAAACGTTAAAAGCAGGATGCATCATTTGCACCGAAGAAGCTATCACTACATTCTGAATCTACAGAGCATTTTCTTTATGTTTCTGTTAAAACCTTACTCTATTTTTGCCCAGTACATTACGTGATAGTAGGTAACTCACCATCCCCGCCAGACGTAGAGTACAGCGGGTATCCAGCTTCGCTCGTGGCCTTCTTTCCCTTCTTCTTTCGTGGTGGTTTCTTCGCACAGAGTAGGGTGCCTCCCTTGCGGGGCTTATCTCTGGCTGCTACCTCACCAGCTAGGGTCAGCTTCATTGATTCTCGCCTGAAAGGGGAGAGAAAAAGTGTTAGATGAGTTGTTATGTTGAGGAGGATTGACTAGTCACGAAAAGTTCTATAGTTGTCTGTCAAGTTTAAAATGGACAGAAACTTTTTCTGATCAGGAAGCTAACAGTGCGTTTAATCAGTTTCACGATACACTTCTCTTGTTCTTTGACTTGTGCTTTCCTAAAATCAAGATCAGAATCAATCTAGGGAAAAAATATACGAAATGGATTTCCAAAGGTATTAAAAAATCAACTAAAACCAAAAGGAACTTGCGTTTTAAATACTACTCCTCATCTGACAAAGACAGTAAATTGAAATACTTAAATTATAATAAATTACTTAAAAAATGTATACAAAAAGCACAAAAAATCCATAATACAAATTACATAACTAGGGCTAAAAATAAATGTAAGGCCTCATGGGACTTAATAAAATATAATTCCAATAATAATCAAAATCAGGAATCAAACATTAAGGAGATAGAAACTGAAACTGGACCACTAACAAACCCCATGGACATTGCCAATTATGTAAACGACTATTATATAAATTTGACGAACAACGACTTTGACATTAATTCTAATAATTATGACATTGATCCTATTAATTCTAGTATATTTTTATTGCCCACAAATGATGGCGAAATACAAAAAGTAATAAAATCACTCAGAAATACAAATTCAACAGGTTATGATCAAATACCTACAAAAATAATAAAATACATAAGCCCTATCATTACTCCGGTACTCGTACATCTAATAGACTTATCATTATTCACGGGAGTGTTTCCTGAGAAATTGAAAATGACAGTTATTAAACCAATACATAAAAAAGGTAATAAAAAACTAGTTGATAATTACAGACCGGTAGCCCTATTGCCTATTTTATCGAAAATTTACGAAAAGATCATGCATACGCGATTAATAAATTTTATCGATAAATTTCAAGTCTTGAAACATGAACAGCATGGATTCCAAAAAAAGAAATCGACAACCACAGCGGCATTTCATTTAATTAACCTAGTTACTAAGAATATTGACCAGAAAATCCCGACAACTGTTGTATTTTTTGACATGTCCAAAGCTTTTGACTTTGTATCGCACGAGCTACTATTAAAAAAATGTGATAAATATGGAATACGCGGTAAGGCAAATGCATGGCTAAAAAGTTACCTTACAAACAGATCGCAATTTGTAGAAATTACTGTGGATAAACCAAATCATAATGGTAAACTGAAAGCTAAATCCAAATTAGGCTACAATTGCACAGGCGTTCCACAGGGCAGTATCTTAGGCCCCCCACTTTTTCTGATATACATTCAGTCAAAAAAGTATCGGGAATGGATGATTTGTTTATGGTTCCAAATTAAATTTTTTGTTTTTTTTGTAGTTGTTAGATTGGCACAACTGTTTTCCATTTTGGCGCGGAGTTTGAGTTGCATCTGTTATTTATATTAAATACAGTGCTGGTTTTAGTAATATCATATATAGTGTGTATTGCGAATTTCATAATGGACAAAAATATCGAACAAAGAGTTTGTCTTAAATTTTGCATCGCCAATGGAATTTCGTATTCGGAGTCACTAAAAATGTTACAGAAGGCTTACGGTGAATCGACTTTATCAAAAACTCGTGCTTATGAGTGGTTCAAAGCGTTCAAAAGCGGTCGAGATGTGATGGAAGATTTGCCTCGCTCTGGTAGGCCGTCAACGTCTGCAACTGAAGTTAACATCGCAAAAGTGAAGAAAATATCGCGGTGTTGTGCACTCTGAATTCTTACCGGAAGGTCTAATGGTAAATAAAGAAGAATAATAAATTTGAGCGTTATGCGGCGTTTAAGAGAGCAAATTCGACGAAAAAGGCCAGATTTGTGGAAAGAAAATTCTTGGATTTTGCACCACGACAATGCGCCTTCGCACAAGGCTATCATTGTGAACGAATTTTTGACCAAACACTCAACAAATACCACCCAGTAACCACCATATTCACCAGATGTGGCTCCTGCTGACTTTTTTCTTTTTCCTAAACTCAAATTACCACTTCGTGGCACCCGTTTTCAATCGATAGAAGACATAAAGGAGAATTCGCGGCAAGAACTGAACTCAATTCCGGAAGCAGCGTTTAAAAAATGTTTTGATGAATGGATTATTTGTTGGCGCAAGTGTATCGTTTCTATAGGAGCATACTTTGAAGGTGATAAAATAAATTTGGATGAATAACAGACATTTTGTGTATTATTGATCTTTTCCCGGTACTTTCTTGACAGAGTAGTATATCAATGACCTAGCAGAAGTAACTGATCATCCCTGCATACTCTTTGCAGACGATGTTTCCGTAATTGTCCCTAAAACTAAAGAAAACTATAATGAGGAAATAAATAGTACCGTAAGTAAAGTAATAACTTGGATGGAAAAGAACAACCTAAAACCTAACCTAGATAAAACTAAATATATACAATTTTGTAACAAAAACTGGAATAAACTCGATTTAAACATTACCTATAAAGATAAACAAATACAACAATCGGATTGTATGACTTTTCTGGGTATAGTTCTAGATGAGAGGTGTTCCTGGATTGGTCACATTGATATGATATGTGGAAAACTCAGTAAGTTTGCTTATGTTCTATGGCGTCTATCTAGCCTAACAAGTAGACAAGCCACATTGCAGGCTTATCATGCATATGTTGGTTCAATATTGCGTTATGGTATACTAGTATGGGGAAACTCGGCGCATCTCGGAAGAGCTTTCATTACACAAAAGAGATGTATACGTGCGATTTGTAATGTGGACCCACTAACATCCTGCAAACCACTATTTAAAAAACTTAGAATACTTACACTGACAGGTATCTATATTGAGGAAATATGTAAATTTACCAAATCTCATCCTGAAATGTTCGAAAAACTAGGAGATAAATGCAAATTCAAAACTAGATATCCTGATAGATTAATTATTCATGGAATGAAAACTGAATTGTACAGGCGAAGTTGCTATCCTATGTGTATTCAGATATACAACAAGATTCCTAACCAAATTAAAGAACTTCCAATGGTCCGTTTCAAAAGGGCTTTACACAGATGGTTAATTGAGAATCCCTTCTATAATATACAAGAATTCCTGCAGTTTAAATTTAAATAATCTAACTGTACCAAAAATTTGCATGTCATTATCTTATGATTGAATATGTTAAGCTACTATTATGCTACCATTGTAAGAACTTTTGTAACCATATTTATCGGCAAATAAATCTTTGACTTTGACTTTGACTTTGACACGTATTTTGGGGACATGATTATGGCCATATTGCTTTAAAAATAAAATATTAACGCTCATTTTTATTTTATTAAGTAATGCATATAAATTTGTACGTATATTTCGATATTAAAAGAAATTAAGGCCTTGACATGGAAAAAAAACTTCAGTAGTACCTGTTGTCTTATTGAGGCGAGAAATCTTTAAGACTTTGAACTCCGACATAGAAGTAATACAATATAAAATGCTCAGCAACAATACTTACTGGTGCTGGAACGCCTGGCTGGGTATGAGTCCGGCGAGGGTCTGGTCTTCCTCTCCCTCACGGAATGCTTGCCACCAGTTCGGGTCCTCGCGGCTTATCACGTGAAGGACATCGCCTTTTTGGAAACTTATACCTGTAATACAAAGATATGGTTATAAAAGCTACATCTAAAAAACTATAACAACAACGATAACAAGGGCAACGACTGACAAATTTTATATTATAGATTTACATTATGTTATAATGGAATGGATGAATGGGTACTTATAAGATTAACAAAGGATTTTTATGAATATTGTGGGGTCACTCCAAAAGACTGCCAGTATCTCCTGTCACGATATAAAGCAGAACTACCTTTCCTTTTTTAGTAAGCTCATCATGAATTTCTTTAAACTTCACAAATATAAACCATCATATCCACTGGTAAATGTAATGAGAAAAATGCGCGAGAAGATCGAACTCACGCGAGCTGCCATATTATTCGGAGTTGATGAAGAACCTTTGATAAAATTGGTGAGGCACTAGAAGAAGAAGAACTGCCACTCACCAAGCTCCCGACAGGGTATGTAAACATCATCCTCGGGATCATAATCGAAGTGCGCGCGCACGTGCAGCACGCGGTGCGAGGGCGGCGCGCGTGACGTCACGCGGCGCGGCGCCAGCACGACGCACAGCGTGCCCGACAGCGCGCCCAGCACCTGGCACACCTCGTGCACCGACTTGCCGCGCATCGCCACGCCGTTCACCTCCAGGAGCTGGTGGCAAGAAGGTGAGGGGTTAGCAACTGGACGTAGGTACAGATGAAGCTACCAGGACGGCCCTTGCTCAGCGTCATTACGATGTGCTGTCAAACCACCTCTATAACAAAATAAATAAAGTCTGCGCCATTGCTCCTATGTGCCTAAGTAAATGTAAGGCCGAGGTTTCGAACTGGCTACTAACCCTAAATTATTGTAACACTGAAGATTTACTCCAAATATCGATCCCTAAAACGAAATAGGGTAACGTTCTAGTATATTTATGACTATTAATTACACACACACACGCACACTCACACACACGCGCACTCAAACACACGCACACTCAACACAAGCACACTCACACACACGCAAATTTACACACACGTACTTACAAAGTAGTATATAAACATACAGCCCAATAGTTGCTTTACGAAATAATTAGTTGGTTTTAGTACATAATGATGATTGATTGTGTAACAACTACTGCTACGTTATGTCTAATTGGCAGGCGAGGACGCTGGCACCCTAAACACAAGTTAAATCTTACATTGGGTGCCAGAGTTCATCGAAAACACTTACGCTGTTCTGTTGTTAAAATTTAAGTGTTTTAAGTACAATGTAAAAGTAAAAAATAACTTTTTTTTTTTTAGGTTTGCACTAGCTGGTCCTTCGATACGAACGGGATCTTATTGTCATTATGGTTTGTCATCACAGTAAAGTTATTCTTTGGAGAAATCAGAATGAAGTCTCACTACAAATATTATAAAGCTGAAGAGTTTGTTTGTTTGAACGCGCTAATCACTGGAACTACTGGTTACTGGTCCGAATTGAAAAAATATTTTTGTGTTGGATAGTCCATTTATCGAGGAAGGCTATACGCTATGTAACATCACGCTACGACCAATAGGAGCGGGTGCAACCGCGCGGGAGAAGCTAGTTGGAACCAATCGCGCGTTGCGAAAGGGGGCTAGACGGAATTGAGACCAAAAGTTGTAAAGACACTTTTTTTGGAGAAAAATCTGATGTCTTTTTAACCCATTGAAGGACAGTGAACGAGACACAATAGAAGTTTTATTGTTATTACGTCTATAGGCGTTCACTGTCCCTCAGTGTTAATCAATATTTTTATATTAATTTTTTGATCAGATTTTTTTTTTTATTATAACTTAAAAGAAATATAATTTTATTACAATTCCTTCATTAATCGAAAGGAACATCGTTCTATCCGGGTGTCCCTTGACATCATTCTCTCAAGTTTTTTTTCTATATCTGTGTCGTCTTTAAGAGGGTATTATGACAGGACATTATGACTGTGGACTTACCTCATCTCCTTCATGCAATAGTCCTGACTTCTCTGCCGCTCCGCCTCTCACTATCCTGCCAATAATGACGGCCTCTCCTTCATTTCTTACAGTAGCACCTGTGGAGAGAAAATCATAATGACTGTCACTTCGAACTTTTTGTATTTTACGACTTGTCTTTGATCAGATTCGGTTGAACTTAACGTTTATTATGTGTATGTTACAGTTACCTATGTACAGACGCCAAAACATCAAGCTATACCAAATTGTCATGTTTTCACAATTGAAAATTAACGTTCAAAGAAATTAGACAGATTGGAGTAGCTTGCTGTTCTGGCCTACGTAACTAGGTAGCTGCAGGTTTGTTAATCATGTAAAATTAAATATAGTTTTTGTTTACATTTACCTCCATAATGTTAATGTTTAAGGTCGTATATTCGTATGTGCTTACCAAGTGGTTCGTTAGTCTTCTCGATTTTGATAATTTTAATATGTTCGCTGGGGTCGTCGGGCGAGTGCGCCGTCAGCGCCTTGTCGTTCTCACCCTTGTGATTGAAATTGTTACCAGTCTGGAAAATACAATTATGAAGGACGTTATAGTTAATATACCGAAAAAATAAACAAATAACAAGGTACAATGATTTTTTCTACACCGAGATCAAGAGAGATACAAGTGATATCATAATAAGACACTGGACTATTTTATCGCGAAAGGAAACTCTGCCAAACATGATCAGCTTAGTTATGGAGCATAACAGGGAACGAACCGAGAGTGTCCGCAGTAACTACTATCGAAAAATTAAAAGTTTCGTCGTTGTGGAAAGTTTGAAAAGTTATCGCCGACTACGACGCGCGGTGCTTAATTTCGGATACGCTGCGTTGATTTTTTTGAATACACCTTTAAAAATCGTTCTGATCAATAAAGTGTGGTAGATTTCTTTAATGATTAAAGAAATCTGTAAAATGATTAAAAAACTTGAAATCTGTAATATGAAGTGTAGTAGATTTCTTTAATGATTAAAGAAATCTGTAAAATGATTAAAAAACTTGAAATCTGTAATATGAATCTTCTTAAAATAAATCCCGTAAATAAAACAAACGATCGCATTTGCTATGCTATGTCGGGAATGAAACTTAGTAATAATAATCTTAAACAAAATCTCCTCATCAAAACGTTTTTACAATTTCAACCGAGCGCGAACTTATCAAACTTGTTCTTGGAATGTCCGAATACATAAGTACGGCTTATGAATTTTACATTAAAACAATTTCCTATTTTCTCAGATTCTTTTAGTTGTTTTCTTTGCTCTTTAGTTGTTTCAAAGAAAACTTGAGACTGATATCGTTAAAACACCTGACCAAACTAAAATTGCTTTTATCTATGACAAGTAAAATGTAAGATTAAATTTTAATCTTACATTATCCGATCACCATTTTGGATCGCTATGGAACCATTTAATGGTTCCACAGCAAACCACCACGTCTTAAAGTTCATCCTGCTCATCACAAAGGATCCCATTCGATGATATGGAAATCCAGTAGGTACTTATGACCAAGTATGTTTGAATTAGGTAGGTTCGTCATTCTCACCTTATGCCTCTTGCCCCTCGTAAAGCACGCAGGGTCGAGCAGCGCGGCTGCCTGGTCGTGCGCCTGTATCAGACTCTCAAGCTCCAACCCTCCCAGGATCGATAGCAGTTCAGCCGCTAACGCAGACGACTCACCGCCTGCCGCCGTGTGTGCTCCTAGTACGTCCATGCACTGTTGAGAGAAGTTTGAGAATAAAATTTCGGAAGAAGCAGATTTTGTGCATGTGATCATTGGTCCTTCGAGCCGGATCTTGGCATTGTATTGCTTAGTAAGTTCAAGTTTATTGTAGAGAATAGCCTGCCATTAGAATTTACTGCCAATTACTTGCCTTCTCTTATTATTAATTTCGAGGTTTAAAGATATCTCTGGTCAGTCAGTGTTGGTTCTAACCGTGCTCACTAGGTAGAAGCAGAACTGACTGTACGAGTTGTACAGAGGCCAGCACATCAAGTTACCACAATCTGTCAAATTTCTTTGATAGTATTTCAACTTTATTGCAAAGACTTGACAGAGAGAATTTGACAGTTAGGGATAGCTTGATGTGCTGGCGTCTGTACTTGTATTCAGATTTTACTTAGCATCATGATTAGCGGAAGGTCTTCTCCCTGCAGTGGGACAACACTAGACAAATAATATTATTTTAAATTTACATTACTTGATTGCTCTGGATCAAAAGCCCAGATCCACTTACGTCTTTCAATCGATCAGTAGCGCGGTGTGTATGCGGCGGCGCTAGGCCAGGCCGCTTGTGCCTGACCGCCGTCAGCACGGCAGACCGGGTGGCCAGGGCCGTCCGAAGCGCAGGACATAGCAGCGCCCCCGCCGCGCCCGCCACCCGCGCCGCCAGCGCTGCCTCTCCGCTCGCGCCCAACGCCTTCTGCACGCGGGTGAGCGCTGCGCATACTTCTTGGTAGTCTGGAAATAATGATACGATAATTAGTTGATGTCCCAATGGTTGAGGCCTCGCCTAGGCACCTAACATATACGAGGTGGTGGATTCAAAGCCGGGTAAGGAACTAAAGTGACTTTTTCATTTCGTAATGTGTACTTAACATGACTTTTTCATTTCGTAATGTGTACTTCACATGAACATTATGACAAATTCAAATTAAACCAGCATCGTAATTGACTAATAGGTACCTGCACTATCAATCTCAATCTGAATAATTTTGTAGGATATTGCTAATCCAATGCTTGATATGTTCAATAAAATTGTATGCTCAACAAGGAAACAACGACGCAATGAATGTTGTTGAACTGTAAAAATTAAAACCATTGAAACCCTGAGGTCATGGGGCCCGAGTGCGCAACTCCTTTTTAAGGAAATTTCTCGCCGGTTAGTCAACACTTCACGTGACCAGAGGGCTTTTTTTTATTTTTATTTTTTTAGGCTGGGAAATCATCCAATGACTGCTCCCGCTCTGGGTGGAGTGGAAGGGAGTGTCAGACTCTTACTGACTAAAACCCATCCATGTTCCTTCCGTAGCCCTTTATGTTCCGGGGTAGCGGTAACCCTTTCGGACAATCCCGCTTAGTGACCAGAGGGCTGGATTGTTTTTTGGGCAAAGAATTAGCATTGCCATTCAACGTGGCAATGCTGCCAGTCTTATGGGCACGTTTCCGGATGACAGCAATGCGGATGAGTACTTCGACGCCTAAGTGTCCTTTTAGTTTTTGTATTTATTTGTATACATATAGATAATTAGATAGTCATTTAATTCAAGTATGTAAAAGTTGTTAAAATGTAGAAGCGTAATAATTAAAACCATTGTTACTGAAAGTGTGTTCCGCAATTACCCCGCTGTTCACATTACAATAATTATTGAAAATTGTTCAAAGTAATTCAATGCGATTGGTATTACGGTAATTAAACGATACCTTATCATGTACAAGCCACTTTAATTATTATTCTTGTAATTACATTCATTTGTATGACACACTACAAAGAATCTTAAAAGATATGGTTACCTACTTATACCACTGAATGAGTGATAAATAAGTTATTTATAATATAAACTGTAACTCTATTGGAATGTATAAATTATTAAACATTCAGGTACACTAGGTATAAACAAATTAAATGACTGTCTAACTAACTGTACAAATAAATACAAAAACAAAAGTACACTACGTCGTCAAAATACTCGTTTGCATCGCTGTCATCAGAAAAAGTGCCCAGAAGACTTGCAGCATTGCCAGAACCAAAGAACGAGCCAACCCTCTAACAAGGGCCTGCGGGCGGTGAGTAGTGGGCAGCTCACCGTCCGATCAGGACCAGGCCCGTGCCGGACAGTGCGTGTAAAGACATGTCAGCACTAGGGAAGGGGCCCGTTAGGGCCAAAGCCTGCCGGGTAAGCGGGACTGTCCGAAAGTGTTACCGCTACCCCGGAACATAAAGGGCTAAAGAAGGAACATGGATGAGGTTTAGTCAGTAAGAGTCTGACACTACTCTCCGCTCCACCCAGAGCGGGAGGGCTCATTTGATGATTTCCCATCCACAAAAAAAAACCCTCTAACAAAGATTATCCTTATATTCAAAAATACTAGTAGCAGTGGATATTTCGATGACATAATCTTCACACATAGACTAAAAAAATATAATATTCAATCAAGTCTGCCTGATGTCAAACTGCAAGAGTTCGTTGTCATTTTCCGAAACCTAAAACTTTGTTGCCTAGGATCGCCCGCGACTCATCTACAATCTAGAAAATCTCACTTTAATCAGAACTTTATAAATAAAGAAGTTCAATTTATTTATAGGAACAGATTGTTTGTTTGCCAAGCAACCCTTTCCTACATCCATTATTCCGTTTGACCTTCACGACCTTCACAGACTCCTTAAAGATGTTATCAATATACGGGTGGAAACCGACAGCGACCCTTTGATACACCAACCGATATTGAGTGTTCCTTGTTTGTATAGGTAGGTAGTACTTCGGAGAAGAAAAATACAAACTTTGTGATTGGAATTGATCTTTTGGTACTATACACATAAGTTGACGATTTATTACAAAGTTTTCAGGACATCAGGCTTCGGCTTTCAAAGTTCAAAGGTTCAAAGACAAATTATTATCAGCCTATTTTTTAACTTTTGTTATAAACATGTACAGACGCCAGCACATCAAGCTATCCCTAACTGTCAAATTTTCTCAATTAGCACGTTTAGCGCCAACGCGGTCACCGGTGACCGTGAACAATAGCTTTTCTATTGTGTCTGCTGCGTGGCAGTTAATGACTTAAAAATGAACCTTATGTCTTTGCAATAAAGTTGAAATACTATCAAAGAAATTTGACAGATTGTGGTAACTTGATTTGCTGGCTTCTGTAGGTGATATAATTATAACCAACTAGCTGCTGCCAGCGGCTTCGCCCGCGTTGATGTCGGAAATTGTCCCAAGGGAACGCACTACCGGAATAAAAAGTATCCTATGTGTTAATCCAGGTTATAAACTACCCCTGTGTTAAATTTCGTCCAGATCCGTTCAGCCGTTTGAGCGTGAAAGACGGATAAAAATACAAACTCACACACACACACACTCACAAACTTTCGCCCATTTAATTATAGTGTGATGTAACCGAATTAATTAAAGTATCAATATAGCACCCTAATAGCGTAACACTATCAATAACAATCAGAATGATATTTAAGGATATTGCTAATCCATTGCTTCGTATGTTCGAAACATTCGTTTGCACAACGACATTAATAACGCAATTAATGTGGTTGAACTGTCAAATTGAAAACTATTGCTGTTATAAGTGTATCATGCAATTACCTGGCAGGTACACTCAGTACACTTAAAATAAGACAAAACGGTACCTTTAAAATATTATTAGTAACGGAATTTCATACTAAAACTATCTCAATCCTTGTCTTTTCAAGAACCACGAAATATCTTAGTATCAAAATTCGCAGAGGTAAACAATCGTGACTAAAGCTAACCTTCTAAACTCTAAAACTTAGCTAATATTGTTATAATCAGAGCCTCATCTACGTGATATGAAGCAAGTTTAACCCTTACCATAGCTAAGCGTTCATCAAAGCCTCTAGGGTCAATCAAGGAGCAATGTTTTACGTAAACCCTGAACATAAAGGGTATGTGTTAATATCTGAGAGTAAATTCCCCCGAAAAATACCCGTATTGCAGGTAAGTCTTGAAATACGGGTATTTTTGAAATTCGGGTAACGATGCAGATGTGAAAAAAAACACTTTACTTATAGTACCTACCTAAGTAAAAAGGATAGCATAGGCGTTCGAAAAATAAATTCAAAGTACATATACGAGAATTGTGGTACGCACCGGGATTTGGTACCGGTACTTGTAGGGGAAGTACCGATACTCCTCTGAAACCGGAATCCAGGTACCGAAATGACAAGAACCAATAAGTACCGGTACAGAACCTTGTAATTTTCGGCATTTTTGTATTTTTTACAAGCCCTGCCTGCAAGAATGAGGTAGGTTTTATCAGTTTGACGTAATAAATTCCGAAATAACATCTTGAGTTTTCTAAAGAATTTTCGTTGATAGGTAAGTAGCTGTGTCTTTGTAAGTAAAATATAATTAAAAAAGGAAAATAAACGATTTTCTTACCATAAAAAAGAAGGAACTCTTAAAGATATTTCTTTAGTTATAAAACTCTTGCATGTTTTGTTTTTCACTTTTTTAAACATATTTTATTATTGATCGTTTTATAAGGACATTTCGCAGTGATAGCCTAGTGGTGTGACCGTCGAACTGCGAAGTCCATAGGTCTTGAGTTCAAACCCAATACACCTCTGATTTTACGGATTCAAGTGCGTATTGTATAATTATCACTTGCTTAAAAAGCGGTGAAGGAAAACATCGTGAGGAAACCAGCATGCCTGAGAGATATTTCTTAACAGCATGTGAAGCTAAGTCGGAGGCCCATGGGCAGTACCTATAAAAAACTCTGACACCAGGATACTCACTAACCACACGAAAAGAAGAGAGAGGAAGGACATGGCAAACGTTTCTTCAAGGTTTTTTGCTTTGCCATGAAGAAAGATTTTTTTTCAACATTGACTATAATCCTTTTATCATTTTTTCGGGATGGTCGCCTTGCCCATAAACTAAGTAAGCGTCTTAACTTCTGACCACACACACCGTAAACCTCCATAGTACCTTTATCAGTTCATCAGCAGACTTGGCCCAACTTTAGCTGCCTGTTATAATTTTATCAGCCATCTCGCCGTCCTAGTTTCCAGTTCCCAGTAATGTCGTCCGAACCACGAGCGAACTAGCGACATGTGAACCGGAATTAACGCGACCCCTAGTTCGTACGGGAAAGTGAAAATATAGGCCATCGGGGAAAAATATATCGGGGGATATCGGTATGCGCTTTTTTAGTTGTGCAGGATTTTTCATTTTACTTTTATAGCTGGTAAATTTACCGGTAAAAAGCAAAGGCAAAAACCTCGCCCCCTATTATATGGGACATAAACATAATTCACGAAATGTGGGTGTAACTTGAAATTATCCATAATTTACGAAAGTAGCTCTTATTTACAGACACCCAGGTCCTAAAAAAACCCTCTCCTCATCATTAATTTGTTTGGCAGGTACGTATACCTACTTAAAAAAAAATACTCTTTGCAAAAAAGTTGAATTTATTTTCATTTAACTCCTAAAAAGGGTCTCGTACCTTCACACAAGGGTCGTAAGCTCTAGGGGATTATATCAAGGGAACTTTGAAGCATAACCTTGTAAATTAATAACACCGTTCAGTAAAAACATGGTCTCCCTACCGGATTGTAAAGGTTGAGGTAGTATATCATGGAGGTATTTTGATACATCCCTCTATGAATATATCTGCCTTTTAAAATTCTAGATAAGCCAGTTTATTTTGCAACTGCGATTTTAGAGGCGATTTTATGTCTGAAGTTTGGGAACCTGACAATATCATGCGGTAGGTATTCAAGTTTAATTTAATATGTCTTAGCCGCATGGCATTGGAATAATCCTAGAATAGAATAGGTAAACGATTTTCTCTCTAATAATGTCAAGAGCATGGGTTTCAACAACAGTATTTTCCTTCGCCAATCGTGTTGAAATTATAGCCATTTTGATCGTTATTAAAAAAGCTCAAACTTCGTTGTTTTTATTGATAAAATGGTTTATATAAGTACCAAAGCCCTGGCTTATTACTAAGAATACATTCTCATAATTCAAAGGCGAACCGGTTTCCAAGCGACGGGGAAGTAAAAATATCAGAGCCCCTTAAAAATCCAAAATCTAATACATTTTCATGCAAAGTAATTTCAAGCATCACTGAATTATTTGCTTCACTTGAAATTTCCGCTGATCCGCGGAAAAATTACCGCAAACGGACGTGATACGAAATTTAGATTGGTTGGATTTTTCTGGAATTTCTTTCAGGAACTTCGCCAGTTTTTTATGCGAATTCGGATTTGAATTTGAAAGAGTAGCTGCTTCATGTGCAAAGCACATTGAAGAAATATGCAGTCGGACAGTTCTGTAAAGATCTCACCGTGAATACTTTGGTGAAGTGAGCTGTCGTTCCTCTTAATACTAGGGATTGGCATTATTGACAGCTCACGTTAAACTCACTTGACCTACGTTTTTACGGGATATTTTTACATAATAACACTACAGAACCAATCCGTGTGAGTTTGGTGAAAGAAAAAGAAGTTTGGCACATTAAATAGTTGTGTACATTCAGCATTTTATGAAAAATTACGTTACCCTGATCAGTCTTCAAAAAAAGAACCAAAGCAGCAACAGTCAATAACATAATCTCCGCAACGTTACGGTGTTCGGATTCATAGCCATTGGGAAACATAGGATTTTTTCACTTTGTGTCTGCCATTTAATACTACGTTATGCATCTCCATACTGGCAGTTTATTATAACTGCCAGTATTAAAATAAAGGACCATCAGTTCCAAGATTAAACTCACCGACAACAGCATAAAGCTGCGTGGAATCATCGCTAGCGTCGTCTTCATACGCGTCGTTGACAAAGGCGGTGCCTGACGACGGGGGGTTGGACTCCAAGGCCTGAAGCTTGTGGGACCCTCGCAGCGAAGTGCGCAGGAACTCGTTCTGCGCTGCGATCCTCTCTTCAGCCTCCTTGCGTTGGCGAAGCTGTTCCTGTTGGCAACAGAAAAGGTGAAGTTAGTAAATTGATTGATTTTGCGTAATTTGCTTTAATGGTGAGTTTTGAATGGGTAAGATCATGTCTTATAATACCACTTTATACAATCGATAAGAGGAAACCATCTGTTAATCAATAGTTTTGTACCAATAGAAAACTTTCTAACTTTAACTTGTATTTGGGGCTAAGGGTGTAGCTGAGAATTTTCCAATCTCTATGTCTCTGCAAATTGAATTTCAATTCTATCTCGAGTACTCTCTATTATTCTCTCAGTCTCTCTAAAAACTACATTATAATATCATAATAGAACATTATCCATTAACAGTAACGTGGTAGGTAGAAATATAATTATGAAATACTCCAATCTGATTGGGACTTGGATGTTCGAGCCGTTGGGCTTGAAACACTAGGGCCATGGGGTCCGAGTGCCCACTATGTTTTTGAAAGCGTTGGTCAACTCTTCACGCGGCAAGAAGGTTAGCCTATTTTTGGATCAAAGAATCAGCATTGCCATACCACATGACAAAGCTGTCTGCCTTTTGGGAACTTTTCTTGTTGACAGCGATAATTAAATAATATATATATATACTTGTTTTGTATTTAGGTATCTAAATATTAAGTATGTGCGGAAATATATCCTTAAAATATATTTTTTAAATTATGAAATTCCACAAAAACGGAACATTCACAATTCACAGATACTATGTCCATAGAGTTATACGATATTCAGTTCACAATACCGAACTAACTCAATTTAGTTCACATGTGGTGCCGAATAGTGCTGCAACGGCTTCGATAGTTCACATGGTTAATGCGCCATAGTTAATTGTATGACCCATGACCGATCCCACGGTTACCCCTACATCTAAACACGTGGCCTTATGATACCCGATTACTTTCTCTATAACCTTCTTATATATTGAAAACTGTCATGGCTGTTCACAAAAATTCGTGAGTTGGCCGCCACTATGCCTTGTCGATAGGTCCTTTTGATCGAAGTTTGTAGAATTACCAAAGTTTCTAGACAATTGACAATCACTTTTCGTATTTTTACAACGACGTCCAAGACGATTAACAACAACAACAACTACGTTGGGGTCAGCTTCCAGTCTAACCGGATGCAGCTGAATACCAGTATTTTACATAGACAGACTGTCAATCTGTCTTACACAGGGGTATCGTATTACCTAAGAGTAGCTGTCAGATTTTCGGGCTTCTGACGACTCGTAACGACTGTCAAAGATCCACGAATGACAGGCGGGATCAACGGCTTTACGTGCTTTCCGAGGTATGAAGGTGTCTCTATATGTAAAGATGGTCAACCATCCACGGCCAACCCCGGCAAACGTAGCTTAACCTGATGGATCGACCTGTGCGACTGTTATTATTTAGCCACGAGCTTATCGTGCTATATACATATATATATATAAGGCGTATCTGTTCCAACACTAAATATTTTCAGAGCAACATCTAACGGTGGTAAAAATTCCATAGAAAGGAAAAAAATATCGAAGGGTATATATATAAGCTATATTGTAAATCCAATATATATTTTTGACTTTTCCGTTATTATCGTTAATAGAATGTCACTCTATTTAGGGCCTCTGGATTTTTACACAAGAGACTAAAAATGACTAGATGAGTCAAATGTCCCTGCAAATATTATCGTGATACTCATTTTATAAACATTAAGAGAGACGATAGATACATGGTTATAGACTGATATGAAAACATTGCTCTTGATGGACATGATTCATAAATTACCGCTGTCTTTAACCACTAATGACCTAGGTTTTCATTGGCTTATCTAGTAACTACGTCAACAACAGCGGACGGTTGCATTAACTTCCCGTCCATGACCCTTTTTTTTGAGGGTGGGAAATCATCGAATGACCCCTCCCACTCTGGGTGGAGCGGAAGGCAATGTCAGCCTTACTGACTCTATCCATGTTCCTTCCTTAGCTTTATGTTCCGGGGTAGCGGTAACCCTTTCGGACAATCCCGCTGACATCTATTCCTTATCTAGTCTCTGATCAATAACACTGCGTAAAATGTTCAAATCTTCTTCCGACTAACAACAGGCGAATCAAAAGTAATCATACAACCTCGTGACATTAATTACAATTGAATAGATTCCTAAAACCCAATACTTAATTCCCAATTCTTGCTAGAGCATCTTTCTTTGGCAAATGTTTGCGAAGCATATCAGCACACACACAACCATTTTTCTTCTTTTTTGTGTTAGTATATAATAATTCATTCAATGCACAGCAAGATACATTTTGTCTGACGTCAAAACTTTACATAGATACAGACATGCAGGATGGCCATGTTTACCTCGAATATTAATACCTTATCACATCTACCACTTGTCAATATATCTGTGTCACTCTGTACTGTCCGCCTTAAGCGCGACCCTCCTGTAGAAGCATTTTAGTTCAAGAGAGGGCCGTGTTTACGACGGTTATAATATATCAGCTGTCCTGCATAACATAACATCACTGCATAAGGTCATGCAGCCTTAAAACGTACACCTTGGCCGAGTATGTAACGAGCTGATGTAATGTTTACCTATTTATTATGTTTAAATAAATATTTTCCTTTTGCTTCTGAGCGGCTGATGTTATTTAAAGTATTTTTACGTATTTTAATGATATTTTAATTTCGTAAATGCGAGGTATTGACTCTAATCAATACTGTGATCTACTTTGATTAAAGATCTTCACATCTTCTGAAATTTCAAGAAGTTTTTATTTCTTTAAATCCTTTTTGGCTTCCATTTTATGTTCTCTTTGCATGCAAAGTTACTTAGTCAAACAAGAAGAAAACAGTTAAAGAACATTCACAAAAACATCCTTTATATTCTAATGCTGAGACAATGATTTACCGTAACTGCCTTCCAAAACATTAAGCTCAAACTTAAAACAAAAGACCACTAATTGTTTAGTCAAACGACTGCTTTCAAGTCTGAGAATTTGGTTTTCTGAAACATCTGTCCCAGACTCCGACTTCCAATTTGCTTTTGGTCTAATTTTCGGACCAGCGGCCTGGATTCCTTCACGGTGCATCGCACACTCGTCTGGCTGGCTAGACTGCAAGACTCACTAAACTTTAAGAAACTATTTACTTCAATTTAGGCTAACTTCGTCTGAATGAGATAACTTTACTGTTCTAGCCAAATTACATTCAAGCTCCGTGGTAAACCATGAAGTTTAGATGACAAACTTTACACGAAATCATTCTTAAAACCAAAACTTGAAATTAATACAATGAAACCTGATATAATGAATGCTGATAAAGAAAAAGTTATAAAAGCAGATGTAAAAGCAAAAGAGAGCGTAGGGACGATGTTCCCTAGTAATATGTGGAGGGAAGAATGGATATGGTTGAACCAATAATAAAACCAGGCTATAAAGCGTAAGCTTACGACACTCAAACTCATGAGTGGAGTTGACAATTCAAAATTCCTACACACATGATATAAGTATGGAAATATAATCTAAGTATAGTTTTTTAGCAATAATATGAAAACACAGTTTCTACCGTCACCATTTACTGTGTTTAATGCATGAATTCGTACAAATTCAAACAGAGTATTTTGTTGCGAACAATACGAAAATATTCAAAATTCACGGACCATGACAAACAAAGTACAAACTAACCGATATGGTAACATTTGGTCTGCTAAACGTCGCGTTGTTTAACATACAATGGTGGTCGCAGCATTATGTATGTCGTGTATGTTTGCGTGACGTCAGCGCGTTAACTGATAGCCGTGCTGGACAAACAGATCCGGTCGTGTTATGGGGTCAGGAGATATGAGAGAGAGCAGATTTTCTAATTTTCGAAATTGAGGAAGTTTACGACAAACTACATGAGATAGAAGACAATGAAGAGCCAAAAGATATAAAGAACAAAGTTAAAATTTGAAAGAACAGAAATATTCAACTTCTAGTTATAAATTATAAAAGTAAATCCAATTTCATCCCTCTAGTATTTTATCGTTCGTGGCTTCGTACCAATATTTAAGAAACCGTTAAGTCTACTTATCATGAAAAATCCTAAAACATATTTCGTGCCGTTATCCCAGATAATCTAAGCGGGCCAAGTTATCGAGCTGGCAGTACACTCTGGCTACGGTACGGTCCTATTCTGCCGAAATATTCGCTGAAAATTTAATAAAAAAACACATTCCCTGCTTGCCAAACATTGAGTTATGAACATCAAATCATTTCCTCCAAATTTCTTACTCAATACTTGGTACTAATGTACTTATGTAGGTGCTCCTTTCCTAATTTATTTCCGTCGCCGCGTCGTTTTAATCTAAGAGATTTCCTCTGGTATACTCCGGGAACAAATTGAAGTGTGCTAATAAGCACTCTAATTGCGTAACACAATATCAATCACAATCCATATTATTATGAAAGATTTTGCTAATCCATTGCTACTTGCGTTCAAAAAATTGGTCAGCGTAACAACGTATACACGCAATGAATTTGGTTGAAATGTCAAAATGTAACATAGCTACAGTTAGTGTATTACGCAAGTGACCTTGCTGATCAGAGCAGTGACATAGAATTCATTTTGTGTAAAGCTAAAGATACTTTACTGCTTTTCAAATATCATATTCATGAATGAAAAGATATCCTAGAAGCCCTCAGAAACATTTTCTGTTGATAATTTTTAGGAAAAAATTCATTAATTATAGGAAAAAGGTGGAAACATTAATCTTCAAAGCTTATTGTTTCGTGGAAACGGAAAATGGGAGAATTAAAACCTGATTTTATAGTTATCAGTAGGTAGTTATACCATTTTAATATTGTAGCTGTATACATTGAATCACATTGTCTGTATTCATATTGTTTTAAGTACTATACGCATAAGTAGGATTAAATTTTATGTATATATTGAAACATTGCATGTTTCTAACATAAACTTTCTTGATACAATTCTGTGATTGTTCAAAATAACAGATATTTACGCACAGCGGCCACAGCCTCTGATAAAACAAAATATATTCCGTGTAATTTGCTAACTGTCCGAATCACAAACTCAAAGTTTTAATCACGAAATGGAAACTTCCATTTCGTTTGGGATATTATGTCTATTAGCCTCGAAGCGGGCAGGCCAGTAAATGAGGGGTTAGTGAGAATTATTGGTATGGATGAAGTGAGAATGGCAGTAAATGGAATTAACAAGTGTGAAGCAATGGGTCCGGATAGACTATGAGTTGAATGTGAAGTTATCAAAGGAAGATACAAAGATAGATACCTGATGAACGCTGTAACAGTTCGCTGGTGCCCATTTTTAGAAACAAAATTCCACTCCATCATATTACCAACTATAGAGGAATAAAGTTAATGTCACATAGTATGGAAGTTTTGGTTTTACGCCTGGACCAAAGACTATGGATGGAAAAAGAAGGGAGTGAATAGTAGAGTGATGGTTGACAGGGCAGAATGGAAGAAGAAAACGTGTGGCGACGATACCAAGTATCATAGGAAAAGGTAGCAAGATGATGACTTGCCTCAAACGATGCTGTTACGAAGAGAAATTAACTTTTGGCTATGGCAAGTTTAAAGACAGTTCTTTTAGAAATATTTTCTGCATTAGACGTTTGCGAGGGACGCAAAAATTGATCTATGCTTTTACTATTTGGTGTCCAGTTTCGAGTGTGAGAATTTGGCAAGAATGTACCCATCAATTTTGCCAATAAACAATAATGTTTGCCTATCTTTAGTTTCAGTATTATAACTGTCTTTATCATTAACAATAACATCATTGTTAACACTATCATTTACATTCCCGTACCTACTTTATTTTTAAAATTGATGACTATTTTCTTAACTTTTCTCATATAATTTTTACTCTATATTCATCTTCGTTAAAGATTTCCATTTAATCTACTTCCTTAATAACTGCAAACCCACACCAACACATACAAATCACCTACAGCTTTCTGCGGGGGGAGCCTTTTCATCAAATCTTATCCGTGATATATTATCTTTGCTCTTCGGGTCCCTGATTGTGCAAGAGAGAAAGTCCCCAGTGTCAAGAGAGATTTATCGCTGACAAACTGTAATGGTTGCTTATAAACATCACTTACGATCAAGATATGGAATGGGGCGATTTAATCAATCAATATACATTTCCTTAAAGGTACTGATCCGGAGTTATGAATGGGAGGACATTAATGGCAAGAAAGGGCAGAGATAAATAAAAGACAATAGATATGCCGATCTAAGTGACATCACTTCGTTAGATTTGATGATAAACTAGATACATTTGTTGCTATTTATACAATCTGTAAGTGAATTACTGCAAATTATATGTTTAAGTAGTTTGTTCATAAAAGTTTACTAAATCGATTTCTGTCATTTTTATCCCAAAACAAAATGGTCGAATACCCTAGACTACGCTAGACCTTTATACGTGTTATTTGATTAGTTTTTTTTTTCGATAATAAACGATGTTTGAAACATAATCAAATAAATCCAGTGTACGTATTATGAGTATACTATAATATCCTAGTCAGAACAGGCGCGGCCGTTTCCACAGGGCCGCCACTACTGTCATCCTGTATGTTTATCGTATATATGAAATCATTCACGTAATGTCTATAGAAATCTTTTCTATCTTCAGGACCTAAGGTACAGCATGCTTACCCATAATAAGCTTTGCTACTTAAACCCACCTCCATAACAATAGCCTCCTCCAAATATCAAGCTTATGGACGTCACTGGAAGCCATTACTTCTATTTCCACGACGTTGCGCCGTATACGGGCTGGTTCCGAATATTTGTCGCATTTCGCGCCAAACGGCCCGGACATCACGATGTTTTTACGTTCTTATGGAACCCGGTATGACGTCAGTAAGTAGTATCGTCGGATAAGTGAAGACAGAAGGTACACCACTTACGCCTTCAATGAAGTAAGTCTGGAAAAGAGGGTCTGGATCCCCTTTTCCACCTCAAAAAATTATATGGCACCTCTTCCAGATATTTAAATTATGCGATTAGAGTATGAACTGTCTCATTAGGTATATCAATTCGAACTCTACGAGCGATATTAAAACGTTATAATTAAATCACGGAAGTAGAGTCCACTCGTTGAAACTCCATTTTGGCAGACCATACATCTGTGCCAACACGAACATAAAATACAAACATGCAACTGATGATAAGATGATTCTGCTGCTGTAATGCTTAGAGATTCTAATGAAGCTAGTCCATCATCCAATGACTTTTCCCGCTCTGGGTGGAGCGGAAGGGAGTGTCAGACTCTTACTGACTAAAACCCATCCATGTTCCTTATGTTCCACAGTAGCGGTAACCCTTTTGGACAATCCCGCTAAAAGCTAGTCTCTCTGGTCCTTGCTCATATGTATTCTTAAAGTGGAGTGGCCTTTCTGCACCATTCTATTTGGTGTCATCTGCTAGTACGGGTCTTCTACAAGTTCAGTATCAGCTACTATGGATATTTTTATTGTGCAGTTTGTACAATTTCGTTATTTCTGCCCTGTCAAGAAAAACAGGTGTACCACTTGCTTTTACTACGCTAGTTGTAATAGTGAACAGAAAGTTTTTGCTCTTATAAAAGTCAATTGTCTAAACATATCTCCGTATGCACATTCGTGAACTTTGGTTTTTTTGCTTTTGAATATATAAAGTGGTTCATGTAATTGCATAATATAAACCTGCTCATAGCGCTTCTAAAATTAAAGGTTGTGGTCTGTACTGTAATAATCTGTCTTCAACCTTCTACAGTGCCGACATATCCGTTAACCAAATAAGTATAAATCGTATTCCTAATAGCATCAAATTTAGTGTAGTGGAAGGGCAATCCAAATTCTTAATGAGATTACTCAATTTGCAATGCTAATATTCGAAGAAGGTGCTGGTAAAAATGTTGAATGTTTAAGCTGCGATCATAAAAGCAATTGAATTAGTACGTGTGTTTAATGTTCTCATAAAGTAAACTTGACTTGCGTGAGTGTAAAACCGGGTTTTTTGTTTTACAAAACATAAGTTTTGTGTCACTAATAGGTAAAATTCTGCTAAACCGCCATAAGGAAATACCAAAACGAAAATCTTTGAAGCTAAAAAAAATAGCCTTTTTAATACCAATATATTCAGCTCACACAAGAATTCACCATAACTATAGCACAAAGTAAGAAAATACAACCTAAAATATATCTGGCCTGGAACGCGACTGTCCTGAAGTATGCTGTATGTCCATCCATCCATCCGGAAGAAGACATATCAGTGCAATAGGAGATTTTACATGGTGAAAATGATTTCGTGGGCAATATTTCAAGGGGTCATTGTACTCGTCATTATGAACAACTCAGAAAAAAATCAGCTGTTTCATACATTATGCTTATGTAGGGAACAACTCATTTGTTTTTTTCGCGGTTTCAGATTTGTTTCCATAGTAAAAGTTATTCATAATGATGAGTACAATGTCCCCTTGAAATTTTTCCCATGAATTGAACTTCACCCTGTATATCGAAACATAACACGATAATATGTAAGAGCTTACAATGTTAAATCCATTCCATCTTCACCGTGTCTAGATAAAACCAAGTTAGTCATTATAATGTTACATAGCAATTACAACAATTTGTAGCGACGCTACATTGCTTCGAGTCATTTCAAACTGGATTGTTACTAACATTGCTTAATTTGTTTTTTTTTAGTGTTCGTTCGAAACGTTTAAGACATAGCAAACGTTTTTAATGTCGAGCGTAAAACAGCGGATAAAATGGTTTTTAAAGATGAATTCAAAGAGATGGTAATTCCTACAAATAATGTAAATGGTGAGCAAAAACTAAATGGAAAAGTGACGATTGAAAGGATTCCAAATAGAGTACAAGAGAAAAGGCAAATGTGAATATGAAGGAACAGGAATGGTGGCCCATTAACTGATTCTACATGAGAGCTTTACAACCAACCTCATTCCAAAAATCATAGACAAGAAGAAAACCACAGAGTGCAAGAAGAGGGTATAAGCATTTAAAAAGATAGAAGTAAAGATAGCAGCTTAAGAAAAAACATTATCAAAGTACAGAAACCGGATGAAGAGTGTCCATTTGATATACATTAGTAGTTAGTAACAAGTAACTCAGAAATAATAAGTATCTGGTAGCACTGGTAGCAGTCGAGAATATGGAATTAGGACGCTTAGTACAGTTGTACAGAGGCCAGCAATCTGTCAAATTTTTTTGATAGTTTTTCAACTCTATTACAAAAGCATAAGGTTAATTTTCAAATGGTAAAGTTTGACATTTTAGGATAGCTTGATGTGCTGGCGTCTGCAATAAAGAATCAGTACCATCTCCAGTAATACGTGGGCGTGTAATGAACGGTACACTTCTATCTACCCTTTTTGGGTACACAGGCATGATAGGAATTTTTATTAAACCATCACGTTGCTACTCTCTTTAATATCCTGTTTATCGTACGTGACATTATTACCTGTCAATGTAAGTAATTTTTATTTCAGATGAAATATGATAAAATATTCAATACAGATGCCTTCTCTTATCTTCTCACAAAACTCACATATTCATATCAATGTCGTGTTATCTGTGGATATGTAAATTGTGTGTGAGATGAAACCCAGTATACTTTTACATATTCTATTTGTAGGCAGTCAAATCTTAGAGCATAGGTTAAATGCTCTAAGAGTCAAATGCATTACTGTTATAAGGTTGCAACCAATCATATTTCTTGAATGCGTTGGGAGAAATAATATTTCAATTTGGAATGATCGACAATACTGGCCGAATGGAAATCGAAACTTGAATCTGTGGTAACGTTTTTAATACTTAATGTTGGAATGATTTGAGCGGCTTGTTCGAACGTTTTTAAAATGGCTGAGTGGATGTTATGAGAGTCAATAAATTGGATGAAGAGAGAAGAGACGAAACATTTGATAGGTGAAAATTATATAGTATGGAGAAAGGAATGATAAACTCGATACTGTGTTTATTTATACTTGTATAAATACAATTTAATTCATGGGCGTTATTTTAAGGGGTGATTGTACACATCATTATGAATAACTTTAACTACGAGTACAATTATGAAATCGCGAAAAAAAAAAAAAAACTGCTGTTCCCTACATTTTGCCGAGTTATGCGAGCATAATGTATGGAACAGCTGATTTTTTTCGCGATTTCAGATTGGTTCCCGTAGTAAAAATTAACGATGAGTACTGAGTACGATGAGTGATGGATGAGTAATGGACCCTTAAAATAATGCCCATGAATTCAATTTCACCCTGTATATAGTCCGACTAAATAAATCATTGATATTTAATTTATAGTCAATTTTGAATCTTTTTATACCCTACAGAGCGGAAAAAGCAGTTTCTATTTTAACTCCAAAACTAAAATATCCTTCTTATTTGCCAATACATCATCAATTCATCAATCATAAGCATTATCATGCATTACTTGTAACCACATGTTATTATTACATCGTCACACACTGGGACGCTAAGTGCCTGCCCACGCTCCACTAGCGGCGAGTACTAGCGTCTAGTACTAACATAATATACTGTACGAGTTACATGGCATTACGTGAGAAACGTTTTACGCAATGGAGTTGTTGGAACGTTAGGCCGAGCCCTGCGTCGGGCCCCAAAAGCAACGACGATCGAGGACTTTTCAATAAACCGAGATTTACTATATATAAGAAAGGATACTGTTTTATGAAATTATTGAATAATAATATAAGTGATAGGATTCAGTAAATGTAAAAAGCAGTAGCAACGATTTCGGTAATTTTCAGGCTAAACAAACATAGTGCATTAATTATCATATTTTAAATATTAATTACGGTCAGTCTTTGAACACCAAATCGCTTACACACTTATTAATGAAAGAAAAAGCTGCATTAATATTAGAATTGTATAAAAACAAAAAAAAAAGTTTTAAAAGAAAAAGGCATACATACCCTTAACAATATCTCGAATGACATCACGAGGCCCTTTAGTAAACTCTGCGCCAAGTTATTACAAAGAGTTAATTTTAACTGTATACAAAACCGATCCATGTTGCTTCTACAATTAAATTAAAATGGGAAGTCCCACAAAGTTTATTTTTGTTATATTGAATTATGCTTTTTACATAGAGTGGTGCAACTATGACGCCTACGCGTTGCTGTTCTACATTGTTCCAAATTGAATTACGTACTTGCAAACAAGCTTGTTGCTGACTTACACTGTGACAACTACCTTGAGCAAATGAAAATAATAAAACTAGTAAAGGTTGAAATAAAAGATCCTTTGCTCGGTATTTCGGAAATAAAAAAAAAGTTATTTTCTTTTCTAAGTACTATAGAGCTTAAGGAAAACCTTCTGTTGAACCTGGCTGGTAATAAATGATAGCATTCAAACTTTGAAATTAATAGAATAGTTTGATAGGTTTTATGAAAGAAAATGGTTCTGTCAGTAGCTGTGCTGCTTGACGGATGTATTCCCTAGAGGTAGTGTAATTCATTAACTGTTGCCCGTGTTTGTATTTTATAGGTTAAGAAATCCCTACAACATAACACAAGCTCTACCACAGAGCCCCCTAAGTGTTGGTCCTTCTGACCTTCACAGTACTATGAGTTTTTGGCGATACTTGTTTAGGATGGCTTTTTTGGCTTGTAAGTTACTGTTCTATTTTGCGTTAAAGTTTCCTTTTTAATTTTATTTTACTGATATTATCAAGGTAGGTATTACATCGTTTTTTATTTCTACAGTAGGAACGCGTCTTAAATCTTTGAGCTCGCCTATATTCCTCCAAAAAGTTAGGCAGGGGTGTACCGATAGTATACGCACATTTCGCCAGTTATGTCGAAGTCCCATGTTATAGGAGGCCAGAATATTCAGATTTTTATAAAACACGGAAATTAATATTTTTTTTACATATTTAAGTAATCGCTATCCTCATGGCCCCAAATCGCACGATCACGTACTATTTCAACCAACTTCGCCTAACACTAGCGCACTGGCTCTCGCACTACCCTGCGCTAGCATTAGGTACCAGTGCCAGCAAACAAACCCTGTTTGCATTGATGACTACGTTTACTCTGCAGGTGGCGCCACAGAGGAGATTTAGTTTAGAAGGTCCACTTTTACAGCTTCTTCTTCTTTTCGTGTGGTTAGTGACTAACCTGGTGTCAGAGTTTTTATGCTGCCCATGGGCCTCTGACTTAGCTTCACATGCTGTTAAGATATAACTCTCAGACATGCTGCTTTCCTCACGTTGTTTTCCTTCAGCGATTTTTAAGCAAGTGATAAATATACAATACGCACATGAACCCGTAGAATCAGAGGTGCGTGTCTTGGGTTCGAACTCGAGACCTATGACTTAGCAGTCCGACGGTCATACCACTAGGCTGTCACTGCTGCTGCTTTTACAGCAACACAGTTGGTAAATGATTAGTGAAATTTTGATAGTAGTATTTTAACTCAAAACGTAATTCTGCATGTTACAATGTGTTATGTCGCGTAAATTATAACCAGCTTTAGTAACTTTTGTAAAAGTGGGCTATTAATAGATCCTCATCTGACAGCGCAACCATATTTATTATAAACTCACACAGAATTCTAGATACGATAAAAAAAAATGTTAGAAAGTTACGATCTCTTTAATATTTCACTGAACTGCGAGTTCTCTTCGAGGAATATTTAAAAATAGGTCATCGAAGAGAACCTAGCAAAGAAATTGATTGGTGCTTTTCGTAGAAAAGGCATAGCTACGCTTCATGGAGGTGGACTCAACGGAGCAGCGCAAAAGATTTCAGATGATATTGAATAATACACTTTATATTTCAGTATATGAGGTGCAAAGTTGTACAAACATTGATACACATTTCAAAAGGCAGCTTGGCCGTTCTTCGTTTGAACGTAATGTGGGTTTGTGCGCCGAGTTCTTATATCGACACCAACAGCTGTTCTTCAATTGTTTATGGTGCTCTTAGTGATAAACTCGTTTTGAGGTTTATCTGTAAAACCTTCTTAGTATTCTTGTATAAAAAAATGTCAAGAAATAGCCGTTATTGGTCAAGCGTTGATAGAAATGAATTTAATTTAACGGATAATTCGACTTTATTACATCTTTGTTGGTGATTTTGTCCGCTTTACAGAATGCTAAGGAAATCACGCAAGAAAGTGAAACGCGGAAAGTTTTCGTCATACGAAACTGAATTGCTCGCTTAGGGAAACGAGTTGAAAGGAAAATGGCCTTCAGGGAAATCTGCCGAATCTAATAACACCAACAGAATGATAGAAGACTACTTTTTCTTATATTTTTTGTACATAAAACGATTCTTGATCGTTTCAGTTGTGACTACTATTTATGTAATCTATTATTTGTTCAACCAATCAAAGTTCTCCAAATGATTTTAAACTTTAAAACGTTGACAGTTAATTTCAAAATCGTTGAGAAAATCTATCAAAGAAATTTGACAAGCTTGATGTGCCTCGCAATAATACAGGCGCCAGTGCATCAAGTTGTACGAGTATCAAAGTGTCAAATGTCTCCAAATGATTTTAATCTTTAAAACGTTGTACGTTAAGTTAAGTTAAGTTGACCGAAGACTGACGGTAATCAAATCAACTGGTGGATATAATTAGATGTATATTATTGCTTGAGGCAGTAAATTGTAACAATTATTAGTAATTGAGACTATTAATCTATGAGGCATGTTAAAAATATCCGTTATTTAATTCTGTAACCTTTTTTTATACATATGAAAGAAAATGTGAAAATTGTGTACCTAATCGTCAATTTGAACCAGGATAAAACACAAACTAAGTAGCTTTATACAAAAGTAATTGCTGCAAACAGGGTGAAAATTCCCTGTTGAGTGTGTACGGTAGTGTGTAAAGTAACGCACGCAAAATATTGTGGCTTTGGATGCATGCAACGGCACAGGGATTGTAACATTTAAAACCTTCAATATCTGATATCTCCGTAACCAGAAGGCATGGTCCAATAAAAAAAACATTTTATAGGGAAGAACAAGTGACTCTGTGCTTCATTAACGGTCGTAGGACAGGTGAGGTGTGTGTAGGTAGAAATAGGAAGTGACGAAATAAGCCCCAAGTACACAAGAAGAAGAATGAGAGTTTATTAGGTACACAAACACAGGTTTCAGTTCACACACGCAGTTCTACTTAGTTGAGAAGGAGTGGCAGAAACATAGATTGCGGAAAACAGTACAGTTAAATAGATTTTAAATCCGTAATAAACGCAAAATATGAAGGGAGGACATAACTTTTTCTTAACGTAACATACAGTTTATCTGAAGAGTGAAAGACACTGAAGGGCCCTATAAGCGCAGCAATGAACCTTCGGTTCACTTTTAAGACCGAAGCATTGAATGAATGAGCAACTGGGGAAGCACTTTAGTACCTCCAGGAACTGCAACAAATATTCTCTAAGAAAATACTTCAGGACCTCTTATATCAGTATTATTTCACTAGCTGCCAGCGGTTTCGCCCACATTGATGTCGGTAATTATCTCAAGGGAACGTACTACCGAGATAAACAGTATCCTATGTGTTAATCCAGGTCATAAACCACCTCTGTGCCAAATTCGATCCAGATCCGTCAGCCGCTCGAGCGTGGAGGACGGACAAACATACAAACTAACACACACACTCAGTCACTCACAAACTTTCACCTTTATATTATCAGTGTGATTACTTCAGTGTGAGAATAAGACGGCTTACCCATTCTCACTCTGAAGTAATATTAAAATAATATTTTATACCACTTATAAACTATTGTGGAAAGACAAACGATTAGGCATGAAGGTCTTCCAAGTCGAAACGCTTGCCAAGCGCTTGTGCTAGAGTAGTCACAGTCAAGTATAATCAATCGACTTTGGATTCTTCGTCTCAAAGAACCTGTCTCTCAACTCAGCACTCCCTACCGCCACTGATGCCAATATCCTATTCATCAGTAGTCAATTCAAATAAGAATGTCGCCAATTTCTCTTATTAGTTTGCAAGTAAACAACCTCGCCGGATGTTGTGAGTGACCTTACCTCTTGACCTCAGAGGACCTTGAGTGTCGAAACTCGAGAGGTATACTATTTTCCTCAAATTCGAAGGTTTTGTTGTTCTTCAGATTAATTACAAAAAAAAATGTGATAAATCGTTTGTTTTTTATTTAAAGGAGTGTTTTGCCAATAGGCTTTTTTCTGACTACAGCTGTTCTTTCATAGATAATTTACGTTAGATTTTGGGTAACTGTCACAGTGATCCAAAATCGTTGTTGCATAAAAGTTGCTGTTGGATTGCTATGCTTTATGCTTTTATATTTTCACCTTTTGCAGTGTAGTATTTTTATTTTGGGTGCATTGGCTTCACATATAATCTTATAATTCATGTATACAACATTGTAAAACATTTAAAAGAGTAACGGTGGAGTTTCTTGCCCATGCTTCTCCATACGAAACTACCTTTTGGAAGGGCGACTAGAATCAATTCTATTTCTTGTTCATTTTGACGTTCAAAAGTGCCTTTGTTGTGCCAATTTGAAATAAATGATTTGACTTTGACTATGAGGTGAAACATATGGCACGATGTCAATTTATACATAGTCGAAATGGTAACATTATTATTACGAAAGCTTTTACATGCCTATATGAGTACTTACGTAATGCTACATTATTAAAAGTGTAGGTGGTGGATAATGTTTGATTTTACGCCAACAGACTTGATTGATCCGCACACGAGATTGGGAGGGATGAAAAGAGGGAGGTCTCCGATGTGCAGGGGATTAAAACAATTCGTTTCAGTGTAAGACAATATGAAATTGGCATGTTCTAGAAATAAATATAAAGACATGTGAACTAAGCGCGCGTGGTTGCGGCCTGTGTCCAAGCAGAGGGAAAGATACAGGCTCATTATGATACAGGCTCATTATGATACAGGCTCATTATGATACAGGCTCATTATGATACAGGCTCATTATGATACAGGCTCATTATGATACAGGCTCATTATGATACAGGCTCATTATGATACAGGCTCATTATGATACAGGCTCATTATGATACAGGCTCATTATGATACAGGCTCATTATGATACAGGCTCATTATGATACAGGCTCATTATGATACAGGCTCATTATGATACAGGCTCATTATGATACAGGCTCATTATGATACAGGCTCATTATGATACAGGCTCATTATGCATGCTTCTTCTTCTTCTTTTCGTGTGGTGAGTAACTAACCTGGTGTCATAGTTTTTAAGTTGCCCATGGGCTTCTGACTTAGCTTCACATGCTGTTGAGAAATATCTCTCAGACATGCTGGTTTCCTCACGATGTTTCCCTTCATCGATTTTTAAGCAAGTGATGATTATACAATACGCACATGAATCCGTAAAATCAGAGGTGCATGCCTTGGGTTCGAACTCGAGGCCTATGACTTGGCAGTCCGACGGTCACACCACTAGGCTATCACTGTTACTGCTGCTTTTAAGCATGCTAATAAAACGTAATTTGTGATTTTAAATCAATGGGGACTGAAACTGAAACGCTCATTTGAATTCTCTCCAATACGTTTCATGTTATAGATAAACTACGATAACATGGCGCGCCCCTCCAGATTACTGTTACAATATTTGTAGTCATATCCTTACGAAAGGGTTTGTATGTAGTTGTAATTATTTGTCTTCAGTAGCAGGCCAGCAGCAATTGCATGTCTATGCGTTGTGAGTCTTGGTGCGCTTTGTAATTACTTTTACTAATTCTTTCAAACGTTTTAAATTTTGGAGAAGCGCGCCATGTTATCGTAAATAATAATAATAATATCCTTGGACATTTCACACAACGCCATATCGTCCCAAGCTAAGCAACCTAATGCTTGTGTTATGGTAACGAGATGGCTGATAAACTACTTATATATATATTTTTTTTGTAAATACATACATATTATAGATAGAAAAACACCCAGACTCGTAACAAATACTTGCAGGTCGTACAAATATTTGTTCCGTGCGGGAATCGAACCCGCGACATAGAAATAAACTACAAATGCTTTAAAAGGTGGAAATTCCTCTAAAACATCCGTTACCAATATTTTGACAACAAACCACGTTTACCTACAACCTTTAACCATAATCGTAGCTCAAAGCACAACAAAGCTAGCCGGCTAGCTAAGTCCGGTTTAGATCCGGCAGTGCTGGGAGCTATACAATTCATATAACGATTCACGTTTCGCCGGAGCCGGCCCGGATATCAACCGTTCCGATTGTAAACACTTATGTGCTCACTGACCGGGGATAAATTACAACATGGATAAATGTTTATTGCATTATTTGCTTAATTCCCATTTTCTCTCTTTTATCAAAGTCGCATGGAGGGGGCATAACGCGTTTTCGTTACGTGACGATCTCTACCAGTCAACTCCTACCGCAAGCCATAAAAGCTTTATTATAGTAGCTAGCGAAACTCCACAGTCATAATGGGTGTATCTCAAAGCGATAAAACAAAAACAAATATGTTTTTGACCGCAGGTAGTATAGAAACTAGAATTACGTAAATATTTTACTTCATTTTATCGTGTTTAGATGTGGATACTCATAACGTCTCCAAAGTTTCGCTAGCTAACTTAGTTTGACCCTGTATGTGTATATAAGTTATTAAATTATTGCCAGAAACTGCTACAAATTCTCGATCTTTAAAGAAATAAATTTTCTCGGATATGTTTTTGAATTTCAAGTTTGAGTGTTTTGTTGCATTTCTGTAAAGAAAAGCAAAATAATGCAGTTTCTAAGAACAGTACCTCTGACTATTAAAACACAATTGCAAACCACATCTATTGAAGAATACCTCATTCGTACTGATTGTCCTAATGAAACAACTGATAAATCAACTCAAGCAATGTAAATAAAATGTATAGAATCAAGAGAAACTCTCTCAGTTGAAAGTAAACATAAACAACAATATACTCACAGAGTAGGCCTTTATTCTTTCTGGGTCGACATCGTGCTGCGAGCGAGCCTGCGCTCGCGGCGATGACGACACCATGATCTATGGATCACGATCTATACGCTCGAGTAACGGTTTATCCGAATTTGAACGTTGATATCACATTGCACTTTTAGATATATTTTTTGGTTGTTGGTAGCACTGTCGAACACTATGTTTCATTTGTTAGATTTCTAGAGAAGAAAAATAAATAAATATGTTTTCAAACTTTTATATTTGTGTGTTTTGTGACAAACTCGTTGGTTTTAGCGTTTGTATGTGATAATCCGTTCATTGGGTATTACGTAAATAGTATTGACAAGAATTTTATTTTTTATAAAATAACTCAATTTCATGTCTAAAAATTAAGTTGTAAAGTATGTACAAGTAAAAATAAAGTATTAACTTTAATATTATTAAATGAAAAATAATATATTACAATATTTATATAGGTATGGTACTGTCGAGGCTAAGTAAAACCTTATGTTGAACATGGCTGGTAAATAACTGACAGCAGAAAATATATTAATAGAATAGTTTGAGAGGTTTTTATAAAAGAAAGAGGAGTCTGTCACTAGCCGTGTGGCTTGACGCATGTATTCGGTACAAAGCAATAAAATTGATTATTCGTTGTCCGTGTGTTTGTATTTTAAAGCATAGGAAATCCCTACAACACACACAACACAAGCTTTACCACTGAGCCCCCTCAGTGAAGGACCCCAAGTCTTCACAGTACTTTCATATTTTGTAATGTATTATTTTATCTCAGATGTTTAATGCCGATATAACAGGGTGCATTGCTTGTTACATCATTTTAATAATAACCTACGATATCTTGATAAATATAAAAACAAACACATAATTGCTCTTTATTGAGTATTTCTGTTAGTTTTCGACTTGCGTCACAAGCGTGATAGATGAGCATAGTAACGTAATTATGCTGTAACGAGCGCAAATAGTTGAGCATTACGTTATGCAGCACGCACTGGTAAACATTGTGTACTTGTATTTACGAGCGCACGGTGGGCCGTGCTATTGGTAAAACAATCGGTAAAAGATTGTTAACTAAATTTAATTACGTATTTTGCCGTACGGTACCCAGTGCCTAGTGGGGCACAATTACCTAACGTTTAATGGAGCAAGCTCAGTTGCCATTTTAAGAATTTACCGTAAGACTAGTATTATTTTAATTTACATTAATCTATACTAATACTTATAGAGACCGTGTACGGTATGTGCGTTTGTAACGAATAAACTCAAAAACTACGTAACAGATCTGGATGAAACTTGGCACAAAGATAGATTATAGTCTGGAATAGCATATACGCTACTTTTTATCTCTTTTCCTATCTGTAAGTCTGTCCAAAGTCGTACTGCACTTGCGCGACGACACTATCGGGCCCAAAGCGCAGTAATGTATAATAAAATAAACAAAAAACTCTCAATTTATAATCTAACCCTACTTAAAGTCAACCACAGTCTTAAGCCATGGCTACTGTCTTTGAACTATGACGAAACAGAGAAGATTATTATATCTATTTCGTAACATTAAAACTCCTCCTGATCCATCATTGACACACAAGTACATACACACACACACACTTTCAAAAACACACAAACACATACACACACACGTTCGTTCACACTGAGACACAAACATACACACCAACACTCACAAATTCAATACAGGCTTCTTCCATCCGTTTTTTTCTTATTTTTTGTTTGTTGTTACCATATTCTATTCTTTTTTTATTATTGTTAATCTTTTTGCATAAGATTCTGTAATATCTCCTACTGGGAGAGGGCACTGGCTCTTGTAACACAGGTCTACCGCCTAGCACAGGAGTCAGGGACTTCACACTATTTTGTAACCACTCTTGTGTAATAAAGATTATTAAAGAAAGATTATTAAAGATCTCGGAAAAATGTACGGTTCCCGTGGGATAATTTCCTACCTACACGCGGGCGAAGCCGCTGGCAAAAGCTAGTTGCTATTAAATGTGGGTTTCTACTAAAAGTTATACTGGAAATATCAGCTTGAGGCCCAGAAATTTTGGTTCCAGCCACAATGCAACTAACATTCACCACACTGAACTGTAAATGTCAAATTCAAAAAGAGAATGCTCCTAACGCGTCCCGCGTGCTGTTAACTTGTTCTAAGTTTAAAACACTTCAGAAATATCAAGTATATACCTGCTCGTAGTAAAAGTAGCACTCCAAATGTTACGATAAGAGTTCCAAGGTCAGAAATCGATTATGAAACAATTCGATACGGTGAATTTAATCGATAATATGGATGTAGCGGCAAACTGTTTGGTTGTCTGTGGTATTCGAATGGTTTTTTGAAAGTGGAATATTGTTGGTGTTGCATTATAGTCATGAGAATTGGTATAAATACCACATTTTTAATGCTATCGATTGAATTTATCTTTCAGATAAACAAAAGAGAGTTTACCGAAAAAACTGACACGAAAATTCTTTTTTTTTGGGTAAGTCATGACTTTATTTTGAGAAGTTATGTAAACAAACGACTGTCTACTATTTACAAAAGACTTAACTTTATTTGACTGCGATACTACTGCAATGTTACCTAGGTACTGTAAATGATAAAACTGATCTTATAACATTTAACAATAACAGTGCGAAATCTTCAATGGAAATCATCAAATGACCCTCGCTCTGGATGGAGCAGAAGAGAGTATCTATTTTGTAAAACATCGCAGTCTAAGGACTGATGTCACCAATTAAACTTTACGCGATCAGCACGTTAAACCCGTTCAAGGGCTGTCAGTGTCATTATTTTCTGTGGAATATTAACACTTGTCAAAATCAGCCTCTTTTAAAAATTGGATATTTGAATACAGTCATCATAATATCTACATAAGCAGGTAAGTAGTACAATTTTTTTTTCTCAAAAACAAGCAGTATTTCAAAACCACAGCTGTTAAAAAGTGGAAACAAACATGTACAAAAATATAAGGTAACTTTGTATGAATATTTAAAAAGATAGCTCTAAAGTACTTTATTTAAAAAAAAAACTAATTACGTTGAACGATATTTCACAGCAAGAGCTCAAAAGTAGAGAAATGTTACACGCACTGCTTCAAAATCTAGGTTAAAAGGTTTGCTGGGTGTAGTTGATATGAATCGGTATTTCCGCTTACATTCAGCTTCTTTTAATAAACCTAAAGCTGAACATATTATTATAGGTTTTAAAGGGTGTATAAATAAAGTATGATAACATGTCCCGCCCCTCCAAAACTCAAACCGTTTGGAAGTATTTGTGAAAGTGAAGAAGAGAGAGAGAGAGAGAAGACAAGATAGAGATTAGAAAGAGAGAAGGCGGAAAGAAGGGAGAGAGTGTGAGAAGTGTGTTTATAAAACGCCACCAAGTCTCATAACGCGTGTTGCTGCCAGCCTGCTACTGAAGACGACTCACAACTACATACAAACTTTTCATAAGGATGTGACAACAAACATTGAAACAGTAATGTGGAGGGGCGCGCCATATTATCGTAGTTTATTTCTATAAGACTATGTAATACGTACTCGTAGCACGAACACGACAAAGGTCGAATTTTCCTAAGATGCGCGTAACATCTTGAGATCTCCAAGATTCCTTTACCACCTAACGGACAAAGAATGTAGACTTGAAAGATTCTAGATAACACTGTAAGCTGTATTCTGTTAGGAAAATTAAAAGAAAAGATTTACATCAAATAGCAGCTGCGCAAAATAAAAAAATCTAGAAATTCTCAGTCGATGTTAATACCAAAACAATCTCTTGAATAAAAATTGCTAAAGTACAAAAATGTTTGCATATCTTTTATATTTGTGTACACAAACATGTCTTCCCGAATTTCAGAATACTTCAGTTTCAGCTGTATGCAAGTCGGAAGCTCCGATTGGCTACTCAAATGCTATTGCACGGAGAATGTGACTCGATGTTACGTCTCGTCGCTTAGGAAATCAAATAAAGAAGTTTTGAAGTCGCTCCGAGAGACAGTGACGTAATACGCCGAGTGTTTTGTATTTGAATATTTATTTATCACCACATAGTATAAAACAAAGTCGCTTTCTCTGTCCCTATATCCCTATGTATGCTAAAATTTTTAAAACTACGCACCGGATTTTGATGCGGTTTTTTTAATAGATAGAGTGATTCAAGAGGAAGGTTTATGTGTATAATTTGTCGACATATTATGCGGGCGAAGCCGCGGGCGGAAGCTAGTTTCGAATAAATTACAGTCTTGTTGGTCTAGGGGTCGCAACTGCTACAGGTGAGTATGAGGTCTTGGGTTCGATTCCAAGCTAATAGAAAAGTATGAAAGAAAAAGACACGTTGCGCCGACCGCAAATAAATTGGGATATGCGCAGGAGATATTATAATGCATTTTTTTTGAGGGTGGGAAGTCGTCCAATGACTTTTCCCGCTCTGGGTGGAGCGGAAGGAAGTGTCAGACTCTTACTGACTAAAACCCACCCATTTTCCTTTCTTAGCCCTTTATGTTCCGGGGTAGCGGTAACCCTTTCGGACAATCCCGCTTACCATATTATTATGCATGAGAAATGGATGATGTTTGAGAGTAAGGTGTGAGACATTCAAGTGATGATCATGAAACCAAACCGTACAACGTAGAGTAGATAATTCATGACTGTTACTCATTTGTGACGGTATACACAGTATGAGCAGCAGCAAAAGTCAATTAATTCTGCTACTTTTACACATTACCTAAAACTTAGATTTTATCTAAATATGTTATGCAATAATTAATTTTCAAAACACTCGACTTTTTTTGCTTGCTCTTCCTTGCCTTCTATAAAAGATGACAAAATAAATAAAATGTTTAGAAGCACCTTTGTTTCCATTCAATGAGAAACTTAAAACTTTTAGTCCCACTACACTGAACAATTCAAATAATTATCATGGAGATACTGCAGTAAAACTCGTGAGGAAACAATTTAAAGACTCCACTTTTGAACTTCATTCTTCTCGAAATGAGACGTAATTAAATAAATGGTTATACCTTTAAAATACATTGCACGAAGATATGCGCAATTCTTATTACTACGAAGGAGTTTATTTCAGTTGAAAAAGTTAAAGACTTTACTGAAATTTTGTTTGTTTTGCGTCTTAATTGTAAATTACTTAGTGATTTTGGTAAAGTTACAAGTTCTGGAATCAGTGAGTTACAATTGGGTACACATAACAATGTGCTACGTATTCTAAATGAGAAAGGAAAGATCATACAAGTTGACCTAACAGTTTTAAGGGAAATCGTAGTGATATCCCAGAGCAGTGGTCGCCCAGTAGTATACAGGGTGGAATTTTGTAATGCCACCTGGAGGGAAAGTACTCTTAATACTGTAAATAAAACATTTTACTCGAAGAAAACATTCCTTTATTTTTGAATAGAAAGAAAACTGCATTCAAAGATTGAGAGAGAGATCACCCTGTATGCCCCGACTTAAGATAGTAGCGAATGAGTTCGAACCCAAGCAGGCGCTTTACTTTGTGTCTTTAATTTCTTCACCACTGCTCTCAAAGTGGTGAAGGAAAACATCGTGAGGAAACCGGCATGTCTCAGTACCAAAAATTCGAAGATATGTGACATCCACCAACCCGCAATGGAGCCGCGTGGTGGTTTATTTATTTATCCTTTATATATATATTTTTTTTCCTTTTTTTTATAGCCCACTCCCTCTCACAGAGGCATGTGTCCCAGCAGTGGGAACATTATTGGCTGATGATAAAGTTAAATCCTAAGCCAAGGCATGCACCTCTGATTTTACAGATTCATGTGCGTATTGTATAATTATCACTTGCTTAAAAATCGGTGAAGGAAAACATCGTCAGGAAACCAGCATGTCTTAGTGATATTTCTTAACAGCATGTGAAGCTAAGTCAGAGGCCCATGGGCAGCTGTAAATCTCTGACACCAGGTTAGTCACTAACCACACGAAACGAAGAAGAAGAACAGACATAGACGGAGGTTCTTAAAAGGCTTTCTATACTTGGTTCCTCTTTATGATTATGCGATTTCAAACCAGAAATTGGCAGCCTTACCTTATTACCCTCAATGGCCCCAATATTCTTAAGAATCGAACTCCATAATTAAATAGCAGAATGAATATTCGAATTTATCTTAGGATCTCAAGGTTGGGCAGATGAACCGTGAAATTAAACGTCTCGAGAAACCCAAACACTCCTTCCTATAGGCACTGCGCATGCGTGCACCCAATTCATTCATTACTTACAATTAATATAAATGTTAGCAAGTTTCCCTGCCTTGCTCGGGGACATTTTATCATGCTCCAATTTCCGGTATCCGGTATAGTTGTCACCCCTAATTAAAAGTGGGAGGAAATTAATATTTGCGAGAAAATTCTGGAAGCGAACTTTTTATATTGACTGTTTCGTTTATTTGGAAATGGAATGCGTTTCGGGAAATGTCAATTCGTGTTTAAGATAACGAGACTGAAAAACTTTTAGGAATTGGCAATACAAGATTTGAACAAGGTTACAATAATTAAGAAGAATTAACTTAGTATTACTTATAGTTAAGCTGCTTTCTAACCCATGAATATGAATCAAAAACTGTTTTCAAAGACCTATGAAAATCCGCTTAACCCCCTACGGATCATAAGCATAATTTTATGCCCCAAACATACATCCCAGAACCCAGGTTAAAGGGTTAAGGGCTTAAAGATAACACTCCAAATGCCAAAAGTCATGACATTACAAAGGGATGGGAACACCAAGTTATTTTTAGTGCTCCCTATTTCCACAAATGTTATAGAAGGTAGGCACACACTGCGACATATTAAGCTATACATACATTGCCAGTATAGAATGAACTCGCATTCATACTCAAACTGTATGCTACCTTTTCACACCATAATGGCTGAATAGATGCTCATGAAATTTGTTACACGGAACAGCATGTACAGTCCGCAGCATTTTGAACTTAACCTTCAAAGTTTTAAGGTTTTAAATCGTTTGGAGAAATATGACAGTTTGGTATAACTTGATGCTTTGGCGACCGTACCAGAAAGATGTGGTCATCTTCAATAGTACAGTATAACCATGAAACAAAACATCTTGCTCCATGGGACGAAACTGACCATACAGAACTTGTATACTCGACCCGAATGAACCGAGTGATTCGTTTTTCGCGATTACGATAGTGCAAGTAAACATCATGTTTCTAATACATGCTGTATAACTATTGATTTAATGAAACTCATATACATAGTGTTCTACATATGTTTATCTATCAGTGTGCGAGGGGGCTACAAAATGAAGAATGCGAAGCGATGTTATCGAAAGATAGCGATTATATCACACTATCTAGTATCTCGTATCGATCGACTCCGCTCTAAATATTCTTGCTAGAATACCGCTGATCTGTTCATATATATATAGGTTAGTATGTATATATTCTAACAAACAATTGACAATCGATTTTAAAAGCTAATTTTGAACGCTATTTTGGTTGCCTCTGAACTAAACGGCGATCTATCGAACCAACATAAAAGGCTGAAAGCACCTCATAACAATCAACAAATTGTATGTGAGTATCCCTTCGAACGATCACCTTTATAACCCATTAACCTTATTGAATCCTATTCCACAAAGAGATACACCACTATTCATTATATCCATCCATTCATTTATTAAGGAAAACAATGTGTGAAGCCCACTGGTAAAAATTATTACGTAAAAGTAGAAAAAAACATATTTTTTATCTATAATTTTTCCGAACTCACGTTGTTGACAGAAAAATGTAACATGCTGATGTCCCAAAAAAATGTAAAAACATGAAAAGATACGCACGAGTGGACATTTCTATTGAATTTCAGGAAATTCGCGACACTCATTCTGTTGTAGAAAATTACAGAAATACCTACCGATTCCAATTGAGTGGACGTGACTGTCAGATTTGACAGTTCTATGTAAAAAAAAAAATCTGTGATATCTATGTTCGAGCCGTTTGGAGTTGAAACACTAGGGCCATGGGGTCCGAGTGCACACTATGTTTTTCGAGACATCGCCAAGCGGTTGATCGACTCTTCACGTGACCGGAGGGCTGGCCTATTTTTTGGTTAAAGAATCAGCATTGCCATACAACGCGGCAATGCTGCCAGCCTTTTGGAAACTTTTTCTGTTGACAGCGATGTAGACGAATTTTTTGACGCTCTTTGATTATATCCATATTATTATGATTATTTAGCTTTTAAATGTAAATATGATTAGATTAACCTTTTTCAATAAAGAAAATCTATGATAAATATTTGAGTCATCCTAAAATACTTGATCATAATTAAACATAATAATAATAATTATGTCTCTACAGCCTGACCAGTGATTGCAATATTCAGAATAACCGCAACTTGTCAAATTCAGAATTTCGCATCAAATTTTCTGACAATGGTTTAATGTATACTGCGTGTGATTAATTGAATTACTAATCACTTTGTCAAATACTGGAATAAATACTAAATCAATTAGGTTTTGCAGTAAATTAATGAAAACCTACTGAAATGTTTATTTAAGGACTATGTAATGTGTAGGTTATGTTTATGAGTCGGTAGTTGTAAAAACAACATAACTTCACGCTTTGTTTAGGCAAAGGATTAGGCAGAAGTGTACCCATTAGGTACATCTACATTTTGTCAGTTATGTTTGACTTTCAGGTAAAAGAGGACGAGTCAACTGCTATCAACCGGGCACAGATCCAGATTTCAGGCTGCTACTGAGAAATTCTTGATGGAAAAAAAACAATAACATTATTGCCGACCCTGGAATCGAATCGCACCACTCAACAATAGCGCTTGCTACCACTAAAGCAGTGATAGCTTAGTAGTGACCGTCGGACTGCCAAGTCATAGGTCTCGAGTTCGAACCCAAGGCACGCACCTCTGATTTTTCGGATTCATGTGCGTATTGTATAATTATCACTTGCTTAAAAATAGGTGAAGCCAAACATCATGAGGAAACCAGCATGTCTGAGAGATATTTCTCAACAGCATGTGAAGCTAAGTCAGAGGCCCATGGGCAGCATAAAAACTCTGACACCAGGGTAGTCACTTACCACACGAAAAGAAGAAGACCGCTAAAAACTGTAGGCTAGTAGGGTGGGTAGGGTTTCTGGTACATTGAAAAACAATAAATAATGTCAATAATTATCGGTCTGCATTCTAACACATAATACATATTACGCCAGTATTTCCCAAAGGATTAGGCAGGGGTGTATGTACCTACACCCACATTTAACCTATTTAATGTTCGTCTATTAGAAGCCGTTTGCTTAAAAGAGCTCAGCGATTCATACGGTTATATTTTAATGTCGTTCCGAGAGAATTTTTTTAATGAACCTATGGGGTTCATGCGACATTTGAGGGGTTAAAACAAATAATCAATAAAATATGCACAGACGTAGCCAAGACTATGTTATGTTCTTTTGGTGTATTATATTTATGTTTTTTTTTAATGTTGAGGATAACTTAAAACGTTTTTTTGATGAACCAAAAACTTTTTTCCAAATGCGACCTACTTTAAAAACACGGTTTGTTGTAGAAGCAAAACAGTGTTATATTTTTTTTTCAGTTTCCTTATTCCTAAAGTAAGACGCAAGATAAATCACGTGATTTGGTTAGGTCTTGAACTTTGATATTTCATAAACTGAGAGAGAGACAAGAAACTGGTGACACAATTATAACAAAGATGTCGAACTAACAATAGTTATTGTCATGGCCGTTTCAATTCAATACAAGAATAATTGGTATTGTTCTAAAAAAAAATTAATAAGTATATCCAGTGTGTTAGGTTAAACGAGAGACATACTTTTAGGTTGTATAGTACTCATGAAAATCAACAACATTGTCAACGGGACAAACTCTGAAATATGCAAAAAAAAAAATCTGCTGTTCCATAAATTTTGACGAATTATGCGAACATAAATGTACTGCAGCTGAATTTTTTTCCTGAATTGTGGTACATATAGTTATAGTTCCATAGTAAAAGTTGTTGATTTTCATGAGTATAGTAACCACTGAAAGTATGTCCCTCGTTTAACCTAACACACTGTATAGGTAATGAATTCTTTAAATGTACAAGATTTATTCGTAACTGTTTTTCTTTGTTGTTTAACATGGTATATGTTTTACATCATTTCATAACAGTAATAATTAATATTATCTATTTTCAGGTGAGGGGCTTCTGGCTAAGTTATAACAGCCAAAATGTCGTTCGATCAGGTTGAACTATGCTTGCTGCGGTTGGTCCGTGGATGGGTACCAACCGTCTCGGAAATCACGTTATGCCTTTGGCCCCGGCTGTCACTCGTGGACCTTTGACAGCTGTTACGTAAGGGTCGTCAGAAGCCTTGAAAGTCTGGCAACCATCTTAAAAAAGGGGTATCATATTACCCAGTAACTTTGTGAAGGTCAGGCAGTCGCTCCTTGTAAAATACTGGTATTTAACTGCATTCGGTTGGACTGGAATCTGATCCCAACATAGATGGCAAAAGATTAGGCAGATGATGATGATCTGTTTTCAACAGCCCTTAATTAATCATCACGAGTTTTCGAGCTTAGAATAGTTCATATTATTAATTATTTTACTTTGATCTTATCACGAAAATGATTTAATAAAGTTTCTGAAATATGTATCTGTTGATAAGTCGCCAATCGCGGCCGATTAATAAAATAATATGAAGGCTAACTGTTTGATAACGAATGCGTTAATGAAATCCATACTCGACCTTGTGTCTCTAAACATTGAAGTTATTTTTCATTGATTGATGTCGGAATATGTTTTAGTATGATTCAGCCTGCATTTACAAACATGCACAGAACAAAAGATATTGTAGTGTGATACTAATATCATTTTGCAGAATTTGTCGCGACTGTTTCTACTGCTGAATATGAAGTCCTGGGTTCGATTCCCGGGTCGCGCAAAGTATTATTGGGTTTTTCCTTTTGAAATCTTTAGTATCCGGCCGGAACCAGAATTTGTCCCCTGTTCAATGGCAATAGGCAGTACTTGGAACATAACAGGAGAAATGTGGGTGGACCTACAACCGGTGCACGTGTGGCTGGCTAACCCTTCATGCAATACAGGTGCGATTTTTGTTTGTCTATTGTGGCTGGCCTAGAAAAAAAAACAACGGACCTTCTTTTACTGCCCAAATAAGAACTTTGAGTATTATTAATGGCCAGATATCATCACGTCGGACATAGTAAGTTTATCATGAATACTAGAAAACGAATGAATGTACCAACATGGAGGTATTAGTAGGTCCCAGTCCAATTAGGCTTCGATCTATCTAGTTGAATCACAACAATTAATTATCGAGGTTATGTAGTCACGATTGGCCGAAGGGAAAGTTATAGCGTTTGCTCTATAGAGAACTGTGTTATGTAGGTAAACTATATCGTTAAACGAGGAGACCTTAGCAAACGCTTAGAAATACTCCTATGAGCCGTAAGAGATCGTGTACTTAGTATTTTCTATCCTAAACATGTTTTAAAAATCTATCAACTCAGCTTAGGTATGAAACGCTTGTTTAAAATACAAAAAAAAACAGAAAACTATGCTGTAATCATCTAAAATAAATAACGACAATCAGTCAAGCAGCTAAAAGAATCCTCACGTAAAGACAAATCGTGACAAAAGAAAACGATTTTCGCCAAAACGTAATACAATGAAGATGGAGTTATATTTAATATCTTTGCTGCTTATATTTTCATGGCACTATCAAGGTTTTATTAGTATCTCTACACAATGTATATTATGCCAATATCTGTAATCTACCGATGTCAGATCTAGGTTGAGTTTGGGTTGACAACCCTGATCCAAACTCTTATTTTACCTACATACCTATAGTAAAGATCGTAGTAATAGATCTAAAGCGACGCACACATTATTACCTCAAACGCCTCATTATCCCCTTCGTACCTACGGCATAAGCAGAAGTGCTTCAACCTGTCCACACTCATGCAACAGCGCGTCGAGTCCAAAAGGTACGCGTTCAAAGTCTGCAACACTTTCGCCATGTTGAACTTTAACACTGATCACTGGCAACACTGAGACGAGAAACGTCAAATCGAATGTGACATTGTTTTTTTCTCGTTTTTGGTGATGTAATGAAAACTTTTTGTGCTAGAGGTGTGCACGGTCGGAAAAGTGTGCTAGTACTGGCTGTTATCAGAGCAGACTATCTTGAGTTCGTCACGCCAGATATTGTGTGTTGTGATGACGATAACGCGAGGGGCGTACCGCCGGCTTTGTTTTCAAAACAAAAATAGATTTATGTTAGAACTGAGGCTGTGTTTTTGAGAAAACGTTTTGTAAAAATAGAGCAGAACAAAACTACTTTTCTACGATAATGTAAATCTAGATTTTCATTACTCGAGCGCATTGCTTTAATAACTTGTGGGTATTGTGTAAAAGGAAAAACAATAAGCGGAACTTGTTATTACTAATTAGCTTTTATCTCTTAGTTGAACACCTGATTACCAACTCAATTAAGTTTATGACAATGGCAATTCATTATACTGGCACAAAAGTATCATTTTAATATTAATTGCAACAACAAATAATTTATAAAGCCTTTGTAGGCTCAATGAGTGTGATGAATAATGTGCTATTTTTAACGTTGGCAACACCGGCTGTGGCTGGGTTCCGCAGGTGTCGAAACAGCTGTCAAGGACATCTGCTGACTAAATTCCTTCTATGGGTTTGAGAAGTCTTTTGAATGAGAAACAGACGCAGTGTAGGTCAGCATACCTACGATCTCATTAAACTTAAGCAAATATTATTCTCGACACACGACACAGTCGGTTTCTTAAGATATTAAAGAATCAAGCAAGTCCAAACCTCTTTTAAAATAAAAGCAGTAATTAAAACCTTGATTAAAAAGATTTTTCTTATTATAAAAGATCTTTTAGAGATGGGTTCTCCTTAATTCTTGACATTAACATCGCTTTTGGAGGAACTTCAAACAACAACGTTAAGAAAAATGTCTTTAGCGTTGTTGTTTGATGTTCCTTTGTCGAGCTTCTAAATACCTTCTATTTTGCCTGATTAGCATCTGTATCTAGGTAAAACGATTGTAACTAGGTCCTTAAGACATCTGGGCTGTCAGATGTGCTGCCGGCCTTGTCAGTAGCCTTGGCATACAAATCTGTTTTTGTTGCCACCTGCTTCACAGCGCGGTATTTGTTGACAATAAATTTGTTTTTTTTTCATCATGAAGGAACTCTTCAGTCTAATTTTGTTAGGGTTTTTGTAGAAATACAAGATTTTTTTAATCGATTGTATTTGTTAAAAACCATATTATTATAAATAGCCATTTAACATGTTTCGTTTTAGAAAAAAAGATAGCGAAGACTGCGCTGTTATTTTGTCTAGTTCTATTTTCCAAATAACGTCTATCATGACGTAATTTTTTTGATAAATATAACGGTAGCTTTTTTCAAACAAATTACAGAAGGCTGTTTTAGATGATAGTTTTTTTACCTACTATAAATTATAGATGTTTTTTTAGCCTTGCAATACTAATTCATTTCTACAAAAAGTTTTATAACATTTTGTTTGTAACCTAAAAATAGGTACTACCTCCAGGTAAACAAAATTTATTCCAGTCAAATGGCCGAAAATTTTATTGCCATAAAAAACTTGGCAATAAAAAGGGCATGATGACCTTCAGAGGTACTCTGTGAGGGTAGGTAAGTAGTTTATAGGTCTCGTAAATATTGCTCCAACCGAGGATCTAATGTATAAGTGTAGCCACATTCGGTTTTATGGTCCTAGCGGTATGTGAAAATACTGGAGATCTTGATTAAAAATGTTATCATTTTTTGTGAAGTTGCTACTGGATGAAAACTGCCAGACTTAGTACATTTTGTTACGTTATCCTTTTATTCTTTACGAAGTCCCCAAAATAACCAATACTCCAAAAACCCTTTTGTAAACCGTGGTAAGCTGTCCAAAAATTATTAGCTTCAAACGTTCAAACCGCTCAATTCAATAATTTCACGGCATTTTCATAAGGATGAAGTAATAACTTTACAAGATATACAGCCCAGCTGATACATTGTTAGTAGTTTTTCGAGCCTAGAAGCCAGCGATGCATCCCTGAACTAATCCCCTAATCGATCACTGTAACTGAGGATTTCTGTTGGAAAACTCTCAGTTATTTATAGTTGGGAAGCGGAAAAAGAGTTGAACGAATGACAAATCGACGATAGGCTTAGCGTAGGACCCAATACATCGGTAAAATATGGGTAAAGAAAAGAAAATGTAAACAAGAGTTTTTCGGGCCAATCTCGACATGGGACCTAAAAAGCATCTAAAGAAAACTGAATATCAGATTCGAAAAAGTCATAATGGACACTAGAGGCATTTTCAAATGAATTCGGCATTTAGGCAACCAACATCCAAAATAATCTATTAACTTAAGGGGACTCATTGGCATGGCATGAAAAACCTGATTTGGATAGTCCATAAAGAGCTAAATGTATCCATGTTTCGACAAAATAAATGTACTATGAAGGCACCAATATATGTCACCCCATAAGCGTTGCCTAAAGCAACAGGAACATACAGTGTTGTTCTTCCCCAGAATTACTTAAGAAAGCCTTCTAAAATCATCTTGTTTCTCTTTGTGTAGGCTGACAGTGAGTTAGTTGAATTTAAATGGCGTCAGTAATTGCTTTCCATGCGTTTACAAAGACGCATTAATTACTAATGTGTCAGTTACATTTATTATACGTATCTGTGGAATGTTTGGTAGGAGTAATATACTTAATCCTTTATCATACTACTTTACACTTGAATGGCTAAGACCTTGAAGCTACGTGTTACGTCTTTATGCAAAATCGCGCTGCAGTAATTCAAAACCCATAGTAGAAACTAATTTGGTAAACTAATTCGCAAGTTCTTTAGTTATTTTTGTTAATATATAGCTGTGTACTGTAACCAACTATATCAGGTTGGTGACCCTTCATTCGATTTATCAATTCCACGTCTCAATGAGAGCTAACGAACTATTGATTGTTCTCAATCAACATGTCTAAAAAAATCCTCTTCCGCATCAATTAACTTAGATAGGTCGAAACGCAGCGGGTTAACATTAGACAAATTCCGTCTGCCTACCAAATAACAAAGAGAATTCACTGTATTATCCACGTACCCACTGCAGCAAAATTAATTAAAGCAGCAACAATGAATGAATCCAATCTAGGCTGCCTAAATAAATGTATAGCAGAATTAAAAGCGAGTATTTGCAGCATTCCCGGAACAAGCTATTCAAATATAAATTTATTTGAGGCCGTCCGATACATAGTATACAATCTAAATATTCTAAAGGTTGTAGGTATTATCAATAGTAGAAATAATTGAACCAATTAGATAAATTAAAACATTGGGGTGAAATGAAATGGGTTTAATTGAGTTTGTTTTGATTTGAGGTTATTGTTAATAAAATATGGGATTTTTTTGAAATGGTTTGGATAGGAATTAGGAAGCGAGTAAAGTAGCGTAACTTGAAAAATACCATTAATTCAGCAGTAGACCGCGATAGCGTAAATGAGTTGTATAGTTTGACGACTGAAACTATTCGTGGAATCCTACGTCCATACGTCAAAGGGGATCTGCAACTAAACATCTCCTGTGATCAGTGAATGAAATGTTTATGAATATCCATTGTGAGTTCCTCCAAGAGGTATGAAAGACCGACTACAGAAAAGTGTGCCAAAAAATAATAGTTAAAAACACTTCAACAAAACAAATCACCTATTTATATTGCATAGCTTATAAAATATCGTCAGGCTTTAATGCACCGATAGACATAGAATGCTGCTGACACCCAAAAAGAACTGCATGACGATACATACATAATTCAAGAAGCTAATTTGAGGACCAAACAAGTTATGTACGTAGTGAATAATAAATAGCCGTTCATTGCTCGCACATTAACTAGTACTAGTAGTAGTAGACACTAAATGGACTCGGGAGCGGTAATACATAACGACTCGTGCGATTCAGTTAAAATATAAAGAATCACTTAACGGATGAATAATATTTGTACCAAATAACTGTGGGGCAATTAAAATGGTTTAGTTATTTTCATATGGGATGGCTGGAGGGATTTATTTACATTTACAATGTTGTCAGCAGGAAATCAAATTAAGTTTGACCTCATCGTGCGTAAACTATTGTTGTCTGATAACATATGAAAATTGTTGCCGTTATAATCTGATGCAGAAGATAAACCAGAATCAAAGTTTGCAATTACGCTACAGTAACTTTTTTCTCTCCTCGTGTATTTTACACACTGAATGAAAGTTACACCTCACAAGGTAGAACGATCAAAAATTCAAGTCCGTTATAGTAGAATGGCTAATTTCATAAGTGCTACAATGTTATGTTCCAGAAAATTCTAGGATAGTTGTGGAATAAAGGAAAAATTTCATTGTATCTACATGCGAACTCGGTACAAAACTGCACGGTACGTTTAATTTTATTTCCAACGTATTTACCATCTCCAGCAGATTTTTATACATTTCCTCCATTGTATTGTAGTATAGGTTATGAATTTTAGTACTTTTGCCTCTGCGGAGAGTAGTTCCTAGTTTTATTGTGCATATGAAATTATTATCTAAGTTCAAAGTAGCCATTTTAGTTACGCGAGTAAAGTTACTGTTATTTTTAGGAGTTATTCAAAGGTAAGATCAAAACTAAATTGACTACAGATCAAGATTTTTCTTGAATTAATATTAATTTTTTCTTTATTTTTCAAATTTTTCACCAGATTACATTATTGGAGCATGTCGACAAGTTTTTAGATTAGTTCGTTTGACTAAATGAGACAAAGTCAGTCAATAGGAAAATTCTAATTGAAAGAACTTATACGCACAGTTCTTTCACAGCTGTTAGGAACGAATACAGATGCTTGGTTACATCTGGATAGACTGGATGCATTTATCTTAACACAGGTCAAGGGTACTATAACAGTAATAGGCACTGACAGATCATACTTTACCGGTATTCATTGAAATATTATTAATAATCGCATACTTCAAATTGAGTTACTGCTAGAGGTGGTAATTGAAATTATGTTCTTCATTAGTTTTACAAATTTATCTTCTAAATAAAGAGGAGATACTAAAAACTTCCTTGTAAGTTGTAATTATCATGAATCATAGAAACAGGTAAATTCCAGCCTTAGATATATCTTAATTAACCTTTATTAATGACTTGTAATTTATTGCCAGCGTTTGTTTTGGATTTGATAGCAAGTCTTGCAAATAAATCAATTAGGAAAGTTTACTTTCACTTAGACCACATCTTCGCTTTTCATCAGATAACAATGAATAACACATTAAGATTTAAAATAAAAAACTAATAAATAACTATACTATTCTAAGTAAGAGAAACATTATTTGACATTAACATCTAAGTAAACCATATATTTTCGTCTGCAATACATAGTCAAACGAATAAAATAATCGTCCAGATAAACGTATAAGTCTTCACATCCAAAACACATCTATCAGAACACAAAACCAATCACAAGATTAACAAATTCACTTTACCTAACCGAAACTTGGACTGAAACCAATGGGAAGAGCAATTAGCATCCTTCAAGGCAATGTTATTACACCGATCACCGTTTTTATCGCCTTTCGGATAAATAGGAACGTTTGCTTCGGTGTGAAAAGTGCCAGATTGCCAGATTTGCCATTCGACCCTCTGGGACCCTCGGGAACTAGGGGACGTGCACTTATTTGTGATTAGCTCTGTCTTCTGTGGGACCTTGCTGATGAAGAATTCATTGGGTTTTCGTTAATTGGGAGTGAAACTAACTCTCTGAATTAAATTATTGGATTAGATACTTCTGTTAGGCGAATTTTAAGCAATCTTTTTGTCGCCACTGCATCGGCTAAATTGGATGTTTTTCATCGAGGGAAATGACTTTAACACGGGCATTTAAAATCATAGCTTGATCTCCTAGGTTTCTAATTAAGTTAGTTCACTGCTGGAAATTACTCAGGTAGCCAGTATACTTTATAAAACGCCCATCGACAGCTATTAAATCGGCCATCTTCAATAAAAAGCAATCCGGACCTGAATGATAGTAGGTACTAAAAAATCCATCCACCTGTATTGAATTCGATGAATGCATTTGATCGCACTATCGCTGTCCTTGTCACATTAGCAGTGGGCAATGAGACGGAAGGTGGTAGGGTGCGCATTGATTCAGCAGACGTCGGCACTATCCGGTGTTGGCAATCGGTTGCCTTGACGACTGCACCTGGTGGAGGGGCTATGGAACACGCGGTTACAGAGACGAAACCAGTAGCTTAATAATGAGTCTGTTAACTTTATTTATGCCCCATAAATAGTTTACAAATATCACTGTTTTCGACTATGAGTGTAATAATTAGTAAGTTATTTAAGTAAAATATCGTGATTAAAATGAAGGAAGTAATTTTACGACTAGTTTATTTTACGAATATCAGCTAAAGAAATGTCCGAAGTATATAAACAGCAATTCCAGAAAAACCCAGGATTCTGTTGAACTGATCGCGAATCTGGGTCATCGTAAAAATGGTTTCATGTTTTTATCCAAAAATATAACTCCTATCAAGCGAATTATTATTGTTGTAAGATTGAACAATATTTTTTTTACCACATCGCTCGCTAACGAATGATGTTAGTATTTATTTAGAATATTTTAGAACCTTAATGCCCAGAGTAATGAACATAAAATATCACCGTTTATATCTTATGAGTGGCTTTATAATTAACCATAAAATATCCTTAATTGTGGTCATTACAATCATTTAAACATTTGAAAATAACATAAAGAACTATGTTAATTTTCAAAAATGGATATTTCTTTAATTTTTTTTTAGACCATTACCTTGTTTGTGAATATAAAGACTTATTTAAATAATAATGTCATCTAATATTTCTTATTAGCACGCAAAGGTATTACTCATAACTAAACAAAGATTCGAGTGTACTGCATATTTACAGAACAGCAACCTTTTGTAGATATCAAAATAGTAAATAAAGAACTATACAAAAGACGAACGCTTTCGCTATCTCTGCTTCGCTGAGCACTGAAATAATGTCACGGTACTCTGCAAAAAGAACCTCTAGTTCACCACAAAGGACCCTCATACCTTTTTTAACACGGAATCTAATCTCTAGATGTCCTAAAAAGGCTAAAACTCTGACCTCAATCTTTGTCAGTAGCATACAACCTTTTACACTGCGCTATTTCTGTCATTCGAAACAGATATCGCACATCCGAAAGATGTCACCAGAGACAAAAATAGAATTTATTTATAACGCTACGCCCGCGCATTTAAAGGCCTGGGCTGCCCACAGTCGGCACGTACTTCCCGCTTCCTGCTTTTTATGAATGCTGATACGACCGATGAAAGGCTGACTTTATTGAATGCTCACTTTTGCATGGGAAGTCGGAGACAATGGGCACTGGTCGCGACAAAACTTCACACAATAACTACGAAACTATTGACTGGCGATATGAAACAATAATGCCACAAAAATATAATGGTGTTATAGGCAGAAAGGTACCTTTGAAATGCGAAGTGAATAGTAAAGTTTCAATAGACCACTAAACCAACAGTAACAGTACCCAACAATATGAGGCAAAATAAGGTAGAGTTCCTAAAAACGACAGGATTATTCAAAAGATCAAAGGTAAGATATGTAAGGAAATAAACATTGAGATGACAACTGACAGAAAAGAATAAAAAAAGACGTTCTGTCTTAATCCTCAATTTTGAATAAATACGGAAGGATGACAAAGAGCAGGTAGGTATTATAACACGCAGCCAATTAATAATGACACAACAAAAGTGATACAACTAGTTTTAAGAAACATAACCTCGAAACAATTTTCGTTAGCGTACAACAGTGATATAACTATCACTGTTGTACGCTAACGAAAATAATTCATTGTTCATAGTGCATATTTGATTATATCAATAGTACCAAGTTCACAGTATCAATATTTAACTATAAGCCAGTCGCTTTGGAGTGTATCGTACATAAAATGGGTGTTCATGAGTTACAAGAGCCACATGGATATATTATATCGACGGCAGCAAAGAAGAAAGAGTCAACTGTACTCTTCAATGAAATTCACTTCGAATTTGGCCTAATTTTCTTTTGTTTATAATTCTTATCTGTTACGCCAAGTCAAGTATATGTAACTATATCAATTGTTTACAAAGTGGTGATGTACATAGTCTATAGTCCTAGTCCGTGTATACATCAGACAATCAGCATGTTCACCTATTGTAAACAAAGATGTTATCAGTCACAAACCCGTTTTAACGTGGGATTTTTAAACTTGCGTTATTTCAGTATGTTATTTATATATCTCTATAATACGATGTAATTTGACGTTACATAAAAAAAAATATAACCACCATTTACAATAAACAAATGAATAAAAGCTTGAGCAATTAGGAAGTCCCGCATATAAAGAAGCGTTTATGTGGCAGTTGACACATTTAGTTTACTTTTTTGTGCGAACTAGATAAAGACACTACCGTATTTTGGCAGTAATACAGTGCTCCCTTGGTAAATGTATTAGATATATAATCCTTGTTAAATGTAAATGTTTTAGATAAATCGAATAAGGTAGCTTTGTTATTTTATTACTAATCACAGTATTGCGTAAAAACAACCTTATACATATATTTTGCCGCCGTCGATATGGACAATAGACATCACTCAAAATGAGAACACTTCCTAAAAAAAAATTGTTAGCAAAAAAACCCAAGGTTATAACGTGAATTTGAAAAAAACACAAAGAGATTACAATTTAGTATTAACATCAGATGTACGCAACAAGTCATCATGTATTGAATTATAATTAACTATGAGTCATATTAAGCACGTACCGGTGACCTTCAAATTATATTGCGCTGAGGTTATGTCAATGAATCTGTTACCTCAGTTAATATGGCGATGTTCAATAATACTTTCTAAGGTGTTCGTTTTTATAAGGATATTCAAGTTCACTATCAGAAATCTATGTAACAAAAACTTTGGATCATTAAATGTAACTCGAAGGTTGAACATCAAACAATCCCTTTTTATAGAATTGAAATGATACTTGTACTAACTTGTGTTGCTCAAGTTTGTGCCATCAATTTTTACTAGCTACTTCATCTACACTTAGCTATACTAACAATTTATTAATCATAGTTACTATAAAAGCGTCTGTCAAAGGATTTATATCCACAACTTCCTCAACCCCTTCTACAGCTACAGATCATTGGTTGCCAAGCGGATATCCATTACAACAAACGTGGCCACATCACAGCCCCCATTAAATTAACCATAGCAACAATGCGTGGTTAGATCGATTATCATACATTGTCTATCACATAGTGTGGTGACCCTACAGATATGCTCACGCGCACACATTGTCAGTGTTGGTACAGGGCTGTCACAAACCGGAAAATCCGGCGTAATGCGAACGTTGCAGTGCTCAATTTGGTGAAACGAATCGAGTATCGATGGCATTCTCCGGTTTTGATACACTGATGTTGTGGAGGAATTTAAAGAGTGCTTCCCGTTGCAGCGTTGTGACCTTGTGTAATGACATGGTCTTACAGCAAAATTGTGGCTGTTCATTAATTTTTGGACGGGTGATTTCAAAATTACAACTCCTAAAATCCGAGTAACATTATTAAAATTGATGCTCAGTTGATCGATTCCGTAAAAATGTCACCGTGAAAACTTAGGTGAAATGAGCGTGAAGTGAGCTGTAGTTCCAGCTAAATTTCCAGGAGTTACACTATTGACAACTCACTTTTAAAATTACTGGTGAGATTTTTCAAAATAGCTCTACTAATCATTCTAATGAAATTTTTTTTTTTTTTTTTTTTTCCTTATTATTAAGAAAAGATTCCTTAATAAATGATTACAATCTAGCCTAAAAGACTAATAAGCAATTTAACTCTAACTTATTATTATACGGTAAAGGTTTTGTTAAAACTAAGAATAGCGTCCTTTAGCACTTTTATACCTAGTCCATAGCACTTTCTTAGAGTCTGGTATTGATAAAAACACTTTGTTCATGTGTTATATGCATAGCACAGCAATGATCACTATTATACACTAACTTTAAACACTACACTAACTCAAAAGGTTTAGTTCTCTTTAGTCTACGCACTAGGTCCGTGTTGTCTAACAGCTGAATTGCCTCAACATTCACATGTCGGTGAAGTCTGTGTTCGTGGGCTTCAGCAAATTTTTGAATGATGGTGGTGACGAGTTCTATTTTAAGGTCACGGTGGAGGTCGTCATTTCTGATGTACCAAGGTGCTTTTACAGCATCTCTGAGTACTTTATTCTGGAATTGTTGTATTTTTTTGAGGTTGCTCTGTTTAGTACAGCCCCAGAGTTGGATACCATACGTCCAAATTGGCATCAGAATATGCTTATAGAGTATAATCTTATTATGTATTGATAAATGAATGAAATTTTATATGAAATAACTGGGAATCAACTGCCTTCGTTATTAATGGAAACATAATTCATATAATTCGAGGAACGTTTCATAGATAGTGGTCACTTAAAAAGGATAGAAATTCCTGCTATTCAGTATCCGTTGAAAAACTTGAAACCCGAGGCCACCCAACCACTAACAAATGCCGAACCTTCTAAATAAAAATACTTCTACACTATCAGATCGGTATCTGGCGAGGTAGGTGTCGGTAGGTAAGCCACATGTACTCGTAACTGGTTGAAACCGGTCCCGAGAACTCTCCCCACCGATTGACCTACTCTCAATTATTTTTACAATCACATTGTATACATACTAACCGTTTTACACGTGGGTCATAAATGATAAATGATTTTTATTTCTGTAAGTGAGTTTCACACTTTTACAAGTCAATCATAATTTAAAAACAAGAGAGGGCTATAATCTCATCTGAATTGCAGACATAATCTTGGTCAAATCTGAAATCATATAAGGACCATAAAGATTGGTGTCTGAAATGATCTTTTGAAGAAAGAACCACACAAGTTGAACCTGTTTAATCAGTGCTCGCAATCGTTAATAATCATGCAGCTCAACTGCGATTTGAAGAGCTATATCAAAGAAAGAATATTCAGGTAAGTTGCAAAACGTTATATGCCCAGTGTATCTTGGACGATAGCAAAATAGGGAACCAAACTGAAATGTACAGATTGGGGAGTTTTTCTTTACGAATCACTTTGAGATGCATGCAACTTAAGCAAGATACGAAATTCAAATAAAGTTCCATCAGTTGAATGTAAAAATATAAGTAAGTAATACTGAAAAGCTGCCTTTGTATGCGGAGCAAAGTAGTTTGCAGAAAAAAACGGTGAATCAACACTTGTCTTTGATATTTCATGAAAGGAAGCGAACTGTTTTAGCTCCATAAACCGAGAACAGATTTATCCCTACTTAAAACATTTTTATGATTGTAAAACCTGAGCTTTGTGCGATCTTCACTTGTTCGTTCTTTCTTTTCTCTACCTAATGACCTGGCAATCTCTTATTGATTTTCTTTCTTTACTAATAATATTTTTTGCAGGCACTGTCATAAATAGGAACAGTGGATTACATTGACCGATGAAACATCTTCAGCACGTCTTTTAACGTTGAGAACCGTTACCAGTTTTTCTAATACATGGGTGATTTACCCAGTACCATCTCATCTTTCTTCAAGAGCTACACGCAAAAACACAAACCGATTTCCCCTAGAACATTTACACTGCAAAATGAATCAATGTATCAAGATAAGCACGGTAAAGCACGTGTCTAGCGTTATTCCTACAGCAGGCAAAGCAACGGTATCACATACTTTGAGGGCTGCACCAGATTTGAGATCGTAATACTGCAAACAATAGATCGTTAAAGCTAGTCTATCGACTATTATGCTGAAGTTATTGCCAGGTGCAACTGGTGCGAGATGATAAGGTGGATAAAGTTGATATGTTGGTAATGTTTATGGATTTTATTTCATTGTTGATTTGAGAGATGGATGCACAGTTTAAGTATTAGATAGCGCTATCAAATAACGAATAGTTAAAAGTCACGCGTTTATAGTACCAGACTAAACAGTAGGAAATAATCTTCAATAAGTTTAAAATAAGAATAGAGTGCATTTTTTCATTATAACTGGACTTTTACCAACATCTGTCCAAAAACTAGTCATAATATTTTGTCATCAAGCAATCCCATTGATACTGTTATCTATTATTTTGTTTATTAATTGTATTGTAATCGGTCACGATACGTGTGCTAAATTTGACTTTCATCTAACGTCTTGAAGTAGGTGATAATTACATTTAAAGATTCTGTTTAAGCACATACAACTTTGATTTAAGAAATCATCGACAATATAGACCAATTTCGTAGGCAACAGCTTTCAACTCATGCGGCCTTGACATTGCCAGTAGGCTTCGGCATAAACACAGTCTACGGTAGCATGATGCAGAGATAAGATTCCAAGATTAAAATCGATAATTACAAAAAATAAAAATTAAAAAGTAATAGTGATAAGCTGTCGGATTCTAGATAAACACTTTTATGTCGCATAGTTATGGAACAACGAAATACCTATGTGTAAATAGTTGACCAGGTAGATACCTACTGTAGGTTTTTGATGAGCTCTGTTAGTTGTTGATTATCAGCCAAATAGTTTGGCCCAAAAATCGAAGGATATCTCTCTGACGCCATTCGTATTGTTATCATGCATTGTACGTTGACTTAGAACGGTTTCAAGTGATTTAAATAAAGGATATGTATGAAAGAATGCTTACAAAGACAGGAAGGTTTGTATCATACGAAGTAGTCATACGTCCGTACGTCGCCAGGAAGAAAAGTAGTGTATATTATACAAATGTAAAGGAAACTTGCACGTAGTTATAGTAGGACGCTTGCCAATTTGTAAGTCGACCAAAATCACTGACCTATAATTATATGAAGATCTAGCTGCTGCCAGCGGCTTAACCCGCGAGGATGTCAGAAATGACCTCAAGGGAACGTACTACCGGGATACAAAGTATTTTATGTGTTAAACCAGGTCATAAACTATGTCAGTGCCAAATGTCATCCAGATCCGTTCAGCTGTTTGAGCGTGAAGGACGGAGAAACATACAAATTTCGCCTTTATAATATTAGTGTGATATGGGACAGCATGCGTTAAGCAAGCAGTTTTTGTAAAATCTCCATTCTCCCTTCATCTCGACACATACCAGTACGAACCCTGCTAATCTTACCCTAAAATGTTCTGTGTTTAGCATTCCTGTAATTCCTGTAACCAACCTAACAAATCTCCCCACAACGTTACATTACACGCAACTAAAATTCGCAACAACAACACAGAACAAGCAACACAAGGTAGCTACACCTCTCGCTAGTTAACCCGACTATTTGCATACTTAACTAAACACTAAACAAACAAACGCAAACTGAACAGTTTTTAGTTGTTTATTTACTCTCCTACAAATACACGACAAGTAGACGTGAATAATAGGTACGAAAGGAACACAGAATCCAGATTCATAAGGCGTAGATAAAAAAGATTTTTTTATTCAGAATGCTGGCAGTTGGTAATAAAATGAGGTTAAAAAGTAGGTAGATTGAATTCAGGCATGTTTGAGTGCACCGGTTCCAATTTCGAATCGAAACTTTTCAGATTGGAAACGATGTTACGCCAGGTCTACGGATGATGTAATAAATTCAAAATTGGTTCTTTCAATGAAATGTTAGGTAGGCGATAATATTATGTATCGAGACTTATGCCCGTATTACAGAACCTCACTCAATACTCAAGCATTGGTTGAGTCTCGATTAAAGCCATTTGATTGGTTAAAACTAGTTTTAACCAATAATAAACTAGGTCTTGAGTGAGGTTCTGTAATACGGGCCTTAGAGTATAAAACCTACCAATAAGGATATAGGCTCAGCTTAGGTCAAGTAAAGACTATTATTGCTTTTCGCAGTCTACGAGAAACTTTCATCATAAGCTTGAACCTTATAAACTCGTAAAATAAACGATCACACAGAGCTAACACCATAAATACCACGCTTGAGCTGGGGATCGGTGTCCGTAGTAATTTTATATAAGTTTCAACATGCCGCGTGGCCCAGATTAACATTTTTTTTCGACAAAAATTCCAAAAACTCTTCCAATCTGCCGCTCGGAATACGGCGTTTTCATTCACCATCGACATAGTTTTGTTGGTATATACTGCACAGTAGATTCCTTTGGCAGTCGCTCTATCATACATTATTACAAAGCTAAATCCTCGAATAATAAATATAAGGATCTTGGCAAGAAGTCAGGATAATGCTCCGACGAAAAGAAAAGACAACTATTACCTCGATCGCACTTGGTTTGGAGCGGTTTGTAAAGTGTTTTTGGCAAAATCAAAGACATTGAACTTTCTTCTCTAGATCTTTCTAAAGTAACCTGCAATATTTATCTCCGGGATATAACACATTCATCATCAATCGATTTAATCATTACCACTGTACGTGTGATATTATTTCTGCCTGATATATTCAACTTCATTTTATCTCATAAGATTGATTGATTGATTGATCTCCTTCCATTGAAATTATTGATTGCAACGAACATGATGACTAAGAACAATTTCATTTGTTTCTACTGTACTTATCAAGTTGAATAATTATTAATATCTTAATTTATTTGCTTCATAACTTTAACTAACATTCTAACGTCTTTGGCTAACATGTAGAAGTCCAAAATCAAGGTCTGTACCAATTAGTAATGAAGCGCAGTATACTAGGTGTTAAATTAACGGAACGTGTTCGAAACACAATACTGCGCTCCAAAAATAAGGACAGCTGACGGTGCTCAAAAGGCTGCACAACTTAAATGGGACTAGGTAGACAGTATATGTCAAGCTATGGGCTCAGATAGCGGAGAACTGGTGCTAGTAAGGGACGTTCGTGGTAGGCCATGAAGGAGATTTCGGGATGAACTGGACAGATTCTGCCAAAACTGGAAGTCGGATGTGCGGGCTCGGGAACGATGGAAGGAGTGGAGGGAGGCCTTTGCCCAGGAGTGGCGCTGTCTAACAAAAAAGAAACTTTTACTTACAAAATAACCAACTCAAACAAGCCTATCACAGCCTAAAATTTTGCACCATATATGCATCAGCTTGCGTACCAAAAGCACCCACAAAAATATTTTTACCGCTACCGTAGCAACGAAACATATAAAAACCTACATTTTGATTTAACAGAAAATATTCCCCTCGGAGCCGTGACTGGTGTATCATTCGCTATTCTTTCAGCTGCAAACGATTCGATGCACAAACGGAACAACTCTGACACGTTATTTTTCTTTCTGCCCGAGAAATGTGGAACGAATAAATGAAACAATATCCATGATGCCGAAGAGGTAAGAAATATCAAATATGTTTTACGAATCAACAGTATTTGTTGTCTATATATGACGGGACAACAAATTATTGTAAGTCTTGCAGAAGTAAGTCATACCGAAGGGGATGGACCGATAGATCGTATTGTTACTGGGGAAAATGTATTGAGGAAAGATAGAATCCAGTTATATTACAATACTTTATTATATAGCAAGTTCTGTGGAACTAAGCAATTTTACAAAATACGCAGAATACGATACAGAGTGAAAGATAGATAAAGTTAAACTGAATTTGACATAATCAAATGCAATGATTCTGTAATGGATAACTTCCAGTTACTTGCATGAGCAACTGCGACCAATCTTTCATCAGAATTAAAACGAATTACAGGAAACGGGAATGATGAAGCGATCAACTATTCACGAATTATTTTATTGGTTTTAACATTAACAGTTGATTCTAAGATCAGATTACTATTAAACTTTTCCAATTATTCAGAAGCTTGGTCTGTTTCATCAATAACTGTTAAAGTATGAAAGATTGCTGTCGTATCATATGTGAGATCTTTAGAATAATCTAGAGCATTACATTTCATCTGTATGACTATTTCTTCTTCCAATACAGTCAATTATGAATCTTGCTTGTCTCGATACTGAGGCCTGTATTACAGAACCTCACTCAAGACCCAAGCATTTAAGCGGGATTGTCTGAAAGGGTTACCGCTACCCCGGAACATTAAGGGTTAAAGAAGTAACATGGATGGGTTTAGTCAGTAAAAGTCTGACACTTCCTTCCGCTCCACCCAGAGCGAGGGGCGATATTTGATGAGTTCCCACCCTAACAAAAAAAAAAGACCAAAGCATTACTTAAAACTAGTTTTAACCAATCAAAAGGCTTTAATCGAGACGTAATGCTTGAGTATTGAGTGAGGTTCTGTAATACGGGCATCAGCATCAAATTGAAACTCGTTGCTGCAGCCGCCATACCAGAAACTAAAAGATTATTCCATATCAATAATGGAAGTAGTGTTAAAGTAAAAATACTAAAATTTAGTATAAGAGTGAATGAATTCTGCCCGACCTGAATTCTGTTCGTAAGGAAAACCATTAAGTAATTGGTTGTGCGCCGTCCGTCAGACAATTAAATTAAATTAGACGGAACAGCATCCACCTAAACTTTACTCTTATTCTTGAATTAAAATGGCAACATGATTTTTTTGTCCGCACATTAATATGATTACAAAAATATAGCTATCTAGACGAATAATGTTTACTTTATTGGATTATGAATCATTAGCTTCTACCAGCGGTTTCGCTCGCGCGGATGGCGGAAATTATCCCACGGGAACATACCACCTGGGTACTATAACATGTAGATACTATACTTTATGTCAAAGCCAAACTTCATCCAGATCTGTTCAGTAGTTTCTGTGTGAAAGCACAACAAACATCCATACAAGCCATACATATCCTCACAAGCTTTCACGTTTTTAATATTAGTAGGATTCAGCAAGTACACATATTTTATTTAGCATGCGGCCAATAACAATAAATACGTATCTTGAAGACCACGAGCAAACATCTAAAAGCAATTTATGTGTAGGTTCTATAGCACCCAAAGAACGAGCGTACTGTACTCAGAGTATCTCTATTCACTGGTTCAACATTCCTTAGAACGTTGACACAGAGACGTGATGATATATAAAGGACATCAAACAATCCATCCTTACGGAATTCATGTCATGCCGACATTCAAGTCGTTCACAACTTAAGAAGTAGAAATGTTTTGAAGCTAAACCTCTTTGCAGTCGTGAAGTTATCACGTGGGACCAATAAATCCGCTGACGTCCAAATGTCAGGGGTCATCGCGTTAGTATTCAGCCAGCGATGTATGTAACGTGGGTGTATCGCCGCGAAATGGAGTGCCAGCCGAATAGACTGACGAGCGAGAAGAGATAGTTTTAAATCGTTTTTCAGACATTGTGTGATAGGTAGTATCGGTTTTTGTGTGATGATTTTACTACCAGTTAAGATTGTTACAGATTTGTTACAGGATCTGGATTCCCTATGGAAAGACTACAATTAATGAACACAATAAGATAAAAAAAATTATGTACTCAAAATATTTTTGAATGTCGATCCAATTCCAACACCCACCATGGAAGACAGCGGCGAACCGAAGGCCGACTTAATGTCTGGAACCTGTCAAACGCCAGTCACTGAAGAGCTTCCAATATTTCTGAATTGTTAAAACACTACGTTCAAAGAAAGATCACGTCAAACTGGCATTACCGGGAAATATATTTGCCAAACAAGTATCGTCCTTGATATCGTCTTATACCGTTTATATCTCATTAATTTTCGCGAATACTTGTTCGTAAACACTTGCTTTGAACCAAGATTCTAGTTTCAACAAAGTTTTTGAAGTCTTGACTCTTATTAAATTTCCTACACGTAGCAGCGTACTGCATACAAAATATCACATATTTTCTTAACGAAAATCTTTCCTGGAACAATAATAGTAATCTTCATTTGTTTTAAATTACTAACAAGATTTACAGGCATGTGTCAGCCGGTTATAACAACAACTCAGTACATATGTTATTTAAAAGCCACTTTGAAATAAAACAATTGAAGTTATTTTCTTTTGAACGCGCGGAACAAAAACAAGTGTTCAGTGTGGCTAGTTATTGTTCTACATTAGATTTAAGTCAATATAGAGACCGCAGTTATCTACGAGCTTTGCAGTTTTCATTTCGAAATATTTTTTGTTTAACTGCTACGGATACAGGAAAAAGGTGGTCACGAACGTAAAATAGTCACATAAAATGCTACAGAGCTGGTCTGGTTGCTAAAATGCTGTCAGGAAAGTTGTGAGCATGAATGTGGATGGCTATACAAGTAGAGGGAGACCAAAGAAACGATGGATGGATTGTGTGGAAGATGATATGGCTAGGAAGGGAGTGACTACCGAGATGACAACTAGTAGAGAAGTATGGAAGAAAAAGACATGTCGCGCCGACCCCAAATAAATTGGGATAAGGGCAGGAGAATGATGATGAGCTGGTCTGGTTGCTGTTAAATATTACAAGGAAACAATTTTGTTAAAAAAATATCTATTAGCTATTTATAAATACACCCGACTAATGGGTGGTTATAGGTTCGCTCCCTATTATAATGCACTCAACCGTAACAGGCGAAATGTAGGTGCACTATTAGGTATACCTCTGCCTAACTCTTCCTAAATAACAGGCGTGATGTTACGTTACGTTACATTTATTTATTATTATATTTATAGTTTGTATATGTGTATTCATAATTAAATAAATATTTACACTTAGTTTTCTGTTGCACCTACCACTGTTTATCTCTGCATCACCCAAAGGTTGACTAGTAGAAAATTCCTATGGCATTAAGTCCGCCTCTGTACATTTCAGTGCTAAAAGTATTAAATTAATAAATAAAAATTTCGTATGTTATTTATAAATTGATGCCAGGGACATTACTTTTCTAATAGAAATGAAATAAAACAGAAAAACATAACTTGTACAGGCTGTAGCAGAATAGGAATATATGCATTCAAAATTCGCCGAGCGGCGTAATATCAAACGGCCGCTCAAAGGAACATGAATCCTGCATACCATTCTACCAACCGTATTATGTCTTGACAAAGAGGCATTCGACCTCCTACATAATTCCAAAACGCCCTGCCCATCTCATGTAGGCTTCCTAATATTAGCTGTCGTCAAACCCCCTTTATCTGGTGAACCTTTTCTATATTTAAGCACATTGTTGGCCTGATTGGGAGTAGAATGGCTCAGGGGAGGGTAGTAATACAAAGTTTCGCAACCGACGGATGTCCTCATTCCTCGGGCAGAAATATCTGCCGGCTCGTCTCGGCGCGAGCTGTCTAATGCCTCCGAGTTGCGAGATGTCGCGGTCTCAGTTTTATAGTGTGTTGGGTAGTTTATTATTGAATTTCTGGTTGACATTTTCAAGCGTTGTTTGCGTGGGCTCGAACGAACAAACTTTAATCATGAACATAAGGGTTGAATAAACATAGCCTTGATTTCTACAGTACAGTTTCTACAGTAGTTTTAACTTGGTATCCGAAAGTTAAGTGATAACAAAGCTACCACTTTGAACAGCTACATCGATCATATAACTAAGAAAATAATTGAACAGAAATTGAGCCCTGTATCAACTACCCTTAAAGCAATGGTTGACCAAGGCAATACTAAAAACACCCTTCAAAGCAAAATACGCGCATTGACGAGGAGTTGACACCAGTCCGTATTACCAATTACCTAAGGCCTTCCCTGTTAGCTACTTCTTCAAACAAGCACCAACCAATCCACATCTAAGGCCTCATGGAAGCCTCTTAAACGCGACTGACGACAGCCGTCCTAGCCTTGAATGCTAACTCTACGCGCCACAAACACGCCGCGTCACGTTTATTTCACAATCAACACATACTGACAATGACATTTACTGATGCTTGTACACTTAGGTTTTTTGTCTGTTATTACATAGAGGAGTAGGAAAAATTCAAGATACATCTAAGTAACTCAATGACATTGAATGCTTAACCAAAACTGTTAGGTGGATTTAAATATTCTAGAAAGTAGTATTAGTAGGTAATTTGTTCTTTTAAGCAGACACTACTAGAAGAGTCTCTATGGACCTTACGCCCGTTAGAAACTGTCGCTCTCCCAGATAGGAAGCTGGTATTGGGTCCCTAGTGACAGAGGAGAGTTTATTGCCACTTATCGGCCCTGATTCCAATCCCGTACTACCTATTGATCTAAATATTCAAAGAGAAAAACCCAATTACGTTTTTTATGGCCCAGAAACTTCTGGACACGTAGTAAATTGCATGATAAACCATGAAATATTGAATTCCGGGATCAAGATTTTGAAGAGGCATTGGCAATGGCTGCCGAGGGCAGCGATGGGGAAGTTTGCATCGCTAGTTTACTTGCTGACTTGCCAATCTATTAGGTACTAAGATGCTCGTAACGGTCCTGTTAACACCAGAAATATAGAAGTGACCTCCAAGGTCAAAGCTGTGATTGTCCTCAATCAATTACCAGACCGAATGATTCAAAACTATAACATAAACAAAAACATTCTCGGAAACAAATCAACTATTCGAAATTGAGACATTAGCCATCGGCAATACAGTTCAAACTAACGCGCAATTGGTTAAAGTCTGTAACAGACTCGTAGGAATTCTTAAAAAAGATTTATATTTATATATATATTTACTGGATATACGCAAGTTTTTTCCTCCTATAGATTTCCCATCCTTGTATTATGTTGTCGTAGGCACCTTGGTCATACGAACAAATTGTCTATTGATCGTTTTAGTACCCACTGTGAGCTGATCTCCACGTTGACACTATCTAAGACGGTCTCTATATTACTTCTCTGAGGTTACAGATTGTCATTTATTTCTTTGTCTGACAGACGATCCAATTGCGATTCGAATTTGTTTTGGAAAGCCCCCGGGACAAGAAAACGTACCTATTATTATAATTCTTGGAATTGGTTCCTCGATTGTTTATTTTTGGGTGCCATAAAGGAATATTTGATTGGTTGTCCTTGGAAGATTGATAATTGGGTCATAGTCTAGACTTGAGAAGAAAGTAAGTAAACAAACCTATTTAATTAAAAGCATTTTAAATACGTCCATAGATAAATTAAAACGCTGAATCTGTTAATTTATCTTTGAACTGCCTTCATTCCACCAGAAACTAGCAATGATCAGATTGGGTTTTTCGATGAATGATATTTATATGACAAGCTAATAAATGGTTGAATTTGCGCAATTTCTACCTCATATATAGCAATACCTCGCTCTACGTTGTATCCATGTGTTGTTTAGTTGTACATATTTGGCGAAATGGTTACCATGGTTACAAATGGGGGCGTTATAAATATTCCACTTTTCTTCGTATTATCAAGTAACACCGATAAAATAGACTCCATATTTTACCGTGATAATTTTTAGCGTTCCGTAGCCAAATATGTACAGATACATAAATTATTTAGTTTCACATCTCAAACTGTATTTAGTTTTAATTTATATTATTAACAGGCTTCGTATTGAATTTCTGAAATCTGGAAGAGGGAGGTCTTCTGTCACAGGTATCTTCATACCTAAAAGAAGACCTCTACAATGCGTTTGTTAAAACCTGTTGATTTTGAAAATAAAATTATTATTATTAAAGGGTGCCAATATGCTAATATGTACATAAAAACAAGTGTGAAGTGTTCCGGGCCACTGTAAAATGTTTACCACTAAAAACCTCATTCCTCGTTTTAAATTGGATGGTTCCTGGGCAATTGTTTTACTGTTTAACCTGAGAAAATATACAGAGTGACTTGAAATTTGAGGTTTAAACGTATGGGAAATAAATATCCAAAGTTGAAAGTAGATAACAAAAAAAAAATATGTTGGATCTACAAAACACGCAACATTTCAATATAGCTACAGATGTTGGCTCCGGTATATTAATAACGCAAACTTTCTCTTTCCTAACTACTTGGCCGTTAACGACAATGATTTATAGTTAACTAAGAACAAAGTTAATTAACAAACGACCCAATTTCTTACTCATTGTTAATGTAATGAAGTAATGAAGCTTTTTGTATAGAACAGTGAATTGTAAGTTATTATTGCGGAAATTCTCTGGGATTTTGGTGGACCCAGAGGTTTTACTTCAATCAGTAATTTTCTAGACCGTTTCAGCACAGCATACACTGGCACCTAGGTTGAAGTTTGGCAGACATATAGTTTATAACCTCAATTAAGACATAGTCGATGTTTTATCCAGGTACTAAGTTCCTGTGGGATAATTTCTGACAATCACGCGAGCGAAACCCTTAGCAGAAACTAGTCCAAAAATAAAATTAATTTTTAAAGGCAGAAAAGGGACATTCAACATAAACCCAAATACGAGAGTGACGAGTGACTCACAAGTAGGTAGGTATTGGGAAAAAAGATCAATCGTCAATCAACACAAAACAAAACCAGAACCGCAAAAACAACCACCTGTTAATGAACAGCAAACATTCTATTCACCCTATATAACCAAAGAAGTTCCATTCGATACTTGATGCTGCTCAAACAGTAGCTTTAATAATGGAGCAAGGTAACTTAAAGCAACTTTTGTCCCCGTACCGTTCTAGCACCATATTACAATGAACAAAAGACTATGGAAGTGCATATAATAAGCAGCTCGCTGTATTTAGTACAAGAATCGGTCCTCCTCCGTGCTGCTTATCAAAATTTTAGACAAAGGCGAGCAATAGTTAGCCTGACTGACCGACCCTTTGACAATTCAAAAGTGCCTGTAATTGGTTTATTTGAAACTAGCTACTCCCGCGTGGTTTCACCCGCTGCTCGGTTCCTATTGGCCGTAGCGTGATGTTACATAGCCTCAAGCCTTCCTCGATAAATGGACTATCCAAAACAAAAATAATTTTTCAATTCGGACCAGTAGTTTCAGAGATTAGCGCGTTCAAACAAACAAACTCTTCAGCTTTATTATATTAGTATAGATAAATGCTTTGAGTTTGGAGTCATTTTTTGTTTGCAAGTGTAGCCTACTGCCTCTCATACCAAATAAAAAAGAGATGGGACAAAAGTTAAAGCTGATTCAGTGATCGTATAATAAATATTCCCGAGGCGAAAAAGGGAACGAAATTAACACCATAAGTCACAAACTATTGACTTTAAAACCCCAACCTTGTAATTAACAATAATTCATTAGTGACCCTGTATTAAAAGCATAGTATTCCCTTTTAATATCACCCTCAAATTCATATATCAGCCCCAAATATTTTGTTGTGGGTTACAATCATAAGGGCTTGTACAGATTGGTAAAAAATCTCAAGTTTCGATTTCCAAAAATGTATCGATTAACTGTCAAGTAAAAGCAACTTTATGTACAGGCTAGGGTACAATTTTAATGCTTAGAACTTTAAATTATGATTATTTTTATAACATGAATATAACCGGATATTTTTCCATAAATATATATACAGCCTTGCAAAATTTGATGAAACATAACATCTAACAAATATTCAACTTTTTGGTAAAAAAATAATTTGGACGTTTTTAAATCTGTTTAGGAACTTGGGATAAAATTGCTTAAGAAAGAAAGAAAAAAAATATTTATTCAGCACAAACAGGACGCACAATTACAAAAATAAACAAAAAAAAAAAAAGTCACATACTATATCCGTGCAAATCAGCTAAAAAACCTCGTATTCAGAAACAACAAAATCATTGACAGTTGGTATCGCGGCCATGGACAATGTATGGACCACAGACAAAAACTGACTATTGCATAACATGACAACATAACACTACAACAATAACAAATCTACTTAAATTAATTCTGTTCTAAATAATACAATGTGCGAGAAACAGAAATGCCGATTGCAGGGTGATAACTCAACCACTGTTTATTTCTACGACTAACACGTTGAAGCCGTGCGTCGCATCTGTGCATGAATTGGTCGTTGCTCAGCAAAAATGCTGTGACTTCAGGCGAACCTATAGTCAACAGCGCTGATTTTCAGCAACTACCCCTGGAATGACGTAATGACGTCCCCCTGTGTGACTAAATAACTCGGGTAAGTGACGTTTTATAATTTTCTACAGAAACAAGTGAGCAAAGACTACAAAATGTAAGTGAGTGTCCAAGCGTGTGCAAATAGTAGGTATCTTACATAAAATAATAAACTTACTTATAATAATAATTGTGATAAATGTTGTGTAAAAATAATAAATTCAATAAAATAATAATTATAAAGTGCATTTAATTACCAGTTTTGTAAATAATATTAATATGTCCACAAATCAATCATGACTAGCTAACCATAGTATAATAGGTACCTAATGTCATGCACCATGGGAATTGCGATGGCGGCCATTTGCATACGCCATGCTCGGAACCAAGGCGCTGGAAAACGAATAGCATTATTCTCGGTGAAACCCGTAAATTTAGCTACTTGGTACCTACTTGGTGCTTAAGTTAATTCGGTACCTAATTATGGTCTTATAAACGAAGCATATAGAATTTGCCACATTTTAACTGAATAGTGGATGTCAAAGAACGTTCGGCGCTAATTGAATCTGATGATCACCCAAAAAGTTACTCGCATTCGAGTTGGGCAATGGCCAAACAAAGCTCCAAATTAATAAAAAAGATCTCAAAAAAGTATTCTTAAAATTAATCCTTTTATCAATAATCTAAAATCTAGAGTTATTCCTCGTAGCGCTCCCGTTTTGAAACGCTCCCATCTAAGCGCTCCCGCTTTGTTCCTCCAAGCGCTCCCAAAAAGAGCGCTTCGAGGAACGATTAAAAATATTAAAATTTATTTCCTCGAAGCGCTCCCATGATTAACTTTCGGATAGAGATGGGACTATACTAACTGAAATTATCGATAATAAGTAGAACACATTGTTATAATATACAACTAGCGGCCCGTCCCGGCTTCATGTTTTTCCCTATTTTTAAACGTGGGAGCGCTTCGAGGAAACAAATTTTAGTATTTTGAATCGTTCCTCGAAGCGCTCCTTTTGGGAGCGCTTCGAGGAACAAAACGGGAGCGCTTAGATGGGAGCGTTTCAAAACGGGAGCGCTACGAGGAAGCGCTTTGATAAATATTTTTATCCAATGAAAACAACACAGGTTTCGGAAATAATTGTCACATAACTGACGAAGTGTCACTTTTATTTTTCAGAACTCATGTTACAAAATATTCGACGAATTGTTCGTTGAATATTTCGTAACATGAGCATTCATAGTTCGTCCCACATTTTGCCAATTAGGACGACGCCTATGGGTCGAAATGTATCCGGATTTTAGCCATACTCAATAATTCAGAATAACCACCGTATTTATGATCATATTACCGCGAAGTGATAAGGGTTAAAATTAGATTATGTAATGAGGTTTCGGAATACATCGTTAGGTTAAGCAACACTATCCAAGAACGGTTATTTGATCGGTGGTTGTTTACCAATGTTATTAAAGATGGGATATTTACCTTGGGAAGAATATCTTTTTTGCTTTAGGCATCGTTTTTGGTAGCAGTTTTAGGTGAGCACATTAGGTCTTTTCGTGTTTTGGTTTATCTTTTGTGGATTATGTTTCATAGGGCAAATATATACCTGTTTAAACTAGATACCTTGTATAGCTTCGATTCGGGTTAAACAAAAAACTATTGTTAACTTATCTTTGTTGACTATCCTGCTATTTAGTCCTACTATCCTACTAATATTATAAACGTGAAAGTTTGTGAGGATGTACGGATGTATGGATGTTTGTTACGCTTTAAATAAAAATAAAATTTGGCACAGAGATAGATTATAACTTGGATTAACACATAGGGTACTTTTATCCTGAAAAAATGTACGATTCCCGTGGGGTAACTTCCTACATACACGCGGTCGAAACCGCTGGCAAAATTTACTTAATTATAATTTCAAAAAATCTTAGTCTTAGTCTGAACTGTTCGACAAAAAGATCTGGTCTTTGGTGAACTATGGACGCAGAACGTAGGACCAAATTTTAGCGTTAAGAAACTCAAACAAGATGTATAACTTACATATGTAACACACATACACATTTGCATGAGATGAAAGTCCACAGGTGAAGCATGCATGATAAAGCACGCGGGTGTAGGCCAAGTCTTATATAAGATTCTAACTGCGGTCATACGTAACGCGCTTGGACGGTTAATGAGGCTTTAACTGAATAATAAGGTAACCGCGGATATGAGTTAACCGCGGCTGGAATTAATTACTTTATTATAAGGTGAGATAACTTTGTTATGAGCTTGTAGTAACTTTAACGTAAAGTTATTTTTCTTTTTACTTTATACAGGGTGAAATTGAATTCATGGGTATTATTTTAAGCGGTCATTGTACTCAACATTATGAACAACTTTCGACAAATCTAAAATCGCAAAAAAAAACACACATTTTGACGATTTATGCGAGCATAATGTATGGAACAGCTGATTTTTTTTTCGCGATTTCAGATTTGTTCCCATAGTGAAAGTTGACCCCTTAAAATAATGCCCATGAATTCAATTATCCTGTATAAGAAATGGGTAACATGAAACTGAACAACTTTCTCCATACAACTTACATCATAGTTGCGAAAAGGTACCATCTATTCCATACAAAACTTCAATACCGAATCATTTAGTTAACACTAGGTACTTTATAGAAGGCACCATTATTTTCAGGAGCAAATAATATACTCATTATAAAAGCTTTGGGCTATAACCACCCCCGCTAAGCCAATATTAAAAAATATTTTTTCCCGACAGACGCACCAAATTCAACTCGAATTTCTTCGCAAAGAATAATCCCTTACGAAAAACCTACTTTAAGATATTTTTAACTACCGTCGAACACTCAAACGCTACTTAATGTTCAGACATTCTCAGTCTTTCTGTTCCAAAACTCCTTAAGTGACAGCACCCTCACGCTTAATGGTAACTTAAAATTGATTTGCGTTTGGGAATTTGACCTTCGAAATCAAAGGGAATCGCCATTCTCGGCTTAACGTGGACAAGTTGTTCAATAAAAATTATTTAATCAAATCAACGTAATTAATTCTAAAATAAATATTTTTATAAACCTCGTCGCAGGAAAGGCTTATGTAAAAAAAATGTATTAAAAGTATTCACGCCGATTGCACGCAAAACACCGCAATTTTTGGTTTGGCTAAGGTTCTGGGTTACCATAAAACAATGATTTGATTTCGGTTTCTATTCGATGTAAAAATTGGTTGCTAGTATTTGGTTAAAAAAATTTGGTTCTCTCTTGAACACGGGTACTGATCAAGTAATTCGAACCATATTTTATTCTCATTTATCTGTGACCAATCAAAACAGTTGTATTTCTCTATGTCAATCTTAAAATTATGACTGAAACACAACATTATTATACAACGTCCACGTCAGGGCAGAGCACCCTAACAAACTGGTCGATTCCCTTTCTAAGATTCTAGAACTCTCTAAGAAAAGCATACAGAGTTTACCTATAAGTGATTGTTACACTTTACTATGATTTGTTGCTTCTGTATAATTTGCTTGTATACAATTGTTGGTGAACCTAATAAACAAAAGAAATTCTTTGTTAGACAGGCCCAACATGATATCCAAGCAACGACAAAACAAATGACTGCAGACATCTCAAATTAAAACCAACATGTACGAGTTTCTTATTAAATTCTTTATACAGCATAGAAACAAGCCAATGAGGAAAATCCTTATGGAACAGACAACAATATTGAATTTGTTGTTTGAGAAAGACTTATGTAACGTTAGCCTTATTTGTAATGGTTAGTAATTATGTTTTTAACGAGCTTACCACGCTCATTAGAGGCGAAACACGAAATAGAGAAGTCATAATTAGATTTAGGTAAATGCATTGATATTAGCGGTGTTTATAACAACTTAATTGTATTGAAAGAAGACTACAGTATCATCTTTTTTTTAGGTTTCTAGCTTGTTAAAGATACCTACTATAGAATTATACAACGTGGAGCGCCACGTTGTATAATTGTGTTAAATTAATGTCACCATTATAGTGATAATGGTAAGATTTTCACATTGTCGTTGTATGAAGACATTGTACTTCCATAAAACGTTATTATTTACGGATTTATTAAAAATGTAAGAAAATAACATCTTAGAACAACCTGTACTTTTGACGGGGTCACGGATCATAACATTCGCATCAATTTAATTGAAACGAATACGCAATATATTAGAATGAAACAACTGCAAAAAGTAAGTTTGTATGATATTTTTAAAATATTATAAATTGGTTAGTTAATAATAATTTAAAAATAAACTTGAGAAAAACTAAAATTATGACTTTTAATCAACGAACAAATAAACCAAAACTATATATAACATATATGACAATGTAAAAATCTCGGAAACTGATACCACTAAATTTCTAGGTATCTACTTAGATAGTCATCTGACATGGAAAAATCATATTGACGCGCTATCAAAGAAGCTTAGCCAATTTGCGTATGCTCTGTATAACCTATCAAAAATGGTTAACCGCTTTACGGTACAAATAGCGTACAACGCTTATGTGGCATCTAGTATTAGGTACAGCATTATTTTCTGGGGCAACTCTACAGATAGGGAGATTGCTTTTAAGGGCGCACCGAGTTTCTAGCGCTAATCGATTTTAGGTATTCTGTGTGGTCCGTGTATGTGTGCGTGAGGCACACCGGCAAGACTGCGCCGACCGAGCGCCGCGCGCGCCGTGCCGTGCCCCGATCGACTAGCGAGGTGCTACCAATATTTACAAAACAAAAAAAAACTATTTCAAATACTTTTATTGGAAATATACAATTTTTTAAATTTATAATTTACCGTGTCGTTAGGTGGGTGTCTATGATCAGATCAATGAAAAATTAATATTAGGTATTTAGTCGAATAATACTCAATTAGTTACGTTATAAAATAATATTGTCAAATAGTAACTGTCAAATTTTCTCAATTAAAAATGAACCTTATTTCTTTGCAATAAAGTTGAAATACTATCAAAGAAATTTGACAGATTGTGGTAACTTGATGTGCTGGCCTCTGTATGAGAAACTTAAAAGTGATTTCAATAACTTAAAATAACATATCAGCTAAATAAGTAGGGTAAAAGTCCCAGTAGTTGACCTTTTATTTTCAATTTAAAATTATTTATTCTTCAAAGTAGATTCAGTAAACTACTTTTGTTAGTACGTAAGGTTCAACTTTTAATTCCATTCAGTAACTTGACAGTTAATTTGACAGATTTTAATAAAAAAACAACTATTTGAGTTGGTGTAAGAATAAACTAAATTCAATGAGCGTCACAAATGTACTAATAAGCAAATTTTATATTTTAAATGTAATAACTTGCCTTCAAAACACGAAAACTTAACATTATATTTCTTTGAATTGTCAAGTGTCAAGAATGGAATTAAAAGTCGAAGTATAGTAAGTTTTTGCAGGCAGATTCTATTGAATTTTTGATAATGAAGTTACACTGTAAGTACTTTGTTCGTTATGGCAAGACGTCACCACGGTAATATTATCTATATTACCGTTACAGTATTCCAACTTCATACAAACGGACGAAACGCGAGCTATACCTACGCGCCTCAATCGCGGCATGCGCTCGGCATGCCGACAGTCGCGACTGACGCAGTGAAGAACGGACGGTGTGTTGTTTTTTAACAATAACCGCACGATTTTTTCACCAAAAATACGTTCAAGTACATTATTTAATATGACGAGTAGGATATATTGTGCTGTTTTTGGTTGCTATTTCGTTAATTACGCCTCCAGAGATAACTTTTTTAGATTACTTGGAAACTCTGAAAGGTAAGACTATAAAGTAATTTTACTTACTAGTAGGTAGATAATGTGTCTTTTAATGAATAAGTATTTCCTTTTATCCCCCGAAAAAAGAAATGTCTGGATTAATAAATAAAGTGAATAGAATAGTAAAGGAAAGTGATTGACATGAATTGAAATAGGTAGTTATAGACGGTTCATGAATACCGGATACGTGTGTGCTTTATTTTGTTAGTTTGTTTTATTTCAAAGTAAAGACAAATCTACCAAACAAAAAACAACACGCATTTTACTTAACACTTCCTATTCAATTCACAAAGTATTTTATTTGTTTATATAAAAAAAGTATATTTACAATCACAAAACTAAATGGAAACACGAAGTAGGCAAATGTAATTAAAATGCTGGAGGCGGCCCTATCGCATGTTTACGTACCGCGCGGCTGTAGGCATTATTTCAAAGATACGACCGAGTTACAATACTGAATAGATATTTTTACCGTGACGTCACATAGCCACACTAAAGATGCATTCCCTACGAAAACTAATGTGATTTCGCCAACCCGTTCTCTGTCTTGATTTCTTTACTTTGTTCCCCATTTCAAATACGCTACAATAAATTTTCACACAACTTTTCTTCGTTACGTTATTATTCCGTGCGTAAGCGCAAGCGACACAAGCTCCCCGTCCTATGGCCGCCGCAGGACTAAAGCGGACAGGAGGGCGGCGCGGCGGCTCTGCTTATGATGGCCGAAACTCGCGCGACTTTTGGTATTTCCATCTTATTTTTAAACAAATACACTTTTTGAAAATGTAAAGTGTATACGTTATATAAAACATGTAGTTTTGTTATTATTCAAAAACTGATGACCTTCCGGGAAGTATTCACGCCGTACTAAGCGTTTGTTGTGTTTTTTAGAGATAACTTTGTGAATTTATTCTATCGAGCCAACTTTATCAAATCGTGTTTCCATCGTGTATACTGCCTAGTATATATGGCCAACAATACCAATTTATTTCCTTAGATTTTAATTTAATTGTTTACTACTTCAAACAACCGTCATAAAAACGCGTTTTTGTCTCTATACAGCTCGGTGCCCCGTTAAGGCTCAGAAGAAATGTTTACGATCGTTTACTAAACTACACTCGACCGATAGTTGCAAGCCGCTATTTAAAGAACTGAACTTACTTACTCTGCCGTCTATGTACATTTATGAAATGGGAGTATTTGTACGCTATAACTTCCATTTATTTGAGACCCTACGTTCACGACGCTGCCTGAATGTCATTCGTACTGACCCTCATAAAACGGCATTTTTTGGTAAAAGTGTGCTCGGTATGACCTCTAAAATATACAAAAGCATACCCGTAGCTATTAGGAATAAAGAGTGTCTGGTTTCCTTTAAAAAGTATTTATTTAAATTCCTCCTAGATAGATGCTACTACTCTATCGCAGAGTTTATTGCTGACAAACGGAGATACGAAGATCCGACTTGCTAATTAATGAATACAAAACTACCTACCTACCTACCAACCTTCCTACTGTTTACTAATAATTTTGTAATGAACTCATTATTAATGTGACATAATACTTTGACTAATTATTAATATACGTTTTAAATTGTGACATTTTACTAATTCATTGACATACCCATTTTTTTTTATTGTAATCTGATTGTATTCGAATTATTAATTGATTCTTATTATTTGTTTGTTATAACCTAATTTTGTACGCCATCTCTTGGCAAAAAATAGTGAGCATGTTGTCTAACCATATTATCTGTAAATTAACCTATGTCTTACAAAATAAATGATTTGATTGATTGATTGATTTTTTTGATTTATTTTAACCTATTCTATATGATTAATGGGCACTAGCCCTACCCGTGTGTTAAATAATTTATTTTACAGTAACTTTAATTTACAGGAGCTCTTTTAAGTCAAAGCTCAAAGCGTTCCTATTGGATAAATGTCTGTATTCGATAGACGACGACATATCCACGTATTCGTGACTGGGTAAATGTTAAATTGTATTGATTTATATATATTGAAATTGAAATTCTATGGATTATTGTTCTTTTAATTTGTAATGTTATTGAATTTTATTTTTTTTCTATCGTTTTATTGTATTTTGAATGTGTTAGTTTTTTTATTTTATTTTAATGAATGTGTTTTTGTTTATGATTTCAAACACAATGTAAATTGTTAATGAATAAATATGAAATGAAATAAATGTTACCATTGTAGCGCCACGTTGTAGATCAAATCATGGAACGAAAATATCTCTTGATTAACTTGAAGTCACTTTTAGAACACTGTGACTTAAGCTTCTTTATTCAAAAGTAACAGAACATTGAAATCATAATATTGTACTTAATTTTAAACAGTCTAAAGTCTAGATTGCAATAGTACCATAAAACTTAAAATAACAACTGGTCCTCATTTGTCATCCCGTTATGTATGACCTCAATAGCTAAGATGAAAGAGTTTTCCTAAACAAACTTCTATTCAATACGAGTCATACACTCACACGCACATAGGTACATACATGAGTAGGTACCAAGTGTCACCAATCACCCAATGAGTAACCATTGAAACAATAACTTGTAACTAAGCTTATTATAGCTATAGTCTGTAAGGACATCTCAGTGTAATTTATTAATTGATGTGTTAAAATGTCTTTGTATATCTTCGTTAAGTAGTTTGGCTCCGCTGAAGTTAGTGATGGAACAATTCTGTTGTGTACAGAAGGTCGCATCAGCTGTTTCTTGTTATCGTTCATCAATAATATTTACCAACAAGTTTTTTTTTTTTTTGATGGCGTGAAATCAACAAATGCTGCTAGGTCAAAGACTGTTGTGCGAATCATAAAGAAGATGAATTAGATGTAAAAGAAGAATTTTAATAAATTAGATTTATTAGGGCAACGACTAAGTCACCGTAGATGGGTTGGAAAGAGAACTTGCAATGCCTTTTTTTTTTAGGGTGGTATTTTCATTAAACGACTCCTCGCGCTCTGGGTGGAGCGAAAGGGAGTATCAGACTCTTACTGACTAAAACACATCCATGTTCCTTCCTTAGCCCTTTATGTTCCGGGGTAACGGTAATCCTTTCGGACAATCCCGCTTACCAAAATATGCTAACTTTTAACTTAAAACAAATCATCGAGGAATACACTTAGATAGTAAAGTTTGATTAGTCACTAACTGCAATGCTAATCAGTGTAGTGGAAGTCCAGTGGTGAGGGTTGCGACTTTCGAGTTACAGATCGGTTCGAACCCAGAAAGATGCTTTACTTTGTATAAATTGCCACCACTGCCCTCAAGACGATGAAGGAAAACACCGTGAAGAAATGTATTTATTTATTTATAATACTTTAAGCACAGAAATGTACAGAGGCGGACTTAATGCCATAGGCATTTTCTACCAGTCAACCTTTGGGTGATGCAGAGATAAACAGTGGTAGGTGCATTAGAAAGCAAAGTGCAAATTTTATTTGCATTTTTTATTTAGAAATTGACATGCCCTAGAACCGAAAATTCGAAGACATCTGCCAACCCGCACTAAGCCATATTTTACTGCCCAATCCCTCACCGAGAGTAGGTCTGAATCCCAACAGTGGAACATTATAGGCTGATTATGCAATTTAAATGAATTCAGCTTTAGTGTTTTCACAAATAATGCAAAAACGCCGAAGCCATTTACTATTCGAAACATCTTAAACCATGAGCAAAACGCAAAACTACCTGCAACAGTATACAAAACCTGAAACATTAAACATAACTGGTAACTATTTATTTTGAAACCTTCGAACTGACCTATTTACCTTCTGACCCTCGAGTTCGCGTCATGAATGGAAGTTACTAGTGCACATTCCCCTTTTACTTTTCCAAAAGAACTTCAAACCGAAATAACATTTGAATGCATACTTCTAAAGAGCTTTTTTATATAAAGTTTAGAGCAGTATATATATGCGGAAAGCTCTAAATTAAGAGCGATAATGAATCATTTAGAGTAACTCATTAAGTCGGTTTGGATTTAGTGAGTAATCGCCTCTAATCCTTCACTTCCATTCAAAATTAATTAACTGAATTTAGCCTCTAAGGCTCAAACCATGTAGAAATTAAAGTATGACACAAACGAAATAAAAGCGGATGTCAAATGTTTATTTATTCTTGTTTACAAACACATCGAAAATAAAAATTGTTTGCTGCATTCGGTTAGACTGGAAGCCGACCCCAACATAATTGGAAAAAGGCTAGGCAGATGATGATGATCAAAAATTGTTTCGCACATTGAGAGTGCTTCCATTTTAAAACAAAATTCATTGGCCATACTTATCTGTTTCTATCGAAGCAATATAGATAAAGCCTAATATAATCGTTATTAGTTAACATTAATTTACGGCAACGATCGTGATAGCCAATCACGCGTTTTATTTACAAATAGGTACCTATATGGGATACGTAAATCTGGTAGCCTCGTGTAATGTGTCGTTGAGCTCCCTAGAATAGGGTTGAGCTACACGATGACTGTTGCATGCATGGATTGGAACAAGTCAACTCAAAGCTGCAAAAGCTCTTTCTTCCAAAAGCCCTTCAAGAATTGGCCCTGCATTGTTAGACTCACATGAAATCTTTATGATATGTTTATAATTTAAATGAGTCCATATCTAATGAGTTTTTTTCGCCATTTTCTTTTCAAGGACCAATCAGCTAGGGAAAGCCGGTGTTACATAGTTTAATAATACTGACGTGTAAAGTGTCTTAAAAGGCCTGTTTACGGAAATAAACATTTAATTTAATTTTAATAAATAAAGGTGCTTTTAAACGTTAGATATTTATAGTCACATTGTGAGTTTTTTGGACAGTATATCCAAAAGGATCAATTGTCAAAGCCCTGGGTTGCGAATAATGTAATAAGGAGCAACCCCTTTTTTATGTCGGATGTGGGTTGAAAGTGTCACGTGTGCCCACTTTTTCGAGGTCACTAAAACTTCACTTATAGTTGCACATTTCATCGAAACACGTTAGACCACAATTGAGTGGTGAACTGGTGACAGGTTGTCAGAATATCGCCCACAACCAACCACAACAATAACCAGTTTCATTTAAATCTTACAACTTACAAATCACAAGTAAGGCGATGTTTTTCTTTGGCTCCGAGTAACGAAATACACAAGTGTGAAGTACCCAATGAACGTTGACGATCACATACAAAACTTTAACATAAACACACACATCTATACGATTCACAATTTGAACACACGTCACAGAATATTTCGTGTTTGGTGTGATATTGTTGACACTCGGGCAGCCGGGGCGCGTGGCGTCGCGGCTAAGGCGGGGAGCGAACTGGCGACTAGCGTGCCTGCTGCCTCGCCGGTCGCCTTAGGAACCAAGCTTACAAAGAGCTCTGTTTTGTTACTGAGCTCTGAAGGTGGCAATGTTATTGTTATGATTTCATTGGGTCAGTAAGTGAGCCTACATTGAAAGTCCAATTGGGGGGCAAATGGAAGGAAAATATGGATGAGGGATGACTCTCATGTGCAAGCGAGCATTTAGAAATCTCCACTAGAGATGTCGTTTCTGACCGACAAACGTCAATAAGACTTTACCTAAAGTGAACATCATGCAAAAAAAATACCCTTTATTAACTATAAATCGAATCCTGCCCCTTTCCAAGCTATAGAACATAACACGACTTAGCAGCGTAGATGAAGTTAATATTTTAATAACACTATCTCTGTATAACAATCTGCTTTCTAAACATAGAGCTCCGAGTAATGTTATAATAACATTACCTCTTGGTTCAGCAGAGTAATATACTTAGGATAAATTTGAATAAAACAACAGTGAAGAGGAATATCAATGCGCCACACCGCATTTTATCCCTTATCCTTTGCAACACAGAAGGCTTTAAAGGATTGTTTACAATCCTCAAAGCATTGACTTGTTGCTACTCCAGTTAAGGACTTACTTTGTTTTTTTACCGACAATCGTTTTTAATGTCCAACCTCTTTGTTATTGCAAATATTAGATTGTTTTTATTGGAAATTCATTCAATGATACTACATTTAAGAATGTCTCGCGTATTTACGTTGTTTTCTATCGATGTTGACACAACGCCGTATAATATTATTGATATTTACCGGGTGGTCAAGCTAAGAATAGAACTCGTAACGGGTCAACTGTATAATAGTCGTGGCTTTATAAGTATCAAGTGTCTGATGAAAAGTATATTCGCAATCTATTAACTGGTCAAAAATAACGTGAGCGCGTAAAGGACCCCCGAAAGTCCCGGTCTTTTATCCGGGTCTGTGTTCCTAGGTGAAAAAAAAAGGTTTTTATAAAGAAAACCTTGTCTTCGTAGGTTCAACAAAAAACTAAAGGCACAAATTACATTAGCATTATTCAGAAACACGTTTTGCGAATCCAAATCCTAAATATATTCATATTTAGGTTACGATAGCGAGTATATTTCATAGAATAGGTAACATAAAATAATTAACAAGTAATATCTCGAGCATAATTTTGTTAATAGACGTAGTTAATTAATATTAGACCTTAATGAATTATAATTGGGAAATGGAGAGCGTCATGTGCCGCGTCCATGATTTCTAAGCTCATTGTAAATGAATTTTTATTTCATAACGTTGAATGTAACTGCTTCGATCTCGTAAACGCTGTGTAGTTGCACATTAACCGATTTTTCGTATCGAATCGACTAATATGTATATTCAGTACACATGTTTGATTTTAGTTCAATATAAAATCAAAGTTTTATAGTCAGAAGTCCGAAAGTCTGAGAACCAGTCTTACCCAGTAACTGGGTTTGGTCAGATAGGCAGCCGCTTCTTGTAAAAAAAAACAGTCGGGTAGACTGGAAGCCAACCTTAACATGGTTAGGATAAGGATTGACGGATGATGATGACTAAATCTGTATGCAGTACAGAAAATACTTTCCTAATTGGTTGAATATTGAGCTATCTCGGATCGTGTATTTAATAAAAATATCCTAACTTGTACTTCAAAGAAACATAATCAGCCTATAATATTCCCACTGCTGGGCTGGGAGACAGGTCTCCTCTCGGTGAGAGGAAGTGGGCAGAAATCAACCACGGGAGCCCAGTGCGGGTTGATGGATGTCACAAGTATTCGATTTTTTGGTTCTTGGACATGCCGGATTCTTCACTAATGCTTCTACTTCTCCTAAAGAGTTTTTTTGAAGCTCTAAGTTGAGAGTAAACTTCACTTGCAGGTAAGATAAACAAGTTTTTAAAGGCCATGAACATGAGCATCTGAGCGACAAACTAAGTTAACCAGTAGTACTAAATTAGAGACTTACTGCCTTACGGAAAAACGACATCTAGTTTGTGATTTTTAAAAAATGTTGCAAGTACAGACTCCGGCACATCAAGCTATCCCAAACTGTAAATTTTTCCCAATAGAATATGAACTTTATTTGTTTGTAATAGAGTAGAAAATGTAATAAAAAACTTACAGAATGGGATAGCCTGATGTGCTGTTCTCTGTACATACCTACGTACCTAAGAGTTTAAACATAGAACTTAAGTTTCAACAATTAATTAGAGAAGGACTGACTGAAAAGATAAAAAAAAAGTGATAAAACGTAGGAATTACAAAAAAAAAAACATTTTAATTTTGATCTTTAGAGCGTCAATCTCTCCGCCTGAATACGACACAATAGATTAAAGACCTCATAAGACGGAGGGTATGTAAGTACCTACATTCAAATAATAAATTGGAAGTCATTTACAAGTATATAACATAAAAGTACGCAGAAGTGTCTCGAAAACGTAATAACAAGCAGTATCTCTGTCAGCTATATTATTTAGTATTCATTGTACAAACGTGGAACCTATAAATAAGGCGGTCCTTTTGCCGGCAGGTATTCTAAACAAAATTAACATAACATAAGCTGTAACGACACTAATTAACATTCATGAGAAATTAATCACCTTACTTAATGATGTTCTCTGCGAAATATCCGGAACGACTTATTAGAAGAATGTAGAGGAGTGTCTAGTCAAGTTGGACATTTTAAAGGGCTAGTGGTATCTATCAAGAGTAGTGTTACCAGGTGCCCCGATTTGCGCGGGACGGCCCGATTTTCAGGGGTTTTGGGGCGCGTCCGGATTTGTACCTGATCGGGACGCTGAATGTCCCGATTAATCAATAAATGGAAAAAAAAACATAAGAAAATGTATATAAATTTACGCTACGTATTTTTTTTTTAAATTCAATTACATTTAAAGTACGATTTTATTTCACAATGTCTACTAGTCTAGCAATACTGATTACTTGTTATGTAAGATTAAATATAGACTTAAAACCCCTTGTTTTTTTTTGTTTACTGTCCCGATCTGCAACCCTAAATCCCGTTTCTTTTGACCTCATGTACCGATTTACATCAAATCGGACCTCGCAACACTAATCAAGAATCACGCTATGTACAGACGCCAGCACATCAAGCTACCCCAAACTGTCAAATATTCCCCATGGAACATGGACCTTATTCCATTTTAATAAAGTTGAAAATCTCTCAAAGAAATTTGACAGATTGGGGTAGTTTGATGTGCTAGCGTCTGTACAACTAGAAGATAAGGTAGAAAAGTTGGTATGTGTTCAGTTTATCAATCCATCTGCTGGAGAGTTTGTTGCGCTACATCTCCTCAGCATCGAACACTAGAAAATGGCGAAGGGCTAGCCGAAGAATTTTGGGATTCTTATGTCATTTTTGACGTTCAAAGAGTGATAACTCTAGTTCTCAGTCTAAGTTCAAGGTTCAAAAGAGGTTTTATTTTGATTTTAATTAGGTTTCATAGACAAAATTGCCGTGACCTATGAAAAGCTGATACCAAATTTTCGCCACTATAAATCTATGTTACATTTGTATTAGTTGTCATTAAAAATAAAAAACTGGTCTGGCAAAAATAACCAAGTATTTTATAATCCCAAAACGTACAAGCACCATAATAAACTTGAAACAACTTTCTCTTTTTCAATTCATTACATCACAAGCGCCTGTTGACGACCGCGGCTGAACTAGGTCCCAAGCGCCAACAATGCACTAACGAATAGGGTCAAAAATAACGCCTTATTGTCTAGCTAGAGATTATGATTGATTAGTTTAAGTCTTAAGTTCCTATGGTTCCTTTGCCTGTGTCAGTAAATCTTGAGGATCAAAAGGTTCTGTCGGGGCGTAAAACATTTTCTGATATCCCTTACGCTCGACTCATGGAAGCAGGAAGCACATATCAGGGTTTTAGTCGGTAGCAGTCCAATTAATCCCATAGTCTTTTCCAGACGATCAAAAAGATTGCAATAAGAAAGTTTTGCTTCTATTTTCTATTGGCTGTAAGGACCATAGAGTACAGATATCAGAACAATGAGAAAATTAGGCACGCACCTAAATATGTTCATGATTGTATTTTGAAGAGCTCGTGGCTAAGTTATATCAGCTGCACGGGTCAATCCGTCAGGTTAAGCTACGCTTGCCGGGGTTGGTCTGTGGATGGGTGACCATCTTTACAAACCGAGTCTCTTCCGTGCCTCGGAAAGCACGCTAAACCGTTGGTCCCGGCTGTCATTTGTGCATCTTTGACAGTCGTTACGGGTCGTCAGAAGCCCCAAAATCTGACAGCCAGTCTTACCAAGGGGTATCGTATTGTCCAGTTCCTGGTTGTGCAGGTCAGACAGGCAGTCACTGCATGTAAAATACTGGTATTCAGCTGCATCCGGTTAGACTGGAAGCCGACCCCAACATAGTTGGGAAAAGGCTAGGCAGATGATGATGATGATTGCATTTTTATATTTCTTACACGGATATGACACAGAAAATCAAGGATATCCTGCTCCCAAAGGTGTGTTACACTTAAACTTGAGACGCTTAATGAGACAGGTAGCCTCTATTTGGATCACTAAATTAGGGATAAACAGGAAATTGGTCCTTTATCATTAGGGCAGGACACGCGTGTACGAATTGTTGTTTTTATTATCAACCTACTGCTACCTAACCTAATAGACGCTGTCCTGTCCAAATTCAAATAATTCGAATATAACTCCCATGGAAAAAAAACTATTATTTTTTCTAAATTTGAAAATTAGCCGGAAAAGCCAATTTTTCATTGCAAAAAGACCTAATTCGAACATGTTTAAATCAAGAATAGCTCAGTCGCTCTATTAGTTCTCTAGTGATGCGCTTATCAACAAACGTCGTTTAATTTTTATTTAAGTTGTGGAACAAGAAATAGGCATTCAGTGATCTGCCTCGCCATTCCATGATTTGACCATCTTTCATCGGTCCTATTCCCGAACACTGCGTTGCGTTGAACCAGCAATGCTTGGGCATGTCGACTTTGCTATTCGTATTTGAACCATTCCTACTCGAATTGTTTTTGTTTTTTATAGTTATGTAAATTACAAGTGAGTTTCATAGACGTTGAAGGATATTGTTTTCGGAAAGCTATATTTCTCGTGTTGACAACGAAGTGGATAACCTATTTATTCATTAGCCTCTTCGTTTTGTAAAAAAAACCTGCAAAAAACCTTTTATTTCTGGAAATAAAAAAAAAGTAAATTTTCCACGAATTATTTCTTTCTCTTCTTTCTTTCAGGTAGGTACTGTATAGGGAATTTAATTATTTACACTGTACCTGTAACATAAGTACTAGCATACGGATTTTCTTTCGTATTTCTATAATAAATGTATTATATCTTCATGCTACGTTTATGTTAGAGTTTAATTAACACATCACATTCTCTTTGTTGTTTTAAAGTAAACATAAATATATCAACCGCAAGTACGAGATGGTTAACCATATTGTTGATGTTAAATTAAAGTGCTATTTTTATATGAAAACGTGGAAATTATAATTGTCTGCGACAGACTAAGCCATGGAAAAGATACAGAGCATTATTGTTAAATAAAAATCGTACGAAAATTCCACTGATGGAGATCTAAGAAAAGAAAATCATAGCTTAATATTGTCAACGTACTACACTGTTATGTAATTTAAAAAAAACCACTAACCTGTCTGATTTTAAGTTCTTTTGCAAGTATAGCTTCTTCACTAAGTTATAAACGTTAAGGAAACTGTCAAAACATGACGTCTCCTACTCATAATCTACCTCTGTGCCAAATTTGATCTTCGTAGGTCCAGTAGTCTTGGAGATTTATTGATTAATCAGTAATTTTTATTAGTTGAGTGAATGTATGTTTTTTTTTATGGCATCTCGCAGTTCAACCCAAAGGTTGTCTACTGTTAAACCGGGCTTACCTGTGGATGCCACAGTGAAATTGGGACCTCCAGGCAGGGCTAAATAAACTTACAAACTAAGCGACTACACGCTAAGGGCACCCGCTGTGGGGTACGGACATCGGCTTGGGACGTCCCTGGGGGAAGGCAAAGGACAGGCTGTATCAGGCGTTTTTAAAACTACAGGCTCAGTGGCGACGTGGCGTGGGCTGGCTCGAGCAAAGGTCAGAGCGGGGAATGTATGAAAGAGTGACCTATCTCTTTTATAGAGCCGCAAAGGAAAACATTCAATAAAAATACTAAAATTTCAGCTTCTATACTAATCATCCCTCTGGAACACCGTCGATTGAAAAAAACAGCACATATGGGACATAGCTTGAGTTAGCCAAACTAACGACTCTCGTCAGGCCTCCTAGGAGGTACTCGTAAGTCCAACAAGCACAGACAGCATCTGAGCAGCCGATTGCAAATTTAAAAAAATACAACATTTTGAGTAGACGGCATCATTAAAAAACTAGTTAGCAAATTGCTTCACAGTTATTATGCCATAATGTGATGGGTTTTATGAAAGCTGTGTTTATAATTTTTTAAAGTAAAATATGGTGTCGTCTTTGGTCTAGTCTAGTGCTTGCAAAGAAAAAAGTAGATGTAGTTTTTTAGCAGCATGAGGGCCTGAATTTGTTCCCTCTTAATGGCAATGGAAAGAAACCTCCATCCATGACTCTAGATACTCATCATATACACATTTAAATTTTTCATTAATTATTTAGCCTGACGGTTACTTCACGTTCATGAAAGTGAAAATGTATTGTTCTATATATGTATTAATTTGTACCTATACCGACAGCATAATATATCCGCAAGAATATACCTAAATAACTTTTCCAAAAATCACTAAACTACCGTTTATAAAGGTGTATATCTTTACACTCTACTCCAAGGTGTCCAAAATTGAACAGAACATAACACAGTGTTGTGTTAGAAACTAGTTTGTTGGAATACAAAATAAACATGTGACAGTCGCCTAAACACTTCCAATGGACACAAAGGGAAAGTTATTTCTGTAACGTAATTCGTTTTTTCCAATTTTAGTTCAAAACAAGAACGGTAAACTTTTTCTGGAATACGGTTAATGTGGCTGGTTTAAATATTAAAGGCTGCGCAGTTTGAGTGCTGGCTCTTTTTAGTGTCCGATGTCCTGACCGACCTTAATGCAAAATTTACAGAGTGCTAGAAACGAATTCAAAGCGAACTCGGAGTGCCGCCACTAAAATGAGATCTAAAAATAGGTTAAAAAATAAACTAGCTAAAATATCACCGTTCAAAATAGTCATTAACCTTTTGAACGCCATTGTCACGTGACAAGCAAGCGTCCTGTACGTCAACTACACAAATACATATAGTGACAGTTTTTTTTTTTTTTAAGGCTGGGTAATCATCCAATGTCTGCTCCCGCTCTGGGTGGAGCGGAAGGGAGTGTCAGACTCTTACTGACTAAAACCCATCCATGTTCCTTCCGTAGCCCTTTATGTTCCGGGGTAGCGGTAACCCTTTCGGACAATCCCGCTTAATATAGTGACAGTGGCACACGAAATAAACAATAAAATCATTACTTTTGTGAGTGTTTATATAGATAGCTTAAAAATTGAAGCTCTCGTACGTATTGGGAAATTCATCATAACAAGAAGAAATAAATTTGTAGCTTGGCGTGGAGACCACGCGCGTCCGTTTATGCTCTGGCGGTCGAAAGGTTAATGAAGAACTTTGAGTAAAATACACATTCGACATTTAGTTTAAAATTTTGAACTCGCTGTGAATCTAAAACCAAACTAAAATTACAAACTTCTGGTTTGTTTTAGTTTAAAATCAGGATGCAAAACTGATAGGTACCGTACCAAACAAACCCCGGTCAAAGTTCGATTAAACAAACATTTTGAGTCCGAATCTCATTTTCCCTGCAGACTCTTCACATTTGTAATGCTTTAGTGTAGGTAACATTTTAGAAGCGTCTAATACACCCTGCTGGGTAACTGTAATACACTTACACTGGCAACCAACTACACTAATAGTAGTAATGGGTAATTTTGACAATTCAACGACATTCATTGCGTTATTTACATTGTTGAGCAGACACATTTGTCGAACATATGAAGCAATGGATTAGCAATATCCTTCAAAATCATTCAAATTGTAATTGATAGTATGTAACGCAATTAGGATGGTCATTTATAACCAAATATTTTACTATCTAATGGCTTTATTGGCTCACTTTTCTTTTGAAAGTAGGGTAAGCTGGGTACGGTTGTGACAATTTTGGTTTGATCGCCTATAATTTTGTAAATTTACCAGTTATCTGGGAGAAAATCACTTTAATACTTAATTTGAATATTTATCTACCTAAAATTGTTAAAATATTGTCCCTAACTACGCTGTATTAGGCATAAGATCAAATTTAAAAAAAAAGGGAAAGTGTCACAACCGGCCACACCCCAAGGGCGGTTGTGACAGTGGTTGGGGTCGGTAGTGACAGGCATACAAAATACATCCAAATAGTTTGTAATGACTTTTATTGTTACAAATAATTAACTGAACACAACATAATCTACTTCTAAACAAAGTTAACAATCACTTTATGGCAAAATATTTAACAGTCTTCTTTATAATCAGTCAAAATGTTAGCTTAACTACTACAAAATTTTAACAAAACTGAAACACAACAAAGAAAAAAATTAAACATTTATAAATGTACCAATCAACATACTGAGTCAGATTCAACATGTGACAAATTTAATGGGGACTATCACCTGCGCACTCCACGCGAGACCAGAGCCTAAAACTAATATAGCACTGTACCATATAACAGTCTTCTTTAAAATCAGTCAAATTGTTAACTTAACTTAAAATAGCTAGTAGCTAACTGGAAAAAGTTTTACAAAATTTTAACAGAACTTTAACACAACAAAGAAAAATTAAACATTTATAATTGTATCAATCAACATATTGAGATCTAGTCAGATTCATCACATGATGGTGCCTTCCTCTTCTTTTTCTCGCCGGCATTGTCGCGTTTGCGTAGGTATCGCAAGAGCGACATGCAATTAACTTCATGTATTTCCGCAGCTCTCCGTAATGAAGTACCGCGTTTCACCTCTTCGTAAGCATTTTCATATTTACTAATATCATTCAGGCCTCTCCCGGTCTTCCGCACGCGTTTTCTAGACATCTAAAATAAAACAAAACAAAAAAAACAATGTCACAACCGTACCCACAAAATTTGTCACAACCGTACCCAACGCAAACTTTTGAAAACAAAAAATGACCATGACTGAGCAAAAAGATCTGCATTAAAAGTAATTACTCGTAAGTAACTGCTAATGTTCAAGTTATAACAAAAAAATATAAAAGGCAATCTATCTGTGTACAAATAACCGTAATTACAAAAAGAAATCGAAAAAAAAAACTTACTTTTGACTGTCGAAAATCAATGTGGGCTCCTGCTTATGTTACCGTCGCACGCCGGCTGACGCAACACTGGGACACGCGTTTAGACTTGCATGCCGCTTGTCTTTCCCCTTGCACCCCTCCCCGCGATCCGTATAGTTTCGCTGTTATAGCGACTGTCACTACCGTACCCTGGCACAATCGTACCCAGTTTACCCTACTACTCTAGTCGGGTATTGTGCTCAGGGTCACAACTGGGGCTTGCCACACAAAAAAAAGTTTGCATACGCGAAAGAGATATTTAGAGTAATATTCCTGTCTCGTCTCTTGATCAGATATGACGTGCTCTCATTATAATGGGGTATTTGAAAGGGTAGTCAATAACGTTACTTTTTATGAACTGTCAAAACGCGGCATTTGTACGTGATTTGTATGAAATATAACATTTTGAAGTCACAGATTTTTAGACTCAAATGGAATACTTATTAGCATTAAATGCAATTTAACAATTATATCGTCGCATTATATTTAATTTCTGCACGGTGATGGAAATTTTTATGACGAGCGGGCTTTTTTCCACGTGATTTCATATTTTATTTTTGACCGATTCAAATACTCAATTGTTATTCTACGATTTAATTGTTCTAAAGAGTAGACTTATTTTTCCTGCCCTTATTTCTAAATACGATGCAGATAATAAACTAAGAAGTGTCCTATATTATATAATATATTTCACATAGTAGGTATGATAAATGGAATATTTATAAATTAATTACAGACAATAGAGTAGCCTTGAATAATAAATGATACCAACATGAAATAGCTTGTGGTTTTCGAATTCTTAGAATACTCTAGGTTAGTTTCCTGTTAAACATCGCAAATAGGTGAATATTGATTACTTAGTTGTGGCAACATATTTAAAACAGAATCGAACGCGTATTTATTAAGCATAGGTCTGGTACATTCAGCCTAGGTTTCAGTAGACTATTTGACCATAAATGATTCTATTAATTACGCTCTTAAATCATTAAAAAAATAAGTAGGTAGAGGCTTTAACCTAACATGGCATCAACATGCAACCTCCATGAATACATTAAAAGTAAATGTCATTATGGAAACAAGCGTTGATTTAAATTAAGAATAAGAAAAGGTGTGACAGTCAGCTGGGAGAGCTGACAAGCAACAATATGAAATAAAATACCTAATTACATAAATCAATGAATTGTATATCTATACTAATATTATACAGCTGAAGAGTATGTTTGTTTGAACGCGCTAATCTCAGGAACTTCTGGTCCGAATTGAAAAATTATTTCTTGAGTGGGATAGTCCATTTATCGAGGAAGGCTATAGGCTATGTAACATCACGCTACGACCAATAGGAGCCGAGCAGCGTGTGAAACCACGCGGAAGCAGCTACTATTTTATAATTTTGCAAGATAAGCTCGTGTTATTTCCACGTACCCGAAGTATAGTAACAGTTCATTAGGACCAACAATGGCAGTTAATAATTATTTATATTAATTATTATTATTTCGTACATTATAAATTAGAAAGCCGTAAATATTTAAAAAAGAATCATAAAGGCACCATATTATAACGGTGTCAAACAATGCGCCTACACATGTCGCACGGCGGTCAACCGTGACTGATCATGGATGGGATAACGCTTTTACTGCTATGATGATGACATTTATAACATTTATTTTATACAAGCCCTGTGTCGGATGGGAATTCCCATCGGAAAAATTCCACTTCCATTTAAACTTCAAATTAAAGAATCAGAATTGCCATCCACCCAGCGCTGCCAGCCATTTGGGCACATATCCCAATGAAACCGATGGGGACGAATTTTTTGACGCCCTATGAGCTCTTCCCCTTTTTTTACTACTTGTACGTAATATACAGGCTGTAACCGAAAGGGTATATATACATACAAAAGGATATGCTACAGACCACCAAACTGAACAACTTTTACTACGGGACCAACTCTGAAATCGTGGAAAAAAAATCTGCTGTTCCCTACAATTCGGCGAGTCACGTGACCCAAAATGTATAGAACAGCTGATTTTTGTTTTGCGTTTTCGGAGTTGGTCCCACAGTAAGAGTTGTTCAGTTTCGCGGTCTGTAGCATATGCTTTTGTATATATATATTATCACCCAGAATATTTATTTTTTTGTTTAAGGTTGTATATTGTATTTAAGATTTCTGTTTAATTAGTATTAGTCTGACTTTCAATGCATATAGTCTGTCAATAAAAACTTTGATCTCGTATATTTTTTTCTCTAAGGAACGAATTTTCACATGTTCGTTATTTATAAAACTTTGTGCAACATTTCATGCGTCTATCCCCAGTGTAGGCTGGGCGTTGTCTGTAGTAATTAAAAGATTTTTATTAAGTAGATGGTGTTTATTCATTTAATGGTGTTGTATTTATAGTAGGTAATCTCTGGCCTGCCACGGAATAGGCTATATCATTTAATAAAGCAAAGTGTGGGTCTTAGTTAGTATGTTTTTCCTTCCTCATAATGTTATTATTATGTTAGTTTTACGGTTTACCTCTTCCATTTGTTTACTACTCTTTTTATTTATATGTTCTGTTATTTCAATATCTACCACACAGTTTGATTTTACACATTAGTGACTCTAAGAGTCTCTTAATGCTCCTCTTACTCCTGACCCTTCTTCGTTTGCAATCAAACGATGAGAAATTTGCATGTCAGCGTTTTTACCTTCGCTGTTTTTTTTAGACTTTAACGTTGAAGTTCCCCGTAAAATCCCGTAATTGAATCCCCCTAATCGACATAATCGAATATTATGTTTCAAAACGTCTTTATACCGCTGTAAAACACGGTAAAATGTCACAACACATATTGTATAAGAGATCTTTTGTGGTTAAATATACGGGGAGGGGGGACCGACCTAAATACTAATATTAATAAAATTTGGAAAAACGAAAATTTTATCAGCCGAGATCTATAAACAGGGTTTTGAAAGCCACCAATAGGCCCTTGATTGAGGGCCTGTTTTACTGTCTCCTTCATAAAAGCAAAAGCAACTAACCTGATACTTCTTGATGGAGTCCATCTGCTCCTTGCTAACGTTGTCGTGGGCAGGCGGTCGCGGCGGAGCGTCCCGCGCCGTGTCGCGCGGGGGCACCGCCGGCGCCGTCGTCTTTGCAGTACCATTCACCTGCTGCAGAGATTAGCAGGGTTAACACCTCAAGTAGTGGAGTAGGGTCTACAAAGAAGCCAGATAGAGATGAGAATAAAGTTGAGAGTGTCGCTCGTTTCGTGAAAAAAATACAATTTGATATGCCTCTTTTACATTTTCTATGGAACTTAACCCATCAAATGAATTTATGTAGTTGTAAGGAGCTGTCCATTTTGTAGTGCCAACCATTGGTTTAATGTAGAAGACCCATAGCAAGATGTTTATTTGTATAAAGAAGTCTCTAACTGTTGAATTTGGTTGTTGCTCTGGGAGTCGAACCCAGATTCATTTTTTGGGCCCGAAATATTCACTGAGATATGATTACGATCTATTTAAGTACACTAATTTTATACCAGCCATTTAAAAGGGGAATATAATTGGAGTGTTTTACAAATCATACAAATACATTTCTGATAGGTAGCAAACAAAGAAATAGTTCCTGACTTGAGTTTTAGACTTGAGTACTGAGAACTAGCATTTACAAGAAATTGATATTTGTTTTGTAACACCTAAACTACAGTCAAGAACTCAAATGAGGACATAAACACATATCCCTAATAGTATTCTCACATCACATAACAAAGTATGAACCCAGTTTAAACACATGCGCTACCCATTTATTTTTTAACTTAATCTAAGTTCAGATGTTGGACGAAAAATTCTTTATTGACCAAGAGAAAAAAAAAATGTCGATATAAAGTAGACAAGTTAGCTCGAAAATCATTGTCATCATGACGATCCCACTGTTGGGACTCAAACCTACTCTCTGTGGGACGGAATGGGCCGTAAGCCACATCACGGATTCAAAGCATGTAAAAGCTCCATAGACAGTCGCGATGTAACAAAAAACTGGTAAAACAATTTAAAATTAAATTTTCGTATAAACCGGTCTACCAGATTCAAATTTTCCAAGAATTTATTCTACCAAAGTTGCGTCGCGACTGTCTGTGTGAGCCTTTTATGGTCATTGATTTTGTTTGACGAAACTGAGAATGAAGACAGAGCGTCATCATAAACACTTGCAGAGAGCCATCGTCCATCATCTGATCCATTCCTTAAGGCTCAAAATGCAAGCCAACCTTTTCCCAGTTTAAAGGCAATATGAGACATGCATTTTGATCTAAATATTTAACCTAGAGATACATATTCTTGATATTCTACACGGAAGTATACAAGGCGGATTCCGAAATAAGGAAAAGAATAATATAAAAAAAGTTGAGTAGCTTATCAGTATTGTATACTTGTGTCTGTTTCATCATAATTTATGGCTCAAGTTCTAATATAATTTGTTATATTGCATCCACTTTGCACAGTAAATCATTTAACTTATTAAAGTTTTCAAATATCTCATTTATGAGAGACATTTGTGCAAATAAGAAAAACTTTGCGACACTTTTTCGAGTTGGACTTTTTAGAATGGTTTGGGCAGCAATTGTTTTGTTTTAGCCGGAATATACAACTTTAGAAATCATAAGCATTGAACAATTTTATTATTAAATATCCTTGAATAGGCCTATTCAAAAAATCCAGGCAGTTGCTCCATGTAAAAAGCTGGTATTTTGCTGCATCCGGTTAGACAGGAAACCATCCCCAACATAGTTGGGAAAAGGCTAGGCAGAGAGGGAGAGCCCAAGCCAAAGACAGTTAACAAAAAGAGATAGAAAAATAGTACTACAATGAAAGATTAATAATAATTAGAAATTGAGCCATTGAATAGGTACATATAAATTAACAATCAAGACAATAATATATAAAACATCCTTTTGTATTCCTTATATCAATTTTACCCAAATACAACATGCAAATATTAGAAAATATAATACTACGGTATATATAATATTTTTTATAAATATTTACTAAATATATTAGCCACCTGAAAAAGAAGAGAGATGTTAAAACACACTTTACAAATAATGTAATAAATTTAATATTTCATTACAACATATTGTTGCTAAATAGGTAAATGCAACCAGCATTTTATTAAATAAACATAAAAACACGATAAAACAAGAAATATTTGTTACTTACCTACCCCTAAAAACGATTTTAATATTTAATACCTATATTATTTTGGCTTGTATCAGTTAATAAATAATTCGAATATATATTCAACTTTAACAAAATATCAAGAACAAAAAATATACATATAAGTATCATAATATTATTCGATCGTTCTACTTACATATATAATATTATTATTTTAGAAATATATGCCTACCTAAGCTCGGTAAGAAGGGAATTAATGGCGTATATATTTCAAAGTATTAGGCGACCCTTTGGACGGGATAAAAACCTATCTACGCAGATTATGCCCTCGATTGAGTACGATCATGAGAAATTGAGGACACTTGCCCTATTAGGTATGATATTATATATAGGGAACAGGAAAAGATCTGTACGTCGATTCTGTAAAAATCCCACCGTGAAAACTAAAGTGAAGTGAGCGTGAAGTGATTTGTCGTTTCACCTAATGCTGGGGATTGACACTATTGACAGCTCACGTCACCTCCAAGCCTGCCGGGTAAGCGGGATTGTCCGAAAGGGTTACCGCTACCCCGGAACATAAAGGGCTACGGAAGGAACATGGTTGGGTTTTAGTCAGTAAGAGTCTGACACTCCCTTCCGCTCCACCCAGAGCGGGAGCAGTCATGGGATGATTTCCCAGTCTTAAAAAAAAAAAAGCTCACGTCAGCTACGTTTTCATGGTGATATTTTAACAGAATAGCATACTTATCATTTCTAATCATTTTTATCAAAATGATTGGAAGATATAAAATCAAGGTTCTCTGAAGTATGGACGGTAGCTGTACCAGGTCTTTCACTATGTTTTTTGAACAATTTGATTAATTAGACCTTTCCAAAGATACTAAAAATACACATAATAAAAAATCCGCCTTTATACCAAAATTGTTTTAAAATGAAATACTCTTCAAACCACTCAAAGCAGATGCCAAAGAAACAGCCAAATGCGATTCAAATACATATTTTGAATTTTAACGGCCAAGTTCCAAATCAATATGGCCGAATAGTCCGCAGACAGCAGAGCGTTTTAGTGCAACAAGCGTGTTTATGATAAATGATTGATGAGCATGAAACTGGTGAAACGAAATTTCTTTTAGTGCATCTTAGATCGTTAGTTACAAGAGTCAACAACGATTTTTATCCTGCTCAGGTGAGGATTCATAGAAAACTCCGGCTTGGAGTGTAAATGTGGTGCTGTTCCACAAACGATGGGACACTTAATATCGTGTCCTGCGTGTCCTGCCGTATGCACGTTACAGAAAGTGATGGACCCTAGTGATGGCGGCAAACACGTAGCCAAATTCTGGGCCGAGTACATTTAGATTGCCATCGACTCGCTAAGAAGTATATGATGATTTTTATCTAAAATAATATTATAAAGTAGTAAAATTGTTTGTTTGTAAGAAGTAATCTCTGAAACTATTGATCCAGTAACAAACAATCTTTCACTGTTAGAAAGTGCCACGTGTTGGCTTCCACGTTGACGAAGTCGTGATCTAAATTTTAATATTCTTTCAAATAACCGACTCATTATGCGTGTTCATGTGATTCATTATTGCCCTTATTAGTTTAAATGCAGCATCCATAGCCTGACTGCCTTCGATATTCTGGCTGCTTTAACCTTTCGTATGCCTCAATTAGATAAACAATTAAAAAGCATTGTGTCTCGCGCGGATCCATGTTTAACGGCCGCGGATATCGCATCAAAATCCCTTCTGCCACTCAAAATTGCCTATCATAGCTTGAATATAATCTATTTCTACCTCACAAAATGAGTTCTACAGTTCATTGACCGACATCAAGGATTATTTAAAAGAATTTACTATTTCTGCTATTGAACTAAATGTTTTAACTCGATAAGAGTTTTAAAATATACATAGACTCGAAAGTGAGTATGAATAATTTAAACAATAATGGCAAAGTTGAACTCAGCACATGAAATTAACAACATTATCGATATAATAACACTAAAAGAGAAACAAAGAGTAAAATAAATGACAAGAATATGATAATTATTGATAATAATGATGTCGTGATTCGTGTATTTACCAAACTAGGTGAAGGTGATAGGAATACGCGAGTAGTTTGTAATTCTCAACCAACTAGCAGGTAATTGCCTTATCTTTGTGGCAATGAAGATAAAAATACTATTTTTAAATATCCACGAGGCTCATTCATTAAGGGCTCAGAACAACAACTGATTTTTTTTCCCATTTTGGAAACATTTACCCTTTTTACAGATGAATAATATTCTATCCTGAAACATTATTTGCCCAGTGCTAGAATATAATATTTATGTTTCAAACGTTTCTCCCAATGAGCAAATTATGAACTACGAGATATAAGAATTAATATGTATAATATTTTTGCCAGAAATCATTAAGGCGGACGCAATATCTATGGAATTGTTGACGGCCTAGTATGTGTACAATTTACTTCCTATTAATCACCTATAATCAAGGCATCTTACTACACTATTAACTACTAAATTATTTCTACGTTTTTAATGTATTTATATATTCACTAACACTTGTGCAAATCAAATGAGGTGCGTAACAATATTTGTCCAAGAATTTATCAAATAAAGAATACATAGTTACGTTACTTTGAACGCTCACACGTGCCTCATAATCACTTATAAGGAAAACATCTGAATCGTTGCTAATTGAGACAATTAGCTTCAATCAAGTTTTCCGTAAAAGAGCATTCCGAAAAGAGGATACAGTATTTAATCGATTTTAGGATCTAGTTGATATAAAATAGTGAAAATGTGATGATGAGGATGATAGTACCGAAAATAATAAATAATTATAAATTAAACTACTGAGAAAATCAAATACCTTACACGATAATGTTAATGGTTTTGTTAATAACTACATAAGACGAATTGGTGTTAGTCATGATATGTTAGAACCCCACCAAATACCGACATCCATTGAATACACCCCACACATCATCTCAGTTCCAAATGAATATAATGCCGATGTAACAGACCGTGTTGACCCTTCAGCCGATTAATGGGTCGGAATCGAAATGATTCGTAGCTATATCAACGAAGGGAAGGGAGAGGCTGATTTTGTGAAATCCGACAATTTAGATCAAATCAAATGAGATATACAATTATGATATTGGTTTAATTTATCGTATCCTTCAACATCGTATTCAGGAACTAAGATGACATGTCTACAAGTACCCGTAACTCCAATGTTCCCATGACAACCATGCGTAGCAATGTGCCCATTACCTGAAACACCACGCTCTTTCTGTCCACGGTAGCAGTACCCGGGTATTTAGGAGTCGTTTTCACAATTTGGACAAACGTATCAGGAACGTCCACGGCCACCTCTCTCCCGAGCAGCACTGGCGTCGTGTCAAAGCCAGGAGGTAGCTTGTAGGAAGCGTAGACGGCCTCCCTGATCAACACAGAATCTGTTCTCGCTGAGTAAGTGACTCCCTCTCTGCAATCTATCAAAGAATCCTCGCCATTGGATATTAGGAGCTGGATTTTGTGATCGCTCAAATTGTGAGTTGTATTAGAAGCTACGGAGTCAGATCTTTCAGAGATGAGATCTCCACATTTGGCTGTTTCTGAGGATCCTTTGCTTTTCTTGCTGCCGAAGCTTCCGGAGCCATCGGAGCTTTGTGGGAGGGAGAGCAGTTCTATGGTGCTGTTGTTCTGGAAGCTGCCTGATCCATCGGAGCTGGGTGCGGAAATGTCGATGGTGTGCAGGACGGTGCTTTGCTTGCTGCCGAAGCTGGTGCCCGAACCGCCAGAGGAAAGGAGCGGCTCGTCATCCCTGGAGGTCCGGAGTCGTACCTGCGGGGGTCGCGGGGGTGGGTAGCGGGGGGGCGTTTTGTTCCTCGCGATGAAACTGTCCGGAACGTCCACCGCCATCTCGCGGTGGGGACCTGGAAAGTAAGATTGTGTTGTGAGTGCGTGGTAATATTTGAATTACATACAACACGGCAAATTGTTGAACAATCAATTTTCCAAACTGTAATTTGCTATCAATTTTCCCTCCTGACTTTAGTCTACAAAATCATCGCTAATTTTGAATTCTATAATGTTATTACTAATGTCTATCTGTTTCATCCCGTCCTAGTCAGCCTGTATTGCAATACATGTAACCATATTATGCATTCAATTATCACGTACTACATCGAACAGCATCTGTCGGAACAATCAGTGTCGCCATCTGGTTGACGAGCAACCAATGACCCGTCGAGTGACCACAGACAACCACTTAACTTATCTACTTAATTATATAAAACACTGGCCTGAAATAACTCGGATATTTATTGCCCTTTGTTATACGATAAAAAGGTATTTATTTATGTTCCATTGAGGTGGTTTATTTTTTGTTTAAAGGTGGGAGTGTTAAAATGTTTAATTTTGCTAATGAAAGAAGGTTTTTTGAGAATAATGGAGGTCAGACTACAGATCAGGCTTTTGGTCCGATAAGAGTAAAAATAATTCAGGTCTATGCGGTATAATACAGGAAAGTGTCTGTTCTAATAATCATGGAGTTCAAGTGCCATCTCGACTCTTGGGATAGCTGAAAAGGGTTAAATAGGGTTTAAAATCAGCCAATAGAGGCATTAGTGTTTCATCCAACCCAACTACCAATTAACAAAATAATCAGATTATTCTATTGAAAGAACTATACAAGTGCCATTTACGTTAATTACAAGAATATATTTGTGGCTTCCTTATTTTTTGTTCCATTGTCTAGTTTGAGGTGAGGCCGTTCGGAAACAAAAACTGATGAAAATAATGTGTTTGAGATGTTGTTTAGCAAAAAATATAGGAACTATTCTTGGTGCGCGGGCCTTTGTTTTCTATTTTAGATTCCTATTGTTGTCTTAATAATATTTTTGGTAACAGTGATTTGTCTATTGTTATATTTGCTATTACAATACAGAGGAATAATAGGTGAAATGTAATGAAATGCTTATAAAAAGATCTTGAAAGACACTTTTACACGTGAATATTTGACGGATTTTTGCTTCGATCAGTGTATTATTGATCGAAGGGTTTTTGAGAAGAAATGCCGAAATCAACTCAGGGAATCACTTGGGTAAGTTTAATTAAACTTAAAATATGACTTCCGAAGATGTATTTTAGGTACCTACAGTTCTTAAATTAGCTCATCATAGCACTATTTTTTAAACAAAACACACATTAAAAAAGTTTCCATTTTCAAACAGACCTAATATTGTACACAAAAGCGCCAAAAAAAAATAGAAAAAAGATCTTACTAAAAATTCAACTTTCAAATATGGAACGTGAATTTAAACTAACACAGCGGAGAAAATTATTCAGGAAAGACACAAAAGCCCGTAATAACGCGAATCCAGCGAGTTTTGTCAAAATGTAATGAACGACTGAATTAATATCTGACAAAATTGCGAAGTTCCATTGCTCGTTGGGATTTTTTTAGAAGTTCTCATTTTTTTCGTTTTTAAGGAATATAATCTGCTACCCTTTGCTACCGCACCTTGTTGTACAAACAGAATATCAATGTATGATAAAAACCTTTTTTTTCGTCTCGTTTGTAACAGTTGAAAGCTATAGCTATAGCTAGAAAATAGTGTTCCATTATGAATAATGAAACACTAATTTTGTATTAACAACTACAGAAAGGGAAAATCAAAATTGTTTTGTATGTTGTTTGCATAATTTCCACAAATGAAAATGTAATAGTGCGTACACATGTGAACGATGTATTGTATTTATTTTGTGCACCGCGGTTGATCTCACGCCCGGCTATCGCTTAACAACAGCGTTGGTTCGCATAGGGTCGCAGCATTATGCTGAGCGATAGCAGTTTCTAGTGGAGTTCTTGGCGGCGTCTTTGCCGCAAAGAAAGAATCTTTCTTTCTTATTTCTTACACGCAGTGCGATGCATGCGCTCCAAATGGATTTTAATACAAGGTCTGAGTGTTAGAACTAAAAACGTCTTAATTACAATGTTTTTTTCAGGCTGGGAAATCATCTTATGACTTCTCCCGCTCTGGGTGGAGCGGAAGGGAGTGTCAGACTTTTACTGACTAAAACCCATCCATGTTCCTTCCGTAGCCCTTTATGTTCCAGGGTAGCGGTAACCTTTTCGGACAATCCCACTTAACATTATTTTAGTCGACTGGATGCTTACCGGTATCAGAAGTGAGTGAGAGCATCGTGAGCATGTCTTTCTCGTCATCCGGCGGCGGTCGCTTCTCGTCTTCGGCGCCCAGGACCACTATGCTGGAGCCAGATCGTCTGCGCGGCCTGAAATGTTACATACAAACATATTAATAATAGCAGATAATATACACCTTGGTGGAAAGAGATGTTATTTTAAAACTATAGTGTTCTTATAGTGTAAAACCTTATCCTGAATAAAACTATTTCCAAATCTTTTTTTTTTTATTTTAGGTTCAATGACATTGGATACTAATACACACATCAAAAGTGTCTAGGGATCAACATATATTTTTGCAATAACTTTTCTCTTGATTGATATTAATTTAAATTTTCTTTAAGGATTCATCAAATAAAGTGTTTTCGTTTGTCACAGTAACGATAAACCAAGTCACCTTTGCATTAATAAAGAAATTTGCCATTTTCCTAATAAAGGGATTTTTGACATTTGAACCACTAACATTAAAGTTCGAAAAAAAGACTGAAATAACAGTTTTCTTTAAAATTTTATTGGGTAACTTAAACAATTAATAATCCGTGTTTCTACCGCGAACACTAACAACACAAGAACATCGGTTTGGCATACTCAAAATGAGTTCATCCAAATCACGCTGTGGAATGGCCGCCCATGTTCGTTGCAACAACAAAAAAAGGTCTTCTTGCAACTGGATACCCTCCATATTCGGCAGAGCTCTTCTCTGTAGCATATCCCATGCATGCTCAATCGGGTTCAAGTCTGGCGACTGAGCAGGCCAGGGCAGGACATTGATGTTAGCTGCGGCGAGAGTCTGTCTTACAACTCTTGCGGTGTGCGGTCGTGCATTATCATGCATTAACTGAAATAAGGGACCGATTTGCACTTGTAGAGGAACGATGACGTCAGATACAATCGTCTCAGCATAAATTTGAGCGTTGAGGTTGCCTCTGATCCAAATCAACTCAGTTCTTCCGCCGATCCAAATACCCGCCCATACCATGATGGTTCCACCACTATAAGGTTGGACTTCCTGGCAGGATTTTAATCGCTGTTGGCGTCCAGGGGTTCTCCAGTGTCGTATACGTCTTGTATCCGGTCTCATACCAAAACGAGACTCATCAGAAAAGCACACGAAACGCCATTGTTCTTCTGCCCAATTTCTGTGTTCAAGAGCCCATTGATATCGAATCCTACGATTGTGCATTGCTATAGGTGGTACCCGTAGCGGTCTTCGGGAATGAAGGTTCACTTCATGCAAGCGGTTTCTGACTGTTTGGTCGCTAATTAAGTTCCCTGAAGAGTGATGAAGCCTCACGGCTAACATCATGGCGGTTATTGTTGGAGCTCTTCGAGTTAAGATTTGAATGTATCGGTCTTGTCTCCGTGTGGTGCAGCGATACCGTCCTTCATGGCGCTCAGCCACGGTACCAGTGCTTCGGTAACGTGTCCAAAGTCGACTGATAACACTCTGACTTGTATTCAGAGCTAAAGCCACAGTACGTTGCCGGGAACCAGCTTCTATCATTCCCACGGCTCTGAGCATTTCTTCCCTGCTTAAATGACGTCGCCGCTCCATAATAACGTTGGTTTTAATCAGTAGTAGGGAAACAGTAGCACTAATAATGTCTTCAATGCGTTGTATGTTTTTATAGGGAAAATATTGACAGCTGATTTTCATCTTTTACTCGAATTTGATTGACAGTTCCTGTTTCAAATTATGAAATGCACCAAAAAGGATCCATATAAATTTATAAAATCATAAATTTATTACAAAGCCACATCTCAATCTCAAGAAATCCGCATAAAAATGCTTGATCCCTAGACACTTTTGATGTGTGTATTATAAAGCTGAAAAGTTTGTTTGTTTGAACGCGCTAATCTCTGGAACTATTGGTCCGAATTGAAAAAATATTTTTGTGTTGGATAGTCCATTTATCGAGGAAGGCTATAGACTGTGCATCATCACGCTACGGCCAATAGGAGCCGAGCAGCGGGTGAAACCGTGCGGGAGCAGCTGCTTGGAGATAAGGAGAAGGGAATGGCTCAAGTGTCCTTGAGAAGAGGTGCATACGGCATTATTATTTTTTCCTTTGATACAAACTGGTGTCCAAAACAGTTTATCTGTTTGGTATTTTCTCATATAAGTATATGTATGGGTACATTAGTAAAAGCGAAAGGTCACTCATTTATACATTCACTCACTGATTAATCACGAAATCTCAAAACTACTGGACCCACGAAGATGAAATTTGGCGGATTTTAAGAACCTCCCCGTAAAGGGATGAAAAAGTTTGTATGACTTTTTTTTGACATTGGCACGGGCGAAGCTTCGGGCAGCAGTTAGTTTCAGATATTCCTAAATCACATGTTTGTAATTCCCATCAATGTTTTTAACTAAATTATAGTCAGCACCATAGTTTTCCGGAAATTTCGCCGTAAGGAAAGTTGGCCGATTTTCCTATTTAACCGTGGCAGTATCATCTTCGTAAAAACTAAGATCCAAGAATTAAAGCCGACTGATATAATTATACCTGTCACGAACAGTGAAGCATTCGAATAAGTTCCGACTACCGAGCAAATTTGAGAAAAACTTACATCGTTCTGTTGCAGTTTTATGCGCTTACGCATACCGTTCCACATATGAATGACCCTTGAGAAATACATATACTAGACTACCTCCATCATCAACAATAAACGAATAAGTATATTCTACCTTTTTTTTTTGAGGGTGGTAAATGATCCAATGATTTCTCGCGCTCTTGGTGGAGCGGAAGTGAGAGAGGAGTGTCAGACTTTTACTGACTAAAATCCATCCATGTTCCTTCGTTAGCCCTTTATATTCCGGGGTAGCCCTTGCGGACAATCCCGCTTACCCGGCAGGCTTCGACCCGAACGCGCGTGGATAACGTAAGTATATTCCCCCTAACTTAACCATTTCCTCCCCATCAATCTGTTTTTATAAATAATTCAACATTATAAAACCCTAGAACTATAAAAGATTGTGGATGTAGCATTAAGTAATTTTCGTCTAGTAACGGCTGCCAGGCGTGAAGTCATTAAATTTCCATTTCTAATGTTATTTTATTACTGAAGTTTTCTTGGAACAGAAAGAGTTGTAATGTTTTTATATTTTTTATAAGTGTATTACACACACAAATTAATGTCAAAGAGAGTAAACCAAAATTGATACGTCATATCCACGGGATTGTCCGAAAGAGTTACCGCTACCCCGGAATATAAAGCTAAGGAAGGAACATGGATGGGTTTTAGACAGTGAGAGTCTGACACTCCCTTCCGCTCCACCCAGAGCGACAGGTGTCATTCGATGATTTGTCACCCAAAAAAATAAAAACAAAAGTTAGGCTTTCCTATTTCAACAATTATTTTCTAATTTCACATACCCCACTTTACCGAGATTTCTACAAAAAACTGGATTATTTAGTGGAAAAAAGTGACTAAGTGATCTATCAATACAGTTCAATCCACTGAACAGATGAAATTTGGCGCACATAAATATTATGGCGCATATGATTTTTGAAAATTAATTAATTTTATTTAAACTTTTGGCACACAATAAAGATACAACGGCGGACTTAATGCTATAGGCATTTTCTACCAGTCAACTAAGGGTGGTGAAGAAATTAGATGGCAGGTGATTCAAAGAGCAGGAACCTCTAACAAAATTCAACCCTTAAAAGTGTTGTAACGAGGGTTCTTTGGTATAATCATCTTTTACATTCCACGCGAACGAAGTCGTGCACAAGCTAGTCGTAAATAAAAATAAAGGCATCATAGCACTGTTAAGACTAGGAAACGTTTCCGGCGCGACTGACGACCTGACGCGACGGACTGACGTGACGGGAGCAACGGTGTGAAACGTCACGCACTCGTAACTCGGCACGTTACGTTACGTAACGGACTCCGACTTGCCAGTAATTACGTGTTTTTGCTCTCGGGGAGACTGGAAGCATGCGCTAAGTTTAAATTTGATTTATAGGTTTTTAACATGGATTGATAAACAAATACAATTTATTTACGTAGAATTATTTACCATAACAACTAACAAACACTTTATTCCAGTTTAGAATAAAATTTGGATCGTAACACTACCTATTTGCCTAAGCTTTTCCCTTCATCGTGGTGTACTTTGGGGCAGACAAAAGTTTCTATTTGAACTTAAACGCTATCCTAATTAATATTATAAATGCAGAAGAGAGTTTCTTTGGTATATTTTCAGGTTTTAATAACTACTATCTAATTCTAATTAACTGATGATCATGAAATTTTGCATAGGTCCACGTTGTCTGGCAACATACAAAGAAGGACACATGGTACCTTTCAGCCAGAAAGAAATTACTGTTCCCGGAACAGGCACCAAAAAGGAGCAAAGACGCGGACAAAAGCTGATGTTTATTAAGTTGAGCAAAAACAAAACCTAGCTTAAGTACCCAACGACAATAGCGAAGTAAAATCCAAACTACGTAGTTTTAAACAAATAGTTAGCAAAAATCCGACTCTCAAACAAGTAAATTGCCATTCTAAAGTAAATATTCGTACGTTTTCATTTTCAAGTCCGTATCTACACCCTTCGACACAGCCATCGCATAATTAGACCCCGATTCAGCACTTTTCACAAAATAATAACCACGTCAGCATTCCGCCAAACCACCATATTGGGGTATTCGATTTAAACCCGGGGCACTTAACTCTCAAAATCTTATACCAATCAGAGCGGCTAAAATATAAATAATAATGGTAAGACGCAAAAAGGCAATTTTCTTCCATTATCAGAATGGAAGCAATTCGGCAATTGTTAGGGTGGGCTTTCATTATGTCTGAATGCGGGGAAAGATTTTGCAAGACAAAAGTTGTAATGCTTTTTGTTTGCTTTCGAAGTAACAACATCCTGAAATGGTGGGTATACCGTTGCAGGAGTCAGGCCTTTTTTTTCAAGGATATCAATTTCATTGGAAATCATCTAATTAAAGACTTTTCCGCTCTGGGTGGGGCGGAAGGGAGTGTCAGACTTTTACTGACTGAAACCCAACCATGTTCCTTCCTTAGCCCTTTATGTTCCAGGGTAGCGATACTTGCGGACAATCCCGTATAAGGAGTCAGGCCTAAAGATGTTATCATAACATAAACATATCAACATAAGCGGGATTGTCCGAAAGGGTTACCGCTAACAAAGGGCTACGGAAGGAACATGGATGGGTTTTAGTCAGTAAGAGTCTGACACTCCCTTCCGCTCCACCAAGAGCGGGAGCAGTTATTGGATGATTTCCCAGCCTTAAAAAAAAAAAACACAACAACATCACGTTGCTCGGCAGACGTTGCTGCGGGCCAGCCCCAACTCCACCCTGAAGACCATAGTAGTAATATACGACTCTCCAATGTTAAATTATATTGTTCGTAGATGCATCACTAACAATCATCTTGTAACTAAATATTAAGGTTTACTAACATAGATATAAGATTTATTGCTTACTAACCGAACTATAGACGTAATTCGTCCGAAACAAAGATTATTTTATTTTATTTATTTTTATAAGGGTTTAAGTGGAGGTGCACCTATAGTACACTCACATAGAAACAACACATTTCTCATTCCTCCACATCACATGTCCAATTGTCCATCCGTACAATACCCAAGTATTGACAAAAGAAAACAGTTTTCTTAGTATTTAAACACATAATTCTGTAAGTATTTAAAACATTTATTTTTCTCTGAGCATAAGTCAAGTGTAAGTTAATTGTCCGTTTGTTCGAAAGACATTGAGTAATGGTTATAGGAAAATGTAACGACAAGAAAAGAGTAATTTTCTTAAACACTTCTTATCAGACTACAATAAAGATATTGTGTTGCTGCTTGTTGACAATATTTGCTAATTAAGTTTTAAATTGTTGTAAGTAAAGTTTAGAAGAAGCGATGGTTATCGGAACTGACCGAAGGGAAACCGCTGCTCCGGCACACATAGGGCTGAGGGAAGAACCTGGATGGGTTTAAGTCAGTAAAAGTATGACACGCCCTTCCGTTACACCCACAGCGCGAGGGGTCGTTTGATGATTTTCCATCCTTAAAAAAAATATGAATCCATGGAATAGCTCGAAATATATTGATTCTTAACTCGATAACCATCTATGGAATACTCACGATGCCTACTCCAAATTCTCAGATTTACTTTACGACTTTCCAAGTCTTGGTTACTACAGTCCTTACAAATGTCAGCTAAGATTTTACTGCATTTTGATCTTGAGTAGCCCATGAGCATTCGACCTATTTTTCTCTTCCTCTACCTATAGACTTCCAACCAAAATCATCTTGACAGGTTAACCCCCAAAACTCTACCAAAATCACAGCAGACAGTCGTCAACATGGTAAGGCCATGCCAACGAGAATATTGCCAGACAGTGCGAATGATTATTACGGCTAATCCCGTCAGTGCGGTGCTTACTTTCATTGCTTGCCCGGTGGCCGGAGTCGAGAATAAAACGCACGACCTTCGTGAGTGGTACAAAAAATTAAGAAAATGAAGGGGCTATTAGCTTAATTTAACGAGCTCATGACAGATCTACTACATTATAGTGAAGGCTTTTCCCGATAGAATGTCGCAGTACCTCCGTAATTGCTGTATTAGATTGTCTTCTTCTTTTGTGTGGTTAGTGACTAACCTGGTGTAAGAGTTTTATGCTGCCCATGGGCAGTGACTTAGCTTCACATGCTATTTAGAAATAATATCTCTTAGACATACTGGTTTCCACACGATGTTTTCCTTCACCGATTTTTAAGCAAGTGATAATTATACAATATGCACATGAATCCGCAAAATCAGAGGTGCGTGTCTTGGGTTCAAACACGAGACATATGACTTGTGTGTTATTAGATTGTGAGTGGAATGTTCTGTTCATATTATGTGATAAAAATAATAGAGCATGCCTTTGCTTATCATTCTCCATGCTTTTTTAAATCGATTATGATTATGACGATAATCGGAACTTGTTTTATGACGTGCCTGTATGAGTCACTTACCTAGAAAAATCGAGATACAAATGTTGTATTAAATAGGTATGAGATCGACAAGAAATAAAAATACATACAACATGTCCCAAAATTCAACGATAAGCCGGCACCAGAGGATGGACCTACTAATGACTACTCGAGAAAAAAAAAGAAAAAAAAAATACCTCTACTTTTTTTTAAATTACTTAAAAAAAATGGAAATTCTTCGAAAATGTATACCCCTTATGACACTTTTAACTACCATGACCACAATTTTTCAAATTTTTCAGTTTTTTTGTTTGTATCGGCAACCTAAGTAGTACTACTATTCACCATAATCTTTGAAAATTACAGAATTTTCGTAGTTTTATACAAAAAAACAACCAAAAAAAATTATTTCCCTAAAATTTTGAAAGATTTTAACGTTCAGTACACTTTAAGTCATCGTAGTGTAAAAAAAAAATATGGGCACTACTATGGCAAGTTTTTTTAAAAATTAGCGCAACTAACCTAGATTTTAAAATGGTATAATACTTTAGGAAAACTAGCCACAAAAAAAAAATAATGACACTTTTTCTAATCAAGAACCAAATTTCATAAGTTGTTGTTAATAGTAATCACTTCTACTATGTGCCCAAAATAGATTTTTGTTGTTGGAAAATGTTGAATGAATGAAACAAATGGTGTCAATAAATGTAAATTTATTGCATTATTAATAATATTATAATAAATGTTCGAACTGTTTACCACCGGCATTAATACAAGCATGACATCGCCTTAAAAAAGATCGTTTTATTCGTCGTGCATATCTTCTACTATTGATATGATCCGCAGCCTGAGTGATTTTTTGGCGAAGGTCGTTCAGTGTTGCAATGGGTTTCGAGTAGACTCTGTCTTTGAGACAACCCCAATAGAAGAAGTCCAGGGGGTTTAGATCGGGTGAACGGGGTGGCCATAAAATAGGACCAAGTCGCCCTATCCAACGCCCTGGATACTCTTGGTTTAAGTATTCTCGCACAGGACGGGCATAGTGAGCTGGGCAGCCATCATTTTGGAACCATATGTTTTGTGGATCACTAATGGGCATGTCTTCTAATAATACTGGCAAGTCATTTTGTAAAAAGTTCAAGTAACTATTGCCATCCAAGTTTCCTTGTAATTCAAAAGGCCCAATCACTTTTCCGTTTAATATGCCCGTCCATAGGTTAACCTTGAATTGATATTGGGATTTGTCTTGTCTCATCAGGTGCGGATTTTCATTGCTCCAGCTATGTAGGTTGTGAAGATTTAAATAGCCATCTCTCTTGCAGGTTGATTCATCCGACCATAGAATATTATCCAAGAATTGGGGATCTTCTCTGTGCTTTTGCAGCATCACACGGCAAAATGCGACTCGTAGTGGATAGTCCCGCGGTAATAACGTCTGCACACGCCTGTAGTGATATGGGTGAAGTCTGTGACGTTTTAGGATTCGATGTGCAGTACTTTTTGGGATTCCCGTAGCTATTTCTATGGCACGTACCGAGGTAGTTGAATCATTTTCAATTTCATTGAGAACGTCTTCGTCGCGTTCCGATCTAGGTCTTCCAGCATTTCTCCTGTCAGATGGTAAACGGCCCTCCGAAAACGCTTGATGCACGTTAATAAATACTCGATAATTCGGGTATCTTTGAGCATTTGGGTACCTTTCTCGATATAATCTGCTAGCAGCACTACCATTGCATCGGCACTCTCCATAAATGAGGTGCATATTAGCGTATTCCAACGGTGTGTATGGTAGCGGCATGATAAACGCTAAACAGTCCAAAATACGCCAAAAGTCCAATTCACAAAACACAGTCCAGTTCAAAATAATGCCAGGTTAGTACAGTTTGCAGATCACTTAATCCAGTCCAAAAAGCCAAGCCAAAAGTCGTTAGTACGAGAGTCACATCAATTGAATACGAAACGGTGCACAGTAAACAAAGAAGCAGAGCGTACTGACTTTGTACTTTGTAGAGAACAGCAACATTCCTACCTGCCCTATTGTTATTTAACAACAAACATCTATCTATCTCTCTCTAACGTATAATCGCTCTCTATCTATCTCTCTCTAACGTATACTATCTATCTCTTTCTGACTTCTGAACTTCACTGACTACGCACATGTCCCTTCCAAATTCTAAGAATTTGCGAAAGAAATCTATTTTGGGCACATAGTAGAAGTAATTACTATTAACAACAACTTATAAAATTTGGTTCTTGATTAGAAAAAGTATCATTATTTATTTTTTGTGGCTAGTTTTAATAAAGTATTATACCATTTTAAAATCTAGGTTAGTTGCGCTAATTTTTTAAAAAACTTGCCATAGTGGTGTCCATATTTTTTTTTACACTACGATGACTTAAAGTGTACTGAACGTTAAAATCTTTCAAAATTATAGGGAAATAATTTTTTTTGGTTGTTTTTTTTGTATAAAACTACGAAAATTCTGTAATTTTCAAAGATTATGGTGAATAGTAGTACTACTTAGGTTGCCGATACAAACAAAAAAACTGAAATATTTGAAAAATTGTGGTCATGGTAGTTAAAAGTGTCATAAGGGGTATACATTTTCGAAGAATTTCCATTTTTTTTAAGTAATTTAAAAAAAAGTAGAGGTATTTTTTTTTTCTTTTTTTTTCTCGAGTAGTCATTAGTAGGTCCATCCTCTGGTGCCGGCTTATCGTTGAATTTTGGGACATGTTGTATATACCAACATGCAGCAACACACTGTGTTTGTTGGTCATTCAAGCTAAGAAGCAATACAGTTCGAGTTTTTTATTTTTTTATTTTCATGATCAACATGTTTTCCTATTGAATAGCAGAAGATAAGTCAAGGAACACCTAATAAGCTTATCCCTCGCTCCACACCCTATATTCCCAATTTCAACGGGACCCATAAAATAAAAGGCCGGACTAGTGCGACCATCCGCCAACTCCGGCCGGGAATTCTTCACGTATACTATTAATGTTAGGTTAGTAGTTCAGCGATTGTACAAAAAGGGTGCGCAGACGATTGTTTTATTTGTTATTGAAACGGAAAAGTGGGTCTGTGTTTTATTTGCTTATTTTTTGCAGAGTTATTTATGTGTGGACTACTTTATGGTTGGCGTAGTTTGTTCTATGGGCTCCTATTTTTGGAAGGACTAACAACATCTTCCCTATACAATGGCAATAAAAGAATACGAAGTGTCTGTTTGTCAAATCATACTTCTTATGAAGCAAAACCTCATAATATGCTGCTTAAAGATGATTATGATGATTAGATGAACTACTACAAGTGCAATTGACTAGCCTATTGCTTGAATTAATTAGCCTAGTGGTGTGACGGTCGGTCTGCCAAGTCATAGGTCTCGAGTTCAAACCCAAGACTCGTATCTCTGATTTTACGGATTCCTGTGCGTATTGTATAATTATCACTTGCTTAAAAATCGGTGAAGGAAAATATCGTGAGGAAACCAGCATGTCTGAGAGATATTTCTTAACGGCATGTTCTCAACATGTGAAGCTGGGTCAGAGGCCCATGGGCAGCATAAAAACTCTGACACCAGGTTAGTCACTAACCACACAGATAGAAGACCACATAACATCAGGCGTATAATCCTTAAGGTGTTGAGCACACGTGTCCTCATATTTCGCCAGTTATGTTTAAGTCTCATGAGTCATTTAAGTACGTATAAACATTCTCGCAACAAAAAGAAAAACAATTCACAGTCGCAACATGGTAACCCGAAGGGGCACAGCTTCTGTTTCCCAGCTCAAAGGATCAGCATGAGATGCAATTATCAAAAGCCTGTAGGTAGTCAAGCGACTACCTACAGGCTTCTGTCTAAAAAAAATATAAAACTACTGAACTCCCGCGTTCTGCCATTTTTCCGCGAGTTTTTAACATGTGAATGTGTTGACGGAGAATTTAAAATTGGAACGTGTCTGTGTTTTTAGAAAAAGAAAACCTTTGATGGTGTGTTTGTTGAAAGTGAGTTTTTTTTTTAAATATTTTTGTTCATGTTGGAATTTTGGTTTGTGATTCCTGATTTATTGATGATGAAGTATGGAATTCTTACTCATTAGATAACTCAGTTATTACATTATCAATTGGCTATCCTACCTAAAACACAAATGGGGTTATTGACTCACAACTTTTACTCTTATTTTCAGATTCATAACCTTGCTTTCTTTAATAGGATACCATACTCATTAACCTGTTTACATTAAATCCTCTAATAAAACACTTCTAAATTGTTCCGTCCTTAATAATCATCTGCCTAGCCTTTTCCCAACTATGTTGGTGTCGGCTTCCAGTCTAACCGGATGCAGCTGAATACGAGTATTTTACATGGAGCGGCTGCCTATCTGACCTCCACAACCCAGTAACTGGGCAATACGATATTGTTCCGTCCTTAATACTCTATCAAACTTCATAAACATTCTAAAATTAATCGAAAAAAACAATAACTTAGTATGATAGTAGCTGAAGCGTTTGATTACGTGCAGCGTTAGACATAACGGTCAACCGAGTGCAGTGCGGAACAATCCGTGGAACCACTCGATTTTATATCGATTTGCGGTTGTCCGATTATGGTGTTCCGTGTTAATGAACTATTGTTGTGCAAGAAAATGTGCTGTGTGGTAGAAATATTATAATAATGACGGTTAATCTTGATCATCAGGTTGAAGAAAATAGAAGTTATTCAGGCCCAGCGTTTTGTGGAATTATGTTTTGATAGGCAGACGCTCTATGTTAATTATACTGTATTTAGCTGCACCCGGCTAAACTGGGAGTCGACCCCAACATTTTTAAGAAAATGTCTTCAGCATTATAATATTAGTATAGATACTTATATCTATACTAATATTATAATGCTGAAGAGTTTTTTTGTTTGAACGCGCTAATCTCTGAAACTATTGGTCCGAAATGAAAAATTCTTTTTGTATTTGATAGTCCATTTATCGAGGAAGACTATAGGCTATGTAACATCACGCTACAGTGGGTGAAACCGCGCGGGCGCAGCTCGTTTAATATAGCTGGGAAAAGGCGGTAGATGATGATTTTAATTTATACCGACACCAGAATCAAAGACAGACTTTGTTATATTTTGACAAGTCTCATCACTGTCCTTTTTCATATCTAACTCATGAAACAAAGAAGGTTTTGTATCAACCAAAAGCACCTTCCTCTTCAACTGTCCCTTATAGCTAGAATCTAGAGGCTTTAACAATAGCTTTCACTAAACAACGTATGCTAGTCCCTCACAAACGGCTCCGCACACTATCTTCCGACCTGTCTCCCTCGTATAGGAAACGGCCTCAATAGTACATCATAATAGGCCGGCCACGAAGAGAAGCGAGAATAAGGTATTGTGTAGTGACCCGTTTTGTGAAGTATCTATGTACCTATAAGGCGATTATCTTGCGTTGCCCGATGGGAATTGATCGACTCGTTTAAGTAGTTAATTTAATTAGGAGGGTAGTTGGAAATTGGAAACAGTTTCATGCTTTGATACTTAGTTGTAACCGAAATGGTGGATTTTTTGGTAAAAAGCCAATATAATGGTGGTTATTTTCAAAACACTACAATGTGAAAATAAAAGCATTTATCGTTATGAAAAAGGGAAGAAGTTAACAACAAAGTTTTCCCTCGTAAACTATCCAGGAAATCTTACACAGATATACAAAGTATAGTTAGAGTTATTTTGTAGATCTGGACATGAGTTGCCTTGGCTAACATTGGAAGTATTTTAACCGAAAACTCCGATCTGGTCTACAAACGATGTGACATTTATTATCAAGACCTGCGTGTTCAGGGGGCCAACTACCACGAGCTATCACGAAAAAGAGATGAAGCTAAAGAGAGCTGAGTTGAAGTGACGTAATATTAAAAGTAATGCTACAAGGCGCAGTGATTGGCGCCCTGTTGTCTGTTTACGTATTAGAAACTGATGGACGCTCCTGAAGAAACCAAACTCGAAGCAACAGTTTGGGCTGACTAAATCTAGATTGCCATCGACACGTAAAGAAGTATCACTGTATAACCAACGACCATTATGTGATGGGTATGTTACCTTTCCATTGACATTTCAACTATTGTTCATCACCAAAACAGCCCTAAACTTAGATAACCATAAACAATCACTGTCACCCAACTCTGTACTCGCCGGCAGTCTATCTTTATCAATATAATGTAGTACCTATATAGTCATGAAAGCCTTCAGTACAATGCCTACTTACACCGGCGTTATGTAAGATAGTGTCGGCACTGACACGTCGGACGGCTGCACGGGAAATATAAAGATATATGTATGTTACCTTCAAGCTTATTGTTAAAGATATATCTTATATTGTGTTTAGTGTAGGAGGGTGACCAAAGATGGTATAGTGTATTTCTTTTACAGTGTCCAATTTGGTAAACAAACACGGGACGAAAATTATGATTTTTCGAATAAATCATACACTTTAAGTTAAGCATAAACTTCTTAATCTTTGTATAATACACATAAGGCATGAATTATTTAAAAAAATGCTTCAGAGACACATACATTACCTAGAAATCTTAATATTAGTCGCGACATTTGTTTACCAAATGATACAACTAAAGAAAAATATACTATAGATGCTGTGGAATTGGAGTGACGATTCTTTGGGAGATGGATTTGAAAATAAGGATGATTGAGTGTTAAGAGGAATTGGATATTGATGAAGAATACGTGAACGAAAGCTGCAATGATATTGTTGGTTGACTAGAGAAATTAAAGCATTCCATTTTTCCTATCAAGTCAGCTATGGTTAGTGAAGATGCAGACAGAGTAATTAATAAAGTTTTTGACATTGAAGGAAAACATTGTGAGGAAACTGGCATGTCCTAGATCCAAACATTCGATGACATGTGACATCCGCCAACCCGCACTGGGCCCGCGTATTGGATTATGGCCCACTCCCTCTCTTATAGAGGAGATCTGTGTCCCAGAGTGGGAACATTATAGGCTGATTATGTTGTTTGACATAAGAGACTTTAAAGATAAGTTGACACAACATACTTCAGGCATTATGTGATTTTATCATTCCTGGAAAAACGTAATGAACCGATACAAACAACCCAATGCCTGCCTAGCCTTTTCCCAACTATGTTGGGGTCGGCTTCCAGTCTAACCGGATGCAGCTGAATACCAGTATTTTACAAGGAGCGATTGCCTATCCGACCTCCACAACCCACTAACTGGGCAATACGTTACTCCTTAGTAAGACTGGCTGTCAGATTTTCGGACTACTGACGACCCGTAACAACTGTCAAAAATGCACAAATGACAGCCGGGACCAACGGCTTAACTTGCGTATGTAAACATGGTCACCCATCCACGGCCAACCCCGGCAAGAGTAGCTTAACCTGATCGACCTATGCGGCTAGTACTGCGGCTAGTAGTGCGGTTAGTACTTAGCCACGAGCTCCTCATACAAACAACCCAATACTTAACAATAATTTTGTAGAATACAATCAAGTTACATCACAAAATACGATCTAAGTTGTTCAACTATTTCACGATCATTTACACAAACGAATAAACGTCAAGCATAACCCGATAATAAAACGCTACCACCATCACACATGTACAGACGCCAGCACATCAAGCTACTCCAAGCTGTCAAATTTCGTTGATAGATTTTCAACTTTATTAAAAGAGAATAAGGTTCATGTTCAATTGGCAGTATTTGACAGTTTGGGGTAACTTGATGTGCAGTCGTCTGTACACTAGTAACAAGAAAGCAACAATAGCTATTGAATTCATCGTCTTTATATACACGTGTTTGACATTCTCCTGCTAATATGTAACGTTGGATTGTCAGTTTACACTATGCCGCTATTGTATTGCAAAGTCTGAAGACTGTCAGTATGTCTAAGCATTTAATGGTAATGTTGACTTGGAATGATAAACATCTACCTATTTAAATAGTGACTAATTGTTACAGTGTTTAATCCTGACTATTCTTTAAGTTTTGTAAATATTCAATCTGCCTAGCCTTTTTTGCCTGCCTATCTGACGTCCACAACCCAGTAACTGGGTAGTACGATACCCCTTGGTAAGACTGGCTGTCAGATTTTCGAGCTTCTGACGACCCGTAACGCTTTCAAAGATGCACAAATGACAGCCAAAGGCTTAACGTGCTTTCCGAGTCACGGAGGAGTCTATGTAAAGATGGTCACCCATCCACGGCCAACCCCGGCAAGCGTAGCTTAACCTGATAGATCGACCTGTGCGGCTGTTATTAGTTATTACTAAGCCACGAGCTTGTTTGTGTCGAAATGGTAGCATCATCATCATCAGCGAATAGCAGCCCACAAATTTTATTTTATAACAGTAATGAATGATGTAATTTTTTTTAAAGAAACCTTCCGCGTGCAAATATATATATATATATATATATATATTATACTAGTCTAATTTACCCTCTAATTAAGACAAATTTAACGACATCTTAATAAATGTAACAACTTTCAAGCCGCTTAGGCAACAGAGCGTGGCTAAGAATTGAAAAATATACACATACGTATTACATACACAATTACACATACGTATAGTTCTTAAGTTAAGATTCTACCGCCCGCATGGAGGATTGTGGCCCACTCACCCTCTTAGAGAGGACCTGTATCCCAGCACTGGGGACATTATAGGATGAATATGAATAAAATAAAAATACATACTCTCGATAAACATTCTTTCAACTTTAAAGGGGTCATTCCCATTTGTCACCACTGGTGACGCCACCACTGGTGACAAATGGGAATATTTTTCCCATTTGTCACCAGTGGTGACAACTGGGAATGGCCATTCTTCTAGTTCCCAGTTGTCACCACTGGCGACAGATGGCAAATATAAATTGATACGCCTCCGGTGGGGGCGATGCTAGAGCTGCATTATATAGTGATGGGGTTTCACATAGGACAGGATGCAGGTAAAATTTATAAGAAAAGATCAGATGATTTCCTGTGGCGGACAATAAAGACCGAAGTCTCGTATAATAGGATGGAATTAGAGCCTTATTTTTTAAAACGTAAAGTTCACTTTGTTCGTGTTTACGTATTTTGGTTTTGTTAAAAATGTGGGATAGAGCGTGAGAAATTCGGGAAGTAACTTCTCCGGAGCTACTAGGCAAACATGATGTGAAAGGATATGTTTTTCCCACGTCGATTAAGTTTCATTAAGTAATTAGAATTTTGTACATGATTATGAATTTGAAATACAATATCCTTCAAACATAATAAATGTTTATTTACAAAATAAATGTACACATTCCACAATTGTCGACCACGTGGGGACCGGGGTGTACTTTTAGCTTTCGAGATCGAACTGTATTGGAAGTATCGCCAATCGCCAATAATGGAGAACCGTTCGGAAATGTACTAGGGCGACATGAACGAGGAGAGGTGTATCGAACCGATCAATATGGCGTATGGCTATCTATCTACCTATGGGTCACACACATAAAAAAAGTAGAAGTAAAAATGATTGTAAATAATGCATTGATTAATCTGTGATAGACATCGCAGTAAGTAAATGAGTAACATAATACCTGTAGATTTAGAAAATTATAAACGTCAATTATTGTGATTAATATTTAAAAGTCTGTTTTATAAAAATAACTTAAGAATATAAATAGACATAATGCCATACGTTGATTAATCTGTGATAAGAACCTAATAATATAGTTTTAAGTAACATAATTATACGATCTGTAATAGTTGTAGTACTGGAATCTGTACTTGTGCAGTTTTAATCTCAATGAATACAAATATTGTGATTTATAAAAATATATATCTTCCCAGTAACGTGTAAAAGTTTTATATAAGAAAATATAAAATATACCTATTTAACTTCGTTAGTGACACTAGAATGAAACCCCATCACTATATAATGCAGCTCTAGCATCGCCCCCACCGGAGGCGTATCAATTTATATTTGCCATCTGTCGCCAGTGGTGACAACTGGGAACTAGAAGAATGGCCGGCAATCAATGATGATAAACATGAAAATGCTCAATGGCTCTATTTAGAGGTTCAAAACTAGCTGCAATAACAAAAGGTCGATATAAAAGCAATATACTGCTGCATCCTTATCTTCCAAACAAAATGAATGCCAGAAAATAAACTCAACTATCAGAATACCGTCGAACATAGTCCTATAGAACTTATTATTAAACCATTTATAAATACAGAAGCAAGGGAAACAGATACAGGAATAGTTAGTAGGTCAGTAGGTGAGAGACCTTTATTACGTAAGCAGTAATGGACAGAGTTATTGGAAAACTATTCGGAGAACAATGTTCGTTTTCCTCTAAAGTTTTTCTATTAAATTGTAGACGGATGCTCCAATTCTACAACCTATTTTCGAAGCGCTTTATATGAAACTAACAAATTTTGAAGAATAAGATGCAGAATTTCAAAGAACAGACTCAGTAATATAGAAATTAGGACTAAAGTCAAGCAATAGGAGAATTTGTAAAATGAGATAACAAGTAGGTAACCATGGGTTATGACTTTAAATGACATATTATCAAGGTTTATCTCGAAATCAGAAGACAAATCCAGGCTTTACGAATAAGCGGGATCGTCCGAAACGGTTACCGCTACTCTGGAACATAAAGGGCTAAGGAAGGAACATGGATGGGTTTTAGTCAGTAAGAGTCTGACAATCCCTTCCGCTCCATGCAGCGGGAAGAGTCATTTGATGATTTCCCAACCTCAAAAAAAGGCTTTACTGGAAAGTACGGAGAACTTAGTCCCAGAAACATATTATCTGCAACATGCAGGAATTTAAAAACAATGGTGTGTAAAATAACCAACAGCTTACAAAAATAGATGAGTGATGAAAAGAATAGCAGAGAAAGGAAAATGCCTGTGCTCATTTTCCTTAACTTGGAAGGTTTCTCCATGCAGCTGATAATATTAGCAGAGTATAATTAAGCATCCCAAAGCAGCCGCACGGATCGATCCATCAGGTTAAGCTACGCTTGCCGGGGTTGGTCTGTAGATGGGTGACCATCTTAACATATCGAGACTCCTCCATGCTCGGAAAGCACGTTAAGCCGTTGGTTCCGGCTGTCATTCGTGGATGTTTGACAGTCGTTACGGGTCGTCAGAAGCCCAAAAATCTGACAGCCAGTCTTACCAAGGGGTATCGTATTACCCAGTTAGTAACTAGGTTGTGGAGGTCAGATAGGCCGTGCCATCGCTCTATATAAAATACTGGTATTCAGCTGCATCCGGTTAGACTGGAAGCCGACTCCAACATAGTTGGGAAAAGGCTAGGCAGATTGATCTGGTCCGATTGTACAGTTATTTCCTATAGTTGTATGTTCATTCAATCAACGTCATGACAATATAAAAATGTTGGAACACTTGGAACACGTTTGATTGACATGTGAATGTGTTGGCGATTTTGATGAGTAATGCGTTGTCCCCAAATAGTCGGAACATGAACTAACTGGTGTTTTTTTAAATGAAATGAGCATAGTTTTGTGATATTATCTTTATTCGAATCTACAGCAGTGCGATTCTGTTACCATCTCACCGTGAAAACTTAGGTGAAGTGAGCGTGGAGTGGGCTGTCAGTGTCATCCCACTTGATTTTAGGGATGTACCACTTACAATCAAAATCGAGATTTTAATGATATTTTTATGCTAATTTTAATAAGTAATTATTTTATTTTATTTCAAAGCTAGCTAGTACCTACTTTGGTACTTACTTACTTACAACATAATTAGTCATAAACTCAATTTCGTTTTTATTTCTTTTTTTCCTAGACTAGCCTTTGTATTTTAACTAAAGGCGCGAGCGGGTCACGCATGTTCGCCAGCATATCAAGTTACCCCAATCTGTCAAATTTCAAAGTGCACACTTCGCGCAAGCACGTTTTTCGGTTGACTAAACGTCTAGTCGTAGATACCTATTCGAGTTTACAGACAATAATTGATTTTAAACCTTAAAACTTGTACAGTAAGGTTCAGAATCGATTGAGAGATTGGTCTGAATCCCGCGCGGCGTTCACTTCACCGCGCTGCCTGCAGGGAATTTTGGCAGAATCCCGTGCTCGTGAAGTGGTCACTTCACGCAAGCACGTTATGCGTTGTCATAGTTACTAATATGAATACCTATATCGTTGACGGGTGTACATCCGGTTGACAGGGTGTAAGTTACAAAACGGTGATTCTTTACAAATTGCTGCAATGTTCTAGCAATGTGAGGAATGTGTGTAAAACTTAAAGCAATGTGCTTTTAGATGTTTTTATGACTAAATCCAAACGTTTTTGTACAGTCAAATTTCTCCAAATGATTTTAAACCTTAAAAATTTTACCGGTAAGGCTCTAAATCGATTGAGAAAATTTGTCTCCTTGCAGTCATTAATATGATGTGACTGCAACTACAATTTACCAATAATTCGTCACGTGCGCATACCTACGTGGACACACCAAGAACATTGCGAAAATACAATACCAACGTCCAATAAGTACAAAATATATTTTATTGTTCCAACTACCTATTCGTTCTTCGGCTTTGGCTCATCGCCGCCCGCCTTTTGAAAGTGCGTGGAGCGATCACTTCGCGGAAACATCATTATTAAGATGCGGTACTTTGTGTATTTATTATATAACATTAGGTATAAATATGTGCGGCTTTTTGGGACATACCTTTAGTTACCTACCTATAAAGGCGATTTTAACACACTGCACACCGCGCGCCGACGGGTAACGCGGGGCAGCGCCCATATCGTTTGCTATGGCCGCCTCGCGCTACGAGACAGAGCGCGGTGCAGTGCGATATTCGCTTTACCTACTTCAGTAAACATTGCCAATAAGATGATGATAATACCTAATATTCATCATCATCAACATACCTACTGCCAAACTCGACCTAGCTCACGGCATCTCATTATCTCTATGTAGGTAACTCTCGGTCTCCGCGACGCGACTTACAGCGCAAGCGTACCTACTGAGAACTCGACTGTTAGGAGGTTGCCATGGCAATCACGCCACGGTGTTTGTTAGGGTCGTTGCCATGCCAATCACGGGAATACCGTGATTGGCATGCCAACGGCTCAAACAAACACCGTTGGCGTGATTTGTAGGCGCTGTCAGTCACGTGCTACTTTCTGTCAAGTGGGCCATGTCTATTCGTTCCTAAAAAGCCCGTCACAGACGTAGCTATAATATAGATTAATATGAATCATAGCAAGGCATATTACGACATATTTTCCATATAGATTTTCGAGTGACCGCACACGCAGCTATAATATATAATTCTATGACATCACAAAAATATCTCAATGTTAATCGAAAAAATTGTGTCAAAAAGTAATACAGTCTATAATATAGGTTGCTGTAGTCGAATTTAAGTTGTGAGTGTCGTATGTGTCTTATTATACTCTCCTGTCGCAGGTCTGCTGGTAGGAAATGATGTGTAATGATGATGTAAGTAGTTCCTTTGCGTTCTTCATCAATATGTATTTTACTTTATTATGTAGTCAGTGTGTAAGAATAGATAGATAAATAAATAAATAAAATTTATTCATTAGTATCACAATCAAAACAATTTGCTAATACATTTCTTCTACTGAGTCTGCTGCCTCCCAGGGTTCAGCTTCGCACTGCTGAGAACGAAGGGGCATCAGGTGTGTGTGCGCTGCACAGCGATCAACTGGAAAAATTGGTATGCATGTATTAATCATTTATTTATTACATTTTCAACTTGCAATTATTCACATAATATAAAAGTGACAGACTTTAGTGCCCAAATGGTTGGCAGAATTGCCGCATTGTATCGTGGTGCTGTAAAAATAGGCCAGCCTTGTGGCCACTTAAAGAGTCGACCAACTGTTTGGTGATGATTGTCTCAAAAAACCAAGGGGCATTAGGACCCCACAGCCCTAGTGTTCAATTTCAAGGCATTATGGTAATTCTGTCAGGCCTCTTCCTATTGCTGCGTGCCAAGCCGTTGAGCTCTAAAACAGCTGTCACCCCTGCGGTGACAAGAGCGCTACAAATGACGTCTTTAATGGCGGCGTGCCGTGCTATCCGGCCTGGGCTCTTACTGCAAGGTAGGCCCCTATGGAGTCCCTCGCCCACCATACTGGCGCCAATGTGTAGTCCCGTGATAAAAATAAATGATTATACCATGGTATGGTACCTGAAGCTGCTAATACCACTGTGGCTGGGACCTGGGATTTATTGGCCAATCTGCATCCGGGCAAGCATAGCACTTCAGGTCCAATCAGGTGCAGGCTAAAATCTTCCCTGTCAACTTTTCAGTGCTGTGGACAGAAGACAGAAACATTAAGCTAAATAATATTTGATTTATTTTTATATTACTCATTTTATTAAATTAAATCAGAACTATCGCTGTTCAGTTGCGGAATTCACTCCCGCCTGACGACATTAGAGACTGCCAAACAGTTGCAATTTATGTATTATGTTTTTTCTTTTTAAGCTTACAGACATCGTCTACATCTCCTTTATCGAGTTTCCTATTGTAGTTGTGCTGGAACAGATTTCTTTAGAAACAAGCATCACCTATAAAATTATGTATTTTCTGTTCCTTTCTTCTTGTCTGTTTTTATGTGTGTACATAAATGGTTAAACAAAATAAATTATTAAATTTTAACATTATCTAATACACACATCATCAAATTAATTTTTAAATACTGACAACATTATCATTTCTATTTCAAGTGAGCAGAGAAAATGTCTATTTTTGTTCTCCTACATAAATCACACAAATATTTACTTACAAGAATGAGATGTATAAGTTGAGTTTAGCTGCAACCTGACTTTTCTTTTCATAAAACTAGAGCACAATTTTCTAATATGACAGACACTTCTATTGAGGTATCTGAAAACAAAAATAAGTTAAATCAACAAAAGTTCAGGTAATCCCAATAATCAGCGGGTAATACCATTCTCCTGCCCTTATCCGAATTTATTTGGGGTCGGCGCAACATGTCTTCTTCTTCCATACTTCTCTATTAGTCGTCATCTCGATAGTCACTCCCTTTCTAGCCATATCATCTTTCACACAATCCATCCATCGTTTCTTTGGCCTCCCTCTACTTGTATAGCCATCCACATTCATACTCACAACTCTCCGGACAACATTTTCCTCATTCCTCCGCATAACATGCCCATACCATGACAACCGATTTCCACACAACTTTTCGGTCACCGGTGTCACTTTCAGACTTCCTCTTATATACTCATTACGTATTCTATCCATTCGCGTAACACCACACATCCCACATAACATTCTCATCTCAGCTGCATGCAATTGTCTTTCATGAATATTTATAGCTTTTTAAGTAGTTCATTAAATTATCAGTCTTACAAGACAGAAAACATAAAAAAAATGATAATAATGTTTCATAAATTTTTTGAAAACAATCATTTGTACTTACAAATAATTAATAATACACATGATGTAAAATAGGTACTGGTATCCAGCAGCATCCGGTTAGACTGAAAGCCCAGTAAGCCCACCCCAACAAACAGTTGGAAAAAGGCTTGGCAGATTGATTGAATTCTGATACACATCTGAAAAAACAAATGTTGTTTATCATATTTAAAGGGTGATACGAGGGGTGATCAATAATGTTTGACATTCATTTTAAAGGTTGCAGACAGCCTATTTAGGTTAATCAATAACATTAATAAAACGAGGTGGGTAACCCATACCCATTGAGCAATAAATTGAGGGCTGACACTGGGAAGTATGTCTTTGTGACGGCAGGTAGTTGAATTTCAATCACACAACTCGAAGCATTTGTTTCAATTAAAACATTGGCAGGCACTTTACATTATTATCGTTTTCCTACCTCTTTTACCAGGCGGTCGTTTAGTTTGAGTTTATAGTGAAGCTAGCCGCCCCATCACAAGACGAAGTCCTAATATGGAGAAGAAACTTTATGGACAGTCTTTTAAATCGAAACCTTATGTTACAGAGGTTAACTTGTTTGATAATTACTTCTTCTTCTTTTTCTTTTAGCACAACTTCTATTAATTACATCACACGCCATCTTTTCTTCAAAGTGATCAATCCACAAAGTCTGAACCGGGCGGATATGCCGCGTATTCAAATACAGAATCTTATTACTTATTTAGCTAGCTCAATAAAACATACAATGCCAAAATTCTATCTGGTTAATTCTTTTATAATTAAACATGCCAATTAAAAAAAACAAAGACGTTTTTAGAATTAAACTTAAAATTGAAGTATAATTATTTTTCTAAACTCAATATTTATTAGTACTGGGTCACATTTCCGGTAGTTCAAGGAATTTACTCAAACAACAAGTTTTCATAACTAAATGTATGTGCAAAATATTCTTCTTATTTTATAGTTTGTTATTATTTTCGTAACTAATTTAGCTCTCCTATTCAATAATAACATTGAAGTATTGACCTTTAAACACCGCGCCATTTTCTGTGACGCCAGATCATATCATATCAAACAGAACTTCTAATGTCAAGTTTAGTGTGGGTTGTCTATGTTTTTCTTACCACAGAATACGCGGTAAAATAAACTAATATTGCGAAATCGTATTCGAGATAAATTTGCACGACTAAAACTGACACACGTATTATATTTCTTAATTTTTTAATAAAAATATCGTTTTATTCATGCAGAATAAAAAAAATCTTAGAAATATTTGTTTGAATCATCATTCGATTATGAATTTGTTGGTTGAATTAGTATTGCCATTTTATTCTTGCTATCGTAAATAACTTGTTTATGCGACATTTTTAATTTGAAAAGCGGAGGCAATTAAATATTATTCAGTGCAAAACTTTCGAACACCATTATGACAAAGCTGTGGGACAGAGCGCAATGGATAGTTGTCAATGCCAATAACTAAGCTTAATTTTCTTATTATTTTGAGTACCGGTCGTTTTCGTGAGAATTGGCATAACATTTGATATTTTTTTCTTATTTTCTGCAACATTAATATCTAAAGCAAAACACAATATGTACTTAGATATATAAAAATATATGTATATAAATTAATTATAACTAGTAATATAAATTATAATTACAATCTGCACTTAGTTTTTTTTTAATAAATGGCAATATTAAATAATTACAACGATTTAGTGAAACAAGTATTCATTATATCTTAGGTTTTACCCGGTTAAAACCTAAAAATATGATATTTTAAAAGCTAATTACAGAATAAACAATTGAAAAATTAGCCTTTTTCGTGTAAAAGTAATTTTAGTCGATTATCTCAAATAATCGTTATTTCAAACGCGTACTGTGGTTGGAAAAAACATAGACAACTTAGAATATTGGCGGTTTTCGCGTAAGTTTTCGATTCAACTTTTCAGACTTATTTTGCACTTTGCAGTTTGCCCGTTGCCGCCATGTTTAATAATTAAGCATGGCGGCAAACTATGATTCTAAAAGAATTAACCAGTTAGAATTTTGGCATTGTATGTTTTATTGAGCTAGCTAAATAAGTAATAAGATTCTGTATTTGAATACGCGGCATATCCGGCGAAAAGATGGCGTGTGATGTAATTAATAGAAGTTGTGCTAAAAGAAAAAGAAGAAGAAGTAATTATCAAACAAGTTAACCTCTGTAACATAAGGTTTCGATTTAAAAGACTGTCCATAAAGTTTCTTCTCCATATTAGGACTTCGTCTTGTGATGGGGCGGCTAGCTTCACTATAAACTCAAACTAAACGACCGCCTGGTAAAAGAGGTAGGAAAACGATAATAATGTAAAGTGCCTGCCAATGTTTTAATTGAAACAAATGCTTCGAGTTGTGTGATTGAAATTCAACTACCTGCCGTCACAAAGACATACTTCCCAGTGTCAGCCCTCAATTTATTGCTCAATGGGTATGGGTTACCCACCTCGTTTTATTAATGTTATTGATTAACCTAAATAGGCTGTCTGCAACCTTTAAAATGAATGTCAAACATTATTGATCACCCCTCGTATCACCCTTTAAATATGATAAACAACATTTGTTTTTTCAGATGTGTATCAGAATTCAATCAATCTGCCAAGCCTTTTTCCAACTGTTTGTTGGGGTGGGCTTACTGGGCTTTCAGTCTAACCGGATGCTGCTGGATACCAGTACCTATTTTACATCATGTGTATTATTAATTATTTGTAAGTACAAATGATTGTTTTCAAAAAATTTATGAAACATTATTATCATTTTTTTTATGTTTTCTGTCTTGTAAGACTGATAATTTAATGAACTACTTAAAAAGCTATAAATATTCATGAAAGACAATTGCATGCAGCTGAGATGAGAATGTTATGTGGGATGTGTGGTGTTACGCGAATGGATAGAATACGTAATGAGTATATAAGAGGAAGTCTGAAAGTGACACCGGTGACCGAAAAGTTGTGTGGAAATCGGTTGTCATGGTATGGGCATGTTATGCGGAGGAATGAGGAAAATGTTGTCCGGAGAGTTGTGAGTATGAATGTGGATGGCTATACAAGTAGAGGGAGGCCAAAGAAACGATGGATGGATTGTGTGAAAGATGATATGGCTAGAAAGGGAGTGACTATCGAGATGACGACTAATAGAGAAGTATGGAAGAAGAAGACATGTTGCGCCGACCCCAAATAAATTCGGATAAGGGCAGGAGAATGGTATTACCCGCTGATTATTGGGATTACCTGAACTTTTGTTGATTTAACTTATTTTTGTTTTCAGATACCTCAATAGAAGTGTCTGTCATATTAGAAAATTGTGCTCTAGTTTTATGAAAAGAAAAGTCAGGTTGCAGCTAAACTCAACTTATACATCTCATTCTTGTAAGTAAATATTTGTGTGATTTATGTAGGAGAACAAAAATAGACATTTTCTCTGCTCACTTGAAATAGAAATGATAATGTTGTCAGTATTTAAAAATTAATTTGATGATGTGTGTATTAGATAATGTTAAATTTTAATAATTTATTTTGTTTAACCATTTATGCACACACATAAAAATAGACAAGAAGAAAGGAACAGAAAATACATAATTTTATAGGTGATGCTTGTTTCTAAAGAAATCTGTTCCAGCACAACTACAATAGGAAACTCGATAAAGGAGATGTAGACGATGTCTGTAAGCTTAAAAAGAAAAAACATAATACATAAATTGCAACTGTTTGGCAGTCTCTAATGTCGTCAGGCGGGAGTGAATTCCGCAACTGAACAGCGATAGTTCTGATTTAATTTAATAAAATGAGTAATATAAAAATAAATCAAATATTATTTAGCTTAATGTTTCTGTCTTCTGTCCACAGGACTGAAAAGTTGACAGGGAAGATTTTAGCCTGCACCTGATTGGACCTGAAGTGCTATGCTTGCCCGGATGCAGATTGGCCAATAAATCCCAGGTCCCAGCCACAGTGGTATTAGCAGCTTCAGGTACCATACCATGGTATAATCATTTATTTTTATCACGGGACTACACATTGCCGCCAGTATGGTGGGCGAGGGACTCCATAGGGGCCTACCTTGCAGTAAGAGCCCAGGCCGGATAGCACGGCACGCCGCCATTAAAGACGTCATTTGTAGCGCTCTTGTCACCGCAGGGGTGACAGCTGTTTTAGAGCTCAACGGCTTGGCACGCAGCAATAGGAAGAGGCCTGACAGAATTACCATAATGCCTTGAAATTGAACACTAGGGCCGTGGGGTCCTAATGCCCCTTGGTTTTTTGAGACAATCATCACCAAACAGTTGGTCGACTCTTTAAGTGGCCACAAGGCTGGCCTATTTTTACAGCACCACGATACAATGCGGCAATTCTGCCAACCATTTGGGCACTAAAGTCTGTCAACTTTTATATTATGTAAATAATTGCAAGTTGAAAATGTAATAAATAAATGATTAATACATGCATACCATTTTTTCCAGTTGATCGCTGTGCAGCCCACACACACCCGACGCCCCTTCGTTCTCAGCAGTGCGAAGCTGAACCCTGGGAGGCAGCAGACTCAGTAGAAGAAATGTATTAGCAAATTGTTTTGATTGTGATACTAATGAATAAATTTTATTTATTTATTTATCTATGTATTCTTACACACTGACTACATAATAAAGAAAAATACATATTGATGAAGAACGCAAAGGAACTACTTACATCATCATTACACATCATTTTCTACCAGCAGACCTGCGACAGGAGAGTAGGATAAGACACATACGACACTTACAAATTAAATTCGACTACAGCAACCAATATTATAGACTGTATTACTTTTTGACACAATTTTTTCGATTAACATTGAGATGATTAAAAAATACTTTTTCAACTATACATTTACTAGAATAACTCTGTATAGATCTTTTATAAGCATCCAAATATTCCACTGATTTTTAAATGTCGTATTTGACATTTAAATATCTGAAAGCCTTGAAATTTAAGCCCGTCACAGACGTAGCTATAATATATTATTAAGTCATTGACTACCACGCAGCAGACACAATAGAAAAACAATTGTTCGCGGCTCACCGGTGTTCGGCGTGGCGTCTAACGTGTTAATATATAATATATATTTTGCCCTCACTCGGTCTGCGGTCGTTTTTAAAGCGCACGGTTTTAAAGCTTATTTTATGTGTACAGGTGTACTAATTTTGAAATAACACTATAATCAATCTAGGTACCCAAAAAATTCCACTCAGGAACACCCCGTATCCTCAAAATATATATTAATATACTTAAATATGTATCAATATGCTAAAATATACTGAGATATAAATGTCGACATATTTTTGTGATGTCATAGAATTATATATTATAGCTGCGTGTGCGGTCACTCGAAAATCTATATGGAAAATATGTCGTAATATGCCTTGCTATGATTCATATTAATATATATTATAACTACGTCTGTGACGGGCTTTATATGAACGAATAGACATGGCCCACTTGACAGAAAGTAGCACGTGACTGACAGCGCCTACAAATCACGCCAACGCGGCAACGGTGTTTGTTTGGGTCGTTGCCATGCCAATCACGGTATTCAGGTGAATAGCGTGATTGGCATGGCAACGACCCAAACAAACACCGTTGGCGTGATTGCCATAGCAACCCAAGCAGCACTAGATTGACAGCGCCTACAAATCACGCCAACGGTGTTTGTTTGTTTGGTATTCACCTGAATACCGTGATTGGCATGGCAACGACCCAAACAAACCCCGTGGCGTGATTGCCATAGCAACCTCCTAACAGTCGTGTTCGTCGAGTTCTCAGTAGGTACGCTTGCGCGTCGCGTCGCGGAGACCGAGAGTTACCTACATAGAGATAATGAGATGCCGTGAGCTAGGTCGAGTATGGCAGTAGGTATGTTGATGATGATGAATATTAGGTATTATCATCATCTTATTGGCAATGTTTACTGAAGTAAAGCGAATATCGCACTGCACCGCGCTCCGTCTCGTAGCGCGAGGCGGCCATAGCAAACGATATGGGCGCTGCCCCGCTTTACCCGTCGGCGCGCAGTGTGCAGTGTGTTAAAATCGCCTTTATAGGTAGGTAACTAAAGGTATGTCCCAAAAAGCCGCACATATTTATACCTAATGTTATATAATAAATACACAAAGTACCGCATCTTATAATGATGTTTCCGCGAAGTGATCGCTCCACGCACTTTCAAAAGGCGGGCGGCGGTGAGCCAAAGCCGAAGAACGAATAGGTAGTTGGAACAATAAAATATATTTTGTACTTATTGGACGTTGGTATTGCATTTTCGCAATGTTCTTGGTGTGTCCACGTAGGTATGCGCACGTGACGAATTATTGGTAAATTGTAGTTGCAGTCACATCATATTAATGACTGCAAGGAGACAAATTTTCTCAATCGATTTAGAGCCTTACCGGTAAAATATTTAAGGTTTAAAATCATTTGGAGAAATTTGACTGTTTGTACAAAAACGTTTGGATTTAGTCATAAAAACATCTAAAAGCACATTGCTTTAAGTTTTACACACATTCCTCACATTGCTAGAACATTGCAGCAATTTGTAAAGAATCACCGTTTTGTAACTTACACCCTGTCAACCGGATGTACACCCGTCAACGATATAGGTATTCATATTAGTAACTATGACAACGCATAACGTGCTTGCGTGAAGTGACCACTTCACGAGCACGGGATTCTGCCAAAATTCCCTGCAGGCAGCGCGGTGAAGTGAACGCCGCGCGGGATTCAGACCAATCTCTCAATCGATTCTGAACCTTACTGTACAAGTTTTAAGGTTTAAAATCAATTATTGTCTGTAAACTCGAATAGGTATCTACGACTAGACGTTAAGGTGGATGTTCCAGGGTAGCCCGCGAAATTCAAATTTTCTTAAGTTTTTTGCAATTTGCAGGCCAGTGATAGCTTGTACTAAATGACTTTGACCTTGTAAAAAGTCATCTTTACACCTTTATGAGCTCGGAGGGTTGTATTAATGATTTTGATGATTATAATTCTGTAACTACATACGTCTTACAGCCGCGAATCAAATGTTCATCAACATACAAGCTATCACTGGCCTGCAAATTGCAAAAAACTTAAGAAAATTTGAATTTCGCGGGCTACCCTGGAACATCCACCTTAAGTCAACCGAAAAACGTGCTTGCGCGAAGTGTGCACTTTGAAATTTGACAGATTGGGGTAACTTGATATGCTGGCGAACATGCGTGACCCGCTCGCGCCTTTAGTTAAAATACAAAGGCTAGTCTAGGAAAAAAAGAAATAAAAACGAAATTGAGTTTATGACTAATTATGTTGTAAGTAAGTAAGTACCAAAGTAGGTACTAGCTAGCTTTGAAATAAAATAAAATAATTACTTATTAAAATTAGCATAAAAATATCATTAAAATCTCGATTTTGATTGTGATGTTAATGCTTGGTCAATCCCTAGCATCAGTTGAATGACACTGACAGCGCACGCCACGCAAGTATTCACGGTGAGATTTTTACAGAATCGACCGGCTGTATATACATTCTATATGTGTACATATCATACACTCGAGAGCAATGAATCCGGGTCACTTAAAGAATCCTAAAAATCTCGGAAACTAAAAATACTAGGTTAATGCAATAAATTGTATTTAATAGACAATGTAATACTCCTTAAATGAAGGTATTAAAACTTCTTAGTTATTGTAAAGTTATATCATAAAAAAATCAAATTTGAAAAAGGGCCACTTCCGAAGATGGAACTACGAAATTACAGCATTTGGTTTTGCTTTTGTTTGTAATCTGTCATTTATGTGGGTACATAAACCATGTTGATAGTGCTCTATATTCATTATTCAAGCTGAAATTATGTCGCTTACGCCTGAAGAATGCACCAGAATACTTACAATGCTGGAAACCGGCCGGAGTCAGCGCGATACAGCCAGGACTGTCGGTGTGTCGCTGTCAACAGTACAAAGAGTTCTCCGACGTTACGAAGAAACTGGTTCTAACCTACGCAGACCAGGAACGGGCAGAACCAGGTGTACCACAGCACGAGAAGACCGATACTTGGTGAACACCATGCTTCGAAATCGCTTTCTCACAGGAACTGAACTCACAAATCAGTTTCGACACCTCGGAGGAAGTAACCCAAGTGCATGGACAGTAAGACGTCGGCTTGCTGAATCTAACTTAAAACCCCTTAGACCTGCAAACGGCCCTAAACTGGAGCGTGGGCATCGTATTTCAAGACTAAGATATGCCCAGGGCCACGTAAATTGGAGTATTGAAGATTGGTCAAAAGTTATGTTCTCCGACGAATCAAAATTTATGCTCTACAAGCACGATGGAAGACACAGAGTGTATCGAAGACCAGGGGAAAGATTCAAGCAAGCATGCATCGAAGAAAAAGTAGCCTACGGTGGTGGGTCTGTACTTGTGTGGGCCGGAATTTCTTCTGAAAGTCGCACAGAGCTGGTGATCATAGAAAACGGCTCTTTAACTAGCGTAAGATATGTGGAAGAAATCCTCAATGATCACGTTGGTCTATTTATGGTCAATTTAGGTGAGGATGCTATATTTATGCATGACAATGCCCGACCTCATACAGGTAGGATTGTGAATGACTACCTTCAAGAGATGAACATTACTCGTATGGAGTGGCCAGCGCGCAGCCCGGATATCAACCCGATCGAGCATGCTTGGGACGAGCTAGGCAGATGCGTAAAACAACGAAACCCTCCCCCAATCACGCTTCGTGAGCTCAAAATTGCTCTCACAGAGGAATGGGAGAATATTCCCCAAAATCGTATAAGGAACTTGGTGTACAGCATGCCAAACCGCGTAAACGCAGTAATGGAAGCACGAGGAGGCAATACGAAGTATTAAAATTCAAGAAAATCGTAATAAAGTTCAAAAATTTCATGTTTCCTATTTTTGTTTTAAGGAGAGATCAGCAGTTTTTTTCTTTAAGTAATTTTGTGTTAATAAAATGTATGGTGACTCATATTTTTTTTACTTTTATTTAAGGAGTATTACATTGTCTATTAAATACAATTTATTGCATTAACCTATCATTTTTAGTTTCCGAGATTTTTAACATTCTTTAAGTGACCCGGATTCATTGCTCTCGAGTGTATTATATGTAAGTGCTAAATGAAGCACCTATTGAACAATTAATAATTGAAATCAGCGTTAGTTGGTCACGAACCTATTTGTTTAATTGTATTTTTTCGATCGTTTATTCTTTTGCGCTTATTTAACCAAGCCTCTAGTATTAAATAGAACATAACCGAAGTCAAAAGTATTAATTTCTAAACACTTGTATTTTCTGTACCTATTGGAGCCACACAATACCAAAACAATTATTTGATTCTCTAACTGAAAAGAAAACCACATTGGAACAGCATGTTTCAACGAACCCGTTGAAAAAAAAATCAATGTTCAAACACAGTGTGTGCTAATTCTATTGAATTGAATCTGTTCTTATCTGGCTATCATTCCGGCCACGTTCGGCAGCTCGAACGCCCATCCCTGTATTATTAAACGCCCACTACCATTGTATAAACCAAGTTTTCAATATTGCCATTATCTATTGATTTGTGTGTTAGGTAGTGATTTTATTGTTAATTGTGTTTGAGTATTGATTAAGGTTTATGCAGTCTAGAGACCTGGAACCCTATACAAAAATATAATTAAATAAACTTATTTTTCTGAGCTGTCTGACATCCCACATGTTTTAGCTACCCACAGAGTCTAATTCTGAACAGAAATATAAAAAAAAAATGCTTTTTAAACTTTATGATACGCCTCCAAAAACACCCACAGTGGAGGCGTTGACTTCACTTGTTACATTAAATGTCAAAAAATATTTTCATTTATAAGCCACATATAGAAAAACGGTTTGTTCCAAAATCCCAGTATAGATATAAATTGGGAAAAGCTACTCGTTTATTTGTATTTGGAAGGTTGAACTTTATATGTCACCAGTTACAAAAACTCTTATTTTAATAATGGAAAATCATCGACAAGAATTGGGGGTTATAAAATTAAACGCAATTGACAAATGAAAAGTATATTCAGGGTGATTTTTTATAGGGTAAGAGTAGAATTTCAGATTTAAGTATTTAAATAATCAAAAAGTACAGAGGCCAGCACATCAAGTTACCACAATCTGTCAAATTTCTTTGATAGTATTTCAACTTTATTGTAAAGACATAAGGTTCATTTTTAATTGAGAAAATTTGACAGTTAGGGATAGCTTGATGTGCTGGCGTCTGTACAATGAAAATTTGCATACACAGGAACGATTTCTAATTCATTTGTTTATATTTTCATCTGGTTGTTTTGCTACGGGCTACTTGAGGAGTACCACGTTTGTACAGCCGTCTCAACAAACCTTCCTTACCCTTACCCTTTGAACGCAAGACTTAACAGTCCCATGGGAATACCAGATTAATCCAATGATAAAAAAACTAAGCTTAAAAGTGTGAATGTATTATTTAAATGGCATTGCCTATGAAAGCAGATGAGTAGGCACTTTTTAAGGGAGAGTAACCCTTTTCCCAGAATAATCATAAGAAAGCAAAGCCAATAAAAGCTGAACTTGTCCATGTGAAGAGTTTATTAGTTTAACTATTGGTCTTGTTAAAACACAAGAAGAAATAACACAAAACTAATACTATTAAAATAACTATAGTTACTAATATTATAAAGGTAAAATTTGTGTGTTCTTTAATTACGGTCAAGGAAAACAATGTGAGGAAACTGGCCTACTACCTAGAACAAAAAAGTCGAAGAATTGTGACGTCTACGAACACTCATTGGGCCCGTATGGTACGCCCACCCACTCCCACCCGTGGGCACGTTTGCGGATGACACTAATTACTCAAACTCAAACTCAAAGTATTTATTTCAAATAAACCAATTACAGGCACTTTTGAATTGTCAAGGGGTCGGTCAGTCAGTTACGGAAGCTATTGCTATACACATATAAGATTGACGAACTTGACTATCATAGGGATTGGTCCATAGTGGCGCAGGATCGAGTAGAGTAGGAAATGAAAAGTGCGGCCTTTGTCATGCTGTGGGAAAATACAGCCTCTCTTATTATTATTGCCAAGTGTCGTAGGATGTAAGCGGGATTGTCCGAAAGGGTTACCGCTACATAAAGGGCTAGGGAAGGAACATGGATGGGTTTTAGTCAGTAAGAGTCTGACACTCCCTTCCGCTCCACCCAGAGCAGGAGAAGTCGATGGATGATTTCCCACCCTCAAAAAAAAAAGTGTCGTAGGATATAATTTAATCATTTTATGTTGTAACAAGACATTTCCAGCGGTCGAAATCACGGGCAGAAGCTACACAGGCAAAAAGCAAAAAGTAGGTATAAACAAGCGATTGTCACTTTTTTCTCCTTCAATATAATCTCGGTAACATTGAGAAGTAGTCTATCAGAGCACCTGTATTGTCTTATTGTACATTGTTAAATTTCGTAACGGGCGTGTATTTATACGTTTTTGTTGCTTTTTTTCTTAACTCTGTAACATCCTGTCTGTAATGGATTTCATTAACATTGTTGTCGTGAGTGGCGGTTTTGAGATGACTGTTTTGTTTTGTTTTTGGTTTGGTGATGAGTTAGTAGTTTGTATTGATGTTTTGTGCTTAGCGGATTAATTAACTATGTTGGATATGTACACGTTGTTCAACTGCCCACTACAAATGCTGGTATAGTTACATTTTTAACCAGCTTTACTTTCTATAAATAAATTCAGTCGGACTGTCAACTTTTAGGTCTCGAGTTCAAACCCAAGCCACGCACCTCTGACTTTTCAGATTCATGTGCGTATTGTATAATTATCACTTGCTTAAAAATCGGTGAAGGAAAACATCGTGAGGAAACCATCATGTCGGAGAGATATTATTTCTCAACAGCATGTGAAGCTAAGTCAGAGGCCTATGGGCAGCATAAAAACTCTGACACCAGGTTAGGCACTAACAGGTTAACCGCACGAAAAGAAGAAGAAACGGTCACAGTAACTATCAATGGATCCAATAGCATGTCTAACATAGCTCATTAAGTAAAGGTAACATTACACGCGTCAACTTTTTACCCAGTACATAATTATTATTGCTGTTTAATAACAGCAATAATAATTATGTACACGGTTAATCCGTGTGTGCTGTTAATCGCTAACTATCTATATTTACTGTCAACACTATGTAATAAAATCGCTTAGTTTATAAGTAACATACGGTTTTTCATCATCTGCCTAGAATTTTCCCAACTTCGAGGTTAGCTTCCAGACTATCCGGATGCAGCTGAATGGAAGCGACTGCCTGACTTCCACTGCCAAGTTGCTGGGTAATGCAACACCACTTGGAAGACTGGTTGTCAGGCATTAAGGCTTCCCGTGACCAACGGCATAACGTGCTTTCCGTGGCACAGAACTTGTTGTATCATAAAATACTCATTACAAAATAACAAACAATTTTGGATCAGGGTGTTGGAGGTCAGATAGGCAGTCGCTCCATGTAAAATACTGCAGCATCCGGTTCGACTGGAAGCCGACCCCAACATAGTTGGGAAAAGGCTAGGCAGATGATGATTTTAAGAACAGACAATATTAGTGGATGCATACCAAACTCTCCACTACCTATATTGTTACATCCTCTTGACATACACACTACACATTTTCACCGTAGCCAGGCGTTTACACGAGCTGGTGAACTATTTAATCACCCGCATAGGTAATGTGTGGCTTTCACCAGATTCTGAGTGATTTTTAATCACCTTTTACGAGAGCATGTACCGAAAAATCGTAACAACTGTTGTTTTTTAACCCCCTTGTTCATAGAGAATTGACATTGACAAATTGTAGGTGGGTACTAAATAAACGGTGGATGCAATCATGATATCTATTTCCTAGCGAGTACGTCATATTTTTTATTTTCAGTCTTCTTCTTCTTCTTCGTGTGGTTAGTGACTAACCTGGTGTCAGAGTTTTAATGCTGCCCATGGGCCTCTGACTTAGCATCACATGCTGTTGAGAAAATCTCTCGGGCATGCCGGTTTCCTCTCGATGTTTTCCTTCACCGATTTTAAGCAAGTAACAATTATACAATACGCAAATGAATCCGAAAAATCAGAGGTGCGTGCCTTGGGTTCGAACTCGAGACCTATGACTTGGCAGTCCGGCGGTCACACCAATAGGCTATCACTGCTTTTTCAGTAAATCGCGTGCATTTTATTTAATAAATAAATGTAAACAGAGAAATTGAGAGTGTTTTTACGAATGTGGTTTTCCCATACATATTATTTACAAACTTGTTTAATAGCACCCGCAAGGCGAGACGCGACAGTGCGACGCGATTATGTTAAAAAAAAATCCATAAAGTTTTCATAAAAAAGATTATACTAGAGCTGCGTTGCGCCTGTAGAGCCTTAAAACGCATGAGTTTAGTTAGCTTCAAATTAAGGTGTTTAATATTTTTTTTAAACGTATGTTCGTTTGTTACCATACGTTAATTCGTGTATAACAATACATAATTTTCCAAACAGTGTTACTAGAAATGTTTCTTTATAATTTATAATATACAAAGTGGAGACTACAATACGATCATAAATTTAACTGCGTAGTATATATATTTAATGCTGTCCCCAGCCTGCATACGAAAATTCAATCAAATGTAATAGTTTAGTTACTATAGCTAGTCAAAGACTGGCAAAACTTATAGTCGGCCCGTCATTATTATTTAGTTTGATTGAAAAAAACACTTTTTAAATTTTAGTGTTAGGATTTATTTGATAGTTCCAAAATATGTACTCCTATTTATCAATATTGTCCGTGTTTTCATTTATGGTCGTATTGTTTTCTCAACATTGTATACTGAAGTGTTTGATATCTTTAGTCACACGAAACGAAATTATACTCAGTATGTAATTAATTAAGGCTTAATCCAAACCGTTGTCCTCAGGACCGCACACATTGCGCTCGTTTAAATTGCCATTGACTAAAATTCGTTGTACCCACTCAGTTCCGTTCTACTTCTAACCGTATAAAATAAAAATGAGCAATCGAACTCACTCATGTGAGCACAAATGTACCCATTCAATACTATCAACTAGTTTTGTATCCGATGTAATGACAGGTATTCGTCCAAAACATCAACCAATACAAGTTACACAGGAAATGGTTTAACAAGCGACTCGTCCGCACCTAGGTGCAAGAGAGAAAGACGATATCTACGTCTCTGTCACATATTATCAGCTGACCGCTGTCATGGCACCTGTTTTAAGCGACCTTCGAAATGTTGCAGCGTTTTGAAAAACTTTAATTGTTGTTTTTTAAATTGTGTTTAAGTCTCTCGCCCGCCACGTTTCATTGTTTCCTCTCTACCATTTTTTTTCTTTTTGTTCGGCTCCTAAGGGTCGTAGCGTGGCGTGTCATTAAATATTTTTAAATAAAATGCTCAATTTTATGCAGTTCTTCCAATTTGCATGAACGACACTTTTCCTGACTTGACTCATCCAATTTCCGCTAAGAGATAAGTACCCTACCATTCATTCATTCAATCATTCAATTTCAGATCAATGCAGCATTCATTTTTATGATTCTTTTTGGTTACGCTAAGGGATTGATTCGTTCTCGTCTTAGCCTTTTAGTAAGAACCAAAGAAAATAGTTATTTTGCCAAACAAATACAATGGGTGTCAGGCGAGATCCTAAGACTAAATGGGTCGATTATTATGTTCTTGTTTAGAGTTTTCACTCATACTTCTTCTTTTCGTGTGTTTAGTTACTAACCTGATGTCATAGTTTTTATGCTGCCCATGGGCCTTCGACTTAGCTTCACTTGCAATTGAGAAATATCTCTCAGACATGCTGGTTTCCTCACGATGTTTTCCTTCACCGATTTTTAAGCAAGTGATAATTAATTAATTAGGTAGGTATACAATAAGCACATGGACGCTCATACTCACTTTTCTATTTTATGTTCTTACTCATTTCCGTTAAAACACGTTACAATATATATAAATCAAATCTTTTTTTTTTATAAAAAATATGGGTCAGACAAACATTTTAAAGTTCATCCGTTTACAGATTGGTGTCGAGTTTCCATTTTCATTTTCATCAAGAGATTAAATATTTTATCATCGCTCAACTCTTTGTGAAATAAAGTGCGCTTTTTATCTGGAATAAAACAAGTAAGTAAGTATTTGCCTCTTGTGCTTTATATTATTTTGTGTTTAATATATAATTTGAAACATCGTTTTTTTCAGTTCATTTATTGCACCAATACATTCTCACTCGCTCACCACCTACAATCAACATTATCATGTACCGCTTTAATATTCTTTTTTAACCCCCGACGCAAAAAGAGAGGGGTAACATAAGTTTAACGTGTCGGTCAGTATATCTAAATATGTATCTGTCTGTGGTTTCGTAGCTCCCAAACGGATAAACCGGTTTTGGTTTGTTTTTTTTTTCTTCTACTGATTATTGAGATTTTCACAGAACTGAAATTATATCCTTTTCATCAATATTTTTACAAAAGATTTACGATAGATAATAAAACACGCCAATGAATGAACCAAAAGAAAACAAAAAATTGGCAATCATGACTTGAATGAGGAGAGACAAATGAAGTAGACAGAGAAACACAAAGATACACCATCACACATCATAATCCCACGCAAACAACAGAAGAGGAACCGAAGTGTCAAGTGATACAGGAAAACTATAGTAGGTACGCACTACGCAGGCCCAGGTCAACGACAAAATAAGGAAACCATTTAGGCAGTAAGTAACTGTATTCATTGTGGACACCTCAAGCGCCGTCACAGAACCGGTCCCATTGACTCATGTGTGTTTGAACTTGACGTTCCTCATTATGTCAATTGGATTAACAAACGCATAATTGGATGCGAAATTCTTATGTGAAGCCAAACAGTTTGTATCTGACGGTAACTTTCTAACTTTTAAGTACATAGAAAACATCGGAGAGCTAAAATCGTTTGAAAATATGTTTTTAAACCAGATGGCGAGCAATTGGTAAATAGAAACGATATAATATTTGATTTAGATTATAATTTTACCTTGAGATACGCAATGTATTATAGGAAGCCAAACCTTTTCTCCGATGTAGGCGAAGCCGCAAAGAATTCACAATACAGCACTTTTCGGAACATAGAAACCAATTTCACAACTTTTTCACTGAACCACTATTTATTTCAACTTTCAACTAATCACATTTCAAAATTCGAAACACTACCAAGAACAAATGGCTACAGAAAACAAATACACTGAAAAGAACGAACTTCGCTTTCATAAATTCAGAAAGAAATGGGCGTTCCGTAAAACATTTACGATAAACGAAAATTCAAATTAGGAGCGGGCGCACGTCAGGTAGGTACCGCGGTGACTAATTGCCGGAGCACAGATAACACGCTGATAAACAAAACGCGCCAATAGGTGGGTGTCTATGGCGTGACGTCACGCGCTAATGTAATTTTGCCGGGATTTGTACGGCAGAACATGTATTGTTCGTTCTATTGATTTTTGTTGACTGTATTTGTATCAGGCGGTATGGGGAAGTACTAGGCATTAAATATTTGTAATTAAATAACAACTGGTCTATTTTAGTACTTAAATTTTGCACATAAACATGAGCCATGTAAGTGATCAGATCATAGACAATGATTTGTCAGCTGGTATAGCATTGATACCTTGTCTCAAAGACTGAAAGTTTCATTGCCTTATAGTCAACTTCATCAATGCTGCCGCTGGATTGCAGCTGGTCTTAGGAGTCTGACTTTGGCTGGTTCACATTTGGTCCTTTCGCAAGTTGTAATGCTCAGGCCCGTAGGCTTTTTTTTTTGAGGGTGAAAAAATCATCCAATGACTTCTCCCGCTCTGGGTGGAGCGGAAGGGAGTGTCAGACTCTTACTGACTAAAACCCATCCATGTTCCTTCCTTAGTTCTTTATGTTCCGGGGTAGCGGTAACCCGTTCGGACAATCCCGCTTAGACCCGTAGGCTTAATATCCGGCATTCCTGCTATACTACTCGTATTACATGAAAAAGGAGATAGAAAAGTGATGGAAAAGGATTTTATGTCTAGAAATCATTATTTTCAAAAGGCGATGCATTATTTGCACTTCGTTGATGTTTTGAAAGTGTGCTAAAGCCGACTAGGTGTTGGCCATTAGCATGGCAACGAGAAACGGTCGAAGTAAAAGTTTTATTGTTACTATTTGTTATTCATACAAACGCAACATTTGAAATTCCCATGACTGTGTTGTGATATTTGGGTATTACCGGTAAAATGAAATTTGAAACGGAATTCTGTATTACTGCTCTAATAAGGATAAGTGTATTGTTGTCACCAAGAATCTGTGGTTCGGTTATAATTATGCAAAATCAGAGAACAAACATCATAAAATAGAATCTATGGGTGATCTCTTTGCTTCTAAACTTTTTAGTAATTTTTGTGTAGTATACCTAGTCCATGTGCCATAGAGCGGCGTACTCTTATACCAACCTGTTTAATGACATTTGGTTTCCTCATACCCACTGTGCCTATTCCTATTACAGACTATATCATGGCCGATCATGGGATTTATAATACAATCCCGTGTGGCCAACAATATTACAAATAAATAATAATAAAACCCTCAGAGATAGATAAGACAAATAAAACAAAGATAATTAACATACAATTTTTATTATTTACGTTGCCCCGCACTAGGTGTTTTTCCTGTAACGTGGATGCGTTGAAATTGTGTAAAAGTAAATAACTTTCTTATTTAATAAATCACGGGATTTTTCTGGTTTTTGTAATTAAGCCCGGGATTTGAGGCATATCCACTTTATTCTTTCGCTGTATGAAATCAGTGTAATTACATAAATAACTCTACCTAATTCCGACCTCTGCTGATAACCCATACTCTCTGTCAGTGATTGGAATATTATGTCCCATATTCTCTATTCTTATGGTTAGTTATTAAGCGTTCATCGCTTTCGTCATGTCCTTCACAGCATCCAATTAAACTTAACCTATTAACTATGTGTCGCGTTCGGTGCTTTATCTGATATGTATAATAGTCATATCCTCATCTCTTTCACTCTCAACCCCTCAGTGCAGTGCAACAGCACATTTAATTACACTTATATTGCTCTGTGTTTAGCATATAAAATGGCTTGTTGAAGAATACATTGTGTTGCAGAACTTCCAGCTACACATTTGTTGAGCTGGCTCACACATTTGTTGAGCTGGACGACACATTGGTTTGTTTGAACTACACATTTGTGGAGGTTATGCTGGACAATTGTTTGGAAATTGCCCTCACGTTACTGTATAATTGCACCAATAGCAGATAGAAAACTGTATTTTGCTGTGATTTCGGTTGATGGTTTGTATTAAAGCATATCTGCAATATAAGTCTATTTTGGACATACGTGTCGCAGTATGTACATATTTAAATTTTAATATAGAAACGATGTTATATCGTCTACAAAAAAAAATGAAGAATATTCAACCTAACCTAACCTAATACCAGCATTATACCTGAAATCTCCAGGAGGCAAGTTACGTCAGAGATCATATCAGAAATATTTCCCAGTAACAAGTACAGTTTCTCATAAAAACTCGAAGCTAAAAGGAGGTAATGGCGAAATTGCAGTAACAGTAAAGAAGCCAGCACTATCATGCCTGAACTGAAACCAATAAATACCTTACAACTTTATACTGCATCACGATTCCAAAAAAAACATCTGATGGCGCCAATAAGTTTGAACCTAACAGAAAAGAAACAGGCGTGTCTTCACCAGCAATTGTGGCTCACGCTTCGACTGCCGTGGAAAGTGGAAAGCATACGGCCATTACAAATTCACCGCGTGTTTCCAAATGGCTGGATCTTGAACTTGGCGCGGTACCTATAATAAGGTGCTTTGTAGTGAATGTTAGTTTTAAATTGGTATAAGTAGTTATAATAATACATTACTAAATCTATACTAATATTATAAAGCTGAAGAGTTTGTTTGTTTGAACGCGCTAATCTCGGATCCGAAAAATCCTTTTTGTGTTGGATAGTCCATTAATTGAGGAAGGCTACAGGCTATTTAACATCACGCTACGACCAATAGGAGCCGAGCAGCGGAGCAGCTAGTATTTTATAAAAAGACTTAAAAGTAAAGTCTGTAAGTTAATCTACAACAACGAACACATGACTATCGTCCTTATCACACGATTGAATTCTAACGATCACTCGATTATCAATTCAACTGCTCGATAATCGATTAGAGTATCTCATAATTATATCGATTATAACGTTAATCGCTCATAATCGCCCTCCTTCAATCGAGGGCTTATTGTTTGACATAATTGGTGTCTCCGCCGATGATAGACAAAGACTAGCGGTAGCATTGTGGTCCTGATCTGACTGACTGAACCTAATTGATGAATTTGAAATTAGTATTGGAACTTGAAATTGTTTTAATGGTCATTAAAGAATGATTGACAAGTTTATTAAGAGGAACTTCTAAATGTTTAAGACTAAGCTATATTATTCACAGGTCGTTTAAACGCATAGCCTTAGCACCTGTTCATAAAATCAATCTAGAATAGACACTCAAGACAAATTCATTTTTTCATAAAAACTAATTTTTTACCCACATGTACTGCGGTGAACAAGCCGTATCAGTCAATGGTGGACATCAATACAAACGTCATTTGGCACACCTCGCCACATCGGGGCACATCGGGGCACATCGGAGAGCGACGCGTGGGAAGCAAATGATGCACAATAAGAGGCAAGCTATTGTATTTAAATTTTCTATACTAGCGAATCAATCTCGGTTCTGCTGCATTGGACCGTCATCATATTCACGACTGACAAAGCTGCTACCAATAAATCAACATTATTTGGGATGAGTATTATGAATGTTGACATAACTCTAACGTTGTGTTTAAAGAATGCGTCTGTAGCAATGATGATGATGAGGATTTAACCATAATTAATTGGTGAATATTGGTTTTCATAAGTCATTTTTATTTCTACTTACAGTGACGAAAAGCATGATATAATGGTTTAAAATTACCAGAGAGCAAGCGTGCATAGGATGGCTGGAGTGTGAAGAGATTTAACTTCATTAAGGTAAAAGTTACGGTTCATAGTTGCCGGCAGGAAATTACCATGGGACCGTTTGCCGTAGTAGAGTACCGTAGAAACTAAACTACCCGTGTGGGACAAGTTTTAAATTTTAACACCGTCCAGGTTGTGGAGTTCACCTCTCGTTATCAGCAGTGATAGCTTATTGGTATGACCGTCGGACTGCCAAGTCTTAGGTCTCGAGTTCGAACTCAAGGCACGCACCTCTGACTTTTCAGATGCATGTGCGTATTGTATAATTATCACTTGCTTAAAAATCGGTGAAGGAAAACATCGTAAGGAAACCGGCATGCCTTTTTTTTTTTTAAGGCTGGGAAATCATCCAATGACTGCTCCCGCTCTGGGTGGAGCGGAAGGGAGTGTCAGACTCTTACTCACTAAAACCCATCCATGTTCCTTCCGTAGCCCTTTATGTTCCGGGGTAGCGGTAACCCTTTCGGACAATCCCGCTTAAGAGATATTTCTCAACAGTTTGTGATGTTAAGTCAGAGGCCCATGAGCAGCATTAAAACTCTGACACCAGGTTAGTCACTAACCACACGAAAAGAAGACCTCTCGTTACAAACAAACGTACGTTTCCTCTCCGTTACAATAAAATAAATATAATGACTGATCAATGATCATCAACAGGTTGGTCTATTGTAGTGAGTTTTTTGCAGACCTTCACTAATATGGTAAAGAAACCGATTGAAGACGACAAAGAAATGTAGGTTATCGTTAGTCTTGGCAAATATGTCATCAGTTCAATTGTTTTACGATTCTCGTGAATTGTCGATATTGAATGGCGCTAATTACATAATTGGTCCTATAGAGAATATTCTAGGTATCGATAATAAATGTCAAACTGCTTTTGTTCAGCTTGGGTAAAAGATCTTCTTCTTCGTGTGGTTAGTGACTAACCTGGTGTCAGAGTTTTAATGCTGCCCATGGGCCTCTGACTTAGCATTACATGCTGTTGAGAAACATCTCTCAGACATGCCGGTTTCCTCACGATGTTTTCCTTCACCGATTTTTAAGCAAGTGATAATTATACAATACGCACATGAATCCGAAAAATCAGAGGTGCGTGCCTTGGGTTCGAACTCGAGACCTATGACTTGGCAGTCCGGTGGTCACACCGCTAGGCTATCGCTGCTTAAAAAGATGATTTTGCACAAAGAGGATGAATTAATATTCAACAAGAAGAGCAACTTTTTACAACTGAAGTCGGTTGTGGCCAATATTTTTTAAAACAAAGGAAATATAGAACCTGCATATGCACGCGACTATTTTGTAAAGGATTTTCAGAAAGTAGTAGGGAAAGTAGAGCTTAAAATGCAATTTAATTAAAAATCTTGAGATAATAAAATCTCCGATTCAGATAAAGACTTGTAAACTCACTTCAAATTAGAATTTGACCTTTCGATAGACACCGTCTCTAATAGGTTTCTATTTAAACATTTCCTGCCTTCCTACCTGTTTCATTCAAACGACCTAAATCTGTAATTAAATACAGATGAACTCTACACCAAACTGTTTCTTCTTTATTTCATAATTATTGTTAACCTTTTCAATCAAATTATGAAGATTAGGATGATTGGTGCCATTTGATGCGGGATATATTTCTGAATTTACTCAATCATTAAACCAAAAACGAATCGTGGTTTTTGTATTACAACTAAATCTCAATCAATCTGCCTAGCCTTTTCCCAACTATGTTGGGATCGGCTTCCAGTCTTACCCGGACGGATGCAGCTGACTAACAGTATTTTACAGGAGCGACTGCCTATCTGATCTCCACAACCCAGTTACTGGGCAATACGATACCCCTTGGTAAGATTGGCTGTCAGATTTTCGGGTTCCTGACTACCCGTAACGATTGTCAAAGATGCACAAGTTACAGCCGGGACCAACGGCTTAACGTGCTTTCCGAGATACGGAGAAGTCTCAGTATGCAAAGATGGTTAACCTGTAGGAACGATCCGTGCGGCTGTTATTACTTAGCCACGAGCTCCTATAAATATTACAACTAAATCTAGATCATCAAAAACTTCTTTTGACCGTTAAACGTTTGTACGTTTATATAATTAAGTGAACGCCTTGCAATATCAACATTCTTATCTTCTATTTCTTCATCCACAACAGTATTCAGTCTAAAAAACTACACATATACCCCTCTTACTATGTCTCTTCCTCTTGACAATAACTTAAGTTAAACGTTTAGTTATTCGTCTACCTGTCGTAACGTTCGCAGGTTGGTGAATAAGGTACGGGAAGTAAGGTCGGGATGATCGCCGGTAGCCACCTGACGCATAGCCCCGTATTATTAGATACGGGGTCGGCTGTTCGGCTCGTAACTGTTTTTTTTATGTTTACGGTCCCTCTTTCTTTAGGGCAGCTGAATTTTTCAAGTGATATAGGTTTAGCTAGAAGGGAATTATTGTATCCAAGACAGGTTAAAAGTATTATATAAACTAGTTCCTTAAAAAGGAAACTGCAGCCTTCCAGTGGATGCTTTCAAATAAGATGATTTAGAATTCATAAAGGGTCTAAAAACATTATCATCATCTGCCGAGCCTTTTCCCTACCAAGTTGGGGTCGGCTTCCAGTCTAACCGGAGTCTGCTGAATACCAGTATTTTATTTGGAGCGACTGCCTATCTGACCTCCTCAACCCAATTTGACAGCCAATCCTACCCCTTGGTAAGATTGGCTGTCAAATTTTCGGGCTTTTGACGACCCGTAACGACTGTCAATGATGCTCAAATGACAACCGGGACCAACGGCTTAACGGGTATTTAGTTTGAACGGCCCAAACCGAATGGACCGCGGGCCATTCGACCGTAACCAAAAATCGTCTACGTTTCAAAGGACCGGAGTGAAAATAAAGCGGAGTGTATTTTACAAACAGCTGCAAACAAAAACAATAACAACAGAAACTGACACAGCACATTCAGTTACTACATCACCGATAGTAAATAACCCAATAATGCGAAGTAAGAATAAATGAGACTAGTACCTTCTACTGATACTAAAGTCAGTCTAACTGTAAACAAGCGTCAAGTTATACGTGATGATGGTATAGAGTTACATGTTAGAGTCAAGTGACTGGGGGTAAGTTGAGAATGTTCTCACGGTGAGAGACAGGTTCGATTTCCAACTGACGGCTAGTGGCTGAATTGTTTTTGAGCCGATAGTTAAAATCCCATTGCCATAAATCAAAATAGACCCAAACATCTGAGGAAGTCCATTCGATAATAAACAAAAGTGTGACCAATCAGCATTGCCATCCAACATGGCGTCGCTGCCAGCCTTTTGGGGACATTTGCCACTGACAGCGATGATGTTAAATTTTTTGACACCTTTTAGTTTTAGATTGTATATATTGTTTAGTTTAAGACATATTTTTTAGTTTTAGCTTGTATATATTGTTTTTCTTTAATTCCTGGTTTGTTAACTAGCATAATTAGTTATATATAAATATATATTCCAAAGTATGAATTTTATTCTAAGATATTTCTATATTAGTTTATGAAGACCAATACAAACTGGACAAGACAAAAAGAATACTTGAAGCTCAGCGGTGATACGCTTCGTCATAATACGATATCATTCATTTCGTCATCGTTTTGGCCATAAAATTACAAGGTTCTTCCAAGAATCGATAACCATGATCAAATTCCATACTCTAGCATGTATTACGTTGTTTTAATAGAAAAAAATGCTGCTCAAATTATAGATTCTTGAAGTGCCCGAGTTTCGAAACAATAGCTCATATGCCAGCCGAAGAAAAGTTTAGAAAGTGCTCGAATTAATTCTTCAAACACGTTCACTTTCTTTGTATCTTACGCAGAAGCATGCAACTATATACAAAAAATACGTTTTAGATGTTAGACAAGTTACGCCTTGTTGTGAATTCATGTAATAGTTTTTTTTTATATTAATTACTACAGACCAACGAAAACACATAATCTGGTAGAAAGTGATACAGTGTTTTGTCCATATACCAAACCTTATAAAAGCCCTGCTGCTACTTCGTTTATTTATGGATGAGGCATTGCAAGTTCTCTTTCCAACTCATCTAAGGTGACTTAAAAGTCGTTGCGCTGATAAATCTAATTGATTAAAATTCTTTTTTAACATCTAATTCATCTTCTTTATGATTCGCACAACATTCTTGGACCTAGCAACAAACTCTTAAACCAATACAATTTACTAGTTTTCTTCCCACCATTTACGAATACAAACACTCAAATTATTGTAAGCAAAGCCATTGATTCTCTCCCGACAACTAAACAACTGCTGTCAACTCATAATATTTATGTTACAATATGAAAACAAACAATTATGTTTACAACAACAATACAACACGTAATAAAAGACCACACAGAAGTTTCTACACTCTTAATTAAATGTATGGGATTAAAGTTATTTTATTTATTTATTTGTTTATTGTAAAATCTCACACAACCATAGCTACAAGCTAGGTTTAAAACTAGTGAGTACATGACCCTGTTAGGGCGCTGCAACATAACTTAAAACTTAAAACGAATAAATAATATAACAATTCTTTCTTTTCGTATGATTAGCGACTAACCTGTGTCAGCGATTTTATGCTGCCCATGGGCCTCTGACTTAGCTTCCCATGTTGTTGAGAAATAATCACTGTTTCCTCACGAGTTTTCCTTCACCTTTTTTTCAACAACAACAATATGCACATGAATCCGAAATGTCAGAAGTATCTTGGGTTCGAACTCGAGACCTTAGACTTGTCAGTCCGACGGTCACACCACTAGCCTATCAATGCTAGTAACAATAATATTTCTACATGTGTTTCTTGCTTCGGTGTCTCTTATCTCATGTACTTCTTTCTTTTATTCCCTTGAAATGCGTGAAGCAAGTCAGATATCTTACTTTCACTGTTAACCTCTTAACATTTTATCTTATTTTAACAGTTTCCACGGTGGCTTATACAAGGTAGTTAGCCAGCTGACATTTTCTTACGGATGTTGAATGTTGTAAAAGCGTATAAAACTTGGTTCAGAGACACCATTTGCGAGATTGCGCGGTGCCAGTGGTGATTCATTAGAGTCGATGAACATTAACTCATATAAATGTAGTGAATATATCTGTATATTTGTTTTATGAAGGAAATACTTCCGTCTGATTTTACAACCACAATTTCAACAGACTATAAAACTACAACTACTTCTTTAACCAACTCTTTGAATTCAACAGACATAATGTCATGTTATAGTCAAAACTTTACCATTCTTATTCGCTGTTTTAACGTTATCCTCAGCAGTTACGACTATTTAAGGAGTTGTATGTTTTATAGAATAAAAGTATATTTCGTTATATATTTACACAGTACTCATACAGGTAGTCCTACCTTTCCCTTTCTGAATACGTAAAATTCCTACACGAAGTATTTTGGCATCGTTTCAAACCACGTTGGATCACTGCGACTGTATCGAACACCGTGATAACAAGATAGGGATTTTTATTAGTTTAAAAGCCTGTTAAGTTATTGGGAAAGTGCAACCTTATAAAAAGGTTACCAAAAAATTACTTAAGAGCCATTTCACAAAATGATTACGCTCGAGTTTAGGTAAAATATTGCGTCATTGTTTATGTGTGCGTAGCTACTCACTCAAACTTAGCGTAAACAGTGTAACGCGAGAGACGAGACGGACGAAATAATCTTGAGCCGTGATTTTATATGAGATTTATAAAAAGTTATACATTTTATATAGTGCAATGATATTTTCAAGCTAGGTAAATAGAAAAACAAGCAGGTATGGTATGTAAAATAATATAATAATAATTGACATAAAAACAAATAAAAACTATAATTAAAAACAATCACATTTTTGCCGGTACACAACTAATTGCTTATATGCTTATTATATGAATATTTGGCGTAAAGGCATTGATCTTGCCTTTCTTGGGTCTATGATTTCCGGTAATACGCAGTCTTGGTAGAACCGAGTCAATTTGGGTAGCATTTTCTCCTGCCAAAAAACGTCGTCTTTCTCTACTCTTACTACTTTCAGCGGAAAATCAGGCCCAGTCCATACAGCAAATACACATATGTCTCTTTTCGCTATATGCAACTGGCCCTGAACCTGGTAGTACCAGTCGTGATTTTTGTTCATCTCGATTTGAGATTGGCTGTTCACTTTGAAACATTTCAGATTTTTAGCTTGCAAAGCGGTATCAGGATCTATTCCAAAAAGTGAGCTTGGACATTTCACTTCCACTAAACCTTCACTGCACAATCCATCTGGTGTTGCACCTAAATAAAAATATTGTTCGTCTATAAAAAGACCACATTTTTCTATATTGGTGTTCTCTTGGACACTGAGTTGTGCCAAAGCCTTTGGTTCATTGTCTCTACCATGTTTTATTGAGGTAATGTGGTCCAGGTTATAAGAATAGAGAACGGATTTTACAAGGGGAGCAGAATTTTGGTTAGCTCGCCTTTTGCAGATTTTACCAAAGAAGGACGCAGTTAGTATACATCTTCTAAGTTCGAGCCACAAAGAACTTTCTGCCTGTAATACAGTAGCTCTCTCAATTTCATGGCGGTTTATCGCTTGTTCTTTTAAATTGTTCAAAAACAGTTGTTTTCCTCGCTCATAATCTGCAGCTTCCATATCCGGTCTTTCACATTCTTTTCCATAATGAGCATCTACAGGATTAAAATTAATTTTTTTACGAGAACTACCTGCACGTGCTATTACTTCTCTTTTATTTTTAGCATGTCTCCTGGTTTCCAACAATTTTAATGATTTTCCTGGACTAGCGTGACACATTGTCTTATAAAAAGTGTATTGTGGCTTGCCGGTGTTAAAAGATACCACTGCGGCATAACACCTTGTAGTGTAAGAGTCTTTTAGCGAAAAGTTGACGCGTTTCCCACCTACCATCTTAGCCACAATGCTATTGAATTGTTCTGCGCGATTATTGGTGTAGGCATATAAAAGGCTTCGGGAATTATAGGCGAGTTGAGATACGTTCTTTTTAATCTTCAAAAATAGCGTAGGTATTAGTGGGACTAGATTAGGCTCATTTTTCCTCTCATCTGTGCAGTAATAACTATCACAATTTGAATGATCCCCAAAGATGTGATGTGGGCTGTTTAAAATGTCCTTTTGGAGGTTTTCAATTTTACAGGAACTTGAACTGTTGTCTTGTTGTCTCTGTCTAATAGCAGCACGAACAGCAGTACGTAGCCGTTTCATACGGTCCATATTTAAAAGTTTACGCTCGTTCAGAGGAATACTAGTATCTTTTTGAAGGAGCATATTCTTTCCATTGTAATTCCGCAACAAATGGTTTGTACATTCAATTTTTTGAATTGGAATATCCGGATATGGTCGACTCTCCAATATACTTTTATATGTACTAGAATCGCCATCCGCAATCAGGATATTATAAATTAAATTCCTGTCTTTAATGGAATTTTTAAAACCTTCAACTAATATGGCTTGCTCCATGCTGGTTGAAGATCCCGAATGGTTTTTAGTGCATTTGTGGGGTCTTGCTGGCTGGCCTTTTTTGTTAGCTCGGGCGCAAATAACACAATATTTGTTGCGAACCCCAATGTGTAGTACTTTACCACTATTCTCTCCGATTATGGCTGCAACACCAGAGAGGGCAGAATAATTATTTTTATATGAGCGTTTGCCCCAACACGCATCCGCTTCTACCGGTATCATGGCTATACCCGCATTATTAATATCACCTCGTGATTTTGCCGCCTCAATTTCCTGTTTAGCAGCATTCACCATAGTTTCTTCAGCAGCAGCCTTCCACATGTCAGAAATAGCGTCGTGTTTTTTGCTGTATAAACGAAATGGCATTGTTGGCAAATCCATCGAAGCAGTGATCTCATTCAGGTTTGATAGACCAATACCCATAATGATTGAACCAGATACCGCCCCAGCATTAAGATCTAGTTTTGCTTCAGTCGTGCTACTATCTGAAGTTTTTAGAACAAAGCTAGATCCACACATCGTACACTTAATGTCAAATTTAGATATCAGGCCCACCTGTTTCTCTTTGCATATTTTGAGATAGTTCAATTTGCAGCCGAATTTCTCGCTGTGTTCACTTATATTTATTAGTTGACTCCAAAAGTATGTAAAATCAATTATCCTTCTGCCATCAACTATATAATCGTCCTAAAAAAGTAATTCTTCATAAATAATCACATTTAAAACAAATTTAAATAAACATATCGCGCCGCACATCAAGCTATCCCTAACTGTCAAATTTTCTCAATTAAAAATGAACCTTATGTCTTTGCAATAAAGTTGAAATACTATCAAAGAAATTTGACAGATTGTGGTAACTTGATGTGCTGGCCTCTGTACAAAACTACTTACGATTGAGTCCGAAAGATTCATTGATTCATCTAGGTCTCCCGGCTCTAATGCAACATGTTCTTTCTCCTATAAAATTAAAGAAATAATTATTTACAACTAAACTTCTGATTTAAACCAACAATTGATAAATGTTTCGTACAGCTTCTGTTACCGATTCTGACTTATCACTTGTATGGCTAGTACCCGGCACGGCGTCTGATCTAAAGGTGCTATCCTCCTCTAAGCGTTTCAGACGATTTTTCATTCTAAAATGAAAATATAATATGTTTAATCAATACGTAATTAGTAACTGTGAAAATACATAAAAATGAATAGGTATTTACCTCACTTCTGTTGCTTTCTTTAAGGCTGCAGAATTATCACGTTTCCTTTTTTTAACACAACGGTATACACAATCCTTGCGCCCCATTGCTAAAACTAATACAACAAAAATATATAATTATTTATTCTACAAACAATTAAAATCGTACAATACGTACCAAACTTGATATCGTACTAAACTTGATAAAACCAAACTTTACCTTGTGAAAAAATACAAAGTGAATCAAAACTTTGTGGTCGCAGTACAATAATGGTTTCACTCTACGAACGCTCGATAATCGGGACGCGGGAAAAAATGACACAGGTCCTGCTTCGATGGGCGCTCGCGCCGTACTAAGCGGTGCCCACTTGTGTATTGTAATTTATTGTAATTTCGATTGAAGTTTTATCAATATTTTGACAAAGTAAATGCAAGAATTTTCAATATTATTGCAGAAATCGGTTCTCTGATAAACGTAGTTCATGTTGAAGTAATTTTATTTTGTAATTATTGTGTATTTTAAACCAAAAATCACGATAAAATTGCGACGTTAAACTCAAAAATTGGCTTAATGGTTTATTTTTTTACTGAATAATGGTAATACAATTCAAGAATCTGTTACATTAAATGACGACTAAAATATATGTCCAATGCTATACATATTTTTTTAAACTTAATTTATAAGTGTTTTTGATAGAAATACGACTCTGACATCAACTCTGTGGCGTTTTTTCAATAAAATGGTTGTGGGGAATCGATTACTATAGATTAAACAAGTTATTTTTAGTAAATATGATACATTAAACGTCAATACGAAAGCTTAGTCCATTTTTTGCGTGTATTCAATAACTTCTGGGTATTACAGAATATGGCAATTTAGGAGCCCAAAATATTAGAAATTCGTGCGAAAACGTGAAATGGCTCTTAAGTAGGTATATCTATAAGCGGGATTGTCCGAAAGGGTTACCGCTACCCCGAAACATAAAGGTCTAAAGACGGAACATGGATGGGTTTTAGTCAGTAAGAGTCACACTGCCTTCCGCTCCACCCAGAGCGGGAGAAGACAATAGATGATTTCCCACCATCGAAAAAAAAAGTAGGTACATATTTCTATTGATATAAGATGAGGAAAGCTCAATGCGGAAGGCGTAGAACCTGTAACTCACGACTGTGACCAACTATTGTCTGGGTTAGGAAAGGTTAATAAGGGGCATAGAACATAGTGTATAACCCGTACAACTTTACATTAAACTTTTGTAGTAAATACTCCTTAGATCACTTAAGAAAATAAAAAAAGAGGCAGAGCATTTTAAGATGGAGGAATTATGTGAATGTGTGGAAGATCATATGACTGAAAATAAAGGCAGAATGATGATCACTGAGATGATAGATGGTGGAGAAGTATTGAAGAAAAAGTAACAAAGTCAGCAAGTAGGCGAGATCAGAGTCCGTGTACAAAAGCAAAGTCGTCGTGAAAATATAATAATAGTAGATCACAGAGAGAGATTAGGGAGCGTAAAAAGCAAACAAGAATGCAAATGCAAACAGAAATGAACAGAACAAAGCGACTGTCAATGAATGACTTTTCAACTAGCGCGCTAATGACGTTTCGTTACACCTAATCGTTAACGCTCAAATGCGAATTAATGATTAGAATATACAATCATAATAAATATTATTATTATTATATTAGAAAAAATACTTTATTTTTAGCAACTGTGTGTATTTAAACCGAATACATATTAAAATCCGTACATAATACATTAATAGATGTCATTTTTTTAAATTAAATTAATCGTTTTGTTCCTCGTGTATGCGTACCAAGTAACGGAAATAATCGCGATAAAAACAGGAAATACACTTTAGGTTTTTGAATTACTTTTATAACTAACTTTTTATCCGCAAGTGTAACAGAATAAAAGTTAAGTAACGTAGGGTCCGTATTTTCATTGGATATTTTTCATTAATTTACATTTCTTGTAAATTAATAAAAGGTGGGGCAGAATCTGGCATTGTCATTTGGATAAAGGCAGAAGGTTGATTGATGGTGTCTTATGGTACACAAATCCTAACCAACTGGAAACTGTCAGATTGACGAAGCGTTGAGTATATGAATATTTGGAAGAGTCAACATTCAACATAGAGTCAATATTCAACTGATATCTACGTTAAGGCAAGTCCATTCTATTCAGCACACTAGAACATACATCACAGACCAACATCTTCTAGTATCCACGCAACAATGTAGCCGACAAGCAAGATGAACAGGCGGCCATCTTGTAAACGTTAAGAGCCTTTTACCTTACATGAACTGCAACGTCATTAGTTATTAGGAAACCAGCGTTTTATATTAGCTTTCTAAGTTATGGTTGTTGGGGAGAAAATATGGTCTTTATGCATCGACTGCACGCGAAGTATTATTTGTAGATGTGTGCTAAGATCGCGCGACTACGCTCGGATTTCATTGAGGAATAATTTTGGTTAGTTTTATTCTTATAAAAAACATTATTCTTGTCTGCTGTGCAATGTGTTTAGATGACAGACCCTGCCTACGTTTGAGAAGTAGTTTTGAACTCAAAATAGTCATGGGGCCTGAGTCAGCTGGAAATTGCCTTAAAAAGGAGTTTGCTCGACACTCCACGTGACCAGTGGGCTGGACTGTTCTTTGGCCAAAGAATGAGCATTGTCATTCAACGTGGCAATGCTGCCAGTCTTCTGGGCACGTTTCCGGACGACAGCGATGCAGATGAGTACTTCATTGCCTAAGTGTCCTTTTGGTTTTTGTATTTATTTGTATATAGGTAGTCAGATAGTCATTTAATTTAGGTAAGTTGTTAAAATGTTTAGATGATTAATTAAGCATTTAATAAACAGAGTAAAGCAAAGCATGCATCAAATATTTATCACAACTTATTTGGGGTCGTTTATGCCATTGAATCTAGATCTGCCGTCATCAGTGTTCTTCAATTCTACTCCTGCTGCAATTTCACACAATTCATAATTATCAAAAAAATAAACTATTTTGGTAATAGTCGCAAACAACTGATTATTTACGTGAGCAGAAAAACTCTGTTCGATACCGCCACTATAGTTTCCTTCCTCCCTCCGAGCGAGGAACACGCCACAAATCTTCCTCCTTACCTATCAATAAACAACTAACTCCAAGTCCCAACTAATATTAAAAGCTCGTAAACATAAAAACTCTCCAAGAATAATGAGCCAGTTCTAAAACTTGGCCAATATAAGGGCAAACGATACTTGGCCAATAAGGCCAAACGATAAATAACGCACGACGCTTAGAAAAGTGTTATTAAGGCTACGTCGCCTTAAATATTCTTGGCATTACTCAAGATTAGGGTTGGTGTTGCCAGTTTTGTATGTGCCTTTTTGTTGAGAGAAGTGGTGCTGATAATTTTGCCAAAATTGTAATGACAAAAAGGAGTGTTTCTGGCTGAAAAGCTGGTAGTGGTTTTAAAATAGGTCTTACATAAAGTAAGATGAGCATCCACCTTTTTTTTAAGTATACCATTTAGTGTCTCTATTGAAAAGTCAAAGACTGTCAATTTGACCGTTTTTTTTAAGGCTGTGAAATCATCCATTGACTTCTTCCGCTCTGGGTGGAGCGGAAGCGAGTGTCAGACTCTTACTGACTAAAACCCATCCATGTTCCTTCCTTAGCCCTTTATGTTCCGGGGTAGCGGTAACTCTTTCGGACAATCCCGCTTACCAATTTGATAGTTTGCTGTCGGTTCTAAAGCTTCGATTCAAATGGAATACATTAATGCGAACGTAATTTATTAGGTGTATTATCATGAGTTCACTCGTTGAACCAATTCTGAGCTACGCGGTGCGTTGCCGTCACGTGCCATCCTAATCTACACATGATTGTGGCTTGACAAAGCTCCGAAAGCTTATGACATTGCATGGAAAACATTTGCCTTGTAAAACAAAATTCATGAATAAATCACCATGGTAAGGGATGAATATAAAATAAACACTAAACTAGTGAAGCTATCGCTGAAACGCAGATGAACGGAGGTAATAAAAATAACCAATCCAATTCCAAGTTTATCACGTCATCGAAAATGCAGGATGGCGTCAGTGCTACCATAGACCAGTAAACACGCCTCCTTTCCAAAAGGAGTATTTGACTTTATAATATTGCTTTTCATACAAGACCGCCATCTTGAAGATAAACTGTTACTTTCATAGATATCCGCATAAGGTACCATGACAGAGGCATCGCTGATGCATTGCTCTCCCAGACATGAAGCTGAAATATCTCATGTAGAATAGCTCCCAAATTAGGACACAGCAACGCTGCTTAGCGACAGAAGATATGATGGAAGTGCTCCCCCGAACGCACTCCTTCAAAAACAGGTATATTTTTGCTATGCGAGAAGAATAGAACTGTTTGTTCCCACAAACCAGTGTAAATGTTAAAACAGGATAAGGGCCAACCCTATCTGAGACGGATTAGGCAGCGTTCACAGGCTCGCTGCAAACAGCTCTTATCGGTCGTCTCCGAGATAGTTGGCTTATTAGTCACTTAGTTTGTTCCACTAGGGTACCGGAGTGTAGTCTACCGGTGTCCTTTCTTCGTTACTACTTCATAATTTAGGAAAAGGTAAGTTTTGAGCGGCTGGATATGACAAACAGGTCAAATCGAATGAGTTTTGATGATTTCGTTATTTCTCGGTTCTCTGACTGTATAAGCAAATTTGCGGGAGGCCAGAGGTCATGTCAGACCATACCAGACCGGGTAAGCGGGATTGTCCGAAAGGGTTACAGCTACCCCAGAACATTAAGGGATAAGGAAGGAACTTGGATGGGTTTTAGTCAGTAAGAGTCTGACACTCCCTTCCTCCGCTCCACCCAGAGCGGGAAGGGTAATTTTATGATTGCCAACCCTCAAAAAAAAGGCCATACCAGAGGTCACCTACAATTTGTTTGGCTATTTACCTCAATAAGGCTAAACATTTTTGGACCCTTAGTAATATTAGAAGAATTTAATGTAGTTTCCAAACAGCTGTTGTCTTGAGTTTAACCGGTTCTTAGTCACCAACTCTGTATTTAACAAACTGAATAAATTGCAACATTGTGCTTGGCAGGGATAAAGAAGATAAGTAACGCCTTTTTGTAGAGTACGATTTACAAATCTAAGCCAGTCATAAATATTTGTTTAGTAATAAAAAGATTTCCTACTGGCCAGTAAGCACCTAACTGCACCAATAAATCAGGCTTAACAGAAAATAGATTAAAATAATAAACCACGACAACTTTCTCCGAAAAAGAACACCATTTTAAAAGTGACCATCTCCAGGTCCAAGTAAAAGCTATTACAATAACAAGCATCCAATAGACAGATAACAGATATACCGGTAACACTATAGTAAAACAAAAAAGGTTGCAATCCACGTGGCTTAACGTAGATACCCCGGACGAAATTCTCACGAAATATTCGGCATGCCATTATAATGGAACCGAGTAACAATAACAAAAGAGGTCCACTCGAAATATACTCACAGTTCGAATTTCGAATGCCGAACGATTTTGGACGCGGAAAAAATGCAGGTAACAAATTATGGGTGACGTAAGCGGGACCGAAGTCCGGAATAACTTGGGTGTTTCTTTATTTTTTTGTTAGTTGTTTTGAGGCAAAGGAAATAGCTGGTTTAATTGTTTTTGAATATAGTGGAGGCTCTGCAGTATGATGTATGTTATTGAACATTTGTTATGTAAGCTATTAAATGGTTAACATCATTGAACTTTGATACATGTTTTTTTTCGAATTTTACTGGCAATACCGATGACCTTCTGTAACTATATCACAATTTAACGACAGTTTCAATTCATAAATACCATTATTTATTACTCATATGCAGTAACTTTTCTTACACAACTCGAATCAAGTAAACATACCGCTGAAGTTATTTCTTTAGGAATGTTTCCCAAACTCCCACATTAACACTAATAGAACTGCCACATTATAAAATTATGTTCGTATTTAGTTGTAATGATAATTTCATCTGCCTTCATATTACAAAATGGCTGGATCACGCATGGCCGGCCCATCAAGGTTCTCTTGTAATGGGAATAGACATTACGAGAAAATACCATAAATTCTCCGGAGCGCACCATTTTAGGGTCCCGTCTGTGATCAGCTTATTTGAATAAGCCACTTAAGGGATAAAAGTTGAGCTTAATTACAATCCTATGGAGGGACCGCGGTGTTATTTGATAGTTTTGTTACTTTGACTTAAATATACCTACCGTGAATTCCATTAAATGTATTATATTAACTTAACTAATATGTATTTCTAAGACAGTCATAAACCATTTCATTTTGTATTCTTATCATTTGGGTTTTGCTCTTTTCAGTAATACTTATTTTTGTCTATAACTAGCAAGTCTAGCAACCTGCGCTTGTTAGAACATCGAGATGTCTGTAATTATATCTATGTTAAATACTAACACCCGAAATAGATTCTCTAAATGTTGGTGAAAACTACATTAAAATCCTGTACCTTTGTGATTTAAAAGAACTAAGCGTTCACACAGACATGAAATGCGATTTTGTTTTATACTATTTTATATTTTTACATAAATAATGTCATTCATAAAAATATAAGAAAAAATAATTTCATAGAATACATTAAGTCACAATTCTGTAACAAAAATAAGGAAAATTCTCAAATATACGTATAGGTACTCCCATAAGGAACCTTCAAAAACCGAACCTTTATTTCGAACACCTCGGCTGTCAGTATACGGTTCAAAACGAAAGCCAGAGAATTTACCTTATCTTAGCGTCACTTACATGTGTTATGTAATCCATTTTGGAAGCGGACGGGGCGTTTAAAAGGTATGTACTAGTGACCTTATCGTTGATGATCTTCAAGACACTTAGGTGCACAGCAGTTAAGTCCAGCACCTTAATTGCGTAACATACTAACTGTCGCAATGGCTTTTATTTTGAAAATTCAACCAAATTCATTGCATTACTACGGTTCTTGTGCAGATAACTACGAACATAATTAGGTATGTATTATCAATGTCCTTTAAAATCGTTGGATTGTGATTAGTAGTTTGTTACGTAATTGGTTATTGTCACGGTCCAAAATAAAATATGAAATTACATACAAAAAAGATCGGTCGTCTTTAAAACTTCCATCACCGTACAGAAATTAAATATTATCCAAAGATATAATTGTAAAATTGGATTTAATGTTAATAAGTATATTTACATTTAAAACCTAAATATTCATAGTAATATGTACAGAAATAATTAGTATATAATCAAAGAGCATCAAAAAATTCGTCCACATCGCTGTCAACAGGAAAAGTTCCCAAAAGGCTGGCAGCATTGCCACGTTGTATGGCAATGCTGATTCTGTTAATAAGTATTCCATTTGATTCCATAAATATGTGACCTCACAAATTAATATTTCGTACAAATCACGTAAGGACTCCGCGTTTTGACAGGTTATAAAAAGTAACGTTATTAGGTACCCTGTCAAATACCCAATTAGGATGCCGACATAAACAAAAGGCGTCTGTAGTTTTTGCCTAACCATGTGAAGAATGCTTGAGTTTATGAATATATCATGTAGTTACCAATCACGGCTGTTTTTTAGGTGGTGTTCATCGTGTGATCCCTAACACCCTGGATGGAGTGGAAGGGAGTGTCAGACTCTTACTGAATAAAACCAATCCATGTTCCTTCCTTTAATTAAGCCTTTGTGTTCCAGGGTAGTGGTAACCATTTCGGATAATCCTGCTGACCTACCAGTTACTGGTCACCAATAAATGGTCACCAATAATACTATATCAGTCTGAAATCGCCAACCCATCTTGAGCAAGCGCGATGATCATTGCTCTTGGCTAGAAGAGGCATTTGCTCTGCAGTGGGTCAATAACAGGCTGATATTATTATGATTACAAGAGAATTATTATGGTACACTTTGTTCGGATACTCAGTGGCAGATGGCAATGTTGGAATTACAAATGATGGTTATAATTAACAGTGATACAAGTTGTTATTAGGATTGTATATAAGTCGTATTTTATAATGGTATAATGGTCTTAGGAAAATACGGGGTTCCAAATATATATAATTATTTGTTAGGTTTACAATTTGGTCTTCGGAAAGTACGGTGGTCGAAATATATTTAATTATTTGTTAAGTTTACAATTTTATACACTGGTAAAAGTAAATTAAACAGATGCAAATCAGAATAAAGTATAACAACAATCACATATATATAAACAACACGTATAGGTAAATTTTGCATGCACACAAAACGCCGTCATAACTTAGAAAAAAAAGCGACTATAAATTATAAAGTTGCACTGAGTAGAACTTAATAAGTTCCGAAAACAAAATTAAATATTATCTTTAATTGAAAAGCATTTTTTCTTGGAAAATCTCAACAAAATACAAAACTCTTCACGTTATAGCCGCAATTGACAGACGATTAAATATCAACATATCAAAATAAACACTAGAATCTACAGTAAATAAATGCTATAAAAGGTGTTATCTAAAAAATCTGAAGTATCTGTATACTTAACTCGCTAGTAATCGGTTAAAAGCATAGATAACGCACGTTATTTGTGGTTAACTCACAAAAAATGGTTCCAGTTAAGTACGGCTTAACTAGTAACTTATTTGAAGACGCTTACTTCTTCGGATACTTTCTATAATACCAGATAGTAAACTTTATAAACTGATTTTTAGAGAAAGTCATTGATAGTAAGTAAATAAATCAAATATCACGAAAAGGGGTACAAATTGGAGTGTTTCGCTAAATTTAAACTTCCATATGTGTATGAGTGGACTATTAACATTATATAATTGTGATTATATGAAATGTTTTCTCAAAAAATGGTCTAAATTGAGCATTGGTGAAATCCGATGATGATATCCATAACTTTTTAAATAAGATTAAACATACAAACAGATTCGCTTGCTTTAGTTTAACGTAAAAAGCAGCATTCAACTTAGATAATGAACACTCAAACTTAATAATTTATTAATATTCTCATTTTTACGACCAAAGAAGTTATAGTTAATAAAAAAATAATATTTAATATAAAAATCTTTATGTTTTAGAAGAAATTAAGACATTAACGACCGTCTTAATTAAATCGGTTAACAGGTCAAAGCCATACTTAAAACTATAAAATGGTAAGTAACATGTGTTGTTTAGAGATTTTAAAAAATATTCCATTTTGGCCTAAAAGATAGTGGTATTCTCCTTATCATTCAATCAGTCGTAAAAGACGCGGAAGGGAAAAGAAAGGTGACGGTTTGGTTTGAACTTGAAATAAGTACCTACGTGCCGCCTTTGAAGGTTTAACAGCACGACTTCTCGGATCAGGACGATACTGTAGATTTTTAACGCAAAGTGACAAACAATAACTGATTCATTTTACATATTGTATGGACATTTGAAGACAAAATCGAGAGACAAAAAAGGAGCAAGGCGCCACAAAAGCGGATGCGCCGAGTTTTTAGGACATAGCTTTAACTGTGTCCGTAGAGTTACTTCTAAACAACGTTGTTATAATGATTGGAGTAGTGATAAAGGCGATAAATGAATTGAATCAGACCTTATACGGTACCAAAAAATTTTTCGCAATACAAAAAATGTATATAAATAAAAACTACAAAGCAAAACTTACTCAATCAAAACAAACCTAATTTCACGTCCCTAATTTTTAAATTACATAACACAAAGCAAGACTGACGACAATATCCGTTTTATTATATATTATACACGAAACGGCATCCATAACAGTCGTTTCCACAAAGGAAATTTGTATCAAAACTTGTCATTGTTCAAGTCTTCGCAGTGACGACGTTTCTTAAGAGAACCGGCCCGTTTTCATAACTCCACGTCGGCATCCTAACAGTAATGTTTAAGTAAAATGAATTTTATATGTTCAGGAATAAAGTTGATTATGTTGGGCCTCGTTTTCAGAGATAGGTCGTAATGGAACGGAGGCAGGAGACAATGGGAGTGCTCAGTATTCAAGTGATGTGCGTGTTTCCCGCGATATCGCGTTAATATTCGTATTAGGTATCGGATTATGGTTAAGGAATTCGGATACGCATCGAGTAAACGTTTTTAAACGATGTTTTAACTGACACGGGGATATTTTGCGAGGTTGCCCTTCTCGTTTTTAGGGTATTAGGTCGGTGGGTAATGTACTGGAGGCAATATGCTCCGGAAATATTGTGTCGTTTTTATGAATTAAGTAGACATTTTTGTATAAAAAAGCGTATACATAAACAGAATGTTTACGCATCCAATTACGTAATGTTATTTTGTATGTGTTTAGAAATATTTCTGTTACTGCCTTATTGTATAATGTACAGTAATTACAATAAAATAATAATATTGCAATCAACGCTTGTAAGAGTTAAAATCTTCAGATATCTGCTTTGTATTTAATAAATCAATATTGCGCTTCGTAACTAAACTTCAACAATACTCTTTTACAAACTCACTGAGCAAACATCACGTCTTTGCCTAGAAACTATTGAATTTATTAAACATAACAACACGTATAGTTGACTATACAGTTCCCACGTCCGATAATTATCTAGCCAATGTCAAGTTGAAATAACGTAGAACTGTCATTAGCTTACAATGCTTCCGCAAAAAATGTATGGAATCTTTAAAAAAAATATTGCTTACGTTTAAACAAACGATTGCGGCGACCTTTACTCATTTTGAAAGATTGAAGAATTTGTAAATGAAATGTCATACTAAAAAAAATTGTTTTACTGTGGGAAACTACATATTATCTTCAAGTATTATTTAGCTTGGCAATATTAGTTTCGATTGTCAAGTAAAATGAACATTACGCAAGGGTAACATCCTGTACATATACAATCGTACATACAGCGAAATTCTAGTGTTTTAGGACTGGGCAAGCTGTTTCAAGACCTAAGTACGGACAGAAAAAGGTCTACGGAGCATTATATTACAAAAACCATATCTCTTGAACTACCAATTTAGGACCTAGTTTCACGCTCATGTCAATTCTACCTAAACGAATATATTATAACTAAACTACTAATCTTTAAAATAACCTAAGAAAAATAAAATTAAAAATCTACTCTTTAAAGTATAGTTATAGATACTAACACTAGATGTCACAGTCTGCATTTTAAATGAAACCCAAAAGTTAATAGGAAAATGTATTGTACACCTACAGAATGTATAAGGATATATAAAGGTCTGACACATCTTCACCACATGTACCCGTAGCTGCCGCTGCTCTGAGCCCATATGATAAGGGTAAGAACACCACTCTAGGGAAATTACCATTATTAAAATATACCATAGTGCAAAAACATAGGCAGAAACTATATTTAGATGGCTTATTGGACGACTCGCACGAATTTAACTCGCAAGAAACGTGCGAATCGACTACTTTAAAAAATATGTAGTCGATTCGCACGAAGTTCATTTAATGGCGTGCGAATCGACACCTTCACAAATATGTAGTAGGCTATTCGCACACGTAATGTTTTTTATGAAATGCAGTTAAGATAAAGTACACTTGAGTACAGAAGTGGTAAGGTCAAATGTGTTTTACTCGTAATAGATAGATAATGAAAACACAATCTATAATAAAAAATATCTGTATTAAAACTAAAAAAAAAAAAAAAAAAAAAAAAAACATGTAGATATGCCACGTTTTAAGTAATAATTATTACTTATTTAATACAGATCTTTCTTACTTTCAAGTAAATATCTGTTATTTAAACTTCGATTATTTTTTAGTTTTATTTCAGTGATGGCTGAATACGACTGTACTTTAATTTTTTTATTCCTTAAAATGAAATGTGTGCGAATAGCCTACTACATTTTTGTGAGGGAGTCGATTCGCACGCCAATAAATAAAATGTGTGCGAATCGACTACAGAAAAAATGATATTTTTTAAAGTAGTCGATTCGCACGTTTCGTGCGAGTTAAATTCGTGCGAGTCGTCCAATAAGCCATTTAGATACCTTCACAATTATGACAATTGTATGATAGGGGCGAGAGAGACTGGGGGAAAAACCAAACTAACAAAAAATACCAACCGAATAGTCAACAAGTTAGATTTAGGATGATTCTTCCACAACAACAAAAAAAAATCTAATTGGATGTCCGCGGACTATCGTTTCTAATCATGAGCATTCAAAAAACTGGCAGAACTCGATCTGTGGTCTAAAAGATCGTTCCACACGCTACGACACGTGCGATCAAATCGCTCCAATATTAATAGATTCATAGTAAGCAGTGAGAACGGATGATATACCGCTAGACACGGGTAAACTTGCAGTAGAATGTACAAGTGCTTGAAAAATTTACACGCTCGTATTTTCTTAAAGTGTAGCTAACTGAAAATTGATTTGGTGTGAAATACAAAACAAAAATGGAATTGGGCTAGACACATCTGCCGCATGTCAGACGTTCAATGGGCTAGACTTTTGATCTAGTGGGATCCGTTTCGGCTCGGTTTTAATAAAGATTAGTATTTGGCAGCTTTGGACAGAGAGGTGGAAAGTAGCAGGCCTTTGCACAGCAGTACTTGATAATAAAAAAATACTGATCTGAAAATTCATAAATTTTGAGTGATGCAGAGAGCTGTATGTTAAACAACTGAAGCAGACACAAGTTAATCAGTTGAAGTTAATCACTATTTTTTTTAATACAAATAACATATCAATCTATTAAAAAGTTATTGAACTAAGAGCACATAATAAAAGAGAACTAGTACAAGACCCAAATAAAATAGATAAGGTTGAAGCAGCTAATACAAAGAATCGTGTGAAAGGCGTCTTAGACGGCACACAAGCAGCTCTTATTACTCGTAATATTACCGGCTCCGCCTCAAGGCATCGTGTGTACCCCTCCTTAATGCACACTTTCTTGGGAAAGTTACAAAAAATGAAGTAGGTGTAAGAAGTTACAAACGAACTCCAGTAAGGATTAATAATGTAGGCGCCTGCGGGTAAGAGATGGTTCTTAGAATTTTGTGCTGTACATAAGCTTTATTATGAGCCTGTTTCACAGTATCTGAGTTCTTCAAATTTTAAAGGATTTTTAGGAGGGGTTGATGAGAGCAACTGTAGTGAAGTGGACGACAAAGTAAAGGTAAAATTGTGTGCTAAGGTACAACGGTGCCCATTACAGGACCAAGTTGATTTGATTATGACATTGAATATAATAAAAGGGGAGACGATGCAGTTCTGATTCAATAAAATTATTGGAACGAAGTTCCTTATCGCGCGTTGTGCAAGGGGGCTAGACGGAAAAAATTGTTACGAAAAGTTGTCACGACACTTTTTTGTAAGCTGTGCGGCGTCGCATGTTTCTCTGTCTGTCTCTCTCTCTCTTATAGAAAGCAAGCCAGATATTTTCATTTCTATTTCGCATTGAACAGTGTGGTGTCACGACGATTATTTTTGTTGAGTGTAGTTCCTTCACTAATTAATCGAAAGGAACTTCGTTCCATCCGGGTGTCCCTTGACACCTCTCAAGTTTTATGTAAGAATGTTAGTTTATAAAACATAAAATGAGGGATTTAATACTAGTCTCAGAAAAACGATTTGTAAATAAGTATAAAATAGCTGTGATGCATGTGTCATAGGTTATAGTGACAATAACAACCCACTCAGCAACCCAACATGGCATTACGACTTTTAAATTGAGTATTATTTGGGCCATCAGTCAAATTCCTCATAAAAATGCGGTGACTGCAATTCCAATATTACATTATATATAAGTTGCAAGTCATATTTACTTCATGGCTAATTATAAGAATACTTTACGTCACATAGTCAACGTTAAGTCGAATCTACCACGTCACGATTCAGTGGAATATTTGGCGTTCCAGTTTCAATTGACTTCGAATTCACATAGGTCAACATATTTCAGTGCAATAATATGAGAAGTCGATGCACCATTGGGAATTATATAGGAATTTTAAGTTTTACTTAGAGATGACATTTCTATAAACTCTGTGGTGGAAATTTTACAGGACCAGCCACTTAGGATGCTGTACAAATGATAGTTGGTAAATAAGAAGTTAGAGAACGGGGTATATCCACATCTAAACATAATGATAAGTAGTGCAATAAGATTTAGAAAGTTAACCATTTTTAAGCAAATTTGTTTTTAATATTTTAGAGGCGAAGATTTTGCTTTTACTTTTATACTTGTAATGAATTAGACGCACGTAATGTTCAGAACGGTATAACTTTTAATTCTGCTTAGTAACTCAAAGCAGTAAATAGTAAGTTTTTGATAAAGAAGAAGCAGCCAAGTCAATGAACTAAAAAAAACGAAAACGCGAAGACTATTTACAGAAACTATGTGAAAGAAAAAGATAAATAATAAATTGAAGAATTTAATAGAGAAACAATTAGAGATAATTCCATTAAAATTACAACGATTATAGCAAAGAGAATTGCACTAGCAATTGTTAGTAAATCTGGGACACATTGGAGCGTCAGTGTTGGCTCTCACGGAATGGGAAATACCTGTTCAATATATGTACTAGTCATGTTGAACTACTAGATATAATATCACACTTCACTTGTAACGGGTTAAACTGATTTAAAATTAATAACTTGAAAAAGTATCTATATTATAATAAAGCAGTTCCGTGATTGATTTGGTGACTGGCTGACAAACAGTCTTAATCACTGAAGACAGATAAAGGATTTTGGAAGATATGTTGCTGATATGGACACTCAGACAGGAATATTTAAAAGTCAACCATTCCGCGGGTTTACTGGAATGATTTGGCATGTTGGGATACTACACTTAGACAAGACCTGTCTGGAAAATATATCAAATATTCCTAGTCCATATGGTGGTTTTTGGTTATCGAGATTGTCTTTTTTTCTTCAATAGGCTGTGTTATTTACTCATTGATTGCATAATGTATACAACAGTTAAAGACTGCTTGGCAACAGTTTGCTACGAATCATAAACTTCAGATACTTCCATCCTTCAGTTAAGTAGCAAATATTATTTCAAATTCAATAAAGAGCACAGCTTCTGACGTTGCTGCCATGTTTGCTACATCTCAATAACGTAAGTACACAACTGGAGCACAGTCTGTCTCATGCAATAGTTTCTTTACTGTTACAATTACACCACATTTTGTTCCTTAGTCTTTACACCTGTGCAAATTGTCTCTGCGCACGATACCTAGTAATTTTTCAATAATATCTTTTGTTTTCAGAATTTCGACAATAGGGCTTGTTCTTACAATAGGATTGGGCGTGTTTGTAGAAATATTTATTTGTAGCTTTATTGTGTCGGTAATGTTCTTTACGGAAGGATTAGTACGTCAGTTTTATTGGGGTGCATTAAAAAAGCTTTCACAAATGCCTATGAAGGTACGGTGCACCCTGGGCAGTTAGACCAGCTACTAATATTTTAACCACGATATTATGAGCTACCTAATCTCATACAGTTTGAAGTTGATAAATACTGTTTCAAGCGTCTGTTGCTACATTTTCTCCCCAATTCATAAAGTTCACAACATGATTTCGTAAAAGACGTTTTAACTTAACGTTTCTAGCTTACATTATCTTAATACCTACTCGCCATTTGCACATCCTGTAAGCGAATATCGTGGGAATTATTTCTGTAATGCCTAGCAATCAAAGAAAATAACTAGTTATCGTTGTGGTACTTATCAATACTGCTGCGGCCTTAAGTATTTTATAATTACACGCATATCATATTTCAGGAAACGATACTAGAATATTGACCTGAATAACTTTAGTAAAGGTACTACTATAAATAACATATTAACAAGGATATGTAGTAGGTAATCATGAATTTGTAAAGGAAGTCGAATCCAAGGTAGTAAGATGGAGAAGTAGACCAGCTACATTACACCTAGAGATTAATGGATGATGATGAATGCAGAAACTACCATTTCATGTCCCTACATAATATATGCTTAGGATCTTTCATTATTAATAATCAAAGAGCTTTCTGGACAAAATAATGAAATAAGATAATAAAAAAAGAAAATAACTTAGTGGATGCAAATTAGCATAATGTTAATAATGCCTCAAGAATCAAAAACAATATAACAATTTGAAGTGTTCATAACGTGAACCAAAACAATTCACAGTCATAGTAAAATCCAGTTAAGTTTGTTATTTTATTTCCCAGACATTCACTACGCTTACTAAGTTACCAAGTTACTAAGTTACCACATAATCCATGTTCAGTTTACAGTTCACCATCTGACGCAGGATACAATGGTCTCAAAGGCTGCGCTTAACGACTTGAAAACTTCGACCCGAGACTACATCAAAAGTTCACCCAACATTAGTTAGAAACTTGAACCACAATATAAACAAACAAAAACTTTACCTTTTAAACAACTGCTTGTAATGCATCCTAGATCAACACAATGCACATCACAGCACTACACAAAACACTAAAGAATTCTAAACATTCACTAAAAAACACGCGTCCAGCGGCGGGTATCACGAAAAAATTTTGAATACAAATAGTAAGATGCGTGGGAGTCGGGACGCGGGCGACAGAGGGGGGATAACGACCACGTACAGGTGGGGGCAGGTACGCACCCTATCCTTACAAACTTTACGACAAGTGCTGCTACGGCAAGTGCCGGCGATTGACTGAATCAAACTGATCTACCTGGGTGCGCGGGCGCAGCGCAAGGCTGAGGTCGATCTATTGTTGTGAGCGTAGCGTATAACGGATGAAAAGTTTGAATTTTCCCTATGGGATGTGTGGTGGCGTTGTGTAATGATGACAGTTTTGTGGTCAGCCGATATAGTATTTCAATGTGAATGGGTTTATTCAATATTAGTCAGAATATTATTGTTGTACATTTTCATAGTGAATAACTATCGAGATTCAAAGAAACGAATAGATACATAAAATGTTGAGTAAAACTGGACTAAAAACAATATGGAACAAGTAAGTCGACGAAAACATTTTTGAGAATAAATACTCCAAGGTAGCAAAATGATCTATAAATTATTATGTATTCATTCTTGAAGAATTATAGGACAATAGGTTTCCAATTAAGTATTACAAGTTAAAGACCATCCAACAACTTGAAATTCCTGGCAATGGTTCGACAGCAGACATACAATTTATTGATACTAAAATTGAGCCTACTGTCCCAATCAACTGGCTACACTTCAATAACTACCCGAATAAATTTATATCCATATTATACACATGAGTTAGAATGAAAATAGGAAGGTCTGGTGGCCATAATGTGAAGGTAGACACCATGCATGGCGCAGAGGGTGGCATGCGACGATGCGGAACAATGCCGATTGGACCGAGACCAGCGGCGTTCTAGATTCATATTCACTTGTTTTTTATAGCTCCTGTAATTACCTGCGATCTTGGTAGTTGTAGGTTTTTCAACTGATTGTCTTGTCAATCTAAAGGTTGATTGGTAAAAACCTACTGCGATTTTACGCTTAATATTTTTCACTTGATAGTTTATTTTTGAGTATTATTTTATACCTTATGCAGTAAAAACTAGCAGTGGTAGCCCAGTAGTAAGGGTCCCGGCTTACATATTCAAATCACAACATGGCATAACTTTAAAACGGCAAATTCAAATAGGATGACAATTTATTAAGCAATTCAATTCAATTTGTGGACGTATCTTTTGATGCTCTTTGATTAATATACATATTATTTTTGTACATATTATTATAAATATTTAGCTTTTAAATGTAAATATGATTAGATTATCATTATATGAATTGAATAATAATAATAATAAAAAAATCAATTCCCTGACTGTACACACATCAGAGTTACTCGTTACATCAAAATATTATGAATTAGACGGTTATCCTCTTGGGAATGACGAAAACGAAATTAAGCCATCCCTTATGAATTTGCATTAACGATTAATTAAAAGGAACATCCATGAAGCTTTTTCAAACTAAACCGTGTGACCTAGATAACAAGAAGTATATTATTAAAATTTTAAAAACATTAGGTGGTACATCTTTCTTTGTAGCGTCAAAAAAAATTTTATTAGGAGTTTCAAAGTCAAAGTCCAAGTCAATGTCAAATCATTTATTTCAAATAGGCACAAGAAAGGCACTTTTGAACGTCAAATTTTCAACAAGATTGATCTAGCAAAATAGACCCAAAATTCAGCATAACACGCTCCAAGATACAACCAGCTTGGTACCATTTACCAGCATCCAGATAACGGCACGTATCCTCATCACGTCGCGATTTATAGATGTTCTAATATTCGTGCTAGTGCTGCCATCTAGCAGATAATGGTGGAGATAACGCACCCATTCGTAATTGCCACTAAGTAGTGCGTCGGCGTCAACCAGTGGATAGGAAAATTAACTGGGTTTTTTGGGGTTACTTAAGCTTGCTGGAAAACTCGTCTACATAAGTAGCAAAATTTGATTCTAGACCCGGCTAGGTTAGAAATCTTCTAGGTATACACAGGTAAATGTGGTAGGTACTCGAGTTTCTATATATGGACATCTAAGTAAATTATATAATATACGAAAAAAATCTGCTGGTCCCTACATTTTGAAGAGTTATGCGAGAATGTAGGGAATAGCAGAATTTTTTTTTCGCGATTTCAGATTTATTCCTACAGTGAAAGTTGTTCATAATGATGGGTACAATGTCCCCTTAAAATAATGCCCACGAATTCAATTTCACCCTGTATATTCAGGACATGCATCATCATCATCTACAGCCTGACTTCACCCACTACTGAGCAGAAGCCTCTCTTTTCTCGTATCAATCCTCACTTTGGCCTCCTGTGCCTGACCATTCAGGTTCTACCCGCCACGGTCACGATATCGTCCGCCCATCTGACCTCCGGACGACAGACGCTTCGCGGTTGGATAAAGAACATTAAAACTAAGAGAAACATAATAATCATGAATAAGCCCAAAGCACGCATCTCTGATTTTACGGATTCATGAGCGTGTTGTATAATTATCACTTGCTTAAAAATCGGCGAAGGAAAACATCGTGAAGAAACCAGCATGTCTGAAAGATATTTCTCAACAGCAGGTGAACGCGCGCTATGAAGGGGCCCCTCAGGGCCAAGCCTGCCGGGTAAGCGGGATTGTCCGAAAGGGTTACCGCTACCCCGGAATATAAAGGGCTACGGAAGGAACATGGATGGGTTTTAGTCAGTAAGAGTCTGACACTCCCTTCCGCTCCACCCAGAGCGGGAGCAGTCATTGGATGATTTCCCAGCCTTAAAAAAAAAAAAAGGTGAAGCTAAGTCAGAGGCCCATGGGCAGCATAAAACTCTGACACCAGGTTAGTCACTAACCACACGAAAAGAAGATGAAGATGAAAACATAGAAAGAAAGACAAAAAGGCTCCCATCTCAGCTTAATATCTGCGTTAATTACGTAAGTAGACATCGGGAAATCAGTCCGCATATCAAAGAGTTTTCAGCAAAAAATCCGTCCTCTTTGCTACATTAAAAATGCTGGGATGAAAAGCCGTGTAATAAAATTAAAACGAAAGTTTGTTCGAGTTTCAACGAGAGGCAAAATGGAGGTGTCAGAGGACTAACTCTGGTGGTGTGTCTGCGTAAATTAGCATTGGTTACAACTTCAAAGTGAACTAGAAGTTTAATGTAATTTGAACCATATTCACTTGGCATTTGAAAACTAGCTAGCTAACGGATTTACTGGTTCAATCTTGATCTTCTTCTTCTTTTCGTGTGGTTAGTATTGTGACTAACCTGGTGTCAGAGGTGCTGCCCATGGGTCTCTGACTTAGCTACACATGCTATTGTAAAATATCCCTCAGGCATACCTGGTTTCCCCACGATGTTTTCCTTCGCCGATTTTTAAGCAAGTGATATAAAATACGCTCAAGAATCCGAAAAATCAGAGGTGCGTGCCTTGGGTTCGAACTCGAGACCTATGACTTGGCAGTCCGACAGTCACACCACTAGGCAATCACTGCTGTAATAATCTTGATATAACTCTACGTCTGTAATTCCCGAAGGGTTGGGCAGAGATGTAAGTTAGCATGTCATCATCTGTTTAGCCTTTTCCCAACTATGTTGGGGTCTGCTTCCAGTCTAACCGGATGCAGCTGAATACCAGTATTTTACATGGAGCGACTGCCCATCTGCCTATACATGTACACCCAAAATTTACTTGTATTCACTTGAAATTAAGTTGGATTTAAGTAGTCTTGTAAACGCTCTTTTAACGGTGTTATGTGCACCACAATCATTATATTACACACTAGCACTTTGCCCGCGGCTTCGCTCCCGTGGTCTTTCCCGTGGGACCAGTTATTTTTCCCGGGATAAAGAGTTGCCTATGTTACTCCTAGAAAACTAAGCTTTCCAACGGTGAAAGAATTTTTAAAATCGGTCCAGTAGTTTTTGAGCCTATTCATTACAACCAAACAAACAAAGTTTTCCTCTTTATAATATTAGTATAGATTAAGGGCGAATTTCACCAATTAAACTGAACGCGATCAGCATATAAACCCCGTTAAGAGCTGTCAGTGTCATTATTTTGTCTGAATTATTGACATTTATTGGTGTATTTGGCATTTATTGTCAAACAAACAGATTTTTTCTTTTAATAAGTCTAGCAATAAACGCATTTTGTGATTTGTGGTAGAAGCAAGGATTATTGTGTATTAAAATGCAGCTGATTTTGGACTAAAAACTGATGGCTCACTGAAAACATCGTTATTACAATGTACTGAACCAACCAGTTCATTAAGAACCTGTACACCAACATAGATACGCAACGACTAGCATCACGCACTCGATACTGACAGATTTGCGCATCACCCAGATCTTATCTCAGCTAATTACGGTATACCATACATTTACCTAGCTACTAGTATGGGAATAAATATCTTAGAAGATAAAGTAGAAGTTTCCATTGGCCCCGATTTAGATCTATCTAGATTGGATGCTGACATTGATTAAATTGGAACATGAAGAGGGATGGTAACTTCAGTCATGTATACAGGGTGTAACTGAAAGGGTATATACATACAAAAGCATATGCTACAGACCACCAAACTGAACATTTTTTACTATGGAACCAACTCCGAAAACGTGAAAAAAAATTTGCTGTTCCTGTTCTACACAATTTTTGGTCACGTGACTCGTCGAAATGTAGGGAACAGAAGTTTTTTTTTTTCATGATTTCTGTTTACAACCAGTATTTAAATACACCAACCGACTAACATAATGAGCTATTACAATTTCAGCCGAAAGAAGTCCATTGCTGGACATAGCCCCAAACACCACCACTTCGAAGAAATTTCCAAGTTGTACAGTACAATTGAGACAAGCCGAAATAGAAATAATATATTTATCAAGTTAATATGAAAGGCGAAGCCGACAAAAGTTACCAGAATGTACTATTATTATTTATTATTTTGTATATTGTCTTTAAAAAAAATTAAACCCAAAAGAAGCACTTATCTAGACAATTAACCTTGCCAGATTTTTTGTTTAGCGTGATCAAGAAGCGTCTTCGAAGGTTGCGCTTAAGCAAGGACGCTGATGAGGCGAATACCTAAACAGGCTTGAAAAAAAAATTATTATGATTATTGTAGCAGAAGTCACGAATTGCACATATGTATGTACTTTAAACCATAGTCCAAGGTGTGAAGTAAACATACAATATAAGTATTAAGTATACAAAATAGTTGCCGACTATATAAACTATTTTTACAATTCAATCATTTAATTGGTGACTCAAGCAATCATAGAACAATTGCTATTTGATGACGTCAATAATAACGGCGTCAGGGATTGCCCAAGAACAATAAAAAAAATGAATACCTACATGTGAGTAATTAATGTCAAGCTACTTACTGCAATATTACAATCAAGACACAGGTTAAAATCGCGTGCATGAATCGGCAGAGATGAAGCTTTACGCAACTGGTATTAATCGTTGCTGAATAATTAAAATTGATGAACAACTATTCAATAGTTAATATTTATCAGCAGGAGACCGTCATACTGGACAATTATTGCGGTGTTTATGTTCATATATCTTAGATAGTAAATATTAATACAGGTTTTACGATAGTTGAAACGAAAGTTAACTAAGAACTTTTACTAAGTATCACGCATGCACAATACACGAAATTTAAAACGACAAAATACGTTCTAATACAGGACGATCATCCAAAAAGATCAGAACGTTCTTTTTAAGGCATAATCAAAAAGAAGGAGAAGCTCCTGGCTAAGTAATACCAGCCGCACCGATCAATCCATCAGGTTAAGCTACGTTTGCCGGGGTTGGTCCGTGGATGGGTGACCATCTTTACATATCGAGACTCCTCCGTGCCTTGGAAAGCACGTTAAGCCGTTGGTCTCGGCTCTAGTGTATCTTTGACAGTCGTTACGGGTAGTCAGAAGCCTGAAAATCTGACAGTCAGTCTAACCGAGGGGTATCGTATCACCCAGTTACTGACTGGGTTGTGAAGGTCATATAGGTAGTCGCTCCATGTAAAATACTGGTATTCAGCTGCATCCGGTTAGACTGGAAGCCGACCCCAACATAGATGGGAAAAGCTAGGCAGATTGAAAGAAAAAGAAAATTCTATTATAATAATCTTATAAGACAGTAAGTATCCCACAGTAGGACAACAGGCTCCCGTACAGAATGCTGAACAACAGACTTGATCTCTTCGTGTTGTCTTTTCTAGGAATGAGTTGAAAACCAAGTAAATAAGAAATAGCTTGCAGCCACGTAGTAGTTCATCTATAGGTTGCCAATGAATATTTATTGTATGGACCTACTTTGCGATATCAATCTTCGGATCACTGAACGCGGAAGATACGTGTATAAAATAATAATCATTATTACTCATATTAATAGACTTCAATTTTGCATACAGCATTATCATCGACATAACATTTAATGTGTATATCCATAAAAGGACCACTGAACATAGGATATTGGTATACGGTCAAAGACTGCAAGCCATTAATGTTGATATAACCTGATTGGTAATGTACATTCTTAATTAAAACATGTCAGTAATTAAAGGTAACGAACCGTATTCTGTTAACATTACTTTGATTTTAAAGCCCTAACGGTTTCCATGTAGCTTGTCAGACTGCGCTGTCATTAAAACAACATGGCGGATACAAAGAGCCTGGTAAAGTATCGAGCAGCCATATAAGGGACTAAGCATGATTGTCCAAAAGGGTTACCGCTACCCCGGAATATAACGGGTTAAGGAAGGAACATGCATGGGTTTTAGTCAGTAAGAGTCTGATACTCCCTTGCGCTCCACCCAGAGCGGGAGAAATCATTAGATGATTGCCCACCCTCAAAAAAAACGCCATATAAGGGACGAAAGTTTGTATATAGTTTACGGGAACTTGTAACTGGTCGTAACGCAACAGTTTCCACCATCATCATCATCCTACCGTCATCGATGCAGTTTTCTCTTCCTTATTTTTTGAGGTTGGGAAATCATTAAATGACCCCTCCCGCTCTGGGTGTTCCTTCCGTAGCCCTTTATGTTCCGGGGTAGCGGTAACCCTTTCGGACAATCCCGCTTCAGCTTTTTCTTCCTAACTCTTGCATATATGCATGTATTCACCTCCTTTCTAGCAATATCATCCTTCACAACAAAATTCACCCACAGTTTCTTTGGTCTTCCCTAATCTTTAAAATTGCTCATTCATACAATACATAAAAATGTCAAGAAAACAAATAACAGGTATAAAATTTGACACATGATTAAAACCCAAAAGCTTCGCAAACTACAAAGACGCACGAGGGACCACTATTACCACTAATAATGAAATTAAGAACATAATCAAGATAATGTTACCTTTATGAAGCTGTAAGTTGATCGCTGTGATATATGTTCAGCTTACAGAGACAGTGTCGACCTTGGACAGCACAGCTAAAATACCAATCTTACGGTTTCCTACCTCCTTCACTTTCTAAATCAACGTTAATTTTAGATAACTGCCAATTGTTTTAACATTTTTGTGAATGCTAAGTATTTGAATCTAGATTCGAATCATCATCATTCTTAACTCAACTTATTTGGGAAGGCTCAACATATCTGTTTTTTCCATATACTTATCTTTTAGTCATCATCTCAGTAGTCACTAGCCTTCCTAGCCTATTATCTATGAAACAGTTCATCCCTCTTTTCTTTTGTCTATTAGATTCAAATATAATTAACGTGATTAGTATTACAAATATTGCAATAACAGTATAAGTGGTGCTATGTAACTTATGTAAGCCAAATCCTAGACACGAACAATAAAATCAGATGTATTATTCTATTGTTTAAACAATAAAAGACTATCGTAGAAGTGCTACGAACTGTAACTCCTAATAAACAAAAAAGAGGCAACTTTAGCCCCTCTGCAATTGAAAGACATCTTTGTATGTTCACATAATTAAGGAGTTACAAAAAGTGGGGAAAACTGATTAGCCTTACAAATGTAAAAAAACATTCATTTCGATTGTTGGTCAATTTACGTAAAACGAAGAATAACTCGGTGAGCCAAACTAGTTATTCTTTAACTGACCTTTCAATTTGCAAATAAAAACTCATAGGTAATTATGTTTTTCGAGAATAATTTAAATATCGTAATTCAGCACATAGGTATTACAAAGTCGCGAATATTCTCCAGAATTAGCTTCATAAAATTATTTTTATTATGTATTCTATTCATTGTGTTTTGGTTGTTTTTTTTATTTTTACTATCTATTTATTGTTGACATAATCTACTCATTACAATGTTTTTTTTATTGAGTTGTATTGCAAAATGTGGTTAGCTAAAGCTTTGACCTCGACAGTTGATCATATTTATTTATCCTGGTCTTAGTTAGTACTCATTAACCATTAATTGATTGATTTTACTTCGATGGTCCTAGTTTATCATTTTTAACTTCGAGTTGCGGCTGTATGGATATAGTACAGCATTGCACACATGCAAGCGGGCACGCACTTTTACCTGGAGGCTATTTTTTTTTTATTTTATTTTTTTATTTTCGCTTGAGTACAGTCAGTTTTAATGTTTTAATTGGTATATTGACGTGTGCTAGCTGACATGTGGCAAATTATTGATTTTAATGTGATGTGTTTCGTAATGTTAATTACTTCTCATACGATAAGTGTGTAGAGTCAAGTTCTTCCAACTAATCAGACAGCTGTGCTGCTGGGGAGTTTGTTGCGCCACTTCTTCTTCCCAGCTAAAGCACTAGGAAGTGGTGAAGGGTGGGCGATTTTGGGGGACTGTCTTATGTAACTTTGACCTTCAAAAAGTGCTGATCTTCAGCCTAATTTGAATAAATGACTTTTGATTTGATTTTGATTTTGATTCATCCTGCCAAAGTTGGAATAAATCACATGAAAATAACTACACCTCGGAAGTGTTGAATCTAGTTAGATCGATTGAATTAAAAACTCTAGGAGCAAAATATAATACACTCATACCCGTATTTCAGTACCTCAATCAATACTCAAGCATTACTTGAGTCTCGATTAAAGCCATTTGATTGGTTAAAACGAGTTTTAAGTAATGCTTGGGTCTTGAGTGAGGTACTGTAATGTGGGCCCTAGTGTCCCAAATATACCTTAAATCTATCAAATCCCATCTAAAACTTACCGGTTCTCGCCAGGTCCCAGCTTGTTGTTCTCGACTATAGCCGTAGCTCTGATCCTATGGTCAGGCTGTTCCCCAATCAGTTTCTCACTCCTGCCGTTGTTCAAATGCTCCCTAGCCACACTGTATGCGTCACAAATATCCCTATCAACAACAACACCACTATCACTTTCACAGATCACTTTAACTTTCTCACTCGTGTCAACTTCGTGTTTTTCCGGTTCCACTTTGTCTTCTTCTTTTATTATGTCCTTCTCTTTCTTTTTGTCGATGCCGTTGGCTATGACGGGCGCTGGTTTCGCCTGGAGGGATTTGGGTTGGGCTTTCGGAGAGGATATGGTAGGCTTGCTCTCGATCGCTCCGTTTTCGTTTATTGATGTCACGTAGACGGTCGAGTTTGCTATGTAGCCGTTGAGCTCTTGTCTGTTTTCTGGCTGAGTTCGTTTCCGACGGTTTAGCTGGAGCAAAGAAAGTTAGATGAGTAAGATAATATCCATTTTCAGTAATAAACTATGTATACAGGATCATATAAGACAATTGACCTTCGACATTGTCGTCTTGCCTTCATTACGACACAAATTAGATAATAAAGCTAACTACCACCAGTATGCAATTTTGATGGCATAAAAACATTTGTTAAAGGTACTCTAAGTAATCGTGTACGAACAACGCAAGTAGGTACATTCACGAATATGCCTGGTCCAGTTACCAACCTTATTTCCAATGATGTTGAACTTAACAATCCTAATAAAAAGTCTTTCAAACCTGTAGAATTGTAACCGGATACACATGTATAATAAATCAATTGAATTACATTTCAACTTCAATCAAGAGGCCTAAATATCTATACAATACATTATTAATGATACAATATCAGACAGGCCTCTGACAGAAACTCATAATAGAATAAAATAAATGATTATATCTATGCTTCAGAATATACCCAAGGATATATAGACAAGTGTCGATAGTAAAGCAATAAATATTATTTAGATCTAATAATTAAAATTATTTTTCAGAGATTGCAGTACACACAACAAAATTAAAATACTTTAGTTTTTTAACACTAAAATAATCTAAGACTTCTGAAGAATTAAAAACATGACTGTAACGAATTCAATATTCAAGCATTTCAATTCCGCAATATTCCAGTCTGCGTCTGCATTTAAATAAAGAATCTCTACTATCATTTCATCTTTAATATTAGAGGCCAGTATGGGAATAATACATTAATTATGAATACAATTGATGATATAGTCCTTTAAGCCTGCCTTTATCAATGCGTTTACTGATTTTGGTTTAGCTATGGTAACATGTATTTAAGAGGTATACAGTGTTCATAGTCACATGACTGTATAAAGTGAATTGTTAGCGGCATGTGAAGCTGCGAACCCATCCATGTTCAAGCCATCTGACAGCCACTTATCGCCGTTCGCAGCACATTTAACACGATTATTGGAGTGTGGGTTTCCGTAGCGCTTGAAGATGGCTATAAAAAATATACATACATAGCCGAGTAACTTACATCTAAATACACCGAAGACGGATGTTCAGAAGAAGTTGAAATAACAGTGAAGAAAGTTAAACAGTAAACTGGTTAAAATTATGCGGCAAAAATGACACCGCCTTGAAACTGGAAGGAGTGGTGGGAAAAGCCAAGTTTTAACAACTGAAGAATTAAAACAAATTGCTAAAATTATAATAAAAGTCACAAAAAACGACTATCATGTTGGACAATCTTCTACAAACGCGCACAAGATGACACTGTCATGTTTTTTTATGAAAAATGCTAATGGTCCTGAACAATATGTCACCGTGGTATGCGACCCCAATTAGTAGCAAAAACACCACTTGACTATACGAACGTTTAAAAACGTGAAATGCAACAAGTGGGTCCTTGATGTGCCTATTATTCGTATGGCGCAATCATTTTGTGGGAAAAATCTGAAGTCGAAACACATATGGGATGAAATTCATTGGCGAGGGTCAGTACCTACTTATGATATTCTCATTTAAAGTGGTTGGTTGGATTTACAATAAAGTAATTTTAAAATAGCAAATCTATGTTAACTTTTCTAACACAATAACAATGGGGCTTTTCTAACCTAGACTCAGAAACACAGCTACTTTTATATCTATTTATATAATAATCAATTGCTGTTCGTTAGTCTCGCAAAAACTCGGAAACGGCTGGGCCGATTTAGGCGATTTTGGTGTTGAAATGTTTGTCGTAGTTCAGGGAAGTTTTAAAAGGAGAATTAGGTGGGTAGCTTGAGAAAAGTTAGGTGGGAAGGTAGGGTTACCTACCCTACCTTCCCACCTAACTTTTGAACAAGAGGACAACAAGACAAAGTCTGTCGGGTCAGCTAGTACATAATAATATATTGGTACTCCGGCCATGACATTTTGATTATCAAATGGACATCTAGAATTAGATAATTGGTTAGATACTGGTTTGTCACATCAATTGCTAATTACGGGTTCATGGACCAAAGATCAGAGTAACGAATTAATTCAATCGATCGGAATGGAATCATCATTGATGTAAACATTGAACAGAAAGAAAAAAAATATACCGTGTGTTAGGTTTAAACGATGGGCGTACTTTCAGTGGTTATTATACTCATGAAAATGAACAACTTTGACTATGGAACTTTACCTGAAATCACGAAAGAAAATCAGCTGTTCAGTACATAAGTTCGCATAATTCGTCAAAATGTATGGAACAGGTGCTTTTTCATATTTTAGAGTTGGTCCCACTGTGTAAGTATGTCCCTCATTTAACCTAACATACTGTAAAATAAATAACTAACATGGCTTAAGGAGCAAGGATAAGCCAAAAGATGTATTTAAGAAATTGAAATGAAAAATGTACAAAACGAAGAGTCCTAATTATACTGTTTGAAGTAGATGAAGAAGCTGAAAGCGAAATCTTTCACCTGTTTTAACTGCAAGTGCTATAGGAAAAATGTAAAGCGAGCGAGCGAATCAAGTGCGCTCCAACTACGAATGAAGTAACGAATCGTCCGGAGATGACGGTACAAACAATTGGTGGTGTGTGACAAGTATGAAGTGAAAACGGATAAAAAAACGAATAATATTTTAGCTTAAGAAGGTTGCTATTTTAAATACCAAGATGACCTTATTAGGAAAACAGAATTGGATGAGACAATAAATACGGATGGTATAACGAACTCATTTTACTGTATCAGTACACCTACTCTTATCATTTCGAAAGACTTTTAGAACTATAAATCAAATCTGCCTAGCCTTTTCCCGACTATGTTGGGGTCAGTTTCCAGTCTGGAGGATATGGTGGATATAATAATAATAATAATAATAATAAAACTTTATTTCAGACCGGAGTCCATATGGGTTAGTAGTGACACTTAACAGCTATGTTAGTACGATTTTTACAGCCATTTCTTATTAATCTAACCTAATTTAATCTAATTTAATTTAATTCAATCCAATACAATTTAACTTAATTTAATTTAATTTAATAAAATTAATCTAATTCAATTCAATTTGATTTAATTCAGTTCAATTTAATATAACAACAATTTAATTTAATTAAAGGAAAAAACTAATTCATATATTTTTCATCAGCACCGGGCCCGTAGCTATGTCTACGGGACCAGTGCATCAGAAAAGGGCAGTCTGGCCTCTCCGCAATAACCTTCAGGATGCTATTGGAGCTTCCACGTATCCTACGCACAAGGGATGCCGTTCTTTTGCGCATGACAGCCTCGAAACCGTCTATGCGTGCCTCGGCAAACATGCCCGACGCACTACAGAACCGCGGAAGCCCCAGCAACACCCGAAAAGCATTGTTGTACTGAACACGGAGGGCGCTATAGGCCCTCTGCGTATATCTGACCCACAGGCTGCAGGTGTAAAACGTCTGACAGTATGCCTTAAACAGCGTAATTTTAACGTCTTTAGTACACCTTGCAAACCTGCGAGCCAGCATATTACATCGAACCGACAACGCCCTCCGCTCCCTTTCAATGTCTTCGTCATCAGATAGGTTTTCAGTCAACATGTGCCCAAGGTATCTGAAAACAGACACTCTTTTAAGTGCCACCCCATACAGGTAGACAGGAGGAACTATCGCTGGCCTTCTGGAACCTACACGGAACACCATAACCTCACTTTTCCTGACATTATACAGGAGACCATGGGCCGCGGCGTAACGTTCACACACCCCAAGTAATTGTCTGAGAGCATCAATCGAGGGACTCAGCAGCACCATGTCATCAGCATAACTTATACTATTGACAAGCTTACCATCAATAGAGCATCCGACACCAGTGCTACCAAGCTCCTCCACCAGCTGACTGATGTATAGACTGAAGAGCGCCGGGGAAGTCAAGCCCCCCTGCCTCACACCACACTCCAGTCCATACTCACCAGACAATGCACCCGCCCATCTGACCTGGTTAATCTGGTGGTCGTACCAGTACTCGAGAAGGTTAACTAGCTCAAGAGGCATCTCTTTCTCCCGCAATTTGGACCACAGGATCTTATAATTAACCAGGTCAAACGCCTTGGAAAGGTCCAGAAAAGCAGCATACACCGGAGTATTTCTGTCGGTATAGTACTTTACCGTGTGCTTGAGCGCCAGAACAGCAGTTTCCGTAGACAATCCTGCTCTAAACCCAAACTGTGAATCATGTGGATTAAGCTGTCCGGCCATCCTACGCTCAAGCACACCGTCAAGAACTTTAGCCGTTATGGTGGCCAGAGAGATAGGCCTATAGTTGTCCTTATCCGACGCATCCCCCGTCTTATTCTTGGCAATAGGCACCACTATAGTCCTCATCAGCTCCCTAGGAAGATAGGAGTGGCGCACACAAAAGTTGAACAGCATGGAAAAGACCCTAGGGAGGTGCGGACCAGCGTTCTGCAAATGTTCGATGCTTAGGCCATCATGTCCAGGAGATTTGCCTCTGGTCATACCTCTAATAACATTCCTGATCTCCTTAGCGGAAATGTTTATTGGCTTTCCAGACATGATGCACCCAGCAACGGGCATCTGCTCCTCCACGTGACGCGAAGTTACTGCAAAATGCCTCCTAAACTTGTCCGCAATCTCTCCCGGTTCAGTAACGCCGTCAACGCTCTTTGGAACCGCCAGTTTTGGGTTCAACTTTTTAGTCAGTTTCCAAAAATTCTGGAAATGCTTGCGCCTGTGCTCAGTCGCCAGCATGTCCATCTTTATTTGATCCTCGTTATCCTGACAATATTTTAATCTTTCTTTAAATACCTTGCGTGTCTTGTTCATTTCCTCAAACAGCAACCCGGTGCGAGGTCTATTATGCCACACCCAGTTAAGAAAAACTCTCCTGGCGTTTCCGTGAGCATCTTTGACATACCTATTCCATCCAATCACCGGACGCCGACTCCTACCCCCTCCCACTAGGCCAGAACTGCCCTCTGCCGCTTCCCGAAGGGAAGACACTATAACACTGTACAGTTTATCAATCACGAATCTATGATTTTCATCTTGACAAAAATGATCACAACAGTTACCTAACTGAGGGGGAAAGTCTATATCTCTAAGCTTTTCCATACATAAGCTATAGTACCGGTCTATTTGTGAAACATTTCTCTCACCCCATACAGCCTTATCAAAAATCCTAGATGGTTGTTGTATCGATGCATCCGTTGGCCCCACCATTCCCAGATCAACTTGACACACAAGTGGATAGTGGTCTGACCAGTAAATGTCAAGGTTAACTTCAACCTTTTTAAGTGATCTCCACGCCGCCTCAGACACCAGGCAGTGGTCAAGCCACCGTCTGCTTCCACACGCATCACTGACAAAGGTATAAGTCCCAGTATCAATACCCAAGTACTTGTAGTCAGCACAAAACCAGCTTTGTTCCTCACAAAAACTCAGTAACTCTCTATTAAATAATTCCCCAGGGTGAGCATTATAATCGCCTAAGATATATACATATTCTACATTTGCACATTCCACAATAGCAGCTATTTCACCTAAACATTCACAAAATTCATTTAAATTATCCAACGAGTCCGTCGGCATATACAAACTAAACAATAACACAATCCGGTCAGCGCAAGTCGCCTTAACAGCCACGATACGATCACTGGTACAAGGTATAACAGTAACGGATGTAAATATAGACTTTCTCCACAACAGAGCCACACCACCGTAAGGTCTACCCCTCAAAACTCCTGCCGACGTATCAACCGAAGATTTCCCACAATAATCAAAATTTACATCCAAGCTACCAAGTAAACAAACGTCATGTGGCAACAACCAAGTTTCTTGTAAAGCAATGACATCCATAGTTTTACACAAATTTTGTATACATACAGTCGACCTCTTAAGGGACTTACAATTAAAACTCACAAAGTTAGCAACATAATTACAATGAGACCTATCCATTAACAATGTTTATGTATATCACTCGGTCGCAGATCACTCTGCCTTCTCTCCGATACGTCACTATAATAAACAAACCTACGGAATGATACACCCGCAGGCCATAAGTTTTCATCCATAAAAACATTCAAGCTCCGTTTCGGTATCAAAAACCTATATGCCGCATAGCCTTTGCTCCTTTTCATATCCATTTTATTCAACGAGACTTCAACATTTGTCTTATTTTTAATATACGAAACAATATCCTTGGTCTCTGTTGCACTGTCAACATTATAAATATAAAAAGGAACACAGACATCCGCTGCCTTAAACGAACACTGAGGCGAGGTTTCTGCCTTGCCCTTTAAACCAACAAAACGATTTTTCAACCTTTTACGTTGCACTTTGACCCAACCGTCATTTGGCGTCTCCTTTTTCCAGTCACCGTCTTGTTTTAAAACATCTGATATTAATTGTTTACGCTGATCACCGCCACCGCCCGCGGTCGATGCCCTTGAGCACTCAACACGGGCCGTGTGCGCCGACGACTCGACGTTAGGTTCCGCAGTGACGATATGGAGTCTCCAGCTGTGGAGCGACTGCCTATCTGACCTCCACATCCCAGTAACTGGGTAATACGATACCACTTGGTAAGAGACTGGCTTTCAGATTTTCGGGTTTCTGACGACTTGTAACGACTGTCAACAAGAAGAAGATGCACAAATGACAGCCGAGACCAACGACGTTACGTGCTTTCCGAGGCACGCAGCAGTCTCAGTAAGTAAAGATTGTCACCCATCCACGGCCAACCCCTGCAAGCGTAGCTTAACCTGATGGATCGACCTATGCTGCTGTTATTACTTAACCACATGCTCGAGAAGTATAAATCCGTTTTTTTAATGAAAGAGTTCATCCAATGATTTCAGTGAATGAGTCGAAGGCCAGAATCAACGAAGCCAACAAAGTCTACACGGCTTAGAAAATTGGTTCGCGCAACTTGGGCCAGCACAAAAGTGGCCTCGTCAAGCGGAGTTGGACTGAATGCAGGTCACCAGCACGCATTGTCTTAGCTAATCTATTGTACGCTTTCCATTATGTGTGTACGCCATGTACACGCTGTATCCTCCAACTTGCGCCATCAAGTCGAGTAGCCTCTAGAGGAGGTAGACTGAATGCAGGCCAACACGCTCACAGACACTGTCCTGGCTAATTTATTGTGCAAATAGCGTTACTATGTAAGGCCTGAAGTTTTAAACTAAGTTGACGACACGTTTGGCGCAGCGGTTGAGCGATTGACTGCTGCGCAGCATGTCGCGGGTTCGATTCCCGCACGGAACAAATATTTGTACGACCTGCAAGTATTTGTTCCGAGTCTGGGTGTTTTTCTATGTATAATATGTATGTATTTACAAAAAAAATGTATATAAGTAGTTTATCAGCCATCTCGTTACTATAACACAAGCATTAGGTTGCTTAGCATGGGACTATATGGCGTTGTGTGAAATGTCCAAGGATATTATATTATTATTATATTATATTAAAAAAAAAAAATATATAATTATTCAAGTTATCTAGGATTTGAACTTGCGTCTCTTTTGCTGGGGCACCTATTTTTGATGAAGCTGTATGTACAATGTATACACACCCCCTTACTAATAACTGATTTCTCTCTTTCATTCGTCATTTGAAAGAAGAAGTCAAAGTCAAAGTCAAATACGTACCGTATTTTACAACTACGGACCTGAAATAGAGTGGCCTCGTCAAGTGTAAATGCAGTACAGCTCGCTTGCATATATCGTCCTAACCAAAGTATTTTCACACGCTGCTAGTCAAAACTTGCACGTAGAGTCGAGTAGCTCTGTCAAGTTGTTCTGAAAACAGGCCAACTCACTCGCACACATTGTCCAGGCTAATTTATTGTACAACGTTCCCTGTAAATTTATGTAGCGCTGTAGTTTACAACTTGGGCCACGGAGTCAAGTGGCCTCGTCAAGTTGAGTGGTGGACTGAATACAGGCCAACTCGCTCGCATACAATGTCCTAGCTAATTTATATTATGTTCTATTCATCTTGGCGGGCTGAGGATGTACTAAACAACATTAAAATTTCGCAACTGGTGCATTTGAAAACTGACGAAGAAATCTCGAAAGAAATATGCAAGATATACAAATATCTGATGCAGCGACATTCCACTTTAAAAAGCCCGATAATGACGATTCATTGTTTACTTTCGTAAGGGTACTCACAGATTACTCTTTATAATTCCAAGACGCGCGTTCACACTCGCGCGAACCTATCGCGCATTCATCATGGCTAGAATATTAACGTCTCGACTACCTACAAAAGGTAACTTTATAGATATATTACGCAAGTAAACAAGACTAGTGCATTAACATGTGGGACATGTAGCCATTATCCTTAAGTCAACAGGCATTTTGGACATGAGACGTCGATAGGCGTGATACAACAACTGCTTATTAATAGATAAGGTGTTAGTTCTTACCTCTACAGACAATTTGGACATGTCAACAGGCGTGATCCGCTTGAGCGCTGACAGCCGCTGCAAGCGCTGCCGCGCCTGTTCCTCGACGGCGATGAGGAACGCATCCTGGATTATGTTGTGACCGATGTCTGATACTGTGGACAAAAAAAAATCGTTTAACGTGTGTATATGTGGAAAAAATCCGTATTACTCGAAGGCAGCCAGTGGAATGTATTGTTAACACTAGTTTTTAATGTTATTTAGTAACAAAAGCCAATGTTATATCGTCCCATAAGTCAGCCATCTTTCGCCGCGCGTTCTAAAGCACGTGCCTTAGAACGCGCGGCGAAAGATAGCCGTAAGTGTATATGCACCCTTAAACGCGTTGAATTGGCTAATGCAGCCGCACAACGCCCGATAGATTGGATTAAGAGCTTACCTACTTCATTAAGTCGCTTTAAAGTAATCCTTAACATTAAATACATTGTTCTGCTATGACAAACAGACAAAAGGACAACTCAAATAACGCTCAATCTAATTGAGTTGATTTATTAACAGAGACCTACCTACGGATTTTCAACCTTAAATTAATTTGATTTTTCGTTCCATGAAGTTTGTATCACTGTCATAAAATAGAAAAATGTTCATAAAAAATAAATTCAATTCAGGTAAAACACATAATTTTAATATTACTTACATGAAATTTAAAATAAAGTATCAAATTATGCTACATATTTCCATGATCGAAGGAAAACTACACTGAACTACTTACCAACTGAAAATTGACTACAAAGCCTAAGTGTGTATAAAAAATACACTCTCTCTATGCAAGTTTCGTAAATGTTTCATTGCAGGCGGTATCTTGGTAGGATATATATTTTTCAGATGGGACTACTATGGGATTTTCCAACCCCAAGTGCCTTAACCGTAAAACATCCACAAAAGTCTTGATAAACTTATTTGGGAAAAGGCAGATCGAATTAGTGGATTTGATCCGTCCGAGTCGTTTGGATCGGCCAAACGACAAATAAGTTGGAGTCGGCTTCCAGTCTAACCGAATGGAGCATCTGACCTCCACATGCAGTTACTACAGTAACCACGAAAAACCTTTGTAAGACAGGTTATCAGTCTTAGGCTTCCGAACATACGGCTTAACGTGCTTTCCGAGGCTCACGAGTGAGGATCGTCACCCATCCACAAACCGACCATGGCAAGCGTAGCTTAACCTTCGATGGTTCCGTGCGGCGGTTATCCTTGTAGTATCAAGCGGCAATTTCGTTAAAATACTCCCGCGACACGTGCAGAGATCGATTGAAACAATTCGTGTGCCGATGCGATGGTGCAATTAATGTTCGGTCCGCAATCGAGGGCCTCAGAGATGAGTCAGCCATTGTGACTGTGAATATATTAAAGAGTAGGACTGTAGGACTGGAGTCAGTACTTTGAATGTTAATGTTAGGACTGGGATGTTAAGCGGGATTGTCCGAAAGGGTTACCGCTACCCCGGAACATAAAGGGCTACGGAAGGAACATGGATGGGTTTTAGTCAGTAAGAGTCTGACACTCCCTTCCGCTCCACCCAGAGCGGGAGCAGTCATTGGATGATTTCCCAGCCTTAAAAAAAAAAAAAAAAAAGGTCTGGGATGTACATAAAGCGTTGCAGTGATATACCTCGGTTATGTAATTGTAGAACCTAGGTATAACCTATTGTAGCTTATGGATTTTGCAATGCAGGTACGAAAGTATTAGCTAGTAAAATGTAAGATCGGATCTTCGATAAAAGATAAGAATATTACTAAAAACACAGATACCTATGTCACGGTTTCCAAAGAAGGAAAGAAGACAGAATTACAGAATAACATTTTAAAAATACAGGCGGAATGAATCAATACCGTATTTGTAACAAAAGTATGGGAAAATCATTTCTGTGTTAACGCAAGCACAAGGCGTGATACGGTAGGTACACCGATGTATAAACAATTAAGACCCTAATTAGGTTCGTACATTTAAAAACCTTAGAAGTGCACAAAAAACCTTTGGCACTGACCCCACACATCATTTTGAAATGTAGCTATAGTAGGTAATTAAAGATTAAAATGTGATTTTGTGTTTTTCTTCTATTCTTGAAAATTATATTGGTTTTTCGAAATAATATAATGAATATGCGATCAAAAAACATTCGATATTTTGAACACTCGGTGTATTGAGTGTGCGACGCATTGAATGTTCGATTTAATAACCTTTCGATATTCTGAACGTTCGAGTATTTAGCCGTTCGAGTATTCAGACGTTCGATTTATAGTGGTCGATCAATTGAATTTGGCATAGTACACCCAGCGTCCCTGATATTGCCATGAGGAAAACAACACCAAATATTGCCACAATTTTCCACTTCCAAGTCAACACAAAATGTTTGTTTTCCCTTATGAAATAAAATAAAATAAAAACACTTTACCACAAGCTTTCGAAACAAACTTCGTAAAACATTGCTAAACTGACGCAAAAGTCGCTAATAATTTCCCCAAAAAAACATACTTTCTGTTACCACCCCGGATGGAGTGTAACCCTGCATGATGTACCGCACCCCAGAGGTAGCTACTTTATTTACTATGCCTGAAAGTACGCTGTAAGGGGACGCCCATAAAAATGAAAAATGTGCCCTCCCATAGCACTTTGGCAGCAGAGCGCGAAAATTTTAGAGTTCCTTAGAAAGGTCATTTTGCTATGAAATTCCGGGGTGTGTATTATAAGGTACTGAAAACGTGAATGTGGGCTTTGGGATTTGAATCCGAGATGGAGCAAAAGAATTTCGTAGGTAGGTATGTAGGTACGTACTTCGGGCAACGTAAAGGATTTCTTTAGTAGGCTTTTTATTGTAGCCGGATTCCCCAAATGTTTCTACAGAAGAATCCTCTCAGATTTACCCGTTAAATTGACATTGAACGACGCGCAAAATTAACAGCATTATTATAAGTAACCCTTGATAAGGTTGATCATCACACAGGTAGTTGCAGAGTGTACAGCACTTATAGAATGTCAAAATATTACCTTGGTATCGGCTACATTTATCTATTTATCTACAGTACCTTCATCATAGTAACCTTTTTGCTGATGTTCTTCAAATAGGTCAGATGCGTAGTACTCGCAACCAGCGCGCGTGTATGACCAGAGTGAATCTCTCGCTGATCGTGGCGCGTGTGTTGGATCATTTAGCTGCCTTCAAAATGTTGAGCTGAATGGTGCTAATCCGCGCGTCATGTTCGTGAACGGGCGGCATCAGTAGGGACTGGTCATCGCTTAGCTGCTATGGCTTATTTTAATTTAGTTTTTGAATGTTTTTACTTTTTATTAAGGAAGCACATAATGTTCTACATAGTTCTCACATGTATGTATAGTAACAACAAGAATGATGTAACCATGTTTTGTTTAAAAGAGTGTGCGTGGAGTTTCGTGCCCGTTCTTCTCCATAGGTACCTACTGCTTTGGAATGGGCCACTAGTTTCATCTTTCTGTCTGATCGACCCATTGACAATTTAAAAGTGCCTGTAGTTTAAGTCCCTAGTGCGAGTTTGTTTTACGTCAACGTGATCAACCTAACCAATCAGAAAACCAAACGTGGTTAACCTTTTGATCGCGTTAACGTAACAACTACGAAGTAAAAGGAGTATGTGAGGTTTTTTACTTTCTACCTACCCAATTGGAAAGAAGGAATGAGTTTATATTCAATTGGGAATATTTGACAGTACGGTATAGCTTGATATGCTGGCGTCTGTACATTCTACATTCTTAAATGTTCACACAGCAAAACGTACGCGTAATTATCGTAAGCTAATCTTCCAAACAGACATCGTGCTACAATATTATCAAATACTGTTCCTTGTTACCGTTGTTCGTGTGTGTGAAACGTTGCTGAGTGCCATTTACCACCATTTACTAGGAAGTGTTTAGATCTTTGTGTTTTATTTCAAATTGATAGGTAGGTAAACGTTCAGCTCTGATTATGAGACTTATATAAAACTGTATTACTGCAAGCATTGTACCAAAAATATAAATCAATCTGCCTAGCCTTTTCCCAATTTCAGCAGTTTCAGCAGCAGCCGAATAAAAATAATAAATTTATTAATTGATATAAGTAATTAAAATTACAATAATGAATTCCCTAACACCTACGCCAGTAAAAACTGTGTTGCAGGTGTTAGTATCTTCCCCTTAATAAAGTGACAATATTTTATGTCTGACAGAATTAATTTAACAATAGAGAGTGAAAAATACCAGTATTTTACATGGATCGACTACCTACCGGACCACCACAACCCAGTTACTGGGTAACACGATACCAAGAACTGGTTGTAAGAGTATTTTTTTGTAGTAAGAAAACAACGGTTTGATCTGTTCACCGAGGTAGGGATGGGTCTTGATTATTTAATGTATGGTACGAACGCAACGTGACAAGCGTAGCTTTACTTTTGATCGACCTATGCCGCTGTTATTATTAGGCCAAGAGCCTGTAGGTACCTGATAAAATAAACTTGTAATAAGAAAGTCCCTTATTCACTTAGTTCATACAATAAGTCGGTGTACAACTGACACGATGTCTTTAATTGATGACGATGCAAAGCAGTGCTTCGCAATCATTGTAACTGTTTTTGTGGTGTTGATCAATCATATCGTGTCCAACAATATAACACTTATTTTAAAATTCACCAGTACCGTTCGAATGTAATTTAAAAACATTCTCAAAAGAATCGTATATATGAATATTTATTGGCAAAAACATACCCTAAGTTATTGCCTCAAAATCATCCTTATTCGATAGCTAAACAATTGACTATTTGAAACGGCCAAAAATAAAATATAAAAATCACATAGAAAAAAGACCGCTTGTTTCAAAAACTTCGATCACCGTACAGAAATTGAATATTATGCGTGGATATAATTGCAAATTGCATTTAATGCTAATAAGTATTCCATTTGATTCGAAAAATCTATGACGTCACATTGTTATATTTCATACAAATCACGAACAAATTCCGCGTTTTGACTGTTCATAAAAAGTAACGTTTTTGATTATCCTTTCAAATACCCAGTTTTTCCACAAGCCCTAGCCTTGTTAGAGCCTGGCACTTCAAAATGGCAATCAGCGGCTTTGACCACAGATAGCCCCACTTTGTCCTTGTATAAAAACTAGACCTCGAGTCTCAGACCCTAGACCATAGACACAAGTACACGTAATAAGTACCGTTCTATCCGTTTGCACTGGAATGTATATTAAAAACTGGTTCCGTACTTAACAGAGTACTAACTGACCAACTTGTTGGACCACACAATCGATTTCGAACTCTATATATCTTGGTCTAAGTTTTATTCTTTCGTGCCAAAAGCAGTAGTCGCTTTCTGATGTCAAAGATAGGTGATACATCATCATTAGTGATGTTTTAAGGAAATCTGATGGTTACACAGTTGTATTTAAGGGTTATAGTTGTTTGGTGGGGTACGTATAATATGTATAACATGGGATCGAGTTTTTTCATTGTTTCAATAAATATACATAGATCTATCTTAAAGGATGTTTTCCGTTGACGAAGGTCTGTGAATTTAGGCATTATGCTTTTCATTTGAGGCCAAAAGTCCTCCTCATTCCACTGCTGCGCAAAGGCCTCAGACTTTCCAGCTGTTTTGGCCAAGAGTAACTCACAAACTCTAAAGATTTGACCTGCTATTCAGAACAACAGTTCGATACACTTCCGTGCCAAATCGAACATCAATATATGTTAACCAAAGCAACTGAAACACAAATCTGAAACCCGAAAATTTTGTCAATTTAGATCGTATAGACGACCGGCATCCTTCTGACAGCGACTTGCTGGTGGTGGAAGGCCAAGGAGTAATTGAAATTTCGTGGGAGCATTGTACTCATCGTTAAGAACAACTTTCACTATGGATGAACCCTGAAATCGCGAAAAAAAATGAGATGTTCCATACATTTACGCAAACGTAACTCAATAAAACTCAATAAAATAAACCTTATATATTATGTTAAAGTACTTAAAGGAAAGAAAAAGGTAAGACTTCATTGGGTGTCAAAGAAATCATGAATGAATGATTAGTTGACCTAAAAATTGACCAGCCTGGTCACGTGTAGAGTCGATCAACCACTTGGGGATGCTACCGAAAAGCGAGTAGAAAAACGAAAGGCTTTGAAACCGAATGTCAACTGTTTTGGTTTATTGACCAAAAAAACAAAAACCAATCAAATAAATAAAAAAATGAGAAAAACATAATCCATGTGTATCCACTATTCGATAAGAATCTCGCATCTAAAGAATTCCGTATCACACATTCGATTTCAATTTGCATTCGGCATTTATAATGTAAATAACGAGAGGAATCCTACAGCCATAGATGTTACATAATAAAATACTAGTTATGTTGATTGAAATAATTTAAACATTATATTAACATAATCATTTCATAATAATGGAATTCGCTACACACTGGACACCTCTGTATTCAAATTAAGGCAGAGCAAAAAGCTGTAAATGGTTTTCTCTGCTTTAGCTAAAAGTCAACTTGTAAAAGTTTTGCAGAGATCTGTGTCATTGAGAGATTAAAGAATGGCTAAGCACTTAATATAACATTACGCCTTGTTTTCCCGAAGAATGGCACAGGTTACCTACAATACTTCGAAAAGCCATGAACGATCTAGAGTATACATGGTTTTCGTTAAACCATCCATTCTCCTGCTCTTATCCCAATTTATTTGGGGTCGGCGCAACATGTCTTTTTCTTCCATACTTCTCTATTAGTCGTCATCTCGGATGTCACTCCCTTTCTAGCCATATCATCTTTCACTCAATCCATACATCGTTTCTTTGGTCTCCCTCTACTTGTATAGCCATCCACATTCATTCATCTCACAACTTTCCTGACAACATTTTCCTGATTTCTTCGCATAACATGCCCGTACCATGACAACCGACATCTTTTCAGTCACCGGTGTCATTTTCAGACTTCCTCCTATATACTCATTCCGCATTCTATCCATTCGCGTAACACCACACATCCATCTTAGCATTCTCATCTCAGCTGCATGCAATTGTCTTTCATTCATTCCTTTTGTGGCCGAACACTCTGATCCATCTTCTTCTTCGTTAAACCATGGACATATGACCCTCTAAGGGAGTGCAGTACCAACGTACTATCAAAATTATCAAAATTTTGCAACGGCACCAACTCAAAAATATAAAAAAATAACAGCTGACCCCTAAGTACATTTTGATCGTGAATGTCACTTTTTGGGGAACAACCAAATTTTATCATATATCACGTTGGGTCCTATAGCAAAAGTTCTTCGTAAAGTAGAAAACTGGGTCTTGGTAGAAGCCAGTCAGCCAGAACATCAACCAAAACTGTATTATATACTAAGTGTATATAGAAACGGTATATGGAGATCTAGGTGCTTCACGCGCGTCATTCTACCGCGATAAAAAGTATCCTATGTATCTAGGTCATAAAGTACCTCTGCGCTAAGTTTCATCCAGATCCGTTCTGCTGTTTGAGCGTGAAGGACAGACAAACATACAAACTCATACACACACTCACTGACAAACTTTCGCCTTTTTAATGTTAGTGTGATATATAGTGTGATTGGAGAGCCAACTTCAGCAATCGACAGTAAACATTCAAAGGGCCTTGGGCACGCCACCTTAGTGTAGTAAATAGATAATTAATGGCTGCATATCTGAATTTAAAAAAACATCTGAACATCGATAGAAGACGGGGTAAAACTCTTTGTGAAAGGACTCGCGTATGGGGAGTATTACCAACCTATTTTGTCAAGCTGTTTACCGAAGTTTTTTTTTCATAACATAGGTACGACATTCGGTCACGTTAAGATAATTTTAAACATCAGTCAGTGGTCATAAATAGCTGACCCCGTCTCTTATACAGATACTATCTCTGCATGCATTAAAAACAAAGTGAAGTGCCGACTAGCGATCATCCAGATAGAGAGACATTTGCCGACGTCAGTTACCGAGGCGTTTACCTTCTTCTGCACACGATCCGGCACAAAATACAAAATCTTCTTCTTTCGTGAGGTTAGTGACTGACCTGGTGTCAGAGTTTTTATGCATGCCTCTGACCTAGCTTAACATGCTGATGAGAAATATTTCTCAAACATGCTGGTTTCCTCACACAAAAAAGGTATAAAAGGTGGAACGATGACCTGGTAAAAACCACAGGACTCCACTGGAAGCGACAAGAACCGGTCGATGTGTCGACGCTTGGAGGAGGCCTATGTCCAGCAGCTATGGACGTCATCTGCTTAAATGATGATGATGAATGATACGATAATGTGAACCATTTCGTAGTGAAAAGTTTAGGCGTTCAGCAAGGGTGGTAGAAGGGCTGACTACCAAGGATGTCCGAGTCATAAAAACTATTGACTTATCCACAAATTTTGAAGCTCTTATATTAGATATGAGAGCTTCAAAATTACCGTAATCTACGTGGACGGGTGACACAGGGACATCCTTTTTGTTCCTAGACTCTGTCTATCTCTTTACATTAAAATAAGGCCACGGTTCAAGCCTTAGAAAATGGTAAAAAGTGAAATACAAAAGTGGTCGATCTTTTTATTACCTACAATGATTTTTAACCTTAAAAACTCACCCCATCATTTTCCCGACCTCAGATCGCCCGTAAATTATTTTTCCTTCCATTTTTGTTATATTCTCTTCCTTTTCCAATGGGTTTCTTCCTACTATAATTTTTTTTTTGGGTCTTTATGCTAAAGTTTCAACAGAGAATTTTTGTATAAAGGAAAAACTAATCAACCTGTAACTCAACCCCTGTAAGGTCTTTAGGACTTCTAATCTTATGAAATTATAAGGCTCTATCCAGTCTTACAAATAAATCAATTACATCTCTAGCGACATTAGTTCATTCGCTAAGTGTCTAAGGGCTAAGTACAAACAAAACTTTTCTTTTTGAACTAATAAAATGGTCCTTATGGAATCCAGAAAGTTCTCATTACTATCGCATATAAGGTTACCAACTCTAAGTTGGGAAGTATAGTCATTACGATAGCTGATAAATCTGCTGTTTGACATTTTGATGTCGGAAAACACAGCGGAACTCCATTGGGAATAAAAGGGCTCGTCAGTTGTCGCAGATAATCTGGAAGTTGTGGTAAGAAATACCTCTGCTTTGTTCTTTTGAAGTTATTATTTCGGCGGTAAAATACGAGAATATCTTCTTTAACAGCGACGGTAAACGCGGTGCTCATTCCTTGTTTACCGGTTGGAAAAGGTTTATTTTAGGAATAATATAACTACTTCATCCCAGCAAAGGATTACTTTTAATCTTTTTAAAGTATTAAAAAACACAATTTCCAACGCAATCATGATAATAAGTACCACGAAATTACACTTCAGTATCAGGAAACTATTCTTAAAAATGAAATACTGATAGAAGATCCCAAGATTATTAAGATCTGTGATAGCGAAGTAGATTTACAAGGAAAGTTATTTAAAATCAGATATGAAGAAGTCTTGCGTGCATAGGCAGATACAAATCTAAACTTCTAATAAAAACCTCTACTTAGAATAGTTAGAAACGTGATAATATCAATAATTTATTTTAAATGCACAGCTATACGAGTATACGTGCATTTATTAGGTAACACCGACGCACATTGTTGAGTCACCTCCGTGTGGCAAGACTGCGGATAGTCGCGGTCTGACACGATTTGTCGCAACGCACAATGGTCTGACAATCTCAATCTTCACATTTTGATTGAAGGATTAAGAGACCGGTAAGACTCGTTTGATGCCTACAACTTTAAAGGAGAATGTATTTTGATACATGGATTTATGTCATTTGATAGAATGGATTCTGGACTAATATGTGTATCTAATTCAAATCAAACATAAACTTAAGTTGTTGGAGGCAATCACCAGGGTGGTTGGAAATGGTTCGATACAGCAGAACAGAAAGATTTTACAAAAGAATGTGTAACACATGATATCAATGACGATAGTCATGGCGAATACAAAAACTTTTTTACAAAAAAAGCTACTTTTTTTATTATTCTCTTTTGAGTTATGGTACCTAACCACCTAGCTAGCACACATTCCCGACATCAATTGGTATCCACTACTAAATTTGCTTAGTAAACAACAGTGACCTGAAGTACTAAAACATCATCATGATAAAAAGAGTGGATTAAATACGTACTATCAAAGGTAACTATAACTATTCAAGCAAATTTAACCATAATATTTATATGGGGCCACTTCTGAAGTATGGCCAACTAAGCAAAAGAAAACAAAAGAATCATCAAAATGAATTAATAATTGGCGAAGAAATCGCGTAACAAACATAAGAAAAGAAACAGTCGAATTGAGACCACCGCACTTTTTTTGAAGTCTGTTAAAAAGTCAAATTGTAATCAGAAACAATAGCAACGACAATAGCGCCCTATTTTTATAAAAATACTGCAATAAAGAAGAATTTGTTGCTAACTTCCGTAAAAACTACATAATTGGTTCATCATTGATTAACTCTAGCAATTAATTGGTAATTCCAATTACAGGCTGATCGGTTGTGAAGCAATATACGATACCTATTGGATATTAGCCACGATTTATCATAGCTATCGCAGAAATTCTTATTAGAAACCAAGCGCAGGAGTCAATTAGGCCCTGTGGTGTAACGAATTAATTATACCGAAGGCAGAAATCTATAATCATAAGCACACTGTCGCTTAAATGTGCGTTGGAAAAATACGTTGCCGGGTTTGGAAGAACTGCCTGGTCAATGATGCTGAACAAATAGACCGCAGTTTCTAAGATACAGCCTCCGGACAGAAAAAAAAATACACTAAAGACATTGTATTTAATAATGCGTTTAGGGTGCTGTTGGGCTGCTGCGATTTAGTAGTGCATCAGGGATGTTTGCTGAACATCGCCTAGACTGCTTTTATGGTACGATGCGTAAAAGATGCGCATCCCTGGTGCGTAGAGTACGTGGCAGCGCCAACAGCATCCTTAGCATGATTGCTAGTCGGCTGGACTGCAGTTGCATCAGTCATTGCTCCGCCATTTGTCATGGAATGGTGAAGTAGTGATTGGTGAGTTTACTGTCTATGTATGAACATATGTTTTGCTTGTGGGTAGTTTTTAAGGATTACTAACATTAGTCTATAAGAACATTGTTACTAACAAACACCACACCATAGTCTGAAATAATGGAGTTAATTATTATTACAAAAGCAGTTTTGGTGCCATTGGTACTCTTCAGGTTTGAAACTCCCTAAAAAAAGAACAATTACACCCACCCAAACTTTTTGTTAGACAATGATCCACCCACACGTGGCAAATAGAGCGGCAAACTAATCGTCAGCCATCGTGACGTAACGGCAGTGATGCCGGTGTTCAGAACCGCACATTTGCACACGCATGAAATACAGAACTGCGCACAACAGAACAGAAGTTTAAATTTAAAATTGGAAGCTCTGTTATAAGTTGTATGTAGTACAAGTAGTGCGTAGACGCAATAATAATGAAAACCAAATTACATTTTAATCATCTGCCTAGCCTTTTCCCAACTATGTTGGGGTCAACTATCTGTCTTTCAGCCGGATGCAGCTGAATACCAGTATTTTACAAGGAGCGACTGCCTATCTGACCTCCACAACCAGTTACTGGGCAATACGATATAACGATAACCCTTGGTAAGACTGGCTGTCAGATTTTCGGGTTTCGGACGACACGTAACGATTGTCAAAGATGTGACAGCTGCACAAGTGACAGCCGGAACCAACGGCTTAACGTGCTTTCCGAGGCACGGAGGAGCCATTCATATTTAATAATAAATAATTAAAATACAACAATGAGGCTATGAGATACGGCGATACTCAGCAGTAGGTGGAAAAAGACTGTCTATAATAAGACAAGCCATTTTTATTAAATAATAAAATCCTTTTATTATTCTTAATGTAAGAGTAAATGTTTTTCAGTTATTATCCTAAGTGAGTCTTCTGCACCTCTCTTTATCACTCAACCCAGCGCTGAACTATTGTCACTACAAAGATTCGCAACCGTTATTCGAGCCGGCATTGTTCTCAAGACTATATGTTTAAATAACACGCAATGTAAATCTTTATGTTCTTATATTTACGGAGCAAGTAAGAAGGATTATAATATAATGGCGTCTACTGATAAGTTATTTAATGTGTTTTGCGGGATTGTCCGAAAGGGTTACCGCTACCCCGGAACATAAAGGGCTAAGGAAGGAACATGGATGGGTTTTAGTCAGTAAGAGTCTGACACTCCCTTCCGCTCCACCCAGAGCTGGAGGGGTCATTCGAGGGTTTCCCACCCTCAAGGAAGCCTGTGCTGTCACAAATATTTTCATTGCAGATGGGCTACAGATCTACTTCTCTAACCTAATCAGTTATAGTTTTCTTACTATTAGGAAAAAAATAAAATAAGCAGCGAAAGCCTAGTGGTGTGACCGGCGGACTGCCAAGTCATAGGTCTCGAGTTCGAACCCAAGGCACGCACCTCTGATTTTTCGGATTCATGTGCGTATTGTAAAATTATCAATTGCTTAAAACCGGTGAAGGAAAACATCGTGAGGAAACCGGCATGCCCGAGAGATATTTCTCAACAGCATGTGATGCTAAGTCAGAGGCCCATGGGCAGCATTAAAACTCTGACACCAGGTTAGTCACTAACCACACGAAGAAGAAGAAGATTAGGAAAAATTCTTAGTGTGCAGTTGCTGCTGACTGCCGTTTATCCTATTCATAATCAGCCTATAGTGTCCCACAGCTGGGGCACAAGGCTCCTCTCTTTGAGATGGAGTGGGTGGTAGTCGCAATGCGGGCCCACTGCGGGTTGGTGCATGTCACATGTCTTTGAAGTGTTTGGTTCTAAGACATGCCACTTTCCTCACGATGTTTTCCTTCACCGTTTTTAGAGCAGTAGTGATGAAATTATTTACACAAAGTAAAGCACCTGCCTTTTTTTTTTTTTAAGGCTGGGCAATCATCCAATGACTGCTCCCGCTCTGGGTGGAGCGGAAGGGAGTGTCAGACTCTTACTGACTAAAACCCATCCATGTTCCTTTCGTAGCCCTTTATGTTCCGGGATAGCGGTAACCCTTTCGGACAATCCCGCTTACCCGGCAGGCTTGGCCCTGAGGGGCCCCTTCATATGCTGACATCTCTTTGAGGCGCGCGTGGAACATATACGCGCCGTACGGCACGGGTCTGGTGCTGATCGGACGGTGAGTCACCCATTACTCACCGTCCGCAGGCCTGCGCCTACGGTGGCCGGGAGTCGTCACGTGGCTCCCGACGCGGCGTCTCCTGCGACGGCTGGGACGGGAGGACCTTTCTCTCTCCCATCCCGCCACCTCCTTCGCGAGCATAACTTTTTCGCAGAAGGAGGTGACTGCCTCCCACTCCCTCTCGCCCCGGACCATGGCTTGCACCAGGGCCGGGCGCGAGAGGTCACCGCCGCCGCTCGCCTCTACTAGGACACGGCGGTGCTCCGCCTGCTTTGGGTTTATAACCCATGACCTGCAACTCGTGTTGTCCGATGTGTGTTCTGCAAGTCGTGGCAGTTACCACTGGGACACCACTGCTCCCCATATCCTCTATCCTTATCAGCTTATCCCCATTACTTAATAATAATTTACAGGTTTTCCCCATTTTTTAATTATTAACCTTTTGAACGCCAGAGCATAAAGGCACGCGAGTGCCCTCCACACCAAGCTACAAAATTTCTTCTTGTTATCATGAATTTCCTAATACCATGGTGTCTTTTAATTTATTTCATGTCATAAAATACGTACGAGAGCTTAATTTTTTAAATATCTATATTTTCACACACAAAAGTAATGATTTCATTGTTTCATTATTTCGTGTTATAGTGTACCCGAATTGTCACATATTTGTGTCGTAGGCGTAGAGAGCATGCACTTGCTTGTCACGTATATGGGACAATGGTTTTCAAAAGTTTAAGAATGAATATCAACTCTTCTCTTTCAACTTCAACAAACAACGTCTCTAGCTTAACAAGAAAGCTAAACAAACAAACTAACGGACACACATTCACATTTCCAACATAAGCAAGGGATAAGCATCGTCATAAACTTCACGAACCCAATTTCCCTAATTCCTAAATCTCGAAAATACCTGCAGAACTCATCTTAAATCATCATGGCATTAGTAACGGCCCTCGCTCACATACTCAGTCGGAAAGGGCCGTGTTTTGAGCACATCTTAAGCCAACGAAGTCTCGTAATGGCAGAAAATAATACTGCCTCGTAAAGTCTGAAGCCTTCCAAGAAAATATAGCTAGAAGACGAGAAAATAATTTCAGGATAATGTCTCACTATTCTGCCTAGGCTTTGCGTCGCTTAAAATAATAACTTGACCTAGTTTTTATGCCCAACCATGGATCGCTATTTTTATTTATCTAGAGGTTCATCGCAACCTCATCTATTCGCTCGAATATTTTGAGGAGCTTGCTATATACGAATATTTTGAGAAGCTCGCGGCTAAGTACTAACAGCCGCACAGGTCGATCCATCAGGTTAAGCTACGCTTGCCGGGGTTGGCCGCGGATGGGTGACCATCTTTACATACCGAGACTTCTCCGTGCCTCGGAATGCACGTTAAGCCGTTGGTCCCGGCTGTCATTTGAGCATCTTTGACAGTCGTTATGGGTCGTCAGAAGCCCGACAAAAGCCCGAAATCTGACAGTCAGTCTTACCAAGGGGTAACATATTGCCCAGTTGCTGGGTTGTGAAGGTCAGATAGGCAGTCGCTCCATGTAAAATACTGGTATTCAGCTGCATCCGGATAGACTGGAAGCCAACTCAAACATAGTTGGGGAAAAGGCTAGGCAGATGATTTTGAGAAGCTTGCTCAGTCAAGAAAACCGCAAATCCTAATTCACACATTCCAATAAATCATTATCTCTTGCTTCTAATCATTAGAAAACATTAAAAAAATACGATAATAATAATTATTGCTATAAAGTATGTTGTGAGAATAATTAGCGCCAGCGATTACTACACAGGTATGCGAACTATTGCATCAAAGCTGATACATCAGATACCTAATCCACTATGATGACTAATTATCGGGTCTGTGATGTTTATCCGCATGTTACGTAATATTTAAAGTACCTATCGATGAACTCGTGGCTGAGTGGTAACATATTGGTAACAACCGCATGAGTCGATCAGGTTAAGCTACGTTTGCCGGGGTTGGTTCTTGGATGAGTAAACTTTACATACCGAGACTACTCCGTGAATCGGAAAGCACGTTGAGCCGTTGGTTTCTGACAGTCGTTGCGGGTCGTCAGAAGCCCGAACAGCCAGCCTTACCAAGGGGTATCGTGGTAAAGGGTTGTGGAGGTCAGATAGGTAAGGTCTTCTTCTCCACACGAGACTACCTTTTGGAAGGGGCACTAGAATCAATTCTATTTCTTGTTTTTGACGTTGTAAAGTGCCTTTCTTGTGCCTATTTGAAATGAATGGTTTGACTGACTTTGCAATAAAATATTTAGCTGCCCGGTTAGACTAGCAGTTGACTCGAACATGTTTGGTAGAAGGCGAGACGGAATGAATTTAGAATTTAAAGTAAGTACCTATCTGAGTTTCCACATAATATGTCATATTCACAAACAGCTGAATCAGCCTGATAGGATATTTGTGGTAAGTAGCTGTAGACCGACAATACCAAAGGGATTGTGAATAATGCTTTATTAACTATACTTAAAAGTTGACCTAAATATAGAACCCATCAAAAACCCATCTTTTAATTTGAATGTATGTCTTTTGATGTCAGCACTCATTGTGTCGCCCTAATAATGTAAAGAGTACGGATTCGCATGTCACTTACATATATCTACGAGTATTTAGACGTAACCGATAGCCTATTGAAAACTGACTGGTTTTTGTTTTACATTAACTAAGGCAGTCAATCATATGTTAAATAACATGCATGATAAGAAGAAACCAGCATGTCTGAGAGATATTTCTCAACAGTATGTGAAGCTAGGTCAGCATAAAACCTCTGACACCAGGTTAGTTACTGACCACATGAAAACAGAGGAATAGAAGTCGTGCACGTTACTGTTTCTAAACAATTCATCCAATCCACAGGCAAGCCCGGTTAAACAGTAGACAATCCTATGGTTGAACTGCGAGATGCAATTAAAAAAAAAAAAGCCGATAAAATTCTTATGCAGAAGATGAAACAAAACACATGCAGTCCCAAAAATGCAATAATGATAATGATAGAAATAATAATTATAATAAACGACGGAATGAAGGTCATCATTGCAGTGGCTGTTATAAATGATAAAAATAAACTATTCATACTATTCCTCACGACATTGCAAGCGGCTTATGACGTCATACACACAATTATCACTGCATCAATCAGATCACGTATAGGCACGACTTTTGAGATAATGTTTCCTTATAGGTGAATAAAAGACAATCTTTTGCAACACTTGATCAACATAGAGGACTAGGTAGAGAGGAAGAGTAAAACAACCTGTGAAATTATCAAAGTTTATCATTGTAGAGTATGTGCTGTCAAATAATGAGGATTCTATTTATCATGTTGCACACAAACCTATAATAATGATTTTAATGAAACTTGGAAAGGTCCTGGTTGCCTGATAAATCATGAAGCCATACAAGCCATACAATCGATGTGACAAGGTTTAGTATTTTAAAAATAATGGATACGCTCCACACACAATGATATTCAGAATCATCTGGACTAGTGAGACTGGATTCCAGACCTGGCAGCCGAACGATGTCGGCTAAAGGCTAGTCGGATATATTCATATTCATACAAGTAACACACATAACTATACTACTCGTGACTTGGTCTTGGACAAGGTTAGCCAGTTTTTTGCAAGCCGATTGTTCGGGGGTACGCCATGGAAGATGATATCCTTGGATGAATCTACCGTTCATGTTTTATAGCACTAATTATTCATCTTAAATTGAGATTGAATGCAAAACTTAATTGCACTGACTTAAGTTTATGTTCTTGTTCATATTTATTAGCGACTAGCTTTTGCCATCGGTTTCGCCAGCGTGTACGTAGGAAATATGTTTTTCCAGACTATAATCTATCTTTGTGCCAAGTTTCATCCAGATCTGTTAAGTATTTTTTGAGTTTATTCGTTACAAACATACATACAAATTTTTCCTCTTTGTAATATTAGTATAGATCGAATTTAATTTCACGTGATTGTGGTGAATTTTAGATTAAGGGCGGATTCCATTGGTAAAATTAGCATTTTAGCTTAACACTGACGACGGAATGTCAGTGTTAAGCTAAAATGCTTAAGATATACCACTTGCCCATCCATGACAGTTAAACAGACATAGTTGAATAAAATTGCAGCAAATTAGGCCATTAGCAACGATTTACGGTACGAATAAACATCGTGAGGCAATCTGGACGTGACGGTCCCCAACACGGTGTAGCGAGCTAACTTTGTGAACATCATCATCTTCAATGATTTGTCTTAAAATGCAACAATCATACTGATACTGGAATCAAACTAATTTGAAATGAGTGCACGCCATTTCTTCCAAAAAAAGGTTACCATCAGAAACAGTTAATGCCAATGCAGTGAAGTTAATTGCCAGATAAATTTACCCGAACTTATTTGAAGGTTGAGAACCAGGTTTTCCATCTTCAGGTCATTGCACAAATAGTAAGAAAAGCAATAGCAACTTTAGAAATATTTACAACTAAACCTAACGATAACCCCTGCGGGACTCCACCTAGAACATATCTGAATCGTTTTATTTTCTATTCGTTACATGTGTACGTGGATCGTAAAATATGGAAGTTATAGAATTTAATAAACATAACGCATACATTATGAGCTATGTTACGTATTATGGCCGGAGATATGATAATTTCTAATTTTCACTTAAGTGAAATTCTTGTTTATTTCACGAAAAAAAATATTTATAGTAAACATTATTTAAAAGCGAATATAAATATTATATAACGCCTGTATGTTCCCAGAAATAGGGAGCAGTGTATATGTATCAGTGGTGCGCCCACGGAACAGACGGGGTTGATCCGTGGATGGGTGACCATTTTTACAAATCGAAACTCCTCCGTCCCTCGGAAAGCACGTTAAGCCGTTGGTCCCGGTTGTCATTCGTGGATCTTTGACAGTCGTTAGGGGTAGTCGTTTCAGAAGCCCGAAAGTCTGACAGTCTTAACAAGGAGTATCGTATTACCCAGTTACTGACTGAAACGTGGAGGTCAGAAAGGCAGTAGCTTCATGTAAAATACTGATATTCAGCTGCATCCGATTAGACTGGAAGCCAACACCAACATAGTTGGAAAAAGGCTAGGCAGATTGATTGATTGATAGCGTATAAGAATTATTAAAATGCAATAAGATTAGACATCTAGGCAGTAGTCACGTAAAGTAAGTACAAAATATACACATATTTGAACGCACATACGTAAGGAAGGACGTAACTACTTTTTAATAGCTAAACTATTTCGGAAGGTTCCACGACTTTATCAGTGATGTGCAGTTTTTTAACGACGCAAATGTGGAACGAGGTCATTACCAAATTCTTTAGTCTATGGAACTGCAGAATATGTACCTATGTTTTTTTGCATTTCGAAGCAGGTTTTGTACAAAATGTGTGTATGAAGTGTATCTTAAATAGGAGACGAATACGTATGGTAAGCTTCGACATTGTTGAGGAGATAGTGGAATAAGCCGGTCTCCTAAGATCCTTAAGGAAGGACTCATGGTCGGAAAAAACAATTGAAGAGGGGAGGGCAAGCTATAGTCTTGTTGTAGGGATATAATTCCTAATAGATAGAAGAAGAAAAACTGAATGGCATTGGCTCAGTCAAAGACAGTAAAAACTTAACAGTTCGAAAGATAAATACAAGAACCAATAAGTAGGTATCGATCGTTAATACTTAGTGGGCCAACAACCAGGAAGCAGGGCTTCATTTTACGTAAGATATTTCAAAGATCATATATTATATATACTTTCTGAATTACCGATTGGATCGTGAGGAAACCGGCAGGTCTGTAAGATATTTTCAACAGCATGTGAAGTTAAGGCAGAGGCCCATGGGCAGCATAAAAAGTCTGACACCAGGTTAGTCACTAACAACATGAAAAGGAAGAGAGAAGACCGATTGGATTATAGAATGTGTTTCAAGCAACCAAATGTGTGAATGAACTTATTAAGAGGTTTATTTTGTCAGTCCATGCACATACATATACATCACGAGTGCCAAGAATTGTTTTCGCAAGAATTTGGCAAGATCAACGCCGTTGAGTGGTGACTTAACACCCCACAATGGGTTGGCAACCTGTTGCAAACTTATTGTCCAATGACAAGGGGTAAATAACATGTAATGAACTAATTAATTTCAATATTATTTTGTACTGATCTCGTGAATGTTTATTAGTAGTTTTATTTTTTATTTTGCTAAATGAAACAATATTAATAGAGATATATTCTAAGAGCGTAAAAGACTGAATAGTCTTGTTAAACACAATAATAAATTATTATCTGAAATTCGATGAAAACCTGACACTAGCCAGCTAAGTAAGTAAAAGATTAAACAAATAGAGACCTGGAAGTAGAAACACGGGTCTTATTCCGACAAACACTTAATAAAATAAAAACTACGATATTATAGTCTCAGGTCAGTTAGCTGTTGGCTGCAATACTGGACATTAACCCTGATATCATGATGATACAGACAAAAAAAAGCAAAGAACTACACAGGTATCAAGACCGGATTCGTCAGCGGTTGCGATACAACGCACAGAGACTCTCATTACTTGAATTTTAGAATTTCACTAATGTACCATCTTTGTGGTACAAAAACGTCCAACAATTTGATAACTGTCAGTATCGCACAGAAAACGACCATCGACAACTGCGACGGTCACTCCAGAATCCTGAAGCAAAGGGCAAAAGCCTTACTGCGTCTAAGTTCACTCACCTCTGACAACCTCTTTGGTGATACTGTCACTATTTCAACACTGAGCACTAAGTACACCACATATTGTTGAAGGAAATGTATCGGTTCATAACAGGAGATTGTTATTAAATATTATTTGACGATGTTTTAAGTGAACACTACACGTAAGTCGTGAACGCTAACAAACCTGTTACGTTCTTTCTCACTCTAGGCTGTATGGCGTGTTGCCGCGCGCTGAGTTACGTTTTACCGTAATGTCAGTCAGTGAGTCATTGAGTATCTGGTTTAAAAAAAAATGTAGTTTTCAAATTGCGTTTGAATTTGGAGCGCATATGTTTTTGTTTTGAACTTCTTATTATGGAATGCCAGTTGCTTTGTTGGTTATTAAGTTTCAACTGCTATAATATCTAGACTATTTATTTACATAAATAGTCTAGATTCCATTTAGTTTCTTATTAGAAACGATAAACTTAAATTTTCTTGTTCGTTTGTATATCTTTTAGGTTTTATCTTCTTACTTTTCTCCGTCTAATACCCTGTGAATCTTTTATTAGTTTATAATTGAAAATAATGTGAATTGTGTATCTTATTTGAAATTCCATAGCTGCATTGATGTAGGAGATAAAATCTAATTAGATAACTACTAAACATAAAATTATCTATGCATGACCTAAGGGTAAAAAAAGGAGATAAGTTACCATCTTATTGTTTAAATTCTAATACCCCACCTAAGAATGGGTATCCTTAATGCCCAAATAGTGTTAACTCCCAAAGAAGCGCTCTGACGTCAAAGCCGCTTGATTACCCAGTTAAAAGTACCCAAGACCGAAGCAACGTCTCTAAATATGGCAACACTAAAAATATAACCTCAAAGGCTGCCATGTCCGAGCGAAAACGCGGCGAGCGCGTTCAAAACCACGATCGGGCAATACAGTTACACGAGCGAATGTGACAAGGTGCCATAAAGTCGAATACTCAACGACATTAGAACCATGTCATAATAACACACATTCGTTGTTTTACGAGGACAATACCGGTGGAATGACGTACTGAAACTTATTCGCTGTCGTTCGCTAATTAAGTAAAGGATTTTGAACTTTACAGCTTCACAATAAGGTCGTTACCGAAGTTTGTAGTTTGAAGTTGCATATTGGTGTAGTTGCAGAAGCCATTCGTACTGGTCGTAATCATATTACTGCAAAGAGAAGTACAATCGCTAAACGTGCTGCAGCATACATAAGGAAATGTAGTTTCGCTTTCTAGATGGGTTTTTCTTTTGATATATGGGTTAAATACGGCAAGCATCTAAAAGTGTCTAGAAACCTCGTTATACTTAGGTAAATAAATCTATTTAGCTGCCTCGATTTTTTTTTGGGGGGTGGGAAATCATCCGATGACTTTTCCCGCTCTGGGTGGAGCGATAGGGAGTGTCAGACTCTTACTGACTAAAACCCATCCATGTTTCTTCCTTAGCCCTTTATGTTCCGGGGTAGCGGTAACCCTTTCGGACAATCCCGCTTACTGTCGGACATTCCCGCTTACAAGAATTTCTCAGCCTGAAGTCTAGATTTGCGCTGTTAATGGCAATAGACACGCGCCTTTATATTATTACTTATAGGACTTAACTTATATGATGAAATGTGGGTGTACCTTCTATGAAGACACCTATGCCTTACCCTTCTAGAAAACTTGGCGTGATATTATGTTACTATCGATTTATAAATTATCACTTCTAAAGCGACGACTTTATGTCGATGCGGCAACAAGAAGTGGCATCAATTTAGTGTTGTTATCAGTCTTTGCCTTTTTATAACGCGTAGGTATCAGGGTTTTTCGAAAAACCCTGATACGCGTTATATAAAAGTACTGAGTTTTGAGTTAATCGAACCGCGCGTTAAAATTCTTCCATACAAACTGTGACACCCCCCATCCCCCTTTAAGGGGTTGTTTAGGATAACAAAAAATGACAAACTTTATAATTGAATTACATACCTAACTTGTGTTTGTTGTTGCGCTAAGTTTTAAGTTTATTTACTCAAGGAATAAGATTTTTCATACAAGGGTAGTTCTTCGAGGTCCCTCAAAACGCGGTCACACGGTCTTAATTCGTAACCTATTAAACATTCAGTCTTAGGACCAAATACAGATTAATCTTTATTTATATGTGTACATAATATAATCATTAAACATCTAAAATTATTTATAATGTTTATAAAAAAATATATCTAATGTCGAAAACGGGAGCAAAATCGGTGTTCTTCGCGCGTCACACTCTGTTCGCGCTCACGGCAGACTTTGATAACTTTTGTATTCGAATTATAAGCATATAATGTAATGCATCAAATTAATTGTATTTAACTATGCATCATAATTATCTAAGAACATTAATTTTATCTCTTAAGTGACAATAGTTAATAGGCTTTATGTCTCTGTCACACGATTTTGTTAGTTTCGAGAGCGCGCAACAAAACTGCACCTATCTTCCAAGAGCGCCAACTTGGCGCTACATGTTTTAGCTGCGCGGACGCTCAGTAGTATCCCAGCGTCAGTGGGCGAGACACATACGTTCATCGCTTTTAAACAAAAAAAATACGAGGTGAGTTATTCTTTGAATATTTTCAAGTAGCTTTGGTCTAGAAACTTTCATGCGCATATTTTGAAGGATAATGCTTATAATTTGCCAACTCATTTTGTATTAAGGAATAAGATAGATCTTCGAGATTATTCCCAAGTACTTTGTTTGTTTATTTACCTATAAGTTTAATCGTAATTCTCAAAAATGTGAAATTTTCGTAACTTTCGTGGCACAACTTTCGTGGTTATTTGTCCACGAAAGTTAGCTAGCGCACCACGAAAGTTATATATCTCCATTGAATGATAACTTTAGATTACTTGTGTCGCTGCAGATGCATTTACTCGATTATCGCGAAGCTCAAAAAAGGTGTCAAGTAATTGTATAAGTGTTTATGCATGTTTGTGTTTCATTTTGTTTTTTACAACTCGTAGTAGGTATGTGTTTCTGTTTGTAGGTTTTCTCGTAGTCAATTTCCTACTCCAAACTGGGCTGTTTTACCAATTGTATTCCTCTTGCTTAAAAAGTCCCAACGTCAGCGTCATACTTTCTGATTGTCTTGTACTTTACCTACATTAATCACAGCAGTCGTGTTATTTTTTTCTGATTAAAATTATTTTCAGATTACGTTCAAACCGAAACTATGGCACCGCAAAGTGCAAAGGAGCGACGGGAGAAAAAGTGTCCAGCAAAGATGAGAAGAAGAGGAAGAATAAAAAATGATACAGAGTACACAATGCAGTAAAAATGAAGGCAAGAGAAAGGTACTACAAAAGAAAAGCAGAAGGGAATGTCATCCCAGTTAGTGAAATGAGTAGTAGAAGGAAAAGAGCCGTAAGAGAGCAAAACTGCATAAAAAGCCGACTTTTTCGTCAAAGAATGAAAGAGCGAGAGAACGTTGCTCTTCAGGAAAATATGATCGAGTGCCCCGAATCTCCAAATTTAGTTGAAGACCCACTGTGCCCTCCTAAGCAAAGCAATTGTTAGCAACCTAAGTACTAATAAGCTGATCTCAAAAACCTAAAATTGTTGATCTCAAATACAAGCTGATTCATAAATAATAAGTCTTTTATTTTATCAACTGGAAATTTGAGAAAAAATAAGGATTTGAAACTATATTTCGCTTGTAGAAAATGCGTCTGTAACTTTCGTGCCGTCTTTCGTAACTTTCGTGGGCACAGAAATTTCAAAATAGAATATCTCTGTAGTTTATGCACCGATTTAGATAAAATAAAAAAAATACGTATTATTTTTACAGCGTCTTAAATGTGTGTACATTTATTTGTAGATTATTAAATAAAAAAATATCGCCATGAAAGTTACGCGGAGAACACTTTTTGAAGAACTACCCACAAACTTTCTACTGCCCCTATTTAAACCCCTTAGGGGTGGATTTTCAAAAATAAACATAAATTATTTACCGTAAGTTTTTTAACGTATTAACAACAAATGGTACGGTTTCTGGTGTCTCTCCTATTTATACAGGATGAATAGCTTATTTTTTTTACGATTTCGGAGTTGGTCCCATAATAAAAGTTGTTCAGTTTGGTGGTCTGCAGTAAGTATAGCCTTTTGTATGTATAAACCCTTTCGGTTACACCCAGTATTAAATGATTTATTCTTTTTGCATGGTCTACCAGTAGAATAAAGGTGGTGGAATATCACCACCAATTTATCGCTTTTGCGACATTTGCCCTCAGGTAATTTTACGTGAATGCGAACCAAAGCACGGATGCAAATCGACGTCTCATTAAAGGTGTTGAATTCATCTTTAGCAAAAGGTTCAGAAAAGTACAATCATTATTAAGAAAGTCTGAAAAAGTTCTTCTTTTCCCATTCTTGTCGCACATACTTATTTATTACTCACACACATGTCTCGAATTCTTCCAATTTCTTCCTTTTTCTTACTTTTAAGAGAATCAATATTTCTGCCTAGCCTTTTCCCAACTATGTTGGCGTCGGCTTCCAGTCTAACCGGATGCAGCTGAATACCAGTATTTTACATGGAGCGACTGCCTATCTGACCTCCACAACCCAGTCAGTAACTGGGTAATTCGATACGCCTTGGTAAGACTGGCTGTCAGACTTTCAGGCTTCTGACTACCCGTAACGACTGTCAATGATCCACGAATAACAGCCGGGACCAACGGATTAACGTGCTTTCCGAGGCACGGAGGAGTCTCGGTATGTAAAGATGGTTACCCATCCACGGACCAACCCCGGCAAGCGTAGCTTAACCTGATGGAAAGATCCGTGCGGTTGTTAGCTGAGCTCCTTACTTTTAAGAGAACCAGTTTGAAATAGACATACCTAGGTATCCAATATTTTATTAAACCTAGCCGATGGCAGATGTCTCTTATACCTATTATAAATGGAAGGAAGCTACGGAAACTACTCCTAAACTGCATTATTAACGTAGAAAATCTTGCAACGCCATGAACCGCAATTCTCCTCCCATTTCCTTTTTCTTTCCGGCCGATATCGAGTTTAAAACGCAAGGCTCTCATATCTTCTTCAATATTGAATCATTTCCAGGCGACCTGTGATGCGGTACTGGCAACTATACTTTTTTTTTCGAAGACCTTTTCGAAGGAGTTTATTTACATTTTCAAAGTTTTTATGTGTTATAAGAACAGTCGGCCGATTCTGTTAAAATAACACTGTGAAAATGTAGGTGAAGTGAGCTGTCATTTTACGAGCTGTTGGGGTCGGCTTCCAGTCTAACCGGATGCAGCTGAATACCAGTATTTCACGTGGAGAGACTGCCTGCCTGACCTCCATAGCCCAGTACGCTTTGGTATGACTGGCTGTCAGCCTTTCGGGCTTCTGACGACACATAACGTCTGTCAAAGGTCCACGAATTACCTGCCCTATTCTATAAAAATCTTACCGTAAAAATTTTGTAGAAGTGAACTTGAATTAGACTGGCAACAGTGTCACTATCATTTCACGTAAGATTTCATGGTGATATTTTTACAGAATAAATCGTCAATATAAAAATACAATAATGTATTTTCAGCTCCAGAATAAAATTTATGTTTCATAGAAATAACGATGCTTGAGTACCATCCTGCATTATTTAACGTCTCATAAAATATTTGTAGTATCCCGCTATTCCACTATCGCTTGATAAAATATGCATCTTCAGCAGGTGAAGACTGAAGTGAAAGAATCCAAAGCATCTCATACTTATACCAAGAATAACTTGCATCGCATCGTCTGATGTTGAATTATAAATAAAGTTTTCTCAGCGCACGCCATATAATGTATTTTATAGGCAAAATGCTTCTTCGGGTTACATTATTGCAATTTTCTTAAGGATATCTCTAAGTTATTTAAAAAATAATTATAGCCTATGTTAATTCGTGATAATTTAGCTTTCTATTGGTAATAAGTCGGTTAAAATTGGTCCAGTACTTTCGGAGCCTAGTCGGTACAAACAAACAAACTCACAAAAAACCAAATATCCTTCCTCTTTATAATATTAGTATAGATAAACCTCATCATAGGTTGATCAACAAATCATCGCATCACAAATCATTTGAAAGTTTTCCTAAAATGGGTGGGAATCAGAAGAAGAAGCTGATAGTTTTTGCTCTATAGCTCTCATACCTATGTATTTATACCTGACTACAAACTCTGTTGCGGACTGTTTAAGAAACCAGATAGGTACGTCTACACGGAGCTCGGTTTAGGGTCAGCCCTCGTAAGGGCGAAGTAAACCGTATCCATCATGAACCAGCTATTAGATGTAGACATTACAATTAGCAAAAAAATATACACACGTAATCTGGGTATTGGACTCTGAATTTGTGCTCTGTTCTTGGTAATAGACTGGCTCAATATACAGGATGAAATTGAATTCATAGGCATTATTTGTGAGGGTCATTATACTCATTATTATGAACAACTTTCTCTATGGGGACAAATCTGAAATCGCAGAAAATAAATCAGCTGTTTCATACATTATGCTCAGTCCATACATAACTCGTTCAATTCCACACTATATATGGGAATTCTAACTTAATTGGCGGAATACAAAAAAGCTAGCCTTGTAAACGGACATATTTCTTTCTGCTCAACCGAACTCCGACCCCCCAGATACAAGCCCTTCTAACATAAACGCACGCGCGTGCCCTCCACGCCAAGCTACAAATTTATTTCTTCTTGTTAAAATCATAAATTTCCCACTATCCATGGTGTCTTTTAATTTGTTTCATATCATTAAATACGTACGAGAGGTTAAATTTTTAAGATACCTATATAAACACTCACAAAAGTAATTATTTAATTGGTCGCGTTGTTGCCACTGTCATATATTTGTGTTGTTGCCGTACAGGCCTTGCGCTTGCTTGTCACGTATATGTGACAATGGCGTTCGAAAGGTTAAACCAAAACATTGTGATGTACAAACATGGATCTTTGACAGTCGTTACTGGTCGTCAGAAGGCCGAAAGACGTACAAACAATCTTACCAAGGGGTATCGGTATTCTAGAATAATGTGCTGAATCTATGGTAACAATTTGGATGTCGATGTCTCTGTCATCCTGTATCGACTGACTAATGCGATGTAGAATGGTTCAAAACAAACCCACTGCTATCGGACCAACTCTTCATCATAACACAGGGAAATATTTTTTCTATAACATATTAAAACACTAGGGTCATGGGGTCCGAGTGCCCACTATGTTTTTCGAGACATCGCCAAGCGGTTGGTCGACTCTTCACGTGACCAGGGCTGGCCTATTTTTCAGTCAAAGAATCAGAATTGCCATACATCGCGGCAATGCTGCCAACCTTTTGGGTACTTTTCCTGTTGACAGGGAGGTGGACAAATTTTTTGATGCTCTTTGATTTCTTTATTATTATTTGTTTCCTCCCGTTTTATATACTTGTATAAACATAGTTTATGATTAATATTTTAAGTATTTTTAGGTAAAAAAAAGATATTTATTACTTTTACATAGTACATAAACACTTAAATTTTAACAACTATGCTTTTGTTTTCGATGAACTCTGGCACCCAATGTAAGATTTAACTTGTGTTTAGGGTGTCAGCGACCTCACCTGCCAATTGAACATAACGTAGCAGTAGATAGTTGTTACACATTCAACAATATAATATTATGTACCTACTAAAACCAACTATTTATTTCATAAAGCAACTTAAAGTCTGATCTAGGTATTTAAATATTATGTGATAACATATTTTGACAATGTAATATAGAAACAGTACTCACGTAATTTGGTCTCGCTCCGCCGCTTCACTCGTAGTTTGATGACACACGATGAAATGCACTGCAACAAACAGAAGTGTTGTTGTAAACAGACCAAATATTATAACGTTATGTGGTGGTGAGGAGAGCACACTAATGGCCTAAAACAACAGAACGATGTATATTTATCAGTCTAGTTTTTATCTGTTGGTCGAACTAGCTTCATCTCTCTGACTGACCGACACCTTGACAATTCAAAAGTGCCTGTAATTGGTTTATTTGAAATAAATACTTTGAGTTTGAGTTTGAGCTTGATTCTGTCAAAATCTCACCGTAAAAACTAAGGTGAAGTAAGCGTCATATCCACAGAAGAGATAAACCTCTTTATCTGTTCTGTGGTCATATCATTAGGTTGATATCACAGCTCACTTCACGCTCACTAGCTAGCGATTGAAACTACTGACAGCTCACTTTAAAATCACTTCACGTACAGACGCCAGCACATCAAGCTATCCCTAACTGTCAAATTTTCTCACTTAAAAATGAACCTTATGTCTTTGCAATAAAGTCGAAATACTATCAAAGAAATTTGACAGATTGTGGTAACTTGATGTGCTGGCCTCTGTACGTTTTCACGGTCATATTTTTACAGAATAGCACTACTGTATGGTTTTCACACAGGGAATACGATTTCCTATACAAACTTCAACTCTTAAAAGAATTGTTTTATGTAATTTCTAGACATGGGCCGAAATTCGGTTCATATTCGGTTCAACCGAAATTCGGCAGCTTGAACCGAACTTCGGCATTCGGCCGAAATTCGGCAGCTTGAACCGAACTTCGGCATTCGGCCGAAATTCGGTTTAGATGCCGAACATTCGGCACAAGAAAAATAATACCTACTTGCACTATTTTGACTGAACGTCAATAGAATTAGAATGGCATTACTGTAAAGTAAAATTATGTATTTTACTCAGTCATTGTCATTTATCTATACTGATATTATAAAGAGGTAAAATTTGTAAGTTTGTATGTAGGGGGTAATCTCCGGAACTAATGATCCAATTTCAAAAACAATTTCACTGATAGAAAGCTACATTATTCGTGAGTGCTATAGGCTTTTAGAACTTTTCATTTTAACCGAATGTTCGGCCGAAGTTCGGATTCGGTTCAAACCACATTCGGCCCATCTCTAGAAATTTCTTCTATTAACATTCCCTCCGAGTCCAAATGCACTGTTTTTCTGAAAGGTCGAAAAACTGTCAGATCCAAACTACAGAAGACAGATGCTCTACCACAGCGCCATTTAGATCGTCATTTATTTAAGTACCCTCCTATTTCCTCAATGAGCACCCTCACGGAAGGGCGGAAAAAGCGCCCCAATGGCTCTTTAAAAATAGATTGATTCAACGTCCTCTCTACCACACGAAATATAATTGTGGTTAAAACATAATGTCGAAGATTTACGTCGCTACATTTTCCCTTACCGTACTTAGACACACGAAAAAGTGTCCATACTGAGAAAATTGAGCTCATCTGTTCTTCAGGTTGAAATTGAATTCACGGGCATTATTTTAAGGAGTCACTGTACTCATCATTATGAACAACTTTCACTATGGGAACAAATCTGAAATCGCGACAAAAAAATAAGCTATTACATACATTATGCTCGTCGATAACTCGACAAAATGTACGGAACAGCTGTTTGTTTTTCGCGATTTCAGATTAGTACCCATAGTGAAAGTTGTTCATAATAATGCCCAGGAATTCAATTTCATCCTGTATATAAATATAAGAGGGGAGGTCACTCATTCATACACTCACTCACTTAATTAATAAATCTACTGGATCTTCTACGATGATGAAATTTGGCACGTATTCAACGGATTTTGCTGTAAGTGTTCGCCATCATTTAGTGAATTTATATTCCGAAAGGTTCTAATTTACAGAGGCCAGCACATCAAGTTACCCCAATCTGTCAAATTACTTTGATAGATTTTCAACTTTTAGAGGAGCCCGTGGCTAAGTAATAACAGCCGCACGGATGGATCCTTCAGGTTAAGCAGGTTGGTCTGTGGATGAGTGACCATCTTTAGATATCGAGACTCCTCGGTGCCTCGGAAAGCACGTTAAGCCGTTGGTCCCGGCTGTCATTCGTGGATCTTTGACATTCGTTACGGGTAGTCAGAAACCCAAAAGTCTGACCAAGGGCAAGGGGTATTGTATTACCCAGTTAGTGACTGGGTTGTGGAGGTCAGATAGGCAGTCGCTCCATGTAAAATACTGATATTCAGCTGCATTCGGTTAAACTGGAAGCCGACCCCAATATATTTGGGAAACGGCAGTTTGGGGTAGCTTGATGGGCTGGCGTCTGTACATAATACTCGTAGGTATATTAATAATAAACATAACTTTAATAAATAAACCGTGCGAAACACGGATTGCTAGTTAAAAATAAATTGTAAAAAAGAAATCTACGAAGGATGACATAAAACACATGAAATTCCACGTTATTTTTCTAAAGCCTCCACACGAGTTTGCGGGTGTACCCGCATTGTGGAAACCGCAGGAGTTGGAAGCGCTGGACTCTAAAACAAACAACCTGTGTTTTCTGTATAATCCTTTGGTTAATTCTTATACTTGGATGACATAACTGTTGTTATGCTTTTTTTTTACCTGTTGCAATTTCGCTTACAACTTTGAAGTGACTGAAAAAGTAGGATCTAAAACTGACTAAACTGACAGCTTTTGAAACGTTTTCTTGTCTTTAACGGGAAAATAAGAAAAAAATATATGTCAGATAATTAGGAACGAAAAAACAATTTTGAAGAGTTTAGATAAATCTCAAAATATGGTTAAAAACCGTATGTCGGGATTTTGACTGTATTTATATTATTAAAATTAATCTTAAAGGATACCTATTAAAAACAGTGAAGGGGTGGCGAGAATCCGCTGTAAAGCTTCATCTCTTTCTGACACTCAATAAAAATAATTTTGCTCTTTGATGTGGTGATTAGCTCCCTGGTTGTCATTACGGTATAGGTAAAGAAAGGAAGAAAAATTGGTATTTTTGCCCCAGAACCACGTGTATATGTCACCGTTAGATTGTAAAGATCGTTAGATTACAATCTATCTAGCGAGATTGTAAACTATCGATAGATTGTGAACCGTATCATTATGATTGCAATTTGACTCATTATTCTTCGCTATATTGTAATCTACCGAAGTGAAACCGTTAAATTACAATCTGAATAAAAATAATCTCTTTTTTCCATATTTTTTTCTATATAATCTAGTCGTTTCTGGCACTCGCCGGCCGCTGCCGCGGCACCGCTCGCTTCGCTCGCTCGGCTCGAGCGTAGGTGGTCACAGTTTTAACCTAACCTAACCATTTTTTTAAACGTCCTACGCCGGTTCACAATTTGACCGCTTCCCATCGGTAGATTACAAACAATCAAGCGAAAAATGATGCGTTAAATTGCAATCATAATGATACGGTTCACAATCTATCGATAGTTTACAATCTTACTAGATAGATTTAGATAGATTGTAATATAACGATGTTTACAATCTTACGGTGACATAATACAAAAGAACCTAAAAGAAATAACAAATAAGAATAAAAACAAAACCCTAGCTAACATTACAATTGCGAAAGTGAATTTGTTTGTTTAGAATAGAGTAGAATGGAATAGATTTTTTTAATTTGCGGTGAAACATGGTACAATAATGGTGTTAATAGTAGGGTTATTCTTACAAAATATTTTTTTTTTCAATTTCCACATATAAATCTAGTTTATTTATTCGTCACTTTTTATCAAAAAATCCTTTAAACTATAAAAAGTATTAACTATGAGCCATTCGTGAAGTTTAGATTTAAATATTTCTGAGGCAGTTCTCTAATTTGTTTGGGTGTATTGTTAAAAAATTTGACTGCTGCGTTGAAACAATTATTATGTCACTAGCTTCTGCCCGCGACTTCGTACGCGGACCCTGTTGCTTATGCCAGCGACAACGGGGTCGCCATTTATGTTATTTTTTATCATTTTTCCCATTTAAATCTTTTATCACACTGAGCTTTAGTTTTATTTCATTCCAACAACCACCAAAACATACAGTCCATTTGTCATCGTTTTCATTTTGGTAACCGCATTATTATATTCCTCCTCTAGAGACCTAGAAGTCGATGCGTAGATACGCCTGGAACTCAAGCATAATTCTCTTTCCGTGAACGTCTCTGACTCGCGAGACAATACATGACGTTCACGATCAGCGGTCAGTCGCGCATCATATTCTTCACTGGTCTCTAGAGACCTAATGAATACGCTGAGAACGCAGGCGTGCTTCGCGACCCGAAGAGGTTTCCACGGAGCGAGTTGCAGCCTAATGTTCTCGAACAGCATCAAGTCTCTCCTGACGCTCTTCGGTAGATTCTTGGGATCTTATGATCCTCAATCTTTTAGCTCTCTTGGAACATTGGGAAAGATTTGACCTCTTTCTAGGCATGGTCATAGTTTTATTGTGAAGATACCTGATCAATAAAAATCTAAATTAAAATGACTGCTCCCCTGCGTTACCGGGTAGGCTACCGTGTCACGAAGATAAATGGAAAAGGAAATTAAACACTCAAACAGCATAAGCCCGAAGGCATATTCATACGATAAAATAAAAAAAATAATAGGAGTTTTGGTAGTAGTACCAGTAGAGTCAAATACCATCGTCATCAAAAATCAGTCCTAAACTGTTACCGCCTTCACCGCGTGCAGGTACTCCCAGTTTATGTTATTTTATAATTACACAGTAAAATTAGTGATAGCTTTGATTTCCACATCAGATGTTTCTGATCTTCGATTTTTATAAGTCAACAGGAAATGCCCATCATATTGAACAACAAAGACGTCAAAGACGTTATTCCTATATGTGTTATGTTGTAGCTAGGCTCTTGGAGTTCCACAACAGGTGTTCCAGATCTTCGATTATTATAAGTTAACAGAGAGTGCTCATCAGATTGAACAACTTGTGCTAAGACGTTATTCCTATATGTGTTATGGTGTAGCTAGGCTCTTGGAGTTCCACAACAGGTGTTCCAGATCTTTAATTTTTATACATCAACAGAGAGTGCTCATCAGGCTGAACAACTTTCGCTAAGACGTCATTCTTATATGTGTTATGGTCTTATGGTGTAGCTAGGCTCTTGGAGTTCCACAACAGGTGTTCCAGATCTTCGATTTTTATAAGTCAACAGGAAATGCCCATCAGACCGAACAACTTTTGCTAAGACGTCATTCCTATATAATGTTATAGTGTAGCTAGGCTCTTGGAGTTCCACAACAGGTGTTCCAGATCATCGATTTTTATAAGTCAACAGGAAATGCCCATCAGACCGAACAACTTTTGCTAAGACGTCATTCCTATATATGTTACAGTGTAGCTGGGCTCTTGGAGTTCCACATCAGGTGTTCCAGATCTTCAAATTTATTCTCTCAACAGAAAATGCTAATCACGTGGAACAATTTTTGCTAAGGTATCATTTTTGTATCTCTTATAGTTTAGCTGGTCTGTTGCGGTTCTGCATCAGGTGTTCAAGTTTCCAAGATAAATTATAGCCTACATGTTGCCCAGACTTAATACCTATACAACAAAAAAAAAAACATTCCAATCCGTCCAGTAGTCCGAAGATTAGCGTGTACAAACAAACAGACAAACAGACATACAGACAAACAGACAAATTTTTTTTTTTGGATTCATGCTCTATTACTGTTTCTAAACCCCCCTCAATTATTATTTTTTTAATATATTCAATGTACAGACACAGTTTTTTTACTGTTTTATTATATGTATAGATAGATATAGATAACGTACTTTAATGCGTGGGCGTTCTTAATCGTGTTGGGTAACTACGAGTATTTTTATTTGTTACCCTTTTACGCTAAAGTGGCTGAACGGATTTAAATGAGAGGCAGATGGGTAGATCATGAAGACCTGGGTTATGACAAAGGTAGAAAGAAGTCATGGGCAGTGGTGTAACTAAAGAGTGGCAGGACTGGCAAAATGCCACGGGCCCCCCGCCTAACGGGGCCCCCGACCCGAGAGGCTGCGAGCTCAAGGTTGACCTAAAATTTTTTTTTTTTTGGAAAAAATATTAATTTTATACAAGTAGGTACCTACTTAAAATCAATTAAAGTTAGATCGATTACAATTACAACCAAAGACCATAATAATATACAATCTTCTATCTATCTATATAAATAAAAATCAATTGCTGTTCGTTAGTCTCACTAAAACTCGAGAACGGCCGGGCCGATTTAACTGATTTTAGTGTTGAAATGTTTGTCGTAGCCCAGGGAAGGTTTAAAAGGTGAGAAAGGTTAGGTGGGTAGGTAGGGTAGGTGGAACAAGAGGACAACAAGACAACGTCTGTCGGGTCAGCTAGTTTCAAATAAATAATTAACTATGTCAGTGATTTGTTAAAACTAAACTAAAATGTGACGATGTGTGTGATTTTTTCAGGAGCCCCATGTTATGGATTTGCCAAGGGCCTCAGATGGTATAGTTATGCCACTGGTCACGGGCTACAGCTAGTAGTTTTATGACAAACAATGAGCCGCTCCCATCCTCATCTTCGCGTACGTTAATATCCAGCAATTGTCTTTAGGCTTAGATTATGAAGAAAAAGTATTTCCAAGGGTGCTCACCTCCCCGGCCCTGGTGCAAGCTATGGTCCGAGGCGAGAAGGAGTGGGAGGTCACCGTCAGTCACCTACTTCTGCGAAACAGTCATGCTCGCGATGGAGGTGGCGGGATGGGAGAGAGAAAGGTCCTCCGGTCCCAGCCGCCGCGGGAGACGCCCCAGGCGTGGAGCCACGTGACGACTCCCGGCCACCGTAGGCGCGAGCCTGCGATCGGTGAGTAATGGGTGACTCACCGCCCGATCAGGACCAGGCCCGTGCGGGACGGCGCGTATATGTTCCACGCGCGTCTCAAAGAGATGTCAGCATATGAAGGGGCCCGGCCCTTAGGGCCAAGCCTGCCGGGTAAGTGGGATTGTCCGAAAGGGTTACCGCTATCCCGGAACATAAAGGGCTAAGGAAGGAACATGAATGGGTTTAAGTCAGTAAGAGTCTGACACTCCCTTCCGCTCCACCCAGAGCGGGAGAAGTCAATGGATGATTTCCCAGCCTTAAAAAAAAAAGGGTGCTCACCTCATGTATATGCCCGAGTACCTCCGCCCGGGACATGTCTTCAAGCCTTGTCTCGTTCACGTCCATGATCTCGTCAGCCAACTCCAAGTTGTCCCAGTTTCCGGCTGATGGTGACCCTGAGAAACAAAGGATATCTTATTAGATGGTAGACATTGCTATCAGGCATCTCGCTATCCCAGAAGAACAGCTGAAGTGTCTTTGTCTACTGAATGGTGATATTTATAGACACCACGCCGGTCACCAGTGATCGCAAACAATAGATTTTCTATTATGACTGCTGCGGCTTAAAGCATTTTATAGGCACACGGCATAAAGATAGACTTCGGCTGCCATGTATAAAACTAAAATTATTTAAGAAAAATGTATACAGCATGCCGATTATTATTTACAATCATTTACCAAATAGTTTGAAAGACCTACCGCTGACAATGTTTAAAACAATACTTTTCAAACTACCTATGACGTATTACTATTTAAAATATATTATACCAAAAAGGAATATTTAGAACGCAAGTCAATAGATACTGCAATTTGTAAGGTAGATTAATTGAAATCGCTGAGTGTATATAAAATTTATATACACTCAGCGATTTATATCTATACTAATATTATAAAGCTGAAGAGTTTGTTTGTTTGTTTGTTTGAACGCGCTAATCTCAGGAACTACTGGATCGAATTGAAAAAATCTTTTTGTGTTGAATAGACCATTTATCGAGGAAGGCTATAGGCTATGTAGCATCACGCTACGACCAATAGGAGCCGTGCAGTGGGTGAAACCGCGCGAGAGCAGCTAGTTTTAAATACATTTGCACGCCATAATTATGATGGCAGAAGATATGCTGTACTTATCTAATTTACTGTAACACCTATAAACAATATTCTAGCAATTTTTTTTTGCGTGGCTTTCAATGAATTAAGCCTGAACTTCAGGTATTTCTTTGTCCCGCGGTAGGTCAGGGAATAGGCTAATATACCCAGCCTTTAATATATCCTCTTCTCTGTGAGAGGGAGAAAGCCACAGATAGAAGACCCTAGTCCACTCCGCAGGTTCAGTGCAGGCAGGGGAGGATACCTAACCTTTATAAAGTCTACAATATGAAATCTTTGTAATCATGACTTTTCTCAACTTAAAGAACTCTTTTGAAATCCGTAGCGTAATTTTGAAAAAAGAATAAATGTTTCTAAATGTGTGTGCTGCCATGTTTACTTGCCTGAACACATGCTTTTTTTCAATTTAAACTACGATTGGGTAGGTACAAATTCACGCAAATAGACCACGTGTTTCATTCAACTATTAAACTACTCATACCCTACTATTGACAATATATATTTTTGCAGTGTAGGTAGTGCACTTATGTGTGAAAAATTTCATCACCGTTGATTCTATAAACAGGTCCCTACTGAATTTATGGTCATAGTTTGCTCGTCTGTGTCCCTTACATCCTATATATTAATTTGTAATTTATCTTTACTCTGAGGCATTGCTACTCCTGTGGAGGCCTGTCGCGACTCGTGCTGAACATTCCGAAGACAGGCCTACGCAGGCCTCATCGGTGGTTCCCAGGCCAAATCTCGCCAGGCCAGGCCGTGAGACCGCCGAGAAACATTATTTTTGTTGTAAAGAATAAGTTGCCTTTAAGGATTTTGAAGTATTACTTCTCCAGACTCTTTGGGTCACCAACGCGTATCTGCAAGAAACTAGCTTCTGCCCGCGACTTCGAGCGCGGAAAATTTCTTGTTTTAACATTAGAAGTAAGTCAAAAAAATACTTTTTTAAAACATAAAACGAAATATAAAAGTTAAAATACAAAAGATAGGAATATGGTGTCGCGGACTTTTTTGTATGCCATACATTGCTTTCAATTTTAAACAACTGTTTAGGCAGCGCATGCAAATAATTCTGTTTTCGGAGGTATTTCTTTCCGACTTGCTAGACGAAAATTGCGATAGCTCGGCTAATATGTATGATATAAATATAATTTATAGCCTATAGCACTCAGGAATAATGTAGCTTTCTATCAGTGAATTTTTTTTTTAAATTGGATCATTAGCTCCGGAGATTACCCCCTACATACAAACTTACAAATTGTACCTCTTTATAATATTAGTATAGAAGTATAGATTAGTATAGATATATAAAAGCGGAAGTCACTCATTCATACATTCACTCACCGATTAATCAGGAACACTAAAACTACTGGACCTAAGAAGATGAAATTTGGTACAGAGGTAGATTATGAGTAGGAGACATCAGTAAAAGATAGGATTTTAGGAAACTCCCCCCATTAAAGGGATGAAATAGGGGTGGAAAATGTTTCAACATTGTCGCAGGCAGCAGCTTATAAAAATTGGAGTTGGCTTACTTAAATTAATTGTCCGTAGGTGGCTATTCAAAACGTCATTGTATTTTTTTTGACGTTTTATGAAAAGGCCATACCACGGCAATTAACGTAGAGTCAATTTGCTTATCAATTAATTTCCCTGGCCGTAATAACGGGTACCTTGTTGACTACCGAACCCTAAAAAGAAGGAAAGAACCTATCTAAGATGATAATAATAATAGAAAAGAATTTCGTGTAAGTATCAGTTACTTATACGGGAAAACCAAATACAGATTAGATGTAGCAACTTTTGTAAGAGAAATTAAGAGAATACCGAGCTATTTGGGCATAAACAATAACGAAGAAAACAGGATAAATACCTACTCCTTTAAAATAAATGACTACTCCTGCAATTCTTTTACGCTTTCTAACAGACTTACTCCTGTTTATCAATAATCAACTTTGTTCGCCGATTCATGCTTATAAAAATCACACCGTTTAAACTTAATTGAAGGGATGTTCAGGTGTGCTGTAGTGGTACAGAGGCCAGCACATCAAGTTACCACAATCTGTCAGATTCCTTTGATAGTATTTCAACTTTATTGCAAAGACATAAGGTTCATTTTTAATTGAGAAAATTTGACAGTCATTATTACCTATTCTGTAAAAATCCCACCGTGAAAATGTAGGTGAAGTGAGTTTAAAGTGAGCTGTCAATAATGTCAGTCCCTAGCATTAGGTGAAACGACAGATCACATCACGTTCACTTCATCTAAGTGAATACGGAGAGTTTTTTTTCAGAATCGACAAGCTGTCAATACTTAGTATTAGGTGGAATAAAGCTCACTTAAAGGTGATATTAACCTTAGTTTTCACGGTAAATTTTTACGGAATGCTCGTAGATCGAGTGGTCTTTATTCAAACACATAATGCTAATTTAATCCTTTCAAACTCAAACCCAAACTCAAACTCAAAGTACTCGTATTTATTTCAAATAAACCAATTACAGGCACTTTTGATGTCAAGATGTCGGTCAGTCAGAGAGATGAAGCATAGTTGCCCATTCCAAAGCAGTAGGTACCTATGGAGTAGAACGGGCAAGAAACTCCATGGGCACTCTTTTAAACAAAATATGTTTACAAAATATTGGTTACATAGTTCATATTAATATTATACATGTGAGAACGATGCAGAACGTTAAAAGCATCCAATATAAAATATGTAAAAACTATTCAAAAATTAAATTAAAACAATTGTAAGTAACTTCGAACCAACAGGCCTGGTAACTCAGCCTGTGACCTCGAACAAGAAGAAGAGCCCAGGAAAAAGGGCTCAGCCGAGTACGAAATAAGTCGAGCATGCCCGAAATGTGCACACGAGTAAAGCCATACCCACACATCAACATGTAGGTAGGTTTATTTACTCCAAGTACTGGCTGGCTAGGACAAAATTTAAAATTTTAATTGCAATTCGACTATGGAAATTAAGAAAATATTTTAGGTTAGGTACTAGGTAGGTATACTTTGATACCTACTGGCTATGTTACAATACTTATGTTTATTGTAACATGGTGTATGTTGAAAGTAAAGTAAGAAAAAATAGTATAGGTACTTGGAAAGTATTTTTGATACCAATTTCGGACGTACAATTGAGTAAAATCTAAAAACTAAAAGAACTCCATCTCGGTGAATTATATCTTGCCACTAGCGAACTTTAAGTAAAGATTTATCACTGAAACATTATCAAAAATATACGGGAATAAAATAAGAATATAACGTGTTACTTATTAGAAAGATTTTTGTTGAAATCTTTAGGCATTTTCGACAGCATTTTGGGATTGAGAATCTCAGGAAAACACCGAAGAAAAGCTTGAAAATGCTTCAACAAGGAGTATAAAAATCAATAATTAAATTCACAAAGAAAGCTTGTCACTTACCGTACAACTTAATTTTATTATCCTTAGTTTGCACTACTATAATAACATATCCTTCTAAGTCAACAGATTTGCATTTCACGGTGGTCATTTTATCAATCGCATTTATTTGCGTGGTTGGTGCGTTAAAAGTATTCATTTTGCTATATTATTAAATTATTTACTATGTTAAAACACAAAATAGCTATGAAAAAGATCCATTCACGCCCCCGTCGCAAGAATCAATGGTTATTTTTTTAATTTCATGCCAGCGTTTACGCCAACGCCACTTCAGACACAGCCCACTTTTTGAACAACTATTCATTTTTATTATTTTCCACATTATTTTTTAAATTCTAACCGGGAGATAATAAATCGGCCATTATATTTTTTGATTCTAACTCGTTACAAACTTAAACACTCCTTGGACATCTAAATAATTAATATCACAATTTATTAAAAGTCTGTGTTAACGTAATTTCACATGATTAGAGAGTATTGTCGAGGTATAGGCGAATTTCAGAGCATTTTCACTGTGACAAGTCACGTTATGGTGTTTAAAGTAAACGCGATCGGTCTATCACGCTCCCTAAATGTTTAGTACATTTTATTATTCACGTGTACATAAATTGGAGGTTTTTAGATATTTATTCGGTTATTAATCTAATATTTAAGGCGTATCAACGTGTTTTTGAGAGTGAAAAACCGGTCCACGTCCGCGGGCTGGGTGGTCGCCGCGAATGGATACGACTATCCCATTTTCGCGCGATCAATAATGCTCCCTACCCAGCATCCCTTCAGACTCCCACAGACTATCGTTCTATTTTGCCCATTTTTATAAATCCCAGTTTTGGTCGTTTTAAGTCATTATAATTTGGATGAATACATGAATACTGACAAAAAAATAATAAAAGTAATGTAATAATGAAAAAAACAAAATTAAGTTTTCACAAGGTCCCACCGAGATTTGAACTCGGATCGCTGGATTCAAAGTCCAGAGTGCTAACCATTACACCATGGGACCGCTTGAATGTCATTGTGAAATTAACGTCATCTATGTTGTAATAAAAATAATTCGAAAGTTATCATAATAAAAATATTATTTAACACGCAATAGTTTTGTTAGTTAATCTTTCCAAAAATTGATTCCTTTCTAATGTTAATTCAAAACTGCGCAGCGCATTAGTTACGGCGGGCGGTCTAAAACATTATCAGTGCCTCCTGTGAACAGCGGCATCTACAGTGCGGCATGAAAACTAAAACTGATCATATGTTTTTTGTGCACTTTTAAACGAAGTGTTGGTATTAACAACAATTCATATATTATTGAGCACCTAAAATGCAGAAATATACAGCTCATTGATCTTTTAAAATATTAATTGGGAGAAGAAAATCAATTTTATTTTTTTATTTAAACGACACTATTTTTAGCACTTGTAAGTATGCTATTTGTATATTTAGTACCTAGCAACACTAAATGTCAGTTTGTCACTGACTTCGCTATGGTATGGTTGTCATTTCGTCCGTCTATCAAATAACGTGATAGATGAATGGAAAATAATTAACTTTATCGCAGCGAAGACGCCTCTCGTATCTCCTCAAAACGTAACGTCGCGCGTGTTACAACACATTTTACACATTAGTGATTATTAAAGGGTGCTCGCTTTGATACAACACCGCCATGATCGATGTTAGAAACAAAGATGGCGGAATAATACGGTGATCATAACCAAACGCGTTGTTTTGTCGTGTGTAGCGTTATGTGCTGTGGTGGGCGGCGGCTGCAGCAGTGTCGGGGTGCGTGAGTGAGGAGGAGAGGCGCGATGGGGGCGCGGCCGGGGTGATGCCGCCGCGGCCAGCGGCCGGCCGCGCGGCCATGGCGGCCGACAGCGAACGCCCGCTGCTCGCTCTGTTCACCGCCGTGTTCGACTATGTGGCGCAGGGAGAAGACGAGCTCTCCCTGCGCCGCGGCGAGATCGTCGAGGTGCTGTCGAAGGACGCCAACATCTCGGGAGATGAAGGCTGGTGGACGGGAAAGATCGGCGACCGCGTCGGTATATTCCCTGCCATGTACGTGACGGAGGAAGACCCTCTGGCCGTGGAGCCGCCGCGCGTGTCATTCTCCGAGCTGAAGCTGGAGGAAGTGATCGGTGTTGGTGGCTTCGGGAAAGTGTACCGCGGTTACTGGAACGGTGAGGTGGTGGCGGTGAAGGCGGCGCGTCAGGACGCGAACGAAGACATCGATGTTATAAAAGAGAGTGTGTTGCAAGAGGCGAGACTGTTCTGGGTGCTGCAGCATGAGAATATAGTGTCGTTGAAGGGTGTTTGTTTGGGGGAGCCAAACTTTTGCCTAGTAATGGAGTATGCGCGCGGCGGGCCCTTAAACCGGGTGTTGTCGGGTCGGAAGATCCGGCCGGACATCCTTGTGGACTGGGCCATCCAGGTGGCGCAGGGCATGGCCTACCTGCACGTTGGTGCGCCGATGTCGCTCATCCACAGAGACCTCAAGAGTTCTAATGGTAAGTTGTTGTATTGCATTCATTATAATTATTTAGTTTACTTTTGATTAGAACAACGAACTGTAAACATCACTGTTGTAGGTTATTTAGTGTTAACCTACATTGTTTTAGAACTCTTTGCAGCACAGTAAGCTTGTATAATTTATGTGAGCTGTCATCACAAGATCATGCCATTCACAAATCAGTTATGCTACCAATTTAAAGTCCTGTCATTTTTTTTAGGCTATAGGGCTGGTTGCTAACAAATATATATTAAAAAAAACTGTTTTTCTTATGGGGAAATCTATGACCTTTAGTTCTGTCCTAGCAATGACAAATGGTTATGTCAGACTTCTTTAATTTATAATCTCTTTGTATGCTAAAGGCATAGAGAAACGGAATTAAACTAAATTTTTCATTCATCACAGGAAATTCTTGAAGCCAAGCTTCAAACTTGATTTTGGTTCTGTAGTTAGCTGTAGCCCAATCCTCAGCACCTTGATCACATGATTGTTAGTGCTGTGTTCAGAGCTGCCATAATGTTTGTAGCGGGCTGTATCAACTTTGTTTTCGTGTTTTCAAACAAAAGAACAATGTGTTCTATTTTAACTATCTTAACTATCTTTATAGTAATTTCCCAAATGTCATTAACCTATATTATTATCAGTTGCCAAATATCCTTGAATGTAAACCCAAGGTCATGTCTACAGCTGTGTTATCACAATGGAAACAGTCCAAATTCCAATAGATAACTCTATTGACTGATTGATAACTTTCCTGACAGCTGTTGTTGCCCAATTTGAAACAATTTTTATCAATTTCGGACAAGCCCAAACATGATAACTTTGTTTACCTATCTGCTTGTGTGTGGCGATTTATCAGGTATTTTTGTAATCCATTTTAGACAGATTGCTAAATAATTTTTGTATTGAATGAACCTGTTACTCACTCACAAGGTGGCTTTGGCTCATTTTCTCACAGAGATAAAGTTTGGGCCTCATCTGTTGAAAAATATGCTGACCGTAAGTTTTCCTTTATACTTTTCCCAAAACTATGGTATGGTGGTTGGCCATCATCATCACCTATTTTTGCTATGATCTCATAATAAGAAAAAGTAAAGCATCTAATAATGCTGATATCATATATTATCTATTTATTTAAATCCACCTACTTAGTCAATGATTCAAATAAACCTACATGTAACCTATCTAGATGAAGGTCTTAGATTTTCTTTCGGAGTATACGTAAGTCAAATAAACAATGACCCGTGGGCAATAGTTTGACTGCCCATATTATTTTTATAAACACTCCTCAGTAGGACCAAAAACTGAGAAATTATTTAAAGCTTTGCAAACATACATAAAATTTAAGAATATATTTTGTCTCTATTTTCTTATAGTTTATGTATAGTGTAATAATTATTACTTAACATCTGTCGTTATTTACTGCCATCTTAGGTTTTCTATCCGAGTATTCATCATTTAAATATACAATGACCCTTACACAAGAGTACGACATGTCTACCCACATTCTCTTTTTATAAAGTCGCCTACCTACATAGCTATGATCAAAAACTGATAAATAATTAAAAATCTTGTGCCCATCATTTTCTTATATTTTATGTATGCTGTAATAATTACTTAACACGTGTAATTATTGACTGCCTTATAAGTTACAGCTATTCACTATTGTATGCTTTAAATGGCGCCAAAGCAGCAGATGTCAATCGGCATTTTTCTCACCTTTTGGAGACTGCATAATTGACACTTCTTGAAACTAGTTAATTGGACTCTTAATGAATGCCTTTTATTGATAACGTTAATCAGCTTGTTTAAAAGTGAGGCAATGTAGTCAGTGTTAATTGTTGGTTGTATTTAGGAGAAAATTGCAAATTTCATAGTACATATAATAATCAGCTGCTCATAATATCTGTCGCAAGATTTAGGCCGCCGAGACTAAACGACGACTCTGCCGTCGTGTTACACCCCGGTACCCAGATATTTTCAAGCCCATGTAAACTGAGACATCTTCAAAATCAAGCCTATCCCATTCCAAATTTATTTAAATTTATTAAGTTAAAAGCAATGTCGTTTAAGACATCAGCCTCTCGCTTAAAAAAAATGCCAGTATTCAATCAAAAATAAACTTATTACTTACATAGGAACTTACTCAACATTTAATAAATACAAACGTTTTTTTATTCATCTAGTTGTTACTTACCTAACATACCTAGTACATTTTATTACTGAAGTGAACTGGGCCACGAGTGTCATTCCGCCTGCTCTAGGGTCTGTGACCTCTTTTCATATGATTTACACAATTCAACAAATTATATTTGTACGCAGTTTTTGTCCGGTACACCGGTCGGATTATTGTGCAAGCGTAGTGACACCTATCTGTTTACCAATTCTTTTACATAAAGTCAGTCACAGCTATTTTATCGAATATCAATTTTATACTAACTTATATTATAGTGACCTCTACTTACTAATAAAATTTCTACAAATGCTTACCTTCGATGTAGCATTGGCTCAACGAAGGCGTATACGCAGCCGAAACGTGTTTCTAAACGCGATATTTTTCCGTCACAGTACTCTGACGCTGCTCCTACGCGGTGTGTGATCCACGTCAACACCTCTGGACATCGCAAACCAAACAATAAGAATAAGAAACTTGTACACTATAAAGTTCCTAGATAAGTAAGGACATGCATACCCTGGACCAGTTACAAATATGGTAAAAGGTGATTTATAATTAATGGCGCTATAAAAATTTAGAATATAAAAAATTTAACAGATTTAATTAAAATCTAATCCTTTACTTATATAGCACAGACGATGCGCAGGCGCATGCTTAGTTACAAGTAACTTCATCATCATCTGCCTAGCCTTTTCCCAACTATGTTGGGGTCGGCTTCCAGTCTACCGGTTAGACAGCTGAATACCAGTATTTTACATGGAGCGACTGCCTATCTGACCTCCACAAACCAGTAACTGGGCAATACGATACCCCTTGGTAAGACTGGCTGTCAGATTTTCGGGCTTCTGACGACCCGTAACGACTGTTAAAGATGCACAAATGACAGCCGGGACCAACGGCTTAATGTGCTTTCCAAGGCACGGATGAGTCTCGGTATGTAAAGATGGTCACCCATCCACGGCCAACCCCGGCAAGCGTAGCTTAATCTGGTGGATCGACCTGTGCGGCTGTTAGTACTTAGCCACGAGCTCCTCTTACAAGTAACTATGTCAAAATATTTATAACACGATATTGTCATAAAATCAATAATAATACCAATAATTAACATCTGATTTGTTACCACAAGTTTGTTTGATTTGCGTAAATCCACAATTTCATTACGTGTACCTACTAAGTGTAATGTGTGCATTGAATTTGATCGAGTCTGTCGCCAATATTGAAATAACTTTAAGTTCATCGATCCATGCTTGTAAACAAAGGTTACATTTTCAAATGTCACTAACCCTATTAGTAATAAACGCGGAATAAACGGCAGGCTCATTATTTACTTACAATATGTATGGCTTAACAGACGTTAATCGTCCTTGATTGAGTGTTTTACTAACAAAGGCTTTTACAACATAATCAGCGTATAATATTCCCACTGCTGGGACACAGGCCGCCTGTCTGTGAGAGTGAATGGGCCGTAATCCACCACTCTATCCCAGAGCGGATTGGCCGTTGTCACATGTCTTCGATTTTTTTGTTTTAGGCCGGTTTCTTCACGATGTTTTTCTTCATCGTTTTTAGAGGAGTGGCAATGAAATAACTTACGTTAATTAAAGTGTCTGCTGGGGATCGAACCCACGACGTCAGTCTCGTAAGTCGCGTCTGTTACCACTGGGCCACAACTGCTTTAAACTCGTAACGCTCGCTCTAGGCTTTCATGTTTACCTTAAAATAATGTTTAATTACATAAAAGTGCTAATTCTTACATCTCTGGATGACCGTTACTTACATTGAATAGTGAAAAACTTAATTTCCGCAATACCTTTAAATCCATGACTTAAAAGATTTCACGAGGAGTGAAGGAGATATGGGAACAGAAGAACATACATACATAGCCTCTTATAATCATAATCCTCCTCTGGCTGGCTGTAGACAGGTGATTAAGGGCGGATTTCACCAATGAAACTGAGCACGATCATCACAGGAATTCAGTTTAAGGGCTTTACACTGACAGGTCTTGGACGAGGTTTAGATGTGCGGATCGCGTTCAGTTTCATTGGTAAATTTGGCACTAAAGCAAAGCGATTACCATTAGAAGCATGTTCAATAAGGTTGTAGGCCAGGCATAGGTTGTAGGTAGTTAGTATGGCAATGCTCATACTGTCACAAATGTAGTTGACGTACAAAACCGCCGTTCATACGTCAGAGCAGTGACGTTAAATTAAAACATGGCGTCACTTCATATTCAAGTTGCATGAATATTTAAACCACCTTATCGAACTTTACATGCTTATTTTATTATTAATACTTCTTGTTGACGCTAAATCCAGTTCATATAAAAAAAAAGTCGCTTTTCGTGTCCTTGTAACAAGAATTGTTCTTCTAGCACAAACACTGCCACAATGTTTGTGCTATTCTAAGCTCAGTGCCTTCAACACAGTTGCCTTCAACACAGTATACGTGTTCGTGTCAGCGTATGGGCTAGACCATGCAACGTATTGTGATTTGGTTTTCACCATCATTTAGATAAGATTTATGTGTATAATATTTATCTTAAATATAATAATAAAGAAATCTCAGTGATTTGTTAAATCGTAACCAAACCACGCGAAGCAGAGGACGGGTCGTTAGTAATAAATTTAAAATACCCTGAAAGCACGTAGAACTAACATGTTATAACCGCTCATCGGTTGAAATATTAAATATGACCCAAAACAATAGAAAAAGTAATTATGTTTCATTATTCATAGTTGAACGCGTATAGGGTTTGTAATATACGCACAATCAGCAAATTACATGCCTACGTTTCTACCTACATAATAGTGCAATGTAAGCTAGCCCAACTGTTTTCTCCACTCGAATCTTACTACGTGTCCGGAATAGAAAACAGCTACGAGAATTAAGGTCTCTTTCAATTTGTTGTCTTTTTGACAAGAATAATAGAAAACAATCGCATTTATCTTGTGTATTTTCTATTCAAACCTATGTGCCTATTTACGTAACATTGCGGTAAATTAAATTGGACAGAGCTATTTAATTAGTCAAAGAATCATTAAAAACCTGAGGTGAAAAAATTGCGAAATCAACCCAGTTGCCTATGAATCTTTAGAAAATAAAACACGCCAGCAATATTCTAAATTTTCGGTTTCGTAGCCAAGAAATACTTCAATAATCTGAGAGGTGAAAATTCCAATATTTCAATCTCCCCTCAGTTTAAGGCCCTACGGATGGGGCGCTAACCCTTTTACACCATCCAATCAGCTGAAAGCTTCCTGTCATCGTAGCTGCCACGTAATTGTACGATATTAAACGTAAATACGGATTTCCAACGTAATCGCACATTTCTGGGCAACATTTTGAACGGATTTTCATTTCCGCTTTTTGGTGTTACGCGGTGCTTTTCTAAGTTTTGTTTACAAACCCAATGTTTGCTTGTTTGGTCATCACTACAGGAACGGAAGGTAGTAAATGAATTAGTTTTATGTCTACTAGAAGAAGAAAGTAATTGAAGAATTTTCGGTCTTCGATCTTTAAGTTAGTTATTTGCTTATCTCATAAAAAAACCTATTTGAAGACCATTATCTACTCTTAACCCACAATTATTGGCATAATTCTCTTTCTGCATGTGTCAATAGACGCGCTCCTATGCCCGTCCCATCTTGGCTCTACCCGCGATATCGCCACCGGCCGTCCAAAAACTCCGATGGAATTACCACCATCTAACTTATCAGCAAACCAGTTTTCTATCGATTTGTCTCTAATTTCATAACATAACGCTAACATCTCTCATTTCTGCATAACCTTGTCTGTATGTCACGGCCTCATTTCCGTTCAATCTCCTCCGCGTATCCGTTGTGTCACAAGAATTACATCCCTCACGATCAATCAGCCTTGAGGATTTATAAGCACCATAAGCTAAATACTTTTAATACACGGCATGATAAAGCTTTCCATGTTTTGGTCTACATTTCTCATGAATTTAGCCTTGAAATCCTGAGGCCCTGTGGCCTGCTCCCTTTCTTCTAGCATAATTCTCTGCTCCGAGCGTCTTTCATCCTAGTGTTTACCGTAACTTTAGCGTCGTCGCAGTTTGGTAATGTGAGGGCCGGCCTGTAGCCAAATTATGATAGGCATGATCACTAAAATTTGTTTCTAGTCAACTAGAATAATTATTAAAAAAATATTGGACATGTTTTTTTTACGTAATCAAAAGATGACGTCACGTGCATGTAGATTTTTATACTTACTTGTGACTTAGCGAGCCCCCACTCCCCAACTTTCATGCGTTTTAGTAAGCTTCATACCTAGTAACTTTTCAAATCCCGAGTGCTACTGAGCTTCTATTTCTTACAGAGGAATGTTGTCTGACCTGAAAATTAAACCTTGCACGGAAGTTGCGGATGTGACTACTGTCAACAGCAATCGATGTCAATGAGAGGGTCAAGTATTATATTGTGTACCAAATACTTACAGACATTTTCGCATTGGTGACTACTCAGACAGACAAATAAGCTTTCCTATAACAAAACTAAAGGCTGCATACCGTTTTAATTGCGAAAAGATATTCAGGTATTCAGTCGATTCTGAAAAGAATTCCTTGTAAATTACAAAAACTGTGTTAAACTTTCACTTGTTCAGTTGATATTGAAATACACAAAGCCGTTTATAATTGATCGTGCCAAATGTAGGCCTGCGGTATTTTGTTAAAATAATATTAATTCAGAATGCTCTTTATGGTCTCCGAACCACATGTGGTGTTAAGAGTGACGTGGTAATAATGGAGGGTACACTTGGTTGTTACGACTCTGACATTTGATGCGACCTGACTTCAATGAGTTTCGTAATGTAGCTGAGACGTGTGTTAAAACAATACCGATTACCGAGTGCGTATCGGTTCTTGGTATCGATAGGCTTTTGTGAAAGAAAACTTGGGCGTGTAATCAATACTAATATTATAAAAGAGGAAAGATTTGTATGTATGTTAACGAATAAACTCAAAAACTACTTAACGGATTTGGCGCAAAGATAGATTATAGTCTGGCATAACATATAAGCTTTAATCCCGGAAAAATGTATGGTTCCCGTGGGATAATTTTCTACATACACGCGGGCGAAGCCGCTGGCAAAACCTAGTAAAAGTGAGTAATTAATATAGCAATTAAAGTAGTCTTAATTTATTTGATGCTTAATATAAATATACGTATAATAACGTTAATTAGCACTGCTTTTTCTCAAAACTCTTAATATAACCCCATACTCTAAGACTCCTAAAAATATCTTCCACACCTTCAAATTGCCTAACACCACTTAGCGCTAGATAAAAATAATTTTCAGCCTTGTGAGTGTCCGTATTACGTATGCACGAAATGGGACATCGACGTCCGCGAACTAAGGCCAATCGTATCCGTTTGTGCGCAACGCAACTTTGAACATGTGTGACGCAAACTACCGCCGTAACGGCTTGGGGTTTCTCTAAAGCCTCTGTGTGAGGGTATCCGTCATGTCTATTTTATAGTCCATGATCCCTTACGTCAGGAAGGGCTTATCTGAAGTTTTATTGGCATTCTGCGACAAACGGGTCCCTTGAAAAGTAGCTAGGCGGCTAAACGCGCACCCAACCAGATTGTAGCGGTGATTTTTGTGATAGATAAGAGAGATATTCATCACTTTACCCTTACTTTAGTAATCCCAACATCTTGGTTATCAATTACTTAACTAATCGTCATACAAGTGACTAGGCGTCTTGTACATATTGACTATGTACAGACGCCAGCACATCAAGCTATCCCACAAACATTAAGATCCATAACGTTTTATAGTGATAAAACTTTCCTGTCTTTCTCAGAACCAAATTAATTGTACTTTTTTACTATGTTGACCTTTAGAAGTTTAAATTGTATTTGAGACCGTTTATCTTAACAAGTAACAAGCGTACCCTAAACTTTTTCGTAGTCTCCTCCACTATATTTGTGTAAAAATGTCTTATTTTCGGGATTATTTGATATTGAGGGTATTCCGAACACGTTATAAAAGAAGCATGGTCATCGAATTACTCCTATTAGTTACAATAACAGGAAAGTCATGATGGATGGGGCTACCCTGAACGATTAAGATGTGCTGGATATGGCTGGTTGGAATTTTTTGTAGTAAAGTTATGCTCCAATATTACCGGGATTATTATTGCATACTAGCGTCCCCGCTCTTTGTCACGGTTTTTACGACTTGACAATACATCTCGATGTCTTTATTATTTGTGAGATTAATATCAAGGTATTATATATATATACATATGTATACTTTTCGCAATAAATTTTCTGCATTTTTGAAATTTAGATAAACAACGTGATCAGACGGACTGACACGAAAAGTGTCTTTATGTTATTTTTTAAATGTAGATTTAAAGATACACCTAAATTAAATGAAACAATCTCATCGCCCATCACCAACATATAGAAAAATACGACTGCGCTATCGTACGGGCTACTTATCTTCTCTAAAGTATGTGACTAGCTATATCTAAAAGCTCATTAATCTTCAAAATGGCGGCCATTACCCGCTAAATAACCTTATTTGTTGAATACCGATCGGCGGAAGAAAAGCGGATACCGATCGACTTTCGTTTCACTGTGAGAATATTGTGACATTCTAGCCATTTCTGTTTAATTAAAATGTCGATTTTGTAACACGTATCGCCAGTTGGACGCAATTTGTGCGAGCGAATAGATGACGTTAGTTTAGAATTGAAATGTCACAGAATTATTTTTTTTTGACTTTTGATACTTACTTTTTTTTGAGGATGGGAAATCATCAAATGACTCCTCCCGCTGGGTGCAGGAAAAAGAAGTATCAGACTCTTACGGACTAAAATCATCCACGTAATATTAAATCATCCGGTAACCTTTTGACACTTGCGGCTGAAATTACTGAAATGTATTAATTCTTCTATACTTGAGTCAATTTCCTGCATGATATTTCCTTATGTTTCTTCTGTGTATTTTAATAATAATAAATAGCAGGTTGACACAAATACCGCGTCCGCCTGGCGAATGCTCCCTCTAGCGCTTTCAAAGCAGTTGTCATTACGGAAATATTAAAGAATATTATTCAATCTGATATAGACTTCACATAATTATATTTTTTGGGTAACTCCTGTATTTTCTTTCCGACTTTTTGATTTTTTACAGTAACTAAAGAGGTTCACACTCAACTAAATTTTATGGGCAATAATATTCAAATAGACAACTTAACAGTAATTCCCATTATTTGACTTTCGATTTAAATTTCCCAATTTTAAAGCTTTTACGTGAAGTATATCGTAAAGCGAAATAATCCGGTTAATTTTATCGCAATATTCAGAAGCAGTTGAAACCGTTGAAAATGTTAACTGATCAAAATACAATTCTTAAATGTCGCAAGTGTTCAGATTATTTTCTCTCGCATGATTTGGCCAAGATTTAAATGCTTATTGAACACTCTCTTCTAGAATATAATGACAAAGAACTTTAAGATACGTTAGTCCTTAACCTAAGACACGAAGATCGCCCTTTCCGTTCTAGCCAACGATTAATTTGCGTAGAAAACTGTGCTTTTGGTCTGGTGGTCGCTAGCTCTTCTGCTGAGCATAAGGCTCAAATCCTAGTTTGTAGACCGAAGTCTGGATATTTGACCGGTTAATGGCCTCGTACATGGCACTAAAAATAGCCAACGGAAAGTGGGTGTACTAAAGGTACAACTCTACCAATATTTTCGAAGAAACAAGGTGTGATGTTATGTTAGAAACCAAAATCATTAACCGTTGATGGTCGGTTGGAAACATAAGCATAGCATATTCAGCCTATAAGGTTCCCACAGCTAGGACACAGGCCTCGTGAAGGCGATCGGCGGCGGCGACCTCTCGCGCCCGGCTCTAGTGCAAGCCATGGTCCGGGGCGAGAGGGAGTGGGAGGCAGTCACCTCCTTCTGCGAAAATGTTATGCTCGCGAAGGAGGTGGCGGGATGGGAGAGAGAAAGGTCCTCCCGTCCCAGCCGCCGCGGGAGACGCTCCGGGCGTCGGGAGCCACGTGACGACTCCCGGCCACCGTAGGCGCGGGCCTGCGGGCGGTGAGTAATGGGTGACCCACCGTCCGATCAGCACCAGACCCGTGCCGTACGGCGCGTATATGTTCCACGCGCGCCTCAAAGAGATGTCAGCATATGAAGGGGCCCCTCAGGGCCAAGCCTGCCGGGTAAAAGGGATTGTCCGAAAGGGTTACCGCTACCCCGGAACATAAAGGGCTACGGAAGGAACATGGATGGGTTTTAGTCAGTAAGAGTCTGACACTCCCTTCCGCTCCACCCAGAGCGGGAGCAGTCATTGGATGATTTCCCAGCCTTAAAAAAAAAAAAAGCTACGACACAGGCGTGCTCTCTTCAAAAGGGCCCAGTGCGAGTTGGTAGATGACACATGTCTTCGAATTTTTGGTTCTAGGACATGTCGGTTACCTCACGATGTTTTATTTTACCGTTTTGAGAGCAGTGGTGATTAAATTATTTACACAAAGTAGAGCGCCTGCTTGGGTTCGTATCCACGACCTACAAATCGTAAGTCTGGCCAGTTACTATTGGGCCATATCACTACATAGTATAATACAAAGTCGCTTTCTCTGTCCCTATATCCCTATGTATGCTTAAATCTTTAAAACTACGCAACGGATTTTGATGCAGTTTTTTTTAATCAGGGTTCGAAAATATCCGATATTTATTATAAATATCAAAATATCGGATATTTATGATATATATCCGATATATATCAAGTTTGATATATATCCAATTTGTATGAACGTCATGTTATTTTATAGTATTATTTATGTATATTTTTTGCATATTATGTTTTTCATAAACATAAAAAATAATTAAAAAAAACTAAACTGTTTTTAATCCTTTCTTTTAAATATAGGTAAGGTAATAAGTACTTAAAATCAGACAAATGAATCAAAAACATAAAATCTTCTTCTAGATCAGCAAAATCAACTAAAAACATAAAACCTTTTTATAAATAATTCTAATTAGTCAATAATCATACCTACACTTAGGTAACAAAACTATAATTATTATTATTATTTTATTGAATATTTATAAAATATTGATATATAATATCACAAAAAGTCATTGGATATATGATATATTATATCCTTCGAACCCTGTTTTTAATAGATATAGAGTGATTCAAGAGGAAGGTTTATGTGTATAATTTGTCGACATATTATGCGGGCGAAGCCGCGGGCGGAAGCTAGTTTACCTATAATACATAATTACCTAACTCAATGAAACCGACTAAAACAATACCTACATTGATTGATGCTACAAGAAATCAACATTGAATGAAGCACTGTCTAAAAATAAAACTACCTTCATTTAACCACGGGGTTTTCGTAATAAGATACCCGCATTGCGGTGTTTCATCGTGGCAATGCAATTAAAAGGGACAAGATGAGGTGGAAAACTAAAATCGTGGTTAAGATTAATGGGCTATTAACTTTGAATTTACCGTGCAGTTAATAGCTGGAAACTGAGTTAACTTTGTTAAAATGATATTTAAGTGCTACTTAATTTTCTCATGGGAAATGAATAGGAAATTGCTCGTTTGTAGATACGAGGGCGGGTCAATAAGTCCGTGACTTTTTGAAGTTCTGACCTCTTTACTGAAAAAGCAACACTACTCCTGTCAACAGGCATCTGTCAGTTGACTCCTGTCAAAATTTGAACTTGCTGTGTCAGTTAGTTTGTGTTTGACAGCTATCTTTATCAGACTACCCAGTAATTTGAGGAAAAAATGGAAAAAAGTGAATTTCGTGTGCTTATTAAGCATTATTTTTTGCGAAAAAAAACCATTACCGAGACCAAAGCTAAGCTTGATAAATACTATGGGGACTCTGCACCATCGATTTCAATGGTAAAAAAGTGGTTTACTGAATTTCGTTGTGGCCGTACAAGCACTGAAGATGCCGAACGTCCTGGACGCCCAGTTGAGGTCTCTTCACCCGAAACAATCGAAAAAATTCACGATATGGTGTTGGCCGACCGAAGATTGAAAGTGCAAGAGATTGTGGAAACCGTAGGGATCTCGCATGGCTCAGTGGTTTCAATTTTGAATGATCACTTGGGCATGAGAAAGCTTTCCGCAAGATGGGTGCCGCGTTTGCTCACAGTCGACCACAAACGCAATCGTGTAACAACTTCACAGGAAGGTTTGGCGTTGTTTAATCGCAATATGGAGGAGTTTTTGCGCCGTTTTGTAACCGTGGACGAAACATGGATCCATCACAACACACCAGAGACCAAACAACAGTCAAAACAGTGGGTTTCTAAGGGTGAATCGGCGCCAAAGAAGGCCAAGGTGGGTTTGTCAGCCAATAAAGTTATGGCGACTGTTTTTTGGGATGCACGCGGGATAATCCACATTGACTACCTTCAAAAGGGAAGAACAATCAATGGGGAATATTATGCCAACTTATTGGACCGATTCAATGACGATTTGAAAAAAAACCGACCTCATTTGGACAAGAAAAAAGTTCTTTTCCACCAAGACAATGCAAGGGTGCACACATGTGCAGTTGCCATGGCAAAAATCCATGAATTGGGCTATGAATTGCTCCCTCATCCGCCCTATTCTCCAGATTTGGCTCCGAGTGACTACTTCTTGTTCCCAAACCTGAAGAAATGGCTTGGTGGAAAAAGATTTGACTCCAATGATGAAGTCATCTCGCAAACAAAGGCCTATTTTGAGGACCTCGACAAATCATATTTTTTGGAAGGGATAAAAAAATTGGAGAAGCGTTGGACAAAGTGTATAGAGCTCAAGGGAGACTACGTTGAAAAATAAAATGATTTATTTATCAAAAAATCTGTGTTTTATTCCAAAAGTCACGGACTTATTGACCCGCCCTCGTACTAATGATGTTCATATTTGTAGCATTTTGTAGTACTTATTCATTATTTGGCTCTGTATCTACGCTATTTTGGCTTATTGGACGACTCGCACGAATTTAACTCGCACAAAACGTGCGAATCGACTCCTTTAAAAAATATTATTTTTTCTGTAGTCGATTCGCACAAAGTTCATTTAATGGAGTGCGAATCGACACCTTCACAAATATGTAGTAGGCTATTCGCACACATAATGTTTTTTTATGAAATGCAGTTAAGATAAAGTACACTTAAGTACAGAAGTAGTAAGGTCAAATGTGTTTTACTCGTAATAGATAGATAATAAAAACACAATCTATAATAAAAAATATCTACAGTATTAAAATTAAAACTAAGTACTAAACAAATCAATACAAATAATATAATAATAATACAGATTTTTCTTACTTTCAAGTAAATATCTGTTATTTAAACTTCGATTATTTTTTAGTTTTATTTCAGTGATGGCTGAATACGACTGTACTTTAATTTTTTTATTCCTTAAAATAAAATGTGTGCGAATAGCCTACTACATTTTTGTGATGGTGTCGATTCGCACGCCAATAAATAAAATTTGTGCGAATCGACTACAGAAAAAATAATATTTTTTAAAGGAGTCGATTCGCACGTTTTGTGCGAGTTAAATTCGTGCGAGTCGTCCAATAAGCCCTATTTTTGGTTTCACTTTTGTTCCAATATTTAAGTAATTGTACGTTTAAATCATTTTGTAAAGTAGGTTTATCAGGATTTCTGGCAAAAGGCCATTTGATGCACTGTTCAATAGAGTGCTTTGGCATACAGATAATACAAACAAACAAAAATAATTGATACTTTAAGAACAACATACTGTAATTATACTATTATTAATACAACCCATGCATTGAATCTTGCTCGAAGGCTCCAGCTCTATTCATCGAATGCGAAAAAAGACAAAGATGCGTTAAGATATTGTAGTATTCATTCAAACCATTGCATTGATCTACTCTCACATACTGTATGTACCACATACCGTCAGCCAAGTTTCATGAAAACTGACTTTGATACCGCTTGCGTTTCGAAGCAGTAAGAGCGATATTCGTAGTTTTATGAACAGCCTCAAGAATTATATACAGGCCGGTTACCCGAGACATCGCTTTTGACTTGCGCACGCGCCACCAGTCGTGTCATGTCGTGTCAACCGTATTATTGTAACACAAGATGTTTTACCAAAAGTGGACAAAATGAAACCAGTTGTAATACCACTGTTCTGATTGCAGTGCACCGTGGAATATGCGCGTAATATTTAATGCCGGCCACATTTTCAAAGTTTTGTTTTCTCTTTTGCTGTGTTGATTTGTCAAGGTTTGACAAAGAACGTGAAACATGTGTTTTTGATTCGGGAACTGTCAAAGGGAAAGGATGTATGAATGATAGTTTCGTACCGATTTTTTTAATGTTTTGTTTAACATAATTATATTTAGAAGACAAGTCAATAGATCCTGTAATTTTTAGATTTATTGACATCGCTGAGTGTGAATAGATTTGTACGCCATATGATGGCAGCATATTATGCTGAAATTAATTTACTGTAACACCTTATGTACCATATTCTAGCAAATAAATATTTTGATTTGATTTGACATAATTTCAGTTATTTTATTTTGGCACAGAATGTTTTAATTATTTTTCTTTCTAATAATACCTTCAGCGATCTCATAAATATTCAGAAGGTTGGCATTTTTCAAGCTTTTATGGGTCATAATTAACAAGCGTCGCACCCAAACGTGGTCACAGTTTCCATGCCGTTAAGCATGGTTAATTACGGTAAAAAGATTAAGTTGTTAAACCGATAATTTTACTCATGAACGGGCTTGCGTCACTAGGCCACGCCTGATGCAATACATTAAACAGTTTAATATGTAAAAAAACATTTAAAAATTCTATTTAAAACTTCTTATGGCGAATTTCGCCAGTTAAACTTATAAACCCCGTTATTATTTTCTGTGGAATATGGACACATTTTCTTGAACTTGGTTTATATGTGCTGATTGCGTTCAGTTTCATTGGTGAAATTCGTCCTAAGTGGTTTTGAATAGACATTTTTTCATTAATGTTTTACGTGCTAAACTGTTTAATGTATTTCACTTAAACTGGGCACCGTTTAAGTGCAATACATTAATATTTAATTAAATTAATCTTTACTAATATTATAAATTCGAAAGTAACTCTGTCTGTCTGTCACCTTTTCACGCCTAAACCACTGAAAGGATTTCGATAAAATTTGGCAGAGAGATAGATTACATCTCGGAGAAGGACATAGGCTACTTTTTGTTTCAAAAATATCTCCCGATATTGCGATATGACCGAACCCAACGCGGACAAAGTCGCGGGCAAAAGCTAGTATTGTATAAATTAACCCGCAGAGATTACCTAAAGTCTGTTAATAAATAGTAGATTAGATATTGTTAAGTTATGGCCTCAAGACTTGTTTGAAGAGATCCAATATGTTAGGAAATGTATAATTAATTTAGTAAACTGGTTAGAAAATTAAAAGAAAGACAAGAACTAAACAACTACTGTATCGCCATCACTGTGTATTAATTAACATCAGGATAAAGAGGGAAATTATCGAAACAGCTACACAGTTCATTTACCGACGGAACTCTATCCGATGAAAAGATGATCTCGGGCTTGATAACTCAATTCTAAATATGTATAATAATGAGCTTGTTTCTGGAGACTGGATGCGATAAACGGCTGCACTTACCGGATCCCGACACACTTATTCTCCTTGGTCATACTGGCTACGCACTTATGTGCTTAAAAACTATTGAGCAAGTATGTTCTCGTTGTAAATTCCAAAGAAACTGATACGGTGCACTGATAACTGACCGTCGTCGGCCGACTAGATCGTAAAGCAGGTTAATTGTGAAACGCCCAGTAACGAGAGCGTTTAGGTTATACGCCCTTTGTTGACTTTATCACCACGGGTTTACGGCCTGGTGAAAGCTTTAACACTGTTTCTCGCCACATTACCTTTAATCTTTTCAGTTTAACGATACGGAATAAATTGTCTGGTATATAAGGCTTAGCTACATAGGCCGCACTACCAGTTTCACTGGTTTGGCTGAATTTGTGACTTGTTTTACCAGAGAGAACGTAGATTTGGTTGCTATTGCCAAAGTTGTAAATAAAAATCCCAGGCATGATTCGAAAGTCCGGTCTGTACTGGAATAAGAACCGGGGCCCCTCAACCATTGACAGCTCTACGTTTAAAATTACGACGCTAAGTCGGCTCAAACTTCGCAAAGGCAAGTTTTATGAAAAAAATATGTCTGCCCATTGTCACAGTTTAACATAAGTAATAACTTTTATTAACATCCGACCAATAAAAATACAATCAAAGGGCCGTGGGAAAATATCGCCATTCGCAGTACTGCGTTGTTTTTTCTAAGAAGCAAACACGTCATAAGTAGCGTTGTCAAGTTGAGCCATTATAGATAGATCTCGTAAGGCTGTCAGCGTTTTCAATGTCATTGGGCTTATAATTTAATGGTTATGTAACAATAAAGGTCATTTTTCTACTAAGGTCAGGTGAATTTTGAGATTGATAATTGCTTATGTTTAACCAACGGATTTAGTAAAATGTAACGGCATAAAGATCAGTTTGTATTATATATAATAAGAATAATAATTTATTTTATTTAAAGTAACCATGACTCAATTGTTAGTAAAAAACTTATCCTATGTTAGTAATTTTAATAATATTATTAACAATGTATATAAAAACACAGCGGCAGTACTGTCCGACGCTTCACCGCGGCTGCACCATTCCATGGGAAATCGCGCAACAGCGATTCACGTACGGACAGTCCAGCCTGCTCGAAATTAGAGACAGGACACTGTTGTCGCTGCCCCACACCCCACGCACCAGAGACGCACAGCGCTTACGCATAGTGGCAAAGAAACAGTCCACATGCGCGGCCGCGAACATCCCTGATGCGCTACAGAAGCGAGGCAGCCCCAACAGCACCCTGAACGCGTTGTTGTATTGCACGCGGAGGGCATTGTACGATTTTAGAGTATATCTAGCCCACAGGCTCCTCATGCTCATTGCCAAAAATAGTAAATGATCACCAAAGTTAAATCCCCATTTTAGCGTGATATTACTACCAAAAATCGTACAACTTGCGATCTTACTTAAAGCAACACTCCAAATTATGATAGTTTAATCCAAAAATAGTTAATGATCACCAAAAAATGAACAGAATTTTAATATAAAATGACATTGAAATATGTGCTATTTCTGGGTGGTTTAAAAAAAAATAACCACGAAGGGCGGGGTCCAAACCATCGCCACCCCCTTCTAACCTAACCTGTCCGAGTCGGGGTGCCCCAAGTCCAAAGCTCGCTTCGCTCGCTCTTGCATCCTAAATTCTCCTAGTTTAGTAATATTGCATTTTGTACCGATCCCTTCTTGGTATCTAAGCTAACCTACTTCTGTGGTAGCAGCTGGTTTCTGACGGCTTAATTAATCTTAATTTTGGTTAAGGTCACAGCCTGAAGGCATTAGCAACTGTGTATAGGGTTTGGTACCTAATTAATGTCTTATTAGATAGACATATATTGTACTTACATGTTGTCACAGCTCAATAGAAATAATCACATATCACCCTCAAAATTTGGTGATCAAGTGCAGTCACGACTATAATCGGTTGTACCATTGTAATTTTAGCTTTTAAGTTTTTGGTTAAGGTTTAATTTTTGCTGATTGGTATATATTTTAGGTGATAATGTATATTGGTCAAAAAGTTATTTATGGGGGTCATTATATTTATCCCCATTGATAAATGATTCTTTGTTTTTCTTCGTAATTGGAACAAACAGCCCTTCTAGTCTGCCGGTTTTCTGAGTCGTAGTGAACGAGACGTAGTACAGCAAGGTCAGGGAACTACTCATTTGCTAATGTGTATTATTCTCTCGCGAGTAACGTACTTAGATGGTTAAACTGCGACAGCTGTACCGACGTTCTGATGAACTATAGGGATGTCTTCTGCTTGCTCAATGTATGCTGAAAGCAAGACCGGACGGCTGCATTTGATAAGCCGCAGATTTTTTAATAAAACTACATATTTAGCTTTTAAAATAATGCCAGCCTGCAAGCAATTACTAATTTAATGGCTCTTTCTAATGCTATCCATACCGCCTAGTAAGTCCTTGTGACGCTGCGGGAACCACACAGTGCATTTACTGCTTAGATTTATCTCAGTTAGAGATAGAGTTGTACAGACGCCAGCACATCAAGCTATCCCTAACTGTCAAATTTTTTAAATTAAAAATGAACCTTATGTCTTTGCAATTAAGTTGAAATACTATCAAAGAAATTTGACAGATTGTGGTAACTTGATGTGCTGGCCTCTGTACAATATTTCTCCATAATTCCAAGAATTCTTAATAACCACAACCAATTAGGTAGCAATAATTCGTCTCGGAACAAGGCCTCTGTATACAATATAATATATTTTTCCGTAAACACGTTACTAACCTACGTTATTTGCGAAAACAATTGATTGGTTATAAGTATTCATCTTAGTCGTTTAATTACTGTTGTGTTGTTAAACAAAACAATGTGTCGGTTGGTTTAAGTTTTTCCGAAAAGGGAAATTCTGATTTTACTAATAAAAAAAGGTTTATTGGACGATGTCTTATTTGTTTTTAATGTGGAGTCTAGATTTATAAATTGCTTATTCAAATATAAAATATAACACACCTTTGTTTTATAAGTTCTCGATAACACTACAGTATTGGTTTTAAAACAAAGACAAACAAAGGAAGGTACAAAAGCTTAATTTTATATCGACAAATTGTATGTAAATCAACCCATTGATATCAACAGCCGATCCCCCACCTAATATTGTTTTGCGTGTAGTATAGAATAGTAATTTACAACAGTTTAATTCTCTTATCGTTCACGCTTCCTCAAAACATGTTTAACGGCACTTATGCGCCAACCAATGTTATGCAAAATGAACGATTATGGGTAAAACCCAGTACTATTATACCGACAGACGACCGATTGACACAGAGTACCAAAGGTCCGGTGTGCACGGCAAAATTGTTGAGTATAATGAGCCGGTAATTAATTAGCTCGCAAAGATTTTTACACAGTAACTGTTTATTACATAATTTTGGTTAATTAATCACTGATTTCACATGAGTGATAACATTGACAACAGGTTTTTACTACTGTTTCGGAACTAAATAGATGCTTTTAGAATTGAAGGGTTTTCTGCCGACATGTAATTGGGCATTCAACACTGGGGGGTCGTGCGTGACATCTCAGCGCGCACGACCCATGCATAAAGTTCTACATACAATGCTTTTGTTGTACAATAGGCACTTCCCTTTTGCCCACTGTAACATTCTTACGAATACCTACTTAAGTTTTTATAAGTGACAAGAAACCAATATAAAACAATTGAATTTCAAGTATTATTAATTTATTTATTCCGTTTCAATATTCAAATACTTATAATTTGCTACGCGGAGATTCTTTGTACTTTCCTATGCAACCTTGAGGTAAAAATACTGCACGCGATTATGTGCTTAAAATAAATATTCCAATGAATTATTTCCCTTTCAAAGAATTATTTATACTTGCAGCAAATTCCTAATAAAGAAAGACAGTCTTTTCATTCCGTTTTTCATTTTATTTTTAAACAGTACACACTTTAAATTAACTTAAACGCCCACATGCCATCTATAGTGGGTGACTGACCCAGTCAGTGTGATTGCTCGCAGAACAATAAAACGCTTAATTACGATGCCATTAACGTTTCATTTCGTTTGTCACTTAACCGCCCTTCAATTCCTTTCGCGACTCTCCAATACCTTTTCTAAATCAAATAATTCATATCAAATTTCTTAACAAATGAAACAAACAACGTTATTTCTTGGCATTGTATAGTAATACGTAATCTTTCAACCACAAAGTTCAAATTCAAATAAGCAACAAGTATGCTAATTACGACCTAAATAGTTGACATGTAAGAACAGGCGACAGCGAATCTTAATTGCCGAAATCAAATATAGTCATGCAACGTTGCAAATGCGACAGAAGGCACCGTGGGATCGGAATACTTGTACCTTTAATCCGATTACTATTAATGTTATGGATTGAATGAATATGTATGAGGCAGTGCTTTTACGTACAGCGGTAATACTGGATTACGAAAGAGATGTTTATCGACAAACAGACGAAATGTAATAGCATAAAATAATGTAATGCAGAAGGCCTGCTCCTTGGGTTTACTATAACGAGCAGAATTTAAGCAAAGCATGGCAATTTTATGACCATGCCTAGGAAAGGCTGGTAATATAATTCTTGTTATTAGACATAAAATGAGCACCAGCTGTTATGAAATGGTACAGGGGGTGTCTCTTTAGGTCCGGCAGTGAAGATACGGGCCCGTCCGGAATTAGTGGATCCGTCAAAATAAGTGCAGTAAATAAATAACACATTTTATTACATCAAACGGGAAAAAACCCATCGCGAGTAGGGACAAGTAGGACTCTAAAAACGTGTTGTCATTTATTCTTAGTTCGGGCTCCAAACTAATGTTATGTACCTACGTAGGCTATATGGAGTAGGAAACGCCTGTAGCTTCGCCCGAAACTATAGAATACTCTTTAAAAACTACGCTACTCTTTTAAACTATGTACGAATTTCGTGTTTATTGACATAAGGTTAAAAGTTCAAACGTCTCTATTCATTGCCCAAGGTGGGTCTTCGGTATCCCAATTCGTGGTAACGTGTTTGATGTAATGCGGATCTGACCGTCTATTATGGATGTGCTAGTCTAGGCTTTTGTTTTGCTTTATTGCCATATTGCAGTACAACTGTTTGTTTCACCCACGCTTCTATCTTCATCCGATAATCAGTTACTAAACAGTGGGAAGTATATGTAAGTGCCTTCAGACATGTGTTTAAGCTTCAATACATTATGGTGAAAACGGCCGGTCCTAATATTATTTAACTCAAGGATCTTTAAAAGCTGTGCAAAGTTCAATGTCTTTAAAATTGACACTAAATTGGACATAATACCGTTAGCACTTTGGTGAAGGGGTAAATCGAGAACGGAGACCATTTGGAATCATAAAACAATCTTATATCCACTGCCTGAAGTCAAATTGAGCGACACAAACAGAAATTGGCGTTGATTAAAAAGAAAACGGGAGTTCAGGTCCCTAATTGAGTTTTTACGACCTTTTAATGGATCAGAATTTCTTAGGATATTTAAATATTTGATTTTCCTTGATCATTTGCTAAATTGCGAACCGTGTCGTTGTTAGGTGATCTTGTTTGGGACTCGCACCAGCTCATTTTAAGTTCGTTGCGAGATTTTAATGTGGTAATGATGAAATGAAATAAGTATCATACAGTACTTATCATTTCCGACGGTGTATGCATGAGTAGTATCAACTTCTGAGCTAATCGTGGTCGTAAAATTATGGGTCATATCAATATTTACTGAACTTGTATTTAAAGAGGACAGATATAGTCACAGCATCCAGGATCACAACTTTCTGATTTCTAGACTTTCATATAAATTGTTTTTAAGTTATTAATTTTAACATTCTTATTAACCAATTACTACAAGGAACTGTTAGCATCCAGCCACGTACTAAACCCGTGACACATATTCCATTACAAGTCGTTTGTATAATCTATAAATAGTCAGTTAGTGATCACAATCGTACAGGGGCTCAAGTGGTCCAAATGTACGAAACCTGCCTAGCTTGACTGCCTGAGTCACCCAGAAAGCGTTGTTTTTAAATCTTGATGATTCATCGCGGAAGAAATCACTTTCACTGTGCAATCTTGCGAAGTTTAGCTGAGAGTTGATGCCTAGAATTTATAATGTGGTCATGGTTAGAAATGTTTTGACTAAAGAAGCGATGGGAGGACTGCGTGAGAGATGATAAGGCTGGAATAGGGTTACTACCAAGATAACGACTAATGGAGAAGTATGGAAGAAAGATACTTGTTGCAAGAGAATGATGATGATGGTTAGAAATATTTTGGTATTGTATGGGGCATGTCGCACTGTTGCGCGTGTTAAGTTCCCAGTACCTGGAACTCTGGCCGCACTTAATGATCTCTTGGATTCTAATCTAACAATTGATCTGTTTGCGGATGAATGGAAGAAGATTTTACTGGGCATGTCAGAAGTTCTGTGAGAGGGATTCATGAAAGTTTTGCTAATTTTAGTTTTTGTGTTTTCTTGAATTTTATGTTTTTTTTTCTTATGTGCCTTTAATTATTGTAATTGGTTAACCGTTTTAATTAAAGTTAAATAAATATGACAAGGAATAATTATGAAATGTTGATATTAAGTACATGTTTGTTTTTAACCAGTTCCGATTAACATGATACATCCATGTTGATATAACTTTCTAACTAAACCATATTGTTGATGTCTAAGGTCCATTTTATTTCGTAGTATTTTGTAGTTTCCAAAGATTGTTTGATAATTAAGAATCCAAGTCTAGGAATTACAACAAAGTACCTAATGAGTCGATTTGTCCTTCAGACGAGTCAATCCCGTATCAATTACTTATTTATTATTATCGACTAATACGCGTGTTTACATTGATAACTTACCGTATATTTTTATTGTATTAGTAAACGTATGATAGTTTACAATTACAATCTTTATTTCTTTCATCGGGTGAAAATTAGCATCATTACGTTAGTGAATCCTCCAAACATCGTTATCTTTTGTTATTGACCAGAAATATTTGCGCAGTTCACACGGTATCTCTAACTTGTTTACTTCTTTGTATCAAATTTTTAGAATCTTTTATCGTTAAACGTGCAAAGATCGTGCGATTTTAATATCTAACCTTGACAGAAGCGAGACGAGCTGTAGACGACACCATATACACAGTTTATAGCCTATCCAAACTATTCAACTAGTATTTTAGGCAATATAGTATTCTCTCCAAGTGGAAACATATTTTAACTTTATTTCGTTGAATTTGGCAGCTTTCATAGCGTTAGAATAACATTAGCTTTATCGTGATTGGATTTCTATTTATTGGAATATGGCTCCGAGTTGAAAATAATATTGTAGTAGATAGTTCATCTTCAGAATGACTCGCGTAGGAAGAATCAATTACCCAATTGCTTTCTGTAGTATGGTAGTCATGAGGAGGTGAGCTAACGATTATATTAGGAATGTGAGTGGCATCCACTTGGTTACTGAAGCCTTTTATGTGATCATCGGCTCAAATGCCAGGAACTGTGATGATGCGTTGAAGTGGTATCTTAGGAAACGTTTTGTGCATTGTACAGTTGCCTTCACCAGTCCACTGCTGGTCATGGGCCTAGGTAGAAGCTCGTGGCTTAATGACTACAGCCGCACGGGTCGATGGGTTCGTGGATGGATGACTGTCCATTACATATCGAGACGCTTCCTTACCTCGGAAATCATGTTATGCCGTGGGTCCCTGTTGTCATTCGTTATCCTTAACAGTAATTAGATCCAAAAAGTCTGTCTACCAGTCTTACCAAGGGGTAACTCGCATTAACCATTAACTATCTAGGTTCCAGATAAGGAGTCCTTCCGTGTCAAATACTGGTATTCAGCTGCATCCGGTTAGACTGGATGCCGACCCTAACATAGTGGGGTAAAGGCTAGGTATATTGATTTTTGCTGGACAATGGACTTCTCCGAATGACATCCTTGGTACTGAGCTCAACTCTCGGCCACCCTACATATCGTATGATGTATACTCTACACATCGTACGTTTCTCGTATGATTTTTTGCTCCTGTTTCGAAGATCAAGCGAATTTAGAATACTAATTGAAGGTATCGGTTTTCCCCATATTGAATTTGATTCAATATGCTTCGAGGTTACCGTTCACATATAGACAAAGCGTTGTTTGTTCACGTGCCTTTGGTTTATTGGCGCACGGCCTATTTGATGGTAGATTTTTTCGGTTGCAGAGGCGTTTGAGCACCTTGAGGTGGAGATAGAATACAAACTATGTGAAAGTTTATGGGTTTTTTGTTTACACAATCACGCTTTTTCTGATTTGACACACAGGGACAACATAAGTATGATTTGCATACTACGATGAAGTCACGGGCAAAAGCTAGTTTACCATCTTCCATAATAAAACTATACCTTCTTTAAAAACTTTTGCGACTCACATTTAATTTAAGACCGTAATTTAGGAGCTATTTCGGTTAAATACTCACGAGAATTTTATCGGGATTCCCCAAATCATATCGCACTGATCACGCGGCGGGGTCGCGAACCGAAATTATTCGGCTGATAATAAATCCAAACTTACAATATTATTGTTTATTTATATTTTTTGTATTATTCCTCGCCCGATCAGGAAACGGATCATTGCCGCAGTAAGTAATGCGTAATGTGGTGTGATAAATTGGTTTCCTCTCGTCCATTATCAACTTACTTTTTCCCTATCTTTTCCTCAAGGAATAAAATGTTTGTTTATTATTAAATATCTGGCTGCTCCTCTTCTAGTATGTTATTTCCACTTTCCTCAATTTTCTTACCATTTTCATAATCTTTTTCTTCAATAACCTTATTTCTTGTAATGATGATGAAGGCAGCGCTGTTTTAATAAAACACAGCACCAATTAAAAAAACAATTAATGCATAACATAGTTTCTGTTTTACTTATTCCACTTTTCTATCAAATAGGCTGACATGGCAATAGCATTGTGATTCAACAATAGGCTCTAAAATTCAAGTTCCAAAGTACAGAACATTGCACTTAAATAATTGAAAAAAAGCTATTCGAACCACACGTTATTTACGGTTGGTAAGCTAAAACCTAATGTCATGGTGACTCTTAGTTTTGTAGCACCGTTCCGTTCTGTGTCGTTGGCCTGGCTTCCGAAAACCGTGTCTTATTGGCAAACATTGTTATCGGATGTTACCTTACGTTAGCAATCTTCCTTTTTTGAGATTTTGTCAGTTTTGTGAGCATTTTCGCTGTACTGATTACGGCAAGCAAAGATTAAGACCTCAGGCTATTTTTGTTTTTGAGGGTGGGAAATCATCCAATGATTTCTCCCGCTCTGGGTGGAGCGGAAGGGACTGTCAGACTTTTATTGACTAAAACCCAATCATGTTCCTTCCTTTAGCCCTTTATATTCCGGGGTAGCGGTAACCCTTTCGGACAATCCCGCTTAACCTCCTCAGGCTGGAGCGCCAATCTTGGCAGGGCGGTTGGTAGAAACTGGGTTACCTATACCTTTTAAAATCAGTATCCTTAGCTTTTGTTTTTTTTTCTATATCTTTGCTTTATGAGGCCTTGTCATTTTGGTGAACATATTTGCGGTACTGATTAACAAGGACATCGCCAAGCGTATGGTGGGGCACCCCTCAGGCTAGGCGGAGTGAAGAAAGAAAGAAAGAAAGGTACGGTTGATAGCACCTGGATGGGAGCAGCTAAGGGTCAATTTAAATGGCGTGGGATTGGAGAGGCATATGTCCAGCAATAGACTGCTCTAGGTTGATGTTGACTAACAAAAGCTTTGTTTAAGAATCAACCGAAATATGCGGCCATAATGCATTCAATCACTGTTCAATACTTTTTATCTAATGTTTGAATTGTCAGGTTGCTTATCGTTAACGTTATCGACACAAAATTGATTGATAATTTGAGTGATAGGTGTACAAGTGTAATTGATGTGATAAAATATTATAACATAATAATTATGTAGGTATTTTTTTAAATGTTTTGTTGTTTTTGTCGTGGACTTCACACCTTGTCTCGATAATAATTAAATATACTTATAACCATGTAGTATATTGCCTGGCTACACCTGTGATATATTTGAATTATCTAAAACCAGTTAGTTCGTTCTGCATTTGCATTTTATCTCTTGAAATAAATACCTGCGCGGCAGAAGATATCTATAATTGCCATAAACAATTTATTTCTGATAAAGTATCGACAGGTTGGATTATTTGTTCTTATTGATAATATTGATAAGTTATCGTGAATGTTTGCAGTTTTAAGAGAGCTAAAAAATCTATGCAAATAAATGCATGCATGATACAAATGTTTTATTGCAAATAAACAATTAACGCTGGAATATTTTAGGTTATTTAATAACGTAAGTACTTAGGTACTTAATTTTTAGTCTGGTTCTAGCGGACACAAACATTATTCGGGTCCGTTATCTAGGCAAAAAACATTAAAACTCTAAATACAGCACCACGTATCTTTAATGACGTACTACTGTAGAGCCTAGGTTGAAACCTTCCGTTGAACCTAGCTGGCTGGTTAGAAAATATCTGACAGCATTCCAGATCTTTCAAAATGAGAGAATATTTTGATAGGTTTTTATTATAAAAGAAATGAATAAAAGAGTCAGTAGCCGTGCTGCTGTACGCATGTATTCTTGAAAAATAATATGATGCAATACCTGCTGCCCCAAGTCTTTTATTTTTAGGATAGAAATCCCTACACCACAACACACTACGCGAGCTCTACCACTTTGAGCTCCCTAAATGAAAGCCCATCTGGTCTTCACACTACTTCCGAAATCTCACACAAATTAGATGTGGAACTGTTTCCAAGTCATATTATTTACAACCATCTCAATTTACAATCCTCAATTTCCATACATCTAAAACTGAAACATGACGAGCGGTAGTCTTGCCACTGCGGTACCAGTAACCTTGGCCGATCGTGCCATGCTCGGCCCGGCACAAGCCGCTGGTGTCAAGCCGGTCCGCGCTAGTGATGTAAAAAAATATTCTACTATACTCGACTTCTAAGGCGATTCTCACACTGCCCCGCATGATGCAGCGTAGCGCGTGGATGCGTGTTCTTCCGTTGCTTGTAAGTATCTCCGTTTGTATGGAAAACACGCACAGTCTAACACACAGAAAATGCATCTAACTATCGTGATGCTCAGTACTGCACGACCACCACAGAGAACGGCGAATAAATGAGAGCCGCCGTGCGTGAATCTACAAAACGCACCTACGCGCGTGAGTGCGCAAAAAACCCGCACGATGATGCAGATCTGCACTCCCGCAGGAACGCGCGTAGGTGCGTCGACACGCAATATGCAGCATGATGCGGGGCAGTGTGAAAACCGCCTAATACAGCTTGAACGAGGCTCCATATGTGTGTGTCAAGCGAAAATTGTTAGTTATATGTATAGGCTGATATCAATCATGCCTCGGTCCCTGTCTAAGTTGTAAGGTTAGGTGGACACGATGTTTCTATACCTAAGTTAACTGTAAGAACTGGAGTTACTATAACTTCTTCAAAATCCCAGAATTATGGTAACAACTTACTAATTATATTTCTTTCATCATCAATAATGACTTAAGTAGCTCGCATAATTAGGTAACTAAAACTTTTTCAGTCCTGGTTTATTCTGTAAAAATCTGACCGTCTTCTTCTTTTAAGTAATTACAATTACCTTTATTATATTTTATAGAATTAAACTATACCTAATAGTATCAAAAACTATTGTGCATCATACACTAAAATATATAATTTTGAATTTTGAATTCTCCGTGAAAAATTTTTTGAAGTGAGCAGTCATTCCGCTAGTTTGTAGTGCTATTGTATTAAAATCAGACTAAATAGAATTGAACTGTTATCCTACCTGGGGAATCTAATGATTGACAGCTTACTCCACTTAGCTTTTAATGGCCTGGTATGTCAGAAACTTTCATACAGAAATCCAAAGCCAAGTACAGAGGCCAGCACATCTAGCTACCCCAATCTGACAAATTTCTTTGATAGATTTTTAACTTTATTGCAAATCATAAGGTTTTATGTTCAATTGGGAATATTTGACAGTTTGGGATAGCTTGATGTGCTGGCTATACAATACTAGCTGGTTTATTCTGTAAAAATCTGAAGTGAGCTGTCATTCCGTTTGTAGTGCTATTGTGTAAAAATCTTATGGTGAAAATTTAGGGGAAGTGAACTGTTATCCTAACTAGGGAATCTAGTGATTGACAGCTTACTCCACTTAACTTTTCGCGATGAAATCTGTACAAAATAAAAAGCCTGATGCTAGGGATTGCCACTATTGACAGCTAACGTCAGGCGTTTCAGCTAAGTTTTCACAGAATAGATCGTCTGGAAAGGGTTTAAACAATTTGCTACAAAATAACTTGCAAAACAAGTTCTTTGTTTAAGACTTTAGAGTCTAGGAGGCTATTACAGAAAAAAACTCGAGAAGTAACACTCAACACTAGTCGACGGCGCTGTGCCGTGCGAAAATGTCACCGACAGCCGTCTGCCGCGAATGGTATGCAATTCTTTAGACGTGTTCCTGTTCATTTCGAGTTCTATTTACTGAATTGGTTGAAATTCAATTTCCTTAGTCAATTTAAAACTAGTCGACTACATTTCTGTGGTTGTTGGAAGCATGTCATCCCGCACAATAATCATGCTCTGCAGTTTATGATCTTATATAGGAATGATGCAGCGATATGTTTTGGGCCTTGTAGTCTTTAATGAATTTAGCTTAAAAGTTAGTGGCGAAAGCCTTTGTTAATTTATGTTTATGAATTTCTCTATACATTTCACATTGACTAAAGTTTTTTTTTCTTGTTACAGGTAAGACATCAAAAGTTTTCGACCAATCGATTAGCAGTAAGATTACTCCGACATAATGTGCAATTTCGTACATAAGGACATCGAGCATTCATATCGACAGGCGAATTCTCTTTTATTTTTTACAAAACACATCTCATATTGTGTCTCATAACAGACCAATGACCTGCTTAAAGATTCAAATGTATTCTAAATCAACACTTAGAGTTTCTAGTGGGGTATAATGGCCGTACGGATTTCAACAAACATACTGACAAACTTTTACACACGACTAGACACTTGGACATTTAAACTCACTTAACGTCAACCACTTTCACGGCTGTCCAACTGTCCAACGCCACCTTGCCCTACAAGCTAATTAGTAAACAATTCTCTAAGATACAATAACTTACCGACCATCGAAGGGGTCTGACTACTCGGAATGCGTGTTCTTTCGTCATGCGCCGGTATCGCCACAACACAAATACAACCTTGTACGCTAAACAGTAAGATCGATTTTGCATTGACTACGCATATTGTTTACGTTCTCGGATGAAACCTGACGAAACGTTGGAGTGCCCCATAAGGTATGTGGGAGACAGGCCTTGTCTAAAGGTGTGTTGACACGATACGGGTGTGCTCGCTCTCATTTCATAGTTGGCAAGAACAGAACATGGTACCAAATGTTCTAATTCCATTTGTAACGGTATCCATCGCCCAAGTTCGCTCGGATTTTCCCCTTCCACAATGCTACACCCAAACATGTATCAATCCGAATTGAGCGTGTTGTCGTTCGTGTCTACTCACCCTTAATAATTTGAAGATACGGGTTCCTTGTGCATATTAGATGTTTAAAGGTTCTTCGTTTGTGAGCGTAATTAGTGGAAGATTTAAGCTTGAATACGTTGATATATAGTTCAATGATTTCGAAGACGTATTTAATCGTGTTTGGTTATAGATGCTTTTGGGTTTTCTTATGGCCAATGATTTGCCGAACATCACCTGTATTCTCCGAAGGGTAAGGCTGAGTTATACTTGTAGTATACCCACATTTTTCCCAGTTATGGTCCCATGTAATAGGGGGCGAGCCTATTGCTATCAACCGGACTCAAATCCAGAGTCCCTGGCAGCTTGTGATTTCCATAAATATCATAATTATTTTATTGATAGGTCTTTTTCACACGTTCTTCAGCAATGATTAAATTTCATAATCTTAACTGTTCTGAAGATAAATCAGCGCAACACCGATCAATATCAGGTAATTGCACACTAGTCTCATTATCAGCAAGAGCCAGATGAAACGAAACATCTGTTATATGAGCACAATTAAGATAAGACTTCATAAGACCTGTATAAGGCTTAATCGTGGCTCAGCCAGAACTATTAACTTTCGTACGTCGACTATTTATGGCGATTGTAATCACCTCGGTGGACTGTCCGGTGATTATTTACCAATTAAGAGGCTATTAACATTTATACGTCTATTTGATGGCCCAAAGAAATGTCTAATGACGTGGTATATGGCAGAAAAGGCCTCGTTTTTGGCGTGTCTAGAACAATTTAAGTAAATGGTACTAATATTTCTAAGATCAAAACAAAAAATCTATTAGTCAACAAGTCGATACGGTAGGAAAAATCCGCTGATTCAAGTCCTAGAACGTTTCAAGTATACTAAGCCTAGCCCAGATGATTAGCATAATACACTGTCGAAGAAACAAACCCTCGATTGCCGACTCATTTATAGAACATTGATCTTTTACTCGTTTCTCAGAAACTCTTAGAACTGGTAACATCCTTGCCTATGCACGTATACGACATTTTTTTCGCACGTGATGCCATTTGCGTCTTTTTGCGCGCATCGTGCGAGTTCTGTTCGTGTATTGAGGTGGCAGAATTCGTGTATCTACGAATAAGGTAATATCATTAAAGCTGTAACTGCCATATTAGATTACTATGCAAGATATTTCCATTTCTGCTGATTTTAGAGGCGTTTATCGATTTATAGGCAGTGATTTGGAATGTTGATGCCTATTGCCGTTTTGTTTCGTGAATTTATGTCGTAGTATTTTGCAAATTGTAGAATTGATAACATATTCCTCCGTCTTTTACAAATTTCAAAAACATTTTGAATTTCTTCACTTTTATATATAAAATCCGTTCATCCCGACTATTCTCGACCATTTCACTACTGTCGCAATCCAAAGAAGAAAAATTGACCAAGCGGAAAAACAGCTCTTATAATGTATTTAAAGCGAGTTGTTAAAAACAAAGTGAACATTTTAATTCAGATTTCTCAAGATTTAAAAGCAGACACAATTTGCAAGGATTTTCTTAGTTTTCACGCTGTATAAGCGAGGTGAGACAGTCGGGAGTGGGAGCGAACGTAAAATTGCTGATGTATATTTTGATAACGTAGATTCGGTTAGCAACGGAAATCGCTGAGAACATCCTTTAAAGTTTAAACCCTTGAAACATACCATTATTTGATAATAAAGATCTTAAACAAGATTATTTTATGCTTAACTATGATCAGCATTAAAGTTTAGCTTCAAGGTATTCTGTTTATTCCGTTTTGTTTAACGACTTTATGCAGCTGTGCAGTGTGCAATGATATTCGCAATCAAAGCGGTCTGAGATACGTAAATTTCAGTAGAGCATTCGACAGCGGAATTGTCAGCATTTCCATTCTTCGTTTTTATAAATTGTGAATTTTAAGTGTGAGCACTAAATCGTCCCGTTAGTATCATTATTTTATGGTAAGCAGGATTGTCCGAAAGGGTCACCGCTACGCCGGAACATAAAGGGGTAAGGGAGGAACATGGATGGGTTTTAGTCAGTAAAAGTCTGACAATCCCTTCCGCTCTACCTAGAGCGGGAGAAGTCACTAGATGATGTCCCACCCTCAAACAACAAATTAAAATATCATTATTTATACAATATTATGCAGCTGTTTATTTGGCCAGTAATTGCCAAAGAAATGCTAGTATTTCCTAGAACAATTTTCCACCCACGCCATCTTGGAACCGGTATGCCCAACATGTTTACGTTTAATAGGCATGTTTACTACTGTTCTAGCGATTATAGAGCTAACGATGACAGAGCATAGTATACTCGCTCGTAAAACTGCTATCGCTTACACGATGCTTTATGATACTATAATGGACTTTGTCATCGACCTGTCTGGGTGTCGGCTGTAGCTTTGGTTTCACCTGAGAAAAAAATTGGGTGTAAAGATTTTGCGTTCACAACGAAAACTGTCTCAGAAAAGTGGAGTGTACTCTTGAAATAGGTACTCTCCTGGATTTTTTAGCAAGGCTCTGACGGTCCTTCTCTTTTGAAGAAAAAGTGTTGTCATTTTTTTTTATGATTATAATTTTTTTGTTTCGCTATTAGAAATACGATTTAAAAAAAAATTGTTAAAAGACTGCCAGTTTCGCCTTAAAAGGGGCATGATTTAAGATTACTATTTTAAATTCAATTACCACAACGACAGCAGAAATTGCCACTTAAATTGACCACTTAATTCAGACCTACCGAGTATCAAACGGCACCGAAACAACAGAACATAAAGGGAAAACTATTTAATTTATTACATTAGAAACCTATTTACATGTACAAAGCCAGGCTATAAATAATAGCGACTTAGTGACAACTGGCTTCGAATTCAATGACCGACAGAACAGAAGCCTGTTTATCCGTCTGTCAACGCTGGCGCCTGATTATAAATACGACTTCATACCTACCGGCGCAAGCGCAGCTATTAATAAAGCCCGGTTTTGTTCAGACACCCCGTTATGGAAGAAAGAAGTTTTTATTAGCTTTTACGGCTGATAATTGGCGATAGATTCTAGAGAGAGAAGAGATTCATATTTTTTTGGTATTTCTGTTGTTTAAATTGATGCTGTTGTTGTTACTGTAAATGGCAATTACGTTTACTAACAATTAATTGATCATGATAGCGGAATCACTGTGTTTTCTAGGTTAAAGGTCAAAATATATTTTTTTTTTTTAATAAATCATATTACTTGGCTGCATAATAATAACTGAATTGACTCGAAACCTGAATAGTCTTATCACTATATACTACATAGTATAAAACATAGGCTTTCTCTGTCCCTATATCCCTATGTATGCTTAAATCTTTAACACTACGCAACGGATTTGGATGCGGTTTTTTTTAAATAGATAGAGTGATTCAAGAGGAAGGTTTATGTGTATAATTTGTCGACATATTTTGCGGGCGGAGTAGCGGGCGGAAGCTAGTAAAATAATAAAAGAGAATTAAGTCGAATAGTTGCAGCTATTAGTAGTACGGTTTTGCAGGCAGTACCTAATTCTCAGTTGACCTTAAACTCATTTATGTGAGTAACGACATAATGCATTCTGCTTCTTATACCTACCCTTTAACAGTAGCACTATAAAAAAAACATATCAGGATATTACATTACACACTTTACAACCCAACACGAATGCTTGCATAAAGTCGTAAACGCACAGTGAGCCTCTATTCCGCTGTCATAAATAAGATCAACGCTCAGACAGCAATTCAGATGTATATCAAACATGTAATATTGTATCGTGGTATACAAGTCGTGGGTGGTCTACGAAGGCGCCGCCGCCGCGGTGTAAGCCAATAAGATTGCTATATTTTAATAAATAGTACCTATTGTAGGAATTATATCGCCATTACTAATACTGTTGTTATTTGTATTTGATTTTAATTGTTCTATTTGAACATCTGTTCTTGTTTTGCTGCCTTTGACAGATGGTTAATTAGTTTATTTTACAGCTATTCTCGTTTCCCTGTCGCCAAGCTATCACAATATAGCAATAGTATGTGTCTCTACTTCAGTGAAAAGTAAATAAAGGATTTAAAAGTAGGTACCAACTTAACTACTTCACAATTTAAAACAAATTTTAGAATCAAGGAAAACCATGTAGTTACTTATTTTATACATAATATACGGTTATCTTATGTCACGGCAAATAAACAAATACCATAGCAATTAAATTTCATAACTTTTCTCACGGTTACAACATAATATTTACATTCTGTATGACATTGTATTTTCCTGTAGTATTTTTCCCCGCAACCAACGGCAATTAACATGACGGCGTCCGCCAGATTCCGTTAGTTTCCTACCCACAATCTGTCATTATACTTATTTGCATTGCAAGTATGGGTTCCGGGCTTTAGGCGATTAACACACTGCCCCGCTCGGGGTGGGGTACGTGGCGACGAAGACACAGCACTGCGCGTGAATGCGTTTTCCGTTTGTTGCACTACGCATGTTTTCAATGCAAATAGAGATACTTTCAGACACTGCCGCGCTACGCTGCGTAATACGGTGCAGTGTGCGAATCGCCTTAAGGTGTATTCATAGAAAAGCTGCCAGCAGTTACCACCTGCGTTCTACATGAATACACCCTAACATGATAGATGTTAGCCTTTATGTGTAACGGTTTCATGCATACTATGATTAGTTGTAGTGAAAGGGTCTTGGAACATCGCAGGTTACAAATGGCTAAGAACTGGCTTTTAGATGCGTATTTTAATTGGCTATTTGACACGGTCAATAATAAAAAATGAAATCACATAGAAAAAAGACCACTCATCTTAAAAACTTCAATCACCGTGCTGAAATTAAATATTATGCGAGGATATAATTGTAAAATTCTATTTAATGTTAATAAGTATTCCATTTGTAATAAGTATTCATTTCCACACATTTCAATATTTCGTACCTTTATGTAAATAGAAGATACTACGAGTATTATCACGTTTAGACATCCTCTAACGTGACTTTAATACTAAATCACTAATTTTGCTCATCCCGTGCATGATGTTATCTCAAATTTTACGTCAGTTTACTTCTAAAAATCAGATTTTTTCTACAGATATCAGTCTGAGACGTCGCTTTTCGTATAAACTAGGTCACATGTGCTATACTTTTAACTTCGAGTCGCCATTTTCTTAGTCGTATTTTTCCCTAAACCGTTGGACTTAGTCTGCCACACGCTCCGAACATTGATATTCCTACAAGCTGGGATCTGCAGACTTTGTTTTACGAAACACCCAAAGCCTAGGAGAGTGATTTGTATTCAGTAACTGAAAAACCAATTGAATTTCTTTTCTCCTTAATTTTAATTGCACGATTTCGAAATATCAGTGAGAAAGCAAGCTTTATATACAGGGTGGAATTTTGTAATGCCCCCTGGAGGGAAAGTACCGACCCTTAATACTGTAGATAGCAAATTTTACTCAAAGAAAACATTCCTTTATTTTTGAATAGAAAGAAAACTGCATTCAAAGATTTCCAAAAATTCGCTTGCCGCACCCGGGAATCGAACCAACTAAAATCTGTAAAAAGTACACCCTGTAATTTTATTGCATCGATCGTTAGGATCACTTATAAGGATGAAATCTCTTGAACAAACTTGGTAAATTAAATGATAAGAAAGCCATGAAATCTCAAATTATTTACAAAAAATTGTAAACTAACTAATTAGTTGCTCGAAATGGGCTCCATTTTCTTGGATACACAAATGTATTCTTGTAACAAATTCATTTCTAGTAACCGTTAATATCGTGTTGTGGTGAATATTATAAATCGTATTCTGAACTTCAACTCCCAACTCGTTTATTTTCGCATAAAATTTAATGAAAATTTGATTTTTCTATGATGTGCCTAGCCTTTCCGAACTATGTCGGGGTAGGCTTCTTGATTTTTCACATATTCCCACAAAAAAAATCTCAACGGGTGAGATCTGGTGATCTCGTAGGCCATCTCATTGTACCGTTTGTACCAATCTTCAATCGTCTTATCTAAATAGTAACTCGTCATTTTCATGGATAAATGACGTCAATGATAAAATTATTTATTACTAACATAAGTAAACAGCTTGAACTTGATTCATTAAATTTATAAGTCCAGATTTCATGGTTTTCCTTTCATTTAATTTATCAAGTTTCTTAGAAAGATTTTATCCTTATAATTGATCCTAACGATAAATGCAATAAAAGTACAGGTTGTCATTTTTACCGATTTTAGTCGGTTCGATTCCCGGGCGTGGCAAGCGAATTTTTGAAAATCTTTGAATGCAGTTTTCTTTCTGTTCAAAAATAAAGGAATGTTTTCTTTGAGTAAAATTTGCTATCTACAGTATTAAGGGTACTTTCCCTCCAAGGGGCATTACAAAATTCCACCCTGTATATTATCTATTTACTGACTTTTATTAAATTACGTAGGTACTATCTATCACAGATATTATTACCAATATAAAACACCCTGATGCGTCTAGAAAACGTATCAACTGATCAGAAAATAGTACTGACACTAATGTCTGTCTGGTCTTATGTATCATTTCGGCCATTTACATAATCTAGTACTTTATTTTCTCTCAGTAGTAAACATCATTTTTCCAACTAACCAAACACAACTAGGACTAGGATCACTCCAAACAATAGCGTCTGAGATCCTGGCGCTGCTCTACAGCTCGTTAATACAAGGGCCCACAGTCTGTTTAATTGAAGCCCTCCTCATCTCCACTTGTTTTTGTCTCCCTAGTCCCGCTCCCGGGACTCGTCTCTGAAATGTTCCTGCGACATAATTAATGCTGCACTCCCAACACGCTAATTGTGGTAGACGTGTGTTGTTTGCGAATTAATAAGGACTCTATTAGCCGCTAAGGACTTGAGTGTAGAGAATTAAGTGGAAATGTTGGGATTAAATTACAAGACTTTGCAATTTTTGGTCAAAATCTCGAATAAAACGATTCAAGCCGATAAACTCGGGAGTGTCCTTGTCAAGATCAAAAAGCATTCTTCAAGATTGAAGCGTCAGCTTCTTCAATATATCTACTTCGTTAAGGAAACCCTCGTAATAGGCAAATGTTACCGGCAATAAAACAAGGATTCAAAGTCCATTTACAGGGTCGACAGACAAACGGTTTCTCGAGGGAACAAAGAAAGAAAGTAATAGCACAAGATTGTTGTCATCAATAACATTTCCGTACGCAAGTTTTATTTTAGGAAGTCGTTTGTCAACGTCGCCATGACACCCCTTGTTTCTACAAAAAGCCAAGGTGTTATGAATTTATAACTTTATCGTACATAGTTTTAGGCTTAAAGTACATCATAACTCGTGTGAACGAGAATTTTATATGTGGTCGTTTGGGACAGACCCTAAAAATTATTTACAACCTTCCATTCCTTTCAGAACTGTTTTTATGTAAAAATATAGGACAGCCTCTCGACGCACGGATAAATTACCATCGGCGGATATTAGAAACAAATATACGAGGGTGTTTAGTCCTGGTTACGAAATAACTCTCCTGTCAAGCGCGCAACATAACAACTGCGAAAATGTGTGAAATCTAATACTTACACTACAGTGAAATCTTTTATTTTCTTTTTAAAATACTTACAATGTTACTGAAAAAAAAACAGTAGAAATCGAATCGTAGCAATTTTCTCAGTCAGCCACATGTCCGTTCCCACCAGCTACTACTGCAAGGCGCTGATTAAATTTTAACCTGGATTTAGAAGTCTCTAGCCGTCTCTTAGGTGCATTTTATATCCAAGTTACAGTGCTGCTGAAAACTTTAGTATCCTTTAGTATTCCTGGAAAGAAATGGAACAAAACCTTTTTATTTATTTTTTTAATTAAATAATTAAATTGTATGCTAACAATGCAAGTCAATACATAGGAAACTCAAGAGATACTATCGCATTCCGTATTGTCTGTTACAGTGAGATATTATACCCAAGCGACCTAGGTTATGGAAAAATGTAAAAATACTGCAGACAAAAATTCGAACGTAAACTAACGTCTGGAAAATATTCAAATAAGTTCATATTTATGCAGGAACAAGTGGAGAAATAAGTAAAGGCAACACGGCTTCGTGTATGAATTTTTCAAGCATACAATATGTGATGGTGGTTACGGCTGACGCAGTAAATTGAGCAATAAAAATATTTTTGTAGCAGCTGAGGAATTCGATTGCCGATTGCTAATTACTATTGAAGACCTTCAGTTTGAAACATATTTTTTAAAAGGAACGAAAATATTTAGCTATCTGAAGTAACTTATTCTAATCTAGAAGACTCCACAGCCAAACCGCTTCTTGCTTACTTTGTTTATGAAATACTTAACAAACTTCAAAAGTATTTTGCCAAATAAACTCAACTTTCTCTTAATGTTCGAAACTTGGGCATTAATAATACAGTTTATAGGTTATTTGCAAACATTGAAACCGCTTCCACTGCGGACGGCTTCTAAACTTTTTTGTGGGAAGTTCTTTTGAATGATTTTTATAAAGATATTTTACGAGACCTGTCACAACTTTTGAAAAATAACCCATTGCCGTTAGTAGCACCGGTTTAACGACGTTTTCAGAAAACTTTTTCCAACCCTCTGCGAATGACAAAGTCTTTTGAGGCATTGAATTGTAAGAAAAACCTAACCAGAAGCCCATTAGGACAGAAGGGTACGGAAGTTTGAAACAAAGCCCTTTATTCTTCCATCGTACGCCCAATTTCACTTCAAACATCCCGAACACGCCTCTATTTCCATATTATCTACCCTTTCGGTACATAAAATTTGCTCAACGCGTATAAGGTGATACAAACAATGCACCCACCCTCGCGTCCCGCGCCCTTTCCTCGTAAATGCCACGGTAAAAGTCCATTTTCGTTCCAGCCGCCGCGCGCCGGGTATTTTAGGCTACAACATTATACCGAACAAATTCTAAAACGCGACTAGAAATAACAGACGCTAGGGAATAAACTGCAAGATACGATCCTAAAGTTTCCCGTCTAATCTATTTTACAAATAGGGCAGGGTCTGCCGGTGGGATTATTTTTGTACCGCTATATTCAGCAGTTTTAGAATTCTTTCGTGATGTTTTTCGGTTTAATCCTTCTTGATACTAAAATGTGAAATTTTGGACGTTAGAACTTAATAAAGCTCTAACGGCGAACGGATTCGGAAGAAATTTTGTCGGCAAGTTAAATTTTGAACTTTAAGGTATGTGTAGTAGATATCTTAGGATGCCAGTAAAAACACGCCGGGTAGTATTAAAATAATGTCTTCGTGTTATGAATATGGCTTGGTGAAAGAAAACACCGTGTCGGCTGTTAATCATCAAGAGTGGTGTCAAGTGAGACGCGCGTGGATTACTAATGGTGCTCATAAGTAGGCTTGTCACGACTTAGAGTTTTATTAGTTTTGGTGTTATTTTAAGGGTTACTGTTACAAGATGTTTTGAATTTTGATGACACCCAAAACTTGCTTAAACTCATTTTGGCCTTCTTGTCTCGAAGAAAGTATCAGAAAAGGCTTATGATCTTTATACACAGATAATTCATTTATATTGGCCTTGTGTTTCTTAATTGATAATTAATTATGAACATGTTGTAGGTCTGTATTGGTAATTGAGTTACCAATACAGACCTACTAGTAATAACATTATATATAAAACAATATTACGTATTCAATCTACACAAGATAAGTTATAGTTAAAAATAGACCTTCGTTATAATAAGGTAATCCTTATCTATAACGCCTAAGGTCACTGCTAGATATACAATAGCTTTCTGGAACTAAAAACGTCATAAACTGCCATTGTTCGCCAGAAAGGGATGGCACGAGCTTTAAATACTGTCTCACTCCTCCCTAGAACATCAACTAAGTCTTCAACCGCTGCCGTGATCTTCGTTCTTATTGGATTATTTATTAGAAATAGACGCAAAGCTTCGTTGTATGGCTTTCTTGTTTATGCCTCAAGTAGGTATCTAATTGAAATTATTCTTGAGACTTAAAGTTGTAAAATATTTACTTTGAAAATGTGTTGTTAGTTTTATTGTCTTTAGTGGTCGCAAAAATGGAGCATCTTACTTCCTAGAGGAAACCCGACCTTGCCTTCCATAGGAAACTAAGTTAATTTACAGGCCGTATTGCCAATTTTCAGCTGTTGACAAATCATTCTGCGTTCTAACACTAGCACTTGGCCTATCAAGTCGATCCCAGAAGCGCAATATAACTAGCAGTCGATCTTCTTGCTTTGTACAGACGCCAGCACATCAAGCTATCCCTAACTGTCAAATTTTCTCAATTAAAAACCTTAACCTTACCGAACCTTATGCCTTTGCAATAAAGTTGAAATACTATCAAAGAAATTTGACAGATTGTGGTAACTTGATGTGCTGGCCTCTGTACAAATAAACCAGAATTTAATGTTCTCAGCAATATCTCCATTATTTTTGTCGTCGAACCACTGGTTATATACGGCTTATACGGCTTATTGGACGACTCGCACGAATTTAACTCGCACAAAACGTGCGAATCGACTTCTTTAAAAAATATTATTTTTTCTGTAGTCGATTCGCACAAAGTTTATTTAATGGGGTGCGAATCGACACCTTCACAAATATGTAGTAGGCTATTCGCACACATAATGTTTTTTTATGAAATGCAGTTAAGATAAAGTACACTTGAGTACAGACTGAAGTAGTAAGGTCAAATGTGTTTTACTCGTAATAGATAGATAATAAAAACACAATCTATAATAAAAAATATCTGTATTAAAATTAAAACTAAGTACTAAACAAATCAATACAAATAATATAATAATAATACAGATTTTTCTTACTTTCAAGTAAATATCTGTTATTTAAACTTCGATTATTTTTTAGTTTTATTTCAGTGATGGCTGAATACGACTGTACTTTAATTTTTTTATTCCTTAAAATGAAATGTGTGCGAATAGCCTACTACATTTTTGTGAGGGTGTCGATTCGCACGCCAATAAATAAAATTTGTGCGAATCGACTACAGAAAAAATTATATGTTTTAAAGGAGTCAATTCGCACGTTTTGTGCGAGTTAAATTCGTGCGAATCGTCCAATAAGCCGTATATACACTTCAGAGGAAACATTACGAATGCACACAGGTAGACCCTACCGCTGTTTCACGTGTCTCGCATGGTTTGATTCGTACCTATATTCGGCTTTATGCTTATCTGTCTGTGTTTCTGGGTTATGCATTCCCAAATTTAACATAACCCCCTGTATTTCCCAAAGGGCTATGCAGAAGTGCATCTATATTCATTATATTTTCACCCACATTTCGCCAGTTATATTTAAGTCCCATTTAGCAGGGGGCGGGGCAAGTTTTTAAAGTTTCGTCAGTAACTTAATTAAAACTGCGTCCATGAACTTTGTGTAGGTAATCCGGGCTTCAGTAATCTAGGTTAAATTCTGTGAGTATTGTTGGGATTAAAATACAGCAATTAATTAAATAGTTTCACTTGGAATGCTTCTCGGTCAAATGTCAATGGTTCTTTAGCAATTTACCCAATATATTTTCACAAATCGTATTTGTTAACCTAAATGCAGGAAGTTGCTTCAGAATCATTCGACTTTAAAATACATAGTAAATCCCGCCGAAAAACGATTACATAATCCATTATTACAAAACCCATTAAATCAATCTCGACTTCCAGTCTTTACTTCCTTAATACATTTCTTCAAAGATCTCCCGAACCTGAGAAACACCGGAACTGTATCCTGCCGGGGGTTCCCGCGCTGAATAATTCATGTCGCATCGAGTCGCGTGCGCATTGATTGACGGTGGATCGGTGAAACCGATTCTTTGGACGATGACATCAGAGAAGCTAACGCTATACCACAGGAAAAAGTTTTGACCGTTACACATGGGTTTAGGAGTGCTTTGAAAACTGTAAAAGGAAATACTGGTAGCGATATGACATCAAGAAGTTGTGAGTATGAATGTGGTTGGCTATACATAGAGGGAGACCAAAGAAACGATGGATGGATTGTGGAAAGATGATATGGCTAAAAAGGGAGTGACTACCGAGATGACGACTAATAGAGAAGTATGGAAGAAAAAGACGTGTTGCGCCGACCCAAATAAATTGGGATAAGGGCAGAATGATGAAACACTATCAGAATGATGTTATGAAAAAACCTGCGCTTCAGTGAATATTTAAGTAAATCAACAGCAATGGACAATTTCAGAGAAAAGATTTGAAACATTCCACTGTAGGTACTGAAAGGCACTTTTGAAACGTTATGACGTCATGAATAAAACAGATTCTTTGAACGATGACTGATTTTGGAAGTTCCCTGTGCCTGTCTCGATAATAATCTTTGACTATTTAGTCATTGGTATATGTGTCAATGCTATCGAAAACGCTTCATCGTGTTAAATATTCCGTCTTTATGTAATTCTTATGTTTTCTGTGAAAATATGAATCTTAGTACAGTATCTACCAATTACTGTCGCCAGAACATCAACTATAAACTGTGAAATTTTCTGAAATCCATTTTTAACTTGACTATCAACGTTTTAAGGTTTGAAATAAATTGGAGGAATTTGACATGTTTTAACTTGATGCGATGGTGACCGTACAATAATAACTCTTCCAAAAATTAAGGAACGCTGTATTGTAACTGTCTCTCACTAGTCTTATACATAGTGATACTGAAACATAGATTTATTATGAGACACTGGACAACTTCAAGAAAAAGCTTCTTTAATATTCTGTCTTCAAACTAACCACGGAATATATTATCGGTAGAATCGATAGTTGGAAAGACAACAGTTGTAGGAAATTGAATCTGTATTAACTATGCGTGTGTAGGTACTGGAACCATTATAGAACTAAAACATAGAACTTATTCTTGAGGGGCAGGCATCAGAGGAGTTAACGATACCATTGTTAATTTTGATGTTCTAGGTACCTAATAAAAAGTTTTACTGGAAAAAAATAATCACGGAGTAAGTAATTGCGTAAACCACCGACAATAGCAATGCCTTTCATTTCAGTAATTCGACAAATTTCAATGCGTTATTTACGTAGTCAAGCTGGCGAATTTTTTCACGCATATAAAGTAATGGATTAGGAATTTCTTTCAAAGTTCTTCGGATTCTGTGTTAGGCAGTTGGGGTGCGGTTCTATCTTGAGATACTCCGAAATTCCGGATGATATATTCACTTATTACTACAGTGGCGCTGAAAGATACAGAACTTAGTCTTTACTTAATTAACACCAATAAATAAGTTAAGGAAAATATTAAAGTATTTCACTCACTCGCTTGACAGATTATCACCATCATCATTATGTCAACCGGCAAATAGGACATTAGCTGGTCCCATTTACTTGACATAATAATGACTGAACACCGGCCGCCACAAACGAATAATGACTACTTAAACCAAATTATCTTCTGTCAACTCAACAGAAATATTACCAGCAATTTATCCGCGAAGCAGCAACAATATCGTCATGTCACCGTTTTCGTACGAATTGCTCATCAAAATATCACTGTTTAATCCTCATTACGGGCTGTTACAATCGACTGTCAGTCTCCTGACAAGCCTGCCTGTCCCTTTGTGAGATGATGGACGGATGAATTGACTTCGAGTGTGTGTGTGTGTGTGTGTGTGTGTGTGTGTGTGTTGTGAGACGGTAATGAGATGTACAGTGAATGCTTTTGAGAAATTTGTTGCTGTGGGCTACGGTATATTTAAGACGTAGATCTTCAGGAGAGTTGAAAGTTAACTGCTTATTGAATCTTGTTCATTTCATGTTATGTTTGTGTTACTTAGAAGTGTATTGCTAATTTTGTCAAAACTGACCATTAATGTATTGCCACATTGGCTTAACCATTTACCAATCAAAATCAAAAGTCATTTATTCAAACTAGGCTGAAAATCAGCACTTTTTGAAGGTCAAAGTTTCATAAGACAGTCCCACAAAAACGCCCACCGTTCACCACTTCATAGTGCTTTAGCCGGGAAGAAGAAGTGGCGCAACAAACTCCCCAGCAGCACAGCTGTCTGTTTAGTTTGAAGAACTTGATTCTACACATTTATTGTTTAATATACATTCTTATCCTTCCCTAAAATTTTAGAAATACAACCTGTGTTTCCACAATTTGTAATTAATCACCAACTCCTTTGTGTTAAAAGGAATATCCCAATAGGATAATTACTTCAGTTTTGTCCTATATATATCGTGCGTGATAACTAACATGTATTTGCCGAATTATCACTAAAGTAAAGGTTATTTTAATATGGCAGACAGCTATGCTGGTGGGAACTTTCTTAGGCCATTTTTTAAGCTATCCCTACTGAAAAACTTAAGAGCCCATGATACGCCCGTTATTGCTGTTTTGAAAAATGTATCACATCGCTAACATCAAAAAATTATGTAACCGCATACTTAGTTTAAGTACCTACTTTGAATGAATCTACTAGGTTGAACTTTGAACAGCAAAAATAAAACAGGCAAGTAACCAAGATATTCATTCAAAAAGGTGGACATTGAAAAATTTTCCTCGATAAATACAAATCAAGAGGGGGTAATAATTAACCATCGTCGATGCAAGTCTGATGAAACCTGCTCCACGCATAATTTCGTTCAAGACTAGTCGTTATGTCTGAGAGGCGTGGCCGGTGCCTATACATCATCAGAGGATATAAAGACTCGGAGACATTTTCTTTAAAATTACTTTGTGTGCTCGTTTTTCAGATATTGGTATTTACGCGGACGAGGCGTGTCTGGTTTTTAGTCGAAAGTCAGTAAAGTGGATTGGCTGTTGGAAGAAGATATTATATACACGTTTCAAGGTCAATGGCTAAGGGTTATTGAAGTTGAAGTTTACTACTAAATGCAAGGTTAAGCTTTTTTATGTGTACTTAAACTTTTACGTGTAAAAAATTGAAGAAACTAAAAAACCCGACTGCAAAATTACTCACTTGATAAGACAAAAGCAAGCATAAGAATCTATTGAATTTTGGTATCGCAGGGGACAAATCAATAACCTAGAATATGGTGTAACTTTTGTTTGTACCCAGTGACACTCACGTCATCAAAACTAACCTAATGAGTGTATCATTTATCAAAATCGGTTGAGCCGTTGAGTAGTTACGAGCGGACATAGATTTATAATGGTCAAACACATAACTCGCCTTTTGGTCTTCGCCGCAGTCAGGTAAAAAAGGCCTTAGGGGGTTTGCTAGCAGCAAATTGCGGCGGAGCGGACGGACCTCCGGCGCGATCTCATGGCGGCCTGGAATCAGCGACTGTCGCAACCCAGCGCAGGGCACGCCACGACAGTGGCGGTAAGGCCCCTCTTTGAGGAGTGGCTAGAGAGGCGTCACGGCGCCCTCACCTACCGCCTGACGCAGGTCCTCACCGGACATGGATGTTTCGGGAGGTTCCTGCACATCATCAGGCGGGAGGAAACGCCCGGGTGTCACCACTGCGAGGATCGCCCAGAGGACACGGTAGAGCACACGGTGCAAACCTGCCCCGCTTGGGCGGAGCACCGCCGTGTCCTCGTAGAGGCGATCGGCGGCGGCGACCTCTCGCGCCCGGCCCTGGTGCAAGCCATGGTCCGGGGCGAGAGGGAGTGGGAGGCAGTCACCTCCTTCTGCGAAAAAGTCATGCTCGCGAAGGAGGTGGCGGGATGGGAGAGAGAAAGGTCCTCCCGTCCCAGCCGCCGCAGGAGACGCCCCGGGCGTCGGGAGCCACGTGACGACTCCCGGCCACCGTAGGCGCGGGCCTGCGGACGGTGAGTAATGGGTGACTCACCGTCCGATCAGCACCAGACCCGTGTTGTACGGCGCGTATATGTTCCACGCGCGCCTCAAAGAGATGTCAGCATATGAAGGGGCCCCCCAGGGCCAAGCCTGCCGGGTAAGCGGGATTGTCCGAAAGGGTTACCGCTACCCCGGAACATAAAGGGCTACGGAAGGAACATGGATGGGTTTTAGTCAGTAAGAGTCTGACACTCCCTTCCGCTCCACCCAGCGGGAGCAGTCATTGGATGATTTCCCAGCCTTAAAAAAAAAAAAAAAAGGGGGTTTGCTAAATAAATGTCATAGTAAAAGATATACCTACGCATGGTAGTAAATGCTTTAAGTCGCTCGTTCATTTACACTTTGTCCTTCATTCTTCAGCAGCCTCAATTCTTATATCGATCGATGCTTAAAATAACATAAAACAGCAGAAAACGTACAGCCTTTACTTTATTTTTAGTTAATCAATAAAAGGGGTACACGAGACCCTCATTTTATCGCCCAAGTAATAAAATGCTAAGGCGAAATCTACGAAATAAAAAGTAAATGTCTAATTTTGGTTGAGAGCTTTCTAAAAAAGCTCAAACAGAATTCCAGAAGACTTCAAATTATGCTTTTAATGTTAAGGATCCACATAAAAACTATAGTTTAGGCGCCATTGATCTGCGAGTACGCAAAAACACCTCTTATTTAATCGAGGGCGTGGTTTCTATTAGCAAAATCACCACACCATTTTTATTCTTATATGCCAAAACTGTGTTACACTGCGGAAAAAGTTTGCTTTCATGCACAAATCCTGATGATCTTACAGTATTTCGGGTGCCTACCCAACAAAGGTCACATAAAGAATATGTCGCATCATATTTCCTAAAATACTGCTCCAACCCAATTTCATAGTAGATATCGTACCATTCTTTATCAACAACGTACGCATAGCACACATTGTTAATACACCAGGCGTCTCGCTCTGGAGTCTCAAGTTTCTGGTCACGTCTCCACACCTTATGGATTGACGGTGTGGCATGGGAAATACGTTTTATGAAGGTCGTCATGCAAATATTGCTATGGAGTCTGATATTCCGTGTGTGTTTACATTCTGGTGCAAGTTTGGGATGATGAAAGGCGTCGCAATGACATGAAAAATTACTGCGTAGGATTTGTCGTCTTCACATATAATGTTATAATTAATGTATACATTGTAAAACATTTTAAAAGAGTAACGGTGAAGTTTCTTGCCCATTCTTCGCCACACGAAACTACCTTTTGGATGGGGCGACTAGAATCAATTCTATTTCTTGTTCATTTTGACGTTCAAAAGTGCCTTTCTTGTGCCTATTGGAATTGGCTAATATTTTGCCATGGCAAGAGCAAATATAATGTTCTACATCTTGCAATTTTACACGCTCCGTTAAAATTGTACCTACTAATAAATTCGAGGGAATACCTGAAACCACTCGTAGATAAAATTGTAAAGCACTACATAATACACCTAGATAGCGTAAACGATAAGCCAGGAATTCAGTTGAGTGCATGTAGCTATGTAATTACAAGAAAATGAAACCTACATGTGTATGTCAGGTGATCGTTTTATTAATACTAGCTGATCCCTTGGCTTCACCCGCGTGCAACCTAATTATGTTTCTAAAATAAAAGTTTGAGTTACAAGGAGTAACTTAAACTTTTACTAACTTAAACTTAACAAACATCTCCTAGTGTAGTGCTTATAACAAGTCCCGTCAAAATCGGTCTAGCTGTTTCGGAGATTTGCTGGAACATGCAGGCAGACAATAAATTCAAAAAATATATAAATAAGTATATGTTTAATTTTTAAAAGTACCGTTTATACTTTCATATGCATTTAATAATAAGCTGTTATTTTTCATTACAAAACAGACATTTCAATTTTATTCATTTGTATATTTAAGTATAGATAATTGCACAATACTCAACGATATTGCGCACTGCTTATACATTATTGGATATTGGACTATTCACAAATGTTAATAAAACTTTGTCTTCCAACACTAATAACAACGTTGAAACTTAAATAACCTTAGATACTTCTGAACTAGTAACCATTATAAAATCGTGGCCGAAAAAAATTCCCGCCTCCCAGATTTCAGACAATTTAGGCCAGATTTATTACGACAACGCTCAGACTAGCGATAAATTGCTGTGTTTGGCGAACTCCACAAAAACTAAAGTTTATTCCGCGCTTCAGTTCATTTGTCTTACATTCCGGACTTCCTTTCTTCCTGTTTTTTTATCCGAAACAGGTCAGTACTCGGCGGATGTCCATAAATCAATCGATTCTCGATTTTAGCTGGTTGGTGATCAATGGTATTCTTATGGTAATACTTTTTTACTGGGTCAGCGAGTGAGGGAAAAACTATTTCAACTGGATCACTTTACGCGTTGTCAGTGTTAGCAAAGTGTTCAATCAATGTTATGCTGAAATACTTATATGCCTTTTTAGAATGTTCGCATTTAGATGCTACGATTTTTGACTTTGTCGTTGTCAATTGTCAAACGCACATTTTCCAACTGTCGGGGTTACCTTTTTATTTTTGAGGGTGGGAAATCATCCAATGGCTTCTCCCGCTCTGGGTGGAGCGGAAGGGAGTGTCAGACTCTTACTGACTAAAACCCATCCATGTTCCTTCCTTAGCCCTTTATGTTCCAGGGTAGCGGTAACCCTCTCGGACAATCCCGCTTAGTCGGGGTTGCATTCAAGTCTAACTGGGAACAAAATAGGCACAGCGTCGCATACAGCAATATCATTATTTAATTTTTGAGTTAATGTTTCATATTAAGAAGCATTTGACTGTTTATCCTATTAAATCTTCGTCAATAGAAAAACAGCCTTGTATTATTAAAAGCTGTAAATAGGTCTGATAACTTCATTGACGCTGGCGACGATTGCAGTAGGTAAATAGTTGCGCAATTATCGTTGATTTTGATTGGTTATTTTAAGTTAATGCAAATAGCATTAACTTTCAGTTAACACCTGAGCTATAAAAACGGATGTGAATAAAAATCTATGGCGAAATAACCCTTCTTTTTGGCTTGCGGTATTCGGGTAAAAAGTAATTAATTTGAAATAAATTTCGACCTCTCAACTAATTTACCAATTGGGCTTTTCATATGCTACTTTATTTAACATGCACACTTTTAATCCTGCCATTTCTATGATCTATCACATAAAATAATAATTTTCAACATAATAAGGTCCTTCAAATCTGAGTGGTAGAAGATAGCTGATTATTATCGTCATAATCACGTCGTCAGAGTAAAGCTGTGGTCACAAGGCCCGGTAACTGACAGGGCGCGCCAGGCGTTGCTACGTCTGTCGAGGCCTGGCATACCTACTGACGACGGGGCCACTGCAGGCCTCATTAGTTGCTACAATACCCACGGCGTGTCGGCCTGGCCTGCCGCAACCTGGTCTGTGAGAAAGCGGGCCGGTTCGCAGCATAACGCATTAGTACTAAACGATAAAAATTAAGTGTTGTTTGATGTTTTTTGTGATCTTAATGACAGTCTCAGTTAAGTTGTTAATTAGGTTTTTACTAGAGATGCACCGGATCCTACTTTTGCCGGGTACCCGGCAACCGAGTACCCGGTGCAAGCTTATGCCGGGTAGCCGGGTACCCGGCAAAACTACACGGCATGAAAAGACGTACATTCCACTTCCCTGTTTGGGCGCGACTGACGATAAGTCAAGCGGTTCGCGCCTCGCGGGTTCGTGCCGGCCGACTACAGAACAGATAAAGAGGTTAGAAGGGCCTTCTGGGCGGGACAGGCGCGCCACACGTTTGCGCGGGCGCTCAAAACTCAACGAAATTAGAATCACCGGTCAACAGTGACGCTCTTATTGTGAAAGCGTTCAATTCTCCGCGGAAAAACGAACGTCAAAGCAATAACTTTTTTAAAATTTTTCTTAGACCTAATTACCCGGCAGTGCCGGGTATCCGGCGCTATTACCCGGTACCCGGCCGGATCCTGAAAAAGTGCCGGATCCGCCGGGTACCGGATCCACACCGGGTACCCGTCCCATCTCTAGTTTTTACCAACTTTTGTCTCCGCGGAATTATTACCTAATCCAACTAGATGTTGTGGTCAGTCCTGTTATTGGAAACTGGTTTTCTTATTATTGTATAAGAATGTCTGAAAGATGATATGGCTACAAATAGGGTGAATATTAAAATGACGGCAAATACAAAGAAAAAAAGACATGCTCCACCGACCACAAATAAATTTTAACAAGGCAAATATTGATATGCTTTATGAAATGCTGATATTAATCTTAAGTCCACCCCGTTTACTTTTACACACTTCTGTTTCCATCAAGTAATACTCAACTCCTTCCCAAAACGAACGGAATGTGTTTGTGTGGTTTATATTTGGCTTAACACTTCTAAAAGTCGTCCAGACGTCTCGGATAAAGCGGGATCGATTTATGTAGCTTTTGCATGTGAACTACTTCGAACACGAGACGGAATTTGTTGGTAATATAATAATATTGCCAGTGACGGAGGGGGTCAAGGGTTAGTTATTTTTAATCTATGCAAATGGAGTAAGAAAATACGGTGACTATTTTGAATGGTGCGGCCGGATGGTCTTTTTAACTGCTGAATACTGTTTTCTAATATCCAAATGTGCTAATAACTTCTTAAGTTCTTATGTAACGGTAGATGTTGAACTATAAGTACAAAAGTAACATTTCTAAGGAACTGTGCACGGCTTTTTGTTTCTTTCCAGCCGATGAAAATGTTGTGATTCACCCACATCCTTACATAATTATTATTTGAAGTAAGACTCCTCTCTCTTTTATGTCTAAGAAGGTCAAATTCTGAAGATTTCAAATCTTCCATTTTTGAAGTCTGTAGCTCCACTGTACTAGTTCTATAATTGAAGAGAAAGTCATTCCAGTACTCTGAATTACTCCTTCTCAAATTCCAGTGTTATTGAGCGAGGCCATCCTTCCGGATGACCAGTTGGAGGACAAGACTCTCAAGATCACGGACTTCGGTTTGGCCAGAGAGGTGTACAAGACCACCAGGATGTCTGCCGCCGGGACGTACGCGTGGATGCCGCCTGAGGTGAGAGGCAACTAGTTTAGAAATCCTTAAAAGAGTTCATTTATGGAATATTCGAAATTAATTCCTGGCGGTTAAATGGGAACTGGGTTAAATTTTGAGGGAAGGTGACAAAATATGTCCTGGAGCAGATTTTAATAACAAAGTCGACCTAAAGTTTTGAAATCAAGCGTTTTCACTTTGCGAAAATCCATGGCAATGAAATGTTATGCAATACCAACATTTATAAGCGGGATTGTCCGAAAGGGTTACCGCTACCCCCGAACATAAAAGGCTAAGGAAGGACAGGGATGGGTTTTAGTCAGTAAGACACTCTGACACTCCCTTCCGCCTTCCTTACCACCCGCAAAAAAAAAATACCAACATTTAACCCTTGCTCCTCATCTAGGTACGACCTTTCTTCCCAAATCTTGAGAGACTTATTGATGCTAATTTTGCCTACAGCTATCATTATTATGATGTCAGCTGCAAACCTAATTACAATAAAACATGTCAGCCACTACATGACCAATAACTATTTTACTCCTACGAAAACCAAGGTGAGACGGGCAGATCGAAATCAATGCCCACACCGCGTGGCCGTGAACTAAAATATGTTACTTATGAATTAATTACTGCCGAAGTACCGATACACTTCGATAGTTCTTTATTGTTCGGGACCGTATGGGGTCGTAGTTGTAGTGTTGTTCTTATGCGGAAGACAGCTTGGTCTATCCATCATGTGGTATTTTTTTACCTTTATTGCCCCATGTTAGATATAGCGATGCCTTGCGTCCAAATTGACTATATCGCACACAAGTAACTTCGTCTCGTTACCATCGTAAATGTGACAGGTCATAAATGTCTCTTGATATATTAGCGGTCAAAATGTTTTCTGCAAGTACTGTTACAATAGAATAGGTACAAGTATTTCTTAGTGACGTTATTGCAAAGTGCCGGAGTGAATCAGTGATTTGGCTGGGCTTTAAAAACTTCCATCAATGTTAAATCTAATCAAAGCCTGTCTGCATTACTTTATTCAAGAAAATCTTCATAAATTCCGTCATTGTACTACACGGCTTACTTAACCTTTTCATTTCACATTCCAGGTGATAAAACACTCAACATTCTCCCACGCATCAGACGTGTGGTCCTACGGTGTGTTGCTATGGGAACTGCTAACGGGAGAGACTCCATATAAGGGCATCGACGCTTTAGCAGTAGCCTACGGAGTGGCCGTCAACAAGCTCACGCTGCCCATACCCAGCACCTGTCCTGAACCCTGGCGGGTGCTGATGGAAGGTAGGTCTTTCAATATTGGGGGGGATAGAAGGACCTTAGAAGTGCATCTTGCATTATGCTATTAAACAATAATGTATGATAAACTTTTAGAGTATCATCTACATAGTCGGCAACAGAGCCACAGAAATCCTCAGCATTAAAGAAGTACGAACGAGCGAGCTAGAACTACATAAAAAATAAACTTCGCAACCGACAACATTTCGTTTAAGGTGTTCGGATCAGCGACTCACTCGACCCAATGGTTACTGTTTAATGATTCGAAAACCAACTAATCATATTCTCATCTCTGTCTCCACAGCATGCTGGCGCTCTAACCCTCGCGAGAGGCCCCTATTCCCCGAGATCCTAGAACAACTGGAGAGGATCAGACAGTCTGAATTCACGCGCGCTCCCCACGAGTCCTTCCATACGATGCAGGATGGATGGCGGTTGGAGATCGAAGAGGTTTTGCGAGATCTCAGGAGAAAGGAGAAGGTATGGTAAAGTGTAGGAGGAATTAGTGTAAAGCGCCATCTTCACGGACAAGAGTCTCCACACGGCGATATCCTCGAGACGAGACTTTGAAAGTGGCATGATTATCACTGCGATTCTTTCGTCCGTGGAGATGTTGCTTAGGTGTATAAATAGGAGTGTAAAAGCTATAAATAGTGCCAGTGATAAGATACAAAGGATTTTTAAACCCATAAACATCATCAGCATATCGCAGTCCGCTGCTGAACGAGGACCTCTCCAATCACAAGCCATTTATTCTTACCCATACACTGCCATGACCATGTATGTGTGCTAAAGGCACAGAGCTTAGAATAGCACATAAAATAGTGGCAGTGTTTGTACTAAAGCTGCCACACTTGTAAAAATGCTGGCTTGAATCAGTCACGCCATAACAATAATTCAACTGGTCTTTATTCGGCTTTTTTTGACGATAACTTTGTCAAAGCACTGCTAGCTTATCAGCATACTAGAAGTAGAATCAAATAAGATGTGATTCAAACAAAATGTGATTCAAATTCGTTTTAAGTGGCTCTTATTAAAATCAAATTAGATGATTCGATCGGAGCTTTTAAAGAGAGGAATCAGAATAGAATTCATCAATGAAATAATTTATACGACAACGGATTAAAAATGAAATGTTCGGGGAATAACAATGTTACCCACTAAGTTATAACATTTGAAGTTATTTAATGTTACCATTACATATATAGAAATAGAAAAAAAGTGTATGAATAATTTCAAGACTTTACTTTTGTCTTAATTTTGTATGTAACGTCGTTTTTATAATTAATCCTATCTATTTATTTATTCTCTATTAACTGTAGAGTAGAACTAACTAACTAACAGTAGATATTACTAACTTGACGTCAACACCTCGGCCTCGACCTCGGCTGTCGCTGAAAACAAGCGCTGAGGCTCTGTTTCGCATTGAGCATTATGCTGAGTGATGGCCGTTTTGCGTGGATGTGACGGATGTGACGCATATTTTCCCCCAACTTGTTCTTTTGTGTTTGTGTTCTTTCTTTCAAATAAACGTATTTTTTTTCTTTTCTTTTTAACATTATTACTCTTATTCTGTCTACTAACTACTAGGTACTAATACATTGTATTTTCTCACAATGCTTGCGCATAGGAACACAAAACTATAGAAGAGGTTAGTGATTGATGTTCTAGATTGTGTGTGTCGTTGCATATACAGGGTCAAAATTAATTAGCTAGCGAAACTTTACAGACGTGGTGGTGTCGAGATCTACTTAAACACGAAAAAATAAAAGTTGATTATATTTTTTTTTGGGTTGACGACCGTTTGTTGTGTTGTTACTTGAAGTATACCTAAGTTGAGAAAATTATTATTTAGTTTTATCATGTTTTAAACTCAAAGTCAAATATTTAAAATAGGTACAATAAAGGTACTATTGAACGTAAAAAATAGAATTCATTCCAGTTTTTCCTTCCAAACGGTGTTTCTTGCATATGGAACTACCTTTTAAAATGTTTTGTATATATTAATTATAAAATTATATGTAATGTCGATGCACTTAGAATAAAAATACTACTCCACAAAAGGTGAAAAGAAAAACAAATATAACAGTGTCAAGTATTTCAACTGATAGGTATTTCAAGTTACTACACCAACTGCAGTTGAGATGACTCCAAAAAAAATCAGTAAAATAATTTCCTTTTTTGTCCCATCTCGACTGCGAAGTTTCGCTAGCTTATTTAATTTGACTCTTTATACTTACAATATTATGTTTTGTATGATTAACATGAAAGCTTTTTGTATAATATATATGTACTTATCATATTAGGTAGCGTTCATTCATTTCTTAGTTTTACAATTTTTTTTTCGCCTTTATGATAATATTAGCCACCAAACCAATATACTGTAATATTTCAAATATGTATTTTTATTATTATTTATCTTCAGGAAATAGAAGCTTTGTATTTATCATATCATATTGTGTATATATATATATATATCCCAATAATACCGATATGCAACATACTATGGTGTATCTACACTACCAAATTATATTCCCCTATGTAAAGTAATGATTTAAAACCACATTTCAACCCTCCGATTCTAAGCTCCTACATCCAACCCTCTAAACACCATAATCCTCTTCATCCTTCCAGGAACTTCGATGCCGGGAAGAAGAACTAACCCGAGCTCAGCTGCAGCAGCGACTAATGGAACAGAACCTCGCGCAGAAGGAGAGAGAGTTGGAGATGAGAGAGATCGACCTTGTGGCCCGCGAGCTACATATACTGATCTTCGCGAGCAATATGTCCGCCAACCAACCGCCACAGCCTAACAAACGAAAGGGTGAGATATATTGTTGATTACTTTTATTAATGAACTGAGGAGCTTGTGGTTAACAGCCGATCTATCAAGTTAAGCTACACTTGCCGGGGTTGGTCCGTGGGTGCTAGACCATCTTTACATACCGAGACTACTCCGGGAAGCCCTTGATCCCGGCTGTCATTTACGCAGTCTGTAACGACTGTCGCTTTGACAGTCGTTACGGGTCGTCAGAAGCCCGAAAATCTGAAAGCTAGTCTTACCAAGGGATATTGTATTAGCCAGTTACTGTGCTGTGCAGGTCAGATAGGCAGTCGCTCCATGTAAAATATTGTTTTTGCAGCTGCATTCGGTTATTCCCCAACATGGTTGGGAAAGGGCTCGGCAGATTGACTTTTATCAATCGAGGAAGACCTCTGATGATTATAGTTCTAGGAAAGTAATCATGCATGACCAAAAAAAATATTAATAGCTATAGAATTTTAAAGATAAGTTACCACAAAATTCCTGCTTTTGTCTCATTTGAGTTTACTGCTAGACTAAAATTTGGTATGCTGCAAATTGTTATGGTGATTGCTACCATTTCATCTCACCTGGAAATACCACATACAGCTGACCGTCGGACTACCAAGTCATAGGTCTCGAGTTCGAACCCAAAGCACGCACCTCTAATTTTTCGGATTCATGTTCATAATGTTTGTTATCACTTGCTTATCCAAAACCAGCATGTCTGAGAAATATTTCTCAACAGCATGTGAAGCTTAGTCAGAGACTCATGGGAAGCATTAAAACTCTGACACCAGGTTAGCCATTAAGCACACGAATATGAAGATTGCCCAGACATCAAACTTATATTCTTCTGCATCAACACAACTATTTCAGAAAGAATCCCACTAAGGTGCTATGCGAACAGCTATGTTAAAAATGGAGTCTATTAAATCATCATTCTCCTGCCCTTATCCCAATTTATTTGGGGTCGGCGCAACATGTCTCTTTCTTCCATACTTCTCTATTAGTCGTCATCTTGGTAGTTACTCCCTTCCTAGCCATATCATCTTTCACACAATCCATCCATTCAATTCTCAATGGAGTCTATTAAATAAAGGTCAGAAATAAATAAGTCCTTCAACCAACCCTGATGAGTTAAATTCTTACACTGCAACCTTGCATTTCTAACAACCTAATAATATTAGTACTGTGGGTTTTCTCCAATGGCTCAGTGCGCCATCTCATTGACCCAGTGACATAATTCGGGGTTCGACGCGACCTCGGTCATGATTTCGAAACAAGACAGACAGTCATTGACAGCAGTTGTGAAATATTACGTGTGATGTATGGGTTTTTTTAATGAATTCGGTGAGTAATGGGTAGCTCACCGTCCGATCAGGCCCGTGCCGAACGGCGCGTACGTGTTCCACGCACGCCTCAAAGAGATGTCAGCATGTGAAGGGGCCCGTTAGGGTCGAAGCCTGCCGGGTAAGTGGGATTGTCCGAATGGGTTACCGTTACCCCGGAACATATGAAAATGAGACTCGAAAATTTTGGAGATTAATCTGACACATTTACGTCGAATCAGTAGATCTTCCATTATTGTAAACACTCATCATCTGCCTAGCCTTTTCCCCAACTATGTTGGGGTGGCTTTCAGTCTAACGCGTTGCAGATGAATATCAGTATTTGACATGGAGCGACTGCCTATCTGACCTCCACAACCCTGGGGCTTCTGACGACCCGTAACGACTGTCAAACATGCACAAATGACAGTCGAGACCAACGGCTTTTTTTTTTTTTTTTAAGGCTGGGAAATCATCCAATGGCTGCTCCCGCTCTGGGTGGAGCGGAAGGGAGTGTCAGACTCTTACTGACTAAAACCCATCCATGTTCCTTCCGTAGCCCTTTATGTTCCGGGGTAGCGGTAACCCTTTCGGACAATCCCGCTTACCCGGCAGGCTTGGCCCTGAGGGGCCCCTTCATATGCTGACATCTCTTTGAGGCGCGCGTGGAACATATACGCGCCGTACGGCACGGGTCTGGTGCTGATCGGACGGTGGGTCACCCATTACTCACCGCCCGCAGGCCCGCGCCTACGGTGGCCGGGAGTCGTCACGTGGCTCCCGACGCCCGGAGCGTCTCCCGCGGCGGCTGGGACGGGAGGACCTTTCTCTCTCCCATCCCGCCACCTCCTTCGCGAGCATAACTTTTTCGCAGAAGGAGGTGACTGCCTCCCACTCCCTCTCGCCCCGGACCATGGCTTGCACCAGGGCCGGGCGCGAGAGGTCGCCGCCGCCGATCGCCTCTACGAGGACACGGCGGTGCTCCGCCCATGCGGGGCAGGTTTGCACCGTGTGCTCTACCGTGTCCTCTGGGCGGTCCTCGCAGTGGTGACACCCGGGCGTTTCCTCCCGCCTGATGATGTGCAGGAACCTCCCGAAACATCCATGTCCGGTGAGGACCTGCGTCAGGCGGAAGGTGAGGGCGCCGTGACGCCTCTCTAGCCACTCCTCAAAGAGGGGCCTTACCGCCACTATCGTGGCGTGCCCTGAGACCAACGGCTTAACGTGCTTTTCGAGGCACGGAGGAGTCTCGGTATGTAAAGATGGTCACCCATCCACGGCCAACCGCGGCAAGCGTGGCTTAACCTGCCGGATCGAATTGTGCGGCTGTTAGTACTCATTATTAGTCATCCTTATTGTAATTACAATAGTTTATAAACATTAAAAGTAATAAATGTACCTTAAATCTTGCCTTGCTTAACTCAAAGACATTTCCGTTTCAAAATAACTTTGATTAAGTAACCATTTTTTTGTATTTATCTACCTTTTCCTTGTTCCAGGCAAATTCAGTAAAATAAAGCTCCTGAAGAAGGACACGATCTCATCTCCGCTGGACTTCCGGCACACGTTGACCGTGCGGCCGTCGGAGGACGAGTCCAGCGTCAAGCAGCTCGTGGCAGTGGCCAAGGACACGCCGCCCGGCTCGCCCGCCATCATGCGCGCTATTGCCCGTACGTCCAGCTTTATTATTACTAACAACATATCCGACAGCACTCGGCTAAAATGTCAAAGAAACGATGGATGGATTGTGTGAAAGATGATATGGCTAGAAAGGGAGTGACTACCGAGATAGCGACTAATAAAGACGTATGGAAGAAAAAGACATGTTGCGCCGACCCCAAATAAATTGGGATAAGGGCAGGAGAATGATGACTCGGCTAAAGTGTAGCTTTCTATCAGTACAAGAATTTAAAAAAAACGAATAGGTATTTTCGGAGTTTACCATAATCAGCCTATAATGTTCACATGTGCTAGGACACAGGCCGTCTCTCTTCGAGAGGGAGTAGGCTGTAACCAACCGTGTCGTACGGCGCGTATATGTTCCACGCGTGCCTCAAAGAGATGTCAGCATATGAAGGGGCCCCTCAGGGCCAAGCCTGCCGGGTAAGCGGGATTGTCCGAAAGGGTTACCGCTACCCCGGAACATAAAGGGCTACGGAAGGAACATGGATGGGTTTTAGTCAGTAAGAGTCTGACACTCCCTTCCGCTCCACCCAGAGCGGGAGCAGTCATTGGATGATTTCCCAGCCTTAAAAATAAAAAAAGCCTGTAACCAACCACGTGGGCCCAGTGCGGGTTGGTCGATGTCGCATGTCTTCGAATTTTTAATTCTAGGTCATGCTTGTTTTCGTACACTGTTTTCAGAGCAGAATGAATTATTTACCTAAGTAAAGCGCCTATCTGGGTTCGATATCTCGACCTACAACTCTTCAATCGGGGCTGTTACCACTGAGCCACCACTTCTTGGAGGACACCGCTTACAAACAATGAAGTTGACATCTTGCTATCGCTCCTTTAGACTTAGCGACCCGCCCCAGATTCGCACGAGTGAATGTACAGAGGCCAGCACATCAAGTTACCACAATCTATCAAATTTCTTTGATAGTATTTCAACTTTATTGCAAAGATTAAGAAATATTGTTCATTTTTAATTGAGGAAATTTGACAGTTACGGATAGTTTGATGTGCTGGCGTCTGTACTTATGTGGCGATATGTCAAAACACCGAGATTTCTGTGCAATATTTAAGTTACATGTTAATCAATAATACACATAAACCTTACGGAATAAATCCTTTAAATTGGTGATGAAATTCTCATCCCATTATGTAGTTTAGTAGGATTTAAGGGCACACACAATTTACGTTAGCGCCATCTTGAATTTTTTATTTGACTCCATTATCGTTGTCGGCGCCCTCGAAAAGTATGAAACTGATACCCATGACGAAAATATGGATTTCGGGTGGCGTCATTTTGAATTTTGAGTTTGACCCTGGTCGTTGTCAGCGCCCTCGAAAACTATGAAAACGAGAACCATGACGAGATGGCGAAAACTCACGTACAATTTTCATAAAAAGTAACCCACCCTACCCTACCCCCTACCCATTCAAATACTCAATTTGGGTTAACGCCATCTTGAATTTGGAGTTTGAAACCATTATCGTTGTCAGCGTCCTTGAAAACAATGGAAACGACATCCATGACGAGATGGCGAATTTGGATTAGCGCCATCTTGAATTATGAGTTTGACTCCATTATCGTTGTCAGCGTCCTCGAAAACTATGGAAACGACATCCATGACGAGATGGCGAATTTCGATTAGCGCCATCTTGAATTATGAGTTTGACTCCATTATCGTTGTCAGCGCCCTCGAAAACTATGGAAACGACATCCATGACGAGATGGCGAATTTCGATAAGCGCCATCTTGAATTATGAGTTTGACTCCATTATCGTTGTCAGCGCCCTCGAAAACTATGGAAACGACATCCATGACGAAACATTTGCATATTTTCGGGTGGCGCCATCTTGAATTTTGATTTTGAACCCAGTTTTGTTTTCCGCGATCTCGAAATCCGTAATGTAAATTATGAAACCCATGTCTTACATACTGAAAAGAAAAATTATAAATTAATGAGGAAAAATAAAACTCAAGAAATATGTAGGTACTCTAACATGTCGTAAGTATTCCTTCCTATTTTTTGTTTGTACATATAATAAGAAATTAAATGAAGAAAAATTCACTAGTTACAAAAATCAAGGGATATAAAAAAATCCAAATTCTGAAGTGATTTTCAACGAGCTGTAACTCCGAGGAAAATGATTGTAAAGCAAAAATAAAATAAAAAATATTTTAAAACTGGAGCTACAATATCCTCTTCTATCTGCACTCAGAGACGACGATCACTATTGACGACTACTGAGACTGTTAAACTTTCAGCCTGTCTGCAAATTGATAGACCAGTGTCGATAATTTTTTAAACAAAAAAAAATATAGTAGAGTGAAACCTGAAAATTAATTTAGATGTTAAAACAGCACCATTCAGCTCAACCATTTTGATGGGAGCTAAATGGTCCAAAACACCGCCACCATCAGTGAGACATTACAGGGAGCATGACATGCTCCCAGCCGCCAGGGCACATTCAAGTCAATGTAAGGCGTACTCGGCAAATTGTAGCTTTATAGTAGGTACATAGTACTCACAAACGTGCTATGCAATTATACAATGCTAAGAGATTGAAGTTATATAATGCAAAAAGTTTTTGTGAATCTTCAGCAGCTCCAGGAGTAATCTCAGATGCTAATCAATTAGTTTAGGATATAAAAAAAAAAAGAAAGAATATTCAATAATGTAAACAATTGGAGCAGCTCAATCCGAAGCCCTTTTGTCTTCAATAAAGTCTTTAACAGTATAATAAGCATTCTGGCACAACTTGCGTTTAACGAACGATTTGAATTTATTAAGGCTTAGATCTTGAACGTGGCTTGGAAGTTTATTATAAAAGCGTATACATTGACATCTGAACGAGCCTCCTATTTTTTTTTATAATGCAAAAAGTTTTTGTGAATCTTCAGCAGCTCCAGGAGTAATCTCAGATGCTAATCAATTAGTTTAGGATATTAAAAAAAAGAAAGAATAATCAATAATGTAAACAATTGGAGCAGCTCAATCCCAAGCCCTTTTGTCTTTAATAAAGTCTTTAACAGTATAATAAGCATTCTGGCACAACTTGCGTTTAACGAACGATTTGAATTTATTAAGGCTTAGGGCCTATGCACACCACGTTTTTTAAACGCGCCGTCGACGCGCGTTTTGGGATTGCGCGTCGCCGGCGCGTTTTTATCCTGCAGAGCAGTTTGTTGTCGTTTGTATCGATACAAACGCGCGGCACCGGCGCGTCTGTATCGATACAAACGCGCGGCACCGGCGCGTCTGTATCGATTCAAACGCGTGACACCGATACGAGCGCTAGCAACGAGGGAAAGGGAAGTGTGAATCTACGCTAGTAGCGTTTGAATCGCGTCTGCATCGCTACACACGCGCGTTTGCATCGCGACACAAGCGCGTCAGGTGTGCAAAGGTCTACAGGCTGCGTCTGACTTGCGTGCGTATCGCGTCTGTATCGCTACAAACGCGCGTCGACGGCGCGTTTAAAAAACGTGGTGTGCATAGGCCCTTAGATCTTGAACGTGGCTTGGAAATTTATTATAAAAGCGTATACATTGACATCTGAACGAGCCTCCTATTTTTTTGAGCCTTGTAGTGGGTACAACAAATTTGTGTTTGTTCCTAGTATTCTTATCATGAATATCACTATATTTTTTAAACAATTTTATATTTTTATGGGCATACAAAAGATTTTCAAAAATAAACTGTGAATGTACAGTCATTACATTTATTTCTTTAAATTTTTCTCTCAGAGAGTGTCTCGGACTTAATTTATGAATTGCTCGAACAGCTCTTTTCTGCAAAACAAAGATAGTCTGAATATCGGCGGCATTTCCCCACAACAGAATACCGTACGACATTACACTATGAAAATAGCTAAAGTACACTAAGCGGGCTGTCTCTGTGTCAGTTAACACTTTCACTGCCAAGCACATTTATTGCATGTCTATTGGCATGCCACAAAATGTGTCTCGCATATCTATAACAACCCATCTGTTGAGTCCATCGGCGCAACGGTTACGTAACGGTACCACTATGCCGCAGCACCCGAATCCGAGTTCACTAAGCCACGCCCACGACCAGCCAGCGATAGTAGGGTTGTCGAACGTCAAATTTTTTATTGAAAGAAATAAACTACACGGTTCTTTTTTTAATTTTTATTTGTTTTTCTAGGTATTTAAAAATCATAACACTTACGCCAAGAGAACCTTAATGATTTGCCTAATCCGCAGTTGTAGCTTTTAAACGTCAAAAACTTTTAATGTCAAAATATCAAATCTTCATACAGCCAATGATGCAGATTTTTAACCCTCTGATGCCTGATGATTCACACGCATAACAACAGATTATCTAAGCTACGTGAATTAAAGTAAGGTAGCTAAAGTTGTATAAACAGTTGTCGTCTAAATCGCCAGCAAGGGATTAAAAACCTTTAAGCTCAATAAAACCAAACCGATGCCTTTGTTTTCATTTTTTAAACCTTCAGCGGCGGTTTTTACCTCAATAAAACACGCGCAGATAAAGAAAAGATTAAACATTTGCCGTCTTTTGTTTCTAAATACATTTTTAAGTAAGTACTATTTAGTATGTTTCTTAGAAATTTGTCAGCATAATATCAATATTAGTACAACATTTAAAGTAAATAAATAATTAATGAAAGACGTACTCAAAAGTACATACTATTCTCACCTAGCTTATTTTTGACAACCCTAGTAGCACGTTTTGATTTGCACCCGGGAGGCGGGTGCTTGGCATGGCGACAAGCCACATATAACTATTTATATGTAGGACCCGGGAGCCGGGTTGTGGGCACCTGAACGAATTTTCGTTCGACCCGGGAGCCGGGTGCTTGGCAGCGAAAGTGTTAAAGTACGAATTTTTCTAACAGCGTATGCTGCGGAGCTTAGTTTTTTTGACAATTTATCTATATGTGGCCCCCACTGAAGCTTAGCATCCAAAGTTAGGCCCAAGAATACTGTGGTATTCACTTTTTCGCCCTTTACCAACACTTTGGTTTCCACCTGTCTAACGTGGGGTAGCGTAAACATAATACATTTGGTTTTTTTTTCATTAAGAAGTAAGTTATTAACATTAAACCAATGAACTACCGTTGCGATCGCGCTATTTACATCGTCAGTAGCCGGCTGCTGACGTTTAAGTTTAAACAAAAGTGAAGTGTCATCTGCAAATAACACTATATCATGACTATTTTTTATGAGGTAAGGCAAATCGTTAATATAAATAAGAAACAAAAAAGGGCCAAGAATCGAGCCCTGTGGGACTCCCATTGTTAATATAGATCCGGGAGATCTTTTTCCATTAACGTCAACGCTCTGAATTCTATTACTCAAGTACGAAGTAAGAAGATCCAGAGCGGTGCTTCGGATCCCGTAATGGCGGAGTTTCCTGATTAATGTTTCATGAAGCACGCAATCGAAGGCCTTAGACAAATCACAAAAAATCCCCAAGGCGTCGCATTTATCTTCCCATGCATTGTAAATATTTCCTAAAAGTTCAACACCGGCATCGGTAGTTGAACGACCCCTTGTAAACCCGAACTGTTTGGTGTGTAATAATTTATGTTTGTTAAAAAATCTTTGTAATTGCTCTAGAATTAATTTCTCAAATATTTTACTGAAGGTAGGTCGTATTGAAATAGGTCTAAAGTTGGTGGGGTCTGATGTACTACCTGATTTAAACAAAGGTATTACTTTACTATTTTTCATTAGGTCAGGAAACTCCCCACGGTCGATACAATTATTAAAGATAAGAGCTAAATTAGGTGCTACAACGTCAATAACAGATTTAGCAACTTCTACAGAACTACCCCACAAATCTGCAGTCTTTTTTACATTTAAAGTGTGAAAGGTTTTAATTATGTCTCTACAAGTAATATGCTCAAAATGAAATTCCGTATCGCAAATATTAACATGTTCCTTAAGTAAAGACTCAGCAACAGAAGGTGATGAGTTTAAGGATTTAGTAGTTGAGACGGTAATATCCGAAAAGAACTTTTCGAAGGCCGCGGCGACTTGTAAGTCTGATTTAATTATGTTGCCATTAACAGACAAGCTGTAGTCAGAATTTCGGTTACTAGACTTTCCCGTTTCACTATTAATAATGTTCCAAGTCGTTTTAATTACATTACTACTGTTTTTAATCTTCGCACTAAGCTAACGCGACTTGGCTACGCAACAAACTTTTTAAAATAATTTTGAGTAATTTCTAACATATAAATTAAATTCAGCAGTATTTACAAAAGTCCTTTCATTGTATAACTCATAAAGGCGTGTTCTACTTCTATGAATACCAGTGGTAGCCCAGTCACTAAAGGATGCGCTACTATTCACCGAGATAGTCTTGGGAATAAAGGTGGAATTAAATTCTTCACAGTACATATTAAAAAAGTCATCATATTGATGAGTACGCTCAGCATGACTAGACTCCACCGGTAATTTACTATTGAGTTTAACTTTAAAAGCTTCCAAACGACTTTTAAATAATTAAAATAATTTTTTGCCCGCAATGATCAGAATCTAGTAAATTTATAATTTCTTTGTGGCTCGGTATAACATCAGTGTAAATATTATCATGTGGCACTAGTAGGTGTTATTCTGGTGGGCTCCAAAAATAGGTTTACAAGATTGTAGGACTGAAACAGACTTATTATTTTACTGCAAGGACCTGAATTTTCTAATAAATTAACATTAAAATCACCGCAAGCAACAATGGATTTGTTTGAATTACAAATCTTGTGTAACACTTCATTCATTATCTTTTCAAAGCAGTCATACAATCCTGAAGGGGGTCTGTACACGCTTAATATAATAAATTGCTCCAATTCTATACAGGCTATTTCAACTGTCCGCTCAACAGATAGGCTCACAATATCCTTACGGTCTTTAAATTTAAGCTGGTTACTTACTAAGATTAATGAGCCACCATGTATAGCATTCACTCTGCTGAACGAACTACCAACCTGGTGATTATTAAAATTGAATAAGAACTGGTGGCTTTTTAGCCAATGTTCTGTTATACAAAGAATATCAATACTGTTAAAATTCAAAAATAAGTCTACTTCTAAATCTTTGTTCATAAATCCTTGAATATTTTGATGCACCAGGTTGATACTATTTAGTGTTGAAGAACTTTCTTTTAATTTAGATTCACAATTCTGTACAATATTGCAAAAGGTTGTCTCTATTGTCTCAATTTCTAATTTAAATGACTGTAAATGTCAACATTTGATGCCAAATTATTGGCTGAATTATTTAATATGTCATTGCATTGCTCAATAGAAGCAATTTGTTTAGCCAAATTCTTGGCTGTAATAGAATAGGTAGTTATTTGTTATGCAAGGCTGGAAAGTTGATTTTTGGCGCGAGTACTTCTATTGAAACCTGAGTAAGCGAAGGATTCTAGGGTTGAACCATGAGCGAAGCGAGTGGTTCAAATATAGAATCCTGAGCGTAACGAAGGTTTCAAAGGTACGAGACGCAGAAAAGCTTTGCTGCCGAGCGCAACACACAATTTTTCACCACACTACAGCGAGGAAAATGCTAGGTGCAAGAAAACAGGTGTTGTTGAGTTTTATTTTGTTCGAGCGTCTCAGATAAATTGACTCATGTGAAGAAAATAACAGATACTTGGCAATGTATCTTATGAGTTACATAGAATATCTCCAAAATTAAATACCCTGTATTTTGTTCTATATCCTACCTGTCCTCTAAGGAGAATGAAAGAAAAAAACTAATTTAATACAAATAACTAACTAATTTAATTTAATACATATTTATTTTTGCCAAGCAAAGGATTAAATAACATATTATATTAGTATTTATTTTATTTTAAAAATTAAACTTAAATTACTACACAATTGGGTATTTGACAGGGTACCAGTATTTTTATGGCATATTCAAATGTGACGTCACAGATTTTTTTAATCAAATGGAATACTTATTAACATTAATTCCAATTTTACATATCCTCGCAAAATATTTAATTTCTGTACGAAGCCGTCATCGATATCTTGTATGGTGCAAATTTGTGTGCCTTACGCAAGAAGGATGGCGGCATTCGTCCCATTGCCGTAGGGTCCATCTACCGACGTATCGCAGCCAAAATTTGCTGCGCTTTCTACAGATAAACTTTGGCCAGCAAATTCCAGCCCCTACAGCTGGGCTTCGGATCTAAAGGGGGCTGTGAGGCTGCGGTACATGCTTTATCCACCTATCTCAATAGTGATAAAGGTGAGGTCATCCTTAAGGTTGACATTAAAAACGCTTTCAATTCCGTAAACAGGGATACTTTGTTGACAGAGGCTCAAAAAGAAATACCCAAAATTTACAGTTTCCTTTATCAATGTTATAGAAACCCCACTAAATTACTTTATAAAGACAATCTTCTGGAATCAGCTGTTGGATGTCAACAGGGTGACCCTCTTGGGCCAGTCATTTTCAGTTTGGCAATAAATCCAATTATTCGACAACTAAATTCTAAATTCAACGTATGGTATTTGGATGATGGAACCCTGGGAGGTGATGTAGACACTGTTTTAGAAGATTTAACTTTTTTAAGAGAAAAATTTAATCTCATTGGCCTAGACCTTAACCTTTCTAAATGTGAAATTTACCTTCCCCAAACTACTGACAGACAGACTACCATTACAAAATTTAATTCCATAGCTCCGAATATTAAAATAACGGAAAAGAACTCTCTTCATCTCCTGGGGTCCCCAATTTTTGACGAATCTTTTCCAACTTTCATTGAAGAGAAAATTCAAAATTTTAATAACGTGTCGGAAAGACTTTTCAAAATTAACATCCATTCAGCCTTCACACTCCTTCGATACTGTTGTTTTGGTCCAAAATTTACATATAGCCTTCGTTCCTCCCCTCTTTGGAAGCATCCACAACTTTTAGAAAAAGTAGACCAAATTATTAGAAATACTCTAACTTCGATGCTAAATGTGGCCCTGGACGACCGAGCGTGGCAGCAAGCCACACTCCCCATTCGCCTGGGTGGTCTCGGTGTCAGCAAAATTTCAAGTATAAGTTTACCGGCCTTCCTCTCCTCGGTCCACAGTACCGATAAATTAACCAGGAATATTTTATCATCCTCACTGGTAAATTTTGAAGTACCGTGTTTGTCCGATGCGTTGAACGCTTGGAAAATGGCTTGTCCCAATACGGATTTGCCCGACAACCTGTCCTCCCAGAGACAGTGGGACGTGCCACTCTGCAGTATTATACGGGATAACCTAGTAAACACGTCACCTAATACTGTTGAGCGTGCCCGTCTGCTGGCTGTGGGAGAATGGGAGTCAGGCTTGTGGCTTCAGGCGCTCCTGTCATCCACCATAGGCACTATGATGGATGACTCATCGTTTCGGCTCGCTACGTGTCTCCGCTTGGGCGCACCTTGTGTTGCTCCGCATCGGTGTCACTGCGGTGAAGCTGTTGACAGTCTCGGGCACCATGGCCTGTCCTGCGGCAGGAGTGCAGGTCGCATATCACGTCACGCCAGCATCAACGACATTATTCGTCGAGCCCTTGCCACCGCCGGCGTACCAGCGGTATTAGAACCAAACGGCTTGGTACGTGACGATGGTAAGCGACCAGACGGAATGACTTTGTTGCCTTGGAAGGTGGGTAGGCCTCTGGTGTGGGACGCAACCTGTGTCGACACCCTTGCGCCATCTCATGTTCTTAGCACGGCGGGCTGTGCTGGCGCCGCTGCTGCCGCTGCTGAGACCCTCAAGCGGCGTAAATACAGTAACCTGATGTGTAACTACAGATTTGAGCCGTTTGGGGTCGAAACTCTAGGGTCATGGGGCCCGAGTGCGCAACTCCTTTTTAAGGAAATTTCTCGCCGATTGGTCGACACTTCGCGTGACCAGAGGGCTGGATTGTTCTTTGGCCAAAGAATTAGCATTGCCATTCAACGTGGCAATGCTGCCAGTCTTCTGGGCACGTTTCCTGATGACAGCGATGCGGATGAGTACTTCGACGCCTAAGTGTCCTTTTTGTCTTTTTTTTTGGATTTATTTGTATATATAGTTAGTTAGATAGTCTTTTAATTTAAGTATGTATAAGTTTTTATTGTATTAGATTGTAGTAATAAATATTTCTGTACTGTGATGGAAGTTTTTAAGGTGAGCGGTATTATTTAATATTTTATTTTAGACCGTGTCATGCATTTTCAGTGGACTGGCAGTATAGAAAATTATTAAATAGAAAGGTTCGAATTTTAAAAACTCTTTCCACGCTAGAGAGCAAAAATCGATTTTCGGCTCAGATTTCGAATGACAAACAGACTCTTTCCGAGCCTGTGAGGTGAAAAAGTAATATGATAGCGACACAGCTATCTGTCTTTAACAATACATAGAAAGATAGTATTTATCCATTAAAAATCTATCTTTTGTCAAATAAAAATGATTACTTACATAATTGTTAGTGTCAATTAAATGAAATGAATCATTATTACATGTCAAATTATGTAAAGTCATATTAATTTTAAATCTAAAGTTGTTTTCTTCCTGTGGCAAACTTTGGCTGTAAGGGTATGTGAACATGACAATTTTTCTTAAACTAAGGTTAGACAGTGATCTATAATAATGAAGCAATTCGGTTTTGTTCACATTACCCATGTTACCAACAAATATTAACAATATAGTATCCTGGTTAAAATTGTAATTTATCACTTTTTTCATTCTGTTAAATAAAGAACAACCAGGCATACAATAGTTCATTACTGAGTGATCCGGATATGTGTTTGTCAACAAGTGGCCTAAATCCTTTCCTATTTCCTCACAAAATAGTACAATTTCCGTATTAACAGTCTTTTTAGGGACACATTCAGTAATCAACAATGGCAAACTGTCACTAGACTGCAGTATGGTGGTATCACATATTGTCAATGAATGATCCTGTGTGGGTTCAACAGATGGAGGTTGACAAAGTTCACATTTGTTGTTTTGTGAGATCACAAGCTCATTCATCGCCAATACATACTCCCTCATTTGATTTTCTGACGCAGTATATTTGATGGTCACAGAGGTAAGTTTCGCCTGTAGTTGGTCAAGTTCACACTGCAAGTCTTCTGTGTCAATTTGATATTTCCTAGTACTGTTTTCTAATTTTAGTGAATATATGTCTAATTGTTTCAATAAATTGAACCTTTCTCTATTAAGTTTAACATTTTTGATGAAAAACTCTTGTTTTTTGACCATTTCCATTTTTTAATTATTTAATTATAATTTCTGAAATCAGTGCTTACTTAAAACAAACGCTACCAACCACTATTTTTTGTCTTGTATGCCTTCAATACACATACGTGTTCATTGGCAGTGTATGGGTTATTTTAGTTTTTGATGATAGCCTTTTTTCGCATTTATTTTATTAACTGTAAGATTTTATCTGTTTATTCCCTTTGTTTTCTTGAATTATCTGGATCGGGGAATACCCAAATCCAGATAATATCCCACCCCAATAGGGGTATTAGAGACTTCCGTGGTTGATTTCGAAAAAAAGAAGTCACTGAGTGCATTACATTGGCCTCCCGTCCAATCCCGTGACCCGGCGTAGGTCTGTTTTCACCTGTAGAAACTTTGATAAAAGTCAACAATAAAGCCTTAATACAAGAACTATTCTTCGCAATTTGGTTAAAAAAGTTAAAACGTTATTGATTGGTCAACAAATTTCGTTTCGCAAATATACTGGATATAACCGAAAGGGTATATACATACAATAGAATATGCTACAGACCACCAAACTGAACAACTTTTTCTAAGGGACCAACTCCGAAATCGTGAAAAATAAAATTAGATGTTCCCTACATTTCGACGAGTCACGTGACCAAAAATGTATAATAATAATTAATAATAATTTATTTATTTATCAGATAACATGATCCATAATGGTTAGTAACAACAGGAGCTTATAAACTATGTTAGTAGACAGACAGATTTTAAATAGGTAGGTACAAATAACATAACATCATTAACATCTTATTTTACCCTCCCAACCACGATGCTTACCCAAAGCGAGTGTATCGGACACTGGTATTTACTACAAACTATCCTCAGAATGACGTTGCTGCTGCCGCGTACCCTGCCCAACAGCGACGAGACACGCTTGCGTCTTATAGCGTAGAAGTCGTCCGTACGCGCTTCGGCAAACATCGCGGACTGCAGTACCGCGGCAACCGCAACATCATTCTGAAGACGTTATTGTATTGTACCCGCAGAGCGCTGTATGCCTTTTGAGTATAGTTAACCCACAGGCTGCTCGTGTAGAAAGATTGGCAATATGCTTTGAATAGCGTTATCTTGACTTCAGCTGAGCAACGAGCAAACCTGCGAGCCAACATATTACCCCGGACTGCCAGCGCTCTGCGTTCACGTTCAATGTCCTCGTTGTCCTTTAGATCATCGGTGACAATATGCCCTAGATATTTAAACTTTTTCACTCTAGTTAGAGGAGAACCGTTCAGAAAAATAGGTGGCGGTTCATGAGAGGATTTATCACCAAGACCAAAAAACATACACTCTCTCTTGGCACCATTATACTTGAGACCATGCCTCTCAGCATAACGCTCACACACCATCAGTAGCTGACGAAGGGCCCCAATTGACGGGCTCAGCAGCACCATGTCGTCGGCATAACTTATGTTATTGACTGCAACTCCATCAATATGACAACCTACATGCATGCTACTGAGCTCGCCAATCAGGCTGTCCATATATACATTAAAAAGAGTGGGCGAGGATATTCCCCCTTGCCTCACGCCACACTCTAGCCTGTATTCCTCAGACAAGCAATCCGCCCACTTTACGACATTTACTTGATTGTCATACCAAAATTTTAGAATTTCTACTAGCTCTGCAGACACATTCTGTTTATGCAGTTTATCCCACAGGACCTCATAACAAACTAGATCAAAGGCTTTGGACAAATCTAAAAAACAAGCATACACAGGTGTTCAGGTGTATAAAACAACCAGATTTTTTTTTTGCTAAAGATCCTAAGCAAGAACATGATTGCTTCTCCCCTGTACTTCTGGCACATCCTCACTGACCTCACCTTCAGAAGACGAGTACAGCATCGCAAGCAGCTAACCCATCATTTCTCTTAATGCTAGGGATTAACAATATCAATAGCTCACTTTCAAATCAAATAATTCACTTACTTGAATATGGGTACATGAGGTGATACATAGGTACAACAAAAGTTCATCCCTATCCTACCATAACAAGTGTGCAAATATCTATAAGCCCCACGGGTCGATCGATCAAGTTAAACTACGCCTGCCGAAGATAGTCCAGTGACCATCTTCACATACCACGACCCCTCCGTGCCTCGGAAAGGACGTTGAGCCGATGGTCCCGGCTGACATTTGTACATCCTTGACAGTTGTAACGGGTCGTCAGACTCAGAAGCCCGAAAGTCCCGAACAGTCTTTCTTAGGGGGTGTTTCTAATCCAGTAACTGGTTTGTGGGGGTCAGACAGGCAGTCGCTCTATGTAAAATACTGGTAGTCAGCTGCATACGGTTAGACTGGAAGCCGACCCTAACATACTTGGGAAAACGCTAGGCAGATGATGATGATTAATTATTAGTTTATCTATTACAAATACTAATATTAGAGTATTTATTCAATTGCAATATAACTTTACTATCATTACCTTCATAACTTGAAAATATAATTTTATTTATCATTTCAATCATCATTCGAATAATTGCACCTTATTATTATCTATATTATATTATCTTTATTTAAAACTAGCACTTTGCCCGCGGCTTCGCTCCCGTGGTCTTTCCCGTGGGACCCGTTATTTTTCCCGGGATAAAAAATAGCCTATGTTACTCCTAGAAAACTAAGCTTTCCAACGGTGAAAGAATTTTTAAAATCGGTCCAGTAGTTTTTGAGCCTATTCATTACAACCAAACAAACAAACAAAGTTTTCCTCTTTATAATATTAAGTATAGATCACTGCACCAAAATTTTCGCGGTGCGATTTTTCAGAATAGATGTGCTGGTGTTTTTTTTTATGCGTCATCTTAACACAATCTTTTATTGAGCCGTTGGCGTTGTGATTATTATTGATAGAAATATTTGAAAATTGTAGTCGGAGAAGTTACACACCGTGGCTCCCTTTATCCACGTTTAGGTTAATGATTCTTGAGGATGTCGTGATTTCTTCAGATGGTGCTTTGATTTAAAAGAGTCCCCATGGAGTTTCTTGCCGGTTTTTTACATAGGACCCTATAACATAATCTGGATGACCGACTCTTTGAAAATCTAAAGTGCTTGTATTTAGTTTAATTGAATAAATGCCTCGAATTTGACGTTTAATGTTTACTGACATTATGAAATGCCTTGACTTTGGTGTATTATGTTTTCTGACACTACGTTTCGCGATATATTCCAGTGCCAGCAGACGGCGTGAAGGGCAAGACTTGGGGTCCATCCACCGTGCACCAGCGTTCGCGCACGCAGCTGCCGCTGGCGCACGCGCCGCCCCGGCCGCGCGCCGCTCGCTTCTGCAGCTCCGCGCCCGACCTGCCGCCCGCGCGCCACGCAGGTAACGCGCCCGACGTGCCGCCCGCGCGCCCCGCAGCTGACGTGTTGCCCGCGCGCCCCGCAGGTAACCCGCCGCGCCTGCCGCGTGCTCCTCGCCCGGCCGCGCGGGCGCCCGAGCTGCCGCGCAAGCGCAGCGGCAGCCACGACGACCTGCTGTACGAGAACGCGTCGCCGCGCCGGAACCGCTTCCTCCTCTGTCCCATGTTCACTTCGACGGCCGACATACCTAATCAGTACGATACCGTTTTCGACGTGCCGCTTGAGCGCGCCCGACGTAAGGGTAGCCACGGCGAGGTCAAGCGCAGCTTCTTAAAAAGCATTCGCTCTAACAGCCTCGCCGGGCTACTCGCCGTCGCCGGGAACCTCTCCTCAGAAACGACGGAACTCCTTCGAGACGAATAGTTTGGGCTAAAGTTCGGTTATACGCACCGGCCACTGGACGAATGTTCAAGAAAATACGAAAAATAAAAAAAAAATTGAAAAATACCCAATAATGAAATTCGTGGACGGTGCTATGCATTTTTTTGTTTCCGAAGCGGAATTATTCTTGTACTTTTTTTGCTACTACCTTCTGTGGACAGTACAAAAATGTTGCCATATTAAAGACATATCATTTCTTACTAACACATTCCTCCACATTGCATTTGACAGATACCTATAATTACTTTTACAAAATTATTAAAATAAAAAAAATAGGTGATATTAAAGCAAAAAAACTTTATCCCAAACTACAATTTCGATTTCGAACGCGATCGATATATGCTTTCTACTCTTCCAAAGTCTTTACGAAAAACGAGTTCACCTAAAATTCGATTATACTTCGACGCGAACTAATTATTTTTCGAAAGAGACGAAAATATTCTCGAAAAGAATCGGCTGATAAATCTTTCTATCTGTAAATATGTTACTTATTAGTTATTGAAGTTCCAAGGATTTGATTTTAGTGTCTAAGTTTAGCTTATAAGGATTTTTAAAAGACTTATTTTTTTAGTGTGTATTGTTTAGACGTAATCGTAAATACCAGTGTCTGTTTTCTTTTACGTAAATTTATGCGAGTTTTACCGCGGTAAACTACAGTAAAAAAATGGAAAAAATACGTTTTCGGTTAATATAAATAAAATTGTAACATATTATGCATTTATTTCGAAAAAAATAATATAGTTTACCGTGGTAAATAATCCTATTTTACATACAGTACATTGACAATCAAATGATTTCATTTGAGATCTGTTATTTACAGTAACGAATCTATTTTCCAGCATAAATTTATTCTAGTTTCGTGTTATTTGGCCAATTAGCTTTTTATGTCATTTCATATCATATAAAAGCAACTAAATATGCACATGTTTTTGGAAAAGTGATTTTTAATTCACTGTTAATAATCTTTCAGGAGATGAGAGTATTCATGATTATGAACAACTTTCACTATGGGACCAACTACGAAATAACAAAAAAAAACATCTGTTTCATACATTAAATATTGCATTTTTGTATGAAAAAGCTGATTTCTTTCTTTATTTGTGAGAGTTGTTCTCATAGTTAAAGTAGCTCATACTCAGAGGTATTTTCACGGCCTTAAAGGTGAACAGTGCATTAAAAATCACCATGTTTAAATGCCTACCTATTCAATCAAAGATAGGTTCAATGCAGTTAGTAATTTTTTTGAAAAGGTCAGTATGGCCAAATAACATCAACTTGTTGAACAGTCAAAACAGCCAATATCAGCATTTAGAGGGAGGTCTGAAACGATAGACAAACTAGTAAATAATTTATCTTGTAGTTAGTAAATTGTTAAGAAACTTCTATTTAAATTTTAAATAAATGAAAAGACTACGTTTAAAATGTTTCGACTGACCCGCAAATTTTTAATTTTGGATCTTGCCAAATTGTATGAAAAACCACAATAAATATATCAGGAAGAAAAAGTACTTTTTCTTTTTGATATATTTGTTGTATGAAAAGGAAAAGATAGCCAATTGTATGAATGTTCTTTTTAGTAAATTATTTTTTTAACGTCAGCCATTCTGTCTGTTTATTCGCTGCGCTAAAGGAACCTCTCAAGACAACTTGCTCTATCCTTGTGAGTATGTTTTAAATATTCCAAATTTATTAAGAACGCGTTCTAATTAAAAATCTCCAATTATTAAGCGCCATTGAGACTGGCAAGCAACTGCTAACGCTACAAAATATTGTCAATCCCGAATTTCGTAAGTATGTAGTTATTTTTTGTAGATATTTTTATACTGCTTGAATTTTGTTATTATTTTGGATGTAGTTTTTTTTTTTACCAAAATTGCATGTTTCATCTACAGTGTGTTGGGTTAAACGAGGGATATACTTTCAGGGGGTACTATACTTATGAAAATGAACAACTGATATGGAACTATACCTGAAATTATGAAAAAAAAACAGCTGTTCAGTACATTTATCTTCGTATAATTCGTCAAAATGTATGTAACTGCTGATATTCTTTTTTTCATATTTCAAAGTTGATCCTATGGACAAAGTTGTTGATTTCCATGATAACAACCTGAAAGTCCCTCGTTTAACGTAACACACTATATTCGATCCGAGACAAGAGTGATCATATAACGTGAGAGCAAGACGACACGAGACTCTCCGAGTTTTTAGAAATCCGTGTACCACTCATATATCACTGCCACTGCCAAAATCCTGGCGTTTATTTTAGTTGTCCAGTACAAACATAATATTATATGCTATTAGTTGCTAGTCTCAATTGTTAGTCTCGATTAGGACGCGTTCTCTCCATGTCACAAATCTATTGGCAATTGTGGCAAATATAAGGGAACACTAGTTATAAGTTAGTTTGTACTGTTTGGAATTGATTTGATTGTATAATATCGTTGTGTCGAGCGTGTGATACTCAAGTGTGCTAAATATAGTCCTTTGTTTATTTTATTATCAGATGACACGGCCAATCGGAGATGAAAATTACCACAAAAATAGTTGGACCCTCTATTAGAAGTAATAGAGGTGTATGCATATTATTTTCGATAAAAGACGGTTACTCTAAAATGCAATTGTTTTTATTTATTTTTTTTGTTCAAAAGGCTTCGATGATTGACCGTATCATCCTGCACAGTTTGTAAATTTTATCATTACAGTAATCTAGTATCAGTTTTGACTTTCTGATTTATATGTTTTTTTTTTTGTTTGTAAATTGTAAGCATTTGTTTGCTTTCAGCCAAGTTTTTCTTATTATTAATTTTAAACACGTTATCTATAAGTGCTATGCATGCTTACCAGTTCATAGTATATGCTATATACAGTTTTTAAGGTATATATGTATCTGTTGTACTTACTTATTTGTTAGTTATTATGAATTTCGCTTTTATCACCACGTCATTATGGCACGCTTTCAAATGTTTACAATGACTCCGATATCTAATAACGTGTATTTGGATGACTATATGATTTTTTTGTACGCTGCACTATTTTTTTATTTTATTTGCGCATTGTTTTTTTACGTAGATAGTTTTCAGTTTGTTTTTATTTCTCAGCTGTAAGATTAAGTTTTCGCTTTATTTTTTTAACGTCGAAAATAATAATTTTAGAATTTGCGTAAACACAAAAATATCTCTAAAAACTTTTTTTTTTAAATTAAATCATATATTCGTCCAAGTGAAGTAGCGAGTATGTACAGAGTACAAACTGTATCCCCTGTAACAATCAGTAACAATGTTCCTGACGGTGGTGGAATAGTATTACTATACGATATACCTGATCGAGAGGCTCGCGTCGACTGAGATGCCTCGGAGCGGTGGTCTGACTGTATGACCCGGAAATGGGACATAAGTAACGTATTTGGGACATTCGGTTATTACGTTGATATTATCTTAGATGAATCTCAGCTTTTTGCGTATGAGAAGTGTCTTCTGATAGTCAAAAAGTTAATAGATTTATAAAATTTATTGCAAATAATTCAGATTGTCATTTCTGATGATTTTCAATAATTTTGCCAGCATGTTCGTGTCGCGTTTTCTATGTAAATGGGGACAATTTTTGAATAGAATGTATATAAATGCAGTCATTTTGACAAGGGGTGACACACATTTAGTTTTCGGTTTATTTCAAGACGTTGAAGTTAAATCGATACATAGTAACAATAGACCGGTACATGCAGCAGCCCTAGCCTCGATAATTATAAGACGCTCGAAAAACAATTTGTAAAAAAAGATTATAGCTCTTCGGTGATCTGGTTCTTTCATAGTTATATCGATTCTTTTTTATATATCAAATAAACCTTTTCCATAAAATCGAAATTGGTGTATTTTTTTAACATGGGTTTACTAATCATTTAGTTACTAACAAGATCCCCTTAACATTTGAAGAAAAATTGAAAAGAGCCATAGACAAAAATACAGATAATGAAAATTAGAACAGATTAAAATCGGTGTTGGATGACGCGCTTTCGCTTGCTCACTATGGCTATTATCCTAATTCGGGAAAGGTTGAAAATGATAACAAGTTATTATTAACAATGATATTTTGATTTGTTATAAGTTAAAAGTGCTATCAAGTATTATTTGCACAATGTAAGTATAATAGATTCTTGTTTTATTTTGTTTGTTATATTTTAATAGAGATTTTATTGCTTCTTATTGAATGAACTGTTTGGCATGTATAGTATGAAACTATTTATTTTTCTTGCATGACATTAAAAAAAAATAGAGGTAGAATGGAAGGTTCAAATTCATAACTTTTTTAAATTACTTTCAGAAATTCTTGAACACTTTGTATTTTTTCCTCTATTTTCATTCAAAATAGTTTATTTATTCATTTTATACACTGTTTACTTCACACCTCGGTACTTACTGATATAAATATGTTTATTTCCTTGTCATAGCGGTGTATAAATAGCTATAATGTACGGACTGTGTAGTTTCTATGTGAAATAATTTTAGACTTTATTTCAATTCCAATAAGGTTCATTTTAATTAGGTGTCACTTGATGGTAGATTTGTAGACCTTTAAGACAGTAACATGATTGTTATTCGTTTTTCCTTTAAACGTTTTGTGCCTGATACCTTCTAATTTTCCGTATTAATTTTTAGCTGATCATAATACAGACAGAACAAAATAGTTTATTAAATTACTTACTCAAATAAAGCAACAATAGAAAAAGGTTTGAATACGTAATTTTCTAATTATTTTTTGTTACTTATTACAGATCATTACTAAATGGTATCTCTATCTAACATGATCTGATGATCTGAGACACTGCAGACAGTATGGAGAGTAATCATAATAAATAACTCTCCTTCCTATACACAATAATAAGCACATACAAAATATGTCAACCAAAAAAAGGAATACACACTCGAATGAAACTTATATTTGTAGTTAAAGGATTATTATTCCTAAAGTAAAGAGATAAAAACTATTTTGCAATGCAGAATTTCACATCGTAACTTGTCAGTCGTACACAATCTCACGCACGCACATAAACACACTAATACCTATGTTTTCATTCACATAGGTTGTTTTCTTCCTTACACAGACTTCAGTCCGGACGACTGGGGGCCCGAGTTTCCGCTGTCTTCCGCATCCCGATACTCCGTGCCAATGCCCACCTTGTATAGTACTGAAGGTATGTTGATTTTTGGGGGTCTAAGACATTCGTCCGTATTTACTTAGTTATAATTTCAAGATAAAGCACTTGCCTAAGGCATAGTACCTTAGCTGCCTTTGTATCTTTTATGTTGCAAGTTAAAAAAAAGAATAAAATCTTGCAACTCGTGCGCATTGAAGAAGACGTGATCGACGGTATCGTTCATTTATCTTGATGATTTTGGCGCCCAGAATAATGATAGAAGTTGTAACATCTATTTGCTTTCTTTTGTTAGTCATACAGCAGGACTTTATATTTTTAAGAAACTCATTTTGTCTGTTCACATCAAGCATAAGCAAATCAACCTGCAATGTTCCCACTGCTGGGACAAGGACCCTCTTCTCGGTGAAGAGTGGGTCGTACTCCATCTAGCGGGCACAGTGTGGGTTGCTAGATGTCACATGTGTTTCAATTTTCGGTTCTGCCGGTTTTCTGTCGATGTTTTCTTTGACCGTTTTGAGAGCAGTGGTGTTAAAATAATTTGAACAAAAAAAAGCCACGCCAAATTCAAACGCCATAATTAGTTAAATCATAATATTCTCATTTGAGACGTCAAATAGAAACGGTTAGTAGCTAATGTATACAAATTATGTTAAGGTAGCAGACCTTGTATTTTTCAACTGTTTTTTACAGAATCTTTTAGCCGCTTCGTAGACCATTATATATTATACATTTTTACCGTTTCTTAATTTTACTTCTAACAGCAAAAATAATCTTATCATAAAACTTCAAACATTGCAGGTTATAAGTTTAAAAAGCCGAGTATAATCGAGCTAGTCCTGTACAATATGGCGGCGCTGCTGGGCGGTGTCGCGGCCGGGTATGACGTCAGGGTGTCCAATGTCAGCCCGCTGCATCCCACCTTACAGCCGCACAGGTAAAACACGTTCTTTTTCTTGTTCATTTTCTGGATCGTCAATACAGCGAAAAGGCGAGGGTCATTGAGTATGACTCTCGCCTTTTTAGCTGTGATTTTGACTACCTCGTTACTGTGCTATCCGTAATTCATACAACAGGTCAGAGTTCATTAGAGCCACCTGGCACCCACTCTGCACCGCCTCGTCTCCGGCTAGTATTCTTTATATGGACTTGTATGGGTATGCGCTCACTACTTCAACTCCGTAGCGTCACCGGATTGCCTTGGTCGTAAGCCCTCTACACGCGAACTGCGGGTGGACCACTCGGTGACAACTCGCAGCTCGCATGCTTGCCTTGTGTTCATTCCACTGCGAGTTGCGAGGTCCACTGGTTGACTCCGCAACGTTTATTGGTGATAACGCGGCGTCCACCCTTGGACCACCTGTCGACAACGAGTGGACGCCGTCAGACGAGGCGATGCAGGGTGGCTATGAGCTGTGACCTAGTTTTTTAAAAAGCCAGCTATCTTATTCCGGGGCGCGCAAAACATTAAAAAACTTCAACTAAAAATGTTTTTACAGGATGTTTTGCAAATAGTGAATGCAGCAAACTTATTCTATTTATTGCCACTGCACACGTTTATACAAACATTCGCCCAGGACTGCATACCATATCACCACTGCATGATATGTATTGTATCCTACCATTATCTATACTAATATTATAAAGCTGAAGAGTTTGTTTGTTTGTTTGAACGCGCTAATCCTGAAACTACTGGTTCGAATTGTAAAAATCTTTTTGTGTTGGATAGTTCATTTATCGAGGAAGGCTATAGGCTATGTAACATCACGCTACGACCAATAGGAGCCGAGCAGCGCGGGAGCAGCTATAATAAATAAAGACCGTGACCATCCAATGCTAAAATGTTGTTTTTTGTTCATTTCAGAGCGGAAATAGAACCAGACCCACCGAGTTCTTCTGTGTACGAGGGCTTTGGGTACGCACACAATACGTATCACGGGCCTACGAGACACTTGCGAGCACCACTAAACGCCATCACTGGGTCACCTGTTAGTATCTTACTGTTTTTTTTTTGTTGTGATTATGTCACTGTAATTGCATCCCTGTGAAACCTGGTAAGCGGGATTGCCCGAAAGGGTTACCGTTACCCCGGAACATAAAGGGCTAAGGAAGGAATATGAATGGGTTTTAGTCAGTAAGAGTCTGACACTCTCTTCCGCTGCACCCAGAGCGGCAGGGGTCATTTGATGATTTACCACCCTACAAAAAAAACAAAGTCCCTATGGAACCTATGGATTTTATATATTATAGAGTTATAGTGCGATGGAGGTTTCAGGTTTCGTGAATTTTATCATTATTTTGGAGAGAGAGATAGATTAGACGTTTTTCTATAAAAATTTATTGTTAGGCAAAAGCATGCCTGCCCTAGATTTTATGTTAATAAAGTAACAATTGATCTCGCTGTTCAGTTAACAAATAACGATAATTCACTTTCTAATTTCAGATTTCGGGTATCCAATCAGACGAACAAAAACCGATCCGGTTTACCGACTCTCCCACTCACTACGCGCACCCATCTTCCTCGTCAGGCTACGGACACTCAGCGCAGCCTTTGTCCGGCACTTCGGGGTTAGGCACCAACTACACCTCCACGCAGCCCCCCACGCCATCCCCGAGAAGAACGTCTTCATCCACTTCGGACCACCTCGCAGACCTCTACCACAACTACAGAGAAAACTTTCAACCGTCACCCTCTCAGGATAGAGACTACTTCTATAGAGCAGAACCTTACACCTACGACAGAACAGCCGACTACGTTGTCAAACACCCTCCCTACTACGGCTATGACGAGTGCTCCTTCGAATACAGAGAACCAACCCCCGACTACAGACCCTCACCGCAATACCTCACACACAGAAGAACGCCTTCGAACTCCTCTGCATCCAACTCCCACCCAGAAGAATTCTCCCCCTCCAGACAATACAGAAGTAAAGAAAAGAGAGAAGAATACAGACCCAAGACTGAGTACCCGCGTAAATCTAACGACTATTCCTTACCAAGAGACTTTTATAGACAAGACTCCCAAGAGAAGAGTGAGGCCGAGCGACCTGCGAATTTAGGACTAGAATTAGCGTCGTCGAAACTGAGATCTAGCTTGAAGAAGTACAATAAGAAGTCCAGCGCGTCTGGTGGGAGTTCGGGGGGCGGGACGCCGACGAACCCGACGCCTCCGGACAGTTTGACGAGCGAGACTGACAGTTCTTACGTATCAGCGAGGGATGCTTCGAGCGGCTCGCAGTCGCGGGTGCGCTTCAGTCCAGAGACAATGGAGGGCCCCGTGATAGAGCGCAGGCCCTCGCGGCACACGTAGCGAAGGCTGAAGAAGTTCGACGACTACCTTGTTTGACGCAAACTGTACATACGCTTGCGGGTAGTCCGAACGCTTCGCTTCATAGTTGTTCATTTGAAGTGACTGTACGCAGTTCTGATGTTAGTGGACGTAGCCAAGGCGGGCTTGTGAGTGTGTTTGATTGTAAGGTTTCTGCATTTAGTTGAATTGTAATTTCGAACGCATTTAATATGTAAAGGAAAAGACTTAAATGTTTGTACTTATATCAAAGTTCTTTGATCACTGGCTCCAATCGTATCCTAATATTAAATACTTACATATCCTCACTAGACAATTTGACATTTCAGAGGATTTTTCTTTTTATTAGAACGTTCTTCTATGTATAATGAATGTTGGTCCAACCTAGATGTTGATAGGACAGTCTTTGGCTACGAATAACTGCAATAAGCTAATGTATAAACGCGATTGTGTTCATTATTTAAAGTATGCGTAGTTTCCATTGTACATTTTGTATGATACGTCGTCATAATAAGAATTATTTAGCCGTCAATGTAAAGCGAATCGCTCTTTCACAGTGCCTATCGCGCGGAAATATTATTATGAATTCCTAATTGCGTGATGTAGTGATAAAATATGATTATTTGGAGGTTTTTTTTGGTCGAGGTAGCTTCGTGGAGCAAGCACCTAATGAAAAACTTTTAAATACATTAAATTGTGGTTCTACCTTCCTCACATCGAGGCTTCCTTGCACCATACTAGATCGTCATTTATCTGAGATTGATTTCAATTATATTCTGGTTTGATGTGAGCAATTAGGAATAGAATAGGCACAAACTAAACGTTGTACAAATTGTAAATATCTGATCATAAAGCTGATATTACAGTCAGCGAGCAACTTTCGTTTACGTGCGAGTTTATTTACTGTCGTTAAATTTATAAATAGTACAAATGTATTTTGTAAGTGTCATCCTGTACGAACGCGTGGCGATGAAAAAAAAAACATATTTTTAATTCAACGTAATCAGTGTATATTTTGAAACTAACAATTAATATATTATGTAACTTATATCACTAAGTTGTATGCATTTTGTACAAAACGTTAGATATTTTTTACTGAAAAATATCAGTAACATTAGTACCTAGTATTGTGAGCAGCTTTTATATCCCACAATTAAATAATGTAAATTAGGTAAAAAATACTAGTCGGAAGTTTGCGGAAATCCTAAATATTGCATATCCAGCTAAAAATTGATATTATATTTATTAGAACGCTTCCCTCACCCGAGAAACACTGGATTACTTTAATAAATAATCGAGATATACAGTTTTTCTGTTCAAATGATGGCCTATAGTCGGGAAGCTTGAGAAATTATCACTTAAATTAGCGTTTAAATTAAAATTTAAGATGTATATGGGAAGATTCGAATAATATTAGCTTTGATAATTATTGTTAGCCCGAATCAGTGCCTAATGTTTGCTGGAACGGTACTTAGAGATTAGCCATGGAGTGAAACGATTTATCAAAACTAATTCCTTTTTTGTTTTTACAATTTCGTATGGCCAGTAAAATCATTTTCGACAACTGGAAAGTTGTATTTATTTTTTATTTCTATGTGCAATATGTGAAATTACTTTGCGTCCATATTTAATTTAATTATATTATTATTATTTATGAAACAAATCGTCGTGAATGTAACAGTATTTTATACAGTATTCGAAGTATTGTATATTCGGAAAGATATATGTATGGTTGTATGTAGTATAATTTATTAAGTTAGCTTGAACCAGTGCCAATGTCGTCCAGTGTTTTACATTATCTTTTATTTTCATTTTAGTACAAACCAAAACCTAACCAAATTATCGTAAGAATCTCTTGTAAAATTAAGTTTCAGTTTAACAAGTCACAAATTCTGAGTCAACGATTAAAAACGATATTATGTAAATATTTGTCTGAGATTCACGGCGCGTTTACTTAAAAAAAAACTCTAGTCCTGAATTTTTTTATTTTATTTTAATATCGGGCTTGTAATTGAGCGGTTACGAACGACTGGCGAACGTACTTCGATTGAAAAAATGTAGTTTATTGGGTATTCCTGTGTTTTATATACATTCCATGTTTTGAAGTGATATTATTGTAATCAGTGATGCGTTTAAGACGAATGTAAAGGTTTTGTGTGCCAATAACATGAGGTGGGAGGATGCCTTACGTCTGTACGTTGAATCGACAAATAAAAATCTAGATTAAGCTTTTTACGAAGTCTTATTATTCCTCATCCTTTCTAACCTTTTTCTAATAATCCGCAGAATAAAATACTAAACAAAGTAAACAACAATTGGGGAGGGTACTTAACTACATTTACTCAGGAAGAATGTAAATTAGAAAGTCAATGATGTAACTGTCTATCATTTAGATGCAAATCTTGTGACTAGAATTCACAAGGCTTAGACAACTGGATTCTTTCCTGCCTAGCAATTCGTTTAAATATGTTAGACATAAACTCTATAAAGTAACTCGTTTATAACGGCTTAGCAGTTTGGGTCAATCGGAAAGCATACTGATTCAAGATGATGCAGACCTAGTTGCTTGAGCTAAATTAAATTTTAATTAATGTTCACATTCCACTAACTTTTCGATCCGCCATAATGACGAAAAGTTTCAATGAATAATTCAGTTCATAGGCATAACAGTTCCACAAACACGCTACTTCGTCCGTGACTAACGTGTTAAGACGTTATTTTTTATTCTCATTATGGAAACACGACTTGTTTCTACAACTTTGAAGCAAGCACGTTAGACGTTCAGTTCTGTGCTAATCTGAAAAATAAGGAAAACCACTCAAAAACGTAGGTATGGTTTTGAGTGTGACTAACAAGCTACGTAATAAACTAAAATAGGGTTTCCGAAATTAATAATTAATTCTTTTTAGGGAAAACCTAAATTATTTAGGATTTCCCTAAAAAGACAATAATAAAAAAAATATCATCCAGTTCTGAGTAGGTACCATGCCTATCTATCTTTAATCGTGACTTATTTCTCATTGCTTGGATATAAAACATTATTTGCATATAAATGCAACGACAGCGATAAGCCTTATCCGGTGTAAAAAGTATACGAATAGTAACAGACGACTCTCAGATACTCGTGATCAAAACCTTAATTACCTTAATTAGGTATTCTATTCCGATGATAGTGTTGGCATAGTAAAAGTAATTTATCAACTCCGCAGTCAATGAAATAACCTGTGTATACCTAGGCATACTTCGCAAATAACCCGCTCCATTCAACAGCAGGTCGTGTTCTTGAACTCCATCAAGCCGATTGTGGCCAATTAAATGTTCATTACACCCAACCCACACTTATCACTTTCTCTTATCTTTTGTACAAGGGTAACAAATGAGACGGGGGCTTTATATAAAAACAATTTATTCAATACTGCATAACTAAAATACTATGTCAGTGCGATGTAAAAATATACTTAACCAGTAGTAAATAGTGCTCTTACAGGCTAATATATTTACAGGATAAAAGTTTCTGTCCACCAAGGTGTATCTTCAAACAAATACTTATATCGAAAATATGCTGTTCTACGGAAAGTAGAAGTGGACCATTTCAAAATAGTTTTATTGAAGCCTACGGCCGGCTAATGATACGTCCAAGTAGACAGAATACTTCAAACATTTCTGTGGTAAGACGGGAGTGGTGCCTACTGCAAATTAGCTATGAGCACTTTTGACAAATCGATCTCACATTCTCTCTATACAATGGACGGGAAATTTCTCTCTGCTCATTTCTCACGGCACTTGCGTAATTTTCACCCGTTACAATTTATCTTCAAGTCGAACTTTCGTAAATATTTATCACACAGTAACAGTAGTTAAATCGGCAACATTATTTTAATCTCAAATCGAATCAATTTGCAAAAGTGCCATAACTAAATTTGCTGGTCACGAACATTTTAAGAATTCAGTGAAATTGATATTTCTTAAATTATGCCTTTGCAACAAAATAGTCTTATAAATACAAGAACTATGTTCCTTAAATACACAGGGTAAGCAATTTATAATTCAATCGAATGCAGAAACGGTTAAAAAAATTCATATCAAAAAACACCCTGTGACAATAATCCAATAAGCATTAATAATTTAGGTTTAGAACCAGTTCTTACGTCTAAGTACTGGAAATTACCAGAAATATCACAATCAAGTGTCCTTACATCCTTCTAATCTCTATTTCGTCTTATTTCTAGAGAAGTTGAGTCCATTTGACTAGTGGAAAAACGTTTTTATGTTCTTAGAAAATAATGATTTATTATGTAATTAGTTAAAATATTCTCTCGACTAATCTTCAGATTCTAAGGACATAAAATCATTGTTTTGCAAACTCCATTATTTCTACAGGCGATTTTCTATTCTGCTTACCAATCATCTCTTGCTTTTCCAAACCATGCTCCCAAATCATGCTTTCATGTTGGTATCTACAAAAATACAATCAGTCTAGTGAACGTAAACAGTCAGAAATCGCTAGTACCAACCAGAATTATTGCTTTCTACAACTATAAGCTACACACACATAACTTCTTCACGAGATGATTTATCGAACATGCATGCAGAATGTAACATAAATTGAAACTATAAAGTCGTTTTGAAAACATTTTCGACCGAATAATGACATTCGGTGCGCGACTTGAGGTTCACCCTGATCTGCAAATTCTCAATAAAAAAAAGTTATCGCACCTTCGAAATATGCTAATGCTTTATCTAAACAACCATTAATATTCTTATTCTGGGTGTAAAATCCTGTTCGCTTGTCTTGGTAACGATATTATTAAAACACGAATGCTTTCGATCAAGATGAAATCCATTAAAATAGATGTTGTCTCTCGTTAAAATATTTACCAAGAGGTATCCTACCTTCTTTCATTCAACCTGCCTGTATCGCTCATGTGGCAAGACGCCAATTACATTACACTCTTATTAGTCCATCTGGCGTATCATCAAACTGGAAAATTGTCATAACAAGACTATCAACGCGGTACTCTTATGAAGTGTTTTAAGAAGTACCTAGTATCATTTCTATTGCTTCCGGAAAGTTAACATCACCTATTAATAACTCAGTAAAGAATTGAAATTAAAAAGGTAAATTGGCGTTGTTATTTCTTTCTGTATTTCCAGTGTAACTCACGAGAAATCCGCTGTCTTTTAACCAAGTAAACAATCAAGAACACCTAAATACACATTTTGGTGCGTCCTGTTCGCCCAATGCTTACATTTTCAGTTTCAGAATATCAGTGAGTGATATTTATTTTTATCGTCCGTATTGTAGTTTCAACAAGATCTAAAACCGGTCTCCCTACACTCGTTCGACTTTACAATTAAAATCTTGTTTGCGAATAAAACCTATCCGAATCTTAAAAAGTTGGTATCGCATTCATTTTGTATTCTTTCAGAAACGCGTCAGTGTTACAACCTTGACCTTTGGCGTAACGTTCATGCGGTTTTATATTGTTTTATGAACGTTATAAGCTACTTATCGCTAATTAAATCATATGAAATGAAGTTATCGCTCTGGTCACAAGTTAGTATTAAAACAATTTTGGTGTTCATTGTTTAGGTCCTGCAGTCTATTTCGGTGCAGTCGTGGCTTGTGCCTAGTACAGCTTCCGCCGCCATAAATCTCGGATAACGGGAACAGGGAACACGTCATAACATTTTAATATCCGAAGCTTGATAGATATCGCCAGAATTTATGAGAAAATGCTGGCTACATTGCAAAATGCGACTCCACAAAACGGAAACTCTCCGTGTACATACGAAAGTCACTTTTAATTCAATTGACTTTTTGCCTACGGAATTAATCAATGAGATTAACTAGACAAGCGTCAACATGAATTGAGATAAATTGTAACCACTAAAACCAATAGCAAAGACATACAATGCAAACAAAAAGGATTCCGGAGCGTGATTTGCTTACGTGAACAGTATTGGCATTACAGTTCGGTTGGAAAAGTATTGGAAGAAGATAGCCATAAAGGTGACCGGTTTTATTAACACTATAGATACCAATCGAACAGATGATGAGGAAAAGAAACTGAACCGGCTGTTTTAGCAGACGACTCATTAGCATAGCACCTGTACGATGAACTAAAAAGCGTAAAAAAAACTGCCAGCGTTCTTCGTTTCTGCGTAAATGCATGACCGCGTCAAGTCTTCATGTTGATACGTTTTAAATACATAGTTGTTTTAAAACTGACTCATCGAAATCCTTCAACCTAGCAACAATTCGGAGGGGCATTTATGTCGACACGTTAAGCACCCATTACGAAGGAATTTTAGAGATTATTTGAAATTCGACCCTCAAAAACACGAAATGAGAAATATACTTTTACGAGCTCCTATTACTTTACAACGAAAATTTCTTATTACAAAGGCTTCGCGGTTTGAAATATCAAGTTCAAATTCTGAATAGGACATTCCCAAATGTGATACGGACTATCAACTATTTACTAAAAGTACGTATCTCGTATACGAGTAGGTATACGTTGTAACAAAATTGCGTGCACGATTTTAGCAGATGATATAACTTAAGTGCTATGTATTGTACGAGCTAGCGTAGTGCACGTGATTACAAAAGCGAAAATGAATCAATATTGATCAGAATTCGAGCGGTTTAAAAAGAAACATTCTTTACATTTCATCATACATTGTCGGAATACTTGGACACCTGCTTATTTAATTTGCTGCAAAATACAACTCGAAGTTTTATAAAAAGTGTAAGACTATGAGGTGGGTCTTTACCGTACGCTACAGTTATTCAAATCATTACGCGTAACCGCTATTACTCCGGTGTTGCAAACTAAAAATACAAATGACTTGATTATGGGCTACTATCAAGCTTGTCAATAACGGTGGTTGAGTTGTAGCACTAAAACTAACATGCTAAATTACATTTGATAACTGCATTGTATAAATCTTCCGTATTAAGTACCTACTTACTGTAAAAATAACTAGTAAAGGCTTTTGTACATTTTTGTTGAACTTACATGTTTTTCAAATTACCAAAATTATCATAAATGTACTTTTATATTATGTAAAAATTAAGATTATCGTACACATTAGTCTGACGCGTAATGAAATATAAATAAATAGGTACCCAACTCAAAATACAAAGCGAACTTAACCTAAAATAATTTCAAATACCATGCATTATAAGAATCTTATGACATTGAAATCTAGAATATCAAGTAATTCAGATTTTTCTAGATTTACATATTATAAAGACACTAGCACGGACTAGTCTGGCGTCAGACAAGAGAAAGAGGTCGTCGAATCTCAACTAAATATTATATGTATTTTGCCCTTGAAAGGACGGCGAGTCCTAAACTCATTGACCGAGAGTTTGCACACATGCGCCTCGCCTCGCTCGAGACATTTCAGAATAAAGGACATTATTTTATGAAAATATGACCAAACAGAATCTATACCTAGACACAGTATCGTTTTTTTTTATTTCGTTGACAACGCAGACATATTCAGCCGATGTATTTTTATCCTCTTATGGTTATTATGATTCAAGGCAGGATCCACCTCGTCAGGACTTAAAGGCCCGTCTATTTTTGGCAAGGGCGACACGTCTACGACCACATCCTCAATATATTTTGTTAACCATGACTGCCAGCCATCGAACAAATTCTCAGATGTATAGGAGACCAAGTAGGTAACGAATTCTTACTTAGAATTTTCTAGAAACTTTTGTCAAAAAAATCAATCGAGCTAGAACCAGGCGATACGTTAGGCAAGTTTTCGCATTTCATCTTGTGACGTCAATGGACGGAAAATGGCGGGAGAGGCCGTGTGGCCAGAATGTATTAATACCTATGTACACAACACTCAGGGACGAAATACCAATAGACCACTTAGCTGTCGAGTTTATTAAGCTTTAATTATCAGTGCATTGGACCGAGTTATCTCTACAAACTAGTTACGTCATGTGGATATCAACATGCGTGTTACAGCGACGGCCTAACTCACAGTACGTTGTCAGACATTCAAATCTTTGAAGCTCCAATTACTTTAGCAGCAATACGCTTGGCATGTTTTGGTAACATTTTATGTGCATTAATAAAAGGAGTTATGATAATAAAACAGTATCTACTTATCAACGCAACAGAAACAGCAATAACGGAACGATTAATAGTTAAAACAAGGTAATTGTCAGGTATTCAATACCTGAGAGTACAAGAACATCCATGGCAAAATTTTAATAAATATTTAGGTCAACGTTCATGATGTCCAGAATTGCTAACGATCGATGAGTCAGCCTGGAAGCAATGTAATGTAAAAATTATACTGTTGCTTTACTTATAAACTTGGGGACTTATGAGTCATGGGTTTATTGATACGATATGGAGCATGAAGGATATTATTTCGAGATTGCAATTACCGAATTTTTACAGAATTAGCCGTCACTTCGGTCATTCAAGGTAACGAACACGTGCCGAAGTTTATAGTATTTCTTATATTACTAAGGATTTATCGCAAGAAAAGGCATAAAACTTAACAATTTATAGCTGATGGATTATTGTACCTACCCAAAATGTGATAACAGAACACAATCAACATGGAACTACAAAAGTATCAACCGTACTTAACTCAAACAACACTAAGCTATCCCTAGCGGACTAGAATTAAATATAATACATCCATTACTCACCATCTAGATGTCACGGCGTTATACTTACTTTCTACTCTCTCTCCTAAAACCGTTGTTTGGTACATAATTGTCCAAGAGGCACGGCGGGATAGGCACCTAGTGCTTTTACTCTAATTTGTGGCAGTCTATTTTGAGTAGGAAAATTAGTTTGGACCACATAAATGTTTGTATTTCAGTATTATCTTATCGGCTTCCTATGCTCTGGCGCGTCCCCAAAGATAACAAATATCCTTGTTGGTGACGGCCTGCGAGTCGGCGTGCCTGCACGCCCTCTACGCCTACCTACACTACCCTAATGGACTGACTCGAAGCCTTAAAAATGTATAAGAGATTAAAGCTCATTCGTCCACGGCGGTATTAAATAATAAATACATTCAGTTTGTAATACTACATTTTAGAAATTAGAAGGCCTGACTTGCTACTGCGCCAAAAATAATATTGAATAAGTAACTAATGACGGGATAAAACAATAACGGGAACCATAAACCCTGAGGTAACATAAACAAATAAAAACTTATTTCTGATCTCTCACTACGCACACAACATGCAATATTTAAGCGGTTTTACACAGCCGACCTGCCGCCGACAGACAATACACACATATATTATGTACATGTTAAACTACTGCCACAAATAATTATATTAAGTATTATTACGTATATTATGTAAGTAAATAAAGGACACGACAGGGGGGGGGGGGATAAGTATATAGAAAAAAAAAATAGAGAAATATACAATAAACTCTATTTAAACATGAAATTTATTAAAGATTAAAAAACATACAATGTTTTGTTTTACACAAAATAAAATACCTGGAGGGTTATTGACAGGCGCCGGGGCGGCATTAGCGGAGGCGGGGCGCGCCCAGGCGCCCGCGGCAGATATACATAGTGCGACAGGTCCATATATAGTCCAATAATATAATACCATAGCATATGATAAAAAGTGTACATATATATGATACTGTCAAGCCAACTAAAACTCACAAAAAGTCATGTCGCGCTCTCGCGAATATAAAACTATGTTAAATCTTACAAAAATACTTATGTGACTAATTTGAAATGCACATATTATAGGATCTCGCTTTCCGTCTACAAAAATAATCTGAAATTGGAATGAAAATCTTTCTTAAGCATTCGGCCTGGGAACGATCACAAAAGTTACGGCGTTCACAACGTCCGTACACATTTTAATTATTTCTCTTCTGAGTCTTAAAGCTAACCGATAGAACCTGTCCGTTGAGCGTGTATCCATTGAGCGCCTGGATGGCCATAGCGGCCTCATCATACTCACGCATGTTCACAAATGCAAAACCTTTGTTTTTCTTTGTCTCAGGATCTTTGATCACTTTTATGGAGTCGATAGCACCATAGGGACCAAAGAGTTGCCATAAAGCCAGCTCCTCGGTGTCCTCACCAATGTTGTATACATACACTGTGGTCTGATGCGGCGCGGGCGCGGCCCCGAGCAGCGGCACGGGGCTTGCGGGCGCGCCCAGCAGTGGCAGCGGCGTGTGGTTGGTCGCAGCCATCGGGTTGAAGCGCTGCTGGCCCTTGTTGATGAAAGGCAGCGCCTTGCCAGGCGACGGCAGCAGCGGCGGCGGCGAGGCCTGTGGGAAACCAGGAGCAAAGGCGGCCGGCCGCGCGCCAAACGCCGCGCTGAGGTTGGTGCCGTTGAAAGCGGCAGGCGCGGTGCCGTTGAACACGGCTGTGGCGCCGTTGTACGCCAGCGGCGCAGCGCCTACCGCGACGCGGGGTGTCGGCCGCGGCGCGTTCTTATTCGCATTGGGCTTGTTCGCGAACTTGACCACGATGGCACCCGCGGCCGGTATAGGTGTCTGACCGTTCAAGTGTTTTATTGCTTCCTCGGCCTGTGGCCGCGTCTCGTAACACACGAACCCGATGCCTTGCGAAACCCGACTGTTCGTTATTACACCGAACTGACTGAATAAACTATTTAGACGTTCTAACGTCATATCTGGAGGTAGATTGCTAATGTAAAGGTTAGATTCCGTGTCAGGTTTATGGCTAACCTTATTTTCGGGGTTGAGTAGTGCGAATGACACTTTCAGAGTCTTGCCTTGCATGAGGAGGCCGTTGAACGCAGCCCGCGCCTTCTCGGCATCCTCGTGTTTCTCGTATTCCACAAAGCCGTAACCCCGGTTCGCTATGAGCTTACAACTCTCTATCTTGCCCATGGCGGAAAAGAGCGCGTACATCATGTCCCGCGTCATCAGCTCGGGTATGTAATTGACCATGAGTTTGGTCGGTGACACATTGTTGGCGTCGCCGCCGCCATTCTCCATTTCGTTTTTTATCATAGTTCTTTTATTGTAAAAACTACACTACAGAAAACAAAATACTAATAAAACTCACACTATGAATAGTTGTTTACTTCATTTGCGACATCTTTATCGAACAAAGAACGAACACAAAAAGTCCCAGTCACACTAAAATGCCACAGCGACGCCGGTTCACAAGTTCATCATATCACACGAACGAGTTTGTTTTTGGAATGTTACCAGGTTTTGCCCTTTTTGTTTGGCAACTACGGAATGCAACTAGTAGTTGAATTAGTACATTTCACTTCATTTATTTTCCGTTATTTGTCCGACTTTTAACGATGATTAATTAATTTGGCACGTGTTTGGGTATTTGGTTACTGTCAAAATAATAATTTTATAAAATTTTGATCGCGTGGCACATTTTTATGATATTGTCTATGATGTAAATGATCACCGAAACCTGTTACAATAGTAAAAACCGCACTAGTGATAGACTGTTAAAAATTATCATCTTTCTTTGTGTGATACTCTCCTTACCACTTCAAAACGATGGAGCTATGAACATAAATCAAAATTATAAAAAACATTCAATTACATTTTTTTTTTATTATTGTAATACGTCTACTAATTTGTTAGTGATTACAAAAACCACTCTAAAATCCAATGTTAGTTTATGGTCAAGTAAAAATTTTTTTAAATCTTTTTCTTTTTGTTTGACAGGACTAGCACAAATACTGCTACTATTTTTTTTGCTATACTAAGCTCTATACCTTCAACACACATACACATACGTGTTCGTGGCAGAATATGGGTTAGCTAAATTAGGGCGTGGACACATGTCTGCGGTGCGGCGCCGGCCACCGTGTAACGGCACGGCACCGCTACCGCGAGGCGGCACGGCGTCGTGTCGCGACACGGCGCCTTGTGCGGTGCAACGCGGGCACAAACAGTAACCATTGTTCAGTTTTTATCTTGATATGGACCGCGAAAGACGTATCATTTTGCTCCTGTTACTAAGACGACGAATGAAGAAGAAACAGAATCAAAGAAAATATTGGGTGAATCCATATCTTTCTATAATGAACCATGATGGAGGTCATTTTGAGAGGAAATATGAAGCGCTGAAAAAATGTGGTGATGAGAAATTTTACGAATATTTTAGAATGTCTATATCAAGTTTTGAAGAACTGCTGACCAAAATTGCACCTCGTATACAAAAGCAGTACGTGTTCAGAAAACCTGTGGAGCCTAAGGAAATGATAGGTTTAACTATACGGTAAGAAATAAAAGAATTTTACATTGATATATTTTTTTATTCAAATCAAAAGAGTAATAATTCGAATGATTGAGTATATTATTATTTAAGAAAAGTCGTATTCTGATTCTTGTGTATCCGTGGTATTGGATAGAATTTCTTCCAAAGGCGAGATTGGTGATGTTTGGTGACGATTTATGCTTTGAATGGATGAATTATAAGCTGTTTGATAAGTGTCATAAGACGTTGTAGCTTGTGGTGATCGTGTAGCTTGGTGATAATTAGTGTCGTAAGAAGTTGCTGTCTGGTATCCACTCTGACACGGTGGTCGATGGAAATCCGTTAAAATCTTTAAAACTCCACTTTGAAACATCAAAGTCTGGTGGTCATCTAACTTGTTTAAAGATGGCAAAATAGCTTTAAAAAATGACAGATGTCGATTTTCTGAAGTACCTAAAGTTTCAATAATTTGCCTCTCAAATTCATCACTAATTGGTTTTCGCTGTCGCGTAGTTGTACTGTATGGCTGATATCGTGATCTCGTTTTTGGATTTTGAAATCCTTCTTCTATGCTGTCGTCGGTTACATTTGGAGCATTTTTTTGCAAAAACATGAGCTGTTTGTACAAATGGTATTCTTTTATATGTTTTGCACCAGCTCCAGATTTTTTTGAAAGTTCTATCTTCTTCATATATTTCATAAAATTATCTTTAATGTTGGTCCACTTTCTAATTACGTCATTACCTGTAACAATCATAAAAAAAATGTTTAGAAATATGTAATTAAATAGTTGTTTTTTAATATCTCTGTAAAAGTTAATTAAATATCCTATTTACAGGTTTTTGGCGACAGGAAATTCATTCAGAGATATGGAATTCACAGATTATCGTGGAAAAAGCACAATCGGGAAAATTATACGAGAAGTTTGTCGGGCTATATGGGACATCCTTTTAAGAGAAAGCATTCCGAAAATAACTAAAGAGCTAATAGAACAAATAGCTGAAGATTTTGACATAAAAACTAATTTCCCAAATTGCATGGGGGCATTGGACGGGAAGCACATCAGAATTTGCAGTCCTGCCCACAGTGGATCTCTTTTTTTCAACTATAAAAGCTATAATTCTATAGTTTTGCTGGCATTGGTAGACTCTAGATATAGATTTGTATATGTCGATATAGGATCGTATGGGAAGGAATGCGATTCCACGATTTTTCATAATACAAAATTATACGAATTATTATTACAGAATCGACTTCCAATACCAGCGCCAAAACCTTTACCGGGGCTTCAAAATTCAATTCCCTATGTTTTTATCGCAGATGAAGGTCTACCGTTAATGAACAATCTAATGCGTCCATACCCAGGGAAGCATCTAAGTGTAGAACAAAGGGTTTATAACTATCGTTTAAGTCGAGCAAGAAGATATGTCGAGTGTGCTTTTGGTATCTTCGCAAATAAATGGCGGCCTTTAAATGTTCAATATAATTTTGCGACAGACATTATTAAAGCATGCTGTGTCTTACACAATTTTGTTGTTACTCGAGATGGAGTTAGAAAGTCTGAAGAGCTATGTATTGATAACACTCTTTTAAACATTCAACAAACAACAGATGCAGATTCTTTATCAAATCCAGTCGATATAAGAGGCGAATTTTGTAAATACTTTAATAGTGATGTCGGTGCGCTTAGTTGGCAATTAAGCAAAATATAACTAAAGCTCGGTCCCGGAACAAACAATTTTCTACCTGCTTTTTGAGCCGACTAACAAAGCCAAAGTGTTGAGTATGTGTAAAGGATGGCAATATATAATATTGTGCAAGTTAGACAGAGTGATACAATGGTTATCACTGTACGAAATTCGCTTTGTTCTGCGTTTGCGACTGAGTTTTAGTTAAAAAAAAAACTCGACAAGTTGGCATATTGAACATTAACGCATTTTATTCACATTTAAATGTTTATTGTATTTTAAACTTTTTACATTTAAATTTTCACCTATTATTATGTCAAAAAGATAAATGAATAAAATATGTACTCACCGAGACTTGTTTTTTCTTTATTGTCCTTCTCGTCGAAAGATGGAAAAATATTTCGGCATACATCTTTCCACCCTTCAGTTTTCAAATTTTTATCCTTATAATTCTCCTTTGTCTTGTCCCAGAGAACGGGACGTGCTTCCACGAGTGAAATTAAAAAGTCGACATCTAAATCGGCAGCCATTATTATGCATTAAATAACACGTGCAGACTAAACACCAACAAAACATTAACTAGCGAGCGGTGCGCTCCCCACCGTACAAGGCGCCGTGTCGCGACACGACGCCGTGCCGCCTCGCGGTAGCGGTGCCGTGCCGTTACACGGTGGCCGGCGCCGCACCGCAGACATGTGTCCACGCCCTTAATCGTAGAGCTCTGTGTGCCATTATGACGTCAAATGAAGACTGCTGATTGGCTGTAACCAGTGACAGCAATCAGCTGAGATTGCCAATGTTGCCAAGTGTCAACAGCTGCTCTGGATGACAGGTGGTCCATCACTCTCAGATGGTTGTCATCACAATTCCGATAAAATGTCACTGTCTGACAGTTGTCAATTGCTCTGCAATCTGCATTTATTTGATTATAAGGTGTTTTGCTAAGAATTTGTGAATTTATTTTCACTGGGTCTCTTATTACAAGAGGAATTAAGAATTAAAACATGTTCCTCACGAATGTCCTGTGCAAAAAAGCGAAGAGCAAGTTAGTGTTCTCTTACATATCCATGGGCTTTTCCAATTAAAATAATACAGCTAACACCATTTCACAATTTCAGGTTGGTTATGGTGTTAATGGAAAGTGTGGTGTCTGGGCACCAAGTAACGAAGATAAGGGAGCGTTTGGCTGATAAAATGGAGTTAATTCGTTTCGACCCATACAGTGAGTAATTATTGCAAATTCTAATAACCTATAAATCCTATTTTTTTTAATTTGATTGTAGATTTGGTCTAGCTTTTTATTTAAACTTCCTGGTAAAAAGGCCTGGTTGTTTATGATAATGAAGACTAAATCTTAACTATTAATCCTGTTCACTGTCAACTGCACATTCTATTGCTGGTTAACCTTTCAACACCTTGGTCACATATACGTCTGGTTAGACTGGAAGCCGACCCTAACATAGATGGGCAAAGGCTAGGCAGATTAATTTTGGTCACATTTATGTGACAAACAAGCGCATGCCCTGTACGCCAACAACACAAATATGTGACAAACACTATAACAGGAAATAAACAATTAAATAATTAATTTTGTGTGTGTTTATATAGATATTTTAAAAATTGAAGTTATCAAACATATTTAATGACATGAAACAAATTAAAAGACATCATGGATATTGGGAAATTCATGATAACAAGAAGAAATAAATTTGTAGCGTGGCGTGGAGGGCACACGCATGCGTTTATGCACTGGTGTTCAAAAGGTTAAGAGCTCTCCTTACGACATAAAGCTATTTCGGTTTTAATATTATCCTGAATGTCTTCAGTAATAAACAAGTTTACCATACTTATAGCAATCTTCAGAGTGGCCTTTAAATGTATTAACCCTTTAACCGCCCGACTAAGTATCAGTTGGCATGCCCCCAGCGCCCAACTCATAAAAAAAAAAACTTTTATTTCAGACAAATATGGTCTTGCAATTACATAAACAACGAAATCCGAACATAGATTCTCAGTCGTATAAACACGACTCAAGCGGCACGGGCACGACAACATTTGTCGTATTAATCCGACTGGGGCGGTTAAAGGGTTAATAAACCAATATTATGATTAATATTCCAAATTTCAACTTTCTGCATGGTCTTCTTCTTCTTCGTGTGGTTAGTGACTAACCTGGTGTTAGAGTTTTTATGCTGCCCAGACTCAGAGGCCCATGACTTAGCATCACATGCTGTTGAGAAATATCTCTCAGGCATGCCGGTTTCCTCACGATGTTTCCCTTCACCTTTTTATAATATTTACTCATTTTATTTAATTACTTATTCTTGCAAAGTATGTTACTTATCTCTCTCTCTCTCCCTGTCTCTCTGTGTCAGAGGGCTGGCCTATTTCTTGCTCAAAGAATCAGCATTGCCATACAACGCGGCAATGCTGCCAGCCTTTTGGGAACTTTTCCTGTTGACAGCTTTTATGATGCTCTTTGATTATATACTTATTATTTCTGTATATATTACTATGAATATTTAGCTTTTAAATGTAAAAATTATTATATTAGTGTTAGATTATTGATTGAAACCAATAAAAATATAGATTAAAACATTAAAACTGACTGTACTCAAGCGTAAATTTAAAAAAAGAGCCTCTAGGTAAACGTGCGTGCCCGCTTACATGTGCAATGCTGTACTCTGTCCATACAGCCGTAACTCGAAGTTACAAATGATAAACTAGGACCATCGAAGTAAAATCAATCAATTAATTGCTAATGAGTACTAACTAGGATCAGGATAAATAAATATGATCAACTGTCGAGGTCTCTAGCTAACCAAATATTGCAATACAACTCATTAAAAAAAACATTGTAGTGAGTAGATTATGTCAATAATAAATGAATAAAAATAAAAATAAAACAACCAAAACACAATGAATAGAATACATAACAAAAATATTTTTATGAAGCTAATTCTGGAGAAATAACATAAACATTGTCTTGTGGTAATCACAGCGACCAACTATTCTTGTCGTTTAAGTAGTCGTTGGTAGTATATTATGCCTTTGAACAAAGGACAGATTGGTCTGTAGGACAAGTGACCATCCATTTCATACCGAGATTCCTCCATGACTTGGAAAGTATGTAAAGCCCAACAACTTATATGCTAGTCAGGAATATAGCCTGGCTACGATTTGCAGGTCTTTGACAGTTGCTATGGCAAGTAAGCAACTCTTGACAGTTGGTAAAAGTGCGAAAATCTAACATTCAGCTCTACCCAAGGGGTGTTCTGTTACTTGGTTGTGGAGGTAAGTTAAGCAGTCAGTCCATGAAATACTGGTATTCGGAGTGGCATCCAGTTGATAGGAAGCCAACCCCGACACAATTGTTGGACAGATGCAAGCAGGGCCGGATTTAAATGTAATGCCGCCCCTGGGCACCGGAAAAAAATCCGCCCCAATACTGGAATTTTACTTAAACTTATACACTGCTGGAAGAAATTAAGGGATTAAAAAAATATTCAAATTTTTGGTCAATTTTCAACAGGCCGTAACTTCGAGATGGTCGTATAGGGAAAAAAAAATTAAGGTTTTTGGATTAGAACTTTAAAATTTTGTAGCGTCAGCGATTTTTGAGCAAACTTAGAAAAATCAGCAACAAAAAAATCAAGCCAATCGCCTCTACGAGGACACGGTGGTGCTCCGCCCAAGCGGGGCATGTTTCCACCGTATGCTCCACCGTGTCATCTGGGTGATCCTTGCAGTGGTGACACCCGGGCGTTTCCTCCCGCCTGATTATGTGCAGGAACCTCCCGAAACATTCATATCCGGTGAGGACCTGCGTCAGGCGGTAGGTGAGGGCACCGTGACGCCTGTCTAGCAACTCCTCAAAGAGGGGCCTTACCGCCACTATCGTGTCGTGCCCTGCGCTGGGTTGCGACAGTCGCTGTTTCCAGGCCACCATGAGATCGCGTACAGGCGCGCGAGGACTATCGACTCCAGATCCCACGGCGGCAGTCCGGCAAGGAGGCTTGCCGCCTTGACCGAGATCGTGCGGTACCCCCGGATCAGCCTAATGGGGACTAGCCTTGCTGCATCGAAAATATTAAGAAAACCAATAATATGTTAAGTGTGCCTTTAACAGTTCAATATGTCCACATAAACTCTGCAAAGAGCCAAATTAGCCAGCCGTTTTTTTGTTTCACTCGATCGAATTTTTGAAAAATTAAAGGATCACGTTTATTGCTCTGAAAAGCTCATAATTATTTTTTAATGAGAAATAAATCTGAGCTTTTTCCACATTTTCGTTGCAGAGACTCAGCGAGTGCTTAAATTAAAAAAAAAAGGTCTTGACACCTTTAACTTTCTGAGCGATCATTGAATCTCTATATCCATAATCAAATACGATAAGAGGAGTTTTCAAATAATTCGAGTGTCTACTTTCATTTTCCAGACTCTATAAATTTTTACTAAAAGTGCCAAAATTATAACTCACAAATAATGTATGAATTGAATTGATTGAATTATCAATAAAACAGATAATAATTATATTTATATAATTATTTAATTTATATTGAGCAATCTTGATAAGACCTGTTATGTCACCGAAAGTTAATATTACTTATATTAACTTTCGGTGACATAGCACGGGTCAGTGGCGGATTTATCAGCAGGCTGAATAGGCTGGAGCCTAGGGCGGCAAATTTAGTTCATAATTTTTTTATTTCGATTTGTAAATTAAAAAAAAAAATTATATACACAAAAAAGTATTATAATGCTTTTATAATGTAACTAAAATTATAATACTAACAAATAATTAAGAAAAGATATATTTATTTAGGGCATGGCACGATAGTGATCGTAAGACCTCCCTTTGAGGAGTAGCTATAGAGAGGATCTAACACAGTACCATAGTTCACAATGATACGGGAAAAGTTGATGTAACGAGGATGATAATAATAATAACAAATAAAATAAATAAATAATAATAATAATAGTTAATTTAATTAGATATCTATGGATTTCGTTTATCAAAGAAGACGCAGTTTTTTTTAAATCTATTGGCTGATAATCAAAGCAAAATCACCAAAACCCTCTCTAAATTAATTCTGAAAAAAAAACACGTTAATGGACCACAAAAAGTTATATAATATGTTTAGATCAAAAACTGACCTGACATCTGTCAAGTCTTTGTGAAAAATCGTGAAGAAGAAACGATGAAATGAAGACATGATAACTCGGTCAGCATCGAGACGCGCACGCCCACCACCCCCGGACTCTTCGCTCAGCTCCGCCTCGTCGCCGTCGGTTCCCAGCCCCACCGTGAGCGGTGTGACACCGACCGCGGCAGTTGCGTCGAGCTCGAGTGACGAGTATTTTTCCCCGCCGACGTCGCCAACACCTGTACGTCGGCCGGGGAGAGGCCGGCCACCGAAGAGCTTGGGACTTAGGGGCCAACCGGCCCCGAGCCGGGTCCCCGCTGCCGGTGGTTGTGTGCAGCGCATGAAATGGACTCAGTCTATAAATGAGAACGTCATGCGCGCATACTACGGGGCTACAGAGGGGGGAACTAACCTCACTGCGTACCGTGTTAGGATGCTGTCTCTGTTTCAGGTACTGGAACCAACCGTCAATGTATCGGCCCAGCGACTGTCGGATCAGGTGCGTGTCATCCAAAGAATTCATAGGTTGGACGATGCCGCACTTGATAGGCTGCGCTCAGAGGTATTGAGCAACCATATTATCGTCTCAACTCCGACACAAACCGCGGTACCAGCGTCAACAACTGATGTAGTTCTACCGCGGTCCAATCATGGTGTTGAAGAGGAGGATGATAGGGTTGCCACAGTAAGTAGCCAGTGCAACGACAGATTAAGGAACGCTCTGGAGGATGCATTCCGCGAGTATAGATCCATTCCGACCGGACTTAGACCTCGATTACCACGCCTACCTATGCATAAACAAAATAAGGCGCTGGTGTGTGCCTTGGACTCGCAGCTTGAGAATTTTTTCAAAAGCAGCGAGGATCTTGTCGATACACACTCGATCCTGTATTGCGCGGCTGTTGCGGCGTGTCGATTAGCTAACGTTAAGTTTCCGAACTGTGACGAAGCTAGTCGACCAAAACCAGTCGTACCAGCCTGGCAGTACAGAATCGAGCGTCGTATCGATGGAGCCAGGGTACTCATTGGCAAATTATACTGCTTCAGGGAGGGTAATACTCGACCACGGGTGATGCGCTTTGTAAGGCGGGCATTCTCGGGGACTGGAATCAGTCTTCTAGAATACATGTCCCGAGTTACAGAGCGCATCGACTTCCTGAAGCAGAAAGTTTGTGCATGGGCGAGCCGTATTCGGCGGTATAAGAGGCGGGTGGATCGATACAAGCAAAATCGCATGTTCCAGAGTGACGAGAGGTGGGTATATAGAGCTTGGGAGCGACCTGAACAAAATTTGACAGACGTATGCCGCCCGGATGATGCTACCACGAGTGCATTCTGGCGCAGCATCTGGTCGGTGCCCGTCTGTCACGCTGAAGCTGACTGGACTCGGAATGTCGAGCGAGTGTGTGAAACTATACCAGAAATGGAAGCAGTCTTAATAACACCGTTAGACGTAGCCAGAGCAGTCCGTCCGTTACCGAACTGGAAATCACCGGGACCGGACGGACTGCACAACTTCTGGTTGAAATGGCTAGTTAGTTCACACACTTGCCTGGCATCTCAGTTCCAGTCATCTTTAGAGTCTGGGTCGCTACCTCAGTTTTTAACAACAGGCGTTACCCACCTCCTCCATAAATCTGGCAGTCCCGCGGAACCTAAGAATTATAGGCCGATCACATGTTTATCGACGGTCTATAAACAATTTACATCCATTTTGAGAGTGAAAATTAATACGCACATAGAAAGTCATTCGATTATGTCTGCCTCTCAAAATGGGTGTAGGAATGGGTCCCGTGGTACTAAGGAGCTACTCCTCATTGACATGGCCATCAACCAACAGGTTCGTCGATCCCATAAGGATCTGTCGACATGCTGGATAGATTATAAGAAAGCCTATAACTCGGTGCCACATACATGGCTGAAGAGAGGAATATTCATCGACTTAAAAAAAGCTTTCGACACCGTGAGTCATCAAAAAATGCTACAGAAGCTAGATAACATAGGTGTTACAGGTACAGCACATAAAATGTTCAAGTCATATTTGGAGAACAGGCATCAAGTAGTTAAAATAGGAAATAATTACACTAGTTCGGTCCAAAATATTTCATACGGCTGCCCTCAAGGCTCAATTATTAGTCCGTTACTTTTTCTAATTTATATAAATAATATTAATAAAATAGGGTTAACAGGACACCTAACACTATATGCAGACGACACCTGTCTTTTTTACTTCGAAAAATCAATTCATAAAATTATAAAAGACGCTCAACATGACCTCGAACTATTAAACGAATGGTTAAAGTACAACCTTCTTACAATCAATGCGTCGAAAACCTCATTCATGATTTTTACCACTAAAAATAAACGTATACCAGACTTCTCGCCACTTAAAATAAATAACGAAATAATAAAACGTTCGACCAATGAAAAATATCTTGGATTAAGGGTAGATGAAAAACTAACTTGGAAATTACACATCGACCATCTCAGAAGTAAATTAACATCGTTACTGGCAGCTTTACGGAAAGTAGCAAACTGTATCCCAAATAAAGTGCGCACTTTGATTTACAACTCATTAGTTAAATCGCACTTAGAATATTTGATTGAGATATGGGGATCCGCAGCAGTATCAAACTTAAATTCACTTCAAAGAGTTCAAAATAAAATAATTAAAACCCTGTTCCATTATCCTTATCTTACTCCAACAAAGACCTTATACGAAAAAACTCAACTATTAAATATTAAACAGCTATACATTTACTACACCTGCATTCTTATAAAAAACATAACAACAAACTCAATTCAAACTAACATACAACTAAAGAAAAAAACAATATCATATAACCTTAGAAATAGATATAAAAACACACTTGAAGTTATCAGCGCACGCACTAATTACGGTAGAAAGACCATATTGTTTGAAGGAGCACGGCTGTTCAACGGATTACCGGACGATATTAAAGAGTGCCATAACATAAAAGAATTTAAAAACAAGCTTAAAAAACATGTTTCAACATTGTAATCTCTAATACCCTGGAGGAAATTGTACTGTACTATACTTATTACTTTGTATCTCATTATAAGTGGACTGTAAGTTCTTATGAGAATAAATTTCTTTAAACCGAAGAGAGTGCTGGAGTTGTACAAAATAGATGCAACTCTACGCATTTTCCTTGAGACGTGTATGGGGCAATGGAGGACGGTTCTTCATTATCCAGGGTGTCTACAGATCCAGGGGAATGATGAGCCTATATGGATTAAACGGGGAATATTTCAGGGCGACAGTTTGAGTCCACTTTGGTTCTGCTTAGCTCTGAATCCTCTTAGCACTCTGCTGGAGGATTCAGGTCTAGGTTATCGGTTGAAGAGAGGTGGTCAGGTCATATCTCACCTCTTCTACATGGATGATTTAAAACTCTTTGCCCCCAACAAATTGCGACTGATGGAGTTACTGAAGGTAACTGAAACTTTTAGTAGCGCCATCAGGATGGAATTTGGTGCGGATAAATGTGCAGTCATGCATGTAAAGCGAGGGGAGATTGTGGAATCCGAGGGAATACAACTCTCGGATTCCATACACCTTAGATCCCTCTCCTCATCCGAAAGCTATAAGTATTTGGGTGTGTCGGAAGCGTTGAGTATCAATGTTACTGACATGAAGCAATCGTTGAAGGAGCCCTCCTTTTGTTCGCCTGAAGAAAGTTTTGATTAGTCTTCTTTCAGGCGGAAACAAGGTGCGCGCCTTTAACGGTTGGGTCATGCCGGTTTTGATGTACTCTTTCGGCATACTCAAATGGACTCAGACCGAACTTGACGCCTTGGATAGGAAGTCCGTACACTGCTGACCGCAAACCGGATGCATCACCCACGATCATCGGTGATGAGACTGTATATCCCGCGGAAGTGCGGGGGTCGAGGCTTTTTAAATGCAAAGACCCTCCACAATCGCGAGATTTGCAGTCTCAGGGATTATTTTTTAAAAGCCGAAGTGGGTATGCACCGTGATGTGGTGGCAGTGGACATAGGCCTCACCCCGCTTTCCATGGGTAAAGAGAACTGGCGCAAACCTGTAGTACTGACTACCGATGACCGCAAGGAGATATGGCAAGGCAAGGAGCTTCACGGGCGCTTCTATCGGGTTCTTCATGAGCCCGGTGTAGATTTCTTAGCGTCCGTGTCCTGGTTACGTTTTAGTGACCTTTTTGGGGAAACTGAAGGTTTCGTCTGTGCAATTATGGACGAAGTTATCTTGACGAATAACTATCGGAGACATATTATGAAGGACGGGACGGTTGACGTGTGTCGGGCATGCCACCGTCCAGGTGAGTCCATCAGACATATAGCGAGTACTTGCACAGGCATAACCAAGTGGCCAGGATTATTCACCAGCAACTTGCTTTGAAATATAAACTTGTAGACTCTGAGGTACCGTATTACAAGTATGTGCCCGAGGGCACGCCACGATAGTGGCGGTAAGGCCCCTCTTTGAGGAGTGGCTAGAGAGGCGTCACGGCGCCCTCACCTACCGCCTGACGCAGGTCCTCACCGGACATGGATGTTTCGGGAGGTTCCTGCACATCATCAGGCGGGAGGAAACGCCCGGGTGTCACCACTGCGAGGATCGCCCAGAGGACACGGTAGAGCACACGGTGCAAACCTGCCCCGCTTGGGCGGAGCACCGCCGTGTCCTCGTAGAGGCGATCGGCGGCGGCGACCTCTCGCGCCCGGCTCTGGTGAAAGCCATGGTCCGGGGCGAGAGGGAGTGGGAGGCAGTCACCTCCTTCTGCGAAAAAGTCATGCTCGCGAAGGAGGTGGCGGGATGGGAGAGAGAAAGGTCCTCCCGTCCCAACCGCCGCAGGAGACGCCCCGGGCGTCGGGAGCCACGTGACGACTCCCGGCCACCGTAGGCGCGGGCCTGCGGACGGTGAGTAATGGGTGACTCACCGTCCGATCAGCACCAGACCCGTGTTGTACGGCGCGTATATGTTCCACGCGCGCCTCAAAGAGATGTCAGCATAAGAAGGGGCCCCCCAGGGCCAAGCCTGCCGGGTAAGCGGGATTGTCCGAAAGGGTTACCGCTACCCCGGAACATAAAGGGCTACGGAAGGAACATGGATGGGTTTTAGTCAGTAAGAGTCTGACACTCCCTTCCGCTCCACCCAGAGCGGGAGCAGTCATTGGATGATTTCCCAGCCTTAAAAAAAAAAAAAAAAAGTATGTGCCCGACCCAGTTCTTGAGAATGACCATGTCACGTTGTACTGGGATCGGTCTATCATTACTGACAGGACTATTGTCGCCAATAAGCCTGATATAGTAGTGATAGATCGATTAGCGCGCCTTGCAATGATAGTCGATGTTACTATTCCACATGACGAGAACCTCGTGAAAGCTGAGAAAGAGAAACAAATTAAATATCTCGACTTAGCACACGAGGTTGTTGACATGTGGAATGTGAGCTAGGCTGTCATTGTACCGATTGTCGTGACAGCCAATGGCCTGATAGCCAAAAGCCTCGACCAACATCTTTCGAGGCTCTCGTTAGGCGGTTGGATCAAGAGCCAGATTCAGAAGGCAGTACTCCTCGATACGGCTCGCATTGTGAGGAGGTTCTTGTCTCTGCAGCCCTAACCACCGGTGCCTTGGACCCTGCTCCCGACATCGGCGGACCACTATTTTTTATATTTTTAAATGTTTTTTTTTTTGTTTTTTATAACAATATTGAAAAATATATTAGATAAGAAATGGAATAAATAAAAGAATAATAATAATAATAATAATAACAGACAGGCACGTGACTCAGACACATGGTCACGTGTCTCAGTCACACAGTCACGTGCCTCTGTCACACAGTCACGTGTTTCGGACACACAATCACGTGACAGTGACAAAGTCACGTGACTCGGACACACTGTGACGTGCCTCAGTCACACAGTCACGTGACTCAGACACACAGTCACGTGCCTCAGACACAGTCACGTGGCTCAGACACACAGTCACGTGGCTCAGACACACAAGCACGTGACTCAGAGACACAGTCATGTGTCACAGACACAAAGTCACGTGCCTAAGACACAGTCACGTGACTTGAACACACAGGCACGTGACTCAGACACATGGTCACGTGTCTCAGTCACACAGTCACGTGACACAGACACACAGTCACATGTCTAAGGACACACGATCACGTGCCTCTGTCACACGGTCACGTGTTTCGTACACACAATCACGTGACAGTGATAAAGTCACGTGACACACACACACAGTCACGTGCCTCAGACACACCGTCACGTGCCTCGGACATACGATCACGTGCCTCTGTCACACAGTCACGTGACACAGACCCACAGTCACGTGACACAGTGACAAATTCACGTGACTCAGACACACTGTGACGTGCCTCAGTCACACAGTCACGTGACTCAGACACACAGTCACGTGCCTCAGACACACAGTCACGTGCCTCAGACACACAGTCACGTGGCTCAGACACACAAGCACGTGACTCAGAGACACAGTCACGTGTCACAGACACAAAGTCACGTGCCTAAGACACAGTCACGTGACTTGAACACACAGGCACGTGACTCAGACACATGGTCACGTGTCTCAGTCACACAGTCACGTGACACAGACACAGTCACGTGTCTAAGGACACACCGTTACGTGCCTTGGACACACGATCACGTGCCTCTGTCACACGGTCACGTGTTTCGGACACAATCACGTGACAGTGACAAAGTCACGTGACACAGACACACAGTCACGTGCCTCAGACACACCGTCACGTGCCTCGGACATACGATCACGTGCCTCTGTCACACAGTCACGTGACACAGACCCACAGTCATGTGACACAGTGACAAAGTCACGTGACTCAGACACACTGTCACGTGCCTCAGACACACAGTCACGTGGCTCAGACACACAAGCACGTGACTCAGAGACACAGTCACGTGTCACAGACACAAAGTCACGTGCCTAAGACACAGTCACGTGACTTGAACACACAGGCACGTGACTCAGACACATGGTCACGTGTCTCAGTCACACAGTCACGTGACTCAGACACACTGTCACGTGCCACAGTCACGTGACTCAGAAATAAAGTCACGTGACACAGACACACAGTCACGTGTCAGAGGACACACCGTCACGTGCCTTGGACACACGATCACGTGCCTCTGTCACACGGTCACGTGTTTCGGACACACAATCACGTGACAGTGACAAAGTCACGTGACTCAGAAACAAAGTCACGTGACACAGACACACAGTCACGTGCCTCAGACACACCGTCACGTGCCTCGGACATACGATCACGTGCCTCTGTGACACAGTCACGTGACACAGACCCACATTCACGTGACACAGTGACAAAGTCACGTGACTCAGACACACTGTCACGTGCCTCAGTCACACAGACACGTGACTCAGAAACAAAGTCACGTGATAAAGACACGCTGTCTCGTGCCTCGAACACACGGTCAAGTGCCTCAGTCACACAGTCACGTGACTCAGACACACTGTCACGTGACTCAGACACTGTCACGTGCCACAGTCACGTGCCTCAGACACACAAACACGTGGCTCGGACACACAATCACGTGACACAGACACAAAGTCACGTGCCTGTGTCCAAGACACGTGGCTTTGGGTCTAAGGCACGTAACTTTGTGTCTGTGACACGTGATTGTGTCCGAGCCACGTGTTTGTGTGTCACGTGCCTCGGACACACGATCACGTGCCTCAGTCACACAGTCACGTGACTCAGACACACAGTCACGTGGCTCAGACACACAAGCACGTGACTCAGAGACACAGTCACGTGACACAGACACAAAGTCACGTGCCTTAGACACAGTTACGTGACTTATACACACAGGCACGTGCCTCAGACACACAGTTACGTGACTCAGACACACTGTCACGTGCCACAGTCACGTCCCTCAGACACACAGTCGCGTGCCTCGGACACACGATCACGTGCCTCGGTCACACAGTCACGTGTTTCGGACACACAATCACGTGACAGTGACAAAGTCACGTGACTCAGACACACAGTTACGTGCCTCAGACACACAGTCACGTGGCTCAGACACACAAGCACGTGACTCAGAGACACAGTCACGTGACACAGACACAAAGTCACGTGCCTTAGACACAGTCACGTGACTCAGACACATGGTCACGTGTCTCAGTCACGTGCTTGTGTGTCTGTGTCACGTGATTGTGTGTCCAAGCCACGTGTTTGTGTGTCACGTGCCTCGGACACACGATCACGTACCTCAGTCACACAGTCACGTGCCTTAGACCCAAAGACACGTGACTTGGACACAGGCACGTGACTTTGTGTCTGTGTCACGTGATTGTGTGTCCGAGCCAAGTGTCTGTGTGACTGAGGCACGAGACAGTATGTCTGAGTCACGTGATTGTGTGTCCAAGCCAGGTGTTTGTGTGTCACGTGCCTCGGACACACGATCACGTACCTCAGTCACACAGTCACGTGACTCAGACACACAGTCACGTGCCTCAGACACACGATCACGTGCCTCTGTCACACAGTCACGTGACACAGTGACAATGTCACGTGACTCAGACACACTGTCACGTGCCTCAGACACACAGTCACGTGGCTCAGACACACAGTCACGTGACACAGACAAACAGGCACGTGACACAGACACACAGTCACGTGACACAGACACACAGTCACTTGCCTTACACACACAGTCACGTGCCTCAGACACACAGTCACGTGCCTCAAACACACTGTCACGTGCCTCAGACACAGTCACTTGACACAGACACACAGTCACGTGACACAGACATACAGTCACGTGCCTTAGACACACAGTCACGTGCCTCTGTCACACAGTCACGTGTTTCGGTCACACAATCACGTGACAGTGACAAAGTTACGTGACTATAATTTTTTTATTTCGATTTGTAAATTAAAAAAAAAATATTAAACACTAAAAAGTATTATAATGCTTTTATAATTAAACTAAAATTATAATACTAACAAATAGTGATCACCACGATAGTGATCGTAAGACCTCTGTTTGAGGAGTAGCTAGAGAGGATCTAACACAGTACCATATTTCACAATGATACGGCAAAAGTTGATGTAACGAGGATGATGGAGCACAAATCATAAAGTTGGAATTTTATTGATAGAAAACTGATATTTGATTGTGGACTATGGTAACAACATTTGTAGGCGGCACAACGGAATAGCCTACGGGCGGCAAATCTGTATATCCGCCACTGACACGGGTTTTTGCAATCTTGACATATTTGTCACGTAAAAACGCGTTTAATAAAACTCGACATAATTACAACTGTCACAATAGTCAAAATAATTTTTAAGAAGTATTAATTCATAGAATTTTTTAATTTATATTGAGGTATATTGATAAGACTAAAACAATTTATTTCACTTTCGAAATTTTGCCGCCATAAAAAATTTGCCGCCCTGGGCACTCGCCCCGACTGCCCCTAGGGTAAATCCAGCGCTGGATGCAAGTGAGTTTGTTCCTCACCATTAGTCTAATATTCCGAAAATAAAGAAACTAAAACTACTTACCCAATTTAGCAATTAGGGTAGGTATCTATTTTAATTTTGAAATGTAGTTATGTAATATTTTTCAATTAGTAAAGGAGACAGCTATATAAGGGTTTCCGCTTGTGTCCTGTTCCTCGGAATATACTCATATTTGCCTGTTAAAAAACTTATTTGATGTTTCTTTACCACATACCACTGACCACACCCGAAGCAACCCGCGAATTTCAAATTTTCATACCTTTTTTTTAAATTCGCTGATCAGTGTTAGCCTAGGTAGTATGTTGATCAAAATATGATTCGCGGCCGCAACAAGTACGTATTTCCACTATAATCATAAGAATTATCAAGAATTCAATGTCGTGATTTCATGATATATTAATTCCATAGTAATACTAATTTAGAGGATCGTATCGATTTTAATGATAACAGTTCTATAAATACGTAGGTACTTGTTCCCGCCGCAAATCATATTTTGATCAATATAAAACTTAATACTGACATGCAAATTGCAAAAACGTAAGAAAATTTTAATTACGTGAGCTAACCAGGCGCATTCACCGTAAGGGTCGGTTCACATCTGACGGAAGATGCGTGGAGCGTATCATCAGTCGCGTCTACGCGTCTGTTCGGTCAAGTAGGGTGTTTTCATATATGACGGTAGATGCGTCGGGCGTAACTTTGTTTTGCCACATTATTACGCATCTATTCAGTTTCTGCATTTAGCATCTACAGAGCGGTTGTGTTGTAATTAATTCTGAAATGAAGCCTATCGAAATAGCTCAAAATACACGTGGTGCGACGTTGCCGCTCTTACGTCGGCCGACGATACGTTGACGGAAACGGAACACGCTGTACGCTCGACGCACTAACGCATCATCGGTTTTGTGTGAAAGTTTGAATGTTTTATCATGTAATTGTCTGTTCTGGCGTTACGCGACCGAAAATACGCGACGCAACTTCCATGAGATGTGAACCGACCCTAAGATTTACTATTTCATTTGTTGTTAATATGGTTGCCTAGTCTTATTATTTTATTTTCTTTTGTTTCAGTTCAACAAGAAAGTTTGTATAAGGAAAGGAAGAAGATTAGGAGCATTAAGTCATCGTAGGTGTGTTACTTTAGTAATTTGCGTGTAGGTATTAGGATAAAATAAAATACAACATGTTTTAAATGTTATAATTTAGTTATTGTACTTTAAACAATAAAGAAATCTTTGGATATAATGCATTTTTACTATAATCACTAGAAAATTATGAAACATCTGTAATTAAGTACTGCATGTTACAATTTGCTACCAAATTTAATTGTACAGAGCAGAGTCTAATATATGTTCAATATAATGAGTTTAGAATATATGCTTTACTTTTCAACTTCTTACGGCTAAGTCCGATACTGTATGCAATTGAAAGAATTTCAAAATTACATGTAGTTAGTGCTTCTTTCCTCCAATGTGCCATATTCAGACGAAAAGTGCGAATAGTGCTAACTAACATAAACTTATAACGTAAAACACTTATTATTTTATAATAATTTTCGTCACTACTACGTAGGACCCAGCCCAGATTTAAATCTAAATCTAGTAAAATATTCAAAAGAGAATAATTATCAATAAATTTGATATAGGCCAAATATTGATTAATACATAATATTTCTCATATCACAATACAAGAACTAAAAATTTTAAAATTTCGTTTATGATAATTTTAATGCATAATTAAAATGATTTTGTTTCTACATTCTCGTATATTTTAATATAAGTTTGAATAATTTAATTATTCTCATTTTTTAATAAAGTGCATTATTTTTCAACATTCTGTTTCCAATAGATGTAAATATTTTTTATTCCAATCAATAAACATTTTCAAACACTTATTATGTACTCTCACTGTATTCTTTAACTCGAACGTTACTAGAAGGTTAAATATATGACTTACACCATTAATATACCTTTTAAGGCTTTATCTAAAGTTCTAATACTGTGGCCACATACATTGCAACCATATAATTGAAAATAAAATAATTTGAATGAAATTGACTAGAATGTAACATTAATGTACTTAGGCACCTAAAAGAATCGCTATTATTAAATATTTCAATATTGAATACAGCATTTATAAATTTTGTTTACAATAAAAATATTTACACAGATAAGAAATAATTTTGAAAGTTTAATATTGACATCAAAAGAGTCCTTAATTGATTCAAAATCATATAAAACTTACTTACTTTCTATTATATAATACATGTACAATATAAGGAAATTCTTTGGCTTACGATCGTTTTAAAAAGTAAAAGGTAAGTAATTAAGATTAAAAAGTTTTGAAATCATAAGAAGTTGGTCCTCTAACGACACTGTAATGGTAGTATAAAAAAATAATGGAATGATAATGTTATATTTAATTTCTTTTTAGTTTTACATAATATATTATAAATGTGTAGATGCACCTACCATGAATTTATTAAATATTCTATGACTGTCGAATGCAGACTGGCCCTAAGCTTGAGAACTGTTTCACTGGGTACCTACTAATTCTTAGATTTAATAAATTTCATAGAGATAAAATAGAGCCACAGAGTAGCTATACACAGGGAAGACAACATATAGGCACAAATGCACTTTCAAATGTCCTACTTGCCTTTTCTCTCTTGTCTATGCACAATATCAGAATTTCTTAGTACCTAAGGAGATTTCTCTCCATAGCCTACACTTATGACCATTTAATGTTATCGTAATCTTAAACGATTCAGATTTAATTTAACAGATAGGTACAATAATAACTCTAGAACAATCGAAGAAAGTATGATTGATCCCATATCAACAATTTGAATTCTAGATAAATACCTAATAGGTACAAAAGTAGACAATACATGTCATGGAATACACAAGAATAATATTAATTAATAGAATAATAATATAGTTGTGAAATATTTACGTATAATATAATAAATAAAGAAAATATATGATAATAAAAGTACCTAAAAGACTAGATTGTCACTGAAAGGTTACATACATTAATAAAAAGACTGGAAATTGTCTGAAAGTTCTTAATATTGATTATAATATAAATTATTTCCGTTATTACTTAGAACGATTATTCTGTTCAGTTCAATTTATAATTTTCAGATATTCTAATCGACTAAACAGTGTGTTTAAAAGTTTCTTTAGAATATGTCTACATAATTGTAATGTATACCCGTAAATGTAATTATCTGAATGGATACTGACAATTTAATTTAAATAGCCAACATTTTAAGAAATGTACCAAACATGAATCCCGTAGTTCATAATGGATGTTTGACGTATTGCATTTAGGTACTGGTACGTACTAAATTTTGATTTATTTCTGATTATGGCAGTCAGAACACAAATTGTCAGTTATCCCTCTCACCGCAAATAGTAACTTACTAAATAACTTAGAAACTAACTTAGAACTAAACTACTAATTTCGAAAGGCCGAAAAATCACTTTAAATGTTTTTTTTTTCGTTAATTTAATCGTTCCAATTTTTCGTTAAAATTAATAGATATACAGTACAGCTACCAACTTGGCCCAAGTTGGCCTTGTCAACAATTCCTTCCTTGGTCTGAGACTCTAACACCATAATCCCACCATAAATATCTCAATCCACATATCGATAAATATACGAATCAATACAAGAATAAGAGAATCAATATGTTAATTTTAATAACGGCACGCAATGAAATATGAAAAACATTTCCATAAACAAGTAAAATGTCGGCGGCTTTCCCGCCAAGCGTGCCGTGCCGTCAAAACGATCTTAAAATTACTTTTAACGCATAATTTTTTGATTACATATTTTTGAAAATAATTTAATTTGTTCTACATTAAAATCTTATTATCTACATACCAATTTAATTTAAAACATTGGATTGAACAGTTTATTCTAGAGAGATCACTTATTCACTCACTTTTAAAGTCAATCGCTCTAACAGAGGAGCTATGTCGGGATACTTTCATGCAAAGAACTCCGTTTTTGTTGTCATGTCGAACTCGGACTCTTCCATCTTGTACATCTCGATCAGCTAAAACAAATAGGGTGATAGGTCAGCATTAAATTGTTGGAACACGAAGTGGGTAAGTATAAGTTGCAGGTAACATGTGTCTTAAATTCTAACAAACCCTATTTTAGTATGTTAATTGCGCTACACTAAACGAAGTGTGGCAACTAAACGAGTATAGTAACAGTGAGCCGCTCTTCTACTGGGTGTAACCGAAAGGGTATTACATACAAAGCATACTATGCTACAGACCACCAAACTGAACAATTTTACTACAACAACTCCGAAATCGCAAAAAAAAAACTGCTGTTCTATAATATTTTTGGTCACTTGACTCATCGAAGTGTGGGAACAGCAATTTTTTTTCTCGGTTTTGGATTTGGTTTTTTCCCATAGTAAAAGTTGTTCAGTTTGGTGGTCTGTAGCATATCCTTTTGTATTTAAATACCCTTTCGGTTACACTCTGTATAGTAACAATTAGGTTTCAACAGTGCCTTTATTTCGTGGCAGTATGTAAAGGCAATGTTATAGTTCAATTCCTACTACTGGCGTGCAGTTGGCCGTACTAATCTAGACCCCTTTTTTCAAAGACAACCACGGATACCAGGTTCAGGCAGTATATTCTATGATCTGGAGTTTCGGACGAATCTCATGACATTAACGTCTATTCATCATCTGCCTAGCCTTTTCTCAACTATGTTGGGGTCAGCTTCCAGTCTAACCGGATGCAGCTGAATACCAGTATTTTACATGGGGCGACTATGGCATTAACGTCTAATCTAAGAAGTAAAGAAAATAATTTCGCGTACATTATCAATGTCCTTGGAGAGCTCCTCCATCTGCTTGTCGTGGATGACCTTCAGCTTTTCCTTCTCGCGGCCCTGCTTGATGGTTTGGGTCTGGAAACATTTTTATAAGAACAGTGTCAGTAATAAATAGTGAGACTTATTTTCATTCAACTATTCCGTTTTATATCGCGGGTATTTTTTTTTACCCTCGATTCCAATTTGAAAAATTAAAATTTCATTAAAAAAAAATCTTTTGCTCCGCAACCTGACAGCTGAATAAAGCACCTAATAAAAAAAAAGAAACTAAAATGTTTATTCATTAGGTACACAAAAAAACACGCACATTTATAAAAATAAACTCATCGATATACAGGGTGGAATTTTGTAATGCCACCTGGAGGGAAAGTACTAATACTGTAGATAGAAAAATTTACTCAAAGAAAACATTCCTTTATTTTTCAATAGAAAGAGAACTGCATTCAAATATTTCCAAAAATTCGCTTGCTACACCCGGGGAATCGAACCGACTAAAATCGGCAAAAAGTACACCTTGTACTTTTATTGCATCGTTCGTTAGGATCAATTATAAGGATGAAATCTCTCTAAATTAAATCATAGGAAAACCATGAAATCTTAAATTATTTACAAAACATGGTAAACTAACTAATTAGTTGCTCGAAATGGGCTCCATTTTCTTGGATACACAAATGTATTCATGTAACGAATTCATTTCTAGTAACCTTTTATAACATGTTGTGGTGAATATTATAAATCGTATTCTGTACTTCAACTCTCAACTCGTTTACTTTCGCATAAGATTTAATGAAAATTTCATTTTTCACATATTATCCCCACAAAAAAAAATGTAAAGGGGTGATATCTAGTGATCTCGTAGGCCACCTGATTGAACCGTTTGTGCCAATCTTCAATCGTCTTATCTAAATAGTAATTCGTCATTTTAATGGATAAATGACATCAATGACAAAATTATGAATTACTAACATAAGTAAACAGATGGATCTTTGAGATAACGAGCTTTAACTTGACACATTAAATTTATTAGTCAAGATTTCATGGTTTTCCTTTCCTTTAATTTATCAAGTTTATTAGAAAGATTTCATCCTTATAATTGATCCTAACAATCCATGCAATAAAAGTACAGGTTGCAATTTTTACAGATTTTAGGCGGTTCGATTCCCGGGTGTGGAAAGCGAATTTTTAAAAATCTTTGAATGCACTTTTCCTTCCATTCAAAAATAAAGGAATGTTTTCTTTGAGTAAAATTTTCTATCTACAGTATTAAGAGTACTTTCCCTACAGATGGCATTACAAAATTCCACCCTGTATATGTACTAATGAATAAACTAAAAAGTCATTAAATACACTCATGCAAAGCAGCTAAAAAACCTCGTGTTCAGAAACATAAAAACCATTGACAAAAAGTATCTCTGCCATGAATGAAAAACCATTCTGAACTACAAATTCCATACTGCGTTTAGGCTACCTACCATCCTACCAAGGCTGAACACCCATTACAACAATCAGCGGGAAAATGACAAATATTATTCATCCTTCAAGTGCTAGTTTCCAAATTAGATCCCAAGTTTTTAGGAAACTACATAAAATCTTTAGCCATAAATTAATAATGAACGGTAAACTCTATAAAACCATAAAACCATTAGGTGGGATTATTTAGAAAATATCCGCGACAGAGAATATTGCAAACAGTAAATATTTGACATTAATTTCTCCAGATCTTAGAAATATCAAATGCGCGATATCATTCAGCAAAAAATAGATATTCTTTTCAAAACTTTCATAACTCTCAGCCTCAGAACATTTAAAATTAAATTATTTAACTTTCTCGCAAATGTTTTTACTCGACTGACTTTAGAGATTTGACATTATTGCCTATAATTATCGTATGTATCTCCTTGACTAAATTAACTAATGTCGTTCAATTTATTCAAATTATCCGAAATTGTTATGATTATTGATCTAATTTTAATGTATAATGAATCGATACCCATAATCTTAAAACCTTTTTAGTACGCCGGAAACGGCGGAATATTATGATCGTAATTATACATAATGCACATAACAACCTTGTACAATATTCTGACAAATAAATGAATTCTATTCTATTCTTTTTCACCAGCAGAACCTAGGATATTTGGATGATGAACACTTATTAAACGACACCAACCTTTCTCTCATCCAAGAACTTTTTGGTGTTGTTCTGCTTCTTCTCTCGCAGGCGCCGATCCTTCTCCTGTTTGGTCTTCAGCGTCTTGTCGTTGGCCACCTCCTTGCTCGTCTCCATGCTGATCTTGGCTTGACGGCCATTCATCTCTTTTAGTTCCCTAGAATTTGAGATGGGTGTTGGTTAATATAGGTTAGATATAGAATTCATAAAAGTATTAAGACCTAAATTGACACCACATGATACACCCATCTACTACTTAACCTTTTGAACGCCAGAGCCTAGTATAAACGCACGCGCGTGCCCTCCACGCCAAGCTACAATTCTATTTCTTCTCATTATCATGGATTTCCCAATATCCATGGTGTCTTTTAATTTGTTTCTTAGAGATAAATTCAATTCAATTTTTAAGATATCTATATAAACACACAAAATTTATGATTTAATTGTTTATTTCGTGTTAAAGTGTTATGTACCCACATTTTTATATATTTGTGTCGTTGGCCTACAGGGCAGACGCTTGCTTGTCACGTATGTGACATGCCGTTGAAAAGGTTAAAAAAATATTAATTAGGCTTGAGTTAATGCTAAGATGAAAGATTTTATTATAACTTTAGGAATTTCTAATGTCTAAAATAACATTCAATTCAATTTGTCCCGGTCACGTATTCAGATGTTTTACGACCAATAGCAATGCAAAACTTATGATCAGAGATTCGAATAGGTTTCTGAAAACCAGAGATCAGTCACCTATTTCCCCGAAATCCAGACCATCAAACAAGAAATAGCTCTCATTCAATCATCGAACGATCATTAAAATCTGTATATCAAACATAAAACATATCCGCTCGCGAAATGAATCATTGCAAAAAATAGTTCAGATTTAAGCCCACGTGAGAGTGCGTTACAGCGCTTCAAAGAAACACTTTTGGATTTTCAACTCTTGGCGTTATGCAGTACGTTGAAAATCCAGTGCGTGAAAATAGATCGCCGCGAGAAAAATCGGCCGTCAATTACAAATCTATTGGACCATTCAATGTTTAAGATATCAAATAAATCTTAGATAAGTGTTCATCTCTTCACGTTGAGAAGTTAATCGTTGGTAATAAATTCAGGTTTACAAGTTTTAAATAAATGAACGCTACTTCTGAAATAGCTGGTGGTACTTTTATCTCTTTTACGTCTACCTACTTATTTGTAGATATGCTTTACCATAAAATGTGTACTGTTCCTATTTAGTTAGCTTTAGTTATAGACTGGGTACTTTTAGTCCCTCTAGATTAGAACTTACAGATCCAGGCCTGATAATAATAAGCGGGATGGTCCGAAAGGGTTACCGCTACACCGGAACATGAAGGGTCAAGGATCATGGATGGGTTTTAGTCAGTAAAAGTCTGACACTCCCTTCCGCTCCACCCAGAGCGGGAGAAGTCATTGGATGATAACCCAACCTCAAAAAAAAAAGCCTGTTAATAAATTGGGTCTACCTCTGAATACACCTTCGCGGTATAACCCAGGTATACCGCGAAGGTAATATAAAGGCGTTATAATGTATTTTTTTCCTACCTCTCATGTTTTGCCTCCATCTGCTTCATCTGAGCCAGTTGCGTAGCCTCCATCATCTTCTTCAGCAGGTCGCGCTGTTCGTTCAGCCGGCTGCGCGCGCTGGTCCACTCCTCCACGCGGTGCTTGGCCACCAGCTCGCTCCAGGCGGTCGCTTGCTCGTTGACTAGCTTGCGGAAGGACGCGTCGTTGCTTAGCTGGTCCTTGCTGGAAGATGAAGTGGGTTCATTAGAGTTTAACCTTGTGGTTTTCGGGGAGATGTTTTTCCTATTTAGTGTAGTAATAAATACTTAGCATGATTAGGTACAGGGTTTATGAGAATGTTAATCAGGAAAAGGCGCAGATAAAGATGGTTTTAATTTAAAAATACAGCAATTGAGATATCTTGAAGTGAGCTTGACCAGAGCCCAAAACATAATCAGCCTATGTTCTCACTGCTGAGACCTCCATGTGAGAGGGAGTGGGCCTTATCCACCACGCGGGGCCAGTGCGGATTGGTTCTTGGACATGCCGATTTCCTCACGATGTTTCCATCAACGTTTTAAGAGCAATGGTGATGAAATTATTTACACAAAGTATAACGTCTGGCTTTAGTACCTACGGCCGTAATTACGTACCACTAGAGAGCCCAAAAACTACGTCGGTAGGAAAAACTCACTTCAACAATCAAACTTGCATTCAAAGGCATAAAATTGCGCACGGTAAGGTTTAGGTAATTCCATCTGTCTCTTATGATGAATTAAGTCGGTTCTTTGTTTTGAGCGAAAGATTTCTCCGAAATCAATTTTCGATTTAATGAACGCATATTTCACAATGCAGTAGTGGTAAACATTACTCCTTCTCGTTTACAAATGCTTGCATTTTGAAACACGTCAGGGGAACACTAAACAGAACGCCTTCAAGGGTGTCTGACGAAAGACAACGTCACGTTCAATGAATTCTGGCGATAAGTTTTATGTCCTAAACATTCTTGGGTTAAACCCAAAATTTTAGTTACATAATGTCTGCTTCGACTAAGATGATAGGAAGCGATGGATGAGGTCAAAGTTTTTTTTATGTTTCTCGATATCGATACCTACCACGACTTTGCAGTTTCGCTAGCTCATTTAATTTGACCCCCTAAAATAGATGACATAAAGCCTTCTACTCACTTCTTCCCCTTAATCATCTTCTCAAGCGCGGAACACTGCGTCTTCTGCAGCGCCATCTTCTCTTTGGAGTGGCGCTTCCTCATTGCCTCCAGTTCCTTCTGCTGTTTCCTGCCAGTCTTGACGAAGCCCTTTTCTTGGCGAAGAGATTCCACCGTGATCGGCTCGAATACTAGAGGAGGTTCTAGAAGAAAAATAAAGAGAGATTAAATATTTAAAAAAAAAGGTTAGGGACAAAGATTTTTTTTGTCTTTCCGAACAAGCTGACCTTAAAAAACTGTCGAAGAGTTAAAATTAAACGCTAGTGAAGTGATACGATGGCTGTTCGACCAATCACAGCAGATTACGCACACTTGACAATTTTTTAACAAATTTTTGTGCTGATTTTCGATATAGAACCAAGCCGTAAAATAAAACTAGACAACAACAATATTATACTACGTATTTTTGTTTTAACAAGAACTGGTTTAATTAACTGTAAAAGCTACATTAATTGTTAACAACGAGGTGACTAATCTACGCTGTTAAAATGCCCTAAGATGGTAGATTTACGACATTTAATCATTCAAGAATTTCCATGAACTCTGCTAAATGTTAGAGTTCGTTCCAATCAGGTACATTGGATATGGAACAACCCAAAACAAACGCACACTTTCCGTTCAACAAAACAACACTGCAAAACTTTCCAGCTATCACTAAACGAACACAAAAGACTCAAAGCTACGCAATGATAAATAAAAACACAAACATTACCTAAACAAAACGACACAGTACTCATTTCGCTCGGAGCACTCCCGCGCAGTCAACTTGAGCGAAACTCAACGTATTGAAGATATCTGATACGAAACATCTGTATCTTGAAATATTTAAGGTAATACGTTTGGTGCGTGGTGTTGGGCATAAGCGGAGCGGGTATGTGAGGAACGCAGGTAATTTATTTTTGAAGAAAAGCGAATATTACGGATGCTGATTTGCAAACGATGGGACACTTAATATCGCGTCCTGCAGCCTGCGTGTCCTGTCGTATGCACGTTACAGGGACTGATGGACGATAGTAATGGCGCCAAATACGTATTCGAATTCTAGACCGACCGACATTTGGATTGTCATTGAAACGCTAAGAAGAATATCTAATAGGGATCATGATTTTTTTAAATACTAGTTCAAACAATTTTATAAAAAGTGTAAAAGCTTACAAAAATTGCCAATTTAAAAAAGTTTAGAAATAATTAATAGATCTACATAATCACAGAAGTGTCGTCACGACTACGTAACTTCAGCGTCATGCATTATTTATTTATATTTGCACAGAAATATTCATTTTCAGAAAATTTTAAACCATGTAGCTTCTCCATATTTCCACCGATTTTACAGATTTTTCCGCTTTATGCTAACCAGATTATTATAAATGCGAAAGTGAGCTTTGTTTGTTACACTTTCACGCTAAAACGGCTGAACTGATTTAGAAATAAAATTCTGCACGTGCATGGGTAGTCCATGACCGAGAGACGAACATAGGCTTTCCTGGATCGTAGACGCGGGCAACAGATAGATTCTAATATAAGTCATCATCCCTATTCAAAATGCTAAAGAATGGTGAAAACGGTAGTCTAGATAATGGCAACTTGGGAGTCATCTACCGATCATTGGATACCAGCTCATGATTTTGATGAAGAGAAATAAAAAATCTTGGATCTTTGTTTTACAGAAACTTCGATGCAACTGGAATAAGTATATCATACTTTTATAACTTTTGATCTGATTGATGATAAGTGTAATCAAAAATCAATGATCCCAATTTGATACAGAATGTTTGGCTAGCGTCGATAGGTGCCTATTATTTTTGGCAACTTCAAAGCAAAAAATACGTGTTCGATTTTCAAAAAACTAATTCTGCTCATGCGATTACCAACCCGCCTCTTTTTTAAACCTTACTCCACACCCCACTAAAGAATGATTCTTAAAATATCTACTGCATGTCATATACTCGTAGTTCGGTTAAGCTTCTGCGTAAATACAGGTCAGAAATTATGAATCCATATCTATTTGTAGCGCAGTGCAGATCACGTTAATCTAAACAAACTGGTAAAAATCTCCAGTTTATATCTGACACATCATTTACTTTAGGAATGTACGGAAGAAGCAGGTTTATACAGAATCCTGGTTTGTTTATGGGCTTGAAATGTTTATGTTGAACAAATTGAGTGTTGGGCTCAATGGAATGTCGTGGGTAACGTGTTATCTGAATTTGCTGTTTCGTAATGACAGGCAGTTGGCAGTCTATATCTTTGCCTGGTTTGTGTAGGTACTGTATGCCAGTTAATAATCGTTTGATTTGGTTATGCCATAATAAAGGAGAAGGATCAATGATAACCTGCCAAAATAATAAATTTGAATGTACGTTTTTTTTTTATTCTGGCAATGAGATCGAACAACGAATGTTACCAATTTATGTTAAAACACTTTGCCCGCGGCTTCGCTCCCGTGGTCTTTCCCGTGGGACCCGTTATTTTTCCCGGGTTAAAAAGTAGCCTATGTTACTCCTAGAAAACTAACTATAAGCTTTCCAACGGTGAAAGAATTTTTTAAATCGGTCTTGTAGTTTCGGAGCCTATTCATTTCAAACAAACAAACAAAAAATCAAATCTTTCCTCTTTATAATATTAGTATAGATTGGCTGCAATTCTGCAGTCTACGCAGATGAAGTCGGGGACCGAAACTAGTAAGGGGTAAAATCGTGCGGCAATTGTTTCCAAAGGAGGACAGAGGCAAATAAAGGATGCTAATGTTCTTTTCATTATTCTTGTTAATTAAAGTTTTTCTCTACCTTTTTATCATGGTTTTAAATTCCTTCATTACTGATAAGAAATAAACTGATAAAACCCGAAAGACTGACAACCAGTCTTTCCAAAAGATATCGTGTGGCCCAGTAATAGGGTTGTGGAGGTTGGATAGGTTAAAAAAATACTGTTACCTATTGAAAATGTGCAAAATACTGGTATTCAGCTGCATCCGTTTAGAGCCGACCTCAACATAGTTGGGAAGAGGCAGATGATGGCTCTAGTAAATTAAAATCAATGTAAACAAAGTTTATTCTTACCTTCAGTTCGTAAACAACGCAAGATCTTTCGTACCACAGCAGTATGACTATACAACTTTATGACTCCGTGAATAGGTGAGAAACGCTTACCTAATTTTCTAGTATAACCCAGAATTAACGTGTATTTGAAAGGCTAAAATATGGTGTATAGTTATTTAAGGTTTAATAATGAAAATACTCGTTCATGAGTGGAAACACTCACTAATGGTTGAGTTAATTCAATTAAACTTTTTTTCCCCTTCCTCTAAAAAAATGTCTAAGGGTGCGTACAGATTATGTAACATAACACATAAACATTTGTTATCTAACGTCCACATTATTTAAGCTTGCTCACCACTCTATACAAATGTTGTATAACTACGTTTTATAACATGTTATGTTATTCAGTGTGGACGCACCTTAAGGAATTCCCAAGATCAACACATCATAAATTTTTTTCTTCAATTTCTAATGCCTGAGCGAAAAAAGTTTACTGCTGTTTTATTCTTGATCTGCACTTGTTTCTAAGGGTGTACAGTTTCGTCTTCACTTTAGTATAATAGTGTTCATTCTGATGAGGACATCTTCACAAACATTTACAAGACCAAACCGCATGCTATTTTTTAAGTGTGTAGGTATTGTACCTGCTTTCTTCTCCTCGATCTGCACCTTCTTCTCGGGGCCGGTCTCCTCGATGCCCATCTGCTTCACTTTGTCGTTGCGAGCGTCAGCCGCGCCCATAAACGCGCGCGGGTCGGACAGCGCCGCCATGAAGTCTGTAGGAAAGATACGACATTATAGTTTGCTAGGTAGGGTATAGATAGTCAGGGACATTAATTGTTCACCGAGTTGACCACTAACTGTCATTCTTTAATGTCATTCAATCAATGTGTCAATTTAGCTGACTACAAATTGTTTTCATGGGCTCACTTAAAATCATTTGAAATGGGCAGATGATAGATAAATGTCTAGTTTGTCAGATTCTTTGTAAAAACGAATACCTATTAGTTTCCATAAAAACTAGAGATGGGCCGAATGTGGTTTGAACCGAATCCGAACTTGAACTTCGGTTCAGTTTCAAGCGCTTTCTCGAGAGCGACACGTCGCCGCGTCGTAACTTGTTTACGCATTTACTTCAATATTATTGCTAGATATACCCCGCCCCCGCACCGCGCTTTTGTAATCCAGTTGTTTGTTAGAAGAATACTAAGTTTATTTCATTTTTGTAATAGTATGTCTAATTTTTATGTTTAATTAATGAGGCAAAGATTTTCAAAACTAATAAGAAAAACTTTAATTTAAGGTTTACATTTACAATCTTCATATCTAAAATAAATGACCATGACTGAGACTAATGCTATTCTAATTCTATTGAATTTCAGTCAAAATAGTGTAAATAGGTATTATTTTTCTTGTGCCGAATGTTCGGCATCTAAACCGAATTTCGCCGAATGCCGAAGTTCGGTTCAAGCTGCCGAATTTCGGTTGAATCGAATGTGAACCGAATTTCGGCCCATCCATAATAAAAACAGTTCTCACAGAACCTACACCTCATCAACCTATCTCAAAAGTTATGGTAAATCATTTATTAACTTTGTAGGTATTTATAAACTCTCATATTTTTTCAATTATTTTTACAAGCGTTTATTAGTTTCAAGTTTCTGTTGGCCAATTGTTCTTTGGGTGAAAAGTTATTGGTCAAAACGTTATGTTGGTTAAGCTTTCACTGACGTAGAGTTATGTTGTTTGTATGAAACGTTAATGGTTCAAAGATAATATTGGCTAACGGTTCATGGACCAATCGACTGTTGGTAAACCGTTTCAGTTTCAAATATTTTTGTCAAGATATTTTAAGTACGGAAATGATACACATTTTTCGTCTACCTTCGAAGTTTGAGTTTCATATTAAACACTATTGCATAGAAGTTACATATTAAATACTATTCACCTTCGAAGCCATCCGGCACGTAGATCTTCAGCTCAATATTACAGAACAGCATGGGCAGCGACATGGGGAAGTTGGCCTCAGTGCGCAGCGAGATGTGCCGGTAGCCGGCCTGCAGCCCGTCCAGCGGCAGGATCCGCTGCCCCAGCAGCTTGCCGTTTTCATCGTACACACCGAAACGGAGGACAGCCAAGTCCGGGAGAACGACCTGGTGGGGAAAGATGGATTAGAATGTTGCAAAATACTTTTTTAAGAGTAAAAGTAAAGGAATGCTCTTAGCTTAAAAAAAACAAACGGAGTGGTAAATACATTGCCACGCAAACTGTAACCAAGGATTTCAGCATATGATTCTAGATCGTAGAAAATAAAGTTCCATACATTTTAACACGACACATTTGTACGAAATAGCGGATATTTTTTTTGATAACCGACTATGTTTATAAATCAGAAGGTCCAGAATCATTTACTGAATCCATGGTAACAGGTTGTACGTCCCTGCTACGCTGTATAGGCACCACCTTTGCGTATTCACGATAATAATTGTCAGAGTTACAAAATAAACGAATAAGATTGTTTTATAGCCGAGCGCTAACTCCAAGATGCAAAAACTTTTTTTTTTAATACTTCCTTTCCAACTTAATTTCTATGCAATCATCATTATCATCTGCCTAGCCTTTGCCCAACTATGTTGGGGTCGGCTTCCAGTTTAACCGGATGCAGCTGAATACCAGTATTTTACATGGAGCGACTGCCTATCTGACCTCCACAACCCAGTAACTGGGCAACACAATACCCCTTGGTAAGATTGGCTGTCAGATTTTCGGGCTTCTGACGACCCGTACCGACTGTCAAAAAATATTAATTTCTATGCAATAAGTATTGAAAAATGGTGTCCTCACCTTTCTGAACAAAAACGGCTCCTCATTATAAACAGGGTTGAGTCCGTTGGCCGGCACCATGCGGGTCCTGAACTCCTTGCGGATGGTGTCTGAAGGCAGACCGTACATGTCCACCTCCACGTAGGTACCGATCTTCTTGTCAGACAAGAACTGACCGGCGATGACCTTGTGGACAAGTTAATGCAATTAATTAATTAAGGATGACGGTTGCTGGCTTGCATAGAAAGTATTACAGACAACTCTTTTCTGGGAGTTGTGTGTCTGAACCCAAGGACTGACCCAACAACACAAATCATCAAATTCAGCTGGTCCTATTTAAAAATATATATATATCTGTGAAGCCCTGCCATCTCAACTGCTGACGAAAGTTATTGATGGAAATTATAAAAAATCCGGCCAAGTGCGAATTGGACTGTATAAATATCGCGTTTGTTGTATCAGAGCCCCTTAAATATTTATTTAATTTGTTTTTAAGTATTTGCTGTTATAGGGGCAGCAGAAATACATCATCTGAGAAAATTTTCATTGTCTATCACGGCTTATGACGGCACGGACGGACGGACAATGGAGTTGGTGGATAAGTTTTAAACGACTTCGAAGGACCTTGATATGCGGTGAATTAATTTTGTTGGTAATGTAGATTTTAGCGTCGTGGACTGCTGGACGACACAGAATTGAGCAAACGGGATTTGAGGTTTTGAGGAATATGGATGGATGGACTTACTTGAGACCTTCTGGACGAAACACGTGGCAAGGACAGCCCTTTGCAAACGTCTCACGTGTTCCCTGGTTTCTTCCTGATGCACTTTTTCACTTGTTTAAATGTCACACTTGTGTCGGCCAACACTTATTTATAATAGTTACACAGTTTTTGATGCGGATGCGGGTTGAGTAAGCGGTATTAGCGATGAGCGGTTTGCGGGTCAGTATTCACACTGGAGTCTGGACCTAGACTGTTTATCAAGCGGCGCGTGCGAATGCAAAAATTACACTTTAAGTAAGCTAGACGAGACTAGCTCACTATAATTAGCGGTTATGAGCAGTGAGCGGATTGAGTCTTGAGAATTGACTCATTATGTAGCGGAGCGGTTGAATGCGATGAACACACTGACGTTTCTTGTCCAAATCACAGTTGACGGATGCTCGCAGTGGCGGGAAAGCTTCCGATTGGTCGATTAGGAATGAATGGGTAGGAATGGTTCGCTCAATTCTGTGTTGTAAGCGGAAAAAACTTATAAATAAAAAATTTGCGCGAGCAGGAGTCTTAGTAACAGGGTCCCGTTTTACCCTTTAGGACCCTAAATAGATTAAATTAATAAATTACCTGCACAGAGCACTGAGCAGCAATCACACCATCCACCGGCGCATCAGCAAACGGATCGAAACTTCTGTCAGCTCGCCTCATGAAGTCCGGCTTCAGCAAGTACCCGCAGTTCCCGTTGTACTCGAACTTGCCCTGGTTCAGCTGCATCGGCAGGTCCGACGTCTGGAAGTTCAGGGACACCATCTGGCAGCCGGCGTTCCAGAACACCTGGGGAGGAAAGAGTGGTTAAAACTTAAAACTTTTTCGGCGCGGTATTGATTTTGGTAACCGCTTCAAGGGAAATGGTGACCGGGAGCTTTAGACACTTCCATCCTAAGGAACAACGTCTAAGACTTGTAACTGATTTCTTCCACAACGAAATATGGATTGGTAGACTGGTCGCTTATAAATGAAATTCTAGTTTCTTACTTTCAAAATATAAATGTATCTGAATTAAATCTTTTACGCCACGGGTGTCTGTATACATGTCAAGCAAAATTGCTCCATGGTTTAAAAAATCTTACTATGGTATATCTCTAATCTAACCTCATTCAGATCCACTAGGATCTATATTTTATGTGACAATTAATGACGGGACAAAAGTCGTCCTTTGGTCTAACGCTATCCCGAAATTGCCATGCTAGACGACAATAAGTCAAACTAATGAGTAGTTTTACCTGTGGGAGTATGTAAAGGGAGTAGCAGCAAGCATAGTGTCTGCGTACCCCCGTGGGTAGACGGCGTGAACTTCTGTATGTATACCTTTTTTTTTGAGGGAGGGAAATCATTAAATGACCCCTCCCGCTCTGGTTGGACCGCAAGGGAGTGTCAGACTCTTACTGACTAAAACCCTGTTCCTTCCTTAGCCCTTTATGTTCCGGGGTAGCGGTAACCCTTTCGGACAATCCCGCTGACCCGGCAGGCTTTGTATGTATACCTGTGGCATGTAGTTGGAGGAATCAGCTCGAGTGCCTTTGGGGTAGATGCGGGACATCTGTCGCTTGTTGTAGTTCACGAAGTCGATGGCCTGTGTCTTGAGGTAGTTCATGCCGGTCGTCTCCGCGAATGAAGACATGTTGTGGTAGATGTTCTTCTCTGCAAGTTTTTAAATTTTTGGTAATGTGAAAAATGGAGCATGTTCCAATTCGTAATGGTAAGTACGTAAAACCTGATACTAACCTACAAAATGCAAATAACGCAAGAAAATATGAATTCCGCGGGCTACGAAGTTGTTAAAAATACTTTGAACGCCACGTTTCACTAGTTTTATGGGCTTGACTGATCCCTTGCGGTTTCTCTTGAACCTACTTAATTGAACTTTTGTGCGGGACTCTTGCATTCAACTAATAAATTATGTATATCAAAGCGTTTGCTAAAAGGCGGACTTGAATTCAAACTTTCATCACCCAATTTAACCACTTTAGGGGATGATTTTTTTTTAATCCTTTGATAATGCTCACCGTCATTTTACAAGTTACTCGTGTACAAAATGCCTGCTAGCTGCCCAGTAGTTTAGGCTGTGCGTTGTTTGTCAGTGAATGACTGAATCTAAGATTACCCCTTGCATTTTATCCAAACTTTTTCATTCGAGAATTTCAGCTGCCCTTTTAAAATGTAAATGAACCCCTGATACGTACTGTCGGCCTCCTCGAAGCCCTGGAACTTGATGGGCTGCGCGTAGTTGACCATGGAGGACAGCCAGGGGTGCACGTTGGTGGTGGAGCCCGTGTAGGCCACCGGCGGCGGCGCGTCGTCGCCCGCTGTGGCCGCCTCCGCTACGATCTCCTCGGGCTGGGGAGGCATAACTATGGTTAAGATCACCACAATATTATCTAAAAAATCTTCCGTTTTTTACGTACATATTTCTGCATGTGGTCACTAAGGGAAACCGTCTTTAGGATCTTAATGCTTGAAATTACCCAAATGCATTTGCCAATTCAAAAACAATCGACATTTAAATACTCATTATCTTCATAGTTTTAGGTCCATGTTTCTTAGTAGATACTTAAGCCACTGAAATCTACAAAAAAAAAAACTTTTTGATACTGTTCCTGGTATCTAAGACGATGATGCCCTTCAAAAGTTGCTAGAATAGACAATTCATCGCGAGTCAGTAACTCGATGAAGTTGCAAACAGTGGCGTAACTATAGGGTGGCAGGACTGGCAAAATGTCACGGGCCCCTGACCTGACGGGTCCCCCGGCCCCAGAGGCTGCGAGCTCAAAAGTGACCTAACATTTTTAAGAAAATTTAGTAATAAATATAAAGCCAAGGGCCCTAGATGGTATAGTTACGCCACTAGTTGCAAACGCAAAGTCTTGCCGATACACCTGAGCTCAACTGAAACTGTCTACTACAATCTACCAACCTTCTTATCCGTAATAACAACAGCCGATGCATCTTCCTTCTCCTCATCCTCAATCACGAACTGGCCCTGCCGGAACAGCTCCAACTCCTGCTTTTCCACCTCTGGCTTCAAGCGCTTGTTCTTGATGAGGATCTTGCGCCTCAGGGCCGAGGGTGGCGGCAGCGGGACGCCAGGTTCCAGCTGGAATTGTTTGGACTTTGTATTTAGGAACAGGTATTTGGTTTTTAAAGGCTTTTTTAATTTTAGAAGTTGGTACGTATCTACTGCGAATTATTATTTTATTAAATCCATTCTTTAATCTGTTTCTAAAATCCGTACAGCGTCAGTGAACCGTCTTGCTTCCTACAAATTGAGGAGCAAGGACTCCGGCTCGCGCCTGTGATGGTCTAGTTGCTAGACTCTATCATAAATCATCTCTTACATCGCCGACATTTTTAATACTCAAAACAATGTTTGACTCCCCAAAAGAATCAATAATACTCACGGGGTGTTCCGCCAACTGCTCTTTCAGCAACAAGTCCCCGAGGATCTCATCACAATACTTCGCCAGCTTATACTGCTGAGCCTTGCAGCAATGGTTCTCGAACGAGAGGATCACCGGGTAGTCTGACGTCACGAAGGCCGTGTCCCGAAGGGCGTATATTACGTCTTTGAAGAGGATGTCGGTACACATCGCCATGCCGTGGGTGATGATTGGTTCCTCATCTTCCCCTTTGCCGTCCCAGCAGTCGAGTTCTACGCATCTGGAATGGAATGGATGTGTTTAATAGAACTTTCATGTTATAATATATATCCTTGGACATTTCACACAACGCCATATAGTCCCAAGCTAAGCAACCTAATGCTTGTGTTATGGTAACGAGATGGCTGATAAACTACTTATATACATTTTTTTTTTGTAAATACATACATATTATGGATAGAAAAACACCCAGACCCGTAACAAATACTTGCAGGTCGTACAAGTATTTGTTCCGTGCGGGAATCGAACCCGCGACATGCTGCGCAGCAGTCAATCGCGCAACCGCTGCGCCAACCGTGTCGTCATATTATGTTGGTTGAGTTATTTAGCTACGACGCTGATTTATAAGTATCATTTCAGTAAGTCTTGTTGATATATCAAATATTAAAAAAACATGGGTGTTGTTCAGTGTACCTATAGACATATCAACTGCGTGATTAGCTCAAACTGATGAAATAAAGTTTTTATTTTTGTGCAAAATATCATTATTGCACAATAAACCCTATTTTCCATTACTTAGCTGTTCATATACCTAGATTGATGAAACTTTCAGCTCCTGAAGTAGGTAAGTATAAGGACTCTTCTGTTAGATCTGTAGGTAACAGCTAAACGAGATCCAATATACCCTACAATTGCAATTCCCTGTGTATTTAACGTTACTAATGGAGAAGAGCCGGCCAAAAATTCCAAGGTTACCCTTTTCAAAATAATTGGCTTGTACAAAATTTTCAAATAGCAGTGCTACTCGTAATATGGGATGGGATGTAAGGAACAAGTAGACCAGGGGTTCCCAGACTTATGTTGTCTACTGCTCACTTTGAGAATGCATTATTTTTTATTCTCAAAGTGGGTAGTCCCATTTTTTCACCTACTTAAAAACTATCTATGTAGATAAAATTACAAATCACCCCCAAAGCTTCTACACAACGCGTACATTTTTCTGAGTCTCTTACAGCTCCCTTTTAGGAATGCAGCGCCCACAAGGGGGCGTTATTGCCCACTTTGGGAAAGGCTGGTGTAGACCTATCAACAAGCACCAGACGAAAACAAGAAGAAACAACAAGAAACCGTCTCAATCAAAGGCAACACCTTGCGAGAACAGTACAGCAACTGCTTATACATTATCACAGATTAGGAAACAACTAAACAAAGTTACTAAACTTACTAATTAATAGAACGCGATTAATTCGTATGACGCGGACGGATCGCGGACGGCCGCAGCTGTAGTTATTATAAGTTGATACGCGACGAAGGGAACATTAAAGTACCAAAGTTGACGCGAAGTCTAGATGTCTGATTGATGGTATTTTCAAGCTTGACCCTCTTTTATTTAAGGCTGGGAAATCATCCAATGACTTCTCCCGCTCCGCATCCATCTTCCTTCCTTAGCCCTTTATGTTCCGGGGTAGCGGTAACCCTTTCGGACATTCCCGCTTACCCGGCAGGCTTGGCCCTAAGGGGCCCCTTCATATGCTGGCATCTCTTTGAGGCGCGCGTGGAACATATACGCGCCGCCCGTCCGCAGGCCCGCGCAAGCTTGACCCCTATTTATTACAAGGAATTTATAATATTAACCTACTCATGGCTGGTGAAATGTTCAATAAAGGAATGTTGCCCCAACGCCAAACTAATTTCAGTAAGGCCCAGAGAACGACGATGAGCTGGTATTCAGCTGCATCCGGATAGACCGGAAACCGACCCTAACATAGTTGGGATAAGGTAAGGCAAATTGAATGATAATTAGCTGGTGAATTTTGTTAGTATACTAATAAACCTCTGCCTACCATCGGGGGCTTTAGGAAAGAAAGAAATAAAGAAAACATGTTTATTTATAAATAAACCATCGCAAACCAACAACCAAGCAACCAAATCAACCGACCAAACCAACAACCAACCAACCAAACCAACCAAACCAACAACCAACCAAACCAACCAACCAACCAACCAAACCAACAACCAACCAACCAAACCAACCAACCAACCAACCAACCAAACCAACAACCAACCAAACCAACCAACCAACCAACCAAACCAACAACCAACCAACCAAACCATCGACCATCGTAACCATCGTTTGTTTTTTTTTTCTTTTCTTTTCTTAAACTTTTTTTTTAAGTTGGGGAATATATGCGTTATATCGCAAAACGGCCATCGCTCTGCCCAGCATAGTGCTACGACTCTATGCAAGGCAGAGTCCCAGCGCTGGTTTATAGGTGATGTATTAAGTTCATTTAGTAAAATAAAGTATAACCCGTAAATATTTTTCAACAAGAAGTATTTAACAAGAATCCTTTTGTGTAATGTTTTTTCTGGGTTAGTTCAGCACCATAGCGAACCGCTATAAAAAAAATATTTTTCACGTTGCAGCTTGAAAAAATCAAGTTACATTGGGTAGATAATAATTATAAGTTTCAAAGTTGATCCTGCAAGTGTGAAGCGGATACGCGTAACTGAAACTTTCAGTAAGCACTTTGTAAAACTACCGAAGAGTTTAAAGCGTCATCGCAATTTTCGTTAAAGTTTTGGATTTTATTATACAGTGTGTTCGGTTAAACGAGAGACATACTTTCAGGAGGTACATACTCATGAAAATGAACAACTTTGACTATGGAACTATACCTAAAATCATGAAAAAAAAACAGCTGTTCAGTACATTTATATTCGCCTAATTCGTTAAAGTGTATGGAACAGCTGATTTTTATTTCATATTTCAGAGTTAGTCCCATGGACAAAGTTGTTGATGAGTACTATACAACCTGAAAGTATGTCCCTCGTTTAACCTAACACACTGTATATGGAGCACTGCAGTAGTGGATTTATGAAAAGATACGTTTTGTATTAGTTGATTCTCGGCAAATTATAGGCTAAAAACCTTTAATAGGATTGGTTTCATTCTAAGAGACGGAGGGACTTCAAGAGAATTTTCGCCAAAGACCTCTTTTCAGAAAATGGAAGTGCAGGTTTTCTAAGAAAGTGCTGTTCTTATAAATATTTAACATTTTCTCAAGTTTGTGACATTACGGCGACGGCGTAAAAATACTCTTTTTATTTGACACGAAAAAAAATCTTTAAAATGCCAAGCTTTAATGAGCAATGACTGAACATTATAAAAAGGCACGCACCTCTGATTTTACGGATTCATAAGCGTATTGTATAATAATTACTCGCTTAAAAATCAGTGAAGGAAAACATCGTGAGGAAACAAGCACGTCTGAGAGATATTTCTCAACAGCATGTGAAGCATAGTCAGAGGCCCATGGGCAGCATAAATACTCTGACACCAGATTAGTCACTAACCACACGAAATGAAGAAGATTATAAATAAGAAAGTTAGTATCTGGCACATACCTGCACCCAGCCAGGAGGACCTGTCGATACATCTCCACAGAACTCTTGCCGCCGAACTGTCGTCCCGACAAGTAGGTGTTGTGTGACGAGTTGATGTAGTAATGTGCCAGGGGCTGGTCCATATCCATGTAGTTGTCCAGACGATCCAGGAATACTGGCGCGTTCTCGTCAGACATCAGGTAGCGGATGAGACCGTCTTTTGTGAGGCATTCTGAAAGGTTTCGAAATAATGGCATTAATTTTAAAAAGAGAAGTTTGTTAAGTAAGAGAATCTTGCATTATGAAGGTACCTACATAACTACCTTTTTTTAAGGATGGGATATCATCAAATGATTCCTCGTGGGTGGAGTGGAAGGGAGTGTCAGGCTCTTACTGACTAAGACTCATCAATGTGCCTTGCTTAGCCCTATGTGTTCTGGGGCAGCGGTAACCCTTTCGAACAATCCCGTTGACCAAAGTGATGGATGGACGGACTATTAATTAATTATACAGAAAATAATAGAAACCGACAATCACTTTAGTTCGCAAAAAATAATAAGCATTCAATTTGATGACTGTTGTATTAAATGACGAATTGAGAGCTTCTGGAAGCTTTTAAGAAATAATTAGCAAATGCAGGGCGAACTTATTTTGTAACCAAAGTACAAGCAAAATGCGTTTATCTGCATTTTGGCATCTCTTCAGAGTTTGACTAGTATCAATTAAATGTTGAAAGCATTTTAACTTCCTTTCTGTTATAGTTAAGCTGCCAAATAGTATGCTCTAAGTAATTGTTTTTAGGGTAAAATTGCCAAAATGCAGATTTTTGTAGAATAGATCGGCATTAAAGTTCCAACTTTCGTCACAACGTGGCAATAGATCAACTTGTTGTTGATGGGTTTAAAAAAAAATGTTATGAGGGTAAGTAGTAAGTAGAATACAATACACATGACTAGTAATTGGTTCTTAAACCTCACCAACAAAATTCGATGCTTCCGATTTTGTATGGCTAGTGGTGGACCTATTCAACCTAAGCTCCTGCATCCACTTGCGGTACAGAACGGCAAGCGGCGATGTTATGTGATGAATGGGAATCTTATATCTTATATATAAAATTTCCATGTCACAATGTTAGTTACCGTACTCCTCCGAAACGGCTTGACCGATTTTTATGAAATTTTATATGCATATTCAGTAGGTCTGAGAATCGGCTACTATCTATTTTTCATAGCCCTAAGTGATTAGGTAGGTAGGTTTCATAGTTAAGGCAGGACAACGTCTGTCGGGTCAGCTAGTATACATATAAATTTAAATTCCAATGATAATAATCATCGCAAATAGCGTGTAGACAGCGTTCGGAATGCCTCGGCATCTATCGGGATGTTTCAGCAGGAAAGCTACGACTCTTTTGAACAGATCGCTCATTGCTTATGTCGATCACGACTCTCTAAAAATTTCACAATTTTTTAAGGTTCCCATGGCTATAATAAAATGACTATCTACCGTTCATTGAAACATCAGAACACTCACTGTCATTCTTAGCCTCATCGCATTGCTCATAAGTGTTGATGATCTCAGCAGCGCGCTTCTCATCGTACAGCGGGTACAGGATCTCGTTGAGTCGCGGATCTCGCTGCTTCTCGTTCAGGAAGTTCACGAACTGGTCCAGGTTGATGCGGTCTGACTTGCCTTGGGTGCTGTAGGGAGAGAAAGAAATAGTTGTCTTATCACTTATCCAATAAAATTGAATTTCGGGAGGTGGGGTTGAATACTCGGATTTGACAAAACGGATGGTAGACTCCTAAGGGGTTCTATAATATAGTACTTCTGCATTAGAGCTGGTCGTTTGTTTTACAAAATACATTGTTCACATTATGAGGGTTTTCATGATAATTCAATTCAATCCACCAGGTGGCGCCGCTTAGGACCGCAAGAGGTCTTTAAATTCGACCGCGAATATTAAAAATCTTGAGCGGTGTCAAGGGACACCCGGATGGAAGTTCCTTTCGATTAATTAGTGAATGAATTGTAATAAAATTTTATTTCTTTTAAGTTATAATAATCAAAAATCTGATCTAAAATTCACTACTTAATCAAAAAAATATTTATTAAAAAGACATCATATTTTACTCCAAAAAAAGTGTCGTTACAACTTTTGGTCTTAATTTCCGTCTAGCCCCCTTTCGCAACGCCCGATAAGGAACTTCGTTCCAATACATTATGACTTTTGTTCAGCATTCAGAAAATATAAGCGTTTTGACAATTTTGGCCGTTGCCTGGACATACATACCTATAATATATTATTATAACATAACGCCTGAATTCATAGGAGGGTTATGCTTTAAAGGAAAAAAAAAGAAAGAAATTAAATTTATTTGCGGTAAACATGACGCAAAGAAATAACACAAACACAAAAAAAAAAAAAATTTGGAGGAAAATATGCGTCACATCCACGCAAAAGTCATATCATGTAGTTTATGTATGGCAAAACGCGAGCCTACTGTCATTAAACGGGCACAAATCCAGTCTATGTTTAACCCCTCAAATGCCTTATGACCCCATAGATTCATAAGAAAAATTCTCTCGAAACAACAATAAATATAACCGTATAAATCGTTGAGCTCTTATAAGCAAACAGCTTCTAATCGGCCAACATCCAATGGGTTAATAGGCATAGTAAAATCCAAGACATTTTAACTCGATCAAGACATAAAGCATCTCATTGATATTCCTACCATTACAAAATCTTGTAAGTAATTAAATCGTAAAACATCAGATCATCCGTAGGTAACTAATCCGTAAATGGCGGAGGGTTTCATCAATAAATAAATTGCTCACATAAAACAGTTGAAAGTAAGGTAGGTAGGTTTAAATCTTCAAGCTAACCGGGGCCGTCCCTCCGCCTCCCTTGGGAGCGATAAACCGGGACTTAGGGAATCCTATCAAATGGATGGACATGGAGATAAATTCGACTGTTTCTTTAGAATACTGATTTCTAGAGTGTCTTTTTACTGTTAAGTATTCTATTTGCGATTAGTTAGTCATTTTATTTATTACCTAGTAGGTAGTACTAGTTAGCTGTGCAATAATTGTATATGTAGTAGACAAGATGAAATTGAATTCATGGGCATTATTTTAAGGGGTCATTGTAATTGTCAAAAAATCAGCCGTTCCATACATTATGCTCGCTAACTCGTCAAAATGTAGGGAACACCTGATTTCGTTTTCGTGATTTCAGAGTTGTTCCCATAGTGAAAGTTGTTCATAATGATGAGTACAGACGCCAGCACATCAAGCTATCCCTAACTGTCAAATTTTCTCAATTAAAAATGAACCTTATGTCTTTGTAATAAAGTTGAAATACTATCAAAGAAATTTGACAGATTGTGGTAACTTGATGTGCTGGCCTCTGTACAATGACGCCTTAAAATAATGCCCATGAATTCAATTTCACTCTGTATAGGGATTTAAATTTTTCAAACCATTATAATAATATAATTTATATTTTTTAAAATTAGAATTTCGAGTTTACGAGTACCTAAGTATTCAAATCAAATCAATCAAGCCATCCACAGATACATGGGTAATTTTTCAGATTATATTGTTTACATTTTCATCAAATACTTTTGGAATAGATTAGATGAACAACGGATAGCTTCCGGTTTGCCAAAATGTAGAATACTTACATAGAGCGAAAGAGCTCCTCAATATCATTCCTAGGACAGATCTTATGGTACAGCGCATAGAACTTGTCGAAAGTGAACGCCTCCTTTTCCATGGCTTCATTCTTCCCCGAAGGCAGTCCAAGTTCTGAGAGGCACTGGTAGACGAGCTTCTCGGTCTTGCCTGATGCGAAGGTCCGGGCCACCACCTTCACGGGAACCTTGCCTCGAGGATCCGTCAGGAAACAGAGGCGCATCCAACTGGAAAAGTGGGGGAATTAATAGGTTGTAATGGCGGAAGAAAGTGTAGTTTAATTTGTCAAGGGTGGGTGCGGTTGTACTCTTAGAAGAACATAATTGATAAGCAAATCGGCAAACTACGTCTATTTGCCGTGTTGTAATACTACATTATAATAGTCTATGGTTGTAATATTCAATGTACTCTATGGTTGTAGCCATTTTATCCAACTGTCAAAGAATGACAGCTGTCTGTTGTGATTTGGAAAATTCTAGTTGACAAACAACTGTGTCGCAGATTTTCCATTTTTTTCTATCAGTACACATTTGTTTCTCCAAATCACTTTAGACAGGGCTCTGGTTGCCATAATAAAAAATAGAATAGAATTCAAAGTGATAGTCAATTTGCTTAACAATTTATTTCCCTGACTTACATAAAATGTATGGTAAAATAAAGCATCTATTTGCTAATCACAAGTTATCAGCACATCCTGAAGTTCAACAGATTTACTTTAGAGGAAAACGTAGTTTTGTTTGTATAAGTATGACATTCAAGTTAGTAGGTTACGCTCCCTTAAGTATAATATTAATTCTAATACTGTAAGCACAGCTGATGCAGATATAGAACTAAATTAATTACCACCACAGATTAATTACCACGTTAAAAGTAAACATGCCATAATGAAAAAAATCCGCACCTCCACAATATTATAAATGCAAAAGTAAATCTGTCTGTGTGTCTGTTACCTTTTCACGCCTAAACCAATGAACTGATTCATGATTAACAGATAAATTGTCCGCAAGGGTTACCGCTACCCCGGAACATAAAGGGCTAAGGTAGGAACATGGATGGGTTTTAGTCAGTAAGAGTCTGACACACCCTTCCGCTACACCCAGAGCGGGAGGATCGACTTGATGATTTCCCACCGTTCAAAAAAAAAAAAGGATGGCAAATCATCAATGACTTCTCCAGCTGTGGGTAGAGATAGGTAACCTGGGACCTGAAGAAGCACATAGTCTACTTTTCAACCAATACTTTTCGGAAACATCTAAATACCTATCTAGAATCCTGAAAGATACCTAAACCCAAGGTTAAAATTTTCCGTGACTCGTAAGGTGTGTAACACGATTTAAAGTTTTAGTCTACACACTTCAATAATATATGTATATTTTAATCTATATTATTTATTAGCGAAAGGCCACTCAATCGTAGATTCACTCACTCACTTATTAATCACGAAACCTCAAAAACGACTGGACCTACGAAGATGAACTTTGGCACAGCGGTAGATAATGAGTAGGAGACATCAGGGGTGAAATACGGGGTGGAAGTTTGTATGATATTTTTTTTTCAACGTTGACGCGGGTGTTGTTGCTGGCAGGAGCTAGTCTATTATACATAATAATGTTATAAAGAGGAAAGATTTGATTCGTTTGTTTGCATTGAATAGGCTCCGATACTGAATCGATTTGAAAACTTCTTTCACTGCTGGGAAGCTACACTAACTCCAGGTGACATAGGCTATATTATATTTTCAAAAAAGTTAGGGATCCTTATTAAAAGTCCAATAATGTACCAACTTCCGACATCGCGCGGGCGAAACTGCGGGCAGAAGCTTGGTATATTATTAAGTCATTACATAAGAGTATCTATCGTATCGCAAACGCCGACTACATGATACACTGAATAGCAACGTATTCAAAGCGTTGAATCAAAATGATACTGCATTGAATACAAGCCCCGTTTCCCTTCTCCATTGAGAGCACGTCATGAGCTATCAGTTAATTCATAATAGCAACCTGCCCTGAATACATTGCCTGATGTTCATTAGCTACTGATGAGTATCGGGGCTAAGTTATAAGAGCCGTACGGGTCGATACATCAGGTTAAGCTACGCTTGCCGGGGTTAGTCCTTGGATGGGTGACCATTTTTATATAAAGAAAATCCTCCGTGCCTCGGAAAGTATGTTAAGCAATTTGCCCTGCGCCTGATGCCTCTCCGGTCGTGTCGTATAATATGGCTCTATCTTCAGACTGACGGGCGACCCATAGCGAGAGGGGACATTAATTTGATGAATAATCCTCATTTAAGCCCTACTCTATCTTGTAGTACGGAATCCTTATAGCGCGAGTGCGACTCGCATTTGCCCAGTTTTTTAATTAAATGTAGGTACCTAATGTTTGCTTTAAAAAACATAAAAGTCACATGAAGCCACTTGCATGTAAGTTAATGGTTCCATAAGGTACGCAAGCACAGCTCCCTTCGAAGGGTCCATTAGCTTCCATAATAAGATTACATTCACGGTTTTTAAGAGGAAATTTAAAAAATCTTCCAAGGAAAACTGAGAGTACTTGAGTGTACTTGAGCTGTCAAATCCACGATTTGCCTTACTTGGAAAGGGTGGGTTTTATCGCTATTAATATTGCTGACGACTTAGGAATTAAAAAAAAAATTATTGTGTTAAGTAAGAATATGAAAAATAAGTAGTTTAATGGGTTAAGATTTAAGCCATTATGCGAATGAAAGTTATCATTATTGCATGTTTAAAGATTGCTACTAGGTGTCCGATAAGTAAGTCATTCCATAGCCTTTAAAAATAAACCCTGAGACATTCAATTAACAGTACCAACCCCAGTTTAGCAGTAAAACCTTGATTCATCCTCTATTTAATAATCATAAATCATTTAGGTAATTCAATCTTCTAAATCAGTGAATCATAGAGGGCCATTCTACATAATTTATATCTACGGTAAGTGTATTAACTCGAACAAATTACTGGTTGAAAGTTAATTTGCAGAATGGCCAATCTATTGGAGTGAGGTTTCCGTGAATCTAGGAGTGTACCTGTAGGTGGGAACCTTTTTATATTATTAGTGTGCAACTACATAATTATATATATAATATCACGCCTCTAATCACCGAAGGGTTAGGCAGACCTATAGTACACACATTACGCCAGTTATGGTGACTGGGAGATTACATTGCTGATAAAAATGCTTGGGTCAATTGTAGTCCTGCTCCACAAGGGCGCATCACCTAATTGATTAGACTTCTAAAAAAACTGTTGGAGCTGCGGAAGATCAACAACAAAAAAAAACTATCTTTGCATTGTATATAAATTCAATCTCTTAATATTGTAAAATTGAGAGAAAGAGTCCTATGTACCTACTATAAACGACCATTTACTGGGTACGTCTTTCAATGACTTGAATGTGCTCTGGCGGCTGAGAGTATGCCATGCTCAATTTAATGTCTCGCTGATGGTGGCGTGTGTGTTGGCTCATTTAGCTTCCTTCAAAACATATGCACATAGCTACACTACTCGCGACTATCCATAGCACGCATCCAGAGTATGCATCCATCCATATAAAAAACGGCTAAGTAGAACCAGTTTCCACCAGTGATATGCTATATGGACCAATTAATATGATGGATATCAAACGCATCCATAGCAACGTAGCATAGCATATCTCTCGTGGAACGGCACCTTTACTGTCACAATGAACCTACAACCCAGCTATATTTTGCTTTCATTAAAGTACGAGTGGGTATCTAACTGCCAGCCATTATTATCACGACGAAGGGCCATGTTCATGAAGTCATGTTCCACCTAGTTGAGCCCCAACATGCCACATCGAGCAGGAAACGTCATTCTTTTACGCCACAAAATAGGACAGTAACTAGAGCAGTGGTTGCGAACCTAGGGGTAATTAAACCCGCGGGGGTAAATCAGCTTTCTTGTGGGGGTAACGAAGAACTTGATTATTAAGACCTAATATCTAAAAAAAATATAGATCACCACGCATTCGCGTCATTGTCATGTAAAATTGAGGTCCAATTTATGATTAGTAAAGATATTTGTAATTGCTTGTATTGGTTACATTTTAAGGACGGGGTAAAATCGGTTTTTCTAATAAATAGGGATAACAATATTGAAAAGGTTAGGAAACACTGAACTAGAGCAAAAATAAAGATGAAATGTGAAACAAAAGAGAGCTCCTAAGCCTGTGTGGGTTCGGTAGACAATTCCATTAGTTAAAATGGGGTTTATATAGCCCAGTAATTAGGTATTTGAAAGGGTAGTCAATAACGCTACTTTTTATGAACTGACAAAACGCAGATTTTGTACGTGACGACCTATGTAATATAACAATGTGACGTCATAGATTTTTAGAATCAAATGGAACATTTATTAGCATTAAATGCAATTTTATAATTATATCTTCGCATAATCTTTAATTTCTGTACCGTGATGGAACTTTTTAAGAGCAGCGGTCTTATTTCTATGTCATTTTAGTTTTGACTGTTTCAAATAGTTAATTGTCCCACACAGGGCAAAGCCCTATTCGTATAGATACCTAAATAAAAACAGGAAACAAATACAAATTGTGGCAATATCTCTCAGAAATGTTTACGACTGAGTCAACTGCTGTAGTACCTACCAGTAGGTATATTGGCTATCTTTTTTATTTACAGTCGAGTTTCAAAGCAATAATGACCAAATACCTGCTGCACGTTTTCCTCACATTATTATAATTTAGAGCCTAAATATTTATATTATATATAATTGGTATTTCCACTATAATAACACGTGTTACTACGCTAAGTTACGACAGAAATTGCAAAATAAATATCAGACATAAAAAATAGGTAGGTATACAGTGTGTTAGGTTAAACGAGGGACATACTTTCAGGGGGTACTATACACATGAATATGAACAACATTGACTATGAAAACAATACCTGAAATCATGAAAAAAAAAATCAGCTGTTCAGTACATTTATGTTCGCATAAGTCGTCAAAATTTATGGAACAGCTGATATTTTTTTTTCATATTTCAGAGTTGGTCCCACGGACAAAGTTGTTGTTTTTCATGAGTAGTATACAACCTGAAAGTATGTCCCTCGTTTAGCCTAACTCACTGTATAATAACACAGGTTACTTAGACTTAAAAGCTGTTTATTTTACTGACATAACCCAAAAAATATGGTATCTGTAGTTCTATTTGTCATCCTACTTAGCCTTCGAACTTAGCCCGAGTTTATCAACAAAAAACATGGCTGTACTCAGACAGTTCAAGGCGCCATACCCACCGCGGCGGCGGCGACGTAGAAGCGACAAGCTATCGACGATTTTCTCGCTCAATAAACGCCCTAAGGTCCCTTGTACTTTACCTGGAGCCTCTATTTTTCTTCTTTATTTTTTAAAGTGAAACTTTTATTACATCGTCTCAAACTTTTTCGTCTGTGTGTTGCATGTCGCGTGACGGTCGGCCGCGGAGTAGGGATAAAGTGAAAGGCGCTCGTCAGAGCAACCAAACCCAATATGGCGGCGCCTATAGTGTCAAATGTCTTTAATGTGAAAAAAAGTTTCACTTTTACCGTGGTTTCATAAAACCACACAATCCTTTTTTATATTAACGCTTGAGTGCAGTCAGTTATCAATGTTTTAATCGGTATATTGGGGTGTGCTAGCTGACATGTGGCAAATGATTGATTTTAATGTGATGTGTATTCGTAATGTTAATTACTTCTCATACGATAAATGTGTAGAGTCAAGTTTTTCCAACTAAACAGACAGCTGTGCTGCTGGGGAGTTTGTTGCGCCACACGTTTTTGGGGGACTGTCTATGTAACTTTGACCTTGAAAAAGTGCTGATTTTCAGCCCAGTTTGAATAAATGACTTTTGTTTTTTTTTTGTAAGTACCTACTTGTTTTTCGCAGCTTCTGGAGATATCTAAGAGAGTACCCGCTCAACAGTGGCGTAGCGGGCCTTGGAGGGGCCCTGTATCAAAATTAATTGGAGGGCCCAAATTAAGGGTAAAGATTTCTCACAAAAGAAACAAAAATGCTTGCATTCAATTAAAATTAAACTTTTGTGCGCACGCTTAACCCGGGAAAAAAGAGATTGCTTTTTTGACTATTGTAGTTTCAGAAGTGAATATAGGCACGTATGACAGTTTTTTTTTATATGTTTTATTCCCGGGAAGCGCGAGATTAAGTGATATTGTGGATAACATTTTACTAATTTTTGCTTATACAAGTTAGGGGCCCTGTAGCCCGGGGGGCCCGTAACATTGATACATCGGTAGCTACGCCACAAACCCTAGCTTGGCGACCAAAACTCTTGTTGAGAGAGTCAAGCTTGGTAGCATAATCAGCCTATAATCTTCCCATTGTTAGGGAGGTTTCCCTGTGTGAGAGGAACTGGGCCGGGTGTGGGTTGGAGGATACTATAGGCTAGTCAAAGATAGGCAAAACCCATAGTCGGTCCACCACTATTATTAAGTTTGTTTGAAAAAATCCCTTTTTAAATTTTGGTGCTAGGATTTATTTGATAGTTCCAAAATAGATCTATTCATTAGTATTTTCAGTGTTTTCATTTGTGGTCGTATTGTTTTCTCCATATTGTATGTGGAGCACATACACCCACATACAACACTAGCTACTCCCGCCCGGTTTCACCTGCTGCTCGGCTCCTATTTATTTATTTAAACTTTTCGCAAACAATAAAGGTATAGAGGCGGACTTAACGCCTTAGGCATTCTCTACCAGTCAACCAAGGGTGGTGAAGAGATTAGATGGCAGGTGCTTTATACAGTAGGAACATACAAAACATTGAGACTTGAATAAAATGGGTACATAAATAGGTTAAAACCTTATAATAACAGTTTAGACTATAAAAGATAACATACATAATTATTTACTATAATAGATAACTGTAATATATAACATATATATACATACATATATATTTATATAAGTACAGGGAAGACAGGTCCTATTGGTCGTAGCGTGATGTTACATAGCCTATAGCCTGCCTCGATAAATGGACTATCCAACACAAAATAATTGTTCCATTCGGACCAGTAGTTCCAGAGATAAGCGCGTTCAAACAAACAAACTCTTCAGCTTTATAATATTAGTATAGATACGCATTATACCCGCGAGTAATTGCACGTCAGCGTCGCACACTCACTGCTCGCCAACTCGTCATTAGTTGCTAGTTCTACTCGCTTGTTAATCGCCGGCGGTGGGATAGGTGCCTAAGTATAGTGTGCCACCTTTGAACTGGCCACTGGCACGTTGCCAAGTCACAGTTAAAGTTGCTACTTAACGGACACAATGTGTCGTAAACCAGCGTTTAATGATGTCTGCTGGTTTAATGATTATCTTCGTTGATAAGTAAGGAGTAGCTGTTATGGGGACTGCGGTCTGCTGTTTATCAAAGTGTGGTTAATGGTAGCCTTAATTTGACTTTATTAAGAAACTAGCTTTTGCCCGTGGCATCGCACGCGTTAAATTCGTAGTAAAACAATTAGTTATTATACATATAAACATTCCTCTTGAATCACTCTATTATCTATTTAAAAAAACTGCATCAAAATCCGTTGTGTAGTTTTAAAGATCTAAGCATACATACAGACATTAGGACAGACGCGGTAAGCGACTTTGCTTTATACTATGTAGTGATTACACGAACATGTTTGAGGACGTTGTAGAGAACGTGAAGGTATCTCAAAGAAAATATTGTTTTAAATGGAGTTTCCATTTCATAATCTACTAGCACTTCGCCAGCGACGTGTTTTTTTTAATATAGCCTATAACTATAACACACGGATAATGTAGCTTCCCATTAGTGCAAGAATCGGATTAGTAAGTAGTTCCAAAGATTACCTCTTCATACAAACTCACAAACAAATGTTTCCTTTTTATAATATTAGTATAGCCTACACTATACACGGTGCACGGTATAAAGGACAACGCACAAAATGTTACATCAACACATGACTTTTTTTTAATATGACGTAAAAATTCAACGCTGCTGTAAAATCAGACATGGTAACAGTTTGTGGGTCGATTTACTATAAACCTTTTAGTAGGTACTAAGCTATCTTTTCTTTTCTCTATAGCATTTTTTGTCGTTTAAAATACAATTTGACACTTTATTTTATTCTAATCATTCCATTGTCAAACAGTATTCCATGACTTTATCGGGGATTTTTTTACCAAATCATCCATTTTGCGCTCGTTAGCGAGTTCAAAACCATTAGGAGGGTAGTGTTTTGAATAAAAGCCTTCCGGTTGACTAACCTAATGAACCGTTGAACAGAACAGTTAAAGATCACTTCAAGTTAACGTCTGACAGATTACGAAGGTTTTTCCCGGACCAAAAAAAAATTGTGATATCTCCGTAGGGTCGATGGCATTATGGTAAAAAAGGAGGAATATAGAAGGATTAAGTTCGTAAAGGTCTGGTCTTCTATTAAAATAAAGCGAAAGGTCACTCATTCATAGATTCACTCACTGATTAATCACGAAATCTCAAAAAGAAAATTGGTGCTAAGGTAAATCGATATCCTAAGGAGTTTTGCTAGCTTAATTAATTTGACCCTGAAGTTTCTGACGATATGAGGGCAGAAGCGTAAAGACCGCAGATTACTTAAACATTACTTCAATATCCTAGCAAAACCTATTTGGTATCTAGCATCTATACTTAATTTAAAATAACATTAAACAAGTAACGGTAACCACCCTTTCGTTATTTCGATATAAACGTATAATAAACGACAGAACAGATAAAAGAGTATAAACTCTGTTATTTCGCAATAAATACAAAGCAATATATATCTATGTATCATTTACTTAAAAAAAAATGTCTAAGTGTAGTAACTTCAACAATATTACACATTAACAGTCTATATTGAACCGTTATTTGTTTTTATAAGCTTTAATAAATGGAGTATAGTTTCGTTCAACTCCATGTTAATTTGGACACTAAAAGTCGCTTTTTGCGACATAGCGAGATGTGTGATACTATCTGTTTTCTACTTTGATGCCGGAGCGTGCAATATCCTGCATTCATGAAGTGAATTCATGGAGCTATGTGAAGATATCTTATAATGTGTCGGGGACAGAGATACTTCGGAAAAATTAAATGTCAAGAATGTTAAAGGAATATGGAAGAAAATCTTATTTTGTTGGATATTACATTGGAATTTTATTTTAGAGCTTCTTTTTTTTGTTATAAGTTTGTTTTTGGTAAAATTCATCCCAACTAAAGACTAAAACCTATCTATGTTCCTTTCTTAGCCCTTTATGTTCCGGGGTAGCGGTAACCCTTTCAGACAATTCCGCTTACTTAACAATGTGTTACTAGACAAACGAGGTAGATCATTATTAATAAATATCCTAACATACAAATAATAATGTTTGTCTCATTATCATTCCGCCCAGTACCTACCCAGAGGTAGGATCTGTTTCCGTATTACATTCAAAATATTCAATTTACATCATAACACACGTGTATACTATTAGCACATGTGTATCGTTAAGAATAATGAGCCCCAGGCACGTGTATACGAAGTTGGGTACCAAGAGTCAGGGTCAGTTATTCAAAATATTCAATTTCCATTAAGAAAACTAAAAGAATATACCTACAGATTTGTCTGTATGTGCGATCGCCTAAACTAAAGTGCGCCGCGGGTTTTGTGTTTATCTGTGCGACTGCGTTGTTATTCTAAACTACGCAACGGATTTTGTGTCTATCTATTTGACCGCGTTGTTCTTCTAGACTACGCAACAAATTTTGTGTCTGTCAGGTCGGTGCGACCGCTTTGTTGTCTACAGTACGCCGCGGCTTTTGTGTCTATCTATGTGAACGCGTTGTTCTTCTGAACTACGCAACGGATTCTGTGTGTGTTGCATCTGTGCGACCGCTTTGTTGTCTATAGTACGCCACAGCTTTTGTGTCTATCCATGTGACCGCGTTGTTCTTCTACACTACGCAACGGATTTTGTGTCTGTCAGTTCTGTGCAACCGCTTTGTTTTCTATAAAACGCCACGCATTTTGTGTCAATCTATGTGACCGCGTTGTTATGCTAAACTACGCAACGGATTATGTGTTTATCTTTGCAACCAAATTGTTATTCTAAACAACGCAACGGATTTTGATGAGGCTTTCATAGTTATTTAGAACTTTTACTCCGGAAGGTTTACGTGAATAATTCACTCATTATTAACTTAGATTCAGCATAGAAATCTCGATGTTTTTGACAGGACGGCATGGCACCCATAGTGAAGGAAAATATCGTGAGGAAACCGACAAGCCTGAGAGATATTTATCAACAGCATGTGAAGCTAAGTCAGAGGCCCCATGGGCAACTTAAAATCTCTGACACGAGGTTAGTCACTAACCACACGAAAATTAAAGAAAGATTGCACCCGTGCGCAAGGGCAAGTCTCTAGTTATAATTAAACTAAGTATGTGTAGGTATGTACAAACACGCGTATTATAAAATATTCATAGAATTGACTGTAACTTTATTATTTATTGACTATATCTGTTATTGGGTTGAGCTTCGCTGACGTAGGTACAACTTCAGTCTCTAGGGAGATCGACCGACAATTCTCCTTGCGTTATATTTACTAGGAATTTCTATTAAATAAATGAAATATCACAAAGTTATTGGGTAAGTATTCTATTCTTTAAGTAAGTATGCTATTATAGACAAATATATTATGTAACTTCTTAAAAAACACAATGTCTAACGTATTGCGGCTGTATGCTCAGAAACTGGGTGTAACCGAAAGGGTATATACATACAAAAGGACATGCTACAGATCACCAAACTGAACAACTTTTACTATGGGACCAACTCCGAAATCGCAAAAAAAAAACAGCTGTTCTATACATTTTTGGTCACGTGACTCGTGAATCGTGAAAAAAATAATAATTTGTTCCCTACATTTCTTTTCCATACTTTTGTATGTATATACCCTTTCGGTTACACCCTGTATAGATTTGAAATCCAATTCTATACGCGAAGACTTGTAATTGGCTTCATGTTGACTGTTTTTCTTTTTAATAGGTTTTTAAACTGTAAGTCTCCCATTTTTCAATAAATAAATATAAAATTGTGTGGGGGAAAGAACTAAGGAGTAAATAAATGTATATTCCTTATGTATTCCGAGGTAGCGGTTATACCCCTGCGGGCAGTCCCTCTGCTGACCCCGGCCTCAACCGGCTAGCCACAAGATTTGGACTTCATAATGTCAAATACACTGTTCGTATTTGATGAACACGTTTGGTTGACTACAGTTAACCGTATTTACTAAATAACTGATCAACCGAGGTTAGAACTTGTGGGTGCGGTTTTTTTTTGATGGTGGGAAATCATCCAATGACTTTTGCCGCTCTGGGTGGAGCGGAAGGGAGTGTCAGACTCTTACTGACTAAAACCCATCCATGTTCGTTCCTTAGCCCTTTGTGTTCCGGGGTAGCGGTAACCCTTTCGGACAATCCCGCTTGTAGTTACGGCTTGTTACTCATTATTATCAACAACTTTCACTATGGGACCAATTACGAAATAACAAAAAATATGCATCTCTTTCATACATTTTCATCGATTTAATGTATGAAAAATATAATTTTGTATGAAAAAGAGGTTTTTTTTCGATATTGCAGAGTTTAGTCTCAGGGTGAAAGTTTCGCATAATCATGGGAACTTTCACGCACTGAAATGTTAAAAGTGAATTTAAAATCACCGTGTTTTTATGTATTACCTAACCTACATTTTATGTTAGGAATATTAGAATTAAGTAAGTAAATGTTATTGTTTAGCGATGGCACTTACGACTCTGTTAATAATAATCATAAAAAATTAATTACAATGACACGTTGACACAATGATATAATTACAGCGAAGCAAATTGCGTTAAAAAGTTCTTCCAATTGTAACTTAAAACACTAATTGCACACGGCAACGTGCTCCGCCGCGGTAGTCGGTGAAGCCAATCTCATGCTGCATTGGTCTCTAAGAAATCCGTTGATGCTAAACACACGGACGATGCGTATATATTTTTTAGTAGGCGATTAACACACGGCACCGCTCGACCGCGCGGTCGGGCGTTGCCGTGTGCTAATCGCCTAATAAAAAAAAACGCATCGATTTGAGACCTCCTTTGTCTATAGGTTAAGAAGATATTGGAACTACAATAAAATAGCCAGAAACAAACGAAATTACTAATAGTGAAAACCTTTTTTATCAGTGTTCGAAATACGAAAAAACTGTTTGGAAAAACATCATTGCCTATATCCATAGATTAAAATAAAACATCAAGATACACACACAGATTAAAATAAATTGTAAAAAGCAAATCATAATAACTACGTACTGTTTCATAAGGTTGGTCCTGGGGCAGGTGTTGCTAATTTTGTTGTTGTGGAATATCTCCCGAATAGCCTCTTTCCATGCCTTTGACAAACAAAGCGAATGAACGAGTGAGCATGCAGAACCTCGTGCAGATCAACTTGTGGACTTTCCATGGGGCTTCTTAAATATTAATTTAAAAAAACTCGTTTACGAGTCATGATAGCTTTAACAGTATGTCTGAACACTATTAATGATAGTCTGGGAAGAAACTCGGCATTTGAAGGAGTTTTTAAAAGCTCAAGGGCATTATGGATTATTTTATTTTTATTTTACTTTACATTTATACGGCAATGTTTGACTGGAAAAAAAAACCGGTATTTGAAGAAAGTCATTTACGGTTTTGTCTGCCTAGACACTGGGCTCAGTGACTAAATAATAAGTACTAATACATAGAGATATTTCTCGACAGCATGTGAAGCTAAGTCAGAGGCCCATGGGCAGCATTAAAACTCTGACACCAGGTTAGTCACTAACTACACGAAAAGGAGAATACTAAAACATTGGCTTAAAACTATCGCATTGTTAATAGGTAGTGAACAGTTAGATTAGTCCCGAAAACAATCAGTCTTTTAACTTGATTTCAAAAGTAGGTATTTCAAATACATTCATTTATGGATATTTTTTGTGTGTGAATCTTGCAGCTTACTAATTATCTCATGAATCATTTATCTAAAAGAAATGGACAAAAAATACGAATTAAATCCAACAATTAATATCAACGATGGTCTATAAAAACTTTGTAAAACGTCTCCATCACTTTAAGTGACGGTTTATAAGATTTCTATGAAAGCACTTTTAATAATTTTCTCTTAATTGAAAGAGAATTCATTAACTTAAGAATTTATTAGACTAATCCACACCGTAAATACAAAACTTTGGCAATCCAGTAATGAAGATTGAAGACAATAAGTTTTCAATTCGTTCAAAAATATGATAAACTCGACAGACAGTAAAATATAAGAAAGTACGATACCTACAACGTAAGAGTTTAGTCAAAATATTATTGTTCAATGATTTATCGAATTGTTTTGTACGTTTTAGAAGTAACCTTGGAAAGTTCACAAGTCGTTCACATCGACACGAAAATAATAGTCACAACATAATAAATATGAAGCCTCAAAGCAAGGCAACTATTTATAAATCCGTGCATTCTACTGGATTTTTTGGCCAGCCCGTAAATGATGGCATACATTTCAGCTTAAAGCGCAACTGTCTGGGATGTAAGCTTCATGACAGCGCTTTGTAACTTTCATTAATTGCACTGCAACACAGTTAATATCCCAACAAGCGTCCAACTTGCTTCAAAGCCTCTGTTACTGCGTCATTTCCACTGCCTCGGAAATAGCAATTACTACTTCTAACATTTTAAGATGTACTGTCTTGACTTTTTATTCATTTGAGCGGGCGAGTTCCTCTCTTAACTTTTACTCCATCTGGCTGAATCCGAAGCAGTGAAAATAAAGTCTTATGTCTAAATTAAAATATTCACCAACACTGATACCACAACATTAAACATTATTATTAAAACGCCGTGAATCCAAGTCTATTGAAGCCATGCCTCGTAAGCTTTGCTATGAACTTACTGCTTCTTTAGACAAGTCATGGGACAGACGTTGTTCGCTTTGACATTGTGGGTGATCCTCCTGAGTCCTTGCAACCATACCTTTTTGGAAATACATCGATTAATTTTTAAAACTATAAAAAAAAATATTGTGACATTTGAAGTCAGCCTCGTGGAAAGCAGCGCTGATTCCTCGAAGTGATTGATGTGCACTTTCAGTGAGGCAATAGTGCTATAGTGAGGCAAATGTAGGCCAGTGTTGATGATTTTTTAGAAGGCCTATTTTTGCGGTACTTTGTTTCAATCCTTGATGCCAAAAAATTAAAACTGTAAACGTGTGTATAGCTTGTAAAGAAATTCTGATAATGACCGTGAAGAGTCACTTAATATCCAGTTCAATGTAGATAAAACTAGTACAATCCGGTTCAAACTGACCTTGGCAGTAGCAGCGTCAGGACACACTACATGTTGATAGTTGATGTTGATGTAGTCTGTGCCACTGCAGATTGTCAGGGACTTTTCTTCTAAATTCTCGCCATGTTTGTTCACCAGGTTCATGCTAAGTTTGGAATCCTGTGAGAAAATAATAAACCATTAACTTAAAAAACTAAAGGCACCTCTGATGCTGCAGAAGAACAATAAATCATTAATGAAGCTGGTTGTTGAAAGGCGACCACTTGGTCCACCAATCGCAGTCTTATATACTGACAAATTTATCGACAAAAGTTTGAAATCTCTTCTACAAAACCCTCCAGCTTCTGCATCCAGTCTACCTCAGACACATTATCAAGGTTGGCGGTTTATCTAGTCCACCTTAAGAAGCTTGAATAAATTCTATGAATGATTATCCATAATAGCACATCTTTTTTCTTATTTGTGTCCGGTTGATGGCAATAGGCTATTGCAAAATGACTCTTATAATAATTGGCGCAATGTGTGTTACAGACGCCAGCACATCAAGTTACCCAATCTGTCAAATTTCTTTGATAGATTTTCAACTCTAGCACAAAAGTATAATGTTCATGTTTAATTATATTATTAAGAATATTTGACAGTTTGGGACAGCTTGATGTCTGTACAACTCTGCCCACCTCTTCAGTAAAACCATGCGTGATGTTATGTGGGCTTCCAGTAGTGTAATTTCCATTCTAGCATCAATCAAATACCCACTTTTTCCTTTTACTTTTTCTAGACCAAAGTTAAACCATCTCTCAGGTACTTCCTTTAGGGTTGCAAATTAATCGCTTCCCGAAAACCCTCTCCCCAGGGGATCATTCTGTTATTTGGGTTCCATTTCCGCCTCATTACGTTTGCTGAAACGCCTTCGGTCAACTAAAACATAGCCTTGTGCCCTGCGTAATGACGTCAGTTGTTAAGGCCTCCGCAGACAGCCGTGAAGCTTCTCTTCTGGAATAATATCTATGAAAACTTCATGGAAAGTGTTCTACCGGAATCGCGTAGCGCTTGTCTGCGGGAGCCTTTATGCAGACGTTTCACTAATATTTACCTACATTTTTTGTAAACGTGGACCTACAGTGTTTTCAGGCGTTTTAGGCTCAGGTTCCATGTTGTTTTTTGGGGGATAAAATGTACTGTGTGTTTGAACGGATGTAATTGTTTTATTCCTCTATGTTCTGATAGAATAAATGTTTGGGAGGACCGTTTCTATCATCCATAAGCTCAATATTCAACTCTAGGCAGTATAACATTTCCTACATGGATGACCTAAAACTGCGACCAACATCATTCGTGTCACTGCTTTATTGGATTGTCCTCGCGTCAAGTTAGATTTGTTCCTAATCACCTCTGCGTGAATTCAAGTTAACATATTTTCACTTTGTATGCCAGTATCTATGGCACACATGTGAGCCTTTATTTAAAAGCTTTACAGAATTTCTGTTCCAACCTATATTAATCTACACCCCAATCTTTCGGAGAAACAAATCATGATTTTATGGTGTTACTGTTCCAATTCTGTTGCTAAACTTATCTGGTAGAAAGTGCGTAGAAACAGCCCTAAAACCTGATCAAAATTCAGCTCATCTTGGCACAGCCAGTCTTCAACATAATCTACCACTTAAAGTAATTATAACATTAATAACGTTACCTTAGGCACTCCGCCAGATCTGACGTCACTGACTTGACACAGCTCGACGACGTCACCGTCCTGAAGCAACGAACACAGATTATGTTAATTGAGTAATTACTGAAATACGGTGGGTTTCAAAAACTTAGTTATAATAAGATTTCAGAAGGCCAATTCCCTTAATTAAAAACGGTCAAAATCTGGACGCAATCGCAGCGACAATGAATTTAAATTTGTCGAAATTATAGAGAAGACAGAAGTATTTTTGACAGATCGAAACTGAGCTAATCCGTTTCGATCTGTCAAACATGCTTTTCTCCATCGAAACTTCTCTCTTCTCTTCAACTCCCATATTTTTAGAAACTTTTATATTGTAATAATATGAATGAAAATTATTGGAGTTGTACGGTCGCCAGCACATCAAGTTATACCATACTGTAAAATTTCTCCAAATGATTTTTAACCTCAAAACATTGATAGTTAAGTTCAAAATCGATTGAAAAAATTAGGCAGTTTGTGGTAACTTCATGTACTGGCGACTGTACATCGAATGACAAGTCTGGAATATAGACAAACAAAAAAGAAATGAATAGACAAAAATGCATATCATAGGAAAACCTTTTTTTTCTACAACCTTACAAAGGCTTCCATGATCTATCGTATTTTGATGAATATGTCAGTAATATGACATTTACTTTGGATAAAGAGGGCGATAAAGTCTGTAGGTACGATCAAATAAAATGTATAAATGCTAAGCTTTCTTCAAATTATTCAAACGAGGCGTACTGAGTCTTTGTGTTAAAATTCAGAAGCTCCGTTCGCAAACTCGCTCCATAAATTCATGCGCCGTATTTGTACAAGCGTGAGCCCCACTATTATTTAAATCGTACATAATTTAAATTGAATTCCTTCGTTAAATAAGGATCATATAAGATCGTTCTGATGATGAAGAGGTTCTGGGAACTCCAATTTGTTCGGTACCTAAGCTTATTATAACGGCAATTTGCCTTCAGCCGCCAGGATCGTTGGCTGTGGAACTAATTGCCTCATAGTTAGAGGTCTACGTTCTATATTAAATAGTTTTAGTTACACCTGAGTTATTATTTTTGAAATTCAGAGCTTCGTTCACATGTTTTCGGTCTTAGAATTTAGTGCCTAAACGGAAAAATATACAAGTTATTTTTTTTAAATATTTAAAGCAATAACACGCGGTAGTTGCTTTTTAAAATCGTGAAGTATACGGTAAATCTCCTCAGCCTTTTCTTAACTATTTTGGGGTCGGCTTCCAGTCTGACCGGACGCAGCTGAATACCAGTACTTTACATTGAGCGACTGCCTATCTAACCTCCACAACCCAGTTAGTAACTGGGTAATACGTTACCCCTTGGTAAGACTGGCTGTCAGACTTTCGGGCTTCGACTGTCAAAGACCCACGAATGACAGCCGGGAGGAGTCTCGATATGTAAAGATAGTCACCCATCCACGTTCAAACCCCTGCTAGCGTAGCTTAACCTGCTGTTATTACTTAGCCACAGGTATGCACGATATTAGATTAAAATATGACTGATTATTGATTTCAATTTCAGTTTAGTATCGGAGAGTCAGAAATGGGTGTGTAATGTTTGCTATAATAACTGATAGTCTAATTTCATTTGAAATAACTTACATATGATATAATTTTCATATGCTATAAAAACATTTAACCTAATTTCATATGATCTAATGTTATATTTGATATAATTTTAATTTACTCTAATTTCATTTAGTATATCGTTCATTTTATATAATTTTCAATATGTATAATATTCATTTTATATAACGTTCATTTGACCTAATGTTCTTTTGACCTAATTTTCATGTAAAAAAAAAAGGTAGGTGTTATAAATTTTCCTATGTAACAAATTACAGAGACAATGATGTCACTAGTTCCCACATAAAGTAGGACAATGCTAATTCTTCATGTTTTCTAGAAACATTACATCGTAGCCACGCAACTGGAACAACGCAACTTGTTCAATCGAATGGAAATAATAGAGATGTCGATAGCTTGATTTATAATAGTAGGTATTAATGTATCCTTGTTTTAATTACAGTATTTTTACAATTACAAAGACGAAGTAAGTACTGCAATTGGGTATTTGAAAGGGTAGTCAATAAAGTGACATTTTATGAACTGTCAGAACGCGGAATTTGTACGTGATTTGTATGAAATATAAGAATGTGAAGTCACAAATTTTAGCATCAAATGTAATACTTATTGGCATTAAATGCATTTTAACAGTGATATTTAATTTCTGTACGGTGATGGAAGTTTTTATGTGATTTTATTTTTAACCTATTCAAATAGTCAATTTGTAAAACCGAACTATTGTTTATTAGTATTAATAATTAAAAACAAAACATAGTAGTTATGGAACTCATGTAAAAGCAGAAAGTAAGTCCGGTCGCGGAGCAGGAAGAAATTCGTACAATGACCTCTTTACCTACTGACAGTGGTCACAAACATTTTTATATAAAGTGCAGTTTATAATATTTGAAGGAGAAAAAAAAAATACTAGCTTATTAAATAAATTATTTCTTTATTATTAATTTTAATAACAAAAGAGAAATAAAAAAAATTAAAAAAATCGGAATCATATTTCTCTGTATCGGAGTTACTGCTTTCCGACGACGACGTCTCGCCTGTCACATTTATTACAAAAGAATCAATAGTTTTGTCTATATTATCATCTAGTCTACATAATTTCAATTCCTCTTTTTTTACGTGACTGACTGACTGACAAAAACAAACCTTACAGTAGTAGGTAAAAGGTTTACGATCCCTGAGTGCCGCGGTCATTGGATCTGTGCGAGCGAGACGCATCATATTTACGCGAGAGTGACAGAGACAAATAACAGGTTAATGTACGAATTTCTTTCTGCTTCGCGACCGGACTTTACTGATTTTCGTTTTGGAGTTTTTAATACAACTTGACTTAACAGTTTGGACTATTTGAGTTTAATATCAAGAAAACTAGGTAGGCAAGGTCGCCAGCGCATCATGTTATACCAAACTGTCAAATTTCCCAAATGATTTTTTAACTTAAAACGTTGTTTGTTAAGTTCAAAATCGATTGATAAAATTTGTCAGTTTGTGGTAACTTGACACGGCTGGCGACTGTACATCTAAAGTAACCGTCATGAGAAGCTATAAATTTTGTAAACAAGTGTTCAGGAGTTCACAACATTTGGACCAACAAAAAAAATGAATTTGTTTAAGATTTAATAAATTATTGAGTAACAAATATTAATTAACATATATTATTTAAGAATAATTATTCGTCAGATTCAGATGTTTCCATTTCTGTGTGAAACAAACTCGTACGCATTCGAAACTCGAATGACGCGTTTATTTCAAAATGGCGTCCCGATAGTTTACAATCCCTGCGACGGACGCGTTCCGGTACCAAGAAACACAAACGATAGCGCTTTGCGTCGTTAAAATATGATCCGACTAAATTAAATAGGTTGTTACTTTCATATAACCCGTTTATATTTCATGTCGATTGAATATGGTCAATTTATTATTATCTCGCAGTATAAAATGTTTACTTAGTAAAAGATGTTTGTTTACATAATTTATAGCTTCTCGTGGCGCGTACTTTATTCGGATCCTTCAAAGAGGAATATATTTATTCAGCACAGACTAAAAATCATAGATTGATAATAGATTTCAGAAGCGGAAGTCAGTTACAATTTAAAATTGTAAATTCACATCACTAAATCATCCAATTCATAATTGTAAATTCTCATTAAACGATCACATCACTAAATCATCCAATTCAGACTGACAAACAACAAACCTTCATCCTCCACAAATCTTCCTTTTCCTGCATACGACGCAGAATCTCCCCCTAAGCATTAAAATCTTAATAACTACCCGTCAGTGCCTCAGAGCTGACCTTTTCACGAGCAAGTCTTGAGCACTCGTGCGACAAAGGAAGCATTTCTCGATGGGAAATGAACTTTCTAACAACGTCCTATTGGCTATACTAAGTAACTGAGCGATACAGCTAGTAAAAGGAGAGAGGGCGTATGGGTAATTAATATTTAGATTTTCGATTCATTATTTTTATTGAATAAAACTTCGACTCATTTATCAGACATTCGATTTTCAAAAATGAATAAGTTGACAAATGTGGCAGAATGACTGGGTGAGAACAGTTGGAAAGACTTGGACTAGATAGGCGAGGAATAGGGAGACATAAACATAATTTATTTGATTATAGTGTAGGTATACAGATAAGATGTGACAGGGCTTTTTTTTTTTTTTTTTAAGGCTGGGAAATCATCCAATGACTGCTCCCGCTCTGGGTGGAGCGGAAGGGAGTGTCAGACTGTTACTGACTAAAACCCATCCATGTTCCTTCCGTAGCCCTTTATGTTCCGGGGTAGCGGTAACCCTTTCGGACAATCCCGCTTACCCGGCAGGCTTGGCCCTGAGGGGCCCCTTCATATGCTGACATCTCTTTGAAGCGCGCGTGGAACATATACGCGCCGTACGGCACGGGTCTGGTTCTGATCGGACGGTGAGTATGTGACCGGGCTGGATTGGTCTTTGGCCAAAGAATTGGCTTTGCCATTCAACATGACAATCCTGTCAGACTTCTGGGCACGTTTTCGGATGACAGCGAGTACATCGACGCCTAAGTGTCCTTTTTGTTTTTGTATTTATTTGTATATAGTTAGACAATCATTTAATTTAAGTATGTATAAGTTGTTATTATTAAGAAAGATATGATGTTATATTTTTAAATAGTCTCGAGACATTTCATCTAAAGGCATGCAATTTTAATAAAGAATATATTTATTGTTTTAAATATACAACTGAACAATTTTTTACAATTTGATATTTAGTAAAACAGTAAGTAAAAGAATCTACTATTTAAAAAAAAAACTAACAAAGAAGGAATGGAAATACGGTCTCGTACGCTCGTTCATTAACACATAAACCTATATAAGTACGTAGGTATAAACACAAATATCAAGGAAAACAATAACTTGAACATTCACCCGTGATAACAAATTACCTACATACTGCAACATTTATTTAAAAGACTAGTCATTTATAAACCCTACTATTGTATAATTAATAACATTTCTCCAATAGCTGTATTCTTGGCTGTAGAATTGGAAGGAGTTGGAGATGCCTTTGCCTAAGGCTATAGACTCAGAACTGAAGGTGTGACACACCTTTATTCTGAGTCTCTCAGATAAAGATTCATTTGTTTCAATAACGTTATATACAAAGTGGAGAGACTACAATACGATCATAAATTAAACTGCGTATATCTAATGCTGTCCCCAGCCTGCATACGAAAATTCAATTAAATATATCCAATAGTTTAGTCACTATAGCTAGTCAAAGATTGAATACAGGGTTGATAGGTACTTGGAAATAATAACTCGTCACAAAGAATTGAATAACTGACTTTTACAGACTGATTTAATTTCTAAAATACACTACTTTATATACAATAACAAGTTTTACCGTCCAATCATTTTTGACCAATAGCGACGCGCCGAAGGGCGGCAAGCGCGCGGGGCGCGGGGCGCTGTTTTGCACACGACACTATTTTTGCCGCGAAGCCGCGAAAGCATAAATAGGAGTCGCGCGTCGAGCGCGGTCCTTTTCCCATTCGCTGCCCGACGCTCGCCCCGGACGGACGTGCCGCGCGCTACCTGCTCTCCGCTACCTGCTCGCCGCACCCTGTCTCGCCGCTAGTGTGTTCCGGTCGACGTTCCTGTCGAAGCCAGTTTCGTAGTCATCGACTACAAGTGTTTCCTGTATACTACTGCCTTTTTCAAGGAGGTAGTTACAGTCGCTATTTCTTAACAGAAATTGTGCCAAAACGTTATCGTCGGTCTTGGCCCCCTCTGGGTAAAACCACAGTTTCGTGGTCCTCGGTTGAAACCTCACGGTGTCAACGAAGCCGAGTGGGGTGTTGACCCAATCACACCCGCCGATCCCCTTCAGGGTGAGGCAGTCAATTGGAGCCGAGAGCTAGAAGTTTGACCTTGGGGGATCTCCTAGTCAACTCTAGTTTCTGACTTCGTCCACAGCAACACACCTAGTGTCGGTTGGGAGTGTCTACCCCTTCGCACTAGACCCGGTCAGGGCCCGTTCGCACAATAAGATTGGCGAACGGTTTACAAGCTTAGGGCTCACCATAGGTACACACCTCCCTGTCTGCACCCGACAGGGAGGCTACACATCCCCGGGCCTATCCACCCGGGGAATTAGGATATAGGGCCGATAGGTTGCGAATGCCATGTGTTTTCGCATCTAGGTTTTAATTTTTCCCTACCGACAATGTCGGACTACGACCCGAGATGGGTCACGTACTTCTTAACGGAATTGCTCCCGGACCCGAACTTTGTGGCCCAGCATTCCGGCCGTGCTTTGCGCGGCAGTCCCACCGCGCCATCGTCGTCAGTCGCTGACTTCAGCGACGTGCTCGACAGCCCGCTCTCGCCCCCGCCGGCCGATCAAGGCCTTATTCAAGCGGCTTGCTCAAAGCCGCTTGCCGGAATTCCGGCTCTATTGTCGTTACCGACAATTGAGCCCGCTTCCGCGAACCCAATTAGCGAGAGACCCATTGTCTCGGCCGCGTCTATTGTTCCGTCCGCAGCTGCATCGGGCCCCATTGTCCCGGTATTAACAAAGGCTGCCCCCACCACACCCGCCCAAGCTCTACCCGAGAGCATGGATACCTCCGCTCCGATCTCGGACGACGATGGCCCCCTCTCTGCCTCTTCCTCCTCCTCGGAAGACGACTACGAGGTCGTCGGAAAAGGAGGGAAGAGGAAGAAAGGGGCTTCGTCCCAGGCCAGCAAGGCCAAAAAGGCCGTAGCGGCCTCTTCCTCCCCCACCCCTGCCCCTTCTCAGGCTCCCCGCCCCTGCGGTAGTAAGGCGAAACCCGCTTCCGCTTCTGGAAAGAAGCAAAAGCCCCCGCCTCCGGTCTTTATTCAAGACAAGGCCAAATGGACCGAAGTGTCCAAGATGTGCGTGGATCGAAAGATCCAGTACACCAGCGCCACTTCAACTCAACAGGGCATCAAGGTGTCCGTTCCCTCGTCCGCGGACTATAGGGAGCTCACCGCTATGCTGCGTACTAGGAACTACTCGTTCCATACCTACGCCCTCCCTGAAGAGACACCGACTCGCGTAGTCATCCGCCGAGTCCCGAAGGAGATCCCTTCGGCCGATATCAAAGATGACCTCTCTGCCCAAGGCATCTCCGTCTCAGCGGTGCACCGCCTTCACAAGGCGCGTCGCGGGCACGCTTACGACATGGTCCTCGTGGTGTGTGACCCTGTAGAAGGGCACCACCCGATCTTCAAGATCAAGTCGGTCTGCTCACTATCGGGGATCTCTATTGAGAAACCCCGCCGCTCCAATATAATTGGCCAGTGCCATCGCTGCCAATTATATGGCCACGCGCAGTCCAACTGCTACGCCACCCCCAGGTGCGTCAAGTGTCTGGGTGACCATGGCACAGCGGACTGTCCCCGCCCCAAGGATCGGGCTTTATGCACCGAACCCCCGAGCTGCGTACTGTGTGGCCAATCTGGCCACCCAGCCAACTACCGTGGCTGCCCGAAAGCCCCCAAGGCTTCCTCCCCCAAACTGGCGAAGCGCGCTAGCGATCGCCAGAAGAGGGAAAGCCCCTCGGCTACAATCAAAGTGCCCTCAGCGCAGTTGCCAGTGCGACTCAGCCCCCAACGACCCATGCCCTGGGCCAACTTATTCCGCAGCGACACTCCAGTCACCGCGGCCCCCAACTCTCAGCCCCCTGCTACCAACCCCGCGCCCAAGGTTACCGTTAACCCTGGGCCAACCCCCTCCCCCGTGGCCCTTTTGGCAACTCCACCCGCCGCCCCCTCGAAGCCTGTCTCGGCAGCCCCGAAAAAGGTCCCTTCCCCTTCCCCAGCAGGTATCAAGCCCACCACGACGGAGATCCTCGTCCACACCCTCGCGGTTATGAACCAAGTGTTCGAAACCCCGGAGGCGATCGCGATGGCCGATCAGGTCTACGCCGCCAAGGGCGACCCTATCAAAATCCTCATGGCATACCACAGCTACCCCGGGGTACTGCACGCCATCTCCAACCTCACCTTTTAAATATCAATTATGGATATTACAAAAGGTGCTAGATGTACAAAGCCCCGGTCCCTCAAGTTAGGTTTCTTTAACGCTAACGGCGTTAAAAGTCAACGCGATGAGATCGCCGCCTTCCTCCGCGACCATCAGCTTGACGTCCTATTAGTTCAGGAGACCTTTCTGAAGCCCCATATACGCAACCCGAACATCGCCAACTATCGCATAGTTCGCAATGATCGGTCACGCTGTCACAAGGGCGGAACCCTCATCTATTTCAGAAGGACTCTCCATTGCATCGCTCTAGATCCCCCCCCTCTCCTCTCTCACTTGGAGATCTCTCTCTGTCGGCTCGCCATGACCGGTCATCAACCGATCACCATCATCTCTGGCTATTTCCCACCAGCCAACGGTAGCGAGGATCATATATCCATCGCCGCCGACCTCTCACTCCTCTTCGGCTTGAGCGACTCCGTCATCCTGGCGGGCGACCTCAATGCCAAACATCCCGCCTGGAACAGTAACCTCACCTCTACCAGAGGCAGATTACTGTTCAACTTAGGGGCCTCCCTTAACTTTGACGTCATCGCTCCGATGACTCCCACCCACTATCCCGGCGACCCTAACCAAACTCCCGACGTCCTCGACATAGCGCTCCTCAAGAATGTGAACCTCCGTTTGCAATCTTTAGAGGCGCTACACGAGCTTAACTCTGACCACCGTCCCGTCGTCATGCACCTCACCCCCTACACGGGGGGTCCGCTTGACCCTGACCACCCGCCCCGCACCCAGCTGGTGACCGACTGGAGGAAAGTAAGCGAAAAGCTTAAATCCGACACTCTGTCACCACACCTGGAATCCATCCCTGACCTCATCGTCTCTGTCGATGACACTACTGGCGCGATCGCCTCGTTTACAGAACACGTGCAATCCGTTTTGACGGATTGCTCACGGGAAGTCCCGGTGGTGGAAGACCACCGCTGGAAACTACCCGCTGACGTACGTGAGCTGATAACCGAGAAGAACGCAGCCATCCGTGCCTACGACTCCTTCCCCTGCGATGCGAACAAAGCCCACATGCGCAATTTACAGCGTGCTGTAAAGAAACGCATTGCGGAAGCTCGTTCGGACAACTGGGACAAGTTACTCGGTGAACTTGAGCCCAATCACCAAGCCTTCTGGAACCTTCAGAGGAAGCTTCGCGCTCCCGAAGAATCTTCCACCCCTCCACTCATCCGTCCCGACAAGAGCATCGCTTTCGATAGCTCTGAAAAAGCCGAGCTCCTAGCCGACAGTCTCGAGTCCCAATGCTCCCCCAGTTCCCTTCCGGTCGACCCAAAGCACCTCGCCAAAGTCGACGCCGAGGTCGAACGTAGAGCCTCTCTCCCGCCCGTCGAAGACCCTGATGATCCTCTGCCCCCCGTCACCCCTGACGAGGTGCAAGACATCATCAAGGGTCTTCAGGCTCGTAAAGCCCCCGGCTCAGATGGAATTACCAATAGGGTATTCAAACTCTTCCCCGCCCAACTGATCATGCTCATGACCGCCATCTTCAATGGCGCCATGAGTAATAACATGTTCCCACAAGCCTGGAAAGAGGCCTCTGTTATAGGTATCCCCAAACCCGGCAAACCCAAATCAGACCCCACCAGCTATCGCCCCATCAGTCTGCTCAACGTGCTCGGCAAAATCTACGAGAGGCTTATTTATAAGCGTCTCAAGGACTATGCTGAGGCGAAGAGCCTGATTCCGGACGAGCAGTTCGGGTTTCGTACCCAACACTCGTGCGTCCAGCAAGCGCACCGCATAGTCGAGCACATCAGTGCTTCCAGCGTGGCGCTATGACTGGCGCCCTGTTCTTCGACATAGCGAAGGCTTTCGACAAAGTCTGGCACAATGGCTTAATATATAAGCTATACCAGCTCGGCGTGCCCGACCGTCTCGTGCTCATCTTACGGGACTTTTTGTCGAACCGCACCTTCCGCTACCGCATCGAGGGTGCTCTCTCCTCCCCCCACCCGATTCGCGCCGGAGTCCCCCAAGGCTCCGTTCTCTCCCCCGTAATCTTTACCCTGTTCACTAGCGACATCCCTAAGAGTAAAAAGGCCCAATTGGCGTTATTCGCCGATGACACGGCCATTTACTACACGGGGACCAGTCCGCCAGCTATAGCTCAGACTCTCCAGACCTCGGCCAACGTCCTCGGCGCTTGGTTCCGGAAATGGAGAATCGAGGTCAACCCCGATAAAAGCCAGGCTGTTCTCTTTAGGAGAATTCGTAGGGCCCTCCCCAACCCTCCTAATCCGATCACCATGTACGGCAAGCCGATCCCTTGGGCGAAGCATGCCAAGTACCTGGGTGTCACTCTTGACCAACACCTCAGTTTCGCAGAGCACATAAAGCAGGTCCGTTCGCGGGCCGCTTTCGCTCTCGGTAGGCTCCAATTCATGCTTACAGAACGCAGCAAATTGTCACTCCGGTGCAAACTGCGTCTCTATAAGGCTGTAATCCGTCCCATTATGACATACGCTTGCGTCGTCTTCGCGCACGCCAAACCCAAGTATCTGCATCGAATGCAGACGCTTCAAAACCGGTTCCTCCGTAAGGTCTCAGGAGCTCCCTTTTACGTCCGTAACATGGACCTTCATGTAGATTTTAAACTCCCCACAGTTCAGCAGTTCATGAAACGCCTCTCGAAGCGTTTCTTTGACACCGCCATAAAGCACCGCAATCCCCTGATTGCGGCCGCCTCCCGATACACCCCGTCCCGCATCAGTAAGGTTCGCCGTCCACGGCATACCCTCGTTGCCCCCGACGATGCCACCACTCTCCTCCAGGAGAGCAGCCCGGCTACTAGCACTGTTAGATTAGCACACAGACACAAATTTCCGTCGTTCCGTCCTCGCCGTCGAGGCCCGTCGCGACGACCCTGTCCACTCTCATCCCCCCGACCCTTGCTCGAGCCAGCCCGCGTTGCCGCTGAGCCAGTAGTTTTAAAAACCCCCGATCCAGCTGTCCCCTGCTGTCCCCCCCCAGCGACGCCCTAAGCCGAGGTCCGAACCCCGCAGGGGGTGCCCTTAGCGTGTAGTCGCTTAGTTTTGTAAGTTAGGTTTAGTTTTATTAAGCCCTGGCTGGAGGCTACAATTCTTTTGTGGCAGCCACAGGCAAGCCCGGTTAAGCAGTAGACAACCCTTTGGTTGAACTGCGAGATGCCATTAACAAAAAAAAAAAAAAAAAAGAGCGCGGTCCTTTTCCCCCAGGTGCCGCCGTCGAGAGAAGGCTGCCTGCCGATCCGCGGGACGCGTGGGTCGTCAGCGTCATGTGTCCATCTGCGAGGTCCCGACGTGTGCAGTGAAGACGCGGAGGGTGTTGGTGCTTTCTGCTTGCTCTGCTTGCGCTTACAAACAGCTCCTTCCGAAGTAAACCGGCGAACGTGTGCGGCGCGGCGTTGTGATGACGCTCGTGCCGCATCGGTGTTTACATTTATATTTCTTTATCATGATGATTGCTTCACTCTCACTGTTTCTTGCGGGGTTGTCAAAACGTGGTAAGGTACTGGTTCGGTGGTATGAGGTAAAAGGTGGTTCAAGGTAACTGGTTCGGAGGTATGTATGGTGGTATAATAATATATGGTAACTGGTAATCATGTGACAGGTACTGCGTCACTACATCACTCCCCCCTAAGCGAAGCGTACGTTGTGTTTCACCGCGCGGCCGGATCGTGTCACATATGTATCGCGCGGTGCGCTGGGGGTCGATGACCGCGGCTCAACACTCGTAGTTGAGTCGGTTGAGCTCTTAGAGCGCGGTGCTTGTTGTTGCGCGCATGTTGTAGTGGTAAACTCTTCTTCGTTGAATAGGTGTGCTGGCTTAAGTCTGTCTATTGAGACAACTGCAGTTCGGAGTGGCATCTGTATGGTAAAATGTTTGCTTTCACGTTGAATCACTTTGAACGGGCCGTCGTAAGGAGGGGTCAATGGACTTCGCACGGTATCATTGCGCACAAAAACATGAGTACATGTCGCTAGGTCCTTGTATATAAACGTGCTCCTGTTGTTGACACGTGACTTGCTGCTTGGCGCGAGTGATGCCATTGTTTCGGTCAGCTGGCGGACGAATTCTGCGTCTTCAGTTTTCGGCTGTGTAGGCGCGAAAAAATCTGACGGTATTCTCAGTGTCGATCCGTAGGTCATCAGGGCCGGGCTGACTTGTGTGTCTTCACGAAGCGCTGTACGTAGCCCAAGCAGCACGGTCGGTAATTCCTCGCTCCAGTGTGCGCCGGCGCCTCTCGCCATGAGCGCGGCCTTCAACGTACGATGCCAGCGTTCTACTTGACCATTTGCTTGCGGGTGGTATGCAGTAGTTCGCATCCTGGTGACGCCAAACTTCTTCATCAGTGCGTTAAATATCGACGATTCGAACTGTCTTCCTTGATCCGTAGTTACTCGTAACGGACAGCCAAATCGCGATAACCATCCGTCGTAAATCGCCTTAGCAACAGTGTCGGCGGTGACGTCACGAATAGGTATTGCCTCCGGCCATTTAGTGCAGCGGTCGATCATTGTTACTAAGTATCTGTAGTCGTTAGACGGTGGCAGTGGTCCCACGATGTCAACGTGAACGTGTTCGAAGCGCGACGATTTTTGAAATTCCCCAAGTGGGCTGATAACGTGTCGGTGAACTTTCCCGCGCTGGCAACCGATGCATGATTTCGCCCACAAACCAAGTTCTCTGTTCATACTTGGCCAAAAAAACTTTGTTGACATTATTTTTCTTGTTGTTCGCACACCAGGGTGACTTAGTTCGTGTTGCGCTTTGAATGCTGATAAACGATAAGTCGCTGGTAGGTATGGACGAACGTTGCCAGTTGATGTTTCGCATATGATGGGTCGTTGACCTCCGGGCAAGGTGATAGGTGCGAACTTAAGATTCGGGTTAGACATGCAGCTCTTCAGTTCTTCATCATTTTGTTGATCTTGAGCAAGTTGGTTATAATCGATCGTAGTGTGTGAAAAGTCGATTTCTTCGATGCGTGATAAGGCGTCAGCTGCTTCGTTCTTATCACCGTGAATGTATTGAATCTTTGCACAGAACTGACTGATGTAGTGTAGCTGGCGTTCTCTTCGTGGTGTATCACTACTACTCGGGGTTCTTGTCAGCGCGTAAGTTAGTGGTTTGTGATCGGTGAATATTGTTAGGTCACTGCCCTCTATCAGTCGTCGTAGGTGTTGCACTGCGGTGTACATGGCTAGTAATTCGCGATCGTACACGCTGTAACGTCGCTGCGTCTCACTCATAGTTTTCGAGTAGAATGCCAGTGGTCTCCACACGTTGTCCACTTTTTGTTGTAGAACGGCGCCGATGCTAGTATTCGATGCGTCGGTAAATAAACATAGCGGCGCGTTAGGTATCGGGTGAGTCAGTGTCGTTGCCTCGAGTCAAACTCGCACTTGTCGATGTTAAGACTGACGCCGTAGGTATTTAGGCGTTCGAGTACTAGTTCTAAGTGGCGGCGGTGTTCTTCCTTATTTCTGGAGTGGACGAGCAGATCGTCGACGAAACAGAATACGTTTTCATCTAATCCTCGTAGAACTTCGTGCATGAAACGTTGAAACGTTTGACCAGCGTTTCTTAAACCAAACGTCATGCAGGTGAATTCGAAGAGTCCGAACGGTGTTATTATTGCTGTTTTTTGAGCGTCTTGTTTTGCGATAGGTATCCAGAAATATGCCATTTTTAAGTCGAGTTTTGAGAATATTTTCTCGCCACTGAGTTGGTATGTGAAATCTTGAATTCGTGGAATGGGGTATCGGTCGGGAACGGTGACGGCGTTGAGTCTTCTGTAATCGCCACATACTCGAAGTGAGCCGTCTTTCTTTTTAACAATGTGAAGCGGACTCGCCCACGGACTGTTTGACGGCTTGCATATTCCCATCTCGATCATGCGCTCGAATTCGAGTTTTGCCGCCTTATATTTGTCGGGCGGTAGAGGGCGCGGCCGTGAGTAGATCGGCGGCCCAGTTGTTTCGATGTGATGTGTGACGTCATGCTTGGCTGGAGTTTTGAGTGACATTGGTCGAAGTACGTCTGGATATTTCTTCAGCAGGTCGTGATGAGTGTGGTCGCGATTGATAATGTAGATTGATTCTTCTTTGCTGTTTATTTTTACGGCGTTTACACTGAGCTCAGTTACACGGTCGATGAGTTTTCTTTGGTGCAAGTCGACTAACAGTTTATGATGTACTAGGAAGTCGGCACCCAGTAACGAAGTCTTCACGTTGGCGACGACGAAAGTCCACTTAAAACTTCTTCGTAAGCCTAGGTTGAGCTCGAGTGTGCGCTCTCCGTAGGTACGAATCTCTGTTCCGTTTGCCGCGAAAAGTTTGTAGCCTGCATTTTCCACCGGCTTCGAATATTTTTGGTTTCGAGCGGCTAATACCGATATGTCGGCTCCCGTGTCGACAAGAAATTTCTCTCTATTGTTGATGTCGATCACACATAGGCGGCGGCTTGTTTGGTTTACATCGACGCCCGCCACTATCGATGTACGTTCTAGTTTTCCCGCTTCGCTGCGAAGGAACACGGTGATTCGCATTTCCGTGCCCCGTTGCCGAATCGGTAGTGATAGCGGCACAGCCAGTCGGAATCGCCGGGCTTGCGGGCGTTATCAGTACGCGGTCTTGAATACGAGCGTGAGCGGCTACGATGCGCGGAGTTTTGGCGGGAACGGCGATACGACGAATGTTGATGGTTGCGGAGTTCGGCGACTTCGAGTGACAACTTCTCTATTTGTTTCGTAAGCATGTTGATTTGCAGGCTAGTAATTGCATTTAAGTGTACCTCTGAATTGACTGCTGGACTTGTTATCGAAGGGTTTGCTGTGGAGACTGCGGCGACTGTAACGGGTTCGAAATGTTCCATCATTTTGTCTGCCATTGCAGCTAGCACTTCGAGCGATGATTCGGTGTTGACGGAGATCACGGCGCGAACTTGAGCGGGCAGCTGGTTGAGCCACATAACTTTCAGCGCTTCATCCGAAAGTAGCTTGCCACTGAGGTCTCGCATTTTACGCAGCAGCTGGCTCGGCTTGTGATCGCCGAGTTCGAGGCCGCTGAGTAGCTTCTGTAACTGCCGGTGATCTGACTCTTGGTACGTTGAGATGAGTCTGTCTTTGAGCGTGCTGTACTTGCCGGTGGTCGGAGGATGTAGGATGATGTCTCCGATTTGCTCCAGGTCGCTGTTGCCGAGTAGTGGGACGACGAGGTTGAATTTCTGCTCCTCACTTATCTTACTGGCAGCAACAGCGGCTTCAAATTGCGCGAACCACAGGCGTGGGTTTTGGCGCCAAAATGGTGGCAGTCGGGCCGGAAGTGAGATGGTCGCCACGTCGCTTTTCATTGTTGTGGTGCCCTGAGCGTCGCTGAACTCCTCGTTCCTCATGATGGTTCTTCGAATCTGCTGGGATCCTGGAGTTCGGTGTTGCAGGAACTCTGGCTTCGGCTTCAGTTCGTGTTCGGTTTTGCGGGGTCACCAATTTAGTGGTTGGGCACGCACAGGGTTGATAGGTACTTGGAAATAATAACTCGTCACAAAGAATTGAATAACTGACTTTTACAGACTGATTTAATTTCTAAAATACACTACTTTATATACAATAACAAGTTTTACCGTCCAATCATTTTTGACCAATAGCGACGCGCCGAAGGGCGGCAAGCGCGCGGGGCGCGGGGCGCTGTTTTGCACACGACACTATTTTTGCCGCGAAGCCGCGAAAGCATAAATAGGAGTCGCGCGTCGAGCGCGGTCCTTTTCCCCCAGGTGCCGCCGTCGAGAGAAGGCTGCCTGCCGATCCGCGGGACGCGTGGGTCGTCAGCGTCATGTGTCCATCTGCGAGGTCCCGACGTGTGCAGTGAAGACGCGGAGGGTGTTGGTGCTTTCTGCTTGCTCTGCTTGCGCTTACAAACAGCTCCTTCCGAAGTAAACCGGCGAACGTGTGCGGCGCGGCGTTGTGATGACGCTCGTGCCGCATCGTTGTTTACATTTATATTTCTTTATCATGATGATTGCTTCACTCTCACTGTTTCTTGCGGGGTTGTCAAAACGTGGTAAGGTACTGGTTCGGTGGTATGAGGTAAAAGGTGGTTCAAGGTAACTGGTTCGGAGGTATGTATGGTGGTATAATAATATATGGTAACTGGTAATCATGTGACAGGTACTGCGTCACTACAAACTCATAGTCGGCCCGTCACTATTATTTAGTTAATTTGAAAAAATCCCCTTTTATATTTCGGCGTTAGTATTTATTTGATAGTTACAAAATGGTCCTATTCATTAGTATCGTCAGTGTTTTCATTTATGGTCGTATTGTTTTCTTCACATTGTATATGCATTGTTGGTTAAGAAATATCTAAATTAAACCATAGTAACTAGACTAAGGTAGGAGACATACAGAGAAGCTTCCAAAAGTTAGAGTGACACACGCCTAACTTTCTAATTGTCAATTTAGTATACCCATGTCTAGAAATCGGGTTTAAAACTTAAGACTTAACCGTGAAGTTCAGGCTTCATGAGGTTGTTTTATATTAGGCAGGCTGATATGAAGCTGGCTGACAAGACTGCGATAGTTTTATGTTCTGTGGTCTAGAGACGCCATTCTATCAGAGAAATGAAAATGCCGGAAAAGTAAAACAAGTATGGTTCTGACATAATGTACAGATTTTTCCCAGTTGAAAATGAACCTTATTAATTAGGAATAACGTTGAAAATCTATCAAAGAAACTTGACAATTTCGTACCTAGTACCTACTGAAAAGCTTACGTCATTGTGGTGAGTCCTTGTTGAAATACAAAACGTTTTGAATGCTATTGGTACGTGAATCCTAACAAATATTATAAATGCGCAAATAAGTTTGTTTGTTACCTTTTCACGACTGTACAAACACCGACATAGGGTACCTTTCGTCCCGAAAAAAGTACTGATCCCGAGAAAAAAAAACAATAACGTTCTTATGATAATAGATGGCGCTAGGAGTACGTTCCGTTCTGAGCCCATGATTGCAACTGGCAAACAAAAAGCAGTGTAAAACCAGAATTTATTGTCAAATTCTAAATGAACACGAGCGAAACCGCGGGCAAAACTAGTTGTACATAATTTTCCGACCTTAAACCCCAGTATCGTTGTTTGAAAGGAAACACAGCTTAATAGGAAATGGACTGCCTAAGTCGATCTCGCGTAGGTCGCAACCGACTCCCGCCAGATATTGCACGCGACACCATTAGCCACTTAGCTCTTAACTTGTTGGATGCAGTTCTATTACGAACTTTTTGATCCAAAAAGAGGGAGACTTTTAGCTGGGTCACACAAACTAAATTGGACCGAGTTACGAACAAGAATTGTGGTTTGAAAAGAATCTATATGTGGTTATCACCGCTATGTGTGATGCCCTTACAACAAACAAAATACTAACATATGAAGCTACACATACTAATCATAACATCGCGCCTTGTTTCCCTTAAGGGCTAGGCAGAGGTGTTTATAGTTGGGAAACCTACATTTCGCCAAGAGCATAAGGTCCTGGGTTCTATTCCCGGGTCGGGATTAGTGTTATTGGGTTATTCCATTAGAAATTACTCAGTAGAACTCCGGAGTCTGGATTTGGGCCTGGTTGATGGCAATTGGTTCGCTCCCATGTTATTACATGGGCCTTTATCGATTCCAAAAAGTCCACCCTGGATTGTCCCTAGACGTTATCTATACTATTACTATTTACTATAATAATATTATAAAGCTGAAGAGTTTGTTTGTTTGTTTGTTTGAACGCGCTAATCTCAGGAACTACTGGTTCGAATTGCAAGATTCTTTTTGTGTTGAATAGTCCATTTATCGAGGAAGGCTATAGGCTATATAACACCACGCTATGACCAATAGGAGCCAAGCAGCGGGGGTGAAACCGCGGGGAACAGCTAGTTAATAATAAAGTCGTAACTGGGTTCCTCCCACACGAACAGTTGATTTATTTCCAGTACCTACCTATAAAATTAATTGCTTATGTTTTCACGGATTCGGCCCTTTAACCCGTGGGGGTTGCAATAAGTGATTAATAGAAAAATAACTCGAAACGTATGGGTCATCCTTGAAAATGTTTCAATTGAAATTCACATTGATAACCTTATTTATTTATTTAATACGTTAAGCACAGAAATGTACAGAGGCGGACTTAATGCCAGAGGCAAACTTCGCTCTGAGTTAAACATTATTATAAAATATATTTTTTTTATTTAAAAAATTAAATTTTTAATTGTATTGTATGAAATAAAATAAATAAGAAATAATAATAATTTATAATATTATTTTTTTAATTCTTAATTCTATTAAAATTAATTTTTAATTTTGTTTATTTTAATTGTAAATGTATGGAATTATGGATCAATTAGTTATCCGAAATAAATGAATTTTATTTTATTTATTATTATTTCCTTGGTCGTGGGAACGGGTGTCGGTACCCCAAGTAGGTAATGGTTAGCCACTAGCCACCCTCATTAGCCTTTACCAACCCCAACTATCACAAGAATGGGTCATTCACCTGAGTCCGCAAATATTTCCGCATTTCAGGACTAGGAATTAAAATAAATTCTCTTGGCACACAAAATATAAGGTTTATTTCGCTTTTAGCAGCAGAAAAAGCACTGATAGGGAACATAGAACTCACCAATCCCTAAGCGAAAACTAGAGCAAAATTCGACATAGTTATGTTCTTCTTCTTTTCGTGTGGTTAGTGAATAACCTGACGTCAGAGTTTTATGCTGCCCATGGGCCTCTGACTTAGCTTCACATGCTGTTGAGAAATATCTCTCAGGCATGCCTGTTTCCTCACGATGTTTTCCTTCACCGATTTTAAGCAAGTGATAATTATACAATACGCACATAAATCTGTAAATTCAGAGGTTTTATGTTTATACTTGACAAATATCTGAGGCATATCAACATCAAAACACGGTTATGAGTCCGACAGACTTTTTTGTAAAATAGTTTTTAGACACCTTTTTTTTTTGAGCGTGGGAAATCATCTTATGACTTCTCTCGCTCTTAGTGGAGCGGAAGGGAGTGTCAGACTCTTAGTGACTAAAACCCATCCATGTTCCTTCCTTAGCCCTTTATGTTTCGGGGTAGCGGTAACCCTTTCGGACAATCCCGCTTTAGTTTTTTGACACCTTAATGAAAATGACAGGTTTAATGACGGCCATTATTATGACGTAATCACTCCCCTAGGAAACCAAAGCTGGAGTGATGTGAACGTCAGCACTAACATCTCTTTTACCTGGAATAAGTGGGTAGTTGATAACAAGCCGATAGCTCAGCATCCGTGTTCCATTTCAATACGTTATTGTACAATCTGATTAATTCTAGTAAATCGGACTTCGTGTTCTATTTTGGTTCCGTACTAGGAATTGTTTGTTATTGTGGAAGACCGGTAAATTGAGATGTTTAATGAGATATCGACTTATGACAATATTTTTGACCCGTAGGCAGTAGGCTCGCCCCTTATAACAGGGGACTCAAGTAAGTAAGTAAGTAAGTAAGTAAGTAAATTTTTATTTGTTTAAACATGGTGTACATTTGCATGCAGGATAGTAATGAGATACAGAAAAGTTCTAACATGTTCAGCCACGTATTGTGGCGTACAAATTGGTAGGAAGAGATGGTGCATAAACCGTGATAATATTCATCAAAATTACATTTCATTATTCATTAAAGATTAGGTATTCAAATTCAAAAAGTACATTTTTAGATACAATTAAATGTCAAAGTAGTCATTAAATAAATTGGTCAATTAGATATCAATTACTGTCATTAAAAATTTCAATTCCAAATTACAATTATTCCAAAAAATACAATAGATCAATAACATAATGTCAAAAAATACAACATTGTCATCTCAAACACGAGGAAAATTGTCCTCTTTCATAAACTCTGCTATACTGTAATATGCTCTTTCAGTTAGTAAACTCTTCAATTTACTTTTAAGAGCAGATGTATTTAATGTTTTCCATGATTTGGGCAATTTATTAAAAATGGTCGGAGCCATGCAAAAGATGCTCTTACGCATAAGAGTTGTTTTAGCGGCATGAACACATAGTTTGAAATTATCACGTCTATTCCTAGGGACAGCATCAGACAAACGCTGAAATAAATGAGAGTTGGATTTAATGAACATTACTGTTTCCAGGATGTATAATGAGGGCAATGTCAATATCTTACGTTCTATAAAATAAGATTTACAGCTGTCCGTTGTTTGCAGTCTAAACATCGATCTAATGCACCTTTTCTGTGCACGAAACGCTATTTGATTGTCCGTGCTATTCCCCCAGAAGATGACTCCATATCTAATAATTGATTCGGGTAATCCATAATAAGCAGTAATTAGCGCATCTGTGTTGAGAACCACAGCAAGCTGTTTCAGAGCGTGGGCTGCACTACTCAATTTTTTACTAAGTGCCTCTATTTGAGGTTTCCAATTCAATTTAGAATCTATTATTAGTCCCAGAAATTTTGTTGTGTCAGCTTCATTAATATTTATATTATTAAATTGAATATTAAGATTATTGATTGTTTGTGTACGTTGTCTAAAGTGCATTACGTTAGTCTTTTTTAAATTAATTATTAAATTATTATCATTTAATCAATTTATAATAGATATTAGTGAATTATTTATGTCATTTTCATATGTGTTTATGTCATTACAAGCTATTGTCAAAGTGCAATCGTCAGCAAAAAATGTCATCGGATGTTCAGTTATTTTAGGCAAGTCATTTATATACAAAGTGAACAACGGAGGCCCCAATACACTGCCTTGAGGTACTCCGTATATAACTTCGCGTTCTTCTGATCTAAAAGTTTCTTCACGTTTACTTTTTTTATTTATTTTACGAATTTCTGTAACTTGTTTACGGTTGTGAAGATACGATTTAATTAATTCTAAAACGTTGCCTCTAACACCATAGGCTTCAAGTTTCTCAGCCAGGGAATTATAATGGACGCAGTCAAAGGCCTGTGTCATGTCGCTGTCTGTCATCTTCGGAACTACTAGACGGATTTGAATGTTTTTTTTTATGTGAAGATATTAAGTCTGGGCAACATATTATAATAATAATAATAGACTATAATTTTTCTTGGAAACTTGAACATCTGATGCAGAACCGCAACAGACCAGCTAAACTATAAGAGATACAGAAATAGCAAAAATTGTTCCGCGTGATGAGCATTTTCTGCTGAGAGAAAAAATCTGAATATCTGGAACACCTGATGTGGAACTCCAAGAGCCCAGCTACACTATAACATATAATAAGAATGACGTCTTAGCAAAAGTTGTCCAATCTGATGAGCACTTTCTGTTGACTTATAAAAATCGAAGATCTGGAATACCTGTTGTAGAACTCCAAGAGCCCAGCTACACCATAACACATATAGGAATGACATCTAAGCAAAAGTTGTGCGGTCTGATGGTCATTTCCTATTGACAAAATCGAAGATCAGAAACATCTGATGTGGAAATCAAAGCTATCACTAATTTCACTGTATAATTATAAAATAACATAAGCTGGGAGTACTTCCACGCGGTGAAGGCGGTAACAGTTTAGGACTCATTTTCGATGACGATGGTATATCATTGAAATTTGACTCTACTGGCCAAAACTCCCATTTATTTTTTTATTTTATCGAATAAATATGCCTTCGGACTTATGTTATTTGAGTGTTTAATTTCCTTTTCTATTTATCTTCGTGACACAGTAGCCTATCCGATAACGCAGGGGAGCAGTCACTTAGATTTTAATTGATCAGGTATATTCACAATTAAACTATAACCATGCCTAGAAAGAGGTCAAATCTTTCCCAATGTTCCAAAAGAGATAAAAGATGAAAGATCATAAGATCCCAAGAATCTACCACAGAGCGTCATGAGAGACTTGATGCTGTTCGAGAACATCCGGCTGCAACTCGCTCCGTTTAAACCTCTTCGGATCGCGAAGCACGCCCGCATTCTCAGCGTATTTACGCATCTACATTCAGGTCTCTAAAGACCAGTGAAGAATATGATGCGGGACTGACCGCTGATCGATCGGCATGCATTGTCTCGCGAGTCGGAGACGTTCACGGAAAGAGAATTACGCTCGAGTTCCAAGCGTATATCCACATCGACTTCGAGGTCTCTAGAGACAAGTGCGGAACGTGATGCGCGACTGACCGCTGATCGTGAAAGTCATGCATTGTCTCGCGAATCGGATACGTTCATAGATAGAGAATTAGGCTTGAGTTCCAAGCGTATCTACGCATCGACTTCTAGGTCTAAACAAGTGGGGAACGTGATGCGCGACTGACCGCTGATCGTGATTCAGATCTTCGATTTTGACGACCCCGTTGTCGCTGGCATAAGCAACAGGATACGCGTACGAAGTCGCGGGCAGAAACTAGTTTGAAATAAATACTTTGAGTTTGAACAGGAGAAATGTGGGTGTACTAAAGATACACGTCTGTCTTAGAGTATTACAGGTGTAATGTTATTTATGTACAGAGGCCAGGACATCAAGTTACTCCAATCTGTCAAATTTCTTTGAAACATTTTTAACTTTATCAAAAAAGAATAAGGTTTATGTTCAATTGGGAATATTTGTCAATTTATAAAAGCTTGATTTTCTGGCTACATATATAATATTATTTTTCCAATTCCGTTTCCGGTTCCGAAAAACCAAATTAAAAATCTCAAATTCCGAATTCGATTCCGATAAAACCACAGATATAGATAGACATAGATAACGCAAGAGCAACTACTTCGCGTGCCTAGCTTACGTACAAAAATCATAAGTGGTCACTTTCGCGCTCAGTCTGCAGTCGGTATACAGCGCTAGTCGGACGTCAGTCAAAAATATAAAAAATGGTTAATTGTGCTGTTATAAATTGTAAAAACTGTACAAATGCGAGGAGAAAAAATAAAGTAAACGTTTCCTTCCATCGGTAAGTCATTTTGTGATTCATATTATGCGTAATTAATTTAAAAAACAATTATTTTCAATCTAATACCCTCAGTAATACCTGGTAATATAAGAAAAACAAAACATTCGTATTACATTGCGTCTTTTACATGGATCGGTTGACGAGACGTTTTGTTTTAACAAGTGATGAATATCGAAACAAGCGATTCTATCGTGTATTGCTTCGGTTTTGTAGTACAGGAACTTTTATCATTTTTCTGTAAATTTTAGCGATTAGTGCTGTTCATCATATGCAACACAAATCGATTCTCGAGAATCGATTTCGGAAACAGAGGAATGATTTTGTATGATATAATAAGTACTTATTACGTAGACCATTTTAATAAATAATCGTTACGTTTCGTGATTTTTTTAGTTTTCCACATGAACCCAATTTAAAACAAAAATGGATTGAGGCGACGGGAAACAAAGATTGGTTCCCAACAATTACAAGAAATAATTAGGGAAATATTAACAATTTTATAAAAAATAAATATTCCTAACTGCCTTATAAGGAGATCAGGAATTTTATTGTCCTCTCTCTCGTTTATCTCATTCCTCTGTCTATCTCATTGCTCTGTCTATCTCATTACTTTGTCTATTTCATTACTCTTTCATAAAATCGATTCGTAAATCGATTTGAACAATTCTTACTAAGTCTTTCAGCGTACTGCTGGCTGGGTGCAAGGCGGGGGTGGAGCGAGGGGGACGCCGTACGCGGCGGCGTCTTTGAATCGATTTGATTTTCCCATCACTAAATAGTGCTTGTGACGTCATAATAGGTAGTCAAAAAATGGCACGCTTGGTTTTCATACAGATCGTGATACTTGCGTTTTCTATGTCTATCTATATCTGTGGATAAAACCATCTGCGTAACATCCCTATAAAAAATTGTAGTAAGTATACATATACCAGCTTACAACCAGTTCACCACAACTATTCTATGTCAACCCTTAGCTAGTTGAAGAAACCCCAGTTCATTCCATACACACTAAATCATACGAGCACAACCTTCCTCACGTTTTAGTCCAACTAGGGTTGAAATGGAAATATGACTTATGCATCCGTATGAAATATTTAACTCTACTCCGGTCAGGTGTGAATAGGGTTGTCCCTCTCATATAAAAGTAGTAAAAAAAGAAGCCACCTAAATACTATAGGTACTGTAGGAATCCGGGAGGATCCTCAAACTTGAGCACTAATTCTTTCTAAAATGCATCGGTCGCCAGCGCATCAAGTTATACCAAACTGTCAAATTTCTCCAAATGATTTTAACCCTTAAACGTTGACAATTAAGTTGAAAATCGATTGAGAAAATTTGACAGTTTGTGGTTACTAATTGATGTGCTGGACTGTATATATTTACCTACTGTTTAAAGTTTGTTTAAAATTTAAGATTGCGTATGTACAGTCGCCAGCTTTTCAATTTCAACTTAGATTTTCCACTTAATGATCAACGCTTTAAGGTTTAAAATCGTTTTTAGAAATACAGTTTTGGTATAACATGATGCGCTAGCGACCGTACAGAAAATAACTATTCTAAACACAACATCCTATCCTAATGTTCGGGTTTTATGGACCGAAAAAGAGCCCAACGGTATCAACAGGATTTCCCTTGACACCTTTTTGTTACGGAACCCTGAAATTCATATTCCAAGGATAAGGCTCTTAGGGACCCCATCGTATTTATAAGCACTTACCTAGTTACATTGTGGGGTTATTACGAGTAAAAAAGGTGTACATTAAGTGATACTTTTTTATTCCGTCTAACCAATGAGAATAGGGAATGAAACACAATGGAGCGAGTTTTTTATCCCACAGGTTAGGCATTTTCGCCTTTCATAATACTTAGCAATTGTCCTCAACTTTACCATAGTATACCTATGAATTTACCTTTCGAACGCCAGAGCATAATCGCACGCGCGTGCCCTCCACGCCAAGCTACAAATTTGTTTTTTCTTGTTGTCTTTTAATTGGTTTTATGTCATTAAATACGTACGAGAGCTTCAATTTTTATGATATCTATATAAACACATACTAAAGTTATAATTTAATTGTATTTTTCGTGTCATAGTGTATCGCATTGTCACATATTTGTGTCATTCACACACAGGGCATGCGCTTGACTGTCACGTATATGTGACAATGGCGTTCAAAAGGTTAATTACAAACTGAATGCAACAGTACTATTGAAACAACCACCTCTCAGTTCTCATCACACTTCACTACATAGTATAAAACAAAGTCGCTTTCTCTGTCCCTATATCCCTATGTATGCTTAAATCTTTAAAACTATGCAACGGATTTTGATGCGGTTTTTTTAATAGATAGAGTGATTCAAGAGGAAGGTTTATGTGTATAATTTGTCGACATATTTTGCGGGCGAAGCCGCGGGCGGAAGCTAGTATATTATGAAGGCGAAAGCTTGTGAGTGTGTTTGTATGTAACTGATCGCGATCAGCACATCTAAACCGTGTTCAAGACCTCTCAGTGTCATTAATCCACAGAAAATAATGACACTGGCAGCTCTTAAACTGGGTTTAAGAGCTGCCAGTGTCATTGGTGAAGTTCGCCTTTAGTTGATAAATTATGATGCATGTAGGCGAGGCCGAGTGTCTGGGGAAATCTGAAAATCTAGACACAGTTTTAGTTGTTTCCTATGAACTGCATTGAAGCAGAATTGGGGCATGAAGCTAAATTGAAGTTTCACTGGAAAAGGACTGATGGTGGGTAGTTTTGGAACCAAATACGTAGCCGAATTCTGGCCTGGGTCCATTTAGGTTGCCATCGACACGTTAAGAAGAGGCTGTATATTGATTTTTTTTTATGGCATCTCGCAGGTCAACCTAGGAGGTTGTCGGTTGCTTACCGGACTTTCCTCTAGGCCTCAATGGATCTAAGGAAATCTAAGACCTGCAGTCAGGGCATCACTACATAGTATATAGTAAAGTCGCTTCCCGCGTCTGTCCTAACGTCTGTATGTATGTCTGCTTAGATCTTTAAAACCACACAACGGATTTTGGTGCAGTTTTTCAAGAGGAAGGTTTATATGTATAATAACATGCAATTTCCGTCATCCATGCGAATGAAACCGCGGCCAGAAGCTAGTAAACTTATAAATTAAGCGGCTCAACCAATCTGTAGGGTACGGAACTCGGTAAGCGGGATTGTCCGAAAGGGTTACCGCTACCCCGGAACATAAAGGGCTACGGAAGGAACATGGATGGGTTTTAGTCAGTAAGAGTCTGACACTCCCTTCCGCTCCACCCAGAGCGGGAGCAGTCATTGGATGATTTCCCAGCCTTCAAAAAAAAAAAAAAGGGTACGGAACTCGGGTTAAGGCGTCACTGGGGCAAGGGGCAGTTTGGAATGAATTAATCAAAGCAATGGACAAAATAAAAAAACTTTTATGACTTAAATACGAGGCTTTATGTGTACAATATATGCGTAATTTTATTGTAATGTGCGTTTTATTTACATGTGCAGAATATTATTTTTCCTATCTTTTAGTGTTCAGTTTTGTCAATATCCGGTGAATTGAAATAAAATGTACAGAGGCCAGCACATCAAGTTACCCTAATCTGTCAAGTTTCTTTGATAGTTTTTCAACTTTATTAAAAATGCATAAGGTTCATTTTCAATTGGAAAAATTTTACAGTCTGGGATAGCTTCATGTACTGGCTTCTGTACCTAAGTTAATTTATATAAAGCAGGTATGTATCGGTTGACTGCTGCGTAAGTCTAGTGGTAGCACGCGCTTCTGCTAAGCATATCGTCCTGTCAGTCCTGTGTTCGTTACCCAGGTCAAGCAAAGTGGTAAGCGGGATTGTCCGAAAGGGTTACCGCTACCCCGGAACATAAAGGGCTACGGAAGGAACATGGATGGGTTTTAGTCAGTAAGAGTCTGACACTCCCTTCCGCTCCACCCAGAGCGGGAGCAGTCATTGGATGATTTCCCAGCCTTAAAAAAAAAAAAAAAAAAGGTCAAGCAAAGTGTAATTGGGTTTTTCTAACAGTTTCTCAGTCGCATCCCGTAGTATGGTTCCTGGATGATGGCAATAGGCTCGCCTATAGGACTTAAATAAACCTGGCCAGATATACAACTGTGATATTGAGAGGGAGCGTAGGGCGTTGGCCGTTAGATGCAATATGCTGGCCCGCAGATTTGCAAAGTGTGACAGCAATGTCAAGATAACATTGTTTAAGGCTTATTGCCAGATCTTTTATACCTGCAGTCTGTGGTCCAGATACACGCAGAAAACGTTTAATGCCCTGCGTGTGCAATACAACAATGCTTTTAGGATGCTGCTGTCACTGCCTCGTTTCTGTAGCGCTTCAGGCATGTTCGCAGCAGCGCGTACAGACGACTTCTTTGCGATCCTTCGTAAAAGATCCGCTTCACTACTGCGTCGGATGCGGGGCGGCGACAGTGCTCTTCTGAGCATTGTTGCTAGTAAGACTGAAGGCCGCCTTATGGGGCATCTGTGCGCAGTGCATGTACTGTTGCCGGGTGTCTCTGTGAGGTGGCGTAATTAAGTTATTGTGTGTTATAGGCTGTTATACTAACATAGGTTAAGGAATACTAACAAATTTATGGGTTATACCTGAAATAAAGATAAATAAATAAATAATAAATAATATGGATCTATCAAATCAGGCGGGATGTTACATTAATGTGTGTAGGGAATGTACATAGAGCCTAAGTCAAAGTCAGAGTCAAAGTCAAATCATTTAATTCAAATAGGCACAAGAAAGGCACTTTTGAACGTCAAAATAAACAAGAAATAGAATTGATTCTAGTCGCGCCTTCCAAAAGGTAGTTTCGTATGGAGGTAAAACCTTATGTTGCATGTAGATGGTTGGTTTGAAAATAACTAGCAACATTTGAACTTTCAAAATCATAGATTAATTTGAATAGGTTTTTATAAATAGCCTGAAAGTATGACAGCCAGTCTTACCAGGGGGTATCGTATTGCCCAGTTACTAACTGGGTTATGGAGGTCAGATAGGCAGTCGCTCCTTGTAAAATACTGGTATTCAGCTACATCCAGTTAGACTGGAAGCCAACCCCAATATAGTTGGGAAAAGGCTCAGTCGGCGGTATGAGGTTTTTATAAATGACTTCAAATGTGAACTCTGTCAGTAGGCGTGCTACTAAACGGAGATATTCTTAAAGTAAATTAGCTGGTGCCCCCGCTTTTTTACCTTTTAGGTTTGGGAACCTTACACAAATATATGTACACTGTACATTTCACAATAAGCGGGATTGTCCGAAAGGGTTACCGCTACCCCGGAACATAAAGGGCTAAGGAAGGAACATGGATGGGTTTTAGTCCGTAAGAGTCTGACACTCCCTTCCGCTCCCTCCAGAGCGGGAGAAGTCATTGGATGATTACCCACCATAAAAAAAAAAGTACATTTCACAAGCTCCCTCACTCTGTGAGTTCTAGAATTAAGACCCCTCTGGTCTTCACAGTCAGATAAGTATAAGAAAAATATGAATAAGAAATCAAAAATATTTTTGTAATAGGTATGTAATTAAAACTTAATAAAAGCCTCTTATTATATCAACGTCCTAGAAACGTAAATCTCTTATTCTCGCAATTACTAGAATTACGAGAGGAAAATTCCAACAAATTATTGTTAACATAGATTTCCACTTATTTCTCAAGACAATAATATCATTAATTATTTGACCCTAACACTAATGAACGTCGCAAAGTAACATTTGTTGTAAAAGGGACCAGAGTTAGGTAGGGCTACTTTTCCTTAACAAAAATAGGGAAGTTAGGGTAACTCTAGTTGATTTATTAGTTACTTCTTTACTTGTTGGAGTAGGTAATTAATTTTAGGTTGTGGACCGTGTTGTTTTAGGATTCCGCACCAGATGTGTGCCAACCGGAAACCTATTAGCTACTAAGAATTCGCTGTCCGTCTGTCTGACAGCGAGTATATCATGAACCGCCATCCAATCATCTAATCTCTTCACCACACTTGGTTGACTGGTAGAGAATGTCTAAGGCATTAAGTCCACCTTATTACCTTTTTTTAGATTCTGTGGTGTCGGGGAGAAACATGATAACTCCAATTTGGTCGAATTTTAGTTAGGTACTACAATGACATTTAAATTTTCCAAATTTTAGTTTGGTCTAACCCAGATAACTCTAATTTGCACAGAAGTGGTAGAATTGTGTTGGTAAAATTCTGACATCTCCACATTTTACAGATAATTTTTTGTCCAAATATGACAAAACAACTTAACATGCTATTAAATACCAGTAAAATTGAAAGTACATCAAATTTGTGGTCATTTTTTGATAAGTAACACATGACATCTTTTTACCATGATGATGACCAATGATGACACAAGAAGATTTTTTAGGCTTCTCTCAGCTTTTAAAATCCACATACATGAAAAGGAACGTTGATACAGAGAAAAAACAGATTTTAATCATTTAAATTAGTAAAAAAGGTGATCTAGTTCTGTTATGTGCTAGAATTTTCATTGACTTCTCCTAAATTTAATTTGGTACCATTAAGACAAGTGCATTTTTTTTCCTTTTTCTCGAAAATAACTATGTTTTGAGTACCATGTATAATTGCCATAAAGACTTGATTAATAAAACTTTAAAAATACAATGGTCGTATTTTCTTATATTGTTTCAATAGGTCACAATATCGGTCTGTATAATCATACATCTTTAAAGTGCCATACTGAAAATATGAGTTTTTGTATATATCATGTTTCTCCCTGACACCACAGAATATATTCTATATAGAGACAAGTTCTTCCAACTAAACAGACAGATGTGCTACTGGGGAGTTTGTTGCGCCACTTCTTCTTCCCAGCTAAAGCACTAGGAAGTGGTGAAGGGTGGGCGTTTTTGGGGGACTGTCTTATGTAACTTTGACCTTCAAAAAGTGCTGATTTTCAGCCTAATTTGAATAAATGACTTTTGATTTTGATTGCGTGCGAAAAGTTTAAATAAATAATAATTAAATAAATAGGTAGACAGTTGAAACATGCAGCCTAAGTGATCTCTGCGCCACCGACGACGCTGTGGAACTGGCGAAGTTTCAGGCCAACAAAATTTTAATTTTAAATACATTCACACGAAGAAGTTGAAATTTTCACAGATTGTGTATTTTTATTGCCGCTATAACATTTTTTTAACGGTAGTGTTTTTTTAAGTATGTAGTGTTCTTGTGTAAATATTGTACAGTGGCCAGCACATCAAGTTACCACAATCTGTAAAATTTCTTTGATAGTATTTCAACTTTATTGCAAAGACATGAGGTTCATTTTTAATTGAGAAAATTTGACAGTTAGGGATAACTTGATGTGCTGGCCTCTGTACGGTGGTACACAACCTTTCGTGAGTAAGTCCGATTCGCACTTGGCTGGTTCTTATTAAATCTGGTAAATGGAATTTATTTCTTGGTGCTTTTCCTTTATGCTGAGAAACTTACTCTTCAAAGCCCCGTAATTCGAATGCCTTTGTTATCCCAGTATCAATACCAGACTAAGGCATAAAAAACAGATGGATAAGTAACTTAATTTTCTAACTAGAATGATTATCATTTTATTTGTGGTATAGTCGTTAAAATACAGTGTGTTGGTTTAAACGAGGGACATACTTTCAGAGGGTATAGTACTCATGACAATGAACAACTTTGACAAAAAAAAAATAGCTGTTCAGTACATTTATGTTCGCATAATTCGTCAAAATGGATGGAACAGCTAATTATTTTTTTCATATTTCAGTTAGTTAGTGCCATAGTCAAAGTTGTACATTTTCATGAGTACTATTAATACGCCCTGAAAGTATGTCCCTCGTTTAACCTCACCCACTGGAGATTGTTAATTAGCTAAGAAATAACACGTATCTAATTATTTGCTTTTTAAACGAAAAACATGTAAAAAAAAATTAACTACTGCCCATCTATCAGCCCGCATTGAGCCCGCGTGGTGGCGGATTACGGCCCACTTCCCCGCACCGAGAGAACTGCGTCCTGGCAGTGGGTCCACTATAGGTTTATTATGGCTTACAACTGCCCAACATGCTCTAAAAAGTTTTACCTAGTTAGCTGTCTAGAAGCCCGGAGTCTAGATTTGTGCTCGGTTGACCGCAACAGATATATAGATATTATTATAGAGAACCTAAACAAAAATAGTAAAGTCACAGACGTTAATTGATGAGCTACTTAGAAACTTTTCAGTTTTATAGATTCATGCCATTACACGACTTTACGCGATTAAAAACAAACTGAAACCGAATGCTCGCAAATAAGATGACAAAATACTAATAATCGGAAATAGTCTTATCCATAGAGGTTTATAGTTGAACAAATTTAAAGTAAAAATTCGGTGAAATTCGTTTTCCCAATTCCTCCTTTTTTGAATTAGAGCTCATTAGATTAGATAATCGTTATTCCTGAAAACCTATCCGTGACAGTTGAAATCTCGATGTCAAGGAACAATCCATAATATTTCACCGAAAGCTAACGTTACCATGGCTACGCTAAAAAAACTGTCGCTAGGTTACGGTTGCTAGACACGCAAATCAAAATTCAAGACATTATGACTCTCCACGTCTGGATGTAAGAGTATAACCGACTGTTTTTTTTTAAGGCTGGGTAATCATCCAATTACTTCTCCCGTTCTTGGTGGAGCGGAAGGGAGTGTAAGACTCTTACTGACTAAAACCCAACCATGTTCCTTCTGTAGCCCTTTATGTTCCGGGGTAGCGGTAACCCTTTCGGACAATCCCGCTTACCCGGCAAACCGACTAAACATGATTTTCTATGTTATTGTATGTTTCGTCAAACACTTGTGTATATACACAAGTACCTAATAGACAAAACAAAAAGCCTACTCAACAATAAAGCCCCTCACTCACTGTCATTGTATTGAATGCGCGAGCGCGCCCCACTGCATCGCTGCGTGTATCGGTCCGATCTAGATTGGCTGTCAGCTGCACTGGCGACAAGCGACAAGCCTGTAGGAGTGGGGGGAGTGGGGGTGGAGTGGTATTGACAGCCTTCAAGTGGACGACGGATACGGGTCTTTGTAAAGGGAAAAAAGGGAGTTACGATGGGTTTTATTGTCTGGATTTTATGTTTGTGACACGCAACTGGGACATTTAATGTGTCTGTAATGTAACTGGGGCAAACATTCAATAATTAAAACAGTCTTTGAAGAAGAATAACAGTAAATTTGTAATTCTACATAATTGTGAAAATCTTGGAATTTGATTCCTCTATGCCACGAAAACGGTGACCACATGGGCGGGTCTGCGGGGAAAAAAGAAAGAGAGGTAGACCTGTAGCTAGCTGGGAAGACGATATCAAAAAAACAGCTGGCCCTAACTGGATTCAAGTAGCCCAATTTAGTATAAGAAGAATAATAGTACCTATAGGATTAAGGAAAAACGAACACTAGTAAATTTAGGAACCAAACTTAATTACTAACAAAACTAATAATTGTATGTATAATTGTATGAAAGTAAACTAACTTAATCTAATCTAACTTTTCGTTTTATAAGCTGCACAGAAATCTTAATAATAATGCCTTATTATTAAGATTTTTGTGATAAGCTGTAAGAAATAAAAGGCTTTTTATATGCCATGACATTAAAATGTAAGATTAACTAAAAAAAACTACTATAAAAATAATTGTTTCAACTATTAATTAGGTACACTTCTGCTTAATCCTTAAGTAAAACAGTAGTAATGTTAATGACATGTTCTGTTAACCCATTCAAATGTCGTATGAACCCCATAGGTTCGTAAGAAAAATTCTCTCGAAAAACAAACGGCTTCTAATAGGTAAACATATAATTTATGTATTTATTTATTTTAAACAAACAAAAAAGGAAATGATGGTCACCAAAAAGCCAATGACAAATCGTCACCTATAGTTACAGAATAATAGTTTTGGTGTGAGCACAAAACAAAACAAAAAAAAACACATCACCGTAATTAAAGTAAAAACAGACTTGGTTTGGAAATATATGACTGAAGTAAAAGAGAAAATAATGAGATTATTAACCGACTTCTAAAAAAGGAGGAGGAGTTGATTTCGGAAGTCGGTGGCAAAAAATGAAAATACAAAACCGAAGAAAACCCGAAGAAAACCGAATGAAAATACACCGACTTCCGAAATCAAAATTATTTTTCACTTTGTGGTGTTTTTTTTTAAGTCGGTTTTATTTTTTTAAAACAAAAACAACCGTAGTGGTATACATGAAAAATTTGAGGCTTAAGCACCTTCTTGCCGAATTCACACTAATTTTGAAAGGATCAAAATCATATATCTTGCATATCATTGAAATTTCTACTAAAAATGGGTTAATAGTTTTATACGGAGCAGAAGCTATCATTTGATTTTTTTTTGCACCTTCTAATATGTAGGTACAGGGGAAATCAGTACGTGCCCATACAAAAAGGTTTTCCTTTTTCAATTTCATTGAAATTCCTACCTCTTCTATTCGTGGCTCTAATGACTAAAATAATTAAGTAAATATTCCATAATGGCCACCACTAAATTAATAACAATTACGTTCTAACTGGAGCCAAAATTATAGTGTAAATTAGGGCGTTTTATTACTTGACGATTTCCATTACGCATGTACTTATTTCTAGAGCACGTTTATAATCATTTAATGAGCTAAAATTAGATGTTATTCATGGATTTAGTTCAAAACCTAATCCCACATGTGAAAAATATTAATCTTGTAAACAGCTTCTTAACTGCGTAAGTTTCAACACGATCCGAAATTATTTATATGAGACTAGCTGACCCGACAGACGTTGTCTTGTCTTAACTATGATACCTAGCCTACCTATCTACTGTAGAAGGTTGAAGACCTTCTACTGAGGGGGCTCAGTGGTAGAGCGTGTATTGTGTGTATAGGGGATTTGCTATACTATGAATGCAAACACACAGGACGATAAACACCATATATATTTTATAGCTTGATTATAACGAATACATCTGCCTAGCCCCGCGGCCTGAGGCAAACTCTCAATTGTACAAAAAGACTATCTATTCTAAAAATGATTTTAAAGGTTCGAATGCCGTCAGATTATTACCAGCCATGTTCAACATAAGGTTTTACTCCAGCCATGTTCAACCTAAGATTTTACTCCAGAGCTCTACACAACCTACCCTACCCACCTATCTTTTCTCATCTTTTAAACCTTACCTGGACGACGACAAACATTTCAACACCAAAATCAGCTAAATCGCCCCAGCCGTTCTCGAGTTTTAGCGAGACTAACGAACAGCAATTGATTTTTATTTATATATATAGATAGTGACTCGGATATGAAGCACATACAAACACATTAAGCTCATAAGTACGAGTAGGTATGGAAAGTATTTTGCAACTTCTGAACTTCTTACTCGAAAACTTACGTAATCCCGTCCTTTTTTGTTTGACATAGAGAGAGCTTCTTTGTAAAGACCTACGAGAAGGAATATTGAGTTACGTAAGCATTCTATCCCCCTTACCTACTAATATACGTTGTATAGCGTCTATATCACAGAAATAGATAGACATAGATAACGCAAGAGCAACTACTTCGCGTGCCTAGCTTACGTACAAAAATCGTACGACTTATTTTTGTTCCTGATCCTGTATCTAGTGTATTATTGATCGGAGACATATAATGTTATAATACATGTATACAAAACATTGTGAAACATTTTAAAAGAGTAACGGTGGAGTTTCTTGCCCATTCTTATCCACACGAAACTACTTTTTGGAAGGGGCGACTAGAATCAGTTCTATTTCTTGTTCATTTGACGTTCAAAAGTGCCATTCTTGTGCCTATTTGAAATAAATGTTTTGACTTTGACTTTGACTTTGACGTAAGTGGTCACTTTCGCGCTCAGTCTTCATCGGTATACAGCGCTAGTCGGATCATCATACTGTAGAGCCTTAGAGTAAAACCTTATGTTATACATGGCTGGTAAATATCTGACGGCATTCGAACCTTTCAAATGAATAAAAAGCTAGATAGGTTTTTACGTACATACATTCTAGACTTGTCGTCCGGCGCCGAAGCTAAACAGATGTATTCGTTATAACAAAGTGAAAATATAATAACATACGTTTAAACTGGAAAAGTGTTCATCTTCATAGTATAGAAGCCCTATACCCACATTACACGCTCTACCACTGAGCCCCCTTAGTAGAGGATCTTCCATCCTCTACATTTTGGTGGAGTACGCCAGGGTCTCCACTAGAAGACGCGGTACGATCCCGCTCGTTTGTTTTTTGGTGTGTGCAGAACCTTAGAATATCTGCACAAGTAAAAGAATAATTATTTAACCAAAATTTCGGTTAAACCGTTTAACGGGCGTTCTACGCATCGTGGTGGATGTGACTGCACGAACATAATAATATAAAATACGAAAGATATAAAGGAAAACTGTTTCTACGAGTATATGTCTACGCATCTGGTAGTGGATGCGACTGCACGAACATAATAATATAAAATACGAAAGATATAAAGGAAAACTGTTTCTACGAGTATATGTCTACGCATCTGGTGGTGGATGCGACTGCACGAACAAGTGGTGCGCAAAATAATAAAAACGACGCCCTAGTCGTATAATGAAGTGAAGTTATTAAAGCAGGCGAATGAAACAACGCCTGGATATATAAAGCTAAGTGGTTTATAGTTGTTATTATGGTTACCATGGAGAGCATGATTGTTTATTCCGCCTACAACGGCGTATGCTTTGAGGATTTCTTAGCCGAATTTCAAGTGTTAGCCATTGATAAGAAGTGGATTAAGAGCAATTGGGCTCTGATTATGGGCGCATTTATGCAAGGTCCAGCCCGCATTTATTATTCGACAATTTTATATAATGATCAAGAGATCAGTTTTGAAGCGATGTGTGACGCACTGAGGAAAGAGTTCCCGTGCAGAGTTCACAAAAGAATGTGTGCTCCATTTGTGTTGGAAAATGTAGTAAATGTTGCTGTGGAGGATGTTTCCTCACCTGGCGCAGCACAAGAACTGTCTGAGGTTGACAGACAGGAGAGTTCTGTAAATGTTTGTGTTGATGCTGTTGTAATTTCTAGCGCAACAGAAGAGAAGGTGCTAGATATGGAGCCAAGCTGCCTTGTGAGCAGTGATGATGATGATGTTGTTAGCAGCGTTGATGACGACGTTGATGATGCTGTTGGCGCTGACGCGCAAAGCTGCCTAGACAGCTGTGATGTTGATGAGGAGACGGAAGTGTTCGAGTCAGAACACGAGGAAGAACTGGACGAATCGGGTCGGTCCAGTCCTGTTGTTAATGATGATTCTTTTCCAGAGCTTATTGATGAATTTCACAATAGTCACAATGAAGAATTAAATATAAATAACATCGATGTTGATCGTGTTGATGAAGATGGTCTCGTATCCATTTCATTGGATGTAAGTGTCCAAGAGTTGGTTGTGGTTGACGCGGAGTCACATACATTGAGAAGCGAAATGGTGCAGATGAAGGAAAATGAACCATTTATTGAATCTTCAACGTTAGAGTTTTCAAAGTTAGAGGTGGAGGAGAGTGAGCATTTTGTTAGTTCTTCAGCGATGGTGGTTACAAACACTTATCGTAACTTGTTCATACATCGGCGCATAGTTAAAGCTAGAGTTAAACATGTTTGTAATATTAAAAAGAAAAACCAACAAACAAATAAAATTTCCATGAACGGCTCTCTGACATATAAAAATAATGTCAATCTTAGATTTAGACGTTTTCAAAATATGACTTTGTATGTCAGAAAAATTAAAAGGAAAAAGTTTGTTTCCAAAATTATGACCAAAAGAGGTCATAGGAAAACTCGTAAACTTTTTATAAATAAATATGCTTTTTTACAGTATGGGTTTACAGAATCGAATAAAAAGAGGTTTAGATACATTTTAGATAAATGGGAGTTTTCACTTTTTAGAATTATATAATTACGACTCCAAATAGTTTTCATATCATGTCGCTGCATAATTTTTGAGATAAGTAGTAGCGAACAAAAACTTTTTACAGCTAAATAGATTATAGACTTTTCTTTTTTATGTTGATAATTAATTGTCAGTTTTAGACATATTTGCCACTTGTTGACATGTCTGTCATGTCAAACAGATGTAAACAACATTTTCTCATTATTTTAGCTTAGTTTTAAGATATAGTTTATTGATGCATTCCTCTTTGTGTTTATTGCATATGGTGATCAAAAATGAATGAGACGCTACCGGATGAGCGTGTGGGAGACACACCTCGCCGCGTCAAAGCGTCAGGGGGAGCGACACTTCGTCTTCTTATTTCTCTAGTGCCTTAGCAGATTAGCATGATCGTGCTCCAGAGCATTTCAACATATTTTATATTTTATTTGTCGTGAGAGAAGGGGTGACACCCGTCCTGAGTTGAGGCCTACTTTGCTAACGGGGCGTAGCCTTGCAAAGTGTGTCAGGTTGACACAATTGGTCTAACTGAGGATGGGGTACCCATATCTTGGTACCCGTATGGTAGTTTCACATCTGGAGTGTGGGCATGAAATGTTTTTATTGGTAGCCTTTTCGTCTCAATCTTTCCCTCTCTCTGACGCAATAGCGTTCGACGGAGTGTAGGATGCCGACGTCTAGTCTTCTTTGCAGTCAACCCCTTCAGGGTCGATATGAACTTTCATATCATTGTTTGTTTTAGAAGGCTGGCTGCACCCTTTGCCCCGGGTTTTGGTGCAGTGGGGTTCAAACTGGCCTAGCGTTAGTTTGTGTGCACATTGGCACACATTAATGCATTCATGGACTCTTGTGATGTCGTAAGATTCGCTTTGCCAGAGTTGAGCCTGCCTTTGCAAAGGCCAGACCTCACATGTAGATTCTCCTGGGGTTAGGTAAAATCTTAATGTTAGGCTAGGTAGGGATAGGAATAGATAGATTCGAATGCCAAGAGTAAAAGGGCTTAGTTATTTTAAAACTAAGTGTTCCCTTTTACTCAAGGGGGGCGTAGCTGATGTAGAGCCTTAGAGTAAAACCTTATGTTATACATGGCTGGTAAATATCTGACGGCATTCGAACCTTTCAAATGAATAAAAAGCTAGATAGGTTTTTACGTACATTCTAGACTTGTCGTCCGGCGCCGAAGCTAAACAGATGTATTCGTTATAACAAAGTGAAAATATAATAACATACGTTTAAACTGGAAAAGTGTTCATCTTCATAGTATAGAAGCCCTATACCCACATTACACGCTCTACCACTGAGCCCCCTTAGTAGAGGATCTTCCATCCTCTACAATACATCACTAAATAGTGCTTGTGACGTCATAATAGGTAGTCAAAAAATGGCACGCTTGGTTTTCGATCATCATACATCACTAAATAGTGCTTGTGACGTCATAATAGGTAGTCAAAAAATGGCACGCTTGGTTTTCATACAGATCGTGATGTTGCGTTATGTATGTCTATCTAAATCTGTGGTCTGTATACTCACACAAGGCATTGTCTTCGTCTTTCAAAAGTGAAATTTCTGACGACTGAAAGATAGAAATCGGTGTGCAACTATTCACCTGATATAATACGTTTATTAGTAAGGGGGTATCCATGTAGGACCTATGTAACGTTCTACTAACTAAATATGGCAAATGGATTTTTTTAAACTTTTTCTTTTTAATGCTGGATCATAGTTTCGTAGTTGTATGGTGCAAGCGGCATGATGAGCTCGTGGCTTTTTTAAAATAACCGCACGGGTCGATTCATCAGGTTAAGCTTCGCTTGCCGGGGTTGGTTCGTGGATACACGGACCATCTTTACATTGCTTCGGCAAGCACAAAGCCGTTGGTCCGGGCTGTCATTCGTGGATCTTTGACAGTGGTTATGTTTTGTCAGAAACCCGAATGTCTGACATCCAGTCTTACCAAGGGGTATCGAATTACCAAGTGACTGGGTTGTGGAGGTCAGAAAAGCAAGCGCTCCATGTAAAATACTGGTATTCAGCAGCAACGGGTTAGACTGGAAGCAGACCCCAACATAGTAGGGAAAAGGCTAGGCAGATTAAGTGATTGACTCAAAATAGCTCCTACAGCTACATAATAAATTTTCTATGAAGATTTCCATTATTTCAAAAATTTCGGAATAGCGTCCTAACCACCGTAAATCTGTTCTGTTCTTTATCTATGGCAATAAAGCCAATGTCTACCATTCTGCCAATGTCTAGTGAATTTGAAAAGCAAGTTTGCATTGATGGAAGAAAGAAAAGAGTACATCTATTCTCCTGACGCTTAAATTAGATTGACAGGGGGCGCTGTTGATGACATTTTGTGAAACTGCATAAAAAAACAAGATGGTGACGCTAGCTCCAACCATAGACTCCGATCTTCTTATTCTTTTCGTGTGGTTAGTGGCTAACCTGGTGTCTGAGTTTTATTGTATTGAGAAATATCTCTCAGACATGATGGTTTCCTCAGGATGTTTTCCGTCACCGATTTACAATACGCACATGTGGTGTGACCGGCGGACTGCCAAGTCATAGGTCTCGAGTTCGAACCCAAGGCACGCACACCGGACAGAGCCGTCATCTACCCCGGTCGCGATGGGGAATGGAACCGGCGAGAGATGTCGTGCGGTGTCCCACAGGGATCGGTTCTGGGGCCGCTCCTGTGGGACATCGGTTACGACTGGGTGCTGCGGGCCGACCTCCCTGACGGCGTCAGCGTAGTTTGCTACGCTGACGACACGCTGGTCCTGGCGCAGGGGAGGTCGCATCAGGCGGCGGCCGACGCGATGACACGCGGGGTTGCGACAGTCGTTGAGAGGATCCGGCAGTAGGGTCTCGAGGTGGCATTGCACAAATCCGAGGCCATGACCTTTCATGGGCCTCGGAATAGGCCACCATCGGGATCCCAACTTACGGTAGGAGGGGTTCACATGAAATACCTGGGTCTGGTCCTCGACAGCCGATGGAATTTCGTGGAGCACTTCCGACGTTTGGCCCCCAAGCTGGAACGGACTGGGGCCGCCTTCAAGCGGCTCTTGCCCAATTTGAGGGGGCCAAACGCCTCCTGCCGGAGGCTTTACGCGGGAGTCGTGCGGTCCATGGCCCTTTACGGGGCCCCGGTGTGGGCGCGTTCATTGCGGCGGCGAGCCGCCCACTATCTGAACGCGCCCCAAAAGGTGGTAGCCATTCGGCTTATCCGGGGGTACCGCACGATCTCGGGCGAGGCGGCAAGCCTCCTTGCCGGACTGCCGCCGTGGGATCTGGAGGCGATAGTCCTCGCGCGCCTGTTCGAGTGGCGCGCGGAGGTACTAAGTCGGGGGGAAACTCCGTTTCCGCAGCAAATTGCGGCGGAGCGGACGGACCTCCGGCGCGATCTCATGGCGGCCTGGAAGCAGCGACTGTCGCAACCCAGCGCAGGGCACGCCACGATAGTGGCGGTAAGGCCCCTCTTTGAGGAGTGGCTAGAGAGACGCCTCTCTAGCCACTCCTCAAAGAGGGGCCTTACCACGGCGCCCTCACCTACCACCTGACGCAGGTCCTCACCGGACATGGATGTTTCGGGAGGTTCCTGCACATCATCAGGCGGGAGGAAACGCCCGGGTGTCACCACTGCGATGATCGCCCAGAGGACACGGTAGAGCACACAGTGCAAACCTGCCCCGCATGGGCGGAGCACCGCCGTACCCTCGTAGAGGCGATCGGCGGCGGCGACCTGTCGCGGCCGGCCCTGGTGCAAGCCATGGTCCGGGGCGAGAGGGAGTGGGAGGCAGTCACCTCCTTCTGCGAAAAAGTTATGCTCGCGAAGGAGGTGGCGGGATGGGAGAGAGAAAGGTCCTCCCGTCCCAGCCGCCGCAGGAGACGCCCCGGACGTCGGGAGCCACGTGACGACTCCCGGCCACCGTAGGCGCGGGCCTGCGGACGGAGAGTAATGGGTGACTCACCGTCCGATCAGCACCAGACCCGTGCCGTACGGCGCGTATATGTTCCACGCGCGCCTTAAAGAGATGTCAGCATATGAAGGGGCCCTTCAGGGCCAAGCCTGCCGGGTAAGCGGGATTGTCCGAAAGGGTTACCGCTACCCCGGAACATAAAGGGCTACGGAAGGAACATGGATGGGTTTTAGTCAGTAAGAGTCTGACACTCCCTTCCGCTCCACCCAGAGCGGGAGCAGTCATTGGATGATTTCCCAGCCTTAAAAAAAAAAGGCACGCACACAGATATAGATAGACATAGATAACGCAAGTATCACGATCTGTATAAAAACCAAGCGTGCAATTTTTTGACTACCTATTATGACGTCACAAGCACTATTTAGTGATGGAAAAATCAAATCGATTCAAAGACGCCGCCGCGTACGGCGTCCCCCTCGCTCCACCCCCGCCTTGCACCCAGCCAGCAGTACGCTGAAAGACTTTGTAAGAATTGTTCAAATCGATTTATGAATCGATTTTATGACAGAGTAATGAAATAGACAAAGTAATGAGATAGACAGAGGAATGAGATAAACGAGAGATAGGACAATAAAATTCCTGATCTCCTTATAAGGCAGTTAGGAATATTTATTTTTTATAAAATTGTTAATATTTCCCTAATTATTTCTTGTAATTGTTGGGAACCAATCGTTTCCCGTCGCCTCAATCCATTTTTGTTTTAAATTGGGTTCATGTGGAAAACTAAAAAAATCACGAAACGTAACGATTATTTATTAAAATGGTCTACGTAATAAGTACTTATTATATCATACAAAATCATTCCTCTGTTTCCGAAATCGATTCTCGAGAATCGATTTGTGTTGCATATGATGAACAGCACTAATCGCTAAAATTGACAGAAAAATGATAACAGTTCCTGTACTACAAAACCGAAGCAATACACGATAGAATCGCTTGTTTCGATATTCATCACTTGTTAAAACAAAACGTCTCGTCAACCGCTCCATGTAAAAGACGCAATGTAATACGAATGTTTTGTTTTTCTCATATTTGGTATTACCAGGTATTACTGAGGGTATTAGATTGAAAATAATTGTTTTTTTAAATAAATTACGCATAATATGAATCACAAAATGACTTACCGATGGAAGGAAACGTTTACTTAATTTTTTCTCCTCGCATTTGTACAGTTTTTACAATTTATAACAGCACAATTAACCAATTTTTATATTTTTGACTGACGTCCGACTAGCGCTGTATACCGATGCAGACTGAGCGCGAAAGTGACCACTTATGATTTTTGTACGTAAGCTAGGCACGCGAAGTAGTTGCTCTTGCGTTATCTATGTCTATCTATACCTGTGGGCACGCACCTCTGAATTTTTGGATTCATGCGCGTATTGTATAATTATCACTTGCTTAAAATCGGTGAAGGAAAACATCGTGAGGAAACCGGCATGTCTGAGAGATATTTCTCAACAGCATGTGATGCTATGTCAGAGGCCCATGGGCAGCATTAAAACTCTGACACCAGGTTAGTCACTAACCACACGAAAAGAAGAAGAATACGCACATGAATCCGTAAAACCAGAGGTGCGTGCCCTGGGTTCGAACTCGAGACCTATGACTTGGTAGTCCGACGGTGACACCATTAGGCTATCACTGCTTTTAGACGCCGCCATCATAGACTCCGATGATAGCGTCTCAATACACTACACGTCTCCGTTCTCAAAACAGATCAATCACGCGTTCTAATAAAACAACTGCCTATCATATTCACAAGATAAAGCCGAAAACACATTAACAACACAAAGAGTCCATCTACCGCTAAACGGCTATCATGTGACCCATTTCGCATCATTTTACCCGTAACAGGCCACAATGGGTCGAAGTCCCGAACAAAGGTACCTGGGACAATAGACTTCCTCAGTGGTACTTCAGTGGTACTGTGGTAAGTACCTGGTAGTTTCCGTTGAGGGTTTGCGAAGGCATTATCTGCTTCGAGGGTCGGTATTATGTTGTGAGTAGTTTGAGCTAGATAGCTATGAATCTAGTGCCTTGTTCACACTTATCTATTCATCTGACTAGGAATGATTGAGACATTATATTTGGTTTGCGTTACAAATAGATAGGTAGGATATATGAACATGGTTTGGTTTGAAATTAAATTGAATTTTGTTAAGTTTAACGTTAAACGATTAAAAGCGTCATTGTAACTGGCCAGTAAGAAACTAAATCGAATCATATACACATAATGCACGTTTTAATTTTCCTATTTTAAATAAAGAATACCACAAGATAACATCCTTAACCAAATTAAAGATAAACTTCGTAGTTTATCTCTAATTTACTTTACTTTTTAATTTTGGAAAATTAAAAAGTATTTGTTAAAGTAATTACAAAGCGCCACCAAGACTCACAACGCATGTTGCTGCCGACCAGCTTCTGAAGACGAATACTTACAAACTTACAATACTTACATACAAACTCTTTCGTAAGGATTTGACTACAAACATTGAAACAGTAATTTGGAGGGGCGCGCCATGTTATCGTAGTTTATCTCAACCTCTAATTGAGTACCTACCAGGTCACCTGCTCTCATTAGAACCTCGGCTTATAGAGGCTGTGGCACGCTTAAGCTGATAAATTAAGTAGTGGATACAAGGCAACGCCCCCGAAACGTGGTCCTTTTGAAATTAGAACATTATGTATGTGAGAATATGAGATGGGACTTGGTATAATTATGGGTAGGTATGTCTAAGAGAATTATGGTTAAGGCTTTATACAAAGCTGTGAATAGGAAGACCACAAGGCTGAATAATAAAGCTAAAGGGACTGAATAGATAGGTTCTGAGATACGGAAAGCGCTGATGGATGGTGACTTTTAACTATGGTTTTACAAAGCTGTATCAATATACAGTTTTTTTTTTAAATCTATTTAGGCACAATTGCCTAAAATTTTAAAAAAATAATAATAATATCACGTCTGTAATCCCCGTAGGATTGGGTTACATTTCGCCATTTATGTTTTCGTCCCATGTATTAGGGGTTCACAAATCCTATGGAGAATCGAACCCAGGATCTCAAGCTCAGCAGTAGCTTTTAGTGGCTTGCACCCGCTAGAACAACGTGGCAGTCGAGAATGAATAACATATTTATGGCTAGATCATCGCAAAAAGTGCTAAGAAAGCTTATATTGTGAAAATTATTTTCCCCCAAATTTTCTTTTTTGCGCCTCGTTTAACGCAAATAAACGTTTTTTTCTTTTCTTGCATATAGGAGTTCGGTGCTTCATAAAAATAAGGAAACACCCTCCCCTTGAACAATATAAATAAAAGAAACAATTCCGTCAGGAGACTCCTTCAGAAGAGGGCGGTTCCATAAAAACCCAGATGGCATTATTTATTAGACGACACTACAAAAGAGCCAACATAAATATGTTACTTTGTATCCAAACTTCTGGAAAACATCGTATGAAGCAAAAAGTTTGCGTCTCTCGAATGGTGACTGCTTCACCTCGTCTGTGAATATTGTCGTAACCTGGAGATGTCAAGGTCAGGAGCTAAAAAAACTCTTTGTAAGGAAAATATAAACTTGTTTATAGGATCTCGTATCATAATCATTTGGAGGCCAACAGGAAATCGTATTTGCAGCTACATCAAATAAATTTTCTCCTGACTTTTATCTTTTTCGCCTCATCTCCTATCACATCTTAAGGTGGCAAGATTCAAAAGATACGACCTATTGCGTATTCTTCTTAATGTCAAGTGACATGGCGACGATGACATATCAATCAAATCTATCTGCCTGCCTTTTCCATCTATGTTGGGGTCAGCTTCCAGTCTAACCGGATGCAGCTGAATACTAGTACGTTACTTGGAGCGACTGCATACTGAACTCCACAACCTAGTAACTGGCATTCATAACTAGAAGATTATTAGTCATTTAATGAGATAATTACGTGAAAAGTCGATAGACTACGATAACATGGCGCGCCCCTCCAAATTACTGTTTCAATGTTTGTAGTCACATCCTTAAGTACAGAGGCCAGCACATCAAGTTACCACAATCTGTCAAATTTCTTTGATAGTATTTCAACTTTATTGCAAAGACATAAGGTTCATTTTTAATTGAGAAAATTTGACAGTTAGGGATAACTTGATGTGCTGGCGTCTGTACATAATTATTTGTCTTCAGTAGCAGGCCGGCAGCGACATATTTTTGTGTTCATTGAGCTCAGTAGGTGGCCAAAGTATCCTGAAAACCCCTTTAACCCTAACGAGTGCCAATTAGCAGCACACATTCAGCAGTTAGTGACACATATTCCGAAAGCCCCAACCTCGAAGAAGGTCAGTGCCACTAATTACTGCTCCCATAAACGCCAGGTTATTATAAAGTCCACGATTCACTCTGAAGAGGCCTTTAGACTTAGGCCCATCCCTCATATACTCGACCTTGCACACTTAGCGGTAACGACAGCGGAAAGTGGACCCTGTAGCCTTCATCTAAAGTACTCTTCCGCTTGAGGACTCAAGATGTTTGTGACCCGACCGGTATTTGAATTTTTGCGAGGTAGCTTCTACCGTGAAATGTGATATTAATTTTGGAGAAAGTCTTTCAGAGGTTTCGTGAAATGCAGATTTAATATCAGGAAGTTTTGTAAGAATTTTGTTATGAGATTTTATTTACTTAAGCTGTTTATAATATTGTGGGTTTCTGTTTTGCTTACAGATGGAAGAAGTATTTAATTTGTCTCTAGACGAAACTGAGTAGCTTTAGAAACTGTGTAGGGGAATTTCAAATTAAACGATACTGATGTGTACGAGGGTCTGAAAATAACGATTGATGAGTCACGCCTCACAACAAATTGGAAAAATAATCCTGGTCTTTTGCGCCGAAAGTCCAACAAACCTTCAAAGCAATGACTCCAGACGCTCCACGCATATTGATACCGCATCAAGAACTTCAATAACGTAAACAAACAAAGAAACAAACAGTATCAAAGTAAAATCAAGTACAATCAATCCATCTTGTCACGTCGCTCCAACTTTATTGCGAATATTTCGAACGTTACATTCGCCATTTTGTTGCCAGTTGATATACAGTGTGTATCTGATATATAATGATAGGTGTGATCGTATTTAACCTTTTGAGCGCCATTGTCACAAACACGTGACAATGGCAACAACTCTATAATACGCATTAAATTAGACAATTAAATCATTACTTTTTTAGTATTTATACAGATATCTTAAAAATTAAGCTCTCATAAGTATTTAACGTCATGAATCAAATTAAAAGAAAAAAAAATATTGGGTCATTCATGATAACAAGAAGAAATAAATTTGTAGCTTTTTTTTTAAGGCTGGCAAAACATCCAATGACTGCTCCCGCTCTGGGTGGAGCGGAAGGGAGTGTCAGACTCTTACTGACTAAAATCCATCCATGTTCCTTCCGTAGCCCTTTATGTTCCGGGGTAGCGGTAACCCTTTCGGACAATCCCGCTTACCCAGCAGGCTTGGCCCTGAGGGGCCCCTCCATATGCTGACATCTCTTTGAGGCGCGCGTGGAACATATACGCGCCGTCCGGCACGGGCCTGGTGCTGATCGGACGGTGAGTCACCCATTACTCACCGTCCGCAGGCCCACGCCTACGGTGGCCGGGAGTCGTCACGTGGCTCCCGACGCTCGGGGCGTCTCCTGCGGCGGCTGGGACGGGAGGACCTTTCTCTCTCCCATCCCGCCACCTTCTTAAATTTGTAGCTTGGCGTGGAACGCACACGCGTGCGTTAAAACTCTGACTTTTAAAATTTTAAGGGTTTGGTACAAACCATTAAGAGGGAAGCGCAGGGTAGCCCGATAAACTCAAATTTTCTTAAGTTTCTTGCAATATAAGATTCGCGGCCGTAGCAAGAACGTATTTACAGAACTGTAATAATTAAAATCGCCGATACAACCCTCTAAGTTCATATAACCCCACGGAATGAGTATTTCATGAAATCATAACATTTGAGGGCATTTCTAACTAAGAGAGTTGTATTGATGTTTCTAATGATTATAATTTTGTAAATACGTAATTTCTACGGCCGCAAATTATGTATATTTTGATCAACATATAACAACTTGACACTGGCCTGCAAATTACCGAAAAACCTACCCTGGCGCATCCTCCTTAAACTAAGGACCTTTTTCCATGGGACCAAAATTGTAACGGCGAAAATATAATCAGCTGTTTCAGATATATCTTCGATACCTACGTGACCCAAATGACAGCTGATTATTTTCGCTTTAACAATTTTGATAACACGACCTATCATGGACAAAATTGCTCAGTTTGATGTCCTATGACCACACCCATAAATATGGCAACACATTCCTGCTACACGCTGTATAGTAGGTGCGCGTCAGCTGTTTATCATGCCACGTTTAGGCGAAATTGCTTTACGTTCTGTTTGAGGTGAAAACAGTAGCGTACATACTAAGGTTTCTTGAGTTAACAGAATTTAATAAAAAAAGATTATGAAGAATAAGAGACATTTTGTATCATTTCAACATGTACTATGTTAGGGTCGGTTTGCAGTATAACCGGATGCAGCTGACTACCAGTATTTTACATGGAGCGACTGACCTCTACAACCCAGTACTGGGTAATAAAATACCCCTTGGTAAGACTGGCTGTCAGATTTTCGGGTCTTTGACGACCCGTAACGACTGTCAAAGATGCACAAATGACCTCCATCCTAATGTAAAATGTTAATAACTAGCTTCCACCCGCGGCTTCGCCCGCATAATATGTCAACAAATTATACACATAAACCTTCCTCTTCAATCACTCTATCTATTAAAAAAAAACCGCATCAAAATCCGTTGCGTAGTTTTAAAGATTTAAGCATACATAGGGATATAGGGACAGAGAAAGCGACTTTGTTTTGTATTATGTAGGGATAAATATGTACAAGTATATAACAGGAGGGAAAAAATAAATCAAAGGGCATCAAAAAATTCGTCCACATCGCTGTCAACAGGAAAAGTTTATGGCAATGCTGATTTTTTGACCGAAAAATAGGCCAGCCCTCTGGTAATAATCCTAATATAATGTGTTTTATCCGAAATATCAAATTATTTTCCTCCAACCGAACGAGAGATTTGATATATTAAATCATTACACCCTACAAACATCCTAGTCATCATATTACCATTCCGGGGCAGATTTGTGTACTACCCTCAAACCCGGAGTGACCCTAATCACCCTCTAATGGGTACCGGCAGCCCTCGATGCGAGGTCAACGGTACAAACACTCCTTGACTGAACCCTTAGGGAGTGACTGATTTAATGTTTGTAGCTTACTGATTTGATTACTCGCTGTGGGTTCTCTTGGAGCATGTCAAAGGTGAATAAAACATTGAGGTAGGAGAACCCTATTCAACATAACTTGAAACTGTAAAGGTCCTTTCAAACATGTTTATTTTCGCAATACCACTATGTTGATTAAGTTGTCGGTTGAACGAGCTCGTGGCTAAGTACTAACAGGGGCACAGGTCGATCCACCAGGTTAAGCTACGCTTGCCGGGGTTGGCCGTGGATAGGTGACCATCTCTACATACCGAGACTCCTCCGTGCCTCGGAAAACACGTTAAGCCGTTACACATATCGCATTGCCCAGTTAGTGGGTTGTGGAGGTCAGATAGGCAGTCGCTCCATATAAATACTGGTATTTAACTGCATCTGGTTAGACTGGAAGCCGACCCCAACATAATTGGGAAAAGGCTAGGCTGATGATGATGATGATTAAGTTGTCAGTTTTTTGTCTGTGGTTCATCCATTGTCCATGGCCGATATACTAACTGTCAATGGTTTTGATGTTTCTGAATACGAGGTTTTTTAGCTGGTTTGTATTAAGTGACGGGTGTAGTTAGTGACTTTTTAGTTTATGCATGGCCCTGCATTGTTAGGCTCACATAAAATCTTTATAATATAATTTTTGAACTTTAAAAGAGACTTTGAGTTTGTTCTGACCTTTCTTCTCAGGGATCAGCTAGGCGTTACAATATTGACGTGTAAAAGGCGATCTACACACTGCACCGCGCTTCGGCGGTGAAGCGGATCTCATGTCGCATTGGTCTCTAAGAAATCCGTTGATGCCTAACACACGTACACCGCCCGACCGCGTGGTCGAGCTGTGTACGTGTGATAATCGCCAAAGTATCTTAAAAGATCTACTAGAAATAAACATTAAATTTAATTTAATTATACTATAATATACTTATAGCTAACATAGCTTCTGTTAAATTAGAATTGTAGTTATTTCTGTAACTGAATCCAGCTGCATGATAATTAAAACAATATATATATATCTGAGAGTCCATATTTCTGGAAGAAAAAGACACGTTGCGCCGACCCCAAATAAATTGGGACAAGGGCAGGAGAACGATGGTATAACTATTAGAAAGAGACTCTTAAAGGAAGGAGAACATCCAATAAGTTCCTAAGATGTCTCTCCCGATTTACTCTTTATTAAATTTCCAACAGCTAGCACAGAAAGTTTCCCAGTGTAACTGAAATTGAAAATGAGCCTGCCGAGCGTATGAATTATTTCACGTCCTATTAAACTTTTAAATTTTCCGGCGTGACTCTCGACTGCTTTGGAACGGGAACTTAACCGTGAAACTAGTTTCATTCCAATGTTATCTTAATAAGTATTTGTAATACCAACCAAAATTATGCGATGTGTATTTCGAAATATCCAGACCTGTTCCAGTTACTGGGGAAACTTGTTGAATCCACAATCCTCACAATTAGTTGTGAACTGGATTGTATTAATAATAGCAAATTATTACATATACTAGCTTCTGCCCGCGGCTTGGCACGCGTGGATGAAACATTCCCCTTGAATCACACTATCAATTAAAAAAAAATTGCATCAAAATCCGTTGTGTAGTTTTAAAGATCTAAGCATACATACAGACATACGCGGAAAGCGACTTTGCTTTATACTATGTAGTGAAGCAATATCATCATTCTTTGCCTATATCCCAATTTATTTAGAGTCGATGCAAACGTCTTCATCTTCCATACATCTTTCTTTGATTATTCAGCGTGAAATTGAATTCACGGGCAATATGTATTTTAAGAGGTCATTGTACTCATCATTATGAACAACTTTTACCATGGGAAGAAATATGAAATCGCGAATAAAAATCAGCTGTTCCATAAAATATGCTCGCATAACTCGTCATAATGTAGGGAAAAGCTGATTTATTTTCGCGATTTCAGTTCGTATTCGATTCCAATGTAAAAGTTGTTCATAATGATCGTACAATGACCCTTTATAATATAGGCCATGCATCCAATTTCACCCTGTATAATCAAATACTTCTGTATTAGTCGTCATCTCGGTAGTCATTCGCTTCATCGCCATCTTTTCTTTGGTCTCTTCTACTTCTTCTTTTCGTGTGGTTAGTGACTATCCTGGTGTCAGAGTTTTTAAGCTGCCCATGGGCCTCTGACTTAGCTACACATGCTGTTGAGAAATATCTCTCAGACATGCTGGTTTCCTCACGATGTTTTCCTTCACCGAATTTTCTTCTCCTACTCTTATACTTCTTCTCCGTGTTGATAGAACTCTTCCTTGATGTAATTGCCATCCACATTCATACTCAAAACTTTCCTCACGACATTTTCCTCATTCCTCATAGTATGGACAGTGGCAACTGTTAATAATAATTAAATCTAGTAATTTTAATGGACAACTAATAATCGTTTAAAAGCGTCACGCGAAGCATAAATGCGTCATGACGGAATGTATGGACGTAATGGCGATTATACGGTTGAACAATTCATATGTAGATAGAAACGTTTTAATTATATGTATTACGTTTTTGTTCTGTAAATTACAGATTTCTCCACACAAAGGTAAATAAAGAAGATGAATAGAATTTTAAATGTAATCTTTACGTATAATCACTACATAGTACAAAACAAAGTCGCTTTCTCTGTCCCTATATCCCTATGTAGGTATGCTTAAATCTTTAAAACTACGCAACGGATTTTGATGCAGTTTTTTTTAATAGATAGAGTGATTGAAGGGGAAAGTTTATGTGTATAATTTGTCGACATACTTTGCGGGCGAAGCCGCGGGCGGAAGCTAGTATATGATAAAGCTCGTTTTACTGAATGCGCTAATCTTTGGAAATAACAGTCGAATAAAAAAAAACTTTTCGGATTTGCTAGCCCTATTCTTGAAGAAGGTTAAAGGCTGTTTAACATCACGTTACAATCTTTAAAACCCGAGTCGAATAAAGAATGGTAAACGAAAACGAATTAATAGCGCGGGCGGCCGATGCGATGCGATGTATCGGGGGCCGAAATTTTACGCCGACAAAGTGGCGGGCAGAAGCAAGTAGTTAATAGATAAACAGCTTCGCTAAAAGATTGAAGCTCGATAAAACAGCTCTGTCGGTACTGACAAGCCATTATTCTTACCTAATGTTGTTATTGACATGAATTTATCGAGATGTAACCTTAAAAACGCAGATTGATAGAGATATTATCGTGTTTATATCCGTCGGTGAGTAAAATGATAAACAATAATGGGTTCGTTCACTGACGACATTAATATTTATTGTTTCGATGGGCGAGGGGGGGTAGAAGGGCTATAATTGGATTGTCAACTTTAAGGAAGTCGAAATGTTGGTGATTCCAAGCCATCTTGCACCCATTAATCGGGTAACCCTTTTTTTCACAATCCAAAGGATTTATAAATAAATTCTTAATCCATTGCTTCATATGTCTGAAAAAATCGTCCGCTTTAGAATATACATAAAGCAATGCAATCAATCTGCCTAACCTTTTCCCAACTATATTGAAGTCGGCTTCCAGTCTAACCGGATGCAGCTGAATACCAGTATTTTACATGGAGCGACTGCCTATCTGACCTCCACAACCCAGTAAATGGGTAATACGGTAGGTACCCCTTGGTTGACTGGCTGTCAGACTTTCGAGCTTTTGATTACCCGTAACCACTGTCAAAGATCCAGGGACCAACGGCAAAACGTGCTTTCCGAGGCACGGAGGAGTCTCTATATCTAAAGATGGTCACCCATCCACGGACCAACCCATGCATGCATGCGTAGCTCAACCTGATGGTTCGGATCCGTGCGGCTGTTATTACTTAGTGGTCAAATTGTCAAAATGAAAGGCATTGCATTTATAAAGCTCTAGTTACACGGTGCAAGTTTATTGCCAGTGTCATACCATATAATTGAAGCAACAATTGACTGCGTGTCACCACAATACGTACCTACAATTTATTGTTCCACAATAACGGTAATTTAGTGGCAGTTCAAAACTAGTATAGATATTTGTTGGAAATTAATAGAGAAAGCAAGCATAATGTTTTTATTTTTAGTTGGCAACATTGATTGTTCTTTCTCTTCCATTTTGTAACTTCAACAATAAATACGTTACGTGCACTTATCCGAGTTAGTTTATTTAAATCAACATAAAATATCAACAATATTAAATATTTGACAGCACAAATATAGGGCAACATTTGAATCAATTTTACAGTGTGCAACACTGTGTTTGCCTGCTATAATTGCCTAGGTGTAAACAGAAGTCGCATGGAATAATTGAATGGCAAAACATGCATTCAATTATTTTATGCCATTTTATGGAAATTGCACGCGGATTAACACTTGCATGCAATTCTTGCATGGCAGTTACTGATTGTGTTATACGAAGTTTTAGTTCTATCTAGGTCATGCCGGTTTCCTCAAGATGTTTTTTTAATAACATGGTGCTTTAATAATTTACAGAATGTAAAGTTCTTGCTTGGGTTCGAACGTAAGACCCATAATAATATAGCTCTTAAGTCGCGGCTGTATGTGTACTAGGCCACCGCAACTCCTCATTAAAATAATGAGAATCACAAAGTTTACAGAATGCAATTTTCATTAATTCTGTTTCATTCAATTACGCATTCCCCATTGTTAATTATTTGCTAATAATTAGTAATAACGACGAGATTAAAGGTCTCATTAAATACGTAACCAAATTCGGATTTCATTAATGCTATAAATAACTGAATATTGAATTATTTATTTATTTATTTATTTATTTATAACAATCTTACCTACACTATCATTACAGATCTATGATCCAATGCGACAGAGTGGCCTTATTAGTAAGGCTTTAGGTAGCTAAATCATCAATCTACACCTTATACCTAGTAAAAAATATCTTAATCTAAATAACTTATTACATATAGTGTGACTTTTGCGAATTCACTCAAGTTGCACCACAATACATCAACCCTCCCGTGAACCTCATTCATTACTAATAGTTTATTGCCAGTGCCATTGCAGTTAATAATAATATCATTCCGCATGTTATTATTAATAAATGAATTATTATTATAATAACTGAAATGTTAGTGTTTTCAGGGTTAGAGGTAAATCGAAATTATTCATTAATGTGCGTGGCGATATATTAACAATAATGGTAAGTGTGATAGCTTAGTGGTGTGACCGTCCGACTGCCAAGTCATAGGTCTTGAGTTCGAACCCAAGACACGCACCTCTGACCTATCGGATTTATCTGCGTATTGTGTAATTATCACTTGTTTAAAAAACGGTGAAGGAAAACATCAAGACGATACCGGCCGCGATTTCAGGTGTGTTCCCATAGTAAAAGTTGTTCATAATGGTGAGTACAATGACCCCTTAAGATATTTCCCATGAATTCAAATTCACCCTGTATAGATATAATACGACGTTATCCTGAAGGTAACATATATAAATCAACTAGCTTCCGCCCGCGGCTTCGCCCGCAAAATATGTCGACAAATTATACATATAAACCTTCCTCTTGAATCACTCTATCTATTAAAAAAAACCGCATCAAAATCCGTTGCGTAGTTTTAAAGATTTAAGCATACCTACAGACAAACAAACAGACAACAATAGCGACTTTGTTTTATACTATGTAGTGATAACACATCATTTACTTAGTAATTGAATATACAACAATAGATTTACCTAGTAATTGAATAAACAGCAGAAGATTTCCCTGGCGATATTCATATAGAACTAGGAGAAGAAATTGTTAATGTATTAACTATCTTATAGGTACTACCAAGGTCTTCCTGTCTTTAGGGAGACAAGCTTTCCTGGTAGTATCAAAATCAATTAGTCTAGCCTTGAATAGGGTTTTTGATCTGTTATTAATATGTATAGTATACCCTAGGTATTTCAAGGCTGGCTAGTATACAACGAGTTTTATTTTATATCTCCTAAGCCTAGGGTTGCATTTTCTAAGAAAAAATAATACACCAAATCCTGGAATGTATGGTTCAAAAATTAATAGTTTCGAAGATAGCAACACGTTTTGTATCTCCAAAGGGTTGTCTAGACTGCTAGAGGTGTTGGTACAGACGCCAGCACCTCAAGCTATCCCTAACTGTCAAATTTTCTTAATTAAAAATGAACCTTATGTCTTTGCAATAAAGTTTAAATACTATCAAAGAAATTTGAAAGATTGTGGTAATTTGATGTGCTGGCCTCTGTACATCCACATTTCGCTAGTAATGTTTAAGTCCCATTTAATAGGGGGCGGGCCTACTGCCATCAACCGGGCCCAAATCCTGACTCCGGACTGAGAAATTTCGGATAGAAATTCCCAATAACACTTTGCCTGATAAAGGAATCGAACCCAATTCCTCATGCCATTAGTGGTTGCGACCACTAGAACAACGAGACAGTTACGTAAGTATACGGGGTGTAAGGTAAAAGCTTCTGAAAACGAAGACAGGTGATAGGGCTAATGATTTTCGATACAATACCATCAATAAATCTATAAGTAAAAAATTAATAATTTTACCTTTTTTTGCATTTTTGTTACACCATGCTGTGAGAACAATTAAATGAAGCCATTATTTGCGATTAAACACACTTTTTTTTATTTAAAATTTTAGTATGCAATGTATTCGTAAATTAATATCAGCTGACGCTCGCGCGTAACCTCGAGTTCAAAGTGCGCGCGCGCTCGCCGATAGCCGCGAAAGATGAAAGAAGACTTGAAAATCCTACTAATATTATAAATGCAAAAGTTTGTGAGGATGCATGGATGGATGTTTGTTCCACTTTCACGCAAAAACTACTTAATGGATCTGGCTAAAATTTGGCACAGAGATAGATTATAGTCTAGAATAGCACATAGGATACTTTTTATCCCGGAAAAATATACGGTTCTCGTGGGATAATTTCCTACAAACACGCGGGCGAAGCCGCTGGCAAAAGCTAGTAACCTATAAAGCGAAAGGTGGTATCCGTTTGCATTTAGGTTCTATACAGGAATAATTTTTAAGCACTGCGCAAAAAAGTTTTGGTGGTTCAGTATCAGTAATAGAACATATTTCCATTATTAGTTCAAAACTTTTTTTATTTTTTTATCCTATTTTAAATTAGCAAAATATGGACACTATTCGTAAGAATAATTTACAAAGGACGCGGCGCTCGCGGCGGTGTTGCAGCGGGGGTGAAACCAGCCCGCGGGCGGGCGAGGCGGGCGCCCGGCGCCGGCGCGGTAGCTAGTAGCCATAAAATCAATTTCAAAGTAGACATTTTTCGTTAACGATAACTTTATTTTTTTGTACTAAGACTTATCAAAATAAAAAATAGGTGTTTAATAAAACTCATTTAAGTTTAATTAGTCAAAGTTTGCGCACTGAATAAAAAATATTCCTGTATAAGTACGTTCTGGCTTCGGAAGCGTCCTACTTACACCCTGTATATATACGAACTTGCTGCTCCCACGCGGTTTCACCCACTGCTCGGCTCCTATTGGTCGTAGCGTAACGTTACATAGCCTATAGCCTTCCTCGATAAATAGACTATCCAACTCAAAAATAATTTTTCAATTCGGACCAGTAGTTCCAGAGATTAGCGCGTTCAAACAAACAAACAAACAAACTCTTCAGCTTTATAATATTAGTATAGATATATGCATTCAGTTGAGAAAACCCAGATCCAACGGGACAAATCAAAATGATCAAATCAGCTGGCAGATCAAATACTCTTACAACCCAACCATGACCTACCAACACACTATCCTACCTCTAAGCCACGGCTTACCCAAATCTAGTTCGAAGCCATAAATAAACCACGACACACGAGCTATGTCTCCTGAGAAGTACCGCCTCATGATAGACTGCTGATGGATTTAAATTTGTCATTCCCTCACATTATGCATGAAGTGAGATTAGTTTTCAAGTTGTCGTGGTTGCATAGACCTAGTCAAAGTTGACGGACGTAACAAGAGCAGTGCTTTAAGCGGGATTGTCTGAAAGGGTTACCGCTACCCCGGAACATAAAGGGCTAAGGAAAGAACATGGATGGGTTTTAGTCAGCAAGAGTCTGAAGCTCCCTTCCGCTCCACCCAGTGCGGGAGAAGTCATGGGATGATTCACAACCTAAAAAAAAAAGGGGGTAGTCGAACTCGACATAACATTATAGTCATTGGTCAGTGTTTCCGGGTTTAGAAATAGCCCTGTTGATTTGCGTCCTTGGACTGATATGAGGTCACAGCTTATTAAAGCCACCCGGCACCCATCCCTCACCGCCTCGTCGCACAGCGACCACTCGTTGTCGACAGATGGTCCACCGGTCGACACCGCGCTATCACCAATAATCGTTGCACGGTCAACCGGTGGACCTCGCAACTCGTAGTGGAGTGAACGCAATGCAGCATGCGAGCACCGAGTTGTCATCAAGTGGTCCATCCGTCGTCCGCGCGTGGAGGGCTCACGACCGAGGCGATCCAGTGACGCCACGGGGTAGAAGTAGAGAGCTTATACCCATACAAGTCCATAAAAAGAATACTAGCCGCAGGAGGCGAGGCGGTGTGGAGTGGGTGCCGGGTGGCTCTAATGAGCTGTGACCTATAATCGAAGAAACAGTTCATCCCAGCGTAACACAATCAATTTTTGTGTTTTTCTTATGTGCTTTAATACAGCAGTCCATTGCAGCATTCAGTAAAGTCGTTGAAAATGGGCGTTGAAAAAAGTAGATCCAACCGTCCCAGTTTCTGAGTAGTTTACTGTATGTCCACAGTAAGTTACTAGCGACAGTTTCGTATCCCGTTACGAAAACTACTCGTATCTCGCAAATTAATTAAAACTTCAGAATTGGGATTAAAACATCGCCTCAACACACGGAGTTTGTCGTAGCTCATGTGAATGCCCTAATACACACAGTATTTGGTAGCTTTGTATCGCACTATACAGGTTTATGTGAATAGACTTGAAGCTTGAGCTCTTCAAAGGCTACTGCAGTTGCTTCCAATTACTTTACGTAACGCTGTATTGTCGCTGTAGAATTGAGGACTGAGTACAAAGACACATTTCTAAGCTAAGTTGTAATTCCCTTTTAACATAATATATAGCATAATCAGCCTATGATGTTCCCTCAGCTGGAACACGGGCCTTCTCTCTGTGTGGAAGGCCATAATCCACCACGCCGGCCCAGTGCGGGTTGGTAGATTCCGCATGCCTTTGAATTTTTGATTCTAGGACATGTCGTTTTCCTTCACTGTTTTGAGAGCACTGGTAACGAAAAGTACACAACGTAAAGTGCCTACCAACTTTTGAACTCACGACCTACATCTCGTATGTCGGAGCCGATATCACTGGGTCACTAGCGCTCTCATGTATAATGTAATTAGTTCTAAAACTAGACGTACCTTGCCCTCGCTCTTCCAATATATGAAGAAGCCATACTCGTCGACTTTGAACAGGCAGTTCTGCTCAAACTCTGTGTTGTCCTTCTCTTCTGTCCAGCGGTCGAAGACGGCACCCTGGGGGGAGGGGATAAGAAAATTAGTACTTATTTATACAACCAACACAATTATAGGCAGTTAAAAAATGAACATATACTACTACAAATAAGTGGGTTTTCCCATTGAACTTTTCAAAATGTTCAGGTATGATAAGGTGTGTGTATAAATCTGTAAATAGTATTTTTAACCGATTAAAAAAAAACAAAGGAGGTTCTATGTCCGTCTATACGTATTTTTTTTGTGTAGTTCGTCGATATTTTTGTCAATGGTGGCCACCATTTTTGAAAATTATTTTTTCATATTCTTCTGCCAGGATCTAAGCCAGTAAACTTATTCTATCCCAATATCTATCCACCGAGTAGATAGTGGAATAGAATACCTACTATCTGTGTCTTCAATTTTTGACAATATTAAATCTACGGCAAAACTTTGGAATAACAAAGATAACCATGAAAGGTATAATTTTATTACCGTTAATAAAGTGTTTCATTTCAGCCATTCAAGAAGAAAAACGACACTTTTTTTCCAAACTCATTTTATTACGACATTTTTATATCTCGTTTTATTCTGCATGACTCTAAAGCGTAGCTTTTAACAGCCAATTAAAACCGCGGGTTCCGATAAAGAGTCTATAAAGTTCGAGCCGTTTATTGGCTGTGGCCATTCCGTCGTATCAATAACGCTACTGTCATTGGTTACTTGCGTATCGCAGCAGGGGCCTGTAGCGTTATAAAATTGAACTGTTTGTATGTCGTAAAATGGCGTTGCGGTTCCAATTAGTAGCAATTTTAAACTGTCTTAAACTGGAAATGGATCGACCATTCCAGTCTAAGACAGTTTAAGCTGATTTAATAAGAACTGAGTAAAAATTTATGTGTTTTTTTTAAGTTTACTAATTTAGCTAAGGGCTGGTTTTTCAATAGTCAAATCAGTTTTATAGGTCGAATAAAAATGGCAGGCTTTTGCATAGAAAATATGTCAAACCTCAATTTTTATTCGTATAAGTTATCAGGCGATTGAAAAATCGGCCCTAAATGTAACTTGCACTATTAGGGCATCTAATTGGCAGAAAAAGACAAAGAATAAGAAGAAAAAGACATGTTGCGCAGACCCCAAATAAATTGGGATAAAGGCAGGAGAATGATGATGAGATCTTTAGCTCAATCTACTTGATAGTCCCATTCCATTGTTGAAAATCTTCTGTTAATTTCATTCCATCCCATATCTATGACGTTGTACAGACGCCAGCACATCAAGCTATCCCTAACTGTCAAATTTTCTCAATTAAAAATGAACCTTATGCCTTTGCAATAAAGTTGAAATACTATCAAAGAAATTTGACAGATTGTGGTAACTTGATGTGCTGGCCTCTGTACATCTTCAATTTTCACAGTAACACTTTGTAACAATTTTTTTAAAGCCTTTCAGAGTAACCGTCTCAATTCTGTCATAAATATGAAACAACCTATTAAGCATACCCTCGTTTATAGGAATCCAAATAAAATCCTTCACATACCATATCATTACATAATTCTTGGGCTCCTTGCTCGCACGCCTTACTTCATCTATACTAATTTTATAAAGAGGAAAGATTTGTATGTATCAATGTATGTTTGTAACGAATAAACTCAAAAACTCCTTAACGGATTTGGATGAAACTTGGCACAAAGATAGATTATAGTCTGGAATAGCATATAAGCTTATCCCGGAAAAATATACGGTTCCCGTGTGGGATAATTTCCTACATACAAGCGGGCGAAGCCGCTGGCAAAAGCTAGTCTGACGTAAAAGCCGAAAACCGACACAAATACGCAATCAAAATAAATCAATAGATATCAGTGTACAAGTCAAATGGAAGAGACATTAAACTCCTGATATTTGTGTAGTCAAGCCGGAGCGGAGGTGAGGAAATTATGTGAGCGCACCTCGACTGAGCCGCTTACGTTGGGGCGGCGGGTAGACACAGGCAGTAACTGGGGATCGGTGTCGATTCCAGTGACAGCGTGGAGCGGTTTGGACCTTATTTTATTAGACCGATTAACCTTAACAATTACAGTTTACTAGGAAATATTAACCTTTTGAACGCCAGAACATAAACGGACGCATGTATCCTTCACGTCAAGCTACAAATTTATTTGTCTTTTAATTTGTTTCATGTCATTAATTTTAAAGATATCTAAACACACAAAAGTAATGATTCCACTGTTTATTTCGTGCTAGAGTGTACCTGCATTGTCACATATTTGTGTCGTTGGCGTACAGAGCATGCGCTTACTTGCCATGTCGTACATACATATATGTGACAATAGCGTTCAAAAGGTTAAACTTTGTATGTAGGTTACTTCGTAAACTGTTTTATAAAATCGCTTCCGCTGCCACTAACACTAACTAACCGTAACTAACGTAACACCCGCAACACTAACAGGTGTTGCGGGTGTTACGGAAAATGGTGAAAGGTAAGTCCCCTGGACACGACGGACTTAGTGTGGAGCATCTAAAGCACGCTGGCCCCCATGTGTGTAGAGTGTTGGCAATGTTCTACACTTTTTGTATCAGACATGCCTACTTGCCAGATGATATGTTGAAAGCAGTTGTAGTTCCGATCGTAAAGAACAAGACAGGTGATATTGGTGACAAACAAAACTATAGACCAATTACCTTAGCCACGACACTGGCAAAAGTGCTTGATGGTGTGCTGGACGGTTATCTTGCTCAATATGTGACACTCGAGGATGCCCAATTCGGTTTCAGAGGGGGTCTCTCAACTGAGAGTGCGATTTTAGTTCTTAAGCACACCATCAAGTATTATACTGACCGCAAAACACCGGTCTATGCCGCCTTTTTGGAACTCTCTAAGGCATTTGACCTGGTCAATTATGACATGTTGTGGGCCAAACTGAGAAAAAATAGAGTGCCGGAAGGTATAACAGGGACTTTCGAGTACTGGTATAGACACCAGACTAATTTTGTAAGATGGGCAGATGGCATATCAGATCCCTATCAACTGGAATGTGGAGTTAGGCAGGGGGGACTGAGCTCTCCTACATTATTTAACATATATGTGAGGGAGCTGGTGCGTGAGCTCAACAACACCAAGGTAGGCTGCTCCATAGATGGTCATACAGTTAACAACATTAGTTACGCCGATGACATGGTGTTGTTGAGCCCATCGGTAAGTGCCCTGCGCAAGCTCCTTGGGGTGTGTGAGGCATATGCTGAAGCACACGGATTGTCTTACAACGTCAAAAAAAGCGAGTTGTTAGTGTTTCGGGCGGGGCAAATGAACCCTTCATTTGTACCACCTGTGACACTGGGGGGGGTGGCGCTAAGGCGAGTGTCTCAGTTTGTGTACCTAGGACATGTTGTTAACGAAAGCCTGACAGATGACCTAGATGTAGAACGGGAACGCAGGGGGCTCACGATTCGCTGTAACATGCTGGCTCGCAGGTTTGCCAGATGTTCAAAGGCAGTCAAAATAACGCTGTTTAGGGCCTACTGCCAATCATTTTATACCTGCAGCCTGTGGGCCAATTGCACGCAGCGGGTCGTGAGTTCTCTGAGAGTTCAGTACAACAATGCCTTCAGGATGTTGATGGGACTGCCTCGCTATTGCAGTGCGTCAGCAATGTTTGCAGAAGCGCAAGTGGACGGTTACCATGCCATAATTAGAAAAAGAGCAGCATCGCTGATGCGAAGAGTGAGGGACAGTCCCAACAGCTACCTGAGGGTGGTTGCAGAACACCTGGAGAGTCCTATATGGAGGCATTGGATCCGCCTACATATAGAATAATTTTAGTGGTATTTTAGTTAGTTTGTTTTATTATTTTGTGTTTTACTAACTTAGTTCTTAAGTGCCCGTGTAATACTAACACTCTATGGACTATCTTGGTCTGAAATAAACTTTATTATTATTATTACTAACACCGTACCCCCACGTATGTACGTTCGGTAAGCATGTGCGATCGACTCTGATTTACGGCGTAATCGGTACACGGAGTCACTGGCAGCCATCTCGCAGGTCTTCACGTAACGGGCAGAACAGATTGCGTCGGGATCTGCTTCTCATATTATATTATCTATGATCTTTGTGTGCGTGATGATGAAATTGGAGTGACTCTTCACTGCTTATAGGATCGTGTTATAGAATCATTATACAGGGTCAATTTGAATTCATGGGCAATCTTTTAAGAGGTCATTGTAGTCATCATTATGAAGAATTATTACAATTTAAGAAATATTGTAAATTCGGGTAAATGTTAATTAAGAGGTATTTTTTCAGGGTTTTTTAGCCAGAGGGTAAAACGGGACTCTATTACTAAGACTCCGCTCTCCGTCTGTCACCAGACTGTATCTCATAAACCGTGATAGTTAGACAGTTAAATTTTTCACAGATGATGTATTTCTGTTGCCGCTATAATAAAAAATACTAAAGACAGAATAAAATAAATATTTAAGAGGACTCCTTTACAACAAACGTGATTCTTTTGCCGTTTTAATAGATAACGGTACACAACCCTTCGCACGCGACTCCGACTGGCACTTGGCCAGCTTTATATAGATTATAATGCATAAACATACCTAGCATAAAGCATATTCAGCCTTTAATGTTCTGATAGCTATGAGACAGGCCTCCATCTGTTCGGCCTGACGGTGCCCGTCCCGTGTCGTGGGTGTTCGCAGTCCTCATCGCGAGGAGATACGCTATCACTAGTTCAATTTTAACAGTTATGTCAAAACATACGTAGCGAAATGTCGACTCTCAAAATAAACGATAGCTTGTAAGTCCGTTTATTGAATCTAGATTCCCAGCAACGTATACGCAAGGGCGGTGCGGGTATACGCGCGGACCATTTTGTATGGAACAGCGCGGCGTTTCAGGCCTTAGAGGTGGCACGCGGGCCAAGTGCGGATAGGCAGATGTCACAGGTCTTCGAATAGAATGCGGGCGTTCTTAAAAATATAGAATCTGCTGTTCTGGTACCATGACGATTTCTATTAGAAATAAGGTTTAATATTTACCTGAAGCAGTAACTCCGGGACCGGGATCTGCCAGTTGAACTCAAACTTCTTGGTCATGGTGCTCGCTTTACAACACCTTCCCGCTCAAAGATTCAGCATGCGGTCATACTTGCCGCCCTGTGGACAAGAGGAGAGTTAAGATTATTATCTGAACTGTACCTTCTACTTGATTAATATTCTACTCGGTAAAAATTTTATTTAAAAAAATATTTTTAAAAAAATCGAAGCCACGAGTGCCTGGCCGAGTGCTATAGGATAATATTAATATGTTAAGACAAGTGATTTTGATCAAGATCTGTAATACCCACTAAAGAAATTCCTAAGAGATAAATGCTGTAACTTTGACTATCGTCTATTTATTGCTTAACACCACCACGGCACCTTCAATATTACGTGGGGAATACGTATTTAATTGATTTAGCCACGAGTGTCTGAGAATAGTTCAGGAAACGCATCAGTTGAATGCTGTTTCGCCTGGGCAAAGTCACGGACAAAAGCTAGTTGCCAGTATAATCAATATACCTCATAATTTAGTTTTCACCTCACAGGCTCGGAAAGAGTCTGTTTGTCATTCGAAATCCGAGCCGAAAATCGACTTTTGCTCTCTAGCGTGGAAAGAGTTTTTAAAATTCGAACCTTTCTATTTAATAATTTTCTATACCGCCAGTCCACTGAAAATGCATGACACGGTCTAAAATAAAATATTAAATAATACCGCTCACCTTAAAAACTTCCATCACAGTACAGAAATTAAATATTTTGCGAGGATATAATTGTAAAATTGGAATTAATGTTAATAAGTATTCCATTTGATTAAAAAAATCTGTGACGTCACATTTGAATATGCCATAAAAATACTACCCTGTCAAATACCCAATTGTGTAGTAATTTAAGTTTATTTTTTTAAATAAAATAATAATATAATATTATGTTATTTAATCCTTTGCTTGGCAAAAATAAATATGTATTAAATTAAATTAGTTAGTTATTTGTATTAAATTAGTTTTTCCTTTCATTCTCCTTAGAGGACAAGTAGGATATAGAACAAAATACAGGGTATTTAATTTTGGAGATATTCTGTGTAACTCATAAGATGCATTGCCAAGTATCTGTTATTTTCTTCACATGAGTCAATGTATCTGAGACGCTCGAACAAAATAAAACTCAACAACACCTGTTTTCTTGCAGCTAGCAGTTTCCTCGCTGTAGTGAGGTGAAAAATTGTGTGTTGCGCTCGGCAGCAAAGCTTTTCTGCGTCTCGTACCTTTGAAACCTTCGTTACGCTCAGGATTCTATATTTGAACCACTCGCTACGCTCATGGTTCAACCCTAGAATCCTTCGCTTACTCAGGTTTCAATAGAAGTACTCGCGCCAAAAATCAACTTTCCAGCCTTGCATAACAAATAACTATTATATGTGTCACACATGCCCCTCTTGCATGTTGGATACCATAATAAAATTGATACCCATGTTAATGTTGACAACTCATTTACATTACACCTACGTCCCAGAACCCTCTACAAATTGATGGCAAGATAATAACGGTTCGTAGTTAATCGACAGCTTCGGGTGCCGAGATCCCTGATTCTGATTCCTGGTTTGATTAGAATTCTGTTGTCAAACAACTTCATGACAACCACTTAGGTCTCGAGTTCGAACCCAAGCCACGCACCTCTGACTTTTCGGATTCATGTGCGTATTGTATATTTACCACTTGCTTAACAAAGGGTGAAGGGAAACATCGAGAGGAAACCAGCTGCCTGAAAGATTTCTAAACATGTGAAGCTAAGTCACAGGTCCATGGGCAGCATAAAAACTCAGGTTAGTCACTAACCACACGAAGAAAGAAGAAATCTCCACCATCAAGATAACCCAACTACTTACCCTCTCAGAGTAATAGCGTTACGTTATCTCGTTAAGTGTTTTGTCGGCCTAACGCTGGACTGCGGTTGTCACTTGACAAATTATATCTCCGTCTATTTAGGAGGCATTTTCTTCCAAGTTGTTTTTTAGGTTAAAAAGGTAAATATGTTCCTAGATATTGATGGACTGTGATGTATGTAGCTGAAAGAGTTCAAGCTTTGTTTAAAAGTTGAATATGAGGACCCATATTCATCCATGTTAAGTCTATAAGATGACTAGAAGCATGAGTAAGTTGACACAATAGTTCAACAAATTTGATCTCCTGACCTTAATCGTCAATCAACGCCTTGATGCTGTCGTTAGCGGCGGCCACGACAGAGCAATAGAGCTCAGAGATCATAGATAATCGAGCATAGACTAACGTAGACCGTAGTGATGCCCTAGCCACTCTACTACGACCGTGTTTCGTATATGTAGGTTTAAGAAAAAATTGAGTAGATATTATTTATTGACATTCCTAATATTGTAGCCAGTGACATTTTGATGTAATATTCACATTTTTTTTTTTATTTATTGTTATTCAAATGATTTGAAATGATATAATAATTGATTATGTTTTGCATGCCTTCTTCTTATTGCTTCTACTATCACAACATGTATGTACCAATTATTTACCCATGTTTATTTGTTCAAATACAGTTGAACTTTTGAAGAAACTACTGATTGCTATCTCGTGTTCAATAAAAGCGGTGATTTATAAGTGTATGAGAAAATACCACTTTTATGTTGCTATGGGACAGTTCCAAGCCAATTATAAAACGTTGAATTTCCTGAATTAAAGTCCCGCTGAGAGTTAAGGTAACGTAATGTAAACACAAACAATCAGTTCCACTGTAATTAGCAAGTTAAAGTTGCATCACAGTTGAACCTGACTCAATTAGCTCATGAAATACAACGCAAGGTGCGAGCAGGCACACAAATCACATTCACAAACAAAGTCAGAACAAATGTTTGTACGCTCTATACAAATGTTTGATCCAATATGGTGTTCGGTATTACGAACCCATCTATTCTGTTAAATGCTTGTGTGAATTGACTATTTGAATCAGTCAAAAATAAAATATCAAATCACATGGAAGAAAGCCCGCTCGTCATAAAAACTTCCATAACCGTACAGAAATTAAATATAATGCGAATATATAATTGTTAAATTGCATAAAATGCTAATAAGTATTCCAATTGATTCTAAAAATCTATGACGTCACGTTGTTATATTTCATAAAAATCACGTACAAATGCCGCGTTTTGACAGTTCATAAAAAGTAACGTTATTGACTACCCTTTCAAATACCCAATTAGAATAGTGAAATGTCAAACGGTCTGATATTAAAGCCCTAGTGCTAAAAAAAAAAGAATTAAGTTGTGTCCCTTCACTATTTGGGTCAATGCTACCCAACGATCGCATGTCAAGCCAAGCCATTCTTACCCAAAATCTTTAGTCTGTATTACTTGTCAAGCCCAATTTACCCAGATTGAGTTCCATAGACCTCGTTAACTATCTTATCTAGAGTCTATGGTCGTGCTGACCCGGTATTAAGCTCGCTTACGGTCGAACTTGAGCCCTTCTTAAGTAAGTGAGTAACAGGAAAAATGTTGGTTGTTTGAAAGGCTTTAGGCTCTGCGGAGTTTTTGCGAAATTCGAGAAGTATTTCGAAAGTTTGTTTCGCTTTAGGAGAAGTTTGGTGAATTGTTGAAATTGCGAAATTATGGGGCAATTCATTAGGTTTTGAGGGTGAGTTTTTATGGTTACAACTTCATGTTTTATTAAATCGTTCGTCGCATTTTTTTTGTGATAAGTTTGGTCGTTTATTAATGAAGTCCACCGCGAGGTTCTTATATGGTCAATTTGAGCCCATGGTTTAGAGAGTGACATCATAGTGAAGAAGTGTGATACAATTTCTGGCTAGTTTTTTTTTAACCTAAAATATTAAGAATATATCCATAACCCTTTGAACGCCTGAGCTTAAAGGCGCGTGCGTGCCCTCCACGCCAAGCTACAAATTTATTTCTTCTTGTTATCATGAACTTCCCAATATCCATGGTCTTTTAATTTGTTTCATGTCACTAAATACGTACGAGAGCTTCAATTTTTAAGATATCTATATAAACACTCACAAAAGTTATAATTTAATTGTTTATTTCGTGTTTTATCGTTGTTGCCATTGTCACATATTTGTATCGTTGGCGTACAGGGCATGCCCTTGTTTGTCACGTATATGTGACAATGGCGTTAAAAAGGTTAAGTCAATTTATTTCAAATTATAAGACACAATATCAACAAATAAGACACTTAATCAGAAAATTGCCGAATTTACGAATAGTAAAAATCAATTATTTTGACTGTATTATCCTCCACCCGACCCATGACTCGTGACCCTGAAGCGAGAAGCGTACGCTTTATTATTTAAATCAAGCAAATGTTTTCAAAAAGCCATAGAAACGCGGGGGTGAACTTTCCCTCGCTTTTTCTATGGTTTCCTAAAAGAACGTGTTCACTTCGCTCACTTTAAATTAAAATACTGCTCACGTTTTCTGAACTCGTTCGAAAACGTGCCTGAGTTTCAAACGATTTGTTTAAAAGTTGCCAGGATTAAAAATTGAAATGCTTTTAGTAGTTTCGTAAAGTTGAAATGGGGTATGAAAATGGGTTCTCGGATTTTTTTATGAAACGAAAATGAGTTACATTTACATTACATAACTTCGCGCCTTGTTTCCCTGAAGGGTTAAGCAGAAGTGTAGGTACCTATTAAAATAAAAAAGATGAAAATCAGTTCTTCTTGTTAAATGTGAAGTGGTTCGGTCTTTTGCAATAGCGGATGTTTTTAGGGCTGTGTTACAGATTAGCACATAGATATTGGAACTGAATTAAATACCTTAACATGATGTAATTGAAATAAATGAATCCCTGAAAATGGTTCATTGTATTCACTCATCATTATCTTCTTTTTCGTGTAGTTAGTGACTAACCTGGTGTCAGAGTTTTTATGCTGCCCATGGGCCTCTGACTTTGGTTCACACGCCGTAGAAGAATATCTCTCAGGCATGCCGGTTTTTCACGATTTTTCCTTCACCGTTGTTAAGCAAGTAGTAATTGTACAATACCTACGCACGTGCGTTCGGTTCAAACTCGAGATATAAGACTTCGCATTCCGACGGTCACACTACTAGGCTATAACTACTGTCATACCGTCGGACTGCCAAGTTTTAGGTCTCGAGTTCGAACCCAAGGCACGCACCTCTGACTTTTCAGAGTCATGTGCGTATTGTATAATTATCACTTGCTTAAAAATCGGTGAAGGAAAACATCGTGAGGCAACCAGCATGTCTGGGAGATATTTCTCAACAGTTTGTGATGCTAAGTCAGAGGCCCATGGGCAGCATTAAAACTCTGACACCAGGTTAGTCACTAACCACAGGAAAAAGAAAGAAAGGTTATTGTGAGAATATTAAGAATAGTAGCTGAGGTAGCGAATATCAGAAAATAAAAATGTCTTACGTTTTTTTGCAATTTGCAGGTCAGTGTCAAGTTATACCTATTATTATTATTATTTATTTAAATGCAGACATAGTCCATAATATTGACAACAATACATTCAATAATAAAAATTAAAAATAAAAATTTAAAAATTATCAAAGTTACAATTACAAAATTAATTAATCAATAATTTACATACATACATCACAAATAATAAATAATAAATAATAATTATGTCGGTTAAAATACGATTCGTGACCGTAACGAATTACCGTGACCGTTTATTTGTCATTAATCTCATCGTTTCAACTCTTTAGGCAAGAAATGACCTAAAATTTCACAATTTCATGAAGCAGTCATTCAATAGAAATTAAACTACTCTGTAATGAAATCAAAAATTATTTATTTGCATTAATAAGGTGCAGAAGGTTGGTAAAATGTAGAAAACTGTTTACTTATTCTGCCTTTAATTTCAGAGTGCTCATATAAAATTTAAAGTTTAAGTTATTCTATGGTTAAGTTTCTGTAAATCAAAAATCTGCCCAGCATTTTCCCAACTACGTTGGGGTCGGCTTCCAGTCTAACCGGATGCAGCTGAGTACCAGTATTTTACATGGAGTGATCTGATTTCCGCAACCCAGTAACTGCTGGGTAATACGATACCCCTTGGTAACATACAACCTAATATTAGGTAAGCAAATTACAAAAAAAACGAATTTAACGGGATATCCTGTAAGCTTTCACATTAAACAAGAGAATTCCATTTTCCACGTGGATAATGAATGCTTTAATTAGGGGCCTATCCAAGAGATATACTATGCTACGTAGCTATGGATGCGTTTTATATCCACCAATCATATTCATTGGTCCATATAGCATAGCGCTGGTAGAAACGGGTTCTGCTAAGCTATGTTTTTTATATAGATGGATGTATAATCTGGATGCATGCTCTGGATGGGTGCTATGGATGGTCGCGAGTGATGTAGCTATGTGCAGAACTGAGTAAGTACAGTAAGCGCGCGTTTTTTATCGAAAGTAGACATGCCATTAGTTGCATATCTTAAGAAGGATGGTCTGAAAAGGTTACCGCTACCCCGGAACATAAAGGGCTAAGGAAGGAACATGGATGGGTTTTAGTATACGCGGCGCATCTTCATAGCGCATCTTACTAGCCCGCTATAGTTAAGTAGCTATAGCGGGCTAGTAAGATGTACAGTTTTTTTTTTTGAGGTTGGGAAATCATCTACTCCTCCTGCTCTGGGTGGAGCGGAAGGGAGTATCAGAATTTTACTGACTAAAACCCATCCATGTTCCTTCCTTAGCATCAGAGGAAACGGTCACATAGTTTCGTAGCTTAGCTTTCATATCCTCGCAGCATAGCTGCATAGCCCATCTCTGGTGGAAAACCACCTTAGTTTTTTTGAGGTTAGGAAATCATCAAATGACTCCTCTCGCTCTGGGTGAAGCGGAAGGCCAGCCCTTTATGTTCCGGGGTAGCGGTAACCCTTTCGGTCAATGCCGCTTACCCGCCAGGCTTCGGGAAAAGGCACCCTAATAAGATGATTTACCTTGTCATCTCCCAAAACACTCACTAGATAATCCAGGTACTCACTACACAACATATATATACGTCTATAAAATACCTACAGAATGTTATCATAAAGGTTATCTAATAATGGCAGTGGGGTCAGCAGAGATCATAGCGCACATGTACCTAATTACGCATCCTTATATTATGTAGATAGCCTTATCATCTAGCCAAAGTCCGGTAAATAAACTTGAATAGGTTTTGATTGACTATCAGTTTCTGTTTTATTGTATCTTGGGGTGTATGGGAATTTAAAGAGCCAGTTTAAATGGTTACCGCCATAGAAATATCTAAAAAACCGGCCAAGTGCGAGTCGTTCCGCAGGCTTCCGTACCAATATCTATAAACACGGCAAAAAACACGTTTGTTGTATGGGAGCCCACTTAAATATTTATTTGATTCTATTTGTTGTTAAAGCGGCAACAGAAATACATTATCTGTGAAAATTTCAACTGTCTAACTATCACGGTTCATGAGATACAGCCTGGTGACAGATGGACGGACTGCGGTCTCAGTAATCGTTAAACCACTGACTTACTTAGAACTGCTAACCATCAATTTTAAATAGGATCTTAATAATTATTAATTTCTTGCTATGATCATCAAATTACTATACAAATGAATGAGCTTCATTTGTACGCTAATTTCAAGAGACGGATGTAGCGTGAAAATCTCCATTTGTCCCAGCCAAATGTTACTGAATGGTTCCAAGTTGCCATTTGAAATGATTGACAATAACAAATGACGGTGCTAATTCAAAATTTTGAATAATGGAGCAGAGCGAGGAAACATCAATTATATTGTAACCTGGGATATTGAATTTTGTTTTTTTTTTGTTGTCAGGAAAGTTGTGAGTATGAACGTTATACAACACTACGGCTATACAAGTAGAGGGAGACCAAAGAAACGATGGATGGATTGTGTGAGAGATGATATGGCTAGAAAGGGAGTGACTACCGAGATGACGGCTAATAGAGAAGTACCTATGGAAGAAAAAGACATGTTGCGCCGACCCCTAATAAATTGGGATAAGGGCAGGAGAAACATGATGACGATGATGTTGAATAAAAAAGATTTAGCTTGATCTTATTATGTTTTTACAGTTTAGGAGTAGGTAAATATACATTTTTTTCAACAGGTGAGTGGCAACTAGCATCCTCAGTGGACTTATTATATACTCGAGAATCGATTATGTAGGTATCTGATATACACGCTCTACTTTTAATGCGGAGAAATTTTAGTTCTGTCGGTTTTCGTTACATATTTTACCGCAAGATAAATCAATTTCATAAAATAAATCATTTTGTTATGTTAAGAAATATATTATTTACTACTTACATTATTTTTACATTTTTGACGTTGGTTCGGGGGAATGGTGATGGTAATGTTTAGGCAAGGAGTTCCTTGAGGAATTATATGAATAAATATATTTATGTTGAGAATTAAGTATTGATTCATCCATAAATTATAAGTTTTACTCATAAAGGTAGGGAAATTGATAAAAATAATGTTAAATGTTCTAGTAAAAGTATAAGGAAATACTTAACCCTTAAAAATTGTTAAATAAAATAAACGCAAATATTGAAATAGAAAAAACTTTTTTTGAAATTGAAAGTAGAACCTTAAAAATAATTATTTTTTAATAAAGTTTTAAATCCATTATGAAGTTTTAATAAAATAAAATTGACTATTCATAAAATTGTTCTAATTAAACTAAAAGGTATATTAAATAGATTAGTTGATGCTGAATAACAACAATTTTTTACACAAATCAACTGCCATATTTTGATCCTAATAGTCTTTTAACTAATCTTTGTAATGGAAATCGTCAAACTAAGCTATAAGTTTACTAAGAGTAAACTTATAGCTTAGTTTGATCCAGGCTCCAAGTTTACTAACTCGTAAATAGTAAGTGTCGCAAGAGAGTTATGACACTAAGTGTGAAGTAGGGCATAAAATTATCCGACATATTATATTATCCGGATAATTCGGATACTTCCAGAACACTATCCTTGTATATACGAATAGTATGGATCTTTTAGATACCATTGTAAAAAGGTAAATCAATGTAGTAAAAGTTTTATTTATCATTATCATTACAAAAAAAAATTTATCGTGTTCTAACTTATCATACTTACTTAAGTTACTAGCGGACCATAAAATTGAGAAACTTTTTTAAAACAGCAAGACTGGAAACCGAATCCCCATTTGGTAAAAGCCTTGGCAGATATTGGAATGTTAATAGACATAACTTGACAGTAAACCAATGGTATCCGAATAATTTGTATATCCGACTATCCGAATAGCCTGCCCTAGTGGCGAGTTACCACAACTAGGTCACCAGTGTCGGACACTAATGGATTGCGGACACAGGCCGCAGTAATGCGGTAATGGCTTGGTGGAGGAAAAAAACTTCATTAGAGAAGTTACAGTGAAGATTAGGCGGGAAATCTGTATTCTTTTGCACGCTAATGGGAACTTTGCATTTATTCTAGGGCGAGTTTGCGAACATTATTTTTTTAAATACAGTTTCACTGAAACTCGGCCTTTACGATTGAAAGAAAAAAAAATATTTTCAACCAGCACATCAAGTTACCACTAACTGTCAAATTTTCTCAATCGATTTTGAACTTAACTCAACAACGTTTTAAGGTTTAAAATCATTTGGAGATATTTGACAGTTTGGTGTAACTGGATGCGCTGGGGACCGTACGTACTTGTGAACAGTCTGAAGCTAGGTGAACGGTACCAATTGATCGTTTCCTATGGAGAAGAGCCGGCAAGAAATACTACGATTACTCTTTTAAAATGTTTTTATGTTTATAGTCATAGTTACACGTATTTATTATTTTAAATTTCATTTCAACTTAGTATATTATAATACTAGCTTCCGCCCGCGGCTTCGCCCGCAAAATATGTCGACAAATTATACACATAAACCTTCCTCTTGAATCTCTCTATCTATTAAAAAAAACCGCATCAAAATCTGTTGCGTAGTTTTAAAGATTTAAGCATGCATAGGGATATAGGGACAGAGAAAGCGACTTTGTTTTATACTATGTAGTGATATTCTTGTCTGTTTTTATATGTGTACATTAATGATTAAATAAATAAATAAGTTTCATACATTCTCCCCCAACCCATTGTTTTTGTAAGTATTCAAGTTAATAATAATAATATCCTTGGACATTTCACACAACGCCATATAGTCTCAAGTTAAGCAACCTAATGCTTGTGTTATGGTACGAGATGGCTGATAAACTACTTATTTACATTTTTTTTTTGTAAATACATACATATTATAGATAGAAAACACCCAGACCCGTAACAAATACTTGCAGGTCGTACAAATATTTGTTCCGTGCGGGAATCAAACCCGCGACATGCTGCGCAGCAGTCAATCGCTCAACCGCTGCGCCAACCGTGTCGTCGAGTTCTTTCTCGCAGCTTTCCTTTCATTCGTCATTTCATTAACTCCTTATGATAATTTAACCGTGTCTCCTAAGTAATTATTTCGTTAATGAATGCAAATATTATGCAAGTGCTTCATATGAGACACTAGACCTCGATTCGAGAGTACCAGCCTAGGTTTCTGTCTAGACTTGTTGTAAACACCAACATGTATGAAGCAATAGAAATCTTATGTGGTTACCATAGGGGTTAATGTTCAATGTCACAGGTATTTGAGTATAGGTACAAGATAAAGATGACAATACGACAATAAATTAAAGTACGCACTTATCTAATGACGGTCTCAGTCTGCATACGAAAGTTCAATCAAATATTTAGCTACTATAGCTAGACGGGTCTTCCTCTTTTCGTGTGGTTAGTGACTAACCTGGTGTCAGAGTTTTTATGCTGCCGATGGGCCTCTGACTTAGCTTCACATGCTGTTGAGATATATCTCTCAGACATGATGGTTTCCTTCACTGATTTTGAAGCAAGTGATAATTATACAATACGCACATGAATCCGTGAAATCAAAAGTGCGTGTCTTGGGTTCGAACTCGAGACCTATGACTTGGCAGGCCGACGGTCACACCACTAGGCTATCGCTGCTTGGTAACGCTTGGTAGCTATAGACGGGTGATCTTCTAATAACCCATAGTCGTCCCAACACTTTTTAAATTCGATATTACATAATATTTACCTGCCAACGACTTAAAATATTAATTATAACTACGTACAAGTATATAAAACGGGAGGAAAAAATAAATTAAAAGGGCATCAAAAAATTCGTCCACATCGCTGTAAACAGGAAACGTTCCCAAACGGCTGGCAGCATTGCCGCGTTGTATGGCAATGCTGATTCTTTGACTAAAAAATTGTTTATTTTATAGTTCCAAAATGGTATTGCTAGTGTTTTCATTTATATTTACTTACGGTTTTTGATCAGGCTGCCAAACGTAAGATGTGGTATGAATGATTAAATAATATTTTTTTTAGGTAGAACTATTTGACATCTCAAGATGTCACGGTTTGTTTTTTATATTTCAAACACGATAAAATGTACAGACGCCAGCACATCAAGCTATCCCTAACTGTCAAATTTTCTCAATTAAAAATGAACCTTATGTCTTTGCAATAAAGTTGAAATACTATCAAAGAAATTTGACAGATTGTGGTAACTTGATGTGCTGGCCTCTGTACATAGTATAAGATACCAGCATTATCTATTTTGCCTACGTCCGCTCAGCTTTTGTGAGGCGTGTCTAACACTACGGTGCGCGTGTTTGCGCATGTATTCACTGGCTATTCTACCCTTTTTTGTCTTCACTCTAGAGCTCACAGAAGGGGGAGAGCTCGTAAAATTTACTACGTATGTAATTGTGTAAGGTTTCCAAACGATACGATAAAAACGCGGGAACAGCAGATAAGCAGTCTACCGACAGAGTCCACATTTGAAATCATTCATAAAAACCTATATAAATTAATCTATCATTTTCAAAGTTCGAATACGGCCAGTTATTTTCTAACCAGCCAGCTAGGTTCAACATAAGGTTTCACCCAGGCTCTACAGTTTAAGCGGGACTGTGCGAAAGGGTTACCGCTACCCCGGACTCCCTTCCGCTCCACCCAGAGCGGGAAAAGTTACTGGATGATTTAAAAAAAGTATTGATCGAGTTCAGTTTCTTTGTTAGTTTTTTTTTTTCAATTTCCCAGCAATAAAAGCGCTCTACAAATATGACGAATCTGCTTATGAAGGGAGATAAATGATGAGATGTATTGTCAAATAAAACAATAGAAGGCATTTTTTGATTGCCACTCTTTGACAGTTGTCTGAAATAGATGCATAACACGGCAAATTGACGTTGTATATCAATTTGATAAAGAATTATTTTCCTTGAACGTATTTAAAGGGTTATTCTACCCTTTTCGAAGCAATGGACCATCTGCTTACATAAAAGTGTGCCTTAAGGTGCCTATGAAAGGGTGAAATGTATTGTCAAATTCACAGGTTCCTACTACGACACAACACAAAAGGGAGTGATTTGAAATTGGCTGTCGAGAACGGAGTTTCATGGTTAGTAAGTACCTATAGATTTCCAATGTATTGAGGTGTAGTGTAAGGCCTGTGATTGTACGTCTTTGCCGTTACCTGTTAAGGTTTCAAAAGGAGAAAATTATTTCAATTGAATGTAGGTGACACGTATTCATAGACGCAGGCTATTGACAATTTATTGCCTTGAATACTTTAATTTTACAATTTATTTGTAGTCGGTGCAAGATTCAGAATTTGTTATTTAGGGTTTTATAGCCTGCCGGGTAAGCGGGATTGTCCGACAGGGTTACCGCTACTCCGGAACATAAAGGGCTAAGGAAGGAACATGGATGGGTTTTAGTCAGTAAGAGTCTGACACTCCCTTCCGCTCCACCCAGAGCGGGAGGAGTCATTTGATGATTTCCCACCCTCAAAAAAAAAGCCCTATGTGTTGCCTTTCGGACAGTTACGCTATTAATTTCACGTGGTTTAACTGTAAGGAAGGAACATGGATGGTTAATCAGTGAAAGTCTGACACTCCCTTCCGCTCTACCCTCAACGAGAGAGGTCATTTGATGATTTAAAAAAAAACGACGTAATATGCCTACTAAATCTCATCTGCAAGTACACAGGTAATCTTTGCCGTGGGCGGCACTCTCGTGACAAAGAGTATAGCACAGAGGACAATGGCGGCACTCGACTTTCTTACTTATTAACGTATTCCGTTTCAAAAGCATTTCCAGTAGTAGCGGGTTGGTAAGCGGGATTGTCCGAAAGGGTTACCGCTACCCCGGAACATAAAGGGCTACGGAAGGAACATGGATGGGTTTTAGTCAGTAAGAGTCTGACACTCCCTTCCGCTCCACCCAGAGCGGGAGCAGTCATTGGATGATTTCCCAGCCTTAAAAAAAAAAAAAAAAAGTAGTAGCGGGTTTCTCTCAGAAAGCTTCATCAATGATGTTTTATATTGCAGGGGGATCGAATTATAGCTTTTGTTAAAGGTAGTTGAAAAATGGCTCTGGTAAATGGGACAAAGAAAATCTTTAGAAAAACTGTGAAGTTCAGGAGAATAATTTAGTTAGGAATATGTTTGTGGCTGGTGGAATGTTGTTCGTGACTAAATAAGAACAGTCACATGGGTTGATCAATGGTTAAGCTATGCTTGCTGCGGTCGGTTCGTGGATGGGTGACCATCCATTACGTATCAAGACACCCCCGTGCCTCGTACCTTTCATTTTAACAATTCGAAAATATTCATTGCGTTACTTACGATGACGAGTAGACGAGTTTTTCAAATATAATGAAGTAATGAATTTCTTCAAAATCTTTTCCTTTTTCCGTCAAGATTTCACATTATCCTTGTTTTATTACTTATCCTTCTTCTTTTATTATATCTATGATCCTTTGTAATATATTAAATTATCAAATAATATTCCGCTAACTCGCCCACATTTTGCAACAAAAAACGGCGTCCGTGTTGCTCTAGGCAAATTGCGTTGCAGATTGCATCGCTCCTGCCGGGTAAGCGGGATCTGCCGGGTAAGCGAGATTGTCCGAAAGGGTTATCGTTACCCCGGAACATAAAGGGCTAACGAAGGAACATGGATGGGTTTTAGTCAGTAACAGTCTGAAGCTCCCTTCCGCTCCACGCAGAGCGGGAGGAGACATTCGATGATTTCCCACACTCAAAAAAAAAACCTTCTTCCTACAAAAGGCTTGTAAACGCACCCGAAAATTCAATAGAAATTCCCAGCACGAAGCAACGTTATTTAAAAACTCCACTACAGGAGAGTGTTCCAGTATTTCTCAGCTGCTGCAGCGCTTTGCATACAGAAGCAGATCGTAAACTATCGAGCGCTCCAGCTAATTTATTTACATTGTGACCTGGTTTAACTTCTACTGAGCTGTGACGTGTGTTTATGCTAGCCTTAGGGCAGGATAGCATACTGTGTATGCTCTCGAAGTTGCTGAATTTAGGGTGGGATCGCGTGAATTTAGGGAGGCGATCTCATTTCTGTAATTTAGTACAAACATGACATACAATATCTATACTAATATTATAAAGAGGAATGATTTGTATGTACGTATGATTGTAACGAATACACTCAAAAAACTACTATTACGGATCTGGATGAAACTTGGTACAAAGTTAGATTATAGTCTGGAATAGCATACGCTTTTATCACGAAAAATGAACGGTTCTCGTGGGATAATTACCTACATACACGCGGGCGAAGCCGCTGCAAGAGCTAGTAATACATAATTTAGTACAATATGATAATGTGGAGACCACAATACGGTTTTAAATAAAAACACTGACATTGCTAATGCAAACGAGTATTTTGGAACCATCAAATAAATCGTAACATCAAAATTAAAAAAGTGATATTTTCAAACAAACTTATATAATAGGGGTGGGCGGACTATAGGTGCCAATCTTTGACTAAACTATTGGATATATTTGATTAAATTTTCGTATACAGGCTTTTTTTTTTTTTTAAGGCTGGGAAATCATCCAATGATTGCTCCCGCTCTGGGTGGAGCGGAAGGGAGTGTCAGACTCTTACTGACTAAAACCCATCCATGTTCCTTCCGTAGCCCTTTATGTTCCGGGGTAGCGGTAACCCTTTCGGACAATCCCGCTTACCCGGCAGGCTTGGCCCTGAGGGGCCCCTTCATATGCTGACATCTCTTTGAGGCGCGCGTGGAACATATACGCGCCGTACGGCACGGGTCTGGTGCTGATCGGACGGTGAGTCACCCATTACTCACCGTCCGCAGGCCCGCGCCTACGGTGGCCGGGAGTCGTCACGTGGCTCCCGACGCCCGGAGCGTCTCCCGCGGCGGCTGGGACGGGAGGACCTTTCTCTCTCCCATCCCGCCACCTCCTTCGCGAGCATGACTTTTTCGCAGAAGGAGGTGACTGCCTCCCACTCCCTCTCGCCCCGGACCATGGCTTGCACCAGGGCCGGGCGCGAGAGGTCGCCGCCGCCAATCGCCTCTACGAGGACACGGCGGTTTTCCGCCCAAGCGGGGCAGGTTTGCACCGTGTGCTCTACCGTGTCCTCTGGGTTCGTATACAGGCTGGGGACGGCATTAGATATACACAGTTTAATTTGTGATCGCATTGTCATCCCCACCTTGTATACGCATGAAGCAATGTATTAGCGATTTTCTTTAAATTTTGATAGGAAGTATGTTACGCAATCTGTATCTGGTTAGACTGGAAGCCGACCCTAACACAGTTGGGGAAGGTCTAGGCAGATTGGTTGATTGTTGCGCTAATGGGGTGCTGGGCATTGAATTCGGGACCGCTCGGCAGTCACAAAAACGACTAGACGTAATAACATTAACATATTGTTATTGAAAAGTCCATTAGAACAGATCTGTAATGTGTTAACTATATTCATATCTACCTAGCCTTTTCCCAACTAGGTTGGTGTCGGCTTCCACCGATGCAGCCGAATACCAGTATTTTACATGGACCAACTGTCTATCTGAGCTCCACAACCCAGTAACTGGGTAATACAATACCCCTTGGTAAGACTGGCTGTTAGATTTTCGGGCTTCTGACGACCCGTAACGACTGTCAAAGATGCACAAATGACAGCCGGGACCAACGGCTAAATGTACTTTCCTGATGGTCACCCATCCACGGCCAACCCTGGCAAGCGCAGCTTAACCTGATGGATCGACCTGTGTGGCTGTTGGGACTTAGCCAGAGCTACTGTATTATAATTAACAATTAAGGGTCTTTGTTGGCCACAAACGATATTATTTCAATATTAAAATCCCTTTTCAAGTTTCCGATTCACCCCGTTTGAAGGTACCTAGGTAGGTAACTGCATTGTGTAAAGAAGAAATGAAAGACAGGTTTTAATTAAGTTATCGGCTGAACTAATTAAGTATTACGCGCATTCCTTATTGTACGGAAACTGGGCCACGCTAGGTTATACTGCTGGGATTTCTAGGAACTAAGTAAAAATAACGAAGTATACGTTTTCTTTGCTATAGAAAAGGCGAAGTATGAGTTCACGAATGTTCCTATTCTTCTAGCATACCTACGTGATAGGTTCTTCACAAATTAATCCGAAAATTTTAAGACGTAGTTAATTAACTGCTCACAACACGTTGAAAGAAAACGTCGTGAGGAAACCGGCATATCCCAGTACCAAAAATTCGAAGATATGTGACGTCTACCAACCCTCACTGGGCCCGCAAGAGGACTACGGCTCACTCCCTCTCACTGAGAGGAAGGCTATGTCCCAGCACTGGGATTATTGCAGGCTGATTATGATTATATAGTTAAACTTAGCAAGCAAGTTTTGAAGAGAATATTACGTGGTTTAGAAATTTGATTCATTTCGATTTCAATGCTCAAAGAATTAGCATATTATTCCCGTCATTGAACGATTCGCATTTATGTTCAAACAATTCAATTTGGTTCCTTTATCAACATTGAAAAGCAAAGTGAATGCTCTAAGCCTGTAAGGGCCTGCGCCCACTGGCACGGCCCGGCATTTTTATGCGACGATTAGGAATTCAGAGTTAATTTGACAGAGAAACATTTAAATTACACTACGTATAATACTATACGTGTTTAGTATTAATTCGATACGGTATAAAAATAAAAAGCACCATAAATGAGTTTATTTTTTTCAAACAAATTAAATAGCTTTCAAATCAAAGTAAAACGCAACCCTTTGTAAATAAAAACTGACCTATAATAAAGCAGCAATGACGCGCGCGCCAGAGCGCTGTTAGGAAAGATACATCGTGTTCAAACGGGGGACTTAAAAAAATATTTGCGACTAAACTACTGCTCCTATTTATTTGATTTTTGGCACAGAGCTTAAAATGGTCCCTAGTATAGGCAGTTAAAAGGAAAGCCCCTTTGTCGTATCAATTCTGTATAACTTACTAGCGACCCGCCCCGGTTTCGCACGGGTGTAAAGGAGATACAATCGCGCGGGCGAAGCCGCAGGCGAAAGCTAGATAAACTATACATAAACCTTCCTCTGGAACTATTCTAACTATTGATGAAAACCGCAGAGGGACTGACGGCAGGGAGCGACTTTGTTTGACGTATAACAATAATATTTGTAATATTTATTTGTTATTTTTATTGAATTTTAATTTATTTGACACGGCATGTCTAAGTACCGCAGCATTGGTTTTCCACCTACTTAAAATCATATATTATAGTTGAAATATCAATTTCATCGCGTATAAATCCTTTGCCGGTCCGTGCCGCCAGTAGGCACAGGCCCTAATTCCGTCGTCGTACGTACGTATTAAACTTTCAAGTACGAAAAAAAAGCCTTTCAAATCTAATTTTCACAATGACATTAGTGAAGCCAGTCCTCGCTAATGTTATTATAGTATTATGTCGCGTTAGGCCCCTGGGCCCCGGGTCCCATGTGTGGGGCCACGGTAATTGGATTTATTTATTAGCAACTCATGCGCAAGGTCGGGGGATTTATCATTAGAGGTGAACACCGGTGTGTTGTGTGTTTGTAGGATTGTATAGAATGTTGTTGCAAACAAGTTGTCAATAGAATTATGTCAGTTAGTTGAATTGGGACAGTGATAAATAAGATTATTTAAAGGGAAGCGAAATAACAGTTACACGTAGATTTTGCTGCTTTTTTTTTGTTGCTGAGGTAGGAGCCTTTTGGCCTGGAATAGGATATTTTGTTGTTTCACTTTCAAAATCAGTAGGTAGGTAAGTACTGTCTTTTTTTTTCTACTAGCTGCCGCCCGCGGCTTCGCCCACGTAGTCTCTAATTATTTTTCTAAAATAAACGTAGACTAGTTACTTCTTATAACATCAGCTATCGGTCAGTTGAAGTCCCGTCAAAATCGGTTCAGACGTTTGGGCGATTATCCGAAACAAACAGACCTACAACAATTTTAAAAATTGATTCTAGTACCATATGATATAATTATTATACTTTCTTATGCATTTAGTAAAAAGCTGTTATTTTGTCATTACAAACAAACGCTTCAATTTTATTTGGAAGGGGCGACTAGAATCAATTATATTTGGAAGGGGCGACTAGAATCAATTATATTTCTTATTCATTTTAACGTTCCAAAGTGCCTTTTATTTCTTGTGCCTATTTGAAATAAATGATTTGACTTTGACTTTATTTATTTGTTTAGATGAGTGTGTGTGAGTTTCATTTGTGATCTTCCTGTGCTGGTCCTAATAAATATCCTGTCCTAATACATTTTCTTTCTTTCTTTATATTTTTGTGACGCTTGTGGCACATTTTGTTTTTGTGGGTCTTTGCTATATAATTAGGTACCAATGCGAAACCGGAGTTTGACAATAAATTATTGTTTTGTAATAAAGTTGAAAATCTTTAAAAAAAAATTACAGATTGGAATACCTATCTCGATGTGCTGGGGTCTGATACAAATGCGGACCATTTACTACCAGTCAACTTTGGGTGATGCAGTGATAAACATTTGTGGCAAAAACGAAATAAGTTACATAAACATTTATTTATAAGGATATAAATACACCAAATAAACACTTTAACTATAATATTATGCGTAAATATTAATTACATATAAATAATAACCACACATAAATAGTAGCCATTTTAATCGTGATTAATCGTTTGATTATTGTCGTGTATTGTATATTGTAAACTTACTGTACTTATCACTGTTTCTAGCCCCTACAAGATGGCTAATAGTGACTAACTTATATTTAATGGGTACCTTTAGTGGTCGAAAGTTCCAAACTCAGTTCAGCACATTTATACAGTGTGTTAGGTTAAACCAGGGACATACTTTCCCGTTATATAGTAATCATGAAAATCAACAACTTTGTCCATGGGATGAACTCTGAAATATGAAAAAAATATATATCAGATGTTCAATACATTAGTCGAATTGCAGCTACAGCAGCAGCTGATTTTTTTTCATGATTTCAGGTACAGTTCCATAGTCAAAGTTGTTCATTTTCATGAGTATAGTACCCCCTAAAATTATGTCCCTCGTTTAACCTAACACACTGTATGTAGCTTAATCGCTAAGTTTAAAATACCATCACACCACTAATATTTTAAAGGCGAAGTTTTAGTTACTTCTTCATGCATAAATTACAGAACGGATCTAGATGAAATTTTGGCACGGAGATAGATTATAACCTGGATTAACACAAATAATACTTTTAACCCGTTAGGAAGTTCCCGCAGGATAATTTCCGACATAGACGCGATAGAAGTCGCGGGCAGAAGCTAGTCTAAAATAAATCCGTGAGGTTAATAATAATATAATGTTACCAAAATGAATGGCAACAACCGATAACAGCGGTGGCAAGGTCACGCTGGCATAGACTGTGTCACAGACATTTATAGACGCATCAGACTATTGCTCTAATGACTATTTTTATAGACATTTTTTTTAAGCTTTGCCGTCCCACTACTGGGCAACCCTCATACTTGTCCATGCATCTTCGTTTGCTATCATTTTCACCCAATCAGTCAAGAGTGAGCCTAGGTCATCGCGCCAGCGTTTCTTAGGCATGACTCGGTGACGACACCTATTCAATCACATTGGGAAGAAAATAATATGGAATAATACTTAGGCCCGTATTACAGGAGCTCACTCAAGACCCCAAGCATTACTTAAAACTAGTTTCAACCAATCAAATGGCTTTGATCGAGACTCAAGCAATGCTTGAGTGTTGAGTGAGGTTCTGTAATACGGGCATTAGTGTTTGTCTCTGAAGTTTCTCAGTGGTCTGGATTTGTACCCGGACTCAGGATAACTGGCCAAATGTGGGTGCACTTTAGGTTAGTACTCCTCTGTCCTAACCCTACCCTAAAAGCATCATGTTAGGTAGTTTTATGTGAAAATAATAATTTCTAGGCAATTCTTAAAATGTCTTATACTTCTCAATACTGGTAACGAAATAATTAAAACAAAGGAACTACACATAGCGTTACACTTCATTATGCATTTAGTGTCGGAGCCAATTTAAATAGATTGCAGTTTTAAGTATTTATGAACTGAATTATAATATTACATCGCACGGTTTTAACGACTTGGCAACACATCTAGATTTATTATATATATGTAAGTTTATTATCAAACTGCATCACGTACATCACTGACGGACTGCATCATTTACGGATTCATGTGCGTATTGTATAATTATCACTTGCTTAAAAATCGGTGAAGGAAAACATCGTGAGGAAACCGGCAAGCTTGAGAGATATTTTCTCAACAGTATGTGATGCTAAGTCAGAGGTCCATGGGCAGCATAAAAACTCTGACACCAGGTTAGTCACTAACCACACGAAATGAAGAAGACTGCATCATATTCCGTTTGGAAGTTTAAAAGACTCGGACACGCCGACAAACACAACAAAAGCATAATAAGCCTATAATGTTGCCCCTGCTGGAACACAAGTCTCCTCTCTGTGAGAGTGTGTGGGCCATGACCATAGATATAACAAATGAGGACAGACACGAAATTCGACTTTCAATCTGCCTAACCTTTTCCCAACTATATTGGGGTCGGCTTCCAGTCTAACCGGATGCAGCTGAATACCGTGTTTTACATGGCGCGACTGCCTATCTGACCTCCACAACCCAGTAACTGGGTAATACAATACCCGTTGGTAAGACTGGGCTATCAGATTTTAGGGCTTCTGACAAACCGTAACGACTGACAAAAATCCACGAATGACAGCTGGGACCAAGGGCTTAACGTGCTTTCCGAGGCACGGAGGAGTCTCGATATTTGAAGATGGTCACCCATTCACAGACCAACTCCGGCAAGCGTAGCTTAACCTGATGGCTTGATCCGTGCGGCTGTTCGTACTTAGCCACGAGCTCCTCGACACGAAATTCGACTTTAGGTTAGATAATAAATATATATATAGATTTCATTTACACAGTGGACAGGAGCTCAAAACTGACCGTTATTTGATAATAAATGTATTTGAAGGAAATGACGGAATGATGAGTGAGATGAAGTATTTTTGACAAAAGTAACCATTTTTTCTTTCTCCCAATTTTATACTTTTTAAAGCAGTTCTTAGCAACTGAACCTCCATTACGGATTCTGAAAACAAAATGGCACATCAGCGTACTCAATCTCCGTAAATATTGCAAGTGGACGGTTTTCAGTTTTTTACCTAAAAAAATTACAAGCAAGGGAAAGTTAAATACTTACTTAGCTTAATGTTTAACCGGTTAAAAGCCTCTGACTTAACACCTAAAATAAATCAATTAAAAACAAGCCATCAGCTTTTGACGTAATGCTTTCTATTAACCTAAAATAACTCAATTTCAGCATAACTAAACTGCGTTCAAAACTGGCAGTAGGTATCAAAATTCCCCAACAATGTTGACACTGATAGATCTTAAACGCAGTTTTGATAAATGAAATTCCGCCCTTCCTTCTCAGATTAGTCAATTATGAAATGACCTCATCTTGTTTTTAAAATATTCGATTGGCGTGTAAAAGTGTTTGTGAAAGCTTACTTATAGAAACAAAATTTAAAATTTGTCATATAGGTATAGTAATTCCGCAGTCCGCCGTTTGCTGCATCCGGTTAGACTGGTATCAGATCCCAACATAGTTGGGAAAAGGCTAGGCAGATTGATTTTTGATAGGTATAGTAAGTTCCTAATATCGTACCCATCCATGCGGGGAAGCATACAAAATCACCGACACAAAAAATCAGTGATTGAACTTTATATACTCTGAAAAGTATTTCCCTGTCACTTCCCAACAGAATGTCACGCTTCGTCACGCTTTCCGTCACGGGACATTTCATCAATACCGTGACAAATCGCTACGTCACAGGTGTAGGCGTGCCGAAATTAATAAAATCGGTGTTGAGAGACAGAAAGAGATATATATAAATAGTCAGTTGATACTGACATCAGTAAAAGAAACAACGTTGAACGCGAACATATCCATCGCATCGCATCGCTTGTCCGCGTTGTAAGTCGGTAACTTCGTTTTGGCTTAGCGTTCTTTCTGACTTTAAAATTTACGACACTAATTTTGAAAGTTCTAACTTAACTTCAAATATTCCCACGATCCCGGTACCGTTGCATGCGCCTATAAGCACAATTTTTGCGTTGCGCATTACACGTAAATAGCGAGTTTTGAAACAAAAAAACTACTAGAAAGTGGAAAATAATTTAAAAAAAAAGCTTTTGTGTTTGTCGGTTGGTCGTTTGTTTTTTTCGGAAGGCGGTTGTTTTTTTTCTGTAAAAAAATTGTAAATTTTTCGTTTATCAGTTTTGGTACTTACCTACGTACCCCACAATACGTACGTATCTCATGGATGCCGTTGTGAGAACTAGACCAATAGAAATGGGACCACACGGGATGCACCAGCTTTCAAATAAAAAAAGAATCATCAAAATCGGTTCATCCAGCCGAAATCTCTGAGGTAACAAACATTAAAAAAAAATACAGTCGAATTGAGATGCTTCTCGTTTTTGAAGACATTTATTAGTAACTAGCTGACCCGACAGACGTTCTCCTGTCTTGACTATGATACCTACCTTACCTACCCTACCTACCCGACCTACCATACCTTCTCTACCTACCCAACCTACCCTACCTACCCTACATACCCCACTTTTTTTAATGTAAGAACCTTCTTCTGACAATAACAAACACAACAAAAAAGAATTGGGGAAATCTGTTCAGCTGCTCTCGAGATTTGCGCTTAGCAACACATTCAGCGATTCATTTTGATATTATAGATATTTTTACACAAAGTTATTTTTTACAGAATACGTAGAAGATGACTTCGTGAAGGCACTTTTAACATAAAAATCAGAAGAGAATATATTTCGCAAAGCCAATGTAAAAAGATTCATGTTATAAAACACGCTGTATCATCCGAAAACTGATTTTGCAACGTTGCGTTGCTCCAAATGAGTGAAACTGGATAAAACGCGCTTTTTCATTTTTACAGCCCCTTGTGATTTTCGTTTTTGCACGGTTTATTCGAGCCGCGAAATAATTACAGGCTCGAATGTACCTACCTACGCTGTTTCAGTACCGCACGGGACGATCCATGAGGTTAAGCTACGCTTGCCGGGGTTGGTCCGTGGATGGGTGTACATTTTTACATTCCGAGTCTCCTCCGTCACTCGGAGAGCATTTAAACCGTTTGTCCAGGCTTTCATTCCCCGGAACATAAAGGGCTAAAGAAGGAACATGGATGGGTTTTAGTCAGTAAGAGTCTGACACTCCCTTCCGCTCCACCCAGAGCGGGAGCAGTCATGTGCATCTTTGATAATTTATAATCGTTACGGGTCGTCAGAAGCCCGGTTAATTAATTGGTCCTGTTGAAATCTATGTCGTAATAAGTATACGCTAGACCTCATTTACTGGACAAAGGACTGCTGAGCTGAGTAGGTATCTTGGAAGAGACCTATATCCAGTAGTGGACTCTTTTTTTTTTTGAAGATGGGAAATCATCAAATGACCCCTCGCGCTCTGTGTGGAGCGGAAGTGAGTATCAGACTCTTACTGACTGAAACCCATCCATGTTTCTTCCTTAGCCCTTTATGTTCCGGGGTAGCGGTAACCTTTTCGGACAATCCCGCTGAGAATCCAGTATGGACTGGAGAAAAGTTGTATTGACGATTTTAATTATGACAATCATGTAAATACATACCTACTTGTTACGGCCGAATCATATTTTAATCTAACTTACACTGACAGAGAAATTGACAGCAAAAAACGTGTGATATTTGAATTCCGTGGCCCCCTTAATGTTAATCATGTATTATTTTTGTTACTTCGAAAACGGTCCTCGTTATTATTATTAAAACGGTTACAATATGAAGTAACACCAATAATATTGACAAATTGTTAATTTATAGCGTGAAGCCATTAGTCACGTCATTAAATTTAACACCTCGGTAAAACTTTTAATGACTGTGTTGACACACTTGAGCTGTCGCCTTTTTTTAGTTAAATTATATTCTACTAGCCGCTGCCCGCGACTCCGTCTGCGATCCAGGATGAAAAGTAGCCTATGTCCTTCTCCAGGTCTCAAGCCACTTACCTGTCAAATTTCATCCAAATCCGATCAGCCGTTTTACCGTAAAAGAGTAACAAATAGACTCACTGTCACATTTGTAACATTATTTAGGACCAGCTTTTGGGTTTGCGTGGAGTTCGGTTTTATCGCAATATCGGGAGATATTTTTGGGATATCAAAAATATCCCGGGATGCAAAAATTACCAGATTGCTCTGCCAAATTTTGACGAAATCCGTTCAGTGGTTTAGGTGTGAAAAGGTTAAGTTAGCTACTTTCGTATCACGTGACGACTCCCGGCCACCGTAGGCGCGGGCCTGCGGACGGTGAGTAATGGGTGACTCACCGTCCGATCAGCACCAGACCCGTGTCGTACGGCGCGTATATGTTCCACGCGCGCCTCAAAGAGATGTCAGCATATGAAGGGGCCCCTCAGGGCCAAGCCTGCCGGGTAAGCGGGATTGTCCGAAAGGGTTACCGCTACCCCGGAACATAAAGGGCTACGGAAGGAACATGGATGGGTATTAGTCAGTAAGAGTCTGACACTCCCTTCCGCTCCACCCAGAGCGGGAGCAGTCATTGGATGATTTCCCAGCCTTAAAAAAAAAAAGCTACTTTCGTATTTATAATATTAGTATGGATTTAGGTACCGCCTTATTTATAAAAAAACCTCACACTAGGCACTCTGAATAGAACGATTAATTTCGTCTATGTACAGCGAGAATGTTTTGAATGAAACATCGGTATATGAATCTCTATTCATCATTTCAACGCGCCGCGCCGTCAAGAAAATTTACGTTTTAAAGATAAATTCGTTCTCGTCTGTACATAGTATAAAACAAATGCGGTTTTCATCAATAGATAGAGTGATTCAAGAGGAAGGTTTATACGTGTAGTTTAACTAGCTGCCTAGCCCGCGTAATGGTATCTACATTTGACCTGTGCGAAGCCGGGGCGGGTCGATCATATTTAGGTATTGCAGTACATAGGTATATTATTTATACATGGTAAAATTACAGTTTGTTACAATAGCTGTGGGTGCAGTTCTGATATCCTAACTAGGTTACTGTATAACCTGTATGAAGGATATTTAAATAGTTTTGCTTTTTGAGTCTTTCCGTGTGCCCGCGTTGTTTATCTTAACTACACAATGTATTTAGTATCTCAATTTATTCCGAAAGGTGTATAAAGATGTGTATATAGCATTACTAGCTCCTGCCCGCGGCTTCGCACGAGTAGATGTCGGCAATTATCCAACGGGAACATACTTACGAGATAGATCCTATGTGTTAATCCAGGTTGTAACCTATCTCTATGCCAAATTTCATCAAGATCCATTCCGTAGTTTTTGCATGAGGAAGTAACAAACACACACTCACAAACTATCGGCTTTAAAATATTTGTGTGATTATTAAACTTCACTACATAGTATAAAACAAAGTCGCTTTCTGTCCCTATATCCCTATGTATGCTTAAATCTTTAAAACTATGCAAGTGATTTCGATGCGGATTTTTTTAATAGATAGAGTGATTCAAGAGGAAGGTTTATGTGTATAATTTGTCGACATATTATGCGGGCGAAGCCGCGGGCGGAAGCTAGTATAAAATAAAGAAGTCTTGCTGTTTTGTTAAATCGTGAAAACCTTCAGAGCACAGATGGGTCGTTGGGATACCTATAAAGAACATTTAAGGGTTTCCTGTGTTTAAAGTAATAAAGAATAAGTTCAATAGCAGCTGAAGCCGCCAGCAAAACTATCTGTTCATAAAAATACGATCAAAGATGTTGCTTTCAAATAAAGATTCGTCCTTGCTGCGACCGCGACTAAAAAACGCAAGTAAAATTAATGTTCATGAGTCCTTTTGATGTGGCTAAATTGTGCTAACTGTAACATGTTCTTTTTTGTGTGGTAAGGGACTATGGTGGTAAGGGATATGATAACATGGTGTCAAGGTTTTAAGCTGCCCATGGGCCTCTGACTTAGCATCACATGCTGTTGAGAAATATCTTTCAGGCATGCCGGTTTCCTCACAATATTTTCCTTCACCGTTTTAAAAGTAAGTGATAATTATACAATACGCACATGAATACGAAAAGTCAGAGATGCGTGGCTTGTGTTCGAACTCAAGACCTATGACTTGGCAGTCCGCCGGTCACACCACTAGGCTATCACTGCTCAATATACACACATATTAAATTATTTTATGCATATTGAAACTTATTGCAGCGGACAGGTTAAAAAACCGAAGTTATTTCCCATAACTGTTTTTTTTTATCCTAATGGGTTTAAAAAAGAGGCCCTTTTCATACATTATAGATACTTTACCGATTCGATATTAAAACACAGTCCGTTATTTATTCTATATTTTCTGCCTGCCTGCCTAGCCTTTTCCCAACTATGTTGGGGTCGGCTTCCAGTCTAACCGGATGCAGCTAAATACCAGTGTTTTACTCGGAGCGACTGCCTATCTGACATCCACAACCTAGTAACTGGGTAATACAATACCCCTCGGTGAGACTCATTCTATATTTTCTAATATATTCAAAATTGTCTATACATCACGCTTTTTCCCGATCTTGTATCTAGACCTAACATACTGCTGTGAGTGTTAATTATTTTTTCCATTCCATGGTGTTACTATGTAGTGACTTCAGCTGCACGATTACTTATTGGACAGGTCCACTCAAAAATGTGTGGCTCTTATCTCAAAAGACCATTCCGAACACCAACATCTCTCTGTCCTCCCATTAAAGACTAAGATTATGTTATGTTTCGGCATTTCTTGCAGTATATGTATAGGAAATGCCGACCTCATCTGGTTTTTAAAATATAACTGACGTTGTACAACCTTACTAACAGAAATATCATTTACTGCTCCCGCGCGGTTTCACCTGCTGCTAGGCTCCTATTGGTCGTAGCGTGATGTTACATAGACTATAGCCTTCCTCGATGTATGGACTATCCAACACAAAAAGAATTTTTCAATTCGGACCAGTAGTTCCAGAGATTAGCGCGTTCAAACAAACAAACTCTCCAGCTTTATAATATTAGTATAAATTCTGCCCAACCCTTCGAAGAGAACATGCGTTATGATATGTATCTTCCCAATCGCAATTCAGCCATCACACCAGCCTAACATCATCTCATGAAAAGGTTATGACTCACGGCAGCCGATCGCGTTTACAATGCGACATAAATCATTTTACACATCCAGCTTCACTGCGGCCTTGGCACAAGGTTTTTAATAGAAATTATATTAAACAACATAATAAATAATATTTAAAATAGCGCACACAGTGTGTATGTTCCCTGTTTCCTCTCAAGGCAGTTTGTGAGGAAAATATCCTGGATAATTGTTATCTTCTCTAGGAAATGTATAGTCGGTGTAAATATTATCGTCGAGAGCTGATGGAGAAATAGGCTCGGAATGTTTAAAATCGATATACGAGGTACTTGAATGTGCTTATCGTACATTTTAATTTTAATTCTGGTGTTTCTTTTCGACGTAATTTAAAACAATAATGTTACATTAAATGGTTAAATTATATTCACTTTTAGGAATTGAATACAAATCTCAAATACATTATACCACCTAAAACTAAAAAGTATATAAATATTATGTACAGATGCCAGCACATCAAGTTACCACAATCTGTCAAATTTCTTTGATAGTATTTCAACTTTATTGCAAAGACATAAGGTTCATTTTTAATTGAGAAAATTTGACAGTTTGGGATAGCTTGATGTGCTGGCGTCTGTACAAGTAGTATAAAAAAGGGGGAAAGAGTTCATACGGCGTCAAAAAATTTGTCCCCACCGCTATCAGTGGAAAATGTGCCCAAAAGGCTGGCATCGTTGCCACGTTGGATGACAAAATACAATACATTACACAACTAAATACTTTCACTAGGTACTTACTAAATTAAACGAGTAACCGACTAACTATACATGTGACTGTTCCTTTGGTTTCTATAGGCCGATAAAATTCTCGTTTTTCCTAATTTTGTTAGTATTGGTGTATAAGTGGGTTACCTCCTACAAATAAATACAAAAACAAAAGGACACATAGGCGTTGAAGTACTCGTCCGCCGTTTGTCGGACGCATGGAGAAAAATGCTCTCAAACTCAAAGCATTTATTTCAAATAAACCAATTACAGGCACTTTTGAACTGTCAAGGGGTTGGTCAGTCTGAAAGATGAAGCTAGTTGCCCATTTCAGAGCAGTAGGTTCATACCTATGGCGAAGAACGGGCAAGAAACTCCATGGACACTCTTTTAAATCAAAATATGGTTACAAAATCTGTGTTACATCATTCATGTTGAAATTATACATGTGAGAACAGATACAGAATGTAAAAAGCGTCTATAATTTAAGATTTAAAAAAAAATTTAACGTATTACAATATTTCGTATAATTATAATTATATGTGAAGGCAATGTGCCTAGGTTAACTTACTATCTACATAATTAAGTAAGTACCTGTTAAAAATTAATCGTTTACTTAGTTGACAACGATTTATTACAAGAATATAAATCGTTCACGTGTGTTCAAGGTAAGTTACCAACATATGCTAAATAACAACCTCATTATAATATCTGGAACACGTAAACCAGTGTAACTAACAATAGTCTAAGTATTGCTAATTGCTGCACTGTCTGTAGAGCCATTGTGTGAGGTTTGACGTGAATAATGATCTTCTAATTACTGAGCATTTGAAATAGACCGTAGTAATAAGTGAAATTGAAGAATTCTAGGAAGCTACATTTATTCGTTTATACAGTCTTGGGCCGGGATCTGCAAACGCTATTTCGAACGTAGATACTTTGGCTAAGCTGTCCCTATCGCTGCCTAGCCTTTTCCCAACTATCTTAGGGAGGGCTTCCAGTCTAACCAGATGCAGCTGAATATCAGTATTTTACATGGAGCGACTGCCTATCTGACCTCCACAACCCAGTCAGTAACTGAATAGGGGCGATGGGTGTCTCTTGGTAAGACTGGTTGTCAGACTTCTGACTACCCGTACAAACTGTCAAATATCTACGAATGACAGCCGGGACCAACGGCTTAACGTGCGTGCCGAGGCACGGAGGTGTCTCGATATGTAAAGATGGTCACCCATCCATGGATCAACCCCGGCAAGCGTAGCTTAACCTGATGGATCGATTCGTGCGGCTGTTATTACTTAGCCACGAGCTCCTCAAGGAGCAGACAGTCTATTTGCATTGAATATAAATCGATGAAACTTTAGATTAATCACGAAATGCAATAAAGTCTAGCAAATTATTTCATTCTTGGAAAGCTGTTTTGTAAGTTGCCACTTTTCCAATAACGGAAATGCTGTACATAATTTGGAAGGGCCAATTCCAAACTGTGTCCTAAGTACTTAGTTGTTTGCTATAGACATAGCAAACATAGTACCTAATAAATGTATACAATATTTGACGAGAGATACATAGTACTCAAGTTCGCGTTTCCAAAGACCAATAAAATGCTATTTTTCAATTTTCAACTTAGCGCACGCGATCGAAATATTGGCCGGTAGCCGGATTTGTTTGAAATTGGAATTATATTTAACCGTCATCTTTGAGGTGTTCATGGCTAAATAGCTTTTTTTGTTTTAAGGCTGGGAAATCATCCAATGACTGCTCCCGCTCTAGGTGGAGCGGAAGGGAGTGTCAGATTCTTACTGACCAAAACCCATCCATGTTCCTTCCGTAGCCCTTTATGTTCCGGGGTAGCGGTAACCCTTTCGGACAATCCCGCTTATGGTTAAATAGCTTGGACGATGTTTTCCCCGCGGTCCTTTTCTTCAATGACTAAATAGCTTGGATTGAAGAAAAGGACCTCGGGAAAAACATCGTGAGGACACCTGCTTGAGAGATATTTCTTAACAGCATGTGAAGCTAAGACAGAACCTATGAAAACACTGACACCAGGTGAGTCATTAACCACATGACAAAGAAAGAAAGAAGAGGTAATCTTGGAAACTACTATTGCAGAGTTTTGTCGGATCATCATCTGCCTAGCCTTTTCCCAACTATTTTGGGATCGGCTTCCAGTCTAACCGGATGCAGCTGAATACCAGTATTTTACATGGAGCGACTGCCTATCTGACCTCCACAACCCAGTAACTGGGCAATACGATACCCCTTGGTAAGACTTGCCGTCAGATTTTCGGGATTCTGACTACCCGTTACGACTGTCAAAGATGCACAAATGAAATGGATACTTTATGCTAAAACAAGAAACTCGCAGACGAAGTCGCGTGCAGAAGCTAGTCACTTGCATTCCGGGTTACCCATTTAAAGGGCAACTGAATCACAAACGAATCATTTGACACTTCATACAAGCCCTGCATTATGATTTTGCAGGTACACATCATTTGTCCGAAGGCTAGCGACCACCAGAATATTAATCCTGATCACACGGAAAGTGAGAAGGATTCTTTCCTTTCCTGTTGGCAGATTATCGAAGGATGACTTGAAGGTGAGCTGGAAATTTCCTAAAGGAGGGCAGACGTGTTTTGTACAGAGGCCAGCACATCAAGTTACCACAATCTGTCACATTTCTTTGATAGTATTACAACTTTATTGCAAAGACATAAGGTTCATTTTTAATTGAGAAAATTTGACAGTTAGGGATAGCTTGATGTGCTGGCGTCTGTACCTGTTCAGTATTCTAGCTGGATGCTTTTTGGAACGAAGTTCCTTATCGCGCGTTGCGAAGGGACCTAGACGGAATTAAGACCAAAAGTTGTAACGACCCTGATGATGTCTTTTTAATCAATATTGTTTAATTTTAGATCAGATTTTATTACAATTCCTTCACTAATTAATCGAAAGACACTTTGTTCCATCCGGGTGTCCCTTGACAACTCGACAGCGTGGGAAATCAGCGAAGGTCTCCTCCCGCTCTGGGTGGAGCGGCAGGGAGAGTCAGGCTCTTACTGACTAAAACCCATCCGTGTTCCTTCCTTAGCCCTTTATGTTCCGGAGTAGCGATGACCCTTACAGACAAACCTCTAGATGCTGTGAATGATATTTTGGAGACGCAACAAGTTGTTTAATACAGCGGTTACAATTTAAGGGTCATCAAATATATGGTATTCAGCGCCATGTTTCGCAAATGGATATTCCATTGGATACATGATAAGAAACAGCACATAATAGCTTACCATGGCGCTCTCGCGAATCTCTCAGAATATTATTATCAAAATTATAGCTAGCAATAATCCTATTAGTTTTTTGTTATTTATTTATTATCGTGTTTACGGTCGTACTCTCTCAAGAGGTTTGTGTCCCAGTAATGGGAACTTTATAGAACGATTATAATAATGTCTCTTATACAGCAACAGCTTTTATCGTTTTTTTTTGTATAGTTAATTTAATTTCATCACGGTTTCAAGACTTGTCATGTTAGATATTGCTCAAGAATTTCATCGTCCTACAACTACTATAATGTGTGCGCTCCAGCCGCCTGTGATACAGGTTCAACCTAGTATAGGCATCCATCTTACAATACATATATTATACCTAGTAGTTTATCAGCCATCTCGTTACCATAACACAAGCATTAGGTTGCTTAGCTTGGAATTATGGCGTTGTGTGAAATGTGCACGGATATTATTATTATTTTTTATACCTTTGTAAATTATTTCTAAGATTTTAATGTTAATATTTTCCCAATTTTAATTCTGAATAAATATATATTATTATTATTTCCAGTCTACCTTACCGTTCATTCAATACGTAAAACTTTTCAGTGTTCGCTCCACAATAAGTTTTCTTTCTCATTTCCATAAAGAAAATGCATGACACCGCACGTGCAGTGTTGTGACTGATATATTCAATCTTTGTACATAATGACCTGTCTCAAGTTGACATGTTTTATGCTGTTATGCATCAGTAATCACCGCAAGGGTACAATGTATTATTTCTAGGTCCTGGACAAAAGATTAATGTGTGATGCTGGACGGTTTGTTAGCATTGTGTCAGGGTTTGTTTATTTACATCATCTAGACTAAGTAATAACAATCGCACGGGTTGATCTATCAGGATAAGCTACGCTTGCCGGTTGGTTCGTGGATGGGTGACCGTCTTTACATACTGAGACTCCTCCGAGCCTCGGAAAGCACGTTAAGCCGTTGGTTCCGGCTGTCATTTGTGCATCTTTGACGTTGCGGATCGTCAGAATCCCGAAAATCTGACAGCCAGTCTTACCAAGGGGTATCGTATTACCCAGTCACTGGGTTGTGGAGGTCAGATAGGCAGTCGCTCTAAGTAAAATACTGGTATTCAGCTGCATCCAATTAGACTGGAAGCCGACCCCAACATAGTTGAGAAAAGGCTAGGCAGATTGATTGATCTTTTTAACCGACATCAAAAAAGGAGGAGGTTCTATGTTTGCTTGAATTTAATTGAAGCTAATAAAAAACATGGAAATGAAAGGATTTTTTAAAAACCTACCCTTTTTTTTTGGGGAGGAATATCATCAAATGACTACCCCCGCTCTGGGTGGAGCGAAAGAGAGTGTCAGACTCTTACTGACTAAAACCCATTCATATTCTTTCCTTAGCCCTTTATGTTCCGGGGTAGCAGTAACCCTTTCGGGCAATCCCGCTGAGTATAAAACACTATTATGCGAGAAAAAAGAATATGTATTTATTACCTTTGAAAACAATTATACCTGACCTCATTTATTAGGCACCAATTATTATATCCGGAAATTGGTCATTTAAATATGATGAATGCTTGTGAAATGTAAACCACAGAACAGGAATTTAATTTAAAGGATTTTGCACAAAAAGTTCTCTCCAGTATTTAACACACGAAACTCGCTTTTCATTTATTTTATCTCGTCCGAACATTGCTGCTTTGTGGTTCACACAACGCCACCAACATCCACGAACAATTCCAATTATTAAAATAGTTTCAGTAATAATACATTCCGATACGTAATAATAAAATAGTATCCAATATTAATATCATTTGCTCGCTAGCGTAGCATGACATACTTAGCCTATGCTACGACAAATTGATCGTAATAATATGGGGGCTATAATGTCCGCTTATATCGCTCTTATCTATTATAGTCTAATGGATTTATCATGCAGGGGCAGGCTTGTTATATGGTTCTGTTGTTTATAAAATGTATTTTTTCCTATCATATTTTTGCTGTTTTCTAATTTTGCGTAAAGTAAACTGGGTAGACTAAATAAATAAAAATGATTGCGGTCGGGAGACCCCCGTCAGGAACGTAGCTCTTTACGCGATACTCGCACACCCACACACACACATGTCGGAAATTAACCCTAAGGATAGTACTACCGGGAGAAAATGTATCCTATGTAATAATCCAGGTCATAAACTACCTCTGTACCAAGTTTCATCCAGATCCGTTCAGCCGTTTGAGCGTGAAGGACGGACAAACATGCAAACTCACAAGCACACTCACTCACAAACTTTCGCCTTAATGACACAGTGAGGGCATAACGCTTTTTCCTTACGTGACGATTTCTACCTACTGCAAGCCCCGATAAGAAATTGCGTTCCAAAAATCACAATACGTTTAGGTAATACATAATTGCTAATGTCAATTCCATCAGTACTTCGCTGACGGTCCCCTAATTAGGTCATCAATCATGCTGATCGATAATACATACCATTATGGTTTACCGGTGGTTTTCACCAAGTTGATCAAAGCTATAATAGGGTGTGGCGGCTTGGGATTCATTACCTGGCTTATATTGTGGTACACCACTAAACACTCCTTCTATATTGTACCAGCATATAACACATTCATTACGTTAGATACGTGTGTTATGTAATTATAATAGAAAATACAACACAAATGCACATGCAATGAAAGAAAAAAACCAGTTATCATCTGCCTAACCTTTTCCCAACTATGTTGGGGTAGACTTCCAGTCTAACCGAATGCAGCTGAATACCAGTATTTTACATAGAGCGACTGCCTATCTGACCTCCACAACCCAGTAACTGGGCAATACGATACCCCTTGGTAAGACTGGCTGTCAGATTTTCGGGCTTCTGACAACCCGTAACGACTGTCAAAGATGCACAAATGACAGCTGGGACCAACGGCTTAACGTGCTATCCGAGGCACGGAGCAGTCTCGGTATGTAAAGATGGTCATCCATCCAATGCCAACCCCGGCAAGCGTGGCTTAACCTGATGGATCGAACTGTGCGGCTGTTAGTACTTAGCCACGAGCACCGCCGAAAAAAAAACAATCTGGACTATATTTTTTAGACATTGGCCCAAGAGCTTCTGAAAAGAAGCTGATACCTACTTGTTAGGCGCAAGTCAATTTATTTTCATCAGACATTACATCGAGAACATTAAAAGTTGGGGCAGGACAGTGTTATTAACTTGCAAAAAATAACCCCTACAATATACTGCGATCACGGACCTACCTGGTTACGCATCAGTAGACTTAGAACGACATTTCATAGTATATCTCTATTTATTATGATTAAACTAGATAGTATCTGCTTGTATTACGGTAAATAAATGCTTCTATCTGCAATGATAAATAAATGTCAACTTTTACACACAATAGCGCTTTGGTGTCGGTCCACAAAGTGCGTCGCTAGCAAAGTTACTTATAAAATATTCAACAACCCACGTCAGCATTCAAAAAGAAAATGCTGAAACTTTCAGTATTCGTGTCAACAAAAGTGTTTTATACCTACTCACTTGTGGAGTCTGCCTTTAAATGAACCTCGAAACAGGACAATGAAACTGACAGTTTAAGGGAAGTGTCATGGCGGCTGCGTGGGCGGGAAAACGTTCCGGCGCCATCTTGCATTGTTTCGCATGAAAACATCTTTTAATATTACCTTGTGGAAGATACGAATGTATCAAACTGAATATTGTGGGTACAACGGGTATTTTTGCATGTTTGTCTAGGACAATGCCGTTCCGTTGTTACTTTCGTATTCATAATGTGTGTCTGGTTGTTCTGACTTTAGCTAAAAATAAAGCGACTCTTTTCTTCTTACACTTTCATAAGAGTAAGTGAACATAATATTTATTATAGAGCGCTGTATGCTGTATTCACTAACAACTAAGTTTTTGGAGTAATTGGACATCAATTTAATTTTTTCCCTCTCACACTATCAACGTTAGATGGCTAGATAGAGACTGGCTACCGAAAGGAAAATGTCATGAAGAAAGTTTTGAGTTTGTCGACGGAAAAGTATGGAAGAAAAACACATGTTGCGCCGACCGACCCCAAATAAATTGTGATAACAATGATGACAATGCAATCACCGCCAATACAATATCAGTTTTTAATGTCCTTGAAACGAAACAATTTAGCATTCAAATTATGCAATAGCAACATGAATAAAAGCAGCAGCAGTGATAGTCTAGTGGTGTGACCATCGGACTGCCAAGTCATAGGTCTCGATTTCGAAGCTAAGGCACGCACCTCTGATTTTACGGATTCATGTGCGTATTGTATAATTATCACTTGCTGAAAAATCTGTGAAGGAAAACATAGTGAGGAAACCAGCGTGTCTGAGAGATATTTCTCAACAGTATGTGAAGCTAAGTCAGAGGCCCATGACCATCATAAAAACTCTGCCACCAGGTTAGTCACTAACCACACGAAAATAGGAAGATGAATAAAATAATAAACCGCTTTTAAACAATATTACAGAGCCAGAAGCAAACTGTAATATCATTTAATGATAGCTTTGCTTCATTTAGCATCAGTTTGCTTGCTCCCCAGCTCTGTGTACAGTGAACACAGCGAGCCATTTCCTTAATTGACCGGCTCGACTAAATAAACAGTTAAGCAACCTTGTTGTTACACTTAAGCGCTTTGGGAGCTTCGAATACTTCTCTAATGTTTCTTTCACAGTATTTTACGTGGCTCATTGTGAGGTAAATAATATGCATCTTATTTTTTTTTTTTTGAGCGTAGTGGAATCATTAAATGACCCCTCCCGGTGGGTGGAGGCGAAGGGAGTGTCAGACTCTTACTGACTAAAACCCAGCCATGTTCCTTTCTTAGCCCTTTATGTTCCGGGGTAACGGAAACCCTTTCGGACAAATCCGCTGAATGCTTCTTATTTTCTTGTGGTGCAATTGAAAGCAAAGGAGCGATAAGAATTTTGTGTGTACTTGTACTAAAAAAAAGTTTAGACGCTGTTACATTAACACGTAGATTGTTAGTTGTTTATTTACAGTAAGGTTTTCTTCGTTCGTTTTTATGTGAATAATCCACTGCCTTTTAAATAATTAATGCGAGAGCCCATCAGAACTTTTAATATTTAATGCAAGAGTCCATCAGAGCTTTTCAATACTTAATTCAAGAGTCCATCAGAGCTTTTCAATACTTAATGCAAGAACCCATCAGAGCTTTTCAATACTTAATGCAAGAGCCAATCAGAGCTTTTCAATACTTAATGCAAGAGCCCATCAGAGCTTTTCAATACTTAATGCAAGAGCCCATCAGAGCTTTTCAATACTTAATGTAAGAGCCCATTAGAGCTTTTCAATATGTTCACTAAGTTTTAGTTCAGTTTCAGATTCTTTTTGCTTCAATAGAAAACTTCGTATTGTGTCACATAAGTAGCATCTGGCCAACAGTACAGGAATTTCATAAGTATGTAAACACGCTAGAAACAGAAACGTGGAACATTCCCAGCGCCACCTGCTGTTTAATCATGAAACTCTGTGCGTTAATGTTTAACTTCTACCTACTTCTTGTTTAACCGTCCGTTATTTATGTTGTAACTTACATGTGCTAGTATTTGCTTAGATTTTATTTCCTATGTTTACCCGTGCAGTCAGATATATTGTTGGAGTATAGTAATGTGGCAGGCGAAGGCGGATTTATTCGCAATTATTCATTTTGTTTGTGACAATATTATTCATGTGTTTGTACATTTCGCATTATTCTGTGTTGTAACTTGGAAGATTAATCAGGTCCTTTCTATTGTCATCCGAACCTTTTCCCTACTATGTTAAAGTATGCTTCCAGTCTTACCGAATGCTGCTGAATACCAATATTTTACATGTGTCGACTGCAAATCTGACTTCCACAACCCAGTTACTGGGTACACGATACCCGTTGGTAACACTGGTTGTCAAACTTTTGGACTTCTGACTACGCGTAATGACTGCCAAAGATCGACAAATGAAAGCCGAGACCAAACGGCTTAACGTGCTATCCGAGTTACGGAAGGGTCTCCATATAAAACATTATTTGGATAGTCCCTATACACGAACCGACCGCGGTAATTCGAAGACGTGACACCTACCAACCCACATTAGACCCGCCAGATGGATTACAGCCCACTCTCTATCGAAGAGAGGAAGCCTGGGTCCCAGCAGTGGGAACAGAAAAATGAGACGCAGTACATTACATTTAAGGTTGATGTTCCAGGGTAGCCCGCGAAATTCAAATTTTCTTAAGTTTTTTGCAATTTGCATGCCAGTGATAGGTTGTATGTTGATGAACATTTGATTCGCGGCTGTAAGACGTATGTAGTTACAGAATTATAATCATCAAAATCATTAATATAACCCTCCGAGCTCATAAAGGTTCCGGAATGACTTTGACCTTGTAAAAAGTCATTTTTACACCTTTATGAGCTCGGCGGGTTGTATTAATGATTTTGATGATTATAATTCTGTAACTACATACGTCTTACAGCCGCGAATCAAATGTTCATCAACATACAACCTATCACTGGCCTGCAAATTGCAAAAAACTTAAGAAAATTTGAATTTCGCGGGCTGGTTGGAGGATTCACCTTAATCAATATTATCGAGATTATTGCACAACACGTTTAGAATAAAGCGGTATGTATGTTTAATACTATTACGTTTCTATTTGCCTTGGCTGAATTCAGGTTAATATCGTGATAATGAACGGATTATCCGAACATAAAGTACGGTATTGCGATACCATCTCCGTATAGCTTTTAGCTATAAAATTTGTATAGTGATTTAGCCCTAATTTACTAATGCAATATTACTAAAATTAACTTTACTAATACTTCTAAAATAATAAGGATTTGACGATTTTGACCTACTGTTCTGACGTCATGAAAAACAATTTGCTGAGTAGATTGGTAACGATTTACTTCTACGTCATCAGTGACATGACGTATGCTAAGCATATTTTTAGTAACTAGGGAGTTATTAATAAATGTATGTACCTAAAGTCTATCAGCTTATACAGTGTGTTAGGTTAAACCAGGGACGTACTTTCAGGGGGTACTCATGAAAATGAACAACTTTGACTATGGGACCAAACCTGAAATGTGAATAGAATTTATTTTAAAAGCAGTTCCCTACATTTTGATGAATTATGCGAGCATAATGTATGGAACAGCTGAGTTTTTTCGCGATTTCAGGTGTATTCCCATAGTAAAATCGGTTCATAATGATGAGTACAATGACCCCTTAAAATATTGCTCATGAATTTAATTTCATCTGTACAGTCACGAGCACCAATATGTATACACCTAGCAATTTTCGGAAGCGGTTTTCTTGTAAAAATAACTACATATTTCAACGACAAGATGCGACGTGTACGGTAAACCTATGGATTCGTTTATGCAATGTGTGTAAAACAATCAATTTCATTTAATAACTAAGCAGAAAACTGCTTATGAAATTAGAAAACTGTACACATAGTTTTGCTCGTGACTGTACATAATACATATAATCTTAAACTTTGATGGATCGAAATAAGCTGCAAGGAATGTTTTGTTTTAATGGCATCTCGCAGTTTAACCTAGGGGTTGTCTACTGCTAAACCGGACTTGCCTGTGGATGCCACAATGAAATTGCAGCCTCTACCCAGGGCTTAAAAAACTTACAAACTAAGCGACTACTCGCTAAGGGCACCCTCTGTAGGGTACGGACCTCCGCTTAGAGCGGCGCTGGGGGAGGACAGCAAGGGAGAGGTTTTTCTTTTGAGGGTGGGACATCATCAAAAGACTCTTGAGGGGAAGAAGGGAGGGGTCTTTTGATGCTCTGAATGGAGTGGTGATGAGTTTTAGTCCGTAAGAGTCTGTCAGTCCCTACTGACAGACTCTTACGGACTAAAACTCATTCATATTCCTTCCTTAGCCCTTTATGCTCCGGGGTAACGGTAACCCTTTCGGATCATCCCTCTGAAAGGGACAGGCTGGATCGGATATTTGATTTGGGGACGTATTTAAAATCTCAGCAACAACGTGGGCTGGCTCGAGCAAAGGTCGGGGCGGTGAAAGGATGTTATTGGCAGAATGTTCAGTAGCTCGTGTCTCTCAGTATTTTTCAAAGCGCGGCACAATTTAAGCGGATGGACGCTAATAAGTATATATTTCAATCCCATTAGCCGCGGTTTCAGCTCGCCTTCCGGTATTTAACTGGATTAATTACTAAATAACGTTGTTAGGTTGATGAGGCAATTGGAGCGATGGGATGGGCTTTGTAACTAAAACCATTGCGTAACTTATTTAATTATACAAATTAATATCCACCGGCGAAAGGAGGAAAAAGCTCTAGTAAAATCACCGCAGTTTTTTACGTCATACCTGTGAGAGAGAGATGCGCATGCGTCATACCAATTTTTCTTAATATATTAATTTAAAGTTTTCGCCAGTAGGTATATGTATTGTTAGCGGGATTGTCCGAAAGGGTTACCGCTACCCCAGAACATAAAGGCCTAATTAAGGATCATGGATGGGTTTTAGTCAGCAAGAATCTGACACTCCCTTCCCCGCCCAACCCACAGCGGGAGGGATCATTTGATGATTCCACCGTTACTCTTTTAAACATTTTAAAAGAGTAACGGTGGAGTTTCTTGCCCATTCTTCTCCACACGAAACTACCTTTTGGAAGGGGCGACTAGAATCAATTCTATTTCTTGTTCATTTTGACGTTCAAAAGTGCCTTACTTGTGCCTATTTGAAATAAATGATTTGACTTTGACCTTGATTGCTCACCCTCAAAAAAAAAAGCTGGTATATGTATAAGCATAGTCAGCCTTTCATGGTCCCACTGCTGGTACACAGGCCTCCTCTCTATGAGAGAGAGTGGCCATAATCCACCACGCGGCCCCAGTGTGGGTTGGTCTTCGTGCGAAGGGTTGTATGGGAGCCCCCTTAAATATCTGTTTTATCCTGTTTTTTACTATTTGTTGTTATAACGGCAACAGAAATACATTGTCTGTGAAATTTTCAACTGTCTAACTACCACGGTTGATGAGATACAGCCTAGCGACAGACGGATGGACGGAGACTTACTAATAGGGTCCCGTTTTACCCTTCGGGTACAGAACCCTAATAACGAGTATATGCGACAAACATTACTCACAGAAAGATACAGAAATACAAATGAACAAGTTCATTCATTGTGAAAAATTAAGTTCACTCACTTTGATTTAAATAGTTACTGGTGTTTGTCAATACATTTTCCCCCGATCCAGCTTGTCCTCCCCCAGCGACGCCCTAAGCCGAGGTCCGTACCCCACAGGGGGTGCCCTTAGCGTGTAGTCGCTGAGGTTGTAAGTTTTTCTAAGCCCTGGCTGGAGGCTACAATTCTTTTGTGGCATCCACAGGCAAGTCCGGTTAAGCAGTAGACAACCCTATGGTTGAACTGCGAGATGCCATTATCCAAAAAAAAAGTCAATACATTTAGTAAGAGAAAAAAATAATAACAAAAAAAAACGTTAACCTATACTACAATGTTATATACGAAGTAACTTTACAAATTCATTTCGATACGACAACAAACAAATCTGTGACGAGATCGCCAGAGAGCAAAATATTTCAATTTTCCTTCCATTTTCCTTGTAATGCGGTGTTTTCATCTCTTTGCCTTTGATGCTCACGTTGTTTACGAAAATTACATCTCCCTAATTAGGTATTTTTCTTTTCTTTACATGTGACATTGTTTTTTCTTGTGTTGTGATTTTATGGACAAAGGTACAAACAATATTCAGCCTTTGGGACGAAATACATAATGTATGTGACAATTTTTTTTTCTTTTGTTCATGTTCTACATTTATCTACCTTTAGGTTTAAGCTGTACCAAGTGATGTTCCTAAAAAATATAATATATAATTCAAATGGTTATCTACCTAGCCTTTTCCCAAATATCTTGGGCTCGGCTTCCAATATGACCGGATGCAGTTGTATACCAGTATTTTATATGGAAGGACTGCCTATCTGTCCGGTACAACCCTGGTTACTGGCTAATATGATACCTTAGTAAGTCTAATTGTCAGACTTTTGGGTTTCTGATAACCAGAAACGACTTTCAAAGATCTGCGAATGACAGCAGAGAGCAACGGTTTATTGTATATTCCGAAGCACGTAGTAGGGGTATCGATATTATACAGTGTGTTAGGTTAAACGACATACTTTCAGGTTGTATACTACTCATGAAAATCAACAACTTTGTATATGGGACCAACTCTGAAGTGTGAAAAAAAATTATCAGATGGTCCATACATTTTGACGAATTATGCGAACATAAATTGCAGATTTTTTTTTCATGATTTCAGGTGTAGTTCCATTGTCAATGTTGTTCATTTTCTTGACCTAACTTAACCTAACACAATATACTGTAATACCCATCCACGAACCGACCGCGGCAAACGCAGCTTAACCTTCGATCAAATCGATTGCGGCTGTTATTATTTAGCCACGAGCCCAAGTCTTAAGGTTCCTGCGAGAAAAATCCCTGAAATACAAAAACAAGCATCCAACAAAGAGTCCCTTTGAAGTGGCTTTATGGAAATTCCACCATTGCAAAGTAACTCAGTCAACAAAACGACAAGTACGTTTAGAGACAAGGAATTTAATCAGTCCTCCACATAATGGTCAATCTGTTTGCGCTGTACTTAAGCTTATCTGCCCACCAGATTACGACGGGCTCCAGTCCTAAGCCGAGGGTACACACTCGGTATCATTTGAAGCCGCAAATCGCTGTTATACACGTTTCCTACCTTGGATATTAAGCTGCGATGATTGCCAAGCAAAGAAAGCACCATGTTTGGAAATTCCCTGATTCTTTTGAGGAGTAACGTTTTCAAACGCCTTAGAGCCAATTTCACCAATGCGATCAGCACATCTTGAACCGCGTTCAAGAGCTATCACACAAATAAAACTTTTCTCCAAGGCCTTCAAAAAAAAAACGCCCAACGAAAAAACGACAATCGAACATTTAAAAAGGCAAAAGTAATACCCATAGATGAGAGCCTTTGAAATTGCCATTGAATTGAAAGTAAGACAGACCCTTAATTCGATTGACTATTTGCATATACGGTACCCCGCCGCGACATTGTAGCGCCTTTTCAATGGCAATTTAATTTACCCTGGATGAAGCGTTACGATTGGCTAGTCATAAAGCAACAATTTCTCACAGTAAGTTAATCTTACAGAATCAGACACACGCTACTTTCAGAACCTAGCTTATGTCACTACCGTACTGAACGAACCAGCCTGCACGTATTGCATATCATCATCTGTCTAGCCTTTTCCCAACTATGTTGGGGTCGGCCAGTCTAACCGGATGCAGCTGCATCTGACCTCCACAACCCAGTAACTGGGCAATACGATACCCCTTGGTAAGACTGGCTGTCAGATTTTCGGGTTTCTGACGACCCGTAACGACTGTCAAAGATGCACAAATGACAGTCGAGACCAACGGCTTAACGTGCTTTCCAAGGCACGGCTGAGTCTCGGTATGTAAAGATGGTCACCCATCCACAGCCAACCCTGGCAAGCGTAGCTTAACCTGATGGATTGACCTGTGCGGCTGTTAGTAGTACTTAGCCACGAGCTTCTCCACGTATTGCATATCAACAAATCAATTAGCCTTTGAACGCAGAACAAAAGAGTTCTCATACGCTTACCTACCTGCGTCAGGGGGTCTAACAAGCGCCAAGCGTATAATGCAGGGTCCATCTAAGCTAAAAATAATATGATTTTCCCTCTGTCACGCCGCATTAGCTAAGATCTTGGGTCACTACACATTTAGTTTATTTATTAACGTTAGAACGCGTATGGGTCACAAGACTTATGCGTTTATGGGCCGATGTGATAATTATTAATTTAATTTATGAAACATAAGCTGAGTGTGAATTTTTATTATATTTTAGGGTTTGATCCGCACGAAGGTGTGTAAGAAAGAGACAGAGACAGAGAGAGAGGGAGAGAAAGCTGTATGGAGGGGTATAACGCTTTTCCGTTACGTTACGATTTCTAGCACTCAACTCTTACCGAAACCTGCGTAAAAGTACAAGTTTGTTCCGAAAATCTGCAGGAAAATGTGTGTGATGAAAATGTCAGCCCGCGTCTTCGTCCGCGTGGAAGTCAACTTAGAAAACATACCCTATCCCTCAGCAATAGTGTAACTTTTTGCCAGTGAACGAATTTCTGAAATCGGATCAGAGGGCCTAGAAAAAGTCACATTTTCATAAACGATAACGAAAATAGACAAATCCGAAATATATGGAATTGGCATAAGCTTCCGAAATGTCACGTAATCAATCGTTATCGATCGCTAGACAATTTCAAATTGTGTAATAAAACCCGATCAATATTCCCATAGATATGCGTTGACAAGTGGCGTTCTTGACAATCCGAATCGCTGAGATAACGAATTGTTCGATCATCAATTTTCGAAATCGAATCGACACGAAGCGATTGACACTTGTCTAGGCCGTCTGAACATCCAGAGATTACGCCTTACACATCTACAAACTTTCAAAATTAAATCTAAAGACATTAAAAGTGTCTTTATATAAATAGGTATATAGTAGGTACGAGTAATAGTCTAAAGTGTGAAGCTGTTGAAATTGAGACTGAAATTACAGTACTAAAATGTTCTTAAAAATACGTGTATACGTAACCTTGCAAGTTGACGTAAGATCAGGTCGTTGATGGCATCTAATTGGTTATACTGCATCTAGATTTAGAATTACATTGCATCAAATTGAATTCTCCTATAATAATATATTAAACAAAACATTATGCTCATTCAACCGTAAAGCGCACTGTTTAGTTAGACTTAAGACTGAGCTAACAGACTCCAAGAACAGTAGATATAGTTTTCTGGAATCATGAAATTCAGTGTCCCTCAAAGTGTTAATAGGTACGTTTCTCTTATCTTACATTCATACCTATATCTGTCTTACCATTGCAGTATTTAGTTCAAAAAATATTAAGTTTAAAAGTGTTTGTTTCGTAAAATACAATTTAGGTATGCAACTCCGTTTTAAGGAAATTTCTCGCCGATTAGTAGAAACTTCACGTGACCAGAAGGCTGAGTTGTTCTTTGGCCAAATAATTAGCATTGCCATTCAACGTGGCAATGCTGCCAGTCTTCTGGGCACGTTGCCGGATGACAGCGATGCGGATGAGTACTTTGACGCCTAAGTGTCTTTTTTGTTTTTGTGTTTATTTGTATATTATACACTTAGTTAGATGGTCATTTAATTTAAGTTTTTATAAGTTGTTAATATGTAGAAACGTAATAAAGTTAAAAGTAAAATAAACATCAAATTTAGGTATTATCTTCATAATTCGGTTCGTAATGGCTGAAATTGACGGCTAGGACATAGAATACTTTTGTCCCGGTATTACGACGTTCCCCTGGGATAATTTCCGACACCAAGGCGGATAAACCCGCAGACATATGCTAGTGCAACATATTTTTCTCTGTTGTCTTTCACTCTCGAACACAAACTAACAGTAAACAAACAAAAATAAAGTACTCATCAGACGAAGACGCTGCGAGACGCAGAACGCACAAAATTTTGCAAGTCTAGTGCTAACTTTTTTAGCTATTTACTGTACCTAACTTGTAAGTAGACTCTTCCCATGACCCAAGGGCTGGCTTTTACCTTGGCCAGAGACTTAGCATTGCCATACAACGTGGCAATGCCACCAGTCTCTGGGGCAGTCTCTCTCTATGCGAAGGTATATTTCGACGCCATATTTTAGTTACGTTATTAGTTTTAAATACTTGTACATAATACATATTTATTTATTATAGTTACATACTTGTAAGTAGACAATTATTATACGACTAACTATTTACAACAGTGACTAACTATATAAATACATACAGAAACAAACGGACATTCAGCCGAAACGCTGTCATCTGGACACGTGCGCAGAACACTGGCGGGATTGCCACGTTGAATGGCAATACTTTGACCAAAGAATGAACCACAAAACTAACTTGTAAGGAATTCTGAATATCTGTCTGTTATTTGAAAACATAAAAACATGTTGCATTGTAGATTTGTGTACAAATAGTTGTACCCGTCATAGTGTGAATTAGGTATAATGTTTTCCTTCCGTGTATTCAGTTTCAAATCGTATCTACAATTTACCTACTAGGTATTCAATTTATTAATCATATGATTAATATAAATGTTTTTTAGAGTTGTGTACCTACCTTAAAAGGAAAAAACGGAACCTTTCGTTGACCGTCTGTCTGTCTGTGTTGAAATTAATATTAAATACGTACGTCTCCCGGTCTACAGTCCCTTAGAGGTTTAGAGAAATAAAACTTTCAAGTCAACGCATTAAAAAAAAATGGTCTCTTATGCGATTAATTTCGATAGATATCATAAATAAATCAAAACATATACCTACAGTGCTCCCCGTTTACCTTGAATCACGAAAACTAGCAAGAAGCAAGGTCTTACACAAGTAAAGGAAAAGTCTGAAAATCGGTAATTTGTAGTTTTACCACATAAAAAAAATAACATGCTTTTGTTGCACCTAAATAATCAAATCAAATCTTGCAAGTTAAATTTGACTCACTTCCCGGTTTCCGACTGAGCTGAAAATTAGCATGCTTACAAAAATTTGATGACAACGCAATATTATTAGCAGCCATAAGGCTGATCTGATGATGGAGCCGGGCGGTGGCCATGGAAACACTATAATAAAACGACGCAACCCTATTGAGTTTGGGCTAGTTTGATTTATCTTGACTTGGGCTCTGGTCACTCTGCTCCTAGATGATATCCAGAGGTGCCACGGAAGGATCTCGATACGTGAGATCTTTATTATGTACACCATAAATCACAGATATAAGGTAGAAAATTTTACAAGAGGTTGTGGTATGAATGGTCACAATTCACGTTCTGACCAAGTCGAGTGTAGCTTAATCTTCAGTCGACCCGTGCAGCATAATTTAGCCATGAGCCCCCCAGCAAGTTGAGAACCAGTTGCCTTTATTATGATTGATTCTCAAACATAGTTGACGGTTTCTGTTACTTGAAAGGTACCAAATCCTGTGTTTATTCAACATCTGATTCAAGATGTTTGATCTAAAACATTTGTGTTTTATTGGATTCAGTCTTTGTTAGCGTTTCGGAAAAACAATGCTCCACAAAGCTTTGATTTGACATCTTTGTCAAAATAAATAAATTGGGGCTGCCGTAATAGAATCAATGTAAACATTTTTATCAAACCATTCTACCTACACTTTCTTCTTTCTTTTCGTGTGGTTAGTGACTAACTTGGTGTCAGAGTTTTTATGCTGCCCATGGGCATCTTTTTTTTTTTATTTTTTTTTTTTTTTAAGGCTGGGAAATCATCCAATGACTGCTCCCGCTCTGGGTGGAGCGGAAGGGAGTGTCAGACTCTTACTGACTAAAACCCATCCATGTTCCTTCCGTAGCCCTTTATGTTCCGGTCAGCACCAGACCCGTGTTGTACGGCCTCAGACTTAGCTTCACATGCTGTTTAGAAATATCTTTTTCCTCTCGATGTTTTCCTTCACCGATTTTTAAGCAAGTGATAATACGCACATGAATCCGTAAAATCAGAGGTAGGTGTGCCTTATGTTTGAACTTGAGACCGCCGCGCGCCGTCAGTAGGGACTGGACATCTCTTAGCTGCCACGGCTCTTTTAAAATCTAATTTAATTTTGACTTGTTTCTTTAAATCTTGTAATTATGGACGCTTTTTTGCGTTCTGCATCGTTCTCACATGTATATTTCAAGATGAATGATGTATCCCAGTTTTTGTAAACATTGTATTTTGATTTAAGAGAGTGTCCATGGAGTTTCTTGCTCGTTCTTCTCCATAGGTACCTACTGCTTTGGAATGGGCAACTAGCTTCATCTTTCTGCCTGACTGACCCCTTGACAATTCATAAGTGCCTGTAATTGGATTATTTGAAATAAATGCTTTGAGTTTGAGTTTGAATTTGAGACCTATGATTTGGCAGTCCGACGGTCTCACCACTAGGCTATCACTGCTGCATTATTCTACCTACTAATAATCTAAGTATACAAATATTAAAAAGAAGTTAATTTGTAGGGGTAATCTTCGGAACTGCTGATCCGATTCCAAAAATTCTATTACTAATGGGAGGCTACATTATCCCTGAGTGTTATAGGCTGTGTTTAAAAAAAACCACACGGACGTCCATGGCGCAGCTACTAGTGAAGTGTGGTGTGGTGTGTGGTGTGTGATGTGGTGTGTTAGTGTAGCTACCAAAACGATAATCTAATTTGACTACCTGCCTACGTAAAAAATACGTAGCAGGTAATATATTTAAGCTTATAAAAAAACATATTCCATAAAAAATCACGGACGTTAGTATTCGTTGAAAAAACAGGAAATAAATTATTTTTAAACTGACCATAGCTAAGCGTGATTCTGATTACAACGATAACATCCGTTTGTACGTAGCTTCATACTGGATTTATTTATATTTTTATGACATGAATCAGTTTAGATATATCTGTTGCATAAAAAATAATAAAATGTTTGTAATATGTGTTTTTCTTTTTAATCATATTTATTTTTATTCAGAACATTTCTGAGGAAAGCGCTGATGGAAATGAACAAGGCAGATTTATGTTTTCGGAAATTCGAATTTCGAATAATGAGGTTTGTAACATGTTATATTACTGCTTCGGTGAGTTAACGTAGCACTTACAACTTCATTCGTAACAATTAGTTATTTTTTATTGTAGTTTCATAATGTCTGCAAATGTCAGACGAGGTTTTCATTTTCTTTTTCGTAATTTTCGTAAATGAATTCGCATCATTTTTGATAACAATTTATTAGTCTACGGTTACCGTATCGATGTGTCGTGACTCGTGTCCACTTGACAAGACGAAGTGGTTTTGGTCTCCAAAACACAGTCAGTGTTTATTTTTTAATTAGTGCGTTTCGGCGACCAGGGCGGGCAGAAAAATATTCGCACTTTCTTATAAATAAGTAACGAGTTATATCTATAGCCGTAAAATAAAAATATCTTCAACTTTCTGTTATGGCCAGTTAAATCCATATTTTATAGCTAGAAAATCCTTGTAAATTACTGGTATTCAGCTGAAATAACTGCATGTTCCACTAAAATCCCCTATATCGGTCTACTATCTAGGTGAACGCGATTCCAACTATACAACCGAGGCACTGCACTGGACCAACCTGAGAAATTCTGCAACGCTTTGGTATTTTTTTTTAACATCTAATTTATTTTAGAAATATTAATTTACGTCATTGTTATCTCCTGTATAGACAGATTTTTATTTTAGATGTTATTATTGTGTAAGTGGCTTTTTATTTAGAAGGGACTTTAAAGGAATAGTACTAATTAGTTAGTACTTACATCGTGAGGACACCCGCAAGTCTGAGAGATATTTCTCAACAGCATGTGATGCTAAGTCAGAGACCCATGGACAGCATAAAAAACTCTGACACCAGGTTAGTCACTAACCACACGAAAGAAAGAAAAAAGAAGTTGGTACTTATAGAATCCCCAGCACTGGGGATCGTGGAGCATTGAGTGTTGTGTAGTCCCCTGGGGGACTGATCTAGGAGATTTTAGTGGAACGTGCGTCCAATCCAAGTGGGGGAAAAGGATAAGTTAAAGTCAAAATCAAATCATTTATTTCAATTAGGCACAAGAAAGGCACTTTTGAACGTCAAGATAAGCAGATGACTCGTAAATCTTCTTCTTCTATATAAATAAAAATCAATTGCTGTTCGTTAGTCTCACTAAAACTCGAGAACGGCTGGGCCGATTTAGCTGATTTTGGTGTTGAAATGTTTGTAGTAGTCCAGGGAAGGTTTAAAAGGTGAGAAAAGTTAGGTAGGTGGGTAGGTAAGGTTGGTAGGTAGGGTAGGTAGAACAAGAGAACAACAAGACAACGTCTGTTGGGTCAGCTAGTAGGTATGTAATAAAAAAATATCCTTGGACATTTCACACAAAGCCTTATAGTCTTAAGCTACCTAATGCTTGTGTTATGGTAACGAGATGGCTGATAAACTACCTACTTATTTACATTTTTTTTATAAATACTTACATATTTTTTTTATAAATATATACATAGATAGAAAAACACCCAGACCCGTAACAAATACTTGCAGGTCGTACAAATATTTGTTCCGTGCGGTCAATCGCTCAACCGCTGCGCCAACCGTGTCGTCAAATGTATGTGTGTATCTTAAAAACGTGACACTCATGGAAATGGTACTGGACTTCAATAGCTACTGATATTTTTATTTGTGTGACAAGTACATGGGATGGAAAACAGGCTAATCGCTTACCTAATGAGTGGTTACTAGCACCCGCCAACAAGGCTATTGTCAATGTGCTGCCGACCATGAACAATGACAAACACATGACATTTAGATATTGTAACAGATCGGTAAAAAGCAGCTGACCAACCAATGGATTTCCCCAAACAATTTCAAAACCAACATCATCATCATCATCTGCCTAGCCTTTTCCCAACTATGTTGGGGTCGGCTTCCAGTCTTACCGGATGCACCTGAATACCGGTATTTTACATGGAGCGACTGCCTATCTGACCTCCACAGCCCAATAACTGGGCAATACGATACCCCTTAGTAAGACTGGCTGTCAGATTATCGGGCTTCTGACGACCCGTAACGACTGTCAAAGATGCACTTATGACAGCCGGGACCAACGGCTTAACGTGCTTTCCAAGGCACGGTGGAGTCTTGGTATGTAAAGATGGTCACCCATCCACGGCCAACCCCGGCAAGCGTAGCTTAACCTGATGGATTGTAGAATTTCAAAACCAACATGACCCTAAAAATTTGAAGACACACACGTCGATTTGTCCGGACTTTTGAATATTTAAATTCCCCCACAAGGAATTTGTTCGTGGATGTTTTTGGAAATGTCCAGTTTTCTTCCGGACTTTTCAAGGTCTCACATTAGGAAGACCTGTATCCCAGGCCCCAGTAGCATTACAGGTTGATAGGTTACGCTCATTATTATAATATGCTAGTCATTCTATTTTTTCCTTAAGATTTGTCGGTCAATTCCATAAAAATCTCACTTCGAAAATTTTGATGAACGTGAAGTGAGTGTCGTTCCACCGAATGCTAGGAGTTGACACTATTGACAGCTCATTTTAAACTCAGTTCACTCGATTTGAACGTTGACTTTTACGGTGAGATTTTTACAGAATAGTAATTAACTTAGTTAAATAAGTTTACTAATTTCATAAGCGGTTTTCTGCTTAGTTATTCAATGAAATTGAATGTTTTGTGATTGAATCCATAGATTTACCGTACATGTCACATCTTTTCGTTGAAATAGTTGTATTACAAGAAAACCGCTTCCGAAAATTGCTAGGAGTATACATACTAACTGCTAATCAATAGACTACCTTCAGTTTATTTCGGATACTCACATAAACTGATTGAGCCGATATCTGATTGATATCGTTCACACGTAGGTAGGTGATGATTACCCAGCGTGAAATCAAAGACCGGAGCACGATCAATGAACATTATGCCAAACTTATACAGTCCACTTTCGCCTCTCAATTTGGAAGAAACAAATTCAATCGGTAAAAGTGAATCATTCAATGTCGGCTTCAAGCCAAGCCCATTTTTAATACAGCTTTATCGAGCCGCGGCGTAACGCATTTTTATACAAAAAAAGTGCAGTGCGATCCGCCTGTAGTGTACAAAGGCAAATCAATTTACCCCAATCTGTCAAATTTCTTTGATAGTATTTCAACTTTAGTACAAAGATATAAGGTTCATTTTCAATTGGGAAAATTTTACAGTTGGGGATAGCTTGATGTGCTGGCGTCTGTACGTTGTCGCATTGGTTCAAAGAAAATGTACGAAGTTGAAGCCCGCGAAATAAATTTTTTATCGTGCTTTTTTTTTGCAATTTTCAGGTCTTGATCAAAATATCGTGTTGCGAGCATAACAACATAATGTATGTAGGCATTTACATTTTTTTTTCTGCAATGCGTTGCGCTCGCGTGCCTCCCCAATTTGCTCTATCCTTTACCCATCCTTGTTGCGTTTATTTGATTGAACCATTCAATAATATACATTAGTCGTGGAATACATAATAAATAACTCATTTAATTAGGACTTGATGCAAAGGGCAATCGATTTGTACCTAGCTACTTGTACGAGATAAGTGATTACAGATTGATTGAAACAATACCATCTTGGACGGGCTGAGGGTTCGACTCCTGCTAGGAACTAATATTTGTATGACTAGAGAATACTAGAGAATACTAGAGAATGCTAGAGAATGCTAGAGATAGGTAAATAATTAGTTATTCAGGGACTCTACACCTTTGACAGTCGTTACGGGTCGTCAGTAGCCCGAAAATCTGGCAGCCAGTCTTACCAAAGGTATTCCCAGTTGCTGAGTTGTGGAGGTCAGATAGGCAGTCGCTCCATGTAAAATACTCGTATTCAGCTGCATCCGGTTAGACTGGAAACCGACCCCAACATATGTAGTTGGGAAAATTGCTTACCTTACACGCGCCGCGCCGTAACAAGAGCTATTAATATCTAGCTTGAGCAAGATCAATTGTTTCAACAATTTAACAATATCGAAGAAGTGCCGAGAATACGGATTTCCTATTATTTTGAAGCAGTCACAAGTGGAATTGCTATATTATTGAAAGATACTGCAGATTAGCTCTCTTAAAGCGAATTTTATCAATGAAACTGGACGCGATCAGCACATACATATAAACTGAGTTCAAGGGCTGTAAGTGTCAAGAGTCAAGATTGTTGTAGAATATTGACACAGATATCTTTTAAGCGCGGTTTAGATATGCTGATCGCGATTAGTTTCATCGGTGCAATCAGCATTTTGTATGGCAATAAACTGAATCTGCCTAGCTTTTTCCCACTTATGTTGAGGTCCATTCTTATCAGATGCAGCTGAATACCAGTATTTTACACAGAGCGACTGCCTATCTGTCCTCCACAACCCAGTAACGGGGTAATGCGATACCCCTTTTGCAAGACTGTATGTCAGACTTTCGGGCTTCTGACATCTCGGTAAAGACTGAAAAAGATCCACGAATGACAGCCGGGACCAACGGCTTAACGTGCTTTCCGAGGCACGGAGGAGTCTCGGGATGTAAAGATGACCCATCCATATCATATCATATCCATAGGGTGTGGGCTTCATTTGTTTCCCAATACTCTTGAGGTTTTGGCTTTACCTCGCACGAGAAATCCTAGTATTATCGACATTAATTATAGTGAAATGGAATCAAAAACATAGCGCAACTTCTTTTTAAGGAAATTTCTCGCCGATTGGTCGACATTTCACGTGACTAGAGGGCTGGATTGTTCTTCTGCAAAAGAATATAATTGCCATTCAACGTGGCAATGCTGCCAGTCTTCTGGGCATGTTTTCGGATCACAGCGATGCGGATGAATACTTCGACGCTAAAGTGACCTTTTTGTTTTTATTTTAGGTAGTTAGATAGTCATTTAATATAAATATAAATAAGTTGTTAATATGTAGAAATATAATAAAATAAATATAAAAAACCATAGGTTTAATTGATAAATTCAAATGTATACATAAATTGTACAGTTATTTAAATCAGTTTTTTATACCCTGACGCATCTACGACAAATACACAGATTGGTCACGCGGTAAACTACTTATGACTAAACGTATTATCAAGAGCTTATCACCTGTTATCTTCATAACAAAATTATTTGTGCTGGCCCACTAGGTTTATTTTGTTTTCATTTTAGCAGTTAGCTACACTTTAACTGTACTGGGGGTTTGACATGTGTCAATCGCTCCGTGTCGATTCTATTTCGAAAATTGTTGATCGAACAATAATTGTCAAGAACGCCAGTTGTCAACGCATTTCTATGGGATTATTGATCGAGTTCCGTTACACAGTTTGACATTGTCTAGTTCTTAGCGATCGAAGGCGATTGATCACGAGACATTGCGAAAACTTATGCCACTTCCATACATTTCGGATTTATCTAATTTCGTTATCGTTAATGACTCTGTGTAGGCCCCCTGTTCATTTCTGTATTTCTGTAAAAGGTTTGCATTTTAACAAATGATTTTCAGTTGTTCTTCGTTGGTCTAATGAGAGCTTTGAGTTCCTGGGTTTGCTTCTCAGGACGGACAATGTGTTATTTTAAAATTACCATTAGGAATTTCACAGTAGTAACCCAATCAGGATTTGTGCCCGGTTGATGGCAATAGACTCGTTGCAAGGGACTTAAACATAACTGGCGCAATGTGCAGACGCCAGCACATCAAGCTATCCCTAACTGTCAAATATTCCCAAATGAACATGAACCTTATCTTTTTGTAATAACGTTGAAAATCTATCAAAGAAATTTGACAGAGTTAGGTAATTTGATGTACTGGCCTTTGTATTATGTACTAGGTATAGCTCTACTTATCCCTGCGAGGATTACGTATGTTTCAGTGGTTTTCTATAACAACGTATTTTACCATACCACCTACATAGTTCCTATATAGTTCCTCATCAACGCCGATTGATTTCTAACATACCTAAGAATAGCCTCCTTGTCGGTGACCGTTCCTGAAGAAGCTGCGTGGTGCGGGAGGGGTAACAGTTGTCACAAGTTGACGAATTAGTGAGCTTTCCCGTCGCCACACCCCTCGCGCACCTCAGAAACAGTCTCAGTTAAATGGTCGGACGATAAACACAAGTGCTCTGAGAACCTCCCAATGGACCACAGACGACTGATTTGGATCATAATAATATACCATTGTAGGATGAAGAAAATGAGCTCGTTATCATACAGGTTATGCCCATGTAAGTAATTCGGCCGATATTTGGAAGGATTTGGGAGAGGCCTTTGCACTGTCCCACTGCTGAGCGAGACAGTGTAGGCTAAGTAAAAAAAAATAGTTTAAAAAAACTAAAAAACACGGTTTTTATAGAAAACCGAACTAAAAATAGAAAAAAAGCGTGGGGTGCTTTTTAAGATAATATTCACCACCACCATGCACCCCACGCTTTTTAAAAAGTAAAATTTATTTTCTATTTTTAGTTCGGTTTTCTATAAAAAGCGTGTTTTTTAGTTTTTTTTAAACTATTTTTTATTTCCTACTTTTTAGTTCAAATTAATGTATTGTCATCGGTCCTCGATAAATCTACAAAGTTTGAACGAAATCTGGCCGTTTAAAATGGGTCAAAATCGCTTCCAAATGAGTCGGTTACAAACATACATACAAGTGAAGCTAATATAAAGCGTGTAAAAATAAGGATAATGGGAAACTATTATCAAATTATTGCATTGTCATCGGTCCTTGAGACGTGTGCAAAGTTTCAAGTTGATCAGACTTTTAGAAACCGGTGAAAATTAAGCTCAAAGATTCCGTTACACACATACCTACATACATAGATACAACCCGAGCTAATAAAAGCGTGTTAAAAATAAAAAAATCGGTCTCAAATGCTCACACTTTTGTATGTGTATTCTGTCTGTAAAAAAAATACAGCATTTCTAAGAATAAACGTACCTAAGTATTATTATTTTGTCATCATAAAACCTTGGCAAGCTTTGCACAAGATTTTTATCGATTCCACATCAATATTTATTGGTTTACTTAACAGTTCTTCGAACCCAATCCATCTGTATTTCATGGCGCTAACAAAACACAAAATATCATCAGTAATGGACCAGAAATACAGAAACATATGAATTTAAATTTTTATCCCCGTGTCGTAAATCTGCAAAACATCCAGATTTTTCCAAAACCGTATGTTTTAATAGCACTTACTTCTGTTTTGATCGTTTCCCGGAGAATATTTTTATCTCGACGAAAACAATAAACAAACGTGATATAAAGATTTTCACCAGATCAGGAAATATACACGCTTTGAGTTGTTACTAAGCAATGTGCAGATGTTACATTAGTTTTGGTTGAGAAGTGATTACCTTGAACCTATATTGTATCGTGTTACCCAACAAACAGGAGTGCAGTCAGTTATATCCAACCTGATGTTGGATAGCAGTCGCTCCATGTACAGACGCCAGCACATCAACCTATCCCTAACTGTCAAATTTTCTCAATTAAAAATGAACCTTATGTCTTTGCAATAAAGTTGAAATACTATCAAAGAAATTTGACAGATTGTGGTAACTTGATGTGCTGGCTTCTGTACCTATACTGTACTGATACTCAGCTGCATACGATTCGACTGGCAGCCGTCTCCAACATAGAATACTTAAGAATAGAATAAGTAGGTACGAGTACAGTTGGTTGATACTGTAAAAATCTCACCGTTAAAACGTAAATGAAGTGAGCCTGAAGTGAGCTGTCGTCCCACCTAATGCCCCTAGCATTATAGACATATTGCTCGCGAAGGAGGTGGCGGGATGGGAGAGAGAAAGGTCCTCCCGTCCCAGCTGCCGCGGGAGACGCCCTGGGCGTCGGGAGCCACGTGACGACTCCCGGCCACCGTAGGCGCGGGCCTGCGGACGGTGAGTAATGGGTGACTTACCGTCATCAGCACCAGACCCGTGCCGGACGGCGCGTATATGTTCCACGCGCGCCTCAAAGAGATGTCAGCATATGATATTAGGGGCCCCTCAGAGCCAAGCCTGCCGAGTAAGCGGGATTGTCCAAAAGGGTTACCGCTACCCCGGCACATAAAGGGCTACGGAAGGAACATGGATGGGTTTTAGTCAGTAAGAGTCTGACACTCCGCTCCATCCAGAGCGGGAGTAGTCATTGGATGATTTTCCGGCTTAAAAAAAAAAAAAAAAATATGGACGACATATCACATCATAGACACTATTGACAGTTGACTTTAAACTCACTTCACTTGCGTTATCACGGTGGAATGGTTACAGAATAATACCACAGATGTTCGTCAAGTTTAAGTTGATCCTTATACTAACTAGCTATAAGGGATGCAAAGAGTTTAAACTATAATTATAAAGTCAATTAAATGTAAATGCGGCTGACTGTCGAGATGACGACTAATAGAGAAGTATCGAAGAAGAAGACATGTTGCGCCGACCCCAAATAAATTGGGATAAGGGCAGGAGAATGAAATGAAAATGCGGCAGACATGGTCAAGAAAAATAAAGTATAATAGTTTTTTGCTTACTCCAGTCAAGATGGACTCAAACCCCATAATCCTATCAAGCTTCCAGCTTCAATAATTTTGGGAGAGTTGATGTAAAAAGCATTATTTCATGGCGTGGCAAAAAGTGGTATAAAATATTTAAAAAATGATCATGTATTATGTAACCCTATCATTTATGCTATGTAGGTATCCAACAGCCAATCTGTGACCAGCAGGGACTATAGTATTGTCCACAATGTGGTTTTTTTTATATCACGTTACTCTAAGGTTTTCTATAAGTAAAAATAAAACAAAAAGTCCTAGAATATGTGGTCCAAAATGCATAGTTTCGAAGATATCATCAATCATCATCAATTTATCTCGATGTGTGTAGGTATTTAAGTTTCATTGATAAATACGAGTAATTAATTTCCATTCAAACAAACCAGTCATTCATTATTTATAGCTAAGAAAATGCGACGTTGTAATATTTCACGTAAGGATGTTACGATTATCATTAATAATCGTTACTTTGTGGAATGATTTTGTATGAAAAATGAAAAAAAAAATACAATTGAAAAATAATTTATATGCCAGTAGATTCTTTCTTCTTCTTTTCGTGTGGTTAGTGACTAACCTGGTGTCAGAGTGTCTATGCTGCCCATGGGCCTCTGACTTAGCATCACATGCTGTTGAGAAATATCTCGCAGACATGCTGGTTTCCTCACGATGTTTTTCTTCAACGATTTTTAAGAAAGTGTGACTTTTAAGTAAAATCAGAGGTCCGTGCCTTGGGTTCAACTCGAGACCTATGACTTGGCAGTCCGACGGTCACACCACTAGCCTATCACTGCTACAGTAGATTCCTTGATATGGTCTCGTTCATACCCCAGAGTTATGGAATATAAAAAAACACCTTGTTTAAGTTTTACGTATATCGGAACTTGGGTTTGGGAACCGCTAGGAGAATGTATGGTGTGTGGTACACGCGCGCCTCGACAGCACAGTTGAAGGGGCCCGTTAGAGCCGATGCCTGCCGAGTCAGCGGGATTGCCCGAAAGGGTTACACCACTGCCCCGAAACTCAGAAAGCTAAGGAAGGAACATGGATGGGTTTTAGTCAGCAAGTCAAAATCAAATCATTTATTCAAATAGGCACAAGAAAAGAACACCAAAATGAACAAGATTTAGAATTGATTCTAGTCGTCCCTTCCAAAAGGTCGAGAGTCTGACACTCCCTTCCGCTCCAACCAGAGCAGGAGGGGTCATCTGATGATTTTCAATCCCTAAAAAAAAGGCGCCGTCCTATTGCAACCCCAAGTTAACTAATCGATAAGTTCTTGATTAAAGAATTAATTAATAGTGAGTGAGGGTTGACCGTTTCATATAACACAAAGTACTTTGAAGAAACTTTAATTAGGAAAGGTCTCGATTCTCAAATGTCATAGGAGAAAGGTGATGCTGGTAGGTATGTACTTGACTGGGTTCTAATTGAAAACTAGAGAAATTGAAAACTGCTCCGTCGGAAACTTTTCCAATTAATCAACTGCAATTGTAGTTGGGAACTTAGGAGGTAATAGCGACCAATACTTTTCTTTATTTAGGCACTAACCAATAGTTTTATACTTTAGATTTCATTGTGGTGACAGGAACATAATATGCAGTTGTCTGCCTGTTCGGTCTAGTGGTAGTAAGCGCTAGTGCTGAGCACGGGGTTCTGGGTTCGAATCCCAGCTCGGGCTAAGTGGTGTTGGGGTTTTCCATCAGGATTTTTTCACTAGCATCCTGGAGTCTGAATATGTGCCCCGTTGATGGCAATACATCCGCTTGAACTAGGAGAGCGGGACTCTGCTACTTCAAGCTTGCCGTCGCGTCTGGAATTCGGGAGACGCCAGCACATCAATCTACCAGAAACTGTAAAATATTCCCAATTGAACAAGAACCTTATCCTTTTGTAATAAAGTTGAAAACCTATCAAAGCAACCCCCATCGGTCTGTACGTAGGTACCTACTTATTATGACAATTTACCATCAAATTATTACATGGACCCTCCATGGTCCTTCCCTAGGTAATAAATAACATAATGCCGTCAAAACTGTTTTTTCCGGCTCCTGAGATTTTAGTCAGAATGTACTTTCAGAGCGTATAAAATTGAAAATGACAAACGATTGACACTTTTTTTTAAGTAACGGACTAGCGGACTTGTTTTTTTTTTTTTTTTTTAATTAATTCAATATGGTTTTTTACGTCACTTTACTGGTAAAACGTTATGGTATTATGAAGATATTGATAACAGAAGGATAAATAATGTTGAATGTTGTTCTATAAACGTAAGTTATTGACTATCAATTGGTACCATCAGCCGTAAAAATAAATAGCACACTTTATAATGTAAATAGTGAGGTAACATTGATTGGTTGTGCTCAATTGTTGCCTGCCATTACGAATTTCTCGTGTAACAGGAATGTTTGTATTTCAACCCAATCAGTTCTAAAATTAGATACTTCTTCATAAAATAATCTACTCTGCGGTTGAAATAGTTTATGGTTGGTACCTATGCTGTTCTAAATCGAATTAAAAACTCAAAATCGATTTGCTATCTGTCAAAATTTTGACAGATCACCTTGCGTTTCTCAACCTTTTGTTTCAATCAATGGTCAATGCAACTGGTATTTATTTTTCTTGAAATACAGTTTTTGTTTACGCCAGAAGCCGTGCTTACCTAAATACACCGTAGACTAAATAGAGAACTGTTTAGACAAAGAAATCCTTCAGTTTCGTTGGAATTTTAAGTGTAAATCAGGCAGAGAGGCACTCGTAAAAGACACCATTGCCTCTGTGCTGCTGTGCAATAAAAAACTAACGATCCACAGTCTGATCGCAACTATACATCAACAAACAGACAGACAAACAAACCGGGTATGGCTTGAACCTATTATCAGCGCATTGAATTGTCGAAACGTGACAGCTTAAAAGATTATCGCCATACTAACCTTATGAAAGTGTCGATTCCGTGCTCCGGGGGCCACGACACACACAATAACAACTGTCTACGTCGCGATATCGACAGGAATAGTATTTATTTGATTTAGGTGAGGTTTTTTGTGTTATCACGCGCCCGCGTTGTTCCGCATTCGCGGTGAGAGACGCTGCCGCGGCGGAGCGCTGTCGCGGACTGAGGCCGAGCGTCGCCGAAGTGTGGCTGGATGGGTCGGCAGGCCGCGACACCGCGCATGCGCGCCGGCCAAGGTCATGCGCGAGAATACCGCTTGTGTACAGGCGCCGTGTTTACACACCGACTATGACCACTACTAACAACGCAGCCACCATTGCGCATAAAGTTCCCGCGATGTTTGAGTTATGAGATTTATGGCAGGCAGTGTATAATACTGTACTGTAATGACAAACTATCCCACGTTTCAAGTTATCAGCTGTGCTGGGAGGTGACGGTTATAATCACCACGCCCACCGCTGCCAGTGATTAGGTACCCCACAGGTCTAAGCGGCAGTCAGCCCTCGATGATAAGGAATAAGTTTAGTACCATAATCCGCGGCAAATATGAATTCAAACTGGCATAAAACATTTAACCAGTCTTTAAGTACAATTACATTTTATCAACAGTAGGTATTAATAGGTGAAATAAACATTGACAAGATGAAACAAGAATAGCTTTAGGTAGGTACAGTCAGGGCTCGGAAACCGGTTGAAATTCTTAACCGGTTACGGTCATTGACCCCAAACCGAAATCGATTTAGGTTAAGGTTTGCACTTTACCGGTTTTTACCGGTATATGTGGGTTTTTAATGAATTTTGGTTTTGAAAGTGAAAATTAACCAGTTAAAACCAAATTTGAACACCCCCGCCCCCGCCACTCACAAGCACGGTCAAGACGTTGCGATGTCATTTAGTTACAAAATAGTCGCATCAAGTCGCATGCAAGTTCTCAACGTCGCCGCCACCGTCTTCCTTCACCAAATTTCGTAACTTGTTGGAAGTGTTAAAAAAGTAGACGAAAAATATTTACGACTTACGGAATTAACCGGTTAATTTGGGTGTCAAAACCGTTTGTGCTTATGTAACCGGTAACCTTTATTATTTGGGTTACATATGAACAGTTCACTTGTTTAACCGGTTAATGAAGGAACGATATATTTACCGGTATTTCATCGAAATTAACCGCTCTTTTTAAACCGGTTCAGAGCCCTGGGTACAGTCGCCAGCACAGCAAGTTACCACAAGCTGTCAATTTTTCTCAATAGATTTTGAACTTAGCAATCAACGTTTTAAGGTTTAAAATCATTTGGAGAAATTCGACGGTTTGGTATAACTTGATGCGCTACCGACCTTACTTTTATAAGGGCCAGTTCTAGTTTATATGAGGAATTTATGTAGGTACGTACAGCAGATAATAAAGTAAAAACAAAGAATAACAAATAAACTTTTATTTTAATACTTACTCTTTTGTACAACAAAGATATGCGAAAACCTTTTTAAATCGGTTAATTTATAGAAATAAAAACGAGATCTTTTCAAGATAGCAAAATAACTTAAAAAACTAAATAAATGTCAACCTTGATATCTTAAGTTCATAATTACAAAATACTAAATAGTGATTGTAGAACATCGATCACTAATAAAGAACTAGATACACAATCTCATACAAAAGTTCTCTTAAAAATGTCGCCAATTGTGTTTAGGTAAAATAAATCTATATTAATGTAATTTCAACCTTACCTGCAAGGTTTAAAGCCGTATTCACAAAGCTATTGCAAAAAGCAATAAAATTTTACGACCGGTACTCGCTGCTCAACATACATCAAAACAATTTCAACCTTATACGCATGCTTTAAAGTAACAATTACTAAGTGTCAAAAAAAAGTAATAAAATTTTACAACCGAGGCTCGCCACTAGCACAAGGAACGAGTGGAGACGAACCAGAACAATATTTTTTGTTTGTACTGTAAATTATTATGTATGGTATTTTAACATACTTCAAAAAAAGGAGGAGGTTACTCAATGCGTCGCGTATTTATATATTATTATTTTTTTATGTTTGCACACCACCGATAAGTCGAAGACGAATCGACCGATTGAGATGATTCATTACATTAGGTTTGTTCCCAAGTTGGTCCTGTTTACATCTAATCCTTGTTCTGATGATGGAATCTATTAGGAATTTAGGCAACGCCTTAAATATTAAAGGCATACAATTAGCGATTTTGGTATTTTTTTAAATAAATCAGAACTTTACATTCAGTAAATATAAATTAGTGAGGAAGAATATACAAAAATCAAAGAATATTATTGTCCCAATTTTTTGACATATTGTTCATAATAAATTACAAATGTCAATAAAAAGAAATACTTCGGATCGAAGAATTCTTCGGATCTTTGACGTGCTGTAACTGATATCGATTCTCCACACCTCACTGGATCACGAGGAAAGCAAAAAATAATTGAATATTTTCAAAAGTCCCGACTAAACAACCACAAAAAAATATTGGGAATATCAAAAAACCCGACTGATAAAAAACAACTAACAAGTTCCAAACAAGTCACTTTTCAAGTAGTCTTATGCAGTTAGTAGCAGTTATTTTAGGTCAATTATTCATACATAGGCTAATAAACACATAACCCTCCCTTGCATCGCGCAGTCAGGTAAATGAAAACAAAAATCAAATCTCGCATTAAAAAAAATAAGAACTATAATAGCGTCTCCAACAAATGGAACAGAGTCAACGCGGATAACCCAAACAATTTAAGTGGACATGCGTAAGTATGATTAATACGTTTAGTAAGAGTCTTTACAATTGAGCTGCATTATATCGCCTGCTATTTGTTACGACTTAATTTAAAATAAAGTTTTTACGATGATTTCTTGAAAAATATTAGTATTTACAATACAGTGTTAACAATTATATAATGATAATATTAATACTTAGCAAAAATAAGAAACTCCATCCTTTTTTAGCGTCCTAGACGTGTGATTTTTGCAGTTTTTAAACGAGCACTGAGGCATGTTTACCGTCGGAGCGTTCGAATGCTACTAGATGAAAAGACCACCCAAATGTTCAATTGGGTGGTCATTCGGTGAGGACATTTTTTGACGCTGATTGTGTATCTAGTTCTTTATTAGTGATCGATGTTGTAGAAGAAAAAAATCTAAGTACTTATATAATAGGTACTAAGTAGTTTTAGTATTATACCTCCACCAATACCCAATAAATATAAAAAATAACTAACTTAGTGGCATACTTCATAAAAAACTTCTTATTATGCTAATATTTTTAACAAAGTTCAACAATGATTCTATTTTGAGCAAGTTAACCTTTATAACAACATCTAACATGATTATAAATACGAAACAAAAATAACAAAAAAAAATTAGACTAAAATAAATAAACGTTTCTAAAAATAAATAAAAGTTTGAGATCCACTGACTTTGGATGTATAGATATTTAACCCTAACAGTTCAACTCAACACAATATTAATTTGTTTACATTGAGTCCATTTCATTATAAATTAGCACTTTGATATGACCTTTCAGCTTAGCAGGTCTTTACACATACCTACTTATTTAAATTACAAAAAAACTATAACTACTTATTCTTTAAACTAGCCAAAAGTCTCAGAATCAACACTTACCTACTTCCAAGGTAAGGTTTTATTTACTCATTTAAAAAAACTATTCCAGTAACTAACTATCTGTACGCCACAGAAATTCTAGAAACATGATGGTCAAGCCAGTTTCTACTGATCTTCAAGCACTCTCATCTTCGTATACTTCCATCTTAACGATTTTTTTGCTGGAGGTATGACGGTATCGTGTTCCTCCATACAATGTCTCTTTAGCTCTGAATACTTCCTAAATCTGGACTCACAGAACAGGCAGTCTACAATGACCTTCCTGGCATTATGAGCTGCCCATTCATGGTCCCACTTCTCCTTCAAACTTCTGAAATACTGACGGCAGAACCTACACCTAAATCTGCTCGTCGTCACCTTGGTATGAGAGCATCTCATGTGCTTATTCAACATAGACTCAAAATGGAACACTTTCTCGCAATATTGACATTTCATAGGCTGAGTTTTGTTGTGGTACTCCATATGCTGCGTGATCATTTTCTTGGAATTGAACTTACGTTGGCACATATCACATTGGAAGTAAGTCGTGCCGTGGATTTTTTTGTGCTTAGAAAAGTTGCTGGAGTCGCTGAAGGATTTGTCGCAGAAGGTACACTTGTAGAGGGTGAGCTTTGCGTGTTCTCTCAAATGGGCTTTGTATCTATCGATTTTTGAAAATACCCGTTCCTGGCAGATCTCACAGCGGATGTTGAGGACCCCGTACTTGTTCACTGGGTTCTTGGCCAGGGTGCTCCTAATCACGTGCTCGATGAGATGCCTCTTGAGGTCACCGATCCGGTCGAACTTTTTTAGACACACTTCGCAGGTCTGGAAAAACATTTTTATTGCGTTATTTATGTAATACTTGCGGTCAGAAACTAAGAACAAGTTTTAAGCAAATGATATAGGTGTACGTTATTCTGCTTGGCGAAATCATAATTAGATACCTACAGCGCTGTGGGTAGCGTCGTCGTTACTAAGTACGGATAACAATGGACAGTTAAGTTCATATTAAATAACATCAGACCTTATAAGTCCACTGCTGAACATGGATTTGATAATAGACGGCTACAATGACCTGCCATCAAGGAAAATCGACATAACAACTTTTGCAATGACCGGGGCGATTCATCGTGTTTTTTAAATGGACAGAGAAAGTTATTGCTTCCTTGACATAATCCCTTACGCATATACACTTTACATACTCATATGGACACATCTGTCACAAAAATGTAAATTAATTTAGTCGGTTCTGTCTCTCGTTTCTCTCGAACCGCGATCAGTTTAAACCTTGGGTTTGGGATGGAAGCCGCTTAAAATCGGTATGTAAAATACAATAAGATACTAAATGGCATACCTTGTTATACTTCCTCTGTGTCTTGTTCGTCTTAGATTGAGATTGAAATATATTATTGGATATCACCTTCGCGATAACTGAGTCGGGAGTTTGCAGATGATCCTCCTCCTCTTGCTTGACTAACTCTTCTGCCACCGAAATATCACTTAGCCCCTCGAAAGTGCCCTCAAACACGCCTTCACCGAATTCCGATTCACTGGAGCTCGTCGAAGAGTTGGAGCGGCTCTTATTATGAGCTCTTTGGTGAGCTGTCAATTCAGAAGAAGTTTCGCAAACAAACGAACATTCCTCACACATAAATTTGAAGTGAATTTTTGACGAATGTGTGTGCAATTCCTGCATCGTGGTAAAACTCTTTGCGCAGTAGCTGCAGGGGAACATTCGAGAATGTATCTTACGGTGATTGCGTAAGGTGAATTTTGACGCGAAGACTTTGTGGCACTTGTTACATTCTAGATCTGGGTCGCCGTGACCGAGGCAGTGTTGCTCAAACTTTTCTTGGTTTTTTAAACTTTTTCCGCATTCTGTGCACATGAACTTGAGGTTGCCGGAGACGGAGCGCCGGTGACTGCTGACCACGTGCAGTTTGAAGGCAGACAGTTGGTCGAATATCTGTTTGCATTTGTTGCACTGGTATTTTTTCCCGCGTGGATTGGTTGTGATGTTGGAGTCCCCTGAAATAAAACATTTGAAACGACACTTAAAAAAACCGACTAACCGCGTTTCGGGCCACGCACATTCGCGGGTTGCGTTGTTAGGAATAATATTTACGGATGCACAGTATTGATTTTACCGACGGCAAAAATAAGGTTGTATTTTAACAAAAACAAAGTGATTACTGCGGTTGTAACAAAAACTTCTCATGTTTAACTAAAAAGTGATAAAGAAATAATCAATAGTTTTGATTTGTACAAATGGAGCGCACATTTTTTTTTGGGAAAATTAAATAAAGCCCATGTAACCTGCTGATAATGTAGCACTATTCATGTATACATATAGGTGAAAGAATTTTTAAAATCGGTTATGAATTTTATCAGTTTAGCCATTACAACATACAAAAAATCAAATCTCAGATTTGTTAAAACATGTTTGGGAACAAAAAGTTTAAATATTATTATTTTTAGTAATTATTTTTTTACATTTGTCCAATGTTTTTGACAGTGTATCTCAAAAATCTACCCATTAGAATGATTCGTTATCATAAAACACTTAAAATAGATAATTTTAGAAGAAAAAATAGACATCTTTTAAAAAAAAAGTGATAGGCATAATTTTAATACTAGAAATAAAGATAAAAAAATTCAACCATTTTTTCGATTGTCAAAAGTACATACATCTTTTATGGGGTTCTGTGTTAAATGTTACAACAAAATACCTTGTGACATACTGCAATTAAATGAAAGAAAATTTAAAACTCATATTAAAAGTACACTTTGTAAACAAGCTTATTACAAATTAGAAGATTATATCAAAGATAAGGATGCTTGATGCTGGTCCTGCTCCACAGGACAATCTAGTGTCTAGACAAAATCAAACTGGTTGCTAGGTAAATTAGGTACTTAATAATTTATAACTTGTACCATATTATTTTATTACATTGGAATAACTTCACATATAATGTTATAATACATGTATACAAAACATTGTGAAACATTTTAAAAGAGTAACGGTGGAGTTTCTTGCCCATTCTTCTCCACACGAAACTACCTTTTGGAAGGGGCAACTAGAATCAATTCTATTTCTTGTTCATTTTGACGTTCAAAAGTGCCATTCTTGTGCCTATTTGAAATAAATGTTTTGACTTTGAATTTTTATAATAAAAAATATGACTTACCAATATGAAATTCACTCTCAACTTCACCAGCTCCAACGCACTCCAGTGAAGGATCATTGATGGCAATATTCTGTACCGTCTGTCCGGACCCAGAATCATGACCTAGAAACAATATAGTCTTCTGCTGCCTCGACACAGACTGTATGTTTGTTGACATCAGCTGTTTCAACGCTCCATTGTCCGTCTGCAACCCAACAAACTTCCTCTCGTCCCGTGCCCTAGCATCTTTCTCATGGATCTCTTCAGACAACTGAGACAGAAACACCCCACATTCAAGCTCTTCATCCTCATACAAGTTATGGACATCCGAATTACGAACGTTTTCTTGTATTTTCTTGACTGTCTTTTGTTCCTCACAGACAGGAGAGTACCGTATAGCTTCGTTATAATTATACACATTTTGAGTTATGTATGTGTTGTGCTGCTCGAATGTAATGTGGTTGTCATTACTCTCATGTATGGTGTAAGTCTCTAGAGGCGGTGAGTCACAACGGTTGTACACAAACGGGCTCCTGGCAGGGTCGATCCAGACTTGAGAATCATTGTAAGCAGGTATAGTTATCTGATTAGCTTCAGCCAGAATCACATTTATGTTGTCAATGCTTGAGAAACTATTTGGTGATGCGTACCTGATGTTGATATCCCTTCCTTCCATGATCTTTACGTCGCAGACACCCTTATATATGGCAATCTCGTTGCCTTCTGGGTCTGGTGTTGAAATGTTCAAGTGTAATAACAAACGTTCTGACATTTCACTGGTTGTCACCAATGGTGTACACACTCTTGGTATGAACAGTATTGGGTGAGGCACTTCCGAATTCGAGTTACACTCTTCGCCTTCCATTTTCGAAATTGAAACCTGGAAAATACCGAGAAATACATACTGCTGGCAGTTCGTATATCAAATTAAACGAAATGAAGGTAATTAAGAAAATAATAATCGTAGAAAATTTGATTTTTAATGAATTGAAGGCGTCTTACCTCTTGTCGCTTTGGTGCCTGCCAAGGAAAAGGATGACCGTAGGTAGACGTAACAGACGAGTATTTCGAATATATTCGAGTCTACCCTCCATTTCTGGCTTGTTATTAATTCTGATCATTTTAATGGGTAAGCTTGACAATGAATACAAAAGCACTTAAATAAAAACGAAATGATACGTTAAAATATTTTTAAATGGATATTATAATTATTGATTTTGAAGAAAGAAGCGCACAAAGGTCTAAGTATTTTTAAGTCAAGTTTGTTTTGTTGATTTGAATTTGGATAAGTTTAAAGTTGGAATACAAACTCATTAATGCTATAAGATACCACAAAATAGCATTTATGTCGTTGAGATAAGGTACACGTAACTTTTTATTATGTGTCAAATTTAAAATGTCACATTTGACAAGCTATGCGTTCGGATGTACGCAACAGGGCACAGAACAATTATTATGTAGTATGTCTTAATAAACACACATTCAAAAAGATGTCAGATAAAAAAGTTGAATAAAAAGGTAGGTATATTGACAATTCTTTGATAATAATTTGTTTGTAAATAAATATGAAGGTCAAATTTTATTTTGCTAGACAATAGTTAATCCTAATACCTCAATATCTGTGATTCTGATAATATACATTTTAGTAGGTAATTATGTACTATCGTTGCTCAATTTTTATTGTTAGTATTTTTTGTTGTTGTAATGAATTTGTTTGTTGGTGAAGTTTACTACCTTACTAGTAAACAAATTCATCTCCCACAGTTAAATAAAAATTACTAGCCACATAGAAAACACATAGGCAACAGAACTTATCATCACGCCTTGTTTTCCTAAAGGGTTGACAGAATTGTACCCTTGTTAGGTACAGATGCCAGCACATCAAGTTACCACAATCTGTCAAATTTCTTTGATAGTATTTCAACTTTATTGCAAAGACATAAGGTTCATTTTTAATTGAGAAAATTTGACAGTTAGGGATAGCTTGATGTGCTGGCGTCTGTACATCCAAATTTCGCCAGTTATGTTTAAAGGCCCATTTAGGTAATAGGGGGCGAGTCTATTGCCATTAACCGGGTTCAAACCCAGGCTCTATAATGCTCCTGAGAAATTCCGATTAGAAAAACCCAATAGCACTTATTGCCCGACCCGGGATTACAGCCTAGGACCTCATGCTCAGCAGTATTAAAATAATACATTTTTTAAATAACATTATTTTATTTAGGTATACCTAACAACAGTAACAACTTATATCGTAAAAAGTCTTTATACCAACGGCAGATCTGTTCCACACTTCCACTTAAATTACTGACTGTCTGAAATAATTTTCAAACCCAAAATCATTTTTTTTCAAATATAGGTAGGTACTTAAACTACGTATGTTTTACATTCATGTAATAGTATTCTTGCCATATTTTATCTTTCGTACCTAAACAAAAATTTTCACAAATTAAACAGAATAAAATTTAGAAAGATATTTAAATATAAATCCATCCATCCAAAAAGTTAATTTAAATATAAATCCTATAGTTTATTCTGAAGATACCCAGATTACTGTCCCATGTGGTGTAGAATGAACTCCTGGTAGTGACTGATCCTGGTATACATATCAGGTACACCCAGGGCACACGCAAAGGCCCAGGATGCGATTCCGATCAGCGAATTAGTCTTCCTTGACATCAGGGGACTGCCGGAGTCACCCTAGGAAACAAAACATGGGGTCTAAATGTTGTTATTGTTATTATATGGCTACGCCTACGAATAATATCTTTTTCTTGTCTTTGAAGATGTGGAGGTCAGATTATTTATCTTGTAGTCAGTTGGTTTTTCTTTATTTATTTTGACTAGCTAAGTAATTACCTATATATTTATTTGTATTCCTAGTGGATTAACCTTTTGTATGCCGTAATTACAGACACAATTAAAAGGCCATTATGTCTCGCGTAGATCTACGTTCCGGCAGTCAATGGGTTAAACCTATGTGATGCAGCCTCAGACACCCCTGATAGGGATAACAGCATTATGCTGAGATATAAGCCTTTTTGTCGTAGCACATATCTTTTCCTAGATTATTTTGTTAGTTTACAGGACATACACATGTATCCCAAATCTATAATATAAAAATGAATCTCTGAATGTGTTGCTATACGCAAATCTCGAGAACAACTGAACCGATTTCTCAATTCTTTTTTTATAATATTCCTTGAAGTACGAGGATGGTTCTTACGGAGAGAAAAATTAAAAAAAATGCCTGAATAAGTCTTAAAACAACACTTTTCTATATTACCATACAAATGATTCGTAATAATACTTTAAAGTCAATTTGAACTTTAATACCATAATATAAAGTTTAAGTGTTTGTGGAGGGTTCCGGGAAAGCAAAACAATTGAGTGACGTCTCAAACTCAAACTCAAAGTATTTATTTCAAATAAACCAATTACAGGCACTTTTGAATTATCAATGGGTCGGTCAGTCAGAAAGATGAAGCTAGTTGCCCATTCCAAAGCAGTAGGTACCTATGGAGAAGAACGGGCAAGAAACTCCATGGACACTCTTTTAAACAAAATATGGTTACAAAATAATGGTTACATAATTTATATTATTATTATACTTGTGAGAACGATGCAGAACGTTAAAAGCATCCTCTATATTTAAAATATGTAAAAACAGTTCAAAAATTACTACTAATTACCTACTAACTAATAAAGCAGCGAAACGTACCATGACCAGGCTGGTAAGAAAGTATATTCAGTAGGTCTGAGAATCGGCTACTATCTATTTTGCCCCTGGGTAGGTAGGGTAGGTAGGGTAGGTAGGGTAAGTAGGGTAGGTAGGGTAGGTAGTGTAGGTAGGGTAGGTAGGGTAGGTAGGGTAGGTAGGGTAGGTAGGGTAGGTAGGGTAGGTAGGAAAGGTAGGGTAGGTAGGGTAGGTAGGGTAGTTAGGGTCGGTAGGGTAGTTAGGGTCGGTAGGGTCGGTAGGGTAGGTAGGGTCGGTAGGGTAGGTAGGGTAGGTAGGGTCGGTAGGGTAGGTAGGGTCGGTAGGGTAGGTAGGGTAGGTAGGGTAGGTAGGGTAGGTAGGGTAGGTAGGGTAGGTAGGGTAGGTAGGGTAGGTAGGGTAGGTAGGGTAGGTAGGGTCCGTAGGGTAGGTAGGGTAGGTAGGGAAGGTAGAGTAGGTAGTACTCACATAACATAAGCCTCCAATTTCCGATCCCCATCCTCTCCCTCCATCGGAATTTAATGCACAGATCTCGAGAGCTGGGTCAACTGCAGGTGCTTGTGGCCACATGGCGGCGCTAGCCTCATGGACTGCATCCACGCAACCCTGAGGAGTTAGAGTGTTCACCTCCAAGATCTGCAGGTTGAAGAGAGTGATGGCTGGTCGGATCTGGAAACAAAAACATCCTGTTACTGTGAGGTACAAGTTTGTATAGACCACTGACACTGACGTCATCCTTGTAGTATGACCAATAAAAACCAACCAACCGTAATCAATGTTATCAAGGGTGTCCACTAACCGCCGTTCACAAATCTGATCGGAAGCAGTGATAGCCTAGTGGTGTGACTGTTGGACTGCCAAGTCATAGGTCTCGAGTTCGAACTCAAGGCACGCACCTCTGATTTTTCGGATTCATGTGCGTATTGTACAAATTATCACTTGCTTAAAAATCGGTGAAGGAAAACATCGTGAGGAAACCGGCATGTCTGAGAGATATTTCTCAACAGCATGTGTAGCTAAGTCAGAGGCCCATGGACAGCATAAAAACTCTGACACCAGGATAGTCACTAACCGCACGAAAAAAAAAATCAGATACTCGAAAATATTGACAGTTTAAACCAAATAGACGACCACTATTCTTCTGACATAGAAAGAAAATACGTGTATTTGCGGCAAACAAGACGCAGTAAAAAACAAGCAATAAAATAAGTACTTGTGGGGAAATATACGTCACATCCGCGCAAAACGATCATCGCTCAGCATAATGCTTCGACACCATGACATGCGAGACGGAGCCACAGCGCTGATTAGCGGTCGGGGATCGGGGAATAGACAAATCAGGGAGAGAGTATTAGTGTATTTTGAACTCTGAAGCTTGTCGAATGTATGCTTAAAGCAATACTGCGATGCTGTGACCCTAAGGCCATCAGGGGGATGGCGTTTGCCAGTCATCGAATTGTCTTTGCCGGCTTTGTGATCACTAAGTTTGCCAACAACTTTTACTATACGTGAAGTTTGAGGTATTATTGTAGGTTATCCAGACAATGCCTGGCAAAAACATGGTGACTATATATAAAGAAAGGTTTCGAAAACAATAAAACCTTGTAAAGGTCACATAATACCTCACTTCCGTATCAGATATGTGCCTATATGGAATGTAATCAGCTACACATCTCCTTTAAGCCATAAAAAATGACGAAGGTCACCATAACATTCGCATGGCAAGACAGAATAGGGGAGCCATAACTCCTTTTTATGGCTGTAATCTTAATAACCTGAAATGAACGTTAAATATTATTTCTAACTGCGCAAATAACCCTTGGCTCCGCTAACCCAAAGCTAATGTTTGTTCTGCCAAAGTTGGAGAAAGATTCTATTTTGTTACGAAAACCGTTGTACAATGGTAATAGAATTTTAATTGGGAGTCTAGTTTGACCTGAATTTAAGAATTATTTATACAGGAGTGTTTTTGTTCACTACCCACTTGAGGTTTGCCTCACGAGATTTATTTCTACTCTGTAGATATATCTACCTAACTACTCAAGAATAGAAATCCTGTAATACCTAGTACACTGTTAGGCGAAAGAAACAAAATCAATACTTTGGAGCTAATTGTTAAGTGACCTTTATTTATAAGTGGCCCAAACCCTCTGCCATTTTAGAAAGCTGAAAATAGCTAAAGTGTCCTACAAACGTCATCAACCAGATACAGCGTCATACGTCACGAGGCTTCTTATGGGAGTTTAGGCCATGTTCGCATCACAAAAAGTCTGGTGTGGGTCACCAACTATAGCCAGATCCTTTTATGGCGAATACGACAAGGTAGCCCGCGAAATTAAAAGTTTCGTTCGTTTTTTTCAATTTGCAGGTACCTATTAAGTTTTATGGTGATCAAAATTTTAGCAATTGTAGATAATAATTAAAATCATCAATACAACAATGACTATTATATAAAATCATGAAATTTGACGCCAATTAATTCTAATTTCGAGAGTTACTTAGATGATTCTAATGATTACATTTCTACGTACCCTACTTGATAAAGTCACGAATCATATTTTGATCAAAATACAATCGCAAAAAAATGCAAAAACGTATGAAAATTTGAATATCGCGGTACCCTGGCGCTTCCCCTTTAATTTTAATACTTACTGAGACCAATCCCCAACCCGTCACATAACTCGATACATCTCCATCAATCCAGTCGAAGTTCATAGCCACCAACTGCACTTTTTCACCAATCTGCACATTTTCCGTTAGAATGAGGACAGCGATATCGTTTTTCATATTAAAATAGTCCCATTCAGGGTGCAAGTGGTATTCTCCAAACTGAACTATTCTTCCTCCTGATCTGAAGTTGTTGGATCCTACAACTCCATGGTATGTTCTGGAATGAGAAGACGAAAATGAGTGATGTTGGTGGTGGATGCAATAGAAGTCTTAAAAAGTAACGAAGTTATTTTGATCAATACAGACTTGGAAGACACACATCTTCAAAGACAAAGGTAAACCATCAAATGTCTGCTCCCGCTCTGGGTGGAGTGGAAGGGAGTGTCAGACTCTTACTGACTAAAACCCATCCATGTTACTTCCTTAGCTCTTTACGTTCCGGGGTAGCGGCAACCCTTTCGGACATTATCTTATTTGGAATAATAAAACTAAGTGGGGGCAACCTGGTCTTCGTGTTGTTTAACGTCCGCAAATGAAAGATTGCTGCTGCTGATCTATCAGCTTCTTCAGTTCTTACTTAATATAATCAATGTGAGGCCTTTGGAAAAGCGCTAACTATGAATCGGTAAAAACATTGGTCAAAGGCAAAGGTGTCTTTACTGAACACTTCCAAGTGTCCAGGGTTTACGCCTAGCTCAGGTCTCCCACAGTATAATTCAAACTAGAAAGTATTGTTGTATGTGAAGCTAAGTCAGAGGCCAGCATAAAAACTCCACCAGGTTAGTTACTGACCACACGAAAAGAAGAAGATTCAAACTAGAAAGTATTGTTCGTAATCATTTGAAAATATACGGTACTTCTACGATGTGGTATGGTGAGAAATAAATCTTAACTTATTCTTTGTAAATCAGGAGCCACTCAACACAAACGTTGATTTACTTACTCCATCAAACCCCCTGGAACTTGAAAGTTGTGGATACAATGTGCTGCGGTGAGGATCCGATCTGGCTGAATAATGGACGCTCCACAGACGACCATAATGAAATCATCTCCAATCAGGATCGCTGCCATGTGAGGAGCATAGCCTTGTGGGGCGTCTGCTCCTCCTATGATACGAGGGCTGAAGTAGCTTTCCATATTCGGGGCACTTTCTACGGGGGCTCCTAGAATTAAAGATATAAAAACATGAAGGGAGTTATAAGAGGTGCGCAAAAAATCTGGAACAAGTGCAACCAGAGGGCCTGATCAGAGTGACAGTGGTGACGGATACGACAACCCAATTCCTCGCACAGACAGGAGGACTGGGTCAGTGGGTCGTCTAAGGAGCGGCTGAGTCCTAACAGTGGGAATATTATAGGCTGCTTATACCACACAGGTACCTATACTTAGTTAGGTATATTTATAGTGTGTTAGGTTAAACGAGGGACATACTTTCAGGTTGTATAGTAGGTACTCATGGAAATCATTCAATCATCCATCAATCATTAGCAAAAATAAATGTCTATTCTATTCTCTATTCTATTCGTCATCTTTAAGACCCATTTCTTTTTCCGTTAGCGCAGTAGGTATACAGTGTGTTAGGAACTTTGACTATGGCACCAACTCCGAAAAATGAAAAAAAAAATCTGTTGTTCCATACATTTTGAAGAATTATGCGAACATAAAAGTACTAAACAGCAGATTTTTTTTTCATGATTTCAGATATAGTTCCATAGTCAAAGTTGTTCATTTTCGTGAGTATAGTACCCCGTGCGTGAATGTATGTCCCTCGTTTAACCTAACACTTTGTATAAGAATTATGTACTTACCATAGACGCAATGTCTTAGAACAATAAACAGGGTAACCAGAATTTTGTAATGCATTTTCGAAATTGGCAACAAAAAACTTTAGTATAATAAACTTCAAGCACACCTTCCTTCAAGTTGTTACTCTATATAACTGACACATAAAAGCTAAAATAATATACTATATATAGTCCAAAAGATAGTCCTAAGCTTCAGTCTGTTGACTGATAAGAAATCAAAAGTAAAAATAAATACCTGCGAATTCGACTTTGAAACTGTTTATTTGGTTTCATTCAAAACCAGTCACTTTTCCGGAAGGTTACTGGCGAAATGATAAAGAATTTACAATCAACTTCAAAACAATTGAATAACTAAATACCAAATAGGTGTAAGTACCTACTTATGTACGTATTATTTCATCTAAATGCTCTAATTATAATATTCATTAGGATCTTAGGGATTATATTAGGTAACTAGCTTCTGCCCGCGACTTCGTACGCGTATCCTGTTGCTTATGCCAGCGACAACGGGGTCGTCAAAATCGAAGATCTGAATCACGATCAGCGGTCAGTCGCGCATCACTTTCCCCACTTGTCTCTATAGACCTAGAAGTCGGTGCGTAGATACGCTTGGAACTCAAGCGTAATTCTCTATCCGTGAACGCCTCCGATTCGCGAGACAATGCATGACTTGCACGATCAGCGGTCAGTCGCGTATCACGTTCCCCACTTGTCTCTAGAGACCTAGAACTCGATGCGTAGATACGCTTGGAACTCAAGCGTAATTCTCTATCCATGAACAACTCCGATTCGCGAGACAATGCATGACTTGCACGATCTGCGGTCAGTCGCGCATCATATTCTTCACTGGTCTCTAGAAACCTGGATGTAGCTGCGTAAATACGCTGAGAACGCAGGCGTGCTTCGCGATCCGAAGAGGTTTCCACGGAGCGAGTTGCAGCCAGATGTTTTCAAACAGCATCAAGTCTCTCGTGACGCTCTTTGGTAGATCCTTGGGGTCTTATGATCTTCAATCTTTTAGCTCTTTTGGAACATTGGGAAAGATTTTACCTCTTTCTAGGCATGGTTATAGTTTTATTGTGAATATACCTGATCAATTAAAATCTAAGGGACTGCTCCCAGGCGTTATCGGGTAGGCTACTGGGTCACGAAGATAAGTAGAAAAGGAAATTAAACACTCAAATAACATAAGTCCGATGGTATGTTTATTTGGTAAAATAAAAAAATAAATAAGAGTTTTGGCCAGCAGAGTCAAATTTTCAATGATATAAGTACAGAGGCCAGCACATCAAGTTACCACAATCTGTCAAATTTCTTTGATAGTATTTCAACTTTATTGCAAAGACATAAGGTTAATTTTTAATTGAGAAAATTTTACAGTTAGGGATAGCTTGATGTGCTGGCGTCTGTACCATCGTCAGCGAAAATCAGTCCTAAACTGTTACCGCCTTCACCGCGTAGAAGTACTCCCAGCTTATGTTATTTTATAATTATACCGTGAAATTAGTGATAGCTTTGATTTCCACATCAGATGTTTCTGATCTTAGATTTTTATACGTCAATAGGAAATACCATCAGACCGAACAACTTTTGCTAAGACGCCATTCCTATAATGACTGTGTTATGGTGTAGCTGGGCTCTTCTAGAGAGTTCTACAACAGGTGTTCCAGATCTTCGATTTTTAAGTCAACAGAAAGTGCTCAGATTGGACAACTTTTGCTAAGACGTCATTCCTATACAGAGTTGATATGACAGAGGGGCATTCAATTACACTAAGTAAGTATACTATACGTGTTTAGTATTAACTCGGTACGGTATAAAAATAAAAAGCACCAAAAATGAGGTTTTTATTTTTTCAAACAAACTAAATAGCTTACAAATCAGAGTAAAACGCAACCACCCTTCACTACATAGTATAAAACAAAGTCGCTATTTTTGTCTGCTTGTCTGTATGCTTAAATCTTTAAAACTACGCAACGGATTTTGATGCGGTTTTTTTTAATAGATAGAGTGATTCAAGAGGAAGGTTTATGTGTATAATTTGTCGACATATTTTGCGGGTGAAGCCGCGGGCGGAAGCTAGTTGTAAATAAAAACTGACCTTGTAACGCAGCGGCACCGACGCGTGCACGCCGGAGCGCTGTTAGGAAAGATACATCGTGTTCAAACGGGGCAAAAACGTAAAAAAACATTTGCGACTAAACTACTGCTCCTATTTAATTGATTTTTGGTACAGAGCTTGAAAATGGTCCCTAGTATAAGCTGTTTAAAGTAAAGCCCCTCTATCGTATCAACTCTGTATATGTTATAGTGTAGCTGGGGTCTTGGAATTCCACAACAGGTGTTCCAGATCTTCAATTTTTATGCGTCAACAGAGACAGAACTTAATACCTACACAACAAAAAAAATCATTCAAATCCGTCCAGTAGTTCCGAAGATTTGTACAAACAAACAGACAAACAGACCGAATTTTTTTTTGTTTCTAAACCCCCCTTAATCATTATTTTTTTAATATATTCAATGTATAGACACAGTTTTTTTACTGTTTTATTATATTATGGATAGATTTTAAGGAAAATTTTGAAAAATAAAGAACTTAACCTACAAACCCTAAAATATAAATAAATGAAATATGCAAACAGTCAGTATTCAAGTGAATCGCAATAATCAGGATACGTGCGTTGGCTACGAATAACTGAATCCTTATGGCAGCAGCGTGTTTTTTTTTTTGATGGCATGGCAATGGCGTCTCGCAGCTCAACCATAGGGTTGTATACTGCTTAAACGGACTTGCCAGTGGATACCACAAAAGAATTGTAGCCTCCAGCCAGGGCTTATAAAAACTTACAAACTAAGCGACTACACGCTAAGGGCACCCCCTGTGGGGTACGGACCTCGGCTTAGGGCGTCGCTGGGGGAGGACAGCAAGGGCCAGCTGGATCGGGGGTAACAGCGGCGCGGCTCTCAGCGCGCTTTATATAGCCACGGACGCGCAGGCGCGATGCGTATACGTACTCTGATAGAATACCTTTTTTTTTTTTTTTTAAGGCTGGGAAATCATCCAATGACTGCTCCCGCTCTGGGTGGAGCGGAAGGGAGTGTCAGACTCTTACTGACTAAAACCCATCCATGTTCCTTCCGTAGCCCTTTATGTTCCGGGGTAGCGGTAACCCTTTCGGACAATCCCGCTTACCCGGCAGGCTTGGCCCTGAGGGGCCCCTTCATATGCTGACATCTCTTTGAGGCGCGCGTGGAACATATACGCGCCGTACGGCACGGGTCTGGTGCTGATCGGACGGTGAGTCACCCATTACTCACCGCCCGCAGGCCCGCGCCTACGGTGGCCGGGAGTCGTCACGTGGCTCCCGACGCCCGGGGCGTCTCCTGCGGCGGCTGGGATGGGAGGACCTTTCTCTCTCCCATCCCGCCACCTCCTTCGCGAGCATGACTTTTTCGCAGAAGGAGGTGACTGCCTCCCACTCCCTCTCGCCCCGGACCATGGCTTGCACCAGGGCCGGGCGCGAGAGGTCGCCGCCGCCGATCGCCTCTACGAGGACACGGCGGTGCTCCGCCCATGCGGGGCAGGTTTGCACCGTGTGCTCTACCGTGTCCTCTGGGCGATCCTCGCAGTGGTGACACCCGGGCGTCTGATAGAATACCTTAACAAATGTTTGCCGTGATTCTTTAAATTGACATAACTTTTTTATTTATGAACCGATTGACATGAAATAAACACTAAATGTTAAGTGAAGCTTACTACAATATATTAGTGAAAACCGTATCTAAATGGAATAAGCCGTTTCTGATATTAGCGTGCACAAACACACAGACAAACAGACAAAAAAAAAATTAACAACAAATTTATTATATGTATAGATAAGACTTGTCTTTCATCTCGTGCTGTGCCGTAGAATGTGTAAATCGGGTCAATCAATCTGCCTAGCCTTTTCCTAATTTTGTTTTGGGGACGGCTTACATGGAACGCCTGCCTATCTTAACCGCCATAACTCAGTAACTGTGACTCAGTTACTGAGTTATGGAGGTCAGATAGGCCAGTATTTTATATAGAGCGACGGCACGGCCTATCTGACCTCCACAACCTAGTTACTAACTGGGTAATACGATACCTTTTGGTAAGACTGGCTGTCAGATTTTCGGGTTTCTGACGACCCGTAACGACTGCCACAGATACAAATATGACAGCCGGAACCAACGGCTTAACGTGCTTTCCGAGACACGGAAGAGTCTCGATTTGTAAAGATGGTCACCCATCCACAGACCAACCCCGGCAAGCGCAGCTTAACCTGAACCTCGACCCGTGCGGCTGTTATTACTCAGCCACGAGCTCCTGTTAAATCGGGTAATTTAGTCAGTTATTTACTTTTCTAGGCATCGGCAGCTTGTTTGTACTAGCTTTAATAAGACTATTGTCTAAGAGTCTTGATCGGCAATGGCTTGAACTCCATCTCCAACACCGTGGGCCATATTTCATTCCAAGTTCCTCAGTTATCGCCATCTTTCGCGTCTGTCATCAAAGCTGCTACAAAGACCTCACTCTTCAGGTTAATTGCCGTGTGATGAATTAAAACATTACCTAGATTAGGTAAAGTTTGTTTACCTCAATTGTCACAAATAGATTCGTTAAATCAGACAGAATTATCGCATCAAGGTTACGCGGAAAAGTGCATTCAACGTAGATTAGGATAATGTTTTTGCTATCGGATAATATTATCAGTAGTCTAGTATTGCTTGCGTATTTACCAGACGACAATATGGCGTCATTAAGAAACGATAATGCAAGTAGAGAGATTTGAAAAAGTCATGCTCGCGAAGGAGGTGGCGGGATGGGAGAGAGAAAGGTCCTCCCGTCCCAGCCGCCGCAGGAGACGCCCCGGGCGTCGGGAGCCACGTGACGACTCCCGGCCACCGTAGGCGCGGGCCTGCGGACGGTGAGTAATGGGTGACTCACCGTCCGATCAGCACCAGACCCGTGTTGTACGGCGCGTATATGTTCCACGCGCGCCTCAAAGAGATGTCAGCATATGAAGGGGCCCCCCAGGGCCAAGCCTGCCGGGTAAGCGGGATTGTCCGAAAGGGTTACCGCTACCCCGGAACATAAAGGGCTACGGAAGGAACATGGATGGGTTTTAGTCAGTAAGAGTCTGACACTCCCTTCCGCTCCACCCAGAGCGGGAGCAGTCATTGGATGATTTCCCAGCCTTAAAAAAAAAAAAAAAAAAGTAGAGAGATTTGTATTAGGTTTCTAATGAGAATTTTTTAATTGATCTTTTTATACACTTTATAAATAAATGAGCCTGTTAAATCTATTGTCGTCTAATGTTTTAAAAAATGAACCTTCCTATTTTTTCAGGCTGTTATCTAAGCGGAATTGTCCGAAAGGGTTACCGCTACCCCGGAACATACAGGGGTAAGGAAGGAACATGGATGGGTTTTAGTCAGTAAAAGTCTGACACTCCCTTCCGCACCACCCAAAGCGGCAGAAGTCATTGGATGATTTCCCAGCCTTAAAAAAAAGTTACCAAGCTTAGAAATCCCGACCAAATGCCGAGGTAACGGCAGACGAGCGTTACTTCGTAGTTAGTCTGAGTAATACTATTTAATATTCTAGCACCATAAAATGGGACTTCGATGTTTATGGTTTCGTTTCCAACAAGCTTGACCTCTACTATTAAAATTCAATGTCAAATCAAAAACTTCTGACTGGCTCATACAGCAGGACTATATTAAAACGAGTCTATACTACTATCATACATCGCTTGACATAATTAACCACTTCGAAAGCACCCACAAGATCTCATACTCACTCACACACACACATATACACTCACACACATACACACTCACGCACATAAACACACACACTCCCACACATACATCGGTACACTCTCCTCCCTTGAGGTGTATGTACATACACCTCAACACTCACACATACTTGAATAATACTAATATTAATATGCATTAGTAAAGGTAATCGACATACTTTCACTCTTGTAAGTTTTAGTTTTACTAAATTTAAATTTTGGCCGATCACTGTCTCTTAAGGTGGATGTGCCAGGGTAGCCCGCGAAATTCAAATTTTCTTAAGTTTTTTGCAATTTGCAGGACAGTGATAGCTTGTATGTTGATGAACATTTGATTCGCGGCTGTAAGACGTATGTAGTTACAGAATTATAATCATCAAAATCATTAATACAACCCTCCGAGCTCATAAAGGTGTAAAAATGACTTTGACCTTGTAAAAAGGTGTTGTGTGTGTCAAGGGAGGGTGATGTACTTATAAGTTTATGTATCTGGTCTGTTAGTGAAATCGTCTTATTATATTACTCTTTGCCTTTATGAATGATGACAATTCAAATGTGCCTGTAAGATATTTTGCATGTTTGTTTTATTTTCGGAAATATCTGTTTTTCGCTTATTGCTATCATCAAGGTTAATCAAAGTGCAACAAACCGATTACTCACATTTGTTTACAAATATGTTTATCTTTTAAATTATAATGAATCGTAATATTTTTTATGTCAAGGGCGACAGCATGCTGAAAAAAGTTTAAAACGAAAAGGGTTTAGCCATTGATAACCGATAACAGACTACTCGTAGAAAAGAATGTTTTGTATAAAAAGTTGATACTTTATTGAGGAGGCATCAGTTATAATTGTTTCGTTAAGAACTAAAGTGACAGAAGTGAATATAGTTGAAATGGTGTCCTTAGCTTTTGCAGTTTTGCTTGGAGCGATAGCGAGAGAGGCATACGGTATGGATATTAGGGTTTAACCAGGGTCAGCCGGATTGTCTGAAAGGGTTACCGCTACCCCGGAATGGCTAGGGAAGGAACATGGATGGGTTTTAGTCAGTAAGAGTTTGACACTCCCTTCTGCTCCAATCAGAGCCGGCGGGGTTATTTGATGATTTCCCACCCTCAAAAAAAGGCGTTCTGAAAGAGGCGTGCACAAGAGCGTAGGGATGGATACAATCAAAGTGAGGCCCAAAGGTACCTAACTAGCAGTGGCGTGAGTCATCACGCCACGGCTGTGAGTGACGATGATGGTAATAATGAAAAGCTCATCTTCCATATAATTGATTGAGTGACTCGCAAAAGGCTTACCAAAAACGGCTTTCACATAGCATCTGCCTTCTAAAAACCATCTGGGGCTTAAGCCGGACGATGCAATTTAACTTAACTTTTAGTAACCACTTTTAAAGTCCATCTGCTGAAACGCATTGCTTATTCTTAACGGAAGGCAAAGGCAATAGTTGTTGTTGCCTGATAAATGTGTAGAGTCAAGTTCTTCCAACTAAACAGACAGCTGTGCTGCTGGGGAGTTTGTTGCGCCACTTCTTCTTCCCAGCTAAAGCACTAGGAAGTGGTGAAGGGTGGGCGTTTTTGGGGGACTGTCTTATGTAACTTTGACCTTCAAAAAGTGCTGATTTTCAGCCTAGTTTAAATAAATGACTTTTGATTGATTGTTCTTTTTACCTATTTACCAGCATAGCTTGAGCAGCTTCTAATGCTCCCGCCAGGACACTTTCCAGGGTTCCTCTTTCTGTGAAAGGCAGAGGGTGACGGGCCACTGCTTCTCATAGGAAAAGGACACGGCCGACCACACGAGCCCAGTGTGGGTTTGCCTATTAGTAGATTACTCATTAATAACCTTTTTTACAGGAGTACCACTGCCACCTCCAGACCACAAGCCCTTCATCGTCGGTGGGGAGGATGCTCTCGAAGCATACGCCCCCTATATGGTTGCCCTGATCTTTGGGGACCGTGTGAAGTCCCATTGGTGTGGAGGTTCTATCGTCACCAGGATGTTTATTCTCACTGCTGCCCATTGTGTGGAACCGTTTATATTGGATGACGGAAGTTTGTCAGAGTAAGTGGTGATAATTATGTTCTTTACGAATACTTTGGAAGACCAAAGAAGTGGATGAACGAACAATGGGAATGACTAACGAGATGATGATGATGCGCCGATCCCAAATAAAATGGGATAAAAGCAGGGAGACAGGGTATGATGATGACGGTGCATGCAAGAAAAGTAATAGTTTAATCTTCTTTCCAGAACCTTCCACGGACGAGTAGGATCCAACCAATGGAACTCTGGAGGCACGATAGTACAATTCAAAGACTACCACATGCATCCAAAATGGGATTCCACGAACATCAAGAATGATGTAGCAGTACTGGTCCCGAGGGTGAAAGTGGTACTCACAGAGAAGGTGGCCCTTATGGGGCTGGCGTTCGATGTCGTGGCTGATAACGAGAGGTGCTTGGTCACTGGCTGGGGAAGAACTGGTCCTAGGACGGAAGGCAATGTTGTGGTGAGTTGTGAACTGAATACTATATGGACCACCGCAAGCGGAGTTCCACAAACGTGGTGTAATATTGATTCCACGATGAAACTAAAAAAAATGTTCCTTTTTTTGGGTAGGTAGTTAAGTTTATTTGCTGAACTTAAATGGCAATGTGTGTGTATCAATATCCATATCCAAACACAATGAAACGAAAAAAAATCTGCTGATTTTCTTAAGCCATGACTCGACTGTATACAGAAAGAGTCGTTGCCAAAAAAAACATTTTGTTTACAATATTGTTTATCATATTAACGTCACGAAGTCTGCGGAATATTGCTAGCTAATTTAATTTAAACTTAAAAAGACAGAGCATTTAGAGGCAATCTCACTGATACACCTTGCAATACTCGCATTGGCATTACCTAATAGATGCATACTAGTTAAAAATAATTATGAACCTCATTTTAAACAGACTCTCACTATAGACAAACTCTGTTCTTAGGTCCCCCTGATTAAATACTTAATTAATAACTGTTAGCACTCTAATAACGACTCAAAAATACCTTCCAGCACATGCAACCAACGCCTGACAACCTGCAAGCTTTATACATGAGCATTCTAGGCTATGAATTGTGCCAGGAACAAATGACTGCGGCATCAAACGGTCGCGCGCCGGCAATACAGGAAGAAGTTGAGATCTGCACCTTCCATTCTCGAGGGCATGGCATGTGCTATGTAAGTAGAAAATACAGTTCATGAGCTACTGTAAAGTGACAGCAATGATATGCGTAACTAGAATAGAAAAATGCCTATTCTTCATGGCAGTGTTCAGAAACAGTTTCTAAGAAGCAATGTCCAATTTGCCTATTCTTCGCATGTATTTAAAAAAAAAGTCAAATCATTTATTTCAAATAGGCACGTGACAGGCCTACATTTGAGCGTCCTATTAAAAAAAAATGATTCTAGTTGATGGCGAGGCAAAATGGCGGCTGTAGTTCTAATTTTGAACTCCCGCCAAAAATACTAACACGCTTTGGGCCTTCTGAGCCTATAAATAAAAGGTTTCTACTTATTATTACATCTATCTTGAGGAACTAGTGGCTAAGTACTAACAGCCGCACAGGTCGATCCACAAGGTTAAGCTACGCTTGCCGGGGTTGGCCGTGTTTGGGTGACCACCTTTACTCCTCCGTGTCTCGGAAAGCACGTTAAGCTGTTGGTCCCGGCTGTCATTTGTGCATCTTTGACAGTCGTTACGGCTTGTCAGAAGCCCGAAAATCTGACAGCCAGTGTATTGCCCAGTTACGGGGTTGTGCAGATCAGATAGGCAGTCGCTCCATGTAAAATATACCGGTATCCAGCTGCATCCAGTTAGACTGGAAGCCGACCCCAACATAGTTGAGAAAAGGCTAGGCAGATGATGATTACATCTATCTTATTTCCCATTTTTCCCTTCAGGGTGACTCCGGTAGTGCCCTTGTAAAGGAAAGCACCAGGGAACAGATCGGCATCGTGTCCTGGGGGTACGGTTGTGGCCATGGGGCCCCAGATGTCTTTGTCAGGGTGAGTGGCGACCCCATCAGGGAATTTTTGGAGTTTTTCTTGAACTTGTATAAAGACTGATTAGTTATAGAATTATTTATATATTGACAATGTTGTATAGTTTTTAAGCTGTTAATAAATGAGTGAAGTTAAAAATGGTGTCTTGATTGTACTCGTATTGTACTATACTAGCTGACCCGACAGACGTTGTCCTGTCTTAACTGTGATACCTACCCTACCTACCTACCTGCCTACCTACCCTACCTACCTAGCTACCTACCTTACCTACCCTACCTACCCTACCTACCCTAGCTACCCTACCTACCCTACCTACCCACCCTACCTACCCTACCTACCCTACCTACCCTACCTACCCTACCTACCTACCCTACCTACCTACCTACCCTACCTACCTACCTACCTACCTACCTACCCTACCTACCTACCTACCCTACCTACCTACCTACCCTACCTACCTACCTACCCTACCCTACCTACCTACCTACCCTATAGGAGGAAAATCAGCAGCTGTTCAAAAAAAAAAAAAATTCTGCTATTCAGGGCGGAGACAAATCCAACGAAACAAAAACCATGAAAATTGGTCCAGCAGATCTCGAGTTTTAACGAAGGGAACAAACCCGTCTTTCTTTTATATACAGGGTGGAATTTTGTAATGCCCCCTGGAGGGAAAGTACCCTTAATACTGTAGATAGCAAATTTTACTCAAAGAAAACATTCCTTTATTTTTGAATAGAAAGAAAACTGCATTCAAAGATTTCCAAAAATTCGCTTGCCACACCCGGGAATCGAACCAACTAAAATCTGTAAAAAGTACACCCTGTACTTTTATTGCATCGATCGTTAGGATCACTTATAAGGATGAAATCTCTCGAACAAACTTGGTAAATTAAATGATAGGAAAACCATGAAATCTCAAATTATTTACAAAAAATTGTAAACTAACTAATTAGTTGCTCGAAATGGGCTCCAATTTCTTGGATACACAAATGTATTCTTGTAACAAATTCATTTCTAGTAACTTTTAATATCGTGTTGTGGTGAATATTATAAATCTTATTCTGAACTTCAAATCTCAACTCGTTTATTTTCTCATAAAATTTAATGAAAATTAGATTTTTCTATGATGTGCCTAGCCTTTTCCGAACTATGTCGGGGTAGGCTTCCTTGATTTTTCACATATTCCCACAAAAAAAATCTCAACGGGTGAGATCTGGTGATCTCGTAAGCCATCTCATTGTACCGTTTGTACCAATCTTCAATCGTCTTATTTAATTTTATTTAAATTTATTTTGATAAGTGACGTCAATGATAAAATTATTTAATACTAACATAATTAAACAGATGGAACTTTAACTTAAAGAGTTTTAACTTGATTAATTAAATTTATAAGTCCAGATTTCATGGTTTTCCTTTCATTTAATTTATCAAGTTTCTTAGAAAGATTTTATCCTTATAATTGATCCTAACGATAAATGCAATAAAAGTACAGGTTGTCATTTTTACCGATTTTAGTCGGTTCGATTCCCGGGCGTGGCAAGCGAATTTTTGAAAATCTTTGAATGCAGTTTTCTTTCTGTTCAAAAATAAAGGAATGTTTTCTTTGAGTAAAATTTGCTATCTACAGTATTAAGGGTACTTTCCCTCCAGGGGGCATTACAAAATTCCACCCTGTATATAGATTTGGTCGATGTGGATGGGCAAGGCGAATGAGAAGCAAGTCTGATTCTAAACACCTGACTAATTCTAATTAAAGGATGTAAAATAATAATAATACAACACAAGAGGTCTCACCCGAGCTGTAGTTCTCAAAACACGGGTCGGTCATAGTGCAAACAATGTTGATAAAGTTTATAACTTCGTCTTAATTTACTATCGTATTTTGCAACACCAGTGAATTCCTGTTTTAAAAATCAACAATAAATACACTCCCAGACTCCTTAATCGAGCTACCGTGCATTTTTAGGTTTAAAACATCAAAATAACGATACGGCAGAAAAAAGTTTTTATGCAGTTTTGAAACTCCAAATTTGAATTCACGAATTTGAGAAATTGGGGAATTTTGTCTTTACTGCAAATTGTGACTTAGCAAATATAATTAGAGCATCAATAAGCAACCTTAATACTAATATGAACCTAGATAGGTCCTCAAGATTGAAATCGTCTCCACATAGTAACAAATTCTATCCAACATCTTCTAGTAATAAAAGTAAGAAGCCAACATGTATAACTTTAAAAATTTATTCATAATTCAAAAAGTATTTACAGTCGAAGTCATAAAGTAGCTCAGTCCAAATTCAGAAGCAGTCGTTTCTTGATCTCCTATGGAGGTCCATCTTCAGGTCTTTATACAACGTTGGAGTTCAACCAGTTCTGGTAAGCGCTGATCCTGACGAACATGTCAGGGGCTCCGCGGGCGCAGGGGAAGCCCCACGACACGATACCGAACTGCTGGCCGTTGTCGACACGCCTCAGAGCGCTGCCGGAGTCACCCTGGAAGAATAAAACAGGATAATTAGAAAATATGTTGTTTATAAAGGACTAGGTTCTGAAATTTCAAGAAAATTTAGACTTAACAAAATATTAAGAATAAAAGGAGTAAAATATGGAAGGAAGAAAGTAAATATTGAGATGACGGTTGATGGAAGTCTACCTGAAGAGAAGTGACTCGGATACGAAACAAAAGGGTGATATTTGCCACGACGTGACATCTCTATCTAGTGTGTTGCTAAATAGTATAGTCATTGCAGCTATATATTTCCAGAATAACGTAACCCACCCAGTCAAAAATAAAACGGAAATAATCAGCGTAATCGAAATCGATATGGGATGTAATAGGGATGATGACTAGATTTTTTTTTAGTCTGTAACGTAGATGTAGATTTAAAAAAATATTGGACACGTATTTTTCTTTATTTACGTAATCCAAAGATAACACTGATACATTGAGTTGAAATGTGCCATGACGTGACGAGAATGTAGCCTCCACTCCCCCGCTCCCCGACTTAAATGCGTTTTATCTCAGTATTTTTTTTTAATATGCTATAGAAAAAAATACGTGTCTAATATTTTTTTATTATAGGATTGACGGACTATATAATTTTTTTTTTTTTTACCCAGTCATCATCCTTATCATTATTTTATTTCATTATCAGCCCTCGCTCCCTCTACTGGGACTCAAGTCTCCTCTCTTCGAGAGGGACTAAGCTGAAATCCTCAACGCAATCCGTGTGGGTTCGTGGACGGCACATGTCTTTGATTTTCTGGTTCTAAGACAGCCGGGTTCCACACGTTGCAGCGATGTGTGCCAGGGTTCATGATATTTGCTTGAGTTCGAACCCACGACCTACAATTCGTAAGTCGGGGCCCACTGCTCTCTGCTGGGATGTATGATGATTATGAAGAAAATACTCACGTTGCAAGTACCGAATCCAGCAGAGTGGAAGGTGCAGACCTCGATGTGAGGCTCAACGGGAGGAGCCCGTACGTTCAACTCAACGGAGGCGCGAGCCACGCGAGCCACACAGTCGTTGCCTTCGAGGGTGCTAGCGACCAGCTCCAGAAGAGTAGCAGACAAGGCACCTCCAGCCTGGAATGTGAAGACTTATATTGAGACTGAAAGTGTTAAATGGATAGCCCTAAGTTAATTTCTCGGAGCAAGTTAGCCCTCGTACCCACAAGCGATTTTGTTCACGCACTGGTTATCAGCGAAGAACCAAGAGTTGGAAATCCAAAAGTCATAAAAATCGTCCGAGCAAACCTGGACATAGTGATGTGATGTTAACTCACCCTTATTCTACCCCATCCGGCGACCCTGGATTGGACTCCCTGGCCGATGAAGGAGTATGTGACGGGTACGGTGGAGACAAGGTTGTTGATGACAACGTTGCTGGCGGTGACGAGGATACCGATATCGTTCTTGATGGTGGCTGCGACGTAGTTGGGGTGGGTGACATTGCGAGCCAGGGTGTAGGCGGTGCCGCCGCTGTTCCAGCGGTTGGTGCCGACTGTCGCACGCAGAGAGCTGTGGAAAAATATATTATTTAATTGGGATGTGGAGGTCAGATAGGCAGGCGCTCTATGTAATACTGGTATTTTGTTGTATTTGGTTAGACCGGCAACCGACCTCAACTAATTAGGAAAATGCTAAGCAGATAAGATGAGACGGTGAATAAAATTCTAACATGGTCTTGTTTTAGCTTCGGTAACTTCAATATCCAGGGAATATCTCCCTCCACGTTTTTTGTTGATGTTCTTTTGTTTTTCTGTAGGTGAGTATAAGGGGAGATGTGGAATTACAATACTATGTATGTGTGTAGCGATGTGCGGCCGCAAAGCAATCATTCGATCTTTTCACACCATAGGAAATGCATCAATTTGATCCTTGAATAAATTAAGGTGCGGATCAATCATTCAGGCTGCGCTTGCTGGGGTTGGTCTGCGGATGGGTGACCATTTTCGGATTTCGAGCCTCCTGCGTACTTCGGAAAGCACGTTAAGCCATTGGTCCCAGCTGTCATTCGTGGATCTTTGACAGTCGTTACGAGTAGCCAGAAGCCTGAAAGTCTGACAGCCTGTCTTACCAAGGGGTATCGTACTACCCAGTTAGTGACTGGGTTGTGGAGGTCAGATAGGCAGTCGCTCCTTGTAAAATACTGGTATTCAGCTGCATCCGGTTAGACTGGAAGCCGACCCCAATATAGTTGGGAAAAGGCTCGGCAGATTGATTTAATAAATAAAGGTGCATTATATAATTGCATTTAACAACCAACCAACATGTGTTACATACCTAGCAAGAGAATTGCCGCTGAAAACAGCAGCAATGCAATGGGCAGCGGTGAGGACAGTACGCTGGGTGATGAGAGACCCTCCGCAGAGGAAGCTCCTCACAAGCACTCCGCTAGACAAGGCCACCATGTGGGGGTGGCTGCCGACGGCTGCCTGGCTGCCACCGACGATGCGAGCGCTTGCGTCGGTGTGGTCGAACCAGATGGACATGTCATCTTCGGGCGTTGGGAGGGCTGGAAATTGGAAATGGTATGCTTTAGTTACCCTATAAGACTAAACAATTTTCTATAAGGTGAAAGCGCCAGGTTAGCCCGCGATATTCTAAGCGGGATTGTTCGAAAGGGTTACCGCTCCCCCGTAACATAAAGGGCTTTTTTTTTAAGGCTGGGAAATCATTTAATGACTTCTCCCGCTCTGGGTGGAGCGGAAGGGAGTGTCAGACTCTTACTGACTAAAACCCATCCATGTTCCTTCCTTGCCCTTTATGTTCCGGGATAGCGGTAACCCTTTCGGACAATCCCGCTTAACGGACAATCCCGCTTCGAACACGCAAATAATAACAATAATATTTGGATGATTACCGCCATAAAAAAACACGATATTCAAATTGTAAGAAAATTTAGATTTCGCTGAGCGTAAACTGCTTGGTAATGTAATCAGACACTACAGCACGAGTCTAATCCACGAATCTCCAACATTAAATCAAATTAAAATACTCTTTATCATCCTAATTGACTAAATCTCATTACCTTATCAGATAACTCTTGTCTTAATTATGATAAGTATGTAATTAATGAAATAATCGCCAGCACGTGAATCATGACTAAATAATCATCACAAAATTATTGTGTCATTTATTGTCCTAAGTTAGGCTTTAAAACTGGCCTAGTGCGTCAGACCACGCACAATGAAGGGTTCCGTAGTTGGAATGAATTTTACTAATATCAAACTTAACATTGCAGTTGCAGCTACTTGTAAACTTGTAGCACTTTAAATCCTAATATTTCACAAACTGATCCCTTAATCGAAAAATTGTTTTCTGAAACCCGCAATATTTAATCTTAGTGTAAGTTTTTATTCAAAACTAGCTTCCGCCCGCGGCTTCGCCCGCATAATATGTCGACAAATTATACACATAAACCTTCCTCTTGAATCACTATCTATTTAAAAAAAACGCATCAAAATCCGTTGCGTAGTTTTAAAGATTTAAGCATACATAGGGATATAGGGACAGAGAAAGCGACTTTGTTTTATACTATGTAGTGATAGCGAATTGTTTCTATATTTTTATGTGTGATGTTTTTCTCTTTTAATCTTACACACTTTGTCTACATTTCTTTTATCTACTTTCCTATCGCAGGTATGCTGGAAGAGATTTCTTTAGAAATAATCATCACCTTTGTACGTATGTTTTGTTCCTTTCTTCTTGTCTGTTTTTATGTGTGTAATAAATGGTTAAATAAATATTGAAACCTAGCCAACGACACTCCATGCCAGGTGCAGACGAGGAAAAACAAATATCCACACTTTACTTGTAGAGGAGGTAGCTACCCAATTTTTTTTAAAGATATAAGAGTCACTGAGCTGAGCTGCGGACAGATGGACGGACGGACATGGCGAAACTTTAAACCGTTCATTGTTGACCACGGTACCCTAAAAAACATCTGATAACGTCAATTTTCCAATAATAATTAGACAATCATTAGAGATAACCCTAATACACTGGTTTCTGTAGTCATGATATTATGAAAAATAATAGATTAAGTATCTCCCAATCGAGCCTGTTTGTTTAAAAATCTGACTCGAACGAAGTTATTAATAAAGACAATGTTAGATAAGATTTTAAGTAGAACGTGATTGAGCAATTTTTGTTTGTGTTCAAATATTCAAAAGAAACCTAACAATAAAACTATTGTGAAACATTAGGTTCATCTGATAACCGAATAGCTAAAGTACGCGCCACGAGAAGCTATAAATTATGTAAACAAACATCTTTTACTAAGTAAACATTTTATACTGCGAGATAATAATAAATTGACCATATTCAATCGACATGAAATATAAACGGGTTATATGAAAGTAACAACCTATTTAATTTAGTCGGATCATATTTTAACGACGCAAAGCGCTATCGTTTGTGTTTCTTGGTACCGGAACGCGTCCGTCGCAGGGATTGTAAACTATCGGGACGCCATTTTGAAATAAACGCGTCATTCGAGTTTCGAATGCGTACGAGTTTGTTTCACACAGAAATGGAAACATCTGAATCTGACGAATAATTATTCTTAAATAATATATGTTAATTAATATTTGTTACTCAATAATTTATTAAATCTTAAACAAATTCATTTTTTTTGTTGGTCCAAATGTTGTGAACTCCTGAACACTTGTTTACAAAATTTATAGCTTCTCATGACGGTTACATAAGATGTGTTTAATTAAGACGACCGTCCACTACGCGTGATGCACTATGTAGGTACTGGATGTAGATACACGGAGAAGTTTTGCGAAGATACAGCAACGAAGAAATTAATTCCGAGGTGTCAGATACAGAGGTAGACGAAGAATATATACAGTGTTAGGTTAAACGAGGGACATACTTTCAGAGCGTATAGTACTCATAAAAATGAACGACTTTGAAATATGAAAAAAAAAATCAGCTGTTCCATAAATTTTGCCGAATTATGCGAACATAAAATATACTTTACAGCTGATATTTTTTTTTCCTATTTCTGAGTCTGTGCCTTATTCAAAGTTTCTAACACACTGTATACCTACTGCGCTAACGGAAAAAGAAATGGGTCTTAAAGATGACGAATAGAATATACATATAGAATAGACATTTATTTTTGCTAATATGATTTTTCTTTTAAGGCTGGAAAATCATCCAATGACTTCTCCCGCTCTGGGTGGAGCGGAAGGGAGTGTCAGACTCTTACTGACTAAAAGCCATCCATGTTCCTTCCTTAGCCCTTTATGTTCCGGGGTAGCGGTAACCCGGTGCTAATATGGGTAATACATCTATAGGTGTTGTCAAACATTAACATTAAAGTGAATTTTTCAAACAAATTTAATAATATCGGTGGATCGACTGTGGGTTTTGCCAATCTTTGACTAGCTATAGTGACTAAACTTTTGGATATATTTGATTGAATTTTCGAATATCGGCTCGGGACAGCATCACTACATAGTATACAGCAAAGTCGCTTCCCGCGTCCTAATGTCTATATGTATACTTAGATCTTTAAAACTACACAATATTTTCTAACCATATTTTGTTTAAAAGAGTGTCCATGGAGTTTCTTGCCCGTTCTTCTCCATAGGTACCTACTGCTTTGGAATGGGCAACTAGCTTCATCTCTCTGACTGACCGACACCTTGACAATTCAAAAGTGCCTGTAATTGGTTTTATTTGAAATAAATACTTTGAGTTTGAGTTTGAGACACAACGGATTTTGATGCAGTTGTTTTTAATACATAGATAGTGTGATTCAAGAGGAATGTTTATGTGTATAATTTGTCGACACATTATGCGGGCGAAGCCGCGGGCGGAAGCTAGTTGGATATATAATGCAGTTTAATTTATGATCGTATTGTAGTCTCCACGTTGTATAATATTTCTTAACTCACCGAAGCACCCAGCAAGGAGCGTAAACACCAGAAGTCCGGTTTTGAAGTCCATGTTTAATAACGCCCGAAGTGAGTTTAATAGATTTACGATACACACTCATATTTATAACATTAATAATTAAGATAATCATTAACTCTGATTGATTAGCAATGATAAGCTGTTTAAAGTAGTACGCATTATTGCCGTCATCGAAGTGTTATCAGTGATGGCGTTTGGTGATGATCGAATAATGAATTTTACTGGATTATTGATATTAAATGAACTATATACCTACTATCTAAAAAAATATATAACTATCTAAACTATCAGTGTTTAAATGCTACTACCAATTTTCATAGTACCGCAAATTAATTCAAAAATAATAATAAACAAGTAGACGTAAGGTAGACAGAAGTAAACATATGAAAGAGAGAAGGGAAAGAAATACTAGTTTTAGTAGGTACATCATTTAGTATCGTGGCTAAATAATAACAGCCGCACAGGTCGATCCAACAGGTTACCTAGACTCTTCCGTGCCTCGGTAAGCATGTTAAGCCATTGGTCCCTGTTGTCATTCGCGGATCTTTGACATTCGTTACGGGTCGTCAGAGGCCCGAAAATCTGACAGCCAGTCTTACCAAGGGGTATCGTATTACCCAGTTACTGGGTTATGGAGGTCAGATAGGCAGTCGCTCCATGTAAAATACTGGTATTCAGCTGCATCCGGTTAGACGGGAAGCCGACCCCAACATAGTTAGGAAAAGGCTAAGCAGATGATGAAGTATATAAAACGGGAGAGAAAAAAAATCAAGGGGCATCAAAAAAGGAAGGAAAAGTTCCCAAAAGGGTTTGTATGGCAATGGTGATTCTGGTGATTCTTTGTTCAGAAAATAGGCCAGCCCTCTGGTCACGGGAAGAGTCCATCAACCCCTTGGCGATGTCTTGAAAAACATAGTGGGCACTCGGACCCCATGGTCCTAGTGTTTCAACCCCAAACGGCTTGAACATTTATGTTCGATAGTCACTTATAGACATTTTTTTTTTGTACTTAGTGTTAATGGTTTAATTATTTTTAAATCTATAATATCTGGTATTATGTATAAATAGCATGTAGGTATATGTATTAGGTATAGCATGAATCGGTCATTTACAGTGACAAGAAGGTTATTCTTATAAGCTGTATGCTCAAGATAATACCTAGTGCATTTACCTAACTACATAGGTATGTAGGTACCTATATGTATTGACCCGATTGATTTCTAGTTTATTGTTGGTAATTCTAAAGGAGCTTATGGCTCAATAATAACAGCCGCGCAGGGCGATCCATCAGGTCAAGCTACGCTTGCCGGCGTTGGCCATGGATGGGGTTGACCATATTTACATAACGAGACTCCTCCGTGGCACGGAAAGCACGTTAAGCCGTTTGTCCCGGCTGTCATTTGTTCATCTTTGACAGTCGTTACGAGTTATCAGAAGCCCAAAAATCTGACAGTCAGTCTTACCAAGGGGCACCGTATTACCCAGTTACTGGGTTGTGGAGGCAAGATAGGCAGTAGCTCCATGCAAAATACTGATATTCAGCTACTTCAGGTTAGACTGGTAGCCGACCCTAACGTAGTGGGAAAAGGCTAGGCAGATTGATTTTTTGTTAGTAATTCTATAATAGTTTTACTCACTTACTCACGATGACTGTTGATTCGTAGGTATAATAGGTATTTGGGAAAATACGTAATTGGGAAAACCTACTAAAGTTACTTCGACTGAAAATAATCTTAAAACTGCAGATAAAAATAAATCTATTGATTGGTTTTTTTATGATGAATCAGGTTTGTTATTATCCAACGATAATGTTATAAAAATATAGATAAACTATTACAATCATCTGTATACATACCTACTATCGCACATTCACATGCCGTCGTTTGTAGAGTTAAGATAATGCGATAGGTAGGTACCCGTTATTACCACAGAACTTGGAAACACCTCGGTGGAGGGAGGTGGGCTTGGAACTTCTGGAGGGAGGTGGGCTGGTTGGAATAACCACCGAAAGCCGCCAAGGCCCACGCACAATGGTCTCTCTAAGGACTGAGTGCGGAAACCATAACCTCCTAATATAGAAGGCTCGGCGGTCGCTGCCTGAGTTGGCATTCACTATTGTGAATAATACTGTCAAACAAAACAAGCCTGTGTTACCGCGAATTAGCTTAACGACACATATGACGTTGTATAAACCGACGACTTTACAGGCGGTCCGTTATTTATCCAAACCAACCTGTAACTTGCTGTGCTGTCCCTCCCGCAGTGACGGCCTAAGTCGAGGTCCGTACCCCACAGGTGCCCGTAGCGCGTAGTCGCTTAGTATGTTTTACAATCCCTGGTCTTAATCTATTGAGGCATCCACAGGCAAGCCCGGTTAAGCAGAAGACCTCCTAGATTGAACTGCGGTTAAGCAGTAGACAACCTCGTTGGTTGAACTGCGAGATGCATTTCACAAAAAAAGACGGTCAGAATTGACGCGCCCAACTTACTTTCAGCGGAATTTTACTAGGCACCTATTGCCATCTCCAAACACTGCCAGCGCGATGGTTCCGTGCTCTCTGGTTATGTTGGCCTTGTGGCTTCTGTTAGTCCAACAAAACAGGTACTTAATGGGCCATTGTGCTCTTATATCTCACTAGGGCACCGTGGTAAAACCGCAGCCATCAAAATATACACAACTTTCTGGTGCCTATCACTGCCTATGGTGGATCAAACGGTGTCCGATCGGTTGCGCGACAAACCATACGTTTTTGGTAGAGCGATCATGGTTGCGAGACAAAGGTTTGGTGTTCTAATAAGATAGGGCCTTAATGATCCCTAGCCATCTATACGGAGTCACACGTTGTGTTCATGAGGAGTTATGGACATCGCTTTCCGACTGGGTTTTTTATTTATGCAATACACTAAAATTCGAAAATTCGAGTGGAATTCTATGAAAGCAGTACCTAAGTACCCCTTTTTGGGCATTTTCATTCCGCATAATGATTTGATAAGTTCATTGTTTTCAGGGTTAATGTATATTTATAGAAATATTTTGCAGATCTTGGTAGTGCCGGCAGCTGCTGCAGTCGAGTGCCTCCCTAAGAATGGCCGCAACGATTGGACTTCCAGCGGCAGTGGATTCTAGAGAACTTCAGCAGTCTTCGGTCCACGGTATCGGGGAACATGGAGGTAAATGTAGAATTTAGATTTTCCTACTCTTGTTTCAAATGATTTATAAACATTGAGAAATAAAATTCTTGGTAAGACAATCCAGCCAAAATCACACATAAACATTGAACAAAATACCAGATAGGTACGATATCAAAATAATTGGGCCACACGCTCAATGACAGAGATAGGGAAAACCTAAGTATGTTTCGAGAAAAATAGACTTCTATTTTCCTAATCATATTTTTTCACTAATGAACCCATTGATAACAGTAGCTATTTACAGCAAGCAACAAGTGCTAACAACACTGGCACTGACGTCACACAATACACAATCACATACGCTAATATTAGTTCCAGTTATGTTTGTGTATCAGTCTAATCTATGGCAATTTGGCCAAAGATTTTGTTAATGCCCCACATACTGCCTAACACCATATAGATGCTGCGTCTCTTCAACAAAAACACATTTTTTTTAATAAATATTTATTATTATTTACGCCGGAATTAAAAACTGATCGTATTCTATAGTATGTCTTCCAAGATCTTCAAACAATGACGGACTGCAACCAGTTTTGGTAAGCGCTGATTCTGACGAACACGTCGGGGGCCCCGCGAGCGCACGGGAAACCCCACGACACGATACCGAACTGCTGGCCGTTGTCGGCACGCGTCAGAGCGCTGCCAGAATCACCCTGGAACATGAAAAAAGAGATTCTGAGCAAGGGCCATACGGATAGCTAGATAGACAGACAATCAATCAATCTGCCTAGCTTCCAGTCTAACCGGATGCAGCTGAATACCAGTATTTAACATGGAGCGACTGCCTATCTGACCTTCACAACCCAGTCAGTAACTGGGTAAGTACTCGTAATACGATACTCCTGGGTAAGACTGGCTGTCAGACTTTCAGGCTTCTGACTACCCGTAACGACAGCCAAAGATGAAGAGAATGACAGCCGGGACTAACGGCTTAGTGCTTTCCGAGGCACGGACGAGACTCGACATGTAAAGATGGTCACCCATCCGCGGACTAACCCCGGCAAGCGTAGCTTAACCTGATGGATCGATCCGTGCGGTTGTTATTACTTAGCCACGAGCTCTTCACAGACATAATATGTACATCATAATTAATTTTTATGATTGTTTCCGTTTTGTCAGTTACACACGCAGCTGATGCAGTGACTATGAACTACTTCCTAAATCATATAATGCCAGTAACTTATTTCGTCTACCAGCAGGAAAAAATCGTCAGCCTGGCTCAAAGAGTCAGAAATTGAGTTCCGAAGAAGTCAAATAGGTACTTAGGTATCTTCAGACTATTTTGTCCATCACTAGGTTATGCGCTGTCAGTCAGGCGAACCTAACAATCGTACGACGTTCACATACCTAGTCATGTTCATATAATGATCAGAATACTTACGTTGCAAGTACCAACGTTCGTAGAGTGGAGGGTGCAGACCTCAATATGAGGCTCAACGTGGGCAGCTCTGTTGTACTCAATGGAGGCCTGAGCCACGCGATTCACGCAGTCGTTACCTTCGATGGTGTCGATTGCTGACAACTTCAGGAGAGAAGCAGATAAGGCACCGCTAGACTGAAGTACAGAAAGGAGGTTAGAAATCGTCGGGTGGTTTCAAGGTTACGATAGAGATGGAAGCATCATATGTAATAAAGAGAGTATCTACTCAAAAGGTGCACGATAAATTCTGTTCTAGTTCCAAGTGGTTACCACCATTAAGATCCTTAACAGCCCTCGGCTAATCAGTTCACGTATACTTAGCTTCGCTTTGTATGAAAACGTAGGCGGGATAGCTTGATGTGCAGGCGTCTGTACTTCTAAGTTTTAGCCTAGTGCATAACTGTGTGTACATTGTGAAAATAAATATAAAAATGATATGATGTATGATGTAGGCGGGATTATCCACTGTGTCCCATTGCTGGGTAACAAATGAACCGCGCACTTAGCATAGGTAACCATCCCGACCAAATTTTACTTAGCAGTAGACGAACTCAACCCATTCTCGTCCACGTATAATGTTCGTCAAATAATTTCATGTTAGTAATTATTTCCAATACTCGTTTTTCTTTACTCACACTGGTCCTACCCCATCCAGCAACCCTGGAGAGGACACCCTTGTCGATGAAGGAGTACGTGATTGGTACAGTGCTCACGAGGTTGGTCAGGGCCACGTAAGAGGAAGTGATGAGGATGCCGATGTCGTTCTTAATGGTTGAGGAGACGTAGTTGGGGTGGGTGACGTTGCGGGATAACCTGTAGGAGGTGCCACCACTGTTCCAGCGGTTAGTTCCCACTGTCGCACGGAGAGAGCTGAGGAAGATAAATATAAACTTCAAAAACTATGAATGTCAGAAGCTGGTTAAATGTCAGGTAAATTAAGTTGTGAGTTGTGAATGGAACATAATACTGTTCGACATTTGACTCCTCTGAAAGAGCAAGTATGTGGAGTTACACAATTCAATACAACGTTACAATATTTGTACGACCTGCAAGTATTTGTTCCAGGTCTGGGTGTTTTTCTATCTATAATATGTATGTATTTACAAAAAAAAAAAAAGAAGTTTATCAGTCATCTCGTTACCGTACCACAAGCATTAGGTTGCTTAGCTTGGGACTATATGGCGTTGTGTGAAATGTCCAAGGATATTAATATTATTATTACAAGCAAAAGCTTTTGCGTACCTAATACTCGTAAATTGATTAAAGCAGGCAATTAATTATCTTACCTGGTAAGAGATCCCCAGCTAAATACATGGTTGATGCAGTGCGCAGCAGTCAGGATAGTACGTTGGGTGATCAGAGAACCTCCGCAGAGTAAACTTCTGATCAAAGTACCGGTGGTCAGGGCCACCATATGAGGGTGGCTACCTACAGCCGCCTGGGTACCGCCCACGATGCGGGCGCTAGCGTCGGTGTGGTCGAAGTAGACGGACATGTCATCCTCGGGCGATTCAAGAGTTGGGAGCGCTGGAAAATTAGTTAGTAAAAATTTGAAGCCTCCCATGCACAGCGGACTAATTGCGTAACACTCAGAAGTAATGCTTTTCAATTTTAAATTGGTAACGTGATTTTTCATATTTTTTTATTATTGTAGAAGGCCAGCTCTTGACCTCGGTCACGCCTGATGGAAAGTGAAAGCGCCCAGAAAATGCCTGTTCACTCTTGTTGTGAAGGCAGACGGATTCTATGTAGAACTAAGGGAACACCGACGCTAGCAGAAAGACTTTGGCATTTTTTTTTGAGGGTGTGAAATCACCAAATGACTCCTCCCGCTCTGGGTGGAGCGTCAGACTCTTACTGACACCCATCCATGTACCTTCCTTAGTCTTTTATGTTCCGGGGTAGCGCTAACCCTTTCGGACAATCCCGCTTACCCGGCAGGCCTTGGCCTTAACGGGCCCCTACACATGCTGACATCCCTTTGAGGCGCGCGTGGAACACGTACGCGCCGTCCGGCACGGGCCTGGTCCTGATCGGACGGTGAGCTTCCACACTTTGGCTGTACGCATAATAAATGTGGAGGAGAAGCGCTGAGTACGACTGATCGGGATATCAATCAAGCGCGGCTGGTATATTGCAGAACGTCTGGTGTTCCGATAGTAGAAGGGGGATGGTGGGATAAGGTTGTAGTGAAAATCTGTTAATGTATTGTTCTATTCTTTAAAACATGATATTTGTTTGTGATTCTATGATGGTGATACCGCACACAAACTGTATGCTAAACAATATTCTTGTAAATAGTTTGCAACTCACCGATGCACCCAGTCAGGAGCGTAAACACCAGAAATCCGGTTTTAATGTCCATGTTTAATAATACCCGAGGACTATTTGGTAGCTTACAAATACACTGTACTTGTACTTTTATTTTATTTTATTTATTAAGGGATAATAAACAACTACAACATATATAATACATAATGTAGACTATTTTTTTTTTGTTTTTTTTTTTTTTTTAAGGCTGGGAAATCATCATACATAATGTAGACTGTACTTCTGATATTTATAGTATTTTTTTATCTATGTTGCCCTGATTGGTTTTGAATGATTATATTAAGCTGGTAAATACGTATTATTGACGTATTTTTCTAGTTTGGCTACTTAAGCGTTATTATTTGGATATGCTTGACTTACCTGGCTATTTTAAGTGCAGAAAATCCAAGTGCAGTTTTGGAGGTATAAGCCGTCGGAAATATAATTTTCCTTTATACTTTTTAGCTGTAGTTGGTAGTACGTGGGCGAAGTGCAAATTTTGTTGATTATATCCTCTCAAACCATTATTGATATGACCACGACCAATTTTTTCTATTCCGTGGATATGACGCATCAAGGTACAGTATCATAACGCCTTGAACGTCAGCTGCGATTCCGTGGGTGGGGTGAGCAGCGAAAGCCTCACGAACAAGAAGAAAAAAAATTAGTCATTTTTAATATTTATCAGCACCATCTAATGTTATGTATAATTTTAGTAGTAAAATATTTGGCTCGTGAATGACATCACAATATACCTAACACACTTATTTAAATATGTATATAGTTATTTAATTATATACTTATTAGTATGGAAGTACTTATCCGGAATATTTATTTCATAGGAGCAATCATATCTGAGCGTAACGCCGAATAATTTAAGATATGTGATTTTCTTTCAGATAAAAATGTGTTAGTTGATTGTTAAGATACTGCTGTAATTAATCAAATTAATCAGCTAGCAGTAAGTTAAGAGGAAATATTGTAACCTTTGTACCTAGCACACGGACTATTTTAGTTAGTATACACGGTTTCTATTAAAGTTTTTAGATTTCATATATTTTCTTGGTGCCTAGCTAATATTTTTACCATACCCATATAGTTATAAATATAGTTCACGCCGATACGAAAATTATCCGTTTAAAACGAAAGAATCAAAAAAGATAAAGGAGAATGAACAAAAGCGTCCAAATATCCACCACTAACGAGACCTATGTGTACCTACCTACTTATAGTCCACTAAATAGAGAAGTAACTTTCAGTGACACAAAAAAATAAATAAGCTGTCAGTAAAAAGTTACGACTAAATGAAAAATATTAATATTTTAATTTGGTTTTTCTTGACTATTTATTTAAATAGCTTGTGAGTTTTGTTAAAACACAAATAAAACTAGTGTGTAGCATTCTTGCGTTTTATTTCTTCCGGGACTTTGACCAGTCTATTTCAGCGAGAATCTAACACGGAACACCAAGCGGCATGACACGACATGCGTAGATTAGTTCAAAACTCCAATGGGCAGAATGATATTTACGATATTTTTCGCATAAAAAGGTAAAAAATATGACTTTTTACCGACTGCATATTTCTGGTTGCGGTCTGGTTATAATGACTCAGTATTTAGTAGACTATTTTATTACATAGGTCTTGTTAGTGGTGGACATTTGGACCAAGCTCCATACATTTTTGGTCATTCTCCTTTAGGTAAGTATATTCAGTATAAATGTTCCCACTGCTGGGATACAGGGCTCCTCTCTGTGAGAGTGAGGTAAATAAATGATAGCAAAGGAAATTAATTAGTCTTTTAAATTAAGTAAGTATGTATAAGTTGTTATTGTATTAGGTTGTATATTACTGTAATTAAATTTTCACAATTAATAAACATAGAATTATTAGATAGATAAGTACTATGTTGAGATTAGATTCATAATTAGTTATTTATTAGTTCTGTCTCGAGGGGTTTCTAAAACTATCCAAAAAAACCTGAACAGTTCAGCTCTTTTTGCTGACAATAAACAAACAAAGCATGGTTTTGTTAAAAAAAAACAACAAGTTTTCAAAATATTATCAATTTATTTTCAATTTATCAAGTACATGGCGATAATACAAGGTAGATCACATTGCTCTTATACTAATCCATAGCCAATATTACTTAACGTTATGTTAAAAATGACTAACATCAGAGATGGATCACTATTTACACATTTAAGGTGTAATATTCGGTGAGTAAATAATGTAAATGCCATTAAAGTTAAATTTGTATGTAATTTGTATGTAGAGTGTATATCTCTATATACAAATTTATCATACCATATTTCAGTTGATTAATGAGGAGCTCGTGGCTAAGTAACAACACGGATCGATCCATTAGCTACGCATCATTTTGGCAGGTTAAGCTACGCTTGCCGGGGTTAGTCCGTTTATGGGTGACCATCTTTGCATACCGAGACTCCTCCGTGCCTCGGAAAGCGCACGTTAAGCCGTTGGTCCCGGTTGTCATTCGTGGATCTGTGACACTCGTTACGGGTAGTCAAAAGCCCGAAAGTCTGACGGCCAGTCTCACCAAGGGGTATCGAATTACCCACTTACTGACTGGGTTGTGGAGATCAGATAGGCAGTCGCTTCATATAAAATAGTAGGCAGATTTATTTTAGTTCATCTGCCTAGCATTTTCCCAACTATGTTGGGGTCGGCTTTCAGTCTAACCGGATGCAGCTGAATACCAGTATTTTACATGGAGCGACTGCCTATCTGACCTCCACAACCCAGTAACTGGGCAATACGATACCCCTTGGTAAAACTGGCTGTCAGATTTTCGGGCTTCTGACGACCCGTAACGACTGTCAAAGATGCAAAAATGACAGCCGGGACCAACGGCTTAACGTGCTCTCCAAGGCAAGGAGGAGTCTCGTTATGTAAACATGGTCACCCATCCACGGCCAACCTCAGCAAGCGTAGCTTAACCTGATGAATCGACCTGTGCGGCTGTTAGTACTTACGAGCTGCACGAGCAGATGTATTTTTGGTTACTTAATGGATATTATAGGTTATTTTTAGGATACAAATTCATCATAGTTCGTAAGGAGATTCTTCATATGGCGTTAAGTTTAGCAACTATTACTGGTTAGGGTAAGTAACGAAATTTTAATCTTTCCTATATTTTATAACGGTCCATTTTTACATCCTGATCATTGCAATTTAAGCCTAATATCAATGTCCTCAGGCCACAGACAGCTAGTGGTCGCACAGGTCGGTGACGCAGTGTCCGCGACAGTGCGAGCGCGTCACGTGCGCACGCGCCAGAGCTCGGGATCATCTCAGCAGCTCCCACACCGCGCGGTACGCCTCCACTGATAGTCCCTCCAGGGCTAACATGACTGATAGCTCGTCGTCTCCTGTAAAATAGAAAAGAATAGGTTAATATTCTGTGTACTTACCATTATACAGGGTGTAATCGAAAGGGCATATACATACAAAAGCATAATACTACAGACCACCAAACAACAACTTTTACTGTGGGACCAACTACGAAATCCAAAAAAAAAAACATATTTCTATACATTTTTGGTCACGTGACTCGTGGAAATATAGGGAGCAGTTGATTATTTTTTCACGATTTAAGTTTTGTAGGTATTATTTCACAAGCCACTGATGCCCTGATACTGTAGTCCTCGTAGAAGACAAGATGGACCATATATCTTACTATTACTCTTAGATATGATTATAGGTTGATAATATAATAGTTGAGCTGTATAGGACCACAGTCATATCGTACCCAAAGTATATAAATCGGTAAAAGAAAACAATCAACATCATAATTTCCGTCGAAAGACGTCCACTGCTAGACATAGGCCTCCCCCAAGCACCGCATCAGAGAAAAATAGGAAATCTGGATATTATGGGATATTAACGTCGTAACGTACCCAAAGGGGTAAAATGGGACCCTATTACTAAAACTCAGCTGTCCGTCCGTCCGTCTGTCACCAGGCGGTATCTCATGAACCGTGATTTAGACAGTTGACATTTTCACAGACGGCGTATTTTTTTTATGATCTCCTATTCGAGGCATATACTCGCTCCCGGGACTTTTTTTTTCGAGGGTGGGAAATCATCCAATAACTTCTCCCGCTCTGGGTGGAACAGAAGGGAGTGTCAGACTTATACTAACTAAAACCCATCCATGTTCCTTCCTTAGCCCTTTGTGTTCCGAGGTAGCAGTAACCCTTTCGGACAATCCCGTTTTCATGACACGGGACTTAATTCCTCATATAGCAGAAACAAATCAAAGGCCATTGAGTCTTGTGTGGATCCTCGTTCCGGTAGTCGAAGGACATAATTGGCGAAATGTGGGTGTACTATTTTGGTACACCTCTACCCAACCTTTCGGGGGAAAGAGGAGTGCTGTTATGTTGTCAAAATAAGCAACTAACCATTTTTGTCAACAACCATACCGCCTTCACCATCAGTATGAAAACAACAACTTCTTACCTACAGCATCCTTCAGAGCACCTCTCGGCAGATCATGGTATACCAGAAATCCACTCAAAATCTTCTTAACATCATCATCGCAGCTACTGATCCTCCTACTGCTAGGTAAACCAAGATATTTCCTTAGAAAAGGGGTTAATCTCGCTTCCCAACTATCAAAGATGTTGGATACTTTCTGTTTGATAGCTAGAGTGGATTCGCTAGATATGAGGGGTTCGTTCGAGCTCTCCTGTCCGTCAACTGTCATTTCGTTCATAGAACGTCTGTTGTGGTTCTCGATCTGCGAGAGCAGGAGTTTTATTTGCCAAATGTGGTAGGACGAGGGGTCGGGCTTCATTGTTTTTATTATCTGCAATAAACAAAAATACTATTTTAATTGATCTTCTCTTTGATAATTGGCTATTTGAAACATTTAAAAATAAAATATGAAATTTTATTTTTATGACTATTGTTATAACAATTTCTTCTTAAAAACTTCCAGCACCGTACAGAAATAAAATATTATACGAAGATATAATTGTAAAATTGCATTTAATGCTAATAAGTATTCCATTTGATTCTAAAATCTGTAACGTCACATTGTTATATTTCATACAAATCACATAAAAATGCCGCGTTTTGACAGTTCATAAAAAGTAACGTTATTGACTACCCTTTCAAATACCCAATTGCAGCATGTATTTTAATTTGAAAGGCTTTGTTTTAACTCATATATTTCAGTATTTTATTTTCTGTATTTCAATTTAAAACGCACAGTGTCTCACTGTCCTACATTAACTGAAATGATTCAAAACAATCATTGTGACTAAAATGAGTATAATGGAAACTAACAGTTAAGTACTGCTTAGAGCTCAGATTCCAATATCTTTGTAGCCTTTGAAACTACCGACATTCAATCTGCCTAGCCTTTTCTCAACTATGTTGGGGTCGGCTTCCAGTCTAACCGGATACAGCTAAATACTAATATACATGCAGCGACTACCTATCTGACCTCCACAACCCAGTCCGTAACTAGGTAATACGATACCCCTTGGTAAGACTGGCTGTCAGGCTATCGGGCTACTGACGACTCGTAACGACTGTTATAGATCCACGAATGACAGCCGGGACCAACGGCTTAACGTGCTTTCCGAGACACGGAGGAGTCTAGGTATGTAAAGATGGTCACCCATCCACGGACCAATCCCGGCAAGCGTAGCTTAACCTGATGGATCGATCCGTGCGGCTGTTATTAAAACATTGTTCAACATAATTTCTAACATGTTTTTTTTATGTAATGTGGAAGTGTTTGTCTGAATTCGAATTTGTACATAATAGATGTATTGAAATAAATAAAAGATAAAAATATCTTACCTTCAAAAACGTGGTCCAAATAGGCAACGCGCACAGTATATCCTTGACCACACACTCATTCGTCACCATACTCAAGGTCTGCAGATGTTCACTCTCATCCTTGGTGTATTTCCTACACTGGCACTGCCTATTGAACATGACATCTTTAACTCCTTTCTTTTTACTTGAAATCACCAAGCAATCAGCACAAACATTGGGCTCAATATCTGGCACCAAATATTGCCTCACGAAATTTCGAATCTTATCGTCGTTGGTAAAGAGGTCAATGTTTTCTGGGGTTGTGGCCCAGATGTTGGCGTTGTCTAGGGTCAATGTTTGGGCCAGTATGGTGAGGAAGCCTTCTGGGTCGTCGCTGTATGAGAGGCAGCCGGCGCGTTGTTTTATATCTATGCACCAGGAGTATTCGAGGAACAGTCTGAAATGGTAATATTTACAGGGTGAATTTCCATTCATGGGCAATATTATAAAGAGTCATTGTACTCATCATTATGAACAACTTTTACGATAGGCACACACCTGAAAAAAAATCAGCTGTTCCCTAGATTTTGACAACAAGCGCGTAATGTATTGAACAGCTGGTTTTTTTGTCGCGATTTCAGATTTGTTCCCGTAGTAAAAGTTGTTCTTTGACAGTCGTTACGGGTCGTCAGAAGCCGGAAAATCTGACAGCCATTCATACCAAGGCGTATCGTCTTGCCCAGTTACTGGGTTGTGGAGGTCAGATAGGCAGTCGCTCCATGTAAAATACTGGTATTCAGCTGCATCCGGTTAGACTGGAAGCCGATCCCAACATAGTTGGGAAAAGATGATGATGAGTACCCCTTAAAATATTGCCCTTGAATTCAATTAAACCTGGGTATTTAATGTGATGGCAGTTTTCTAGACTACTAATAACAGTATACTGCGATCATCAATAAGTATGATGATTGCTGAACATAGCAATGTTTTATCGTCATTGGAGCGTAGTTGATTGGCTCATGTTTGGCACGCTAACAAGCTGATATGGCAAGTTTATTTTCGAGTTATTTGCAATGAATTACATAAGATTTCGAAAAAGGAAAATAGTGCTTTCGTTTCATTCATATTATTGTGATCACTTTAAACTGTTGAATGCTAGAATATAAACGCACGCGCGCGCCAAGCAACGAATTTATTTCTTTTTATTATGAATTTACCAATATCCATAGTGTCTTTTAATTTGTTTCATGTAATTCAAAACGTACGAAAGATTAAATTTTTAAGATATCTATATAAACACACACAAAATTAATGATTTAATTGTTTATTTCGTACATTGCATTGTCACACATTTGTGTCGTTGGCGTACAGGGCATGCATTTGCCTGTCACGTATATGTGAAAATGGCGTTCAAAAGGTTAAGAAAATCACTTTCAGTAACGGATAATAATAGTACAAAGAAAATGAATAAAACTAAGCCTAAAACTCAACTTTGCTCCATCGCTGTTCAGCGGTTGAAAAAAAAAACACTTAGTACTCACTGCAACTGATCCCAATTCCGGTCTCTCTGGAAGGTGATCGGCCAGTACCGTGGGTCGTTGATCTTCACTTCTTTTAGTGTGTTCAGTTCCGGTATAATGCAGGGAGCTTTCATCTCTTTTACAACGTCATTAAGGTCGATAACCTGCGAGCAAAAACAAAGGAGATTTAAAACAATATATCATGGAAAAAGCTTAAACTAGTGGCGGTACATAAATGTAGAGTCAAGCAAAAACTATTTTTCATACTAGATACATTGTTACTAAAAAGAAGCTGCAAGTTAGATGCTTATACAAAGTGAAGACTGCAATACGATCATAAATGAAACTGCGTATGTCTAATGCCATCCCCAGCCTGCATACGAAAATTCAATCAAATATATCCAATAGTTTAGTCACTATAGCTAGTCAAAGATTGGCAAAACCTATAGTCGGTCCACAACTATTATTTAAATTGTTTGAAAAAAATCACTTTTGAAATTTCTGAAATTTCGGTGTTAGGCTTTATTTGATAGTTCAAAAACAGTCCTATTCATTAGTATTGTCAGTGTTTTCATATTTTATGGTCGTATTGTTTTCTCCATATATTAAGCCTCTACTTAATGCGAGAAGCGACCTTATGTCTTAGCATGCTGGTAGGAAAATAACTGTGGCTACATTCGATCTTTCAAACATTAGAAGTAAGTTTAAATATGACTTTTACATTGGCGCGTTGTGGTACGCTCGTTTGTTTGCAGAAACACAGATAGGAGATATTTTATGTGACTACGTCCCCTAAAATAGTTAATTAGCAAGCATTCCTTCAGTGCTTTCAGCTGAGGCCTTCTTTTAGGTATCACAATACCAAACTCTTTGTTTGACAGCTGACTACAACAAGTTACCTGAATATGTGCGTAGCATAGCTTTTCAGTGCTGATGTCTCTGGGTAGTATCAACCGCGCTTCCACAGCTAACACATAAAGGTGCCTGAAAGCTTGCAAATGATACCTGCAAAAAGTATTAGACGAATGTTACATAAACTATTTTTAAACGCTGCATTGGTTTGCAAATCGAACAATTATAGAATATATTACTTAAAATATTCTTTAACTGAGTGTATCTGTCTTGATTCAAAACTAAACCAAGTTTGTTTTTAGAACTAGGTAGAAAGAATCGAGGCAGTTTTAATTATTCAAACCTTATTTCAAATACAATACTCTTACTTAATAAGAAATCTGGGTTTTAGTTCATCAGTTTTGTATTAAGGTCTTTACTATACTCAGAATAAAGTCCGTAATACAAAAACTGGCTCTAAAGTTTACGCTTCGACTTGGTTAAAGTATAAAGGATAAAGTATTAAGATTATGACGTACCTATTATCTTCGCTGTGTGTCGGGAACTTTGGGAAGAAGGCAGCTACTAACGCTGCCACGGCCGTAGGAGTCGTGCTCAGTGTAGCCCTCCCTCCGCCTAGGAAGAGGAGCCCTATCGTGCAGTGGACAGCCATCTAAAGGTGGAATAGAAATAGTGGAGCTTATCCAAAGTAAAATAAATATCGGTAAATGTTTGTAGAGAAAACAGACTTTATTCAGTTATTAGTTCAAATAAAGGCCGCGCTACTAGCGCCATTATGTATACATACCGAGAAATCTTTTTAGTTAATCTGTGGTCAAACGAAAACCATCTAAAAAACTACTTGCACCGGTTTTGTTAGGAATTGATACTGTAATTAATAGCATTAAATGTCGTTTCTTTAATTACTAGTAAGGTTTGAATAGTTATTTAAACATTATATTTTTAATTACTGACAAACAAACATGTAATTAACATAAATGTTTAATTACAGAGAAAATTAATTGTGTTTTGATTGACGGCGTCACCTGTCCTAACTAACTACGGAACAAATACCATTTTATGTTTATAATTACTTTGTGTGTGGCGACTGCCGCATCTCTTTATGTATCAAAAGATTCTCCTACAAAAACATGGCGAAATAAATGTCGTGTCCGAACCGAAAGGGCTCTATGTTTACTGTCGTATACGAACACATTGCTTAGGTTAAACTTAAAAATTTGGATCCCCCCAACAAACGTGTCAGAACATTTTATATGAAGCATCCGAATTTTAAGGTTTAACCTGCTAATATGTGTGGCTATAATGACACTGGACAGCCCGCTTTCGGGTCGGACACAAGTTTTGTTACACTCTGTATAGTCGAGTAGGTATTGATATTTTGTAGGAAACAGCTGATTTTTTTTTCGTGATTTCAGAGTTGGTCCCATAGTGAAAGTTGTTCACGTTCATGGGTAGACCACCCTGCGAAAATTTGGCCGGTCATTGAAAAATAACCCCGTATAAGGTGTAAAAAAATTAAGTCTGAGAATTTCGTGGGAGCATTGTACACATCGGTACGAACAACTTTTACTATGGGATGAGCCCTGAAATATTATTTTTTTCGCGAATGTAAGTATGGGTAACATACCCATATTTGCTAATAGTTTAACGTTGAGTCAATTAATTGTTTGCATTGTAAATGTCACACGCTAGTAAAGCAATCACGGTTGATTTCGCTGTCAATGCAAGAAGAGTTTCATTTTCTATCTCTGAAGGTCAGCAGACTGTCACAAGATAATCTGCTCACTTACTTTTGAGACATTAAGAAACATGCAGTGTAAAACATACAGAATATATTGATTAAATACATGACCATGTACACAGGTTATTTTATAATAAACGAATTAGCGGGTCCATAGACGAACTAGAGTGATGGAAGCATGATATGAAAAAAAGTTAGTAAAATAGGTTCCCCTTTTTTAAGTCGATTCACAAGTAAATTAATATTCCGTCCACTGAGAATGCGTTCCTGACACCTGTCAACAGGACAAGATTGGAAATCAAAAATAAAATTATTCTTTTGTACTCCTTTAACAATTATTTTACCTAAAATTTTATATCACAATGAACTTTATTGTTATCGCTATAATGTTGCAGATAGATGTAAAAAACGGTGAAAAGACAGGAACTCATTCTCAAATCGGTAAGCTTTCTTCATTACAGCTAAACCACACATAGCATAGCTATAGCTTACAGCTAAATACAATGGTTATAGATAACAGTATAATAATCTGACAGCTAATTACAGGTCTTCAGGTCTAAGGGCCTTATCATACTAGCGGATTGCGAGCGTCTTCAAAGCGGAACGGGCGCGCAACGAATACGTTACGGGCGCGCAACGAACACGCCGCGCATGCGCAGCGAATTCGTTGCGGATAATGGATATTCCCAAATTCTTTGATGCTTTCGTATTTGTCTCCGGCGTCTTCGAAGTAACAAAGCCAACAGCAGTGTCTCCTCGTCAGAATCCATTTTGTTACTGAGTGTATTGTGCGTCGTTAACTTGCTACAAACACGCGACGAACACGTTGCAAAGTTGCCGCACGTCCGCGACGTCTTCGCTGAGCAGCCGCGGCGTGTTCGCGACGCATTCGCTGCGCGCCCGCTCTGCTTTGAAGACGCTCGCAATCCGCAAGTATGATAAGGCCTTAAGGCTTGTCTGGTATAAATGTACTTTGAAGAAACAATATAGTGGAAAGTAGAACCTAGTGCACAGTACCTGCCCGCCGTGCGACAGCGCGGGCGGCGCGTGCGCGGGCGTGCGCAGGCGCAGGCGGCGGCACACGCGCAGCACCGCCACGTCGCCGCGCCCGCACATGGTCTGCGGGGGGGGGGGATTCATTAAGCCGGATTTATATTACTGTGTTGTGTCGTGTCGTGACACCTTTTGACGCAGTATAAGCCAATCAAAACTCGTTGTAATTTGACGTTGTCTTGAAAAGATTCGTTTAATTGGTGTATCCCGCGTCACAACACAACACATCATCACAGTAATGTGTCGGTGACTTTACACTTGGAGGAGTCATAGTACATATTCTCTCAGCTATCCGTCTTAAAGGTCAAAAGGTCGAATACAAGGTACACAGACCTCAGTCATGTTAACTGTGGAGTTAAGGCGAAAATCTTAGGGTACATTAAATAGTCTTCTGAAATGAATGTTCGGGCAGTTAATTATATCCGTATTCATTGAGAATACAGTTGACACAGTTCATGTGAACTGTGTCAACTGTATTTAAGGTGTTACGGGAAACATGTTGCTAGCAACATTTGATGATAGAAACAATTTTGCTTAACAATTCCGATATAAGAATAAAGCCCACCATGCCCGCAGCCAGCAGACACACACACAGACAGGCCTCCAGCGTGGAGCGGCCGGCCAGCTCGGCCACGCTCTTGCCGCCCACGGCCAGCAGCAGGCGCGCGTAGTGCAGCGCGGTGTCGCGCGCGTCCTCGTCGCCGGAGCCCGCGAACCGCAGGCCCATCGCGAAACACGCGCCCGCTATTATGTTGCAGTACGCTTGGCTGGAATAAGTCATTTTGAAGACATAAGGTCATCTTCTTCTTTTCGTGTGGTTAGTGACTCACCTGGTGCCAGAGTTTTTATGCTGCCCATGGGCCTCTGACTTAGCTTCACGTTCTATTAAGAAATATCTCTCAGACATGCTGGTTTCCTCACGATGCTTTCCTTCACCGATTTTTAAGCAAGTGATAATTTATACAATACGCAAAAGGATCCGTAAAATCAGAGTAGCGTGGCCTGGGTTCGAACTTGAGACCGAGACTTGGCAGTCCGACGGTCACACCACTAGGCTATCACTGCTGTTAGGACATAAGGTCATAGACACAGGTTATATCGACCACTTGTGCATCTTAAAAATATTTGAACTTTTAATAAATTTATCACAGACATTTTTGAGGTAATTTTTTTCCATATGGTGTTACTATTTTTAATGATTTCCACTTATAGTCGGATCAAATTAAACCAACAAATAAGAGTGAAGCTACATAAATTTACAACATCCATCTTTCTGCATGGAAAAAAAAATTCAAGGTCAAAGGTAAAAAAAAAGGTTATCGCGATTTTCAGCAAAACGGTAAGTTTCATCATAAAAATACCTCAAACAAAAATTGTAGATCATAAAATTATGTATAAAAAAAGTTTAAAAACTTTTTTTCCTACGAGTCACAGTAGAGATAGAACGATTCAAATATTTTAAAAGTTCGGATCAGTTAAATCCCGTTCAATTTGAAAATAAAACTATTTCAAAATAACGAAAGCTCGAATCAGCTTGTTGTAAATTTATGTAGTTTCGAATGTCTAAATTGACCGGACTATTAGTTTTAAGACTAAGTAGAATAACTGTCTCGTGAAAAATAATAATTATTTTTTCTATCATATAAATTCACACCTTCATATAAAAATAGGGTCAAACTCACTTCATAGCTTCGTAATCGATGTTATCTTCGGTTGGTTTGACGAAACAATACGGCTTTATGGTAGACGGCACCTGACTCTCCACCCAGTCTTCAGTTGGCTCTATACTGTCCCATAGCACTAAGCCTAAAATAAAATGCTTCGTCATTATAATCTGGGAGGAATTAATTAATTTCAGGGTTCCGAACCCAAAGTGCAACGGCTTAACGTGCTTTTCGAGGCACGGAGGAGTCTCGATATGTAAAGATAGTCACCCACCCACGGACCAACCCCAGCAAGGGTAGCTTAACCCGATGGATCGATCCGTGGGACCGTTATTACTTAGCCACGAGTTGGATCGTATGGACCGTTATGGGTAGACGATTGAAATGTTCACTGTTAGTGTACTTTATTCCCATTTTAACAACAAATAAAAAAAAAATAAGGTAAAAACAAAGGCCATACTAAAAACGTGTTTTTTATACTTTTTTTATATACAGTACTAGCTTCTGCCCGCGACTTCGTCCGCGGAAAATTGCGATATACTGTAACTATTTAGGCAGCGCATGCAAATAATTCTGTTTTCGGAGGTATTTCTTTCCGACTTGCTAGACGAAAATTGCGGTAGCTCGGCTAATATGTATGATATAAATATAATTTAGCCTATAGCACTCAGGAATAATGTAGCTTTCTATCAGTGAAAACATTTTTGAAATTGGATCATTAGTTCCGGAGATTACCCCCTACATACAAACTTACAAATTTTACCTCTTTATAATATTAGTATAGATTAAATATGTTGCGGTGACACGGAACCCTTCGAGTCGGTTTTCTTTCTTTTTTCTATTTACAAAGTCGTTATAATAACGGATACGGACTAATAATAATGGTAGAAAAAGGCAAGAATGGACTAGGAAAAGAATAGTGAATAAATGGATTAAAGATGGCCGACCTCTGGCAATGACCCGCAGCATGAGCAGGTCGGGGCGCACGAAGTCCAGCTGGTAGGCCGTGCGCGGCGGCTCCAGCCACGCGGCCAGCGCGCTGCAGCCCGAGCGCTGGTGCATGAGGCCCAGCGCCAGCGTGGCGCCCGGGGACGTGACGTCCAGGTTCACCGTGGCGCCCTCGCGGATCGCGAACGAGCCCTGCTTGTACTTCTCTTTTTGGGAACCTGGCCACAGAGAGCGCAATGAAATTTGTAAGTTTTCAGAACCATTAAGCATGTTCAATAAATAAGACTGGTTTCAGGGTTTTTAGCCCACTGATGTTATCATAAAGAACACAAACTGATAACAAATACTACACCTCAGCCTGTGCGCCTTACCGCCTTACCTGACGCAGGTCCTCACAGACATCCGGATGTTTGAGAGAGATGTTTTATCCCGATGATGTGAGGAACCTCTCGTCCTTTACATAATAAGGCGGGAGGAAACGCCCGGGTGTCACCACTGCGAGGATCGCCCGGAGAACACGGTAGAGCACACGGTGCAAACCTGCCCCGCTTGGGCGGAGCACCGCCGTGTCCTCGTAGAGGCGATTGGCGGCGACCTCTCGCGCCCGGCCCTGGTGCAAGCCATGGTCAAGAGCGAGAGGGAAAGGGAGGTAGTGACCTCCTTCTGCGAAGCAGTCATGCTTGCGAAGGAGTTGGCGGGTTGGGAGAAGGAAAGGTCCTCCGAGCCGCCACGGAAGATCCCGAAAGCTACGTGACGACTCCAGGCCACCATAGACGCGGGCCTGCCGGCGGTGAGTAATGGGTAGCTCACCCTCCGGTCAGGACCAGGCCCGTGCCGGAGACGTAGCGAACATGTTCCATGCGCGCCTCAAAAAGATGTCAGCATATGAAGAGGGGGGGGGGGGGGTTACCGCTATCCCTGAACCTAAAAGGCTAAGGAAGGCACATGGGTAGGTATTAGTCGGTAAAAGTGAAGCGGGAGAAGTCACTGTATGATTACTCACCCAAAAAAAAAAGCCTGTGCGCCCCTCGCGTGTACCCACCAGTAAGCGGCTGCTTGTCGCCCCCCAGCATGTAGGTGCGCAGCCTGTGCGCCCCTCGCGTGTACCCACCAGTAAGCGGCTGCTTGTCGCCCCCCAGCATGTAGGTGCGCAGCCTGTGCGCGTGCGCCCCTCGCGTGTACCCACCAGTAAGCGGCTGCTTGTCGCCCCCCAGCATGTAGGTGCGCAGCCTGTGCGCCCCTCGCGTGTACCCACCAGTAAGCGGCTGCTTGTCGCCCCCCAGCATGTAGGTGCGCAGCCTGTGCGCCCCTCGCGTGTACCCACCAGTAAGCGGCTGCTTGTCGCCCCCCAGCATGTAGGTGCGCAGCCTGTGCGCCAGCTGCGCGTGCGCCGCTCCGCCCGCCCCGCGCGCTGCTCCTGCCATCACCATGCCCAGCGCCAGGCCGGCCGCCAGCGCGTAGCCCTCGCGCTCCACGCAGTTCTCCATCTCGGGGCCGGGGGGCTTGCCTGCAATTTTAAGTAATATCATCAGGCTATAGTAAACGACTGCTGTACATAGGCCTTTCCAGTTGCACGACATTCAGTTCGATTCTCAGCAACCCTCATCCAGCTGCTACCAGCCACCCTGCGAAGATCGTCGCTCCACCTAACCTGAAGGCGTCCAACCTTACGTTTGCCGACTCGCGGTCTCCACTCAAGAACACGTCTACCTCAATGGGCATCGGTTCAATGGCTAATGGCCGGCCTATTGCCACTTCAACTTGCTTATTCTGTGAGAAAGTGTAGGTATGATTGTGAAACATATTAAGAGTCTGTGATTCAGCAAAAACTGTACTTCAAGGATTTTTATTTTGGTTATTCCCTGTCGAATCACATGCACATAATAAACGATGATATTAGAAAATACATACCGATCTCATTCAATAGCACTTGCGCGTAATGCGTGTGCGCAGTGGCCTGGTATATCAGTCCAACGCCTAACAGTGCAGCTACCAGGATGTTCTGCTGGATGTCCAGCTCGATGGATGTGGGAGGAAGCAGAGGTTCGAGGTGGATGCTCATCATTTTTGTGGCTTGGACGTCCATGGTTCCTAGAGAAAGATACTAGGTTTATTGAGCTTATCGCGGATTCGTAACATATCGTGCGAGACCCTTCCGTGCCTCGGAAAGCACGTTATGCCGTTGGTCCCAACTGTTATCCGTAGATCTTTGACAGTGGTTACGGGTAGTCAGAAGCCCAACAGTCTAACAACCAGTCTTACCAAGGGGTATGAATGGTGTTACCCAGTAACTGGATTGTTTTCAGATAGGCAGTTTCTCCGTGTAAACTACTGGTATTCAACTGCATCCGGCTAAACTGGAAGCCAGCGACTGGCCGGCTTCCAGTTTAACCGCTGAATCTGCCTAGCCTTTGCTCAGGCAGATTCAGCTTAGAAAGTCACATAAAATAAACATAAATTCAAACTACAATATTTATTTTTATAATTTTAGTAGTAATACCTATTTACTTTACCTCTATAAGTAGCAGCCAGGCCCAGCAGTAAGCCAACACTGATCATCTCGTTACATTTGACGAGATATTCGTATATGTTCATGAAGGGCATATCTCGAAGGTGACCATTTAGACCTAACGCCATGAGGAAGCCTGCGTGTTCTGTTGACATTTCTGCTGTGCCCTGTTTCAATAGAAATTGTATATTTCATTTGTATTTGTGAGCGTTTGTTGAACGAAATGCTATCAACTATTATTATTTTGTTTAAGTTCCATTTTTTTCAAAGTGTTTATAAAAAAATTCTATTCCTTGATTAGTTGCCAGTTATTTTTGTGAACAGTTTTCAATTATGGGATTTAAACAAGAGATTCGGTATATTTTTTTTTTTTTTAAACCGAACGTTAGGGAACAAAACTTTTAAGGGAGACTTTATAAGACAGCACTCACCCTCGGCTTGTTGTAGATGACCCACTCGGAGTCGATGGTGAAGCCCGACAGCGGCACGAGCGCGAGCCCGGCGGCGGCCCCGTTGTGGAAGCTGGGCCAGGCGCCGGGCGCGGGGGCCGCGTCGCCCGCGCCGGCCCCGCGGCCCCGCCAGCGGCCCCACACGCACACGCGCGGCACCTCCACGGCCTCCGTGGCCGGGCACGGCACGGTGCGCAGGCTGGCCATGCCTCTGCGCATTGCGATCGTTTCACTAATCGTCACATACTATTGGAACCAGTCGGTTCCTGTTTTATTTCGATTATTATGGACTGACTTTCACAATAAATGTATCTGTTATTGTTTTTGTATGTAAGATGCATTTCAAGATAAGAAAATAAAAGTAAAAAAAAACTGCTGTTCCATGCATTATGCTCGCATAACTCGTAAAAATTTAGATTTCAGATTGTTCTCATAGTGAAAGTTGATCATATTGATACTCATTAACCCAATGACCACTTAAAATAATGCCCATGAATTCAATTTCGCCCTGTATAATGTGCACGTATATCAATATTTTTTCATAATCCTTAAGACTGTATACCTATAAAATAATGTCTGTACAGGAAATATTCATACCTCCTTCTGTCTTGGCAGTCGAGCATGGTTGTATAACAAACCTGAATACAAAGATTACGGAAAACGCCCTCATACACAAATAGGTCCACTTTTTAGGAATCTAAAAGATTTAAACAGTCTTATCTTATCCAATAAACTTGATTAGGATCCCAAGAGATTGTTCCGGGCTGCAGTCATACGGGATGCCGAATTTTAGTTGCACAAAGTTTTTGGGTTTCGTTTTGAGAAAGTGGAATAATACATTAATAAGTGTCGCCATAGACAATTTATTAGATTAAAAAGGCTATAAGATTTTTTTTTCCTTAAGATGTACCATGTCTTGTACCTAAAAATCTTAACATAACACGGTTGACCATTCAAAAATCAAACCAGAAACAAAAATAAACTCACCTAGCAATAGGCAGCGCCATAGTCCTGGTACTGACAGCGAACAGATACTTCTCCTGTTCTTCAATAAAGTCGTGGTCGGACACTTCGGGTCTCTGCGTCAGGTTGATGGTCACAGGGATCGAGGATTGAAGAAGGTTTGTTACTTCAGTCATTCTGTAAAAGTTTATGGTATTTTAGAGATATAGGGCCATTCTGTCAGTCTGTATGTAAATGGATGGGACCGTTATTAGTTATCTGTAATTATATAAATATGAATTGATGTTAGGGTAGGTAGGCAGGTAAAGTAGGTAGGTAGGGGGTAGGGTGGGTAGGGGGGTGGGGAGGCAGGGGTGTAGGAGGGTAGGGTAGGTAGGGGGGTAGGATAGGAAGGGGGGTAGGATAGGTGACCATCCATCCATCCATTTGGTGACCTTCCTTAAGGAAGAGTTTTGGCCGAAAGATGTGCTGTATCGACGTTTCCGCGGCCGGCTACGCGACACCTCGCAGCGTAACTCGACGCCGTCACAACGAGTGCAGTAGTTTTTAAGTTTATTTTTACAATTATGTATTAGTTTATAGTTATTATTTTTATACATGTACTCTATTTTATGGGCCTTCGTTGCCTGAAATAAAGGATAAATAAATAAATAGGTATGAGGGTAGGTAAGGGGAAAGGATAGATAGTGGAAGGATGGGTTGGTAGGGAAGGTAGGATAGGTAGGTAGGTGCGCCGTAGATAAGTACTTCTACTGGTGCAAAATAGGCCGGGTAAAGCTAGTTCAAACTAAAAATAAATAACACAGTACTTTTTAAAACTGCCTGCTTGATACAGTTGCAAACTAAAGAGAATATCATTATTCATTAATGACCATTATAAAATCTACGATTTTTCATAACATTTGTTGGAAATAATTGCAGAATCCGCTAAGAAATAAACTGCGTTTATTTCCACAAAACGGCACGGGACTGCATACTTGAAGACGAAACACCGGAGGCGTCGGCTTATTAATGTCTTTAAGGTAAACAGGGCTATGGCTGTACAAAGTTCGCGTCGTACCAATTTAGTTCATTTGTAACAGTCAACATTAATGCGGTTGATAATACATAGTTTATTTATTACCCAACTAAATATAATCACACACACCTGTCATGTTAATCGATGAAATATTACCAAAAATACCACTTACCTATGATCCTTTGGATACAGCAAACTCAGCAGCTGCGTGTTCAGATGCTCCATGCCTGTGATGGTGTCAGAATCTTCAGGGTTGCTCCTCGTTGCTTCCACTGGTCGTTTGGCCAGCGTGTACACTGTGTCTTTCTCCAGAACTTCCAGGGCTATGACTAAAGGAAGATTTAAAAAAATAACTGATATTTTTTTGCTGATTTCCAGTTTGGTCTAGGCTGAGTATGGATGTCTGCTGCATGCCTAATGGTCATGAGTGTGCAGAAAAATTAGGTTCAAAACGGTAAGACAAAAATTTGCAGGACTAGACCCTAAATTGATATGTCCTATTCAGTATGTAACTAGCCCTTTTTTTTTTAAGGCTGGGATATCATCCAATGACTTCTCCCGCTCGGGATGGAGCGGAAGGGAGTGTCAGACTCTTACTGACTGTAACCCATCCATGTTCTTTGCGTAGCCCTTTATGTTCCGGGGTAGCGGCAACCCTTTCGAACAATCCCGCTTAATGTAACTTGCCACTGGATACCATTTAATGTTATTCCTGGCAGTTATTCTGTTAGACAATCTCCATGTGCCGAGCTCTTGCTCTAACCAATGGTTGTGAATTCGTGTCCCATTGTTGTCAATTGTTTTTAATTTCATCATCTGCCTAGCCTATGCCCAACTATGTTGGGGTCGGCTTCCAGTCTAATCGGATGCATCTGAATACCAGTAGAGCACAACCCAGTCTGACCTCCACAACCCAGTAACTGAGCACTACGATACCCTGGTAAGACTTATCGCAATTTATTTGGGGTCGGCGCAACATGTCTTTCTCTTCTATACTTCTCTATTAGTCGTCATCTCGGTAGTCACTCCCTTCCTAGCCATATCATCTTTCACACAATCCATCCATCGTTTCTTTTTGTATATAATCTCTAGCCAAAAAAAATTATTACCACTCCAAAAAAGCACTGTTTAGCAATGAATTTTCTTCGAATCGTAGGATCCTATCATTTAAACGAAAAACAGTAAATAATGACTCACACTCCATATAATCCGAGGCAGTCCTCATGGTATGCGCGACCTCGGCCTGGTGCGCCAGGTCCTCCCTCATGACCAGGTTATAGGCAGCCGGAGGCCAGTCGGCCGGCGGCGAGCTCTTGCAGCGGCTGAAGATCGTGAGCAGCAGCAGGCCCAGCGCGGGCGGCAGGTTGTCGATGTCGCGGAGGGTTATGCCTGGAAAGGGCTTATTCTTGGAATGCTTCTAGATTTAACAGCATCTTTTTATAATTGAATACAAATTCTTAGCTAATGTATAGAGGCCAGCCAGCTACCCATTCTGTCAAATCTCTTTGATTGATTTTCAACTTTATTGCAAAACAATAAGGTTCATGTTCAACTGGGAATATTTGACAGTTTGGGATAGCTTAATGTGCTGGCGTCTATTGTACTGCCAGTTGCCACTTCAACAACTATCTACTTTAGCATCTTTTGTTCTTCGGTGTGTCAGGCCGTATTGCAACGCATTCAACTATGTGCTGAAGAAAATTGAAGCGTTTATAAAGTAGTTAAAGATCATATTTGCATAGAATTTACACAGTTTGGAACCCGGTCGCATTCGTGTGCTCTCTTGTCATTCCAATATAATTGGTACAGCAATAGGAGGTTTTACAGAGACGGCTACTAGCTCAAATAAAATTGAGGAAACTTCACAGAAAGCTAATTAAGGAGTCAACAGCCGCTGGTAGACTTGATTTCTACAATTAAAGTAAAAACATAGTTTTCTTTGTTTTATCATCATTACATATTGGTTATAGGCATGATGTTATGTGTGTTGTTTTTGTTAGGTATTGTTGAGACGACCTTCTGAACGAAGGGTGCGGGAGGTCAGAAGGCACTCCACACACATCAGTCAGCTGTTGCACGCCCTTACGCACGGCTGCGCTTGCGCATTTTACTTAAAGCCATATTTTTCTTATTTGCTTTTAAACCGAACTGTTTGTAATCATCTTCATCCAATATGCTTTTATACAGTCCAGTAATCTATCACTTACTTGCTCCATCACGGCCTATCGTCGAGATCAGCTATTGATACCCATGTGTGTGAAGTTTCGCTAGTTAGTTAATTTTGATTCTGTTCGTACCTTTATCACAGGCCATCATAACTGCCTGGCAGTACGGAGAGCTATAGTTGGTGTTATCACGCCTCGCCCGAGGTGTACTGCTAGCGGTCATAGTGTCCCGACTTGAAATAGTTTGTATGCCGGCGGAACGGCCGCAACCTACTGTTGTTAGAATCTGAAAATGAAATTACACTACATATTATCACGCCAGTATTGTCTAACGGGTTAGGCAGAGGTGTACCTATTGTACACACACATTTCGTCAATGATTTTGTCCCATGTAATTAGAGGGCAACTGTAGAAATATCGAACACAATAGAAACATTTAATTTATTGTGTCTCATTAGTCAGAGTTGAGCTAATATATTGTGTTACTTATTTTTTAACCTATTAACCACCCCAGTCGGATTAATACGACAAATGAATTCGTGCCCGTGCCGCCTGAGTCGTGTTTATACGACGGAGAATCTATGTTCGGTTTTCATTTTTTATGTAATTGCAAGACCCTTTCAATCAGAAATAAAGTTCTTTTTATGAGCTGGGCGCTGGGGGCACGGCAATTGATATAAACCAAGCGGCCAATAGGTTAAGCAATATATCTCACTCATAGTGTTGTTCTCGTACAATTTGTTGATATTCAAGCAGATCAAGAAAAGATCTGAAGAAAGATCGATCGATCGAACTGATCTGCTTGAGATCTGTATTTCTTTACCTGTGTTAACAAATAAAAGTGATTTGATTTGATCAATAAACTGTATGAAATAAAAGAAAAACATGCCAGTACATACCTCAATAATATCCCTGGACATATTATTAACATCAGCCAAATACGGGTAGTAGCCCACATCCAAATCCTTCAGCATCGAGTTCAAATATGAATACACATTCGGAGGATCCCGACTAAAGTACACAGGCTCACACAACTTCTTCAAACTACCCTCATTTATCTGCGACTCATCTTCGTATTCCAAAATCAAATCCGTCGGGAAATCCAGCCAGTAATGATTGACGTAAGCATCAAGTTTCAAATCCTTCGCTATTTGATACAAAAATGTTGATAGCGGCCTTAAATTACTCCATAAAAGAGTGTTTAGTTTAATTTCTTCATAGACCAAATGTAAGGAGTATAACACTTGTAAAACATAAGGAAATAAGATCGAATTTGTATTGAATAATATGGATTTTTCAGCTTCTAAGCTTGTCCGTTTCGCTTTACGATATCCATCAGAATTTGGTATGGGTAGTTTGAGCATGGTTAAAGAATGTCCTATTGCTTTATGCATTTTGGAGTTTAGGAGATAGTCCCAGTCGTCTGGGGTCCCATCGCTAGATGTCCTTTGTTTTTTCGTGGCGACTTCAGCGTGGTCGATAAGGTCATCGCTGTGTTTCGTGTGTAATCGTTCGATGTCGTAGCCAATGAGAGAGAGGAGAAGATTCGAGAACATCGACCATTCTTGTTCAGGAGTTAGGTCTTGACTGCCGGGGGCGTTGCGGACGCCGTACCATTTTATTATTACCTGTTGAAGGGAATTGAAATTCAACTGATAATACTTATTGATTGTAGCCAAATTACTTTTTACACAGTCATCATCTGCCGAGCCTTTTCCCAACTATGTTGGGGTCGGCTTTAAGTAATAACAGCCGCACGGGTCGATCCATCAGGTTAAGCTATGCTTGCCGAGGTTGGTCCGTGGATCGGTGACCACCTTTTGATACCGAGACTTCTCCGTGCCTCGAAAAGCACGTTAAGACGTTGGTCCCAGCTGTCATTTGTGCATCTTTGATAGCTGTTACGGGTCGTCAGAAGCCCGAAAATCTGAGAGCCAGTTTTACTAAGGGGTATCGTAATACCCAGTTACTGGGTTGTGGAGGTCAGGTAGGCAGTTGCTCCATGTAAAATATTGGTATCACGCTGCATCCGGTTAGACTGGAAGCCGACCCCAACATAGTTGGGAAAAGGCTAGGCCGATTGTTTACCGAAATAACATTTCGGGCTGAACATAAATGAACAATAAGCTATGTTGTTAATTTATGTTCTGCTTAAAATTTTATTACGATTCAACCCTCCTTGATTGCCAACTTTAAACCTAACTATTGCTCCATTCAGATACAAAATAAAATAATTAATAACCTGCATAGTAACGTCTTTAGGTAATATAGCCCTCAAGGCAGTATAACACCGAGTGACGAGCGTGGAACAAGTGAGTGGAGGTAACGATATCCGATACATCGAACCTGCTTCGAACTGCAGAGTGAGGCGGGACCCGGAAGCGTCGCATAGTCCGCATAGACCTGGGAATAAATTAAAAAGATGTTTTATAAAAAGACTTTAAAACTTATTGGACTAAAGAACAAACCTTTTTTTTTTTGAGGGTTGGAAATTATCAAATGACTCCTCCCGCTCTGGGTGGAGCCAAAGGGAGTGTCAGACTTTAACTGACTAAAACCCATCCATGTTCCTTCCTTAGCCCTTTATGTTCCGGGGTAGCGGTAACCCTTTCGCTTAAAAGAACAAACCTGAGTCTTGAAAAATAAAGTTGAAGTGGTGGCAACGCTCCAAGTTGCACACGATGGATATTATGTGTATGAAGGATGCGGGTAGCGCATCGCATCGTGTACATCGCGCCCCTAAGTAACATTTTCTTTTGGTTTTACTAAATGCAAGCAAAAAAAATCCATATAACATCTAACCTAAGCTCTCTTTCTGCTCAATCCTAGAAGCCGCGGAAGTGTGAGGCACTGGTGACAGGAGATGTAGCGCCGAATCATCGAAGTTGGAGGTTTCATTACATCTGCTGGGTAACAGACTGCTGCGGCGAGGGAATGGGGACTGGAAGGTGGCTCGCTTGGTGTATGGAGAGTCTATAAGGCGGGCTAGCACGCCGCCTACGTGGACCTGCACAAAGAAATAAAAAAAAAGAATTTAATTTAAGTTTTTTTATTTTTATTTAAATGATTTTTATTTTCTGTAGCCTTTTGATTAATTAACTGGCTTTGCAATAGTTGACAAGCATATCAGACTGTGGAAATCAATGGATTAAAGTTGATCAAATAAAATGAAGATTAGTAGACGGAAATATACTTATAGGGGTGGTGGGTGTATAACACACCTAATTGATTTATTTTTTTAAACGTAAAATACAAATTGCTTATAAGTGTGTTTTTTGTTTCCTTTGTTTATATTATTTCTCTTAGCTATTTCTTTCTTATTAAATTGACAAAAAAATAAACATCTTGAACTGTTTGTACACACCAATTTACGAAAACACGAAACAAACATAATTTCATAAGAAAACACTACCAAAACAAAAGTTACTTACCTTTCCAACAATATAATTCCCAGACTGCAATATAATATTCCCAGCTTCATCGATCAATGCAATCATATTCAAATGTTCCAATACCACAGCATCTTTAGCCGACACCATTGAAACTGACCCAACCATAAGATTAGTTTTAGACGTCTGACCGAGAGAGTGAGAACGTTGCAGCCTCACAATCTGCAACTTACTTACACCACCCACTTTAACAATAAAACAAAGGTAATTGTGGCCAACCAAATCAGTGTGTAGGAATGTCTTCATATCACTCGCAGACTCAATAGGATCTCTCCGAATAGTTTGGGTATCTGTCCAAATGTGATCCAAACAAATATCAGGATATAAAGGTAAAGATGGAGGGTTCTGCGGACCATTGTTAGCCATCATGGACGTGTAGGATGCTTGACCGATGGAAGCATGAGGTGATAAACCTTGTTGGTGGAACACATTGGCCATCGGACTGTTTATTCTTGACCGAGACATCGTAGGAGTGGTCGGCATCTTCTTCGATTGGTATGGGCTGCCTAATCCAGTTGCCCAGCTAGTAACATTCCTCTGACTTTGCATGGGACTTCCAATATAGTCACAGGATTGACTAAAAACTGTAGTTGTTGAGTTCATATTCGGACACATCAACAAACATTCATCTCTGACAGTTTTCCTGATCCTCCAAAGAGAATGAGTGCCCAATTTCCAGTCATAGAGTAAAATTATACTAGGGTTGGAACTCACAAATATTATCTGCATATCACCATCATTGTAGTACTGAAGCCCTTGTGAGGGGGACTTCATCAGTATAGGAGTAACCTCATCCAATGGATGGGTTAAAGAAAAGCAGGTTGGTAGAGACACATCTTGATCGAAACCAGACACAGATTCCTGACGTATCTTAGAACTCATGTTGAAAGGAAAGTTTGATTTTGACTTGGAAAATGTACTGTTTTGCGAATCATTGAACTTCAGAAAGGAGTTTGGTAGCACAGAGTTTTGACTCAATTGTGTTGCATCCTTTTCTAATAACACTCCATACCTCATTGGCCAGACTTTTTTCACTTGGAATGGTATACTTGTAATGTATTCCCGTCCTTCATTCTCGTATACTTTCATGCACTTATTATCAATTAATAAAATAGCTGGCATGATTTTTGTTTGAATATGTTCAGTGGTATCTTCGATCTTTATGTTTTTCTTGACATCACCTATTTGGGTGTTCAATGCGTCTATGAGCATGGTGTTCTTGATGTCAACGTGGAAGTTGCAGAAAGCTGCGTGTTTTATTGGGTTTTCTATGGTGTAGCAGGCGATTGTTTCTCTATGCTCTGGGTCTGAGAGTTTTGTTGCTGGAGTTGAGATAAGTCCTGAAAAGTAAAAGTAAAAATGTATAAACAACATAAAAACTTAGGTACCATTTTTTTTTAATTTATGGGTTAGGTAGATTTTTTCTGTAATCCATACAAGACTGACATATCTATAATATCTGAGTCAGAAAGTTAAGTCATGTATTCACTAGGGACAAATAACGCTTCTGCAGAGATATAGGGCGATATATCACGCCTTCAAATTCAGTTTTCGGTGGTTCTAGAGGCAAGTGTCTAGGGAGATGTGTTAGTAGAGTACGGTCGCCAGCGTATATACACTGTGTTTTCATACGATGGCCGAGTAAAAATAAAATAATTATGTGAAATATAAAAGATTTTTGATATTGATATGGTCACTAAGATATTGTTAGGCTAATTACGTAATAACTTAAGACAGAAGGCCTTTAAGTAGGGACTTAATAAAGTAACCGACTTGGAATAACATGGATCTCACTGGAACTTTTTACGGTAGAAGAACTGAGTTGTGAGATTTTTTTTACAAGTTTTGTTTTTGATGGCATATTCTTTTTTGACAAGTATTTACAATATCAACACACATTAGCACATTCTTATTACCTTTAGACCAAACAGCAGTACACCCCTTAACATATAACTCCTCCTCATAAGAGCTATCAGTTTTCGGATTTATCGTAGCCTTTGACCTCTTACTTGGTCCAGAACTCAAGTTAAACTTCTTGGACATGTTGCTAGAACTGTTTGCGCTGCCACCGTGAGATGGGCCGGCAGAGTTCACGCCCTCGGTATCCATTTTTTTCATCCCGCTGATGAGTTCCGACTTGATGGAAATGTTGAAGTCATTCTTGAGACGGCTTGGGGCCCGAAAAGATTCGGAGTTGTATTCGTATTTTGAGTCTTTCGGCTGCTGCGGTTCGTCTTCAAAGCCTGCGCCTGAAAATTGTTTAGTTAAATTTAAAAATTAGAGACCTCAAGCTACCTCTATTTTGATGTCAGCATATGAAGGGGCCCCTCAGGGCCAAGCCTGCCGGGTAAGCGGGATTGTCCGAAAGGGTTACCGCTACCCCGGAACATAAAGGGCTACGGAAGGAACATGGATGGGTTTTAGTCAGTAAGAGTCTGACACTCCCTTCCGCTCCACCCAGAGCGGGAGCAGTCATTGGATGATTTCCCAGCCTTAAAAAAAAAAAAAAAGCTACCTCTATTTGTAAAATTTCTTTGATAGATTTTCAACTTTATTACTAAAGTGTAAAGTTCATATTCAATTGGGAAGTATACAGTTTGGGATAGCTTGATGTGCTGGCGCCTGTACATTGTTCCACATTTGAATGTGCAACAAACAAATCACACCTTTGGTATGACAAGGACCTACTGAACTTTTTGTGATTTTGCGGGACTGCTATATTGCAATTTGTTTACATTCTTTACAGAAGTAAGATTTTTTTTTAGTCAAAAAACATTGAGGTGCCTGTAACCTAAATTACCAAAAATTCTGCCAGGATATCAGGTTTGTTTGAAAGAGTTACCGTGACCTCAGGCACAGGCAACTGAAGGAACATGGTTGAGTTTTAGTCAGGAAAAGTCTGACATGCACAGAGCGAGAAAAGAAGGCATCAAAAATTGGCCTATAAAAGTCATTATTAGGCGTGCCCTGTGAAAAATATTGATGATAAGTAAAATAACTTACTACCTATTCATAGTTAAGTAATAAAAACCCTTTTATGTTCAAATTAGTCAGTCAGAAGAGATGAGAAGAGTAATAACAAGGGCAGGAAATGTGGATGCTGCTTTTTTAGTGTATGTAGTCTCACAACTTCTTCTTCTTTTCATGTGGTTAGTGACTAACCTGGTGTCAGTTTTTAAGGTGCCCATGGGCCTCTGACTTTGCTTCACATGCTGTTGGGAAATATCTCTCAGACAAGCTGATTTCCTTACAACTACCAAATAAAGTCGTGAGTAGAAGCTAGTTTTGAAGTAAAGTTCAAAACGGAACTGCTGTGCATATACTTAGTTAACTTAGGTAGTCATTTTTTACATTTTTTAAAATTGCAAATTGAACTATAAAAGTACATAAAACATTACTCCACAAACCATCACAACTCTTATAATAAACCTCCCGAATACACCACCACTCTTGCTCCTCAGCCTCCCGTGCTTCAAGCAAGCTCTCATCCTTGATAGCAAAGTTGGTGAGTTTGTACAGCAAGGAGTTCTCTGATGCTGAGGTGTTGTGCTTGCTGTAGATCTGACCTGGATGCCTGGTCAGAACTGTTCTGCCGTGTGGCACGAACTCCTAGAGTTAGAGAAATATTTGATAGATATACTCTCACTACTTAATAATTGTCATATTGGTCTCGAAATAATGTAACCGTAGGAGACCGTAATACCACCTTATTAAATTAAACAATATGAAATCTACATCAACACTTTTTAGTATTTTAAACTTGCATCATGTGGTCAACCAGTGTCTTTCATGTTCTTAGTTGCTCATACCTGCCCATTATAATTGTAGCATTGTTAAAAACGTTGAATATAATGCCTCTGCAGATGATGAGGAATAATCCTGAAGTTACCGTTGCGTGTTGAAAGAAAAATAAAAACAATAACATACCAGAGGCTCAGAGGCAGTGATCATTGTTTCTTCATCCAGATTTGCAACAATATTTGTAACTACACACACACGTGAGCATAAAATGATGTTTGGGCTATATTATATAACCAGTTGTTGAATTTATTCGTAAATTTTTAGATAATTCTAAATTTCTAACAAACGAATCCTCGATTTCTCATTTTTATAATTTTTGACAGTTGACTGTTGGAGTTGAATGGGTTTGACAGCCGGTAGATGAGCGAGTCGCATTTCGTTTCACGGGCTAGCTACTCGTTTTAATAATTTATTACCAAAAAATATAAACAAAGATAACATCTTAATTATTGAGTTATTTTAAATATAATATTTAATATAGACAGAGTTTTGTGATTGTCAAGATATATGCTAATCAATGAAACACGTTTACTTACACGTGATATGATTTATTCATATCGTAACCTATCCTGTTGATGGTTGACATAGCGTTTATTATAACCCATCCATGTTCCTTCTGTAGCCCTTTATGTTCCAGGGTAGCGGTAACCCTTTCGGACAATCCCGCTTACCCGGCAGGCTTGGCCCTGAGGGGCCCCTTCATATGCTGACATCTCTTTGAGGCACGCGTGGAACATATACGCACCGTCCGGCACGGGTCGCTGATCGGACGGTGAGTCACCCATTACTCACCGTCCGCAGGCCCGCGCCTACGGTGGCCGGGAGTCGTCACGGGGCTCCCGACGCCCGGGGCGTCTCTCGCGGCGGCTGGGACGGGTGGACCTTTCTCTCTCCCATAAGCAGGGCTGGCGTATATTCCAGTCTAGTCCTTGGGGTATAGCATAGAGGGAGGGTCATCCATTTTTAGCGATATTTGAGCCTTCCAAATTGTTACTGCTGTACTTTGTAGGTACAGGCCAGCACTTCAAGTTACCCCAAGCTGTCAAATTTTTTTGATAGATTTTCAACTTTATTGTAAAAATTAAGGTTCATTTTAAATTGGGAAAATTAGACAGTTTGGGACAGCTTGATGTGCTGGCGTCTGTACTTACCTAACTACCTACTTGTTGTTCAGTTTTCTCGGTCGGACGGTAGGTACCTAATTTGTGGTTTCGCTAGAATAATTCTAAGTGTAACAAAATGCCATAGGTATAGGTATACAAGCACACCGATAATGGAAGAAATCCCATTCTTCCCTCGTTGGTTGAAAGCCAAGAGCTGACAAACCCTGTGGCTTTGGGGCTTTATTACTTGGCGTATGGGCGTGGTAGAATCAACGTTCTTAGTATTCTTGATAAGGATAAATCGTTAAGATAGTCTCGAGCCACGACTTTTAGCAAGTTATTAGATTCTAAGAATGAATACCTATTTGAATGGTGGCCGTACAAACTGACCATGATACAACAAAATAGCCATTGTGGTTATAGGTAGGTACCTACATGCTAAACGGGTATCGCTGAAAGCCAGCGCTGAGCCAGTGTCGCAGCATTATGCTGATCGATGGCCGTTTTGCGTGGATATGACGCGTATTTTCCCCAAACTTGATAATTCCTATGTTTCTTTATGTGTCACAAAGTGTTTTTTCTTTTCCTTTAAAATACCACTTTGTGGGCGTGGCTCATCTTAAGTTATGACAAGTAACCTTTTGAAGGCCTCAGCATAAACGCACCCACATGCCATCCACGCCAAGCTACAAATTGTGTTCTTCTTGTTATCATAAATTTCCCAATACCCATGGTGTCTTATAATTCTTCTTCTTCGTGTGGTTAGTGACTAACCTGGTTTCAGAGTTTTAATGCTGCCCATGGGCCTCTGGTCTTATAATTTGTTTCATGTCATTAAATACGGACGAGAGCTTAAATGTTTAAGATATCTGTATAAACACTCACAAAAGTAATGATTTCATTGTTTATTTCGTGTTAGTGTACCTGCATTGTCACATATGTGTCGTTGGCGTACAGGGCATGCGCTCGCTTGTCACGTATATGTGACAATGGCGTCAAAAGGTTTAAGACTATGATTGGCATTAAGCATAAAAGATGCACGATTAAACCTCTGCCTCTAATTAGCCCGATTATTATTCTTACTTAACTACCATTGCGTGATTTAAATTGGGAATTAATTACACAGGCAGTCAATTGTTATTTATCGTCTGCATTTATCTATCGTTCATATAAGAACAATAAAACAAAAACATTGTTAATATGAATAAACTTTATTACTACAATAAAAGGATATAGATTGAACCTCGGTTTGTAACAAAACATTCAACAATATACTTTGGAACCGAACAGGTAAACACTTTGGGTAGGTACCGACATATTATGCCCTAACTTATTACAACAGACCAGTGTTTCTCAAACTACATATAATTTCCCGTGCCGATACAAAAAACATCAACAATCAGTTTGCGCTAAAACAATGTACTGTTTGTTCAGGATATTTTATATAAATACATAGCACAAAGTGATTGCGATTATCTTAAAATTAAAGATAATAATTCTTTACAATACCTACTTTGACTTGCGAGTTCCGCGCGAACGCGGACTGCGTTTCTTAAAATAATTTAATACAGATCTTCCAGCACCATGATTATTTAAATCGGGTCCTACAGGTTTTACTTTAGAGATTTCTATTTTAATCTCATCGTTTCCATAAATCTACAGTGTTTGGTAGAAGGACTAGTACAATTTTGTTAGGTATAGGGTAATCGTAACCCAGTTTTTACCATAAAACATGTGTTAAGTGTCGCGATAGGTAATTGAAATGATTTTATTTAATTACCCGAAATGTCTCCGCAAATAAAGAGTTATTTGTGGTTCGCAGCTTACGTCCCTAATCCCTCAAAAATGTTGTCGGTCCTTCTACCAAGCAGCCTGTATTAATGAAGGTTTAATTATACAATTTTGAAACTGTGTGATTACTTCTAAATTCCCTTTTCCGTTACTGGCCCCCACTCAATTTATTAGCCTTAATACTAGATTTTTTTCAATTTAAAATAAGGCTCTATCTTGACAAGGCAAAATATATATTTTCATAAGTAGTCTGTAATTTATGTAGATATTTATTAATTTATTTTCATTGATATAGTAAAGCCCTGTAAAGCTCATCATTAAAAATCTCGTATAGGAACCGTCAAAAGCTCTCCTTTCTAATAAAACGTAACAATCAATTAAACTTTACATAAAAATCAACAATTACACACATCAAAAGTGTCTAGGGATCAACATATATTTTTGCAATAACTTTTCTCTTGATTGATATTAATTTAAATTTTCTTTAAGGATTCATCAAATAAAGTGTTTTCGTTTGTCACAGTAACGATAAACCAAGTCACCTTTGCATTAATAAAGAAATTTGCCATTTTCCTAATAAAGGGATTTTTGACATTTGAACCACTAACATTAAAGTTCGAAAAAAAGACTGAAATAACAGTTTTCTTTAAAATTTTATTGGGTAACTTAAACAATTAATAATCCGTGTTTCTACCGCGAACACTAACAACACAAGAACATCGGTTTGGCATACTCAAAATGAGTTCATCCAAATCACGCTGTGGAATGGCCGCCCATGTTCGTTGCAACAACAAAAAAAGGTCTTCTTGCAACTGGATACCCTCCATATTCGGCAGAGCTCTTCTCTGTAGCATATCCCATGCATGCTCAATCGGGTTCAAGTCAGTCGGGTTCGCTCAAGTCTGGCGACTGAGCAGGCCAGGGCAGGACATTGATGTTAGCTGCGGCGAGAGTCTGTCTTACAACTCTTGCGGTGTGCGGTCGTGCATTATCATGCATTAACTGAAATAAGGGACCGATTTGCACTTGTAGAGGAACGATGACGTCAGATACAATCGTCTCAGCATAAATTTGAGCGTTGAGGTTGCCTCTGATCCAAATCAACTCAGTTCTTCCGCCGATCCAAATACCCGCCCATACCATGATGGTTCCACCACTATAAGGATGGACTTCCTGGCAGGATTTTAATCACTGTTGGCGTCCAGGGGTTCTCCAGTGTCGTATACGTCTTGTATCCGGTCTCATACCAAAACGAGACTCATCAGAAAAGCACACGAAACGCCATTGTTCTTCTGCCCAATTTCTGTGGTCAAGAGCCCATTGATATCGAATCCTACGATTGTGCATTGCTATAGGTGGTACCCGTAGCGGTCTTCGGGAATGAAGGTTCACTTCATGCAAGTGGTTTCTGACTGTTTGGTCGCTAATTAAGTTCCCTGAAGAGTGATGAAGCCTCACGGCTAACATCATGGCGGTTATTGTTGGAGCTCTTCGAGTTAAGATTTGAATGTATCGGTCTTGTCTCCGTGTGGTGCAGCGATACCGTCCTTCATGGCGCTCAGCCACGGTACCAGTGCTTCGGTAACGTGTCCAAAGTCGACTGATAACACCTTTTTTTGTTGTTGCAACGAACATGGGCGGCCATTCCACAGCGTGATTTGGATGAACTCATTTTGAGTATGCCAAACCGATGTTCTTGTGTTGTTAGTGTTCGCGGTAGAAACACGGATTATTAATTGTTTAAGTTACCCAATAAAATTTTAAAGAAAACTGTTATTTCAGTCTTTTTTTCGAACTTTAATGTTAGTGGTTCAAATGTCAAAAATCCCTTTATTAGGAAAATGGCAAATTTCTTTATTAATGCAAAGGTGACTTGGTTTATCGTTACTGTGACAAACGAAAACACTTTATTTGATGAATCCTTAAAGAAAATTTAAATTAATATCAATCAAGAGAAAAGTTATTGCAAAAATATATGTTGATCCCTAGACACTTTTGATGTGTGTATTTAGTTTAAAATCTATGTGGAAATAAAAAAAAATGTTTGAAAACAAAAAAAAATGCAACAAATGAAATAATAAAGAGTAACATGATAATTTCGACATTTGGAATGCCACAAGATTGACGAGTTGTTTAGATATTTATTATACATAATATTTTATATATCACCTATATATTACATATACAATATCTACAGCCTAGCTTTTCTATTCTAAATACATTTGGTCTTTGGATGAGCATGTCACATTATGGCTTGTGTCATCGTTTGTAACTTTAAAAAATATAAGTGCACTTTTCGAATTTCGTACTTGATCATTTTTTTTTCATTATTTAAAACCCTAATCTAGACTAGACCTGCAAACGAAATCTTCACGCCGGCAACCTTAACATAGGAGATAGAATAAAATCACAGAAACCCCTTAAAATCCATTAAAAAAAAATAAACAAGAACAAAAATTTGAGAAACACTGTTCTTAAAAACATGTAATCTACTACATTTATTTTAAACTTAAAAATGGTTTCAAAATGATCTTATACATTTTAGTTTTTTTTTTTTGCTTTTTCTCACATGAAATTCGTGAATTTTTCGATAAACTTCAGGTACCTAATAGGGACAAGGTATAATCTAATCAGTGAGTGTACGTTTAATCGAAATGATATTTTTTTTCCGATTTTTTTGATGAGTAAAACATTTTTCATGACTTTCGATAAATAATAATTATGAAACAATGATGATATATTTTTTAAGTTAAAACTAACAACACTTAGTCAAATATTTTATCACAAAGAAAAGTTTGACGAGTTTGACTCGCGTGATACGGCCGGGATTCTGAGGCCTCATCTGGCAACTATAAAAATTACTACCATCACCTCTTTCGCCAATTGCTCCATCATCTTTATAAATAACATCACGTTTCCTTACTACAAAAGATTTTCCAATACCCCATAGAGTTGTTACTTTATTAAACTTCAGGTAGGTAAGTATAAAATCTTCCAAAAAGATAAATATATATCTTTTAAATCGTTTCTCTTTTAGATTGGGGCTTTTGTTGAGCTATTGACTATATACCATTTACTAAATATATGTTCTGTAATAAATATGTACAAAGGATTGCACGGGCACTATCTTATGACTACAATATCTCTCACAGAGGCCCCAATCTTAGGCTGGAAACAGTTTACCATAAAGTTTGTCATGGTGGCCTGACACATGATCCAAAAAGGTGGACTGTCAGTCACAAAAAGTCGTGGCGTGATCATTCAGATATACCACAAAATAGTTGACTATCAAATGGCTTGTTATCGAGCTTGGTTCGAACTGTAGCTAACAGATCTGGCCTATTTTCATTTATTTTGGTTTATATGAGGCCAAGTAGCCGTTTCTCATTCAATTATTTGCTGGTAGACGCGAATGTGACGCGGCCAAATATGGAGTTACAATTCTCGACTTATTGAGTCATTGTATTTGATCGTATGTTATGGACCGTCAGCCACAAGTGTCAGGTCACAGTTTATTTTAACATTTCATTTAAAGCTACTGATATAATTTGTATTATTTCCAGCCCTATTCAAACATTACATAATATTTCCTTCCTCCAGTTGCCATAATGTTACTTGTGATAAATTCGCTTTATACAAAACCGTGTGACTCCCGCCACTAGTGTATATTATAAATATATTAATATATAAATGATAAATCATTGCACGAATGCAATTAAACGAGAAATAAGTCACCTTAAAAATGCAATGCAGTCTATGCATGTGGTGTCTTACATTTTTTTTTAAATCTCTAAATTATTAAGGCGATTCAAATAACCTAGCTTTACACATAATGAGGTTTACATACAATTATCTTAAAATGACTTATTTGTTTGGCGTTTTATTACCGTTATGATGTGATGAAATGGCGTCGACAAATCCCACGACACCGTATGATATCATAATTGTAATTTATTTGTATCTCTTCTTACTTTATGTATAATTCATTATGCTTTGTTGTTATTCGTGAGGACATAAATCTATCACTCTTACATTTGCTAGTCCTAACAAAGCAGTATTTAGCAGCCTAAACGACGTAACTAAAATAAGGTATACATATAGTTCTTTTTTTTTCTATTTTCAATATAAATAGTTCTATAGCTACGTTATAAAAACTACGTTAAAAGTGTACAATAATATTAATTTTTATGCGTACCATGTAAAATTAGATCTATATATAAATATTATCTGATTACAAAGTAAATAATATTTGGAATATTTGTTAAGGCTAGGGGTGTTGGTATCTTATACCATGGAAGCGTGGGAGTCGCTTGCTTTGGCGGTCATGTTCTGTATGATGGAGGAGTCGTCCAGCTTCGAGGTGTTGGAGGCGACCTCGGCCAGCGTGGCCAGCGCCATGAGGTCCACGCTGTGCTGCGACTGCTTGCAGATCTCCATGTTGTGGACCGCGGTGCGCGGCGCTTCCGTGGCTATCATTATCTCCGGACTAATGTTATGCGTGTTCATGTCGACGCGCGACACCATGCTGTTGATCTCCAGGCGCGTGATGCTGATCTTCCTCGGCTTCCTCTTCTGGCTGCCGATGACCGTGTCGCGCCAGTGCTCCACCATCTCCCGCCTGTCGTCCAACATGGACCTAGGAACTGAATTGACTATGTGTGAAGACTCCAGCGATTTCGGTTTCAAATTGATGGTTTTCTTCTTGCGTTTGTTTTCGCGTTTCTTTTGTTGGAATTTTTCTAAACTAAGTGAAGGCAGCGCTTTTATTTTAGCGTCTAAGTCGAAGTCGGCAGCCTTGAATGTTTTGTTACCATTATTGTCGGGTTCAGGCGTGTCGGTTGTTTCGATTTTATGGTCGCTGTCGACCGGCTTGTCGTTGGCTGAGTTGTTATACTTGGGCTCGTCCTCCGTCGAGTCGTCCCGCAGACTGCCAGGTTCCCAGCTACAGGCCGCGCTGTAGTTCTCGTCTGGCTTGTCCGAGTCTCTCTTCTGTCGCTTGTTGACTATGAGCCCCCCTACGGCCATGAACTCCTGGTACCTCTTCCCCTTGCACGATCTACCAGACCTCATGTTCTTCTCGTCGTCGGAATAGTTCCTCTGATAGCCGTACTCATCGTCTTTAGCAGAATATCTCTTATCAACTATTTGGTCTATCACATCTTGGTTAGTGAACTGGTCGTTGGGTACACCGTAGTATACCCCCTTCTTCTCTTCATCAAAATCTTCTTTGAACAGCCGGGAGGTCTCGGTGAGTTCGTTCTGCAGCTCACGTATGCTTTCTTCATTTTGAGGACCTTTCGCCTTGGCCCTCTCTATTAAGTTATGAGATCTGTATTCGTTTGATGTTGAGATCGCGTTGAACTTAAAGCATGGGGGTGAGTAATAAGGGTTTGTGGTTTGAGTTTCAGTCTTAGTGGCTAGGAGGCTGCTGAGGCCTCCCATTTGGGCTTCGTCGGCGAGCTTGCCGGGGGTGAACATGGAGAGCGGTTTAGAATCGGCTTCGTATAGTTCGTCCTTAGACTTCTTGTTGAAGTCTACTTTAGTTGAGTTGTTATTTGTTTTTTCTAGTTCGTCGTGGTGTTCATTGTTGGGGGACTCTACGGGCTTGTCGTTGGTCTCTCTGGGCCTGGAGGAAAGCGTACGAAGTGGTGGTGCGGGCAGCTTGTACCACTTGAAGTCGGGGTTAGCACTGAAGAAGGCGTCTTTGTACTGGAGAGACAGAAAACCAAGTATAAGTAAACTAGTAAAAGAGTAAAAATTTTCCTTCCTATGTGTTTTATAGTATTTATAGCCCACCTGTTTAGCAAGACCTGTGTAGCAAGCCTTTTCTTCCTTGTCCAAGTTTGCCCACCACTCGCCGAGGATTTTAGTAATGGACCTGTAAAGTAACATTTACTTTAATAGTTAATAATTTAGAGTATAAAATCGTGTAAACTCTTGTATCTTATCAGTTTTATCGAATGCTATATATTATAAGCAGTTGGAGTGTTTGTGTGGAAATGTGTTGTTTCCTTTTACCGTAAGTTTCACTAGTCTTTGATCTTCAAAAGGTGGATGATCTATCGAACAGGCAAAGGATATGCAATACCAATGATCGCAATCCTAGAAACGAAAACGAATATAATAGACATAAGCCTTATTTAATGGTTTTTGAAATAGCTTTGCGTATTTGACATATTATAAACCGCAAAGGAAGCCTTTTTTTTTCGAGGATGGGAAATCTTCCAATGACTTTTCCCGCTCTGGGTGCAGGGTGGAGCGGAAGGGAGTATAAGACTTTTACTGACTAAAACCCATCCATGTTCCTTCCTCCAGGGTAGCGGTAACCCTTTCGGACAATCCCGCTTAGAGGAAGCCTAACCAAATTTTGTTTTTCATTGTTGTGGAGAAAATACTTTATGTAGACATACCTGTTCTCAAGATTGGGATATTTGTCTCGCACGACGCTCCTGTGTCGTTTGCAGAAGATGAGGAATGCGTTCATAGGCCGCCGCGCGTGGTGCGCCGGCTCACCGTCTTGCTCCTGATCGTGCATGTTAAACTATCTGGAACAAACAAATTATACAATTAATATCTTTCATCTTCTACTTTGGCTTTTGTATCAGCCTCCTTGCTCACATGTTCATGAATAAAGAATACACATCTGAGGGCACGCAGACTGACCACAGAGATGATTTCATTACCAGAGTCTATAATGTATATGTTTATAACAGTGCAGCGAAAAGAAGAGCAGAGATCTTCATAGGGTGGTCAACACTGATCTACCGTGATAAATGAATAGCCTAGATTATATTATCAACTATAGCTAAGAGTGATTCCATTGTAAGTGAGACTTAAGGATTTTTTACTCAAAGTTATTGGCAGCTGCTACCGATACTAGTCAAGAGAATGCTGAGTAGAAAGAATTGGTGCCTGACAGTAGCATTGTGCACCGGTGACAGCTGCGACTTACAAGTCGTAAGTGGTAAATTCGAACCCAGACTGGCGCTTTACTTACTTAGTGTAAATTATTTCACCACCACTGTTCTCTCACTCAAAACGGTGAAGGAAAACATCGTAGGGAAACCAAAAATTTGAAGACATGTGACATCTACCAACTTGGAAGGAGGCCTGTGTCCCAGCAGTGGGAACATTATAGGCTGATTGTGAATAGGATTGTAGACGAAGCAAGAGTATGAACGTAGCACTCAGATGCTGTTCTGTAGTTTCTGCATACGCCGGTGGAAATACTTTATTTTATGTGTAGTTTAATGCTGGGCTAGAGCATTACTTGAGAGTTTTTGCACGTCATGCACCTGTGTTTTCGATCTACTAAAGTTTCGTCATGCCTAAATTTTCTTTTGCTGACGCATAAGTTGTACCTACTGTAGGTGCATACGCTGTAATGTTCTTAGACTGTCTACGAATAGATGACCGTCACTTGTCATGGGAGTGCGAAGACTACACAGGTTGAATGTGTTACATTACCCACCTTCTTAATATAGTCAACCGAACATTGACAAGTAATGGCGATCAATCTGTTTGTAAAGCGAGCAAGATATCTATGGGCTATTATAGCAAGGCCAGTCTCATCGAATAAAACTAATGAAACCAGTTAATAACGAGTACCTAACGACAGTGATTCCATATTTACGCTAATAGCAATATTAAGTTGATGTTAATTTTGCGTTAGTGGTATGGTATTAGTGGTAGAGCAATGACTACAGTCTTCTAATGATAGAAATAACAGATAATTACAAAATACTGATGACCTAAAGAAGGCCGGGAACCGTCACCCAAATCCGGTATGCCACTGTGCTGTAGTGAAACTCAGGGACATTTTTGTTCAGCAGTTAGCTGTGCTTAAAGGATGAATAAAGGTCGTATGATTTTTTATCTACCAAATTATTTTTGTGTAAACAGAGATTGGATAGACATCAAGAAAAGAAGAATGCCTTTGCTCTGGTTCGTAAATTCTTTTTCTTTTGAGGATTGGAAATCATCAAATGACTCCACCATCCCGCTCTGGGTGGAGCGGAATGGTGTGTCGGACTCTTACTGACCAAAACCCATCTATGTTCCTTCCTTAGCCCTTTGTCAGAGGCCCATGGGCAGCATTAAAACCCCTACACCAGGTATATTCACTAACCACACGAAGAAGAAGCTCTTTGTCTTCCGGGGTAGCGGTAACTCTATCGGACAATCCCGCTTACCCGGCAGGTGGTTCGAAGGTCTAAATTCAAGTTCACAAGAACCAAGAATCGTGGATATTATTCGAGAATTTATGCTCGTCCAGCGAAACTATCATCTGCAAACCTCTGACCTTTGAGTCGATGTAGGTTATTTCAGCGGAAAAATAAGTCCGTAAGGGCCACTGTTACTTATAGCCTGTATTGTCCTACTGCTTAGAAAAGGCTCTCACCACGACTTCCTGCTCTTACGATCCAAGGCTAATCTGGAGCACTTCTCGATTGTTTAATTCAGCTCGTCATCTTAATCCCCGCCCGCGTTTTGTAACACGCTTTTATTAGCTCGGGTTGTATCTATGTATGTATGTAACGGAATCTTTGAGCTTAATTTTCACCGGTTTCTAAAAGTCTGATCAACTTGAAACTTTGCACACGTCTCAAGGACCGATGACAATGCAATAATTTGATAATAGTTTCCCATTATCCTTATTTTTACACGCTTTATATTAGCTTCACTTGTATGTATGTTTGGAAGCGATTTTGACCCACTTTAAACGGCCAGATTTCGTTCAAACTTTGTAGATTTATCGAGGACCGATGACAATACATTAATTTGAACTAAAAAGTAGGAAATAAAAAATAGTTTAAAAAAACTAAAAACACGCTTTTTATAGAAAACCGAACTAAAAATAGAAAATAAATTTTACTTTCTAAAAAGCGTGGGGTGCATGGTGGTGGTGAATATTATCTTAAAAAGCACCCCACGCTTTTAAAAATGTAAAATTTATTTTCTATTTTTAGTTCGGTTTACTACTAGAGATGTTACGGAGCTCTGACTCCGATTCCAAAAGGTCGGTATGTCTGATTGATTTTGCACCTTCGATTCTGATTTTGGTTTCGATAATCGCGCGTGCGTTCTGAAGATTATTCTTTCACTTGTTTTGTTTCGCATTTGGGATTATGTAATTTTCTCTTTTGTCTCTGCCTGCGAGTCCGGTTCCGACAAGACAAATTTTGAACTCCGATTTCGATAAAACTACCTCCGTAACATCCCTAATATAGACTATGTGACTGATTGGCAGACAAATCACATTGTTTAGAATGTTGGTGTCCAAAACATAGTCATATTATTTGTTTTGTTGTACAAAGGCCAGCACATCATGTTGCCCCAATCTGTCAAATTTCTTTGATAGTTTTTCAACTTTATTACACAAGTATAAGCTTCATTTTCAATTGGGAAAATTTGACAGTTTGTATCACAAATAAAATTTTAGCTTGATGTGCTGACGTCTGTACATACACGGAAGATATTCAGTGTTGCATCTCTAAATATCTAAAACTGTGTTATCAATATCATCATAATTATGTCTCAATCCGTGATAGGAAACTTTAAAAGTGTAAAACCAGTTCAGTGTGTCTTGACTTGTGTTTGGGTTTTACATCGGTAAATTTGTTGTTGCGGAAAACCGGTACTTATCGATAAAAAATAAATAAACAACATTGTATAATTACAACACATTATAGATGGATATGATAAAGTAGTCCAAGAATAGGTATCTCTTTAAGGAAAATACAGAATTGATGTGTTAATCAGAATTGCAACCATAGATTGCAACAAATTGCTACATTCACTCTCACTTAAAAAAATATGCTTGACAGCTGTCAGTTGATTATAAAAGAGTATCGGGTTTCACGAATTTAAACCTTATTATTTCCTAATCGTGTTCAACTAACAGATGTCAAGAACGCATTTTCTCAGTCGCCGGAATAAAAGGTCTAGACTACCTACGCTTTTATTAAGGCTTCCGCCGAGAGGTGCGACGTGACTCTACTGCAAATACTGCAATGTCTATGAAAACTTCATTGAAATTGTTTTACCATAAACACGTCTCACCGTCGTTTCGCAACTATGTATGGGCTCCTTAACAATTTGTCACAATAATTTAGATTAATTTAGGTTTTTTTTCGAGAAACTGGCCCTGAATCTTTCCATGGCCATTGAGAAGGTACTCATGCTTTAATGTCATCACCACAGTCGGCAAGAGCAAGCTCCAGAAACAATGTGCTGAATCAACTGTTATCAGCGATATCAGGTTTCTTTGCCAAGTGCAGTTTTCTAACGTGATAACGATAACGGGGGTCGATGATCGCTGTAGGCTACTTTGTTGTGTTGTTGTGAATTTGTTTTTTTTTATTTTTATCTAACTTTTTTAACGCCATTGTCACATATAAGTGGCAAGCTAGCGCAAGCCCTGTACGCCAACGACACAAATATGTGACAATGCGGTACGCTATAACATGCGAAATAAACGATTAAATCATTACTTTTGTGTGTGTTTTAAATATCTCAAAACATTTTACCTCTCGTACGTATTTAATGACATAAAGCAAATTAAAAAATACACCATGGATATTGGGAAATTCATGATAACAAGAAGAAATGAATTTGTAGCTTGGCGTGGAGGGCACACGCATGCGTTTTTGCTTGGCGTTCAAAAGGTTCAAGGCAAAGTGGAGTTCACTCATAGAGGTAGGTATACATTATGATATTGCTTGGAGGAAAATGCATGAAAACTCTTATAGGTTCGCCAAAAACACACAGCATCACGCCTGCAATACCCGAAGGATTAGGCAGGGGTGTACTACCTAATCCTTCGGGTGTACTAGAGTAATTTCGCCAGTTATGTTTTAGTCCCATGTAATAGGGGGCGGGCCTATCGCTATCATCCGGACACAAATCCATTCAGTACTTCCAAATGGAAAAACCCAATAACACCTTGTCCGACCCGGGAATAGAACCCAGGACCGCATGTTCAGCAATACCGCTTCCGACGACTAGACCAACGAGACAAGTCAGTTCGCCAGAAATTAGGATTTTTAAGGTATTTTATTTATTTAGCTAAAGTATAACTGCGTTTTAGGTCTCAAAAACTTAACATGGGATTACTAATTCATTGGATTGTCATCCAAATGGATGTCATCGTTTGGTGATTTTGATAATATGGATATACCTAAGTACCTACTATAAGTTCTTATCATGTCTACTGTTTAGTCTGATGATAAAACATTGTCATGTTTCGTACAATTCACAATGTCATTTGCTGTTGCAAAATATGATTACAAGCTGCATCGTGTACACTCGCCAGCACATCAAGTTACCACAAACTGTCAAACTCTCAATCGAAATTGAACTTACTAAGCAACATTTTGAGGTTTAAAATAATTTGGAGAAATTTGACAGTTAGGTATAACTTGATGCGCTGGCGACCGTACATACATAACATCACGCCTGTAATCCCCGAAGGATTAGGCAGAATAGTACCTAAAGTTTAACTTCGCCAGTTATGTTCAAGTCCTATGTAATAGGGGGCAAGCCTATTGCCATCAACCGGGCACAGATCATCTGGGCACTGAGGAATACCAGATGGAAAACCCAATGGCACTTTCCCCGACCCGGGAATCGAATCCAGAACCTCACGTTCAGCAGTAACGCTTGAAACCACTACACCAACGAGACACTCACTAAACTTGGTGAAACTACAGAAGAGCCACCAGAAAATTCAAACAGCAATTAGGTGTATTTTTTTGCATAGATTTTTATCTCGTTTGAAAGACAATCTCTCAAAGCCACAATGGAGGCTGAGAAGACCCCACTCGATGTCGCTGGCTGACACGATCATAAAGCCGCTAGAAGTGTCTTTTAGCAATTTTTTTTTAATGTAGTTTGGTAGTCTCATTTAGGGTATAAAGCTTTGTTTTTTAGGAAGAATTCACTAACATAGCCCGTGAAATTAAAACTTTCGTTTCGTTTTGTGTAACTTGCTCAATAATTTTTACGTTTACTTTATTTCGAATCCACACGTGGATTGCAAAAAAAAAGTATTGAGAATTGACCTGCAAGTAGGTTTAAGGTGGTGAACTTATAATTAGATAATTGGGTAAGTATTTGAAAGGGTAGACAATAACGTTACTTTTTTATGAACCGTCAAAACGCGGGATTAATACGCGATTTTTATGAAATACTAGCTTCCGCCCGCGGCTTCGCCCGCAAAATATGTCGACAAATTATACACATAAACCTTCCTCTTGAATCACTCTATCTATTAAAAAAAACCGCATCAAAATCCGTTGCGTATGTTTAAGATTTAAGCATACATAGGGATATAGGGACAGCGAAAGCGACTTTGTTTTATACTACGTAGTGATAACTCGGCAAACTACTCTATTATAATAATGATGTAGGTATTTTCTGAGATAAGCTAATAGCTTTAATATAAAATGTAAACTAGTGACAGGTTCAAATAATATGATTCGCGGCCATAAAATATGTGAAACTATTTACAAAATTATAATCTTCGTGTAGTGACCTGGTGTCGGAGTTTTTATGCTGCCCATGGGCCTCTGACATAGCTTCACATGCTGTTTAGAAAATATCTGTCAGGCATGCCGATAGAATTATAATGAATAGAATAATCAATAAAAATCTTAGTTATGGCGAGTCCTCGAGCAAAATGCAGCGGTAGCCGTTTTTTGTGCAGTTTTTCGGAGCTAACTTCTCTTTATCCAAAAGAAATACCAACCTCAATACCAACTAAGAAAAAAAACATTTAAGTAATTTCTACATAATGACTCCAAAATGGTAGTTTTTTTAAGTAGTTTAATGTTTAATTAATGCCCTAACAACGGAACCACAGTTATAATTAGAAATAATGATTTATAACAGGCATCTCCTCGTAAAGTAACCATTATTTTAACTTGCTGCTATACTAATGGATAGGCAATTTAATAATGAACATCAAGTATTTTCTTTCAAAAAAAGAAATATAACGATTTTGCTCCAAAATCTGAGCATACTCGCAACGTATCTCTTGCGCTGGGTATAGAGACAGAGATATAGATTTGGGGTGCGTTGAAGAGGGAACGAATGCTCAAAATTATTTGGTCAGGATACCGCCATAAAATTAGCGCCAAATTAATGTCATGGTTTCTATGAGTCCTTCATTGGGGTGATAATTTGACCCTTGGCGTTTTCGCCTTAACAGACCCTGCTGTAGGTTTATCTAAACCGTATTGGTCAAAGCTATCAGCGGCGATGAATGAAGTCCTGAGAGGCCAAAGAGTCCCATTTCAACTACATAGATAATCATTTACCCCTTCGTCAGAAAGTCTTGAACACCAACAACAAATCTGGCCGCGAAGAAAAAATAACCAAAATAACATATTTTTTATCAACAAATAAATAACATTAACACATAACTTATCTACTGAGATAAACAAAGCAGGGGGCATCAGCATACGTGTCTACACAGATTTGTCAGCACGTGTATAGAAACGTGTCGGCTGAAATAATGGCTTTATGTCAGACTAGCTTCTGCCCGCCACTTCGTCCGCGGAAAATTTCTTGTTTTCACATTAGAAGTAAGTCGAAAAAATACTTTTTTTTAAACATAAAACGAAATATGAAAGTTAAAATACAAAAGATAGGAATATGGTCTCGCGGACTTTTTTGTAGAAATAATTAAGGCGAACCGGGTTGCCATACATTGCTTTCAATTTTAAACAACTGTTTAGGCAGCGCATGCAAATAATTCTGTTTTCGGAGGTATTTATTTCCGACTTGCTAGACGAAAATTGCGATAGCTCGGCTAATATGTATGATATAAATATAATTTATAGCCTATAGCACTCAGGAATAATGTAGCTTTCTATCGGTGAAAAAAATTTTGAAATTGGATAATTCGTTCCGGAGATTACCCCCTACATACAAACTTACAAATTTTACCTCTTTATAATATTAGTATAGATTAGTTTTAGTGATTGGTGGGGGCTGGCGGCAGAAAACTTATACCGTAACATCACGCTCGTCGCCCCTAAAGGCTCAGGGCAGAATTCACCAAAAACGAACCACGCATAAACCACGTTTAAGAACTGTCATTATTGTCTATGGAATATTGACACTGACAGCACTTCAACGCGTTGTAGGCGAGTTGACCGCGTTCTGTTTCACTGGTGAAATTGGCTCTTACTTAGGCAGAGATTTACCAATAGTTTAGCCAACTTCAGTATTAGTTTACCGCATTTAAATGTGAAACTAATTCTTATGGTGATTAGATAATTACGAGTATTTACGAGGCCAGTTACTCCAACCTACCTAGGACCTATCTTAGCCCCATAAGTTTAAGTCTCATGTAATAAGTAAGTAAGTTACCTATTAACAGTTGTGTTGGTGAGTATCGAAGGTACTAAAATTAGGTTAATACATCAATGATTCAACACGAGCAGTTTGAAAAACGATAACGAGGTAGTAGTAGTAGTATGTAGGGTTGCCAGAACGAGTAAACGTCTTAAGAAAATTCAAGAAAATGCATTGGATAGTCGTTTGATAAATTAAAAAATGGGAGCAAATAAAACAAGAGAGGATAAGATTCCTTCTGGCCTGTGGCATGTTTTAGGCGTTATCAACTTATCATAAAAAAAATAGATCATAAGGTTCATTCTAAAATACTTGAATCGCGGACTTGGTGAAGTTGTGACATTCTAACCTTCAAATTCATAGATAAGGTCCGATTGAATCTTCAGCAATTTTAAATCTGAGGAAATAAAACCGATGTTTGACCGCTTTTGTACAGACGCCAGCACATCAAGCTATCCCTAACTGTCAAATTTTCTCAATTAAAAATGAACCTTATGTCTTTGCAATAAAGTTGAAATACTATCAAAGAAATTTGACAGATTGTGGTAACTTGATGTGCTGGCCTCTGTACAGACGCCAGCACATCAAGCTATCCCTAACTGTCAAATTTTCTCAATTAAAAATGAACCTTATGTCTTTGCAATAAAGTTGAAATACTATCAAAGAAATTTGACAGATTGTGGTAACTTGATGTGCTGGCCTCTGTACTTTTAGAAAAAAAAAATGTCAAACTGACATTTTTATTCTTTTTTCCTTTCTGACGATTAATATCCCTAATCGATTTGAACAATCCTCCTTCCCCTTTTTTTTTGAGGGTGGGATATCATCAAAATTTTCCTTCCCTGTCTGGTGGAGCGGGAGGGCGTGTGATGTTCCTGGGTAGCGGCAACCCTTTCGGACAATCCCGCTGATCCGACCGGAAAACTACTTGGACTATACATGACTAGGTAATTATCTCTTGCATAGTTACATAAAAAAAGCATTCTAACAACAAAACAATGCTAGCTTATCTCTTTTTGGTTTTGAACCTGACAAGTGACAACCCTACAAACGAAGAATGTGTGTTAATTATGCGTTCACGATATTCTTTTTCCGTGCTGAAGCGAATTAGTCAGGATATTGTTTAAACCTAATATAAGACAATTAAATGTTTTTATTATATTTTGTTGAACTGACGTCAGGCATTTAACTAACCTACCTAAGTTTGTAAAACTACTTCCGTAGTAGATAATTTATAAATCAGAAAATAGGTGAAGTTAACTAACAATCATAAATTAATTTTACGACAACTTTAAACTGTCTCGTAAATACCATTAAAACGGCAGTTAACTTTGGTGTCATAAAAAAAGTCGGCAAAAATACTTTATTTTCTAATAAAATATTCTCAACATGTTCCAAATCCGAAGGTCATGTCCCTATATCACATCAAAATCCCGACCGTCCAACCTTGACCCAATGAGCCGAAGTATGCCGAGGTTGGCCGAAGGGGCAACGGCCCGTGAAAGTGAAAACTCGTGCGCACCGACCGCAGGTCGCATGCGCAAAGCGAAGCTTTCAACTTTTTAAAGTGAGTGGAATCGCAGGAATTTAGGTTACGTCATTTTGTAGTAGTCTTGTGAGAAAATAGTTAGTTTAGTAAGAAGTTTGGATGATGTTAAACTGACATTCAGAAAAGTTACGATTCCAAGCTTGTTTCTCCATCTGTGATATGCCTAAGCTCTGAAAAATTTGCATCGAACAAGTACCTATCTCTCATGTTCAGTTTCAGTATAACATTTAATCAACGTAAACGCGAAAACCAATTAATCCTTACTTCGTATTACTTCTAATCACCCAATTTATCACACGAAGAACATTTACAACTGAAAAGTGCCAAAACGTGATTTCCTAGCCAGCAAACCAGAAATTACACCAACAAATGCACTGGTTGCACTAATTATTCAAGTAAATATGAACAGGATACGTCGCGTTTAACAAAGTTATTGGAAACATCTTGCATATGCATTAAGCAGGTTCGATGTTTCAATCAAAATGTTTCTAAAGGCAAGGTTACCCCCCCTCTCCCCTTAAACTGCAGCACTCCTTTAGACTGCAGTTACAAGTTCACCGTAACGACTAACGGTTGGCTGATGTTTGGCTGCGCAGTCAACCAGTAAACTTGGTTCAAGCTAACCGTATCGCGAATTAATGAGAAGCCACTACAAGCATCATAATATACGTAGTATTATAACATTGATAACATCTTTGGAAGATGTAAAGGGGGGAGGCGGTATCAGTATTTGACATGCACAACACGATTTTTTATTTGCATCTAAGTATTAACTGTGCAATTTAATCGAATTAGATTTTAATTAAATTAAATTAAAATTAATTTGTTTCAGATAACTTGATCCATACAGTCCGAACTAAATTAAAATAAAATAAATTAACATTGAAATTAGAATCTGAAATTAAAAATAAATTAACAATACAATCAGAATAAAAATAATCGCGATTTTTTTTTATTATAATATAGTAAAAAAGAGGCTAAACTACATTTTCTTAAATGCCAGCATGAATAAAAATGTGTGTGTTTTGACACACACATTTTTATTGCAAGGCAAAAAACATTATCAAACTATTGTTATTTAATGAGAAGTGAGACTATGTTATAACATTTTACATATGCGTCAACATTATAATTGCGTCTCACGGTGACGTTACTTGCAAAGGAAAAATGTCCAACATCTGTCAAACGCAGTACATCCCATTTTAGTTCCCAACTTTGCCGCACGCACAGTTTTGTGTCTCGTATGTCATAATCCAAGGTTAGACTTGTCAAAATGCTTGCCAAGGTCAAGGTTGTCGGCCATCTTGGCAAAGTTTGCATAGAGAAGGCCATGTTGTTAGTGCTAAACTCTGACAAGTGTGGTAATCGCTGGCTTATTGTTTCTATTAGAGAAACACATGGCTAATATATTTTTTGACATACTTACATTTAGTGTTAGTTTCCGACACGATGGCACGACATTACATGAAATTTGTCGTTAACAATCATGATATACATTAAATAATAAATAATACAGGTGCTGTCGCTTTAAAGAAAATAAGAATAATAAAGCTACTCATTTCCTAATTAGATAAGGCAATTATGAATTAGAGAATGTATCTTAAACTAAAATGATAGACTTAAAATGATCAACTTTTCCCTAATTCGCAAGACTCAACATTTCATTTTGTCATCATTATTTTTAATTAGTTAGTATTATTATTTATTACTCACACACAAATAACATTAATGAAAACGACAATTACCAAGTAAATTAAAACCACCCGAACAAAACCGTCTAACAGTTGTCACGCGGAAAAGTTGTAAAATATCTCGGGCTTGCGCGTGCGCTTATCAATCAACAAAATAGTAAAACAATAAGTAAGTGTGAGGGGTCAACAATCAGCGAGTTATGCGGCCCGGCCTACACTTCCTGTTTGATAACGCTAAACACCAAACTTTATGGTAGAAAGTCTATTTGGTTTTAATAATTTTTGCGCATAGTGCAAAATGTTCGTAGATTTAACACTTTTCAGATTAGGGTTAGAAACACCTAAGCGGGATTGTCCGAAAGGGTTACCGCTACCCCGGAACATAAAGGGCTAAGGAAGGAATATGGATGGGTTTTAGTCTGTAAGAGTCTGACACTCCCTTCCGCTCCACCCAGACCGGGAGAAGGCATTTGATGATACACTTGGAAAACCCTGATCTTTAAGAATTAAAGTCTTATAAAATCACTAGTTAAATCTGCTTAGTTAAAGTAAATTAGCTCAATGTAATGGACACTGTACAGGTCTATAAGGAGTGACTGACTAATATCTTTTAGTAACTCTCGACACACCATTTGTCAGGTGTTGAAAGAAGCATTATGGCAGTAGATAAGACTGAAAAAGAAGAAGATGGTGAAATATATGACTGACTTCTTGCCTATAAAAAAATCTTGCTCATGAAACTGATAACCACATTGTTAAAGAGTGCTCTGTGAATAGACAGGCAAACGAATTTTTTTTATTCCCTCCCCCTGCTTCGCACAGATAAAGACGCAGCGCATCAGGCTACCATAATCCGTCAAATTTCTTTGATAGATTTTCAACTTTATTACAAACGTATAAGGTTCTTGTTCAATTAGGAATGACAGTTTGGTGATTGACAAATAGCTTGATGTGCAGGCCTTTGTACAAGGCACTGATGTGGCGATATATCAAAACATGTATTTCAAATATATACCGTGTGTTAGGTTAAACGAGGGACATTCTTTCAGAGGTTACTATACTCATGAAAATGAACAACTTTGTCGATAGGACCAACTCTGAAATATGGAAAAACCAAATATCTGCTGTGCGACCATTTTGACGAATTGGGCGAACATAAATGTACTGAACAGCTGATTTTCTTTTCGTGATTTGAGGTATAGTTCCGTAGTCAAAGTTGTTATAAATCATCCGGAGAAAATATGTAAATCATGATGAAAATCGACAAACAACAAAAACCATTTAGAGGAACAACGCGGTCTTGCAGACACGACGAAAGATTTAATTTTATAATATGACTTAGAGAATAGTAAGATTAGATTATTATCTAAATCATTTCCATTCTACCACCATAACCCTCGTTCCTCGTGCATGACACACGTTGTTTGCTAATCATTCCCACAAACAAACAACAATTCTAGTAAAATCTATTTGTTCAGAACACGTGTACTTTGTGTATTGATTTCAACGCACCAATAGCAGCTAAGCGATATTACTATTACTATGAGCCACGGGAACAGCCAAAGCAAAAACCCAGCTATGAATAATTGAGTTAAGAATTTGTACGGACTCTGCACCACGGCAATTTAAACTTAACTGCCTCACTTCTTGGGTACAATTTCTTATAAAAGTGAAGTTACATTTACGTAGTCTTACAGTCAATCAATTTAGATCTCTATGCCGTGGTAATTGGGTGAAGATTCGCGCTATAGTAAGGTATTATGATAAAAGCGATACATATTATTTTATTCATAAAGCTGCAAATAGAATGTCAGTTTCTGTAATGAACCGTTTGACAGTAGATAATAGCACTTTCCATTGGAAATGACAGCCTTAGAAGATGTCCCGAGCACCTGCGTTTGAGACTTTACTAGGGAACGTTTTGACTGTCTCTTGGGTTGGATTCTTCTGCTATAAGAGAAACATAAAACTTCATGGGTGATACTGTTTCCAATTTCTAAATGATGCAGTTGCTATGCTGGTTAACTGACCTTAACCTACCCCAAAACCTGATTCTAACCGCCCAGAGTACCTAACGAATTATCTGTTATTCAGAGACTATTTAATAAATCTCAATTTTAATACTAAGATGAAGCTAAGTTGATAATCGATCAGGAATGTACAAAAAAAAAGGAAAACAAACACTCATACTTTTGTTTAACGGGAACCATATTATAAACGACAAAGGGCAAGCTACAAGCATGTCAGAAAAGAAAGCGTATATTGAAAAGCAAGATGATAAACGCGTACATCAATATTGATTGGACACACATTCAGCCCGGCTACAATTCTAGGAAAAGGCTGCGCTCAACAAGCTCTATAGTTTGAACCTTAAATTTCCATGAACTGAGTATTATGTAGGTCAATAGGATATATATAGATTATAGGTTCTATCGTGATTGAGGTAATTGGGACTATTGATTTTCTTGCAGTTCAGGTTACGGTGCCTTGTAATAAATAATTAGAGAGGTAGAACGTAGAACATAACATGGTTAATACAAGAATAGAATGAAAAAACTATTCTTCTTTGTTTTTTTTTAAGAACTGTATTTTTAAGTTAGTCAGTTTTTATTTTGAGGGTGGGAACTGTTACTGACTAAAACCAATTCATGTTCCTTCCTTAGCCCTTTATGTTCCAGGGTAGCGGTAACCCTTTTGGACAATCCCGGTTATGTTACTAAGTTCTTAGAAGCGGAGTAACTTGATTATCTCTGTTACACAGGCGGTATGGGCTACCATTCATCATTCTAATGCTGCAGCCCATGGCCTCTTTCCGCAGGCACGATTGCGCCAGGCCAGGCCGACAGGCCGTCGCATCCGATTATGTCTGCGGTGGCCTGTCGCCCTATGGCATGGGCACTTGTCGCGGGCGAGATCCTTCCGCTTTCTTTTAGCTTTGATTGTCAAATGTTAACCAATGAATAAATCCACAGCGATGCCCACGCAGCTGTGCGCATATCACTTGACATGTTGGAATACCGGCCAACAGTCTGCACCAGGCCGACTCACGCTATGGGAATGCACGGCACGGGTCGCGGCAGTCCCCGACAGGCGTGGAAGCGCCTGGCGTGGCCTGTCTGTTAACGGGTCGTGATACTGCACCTTTCTCGATACCGTACAAAGAAGAATAAGATAGGTAAGATGTCGTACTTGAAAACGAAGGTAATCATCTTGCAATCATCTATGTCATCGTTTGCAGTATTCTGTTCAGTCTCTCATAAGCTACATGTCTTTTTAGAAGTGTATATTCAGTAGGAGTGACAGACCCCATACCCATCCCATCCCAGGGCGGAGGACATCATTGAGGATTTCCACCCCAATATAAAAAATAAAAGGACGTACTAGATCCGCTATCATGATTTACTGCAACATTCTAGGTATTACAAAATTAGCTAACGATCAACAGCTATTAAATAGTAAGACAACAGCTGAAACAACACAAACAAAATATGGCGATAAGACAATTGTATTCTTATCTTGATGGTTAATTAGTTTCTCTCCAACAACCCGGACCAATGACCAGTAACCTAACATAGAAAAGCTTCACTAGAGAGAATCGATATGGATATTTCAACGGACTAAAAACTTCCGAGTTCGAACCCAATATAGAAATTTTGATGTCGTTTTGTTTTTTACTGAAACCGTGCCGTGCATACTAACAAGGGAATATAGGCAGAAGCTCTCCGTTAAGCCAATAACGCTCCTGATGCATTAAAACCACACATGTAACGGCCTGATGGAGTCTGACAGAAAATTTCACGAGTTCAATTGAATTTTGCCATGAAGGGTGAGAGCGTAAATGAATTCTGCGAATAGTTTGCAAAACAAAAATAACCTCAGCGAGCGATGTTTACATTTTTATACATACGTACCTATTGGATGTGAAAATGGTGCAACCTTTAATATGGAGCTGCTGAAAGGTTAAAGGTTTTACTTTTTATTGTAAATGAATATTTATACAGCCCAGTATTGCTGGACAAGTTTTGTACGACCTGCAAGTATTTGTTACGGGTCTCGGTGTTTATCTATCTATAATATGTAAGTATTTACAAAAAAAAAATGTATATAAGTAGTTTATCAGCCATCTCGTTACCATAACACAAGCATTAGGTTGCTTAGCTTGGGACTGTATGGCATTGTGTGAAATGTCCAAGGATATTGTTATATTATTATTATTGCATACTTGGCTGTTTCTTCTTACCTTGGGCTTCTATTACTTGGAGGTTGGTATACCTACTATGTTTTTTTCCTTGCTTCCCATGTATCTTTATCAATCACTCTTTGTTTTTGGTATTTCGCGACGTGGTTACTGACCCATAAACCTTTAAGTCATCATTTCTTTTTTAATCACATCATACCTTTGCACCACTAAGAATCTCTAATCCACTACAACAACTTACGAAGGTAGGTCAACACATTTGTTTTCACACACGTAAAGAAGAATCTTATCATGCGCGTGCGACTTGTTTACAAACACTCACTTGGCACATTCGCCATCTTATTTTAGTACCGGTAAAACGAAGGGACGACCATTACTCAGATAATTAAAGTCAATTATGTCATTAATTACCGTCATAATTAGAAACTCATTGTTATTGCTGGAGTTAATCGATATTTTCGTTGACGGGTAAGCAGAATTCAAATTCACATTAGTATTAGTATGGATTGTTATTTGTGCTTCTTTGACAGTCGTTACGGGTCGTCAGAAGCCCGAAAGTCTGACAGCCAGTCTTACCAAGGGGTATCGTATTGCTCAGTTACTGGGTTGTGGAGTCCAGATAGGCAGTCGCTCCATGTAAAATACTGGTATTCAGCTGCATCCGGTGAAGCCGACCCCAACATAGTTAGGACGGGACTAGGCAGATGATGATTAGTATGTAATAGCGTAACTGTCACGGTACTATGCCTTGGGGAGTAAGGTAGATGCGTTCCGTTAACAATGCGCATACGCATAAGCAAGCTGTTATTGGCCTACTGCATTTCTGCAGGGGAAATTATACCTCTGATATGTAGCAGTTACAGGTTTCTTTACTATTATTGTCTTTCACAGAGGTGTCATAAAATAAAAGTTAGTTAGTAGGTGACGGTAAAAATATTGAAAAAGTAGCTTTAGTAATTACTGATTAAAACTACTGTAGCCAGAGACGGAATAATAGTTTAGGAAAGGTATTGTGGTTTATTTAACCCTTTGTAATTTACTCCGTGATTTAACCTTTTAAACGGCAGGGCATAAGTGCAAATTTATTTCTTCTTGTTATCATAAATTTCCCAATATCCATGGTGTCTTTTAATTTGTTTCATGTCATTAAATACGGACGATAGCTTCAACTTTTGAAATATCTATATAAGCACTCACAAAAGTAATGATTTAATTGTTTATTTCGAGTTATAGTGTTGTTGCCATTGACACATATTTGTGTCGTTGGCGTACAGAGCATGCACTTGCTTGTGAAGTAGATATAACAATGGCGTTCAAAAGGTTTAAGTTTTAAACACACATTCATGCTTGGAAAGGTTTGATAAAAAAATCTAAAACGTTGAACGAGGTATTTGCAGATAACTATAGTATTCAGTATTAACGGTCGTTGCTCGGTTATCATGTGTCATTGCCCGCAGTTAATTATTTTAATTAATTAATTATAGAATATTAAAACATTTTTAAACGCGATTCCTAAACTGAATTGTTTCAATACAAACAATGTAATTTATTTTGTAATGAACTCGGGAAGCACTAGAATTATTCGTGTAAGGCTAAGGCTACACTTACGCTTAATCCGATAATTATCGCGTTAATTTCAAAGTGATAGAACGGATGACCTTATTAATTGCTGACAATGTCATTTCATCGACAAATTTATGTAATTCTTTAATATGGTTAATAGTATATATTTAAAAGTGATTTAGTGTAAACGCATGATCCAAGGTTAATTGAAATAAATAAAAAAATATAATCATTTATAATAAATAGACTACTCAGCTAGATATTGGCTATGACAAAAAAAACATGTCGACTGTACGTAGAATAATTGAATCGCGGTCGGCACGTGCATCGTTCGTTATACCTATCTAAATACAAGTTTACAAGCATAGATAGTGGAACTATGCCCTTTATTTGAGGGTGGGAAATCATTAAATGACTCCTTTCGCTCTGGGTGGAGCGGAAGGGAGTGTCAGACTCTTACTGACTAAAACCCATCCATGTTCCTTCTTTAGCCCTTTGTGTTCCGGGATAGCGGTAACCCTTTCGGACAATACCGCTCAAGTGGAACCATGACCTTAAAATTAGTTTATAATCTGTGTACCTATTTATTAAATTTCATACTTAACGAGTAGGTAGGTAATTAGTGAGTTTTTTCAGATTTTTTTTACAAGATGTCTATCGACCAAGATGATGGATGAGTTTGTGTGATCAATTGCCAAGTTACCTACGTCGTTGTATCTACGAAGTTTTGGAGAAATGAACGCCAATAATTGTCTTGCAAAAAGATCTGTGATGGAGCCTCTTCTTCTTTTCGTATGGTTAGTGACTAACCCGGTGTCAGAGTTTATGCTGCCCATGGGCCTCTGACTTAGCTTCACATGCTGTTGAGAAATATCTCAGAGACATGTTGGTTTCCTCACGTAGTTTTCCTTCACCGATTTTTAAGCAAGTGATAATTTATACAATACGCACATGAATTCGTAAATTCAGAGGTGCGTGCCTTGGGTTCGAACTCGAGACCTATGGCTTAGTAGTCCGACGGTCAGACCACTAGGCTATCACTGCTGTTAAATGGATGTGATGGAGCTTAGAAATGCGGTTTTATTCAGCGTCGTGGCAATGCCGATGGGACAGACTCCAGCACATCAAGTTACCACTAACCGTCAAATGATCTCAATCGATTTTGAATTTAACAGTCAACGTTTTAAGGTTTAAATACATTTGAAGAGAAATGAGAAATTTGACAGTTTGGTATAAGTTGTTGCGCTAGCGACCGAACAACAGTGTTTTGAAGGTTGGCACAAAGCTTATGCTTATTCCATAGAATCGCCATCGGTGACAGCGCAAAGTTCGCTATGGGTGCATTTTTTGGGACGCAGACTTTTTGGGTTTTAGGACCTGGATTTTTTGGGATAGGATGTGGGCCATAGTTTACGCCACACTCCATATGCTGCCGTGCCCTCGAGTGGAGCTGTCGGTATCAATATACTACAAACAATAATGGCACAGAGCTCTTAATCTTGGATTATGCGCTGATCGCGTTCAGTTTTATCGGTGAAACCTGCCCTGAGTTGTAGGTCGCGGGTTCGAATCCAGACAGATGCTTTACTTTGTGTAAATAATTTCTTCACCACAGCTCTCAAAACAGTTAAGGAAACCATCATGAGGAAACCGGTATGTCGTAGAACCAAGAATTCGAAGCCATGTGACATGTACGAACCTGCACTGGGGCCGCGTGGTGGATTAGTCACACCATCTCGAAGTGAGAAGGCATGGGTCCCAGCCAGCAGTGGGAGCCATGGGTCCCAGCAGTGGGAACATTAAAGGCTGATTATGGGGATGATATGATTATTAGGACTGTGTGATCAATTGGAAAATTACCTACGTCCTTGAATCTTCGATGTTGAGAAGTGCACGCCATCTTGTAATTGTCAATGTCACTAATTACTTTTTGACACTAAATTCCAATTAATTGAAAGTAAATTAATTATTATTGATAAGCTGTTCTTCAGGAATGTCACACACTGAAGTACACAGACATACGAACACGAGAGCTAAACTTTAGTTACATATTGTTTTAGTTTTTAATGACAAAAGCTTTAATTAACTTGAATTATTTATTGTCTTAATAACGATTTAAATTTACGATTGTCATACACTACACAAGTACACTAATAGACACAATATAACTTTGCTAATTGATTTTATCACACTAAACTTCTATTTATTGATTGATTATTAATTATTGTAACGATAAGGATAGTATATTAAAACTGACACACACTACACCTACAGAGACACTAAGAGTTCAAAATTGCTAAATTGTTTTTGAAAACACGTTTAAATTACAATGAAGTATTGAAAGTTTGTACAATTTAACAACACTACTTTAAGATTGTCACACACTATCACACTACACTACACTACAGACAGACAAACACGCAAGACTTTGAAGGGAATATTCCAGAATATTGTATCTCTATGATCCCGAAGGTGTCACACGGCGCAACGGGAGAGACGACCAGTCAAGCAGGGGACTGCAATAAACTGACATATTGATAAAGCGGCGCAGCCTCTGTTTTACCTGGAGAGAAAATTCGAACTACCGTCTATGAAACTAGGTCACATTTTCATTAAAGCACAACATCGATTCGAATTCTATGAAATTATATTGGATTACGCTTCCTAGAATTTGCAGGGCGAGAGCTTTTGTAAAATACACTGGGAGCCTTCAGGCTGACGTATTGCGATGCGTTAACTTGCGCTAGCCAATCAGGGAGCTTGGGCGAGGACGAGCTAACCAATCCTACGGCTTCAGTTGGACTGTTATTGAATTTGGCGTGTCCGCGTGTCCATGATTTTGTCTGACAGCGAACGGGATTAACTGATGGTTGTTTCATGTCTGGATTATATTCTAGTTAAATTGCATTTCCATGCTGTTGGCTTCAATGGAATAATAGGGGTCCAGTTAATGCTCTTGCATTAAGATCTGATATGGAGCTTAAAGGGTTTATTTATAAACGTCACTTGCTATTGGTGGGTAGTTTAAAAGGCGTTTAAAGTTAAACGTAATTCATTTCGTAACTTTAAGAAAAAATGTGCAAGTTGTAAACTAAAAAACTGAAAGTAAAGAAACTTAAAAAAACTTATATTTAAATACTCTAAAAATAATCTTTTACCATCAACTTATATCATTAGTACACAATTTATATGAAACTAGCACTTTGCCCGCGGCTTCGCCCCCGTGGTCTTTCCCGTGGGACCCGTTATTTTTCCCGGGATAAAAAGTAGCCTATGTTACTCCTAGAAAACTAAGCTTTCCAACGGTGAAAGAATTTTTAAAATCGGTCCAGTAGTTTTTGAGCCTATTCATTACAACCAAACAAACAAACAAACAAACAAACAAAGTTTTCCTCTTTATAATATTAGTATAGATAAAAGCTTGCATTTACGTTGTCAGGTCATAGGACCTTTCATCCCGAATAAAAGCCCTGTTCCCGGGCAAAACAACAATAACTTTCTTATAATGAAAGATGGCACCACGTGAACCTTCCGTTTTGAGCCCATGGTGGCAACGGCAAAACAACAAGCAGAGTACAACGCGAACTGATTGTCAAATTCTAAATTAACGCGAGCGAAATCGCGGTAAGGTAAAAGTAACTCTGGTGAGTAAAATGAGAAAAAAACTTGAGAGGTGTCAAGGGGCACCCGGATGGAACGAAGTTCCTTTCGATTAATTAGTGAAGGAATTGTAATAAAATTTTATTTCTTTTAAGTTATAATAACCATAAAAAATCTGATCTAAAATTAACCAATCAAAAAATATTGATTAAATGGACATCATATTTTACTCCAAAAGTGTCGTTACAACTTTTGGTCTTAATTTCGTCTAGCCCCCATTCGCAACGCGCGATAAGGAACTTCGTTCCAAAATCTGCATACGATTTACCAATGAAGAAGTTACCGAATGTCACGGTGTATTGAATAGGGAAATACTACAATTCGTCGGAAAAACTGTTACCTGAAAAGCCGCTTACGCTGTTTGGCAAATCCGCCAGACTCCGGTAGACTATTTGAAACGGTCAAAAATAAAACAAGAAATCACATAGAAAAAAGACCGCTCGTCTTAGAAACTTCCACCACCGTACAGAAATTAAATATTAGGTATGCGAAGATCTAATCGTAAAGCTGCATTTAGTGCTAATAAGTATTCTAATTGATTCTAAAACTCTGTGACGTCACATTGTTATATTTCATACAAAACACGTACAAATTCCACGTTTTGACAACTCAAAAAAAGTAACGTTATTGACTACCCTTTCAAATGCCCAATTAACAGACATGGCTACCGCGAGACAAGTCTATTTTAGTTACTTTCATAGCACGGGACGGGCTATAGATATTGATTATACCTTTCTTCTGCAAAAGAGGGCTGTCGGAGACATCTACAACCCCCGCAGTCGATTACCTCTACTAAGGGAACTCATTAAATAAATTAACATCACACTGTACCTTGAAAATATACAGTGTGTCAGTTTAAACGAGGAACATACTTTCAGGTGCTATACTCATAAAAATGAACAACTTTGACTGTGGAACTATACCTGAAATCATGAAAAAAAACTTGAGAGGTGTCAAGGGACACCCGGATGGAACGAAGTTCCTTTCGATTGATTAGAAGAGAGGTTATAGTGCGTACTTGCTAAAAATACAAAAGCATATTATTATCTGTATATAATCTCTACTTACCTAACTCCATCAGCAATATCCGGAACTTGTGCAGAAACACTGTCAGGATTCATTATTATTATTATTTTTTATTATTTACAAAAAACCTGTATACACTCAACAAAAATAATCGTCGCGACACCACACTGTTCAATGCGAAATAGAAATGAAAAGATCTGGCTTGCTTTCTATAAGAGAGAGAGAGACAGACAGAGACGTACGTCACCAAAACCTACGTCACCAAAAACTACGTCACCGAAACCTACGTCACCAAAACCTACGTCACCGAAACCTACGTCACCGAAACCTACGTCACCGAAACCTACGTCAACAAAACCTACGTCACCGAAACCTACGTCACCGAAACCTACGTCACCGAAACCTACGTCACCGAAACCTTCGTCACCAAAACCTACGTCACCAAAACCTACGTCACCAAAACTCTGAACACAAAATATCTGGCTTGCTTTCTATAAGAGAGAGAGAGACAGACAGAGAAACATGCGACGCCGCACAGCTTACAATAGCAAAAAGTGTCGTGACAACTTTTCGTAAGAATTTTTTCCGTCTAGCCCCCTTTCACAACGCGCGATAAGGAACTTCGTTAAAAAAAAAAACACCTTTTCAGTACAGACGCCAGCACATCAAGCTATCCCTAACTGTCAAATTTTTTCAATTACAAATAAACCTTATGTCTTTACAATAAAGTTGAAATACTATCAAAGAAATTTGACAGATTGTGGTAACTTGATGTGCTGGCCTTTGTACATTTATGTTCGCATAATTCGTCAAAATGCATGGAACAGCTGATATTTTTTTTTCATATTTCTGATTTGGCCCCATGGTTAATTGATTGTGACTGGCAATCTGTGTGACAGGTTTTTTCCTAGTGCAGATACCAGTCTCCCTCAAAGGCTTTATCAAATACACCTTTGTGGAAGAGAAATAAATGTTTATTAAAAAAAAGAGACATTTTAAGAGATATAAACAGGGAAGAAAACATTGCATCAACTTTATACAATAATGTTTCTGGAATTTTCCCGCCTTTGTGTGTAAAAGCGGAACACCTTTATTTTCAATTTCCTTTGCCAGGAACCTGTTGAACGCCAGAGTTCTACCTTGGCTGCAAATCTGTCACTAGAGTGAAGGGAATTCCATTTGGTGTAAAATGTAACAAAATGTTTTATATGCAATTTCATCAAATACACTAGCTTTGCATCCTATAGCAAAATTAGCATAACGTTGATAACGAATAAATAGTTTTGCCAAAGCCAACAGGGATGTTTGTGAATATTAGCAATGATCTCAATAAGTACTTAATTTTGACGGTGTCTTACAGGAAACGATGAAAAATCATTGAGTGTTTCGCAAGGATCTATCTTGGGGCCCAAACCAAATCGAACCAACACCAATACCAACCAAGTGATTTCTCAATGAGCTATGAGTACTTCAAAGCTAAGAAAGCGTACAAAATAACACTTATTGTAATGTAGCTAATTACATAAGCTTCCGCCCATTGAGTTTTACGAGCGACCGTTTAGAACGGGTACCTTTTCACAAGGAGCATTATTGAAAACATACCATGAATCAGTTTCCTATTGTTTGAGAATTAAATAAAAGAAAGTGTGTGATTTGTTTGGGTTCGATTGATCACTCATAATATCCTGTTTTGAAATGCAGTGTTTTATAGAAAAGGTAGGTCAGTATTCCTTGTCATTACTACCTTTGTTACTACACTGAGTACGTACACTGATGTAGTACTGTAAAAACTAAGGATTTAAACTGAGCCATTGAGTAAGCATTCCTTTTCTACTGCTTTAATATTTGTTTTTTATTTATTTATTCAATAAAAGTTATGGGCCGTTTCGTGCCTCGGAAAGCACTTTAAGCCGTTGGTCCCGGCTTTGTGCAACTTTGACAGTCGTTACGGGTCGTCAGAAGCCCGAAAATCTGACAGCCAGTCTTACCAAGGGGTATTGTATTGCCCAGTTACTGGGTTGTGGAGGTCAGATAGGCAGTCGCTCCATGTAAAATACTGGTATTCAGCTGCACCCGGTTAGACTGGAAGCCGAACCCATAGTTGGGAAAAGGCTTGGCAGATGATTCAATAAAAGTAACATGAAAAATATACACATTTTCTTCTGCCAAAATGCTGTACAGTTTTTCGGCAGTGTTCTCTTAAGTGATATCCAAGTACTTATAGACTACGTTACACTGTAAGTACCTACACATGGATGCAAAGTCGATACAACAATCAAAATAAAATATAAAGGGTACACACACTAACACTTATCTTCGTTTATTAAATTAGTGTTGAACAGGAAACGCGTATTATCGACTTCCTCAAGACGGGTGAGTTCAATCTACGGCGAGTGCTCTCTTATAAACAAATGTAGCTATCAAACGAAGTAATGAAAATGCATTTTCATTCTGATCAATGGAGGTATGAGGACCAGGGTATAAAGTTCACTCATCCTCTATAGAAAAGGGAGGATTCTTCGACGACCGGACAGGTAGTGGGCTGCCGCCCGATGATACATAACTTTTAACATAGCTTTTTCTACTGATACACTTAACACTATACAAAAGCTGTAGTGACTCAAATGCTTTGAAAAGTTCGGATGATGACTGGAATTAGATATTGAAAATTCCGATACGGTTTTCTTGGGTGCGAAATAATGTTTTTAAAGAAATAATTCACATCTTAGAAAATAAGATCTGGAAGGACGATGTAGGTTACTTCTATACACATAAACATATACTATACACAAGCGAAATCAATCACGAAATGTCAAAACTACTGGATCTACGAAGATGAAATATGGCAAAAATAATTCTTAGCTGAGATTTCCTATTCAGGTAGATTATGAGTAGGACATTAAAAAAAATTGGAAACAGCCCCCGTAAGGGGGTGAAATAGGAGGCGAGGGTTTCAATGAAAAAATTTCAAAACAAAATTTTATTATTCAACTTATACCGTAACAATAAGTTCCTCTCTGGATAAGATAGGAATAAGACTTTTTTCACCTCGAAAAGTAAAACCTAGTAGCAAAATCTTTACGTCATTGCACAATGCCTTGCAAATTATAATCCTCATTAAGTAATTGAATCTCTAGATGTTCAGTACGGGAACTCCCAACAACGTCATCGGTAGAATTGCCAATTACATTACAAAGGTCTAATACTTCGACTTTATTGTGACTGGCTTCCTCAGGTTGAGTCATCATGTTTGTTGATACGATATTATCCCTTGCAGTTCAGTTTCAGTCATATTTCTTGAAGAATGATTCTTTGCTTCAAGACTGTATTAAGATTATCCTTGTTTCAGCATTTCTTAATTTGTTCAGAGGTATGGACCTCAGTCATCCTTTACATATCAGCGGGATTGTCCGAAAGGTTACCACTACCCCGGAACATAGTGTTAAGGAAGGGACATTAATGGGTTTTAGTCAGTAAGAGTCTGACACTCCGTTCCGCTCCACCCAGAGCGGGAGGGGTAATTGGATGATATCCCCCCATTAAAAAAAAACCCTTACATAGAGTTGTCGACTAAGCATAACTACAGAAATTCTGTTGCAATTTCCGGAAACCTTGTGGTAAGATAGTTGGACATCTGTGCCAATGTCCCAGCCAAAAGAACGGTTGTTTCGGGGAATATAATGCATTTAAATCCCGACTACGCGTCATTAGGTTTCTTGATGTATATTTGCATGGAAATCGTATTGTAACATATTTGTTTACGTCAATTCCACGATTTCCTCTACATGTGTCATAATTTTCATTGTATTACACGACATAACTTAAGAATCTTCTGAATGGAATGGGAATTCTTCAGTCATGCCAAGATATGCTTAGGGTAGTGAAAGTAGTCTGATTAATTCGAATATTTTTAGCCACACGTGTAGCTATGACAATGTAATATCATAAGCAGTTATTATCTTCATTGCAAATATGTATCTGATATCTGTTTCCTCAACTCACTACATGTTTTAGTAAGCACAATATTGTGCAATCATCGCTCACTTTGTTCCCCATTTTGTAATTGGGTATTTGAAAGGGTAGTCAATAACATTTCTTTTTATGAATTGTCAAAACGCGGAATTTGTATGTGATTTGTATGAAATACGATGTGACGTCACAGATTTTTAGAATCAAATGAAAATACTTATTAGCATTAAATGCAATTTTACAATTATATCTTCGCATAATATTTAATTTCTGTACGGGGATGGAAGTTTTTAAGAAGAGCGGTCTTTTATCTATGTGATTACATATTTTATTTTTGACCGTTACAAATAGTCAATTCGGTGTAAATTAAAAATACCTATGAAGGCCAAAATATTAAGGTCAACATTGATACATGACAATGATTTTATTTTATACAAATGTCGAATGGTGGAGCTAGTTTCTTTTACTGTAGGAGAGCATGATGTTTGCATAGCAGCGGCGCAATTAGTTTAATGTTGTTGGGAATGTCATAATTATATACTTACTAGCTGACCCGACAGACGTTGTCCTGTCTTAACTATGATACCTACCTTACCTACCCTACCTACCTACTCTACCTACCAACTTACCTACCTACCTATGCAAAAATGTGCAATAAAAATATTTTCTCATACAAACTTTGCCACCCCTTGTAACCCTTTTAGGGGTTGAATTTCCAAAAAATAATATGCCTATGTCCTTCTCATGAATGCAAACTATCTACATACCAAATTTCAGCAAAATCGGTTGGGTGGTTTAGGCGTGAAAAGGTAACAGACAGACAGACAGACAGAGTTACTTTCGCATTTATAATATTATTATATATATAATATATAGTGTGGATATCGGGATGTAAGTAAACCCACGCTGTGATTTCATTTCCGAGCGGTCGGAGCTAAGAATAGAACAACTTGCCAATTTCTGTTGGAGACATAATTCCTTTATGATACGGTTGCAGGTAACAGAGTAGTGGGATGAGCAATCTATGGAGAAAGAAGGAAGTCTTTTGAAGTGTTGACAGTTATTAGTACGATGAAGGAACTTCCATTTATGGCTAGAAAGGGATGACGACTAATTGAGAAGTATTATTGGCAAATGATTGATTTTAATGTAATGTGTTTCGTAATGTTAATTACTTCTCATACGATAAATGTGTAGAATCAAGTTCTTTCAACTAAACAGACAGCTGTGCTGCTGGGGAGTTTGTTGCGCCACTTCTCCCCAGCTAAAGCACTAGGAAGTGGTGAAGGGTGGGCGTTTTTGAGGGACTGTCTTATGTTACTTTGACCTTCAAAAAGTGCTGATTTGCAGCCTAGTTTGAATAAATGACTTTTGATTTTGATGTTATGGAAGAGGAACGCGCCGCATCCAAATAAATTGGGAATATGGCAAGAAAATGATGAAGGCATTTTCATCTAAATCTAACATTGGGAAGCCGGGATGTGTACGTTTTATTTAGCTTGTTTTTTTGTAAATATACAATTCGTTTACACACAAAATAGTAAAAAATACAACATTTTCGCAGCACATTTCATTGGGTTTGTACCTTTGTGGGCAGAAATTACAATACACTCATTCCGAACTGCGAAATCAATCATGTTTAATAGATTTGGCCCAGAGTGCTATGGTCACGGACTCGCTAATTTCTCATACAATTGTTTGTTGTTGAAGATCACACTGCCCGTTTTAAAATGACTGACGAAATGATGAAAATGATTTAATAGATCGCGATTAGATAATTCGCTTGTTTTGGTGCGGAAGAACATTCCAAGGTCATGCATAATTATATCGGACAATGGAGCCGCACTTTGTCATGAGAAATAGATTTGTAACGCGTTTTCTAAAATCACCATCTATTGATTAGTCATACGTATATACATATAGATTCTAAAGACGATTTTATTGTTTACATAGTTGTGCAACTTATACCTAAGCAATTAATAAAATTTTTATATGATATCTTAAGTTTTGGACAAAATACCTATATCTGCGGGAATTTCCGAAATTGTTACCGCCTGCCCCGGAACACAAAGGGCTAACGAAAGAACATGGATTGGTTTTAATCGTAAAAGTCTGACACTCCCTTCCACTCGACCCAGAGCCGAAAAAGTCATTTGACAATTTCCAATCCTTAAAAAAAAACTTGACTAAAATTAAATTACGCCCCTGACCACCGTCATTTTGATATTATCTAACAATCAAAAGATTGTAACCTGTGTACTTTAAGCTTGAGACTGTAAATTCATTACAAATTCTCTGAGAAATGGGGCATCAGGTCAAAGAGGCGAAGTTGAAGCTAACAAGTTACCGGCCAGGGAGCCAACGGAATAATTAATCAATTGTTTAATGTCTCTGCTAATTGTTTATTTATCTTGCGATGATACACCTCCATACTGCAGTAAGTATGTCGTACTATAACATAACGCCCGTATTTCCCGAAGACTTAGGCAGAGTTGTACTTTTAAACCACCCATATTTTGTGCCAGTTATGTTTAAGCTGCCCTCAAAAAAAATGGTGCTATTGAGAAATTCCAGATAGAAAAACCCAATAACACTTTGCCAGAGCAGAGAATTGAACCCAGGACATCATGCTCAGTAGGAGCGTTTGCAACCACAATACCAAAGTATGTAGGACTGAGATTTAAATGCGGAAGTGTGTCTGTCTGTCTGTATGGAACGTTTCCTGTGCTAAATTACCGAATCAGTTTTGATGGATTTTGGCAGTAAATAGCTTATTTTTCTTTTTTGAGGGTGGGAAATCATCCAATGATTTCTCCCGCTCTGGATGGAGCGGAAGTGAGTGTCAGGCTTTTACTGACTAAAACCCATCCATGTTCCTTCCGTAGCCCTTTATGATCCGGGGTAGCGGTAACCCTTTCGGACAATCCCGCTTAGGCAGTAAATAGCTTGGCACAAGGAGAAGGACATGGAGTACTTTGAAGATTAAAAACTGTTGTTATTGGATGGTAAACAGAGTGAATACCTCGCTGACGGTAAGAGGCTATCGCCATCTGTGGACTTCTGCCATCACAGAGCGGTCGACCTTAATTTAAAAATATTTTAATATATTATCTTTAACTGTTGTATTTAAGATGATCTGTAAGTTTAGATTCACTCAACCAGAAGTAAAAGTTGTAAAAACTGCAGTGGGAACAGGTTGTTAAATGTCAGCGAATGGCCGACTATGCGACTATAATTTTATAGTAGCTTTATTAATTAAGTTAAGTAAATGATAATAATCTGTGTTTATTTCAAGCTCTGAATTTGGTTGGCGGGATTGTCCGAAAGGGCAACCCTTTCGGACAATCCCGCCAACTAAATGTATTTATTTTTATTTATAAACCGTTAGGGCCAAGCCTGCCGGGTAGGCGGGATTGTCCGAAAGGGTTACCGCTGCCCCGGAACACAAAGGGCTAAGAAAACACATGGAACATGGACGGGTTTTAGTCAGTAGGAGACTGAAACTCCCTTCGCTCGACCCACAGCGGGAGGAGTAATTTGATGATTTCAGAATGAGAGATTTAAAAAAAATGCTCCGATTTTGACTGGCTATTTAAGATCCCAATCCCTACCCATCCTAAAAAACACTATAAATCATATTCAGAACAGTGTAAAATAAGCCTGAGGGTCAATATTTCATTGGACAACGGTGGAGTTTCTAATCTGACTAAGCTCTGAAAATAAACGCCGGAACAAATTCAGAGGTCATGGTCTTTCCAAGTCATCGTTCTGTGTGCGACAGAATGATGTAAAGTGTAACAATGTGGCTTAAAAATAAAGTGTAACAATGTGGCTTAAAAATAGTTTTTGTTTTTTAAGACTGGTAACCTTTTCGGACAATCCCGCTGACCCGGTTGGTATAGGCCCTACCACTTACGCTGACATATCTTTGAGGCGCGCGTGGAACACGAACTAGCCGTCCAGCACGGCTATTGTCTAGAGAAGATTTTTAGAGGAAGAAGCCTTTGATTTGGCCAGTTTTTGGACGGTCAATCACAAAAGAAGGGATTAGGAAACCAATTCAGAGTTGATGACTAACCTTCAGTAAATGGAAAGGCACCAAAGGAAGAAGAATAATTGGATGATAAAAAAACAGACTGACACTTCTGGTAAATATTCAGGTCATCTGACACGAAGCATTGCAGTTGGGTTGTAATCCCAGAGACGAAGCTGAAGTGTCTCGTGTGCCTGTCAATCATACCCTTTTAAAATCGGAAAACAGCACCGCTGTTTAGCGGCAGGAATAGTTATGGCGGACGGTAGATCTTTACTAAATGAGTTCTTTTAATGCAATAGATTAGGGGTACAGCAGCAGCTGTGGCGTAAACTGTGTCCTACCTTCTATCCCTGTGCCCCAAAAAATATTGTCTATGGCAACCTTTGCGCCGTCACCGACGATACTGTGGAAGTGGTCAAGTTTTGAGCTAACAAAATGTAATACACTGTCGTGCTATCGATCGCCACAACGTAGAGAATTGATTATAGAAGGAAGTAAGAAGCCTTTTTCTTAGTTTGTTTAGTTCCTATCCAACTACTCAAATATTCTGTCCCTTTTGGTCGTATCGTATTTAAAGTGTCAATGTAAGGTCGGAAGAGCTCACGTCACGTCATGAGAACCGATGCATTTGACGTCATGTCATGAAGGTCATCAATTCGCTCCTTTCAAGGTCATCTTTAATGAATTTGATAGTCACGTCTTTTGGCATAATTTGTGTGAAAATTGCATTTTTTTTGTGTAAGAAGGCATGTTGGTTGTTTGTTTGCAAAGTTTGTTTTTTTCATATTCACTTTGAAGGTACAGAGGCCAGCACATCAAGTTACCACAATCTGTCAAATTTCTTTGATAGTATTTCAACTTTATTGCAAAGACGTAAGGTTCATTTTTAATTGAGAAAATTTGACAGTTAGGGATAGCTTGATGTGCTGGCGTCTGTACATAAAAAAAATGCGCAGCGCGAATAAATGAATATACCTAGTACCTTTAGGTTATTTTACATGTTATAGTTTTTTTTAACTTACTATTTACTGTTATGCCATGGGTGAATAAATTGTTGCTTAAAAAGCGTTCATTTTCCCGTTAGCCAATTAATATTCTAAATAGATGGACATTGCTTATCATGGGAAAGTGGAAACAGTGACTATAATATAACCACAAAAGTACCTACCTACCTACTTAAACAAATAAATACTTGTTTATTGTTGAGTGACAAATATTATGTTACTTATCAGATAGTTTCATCATGTAGTGAAATATTCACGTAATAATGTTGTAAGAAGGTACGTGAAATGTTATAATATGCTAAGAAAACTAGTCATTTCATAGTTTTAACGAGCTGGAACGGTAAGTTGTGGGCAAAATATTTGTATTCATAAATTCATGGCACTTTGGGAGAAGAGGAACATGTACTAACGCCAATTCGCACGCTTGAATAACACTTCGGGAATACCTAGGTAGGTACCTACTTAATAAATATTTGTTATGTTACAAAATTTCCTTCTGAAACAGTTCCTCTATCATAAAATTATCATTATGCGCTCACTATTCACATAAAACAATATTCACTTCCGACTGTGTACACGAAACCTAAGATTCGACTGAACAACATAGACACAAATTAGGTCGTGTGCACAACGACCGCGGTTAGTTGGCGGCACGTGATCATAAACTACAATAAAAAAAGTAGTTATAAGTCGATGGAATTAAAAATTATGAAGCCGATCGGATACTCCGTCTAATAATAGCTGTATCTAATTCATTTACGTATATTTATTTTGTCTAGTGTATTATATCCAACTAGGTAGGTATATGTCGCTTTATCAATATCACATAACCACACACAGCACCGATTGTATAGATACCTACACAACTAAAAAATAAACTCGTGTTAGGTATTGAATAATGTTACTTGTATGGGGAAGTACCCATACATGTATGATTGTATGAGTGACGCCCACCTCTAATAAGCGAACTATATTAACAAGTATTACACGTAAACACTGCTCATGTAAAAATAGAGAGTAGGGATGTTAAATATTTCCGATTGCGATGCAGATGTAAAGTATCCGAATGCAGGCATTACATCAATGTTCGCATATTTTTACTTACACAGCACACATAAATGAAAAGGAAAGTGAGAGAAAAATATGTTATTCGTGTTATAAAGGGTTATCGTGCCGATAAACAGATATAAAACACACACTTTCGATGTTGAAGAACAATACTTTCTAGGAGTCTCGAGCGTTCCATTTTTAGTCAAGTCCGCGAACGTTCGTTGCTATGCAAAATGCGAAGCCAGTCTTGTCGACAACGAAATAGACGACATCATGAATGGAACTGTGTACTGCTTCTGCTAATAAACACATAACTAACGGCCCAGCAACGACGCGATTTTTGCTGCATAATTTTCAAGGGCATCCGTACCAACACAGTCCGACGCGTATGGACAAACGAAGGGGCCCCCCGGATTCCCATCGATTCATGAATGAAACAAACAACATGCACTTATGGAAAATTACGCATCATCAACTATAAATTATTGAAATTAACACAGAAATAAAAGAAAATACTTACAAACTCGTCAGCCGCGATACGTGTATAATCACATACATGACGTCATTTGACGCAACACAAACCCGAAAAATCGAGTAAAATATATAGTAACTGCTTCGAAAACAACACCAACATGTAATATGCACGATACTTTATTAAATACAATAAGATAGTTATGTCATTTAGAGCGATTTAGGACATTTTACAATATTTATTTGTTGTCACCGACTCAGAGTTTTGACAAGATGGTCGCGCACCGACTGTTTTGCTTTGGTTGTCAGCTGATACGAAAAACTGTTCTACTTCGAACTAAATCGCGATTTCTTTGTTCTCGCTCTAGCGCATGTAGTCTGTGCCACGGTGCGAAAGAGATAATCGCCATGACTCTCCTATTTGAACAGGACTTCAAATACAACAAACGTCATTTTCTTGTTGCATTTATTATTGCAAAGGAAAAGTAGCAAATAAAACTATTTCTTTCATGCGATGAATTGAAAAGCGGTACGATATCGGTAAAAAGATGTTTCTATTTCACAAGAACACGTAATCATGCATCAGTTAGTTATATTTGGGCGTGACATATTTTGTTGTTTTCATGTTAGTAGCGCCATCTAGATACGATTCGCTGATTCATTTCTATTGGGTTCGGGCAAGGTCATGGTTACAATTTGTTATAAAGCATTTAATATTTTAAATAAACTATAATAATGTATGATTTAGTAATTTATTAACACTGATAATGTTCATGCAATATTCGATGGAGGCGTTGAACGATGCAATTTACTGGATAACATGTAACACATACAGACTACTTGGTATGTTTTGAATTCCTTTGAGCTGCAGAGGTTAATGGATAGATGGAAGCACTGTCACGTGTAAAACTTTTTTTGTTGTTCATGGATTGGATGGATAATTTTATAATCTGTGTCGTGAACTAAATTATAATTATAATGATCATCAGTTGACTGCACTATTTATCTATTTGGTATGGTGTTTTGCTAATAAAATTATATTTAGATCCCCATCTCTTGAAATAGGGGGCTCTGCCTACCGCTTCCAAAAAACATGCGTGATTTTATACTTCCTGAATAGACGAAGGAATCCAAAGCTATACGGACTAATTATGCGTGAGTTCCACTAAACTCTGTTCAAGTTTCTGAATGATTCTTATCAGAATTACAGTTGAGTAATCTTTAAGGACGTTTGAAGATGAATATTGTATGACGCTCCGGGATGCCTGAATCGAGCCACACTGCATTATTTTTTGTAAGATAAATTGAGATCTTACAAAAATATGCAGTGTGACTTTGTTTATTTTAATGATAGTACAAAGGAAAAAAATGTAGTTTTGAAGTTGTTTGTGCCTATCATTATTTTCCGATTGTTCAAAAAGACAGTCCATTAAAGTGCCGAAGGTCAGGTGACGATTAAAGAAACCGATCTTGTCGTGCTGCAGCTGTGACCCGGTTTCGTGGTCATCTTGGATGGCGTACGAAGCTGCCAGTCTCCTGGTATCGACGGTAAAAACTTTCAACAGCAGATTATATCTTAAACTAGGTATTCTTCAGTTATCATCACACCGTCAGGAAACTAGTATGTTTGAGAGATATTCCTCAACGCTAGCTAAGTCAGAGGTCCATGGGGAGCAATAAAAAAACTCTGACACCAGGTTAGTCAGTAACCACACGAAAAGAAGAAGAAGTTCCTAAAATATTGTCAGCCTGAGCGTCTAATTCAGGTGCAAAAGTCATAATTTGAACGTCGGAAAGGATTAGGTAGGTATAGAATAAGACAAAACAATTTCGATAGCTACTCTTTTTACGCAAAGCAAAGCAAATGACATAACTGTTGACAGAAAGATGCTTTAATCAAAGCTGCTTGATAACCAAACTCCTATTTTCTTCTCTTTTTCATATTCGTGTATTCAAATTTTGAACAATGGTACTGTAGAGGATGGAAGATCCTCTACTGAAGGGGCTCAGTGGTAGAGCGTGTAATGTGTGTATTGGGTGCTCTATACTATGAAGAGAAACACGGATGGACACACATGTATTATATTTTCACTTTGTTATATCGAATACACCTGTTTAGCTTCGCTGCTTGCGGTCAAGTCTAGAATATGTAAAAACCTAACTAACTTATAAAACATTTGAAAGGTTCGAATGCCGTCAGATAATTTCCAGCCTTGTACAACATAAGGTTTTACTCTAAGGCTCTACATCAGCTACGCCCCCCTTGAGTAAAAGGGAACACTTAGTTTTAAAATAACTAAGCCCTTTTACTCTTCGCATCCGAATCTATCTAATCTTACCCCTACCTAGCCTAATATAAAAATTACCTAACCCTAGGAGAATCTACATGTGAGGTCTGGCCTTTGCAAAGGCAGGCTCAACTCTGGCAAAGCGAATCTTACGACATCACAAGAGTCCATGAATGCATTAATGTGTGCCAATGTGCACACAAACTAACGCTAGGCCAGTTTGAACCCCACTGCACCAAAACCTAGGGTAAAGGGTGCAGCCAGCCTCCGAAAACAAACAATGATATGAAAGTTCATATCGACCCTGATGGGGTTGACTGCAAAGAAGGCTGAACATCAGTATCCTATACCCCGTCGTACGCTATTGAATCAGAGTTGAGCCTGCCTTTGCAAAGGCCAGACCTCACATGTAGATTCTCCTGGGGTTAGGTAATTTTGTAATGCGTGTAATGTGTGTATTGGGTGCTCTATACTATGAAGAGAAACACGGATGGACACACATGTATTATATTTTCACTTTGTTATATCGAATACACCTGTTTAGCTTCGCTGCTTGCGGTCAAGTCTAGAATATGTAAAAACCTAACTAACTTATAAAACATTTGAAAGGTTCGAATGCCGTCAGATAATTTCCAGCCTTGTACAACATAAGGTTTTACTCTAAGGCTCTACAGTACCTACCAAAATTATGGCCAGTATGTCAGATTCAAAACTGAATAAAACCTTTTTTCTGATTTGTCAGTACTTTTTTGTTTTAGAATATTGCCTGTAAACATAAAAATGAAAAGTGGATCGATGTAGGAGTCCGGAGTGTTTCAAGATGAAAGATTACATTGCGTCCCGGAGCCCATGAGTGTCGTCAAAGACGCGTCGAAACGGGTTATTATTACACTATCAAATACTAACCTAGGAACCTATCTAGGATCATTTATAGAATGTTATCTCATATCCTATTTCTATATGACACGTAAGAAATATAATAAAACGACGCTCACAAATGATTCATATTTATGTCTCTTGTCATGATACATTGTCATCGATGTAATTGTGTATTATTCTTATAGTCCTGATGTTAGGGCTCAATATTTAGTAAAATAAAATGTTAAGATTGATGATGATTAATTAAAGTACATATTGTACTTGAAGATATTTTGGTGTGGAGTAGCTGCATGTTGTTATTTTATTATGTTGCAACACTGCAGAAGCCCGAAAAACACTTAAAACTTTAATAAGGATTATGAATTTATTCCATTACCTTTTAAACTCCATAAACAAATATTAACCAGTGCTTTCTCGCAACAACAACGCTTCAAGCAGTTGACTTATCTCATATCAGCTTAGCGCTAAGCCTAGACTCAAGACTTCATTCAAGCTAGTTATTCCTGGCAGTGAGATAGCGAGAATTCTCCACAATAACTTGTTGAGTTGTACATAGAAGCGCCATAATAATTTGTGGGCGGGGAGACCCTTAATCTTAGGAGTTATGAAGGTGCAGAAATAATGGTGTGTATGGATAGTTTACTGAATTACGACGTTGGGGTATGAGGCATGATTAAATTTCGTGTGTGTCTCTGGTATAATGCCACAGAGCAAGCGGACGGCTCGGCGGCTCTTACGTGCGGATTAGTCAACACTTTCCATACAAACCAAACCTGTCACTATTAACTTGAACTACGACACAAATGACATAAAGAAACTGACTTTTGAAGACGTTCGGTGACAGAAGTTTCAATACAACGAGTTAGTAGGTACTCTCGCGTCTAGACGATGATCCTTATTTTGAATCGCTGGCGTTGGATGTGCTCTTCATATTTTTAGTTCTTCAAAAGACCTAGACTGTCTAGAATGTTTTTAAAATATTAGGTAGGTACAGACGTCAGCACATCAAGCTATCCCTAACTGTCAAATTTTCTTAATTTAAAATGAAACTTATGTCTTTGCAATAAAGTTGAAATACTATCAAAGAAATTTGACAGATTGTGGTAACTTGATGTGCTGGCCTCTGTACAAGACCAAAGGAGATCATTTTTTGAGCCTTTTCTGAAAGTGCGGCGCCAAGGCAAAATTGGGTCTTTGAGTCATTATAAGCAATAGTTAATATAGCACGAAAGTTGTAGGATTGCTTTGATCCAAGTTATACAACATCGATGGTTTGACATACATTTATTGTTTTCTGAACTTGTATAACTTGACTTAGAGTAATCCTACAACTTTTGTGCCATATTAACTATTGCTCCAAATGGCTAGTTCTAACCGTACGTACCATTTTTTTCGTTGTTCCCAAAAATGTGCTTGAATGTTCTTCTTTTCTGCACTCATGGTTTTATTTAAATAGGTATTAGAAAATTATGAGTGAAAGAAAGAAAGAAAAAAATAGATTATTTGCGGCAAACTTGACGCAGTAAAAGACAAGCAATAAAAAACAAGTTGTGGGGAAATATGCGTCACATCCGCGCAAAACGGCCATCGCTCAGCATAATGCTTCGAGCCCATGCGAGACAGAAAAGCGCTGTGACTCCCACAGCGCTTTTCTGCAGCGGCAGCCGACGTTGACGTGATGACGTCGAACCGGTGCAGCAAGTGACAGAAAATTTAGTCAAACTCAAACTCAAACTCAAAGTATTTATTTCAAATAAACCAATTACAGGCACTTTTGAATTGTCAAGGTGTCGGTCAGTCAGAGAGATGAAGCTAGTTGCCCATTCCAAAGCAGTAGGTACCTATGGAGAAGAACGGGCAAGAAACTCCATGGACACTCTTTTAAACAAAATATGGTTACAAAATATTGGTTACATAGTTCATATTAATATTATACATGTGAGAACGATGCAGAACGTTAAAAGCATCCGATATAAAATATGTAAAAACTATTCAAAAATTAAATTAAAACAAGCCCTAGTCGCTAAGAGATGACCAGTAGTAAATCCTGAGGGATATTTTGTAACTATTACCTACACCGTTACAGGACTCGATTTGCTCAGGGGCTTTTGAAATAACTCTACAATTTTGTACGTATTTTAGGCAACCGGATTCTAGAGCATCACTTTATAAGTACATAGAGATTGTGGATTCAAAGAACGGAATTCCGAAGACCACTTTAAAAGGTTAGGTTATTGTTGTTAAAGATTCGACTAAAGGAAACATGTCCAGATTTTTATATTAGACCAAAACTTAATGTAAATCGATCACAAACACGATCGATGTAAATTTTAAATACGACAAATCCTACCTTTACAAATTGTCCCAATCAATGTCATGACGGTGAACAATAAAAATTACGCATCGACCAATTACGTTTGACCTGGCGTTCTGTTTGATTAAAAGAGATTGCCAAATGAAATGTATGGTCGTTATGCAGCACGGCTCTACAATTACTGGTTGAAATATGCTGCGAGTAATTGGAATGGGCTTTGTTGAAAGATGTAACAGATTTTTGCCGGCTTGGACCGCGGGATATAATTTGGGAGGAATAGGTGTAGGTAGGAATAGGAAATATATTCTTTTTTTGTCCTTCTCTTTGCCACAGAATAGGGAAAGAAAACCGGCTAAGTGCGAGGCGGACTCGCGCACGAAGGGTTCCGTACCATTATCTACAGGGTGAAATTAAATTCATGCGCATTAGTTTAAGGGGTCATTGTACTCATCATTATGAAATCGCGATTAAAAAATCAGCTGTTCCATACATTATGCGAGCATAACTCGTCAAAATGTAGGGACCAGCTGATTTCTTTTTTTCGATATTTCAGATTTGTTCCCATAATGAAAGTTGTTCATAAATTTGTAATGCCCATAAATTTAATTTCTCCATGTATAAAAACGACACAAAAATCATGTCTGTTGCACTTGGAAGGGAGCCCCTTAAATATTTATTTTATTCCGTTTTTTAGTATTTGTTGTTATAGCGGCAACAGAAGTACATCATCTGCAAAAAATTTCAACTGTCTAACTATCACGGTTCATGAGAAACAGCCTGGTGACAGACGGACGGATAGCGGAGTCTTAGTTATAGTTTTTTACCCTTTGGGTACGGAATACTTAAAATGTGGCGATAACGATATCGCCGATATCGCCACACACGAGAGTGTGTGCCTAAAAATGAGGTGATTTGGGATAGGCATAACTACATAAAATCACGCTCCCTTCCCTAAGGGTTAGGCAGAATCTATAGTACGTGACGTGCTACGCTCCTTACATCCTGTATTTGCTTTGCTTAGATGCTACTTGGTTAGGTTTTTTTTTATAATGCTGAACTGGCCTGCAAGGCAGTTGAAGCCACTACTTTCAATCTTCTTCTTTCCGTGTGGTTAGTGACTAACCTGCTGTCAGAGTTTTTATGCTGTCCATGGGCCTCTGACTTAGCTTCACATGCTGTTGAGAAAACTTTTAATAAAACTCACAAACACATAATGCACCATTTATTTCAACATCAATAAATACAACTTTATTTTATGTTTTACTAACATTTATACAGATTATATATACAAGTTAATACATAGTTATATGTACATCTTTGGCAAAAGTTGTCTGACTAGAGTGGTATAACACTGGCGCGTCTATAAAGGATAGTGGAAGTCAAATAATTTAGGGCTGATGTCACGTTAATGAGAGCGGCTCGTGGCTAAATTATATAAGGTAGTCTGACAACCAGCTTTACCAAGTGATATCATGTTACACGATAATATACTATACAGGGTGATATTGAATACATGGGCAATTTAAAAAAAAATCAGCTGTGCTATAGATTATGCTCGCATAACTCGTCAAAATATAGGGAACAACTGTTTTTTTTTTCGAGATTTCAAGTGTGTTTCCATAGTAAAAGTTGTTCATAATGATGAGTACAATGATCCCTTAAAATATTGCTCATGAATTCAATTTCACCAGAATTGACCAGAATTTGACTGCCTATCCTTGACTGCCTATCCTGTGTATGTAAGTCAAAACATCTACAGAGTTGATACGACAGAGGGGCTTTTCTTTAAACTGCCTATACTAGGTATCATTTTCAAGCTTTGTACCAAAAATCGATTAAATGGGAGCAGTAGTTTAGTCGCAAACGATTTTTTTAAGATTTGGCCCGTTTGAACACGATGTATCTTTCCTAACAGATAACCTAACGATAAATCTTAGTATAACATACGATGCGTTGTTACAAGGTCAGTTTTTAGTTACAAAGGGTTGTTGCGTTTTAATCTGATTGGGAAGCTATTTATTTTAGTTGAATAAAAAAAAATTTGGTCCTTTTTATTTTTACTCCGGATCGAATTAACACGAAACACGTATAGTATAATGTAGTTATTTAATGCCCCTCTGCAATATCAACTCTATATAAATTCTTAGACTATTTTCATAGTGGAAACGCGATTACAAATTCCCAAAACTACCTCGTGGAAGAATAGTAAAATGATGTCAACACTAAATACAAATCCGTACAAGGAAAGGAATTAAGGACTTTAAAATATTTAATCACGAATAAATACACAGAATATTTTAGTTAGTTAACTTCTTCGTTGCCTGAAGTTCGAAGTAAGATTATAGGTCGCAGCTCATTAGAGCTACCCGGCACCCACTCCGCACCGCCTCGCCTCCTGTGGCTAGTATTCTTTATATGGATTTGTATGGGTATGCGCTCACTTCCACTGGTTAACCGCGAGACGTTATAGGTGATAACGCAGCGTCCACCCGTGGACGAGCGAGGCGGTGCAGGGTGGGTGCCGGATGGCTTTAATAAGCTGTTACCTTATTTATTTAAATCGGGTTGATAAACAGCTGTGTTGTGCGTGTAGTTATTATATACTTAGGTAGTGACAGTGTCCTGAAAAAACAATCCAATATTTGTTCACTATTGAAACATTCTCTACAATGCTGAGCATACATATTTAATTACATTACCTACAACACATTAAATTTAAGAGTACCTAATACAGTCGCACATAGCAAGTACATTTATTGCTTAAATACACAGTCATGCATTTATTGCTTCACTTGGCTAAAGGAACATCACAACCACAGGATAAAATTAGGAGAAGTTAGAAAAACTAGACATGTTTAGGATTCTAAACCTTATATCGGTACATCAAGCTTCAAAATTCACTGTGGAAATTCAACAGGTAGCTGTAATAGGAACAATGTTAAAGGTCGCAGTTTTGTTTGCTTTACCCGGGTTTTGTCAACAATTACAATGGGTCGGGTAGTGTTGATACATGTAAGTTTATACGGCAGTGTGTTAAAAGGTTCTTATGTTAGTGATAGATACAATTTAAAATAATAAAACTATGCATTGCTTTGGTTTTGTGTTTAAAACATCTCTACATGACAAATGAGAAACAAAAATTTGAACTTTGACAGTCGTTATGGGTAGTCAGAAGCCCAACAGTCTGACAGACAGTCTTACCAAGGGGTATTTAGTTAGTCACTGGGTTGTGGAGGTCAGATAGGCAGTCGCTTTATGTAAAATACTGGTATTCAGCTCCATCCGGTTAGACTGGAAGCCGAACCCAATATAGTTGGGAAAAGGCTAGGTAGATTGATGTTCGCCGCAAATAACCGTATTATCTTTCTTTCTCTTCTTTCTATATATTACACAAAACCATGATTTCTTCATTAAGGTAATTACCACATTAATATTTATGTGATTTTGACATGCAAAGAGGATTTTAAACACGTTCTACGAGGGTAGTTAATTAAGGCATATTTTAAAATTACAGCCATACAGGCTAAACGGTTATGCATTTTCTATTAATTAATTTATCCAAATTGACCTTTACATTATTTTAATTTATTAGTTTTCTAATTCATAAACGCTCCAATATTTCCTATTCGAAAATAGAGCCTCTCACAAAATCCTTCTATTTTAAGAAAAGGGTATCTTTTAGACACAGCTCTATTATCTACTCAGACGGATACATATATACGACGGATATATACATAAGAAGAATGTGGACTAAATAATTACTTACACAGGGAATAACATTCGTTCTTTAAAAGTACCATTAATCTTATATTATGTACTACGTAGTTATCAAACTTGAGCTCAGATAATAATTTACAAAACACTATGTACACGTCGCCATTTTGAAACGGTGATGACTGAATAAAAACCGTTCAAAATTGTGATACAGTTGACGAAACCTGCGTTTATAATACTACTTACTAGCAATGAGGAGTCAAGTGTTACACTTGATAAGGTATAGTTGTGCTATTCTGTAAAAATCTCACTGTGATAACGTACGTGAAGTTAGTTTCAAGTGATCTGTCAATAGTATCACTCTCTAGCATTAGGTGGAATTACAGCTCACTTCACGTTAGTATTCACAGTGAGATTTTTACGGAATCGACCGACAGCCGGTCGATTCTGTAAAAATCTCACCGTGAATACTTGCGTGGAGTGAGCTGTCAGTGTCATTCAACTGATGCTAGGGATTGACCAAGCATTAACATTACAATCAAAATCGAGATTTTAATGATATTTTTATGCTAATTTTAATAAGTAATTATTTTATTTTATTTCAAAGCTAGCTAGTACCTACTTTGGTACTTACTTACTTACAACATAATTAGTCATAAACTCAATTTCGTTTTTATTTCTTTTTTTCCTAGACTAGCCTTTGTATTTTAACTAAAGGCGCGAGCGGGTCACGCATGTTCGCCAGCATATCAAGTTACCCCAATCTGTCAAATTTCAAAGTGCACACTTCGCGCAAGCACGTTTTTCGGTTGACTAAACGTCTAGTCGTAGATACCTATTCGAGTTTACAGACAATAATTGATTTTAAATCTTAAAACTTGTACAGTAAGGTTCAGAATCGATTGAGAGATTGGTCTGAATCCCGCGCGGCGTTCACTTCACCGCGCTGCCTGCAGGGAATTTTGGCAGAATCCCGTGCTCGTGAAGTGGTCACTTCACGCAAGCACGTTATGCGTTGTCATAGTTACTAATATGAATACCTATATCGTTGACGGGTGTACATCCGGTTGACAGGGTGTAAGTTACAAAACGGTGATTCTTTACAAATTGCTGCAATGTTCTAGCAATGTGAGGAATGTGTGTAAAACTTAAAGCAATGTGCTTTTAGATGTTTTTATGACTAAATCCAAACGTTTTTGTACAGTCAAATTTCTCCAAATGATTTTAAACCTTAAAAATTTTACCGGTAAGGCTCTAAATCGATTGAGAAAATTTGTCTCCTTGCAGTCATTAATATGATGTGACTGCAACTACAATTTACCAATAATTCGTCACGTGCGCATACCTACGTGGACACACCAAGAACATTGCGAAAATACAATACCAACGTCCAATAAGTACAAAATATATTTTATTGTTCCAACTACCTATTCGTTCTTCGGCTTTGGCTCATCGCCGCCCGCCTTTTGAAAGTGCGTGGAGCGATCACTTCGCGGAAACATCATTATTAAGATGCGGTACTTTGTGTATTTATTATATAACATTAGGTATAAATATGTGCGGCTTTTTGGGACATACCTTTAGTTACCTACCTATAAAGGCGATTTTAACACACTGCACACCGCGCGCCGACGGGTAACGCGGGGCAGCGCCCATATCGTTTGCTATGGCCGCCTCGCGCTACGAGACAGAGCGCGGTGCAGTGCGATATTCGCTTTACCTACTTCAGTAAACATTGCCAATAAGATGATGATAATACCTAATATTCATCATCATCAACATACCTACTGCCAAACTCGACCTAGCTCACGGCATCTCATTATCTCTATGTAGGTAACTCTCGGTCTCCGCGACGCGACTTACAGCGCAAGCGTACCTACTGAGAACTCGACTGTTAGGAGGTTGCCATGGCAATCACGCCACGGTGTTTGTTAGGGTCGTTGCCATGCCAATCACGGGAATACCGTGATTGGCATGCCAACGGCTCAAACAAACACCGTTGGCGTGATTTGTAGGCGCTGTCAGTCACGTGCTACTTTCTGTCAAGTGGGCCATGTCTATTCGTTCCTAAAAAGCCCGTCACAGACGTAGCTATAATATAGATTAATATGAATCATAGCAAGGCATATTACGACATATTTTCCATATAGATTTTCGAGTGACCGCACACGCAGCTATAATATATAATTCTATGACATCACAAAAATATCTCAATGTTAATCGAAAAAATTGTGTCAAAAAGTAATACAGTCTATAATATAGGTTGCTGTAGTCGAATTTAAGTTGTGAGTGTCGTATGTGTCTTATTATACTCTCCTGTCGCAGGTCTGCTGGTAGGAAATGATGTGTAATGATGATGTAAGTAGTTCCTTTGCGTTCTTCATCAATATGTATTTTACTTTATTATGTAGTCAGTGTGTAAGAATAGATAGATAAATAAATAAATAAAATTTATTCATTAGTATCACAATCAAAACAATTTGCTAATACATTTCTTCTACTGAGTCTGCTGCCTCCCAGGGTTCAGCTTCGCACTGCTGAGAACGAAGGGGCATCAGGTGTGTGTGCGCTGCACAGCGATCAACTGGAAAAATTGGTATGCATGTATTAATCATTTATTTATTACATTTTCAACTTGCAATTATTCACATAATATAAAAGTGACAGACTTTAGTGCCCAAATGGTTGGCAGAATTGCCGCATTGTATCGTGGTGCTGTAAAAATAGGCCAGCCTTGTGGCCACTTAAAGAGTCGACCAACTGTTTGGTGATGATTGTCTCAAAAAACCAAGGGGCATTAGGACCCCACAGCCCTAGTGTTCAATTTCAAGGCATTATGGTAATTCTGTCAGGCCTCTTCCTATTGCTGCGTGCCAAGCCGTTGAGCTCTAAAACAGCTGTCACCCCTGCGGTGACAAGAGCGCTACAAATGACGTCTTTAATGGCGGCGTGCCGTGCTATCCGGCCTGGGCTCTTACTGCAAGGTAGGCCCCTATGGAGTCCCTCGCCCACCATACTGGCGCCAATGTGTAGTCCCGTGATAAAAATAAATGATTATACCATGGTATGGTACCTGAAGCTGCTAATACCACTGTGGCTGGGACCTGGGATTTATTGGCCAATCTGCATCCGGGCAAGCATAGCACTTCAGGTCCAATCAGGTGCAGGCTAAAATCTTCCCTGTCAACTTTTCAGTGCTGTGGACAGAAGACAGAAACATTAAGCTAAATAATATTTGATTTATTTTTATATTACTCATTTTATTAAATTAAATCAGAACTATCGCTGTTCAGTTGCGGAATTCACTCCCGCCTGACGACATTAGAGACTGCCAAACAGTTGCAATTTATGTATTATGTTTTTTCTTTTTAAGCTTACAGACATCGTCTACATCTCCTTTATCGAGTTTCCTATTGTAGTTGTGCTGGAACAGATTTCTTTAGAAACAAGCATCACCTATAAAATTATGTATTTTCTGTTCCTTTCTTCTTGTCTGTTTTTATGTGTGTACATAAATGGTTAAACAAAATAAATTATTAAATTTTAACATTATCTAATACACACATCATCAAATTAATTTTTAAATACTGACAACATTATCATTTCTATTTCAAGTGAGCAGAGAAAATGTCTATTTTTGTTCTCCTACATAAATCACACAAATATTTACTTACAAGAATGAGATGTATAAGTTGAGTTTAGCTGCAACCTGACTTTTCTTTTCATAAAACTAGAGCACAATTTTCTAATATGACAGACACTTCTATTGAGGTATCTGAAAACAAAAATAAGTTAAATCAACAAAAGTTCAGGTAATCCCAATAATCAGCGGGTAATACCATTCTCCTGCCCTTATCCGAATTTATTTGGGGTCGGCGCAACATGTCTTCTTCTTCCATACTTCTCTATTAGTCGTCATCTCGATAGTCACTCCCTTTCTAGCCATATCATCTTTCACACAATCCATCCATCGTTTCTTTGGCCTCCCTCTACTTGTATAGCCATCCACATTCATACTCACAACTCTCCGGACAACATTTTCCTCATTCCTCCGCATAACATGCCCATACCATGACAACCGATTTCCACACAACTTTTCGGTCACCGGTGTCACTTTCAGACTTCCTCTTATATACTCATTACGTATTCTATCCATTCGCGTAACACCACACATCCCACATAACATTCTCATCTCAGCTGCATGCAATTGTCTTTCATGAATATTTATAGCTTTTTAAGTAGTTCATTAAATTATCAGTCTTACAAGACAGAAAACATAAAAAAAATGATAATAATGTTTCATAAATTTTTTGAAAACAATCATTTGTACTTACAAATAATTAATAATACACATGATGTAAAATAGGTACTGGTATCCAGCAGCATCCGGTTAGACTGAAAGCCCAGTAAGCCCACCCCAACAAACAGTTGGAAAAAGGCTTGGCAGATTGATTGAATTCTGATACACATCTGAAAAAACAAATGTTGTTTATCATATTTAAAGGGTGATACGAGGGGTGATCAATAATGTTTGACATTCATTTTAAAGGTTGCAGACAGCCTATTTAGGTTAATCAATAACATTAATAAAACGAGGTGGGTAACCCATACCCATTGAGCAATAAATTGAGGGCTGACACTGGGCAGTGTCCAAAGTATGTCTTTGTGACGGCAGGTAGTTGAATTTCAATCACACAACTCGAAGCATTTGTTTCAATTAAAACATTGGCAGGCACTTTACATTATTATCGTTTTCCTACCTCTTTTACCAGGCGGTCGTTTAGTTTGAGTTTATAGTGAAGCTAGCCACCCCATCACAAGACGAAGCAAGTCCTAATATGGAGAAGAAACTTTATGGACAGTCTTTTAAATCGAAACCTTATGTTACAGAGGTTAACTTGTTTGATAATTACTTCTTCTTCTTTTTCTTTTAGCACAACTTCCATTAATTACATCACACGCCATCTTTTCTTCAAAGTGATCAATCAATCCACAAAGTCTGAACCGGGCGGATATGCCGCGTATTCAAATACAGAATCTTATTACTTATTTAGCTAGCTCAATAAAACATACAATGCCAAAATTTTATCTGGTTAATTCTTTTATAAATAAACATGCCAATTAAAAAAAACAAAGACGTTTTTAGAATTAAACTTAAAATTGAAGTATAATTATTTTTCTAAACTCAATATTTATTAGTACTGGGTCACATTTCCGGTTGTTCAAGGAATTTACTCAAACAACAAGTTTTCATAACTAAATGTATGTGCAAAATATTCTTCTTATTTTATAGTTTGTCAATTATTTTCGTAACTAATTTAGCTCTCCTATTCAATAATAACATTGAAGTATTGACCTTTAAACACCGCGCCATTTTCTGTGACGCCAGATCACAATAAACAGAACTTCTAATGTCAAGTTTAGTGTGGGTTGTCTATGTTTTTCTTACCACAGAATACGCGGTCGAATAAACTAATATTGCGAAATCGTATTCGAGATAAATTTGCACGACTAAAACTGACATACGTATTATATTTCTTATTTTTTTAATAAAAATATCGTTCTATTCGTGCAGAATAAAAACAATCTTAGAAATATTTGTTTGAATCATCATTCGATTATGAATTTGTTGGTTGAATTAGTATTGCAATTTTATTCTTGCTATCGTAAATAACTTGTTTATGCGACATTTTTAATTTGAAAAGCGGAGGCAATTAAATATTATTCAGTGCAAAACTTTCGAACACCATTATGACAAAGCTGTGGGACAGAGCGCAATGGATAGTTGTCAATGCCAATAACTAAGCTTAATTTTCTTATTATTTTGAGTACCGGTCGTTTTCGTGAGAATTGGCATAACATTTGATATTTTTTTCTTATTTTCTGCAACATTAATATCTAAAGCAAAACACAATATTATGTACTTAGATATATAAAAATATATGTATATAAATTAATTATAAATAATAAAAATACAAATATTATTATATAACTAGTAATATAAATTATAATTACAATCTGCACTTAGTTTTTTTTAATAAATGGCAATATTAAATTATTACAACGATTTAGTGAAACAAGTATTCATTATATATTAGGTTTTACCCGGTTAAAACCTAAAAATATGATATTTTAAAAGCTAATTACAGAATAAACAATTGAAAAATTAGCCTTTTTCGTGTAAAAGTAATTTTAGTCGATTATCTCAAATAATCGTTATTTCAAACGCGTACTGTGGTTGGAAAAAACATAGACAACTTAGAATATTGGCGGTTTTCGCGTAAGTTTTCGATTCAACTTTTCAGACTTATTTTGCACTTTGCAGTTTGCCGCCATGTTTAATAATTAAGCATGGCGGCAAACTATGATTATAAAAGAATTAACCAGTTAGAATTTTGGCATTGTATGTTTTATTGAGCTAGCTAAATAAGTAATAAGATTCTGTATTTGAATACGCGGCATATCCGCCCGGTTCAGACTTTGTGGATTGATTGATCACTTTGAAGAAAAGATGGCGTGTGATGTAATTAATGGAAGTTGTGCTAAAAGAAAAAGAAGAAGAAGTAATTATCAAACAAGTTAACCTCTGTAACATAAGGTTTCGATTTAAAAGACTGTCCATAAAGTTTCTTCTCCATATTAGGACTTGCTTCGTCTTGTGATGGGGTGGCTAGCTTCACTATAAACTCAAACTAAACGACCGCCTGGTAAAAGAGGTAGGAAAACGATAATAATGTAAAGTGCCTGCCAATGTTTTAATTGAAACAAATGCTTCGAGTTGTGTGATTGAAATTCAACTACCTGCCGTCACAAAGACATACTTTGGACACTGCCCAGTGTCAGCCCTCAATTTATTGCTCAATGGGTATGGGTTACCCACCTCGTTTTATTAATGTTATTGATTAACCTAAATAGGCTGTCTGCAACCTTTAAAATGAATGTCAAACATTATTGATCACCCCTCGTATCACCCTTTAAATATGATAAACAACATTTGTTTTTTCAGATGTGTATCAGAATTCAATCAATCTGCCAAGCCTTTTTCCAACTGTTTGTTGGGGTGGGCTTACTGGGCTTTCAGTCTAACCGGATGCTGCTGGATACCAGTACCTATTTTACATCATGTGTATTATTAATTATTTGTAAGTACAAATGATTGTTTTCAAAAAATTTATGAAACATTATTATCATTTTTTTTATGTTTTCTGTCTTGTAAGACTGATAATTTAATGAACTACTTAAAAAGCTATAAATATTCATGAAAGACAATTGCATGCAGCTGAGATGAGAATGTTATGTGGGATGTGTGGTGTTACGCGAATGGATAGAATACGTAATGAGTATATAAGAGGAAGTCTGAAAGTGACACCGGTGACCGAAAAGTTGTGTGGAAATCGGTTGTCATGGTATGGGCATGTTATGCGGAGGAATGAGGAAAATGTTGTCCGGAGAGTTGTGAGTATGAATGTGGATGGCTATACAAGTAGAGGGAGGCCAAAGAAACGATGGATGGATTGTGTGAAAGATGATATGGCTAGAAAGGGAGTGACTATCGAGATGACGACTAATAGAGAAGTATGGAAGAAGAAGACATGTTGCGCCGACCCCAAATAAATTCGGATAAGGGCAGGAGAATGGTATTACCCGCTGATTATTGGGATTACCTGAACTTTTGTTGATTTAACTTATTTTTGTTTTCAGATACCTCAATAGAAGTGTCTGTCATATTAGAAAATTGTGCTCTAGTTTTATGAAAAGAAAAGTCAGGTTGCAGCTAAACTCAACTTATACATCTCATTCTTGTAAGTAAATATTTGTGTGATTTATGTAGGAGAACAAAAATAGACATTTTCTCTGCTCACTTGAAATAGAAATGATAATGTTGTCAGTATTTAAAAATTAATTTGATGATGTGTGTATTAGATAATGTTAAAATTTAATAATTTATTTTGTTTAACCATTTATGTACACACATAAAAACAGACAAGAAGAAAGGAACAGAAAATACATAATTTTATAGGTGATGCTTGTTTCTAAAGAAATCTGTTCCAGCACAACTACAATAGGAAACTCGATAAAGGAGATGTAGACGATGTCTGTAAGCTTAAAAAGAAAAAACATAATACATAAATTGCAACTGTTTGGCAGTCTCTAATGTCGTCAGGCGGGAGTGAATTCCGCAACTGAACAGCGATAGTTCTGATTTAATTTAATAAAATGAGTAATATAAAAATAAATCAAATATTATTTAGCTTAATGTTTCTGTCTTCTGTCCACAGCACTGAAAAGTTGACAGGGAAGATTTTAGCCTGCACCTGATTGGACCTGAAGTGCTATGCTTGCCCGGATGCAGATTGGCCAATAAATCCCAGGTCCCAGCCACAGTGGTATTAGCAGCTTCAGGTACCATACCATGGTATAATCATTTATTTTTATCACGGGACTACACATTGGCGCCAGTATGGTGGGCGAGGGACTCCATAGGGGCCTACCTTGCAGTAAGAGCCCAGGCCGGATAGCACGGCACGCCGCCATTAAAGACGTCATTTGTAGCGCTCTTGTCACCGCAGGGGTGACAGCTGTTTTAGAGCTCAACGGCTTGGCACGCAGCAATAGGAAGAGGCCTGACAGAATTACCATAATGCCTTGAAATTGAACACTAGGGCTGTGGGGTCCTAATGCCCCTTGGTTTTTTGAGACAATCATCACCAAACAGTTGGTCGACTCTTTAAGTGGCCACAAGGCTGGCCTATTTTTACAGCACCACGATACAATGCGGCAATTCTGCCAACCATTTGGGCACTAAAGTCTGTCACTTTTATATTATGTGAATAATTGCAAGTTGAAAATGTAATAAATAAATGATTAATACATGCATACCAATTTTTCCAGTTGATCGCTGTGCAGCGCACACACACCTGATGCCCCTTCGTTCTCAGCAGTGCGAAGCTGAACCCTGGGAGGCAGCAGACTCAGTAGAAGAAATGTATTAGCAAATTGTTTTGATTGTGATACTAATGAATAAATTTTATTTATTTATTTATCTATCTATTCTTACACACTGACTACATAATAAAGTAAAATACATATTGATGAAGAACGCAAAGGAACTACTTACATCATCATTACACATCATTTCCTACCAGCAGACCTGCGACAGGAGAGTATAATAAGACACATACGACACTCACAACTTAAATTCGACTACAGCAACCTATATTATAGACTGTATTACTTTTTGACACAATTTTTTCGATTAACATTGAGATATTTTTGTGATGTCATAGAATTATATATTATAGCTGCGTGTGCGGTCACTCGAAAATCTATATGGAAAATATGTCGTAATATGCCTTGCTATGATTCATATTAATCTATATTATAGCTACGTCTGTGACGGGCTTTTTAGGAACGAATAGACATGGCCCACTTGACAGAAAGTAGCACGTGACTGACAGCGCCTACAAATCACGCCAACGGTGTTTGTTTGAGCCGTTGGCATGCCAATCACGGTATTCCCGTGATTGGCATGGCAACGACCCTAACAAACACCGTGGCGTGATTGCCATGGCAACCTCCTAACAGTCGAGTTCTCAGTAGGTACGCTTGCGCTGTAAGTCGCGTCGCGGAGACCGAGAGTTACCTACATAGAGATAATGAGATGCCGTGAGCTAGGTCGAGTTTGGCAGTAGGTATGTTGATGATGATGAATATTAGGTATTATCATCATCTTATTGGCAATGTTTACTGAAGTAGGTAAAGCGAATATCGCACTGCACCGCGCTCTGTCTCGTAGCGCGAGGCGGCCATAGCAAACGATATGGGCGCTGCCCCGCGTTACCCGTCGGCGCGCGGTGTGCAGTGTGTTAAAATCGCCTTTATAGGTAGGTAACTAAAGGTATGTCCCAAAAAGCCGCACATATTTATACCTAATGTTATATAATAAATACACAAAGTACCGCATCTTAATAATGATGTTTCCGCGAAGTGATCGCTCCACGCACTTTCAAAAGGCGGGCGGCGATGAGCCAAAGCCGAAGAACGAATAGGTAGTTGGAACAATAAAATATATTTTGTACTTATTGGACGTTGGTATTGTATTTTCGCAATGTTCTTGGTGTGTCCACGTAGGTATGCGCACGTGACGAATTATTGGTAAATTGTAGTTGCAGTCACATCATATTAATGACTGCAAGGAGACAAATTTTCTCAATCGATTTAGAGCCTTACCGGTAAAATTTTTAAGGTTTAAAATCATTTGGAGAAATTTGACTGTACAAAAACGTTTGGATTTAGTCATAAAAACATCTAAAAGCACATTGCTTTAAGTTTTACACACATTCCTCACATTGCTAGAACATTGCAGCAATTTGTAAAGAATCACCGTTTTGTAACTTACACCCTGTCAACCGGATGTACACCCGTCAACGATATAGGTATTCATATTAGTAACTATGACAACGCATAACGTGCTTGCGTGAAGTGACCACTTCACGAGCACGGGATTCTGCCAAAATTCCCTGCAGGCAGCGCGGTGAAGTGAACGCCGCGCGGGATTCAGACCAATCTCTCAATCGATTCTGAACCTTACTGTACAAGTTTTAAGGTTTAAAATCAAATTATTGTCTGTAAACTCGAATAAATATCTACGACTAGACGTTTAGTCAACCGAAAAACGTGCTTGCGCGAAGTGTGCACTTTGAAATTTGACAGATTGGGGTAACTTGATATGCTGGCGAACATGCGTGACCCGCTCGCGCCTTTAGTTAAAATACAAAGGCTAGTCTAGGAAAAAAAGAAATAAAAACGAAATTGAGTTTATTACTAATTATGTTGTAAGTAAGTAAGTACCAAAGTAGGTACTAGCTAGCTTTGAAATAAAATAAAATAATTACTTATTAAAATTAGCATAAAAATATCATTAAAATCTCGATTTTGATTGTAAGTGGTACATCCCTAAAATCAAGTGGGATGACACTGACAGCCCACTCCACGCTCACTTCACGTAAGTTTTCACGGTGAGATGGTAACAGAATCGCACAACAGGACAGAAGCTTCAATAATTTAATTTGGAAATAATTTGATATACATATTTTATTCGTTGAGAGCACAGTAGGAGATAAATGGATAGCAAAATGGTCCTCCCGAATTCTTTTCCCAATTAAATCCTTCACATTGTGATTTGAAAACGGCATAGACCTATCATCCAATCACAGCCATTTTAGAGACTCAGAAAATTTATTTACACTTTAAGTAATCATCATTACATCATTGGTGTTGGCAAGGAAAGTGAAGACATTTTTGTAGACCAGACCACTTTAGAGCAACTATCGAGTAGCTTGCTAGTCTATATCGCCCTGGAGGATCACCCCATCCAGCATTTCAGAGACCAGCGTAGACCATTTAATTTTCAGAACGGCTATCGAATAGCCTGCCAGTCAATATCACTCTGGAGGATCCTTCCTTTTCACTGGAAGCCCGTCCAACAGTTCCATCCACTTCCAACCTGATGACCCTTACTTCGTCCACATTTGCACTGTCACATTTTACCGGTGAGGACCTAATTTGTTTGATCAACTAGTGGTAGAAAATTAGAAAGATCTGGCATTTCACTACTCCGTAACTGATGAAGATACATAGGATATCACTTAAACTTTGAGCGAGTATTTTCACATTGAGTGTCATAAACTACGTAGTAATCTCCTAGCTAGGTGCCGCAGTGGAGGATCTTCCTGAACGCCTTCCTGAACTCAGGGTTGAAGATGGTGTAGATGACGGGGTTGAGGAACGAGTTGATGTAGCCCAGCCACGTGGTCAGGATGAAGACTGTGACTCCAGGGGAGTACGGGAGGCCGAACTTGGAGCACATGGCGTCTAGGACTGAGCACGTGAAAAATGGCGCCCAGCAGAAGAGGAAGACACCTGGAAGAAAGAGAAAGATAATCGTGTATAATTGCCCATAATTGAAATATGAACATCATAATATTAAGTAAAATACTGATATCCAGTCTCCATTAAAGAAAAGTATTTTAAACGTAGCGATTATATGAAGTGTTGCTAGTAGGTACGTTTTCAGTTCTACTAATATCGAAATATGTCCCTATTATTATATTGCAAAATAATTTAATTATATTATTAATTTTGCTTCTTCTTTTTTGATCTGCTTATAAGAAGGGCCTTTGTAGAAAAAAATATTTAAGTATAAGTGGACTTTTTTTTTTAAGGCTGGGAAGTCATCCAATGACTGCTCCCGCTCTGGGTGGAGCGGAAGGGAGTGTCAGACTCTTACTGACTAAAACCCATCCATGTTCCTTCCGTAGCCCTCTTATACTTGACACTTAGTTCTCTTTACAAAAAATCTTTGTAAGTTACGCTACGCAAATTGATACAATAGACATGTAATAATAATTGGGTATGGCTATAACACATAACAGATCATCATCATTTCAGCGGAAAGACGTCTACTGCTGGACAAAGAACTCTCTTCATCGCCACTTCAACCAGTTTCGTGCTTCCCGAATCGAGCGGATTCCTGCAGTCTTACAATGTTATCGGTCCACCTTGTGGAATGCCTTCCAACGCTATGTCCTCCCGTACGCGGTCACCAGTCATCGGTGGCCATTAGCCATCGGTTATGCAAGCAATATGCCCTGCCTACTGCCACTTAGGTTTAGGAATCCTTCGGGCTTTGTCGGTTATCTATGTTCTTCTGCGGATTTCTGCATTTATGATTCGATCATCTAGGGAATCTCTAAGCATTGCTCTTGGGGTGACTAACACTTTAAATGTGGCTAGCTAATCGCCTATATCAACTTCCGACTTCTCCTCCATTCGTTATGAAACAAGAACAGATGGACTTTTAAGTCATTATTATTGATATTCAAACTCACCTAAGACAATAGCAAGCGTCTGCGTAGCCTTCTTCTCTTTCTTGGCGAAGGACTTGGCTCTCAGCTTGCCAGCCCTGTTGGCTCTGAAGATGGTGAACCTGGCCGCTGATGCTGCACTCCTGAACCGCCTCCGAGGAGTCGAAATGAGAGAGCTAGTGCTTATCCTGCTCAGCTTCTTTCTGGGGAAGGAATAAAGATTTTTAATTGGCGTTGGCATTCTTGTCAGATCCATAAACATGTTAATTAAGGTGTATAGCCAATTCAGTTCGACACCCTTTTTATTTATTGGACCTGAACTGATTAAATTATTATCAGCCATTAAATGAGAGGGGACACAATATTTACGATAAGTGCAAACGTATTGCAAGCTTTTTTTAGTACAATTTAAAATAAATCAATGGCGGATATACTCGTACGAGTAGGAATGACGTACCTGTGTTATCATTCCACGCAAATTGATGCCTATGTGAAAAATATAACAACATGGCATGTGTACAGTAAATTATGTTGTTCCACAGTTAGCAACGAAGGCATTCTAATTTATAAAAAATACGTACTTAAGTAAATATTTTATTGTAAGGCTTAACGGATTTTACTGTAGCTACCAAATAACCAAGGAAACTAACAATGTGATTTTTTTAAATTTCGATTCGTCCACCCGTTTATTTAATTCAATCCAGCCTGTCCCTCGCTGCCCTCCTCCAGGGATGCCCTAAGCCGTAGTACGTACCCCACACAGGCTGTCCTTGAGAGTAGTCGCTTGGTTTTTAAGTCCTGACCGGAGACCTTAATTTAATAAAGGCATCCATAGTGAAGCCCAGTGAAGCGCTCAAAAAACTATCTAGGTTGACCTGCGAGATGACATACACACAAAAAAACCTCCCGTCTCCGTTGCTACAGATGCTATGAATGTGTTCAGTATTTTTATGAAAAAAAAAAAATCTTTTAGGGGTATCATTTTCAATCGATGACCACGATAAAATAAATTACCTCACAGAGCCGCGATTGATATATTGGCATCGGTTAAAATAGATTTAGTTAAATTACTCAAAAGACCCTTTAAAGGAAATGGGTCACTTCGACACTTTAGCCGATGGGATCGACCCGTCCCTGGAACATCCTATGACCTCGCGGAAATTGCCTCCAAAGATGGTTGCACAGTGCAAAATGGACGTGATGATGGTGGAATGGTACATTATGATCTCCGTTAAGTTAGCCATTTTGTGCAGCTCTTGGGATATGAGGACCAGATGACGCTGTTTGGCAATACAAACATTTCTCCAGTTATGTTTTAACCCAAGTTAAAAAGTATCTATGCGCAAAGTTTTATCAAAATCCTTTCGGCTGTTTTTGCGGCATCCCGGCACATACATTCAGACACACAAATGGACAATACTTCTTTGTTACTATTTTTTATACATGTTTATAATGTCCTTCTCACAATCGAAATTTGAAATGTCAACTTTAAGGCTCGGCATAAACGAGCTACTTACTACAGCCACTGATGGCTGTCGCCTCTTACTGTGGTGGCGAGTGGCTGCCACAAATAAGGTGACTAGAGGAAGAAGCCTGCTAGTCGGAACCAGTGAGGGACCCCTATTTGCTGCATTCGGCAACACCTATGACGTTGGTCGACATCACACTACGAAGGTTGAGGAGGTCTTGGACTATGTACGAGCGAAGACCAGCTGGACCTTAAGGGTCGAGAAGTTGGAATCGCGCCACAACACGAAGTTCAAGTCGTTTGTGGTGCGAGCTCCGACCTTCTTCTTCCTATAGAGACCTTCCTCAGGGAAGAGTTTTGGCCGAAAGGTGTCGTGTATCGGCGATTCCGTGGAAGGCTACGCGACAGCTCGCAGCGCAACACGACGCCGTCACTTCGTGTACAATAGTTTTTATTTTTGTGGTTTTTATAAATATGTTTATAGATAGTCGGTAAGGTGTATATGTTATGAGTATTTGTTACCTGAAATAAATGATATATTATTATTATAACATTCCACGTGTGCGACAAATCCAAACACAAAGTAGAAAAGTATGTGAACTTCTTTTCGCTAGGCTACCAGTGGCTATGGCCGGTGTGTGTAGTAAACAAATGCAGCACTCGTATTATAGCAGTTTGTTAGCACAATCTCTGTAACTTTAAGTTTCTATTTACAGCTGCACCTGTACCCGGGATGCCGTACAAAGTAATTATTTGACTTTCTCTTGGACGGGAAATGCTCATGCTTAGTTATTGTTTTAGTTTCAGATTCATATATTACTAAGGATTTATACCTTTTGATGTGTGGAATATCCTAGCTTTGTAAGGCAATTGAAAAAGAAACTTTTTTACAAAAAAAAAAACAAGTGACTGCCGAAAAAACACTACAAAGATTTTATTTTTCTCTTTTGAGTTTTGATACCTACCTACCCCACGGTCCCGACAACAATTCGTATCCACTACTAAACTTGCTACGTAAACAACAGTGACCTGAAGTACTAATAAATCATTATGATAAAAGAGTGGATTAAATACGTGTTATCGAAGCTAACTCAAAAACTGCTAAAACGTTGATAATAAAATAGATATGCGACCATCTCTGAAGTATGACCTACGAAACAAAATAAGAATCATCAAAATCAATTCATTTACAAACATACAAAAAAAAACATTTGAATTGAACCCTTCTCCTTTTGTTGAAGTCGGTTAAATATACCTGAATGCTGCTTTTAACTTTCTTTCAGACTACAATACCGGAGCTTTAGAGCAAGAAATAGTTTAGGTATTCAAGGTCGAGGTAGGTGGGCCAAGTGGTGGTTTCACCCCGAAAGAACTTTTCCACTTTTCCACAGAAAATTCTCGTACTATGAAGCAAATTATAATCAGCCCACTGCTTTTTTTTTTTTTTAAGGCTGGGAATCATCTAATGACTGCTCCCGCTCTGGGTGGAGCGGAAGGGAGTGTCAGACTCTTACTGACTAAAACCCATCCATGTTCCTTCCGTAGCCCTTTATGTTCCGGGGTAGCGGTAACCCTTTCGGACAATCCCGCTTACCCGGCAGGCTTGGCCCTGAGGGGCCCCTTCATATGCTGACATCTCTTTGAGGCGCGCGTGGAACATATACGCGCCGTACGGCACGGGTCTGGTGCTGATCGGACGGTGAGTCACCCATTAGTCACCGTCCGCAGGCCCGCGCCTACGGTGGCCGGGAGTCGTCACGTGGCTCCCGACTGCTGGCACACAGGCACTGTTGGCACACAGGCCTCGCTAAGAAAGGGAGTGCCCAGTGCGGGTTGGCGGATGTCATATGTCTTCGATATTGATTTTTTGGTTCTAGGACATATCCTCACGATGTTTTCTTTCACCGATGACATGAAATACACAAAGTAAAGCTCGAACAAAGCTGCTTGGGTTCGAACTCACGACCTACTCGTAAGTCAAGGCCGATACCACTAGGCCACCACTGCTCATCAATCGAAGCAAATTATTATTGAAATATTATCCTCAGATAATTTTAATCTATCACTAACTTTTCGTGATTTATGTTACTGTGATGCGATTACTGTGATGATTATATTATAAACTGTGTGGACCTCTTCTCTGAAATAAATAAATAAAAATAATGAATAGGTACAGTCAACAGCAAAAGTAGATGATCAAAATCAGAAATTCAATACTAATGAACGGTGTTCCCGAATATATGGCAGCTGTACTAGTAGTAAATGTTTGGTATATATTCCAATCCCAAACTTTTGAATCACTCTGACACCACACAGGTCTGACGCGAACTCCGTTCTTTAGTATTGAATTTCAGATTTTGATCATCTACTTTTGCTGTTGACTGTACGCACACGGCTTACGATATTTTGAACTAACTATCTGTAGTTCCATCTGTAAATAATCCAAGACCTTTAATTTCTTATTCGTCTTTTATGACAGGAAGACAAATTGCCTATTATATACATCGGTACTTACGAAACAAACCTATCTAATCCTAATTTAGTACACAATTCGACGAAGTCCGGATCAAAAGGTGTCAACAACGTGAAAAGCCGTGGAGCCAATTTCACGAAGTTTTTGGCTTAATGACTTGGACGTGACCTTTCACATCGGAAGTTGAGGTTTTCTCTTGAACTTGAAACTTTAAATTTTGCCGAATACGGCTTTAATTCCATCAATCAAAATGAGCATTTGGTAATTTACCATGTTTTGTAGTAAGTTTAATTATAAACTTAGTTGGTTCAGTGTCGCGATGAATGATGACAAGAATCAAATTGTCAGGAATAGAATTGGAATTACCGAAACTAAAGTTAATGAAGCTAAAATAGCCGTGACCTGGACGTGTGAAAGGATGAGAGCGCTGGTGGAACAGACGAGTCTTCGAGTAAAGACCGTATTTAATTAATACCTTTTTCCCGCTCTGGGTGAAGCGGAAGGGAGTGTCAGACTCTTACTAAATAAAACCCATCCATATTCCTTCCTTAGCCCTATATGTTCTGGGGTATCGGTAACCCTTTTGGACAATCCCGCTTAATTTAATTTCTACTTTAATAAGTAAAATGAAAAATTCTTTTGTCAAAAACACTTATGACTTGATCGTCATCATTAATCGCCGGTCATCCAACATCAAGTGCAATTTATTGGACTCCTCACAATTAATAATATGAGCCCAAACTTGAGGGCCTGAACATGGATGGGTTTTAGTCAGTAAGAGTCTGACACTCCCTTCCGCTCCACCCAGAGCGGGAGGAATCATTTGATTGTTTCCCATTCTTAAAAAAAAAACCGAGGATAAACGGTGCTGTCGAGGCCGGCCCAGGAAGAGGTGGCGAGATGACCTAGACGCATACCGCAAAGGATGGATGATGAAAGATGTCTGGAAGGATTTGGGGGAGGCCTTTGATCTTTTTGAGTGGGACAGTGTAAGTAAAAAAAAAAAAAAAAAAAAACCACCACGCGAACGAAACCGCGGTAAAAGCTAGTACACAATAAGATCCTTAGGTATCTCATACCAATATAAACGGTCTCATAACATAATAACCCTATCGTATCCAGGTTTTATGGGTCTTATCGGGAAGATCTGATATTCTGAATAGGCACACGGTATGCCACCCACTTCAAATAGAGGTTGTTAAACCTTCACTGTCGTCTCGATAGCATCATTATTTTATTGTTATGGGTTTTCTATTCATTTGGGGATGAAACTAGGTTTATCATTTGGATATCCTTTGAATGTTTGGATTTGAGATAAAATTATTAATAATAATATAACATATGTCATTTATTACAGGTAACAAAAACCCATTAACAATACCTTACAGACTATCTTTTGTTGTACACGAAGTGATGGCGTCGTGTTGCGCTACGTGATATCGACACCTTTCGGCTAAAACCCTTCCTTGAGGAAGGGCAATTTATAATTCACTCATGATTATAAACAACTTTCACTATGGGACAAAATAAAAAAATAATATACGGGGTGAAATTGAATTCATGGGCAATAGTTTAAGGGTTCAATGTACTTATCATTATGAACAACTTTTACTACGGGAACACACCTGAAATAGCGAAAAAAAAACAGCTGTTCCTTATATTTTGACGAGTTATGCGAGCATAATGTATAGAACAGCAGATTTTTTTTCAGTTCAGTTTTTAAGGCTCAAAATCGCTTGAGACAATAACAGTTTGAGGTAGCTTAATGTGCTGGCGACGGTACCTGATTTAAATCTGTACCAAGACCCTATAAGCAGGTCCTACAAGATTGTATCTACATAATCTTCATGTATATTCATAGCCACCGATCCAATACATCCGTTAGGTCCTAATAACCTGACCCTCGATAGCTCTTACATAATAAAGATAGATCTTGAGAGCCTGTAAGAGGGTTCATTAAATATGGAGCTATATTATGTAATGTATCCAAGTAACTAAATGTGTAACCATGAGGGTATGAACTTTGGGATATTGAATAGGTAGGCCATATTTCCATGAACTGGCCACTAAGGGATGGCCATTGTTCAGCATGTGTATTTATCTATTGTCTGCTAATCTGAACATGAATCTTAATAGAAATTTTCTAAATTACAATATAGAGACCAGAATACAAAATGGAGGTATGATGAGCTGGGTGTAAAGTTCACTCATCCTTAAAGTTCCGGTACCCAAGATACAGCCCTAGTTTGGGGGTCATCGCCCTACGTTTTATTGTCAAATTGATTATAAATAAATAAATTAGTTTTTTTTAATCAACAGGAAGGAAGACCCTTCGATTACACGGGTATTATGTCCGGTGGTCTACTGCCCGACGATTGAAGTCGGGATGTTGTATCTAAGCTCTAGTCGCGCGGTAAACTTTGCTTGCGAGATGCAGGATTTGCGTGACGTCAGTGTGTCACGGAGTTCGTATATGGCGATGTCGTTGCCAACAACATCACAATAGCACGCCTGTAATCCCCGAAGGGTTAACAGAGGTATACCTTAATACACTCACATTTCGCTAGTTATGTTTAAGTCACATGTGATAGGGGCGAAGCTCTCAAGCTGATGAAAATGGAATACTCACGTCCTCATAATATTAGCCATCATATTATTATTATTATTAATATTATCATTTATTTATTCAGACTACAAATGCGGTCCATCGTGTTAGTAAAGATCTTACGTTCGTTCGTTCGTTTCGTATGTTCGTCTTATGTTTGACTTTATTTTTTGAATCTTATATGTAATTAATTTTATTTTCTACCTATATAAATTACTGTGTTCCCTTTTGTTTTTTTTAATTTATTGTGCTATAAGGAAAGTAATTATAATTTGTAATAATGTTAATATTATTAGTAGCTAATTTATATGTAATTATTGTATGCCCTACGGGCGGGACATAGCTGACCAAAATGTTCAAATATTTAAGAACTGTACTGGATGGATTGTGTGAAAGATGATATGGCTAGAAAGGGAGTGACTATCGAGATAACGACTAATAGAGAAGTATGGAAGAAGAAGACATGTTGCGCCGACCCCAAATAGATTGGGATAAGGGCAGGAGAATGATGATGATTTAAGAACTATACTGTATCTACCTATGATCCACAATAAAAATATTGATTGATTGAGCCATAAGCCATGTAAAACACACGACCCTCATGACCTAGTAAAAACTAGAGAAGCGTCTAGTTTGAGGTAATCTAGACTGCCTCTCAGGTAAAATATTCCGTCACCGTAATCTACCTGACCGACAATTCGTTAACTACCATGGGTCAAAACAGCCATTAGCATTTATATTCGATATCAAAGAGGATTAACATAACAATTTGGCGGTAGTAATTGGGTGCACCTATCGATGTAATTAAATTGGACTAGAGATGGGTAGGTAAAAATTGGCGGATATAAAAAAATTTTTGGTTGGGGATTAGAGCGAGAGAAGGCTACTTCTAATTACATAATTGTTATTGTATGGTGGGTTATTGTAGTTGATGCTGACTGATACACTGATTACTGATTGATTGATTGATATTTTTTGGTAAAAGTATGATTGCATGATAGATGAGTGCACGCGGTATGAATGCTATTCGTGTACTTAATCGTGTACTTACCGGCGCAGGTAAAATGCTGACATATTGATATGAAAACTTCTGGTGTGTGAAGAGGAAATATGTCAATATGTTTGGATATCGATTTTATGGATTTTGTTTTTGGTTCATAGAATCGCAATTTATCTAAAAATATCTGTATGCGTCGAAAATGCAGTGAATATCTAATGAATCCAGATAAAATCTCTTAAGTTTAAATCAAAACAAGCTCCCAACTAAGCGCTGTAGAACAGTAATGTTATATTAATTGGTAACCGCTGTTAAGTAATTACACTGATCGCTTGCAGGCAAACCACAGCAGCAATTTGCAAAATAATTATTGGATACGTAATAACGGAAGCGTGGTACAGTTTCGGATATCCGGTAGATTTGAGGTTACGTAAGGTTACATCACTAGTAATTGAGAAGCGTCTATGCTCGACTTGGTCATTATGTTATAGTTTTAATCGAAATAAACTCAGCGTTTTCCTTGGGATCGAATTTCGATATTGTGTAGCAAAGCTACGGCGTAGCATTCTGCTACGTCGTAGCTCACTGCTACGATTTCCTAGGTCACTACGATTTTGAAACGTTCTTTCAGGAGCTTTCGAATGCTCGTTTTTCTAGTGACTCTAACCTAGAATTTATCTATTCGATAGTGCTGTTGGTTTGGAATGTTTATGAACTCTTAGTGAGAGAGAACTTTTTCTTTATCGTTCTTTTCTTTTCCACATAGACATGGTGGAATTAGTTAATTATTTGAGGGCGATAGCAACAGGGCAGTAGGTAGTATGATAACGTAACTTTAAAATTACCAAATGAATGTAGACTTGAGATAGCTAAGCCGAATAACTGAATTAAATTCTTTCATTGATAAATTTTACGTAAAGCCACTTTACAACAAAATTTATCTCCTACGAATATTGTATCGGCATTGTGTTTGTTACAAAAAGTTGAAATTAGACAAATTGGCAATGTATGAGTTCATGAAGGGAAAAGTTTCAGTCTTTTAACGAGATTTAGAAACAAGTACAACTCATGGGAGTTCCTTTATAAGCAGATTTAACTTTTAAGGGGTGCAATTTGGCTCAGTGCCTGTATCATTTAAAATGTAATAATGCAGGGATAAGTGGCTCGAGGGGCTGTTCGAGACTAAGGGGTAAAAGCTAGCAAGGGGAGGGGTAGCTACTGTTATGACACAACATAAAATCACGCCTGATTTACCCCGAAGAGTGCCTAACTCTTCGGGGTAAATCAGGCGTGATAGAGGTGTACCCGACTACACAGGTAGGTGGATTATGTTGCGAGCAGGTGACATGAACCGGGCTAAGGGCTGCTACTGAAAAAATCCTTATGGAAAAACCCAATAACATTTTGTTTGATCCCGGAATCGAACCCAGGACCTCGTGCTCAGAAGCAGCGCTTGTGACAACTAGACCAAAAAGGCAGTCAACAAGTCAGTTATATTTATATGATAAATATTTCGCGATTAATACTTGAAAGACGGACCACCTCATGGGAAATAGGTTTTCGACACTGACTTGTTTATTATTTAGTTTCGTAGAGTTCAAATTCGAACCCAGGCAGGCACTTAACTTTGTGTATTTAATTACATCACCACTCCACTAAATCAGTGAAGGAATACATCGTGAGGAAACTGGCATGTCCCAGAACCGACAATTCAAAGACATGTGACATCTACCAACCCGCACTGGGCCCCGTAGTGGATTACGGCCCACGAGAAGAGGCCTGAGTCCCGGCAGTGGGGAAATTATAGGCTGATTATGCTGCCGTTAGGTCATAGTTATCACAATACTCAAGGGTTCTCAGTTTGAGATCCTGGGTACTTTGTGGGGACAAAGTTATGATGGTATTCACAAACTGTCATTAAACTCAAAACATCAATTATATTTAACCAGCATCTTCACGGCTACACCCTTGCAGGGTAAACAGACTGGGATGTCATTCATCAACATGGTGACATGCGAGCCTGACGTTGTGTGGAAATTAAATGAATTAGGAGACTTTCGAACGGTCTGCAAAAAAGATCGTTGACATATTCCAAGCAGAAAAAGCTAACAAGTTTTTTTTTATGTTACTCTCAAAACGTTCACATATCAACCAGCAAAGAATATCTAACTTCAAAAATTATAGTATACTTTATTTGGCCGTTACAACAACGTGGTGACATTAATATAACACACATATACCTTTTCACATATTCGTTTCATGAAAACATTATATTATTTCAATTAAATGTTATTATTTATTTAAAATGTTAGAAAATTGCAATTTGCCGGGGTCACGGATCATAACATTCGCATCAATGAAATTAAAACGAATTAGTAATACTATTAGGATGAAATAACTGCAAAAAGTAGGCGAATTGATTTTATTATTTAGTTTGTTTGGATTTTTTTGTTCAATTTGCAATTTATTTTGACGTATCAACATTGTGATTGATGGGCACTAGCCCTACCCGTGTGTTAAATTAATGTCACCATTGTAGCGCTACGTTGTACAGCACGTTTAAGTAACGTTATTGCTGACTGTACTACCAATATACATTTATCACTGCTCCACCACCATGCCTCTTTTTCTTCTCTTAAGGTTTATACTCTTTGTTTGTTTTTAATTAACAGATCTGTCAAATATTGTTCCCCAGTTTCCACGCCCCGATTTACCCTCTTGTGGGAATTTGAATAAATCTCACTTTAGTGGCCTGGTTTTTTTGCTTTATAAAAATAACTCAGTTCTGGGCTTGGTGTGCTTATTACAGCTTATTTTTGGCTGGCAGAAAACTGGTACTTCAGAGGGGCATAGTATCCGTATTTTTAAGAAGGGTTGCGATGACTGCCTCCTTGGTCTAGTGGTCTCTGCCAGCGTATTTGAACCCTTCAACATATAACCCGTCTGCCTTCAAAGCAAGAGTGAACAGCCATCTTATGTGCACGCTCGCTCCATCGCTTCCCATCAGGAGTGATTGAGATCAAGAGCTGGCCCATACCACAATTAAAAAATAATTAGCCCAAGATATGGTTTACCTTTTTTTTTAGGCTGGGAAATCATCAAATGACCCCTCCATTTCTGGGTGGAAGGGAGTGTAAGAATTTTGCTGACAAAAACCCATCCATGTTCCTTCCTTAGCCCTTTATGTTCCGGGGTAGCGGTAACCCTTTCCGACAATCCCGCTTAGACATTGTTTACTTAAGATCAAAATAATTATAATATTTGTACAGATATGAAACAGGTATGGTTATATCTGTTTCACAGTTTCATATGTGTGTTCGAAAACACAGCTCGTTGTATAGGCTTATTGTACAAACATTGCTAGTCATTTATCATGTGTCTGATGTCTGTCCTGGCAAGGCTATTTCCAAGGCCTGTCTGATGGTATCTAGGCTTATAAATGTGAACTAGTAACATGCAGATTTTTTCAAACTTAATTGTATGTGTCACTCGACAGTGCTGCCCCCATTAACAAACTAATGGATTCCGTTGTTAGTGTTTTAATGAGCGAAGTGATTCAGATTATGAGTGTGTTTTAAGTAGATAATTTATTACTGACTAGTTTTTGTACGCGGTTTGGCCCGCATGGATGTCGGTTTTTTCTTCATAAAAAAAATCCCTCTTTTCACCTCCTTAAAGGTCGAATTTTCGAAAACGCTTTCTTAGTGCTCCATTACATTATAAAAAGAAGTCTTGACTTCTTCTTCTTTTCTTTGGGACTAGTCCCAAAAGTTTTGGGTTGTGTGTTTGTCAGTCAGTCAGTCAGTAAGTTTCTACTTTCATATAATAAGATTATTGGAACAGTTTGTTTTTTTAATTGTTTATTGAAAAAATTGATTATTACATATGTTTACAAATATAGTGCCATAAAACTAAAGGTACATTATAATTGGGTTCTACCTGAACTAGGAATAAACCTGTATCTCAGGCATCACACTCAAATGCACATAGGTATTATCTAAGTTTCTTTAAACAAATAGTAAATAATGTTATACAATTTTATAAATGTTATTAGGTACTTTTGGATCATCGTAAGATATTTTTGCAACGATGTTCTATTTAGATTTTTGCAGTGTAATATTTTTAACAAGGTCGCGAATACATTGTTATACTGAATAAATTGCCGGGTCATCTGAATGTTAATTAAAACTATTTTATGTGCTATATCTAGTAAATATTAAGAAGAAGTATATGAACAAAAATATATTATATAAACGTTAGTGCTCTTACGCGATCTAATTACCTATTATTAATTTATTATTGAGAAATCCAGTATTATTCTATGTTTTACAACTTATTAGTATTGGCTGACGCTAAACGAGCACATCAGTACAAAACACAATTGCTACGGCCGTAATTTCATATTTTACAAAGCAGAAATCTTTTCTTTTACAAACAAATAAACAGTATCCTCCTAAAATCTCTAATTCCTCTCAACCACTTCCATTAAGCTTCATCCAAATAAGGATTTATCATTATTACAACCCATCTTATTCTCATAAGGCCTCACGACCCGTCAGCGGCGTCAGCTGTGCGCCCTCATTCAGTACTAGGAATATTTACTTACACTTGACACTGGCTGGTGTTTTAAATAACTTTATTTTTTATTTTTGAGGGTGGGAGATCACCAAATGACTCCTCCCGCTCTGGGTGGAGTGTCAGACTCTTACTGACTGAAACCCATCCACGTTCCTTCCTTAGCCCTTTATGTTCCGGGGTAACGGTAACCCTTTCGGACAATCCCGCTTACCCGGCAGGCTTCGGCCCCAACGGGCCCCGTTCACATGCTGACATCTATTTGAGGCGCGCGTGGAACACGTACGCTACTTTCGGCAGGGGCGTGGTCCTGATCAGGCGGTGAGCTATCCCGTACTCACCTTCCGCAGGCCCGCGCCGACGGTGGCCCGGGTTTTAAATAACTAAGACAGATATCTGTCAGGCGATTCTGTCAATTTCTTACCGTGAAAACTTAAGTGAATTGAGCGTGAAGTGAGCTGTCATTCCACCTAATGCTTGGGATTGGCACAATTGACAGTTCTCTTTATACTCACTTCATCTACGTTATTGCGGTGAGATATTTACAGAATAGCACTACTGATGATCCCATATCTATTTTAACCACTTTGCTTGAGTTGGTTTTGCCAAAAAATCTATTATTTTGAAGCTTAAATCTAAAAATCAGTTTCATTAATAGGTATTTGTTCGTCTTACGTTTTTGCGGCGGTCTCTGATTATGCTACGCGTGAAAGAAAAAACATTTATTTGGACACAGTCGGTGACAGAGATAATCAATCTGCCGAGCCTTTTCCCAACTATATTGGGGTCGGCTTCCAGTCTAACTGGATGCAGCTGAATACCAGTATTTTACATGGAGCGACTGACTGACCTTCACAACCCAGTTACTGGGTAATACGATATATGGCTGTCAGATTTTCGGGCTTCTGACGACCCGTAAAGACTCTCAAAGATGCATAAATGACAGCCGGGACCAACGGCTTAACGTGCTTTCCGAGGTACGGAGGAGTCTCGGTTTGTAAAGATGGTCACCCATCCACGGCCAACCCAGCAAGCGTAGCTCAATTTGACGGATTGACCTGTGCGGCTGTTATTACTTAGCCACGAGCTCCTCCTTGTTTAAATTATGACAGAGTGTTCCTCACGGCCGCGCCAATAAGGTTCATTTCAGAATTAAATGCTAGACAGATGCTGTCTGACGCTAGTTTACTAATGCATGCAGTTCACCAAATTGTAACATATTATGTAAAGGCTACTCACTTTAATTCAGGCTTAGGCTTAGGAACCTCAGTGCCATCTTCTGTCTTCTTCTCCTCCTTAGTGGTGGGGGAGGCTGGTGGTGTGTGCTCCTTGTCAGCCTCCATGTTGGAGGGGGCGTACCCCGAATCGTTGTTCGTATTGGGATCCATCATCGGGATTGGGGAGGCTAGGTTTGCCATTATCCTGTGGATGAAAAAGATGTTATGATAGTGTGTGATGATTGTGGTTTTACCAGAACTCCTAGAAACTGACATGGCAGAAGCGAATCATGACTTTTACAAGTAAAACAGGTCATAGCCCACTTACACAAGCTCCCACCCAACAAAAAGAATATAATTCAAACATGAGCTTTAAATATTGCTCTTTAGATATATTTCCCGGCGACGATTATGAACAAAAAAAAACTTGTAGAAGATATCCCTATCTGTATGATGCCAGTGTCGTCTGCTAGCTGTCGCCGCGTGGACTGCTGGGTGCCTGCTAGATGTCGCCGCGTGGACTGCTGGGAGCCTGCTAGCTGTCGCCGCGTGGACTGCTGGGTGCCTGCTAGATGTCGCCGCGTGGACTGCTGGGAGCCTGCTAGCTGTCGCCGCGTGGACTGCGAGCAGTCGTCTTAGTTTAGGGCGGTGTTGGGTGGGAGCGGTTTTGGACCAGAGTCGTTTAAGTGTGCTATGACCTTTAGTCTATTCATAGCCCAAACAATAAGGAGACGTCACAAGTCCAGTAAACACTAATCTAACCAGAGTCGAAGCAAGATGGCTTCCACAAATCAAGTTAAACAAACCGGTTCAGACTGGATTTACTATCAACAGGAGTACTTACTGAGGCGAGGAGGTGTAATGTATTTGCGTGGTTTGTGAATATTTTTCAGTTGGAAATGGGCTCAAGTGAAAAATGTTTTTTTTTTGTTTTTTATTGTAATACCATTTCATAAGCCGAGCGTCCACCTTTTCATGCTGAGAACAATTATCTCTTCGTTTTTTTTCAATTAATCAACTCAGCTTATCGAAGTCCACTGCTGGATATACATAGATTTATTTATAATTAATTTCTCACTTAATCTGTCCAGCGTGTCCCCTTGCCTGCTATTTCTCTTTTTTTGAGCACATTTCCATAAAAGACTTGCTCCTAATATTGAAACTGAAACTCACGTTTCAGGAACTGATAGACGCTAATCTGTCGTGTAAATCCAAAACACTGTAAGTAACTCGAGTTACAGTGTTTTGCCTTAATAGATTTGATGTTTTCGTGGCAGTTACATATCCCTATATTAATACTTATTCATTTTATAGTTTTTAAAAGGGCTATGATCATAATTAAACACTGTATTTTTGTTACATTTAAGGTTTTCATGGCTGTGTTGAAGTTATAGTGTTTTGGCTCAAACATGTTTACGGGGGATATTGAAACTCTGAGATACAGTCTTTTAGACAACCAAACTAACAGGTCGGCGACACGTCCCTACGTGTAGTACGTACAATATACGCGGGGGCGGGGGGCGAGAGCTCAACGGTTAGTGGTAGCGAGTAGCCAAACGTGCTAGTCCATCATCTGAAGGTACCAAACTAGTAGAAAATTCTGGGACGATATTTAGATTGCCATCGACACGATAAGAAGAAGACGATTTCTTACGTAAAAAATGTTGGTTCGAGACTGAGAATTACATTGTGCAAAAAAACCCACTATGAATTTAGAGTTTTTCCTAAATGAGACAATTCCACTAAACGCGATCAGCACATCTAAACCGCGTTTAAGTCCTGTCAGTGTCAATATTCCACAGAACATACATAATGACACTGACAGCCGTTAACCTTTTGAACATCCTTGTCACATATACGTGACAAACAAGCGCATGCTCTGTACGCCAATGACACAAATATGTGACAAAAACAACAACGCTATGACACGAAATAAACAAATACTTTTGTGAGTGTTTATAAAGATGTGCTTAAAAATTTAAGCTCTCGTACGTATTTAATGACATGAAACTATTAAAATACACCATAGAAATTGGGAAATTCATGATAGGTACCCATCAGGAAGAAAAAATTATGTAGCTTGGCGTGGAGGGCACGCGCTTGCGTTTATGCTCTGGCGTTCAAAGTTCAAAATGTTAAACGGGGTTTATGCGCTGATGACCTACAGTTTCATTGGTGAAATTCGCCCTTAATCTAATCAGTTTACCGATAGCCAGAGATCAGAAACACAAGGTCAAAGGTACCACTGAAATCGATAAAACCATTCCCAGACTATTGACATCATAACAGCTTCAGGCCAGATTTATTCCTAAGTATACCTGCTACTTTATAAAATTGAACCCCTGAAGTGAAATGGTTTCCAATATGGCTATAATTTTTCGTAACCAACGAACCGCTTGTGAATGGTGCACTCAATTTAGTCCATTTAAAATCTTTTGAAGTATTTTAGATTTTCTAAGGGAATATGTGATGAAAGAAATCTCTCGAGTGCAGGCTATTTTGAGGTCTTGATAGAGTAATTGAGTTGTTGAAGGGTAAGGCTAGGTAAATAAATTTAATGATACAGAAATTGAGACACGTTTCAGAGTTTTTTTTTTATCTAGATCGTTATTTGGAACTTTTTTTTAAGGCAATGCTATTTTGACGACACGGTTGGCGCAGTGGTTGAGCGAATGACTGCTGCGCAGTATGTCATGGGTTCGCTTCCCGCACGGAACAAATATTTGTACGACCTGCAAGTATTTGTTATGGGTCTGGGTGTTTTTCTATCTATAATATGTATGCATTTACAAAAAAAAATGTATATAAGTAGTTTATCAGCCATCTTGTTACCATAACACAAGCATTAGGTTGCTTAGCTTGGGACTATATGGCGTTATGTGAAATGTCCATGGATATTATATTATTTTATTTTGTTCTATTGAAATATAACTTGGGTCATTGTTAAAAGATGACAGATTCCAATCACTATTTCTTTTAATCCGTTGGGTAATGCATGTCAAGAACCTTCTCTTGGCTTTCCAATTTAAACATTTTGCAAAACCAAAAACACTCTACGATACGTCGAAGATACTTACAGCCCAGTCTCTTCCACCACAGCAGCCAGCATAAACCGGGCAGATCTGGAATTGACCAGCTCCTCAGCATAAGCCCCCATCTCTGTCCTCCCGAAGCTGTAAGAACTATATTCTAAAGTTTCAGTCTTCTTGTCTCTAATCGAAACGAGCTGTTAGAATAAGAACAACTGATTCATCCCGTCGTTCAAATCGCCAGCTTTATAGGTGGTACACTCGGCCTATGAAAACCTTGAAGGTGCTACTATTTCATGCAATAAGCAATAGATTTTTTTTAGTCGGTTAGCTAGATTTTCAAAAAATATTGGACACGTATTTTTTCTTTTTTTACGTAATCCAAAGATTACGCTGATACATTGAGTAGAAATGTGGCATGACGTCACGAGTATGTAGTTTTTATTCTTGTGAAGTAGAGCCCCCCATTCCCCAACTTTAATGCGTTTCATCTCAGTAATTTTTTGTTAATTATGATAAAGCAAAAAATACGTGGCTAATATTTTTTGATTATATGATTAACGGAATTAATAAAATTTCTTATTTTTTACCCAGGCATCGTCCCAATTGTATAATTGTGGCAAAATACTTCCGGAATGTCAAAATAAAAATAATAATATTTGTTTTTAAGGATGGCGAGTCATTTTGTAGGTATGGAGTAAAATTTTGGTGACCAAAGACGATTCCAGCATAATTCCACAGAACTTAGTCACTCAATCAACTCAGTTTGTCGTAGTCTACTGTCGACGTAGGCCTTCTGCATCCAGTCAGTTCCAGTCACTTTTTTAAAGGCGTCGATGCATTTAGTTTGGACGCGTACTACGCGACATGTGCTGATACGCGGCCAACATTGTCGTATTTTAATACGAATGGCAACGTCAAAAGTGATGAGACGAAGACTTAGTCTTCTTCTTCTTCTTCGTGTGGTTAGTGACTATCCTGGTGACAAAGTTTTTATGCTGCCCATGGGGGTCTGACTTAGCTTCATATGCTGTTGAGAAATAATATCTCAGGCATTTCCTCATGATGTTTTTGATTATTATAGAATGCGCACATGAATCCGAAATAATCAGAGGTGTGTGTCTTGGGTTCGAACTCAAGACTTGGCAATCCGACGGTCCCTGCTACCATCATGCGCGGTCTACATTATGTACAGTCGAACAAGCTATTCGGTATGTAACAGGTAGCTAACTGCAACTATTTTTAAACTATGTTGCGAGTGCGCTGAGTAGTTAATTATTGTACTCTCTGTAAATCTGCCTAGCTTTTGCACAACTACACACATCAAAAGTGTCTAGGGATCAACATATATTTTTGCAATAACTTTTCTCTTGATTGATATTAATTTAAATTTTCTTTAAGGATTCATCAAATAAAGTGTTTTCGTTTGTCACAGTAACGATAAACCAAGTCACCTTTGCATTAATAAAGAAATTTGCCATTTTCCTAATAAAGGGATTTTTGACATTTGAACGACTAACATTAAAGTTCGAAAAAAAGACTGAAATAACAGTTTTCTTTAAAATTTTATTGGGTAACTTAAACAATTAATAATCCGTGTTTCTACCGCGAACACTAACAACACAAGAACATCGGTTTGGCATACTCAAAATGAGTTCATTCCACAGCGTGATTTACGCTGTGGAATGGCCGCCCATGTTCGTTGCAACAACAAAAAAAGGTCTTCTTGCAACTGGATACCCTCCATATTCGGCAGAGCTCTTCTCTGTAGCATATCCCATGCATGCTCAATCGGGTTCAAGTCTGGCGACTGAGCAGGCCAGGGCAGGACATTGATGTTAGCTGCGGCGAGAGTCTGTCTTACAACTCTTGCGGTGTGCGGTCGTGCATTATCATGCATTAACTGAAATAAGGGACCGATTTGCACTTGTAGAGGAACGAATGAAGTGAACCTTCATTCCCGAAGACCGCTACGGGTACCACCTATAGCAATGCACAATCGTAGGATTCGATATCAATGGGCTCTTGAACACAGAAATTGGGCAGAAGAACAATGGCGTTTCGTGTGCTTTTCTGATGAGTCTCGTTTTGGTATGAGACCGGATACAAGACGTATACGACACTGGAGAACCCCTGGACGCCAACAGCGATTAAAATCCTGCCAGGAAGTCCATCCTTATAGTGGTGGAACCATCATGGTATGGGCGGGTATTTGGATCGGCGGAAGAACTGAGTTGATTTGGATCAGAGGCAACCTCAACGCTCAAATTTATGCTGAGACGATTGTATCTGACGTCATCGTTCCTCTACAAGTGCAAATCGGTCCATTATTTCAGTTAATGCATGATAATGCACGACCGCACACCGCAAGAGTTGTAAGACAGACTCTCGCCGCAGCTAACATCAATGTCCTGCCCTGGCCTGCTCAGTCGCCAGACTTGAACCCGATTGAGCATGCATGGGATATGCTACAGAGAAGAGCTCTGCCGAATATGGAGGGTATCCAGTTGCAAGAAGACCTTTTTTTGTTGTTGCAACGAACATGGGCGGCCATTCCACAGCGTGATTTGGATGAACTCATTTTGAGTATGCCAAACCGATGTTCTTGTGTTGTTAGTGTTCGCGGTAGAAACACGGATTATTAATTGTTTAAGTTACCCAATAAAATTTTAAAGAAAACTGTTATTTCAGTCTTTTTTTCGAACTTTAATGTTAGTGGTTCAAATGTCAAAAATCCCTTTATTAGGAAAATGGCAAATTTCTTTATTAATGCAAAGGTGACTTGGTTTATCGTTACTGTGACAAACGAAAACACTTTATTTGATGAATCCTTAAAGAAAATTTAAATTAATATCAATCAAGAGAAAAGTTATTGCAAAAATATATGTTGATCCCTAGACACTTTTGATGTGTGTATGTTGGGGTCGGCTTCCAGTCTAACCGGATACAGCTGAATATCAGTATTTTACATGGAGCGACTGCCTATCTTACCTCAACAACCCAGTCAGTAACTGAGTAACACGATATCCTTTGGTAAGACTGGATGTCAGACTTTTGGGCTTCTGATTACCCGTAACGACTGTCAAAGATATACAAATGACAGCCGGCACCAACAGCTTAACGTGCTTTCCGAGCCACGGAGGAGTCTCGATATGTAAAGATGGTCACCCATCCACGAACCAATTCCGGCAAGCGTAGCTTAACCATCAGGTTAACTGGCAGTGTATTATATGAAAGATAAATATTTTAGGGTTAGTCCCGCTATGGTATGGTCCCGGTATGGCACCCTCTTAAAATACCTATCAAAAAGTCCCGCTATGGTACCCTTCAGTTTTTGGTACTGTTGTAAAGAAAAGTTATACAATGCGTTAAGAAAAAAATAGTATAAATAAAAAATATATTTCTTAACTATTATAGTTAAGCAAGATAATATTTATTAATACTATTTTTTGAACAAATCACGCTCGGTAATTGTCGTTTCACTTCAGGTAGTTACCTGACCAACCGGTTTTTTCGTAAAACAATAGAGACGAGCCCTTCCTCGAATTCGTATCTAGCTCTTCCCTTTTGTTTTTATGAAAATAGAGAGAGACAGTATTATTCCGGGTTTAGTTTGCTATTTGCAGCTGTACTTTTGCGATATGAGTAATTAGGATAGCTTGTTAGTTTATCTATTGCAATGTCTGGGTCAAGTAGTTCACGTGGTGTAAATTTAATAATTATTGACAGTCGACGCGGTGGAAAAACTTTATTACGTGCCGGACATAAATATATTAAACGCAGAGAAAATAAAAATTCAAGTACTTGGCATTGTGTAAATAGGAGAAATAGTATTAAATGTAGTGGATATATAACTATTGAGAATACCAATAATACAATAATTAAAGATTATAAACACAGTGATCAGTGCGTGCCACATTTTGAAGACAATGAAGTTCAAATGGCTATAAGTGAGTGCAAAAAAGAAGTAAATTCAAATTACGGATCAGTACAGAAAATTTTCGAAAAACACATGGGTAACTTAAAAGACAAAGGGTTACACCTTACAGGAAATGTTCCTGACTATAAAAAATTAAAAACAGTATTATACAGACACCGAAATAAGTCGTTGAACGTACCAAAAACACAATTTAAGAATGTGGAAGAAATTATAATACCAGAAGAATTTAATAAGTATGTATTGGCTGATTATTGTAATGAAGACTGTAATCGAATAATTATATTTTCCTCGACAGAAGTAAAGGAATATATAAAATGTGTAACGCATTACTTTGGTGATGGCACTTTCGACGGCTGCCCAAACCCATTCGAACAAGTTTATGTCATTCATGGAGACATGGGAAGCACTGAGTTATCCACGAATGTAGCACCATTATTTTATATTCTGTTAAAAAACAAAGAAGGGAAAACTTATGAAAAAGTTTTCGAATTGATTAAACAAACTTTGCCTGAATGGCGTCCATCGAAATTTACCTTCGATTATGAAATAGGAGTAATAAATGCAGCAGCGAAGATTTTTCCTGATATCAAAATAAATGGATGTAACGTACATTTTCAAAAGAACGTTATCAAAAAAGCGAAATCTTTAAATCTCATGGAACACGAAGAGTCCTCGAACCATGTTAAGCAATGCATAGGCTTGGCGTTTTTGCCAAAACAAGATATTGAAGACGGCTGGCTGCATATAATGGAAAATAGGTATAATATCTTGGTTACTTTCCAAAATGATGTTTGAGTACTTAACTCTAATTATATGGCAAAAAAGTAAAGAACAACAATATCAGTAAGGACCTGTTAATTTCATTGCTTTACAAGTACGAACGTTTAATAAGTATTTTTTTCAGTTTCGACGATGAAGCTATGACCAAATTCAATGACTATTTTGTCACTCAGTGGCTTGAATATCCAGACCTCATTTGGTGTTGCCATAATGAACGCCATAGAACAACTAACTTGGCGGAATCATAGAATGGCAGATTCAACAAAATTATTGGAAAAAATCCCAGTTTATTATTGTTTCTGCAAACAATTGGCAACGACACATGTCACTTTGATATAAAACAAGCCAAGTAAGTTGTATTTTTTAGACAATATTTTTAAGCAGATATAATATTTTTAAAAGCAGATATATATTTTTTTACATAATACGAGTACATAGAAGAATTTGAAAATGGATTTGATTTTATTTATTTTGGTAGATATTATTGGTTGTCGCCTTCTATTACAGACGGTTACTGAAAAAAAAAAGCTTAACTTAAATAACTGATGATTTTTGTTATAGCTTTCGACTAAAAAGATCACCTATAAATTCAAGAAAAAGAACAAGTATAGAAATCGACCGCCAGATTCAAAAGCTAACAAAAAGTTACGAAAATAAAGCTATCTCCATTGGTGATTTTCTGATTAACATATCAAAGTCAACATTTTGATCAGAACATTTAAATAATAGTTTATTTTAATTTTGTTTTTAGCCTATTAAAATGTTTAATACTTTTTCTCGATGTTGATTATTTTTTGTAGTTTATGTTTATAATTTGCGCCTTTTTCTCCATGTTGATTATTTGTAATTAATATATTTGTCTAGTTGGTTGTTGATTATTTTTGTAGTTTATATAAATTTACAATTACTGCCTTTTCTCAATGTTGATTATTTGTAACTAATATTTATGTCTGGATGTTGTTTTTATTTGTAGTTTATAATATTTACAGTAATACTTTTCTGAGATGTGGATTTTTTATATTTTTTTTATTGTTGATTATTGGTAATTAATATTGTTGATTATTTTAAAAATTACATTGCAATTAATATTTCGTTTTACTGTTTGATATTTTTTTATAAATATTTTGAATTAATAAAAGACTGATTTAATATCGCAAACAGACGTTTTATTGATACACTCCTAAAAGTATTTATTTATAGATACACTTTTCTTTTCAGTTGTACCTTCTATTGTCTAACGTAGATCTAAAAGATGGGTACCATAGCGGGACTTTTTGATAGGTATTTTAAGAGGGTGCCATACCGGGACCATACCATAGCGGGACTAACCGATATTTTAGCCTGTTTACCGAATAGCTTGTTAGACTATACCTACATTTAAATATGGTCACACGTAAAAGAAGTTTCAGTAGAGCTATCAAAGTATTCAGAAGTTCAAAACTTATGAGTGTGAAATGTTTATAGCCATGTTTACCTGCACAAGTTTCTGTTAAAGAAGTATTTAAAAAATTGATGTTCAAGCTTTCGGCACGGAAAATCTTTGCTATTCAAGTGTGTGTTAAAGTTTCGGAAGCCGTTTCACAGCGTAGTGTTAGTCTTTTGGCATATTGCGTTTTGGTCAAAGAAGGAAAATATTCTTTCATTACTCAGCTATAAGGTTTGAATTTGGCCAGTGACTGTGTACCGCCACCTCAAAGAGCAGTATTAATATTAATTCAGTGTAAGAAAGAGATGAAGCTATACAGGGGGTATAGCTCCATCTCTGTCTCAACGTGAAGCAATATTATATATAAAATATATATATATAAAAATTATATAAAAAAATAATATTATAATAATAATATTATATAATATCAATACAATTATATAAATTATATTGATATTATATTAAATTAAAACTGCTATAAGAAGGGTTAACCCCCTGATTTTTCTAAATGGGGATAATTGTAACTAACTCTCTAAGTGTTCAAATCTTTAATTATATCTTAATCATTCTACTGAAAAAGCAATGGTACAGAGGCCAGCACATCAAGTTACCACAATCTGTTAAATTTCTTTGATAGTATTTCAACTTTATTGCAAAGACATAAGGTTCATTTTTAATTGAGAAAATTTGACAGTTAGGGATAGCTTGATGTGCTGGCGTCTGTACTTATGCTTCGTGGATTTCTGCACCCATCGGATTCTTGCAACTTCGAATCGTCGGTCACCAGGCGGTGGCAAATACCCCAACGACGATGAATAATAAGATTCATAAAAGCATGATTAGACCTGCCGCCTTGAATTAATCACAGTGTTGGGTCACAAAAGAAATGAATGAAAGACAATTTCATGCAGCTAAGATGAGAATGCTAAGAGGGATCTGTGGTGTTACGCGACTGGATAGAATACGGAATGAGTATATAGGAGGAACTCTGAAAGTGACACCGGTGACTGAAAAGATGTTTGGAAATCGGTTGACATGGTATGGGCATGACATGCGAAGGAATGAGGAAAATGTTGTCAGGAAAGATGTGAGTATGAATGTGGATGGCTATACAAGTAGACCAAAGAAACGATGGATGGATTGTGTGAGAGGATATGGCTAGAAAGGGAGTGACTACCGTGATGACGACTAATAGAGAAGTATGGAAGAAAAAGACATGTTGCGCCGAGCGCAAATAAATTGGGATAAGGACAGGAGAATGATGAAACTTTCGCATCGTGGTAACTGTAGCTACTATTCTACTTACTTCTCCTCGTCCTCATCCTCATTGCTCCCTGAAGCGGTATTGGTCGGCGCGTCGTTCATAGACCCATCCAGCCGCTGCGTCTGCGCCACATTCTCTATTACTACCGCAGCGGTACCGCTGGAGACAGCGGAGCATAGCGCTGTTGAAGTCTTTTTCGCTATCCGCTGCTTTTTCGCTCTTTGTCGTATTGCCTGTTGATAAATTGTTTTATTTTTAAATGTTGCTCTTGATTTCGTTTGACACGGATTAGTTCTTTGTTTTTCTAATTACACTTAAGACATCCGTGAATTGTTCACAATCAATGTTCATGTTTTCCCTGTAATATGACAAGAGATTTTTACTTTGCTAGAAATTACTGAGAAAGTTATTCAAATAGAATCGAAAGTCATTTATTCAAACAAGGCTGAAAATCAGCAGTTTTTGAATGTTATAATTACGTTAATCAGATCCCCAAAACGCCCGCCCATCACCACTTCCTAGTGTTTTGGCTAGAAAGTAGTGGCGCAACAAAGTCCCCAGCAGCACAGCTGTCTGTTAAGTTAGAAGAACTTGATTCAATAAAGTAACTATGGGAAGTAATTAACATTTTAAAACACTCGAATATACCAATAAAAAACATTGAAAACAGACTATATTCAAAAAAAAAAAAACTTAAGAAAACTCCAGGCTTAAAACCCGGCCCCATACATGTGCAATGCAGGATTATAACATACAGCTGTAACTCGAAGTCACAAATGTAAAACTACGACCATGGATGTAAAATTAAATATTACAAAGAAAAAAAAACATTTATTTGGACACAGTCCGTGACACTGAAAATACAAATAACAAAAAAAACTGTGTATGCTGTGTGTGTGTATGTATTATAATCTTATTCATCAAATCAGTTTAGAGCACTTTACTGCTAGTCATGGGTCTTTTCAAAACGAATCATAATTTAACTTGACCCTCTTTCAATATCAACCAGTTGCTACCATCAACCTTGCGAAAAGTCCTTCCACCTTGCCTGAGGGCGACCTACCTAACCGATAACCTATAATAATAATTTCAAAATATACTATTCAATTCGTAAAGAGACCTAAGAAAACATTGAACACAAAATACTTATTGTATAAACATTTTCGTTTTCGAACGGACAGAGAAAATAAAAAAACATGGCTGCCAAGTTTCGTTCACTTGTCGACAGGTAAACTGTTATTTTAATGCTTGAAAAAACAGGGTTTTGTAACATTTTGTTGTTACAAACTTATGTATTTGGAAGTGAGTGATTACGTTTTAGAACTAATGTTGTGTTCTTAAGCATAGTAGAGTATGCATTAATATCTACTGTTCTATTCACATCATCTATTTCGAACAAGTTGTTTTGGGTTCTTAAGAATGAGTGTAATGATTGGAGTCGAGGCTAGCTAATGTATTCTGTAAAAATTTATGAGCTTGAAATTAACAGTCAATATTGTCAACCCCTAGGTGGAATCTTCACATAGAATTTAAAAAAATGAGAAAATACCAACCTTAAAAATACTATAATACAAAAACATCATGATGATGCAGGGTATGTAGAAGGATCCCAGTGACGAGTATATAACATAGTCCTTGTTATTGAACAGGCAGTCGCCAGGCCGCCTATCAAACGTGTTGTTCAGGCCCAGGACTATGGGGGAGCCAATTGCGCCGGAGACCAGCCACGCTACGCCAATCATAGACCAGACGCGAGAGTTGCTTTTGTGCTTCGCGTATTTGATTGGTTGAGTCACTGCTATGTATCTGTGGACAAGGAATAGAAGAATTAGGTACAGCTGCAAGGATCATTAATTGGGTATTTCAAAAGGTAGTCAATAACGTTACTTTTTATGAACAGACAACACGCGGAATTTGTTCGTGATTTATAATAGGTCTTTACCTATAAAATTGCCGTTTTGTATGAAAAAATTGAAACGAATTTTTTTCATGTATTTTTTATTTGTATTAATCGAAGTAATCACCCATGCAATCAATGCATCTTTGCCAACGCAGTGGCAGTTTATTGATGCCCTTCTTAAAGAAATCAGCTGGACGGGAGGCAACAAATTCTTCAAAGGCATTTTGTACTGCCTCTCGGGTATTGAATTTTTTTCCCGCCAAGAAGTTATCCAAATTCTGGAAAAAGTAGTAGTCTGTAGGCGCAAGGTCTGGTGAGTAGTGCGGATGACGGAGAGCTTCCAACCCCAGTTCTTGCAACTTGGAGACCGTCTGCTGTGCAGTATGAGGTCGCGCGTTGTCGTGCAGGAGCAGCGGAGACGAGCGATTGACCAATGCTGGTTGGAGATGTGCCAGCTTCTCCATCATTGTGTTCAGTTCTTCACAGTACACATCTGCAGTAATGCTCACCCCGTTTGGTAAGAAGCTGTGATGAATCACACCGGCGCTAGACCACCAAACAGTGACCATCACTTTTCTAGGGGAAAGTTTTCGTTTAGGGCATTGTTTAGGTGCTGATCCAACCAACTTGCTGAGCGCTTGCGGTTATCAAACAGAATCCATTTTTCATCGCAGGTAACAATGCGGTTCAAAATTCCTTCATTTGTGTGTCTGTTGAGCAGTGCTAGGCACGTCTCGACGCGTACTTCACGCTGGCGATCATTGAGTTCGTGGGGCACCCATTTGTCAAGCTTTTTTACCTTGCCATTTTGACGCAAATGGACCAATATTGTTTTGACGCTAACGTCGAAAGCTGCTGCTAATTCAGCCGTAGATTGTGTATCATCACCTTCCACAATCGCCTTTAATTCGTCATTGTCGACCAAAGTCTTCGGACGACCGCGAGGTTCATTTTTATCAGGTCGAAATTTCCAGAACGAAAGCGAGCAAACCAATAACAGGTGGTGCGTTGGTTTGTAGTGTTAGCTCCGTAAAGGTCGTTGATGTTGCGTGCCGCTTGTGCCGCGTTGCTGCCATGACGGTACTCATATTCCATAATTACTCGAATTTTTAACGTATCCATGATGACGAAAAAGATTGGAATGCGATGAAAATGTAACATAATAAATAACTAAATGAATACTTTTGGAAAAAAAAACATGTTTTTAAAATAAAATTAATTTGAAATTAGAATTCTTAGCCAAACAAAAATTATTTTGATTTGAAATGGCCAGTACTGCAGAACGGCAATTTCATAGGTAAAGACCAAAAAGACCTAATATAACAATGTGACGTCACAGATTTTTAGAATCAAATGTAATATTTATTAGCATTAAATACAATTTTACAATTATATCTTCGCATAATATTTACATTCTGTACTGAGATGGAAGTTTTTAAGACGAGCGGTCTTTTTTCTATGTGATTTCTTATTTTATTTTTGACAGTTTCAAATAGTCAATTGGCGCTGTATATCGTTGACAGGCGGGTGCTGTCTGACAAAACTATGGCGACCGTTGTCGACTTTAGTTTTGATTTTGTTCACGTGTCTAAATGGACTTGTAGCGCTATCTATTTAAATAAAAATGGATTGCTGTTCTTTAGTCTCCAAAGACTGAGAAACGGTTAACCAATTTGAATTGGTTGTTTATAAATCGTGAAAAAAACCAAAGAAAAAAAGATTTTCATAAATGAAAATTGTTGGGAAATTCAACGGAACATTAGGTAGGTAGGTAGGGTAGGGTGTCGCATTGTTTAAACGAACTAAGCTAGGCCTGTTCAAAAATAAACGTCGAGGTCAAAGTGTTACCCCTGACGTACGGCCTACTGTGTCACCACAATTTTGTTTCCTTCCAATAATTGTTTTTTTTCAGTTTATGGATATTATAAGGGTGGTTAAAATTACAGCCAAACAAATATTGGATCACCAACGTTGGTTACGCATCGACAGGCCCCCTCAATGTTGTTATGGTGAAACCTATTACCGGTGGCAATAACCAATTTCCAATTTGAGCGAACTTGACAATAATTGAGCTCTCAGAATTGAAACCCGTTTGTATTGAGAGAGTAATTAGTTAAATACTTTGATTGCCTTGATATTGAAATCGATTTGAAGGTATTCAATTACATTACACGTTATTTTAGATTAAAGGCAATAAATTAAAATATCTATTTTATTTGGTATTGTGCTTGATTGATGGCAATAGCCCCCCCCCCTTCTTCTTCTTCGTGTGGTTAGTGACTAACCTGGTTTCAGAGTCTTTATACTGCCCATGAGCCACTGATTTAGCTTCACACGCTGTTGAGAAATAATATTTCTCAGGCGTGCCGGTTTCCTCACGATGTTTTCCTTCACCGATGTTTTAAGCATGTGATAATTATTACAATACGCACATGAAGCCGAAAAATCAGAGGTGCCTTGGGTTCGAACTCGAGACCTGTGACTTGGCGGACAGACGGGCACACTACCAAGCTATCACTGCCCCTCCCTTATTACGTTGGACTCTTCTGGATAGAAGTAAAGCCATATTTCACCAGTTATGTCTTAACTGGTGAAATATGGCTTTACTTCTGCCGAACCCTTTGCGGGTCGAAGGCTTGTCACGTTCTTTGTGTACAATTTGAAGCGCAGACAGCATCTTCTTGTAGGTACTGTAGAAGATTGAAGACCTTCTACTGAGGGGGCTCAGTGGTAGAGCCAGTAATGTGTGTATTGGGTCTTCTAAGCTATCAAAGCAAACTCTCGGTCAACACTTCATATATTATCTCTTGATTATAACGAATACATCTGTCTAGCTCCGCCGCCTGTGGCCAACCCTATGTAAAAAAGCTTTAACTAATTTAAATTATTTGAAAGGTTCGAATGCCGTCCGATTATTACCAGCCATGTTCAACATAAGGTTTTACTCCCGCCAAGTTCAACATAAGGTTTTACTCCAGGGCTCTACAGTACTGTGGAGGTCAGGGGGACCTTCACTTAGGGGACTCAGATGGTAGAGCTTATGTAGTGTATCGTAAGGATTTCTTATCATATAAAATACAAACACATGTCAAAGTCAAATCATTTATTTCAAATAGGCACAAGAAAGGCACTTTTTAACGTAAAAATGAACAAGAAATAGAATTGATTCTGGTCGCCCCTTCCAAGAAGTAGTTTCGTGTGGAAAAGAATGGCCAAGAAACTCCACTGTTACTGTTTTAAAATGTTTTGTATACTAGAATTAAAACATTATAATATGTGAAGACGATGCACCCAGAATAAAAACACTACACCACAAAAGGTGAAAAGAAAAACACATATAGCAAGGGCAGGTAAATTTAATTATGTCGTAAATACATAGTGCTCATATTTTTACAATATGGGTAGCGGATAATGAAATATATTGCTTTGTAACGAATACATCCGTAAAGCCACACGGCTACTGAATAAGTCACTTCTCTTTTATGAAAACCTATCAAACTATTCTATTAATTTCAAAAATCGAATGCTGGCAGTTATTTACCAGGCATGTTCAACATAAGGTTTCACTTAGGCTCTACAATACCCATAACATCAAGAAACATCGCTATAAAATCTAAGCACTAGTTACTTATTCCGACCATCACAACAAGCTGTTTCCTAAGTTAACATCGTTATCGTTAAGTTACTCAGAAAACATCACTTAACCTACCTTATTAAGACAATTTGAATGTGCCTTAATCAGCACGTTTTGTAGTTTTAGGGGAACGTTTAATAGTGAACAATTTTAGTTGTGTAGACAGTTTGTCGTAGTCGAGGTTAATAGCCGTATGGTGTTGTTACTACACAGGTTAATAGCGAATATAAGTATGATGTTCTGTAATTTGAGGATATGTATTATAATTATGGGGGAAAGGGAATAGACAATTTTTAATGTAATTCAATTTAATGCGCCCAGTAAGTTGCAACATTTGTCGCGGCGTCTGTGGTATGCTGTAGGTCATCCGAGGTGCAGGTGGACGGGCACTTAGGACACTCCAGCAGGTGGGGCATGGTCTGGTCAGAAGCTCAGCAATCGCACTGGGTGTTGAGTGGATCAGTAATCCCTCACTTCGACACTTCGGCCCATGGGCAGCATAAAAACTCTGACACCAGGTTAGTCACTAACCACTCGAAAACGCAAGAAAGATAGATCCTTTTCCATAATACGATTTTCCATTGCCTATTATAAAAATATGAAAGAGAATAGTATAGCTTTGATATCACTAGAAGCGTCTGACCTGCTTTTTTCTGAGGATAAGGCAGTATAATATTTAGCTATATACATAAAAGCAAAACGTTACTCATTCATACATTCACTCACTCACTGATTAAGCCATTGACTGTCAGACCGCAAATCTACGCGAAACACAATGGCATTTTAATTGTATCTGTAATAATTACGGTATACGAAAACACGACATTTCAAAAACTACTGGACCTATTAATATTAAATTTGGTACAGAGGCAGATTATGAGTAAGAGACACAGCTCAATCAATCTGTCTTGCCTTTTCCCAACTATGTTGGGGTCGGCGTCCAGTCTTACCGGATGCAGCTGGATACCAGTATTTTACATGGAGCGATTGGGCCATATGGCTGTTATTACTTAGTAAGAGACGTCAGCTAAGAAAGGATTTTAGAAAGCTTCTCCCATAAATGGATAAAATATGAGGTGGAGTTTTAGATCAACATTGACGCAACAGCTAGTACATAATATTATAATATTGTCAGGCACATAGCAGGCTCAATGGCTACAAATGAGGCGTGAGCTCTATGCTATCACTCTCGACCCAGTGGCTTGAACTACCAGTTGATATAATAACGGATCAATTTAGCTCCACAATAGGTTCGTAAGGATTATCGCAGGAAGTTTAATATGGCTGGTAATTGGAAGGGTTGATCGAATTGAGGATCAAGTGTGAGAGGAGGGAATGAAGTGGTGAAGAAGGAAATAAAGTGTCAATTTTAGAAATCGGAAGAGTGTTTGTATTGAAACCTAATAAACTACGTACTGTAGACCCTTTTTTTTTTTTAAGGCTGGTAAATCATCCAAACTACGTACTGTAGACCTTTTTTTTTTTCTAAGGCTGGTAAATCATCCAATGACTGCTCCCGCTCTGGGTGGAGCGGAAGGGAGTGTCAGACTCTTACTGACTAAAACCCATCCATGTTCCTTCCGTAGCCCTTTATGTTCCAGGGTAGCGGTAACCCTTTCGGACAATCCCGCTTACCCGGCAGTACTGTAGACCCTAAGAGAAACCTTATGTTGAACATGGCTGGTAATAATCTGACAGCATTTGAACCTTTAAATTATGAATAGAATAGCTTTAAAAGTTTTGTAAAAGTGACAGTGAAGGTATTTACTAGGTAAAGCCAAAAACAGCTGTCAGTAAGCGCCACTGAAAAAAATATGCCCTTTAAAAGTTGCTGCATTTCATATTTAGCCCAGGTGGCCCAGTGGTATCGGCTCCAATTTGCAAGTGTAGGTCATACTCGTAAGTTCAAACCCGCGCAGGCAATTTACACTGCTCACAAAACGGTAAAGGAAAACATCCTGAGGAAACCGTCATGTCCTAGACATGTGACGCCCACCGAGGAGCTGGTGGCTAAGTAATAACAGTCACACGTCAATTCATCAGGTTAAGCTACGGTTGTCGGGGTTGGTCCGTGGATGGGTGACTATCTTTACATATCGAGCTTTAGCGATCTTTGACAGTCGTTACGGGTTGTCAGAAGCCCGAAAATCTGATAGCCAGTCTTACCACGGGGTACCGTATTACCCAGTTACAGGGTTGTAGAGGTCAGATAGGCAGTCGCTCCATGTAAAATACTGGTATTCAGCTGCATCCGGTTAGACTGGAAGCCGACCCCACTATAGTTGGGAAAAGGAAATAGATCTGTCGGTCGGTCGGCCGTAGATTGAATTAGATATGTATCGAGTATATGAAGTTTTGCTAGCTAATTCATTTTGACCAAGTAGTGACACTCACGTTGCATTAATTAGTTTGCCGGAAACCATACTACTACAAGAATGTAACTATTTAAACACATCCATTTTAATTAACTCATAGGCACGTGGTTGCATAGGTGCGATACTGTATGGGCTTTTAATTAACTAGTAATTAAGACCTGACTATAGGTCGATGGGCTGTTCATTGGAAGGTCAGGGGTTCAGAGACAGTGCGGCGAACTAATGTTAACTTATCTGTAAAGGTTTTCAGATTTGTTTTAATCAAAAACAGATGATAGCGATATTGTTGAATGCAACAAAGTATTTAATTATTGCGGGTCAGTATTCACACTGGAGTCTGGACCTAGACTGTTGAAACTATTGCGGGCGGAAACGCTTCTTATCGGTCGATTAGGAATGAATGGGTAGGAATGATTCGCTCAATTCTGTGTTGTAAGCGGAAAAAACTTATGAATAAAAAACTTGCGCGAGCAGGCTGTAATATTTTATAGTGTTGTAGACATTATTATACGTCTGTAACTTTGGAGAAAGCTAGAACACCTGAATAGTAATTCTGATAACTTGGTTATTATAAAGCTAGGGACAATTAAAGTGAACTCAAAATAGTCTCAATACCAATTTATTTGTGCCTGTGCCTGTCTAGTCTTTTCCCAACTATGTTGGGGTCGGCTTCCAGTCTAACCGGATGCAGCTGAATACCAGTATTTTACATGGAGCGACTACCTATCTGACCTCCACAACCCAATAACTGGGCAATACGATACCCCTTGGTAAGACTGGCTGTCAGCTTTTCGGGCTTCTGACGACCCGTAACGACTGTCAAAGATGCACATGCTTAATGTTATAACTACTTTATTTCTTGAATAAAAATAAATAGTTATAACAAAACTGGAACCGGTTGAAGTGGCGGTGATTGGGGAGGCGATCGTCCAGGGGTGGACGACTTTCGGCAGAAATTATGATGAAAACAAAACTTAATGTTTGACTGAAGAACTCCGGAAAACACCCGATGAATCTGTTCGTCAATTACAGTAAAATGGGGTGAATAGGAACGGAACTTATAAATGGATTTTAACTTTGAAATAATATAGTTTGTTGCCAACCAGAACAATTGATAATTAATTATTATACAGTAAACACACTTCGAGTCCTTTTGGCCATAAACTATAAATTATTTAATGCTTAAATCTCTTTTAAAGTTTCGTCCCGATTCACCGCATCCCTATTCAACCAGTTTTACGGTAATTTATGCATAATTTACTTTTGACTCCCCTTATCATTTTCAAGGGAAACGAGGTTTTTTATGAGTCCACAGAGAGCAGGAAAATGACTAAAATAATTAAGAAACAAAAATAAGGCAGATAACATACTCATTTGTTAAAAATACAAAAACCCCTCGAAATGTAGGATGTAGTTCAGCTAGCGAAAATGTAAGGTGAGAACACGCATGTTTTATACATGTATTCGGTTTATACAGACTGGTTAAAAGTTGGCGATAAATAGAAGGCTTGTATGGAGGGAAACCCAATTAAGTTAATCTACCTTAACAACAAACAAGTGTGATCAATGCCAAAAGATCTCAGAGTATGTATGTCTTTTATTCGTCACACGTGAGCATAAATTGTGTGTCGTTAAACCAATCATTTTGTATAAATGAAAAAAAGGGCCCGTCTCGCATATCTACGGAAACTAAAGGAATGAGGGAAAGAATGATGAAATAGGTGTCGGACAAAATTGAACGACGGGGCACCGACAGTAAGACTTTTCCTTTGATTGAAACGCCTGCTTCGGTAAATAGATTTCAGAAATAGGAAACCGAATTTGAGTTGGTGGAAATGTATGTATGTAGGGGTTTTGAATGTTTAGCTGAGGACTTTTCAGGAGGAATGTTTCCGTAATTTTTTTTTTTTTTTAATTGGTAGAAAAGGTTACTGTCTTTATACAAGTTACTCAATTAATCTGCCTAGCCTTTCCCCAACTATGTTAAGGTTAGCTTCCAGCCTTACCGTATGCAGCTGAATATCAGTCAAAGTCAAAGTCAAGCAATGAGCGCCTATGCCACAACCTAGTAACTGTGTAACACGATACCCCTTGGTAAGACCTGCTGTCGTTCTTCCAGGCTTTAAATTGAGTTATAAATCACTGCAGCTAAAGCACTGCACTGAACAGTTAGAGCAGAGGTAAGAAAGGCAGTCACTCTATGTAAAATACTGATACTTAGCTGCGTCCGGGTAGGCTGGAAGATGATCCCAACATACTTATTTGGGAAAAGGCTAGGCAGATTGATTGATTTAAACCAGTTTAGTTTTTGTGTGTTTATTAAAAAAAAAACTATTAATATAAAAAATCTAACCGTAACCTAAAACAAGGATGTATCCATGACATACCTTTTCAGAACTTAAAAAAAATAATTTGACTATTTAAAATTGATTCTGAAAGAAGCAAATTCGCATAACCCACCATAAATGAAACCTGAATTTACATAACACTTTAGCCTTCCTAACAATTCTATTACTAAGTATAAAATGAGCAGCTTTATTTTTCTAACCTCAAACAAGACTTAAAGCGTCGCTACTTACATTTTTAAGAGGTACTTAGAGGCCTATTTACTTGAGCTCAACGTGATAATAAATTGCCGACATAAACCAACCGTAGTTTACTTGGAACAGATGCCAATAATTAAGCAGGTTTCGCCAGATGGGGGTGGTAATCACTCGCTCTCGCACTTTACTGAGCTCGGACTGTGTAGGGAAATACCCGGACTGTTGAAAGTATAAATAACATTTGGGAGGTACAGAGGCCAGCAGATCAAGTTACCCCAATCTGTCAAATTTCTTTGATAGTATTTCAACTTTATTGAGCCATAAGGTTCATTTTTAATTGAGAAAATTTGACAGTTAGGGATAGCTTGATGTGCTGGCGTCTGTTCCGTCAAACGGGGTGAATACGGACGCAGGGGTGAATCGGGACGAAACTTTCAAAGGGATTTTAACATTGTCAATTAAAAAACAGTAAACACATTACAGCGACGTTATTCTGTTTCACAGTTCAGTTTTCACAATGACATGTGAAAACTTAAGTGAAGTGAAGTCAAAATGGGCTGTCAGTAGTGTTAATCTCTTGCATGATGGTGGAATGACATCTCACTTCGCGGTGAGATATTTACAGAATCGATCGGTAGGTCGTTCTTGGCCACAAACTATATTATTTATAATAATACTATTTCAATGTTAAATCCCTTTTGAAGTTTCGTCCAAATTCAACCCTGCGTCCCTATTCACCCCGTTTGACTGTATTAAGAATTTATAGCAATTTGGGTGGGATGACGTAGAAGGGAAGATGCTTTATTTAAAACCCTGTGAAACGTACATTGAGGGAATAAAAAAATCAAATTAAGATATATGCCAATTTTTCGTGGTATAGTTACTGTATTGAACAACTGTCATAAAATTACTATGAAGTTATAAGAATATTAAGTAAATGCTAAACAATTAATCACCCTGGCACTAAAACAAAAAAACAACACTACATAATAATATCTATAACTTGTAAACATACAAATATCGATAAAATATAATAATATACACGCGTGAGAATGAACAATCCAAAGCAAGCAAGATAGGAAACAAAGAAGAAGAGTCAGAAGTAGCAATTGGGTTATTCCAGCTAAGATAGAGTAAATCGAGAAGCACTTGCTTTAGCCAAGTTACAGAAAATGGATATTCTATAAAAAAGAAAAGTATTGATATATCGAAATTGATTTCACTTTCGCTGCCAGGGACATAGACAAAAGGTGCCTCTGGGATTATGTTAGGTAAATGGACACTAGACTATATTCAAATCAGCTCCCAAAAGGTTTCAGAAATCGAAACGGTTTCGGGAGGATTGTGTGTTAATGTAAGAATTGGGTAGGTATTATGAGATACCCACATACTGGTAAAAGAATTTGTAAAGATAGTTCACATAAACCTACCTCGTTGGTCTAGTAGTTGCAAGCGCTACTGGTGAGTTCAGAATTGATTCCCAGGTCAAGCTAAGTGTTACTCGCTTTTACCGTCAGGAATTCAATAACAGCCTAGATTTGTGGTCGGTAGATGGCAGTAGGCTCGCCCCCTATTATATTGAACTTAAACATAACTAGTGAAATGTGTGTACTAATTATTATAGATCTCTGCTACCTTCGGGGTAAACTGGCGTGATGTTATGTAATGCACATAAAAAAATATTCAGTGGAAACAAAAATACATGGAGTTACATAAATATACAAAACTATACAGAGTAATGTAGTCTGACAGCCAGTCTCAGCAAGGGGTATTGTATTACCCAGTTAGTGACTTGGTTGTGGAGGTCAGGTAGGCAGTCGCTTCATGTAAAATACCGGTATTCAGCTGCAACCGGTTAGACTAGAAGCCGACCCAAATTTAGTTGGGCAAAAGGCTAGGCAGATTGATACAGAGTACTGTACATAAAAAAATATTTAGTGTAAACAAAAATATACAGAGTACAGCCTTCAACAACAATTAATGAATATGTAAAAGCCAAAACAGTTGTTAAATGGGAGATAAATGGCCGCCTCGCTCACTGTCTGCTCCGGAAGGGTTTATACGTGGCATGATAGCCCGGAGTGACCCATATTGGGCCCAGGGGGAAGGGGGTGGCCCAGACAGGTTTTAGCTACTTCGGAAGTAACCCATAGATATGTGTGACTAGAGTTTAGATTAGCAGTGTTCGTCTATTTTGGTCCTGACCTTGAAAACGTTTTCGGGTTGTTACTTAGCAGGATGTTGGATGATGATGATGTCATTTGTGCATCTTTGACAGTCGTTACGGGTCGTCAGAAGCCCGAAAATATGACAGCCAGTCTTACCAAGGGGTATTGTATTGTCCAGTTACTGGGTTGTGGAGGTCAGATAGGTAGTCGCTCCATGTAAAATACTGGTATTCAGCTGCACCCGGTTTTTACTGGAAGCCGACCCCAACATAGTTGGAAAAAGTCTAGGCAGATGATTATTGAGCAGGATGTTTTTAAAAAAGAATATCTATACCCCTTTGGGAATAAGACATGAGTTTGTGTATGTATTATTTACGTATACCACTAACTAGTATTTATAATATTTATTTCAGGCATTTTTTGTGAAAACCAACTGTTTCTCTATGCGTAAATCATGTTAACTGCTGTCATTTGTGGCCACAATTCATAAGAGACAGACAGACCTTAGGTTAAGTAAACATTCAGCGGGATTGTCCGAAAGGGTTACCGCTACTCCGGAACATAAAGAGGTAAGGAAGGAACATGGATGAATTTTAGTCAGTAAGAGTCTGACACTTCCTTCTGCTCCACACAGAGCAGGATGGGTCATTTCATGATTTCCCACGCTAAAAAAAGGGCTTCACTTTGTTTATTAGGCCAATAAAGAATTGCTTCGGGTTGGTCGAATCTAATGTGCCGATCCGAACAATTGAGTACACCCCTAACATACAACTGATAACGCTGATTAAAAAAAAAGGTTAAGTAAACATTTGGGACTTTTTGATTCAAGTAGGTACTATTTAGAATATACTGCAAAATACTTTGTTTAAGTATGAAGCTTAGAATAAACAAAACATCTTCAGGAGCTAGTGTTAAAATTATTCCAACATTTTTCCCAACAAACACGAGATAAAACAAAGATTGTTTTTATCTCACAAAGAGTATGACAGTAAATGTCGGAAATGTGTATTTACATTGTTTTACGTCAAAGAGGCGTTAAAACGTTTTCTTTGAAAACGCCATGTAAATGACGTTTAAAAGGCGTTTATATTTTGTTACGTTTACTGTAGAAATTATAACAATGCGTAACTATTCTTGTAGCGCCGCGCGACGGTGATAATTAGGTTGTAAATAAAAAAAAATTGAGATAAAATTTCGTCACTGCAAAGTCTTATTGGTGTAAGCATTAACTCGGCAGTTTCACTGAATGATGTGATAAGAAAAAAAAATACATTTATATGCACTAAACATGACGCACAAAGAAAACACACGAAGAATGAACAAGTTGTGGGAAACTATTCAAAATATGCGTCACATTCACGTAATCGACCATCATACAAGCTCTGGCTACATTAGGTAAACGCCCAGGTATTTGGTTCACCGATTTTTGTTATGACATGGCTTTAAGAACCCGATTAGTAAACATTATTTGCAATAAAATATCATTGAAGGAAAAACATCTTTGCTTTTGAAAATGTCTATTAAAACATTATAAAAATCAATAAGCTTGAACACATCTTGCTAGTCGTAAACTGATGTTATTAAGAGAAAATATTTATATGTTTGTTTGTAATGGTTATATATACACAAAAAATACTTAACCGATATACTTAACAATCTGTCACTAATAAAAAGCTACATTATCATCGTGTAACATGATGTGATAGGTAGTATTTTGTCAACTTCCATGCGGGCGAGGTCGTGTGTAGAAGCTAGCTTAGAATAAAACTCACCTGTCAACAGAAATGGCGACTAAGTTGAATATACTAGAGGTGGAACAGATGACATCGATGGCGATGTAGCAGTCGCACACCACCGGCGGCAGACCCCACACTCCATGGTTGAACTGGAACCATGGAAATAAATACGTTAAAACACACTAATATTATAAAGGCAAACATTCGTGAGTGAATGTGTGTGTGTGAGTTTGTATTACCAGGAGCCCCTCTTTTACAAATTGACCAATATTATTTATAAGGTGGATTAATTGCCTTCTTCTTTCATGCTTGCTAGTGGCAGTGGATTTTACCGGTAAGTTGGATATGTTCAGCCAATAGTAGAACTCGACAATTAATGATTCTTGCCTTTGGATGATTTTAATAACACTAATATTGTAGAGGCGAAAGTTTGTGAGTGAGTGTATTTGTATGTTTGTCCGTCCTTCACGCTCAAACGGTTGGGCGGATCTGGATGAAACTTGGCACAGAAGTAGTTTATGACCTGGATTAATATATAGGATACTTTTATTCCGGTAGTACGTTCCCTTGGGATAATTTCCGACATCGCAGAAGCGGCTAGCAGCAGCTAGTATGAGATAAAAATCTATACAAATTATGAATTGACTTTTCGTGTCTGTCTGTATAACCGCGTTATTTTGATTTATTATATCCGGATTTTGATGCGGTTTTCAGCAACATTTAGAGAATTTATCCGGAAAGAATATTAAACTTACAAGTTATATAAAATTTTCGATGTTTTGTCATGTCGAAGTACAAAGTTATTAAACCAAAATTGTGGAAGCTTGTAAATAGTAATTGTACATTATTTACCTACAAAGACAGACTGTAGGTACCTACCTAAGTTTTCTGAAGAATAAATAAAACAAAACTATCAGCACGCAGTTAGCAAGCGTAGTGATCACATCAATCCGTGTTTATTTACTGAATAAAAAACAAGCCTTGCCTTCGACAAACAACAATATAATCTTGAAATATTCTTGCTCAAGGTCACATACCTTGAAAGATATTCTTGACCTCTAAAATATAATATTGTTCGTCCAAAGTACAGAGCCGCTCGTTGTCAAGATAACATGACCTATTTTCCGGATTACAAGAAATAAGCAAGAACATGTCCTTTTTGTGTTAAGGTCAAGGTGAACTTTGGGTAAACGCGGTGCCTCTAGGGTTGGGCACAATTTACATGACTTTTTAGGGTATCGTTCTTAATTGACAAAAACGGAATCCTTTTGATTTCGTCATGTCCGTCTGTCAGTTTGTCCGGTTGTAACAGAACCATTTTACACAATGACTATCAGGACTAAGTCGATGAAAACTGGAAATGGACCTGTATTCTGTGCGTAGCTAAACAATGGAATATCTAGTGAAATCCATGTATGTACACTCCCCTATTTAACCAAGGGATGAGAAAAAAATCAATCCACTGCACATGGTATATCATTGCAACCCATTATGAAGTTAAACGGTAATGAAGATTCTAAGTGACACGGCTATTTACGTTAAAAAAATTTGAGATATGAAATATTTTCAGTGATGGCAATAACATTATTTCTCATAACTTACTACAATCAATACTTCTTCTTCTTCTCGTGTGGTTAGTGATTAACCCGGTGTCAGAGTTTTAATGCTGCCCATGGGCCTCTGAACGCACATGAATCTGACCAATCAATACTGACCATGCGTTAATTTTTACAGCAGCTCCGATACGCACTTGCCCGGCTTTTTATTAAAACCCCCGGCGACGGTTCCGACAAAGTTCGGGATATGTTTTACATTTACATTTTGGCTTCGTTCATATTATCTTATGCCTTTAGGCTTGACTGATGGCAGTCATAATATGATTTTAAGTCACAGAGGAAGTTAAATATATGTTACATAGTCTTATCTACGTAATCGTCTCTACAGTACAACTTTGAAATAAAATTATATTTGTTTCTGTAAGTAGGTCCCTTTTAAACTAACTTAATGGCGCCGGCATTTCCTAGTTGACTGATCTCTGAAAGGAAATCACTTAGAACCTGTTCAGTATTTTAGCATAAAATTACAGAAGTTATGAAAATATTTCGAACTCATTCTTTCTTTTCTTTATTTTTATAAGTTTTATCTCCAATTGTTCACACAGAATGCAGTGACAACAATTAACGCACAACAATTTAAATAATTGTTGTTGTAACGGCTTAATTATCTTTCTGAGGCACTACACGACACTACATAATGTCGAGACACCTCCGTCTCGATATGTAATGGATTTTCGCCAGTCCACGGACCGACCGCGACAAGTGTAACTTCACCTTCGGTCGACCTGTGCGGTTGTTATCATTTAGCCACGAGCCCCTCCGTACCGTATGTATATAATTAAATTGAACAAGTAATGTTTGACGACATAAAGATGAGAACAACGAACAAAACCGAGTCTAGATATATAAAAAATATTTCAACAATTCATTATGCGAAATCAAAATACGCAATGTAGATTCGTAATAATAGAATCAAACGAAGTTGGTTTATAAAATGGGTAAGTGCCACAATATTTCAAATCATGTAGGGCCAAAACTTTGGCCCACTTCCACAGACGGCAGCGCAGAGGTCAATTTGACTGTACGTTTGGGACACAGAGAGCAGGATAGGAGTTGGAGCATAGTTCGCGACATCGCATAAACAAGTAATTTCGACGATATAAAGAAAATAATACTCATATATAAACAGAAACTTGGGAAATCAGAATAAGTCTAACAAATAACCATCATTATTCTTCATATTCATTCATCAATGGAGGAATTCATCATAACTTGTGAACATCAGGCTGGTTCATTCAGCATAATGCTATCATTTGTATGCCAGACTTGAGCTATTGTATCTCATCATTTCTTTTATCTGCGGCGATATTATGTTTGTGTTTTTGGCTTCTTTATTTTTTTACGCTCACTCTTGTTTCTTGAAGGTGTTTCGAATATATTGACGGTGTATTTCGACTGACATATGGCTAATAATTTAATTTAATGCGTTGTGTTTCACACTCTCAATTACTTCTCATACCGTTTGCTGTATACAGGGTGAAATTAAATTCAAGGGCGTTATTTTAAAGGGTCAAAAAAAATCTGCCGTTCCCTACATTTTGTTAATGCGGTTCTGCATCAGGTGTTCAAGTTTCCAAGATAAATTATAGCCTATATGTTGCCTAGACTTAATACCTACACAAAAAAAAAATACCTGTCCAGTAGTTCCGAAGATTAGCGTGTACAAACAAACAGACAGATTTTTTTTTTTGGATTCGTGTCCTACTGTTTCTAAACCCCCCTCAATTATTTTTGTTTTAATATATTCAATGTACAGACACAGTTTTTTTACTGTTTTTGGAACGAAGTTCCTTATCGCGCGTTGTGAAAGGGGGCTAGACGGAAAAAATTCTTACGAAAAATTTGTCACGACACTTTTTGTAAAACATTTTTTGCGGTAATGCTGGCGGCTTCTACAAAGGCAAGCAATTCGAACAGAAAAATGAATCGTTTCGTCGGTCGAATAGAGTTCATTATTATTTGGACGAGCTTTGCTCTATGAAAATATTGGACCGAATTAAGACCTTATTTTTATTAAGTTAACCGCGTAATTCGGTTGTGCATCTTTGTAAAGTCGGGTCCGACACGAGACAATAGGTTTCTCAGAATAATTTTAGTAAACTGCGTATTTAGGTACCTAGTTTGGTATTTCTAAATTTTACCGTTTATTCTTAATAAATAAAGTCTGAATTCGCTTTTCGTGTTTTTATTTGTGTAGTTGTGTACCTAACCTATTTATCTTTTGCGTAAAATCGCGTATGTATTTCATTTATGTTTATGTATCTTGAACGCAAGGCGGCGGCATGCAGCGCGCAGCGTCGCCGTCGCGGCATTGTTTGTTTTCGTGACTGTGGTGTCGGATGAACTAATTAATTAGATACTTACATACCTACCTACCTATACGAGTGTAATTTAATTCGAGTTCCTTATCGCGCGTTGTGAAAGGGGGCTAGACGGAAAAAATTCTTACGAAATTACAATTCCTTCACTAATTAATCGAAAGGAACTTCGTTCCATCCGGGTGTCCCTTGACACCTCTCAAGTTTATTATATGTATAGATTTCACAACTATCTTTCATATTCACCAGCCGGTATTGTATTCAGCCATAAATTGTGGAGCTACACTGTACCGAGTCCTATATTCAGTGTGCTGAATATAGGACTCGGTACAGTGTCGACTACCAGATGGGGACGGTGTGTGCACCGTCCCCATCTGGTAGTCAGTCATACAATTTGAGCCTTAGGCTCGACGTATTTCAGACAGCCAGACCTCGTTACCGACCACTATGCCGGACGCTTAGACGATTGCTGCCGGGCATAAGTGTCTACCGTATGGCCGGACGGAACAAAGGGTTTTCGTGCTAGTTATTTACAAAGGGGTTGATAGAGGAATGATGCTTTACGGGTAAAAGATTACCCATTGATAGCATTTTGTTTTGTGTCATTAGTATATTATATTAAACTGAATTTTCCGAAAGGGCAAGAAATAATATAGGTACATGGAATTTAGAGAGACTCAGCTAGAACCAATGTTCTAGCTGAGTCTGACCTAGCCAGTGCTTTGTGTAACAAATCCAATGATTTGTTACACAAAGCACTGGCTAGGTACAGACCTGCTGAGCCTGCCGGGTAAGCGGGATTGTCCGAAAGGGTTACTGCTACCCCGGAACATAAGGGGCTAAGGAAGGAACATGGATGGGTTTTAGTCAGTAAGAGTCTAACACTCCCTTCCTCTCCACTCAGAGCGGGAGGAGTCATTTGATGATTTCCCACTCTCAAAAAAAGGCTGCTATTGGGGTTTGCTAGATGTACCTAAATAATTATGTATTGTCGATTTTTCTAAAATTCTTTGTTAATTAATTTCGTCTTCCGTTAGTTCATCCTCAAGATAACTTTGTCTACACAGGCACCTTTAGTTTTCCCAAAAAGGACACTGAAACGTAGACCGTATTCATTTTCGCTTTCAAAATGGATTACATATTATTATTATTATTGCATAGGTAAAATGTTAATACATTTCAAAAATAAATAGTATGGAAAATAAAATATTCGTACTCAATTGAATTCCAATTCTATTATAATTGTATTATTCAATCAAGGGATTATAAATAGGAAGTTCATCAAAATTTAATACATTAGTGTCATTCGTAATGTAATTTAATAATACCAATGAAAAAGAGTAAATAATTATGAATTCATCGTAATCCATTAAGAAGCAGTGGAAAATACAATTTTTTGGCGTGAAAAATGAAATTTATTTTAAGCTAGAGTTGGATTTTTCAGCACGAGCTAGCCGGAAGCACACCCTAGGGTGCTATTGGAAGCATTAATAAAAATGCATTGAAGTTCGTGATACCACAAAAACAGAACAGTTCTGTTTCCTACAACTACAGCGCTCCTGCCGCGAGCACATGGATTTAAGTAACGTTATACAGAGTGAAATTGAATTTACGGGCATTATTTTAAGGAGCCATTGTACTCATCAAGTTATGAACAACATTCATGAAAAAAAAATCAGCTGTTCCATACATTATGCTCGTATAACTCGTCAAAATGTAGGGAAGGGTTGATATTTTTTTTTCGCGATTTCAGATTTTGATCCCATAATGAAAGTTGTTCATAATGATGAGTACAATGACTCCTCAAAATAATGCCCATGAATTTAATTTCGCCCTGTATACTCGTATAAGGTGTTAAAAAAATTACTCTAAGAATTTCGTAGGAGCATTGTACTCATCGTTACGAACAACTATTACTACGCGATGAACCCTGAAATCGTGAAAAAAATATGAGCCGTTCCATACATTTTATTGAGTTAGGTGTGCATAAATGTATGGAACAGGTAAAATTTTTTCGCAATTTCAGTAGAGTACCTACAATGCTCCCACAAAATTCTTAGAGTTTATTTTTTAACACCTTATATAAGCAGACGTGTTTTTAGTCAGTAAGCCTTCGTAAAACTCGTTCACAAAAATATTCGTGATACCAATTTCCCATTTTCGCTTTACTTTGCCTCGATTACGTGCTCCGTGCCAATGCGTTCGATAGCATCACGATAACGACGAATTTTCTATTTTACCGGATTTTTGTACAAGGCTTACAGGTCATGGATTTTTGTGGACTGGTCTAGATCGAAATGAAAAACTATATCGCCAGAATCAGAGCGAAAGATATTTCTAGTACGAAAGTTAAAACGAATACAAGTAACAAAGTAATCAAACAGCTCACCGACTGGCCCAGGCCCAGGCCCTTGCGGGACTGTGCATTCGTGTACCACGCGTGCTTCAAAAAGATGTTGGCGGGTCAGCGGGCTTGTCCGGAAGGGTTACCGCTGCCCCAATACACATAGGGCTTTTTGTTTATTTTTTTTTGAGGGTGGCAAATCATTATATGACTCCTCCCGCTCTCGGTGGAGCGCAGGAGTGTCAGACTCTTACTGACTAAAACCCATCCATGTTCCTTCCTTAAGAGACACTTCCTTCCGCTCCACAGCCGGAGAAGTCAAATGATGATTTCCCACCCTTTGTAAATAAAAAAAGGTAAATAAAAATTTCCCTTAAGTCATACAATATTCAAATTTCATACCAAAACAAGTAACAGATACCCTCTGCTCATTCAAAATTAACCCCAACATACCCACGAAGGTACATAAAAAACTCGTATCGTAACATTTCCGACATTAATCTCATTAGGAGGCCTTTCCGACCTCCCAAATGAACACGGAGCAGTTACAAAGTCACACACTGCGGGAAACTGATAGTACTATCTAAACATGCTTATTTCACCCCTTTTGGGAGTGTTTAAAGCTTTCATTATGGGTAACAAAGTTTTCGGAAGGTGAGATTTTGTGGATAGAAATGGGTGATAAAACTGTGCATGACGTGAGTCGATAGCAATAGATTTATCCTGCGTGTCCTGCCGTATGCACGTTATAGGAACTGATGGACCCTAGTGATGGCCCCAAACATGTAACCGAATTCTGGTCCGATTCTATTTAGATTGACATCGACACGCCAAGAAGAAGAATAGATTTGGAAAAAAATAAATTCTAGTTGGAGTGAATTATTTTGGGACCCAACAAGCTTATGAATAGTTTTGTAAGGTTATGCAAGAATGTTTTTACTGAGAAACTATCGATCCAATAATCTATCATCTCACTAAAAGAAAGCGGGCTTAGATAATATGGCAACCATTAGGGCCACTCCGAAACATTTTCTATACAAATTCTGTTCCATTTTGAATTTAATAGTTGGATTGTGTAGTCGTTCTAATATGGACTAAGTAACGTAGTATGGCCTTAAACAAACTTCAATTAGTCGAGAATTTAATTTAAATTCTAGAATTTTTTGCTGACCATTGAATCAGGGCGGTGCTGTGGGTCCCTCATGTTCTTTTCGTGTGGTTACTGACTAACCTGGTGTCAGAGTTTTTATGTTGCCCATGGGCCTCTGACTTCACATGCTGTAAGAAAAGACGATGTTTTCCTTTACCGATTTTTAAGCAAGTGATAATAAATTATACAACACGCACATGAATTCGTAAAATTAATCAGAGGTGCGTTGGATTCGAACTCGAGACCTAAGACTTGGCATTCCAATGGTCACTCCACTAGGCTATCACTGCTGCTGGGTCCCTCATAGCACAGCATCATGCCGAGTGGAAGTCATGATGTGCAGCTGTCGACTATTTCCGTTTTAACCTCGTGATTACATTTATTTTTTCTTATTACTCGAGTTTATCTTTTGATATGTACGACGTACGTGATTCTGAAACAAATAAACCTATTTTCCTTTTCGTTCTTTATTGAGCAAACACGGTTTTAATTTTTATACTAAGGCGATTAACACACGGCATCGCTCGACCGCGCGGTAGGAGCAGTTTGCGGTAGAAACGATCACCGCTTGACCGCGCGGTCGGGCGGTGTACGTGTGTAAATCGCCTAAGCGTTTTCGTTAATAGCTGCAAACAGGTATCTAGTTAATGTCTTTTTACTTCTAAAGATAAATGAGCACAAAGGTTAAGTAAGAAGTGAATAGCATCCCGTTACTTTGGCTTGTTTTTTCAATCTGATACCGAAAATAAACGTTATTTTCGCAATGAATTTGCAAGTTTGTCGATTCAAAGGAGCTGTCTAGCGTTCAATGGAACAAAAATATTATTATGTTGAATGGATAACGTCACCCGAAGATAATACCTTGTTTCTGAAGACTTTGTGCTGCAGTGGAATCAGCTGATTCATTCACTGATTATTCTTTTTAATGTTTCTCAATACAACTTATATCCTTATTCTTTTTAGTACCTATTCTATGTTTGTTTAAATGTGAAAAGACACAAAAACACTATATAGCCAGCACCTAGGTCGTGCAAGTATTTTCTGTACATGGTAATTAAGCTCTGGTCGAAAAACAATATAAAACTTAGCTATATAAAACATTCGATCAAAAAATTAGGATCGAATTCTACTTTCCGCCTGGAAACGTGTTAGAATGCCATCTTATAGTACTATTTAATGTTATTTTGTGATCTTATTACCTACATAACAAGATTACAATAAATTTTTTTAAGTTTAATTATTTAATTTAACTTAAAAACTTGTTATTATTACTGGTATTACTTTAATGTAACTAAAAATATGTAGTTTTATGCACTTCCATAAGAATGTTTAGCATGTTTAATAAGTGATGTACTGAAGACTCGTGATTACACATTGTTACTAGTTTTGTAAATATGTCGTTGGTGTGCCTTGCTTCGTAAATATATTCATATAATAAAAATGTGATAGATCGCTGTCTGTACATGGTAGATATATGAGAAAAAATATTATTGGGACCTTTATGAACGGAAATAGCATCAAAACCAATGATTTTTAGAATTTTTGTCTGTTTACCTTTGTCTGTGCGTTTGTGCGCGGTAATCTCAGAAACGGCTTATCCGATTTAGATGTGGCCACTTAACATATAATGTTTCGTTCACGTCAATCGGTTCATAAATGAAAAAGTTATGCTAATTTAAAGAATCACTAATATCTATGACTATATGTCTCAAAAAAAATCTTGATTGCATGTGATGCATTATAACCGAATTTCACGTGGACGAAGTCGCGGGATAAAAGGCTAGTATATAAATAAACTAGCTGCTCGGCTCCTATTGGTCGTTACATATGTCTCGATAAATGGACTATCCAACACAAAAATAATGTTTAATTCGGACCAGTAGTTCCAGAGATTAGCGCGTTCAAACAAACAAACGCTTCAGCTTTATAATATTAGTATAGATATGGTGTTCCCAGCACCTCTGTGCCCTTAATTCCCAGTTCCCCAGTCCTCAGGTTATGACGATGTGACGTAGTCATTAGAGCTCATACACACGCCGCCAGGCCGCATACAACGTATAGGCAAATGAGTTAGCTTGATTGATTAATTACTTAATGAATGACCTAGGTTTGATGGAGGTGCTAAGTTGAGATAGGGTTAATGAAGGTATTTTGGTTAGATTTTAGGATTTTGGGATATGTCACAAATATGACCCAGGGGGCGGAAAATGTTAAAGTGGCTAGAAGAGGAATTTTGTGGTCATAAATAAAGAATTGACTATTTGAATCAGTCAAAAATAAAAAATAAAATCACATAGAAAAAGGACTCGTCTTAAAATCTTCCATTACCGGACAGAAATTAAATATTACGCGAAGATATAATTGTAAAATTGCATTTAGTGCTAATAAGTATTCCATTTGATTTTTTAAATCTGCGTTTTGACTGTTCATAAAAAGTATCGTTATTGTCTACCCTGTCAAATACCCAATTACTGCAACATATAATGCTTATAATGCTGTATGTAATCAAGGAGAGCAGTGGAGGCTCAGTATTAACTTACGAGTAGGTCATGGGTTCGAACCCAAGTAGGGTTTACTTTATGTAAATAATTTCATCACCACTGCTCTCAAAACGGTGAATGAAAACATCGTGAGGAAACCGACGTATACTAGAACCAAACATTCGAAGACATTGATATCCACCAACCTGCACAGGGATTGCGTGGTGGATTACGGCCCACTCCCTCTCGAAGAGAGGAGGCCTGTTTCCCAGCAGTGGGAACATTATAGGCTGATTATATTATGTTATGTTATGTTATTAAGGTGCAATTATTGTTGCTGTTTATCTGTTAAATTCCGGCTGCTAAATTCTTTTCAAAACGATACGGTAGACAGCTAAAAGTTTAAAACACACTTATAAGATGGATTCAGTTAGTATTTACAAATATCCAGATTCCAGCAGGACCTCGACTGTTAAGTCTGAAGAGGAGGGGGTGGGAAATTAAATGACGCCTCCCACTTACCGACTAAAACCCATCCATGTTCCTTTCTTAGTCTTTTCTGTTCCGGGGCAGAGGTAACCCGGGGAAGGGTTTTTTTTATAAGTTTTTCAGATACGAATACATCTACCACATACAAAGCACCCAAACCGGAACAGCTAGCTGTAAAACTTCGATACATTTGTTTGATCATTCAGACACAGTTCACCTGCCCAAACCTTTTAACGAATGCCATAGCGACATAATATAAATTCCTGGCACCAATTCAACCATCCACCTCTATATTCCACTATCATTTCGCAGATAGGTCATTCCATACAAAGTTCCACGACACATGAATAGTTCTATTCAGCGCACGTTCCAATGGCGCATGTAAATAAATAACTTCAGACTAAGGACAGCTGACAATTGTATGTTAGGGGTGTACCCAATTGTTCGGGTCGGCACATTGGATTCGACCAACCTGAACCAATTCTTTATTGCCCTAATAAATAAAGTGAAGCCCTGACTCCTTTTTTTATTTTTGAGGGTGGGAAACCATCAAATGATCCCCCTCCCGCTCTGGGTGGAGCGGAAGGGAGTGTCAGACTCTTACTGACTAAAACCTAACCTTGTTCCTTCCTTAGCCCTTTATGTTTCCGGGTAGCAGTAACCCTTTCGGACAATCCTGCTGACCAAGCCCTAACTCTTGCACTAGGTAAAAAGACATGTGTTTCAGGAGCCAGTGTCTTCTCTCACAAGATACCTAATGGTCTTTTTTTGTGTCTTAAACATGAGTATACCTATTCATATATGCAAGTAGTTACAATTATATTATATCAGTCATGTTTTGTACACATAATTATGTGGTCGGTGGGAGCTCGTGGTTAAGTACTAACAGCCACACAGGTCGATCCATCAGGTTAAGCCACGCTTGCCGGGGTTGGCTGTGGATGGTTGATCATCTTTACATACCGAGACTCCTAAGTGCCTCGGAAAACAAGTTAAGCCGTTGGTCCCGGCTGTCATTTCTGCACCGTTGACAGTCGTTACGGGTCGTCAGAAGCCCGAAAATCTGACAGCCAGTCTTATAAAGGGGTATCGTATTGCCCAGTTACTGGGTTGTGGAGGTCAGATAGGCAGTCGCTCCATGTAAAATACTGGTATTCAGCTGCATCCCGTTAGATTGGAAGCCGACCCCAAAAAAGTTGGGAAAAGGCTGGGCAGATAAATTATGTGGTCGGTTTCATCGGCATTCGTTCGTCTCTTGCCGATCGGCATGCATCGTTCGTCATCTACCCTCGCTGAGTCTTGTTCAGGGCGCCTTGACATTACGGCTGAGCGGTTTTTACCCGAACATTCTCCGTTGCTCATTCTGTCATCTTTTGGTGCGACTCAGATAACAAATTCGTTCATTCCTATTTTTCCTGTCATATCATTATGACGTGTGTAAATAAAAAATATAACCATGCGATTAGACTAAGTTGTAATAATGCCTTAGGCAATTTACACACGGCACCGTGCTCCGCCGCGGTAGGCGGTGAAGCGGATCTCATGTCGCATTGGTCTCTAAGAAATCCGTTGATGCCTAACATACGTACACCGCCCGACCGCGCGGTCGAGCGGTGCTCGTTTCTACCGCAAACTGCTCCTACCGCGCGGTCGAGCGGTTAATCGCCTTAAAAACATTGTATGACTAGCATAAAGGTTTATTTTATTTTATTTTTGTATTCAATTTATACGCCCGGCAGTGCCGAGTCATGCCGACCCGAACAAGTGTGTATTTGAAGCACTTCTTCTGACTTCAGAAAGTTCACAGTTTCTGACTTCAGTAACGAACCTTCGAAGTTGGTAGCGGTTTTGGAAGGTTGTAAAGTATTCATGGTTGTTGTATCTTAAGTTGCTGGTGACCTTTGACGTTCTGTCGAGTGAGTGTTTAGGATTCTGGGTTTAGATCGAGAACTTTGTAACTTTGTTCAATTGACACGTTCTAGACTTCTCAACAATCAGGTTTACACATAGCATATTATACCACTTTGAAAGTACCTATAATGACGAGATAGGTGCTTAGTTGCAAGGAATGATCAAGTACCATTTTTAAAAGTTAAAAAAAGCACCCAAGGGCTTGAAGAAAAATTTCAATCGGGGAATAGCAAGGCAACGCGAGCAGCATTTTTCTGTCATATAATGAATAAATCTTGAGGGTTCATTGTATTTATCATTGGAAAACTTATATCCAGGTGGATATAAAAAACAATAAAATTCAGATTTGTCAGAAAAAAAAATTCTGCTCGTTATTATCCATAGCTTACCCACTGCGCTTCGGAGTGGGCAACTAGCAAGCTCTTGACAATTCAAAAGTTCCTGTACTTTATGAGTTTGAACTGCTTGTATGTACCAAAACGAATCATTGTCAGCGTGGTTTTACGTCGTTCATACGTCTAAATTCAACCAAAACAGCAAAATAAACTACCAGCATTCTAAATACCACATTCCTATAGGCTAGTGAACTGGCGAGCGATAGGCATCGCAAAACCTTCCGCCGCCAATCCTGCCTCAACGATCAATACATCAGCTGACAAGCCAGCCAGCTAGCTAGGTGAAAATGAAGTGCCGATGGACTTGACGAGTGAAATATTGAGGCTAATACGGTGAAGGATTTATGGAGAACTAGCTTTAGATACCGGTTTCACTCGCATACTAGTGAAACTACTTATGTAACTGGCTAAAGCATTTCTGTCAATCAATCTGCCTAGCTTTTTCCCAATTATGTTGGGGTCGGCTTTCAGTCTAACCGGTTGCAGCTAAATACCAGTATTTAAAACGGATCGACTGCTCTTCTGACCTCCGCAACAAAGTATCTGGGTAATACGATACCCCTTGGTAGGACTGGCTGTCAGACTTTCGGGTTTCAGACGACCCACAACGACTGTCAAAGATTCACGAATGACAGCCGAGACAAAAGGCTTAACGTGCTTTCCGAGGTATGGAGGTGTCTCAGTATGTAAAGATGGTCACCCATCCACGGACCAACCTCGGCAAGTGAAGCTTAACCTGATGTATCGATCTGTGCGGCTGTTATTACTTAGCTACGAGCTCCTATTGATGTAACTGGGTAAAATTGCATGCATGGGAAACCAGCATATTTGAGAGATATTTCTCAACAGCATGTGAAGCTAAGTCAACGGCTCATTAGTCACGAACCACACGAAAAAAAAACAAATAAGAGAAAGGAGAGGCCTACGGGCAGCATAAAAACTCTGACACCTGGTTAGTCACTAACCACACGAAAAGAAGAAGAAGTATGGATGGATTGGTTTAAGTAGGTAAGATAATTTTACAGAAAAACTGACTATCTTTTTATAAGATATTAGTTGCTCTTTTAATAAAAAATTCAATCAATCCTCACAGTATTACTTTACCTACCTTGCGTACGGTTCCTGAACCCAATATGTGTTACGACCCCATCGTTCATTATTATGCAAGGTAAAAAAGAGTGACGATGGGTTTCGTACGTGAGATATGAGAGTAGAAGCAGTATAAAGGTTATTATGAGGAAAAGAGGGTAATTTGTAACCAGGTATTATGAAGTATGGAAAACGTGCGTGATGTATCTCTTGTATTCGTATATATTCACCTTATCTATAGAGGGGCACCATTGCAAAGCTTAATATAAGTTTACAAAAAAAAAACTAGAATTACTACATAGAATAGGTACAACAAAGTCGCTTTCTCTGTCCCTATATCCCTATGTATGCTTAAATCTTTAAAACTTTTTTAATAGATAGAGTGATTCAAGAGGAAGGTTTATTTGTATAATTTGTCGACATATTTTGCGGGCGAAGCCACGGGCGGAAGCTAGTTATCTATACTAATATTATAAAGCTGAAGAGTTTGTTTGTTTGTTTGAACGCGCTAATCTCAGGAACTACGGGTCCGAATTGAAAAATTATTTTTGTGTCGGATAGTCCATTTATCGAGGCAGGATATAGGCTATGTAACATCACGCTACGACCAATAGGAGCCGAGCAGCGGGTAAAAATGCGCGGGAGCAACTAGTATGTTATAAAATGTTCTTTAGTACAGACGCCAGCCAGCACATCAAGCTATTCCTAACCGTCAGATATTCCCAATTAAACATGAACCTTATCGTTTTGTAATAAGGTTGAAAATCTTTCAAAGAAATTTGACAGATTGGGGTAACTGGATGTGATTGCGACCGTACATTAATATTCGTTTAGCTAGTTTGGTTAGCGTCAGAACAAATTACGGCAAGTGTAACATTAAATCTGCGGGTGCCAGATTATATAGCAGTAACCAAATGAGCTTAAAGAGATACTTAATATCTTTCAAAATATTTCACTTCTTACTAACTAGGAATATATTTAACAAAATCATATTTGTAACATATTTACAAAACACGACACATTATTGTACACACTTACTTACTTTACCCATACCATGTATCTACGAGAACATCATTAAATTATTTAGTTTTAATTAAAAATAATAGTTCAAATCAGCATTGCCATCCAACGTGGCAACGCTGCCAGCCTTGGGCACATTTCCCACTTTCATAATTATGATCTCTCCTTTTTTTTACTATTTGTACATTTTATATATATTTTTTAGTTTTAGGTCACACAATCAAAAAGACACCTGGCGATTTCAGTTTTAAATTAATTTCGTGATATTGTTTAAGTTCAAGATATGTTTTGTTGTTTCTCTCATAAGTCATAAGTGAATATTGTAATGTTCGTTTTACGACGCTATAGCTCATCCTCTTAGCGAGAGTCTGATTTACACGGTGAGATTTAATTGCTTGACGCGTGCTATAAGTTGAATTAATAATAATAAGTTTATAATTCACCGCCAAACAGTGTGTAGACGATGCAAGTGATTTGTTGCTACAATTTTATTATACATTAATTGATTATTAATTGTGTTACATTGCGAAGCTCTACTTCATAATCATATCTCTTTCCTTCTTTTTATAAGCTCCTAGTGGTGTTGTAGGTTTTCATTCACCACAAATAAAAAAAGACAATATTGAACTCAAAATGAATTAAATTAAACAACAAAATGAATAAAGCTAATATTTGACAGTAAAACGTTTTGGTAAAGGGACTTACTAGACACAGACTGTCCCCCATTGTTCGGTACGTCCGTCCGTCCGTCTCATAAAGGCTGGCGCTTTTTGCAATTCACCAAGAAGACTAAATGGGACAATGACGTCACTAAACGCGTCCAGTTTTACGTTATAATTTGCGCACGCTGACTTGTGCCATACAGCCAAGAAACTGGCGGCGTGTAAACGGAACTTTATAATTCACATGCCTTTACAATTGGGTATTTGAAAGGGTAGTCAATAACGTTACTTTTAATGAACTGTCAAAACGCGGAATTTGTACGTGATTTGTATGAAATATAACAAAGTGACGTCACAGATTGTTAGAATTAAATGTAATACTTATTAGCGTTAAATCACTACCACTAACACTATCATTATCACTTGCTTAAAATCGGTTAAGGAAAACATCGATGTCTGAGAGATATTTCTCAACAGCATGTGATGCTAAGTCAGAGGCCCATGGGCAGTATTAAAACTCTGACACCAGGTTAGTGTCACTATCCACACGAAGAGGAAGAGAAGAGCGGTAAATGCAATTTTACAATGTGTTATCTTCGCATAATGTTTAAATTCTGTACTGTGATGGAATTTTTTAAGACGACTTTTTTCTATGTGTTTTCATATTTTATTTTTGACCGTTTCGAATAGTCAATTCTCAACAAGAGATAAGAAAACTTATTTTTGTACAACTAATTATTTCCGATATATCATTCACTCAATTTTTCACAGAAAATCCGAAATCTTTGAATCCCCAATCTTCATAAAAGTGACACGCTTGATTACACCATTGGTCAATGAACTGGTCACTATTCAATCATAGCTTTTAGCCATAGCAACCCTTTTCTATCGTTGAATTGAAGACAAGTCACTCGGAGCACTTATTTTATTCTTAACATTCCTTTTTGGACCGAAAGTAATTTTTGGACAATTCTTTGGGCGTTTTTTGTGTTGGTTATTTATAAATGTTTTATGTGTGTGTATTCCTGAAATAAATTTCATTTCATTATATTATTACATCGAAAGAGTGTGTAAAGTGTTTGACAAAATAGGTTTATCAAAGGATCACTTAAGGCAAAATGAAAAAACATTGACAACAACAACAGAACTAAATAAATACATTGTATAAGTTTAAACCATTATGGTATAATATTATAATAATTAGTATAATATTTACGTAAGGTACATTGTTTGTTATGTAAAAGTGTGTCTCTCGCCATCAAACGTAAAATATTTGCGAGTTTAGAATAAAGTAACACCTTTGTATTGTAATATCGAACGATAAATATATAGGGTTATTTGTAAAACACCAGAAACCTCTTAAGAAGTCATTGTACTCATCATTATGAACAACTTTTACTATGGGACAAAACCTGAAATCGCGAAAAAATATCAGCTGTTCCCTACATTTATGTTCGTAGAACTCGTCAAAATGTAAGGAACAGCTGATTTTTTTTTCGCGAATTCAGGTTTGGTCCTATAGTAAAAGTTGTTCATAATGATGAGTACAATGACCTCTTAAGAGGTTTCTGGTGTTTTACGAATAACTCTGTAGGTATATAAAAAAACAATTGAATAGCTTATACTCGAGACTTCATTTGCGTAGATGCCTACGTCATAATAACATTATAAATTGTAGACCTTTCAGCCGTTCCGTAATCCGTTCAGTGGTTATAGATCAGTCAGTCAGTCAGTTAGTTACGGTGTCGTTTTATATACACAGAACGAGCTAAAACGTTTGTTACGTTTTTGTAAGTTTTCTGGGTCTGAAATTTTATTTGAAGGATTCTTTTTCTAATTATTTGCATGGATTTTAATTTTAATTGTTCGTCACGATATGGTAATTCAAAGACACTACTAACCCGTACGGCCAACTTTCTCTCACTAAAAGTAGGCCTGTGTCCTAGCAGTGGGAGAATTATAGCTAATTAGTGTAAATAAGTATGTCATGTGCACTCAACAAACGCTCCTATAACCTAAGTAATCGTCTCATTTTAAATGCTGCTCATCACTGTTTTAAGTGGTCAGACTAAGCATCAACTACGAAGACATAAAATCTTTTTATCGATCGCAATCTAAAAGCAATTACAAAGTCATGCAGTTAGCTTAGTCGACTAGGAAAGTTTAAAGAGTCAATTGGTGCTAGACACGCCAATGTAGAACATAGATCAGTGACCTATCGCAATGTATACTGGCGTTTTTTTTTTAGGGTGGGTAATCAACAAATGACCCCCGCTCTTGGTGGTGCAGCTGTGAGTGTCAGACTCTTGCTGACTAAACCCCATCCATGTTCCTTCCTTAGCCCTTTATGTTATGGGGCAGCGGTAACTAATAAGATCTCTCCATTAATGCCAGTATGTTTTGTAAAACCTTAGCCTTACCCTTCGGGGAAAGCCAAGCTTATAAGCTTGATGTTATGCATTTGTGACAATAATATATGTATTTCTAAATAATTCATCCTACCGACACTTTATTTTTTAACGAATGAATCGTTAAATAGTGATAACTGGAATACGAGAATACTGATTAAGTGGTGGCAAGCCAACAAAATTGAGGTCCACAAATGAATTCCAGGAAGGACAAATTAATGTTTTCTTGTCGGATTTTAGTAGTTAAAGCCTTGAGTGTAGAATTCGGGTTAAACCTTCAGGGATTACAAACATGAAAGGCATGTTACATTGTACAGTTTCAGTATAACATGTTCTTAAAGTATTCATATTATATAGAGGGAATGTGGCTTTATACAAGTAGCCACTATTCATACGAATGTAATACGAACTAGTGCCCGCTACTCCACGTCAATGTGCGTATTTTGCGTACGGTAAAATATGCGCATTGACGTGGAGTTGATATACAGGGTTATTTGTAAAACACCAGAAACCTCTTAAGAGGTCATTGTACTCATCATTATGAACAACTTTTACTATGGGACCAAACCTGAAATTGTTCATAATGATGAGTACAATGACCTCTTAAGAGGTTTCTGGTGTTTTACAAATAACCCTGTATATAGACGTCAATCTGCCTAGCCTTTTCCCAACTATGTTGGAGTCGCCTTCCAAGCTTACCGGATGCAGCTGAATACCAGTATTTTACATGGAGCGACTGCCTATCTGACCTCAACAACCGGTAACTGAGTAATACGATACCCCTAAGTAAGACTGACTGTCAGACTTTAGGGCTTGTGACGACCCGTAAGGACAGTCAAAGATCCACGAATAACAGCTGAGACCAACGGATTAACGTGCTTTTCGAGGCACGGAGGAGTCTCGATATGTAGAGATGGTCACCCGCCACGGACCAACCCCGGCAAGCGTAGCTTAACCTGATGGATCGGCCCGTGCGGCTGTTATTAATGAGCCACGAGCTCCTCCATCTGATATATGTAGACGGATATTACGTATTATAAAATCGAAACTATGGACTTATTTTTTCAATATTACATGCTTTTTTACTTTACTACAAACAATCCATCTGTGAAAACCAACATTTTAATGAATGAGCGAATAAATAAACGAATGAATGGTTCTCTGAATATTGGTAAATTAATAACAGATGATTTCAAGAAATTCGAAGTTTTGTGTTGGAAATATTTAAAAAGTCATAATAATATGCGTAATTTTCTATTGCAGTCAGGTAAACCGCAAGAAAATTACGCATATCACTTTTTAAATATTTGCAACACAAAAAGTTGTAACAACTTTTTAGAGTTGCATACTTTCAGTTTCAGTCACGTTCGTATGAATAAAGATTCGGTTGGAGTTTGTTAATTACTCAAGAGAAACCACTGCAGCTGGGAATTACTTTGAGGTCCTGGGTTCATTTTCAGGGAAGGTAATATTTTTAATTATTCCTCTCTGTAAATCCCTGTAGTTTTGACAGTGAAATAAACTCTTTGCCCCTTTGAGTTTGTTCCTTTGTTAATAAAATGTACTAACATAGAAAGCTAGTCAAAATACATTGCTTTGTAAGTACTCTTTGTTACACCTGTAGTTCTCGACGTAAGAACGACTTTTTTTTTTTAGGGTGGGATAACATCCAAATACTTCTCCCGCTCTAGGTGGAGCGGAAGGGAGTGTCAGTCTCTTACTGACTAAAACCCATCCATGTTCCTTCCTTAGCCTTTTGTGTTCCGGGGTAGTGGTAACCCTTTCGGACAATCCCGCTTAAATGTATGGACGACTTAAGAAACTTATAACAAGTGTAACAAATCCAAGACTTATAAGACAAAGTCAAATCATTTATTTCAAATAGGCACAAGAAAGGTACTCTTGAATGTCAAAATGAACAAGAAAAAAGTGATTCGAGTCGCTCCTTCCAAAAGGTAGTTTCATAAGAAGAAGAATGGTCAAGAACTCCACCGTTACACTATTAAAATGTTTTTGTACATTCATGAATTATTATAAAATTGTATCTGAAGACGATGGACCCAGAATAGAAATACTACACCACAAAATATGAAAAGAAACAGAAATAACAATGGCAGGTAAAATAATTATGTCACAAATACATGATGCTCACATATGTATGTATTTACAAACATTCTAAAAGTTAATAATAATAAATCAATCAATGTGTGCATTAATTATATTTTTTAATTATAATTATAAAACTATTGGAAACACGTGACGGTGTCTGCCTTCACCCATTTCCTTAAATTTCACAGTTACACTATTACGACGGACCCCAACTTCAAAGCATTTTAAAGTTTTTATCACTTCCTAAAATCTAAAGTCATTACCAGTTTTCAGGCTAAATCTGTGCTTTAGTTTAATAGGTTTGAGATTAAGGGTGAGGTGTTCAGATTATAAAAGATATTCTATATTTCTTGAATGTATTGTGTGATTCCTACGCAGACCTTTCTACTATTAAATAAATACATTTTATCATGAAAGCTCTCATAGTTTCTAGCGGTGACATGACTTCATACGAACTTCTGTGTAATGTCTAAAATATCTACCAAAAATGTACGAAATTGTACGCTAAATAAAAAAATATGTACTATAAAAACTTCGCAGAAAACAATAATCAACGTGTCACCGCCAGGAAGTGTCTTTCTAGCGGGCGCTATACGTGCTGACTAATTTTAAGATACTGTTTTAATTTTATTGTATTGTATAAAGATAATGTATTATTTTAATGTAATTCTATAATTTTATTTGATAAGTATTTTTTTAATTTTATTCTATTATCCAAAGTTGATGTAAATAAATAAAATATTTAAAAAATCTACTGGTGAACTTTTATATGGGCAACATTTTAAGGGGTCATAATACTCATCATTATGAACTAAATACTTTTAATAAGGGAACACGCCTGAAACCACGAAAATCTAATGTTCCCTACATTTTGACGAGTCATGCCAGCATGTTAGTTATTAAAGTTTTACCCAGACGTAAACTAGTTTTACCCAGAGGTGAACTTGTTTTACCCAGAAGTGAACTAGTTTCAACCAGAAGTGAATTAGCTTTACTTTTACCCAGAGGTGAACTAGTTTTACGCAGAAGTAAACTAGTTTCACCCAGAAGTGAATTAGCTTTACCCAGAGGTGAACTAGTTTTACCCGGAGGTGAACTAGTCTTACCCAGAGGTGAACTAGTTCTACCCAGAGGTGAACTTGTTTAACCCAGAGGTAAAGTAGTTTTACCCAGAGGTGAACTTGTTTTACCCAGAAGTGAACTAGTTTCACCCAGAAGTGAATTAGTTTTACCCAGAGGTGAACTAGTTTTACCCAGAAGTAAACTAGTTTCACCCAGAAGTGAATTAGCTTTACCCAGAGGTGAACTAGTTTTACCCGGAGGTGAACTAGTCTTACCCAGAGGTGAACTAGTTCTACCCAGAGGTGAACTTGTTTAACCCAGAGGTAAAGTAGTCTTACCCAGAGGTGAACTTGTTTTACCCAGAAGTGAACTAGTTTCACCCAGAAGTGAAGTAGTTTTACCCAGAGGTGAACTAGTTTTACCCAGAAGTGAACTAGTCTTACCCAGAGGTGAATTAGTCTTACCCAGAGGTGAACTAGTCTTACCCAGAGGTGAACTAGTCTTACCCAGACTAGGTGAACTAGTTTCACCCAGAGGTGAACTAGTCTTACCCCGAGGTGAACTAGTTCTACCCAGAGGTGAACTTGTTGTACCCAGAGGTGAACTTGTTTGACCCAGAGGTGAAGTAGTTTTACCTAGAGGTGAACTAGTCTAAAAGTGGAATACTACTTAGTGAAATATATAGCGCCTGCTAAAAAGAATACCTCCTGGCGGTGACACGTTGAGTATTGTTTTCTGCGAAGTCTTTATAGTAAATATATTTTTTTTATTTTAGCGTACAATTTCGTACATATTTTAGACATTACACTGAAGTTCGTAGGAATTTATGTTACCGCTAGAAAGAATGAGACCATGAAAGAGTGTTATTTGAGCACAATTCTAACTTTGTTGGTTGTATCTATTGATTTATAATTATGAAAAATCCTTACTTGTTAAAATCGTGAATCATATTATCATACCTACAGACACTGACTAGCTAATAGAAAAAAATGTAAGAAGCCCTTAATAAAGCAAGTCATACCAAGGCGTACCACAAATGGAGTATCTAAAACAATGTGCCAACTAATGCTCCTATAATATAAATAATTGAACAGAACGTGAGGTAAGCTGTTAAAGAAGAATATATAAGAAGAATGTATGTAAGAACATTATGTGAATGTAAAAGACATTCCGCGAATGATAGAAATGAACTCTATTCATGTGAAAAATGGTTCCTAATGGAGGAGGAAAACTTGTTGATGTAGGCTTTTGGGCCCCAAGCCTTTGTCAATTGAAACTCAATCATTTATTGTGTACGCTTGTGAAGATGTGCGAGGACAATTTCACGTCAGTAATATGAGAACAAATATGAAGCTAGGGTTTCGAATTAATAATCTCTTGCTCCAGTCTTTTTTTTTTTAAGGCTGGGAAATCATCCAATGACTTCTCCCGCTCTGGGTGGAGCGGAAGGGAGTGTCAGACTCTTACTGACTAAAACCCATCCATGTTCCTTCGCCCTTTATGTTCCGGGGTAGCGGTAACCCTTTCGGACAATCCCGCTTACTGCTCTAGGGGCTATTCATTTTTTTACTTTGAGTTAGCCTATGTACATTATCTTTTGTGTAAAAGTAATTTCAGTGTCCGGATAGAAACCAGACTAAAAGAAAACGTAATTTTGATAAGACTGTATTGTTCTCAGAAACTATTTTCTGGCGTTGTTTTGTTCGTTTAGGGCGGTGCCACACGAGAGTGGTCTGTGCGTCGACTGAGCGGTGACACTCCGTCGTTCTACATATAAATACACGACATGCCATACGATGCGTTATAATGACGCACGGCGACGCAACGCACAAGGATAGACGGAAGATGAGGTGAGGGGAGCTGTGTTGAAACGACGATGCGGCAGGGCAGTGTTGACTAGCATATCGAAGGTGTTTCAACCCCATTGTCGGTCAAAAACTGAGACATCCTACGACGAGACGTCGAAGATAGCAACGTTGACAATCGCTCGTGTGGATTTGACTGCGTTGAAGTCATCGCGTTGTGAAGACGCAGCGTAGCCGCAACGCCCGTGTGGCAGCTCTCTTAGGGTCATTGTGAACTTTATTAGCCAAGCATTACCACATTCTAATTACTATAAAATAAAAAATTGCGCAGGTACGCTCCAGGATTATTTACACTGCGTATGGTAGCATTTTAGCCTTCAAAGAAACTTACGGTAAATTGCAACTCAAAACCAAATGCATTTTTTTATCCTGGTCCCCTGAGTTTCTATGTTTCCTGGCCACCGACGAAAAAATTTCCACCTCTCTGGGTATAAATTAGCTTGATGTATTATTCTGATAGTAACTAAAATACCTCCCATCACGACCTACAAAGGCAGTTAATTTGTGTCTACATTGTTAGGAATGCCTCTTTACTTACTTACTGGAATTCCTTAGGTAAATGTACTGAGGCCAGCACATGAAGCTACGCCAATCTGTCAAACTTTTGATAGATTTTCAACTTTATTACAAACACCTAAGGTTCATGTTCAATTGGGAATATGTGTCTATATATACAGTTACTGGTAGCCGCACGCTATTTCTTTCTTTATTTAAGAAGCTCTTGCCTGGACAGTTGCTCGTGTGTGTGATTAGAGCCATCCTTATTAGTCATCTTTTACATCGAAGGCCATCGAAATTGTCGAGGTGGAAAACCTTTATATTTATTTATTTAAGTAACAGTTTAACTTTGCTTCTAAAGCATATGTCAGTGTCAACAATGAAACTTAACTTAATTAGTAAACACCATCTAAACCACGTTCAAGACCTGTCAGCGTAAATATTCGATAGAAAATAATGACACTGACAGCCATTAAACGGCTTATTGGACGATTCGCACGAATTTAACTCGCACAAAACGTGCGAATCGACTCCTTTAAAACATATTATTTTTTCTGTAGTCGATTCGCACAAATTTTATTTATTGGCTTGCGAATCGACACCCTCACAAAAATGTAGTAGGCTATTCGCACACATTTCATTTTAAGGAATAAAAAAATTAAATTACAGTCGTATTCAGCCATCACTGAAATAAAACTAAAAAATAATCGAAGTTTAAATAACAGATATTTACTTGAAAGTAAGAAAGATCTGTATTTATAAATTATTTTAAAGAAAAATCTGTGAATGATTTTTGTGATTATAGTCCTAGTTCTAGTTTTATGATTCAATGTTTTATTGTGATAATTATGAGAACTGTGTATTTTAGTTACACTTCTGAAAAACATAAAAACATGTTATTGTTGTACCAAATATTCGTTAATAATAAATATAAGAAAAAGTTGTTAATTATATACGAGTACCTTATTAGATGTAAATGTATGTGTAACGTAAAAAAAAAAATTTTTTTTGGTACTTTTATTTTTTATTATGCGGTTAGTGGAGTAGTAGTTAGTGACACTTATTTATTAATCTGAAATCGATATTTGCTCATTTTTAATCCTCAAATCACGAGCTTAGAGGATGTTTAGTACTTAGTTTTAATTTTAATACAGATATTTTTTATTATAGATTGTGTTTTTATTATCTATCTATTAAGAGTAAAACACATTTGACCTTACTACTTCTGTACTCAAGTGTACTTTATCTTAACTGCATTTCATAAAAAAAACATTATGTGTGCGAATAGCCTACTACATATTTGTGAAGGTGTCGATTCGCACCCCATTAAATGAACTTTGTGCGAATCGACTACAGAAAAAATAATATTTTTTAAAGGAGTCGATTCGCACGTTCTGTGCGAGTTAAATTCGTGCGAATCGTCCAATAAGCCCATTAAACGGGTTCTATGTACTGATGGCGTTAAGTATAATTGGTGAACTTGCGCCCTAAGAAGGTCACAAAGTTTTAAGATAGCTGAATCAGATGTAGCTAACATTATTTGTGTTTAAATACCCACATCATCAGAACACATCTGCAGTTTACCAACCCCAAACTAACATAACGTGACAATTCGCCTTTTCATAAAACATTTACCCTTATCTCGCCGAAACAACGTAATTGTTTGAACCAACCACCCGTTGGCTGATAAATTCTAATTGTTGGTCTAAACGACCGCTTGTGATTAGTGGGTTTAAATAATGAAGGTACTGTTTGACCAGTGACGGTGAGGGTTAGGTAATTAGCACATCTGTGAGGCTTTCTGAGGTCGTTTTTAATTAGCCTGCGTAGGGTTAAAAGTGTAAGTGACCTTGAGTTTTGTGTGGAGGTGCTTGCGTTCTAAAATGTGAAATGACACGAGACTAAAGGTGCGTTTCCACCAAAGCTGCTTAGTGGTGAATGTGTGTAATACTAACCAATAACAATACTAGCTCAGCTCAAGCTATGAAAATGAATTGAACCTATTGGAGGATTCTTTCCTCGCATACCGCCTAGCTACCTCGCTCATATCTGGTGTATACCCAGCCCTAAACTAAGTTTTATATAGTTAAACTATTTGCTTCAGTAAGCTAAGTGCAATAAAGTTAGGTAAGAATATAAGTTTGATTGAATTTCTAAAGTTCGACATTATTTCATGTGTGATAACCAAAAACTATAGAAAAGTCATATAATAATATAAAGACCAAGTGATAGAGAGAGAATATATCTCACAATGACATCCAAAATTATGTAGACTTTAACGGTGATTGCAGCACAGTGCATGCTACACCGTAGTACAAAGCAAGCTACGCCGTAGCACCATGCAAGCTACGCCGTAGCATAGCGCTACGTAAAGCTTAAAACAGGAATACAAGCAAATCATTTGTTGCTTCAATTTTATTGTGTACGGCAAGAAGGGGTTATGTTTACTTTTTGACCCGTTTCAGGAAAATAACATAATATCACATCGCGCTCACTCCTCACATCCTCCTGTAGGAATACAGGCGTGAGAGTTAGACAAAGTGGAAGAATACACCCATTTTTTTCCAGATATTATGTTTAAGTTCCATAAACGTGAACTTAACAACGTGATGCAAGTTTCGACCTTTGATTGCATCGTTGGCTCAGTGATCGCAAGCAGTACTGCTGAGTTTGAGGTGCTGCTGGGTTCGTTTCCCAGGTCAGGCAAAGTGTATTATTGGGGTATTTTTATCAGGCAGAGTAATTGGCTTCCACCTCTCACCTCTTATAATATAGGAGGTGAGAGGTGGAAGACTACTAATCTAAACTGGGTACAAACTTACAAATCCAGCTTACGGGCATTGAGAAATTCCTGGCTTAAGTTCACGTTTTAGGAATTGCCTGCGAGTAATTACTACATTTTTTACCCGTTCCTGGAAAAAAGCAATTCTTACAATTGACTACACAAACACACAAATAATGTTTGTTACAAAACAGAGAGCCTATGAATTATAATGACGCCCATTACGACTGCTAATGGCCAATGTATCTATTATGTTGATTGAATGGACTTCGGTGCCATTAGGACAGTAAATCTTCATTAGGAAATGTCGGTGTGTATGGATTTTTGATGTGATTGTTGGTGTTTACCAGAATTATTAATTAGTTTCATTGTGTATAATAAAGTGGACCGCATAAACTTGTAGCGGTCATTTATTTTTCGGTCGCGTACTTCCTTGATTGATTCATATTATTTTATATTTAAAAATATCTATTACTGCATTAAGTGTTGGATTCTTTTTTAAATTTAAATTAACTTACCTACTGTTCTATCTATACTATAATATTATAAAGCTGAAGAGTTTGTTTGTTTGAAAGCGCTAGCAGAGGCTCAAATGAACTGTAATTCAAAACAAATTGTTGTGTAGTAGAACAATGCTGCCAGCTAAAGCACAAGGAAGTGGTGAAGTGTGTGCGTTTTTTGTGGGACTATCTTATGTAACTTTGACCTTTAAATTTTCAGCCTAGTTTGAATAAATGATTCCGATTTTTTTTGAGTAATAATAATGACGTGGATTCAATATTCAGGACATGCGTGTTACACGAACAGATTAACTTACACCAACCAATATCGTTAATCCTACTCTTAGATATTTTCAAAACTGTTTCTCTTAACAATAACATAAAAAAACATCTTCCAATAAGAAGTATCGAGCCCATATAAGCCAATAACCGAACATTGAATACATAGCAACCCTTTTCGGACATACCACGCGATCTTTTGTTTCTCGCGTATTATTATTGTTGAGTGTGTACTGCGATACGCTTCTGAGCGCCAGCTTAAACGGTAATTAACTTCACTAGATTTGTCTATCATATTATAGTAGTTGTTTACACAACTACAGTGAATGGTGTTTTTTATATTTATTTAGTTGGAAGAATGATTAAAGTTTTTATTTAATTTTGTCTATCTGTGTTAGATTTTTTGGTTTTTATCTTATAAAAAATTTACGTACTGCGTAAATTTTGTCACTTGCGTATTGTTAATGTTGAGTGCGAACTATGGTGTCCGATCATACGCAAAACCAAGTGTGGGTTGATTTGACATTGTTTTGATCTTGTTTAAGGTTAATCTACATTTTGCTATCCAAAAAATTAAGGTAAAAAAAACGTGCTAGTGTAGCAGGATGTAGTATGGTCCTTTGCCACTGCGATAGGCTGGATCCGCTAATAAACTTCACTTAACTTTATTTGTGCTTACGGCTTATATACCTACAGTGAGTGGTTGGTATACTCGTACATTTATTATGATTAATAAAACCATTTACTCATTTCTTGTAGTGTTTATAACGCTATGTAACAATAAATAGTATGTTACGGCGTGATTATTTGTCACTCGCATTATTCTTATTGCTGAGTCTGGACTGCGATACGCTATTTTGTGGTGGATAATAAACTTCACCTGACTTATTTATGTTTATCGTGGAAGATGGCGGTTTACATTTTTTTTTGTAGCTACCGCGGCTTTAGCTGTGTAACCATATGTGAGTACTATGTACCTACTATAAAGCGACCAGTCTCTGGGTGCGTCTTTCATTGACATGAATATGCCCTGGCGGCTGAGAGTATGCCATGCTCACTTTAATGTCTCGCTGATGGTGGCGTGTGTGTTGGATCATTTAGCTCCCTTCAAAATGGTTGAGCTAAATGGTGCTAATATATGCGTCATGTTCGTGAACGGGCGCTGTCAGTAGAGACTGGTCATCTCTTAGCGGCTAAGGCTTGTTTTAATTTAATTATTGAATAGTTTACATATTTTATATCTGATGCTTTTAACGTTCTGCATCGTTCTCACATGTATAATATTAATATGAACTATGTAACCAATATTTTGTAACCATATTTTGTTTAAAAGAGTGTCCATGGAGTTTCTTGCCCGTTCTTCTCCATAGGTACCTACTCCTTTGGAATGGGCAACTAGCTTCATTTCTCGGACTGACCGACACCTTGACAATTCAAAAGTGCCTGTAATTGGTTTATTTGAAATAAATACTTTGAGTTTGAGTTTGAGTTGATATCTCAATTATAATGTTTATTCATAATCTTGTAATTTTAAGCAAAATAAGATAACAGTAAGAAGGTATGCACTGCTATCTGGGCATGGTAAGATCCTTTGTCACTGGCGTATTGTTATTGTTGAATGCGGACTATGCTACGCTGCTATGTGTAGGAAAAGCAGGCAGATGATGAAGAGGTGTCTGCTTTTGTCTTCGACATTGTATTGGAATTTGTTTAAGTAATCCAACATAAAATAACTTATCGTGTTCAAAATTAAACTCAGTAATTTATTTAAAAAAGAGTTCTTGTGTAAAAATCTGAGGGAACTTCTGATAAAAGTTTAATTACAAAAGTTGTTTTGGCTCAAACGAACTTAAGAACAAATTCGTCTTCTTATCTATGTGTGTTCATGCAAAATGAAGTTAATTGAACAAAAGAGAGTTCTCCAATTACGTTAAAGTTGCAAAGTAAAAGTAAGTGAAAGTTTCAATATATACACATAACATGCCGCCTTGTTATCCGAAGGGCTAGGCAGAGATGTGTCATATACCCACATTTTTTTGACGACATGGTTGGCGCAGTGGTTGAGCGATTGACTGATGCGCACTATGTCGCGGGTTCGATTCCCGCACGGAACAAATATTTGTACGACCTGCAAGTATTTGTTACGAGTCTGGGTGTTTTTCTATCTATAATATGTATGTATTTACAAAAAAAAAATGTATAGTGTATGTATAGTGTATAGTGTATGTTTGATAGATGGCGCTAGCCGTCATGTAAACATTACGCTCCGTGTACAATTTATCTTAAAAATATAAAAACCAGTTAAATCTTCCTGATCGTATCATTAAAGTAATCCTAAATAAGTGAATGGCAACTGTGAACGTTATCTCAACCTGTCATTGGACTATAGCAAAGTTATTAGTGATTTAAACTGAAGAAACTGTGAAATGCTGGCCGGACCAATAACTGTGACTTAGTGTTAGTGGTTTAGTGTTTCTTATGCCTCATGCCCTTTACCAACAATTAAAACCTCTGTGAACACTCTACATAAGTGATTAGTTAGGAAAAAGTCAATAAACTTCATCGCATCCAAAGGTCAAACAAATTCAAATCAAAAAATTATAACGAACTTTTTTAAAAGCCTGATAATACGGTATACTTAATTCGCGATTTTTAAAGAAGCTGAAGTGTCCAGTTACAAAGTGCATCTGACTGCGGTACGGTGGGGCCCAGTTCGAATCTTACTGCGCGCAAGTACTTTTTGAATGTTATTTTTCGATTTATTTTGATGTTTGAACAGTTGTCAGTGTAAATAAGCGCCATCTACAATTTTTTTGGTGAATTGATCTCTGGCTTACTATCTGCTACGTTTATCGACCTACGTACCGACGTAGGATCTGAGCTTTCACCTTTTCTCCGCAAGATGGCATTAGCGTGTGCTGGTTGTAAACAACTTCTACAAAATAGCTCATTCTTGACATGCGTAAATTGTAACCAGTCGTATGACTTGGAATGCGCTAATGTACCTCACAGTCAACTTACTTCTATGACCACTACACAAAAATCGAGTTGGGTATGTCAGGAATGCTGCTGTAAAAGACCCAAAGCAATAAATTCTGCCACACCAGCGAACCCGTTGCTATCCCAGCACTCAGACGATAATGATTCAGCGAATGTGACATTGAGGCGAAAAACTGCGTTACCTGCGACCCAGACCAGTACTTACCACCCAGACACTCGCGGGTCAATCATAACTCATTGCACACTCGAAACTGTCCTGCTGGAGCTCCGTGCGTTCCGTGAAGAGAGTGAGATTAGGTACTATACCCAGGAAACATCTATAAATAAAATGGCTGAAAATATAAAAGAAATAAGATGTTCTGTAAACACTCTGAACAGTAAATACAACATCCTTCGGACGGACGTGGACCAGCTCCTGGAGACCTCTGATGTCGCCTCCAGCGCACTTAGCACACTGCAGCTGCAGTGTGATGAGAATACAAAAAGTATATTGGATCTGGGAATGAAAGATTTTGGTTGTGAAATTATGATCCAAAGGCAGCGTATTGATAAAATTGAAGAACAAATAGCTATCAATAAAAATTCATCGAGCGCAATAACCAATTTACTTGATAATAACAATCACCATTTGTCCTTGGATATCCTGGATCCCATAGCTTTGTCTCAGCATGCTCCGCACCCTGTTTTATCTGAATCAACTGTCATCGGTAATGGGTCGCAACCACTATCAAGCAGCATGCAGCCGTCAACAAACTCGTATACTACCAGAATATTTACGACGGGAAAAACTCAACGGCGCTCTCGTCGGTCTGTCATTCGTGCGACGGGTGCAGCTGATACAGAGTTACAAACGCTTGAGCCTACCAAGTACATTCATGCCTGGAACTTTCATCCAGATGTATCTGAGGGGAGCATTAGGTCTTACCTCCAAAGGAAACACCCAAACAACACCTTCTCCATAAAGAAGCCTGATCCTCAGCACTCCAGACATAACTGCTACATACTGGGAGTCCCAATGCACCTGTTTGACTTTTACCTGTCACCTGAAAATTGGCCTACGAATACATCACTCCAAGAATGGTTCACCTATAGGAATGCCAGGCAGGAAACTCAATCCGCTGAAACGAGTAAATCATTTTTTCGTGAGAAAGACTAAAAAGCTAGATCTGATTTTCTACCAAAACGTCCGGGGATTAAAGTCAAGACGTTCGGAAACTAAGAACCTATTACACACTTTCCCAAGTAACCTACTAGCTTTAACAGAGACTAGACTCGATGACAGCGTTTTTGACTCAGAGGTATTTCCGCAAGAATATGCCGTGCTGCGGTGTGACCGGGTGGGGCGGGGCGGCGGGGGCGTCCTGCTGGCCGCGCGCTCGCCTTACTCCCTCACACGTTTGGACTGTAAGCCGGAACAAGGCGACGAAATAATTTGTGCAATAGTTACCAAAGGTCGATTACGCTTCGCTTGTTGTGTTGTCTATTTAGCACCTAATGTGCACGATTCTAGATATTATTCTATTTTTAATTGTATTAGAAGAATTATGTGTAATGTTAACAAACTACCGCTAATAGTATTAGGAGATTTTAATCTTTGCTCAGCTAGTGTAACCATAAATAATGATTTTGAATTGTTTCTTTCTGAATGTAATTTATTGCAACAAAACATAGTTTTAAATGATCTTGGCAGAATGTTGGACCTTATATTGGTTAACACATGTGTGGCAGGAGTCTCAGTTTCAGTATGTTCCGGCATTGTATCGCCTGAAGTACATCACAAACCATTAGATATTTCCATTCTTATTAACACACCTTTTGCGAATTCGAACAACAACGACACCTATTATCCAAATAACTCTACCACTAGTACTAGTTCAATGCGAAACTTTCGTAAGGCAGACTTTTTATTATTATACTCTGAACTAGCTGCTATTGACTGGGAGCCAGTGTACGCTTGTGACGATGTAAACATCGCTGTTGATACCTTTTATGGGATAATTAATAATATTATTTGTAAAACCGTCCCTCTTAAACGGCCTAAAGCAATACGACTGCAATACCCCAAATGGTTTACACCTGCCTCTATTAAACTTAATAACCTGAAAAACCATTACCCACAAACTATACAAGCAAAATAATAAAAGTCAACTTTATTACGCATTGTTTGCATACTACAGACGTCTATTAGGGAAAAGTACGGAGGCAGATTTTGTTCTGTACACTGACCGCATCCAATCTAATATCAAACGTGATCCAAAAACTTTTTGGACCTTCGTGAAAAGTAACAGACAAGGCAATGAGCAGGCTACCTTTGGTGACATGTCACCGGAGCAAGTGGCTGATGCCTTTTCAAAATATTTTAGTAGCGTTTTCTTACCTAATTTACCATCATTGGATCCTGATCTTGCTCTAGCTACGGCGAATAAGTCTTTTAACTGTGTATCACAGATGATAAATATAGATTCTATCCATGAATCTGAAGTACGTGGGGCTATGGCTCGGCTTCCTCCTAAATCAACTCAAGGTCCAGACGGAATACCTCAGTACATGGTTAAGGATGGTTGCGAAATTTTTAAACTGCCTTTGACATTTATTTTCAACCTTTCCATTTCTTCAAATATGTATCCAACTGAATGGAAAACTTCTAGAGTACTTCCGGTTCACAAAAGCGGTCCAAAAAGTGAAATAAAAAATTATAGACCAATTGCAGTATTATGCGTATTCGGTAAAATTTTTGAATCTGTTCTCTATAAAAAAATATACAAACAGCTGCGACATTGGTTTGTTGATGAGCAGCATGGGTTCCTGCCAAATCGCTCAACCACGTCTAATTTGCTCAATATCACTACTCTAGTAGCGGAAAACATTAATTACAAAAAGCAAATCGATGTAGCCTATTTTGATTTCCAGAAGGCCTTTGACCGGGTCGACAACGACATTCTTTTAAGTAAATTAGCCTTAGCGGGTTTCTCTCCGACGTTGCTTAAATTCTTTGCTAATTACCTAAACGACCGTAAGCAATATGTCACATATCTGTATGCAAGTTCGGAGCGCTACTTCGTCACTTCTGGTATAGGGCAAGGTACTAACCTCGGACCTCTACTTTTTCTAATAGTTGTTAACGATCTACCTACATATATTGAACATTCTACTGTTCTAATGTACGCTGATGATGTCAAAGTAGCTTTACCAATAGTCAACTTTAGTGATACGGCTATGCTACAACGCGACATCGACAATATTCACACTTGGAGCACGGTAAACAATCTTAACCTTAACATCACTAAATGCGCTGTCATGACGTTCTCAAAAGCCTCGCAACCCATAGCCAACACCTATACTCTCAACAATGAGCCCTTGAAACGTCGTGTTGCAACCGTGCGCGATCTGGGTACAAACTTTGACCCACACTTAACCTTTAACCAGCACATAATTCAGACCTGTAACAAAGCCCGCAAAAACTTAGGTTTTGTGTTGCGTCAGGCTAAAATATTCAACAATAGACAAGCCATGACCCTATTATACAACTCATACATTCGCAGTATTCTTGAAACCAATAGTGTAATCTGGAATCCACACGAAAAATCCTATACGTTAGTTACTGAAAAGGTCCAGAAGTCATTTGTACGCTACCTCTACTTAAAACTGTATGGTTATTATCCGTACTTGTATCCAACAACATTTGTGCTAGGTATGGTAGCCTACCAAAGTTTAGAAGTTAGAAGAAATCTTGCCACAGTTAAATATTTCATCCGCCTTATTCGCGGTTCCCACTTCAATTCCTCGCTTTTACAGTACATTCCCTTTAATATCCCTCGCCCTATCCGTCATACACTTCGCCCTCGGCATCGTCCTTTATTTTCAGTGCCTCAAACCGGTCCCAATTCCCTTAAGACTAGTCCACTGTATGTAGCCCTCACCCTCATTAACAACATTTTGCTATTTGACGATACATTAGATATCTTTGCAACTGCTGAGCTGAGATTTCTGGACACTGCTACTCGTTACCTGGAGTCCATTGCTACCCCTAGCACTATCACTCTGCACTAATGTTACTTATTTTTACTATTTAATTTTATATAATTGTTAACTTATTATTATTTTATATTTCTTATTTCAATTGTTTTTATTTCTATTTAATTTGATATGTTTTTATTATTTATGGTTAATTTCATTACATTCCAAATATTGTTAATTTAATTATTATAATTCCTAATAATTTCTTATAGTCTAAGCTTTTGTTTATATTTCTAGTTTTCTTTTATCATTTTTTACAGACCAATAACTTGTTTGTGTGGTTGTTAGACTGTTAATGCAAGTTGGTTATAATAAATAAATAAATAAAAAAAAAAAAAAATATATAAGTAGTCTATCAGCCATCTCGTTACCATAACACATTGGGTTGCTTAGCTTGGGACGATATGGCGTTGTATGATTTGATTTGATTTTTGATTTTTTATTATTATTTCAAAAGTAATGTTGAAGCCCCATGTAATAGGGCCGAGCCTATTGCCTTCACCCGTACACAAATCTAGACTCAAGGATAGATTTGTGTGTGCGAAAAAGGGCTGCTCCCAAAAAGTTCCATATGGGAAAATCCAAATACCACTCTGCCCTGGAATTGAACCCAGAACCTCATGCCTAGCAGGAGCACTTGCGGGCACTGGGCCAACGAGGCATTTAATTCAATGTAAACTGTTTTTTAACAGGACACATGAATATTAAACGAACTGCCTCATTAATAGTTAATTTATTATAATCAATCAGGCAATATTCACCTGCTCGTCTCACAGTAATTACGTAATTAAGATATATTATGTACTCTTTCGTGATTATTAAATTATTATGGGTTTTTTTTTTTGTAATAACAAGTCTTCATCTATAAAGGATCTTAATTACAATATCATAAGGTTTATAAGAATAAAAGTTTAATATGTAAAGCAGAAGAGTTCGTTTGTTTGTTGGTACCTACACGTTTATCTCTGGAACTGCCAGTTGAATTTGATTTTTTTAAGGTAAAGGTTTAAAGGGCTTTTGTATTACCCAGTAACTAGGTTGTGGAGGTCAGTTAGACAGTCACTCCATGAAAAATACTGGTATTCAGCTGCATCTGGTTAAACTGGAAGTCGACCTCAAAATAGTTGGGAAAAGGCTAAGCCGATGATGATAACCATATTATTATTATAAAAAATAATAATACGATAGTGGCATAAACCCATTATAGAGGAAATCCGTTCCTTTGTGAAGCGCGTATTGTTATTGCTGAGTGGTAGACTGCGATACTCGCCGTTGTGTACCGGATTATACGGTAATTAGTGTCAGACTAGTGATGTGACGTTTTAGTTGGAAGTGAAGTTTGGTGGAAGAGGAAGTGAGAAATGCGATTTTAGTCTGCATTTAGCATTAAAAATAAGTTAATAAGATAATTATTTTAACCTATCTATACTTCTATACTAATATTATAAAGAGGAAAGATTTGTATGTTTGTAACGAATAAACTCAAAAACTATTTAACGGATCTGGATGAAACTTGACACAAATATAGCTCATAGTCTGGAATAGCATATAAACTTATAGCCGTGGGATAATTTCCTGAATACACGCGAGCGAAACCGCTGGCAAAAGGTAGTTATGAATATAATAATAATGACGATTTTTCATTGAGATTTGACGTTTTTTTTGTCTAATTTATTTAAGAAGTTAAACATGATATTCACTTGAGGTATTATATCCCCTAACTTAAATCTTTGCTTAAAGTTAAGTCATGAACGTCATTATAAGTATACACAAGCTTTAAGCACTGATTTACTTATAAGTAAGCTTAGCCAAGTGAAATCCAATCACTGCAATTTAAATGTTATCAAAATTGTTCTTTGTTATTCGTAAAAGATGGTTGGGTAAATTAAGCCCATTCGCAAGTCGAATAGTTAGGTAAAAGGAATAAAAGATATTTGAATTAATTTGTTTCTATTAGTGATCCAATTAGCAACTTAGATTCAGAATAAAACAGTTTAATAAATTAGAATAAAACATCGTTTGTCTGTAAGTTGTCTGGGTCACATTGTCGATGACTTCTTCAAGGAGAAATAAATCAATTGCTACCAAATATTATATGTTTCTTAATGAAATCTTTTCAAAGTACTAAAGCCGCCTTTGGCCTTAATTAAAATTTGTTAATAAGGTAGATATCGTTTTAATTATAGTAAGTAATTGTATTTTATTTAAAAAAATCGCAAGCATTCGTTATTCAAAGATGAACGGTTACTAATTAAAAATACAATGCTAATTACTTACCAAATAATAAACTCCAAACGGCATCACTACCACAGCCACAAGTAAGTCAGCAACAGCTAAACTGACTATAAAATAGTTCGTAGCAGTTTGTAAACTTCTCTCTCTCGAAACACTAAGAATCACTAAAACATTACCAAATAAAGTCAATAAAGGAAACACTAATAACGACAGCGCCCAAAAGTTATAGTCCACATCACTACACGTTCCATTTTTGAACGTACAATTCGAATCACTGAACGTTTCGTTGAAATAGTCGATGTTGAATTCCGAATCGGAATTGTTCGAATCGATGTAATGACGGTAGAAGAACGTAGTGTTGGGATCGGGAGGCTTCACTTCGAAAGATATTTTCGATGAGTTCTGACATTCGTTCGTGCTGCATAGTTTCGGTACTGTCATGTTTTTTATTAGCTCTTCTTGGTGATTCATTTTAGAGTTCGATTGGAAACTCTAAAAGACAACGTTGTTTTTCTACATTGTCCAGATATTTGTTATGTTTTTCGTGTTGTTTTCCTGTTTCTTGTTTGCTTACTTTTGTATTATGAATTCATAGTGACATTTCTCCATACCCAATCCTCTCGCACGATTAAGTTGACGATAAATCTTTCCATTCTGTCATTTATTGTATTTCATTTTTATTCTGTTAAACATTTTATTTTCATACCGCCCCTGTGTTCGGATGCAGGGTTAACCCTCGTTTCATTGTCTGTACCTGAAACAAAATTGTTTTTCATTATAGATGAAACATTTTTGAAATGAAATGTTAGCGAAAGAACAAAGGTAGTGATTTTCATTACTCCCAGCTTGATCGGCATTGGTATTTTATTAAAATACTTTTGCATATATATGGATTTTGAAATTGAAATTGAAAATGTAAGGTTGGAGTTTATATTGAATCCTTTCGAATTATAAGTGTTTTTGTAACATAAATTATTAAACGTAATATTTATATACCTAAAACATTATTAATAACTATGTACAAGTATATAACAGGAGGGAAAAAAATAAAAAAAATCAAAGGGCATCAAAAAATTCGTCCACATCGCTGTCAACAGGAAAAGTTCCCAAAAGGCTGGCAGCATTGCCACGTTGTATGGCAATGCTGATTCTTTGACCGAAAAATAGGCCAGCCCTCTGGTCACGTGAAGAGTCGACCAGTCGCTTGACCAATCCTTTCGTATATCTAATTAAGTATATAACTCGGGCGGAATGCCAGGAAGAGTCATAAACAATACTAGCTACTGCCCGTGGCTTCACCCGCGTGGATGTCGTAAATTATCCCAAGACAGTGATAGCCTAGTGGTGTGACCGACAGACTTCCAAGTATAGGTCTCAAGTTCGAGCCCAAGGCACGCACCTCTAATTTTACGGATTCATGTGCGAATTGTGTAATTATCAGTTGTTTAAAAATGGTGAAGGAAAACATCGTGATGTTCTCGACAGATTGTGAAGCTAAGTCAGAGGCCCATGGGCAGCATAAAAACTCTGACACCAGGTTAGTCACTAACCACACGAAAAGAAGAAGAGAAGATCCCAAGGGAATGTATAACCGGGATAAAAAGTATCCAGGTCATAAAACTACCTCTGTAAGAAATTCACACACACTCACATACTTTCACCTTTATAATATTAGTGTGATTTGTTTTATTTTTATTATGTTTCTTTGAATACAAGGAAAACTTATTAAATCGCCCATTGACAATGTTTGTTAGTTGTCCATTAGCTGTAACAATCATGCGTAGCAAGTCACTAATTGTCCATAGAACTCGGTTAAAATTATACTAATCGATAACGCGATTAGTGGTAGAAAAGTATATCCGACCCAATTAAAAAGTTCACCAAATGTAGAGCGGCTACTAAAGTTTATAACTACAATTTTTATTGATGGTTATCAAATAATTTGCATAAGGTTTTGTTCGCGGATCCGACCGCATCAAACTGCCTAGCCTATTCCCAATTATGTTGTGGTCGGTTTCCTGTCTAACCGGTTGCAGCTGAATACCAGTATTTTACATGGAGCGATTGCCTATCTGTCCTCCACAACCCAGCAACTGGGTATCAGCTCCGCCCGCGTGTGGTCCGGAACGATTGGGATAAAAAGTTTACTATGTCCTAACCCAGAGCTTCGTTTTTTTTCTTCTCAAACATTGTATGATACATAAACTGAGGCAGCTTAGTAAGTTACAATAGTAGGTACTTGTGTCGGAGTTAACTCGTTCTTCCAAACAGTAGTGTAGAGCCTAAGTGAAACATTCTGTTGAACCTGGCTGGTAAATAACTGACAGCATTCGATCTTTGAAATTAATAGAATAATTTGATTCTTTTTTATAAAAGAAAAATGATTCCGTCAGTGGCCGTGCTGCTTGACGGATGTATTCGTTACAAAGCAATATAATTGAGTGACTGCTGCCCGTGTGTTTGCTTTTTATAGGATACTAGCACTTTGCCCGCGGCTTCGCTTCCGTGGTCTTTCCCGTGGGACCGTTATTTTTCCCGGGATAAAAAGCCTATGTTACTCCTAGAAAACTAAGCTTTCCAACGGTGAAAGAATTTTTTAAATCGGTCCAGTAGTTTCTGAGCCTATTCATTTCAAACAAACAAACAAGCAAAAAGTCAAATCTTTCCTCTTATAATATTAGTATAGAAGAAATCCGTATAACACATTTCACAAGCTCGACCACTGAGCCCCTTAAGTCTTGGTCCATCCGACCTTCACAGTAGTATCCTAATAATGAAAACAAAGTCTTCTTTCTTTCTTTTCGTGTGGTTAGTGACTAACCTGGTGTAAGAGTTTTTAAGCTGCCTCTTACTTAGCTTCACATACTGTTAAGAAATATCTCCCAGACATGCCTGTTTCCTCACGATGTTTTCCTTCACCGATTTTTAAGCAAGTGATAGTATACGCACATGAATCTGTAAAATCATAGGTGCGTGCCTTGGCAGTCAGATAGTAAAAATAGAATAAACATTATCATTAGCAATCTCTTTTCTTCACACATTCGTTATACTCCCATATAATCCAAAACGTATTTGTGATGTCAGCTGCGAGCATTTAATAGAAGAGGTATCAGATTGATATGTGGCACCCATTATGGAGGTAATTGGATCGCTCCGCACGCATGTTCGGCGTTATATCGGACTCTTATTTAGTGGCGCCGAGAGATGGGTTGGACGGTTTAGGGTTGAATTTATACGTACATCGGAAGTAATTTTGAGTTAGTAGTATTAGAGGTTTGGTCGTGTGGTACTTGGCTACGGATAAGTCTCTTCCAATTGTCGATATTATAATAGTTTATGTGAAGTAAAATAGGTAGTAAAAGGACATCGTTAATTTCGTCCCCAAAATAAAAAAAAAAGGATTGACACTAATATAAAGAAAAATGGAAAACTATCGGGAAATCCTTTTCCGAGTAGTGGGACAATTTAGAATAATTACAAAAAAGGGTCACTATGGGGACTTTTAAAAACAATAAATGACCACGTGTTCTTGCTATTTTGCTCTTGAGCCCGACATCGTTTTCAGTCCCAGATTCCCAATTGAATGTTAATCTGAGTTTGTTTTCAATAATATTCTCGCCCTCTATTACGTTCCTACCTCATCATAATTCTCAGGAGCTCTTATTCCTATTTATTTGGTCGGCGCAACATGCTTTTTTTTTCTATATATCTCTATTAGTCGTCATCTCGGTAGTCCACTCCCTTTCTTGTCATTATGTTACATCTTTCACATAGTTCATCCATCGTTTTGATCTTCTACTACTCGTATGATCGTCATACAGAGTTGTTCGTAAACGTGTTTAGTATCAATTCGATACGGTATAAAAATAAAAAGCACCAACATTTTTTTTTTCAAACAAACTAAATAGCTTACAAATCAGAGTAAAACGCAACCACCATTTGTACATAATAACTGACCTTGTAACAACGCATCGTAGGTTATACTAAGATTTATCGTTTTAAGGTGAATGACCTATGCGTATAAACATAATCAGCTGTCAGGAAAGATACATCGTGTTCAAACGGGGCAAAAACTTAAAAAAAAATATTTAAAATCTTTGCGACTAAACTACTGCTCCTATTTTTGGTACAGAGCTTGAAAATGGTTCCTAGTATAGGCAGTTTAAAGGAAAGCCGTATGTCGTATCAACTCTGTATATTACGTAGGTACTCAATACACCTAATTCTTCAAAAATATCAGACCATAAATATTGTCAGTTAAGTCATAAACTCGTTCCAGGTTTAAATTTTTTATTATTCAGAACGTTTAACGTTTCAGCCTTTAGTAAATAAAACCGTTTCCAACAGTTGGCTTTGCTGTTCAATCTGCGAGGCCAAAATAAATATGTGTGGATGGAAAATGTTGGCTTACAGATTTCAGTTACCTACGTCATACGTCCGTATCGTTTCCGCTTGAGAAAAATATGTATATTGGGTAGTGAAGTTTCGTATTTGATTTTGGTGTAATGGTTGGTTCTTTGGCACGGTACGGTCTAGTTGATATGGCTCATAGAATAAGCAAGCTGAAGTGGAAATGGGTGGTGTGGGAATATTAGTCTAACTTAGTCAGATAAGTTTCATACTACAATTAGGTATGGCCTAGTGGTGTGACCGTCAGACTGCCAAGTCATAGGTCTAGAGTTCGAACCCATGGCACCTTTGATTTTACAGATTCATGTATGACAGACGTATTGTATAATTATCACTTGCTTATAAATCGGAAAGGAAAACATCGTGAGGAAACCAGCATGTCTGAGAGGAGACCTTTCTTAACAGCATGTGAAGCTAAGTCAGAGGCCCATGGGCAGCATAAAACTCTGACACAGGGTTTGTCACTAACCGCACGAAAGAAAAGAAAGAAAGAAGATAAATTTCGCAGAGCAGAGGTAGCTCAGTGGTAATAATTGCGACTTACGAGTTGTAGGTCGCGGGTTTGAACCCAAACAGGTGCTTTATTTAGTGTAAATTGTTTCATCACCACTGCTCTTTTGAGAGCGGTGAAAGAAAACATCGTTAGGAAATCGGTATGTCCTAGAACCTAAATTTCGAATACATGTGACATCTACCAATCCGCACGGGTTAAGCCCTCTCCCTTTTACCGAGAGGAGGCCCGTGTCCCAACAGTGGGAATATTAGAGGCTGATTAGGAATATTAGAGGCTGATTAGGAATATTAGAGGCTGATTAGGAATATTAGAGGCTGATTAGGGATATTAGAGGCTGATTAGGAATATTAGAGGCTGATTAGGAATATTAGAGGCTGATTAGGAATATTAGAGGCTGATTAGGAATATTAGAGGCTGATTAGGAATATTAGAGGCTGATTAAGAATATTTGAGCCTGATTATCCTTATTAAGCTAAATTTCACTAAAAACAAATGCCATTTCATTAAACAAAATAAATGAGGATCTACGATATTAAAGCAAGCAAAATAATACTTATTCTTACATTGTTCCGAGTTCTTAAAAAAACTACTTTCCTACTGAGTTCGGACAGAGGGTTAAAACTTAGACAGTTAGACAGACACCGAGCTAATAACTTCTCATTTTCTAGGGAGTTTCATAATTAAAATTATATTGTGGAAGAAAATTATTTAGAAGGAGTTTTGTCGGTGTTTTTTCATTGTTATTAAACTGACATACATTATAGGTATAGCAGTGGTAGCCTAGGTTTCGAGTTCGAACCCAAGGTGTGCGTGTTGTATAATTAACACTTGTTAAAAAATCGGTGAAGGAAAACATTGTGAGGAAACTAAGTCAGAGGTCCATGGGCAGCATAAAACTCTGACACGAGGTTAGTTACTAACCACAAAAAAAGAAGAAGAGATAATAGGTAATTAATGCTAAAAAAATGCATTCAGTAACTTCTTAATAGGCACTATCACGGACATTTGCGGTTGACCACTTTTCGACCTTTTGTTCATAGTAACAGGGTTCAAAAGTGGTTTACCGCCAATATCCGGGATGAGACATAGGGGTAATACTTTACGACCTCAATACAGTAACATAATTATTAAAATGTTTATTTATTTATTTTAGGATCTCAAACAAAAGACAACAAAATACACACAAAACAAAGAACAATAATGGACGACAAAGTGTTTTGTAGTTGAGGATCTTAAAATAATTATAAATTAACAAATTACTTTCTATGTTATAAACATTTTCCTCTGCATAATATACTTGCTCATACCGAAGTTACAGCAAGCTATCTGTTTTTGTGCAGGGAAACTTATGTGCAGACATTAGTACACGCGTCGTACAAAATCGCTGTATTTTGTCAAAATTATGTGAGACAGATTTCCTTGTTTTGCCGTATTTGTCGTGTTTTGTGAGATTTCGTCATTTGAGTTTTGGTTTAAGAAATGAGCGTGGACTTTAATTGGGTTTGAGAATAATCTGAAGACGTTTGATAACTTTTCTACAGCAGTGATAGCCTAGTGCTACGACCGTCGTACTGCCAAGTCATAGGTCTCCAGTTTGAACTGTATAATTATCACTTGCTTAAAAATTGGTGAAGGAAAACATCGTGAGAAAACCAGTATCCCTTTTTTTTTTTAAGGCGATTGATTTAATACAGCGTTTGAAGTTTCAAAAACCTATTGGATCAAGTACAGTGTAAACTTAGCAATCATTACCATTGACCATGTAAACTTCCTCGCATGACAATTTCGAACATTTACACTGATAGCTAACAGCGGCCCAGTGGTGTGACCGTCGGACTGCCAAGTCATAGGTCTCGAGATCGAACCCAAGACATTCACGTATGTTTATCACTTGCTTCAAAATCGGTGAAGGAAAACATCGTGAGAAACCAGCATGCCTTAAAAGCGCTGAGAAATCATCCAATGACTGCTCCCGCTCTGGGTGGAGCGGAAGGGAGTGTCAGACTGAGAGATATTTCTCAACAGTATGTGAAGCCAAGTCAGAGGCCCATGGGCAGCATTAAACCATTTAACGCCAGGTGAATAAAACCACTCGTATAAAATTTTGTGCGTTTTACGTAACAGCTCAGTGATACGATAAAACCATCAAGAGAAAAAAAAACTACACATAATTTTTAAAACGTAGTGAAGTCAAAACGTTGTATGTTTTTAAAAGCAATTGTTGCGAGGTCTGGAAATGATTCCAGTGATGGTTTTTTTTTTTTAGAATTTTTGTAACACACTCAAACATAGAACGGTAAAACCAAAGGAAAGTTATTTTTAAAATTGATCGAATTGACTATGAATTGACGTTTCGTTTGCTTTGCTCTTTAGTGCCAGATCTAAACAAAAAGAATTTGTGTGGACGGAACCTTCGTAGTACATATATTTTATGTGATAGATCAGGCGAGTGGGGGAGACAGCGCGCATGCGCGGTCGTCGGGTTCGCTGTTCTATTAAGCTCAGACTTCAGTCGGGAAGCGTTTGTGGCCGGCTGTAGACGTGCCATAAACGCTTTCTGATTCAGTAAAAAACATTCTATGAATATAATAAAATCACAGACGTTAAATCTGTTTTTTTTAGGTAATTTTTGGACCGATTGTAATACTGAAAATATAATTTTTCAAATGTTTGTCTGTTTATTTGGTTATTAGTTTGTCTGAATGTGTGTTCCATCATCACGCAAAAACTACTTGATAGATTTTGTTCAAATTTTGCATACATATTTCCTAGAAGTCTAGTCAGTCTGCAGGGTATAATTTTATTACACTAATTGCATTATTCTATAGTTTGCTGCAAATTGTGAAAAGACGGGTCTGATACCAAAAGTACAAACGTAGTTTAGAGGAAGTTTAAGGAGGGAGTTATAATGTGACTGTTATTTTAGTTGTAGTTCTCTACGACTTTGATGCGAACAAAGTCGCGGGCAGAAACTAGTCTTAACATAATGTAGCGTAACGTAACGTATACGTAATGTGTGTAACGTAATGTGTTATGTTAGGTTAAACGAGGGAGGGACATACTTTCAGGGGGTACTATACTCATGAAAGTGAGCAATTTTGAATATGGAACTATACTTGAAACCATGAAAAAAAATCAGCTGTTCAGTACATTTTTGTTCGCATAATTCGTGAAAATGAACAGCTGATATTCTGAGGTCCCATGGACAAAGTCGTTGATTTCCATGAGTACTATAAGTCCTGAAAGTATAACCCTTGTTCAACCTTTTTTTTTTTTAAGGCTGGAAAATCATCCAATTATTTCTCCCGCTCTGGGTGGAGCGGAAGGGAGTGTCAGACTCTTACCGACTAAAACCCATCCATGTTCCTTCCTTAGCCCTTTATGTTCCAGGGTAGCGGATACCCTTTCGCTCAACAATCTGCTTACCCGGCAAACCCTTGTTCAACCTAACACACTGTATAATGTCATAAATGCGAAACTAAGTTTGTCAGTTTGTTTGTTACCTTTTCACGCCTAAACCAATAACCGATTATCCTGAAATTTTGGATATACGATGTCAGATATACAGAAGCGGACATAGGGTACCTTTTATCCCAAAAAATGTTCTGTTTCTGAGGAAAACAATAAGAACTTTCTTACGTCAACAGATGCCGCCACGTGTGCGTTTTATTTAACAAGCAGAATTGACTGTCAAATTTTAAATTTACGCGGAGAAAGCTAGTGTATAATTAAATAAAACAAGTAATCGTATTCCTTACACACTTAACCATCGTTATGAGATCTATTATAGAAGTATACTCTACCAACATAATTTAATAGTCCTTGATTACGACAAACCTGCTGAGTAATCACACAAACACGTTGCGTGAAAGAATTTCACGACACATTTGTATTCATTATGCATACCATTACCATATAAATACCACCCTTATGTCAAGGTCCTAAACCTTGATTCTTGGGGATAAGAAAAATATTCGACCACTTGTAAATAACAGAAAATTGTTGGTAGAACTGCAATTCTGTTCTGTAAAAATATCACCGCAAAAACTTAGGTACCCTAGTATCAGGCGGAGTGACAACTCACTTCTCTTGAGTTTTCACAGAGATATTTTTACAGAATATCCTGGCTGGAAGAGCACGTGGCTAAGTAATAACAGCCGCACAGGTCGATCCATCAGATTAAGCTTCGCTTGCTGGTATTGGCCGTTGATGGGTGACTATCTTTACATATCGAGACTCCTCCGTGCCTCGGACACTACGTTAAGCCGTTGGTCCCGGTTGTCATTCGTGGATCTTTGACAGTCATTACGAGTCGTCAGAAGCCCGGAACTGACAGTCATTCTTACCAAGGGGTATCGTAACACCCAGTTACTGGGTTGTGGAGGTCAAATAGGCAGTCGCTCCATGTAAAATACTGGTATTCAACTGCATTCGGTTAAGCTGGAGGCCGACCCCAGCATAGTTGGGAAAAGGCTAGGCAGAATGATTGAGACTGACTGATCCAATTGTAGTCAACAATTAGGCACATCATTGATGTATTTGTAGAAGCTGCTTCGACTATTTGGTTGAATATGGGCCCCACTCTAGCTTTGAGACCAAAGTAATACCTAAGAACACAGTGGCCACAAGATCCAATTCTGCCCCGTCTATTGGAGATGCTCTTCAGAAAGCTAATGCCTTTCAGGCGGCAGTAGTGTGTCGATAGTGTGGCAGTACAATAGTTTTCAGTGTTAAAATATTGACAGACTACCTTAACTTTTAATTAATTATAACAATAGTTTTATTAAGGCCTTTCAATAGCACTACAGCATCCTTGAGAGTTATTTCTCAACAGTATGTGAAGCTAAGTCAGAGGCCCATGGGCAGCATAAAAACTCTGACACCAGGTTAGTAGTAACTAGTGGTTAGTGAACCACACAGAAAGGAAGGAAAGAATAGCACTACAGTGTTAAGTCAATGACCATAAATAATTTGTAGAACACTAAATGTCAGTGATTAGCCTATTGACAATATTGAAAATCTGAATGAATCAATTCAATTACGATTAATTTAATTTTGGGCCTCATACTTTTTCGTGGAACTATTTAGGTAGTGACTAGACTCATTAGACCAGTGCTGAAGCCATTGAAAATAGTAAAAACTGAAAAATAGTTATAGTAGGATGCCTTTCAAAAGATGTAGATCTTTTTATTACCAACATCGTTGCCATTTGACTTTTTTTCATAGGACTTGTGTAGTTTTGCCAATAATCAACATAAGCCGTTTTTTACTCTTAAAAACGCACCCCCATCCACATCCTGACCTCAGATCACCCGTAAATTATTTTTCCTTTATTTTTTGATATTTCTCTTCCTTTTCCAAAGGGTTTCATCCTACTATTTATTGTTTTGGTTTCTAAAATTATCGACCCTGATCTACTTCCCTAAGGTGAATTAACCTTTCAAAACTTTCAAAAAAAATTGTAAGGCTTATTTCTTCTAAAACTCTGTTTTGTGCGCTATCTAGTCTTGTTGATCAGATTTAGTACGTTTAATGTAAAAAATTCTAAAAAGTTAGCGTGTGTGTATGTTTTGTGCAGTATGCTAATTAGACTTAGTTGATCCAAAGGTCCTAGATTCACGACGAATTAATCATCATCTATGTGTCATACGGTTAAAAAAATGCACTATGAAACTACCATCCCAATGACTGTCAAAGATCCACGAATGACAGCCGGGACTAACGGCTTGGAGTCTCGATATGTAAAGATGGTCACCCATCCACGGACAACCCCGGCAAGCGTATCTTAACCTGAAGGATTGATCTGTGCGGCTGTTATTACTTAGCCACGAGGTTCTCCTCATTCAAAAATGTACCATACTATAAATTTCACAGAGGAAATCCAAGTAATTATAGCATCGTCCATAAAACACACCGTCTATAACTATCAGCATACCAATTACGTAGTGCGAACTCGAATTCACTTATTAAAACAAATTTTGCACAGTGAGTCACATTCTGACACAGCTGTGCAAAATTGAGTTGCCAGCAATATGCCTGGATACGTCAGTAAGGACAAAAAAAAACGAAAATTGAGTTATCCAATTGCCTGTCCCAAATGACCTTTAACTATTTCCAAGAAAATCGCATTTATTTTGATTTTCGTCATTTCCTGATTCGTATTTTCTAGGTTTATTTTTTAAAGGTCAAATACCGGTATTTGCCAGCAAATAGTTACTGGTATTGTTGTTGCTGACGAGGGACCGGATAAAATAAGTTTTTATTTTTAAAATAATTGAGTTTTCTTCCTGTTACATTTTAGTTCATTAAACTCTGCCTCGATGGTCTAGTGGTGGCAACTGGTATTGGGTTCGATACCCGGGTCGGGCCAACTGTTTTTGGATTAACCCATCTAGAATTTTTTCACTCTTTTTTATTTGTGCCCGGTTGATTTCAGTAGCCAGGATTCATTATTCTTTTAGCTTTTTTTCAATTTTTTTTTCACTTGGAACCTGAAAATGTGGGTGCACCTATGCTTACCCTTTCGGGCAATACAAGCGTGGTGATATGTTAATTAATATCAAGGATCAGAACCTGATTTCCTTCGATATTTCGCAAATACACCATATACACCTTAAACATATTTTGTAAATACATTCAAATATTGTAGCCTCATAAGAGGTATGTGTTTATCTATAGCATAGTAACAAAGGTAACATTAAAGGCCATTTATCATTAACGAAACATATAACACGGACCGAAATAAATATTACCAGTTCCATAAATAAATACTTACACTCCTTTGTGGATACATATATTATGACTTACATTTCTATCCATTGGTCTCGTTCCTTTGTAGTAAAACGCTAATGGATAATGTCAGGTGGAGAGACAAATAGTATCTTCCTGTGCACTGAACCAAACAGACTTCTTACGTGAAAGAATTTCACACATGGCTACATCCTTTGTAAGTCCTAGAAATGTCACATTACATGCTGGCTACTCACAGATTTTAACATCTTCCATTTTTGAATTCAATGATCTTATTTCACTTGTTTAAACAAAAGACGGTGATTCTGTTTCAATTTTTGTTTCTACACACTATCTAGTTCGTTTTTGTTAGACCGTGTATGAAACAATCCTAGTTGAGTCAACACTCCACTAGAAATACTATTCATCATCACTTTAATCAAGCCAATTGCAGTTTATCACTCACCTCGCACGCACTGATTCATATTGTGCAAATTGTTCATTGTTCTGAATAATATTACTATTACACATGCTAGTTCTAGAATCTCTAGGTTGTATTTATACATGTTCTGAGGAATAAACCGAATCAACAGGTATCATTTCTTCACCAAATACTCGAATTCTAGACTTGAAGTGGACATTCTTCATCCTGCATGTTATTAGTTTGGCCTTTTGTCTAGTTCCCTGTTCTATTCAATTGATTTCAATTAATTTTCTCATCGTCATTAGTTTATAATATGTTTACATTGTTGGTATAGGCGCGACGCCAGCACATCGAGCTATCCCAAACTGACAAATATTCCAATTGAATATGAACCTTATTTTCTTTTATAAAGTTGAAAATCTATCAAAGAAATTTGACAGATTCTGTGCTTCTCGGAACGTAGCATATTTTTTTTTCGTTATTTAATTTTTGTGTTTGATCTTCAGGGGTTTTTTAAGATGATATTTTGCCCCGTTGCTAGGCTAGGATTTTGGACTCAATCAGCTCAAAGTTAGTCTAGGTCAGTAACTGCAAGGAACTTTTGTGTCAAAAACTTTTATTTACTCTATGGTACCTTTTTGCGTAATTTTTCCACAATTTATGGTAATTTCTAAAAACATGAACACTACACTTCAGTCTCTAAAGCTTTTCCTAGTAATATGATTTCCAATCAATTGAACTTGAAACGTTTATGACGATACAACTATCACACGTAGCTATTTCACAGAATCCATTCCCTGCCGGTGCATTTTTAATATTTAATCACGGTCTACCACTAGGAGAGGTAAAAACTGTGCTCGGCGGGGTCTCCCGTACAATTGAATTAGCTCTACTGAGACACTCCTAATGGAACAATGTCAGGATTGGTACAGTTGGGTAGTCAAGTCATAAATAAAAAAATGTGACACATTCTCTTTTTATGGTTTGTAACCGACTCCTTTGGGCGCGATTTTGACCCACTTTAAACGCCCAGATTTCGTTCAAACTTTGTAGATTTATCGAGGCTAAAAAGAGTGGGGTGCATGGTGGTGGTGAATATTATTTTAAAAAGCACCCCACGCTTTAAAAAAAATAAAATGTACTGTTTCCTTATTTACAAATTTATTTCGGTTTTCTATAAAAAGCGTTTTTTTTTGTTTTTTTTTTTTAACTATTATTTTTAAATTTTGAAAGTCTATTTATAAAAGATTCGATATTATGTGAATGATATTTTTATGACCCACATTTTGCTTGTTAAATATTACTTTGGAATAACAAGGCATTTCGTTATGTTGTCAAGCAGACTCCCTTGAAGGTATCTAGATTGTAGCAATAATTACCTACTGTTGTTTTGTTTTTTACTTAATTGATGTTTTGTTTCATCTATCCCATGTGTCATTTGAGTGATTTCGTTGAAATCTGACGCTTGTATGGGTGTTCGGCATCAATTGTTCAGACTGATGGAGATAAATTGGATTTAAAATTAAAGGTCACTAAGTTCTACCCCTGGCTTCACCCGCGTGGATGTCGGAAATCATCCCACGGGAACGTGTTACCGGGATAAAACTTCTTATGTGTTTTTTACAATCTGTGTTGTATACAAAACATCTCCTACGCGCTGTCTCACGGCAACGGTTGCCAGGGGCTGCGCCAAAGTGACAGGCGGCAGCAAGGTGCCCCAGTCCGCCAGCGCGACTGCGCCGCCTGTCATCCCACGGTGCTGCCAAACAATGTGTCAAGTCATTTTTTTTAATCCTTTTGTTTGATAATTTAGCATATAAAATCAGTGTGTTTTTTGTTAAAAAATATGTGTATAATCGTGTAAGTAGTCTTTTTTATTTATGTTTAACTTTGTTGACACTGGTGACGCCGTACGAAGTGCCAGTCAACCTACCACATCGCTGGTGAGATGCCCTCAATGTTCCCAAGCACGCTTTTTCAAAGGTGAACGTGGTTTGAAGATACATTTGGGTAAGAAGCACAAACCCCATAATGTACCTTCATCTTGCCCGACAATTTCCACCTCCCTCACACCTAGTTTACCCGCTCAACCCTTTTGGAAAACTCTTGCAAAATTGAAAAGTTCAACTCCAGTTTTAAAGAGAGTTCCTCGTGGCGCGAGACCATCCGTGGCTTCAAGCTTAGCGCGTTGTATCCATCTCGTCGCCACAGAGAACTCTCAACGTGCCTGGGAGCAATTACTCACCTTCCCTTTTAGAATTCTACATGTGCAAAAAAATTTGGCAAATAAAAAAAACTTTAACAGCGCAAATTAAGGATAATTGTAATATTTCGGCCCACAGTTTTGACCCAAAATTCACAGCACATCTCCCTCAAAGAGATGTTTTGCACTATGTGGAGTCTAAACTAGGCGAGGGTGATATCAGAGGTGCAGCTAGGATCATCTTTAGCAGCGATGTGGTTGCGCCGTACTCTCCAGAGACTCTTACGGCTCTGGAAAGCAAACACCCTTCTCCGGCAGATGACCTCTCCTTCCCTGACGCACCCGATCCTGATTGTAACTCACTCCAAATTACAGCTCATCAAGTACGTGCGGCCGTGTGCTCTTTTGGAAGTGGCTCTGCCGGCGGCCTCGACGGCCTGACTCCTCAACACCTGAAGGACTTAATGTGTTCAGGCGCCGGGGCGGCTGGTGAGTCCCTTTTGAAGGAGCTGACGGCCCTCATCAATCTCATGCTCTCTGGTAATGTGAACGAAGCTGTCATCGATATCTTGTATGGTGCAAATTTGTGTGCCTTACGCAAGAAGAATGGCGGCATTCGTCCCATTGCCGTAGGGTCCATCTACCGACGTATCGCAGCCAAAATTTGCTGCGCTTTCTACAGAGAAACTTTGGCCAGCAAATTCCAGCCCCTACAGCTGGGCTTCGGATCTAAAGGGGGCTGTGAGGCTGCGGTACATGCTTTATCCACCTATCTCAATAGTGATAAAGGTGAGGTCATCCTTAAGGTTGACATTAAAAACGCTTTCAATTCCGTAAACAGGGATACTTTGTTGACAGAGGCTCAAAAAGAAATACCCAAAATTTACAGTTTCCTTTATCAATGTTATAGAAACCCCACTAAATTACTTTATAAAGACAATCTTCTGGAATCAGCTGTTGGATGTCAACAGGGTGACCCTCTTGGGCCAGTCATTTTCAGTTTGGCAATAAATCCAATTATTCGACAACTAAATTCTAAATTCAACGTATGGTATTTGGATGATGGAACCCTGGGAGGTGATGTAGACACTGTTTTAGAAGATTTAACTTTTTTAAGAGAAAAATTTTATCTCATTGGCCTAGACCTTAACCTTTCTAAATGTGAAATTTACCTTCCCCAAACTACTGACAGACAGACTACCATTACAAAATTTAATTCCACAGCTCCAAATATTAAAATAACGGAAAAGAACTCTCTTCATCTCCTGGGGTCCCCAATTTTTGACGAATCTTTTCCAACTTTCATTGAAGAGAAAATTCAAAATTTTAATAACGTGTCGGAAAGACTTTTCAAAATTAACATCCATTCAGCCTTCACACTCCTTCGATACTGTTGTTTTGGTCCAAAATTTACATATAGCCTTCGTTCCTCCCCTCTTTGGAAGCATCCACAACTTTTAGAAAAAGTAGACCAAATTATTAGAAATACTCTAACTTCGATGCTAAATGTGGCCCTGGACGACCGAGCGTGGCAGCAAGCCACACTCCCCATTCGCCTGGGTGGTCTCGGTGTCCGCAAAATTTCAAGTATAAGTTTACCGGCCTTCCTCTCCTCGGTCCACAGTACCGATAAATTAACCAGGAATATTTTATCATCCTCACTGGTAAATTTTGAAGTACCGTGTTTGTCCGATGCGTTGAACGCTTGGAAAATGGCTTGTCCCAATACGGATTTGCCCGACAACCTGTCCTCCCAGAGACAGTGGGACGTGCCACTCTGCAGTATTATACGGGATAACCTAGTAAACACGTCACCTAATACTGTTGAGCGTGCCCGTCTGCTGGCTGTGGGAGAATGGGAGTCAGGCTTGTGGCTTCAGGCGCTCCCGTCATCCACCATAGGCACTATGATGGATGACTCATCGTTTCGGCTCGCTACGTGTCTCCGCTTGGACGCACCTTGTGTTGCTCCGCATCGGTGTCACTGCGGTGAAGCTGTTGACAGTCTCGGGCACCATGGCCTGTCCTGCGGCAGGAGTGCAGGTCGCATATCACGTCACGCCAGCATCAACGACATTATTCGTCGAGCCCTTGCCACCGCCGGCGTACCAGCGGTATTAGAACCAAACGGCTTGGTACGTGACGATGGTAAGCGACCAGACGGAATGACTTTGTTGCCTTGGAAGGTGGGTAGGCCTCTGGTGTGGGACGCAACCTGTGTCGACACCCTTGCGGCATCTCATGTTCTTAGCACGGCGGGCTGTGTTGGCGCCGCTGCTGCCGCTGCTGAGACCCTCAAGCGGCGTAAATACAGTAACCTGATGTGTAACTACAGATTTGAGCCGTTTGGGGTCGAAACTCTAGGGTCATGGGGCCCGAGTGCGCAACTCCTTTTTAAGGAAATTTCTCGCCGATTGGTCGACACTTCGCGTGACCAGAGGGCTGGATTGTTCTTTGGCCAAAGAATTAGCATTGCCATTCAACGTGGCAATGCTGCCAGTCTTCTGGGCACGTTTCCTGATGACAGCGATGCGGATGAGTACTTCGACGCCTAAGTGTCCTTTTTGTCTTTTTTTTGGATTTATTTGTATATATATAGTTAGTTAGATAGTCTTTTAATTTAAGTATGTATAAGTTTTTATTGTATTAGATTGTAGTAATAAATTATCACAGCTAAGTAGCATGTGCAAGTTTACTTAACTAATTAAACTATCCAATGTAAATTAGACTAATTTATTTTCGGAACACAGACCCGGATGTAATTGAGTTGCGCTCAATTTGCATATTTTATCAGCGTTGTAGGAGAAAAAATGGACAATGAATCACAGTAACATTTTTTTCTGCGATGTAGAGTAAGTAAAATATTTTGTATAGGTAAGATTGAATACCCATATCTCCCATATCTATAGATCATCTTCCCAATGATTTTGACATAGGTACCAATACCCTACAATACTCTATCTATCAAACCTGCCCCGTATGGGCGGAGCACCGCCGTGTCCTCGTAGAGGCGATCGGCGGCGGCGAGCTCTCGCGCCCGGCCCTGGTGCAAGCCATGGTCCGGGGCGAGAGGGAGTGGGAGGCAGTCACCTCCTTCTGCGAAAAAGTTATGCTCGCGAAGGAGGTGGCGGGATGGGAGAGAGAAAGTTTCTCCCATCCCAGCCGCCGCAGTAGACGCCCCGGGCGTCGGGAGCCACGTGACGACTCCCGGCCACCGTAGGCGCGGGCCTGCGGACGGTGAGTAATGGGTGACTCACCGTCCGATCAGCACCAGACCCGTGCCGTACGGCGCGTATATGTTCCTTAACTCTATCTATATATTTTATAATGAAATAGTACCAAGAATTGTTTGTCCATTTTTCTGTGTGTTTGGATATATGTTTCGGCTTAGCGCTAAAACGGCAAAACTATTTGGATATAATTTAGCACAAAGATAGTTTTAGACATTTACAAACACAATAATGTAGTTTTAATCCCGACAGTACGTGCCCGTGGGATATATTCAGACATCCACGAGGCCGAAGTCGCAGGCAAAAGGCTGTAGAACGTATATAACTAACAAGCCTACAATAACACAAATAGCACGTGCAACTTGTCCTACATAACCACGTGACATGCGGCTGTGAGTGACGTCGTAGATCCGAAGCTGAGATACCCAAGTTTTCACAACTGATTGGATTGATAAAAGTTAGTGACATTAATCGTAGACTGCTGTTGTTTATTCTTTTACTTTAAGCAAAAAAAATTGACTATTTGAATCGGTCAAAAATAAAATATGAAATCACATAGATAAAAGAGCACTCGTCTTAAAAACTTCAATCACTGTACATAAATTAAATATTATGCAAAGATGTAATTGTAAAAATGTATTTACGCGAATAAGTATTCCATTTGATTCTAAAAATGTGTGACGTCACATTGTTATATTTCATACCAACCACGTACAAATGCCGCGTTTTGACAGTTCATAAAAAGTAACGGTATTGACTACACTTTCAAATACCCAATTGATCGTCGTTGTTATTTAACTACAGCTAGTTCTATCAGAAGACTCCTCTTATTATCTCGTCTTAGCGCTAGAAAAAAATAGTGTACAATATTTATATCTCACGAAGCGATGTGCCCTTTCCTTACGGTTACGGTACAGAGGCCAGCACATCAAGGTACCCCAATCTGTCAAATTCCTTTGATAGATTTTCAATTTTATTACAAAAGAATAAGGCTCATGTTCAATTGGGAATGTTTGACAGTTTGGGATAGCTTGAGCTGTCTGTACAAACAGCCTATGAATGTGTGTGTTAAAGGGGGTAGCTCTTGGTACCGTCTGATACAATGGCGAAGTTTGTCTGTGTGTGTGTACAATGTGTTGATGTTAGTCGTCTCCACGCACACATTTACAGCGCATCAGTTTCCTTGGTTACCACAAGCAAAGCGCGAGTCGTTTTGTGAATTATAATACATTATATGTTTTATTTTATTTTATTTCATAAATGGAGAGACTAAAATAAACTTAACACCTGGAGTAGTAAAAAGTAAATATTAATAAAACACTATTTTGTTTTATTTCTTATAGTTACATTGTTAGCTGTAAATAAGCTACAGTAAAAACGATAGTTCCTTGAAAATAAAATTTAATTAAACACTAAAAGAAGCGCAAATTAAGAGCTTAGAGAAAATGTCGGTAATCTTCTGTTCCATAATTTTATTAACCGGGAGAGTTGAAGTGTTTTTCTCTGCACTTGCAACGAAGAACTAGTTCGCGATTTCTGTTTATCGTTTGAGAGCTATTTTGCAACAGAAACTAATTTATTATTTTGTAGCTTTTTTTGAAACGTTCGACCTCGAATTTAAATATGCTAAATTCAGATTTAGAATTATATTCATCACAAACTTATTGCAATTTAAAGTAAGGCATAAAGCTATATGAAAACAATAAATAATTTTATTTTTAATTTTGCGTGGAAAAACGGTTAGGGAGACCTTTGTCCTGCAGTGATTTAACTATATCCTGAATGTATTATGTTAGTTTCTTTTTCTTTGGGCGACCTCTGTGTATAAATAGCCCCAATATACATGTTTGAAAGTAATTAACACTACTTATTAACCATGCAATAATGATGATAGTAATTTCGCCAACAAAAATGTTTGTTTTCAAGTACAGGGAGGAGTTTAGAACCATTAGTCAAGTCGGCCATTACAACAACACATGAATACATCGTGTTTTGCAAAAATATAGTGATGGATGGTTGATAAACTATTTATAATTATATGCCCCCGTTCAAGGTGAATACAATACAAAGAAAAACCTCTAATTTCAAGTTTTAGACTTTGCTCGTAATGTCTGTTGAAGGTCTACTGCGGATTGGAGGATATAAACCTTGAGTTAAGAAAGCGAGAGTAGTAATTTGCGTAAAATGGTTAAAGAAGACAAAGGAGGTTACAAAATGTTGTCATAAAACGTTTCAATCATGACTATCATTTATTAAGAACCTCGCTTTTATTATAGGTCCTATGACTTTCACAAATATATTCCAGCCAGTACCGTTGTAAGCGGGATCGTCCGCAAGGGTTACCGCTACCCCGGAACATAAAGGGCTAAGCAAGGAACATGGATGGGTTTTAGTTAGTATAAGTCTGACACTCCCTTCCGCTCCACCCAGAGCTGGAGTCATTTGATGATTTCACAGCCTCAAAAAAAAAAGCCAGTACGGTTTCACACATGACTTTAGGCATCAGTAAAATAGTAATACAGATGCGTATAATCTTTCAAATATCGGAACCGGTGACATTTTCAATGAGACTAAGTATGTCCGCATCGACCCCTTACGGATGTCTGAATTCAGAGAAATAAATGAATCATCATCTGCCTAGCCTTCTCCCATCTATGTTGGGGTCGGCTTCCAGTCTAACCGGATGCAGCTGAAATAAACAAAAAAAAAACGGAAATAAATGACTTACAACTTAAATTAACCATATGATCAAATCGAATGTTTCATTCGATTGATTGTTGTTGTTGTTTGTTTAATTGTTTCATTTGATTGTTTTGTTCGATTCGGTTGTTTTTTGTTTGTTTCTATTTTAGCTATAAATAAGCATAACAATTTATTTCTCCGACTGTACATCTCCGTACAAACTACTAACATTTGTCTGACGATCGCTCCGCTTTCAGTCTTACATAGATCATGCCCTAACAAAATCGCCCAGACAAAAACTAATAACACTCCATTGTCATTGTCTACATGGAAATTGATAAAAAGTAGCATCGCTTGTGTTTATTAAACTCTTTACTTCGTTTTTCTTATACTTTTTCTAGCAATAAACTGCTCAAGTAATTTTCTCCGTGGCGAAATTAAATTCCCCTTTGTGTAAGTATTTTGTGTGCAAACGTAAGAGAAATTGGAGCTAGTGTTGCACGATTTAGAAGTGTCAATGTCATTTTTAACACGTTTTTGTCATTTTACTCAGACGCTTTTATAAGCTTCACCTAGAGACTTTGATAAAATCTTAGAAGTTAATTTTAACCTACTTCTAATTGTCGTATCAAAATGAAACTTTGCATGTATATGTAAGTTGGATGACAAAATTATAATTTGTTATCTTGAAGCTGATCTGATGATGGAGCCAGGAGGTGGCTGGTGGATCTCTTCGGTAGCTACTAGTGAGCCCCTCGAGCTTGGACTCATATCATTGGCTTTGATGAGTCCAATAGATTGGGGTTGGTAACGTGGGTCTGGTGATGGAGTCAGGAGGTGGATAGTGGATCTCTTCGGTAGCTACTAGTGAGCCCCTCGAGCTTGGACTCATATTATTGGCTTTGACGAGTCCAATAGATTGGGATTGGTAATGAGGGTCTGGTGATGGAGTCAGGAGGTGGATAGTGGAACTCTTCGGTAGCTACTATTGAGCCCCTCGAGCTTGGACTTATATTATTGGCTTTGACGACTCCAATAGATTGGGATTGGTAATGAGGGTCTGGTGATGGAGTCAGGAGGTGGATAGTGGAACTCTTCGGTAGCTACTAGTGAGCCCCTCGAGCTTGGACTCATATTATTGGCTTTGACGAGTCCAATAGATTAGGATTGGTAATGAGGGTCTGGTGATGGAGTCAGGAGGTGGATAGTGGAACTCTTCGGTAGCTACTATTGAGCCCCTCGAGCTTGGACTTATATTATTGGTTTTGACGACTCCAATAGATTGGGATTGGTAATGAGGGTCTGGTGATGGAGTCAGGAGGTGGATAGTGGAACTCTTCGGTAGCTACTAGTGAGCCCCTCGAGCTTGGACTCATATTATTGGCTTTGACGAGTCCAATAGATTGGGATTGGAAATGAGGGTCTGGTGATGGAGTCAGGAGGTAGATAGTGGAACTCTTTGGTGGCTACTAGTAAAACCCTCGAGTTTGGGCTCATATGATTGGCTTTGATGATTCCAATAGATTGGGCTTGGTAACAAGGGTCTGGTGATGGAGTCAGGAGGTGGATAGTGGAACTCTTCGGGGGCTACTAGTAAAACCCTCGAGCTTGGACTCATATTATTGGCTTTGACGAGTCCAATAGATTGGGATTGGTAATGAGGGTCTGGTGATGGAGTCAGGAGGTAGATAGTGGAACTCTTTGGTGGCTACTAGTAAAACCCTCGAGTTTGGGCTCATATGATTGGCTTTGATGATTCCAATAGATTGGGCTTGGTAACAAGGGTCTGGTGATGGAGTCAGGAGGTGGATAGTGGAACTCTTCGGGGGCTACTAGTAAAACCTTCGAGTTTAGGCTCACATGATTTATTTCGAGCCTAATTTTCTCTGGTAGAATTTGTTACAAAGCACAGCAGACATTATATACTTACATAAATAACTGTTTATTTCATAATTATACTCCTTACTTTAATTAACGCTAACTTGGCATCGTGTGGTGATCCCAGTATGTTGTTAAAACACAAAAGGAAAACGTTGCTGCCTGTTTTACATTCCTTTGTCATTTAAATCATATATTTACTTATAATTCATACAAAGATGTAGATGAGAAAAATTGTTAATAAAAAATACACGGCCTTTAAGAAAACGTAGATGTTTTATTAGCTTGTTGCCTTCACTACATAGTATAAAGCAAAGTCGCTTCCCGCGTCTGTCCTAATGTCTGTATGTATGTATGCTTAGATCTTTAAAACTACACAACGGATTTTGATGCAGTTTATTTTTTATATGTAGAGTGATTCAAGAGGAAGGTTTATATGTATAATAACATGCAATTTCCGTCATCCACGCGGACGAAGCCGCGGGCAGAAGCTAAAGAAGAAATAATATAGTAAACTATCAAAGAAACTTAACAGTTAGGCTAAATTGAACTGTCAATAATGTCATTTCCTAGCATCAAGTGGAATGACAGCTCACTTCAATCTTACTTCACTTAAGTTATCACGGTAACAGAGTAGATACACTGTACCTAAAACCTTATATTTTTCTTTCCCATCTCGTCCACACGAAGGAAAATAATTCAAGTAACTTCAGTTTAAATTCTCCGTCTCTAACACCTCCGTGCGCGAGTGTACCAACAGTTGAGCCAGCATCTCCTCTGATTGAGCCTGTCTAGTAGCCGGTAGATATTGATGGACGGTACTCACATAAGTACCGCTACAGCTTCCTGGCTCTGACGTGGGAAGTAGTGGCCATTTATTTATATTAAGATGATGAATCAAAACTGACTGCCTCGTTGGTCTAGTGGTTGCAAGCGCTACTGCTGAGCAGGAAGTCCTGGGTTCGATTTCTAAGTCGAGCAAAATGCTATTGGGTATTAGTTAGTTTCAGTTTAGCATGACTGTTAATTTGCTAGATTTTGAACTTTATTATAAAAACGTAAGGTTCATTTTCAATAGAGAAAATTTGACAATCTGGTTTAGCTTGGTGTGCTGGCGTCTTTTAATAATGATTCTATTGTTAATTTATTTTTAATTCAGATATTAATTTCAATGTTAATTTATTTTATTTTCATTTAGTTCGGCCTGTATGGATCAAGTTATGTGAAGTAAATAAATTTTAATTTTATATTAGTAATTTCTCAGAAGTAGTAGATTATTTATCGTTAAATACAGTTCTTTGTAAACTCACCAAAGATAAGTCATCTCGTCCTTCCATTTAAGTCACAAAGGTGTCTTGAAAATAGGGTCACTTGACAATGGAACGCGGTTCGAGTCCCGGCCTCTAAGGCTAGGTGTGCTTTAGTGCCCTATTATAAGGCGCCCATTATTCGGAACTAATGAATTCTATTCAACTAATTGACACAAGCCCCTAACATGTGTAACAATGCCCTTAGAAATCTAGGCAGAATCTAGGAGAACTGAAGTTTCATTAAAATTTCACAGAGTTTGTATAATATGAACAATGACGATATTATCTAGTTTTAAATACGTTTTGTTTCTCAAATATACAACGTGGCGCCACAATGGTGACATTAATTCAACACACATTTACGTTTTCACATTTTCGTTTCATGAAGACATTATATTTCCATTAAACGTTATTATTTACAATTTATTTAAAATGTTAGAAAATAGCATCTTAGAGCAACCTGTACAAACTGTCCTGCAGCGGTCATTTGCTGGTGTCACGGTTCATAACATTTGCATCAATGAAATTAAAATAAATAAGCAAAATAAATAAGCAATACTTTTGAATGAAACAACTGCCAACAGTAGGCGAATTGATTTCATTATTTATTTTGTTTTTTTTTCAATTTTCGATTTATTTAAACCTATCAACATTTATATGATTAATGGGCACTAGCCCTACCCGTGTGTTAAATTAATGTCACCATTGTAGCGCCACGTTGTAGAAATTTCGTCTGGCTAGAAATCCCTCGAAGGGCTGGGCAGAAGTACAATGGACATACACGGACATTTCAACAGTTATGTTCAAGACGAAGGAGAAGGGAGTCGCGGGTGCGGGTTATTAGTCGAGCTTGCGAATACTTGACCATACAAGACAGACACCAAAAGGATTAACACGGGCGCCGGACGCACCGAAGTAATTGCAGGCGATTTGACTCGAATTTCGAATCGCAAATAGCATTTTCGTTTAATTTTTAGCGACAATTACATTAAGTAACCACATATATGGATGGAACTTACGACTAACTAGGAACCTAAGTAAAATATTATTATGTGCAATACGAGTATTTTCCCGACTACGGCAAAGCCAAAGGACTATTTTTAAATCAATCGAATGACGATGAATTGACGTTTTGTTGGACTTAGTCTTTTGTGCTAGGCCGAGTATAAAAACACAATTTATGTGAAGCAAACCTTTTGTAGTATATATTTTATGTGGCAGAGCAGGCGAGTGGGGAGACAGCGCGCATGCGCGGTCGTCGGGCTCGCAGTTGTACTCAGCTCAGACTTCAGTCGGGAAGCGTTTGTGGCCGGCTGTAGACGTGCCATAAACGCTTTCTGATTCAATATAATCTATTATTTGCATATAATAAAATTAATGTTAACGAAGGCAAAACTATTACCATTACATACTTTTTTGGTAATTTCTACGACATCTGAGAATTAATGCCGAAAATATAATTTTTGATTTTGTGTCGGTTTGTTTGAATGTGTGTTCGGTTGTATGTTCCAGCATCACTCAAAAAGGTAATTTTTGAGTGATGCTGGATCATACAACCAGAGGATAGAATTTGTCGAAATTTTGCAAAAACATTTCCTATAAGTCTGGTCAGCCTGCAGGATATAAATCATCACGCTATTTGAAAAGCTGGGCTGAGTTTACTGCAAATAAAAAAAAACGATACGTAAGGTTAAAATATCGTAGATACTTCTAAATTTGACCGTTTTTTAATGATTATCATCACGCTATAACTTTATAGAGATGAGCTGTCAATTTCATGACATAAATATGTCTTGAGATAAGAGCAATAAGAGTCGCTGAGACTGTTCTTGACTTTGGAAAACATTTTTAACTGCGCTCACAGATTTAAAAAGTATTGTAGTGACCTTTTTTTACAAAATATGCTATCTGAGCCAGACCTATGTTTTACAAAATAAATTATTGATTTATTGACTGATTTTTTTGATACCAACAGATCCTGTTTATAACAAGGATCAAAAACCTATGTTCCTAGCTGAGGTTTGACTTTTTACAATAGTTCTGCTTTGACGAAATAATATTTACGACAGCCATTATATCTGCAGTAAACACGAATAGCTTTGTAACATTTTCTACCCCTCCATAAAAGTCAGCTGGGACAATAATAATGCACTTAAACGTAGGGTACTTTGTGAATGTCAAAATATCATATTTCATATTGGAAGTCACGTTAGTACATTTATAGAGGCTCTCAATAAGTTTAGAGATTGCGCAAATGTCAATCTGCCTAGCCTTTTCCCACCTTGGTGGGCTCCAGCCTAACCGGATGCAGCTGTATTTGACATGGATCGACTGCCTATCTGACCTCCACAACCCAGTCAGTAACTGGGTAATACGACGATATACCAGGTAGGTAGGTTTCGGACTTCTGACTACCAGTAACGACTGTCCAAGATTCAAGAATGACTGGGACCAACGGCTTAACGTGCTTTCCGAGGCACGGAGGAGTCTTGCTGTGTAAAAAAAAAAAAAAAAAAAAAAAAAAAAAAAAAAAAAAAAAAAAAAAAAAAAAAAAAAAAAAAAAAAATTATCTGAATTAATAGAATAATCAAGGTTAAATGTAAAAGTCGAAGATATTGTTATTTTTGTTTCACTCACGTAATTTCAAATAAGAAAAACGAAGTACAGTTTTACTTCGGTTCTGAGGCTATATTATAACCAGCTCAGCATAACGCTTCCCTTACGTGACGATTTTTACCAGTCAACTCCTACCTAAAGCTTTTAAACTTTTCGCAGCCACCATTTTGAATTTTCATTTTGATCATATTCACACTTTCTCTCTCTCTCTTTTTAGCTCGCATATTATTATAAGTACTCTTTTACCCACCTCGAGATGCATTTTTAATAGAGAGCCATCTAGTGTACATTTTAAAAGGTACCATATACAAGTTGGGTGAGGTAACTGTATGAAACTCATACTAGATGGCTCTTTATTAAAGGCGCGTATTAAATTCATACTTTCTCTCTCCCACAAAGATATAACAGACGGAGAGACAAAAACAGTCACATAAAGGGGCATAAAGCTATTTCTTTACGTGGCGATTTTTGCCATGGAACTCCTACCGCAATCCGCGGTTTGTTGTTAAGTGGGACTAGACTTACCGACGGACAGGAGTCCAGCCCCAGGGACTTTTCGGATAAATTGGCTATAAAGGATTAAAATCAAGATGATACGAAATAAAGCAAAAAGAGCATGTATGGATCGTAGCAAGAGCATTCAATAACTTCTGTCTACTCAAACGGTTAGAAAGTGTAAGTTTATGTATGTGTGTATTAAAAAAATCTGGGTATTGGAAAACGACCAACATCGTTGGTTGTAACTGCCAAACTCTTCTAATAGTTGTGAACGTGGCGTACGTTCGTATTTCATTTAGATCCCAAAAAGCGATCAGTACTTACTGTATAAAGCAGTAACCAGAGGTCCTTTGCATTGTCTGAAGATGCTCACCGTATGGAGCAGAGCTCAGAAAATTTAAAAAAAGAATTAGACACGTTCAATTAAAATCGGTATAAGTACCGGTTCAAAAAAAAAAAAAAAAGGGTGCCTAGACAAGTGTCAATCGCTCCATGATGATCAGATTCGGAAAATTTTATGTCAGCGATTCGGATTTTCAATAACGCCACTTGTCAACGCATTTGAATGGGAATATTGATCGAGTTTCGCTACACAACTTGACATTGTCTAGCACTTAGCGATTGAAAACGATTGATCACGTGACATTTCGAAAGCTTATGCCTATTCCATATAATTCGGATTTATCTAATTTCGCTATCGTTAATGAAAATGTGACATTGTCTAGATCCCCAGGTATCTATAAAACTATACTAAGTTCCTCCATTTGAGGTTAGATATGAGAGCTATAACTATCCTACAAACGACATAATGACGACAATCTAGCACAAACAATCACGACTTATGGTTATTCCTTATTTCCTGTCTCCATTCTTCGCCACCCGCATCGCTTCTCCACAATAATTCTCAAACTTTCTCCAATAAAAGCGCAGTGTTCTCCAAAGAGTTCTTTACGGTTAACGGACGCAATTTAACCCTTCACAAGCATCAACCCTTTGGACAATAAATCACTGCTGAGCGAGTCGTCAAAACATGTTGGTACTTGAATCATAGAGCAGATAGAATCAGAAGTTACACAGACAAACTTAGACAGGTACTTCTTTTGGCCCGAATAGCGATGTTTAATTTATTTGTTGGATGCTGAGCAATCGGCTGTAATTCGTAGATATTTGACAGTTGTTATACGGGTCGTCAGAAACCCGAAAGTCTGACAACCAGTCTTTTCAAGCGGTATCGTGTTACCCAGTACCTGGGTCGTGAAGGTCAGATAGGCAATCGCTCCATGTAAAATACTGGTATTCAGCTGCTTTTGGCTAGATTGGAAGCTGACCCTTACATAGTTGGGAAAAAGCTAGGCTAATAGATGATGATGAGATGATGATGTTTAGCAATTGGACGCAAAATAATGTTATAGTGTTGGATAAACTGCCATTACCTACATTTCGAAACGGTGAAGGAAAACATCGTGAGAAAACATGCCTGCGAGATAGTTTTCAAAAACATGTGAAGCTAAATCGAGCATCTGATTTAAGGCAGCATAAAAGCTAGAAAGACTAACCGAATAACCTGGTGTCAGAGCTTTTAGCTTTGACACCAGGTTATTCGGTTAGTCACTAACCAAAAAAGACGCTACATTTCAATATGGCTACAACCAAGTAACTTTTTAACGATCGAAATAATGCGAAATAGATTGCTCCACTTTACGTGTAAAGTTTATTAAACTGGGTGTAACCAAAATATATACATACAACTTTTACATTTTGGCGAGCCACGTGGCCAAAAATGTATAGAACGCCTGATTTTTTTTTGCGATTTCGGAGTTGGTCCCCTAGTAAAAGTTGTTCAGTTTGGTGGTCAGTAGCATATGATTTGTATGTAAATACCCTTTCGGTTACACCCTTTAGATGTATAGACAAAATCTTTCAATTTTATCCACTGTCAACTGCCTGTGAAAGCATTGCTAAAAACTGAATCACAAATAAAAAATTATATTTCCCGCCTCTTTCTAGGAGATGCATTGACTTTTTTTTTAAGGCTGTGAAATCATCCAATGACTTCTCCCGCTCTGGGTGGAGCGGAAGGGAGTGTCAGACTCTTACTGACTAAGACCCATCCATGTTCCTTCCTTAGCCCTTTGTGTTCCGGGGTAGCGGTAACCCTTTCGGACAATCCCGCTTAAGATGCATTGACTTGGATAGATATTGGATCCCTGGGATTAATCCATCACTAACTGAACACTACATAATACGTTGTTTAGCTTCAAATCTCACAGTTGTTTGGTGGCATGGTTGGCATCATGGTTTGGGAATTCTGTGTCTCTTTGCCATGTGTCCAATCTGACCTACTGACCTGTCAGCAATTTTCCTTACTCTTTGATTCTCTCACAATGTTTACCACGTGACTTTATGACGGAAATTAACGTTATTCCGTTGTTGATGTCGCGAAAAGGCAATGTCCTTTAAGAGGAAAAAACTTGTTTTTGATTGGTACATTTTGTGCATTATTTTTGTTTTGGTAGGAAAACAGTCAAAAAATTGATTTATTCTATTTTCATGGAGGTACACTATAAAAGTCAGCTATGATTTTATTTGCAAAAATGGTGTCTGAAGACTTGTTCAAGGCTTTCATTATTAAATCATATATGTCAAATATTTGGCAAAAAAATATTATTTCATCGAAGAATTGCTTGAAAAGTACTTGTAGACTCTAAATGGGTTACAAAACAAATCCATTAGAAACACTCAAATCGCAGCTCAGAAAATAATAAAAACACCATTAAACCATAAACCCACCATGATATATCTCCCGAACATGTCTGCAAAGAACATCCCATTGAACTTGCCCGAACAACAAACAAGCAGTAAATAACTACAGGGTGCCCGATAAAAATGATACGCTAAGGACACGTCCGCACTGAGCAACAAGATGTTACTGTTATGTTGCTTCAGACTTGGGCAAATGATAGCTACTTAATAGGATATTTGAAGGTACGAGTCACCATGTAGAAATTAATAATACTTACGTAATTCTTACGGCGAAAAAAGACTTGGTGATTTTGGGCAATGTTAAACGTTTTTGAAACAACCTCGATAGTTCCAATAATGACTTAATGGAACTAATGAGAATGCTATGGAGATTCTAGTAAAATAAACCTTTTTACCAGTAGATATGTTCAAAAATTTTTTTTTTAATTCAGTGATGCAGCATTTTTGTTAGTATACTTAAAATTAGCCACCGTAGGCGCGAGCCTGCGGACGGTGAGTAATGGGTGACTCACCGTCCGATCAGCACCAGACCCGTGCCGTACGGCGCGTATATGTTCCACGCGCGCCTCAAAGAGATGTCAGCATATGAAGGGGCCCCTCAGGGCCAAGCCTGCCGGGTAAGCGGGATTGTCCGAAAGGGTTACCGCTACCCCGGAACATAAAGGGCTACGGAAGGAACATGGATGGGTTTTAGTCAGTAAGAGTCTGACACTCCCTTCCGCTCCACCCAGAGCGGGAGCAGTCATTGGATGATTTCCCAGCCTTAAAAAAAAAAAAATACTTAAAATTAGTACTAGCTAGTATTTATGTAATGTTGTTAAGTTGCAGGCAATAAAAAATGTTTCTCAACATTTAGTTGCTTAGTGAGAAGTCAGCCTTCCCAACACCTCATAACAAAAGTTCAGTGTCTTCAAGTGAACGGCAAACTTTGAGTTGATTCCTTGAAATATTACTTCAGAAACTTTAATATTGTTACTGTTCGTGTCAAGAACTGAGAAATGAACTGTTTTGGTTCTTTTCAAGATAGTAGCAACTTGACGTTTTCGTTTTAAATTCTATTTTAACACTTTAAACATTGTTCATAAGACAAGATGCATTAAGTGTTTTCATACGAATTTGAAACTTATTTTTTTCGCGAATAAAGTTTGAATTCACAATAAGCGAATGTAATAAAAATTCGGTGAGCGATTTGTGCCTTAAATGTGTGCGCAAATGGGAAAATCCAAAGGCTGCCGCAGACAGGCACGTAGTGACGATGCAACGCGATTCTGGTAGACCCATTTCCATGATGGGAGCCTTAAGAGTTTGAAGAAGTAAGACAGATAATAAACTTATTAAAATAACTACATTAAAATGCGACCAAAGTCATGATTTCCACACCTATCTTACTTTAAAATCACTACAAATTTTACTGGAAAAAGAAACGATATCAGTAAACTCAGGAAAAGAGTACCAAGTAATTAACCTAAATGAACTAACATTTGCGCTCAAGTAAACGGCTTTAATACACTTTGTTTTCCTTTTTTCCTATTCTAAATCTAGATAAAAAGTGGCCTGGATCACGCAATAACATTACACCTCCTCGCCCAGTAGGGCAAGCAAACAATGCTATTAATCAGTACTCCTGTTGATAGTAAATCCAGTCTGAACCGGTTTGTTCGAGTTGATTTGTGGCCGCCATCTTGGTTTGACTAGATTAGTGTTTACTGAATCCCATAGGTGGCGTGTGGTTCTGAATTAAGTACCCTATTAGTTCTTATGAGTGTCTTGAGGTAACGAGGTGGTTTCCATTTCATTATGAGGGTTTACTTCAGCATCTGTTGTGGTAATTGGGTGGTGTCTTTACGTATAGGACAAACATTTGGTACTGTTTACTGAACCTACCTTCTCACGTATGATAACAAACGGATATTAAATTCATACTCTCTATATATCTTATCTTACTTATTTTATCTTTAGAAAGTCGTATGGAGGCCGGAGAGGCATAACGCTTTTTCGTTACGTGACGATCTCTACCAGCCAATGCCTACCGCAAGAACTTTGTCCCAAATATGTATTAGTTAATAAATATGTAAATACTCCAGACACCAAGGTATTATTACTACTACGTAGGCATATAATACACTTTTACTAGGGTACTATGCTTCATTCTTATCAGGTCGTAAAACGAGACCCAGCTTAATAGCAATAAGTCTATAATTACGGTCTTAGCATAATTAAGCAAATACATACATAAAACTCATGCAAAGTCAAAGAATAATTTTCGCATTAAAACCATTTAATTTATTGAAACAAAAATTTCTGACTGACTTTATTGCAAAGCAATAATTGATAAATCCCTTAGATCTCAACCTAAAACGTCCTCCAGTATTTTATTCTTCTTTTTCATGTGGTTAGTAACTAACCTGGTGTCAGAGTTTTTATGCTGTCCTTGGGCCTCTGACTTAGCTTCACATGCTGTTGAGAAATACCTCTCAGGCATTTGATTTGGTTTCCTTACGATGTTTTCCTTCACCGATTTTTAAGCAAGTGATAATTATACAATACGCACATGAATCTGATAAATCAGAGATGCGTTCTTTGGGTTCGAACTCGAGACCGACTTATGACTAATTACATTATGACTTGGCAGTCCGACGTTCATACCTCTAGGCTATGCACTGCTTGTATTTTAATAATATTAGTCTATGTCCTAAACCATTTTGACAAACATTTTCTCCAAATACCCAATAGGTACATGCGAACCCTCATCGCCACATACTTCTGTCGGAACCTAAAGCTATTACAGCCACCACACTGCTGACCCAAACCAATCGGAGCGTGAAATAAAACAATTTCTCATGCCACAAGAACCTTTACGACGGATGCGTTCAGATAACTCGCGGAGTTAATGTTTATTTACTACTTTTTGCAAAATGCAGCTCTTGTATAATAATTATGTCGTATGTTGGTTGACATCTGTCAATATCACGAAACATGCGCCATTTTTTGACAGATCGAAGCGTGAGTTTCAAGCTAGAGACAAATTAATGGCCTAGACAAAGTCCATATTTTCAATAACTATAACGAAATGAGATAAATCTGAAATGTATGGAATCGGCATAAGTTTTCGAAAAGTCACGTGATCAATCGTTTTCGCTAAGTGCTAAACAATGTCAAATTGTGTGAGTGGCGTTCCTGACAATTCGAATCGCTGATATAACGAATTGTTCGATCAATAATTTTCGAAATCTTATCGACGCGGAGCGATTGACACTTGTCTAAGCCCTCTGATCCCACGTACGCAACGTATGCAACGCATTATGATATCTGGACTGTTGATTTTATATGAAAAACTATGTAATTGAAACACACTTATCGTATGCAACGCAATCCCACGCCTCACACGCAACGTCGACCTGCCATGTCCAGATCGTCCAGAAGGTGGAGAGGATGTTCTACGCTATCCCACGCGAATTACAACAGCGTCTGATGCCAATTTACGTTGGATACGTGGGACAAGTGTGCACACCACATTCTCCCGCGTTGCATCGCATTCTCATACGTTGCTGACGTGGGACCAGCTTGTCTCTAGCTTTACCCGTGTATTAAAACCCTCTTGTTAAGGTGGGTCTGAAAGCTTTTGCTCTTCCACAGAAACTTTGTGTTTGTTCCCCGAGTAAATGTGAGCTTAAGTTAGATATTAAACCTTCACCTGGCGTGGCACGAGTTTAGATCGCTACTGCTCTTGAAGTATTGCAAGTTTATATAGCTTAGTACGTTGTTGTTTGAAGGTAAGCGGTACTTTTCGAAGTTTATTGGGTTGAGTAGGTATGAGCCAGTCGCACATTACAGCAACAGCGGGCCGTAGCGCAAAGTATTTTCACGTATAAAAGTGCGGTTCGGTCTAACGATAGAAAGATAGTAGGAAATAGGCAGTTTAAAGGTATATACCAGAAGAAGTACTTAGTCCATTATGCGAAAAACTTTTTTCCAAACTAACGGTTCATAAGTATTTCAATTTATATAGACACTATACGCTCTGAAGAACTTTTACAAAGAGACAGTACCTAAATAACAATATTTTTTATTTAAGTAAGTATATTAATATTTAATTTGACACTTCTCTAGATATTTTTTTTTTAATAATTATTCTTTAAAACGAATCTATGTCGTAAATTTGTATGAGTACATACGCAAAAAAACTAATATTACGAAGAAAAAAAAATTAGAATCAATCATCGCGTCGACTCAGCTTTATTTAGCTCTGAGCCACAGATTAAATATATTCACGCGAGGAAGGCTCTTAGAAAATCATTTTTTAAAGGGAAATCTTGGCGAGGGAGGCTTACTTAAGGAGGCAATAAATTTATTGGTTCGGGCGAATTTGATAAGGTATTAAAATGTTTTATGGTGATTTCGTACTTACGGTATCTAATTTGATAAATGGTGCGCGTAATGGAACCTTTTGTGTTGTAATTACAGGATGTCTAAAAAGGCTTGTTTAAAGTGATTTTGTATCATTCACGACTTGGTACCCCGAAGAGTTGGGCAGACATGTAGCTACAGTACACCTACTTTTTGTTAGTTATGTTTAAATCCTATTTAATGAAGGAAGGATCCATCAGGTTAAGCTACGCTTGCCGAGGTTGGTCCATGGATGGGTGACCATCTTTACTTACCGAGTCTCCTCCGTGGCTCGGAAAGCACGTTAAGCCGTTGATCCCGGCTGCATTTGTGCATCTTTGACTGTCGTTACTGGTCGTTAGAAGCCCGAATACCTGACAGCCAGTCTTACCAAGGGGTATCGTATTACCCAGTTACTGGATTGTGGAGGCTCGATAGGCAATCGCTCTATCTAAAATACTGGTATTCAGCTGCATCCGGTTAGACTGGAAGCTGACCCCAACATAGTTGGGAAAAGGCTAGACAGATTGATTTTAATTGAAGACGAGCCTTTTGCCATAAGCCAGGCACATATCCGGGCTGCCACTGAAAAATTCTATGAAAAAAACTCAATAATACTATGCCCGACCCAAGACCTCGTGCTTAGGAGTAAGGCTTGCGATCTTCGGACTAATGAGGCGAGGATTAATATCAGTAATAGTTAAGGACTTAGAAAATACGTTCGGCAAATAGTAAGTTGCGTATGAGTGTCTTTTTTTTAAGGCCTTTTTTTAAATCATCCAATGACTTCTCCCGCTCTGGGTGGAGCGGAAGGGAGTATTAGACTCTTACTGACTAAAACCCATCCATGTTCCTTCCTTAGCCCTTTATGTTCCGGGGTAGCGGTAACTCTTTCGGACAATCCCGCTTAAGGACAATACCGCTTAGCGTATGAGTGGCTGACGACCGGTTTCTGACTGATCCTTGGCACCATGCGGGCCTCACGAGTGTGATCACGGGCATATTCGTTCAATGCGCTGTATCCGAATACGTCATGTCGATGTGTGTATACAAGCCCCCAACTAGGCTGTGTTGAATGTGGATGGACTTAGAGTAGATCCATCCCGAGTACTGCTTCACTGAGTAGAAACGTCGTCAGCATGTGTACTGATAAAGAAGATATCTGTCGATTGTTTCGAATTATTTCTGTCATTTTCAAAGGGCCATAACCTTTTATTTACCGTAGTTAAACTTATTTTTATATTTCACGTGCTTGTTAGATCGTAAGTTCTCTACTACTTATCCTATTTTTATCCGTGGGAACCTGTTATTGGCTCTGTGTTGCATGTTACCACTGTTATCCATTTGTTATAGCTGTTGGTTCTCCTACAATAAATAAATAATAGATCGATGACACAATTGTGTATACTGACCACAAAACTCTCTCTCTATCTTTTAAACTAAAACAATAATAACATAGGTTATTTGTCTTCAAAAAAAAATTGAAATAATGATTGTCATCAGCAATCTATCAAAGCCAGTCGACTAATTTCCAAGATTAACACAAACACTCAAGGAAAACAAGCTAACTTAATTTCCCCATTTCCGACTTCTGATAAAAGCAAACCCAACATAAAACATCGAATTACCCAACACTCTACCTGGACCCAACTACGGTCCACATATTATTTCATTATATTTCGGTCCTCACGTTATGAGGGGTCCAAACAGGCCCCTGTTGTAATTGTTAGGGTACCTTTTCGATCCCGAACGGAAGGGGTTAATTCCTTGCCCGCGGCTGCAGAATGATTATTACATAATCTTGTTTTTCACTGATTCTCATGGTTAAATGAAGTGCTGTGTTGGCCTCCGTTTATGTTTAGTTCAAGTTAAATGAAATATGATGTTTGCTTTCACGAGATATGAAAGTTCATGTACAATAATGAATATTGACGCTTGAAAGGCAAGAATTACCAAGTGACGTGTTGGGCGATATTGAGTCGACACTATTTCATATATGTTATGAAATAGTGTCGTTCAATCTATCTAATCTAATAGTTCAATCAATCAATTTATTTATTTCAGACAACGTCCATAGTCTATAAGTATAACAAAATAACAATCAATTAATACTAATAAATAAAATAAACAAATAAAATAAAATAAATCAAGAATTACAAAAAAAATATATCAAAGACTGCATTACAATAACATAATTAAATCAAATATAAACAAAAATAATACATTTTAAACCAAGTCATCAATATTGAGAACGCTCATAATCATTAAATGCCAGTTTATTAAGCCTATAAACAGCATTATATTTCGTTGGAATTAGTTTATTAGTTGGAAAGTAGTTATTACAAATAGGTGATTTTTCCCTTTTTTTTCCAGAAATGCTATACTGTAAAATTGCCGATATGTCGTTTGGTAAATATTGCCTTTCAAACGTCGATATGTATCTGTATATGGTCAATTAATCCAATCAGCGAACTTTTACAAAGTCATACAATAAAATATTCTTTAAGATATTTGATTGTAGTCAGAAATTTTAGCAACCCCAGCAGGCAGTAGAGTGTAATATATCGGAAATGCCCAGTAACTCTTTCTTTTTCATGTGGCCATGACTAACCTGGTGACCGATTTTTCATGCTACCCCTGAGCCTTTTTTTTTTTATTTTTTTTAAGGCTGGGAAATCATCCAATGACTGCTCCCGCTCTGGGTGGAGCGGAAGGGAGTGTCAGACTCTTACTGACTAAAACCCATCCATGCTCCTTCCGTAGCCCTTTATGTTCCGGGGTAGCAGTAACCCTTTCGGACAATCCCGCTTACCCGGCAGGCTTGGCCCTGGGGGGCCCCTTCATATGCTGACATCTCTTCTGAGCCTGTATCTTAGCTTCACATGCTGTATTTTTATCACCAATCACTGAGTTACATATTCAGGTCGGTGCATAAAATGAAGGCAGGATAGATACTAATATGTTTGTCTAACGCTGGGGTTCCCCATAAAATGAAGGCAGGATAGATACTAATATGTTTGTCTAACGCTGGGGTTCCTAAACTTGTTTTGTCTACTGCCCACTTTGAGAATATTAATCATTTTTTAAGCGCCATTTTTTCACCTACTTAATAACCACTACCTAGATGAAATTACAAATCGCCCCCTAAACCTCTACACAACGCCTCCTTTTTTCGCTGGGTCTCTTACTGCTCCCTTTTAGGCCTGCAGCGCCTACAAGGGTGTGTTATCGCCCACTGTGGGTAAGGCTGGTCTAACGCATTGGACGCGCTCCCTGCCTTCTGTCTAGCTAAAATTTTTACCACATAAAAAACATGTCGATACGAAGGTAAAAGAAGAAGCAGCGTAAACAGTCTAGATATATGTAATTAAGAGGGGTACCGTGAGTTAATAGGACAGTATAAATTAGAAGTCATCTTGCAAGATCTGTTCTCACGTAGGTGCTCTATTTGTATGTGTTGTTTGCTGCACTAACAAGCTGTCAGTATTATGTACAGCGACCTTTAAACCTAACACTTTATTCTCAGCCCGGTATGACCACCATTTTATACGGGGACATTGAAAAACTAGAAGTAGTTGCAATAATAAGAAATGTTATGTTTTTAGTCTTCTTCTTAGCGTGTCGATGGCAATTTAAATGGACTCGGCCCAGAATTCGGCTACGTGTTTGGCGCCATCACTAGCGTCCATCAGTTTCTGTAGCGTGCATACGGCAGTACACGCAAGACACGATATTAAGTGTCCCATCATTTGTGGAACACCACATTTACACTCCAAAGCGGAGTTGATGTTGGTATGTTTTTAGTGTTCGGAGTTTTAAATGTAATAAATAGAAAAGAGGTGCTTTACAGGCCGTGACACACACCTGATATACTATTAGCATGCAACCTCCGTGGGACATTTGAAAGCAGATGGCATGAAATAATAAGAGATAAACATTGATTTAAATTTAGAACTAACTTCGGATGTCGGAAATTGTTCCACGTGAACGTACATACCACCAGGATTAAAAGTCTCATGTGCTATTCCAAACTTTAATCTGTCTCTGTGCCAAAATTCATCCATATCCATTCAGTAGTTTTTGCGTGACTGAGGAACAAACATCCATCCAAGCTTTCGCATTTGTAATATTAGTAGGATTATCAAACTGAACATTTTAAGCAAAAAGTATTTCGTAGTGATATAATAAATTGGTTACGTGTGTCGCATTTGAATTCCGGATGAATAAAAATATGTTTTACGCATAAAAGCGTGTGTAAGTCTGAACATATTCATGACATTAGTTAGCGGCTGGTATCAATATTCAAGAAAAGCCCACAATAAAATAAACACGGTGCTAGTGAGATTATCAAACGAGGCACGTTCGCACGTAAATAGTAAACTATTGTGGCGACGCGTCGTTTTATCTTGTGATCTGTTCACACAGTGTTTGTCAATAAGCTAGTAGATTAATTTTTGAGCCTTCATTAGTATGATTCTATTCTATTCTAGCGTTTTGCTTTATATATGCGTTATACATTACTGGAGGCCAAGACGAAATTACTTTTCTATAAGCATTAATGCCAACGGAAAGATCGAACTGTATGTAGTTGACATTAGCTTTAGAGATGTCACGTGACTGCTAATGTCAACTCTATTCAATTTGATCCTTGAAAAGGAATTTTGTCTAGGACCCCTGTTGAGAAAAAGGTTTTATCCTGGTAACTGTATGACCAGGAGGATTAGGCAGAGGTGAAGCTATTATGTACACCCAGTTTTCGCCAGTTAAGTTTAGGTCTCAGAGGGCGAGCCTATTTCCATCAACTTGGCACAAATCTGGACTCCGGACTCCTACTGAGGAATTCAAGCCAGAAAAACCTATGAACACTTTGCACAACTTGGAAATCGAACCCAAAACCTGATGTTCAACAGTAGCGCTTACGACTTCTAGACCAACGAGGCAGTCAAGCCAGGTTTTCTCTTCTATTGTAACATTTTACTACAAATACTGCTGAGAAAAAGCCCGCTTCCCCTTTTTTTTTTTAAGGCTGTGAAATCATCCAATGACGCCTTGCGTAGTGCTTCCACCTCTTGCGACCACCAGTACACCTGACGTCGGGCGCATCCTGGCCGGTCTCGGGGCGTTCACGTCACAAATCTCGGACATGGCCTCCCGGAACCACTCTGCCTCGTCGTTGATGTCGGCAGGCCTGACCGGTGATGAAACCCAGGCCTGCACGATCGAGGCTTCCAGGAGGAGCTCCCGGTCCAGCTGCTTCAGCGCCCACCGCGGACCACTCGGGGCCTGTCGGACCGGCGCGCTTGAGGTCTGGGTGGAGACGTCGAACCGGATATACCGGTGATCGGAGTAGGTCTCCACCTCCTCTACTACGCGCCAGTCAAAGACGCACTGTGACAGAGCGGAGCTGGCGAACGAGATGTCCATAACAGACTCACCCCGCATCCGCACGCACGTGGGAACAGAACCCCGATTTAGGACGGCTAGGCCTGCTTCCAGAGCCCAGTCCTCCACCATCCTACCTCGCACATTCGCAATACCATTAGAAATAGATCATAAATTCAGCTTTATGTCACACTAGCTTCCGCCCGCGCCTTCGCCAGCAAAATATGTCGACAAATTATACATATAAACCTTCCTCTTGAATCACTCTATCTATTAAAAAAAACCGCATCAAAATCCGTTGCGTAGTTTTAAAGATTTAAGCATACATAGGGATATAGGGACAGAGAAAGCGACTTTGTTTTATACTATGTAGTGAAGACTTAATACCAGAGCGGTGTACCTCACCTAAATTACATACTACTAAAATCTTGATATTTTCAACCGCATTTCTGCGAATGTTAAGATGTTAATTAATTACAAGTGTAAGAGTGTCAAACAAACAATAAACCAGTACACCAAAAATTAGCTAAAGAACTACACTTAAATGATCACGAGTGCCACCATTTTGTGGTGTAATTTAGTAAAATAAATTAAATTAATTCTGTTTTTCGTTGAGAACCGCCTTCCGCTTCCATAATGACTAAGCGAGTTGGAGCAGAAATTAAACGTTAAATAATGAATACGAAACAACAGAAACCAAAAGAAAATAGTAAAGTTACCTTTGAGTAAATGGGGAGAGAACGAAAAAATAATTCTTAGTTTTTGCACCGGTCCTTTGGAAAGTAATAATAATAATAGTACATGTTGCCCCATGTTGTTGGCCATAGCTCTTCCACAGATCTCGGTAACCAGTACACTTAAGCCATCCAAACCCATAATCCAATTTCATTGTCTGCAATAATCCTGCACTAACCGGAGGTTATACTTAAAAATACTTAAAAATCATAAAAAGAATAGTAATCACCATGGTTGTTTAAATTAACAGCTTGTTCTAGCACAAGCTGTCATTTTGGTCACCAGCTGTCTCTACACATCAGTACATACCTACATTATATTGTTATGTACAGAGTCCCCCAATATGTCAAATTTCTTTGATAGTTTTTCAACTTTGTTACAAAAGCATTAGGTTTATTTTATTAAAGCATTAGCTTGATGTGTTTGCGTCTGTACCAAGTATGAAAAAATTGGTAAATATTTGTTTGTTTGACAACAAATGTTACCGACATTTCTGCGGAAATCGAATGATTTTAATTTCTTTCTTATTTCATCACATTGAATTGCGGTACTGTTCATCACCATATCAGAATACATCACATGAGAGATAATCACAAGAGCGGGCATTTATGTTACCTCAAATTTATGAACACTAACGCAAGAAGCTTGTAAATAAACAGGCAGATAGCTACTGGCGCAAGTACTCGCCTGAAACGTTCACACAATCTGTACAAGTACGCATTGATAATAGCATAACGTATCAAATGTTTATTGCGTTACAGTGTGGTAAACATACGGGCTGGTATTGCGAATGGCCGTGGCCCGCGACAATGTTTTTTTGTGTAATATAAAGTAAAAAGACAATTTCACGAGGTTATCTCCTTGAAAATGTATGTTATAATGGTAGGGAAGGTGGTTAGTGGTATCACTCAAATTAATATTTATTGATCAAAATCAAAAGTCATTTATCGTCAAAATCAACACTTTTTGAACGTCAAAATTACAATAAATGGTCCATTAAAACGCTTAATCACTACATAGTATAAAACAAAGTCGCTTTTTCTGTCCCTATGCATGCTTAAATCTTTAAACTACGCAACCGATTTTGATGCGGTTTTTTTAATATATAGAGTGATTGAAGGGGAAGGTGTATGTGTATAATTTGTCGACATATTATACACATAAACGATGGATGGATTGTGTGAAAGATGATATGGCTAGGAAGGGAGTAACTACCGAAATGACGACTAATAGAGAAGTATGCGCCGACCCCAAATAAATTGGGATAAGGGCAGGAGAATGATCATGATGATGATGATTATGCGGGCGAAGCCGCGGGTGGAAGCTAGTTTCCAATATTTTACCAATTCCTACTTCAGCTAGGAAGACGAAATGGCGCAACAAACTCCCTATAGTGTATTTCTTTTACAATGTCCGATTTGGTAAACAAACACGGTTCGAAAATTATGATTTTTTGTATCTATTATACACTTTAAGTTAAGCATAAACGTCTTGATCTTTGTATAAAACACATAAGGCACGAATTATAAAAAAAATGGCTTTAGAGACACATACATTTCCTAGAAATCTTAATATTAGTCGCGACATTAGTTTACCAAATAAGACAACTAGAGAAAAATACACTATAGCAGCGACGCTATCAGTTCAGTTAGAGGAACTCGATTCTATACAATAAATAGTATGGATAATTGATTCACACATCCATTTTCTTTGTGACCTGTAAAAACTCAAGTAACCATCTAAAGCCAGATTCATTTTTCTGATTAGATCATTTAAAAACACATTGTTGCACGTAAAAAAAATCAAGAGAACATCACACGGAACGATTCCGCCACCACAAATAAACCGTATGTTTCCACATGACGATTCCCAGCGACCCCACCGATGGTTTACGGTCGTTTCAGGGCTTTTAAATTATTCAGAATGCGTCACCACCCCCAAATTCCTATAACTTTGCATTATTCGCCACTGAAAGCACTCCTAAGGGACTGTAATTGGATTTTGGTTAGCTAGCAGATCCTTCTAGCTGGTTAAGAAAATTTCGTTTTAGAATTACGTTTGGATTAGCGTATTTTTGAGCAAGTTGGTCTGGTAATGGAATTGATTATGCGATTACCTTTCACTGCCAATGTATTATGCTGCCTTTATCCGAATTTATTTGAGGTCAGCGCAACATATTTTGTCTTCATATCTTCTATTATAGTATGATTTAGGATTATTTGAAAATTACTTTTTCGTGTTTTTCATCTAAGCTAAAATGTTCTCTTGTGATATGCAATGAGTTCTTTTTCTTGACACGTCAGTGCTGTGGTAGTCCGTAAACATCCGTTGTTAAACTGTTGCTTAACTCAAACTCAAACTCAAAGTATTTATTTCAAATAAACCAATTACAGGCACTTTTGAATTGTCAAGGTGTCGGTCAGTCAGAGAGATGAAGCTAGTTGCCCATTCCAAAGGAGTAGGTACCTATGGAGAAGAACGGGCAAGAAACTCCATCATGGACACTCTTTTAAACAAAATATGGTTACAAAATATTGGTTACATAGTTCATATTAGTATTATACATGTGAGAACGATGCAGAACGTTAAAACCATCAGATATAAAATATGTAAAAACTATTCAATAATTAAATTAAAACAAGGCTTAGCCGCTAAGAGATGACCAGTCCCTACTGACAGCGCCCGTTCACGAACATGACGCATATATTAGCACCATTCAGCTCAACCATTTTGAAGGGAGCTAAATGATCCAACACACACGCCACCATCAGCGAGACATTAAAGTGAGCATGGCATACTCTCAGCCGCCAGGGCACATTCAAGTCAATGAAAGACGTTTTAAACCTTTAAATATTCTAAGTATGCTAAGTAATATTATCTTTACTAATATTATAAATGCGAAAGTAAGTTTGCCAGTTTCTTTGTTGCCTTTCACACCGAAACCACTGAACTGATAATCCTGAAATTTTGCATATACGTTGTCAGGCGTACAGTCACGATCATAAACATGTTTAAAGTTAGCTGATTTCAAAAGCGGTTTTCTCCTTAATTATTGAATGAACAACTAGCAGAATGGGCAACTAGCTTCATCTTTCTGACTGACCGACCCCCTTGACAATTCAAAAGTGCCTGTAATTGGTTTATTTGAAATAAATACTTTGAGTTTGAGTTTGAAATGGTATGTTGTCAAACACATTACATTTTCGAACCCAAAGGTTTACCGAACATGTTATTATTTACGTGTTACTTATTTTACGAGAAAATAGCTTCGATATATTGTTTAGTATACATATTAGTGCTCGTGACTGTACAGAAACAAATGTGCCGAACAAAAACACCTTTCATCCCGAAAAAAAGTACTACCGAACAAAACAACAATTTATTAACGTTCTATGATAATAGATGGCGCCACGTGTACGTATCGTTCTGAGCACAAGATCACAAAGTTTATATTTTTAAAGACTCTAAGGAAATATTTGAAGAAAATGCAAACACAAAGGGTACAATTTCAACGTTCACACTTTGTAGCACTTAATTTCCTTGCTACCAACCTGAGAAAGTGGCGTTAAAGTTTCGTAGCTTCTTCAAATAATAACTTCTAAAACCTCGGTAATTGAGGAAGCTTTTAAGTAAGTTTTGGTTATTTTAAGATGTTTTATAAGCAAGGGGCATAAATTGTTTTTTTTTTTAAGTAACTAGGCACTATTTTTACTGTTTTCGACTTGTTGCTGAGTCAACAAGATTGGGTACAATTTTCTTAACAATTTGATGTGAGCAACAGTAGGTATACATACAAAAGCTCACGTTTTTTTTACATTTTATGCAGAAGCCGTCTGCTGCGATTCTTGCATACTCATTTTGGTTCGTTTACTTTCTTACATCTGGTCGTACACCTACGTTGGTTGAAACCATCAGTATAGAAAGTAGCAGTATAACTAATTAAACATTTCACGTCTATACATAAGTTGACCATTGCCAGCTCACTTCAAAGCAAACAGGGTTTCTGTAGTTACGTCATGAACTTCTTCAATAGCTATGAGTTTTAAGGGTTTCCCTGTAATTGAAAGTAACTAGATGTGCACCTATTCGAGTTTCTTATTAAAAGTACACTAACCGAAAAATCACTGTCAACAAAAAAAAAACAACGAGATTGACTATTTGACACTGCTAATGCTAATACGTATTCCATTTTATTCTAAAAATCTGTGACGTCACATTGTTATATTTCATACAAATCACGTACAAATTCCACGTTTTGACAATACATAAAATTTAATGTAACATTATTGACTACCCTTTCAAATAACCAATTGAAAAAAAACTACATCATCCCAACTGCTCTAAACATTCCTTCTATTCCATCGTCCATTTAATCCAATTTTATCAGGATTTTTGACAGAGCAGTCCCGCATTCAATAAAATAATTACTACTTAGGTTGTCTAAATTATCAGAGTAATAAATCTTTTCTTATTCTTAACGTTATTTTATTGTTTGCCGATAGAATAACCGAAATCCTATTTTTCAACTTCAGGCTGAAGAGGTAATTGGAAGAAGGCTTAGAGGTAACGCTACGATGAAAGATGAGCGGAATCTTTGTGGTCAAGGTGAACTAAGCGATACATGATTATAAAGTCAGCAACATGTAGGTAAAGGATTACCATAACACGTTTTGCAGAGTGCCTTGCGAAATGAAAGAAGTTTTTTTTTGTTAAGGATGGGAAATTATCAAATGACTCCTCTTGCTCTGGGTAAAGCGGAAGGGAAGTGTCAGACTCTTACTGTCTAAAACATACAAGTTCCGTCCTAAGCCCTTGTGTATCGGGGCAACGGACCCCTTTCGGACGGTCCTGCGGACCCGGCAGGCTTGGCCCTAAGAGGCCCCTTCATATGCTGACATCTCTTTGAGGCGCGCGTTGAACACGTACGCGCCGTCCGGCACGCTCAACTAACGATGTGACCTCGCCCAAATATAATGAAAGCACCCGACCGTTTGGGATATTGGAGGTCGCCTTATCAGGGATGAGGCCGAGACCGACCAGTTTCGGATTGATAAATGTAATGAACTGAATATTGTTGTTAAACCTGATGATAAAGGGTTAATCTGTAAACGATAGAGAACCTATTTGGATGGGGTTAGAAATATATGTTTTGGGGTACCTAATTTGTTATTCATGTCTTAAAATGTGCTTTTTTTAAGTTGAAAATTAAAACTTCAGTACATAATGTGCATCTTTTTCAGTATGACGGTAATTGGAATAGCTGCAGTCGCCAGCACATCAAATAACCATTAACTGTCAAATTTTATCAATCGATTTTGAACTTAATAGACGTCGCTTTAAGGTTTAAAATCATTTGGAAAAAATGGCAATTTGGTATAACCTGATGACCTGGCGAAGAAAGAAAACGAAACTACATGGAAAACCTTAAATAGACATCGTACCCGAGTAGGTCGTAGTAATGACAACCTCCACAAGTGGGGGTTCATAGATGGCTCAGATCTCCGATGTGTATGCGGCGTCTCCTCATACACAATGGCTCACCTCCCATTTTGCAACGCATTCCCCGTCACATGTACACGTGAGGACCTAATGGCTGCGTCAGTGAACGGTATTCGCGCTGCTGAATTTTGGGCCAAACAAATTTCAAATATAATAATATATATTTAAGTACTATTTTTGTTATCGACACGCTAAGAAGAAGAAGAATGAGCTGGCGACCGTGCTGAAGGACTAAAAACTTATAACTAACTGAAATGCCTTCCCAAGTATACTTATAGAATGGTAAGCGGGATTGTCCGAAAGGGTTACCGCTACCCCGGAACATAAAGGGCTACGGCAGGAACATGGATGGGTTTTAGTCAGTAAGAGTCTGACACTCCCTTCCGCTCCACCCAGAGCGGGAAAAGTCATTGGATGATTACCTATCCTCAAAAAAAAAAGGTACTTAAAGTATAGTTAAGTACAGACGCCAGCACATTAAGCTATCCCTAACTGTCGGATTTTCTCAATTAAAAATGAACCTTATGTCTTTGCAATAAAGTTGAAATACTATCAACGAAATTTGACAGATTGTGGTAACTTGATGTGCTGGCCTCTGTACATGCACGGCCCTGCTTATGCCTTAGGGACACTACTCGAATCCCCTTTTATAACCCAAGGTACCATATCAACTAACTTTCAGGGGATCAGATCGTAAAAGATGGACGTCCTTTACGTATTTTACGAGTCTTATCAAAAAGATAAAAGGAACTAACAATATCAATAGTAAGTTACAACAGTTGTGTAAGTTATTTTGTTTGAGCTTTTGTCTCAATGCCCGGGGGACGAAGTTTTTTCGTACTTCTATTACCGTTTAAAGGTCAAACGATAATTGAACGAAAATATCATTCTATTATTATAAGTCTTATTGTTATTATGAAAATATAACTAACTAGCTTTTACCAGCGGCTTCGCCTGCGTGTAAGTAGGAAATTATCCCACAGGAACCTTGGGATATAGCCTCTATGCTATTTCAGACTATGATCTATCTTTGTGCCAAGTTTCATCCAGACCCGTTAAGTAGTTTTTGAGTTTATTCGTCATAAACATACTTACATACAAATCTTTCCTCTTTATAAATATTATAGTATAGACTATATCGGTTATATTGGAATAAATATAAGTGTTTTAGGTTTCAATTCTATTTAAACAAGACACGCAGTATAATCCCCTTTAAAATTGACTACTTTTTACCCCTTAAGGCATTGATATATCAATGCCTTAAGGGGTGGAATTTCCGAAAATCGTTCCTTAGTGGGTGCCTTATATAAAGTATCTATGTGCAAAATTTCAAGTCTCCAGGGGTATGAAAAATAGATAGTAGCCGATTCTCAGACCAACTGAATATGCATATAAAATTTCATAAAATCGGTCAAGCCATTTCGAAGGAGTATGGTAACTAACATTGTGACACGAGAATTTTATAATTATAAGATATTATAAAGATCGAAAATAATGTAGGTAGATACGTTTGGGCTCGGCTCTGCTAAATATTTCGCAATCAATCATAATTATACTTATCTTTTATCGATAATATTTAGGCTTTATCTTGTAATGCTTAATTGGAAATGCTTTAATCAATTTCATTGATAACCATAATTATTATGTACCTACGATTATTTGTGCACGTCTTACGAAACATATTCGCAAAAATTAAAAGTAAAGTACTTAGTAATTTAAATTTAATAACTATTTCATAGAAATGAACTAAAAACCATTTCAGATTAAATAATAAAAAAATGCAAAAAGAATCTCTCCGGCGGGGAATCGAACCCCGGTCTCCCGCGTGACAGGCGGGGATACTTACCACTATACTACCGAAGACTTATTAAAAATTTGCGAAATACCGGGTATAGTTCAACAGGTAATAATTATATAAACATTTCTCATGTATTGCTTTGGTTATTGACATAGTGGTTAAGAAAAAATAAATTAATTGGTATCAACCACAGAGTAAATACAAAGGTATCAAACGTGAATATTTACAAAATAGCAAATCTTTATAATATAAATAAAACGTTGTGTGTATTTTTGACTATTAAAATTTGGACAGGACAACCCTCCAGTGAGCTAGATTTGTAATAGTTATCCTAGCTTTTTCCCGCGGCTTTACTTGCGTTAATTTACAGTTTGACAATATCACAAATTAATTTAGAAGTCCCATGTGGGCGAGACTGCCTTAACCGGTAAGGTGGATGACCAAATAATGTGTCGTTGGGTGGCGGCATACATATCGTTATTCAGGTAAGTGCTTGGGTTTGGTTTGTTTTAGTTAGTAAGTGCTAAGTTTGTTTAATTAGTTTCCTTGTTTTTGTCATGGATCTCTGATATTTATATTTTTTTTATTACCATTTTACCATTATCCAAGCACAAACCTAGACTTTGGGCTGCTACTGAGAAGTCCCTGTTGCAAAAACCCAATAACAGATACCTACTTTGCTAGACCAACTAGATTAAAATACCAGGTATTAGTTTTCTACAAAGAATTCTTCTAAGTTTAACTTTAAACAAAGATCCTTGTTCTTCGTACTCTCAACAAGAATACTTTTTGTTTGCACTAACTGCAATGAACGAACGAAGAATGAACTAATTAAACGGAACCCTTGTTACAAAATAACTACTGCATCTATACAAATAAATTAAATTGAAGTGTCTGTTTGTTTGTAATGATACAATAACACCTTTTTTACTAAATACGTAGTATAACACAGTAAATAGACCTACTAAGCGGGATTGCCCGAAAGGGTGACCGCTACCCCGGAACATAAAGGGCGAAGGAAGGAACATGAATGGATTGAATGGGTTTTAGTCAGTATGAGTCTGACCCTCCCTTCCACTCTACTCAGAGTGGGAGGCGTCATTTGATGATTTCCCCCCATTCAAATTTCAAAAATTCATTCATTTCAAAAATTCTGTTTCTAAAATTTTTGTTTGTTGTTTCGGCTAATCTCCCAACCGGCTTGACAGATGTTGATGGGACTTTCACTCACAGATAGCTGATATTATAAGGAGTAACAGAGGCTACTATTATTTTAGAAAAAAAAAGAAATAGGGACGATACGGGCAAAGCCGCGGGTAGCAGCTTGTATATTACATGGTTGCACAGAACATTGCAACTGCTGCTTTAGTTTCTAAATAAGGAATTTACAAACTAGACGCACACTAACTTGCTGCACTTAGGACGAAGGTAATCACTGTTGTGTCCTATTTCTTTTGTAACTGCTTCAGTTTGTTGTAATTATATGTCTCACCAACGCGTGTGTTTAATTTCCTACAAAATGGTGGAACTGGACGGAGCCACGTATGAACGGGCTCCGTCAGTTGTCCTAATAATTTCTTAACTGCCAGTGCTCATGTTTAATCTTTTATTTTTAATTGCTTTTAACTTATCTTTCTAACATTGTTCTCATCAATTGTATCAATAAGAATTTGAAACCCTTTTCATAAAGAACCCTGAAACCCTCAACCTTACGGAACCGCCACGAAAAAAACGTATACACTCCAAAATCAAATCACCCATTTCCATCACGACATAAAACCCGTCACACATGATTGGACTGACTTATTACATCAGAGTTACTGAGAGGAAATCTCCCACATAACATTATACTCCTAAGTAAGTACCCACGGTCATGGTCAGTTTTTATGGTACGTCGTAGTGGGGACATTGACACCATGGATGTAACGACGATGGTATAATATATCATATAAAAATGTACTTATTATGTTTTTTGCTTTGGGATATAAATTGGGTAATAGAGTGGAAGGAAGTTCAAGGGTCCTTGAGTTAACTTCAGGGTCATGGGTAAGGAATTTTTTCTTCTGAAAGGACTGATAAATCGTGTGTAAGTACATATACATGTATACTATGTTCTTTATTTAGATCGAACGATAGTACGTTATATTTTTCTGTAGGTTTGTGTAGATATCGAGACTCCTCCGTGCCTCGGAAAGCACGTTAAGCCGTTGGTCCTGGCTGTCATTCGTGAATCTTTGGCAGTCGTTACGGGTAGTCAGAAGCCCGAAAATCTGACAGCCAGTCTTATCAACGGGTATCGTGTTACCAAGTTACTGGGTTGTGGAGGTAAGATAGGCAGTCGCTACATGTAAAATACTTCTTCTTTTCGTGTGGTTAGTGACTAACCGGGTGTCAGAGTTTTTAGACTTAGCTTCACATGGCGTTGAGAAATATCTCTTGGGTTCGAACTCGAGACCTATGACTTGGCAGTCCGACGGTCACATCACTAGGCTATCACTGCTATATGTAAAATACTGGTATTCCGCTGCATCCGGTAACACTGGAAGCCGACCCCAACATAGTTGGGAAAAGGCTAGGCAGGCAAGCAGGCAGGTGAAATTAGTATTAGATCCTGCTTCTTTGTTTGTATAGGCAGTCATTGCTGAAAAAAAAAAACCAAATCAGTGTATCGCAGTCCATTGCTTAACATAGGTCTCTCCCAGGCTGCACCACAACATCCTATCCTCCACCTTTCTAAGGCCATCGGTCACCTAGCTGGATGCCATACTACGCTTAACGATACACGGTCTCCACTCCAGGCCTCGTCTGCGCCAGCTGCTATCGGTCCTTCGACAAACATGGCCACTCCACTTCAGTAAGCTTACTCTGCAAGCTACGTCTATTAACTCGGTTCGTTTCTGGGTAATTTCATTTCAGATTTTATCCTTGAAGGATATGTGAAAGGGAATTTGGAAACAAATTGCTATAGTTAACCGGTACATATCCGTAATTCGATCACTGATATTAATTATATTAAATAGGCATTTAATAAGGGGTATCGTAATGCCCAGTTACTGGGTTGTGGAGGTCAGATAGGCAGTCGCTCCATGTAAAATACTGGTATTCAGCTGCATCCGGTTAGACTGGAAGCCGACCCCAACATAGTTGGGAAAAGGCTAGGCAGATGAAAGGCATTTAAGCACTATTGCAGAACTGGGCAAAACAACTTAGGTCCGCCCAAGTCTAGATTTTCAACGAATTCTTTCGACACTATTTTGTGGGTACCTACTTACAGGTCAATACTACCCATAACTGGTCTCATAACCTTTCGTTATTACCTAATAAATCTTGAATACCATTTCCGAAGCAATTGTACAAACAAGTTACCATACACAAGCGTTTAAATCACTTATAACCAATCTTATCGTCAAACGCACTTCATAAAACCATATAATTATATGAATCTAAGTATTGTCGACTATTTTTCTGGAGTGAACGGCCTCTGTAATCGCTCCCTGGAGGCGTAGGAAGGAAAACAAAGAATGTATTCATGGTTATTTGGGGTTGTTTTCGGAATCTAAACTGCCACATAAGATGGTTGGATTTGTGTTAGAGAGCGGTGACAGCCTCATACATACATAGAATCGGGGACAAGTTTTGTGTCCAAATTGGGAGAGGTATATTTTTTTCAAGGGAAAGTTTCTGTATTCTTTCCTCAAAAATATCGTTTCAAAGCTCTCAAAAACCATTATTTCAAACGAAGTAGAAAAAACCACATCCACGATTTATTTTCCTATAATTATATTTCTAACTAGCTGACCCTACAGACATTGTCTTGTTGTCCTCTTGTTCTACCTACCCTACCTACCCACCAAACTTTCCCAATTTTAAACCTTCCCTGGACTACGACAAACATTTCAACACCAAATTCAGCAAAATCGGCCTAGTCGTTTTCGAGTTTTAGCGAGACTAACGAACAGCAATTGATTTTTATTTATATAGATGTGCAATCTTCTTCTTATCTTTAAGATATATAAGGTGACTGATAATTAGTGACCGATATTTAAACACGTGATTGTACTCATGATTACAATCAACTTTCCCAAAGAAACCTTTTTTGTATACTCAATAGTTTTATTTTATCACAATAACAATACAACTGGCGCGCGCAAAGTTCAATGAACTTCGCGCCGATCAGCTGTTAGCAGCTATATATATAAACTCACTCACTCACTCACTTCTATATTGCATAATGAAGAATTGATTAACATTATCGGAAAATATATATTATGAGCTTGGTTAGACAAAGTCACATTATCGGATGGTTAAGATTATAGCAAAAGGTAAACGATTACCGAAGAGCTATTAACCATTTTATACCACTTAACTTAGATTTAACGCCTTCAATTAGAAACTTAGTTTTATTGAGGGGAATTAACGGCCGTTAATCGTTAACGAGAGATATCAAGTTTATACGACGTGGGGATTAAATAATAAAATACATTGTACCTTTTTGAAGGAATTCAGTATTTTTTTCTTTTTTTACTGGCATCAAATAGTCTGTTAAATAAATATATTTGATCTAATAATTACCATTACAGAAATGCTCTTTACACAAATCTAAATATAATATATAATAATATAACATAAAACTAAAAAATATATCTTTTATGTACAAGTGGTAAAAAAGGGGAAGAGCTCATAGGGCGTCAAAAAGTTTATCCCCGTCGCTGTCAGTGGGAAATGCGTCCAGAAGTCTGGCAGCGTTGCCACGTTATAATGAAATAGTTAAAATAAATCTTTCGGAGCCTAGAAAACCTGAATTACACGGTATGATTCAATTGCCTATGGCATCCATAAATTGAAGCAACAATAAGGCTCGATACAAACGAGCCGCTGACCACGGCCGCGTAGCAGTCGCGTCTTACTGCGGGGTTCTCCTGGGCTGGCCTCACTTGTGCGACAAATCCATGAAAACATATGAAAAAGCATGTGACCTGATTGTCACTGGGCTACCAGTGATAGTGGTTGGAGGCTCTTTTGTATCGAGCCTAAAAGTTTCACCTTCGGACGATGCAAGTCTTTTGTTGTTTAAATATTCTCGTATGCCATTAGCAATGCATGGGGTCGGGCGGTGAGTAATGGGTAGCTCACCGTCCGATCAGGACCAGGCCCGTGCCGGACGGCGCGTACGTCAGAGATGTCAGCATTTGAAGGGGCCCGTCAGGGCCGAAGCCTGCCGGGTAAGCGGGATTGCCCGAAAAGGTTACCGCTACCCCGGAACATAAAGGGCTAAGAAAGGAACATGGATGGAACGTCTGAAACTCACTTCCGCTCCACCCAGAGCGGGAGCGAGGAGACATTTGATGATTTCTCACCCTCAAAAAAAAAGGCATTGGGTAAATGTGGCTTGAGTTAATAAAATTACAATAAATATACGAGAAAAAAAAAATCAGCTGCTCCCTACATTTGGACGCGAACATAAATGTAGGATGCAGCTGATGTTATTTCTCGAATTTTTATAGGCAATATTTTTTTAGCATGTGTGGCCGCTATACTATTGCGGGTTAACTGGAATGCCTTTCGTTAATTATTAACATACTGTACATATATTATATAATAAGCAAAATAAAACTATCCTTGAACAAGAGGAAAATTCAGAAAAACAAAATACAGTTTTTAGCAGCTACCCTTGTAAGGGGTCAAGCAAAAGTTGCGGATTTTTCTCGTATTATTTACCAGTAAAGTGAACAACCCTTAAGAACAAATACTCCAAATACATGATGATTGGTGGAGTATATTCCTTTTCCTTAACTAGTTTCAGTAGGTAACCAACCCACGTCCTCTTATAAGGCCGTAATTTGTGTGAAAATTAAACAATATTTCAGCGAGTCTAGCTCACGTATTACAGCTATATTTTCACAACTTTTTTTTATTAGGCTTCTGAAACCCTAAAGAAGCAATGTCTCAATAGTGCGGTGTTATTATCCCAGACATCTACGTGATATTATTTCATAGTCTACTTATACGACGCTCACGGGACTGCGTACACATGGTGACTTATCAAGCTGTATACACCCAGAGTAATCTGACCTCACATCTATACTTCACTATATAGTATAAAACAAAGTCGCTTTCTCTGTCCCTATATCCCTATGTATGCTTAAATCTTTTAAAACGGATTTTGATGCAGTTTTTTTTTCAAGAGTAAGGTTTATGTGTATAATTTGTCGACATGTTATGTGGGCGAAGCCACGGGCGGAAGCTAGTAATAATATTATAAAGCTAAAGAGTTCGTTTGTTTGAACGCGCTAATCTCCGGAACTACTGGTCCGAATTATAAAATTCTTTTTTTGTTGGATAGTCCATTTATCGAGAAAGGCTATAAGCTATGTCAAATCACGCTACGACCGCCGAAACAGCGCGCGGGAGCAGCTAGTAACACAATATAAGTACAGTGTGTAGCCCGAAAATCTGACAAGCAGTCTTACCACGGGTATTGTATTAACCAGTAACTGGGTTGTGGAAGTCAAATAGGCAGTCGCTCCATGTAAAATACTGGTATTCAGCTGCATCCGGTTAGACTGGAAGCCGACCCCAACATTGTTGGGTAAAGGCTAGGCAGATTGACAGAGTAAAAATCCTGTCTAATCGAAAATGGGCATTTAGGTATTGCAATAAAATTGCCTGAAATAAAAATATTTATTGTTGTTTGAAATAAAATAAAAAACTGCTTTTAAACTGCTGCTTCTGCTTACTGCTTTTTAAAATTTTATTCATGATTTTATTAGATACCAAAATGATCTCAAAGCTGTCAGTTATCTACCAATATGATGGGTTGTCATGTCATTCTATGAAATACTAATAATGGTGTAGCTCTTATCATTGTCTAGTTTTAAGTAAATGATTGTTTTTCTCTGCATTATTACTAAGTACACATTAAAAACAATATTTTTTTTAACCTGAAGTTTTCTATACCTCTTTTAATTGAAATTGGTAGGTAATATATTTTTCCTAAAAATAACCACTTCAGTAGACTCTTAGCACAATGCTGAATAATATCCTCACAGATCGAAGAGGGTTTTTACATATTGTATAAGATTTTCGCACCATGACAGGTCAACTTATACTGGAGTAATGACATGTAGTCGTGCGTACATTGCGTGTTTTTGATAACTTTGTGCCTTAGGTCTGCTCATTGTGGCCGCATTAGACTTGTAACTGGTTTATTTTGTGCTAGAGTATTTTAGCCTTGATTTATTTGTCTCCAGTGGTTTCTTTGCTTAGAAGAGACTTGTTTATCTGCAAACTTACAAAAGTTTATTTTACTCACAACAGACTATTCTTTAGAGATATGACTGACGCATTTGTCTACTTTGAATGTTTACCTCGGAAAATAGACTTTGACTTCAAGAGTTTACGTCTAAATTGGCTGAAAACCTTTCAATGTTGGCGAATTTTAAAAAAATATTTTAATTTGCGAATTAAGCCGTAATAAATTCAAGAATTATGATTGCCATTGAACGTGTTATGCTGCCAGTCTTCTGGGCATGTTTTCAGATGACAGCGTTATTGAAGAGTGGAAGGTACTCTTTGAAGCGTAACTGTGCTTTTGTTTTTATATTTATTTGTACAGGTAGGCATTTAATTTAGTTCGTTTTTTATTGCTTGTTTTTTACTACGTCATGTTTGCGGCAAATAAACGTTTATTATATTCTTTCTTTCTTATTTCTTTACTTACTGAGTGTAATTAGTTAGTTGTGTTGTGTTGGGAGCTGTTGCTGTGTTGTGTTGTATCTTGTTTAAAAACATTTTAAACACGTTAAATAGATCCGTGTAAAGTACCTAGCTACTTAAATAATACGTAGATGATTTTATCTTTAGCACATATTACCTTATCATCGTGAGGAAACTAGCATGTCTGAGAGATATTTCTCAACAGCATGTGAAGCTAAGTCGGAGGCCCATGGGCAGCATAAAATTTCTGACACCAGGTTAGTTACTAACCACACGAAACGAAGAAGACCTTATCATAATATAAAGCCGTTTAAATTGCCCTCAATATGCTTTTCACCAGCTCGGGTTATAAATTAGTCATATCCAACTAAAAGGGCTATAAATTTAGCAGACAGTATATTAAAGAATGCTCGTTTCGCCAGACAACGTGACAAGATGAAGTGGAACCTAGAAGAACAGATGCATACAAATGCATATTTATAAAAATGAAATATTTGCCTTAGTATCTCGGATAGCCTCGGTCAATAGTGATAGTAAGCGTTGGCTTTGACAGCCCACGACACGAAAATTACATTAATCTATTAGCGACAATACTGATCGAGAAGTCAAAAATGTATTGGAGTTACTTACGTTAACAAAACGAATAGTAAATCCCTTTAATGAAAAACGATATTATTTTTTAAATACATCTTAAATTTTGAAAGTGGTTGTACAAATACGAAGCGCTTTGAAACCGATGGCCACTTGTTGAGACCTTCAGTGAGCCGGTATTTGTTAGAAATTTTATCTATCTCAAATGAAATGGTTTTATATTATGTAATCTAATTGTAAGTATTTTTTTTTTATTAGTAAATAAAATATACACAACTTCAAAACTGTACGTAAAACTAGGTAGGTATACAAAGGAAGAACGGGGAGAGCTCATTGGGCGTCAAAAATGTCGTCCGCTTCTATTGTCGTGGGAAATGTGCCCCATAAAGGCTGGCAGCATTGCCACGTTGGATGGCAATGCTGATTTTTTGACTTCAAAACTGACCAGCCACTGTCCCGGTACACACAATGAGCACTCGGACCGGCTTAGAAACAATCCAATAATTTAGTGCAAAAAATTATGCTTAGTTATATATTTTTCAGTTACATATCAGGGGTCCTAGACCAGTCTCAGTCACTCTGTGCCGATATGATTTCGAACATTTTTGATCGATAAATTCGTCAAGAACGCCACTTGTCAACATATTTGTATGGGAATATTGATCGAGTTTCGTTACACAATTTGACATTGTCTAGCACTTAGCGATCGAATACGATTGATCACGTGACATATCGAAAGCCATTATGCCAATTCCATACATTTCGGATTTATCTAATTTCGTTATCGTTAGTGAAAATGTGACTTTATCTAGGCCCTCTGTTTATAAATTGACTTAAGCATTACATACATTAGATTTGTGTAGGTCACTTTATATCCAATTCATTTCAGGAGTGGTCCTTCTACACTCTTCTTTTACTGACACCGCGTTGTTTCGGACATGTTTGCAGTTAATTAGTTGCTCTTGCTAGCTTTACACTAGCAGTTAAATGGCCTTGCTCATGATATGTTATAACATGTCTGGAGGGGAGTTTGCAATGTTTGTGGAACAAATGGAAAGTTTCAGCTACAGATCTTTTGAGTAGATTTGAGTGGGGCATAATTTTAAAATGTGGTCTTAATTATGTTATTTTTACATTTACCGTTAGAAGTAGCATGGCATATGTATAAATAAAAAAATATAAACTTAATATGATTATATTCTTGTAGGTAAAAGTGTACAGAGGCCAGCACATCCTGTTACCACAATCTGTCAAATTTCTTTGATAGTATTTCAACTTCATTGCAAAGACATAAGATTCATTTTTAATTGAGAAAATTTGACAGTTAGGGATAGCTTGATGTGCTGGCGTCTGTACAAACTTTGTACACTTTAACAAGACAAAAAAAACCTGCCTAGCCTTTTCTGCTGCCATTTCCAATGTCATAATAATCATTAAATAATATGTCAGAGCGTATAATTATATATTAAAAAAAGAACTATGAGATTATTTTCTCGCTCTAAAAAAGAAAACCTCGCAATTTTAGTTTTGACTTTGGCCACGTGACAAAATATCCTGGCTAAGGTACAGAAACGGCAGAAACCAGAAGAAACGAAAACGAAGAACTTCGGATAGAAAAAGAAGTTTAACCTTAGATTTAGTTTAACAATAGATAGAAGCAGTCATGCTAACATGCTCCACGTTTTGAGAAATATCACACAGCTCTTGCTGGTTTAGTCACGATGTATTTTTTCACCGATTTTTAAGCAAGTGATAATTATACAATACGCACATGAATCCGAAAAATTATAGGTGCGTGCCTTAGATTCGAACTCAAGACCTATGACTTGGACTTGGCGACGGTCACATCACTAGGCTATCACTGTTACACGTGCTGATGTCAATTTTATTTATTTATTTAGTACTTACATGCAATAATAGTAAGTAGTTCACTAATCTTACACTAGAAGGAACAAAAAGCAATCACACAAAAAGGCAGGCAACTAACAAACCTCTTACATAAATCACTTTCTTACTAACAGACTGAACTACAACAGCAAACTTCCTCAACTCTTGAAAACACTCGCAAATACGAGGACTCTCCATACAAAACCAACTGGTAACCGAACTTGTCAAAACTATCCGCCCTGAGGTCCGAAGTCATGAAGTTTGTGTTCTGCTTAATAAATGACCCTTTAGAGGGTCTTTGGACCTCTGCAAGGGCCACAAAGGGCCAAAAGCGGGTTTAGATATTCATAACTGCGTTCAAAATATTTTTACTAAAAGTCAACGCGAGTCCATTTGTATGCATTTGAATCTTTTCATGAAAAATGTCTTTTGTTAAAGAGGGTCGCTCTTTCGGTTAATGACAATAGTTTTGTTGTGGTGTGGTTTTTATGTATTTTAGACTAATGAGCGGATTGCGCATTAGGGGTTTGAATGAAAGGATCATCATCCAATAGGATTATTTAGTAAGCGAATTTTGTAGTGTAAAGCGAAGCGCACATTACATACGCAACGGGCGCCAGAGTATAGCGTTCCAACACAAAAAAAAAACGCAGTGCGGTTCACAGCATGTATGAAACTTATGTAGATTTTTTGTTGCGTTGTAGCCCGCCTAATTGTTCATCTGGCCTCCTCGCGTTGAGAGAGAGTGGGCCGTAATCTACCATAGAGGTTGGTAGATGTCACATGTCTTCGAATTTATTTGCAATCAATTTTAAGAACAGGGGTGATGTAATTATTAACACTAAATAAACGCCACCATTGCTCTATAATAACATCATCATCTGCCTAGCCTTTTCCCAACTACGTTGGGGTTGGTTGCCAGTCTTACCGGATGCAGCTGAATACCAGTATTTTACATGGAGCGACTGCCTATCTGACCTCTACAACCCAGTAACTGGGCAATACGATACCCCTTGGTAAGACAGGCTGTCAGATTTTCGGGCTTCTGACGACCCGTAACGACTGTCAAGGCTGCGTACCCAAGACACGTTTCCAAGGCACGTAGGAGTCTCGGTATGTAAAGATGGTCACCCATCCACGGTCAACCCCGGCAAGCGTAGCTAACCGACCTGTCCGGCTGTTAGTACTATAATAACTTGTCAATAACATATTGAAAGACAGCTTTGTAACAAAGTGACGTAAGAAGTAAATAGATTTACATAATACAGTGACAGGTGGCCAGCTCTCCGCTTGCTGCAAGTAACAAACTTACACTAAGTGGAATTTTACGACTTCCCTTGACGTACTTAGTAGTTCATTGTGAGGAGGATGGAAACTTTCTTGCGTCGCGAATTCGGTGTTGCACCAAGAAATGCGAAACTGTGATTTTGGTTCATTGTCCTAAAGTTGGAAGGAGTTTAGAACTTTAGATGATGGTGGATGGTGGTGTCATGTTCGAGAACGGGCGCTGTCAGTAGGGACTAGTCATCTTTTAGCGGCTAGGGCTTGTTTTAATTTAATTTTTGAATTGTTTTTACATATTTTATAACGGATGCTTTGCTTTTAACGTTTTGCATCGTTCTCATATTATGTATAATAATAATATGAATGATGTAACCAATTTTTTGTATAAAAGAGTGTCCGTGGAGTTTCTTGCCCTTTCTCCTCCATAGGTACCTACTGATTTGGAATGGGTCTCTAGCTTCATTGTTCTGATTGACCGAACCTATAACAATTCAAAAGTGCCTGTGATGAATTGGTTTATTTGAAATAAATGCTTTGGGTTTGAGTTTGAAACATCGTCAAGTAGGGAAATTTATGAAAGATTGGCGTGAGGGCTTGGATGTCTCATAAAAAATGAGCCGGAAAAGAAAATTGTAGACATATTTGGGGCAATCCGCAACCTAACAGTGGGACTGAATAGGTAGTAAGAATTACCTTTTAACTCTGTACGTAGCAAACCGAATGTGGTATGTATCCTCCATCAGTGAGGGTACATTGATTGCTGATTAATTGTCATAACACAATACCTGAGTAATTAGCGCATGATTCGGATGGAAGCGGATAAGCTAAGTAGGTAATGCTGTTAATTATTAGTAATCTGACTACTCAAGCTCTGTAAATTTTCAATGGAATGATTTTTTGATTTGTAGCTTCGTTTGCTTTTATTCATTACAAAAATAATTCCCTATCCCTTATATTGGTGTTTTTTTTCTGGAAAATATTATATATAAATATAACTAGCTTTTGCCAGCGGCCTTGCACGAGTAGGGAATTATACCACGGGAACCGTACATTTTGCCGGGATTAAAATTTAATCCAGACTATAATCTATCTTTGTGCCAAGTTTCATCCAGATCCGTTAAATCGTTTTTGAGTTCATTCGTCACAAACATACTTACATACAAATCTTTTCTCTTTATAATATTAAGCAATAGATAAAACATGGCGCCTGTTATTCGAAGGGTTACGCAGAAGCGTTTCCCATAGGAGCATGATTTGACGACACGGTTGGCGCAGTGGTTGAGCGATTGACTGCTGCGCACTATGTCGCGGGTTCGATTCCCGCACGGAACAAATATTTGTACGACCTGCAAGTATTTGTTACGAGTCTGGGTGTTTTCTATCTATAATATGTATGTATTTACAAAAAAAAATGTATATAAGTAGTTTATCAGCCATCTCGTTACCATAACACAAGCATTAGGTTGCTTAGCTTGGGATGATATGGCGTTGTGTGAAATGTCCAAGGATATTTATTTATTTATTTACTGGGGTTTCCCGTGTTTTTTTAAGTCCTAGATGAGCCTATTGCCTTCAAGGGGCACGTATCAAAGCTTCAAGCTGCTACTGAAAAATTCCTGTTCGAAAATTTATTAATTAAAATATTAATTTATTCTCCTACCAAACTACTCTCATAAAGGTTTCCAAGAAAAAGCTTTCGAATAATATAAGGGCTTATTACCTTACACCCTTAAAAATCGCTCTTACAAGGTTTAAGTACCTCGTTAAAACATAAGGTATGGACAAACGCACGTCACTGGTAACACGAACTCGCCCTTACCTGCTAAGAAATAAAGGCTATTTCAAAATGTACGTGCAGATGGCTGTACTACAAAAACACTATTCTACTAATCAGGGTAGAATGTATTTTCTCATTAAGACATAGTGGTATTTGTTACCTGATGGTTACCGACGGAACTACCACCTGATTTAATTAGGTTTATGGTCAGGAATAGTTTTTTGTTATTATGTATTGTGGCTGCGAAGCTGGAAGATTTAGAATAGCTATTGTTTTGGTTAGACATAGCCCGAAAAACAGCTAGATTGATGTGGCAAGGGTCAAAAAGTAAAAGTCAAATCATTTATTTCAAATAGGCACAAGGCAAAGGCAATTTTAAACGTCAACATGAACAAGAAATAGAATTGATCCTTGTAAAATACTGGTGTAAAGCTGCATCCGGTGAGACTGGAAGCTGACCCCGACATAGTTGCGAAAAGGCTAGGGAGATTGATTGACAAACTGGACGACGACGTATTAACATCCGTAATTCCAAAGAGCCTCTGTATGTATACCAATATGATGAATACACATTTGGAATTGGAGGTAACATTCTATCTAGTTTAAGGAGTTCTAGCGCTCATCCAAATCGCCTGGAGTTGATGATTGGATTCTATCTGGCATAGGTATTGAGTGTTTGAGTGCAAATAGATTCTAGGTGATTAAGTTATGGTATGTTTGCAGTTTGTAAATTGGAGGTTAAATTCTCAATAATTACTTTATTACTACATCACTACCTCGTTTGATGACAATGGATTTACTACATGGGACTTATACATAACTGGCGAAATTTATGTATACAATGAATGTATTTATGTATGAATTATGTATTGTGTATGTATTTATGTATGGTTCCAACTGTAGAGCCTAAGTGAAACCTTATGTTGAACAAGGCTGGTAAATATCAGACAGCATTCGACCTTTGAAATATGAATAGCTAGGTTTTTTTAAAAGAAAAGGAATTCTGTCGTTAGCCGCGGGGCTCGACCGATGTATTCGTTATAAGGCAAAATATAATTTAATAGTCGCTTCCTGAGTATTTGCATTGATAGTAAAGTTAAGCTCTACTACTGAGCCTCCTCAGTGAAGGTCCCCAGACCTTCAAAGCCTTTTGCCTTACCCTTCGGAAAATACAGTCGTGATATATGCTATGTTACTATCTAATAATTAATTAAATTAAACTAATTAGTTAATTTTTGGGTTTTCAACCTTAAAGGTAAAACAGAACCTTTATATGTCATGACATGTCATCGATATAAGGATTTGAATTCTAATAAACTAATAATAATAAATTAACCTGCTTATTGAAGTTTAGATTTTGTTTGGTTGTACATATAGTCGAGGTGTGTATTCACGTAATATAAAAACAAGTGAGTTTGCTTTCGTACTGCAGTGTTATGTCAAGGCTCCGAACTAACTTTCGAGAATAGTACATTCGCCAGCACAGCAAGTTTCCACAAACTGAGAAAATTTCTCAATCGATTTGGAATTCTACTATCAACGTTTTATGGTTTAAAATTATTTGGAGAAATTTGCTATTTTGGTATAATTGGCGACCGTTCTTCATCAGCCGAGCTCATCATTCTACCTTATTCAGATATACATATTCGTGGTCGGCGCAACATATATTTTTCTTCCATACTTCTTCTATTAGTCGTCATCTCGGTAGTCACTCCCCTTCTTCATCATTTAATTTATCAAGTTTGTTAGAGAGATTTCATTCTTATAATTGATCCTAACGATCGATGCAATAAAAATACAGGATGTAATTTTTAAAGATTTTAGTCGATTCGATTCCCTGGTGTGGCAAGCGCATTTTTGAAAATCTTTGAATGCAGTTGTCTTTCTATTCAAAAATAAAGGAATAATATATATAATAATAATATAATATCCTTGGACATTTCACACAGCGCCATATCGTCCCAAGCTAAGCAACCTAATGCTTGTGTTATGGTAACGAGATGGCTGATATACTACTTATTATACATTTTTTTTTGTAAATACATACATATTATAGGTAGAAAGACACCCAGACTCGTAACAAATACTTGCAGGTCGTACAAATATTTGTTCCGTGCGGGAATCGAACCCGCGACATAGTGCGTAGCAGTCAATCGCTCAACCACTGCGCCAACCGTGTCGTCAAAAACGGAATGTTTTCTTTGAGTTAAATTTTCTTTCTACAGTATTAAGAGTACTTTCCCTTCAGGTGGCATTACAAAATTCCACCCTGTATAACCGTGAATAGTTAGGTGACGTGAGCTGTCATTTCGCCTCATTGACATTGGGTTGACACTATTGATAGAGTTACTTCACCTAAGTTATTCAGAGTGAAATTTTTACAGAATAGTAGAACAGATAGGTATTCTTATACACTGCTTCATAAAGGTCAAGAGCTGGAGCAGTGTTCATGATATTCAATTATGTATTTTATCTGTCTACACATAAGCACCAGCTTTCTAAACAGGATTCTCCGGAACTTGAACAAAGGTTAAGGCTGATTGTTGTATCCATTTTTTATTATTTTAATTTTGGAATTGCGCTACTACACAAGGTACTTTCTCCGTTCAAAGTTACTTTTTATACCTTGGATTTTTGTTTTTTGAGTTATGATTTAGAATACCTGATCCAGTAGCTAGATGGGATTGTATGTACAGACGCCAAATTCCCAATTGAAAATGAACCTTATGCTTTTGTGTTAAAGTTGAAAAACTATCTAAGAAAATTTGACAATTCGGGGTAACTTCATGTGCTAGCCTCTGTACTTACAAATTATCAAACTAAGTTAAAAAAGAGAGAAAAGAGTTATTCAAATTAAATAATTTGAATAACTCTTTTCTCTCTTTTTTAACTTAGTTTACATAAATATGTAAGTAGGAAACATTTTCTTTTTGCGAAGCCTTCTTTGTGACCTGATTATTATTACTATTTTAATTCACATGATAATACGTAGCTAACGTTTTACAAAGAAAATAAAGTCAGTGTGTTTTGCAATGTATCTTCATTATTATACTTGACTCTAACGACACCCTCGGGACATAGGATGGCATACTCTTATCAACCATGAAGTTTTATGTCCTGAATTGTATTTTCATAAAGCACTGGCAGCATTGTAGTACAAATAAAAGAAAAGATTTAATAAGACAAAGCTTTGGAATTGGAACGGAAAGATAAGACCGCAAAAAACTTAGTTCTCATTCAAATCTGTGCAGGCCTAGGATATATGCGGCCGTACTTTTGAAATATAGAGGAGGAAAGATAATAAAGAGAAAAGACAATTCTTTATCTGCGAAACTTTATTGTTTTTAGGCTTTTGGCAGCACTCGCAATCTATTTCGTTAGGTAGTTGAATGGTCATGTTGATTCAGAAAGTTTTGAAATATGAGGTTGAATGGACATTGTTGAACTGTCATAGTGGAAGTGATTGAGATAGAAATATGAGCTACATTTTTGTTCCCTAGATATTAATGCAACTGTCTTTTAAAGAATATATACAGAGTTGATACGACAGAGGGGCTTTCCTTTAAACAGCTTATACTAGGAACCATTTTCAGACTCTGTACCAAAAATGAATTAAATAGGAGCGCAGTAGTTTAGTCGCAAATGATTTTTTAAGTTTTTGCCCCGTTTGAACACGATGTATCTTTCCTAACAGAGCTCCGGCGCGCGCCCGTCGGTGCCGCTTTGTTACAAGGTCAGTTTTTATTTTCAAAGGATGGTTGCGTTTTACTCTGATTTGTAAGCTATTTAGTTTGTTTGAAAAAAAAAACCTCATTTTTGGTGCTTTTTATTTTTATACCGTACCGAGTTAATACTAAACACGTATAGTATACGTAGTGTAATTTAATGGCCCTCTGTCATATCAACTCTGTATATGTTTAGTGTGAGGTGCTTTTGGCTAAGTAAAAACAGCCGTACGGGCCGTTCTATCAGGTTAAACGACGCTGCCGGGGTCGGTCCGTGCATGGGTGATCATTTTTACATATTGAAACTCCTCCGTGCCTCGGAAAACACGTTAAGCCGTTGGTCCCGGCTGTCATTGCCTGTCATGCCATTGTCGTGAATCTTTGACAGTCGTTACGGGTCGTCAAAAGCCCGAAAATCTGATAGCCAGTCTTAACCAAGGGGTATCGTATTACCCAGTTATATTAATGAGACTTTGTAAAATAATCGGGGAAACACAGAAACTTTGTGTCAAAATAACAATAAGAATGTTACGTAATAAGACAGTGTGGCTAAATATTAAAATAAATACAGAAAAGACCGAATCGATACAACGAGAGTAAAGGAACGCATATAAAATGCACACGCACTCCCTACTGTCTGTAAGATCGCCGCACGTACGCGTCAACGTGTTATCACCCGAAGTATGGACTCGGCCTTTTCGAATACTCTGCTCTTCTAGATAGATGTGATCGGTCGGGTATGATCGGGTATATTCGATCAAACCTCTGAGAAAACAGGCTTTATCTCAAACCTTTGTCCGGATAATGTATTAGGATATTTAGATTCCAGACCCCTTTACTGTTCCTAGGCTTAGGATGTGACTTATATTTCCGTAGCGTAAAATTGTGATGTCTGACCTCCTTACATATTTATGAGATTAGTGCTTAGCAGTCTGTTGTGGGACTAAATTAGCTTGATTAAAATATACACTGAGATTCAGGGTACAGGCTGGTAATATTTTGTTAAAGATTTTTCTGGTGAACTTTTTTTTATTTCCTCGTTTTAATCTTGGAATAACTTTGTTGCTACTAATAAGGATTTTTTGTAAAAACATCTAAGCTATTATTGACAAATCTTTCAAGCCAAGGTTGTTATTTGAAAACAATTGAATCTAACCAATGCTTTATAGAATTTATGTACCTCTACTAAGTTTCATGTGCGTTAATGTTGTCTTTGTTTTTTCCAGAAACTCACCCAACCTGCCTAGCCTTTTCCCAACTATATGTTGGGATCGGCGTCCAGTCTAATCGGATGCTGCGAATACCAGTATTTTGAGTGAATACCAGTTTTCTTGAAATTCTATGCCAGTATTCTTGTCATAAACTGAAATAGAAATAATCGGCCAATAAAGATGGCCGATTATTTCTATGATAGCTATGATAAATGATGCAATTAATTTGGTTTAATAATCCGCTGTCTGCTAGATATTGGGCTATATCCCAGTTTACTTAGTGTACACATACAAAAGAGCGACGATTCACAAGTCTAGAAGGTTGTGAATAACTTACGAGTTTCTACCAAAAACATTACGCCGGAAAAGTGAATAAAAAAAGGGTCTGTCATTAACAACGTAGTATTTTTCCTGAAAAAAATGTTGAGTTAGACCAAAATATACATGATTTACTGCCGACCTATGTAAACCAGAATAAATGTAGGTACCCAAAAGTTTTAACATTTCCACAAAATTAACAAACACACCAGACGCGATATTTGACCTTCAATAAAAAATGTCCAGAACACACAGTTTAAAAAACGTTAACAAAACCAAAATACCCTCAAATCCGACCGTCTGGTCACATGACTGACATTGTGTTTGATAAGGCCGTGCTTACACCCGGGTCAAAACAGTTATTGGATCTATTTTATGTTAACGCCGTCAAGCCCCATTGTAAATACGGTGACCCATGAGTTGTAGGTCGTGGGTTAAAACCTAGGCCGGCAATTTACTTTGAGTAAATAATTTCATCACCTCTGCTCTCAAAATGGATAAGGTAAACATCGTGAGGAAACCGGCAAGTCCTAGAACCAACATTCGAAGACATGTGACATCTATCAACTCGCACAGGACCTGGCTGGAAGATTACGACCCACTCCCGCTCAGTGAGAAGAAGCCTGTGTCCTAGCAAAACTGGTACCTACTGGTCCCTTCAGACTGGAACTTAGTAACGCTGTTTGGCGACAATAACAGGAAAGGTAACACTACTACAAAATTTTCTATAGCTTTTAAAGGTTTACTTCGGCAATGTGTTTTTTAGCGTTACTTTATTAAACAAGGAAACGTTTTAGGTTCGCCATATCCATTCGTCTGTCTGCAGGTTAGCTCTGAGACTCTTATTACTAGAAGGCTGTAATTTAACATAGATACATAATATTAGTCACGCCAAGAGTAAGTAGAAAAGTAGTGAAATAAAATATTCAAAAACAAAATTGTGGGTTTGTGCCAGCTAAATGGTTGTTTTTTTGGAAACTGAAACTCAAAGCATTTATTTCAATGAAACCAGTTACTGGCACTTTTGAATTGTCAAGGTGTTGGACAGTCATAGAGATGAAGCTAGATATTATGTGAAAAAAATCACGGTAGTAGAATATTTACAACGAAGTAAAAGGGAGTACTATCACAATTAAGTAGGCTTTACAAGTTTACGCGACCAACTTATATTTTTAGTTAGAATACATTCAGTCAAAAAAGTATCGGGAATGGATGATTTGTTTATGGTTCCAAATTCAAATTATTGTTTTTTTGTAGTTGTTAGATTGGCACAACTGTTTCCCATTTTGGCTCGGAGTTTGAGTTGCATCTGTTATTTATATTAAATACAGTGCTGGTTTTAGTAATATCATATCGAACAAAGAGTTTGTCTTAAATGTTGCATCGCCAATGGAATTTCGTGTTCGGAGTCACTGAAAATGTTACAGAAGGCTTACGGTGAATCGACTTTATCAAAAACTCGTGCTTAGATTTGACTGGTGATGATACCATACCATTATGCCCTATAGTTATGAGTCATAAAAAATTAAAGAAATATATTAAAATAAATAAAATAATTAAACGTTCACAGAGAGCAATTAAAAAACATAATCTCTTGAAATTAAATATTTCACTTAGAAAGGAACGTGTTTTTCTATCAAGAAGTTTAAATAGTTGTACTATTGAATTAGATAAGTGTAGGGAAAAGTACGACACTGATATCCAGCTCCTATATAATGATATATTACACAAGGAGCACTTGTTAAAGGATATTTTTGAAAAATATGAGACTTCACAAAAACAATTAAGTGACCGCTTATTTGAGGCCGGGGAACTATTGGATTTGGTGAAGTGCAACGCTGAGAGTTATGAGTCTCTGACTAAAAATCTCTCATGTAGCTGTGCCAAGCAACCACCTTATTCTCAGCATCAGCCTGACTTGCCCTCTGCAGTATTAAATCTTCCAGCTGAGTCCTGTATTGTTTCACAGAAAAACAAGTCAATATTTTTTTCTGATGAATTAGGTTCAGGCTTTGGAAAAATTTTACTTAATTACCTTAGCCACAGTTTTACCAATCATAGCTATCATAACATAAGTTTTAAACAAATGATTAAAAGAATAGCAAACACAAACCTAGATAATTACTCTACAATGGTTTTGCTATTAGGTAACAGTACTGGTATTACCAGAAAAGGCATAGTGGATGGTGTGAACACCTTATTAAATTTAAATATAGGAAAGCTGATGTTGTGTGCTTTTCCTTATTGTGATTCTCTGTCAAATGACGAAAATAATTATATTTATAAACTAAATAACACAATGCACAAACTGACATTATGTCACAGTGACAAATTATTGTACTTTGACACTAACAATTTTGTTAGTGGTTTTAAATTAACTCAGAGAACTTTGTCTCTGTCTTGGAAATGTAGACACCAGATTGCTATGTTGATAGCATATAATATTAATGAGGTTATAGCTAATATAACAAAATCTAGTATTAGGGACGACTCTGTGTTGCCTAGTTATACTAACAACATAGGGATTAATTATTTTTCATCATGTTGTACGAAGGAGGATCTACCTATAGTACCAACAACCTTGGAGGCCATGAACACTCAGGTCGAGTATTCTCTTCCTGCTAGAACTCAAATGGACATTCTAGACTCTTCGGTTGTAGTTGTGGAGGATACTCTGGATAGTTCTTTAAACTAGTCAGTAGGACAACAGAAGTTACCACTTTTAATAACCAGTTATTATTACTACAAAATAATAAAAAGGTATCTTCTGGCAATATAACTCTCAAAAATAATAAACTGAATGGAGTGCAACATACATTAAAATTATTAAATCAAAATATTCAAGGTTGCTCTTCCAAGTTACTGGAAATAGAATTGTTTTTGGAAAATACCAAGTTTGATGTCATTTGTTTAACAGAACATTGGTTAAAAGATCATCAAGTAGTATCAATTAATTTTGAAAATTATTGCGTAGTTAGCTATTTTAGCCGAAAACAAATGATACACGGTGGGTCATTAATATTAGTTAAAAATTCAATAAAATCTAAAGAACGAAAAGACATCATCGGACTATCTGTTGAACACACCATTGAATTGTCCTGTGTTGAGCTAGATAAGCATGTTATAGTATGTGTGTACAGACCTCCAAATTACCAGAATCTATCTGTGTTTGATTCTGTAATGGAAGATGTGTTAAAGAAACTAAGTACTAGTAGCAAGTCAATAATCATATGTGGAGATTTTAATATTAATTTACTAGAAAATAACTCGAATACTGTCAGATTATTAAGTCTTTTTGGGTCATTTGATTTGTCCAACGTTTTTATGGAACCAACCCGAGTAACTGCCTCCTCTGCCACTTGTATAGATAATATTTTTTGTAATGGTGAATACTTACATAAAGATATCTTAAATAAGTTGCCATCTGACCACAGTGGACAAACTATAACATTTTGTTCCTATATGCCTCTACAAAAAATTCAAATAAGATTTAGGCCAATTACATGTACAAATTTAAACAAATTCAATAAGTCTTTGGCCAGTAATTTATGTGTTCAGAACTTTAATAATATATCTGACCCAAGTGAGTTCTACGCCGAGTTCTTTTTACTATTGAATAAGCAATTTAATGACTCTTTTCCACTACAAACTAAAAGCATTTTCACAAAGTTTTTATTTAGCGATTGGGCGACTCCTGGTATTCGCAAAAGCAGGGCAAAACTTTTTGAACTTTATGGCCTCAAGCAACATACGAATAATACAAACTTTCATCAGTATGTTGCAAAATACTCTAAAACTTTTAAAAGTGTGTGCAAAATAGCTAAAGCTCTTTATATTAGCAATAAAATAAAATTAGCTGATGATAAAATAAAAACTACCTGGCAAATAATAAATAATGAAACAGGTAGGAAAAAGCAGCGTAATACTGAGTTTAAATTAGAGACTGCACATGGCCGCATCAACTCAGATATAGAAATAGCTCAGGAATTTGAAAACTTTTTTACTAATATTCCTCTCAAAACTACTTCATCATTAAATTCCTCAGCCGCGCTTTCTGCTGCCTTACTTAGAAAAAATGTAAAGGCATGCCCTTTAGAATTTACATTTCAGCATACAAACCCCCAGGCTGTTATAAAAGCTTTTAAAGATCTTAAAATCAAATCAACAGAAGATCTCTGGGGAATGTCTGTAAAAGTCTGTAGTTCTATTATCGATACCATTGCGCCCTATTTAGCTTTCATATTTAATTCTAGTGTGGACCAAGGAGTCTTTCCGGATCTAATGAAACACAGAAAAGTAGTGCCATTGTTCAAATCCGGTGATAGTAAAGAACCCAACAATTATAGGCCCGTGTCAATTCTGCCAGTTCTCAGTAAAGTGTTTGAAAAGTTGATGCTCAATCAAATGTTACGTCACTTTAATAAAAATTCCATCTTGCATGACCAACAGTTCGGTTTCACCAAAGGGCGTTGTACTACTGACGCTGGTGTCACCCTAATAAAGAACATTTTTAGCGCCTGGGAAGAAGCACAAGATGCCATTGGAATCTTTTGCGATCTCTCTAAGGCGTTCGATTGCGTAGAACATGAGACGCTTCTGCTGAAACTAGAGCACTATGGAATTAGAAATACAGCCCTTGATTTACTTAGATCATACCTGAAAGATAGAAAGGTTAAAGTTCAAGTAAATGGTGTGAACTCGCTGGGGTCGGAAATGACAATGGGCGTTCCTCAAGGTTCGATATTGGGTCCATTTCTCTTTTTAGTTTATATTAACGATTTACCCCAATTACTTCAAAATCAACCGAAGATGGTGTTATTTGCAGATGACACTTCATTAATCTTTAAAATTAATCGACGCTCACAAAATCTTGACGACGTGAATAACTCTATTCTTCAGGTCCAAGATTGGTTTACGGTAAATAATTTGGTACTAAATGAAAAAAAAACCAAATGCATTAGATTTACATTACCTAATGTTAAAAGTAGCAATTGTGACATCATATTGAACGGAGAAAAGCTGGAATTTATTAAGCAGACGGTTTTCCTGGGAATCACGCTAGACGACAAGTTGCAATGGGGTCCCCACATAACAACTCTTGCGGGACGGCTAAGCTCGGCCGCTTATGCTGTTAGAAAGATAAGGCAGTTAACAGACGTAGAAACCGCGCGTTTGGTCTATTTTAGTTACTTCCATAGTATTATGTCGTATGGCATTTTACTGTGGGGTCGGGCTGCTGACATTGAATCCATTTTTATTTTTCAAAAGCGAGCGATCAGGGCTATTTACAATCTTCGTCGTCGCGAATCGCTTAGGGAACTATTTAAAAGGATTAATATTATGACAGTACCTTGCCAATTCATTTATGAAAATATTATGTATGTAAGAAAAAATAGACATCTTTTTAACAAAATAAGTGATAGGCATAATTTTAATACTAGAAATAAAGATAAAATAAATCAACCATTTTTTCGATTGTCAAAAGTACATACATCTTTTATGGGGTTCTGTGTTAAATGTTACAACAAAATACCTTGTGACATACTGCAATTAAATGAAAGAAAATTTAAAACTCATATTAAAAGTACACTTTGTAAACAAGCTTATTACAAATTAGAAGATTATATCAAAGATAAGGATGCTTGGAAACATGCTGGTCCTGCTCCACAGGACAATCTAGTGTCTAGACAAAATCAAACTGGTTGCTAAGTAAATTAGGTAATTTGTACCATATTATTTTATTATATTGGAATAACTTCTCACACATTGATTAATTTATTATTATTAACTTTTAGAATGTTTGTAAATATGTGAGCACCATGCACTGACATAATTAAGTTTACTTGCCACTGCTACATGTGTTTTTCTTTTCACCTTTTGTGATGTATTGTTTTTATTCTGGGTACATCGTCTTCACATATAATGTTATAATACATGTATACAAAACATTGTGAAACATTTTAAAAGAGTAACGGTGGAGTTTCTTGCCCATTCTTCTCCACACGAAACTACTTTTTGGAAGGGGCGACTAGAATCAGTTCTATTTCTTGTTCATTTTGACGTTCAAAAGTGCCATTCTTGTGCCTATTTGAAATAAATAATTTGACTTTGACTTTGACTTTGACTTTATGAGTGGTTCAAAGCGTTCAAAAGCGGTCGAGATGTGATGGAAGATTTGCCTCGCTCTGGTAGGCCGTCAACGTCTGCAACTGAAGTTAACATCGCAAAAATGAAGAAAATAGTGACTGAAAATCCCCATTCAACTCTGAGAGAGATAGCCGCCGAACTTTCTGTATCTCACGAGTCGATCCGTACCATTTTAACTAATCATTTGGGTATGAAACATGTTGCTGCTCGGCTAGTCCCAAAAGATCTGAATTTTCTCCAAAAACTCAATCGCATGAAAGTCGCTGAGGACATGCTAGAACGAGTCAGTTCGGACCCAACATTCATGAAACGCATTGTTACTGGTGACGAGACGTGGGTTTACGAGTTTGACATGCAAACTAGTCAACAAGCTTCGGAGTGGCGTCTTCCAACTGAACCGAAACCGAAAAAACCACGCCAAAGTCGATCAAAAGTCAAAGTCATGTTGACTGTTTTCTTTGACTATCGCGGTGTTGTGCACTCTGAATTCTTACCGGAAGGTCTAACGGTAAATAAAGAATATTATTTGAGCGTTATGCGGCGTTTAAGAGAGCAAATTCGACGAAAAAGGCCAGATTTGTGGAAAGAAAATTCTTGGATTTTGCACCACGACAATGCGCCTTCGCACAAGGCTATCATTGTGAACGAATTTTTGACCAAACACTCAACAAATACCATCCAGCAACCACCATATTCACCAGATATGGCTCCTGCTGACTTTTTTCTTTTTCCTAAACTCAAATTACCACTTCGTGGCACCCGTTTTCAATCGATAGAAGACATAAAGGAGAATTCGCGGCGAGAACTGAACTCAATTCCGGAAGCTGCGTTTAAAAAATGTTTTGATGAATGGATTATTCGTTGGCGCAAGTGTATCGTTTCTAAAGGAGCATACTTTGAAGGTGATAAAATAGATTTTGATGAATAACAGACATTTTGTGTATTATTGATCTTTTCCCGGTACTTTCTTGACAGAGTAGTACATGCGAGAAAATGTTTTTCAATAGCAATGTTAGGCTTGTTCATAATCAATTTCATCCTAACTACGGAACTCTTCATCGTGCGTGGTTCGATATTCACCTGGCTGTTTTTTCTGTTGCTAGGGAGCACCAAAATTGATTTCATAGAGTGTTAAACTGGCTAAAGGCAATCTTGACTCGGTCTACACACGGCTTTAGTTGGCCACTTCTACCCTTTTCTAAATAATACACGCCGGAGACCCGTAACACGGTTCCTTTCCGACGATAAACGGAATAAAATCGGATGAGCCCAGTGACTGATCAAATATTTATAAGAGTTTTGTAGATTTTATAGATATATAACGTTGAATTTTCCCTTGATTTTATTTGCCTTTTTGGTTTGTGTATGGTAATTTCGCTAATGGAGGATAAACGTAGTGTTTTTTTGATGATTTACCTACTGTAGAAAAACTAGGGGTAAAAACATCACAAGAAAAGGGTGGCTATCCTCAATGTAGATCATCAAATCAGTCTCAATGTTCCCACTGCTGGTACACTCTTTGACAGAGAGGGGGCGGTAATTCACCACGTGGCCCTGTGCGGGAAAAATTCGAAAACATGTGACATTTTGGTTCTACGACATGCCGGTTTCCCCATGATGTTTTCCTGCACCGTTTTTGAGAGCAACGGTGATGAAATTATTTACACAGGATCGAGCCTAGAACTTACAACTTTTAAGTTGAGGCAGTTACCACTGGGCCACCAAAGTCAAAGTCAAAGTCTATTTATTTGCCAGAATGTAGGTTTACAAAGTATGGTCTTACAACTATAATGGCCCATTTACATTCTACCATTACATATGGTGAGCAAATATTTAATATACTATATATTTAGGTTACCACTGCTCACTATACAAAATATTGTTTTTATTAACATTGTTGACATAATTATAGGTATAATTTCGAAAGCTGGGCACATAACAACAACAAAAACAACATGAACAACAACAACGACACCAAAATCATCAACAACATTAACAATAGATTTATTTTTAGTTTTTGGTAGTATATTGTATTTAAGATTTTCTGTCTGATTTGTTGTCGTTATAAATAAATAATATTAAAAAAAAAACAACAACATCAACATAATGTTATATTGTTTATTTTTTCAAAGATTACCGTTCTGAAATGACAAAAAAGCTGTGAGTTTTACAAATGTGATCAATAATCGTAAGTGCTCTGAAAAATAAGAAATGAATAAAAATGGCACTAACGATGCCGTGCGTTTGACGTTCAAATATCAATGTTAACGAATGCGAATATCGGGTTGCTAGAACCGATATCCTTGACTTATAATAGGGGGAATCTTTTACTGTCAACAATCGTCTAAAAACTTATCTGATCTTCTAACGATGAAAAATTGTACAAATTGATGTTCTTCTGAAAACATTGCGCCTCTTATTAATGTTTTTTTTTTAATAATTGAGCCACTTTTTTCACTTTGTATATCTGGTTACTAGAACCGATATCTTTGACTTATAATAGGGGAAAACTTTCACTAATCATCTAAAAACTGATCTGATCTGCTAATGATGAACCTTTTTTCAAACTGATGTTGTTCTGAATACATTGCGCCTCTTATTAATGTTTTTTTAAATAATTGAGTCTCTTGTTTAAGTTTGTGGCCCTTTCATAAGCCGCAGTAACTAAGGGAACTAGGGAACTCCAGCCAAACCGTGTTAGGTTAGTTTGGAACTGTGACAAACCCTGCGCGACCTAAGCGAGTGTTGCGAGCGGTGCCATAACAGTAGCTGGCGAGCCCTACATCCAAGTTAGTCGCAGTTTCTTGGCTATTTAGTATTTTAAGGATCCATTTTTAGCAAAGTGGTGTGACCGTCGGACAGTGAAATCATGTCTTAAGTTCGAAATCTCTGATTTTTCTGAGTCTGAGTCATAATTATGCGTATTAAAAAACGGTGAAAGAAAACATCGTGAGCAAACCGGCATGCTTGTGAGATATTTCTCAACAGCATGTGAAGCTAAGTCAGAGGCCCATGGGCAGCATAAAAACTCAGACACCAGCTTAGTCACTAAGCACAAGAAAAAGAAAAGAATTGGTATTTCTATCAGCCCTTGTGTTAATATAAATATAATACGTAACTTAAAGCTTGTTTAAACACGGACTCATTAGTGTTCGAGTTTACACACGTAAAATTGAGTCTGAAATAGTTAATTATTTCAACCTATGAATTTCACACACGAAACCATTAGGTAGGTACATACATTCTATGTACATGGTACAATAAATATTTTATGAAATAAAGGATTTCAAATCCTTTCTCACAAATAGATTTTTATTTCAGCCAACAATAAGTCTAAACCCAATACATTTTTCAGGTAAAAACATAAAATTCAGACGAAAATAAAGAATAATGCGAAAGAGTCTGTCTTTCACATTATTTGAGTTCATAAAAGTGATTGTGCCGAAAACCACTCGTGGGTACGTGATACAAAAGCTAATTTACCCGAGCTACATTCAATATGAAGAAATATTAACTGAAATAATATTATTACCCATTTTTGGATTTATATTTTTCATACCAATATATACCTAAGTCAGTTTTCTACATCCAGCAAAATTTACCCAAGTCAAAACCGAAAATATGATTTCAAACTATTTTTTGTTTATTCATTCTTTTTTTTTCTTATATGTTGAAAAGATACTTTTTTTTTTAATTTCAGCAACTCTATTTGTTACCACCTGTAGCAACAATAAATATATTTTTTTACCTGTAGCAACAATAAATATATTTTTTTCTATTCTAATAAAAAGTACGTAATGTAATTCAAAGAAATATATCACAAAACAGACAGGACAATAATATTAACTCAAAAGATAATCGCCATATTTTATACCTAAAATAAATAACAGTTTTTTTTTTACAGTATCCATTTCTTCTAGCGGTGTCAATGGGGCCTAGGCTGGGTTTCGAGGACCGTAGTAAATCAAATAGAAAGGGTAAAAGTAATTGAGTTTATGTAGGTATTTCTACTTATTATACAAGGCATTGCTATATCTTTTTGGGGAGGGCATCAAATAAAATCATCTACATAGAAAGGAATTACAAAAAAAAAACTTTTTAATAAAGAAGGCTGAGTTCCGGGCTGGGATACGACCGTACGAATAAAATTGAAATTTAAGGTGAATGTTTGTGAAGATGTATGGATGTTTGTTACTCTTTCACGCCAAAACTGCTGAATGAATCTGGATGAAATTTGACACACAGAGATACTTTATAACCTGAGTTTAACACATAGGGCACTCTTTTTACCGGTAGTACGTTCTAGTAGGATAATTTTCAGACATTATCCGGGTGAAGCCGCTGGCAGAAGTTAGTAACTACTAAATAAAACTATTTCTTGTCTTTGCTCACGTACTAAGCAAATTTTTTTCAGTATAGTAAAATAAAAACTATTTTCAAAGCAAAACTACGTTTAACCATTTGCTCCATAATTCAGTTATTTGAAGTACACTGATGACGAGAAAATAGAGTTTTTACAGAACTTTCGACAAGTGGAATATCCGTCCAAATTTTTTATACTTCTACTTTTAAAGACAATCATTATTTACAACCATAGATACTTACTCATTAAACACACACATCCTTTATCTCTTAAGTCAGGATTTCTACTCTCACAACACATAAATCAATCTTTTTAATTCTTGTTAGTAAATACTACATTTAAATCCAAGCAAATGAATGCAAAAATGCAGATTACAGCTCAAGTCCTTAACTACCAGAGAATCCACAATTCCAATAAATCCTTACCTTAAATGGAATCAAGAATCCCCGCCATTACTATTATATTAAGTCCTGCAGCTGATTAAGTAATAAAACCCCACATTAATTATGAGATGCAGAAGGGACACTTGGTACAAATTGTTCTCGAATAAATTAAGGTACATATTTCTATGAAAAGTTTTTGAATTATTCTAAAGCAAGTTTTTCTTTGATGGAAAATATTTAAATAACTCTCATTTTAATTCAAGCTTTAAAATAAATAAAGTTTTCTTCGTGTGCTACGCGTACCATTTGGTAAGTTGTGGAAACTTTCTTTGTAATAAATTGTTATTTTAGCACAATATTAATTTTAATACATAATTATTTAGTGAAGAACAGTGGTGGTCTAGTGGTATCGTCATCGATTTACGAGTTGTAGGTCGTGAGTTCGAACTCAAGACACGTACCTCTGATTTTTCGGATTCATATGCGTAATGTATAGTAATCACTTGCTTAAAAAAACAGTGAACAAAAACATCTGAGAGATATTTCTCAACAGCATGTGAAGTGAAGTCAGAGGCTCATGGTCAGCATAAGACACCACGTTAGTCACTAACAACACGAAGAAGAATAATTTATTTAAGCGTACATACATGCACAATATTACAGATTAAAACACAAGGTTAATAATGCATTCTATTTTCATTTCACGGACCTTCTGCTTCTACCGACTGCATGTCACTATCGAGAAATACCCTTTTTGCTCCGCTCAGCTGAATAGGATCGCTATTCTAATAGGATTATGAATTGCATTTATATTCTACGTCCTATTTATAAAAATCTGCTAGTAAGCGCTTGGCATGTGCGCTTCGGAAAGCAGGATTTCCTTTTATTACACTCTTGAAATGTGAGGGTTTAGCTTACGCTTTACAATGTCGAATAGCTTAGATTTTGAATAAGGAACCGTTCTTCTCGGACACGAAGCGACCTCTATGTACGTAATATTTGGTCACCCATTCACGGACTACCAAGAGCCTTCTACTTCTTAATAATTAATTATTAGATTCATCTATTAATCTCCTATCTTATAACAGATAAAACGTTAATTAGTTAGCTTCTGAGAATGAATAGCAATTACCGACAGCAATATGTTTCAATACTAAAATCCTTAAAAGGTTTTACAAGCCCGCTTTTGTGTGAGAGATTAAATGAACATTTTGGGAAATCTGTCGACTTGTTCAGAGCTATTTTTGGTTTACACTGTGTGGGTATATAAATAGGTATTTAGTATTCATTGTACACTGGTTAAGCGATTTGCGCACTGCACTACGCAGCGTAGCGCGGGAGTGCGTGCTCTTAAAGTATCTTTCTTTGCATTGAAAACACGCGTAATGCACTAAATTCGTTACTCTCAGTGTGAGGATTTTGTAGATAGTTTAATACACCACTTAACTCATTTCATCGACTTAGTTAAAAAAATGTATCAATCCCGATGACCGGGATCCCGGGATCGAATCCTCTACACGCACCTGTCTGCGTCTAGTCTGTCAAATTGAAGTGAGCTATGACAGTTGAAATTAAAATTGAAATTCTATTTACCTTCTATCAACGACTAGGTATAAGCAGTGATAGCCTAGTGGTGTGACTTCGAAGTCATAGGTCTCGAGTTCGAACCCAAGGCACGCACCTCTGATTTTTTGGATTCATGTGCGTATTGTATAATTATCACTTGCTTAAAATCGGTGAAGGAAAACATCGTGAGGAAACCGGCATGCCCGAGAGATATTTCTCAACAGCATGTGATGCTAAGTCAGAGGCCCATGGGCAGCATTAAAACTCTGACACCAGGTTAGTCACTAACCACACGAAGAAGAAGAACGACTAGGTACTTTTATTTCTATTTTCGTTGGGTAATGGTTTTCAATCCACACACCCCACTATACGAATCGCGATACAATATTTGTTGAAGCTAGGTAGTTACAAATAATTATAATAATGTTCAATCTACATTTGAAGCATACCATCTTACATGTAAGAGATTTACATTATCTTATAAAGTGAATTCATAATAACTTCCAAAGCAGTTTGAAGATTTAAACAGTTGAGTTTGCAGTCACTTTCGAGATTAAACCTCTTATAATAAAGCTATGAGAGTTTTATACGAAAGTGTTTCAGGTTTTTCTTACTTTAAGAATTATTTCTGTGACCTGGATTAGTAAATACACGGTGATTTTTAAATCACTGTTTCTTTCAGGGCGTGGAAGAATAAAAAAGTGGATTACGAGCAATATGCGACCAGCTCTATGAGACCAACTCTGAAATTCGTATCGAAAAATAACTTTTCTTCTGCAATATTTCTAACGAAAATGCAATATTTAATCGATGAAAATGTATGAAACAGATGTATATTTTTTGTTGGTCCCATCCTGAAGTTGAAGTGAAGTTTTTTGTAGTCATGTGTACTCTCAACTCCTGAAAGGTTAATAGTAATTAAAAACCACCATGTATACTGTTTAGCATGCGATTTTGTTGAAAAATGATTTGGTCAAAATGAAAATTCCAGATGGCGGCTGCGAAAATTTTTGTTTTAAGCCATATGTGAGAAGGAACTTTGTTCCTGACCGCATGTTTCTCTTATACACTTTTGATTTAGAGACAATTAATGGTTAATTTGAAGAAGGTTATTATCCTGCTCCTACTATTTTTGTATCGTACTTGTTTACAAAAAAAGATAATATGTGAGAAAAATATACGAAACATACCAACCTATCTATGCTACGAAACTACCTTTTGGAAGGGGCGGGTGACTAGAATCAATTCTATTTTATGTTCATTAGGACGTTCGAAAGGGCCATTCTTGTGCCTACTTGAAATAAATGATTTGACTTTGATCTTTTTTTTCATGCACGGAGCGCAAAATGAACATAGTGCATCACACCTAAAACAGTCCCTCTCAAGCCCCACACTTCCCGTATGCAGCACGTCCATTAGTTCACTTCTACGCAACCACGTTCCCAGGGCCTTGCACTCAAAGCTAATGCATTCAGGATCATCCATCTTCTTTCAGATGTAACCGAAACTGCGGCGTAGACACTGCACTACTTTGATTTGAATTAAAGCCTCATTTGCTACGCTTTCGTGACGTTTTACGAATATTACGTTATTAAAGTGGTAGTGCGGTTTTTAATTTAGGGAATTTAACGTTTAATTTATTAGTTTAATGTTGGTTTCAGCTGAAACTGGTTTTTCATTTCGAGGAACGGTATGAAATTGACTTCTTAAAATGTAGATATGTATTGTTATGGTATCCATAGGTACCAATACTTAATACTAATAACAATACTTGTGTCCGACCCGACAGGGGGTTAGTCAGTGAATAGGCACGTATATAGGCACTTTTCAAAAGGTTAAACATAAATAAGGTGTACTTTCCAATAAATCAAACACTTAACATCCCACATCATGATTTTTATCGTAGTGCTATAAAACTGTAAATGTCAAGATTCTCAGTCGTATTTCATTCTTCAATTGAATTCCCATAAAAAGAGCAGTAAATGCAAAGAGAAACTCAAGCAGGTGTTAACGCCCCCATAAAATGGCGACTGTTGAGAGAAAAGGTCATGTTTTGAAGACGAAATGTCTGAGTTTATTACTTTTTTGTTTGTTTTTGAGATTTGCTGAGATTTTATTTATTTTGTAAGAAGTACACGGGGTCCTACTATGCGGCCTAAACGAATGTCCTTTCTTTGATATTGTTCGTAGAGCCGTTGAGCTCCTAATTCCTGAGATGAGCTACTCCATTACTGGTAAATGCTTGCACTGACTGGACTGGCCCATTTAAGTCTAGAGTCAAGTTTTTCTAACTGAACAGACAGCTGTGCTGCTAGGGAGTTGCGGCACTTCTTCCCAGCTAAAGCACTAGAAAGTGGTGAAAGGCGGGCGTTATGGGGGACTGTCTTATGTAATTTTGACATTCTTAAAGTGCTGATTTTCAACCTAGTTTGAATAAAAGAATTTGAAATCTGTGTGGTTATTTCCTCAAAGGACCATTACAGACACTAATCTACGTTGTCCTCTGATGATCTGACCAAGATCATGTCTGGTCTTTAACAGGTACTGTGAATTTGTGTCGATGTTTATTCCCAAAGAGGTGGAATATAAAACATTGATCTCATCTAGTCTTAAAATATTATTGATGCGTAAAAGTGTTTGTCATCAACCTATTCACTTAAATAAATATCATTTACCAATCTCAGGGACAATAAAATATTAACCTAAAAGTCTTTATTTCCTTGTGCGTAAACAGAAAAGGATTTAACTTTATTATGAGCACAACATGATAATGTTTGCCTATCTCAACTATGTCTCTATAAAATCCATTACTTTCTGTACTAGAAAATAGTTTTCCTACAATAAAGCCATGTAAACTTGGGAGCAACACCCTAATAATGTGTTTACACGCAGTTCATGGCACATAAATAATATAATGGATGTGTTTCTATTATTATTACTTTGACTTGGAAGTTGTTGAGAGCTGAGTGTGTTAATAATAAATTTATTGTAACACAGCTAGCGTTAGATGCGTAGACGTTACGCAATGGACAGTCTTCTTTGCAGGGCCTGCATGGAGGCTGAGGAAACCGTCGCGCACGTGCATTTTGAGTGCACGGGCGTCACACTGATCAGGACACAGACCCTCGGAACACCCAGATCTTTCACAGATGTACTATGTGTAGACCAGGAGACGTGATAAACTTTTGGAGGGAGGTGGGCTGGCTGGAATAACCACCAAAAGCCGCCATGGCCCACGCACAATTGTTCGCCTAAGGACTAAGTGCGGAAACCGAAACCTCAAGTTACATAGATGGGTGCGTAGACGTAGCGTCGGGAATCCTCCAACAAATATGACCGATTAGATAAGCCCAAGAGGAATTAAAAGCGGACTGTATTTCAAGGTAATATATAAGGTCTTTTACAATGTATATTGGTCAAAATTGGAATATATAAGATGACTGGTAATTAGTGACCGATATTTAAACACGTGATTGTACTCATGATTACAATCAACTTTCCCACATAAACTTTTTTTGTATACTCAATAGTTTAATTTTTATCACAATAACAATACAACTGTCGCGCGCAAAATTCAATGACCTTCGCGCCGATCAGCGGTTAGCAGCTATTGAGTATACAAAAAAAGTTTCTTTGGAAAAGTTGATTGTCATCATGAGTACAATCACGTGTTTAAATATCGGTCATTAATTACCAGTCACCTTTTATAAAAACCATGCAAATGTGGTCGCGTTGTCAAAAGGAGTGTGGAGGGCGCGCGAGCCGTCGTCGAGCCACACACTGCACTACCACGCCGCCCTCTCCCCTCTGCTTGATGATGCATGTGTGTATGGCCGGTGTTACCGTGTGCCTTGACACCGATGACCTTGAAAATTTGGCAAGCATCAGCTGGATACGGCAAGCACAGAGCCGCTCGAATCGGCGGTGCTTGGGGAAGGCCTATTTCCAGCAGAGGATGTCTTTCGGCTGGAGTGGTGATGATGATGATCACAGCTAGTCACAGGCATGTAAAGGGTTGTGATGGAGTTCATTTTGAAAAGGTCTGTTTTCATTATCCGGCCACTCACATCACAGTTTGTACGCTAAACATGAATTTATAAAAATAACTTTTGTCATTTCTTTACATACATAACAACTACATATGTATAAACATTTAATGATAGCCGTGATAGCCTAGTGGTGTGACCGACAGACTGACAAATTGCAATTGGAATTGACTTGGGTCTCGAGTTCGAACCCAAGGCCCGAACCCGAACCTCTGATTATCACTTGCTTAAAAAACGGTGAAGAAAAACATCGTGAGGAAACCGGCATGCCCGAGATTTATTTCTCAGCATGTGAAGCTAAGTCAGAGGCCCATAGGGAGCATAAAACTCTGACACCAGGTTAGTCACTAACCACACGAAGAAAGAAAGAATATTTAATGAAACAGGTAATGTTATTACAAAGTATAGATTCAACTTTATGTCACCGACTACGCACTGAAATGAATCCTAACTGCCTTTTCCCTTCTGTACTGTAAACATTGAAAATTATGCGACTTATGTTTCAATACCCAATAGAAACATATACAAGTGTCTTTCACATATTTATGAGTCAATTTGAGAAACAAGAATACCTGGCGCTCAGGTTTCAGTATGACAGCACTAACTCAAACGGGTGGCAGGTGGTTGGTATTGTATCAAATCCCAGTGGCGAATATAGGTTACATAAGAAATTTATTATTCGCAGAATCTCTAGAGAATTCTATGATTTGAATCAGTTTTGTCTTCATTCTGGACTATTTAAGGTTCGGCTTCCAATCAAACCATTTGCTGTTGAGTAACATCAAAATGTAAAAAATAATAATAATAATATCCTTGGACATTTCACACAACGCCACATAGTCCCAAGCTAAGCAACCTAATGCTTGTGTTATGGTAACGAGATGGCTGATAAACTACTTATAAGTATACATATTTTTTTGTAAATAAATACAACACATAACAACATATATACAACATAATACATATAATACATTTTAAAAATGGTGGAGACGTTTGTCCAGCTGTGAGACACGCAGTCTGATCTCCACAAGTAAATTACCAGGAGTATCTGTTCTAGATCTGACCCGAATGTCAGAATGGGATGACTTGTCAGAATGACCTTTCTGATTAAGAACGGAAAACTAGTATCTAGCCATTTGGGCCCTTGTAAGTGTTTAGTAGGTATTTCGAAGCAATAAAGTTCTAAATCCAATAAAAAAAACAATTGAAAGTAGCTATTGTGTCTGTCTGATTAAAATGCGTATGGGCAAACTTTAGAATTTGTGATGAGTTCCAAACAGTCATTTGTGAAACGTAAAATACTTTGTAGATAAAACAATTCGGTCTAAATTAAAGTTTTGTATTTTAATCTATGTCATTTGTCGACTGTATTTTTGCACATGGGTTCTTTTTTTAAATAATCTTTTATAATGCTATTGCAATAAAAATAAAACAAATTGTTCTTTTATTCAGCTCGAATTGTCTAGAAGCACACATTAAACGTTGAATATTAGGTAAAACAATGTCATGACAAGGACATAATACTGAGAAAGCTGTGTGTGCTTTTCTTGTGCCAAATTAAAATAAATGATTTGACTTTGAATGTCAACATCGCAAAACCCGGTAAGGATCACGCATTATGAAGGGTTCCGTAATTAAGATTAGTTCAACCAAAAATCTTTGTAGTTGAAAGAGCGACGGTTATTATTCGAAAACACGAACTATTTAATTAGTAGTCCATTCAATAAACAATTAATTTCCTTACAAGCTGATAATACAGTCAATATAGAACAGGTATGTCTTTATTAAGAACTAGCTGCACCCGCGCGGTTCACCCGCTCTCTTATTGATCGTAGCGTGATGTTACATAGCCTATAGCCTTCCTCGATAAATGGACTATCTAACACAAAAATAATTTTCAAATCGGACAAGTAGTTCTAGAGCAGTAGCAGTAGTAGCAGAGAGACATTAGCGCGTTAAAACAAACCAACTCTTCAGCTTTATAATATTAGTATAGATAAATATAACATGACCCCCGTTCGTTGGTGGCTAACCGTGGTTATAATAAAAGGCCCAACCTTTCGGTGAAACGAAGCGTGATGATACGTGATGTTATATCAACACATATTAAACAAACAATAGACTGAAAAACCCGTAAGATAAAAATGTAGCCTACCTAATAATAACGTCTAATAAAAATGAGGATTGACAACATCGCCCTATTTTTGTTAACGAAGCACGTTATTGCTTTGTTTTGAGGGCATGTAATTTACTGGCAAATTGGGATATGGGGTGAAAGGAAAACATACAAGTGTCTAGTACATGTTCGGATGTCATACCTACTTATCTATACTAATATTATAAAGAGGAAAACTTTGTTTGTTTGTTTGTTTGGTTGTAATGAATAGGCTCAAAAACTACTGGACTGATTTTAAAAATTCTTTCACCGTTGGAAAGCTTAGTTTTCTAGGAGTAACATAGGCTACTTTTTATCCCGGGAAAAATAACGGGTCCCACGGGAAAGACCACGGGAGCGAAGCCGCGGGCAAAGTGCTAGTACTTAATAAAAGATAGCATGATAGCGTCCATTTTGGCAACTGTTGGTTTTTCTACTGCCCAGAAATTGGGCAACATCTTTTGGTAAGTCACTGTACAGTCTCTTTTTTTTTTTTTTAAGGCTAGGAAATCATCCAATGACTGCTCTCGCTCTGGGTGGAGCGGAAGGGAGTGTCAGACCCTTACTGACTAAAACCCATCCATGTTCCTTCCGTAGCCCTTTATGTTCCGGGGTAGCGGTAACCCTTTCGGACAATCCCGCTTATCTGTACAGTCTAACGGGGTGAATAAGGATGCAGGGGTGAATCGGGACGAAACTTTAAAAGGGATTTTAACATTCAAATAATATAGTTTGAGGCCGAAAAGGACCACTACTATGTTTACTATATTATAATTAACAATTAAGTGCCCTGGTTAGCAACAAATAATAATATTTGAAGTTACAATCTGTAGGTACTAATATTATAAAGCTGAAGAGTTTGTTTGTTTCAACGCGCTAATCTCTGGAACTACTGGTCCTTATTGAAAAATTCGTTTTGTGTTGGATAGTCCATTTATCGAGAAAGGCTATTGGTGGGTAAATTTACCATTTTATAAGACGATTTTGAAAATTGATTTTATTATGTTATTAGTGAACTGTATTTGAGGATTCTGATAATCGTCTCGGGGAATCTATCTGATGACGAACAAAGCGACGTTAAGGAAGAGGAATTGTGCTCACGTATCTTTGTTCCTGGGCCGCGTGGCTTGTTCCGCTGGTGCAGCCGTCGTTCCGTTGAAGCACGGGTCACGAGTGTGGTCTGGTGCACCAGGACGCGGATCGCGAATGGACAAGGGGCCACTTGATAACATCACGCTACGACCAATAGGAGCCGAGCAGCGGTGAAACCGCGCGGGAGTAGCTAGTCCCTTATAAAGTTTCGTCCCGATTCACCCCTGCATCCCTATTCACCCCTGCATCCCTATTCACCCCTGCATCCCTATTCACCCCTGCATCCCTATTCACCCCTGCATCCCTATTCACCCCTGCATCCCTATTCACCCCGTTTGACGGTACCCCGTGAAATAGTAAATCCGTCAGATTTAAATAAAAATTCTCAACAACAATCGGGAACTCGGAAAGTGTCCTGTAATTGGTAAAAACCTCGCAAGTCGCCACTTAGGTATAGAATTAATACCGTACTTGAGTAATTGTGAATGTCACTTCTGCTTACCCCTCTTGAGGTACACCCATACCAACATTTATATTGTACAATATTTTTACCTGAAGTGTGCTCTTCGCCATTTCGTTTGCAGTACAACAAGCGAGCACCCGATCCAATTTATTTTTTATCTAAAAATGCCGACAGGAAAATGTTGCTATTTGTTTCGTGAATTTAAATTTCGAAAAATTTATTTAAATGTATTAATTTTTTTTTGCAATGTCAAGGATTTAGATTAGACTATAAGCAATCTCTGTTGAACGTTTTAAGAGAACATCGCTTTTATTAAAATACCTACATTTAAAGTTGTACTGCGAAAAGTAATTTGAATTGCTTTTTTTCTTTTAGTTTTATTGTATTATACTACTCTAGAAAAGTAATTAAAGTACACCATCTTAAATTTAAAACTTGTTTCTAGAAACATTTTCGCTAATAGACTTCGATCGGATTTAACTGTTTAAAGCACAATCTAATATGTTAGTTAGGTTTAACATTCACACATAAACTCAGCTTTATTGCCTAGGGTGTAGGCAGAAACTACAGCCACCTTCTATTGACAATCTTCACATAATCTTTTCGCTGTGTTTACGTACACACACCTGGCAGCCTAGACAAGTGTCAATCACTCCGTGTCGATTCGATTTCGAAAATTGTTGATCGAACAATTCGCTATCTCAGCGATTCGGATTGTCAAGAACGCCGCTTGTCAACGCATTTGTATGGGAATATTGATCGAGTTCCGTTACACAATTTGACATTGTCTAGCACTTAGCGATCGACAACCATTGATCACGTGACATTTTGAAAGCTTATGCCAATTCCTTACATTTCGGATTTATCTGATTTCGTTTGCGTCATAGACGCACGCCGGTTGCGAGTACTATGCACCTGATCTTTCTTCTCCAGTAAAGCAATTCAATATTTTTTTCCAAATAAAAGATTTTTTCAAGGAAAATGAAAAGGAATAAGGGTCTTCAATCTACAAAACATTGCTTGCAAAACAATATGATAAATACTGCATTTCCCTTCAAGCATCTCATGTTTTATATTTTTCTTCCAAGATCAAAGCGGAATGTTTTAAAGATGAACAGTGAATAGGACAATACATTCAAAGAAAATATTAATAATAGAAATAGTTTCAGTACGAGGTATCTTTGTTGCCAACGAAATAATATAATATTTTTGCCTTTTTAGGATTATCACAAAACACGTATCACATAGAGGAAAAGTATATCTATGCTTCTTATTTTTTGTTAAAAACATAATAAAAGTCTGATAGTCGTCTGAACATGGCGGTAAAAACAGGGAATTTTACGAGATTTTGGATTGTCATCATTCTTTTAGTGATTATGTTTTGGAAAAAAAGGATAGGGTTACGTACGCACGGCTACACATCAAGCTATACATTTCCAGTTTAAGCTGATCTCGCATTGTAAAGGATTTCCGTACGATGCGAGACCAGCGTAAACTGGTTTTGTATAGCTTGATGTGTAGCCGTGTGTACTAATTCGATTTTTTAGAAAATAATCATAGCTCTAGAGTCTTATCCACGAAGAAAACAGAATGTGTTTGCATGGAGAGAGGCCCAATAGAGTTCTCTCTTAATATTTCATGGACGATTTGGTTTAAGCGGGATCGTCCGAAAGGGTAACATAATGGGCTAAGGAAGGAACATGGATGGGTTTTAGTCAGTAAGAGTCTGACACTTCCTTCTGCTCCACCCAGAGCGCGAGGAGGCATTAGATGATTTCCCACCCTCAAAAAAAAAGTGACACGTACTAATTAGACTTAGATTTTTTGGAAGAAAAGCATTGCTCTAGAGGCATTATACACGAAGAAAACAGTGAAATGTGTTTGTATGGAGAAAGGCCAAATAGCTCCCCTTCCTACTTGCGAACTAAATGCCTCAGGCATTAAGTACGCTTTTCTGTGGTATAATTCACTTGTGCATAAAGATTTAATAAATATATACGTAGTATGTCCTCGTTTGTCTATTAATCGCAAGTACTACCTACTGCTGAGCATGACGTCCTAGGTTCGACTCTAGCTCGGGCAATGTGTTATGTTTTTCCTGCTGGAATTTCTCAGTACCAGCCCGAAGTCCAGATTTGTGCCTGGTTGATGACAATAGGCTCGTCCCCTACTACGAGTATAAGAGAATTAAACATCATCATTCTCCTGCTCTTATCCCAATTTAATAGGGGTCGGCGCAACATATCTTTTTCTTCCATACTTCTCTATTAGTCGTCATCTCGGTAGTCACTCCCTTTCTAGCCATATCATCTTTCACAAAATCCATCCATCGTTTCTTTGGTCTCCCTCTACAAGAGAATTAAACATATCGGGTGAAATATGGGTGAGCACCTCTGAAGGTACGCCTCTTCCTAACCCGGGTTATAGGCGTGATCTTCTTCTTTTCGTGCGGTTAGTGACTAACCTGGTGTCAGAGTTCTTATGCTGCCCATGGGCCTCTGACTTAGCTTAACATGCTGTTGAGAAATATCTTTCAGGCATGCCTGTTTCCTCACGATGTTTTTCCGCACCAATTTTTAAGCAACTGATAATTATACAATATGCACATGAATCTGTAAAATCAGAGGTGCGTGCCTTGGGTTCGAACTCGAGACCTATGAGTTGGCAGTCCGACGGTCACACCACAAGGCTATAACTGCTGTCAAAGGCGTGATGTTACGTACATACATTAGGTATATTTTTTCTGGATAATGAGCTTTCTCAGCTTAATAATTTGGCAACAAAACCAGTGAAAATATAAGTACTAGATACTTAGCTATATTGTGGTGTATAATATTTAAGCTTTAAGTTATGACAAAGTGGTTTCCAAGCTGTATGAGGGATGAGGGTCGTTAACACACGTTCCATTATTAAAACATTAGTCTCTGACAATACGGGGTACTTGCCAGGGGACGCAAGGGTCAATGACCTTAGTGCTAACATAATAGTTTGGATAGGTATGTTATGATAGTTGCTGGAATGTTTTGACTTTAAATATGCTGGGATTCAACCTTAGTGAAGTTTCAGTTAGCTGAAAATGATTGTCAAAACTGGTAAGCCTTCCGATTGTATCGTTGGTCCAGCAGACAGGTAGTCAAGCAAGATGTAATGTTATTTTATTCTATATACCTTTTTTTGCCTTTGAAAGCACGTTAAGCCTTTGGTCCCATCTGTCATTCGTGAATCTTTGATAGTAGTTACGGGTAGTCAGAAGCCTGAAAGTCTGACAGCCAGTCTTACCAAGACGTATCGTATTAACCCGTTACTGACTGATAGTGGCATTCAACTGCATCTGGTTAGACTGGAAGCCGACCCCAACATAGTAGGGATAAGGCTAGGCAAATTAATTGATTGATACCTTTTTTTTAAGGATTGGACATTACACACAACGCCATATCGTCCCAAGCTAAGCAACCTAATGCTTGTGTTATGGTAACGAGATGACTGATAAACTACTTATTTTTTGTAAATACGTACATAGAAAAACACCCAGACCCGGAACAAATACTTGCAGGTCGTACATATATTTGTTCCATGCGGGAATCGAACCCTCGACATGCTGCGCAGCTGTCAATCGCTCAACCACTGCGCCAACCGTGTCGTCAAAAAAGTACCCACTGACTTCTGGCTAAGCGGAAAGGCTCAGTTTAAAACGTTTGGCAACAGGTCGGAATCAAATTGAAAACATGAAAATTGGTCGCAACAGCATCCCTTCGAACCTTAGAGCGGACGATTTTAGTCTTAATTCACAATAAAGTACGTGCCTGTTAAGATATTGGTTTTCGCCACGAAAGTCTTTCATATGGGAATTATTGTTTATGATTGATTTTTACCAACTTCGTTTTTCAGTTTGAATTTACTGCTTCTATTAATTTGCATGTCTTTCTTGTCTTGTCTTGCAAGTAAGAAATGAGTAAACAGGGGGATGTTTGAAACTGGCGCCAGTGACTGAAGAGTTGGATAAAGAGCAGAGACAAATTGTTTGGCGAAAGAGTGATGACTAAAAATGTTGATGGGTGGAGATGGAGAGCAAGGCCAAAGAAAACATGGATAATTTGTGTGAGGAATCATCCATGAAAGAGAAGAGAGTGAATGATACCGTGACAGTTGGCAAGGGAGAGTGGAAGAAGAAAACGTGATGCGCTGGCCTCAAGTAACATAGGAGTCTTGTTCTTCACTGGAAAGGCTTTATCACTTTCTTTGGACTTTTTAAAATTCGTTCCACCTTTATTAAAAGCACTTTCTTAAAAAGACTCATATTTTTCTGCTATAATTAAATTAGATTAACCTCCAAACACGCTTTTACTTTCAGACACATAAAAGTTACGGTACAAAAAGTAGAAAGAACTAAAATTTTCGTATAAAATAATGTAAAGGCAGTTTTGTTAAAAAATATACTGGAATCTGAAACGGCTTGTAGGAGAGCTGAAAGTTTCATCATTGATTTGCTGCGGTACAAGTTACAAAGCCGCCACGGTATATAGGGAAACAGTAGACCAACTTAGTATAATCTTAATTATGTCATTTTATTGCATGATCTTAGAGCACTTTTGGAAGTCATCAACCTTTCGGTTAAAGAGATTAAAAGAATTTTTTAAAAGACCGAATTGCTGAAATACAAACTGATTTAAAACAAGTCCATGATGTAAGTTAGTTTTTATAATACAGATTTATTTTATTTATTTATTTTATCCAAATAAGCTAAGACTTTCGTTTTGAGACTTTGTGATAGATGGGACGAAGATATTGCGTAGCTTCCCGAACGCTGCCCAATTGAGTTCGATTTTCGGACGTTTACACTTTGGAAGGCCTCCCACAAGGAGGACCGATGGCCAATGTACAATTTCAAGCGAATTGCCAATGTAGAGCAGTGGACTTCTTTTGGCTGAGTAGAAATGATGATGATTAAATAAACAAAACTCCGTCAGTTTTGCAAGCTTCATTATAGAAGCAATAATATGCGCGAATCCTTTGTCGTCATCAATTTTAAAGCCATAGTTTACATCAGGAACTTTATTATTTTTGCCACAGAATACGTAAACGCCTTCAAAATTCTCCTTATTTTTATTCATCCTCCTCAAAATTGCTTTTTATTAAGTTTACTTACTGTGTGTGTTTACACTGTGGCGTGTGTGGCACAATACCAGTACATTTTCACTACTTGTAGCTATGTGTAGTGTCGCTGAATTCACTTGAGAACCTCGCTTCATATGGTAATATTACTTGCTTGCCGACTTCTAGTTTTTGATATAAACCAATTTCTCGTAAATTCGATAAAAGTGGCATTATAGCAGAAAGTTTTACAAGCCAAATGCTACTTACTAGAAGTTCGGAATCAGTATTAATCCTAAAAAAAATCAATGCCATAAACAATTGTATAGCTGGTGAGTTTGTTCTTTTTTTAAGTGCTAATCTGTGTAATACCACTTGAATATGAAAAATTCTCTTCATTTGATAACCTGAGGAAGGTCATGGCCTACTTACTATCACGCTTTGAACTTTAGGAGCTGAGGGAATGGAATGGAACTGCGACGCAAAGTTGAATATTTATGAAAGCTTTGACATTGACACTGACATTTGACAATGACATTCTAATGAAAAACGTTTTTCAGATATTTTTTCTCGTGTCATAAGATAGACTATAAACTAGTAATTTTGTCTAATAATTTATTTCAATAATTTAAATAAGTGAAGTATTGTTAAAGTTATGTTGTATAAATGATACATGTAAAAGAACAGTGCAAAGTACGCACAAGGAAAGCATGAACATTTAATTGTTGATTCTCTTTTCTTTTAGGTTAGTATGTAATTCATGAGTTCATATTTTGTTAGTAGTACAAGTAATTGTATTTAATTAATAAAACTCTTTTCTTTTAGACGAATCACATTGTTGTTTATTGCTTGGAGAAGAAACCCTAATCTTATATTTATTTTATGATCGAAAACAGAACCTATTAAGGCAGATCCTATGAGATTCAACCAATCTTTCGTTCCGAAAGATATAAAAATTTTACGATAAGGAAAACTGTAAAAAAATACGATTTTATAGCTGCGCCCGCGGCTCCTCACACGTGGTAGGAAATAATCTTCGTATAATCCTAAGAGGCTATCTCAAGTATGAATAAGCATATAGCAATACTTTGCACCACGTGCACGGTACCCTTCTTACTTGTACGATATTTCAAAGAAGAAAAGAAAGAATCATAGATTTGAAAAATATCTGTAACTAGCTGTTCTCCGCGATTTCACCCCCGCTGCGCGGCTCCTGTTGGTCGTAGCGTGATCTTATATAGCCTGTAGCCTTCCTCGATAAATGGACTATTCAACACAAAAAGAATCTTGCAATTCGAACCAGTAGTTCCTGAGATTAGCGCGTTCAAACAAACAAACTCTTCAGCTTTATAATATTAGTATTAATTATAATACCTAAAACATAAAGTTTGCCATTGTACCTTTTGTGTGCGAAAAGTGTAAAGATCCACAAATTACAGCCGGTACCAACGCCTTAACGTGCTTTCCAAGACACGGAGGAGTCTCGATATGTAAACATGGTCACCCATCTACCGACCAACCCCGGCAAGCGTAGCTTAACCTGATGGACTGATCCGTGCGGCTGTTATTAAGTAATAACAGCCGCACGGATCAGTGATATCGTGGATAAGTATCCACGAGATAAAATAAACATTATTTTGTGAGTGAAAGTTTCATGCTTTGAAGATTTGTTCCGTGCGGGAATCGAACCTGCGACCTACTGCGCAGCAGTCAATCGCTCAACCATGCCAACCATGTCATCAAATGTTTGAATTTTTCAAAAATGAATCGCATCATGGTAAATATCGACATAAAGAAGTACTTTTCTCAACTTTTTAATCTGCATTTTAAACGAGATTACAGATTTACGGGCACACACAATACACGTATTAAAACTCCGATGTTCCGTACAGAAAAAATCACAAAGCAAAAATTCCTTTAAAAAATTATAACACACTTACATACGTTGCCGTACGGAACACTGCGTACCATCATCAAAAAAAGTTGATTATTTTTTTTTTCAACAATGTCTGACCGGATCTCATATTACGTTGCAAATAAAAAAGTTTGTTTTTTAAACGAGTTTCGATAAAAAACCGGTTAAGTGCGAGTTTGACTCACACTCGAAGGGTTCTGTACCACTGTTTAATATTTAAAGCTTTTTTTTACGTCAAATGTCTATCTGTTAAATGTCGTCTTAAGCCCTGTGACAGATAGATGGGTGAACGACAGTGGAGCCGTAGTAATAGAGTCCCGTAGGTACCAATTGGGGAGGGAACCCTAAATTGGCGAACGTTTTATTTAAGCCTCTATCTGTTTGCGATACGATTAGGATTCGTGTTCGTGGTCAGATTTTCTAATAAATCTTGTTTTCGTATTGAGTTTTGTGTCGCATGATTTGTACGAAATAATACAATTTTGTTTTGAGATGAATTATTTATTTGGTTCACTTTGAGAAAGGAAAACAAAAGCGGAGGTACTTTTTGTGTCAACGCATGTTTTCAATAAACAATTCTAAGGATAGCTTTGAAAGTAAATGACAAATGATGTAACATTACTCTAAATAAGCGAAAGTAATTAAAAAAAACCACGACACAGCCTAAAGAAACAACAGAACAAAATCCTTTACAAAAAAATCTACCTCGAGTCACGACGCATTAAAAAGAATTCCTATGCTAACGGTACAAAAGGGAATTTTTGTTTTTTGAACAAAAAAGTTGGTTGGAGCGAGAGGACTGAAGTTTGTCGTACGTACAAAGGCGTTACAGTACTTTGTTGGTGCTATGCCCCTATGTCATTGCGTTGTGTCGCTTTAGAATGGGAATGTAAAGAGAAATGAAATGTATCGTTTGTCATAACGCGCTTAATACTAGGTCAGGTTACACGATCATTGATATGTTCAGTAATATTGCAAGGCTTTTTTTTAACTTCGTTAAGACATACAGGGTAAATTTATGGTCAATATTTTCAGGGGCCAACAAGAATCAGCTGTTCATTATGCTTGCATAATTTGTCAAAATGTAGGGAACAGCTGATTGTGTGTGTGTGTTCTCATAGTAAAAGTTGTTCATAATGATGAGTACAATGACTCCTTAAAATCTTGCCCATGAATTCAATTTCACCCTGTATACAACTAGGCATAAGAGGGAGCACACTTGACTAAAAAAAATGAGCACTTTAAAGTGTAATATTTCACGTGCTCACTTAAGCGTGTAATATTTTTGAAATACTTATCCAACGACACCTACAACATGGGCGAGATGAGAAAAAGAAACTTCCTCACTTAAAAAAAATGTTTTTACCCCTTTATCGGCTAATATGATTGTGAAAAAAATAATTCCTCACTTAAAAAAAATGTATTTTACAACTTTATTGGCATGATTATTTTTAATATGATTGTATATTATGCCATTTAAAATCAACTTTCGTGTACTAAGAGTCTCTGAAGTAAGTTACGGGAAGACAGACGGATGGACATGGCGAAACTATAAGAGATCCTTGTTGACCACTGAACCCTAAAAAGCTCACCATCTTCCTCGGCTCTGATTTGTCTGGCTCAATAATTCTAGGTCATGTAGCTAAGTACCTTCGTCCCGGTTTTATCGAAACCCAATAACAGACAAACAAGGGTTTTTGGAAGCAAGGTCTTGGAACCTTCACAAAATAAAAGGATTTAGGGCCAGTTTCATGGTTCATGGTCTCTCTTCTTACTACAACGGTTTTTTTCTTGACAGGCAATGATGCAACTGCCTACCCTTTAACAATGTCGATAAGTTGGCATTATATTCTTGGGATATAGGCACGGATATAATACCAGCACAATAATCCCCGCCTGTAACTACTCCACTGCAAAGCAAATTTCTTTTTTCACATAAGATATAACCCCACCACTCCTTGTTTCTCTGAAGGGTAGGGCAGAGATGTACAGAGGCCAGCACATCAAGTTACCACAATCTGCCAAATTTCTTTGATAGTATTTCAACTTTATTGCAAAGACATAAGGTTTATTTTTAATTGAGAAAATTTGACAGTTAGGGATAGCTTGATGTGCTAGCGTCTGTACTCATAGAACACCCACATTTCACCAGTTATGTTTAAGTCCCTTGTTATAGGAGGCAAGCCTATTGCCATCAGTTGATGGCAATAGGGCACGAATCCAGACACCGGTCTTCTACTGAAAAATTCCAGTTAAAAAAACCCAATTTCATTACTCGGACTGGGAATCTGTTTAAGTCTCATGTAATAGGAGGCGAGCTTAATGAGAAATTCCAAATAGAAAAACTCAATAACACTTGACCCGTTCTGGAAATCGAACCTAGGACTTAAGGAGGATTCTTAGCAGTAGCGCTTGCAACCACTAGACCAACGAGGTAGTCATATAACTTACATAGAGGAGGATAAAATATCCTATCATTCGCCGGGACACGTTCAGCACATAGCGCACATAAGCCACACGGCTAGTCTCCATGCCTCTGTGCATTTTATTAATCCTATCTCAAACTCAAAAACTACTGTGCCGATTTCAAAAATTCTTTCACCATTAGAAAGCTTAGTTTTCAGGGAGTAACATAGGCTACTTTTTATCCCGGGAAAAATAACGTGTCGCGCGAAGACCACAGGAGCGAAGCCGCGAGCAAAGTGCTAATCTAATATCTAAAGGTACGTCTCGGCTCTAGAATTGATTGATATCCACAAATTGGTCACGATTGTCTGGGTACCTTAGAGACTTCGTGTCTAAGTAAGAACAACAGCCGCACAGATCGATCTAACAATTTAAGCTTGTCGGGTTGGTCCGTGGATGGGTGATCATCTTTACATACCTAATATAGACTCCTCCGGGCCTCGGAAAGCACGTTAAGCCGTTGGTCCCGGCTGCCATTCATGGACCTTAGACAGTCGTTATGGGTCGTCAGAAGCCCGAAAGGCTGACAGCCAGTCTTGCCAGTCTTGTCTTGCTTAAAACGTTACCCACGTTTTACCCAGGTACTGGGTTGTGGAGGTCAGATAGGCAGTCGCGTTCACGTGAAGTGTCGAACAATCGGCGCGAAAAAAAACATTCCGAAATTTCCTTAAAAATGAGTTGCGCACTCAGGCCCCATAACCCTAGAGTTTTGACCCCAAACGGTTCAAAACTGTAACGAAATGCAATTAAAACTACAAAGATTTCCAACAGATGTCTCATTAACGGTAATTTACAGCATAATGTCTAGTTTAACAGACCAATTATTCCGCCCATTTATTCAAACATCCTCTGAAAATGTCGAAACATTCCTCCGACATGGTACCGGAAACAGTAAAAGCCTTTTGTCTTCGCCATCGTTACACTGAGAATGCAGAGAAATACATGCTCCAATCATTTCAATATGCTGAAGAACGTTATCGAAATATGACGAAATACATAATATATTTATGTCAGGATTGGGAAAAGGGAAAATCTAAATTATGAAACAAGAGTAGGTATTTTTCTGTTTCTAGATAGTTAATCGAACAAACATAAGTCTCGACCCTGTGGGAATATCGGGATAAAAAATATCCTATGTCCTAGCCCAGGTCATAGAGTAGTGATAGCCAAGTCCTACGTCTCGATTTCGATACCTCCGGCTTTACGGATACCATGTGCGTATTATATAATTATCACTTGCTTCAAAATGGTGAAGGAAAACATCGTGAGTATGCCTGAGAGATGTTGAGCTAAGTCGGAGGCCCATGGGCAGTATAATAACTCTGTCACCAGGTTAGTCACTAACCACCAGGTTAGTCAAAAACCCAGGTCATGGAGGGACCATGACCTGGGCTTTTCGTGTCAAAGAGATGTCAATATTTGAGGGGGCCCGTCAGGGCCGAGCCTGGGATTGTCCGAAAGGGTTACCGCTACCCCGGAACACAAAGGGCTAAGGAACCACCCAGAGCGGGAGAAGTCATTGGATAATTTCCCAGCCACAAAAAAAAGGTCATGGTCTACTTATCTGCTAGATTTCATTGAAATCCGTTCAGCCGTTTTAGCGTGCAACAGTAACAAACAAACTATGAACTAGTAATATGTAGGATTCAGATTTCACGCTGCAAAATGTTTGGTGTTTGGCTTGGTACACTACGGAGGCGTTACCCAAAGTGGTGTTGACAGCATTTTATTTTTATGGAATTTTAAACTTCTTATGTCCCATAATACTAAGTGGGTATAACGTTTCATGAAGCAATGTATGTAAAACACATAGAATTCTACTTGTAATCCAGTCTATAAATTGCCTGCTATTTACTTAAAATCGAATAAAAACAACCCTACCTAGTTGAAGATCACAAATTACCTGCATCAATATCAAACAAAAACCTTCGAATACTCACGATTTTCCGTGGGATATCCAATAGCGAATGTTTACAGCCTGTAATGGAAGCTAAACAATTTGTTGGTAAAGTATGTAGATAAAAATTCCGTGAGTCAATAAGCCCCCAGTCGACGTTCCAACGTGCGCGCTTGTTCGATCAACAGCAAGCCAACTGCTCCGCGCTCCTGGTTAACTATTGCGTTGGGTTGGGGTAGCTTGGGGTCCGCGGATATTAATTAGCTTTCGATATTTACCTTGTTTTTATCGTGTTGTGCATTAGTAGTTTATGTTTTATAGGTGGGCAAAACGAACTATGGAATTGGAGTAATGCAATGATGGACAAGGTTTTAATTACGGACAAAGTAACGCTTAAGCTTCTAACCTACACTAAAAATGTATGAAAATGGAACTGTAATAAAAAGATTTTAATGGTAGATAGGTACGTATGATTATAAAACACTCTGAAGAGCTGGTGGCTAAGATATACTAGTCACACGAATCGATCTTTGCCGGTGTCGGTCCGTAGATGGGTGATCAACTTTATATACTTACCGAGACTCCTCCGGGCGTTGGAAAGTACGTTAAGCCGATCGTTTCGCAAGTCTGTCAACCAGTTTTACTAACGGTTATATATACCTAGTTACTGGGTTGTGCAGGTCAGATAGGCAGTCGCTCCATGTAAATCACTGGTATTCATCAGCATCCAGTAAGACTGGAAGCCGACTCTAACAGATTTCCTGAAATTATAACTTGAGTGACCCAAAATAAGAATGCAATACACTGGGTGCCATTTTTTGCTTCAAAATAAATAAGAGCTCGTTGCTCGTCGTGCTGAATAAATAAATACAGCCTCACTTCATCCCATCCCTATTAATAATAATAATAATGTTTATTTCTCACCACAATATACAAATACAACAGTTTAGAGACAATTACATAATATAAAGGTTAAGTCATATATTGTGGGAGACTGGTGCCTAAGCTAGGCTCATGGCCTGTGTTTCAGGACACCAGGTCCCCACCCTTTAACATTGACAATATCTCAAACTTATAGTCTAACGCTGACAAATGCAGTAAGAAAACATCACAGAATTGTTAGTATATTAAGTGTGTAGTGTGTTTGTGTATGAAGTTAGGTGTGTTTGTGTGCGTGTGTGAAAGTAGATATGTGTGCGTGAGTGTGGTGAATATTTTTCGGTTGGGGGAATAATTAGGAAAGCAGTATACCTACTTATGATATAGTAGTTATAATTTTTTTGGTTTCATCATAATTTAAGTTTAATAACCAGTCAATCAGCCTCTTTTTGCAAGTTACATTAGTACTATTAAATATATGTAGTAACTTATTGATCCGATTGTACAAGAGAATTAAACAACAAAAATGTTAATAGCAAACATGGAAGCTTTAGTTAGTATTCCTCGATTAAATACCTACGCTACTGTTCATGTTTATTTTCAATTCAAACAGTCCATTGATTTCTCCAGGGATGTAAAGTATGGAGGTTATTGCCAATTCTGTGCGAATTTAGGTCTTTTTTTGTGAACATAACATACATGTATTTTTTGTAAGAGCATAATATTTTTACTCTTTCAGCCTGTGTAGGTATAATTAAAGTGGTGTAGCAACAAGAATACAATGAATAAAATTTGAGAATTTTTTGAGAGTTTTTTTTTTAACAGAGAGAGTGTATTATAAATACGCTGGATATAATACATTTACCTATTTATCTATTACTAGCTGACCCGACAGACGTTGTCCTGTCTTAACTGTGATACCTACCCTACCTACCTAGCTACCTACCCTACCTACCTACCTACCTGCCTACCTACCCTACCTACCTAGCTACCTACCCTACCTACCCTACCTACCCTACCTACCCTAGCTACCCTACCTACCCTACCTACCCACCCTACCTACCCTAGCTACCCTACCTACCCTACCTACCCACCCTACCTACCCTACCTACCCTACCTACCCTACCTACCTACCTACCCTACCTACCTACCTACCTACCTACCCTACCTACCTACCTACCCTACCTACCTACCCTACCTACCTACCCTACCTACCCTACCTACCCTACCTACCCTACCTACCCTACCTACCTACCTACCCTACCTACCTACCTACCTACCTACCCTACCTACCTACCTACCCTACCTACCTACCCTACCTACCTACCCTACCCTACCTACCTACCTACCTACCCTATAGGAGGTAAATCAGCAGCTGATCGAAAAAAAAAAAATGTACCTATTCTGCTATTCAGGGCGAAGACAAATCCAACGAAACAAAAACCATGAAAATTGGTCCAGCAGATCTCGAGTTATAACGAAGGGAACAAACCCGTCTTTCTTTTATATACAGGGTGGAATTTTGTAATGCCCCCTGAAGGGAAAGTACTCTTAATACTGTAGATAGCAAATTGTACTCAAACGAAACATTCCTTTATTTTTGAATAGAAAGACAACTGCATTCAAAGATTTTCAAAAATTCGCTTGCCTACCCCGGGAATCGAACCGACTATAATCTGTAAAAATGACACCCTGTACTTTTATTGCATCGATCGTCAGGATCAATTATAAGGATGAAATCTTTCTAAGAAACTTGATAAATTAAATGAAAGGAAAACCATGAAATCTGGACTTATAAATTCCATGAGTCAAGTTAAACTCTTTAACTCAAAGATCCATCTGTTTACTTATGTTAATAATTAATAATTATCATTGACGTCATTTGCCCATTCAAATGACGAGTTACTATTTAGATAAGACGATTGAAGATTGGTTCAAACGGTACAATCAGATGGCCTACGAGATTACCAGATCTCACCCCTTTAGGCTTTTTTTTGTGGGGATATGTGAAAAATCAAACTTTCATTAAATCTTAAGCAAAAGTAAACGAGTTGAGAGTTGTTCAGAATACGATTAATAATATTCACCACAACACGTTATTAAAGGTTACTAGATATGAATTCGTTAGAAGAATACATTTGTGTATCGAAGAAAATGGAGCGCATTTCGAGCAACTAAATAGTTTGTTTACCATTTTTTGTAAATAATTCAAATTATTTAAGATTTCATGGTTTTCCCATCATTTAATTTATCAAGTTTGTTACAGAGATTTCATTCTTATAATTGATCCTAACGATCGATGCAATAAAAATACAGGGTGTAATTTTTAAAGATTTTAGTTGATTTGATTCCCGGGTGTGGCAAGCGAATTTTCGAAAATCTTTGAATGCAGTTTTTCTTCTATTTAAAAATAAAGGAATGTTTTCTTTGAGTAAAACTTTCTATCTACAGTATTAAGAGTACTTTCCCTCCAGGTGGCATTACAAAATTCCACCCTGTATATAGATTTAAGAGAGAAGGACTACCTTCCATTAAACATTTGAATGGAACTGAAAGTTTTATTCACATTTGAAGAGGTTTATTAATTAACCTAAATGTGACATCCGGTTAGACTGGAAGCCGACCCCAACATAGTTGGGAAAAGGCTAGGCAGATGATGATGTGAGGATATGTCGCCATGAACTGTCAAAAATCTTCATTCTTTAAGGGCTAATTTCACTAAGCGGGATTGACCGAAAGGGTTACCGCTACCACGGTACATAAAGGGCTAAGACGACTAAAACCCATCCATGTTCCTTCCTTAGCCCTTTATTCCGGGGTAGCGGTAACCCCTTCGGACAAATCTGGATTTGAACCCTTTTGTATGAGTGGCGAAGCTCTAACCATTGGGCCATAACGTCAAGTGATATTAAGGCAGTGATTTAGTTTTTCCTTATTCAGAAAAACCTCAGTTTCCTAGCACTGAAAAATCCCCGCAACGTTCAGCATTCATGTGAAAAACATGGAATAAATAAAGATCTTGAAACAGAACGCTCCATATTACGGAAAACGTAAAGATCCTTTTGTACTCCATCTAATGGATTCGCTCGTAGAAGGTAAAAATGTGAGAGCAAGCGTATGAAGGCTTCGCCAATGGTATATGAGGATAGTGGAAAGGGGGGCGGAAATTGTAGAATTTATTAAAGTTTGCCACAAAATCTTGTGGAAACATGCTGAAGCAAGGAGGCAGCTACGACAGTTGAGGTATAGACAAAGCTGAGTACAATTTGAATTGGATATCGAGCAGTAAACGCAGAAATATTAACGGGCCATCAATAGTTAAATTTTAATTTAGTTAGAAAGATTTTATTTTTCGGACTTTTTTTTTTGCTTTAGTTACTACCTAATCTAATAAGCAGTTTCGCCATGTCGGTCTGTCTATCTGTCCGTCCGCAGCTTAGCTCAGAGACTCTTACTCCTATAGGAAAACTATTACAAGCCAATTAGGCTTTATCATCATCTTGGGGGTTTTGGTTGCCGCACTCAATCCTTAGGCGGACCATTGTGCGTGGGCAAAGCCAATTAGGCTTCTCAAGTTTACAAATAACGTAGGTATAACGTAAAATAAAAAAATATTTCTTTCATCTTCTTTCTTCTAATTTTGTTTTTGGTAAAATTCATACCAACTACAGAACTCGTAATTGTGCGCGGTTCGACACGGACATGGGAAGTAATACCCAATAACTGTTTCAAGCTATTGCTATATGAATATGCTATTGGTGTACCTACTGATTGAATAAAGAGTCAAAAATCGGTAATTGAATGAATTAAAGTATGTGTCGAAATTGGTTAAATTAATTATACTGAAGCTATTTTCATCATCATTTTCACTTTAAAAAAATACATGTTTCATTGCATACTTCTATTGGAAACCTCTATTTTTATTGTTAAGTAAGTAATAAAAAATACCGAACATAAAAACAAAACAATACATTGAACGGTCATTGACCGACCACTCGAAAAGGATAACATTGTATTAACGGTCACGTTTCATTTCAGTACAGCAACAGGAAGCCAAGCAAAATTGTTTTCTTTGGACAACTACAAAATACTAGTTTAGCCCGATATATCCGTTGACAGAAACGGATACAACCTATGCTGACTTTTTACTTCTTGTTGAACGGAACATGTATTTTGGCTGTCGTCCCAGTCGAGTTGTTGACAAGCCCCATTTTCGGGTACCCCGTCTTTTTATTTATTTTTAATTAAAAGAATAACGGGCGAGGCCGTCGAGTAAACTGTTCGGCCTTTATGTTTGTTTCGTATTTAAAAATTGATGAATGTTTCGTCCGGCTTTCTGACGGGAATGTGACCTGCATTCAATTTTATTATTTTATTTGCTGTTACGTTCACTGCGTAAGCGGATTGACATAATATGTTCATGACCAAAAAGTCAATTAAAGGTCTGAAAATTGTGGATGCAAGTTGGGCCATGAATGAATAAAATAGGTACCTTTTTTAAATAATCGTAGTGGGTACTTTTTTGTAAGTCTGGTAAATACAGGTACCTACTCATCTTAGCGGGATTGTCCGAAAGGGTAACCGCTGGGTTACCCCGGCACACAAAGGCTTTTTTATGGTGGAAAAGCATCAAATTTTTTTTCTTCAGTTAGAATCTGACACTCCTTTCCGTTGCACCCAGACCGAAAGGGGTTTTTTGTTTATGGGTCATTTTTTTTTTAAATTATTTAATGAAATTACAATACAGCGGTGTTACTTAAGTCTAAAACTCGCCAAACTTTTACGTTTGATGGCGAGAGGCGCTCTTTTACAATTAAAAAAATTTACCACCTTACGTACACACAGCAATCATGAAAAGCTTTAATCTTCTAAGGTAATTAACTCTTCTCCATGTTCAACAGTGTTCGTCTTCGATCTGATAATATCAGAAGCGGTTCGTGTTTTAGAAATTAAACTGACACTGAAAACTTCAAACATTTAATTTCAATAGAGATCCGTCTAGAAAATAGTCACTAAAAGCAACGCAAACACATTACAGTAACATTACATTTTCAAATGATGCTGTTCTCGAGTTGCTATTTCCACCACCCAAAGCATTTAGAACTCTTTTTCCTTGGCAGTAAAACGCTTTTTACGACTCCTATAGATAAGAGCTACGACTTATTAACAAAGAACAAACTACCTACGCTGTTTATACGTTTTTTTAAGGCTTAGGTCTAAAAAAATCAAGGTTTTAGAAGCTTTTTTATGACACAGGGTCTTTTAATACATATAATACTTTACCAGTGTCAAAGAAAAAAAAAAATCTTATACATAAGAAATCCACGATTTTTAGCTATTTTAAAACTTTTCCAACTGACCTTGGTATTCTCTAATTCGCATTTGATTTTCATAAAAAAACCTTCTACCAAATAATACACTACAAAGTGAAAAATAACTTTAATTTCGGAAATTTTTCTTTTTTTCTTTTTAGTAGGCACAGCAGCAGCTCCTGACTGAGTCGATATCCATGTGAACGAGGTATTAATTCAGTAGAATGAGCGCGGTAGTAAAATTCAGCTAGAGACAACCTGGAGGTCTACTCTTATTCAACGAAAAACGAAGTTTTGGTCGAAATTTCGCATGTTTCCTACCACGGTTCCATTTCGTTCCGAAATTTCGTACGAACGAAAATTCTTTGACGTTTAGATTCTCTAAACCTACTCTAATTCGAAATATTGCGAACGAATATTTGAATTTGACAGACGATTATTCGGAATTTAAACCTCAAATTTGACGAAACCAAAAGTGTTACCGTTTGAGTTTCGTTTTCCTTATAATTTTGTGAATGTTGTGAGAAAATTATTAGCGATGGCAACAAGAGTGCTTTTTGTCGAAGCTGCATTACGTGAAGAACGTGTAGAGCGTAGAAGGAACCGGCGCCGCCGCAATCAACTAAATATTAGTCAAATTCCCGACGGGTTTAAGATCGTCACGTTACAACCGTTTATGATAATATTGTTGTAATTTTTGAAAGTTTTATACCTACCTACCTTACATTTTTAGAGATATTTTCTTAGTGTAAATCTTTTTGAAATATATAATGTTGATTTTACCTCGTGTTGTAATTTATTTCAAACTTTTTTCTTACATTAAACCTATCATGGATATTCAATCTTACCGCCCTTGATAGTTTTTTTGGCCACTGATAGCTGCAAGTGAGATTTTTCACCGATAAAGTTTATGGGGTTAAAGTAACCCTTTCCTAAGAACAACTTTGGCCCGAACTTTAATTAAAAAAAAAAATAAGTTACGCTTATCATATTTCTAAAACACACTTCGCATCTTGTTGATTATATCCTTGAGCTTCTTTATAACTTATAAGAATACTAAAAAGACAATACCGATACAAACAACAGATCAAATTCGTAAATTATTTGAAAAAAACAGCTAAAGTAACCAGCCTTTACGGTATGTAAGTACCGCGATTGCGAAGTATGTAAAAAGGCACTTGGGAACATGATTTATTTTACACAACACTTAAGAAACACACTTTAGAAAACTTTTCAAAGTATTCAAACAAAAAATCGTAAGTTGACATGTTATGATTAGATTGTGAATATACCGATATTTTTGGTTGTCATACGTAACTACCCATTGTTGGCATGAAATAGTACTCTTCAAATTGGTCGGTTCACAATGACAGTGAAAGGGTGTTTTATAGTGTCGCTGTGAATTTCGTCGAAAATAGAATGCTTGTCTATATATTTATATTTTCTGCATGAATATAACAAGAAATATTTAATAAATCACATGTTTAGTGTAAAATGTAAACATATAGCAAAATAGCTTATTAATTTTAAGTTAAAGTAAAAACCGTAATTTGCTTTAAATGACATCAAAAAAGACCCAGTCAATATTATAGATTCCATTCGTTCACAAAAATTGTCTATGGTTACGAACTTCTTGTGCGCGTCCGAATATGAAATAGAGTAGGATCACTATCGAAACTTCGTTTAAATTTCGTTCGTTTGCGAAGTTTCGTTTCAGAGAAAGAGAGTAGACCCCGGTCCCACGTACGCAACGTATGCGATGTAACGTGACGAGAATGGGTTTGCACACTTCTTGTCCCGTGTATGCGGTCTATCATTGGCTATTTGAAACGGTCAAAAATTGTCTTAAAACTTTCATTACCGTACAGAAATTAAATAGAAGACATAATTGTAAAATTGCTTTTAATGCTAATAAGTATTCCATTTAATTCTAAAAATTTGTGACGTCACATTGTTATACTTCAAATACAAATCATGAACAAATTCCGCGTTTTGACAGTTCATAAAAAGTAACCCCGTAAGTGACTACCCTTTCAAATACCCAATTGATGAGCCACTTACAAACTCTTCAATTATACAGTTTTATAGATTCATGAGATTAAACGAATTTACACGAATTTAAATCTATACTGATAATCGTTATTCCTGAAAACCTATCTGGAGACCGTGACAGTCGAAATGTCAATGTCATAATAATATTATTTCACCGTATGCTAACGTTACCATACTACCTACTATAAACAATTAATGTTAGATTCAAGCCATTATGACTTTTTGAGTTTGGATGTACGAGTATAACAGACTGAACCCGATTTCCGTTACAGGACATGAAAATTGGCATCAGACGCTGTAGTAATTTCTCAAAAGGTGAATCTTTACGCGTAAGTTCTTGAAATACACTGGTCACAAGCGTGGGATAGCGTAGAAGTGCGCGTCCCCTACACCTTCCCATTCCGATCGGACATTGCAGTTTGACGTCAACCTGTGACGTTTGCCCCACGTTGCATACGTTGCGTACGTGTCCCACGTTTGTGTCTAACTTTATGTTTTTCAAGAATCTTACAGACAGAAAGTGTAATTCCCGTAGCAAATTTTGACAACTTATTTTTGAATAATTGATGTCAAAAACTCAAGGACTAAGCAATTTGTTAAGCAAAAAGGCTTTATTTAACTCCGGATTAACGTGAGATGACTTTTAATCAGGACCTATATATAGATCCTCGAATCCTTTAAGTTTACTTATAATATATTCCAGTTATAATGTAAATTCATACGTAAATTGTCTTTGACAGTCGTTACGGGTAATCAGAAGCCTGAAAGTTTGTCAACCAGTATTTACCAAGGGGTATCGTGTTACCTAGTAACTAGAGTTTGGAGGTCAGAGAGGCAGTCGCTCCTAGTATTCAGTTCCATCCGGTTAGACTGGAAGCTGACCCTAGTGTAGTAGGGCAAAGGTAGGCAGATGATGATGATGACTTAGGTTGTGGTCAATTCAAAGGAATTTAAAATTATGTTAAGACTTTTCTCACTAGTAATCATCCCAAGTAGCAAAATTTGGTCATGTAAATATCTTAGGAGTATGTATTTTTTTGTCCTATTGGAATCCTACAAACGTTTACAAAACCGCATTTGGGCGCAGTTTATAGGACCATTATGCCCTATAATCATTTTTTTACGGTCCGGTAAAGTGCAATTCGACTTTATAATTATCTTATTAGGTGTTTTTACAAGATATTATTGTTCTTTAAAGATCCGGTAAACGCATTGAATAAGCGCGATTAGTCCTCTAACGATATGACGAGTGCTGCTACTGGTGTAATTGAGCCAACAGTTGGCAGCGCGATGCCATTACTAGAGCATTCATTTGATCACTTTTTGTAACGGTGACGTGCTGCAGGTGTCGGGGGTGGACTGTATATTTTTACTTTAAATTAAACTCCGGATCGTACTTTAACACATATAATTATTCAGGAACACAAATAGCACTAGAACGTAACAGATTTACTAATATTTAACAAACTTGAACAGCAATAACGTGACTCTAACAATTTAAACTGACACACAAATAGACAACGAAATTAGCATAAAGACTCCAAACGTGAAAAACTCTTCAAATACACGGTCGCCCTGCTTATATACATTTTGAGCAGGGCGCAAGTAGTGGAGGAACTAATACATGGTCCGCCGCCCGTCCGCCTATTGTTTACCATTATTCAGTCGCGATTGCGGAGGGCGGCAGTTATGCGGCCCGACAAGTCTCGACTTGTCGGAACCTGTCCAGACCATGCATTAGCCCTTCTTACAACATCGCCTCTGTGGCGTCTGTGATTGGGGGAATAAAACAAGCCCTACGATTGGTCTTAATTAACCCTATTACCAACTGTGTTTTTATTGATTTAATAATCGGTGTATACAATCATCATCACTTATATTCTAAAGCGTCGACGTCCGCAACATCCTCCCCCCGGCGCAGGGCTACCGAAGCCTATTCTTCCACGCAGAGGACGGCGAGCTTGGTGACTGGGCGCCGCAGGACACCCGCCGTTGTTCTTACGTCCGCTGACCGCACCTTGCCGTCGGGACCGACGTACACTGCGTCGATAGCCCCCCGGGGCCATGTTCCCCGCGGGAGGGAGGGGTCGATGATAACGACCAAGTCGCCGACTTGGAGAGGGCGGCGGTGGTCGTCGGCCTGCCCTCTGGGCACCAGGGTGGGCAGGTACTCTGCCACCCAGCGCCGCCAGAGGTTGTCAGCCAGCGCCTGGGCGGCCCGCCACTGCTTGCGGCTGGCCTCATCGCAGGGCCCAGCTACTGGCAAACCTGAGGAAGTTCTGAGCAAAAAATGGTTAGGGGTGAGGGCTTCGGGATCCCTTGGATCGACCGAAACATGGGTCAGAGGCCGAGAGTTGACTGCGTGTTCGGCCTCTGTCAGCAGCGTTGCCAGGACCTCCTCCTTGAGGGCCCGCTGGTGGAGGGTCGCCCCTAGTGCGGTCTTCACAGAGCGCACCAGACGCTCCCAGGCTCCCCCCATATGCGGAGCCCCTGGCGGAATAAATTTCCACCTCATACGGTGGTCGATGCCGAAGCGGGTGAACTCCGGGGACCACTCCCGGTAGGCGGCTCGCAGCTCTACATCAGCTCCCCTGAAATTCGTACCATTGTCGGAAAACATTATATGGGGCCAGCCCCTACGCGCCGCCATTCTTCTAATGGCCATCAAGGCCGAGTCTGTGGACAGACTCGACACCAGTTCCAAGTGGACCGCTCTGGTCGTCAGACAGGTGAATAAGGCCCCCCATCGTTTTTCGTGGCGCCTTCCGACGACCACTGTCATGGGGCCAAAGTAATCTACACCACAATGGGTGAAGGGCCTGGAAGTCGGTGTCAGGCGTTCTTTAGGGAGGTCTCCCGTCGTGGGCACTACTGGGGCGGCCTTCCGGACGCGACAAACTTGACACTGCCGCGCCGTGGCTCGCACCGTCGGTCTTAGGTTCACTACCCAGTAGCGCTGTCTCAGCTCGTTGACCACGCGTTCGTTGTTGGCGTGGCCAGCTCGGCGGTGCTCGTGTTCCACTATCAGCCGTGCGTACCTATGTCGGCCGTGCAAGATCACTGGATTCTTTCCGGTTTCTGGGACCGCCGCGTGACTTATTCTACCTCTCACTCTTAGGACGTCTTCGTCGTCCAGGTAGGGGTCCAGCTTGTAGATGCTGCTGGACCTGGGTACTGGTTTCCCTTTCTTCAGCGTCTCTATCTCTTCCGAGTAGTGTTCGGACTGGGCTTGTTTCATCCATACTTGTTCTGCCCGTTCTATGAGGTCGACACTCAATGTGCTGGCCTTGTCCTTGCACTTTCGCGCGACCAATAAGAGAAGTGCGGTCGTACGTAGTAGCTTCTCAAGCTTCGAAAAGCGGCGTATATCTGGCAGGTGAGAAGGGTGCTTGGTCATCACCTCGGCCGCGGTGTACGTCACCTCTTCGCTTTCCTTTCGGGTCGCGCTGTCCTTGGCCTTCTCCTTCGGCCAGGACTCCTCGTCCATGTACAGGAACTCCGGGCCGACGAACCATCGGTCCGTGGCCTCCATTCTCGCCGTGTAATTCGGCCGCGTGGCGTCGTCCGCCACGTTACTATCCGTGGGCACCCACCTCCATTGGCTGGCGTCAGTAAGCTCGGCGATCTCGCCGAGGCGGTGTGCCACAAACGCCGTATACTTGATGGCGTCCTTCTCTATCCATCGTAAGACCGTCTGGGAGTCGGTCCAGTAGGTGACTCTACTGGGCTTGTCTCGGTGTTCCCTCTTGATCGTGTCTGCCAGTCGCGCGCCAATCACCGCGGCCTGCAGTTCTAGCCACGGGATGGTGACAGGCTTCAGCGGGGCGACTCGGGCCTTTGCCGCGACCAATCTCACTTCAACGGACCCGTCAGACTTTTGGGTCCTCCAATAGGCCGTCGCGGCGTAGGCTTGTTCACTGGCGTCGCAGAACACGTGCAGGTCGGCCACGTCGTCTGGGCCTCTACCGTAACACCTGGGGATGCGTAACTGTGTCGTCGCGTCCAGACTGGTCATCCATTCTTTGAAGTGCTGCGCGTCCTGTTCTGGGATAACTTCGTCCCATCCCACGCTCTGTCTCCATAAGTTCTGCAGCAGTATCTTCCCGGTGACCGTAAAGTGGCTGATCAGGCCCAGCGGGTCGTAGACCGCCATCACGGCTCCGAGAGCTTCCCTCTTTGTCGTCGGTCTGTCTCTCAGTCTTACTTCCGGTGACAGCCGACTGAGTCCCGTGTTGAAACCTAGCTCGTCTGAGCCGGTCTGCCACAGTAGTCCTAAGGTCTTGTCGGTATCCTCAGGTCTCCGTCCGAGCTTGACCTCCTGGTCGCGCGCCTGTTTCTCAGGCGTTATGCCTCTCACGACCTCACATTCGTTGGAGCACCAACCTCGTAAGTTAAAGTGCGCGTTCTGGTGAATAGTCATGACATCGCGCGCCGTCTTAATCGCCTCTTCCTCGGTGGCGAAGCTGTCGACATAATCGTCCATGTAGTGGCTCGACGTGATGGCGCGCACGGCGTCAGGGTACTCGTGCGCGTACAGCTCCGCGTTGGCGTCTCTCACTGAGTGCGCGATGAAGGGTGAGCAGGAGGCTCCGAAAATCATTGAAGTCATTTTGTATCTCTTCGGCGGCTTTGTTCGATCATCACCTCGCCATAGGAACATCTGTGCCGCTTGGTCCTGCTCCCTTATTTTCACTTGGAGAAACATCTCTTCAATATCCGCTGTGACGGCCACCGGACGCTCTCTGAACCTGAACAGTATCCCTGGTAGCGACTTCAGGAGATCAGGTCCTTCCAGCAGGCAGTCATTCAGACTCACTCCACTATATCGGTGAGCCGCGTCAAACACCATGCGCATCTTTCCCGGTTTATTAGGGTTCACGACCGGGAAGTGCGGTAGGTACCATACCTTCCTACTTGTGTCTTCCTCTCCGTTGCACTCCTGGGCGTAACCTTTGTTCAATAGGTTATTGACCAGAGCGCTATACTGGGCTGCGAACTGTGACGATGAGTCCATCTTCCTCTCTATCGTCCGTAGTCTCCTGAGTGCGCAGCTATGGTTATTGGGCATGGGGGCGTCTTCATCACGCCATGGTAGGCCGACCTCATAGTGGTCACCGACCTTCCTCATGGTACCCTGAACCATGTCGATCGCCTTCTGATCTTCAGGTTTTGTTTTCCTAGCTAACGAAACACCTAGGGCGTCTATCTTAAAATAAGACCTAACTAGCTCCTCTACACGACGCACGTCATCTGTCTGTTGTCGTACAGACGCCTCGTGAATGTGGAGCACGATCTGTCCCGCCTTTTCCTGTAACGTAGTACGCGGGGCAGTACCGTGGATCACCCATCCCAGTTGTGTGAGCGACGCTGCGGGCTCATGTTTCCTGCCCATGCGCAGCTCTCGTGTGACTATAAGGTGCCAATTGTCTGAGCCTATCAGTATCTTAGGTGTGGCCGTGTCGAAACATGCGTCGTTATCTATGTCTCGTAGGTGGGGGTAGTGTCTCAGGGCCGACCTATCTATTGCCTGTCCATGTAGTTGCAGGTCTTTCATGGTCCGAGCCCGCAGCTCATGGTACTTTCCATCTGGACCGCGCGCCTGTAGCTTCACCGCCTGGCTCTGCTCTTCACGTTGGTGCGCGGTCACGCCCTGTATACATAGTGTGGACACTGGCCCCTTTACTCGCAGGCGGCGTGTCAGCTCTTCGTCGACCAATGAAACAGTGGAGCCCTCATCTAAGAGGGCAAACGTCGACACTTGCCCGCCGGGCCCCTTCAGAGTGACCGGGCATATCTTTAGTAACACTCGCTGACACGTATTGTTATTAGGCGCTGAGACGGCCATCACTGATTCTTTAGGGGATAACATCTCGTGGTTTTCCTTACCTTTATCTCCCTGTGGCGCCTCGTTACCTTGGGGCGCCTGGTGTAGCAGCGCGTGGTGTGGGCGGCTACAATTGTCCTTGCCGCAGCGCCTCGCGCGGCAATGCTCGCGGCGGTGGCGCCTTGTCACACACTTATAACACACACGCGCGGTACGTGCCCAGTCCCATCGTTCACCGACACTCAGTTTTAAAAACTTAGGGCACTTAGGTACCTCATGGTCACTGCCGCAACACAAACACTCGAGCTTTCGCTCTTCCTTCTCGTCGGCGGTCGCGTACACTATTTCCCGGCCTGACCTCTTCTTCACGTTCGCTGGCGGCCCGCCTCTGATTTCCTTCTTCTGGGCGGGCGCGGGCGTCGCTACTGTGAAGGCGTACCTCATCGCTCGGTCGGCCTCCCGCATCAAGAATCTTGATAACACTATTATCTCGGGTTCGCGCGACGACTCCGACGCTTCGGTGGCGTAGTCGCACCACCTTGACTTAATGTGTGGACTCAGCTTGTCCACCACTTCACTGACTAACATGGGGTTATATATGTACCCGCGGTTGTCTATGTTTGACAACACACACACTATGTTTTGGAGTTTCACGGCGAATGTGTTCACTTCGCTAGCCACACTGGTGAGCCGGGGTAATTTCTTTATGTCTTCCATAACCCTGCCCATTAATATCTCTGGCCGTCCATAGTACTGCTCCAGCGTCTTCATTATCACCTGTGGGTCAGACGCGGTGTACAGTAGCGCCGACACTGCTTCCCGGGCCTCGCCTTTCACACAGTGTCGTAGCCTGGCCAGGTTCTCGGCTGCGGTGAATCGGTACACACTCGACGAGTCGTCGTATGCCGCCTTGAATGGTAGCCACTCGGTGGCCGCGCCTGCGAAAGTAGGCAGCTCCGTCACTTGTCGCGGCGGCGGACGTACTCGCACCATCTTCTCTAATGTCTCGGCTAATTGCTCTATGCCTCTTCCCATACGACGTTCACCCCGTGTGGGCGAACGTGAGGCCGAGCGTTGTCTCCGTCGGTCGTGTCTGGTGGGCGTGGCGGCGTCTACACATGTAGCGGGCTCAGCGTGAGTGGCCGGGGCTGCGGGCACAGTGGTGACACGCGGGGGCTGCTCCTCCTGCAGCCTGTCTGCTGCTGGAGGGTGACTCCGGTTCATATTTTGGAGCCACTCGTCCACCCTGTCCTCGCTTCTGTGCTCGGTACCCTCTTCACGGGCCTCCGACTCAGCCTCAATAGCCGCTACCTCGTACTCGAACCGCTTGCTGACGAGCGCCTTCTCTATCTCTAGCTGCTCGTTCCGTAGCGCGGCGATTCTTCTCTGCGCCTCATATTCCGCCTTCTTCACTCTAGCCACGTCGCTGCTGTACGATTTCCTGGACCTAACAGTACTCGACGAGTCTCGAATCGGTAACGTACCGGGATAGCCTGACGCCGATAGTGTCGCGGACGGTTCCCTGGGGTCGAACGCGGTCGCGGTGTCTCTACTCGCGTGTGGAACGCGTGGAGTCGGTGCGGCGGACGCGTCTTCGCATACGGGCGGCGCGACTCTCAACGCCGCGGCGGTGGCGAGGGGTGCGATCGCGAGAGGGTCACTAACGGTCACACTCGCGGAAGCACCGACCGGGGTACGTGGGAACGGGAACGCGGACGCTATGGTTGACGGTGACCTGGGTGGCTCATCGAACGCGCGGGGCCGTCGGCTATCATATCCCGACTCGGACTGGTTCTCCTTGGCTGCTACGCTTCTAGTCTTCATGGTTCTCTCCATGACTGTCTCTTGAGGGATTAATCTTCTTAATCTGGCTACTGTCGTTATAGTCCGGCTATCGTAGGACCAACTGTCCTTATGATCCGGCTCGCAAGGACCAACTATCGGGGGTGGACTGTATATTTTTACTTTAAATTAAACTCGGGATCGTACTTTAACACATATAATTATTCAGGAACACAAATAGCACTAGAACGTAACAGATTTACTAATATTTAACAAACTTGAACAGCAATAACGTGACTCTAACAATTTAAACTGACACACAAATAGACAACGAAATTAGCATAAAGACTCCAAACGTGAAAAACTCTTCAAATATTTTTTTTTTTTTTTTGAAATGGCATCTCGCAGTTCAACCAAAGGGTTGTCTACTGCTTAACCGGGCTTGCCTGTGGCTGCCACAAAAGAATTGTAGCCTCCAGCCAGGGCTTAATAAAAACTAAAGCTAACTTACAAAACTAAGCGACTACACGCTAAGGGCACCCCCTGCGGGGTTCGGACCTCGGCTTAGGGCGTCGCTGGGGGGGGACAGCAAGGGACAGCTGGATCGGGGGTTTTTAAAACTACTGGCTCAGCGGCAACGCGGGCTGGCTCGAGCAAGGGTCGGGAGGGTGAGAGTGGACAGGGTCGTCGCGACGGGCCTCGACGGCGAGGACGGAACGACGGAAATTTGTATCTGTATGTTACTCTAATAGTGCTAGTAGCCGGGCTGCTCTCCTGGAGGAGAGTGGTGGCATCGTCAGGGGCAACGAGGGTATGCCGTGGACGGCGAACCTTACTGATGCGGGACGGAGTGTATCGGGAGGCGGCCGCAATCAGGGGATTGCGGTGTTTTATGGCAGTGTCAAAGAAACGCTTCGAGAGGCGTTTCATGAACTGCTGAACTGTGGGGAGTTTAAAATCTACATGAAGGTCCATGTTACGGACGTAAAAGGGAGCTCCTGAGACCTTACGGAGGAACCGGTTTTGAAGTGTCTGCATTCGATGCAGATACTTGGGTTTGGCGTGCGCGAAGACGACGCAAGCGTAAGTCATGATGGGGCGGATTACAGCCTTATAGAGACGCAGTTTGCACCGGAGTGACAATTTGCTGCGTTCTGTAAGCATGAATTGGAGCCTACCGAGAGCGAAAGCGGCCCGCGAACGGACCTGCTTTATGTGCTCTGCGAAACTGAGGTGCTGGTCGAGAGTGACACCCAGGTACTTGGCATGCTTCGCCCAAGGGATCGGCTTGCCGTACATGGTGATCGGATTAGGGGGGTTGGGGAGGGCCCTACGAATTCTCCTAAAGAGAACAGCCTGGCTTTTATCGGGGTTGACCTCGATTCTCCATTTCCGGAACCAAGCGCCGAGGACGTTGGCCGCGGTCTGGAGAGTCTGAGCTATAGCTGGCGGACTGGTCCCTGTGTAGTAAATGGCCGTGTCATCGGCGAATAACGCCAATTGGGCCTTTTTACTCTTGGGGATGTCGCTAGTGAACAGGGTAAAGATTAGGGGGGAGAGAACGGAGCCCTGGGGGACTCCGGCGCGAATCGGGTGGGGGGCGGAGAGAGCGCCCTCGATGCGGTAGCGGAAGGTGCGGTTCGACAAAAAGTCCCGTAAGATGAGCACGAGACGGTCGGGCACGCCGAGTTGGTATAGCTTATATATTAAGCCATTGTGCCAGACTTTGTCGAAAGCCTTCGCTATGTCGAAGAACAGGGCGCCAGTCATAGCGCCACGCTGGAAGCCGGCACTGATGTGCTCGACTATGCGGTGCGCTTGCTGGACGCACGAGTGTTGGGTACGGAACCCGAACTGCTCGTCCGGAATCAGGCTCTTCGCCTCGGCATAGTCCTTGAGACGCTTATAAATAAGCCTCTCGTAGATTTTGCCGAGCACGTTGAGCAGACTGATGGGGCGATAGCTGGTGGGGTCTGATTTGGGTTTGCCGGGTTTGGGGATACCTATAACAGAGGCCTCTTTCCAGGCTTGTGGGAACATGTTATTACTCATGGCGCCATTGAAGATGGCGGTCATGAGCATGATCAGTTGGGCGGGGAAGAGTTTGAATACCCTATTGGTAATTCCATCTGAGCCGGGGGCTTTACGAGCCTGAAGACCCTTGATGATGTCTTGCACCTCGTCAGGGGTGACGGGGGGCAGAGGATCATCTGGATCTTCGACGGGTGGGAGAGAGGCTCTACGTTCGACTTCGGCGTCGACTTTGGCGAGGTGCTTTGGGTCGACCGGAAGGGAACTGGGGGAGCATTGGGACTCGAGACTGTCGGCTAGGAGCTCGGCTTTTTCAGAGCTATCGAAAGCGATGCTCTTGTCAGGACGGATGAGTGGAGGGGTGGAAGATTCTTCGGGAGCGCGAAGCTTCCTCTGAAGGTTCCAGAAGGCATGGTGATTGGGCTCAAGTTCGCCGAGTAACTTGTCCCAGTTGTCCGAACGAGCTTCCGCAATGCGTTTCTTTACAGCACGCTGTAAATTGCGCATGTGGGCTTTGTTCGCATCGCAGGGGAAGGAGTCGTAGGCACGGATGGCTGCGTTCTTCTCGGTTATCAGCTCACGTACGTCAGCGGGTAGTTTCCAGCGGTGGTCTTCCACCACCGGGACTTCCCGTGAGCAATCCGTCAAAACGGATTGCACGTGTTCTGTGAACGAGGCGATCGCGCCGGTAGTGTCATCGACAGAGACAATGAGGTCAGGAATGGATTCCAGCTGAGGTGACAGAGTGTCGGATTTAAGCTTTTCGCTTACTTTCCTCCAGTCGGTCACCAACTGGGTGCGGGGCGGGTGGTCAGGGTCAAGCGGACCCCCCGTGTAGGGGGTGAGGTGCATGACGACGGGACGGTGGTCAGAGTTAAGCTCTTGTAGCGCCTCTAAAGATTGCAAACGAAGGTTCACATTCTTGAGGAGCGCTATGTCGAGGACATCGGGAGTTTGGTTAGGGTCGCCGGGATAGTGGGTGGGAGTCATCGGAGCGATGACGTCAAAGTTAAGGGAGGCCCCTAAGTTGAACAGTAATCTGCCTCTGGTAGAGGTGAGATTACTGTTCCAGGCGGGATGTTTGGCATTGAGGTCGCCCGCCAGGATGACGGAGTCGCTCAAGCCGAAGAGGAGTGAGAGGTCGGCGGCGATGGATAGATGATCCTCGCTACCGTTGGTCGGTGGGAAATAGCCGGAGATGATGGTGATCGGTTGATGACCGGTCATGGCGAGCCGACAGAGAGAGATCTCCAAGTGAGAGAGGAGAGGGGGGGGATCTAGCGGGATGCAATGGAGAGTCCTTCTGAAATAGATGAGGGTTCCGCCCTTGTGACAGCGTGACCGATCATTGCGAACTATGCGATAGTTGGCGATGTTCGGGTTGCGTATATGGGACTTCAGAAAGGTCTCCTGAACTAATAGGACGTCAAGCTGATGGTCGCGGAGGAAGGCGGCGATCTCATCGCGTTGACTTTTAACGCCGTTAGCGTTAAAGAAACCTAGCTTGAGGGACCGGGGCTTTGTACATCTAGCACCTTTTGTAATATCCATAATTGATATTTAAAAGGTGAGGTTGGAGATGGCGCGCAGTACCCCGGGGTAGCTGTGGTATGCCATGAGGATTTTAATAGGGTCGCCCTTGGCGGCGTAGACCTGATCGGCCATCGCGATTGCCTCCGGGGTTTCGAACACTTGGTTCATAACCGCGAGGGTGTGGACGAGGATCTCCGTCGTGGTGGGCTTGATACCTGCTGGGGAGAGGGAAGGGACCTTTTTCGGAGCTGCCGAGGCAGGCTTCAAGGGGGCGGCGGGTGGAGTTGCCAAAAGGGCCACGGGGGAGGGGGTTAGCCCAGGGTTAACGGTAACCTTAGGCGCGGGGTTGTTAGCAGGGGGCTGAGAGATGGGGGCCGCGGTGACTGGAGCGTCGCTGCGGAATAAGTTGGCCCAGGGCATGGGTCGTTGGGGGCTGAGTCGCACTGGCAACTGCGCTGAGGGCACCTTGATGGTAGCCGAGGGGCTTTCCCTCTTCTGGCGATCGCTAGCGCGCTTCGCCAGTTTGGGGGAGGAAGCCTTGGGGGCTTTAGGGCAGCCACGGTAGTTGGCTGGGTGGCCAGATTGACCACACAGTACGCAGCTCGGGGGTTCGGTGCATAAAGCCCGATCCTTGGGGCGGGGACAGTCCGCTGTGCCATGGTCACCCAGACACTTGACGCACCTGGGGGTGGCGAAGCAGTTAGACTGCGCGTGACCATATAATTGGCAGCGATGGCACTGGCCAATTATATTAGTGCGGCGGGGTTTCTCAATAGAGATCCCCGATAGTGAACAGACCGACTTGATCTTGAAGATCGGGTGGTGCCCTTCTACAGGGTCACACACCACGAGGACCATGTCGTAGGCATGTCCGTGACGCGCCTTGTGAAGGCGGTGCACCGCTGAAACTGAGATGCCTTGGGCAGAGAGGTCATCTTTGATGTCCTCCGTAGGGATCTCCTTCGGGACTCGGCGGATGACTACGCGAGTCGGTGTCTCTTCCGGGAGAGAGTAGGTGTGGAACGAGTAGTTCCTCGTTCGCAGCATAGCGGTGAGCTCCCTGTAGTCCGCGGACGAGGGAACGGACACCTTGATGCCCTGTTGGGTTGATGTGGCGCTGGTGTACTGGATCTTACGATCCACGCACATCTTGGACACTTCGGTCCATTTGGCCTTGTCTTGGATAAAGACCGGAGGCGGGGGCTTTTGCTTCTTTCCAGAAGCGGAAGCGGGTTTCGCCTTACTGCCGCAGGGGCGGGGAGCCTGAGAAGGGGCAGGGGTGGGGGAGGATGAGGCCGCTACGGCCTTTTTGGCCTTGCTGGCCTGGGATGAAGACCCTTTCTTCCTCTTCCCTCCTTTTCCGACGACCTCGTAGTCGTCTTCCGAGGATGAGGAAGAGGCAGAGAGGGGGCCATCGTCGTCCGAGATCGGAGCGGACGTGTCCATGCTCTCCGGTAGAGCTTGGACTGGGGTGGTGGGGGCAGCCTTTGTCATTACCGGGACAATAGAGCCCAGTGCAGCTGCGGACGGAACAATAGAAGTGGCCGAGACAATGGGTCTCGCACTAATTGGGTTCGCGGAAGCGGGCTCAATTGTCGGTAATGACAATGGAGCCGGAATTCCGGCAAGCGGGTTTGAGCAAGCCGCTTGAATAAGGCCTTGATCGGCCGGCGGGGGCGAGAGCGGGCTGTCGAGCGCGTCGGTGAAGTCGGCGACTGCCGACGATGACGCGGTGGGACTGGCACGCAAAGCACGGGCGGAATGCTGGGCCACGAATTTCGGGTCCGGGAGCAATTCCGTAAGAAAATATTTGACCCATCTCGGGTCGTAGTCCGACATTGTCGGTAGGGAAAAATTAAAACCTAAATGCGAAAACACATGGCATTCGCACCTAACGGCCCTAGAACCTAATTCCCCGGGTGGATAGGCCCGGGGATGTGTAGCCTCCCTGTCGGGCGCAGACAGGGAGGTGAGTACCTATGGTGAGCCCTAAGCTTGTAAACCGTTCGCCAATCTTTTTGTGCGAACGGGCCCTGACCGGGTCTAGTGCGAAGGGGTAGACACTCCCAACCGACACTAGGTGTGTTGCTGTGGACGAAGTCAGAAACTAGAGTTGACTAGGAGATCCCCCAAGGCCAAACTTCTAGCTCTCGGGTCCAATTGACTGCCTCACCCTGAAGGGGATCGGCGGGTGTGATTGGGTCAACACCCCACTCGGCTTCGTTGACACCGTGAGGTTTCAACCGAGGACCACGAAACTGTGGTTTTACCCAGAGGGGGCCAAGACCGACGATAACGTTTTGACACAATTTCTGTTAAGAAATAGCGACTGTAACTACCTCCTTGAAAAAGGCAGTAGTATACAGGAAACACTTGTAGTCGATGACTACGAAACTGGCGTCGACAGGAACGTCGACCGGAACACACTAGCGGCGAGACAGGGTGCGGCAAGCAGGTAGCGGAGAGCAGGTAGCGCGCGGCACGTCCGTCCGGGGCGAGTGTCGGGCAGCGAGTCACTCTTCAAATACACGGTCGCCCTGCTTATATACATTTTGAGCAGGGCGCAAGTAGTGGAGGGACTAATACATGGTCCGCCGCCCGTCCGCCTATTGTTTACCATTATTCAGTCGCGATTGCGGAGGGCGGCAGTTATGCGGCCCGACAAGTCTCGACTTGTCGGAACCTGTCCAGACCATGCATTAGCCCTTCTTACAACATCGCCTCTGTGGCGTCTGTGATTGGGGGAATAAAACAAGCCCTACGATTGGTCTTAATTAACCCTATTACCAACTGTGTTTTTATTGATTTAATAATCGGTGTATACAATCATCATCACTTATATTCTAAAGCGTCGACGTCCGCAACAGCAGGTGTCTTAAAAAAATATAATATTTTCAAAGGGTAAGTATTCCACATTCTAATATCTATTTACAATAGGTAAGAACTTTTGTCTTTGACTGTTGTGTTTAGAATGCCTACTCAACTTGCGAAATTAATTTGATTGATAAAGTGTTCGATGTAAATAAACATATCTTCATGCCCCTTCAAAACTAAACATATTTGTTATTAACTTTATTCGATAATAATGAACAAATACTCATTAAATTATAAGCCGCCATAGGATCTGGATCCCGTGTCATAATATTGCATTATCAAAACTGTTATAAACCAACTTAGTCAGAGTTAAGACTACTACAGGATATACCTACTTGGCCACCATATTTAAGTTTTAGGGTTCTTTTAGAAAATACAAAAGAAAGAACCCCCACATGCCAGTATATTATGTATGGTAATGTTTTAAACAGAACGAATATTTTCAGAATAGTGTCAGAATTCAGGTTTGGTACCATAGTAAAAGTTGTTTGTTATCATGAGCACAATCATGTGTTTAGGTATCGGTCACTAATAACCAGACACCCTATATAGGCACTTACCTAAAAAAATATTTTAGCGTGTCACATTTGAGCCTGGACTGGAAATGGTTGTAATAATGCATGTCGATGATTTTTTTACCAAAAAGGACTTCCGTAAGCTCAAGTATTCGAAATGGCCATGGAATATGAATATTCACTTAATGAAATCTGAACTATATTTTCCTGTAGGACAGTTTAGCATTATGTTGAATGAAGGTGTGCACCTCCTTAATTGCTTACCTTTTTTTTTAGATTCGCTGTAACCAGGAAATTATGCCATACAAAGTAGTACAAACTATAGAGCGAGGCAAATCTCTTCTGGTAGCTGTCCCACAGCAATGAGAACAAAATGGGATCTTATATTGGCCCAGAAAAAACTCCGACAAATTACAAAGGCATGAACATTGTGAACCAGAAGAAAACTGGTCATAGAAAAACTGTATTTTAAAACGAAATAATACTATAAGTCTTCAAAAGGCAGAATCTTTAATTGATGCAATGTATCAAAACTCGGACACTGAAACTGAGCCCGACATAAGCGTAAGGCTCAGTTTCAAAGTCCAAGTACAAGGCAATTATAAACAAACAAAATATAAATGTAATGTAATGTTTTAATGTAGGTATTGTTGTCATCATTAAATTCACTATCACTGCTTCCGCTTTTATTTTCATTATCTTCTTGATTATAACAAATATCAGAAGAGTTATCTTCCCAGTCTTCTAGGTCTATATCGATTTTACTTTGTACGGAACCATCACAAACTTTCGAAACTCACGTTTATTCAATAAAAGTATCGACTGGTAATCTGACCCCGATTTCATTTCAAGGTACTTTTTCGAAACTCGTCTTCGATAACTGCCACTACGCTTAAATCTTTTCCATTTGTTTAAATCCATTTCTATTTTCTCTAACAAATCACAAAATGAAAGCAAAATGGATGATTACTCTAGTAATAGCAAGTGTAGGACACATTTAAGTAGAATCATACCTATAAATATCGGAGGGCATGCTAGTTTGGTGCTAACAATCCATTATAAGTCACGACTAAGATAAATTGATCCTATAATATCCTTGACCTATAGCAGCTATATCTAAGACGTCTATAGAAGTGCATGTCTTATAGAAGAATGAAACAAGACGTTAACAAGAGCAAACAATCATATTAAATGCGTTTATAGGACGAAAAGCGACACTTTCCTAATTAGTTTTATAACATGCGCTTATAAGACTGCAACTACTAGTAAGAATCTTATAAAGTAATCCTGTAAACGTTTATAAAATTAATTATAGGATCGTATGTACTTGTAGCACAAATCCTCTTTTAAATGCTGTTGTAAGATCACTGCCTTAGTCAAAACGTCTATTAGATTCCTAAATGACGTTTATTCTTATAAGTCGGTTACTATAGGAAAATTTTGCTACTTGGGATAAGCCATAACTTTCTCAAAACCAGACTGGAGTTCAAACTTTTCGTGTTAAAAATCATCTGTTAGTAGGTACCTACTAGGTATTTGAAAATATTTTATCATTGCATATTTTATAAGGTGTATTGAAGAAAAAAAGCGGCCAAATGCGAGTCAGACTCGCACTCAAAGAGTTCCGTACCACCGTACCGTAAACATTTTTCTTGTATTGATCTCCTTTAATTTTTAACATAGTTTTATTTTTATTATAATGTCGTTATAACCATAGTAGTAGTAGTCAATCTGCGTCAATTTTCTACATATTACGGTTAAAAAATATAAAACTGGCTGTTACAGACGGACGGACAGTGGAGCCTTAGTTCAGGGTTCGCTTGGCACCCTTTGAAAACCTAACCCTAAAAATTGAAGATTTATATTTCTCGAGCAGACATTGATATTGTTTTTTTTAAAAGGTCAATAGAAACGTCGCAGTTGTCGGCTAAAAATAAAGCGTTGTCAAATGATCCTTTAAGCTATAAAATGAATGTTGGTGAATTTACTTTTCTCTATTTTATATTTTTTCACCCATAGTATTTCTATTTCATTCAAAAATATGTCTTAATGCTTTATCTAATATAGCGTACCAGTTTGTCTTTAGTTCAGTCGGCCTGGTTGGTCTAGTGGTTGCTCCTACTTCGATCGGGCCGGGCAAAGTGTTTTTGGGTTTTCCATCTGGGATCTCTCAGTAGCGGCCCGGATGGTCGGCCGGTCTGGATTTGTGCCCGGTTGATGGCAACAGATTCGCCCCCTAATTATATGGAATTTAAACATAACTGGCGCAATGTCGGTAACACCTCTGCCTCACCCTTCAGACATCATGGGCGTGATAAGTCGGTAGTGTTTTTTTGTTTGTACAGAGGCCAGCACATCAAGTTACCACAATCTGTCAAATTTCTTTAATAGTATTTCAACTTTATTGCAAAGACATAAGGTTCATTTTTAATTAAGAAAATTTGACAGTTAGGGATAGCTTGATGTGCTGGCGTCTGTACTTAAAAAAAAACACTTACTGACTTATTACAAAATGAGTTTTAATTTTATTCCCATCCTTAAACTTTCGAACCAGTTATTGTATTTTGACTTTTATTCTGAGCACGTCAAAGTTCTTAATACAAAAGTAACCATTTTAACTTGGGTTTGACGACAATTTTTGTAAGTAATTAGAACTTTAACATTGTCAAAATGCAGTTGGAAATTTAGAAATGGTCCCATGGTTTAAGTCTGGGACTGAAGATAAACTTAGTTTTGTAATAAGGCCAAGTGTGTCTACTGTTGTCTTCAAAATTATTAATAAGATGTCGTTATCCTTTACAACGGAAAAGTGATTAATTATAATCCGGTAATCACTCAAAGAAATACACCTAAAAACCGTTTCCATAAATCCTAAACATAAATAAACCAAGGCAATTTATCATCAGTCTTTCCCTAACAACAACGTGAAACAGATGGAGTCTCCTAAAAACATTTACGTAACATGACAAGATCGGTTTCAAAATGGACATAAAACCTTACCTGTCGTGGTTTACGTTTACGTTCCGGTATGGGGAGCCGAGGTCCGGACCGAGGTACAATGCCTCCCTGTATTGTTTTCTGTTACGCCACTGGAATTGGATCAAAATTTATTTGCAGGTGCTAGATATTTTGGAAAATTGGTTTTAGGGTGGAAATGTTTTAGATTTCAGTTAAGGATAGACAACTAGCTTCCGCCCACGGCTTCGCCCGCATAATATGTCGACAAATTATACACATAAACCTTCCTCTTGAATCACTCTATTAAAAAAAACCGCATCAAAATCCGTTGCGTAGTTTTAAAGATTTAAGCATACATAGGGATATAGGGACAGAGAAAGCGACTTTGTTTTATACTATGTAGTGATAAGGCGGGTAGTGGAAGGTGGCAAAGTTTGCTATTGGAAATACTTTTAAATCATTTTTACAATGGCTTCACTTGCGTGTATGTCAGAAATTATCCCATAGAAACGTACAACCGGGATAAATGTATCATATATGCTAATCCACACTATAATTATCTATCTCTGTGCCAAATATCATTCAGAATCGTTCAGCCGTTCTGAAATGATTGAGTAGCGAACATCCATCCAAACGTTCGAATTACAAGATATAATATCGCATTATTAGATTAAGGATGGAAGCAATCAGAAACAAAAACGGCTAAATGCGAGTCGAGCTCGCACTTGAAGCATTCCGTATCACCGTACAATATTTAACAATACGTTTTTTTTAAACACGTCTCTTTTATGATTTGATGTAATAGTGGCAACAGGATTACACAATCTGGAAAAATTTCAGCGGTCGTACTCTTATGATTCATGACATACAGCACGCTAACTGACAGGTGGACGGAGTGACAGCTGAGGCCTAATAATAGGGTTCCGTTTGCCCCTCCCTTTAAAAAAAGACTACCTTCAGTGATCTCCACTTAGGTTAATACTCGATTGGTTCGCAGTTTCTCCTGCACCGACAATTGAACAATCAATCTGTCTAGCCTTTTCCCAACTATGTTGAGGTCGGCTTCCAGTCTAACCGGATACAGCTGAATTCCAGTATTTCACATAGAGTGACTACCTATCTGACCTCCACAACCCAGTAACTGGGTAATCGTATTAATACGATACCCTGGCTGTCAGATTGCACCGACAATTTAACGCGATATCGAATTGTTATCTCGTAAAAGATATTTTCCGGACAAAAATCAAAGTCGTTCACAGACTACCGGAATCAGAGTATACCTTTGAACAATAGGATATATCTGAGGATGCACGTAGAACATGTACAGGTGATGTATAGTAACTAAATCCACGTTCCTTTGATACCTGTGATCAAAACTGGCTTTGACGCATGAAATAGAATTGGGAAGGCAAGCGGCAGCTATGTTACGAATAACAAAACAGGTGATTATCCTGGCTGTCTCGATCAGGGCCTTTGATGACAAACAGAATAACCATATACCTATCTAATTTCAAATTAGGGCCATAGGCGGCCCCGTTCGATCAGGACCAGGCCCGTGCCGGACGACTCATACGTGTTCCACGCGCGCCTCAAAGAGATGTCAGCATTTGAAGGGGCCCGTCAGGGCCGAAGCCTGCCGGGTTAAGCGGGATTGTCTGAAATGGTTACCACTACCCCGGAACATAAAGGGGTAAGGAAGGAACATGGATGGGTTTTAGTCAATAAAAGTCTGACACTTCAAAAAAAAGCCGGCCCGGTGGCGTGTAGAGGCAACAGTAATAATAAATTGGCCGCTGAAGAATGCTGATCATAGTCCTCTCCAGTTGCAATTCTCATCCAGGTGCTAACAGCGAATTTCTCAGCAGCAGCTAGGAATTTGGATTTGTGTTCTGTTGATGGCTAGCCCCTTTTTTCTTTCTTTGTCATGTGGTTAGTGACTAACCTGGTGTCAGAGTTTTATGCTGCCCATGGGCCTCTGACTTAGCTTCACATGCTGTTGAGAAATATCTCTTACGCATACCGGTTTCCTCACGATGTTTTCATTCACCGAATTTTAAGCAAGTGATTATTATAAAACATTCACATGAATCCGAAAAATCAGAGGTACTTGCCTTGGGTTCGAACTCGAGACCCATGACTTGGCAGACCGACAGTCACACCACTAGGCTATCACTGCTTTTAACCCCTTATTACATGGGATTTAGAAATATCTGTCAAAATCAATTATAATAAAAGTAAAAGGAGAGAGATAGGTGGAAGGAGGGTGATTGGTTATTCACGCTCCGCAAGAGACACGTCAACACTTGGCTAATTAACCTAGTTATGTATCGTCTTCTTTCTTTTTTTCACCCGTTAATTACTATATGACATCCTACTTCCACGTGTCATCTAATAGTGTGTCGTTGTGGCGTTTTTTTCAAGATCTTATGTTGGCTAGGTAACTATCTAGGTACCTCTTTTTATAAAACATTTAATTATATTCATACAGAACCACAAACAGCTAAAAATATAAAATACGCAAACTAGAATAATGCAGCACACAACGCTGTTTTTAAAACATATTGACTTTGTCAGAATCTAATACAATAGATGACATTTTTAACATCGAGTTTATTAGAAAGAATACATCACAAAACACCCAACCAATAGTTAACCCAATAATGTGTTTACCTACACATTTTATTCCCTATTCTTGGCCCTTCGTATTTTCCCTATAATTTGCCATTATTAATAAAGTTCCCTTAAGGGTCGCCATTATCAGGGGCGGAAGAATACGCTTTATTGCAGAACTTGTAAATCGACGGTTCGCTCAAATTGCCGGTGCGGGAAACAAGTTAATTACACAGCTGTACGATACAGGTGCAGTTGAAGAAGTAGCGCCGCAAGAAATGGGTAGAGATGAGCGAGAAATGAGCTAAGCTAGGTACAGACGCCAGCACATCAAGCTACTCCAATCTGTCAAACTTTGATAGATTTTCAACTTTATTGTAGAAGTATACGGTTCACTTTCAAGTGCCTCGGAAAGCACGTTAAGCCGTTGGTCCAGGCCGTCATTCGTGAATCTTTGACAGTCTTAACGGGGATTCAGAAACCCGAAAGTCTGACAGCCAGTCTTACTAAGGGGTATTTTATTACCCAGTTACTGGGTTGTGGAGGTCAGATAGGCAGTCGCTTTATGTAAATTACTGGTATTCAGCTGCATCTGGGTAGACTGGTAGCTGACCCCAACGTAGTTGGGAAAAGGCTAGGCTGATGATTTTCAATTGGGAAAAATTTTACAGTTTGGAATACCTTGATGTGCTGGCGTGTATACATAGATAAGAAAAGATGAAAGAGGCTTTAACCTAGCTACGGTTTTAAGGGTTAGTTACTATAATAAATCATCTTCAATGCTATTGCGCTTCATGAATCAGGCATAAGTCTTGAAGAGTTTTAAATTAAATATTTATAAGCGCATCCTAATGATGTTGCTGCTAAGATGTAATCCGATTGTAGGCGGTAAAATTAGGTACATTGTGAAGGGCTGTGTCATTGGTTTTGTAGCTCAGATGCTGCGTTTTCAAGCAGCACAGGGCATAACGCAAAATTATTTTTTCTCATTGCCACTAAGTCATTTGTAGAGAAGCCATTTTTCGACGTATTCTTGTCCAGGGTTTTTTTTAAGATCAGTTTGGTAACTAAAACAAAACCTGCCGGAACTTGGAGTCCCCAATGTGTGAATGTGAACACGCTCGATATTGGTTAGTTAGCGAACGAAGATCAGGGGGCGTAGACCAAGTCACATTTTAATAAACGATTTTTTTTCAAATTTTGTAACAAAACTCGATCTATATTCACATACAAATGCGTTGACAATTGGCGTTCTTGACCATCCGAATCGCTGAGGTAACGAATGGTTCGATCAACAGTTTTCGAAATCGAATCGACACGGTGCGATTGACACTAATTGTCTAGGCCCTAAGAACTAGCGAATACGCGTGAGGCACGCGTCGCTCTGTCCCCGCCCACTTTTTTTACTAGTCGTTACTTGTTGCATACAAGAATACGTATCCGTAAAAGCTCAACATTAATTGATGCGAATGTCTGAATTAATGCGAATATTCCGCATTTGCGGATACAAATATCCGTAACACCCCTACTCTTGACGACCTTCTAAGTTCTAAGGAAGGAACAACTTTGCGAATTCCAGAAGAAATGGGTCAGACTTTACCCCTTACCTAAGCGGAACTACATTGATAGACCAAATAAAAGTTGGTCTACAAAATAAATTAGATTACGCCTGTCACCAATTCGAGCTACTTTGATGATAGGATTAGATTAAGTTCTGATTACAAGACCATTTTTGATTACATGAAATACATTACCTGAAATTAGATTCGTGACTTCCAGATCCTAAAAATACTGAGTAAGAATAGGGTTGTGTCGGAAAAGTAATTTCAACAAGGTACGGTCGCTAGTGCATCAAGTTATACCAAACTGTCAAATTTCCCCAAATGATTTTAAACCTTAAAACGTTGACGGTTAAGTTCAAAATCTATTGAGGAAATGTGACAGTTTGTAGTAACTTGATGTGCTGGTGACTGTACTATGTTAAGACCGCTTCATTGGTTATAAAGAGAATAACCTGTTATAAGGGAGACAAGTGGAACAGAAAGAAAGGAAAGTAAAATGTTTATTCTTCACAAACTAACCGCACATTACTAAAAAGACAAATTAACAAAAAGTATACCCGTAAGAAGTAGCTAAAAGCCTCGTATTCAATTAATAAAAAACAAAACACAGTCAGTACATTACAGTCAGTACAATAAGTTACCACGAACTGTCAAATTGTCTCAATCGATTTTGAACTTAACGCTCAAAGTTTAAGGTTTAAAATCATTTAGAGAAATTTGACAGTTTGGTATAACTTGATGCGCCAACAACCGTACATTGAGAAAAGTGAGATACTCACATTAGAAAGATGCTGTGATGGCAAGAGTTTATTATCCTGTACCTGGAAAGAGAAAATCTCCATTAATATAAATTATTCCTTGTTATATGATATAATTATCTATGTTAATATTAAATACATACTTCACACGTCAAAAATTTTCGTTGTTGATAATTAGCTGCAATGTTTCTAATCTAGGTACATTGCAACTATTATCAACAACGAAATTCTAGATATTGTAAATACTTATAATAATCAGATCATATATTTTGAGGACAATTTAATGCAAGTTCGTGTCTATGATGCAACATAGAAGCGTGTAAGATGGTATTTTCAGTTATTGATAAACTAATTAAATTTAAAGAAACACAATCACATACATTATCCTTACAAGTAGAATAAACAAAAAGTTGAAAATGGGTGTAAGAATTAAGGTCGAGTAACCGGAAAAGAATATTAAGGAACATACAGTCACGTGGCTGAGGAGCTCGTGGATATGTACTAACAGCCGATACATCAGGTTAAGCTACGCTTGCTGGGGTTGGCCGTGGATGGGTGACCATCTTCACATACCGAGACTCCTCCGTACCTCAGAAAGCACGTCAAGCCGTAGGTCCCCGCTGACATTCGTGTAACTTTGACAGTCGTTACGGGTAGTCAGAAGCTCGAAAGACTGACAGCCAGTCGTAAAATTCTAGTATTCAGCTGGACACGGTTGGACTGGAAGCTGAGCCTAACATACTTGAGAAAAGGCTAGGCAGATGATACAGCCACCTAGGTAATTCGTATCTTTGTGTACAGTGTAAGTTCTTAAGTTCTGATGCAAATGTTCATTCTACTTCCCTAGCTCATGCTACCAACAACTAATTCGAGTCTATCCAATTTCAAGTCCAAAATATTTGGTTCGGAAGCTAAGCGAGCTATTACTCAGCTGAACTCAGCTCAGCTCACGTTACTTCGCTCCCAACTTTAACGGTTTAATTAAACAAGAAGCGATTACTTGCAAAGTTTTACTGATTTACATAATGTTTACGTGTGTAGTACATTGTAATAATTTTAGGACTGTTTTCTGTTTGTTTAGCACGAATGGTTGTTAGGCTCTGATTGTGTGAGAGAATTTCTGTAGAACGGTATTTTGTCTAACGATGATGATGGGGTGAAAGTAACCATAGACAATGAAGAAGATTCATGATTAAAAAAAAGACTTACTTATTTTTTTTTTCGTGTTGCTGGTGACTAACCTGGTGACAAAGTTTCTTGTCTGCCCATGGGCCTCTGACTTAGCCAACTGAAGTGAAAAAAAAGTTCTGAAGGTCACTAAAGGTTGGTCATACTACAATAATTAGCTAAACCAACCCTTTACCTGTACTTTTATTAAATTGAAAAGAAAACAATAAAGACGAAATAACACCCTGTCGCTTGGTAAATTATGAACACATAAATATTATAGTTAGTGAAATGAATGACGCGGTCTTCTCCTTTTCGTGTGGTTAGTGACTAACCTGGTGTCAGAATTTGTATGCTGCCCATGGGCCTCTGACTTAGCTTCGTATACTGTTGACAAATATCCTCACAAGCATGTCGGTGTCCTCACGATGTTTTCCTTCACCGTTTTTTAAGCAAGTGATAATTATACAATACGCAAATGAATCTGAAAAGTCAGAGGTGCGTGCGGGTCCGAACTCGAGACATAAAACTTGGCAGTCCGACGGTCAAACCACTAGGCTATCACTGCTTTGACGCAAGCCCCCGAAGGGATAGGCCGAGGTGTAGCTCAGCCTAAAAAACATTTTCAATTTTATCTTCAAACGCAACCACCTATTTAAATTATACCTTTAAAAACACTACCCCAAAATATTATCTGAGGTACATCCATCACTAAACTTCGGAGTTACAGACTCATAAAACGACACACACCCCCCACCTCATTATGGTCCATTACCCCAACACAAACTGTCAGTCACATCGTAACCATTCCAGTCGACGGTAAATCCTTGTCATTTGCGTGGGAGTGCGCCTAAATACCGTATAAACGTGTGCCAAAATTAAGTAGAGAGCTTTCTGTCTTTCATTTTAAGGAATGACGTTGATGTACAAGTTTTTAATGGGACGTCAGATTGAGTGAAAGAAAGTTATAATGTAGTATCTATGGAGATTAGCAAACATTTCTCTTGGCGAGCGCATAACGCGTTTTCCTTACGTGACGATTTCGACTAGTCAATTTTTTACCATAAGCCACGTTATGGAACTTCGTTTTAATCTATACTAATATTATAAAGCTGACAAGTTTGTTTGTTTGAACGCGCTAATCTCAGGAACTACTGAATGGAATTGATATTTTTTTAAATTGTGTTTGATATTCCATTTATCGAAGAAGGTTATAGGCTATCACGCTACGACCAAAAGGAGCGAAGCATAAATGAAAAATGTTGCGAAAACTAAGAAATAGCGCGTACGGGCGGGGCGATGCGATGCAACGGGGTGGCTCGGTGGAACAATATATTTCTAGCGGACGAAGTCGCGGGCAGAAGCTAGTAAAAAAATATACAGGGACTTTTCCCCCCATCTGCAATCCCAAAACGTTATCTCCATTCGTCATCCTCCCCCCACTTGACTCTCATCTTACGAAAGATAAGCCGATAACTCATTTCATCTTTCTTTCATTCGCGAACAGAGCTAAATCAAATAAAAGTAATCATACTTTTAAGGGAATTTACTTTATTTTGAATTCTCTTCCTGAATCTGTCCGATGTAATTTACATTTGAAATGTGACTTAAAAAATATTTACTTGGAAAGGGAAGAAGTGTTGCCGTGTGTTCTTTCCTGAATCAAAATAAATTGATGTGTAGCAACTTTATTGACAGTCATCAATTTTGTCTTGATTTTTTCCGGCAGTGATAAAATTCTTCAAAAGATATATGAAATCCAGAAACGAGTAAACAGAGCCGTATCTTTAAAGCAATTTAATATTAGATGATGACAAATCTTAACTTGTTCACATATTATTACAGAAAGTGTTTGCAAGGTTCCGTAGTCGAACTAAAAATCCTTTGTACTTTTTTACAATCAATCTGCCTAGCCTTTTTTCAACTATATTGGGGTCGGCTTCCAGTCTAACCGGATACAGACGAATACCAGTATTTTACATGCAGCGACCGCCTATCTGACCTCTACAATCCAGTAACTGGGTAACACGATACCCCTTGGTAAGACTGGCTGTCTAACTTTCGGGCTTCTGATGAACCGTGTCAAACCTCCACGAATGACAGCCGGGACCAACGGCTTAGCGTGGGTTCCAAGGCACGAGGAGTCTTGGTATGAAAGATGGTCACCCGTCCAAGGACCAACGCCGGCAAGCGTAGCTTAACCTTATGGATCGATCCGTGCGACTGTTATCACTGAGCCACGAGCTCCTTTATCATTTATCAATATGCTACAAAAAAATCAAAGACTCTACAGCAGGGTTTTTTATATCATTACCCTCTCGTATGCCGTAATTACAGACACAATTAAAAAACCATTGTGTCTCGCGTAGTTCTGCGTTTCGGTAGACAATGGGTTAATATAGCAAAATTCGAATCGGGCGTATTACATAAACGTTTTTACAATTGACTATTTTGAAACGGTCAAAAATAAAATATGAAATCACATAGATAAAAGACCGCTCATATTATAAACTTCTATCACAGTACAGAAATCAAATAAATTATGTGAAGATATAATTATAAAATGGCATTTAATAGTAATAAGTATTCCATTTGATTCTAAAATCTGAGACGTCACATTGTTATATTTCATACAAATCACGTACAAATGCCGCGTTTTGACAATACATAAAAAGTAACGTTATTGACTACCCTTTCAAATACCCAATTTCTACTACAACCCAGTTTAGAAGTATTTTGGCGAAATTCGCAAGTCCGAGAGTAAAAATTTGAAATAAAATGCCTCGTTTCTTAGTTCTGTCGGTCCTTCTTCAAACCAAATGATATTGAATTCCGTGTCCATTTGTGAGATGTTCGCGTCATACCGTTATCATTGTCCGTATTTATTTAGAGGGGCCTGCTTGATTTTCGAGATTTCTAAGCAATCTGTTTTGTCTTATTCTAACAATACGAAATAGAGTTTTTAATTAGGTAAAGTACTGACTCTGGAATCTAGAAAATTTTGCGATTTTAAAGTCAAAGTCAAATCATTTATTTCAAATAGGCACAAGTAAGGCACTTTTGAACGTCAAAATGAACAAGAAATAGAATTGATTCTAGTCGCCCCTTCCAAAAGGTAGTTTCGTGTGGAGAAGAATGAGCAAGAAACTTCACCGTTACTCTTTTAAAATGTTTAACAATGTATGTATTGTATACATGAATTATAACATTATATGTGAAGACGATGCACCCAGAATAAAAACACTACACCACAAAAGGTGAAAAGAAAAACACATACATATAGTAATGGCAGGTAAACTTAATATGACATAAGTACATGGTGCTCACATATTTACAAACATTCTAAAAGTTAATAATAATAAATCATTTTGCAGCTGACTGACGGAATACGAAGGTATAATTCCTTTCCCTAAAAGGTAAAACGCGACACTATTACTAAGACTCCGAAGTCCATCCGTCTGTCCGTCTGTCATTAGGCTGTATCTCATGAACTGTAATAGTTAGACAGTTGAAATTTTTATTTATAATGTATTTTTGTTGCCACTATAACAAAAAATACTATAAAACAGAATAAAATAAATATTTCGGGGGCTCCCATACAACAAATGTTATTTTTTGCCGTTTTAATAAATAATGGTACGGAACCCTTCGTGCGCAAGTCCGACACGCTCTTGGCCGGTTGTATAATTCTATAGTGTGAATGCCGAAGAAAGAAGCAAATTGCAGAAGATACTAAAGCAAAAATCTATTAATTCTTCTAATAATTAACTACTAGAAAAATTTACGTAAACATTTTACTAGACAAAAATTGAACTGACCGGCCGAAGCCACTTACACCATTTTATCATCAATAGAAGGAAAAAAAGAAACATACTATAAGACAAAAATAATGGCGGGGAAATTGCGTAAAACACTAACAGTTCAACAACATTCATTGCGTTCAAATCAAGACAGAAAAAAGTTTCGGTATCTATATAAAAATGCATTATTTCTTTGTTTCCAATCAACAGCACCAGAACTAGACGTTATTCTATACTCAAACTCAACTAGGTACATCACTATTCTTGGCATCCAATATTCCAGAACAAGCATTCCCTTCACAACGGTCCAATAAAGGCGGTATTGCCAGCATACTAAACATGCATCGACAAGATCGTTTAGGTTCTGCTCAACACTGCACTTTATTTCACAGGAATTGCATTTAGTTTCGATGTTAAACAAGCTTGTCAGGTATTGTCTTGCCTTCGCAGCTAATTCTGTGAGGGCATTACCCTGTAATCGTGTTTAAGGGTGAGTCTCACTCAGTCAACATTTTTGGAATAAGTAATAAATTATGAAAACTCAAAATTAGTGTAGACATTTCAAGTTTAATGTTGTCAATCGATCATCATCTGCCTATCCTTTTCCTAACTATGTTGGGGTTGGCTTCCTGGCTTGGTCTAACTGGATGCAGCTGAATACCAGTATTTTACATGGAGTTACTGCCTATCTGACCTCCACAACCCAAGTACTGGGCAATACGATACCCCTTTGTAAGACTGGCTGTCAGATTTTCGGACTTTTGGGGACTTATAACTAACCGTATGATTATCAGAAATTGCTTATTTCAAGCAAATTATCATCTAATATAGTCCTCCTATATATCGATAAGATTTTGATAACGGCCTTCAAAATCACTTTCTTGCGTGAGACCTTAGATGACACGCTAGACTGAATTTAGTTTGGAACACCCGGTCGCAACTAGAACAATAGATTTCGCCTGCAGTGTTATATGTATACGTGTAGAAGGGCTTAGGCCTCTCTTTGCGTATTTGATGCTTCTCAATAATAACTTAATGTCGTTTTTCCTTGAAAGATCATCTAATAATACCTCAATCTTCCTCTTTTCGTATGGTTAGTGACTAACCTGGAGACAGAGTTTTTATGCTGCCCATGGGCCTCTGACTTAGGTCCCCATGCTATTGAGAAATATCTCTCAGACATGCTGGTTTCCTCACAATGTTTTCCTTCACCGATTTTTAAGCAAGTGATAATTTATACAATACGCACATGAATCCGTAAAGGCAGAGGTATGTGCCTTGGGTTCGAACTCGAGACCTATGACTTAGCAGTCCAACGGTCACAATCATAGATATAATAAAGAAGGTCACACCATTAGGCTATCACTGCTGTGATAGTAATACCTCAATGAACTCATATTATAATATTGCTTATAACAAGAATGGATTTACTTACGATTATCTACAAACAAAAAAGTACCTGTCAGGAACCAAATGCATCAAAATAGAGCTTAACAGCAACTCCTCGGAACTTTAATTTGATTCCGACATTGTTATCCTAAAGTCACCACCGTAATCTGGAAAGAGATTAATAAAAAAACTCCCTAAACGTTGGAAGTAGGAGTTTATGGCCTGCGGAATCCGCGAAGTGTCTCTTTGTGAATTAATTGACAAAATTTCAGCTTCTACCATGTCCTGGGATGAGGAGGCGGTAATTAGAGTGTCTTTATTGCTATTGCAGATGGCTTTATTGTTGAGGCTACGATGTATCTTTCAAGTTTATTGTGTTTTATGAGCTGAGTTTATGTTTCTTACCCGTTCTTCTTTATAGAGATCTACGTTTTGGAATGGGCAACCAGCTTCAACATTCTGACTGACTAACAATTAACAAGTGCCTTTTTGAAATTCATGATAACAAGAAGGAATTAATTTGTATTTTTTTTAAGGTGTGAAATCATCGAATTATCCCTCCCGCTTTGGGTGAAGCAGAAGAGAGAGTCAGACTCTTACTGACTAAAAAAGCCCTCGTTGTTCCTTCTTTTATTAGCCCTATGTGTGTTTTATGTGTGTGTGTGTGTCTTGTGTGGGCCTAATTCAAAAGTGCCTGGAAATGGTTTAATCGAAGTAAATGCCTTTATTTTGTGTTGAGTTGAGTAAGGAGATGAGTGTTTTGTCAGGATTATGGAACGAAGTACGGACAATCACGTACAATCTAGCCTATTCGGTAATAAGTAATTTAAATATAACTTTAACTGCTAAGTAAATTAATTAACATTTGTTATTTGAAGACTGGCTGCGGCTAGACTAATCTATTATGAAAAGGATTAACTTGAAGATATTAAATTGAATTCGTTTATGGGTTTCTTAAAATCACTTCCTAATTCAAAAACTGACTGTTTCTAAGCAAAGCTAAATAAAGTTAGATTGTATTTTGACTAAATGAGACCTTCTACCCAAACAATATTCTGCTTAGTTACCCTCAAAAAACACAAAAAAAAAACTGCTTTCATAAATACTTCCCCTAAAAAGGCAAAGACGATTACGTTCCGTTTTACGAAACCATTTCCTTGCCGTCTTAAGACAAAACGGTTCACAATTTATGCTAAGATAATTTACCCGCTGTATTGTACCGAGTTCTTTCTTTGCTAGACGGGATTCATATCTGAAGATTGATCGTATGATAATGAGAAGCAGATGGTTTGTTTTTTTGTTTTAAGAATTTAATTTTCTGGTAGCTTTACCGTTGTCTAGGAAATCGTTTTGGTGGAAAATTATAATTGTAATAAAAGCCGTGTTCCCATCGGCAAAAACGAGCTTCCATACAAACTTTTAACCCTTATTTCACTACGTTAAGGAATAAATTTTCAAAAATCCTTCCTTAGTGTACACTTTCGTTATATTTATGGTACTTTCGTACATAATTTCATGCTTCTAGACCTAGTTGTGTATTCTAAGTTTAAGATTTTTAATAATAAATTTACCTCAATAAGTGTGATTTATTGCGTTTTTATATTCGGCATTTCTCAGTAGCATCCCGGAATCTGGATTTGTGCCCGGTTGATGGCAATAGGCTCACCTACTATTATTTGGGACTCAAATAATACTGGTGAAATACCGCTGTACTGTAGGAATAACTCCGCTTAACCTTTGGGGATTACAGACGCGATGAGTTTATATTTTTTAAATAATTAAAAACAAAATACATACATTTATTTAAAAAAAATTGGTAAAATACGGTATAAATCATAGAAATAAAAATGTGTGTGTAATTATTTACAAAAATCCGTACTTAGTTATTCGAAATCAAGCATAATCATTATATATAATAAACATTATAGAAGGCACGCTCTAGTTTACCAGCATCCGTCGGATTGATAACATTACAGCAAATCTAGTGAAACTCCTACAAAGTTCGTGATTGGTGCTAACTAGCTCAGCACACGAGCGCTTCATCTCTTTGCGAATATATGGACCAGAAGCGAAGTGTCAATATGCATGGATAGACTTGTGTTTGGTAGTTTTATGGATTTATTTAGCAGCTAAATACATGTAACGGCCCTGAGTTACGAGTTGTAGATCATGCGTTCGAATCCAGCCAGACGCTTTCACGTGACGACTCCCGGCCACCGTAGGCGCGGGCCTGCGGATGGGGAGTAATGAGTGACTCACCGTCCGATCAGCACCAGACCCGTGCCGTTTGGCGCGTATATGTTCCACGCGCGCCTCAAAGAGATGTCAGCATATGAAGGGGCCCCTCAGGGCCAAGCCTGCCGGGTAAGCGGGATTGTCCGAAAGGGTTACCGCTACCCCGGAACATAAAGGGCTACGGAAGGAACATGGATGGGTTTTAGTCAGTAAGAGTCTGACACTCCCTTCCGCTCCACCCAGAGCGAGAGCAGTCATTGGATGATTTCCCAGCCTTCTCCGTGGATAGTTCCCGTGGGATTTTTCCCGGTAACCATTCAAGTGAATCCGCGGGCATAAGCTGGTACCTACATTATAATTAGGAGTATCGACAGGCATCGTGAGGAGTATTTTTCCTATTGAAGATATTTTAATTTTGTAGGTATATTTTTTAGATATATTAGGTACGAAGAGCTCGTGGCTAAGTAATAACAGCCGCACGGATCGATCCGTCAGGTTAAGCTACGCTTGCCGCGGTTGGTCCGTGGATGGGTGACCATCTTTACATGTCGAGACTCCTCCGTGCTTCGGAAAGCACGTTAAGCCGTTGGTCCCGGCTGTCATTCGTGGATCTTTGACAGTCGTCACGGGTAGTCAGAAGCCCGAAAGTCTGACAGCCAGTCTTACCAAGGGGTATAGTATTACCACTACCGGGTTGTGGAGGCCAGATAGGCAGTCGCTCCATGTAAAATACTGGTATTCATCTGCATCCTTGTAGACTGGAAGCCGACCCTTACATAGCTGGGCAGATTGAAATGAGGCAGGTTTATTATTAAGCTACCTTTATTCCTGAACGTTATCTAAAGACTAGAAAACGCGAAGCGAAGAAGAATAAAACAACGCGAACGTACAAATATGAAGATAATAATTTACCCAACCCGCAGGGATTTAATATAAATCTTATATCTTCTAACAGAGCTTCTGTTTTCCTTTAATTTTGCCTTCAAGATAAATTATATTCTCCAAGGTATATGTTGAGGATATCTGGTTTTTATTTTAATAGGAGTAGATACAGAATAGTAGTAGGTCCAGTCTAAAAATCAGCATTTGATACATCTATCTATATTTATTTTCGGAAGGCTTACAGACAAATAAAAACGAATGGTCACTTATGATGAGAGATGAGATTTCGTGATTAATCAGTAAGTGAATATATGATTATATTTACTTACTGATTAATCACAAAATCTCAAAAACGACCTGACCTACATAGATGAAATTTAGCACAGAGGTAGATTAAGAGTATAGGCGCCATGCTAAGAAAGGATTTTAAAAAATTCTCCTATTAAGAGGTGACATAGGGGGTGGAAGTTTGTATTTATGTAAAATTTACAATATTGCCGCGGCGCGAACCCCAGGCAGCAGCTTGCTTTAAGATATTATTAGTGTACTTACATCCTAAAAATATTAGTAAAGATAAAATAGAAAAGTTAGTCATTTGATTTAGGCTTCACAGAGGTAATGGGTACCTATTGGTTATTTTAACACGATAAACAAAATAAACCAGACTTTCCCAACGTAAACTTCAAGTACAAAAGTAACCAGCCCCACTTCCAAAATTATAACATTTTAACACTCCCCAGTATATACATATTAGAGACCTGTAAATTTGTTCGTAAGTACCAAGAATTCTATACAAAGCGCGAGGACATACAATCACGTTACACACTCCGACACAAATCAAGATTAAATATTCCACATTCTCGGCTAAAAATACATTCTACAAGCCCCTATGTAATGTCCATAAAAATTTATAACAAACTGCCTGAATTAATAAAAAAAGAAGATAAATTAAACATATTTATAAGAAAATTAAAACAATTCCTAATAAAAAAATGCTATTATAATATAAACGAATTTTTGAACGATAAAGTATAAAGAATCCCTTCTATTGTATTATTGGATTTATTTTATAAATTAGATGTAAGATTAGCTAGTTAATGAAGGCTTCCTCTCTCCTACTATTTGTTGCTGTGCCCGACAGGGTCCATGATGATCAAAATTTTAAATTTACCACCTAAGTATACATTGTGGAATGCAAATAAAATTTGAGTATTTGAGTAACTGTAGTTGTTGACTCCCAAAAATTAAAAAGATCAAATCTTTTTTGTATTTATTTTATCATGTTTTGCTAGCTACTACAATATTTGAACCAGTAGACATATTTGATACTTATTGTTCTCCAAATAGGATTTACGCAGATTTGGCAATTAATTCCACTTTCCAGTCGTTGTAATGGAAGATAAGTTAGTGTATATCAGTGACTAAGGAAGTTACTTACTTAAAATATTGGCAGAATATATTCGTCATTGCCAAACTTATATAACTGCGGTACAAACTCCTGCTAAGTTTGGTAATATGTATCAGTTATTCTTTAAAGTTTCGCGTATATACGAATATATTAAGTTTGCTACTAAGTCGGGGTTGGATTGGCCCATGCAGCTGTTATACAACGCGGCACTACAATGGTGGCATTAATTTAATACACGGGTAGGGTTAGTGCCCATTCATCATATTATGAAAGTTGACAGGTGAAAATAAATCTATACTAATATTATAAAGAGGAAAGATTTGATTTTTTGTTTGTTTGAAATGAATAGGCTCCGAAACTACTGGACCGATTTATAAAATTCTTTCACCGTTGGAAAGCTTAGGTTTCTAGGAGTAACATAGGCTTTTTATCCCGGGAAAAATAACGGGTTCTACGGGAAAGACCACGGGAGCGAAGTCGCGGGCAAAGTGCTAGTCGCAAATAAAATAAAAAATATTTTCAAACTAAATAATAAAATCAATTCGCCTGCGTTGCAGTTGCAATCCTAATTTGCTTATTTGTTATAATTTCATTGATGCGAATGTTATGATCCGTCACACCGAAAAATGACCGCTGCGCGACAGTCCTTTAACTACAAAATGCTCTAAGATCCTTTTTCTAAAATTTTAAATAAATCCGTAAATAATAACGTTTAATGGAAATATAATGTCTTCATGATACGAAATTGTGAAAACGTACTGTGTTAAATTAATGTCATAATTGTAGCGCCTTTCCATAAGTTCGAATTAAATTGTATCTTACAGAAACATAGCTAGGTGCCTAACAAAAGTTATGAGTGTTATAAGAAAGCTTAAAACAATATTTACAGCAGCAGATTAAATTTAATAGTAGCAACACCAATCTTGGCGCAACAGCATCTTATATATCTTACATGCAGGTGCCCAAGATGTTATGACCAAATTTAAAACAAAAGGTTTTCTTGAAACGGCGTTATTTAGAGAAAATGTAGGATATTTGAAACACCTGTTTGAACGAAATGCTTTCCGATAAGAATTGTGCTTGGTGGAATTGTGCTGTTAAAAATGTAGGTAAGCTTCGCAATGGAATGCTTGGATCTATACAGTGTGTTAGGTTAAACGAGGGACATACTTTCAGGGGTTACTATACTCATGTAAATGAACAACTTTGACTATGTAACTATACCTGTTATCACTAAATAAAAAATCAACTGTTAAGTACATTTATGTTCGGCTTATTGGACGACTCGAACGGCGAATCGACTCCTTTAAAAAATATTATTTTTTCTGTAGTTGATTCGCACAAATTTTATTTATTGGCGTGTGAATCGACACCATCACAAAAATGTAGTAGGCTATTCGCACACATTTTATTTTAAGGAATAAAAAAATTAAAGTACAGTCGTATTCAGCCATCACTGAAATAAAACTAAAAAATAATCGAAGTTTAAATAACAGATATTTACTTACTTGAAAGTAAGAAAAATCTGTATTATTATTATATTATTTGTATTGATTTGTTTAGTACTTTTTACGAGTAAAACACATTTGACCTTACTACTTCTGTACTCAAGTGTACTTTATCTTAACTGCATTTCATAAAAAAACATTATGTGTGCGAATAGCCTACTACATATTTGTGAAGGTGTCGATTCGCACCCCATTAAATGAACTTTGTGCGAATCGACTACAGAAAAAATAATATTTTTTAAAGGAGTCAATTCGCACTTTTTGTGCGAGTTAAATTCGTGCGAGTCGTCCAATAAGCCTTATGTTCGCATTATTCGTCAAAATATTATGGAACAGCTGATATTTTTTATTTATATTTCAGAGTGGATAATGTTGTTGATTTTCATGAGTACTATACAACCTGAAAGTATGTCCCTCGTTTAACCAAACACACTGTTTATTGAATTAATGGTACTATGCAATTTATTTTTAAAAGTTATGTAGTCTATCAGTAGTTTTTTTTTTGAGAGTGGGAAACATCTGACCCCTCCCGCTCTGGGTGGAGCGGAAGGGAGTGTCAGACTCTTACTGATTAAATCCCAGCAGCCGTTTTCCTTCCTTAGCCCTTTATGCTCCGGGGTAGCGGTGACCCTTTCGAACAATCCCGCTGAAGTCTATCAGTAGCTGTGTTTTTGCTGATTTAATCCCTTACTTTTAATTTCAATCAAATTTGTTATTAGTTGTAAGAGCAATCATTCTATTTGGTTTGGATAGTTTTTTTTTAAATTCTTTTCTAACGTATTTTTTGTATAGATTATTTTCTATACTGTGATTATGAGAACGCTGTAGGTCAAGTAGACCGTACATTTTTAACCATATTCTATTTTGTTAAGTACCTGGTACTTGTTTCGGCTGTCGCTGAAAATCAGCGCTGTAGCTCTGACTCGTATGGGGTCGAAGCATTATGCTGAGCGATAGCCGTTATTCGCGAATGTGACGCATATTTTCCCACAACTTGTCTTTTTTGTTGTATGTATTTTTTTGCCACGTCATGTTTCCCGCAAATAATCATATTTCCTCTCTTTTTGTTGGAATCCCACTTATTTTTAAAAGAGTAACCGTGGAGTGTGTTTCCAGCTTTTCTCCATAAGAAACGACCAATTGGAACCGTGTACCTTGCTTGAAACGTTTCATAAGTGCCCATGCAAGTTTATATTAAATAAAACATTTTGATTTGATTATCCAAAGAAAAACCGAACCAATAAAAAAAATTGGTTTACTGACTGAACTTGAGTCATCCCAAAGATTAAATATAATTCAGATCAGTGGGTTTCGATCGAAATGATACTTACACAATATTTTCTACTTAGACACAAACCTTTGGTTACTATGCTAGAAGCTAGCCTATTACTTTTTATACTGCTCACATGAAAAGAACAAGGCTATATTATATTAATGAAACATTTCACCTAAATGTCCAGTTTTATGAATAATTCCTAAAGTTATTTCTCCTATTCAGCCAGACATAAAGTTTAACATTATATACCACTAACAATAATAATTTTAGTGCAAACAAAATGGTTTATTTGCACATAGAAGTGTCCTAAACACATGACACAGGGCATAAATCGCGAACTATAGTAAAAGCTTTCGTTATATAAGATTTATTTATCGCGAAACTTGGGTTATCACTGTTTTTATATAGGCTATAGAAAGACGGAATTTATGTCCGAGGAAAGAAGAAATATTCACGTCAGTACCCTTTTAGTCGCAAATATAGCAAGCGGGATTATAAATCTATAGAAACTACATTTTCCTTCATTGTCACTGGCGGGATATATTTCGTAGGCGTTGCAGAGGTCCTAAAGTCTGTATAGTAAGTCTAAGTCAATGGCAATCAGTAATAAATAATATGATACTGATCTGTTTTAGATGCTAATCTAGCTGATCTAATTTAATTTCCAAATCTGGTTGAATAACAACAATCTTTCTAATTGACCGACCGATTGACAATTCGCACCCTTCCTGGAAGAGTCGCGTAACTCAACTTGCGTCATATTTTTTTTATTATTGCTAAAAATCGAGCGTACTCTAATACAGCTTCTCACAAATTTTCACGAAGCTAGCACCAAAAATAAGGGTACAGTCACAAAAAAAGTGTATTTTTGCGACAAAAAATAAAATCATTTTCCATTGTTATAATAATATAGATGTAAACATACATACATTTATTTATTTAACAAATTACCCTGGGTATAAAGCCATAAACACACATACCTAAAACTAACACGAAGAATTTAAATAACTTTATAAAAGTAAATAAACATAGGCATTTGTTCTTGGATACTATTGCGAATGTGTGTCTTGCAAGTCCACTTACTTACTTATTGCACGAAACTTGTTGCGGGACTGTTTTGCGTTACTATCGTTACGTTGTTTCTCCAAGCAGTTGTTATAAATACCTGACGCGTATCTGCACTTACTTCTTTACTCTACGAAGAAAATAGTTTTATTCAAATTGTAATAATAAACACTTGTTTTTCCATGGATATTAAGTGAAAGTTTTTGGTGTACCTGTACTTAAATTATATTAGAACGACAATCTTAGATCGGTAACCCTCAAAACTTACTTATACACTGTTCCTCGACCTGGCATAAACCCGAACTGGTTTGGGGAAATCTCGCTCTCCTCTCGCAGTCTTTTCTCTATTATTTTCTCCCATACCTTCATATTATGGGACATGAGCTTTATCCCTCGATAGTTGTTGCAGTCCTGTACATGACCTTTATTCTTGAAGATGGGCACTAGTGAACTATTGCACCATTCTTGTGGGATCACTCCTTCTTGCAACAACTTATTAAAGAATAAATTCAGCCGAACACATTCATCTGTGGCTGATTTTATTCTTCAATAAGTTGTTTCTTTCTTACTTCACCCATGCTAATTTCCTTTACTAAACCCATATTTGCTTGTACCTCATTGATCACACCATTCATTCTCTTGGTTCATTAGCTTTTCAAAATACGACTTCCATCGTTCTTTTATTTCGTCATCTTTGGACAGAACCTTACCGGCGTCGTCTTTTATACACTTAATCTGAACTATATCTCTCGTTCTTCTTTCTCTTGCTTTTGTAATCCTGTATAGCTCCTTCTGGCCTCTTGGATGTCCAGTGAGTTATACAACTCTTCCTGCGCCTTAGCCCTGGAAACTGCTACCGCCTTTCTTACCTTTCTCTTCCATTCTTTATAAATTCGCTTCTTATCTTCATTATTCCCGATTTCTACACCCTGCCATTCTTTAAACGCAACTTTCTTTTCTTTCAGCGTCATTTGCACGTCTTCATTCCACCATCTTATGCAACTCTCCTTATACAATCGGCCATCTCTTTACAACATTCGTTCACAGTTTTCCCTTCCATATCCTTCAATTAAATCATTTTATCTACCACTTGACTCTTAAACTTACTTGCACATTCCTCTTGTTCTATCATACACCATCTGGTTTTGGGTGGGGCCGTTCTTTGTTCCTACTGAACGGGACTGACTTTTACCTCCATTATTAATAGCCTGTGTTGTGAGACTAAGTCTTCGCCTGGCAGCACTTTATAGTTTTTGGCACATTTTAGGCTGTGTCGCGTGGCGGCTACTTTTATGGGTAATAAGGGGGTCTCCCTTGTTTTACCGAAAAGAAATTGCCAAATTATCACTTCCCAAACAAATTTTCGCATAATTTCATTTGCCAAATTATTACTTACCAAAAATTCTCTTTACAAATAATTGTTACGAAAACCTACGTTTGGCAAGTGAACGTTTGAACAATAACTTGTTCACCAACTAGTACTTTTACCATTTTTTATCTAGTCAAATATTGCAGTTGGTATAACATATTTTACGCAAAATTGAATAAGCCAAATATTTGGTGTCGTCAATTTTAAACTTAATAAGATCTAACGTTGAAGACGTTTTATTACAAGGGTGATTTTTCTTGGGTCCAAATTCTAAACAGGTAATTATAATGTTATTATAATTATATTATTTCTCTCGATAGCCTCCTAAAAATAATCTCTTTTTTCCATATTTTTTTCTATATAATCTAGTCGTTTCTGGCACTCGCCGGCCGCTGCCGCGGCACCGCTCGCTTCGCTCGCTCGGCTCGTGCGTAGGTGGTCACAGTTTTAACCTAACCTAACCTAACCATTTTTTTAAATTAAAAACCTACTGTAACTAGTTCCATAAATAACCAAATGTCTAGTAACCATAAATTTGACTTGTTTCAGACAAATTCAAGCACATAAGCTTACAAAGAAATACGCAAATGACATCAAATTTATCAAACAAGTAAAATGTTTATTTTTGCCTTTATATTTTTTGTCATAACAAATCATTTGACTAAACGTTTATTGTCTAAATATTGTTTGCTGTAATAAATCATTCGATTAAAGACCAAAAGCCTTAATGACATTATCCTTGGTAATCTGCCAAGTAAACATTTGACCAAATGAAAATGTGCGTACTAAAATTATTCCAAATATTACATTGGTATAAAAAAAGGTTGCTAAAATTTGTTTGGGTAATGAAAATTTGGCAAAATCTTTTCGGCAAAACGGCAGGATCCCGTAATAAGGTATTCATTTTCCTTTTGAAACTACACACATCAAAAGTGTCTAGGGATCAACATATATTTTTGCAATAACTTTTCTCTTGATTGATATTAATTTAAATTTTCTTTTAGGATTCATCAAATAAAGTGTTTTCGTTTGTCACAGTAACGATAAACCAAGTCACCTTTGCATTAATAAAGAAATTTGCCATTTTCCTAATAAAGGGATTTTTGACATTTGAACCACTAACATTAAAGTTCGAAAAAAAGACTGAAATAACAGTTTTCTTTAAAATTTTATTGGGTAACTTAAACAATTAATAATCCGTGTTTCTACCGCGAACACTAACAACACAAGAACATCGGTTTGGCATACTCAAAATGAGTTCATCCAAATCACGCTGTGGAATGGCCGCCCATGTTCGTTGCAACAACAAAAAAAGGTTATTATAGGAACATAGTTCTGCCGAAATCTGTATTATTTTAGTCCAATTCAGCCTTTTTCCAGAAACATCTTTTTCCCAATTTGCAGTAGATGTTACAAGTTTTTTTTAAATAAAAAAAATCATCTTGACTCATTTCTCTTACATTATATTTTGGGCCTGGTACTTTCGAATTTTGAACGACTGCAATTCCTCCGGCACGGAGAGTAATTTTTTTTCTGCTTTTTTCAAAACAAGAAAGTATTGAATCCCCCTCATTTTAGGTGTGACCTTTCTGCAAAAAACTGTGTGTAATTTTGAAACCTTATTTTTCCTTCGGATGGGCCTGAATGGGCGTGTTAGGGGGCATAAGCTAGTGATGGAAGTGAACAAATACTGTTACTTCATTAAAGTTTGTTAGCAGACTAGAGTCAAAATGTTTTAACATTAACAAAGGTATATTTTCTGTGTTTGAGTAATTGATAGAAGATTTCCGTTTTTTAACTTGTGGGCACTTAATTTTACATACTATATAGGCTTTTACAGCACGTGTTTTCTTCGTACACATACAAACATATAATCTATGATTAAAACGCAGCAACCTAGCTTTGTCTTTAATTATTTTAAATCTAAATAGTATTGACATACAATTTTTGTACATGACACGCTGTGAACAGTAAAATAGAAGTTTACGATGATACACTTCATTATTCGAATATTTTTTCCAATAAAAAACAAGTTTATTCAGAAGCTCCAGCAAAACGTAGATACTTTCGCATGCATAAAGTATGTATTTCTGTTTACTTAAATGAATTTTTCGTGTAAAAACTACGTAACTGATACTTACACTTTCAGACTAGTCTAAAATAGTTCCATGAATAATGGAATAACTACACTTAACGAAGCCAATGCGGTACACCAAAGATCATAACAAAGCAATATCTGTTTTTACACTCTTTTGTAACAGTTTCGGGGATTATTTAGGTAACCGTATAATTCAACCTTATCTCACAGTATACATAACACAACGAAAAATCGGAAACTATCATTTCGCCGCTGCTAAATGCCATCTTTTGTTCTTTATAATATACTCCTGGGATTTTTTTTACAATGTTGGGCACTATTTTTTAAGCTCCTGAAAAGTTGTCCGAATTCACTTACCGCTTTCTTACAGGAAGGGTGCGAATTCAAAACTGTCTGTAATTGGTTTATTTGGAATAAATGGTTGAGTTTTTGAGTATGAGTTTCAGTTTGAACGCTATGAGGTATAATACTATGCTGAGCATGAGGTCGTGGGTTCGATTCTCAGGTTGGGCAAAATGTTATTGTTGTTGATATGATCTCGCTTAAACATTACTGGTGAAATTTGGATGTACAAGTACTCTGCCTAATCCTTCGGGGATAGCAGGCGTGATGTTATGTTATGTTTTTATAAAGACACAAATAATATGTATATAAGGTATATCAGTATGTATGACTATGTGGGTTACGACCTAAACTAATAAATAAGTCTACAGATAGAAGAAGGAGAAGATCTTCAGTGAAAAAACATTTGAATCCTGACTACAATATTTTTTTTAAGTCAAAAAGGCAACCATTCACTTACCTGATGAAAAACAAATCTCGGCCTTTGAACCAACACCATCAAAGGTAAAATCCCTTTCATGTTGCAGCGTGTGTTGTATTTTAAAACAAGGAAAAACAAGGGAATGACATTTTTGTGGCGCACATACCCTTAAAAAAGCAGGTAAAGTGAACTTCGTGTCGCTGGCAAGACTGTATTTCAGATCCTGTTGGCCCAAAGCTTCACAACTTCCACAGCGTTGCCGGTGGCAGCGCAGAGATCACTTAGGCTGCATGTTTTAGGATACAGCTCACAGAGGGCAGGAAAGGAGGTAGAGCGTCTCTTAGCTGCCACGGCTCTTTTCAAATTTAATTTAACATTGAATTTTTTTTTTATCTTTTAATTATGAACATTCTGCATCGTTCTCACATGAATATTTCAACATAAATGATACAGCCCAGTTTTTGTAAACATATTTTGATTTTAAAAAGTGTCCATGGAGTTTGTTGCCCGTTCTTCTCCATAGGCACCTACTGCTTTGGAATGGGCAACTAGATTCATCTTTCTGACTGATCGACCCCTTGACAATTCAAAAGTGCCTGTAATTGGTTTATTTGAAAAAAAAAATGCTTTAAGTTTGAGCATAGTTTGTGACATAGCTCTACATCAACCTCACTGTACCAGGTTAGAGATATATCTTCCCACGTGTGTCTGGAGACAGTTCAGAGACTTCTACGTGGATCACGGACGGTTACATTGAATTAGTAATGTTAAATTTTTTTATGGCATACACAAAAAGCGCAATATGGTCTCATATATAATATAGTCTCATTTTGTGATGTCCCTGTTATTGTAGGGGATTTGCACGGGTGCTTCCAAAAAATCATGTATAACAAAATAAAAAATATTGCCTAATGGCTCTTATTTTATAATTTTCCGGCAATCGTTTATGTCTGTCTAACCCAAATTAAATAAATACTTTATTTCACTAAGGGCCATAAAATCATATGTATGATTTCAACTGTGCATACCTAAGAACCTTCTAATTCCTCACTAAATCTAACTTCAGTTATCTCTTAGTCGGAAATTAGGTTAAAAGTTCTGCAGTATTCGTATTAAGGCGATGTGCGAGCAATCAATTAGTTGCTGAAGTAAGTTAGTGCAAGGCGGTCATTAGGAGCAATAGTCGATATGTTGCTGACAGTATTTATTGGTCCTACTGCATGGATTGCGATCAGCCCGTTAAAGATAGATTTATCTAATGTTGAATTACATTAAACTAGTGGATCTAATTCTATAAAAATGTAGTGTAATTGTTAAACTTCCTGAAATATATTTATTTACTAGCTGACCCGACAGACGTTGTCTTGTTCTCCTCATGTTCTACCTACCCTACCTATCCACCTAACTTTTCCACCTTTTAAACCTTTCCAGGACTACGACAAACATTTAAACACCAAAATCAGCTAAATCGGCCCAGCCGTTCTCGAGTTTTAGCGATACTAACGAACAGCAATTGATTTTTATTTATATAGATAGATAGATAGATGTTAATGCAATCGTCTCAGAAGGATTTATTATTTGTTTATCGATCAGTTCATGAATACCAGTATTTTACATGGACCGACTGCCTATCTAACTTCCACAACCCAGTAACTGGGTAATACGATACCCCTTGGTGAGACTGGTTGTCAGACTTTCGGGCTTCTGACTACCCGTAACGACTGTCAAAGTTAAACGAATGTGAGCGGGGACCTACGGCTTGACATGCTTTCTGAGGCACGGAGGAGTCTCGGTATGTGAAGATGGTCACCCATCCACGGACCAACCTCGGCTAGGGTAGCTTAACCTGATGCATCGATCCGTGTGGCTGTTATTACTTAGCTACGAGCTCCTCTAGTGTTAGTTACTATTTCTCCTATATATTTTTAATGTTCGCATAACGCCGCTATTAATGACTATATTTTTCAGTCTTCGCCTGAACTCTGAAATTAATTCGAACACCAAGGTTCTACGTTAAATTAATTTAATTAAAAGGTAAGGGGACACTGTCCTAAGCTAGCTCATTCTTTACTAATTATGTGAAATTTCTCTTGGGGGATCTTTCTTGTATACCTAGCTGTGTGTGTATAAGAGTTCAGCTTAGGAAACCTTCATTTTACAAAGGTCATCGGTGGTTCGTTATGTAATAAAACTTATACGAAGAAGGACCAAGTTTTAATTCGGTATCTATTTTGTACTTACGTTTTTCTTAGATTGTAATTAGTATCAGCAAACAAAACAAGTATTTAGTTTCGTTTTTGGTTTATATTTTAGTTAGTTTTTTCTGGTAATGATTGCAGATATCCAATATTATTTTCTGAAAGAAGGATTTCACACGAAGATTTACTAATGGTCCATATGTCGCTGCAAAAAGTGTGATTTACGTAACGAAAATATTTTACGCAGACTAGTTAAGAAATTACCTATTTATGTTATTTTTTATTTCTACGGTAAATAGTATGTAAGTAAACTAAGTATAATTAATTTAATTTCGTCACGGTTCCATGACGTTTAATTTTAACTTGTAGTTCGACAAAATTCTTATATTCCTTAAGAAATTTATCGACCTACAACTACTATAATATGTGCGCTCTTGCCGCCTGTGATACAAGTTCATCCTAGTACAGGCATCTTACAATATAAATACCTTTAAAAATATTTATTACTAATTATTATTATTATAATCTGTTAGCCATGACCCTTGTAAAGATTCCCTTGTAAGCAGTCTGGGTGTTTTTTAGTTAACATCCCTTTTCAGTAAAACACTTCATGTTTTTCTTAGGCCCCATTTTGTACCCAAAGACTTCTCAGAACAGCGAATTTTGTTTAAAATTTAACTCTCCCGACATTTGTCCCGGTTTATCTTTTCTTTTTCCCTTTATCTTTCCGCCTCATGATCACAAATAGACTTTTTTCTTTAACAAAAGCATTTCGCGAATTACTTTTGGGAGATTAACCAGAATCCTTTACTTGCAAGTAAATAATTATTATTATGTAAATCCCGATTTAAATCGACTTTATTAAAGTTAAGATGTAGGCTTAACGAGTTTATTTCAATTGGTAAATAGCGCAAGCAATGTCATTTATTTAGAAATGTGCAGTTCATTTAACTTTATCTCACTCGCACTGCTTTACTGATAAAAATCGCGATTGCTGAACCGACGGTTCTGGGTTCAGTGTTCAGCCCAGGCAATGTGTAGGTAGGAGGTGGCGGGATGGGAGAGGGACAGGACCTCCCGTCCCAGCCGCCGCAGGGAGACGCCCTGGGCGTTGGGAGCTACGTGACGACTCCCGGCCACCGTAGGCGCGGGCCTGCGGACGGTGAGTAATGGCTACGTCACCGTCCGTTTAGCCAGGCCGGTGCCGGACGGCGCGTACGTGTTCCGCGCGCGCCTCAAAGAGATGTCAGGTGATGTTAGGGCCGAAGCCTGTGGGTAAGCGGGATTGTCCGAAAGGTTTACCACTACCGCGGAACATAAAGGGCTAAGAAACGTACATGGATGGGTTTTAGTCAGTAAAAGTCTGACACTCCCTTTCGCTCCACCATGAGCGGGAGGAATCATTTGATGATTTCACACCCTCAAAAAAAAAAGAAAATGTGTAAGTAGATAATATTTGCCAGCAGTGATGGTAGCTTGCGTCCCACGACATGTTACTGTAGAGGTTGTCTGAGAAAGACGACCTTATGTAGCAGCTGGCTGGTAGGAATTTATCTTTGTTTTTTTTTATTTAGAATTCGATTATTCAAACGAGTTTAGAAATGATTTTAAAAATATATAATTCGATATTTGTTTCAATAAAACAAGTGTTACCACATCCGCAGCGTATACTTACATATTATGACTGGAACATACAATAAGTGAGTACGTACTATTTAACCTTTGTTTATTCCTTCGAGTATAGAGGCGTGATAAGTTCACTAAATAAAAATAACATTGCCATTCATGAACCTACATTCATACACTACGTCTCACCCATTAGAAAGCCTCCCCAAGGGAGTGATTCAGCTATTCTTAGAATGTTCAGTATGCTGTGCGTCTCCAAGGACAACTTGACGGTAAACGACCGTGGCGACGATTAACTAGTGACTTAGCTATTACAGTTAAGTGACATTCATCCCTGTTCTCTTGCAGTCCATTTTCATAAATAAAATATTGGTGTATTTTAAAAATGGATTTAAAGCTCCGTTCACGGCTTCGTAATATGCGATTTGCGTTTATGCGACTCGCGCGCGCGTCTCCTCCGTCTTTCGTCTTCCGCATGTCGTGTCGCAGTGTCTAAACAACTACTTTCATTTGTTTTCTACGTAATCGTTGTTGACGTTTGTTGTTTGACGGGTAGCTTGTGGCTACGTAGAGGCCAAGTCCAGAAAGATAAAAAAATATACATTCTCATCCTGTGTCTCAAATGGTAGGTACATTTGCCGGCCCTCTGATTATGCTCAGAGGATATTCAGGGCTCATTATTCACCAAACAAACTCCAAAACAATAACAAATTGCAATAACTCAATCCTCCAAGTTGAGACACACGAATATTTCACACGTCACGATAACACGACTCTACTTTGTTGGTAAAGTAAGCAAATGAGATAAATCGGCAGGCCACAGCAACATTAATATCAACGGATTTTGCTTGTCCCCAGTTGACTGTTGTCCCCTTTTTTTTTAAGGCTGGGAAATCATCCAATGACTTCTCCCGCTCTGCGTGGAGCGGAAGGGAGTGTCAGACTCTTACTGACTAAAACCCATCCATGTTCCTTCCTTAGCCCTTTATGTTCCGGGGAAGCGGTAACCCTTTAGGACAATCCCGCTTTGACTGTTGTCCCCTGAATGTTCATTAATGTTCATTCTAAATGTTCACTGTTCAAGATTTTTATTGTTAGGTATATTGCGAAATGTATCCAGCCAAAGGGTATCGTATTGCCCAGTTACTGGGTTGTGAAGGTCAGATAGGCAGTCGCTCCCAGTAAAATACTGGTATTCAGCTGCATCCGGTTAGACTGGGAGCCGACGCCAACATAGTTGGGAAAAGGCTAAGCAGATGTGTGATATCAGTTTTAATTTAATTTAAAAATCTCAAGAACGTTAGTCTTTCATTGAAATATAACCCGTTACTTATACCTCAAGCAGCGCCAGCCCCTCACGGAATAATTCACGTCCGATCAACATGAAAGCCCAACGGAAAGTCGTAGTACGATTACCATCAAAACAATAAACTAACTCAAATACCTTGAACTTTACAACATAGAACGCCTTATCGAGTTTGTAAATCTATTAGACTTATTAATGGTTGAATTTAAACCCTTTGATATACAGGATGTAACCAAAAGGGTATATACAAACAAAAGCATGCAATTCCGAAATCGTGAAAAAAAATCTGCCGTTCCCTACATTTCAACGAGTCACGTGACCAAAACTGAATAGAACAGCTAATTTTTTTTGCGATTTTGGAGTTGGTCCCATAGTAAAAGTTGTTCAGTTTGGTGGTCTGTAGCATATCCTTTTGTATGTATATACCCTTTCGGTTACACCCTGCTCGTAAGGCTAAACTATATTAAGTACCCATTGATGGCTAGATAGACCGATGACCTTAGGGTGGGTGAGGGTAACCCGCGAAATTTAAATTTTCTTACGTTTTTAGCAATTTGAAGGTCAGGACTTTAGCTTCAGGTTGTATGTTGATTAAAACATGATTCGAGGTCGTAGCAAGTACGTATTTATGTATACAGATGTGTAAGAGTTGATTCTCCTACGGATCTCTCTATTTCTAATATTCTATGATTCTAATTCTATGACGGAAGGAAACGCCCCAATACTTTTGAGGTATTAGGAAGATTTTAACATGATCGGAGAGGAAGTACATTTAAACAATTCTTCCGCTCCGATAACTCAATCAGCTGTTTCTTTTTCTACCTAATCTTTTAGAAAGAAGAAAGAAAGAAAAATACTTCTGCCAAACAAAACGCACATTTCTAATAAGAAACTTAAAGTCATTAAATACACCCGTACAAAGCAGCTAAAAAACTTCGTATTCAGAAACATTAAAAACCATTAACAATAGTATATCGGCCATGGACAATAGATGGATCATAGATAAAATACTGTCAACTTAACCAACTTATTGCATAAGAACATAATCATGACAAATCTAAAGAGTTCTTTTACTAATAAAAACTACATTCTAATCCAAAACTTTCCTAAGCGATATAACTTACACATAATTTAACCTTCAACTCAGCAGTAACTATGGACCAAATGGTTTGTAAAATCAGATAGATTTATTACATCGTCTTGTTAACTTTATAACCTAGTTTATGGCGATGGAATAAACTTTTTATGCCTTATTAGTGTCAATAGCTTGACAGGAACTGTTTGTTTTTAGGTCCAGGATTTATGCTCTGGACCTGGATGACTACCTATTATAGCAATATTTAATATATCTCTTTGACACTCTTTCATGCTACTTTATGAGGTGGTGGTCGGCCCCCAGGTGGTCTGCGGTTTGAGACTATTTTACTGCTACCGCAAGGTGAAAGGTAATAAACTAGCTGAGCGGACAGACGTAGTAGGCATTTCAATATTTGATACTTAATTCCGAAAGAACGCCACTTCCAGTTTTTCATGAATTTTAAAATGTTGCCGGCAACATTTCTAACTTTTCGTATCAACTGATTCAAACGATATAAAACAAACATTTGCCAAATCAGTGCCGTCGGACTTAAGTGATGTGCTTACGAACGATAAGCATTTTAATATCAGCCGCACAGGTCGATCCATCAGGAAAAGGTACGCTTGGCGGTGGATGGGTGACTATCTTTACATACCGAGACTCCTCCGTGCCTCGGAAAGCACGTTAAGCCGTTGGTCCCGGCTGTCATTCGTGTATCTTTGACAGTCGTTACGGGTAGTCAGAAGCCCGAAAGTCAGACAGCCAGTTTTCAGCTGGTTTCCCAACCCACCCGACCCCAATATTATATAGTTGGGACAAGACTAGGCAGATTGATTGATTTGTCAAAAAATGCACGAATAACTTCATTCAATACAGCGACAAAATCGTCCACGTGTCCAAACCCTTGAAAATCAATCGGGCTTCAGCCATTTTTAAAACGGTATAAAAAATCACGGGTTCGTGGAATTAAACTCCTTGCGAACTAAATTGAAAGCAACGCTTTGAGAAACTTATCGCTTTGTCGTTTACACGCGTTCCTTTTAAAAGGGAAAATCTTGGAGCTGAACCTGTCAAGAACCTTTATATTGCTAGGAAAAGAATGCCGAATCGTAGGATCGACTTCAGTCGCCTTATACACTCTAAGGTCTGGGAAGGTCGAGTAATACTCCCAAGTACTTCTCCAAGCGTTAAAGTCCCATGTAGGCATCAACAAATCCAGCCAGAAATTCCAGATTGAAAAACCCAATAACATTTTGCACGACCCGGGAATAAAACCCATGAGCTCATGCTCAGCAGTATCGCTTGCAACCACTAGACCAACGAGCCTTATAACTTATCTACAACATAAAGGTTTTCATAATATCAGCTAGCAGCATTGGAACTAGAATTCCTAGGATATAAAATAAAAAATAATAATAATTTATTCAAAAAGTAAAGTGGCAGAATACAAAAGTAAAACTTATGAAAAACAATTGGTAACAACTAAACTACTTGGTTAAATATGCCTGCACTAGGATATACCTGTGTCGCAGGCGATATGTGGGTTTAGTAAGCCAGTGAGTGAGTCCAGGACATTTCTTTTTTATATGTAAGGGTTTGCCATGTAAGAAATGAGTTACTCAGTAACTGGCTTGAGAAGGTCAGATCGGCAGGCACTCCACATAAAATACTGGCGAACTTTTCTGTAAGAATTTCACCGTGATACTTAGTTGAAGTGAGTTCTTAATCCGTCAGATACTTTGGATTAAAAATATAATAATAATATCCTTGGACATTTCACACAACGCCATATCGTCCCAAGCTAAGCAACCTAATGCTTGTGTTATGGTAACGAGATGGCTGATAAAATACTTATATACATTTTTTTTGTAAATACATACATATTACAGATAGAAAAACACCCAGACTCGTAACAAATACTTGCAGGTCGTACAAATATTTGTTCCGTGCGGGAATCGACCCGCGACATAGTGCGCAGCAGTCAATCGCTCAACCACTGCGCCAACCGTGTCGTCAAAGGATAGGAAAAGGATTGCCACTATTGAGAGCTCCCGTCAATCTCACTTCACCTAAGATTTCACGGTAAGAGTTTTACAGAACATATCAGCTAGTATTCAACAGCACAGCCCTAACATACTAAGCGGGATTGTTCGAAAGGGTTACCGCTACCCCGGAACATAAAGGGCTGGGAAGGAGCATGGATGGGTTTTAGTCAGTAAGAGCCTGACACCACCTTCCACTCCACTCAGAGCGGGAGGAGCCATTCAATGATTTTCCACCCTAAAAAGCCCTAAGTCCTGGTATCCTTACATAGTTGGGAAAACGTTTGACAGACTAATGATGATTTGCAGCAGGTCTCATTAGCCCAAAAACGCAGTAGATCGGGTCATCCGACGCCTGGTTCTTATTAATCATAACTTTGTTTTTCTTTACTAAAATAAAGCGATAAATCTGTCTGGAGCCTGTATGGATATTTATCAAAGTTTCCGAACTGGGTACTTAAACTTGTTGCGTCGCACGGTATTAATAACTTCGAACATTTTTTGTTAGTGCATTTTAAGATTTATTCTGATCTTCTTAGTCTATACATCTACAGGGGTGAAATTGAATTCATGGGCATTATTTTAAGGGGTCTCTTGGGTTGTACTCATCATTATGAACAACTTTCACTATGAGAACAGACGTAAAAAAATCAGCTGTTCCATATATTTATTACTCGTCAAAATGTAGTGAGCAGCTGTTTTTTTTTGTAATTTCGGATTTGTTCCCATAGTGAGAGTTGTTCATAAAGATGAGTACCTACAATGACCCCTTAAAATAATGCCCATGAATTCAATATCAACCTGTATAAACTGCCCAGAGCTCCATGGCCTTTTCTGCCGTATATCTGTACCCGACAAATAAATCGGACACCGTTCGAGCCACCGGCACGATCTGTTTGCGCAACAGGCATCCAAAGTCTCCAGGGTGTCGTACGTTGAAGATGCTGAACGCCCTTCTGACTGCCAACCCTGAATGTCATGTGTTTGCGGATGAATGGTGTAAAATGCGTATATTTCTGCTGTTTTGTGAAAGAAAGTATGCAACTGACATACTTACTGTTTCTTATTAATTTGTTTATGATAGCTGTGATAGCCAGGTGGTGTGACCTGCCAAGTCATAGGTCTCGAGTTTAAACCCAACACACGCACCTCTGATTTTTCTGATTCATGTGCGTATTGTATAATTTGCTTAAAAATCGTTGAAGAAAAGCATCATGATGAAACCAGCATGTCTGAGAGATATTTCTCAACAGCATATGAAGCTAAGTCAGAGGCCCATAGGCAGCATAAAAACTCTGACACCAGTTTAGTCACTAACCACATGAAAAGAAAAAGGAGAAATTATTCGTTTTTTTTTTGTTTTTAATTGTATTTTTTTTCTATCTTCATCTATGTAATTGATGTTGTACCATTTTAATGGTCTATAAATAAATGTCATCTGTGCCTGTACATCCACAAACACCAAACCACACATTTCCCTGACATTTTACCAATACAAATATAAATCATTCCCCAATCCAAGTCGCGCTTCCTCTAAAATTGAAATCGTACGAACATTCAAATTCACACCGTAATGAATACTTTTCCATTTCTCTTACCTCAGAATCTTCAAATGTTTCATTCCAATAACATTTGTAAATGTCGCTTTCACACTCGTATTCGAAGGTACGAAAATGAATGAAATTCTTGATGAAAATTCCCAAAATGTTACAGAAATATCCTGTGATTAAATTCTGTTTATATCTACTTTAAAATGTTTCGCTTTGGACTATGATTTCGTTTTGATGAGTAAGCTGCTTGCTTCAAGAAGTAACGGTGGACAGGGTATGTAGAAGCTTAAAATTTAGGAATTTAATGAATTCATAAATTTTTAGAATTTGCAGAGTACTTAGTGAACGGGTTTTCGTGTCTGTATATACATATAAATACTAGCTTGCGACAGTGGCTCCACCCGCGTGTTTGTCAAAATTATCCGATAGGAAACATACATTTGTCTGGTGTACATAAAGTGTAGCATATATGCTGTTCCAGGCCATAATCTATCTCTGTGCCAAATTTCATTCAGACCATTCAGTAGTTTTTGGCGTGAAAGAGAAACAAAAATCCATACATCCTCACAAACTTTTATGTGTAGAATATTAGTAGGATTTTACTAGTATACTTTAGTACCCGTGTCGGACGGCGCGTATATGTTCCACGCGCGCCTTAAAGAGATGTCAGCATATGAAGGGGCCTTTTAGGGCCAAGCCTGCCGGGTAAGCGGGATGGTCCGAAAGGGTTACCGATACCCCGGAACAAAAAGGGCTAAGGAGGAACATGGATGGGTTTTAGTCAGTAAGAGTCTGGCACTCCCTTCCGCTCCACCCAGAGCGGGAGAAGTCATTGGAAAATTTCCAAGCCAGTAAAGTAGGTATACATAATCACACAAAATAAGGAAAAGCATACTATTAGGAAGATTAAGTTTTAATAAATATAATACCGAGAATGTATTTTCCTTGTAAACATTTTTTACTCATGGAACCATCAACCACCACACCCTTCTTATTGTTTAACAATATAATCTCCATCAAGTAGAACATGCCATAAGAACTGAAGACACGATACGCTCTTGAGGTAACCTCTCAACAACATAATCCATCTCCTCTCTGTGTCGAGACTTGAGAATTGTTTGAGGGATTACTTTGAGCAGATGAGCTGTACATTATAACTATAGTCCGTTTGTTATAACATTAGACAAATAACGGTTATCACCGTTTCGTTATTTCTATATAGACGTATATTAAACTCTATTATTTCACGTTACATACGAAGAAATGTTATCTATTAACTAACATTTACATTAAAAAAACAACTGTAAAGCGCAGTTATGTCAACAATATTACACAATAACTGTCGTTGTTTAGCCGTTATTTGTCTATGCTATAATAAACGGAGTATAGAAGAGTTGTAGGATTTTGTGTACTTACAGGTAGTTAGAGAACACCTTTATTTTTTTTGAGTCAGTAATTTTTAAGAAGATTAAGTTAAGTTTTTAGCTGTATAGTTCAGGAAGATTTTACACTACGGATCTTTACGTGGTGGTATGCACTTTCTACTTCACTGTGTTCTCTTTGTTTTATCTCTCTTTTAAGTTGGTCAACTATTACGCGACTACTACTTAACCAAAAACACTAATTGTAAAAATAAATAATAATAATATACTTACCTATTATTTATTTCAGGTAGCAAAGACGCATAATACCTATATACCTTACAGACTATCATACATATTACAAAAAACAACAAAAATAAACGTAGCCTTCTGCGGAATCACCGATACACGACACCTTTCGGCCAAAACTCTTCCTTTAGGAAGCTTTCTTCTATATTAGACGGAGTGCGCACCACAAACGACTATCTAACTAAATATACAAATAAATTAAAAAACAAAAAGGACACTTAGGCGTCGAAGTACTCGTCGGCATCGCTATCATCCGGAAACGTATCCAGAAGACTGGCAGCGCAAGTTTTTTTGCAAAATTCTTCCCGCTCGCTGTGTATAACAGAACTTTCTTTTTTCCAAACCTAGACTTCGATTTTGATTTCTGTCTGTGACGGACACGAAGACAAACGAGCTACTCAAAGCGACGGAACAGTGAATCCTAAGTGAAATTTTAGCTTAGCTTTATTTCATTTCTAGAAATAGAAAGTTATTTTTACGCTTAGAAATACGAGAACCCTTTTTTGTTACGACTTTTTAAGATATCTGCGTCATCTTTTGTAAAAGAAGGTACCTATTTTTTTTAATGATTCAATGGTCCCTATAATTACAGGTTTTACAAGCATTTCAATTAATTTTAGAGCAGTTAACTAGTGCTAAGTGAATGTAAAATAGGATTTTTAATATGATTAAACATGTTTCTACATTCAACTTTTTTGAATATAGCCTACGCTGTCCCACTCCTCTCCTGGGCAAAGGCCTTCCTCCACTCCTGTCATCTTTCGCGAGCCCATGCGTACTCCTTCCAGCTTTGACGGAATCTATCCAGGTCGTCCCGTCTTTTGCGTGGCCTGCCGCGACTATTAGTAGGGCATTTAAAATTCTAAAAGATTTATACGCATTTTTAAGCTTTTAGTTCCTATAATTCATCTTAAGTAAGGAATTATGTGTTTTTATATCACAATTTCATAACAAACACAATATTAAGGGCAAAATGTTGACCTCATTGACCGAAATATTTCATTTATACCCTTCGTACCCTTTGCATTAAGCTGCCCCACATTATGCACAGCCGTTGTGGCCAAGATACCCGAGGTCAGGTCAAATTATCATTGCCGGTTGAGGTCATAGGTCATGCCAGGGCCACAAACCATAAATTAGAAGATAATTTTAAAATTAATGCGCTCCTATTTCTCAAACTTTGCAAGAACCAAACTCTTAATTCAAAAATTGGAATTCAGATTTATGGCCAGAATATGAATCGATTAAACTGTGTTCGGTTCGCGATGGAATTAATTGAATTGAATTAAATCTATTGGCGTGTTTGCACTTTTGTTTGCCGAATACGGTTTTAAAGTTAAATGGAAATTTACTTTTGTATGCTGTGCTCATTTTAATAGATTTAAAGGCTTCGTGTTCTAGTGGTCACCAGCTGTTTCCCTAGTATATCATCACTACATAGCATAAAACAAAGTCGCTTTCTCTGTCCCTATATCCCTATGTATGCTTAAATCTTTAAAACTACGCAACGGATCTTGATGCGTTTTTTTTATAGATAGATTGATTGAAGACGAAGGTTTATGTGTATAATTTGTCGACATATTATGCGGGCGAAGCCGCGGGCGGAAGCTAGTTTTGATATACAAATTGCCCAGATAGCAAGTGATGACTTTGTCTTGTGTATTCTTATTCTCCTAACACTACACAAGACTGACCTATTTAATAATATTTCCTTTCTCTTCTTTTTGTTGAGTAAGCACTACTTAGATACTTTGCTGAAGTTTACAAAGTTATTAGTAAGTAAAAGGAATTAGCTAAATATGCTATTAGATTATTATTGTGGTCTTTCATTATGAAGAGTTTTACCGATTTTAGTATGTGTGTCTGTGAACATAATTATAAATGTAACGTTATGATATTATTTGGAGTGTCAATGCATTTTTACATCGGATCTTATATAATGATTAGTTTTCGGGACCAAATTACATTTAACATAATTAACCTATAATGTTCCTATTACTGGGTCACAGGATTTCACTCCTGTAGAGGGAGGGGGCCATATCCACCACGCGAGCCGAATTCTGGCTGGCGGATGTCATGTCTCCGATTTTTTTTATACTAGGATATGCCAGTTTCCGCTCGACGCAATCCTTCGCTGTTTAGAGAACAGTGGTGATGCAATTCAATACACAAAGTAAAGTGCCTGCCTCGGGTTCGTACTCACGACTCAAACCCACCACTGTTCAAAATTCAACATCTTTGCTAATTCTGCAGACAAACAAAACAAACCAAACAAACTTACGATAAACAATATATTTGTTACAATAAAAAGTTCAGTACACAAACAAACAATGAGCCATTTGTTACGTAAGAATGCTCTTTACGTCGCTTTTAAAGTGGCTGTGTAATTAGGCTCTACTTATCGCAAACACATCTTATTTTCACCTCCACCCGGAGAAGTCATTGGATGATGCCAACCTTAAAAAAAAAATGCGGTATCCTATTACCGTTTTCTTTAACGTATTTCAAGTAACTGCTGCCCGTGTTTTGTTTTACCTCGGGATTAGAAAAATGCATGACGTGTAACATTTATATTTTTTGTGAAACTATACATTCAAAGTGAGTAAAATTTCTTCAGGTAGCCAGCGAAATGTATTTTTTTTAACATTTTGTGCCTGTTGCAGCTTTGTAAGTGTGTATCATATATGGACAAAGCGTAGTGGTAAGCATAGTTTGGTATGCCCCCCAGCTAGATGACCCTTAAGAAGGTGGCTGGGACAGACCAGATGTAACGACGATGTGACCGTAGTGAGGACGAGGGTTGTGGCGCAGCCTGGGAGAGACCTGTCCCTAGTTGTCGCTGAAAATCAGCGCTGTGGCTCCGTCTCGCATGGGGTTTTGCATTTTGTGAATGTGACGCGTATTTCCCCATAACTTGTTCTTTTTTGCTTGTTTATTACTGTGTCATGTTTGCCGCAAATAAACATATTGTCTTTCTTTTTTTTACCTGTGCCCAGCAGTGGACTAAGATAGACTGAGTTGATTGATTGACATTTTGACCAACATACTACCTAAGACAGTGCAGCATTTGTGTTTCGCTGGTTCAGACTGCTACTTTTCCGACCGGAATGTTAGTCGTATAACTGCTTTATTTTATTCAAATTCACTAAACGCATATGATATTTAATTATCCAAATTCCCAACATGTTCGCATCAGTTCAAAACTAAAAGCTTTGTCACAGCCGCTCTGCTCTCATGCATTCCGAAAATAATTTAACTGACACAACTGTACGGACAGTAAAAAAGTTCGTACTAACTTTAAAAACAATTAAATAACTAAATTGACACAAAATGATTCAAAGCTCAGCTTTTTATTAGTTAAAATTGAACAAGAATTTTAGTAACGTATGTAAATATCACCTTATTTAACATTTCCGTTTTATTCAGTAAAAAAACTGAAATGTTAAACATTTTCGGCTGCTGACGGTACCTTTAACGATTCAATTTAGTATTCAGTGCACAAACCTACAGACTATAGACTGATACAGGATGTTATTTGATGTAACATCGAATTCACTCCATCATAAATTTCGATGTGCGAAACAGCAAAATGCCTATCGGAATCAATAAATGTTTGACACAGAAAATATTTGTGTTTGAACGGAATTGAATATTTAAACCAATATCATCAACTTCACAATACTCCTCATCAAAGGAGCTTGTGGTTAAGTAATAATAGTCGTACAGGTCAAACCATCAGGTTAAGCTACGCCTGCCGGGGTTGCGCCTTGGATGGAGGACCATCTTTACATCTTCGTGCTTCGGAAAACATGTTAAGCCATTGGTTCCAGCTGTAATTCCTGGATCTTTGACAGTCATTACGGGTCGTCAAAGACCGAAAGTCTAACAGCCAGTCGTACAAAGTGGTATAATTTTCCTAAATACACACATCAACACTGTCTAGGGATATTTTGGATTTACTCAATTTACTCAAAATTTATTAAAAATAACATACAACATGCATATATTTTTATAAAGCCCATTTATCAGACTACACTCCAGAATAAAAGAAAACTATATTTTTGCGTAATTAAATTTTTATTCAAAAAAAAAAAAACGTGGAATAATGGTAAAACTAACAATGAATGTGTTTCTCAGGAAAAAGTGAAAAATAAGGAAAAATTAATCTGTTTTTAACAGTTATGTGAAAAATCAGTAGTCAGTAAAACCACCCATAACGTTAATAACGGTCCTGCAACGGTTTTTCATGCTTTGGATTAAGTTATCCAAGTCTTGTTGCGGTATATTGTCCCAGGTCCGGCTAAGATGTAAAAATAGATTCTCTTCCGTCGCAATGTTTGCAGGGAAATTCCTCAAAGCCCTTCTTTGGAGCATGTCCCACGCGTGTTCTATGGGGTTTAGGTCAGGCGATTGAGCGGGCCAGCCTAAGACCGATACGTCGTACTCCTGCAACCAGCTCGTCACCACTCTCGCTGTGTGCGGACGGGCGTTATCGTGCATGAGCGTGAATTCTTGGCCCATTTGTAGTCGACGGGGCTCGATTATTGGTACTAACACCTCGTTACGGTATTTTTCTGCCGTCATGGTGTTTCTGATCCAAGCGAGGTCTGTTCTTCCACCACCACGAATTCCCGCCCAAACCATAATTGTCCCGCCGTGGTATGAATGGATTTCCTGAGGATGTTGTAGACGGCTCTCACGACCAGGAAGTCACCGTACACGTACTGTACGTGTATCGGGATGGAAACCAAACCGGGACTCATCGGTAAACAGCACTACAGACCACTGGTTAACTTCCCAGAGCAAATGTTCCCGAGCCCACTCTAGTCGTCGTCCACGATTTCCTCGGCGTAGTGCTGGAGTACGAAGCGGTCTGTGAGTATGAAGGTTAGCTTCATGCAGCCTTCGCACAGTTTCAAGCAATTGGTGCTCTGACTGGAGCCTCTGAACCAACTGCATGGCCGTAACATTTGGTTGTCTTCTCGCGGCAACTTGCAAAAATCGGTGTTGTCGTTGAGTCGTTATGCGCTTCCCGCCTGGGTGTCGTTCAGCCACTTCACCAGTAGCACGATAACGTGACCACAACCTTGATATCACGTTTTGTCTTGTTCCAATCTCCTCAGCAATACTCCGTTGAGTAGCCCCAGCTTGGAGCATGCCTACTGCCCTTAACGTTTCTTCTCTCGTTAAATGGCGCCGCTGCATGATGCACACAGTAACATTAATTCGAAATTAACTGATAACTTGTTATAAAACTTAAATTTGACAAAAAAAATTGCCAAAAACTACTGTATGTAATAAAACCTTCGGACTTCGCTACCATTATGCCGCGTAAATCTTTTGTTTTTAATTTATTTTTTCAAATTCAAATTTAGAATCGTTCAAAAAGGTTTACAAAATAAGCTTTCTACAAAAGAATTTAGAACTGACCAGTATTTTTTGAGTTTAAGAACTTTATACAAAACTAGCTTCTGCCCGCGACTTCGTCCGCGGAAAATTGCGATATACTGTAACTGTTTAGGCAGCGCATGCAAATAATTCTGTTTTCGGAGGTATTTTTTTCCGACTTGCTAGACGAAAATTGCGATAACTCGGCTAATATGTATGATATAAATATAATTTATAGCCTATAGCACTCAGGAGTAATGTAGCTTTCTATCAGTGAAAAATTTTGAAATTGGATCATTAGTTCCGGAGATTACCCCCTACATACAAACTTACAAATTTTACCTCTGTATAATATTAGTATAGATATCCCTAGACGGTGTTGATGTGTGTAGTTTTTTTCTCCCTTACCAAAGAGAGAAATCCGTTGATTGGTCATTGACTAGCTGCACAAGGTGAGAAATCTAGCATTAATCTTCAGATTAAAGATTTTTTTGAAAAAAATCGTCTACTCAATAACGCAACTTGATGAATCTAATTATTTTTTATTTCATGTAATCACTTGTTTGTTACTAAAATTGTAATATGTTATTATAATTTTATTGAAGTGAAACTTCTTTATCGGGGTTAGACAAAAATTTTTCTGTTACGGAAGTACGTCACATTTTTCTGTTACGGAAGTACGTCACATTTTTGAAGTGAAACTTCTTTATCGGGGTTAGACAAACATTTTTCGGTAGGTAGGTAGGTAGGTAGGTAGGTAGGTAGGTAGGTAGGTAGGTAGGTAGGTAGGTAGGTAGGTAGGTAGGTAGGTAGGTAGGTAGGTAGGTAGGTAGGTAGGTAGGTAGGTAGGTAGGTTGGTAGGTAGGTTGGTAGGTAGGTAGGTAGGTAGGTAGGTAGGTAGAGAGGCAACAACAACAACAACAACAACAACAATAGTTAATTATTTTTTGAAAAATTACGTCATAAAGAAGTTTCACTTCTTACGAGTGTACGCTAGTACACGCACACTTTTTTTTTTTTTCTGTCTCTCACTCTTTTAAAATGTGTTACAATATTTTGTTTAGGTACATAATTTTTTTGTAATCCTAAATTGATTAAAATAAAACTATTAAACCTCATAAAATAAAAAATATCTAAGAAGTAATAGTCTATAAATGTACATTATCTATTTAGTTATTATCTATTAAGGTATTATTATGTTCGTATAGACTATTACTTGTAAGCTTGCAAACAATTGACCAATATGAGGCAGTCAGTCACCAGAAGACCCAACACGAACGCACCGATTTAATTGTAGTCGAAGCGATTGGACTATTTAAAACCACATTTATTAAATCAAATATGTAATTAAATTGGTACCTATAAGTACAACTTCATGTGCAAAACGAGTTTTACCCTACGACTGCATAGCCAAAGCAAGGTTATGAATTGATGTTTCGTTTGGTTTGTGTTTTCGTGCTCGGCCGAAGCAGAAAAAAGATTTTTGTGTGGAGCAAACCTTTTGTAATTTATTATATCTTATTTGGTAGAGCAGGTGCGAGGGGAGACTGCGCGCATGCGCGGTGTTCGTGCTCGCTATTGTATGAAGCTCAGACTTTAGTCGGGAAGCGTTCGTGGCCGGCTATAGACGTGCCATAAACGCTTTCTGATTCAGTAAAATGATTAATAATGTATCTACCAACAAATATTCTAAGTACTGTTAATTTTAAAGTTATAGTTTTGTCTGTTTATCTGAATGTATGTTCTAGCATCACGCAAATACTACCAGATAGATTTTCTTAAAATTTTGCATAGTTATAGTATATACCTAGTCCTTTTTAAGTATAGTACGTCTGTAGGCTTTCTTTTTCCAGAAAATAAATTCACAATTTTCTTGAGATAAAAAATTTGAATTGTGGGATATTGTTTTACACGTCTATACTAATATTATAAAGCTGAAGAGTTTGTTTGTTTGTTTGTTTGAACGCGCTAATCTCTGGAACTACTGGTTCGAATTGTAAAAATCTTTTTGTGTTGGATAGTTCATTTATCGAGGAAGGCTATAGGCTATGTAACATCACGCTACGACCAATAGGAGCCGAGCAGCGGGCGAAACCGCGCGGGAGCAGCTAGTTTTTAAAAATCTGACGCGATTCTGTAAGTATCTCAATTGCGTAACTCTCCTCTAACAATCCAAAGGATTTTTATAGAAATTAAATCGTCTATTTAACACAGCAATGGCTGTTATTGAACTGCGTAGGTACGCAATTATGCCAGCTGATCTCAAGTAGCCGCATAAAATTGCAAACGAGAATGACCGTGTAACCGACATGCAAGTTAAAATTATTGTATTGAATCAGAAAGCGTTTATGGCACGTCAACAGCCGGCCGCAAACGCTTCCCGACTAATCTCTGAGCATCATCCAACCGTGACCGATGACTGCGCATGCGCGCAGTCTCTCCTCTTACCTACTCTACCACATAAAATACATTATAACAAATGGTGTGCTGCACACAAAATCTCTTTTTTGCCTCACTCTCGCAGGAAAGCGCAAAGCAAATTAAACTTCAATTCATAAATCATTTTCTGAATATTGATTGATGGATTGATTTCAAAATAACCGTGCTTGGCTCTGCAGTAGTCGGGTACAGAGGCCAGCACATCAAGTTACCACAATCTGTCAAATTTCTTTGATAGTATTTCAACTTTATTGCAAAGACATAAGGTTCATTTTTAATTGAGAAAATTTGACAGTTAGGGATAGCTTGATGTGCTGGCTTCTGTACATATTCGTTTAGCATCATGTAACGTTCTATTAGGTACATACCTATTTAATTATATATTTGACTAGCAAGTGACTGTCCAGTGAAACGTGAGTGACTCGCGAGTGTCCGTCATGTGACAGGCGAGTGTCCGTCATGTGACTGGCGAGTGTCCGTCACGTGTCTGTCGAGTGACCGTCGAGTGACTGTCGAGCAGCTGGCGAGTGATTATCGAATTACTAGCTAGTGACTCACGAGTGTTTGTCATGTGACTATCGAGTGACTGTCAAGTGACTAGTGAGTGTTTGTCGAGTGACTGTCGGGTGACTGTTGAGTGACTGGCGAGTGGCCATCATGTGTTTGTCGTGTGTCCGTCATGTGACTGGTGAGTGTCCGTCATGTGACTGGCGAGTGTCCGTGTATATGGTGGACTCAAAAGTACTCGTAAAAAGAAATAATATTTAACTTTGTAAAAGAAGTTTTTTATGTAAAAGAGTTGATGTAGAAAAAAGGTACCTACGCTTTGCGAGAGGTGCATTATGAATAAGGTGCATTTTAAGAAAGGTGCGTTTTGAGAATGGTACGTTTTGCGTATGGGGTGCCTTTTGCGAAAGGTACATTCTACGACTGAACCGTTACGATCAGGACATAATTTTATTATGTAAAATCGAAATCGAGAATGACCGTGTAAATTAGATTAAACTTTATTTATTTTTTTACATTTTACTGAATCAGAAAGCGTTTATGGCACGTCTACAGCCGGCCACAAACGCTTCCCGACTGAAGACTGAGCGTCGTACAATAGCGAGCCCGACGATCGCGCATGCGCGCTTTCTCCCCTCGCACCTGCTCTACCATAATATAAAATATTCGAATACAAAAGGTTAGCTCCACACAAATTGATTTTTCTTTCACAATCAATTCGAACGATTTCAAAATAACTCTTGGGTTAGATAATCGTTGGGCTCATAATTTATATGGCATTCCAAGATGGCGGATCCGTTTAATTTTTTCAATTGTGTTATTATGGGTCTAAAATAAAAGCGCATAAAGAGTGGTAGAAAAATTTGAGGAAAAATTATGTTAATAATAAATCTAAAATGTTTTTTTTTTGAACAAGCATCTTTTTATTTTATTTTTGTAGATGAAAATATTGGAGGAAGTATGGATACGTAACGTTATTGTTTAATATAGTAAAGCAGGATTATTTGAATAAAGTTTAGTGTTTGTGTAGGTTAGAACAAAAACAATAACTAATATATTATAGAGTTACATTATAGAAAAGAGAAACTGAAGACGTCGTTGAAGTAACCTAACATGACATTACGCCTTACTCACTGAAGGGTTAGGCAGAGGTGTACCGAAAGTACATCTACATTCCGCCAGTTATGTTTAGTCCCATGTAATAGGCAGCGAGCCTATTGCCATCACCCAGGCATAAATCCAGCCCCAGGGTTGCTACTGTCGCCAACGCCTTCAACACCCTGCCCTGGAGTTGCATTGGGGAAGCACTCCGGTATCACCGGGTGCCGACCTACCTCCGTCGAATAGTCGGGGCATACTTGACGGACAGAGCCGTGATCTACCCCGGTCGCGATGGGGAATGGAACCGGCGAGAGATGTCGTGCGGTGTCCCGCAGGGATCGGTTCTGGGGCCGTTCCTGTGGGACATCGGTTACGACTGGGTGCTGCAGGCCGACCTCCCTGACGGCGTCAGCGTAGTTTGCTACGCTGACGACACGCTGGTCCTGGCGCAAGGAAGGTCGCATCAGGCGGTGGCCGACGCGATGACACGCGGGGTTGCGACAGTCGTTGAGAGGATCCGGCAGTTGGATCTCGAGGTGGCATTGCACAAATCCGAGGCCATGTCCTTTCATGGGCCTCGGAATAGGCCACCATCGGGGTCCCAACTTACGGTAGGAGGGGTTCACATCGGCGTCGAGACCACGATGAAATACCTGGGTCTGGTCCTCGACAGCCGATGGAATTTCGTGGAACACTTCCGACGTTTGGCCCCCAAGCTGGAACGGACTGGGGCCGCCTTCAAGCGGCTCTTGCCCAATTTGAGGGGGCCAAACGCCTCCTGCCGGAGGCTTTACGCGGGAGTCGTGCGGTCCATAGCCCTTTACGGGGCCCCGGTGTGGGCGCGTTCATTGCGGCGACGAGCCGCCCCCTATCTGAACGCGCCCCAAAAGGTGGTAGCCATTCGGCTTATCCGGGGGTACCGCACGATCTCGGGTGAGGCGGCAAGCCTCCTTGCCGGACTGCTGCCGTGGGATCTGGAGGCGATAGTCGTCGCACGCCTGTTCGAGTGGCGCGCGTAGGTACTAAACCGGGGGGAAACTCCGTTTCCGCAGCAGATTGCGGCGGAGCGGACGGACCTCCGGCGCGATCTCATGGCGGCCTGGAAGCAGTGACTGTCGCAACCCAGCGCAGGGCACGCCACGATTGTGGCGGTAAGGCCCCTCTTTGAGGAATGGCTAGAGAGGCGTCACGGCGCCCTCACCTACCGCCTGACGCAGGTCCTCACCGGACATGGATGTTTCGGGAGGTTCCTGCACATCATCAGGCGGGAGGAAACGCCCGGGTGTCACCACTGCGAGGATCGCCCAAAGGACACGGTAGAGCACACGGTGCAAACCTGCCCCGCATGAGCGGAGCACCGCCGTGTCCTCGTAGAGGCGATCGGTGGCGGCGACCTCTCGCGCCCGGCCCTGGTGCAAGCCATGGTCCTGGGCGAGAGGGAGTGGGAGGCAGTCACCTCCTTCTGCGAAAAAGTTATGCTCGCGAAGGAGGTGGCGGGATGGGAGAGAGAAAGGTCCTGCCGTCCCAGCCGCCGCAGGAGACGCCCCAGGAGTCGGGAGCCACGTGACGACTCCCGGCCACCGTAGGCGCGGGCCTGCGGGCGGTGAGTAATGGGTGACTCACCGTCCGATCAGCACCAGGCCCGTGCCGTACGGCGCGTATATGTTCCACGCGCGCCTCAAAGAGATGTCAGCATATGAAGGGGCCCCTCAGGGCCAAGCCTGCCGGGTAAGCGGGACTGTCCGAAAGGGTTACCGCTACCCCGGAACATAAAGGGCTACGGAAGGAACATGGATGGGTTTTAGTCAGTAAGAGTCTGACACTCCCTTCCGCTCCACCCAGAGCGGAAGCAGTCATTGGATGATTTCCCAGCCTTAAAAAAAAAAAAAAACGGTTGCTACTGAGAAGTACCAGATGGAAAAACCAACTTTGCCCGACCAGGGATCCAAACTCAGGACCTTATTCTCAGCAGTAGCACTTACGACGTCTAGACCAACGAGGCAATAGGCTGCAATATTTATTAAGACTCGAGACTGTAGTCTTTCTCTTTTTGAAGAAACTATTGCCGTTGTGCTGTGTCGCACCTCCCCCCGTAAAGCGTGAAAGGGACAAAAACTGTAACCAAAAGACGTTTTGTATTCCGCTGTTTTATTCTTCAAAACTGGACTGATCTAAAAAAAAATAGAGGATAAGTATATAATATATATGGTCCAATTTTTTTTGTTACAAACTTGTCAAATTTATCTGATAGTCGTTTGAACATGGAACATGGCGGTACAATCGGGATGTTTTTCAGGATTTTGGATTGTCATTATTCTTTTAGTGATTATGTTTTGGAAAAAAAGGAAATGATAGGGACTCGTACTAATTAGGCCAGGCCTTTTTTGGAGACAAGAATTGCTGTAGAGGCATAATCCACGAAGAAAACAGCAGTACGCGTTTGTATGGAGAAATGCACAATAGAGTACCCTCTTAATAAGGTACTTTTTTAGATTTATAGGTACAGAAAGTAACAATTATATTATATTATTCCATATTATTATTTGTAATAACGAAATCATTTTATACATCGCGGCATCCTCTTGCAGATATATCACAGATAAGCGGAGTGGAATCGGGTCAAATGGATCATAACTCCCGAGAGGTCCGGGTTTCCTTCATAAAAATAAACATATATCTTAAGTATGAGAGTTATGCCATACATGATATTTCAGATAAGACTGCATGTGCAGCTGTATGAAATAGAAAGCAGTGGTTAAAGAAGGCTTTATTTCGGAGATACGTAATTCACGTGGATTATTCAAACTCTCAGTTAAACTGAAAAATTAAATCTGAAAGTTTTTGCAACAAATGATATGTAAATATTGGATCTAGTAATAAACTTGTTGAAAAAGATCTAATTCTATAAAGAAGTAATAATAAACTCGAACTCAAAGTATTTATTTCAAATAAACCAATTACAAGCACTTTTGAATTGTTAAGGGGTCAGTCAGTCTGAGAGATGAAGCTAGTTGCCCATTCCATGCAAATCATATTAAAATTACGGGTCAATGATATTAAAAAAAGTAACTGCTGCTCGCGTAAATGTTGAAAATTTTCATACAAACTTCCGAACGTATTTCATCCATTTAGGGGGAGAGTTTCCTAACATTTTTTCTTTATCGTCCTCTGTGGCAAATTTCACCTTCGTAGGTCTAGTAATTATTGACATTTACTGTTGAATCAGTGTATGAGGAAATTTATTTATTTATTATAACCAACTTGCATTAACAGTTTAACAACCACACAAACAAGTGACAAATGTACAAATGATTGTGCTTTTATAGTAGAACTACACACATTGACAGTCAATCAGTAATATCGATGAGGAACACGTCAAAAATATTCGGAAATAACACAAGCTAAAGCTAATGTCAATTCGGTTGAAAGACATTGTAGAAATACAGAGCTGAACGATCGTTACTATTTGTCTAAGCAACTAAAAGTTACAACCTAAAATTCCACCCTGTATATGTTTCGTAGTTAACTCAAGATGGTGCCCGACTCCCAAGTAAGTCCCGACTTTCCTTCCGTGTAATTCGAAGACTGGAAGTCTGACCACCAGTCTAGCTTCAAATATAATACCCACTAATTAATTAGCAGAGGTCAGGTTTCAGGTTCGAAGTAATACTACAATTTAGGTGCACTATACTGAAACTCGACGGAGGAGTCCAAGCTAGTTAGGGCCAAGTTTATTAATGCTAGTACGGTGGACAGACAAAACTGATAAATATTTCGGTTTTTTTAAATTAAGCTGTTACCTAGTCGAGATAAGAGATAAGAGGAGCTCGTGGCTAAGTACTAACCGGCGCACAGGTCGATCCATCAGGTTAAGCTACGCTTGCCGGGGTTGGCCGTGGATGGGTGACCATCTTTACACACCGAGACTCCTCCGTGCCTCGGAAAGCACGTTAAGCCGTTGGTCCCGGCTGTCATTTGTGTATCTTTGACAGTCGTCACGGGTCTTCAGAAGCCCGAAAATCTGACAGGCAGTCTTACCATGGGGGTATCGTATTACCCAGTTACTGGGCTGTGGAGGTCAGATAGGCAGTCGCTCCATGTAAAATACTTGTATTCAGCTGCATCCGGTTAGACTGGAAGCCGACCCCAACATAGTTGGGAATAGACGACTGTGTGACGACTGTGTGTCTGTCTGTTGATGATGACTTAGTCGAAATAAGGGATACTGCACTAACCGTACGGTCATGCCCCAAATCGTCACGATGTTTTCCTTCACCGTTTTGAGAGCAGTGGTGATGAAAAAATTTACATAAAAGCGCTTTACACAAGTCAAACTACAGTTTGATTAAAAGTTAAATATTCAATTAGGCAGAATGCCAAGCAGTGCCGCAAGCACAAAGCGGTCTATTGCCGCTTCTAAAACTGAAACGGTGAAAAAGTGCTGATTAATTCAGCAGATTAATAATTCAATTCTGTATAACAGTTCCATTTTACGGGCGTGGTGCCATGTGCTGGTAACAGGCCAGTGCTAGACATTGGACTCGCCGACAACATGCCATTGAGCTTGGTACTCAAACTACTCTCATCCATTATGGGTAAGCCATCTAGAAATGATAGCTTTTTTATGGAAGAGTATTTCATTAAAAAAAAACCTATATTTCGGACGACTTACATCCATGGTGGGTTAGTAAGCAATGAATCAAGGTCAAAACAAACAGGTCAGGTTAAGGTCAGCTTAGTTTTTGAAAGTGAAAGTTTTTTCTAAGTACACTTACATGACAATAATATTTTTTAAACTAGATAAATTTAATAACTGACTACTCTGAGAAGAAAGACCAGAACAAACTCAGAGGTCACAGTCTATTTTAAAGTCCAAACGTAAATTTGGTGAAGACCGTGTAGGTTGGTGTCTAAAAAGATCATGAAGAAAGAACTAGGATACAGAATAAGTGGGCCTGTCCAATCAGTGTACGCACTTGTCATTAATCGTCATAACTATGTATGTATTATAATAATAATATCCTTGGACATTTCACACAACGCCATATAGTCCCAAGCTAAGCAACCTAATGCTTGTGTTATGGTAACGAGATGGCTGATAAAATAATAACATACATTTTTTTTTGTTAATACACATATTAGAGATAGAAAAACACCCAGACCCGGAACAAACACTTGCAGGTCGTACAAATATTTGTTCCGTGCGAGAATCGAACCCGCGACATGCTGCGCAGCAGTCAATCGCTCAACCACTGCGCCAACCGTGTCGTCAACGTCGTATGTTCATCAGTGAACTTTTAAGGACTATAAAACAAAACAATGTCGTAGAAAACTAACATCAAAACATTACAAGACCTTCATGAAGTACTTCAGCACACACCACACATTAATTTTCCTAAACAAATTCAATTCAGAATAATGGCTAAACTTAGTCATCAAGAAATCTCTACAAGAATGTTTCACCAATATTTCTAAGGAACATTTAAACAAAAGTTTGGAACAAGTTTCGAAACTTTAAAACATTTTGTTTGGTATTGCAATAAACAAAATGTTTGGGTTCAAGTTATGTCATGTGGATGTTATGAGTAGAAAGTTTGACAGCCATTGGTGAGTATTTGTGAATGTTCTCGTTTAGTTTGGTGTTCCTTTTAAACATGAAAATGTGTAATATTTGGTGATTCGTGTCGGGTTAGTCTTATGTAAAACTCTTATTCTCTTATTGATCTTCTAATGAGGCACTTTTTGTTTCTAAAAGAATCTCTAAAATTCTGTTATAGGAACACATGTTTTTAGAGGCTCTTTTAGTAGATGTAAACTCCTATGCTTTCTTAAATAAATGCGGATCTTAAAGTTCCGCCTTTTTTCAAAGTTGGTCCCGGTAACTAAGCAAGAGTAAGGATAGTTAGGATATTTTAGAACTGTGACCCCTACATCCAAATTGGTCATAGTTACTTTAGTATTAAGTAATTTTTGGACTCCAAAACGGGAATTGTTTTATGCTCACAAAAAGAGGTCCATTTATTACTAGTGTATCAATCATCTATATTGCAATCCATAATGTACACATCCAGGTGGTAAGTATTAATAAATAGAAACAAATATGGACCCTGTAGGATACAGGAAAATGTTAAATAAGTAGTTGTCTTTATTAATAAATACTCATATTTCTATCTGTTTTTACAACAGTGTTAGATTTAAATTCGAGGAATAATAAGAACTTAGCACGAAGTACATTTCAACTTTACCTGCGCGATTGGATCTTAAACCTTTAATATTATTAATAACGACTAGTGGTTAATTTTGTCTAACTAATAATAAATATATTTCAACGGTTTTATAGGCACACGTTCCACACAGCAATTCAACCCCACATTTTGAATTTAGAAACTGTGGGTAGTTTAATGTATTAAAATGTTTTTAGTTCAAATTCAAAACACCTGAGTTCGGCACATAATGTGTCGCGCCAAATTGCTATTTTGAGCAATTAAAAGTTTGACACTCACTGGCCGTTAGTGTTTCGTGGTCTAGACTTTATGGGCGAGCACTAATAGAAGTATGGAACTAGTATTTACGTGTTTCGGTTTAAAGACATTTTATTTCTCAAAGAACAAATTACAGTTCACATAAAGAGAAACTTTACTAATTAACAATAAGTTGTAGTTTACATTACGACGTTCAAACCATCCAAGAAACTGAACATTAAAGTTCCATTCATAAAGGTAAGTATGGTCTGACCTTTTCAAAGCCAGACAATTTCATCGGAGGAACAATTTTGAATTTTTGACAGCTCTTCCATACAAAAAAATGTCGGACGTCAAGTCCATTCCACGAAAACCGTCTAGATTGAAAAAACCAGCACTAAATAAAATACAAAACAGTTCAAGCTAAACTTAAGTGTCCAATAATAACAAATATAAAAAAAATAAAAATAAAACTAAGCTTATGTATATAATATATAATTCCTTAGGCCTTTTTTAAACGTTGGTATACTTGTACACTCTCTGACTTTTTTAGGTAATTTAATAATAATAATTTATTTGTGACAAAAAAACATATGTTACATTTAAACCGATATACAGGACCATTTATAATTTTCTTGGTTTTATAGTGAAGGCATCTGTGTCTGAACTAGATAAAAATATCTGTATCTCAGACATCAGCGCTCTTCCTTATGATGACCATTACTATACTAGCTTAAATTAGACATATTGGTATATCATTACACAGAAAACATTTATTATAAAGCCGAACCCCTTCATACTGTATTGTTTTCCTGCCGTACGACCTAGAAGTACCAAGAGTGAGAACCCTGCATCTCACTCTTGGTACTTCTAGGTCATCTTGATTACGGGTATTTATCTATGAGTCTTTTGTGTGAATGAGATATTTGTGTGTATGTTGGTCTTAAGGATCTTCCGGATAGTCATGCATGTATGGTATGTATACAGTTGTTGTAGGTTAAGTAATTTTGTTCTTTTGTAGAGTAATTCTGTAGGAGTTTAGTAGTTGTAATTGTAGAGGACTTTGATGATTTTATTTTGTGTTCGTTGTAGGTGTTGTTGATTTGTTTTAGCAGCCTGTCCCCATACTTGGATCAAATATTCCAGATGTGGCTTGACTAGCGTGTTGTAAATAGTATGTCTTAGTTTGTAGGGTACGCATTTTGCAATGTTACGTATGGCTCCGGTTAGTGGGAGTATTCGAGATCTTACTTACGTTTGTTTTATTTAAGGGCGTTATTTACAGTCTCAGGGTAAAAATATCTGGCACATAGAGAAGAACTGATTGTTCATTACCAGCCGCTCTATTCTGTAAAACTCTCCCCGTGAAAACATAGGTGGTGTCAGCGTGAAGTGAGCTCTAGTTCCAACTAATGCTAGGAATTGACATTATTGACAGATTGCTTTAAACTTATAGTACTTCATCTAAGTTTTCAAAGTGATATGTTCACAGAATAGATCCGATGTAACTATAGTTTTTGTGTTTTGGCGATTTCCAATATTAGTCTCAATTGTCGACTAGAATCAATTCTATTTCTTGTTCATTTTGACGTCCAAAAGTGTCAGTCTTGTGCCTATTTGAAATAAATGTTTTGACTTTGACTTAGGTTCAGTAGTGCTATAGGGTTGATGACAATTTTTTTTGCCCATCATAATATACATAGATTCCTAAAAAAAAAGGTCACGTATATTTTCTTTTTTTACGTAAGGAACTACGTCAATAATGTGGCATGACGTCACGTATATTTCGGTTTTATACTTACCTGTGACGTAGCGCGCCCCCACTGCCCAAGTTTCATTCAAATCATTTTTTAATTAATAAGATAATGCAAATAATACGTGTCTTTTTTTTTTAATAATCTGACTTACAGACGAAATATTATTTCTCTTTTTTTTAGCCAAGCATCATACCTATTGTGTAACACACTTTCAATATAATTCCGAAAGAACTTAAGGAATATACTAACCGTAAAATTGTTTCAAAATATTATGTTTGTAAATTATTATTGTTAAATCAATTTATTTTAATCTTTTCATTCATCCTAACTTTAATAAATTGTTTGACAAGGTTAATGGCACAATTAATGTTATTGAATTATCAAATTGAAAGGCATTGCCGTTATAAGTATTTAATGCAATGATGATTTGATTACATACATATTATTTTTGTGATAAATATGATTATTTTAGTGTTAGATTATAATAATATATTGTAAGTACCATTTTAAGGAATTAATTGTATATTTGAAATAGTATATTTTAATGCAATTACCCCGCTGGTTTCCTCCTCATTCCTCCACTCAAAGGTCATTAGTACTGTAAATACCTGTGATTTCTTAAGGTTGATGTTCCAGGGTAGCCCGCGAAATTCAAATTTTCTTAAGTTTTTTGCAATTTGCAGGCCAGTGATAGGTTGTATGTTGATGAACATTTGATTCGCGGCTGTAAGACGTATGTAGTTACAGAATTATAATCATCAAAATCATTAATACAACCCTCCGAGCTCATAAAGGTTCCGGAATGACTTTGACCTTGTAAAAAGTCATTTTTACACCTTTATGAGCTACTACAGCGGCGAATCAAATGTTCATCAACATACAACCTATCACTGGCCTGCAAATTGCAAAAAACTTAAGAAAATTTGAATTTCGCGGGCTGGTTGGAGGATTCACCTTAATGTAGCTTTTTTTTCCGAATCAAGATTATTTATCGAGCTACCATTTCAAGCCTCATTACACCACCCAAGATTAAATTACCCGGAAGATTCTCTGGGGTTTCTCCACATAATTTAAGACCATAGCCATCGCTATAGTCTAGCCCATGTGCCGTTGGTTATCGAGACAATCTTAATAGTATCACGTCTGAGAAGAAAATGTGTGGGAATTGGCTATGTGACAGAAACTGTACGTGCTGGAGTTGAGATAGTGTTTAAAGAGAAAAGGTATGAAAAATAATACTGGACAGTGATTAATGGCTTTTTTTTTTAAGGCTGGGAAATCATCCAATGACTGCTCCCGCTCTGGGTGGAGCGGGAGTGTCAGACTCTTACTGACTAAAACCCATCCATGTTCCTTCCGTAGCCCTTTATGTTCGGGGTAGCGGTAACCATCCCGCTTAGTGATTAATGGCTTACGTCCGTTTTCAGAAATGACAATGACTTATGTGTCAAAATTAAGCTTATGTTATGTGATCTGATTAGCTATTATTAGTAGTATAGTAGTATTAAAACTGGTATTCAGCTGCATCCGGTTAGACTGGAAGCCAACTCCAACATATCTGGGAAAAGGCTAGGCAGATTGATGTGATCTGATTGGCTGTTAATTGTACAGGCAATCACATTTGTTGACTTTCATTTGACAATTTGATTTTATGTTTCTTATCGAAAATCGAGGCTCAGTTTTGAAGATTAGATTTTTTTTAAGGATATGGTCTGTGATACTTACTTTAAGTTGAGGGGCTACTTTAGAGCAGCCATCCTTGTGTTGGCTGTTTGATTACTCTGGCTGGCTGCGTTAGAGTCAACAAGAAGTTTATTGTTGAGTGTTTTATTAAAAAAAATACATCTTTTATTTTTCTTCTTCATATTATGTGACGAAGATGTCGCGTATTATAGATTTTTTTTGTTACCTTTTTTTAAAATTTTAAAATGTGTATAATAAGTACATGAGAATATAATTATTATGTTAAATATTAAATTAAATAAAGTTATATATTGTATATACCATTTTAATGAATTAAAAGTACCTAATATTTGACATAAATTCACCAGTTAACAGATAAATAAATACTTTTACATTTTTAAGAAAAAAAAAGACCGGTGAAAACAAACTACAAAGTAAAGAACCCCCGGTTATAACCTTTTAATAAAAAAAATGTAACAACCCCGTAAGGGAACAATCTCAGGGCACGCCACGATAGTGGCGGTAAGGCCCCTCTTTGAGGAGTGGCTAGAGAGGCGTCACGGCGCCCTCACCTTCCGCCTGACGCAGGTCCTCACCGGACATGGATGTTTCGGGAGGTTCCTGCACATCATCAGGCGGGAGGAAACGCCCGGGTGTCACCACTGCGAGGATCGCCCAGAGGACACGGTAGAGCACACGGTGCAAACCTGCCCCGCTTGGGCGGAGCACCGCCGTGTCCTCGTAGAGGCGATTGGCGGCGGCGACCTCTCGCGCCCGGCCCTGGTGCAAGCCATGGTCCGGGGCGAGAGGGAGTGGGAGGCAGTCACCTCCTTCTGCGAAAAAGTCATGCTCGCGAAGGAGGTGGCGGGATGGGAGAGAGAAAGGTCCTCCCGTCCCAGCCGCCGCGGGAGACGCTCCGGGCGTCGGGAGCCACGTGACGACTCCCGGCCACCGTAGGCGCGGGCCTGCGGACGGTGAGTAATGGGTGACTCACCGTCCGATCAGCACCAGACCCGTGCCGTACGGCGCGTATATGTTCCACGCGCGCCTCAAAGAGATGTCAGCATATGAAGGGGCCCCTCAGGGCCAAGCCTGCCGGGTAAGCGGGATTGTCCGAAAGGGTTACCGCTACCCCGGAACATAAAGGGCTACGGAAGGAACATGGATGGGTTTTAGTCAGTAAGAGTCTGACACTCCCTTCCGCTCCACCCAGAGCGGGAGCAGTCATTGGATGATTTCCCAGCCTTAAAAAAAAAAAAAAAAAAAGGGAACAATCTCGACACGAAAACTTACAGAACTATTGGATGTAGATCAAACTTTATTAGGGACTGTCACGTACATAGACCGTGACGTTCTTAATACATAGTATAGGCTTGTACGTGTGTGCATATTATAAGGTTGAATTATACGATCTTTCTTCTTTCTTTTCGTATGGTAATTTACTAACCTGGTGTCAGAGTTCTATACTGCTCATGGGCCTCTGACTTAGCTTCATATGCTGTTGAGAAATATCTCCTAGGCATATTACAGAATTCCTCACCATGTTTTCCTTTATCGATTTTTAAGCAACTTATAATAATACAATCTAGTCTGGAGATCGAACTCGAGACCTATGACTTGGCAGTCCGACGGTTACACCACTAGGCTATCACCATTGCAATTGGCATTCCCATCGGCAAAAAGACGAGTATCATTCAAACTTCCAACCCCTATTGAACCACTTCAGGGGATAATTTTTCAAAAATTCTTCCTTATTGCTCACCTTCTATAAATAAGGAACTTTTGCGCAAAAATCCATGCTCCTATGTGGTCTAGACCTAGCGTTTTCATGAGCGTTGACGATCATTGAATGAATTTTAAGATTTTTATCATGGATATTCACGATTGATTAAGATTTACGATCAGTGGTGAATATGCAAGCGTAGAATGGGATGCAATCAACGCTAAAAACAAATAAGGACCAGATATATTCTTGTTATTATATGGCTGGAAAGGGAGTGCCTACCGAAATGAAGACAAATCAGTATAGAAGTATGAAAGAAAAAGATAAGTTGCGCCGGCCACAAATAAATTGGGATAAGAGCAGGTGAGTGATGATGAGCAATTATCCTGTTTTGCCTTTCCACGATTTTAGTTCTTAATTAAGTTCCCAAAACGATTAACTTTGTACATATGTGTTACTATGTACCCATTTCTAACTGTCGAACTAACTGCAGGTACCTATTAGTGGTGTCACGTTCAGGAACAGACCGTCTCTATCTAGACGTAGGCAGGTACGTGTTACGTGAAATTCGGTTCCAAGGAGGCTGTGGTTTACACGTTACACAAGCATGTGGTAGTACGAAGTTGTGTTCTAAGCTTAAAGTTTGGGGTTTGAAATCAGGAGCGTCTGTTCTAAGTTATCAGGACCTGTGATTGGAATCGATGGTGAGAAAACATAAAATTATCAACATGTAGTAAGTAATTCACAAACGAAAATAAGCCAAACCAAGCTTAGTTATAGGCCCATGGGCAGCATACAAACTCTGACACCAGGTTAGTCACTATCCACACGAAAATAAAGAAGAAGAGTAAGTAATTTTATTGTTTTTAAGGTTTTCACACATGAATAGTTTTAACATGACTGATGTAACCATATTTTTATTGGAAATAGTGTCCTTGGAATTGATTCCCTGGGGAAAGTGTAACTGGGTTTTTGCATTAGGAATTTCTCGCCTCGGAAAGCACGTTATGCCCTTGGCTCTACGCCTGATCCCTCTCCGGTTATGAGACTGAGGAAAGAAAGACAGTGCACTCATTTCTGCGCTCACACATGTGCAGTATAATGTCTCCCGCGCCAAATGATGGCCTCCGCAAAGATTGGTCGCCATGGATGAAGTTCGGTTTTGAGAACTTCAAAGCAAAAAAATATTAAGGGGTCAAACATACTAACTACTAAGTATCATAGTCAGATTACGTTGATAGATTGCGATCACTATTGAATTGGCAGAATATTTACATACCTACTTGCCCAAAACTTGTAAGTAATCAAGTAAACTTCTTCGATCACTTACAGAAAATGAAAAAAGCGGCCAAGTGGGAGTCAGACTAGCACACGAAATATTAAGAGGGAACTCTATGGGGCCTTTCTCCATACAAACGCATTCCGCTGTTTTCTTCGTGGATAATGCCTCTAGAGCAATATTTTTTTTCTAAAGTCTAGGTCTAATTAATACGTGCTCCTATTATTTTCATAATCACATAAAACATAATCACTAAAAGAATTATGACAACCCAAAATCCCGAAAAATAGCCCATTTTAACTTTATTTTATAACTTCACTATCACTAAAATAACACGCAGTAAAAATTTCACTATCTACCTATTCCGGTTCCAAAGATACACCTCTGTGATAAACGGACCGACAGCGGAGTCTTAGTAATAGGGTTCCATTCACCCTTTGAGTACGGTAGGTACCCTGAAAACAATTTATCAAATAAGAACTCTCCTAATCTAATGTAGTATCCAAAACAACTTTAGGCAGATAAAAAAATAACAAAGTGACAATATACCCAAAAACTATCAATATAGAAAGTTTGCAACTATCGGCTGAACTCACAGAACTTTGTTAGGGTTGTCACGCGCGTGATCCTCCCCAAGTACGTGCTTGAGTCGGGGATAATTCGGTACAACTGTGGCTGTTTAAGGGGGATACGTACAGGGTTGCCAGCGAAAGCAAGTTTTCTTACATTTTTTTTTCATTCGCAGACTTTAGGGATGATGATTAAAATTAATTTTTTAGTCCGGCACTTGTATAATTTTATTTAGATATTAGCAAATTACATGAAGAATTAATTACTATATATGTACAACCTAAAACTAAAAAATATATCCATGTCCGACACTTATATTATTAAAAAATATCAAACACGATTTTTTTCGTTTTTTCACGTAATCAAAAGCATACGTCGATACATTGTGTTATGACGTCACTATGTAGAGTTTATATCAAGTCTTGACGTAGCGCGCCCTCACTTTGATGCGTTATATCTTAGTCATTTTTTTATAATATTTGCGATAAAGCAAAATATACGAGTCTCATATTTTTATAATCAGACTGACGGACTGAAATCAATATTTTTTTATATTGTCATCATCTCTATTGCCAGGGTGCTTTTCAGTGGTATGAATTCCAATTTTACATGCTGACAATTATTAACTATCATTTACACTATTTTCCTCTGATAAAAACATAATCTTACCGACACAAAACACGAAGAAAGATAAAAATTCCTCGCTTATAAAGTTACATCACACAGCTGCAGCGCCTTAAAGCGATGAAAGTGCGATATTTTTCAGCTTTTCCCTGTCCCATTCACAAAGGGATTGTGTTTCCTCGTAACGCTTGTGAGCCCGACAGCCGTATTGTATGGCTGCGCATAGGATTCCTTTTAAGCTGAACGTTCCAGGAGATAGCGTAGTTATTAAATCATTTTTTGGATTATATTTTCTCTTTGGAAAGTAAGGAATTATGTCAACATCATGATAATAGCTTCTTTTTAAAGCTGGTTTTTGTCGGAGAGCGGTTTTGTTCTATTATTTTATTTTAACTAGAAGCGCTTTTCATTTCACTGAGTAAGTAAATGGGCACTCCAAATTCGTAACAATTTTAGTTCATAGTGAGGAAACCTGCATGCTTGAGCTATTTTTCAACAGTACATGATGCTAAGTCAGAGGCCCATGGGCTGCTTAAAACTTTGACACCGTTAGTCACTAGCCACATGGAAAAAAATAAGAACTTCATGGTGTCGCTGTTTAAATTTCTTTTAAGACTTATTCTAAATTCAAATTAACGTATGGTAAGAGTCAACTATTAGCTGCCACGGATCTTTTAAAATTTAATTTAATTTTTGAATTGTTTTTGATTACTTTTTTAAAATATGTTTTTATTTATTACGGACGCTTTTTACTTTCTGCATCGCTTTCACATGTATAATTGAAATTACTTGCTTACTTTAACATGAATGATGAATACCCATACCCATATTTTGTAACCATACCTTATTTCAAAGAGTGTCCGTGGAGTTTCTTGCCTGTTCATCTCCATAGGTACCAACTGCTTTGGAATGGGCAACTAGCTTCATCTTTCTGACACACCGACCCCTTGACAATTCAAAAGTGCCTATAATTGGTTTATTTGAAACAAATGCTTAGAGTTTGAGTTCGCATATATTTTCCTTTATTTTAATTTAGTTGCGTAAAAATCATTTTATTTTTAAACCAACCTAAACATGCATACATTGTTGGAGACAGGTAGAAAATCAAATAAAACCTGAATTGCGGTCAGAAAAGGTAGATCGAATTTAAAGGAATGGCCGAACATTTTGTATGAATACTAAACCGAAAGACGGGTTGTATCCGCGGTCTCATTTGTTGGCAGCCCTCTCTAGAACAAAGGCACCGTGTAGAAATCCGCTGACTAGGGTCAGGAGTTTAAGCCAAAGATGTACAAACATGTACTTCTTTTTATTATAAACCAAATTCTTTTATTTCCATATTTTAATTCTTCGGAAAGCACGTTAAGCCGTTGGTCCCGGCTGTCATTTGTGCATCTTTGACAGACGTTACGGATCGTCAGACGCCCGAAAATCTGACAGCCAGTCTTACCAAGGGGTATCGTATTACCCAGTTCCTGGGTTGTGGAGGTCAGATAGGCAGTCGCTCCTTGTAAAATACTGGTATTCAGCTGCATCCGGTTAGACTGGAAGCCGACCCCAACATAGTTGGGAAACGGCTAGGCAGATTGATTTTAATTCTAAGGGCGACTTTCATTAATAAAACTGAATTTGATCAGCACATCTAAAGCAAATCCAAGAGTTGTCAGTGTCATCATTGTTGGGCAATATTAACACTGACAAAAGTGGTTTAGATGTATGGAATTCGCACTTAATCACAAGACTACTTTAAGCGGGATTTTTCGAAAGGGTTACAACTACATAAAGGGCTAAGAAAGGAACATGGATGGGTTTTAGTCAGTATGAGTGACACTGTCTTCCGCTCCACCCAGAGCGGTAGGAGACACTTGATGATTACCCACCCTCAAAAAAAAAAGTCACAAGACTACGTAAGTTCAAGTCTTATTCTGTCTACATAGTATTAAATGCGTCCACGTGCGATGTATATATTTCACGATATTTTCTTCAGAGGTAGTTTGTTAATACAGATTTTCTTATTTAACAGATAGACAGTTTAAAATGATGTTCTTTGTAGCGTAGATCAGTCACTAATTTTTTTACGTAACAACTGACCATGAAACAGCTGAAGCATTTCTCCCAAAATGTATTCTAAAACCCGCCCATTTCAAAAACCTAGATGGCAATATCTTCCAGCTTGGCGGGTAACCACCATTTCTTTTTAGTCGGGTTTCCCGAGCAGCTATCTGTGTGCAAATGCATTTCAGTAAAATCTACCTCTCTGGGAGGAGCGTGCTTGTGCTGTGTTGGTTTTATTTGAATTCCATCTCATCCTATATTTGCAGTAGTTTGGTTCAGATATCAAGCTTCTGGTGCAAATATAGGAGAACCTAGATAACAAAACCTAGCAAATATTTAATCAGTGTTACTTCTACGTTCTTCTTCACACATGCTATAAGAGGCAAAAAACTGTATTTAGCAACTACTAGGTACTGAGTATTTAGATAATCTATACATATAATAAATTTGTAGAAAAGTGGTGTCTGTACAATCTATACATATAATAAATTTGTAGAAAAGTGGTGTCTGTACAATAGAAATATATTAAAAAAAAGTAGCAGGGGTTGTTATTATATCGATGCCGAACCCGAAATTGTAATTAATTTTTTTTTTGTCTGTTTGTCTGTGTGTTTGTGCACGCTAATATCAGAAACGGCTTATTCGATTTAGATACGGATTTCACTAATATATTGTAGTAAGCTTCACTTAACATTTAGTGTTTATTTCATGTCAATCGGTTCATAAATAAAAAAGTTATGTCAATTTAAAGAATCACGGCAAACATTTGTTAAGGTATTCTATCAGTGTACGTATACGCATCGCGCCTGCGCGTCCGTGGCTATATAAAGCGCGCTGAGAGCCGCGCCGCTGTTACCCCGATCCAGCTGTCCCTTGCTGTTCTCCCCCAGCGACGCCCTAAGCCGAGGTCCATACCCCACAGGGGGTGCCCTTAGCGTGTAGTCGCTTAGTTTGTAAGTTTTTATAAGCCCTGGCTGGAGGCTACAATTCTTTTGTGGTATCCACAGGCAAGTCCGGTTAAGCAGTATACAACCTGCTAGGTTGAGCTGCGAGATGCCACTATCAAAAAAAAACACCTCGCTGCCATAAAGATTCAGTTATTCGTAGCGAACGCACGTATCCTGGAGAGTATAGGTGAATAGTGGCATTCGATTATTGCGATTCACTTGAATACTGACTGTTTGCATATTTCATTTTTTTATATTTTAGGGTTTTTAGGTTAGGTTCTTTTAATAAATTTTCCTTAAAATCTATCTATAATAAAATAAAACAGTAAAAAAACTGTGTCTGTACATTGAATATATTAAAAAAATAATGATTGAATGGTTTAGAAACAGTAATAGAGCACGAATCCAAAAAAAAATCGGTCTGTTTGTCTGCATGTCTGTTTGTTTGTACACGCTAATCTTCGGAACTACTGGACGGTTTTGAATGTTTTTTTTTTGTTGTGTAGGTATTAAGTGTGGGCAACAAAAAGACTATAATTTATTTTGGAAACTTGAACACCTGATGCAGAACCGCAACTGACCAGCTAAACTATAAGAGATACAAAAATAATACCGTAGCAAAAATTGTTCCGCGTGATGAGCATTTTCTGCTGAGAGAATAAATTTGAAGATCTGGAACACCTGATGTGGAACTCCAAGAGCCCAGCTACACTATAACAGATATTGGAATGACGTCTTAGCAAAAGTTGTTCAGCCTGATGAGCACTCTCTGTTGACGCATAAAAATTTAAGATCTGGAGTACCGGTTGTGGAATTCCAAGAGCCCAGCTACACTATAACATATACAGAGTTGATACGACAGAGGGGCTTTCCTTTAAACACCTTATAAGAGGGACCATTTTAAAGCTCTGTACCAAAAATCAATTAAATAGGAGCAGTAGTTTAGTCGCAAATGTTTTTTTTAAGTTTTTGCCCCGTTTGAACACGACGATCTTTCCTAACAGCGCTCCGGCGTGCACGCGTCGGTGCCGCTGCGTTACAAGGTCAGTTTTTATTTACAAAGGGTGGTTGCGTTTTACTCTGATTTGTAAGCTATTTAGTTTGTTAGAAAAAATAAAAACCTCTTTTTTTTTTATACCCTACCGAGTTAATACTAAACACGTATAGTATACGTAGTGTAATTTAATGCCCCTCTGTCATATCGACTCTGTATAGGAATGACGTCTTAGCAAAAGTTGTCCAATCCGATGAGCACTTTCTGTTGACTTATAAAAATCGACGTCTTAGCAAAAGTTGTTCGGTCTGATGGTCATTTCCTATTGACTTCTAAAAATCGAAAATCAGAAACATCTGATGTGGAAATCAAAGCTATCACTAATTTCACTGTATAATTATAAAATAACAAAAGCTGGGAGAACTTACACGCGGTGAAGGCGGTAACAGTTTAGGACTGATTTTCGCTGACGATGGTACAGACGCCAGCACATCAAGCTATCACTAACTGTCAAATTTTCTCAATTAAAAATGAACCTTATGTCTTTGCAATAAAGTTGAAATACTATCAAAGAAATTTTACAGATTGTGGTAACTTGATGTGCTGGCCTCTGTACTATAAGTACAACACAAACTTCATTGAAAATTTGACCCTGCTGGCCAAAACTCCCATTTATTTTTTTATTTTACCAAATAAATATGCCTTCGGACTTATGTTATTTTATTGTTTAATTTCCTTTTCTATTTATCTTCGTGACACAGTAGCCTACCCGATAACGCCTGGGAGCAGTCCCTTAGATTTTAATTGATCACTTATATTCACAATAAAACTATAACCATGACTAGAAAGAGGTCAAATCTTTCCCAATGTTCCAAAAGAGCTAAAAGATTGAAGATCATAAGATCCCAAGGATCTACCAAAGAGCGTCACGAGAGACTTGATGCTGTTTGAAAACATCCGGCTGCAACTCGCTCCGTGGAAACCTCTTCGGATCGCGAAGCACGCCTGCGTTCTCAGCGTATTTACGCATCTACATCCAGGTCTCTAGAGACCAGTGAAGAATATGATGCGCGACTGACCGCAGATCGTGCAAGTCATGCATTGTCTCGCGAATCGGAGACGTTCATGGATAGAGAATTACGCTTCAGTTCCAAGCGTTTCTACGCATCGAGTTCTAGGTCTCTAAAGACAATTGGGGAACGTGATGCGTGACTGACCGCTGATCGTGATTCAGATCTTCGATTTTGACGACCCCGTTGTCGCTGGCATAAGCAACAGGATACTTGTACGAAGTCGCGGGCAGAAGCTAGTTCACAATAAAACTATAACCATGCCTAGAAAGAGGTAAAATCTTTCCCAATGTTCCAAAAGAGCTAAAAGATTGAGGATCATAAGATCCCAAGGATCTACCAAAGAGCGTCACGAGAGACTTGATGCTGTTTGAAAACATCTGGCTGCAACTCGCTCCGTGGAAACCTCTTCGGATCGCGAAGCACGCCAGCGTTCTCAGCGTATTTACGCAGCTACATCCAGGTTTCTAGAGACCAGTGAAGAATATGATGCGCGACTGACCGCAGATCGTGCAAGTCATGCATTGTCTCGCGAATCGGAGTTGTTCATGGATAGAGAATTACGCTTGAGTTCCAAGCGTATCTACGCAGCGAGTTCTAGGTCTCTAGAGACAAGTGGGGAACGTGATACGCGACTGACCGCTGATCGTGCAAGTCATGCATTGTCTCGCGAATCGGAGGCGTTCACGGATAGAGAATTGCGCTTGAGTTCCAAGCGTATCTACGCACCGACTTCTAGGTCTATAGAGACAAGTGGGGAAAGTGATGCGCGACTGACCGCTGATCGTGATTCAGATCTTCGATTTTGACGACCCCGTTGTCGCTGGCATTAGCAACAGGATACGCGTACGAAGTCGCGGGCAGAAGCTAGTAAGATAATAAATTTAGATATTGACATATCATTTATTTATGTAGCTCGCCAACAATTGAGTACACTCTAACAATTATGGGTTACATTCTATCAATTCGGGTCTAATGTATCAATCTCTTACAGGTAAGCACATCATGCACATATTGATTAAATTAAAATAAATGAACAAAAAGATCAACAAATTATGACAGCCGGGACCAACGGCTAAACGGGCTTTCCTAAGCTATTTTCATCAAGAATTAAAGACAGTAACAATATCAAAAACAAGTCACAACATTGCTGTAATAACTTTAAATCTACCAAAATGTTTTCAACCGAACTTAATTTCTATAGATAGACTTCACAGTTCAACCGAACTTAATTTCTATAGATAGACTTCACTATAGATAGATTCTTTCACAAATTCTTTTACAAAATTTTCCTTCCTCCCCAGAAAGAGCAAGTATAATAGACCCATTTTTTACCCAAGACCGAAAACCTGAGCCCAAAATGTACGGACAATGGGCCCGCAAAATATATTTGTGTACCTGCACAATCTTTGCAGCAGGTAACCTTACCTTTGTTAAGGGCCTTAAGTAGGTCATTTTTTGACCCTAATTAGTTGGCAAAATGAACAAGGGTTGAGATCGAGCATAAACTTGCTCATATCTTGTTTAATTTGACTGTACTTTTGGGCGAATGTGGATGTAAGACTAGAAGGTAAGAGGGTAGAAATAAATGTATCTCACAGAGCTATGTCGCAGCTTTAAACATGGATTAAAAGCCAACCTTTTCATTTAAGTACATATTAATTTACATTTAAACTTGTATTTTTAGACATCGAGACATCGCCAAGCGGTTGGTCGACTTTTCACGTGACCAGAGGGTTGGCCTATATTTTGGTCAAAGAATCAGCATTGACAGACAACGTGGCAATGCTGCCAGACTTTTGAGAACATTTCCTGTTGACAGCGATGTGGACGAATTGTTTGATGCCCTTTGATTTTCCTCCCGTTTTATATACTTGTACATAGTAATTATTAATATTTTAAGTCTTTGTGGGTATGTAAATATGATGTGCATAAATAAAGACATACTGTTACTAACTTGTATCTTTTTAACACGACTTGAAACATTGCATGCCTTTTATGGGCTCCTTTATCAGAGGAAACTTTAGAAGCATTTAATATGAAAGATGCCATTACAAAAAAGGAAATACTATCAAAATACTACTAATAACAATGCAGGCGCATATTTTTCAGACTATTGTATTTATTATGCTGTTTGATCACTGACCATCAAAAATCAGTGATAGCCTAGTGGTTTGACCTTCGGACTGCAAAGTCATAGGTCTCGAGTTCGAACCCAAGGCTCCACACACCTCTGATTTTACGGATTCATGTGCGTATTGTATAATTATCACTTGCTTAAAAATCGCTGAAGGAAAACATCGTGAGGAAACCAGCATGTCTGAGAGATATTTCTCAACAGCATGTGAAGCTAAGTCAGAGGCCCATGGGCAGCTTAAAAACTCTGACACCAGGTTAGTCACTAACCACACGAAAAGAAGAAGACTGACCATTGATACCTTGAAACTTAACTTTTAAACCTTGTGATTCATTACATTAGTACCTACCTAGTCTAGTATTTTGCTCGTTATTCAAATGCTCACTTTGTGCATACAAAGCAGCTAATCCCAACACTAAGTGTCGTGTTAATACGTGTCTATTAGTCGGTTCACTTGTCATGGATACAATAATTTTATGAACACGAACGTAGGTTGAAATATAGTCAGCGGAATTGTCCAAAAGGATTACCGCTGCCCCGGAACATAAAGGGCTAAGGAAGGAACATGAATGGGTTTTAGTCAGTAAGTGTCAGTCACTCCCTTTCGCTCCACCCAGAGCGGGAGGACTCATTTGATGATTTCCCACCCAACAAAAAAAAGAAAAAAAAACGGTTGAAATATCGTATTGTTTAATTTTGAATTATTGGTTGTATAATATACTCAATTTATTTAAGCAATAAACAAATAATAACGAATATTGGCTTATATTGTTTTAAACGTTAAATAGATTACATTGCTTTATACTTATTGTGAAATCACGAAGTTTATTTTACGTTTATGTCGAAATAACGATAGGGTAAAAACCGATATTTGTCTGAAGTTTATAATAAATGTACTTTAGTTAATTAGGTATCTTGATAGCTGTTGGAAACTTAAAACTTTAGTACACACATTTAGTCAGTTATGTTTAAGTCCCATGGAATATACGATTTTTACCGTATTTTCTTTGTTAGCGCAAGTATCCTGTTGAAACTATAGAATTTGTTGTTATAACAGCCACAGTAGTAGGTACACCCGCCAGCACATTAAGCTATCCCAAACTGTTAAGTTTTCCCAATTGAAAATGAACCTTATGCTGTTATAATAAAGTTGAAAACCTACCAAAGAAATTTGACAGATTGAGGTAAGTTGAAGTGCTGGCCTCTGTACGCATTCTGTTAATTTCAAATGTCTACCTATTTATTGCATTTCAAAAGATACAGCCATGTGACAGCCAGACGAAAGACGGACAAAAGGACGGACAGCAGAGCTCTAGGCGATCATATTTGCACCCTTTGATTACAGAACCCTATTCTATGATTAAAAATTATAGAAAAGATAAGCATCTGCCATTCGTTTCGGTATATAATAATATATAAGTTTATTTTTTCTCACAATGACAAGCTTATTTTAGGTTTCACATATAATTTGTTTTCTTTATCAATGTGAGGTGTCTTAGTTGAGCGTAAAATGTCTGTATTTCAAATCACCAGATCCCCACCCCATAAAACAGCAGAAAGTTATACTGAAAAAAGAAAACATGCCATTGCAATGTAACGTTATATTTTGTAGAAAGTCCTGAATTCGTACAATAATATGCTGTGCTGGCTTATGTAGTGGAAGCTTAACGTAGTTGCAATCTACATGCTTGATGTTGTACTGAATAATTCAGGAATAATTAACGTGGTTCACAGTGGTTATCCATCTAAATACCTCACTATGAATACCTAGAAAATCTAGGGCGTTGCTGATGCTAACAATTCACAATAAATTACATAAACATAAATTTACGCCTTTTTTCCTTGGGGGTAGGTTCTCTGCTCCTCACACACTCCATTTGTTTTGATTACGTTCATACGTCAGGGGGCCTAGAAACACTGCGAGGATCGCCCAGAGGACACGGTAGAGCACACGGTGCAAACCTGCCCCGCTTGGGCGGAGCACCGCCGTGTCCTCGTAGAGGCGATCGGCGGCGGCGACTTCTCGCGCCCGGCCCTGGTGCAAGCCATAATCCGGGGCGAGAGGGAGTGGGAGGCAGTCACCTCCTTCTGCGAAAAAGTAATGCTCGCGAAGGAGGTGGCGGGATGGGAGAGAGAAAGGTCCTGCCGTCCCAGCCGCCGCGGGAGACGCCCCAGGCGTCAGAAGCCACGTGACGACTCCCGGCCACCGTAGGCGCAGGCCTGCGGACGTTGAGTAATGGGTGACTCACCGTCCGAACAGCACCAGACCCGTGCCGGACGGCGCGTATATTATGTTCCACGCGCGCCTCAAAGAGATGTCAGCATATGAAGGGGCCCCTCAGGGCCAAGCCTGCCGGGTAAGCGGGATTGTCCGAAAGGGTTACCGCTACCCCGGAACATAAAGGGCTACGGAAGGAACATGGATGGGTTTTAGTCAGTAAGAGTCTGACACTCCCTTCCGCTCCACCCAGAGCGGGAGCAGTTATAGGAAGATTACCCAGCCTTAAAAAAAAAGGGGCCTAGAAAAGTGTCATATCGAATTGATTTTGAAAATTGTTCATTGAACAATTCGTTATCTCAGCGAATCGGATTGTCAAGAACGCCCCTTGTCAATGCATTTGTATGGGAATATTCATTGAGTTTCGTTACACAATTTGATATTGTCTAGCACTTAGTGGTCGAAAACGATTGATCCCGTGACATTACGAAAGCTTATGCCAATTCCATACATTTCGGATTTATTTAATTTCGTTATCGTTTATGAAAATGTGACTTCCTCTAGGTCTTCATCTTAAGTGTTCATGTTGCCTTTAAAGTTATGTTTGAAACTTAAATAAAACTCATGAAGACGTAACTTAAAACTGTAAAGAAAAAGGAAAAAATACTATTCATTCTTTGATAAGAAATCACTGCAAACAAAGATAAAAAAGTATGCTTCATAAAAAATAATTTTCAGGAAACCAGTGTATTTCATAGCAATGCTTCTGTGGGAGGTAAACATAATAAATCGTCAGAAAATCTGGTTCACCATTTCCTTATAATATCGCATAAAATAAAGATACATTACTAGCAAAGCGTGAACATCGATTATAAGCCCCATAATAAATTGTGTAACACTAAATATTCTTATCAGGTATTTGCAGGTAAATCTGATTTATAAGCAGTTAATTTATAATTTAAATGATATGGGTTTTGAAAAATAGGGCTACTCCAAAAAATAGGGCGATTCTTAAGAAAAAATTGGGCATATCTTAAAAGTAGGGCATCTGTTAAAAAGAAAATAATATGCTCTAAGGTACGAAAATCTCAACCAATAAATTTATTCACGTTTCCTCGACTTCATAATAATTTACAGACACAGCGTGTAGTCGGTAAACCTGATTAAATTGTTCGAAATTAATTAAATTATATCGGGATTTGCATTCGGTACGCAGGGCTTGTTCGATATAACTTAAAGCGTTATGTGAGATTCCAATGGGGATTGTTAACAAAGCTATTTATTTATTTGCTGTTCGTTTTACTTTTGTTCAACGAAGGCAAAGGCTGTGATTATTGGGTAAGATACTCGGTGGTTCTGTTGGAGTGACAGTCTCTTTTAGTTAAGTCTTCCTTTACTTAAAAATAAACGCCGGTTTAAACGGTGACCTAAAGTACGGAAAGTGAGGGACGTTGTTGCCACTTATTATTAGTGTTGCCAGACTGTAGCAAGTATTATTATCCCTGTTTCGGATATTTAATTAATATTTAAAGGAAAAAATCCAAAGAGATAACATTTTTTAAAGCAGTATTAAAAGATTCAATAATTTGCCTAAGTATCTAATTTTTTTGACAAGAAGTCGACCCCAACATTGTTTGCAAAAGGACGATGATGATAATAATAATTATTTATATAGTTCTTAATTTTAATACGGACATTTTAATTATAAAACGAAACATACTAATCATTATTATTTACATACTTAGTTCTTAATTTTAATACGGATTTTAATTATAAAACGCCGACGAGCCAGAATTTTTAGAAAAATCTCATCTCTCAAGCCTCCATTTTAATTAATCGGCGACCTACATGAGTGTGCACTGTTAACTCGTGTCATGGCAACTTTACCCGCCGTAAGCGGTTACCCGTTAACTTAAAAGCTCTGTGTAAGTCCCGAATTAGTGGCAACACCGCCAAATATGCACCGTGTTCTCTTTATACCGGAATCAGCAGTGTCAAAGTTACTTATGGGAACAATTGTTTTAATTAATGCCTGACTTATTTAGGATAAATAAGGATAGGTTGATAAATCTTAACGAATATTTTTGAAAATATCAAAGTGCAGGGGTTTGTTGCTACATGATAGCACTTCTGGTATCGATCAAAGGATATGCTACGCTTACCGCGGTCGGTTCGTGGATAGGAGACCCTAGGACCATGTCATGACCCCTTGTGCCTCAGAAAGAACGGTAGGCCACAGGTCCCGGCTGTCAGATACCCGATAGTCTGACTACCAGTCTTACCACGGGGTGTGTTGTGGAGGTTAGATAGGCAGTTAGTCCATGTAAAATATTGTTTTTCAGCTGCATTCTGGAGACTGGAAGACGACCCGAAAAAAATAGCCCCTACAACTGTTTCAGTTGTACGTTCTAAAAATTCATTTTATTTATTAAAACTTTATGCACAAATTATATAATTGTAAGTAACAAAGGCGACTCAATTCACTGAAATTCGTTTTATTCATAGGATTTAATAAAGATCAAAGGTGAATTCAAAACAGCATGTCATACTCTATCGGAGAACCGTAACGAAACTTTTCATCAGAAAATGAATGAATGCGGGCTGAACTTTCTCGAATGAATGAATACGGGTTGAATTGACGGAGAGAGAAATATCGAGTACCCATTGTTGGTGCACACTCATTTGTTTTTAAAACTCCTCATTGACAAGCAGTCTGATACAACGAACATTTTTTTTATTTCAGTCGAAGTTTATTAACATGTATGTGGGTCACATTTCACCTGATATGTTTAAGTCCCACGTAAAATAATGTATTGCCTTCAACCGGGCACAAATCAAGACTCCGAGCGTCGATCTGCTACTGAGGCATTCTTGATGGAAAACCCCAATAATACTTTGCCCGGCCTAGAAATTAAATACAGGACCCCATGCTAAGCAGTATGCATGCGACCATTGGACCAACAAGGCAGTACAAAATGTCAAGAATCTGGCGAAATGTGGTTCCACCACTATAATTGTAAATATAACTACTGCTTATCCTTGCGGTGAATACAGGTGTGATGGTATCTGATGTGATTAATACATCGAAAGAAGTCTTAGCCCCTATATAAACATTTGAAAAATGTTCTCGGATGGGGATAGAACGTGCGTTAGCTCTTTTGTTCTAACACATCACGACGCCCATAGAAAAATAAAGTGTTTATGGTTTATTATTTGTCTTTTTTGAAAATCATCAAATTACCTCTCCCGCTCTGGGTGGAGCGGAAGGGACTGTTAGACTCTTACTGACTAAAACCCGGGATGGGTTTTCTTTATATTCCGGGGTAGCGGTAATTCATTCGGACAATTCCGCTGACCCGGCAGGCTTTGGCCATAACGGGCCCCTTCTCTAATGCTGACATCTCTTTGAGGTGCGCGTGGAACACGTACGCGGTACCCGCACGGGTATCCTTTACCACATGGGTACGTTTTTACCCCACTTTACATACCTTTCTCTGCCACCACAAGTCTTAACAACCTCTTCTATACATTACGTGTAAATCACAAGATCAGGATAGTACACGGGTAGCTAATGTGCGCACGCAACAGCGTGATTTATTATTTTCTTTTCATGCTAAAGTTATTGGGCTGGGGAAGTAAATGGCGATTGGTTTCAGGAATTGAGCACCTGAACGTGAGATTTACTTTGGAATAGATATATTGCGTGAGATGGGAAATGTTTGGAAACATAGAATATTCCAGTCACTCGTGGAATTAGCGTCATTTTCTCTATGGCAAAAGATAAAGATAGTTTGTTTGTCAAAAACATGCGTTTACATTTAAATTAAGCATGCAAGATCTTAGTTAAGCAGTTAAGTCCGTACATGTTTTACCTGGTGAGGTGTACATTTTTTTTTTACAATAAATGGATTAAAACATTTTTTTTTGTCATTGTTTTTCTGGGCATATTCATAAAAAAGGTATATTATTTTCTATGAACTACATCGCACAAAATAAAAATGCAAGGCAATGTTGGGGCTTGGAAAAAGATCACGCCTACATAGCCTGAAGGTATTGGTAGAGATAATATCTGTAGTTCACCCACATATTACCTCTTATTTCTAAGTCCCATATGTAACAAATGCCAGCCTATTGCCATCAACCGGTTACAATAATCCTTGGACATTTCACACAACGCCATATAGTCCCAAGTTAAGCAACGTAATGCTTATGTTATGGTAACGAGATGGCTGATAAACTACTTATATACATTTTTTTTTGTAAATACATACATATTATAGATAGACAAACACCCAGACCCGTAACAAATACTTGCAGGTCGTACAAATATTTGTTCCGTGTGGGAATCGAACCCGCGACATGCTGCGCAGCAGTCAATCGCTCAACCGCTGCGCCAACCGTGTCAATAGGAATGAAGCCTGGGTAAAAAAAATATATATATATATTTAGTCCGTCAATCTTATAATAAAAAAATATTGGACACGTATGTTTTTCTTTATCATATTAACAAAAAATTACTGAGATAAAACGCATTAAAGTTGGGGAGTGGGGCTCGCTACGTCACAAGTAAGTATAAAAACTACATACTTATGACGTCATGCCACATACCCCCGATCCAGCTGTCCTTTGCTGTCCCCCCCCAGCGACGCCCTAAGCCGAGATCCGAACCCCGCAGGGGGTGCCTTTAGCGTGTAGTCGCTTAGTTTGTAAGTTAGTTTTAGTTTTATTAAGCCCTGGCTGGAGGCTACAATTCTTTTTTGGCTGCCACAGGCAAGCCCGGTTAAGCAGTAGACAACTCAAAGGTTGAACTGCGAGGTGCTATTAACAAAAAAAAACGTCATGCCACATTTCAACTCAATGTATCAGCGTAATCTTTGGAATACGTAAAAAAAAAGAAAAATACGTGTCCAATATATTTTGTAAATCAAGCTTACGGACAAAAAAAAATCGCATCCTAATTGTTTAATGATGTCCTTCAGCTCAAACTAATTAGAATCTCTTCGACATTTTAAGTTAACGATGTAGCAATATGGCAATCTCTCAAGGCAGCCATAATTATACTAAATCGTATAATTTGACTCTCATCGCTTTTGCAAAGCTCTAAATTGTCGAGAGCCTCTAAAAATATACAAAACGTGACTTCTAATACGAAATACGAATTTAATTAAATATATTCGACTTGTTGAACAATTTTGAATTCTATTAAATGATTTAGGTATTTCTAAAGTCTTCATAATTTACTGAATATTTATGTCGTAAGATATTTGAGATTGAGATATTTCAATAAATGCGTTATCTCTTTAACAATCCTCACATGAATATTATCAAATAGGTAACATTATTCGTACATTTGAACAGAAAATTGAATGAATTGTTGGATAAAATGAGTTTACATTTTCATGAAAATTGAAAAGTAAGTAGTTTACTGTGAGTGGCAGCTATGTCACACACGTTCTATGGTCGCACTGAATAAATATTTGTACAGATTTAACGGAACTGTGAGGAGGTCGTGGCTAAGTACTAACAGCCGCACAGGTCGATCCATCAGGTTAAGCTACGCTTGCCGGGGCTTGCCGTGGATGGGTGATCATCTTTACATACCGAGACTCCTCAGTGCCTTGGAATGCACTTTAAGCCGTTGGACCCGGCTGTCATTTGTTCGTTTTAACAGTCGTAATGGGTTGTCAGAAGCCCGAAAAACTGACAGCCAGTCTTAGCAAGGGGTATCGTATTACCCAGTTGCTGGGTTGTGGAGGCCAGGTAGGCAATCGCTTCATGTAAAATGCTCGTATTCAGCTGCCTGGTTGGACTGGAAGCCGACCCCAACATAGTTGGGAAAAGGCTAGGCAGAATGATGATGAGTTGTTTTCTCGGTAGATTATGTAAATTAAAAAAAAGTAATTTGTTAAAGCATCAGCTAGCGTAACACGTCATGCTCATAGCTGCAAATATACTGTTAAAATTAGCATTCCAGTGACGGGAACCTATAAGGTACCGATTCTCCTTTCACAAATCTCTCAATACGCCGAAAGAAATTTCTCTTTTAAAACACTATTAGGTACTTACCTGCAAATAAAGCCCAATTTTCAGTCAAATATAGTTAATGAATCTTAATGTATTATCCTCAGTTTATCAATTAGATAACTATGTACGAACAACTGAAACTTCGAGAGTTTCAAACCAATCTCAATAATTTTCCTGTCCTTATAGTCTTGTTTCAAACTTCGACAAAACCTATCAATTAAATCTACGGGTTATAATAGAAAACAAACTATATCTTTCTCAAAATAGAGATTCAATTGCATCAGCAAAAACATCGTCAGAATACATGGAGAGACGCAGTACTGTTTTTTATGCCCCGTTGAAATAGTTCCTATTCTTGAATGAGAGTTCGATATATTATGTGTTTTCGATTCTCATAAATTTTTATTCACTTTGATTCTCGTAAATTCTGAATAAGCTCCGATGCTCGTTAGTTTGTGCCAGGCAGGGGAAAACTAAAGCTGTAATGTGCATGCATCACATAAACATAATACGTTCCCTGAAAATGTGGTAGTAAATTTTCGGTAGAAGATAGTTTATTTTCTGTTTGGTTTTCATGTATTTTTTATCGTCTTGTTCTACATTTTATGGATTTGTATTCATGAAGACTTTTCTATAGTTGCATTTTTATGACGTATTAACATAAAACTTTATTTATGATTGCATGCTGAAGTAATGCGATTTGAATTTGATTAGTTTTAGCGGAATTAGTAGCAGTTGCCCGCGACTTTGTCTGCGTGTAAATTGATTATAATATATATTTTTTTAAGTACAAGCATGAATATGAAATGGGTATGAAAAATACGTAAACGTATGTACTTCTACAGGTCCCAAGCTACCTATTAATCTCTTAGTTACCACAACTTATTATAATAAGTAATTTTTTTTTTATTGGCTTTTTGCTGTAGCACTCTTAACGTGCACGTCTTTATACATGATCCTCGTAATTAATACTAATTTCAACATGGATGATATTATAACCAATGTTTTGATTTTAAATAACATCCATGGAGGTTCTCGCCTGTTCTTCTCCATAAATAAATAAATAAAATAAAAAGCCTTTTATTTCTTGCATTCCATAGTACAATTTCATTTACAGTGTGCATGCAGAATAGATTAGAAATAAATAAATTAAAATTAATGTGATTATGATTAGCAAATAATTAGAATGTAATAATAAATATTCAAATCCGTTTCATTTTTGTAGTTTCATTTAAAAATGTATAAGTAAAGTAAATTGATTAGTTGTTGATTTAATTTTTAAGTTAGTGTTATAATTTGCATGACATCTTACAGTAATTAATTTAATGTTTTTTTTTTTTTTTAGCAAGAACCCTCTTCATGAAAGTTAAAGGCCTCCTCCAGAGAAGACCAGTACTCTCTATTCTCTGCCGCTCGTAACCAATGAGTACCTGCTACTTTTATGATATCGTGCGTTTGGTCTTCCTCTCTTTCTCTGTCCTAGTGGGCCTGTCCATTGTGTTGTCTCTCTTGTCTATCTATTATCGCTTAGCCTCGCTACGCCCATCGCCATTTGAGCTTTTGTGAGTAGTTCTTCTCCATAAGAACTTGCAATTCTTTGGAATAGGTAAGTTTCTTTATGTTTTCGACTGGCTCCTTCGTAATTCAAAAGTGCCTGTCAATAGTTGTGTTTGAGTTTATCAGCTTTCATACCGGTATGAAAGCTGATAAACTCAAACTATTAGTTTTTTTTTAATTCATTTCAGTGGTTTAAGCTTAAAAAGGTGGACAGCCAGACAGACTTACTTAAGTTACTTTCGTATTTATAATATTACGGTTTAAGAATTACGCAACAGATAATTTAATAAGCATAAAAGCGATGCTTGCGTTGCGATACATTCAATTGTGTAAAATAACGACCTTGAAATTATATAACAATTCCTTCAGCCTTTAAATCGAAAATTAACTTATAACCGATTATGATTTACCTAGCATGACTATAACAAAACTTCGAAACAAAACCAATCAAAATAAAGAGACATGTTAAAGAAACAAAATCCCTAAAAACAACAATGAAGAAATAACAAAAGCGATTACTGTCAACCACACATGAACTACGAAAAGCATCCTTATTGGTACGGAATAAAGGCGTTGACTGAATTTCAGCATCAAGTTTTCAATCTATCAAAACAAATTGAGTAAACAACAGAATTTAACTTAACCCTTAAGTTTAACATGACAATATAAGTAAGTAACTTCTTCATAATTTAGCCAACGCCGCAGAGGGAGGTTGTGTCAAACTTCTGTATTATCGTGTTATGATGATGATTAACGAGTTTTAAACTTTGACGAGACGATTAGGTAAAGAAGGATGAAATGAGGTGGAAGGAAAGAAGGCTTTTGTGTTGTCTTTGGAAGTTGCTCTTAGATAATGAAGCTTTTTGCTATTGTTAACTTGGTATAACCAAGTTTATTCATCATTTGGAATCAATCTTCGTCTGCTACATAATTACTCACAAATGTAGAAAAAGTACAATCTTTATCTCGGCATAGATGCACCGTTTTCGTTTATTTAGCTAGCTAGCTTTACCCGGCACGTATTCGCACGGCTAGCGCGAAATACTGTATCCTATCACCCTAGCTACCCTACCCTATCTATCCACCTTTTTTTTTAAGTTGGAAAATCATCAAATGACTGTTCCCGTTCTGGGTGGAGCGGAAGGGAGTGTATCTCCTCATCCATGTTCCTTCCTTAGCCCTATATGTTCCGGGGTAGCAGTAACCCTTTCGTACAATCCCGCTTACCCAGCAGGCTTCGGCCCTGACGGGCCTCATCCTCAATGCTGACATCTCTTTGAGGCGCGCCTGGAACACGTACGCGCCGTCCGGCACGGGCCTGGTCCTGATCGGGCGTTGAGCTACCCATTGTACACCGTCCGCAGGCCCGCGATTTACCCGCCGAACTATTTTTTTTCCTTTTATACCACCCCTGTATGAAAGCAAACGTAACCATTGCCTACTGAAGATTGTCATAAAAATATGCATTAATTCCTGTGCTACAATACATTTAATAATATGTTTTATTTACATATGGAATGTCTCAGAAAGCACGTTAAGCCGTTGGTCCCGGCTAGTCAAAGGCCCGAACGTCTGACAGCCAGTTTTACCAAGGGGTATCGTATTACCCAGTTAGTGACTGGGTTGTAGAGGTCAGATAAGCAGTCGCTCCATGTAAAATACTGGCATTCAGCTGCATTCGGTTAGACGGATGAAGGAAGCCGACCCCAATATAGTTGGGAAAAGGCTAGGCAGATTGATGGACTGTTATTGTCAAAAAGTGATAAATTATATTATAACTTAGTAGAGAAAGAAATGAGTAAGACGTCTGAAGCAAAATTAATATCGTTTCAATTAAAAAAAACACCTGCTCCTAACTAAACTTTCTCACAATTATAACAAAACCAATTTCAGAATCTGTCTGGCTATCGGCGGAAGAAATTAATAATTATAGCACAGAGCTGGCCAAAAGTTCCCCGGTTCCTCTGCCATTTCGGTTATCAAAATTCATAGGACTAACTACCTATACCCAATCAACTCGCCCGATCAGGAATATTAAATAGTCATTATCGAGTCGATAGCAAATTCAAATCGATTCCGATAACATTTTTAATCAAAATCATGACTTCTAATTAAAATCGACTCATTATGTAGTCCGATTTTATTGGCGAAAGAGAAACGTTTTTTTTACTTTTTCTTGTTTTTGCTTTATTGTTGTTTTAATTAAGTAGATGTTGTTTTTTGGGTTCATTTTTAAAAGGAGGTTTTGTAAGTTAATGTAATTGTTTTAATTAACTAGGGGTTGTTTTTAGGGTATATTTTTAAAAGATTGTTTAACATTATTCCATTTTTGGTGTTTCAAATAAAGAATCTACAAGTATCCTTTGTCTAGAAGTATTTTTTGACCATGACTAAAGCATCTGGAATTAATTTCCCTGAAATTATGTACATGTCTAATAAACATGGACGGTACGGAAAAGTCTTTTATACTTAAAAAAAGCAAGTTATTAGGGTAACGTAATGCCATGATTTTCTCATATAATTCTTACCACAAAAACCCATTTACCTAAGCTACCTGTCTTCCGAACAAAGTTCCCCCATCAAAATGGCCGCAAATCTTGAGTCCTATTTGCATCAAATTTTCCGTAAAAAGGGAGAGATTATGCTGAAATTTTGTTCAATCGGTTTAGTAATTTTCGTTCCGTACCGGAGACGGGACAGATGGACCGAATTACTCCGTCAAAACGGTTTCCGTTTTCCATAGTAACTTAAGATCTGATTTAATAAATTCAGTGTTGAATTATCGGATTCGGTTTCAGCAATTTGACTTTATTTATGAACTAGTTTATGAATAATTTGTGAAGATTGTAAAATTAAGGCATTTTGGAAGCCGGGTAAGCGGGATTGTCCGAAAGGGTTACCGCTACCCCGGAACATAAAGGGCTACGGAAGGAACATGGATGGGTTTTAGTCAGTAAGAGTCTGACACTCCCTTCTGCTCCACCCAGAGCGGGAGCAGTCATTGGATGATTTCCCAGCCTTAAAAAAAAAAAAAAAAAAAAAAAAAAAAAAAAAAAAAAAAAAAAAAAACCATTTTGGAAACATGATACAGTTAACTGAGTTTAAGAAGCTTTAAGGTAAATTAATCTGTAACGATTTCAAGGACTACCAAATGAGGATAGGTTGAGACGTTCAGATAATTAAAAATGAAAACAAAATCATATTTTGCATAACCAGCCTACAATGGTCCTACTGCTGGGATATAGGCCTCTGTCAACGGCTTCTTGAGTGTTTCCTTTGAACCAAGGGTTGGCTTTTACCTTTGCGAGAAGCTAAGCATTTAACCATAAGTCGAACAACGTGTCAATGCCGGCAGTCTCTTGGGTACATACCAATCAACAGCAATGAAGAGGCATTTTTCTATGTCTTATTTCAGTATGTTAAAATGTAATGTTTTGAATTTAATTAATTAATTAGCTATTTTAAATTATAATATGAAATTTTATTCATTTCATTTTAATTCTGAATAACCATTTCTGTTAGTACTAATGTAAGTATTTTGTTAATGTTTTGTCTGTGGTCCATCCATTGTCCATGGCCGAGATACAGACAGTCAATTATAGTTTTAATGGCTCTGAATACGAGGTTTTTAAGCTGCTTTGCACGGGCGTATTTAGTTACTAAGTTTTTTTTTTGAAATGTGCGTTTTGTTTGTGCAGAATATATTTTTTTCTTTCTTTTCTCCTTTATATTTTAACTCACTAAACAAAAATATTTAATTAACTAAATTAATACTCTCGTAAACCTTGTAAAGATAATAAGGCTAGTTCCGAGGTTATTAAAGGAATAGCTGTCGAGATGAGAATCAAAACAACAACTCCATAATCGATGAAAGATAAAACTTTCTCGATTACAAACGGAGCAATAACTTGCCGAATGGCCCACCGAGCTAAAAGAAACATCGTAACGTATCACAATATGTCTTGAGCACAAATTAATGTAATGATTAATGAGTATACCGATGGGAAGGACCTTAAGAGAAGGAGGAAATTCCATATTCGATTTTCTTTGTTCCTGTGTTCGATCAGAATCGATCATGGTCGAAAGTTTTCGTCGAAAACTAGGACGCATGAATGGGTGAATCAGTTCGTATGAGGTTTTTTTTAGCTGCACAAGGTTTGGTTCGTTTGATTAGAGGACATTATTTCTGCCGTTATGGCCGAGCTCAGGCTTAATGCTTGCGCCTATCCATGCAACCTTACCTGGGGAAACGAATTCAGGACTTCAAAGCCTAGACCCTACCCGGGTCGAGTGTTATAGGGAATTTCTTTCAAGCAGCTTAAAGATATAGATGTACGTGGCAGTAAAGATAAATGTGTAGATGGCCGCCAACCATATTTTATGTTGAATTTTTTTATGCAAAATATATTTATTATTATTTAGTTCAATGGAGCCGCACAATTATGTAAGGGAAAGTGGTAAATATGACCAGTATATAAATATTTTCTTAGTGTATGTTTATTTTTAAGTTAGTGAATTATGTCTTTATATTTATGTACTAGCTGCTCTCGCTGCTTGGCTCCTATTGGTCGTAGCTTGATCTTACATAGCCTTCCTTGATAAATGGAGTATCTAACACAAAAATATTTTTTCAATTCGGACCAGCAGTTCCAAAGATTAGCGCGTTCAAACAAACAAACTCTTTAGCTTTATAGTGTACTAGCTTCTGCCCGCGACTTCGTCCGCGGAAAATTGCGATATACTGTAACTGTTTAGGCAGCGCATGCAAATAATTCTGTTTTCGGAGGTATTTCTTTCCGACTTGCTAGACGAAAATTGCGATAGCTCGGCTAATATGTATGATATAAATATAATTTATAGCCTATAGCACTCAAGAATAATGTAGCTTTTTATCAGAGAATTTTTTTTTGAAATTGGATCATTAGTTCCGGAGATTACCCCCTACATACAAACTTACAAATTTTACCTCTTTATAATATTATATTATAGTATAGATTATGTTTTTCTCTTTCAATCTTACACACTATTATCTACTTTCCTATCGCAGGTATGCGTGAAGAGATTTCTTTAGAAATAAGCATTACCTTTGTACGTATTTTCTGTTCTTTTCGTCTTATCTGTTTTATGTGCGTACATAAATGGTTAACTAAATAAATATGATGCCAACTTGAAGAATGATCGTATAACATAGTAAAGTTAAGTAAGGTAAGTTATTGAATTTATAACGTACCCATTTATGCAAAGTAAATACCAAAAGCAGAAAAGCTGTTAAGGCGTACAATCCAGGGATACACTGTAATAGTTTAAGACCGTCATTACACAGCTGCCGTTTTTCTTAGTCAACTCGTTAAACAAACTGCAAACAGATTAATAGCTTCACTGCGCTTACTTGGAATAACAAATAATTACAAATCTTCTCTTTAAACAAACAATGCTGTTCTGGAATTTATTGGAAGTGTAATTAAAAGGATTTGTTGCAGGGATGCAAATTAGTATTCCGTCGTCGAAGTTAAAAAACGGAATTGTTTCCCGTCTAGTTCGTCTTAGTTTAAAGAGAACGTTTACAAAAAAGTAAATAACGATCTATAAAACTTAAAACTAAAAATATATCTTTGTATAGGCATCCCCATCGCTATATTGTATTCGTATATATTGTATTTAAGATTTGTGTTACAATTGAATGTATGACAATTATCGAAAAAAAACACTATCAATAGTAATATCCTTAATTTGTGAATTTCAGTGTTTTGTAGCCCAGTAACAAAACACATTTTTAAAAAGCACGAAATATAATGATTTCTGCTATCGATCATGCCTGTTGATTATCTCAAGCAAGATTGAGCTCTGTTTGACTTCAAAGCTAGTCGGCACCCGAAATAAATTAATATGTAAGTAATCTTCTTACCAAGACATAATATTATTCATTCATTCATAGATAAACAACGCACAGTCAAATTGTTTTACAAGAGTTCCATAACGGGTTAAATAGGGGATCAAAGTTAGTATGGAAATTCTTCACCTTAATTTAATTGAAATTGCTTGTTTATTTTGATTTTGGCAAAACATATAATTGCTCATATTTAAGGCATTTGTAACCATCTGTGACCATACCTATGTTTTTACAAAATAAATGATTCATTGATTGAGACATTTGGGAGGAGCTCGTAATAACAGTCGCACGGATTGATCCTTCAGGTTAAGCTACGCTTGCCAGGGTTGTACCGCAGGTGAGCCTTACATAACGAGACTCCCCCTTGCCTCGGAAAGCACGTTTAGCGGTTGGTCCAGGATGCCATTCGTGGTTCTTTCACAGTCGGTACGGGTAGTCAGAAGCCTGAAAGTCTGACAGCCAGTCTTACCAAGAGGTATCGTATTACCCAGTTACTGACAGGGTTGTGAAGGTGAGCTTAAAATGCTTATCATAAGCAATCGCTCCATGTAAAATACTGGTATTCAGCTGCATCCGGTTAGACTGGAAGCCGACCCTAACATCTGCCTGCCTTTTTTCACAATCGTTGTAAATAATACTTAGGTAAGTAATTGTATAACGAGAGATGCTATTCAATGCTGTACAGAGTAATCGATGAAGATACGTTCCTACAATATTGGTTAAACAGTTGGACCCTAAAGAGACAGAACACGTCCATCAAAAGGCTCTTGGTAAACTTTTGTACCTTACCCTAAAGTTAGCAGCTAATAGTATTAGGTCTCATAGGTCCAACACTTAGGGTTCTAGTATTTGTGTACCTACCTAACTTAAAGTCCAAGTTAAATCATTTACCATTTCAAAAAGTAGGTACATTTGATCGTCAAAATTTAAAAGACAATAGAATTACCTACCTTTTGTGCTTAAGTGTTTTGTTCAAAACGATTCAAAGGGAATTACTAAATATGTAGAGATAAACTACGATAACATGGCGCGCCCCTCAATTACTGTTTCAATGTTTGTAGTCACATCCTTACGAAAGAGTTTGTATTTAGCTGTAAGTATTTGTCTCAGCAGTAGCAGGCCGGCAGCAACATGCGTTGTGTGTCTTGGTGGCGCTTTGTAATTAATTACACAATACTTTTAAACTTTTTGAATGTTGGAGGAGCGGGACATGTTATGGTAGTTCATGATTGATTCAAAGTCAAAGTCAAAACATTTATTTCAAATAGGCACAAGAATGGCACTTTTGAACGTCAAAATGAACAAGAAATAGAACTGATTCTAGTCGCCCCTTCCAAAAAGTAGTTTCGTGTGGAGAAGAATGGGCAAGAAACTCCACCGTTACTCTTTTAAAATGTTTCACAATGTTTTGTATACATGTATTATAACATTATATGTGAAGACGATGCACCCAGAATAAAAACAATACATCACAAAAGGTGAAAAGAAAAACACATGTAGCAGTGGCAAGTAAACTTAATTATGTCATAAGTGCATGGTGCTCACATATTTACAAACATTCTAAAAGTTAATAATAATAAATTAATCAATGTGTGAGATGTTATTCCAATATTATAAAATAATATGGTACAAATTACCTAATTTACTTAGCAACCAGTTTGATTTTGTCTAGACACTAGATTGTCCTGTGGAGCAGGACCAGCATGTTTCCAAGCATCCTTATCTTTGATATAATCTTCTAATTTGTAATAAGCTTAAATATTGATGATATATTGTTACATATTATTATGACTAGACAAGGTACAGAAACTTAGGTGACGTCAGAGATGTACGTGGAGATGTACGTGGAGATGTACGTGGAGATGTACGTGGAGATGTACGTGGAGATGTACGTGGAGATGTACGTGGAAGAAGACTTACTTGTCGCGCTCAAGTGAGATGGGATACGGGCAATGGATGACGCAGGTGCGAGGTCTGCGAGGAGTATACGTACAGAGGCTTAAAAGCTACCCGAATCTGTCAAATTTCTTTCAAAAGTTTTCAACTTTATTTCAAAAGCAAAAGATTCATTTTCAATTGGGACAATTTGACAGCTTGGGATAGCTTGATGTGCTGGCGTCTGTAAATCATTATCATCATGACATCTACTGATGGAAAAACGCCTCCCAAGCGCCACTTAGACTGGTTCTGTGCTTCTCGAAGAAGATATATGTTTAAGTATATAGATTTACATCTTTGCCACGGCACTATATATAAACAACAGAACACCACATGCTATGGTCTTTCTACAAGTAGTAATTTGATCAAAGAACCAATTTCTCAGAGTTTTAGTGTTAATTTAACTACGGAACACTAATTATGCAAGACAGGCTTGTAATTAACGTTTTTGTATCAGAAGCGCTAAAGGAACAGCAAAAACACAGTGCATTGCACGGAAACTTGAAGCTTTTCTTGAAGTCTTTGCTACCGAGACGGTAATGGAATGAATGGAACAGTATTTTAGATACAGAATGTGAAGGAAACTGTCTTTGAACATAACAAGCCTTAAAAAGTACTGAAGGAATAAGAACATGGAGTTTATAGAGAGGCTGCTCTGCAGTTACTATTTTCAATTGAATTTTCAATGCTCGGTTAAGCGCCGAAGGTCGAAATTGCAACAGCACACGTTCGTGTAGGTTTCGACTAGTGTTAGTGAAACGGGCTTCTAGATATAATATGTAAAGTAGACGCAGACTTTATAAAAGATAAAAGAGACGAGAAATACTTAAACATAGCAACACTGTACTATAAAATGGCACTAAGAGCAAACTATTTGCTTTGAGTAGATACGTTGCAAACAATTGAAAATAATATATTCATTTACTTTTAGTATTGAAGCGAGTAATTGCAGTTATTTCATTTTATTCCTAGAGAATTTCACTCATATTATTCCATTTCTCTTGTTTGAACGTAACTATCACTATTAATTTTATGAACGAGAAAATAATGTGCATAAGTTCAACTAGTTGCAATCTTGTAGCACAGGGGTGCTCAACCCAAGGCCCGCGGGCCACCAGGTGCGGGCCAACAAATTTGAATTGGCTCGCCAAAAGCTAGCAGACCGATAGTCTTTTGAGAACAGATATCTGGATTGTAAACCAGGACCTGAACCACCGGCTCTTATAGCAGTATTATTTCAATATTACTTCAGTGTGCGAATGAGACGGAGCTATACAGGACGTATAGCTCCGTCTCTTTCCTACTATGAAGTAATATTAATATAATATTGCTTTATGACGTCGCCACCAGGCCTTAAAAATATTTTGCTTCTTATGGAGCCTTTCTCAATCAGTCAACAATAAAAAAATATTTTTAGATTTGATCGACCTCAGATTATTCAACAAATATTGATAAGTTGTAAGCATAAAAACCTCTTTAAAAGTATCAGTGTATTTTTTTCATTATTTTAACTACGAGTAACTCAAAGATAGTTTAATTTTATTAATTACATTTATTTAATACTAGCAACCGCCCGCGGCTTCGCCCGCATAATATGTCGACAAATTATACATATAAACCTTCCTCTTCAATCACTCTATCTATTAAAAAAAACCGCATCATAATCCGTTGCGTAATTATAAAGATTTAAGCATACAAAGGGATATAGGGACAGAAAAAGCGACTTTGTTTTATACTATGTAGTGATACCATAACTGTAGGAAAGTTTTATTCTAACTTAAGGTCAAAGCGTCAAATAAATGCACTTTCGAACTGTCATGGTGTCAGTCAGTTAGTCAGAGAGTTGAAGCCAGTTGCCCATTCCTAAATGTAGATCTCTATGGAAAGGAATGTGCAAGAAACTTCAAGGACACTACTAAGAAAACTTTTTACTAGAAGGAGTAGATTGCCACCAGACACGGAATCAAAGTCCCACTTTAAAATTGGTTGGGCAGCCCTGGTGTAGTATATTAGCAAAAACTTGACTATCTACAATTTGTGTTCTATAATACCTACTGTTTCAATGTATAGCCATAAAACATATTACACGATAAGTAATAATTAATTATAAATTTTTGGTAGAGAATCGCCAATCGAATGAATTGTTGTCAATGTATAAATACACTCTAGGCCATAGCCCGTCAAAAACCCGTACATCATTTTGAAGCTGACCATTTTATTGTGAAACGGTCAAAAATAAAATTTGTAATCTCAAAGAAAAAAGACTGCTCGTCTTAAAAACTTCCATCACCGTACAGAATTTAATATTATGCGAAGATATAATTATAAAATTGCATTTTATGCTAATAAGTGTTCCATTTGATTCTAAAAGTATGTTACGTCACATTGTTATTATATTTCATACAAATCACGTACAAATTCCGCATTTTGACAATTCATAAAAAGTAACGTTATTGACTACCCTTTCAAATACTCGATTCCAAGTTGATAACTACGAGAACTATATTCAGTTCACAGCACGAACATAACAATTTCTCAGGAATTAATTTGTACGAAACACATTGAGAGCCAAACTTGCTTCTAATAGAACCCAAACTCCAGAACATCGGCTAAGTTCGTCGAATATCGCCAAACTTTGTAAAATGCCTGATGTGTGGCAATCAGACTTCGCTTTTGTGGAGAAGTCTTTCGTTAGTGCAATTGTCAACCATGAACTTATGGAGGTAGAGTTCAAATTAAATTGGAAATTGATATGTCCGTGTTAAAGTGATGTATGGCACTGCCCAGTCCAATATATTGGAATTAATTCCAAAGTTTTTGATGGGTACAAATCATGGTTTGAAGTTTTTTTGTAAGGAAATAAGAATTTCAGTGTAGTGACGTAATTTCAATCTTAACTTTGTTTTTTAATTTGATTTAGTGTGTTCATCTGTATTCTAAGTCAAAAAGGTTGCGTTCACTTCTTTTGCTGAATTCTGTAGAAAATCAACTAACTCATTAGCTTTCGCGTGCGTAGATGTCGGCACATATGTCACTAGAACGTACTATAGATATTAAAAGTACCCTATGCGTTAATCCAGATAATAAACTGTGTGTAAAATTTCATCCAAATCTTTTCAATAGTTTTTGCGCCAATCCGGAACATACATCCAGACAAACGGTCAACATACAAAAACTACTATTTTATAATATGTAAGAAAGTAACAAGCTGTCCTACCTAAATGTACAGAGGCCAGCACATCAAGTTACCACAATCTGTCAAATTTCTTTGATAGTATTTCAACTTTATTGCAAAGACCTAGGGTTCATTTTTAATTGAGAAAATTTGACAGTTAGGGATATGACGTCTGTACCTACGTGTGAAAGTCATCTATTCCGTAAAAATCTTGTGGTATGAAGCACTAGTGTAGCTATCAGAATACTGTCACTGAAAGGATTAATTTAATTAGACCATTATCCAGATATGAGCTCTTAAAAAAAACAATTTTATACATAACATCACATCTTTTTTCGCCGAAGGGTTTGTTAGGGTGTCTATAGTTGCTCGCGAAGGAGGTGGCGGGATGGGAGAGAGAAAGGTCCTCCCGTCCCAGCCGCCGCAGGAGACGCCCCGGGCGTCGGGAGCCACGTGACTACTCCCGGCCACCGTAGGCCCTGCGGACGGTGAGTAATGGGTGACTCACCGTCCGATCAGCACCAGACCCGTGCCGTACGGCGCGTATATGTTCCACGCGCGCCTCAAAGAGATGTCAGCATATGAAGGGGCCCCTCAGGGCCAAGTCTGCCGGGTAAGCGGGATTGTCCGAAAGGGTTACCGCTACCCCGGAACATAAAGGGCTACGGAAGGAACATGGATGGGTTTTAGTCAGTAAGAGTCTGACACTCCCTTCCGCTCCACCCAGAGCGGGAGCAGTCATTGGATGACTTCCCAGCCTTAAAAAAAAAAATGGTGTCTATAGTACACCCACATTTCACCAGTTATGTTTAAGTCCCATGTAACTGTCGAGGGCAAGCCTACGGCCATCAACCTTGCACAAATCCAGACAGTCAATTTCACCTCTACGTTATAAAATTTTGACTGTGAAGTGAAGTGTGAGCTCGTGGCTAAGTACTAACAGCCGCACAGGTCAATCCACCAGGTTAAGCTACGCTTACTGGGGTTGGCTGTGGATGGGTGACCATCTTTACATACCGAGACTCCTCCGTGCCTCGGAAAGCACGTTAAGCCGTGGGTTCCGGCTGTCATTTGTGCTTCTTTGACAGTCGTTACGGGTCGTCAGAAGCCCGAAAATCTGACAGCCAGTCTTACCAAGGGGTATCGTAATGCCCAGTACCCAGTTATTGGGTTGTGGAGGTCAGACAGGCAGTCGCTCCATGTAAAATACTGGTATTCAGCTGCATCCGGTTAGACTGGAAGCCGACCCCAACATAGTTGGGAAAAGGCTAGGCAGATGATGTTATAAAATTTTGACGTTTAGTCATATTACTTCAGACAAAGAAAAGATAAAACGAAATGTGTTATCAAATACTTTGTACCAACAAATATGCTTTACCATTTTCATAATACCTCCGCCATCTTGGATCTTGACACTTAAAACCCATTTATCATACGCTCCCGTAAGTGTATTGCAAAAAGAACATCAAGCTTCAGTTTTTATTCGTTCAACCGTGAACCGTGTTGTTATTGATATTGTGAATGTATTATAATTATACTAGCTTCTGCCCGCGACTTCGTCCGCGGAAAATTGCGATATACTGTAACTGTTATGGCAGCGCATGCAAATAATTCTGTTTTCGGAGGTATTTCTTTCCGACTTGCTAGACGAAAATTGCGATAGCTCGGCTAATATATATGATATAAATATAATTTATAGCCTATAGCACTCAGGAATAATGTAGCTTTCTATCATTGAAATTTTTTTTGAAATTAGATCATTTGTTCCGGAGATTACCCCCTACATACAAACTTACAAATTTTGCCTCTTTATAATATTAGTATAGATTATGAAGCTTTTTTGCAGGTTACACGAAACAAACTCAAAGGTCACAATATCTTAAAAAGTCCAGACATAATATTGATCAGGTCATGATGACCATGTAAGTAAAAGACCATCTGCGAAACTCATGTCTTTTTTTTTTGAGGTTAGGAAATTTTCAAATTTCTCCTCCCGCTCTGGAGCGGAAGGGAGTGTCAGGCTCTTGCTGACTAAAACCCATCTGTGTTCTTCCTTAGCCCTTTATGTTCCGGGGTAGCGGTAACCCTTTCGGACAAAATCAATATCAATCAATTTTGATTTGATTTTTACGGTGGTCTGGAATCGACACACGGCTCCCGACTCGGGAGGTCCTTTCTCTCTCTTATCCCGCCACCTTCTTCGCGAGCATAACTGCATCGCAGAAGGAGTGACTGCCTCCCACTCCCTCTCGCATCGGACCATAGCTTGCACCAGGACCGGATTCGAGACATTCCTGTCTGCGATGGTCTTTTGCGGAAAAAGCTATACCTGTGCAGTCCGTATTACTTATTTATTACGGCTTTTTATCTTACCTTGGTGTAAATAAAAAAAATGGAATTCCACGAAAAACCACAGTATTTTAATTCAGAACCTAACAAATTAATCGCTGAAACTTCGAAATCATAACATTTTACTAAATAAAATAAAACTAGCTGTGCCCCGCGGTTTTAAACGCATAAGTCTTGATACAGTTCCAATTCATGGTCTACCCATATTCTAAATTTCATCCAAATCGGTTAAGTCGTTTTTGTTTGAAAGAGTAACAAACAAACAAACTCACTTTCGCAGATAATAATTAGTTAGGATCCTATTAATGTTTTCATAAGACCAAATGTTTAATTACAGTTTGTTTTGAACATCAATCAAATTGCTAGATGATTAATTATTCCGTAATTGAGCAAATAAATCTTTTTATAATACCTGGGTAGGGTAACCATTCAGTTAAATAAAGTATTGGAAAGGCATCCTTATCTGGAGTTTGTCTCTGAGAAAGAATTGTTTTTTTCTTATAGTTTGTATTGCCAGTTAATATAATATTTTGATTAGGTATACGAGATTTTTTTATGTTTGTTCAACTCAACGAAAGAAAAATATGCTCGTCATTTTATTTTATTACTTTTAGGGAAACTTACAGATAATACAGATGTTTATGCAACACCATTAAATAAACAAAGGCCAATTAAAAGTTTCCACTTATAAATAAATATATAAAATTAACTAATTAACATATGTAAACAGCAAATAAAGAAATACGGACAGTGTTCCTGAGAAACAATAAAACTAATAACTTATTCAAATAAAAAAACGATCGCTCAAACTTTTGCTAGAAGTAAATAAATCAAGCTCGAAATCCTGACACACCATGTTAAACGACCGACAAGCTCTTATCATAAACGAGTTTTGTCTGTAAATAGTTTTGCCTATAGGTACGTGAAGGAGACGCGGCGTTCGCAGAAATACAGACGGTACACGAATTCCAATCTTGCCCACCAGCTCAGGTACGTCAATAGATCCATTCACAAGGCTAAACAGGAAAGCAAGGTCTGCAATGTTCCTTCGTTCCTGTAGAGGCAGAATGTGAAATTTCTTACACCGACTTATATAACTAGGGAGATAGGTATTTGACCGACATTGAGTGTATCTTAGAAATCGCCTTTGTATACTTTCGAGACGATTAATGTAAACATTATAATGTGGATTCCAAATTTGAGAAGCGTATTCGAGATGGCTACGGACAAACGCACAATAAAGAATTTTCATTGTTTTGATATTTCTAAAATCAGATGACATTCTAAAAATAAAACCCAAGGCCTTAGAAGCCTTTTTAGCTACACTATCTATATGCGCGTCGAACAAAAGCTTTGAGTCAAAAATTACCCCAAGATCTCTGATGACGCTGACTCTGGCTATTGAAGTACCTATTCGATAGCTTGTAATCATGTTGAATAGGGTCATGAATGTGAATAGGTTTTTTGTCTGTAGGTAAGTACATTTTACAATGTATGTTTGCCCAACTGAAAATACAAATTAAATTTCGAGGAAAATATTAATATAGTAAGCTTTGTAAATAATTTTTGATTAGTTTAATTCTAGAGTATTTATTTTATTTTTTGTAACACTAGTCACATCATCACGTCAACGCCGCCTATCGCTGAAAATCAGTCATACCGCTATGGCTCTGTCTGGCATGGGGTCGAAGTATTAAGCTGAGTGATGGCCGTATTGCATGGATGTGACGCATATTTTAACACAACTTGCTTTTTTGTTGTTTTATTACTGCGTCATGTTTGCCGCAAATAAATGTATTTTCTTTCTTACTTTCTTTAAAAAAAAATTACAATATGTGATATGTAAAAAGTATTACAGTTCAACATAATAATTTGATTTGCAACCATAGTACAGAGGCCAGCACATCAAGTTACCACAATCTGTCAAATTTCTTTGATAGTATTTCAACTTTATTGCAAAGACAAAAGGTTCATTTTTAATTGAGAAAATTTGTAAGTTAGGGATAGCTTGATGTGCTGGCGTCTGTACATATCACCAGTTATGTTTAAGTTTCATGTAATAGGAAGCAATCCTTACCATCAACTCGGCACAAATCCGCGCTGCTACTGTGAAATTAAGTTTAACTACTAACTAAAATTAAAAACCAAGTAACACTTAGTCTGAGCCGGTAATCAAACCCAGGATCTCATACTTAGTAGTAGCTAAAGGTTAGTTTTAATTTTATCTGCTAAATTCCGTCTTGTTGCGACTATTTGTGGTCTTTTTTTGAGGGTGGGAAATCATCTAATGATTACTCCGACTCTCGGTGGAGCAAAAGCGAGAGTCAGATTCTTACTGATTTTTCTGATTCATGTGCGTATTGTAATTATCACTTGCTTAAAAATCGGTGAAGGAAAACATCGTGAGGAAACCGGCATGCTTGAGAGATACATATTTCTCAACAGTATTTGAAACTAGGTCAGAGACCCATAGGCAGCAAAAATCTCTGACACCAGGTTAGTCACTAACCACACGAAATAAAACTGACTAAAGCCCATCCATGTTCCTTCCTTAGCCCTTTATGTTGGTAAGCGGGATTGTCCGAAAGGGTTACCACTACCCCGGAACATAAAGGGCTAAGGAAGGAACATGGATGGGTTTTAGTCACTAAGAGTCTGACACTATCTTTCGCTCCACCCAGAGCGGGAGAAAGTCATTGGATGATTTCAGACCCTCAAAAAAAAAAGTCCTTTATGTTCCGGGGTAGCGGTAACCCTTTCGGACAATCCCCCTGACTGTTTGTGGTCTGCTGTACAATTACGTAAACAAGGTGTGGTCACATGTGTCCGATGCAATAATTTGCTGTTAATTGTTTCAAAAATGTTAATTTAATTAGTTACAAACAGGGTGGTTGAATTTGCATCTATTTGTAGAGACTGTCAATATACTTAAAATAATAGTTGATGAATTGAATGTATTGTTTGTTAAATCTATTGTTATTTATTGAATTTTCTGTTGAATTTTCATCTATTCACGGATGGTATACTAAAAATTTAATAATAATAGTTCATGCGTGAGTCTTTAATACCTAAATACAGGACTGTGTTGTAAAACGTTTTAATCGCTTTCTGATGTTTGTCAGAACTTGTCAAAATGTTTGCCCAGATACTACTGAAATATTCTTACCAAATCCCCATTAGGCATTTTTTTATATTGTGGAATGGGCCTGCTATTGATCTCGATCACGCCTGATGCTGAGCAACGGATGAGATCTATAATGGAGCGAGCGGGCCAAGACGATGCCTGTTTACTATTGCTTTGAAGGCAGACGGGTGATATGGTTTTAAACTTAATAATCTTGGTGGCAAAAGCTTTTTTAGGGTCTTAAATTGTACCGACTACGCTAGAAAATTTAATGCGAGAGTGTGTTCTGTATCTCCTAAATAGCTAGGCAGACCATAAAGTTAACTCAATAGAACAACGACATCCAAAGCTCATAAATTTGAAAAAAATATATAATCTGTTTATGTGTGTAATTATCTATCTGTAATCTGTGTCTGTACAGTCGCCAGCACGTCAACTTAACACAAACTGTCAATTTTTTTCTTTTTTTTTTGAACTTCACTGCCAACGCTTTAAGGTTTGCAATCATTTGGAGAAATTTGACAGTTTCGTTTAACTTGATTCGCAGACGACCGTACCTAGTACCACTATAAACTTTGTCTGAAATAAAGTATTCTATAATTATTTATAATGTACATTCCAGTCGACAAGGTTCTAATGGCGTTCCTAATCAAATATGCATTAGGTCCACTTTGTCGCGCGAACGTTTGGTTTAGTCTGGTCGCTCTAAAATTTATAGAGTGCGTGAGTCCGGTGTAAACTATGTAGTATCACTTATATTGTATCATCACGACAGTATGCTACGAAGGAATAAGCAGAGTAGTAATATTTCTAGTAATATTTTTGATTTTCTAATTATTATTTAGTTTTGTCTTATTTTAAATCAAATTTTGTTTCGTTTCGTTAAATCGACACTATTCGTATGTAATTAAGCCTAATTTTATGATTGTAAGTTTAATTACTAGTTCTGACCGATAATTTCTGTGTGATGCAAACTGAAGATATAAAAAAATGTTGGTTCGTCATCTGCCTAGCCTTTTCCCAACTATTTTGGGGTCGGCTTCCAGTGTAACCGGATGCAGCTGAATAGTTGAATACCAGTATTTTACATGGAGCGACTGCCTATCTGACTTCCACAACCTAGTAAGTGGGCAATACGATACCCCAAAGTCAAAGTCAAATCATTTATTTCAAATAGGCACAAGTAAGGCACTTTTGAACGTCAAAATGAACAAGAAATAGAATTGATTCTAGTCGCCCCTTCCAAAAGGTAGTTTCGTGTGGAGAAGAATGGGCAAGAAACTCCACCGTTACTCTTTTAAAATGTTTTACAATGTTTTGTATACATGAATTATAACATTATATGTGAAGACGATGCACCCAGAATAAAAACACTACACCACAAAAGGTGAAAAGAAAAACACATATAGTAATGGTAGGTAACTTAAGTATGTCAAAAGTACAGACGGCAGCACATCAACCTAAACCCTATACATATCTATAAATACGACGCAGCATGAAGCGTTAGAAAGAAAGTGTCCTTGGCACGATTGGTCGATTTTAAAGCGTTTCTAAAATTACCCAATGGTCGCACATTCTAAAAATTTGTAGCCAATAAAATCTTGTCGCACTTGGAATAGGCCACGCCTCCGCGCCACTCTGCGCGTCCGCCGCTGTCAGTCACTTAAAATTCGTGCAAGTGTTAGGTTGCGTGCAAAGTGCGTGAAAAATTATTTGTTTTTTTTTTTAAATGGCGCCTCAGCTGACGCAAATTGAGAGGCAGCGCATAATAGCGCTGAGATTGAGTGGATTATTGATATTTGTCGGCAGACGGGCATAACGGTGAGTAATATTTTTTTGTAATTATCTTTTTAAATCCTAAGATGACCAATTCACCGAAACTTATTACATTTAGGCTAATATTGAAAAAAAGTGGTAGTTAACTTCCTCTTGTTCTTTCCTAATGAGTTCCCGCTACTGTGTTTCGTTGTTTTGTTGATAAAGGTATCAATGCTAGGCTCAACACCGAGTGTGTTTTTAAAATCCAGTGCGCAATAAAACCCCGCTGTGATATTTTTACGTCCGATTGAACGTGGACTAAGTCGCAATTAGGTATACCTACTCCAGACATACTCAAAATAAAACTCGATGAACTTTTTTTCATTCCAATTAGTTATTATAAGACCTTTTAAACCTAATTCAATACAGTAGTAGGATTTTAAGTTACCTACCTGCATAATTTTGCACTAACTTTTTGTTTGTTGAAATATTGCAAGGTCAAGGCCTTCTCTCGTGTGTGTGTGTTTGTGTGGAATACTTAATAATAACTTAACGATTATTGTAGGGAACTAGTTTAGTATTATTACATCTTTGCCTATAGTAATTGTGTAATAATGTGCAATAAATACTCATTTAGTTAGGTTAGCCCGTTACAATTTGTCAGTAATGATATTATGTAAGTATTGAAATTGACAACATTTTCTTGTTTTAGATTTCGATGGATACTGTAAGAAGGCGCCTGAAGGCCGGCGGAAAAAAATGCTGCCGTCCTGTCAAGAAAATTCTAATGAATCAGGCACATAAGGAGGCAAGAGTAAGTTTTTGCCTAGAATATTATAATTTTGACTGGGCAAACAATATAGTAATTTTTGTAGACGAAAAAAGCTTCCGGTCGGATATGGATGGAAGAAAAATACTATGGCGCAACAGCAATGAGCGCTATGTGGAGATAAATACTTTGCCAAATCGGGCAAGTGGAAGAATTTCTTTAAATTTTTGGGGATGGATGAGTTCCATGGGACCGGGTGAACTAGTGGAGGTTAGCAGGCGCATGACTGGGGATCAGTACGTCGAAATTTTACGCGACGTGATGATCCCCACCGTGCGCCTGCACTACCCAGAGGGCATTATTTACTTGTGCCAAGATAACTGCCGCGTACACACCTGCAGAGTGGCGCAAGAGTGGTTCGGCACAGGATGACGTCATCTGCCTGCCATGGCCTGAAAAGAGCCCTGACTTTAACCCAATCGAGAATTTATGGGGTCTCATGATTCTCTATTAGGATGCCTCAGAAATACGCAACAACGAAAACTTGTGGCGAGAAGCCCATACTACATGGGAGCATTTCAGAGGCACGGACACCTGCTGGAACATGGTGGCCGGCATGAAGGACAGGCTGGATGCCGTATTAGATGCGCAAGGTGGTCCGACCAAATATTAAATAATATACTTATTTATTTCAAACATACCTACATCTAGATATATATTGATAAGCATATATTTTTATTACATATTAATAATATTTTAAGTATCTAGGTTTTTTTTAGTAGAAGTAGTTAATATACCTACTTAAAGATTATTACCGAATTTTGCTTCTATTACAGTTTAAATATTTTAGATTTTAATTTATTTTAGGAGGATGCGCTAAGGTAGCCCGCGAAGTTAAATTTTTTTTACGTATTTTTTGCAATTTGCAGGTCAGTGTCAGGTCGTATGCTGATTAAAATATGATTCGCGGCCGTAACTAATATGGCTTTACAGAATTATAATCATTAGACTACAACAATACAACTCCATAAAGTTAGAACTGACCTCAAACTTCATGAAATCGCTAGATTTGAGGTCAATTCTAACTTATGGCGTTGTATTGATGATTGTAATGATTATAATTCTGTAAAGCCATTATAGTTACGGCCGCGAATGATATTTTAATCAAAATACTACTCCCTGCAAATTGCAAAAAACGTAAGTAAGAAAATTTGAATTTCGCGGGCTACCTTAGCGCAGTCCCCTTAAGTTACTTTTTATTTGTCATATAATAATATTATGTGTATTGTTTTGGCAACGCATTAGGCTCCCGTGTAGTTATTTTTCTTATCAACAGGAAGGCCGATCTTGTTGCTTATTTCTGAGGTCAAGTTTAGGCTCTTTTAGGTCATGGCATATTGTTTATCGCTAATTAGACCCGAGCTTAGTCGAGCGAACTTAGTCTTAAAACGGATGCGCTAAGGTAACCCGCGAATTCAAATTTTCTCACATTTTTTGCAATTAGTATGTCAGTGTCAGGTTGTTTTGATCAAAATATGATTCGCGACCGTAACAAATAATTCTTTACAGAATCTTCAAAATCATTAACACATCCCGCTAAGTTCATTTTAATCCCTTTGATTGACTTTTCATGAAATAGTTAAGTATTCAAAGTGATTAAAATGAACTTAGCGAGTTGTGTCGATGATTTTAATTCTGTAAAGAATTATTACTTACGACCGCGAATCATATTTTGTTTAAGATGGATGCGCTGTGGTAGCCGCGAAATTCAAATAAAACAGATTTCCAGCAAATTGATTAGATTTTTTTCGTTCGAAGAATCTGCAGGAACTAAATTAACTTTTATAGATGTGTTGATGATTTTATGGTTAAAATTATGTAATTACATTGTTTTATTTCCGCGGATCATATTTTGATCAAGATACAACCTGACACGGATCTGCAAATTACAAAAACCCAAAAAATAATAATTTCGCGGGATACCACTGCGCATCCTCCTTAACACACAACCTGATACTGACCTGCAAATTGCAACGTAAGAAAATATGAATTTCGCGGGCTACCCTTGCGCTTCTACAACACTATAATAGGCCGTACACTCAATGTCTGACACCGTTTAAACACTCGGTGTCGCAAGATGTAGGTATCCGTACAGTTTATGAGTGTTCCTACAAACAGACACTCTGGTTCAGACACTGAGTGCAAGGTGTATAATGTCGTAGCCTAAAGTTAGCTTTAGATGAGGAACTCCGATTCTACGTCACTAAATAATGCCCTTCACTCAAGCAAACACCCATCCATCCATTTTCACAAACTTAAACTTTGAAATAGTAGCACAGTTTTACAATACGTATCTAAGTGTATTATAATAAGTATTGTTATGATTTTATTTATCAAAATAAAGGTATCTGTTGAGGTATTTCCAACCACTGTTTCTCAAACGCTTATTCTTCCATTGTTTGATTTGGGAAAGACGTCAGACACGTCGTTCGTTGATGTTGTGTCATAATAAACTGGCATCCTCCCATGTCCTTCTCCAAGCTTTAAACGGCGGCCAAACTGTGATGAAAATTATGCAGGTATAATTTTCATCACAGTTTGGCCGCGAAGGCGTAACCGACAGACAGTTACTTTCGCATCATATTAGCATGGATAATTCTTCAAGTAACGTGATTTATAATATTATAAATAATATTGTAAATTGAAATATACTTCTTTTCTCACCAACCGTGCCAACACTAAACGTCTAAACTGAAAGCCTAGTCAAATTATACTAATCTAGGTAAAAGCTTACTCTCGTTTGGCGGTAGCATTTAATTTAGTTTAGCAGCCATGCGGCCTTGTATTAAATAAAAGCTTGTAAAAAATTAAATTTCGAATTTCTATTGTCTAATTTTAATTTAGAGTAAGAAGGTATTTAATGTTAAGTTAGTAGGTATTTAGTTAAGTATTTAGGTAAGCAGGCATATTCATGTTTTAAAATAAAAATAATATGATTGTTATTCCGTATTTTATTTTGATACCTAATTATCCCATGCGTTCCCGTAGGAACCTATCCTATGTCCTTTTCTGGATCCAAATATCAGTTGTGTAGATTCACATGGAAATGGCAACAGCCGGCAGCGACGTGGTGAGCAGTTTACTTATACGAGTAGTGACAAGGCATTATAATAAACTTTATGTGTAAGCAAGCCACCCGTGGCAGCGAGCCGGCTCGCTCCCGTCGCGGGTCGCGCGTCTATCTATCTATACCAGAAAGGTGTAGGCAACTTTTTACAAGGTCAAAGTCATTTTTACACCTTTATGAGCTCGGAGGGTTGTATTAATGATTTTGATGATTATAATTCTGTAACTACATACGTCTTACAGCCGCGAATCAAATGTTCATCAACATACAAGCTATCACTGGCCTGCAAATTGCAAAAAACTTAAGAAAATTTGAATTTCGCGGGCTACCCTGGAACATCCACCTTAAGAACTTATCACAACTTATCCTTCTCTGTACTCCTGACATGTTACATGCAAAATTCCATGATGAAGCGTTCAAACAAGCTCATATTCTCATTTATAAAATACACCTATTCTAATGAAGTCGATAATAGTAGACTAGAATTTCATTTGAAAATTCATAACCTTTAAAATCGTATCTTATTACTAGCGCAATAAGGTTGAATTTGTAACAGCAAACTTTGCATTGTCAAGAAAATTCACGTTACTAAGTTCAACCTTATTATTTGTGATAAGATCGTGCCGCGGACGAAACGGTGATATAGTCTCAAACACGGTGGCGGCGCGGCGGCGCGGCGCGGTGCGGCGCGGCGCGGCGGACTGAAAAGATGCTTTTGTAGGTAAAGTGAATTGGTATCGAAATTGTTTTTAAATTTTAAGTCGATTGCGGTAAGTAAACAACTGCTGTGATACCTATTAAGTATGGCTTTCTGCATTTAATTGCGTAGAAATACTTTTCTCACATCAGATAAGATTATACCTACCTCAATCAGCCTAGCCTTTTCCCAACTATGTTGGAGTCGGCTTCTAGTCTAACCGGATGCAGCTGAATACCAGTATTTTGCATGGAACGACTGCCTATCTGACCTCCACAACCCAGTAGCTCGGTAATACTATACCTCTTGGTAAGTATGGTAAGACTAGTTGTCAGACTTTCGTGCTTGTGACGACCCGTAACGACTGTCAAAGATCCGCTAATGACGGCCGGGACCAACGGCTTAACGTGCTTTCCGAGGCACGGAGGAGTCTCGGTATGTAAAGATGGTCACCCATCGACTGACCAACCCCGGCAAGCGTAGCTTAACCTGATGGATCGACCCGTGCGGCCGTTGTTACTTAGCTACGGGAGAAGATTATACCTAGTTACCTGCCTCATCAATATTCATCACGAGCGCGAAGTTTCGCTAATTAAGAGTAGGTAATGCCTTATTAATAAATGTATCCAACAAATATGTAAAAATGAAGGATTAATGTAAAATTACCTATAAGCGCGCGCATACGCATTTTTTCGATTCGATTCAAGTATTCAACTGTTACGCGACGATTTGTAATCGCATAGTAGGTATCTTATTATACACTACGACGACGCGCATACACACACACTCACATCGCACTGCAGCACGAAACATTACGAGTAAGAACGGATAAAAAGCTATTTATCTCTTTCGTACGATTCTCGCTGTTGTTGCTCATAGCGCCTTCAAGGTCAAAGTGGGGTAACTTGATGTGCTGCCGTGTGTACATGGTGCTCACATATTTACAAACATTCTAAAAGTTAATATATAATAAATCAATCAATGTGTGAGAAGTTATTTCAACATGTTAAAATAGTATTTTATAAATAATAAATTATTACCTAATTTACTTAGCAACCAGTTTGATTTTGTCTAGACACTAGATTGCCCTGTGGAGCAGGACCAGCATGTTTCCAAGCATCCTTATCCTTTATATAATCCTCTAATTTGTAATATGTTTGTTTACAAAGTGTATTTTTAATATGAGTTTTAAATTTTCTTTCATTTATTTGCAGAATGTCACAAGGTATTTTGTTGTAACATTTAACACAGAACCCCATAAAAGATGTATGTACCTTTGATAATCTAAAAAAGGGTTGATCTATTTTATCTTTATTTCTAGTATTAAAGTTATGCCTATCACTTATTTTGTTAAAAAGATGTCGATTTTTTCTTACATACATAACGTTTTCATAAATGAATTGGCATGGTACCGTCATAATATTAATACTTTTAAATAGATCCCTAAGCGATTCGCGGCGACGTAGACTGTAAATAGCTCTGATAGCTCGCTTTTGCAGAATAAAAATGGATTCAATGTCAGCAGCCCGACCCCACAGTAAAATGCCATACGACATAATGCTGTGGAAGTAACTAAAGTAGACCAAGCGCGCGGTTTCTACGTCTGTCAACTGCCTTATCTTTCTAACAGCATAAGCGGCCGAGCTTAGCCGTCCCGCAAGAGTTGTTATGTGGGGACCCCATTGTAACTTGTCGTCTAGCGTGATTCCCAGGAAAACCGTCTGCTTAGTAAATTCTAGCTTTTCTCCGTTCAATATGATGTCACAATCGCTACTTTTAACATTAGGTAATTTAAATCTAATGCATTTGGTTTTTTTTTCATTTAGTACCAAATTATTTACCGTAAACCAATCTTGGACCTGAAGAATAGAGTTATTCATGTCGTCAAGATTTTGTGAGCGTCGATCAATTTTAAAAATTAATGACGTGTCATCTGCAAATAACACCATCTTCGGTTGATTTTGAAGTAATTGGGGTAAATCGTTAATGTAAACTAAAAATAGGAATGGACCCAATATCGAACCTTGAGGAACGCCCATTGTCATTTCCGACCCCAGCGAGTTCACACCATTTACTTGAACTTTAACCTTTCTATCTTTCAGGTATGATCTAAGTAAATCAAGGGCTGTATTTCTAATCCGATAGTGCTCTAGTTTCAGCAGAAGCGTCTCATGTTCTACGCAATCGAACGCCTTAGAGAGATCGCAAAAGATTCCAATGGCATCTTGTGCTTCTTCCCAGGCGTTAAAAATGTTCTTTATTAGGGTGACACCAGCGTCAGTAGTACAACGCCCTTTGGTGAAACCAAACTGTTGTTCATGCAAGATGGAATTTTTATTAAAGTGACGTAACATTTGATTGAGCATCAACTTTTCAAACACTTTACTGAGAACTGGCAGAATTGACACAAGCCTATAATTGTTGGGTTCTTTACTATCACCGGATTTGAACAATGGCACTACTTTACTGTGTTTCATAAGATCCGGAAAGACTCCTTGGTCCACACTAGTATTAAATATGAAAGCTAAATAGGGCGCAATGGTTTCGATGATAGAACTACAGACTTTAACAGACATTCCCCAGAGATCCTCTGTTGATTTAATTTTAAGATCTTTAAAAGCTTTTATGACAGCCTGGGGGTTTGTATGCTGAAATGTAAATTCCATAGGGCATGCCTTTACATTTTTTCTAAGTAAAGCAGCAGAAAGCGCTGCTGAGGAATTTAAAGATGCAGTAGTTTTAAGAGGAATATTAGCAAAAAAGTTTTCAAATTCTTGAGCTATTTCTATATCTGAGTTGATGCAGCCATGAGCAGTCTCTAAATTAAACTCAGTATTACGCTGCTTTTTCCTACCTGTTTCATTATTTATAACCCCTTGGTAAGTCTGTCAAAGATGCACAAATGACAGCCGCGACCAACGGCTTAACGTGCTTTCCGTGGCGCAGAGGACTCTCGGTATGTAAAGATAGTCATCCATTCACGGCCAACCTTAACTTAACCTGATGGATCGACCTGTGCCGCTGTTAGTACTTAGCCACAAATGTTGGTTATTATTGATACATTTTAAAAAAATACCACCGTTGTTTTAAATTCCCATTCCATAGGTGACGAGCCTATTGCCTTTTTCCGTGCACAAATCCAGTCTCCGTATTGTAACTGAAAAATTTGTAATGACAAAACTCATTAAAACTTTATTGTCTCTGGATATCGAATCTAGGAACACACATTTGACAGGTGTGCTTGCACTCACCGGACCATGAAGCAGTCCTTAGTTATCAGGTTCTCTGTATTTGACTCAAAATACTGATCTGCGTAATGTCAGTATATAGGATCTTCTGACCATGAGATTATTAAGGTTCCAGGATGTCTCTAAATATTAAGAATTCTATTAAACTTTTGAACGCCAGAGCATAAACGCACGCGCGTGCCCTCCACGCCAAGGTATCATCAATGTCCCTTTATCTATGGTGTCTTTTAATTTGTTTAGTTCCATAAAATGCGTAACACAGCATACATTTTTAAGATATCTATATTAACACTCACAAAAGTAATGATTTAATTGTTTATTTCGTGTTATATAGTGTTGCTGCCATTGTCACGTATATTTGTGAATAGCGTTCAAAGGGTAAAGCACGCATTGTGGTCAGTTTTCTGAAATTTCAGCATCATCATAACATGAATAACTTATAGAATGAGAATAGCATCAACAATTAATTTTACTACACTAGCTTAGTCTGCCACACGCTTGGTTTTAAATATATAATGGTCTCGAGTACTGGTGATACGAACAAGTTTCAACTTGCCTAACTTTTTCCCAAGTACGTTGGGGTCGACTTCCAGTCTAACCGGATGCAGCTGAATACCAGTATTTTACTTGGAGCGACTGCCTATCCGACCTCCACAACCCAGTAACTGGGCAATACGATACCCCTTGGTAAGACTGGCTGTCAGAATTTCGTGCTTATTATGACCCGTAATGACTGTCAAAGATACACAAATGACAGCCGGGACCAACGGCTTAACGTGCTTTTCGAGGCACGGAGGGGTCTCGGTATGTAAAGATAGTCAGCCATCCACGGCCAACCCCGGCAAGCGTAGCTTAACCTGATGGATCGATCCGTGCGGCTGTTATTACTTAGCCACGAGCTCATACGAAAAAGTTTATTGTAAATAATTATAATCCAGAATGAATTTCTATCATGGCGGTTAAGGTCTCAGCGAAGGATAACCAATCGACACGTAAAAGAAGTGCACAAGCGTGTGCGTAGACACAAGTGCATTTATAGAGGTATGATGAATGTAGAGTGTAAAGTTAACTCATTCTCCATAGAAAAGGAAGGATCCTCCAACCTGACGTGTGTTGCGTCTGATGGGTTACAGCCCGAAGATCATTGGTGATGAGATGTTGTATATATGTATACTAGTCACGCGGTAAACTCTGCTTGCGCGATGCAGATTTATGCGTGACATGCAGTTCACATGTTGCAATGTCCCACCAGAATCTCTCATCCGTTAGTCTTATAGTAAGGCTATTCGACAAGGCTGGAGGGAGATGAAAACGTGTAAAATGTCCTGAGGCACCGTCTCCACGTACAGAGGCCAGCACATCAAGTTACCACAATCTGTCAAATTTCTTTGATAGTATTTCAACTTTATTACAAAGTCAAAAGGTTCATTTTTAATTGAAAAAATTTGACAGTTAGGGATAGCTTGATGTGCTGGCGTCTGTACAAGACTCGCGACGATAGTGACGCTGCACGCTGTGCCTTCAAATTATCGTTGCGACGGTATCGCCGTGTGGAGACACGTTCCAAGAGTGTATAGAAATACATGGCAGGACAACAATATCGCCGCGATTCTCTCGCTCGTGGAGACGGCCCCCTAAGTGGCGCTGTACGAGAGGAAGACACTAGGTAAACATTTTCTACCGCTCTTTACTTCAGCGATCTATCATATTACGCTATGCAGCGCGCTATTTTCTACCAGATTTTTTCGTTCAAAATGTCTGCCGTTGTGATAAATACCACCTGTTTTAAACTGAAGGACCAAATCTAGCATAAAAACAAATGACTACGAATGAATGAATTTATTAATACTTTCAGTCAAAGATTTGTTAATCTTTTACTTAAGTTAAGTGATCTAAAACTTTACTTGGTCATACAAAACATTTGTTATGTGCGGGAATCGAGCCCGCGACTCAGAACGAGAACCAATCATTCTGCCAACAAGTCAATCGAACCTATTTAGAATTTGATTGATTTAAAATTGCGACTGGAACACACCAAGACCGCTTTTCTCCTCCGGGGTAGTTAGATAGTAAATTTCAACTCCATCTAGCTTTTTTTTAATATTACGTGTAAATCCGGTATCCTATTTACAGAATATACAATTTTATTTAATATCTACGTTCATACTCAAAACTTCCCTGACATGACACATTTATTGAAATTGGAAACGTATAAAGTTCATCTACATTTAGCCACATACCCCCATCCCATATGTTTCATGTGATATGCGAGCCAACTGCTAATTTACCAGGCAATTTATCTCCGTACATTCCCTTTAATTTGGTGAAGTTTGAACCATTCACACCGTTAAAACATTGCAATTTTATGACACTATACAACAATACAAGTTCATTGACCCAAAAACCTAAAATACCTGTAGGTACTAACATTCAGCAGTCTAGTCTAAACAATTGTTTCGAAGTACCCATCAATTTGAACTGTTTGTGTACAACATGCGGGGAGATACACGTATAGCGCTCGGAATAAACTAATCAGAAAGTGTGAAATTATATGAAACATAAATCAATATGCCTAGCCTTTTCCTAACTATGTACATTGGGGTCGGCTTCCAGCCTAACTGGATGCAGCTGAATACCAGTATTTTATATGGAACGACTGCCTATCTGACCTCCACAACCCAGTAACTAGGTAATACGATATCCTATGGTAAGACTGGCTGTCAGATTTTCGGGCTTCTGACGACCCGTAACGACTGCCAAAGATGCACAAATGACAGCCGGGACAACAAACGGCTTAACGTGCTTTCCGAGGCACAGAGGAGTCTCGGTATGTGTATAAATTGTATGAAGCATAGTGTACAGAAATTACTCATAACGTAATTTGTATTTTTTTTTCCGTAAAAATCAGTGTTTTCTATTATTTTCTGTAAGTGCACTGGATAAATATACTATATTTTTGTCTAAAAAAAATTCCCAAGCTAGCTAAATAACGCGTATCTTGAGAAGAGCATATTGGGTAATATTTGTTTCGTTTCTGAATGATCAATGAATTATGATCGTTAGTGTCATCTGCATAAAAGCATAATCAGCCTATAATGTTTCACCTTTTGGGACAGAGGCCTTTTCTGAGTGACAAGGGGTGGGCCACCACGCAGACTAAACCCACATTACACCACACACACATGTCACACAACAACAACACCATCTATCAAGTTAAGCTACGCTTGGCGGGGTTGGCCATGGATGGGTGACAATCTTTACATAACGAGACTCCTTCGTGTCTCGGAAAGCACGTTAAGCCGTTGGTCCCGGCTGTCAATTGTGCATCTTTGACAGTCATTACGGGTCGTCGGAAGCCCGAAATTCTGACAGCCAGTCTTACCAAGGGGTATCGTATTGCCCAGTTACTGGGTTGTGGAGGTCAGATAGGCAGTCACTCCATGTAAAATACTGGTATTCAGCTGCATCCGGTTAGACTGGAAGCCGACCCCAACATAGTTGGGAAAAGGCTAGGCAGATAAATGATGATGTCTTTCAATTTTTTTTCCTAGAAAATGCCGGTTTCTTCCCAGAATTCTCCTCCACCGTTTTGAGAGCAGTGATGATGAAATTAAATACATATAAAGTGTATGTCTGTGTTTGAACACACGCTCTAGCGCTCTCAACATCAATCAAGGTACCATCATACTATTCTCGTCTTCTGGTTTGTTCTGTATTCTGAGGCACTCAGGTGTGAATGTTGTGTGTTTATCGCTCGTACATAACCGTTTGAACTGATGGCAGTGAGAATAAGCGTTTGTGCTCAATTGGTGCGTATTAAACACGCTGTATGTACCGTATTTAGTCTATCGTAATGTTGGTATAATCGTTACATGAATGGTGAAATGCATAAATACAGTGTGTAACGAGGGACATACTTTCAGGGGTTACTATACTCATGAAAATGAATAACTTTGGGTACGGAACTATACCTGAAATCACGAAAGATTATTTTAAGACAAAAGAAAAATTATTTTAAGTCTTTAGAAATTTTAACTTTTCCGTCTCTGTATATATTGGAAACAGCTTTGTTCGTAAAAAATAATCCAGACCTATTTCAGAAATTGTCAGCAACCAAAACAAACCCAGTACGGTCTCAGTATGTCAATGAATTGAGTCAAGTAAAATGTAAAACCTCATTAATGAAAAAAAGCTTTTTTTGTATTGCGCCACGCATTTTCAATAAAGTACCTAATTATATTAAAAATATGACTGTTTTAAAATTTAAGAAGACACTTAAACATATTTTGACTGAAAAATGTTACTACACAATTGACGACTTCCTGAATGATAAGTCACTAACTAATTGACATACTTCTTTTTATCTTTTTGACATTATGCCATTTGACATTATTATTATTTTTGCATTGTTTCAATTTATTTTGAGTTGAATGTTAACTTTCTTTTAATTTGACATAATATGTAACTGTTCCATTTGACATTATTTTGTTTCGATTTGACATTACTAGTATTATTTTAGCATTTTTTTTATGTCAATATTTAATTTATTTTAATTTGAAATGTAATATTATTTGCATACCCATGTGACGGTAGAATATGGAGGACCTATTTTATATGAAACACCTGTACAAATTACCCATGTTTGCAAATGAATAAATGATAAATTGTTACTGTACGTAAAACTAGATTTAAAAATCGGAAATTGCCCTACTGATCCTTTGCTATTATTAAAAAACAATCAGTTTTACTATTAGCACCTGGCTAAGTAATAACAGTCTCACGAGTCGATCCATCAGGTTAAGCTACGCTTCCGGGGTTGGTCCATGGATAGGTTACCATATTTACATACCGAGACTCTTCCGTGCTTCGGCAAGTACGTTAAGCCGTTGGTCCCGGCTGTCATTTGTGCATCTTTGACAGTCGTTACGGGTCGTCAGAAATCTGACACTTATAGGGTATCGTATTACCCAGTTCCATGTAAAATAATGGTATTCAGCTGCATAAGGTTATACTGGAAGCCAACCCCAACATAGTTGGGAAAATGTTAGGCAGATTTTATTAGTACCTATTCATCAGTTTCATCCCAAATGCGGATCGTAACCACTTCATTTCGGATATGTGCGGTTTATTTCGGTGTAGGCATGTTTCAAAGTGCATTGACACATCACTAATAGTAAGATAGTGTTATACTGCGGAATGTAGCTGAAATTGTGGTTCACCGCAAATTTAATTAGCACAAAACGGGAACCTGTATTGAATTAGAATTTCGAATTCTTAATACAGCGTCCTGCTTATATACATTTAATTAGGCTCAGTGAAGCGGCAATTGCTTTATAATAATTAGTGTATTATACCATCGAATTTCTGAGAATCGGGAATGGAAGACTGGATCACGTTTTAATTAATACTAGGATTAATAATTAAGAGGAAAGAAAAGTAGGTAGCTACTTTAACCTTTGTAGAGTCATAAGATACTAATGGATATACTGTCTTGTTATCATTAGAAACTATCTCATACAAACTTCAAATATAAGTACACCAATGTAGTATGTAGCAGTGATAGCCTAGTGGTGTGATCGTCGAACTGCCAAGTCATAGGTGTCGAGTTCGACTCCAAGACACGCACCTCTGAATTTACGGATTTATGTGCGTATTGTATAAATTATCACTTGCTTAAAAATTGGTGAAGGAAAACATCGTGAGGAAACCAGCATGACTGAGAGATATTTTGTCAATAGCATGTGAAGCTAAGTCAGAGGCCCATGGGCAGCATACAAACCTCTGACACCAGGTTAGTCACTAACCACACGAAAAGAAGAAGTAAAAGTACATCAAAAATCCAACTCCTACAACAAAATCATGATGTTTCAAAACGATCACATCTATTTTAAATAAGTTCGAAAACGCATTAGTTCGGTAAACATCCGGAATAGAATTAATCGGATGTAAAACCGGAATCGAACCTAAATACAACTCTTGCGGTTTTAGTGGCTGGCAGGCTAGATGGAAACCACATTTAGAAACAAACTCACAACGCTGAACCTGCTACATTACATCACGCCTATTTTCCGCGAAGGATTTCGCAGAGGTGTATGTTTATATACCTACCTGTATCCTATATCTTATTGTTATGTCTAATTCCGTTGCCTGCCTCGCTGGTGTAGTGTTCTCAAGATCTACGGCTGAGCATGATATCCTGGGTTCGATTCCCGAATCAGGCAAAGCGTTATTAAGTTTTTCCCTCTGGAATTTCTCAGTAGCAGCGCGGAGACTGGATTAGCGAACCTATTGTGTAATAAACCGGAACAACTATAAGACAGGAAATTTAGAGAACACCATTACCAAACCTGCAGTAAACGCAATTTCGTAACTTACAACATCACGACTTGCATTAGTATTATTGATTACAACATCACGACTTGATCATTATTGGTGTTTGATTCCTGTTCATTAGGTTACTTAAGGCTTAGAATTTCCAGAGAGCCGCCAAAGTGACCTCCTATCACCGACAACAATGATGGAACAGTCAACAATATAGATATGTGATTGATTTTCAACACGCTGGAGTGTGGAGGTCAGATAGGCAGTCGTTCCAAGTAAAAAATTGGCATTCAGCTGCATCTGGTTTAACTCGAGGCCCCAACATAGTTGGGAAAAGGTCCAGGAAGTAGCAGATTGATATAAGCAACCGAAAAGCTAATGAAGTGAATGAAGTTAATCCTGTTGGAAGCTGTAGTCTTCTTTTAAGCGCGATTCTTTAGTCTTCCCCAACTGTTATAACCATTCACGTTTCATTCACATCACACGCTGATCTAAAGCTGTACTTCGATCTATTATTTACAGCATTTTAGTCATTTCACATTATGTATTTACAAAATATAGACACGCTCCAGTCGCGCGTAGCACCAGCGATATTTGCCATTCCACACGACTAACCTCTAATGCATTAGGTAAACAGGTTTCATACACTCACTGAGTTGGGGTTAATGTTTTAATAGTAAGGCTTTTTGCAAAGGTTAAGTTGTGTTACTTTGAATTTAAATCGAAATTTGTTTGAAACCGTAGCGTTTACGCTGGAGTGGTTAACCATAAGAGCGGGTCTGCACTACATCTGATCCGAATACGAGAAATTTAGGACTAGGTTGCGCACAAATCCGAACTCTGTCCATCCTTTTGAACATGCCTAATTCGGATAGAACTCGGATTTTGAATTCAGATTCGATTCGGGTTTAGGGCGTAACCGTTCTAAGCATATTGAATGTTTACTCTTCATTTTCTTTTTCGTGTGATTAGGGACTACCCTGGTATCAGTTTTCACATGCCGTTGAGAAATATCTCTCAGACATGCCGGTTTTCTCACGACTTTATAGTGATGATCGCAGTATACTTACAGGGTAACAAATTCAAATATTTATTGCTCAACACAGTACATTTCATACATTTCCAGATGTCAAGTGAATGCGCAGTCCACACTATTGTACTAATTCAGGCATGAAAAATTCATAATTATATTATATGACTTTCATAAAGTCTAATTAATAAAATCAAGTCGGAAAGAAAATAAAATCAATTGAATACCCTAAAGAATATCATAAAATCGAATTAATCCGATACAACTATGTCATAAATTAAAATTAAAAAGTAATGTCAAGGTTGAGATAATGTCAAAATCATTAAATAATTTACTAATTTATAACTTTGTATGCATTCTATTATTCAAATAAAAAATATATACTATTAATCATACAACAAGGGCCATCGCGTTACGTAACTTTCTGCATAAACATGTAATTGCTGGGGCTCTATTATTTTTAGTGTGAAAATTCTCCATTTTACGGTAGTGCGCAATGTGATGCACCCAAAACATCGTGCATGCTATGGTCCAGGGACCGTGGGGGTATTTAAAATTAAATTAAAAATACTTTATCTGGCTCAAGTCACATTACACCAATAAATCTGAACGCAATCAGCACATTTAAACTGCGTTCAAAAGCTGTCAGTGCCGTAAAAACATTCAAAAAGTTTGTACTAAGTTTGCACTGAAATATGGGAGATATTTCAATTCAAAGCACAAAGTTTTTAACTAGAAGGTTCTCAGTATTAACGGTTCTTTTACAACTGTTTTTATCTGGCATCACAGACCATAGGTTCACTGTTTACATTTGAATCTATCACTTCACTGACACTATTCTAAAGCTGTGACCTTTGAGTGTACCTCTAACTTATTTTTCGACTACACAGTAAGTCAAATAATTTGTTTATTAATATTTATTCCAAAGCAATAAATAAAAACGATCCTAAACCTTTTACTAAGAGTAATCTATCAATAAGACTAAACTATATCCTTCGATTATATCTATGTATGTAATTATGTAGGTAGTTATGTGCAGTGTCCGGGGTCTTATCATGATGGATGATCTTTCGAAGTTCCTTTGCCTCAATGTGGAATGACAGCTCATTGAAGACTTTGGAGTAACTTTGTCTGAGACAAAATTAATGTAGGCTCTGAATAAAAGGTTATTCATTGTATTTCTACACTGATCTCTATATTACACTATTCTCAAACTTCAGTCTTTGTTTTCAGTTATCAGAATTGCTATATTATATTTTAATGAGTTAGTAATTGATTCGACAAGCGTTATTGATAATTATTTATTATTAAAAGGGCTACAGGTACGGTTGCTAGCGCATCAAGTTATACCAAAGTGTCAAGTTTCTCCAAATGATTTTAAACCTTACAGCGTTGATTTTAAAGTTTGAAATCAATTGGGAAAATTTGACAGTTTGTGGTAACTTGATGTGCTGGGCGATTGTACCTACAGATCGAAGAAGCTACGCTTAGGGAACATAAAATACATTGCTATCCACTAACTAAGACAGAACCTGGAGAGACAGCTAACCATCATACCATGGCTGTCATTCCGTAAAGTAATAGGTTTCAATGTTCAAAGAAGAATAAGTTCTCATATAATGTGCATAATATGGTCTTTTTTTTTTTTTTTTTTTTTTTAAGGCTGGGAAATCATCCAATGACTGTTCCCGCTCTGGGTGGAGCGGAAGGGTGGCCGGGAGTCGTCACGTGGCTCCCGACGCCCGGGGCGTCTCCTGCGGCGGCTGGGACGGGAGGACCTTTCTCTCTCCCATCCCGCCACCTCCTTCGCGAGCATGACTTTTTCGCAGAAGGAGGTGACTGCCTCCCACTCCCTCTCGCCCCGGACCATGGCTTGCACCAGGGCCGGGCGCGAGAGGTCGCCGCCGCCGATCGCCTCTACGAGGACACGGCGGTGCTCCGCCCAAGCGGGGCAGGTTTGCACCGTGTGCTCTACCGTGTCCTCTGGGCGATCCTCGCAGTGGTGACACCCGGGCGTTTCCTCCCGCCTGATGATGTGCAGGAACCTCCCGAAACATCCATGTCCGGTGAGGACCTGCGTCAGGCGGTAGGTGAGGGCGCCGTGACGCCTCTCTAGCCACTCCTCAAAGAGGGGCCTTACCGCCACTATCGTGGCGTGCCCTGCGCTGGGTTGCGACAGTCGCTGATTCCAGGCCGCCATGAGATCGCGCCGGAGGTCCGTCCGCTCCGCCGCAATTTGCTGCGGAAACGGAGTTTCCCCCCGGCTTAGTACCTCCACGCGCCACTCGAACAGGCGCGCGAGGACTATCGCCTCCAGATCCCACGGCGGCAGTCCGGCAAGGAGGCTTGCCGCCTCGCCCGAGATCGTGCGGTACCCCCGGATTAGCCGAATGGCTACCACCTTTTGGGGCGCGTTCAAATAGTGAGCGGCTCGTCGCTGCAATGAACGCGCCCACACCGGGGCCCCGTATAGGGCCATGGACCGCACGACTCCCGCGTAAAGCCTCCGGCACGAGGCGTTTGGCCCCCTCAAATTGGGCAAGAGCCGCTTTAAGGCGGCCCCAGTCCGTTCCAGCTTGGGGGCCAAACGTCGGAAATGCTCCACGAAATTCCATCGGCTGTCGAGGACCAGACCCAGGTATTTCATCGTGGTCTCGACGCCGATGTGAACCCCTCCTACCGTAAGTTGGGATCCCGATGGTGGCCTATTCCGAGGCCCATGAAAGGACATGGCCTCGGATTTGTGCAGTGCCACCTCGAGACCCAACTGCCGGATCCTCTCAACGACTGCCGCAACCCCGCGTGTCATCGCGTCGGCCGCCGCCTGATGCGACCTCCCCTGCGCCAGGACCAGCGTGTCGTCAGCGTAGCAAACTACGCTGACGCCGTCAGGAAGGTCGGCCCGCAGCACCCAGTCGTAACCGATGTCCCACAGGAACGGCCCCAGAACCGATCCCTGCGGGACACCGCACGACATCTCTCGCCGGTTCCATTCCCCATCGCGACCGGGGTAGATGACGGCTCTGTCCGTCAAGTACGCCCCGACTATTCGACGGAGGTAGGTCGGCACCCGGTGATACCGGAGTGCTTCCCTAATGCAACTCCAGGGCAGGGTGTTGAAGGCGTTGGCGATGTCGAGTGACACCGCCACGACGACCCTACCCTGGGACACCGCGTCCCCCGTCGTGAGGGCTCTAACGCGCATGATGGCGTCCACCGTCGAGCGCCCCTTGCGGAAGCCAAACTGGCAGTCCGCAAGGTCCGGCCCCGTCCTTCCAAGGTGCCCGACGAGGCGGCCCACAATAATTCTCTCGAAGAGTTTGCCGACCTCGTCGAGCAGCACTATGGGCCGGAATGCGGACGGAGAGTCCACAGGGCGCCCTGGCTTCTGTATGAGGACCAGCTTCCCCGTCTTCCATCGGAGCGGAAACTGGCCTCTCTCCATGCATGCGCTTAAGAGCGCCTCCAGTCGGGGCCCGAGAGCCCCTGAGGCCAGGACCCAGGCTTTACCTGGCAAGCCGTCGGGTCCTGGGGCGGTATTCTTGGCCTTGAGCCTTCCAACCGCCGCTCTCAGATCTACCTCGGTCACTGCGGGGATGACGTCGTCGTCCTCGTGGTCCGCTTCGGGCGGAGCCATAGGCGGGGGAGTATGCTCCCCCCGTGAAGGGAACAGAGCGCTCACCACCTCCTCCACCAGCTGAGGGCGGAGACTCAGCGTCAGAGGGGGGGCCCAGGTGCGGAGCTTGTTCCGCACCATTTTATATGGGCGCCCCCATGGATCTAGGTCCAGAGTCCCCACCATCTCCTCGCGGGCCACATCCTTGGCCCGCTGGACAGCCTCCTGGAGGGCGGTCTTCGCCGCTCTGTACCCCTCGTACAGCTCCGCCTCCGTGGCTGCCGCATCCGGAGGGCGGATGCGGAGCCTGCGGTGCCTGGTGTACAGGTGGCGCACCTCGACGCACGCCTTGCGAAGTGCTTCCACCTCTTGCGACCACCAGTACACCTGACGTCGGGCGCATCCTGGCCGGACTCGGGGCATTGCCACGTCACAGATCTCGGACATGGCCTCCCGGAACCACTCTGCCTCGTCGTTGATGTCGGCAGGCCTGACCGGTGATGACACCCAGGCCTGCACGATCGAGGCTTCCAGGAGGAGCTCCCGGTCCAGCTGTTTCAGCGCCCACCGCGGACCACTCGGGGCCTGTCGGACCGGCGCGCTTGAGGTCTGGGTGGAGACGTCGAACCGGATATACCGGTGATCGGAGTAGGTCTCCACCTCCTCTACTACGCGCCAGTCAAGGACGCACTGTGACAGAGGGGGGCTAGCGAACGAGATGTCCACAACGGACTCACCCCGCATCCGCACGCACGTGGGAACAGAACCCCGATTGAGGACGGCTAGGCCTGCTTCCAGAGCCCAGTCCTCCACCATCCTACCCCGCACATCCGTGTAGCGGGAACCCCAGGCCAGGCTTTTGGCGTTGAAGTCCCCGAGCACTAGCACGGGGAAGGGATGGCTTCTGGAGACGACGACACTCAACTCTGTGAGAGAGTTGTGGAACTCGGCGAGAGTTCGGTTCGGAGAGTAGTACACTCCCACTACCACAATCTCTCCGAACCGTGCTGCGACGCACCCCTGTCCCTTCGAGACACCCTCGAGGGACGGGGTGCCGGCGGCGGCCGACGAAGTTATGGCCACTGAGCCGCTCAGGTCCTCCACCCAGTTATCCCTGGGCGGAACAAAGTACGGCTCAGCGACCACGGCGATATTGATCGACCACTGCGCCATGCTCTGGAGCAAGAGGTCCTGTGCACAGGCGCAGTGGTTGATGTTCGCCTGGAGGAAGCGGAGTGGGGCCATCACTCCTCCATGTTGACTCCCTCCTGGGTCCCCTGCGAGGGGCCCTCGGCAATGGCGTCGGTGGCGGCGGCGGCGGCGACAGTGGCGGCAGCGGCGGCGGCGACGGTGGGGGTGGCGGCGGAGGGCCTGCCTCTCCTCCTGGTCCCGGCAGGCGGGGCGCAGGACTTGCTCCCCGCCCGGTGATCGGCCGGCTTGCCAGCGGCCGCACATGCGACGCAGTGCGGCGCGGCGTTACAAGAGCCGGCCGTGTGTCCGGGCTGACCGCAGCGGAAGCACAGTGTGCTGCGGTCCACCTCTGAGGTGCACTGGACACCGACATGGTGCCCCACGTGACAACGGAAGCACCTCAGAGGTCTGGGCTCCAGCAACTTAACCTGTGCTGAAACCCAGCCCAACAGGAGTCTTCGGCCCTCCATAATCTTGCTGGCCGCCGTCACGGGGCAGCTTACCGTAACGGTTCGCATGCCCGTGAAGTCAGGGCGTATGGTGCCTGCCTTCACTTGTTCGGCGAGACACCCGCCCGTCCTGACGACGGCGGCCACCACCTCTCCCTCCGTGACGGAGTCATCCAGGCCCATGATACGCATGTCTGCGCATTTCACAGGCCTGGAGACCCGAGCCTCCTCCGCGTTTAGGGACGCCCGTAGCTTGTCAGCTAGGGCGTCAGCGGTGGGGCCACTTGACGCACCGGGGATCTCCAGCATGCGAGCGCCGGTTGCCGTCACTCTATGCCGGAGGCCCCCGGTGATCCCCAACTCCTGGAGGTCCACCGTCGCCCTCGCTTTTGTGAGCACGTCGCGGTACGTGACGCCCCTCTTGACCGCGTCCGGCTGCAGTGTAATGACTACAGCCGCGGTCTTTGGGGCGCGGAGTCTCGCCGCGACGGCTCTCTCCTTGCGGCGCCGCTTCTTCTCTTTGCGCCGCGCTGCCTTGGCCGCCTTCTTTTTCTCCCCGACCACCTGCCACTCGGCATCGGTCGCGGGAGGCCCCGGGCGCCGTGGAGAGGGCTCTGGGACCCTATCCACCTGCACCGGTGGGGACTTCTTGCCCTTTGTGGCTTTGCCGGACGGTGCCGGTTTTGCCGGCGCCGGAGCTTTACCGGACGGTGCCGGTTTTGCCGGCACCAGGGCTGTGCTCGACGGCCCGGGTTTTGGGGCGGCTGCCGTCGCAGCGGCCGCATACGAGGCCGGCTTCGGGCCCGAGGCCATCCTTCCTGACGCCAAGGAGGGACGCAGGACGATTCCCTCCACTATGGAGAACCGCTCCTGGAAACGCGCCTGGAAGGCGGCGAGTTCCTGGCGAACCAGGTCCAGGACCCGGTTCTCCCCCGGCTCGGGCCGTCCCGGCCCCTGCTGCCGCTGTTGCTGTTGCTGCGTCGGCGACGGTCGGCTCTCCTCTCGGGGGGCTTTGTGGCTGCCGACGGCCTTCAGGCCGGCCAAATCTGCACGGAGCCTCCCGTTCTCCTCCTGGAGGGATTTCATGGCGGCCGAAAGGCGTGCCACCTCCGCCCGCAGATCGGCAACCTCGCTGGCCGGAGGCCCGGCGCACCCGGCCTCCTTGGCCGCCGCCATGATAGAGGCCGTAGCCGAGACTATGGCCTTACTTCGCGAGGCCCGAACCCTCTTCAGGGACACGTCCCGGATGGCTGCTTCCACGACCGCCGCAAACTCGTCCGTGCGGTCCGCCTTGGGACCGCCAGCCGCCCCCGCCTCGTCACTGGAGGGCCCCGAGGCGACCGCTTGACCGGTCTCCGCTTCCATTTGGGGACCCTCCTCCAGCTCTGCCGCCTCCCGGGCAGTGAGCCCCCTCCCCGCGCCTCGCTCTCTGACCCCCCCCCGTTTGCTGGTGGGGATCTTGCGAGCTGAGGCCAGCTCTCCCTCAGAGGACGACCCCTGGCCGTCCTCTGACCTTGGCCGCTTGGCAAAGAACCTTCGGCGGGCGGTTCTTCGCTGCAGCGGCCAACTCCCTGGCGCGACGGGAGCTCTCAGAGCATCCCGTGCTCGCGCCACCAGATGCGGGATCGGACTCCGATCCCGCATCACTCCTCCTGTCGTCTGGGGTTTGTTGTTTTTTTTTAAAAAGTTCTGCCATATTTGTTCCCACGAGTATGAAACATTCTGTACTTGCTCAAATTAAAAGGTCCGCACTAGCGACTGAATCAAGCTACCCATCAGTCAAGCTTGCAACCCCTCTCACGGTGCGCCGCCGCTTAGGGGTTTGGGGAATTTTTTATAGAGGTTATCTTCCTCGCGGTCCGGGCGGTTAAGCCAAGACCCTCGACCCCCTTCAACAGTCAGAGACATGACCGTAACTGTCTCCGGGGCTACGAGATTATAGCGGTGACAGGAGGGTTACCCCTCCTGCCTGCCCGGCGGCAGGGTAAGTGCACACCGGGCCCGCTCTGACTCCACCACAGTTGCCGCTCTGCTACTCAGAGCGGCAGGTGTGGAGCGATCCTCCTGGCAGAACATTAGCATGCGGACAGCGAGAACCCACTGGGAAATAGCCCCAATGGGAAGTCGCTGCCCGCACCCCAGGATGCACCGGCCCAAAGACTGGCCTTCCCCCCAGACGTGTCCAGAAAGGAACTCCAGTCCCCAGGCACACGTGGAGGTTTTCTGCCGGGCATCCCGCATAATATGGTCTAAGAATAAGTTATGCTCGGCATTTACAAGGTTTTTTACTCCTCAGCTTTGAGATTAAATTATATTATTGTAATGGCATATGATTTGATGTTTTTACCTCAACATAAAGTAAATAAATTATTTTAATTTTATTAGAACCCGGAAAACATAAACTACGGACTAGAATCCACGACAGAACATTTATTTTGTTTGTAATAATTATTTAATAGAAAATGAAAAGATATTTCACTTGTTTTTTAGTTAATTCCTTTTAATCAAAAATGAATGAAAATATAGATTTAACTAAATCAAAATCAAGTACAATGGTGCTACAGCTTCGGTGCCCAAATAAGAAATGCTTAAGTGAACAAGTTCTATCCGACTAAAGCAGTTTTTATTTTTGGACCAAACTGGATGGTGGTGTATAATCTGGCTACAAGCCATTACTATCATCCCCCATGATTTCTCGCTTCACAAAGCGGTATTTGCTAATTAACCAATTAGCTATCAGATAATGCGTTTAGTACACTGAATGCAATCGAGGCATGGCATTTAGCTCATGTCTGTATTCTATCTGTCTAGCTTTGCCCGATTATGTTGGGGTCAGCTTCCAGTCTAACTGGATGCAGATGGATATGAGTATTATTATACATGGACCAACTGCCTATCAGACTTGCAAAACAACACGGTACCTCTTGGCAAGACTGGTTGTCAGACTTCATCTACGAATGACAGCTGGAACCAACATCTTAACGTGCTTGTTGAGACACGGAGGAGACTCGATATGTAGTGGATGATCACCCATCCACGATTCGTCCGCGGCAAACGTAGCTTAACCTTTGATCGAGTTGTGCTGCGGTTATTATTTAGCCACAAGCCCCAGTGCATGTGTGTGTTTATGGTAAATACTAGTACGTAATATAAAATACAGTTGATGACATTTCTCATTGATGAAAACAGAATTTGAAATGGATATTCATTTAAACAAAGGATTAATTAGATTACTATAATGAGGATTGAAACCAAACATTCCACGGTATTTAATTTAACATACAGCATCGTTAATTAATATGAGGTAGGTACGCATGTGAGGTAGGTTATTCATTTTGACTCAGAATTTTATTATTCTTTAAAAAAATGTAATCCTTCATCGTGCCTATGTCCGAAAACAGGATGATCAGAGGTGTTATCAGCGCCATAAATTATATTCAAATAAGCAGAAACAAATAGTATTATATAGTGATCGGCAATCGCAAGTACGCTGCAGAAGTAGTTCCAGGTTTGATTCCCGGGTAAAAAGTAACTTGGTTTCTTCATTGATAAGTTTTAATCAATCTACCTAGCCTTTTCCCAACTATGTTGGGGTCGGCTTCCAGTCTAACCGGATGCAGCTGAATGCCAGTATTTTACATGAAGCGACTGCCTATCTGACCTCCACAACCCAGTAACTCGGTAATACTCCCCTTAATAAGACTGGCTGTCAGATTTTCGGGCTTCTGTTGATCCGTAACGACTGTCAAAGATGCACAAATGAAAGCCGGGACCAACGGCATAGCGTGCTTTCTTTCCGAGGCACGGAGAAGTCTTGGTAAGAAAAGAAGGTCATCCATCGATTGCCAACCTCGGCAAACGTAGCTTAACCTAATGGATCTGTTACATGGCTGTTATTACTTAGCCACGAGCTCCTTTTCATTGATAAGTTTTAGCAGCAGATTTTGCTTTGTTATATGGTCAACCCTCTTTTACATGGAACTTAAGACATCGGACGAAATATGTTTCATATTTCTGCCGGGGATTGTCCGGAAGAGTTACCGCTACCCTGGAACATAAAGGGCTAAGGAAGGGACATGGAAAGGTTTTAATCAGTAAGAGTCTGACATTCCACTCCGCTCCACCCTGAGCGGGATGAACCATTTCATGATTTCCCACCCTAAAAAAAAAAGGCCTACCATAGATACCATATATACAACCATAGATATGACATGATGCAACCAAGTCTTTAGGCAAATCAAATCAGGCTCACACGGATGCGTAGCGCGTTCTGCCTAGACTGTACCTAGGCAGAACGCGCCTGAATCTACATAATTGCTTTAGGCACAGCAACCTCTGTCTGACGGCGTCATGTGTAGCTAGAATTTATACTTGAAATGCTTACTGGAATACTAATTTACGCGTATTGGTATTCCTATGTGTTCTCTATTCTTGGAAATAGAGAGGTTCTTGGAATCTTTGATTTTTGCGGTAATCAAACCCACAAAGAGCACGATTTTGCGGTTTAGAATTTGGATAAGTACTAGGAATGTATGTGGTGGTAATGGTATACCAATAAAAAGGTCTAAACTATCAATAGTACGAGTATGTTCCCTTCACAGTGACTCACCTTCTTCTATTGCAAACTTGTTAATTCTAAGAATACTGATTATTTGGGAACTAAGTGACTCCTATTACAAACTATATCAATTCTAGAACAAAATATAAGTATTTTACGGTCGCTAGCGCATCAAATAATACCAAACTGTAAAACTTCTCAAATGGTTTTAAACCTTATATCCTTGTACGTTAAGTTCAAAATCGATTGAGCAAAATTGACTATTTGTGGTAACTTGTGCTGGTGCCTGTACAATACATATAAGACCCGGTTTTATATATTATCATCGTCCACAGTCTGACTTCACCCATCTGTTCATCCAATCCCCACATTTCTGGGCCAGCTTCAAAGGAAGTATGTAAGTATTGTAGAAAGTAACGTTCTTTTCTGCCTACCCTCATGGAAAATAGGCGTGAGTGTGTGCATGTAAAGTATAACAACGTAAACTCACGCAGTCATCTCTTGGGGTAAGCATAAGTACAGAGGCCAGCACATCAAGTTACCACAATGTAGGGACTACAGGCAGCAATGTGCTAACGCTGCAAATGGTAATATTCCCCCGCGCATATGGTTTAGCCGGCAGTCGTTTGCGCCGCGCCTAAACGGTAACTTGTGTACACTGTATTATCCCTGTCAAAGTGAATATCGAATAGACTGGTTTTACGGAAAAAAAAAAAAGGTGGCATCGTTCATTAAAAAGCGCATTGACCGCACGTTTGACAGGTAGCATGGATTGGGTAGACCAAGTGCAGACCGTTATGTTAGGGCTTCGTGCAGCGTGCAGAAGTGACACAGGTTTTAGTGCCGCGGAGATGGTATACGGCGAAACTATTAGGTTGCCAGGAGATTTTTTCCACGTGGAAAGTAAGCAGACCAACGACCCGAACACATATGTAGGGCAGCTTAGGCAAACAATAAACAAGCTACGACCCGCGTCAAGAGCGAGTAGCGATACGCGTAATATATTTGTAAGTAACGATTTAAAGAAATGTACGCATGTTTTTGTAAGAAATGAGATCATGAAAAAGTCCCTTTGTCCTACGTATGACGGCCCATACAGAGTAATAAGTAGAAATGATAAAGTTTTTAGAGTACAGTTGTCAAATAGAGAAAGCGATTTATCAATAGACAGGCTAAAGCCCGCGTATTTATTACAAGACGTTGAACAGAATGTTGACTCAGATTGCACACAGAAATGTTTAGACAATAATATTGACATTACAGAGGATAAATCGCTTCCGCCTATAGAACGAACCACGCGCAGTGGCCGCCGTGTAAAGCCACCGGTACGATTTTTGCTACCATAGCTTATTGTAATTAGATCTATAGCAATGTTTAAATAACTGGGCCAGATTTTGCGAATCATTAGAACAAACGAAACATAATACTAAGTGCCGGTCGTATAAATAATAAAATAAAAATAAAACAAAAATGGGAAACTATAACACCAAAAACGAGGAAGTCATAATCGCCCAACAGGGAGCTAATAACGCGAAACATGTCGGAGACTTAGAAACTAAAATAGAGAACTATGGTATAATTATTATAGTGATCGCCATCGTCCTATTCACTCTGACGATTTGTTTGTGCGGAAGACAATGTTGTACCGGTACTAAGAAATGGATAAGAAAAGAGTTGACAACTATATGGCCAGCAGGACCCGCGACCACAGATTCGAACGAGATTCATACGCATAAGACCAACAGTACCGGAAATGCAAAATACGGCACAGGGATAACATTGTATGGTAGGCGGATATGTAATAACTATAAGTTTTAGAGTTAAGTGAACAGGGTATTGAGAATAGAAATGTAGAAGTGGTAAAAAGAAAACTTTGTAATGATAAAAGAATCTATTGTATTTCAAAAAGTGTTAGCGATAACAATCATTAGCAACATAATTAAGATTAACAATGAATAACAATGTATAAATGTAGGTATGGGTCAATTATATTTGCTGTTCGATCGTAGGTCACACCGCAGGGTTTGTGTTGTTGGTAACAGGCCACAATGATGCCAAGACAGGACAGCAGGATATAAGAGACCAACAGTTTTTTTTAAAGGGGGGAGGTATGTAGGGACTACAGGCAGCAATGTGCTAACGCTGCAAATGGTAATATTCCCCCGCGCATATGGTTTAGCCGGCAGTCGTTTGCGCCGCGCCTAAACGGTAACTTGTGTACACTGTATTATCCCTGTCAAAGTGAATATCGAATAGACTGGTTTTACGGACTTGTATCTTTTATTTACTCTCCTCACCACAACCACCATAGCGACCTCAACACACAATCTGTCAAATTTCTTTGATAGTATTTCAACTTTATTGCAAAGACATAAGGTTCATTTTTAAATGAGAAAATTTGACAGTTAGGGATAGCTTGATGTGCTGGCGTCTGTACAAAACGCCAACATAAGCAATCTTTATAATTATACTCACTTTGCTTCGATTATATTCATACACATAGAAGTCACATTTTCATTAACGATAACGAAATTAGATAAATCCAAAATGTATGGAACTGGCATAAACTTTCGAAATGTCACGTGATGAATCGTTTTTGATTGCTAAGTGCTACACAATGTCAAATTGTGTAACGGAACTCGATCAATATTCCCATACAAATGCGTTGACAAGTGGCGTTCTTGACAATCCGAATCGCTGAGATAACGAATTGTTCGATCAACAATTTTCGAAATCGGATTGACACGGAGCGAAAGACACTTCTCTAGGCCCCCTGGTTATACACACTGGTTGCGAATACTACGCATCTGACCTCTCTGAATAATATGACCAAAGAGGTCACAATACAACCTTTTAGGGCGTCGCCTTCCGCCGTTACATCTGCCTTGTATAATAATAATAATTATACTTTTTGTTTGTTTATTTTCATTCATGCTCTCAACGTGAATAAACTATCTAAGCATGCCCTTTTACAATATCTATCATAGCACAGCACGTCTACAGTTAACTAGCTCTCCAAACCACTTATTTTACAAAAATAGGAAGCGCTTCTTGCTCTCAAGTTAAGTGGATCATATATCTAGTTATAATGATCGTGGCTCGATGAAGAGCCTCGATGCTGGCTAGAATAAGGCTTGAATCTAGGAAATTATAGAGTACCTAGGTACACTTTAAGCACTTAAATAAGGCCAGCTCTAAAGTGGTGTATTAATAAAGTTGCCACCTATATTTTACAAAGTAAATGATTTATTGATTGAGACCTTTGGGAGGAGCTCGTGGCTAAGTAATAACGGTTGCACGGATCCATTCATCAGGTTAAGCTACGCTTAACGGGGTTGGTCTGTGGATGGGTGACCATCTATACATATTGAGACTCCGGCGGTCATTCATGGATCTTTCACAGTCGTTACGTATGGTAAGTCAGAAGCCCATATAAAGAAATAATGTATAAGGCTACATTACAAAAGGACAAACTCATATTAATTCACCCCGAAAGAGTTCCCTGGAATGATTTATCTGCCTTCATCAACAGCTGATGCGTGAAATTTGATATTGCACAGTGGACCGAACCCGCTCTGCCTACGGACGTGGAAAGAATTTGAAAACCGAATTTATTTTTTCTTTAGGGTACCGTAACTAAAACTAAAAAATGGGACCCTTTTATGATCACATAGGCGACCATCTGCCCGTCTGTCTGTATCTTTTTCTCAGGAATGTGTAGGGGTATCTTAATTGTAATTATTATCAAATTCGTAAAAATAATTAAGCTTCTACGAATTTGATAATAATTGGAAAAGGTGAACGCAATAAAATATCGGCCTGCAACATAATTATCTTACCAAGATATGTTGCAGGCCGATATTTTATTGCGTAAGTAATTATTCCGTAACTCGCAAATAAATCTAAATCTATAGGATACTTCCCGTTGACCTAGAATTGTGTTATTTGGCAAGAAGCAAGCACAGAACAATTAAAGGAAAACGACGATATATCGTGAATTTTTTCATTTTGACACATTTTTTTTGAGATTGCAAACAAAATTGCAGTTTAAAGATTGACCGTGACATTTAACAATGTATCGGAGAACTTTTTACCAACTACAAAGATAGGTTTGTTTTTGGAACCAATTTATTCATCCCAACTACGGAACCCTTCACTGTCCGACACGCCTTTGGCCGGTTTTTTTTTCGTAGTTAAATATTTTACCTATCATGTAAATTCTGCTTCATACAGTTTGTTAATAAAATATGTAGTGTGTATCCATTTTTTTTCTTGTATTTTAAAAAACCAATTATTATTCACAGCCACAGTTTATGTCGACGAATGTTAACAAACATAACAAAACGTAAATAATGAGTTTAGTGTTAGTTTACACGGTGTCACTTTTTTTTTAAATGTTGTTAATTTTATTTTCAGACTGAAATTTATCTAGAAAACGGATCAAATAAATAATAAACCTTCTTAATAAAGTAGAATATTAAAAAAATGTAGTGTAATTGTTAATATTATACGTTTCAATTTGCTTTGTACGGGATTTTAATAGGATAAGACGTTTGTTCTTTCTACAAGTACCGACCGACTAGTTTTTGTTTGAAGAAATGTCTATCAAATATACCCTAATGACATAGCATTTAACAAGTAAGTATCGCGTTGAACGTAATACGACAGAACAGTTTTAAATAAGCCATCGACTTACATTAATTAACTGAGGTAAGAGCATCATCCTGAAAACCTGAAACTCTTTCATGGATATAGCCGTTAACATAACTATAACAAAACTTTATAAAACTTACAACTTAACCGCTCATGTACCTACCCTTAACTTGGTTGATGTTGCAGTAATTGACCACAAAAACTTTTAACCGTAAACAAGTTTTGAAAGCATTTTGCTGTCAATGTACGGTCGTCAGTGCATCAACTTGTACCTAACTGTCAAATTAATCCAAAAGATTTTAAACCTTAAAACGTTAAACGTTAAGTTCTAAATCGATTGTGATGATTATTTTGACAGTTTGTAGTAACTTGTTGTGCTGGCGACTGTACGGCAAATAGTTCAGTAGTGTTTGGTATCATAATATACATGATAAGTCCAAATACCTGGTTTTAGATCATGAAACTTGTTAACTACTTTGTTAAGTTTGTTGACAAACAGCAGTAGGCAAACTTACAAAGAATACACCAAACGAAAGTAAAACAAAATGGTATAAGTGTTGTACAGAAAGCAAATGATACATTTCGAACTTATCACACACATAGAGAGTTAATATGTATGACTGAGGGGCATTAAATTACACTACGTATACTATGTGTTTAATCTTAATGCGATACGGTATAAAAATAAAAAGCACCAAAAAATTGTTTTTTTTTTCAAACTAAATAGCTTACAGATCAGAGTAAAACACAACCACTCTTTGTAAATAAAAACTGACCTTTTAACAACACATCGTAGGTTATAATACTACTTTATTGTTTAAGGTGAATGACCTATGGGTAGAAATATAATCAGCTGTTAGGAAAGATAGATACATCGTGTTCAAACGGGACAAAAACTTAAAAATCATTTGCGAATGAACTACTGCTCCTATTTAATTGATTTTTGGTACAGAGCTTGAAAATTTTACCTAGGATAGGCAGTTTAAAGAAAAGCCCATCTGTTGTATGAGGTCTGTATACCAAACCCCACCAAGTCTGAGGGCCAATTTCAACAATGAAACTGAACAGGATCAGCACATCTAAACCACGTTCAACAGCTGTCAGTATCAATATTCCCTATGAATAATGATGCTCTTGAACACGGATAAAATGAGTTGATCGCGATCAGTTTCTTTGATGAAATCAGTCGTTAAAGATGGATGACTTAATAAAGGTCAGGTAATCTCCTGGATGAGGAAAGCTCAGAACCGGTTATGACTAACAAAATCATGTCCATTATGTCCAAAGCTGAACATGAACGCCTTGAGCATGGAGTGTTTTTTGGCGAATTGATGATGATAACGATTTAAAATCACTAGCGACCAGCCCAGCCAGCTCCTACCGTTTTGGTTTTAACCAAATATGGAGTTTTTTTTAAATCATAATATGCTATTGTCACAGTGTGTCATTATAGTCACTAAATCCGTGATGTTCTTCCGAACGGTCAGGTGCGAAGTACTCGCAACCATGCACCTCGTACGTAAACTAACCAAAACATCTTTTCGATTGGATTACGTACGAGGTGCATGGTTGTAAGGACCACCTAAGCTTACATTGTGGAATGCAATAAAGAATTGAGTATTGAGTATCAGAACTTTGGTTTCTACCTACCACCTCTGGAAAAGGGCATGAGTTTGTATGCAAGTTTCATATTAGTTTAACAAAAACCTTGCGTTATTCTCTAAATCCGTAGGTAAAAAGAACAACACAGACACGAAAATATAGATGAATGTATATTGTAGCATTTTCTACTCCCCTTCTACGTACCAGATGTACGAGAATAGGTTGTCGTGGTTAAAAGAATAGCTCCACAAGGTGGCTGCAAGGCCAGCTTGCAACTCAACGTTATTTATTCAACATAATGAATGAAACACACTGGCCTTGCACTATTTGTCCTCTGAAGTATGGAAGACCAACCTTTTCTTTTACGAAATTGTCGTATTAGTTCATGTACACATTGTACACAACTTGTACTTGTACTTTTTGTTGTTATACTTAGATAAATACAGACCCCAGCACATCAAGTTTTCCCAAACTGTCAAATATTCCCAATTAAACATGTTTTATTCTTATGTAATTAAGTTGAAAATCTATCAAAGAAATTTCATAAATTGTGGTAGTTTTTGCTGGAGGCTTTAATTAAAGAGATCAGTTTTATCTGATTATTTTGCGTATACTTTCTGAACATTGAAGAAATGAGTTTTATCTGATTACTTTGCATATATGTACTTATTACAGAAGAAGCGCAGATTGTATTTTTCACTTTCTTTCCCCGCTATCTCCAATATAAGGTCAATATCACCAATAAAGGACAAGATAAACCACATTTTCGTCCATTTCTCCCTTCAAATAGCATTTATGAAACCTACCTAACACAATCAATAACCAGTCCGTGGATAATTTTTCATCCAACCGACTATGGCCAATATTGTGCACATCAATCACGATACCAAACAATGCCCGTATGCCATGAAATATGGGAGGATGCGCCTTGTTACGTTTTTAGGAACGATGGTATGGAAAAAGGGTATGGTGGATCGCTTTTGGATTGTAAATTCTGTGATGGAAGAGTTATTTGATTAAAGATAAGCTGATGGGTTGAATGTATACCTGCACATCCTAACTCATATCATAAATGCACGAGTATTTATTTATTTAAAAACTTGTGACCATTTCACACCGAAACCACTGAACCGATCATCTTAAAATTTTGCATATACGTTGTCAGGTGTACAGAAACGGACATAGGGTACCTTTTGTGCCGAAAAAATGTACTGTTCTCGAGAAAAACAACAATAATGTTTGTACATTATGATAATAGATGGCGCCACGTGTCCTTCAAATCATGATTGAATTATATTATTACAAGCAGAGTACAACCCGAATTGATTGTAATTACTAAATGAACGGGAGCATAAGTCGCGGGCAAACGCTAGTGAATTGTAAACTAGCTTCTGCCAGCGGCTTCTCCCGCGTGAATGTCGGAAATTATCCCACGGGAATGTACAGAGGCCAGCCTCATCAAGTTACCACTATCTGTCAAATTTCTTTGATAGTATTTCAACTTTATTGCAAAGACATAAGGTTTATTTTTAATTGAGAAAATTTGACAGTTAGGGATACCTTGATGTGCTGGCGTCTGTACTACCAGGATAAAAAGTGCTATTCCGGGTTATAATGGTGATAATGGTGGTGGTGGTGGTGGTTCAGCGATTGACTGCTGCGCACTATGTCGCGGGTTCGATTCCCACACGGAACAAATATTTGTACGACCTGCAAGTATTTGTTACGAGTCTAGGTGTTTATCTCTCTATAATATGTATGTATTTACAAAAAAAATGTATATAAGTAGTTTATCAGCCATCCCGTTACCATAACACAAGCATTAGGTTGCTTAGCTTGGGACGATATGGCGTTGTGTGAAATGTCCAAGGATATTATTATTTATTATTATTATAATCAATCACTGCGCCGAATTATATCCAGAACCGATCAGCCGCTTGTTCGTGATTAAGTAACAAACATTATCCAAACTTTCGCATCTTAAATATTACTAATATTAATTAATTCATATTAAAGTAAGGATTAAATTCCCTTTTCATGTCTGCCTGTGTGACCTGTTGTTCTTCTAAACTACGCAGACTTTTATGTGCTTTTCATCATCATTAAGATAATTTATATTTTTAAGTGTACTAATAAATTGAAAAAAAAAAGTTAAAAGGAAATCTCAATGATTTGTCAAGTCGTAAAAATCGTTCAACGCAGGGGTAGGATGCTAGATTATATTTTTTTTTATTAAAATATAGTGTAGGTAGCTAAACAGCCTGAACTACATACGACAAGGAATAAGCAGGATTGTCCGAAAGTGTTACCGCTACCCCAGTACATACCGAGCTATGGAAGGAACATGGATGGGTTTTAGTCAGTAAGAGTCTGACACTCCTTACCGCTCCACTCAGAGCGGGAGGGGTCATGTGATGATTTCCCACTATCAAGAAAAAAAACGACGTAAGTACACGTAGTACCAGATACAGTGTAGTAAATACCCAAAAGCAATAATTATGTGAAACAAATCTTCTTCTTCTTTTCGTGTGGTTAGTCACTAACCTGGTGTCAGAGTTTTTATGCTGCCCATGGGCCTCTGACTTAGCTTCACATGCTGTTAAGAAATATCTCTCAGACATACCGGTTTCCTCACGATGTTTTCCTTCACTGATTTCTAAGTAAGTGATAATTATATAATACGCACCTGAATCCGTAAAATCAGCGGTGCGTGACTCGGCTTCGAACTCGAGACCTATGACATGGCAGTAAAATAAATAAATAGGTATGTTTAGTATTAAGTACAAATCCCTGTTTCGACTATCGAAATTGTATTGTACAGTTTAACAGAAAGAACTTCTCTGTAGTTTTGGATAGTCAGTATGACTGGCAATATTAGGTAAAGTGTGATTCATAGAAACTACATATGTACAGACACCAGCACATCAAGCTATCCCTAACTGTCAAATTTTCTCAATTAAAAATGAACCTTATGTCTTTGCAATAAAGTTGAAATACTATCAAAGAAATTTGACAGATTGTGGTAACTTGATGTGCTGGCCTCTGTACGTATGGTCAAAGGTTGGTTTTATTAGTTGCGGGCATAATTTGCATTCTTAAAGGGTAGGTACCATAATAGAAACATGCATTGCAAAGAAATAAAAAAAAAATAAAAAAAATATAAAACTATGTTTGATTTGGCAGTTAACTTAGATAATAGTTTTTTTTTCCCAGGACACATTTTATTTGTCGTTCTAAATATGTACTAAAATACAAACGATTTCCGTTTGCATATTTTGTAGTAGATACTTAATCCGACATACTCGTAAACTGATACATGTTTACGATTTCATTGATTTTAGGATTTTCTCCGAAATGTTTGTCATTATTTGAACTCGAGTGGAATTCAAATTATTAACGAAAATTATTTTAACTCAAAAAAGTTTGGAAGGACTGTATTTTCTGCATTTTGTTCCAATATGAATAGCGATGTTTGTTAAAACTGTTTTACTGAAAATAGAGCTAAAGCTTGAATGAATGCAGAAGCGGTCACGATGAAAATCAAAGAATGAATATAATTTATGAGAAAAAGTTCCTGCAAAAATGCAGATGCTTTTCAAATCTTCATTCTTAGCAGTAAATAAAAAAAGGCTTGTCTGGAAATACGAGAGACAGCTTTCAAGATTTTTTAAAACAAAGAAAACGGATTTCTTAAGAAATAATCAGCACCTTTGTACTCAAATGTGATTTGTCGTATCTCTATCCAGTATAGGTACCTACATAAATTAAACGAGAAAGATTTAGCTACGCCTTTTAAATTATTTTCTTATTACCTATTAGTTATATGATATTAGTTATATGACTTAAGCGCGTGATCGACGGGCGAGTAAGACCGTGGTTTTAAATACCGACGAACCTGGCTCGCGGCTCGTTGGTGCTGATCCTAAGCAAGCAAAACAGTCGCAAATATGTCTTGTTCCGAGTCTGAAGCCTTGTGTTATCTCGCCATAGGATATTACGCAGTTATGAAAAAAAAAAGAAAACGATATATATAGCAATATCCACGAGTTTATTATATGCTGCAAGCCTATTTGCTTTGTTTTTATACTCGCTTGATTTAGTTTGCCATAAACAGGGACAGTCTCGAAAGGCATTTATAAATTGTATTATAAAATCGTGGCTGCAAGTACGTAGATCCATTATTGTGACACGGACTGAGCACGCACGTTCCGAAGTTTGTAGTAGGTAGGTACACAGCTCTTCTGGCGCACATCCGTCCTCTAGCGCTGTCGCCGAAAAGTGACGGCTCGGCTCGCCGGCCGTGATCGACACGCGGTTTTGCATGGCGAGCCGAGTAAAAAATATAGCACGACGACGAGCCGCGAGCCAGGCTCGGCGGTATTTAAAACCGTGGTTTTGCAATGATACACCGGCGAGCTTTACCGACGAGCCATAAAACCGCGGTCTTACTAGTCCGTCGATCAGGCCCTTAATTCTAGATCACGTTCCATTTTCAACACAATCTTTTTTACCTCACACATTTATAACCGGCCAGACATTTATTATAATGCTATCGAAATTGGTTTTGGTTTATTAGAACACAGTTTATTTTTATTTTGATCAGGTTACATCCCATGGGGGTCATAATATTGGATGAATGGACTGTCCACCTGGATCCGGATACCACTGCAAAATGGGATACTATTATTATATTCCCTAGGGATTTTAGGTTTAACAGTTGTTGACCTGCGTGAAGGTAGTTTTCTATGTATTTTTTATCAAAGATTCCCAATCTGGAATCCTTGTGTCATATTATCGTTTTAAAGTCAAATCATTAATTTCAAATAAGTACAAAGCAAAACCTTTTTACAATAGCAAAAAGGTTCTTTTGAACGTCGAATAAAAAAAAATATAGAATTGATTCTGGTTTCAAAAGGTAATCTCATATGGAGAAGAATGAGCCTGAAACTAGCGTTACTATTTAAAAAAGTTGTACAATATTTTGAATTGAGTTTCTTACCGCCTCTCCTCTATAACTTAAACTCGGAAAAACTTGGAGAAACTCGGATAATTTATTTTTCTAGCACAAAAATAAAGCTGATCTAACAACAAACGAATAATATGAGAATACAATAGCCAAACAAGAAAAAAAATATACATAAAATACGAAAGACCACCCAGTTTCCTAATAATCATTCATAATAGTCGTGTTTTCATGTTCTTAGAATCATACGGTTTATGCACAGAGAGACAAATATTTGTGACGAGAAAATGGTCCATTTCACATACAACTTCAATGAAATTCTCATAAACGGAACCTCCTCAAAGCCAACCAAATATTTAAGCTGGTCCCACAGACACAAGGTTGAAATTACCTTGACTAAAACGTATGACAATGACGAGTAAGAAATAGTTCAAAATATGACGAGAGTTTCAAATATTTGTTACGTCTCGATGTGTAAAGTTGGGCCATGTTTGCATATTTATGTATGAGAACATAATAAATGTGTTGAATATGAGACGTTCTAGTAATTTATGAGCCCTCAGTAATGTTCCGTGTGTGATAATAGGTACTAGTTTGTAGTTAAATTGACTGTTCGTATAGTGGTCGCAAGCGCTACTGCGGAGCATGAGGTTCTGGGTTCGATTTTCAGGTCAGACAAAGTGTTATTGAGTTATTGTAACAAAATTCTGTTTAGAATTTCTCAGTAGCCCGCAATACTGATTGTTTTAACTTAAAATTTACCAGTCACACGGTCACTTGTAAAGTGTACTAACCGCTGGGCGACATCCCGAAATTCTTGGTAGGATTCGGAACCCACGCCCTAGTGCAGGGGTGACGAACCTCTCACATCGACGTGCCATTTTATCGCAATAAATATTGAATGGGGCTATGACGTGCCAACAAACAATCTTGTACAAACAAACTAATACCTTTTTGTGACTGTATATGTATATCAACATTACCAATTTCATATTTATTTGTGTGAAAGAACAAATTAATGCGACTTTAACTGTTGCAGACTAGATGACTAAGGTACTTAAATCCTTGAAATGATGCCGTGCTCATATTATGACTTTCGTTACGTGCCATCAATCGCACGCGTGCCATTGGTTCGCCATCCCTGCCCTATTGTTTTAACCCCAAATGTATAAGATCTGTAAAATACCATTATTTCAGGCAAATTACAATTAATTTACATTGTACATAATATACTATTTTTAACCGACTTCTAAAAAAGGAGGAGGTTCTCAATTCGACTGTATATATATATATTTTTTTTTTTTATGTTTGTTCGCGCATAACTCCGTTGCTTCCGATTTGAAAAATTCTTTTTTTGTTGGAAAGGGTATACTTCCCAATTGGTCCCATAAAATTTTTATCGAAATCGGATAAGCGGTTTTTGAAAATGAACAAAAATCTAAAAAAAATCCTACTTGATATATGTGGACGATGTTCTAATACTGTAATTTACATACCAGGTAGTTGTATTAAAATTATGGGGAGGGGGGTGGGTTGTGTAGGTACCACAACTAAAAAGTGAAAGATAAAAACTATTTTACAAAAAATAAAACCGACTTTCCAAAAAAAAACACTACAAAGTGAAAAATAATTTTGATTTCGGAAGTCGGTTGCAAAAAATGAAAATACAAAACCCAAGACACCGACTTCCGGTTCCGGTTTTATTTTTTGTAAAAAAGTTTTTAGTTTTAGTGTTAGATTATAATATTGCAGTACTACTTAATTGTTCGTAAGTTAGTAAAAAAATCCTTTTCGTCGGTCGAGTAAGTTTTGAAATTTCGTGTTTAATCCATGAGTGAATGACCTTTCGCTTTCAATGTATATTATTAAATACAAAGATTGATACACGTGTGATCGAAAAGGTCAGGTTTACCGATAACAGTTTTGAAGTGGTCGTTAAGTTTAGAAAACTCGTTAAAAGGGTCCGTCGGACTTTAAAGGTTCATGTTAATGCCACTAAAACTATTAGCCTTACTTTGTTTATATGTTTTAAATTAAATGAAATCAAATTCATTTATTTCAGGTAGCTTTAACCCAATTCAAATTTAAAAGGAAATTTACAACTGCCATGCTTGCACTATAATGTTACATAATATTAATTATTTTGAATTTAATTTATAACTATAAGTCAAATAATATAAAAATTTTATAAACATACCCGCATTGTATCTTGGACAGTCGTTACGGGTCGTCAGGAGCTCGAAAATCTGACAGCCAGTGTTACCCAGGGGTATCGTATTGCCCAGTTACTGGGTTGTGGAGGTTAGATAGGCAGTCGCTCCATGTAAAATACTGGTATTCAGCTGTATCCGGTTGGACTGGAAGCTGACCCCAACATAGTTAGGAAAAGGCTAGGCAGATGATGATACCTGCATTGTTAGTGCCTGAGTTCGATTCTCAAGTTAGGCAAACTGTTCTTGCGGCTTTTCCATTAGGAAATTCCCAATAGCAACTCGGTGTTTGGATTTGTGGCTGGTTGATGGCAATTGGCTCGCCCCCTATTAATAGGACCAATACAACTGGCGAAATGTAGGTGTACCTCTGCTTAACCCTTCGGTGAAACAGGCGTGATGTTATGTTATTTTATAAACATCTTATCTATTACCCGTATTTGTCAATTTCTAAAAATAGGCCAACAATTTCTGAATAAATAGTTACGAAAGAAAGTTTTATAATCACTCATCTACACCTACCTATCCAGTTAGATTTATATCTGGTTAGACTGGAACTGACCCCAAAAAAGTTGGGGAAAGTCTGATTGAACTGGGAAATATTTACGACCACTTTCCTTAAAAATACTTTTTGTAAGTTATTTAAAGATAGATTAAGTTAGATTTATTCAGCTAGCTAAATAGTTATGTAAAAGAAACATAAAATTTATTTTAAAAGGACATAGTAAATAATAGATATGTTTTTGGTTTTAGGTTAGATTATATATTAAGATTTGTGTAAAGAGCATTTGTGTAATAGTTAGATAATAATAAATTGGTTTTCACTATAGAGTAGCGTAATATCTTTCTATATTAATATTATAAAGGAAATATTTGATGTTAAAAAATAGTTATTTCATTCTCTTTTGTAACAACTCTATAATTAAACAACCTGTAATTCAGTAAAAAACCTACCTATAAAGCAAACGTTAGCGGAGTTTACAGCCGTAATGTAAATATTTCTAACGTTCTTGTAGTTAATTTTATCGAATTAACTCTTAAAATAAGCAGAGCAGAATAATCGAATGAGTTCTCAATATAATTAACGCTTCAGAAGCTCTTAAGTTAAGTCAAAAAACAATACGAAGGATATGTAAACGTTTACTTATTTATTTATTGCAACCAACTTGCATTTACTGTTTGAAACCACACAAATACGTTATTGGTCTGTAAAAAGTTAAAAATGACAAACGAAAAATTACAAATATAAACAAAACCCTGACTTTATAAAAAATAAATTATTAGAAATTGTAATGAAATTAACAATACTTGAAATTATAGTGAAATTAACAATAAATATTAAAAATAATAATTTAAATCAGAAATAAATAACAATTTAAATGAGAAATAAAACAGAAGTAAAAAATTATGTAATGTCAAAAAGTGAAAATAAGTAATATTAGTCAACAGTGATAGAGTTTTAACATCGAGTTTTTTTGGAAGAGTACTTAATAGTTTAGTTAAAATCCTTTAATTATTCAAGTATCCAAGTTCAATACCATCAATATTAAACTTTAATAAATCTATACATTTTATTACGACTAATCCATGAAAAATCAAACCATTTTCGATACCTACTGAAAACTTGGAAAAACAAAAAAAAAATTCTCTGAAAACCCTTCAAGAAAATAAGAAAAAACAACTTTATACATACCTTACACTAAACAACTTCACACAACACAACAACAGATCGCAAACAACACTTTAGAAACACTGAATAAAACTTGTACCAACAGTTGTTTTCAACACGACAACTTTTTGGGCGGGCGGCTATGGCGGCGCGGCTGATTCGCGCGACTCCTGAAACCGACTGAAGCCTGAAGGCTGTGCTGTAAGCTTGGAACGCACGCGCGCACTTAAATGTAAGTTGGGCGGATAATGGCAGACAGTATTTACGTTTTTCTTACGGAAGTTTGTGGGTGAAAGATGGTTTTTAAAGGTTCCTATAATGCATTTCAGAGAAAGTCGAGTTCGAAAAAAAATTACAAATGTAAACCTGACATAGTTTAGGAGGCAGGGTTTTGAACTCTTTGCTTAAATTCTATGTACCTATGTAGAATGTATTTCTTATCAAGGTTTTTTGTGCCAGTAAACTTTTTTTTATTTTCACATACATAAATATGTATGTTTGACAAAATGCAATAAAAGTTTTCAATTTACGCCTATTTTATTATTCATTTTATTTTGCCTTTGAGAGTAAATAACGAGGGAGTTGAGAGTAAGTAAATAAAGAGGATCATGTTAATGATGTCATGTCATGATAGTCGACGTCGAGGTATCCGATTTATTTAGATTTTATTAGTATTGTTATAGCCGGAGTTATAGGAGGAGCTTGTGGCTAAGTTACAATAGCCGCGTGGATCGATCCATTAGGTTAAGCTACGCTGGCCGGGGTTTGTCCGTTGATGGGTGACCATCTTTACATACCGAGACTCGTCCGTGCCTCGGAAAACACGTCAAGAAGTTGGAGCCGGCTGTAATTCGTGGAACTTTGACAGTTGTTACGGATCGTCAGATGCCCGAAAATCTGACAGCCAGTCTTGCCAAGGGGTATCGTATTACCCAGTTACTGAGTTATGGAGGTCAGATACCAGTATTTTACATGGGCAGTCGCTCCATGTAAAATACTGGTATTTAGCTGCATCCGGTTAGACTGGAAGCCACCCCAACATAGTTGGGCGGCTAGACGGCTTTTATTTAGTATTCTTATTGCCACCTTTTACAATGCTTTCTTACTTTGAATCTTCACAAACCTACATTGTTTATTAATTATGAGTTGCATTGTTACCTACCTGTAGAGTTTTAATAAAAAAGTTGACAGTTAATAAATGCAAACGTAACTAAAACTATTAACAAACTAAAATATGGCGGCGGAAAATCTGTATGGCGCATCAGTCTTGACTGGTAATGTAACACAGAGACGTTTGCCACATTACATGGCAATGCGTATCCTCTGGCTAACGTAAAAGCCAGCCATTCAGCTAGGTCATTAGCCAATTGATAAGATTTGAGAAGGAAATTCATATTAAACACCACCACTACTTCACTACACATCTGTCCTTCCCAAGATAACAGGCGTGATGATGGCGTTTAGGTATCTTGTAGTGTGTCTAAGTGAATCTTTTATTTTGAGTTTCGTTTTAAAACAAAAATGTTAAAAGAGCTTGTAACCGTAGGCACGTATGCAGTTCCTGCATTTAAGAAACCATCTGCCTAGCCTTTTCCCAACTATGTTGTGGTCGGCTTCCAGTTGAATACCAGTATTTAACATGGAGCCACTTCCTATCTCACCTCCACAAACCAGTAACTGGGCAATACAATACCCCTTGGTAAGACTGGCTGTCAAATTTTCGGGCTTCTGACGACCCGTAACGACTGCCAAAGATGCACAAATGACAGCCGGGACCAACGGCTTAGCGTGCTTTCCTAGGCAAGGAGGAGTCTCGGTATATCAAGATGGTCATCCATCCACGGCCAACCCCGGCAAGCGTAGCTTAACCTGATCGACCTGCGCGGCTGTTAGTAGTGCTTAATAATATCAAGCAGTATAATATTATTCTAATCATAAAACAATCAATTCAAAATTCAAAAGGAGCGTGAAATCAATAATATTTAGGTTAGTATTCCAATCGTTATGTAAATACGACTGACGCCGGTAAATTATGTCACATTTGACATTATCAATGATCCCTGAAATATTAATTTTGTAGCAAACAATAATAGTTAATGACTAGCGGTTTGGAGATGAGAACTGTGCTTTGAAACAATTTACTGTTAATGATAATTAATGATTGGAATCGCCTAAAATTATCATAAAATAAGGGTAGCGGGCAAACTGTATTGTCTGAAAGAAAAGTCCAGTTTATTATCTGCCGTTCAAAGAGTTATCATTTAGGATCATGAAGGATTCTCAAAGTAATTAGAATAAACGTTAGACAAGTACGGTCATGTTAGTGCATGCATACCCCCTTTTTTTTTTAAGGCTGGGAAATCATCCAATGACTGCTCCCGCTCTGGGTGGAGCGGAAGGGAGTGTCAGACTCTTACTGACTAAAACCCATCCATGTTCCTTCCGTAGCCCTTTATGTTCCGGGGTAGCGGTAACCCTTTCGGACAATCCGCATAACTCTCCGATTTATTATTTTCAAAAATATGTACTTAATTCATGAAAACTATACCAAAGTGTTTTTACTTTGTTCCTTTTCTTTTTGCCGAGCTGTTATTGTTGAATGAAACTTTTGAACTTCCGTTACCTCTTGGTAAGAAAGATAACGCGAATATGCTTTTAAGTGTATGATATGATACAGACGCCAGCACATCAACTTATCCCAAACTGTTAAATTACCCCAATTGGAAATGAACCTTATGCTTTTGTAATAAAGTTGAAATTTTTATTCTTAAATCACCATAATCTATTGACAAAATCGCTTTATCCGTTGCGTAGTTTAAAAAATCTAAACGTACAGAAGGACAAAAAGAGACTTTGTTTTATACTATATAGAAAAAAGGTAATCTAATTATTTTTATGGCATTACACAGTTTAGTTGTACAGACGCCAGCACATCAAGCTATCCCTAACTGTCAAATTTTCTTAATTAAAAATGAACCTTATACCTTTGCAATAAAGTTGAAATACTATCAAAGAAATTTGACAGATTGTGGTAACTTGATGTGCTGGCCTCTGTACAAAGAACTGAAAAGTTTCAATAAATAAAAATTAAAATAATTTGTATTTCGGTTTGTAAGTTATGAATCTTATATCTATGTTAGTAAACGTTATTCAGTAACAAGATGATTGTTCGAGATGCATCTACGAACAATATAATGTAACATTGGAGAGTCGTAGCTCCCTGCTAATGTCTTAAGGATGTTGTTTTTAATAATTAATATTATGTAAAACCAATCGAGATAAGTGCCTGTCGTAGGTAAATTCCCAGGATCCTTTCGATAGCTCCAGCTTGCCAGTAAATTAGTTAGGGATACGAAATGAAGTGGGAACAGTGCTTTTACTTAGTAGATAATTGATACTTATTTAATTACTTTTGATCACCGAATCTGTCTGTTGAAGTAATTTCATTATGTTATTAGGTAACTAAGTTCTTGATTGATGTTCTTTCTTTGAGCTTTTGGGGGCTGGTATTTGGGTGAGGTACTGGGGGAAAGTAATTTAAAAAAAGGACTTAATCGCCTTAGGACTACATACTGGTCTAAGCTATCGTATTACTGAATGATTTAAATATTAGTTCAGTAGTTTGAGGAGCTCGTGGCTAAAGTAATAACAGCCGCTTAGATTGATCCATCAGGTTAAGCTACGCTTGCCGGGGTTGGTCCGTGGATGGGCAACCATCTTTACATATCGAGACTCCTCCGTGCCTCGGAAAGCACGTTAAGCCGTTGGCACTAGTTGACATTTGTGGATCCTTGACAGTCGTTACAGGTAGTCATAAGCCTGAAAGTCTGGCAGCCAATCTTACCAAGGGGTATCGTAATACCCAGTTAATGACTGGGTTGTGGAGGTCACATAGGCAGTCGCTCCATGTAAAATACTGGTATTCACTGCATCCGGTTAGACTGGAAGCTAACAAGCTAGGCAGATTGATATCTAATGTTAAAAAAACGACAGAGTATGAACTAAAATATACTACTTACTTTAAAATTTGAAAAATGCTAAACAACAGAGTCAGCCTCCGATTTGCAATAATTATTTATTTTAGGTATAATTACTGAAGGTCAAGGTCAAAGGACCGTGTTCAATCCGGACCACGAAACCTTTGCAGCGAATTAATTATCTTCTCGCGTGCAAAGGTTAAACAAACAATACAAACAGAGCTGTGATTTAGGTTAAATATTGGGGTTTTTATTTTGGGTAAGGTTAGTTAAAATCGATTCATCAGCATGTTTTTTTGCTGAATTACGACGTGTATGACTTACGTATATTTTGTTAATGACTGCTAAGTCCTATTATTTTTATATTGACATATGACTCTCGGTTTAAGCGGGACTGTCCGAAACTACCCTACCGCTACCCCGGAACATAAAGGGCTACGGAAGGAACATGGATGGGTTTTAGTCAGTAAGAGTCTGACACTCCCTTCCGCTCCACCCAGAGCGGCAGAAGTCATTCGATGATTTTTTTCTGAACCGCAAAAAAAAAAATTATATCTGTTGATTTCCCACCCTCAAAAAAAAGGCTCTTGGTGGACCACTATTTCACCTGAATATTTAATTAAATAATTACTTGTTAGATTAGCACACAGACACAAATTTCCGTCGTTCCGTCCTCGCCGTCGAGGCCCGTCGCGACGACCCTGTCCACTCTCATCCCCCCGACCCTTGCTCGAGCCAGCCCGCGTTGCCGCTGAGCCAGTAGCTTTAAAAACCCCCGATCCAGCTGTCCCTTGCTGTCCCCCTAAGCCGAGGTCCGAACCCCGCAGGGGGTGCCCTTAGCGTGTAGTCGCTTAGTTTTGTAAGTTAGGTTTAGTTTTTATTAAGCCCTGGCTGGAGGCTACAATTCTTTTGTGGCAGCCACAGGCAAGCCCGGTTAAGCAGTAGACAACCCTTTGGTTGAACTGCGAGATGCCATTACAAAAAAAAAAAAATACTTTGTAACCATGTATTTGTGTGTAAAAATGTAGGTAAATAAAGGCACATTCCGTTTTAGGGTTGAAACACTAAGGCCATGGGGTTTGAGTGCCCACTTTGTTTTTCATCGCCTAGCGGTTGGTCGACTCTTCACGGGACTAGGGGGCTGACCTATTTTTTGATCAAAGATCCAGCATTTTGGGAATTTTTCCTGTTGACAGCGATATGGACGAATTTTTTTAATGCCATTTGATAATTTGGAAACTATGGATGGATTGGCTGAGAGACGATATGGCTAAAAAGGGAGTGACTACCGAGATGACGACTTATAGAGAAGTATGGAAAAAAAAGACATGTTGCGCTGACCCCAAATAAATAGGGTTAAGGATGAAAGGCAAACAAAAGTCGTAGGTAGGAATTGTAAAAGATTCAGCAGCCCGCCAATGAATGCACAAAATAAAAGTTAGCTTAAGTTTCCAACGTTTAAAGAAATAAAAGGTTCTGGTAACCGCAAAAATATTAATCAAGAACAAGTTAACAAAGTTCCTCATTACGTTAGTAATTAATATTTTAACGCATATTAAAAAGTTTCTACCAATCTTTGCAATTCAAGTTTGAAAAAAATCCTATAAAAAGTGGCTTGAAAATGTTCAAGTGCGGCCTCGAATGTCTGGCCACGGATATAGAGAAAGATGGATACGGTAGGCTTATGGTGTTCTTACTTATATTGAAGTCTAAGTATCTGTGCTTGTGGACTTAATTGAAAAACAGTTTATGAAAACGCATGAGTTTTTTTTTAAGAGAAAATTTCTTTAGCGGCGTTGTTCACTTTTTTTGTGACGGGTAAATGTTAAACTCGCGCCAGGACACGTGACCTAATCGAAAATTCGTAAGACGGAGGGAGAGATAAACTTTATAATGTAAAATAATTGTAATAGTTCTAAAGTATTAAATTTTTAATGTTATATAAATTGTCATGTTTGTTTACGATAGCGCAATAAATGAATATTGTATTTTATCACATAAATGATAGTACAGTCAACAGCAAAAGTAGATGGTCAAAATCAGAAATTGAATACTAAAGAACGGAGTTCGCGTCAGACCTTTCTAGCGTCACAGTGGTTCAAAAGTTTGAGATTGGAAATTATACCAAACTTTTCTACTAGTACAGCTGCCATATATTCGTGAACTCCGTTCAATAGTATTGAATTTCTGATTTTGATCATCTACTTTTGCTGTTGACTGTACATTTAAACTGATAATTAAAGCATTTTGTGCAAAATGATTTCCTAACTATTTCAAGATATCAGAAATGCACAACGTTAATATTCAAGTTTCGGAGTGCAACCGTGCAGTTTTATTTACACATTTTTATACCATTTTCTCTCCCTGCTTGGTTAAGGTGCCTTTATCTTAATTGATCTATTAGTTTCGATAGCAAACGTCGTTATTATAAGTTGTTCGTCTACAATATTATGGATGTATGGGTTTAAACGATAGATTACTCGCAAATACTAACATTCGGGCGGGCGATGAGTAATATAGCTCAGCGTCCGATCAGCACTAGGCCCATGCCAGACGGCGCGTACGTGTTCCACGCGCGCCTCAAAGAGATGTCAGCATGTGAAGGGGCCCGTTAGGGCCGAAGCCTGCCGGGTAAGCGGGATTTACCACCACCCTGGAACATAAAGGGCTAATAAAGGAACATAGATGGCATTTGGTCACTAAGAGTCTGACACTCCCTTCCGCTTTACCGAGACGGGAGGGGTAATTTGATGAATTCACATACAAAAAAAAAATCTAACATACAGTAATTAAAGATCGAGAGGAACACTTCATTCAGCATCTACCTCCAGTTCCTCGCAATCTTGGGCAGCTTGCACCACCTAGTTGTCTACGTCTGTGGTCCACACTCATACTTTTACCGAGCTCTTAATTACAATGAAATTTGCATACTTCAGAAGTTTCTTAATTTCATAAATATATTCATGGTGATGTCTTTTTATTAAATTATTATGACCTACCCACAATTTATTAGCGTTATCATGTGCTTGGGCTACCTGTGATTTATAATCGCCTGGTGTAACGTCTGGGGTATGTTTTTATTCGGGTGTAATTTTCATAACGAAAGCTATGATTATGAAACAAAATGTATAATAATGAACAGTGACTTTTTTGTTTGTAATACGGTACCTATTAAATTTATCTACGTTATCAAAGTACAGACGCCAAGCACATCAAGGTTAAGCGGGATTGTCCGAAAGGGTTACCGCTACCCCGAAACATAAAGAGCTAAGGAAGGAACATGGATGGGTTTTAGTCCGTAAAAGTCTGACAAACCCTTCCGCTCCACCCAGAGCGGTAGGAGTCATTTGATGATTTCCCAAGCTCAAAAAAAAGCACATCAAGCTATCCTAAACTGTCACATATTCCCAATTGAACATGAACCTTATTCTTTTGTAATAAATGATGATTCTAATCATTATAATGATCTAAATACGTACTAGTTACATCTGAGAATCATAATTGGATGAATAAAGACCCAAATACTCATCTGCATCACTGCTTTAAAAACGGTGAAGGAAAACATCGTGAGAAAACCGGCAAGTCCTAGAACGCATGTGACAGACGTCAACCCGCACTACCTGTCTTAGAGGAGAGGTCTTCTTCCCAACATCATCATCTACCTAGCCTTTTGCCAACTATGTTGGCAACTCTGTTGGCGTCGGCTTCCAGTCTAACCGGATGCAGCTGAATACCAGTATTTTACATGGAGCGGCTGCCTATCTGACCTCCACAAACCAGTAACTGGGCAATGGTGCTAATCCATGCGTCATGTTCGTGAACGGGCGCTGTCAGTAGAGACTGGTCATCTCTTAGCGGCCATGGCTTGTTTTAATTTAATTTTTGAACTTTTTTTTTGCATATTTTATATCGGATTATTTCACCGTTCTGCATCGTTCTCACATGTATAATAATAATATGAATTATGTAACCAATATTTTGTAACCATATTTTGTTTAAAAGAGTGTCCATGGAGTTTCTTGCCCGTTCTTCTCCATAGGTACCAACTGCTTTGGAATGGGCAACTAGCTTCATCTTTCTGACTGACCGACCCCTTTGACAATTCAAAAGTGCCTGTAATTGGTTTATTTGAAATAAATACTTTGAGTTTGAGTTTGAGTCAAATAATTTGTTTATTAATATTTATTCCAAAGCAATAAATAAAGACGATCCTAACCTTCTTACTAAGAGTAATCTATCAATAAGACTAGGCTATATCGTTCGATTATATCTAGATATGTAATTATGTAGGTAGTTATGTGCAGTGTCCGGAGTCTTATCATGATGGATGATCTTTCAGTTCCTTTGCCTCAATGTTGAATGTCAGCTCATTGAAGACTTCGGAGTAACTTTGTCTGGGACAAAATTAATATAGGCTCTGAATAAAAGGATATTCATTGTATTTCTACACTGATTTCTATATTACACTATTCTCAAACTTCAGTCTTTGTTTTCAGTTTTCAAAATTGTTGTTATATTTTAATGAGTTACTAATTGATTCGACAAGAGTAATCGATGTTGATTATTAAACGGTTAGCAGGTGTACAGTCGCTAGCGCATCAAGTTATATCAAACAGTCAAATTTATACGATAAATACGATACGCCGTGGTAAGACTAGCAGTCAGACTTTCGGGCTTCTGACTACCCGTAACGACTGTCAAAGACGGACAAATGACAGCCGGAACCAACGGCTTAACGTGCTTTCCAAGGCGCGGAGGAGTCTTGTTATGTAAAGATGGTCACCCATCCACGGCCAACCCCGGCAAGCGTAGCTTAAGCTAATGGATCGACCTGTGCGGCTGTTAGTACTTAGCCACGAGCTCCTCTCATCTGCAGCACCACTGCTCTCAAAACTGTGAAGGAAAACATCGTAAGGAAACTGGCATGTTCTAGAACCAAAAATTCTAAAGCATGTACCAGAATTGTGTACAGAGGCCAGCACATCAAGTTACCACAATCTGTCAAATTTCTTTGATAGTATTTCAACTTTATTGCAAAGATATAAGGTTCATTTTTAATTGAGAAAATTTGACAGTTAGGGATAGCATGATGTGCTGGCCTCTGTACACTGTGTACAAAGCTGAGAAAAACCTACTTACCCGGAGTGCAAGTCAAGGCAATGGAGGATTTAAATTATATCATGTGTATGGGAAGCTTGCAGCGCTATACCTACACGGAACGGACTATGTAATGTGAAAATGTAGTTTCCCTAAGGATTGGGGTCAAACGTTGTTCCTTGGTCCAGAAACTCGCCAAAATGGATGGACGTAAATCCACATTTGCCTTGAATTATAGTAGTACCGTGGAGTTACTGTGAACGAATTCGGTCGGAAAAGTACTGTATTTTCGCTAGGAGAGCAATGTTGCTATATCCTGTTTTAAGATATATATGACGGTCACATTACAGGTATGTACCTTATTGAATTCGTGAATTATTCTTCCTTGTTTCAAGGGTGAACAATGTACTACTTATGAGTTCATGACTGATGGACATTATTCTCTTTAACTTCTTCATGTTTCGCTTCATGTATTTAATTAATCCATTTGAAATAAGATCAATCTGCAAACCAATAATATTAAACGAAATTATGTTATGAAATATAATTATGAAGAATATTATATGAAAGTATGTACATACTTTCAGGGGATATAGTACTCATGAAAATGACCATAATTGGGTGTGGCCAACAGGAATTTCTAAGTAGTCGTCAGGGTTTGTGACTGGTAGATGGATAGTCCCCCCTCATATTACATGGGACTTAAAACATGACTGGTGAAATATGGATCTACATACTACAAGGACACCTCTGCCCAGCCCTTCGGGGAAACAAGGTATGATGTTATGTAATGTAAATTATGGAGATTAAAGACTGTCCCACTGAATCAAATCCGCCGCTCCCACCATGCCACCACAATCACACATAACTATAATTAAATTAAGCTTGAACATTGCGTGTTTGTGGACATTCTTGGGTAGGTTCGACCTTGTGTACCATAAACGTAAGTTATAAACTTCGTGGCGACACGCGATAACTAGTTGAGAGACTTTATGGTTTTAAAAGTAAGTGAATACTTCACAAATAATGGCAAATTGTTGTGGAGGAAGACAAATAGTTGGAGCTTGGTTGTAAAGGCGATGAATTCTTTCAGTTATTGTTGGCTTTGTTGGCAAGGAAACTTTTTTATTAATAAACGAATAAAAATTTTTTTTTGAGTTGGTAGGTATTACTACCTTGGTACCATCCTATGTCAATCAATCTGCCTTCCCTTTTCCCAACTATGTTCGGTTCGGCTTTCAGTCTTACCGGATGCAGCTGAATACCACTGTTTAACATGGAGCGACTGCCTGTCTGACTTTCACAACCTAGTTACTAGTAATACCCTTGGTAAGACTGGTTGGCAAACTTTTGGGCTTCTGACGACCCGTAACGACTGTCAAAGGTCCACGAATGACTGCCGGGACCAACGGCTTTGCATGCTTTCCGAGGCACGGAGAAGTCACGGTATGTAAAGATGGTCACCCTCCGCGTACCAACCTCGGCAAGTGTAACTTAATCTGATGTATCGACCCATTGGGCTTTTATTACTAAACCACAAGTTCATCTACAGGTATTGTGTACCATATGTGAATGGTATTTAACTAAATGAAGAGTTTAATGAAATTACTAGCGTCTACCGTGCTTCGCCTACTACCGGACAAAAAGTATCCTAGTATGTGTCAATCTAGGTCATATACTATATCTGTGCCAAATTTATGAGTGTGAAGAAGTAACAACATACAAACACACACACAAACTTTCGCCTTTATAATATTACTGTGAAGTGTGATTGAATGATTACTCACGCATTAAATTTCGGTCGTGGTCAATGTTTTCAATTCCCAGATTATTGTAGGAAGTGTACTCCACCCGTAAAATGACACTGAACGCATGACAATTCATAGAGACAGTTTCGAATCCCAAAAGCTGTACGTATCTTATTCTTCTTCTTCTTAGCGTGTCGATGGCAAAAATAGTAAAAATAGTTTAAATAAAAATATATTTATATTTTAAATTATATTGGCCCAAAATTCAGCAACGCGAATACCGTTCACTGACGCAGCCCGCCTAGGTCCTCACGTGTGCATGTGACGGGGCATGCGGTGCAAGATGGGAGGTGAGCCATCGTAATATTTGCCACGATGGCAAATATTTACGTATCTTATAAGAGCGTCATAAATCCTGTGGACAATCACATAGTTTTTCTTTTCTCTGTGATAAAAACAAAGGTCCACTGCATTAAAACGTCACTCGAAAACCTCGTAAACTAGTTCATCCTACATAATTGATAACCGTGTCGTTAAAAGTTCACCGCCATCGCAACGTCCGGGGTTCGATCCCAGGAGACATCATGCCATCGCGTGTACGTTTTACAGGTAAGCATTATCAGCCTATAATGTGCCCTCTGCTGGGACATAAGCCTCTTCTCGTTAAGTCGTCTCGTGGAGTCGTCTCCACCATGCTGGCCTAGTACTGGTTGGTAGATTTCACAAGTCATCGATATTCTGGTTTCAGGACTTGCCGAATTCCTCACGATGTTTTCCTGCAGTTTTGAGAGCAGTAATGATGCCATTATTTACACAAAGTAATGCGGGTTCGAACCCATTGACTATACAGAATGAAATTGATTCACGGGCATTTATTTAAAAGGGCCCTACTTTCAGTATGGGAACAAATCTGATATCGCGAAAAAAAAATCGGCAGTTCCATATGTATGTATGCTCGCATCACTAGTCAAAATGTTTTTTTTTTTCGTTTGTTCCCATAGTGGAAGTTGTTCATAGTGATGAGTACAATGACCGCTTCAGCCCTGTATAACTGTTAACTTCACCCTGTATAACTGACTTGATTGTGAGTTTTCCCAATGGGACTTTTAAGCCCTATTAAGGGAAAACTGTAAAGATTTTTTTATGTTACTAGTTTAAAAACTGAATAATTATCAGAACATTGTCTATGTCTATTTGTGTAAGTAGCTCCACTCACCTTTAAATGAAAACAAACCTGTTGAAATAGAATGGTTGTAGAACAAGTATTGTATCAAAGCTCATGTAAACATACAGCTTTTACAGGACATCTAAGACAGTCTTTGACAAGTATTATTATAATGGTAGCTAGACGCTCTGCCGCCGATCAGGACCAGGCCCATGTCAGATGGCGCGTTCGTGAGCCACGCTCCGCCTCAAAGAGATGTTAGCATTAAGGAAGGGAACCGTTAGGGCCAAAGGCTGCCTAGGGTCAGCAAAATTATCGGAAGGGGTTACCGCTACCCCGGAACATAAAGGGCTAAGGAAGGAACATGTATGGGTTTTAATCAGTGAGAGTCTGACACTCCCTTCCGATCCATCCAGAGCGGGAGGGGTCATTTGATGATTACCCTGAGAAAGTAAATGTATGCACATTTTTCCATATCTAATAAACTAACTTCAAAAGCCCTTCTTTAACTTCACGGTCTCGGAATATGGCGTATTAAACATGGAAGTGTTTTGCATTGGAGATTAAGGTCAGGTGCACCATAAAGCCAAGCTTGCATGGTGATTGTTGATACTTAACTTTGAATTCTGTCAAGGGCCTATGATTTGAGAGTTTATAGGTTGTTATAAACGTTAATAGTGGTGAAGGTGCCCGTGTTTGTTAACTAATTGGGGTAGTTTATGTATATTACGTATTATGCCATTAAACCATAACCTGTTAATTTCTCTGACCTCTTTAAATGGGTCCAAAATAGCATTGACCTTCAAACATAATCAATTGTTACAATAAAACTGTAAAAAAAGGTATATTCATTTCCTTTGTGATATTATTTTGGATGAATGAATATTTGTCAATGAGGAGCTCGTGGCTATTTAATAACAGCCACACAGGTCGATTCATCAGGTTAAGCTACGCTTGCCGGGGTTGGCCGTGGATGAGTGACTACCTTTACACACGGAGACTCCTCCGTGTCTCGGAAAGCACGTTCAGCCGTTGGTCCCGGCTATCATTTGTTAAATTTTGATAGTCGTTACGGGTCGTCAGAAGCCCAAAAATCTGACAGCCAGTCTTACCAAGGGATATCGTATTGCCCAGTTACTGGGTTGTGGAGGTCAGATAGGCAGTCGTATCCTTGTAAAATACTGGTATTCAGCTGTATCCGGTTAGACTGAAAACCGACCCCAACATAGTTGGGAAAAGGCTAGGCAGATGATGATGAATATTATTCACATATTTTGCGAAGTTAGGGCTTGTAGAGTTATAGCGTGGAGAGTTAGAAGCTGGGCTCTACATGAGATCCGATAACTTTTTGACAGTGCGGGCCATATGGCTTTGCCTTTGCAACATTTTACATGAAAATGTTTTTGGAGGCATTAGGCTTTACTGCTGTAGTGAGATAATTCAGGCTGATTCATCCATAAAAGTACGCTAGTTTAGATTTTTTAAGGTTAATATTATAGCCATGCCAACATAGAATCGAGTAAATAAATAGGTACCAAATGTTTTGTGGATACATCTCGTCTTTGATAACTTGCTTATTTAGCTATTTGCATGGCACGGCCGTACGTTACATACGTTGATGTACAGACGCCAGCATATCAAGTTATCCCAAACTGTCAAATATTTCCAATTGAACACGAACCTTACACTTTTGTAATAAAGTTGAAAATCTATCAAAGAAATCTGACAGATTGGGGTGGCTTAATTACATTTGAAACGGGGGCTTTGACATGATAATTTGATCTCTTAAGATGCCAATTCTTCGCCATAGCAGCCATTCCCCAGCGCAAAACTCTACATTTCCTGATAAAGGTCTACCTTGTAACTTCGAGTAGCTCTAGAAAGTGATAATAATATTCTACTCTATTTCAGTATTTCTTGACTAGTGAGGTACCGGATATCCGTATCCGCGGATTTTTGAGGGCGAAAAAAGATCCATATCCCTAAATTTTTAACGGAACGAAAGTTTTATATCTATTGATGTTTGATAAAGTTTAAGAAATTTTAAAAATAGGTTGACACGAAGTACTGGTAGCTTCAATCCAAATTAGGTTTATTTATAATTACCCAGTAATTAAAGTTACTTATAACGTAGTCATTAAACTGTCTTCGTATCTCGCTACAAAGACAGTTTAATTACTAGGTTATATTAGAAACCTCTAATCTTCACACGTCTACGATATCCTGTATCACTCTAAACTATAAAAAAAGCTTATAACAAAAACACGCGCAGTGGAGTCGAAACACACAACAGTGTTTTACTAACAGCAAATATCAACAATCGCTTCAAGGTCATGCGCACTAACATGGTTACTGAGTCAGGAAGTTGAGGTCCGCGCTCGCGGCTCTACACTCTTATGCTCCGTAGCGGTATCCGTATCCGCGGATAATCTGTTTAACGTTCCGGAACATCACTATTCAAGAGCACTCCATTAACATGAAATTATTTCCACTTCAGCGCCACGTCGAGTCGATCTCGTCTGCAGTCACAGGTTAGTGATAAAATATAATGCGTGTGTCCATTATATTTTATTAGAAACGTGTTCCTTGCGACAATATCTTCGTTGTGCAGTCTGGGGTTTGTTGGGAATTGAAATTATTTTGGTGTATAACGTCGACGTATTCTAAAGTCCATAAATTAAAAGTTGATAAGTTTACATTGTTACTAACAAATATGGAAGTGATTCTGAAAATAAATGTTTATTATTATTATTATTATAAGTAATACTCTACAGACCGAATTTCGGCCATAGGACCAATCTCAGCGGAGACCAACGTGCGGGTTATTATACGCGTCAAGTTAATCTTAACTGTCAAATTTCTCCAAATGATTTTAAAATTTAAAATGTTGACAGGTTAAGGTCAAAATCGATTTAGAAATATTTGAAAGTTTGTGGTGGTAAGTTGATATTAGGTGTGGTTAGTGACAAACCTGATCAGAGTTTTATACTGCCCATGTGCCTCTGACTTAGCTTCACACGCTGTTGAGAAACTACTCTCGAGCATGCTGGTTTCCTCACGATGGTTTTCTTTCACAGTTTTTTAAGCAAGTGATAATCATACAATGTCACCCATGGGCATGTGACCGCCCATAAGTTTCAGAATATTCATGAAAAATGGTCAATAATTAACCGTGAAATGGGGGTCTATCTTTAATACTTTTCACGTTATTCAAATTTTTATTTTTGAATCGCGATTGAAAACTTCGAAAAAATAGATGTGTGAGTCTTAATAACTTGGTTATAACACTAGACTATCATAACTGCTGATAGAAGTAGATACAGGTGTTAATTTCAGGCCAAATTAAAGAATTACAAGAAACATTTACATGCCTTATTTACGAACAAAAACACTGATCCTCCGTAGTTTTGCATACCAAAAATAACTTTCACAATTTCCTTTTAACCCACCCTTAGCTACACGCCTGTACACACTCCTAAAAGGAAACAAACTATCCATACAGCTGAAGTATCATAAATAAGCCGGTTTTGACCGAACCCCTTACATGCATGGTATTTTATGGCTCATCCTCTTATGTTGTGTTATCCTCCAATAAATCGTAGCAGACCTTCTGGAAAATAAGTTATACTGTAATGTGGATGACGTTAAAGGATATTGAGTCTCTACTGTATCGAAGGAAGATTTCTTTTGGCTACATTTTTCAGAGGCTTTCTTATGAATCTTACATGTGTATAAAAACATACCAACAAGATACTTGTTTTCAAGCACAGTGATAGGCTGAGTGTGTGTGAGGCTTACCTATGTCCCTTCTAAACTGCGACACACCCTTTTTTTTTTGAGGGTGGGAAATCATCCAATGACTTCTCCCGCTCTGGGTGAAGTGGAAGGGGGGTCAGACTCTTACTGACTAAAACCCATCCATGTTCCTTCCTTTTGTTCCTTTTGAGCCCTTTATGTTCCGGGGTAGTGGTAACCCTTTTGAACAATCCCGCTTACCCGGCAGGCTTGGCCCTGAGGGGCCCCTTCATATGCTGACATCTCTTTGAGGCGCGCGTGGAACATACATGCGCCCTCCGGCACGGGCCTAGTGCTGATCGGACGGTGAGTCACCCATTACTCACCGTCCGCAGGCCCGCGCCTACGGTGGCCGGGAGTCGTCACGTGGCTCCGGACGCCCGGGGCGACTCCCACGGCGCGGCTGGGACGGGACGACCTTTCTCTCTCCCATCCCGCCACCTCCTTCGCGAGCATGACTTTTTCGCAGAAGGAGGTGACTGCCTCCCACTCCCTCTTGCTTCGGACAATGGCTTGCACCAGTGCCGAGCGCGAGAGTTCGCCGCCGCCGATCGCCTCTACGAGGACACGGCGGTGCTCCGCCCAAGCTGGGCAGGTTTGCACCGTGTGCTCTACCGTGTCCTCTGGGCGATACAAGTCACCCCGCAATTATTATTCTATTACCCAAAAGTAATCTGCAATACCTACACGCAAAAGCTAAGCGAATTAATATAACACATTCCACAATTTTTACACACATTTTTATACACCTTTATGAGAAATTGCATGAAAATATGCAATTTTATAAAAATAACTGGCATACTTTCACGCAAATCCCGCCATACAACGATGCAATGTAAAAACAAAGTATAATTATATGCCTTCAACACACACTTTTTTCCTAATTGGCGTGGTGGAACAAAATGTCAAGAACACAGTTAATGTTACAAGTAAATCACAGTAATTAACAGTGTGGTTAGTTAAAGTTAAACGTTGGTGTTGCAGTTAAAAGAGAAGGAATGGGTTCTGCAAGCTTTGCTGTGCTAATCGGCAGTGAGTTTTTATATTTATCTTTGGAACTTGGATTTATTACCATTAACGCCAAAGGAAATACGAAAAATAAACATGTTTTTTTGTTTGCTTCAGTTTCTCTATATATTTTTTTATTTTAAGCTGTATCCAAAAACGTTTACTGAAATATAGGTTCGGTCATTACTTGAGACAAATTTTATCTATATTTTTAAAGAACTCTGTAGGTAGGAAACAATTAAAATGTTTTGTGAAACAATACGCCACTACATTGTAAAATATAAACAAAACAGAATGTTCAAAATACGCTACTCTGAAATAATACGCTGTGATGAAACGCGACGATGCGATGGTACTTTCGGTACCGGGTGGCCGGAAACCATAAAATTGCATTATAATGGATGAACTTTGCATTTTTATGGCTGCTTCACAGCGACGAAAATTGAACTACTTTTACCGTCGTAAACCTAGTAGATGTTCGCCTAGTTGTAATACATAGTAAGTAGGACAGATTTTGATAGGTAGTTGTTATTTAATTAGCCAAAGTGAAATTGTGTAGTTTTGACTTACTAACTCTATAGAAGGGAGCTGGTTGTTTTTTAAACTGACTAAGAGTCTAACTTTTTTTACATACACGAAAATAAAAAAGGAACTTTTAAATTAACGGAGCGGACGCGGTGATGCGGAAGGCGGAGGACAGGGTGTCATGGCGCAGTCTAGAAGCTTTTGTACAGCGGTGGACTGCGATTGGTTGGGTGATTGATTAAAAGTGACAAAATTGATAAAAAAATCTCAGCTTATTTTATATGTTTGTTATATTATCACTTATATTTTTTACGATCGGACTAATTTGTGCCTAACAAAGTTTACTTTGTCCCAAAAGAAACTCTCCAGGACTTTGTGTCATTGCAACGTCTCTAGCAAAACATAATTCGTGGCATAAAACTGACAATGTTAGAGAGTTTACTGTCACATTAGGTAACAAACTACCGTCCAGTAACTTTGTTATGGCCAGACATAAATTTAAGTGGGATTCAGGTAGACAAAAGTAGTAACGGTAACTTTACCAGATGGATTTTATTTGTTAACAAAATGGAATATTTTACATTATAACTTTGATTTTGTGGAACATTTTAAAACAGTCTTTTATTTATATTTATTTTATAAGTTCACAAACTACGCCATTTTGAAAAAAAACTTGGAAATTGCTTTAATTGCTAAATCCACAGACCACCACCCAGATATTGTTTATAATTAATTTGTTATAACGTAGCAAGTAAAATAAGCTTTCAGGTTTTCTAAGCTAATACCCAAACAGAGAGTACTGACGTTTATGAGTGGCCTTCAATAAAATAACGACCCTAAAGACTTGAGATGACGCATATCCAAGAACTAATCTAATTAGTGAAAGAATTTTCAAAATCGGATTAGTAGTTTCGAAGATGACTATTACATACTTACAAACAAATCTTACCTCTTTAAAATGTTATTAGAATAGACAAAAAATTACTTACCTGCCTGTTTTGCATGTCTGGAAAAGTACAAACTTTGAAATTATACGGTTTGACAAGAACCATTGTATTTGAAGTTTGATTGGTAATCCGAAGCACAAAGCACCCTCCGAATTGAGGTCGGCTGCAGAGCAACGTGAGCTGCATCGTTGCAGCGGCTGTCTACCCGCGTCAATCAATGACGTCATTATACCGGATTAGTGTACAATTACGTTTTCAACTCTAGGATAATACCATGATATCTCGTACAGCTGCTGCGTTCGGACCACCATTGTTGGCCCACTTTGAAAAGAGAAAAGGACTTACTTTGAAAGGGTATATTTTTTATAATGTAGTTTTTTATTGCGATTGTGATTTTACAAAGAGGGTATTAAGTTATTCCGGTTTTTGTATTCTATTTAGTTTTTCTATATTGTTACCTGTTTTATGTGCTTCAAGTATGTAGTGGATTAAAATTGTCAAAGGGAATACTAGTATTATTATTATTATTTTTATATTCCTCAGGACTTTGGGGTCCAGGACCTTTGGAAGACGTACGATGGGCCGAAGCCAACTCGCAGTGGCCCCTTAGACCACTATAAATGTTCTTCTTTTCGTTTGGTACATAACTAACCTGGTGTCAGAGTTTTTATGCTACTTATGGGCCTCTGACTTAGCTTCACATGCTGTTGACAATTTTGTTTTTTTTTTTTTTAATGTGAGGTAGGTATTCTTAAACTGAAATCGGACCCTAACATAGTTGGTAAAAGGCTAGGCAGATGGATGATGGATGATGGATGTTGAGGTATTATTAGGGGATTATTTGTCAGAATAAACAAAAAATATAGGGACTAAGAGAACTCACATAACACACGGTCAACACAGCTCATCATAAAATGGATGCGTAAAACCAATCAAAAGCTTATTCCAATTGATTCAATGAAGATAAAGTTTACTTAGTTCAAGTTAGTTACAAGTTTTGCGGCTCCCGGTACCAGCAAAGCTAACAACTGTACAATCGTAGATTAAGTTCTAACGAAGTCTCCGATCTTAGTCTGGAACGTGAAGTGATTTCTTGGATAGTTTATAATTGGTTTATCCATCTGATTCAATCTTCTCTAAACGAGGGACATACACCTAGGGACATGGGACATGTTTGCAAAGAGTAGCCAACATATTTCAAACTCGCCCTTTGTAATACTGTAAATGTAAATTATAATATAAATATTTAATTTACAGTTACATTTTAATTTATTGAAAAAAAAAAAATCTATTACATACATATTTACATTTAAAAGCGAAATTTTCATAATAATATTACAGAAATAATATGTATAATAATCACAGAGCATCAAAAAATTCGTTCACATTGCTGTCAACAGAAAAAGTTCCCAAAAGGCTGGCAGCATTGCCGCGTTGTATGGCAATGCTGATTATTTGCCCAAAAAATAGGCCAGCCCTCTGGTCACGTGAAGAGTCGATCAACCGCTTGGCGTTGCCTCGAAAATTTACATTTAAGTTCCATTTAAAAATATTAAAAAATAATACCTATTTTAAAATGGTGGTCTGTCGGCAACAGGAATCAGGATCCAAGCTGCCAGTGGTCAGGGCTCTAAAGAAATGAACCTCGTCAATACTCGTGCCGTGTTCAGGAGTAGTAACTGCTTTTCTAATATATTATTATTTAAAGTACCTATGAGTCTCCTGCAATAATTAATAATAATAATAATCAGCAGTAGTGGTGTGGACTATTTCAGTCATAGTCTGATTAGCACACTAATTGCGTTTTATTTTCGATAAAAATCGAAAGGAATTCGAAAAAGAATCCAAATCATTCCATTCCATCATCCACTAAATGAGAGCATTTTTTCAACTACAATGTTGTTTGTTCTTGAAATAAAAATTCATCCCAACTACTCCCAACCCTGCATTGCGGCTAAAATGAACTTGGTTTTATTTTTGTACATACAATGATTTCTATTTGAATATACCACTAAAGCTAGATTACATAGGTACCTAATCACATTCCTTACCTACCATAAAGTACCTACCTTATCATTTATTTTATTCTCGCTTATGTAATATTGCTAGCATTTCACTCTTCTTCTTTTGGTGTGGTTAGAGACTAACCTGGTGTCAGAGTATTTATGCTGCCCATAGGCCTCTGACTTAGGAGAAGCTAACTTCACATGCTGTTGAAAAATATCTCTCAAGCATGCCGGTTTCCCCACGATGTTTTCCTTCAACGATTTTTAAGCAAGTGATAAACATGCATGCATTTCACTAAATGCCTTTATTGTTCTTATGAAACATTAGAATGTTTATTATCTTCAAGCTATTAGCGGTACTTTGAATTTCAATTTCCTATTTACTAAATAGATAGGTACATAATTTTCTTTTAAACGGGTCGATTGAATACATCAAAGGTACGTTTAAGTTATTCTTTAATCTTATTGATAATTTTCCATTAATATTAACATAAAATATTTCACTTCTTGGAAACGAGTTCGTTTCATCTTTTAGATAATTTGTAACGTAATTAAAATTTGAATTAATTAACCTTTACTTTACCTGTGTACATACCTGCAAAGAAAAGGGACAAAGCAATTATAACATTAAAAAAAGTGTGGTTAAGACAGTATAATTATTATGAAACCTTTGCAAAAATTCCAACTACCTAGAAACAAGCTTGAATTATTTATGTATCATTGCAAACACTGGCGCTGAACCACTTTTCAACCTTATTCTTAAAAACATAAGGTCGAAAATAGGTCAACCGCAAATATCCGCTAAGGTACCTATGTAGGTACTTTACCTTCCACCACAACTATGACCTCCGCATATATTTTCATAATTCCTACAGTTATCTTTTATAACATTTAACCTCGGTTTCACTCATCGTCCTAGCAAAGACAACAAAAGTGAAAGATCCTGCAATCCGTCTCCAGGGTACTTGTGACTCTCTAGAATGGTTCCTCAAGGTTCTAAGGAAAACCCTGCAATGAAAATTATTATTTAAGGTTTTAACAAAGTTTTGGCTCCATAACTTTTTGAACTAAATCATGGGAAAGGTTATGAAGATATTATTATTTTTATTTGTCTAATAAACATATGGATGATAATAAACAAAGTAAAGCATGTTTTTTTTAAATATTGAGTGACGTTACTTCATCCCATGATATTTTAAATTTAAAAAATTGTGACATGTAGTATTTAATTACTAAAATTTTTACACATCCAAAAAGAATAACTGAAGAATTAGGATCCGATAACGTACGAAGATTTGCGATATCGGAAAACTGGAAAACGAAGCGTCAGTCGTCTGGAGGTGAGTTGGGTGGACGACACTGTGACCATCGCGAGTAGAAACTGGATGAGGCTAGCATAGGCATTGGCACATGAAAAGAGAGGCCTATGCTCAGCAGCGAGTGAAGTAAGACTGTGGATGATGATGATGATGAAAAAGGTTACTCAAACTTTATTAAAATACGACCTCGAACATAAGCAAAGACAAGCCTAGACAAAGTTACTTTTTCAGTAACGATAACGAAATTAGATAAATCCGAAATGTATGGAATTGGCATAAGCTTTGGAAATGTCACGTGATCAATTATTTTCGATCGCTAAGACAATGTCAAATTGTGTAACGATACTCGATAAATATTCCCATGCGTTGACAAGTGGCGTTCTTAACAATCCGCATGGCAGAGATAACGAATTGTTCGATCAAAAATTTACGAAATCGAATCGACACGGAGCGATTGACACTTGTCTAGGCCCCCTGAACATGACAAACAAACGAGACAGGCTTAATTAAATCATACTCCCGAATTAACTGAAAACAAATTTCTCCCACCACTAATTCAACCACACACGACAAGTTCAAAACAGATCGCTTTACTTAACTCAATGGAACTTTGAAAGCCGATATAATTTGATTGATAATATTAATTATGTTTCTATCACTGTGCACCGTCAAGATCCGGAATGACATTGATCGTAATTAAATCCAGAGAGCTACGGTAAGATGTATGCTAGTGTATGATGATGTGTGCAAGGAGGTATGGATCCCATACGGAAATACGACACGTCGGGCTTTAGAGAGAGAAAGTGTGTTGCACACACACTTTCTCTCTCTAAAGCCCGACGTGTAGATGAGAAGTAGTGTAAGATGACAGATATGACGGCCTACAAAGCAATTTTTTTTGTTTGAAACTTGGTAACTATTCCTTATTTCTTTATTAATAATTGTGAGACCTTGCTTCTTGCCCATGATTCTAAGACAACGGGAACAACCATAGGAATAGATATTGATTTATTTGCGGTCGCTTTTCATTGCATTGACTTAAAAGCTTGATTCTTTAAGACCTCACTGGTTTGATATTCATTTCAAATTAATGCACGCATTCTTCATAAAAAGGCTTTTTACAGACAGACAGACGGACGAACAACAAAGTGATCCAATAAGTGTTCCGTTTTTTTTCTTTTTAGGTACGGAACCTTAAAAACGCCGACAAAATAAAAGTAGACTTTACCTCGACATGGCTCCCTGGAACCTTCTTAATAAAGTCAAGTTTGTTTGTTTAAATTATCATTTAGAACAAAATGAGGCTTGAGTTGGCAGGAGTAAGATTTAGGTAAATATTTTGAAGAGAAAGGAGGAATATTTGAGAAATACCTACGTTTATAAGGTAAACAAAGCTAAGCCGAAATGACATCCATTTTGAATTTTAACTTTACATTTTCTTGATGACTTGACAGTTGACTTTGCTTATAATGAACTGTAGAATTGTAATTGTCTGAACTATAATTGTTGAAGAATGTTGGAACGAAGTTCCTCATCGCGCGTTGCGAAAGGGGGCTAGACGGAATTAAGACCAAAAGTTGTAACGACACTTTTCTTGGAGTAAAATATTATATTATCTTTTTAATCAATATTTTTTGATTTTAGATCTGATTTTTTTTTATTATTATAACTTAGAAGAAATCAAATTTTATTACAATTCCTTCACTAATTAATCGAAAGGAACTTCGTTTCATCCGGGTGTCCCTTGACACCTCTCAAGTTTTGTCAATGTGTGAAATGCAATAAGTACTGTAGAGCTTAAGCAAAACCTATGTTGAACATGGCTGGTAAATAACTGACAGCATTCGACCTTTGAAATTAATAGAATAGTTTGATAGATTTTTATAAAAGAAAACTGAGTCTGTCAGTAGCCATGTGGCTTGATGGATGTATCGTTGCAAAGCAATATAATTGAATATCCGCTACCCGTCTGTTTGTATTTTAAAGGATAAGAAAACCCTACGATATACTACACAAGCTCTAGCATCTGAGTCCCCTAAGTGAAGGTCCCCCTTTTTTTTTAAGCCTAGTAAATCATCCAATGACTTCTCCCTCTCTGGGTGAAGCGGAAGGGAGTGTCAGACTCTTACTGACTAAAACCCATCCATATTCCTTCCTTAGCCCTTTATGTTCCTGGGTAGCGGTAAACCTTTCGGACAATCCCGCTTACCCGACAGGCTTGGCCCTGAGGGGGCCCCTTCATATGCTCACATATCTTTGAGGCGCGCGTGGAACATATACGCGCCGTCCGGCACCGGCCTGGTCCTGATCGGACGGTGAGTCACCCATTACTCACCGTCCGCAGGCCCGCAACTACGGTGGTCGGGAGTCGTCACGTGGCTCGCGACAACCGGGGCGAAGTGAGGGTCTCCCTGACGACTGAGAACGACTGAGTTTTCGTTAGAATTGTCTTTATAAACGCTAAACAAAAATGAAATTAATTCAAATCTTTGTTCTATCTATCTCATTTTCAGTCAACAAATGTTAATTTCAAAGTTACAAAACGTTTACATAATGAATTTACGATCTTGACCGAACAGCAATTTACCTGTTCTCACGTGGGACCACTTATCTTACAGCAAAAGCAATTAAAACTTCTGTAACATAATTAACATTCTATGATCACAAAGACTAACAACTGGACTTGTAATTATTTAACGTTGCTAGTCAGACGTTTGGTGTTAAGGTAATGTGTTTAAATAATGTTTTAAGCTCATTTAATAGGGTTGATGCCTGAGAAACATAAATTTTAGGGTTCCGTCCATCTGTCTGTCACCAGCCTGTATCTCATGAACCGTGATAGTTAGACAGTTGATATTTTCGCAGATGACGTAAAAAAAAAAATATTTAAAGGGGCTCTCATACAATAAACGTGATTTTTTTGCCGTTTTTATAGATAATGATACGGAAATAAATAAATAATGGTACGGAACCATTCGTGCGCGAGTTCGACTCGCACTTGGCCAGTTTTCATTTATTACTTTGAAATAAATGGGCTACCCACCCTATTTGACTAACTGAGTAGTTGAAAAATAAGCTAGGGGTAGTTCACAACTTTAAAATAGTGTCACTAAAGTCTTAGATTCAAATGTAAACAGTGAGCCTATGGCCTGTGATTCTAGATAAAAACGGTTGTAACTGTACCCTTAATACTGAGAACCTTGTAGTTAGGGAGATATTGAAAATCAAAGTTCTGACTCTTTCGATGTTTTTTTAAAAAGACCGGTGACACTGACAGCTTTTGAACGCAGTTTAATTGTGCTTATTGCGTCATCAGTCAATCAGTTACCAGAAGATCCAACACGAACGCGTCAAAGTAATTGTAGTCGTCAAATTGACGATTCGCGCTTTCGTGCTTGGCTAAGGCAGTTTGTGGAGCAAACCTTTTGTAATACATATTTGTAGTGAAGCAAGCGGGAGGGGGGGCAGCACGCATGCGCTACTCTCGGGCTGGCTGTTGTAGGTACTCAGCTCCGACTTCAGTCGGGAAGCGTTTGTGGCCGGCTGTAGACGTGCCATAAACGCTTTCTGATTCAGTAAAATATTAACCAAAGACTACTATAGTATACTGGATATTAACTAACTAAGTCTCTCTCCCATCCCGCCACCTCCTTCGCGAGACTTAACTCCCTTGCGAAACCCTTTTTAAAGTATACAGCTATAATAATATGAACTCTTCACGCAATGTCCTGCTACCATAGCAAAGAACATGACAATTTATGGCCTCCAGAGTGATAAGACTTACGAGGGAATGTATTATGCATAATTTTAAAAGCCCTTTCCGTTAGTAGTTGCGTGATGCTGAAACATACATTTATACAAATCGGCGAACAGACAAAAATCAAACCTATGTTTTCGCCACTAAAATCGCTCCCAGACCTCGTAGCAATTAATTTTGTCGAACATTTCCATTAAATAGTTTTGTTTTTAGTACGATATTTTTGTAAAGATATGTATGTCTATCTGTACAACATAATAACAATTCAATAGGATAGTTCTATTTCTGAGAGAAAAAGCGTTGTCTGCCTGCTGACTGCCTTATTGGTTGAAGATTTGTGTGGAGCCAACCTTTTGTAGTATATATTTTAAATAGCAGACTGGATAGACGCGAGGGGAGACAGCGCGCATGCGCGGTGCTCGAGCTCGCTATTGTATGAAGCTCAGACTTTAGTCGGAAAGCGTTTGTGGCCGGCTATAGACGTGCCATAAACGCTTTCTGATTCAGTAAAATATAAAATAATTTATACCGACGCTCATTACACGGCCGTTCTCGATTGCGGTTACGCTTCCAAATGTGATTTGTTATAAGTAAGCACCGCTGCAAACCACAAAAATGCTACCTATACGTGCCGAAAAAAAAAAGAAAATAATGAAATTATTTAGGAAAAAATAGCAGATATCAGAAATTCAAAAAAATCAATGCATTGGTGTTAATAGTGATCGTACTTATTTATTTATTTATCAGGAACAATTTAAATTGTGTTTGATACATCATCATTATTATTAATAATCTATACATATAATAAAACAGTAAAAAAACTGTGTCTGTACATTGAATTTATTAAAAAAATAATAGTTGAGGGGGGTTTAGAAACAGTAATAGAGCACGAATCCAAAAAAAAAAAATTGTCTGTTTGTCTGTATGTCTGTTTGTCTGTTTGTCTGTTTGTCTGTTTGTCTGTTTGTCTGTTTGTCTGTTTGTCTGTTTGTTTGTACACGCTAATCTTCGGAACTACTGGACGGATTGGAATGATTTTTTTTTGTTGTATAGGTATTAAGTCTGGGCAACATATAGGCTATAATTTATCTTGGAAACTTGAACACCTGATTCAGAACCGCAACAGAGCAGCTAAACTATAAGAGATACAAAAATGATACCTTAGCAAAAATTGTTCCACGTGATGAGCATTTTTTGCTGAGAGAATAAATTTGAAGATCTGGAACACCTGATGTGGAACTCCAAGAGCCCGGCTACACCATAACACATATAGGAATGACGTCTTAGCAAAAGTTGTTCAACCTGATGGGTATTTCCTGTTGACTTCTAAAAATCGAAGATCTGGAACACCTGTTGTGGAACTCCAAGAGCCTAGCTACACCATAACACATATAGGAATGACGTCTTTGCAAAAGTTTTTCGGTGTGATGGGCATTTCCTGTTGACTTATTAAAATCGAAGATCTGGAACACCTGTTGTGGAACTCCAAGAGCCTAGCTACACCATAACACATATAGGAATGACGTCTTAGCAAAAGTTGTTCGGTCTGATGGGCTTTTCCTGTTGACTTATAATAATCGAAGATCTGGAACACCTGTTGTGGAACTCCAAGAGCCTAGCTACACCATAACACATATAGGAATGACGTCTTAGCAAAAGTTGCTCGGTCTGATGGGCATTTCTGTTGACTTATAAAAATCGAAGATCTGGAACACCTGTTGTGGAACTCCAAGAGCCTAGCTACACCATAACACATATAGGAATGACGTCTTAGCAAAAGTTGTTCGGTCTGATGGGCTTTTCCTGTTGACTTATAATAATCGAAGATCTGGAACACCTGTTGTGGAACTCCAAGAGCCTAGCTACACCATAACACATATAGGAATGACGTCTTAGCAAAAGTTGCTCGGTCTGATGGGCATTTCTGTTGACTTATAAAAATCGAAGATCTGGAACACCTGTTGTGGAACTCCAAGAGCCTAGCTACACCATAACACATATAGGAGTGACGTCTTAGCGAAAGTTGTTCGGTCTGATGGGCATTTCCTTTTGACTTATAAAAATCAAAGATCTGGAACACCTGTTGTGGAAATCAAAGCTATCACTAATTATACTGTGTAATTAAAAAATAACATAAGCTGGGAGTACCTGCACGCGGTGAAGACGGTAACAGTTTAGGACCGATTTTCGATGACGATGGTATATCATTGAAAATTTGACTCTACTGGCCAAAAGTCCTATTAATTTTTTTATTTTATCGTATGAATATGCCTTCGGGCTTTTGTTGTTTGAGTGTTTAATTTCCTTTTCCATTTATCTTCTACCGGGTCTTCTTTAATTGATCAGGTATCTTCACAATAAAACTATGACCATGCCTAAAAAGAGGTCAAATCTTTCTCAATGCTCCAAAAGAGCTAAAAGATTGAGGATCATAAGATCCTAAGAATTACCAAAGAGCGTCAGGAGAGACTTGATGCTGTTTGAGAACATTAGGATGCAACTCGCTCCGTGGAAACCTCTTCGGGTCGCGAAGCACGCCTGCGTTCTCAGCGTATTCATTAGGTCTCAAGAGACCAGTGAAGAATATGATGCGCGACTGACTGATCGTGAACGTCATGAATTGTCTCGCGAGTCAGAGACGTTCACGAAAAGAGAATTACGCTTGAGTTCCAAGCGTATCTACGCATCGACTTCTAGGTCTCTAGAGACAAGTGGGGCACGTGATGTGCGACTGACCGCTGATCGTGAACGTCATGTATTGTCTCGCGAGTCGGAGACGTTCACGGATAGAGAATTGTGCTTGAATTCCAACCGTATCTACGCATTGACTTCTAGGTCTCCAGAGACAAGTGGGGAATATAATAATGCGGTTACCAAAATGAAAACGATGACAAATGGACTGTATGTTTTGGTGGTTGTTGGAATGATATAAAACTAAAGCTCAGTGTGATAAAAGATTTAAATGTGAAAAATGATAAAAAATAACATAAATGGTGACCCCGTTGTCGCTGGCATAAGCAACAGGGTCCGCGTACGAAGTCGCGGGCAGAAGCTAGTATTAAAATAAATTAAGTGACATGCAATAATATTAAACATGCAGCAATAATTAAAAACAAGACAAACAATATTAAAAGAATACATGATTATTACCATTCAATTAATCCAAAAACAATAACAATAAATATTTTTTTTTATAGAAATTTGATATTATAATATTGAATTACAGTTCGTCTACTGAGTACAAGTTTTTATCCAACAGAAATGCTTTGAGCTTGGCCTTAAAAGAGCCAGTGTGAAATAATATTTTTAAATCTGCTGGCAGTTTATTAAATATTTGTACAGCTTGGTAATGAGGGCTATGCTTGACAATATTGAACTTAGGTACAATAATATTATCAATATTGACACCTATTTAACTGTTTACTTCCAGTCTTTCACCAATATAACAAGCTGTAATGATTATTAGACGCATATTATTTCTAATAAAGGTCTTGGTATTAAAACTTCACATAGTAAATTTCGAAAAAAAAAACCGTAATCCGTTCTACTATAAATTATCATTTAGTATAATTGCTAAAGTAACTTACTTCATCCGACTGACGGCTAAATATTTCACTCAGGTACACCATGACATGGTTTCTGACATAAATATTGTTTTAACCTAAAACGTTTCGTGGACAACTTCCGATCCCTAGACAAAACCGCGGCCAAAAGCTAACAGAAGTATTAAACCAGTTGAAATTATGAAACTACAACTGACACTCAATTAACAATTCATAAAAGGAGAATACTTTAACAAGCCCGGCCGGTTTGTATCTACATTACATGAAAGCAGCAGTTAATTTTGAACTAACTTCAATCATGAGGCTTGTAGAACTAGCCTGTTTGATCTGCCGACAAGACTTGAGTTACATAAATAACTAATCATCCAGACTAATTTTAATCTTCAAGGATGATACACTAATGTATGTATAGTCGGCATGATTTGGTACATCGAATATTAGTAGCCGGAAAAACGCTTGGCTTGGCTCGAATAGTTTCGAGCCGACCTAAATATAATTAAGTGAGTGTAGATGCCGAAAGAAGTTTTCCGATCGCCGTGAGCCGAATGAAAACCCAATAAGCGTAGTAATTGCGTTGAATCACATTTGATGTTCTTGAAATGCTGTCGAATTGAATGTGCCGACCCAAACATGTGTGCAGTCCCCCTAACCCATATCAAATATTCTTACTTAACACGTTGAGCGCCAACGCGGTCACCGGTGACCGGTGAATAGTTTTTCTATTGTGTCTGCTGCGTGGCAGTTAATGACTTAACTTAGTATCTACTCAATGTATGTATGAAATCATCGCCTGAGAAATCGACAGCATTTTGACGGGGAAACAGATGCATTAATGAGTAAGCATATTCAATGAATTTTATATTTAAAAAAAATTATAATAACAGTGATAGCCTAGTGTTGGGACCGTCGAACTGCCAAGTCACAGGTCTCAAGTTCGAACCCAAGGCACGCGCCCCTACTTCTAGGAAAAGTGCGTATTGTATAATTATCACTTGCTTAAAAATCAGTGAAGGAGAACATTGTGAGAAAACCAGCATGTGTGAGAGATATTTCTCAACAGCATGTGAAGCTAAGTCAGAGGCCTATGGGCAGCGTAAAAACTCTGACACCAGTTTCAATCAAGTCACGAACCACACGAAAATAAGAAGATAAAAAAAAAATTACATCCCGTCTCAAAAATCCCTCACCTCACATGCTTGACTGCTTATCTCCATAAAGGTATAGCGTGGTGATAATCCGTTTCATCTTTTCGGTTCGTCTTTTCACAATTTTCGGTAAATTGCAAAAAAAAAGGTTATTTGTACTGACTTCGCTACGATTGAATAAATATACATAATATGTATAGATTATTAGCGGTCGTACTTTGTAAACCCTTGACTTATGAGACAGTCAGCTACCAGAAGGTCCAGCACGAACGTGCCGTAGTAACTGTTGTAGATTCGACTCGATTTTTCTGTCAGAAAAACATCTATCAACAATCACAATAAGTAACAGCAGATGTGTATCAATTCTAAAACTTAGTACGTCCGTAATCATAATTTATGAGAAATATGATTATTTAACCTACTACGGCAAAGCCAAAAGATGGAAAAATCATATTTGAGAATCATTCAAATTAAATGGAAATTCACGTTTCATAATAGGCTTAGGCAGAAATGAAAATCTGTGTGGAGCAAAACTTTTGTAATACTCGTATTTATTTTATGTGGCAGAAAAGGCGCGGGGGGCGACAGCGCGCATGCGCGGTTGTCGGGTTCGCTGTTGTATGAAGCTCCGACGTCAGTCGGGAAGCGTTTGTGGCCGGCTGTGGACGTGCCATAAACGCTTTCTGATTCAGTAAAATGTTAAATAACTAAAAGAAAAAACTTAGGTGACCAGCACGGTCATTCTCGACGGCGATTTTACGCCTATTATAGTGATTAGATTTAGACCCCAATTTTGTTAACTTAACGTACGTTTTTTCCAGTCAATCTATAACTTGTACATAACTGGCGAATTGTGGTTGTACTAAAATCCCGCGACTAAACCTTTGAAAGAATACTAGTAATTATAATTAGCAATAACTTATAACACAAATAAAAAATTTAATAATATTAAAAAAAATATAATTCTATTCATATAAGATATTAATTTATACGAGAAAAAAATGTCTATACAAATTTTTCGCCAAAAGAAGTTTTCGAGAAACGTCAAGAGCCAAATGAAAGCCTTATAAGTGTAGGTAGTCGAATTAGATTTGTATCTATTCTATGTATGTATGGAATTATTGCCTGCAAAATTGGCAGCATTTTGATGAGGTAACAGGGTATCAGCAGGTAAGTTTTTTTTTTTTCAAGGATGTAAATACACTCTATACAACATGCTTGACTGCATGTCTCCATACAGGTATAGCTTGATGATTATTATCATTTATAAGGTTAAATCCAATTTGTTGTTAATTTATAAAAAATAAGAACAAATTCCAATATTGTTCATCCAGCAACGACAATGATAATGATCATAAGGTATGGCCTACAGAAAGACCAGACTTATAGAGAATACTGTATTTGTATTTAATAAAATCGACCCCTCCGAAAGATACATTTTTTTAAAACCCCTTCCTATTGCTCCCCTATACATAAAAGGAAGCCGTGTGAAAATTTCACATTCGTAGTCCCAGTTGTTTCGCCTGTGCATGTTAAGACATTAAGTCAGTCAGTTTCTTCTTCATATACATGAGTAACATAGCAAAAAGTATAAAATTAAGTTTGAAATATAATTGATACCTAATAAATTATAATTATTACATTTAAGTAGAGATCAATTATTTGAGGTCAGATGTCACATAAAATTATTTAAACAGTCTGTCTAACACTTAACATTAGGCAAATTGTGAGTGTACTAAACTCCCCTGCAAGAAGACAGGTGTGATGATATAAGGAAATCCCATTTCAATGTCATTCGCGTAATGTCCTGCTACCATAACAATATATATATACCAGACTGATCAGACTTATATGGAATATATTTATTATACAGATCAGGCATTATTAATAACAAACGCTTTTTTTTAGGGTTGAAAATCACCGGATGACCCCTCCGCTCTGGGTGGAGCGGAATTGAGTGTCAGACTTACTGATCAAAACCCATCCATGTTCCTTTTTTAGCCGTTTATGTTCCGGGGCACATGCATTACTACTGTAAATAAGTAAACAGACAAAATACACACATATTTTCGCCACTACACTCGCTTCCAGACCCATGACAGACTTGTAGCAATGACTTTTTTTTTTAATAAAATATTCAGTAAACAATTTTGTTTCCACTACGATCTGTTAATAATTATTGTGAATGTGTTAGATTATTAGCAGTCGTAGCTTGTAAACCCTCGACCAAATGTGGCTGTCAGTCACCAGAAGGTTCAACACGAACGCACGAAAGCAATTGTAGTCGATCCAAGTCGATTTTCTATCAGAAATACAACTTGCCTACAGTTTTTTTTTTTTGCAACTAACACACTGAGTAACTACAGATGTAAGTCTCAAACTAAGTACGTAGGTACCTTAGTATGATTTATGTGCAAAATGAGTATTTCACAAACTAAGGCAAAGTAAAAGGGAAGTTATTTTAAAATCATACGAATTAATTATGAATTGACGTTTCGTGCTGTCCTACAAAGCGTAAGCAGTAAAGAGAATTTGCGTGAAGCAAACCTTTTGTAATAATATATATTTTATGTTGTACAGCAGGCGCGAGGGGATAATATAATAGGTGGCAGAGAAGGCGCGGGGGGCGACAGCGCGCATGCGCGGTCCTCGGGCTCTCTATTGTATGGAGCTCCGACGTTAGTCGGGAAGCGTTTGTGGCCGGCTGTGGACGTGCCATAAACGCTTTCTGATTCAGTAAAATATTTAATAACTAAAATAATTTTTCATCAGGCGCCCATTATACGGTCATCGTGAACTCGCCTCTAATCGTGATCAGCGTGATAATTACGTGCCTAACACCCTTTTTTTTTAAGTCTGGGAAATCATCCAATGACTTCTCCCGCTCTGGGTGAAGCGGAAGGGAGAGTCAGACTCTTACTGACTAAAACCCATCCATGTTCCTTCCTTAGCCCTTTCGGACAATCCCGCTTACCCCCCTGACATCTCTTTGAGGCGCGCGTGGAACATATACGCGCCGTCCGCCACGGGCCTGGTGCTAATCGGACGGTGAGTCACCCATTACTCACCGTCTGCAGGCCCGCGCCTACGGTGGCCGGGAGTCGTCACGTGGCTCCCGACACCCGGGGCGTCTCCCGCGGCGGCTGGGACGGGAGGACCCGGGCGCGAGAGATCGCCTCTATGAGGACACGGCGGTGCTCCGCCCAAGCGGGGCAGGCTTGCACCGTGTGCTCTACCGTATCCTCTGGACGATCCTCGCAGTGGTGACACCCGGGCGTTTCCTCCCGCCTGATGATGTGCAGGAATCTCCCGAAACATCCATGTCCGGTGAGGACCTGCGTCAGGCGGTAGGTGAGGGCGTCGTGACGTCACTCTAGCCACTCCTCAAAGAGGGGCCTTACCGCCACTATCGTGGCGTGCCCTGTGCCTAACACACTTACGTTTGCAATTTGACAATTTGACAGTTCAACAACAATTATTACCGTGAGCAGATTAATTTTATTTCCTTTGATATCCTTCGGATTGAGGTGTTTTATGCAATTGTTCACAGCATCGTATCACCAGTAGGATTGTCGGAAAGGGTTACCGCTACCCCGGAACATAAATGGCTAATCCCCATCCATATCCCTTGATATGGATGGGTATTAGTGATTAAGAGTCTGACAGCTCCACCAAGACCGGCAGGGGTCATTAGATGATTTCCCACCATGAAAAAATGCATCGCATTGCATCACATCATTCAACAATGTGTTGAACAACGTTCCACAATGAATACATGAATATTTTTTTGAATATATATATTTTATGAAAATATATTATTATGAAAATTGTGAAAATCTCGCGAAAAAAGCTTAAAAAAGCGTGCAAATGAAGCAGTTTTTTATCGGCAGTTACAGAGGAAATACATCTACATGACTTAAGACGTAATTTGGTTTAGCCATAATTTTTGAATAGCGTCAAATAATAAAAAAAAACCAGCCAAGTGCGAGTCGGACTCGCGCACCGAGGGTTCTGTAGGTAAATAAGTAAAAGTTCACCCATCACGGCAATCGAGTCATAGTTATGGTAATTTATATTTTGAAAAAAAAAAACAAAAATATTTTTTATTATATGATGTAACTAAAAATTTACGGTTTTCGCAATTTTTCCTTTATCTGTACTATAAGATGTTACTTCGTACCAAATTTCAAGATTCTAAGTTCACGGGAAGTACCCTGTAGGTTTTAATTCCCGTGCGAGTTTGGATAATTTGCGGCATAAACGGCTGTATCTTTTGATTACTTTGGCTAAGAAGTTTGATTTTTTCACAGCTCCAAGGGACAGCAGACCTGAGTATTAGATATAAATTTCAGTTTGATACCTCCACGCGTTCCTGAGAAAAACGGTCTTGACAGACGGACGGACGGACAACAAAGTGATCCTATAAGGGTTCCGTTTTTTCCTTTTGAGGTACGGAACCCTAAAAACACAACATTACCTACAAATCATTGAGATGAAACCATTTTACTCCTGCATTTTGACTCCAAAAGAGACAAAACTATCAACTGCTTTGCCATACAAAAGAAAAAGATTTGGTTTCTGTTACATATAAACAAAAAAAAATCAGCATTATTACTTCACCCAAGTCTTAAGCATTTTTTGTCCCAAAATAAACGGTACAGACCAGCTCATCAAGTATCGTATGTACTCGTAAGTATAGATTATTAGCAATCGTAGTTTGCAAACCCATGACTAATGAGGCAGTCAGCTACCAGAAGGTCCAACACAAACGCACTGAAGTAATTGTAGTCGATACGACTTGATTTTTCCATCGGAAGTTACTATATCAAATAGAATTTTGCTTAATTTTTTGGAACAAGCACAAAAGGTAACTACAAATGTGTATCATAAAGTTTAATGTATGTGCAAAAGTATTTTAACCAACTACGGCAAAGTTAAAGGAAAGTTTTTATTAAAAATAATACGAATTGATGATGAATTGACGTTTCGCGCTTTCCTAGAAAGGAAAGCGCGAAACGTCAGCTCAGGCTGAAAACAGAATTTGTGTAGAGCGAACCTTCTGTAATATATATTTTAATGTAGATATAAAGCAGGCACGAGGGGTAACCACGCGCATGCGCGGTGCGCGGGCTGGCTATTGTACTCAGCTCAGACTTCAGTCGGGAAGCGTTTGTGGCCGGCTGTGGACGTGCCATAAACGCTTTCTGATTCAGTAAAATGTTTAATAATTTAAACTTGGCGTCCATTACATGGCCGTTCCCGATTGTGATCTGACGCCTCTGATCGTGATTTTTGATTCTGATCCAAGTTTAGTTATCAGCGCTCTCAAAAATAATGATTATGAGGCTGAGGATTTTGACGATGATGCGAAAGTGGATGTGCAGGAGTAGATGATGATGATGATGCAATAGAAGATGATGATTCAAGTGAAGATGATGATGAAAATGCACATGTTGCGTATGACGATGATGATAATGATGCTGAAAAGGATAATGATGATGTTGATGTGGGTGAGAATGATCATGCGGATGCAGATAATGCGAGTGACGATGGTGTAGATGCGGATGATGATGAGGATGAGGATGATGCGTCGTTTGTTTTATCCATTGGTAATTATTTGACCGACGGTACTTGTCCCACCGCGGAGGAGCCGCCAATAAAATTTTATATAATTTAAACTCACCATTACACGGCCATTTTAATATCAACGACCTAGAAAACCATAAAAATGTCACCCGTAACAGAAAAAATAATCTAAGGTTATAAGCAAAGTAGGTACTCAAATAAAGAAATTAAATTAAAAAAAAAACAGTAAAAATACTACGACGATCAATATTAGGTACCTAACGCCTAATTTTGCTGTTTTCTTTTAGTCTTTCTGAAACTTTTTTAGTGTAAAAATTTTTTTTTTGAATACACTTATCTTAAGACAATAATATACAACCGTACATAATATTTACATTTAAAAGCTAAATATTCATAATAATACGTAGGTACAAAAATAATATGTATTACTAGCTGACCCGCCGAACATTGTACCTACCTACCTACCCTACCTACTTACCTAACTTTTCTCACCTTTTAAACCATCCCTGGACTACGACAAACATTTAAACCCCAAAATCAGCTAAATCGGCCCAGCCGTTCTCGAATTTCAGCCGTTAGCGAGACTAACGAACAGCAAATGATTTTTATTTATATAGATAATCAAAGGGCATAAATGTAACCTGAATATAACTTGTTAATATGTGTGCACTAAACTGCCCTGCTCAACCCTCATAAAGAAAGCTGAGATGATAATATGAACATTTTCGCGCAATCTCCTGCTTCCATAGCAAAGAGCAAGACAATCATAATTTATAGCCTCCAGACTGACCAGACTTATAGGGAATATAATTATTATATGCACAATTTTATAAAACACTATCCGGTAGTAGCTGCGCGATGCTGGAACATACATAATATTTATACAAATGGGTAAGCAGACAAAAAATCTAAAACCTATGATTCGCCACATAAATCTCTTCCAGACCTCGTAGCTATGCCTTTTTTCTCACTAAACAATTTTGTTTTCACTACGATATTCTATAATTATTATTTGTTTATGTATAGATTATTAGCAATCGTAGCTTGTAAACCCTTGACCACTGAGGCCGACAGTCATCAGAAGGTTCAGCATGAAAACACCGAAGTAGTCGACTAGAGTAGATTTTTAAATCAGAAATACGGCTTTCCTCAATAAATTCGATTAAATTTTAGCAACAAACACAGTAGGTAAGTAACAATAGACCTGAAACAAGTCTAAAACTAATTAGTTATCCAAGTAGAATTTAATTATGTGCAAAACCAATATTCACTAGACTTCGGCAACGCCAAAGGAGGGCTATTTTAAAACCGTTCCAAATTCGAATTGATGCGGAATTGACGTTTCGCGCTTACTTGCTTGGCCTAGACAGAAAAGAAAATTTGTGTGGAGCAAACCTTTTATAATATACATTTTATGTGGTAAAGCAGGGGCGAGGGGAGACAGTACGCCTGCGCGTTTTTTTTTTTTTTGTAATGGCATCTCGCAGTTCAACCAAAAGGTTGTCTACTGCTTAACCGGGCTTGCCTGTGGCTGCCACAAAAGAATTGTAGCCTCCAGCCAGGGCTTAATAAAAACTAAACCTAACTTACAAAACTAAGCGACTACACGCTAAGGGCACCCCCTGCGGGGTTCGGACCTCGGATTAGGGCGTCGCTGGGGGGGGACAGCAAGGGACAGCTGGATCGGGGGTTTTTAAAACTACTGGCTCAGCGGCAACGCGGGCTGGCTCGAGCAAGGGTCGGGGGGATGATAGTTGACAGGGTCGTCGCGACGGGCCTCGACGGCGAGGACGGAACGACGGAAATTTGTATCTGTGTGTTAATCTAACAGTGCTAGTAGTCGGGCTGCTCTCCTGGAGGAGAGTGGTGGCATCGTCGGGGGCAATGAGGGTATGCCGTGGACGGCGAACCTTACTGATGCGGGACGGTGTGTATCGGGAGGTGGCCGCAATCAGGGGATTGCGGTGCTTTAAGGCAGTGTCAAAGAAACGCTTCGAGAGGCGTTTCATGAACTGCTGAACTGTGGGGAGTTTAAAATCTACATGAAGGTCCATGTTACGGACGTAAAAGGGAGCTCCTGAGACCTTACGGAGGAACCGGTTTTGAAGTGTCTGCATTCGATGCAGATACTTGGGTTTGGCGTGCGCGAAGACGACGCAAGCGTATGTCATAATGGGACGGATTACAGCCTTATAGAGACGCAGTTTGGACCGGAGTGACAATTTGCTGCGTTCTGTAAGCATGAATTGGAGCCTACCGAGAGCGAAAGCGGCCCGCGAACGGACCTGTTTTATGTGCTCTGCGAAACTGAGGTGTTGGTCGAGAGTGACACCCAGGTACTTGGCATGCTTCGCCCAAGGGATCGGCTTGCCGAACATGGTGATCGGATTAGGGGGGTTGGGGAGGGCCCTACGAATTCTCCTAAAGAGAACAGCCTGGCTTTTATCGGGGTTGACCTCGATTCTCCATTTCCGGAACCAAGCGCCGAGAACGTTGGCCGAGTTCTGGAGAGTCTGAGCTATAGCTGGCGGACTGATCCTTGTGTAGTAAATGGCCGTGTCATCGGCGAATAACGCCAATTGGGCCTTTTTACTCTTAGGGATGTCGCTAGTGAACAGGGTAAAGATTAGGGGGGAGAGAACGGAGCCCTGGGGGACTCCGGCGCGAATCGGGTGGGGGGAGGAGAGAGCGCCCTCGATGCGGTAGCGGAAGGTGCGGTTCGACAAAAAGTCCCGTAAGATGAGCACGAGACGGTCGGGCACGCCAAGTTGGTATAGCTTATATATTAAGCCATTGTGCCAGACTTTGTCGAAAACCTTCGCTATGTCGAAGAACAGGGCGCCAGTCATAGCGCCACGCTGGAAGCCGGCACTGATGTGCTCGACTATGCAGTGCGCTTGCTGGACGCACGAGTGTTGGGTACGGAACCCGAACTGCTCGTCCGGAATCAGGCTCTTTGCCTCGGCATAGTCCTTGAGACGCTTATAAATAAGCCTCTCGTAGATTTTGCCGAGCACGTTGAGCAGACTGATGGGGCGATAGCTGGTGGGGTCGGATTTGGGTTTGCCGGGTTTGGGGATACCTATAACAGAGGCCTCTTTCCAGGCTTGTGGGAACATGTTATTACTCATGGCGCCATTGAAGATGGCGGTCATGAGCATGATCAGTTGGGCGGGGAAGAGTTTGAATACCCTATTGGTAATTCCATCTGAGCCGGGTACGCCTGCGCGGTCCTCGCACCTGGTATTGTATTCGCTATTGTGCGAACGAAGCTAAACTTTAGTCAGCAAGCGTTCGTGGCCGGTTGTAGACGTGCCATAAACGCTTTCTGATTCAGTAAAATGTTAAATAATTTGAACTAAAGCGTCCATAACACGGCCGTTCCTGATTGTAGTAAGACAGACAGTGACCGATCGTTATTTTTAATTTTGAACCAAATTTAGTTATTAGCGCCCTCAAAAACCTTAAGATAATGAGGATAAGGTTGAAGATGATGTGGCTAAGGATCAAGATTATGATGATGATGCAAAAGTAGATGTGCGGGTGTGGGTGATGAGTATGTGGATGAGGAAGATGTGAAGAAGGATGATATGAATGACGATGATAATGCAGATGAGGATAAGAATTATGATGCGGATGATTATGCGGATAATACAGAGAAGAAAGACGCGAATAAGGATGATGCGGGTGAAGATTTGACGCGGAGGTTAATAATGCGGATGATGATGATGCGGATAAGGATGATGAAGAGAATGATGATGCGAATGATGAGTATAAAGATAGTGATGATGATGATGAAAATAATGATAAGGATGAGGATGATGATGAGATTTAGGATGATACAGGAAAGGATGATCAGGATAATGCGTAGAAGAATGATGCGTTGGATCAAGACGCGTATGAGAATGATGACGACGACGAAGAATACTCGTCGCTGTGTTTAAATCAATACAATTATTACAAACAGGAAATGACGTCGTTATCATCATCCGCATCACTTTTGTCCGCATCAACATCATCATTCGCATTGTCATCTTATCCTTATCCGCATCATCATCATGATCTTCTCAATCGCGAAAAGACAATCAGTTGTTGCAAAATCAATTATGCGGGTGAGGACGAAGCGGACGAGAATGATGCGGAGGACGATGATGTCGATGACGATGATGATGACGACGACGATTTCGGTTTGTAATAATAAGGTGATGATATTAATCTAAAGTAAAAATTACGGTTCAGTGTTGATGCTGCGACAAGTAATTATTATTTGTCAAAAGTGTTATGTTATCATCATCTGCCTAGCCTTTTCCCAAATATGTTGGGGTCGGCTTCCAGTCTAACCGGATGCAGCTGAATACCAGTATTTTACATGGAGCGACTGCCTATCTGACCTCCACAACCCAGAAACCGGGCAATATGATACCTCTTGGTAAGACTGGCTGTCAGATTTTCGGGCTTCTGACGACCCGTAACGACTGTCAAAGATGCACAAATAACAGCCGGGACCAACGGCTTAACGTGCTCTCCGAGGCACGGAGGAGTCTCGGTATGTAAAGATGGTCACCCATCCACGGCCAACCCCGGCAAGCGTAGCTTAACCTGACGGATCAACCTGTGTGGCTGTTAGTACTTAGCCACAAGCTCTTCCTATATAACATTGTGTGCATATAATTATGAATACTTAATATAGATACATAAATGTACAATACATCATAAACGGATAAAAAATAAAAATAAACTCTATTCAGCGTTAACTTTTAACATTCAATATTTTAATTCCCACTTTATATAATAATGTTTTTCCAAAACACTTAAATACATTAAATATTTTAAAAAGTAATTGCTACGAACCGACACTGTTAGTTTAGACGATGCTATCTTTTTTATTATATGGATGTAAAGATAATTAGCGTTCGCGGTATGTTAATCCTTGACCAATGAGGCAGTCAATCACCAGAAGGCCCAACACGAACGTACCAAAGTAATTGTAGTCGGTTCGATTAGATTTTTTATCGGAAGAACGTCCTTCCTAATATCCTATAGAATTTTGGTTAATTTTTTGCGACAAATACAATTAGTAAATGTGAATCAAGTCTAAAACTAATTACGTTCCATATAATCACACAATGGAACTTAATCGACTACGACAAAGCCAAAGAGGGTTATTTTAAAATCGTTGGAATTGATTATGTACTGTTCTTTCGCGCTTTTGTACTAAGCCTACACAGAATAGAGAATTTGTGTGGAGCAAACCTTTTGTATTATGTATTTTATGTGGCAGAGCAGACGCGAAGGGAAATAGAACGCATGCGCGGTCCTCAGGCTCCTTGTTGTATAGAGCTTCGTCTTCAGTCGGGAAGTGTTTGTGGCCGGCTGTAGACGTGCCATAAACGCTTTCTGATTCAGTAAAATAATATATACTTTCAATCCTGGGGGCGCTTACACGACCATTCTTAAATCTGATCGTGATTTTTTATTTGATTCAAATTTTGTTATCAGCGCCTTCGTACACCATGAAAATGTCACTATGACGAAAGAAACATTGAGGAACAAAAATCTTTAGTAATAGGTACGCAAATGAAGGCAATAAATTATTTAAAAAAATATGCCATTAAACTATAACGAAGATCAATATTACCGCCTAATTTAACTATTTACTTCCAGTCTAAACATAAATGGAGAGGTGCGGGTGTATTAAACGAGTACGTATTAAAATCCCGAAATTTCATAATACCTTTGACTGAAATACCAACCAACGTCAAAACAAGGCGTTAGGTGTTTAAATACATTAGGTATTTATATTTTAGGGATTTTGAACTCCTGAACAACCATATCTCGAATGTGCATCATCCCCATTATCGTCACAATTCTTTTCCGAATCATCATCATCATCATCATCATAATTGCGAAAACACAATCTGCTGTTCAGTACATATGATAATAAGGACGACGATAATGATGCGGGTGAGGATGATACGGAGAAGAATGATGTGGATGACAATGATGATGACGACGACGTTTCCAGTTTGTCATAATAAGGTGATAATATAAATAGGTATATCCTTGGACACTTCACACAACGCCCCATAGTCCCAAGCTAAGCAACCTAATGTTTGTGTTATGGTAACGAGATGGCTGATAAACTACTTATATAATTTTGACAATTTTTTTTTTATATTTTAAAAAGTAATTAAATGTTTTTAAAAGTAATTGCTACGAAACAACAATGTAAGTTGTGACGTTGCTACGTTTTTTTTATGTGTAGATAATTAGCACTCGCGGCATGTAAATCCTTGACCAATGAGGCAGTCACTCACCAGAAGGCACAACGTGACCGTACCAAAGTAATAAAAAAAAAAAAATACTTTATTTCAGACCTTGATCCATATGTTGTTAGTAATACACACTACTTAAACGCTATGTTAGTTTTAAAAGTAATTAAAAATAATTAAAAAAGCACTAATTCATATATTTGTTGCACTCACCTGACGCGCCGGGTACATGCACATGTACACGCACCCAATGCGCCATAATGGTGCAACACGGTTTATCAGTAATATTGTAGTCTATTCAATTAGATTTTTCTATCGGAAGTACAATAAAATTATCCTACAGAATTTTGGGTAATTTTTTTGCGACAAGTACAATAAGCATAGTACAAATGTAAATAAAGTCTATACCTCAGTATGTACCGTGTAAGTATAATTACATAAATGCTGAACAAGTATTTAACTACCTACAGCAAAGCCAAAGAGGGCTTTTAAACCCGTTTGAACTGACGTTTCGCGCTTTTGTTCTAACCCTAGGCATAAATAGAATTTGTGTGGAGCAAACCTTTTGTATTATGTATTGTATGTGGCAGAGCAGACACGAAGGGAGACAGCGTGCGCTGTTCTACAAAGCTCCGACTTCAGTCGGGAAGCGTTTGTGGCCGGCTGTAGACGTGCCATAAACGCTTTCTGATTCAGTAAAATGTTATGAACTATTTAAACTTGGGGCTCATTACACGACCATTCTTAAGTCTGATCTTACACTTATGTTCGTGATTTTTGATTGTGACTCCAATTTTGTTATCAACGCCCTCGTAAACCATGAAAATGTCCCCTTTACGTGTTTAGTAATGAGCCATAAGTACGTAAATAATAATAATTATACCAATATTTCTTATTAGGGACAACATAGCAACCAAATGAAGACATTAAAGTAATTAAAAAATATTCAATTAAACTACTATGACGATCAATACTACCGCCTAATTGAACTGTTTGCTTCCAGTCTGAACTTCAACATAAATGGCGAATAGTGGGTGTATTAAACTCCCCTGACCAACCCTTTGGTACAGCTGTGATGATAAATATGAAATTTTTCGCGCAATATCCTGCGACCAGAGCAAAGAGCAAGACAATATTATTTTATAGCCCTGGGCCTGGAGACTTATAGAGAATATAATAATATTGTATGCATCATTTCAACAAACGAGCAACTACTACCGGGTCGGTAGTAATCACGTGATGCTGGCACAAACATTATGATACAAATCGGTTTAACATACAAAAAAACTTTGAAAGCTATATTTTCATCAGTTATGTTAGTTTTAGGAATGACTTGTCGAAAATATTCAATGAACGCTTTTGATTTTAATACGATTTTTTTTATAATTATGTTGTTTGTAATATATTATTAGCAGTCGTAGCTTGTGAACCCTCAACCAATGAGGCAGTCAGTCACCAGAAGGTTCAACACGAACGCACCGAAGTAATTTGTTCTCGATTTTTGTATTGAAAATATAACTATCTTAGTTAGTGTTTTGCTTTATTTATTAGCGGCAAGCACAAACAGTAACTACAGATGTGAATCAAGGCTAAAACTAAGCACGTACCTAATAACGTATGTGCAAAACAAGTATTTCACTGACTACGGCAAAGCCAAAAAAGGGTTATTTTAGAATCATTTGAATTGATTAGGAATTGCCGTTTCGCGCGTTTATGCCTCGTCTTGGCAGAAAAATGAATTTGCGTGGAGTGAACCTTTTATATATACATTTTATGTGGTAGAGCAGGCGCGAGGGGAGACAGCACGCATGCGCGCTGCTCGGGTCCACTATTGTATGGAGTTCCGACATCAGTCGGGAAGCGTTTGTGGCCGGCTGTAGACGTGCCATAAACGCTTTCTGATTCAGTAAAATGTTAAATAATTTGAACTTTGGCTACCATTACACGACCGTTACCGATTGAGATCTGACACCTGACAGATTTGATGATTTTTGATTCTGATCTGAATTTAGTTATCATCGCCCTCAAAAATCATGAGGATGTGGTTAAGGATAATGCGGCTGAGGATAAGAATTATAATGATGATGCGGAAGTGGATGTGCGGGTGTAGATGATGATGGTGATCCAAGACAAGATGATAATGCAAGTGAGGATGATGATGAAGATGCGAAAAAGGATAATGATGATTTGAATGAAGATGCGGATGAGGATGATGATGCTGATGCAAATGTTGTAGATGACGATAATGATGATGAGTAGGTGGGTAAAAATAATGATAATAGATAATTATGATGATGATGTGAATAATGACGATGGTGAGGATGATGATGCATGTGGAAATAACGCGGATGATGATTATGCGGGTAAAGATGATGACGTTGATTAAGATATTCATTATCTTATGCGTATGCGGAAGATACGGATGAGTAGGATGCGGGTGACGATGATGAGTATAAGGATGATGATGTAGATGCGGATGATGATGCGGTTAATAATGTGGATGAGGATGATAATGCGGATGCAGATGATGCAGGTAAGGAAGATTGAAAAGAATCGTACGAAAGATTGTAGGTCACGTGTGAGTAAAAGATACACATAATTATAAAATTAAAAAACTATATTTTCCGCATTATTATTGTTTCTGCGCCTTATAGATTTTTTTAATGTTTAGGTACACCCCATGTTTCAAAAAGAAATTGCTACCAGTACACGAGCGCTACAAAAAAAGACATACTAATTAATTAATGCATTAATTCTTCACCTTATTATGACTTATTTTAGCTTTTAAATATAAATATGATTACATTGAAATTTTTCTATCTTACTTAATAAAATCATAAGGTGCAATCAATAAAACCGTCTGACGTATTTTCTTTTATAATATTTGTTGTAAAAAATAATATTTTTAACTTATATCGAAATAGCACCCTCATTTTCGAACAAAAATTCTCACGTCTAAATTATCAAATCAAAAAAGTAGTGTCTTTGGAACATAAATATGATGATAGTTATTAAGTTTTCAACAAACGTGTTTTTTTTTTGTAAAATATGGTTTAAGAAGTTTATTATTCCTCATTAAGAATTAACAATAATTCACTTACTGAGAAACTAAATTTACATAAAATATTATGAGCGTACAATAAGTAAAAATTAAAATAGGAAGGTAGTTATAAAAAAAAGTAAATATCAATTAATCACCAACCGAGTAAACACGGATCTAAAGTAAAAGTAGGTGTACTACTAGATGTGGCATACATGGCAACGTACTAACTGAAAGCTTTGTTTGGTTAGTTTTTTTTTTGCTTTTGTTTTTTTTTTTATTATTATTAAGTATTTTTTATTATTATATATATATATATATATTTTTACCGATTTTACAAAGGCGTAGGTTAAGACTTCGGTATGTTTATAAATTTTTTTTGAATGTAATAATTGTTATTGACACATTATATAGGATTTAAGTTGTTTTTTAAAACTAGACATACTTTTCGCTTCTTTTATTTCCAGGGGTATTTTATTGTACTTACATGTTAACACCTTCGAATTCTATATTTCTTTTCCCGTAATTAACTGTTCTGGGAGGACGAGTTACTAAGTAATTGGAGTTTCGTAGTTTGATTTTGTGTACTTGATGTTTTTTAGTGAAATTTAGTGTTGTATGAATGTCTTTGTGTAATATTTTGCGTATTAGTATACACGTGTAGTACATATATGTTTGGGAAATGTTCATTATTTTTGTGTCTTTATATATTTTTTGAGTTGACGTTTGAAATTAAATAATATTTTGATTAATCTATTTTGTGTTGTTTGTAATGTTTCTAGATTAGATTTGGCTGCACTCCCCCAGATTTCAATTAGGTAGTCTATATGTGGTTTAACTAAAGAGTTATAAATTATGCATCGAACTTTCCGTGGAAGGCATTTGTTTATGTTATGAAGAACACCTGTAAGTGATAAAAGTTTACATCTGATTTTGTCTATATGAGGCTTCCAACTCAGGTAGTTATCTAAAATTAAACCTAAATATTTCTCTTTAGTTTTTCTTTGGATTAATTTATCATTTATTTTAAGTTGTAGATTATCACTAATTTTTTTATTTTTAGGTGCAATCACGACATAATTCGTTTTTGTTGTATTTATGGTGAGGAGGTTAGACTGAAACCAGTCATTTAGCGAGTTTAGATCAGTTTGGATACAAGGTATCATAGCTTCGATTGAATGCCCAAAGTAGAAAAGGCTTGTGTCATCAGCGTAAAGCGAAATGTCTCCTTTGAGGCCAATTTGGGATATGTTATTAATATAAATAAGGAACAACAGTGGTCCAAGAATTGAACCTTGAGGTACACCGAAAGTGACAGGAAGTGAACTACTTTTATACTGACCTATTTTGACGATTTTGCAGGTATGACTTAAAAATTTGTAGTGCCCGTGATACCGATGTCAGAAAGTTTTTTTAACAACAGATCGGGACTAATAGTATCAAAAGCTTTTTTTAGGTCGATGAAAATACCTAAAGCTGTTTGCTTTTGATCGATTTTAGTTTTTATTTTAGTTATGAGGTCAATAGTTGCCGAGAGAGTATTTGATTTAGGTCGAAATCCGTATTGTTTGTTAAATAAAAAGTTTTTTGATTTGAGGAATGTTTCCAAACGGTTATAAAGAATTTTCTCGAAAACTTTTGAGATGACAGGAAGGACAGATATAGGACGGTAGTTACAAGGATCACACTTACTTCCAGATTTGTAAATAGGGATAACTTTAGCAATTTTTAAGCAATCGGGATACCTCGATCCAAACAAAGATTTAAACATGCTGTAAGTTCATTAGCAATTAATTTTTTAACACATATTAATGATTTAGTACTAATGCCATCAATGCCAGAACTAGTATTAGGATCCAAATCGTCAATAATTTTCAGAACTTCATCCGTGGTTGCTGGTTTTAAACAATTTAGTTCTGCTGAGTCACATGTTGCAGGTTCGTGAGCTAGATTTCCAGTTAAGTTATCAGTAATGAGATTTGCAAGTGATGACCCAATGGTTGAAAAGTAAGAGTTGAACCTTTCACATATTTCCTTTTGATCTGTAATAGTACCATTGTCAGTCACAAGCTTTTCTGGTCCAGTCCTTTCTCTTATTTTATTCTTAGACAATTCGTTAATTAGTTGCCACATTTTCCGAGGTTTTGTCATATTGTCCTTAAAACATTTATAGTAATATGTGTTTTTCACCTTTTGTATGTTGTGCGCTACTCTAGCTTTTGTTTCCTCAAATTCCGTTCTTACTGTCGAGTCTGTTGTATTTGATTTGCATTTTTGCCATAATATGTTCCGCTTGTTAATATCATATATAATTTCTTTTTTTATCCAATCTTGTCGTGGAAGGTTCAGAACTTTTATTTTAGAAATTTTGCTCTGAGATAAGCAGTGCTGTAGTTTGCTAGCCAATCTTTCATAAATGGGTTCTTCATCGTTTGTATGGTTTATTATAATATCTTCAAAACACTTATACAGTTTTGGGTAATCCAATGCCGAGTTTTCCACTTTCATAAGGGGGGGAGGAGCATACTGTTTAATTTCTAAAAATATTTGCTTATGGTCGGACATTGCAGATTCAATCATGACTATATGAAAGTTATTTTCCTGTAGGTTGGATGAGACATGATCTAGTATGGTTTTGGTCGAAGTGGTTTCTCGGGTACAATATTTACGATCAATTTTGTTTAAAATTTTGAAATTACTTTCATTCAGTGTGTTTTTGTAGTTACGAATTGCTCGGTCTGGGTTCAGCAAGTCTAAGTTAAAATCGCCAAATACGATTGCTCTCTTCTTCTTCTGTAGTTGTTGTGAATAAAACTCTAGGAAGTTGTTCATATTGCTTTTGTCTGGTTTATATATGGCACCAATGCTCAAGGAGAACTTCTTTACATAAATCCAGAGGTAATGAGTATCGTCAATACAATGTTCTTCAATAAGATGGTGTTTTAGATTGTCGTGAACGAATATTGAAACCCCGCCTCCTCTTTTATTTTGTCTAAAGTTATAATAGTGGGTGTAGCAAGGAATTTGAAGTCTTTTTACCTCATCTTCACTTTTGATCCATGTCTCAGAGAGTACAATAATGTGTGTGGTTGCTTGTAAAGATGCGATAATACATTTTAGCTCATCGAATTTGCCTGGCTTAACTATACTACGAGCATTGGCATAGAAAAAATTCAGGGACTTTTTTGTTGGGACAATATCAGTGTAATTATTCGCAATTTAGAATGTTATTCTCTCTGAGCAGGAAGTTAGTTTTTTGAAGTTGGTAACACATCGGAGGGTACTTGTTCGGTTGTCGAGATGATTTTAGGTACTCCTTTAATGTACTTGATAATAAGGTTACTTTCCCCAGTAGAAGTGCGTTTTTGCAGCTCGTCTTTCAGATTTCGCATATAATTACGTTGATATGGGGTTTGATCTGAATATATTTTGATATTTTCAATATCCAGGTTATTTCTGTTGCGCAATATAGTTTTCGCTGTTTCCTCCGACGAATAACATACTTTAATGGGGCGGGAATAGTCCGGCTTATATTTACCAAGACGCATTATTTTTTCATGTGGTGGACAGTCATTGTAGACAAGTTTCATTATTCTAGTTATTTCTGTCTTTTCGTATTCTTGGCGTTCAGTTGTTGATTTGTTACAAGGTTCTGCTACACCGGACACTATTACATTTCTAGCTCGCATGTTTCGTTCTTTAAACTCGTTGACAAATTCTTCACAAGTCGTATGCACTTGGTCTGAAATCGATGGTGGAATGCACTTGAGGTTTCTTACCTCAGCTTCTAACAGCATAACTTTTTTGACCTTGTTTTCAGAAACGGTTGTTATATCATTAAGTTTAGATTTAATGTTTGCATTGTCCGAGGTTAAGTTTTCAATGGTTTTACTAATATTGCCTACTTCGGTCTTTATGGCAGTGACATCTTGACACAAATTATTGTAATGTTCTGCTTGATCGTCTTTAGATGTCTTTAAAAGCAACATCATTTCGGACATTTGCTTTCGCAATTCAGACAGCTCAGTTTTTATCACGTCATCATCATCGGTTAACTTTCTTTTGTAATTACGATGAGTAATCTGTGGAGTTGTGTCGATAGATATTTCAGACAAATTTGGTTGAGAACCTTCCAACTCTTACACCGATGCCACTTCCAGTCAGTGAGCGTGATAGATTCATAGTATATCTGTGTACAGGTACTACTCACGTGGATCGAGCGCGCAGTGCAAGTGTGAAGGATACAAAAAATGATGATCTTGTCTCTGTTACCCAAGGGGGTGAAGAGAACGGCGTTTCGTCGTTGCTTCCGCACTAGACTTGACAATTAGAAGAAACTTGTTATAACTTAGTCACAGTTAATTTTGCAAAATGTGATTTATTTTGATTATTTACGATTTATAATAGGTTGATGAGAATTTAATAAGTTTTAAAATAATTTGCGACACGTCTACTCCGTACGCTCTTCCAATAGCATAAAATGAAAAAATAACAAACCAAAAACTTGGTTACTTGAATTTATCACTTAAATTTTGAGGTTATGTAAAAAAATGTTAACACAAAAGTTATTGATCTTTTTATAGCATACAATTTTGCCATCTTTTTTTCCAGTTTTGCTAGAAATCGAGATAAACCGTTTTTACCATTAAAAACGCACTCCCATCCACTTACCAACCTCAGAATGCCCGTAAATTATTTTTCCTTGAATTTTTGTTCTTTTGTCTTCCTTTTTCATTCGGTTTCATCCTATTATTTTTTTTTTTCAATAATTAACGACTTTAGTCTACGACAGAGGCGACAATGTTAGTTTTGACTTTGCTACGTTTTTATAGATATATCATTCATACATTATTAGCAGACGCGTCTTGCAAATCATTGGCCAATGATGCAGTCAGGCACCAGAAGGCCTAAAACTAACGCGCCGAAGTAATTGTAGTCGGTTCGATTAGATTTTTCTATCAGAAAAACCACTACTTATAGAATTTTAGTTAGATTTTTGGCGACACGTACGTAACGTAAAGTAACTACAGATGTGAATAAAGTCTAAAACTAAGTACGTACCTAAGTATAATTACGTAAGTGCTGAACAAGTATTTTACCGACTACGGCAAAGCTAAAGAGGGCTATTTTAAAATCTTTTGAATTGATTATGAACTGACGTTTTGTGCTACAAAAGCGTGCAACGTCATTTCATAATATGGCCTGGTTCATAATTTGTGTGGAGCAAACCTTTCTTAATCTGCATTGTATGTGGCAGAGCCTATGCGAGGGGAGACCGTACGCATGCGCGGTGCTCACTGTGCTCAGGCTCCTTGTTGTATGGAGCTCACACTTCAGTCGGGAAGCGTTTGTGGCCGGCTGTAGACGTGCCATAAACGCTTTCTGATTCAGTAAAATGTTTTATACTTTAAACCTGTGGGCTCATTACACAGCCGCTTCCGATTGTGTTCTGAAGTGATATTTGATTCTGATCAAAATTTAGCGCTCTTGAAAATCATGATGATTATGAGGACAAATCTTATCCACAGCCGCATCGTCCTTAACCTCACGTTAAGGATGATGATGCTGTGGATAGGGATTATAATGATGATGCGGATGTGGATGTGTGGGTGGAGTTGATAATAATGATGCAAGAGAAGATGATAATGCAAGTGAGCATGATAATCAGGATCCGGATAATGTGGATTAGGATGATGCGGAAGAGTATGACGCGTGTGGGAATGATGCGAAGGCAGGTGATGATTATGATGCGGCTAAGGATGACTTGGAGGACGATAATGCAAAAGAGGAAGATACTGGTGAAGATGATGCGGATAAGGATGATGATGATGCGACTGAGGATGATGCGGAGGACGATGATATGACGTTATTCATATAAAATAAGAAAGCGACTAGCTTCCAACGATTATCTCGCTCGAGAAACGTACAAAAGATTGTAGTTACCGTGTGAGAAAAAGTCAATAATTTTATAAAATCAAAAAACTATATTTACCGCATTACTATTGTTCTCCACGCCATATAGCATTTTTTTTAAATATTTACGTACACTACATAATTTAAAAAAGTAAGTGCTACGAGACGACATGTTAGTTTTGACATCGCTTCGTTTTAAGGATTCCATCCAAGTGGATCAAATTAATTATGAACCTTATGTTCATAATTAATTACTTATATCATAGCATGACAATTTATAGCCTCCAGGCTGACCAGACTTGTAGGAAATATAATTATTACATGCACAATTTTATAAAACGCTATCCAGTAGTAGTTGCGTGATGCTGGAACATAGGTATATTTATACAAACAGGTAAGCAGACCAAAAAATCTTAAACCTATGTTTCACCTCTAAAATCCTTTCCAGATACTAAATATTTGTTTAAAGTTAAGAAAAAAAAGCTACGAGTTCTGAGAACAATTTTAATTTTGACTCGTCAACGTTTGATTTGATGAATAGATAATTAGCAGTCGCGACTTGTAAATCCTTGACGAATGAGACAGTCAGTCACCAGAAGGCCCAACACGAACGCACGAAAGCAATTTTAGTCGATTTAAATCGATTTTCTATCAGAAATACAACTTACAACTACAACACAATAAGTAACTACAGATGTAAGTCTAAAACTAAGTACGTAGGTACCTAAGAATAATTAAATGAGTATGTAACCAACTAAGGCAAAGTAAAAGAAAAGTTATTTTATAATAATACGAATTAAAAATATGAGTTGACGTTTCGCGCTGTCCTACAAAGCGTAAGCAGTAAAGAGAATTTGCGTGAAGCAAACCTTTTAAAATATAAATATATTTTATGTTGTACAGCAGGCGCGAGGGGAGGCAGCGCGCATGCGCGGTCCTCGGGCTCGCTATTGTATGGAGCTCAGACGTTAGTCAGGAAGCGTTTGTGGCCGGCTGTAGACGTGCCATAAACGCTTTCTGATTCAGTAAAATGTTTAATAAATAAAATAATTTACACTCAGGCGCCCATTATGCGGTCATCGCGATCTCGCCTCTGATCGTGATCAGCAGATTTCTCTATTTGTTAACACGTTGAACGCCAACGCGGTCACCGTGTGTCCGACAAACAATAGTTTTTCTATTGTGTCTGCTGCGTGGCAGTCAATGGCTCTCTTTGTTAAGCGACAAGAAAACTATTTTGGCCAATTATATCCTTTTGTAAAGTCTTACAAAAGGATATAATTGGCCACAGACAGTCGTCTGTCAGACATACGGTCTCAGTCTGACGACCCGTAATGACTGTCAAAGATCCATGAATGACAGCTGGAACCAATGGCTGAACGTGCTTTACGAGGCACGAAGGTGTCTCGGTATGTAAAGATGGTCATCCATCCGAGACGCAACCCCGGCAAGCGAACTTTACCTGAGTGATTGACCCGTGCGGCTGTTATTACTTAACAACAAGCTCCTTTGATGAGGAGTAGTGTGAAGTTGATGATATTAGTTCAAATTTCAATTCCGTTCATATATTTTCAGTGTCAAACATTTATAGATTTCCAAGCATTTTGCTGTTTTGCACATCGAAATTTTTGATGGAGTGAATTCGATGTTACATCAAATAACATCCTGTATCAGTCTATAGTCTGTAGGTTTGTGCACTGAATACTAAAGGGAATCGTTAAAGGTACCGTCAGCAGCTAAAAATGTTTAACACTTCAGTTTTTTTACTGATTATAAAACGGAAATATTCTACGTGATATTTAAACATCACGTAGAATCTTTCCGTTTCTAAAATTCTTGTCCAATTATTGAATAAGTAAAAAGCAGAGCATCGAATCATTTTGTGTCAATTTAGTTAGATAATTGTTTTTAAAGTTAGTAAATAATTGTTTTAATGACAGTAAAAAAGTCCGTTTACCTTTTTTACTGTCCGTACGGTTGTGTCAGTTAAAATTATTTTTGGAATGCATGAGAGCAGAGAGGCAAAGCTTTTAGTTTTGGACTTATGCGAAAATGGTGGGAATTTGGATAGTTAAATATACGATAATATATATACGACTAACATTCCGGTCAGAAAAGTATATAACATATCAATCAATCAACTCAGCGTATCGCAGTCCACTGCTGGACATAGGCCTCTCACAGGATGCGTCACAACACTCTGTCCTTCCGCATCTTGTCTGTCCCAGCCGCCTTCTTAAAGTCCATCTAGCGGAGGGGCGTACAAAACTATAGTCATTTTGAATGTGTATACTTTCAACAAAAATATACATATGTACTCATCCCGAGCTAAAACAATACACGGGCAGCAGTTAGTGGCTTCAAACACGTTAAAGAAAACAGTAATAGGATGTGGTGAAAATAAGATGTTTGCGATAAGTAGAGCCTAATTACACAGCCACTTTTCTGTGGAGTTAAAAGCATTCCTACTAACAAATGGCCCACTGTTTGTTTGTGTAACGAACTTTTTATTGTAACAAATATAATATTGTTTATCGTATTTTTTTACAGTTGCAGTGGTGGCCCAGTAAGTCGTGAGTTCGAACCCGTGGCAGGCACTTTACTTTGTGTATTAAACATCACCAATGCTCTTAAAACGATGAAGGAAAACGTCGTGTGGAAACCGACATATCCTCGAACCAAATAAATCTAAGACATGTGACATCAGCCAACCCAGCCCGCGTGGTGAATTATAACCCTCTCCCGCGCCAGGTGTGGAGTCCTGTGAACCAGTAATTGGAACATTATGTTTGATAATGTTGGATGTAATTTGGTCTTGAAAACTAATCATTACATAATAGATCAACACGAAAACAAAAAAAAAAATCAGCACTGTCCAATGCCCAAACCTTAAAGCTTTTTTTTTCTACAAATGTTAGGATAAAGACATCAGCACATCAAGAATTGTTTGTGCTCATAAGTATAGATTATTAGCAGTCGTAGTTTGCAAACCCTTGGCTAATGAGGCAGTCAGCTACCAGAAGGTCCAATACTAACGCACCAAAGTAATTGTAGTCGATTCCATTTGATTTTTTTATCGGATACCACTATTCCAAAGAATTTTGCTTAATTTTTTGCGACAAGCATAATAGGTACAAATGAGTATTATAAAGTTTAATTTATGTGCAAAAGTATTTTAACCAACTACGGTAATGTTAAAGGAAGGGTTTTTTTATAATAATACGAATTGATGATGAATTGATGTTTCGCGCTTGCCTACTAAGCTGTGGCAGAAAATGAATTTGTGTGAAGTGAACCTTTTGTAATGTATATTTTATTTAATAAAGCAGGCGCGAGGGGAGACTGCGCGCATGCGCGTTTTCGGGCTGGCTATTGTATGAAGCTCAGACGTTAGTCAGGAAGCGTTTGTGGCCGGCTGTGGACGTGCCATAAACGCTTTCTGATTCAGTAAAATATTTATTAACTAAAATAATATACACTTAGGCGCCCATTATACGGTTATCTTGATCTCGCCTCTGATCGTGATCTGTGGGATAATTACCTGCCTTTTTTTGTTCCTGATCATACTTTAATGTTGACATCCATTTTAATATCAGCTCGAAGCCCATAAAAATGTCACCCATGATAAAAAATAATCTTAGGTCAACAGCAAGAATATACTCAAATGAAGAAATTCGCAAAATTTCTAGTGTAAGCTTACCGGCGTTCCTGTCGTCGGTCCACAGCACCAAAGAGTTAACCGCAAAAATCATAGCTCCTTCTCAGGTTAATTCTGAAGAGCCGTGTTTGACCGATTCAATGAACGCCTGGAAGGTGGCTGGATACGGTCCAACCCGTCTTCCCAGAGACAGTGGGATGAGCCGCTCTGCAGGTTGGTACGGAATAATCTAATTAATACGTCCACCAATACTGCTGAGCATGCCCGCCTACTGGCTGTGGGAGAGTAGGAGTCGAGCCTCTGGCTTCAGACACTACCGTCACCCAACATAGGCACTATGCTGTGTGACACAACTTTCCGGCTCGCTACAAGTCTGCGTCTGGGCTCTCCTTGCGGGGCTCCACATCGTTGTCAGTGCGGTGAAGCAGTCAACCGCCTCGGACACCATGGCCTTTCTTGCAGTAAAAGCGCTGGTCGGTTGGCACGGCACGCCAGTATTAATGACATCATCCGTCGAGCTCTTGTCACCTATTTTAGATCAGGGGTGCCAGCTATTTTAGAGCCTAATGGCTTGGCACGCGACGATGGTAAGGGGCCAGACGGAATGACTATAATGCCTTGGAAGTTGGGTAGGCCTTTGGTGTGGGATGCAACCTGTGTTGACACCCTTGCGCCATCCCATCTTCCTAGCACGGCGGGCTGTGTTGGGGTGGCTGCTGCAGGAGCGGAAAACCTCAAACGGCGCAAGTATATCAACTTTATTGGAAGTTATATGTTCGAGCCGTTTGGGGTTGAAACACTAGGGCCGTGGGGTCCGAGTGCTCATCGAGTATTTCAGGATATCGCCCAGCGGTTGGTCGACTCTACACGTGACCAGAGGGCTGGTCAATTTTTAGGCCGAAGCATCCAGCCAGGCTTTTGGGCACATTTTCCACTGACAGCGATGGGGATGAATTTTTTGACGTCCTATGAGCTCTTCTCCTTTATTACCACTTGTACATAATGGATATACACACATCAAAAGTGTCTAGGGATCAAGCATTTTTATGCGGATTTCTTGAGATTGAGATGTGGCTTTGTAATAAATTTATGATTTTATAAATTTATATGGATCCTTTTTGGTGCATTTCATAATTTGAAACAGGAACTGTCAATCAAATTCGAGTAAAAGATGAAAATCAGCTGTCAATATTTTCCCTATAAAAACATACAACGCATTGAAGACATTATTAGTGCTACTGTTTCCCTACTACTGATTAAAACCAACGTTATTATGGAGCGGCGACGTCATTTAAGCAGGGAAGAAATGCTCAGAGCCGTGGGAATGATAGTTACTACGTGGGTACTGTGGCTTTAGCTCTGAATACAAGTCAGAGTGTTATCAGTCGACTTTGGACACGTTACCGAAGCACTGGTACCGTGGCTGAGCGCCATGAAGGACGGTATCGCTGCACCACACGGAGACAAGACCGATACATTCAAATCTTAACTCGAAGAGCTCCAACAATAACCGCCATGATGTTAGCCGTGAGGCTTCATCACTCTTCAGGGAACTTAATTAGCGACCAAACAGTCAGAAACCGCTTGCATGAAGTGAACCTTCATTCCCGAAGACCGCTACGGGTACCACCTATAGCAATGCACAATCGTAGGATTCGATATCAATGGGCTCTTGAACACAGAAATTGGGCAGAAGAACAATGGCGTTTCGTGTGCTTTTCTGATGAGTCTCGTTTTGGTATGAGACCGGATACAAGACGTATACGACACTGGAGAACCCCTGGACGCCAACAGCGATTAAAATCCTGCCTGGAAGTCCATCCTTATAGTGGTGGAACCATCATGGTATGGGCGGGTATTTGGATCGGCGGAAGAACTGAGTTGATTTGGATCAGAGGCAACCTCAACGCTCAAATTTATGCTGAGACGATTGTATCTGACGTCATCGTTCCTCTACAAGTGCAAATCGGTCCCTTATTTCAGTTAATGCATGATAATGCACGACCGCACACCGCAAGAGTTGTAAGACAGACTCTCGTCGCAGCTAACATCAATGTCCTGCCCTGGCCTGCTCAGTCGCCAGACTTGAACCCGATTGAGCATGCATGGGATATGCTACAGAGAAGAGCTCTGCCGAATATGGAGGGTATCCAGTTGCAAGAAGACCTTTTTTTGTTGTTGCAACGAACATGGGCGGCCATTCCACAGCGTGATTTGGATGAACTCATTTTGAGTATGCCAAACCGATGTTCTTGTGTTGTTAGTGTTCGCGGTAGAAACACGGATTATTAATTGTTTAAGTTACCCAATAAAATTTTAAAGAAAACTGTTATTTCAGTCTTTTTTTCGAACTTTAATGTTAGTGGTTCAAATGTCAAAAATCCCTTTATTAGGAAAATGGCAAATTTCTTTATTAATGCAAAGGTGACTTGGTTTATCGTTACTGTGACAAACGAAAACACTTTATTTGATGAATCCTTAAAGAAAATTTAAATTAATATCAATCAAGAGAAAAGTTATTGCAAAAATATATGTTGATCCCTAGACACTTTTGATGTGTGTATTTTTTAGTTTTAGGTTGTATATATTAATTATTGTTATAGCATTAACTGTACAGATAATCTTTATTCGGCCCAATAAACTAATGGAATACTTATTCAAAAATGAAGAAATTAAAAAAACTTTAAAATACTAAGACAATCAATATTGCCTACCGCCTAATTTAGCTGTTTTCTTTTAGTCTTTCTGTAACTTTTTTTGTGTAAAATATTTATTTTTATTTTTTACACAAAAAAAAGTTACTTTTCTTCAAACAATAATATTCAACCTTACATAATATTTATATTTAAAAGCTAAATATTCATAAAAATACGTACAAAAATAACATGTTCAATATCAAAGGGCATAAATGTAACCTGAATATAACTGGCTAATTGTAAGTGCACTAAACTGCCCTGCTCAACCCTTTTAAAGATTACAGCTGAGATCGCGCACAAAGAGCAAGACAATAATAATTTATAGCCTCTAGACTGACCAGACATATAGGGAATATAATTATTATATGCACGAATTTATAAAACGCTATCCGGTAGTAATTGCGTGATGCCGGAACTTATATTTATACAAGTAGTTAAGCAGACCAAAAGTCTAAAACCTATGTTTCACCACTTAATCTCTTCCAGACCTGGTAGTGATGCCTTTTTTTTTGTTTTCACTACGATTTTCTATAATTGTTGTTTATGTATAGATTATTAGCAGTCGTAGCTTGTAAACCCTTGACCACTGAGGCAGACGGTCATCAGAAGGTTCGACATAAAACCACCGAAGTAATTGTAGTCGGCTAGACTCGATTTTTGAATCAGAAATACGGCTAACCTCAATAAATTTCATTAAATTTTAGCAACAGACACAGTAAGTTACAACAGATCTGAGTTAAGTCTAAAACTAAGTAGTTACCCAAGTATAACTTACCTGCAAAACCAATATATCAACCGCCTACGGCTACGCCAAAGGAGCACTATTTTAAAACCATTCGAATTGGTAAGGAATTGACGTTTCGCGCTTTCTTGCGTGACCTAGATAAAATAATAATAATAATAAATCTTTATTTATACCAAAAAACCTTCAGCAATGCTTAAAAGTAGGTCGAAAGAATTACTGTGAAAAAAGGTTACACAAAAAGAGTAAACCCTGACTCCCAAACTAGGAGATCCTGTGACTTGGGAGTCAGTGTTCTGCTGTCGCTATGATACAAAAAAACCTTTACTAAAAGTGTGTTACATCACATTCAAAATTTTGGCAAAAAAACACGGGTTTTACTAAAATTAAATTAAAATTAAAATAAAAGTAAAGAATTTATTAAACAGACGGTTGTATGAGTGTGTGTGTAGTTGTGTGTGTGGGCGTGAAGGTGTGAGAGTATGTGAGAGTGAGCGTGTCTGTGAGTCGGTGTGATAGTGCGCAAGAGTGTGTGTAAAAATGAGTTTGTATATGTTTAAATGTTCTTGTGTAATTATTTATGTATCAAATTGTACAACTACTACCGGAGATGGAGTAGTTCTTCTGTTCGATCGTAGTCCTGATCCTGAAGCCAATCTTGAACCTTAACCCTGACTTCATGGTGATTTAGCCCAGTGATTTGAATACGTTTGTCAATGTTACGATAAATAAAAGAGCTCACAACGTAGAACTGGCGCCTGGCGAATGCAGTGTTGTGGCTTATAGTTGGGAATGTCATTTTAGCTTTTCGTTTAGTGCTATCTGGTGGGAGAGTGCGTTTATGCTGCCTAAGTGTGGCTCGGAGCACAAAGAGCTGTCTCACCGTAAGTAGCTTACAATAAGCATACAAATCGATGGTGGGAAATCGATATGGTTTACCAAGCATAGTTTTGAGCACAGCTCTCTGTGCCAGCTCCACTTCGATGAACTTTGTTTGAAATGAAATGGAGGATTGGTGTGCAGCAAACCTTTTATAATATACATTTTATGTGGTAAAGCAGGGGCGAGGGGAGACAGTACGCCTGCGCGGTCCTCGCACCTGGTTTTGTATTCGATATTGTACTCAGCTCCGACTTCAGTCGGGAAGCGTTTGTGGCCGGCTGTGGACGTGCCATAAACGCTTTCTGATTCAGTAAAATGTTAAATAATTTAAACTTGGGCGTCCATTACACCGCCGTTCTTGATTGTGTTAAAACGCGTCTGATCTTGATTTTTGATTTTAAACCAAATTTAGTTATCAGCGTCCTCGAAAATTCTGATGATGATAAGAATAAGGTTTAGGATTATGCAGCTAAGGATAAAGATTATGATGATGATGCAAAAGTTGATGTGTGGGTGTGGATGAGGAAGATGCAAAGATGGATGATACGGATGACGATGATGATGCAAATGAGGATAAAGATGATGGTGCGGATGATGATGAGGATAATACAGAGAAGGAAGACGAAAATTAGGATGATGTGGGTGAGACCAATGCGAATGATGAGTATGAAGATAATGATTACGATGATGACAATAATTTGATGATGTAGAGGAAGATAACACAGTTGTATAAGATGCAGGGTAGGGTGATAGAGATAATGCGGATGACTCAAGACACATAATGTGAGGATGCTGACGACGACCAAGAATAGTCGTTGCTGTGATTAACTAAAATAATTATTACAAACAGGAAATGAAGTCGTCATCATCATCCGCTTCATCTTCACCCGCATCAACATCATCATTTGCATTATCATCATAATCCTTTTCCGAATCATCATCATAATCGCGAAAAGACAATCAGCTGCTCAGTACAGATGCTGATGAGGACGATGCGTCGGAGGATGATTTGTCGATGACGATGATGATGACGACGTCGTTTCCGGTGATGATATAAATGTAAGGTAAAGATGACGGTTCAGTGCTGAAGCTGCAACAAGTAAATATTATTTATCAAATCTGTAATGCAATATTGTGTGCATTTTGTAATGAATCCTTAAAAAAATAAATATTATGTATACAGATCAAAAGACAATCATAAACTGATACAAAATCAAAAACTCTATTTTCAGGATTAACTTTTAACATTCAATATTTTAATTCCCACGGCTCATAACATTTTTTTTATATTTTAAAAAGTAATTGCTACGATACAACAATGTTAGTTGTGACGTGGCTACGTTTTTTTATATGGATGTGTAGATAATTAGCACTCGCGGCTTGTAAATCCTTGACCACTGAGGCTGTCAGTCACCAGAAGGCCCAACACGAACATACCGAAGTAATTGTAGTCGGTTCGATTAGATTTTTCTATCGGAAATACCACCATCCTGTAGAATTTTGGTTAATTTTTTTGCAACAAATACAACAAGTAACAACAGATGTTAATAAAGTCTCTATCTAAGTACGTACCTAAGTATAATTACATAAGTGCTGAACAAGTATTTCACCGACTACGACAAAGCCAAAGAGGGCTATTTTAAAATCTTTCGAATTGATTATGAACCGACGTTTCGCGCTTTTGTGCTAAGCCTAGGCTGAAAATAAAATTTGTGTGGAGCAAACCTTTTGTAATACATTTTGAACGTGGCAGAGCAGACGCGAGGGGAGACCGCACGCATGCGCGGTCCTCAGTCTCCTTGTTGTACTCAGCTCTGACTTCAGTCGGGAAGCGTTTGTGGCCGGCTGTGGACGTGCCATAAACGCTTTCTGATTCAGTAAAATCTATACATATAATAAAACAGTAAAAAAACTGTGTCTGTACATTGAATATAAAAAAAAAAAAAAAATTGAGGGGGATTTAGAAACAGTATAAGAGTACGAATCCAAAAAAAAAAATTGTCTGTTTGTTTGTACACGCTAATCTTCGGAACTACTAGACGGATTGGAATGTTTTTTTTTTTGTTGAATAGGTATTAAGTCTGGGCAACATATAGGCTATAATTTATCTTGGAAACTTGAACACCTGATGCAGAACCGCAACAGACCAGCTAAACTATAAGAGATACAAAAATGATACCTTTGCAAAAATTGTTCCACGTGATGAGTATTTTCTGCTGAGAGAAAAAATTCGAAGATCTGGAACACCTGTTGTGGAACTCCAAGAGCCTAGCTACACCATTACACATATAGGAATGACGTCTTAGCAAAAGTTGTTCGGTCTGATGAGCATTTCCTGTTGACTTATTAAAATCGAAGATCTGGAACACCTGTTGTGGAACTCCAAGAGCCTAGCTACACCATAACACATATAGGAATGACGTCTTAGCAAAAGGTGTTCAGCCTGATGAGCACTCTCTGTTGACGTATAAAAATTGAAGATCTGGAACACCTGTTGTGGAACTCCAAGAGCCTAGCTACACCATAACACATATAGGAATGATGTCTTAGCAAAAGTTGTTCAATCTGATGAGCACTCTCTGTTGACTTTTAAAAATCGAAGATCTGGAACACCTGTTGTGGAACTCCAAGAACCTAGCTACAACATAACACATATATGAATGACGTCTAAGCAAAAGTTGTTCAATCTAATGGGCATTTCCTGTTGACTTATAAAAATCGAAGATCAGAAACATCTGATGTGGAAATCAAATTTATCACTAATTTTACTGTGTAATTATAATATAACATAAACTGGGAGTACCTACACGCGGTGAAGGCGATAACAGTTTAGGACTGGTTTTCGATGACGATGGTATATCATTGAAAATTTGACTCTACTGGCCAAAACTCCTATTTATTTTTTTATTTTATCGTATGTATGTGCCTTCGGGCTTATGTTGTTTGAGTGTTTAATTTCCTTTTCCATTTATCTTCGTGACACGGTAGCCTACCCGGTAACGCAGGGGAGCAGTTCAAATTTAGATTTTTATTGATCAGGTATCTTCACAATAAAACTATGACCATGCCTAGAAAGGTAAAATTTTTCCCAATGTTCCAAGAGAGCTAAAAGGTTGAGGATCATAAGATCCCAAGAATCTACCGAAGAGCGTCAGGAGAGACTTGATGCTGTTCGAGAACATTAGGCTGCAACTCGCTCCGTGGAAACCTCTTCGGGTCGCGAACCACGCCTGCGTTCTCAGCGTATTCATTAGGTCTCTAGAGACCAGTGAAGAATATGATGCGCGACTGACCGCTGATCGTGAACGTCATGTAGGTATTGTCTCGCGAGTCAGAGACGTTCACGGAAAGAGAATTACGCTTGAGTTCCAAGCGTATCTACGCATCGACTTCTAGGTCTCTAGAGACAAGTGGGGAATATAATAATGCGGTTACCAAAATGAAAACGATGACAAACGGACTGTATGTTTTGGTGGTTGTTGGAATGAAATAAAACTAAAGCTCAGTGTGATAAAGGATTTAAATGGGAGAAATGATCAAAATTAACATAAATGGCGACCCCGTTGTCGCTGGCATAAGCAACAGGGTCGGCGTACGAAGTCGCGGGCAGAAGCTAGTATACAATATGTGGTATGACAAGTACTTAACATTATGAAATGAAATGAGCTTAACATTATGAGTTGTCACTATGATAGCTAGCACACAACAATATACAAACAAAAACATTGAAAACCAACAATACTTAAAAATAAATAAAATAAAAACCTCCTGGCAAAAAAGTCTTGTCCGCTTACATGCGAAATACTGGGATACCTATTTCCTTACGGCTTTATCTACATACATTAAAAAATACAAAAAATTAACGAAGACTATCGAAGTTAAATCGATAACCAGGTAATAACTACTAATCCTCACCAACATTTACGTTAATAATACAAAAAGGGATAGTGGGTATTGTTGAGGTCTCTAGCTAACCACATATTGCAATACCTACAACTCATTTATTATAGCATTGTAATGAGTAGATTTTATGAATAATGAACGAATATAAAAATAAAATAAAATGTAACAATAATAAAAAATAAAATTCAGAATTCTTATGAACTCATATAACCTGTCAGCAAGATAAGATAAATCTGGGTATAGAACATAAATATTGCCTAGAGTTAATCACAGCGACCAACTATTCTTATCGTTTAAGTAGTCGACAATAGAATAGTAAGCAAAAGGATAGATTTTACTTCAGCTTTAAACGTATTAAAAGCAATTCTTACAAAAAAAACTAGCTTATTATAAAAGGTTGTATCAAGCCGCACAAATGTGTTATGAACCTTTTCAAAAATGTTACCCTTTTTTTTTTTTTTTTTTTTTTTTAAGGCTGGGAAATCATCCAATGACTGCTCCCGCTCTGGGTGGAGCGGAAGGGAGTGTCAGACTCTTACTGACTAAAACCCATCCATGTTCCTTCCGTAGCCCTTTATGTTCCGGGGTAGCGGTAACCCTTTCGGACAATCCCGCTTACCCGGCAGGCTTGGCCCTGAGGGGCCCCTTCATATGCTGACATCTCTTTGAGGCGCGCGTGGAACATATACGCGCCGTACGGCACGGGTCTGGTGCTGATCGGACTGTGAGTCACCCATTACTCACCGTCCGCAGGCCCGCGCCTACGGTGGCCGGGAGTCGTCACGTGGCTCCCGACGCCCGGAGCGTCTCCCGCGGCGGCTGGGACGGGAGGACCTTTCTCTCTCCCATCCCGCCACCTCCTTCGCGAGCATAACTTTTTCGCAGAAGGAGGTGACTGCCTCCCACTCCCTCTCGCCCCGGACCATGGCTTGCACCAGGGCCGGGCGCGAGAGGTCGCCGCCGCCGATCGCCTCTACGAGGACACGGCGGTGCTCCGCCCAAGCGGGGCAGGTTTGCACCGTGTGCTCTACCGTGTCCTCTGGGCGATCCTCGCAGTGGTGACACCCGGGCGTTTCCTCCCGCCTGATGATGTGCAGGAACCTCCCGAAACATCCATGTCCGGTGAGGACCTGCGTCAGGCGGAAGGTGAGGGCGCCGTGACGCCTCTCTAGCCACTCCTCAAAGAGAATTTGTGTGGACTTAACCTTTTGTACTCCATATTTAATGTGACAGAGCTGGCTCGAGGGGAGACAGAACGCATGCGCGGTCCTCGCATTCGCAGTTATACTCAGCTACGACTTCAGTCGGGAAGCGTTTGTGGCCGGCTGTAGACGTGCCATAAACGCTTTCTGATTCAGTAAAATGTTTTATACTTTAAACTTGTGGGCTCAATAAACGTCCGCTTCCGATTGCGATCTGAAGTGATTTTTGATTCTGATCCAAATTTAGGTATCAGCGGTCTTGAAAATCATGATGATTATGAGGACTTATTATCAGTGTTTTTGAAAATCATGATGATTATGAGGACTTATCCACAGCCGCATCGTCCTTAACCTTATGTTAAGGATGATGATGCTGTGGATAAGAATTATAATTTTGATGCGGATGTGGATGTGTGCGTGGAGTTGATAATAATGATGCAAGAGAAGATGATAATGCAAGTGAGCATGATAATCAGGATCCGAATGATGTGGATCAGGATGATGCGGAAGAGTATGACGCGTGTGGGAATGATGCGGAGGCAGGTGATGATGATAATGCGGCTTAGGATGACTTGGGGGACGATAATGAATGCAAAAGAGGAAGATAAGATAAGGATGATGCGCAAGAGGATAACACGCGTGGGAATGGTGCAGATGTGGATGATAATAAGGTGTTGGATGATGCGGAGGACGATGATATGACGTTATTCATATAAAATAAGAAAGCGACTAGCTTCCGACGATTATCTCGCTCGAGAAACGTACAAAAGATTGTAGTTCCCGTGTGAGCAAAAGTGAATAATATTTATAAAATCAAAAAACTATATTTACCGCATAACTATTGTTCTCCACACCATAAAGCATTATTTTTTTTAATATGTACGTACACTACATAACTTAAAAAAGTAAGTGCTACGAGACGACATGTTAGTTTTGACATCGCTTCGTTTTAAGGGTTCCATCCAAGTGGATCAAATTAATTATGAACCTTATGAAGCCAGTAAAAAGGAGCATGTTCTTTTCCTATTTCTAGTGTTGATGTTGTAAATTTTAGTATACAACTGTATATTGTACCTAATTCGTAATGTCTAAATTCTGCTATCATAGCATGACAATTTATAGCCTCCAGGCTGACCAGACTTGTAGGGAATATAATTATTACATGCACAATTTTATAAAACGCTATCCGGTAGTAGTTGCGTGATGCTGGAACATATATTTATACAAATAGGTAAGCAGACCAAAAAATCCTAAACCTATGTTTCACCTCTAAAATCCTTTCCAGACACTAAATATTTGTTTAAAGTTAAGAAAAAAAAGCTACGAGTTCAGAGAACAATTTTAATTTTGACTCGTCAACGTTTGATTTGATGAGTACAGTCGCGACTTGTAAATCCTTGACGATTGAGACAGACAGTCACCAGAAGGCCCAACACGAACGTACGAAAGCAATTGTAGTCGATTTAAATCGATTTTCTATCAGAAATACAACTTACAACTACAACACAATAAGTAACTACAGATGTAAGTCTAAAACAAAGTACGTAGGTACCTAAGAATAATTAAATGAGTATTTAACCAACTAAGGCAAAGTAAAAGAAAAGTTATTTTATAATAATACGAATTAAAAATATGAATTGACGTTTCGCGCTGTCCTACAAAACTTAAGCAGCAAAGAGAATTTGCGTGAAGCAAACCTTTTGTAATATATATTTTATGTTATACAGCAGGCGCGAGGGGAGGCAGCGCGCATGCGCGGTCCTCGGGCTCGCTATTGTATGGAGCTCAGACGTTAGTCGGGAAGCGTTTGTGGCCGGCTGTAGACGTGCCATAAACGCTTTCTGATTCAGTAAAATATTTAATAAATAAAATAATTTACACTCAGGCGCCCATTACGCGGTCATCGCGATCTCGCCTCTGATCGTGATCAGCAGATTTCTCTCTTTGTTAAGCAACAAGAAAACTATTTTGGCAAATTATATCCTTTTGTAAGACTGTCTGTCAGACATACGGTCTCAGTCTGACGAAACAAATCACGTACAAATTTCGTTTGTCTGAACGTTTGATTTGATGTATAGGTAATGAGCAGTCGTGACTTATGAATCCTTGACGAATGAGGCAGTCAGTCACCAGAAGGCCCAACACGAACGTACCGAAGTAATTGTAGTCGTTTTGATTAGATTTTTCTATCGGAAGTACAACTGTCCTATAGAATTTTGGTTCAATTATTTGCGACAAGTATTATTTGCAATAAGTAACTACAGATGTAAATAAAGTCTAAAACTAAGTACGTTTCTAAGTATAATTACATGAGTGACAAAGAGGGTTATTTTTAAATCATTCGAATTGATTATGTACTGACGTTATGCGTAATGTGCTAGGCCTAGGCATAAAATAGAATTTGTGTGAAGCAAACCTTTTGTTATATGTATTGTTTGTGACAGAGCAAACGTGAGGGGAGACCGCACGCATGCGCGGTGCTCAGGCTCCTTGTTGTACTCAGCTCAGACTTCAGTCGGGAAGCGTTTGTGGCCGGCTGTGGACGTGCCATAAACGCTTTCTGATTCAGTAAAATGTTTCAAAATTTAGGCTTAGGCACGTATGTCCCCGATCATGATCCGACGCCTCCGATTGTGATTTTTTATTTTGAGCCCAATTTGGTTATCAGCGCCCTCGAAAATTATGATTATGTCATTACTTCCTAGTATTTTAGCTGGGAAGAAGAAGTGGCATTCCCCCGAAGCACAACTGCTTGTTCAGTTAGAAGACTTGATAATATACAGTAAGTTGTATGACAAGTACTTAACATTATGAAATGAAATAAGTTGCCACTATGATAGCTAGCACACAACAATATACAAACAAAAACATTGACAACCGACAATACTTAAGAATAAATAAAATAAAAACCTCCTGGCAAAAAGGTCTTGTCCGCTTACATGCGAAATATTGGGTTACCTATTTCCTTACGGCTTTACCTACATACATTAAAAAATAAACGAAGACTATCGAAGTTAAATCAATAACCAGGTAATAACTACTAATCCTCACCAACTTTCACGTTAACAATACAAAAATAGACCAGTGCCGAAGCCTTTGAAAATGGTAAAAAGTGAAAAAGAATTATAGTAGGATGAAACCCATTGGAAAAGGAAGAGAACATAACAAAAATTAAAGGAAAAGTAATTTACGGGCGATCTGAGGTCGGGAAGTGGATGGGAGTGCGTTTTTAAGGGTAAAAAAGGGTTTATCTCGATTTCTGGCAAAACTACAAGTCCTATGGAAAAAAGTTAATTAGCAAAGATGTATTGCTACACAAAGATTCTGACATTTAGTATAGTAATGTATATTTTTTTACACCATCAAAAAGTAGAGATGTCAACGAACATAAAGCCTACCAACTTTTTAAAAAAAGGTGATATTTTGACCGGAGAATTTTCGAACGAAAATTAGGGTGACTTTTTGATATTAAGTCAAAATAAGGTGATCAAATAAATATTTTAAATCAAAGAAATTACAGTGTGTTTGGAATACAAAAAGGTAAGTTTTAACCAAATTTCGTAAAAAAAAAAAAAAATTGTAGAAGATAAAAATAAAAAACCAAAAACTTGGTTATTTGAACCTTTCACATAAATTTTGAGGTTATGTGAAAAAAGTGTGAATACAAAATTTGTAGATTTTTTTATTACCTACATCTTTGCTATATAACTTTTTTCCATAGGACTTGTAGTTTTGCCAGAAATCGAGATAAACCATTTTTTACCCTTAAAAACGCACTCCCATCCACTTCCCGACCTCAGATCACCCGTAAATTATTTTTCCTTTAATTTTTGATATATTCTCTTCCTTTTCCAATGGGTTTCATCCTACTATATTTTTTTTTGTTTTCAAAAATTATCGACACTGGTCTAAAAGGGATAGTGGGGATTGTTGAGGTCTCTAGCTAACCACATAATTATTGCAATACAACTCATTTAACAAAGCATTGTTAAATTTTATCAATAATGAACGAATATAAAAATACAATAAAATGTAATAATAATTAAAGAATTTTTATGAACTCATTATAACCTGTCAGCAAGGTAAGATTATTCTGGAGATAGAACATAAACAATGTCTTGAGTTAATCACAGCGACCAACTATTCTTATCATTTAAGTAGTGGACAATAGAATAATAAGCCTTTACACAAAGGATAGATTTAACTTCAGCTTTAAACGTATTAAGAGCAATTCTTGCAAAAAAAGGGTAGCTTATTATAAAAGGTTGTATCAAGCCGCACACATTCGGCTGTAATCTAACTTGGCGTAAGGGATATTTTGCTCAAAATGAGTTTTGAATGCAGTACGATACAGATTTTTGCGCTCTTTCGAATGGTATATATTCGCTGTAGCTAGAAAAAAATGTCCGATACGCCACAGAAAAATAACGTTCCTAAATCACTTTTTAAACAAAAACATGATGTATGGGACAAAAGTAAAAATGCGATTGACGTATGTATTGGTAATAACTTATCACATTGGCGTAAAATACACACTTTGTATTAACTGTCCCTTACGTCAAAAAATAATATACTACTCTGTCAAGAAAGTACCGGGAAAAGATCAATAATACACAAAATGTCTGTTATTCATCCAAATTTATTTTATCACCTTCAAAGTATGCTCCTTTAGAAACGATACACTTGCGCCAACGAATAATCCATTCATCAAAACATTTTTTAAACGCTGCTTCCGGAATTGAGTTCAGTTGTCGCCGCGAATTCTCCTTTTTCGGTTTCGGTTCAGTTGGAAGGCGCCACTCCGAAGCTTGTTGACTAGTTTGCATGTCAAACTCGTAAACCCACGTCTCGTCACCAGTAACAATGCGTTTCATGAATGTTGGGTCTGAACTGACTCGTTCTAGTATGTCCTCAGCGACTTTCATGCGATTGAGTTTTTGGAGAAAATTCAGATCTTTTGGGACTAGCCGAGCAGCAACATGTTTCATACCCAAATGATTAGTTAAAATGGTACGGATCGACTCGTGAGATACAGAAAGTTCGGCGGCTATCTCTCTCAGAGTTGAATGGGGATTTTCAGTCACTATTTTCTTCACTTTTGCGATGTTAACTTCAGTTGCAGACGTTGACGGCCTACCAGAGCGAGGCAAATCTTCCATCACATCTCGACCGCTTTTGAACGCTTTGAACCACTCATAAGCACGAGTTTTTGATAAAGTCGATTCACCGTAAGCCTTCTGTAACATTTTCAGTGACTCCGAACACGAAATTCCATTGGCGATGCAAAATTTAAGACAAACTCTTTGTTCGATATTTTTGTCCATTATTAAATTCGCAATACACACTATATACGATATTACTAAAACCAGCACTGTATTTAATATAAATAACAGATGCAACTCAAACTCCGCGCCAAAATGGAAAACAGTTGTGCCAATCTAACAACTACAAAAAAACCAAAAATTTGAATTTGGAACCATAAACAAATCATCCATTCCCGATACTTTTTTGACTGAATGTATATCTAAATATATTTAATGTTTGTTAAACACATGGAAGAAAAAGCAGCTTGTAAAGCTAGATTTCAGCATTTTCATCAACAATTGCATATACCGGGTAACAAGGTTTTAGTAGCCAGTTTTGATTTACAAAAAGTTCTTAACACCCCATATGGGGAAAGTATGCTTATATGTATTATAGTCGTAAGTACGCAGTGTATTGTTTTACGGTTTACGAAAGTTGGACTCAAAAGGGATATTGCTTCGTATGGGGTGAAAGTGATGGCAAACGTGGGAGTAATGAGATAGGCACTTGTCTCTATAAATATTTACAGGAGGTCGATAAAAGAGGGTATTGCAAGTTATTATTATACTGTGATTCCTGCACTGGCCAAAACAAAATCAGAACCATTCTTGTAATGTTTCGCCATTTTTTAAAAACATCCGTAAATTTGGAAACCATAGAAAAGGTAATTAACCTTTTACCTGGTCATACATATATGCCAGTCGACTCAATGCATGCCACTATTGAGAAAGCTGTGCACAAGATAATTGTATGGGCCAAGGGGCCCATACAATTATCTTGTTGGCCATTGATGGCCATTGTGAAGGCACAATGGCCATCTTTCATAGAAAGTTCCAGGAAAAGGCCTGGACCTTATAATGTACATGTAATGGATCACAGTGAATTCCTAAATTTTGAAGCAGTCACAGCTGAGACTTTTACCAAACCTACTCTTAAAGACAAAAACTTAAGACTAAGAGATTTAAGAATTGTCACTTTTAAAAAGAAGAACATTGAGAAAATGGAAGTTAAATATAGTATGATTGAAACTGCTAACGAGACTGAGATATTATTTGATTAAAAAAATACATTAATTGGTAAGGGAAAAGGAAAAGGGAAAGGGAAAAAATGAGTGTAGGTAAAGAAAAAGCAAGTAATATAGAAAGCAAGCCTAGTGGAATCAATATGGTTTCAATTAATGAACTTTATCGACACAGACTTCCAGTATCTTTGAAAAAGTATAATGATCTAAAAAAGTTGTGTGTTGATGGAACTATTGCAAAATGTTATCACCATGAATATTTAAAACTTCCATATTATAAAGCAACTGAAGACACGTTATACACAGTGACAATGATGAAAGCACTCATGATGAAGAAGAATAGATTTTAATTATTTAGTTTAGTTTATTTGAGTAATTTCAATAGTTATTGAAAAATTATGGTTAAGCTGAGACAACATTTTTTTTTTAAAGCATTTTTTTTAATAATGAGTAAATATAAATAATTAATAATAAAAACAGGTTAAAAAATCATAATAATTTTGTTAAAATTAAAGTTATAGAAGTGTTTATGTTTGTATTGATTCAAAGAGTTAATTTTGAGTTTAAAAATATTCTAATATTAATTAAAACACTTTGGTATTTTTATATTTTACTTCATTACCCTTTGTTTGTCTATATATTATTTACTAATAATAAAACTTTAATTACCTGATAAAACACTTACGCCACTTTCATTGTATTTAACAGGGTTATTAGTCGTACGTCATTTGAAACTACTGTGCAAAAAAAAAGTTAGGGCTTAATGGACATTTTTTTTATTTTTTTGGACGTAAGGGACATGCTATCTTTGAAACTAATGCCTTGTTAGGCAAGTAAATTATATCAAGTTTTAGATGCTTCAATATACCCTAAAAGAATAAAAAGTTATGATCACATTAAAAAAAAAAAGAATTTTTTGGCTCTTCTGAAAAGTAGCAATTTGTCCCTTACGCCAAGTTAGATTACGGTCGACAATATATTATGCATCTTTTCGAAAATGTTTGTGGCCGGCTGTGGACGTGCCATAAACGGTTTCTGATTCAGTAAAATGTTGTATACTTTAAACTTGTGGGCTCATTACACGGCCGCTTCCGATTGTGATCTGAAGTGATTTTTGATTCTGATCCAAATTTAGCGCTCTTGAAAATCATGATGATTATGAGGACAAATCTTATCCACAGCCGCATCGTCCTTAACCTCATGTTAAGGATGATGATGCTGTAGATAAGAATTAAAATAATGATGCGGATGTGAATGTATGGGTGGAGTTGATAATAATGATGCAAGAGAAGATGATATAATGCAAGTGAGCATGATAATCAGGATCTGGATGATGTGGATTAGGATGATGCGGAAGAGTATGACGCGTGTGGGACTGATGCGGAGGCAGGTGATGATTATGATGCGGCGGAGGATGACTTGGGGGACGATAATGCAAAAGAGGAAGATACGGGTGAAGATGATGCGGAAGAAGATAACACGCGTGGGAATGGTGCAGATGTGGATGATAATAAGGCGTTGGATGATGCGGAGGATGAAGATGATGATGCGACTGAGGATGATGCGGAGGACGATGATATGACGTTATTCACACAAAATAAGAAAGCGACTAGCTTCCGACGATCATCTCGCTCGAGAAACGTACAAAAGATTGTAGTTCCCGTGTGAGCAAAAGTGAATAATAATTATAAAATCAAAAAACTATATTTACCGCATTTCTATTGTTCTCCACGCCGTATAGCATTATTTTTTAAAATATTTACGTACACTTCATAATTTTAAAAAAGTAAGTGCTACGAGACGACATGTTAGTTTTGACATCGCTTCGTTTGAAGGGTTCCATCCAAGTGGATCAAATTAATTATGAACCTTATGAAGCCAGTAAAAAGGAGCATGTTCTTTTCCTATTTCTAGTGTTGATGTTGTAAATTTTAGTATACAACTGTATATTGTGCCTAATTCGTAATATCCAAATTCTGCTATCATAGCATGACAATTTATAGCCTCCAGGCTGACCAGACTTGTAGGGAATATAATTATTACATGCACAATTTTATAAAACGCTATCCGGTAGTAGTTGTGTGATGCTGGAACATATATTTATACAAATAGGTAAGCAGACCAAAAAATCTAAAACCTATGTTTCATCTCTTAAATCCAGACACTAAATATTTGTTTAAAGTTAAGAAAAAAATCTACGAGAACAATTTTAATTTTGACTCGTCAACGTTTGATTTGATGAATAGATAATTAGCAGTCGCGACTTGTAAATCCTCGACGAATGAGACAGTCAGTCACCAGAAGGCCCAACACGAACGCACCAAAGTACTTGTAGTCGGTTCGATTAGATTTTCGTATCGGAAGTTCAACCATCGTATAGAATTTTCCTATTAAATTTTTGTGACAAGTAAATTATGTAACTGCAGATGTGAGTAAAGTCTAAAACTAAGTACGTACCTAAGTATAATAACATAAGTGCTGAACGAACTGAAAGTTACAACAATTTAACCGACTACGGTAAAGCCAAAAAAACGAAATTTCCCGCTAGTACCAGTACCGGTGGTACAGTTCGGTAGTACTAGTGGGGACAAAGCTTATTTTAAAATCGTTCGAATTGATTACAAACTAACGTTCCGCGCTTTTGTGCTAAGCCTAGGCAGAAAAAGAAATTGTATGGAGCAAACCTTTTGTAATTTGTATTGATTGTGGCAGAGCAGACGAGAGGGGAGACGGCGCGCATGCGCGGTGCTCGGGCTCACTATTGTAATCAGCTCAGACGTTAGTCGGGAAGCGTTTGTGGCCGGCTGTGGACGTGCCATAAACGCTTTCTGATTCAGTAAAATGTTCAATTATTTTTAACTTACATCTGATCTGACGCCTTTGACGTGATTTTTGTTCTGATCCAAATTAAAGTTATCAGCGCCTCCAAAACTTATGATGATTCTGAGGATGAGGTTAAAGGTGATGCGGCTGAGGATAAGAATTATGATGATGATGCGGAAGTGGATGTGCGGGTGTAGGTGATGATGCAAAACTGGATGTGTGGGTGTAGGTGATGATTATGATGTGAAAGTGGATGTGCGGGTGTAGGTGATGATGATGATGTGAAAGTGGATGTGCGGGTGTAGGTGATGATGATGATGCAAAAGTGGATGTGCGGGTGTAGGTGATGATGATGATGCAAAACTGGATATGCGGGTGTAGATGATGATGCAAAACTGGATGTGCGGGTGTAGGTGATGATGATGATGCAAAAGTGGATGTGCGGGTGTAGGTGATGATGATGATGTGAAAGTGGATGTGCGGGTGTAGGTGATGGTGATGATGCAAAAGTGGATGTGCGGGTGTAGGTGATGATGATGATGTGAAAGTGGATGTGCGGGTGTAGGTGATGGTGATGATGCAAAAGTGGATGTGCGGGTGTAGGTGATGATGATGATGCAAAAGTGGATGTGCGGGTGTAGGTGATGATGATGATGCAAAACTGGATGTGCGGGTGTAGGTGATGATGATGATGTGAAAGTGGATGTGCGGGTGTAGGTGATGATGATGATGCAAAAGTGGATGTGCGGGTGTAGGTGATGATGATGATGCAAAAGTGGATGTGCGGGTGTAGGTGATGATGATGATGTGAAAGTGGATGTGCGGGTGTAGGTGATGATGATGATGCAAAAGTGGATGTGCGGGTGTAGGTGATGATGATGATGTGAAAGTGGATGTGCGGGTGTAGGTGATGGTGATGATGCAAAAGTGGATGTGCGGGTGTAGGTGATGATGATGATGTGAAAGTGGATGTGCGGGTGTAGGTGATGGTGATGATGCAAAAGTGGATGTGCGGGTGTAGGTGATGATGATGATGCAAAAGTGGATGTGCGGGTGTAGGTGATGATGATGATGCAAAACTGGATGTGCGGGTGTAGGTGATGATGATGATGTGAAAGTGGATGTGCGGGTGTAGGTGATGATGATGATGCAAAAGTGGATGTGCGGGTGTAGGTGATGATGATGATGCAAAAGTGGATGTGCGGGTGTAGGTGATGATGATGATGTGAAAGTGGATGTGCGGGTGTAGGTGATGATGATGATGCAAAAGTGGATGTGCGGGTGTAGGTGATGATGATGATGTGAAAGTGGATGTGCGGGTGTAGGTGATGATGATGATGCAAAACTGGATGTGCGGGTGTAGGTGATGATGATGATGTGAAAGTGGATGTGCGGGTGTAGGTGATGATGATGATGCAAAACTGGATGTGCGGGTGTAGGTGATGATGCTAAACTGGATGTGTGGGTGTAGGTTATGATGATGATGTGAAAGTGGATGTGCGGGTGTAGGTGATGATGATGATGCAAAAGTGGATGTGCGGGTGTAGGTGATGATGATGATGCAAAAGTGGATGTGCGGGTGTAGGTGATGATGATGATGCAAAACTGGATGTGCGGGTGTAGATGATGATGCAAAACTGGATGTGTGGGTGTAGGTGATGATGATGATGTGAAAGTGGATGTGCGGGTGTAGGTGATGATGATGATGCAAAAGTGGATGTGCGGGTGTAGGTGATGATGATGATGCAAAACTGGATGTGCGGGTGTAGATGATGATGCAAAACTGGATGTGTGGGTGTAGGTGATGATGATGATGTGAAAGTGGATGTGCGGGTGTAGGTGATGATGATGATGCAAAAGTGGATGTGCGGGTGTAGGTGATGATGCTAAACTGGATGTGTGGGTGTAGGTTATGATGATGATGTGAAAGTGGATGTGCGGGTGTAGGTGATGATGATGATGTGAAAGTGGATGTGTGGGTGTAGGTGATGGTGCAAAAGTGGATGTGCGGGTGTAGGTGATGATGATGATGCAAAAGTGGATGTGCGGGTGTAGGTGATGATGATGATGCAAAACTGGATGTGCGGGTGTAGGTGATGATGATGATGCAAAAGTGGATGTGCGGGTGTAGGTGATGATGATGATGCAAAACTGGATGTGCGGGTGTAGGTGATGATGCTAAACTGGATGTGTGGGTGTAGGTGATGATGATGATGTGAAAGTGGATGTGCGGGTGTAGGTGATGATGATGATGCAAAAGTGGATGTGCGGGTGTAGGTGATGATGATGATGCAAAAGTGGATGTGCGGGTGTAGGTGATGATGATGATGCAAAACTGGATGTGCGGGTGTAGGTGATGATGATGATGCAAAAGTGGATGTGCGGGTGTAGGTGATGATGATGATGCAAAACTGGATGTGCGGGTGTAGGTGATGATGCTAAACTGGATGTGTGGGTGTAGGTTATGATGATGATGTGAAAGTGGATGTGCGGGTGTAGGTGATGATGATGATGCAAAAGTGGATGTGCGGGTGTAGGTGATGATGATGATGCAAAACTGGATATGCGGGTGTAGATGATGATGCAAAACTGGATGTGCGGGTGTAGGTGATGATGATGATGCAAAAGTGGATGTGCGGGTGTAGGTGATGATGATGATGCAAAAGTGGATGTGCGGGTGTAGGTGATGATGATGATGCAAAAGTGGATGTGCGGGTGTAGGTGATGATGATGATGTGAAAGTGGATGTGCGGGTGTAGGTGATGATGATGATGCAAAACTGGATGTGCGGGTGTAGGTGATGATGCTAAACTGGATGTGTGGGTGTAGGTTATGATGATGATGTGAAAGTGGATGTGCGGGTGTAGGTGATGATGATGATGCAAAAGTGGATGTGCGGGTGTAGGTGATGATGATGATGCAAAACTGGATGTGCGGGTGTAGATGATGATGCAAAACTGGATGTGTGGGTGTAGGTGATGATGATGATGTGAAAGTGGATGTGCGGGTGTAGGTGATGATGATGATGCAAAAGTGGATGTGCGGGTGTAGGTGATGATGCTAAACTGGATGTGTGGGTGTAGGTTATGATGATGATGTGAAAGTGGATGTGCGGGTGTAGGTGATGATGATGATGTGAAAGTGGATGTGTGGGTGTAGGTGATGGTGCAAAAGTGGATGTGCGGGTGTAGGTGATGATGATGATGCAAAAGTGGATGTGCGGGTGTAGGTGATGATGATGATGCAAAAGTGGATGTGCGGGTGTAGGTGATGATGATGATGCAAAACTGGATGTGCGGGTGTAGGTGATGATGCTAAACTGGATGTGTGGGTGTAGGTTATGATGATGATGTGAAAGTGGATGTGCGGGTGTAGGTGATGATGATGATGCAAAAGTGGATGTGCGGGTGTAGGTGATGATGATGATGCAAAACTGGATATGCGGGTGTAGATGATGATGCAAAACTGGATGTGCGGGTGTAGGTGATGATGATGATGCAAAAGTGGATGTGCGGGTGTAGGTGATGATGATGATGCAAAAGTGGATGTGCGGGTGTAGGTGATGATGATGATGTGAAAGTGGATGTGCGGGTGTAGGTGATGGTGATGATGCAAAAGTGGATGTGGGGTGTAGGTGATGATGATGATGTGAAAGTGGATGTGCGGGTGTAGGTGATGGTGATGATGCAAAAGTGGATGTGCGGGTGTAGGTGATGATGATGATGCAAAAGTGGATGTGCGGGTGTAGGTGATGATGATGATGCAAAACTGGATGTGCGGGTGTAGGTGATGATGATGATGTGAAAGTGGATGTGCGGGTGTAGGTGATGATGATGATGCAAAAGTGGATGTGCGGGTGTAGGTGATGATGATGATGCAAAAGTGGATGTGCGGGTGTAGGTGATGATGATGATGTGAAAGTGGATGTGCGGGTGTAGGTGATGATGATGATGCAAAAGTGGATGTGCGGGTGTAGGTGATGATGATGATGTGAAAGTGGATGTGCGGGTGTAGGTGATGGTGATGATGCAAAAGTGGATGTGCGGGTGTAGGTGATGATGATGATGTGAAAGTGGATGTGCGGGTGTAGGCGATGGTGATGATGCAAAAGTGGATGTGCGGGTGTAGGTGATGATGATGATGTGAAAGTGGATGTGCGGGTGTAGGCGATGGTGATGATGCAAAAGTGGATGTGCGGGTGTAGGTGATGATGATGATGCAAAAGTGGATGTGCGGGTGTAGGTGATGATGATGATGCAAAACTGGATGTGCGGGTGTAGGTGATGATGATGATGTGAAAGTGGATGTGCGGGTGTAGGTGATGATGATGATGCAAAAGTGGATGTGCGGGTGTAGGTGATGATGATGATGCAAAAGTGGATGTGCGGGTGTAGGTGATGATGATGATGTGAAAGTGGATGTGCGGGTGTAGGTGATGATGATGATGCAAAAGTGGATGTGCGGGTGTAGGTGATGATGATGATGTGAAAGTGGATGTGCGGGTGTAGGTGATGATGATGATGCAAAAGTGGATGTGCGGGTGTAGGTGATGATGATGATGTGAAAGTGGATGTGCGGGTGTAGGTGATGATGATGATGCAAAACTGGATGTGCGGGTGTAGGTGATGATGATGATGTGAAAGTGGATGTGCGGGTGTAGGTGATGATGATGATGCAAAACTGGATGTGCGGGTGTAGGTGATGATGCTAAACTGGATGTGTGGGTGTAGGTTATGATGATGATGTGAAAGTGGATGTGCGGGTGTAGGTGATGATGATGATGCAAAAGTGGATGTGCGGGTGTAGGTGATGATGATGATGCAAAAGTGGATGTGCGGGTGTAGGTGATGATGATGATGCAAAACTGGATGTGCGGGTGTAGATGATGATGCAAAACTGGATGTGTGGGTGTAGGTGATGATGATGATGCAAAACTGGATGTGCGGGTGTAGGTGATGATGATGATGTGAAAGTGGATGTGCGGGTGTAGGTGATGATGATGATGCAAAACTGGATGTGCGGGTGTAGGTGATGATGCTAAACTGGATGTGTGGGTGTAGGTTATGATGATGATGTGAAAGTGGATGTGCGGGTGTAGGTGATGATGATGATGCAAAAGTGGATGTGCGGGTGTAGGTGATGATGATGATGCAAAAGTGGATGTGCGGGTGTAGGTGATGATGATGATGCAAAACTGGATGTGCGGGTGTAGATGATGATGCAAAACTGGATGTGTGGGTGTAGGTGATGATGATGATGTGAAAGTGGATGTGCGGGTGTAGGTGATGATGATGATGCAAAAGTGGATGTGCGGGTGTAGGTGATGATGATGATGCAAAACTGGATGTGCGGGTGTAGATGATGATGCAAAACTGGATGTGTGGGTGTAGGTGATGATGATGATGTGAAAGTGGATGTGCGGGTGTAGGTGATGATGATGATGCAAAAGTGGATGTGCGGGTGTAGGTGATGATGCTAAACTGGATGTGTGGGTGTAGGTTATGATGATGATGTGAAAGTGGATGTGCGGGTGTAGGTGATGATGATGATGTGAAAGTGGATGTGTGGGTGTAGGTGATGGTGCAAAAGTGGATGTGCGGGTGTAGGTGATGATGATGATGCAAAAGTGGATGTGCGGGTGTAGGTGATGATGATGATGCAAAAGTGGATGTGCGGGTGTAGGTGATGATGATGATGCAAAACTGGATGTGCGGGTGTAGGTGATGATGATGATGCAAAAGTGGATGTGCGGGTGTAGGTGATGATGATGATGCAAAACTGGATGTGCGGGTGTAGGTGATGATGCTAAACTGGATGTGTGGGTGTAGGTTATGATGATGATGTGAAAGTGGATGTGCGGGTGTAGGTGATGATGATGATGCAAAAGTGGATGTGCGGGTGTAGGTGATGATGATGATGCAAAACTGGATATGCGGGTGTAGATGATGATGCAAAACTGGATGTGCGGGTGTAGGTGATGATGATGATGCAAAAGTGGATGTGCGGGTGTAGGTGATGATGATGATGCAAAAGTGGATGTGCGGGTGTAGGTGATGATGATGATGCAAAAGTGGATGTGCGGGTGTAGGTGATGATGATGATGTGAAAGTGGATGTGCGGGTGTAGGTGATGATGATGATGCAAAACTGGATGTGCGGGTGTAGGTGATGATGCTAAACTGGATGTGTGGGTGTAGGTTATGATGATGATGTGAAAGTGGATGTGCGGGTGTAGGTGATGATGATGATGCAAAAGTGGATGTGCGGGTGTAGGTGATGATGATGATGCAAAACTGGATGTGCGGGTGTAGATGATGATTCAAAACTGGATGTGTGGGTGTAGGTGATGATGATGATGTGAAAGTGGATGTGCGGGTGTAGGTGATGATGATGATGCAAAAGTGGATGTGCGGGTGTAGGTGATGATGCTAAACTGGATGTGTGGGTGTAGGTTATGATGATGATGTGAAAGTGGATGTGCGGGTGTAGGTGATGATGATGATGTGAAAGTGGATGTGTGGGTGTAGGTGATGGTGCAAAAGTGGATGTGCGGGTGTAGGTGATGATGATGATGCAAAAGTGGATGTGCGGGTGTAGGTGATGATGATGATGCAAAAGTGGATGTGCGGGTGTAGGTGATGATGATGATGCAAAACTGGATGTGCGGGTGTAGGTGATGATGCTAAACTGGATGTGTGGGTGTAGGTTATGATGATGATGTGAAAGTGGATGTGCGGGTGTAGGTGATGATGATGATGCAAAAGTGGATGTGCGGGTGTAGGTGATGATGATGATGCAAAAGTGGATGTGCGGGTGTAGGTGATGATGATGATGTGAAAGTGGATGTGCGGGTGTAGGTGATGATGATGATGCAAAACTGGATGTGCGGGTGTAGGTGATGATGCTAAACTGGATGTGTGGGTGTAGGTTATGATGATGATGTGAAAGTGGATGTGCGGGTGTAGGTGATGATGATGATGCAAAAGTGGATGTGCGGGTGTAGGTGATGATGATGATGCAAAACTGGATGTGCGGGTGTAGATGATGATGCAAAACTGGATGTGTGGGTGTAGGTGATGATGATGATGTGAAAGTGGATGTGCGGGTGTAGGTGATGATGATGATGCAAAAGTGGATGTGCGGGTGTAGGTGATGATGCTAAACTGGATGTGTGGGTGTAGGTTATGATGATGATGTGAAAGTGGATGTGCGGGTGTAGGTGATGATGATGATGTGAAAGTGGATGTGTGGGTGTAGGTGATGGTGCAAAAGTGGATGTGCGGGTGTAGGTGATGATGATGATGCAAAAGTGGATGTGTGGGTGTAGGTGATGATGATGATGCAAAATTGGATGTGCGGGTGTAGGTGATGATGATGATGTGAAAGTGGATGTGCGGGTGTAGGTGATGATGATGATGCAAAACTGGATGTGCGGGTGTAGGTGATGATGCTAAACTGGATGTGTGGGTGTAGGTTATGATGATGATGTGAAAGTGGATGTGCGGGTGTAGGTGATGATGATGATGCAAAAGTGGATGTGCGGGTGTAGGTGATGATGATGATGCAAAAGTGGATGTGCGGGTGTAGGTGATGATGATGATGCAAAACTGGATGTGCGGGTGTAGATGATGATGCAAAACTGGATGTGTGGGTGTAGGTGATGATGATGATGTGAAAGTGGATGTGCGGGTGTAGGTGATGATGATGATGCAAAAGTGGATGTGCGGGTGTAGGTGATGATGATGATGCAAAACTGGATGTGCGGGTGTAGATGATGATGCAAAACTGGATGTGTGGGTGTAGGTGATGATGATGATGTGAAAGTGGATGTGCGGGTGTAGGTGATGATGATGATGCAAAAGTGGATGTGCGGGTGTAGGTGATGATGCTAAACTGGATGTGTGGGTGTAGGTTATGATGATGATGTGAAAGTGGATGTGCGGGTGTAGGTGATGATGATGATGTGAAAGTGGATGTGTGGGTGTAGGTGATGGTGCAAAAGTGGATGTGCGGGTGTAGGTGATGATGATGATGCAAAACTGGATGTGCGGGTGTAGGTGATGATGATGATGCAAAAGTGGATGTGCGGGTGTAGGTGATGATGATGATGCAAAACTGGATGTGCGGGTGTAGGTGATGATGCTAAACTGGATGTGTGGGTGTAGGTTATGATGATGATGTGAAAGTGGATGTGCGGGTGTAGGTGATGATGATGATGCAAAAGTGGATGTGCGGGTGTAGGTGATGATGATGATGCAAAACTGGATATGCGGGTGTAGATGATGATGCAAAACTGGATGTGCGGGTGTAGGTGATGATGATGATGCAAAAGTGGATGTGCGGGTGTAGGTGATGATGATGATGCAAAAGTGGATGTGCGGGTGTAGGTGATGATGATGATGCAAAAGTGGATGTGCGGGTGTAGGTGATGATGATGATGTGAAAGTGGATGTGCGGGTGTAGGTGATGATGATGATGCAAAACTGGATGTGCGGGTGTAGGTGATGATGCTAAACTGGATGTGTGGGTGTAGGTTATGATGATGATGTGAAAGTGGATGTGCGGGTGTAGGTGATGATGATGATGCAAAAGTGGATGTGCGGGTGTAGGTGATGATGATGATGCAAAACTGGATGTGCGGGTGTAGATGATGATGCAAAACTGGATGTGTGGGTGTAGGTGATGATGATGATGTGAAAGTGGATGTGCGGGTGTAGGTGATGATGATGATGCAAAAGTGGATGTGCGGGTGTAGGTGATGATGCTAAACTGGATGTGTGGGTGTAGGTTATGATGATGATGTGAAAGTGGATGTGCGGGTGTAGGTGATGATGATGATGTGAAAGTGGATGTGTGGGTGTAGGTGATGGTGCAAAAGTGGATGTGCGGGTGTAGGTGATGATGATGATGCAAAAGTGGATGTGCGGGTGTAGGTGATGATGATGATGCAAAAGTGGATGTGCGGGTGTAGGTGATGATGATGATGCAAAACTGGATGTGCGGGTGTAGGTGATGATGCTAAACTGGATGTGTGGGTGTAGGTTATGATGATGATGTGAAAGTGGATGTGCGGGTGTAGGTGATGATGATGATGCAAAAGTGGATGTGCGGGTGTAGGTGATGATGATGATGCAAAACTGGATATGCGGGTGTAGATGATGATGCAAAACTGGATGTGCGGGTGTAGGTGATGATGATGATGCAAAAGTGGATGTGCGGGTGTAGGTGATGATGATGATGCAAAAGTGGATGTGCGGGTGTAGGTGATGATGATGATGTGAAAGTGGATGTGCGGGTGTAGGTGATGGTGATGATGCAAAAGTGGATGTGCGGGTGTAGGTGATGATGATGATGTGAAAGTGGATGTGCGGGTGTAGGTGATGGTGATGATGCAAAACTGGATGTGCGGGTGTAGGTGATGATGATGATGTGAAAGTGGATGTGCGGGTGTAGGTGATGATGATGATGCAAAACTGGATGTGCGGGTGTAGGTGATGATGCTAAACTGGATGTGTGGGTGTAGGTTATGATGATGATGTGAAAGTGGATGTGCGGGTGTAGGTGATGATGATGATGCAAAAGTGGATGTGCGGGTGTAGGTGATGATGATGATGCAAAAGTGGATGTGCGGGTGTAGGTGATGATGATGATGCAAAACTGGATGTGCGGGTGTAGATGATGATGCAAAACTGGATGTGTGGGTGTAGGTGATGATGATGATGTGAAAGTGGATGTGCGGGTGTAGGTGATGATGATGATGCAAAAGTGGATGTGCGGGTGTAGGTGATGATGATGATGCAAAACTGGATGTGCGGGTGTAGATGATGATGCAAAACTGGATGTGTGGGTGTAGGTGATGATGATGATGTGAAAGTGGATGTGCGGGTGTAGGTGATGATGATGATGCAAAAGTGGATGTGCGGGTGTAGGTGATGATGCTAAACTGGATGTGTGGGTGTAGGTTATGATGATGATGTGAAAGTGGATGTGCGGGTGTAGGTGATGATGATGATGTGAAAGTGGATGTGTGGGTGTAGGTGATGGTGCAAAAGTGGATGTGCGGGTGTAGGTGATGATGATGATGCAAAAGTGGATGTGCGGGTGTAGGTGATGATGATGATGCAAAACTGGATGTGCGGGTGTAGGTGATGATGATGATGCAAAAGTGGATGTGCGGGTGTAGGTGATGATGATGATGCAAAACTGGATGTGCGGGTGTAGGTGATGATGCTAAACTGGATGTGTGGGTGTAGGTGATGATGATGATGTGAAAGTGGATGTGCGGGTGTAGGTGATGATGATGATGCAAAAGTGGATGTGCGGGTGTAGGTGATGATGATGATGCAAAAGTGGATGTGCGGGTGTAGGTGATGATGATGATGCAAAACTGGATGTGCGGGTGTAGGTGATGATGATGATGCAAAAGTGGATGTGCGGGTGTAGGTGATGATGATGATGCAAAACTGGATGTGCGGGTGTAGGTGATGATGCTAAACTGGATGTGTGGGTGTAGGTTATGATGATGATGTGAAAGTGGATGTGCGGGTGTAGGTGATGATGATGATGCAAAAGTGGATGTGCGGGTGTAGGTGATGATGATGATGCAAAACTGGATATGCGGGTGTAGATGATGATGCAAAACTGGATGTGCGGGTGTAGGTGATGATGATGATGCAAAAGTGGATGTGCGGGTGTAGGTGATGATGATGATGCAAAAGTGGATGTGCGGGTGTAGGTGATGATGATGATGCAAAAGTGGATGTGCGGGTGTAGGTGATGATGATGATGTGAAAGTGGATGTGCGGGTGTAGGTGATGATGATGATGCAAAACTGGATGTGCGGGTGTAGGTGATGATGCTAAACTGGATGTGTGGGTGTAGGTTATGATGATGATGTGAAAGTGGATGTGCGGGTGTAGGTGATGATGATGATGCAAAAGTGGATGTGCGGGTGTAGGTGATGATGATGATGCAAAACTGGATGTGCGGGTGTAGATGATGATGCAAAACTGGATGTGTGGGTGTAGGTGATGATGATGATGTGAAAGTGGATGTGCGGGTGTAGGTGATGATGATGATGCAAAAGTGGATGTGCGGGTGTAGGTGATGATGCTAAACTGGATGTGTGGGTGTAGGTTATGATGATGATGTGAAAGTGGATGTGCGGGTGTAGGTGATGATGATGATGTGAAAGTGGATGTGTGGGTGTAGGTGATGGTGCAAAAGTGGATGTGCGGGTGTAGGTGATGATGATGATGCAAAAGTGGATGTGCGGGTGTAGGTGATGATGATGATGCAAAAGTGGATGTGCGGGTGTAGGTGATGATGATGATGCAAAACTGGATGTGCGGGTGTAGGTGATGATGCTAAACTGGATGTGTGGGTGTAGGTTATGATGATGATGTGAAAGTGGATGTGCGGGTGTAGGTGATGATGATGATGCAAAAGTGGATGTGCGGGTGTAGGTGATGATGATGATGCAAAACTGGATATGCGGGTGTAGATGATGATGCAAAACTGGATGTGCGGGTGTAGGTGATGATGATGATGCAAAAGTGGATGTGCGGGTGTAGGTGATGATGATGATGCAAAAGTGGATGTGCGGGTGTAGGTGATGATGATGATGTGAAAGTGGATGTGCGGGTGTAGGTGATGGTGATGATGCAAAAGTGGATGTGGGGTGTAGGTGATGATGATGATGTGAAAGTGGATGTGCGGGTGTAGGTGATGGTGATGATGCAAAAGTGGATGTGCGGGTGTAGGTGATGATGATGATGCAAAAGTGGATGTGCGGGTGTAGGTGATGATGATGATGCAAAACTGGATGTGCGGGTGTAGGTGATGATGATGATGTGAAAGTGGATGTGCGGGTGTAGGTGATGATGATGATGCAAAAGTGGATGTGCGGGTGTAGGTGATGATGATGATGCAAAAGTGGATGTGCGGGTGTAGGTGATGATGATGATGTGAAAGTGGATGTGCGGGTGTAGGTGATGATGATGATGCAAAAGTGGATGTGCGGGTGTAGGTGATGATGATGATGTGAAAGTGGATGTGCGGGTGTAGGTGATGGTGATGATGCAAAAGTGGATGTGCGGGTGTAGGTGATGATGATGATGTGAAAGTGGATGTGCGGGTGTAGGCGATGGTGATGATGCAAAAGTGGATGTGCGGGTGTAGGTGATGATGATGATGCAAAAGTGGATGTGCGGGTGTAGGTGATGATGATGATGCAAAACTGGATGTGCGGGTGTAGGTGATGATGATGATGTGAAAGTGGATGTGCGGGTGTAGGTGATGATGATGATGCAAAAGTGGATGTGCGGGTGTAGGTGATGATGATGATGCAAAAGTGGATGTGCGGGTGTAGGTGATGATGATGATGTGAAAGTGGATGTGCGGGTGTAGGTGATGATGATGATGCAAAAGTGGATGTGCGGGTGTAGGTGATGATGATGATGTGAAAGTGGATGTGCGGGTGTAGGTGATGATGATGATGCAAAAGTGGATGTGCGGGTGTAGGTGATGATGATGATGTGAAAGTGGATGTGCGGGTGTAGGTGATGATGATGATGCAAAACTGGATGTGCGGGTGTAGGTGATGATGATGATGTGAAAGTGGATGTGCGGGTGTAGGTGATGATGATGATGCAAAACTGGATGTGCGGGTGTAGGTGATGATGCTAAACTGGATGTGTGGGTGTAGGTTATGATGATGATGTGAAAGTGGATGTGCGGGTGTAGGTGATGATGATGATGCAAAAGTGGATGTGCGGGTGTAGGTGATGATGATGATGCAAAAGTGGATGTGCGGGTGTAGGTGATGATGATGATGCAAAACTGGATGTGCGGGTGTAGATGATGATGCAAAACTGGATGTGTGGGTGTAGGTGATGATGATGATGCAAAACTGGATGTGCGGGTGTAGGTGATGATGATGATGTGAAAGTGGATGTGCGGGTGTAGGTGATGATGATGATGCAAAACTGGATGTGCGGGTGTAGGTGATGATGCTAAACTGGATGTGTGGGTGTAGGTTATGATGATGATGTGAAAGTGGATGTGCGGGTGTAGGTGATGATGATGATGCAAAAGTGGATGTGCGGGTGTAGGTGATGATGATGATGCAAAAGTGGATGTGCGGGTGTAGGTGATGATGATGATGCAAAACTGGATGTGCGGGTGTAGATGATGATGCAAAACTGGATGTGTGGGTGTAGGTGATGATGATGATGTGAAAGTGGATGTGCGGGTGTAGGTGATGATGATGATGCAAAAGTGGATGTGCGGGTGTAGGTGATGATGATGATGCAAAACTGGATGTGCGGGTGTAGATGATGATGCAAAACTGGATGTGTGGGTGTAGGTGATGATGATGATGTGAAAGTGGATGTGCGGGTGTAGGTGATGATGATGATGCAAAAGTGGATGTGCGGGTGTAGGTGATGATGCTAAACTGGATGTGTGGGTGTAGGTTATGATGATGATGTGAAAGTGGATGTGCGGGTGTAGGTGATGATGATGATGTGAAAGTGGATGTGTGGGTGTAGGTGATGGTGCAAAAGTGGATGTGCGGGTGTAGGTGATGATGATGATGCAAAAGTGGATGTGCGGGTGTAGGTGATGATGATGATGCAAAAGTGGATGTGCGGGTGTAGGTGATGATGATGATGCAAAACTGGATGTGCGGGTGTAGGTGATGATGATGATGCAAAAGTGGATGTGCGGGTGTAGGTGATGATGATGATGCAAAACTGGATGTGCGGGTGTAGGTGATGATGCTAAACTGGATGTGTGGGTGTAGGTTATGATGATGATGTGAAAGTGGATGTGCGGGTGTAGGTGATGATGATGATGCAAAAGTGGATGTGCGGGTGTAGGTGATGATGATGATGCAAAACTGGATATGCGGGTGTAGATGATGATGCAAAACTGGATGTGCGGGTGTAGGTGATGATGATGATGCAAAAGTGGATGTGCGGGTGTAGGTGATGATGATGATGCAAAAGTGGATGTGCGGGTGTAGGTGATGATGATGATGCAAAAGTGGATGTGCGGGTGTAGGTGATGATGATGATGTGAAAGTGGATGTGCGGGTGTAGGTGATGATGATGATGCAAAACTGGATGTGCGGGTGTAGGTGATGATGCTAAACTGGATGTGTGGGTGTAGGTTATGATGATGATGTGAAAGTGGATGTGCGGGTGTAGGTGATGATGATGATGCAAAAGTGGATGTGCGGGTGTAGGTGATGATGATGATGCAAAACTGGATGTGCGGGTGTAGATGATGATTCAAAACTGGATGTGTGGGTGTAGGTGATGATGATGATGTGAAAGTGGATGTGCGGGTGTAGGTGATGATGATGATGCAAAAGTGGATGTGCGGGTGTAGGTGATGATGCTAAACTGGATGTGTGGGTGTAGGTTATGATGATGATGTGAAAGTGGATGTGCGGGTGTAGGTGATGATGATGATGTGAAAGTGGATGTGTGGGTGTAGGTGATGGTGCAAAAGTGGATGTGCGGGTGTAGGTGATGATGATGATGCAAAAGTGGATGTGCGGGTGTAGGTGATGATGATGATGCAAAAGTGGATGTGCGGGTGTAGGTGATGATGATGATGCAAAACTGGATGTGCGGGTGTAGGTGATGATGCTAAACTGGATGTGTGGGTGTAGGTTATGATGATGATGTGAAAGTGGATGTGCGGGTGTAGGTGATGATGATGATGCAAAAGTGGATGTGCGGGTGTAGGTGATGATGATGATGCAAAAGTGGATGTGCGGGTGTAGGTGATGATGATGATGTGAAAGTGGATGTGCGGGTGTAGGTGATGATGATGATGCAAAACTGGATGTGCGGGTGTAGGTGATGATGCTAAACTGGATGTGTGGGTGTAGGTTATGATGATGATGTGAAAGTGGATGTGCGGGTGTAGGTGATGATGATGATGCAAAAGTGGATGTGCGGGTGTAGGTGATGATGATGATGCAAAACTGGATGTGCGGGTGTAGATGATGATGCAAAACTGGATGTGTGGGTGTAGGTGATGATGATGATGTGAAAGTGGATGTGCGGGTGTAGGTGATGATGATGATGCAAAAGTGGATGTGCGGGTGTAGGTGATGATGCTAAACTGGATGTGTGGGTGTAGGTTATGATGATGATGTGAAAGTGGATGTGCGGGTGTAGGTGATGATGATGATGTGAAAGTGGATGTGTGGGTGTAGGTGATGGTGCAAAAGTGGATGTGCGGGTGTAGGTGATGATGATGATGCAAAAGTGGATGTGTGGGTGTAGGTGATGATGATGATGCAAAATTGGATGTGCGGGTGTAGGTGATGATGATGATGTGAAAGTGGATGTGCGGGTGTAGGTGATGATGATGATGCAAAACTGGATGTGCGGGTGTAGGTGATGATGCTAAACTGGATGTGTGGGTGTAGGTTATGATGATGATGTGAAAGTGGATGTGCGGGTGTAGGTGATGATGATGATGCAAAAGTGGATGTGCGGGTGTAGGTGATGATGATGATGCAAAAGTGGATGTGCGGGTGTAGGTGATGATGATGATGCAAAACTGGATGTGCGGGTGTAGATGATGATGCAAAACTGGATGTGTGGGTGTAGGTGATGATGATGATGTGAAAGTGGATGTGCGGGTGTAGGTGATGATGATGATGCAAAAGTGGATGTGCGGGTGTAGGTGATGATGATGATGCAAAACTGGATGTGCGGGTGTAGATGATGATGCAAAACTGGATGTGTGGGTGTAGGTGATGATGATGATGTGAAAGTGGATGTGCGGGTGTAGGTGATGATGATGATGCAAAAGTGGATGTGCGGGTGTAGGTGATGATGCTAAACTGGATGTGTGGGTGTAGGTTATGATGATGATGTGAAAGTGGATGTGCGGGTGTAGGTGATGATGATGATGTGAAAGTGGATGTGTGGGTGTAGGTGATGGTGCAAAAGTGGATGTGCGGGTGTAGGTGATGATGATGATGCAAAACTGGATGTGCGGGTGTAGGTGATGATGATGATGCAAAAGTGGATGTGCGGGTGTAGGTGATGATGATGATGCAAAACTGGATGTGCGGGTGTAGGTGATGATGCTAAACTGGATGTGTGGGTGTAGGTTATGATGATGATGTGAAAGTGGATGTGCGGGTGTAGGTGATGATGATGATGCAAAAGTGGATGTGCGGGTGTAGGTGATGATGATGATGCAAAACTGGATATGCGGGTGTAGATGATGATGCAAAACTGGATGTGCGGGTGTAGGTGATGATGATGATGCAAAAGTGGATGTGCGGGTGTAGGTGATGATGATGATGCAAAAGTGGATGTGCGGGTGTAGGTGATGATGATGATGCAAAAGTGGATGTGCGGGTGTAGGTGATGATGATGATGTGAAAGTGGATGTGCGGGTGTAGGTGATGATGATGATGCAAAACTGGATGTGCGGGTGTAGGTGATGATGCTAAACTGGATGTGTGGGTGTAGGTTATGATGATGATGTGAAAGTGGATGTGCGGGTGTAGGTGATGATGATGATGCAAAAGTGGATGTGCGGGTGTAGGTGATGATGATGATGCAAAACTGGATGTGCGGGTGTAGATGATGATGCAAAACTGGATGTGTGGGTGTAGGTGATGATGATGATGTGAAAGTGGATGTGCGGGTGTAGGTGATGATGATGATGCAAAAGTGGATGTGCGGGTGTAGGTGATGATGCTAAACTGGATGTGTGGGTGTAGGTTATGATGATGATGTGAAAGTGGATGTGCGGGTGTAGGTGATGATGATGATGTGAAAGTGGATGTGTGGGTGTAGGTGATGGTGCAAAAGTGGATGTGCGGGTGTAGGTGATGATGATGATGCAAAAGTGGATGTGCGGGTGTAGGTGATGATGATGATGCAAAAGTGGATGTGCGGGTGTAGGTGATGATGATGATGCAAAACTGGATGTGCGGGTGTAGGTGATGATGCTAAACTGGATGTGTGGGTGTAGGTTATGATGATGATGTGAAAGTGGATGTGCGGGTGTAGGTGATGATGATGATGCAAAAGTGGATGTGCGGGTGTAGGTGATGATGATGATGCAAAACTGGATATGCGGGTGTAGATGATGATGCAAAACTGGATGTGCGGGTGTAGGTGATGATGATGATGCAAAAGTGGATGTGCGGGTGTAGGTGATGATGATGATGCAAAAGTGGATGTGCGGGTGTAGGTGATGATGATGATGTGAAAGTGGATGTGCGGGTGTAGGTGATGGTGATGATGCAAAAGTGGATGTGCGGGTGTAGGTGATGATGATGATGTGAAAGTGGATGTGCGGGTGTAGGTGATGGTGATGATGCAAAAGTGGATGTGCGGGTGTAGGTGATGATGATGATGCAAAAGTGGATGTGCGGGTGTAGGTGATGACGATGATGCAAAACTGGATGTGCGGGTGTAGGTGATGATGATGATGTGAAAGTGGATGTGCGGGTGTAGGTGATGATGATGATGCAAAAGTGGATGTGCGGGTGTAGGTGATGATGATGATGCAAAAGTGGATGTGCGGGTGTAGGTGATGATGATGATGTGAAAGTGGATGTGCGGGTGTAGGTGATGATGATGATGCAAAAGTGGATGTGCGGGTGTAGGTGATGATGATGATGTGAAAGTGGATGTGCGGGTGTAGGTGATGGTGATGATGCAAAAGTGGATGTGCGGGTGTAGGTGATGATGATGATGTGAAAGTGGATGTGCGGGTGTAGGCGATGGTGATGATGCAAAAGTGGATGTGCGGGTGTAGGTGATGATGATGATGCAAAAGTGGATGTGCGGGTGTAGGTGATGATGATGATGCAAAACTGGATGTGCGGGTGTAGGTGATGATGATGATGTGAAAGTGGATGTGCGGGTGTAGGTGATGATGATGATGCAAAAGTGGATGTGCGGGTGTAGGTGATGATGATGATGCAAAAGTGGATGTGCGGGTGTAGGTGATGATGATGATGTGAAAGTGGATGTGCGGGTGTAGGTGATGATGATGATGCAAAAGTGGATGTGCGGGTGTAGGTGATGATGAAGATGTGAAAGTGGATGTGCGGGTGTAGGTGATGATGATGATGCAAAAGTGGATGTGCGGGTGTAGGTGATGATGATGATGTGAAAGTGGATGTGCGGGTGTAGGTGATGATGATGATGCAAAACTGGATGTGCGGGTGTAGGTGATGATGATGATGTGAAAGTGGATGTGCGGGTGTAGGTGATGATGATGATGCAAAACTGGATGTGCGGGTGTAGGTGATGATGCTAAACTGGATGTGTGGGTGTAGGTTATGATGATGATGTGAAAGTGTATGTGCGGGTGTAGGTGATGATGATGATGCAAAAGTGGATGTGCGGGTGTAGGTGATGATGATGATGCAAAAGTGGATGTGCGGGTGTAGGTGATGATGATGATGAAAAACTGGATGTGCGGGTGTAGATGATGATGCAAAACTGGATGTGTGGGTGTAGGTGATGATGATGATGTGAAAGTGGATGTGCGGGTGTAGGTGATGATGATGATGCAAAAGTGGATGTGCGGGTGTAGGTGATGATGATGATGTGAAAGTGGATGTGCGGGTGTAGGTGATGATGATGATGCAAAACTGGATGTGCGGGTGTAGGTGATGATGATGATGTGAAAGTGGATGTGCGGGTGTAGGTGATGATGATGATGCAAAACTGGATGTGCGGGTGTAGGTGATGATGCTAAACTGGATGTGTGGGTGTAGGTTATGATGATGATGTGAAAGTGGATGTGCGGGTGTAGGTGATGATGATGATGCAAAAGTGGATGTGCGGGTGTAGGTGATGATGATGATGCAAAACTGGATATGCGGGTGTAGATGATGATGCAAAACTGGATGTGCGGGTGTAGGTGATGATGATGATGCAAAAGTGGATGTGCGGGTGTAGGTGATGATGATGATGCAAAAGTGGATGTGCGGGTGTAGGTGATGATGATGATGTGAAAGTGGATGTGCGGGTGTAGGTGATGGTGATGATGCAAAAGTGGATGTGCGGGTGTAGGTGATGATGATGATGCAAAACTGGATGTGCGGGTGTAGATGATGATGCAAAACTGGATGTGTGGGTGTAGGTGATGATGATGATGTGAAAGTGGATGTGCGGGTGTAGGTGATGATGATGATGCAAAAGTGGATGTGCGGGTGTAGGTGATGATGCTAAACTGGATGTGTGGGTGTAGGTTATGATGATGATGTGAAAGTGGATGTGCGGGTGTAGGTGATGGTGATGATGCAAAAGTGGATGTGCGGGTGTAGGTGATGATGATGATGCAAAACTGGATGTGCGGGTGTAGATGATGATGCAAAACTGGATGTGTGGGTGTAGGTGATGATGATGATGTGAAAGTGGATGTGCGGGTGTAGGTGATGGTGATGATGCAAAAGTGGATGTGCGGGTGTAGGTGATGATGATGATGCAAAACTGGATGTGCGGGTGTAGATGATGATGCAAAACTGGATGTGTGGGTGTAGGTGATGATGATGATGTGAAAGTGGATGTGCGGGTGTAGGTGATGGTGATGATGCAAAAGTGGATGTGCGGGTGTAGGTGATGATGATGATGCAAAAGTGGATGTGCGGGTGTAGGTGATGATGATGATGTGAAAGTGGATGTGCGGGTGTAGGTGATGATGATGATGTGAAAGTGGATGTGCGGGTGTAGGTGATGATGATGATGCAAAACTGGATGTGCGGGTGTAGGTGATGATGCTAAACTGGATGTGTGGGTGTAGGTTATGATGATGATGTGAAAGTGGATGTGCGGGTGTAGGTGATGATGATGATGCAAAAGTGGATGTGCGGGTGTAGGTGATGATGATGATGCAAAAGTGGATGTGCGGGTGTAGGTGATGATGATGATGTGAAAGTGGATGTGCGGGTGTAGGTGATGGTGATGATGCAAAAGTGGATGTGCGGGTGTAGGTGATGATGATGATGTGAAAGTGGATGTGCGGGTGTAGGTGATGGTGATGATGCAAAAGTGGATGTGCGGGTGTAGGTGATGATGATGATGCAAAAGTGGATGTGCGGGTGTAGGTGATGATGATGATGCAAAACTGGATGTGCGGGTGTAGGTGATGATGATGATGTGAAAGTGGATGTGCGGGTGTAGGTGATGATGATGATGCAAAAGTGGATGTGCGGGTGTAGGTGATGATGATGATGCAAAAGTGGATGTGCGGGTGTAGGTGATGATGATGATGTGAAAGTGGATGTGCGGGTGTAGGTGATGATGATGATGCAAAAGTGGATGTGCGGGTGTAGGTGATGATGATGATGTGAAAGTGGATGTGCGGGTGTAGGTGATGGTGATGATGCAAAAGTGGATGTGCGGGTGTAGGTGATGATGATGATGTGAAAGTGGATGTGCGGGTGTAGGCGATGGTGATGATGCAAAAGTGGATGTGCGGGTGTAGGTGATGATGATGATGCAAAAGTGGATGTGCGGGTGTAGGTGATGATGATGATGCAAAACTGGATGTGCGGGTGTAGGTGATGATGATGATGTGAAAGTGGATGTGCGGGTGTAGGTGATGATGATGATGCAAAAGTGGATGTGCGGGTGTAGGTGATGATGATGATGCAAAAGTGGATGTGCGGGTGTAGGTGATGATGATGATGTGAAAGTGGATGTGCGGGTGTAGGTGATGATGATGATGCAAAAGTGGATGTGCGGGTGTAGGTGATGATGATGATGTGAAAGTGGATGTGCGGGTGTAGGTGATGATGATGATGCAAAAGTGGATGTGCGGGTGTAGGTGATGATGATGATGTGAAAGTGGATGTGCGGGTGTAGGTGATGATGATGATGCAAAACTGGATGTGCGGGTGTAGGTGATGATGATGATGTGAAAGTGGATGTGCGGGTGTAGGTGATGATGATGATGCAAAACTGGATGTGCGGGTGTAGGTGATGATGCTAAACTGGATGTGTGGGTGTAGGTTATGATGATGATGTGAAAGTGGATGTGCGGGTGTAGGTGATGATGATGATGCAAAAGTGGATGTGCGGGTGTAGGTGATGATGATGATGCAAAAGTGGATGTGCGGGTGTAGGTGATGATGATGATGCAAAACTGGATGTGCGGGTGTAGATGATGATGCAAAACTGGATGTGTGGGTGTAGGTGATGATGATGATGTGAAAGTGGATGTGCGGGTGTAGGTGATGATGATGATGCAAAAGTGGATGTGCGGGTGTAGGTGATGATGATGATGTGAAAGTGGATGTGCGGGTGTAGGTGATGATGATGATGCAAAACTGGATGTGCGGGTGTAGGTGATGATGATGATGTGAAAGTGGATGTGCGGGTGTAGGTGATGATGATGATGCAAAACTGGATGTGCGGGTGTAGGTGATGATGCTAAACTGGATGTGTGGGTGTAGGTTATGATGATGATGTGAAAGTGGATGTGCGGGTGTAGGTGATGATGATGATGCAAAAGTGGATGTGCGGGTGTAGGTGATGATGATGATGCAAAACTGGATATGCGGGTGTAGATGATGATGCAAAACTGGATGTGCGGGTGTAGGTGATGATGATGATGCAAAAGTGGATGTGCGGGTGTAGGTGATGATGATGATGCAAAAGTGGATGTGCGGGTGTAGGTGATGATGATGATGTGAAAGTGGATGTGCGGGTGTAGGTGATGGTGATGATGCAAAAGTGGATGTGCGGGTGTAGGTGATGATGATGATGTGAAAGTGGATGTGCGGGTGTAGGTGATGGTGATGATGCAAAAGTGGATGTGCGGGTGTAGGTGATGATGATGATGTGAAAGTGGATGTGCGGGTGTAGGTGATGATGATGATGTGAAAGTGGATGTGCGGGTGTAGGTGATGATGATGATGCAAAACTGGATGTGCGGGTGTAGATGATGATGCAAAACTGGATGTGCGGGTGTAGGTGATGATGATGATGCAAAAGTGGATGTGCGGGTGTAGGTGATGATGATGATGCAAAAGTGGATGTGCGGGTGTAGGTGATGATGATGATGCAAAACTGGATGTGCGGGTGTAGATGATGATGCAAAACTGGATGTGTGGGTGTAGGTGATGATGATGATGTGAAAGTGGATGTGCGGGTGTAGGTGATGATGATGATGCAAAACTGGATGTGCGGGTGTAGGTGATGATGCTAAACTGGATGTGTGGGTGTAGGTTATGATGATGATGTGAAAGTGGATGTGCGGGTGTAGGTGATGGTGATGATGCAAAAGTGGATGTGCGGGTGTAGGTGATGATGATGATGTGAAAGTGGATGTGCGGGTGTAGGTGATGATGATGATGCAAAACTGGATGTGCGGGTGTAGGTGATGATGATGATGTGAAAGTGGATGTGCGGGTGTAGGTGATGATGATGATGCAAAACTGGATGTGCGGGTGTAGGTGATGATGCTAAACTGGATGTGTGGGTGTAGGTTATGATGATGATGTGAAAGTGGATGTGCGGGTGTAGGTGATGATGATGATGCAAAAGTGGATGTGCGGGTGTAGGTGATGATGATGATGCAAAAGTGGATGTGCGGGTGTAGGTGATGATGATGATGCAAAACTGGATGTGCGGGTGTAGATGATGATGCAAAACTGGATGTGTGGGTGTAGGTGATGATGATGATGTGAAAGTGGATGTGCGGGTGTAGGTGATGATGATGATGCAAAAGTGGATGTGCGGGTGTAGGTGATGATGATGATGTGAAAGTGGATGTGCGGGTGTAGGTGATGATGATGATGCAAAACTGGATGTGCGGGTGTAGGTGATGATGATGATGTAAAAGTGGATGTGCGGGTGTAGGTGATGATGATGATGCAAAACTGGATGTGCGGGTGTAGGTGATGATGCTAAACTGGATGTGTGGGTGTAGGTTATGATGATGATGTGAAAGTGGATGTGCGGGTGTAGGTGATGATGATGATGCAAAAGTGGATGTGCGGGTGTAGGTGATGATGATGATGCAAAACTGGATATGCGGGTGTAGATGATGATGCAAAACTGGATGTGCGGGTGTAGGTGATGATGATGATGCAAAAGTGGATGTGCGGGTGTAGGTGATGATGATGATGCAAAAGTGGATGTGCGGGTGTAGGTGATGATGATGATGTGAAAGTGGATGTGCGGGTGTAGGTGATGGTGATGATGCAAAAGTGGATGTGCGGGTGTAGGTGATGATGATGATGTGAAAGTGGATGTGCGGGTGTAGGTGATGGTGATGATGCAAAAGTGGATGTGCGGGTGTAGGTGATGATGATGATGTGAAAGTGGATGTGCGGGTGTAGGTGATGATGATGATGTGAAAGTGGATGTGCGGGTGTAGGTGATGATGATGATGCAAAACTGGATGTGCGGGTGTAGATGATGATGCAAAACTGGATGTGCGGGTGTAGGTGATGATGATGATGCAAAAGTGGATGTGCGGGTGTAGGTGATGATGATGATGCAAAAGTGGATGTGCGGGTGTAGGTGATGATGATGATGCAAAACTGGATGTGCGGGTGTAGATGATGATGCAAAACTGGATGTGTGGGTGTAGGTGATGATGATGATGTGAAAGTGGATGTGCGGGTGTAGGTGATGATGATGATGCAAAACTGGATGTGCGGGTGTAGGTGATGATGCTAAACTGGATGTGTGGGTGTAGGTTATGATGATGATGTGAAAGTGGATGTGCGGGTGTAGGTGATGGTGATGATGCAAAAGTGGATGTGCGGGTGTAGGTGATGATGATGATGCAAAACTGGATGTGCGGGTGTAGATGATGATGCAAAACTGGATGTGTGGGTGTAGGTGATGATGATGATGTGAAAGTGGATGTGCGGGTGTAGGTGATGGTGATGATGCAAAAGTGGATGTGCGGGTGTAGGTGATGATGATGATGCAAAACTGGATGTGCGGGTGTAGATGATGATGCAAAACTGGATGTGTGGGTGTAGGTGATGATGATGATGTGAAAGTGGATGTGCGGGTGTAGGTGATGGTGATGATGCAAAAGTGGATGTGCGGGTGTAGGTGATGATGATGATGCAAAAGTGGATGTGCGGGTGTAGGTGATGATGATGATGTGAAAGTGGATGTGCGGGTGTAGGTGATGATGATGATGTGAAAGTGGATGTGCGGGTGTAGGTGATGATGATGATGCAAAACTGGATGTGCGGGTGTAGGTGATGATGCTAAACTGGATGTGTGGGTGTAGGTTATGATGATGATGTGAAAGTGGATGTGCGGGTGTAGGTGATGATGATGATGCAAAAGTGGATGTGCGGGTGTAGGTGATGATGATGATGCAAAAGTGGATGTGCGGGTGTAGGTGATGATGATGATGTGAAAGTGGATGTGCGGGTGTAGGTGATGGTGATGATGCAAAAGTGGATGTGCGGGTGTAGGTGATGATGATGATGCAAAAGTGGATGTGCGGGTGTAGGTGATGATGATGATGCAAAACTGGATGTGCGGGTGTAGGTGATGATGATGATGTGAAAGTGGATGTGCGGGTGTAGGTGATGATGATGATGCAAAAGTGGATGTGCGGGTGTAGGTGATGATGATGATGCAAAAGTGGATGTGCGGGTGTAGGTGATGATGATGATGTGAAAGTGGATGTGCGGGTGTAGGTGATGATGATGATGCAAAAGTGGATGTGCGGGTGTAGGTGATGATGATGATGTGAAAGTGGATGTGCGGGTGTAGGTGATGGTGATGATGCAAAAGTGGATGTGCGGGTGTAGGTGATGATGATGATGTGAAAGTGGATGTGCGGGTGTAGGCGATGGTGATGATGTGAAAGTGGATGTGCGGGTGTAGGTGATGATGATGATGCAAAAGTGGATGTGCGGGTGTAGGTGATGATGATGATGCAAAACTGGATGTGCGGGTGTAGGTGATGATGATGATGTGAAAGTGGATGTGCGGGTGTAGGTGATGATGATGATGCAAAAGTGGATGTGCGGGTGTAGGTGATGATGATGATGCAAAAGTGGATGTGCGGGTGTAGGTGATGATGATGATGTGAAAGTGGATGTGCGGGTGTAGGTGATGATGATGATGCAAAAGTGGATGTGCGGGTGTAGGTGATGATGATGATGTGAAAGTGGATGTGCGGGTGTAGGTGATGATGATGATGCAAAAGTGGATGTGCGGGTGTAGGTGATGATGATGATGTGAAAGTGGATGTGCGGGTGTAGGTGATGATGATGATGCAAAACTGGAAGTGCGGGTGTAGGTGATGATGATGATGTGAAAGTGGATGTGCGGGTGTAGGTGATGATGATGATGCAAAACTGGATGTGCGGGTGTAGGTGATGATGCTAAACTGGATGTGTGGGTGTAGGTTATGATGATGATGTGAAAGTGGATGTGCGGGTGTAGGTGATGATGATGATGCAAAAGTGGATGTGCGGGTGTAGGTGATGATGATGATGCAAAAGTGGATGTGCGGGTGTAGGTGATGATGATGATGCAAAACTGGATGTGCGGGTGTAGATGATGATGCAAAACTGGATGTGTGGGTGTAGGTGATGATGATGATGTGAAAGTGGATGTGCGGGTGTAGGTGATGATGATGATGCAAAAGTGGATGTGCGGGTGTAGGTGATGATGATGATGTGAAAGTGGATGTGCGGGTGTAGGTGATGATGATGATGCAAAACTGGATGTGCGGGTGTAGGTGATGATGATGATGTGAAAGTGGATGTGCGGGTGTAGGTGATGATGATGATGCAAAACTGGATGTGCGGGTGTAGGTGATGATGCTAAACTGGATGTGTGGGTGTAGGTTATGATGATGATGTGAAAGTGGATGTGCGGGTGTAGGTGATGATGATGATGCAAAAGTGGATGTGCGGGTGTAGGTGATGATGATGATGCAAAACTGGATATGCGGGTGTAGATGATGATGCAAAACTGGATGTGCGGGTGTAGGTGATGATGATGATGCAAAAGTGGATGTGCGGGTGTAGGTGATGATGATGATGCAAAAGTGGATGTGCGGGTGTAGGTGATGATGATGATGTGAAAGTGGATGTGCGGGTGTAGGTGATGGTGATGATGCAAAAGTGGATGTGCGGGTGTAGGTGATGATGATGATGTGAAAGTGGATGTGCGGGTGTAGGTGATGGTGATGATGCAAAAGTGGATGTGCGGGTGTAGGTGATGATGATGATGTGAAAGTGGATGTGCGGGTGTAGGTGATGATGATGATGTGAAAGTGGATGTGCGGGTGTAGGTGATGATGATGATGCAAAACTGGATGTGCGGGTGTAGATGATGATGCAAAACTGGATGTGCGGGTGTAGGTGATGATGATGATGCAAAAGTGGATGTGCGGGTGTAGGTGATGATGATGATGCAAAAGTGGATGTGCGGGTGTAGGTGATGATGATGATGCAAAACTGGATGTGCGGGTGTAGATGATGATGCAAAACTGGATGTGTGGGTGTAGGTGATGATGATGATGTGAAAGTGGATGTGCGGGTGTAGGTGATGATGATGATGCAAAACTGGATGTGCGGGTGTAGGTGATGATGCTAAACTGGATGTGTGGGTGTAGGTTATGATGATGATGTGAAAGTGGATGTGCGGGTGTAGGTGATGGTGATGATGCAAAAGTGGATGTGCGGGTGTAGGTGATGATGATGATGCAAAACTGGATGTGCGGGTGTAGATGATGATGCAAAACTGGATGTGTGGGTGTAGGTGATGATGATGATGTGAAAGTGGATGTGCGGGTGTAGGTGATGGTGATGATGCAAAAGTGGATGTGCGGGTGTAGGTGATGATGATGATGCAAAACTGGATGTGCGGGTGTAGATGATGATGCAAAACTGGATGTGTGGGTGTAGGTGATGATGATGATGTGAAAGTGGATGTGCGGGTGTAGGTGATGGTGATGATGCAAAAGTGGATGTGCGGGTGTAGGTGATGATGATGATGCAAAAGTGGATGTGCGGGTGTAGGTGATGATGATGATGTGAAAGTGGATGTGCGGGTGTAGGTGATGATGATGATGTGAAAGTGGATGTGCGGGTGTAGGTGATGATGATGATGCAAAACTGGATGTGCGGGTGTAGGTGATGATGCTAAACTGGATGTGTGGGTGTAGGTTATGATGATGATGTGAAAGTGGATGTGCGGGTGTAGGTGATGATGATGATGCAAAAGTGGATGTGCGGGTGTAGGTGATGATGATGATGCAAAACTGTATGTGCGGGTGTAGATGATGATGCAAAACTGGATGTGTGGGTGTAGGTGATGATGATGATGTGAAAGTGGATGTGCGGGTGTAGGTGATGATGATGATGCAAAACTGGATGTGCGGGTGTAGGTGATGATGCTAAACTGGATGTGTGGGTGTAGGTTATGATGATGATGTGAAAGTGGATGTGCGGGTGTACGTGATGGTGCAAAAGTGGATGTGCGGGTGTAGGTGATGATGATGATGTGAAAGTGGATGTGCGGGTGTAGGTGATGATGATGATGTGAAAGTGGATGTGCGGGTGTAGGTGATGATGATGATGCAAAACTGGATGTGCGGGTGTAGATGATGATGCAAAACTGGATGTGCGGGTGTAGGTGATGATGATGATGCAAAAGTGGATGTGCGGGTGTAGGTGATGATGATGATGCAAAAGTGGATGTGCGGGTGTAGGTGATGATGATGATGCAAAACTGGATGTGCGGGTGTAGATGATGATGCAAAACTGGATGTGTGGGTGTAGGTGATGATGATGATGTGAAAGTGGATGTGCGGGTGTAGGTGATGATGATGATGCAAAACTGGATGTGCGGGTGTAGGTGATGATGCTAAACTGGATGTGTGGGTGTAGGTTATGATGATGATGTGAAAGTGGATGTGCGGGTGTAGGTGATGGTGATGATGCAAAAGTGGATGTGCGGGTGTAGGTGATGATGATGATGCAAAACTGGATGTGCGGGTGTAGATGATGATGCAAAACTGGATGTGTGGGTGTAGGTGATGATGATGATGTGAAAGTGGATGTGCGGGTGTAGGTGATGGTGATGATGCAAAAGTGGATGTGCGGGTGTAGGTGATGATGATGATGCAAAACTGGATGTGCGGGTGTAGATGATGATGCAAAACTGGATGTGTGGGTGTAGGTGATGATGATGATGTGAAAGTGGATGTGCGGGTGTAGGTGATGGTGATGATGCAAAAGTGGATGTGCGGGTGTAGGTGATGATGATGATGCAAAAGTGGATGTGCGGGTGTAGGTGATGATGATGATGTGAAAGTGGATGTGCGGGTGTAGGTGATGATGATGATGTGAAAGTGGATGTGCGGGTGTAGGTGATGATGATGATGCAAAACTGGATGTGCGGGTGTAGGTGATGATGATGATGCAAAACTGGATGTGCGGGTGTAGGTGATGATGATGATGCAAAACTGGATGTGCGGGTGTAGGTGATGATGCTAAACTGGATGTGTGGGTGTAGGTTATGATGATGATGTGAAAGTGGATGTGCGGGTGTAGGTGATGATGATGATGCAAAAGTGGATGTGCGGGTGTAGGTGATGATGATGATGCAAAACTGGATGTGCGGGTGTAGATGATGATGCAAAACTGGATGTGTGGGTGTAGGTGATGATGATGATGTGAAAGTGGATGTGCGGGTGTAGGTGATGATGATGATGCAAAACTGGATGTGCGGGTGTAGGTGATGATGCTAAACTGGATGTGTGGGTGTAGGTTATGATGATGATGTGAAAGTGGATGTGCGGGTGTACGTGATGGTGCAAAAGTGGATGTGCGGGTGTAGGTGATGATGATGATGTGAAAGTGGATGTGCGGGTGTAGGTGATGATGATGATGTGAAAGTGGATGTGCGGGTGTAGGTGATGATGATGATGCAAAACTGGATGTGCGGGTGTAGATGATGATGCAAAACTGGATGTGCGGGTGTAGGTGATGATGATGATGCAAAAGTGGATGTGCGGGTGTAGGTGATGATGATGATGCAAAAGTGGATGTGCGGGTGTAGGTGATGATGATGATGCAAAACTGGATGTGCGGGTGTAGATGATGATGCAAAACTGGATGTGTGGGTGTAGGTGATGATGATGATGTGAAAGTGGATGTGCGGGTGTAGGTGATGGTGATGATGCAAAAGTGGATGTGCGGGTGTAGGTGATGATGATGATGCAAAACTGGATGTGCGGGTGTAGATGATGATGCAAAACTGGATGTGTGGGTGTAGGTGATGATGATGATGTGAAAGTGGATGTGCGGGTGTAGGTGATGGTGATGATGCAAAAGTGGATGTGCGGGTGTAGGTGATGATGATGATGCAAAAGTGGATGTGCGGGTGTAGGTGATGATGATGATGTGAAAGTGGATGTGCGGGTGTAGGTGATGATGATGATGTGAAAGTGGATGTGCGGGTGTAGGTGATGATGATGATGCAAAACTGGATGTGCGGGTGTAGGTGATGATGCTAAACTGGATGTGTGGGTGTAGGTTATGATGATGATGTGAAAGTGGATGTGCGGGTGTAGGTGATGATGATGATGCAAAAGTGGATGTGCGGGTGTAGGTGATGATGATGATGCAAAAGTGGACGTGCGGGTGTAGGTGATGATGATGATGCAAAACTGGATGTGCGGGTGTAGATGATGATGCAAAACTGGATGTGTGGGTGTAGGTGATGATGATGATGTGAAAGTGGATGTGCGGGTGTAGGTGATGATGATGATGCAAAAGTGGATGTGCGGGTGTAGGTGATGATGATGATGAAAAAGTGGATGTGCGGGTTTAGGTGATGATGATGATGCAAAACTGGATGTGTGGGTGTAGGTGATGATGATGATGCAAAACTGGATGTGTGGGTGTAGGTGATGATGATGATGTGAAAGTGGATGTGCGGGTGTAGGTGATGATGATGATGCAAAAGTGGATGTGCGGGTGTAGGTGATGATGATGATGTGAAAGTGGATGTGCGGGTGTAGGTGATGATGATGATGTGAAAGTGGATGTGCGGGTGTAGGTGATGATGATGATGCAAAACTGGATGTGCGGGTGTAGGTGATGATGCTAAACTGGATGTGTGGGTGTAGGTTATGATGATGATGTGAAAGTGGATGTGCGGGTGTAGGTGATGATGATGATGCAAAAGTGGATGTGCGGGTGTAGGTGATGATGATGATGCAAAAGTGGACGTGCGGGTGTAGGTGATGATGATGATGCAAAACTGGATGTGCGGGTGTAGATGATGATGCAAAACTGGATGTGTGGGTGTAGGTGATGATGATGATGTGAAAGTGGATGTGCGGGTGTAGGTGATGATGATGATGCAAAAGTGGATGTGCGGGTGTAGGTGATGATGATGATGAAAAAGTGGATGTGCGGGTTTAGGTGATGATGATGATGCAAAACTGGATGTGTGGGTGTAGGTGATGATGATGATGCAAAACTGGATGTGTGGGTGTAGGTGATGATGATGATGTGAAAGTGGATGTGCGGGTGTAGGTGATGATGATGATGCAAAAGTGGATGTGCGGGTGTAGGTGATGATGATGATGTGAAAGTGGATGTGCGGGTGTAGGTGATGATGCAAAACTGGATGTGTGGGTGTAGGTGATGATGCTAAACTGGATGTGTGGGTGTAGGTTATGATGATGATGTGAAAGTGGATGTGCGGGTGTAGGTGATGATGATGATGCAAAACTGGATGTGCGGGTGTAGATGATGATGCAAAACTGGATGTGCGGGTGTAGGTGATGATGATGATGTGAAAGTGGATGTGCGGGTGTAGGTGATGATGATGATGCAAAACTGGATGTGCGGGTGTAGATGATGATGCAAAACTGGATGTGCGGGTGTAGGTGATGATGATGATGCAAAAGTGGATGTGCGGGTGTAGGTGATGATGATGATGTGAAAGTGGATGTGCGGGTGTAGGTGATGATGATGATGTGAAAGTGGATGTGCGGGTGTAGGTGATGATGATGATGCAAAACTGGATGTGCGGGTGTAGGTGATGATGCTAAACTGGATGTGTGGGTGTAGGTGATGATGATGATGTGAAAGTGGATGTGCGGGTGTAGGTGATGATGATGATGCAAAACTGGATGTGCGGGTGTAGATGATGATGCAAAACTGGATGTGTGGGTGTAGGTGATGATGATGATGTGAAAGTGGATGTGCGGGTGTAGGTGATGATGATGATGCAAAAGTGGATGTGCGGGTGTAGGTGATGATGATGATGAAAAAGTGGATGTGCGGGTTTAGGTGATGATGATGATGCAAAACTGGATGTGTGGGTGTAGGTGATGATGATGATGCAAAACTGGATGTGTGGGTGTAGGTGATGATGATGATGTGAAAGTGGATGTGCGGGTGTAGGTGATGATGATGATGCAAAAGTGGATGTGCGGGTGTAGGTGATGATGATGATGTGAAAGTGGATGTGCGGGTGTAGGTGATGATGATGATGCAAAAGTGGATGTGCGGGTGTAGGTGATGATGCAAAACTGGATGTGTGGGTGTAGGTGATGATGCTAAACTGGATGTGTGGGTGTAGGTTATGATGATGATGTGAAAGTGGATGTGCGGGTTTAGGTGATGATGATGATGCAAAACTGGATGTGTGGGTGTAGGTGATGATGATGATGCAAAACTGGATGTGTGGGTGTAGGTGATGATGATGATGTGAAAGTGGATGTGCGGGTGTAGGTGATGATGATGATGCAAAACTGGATGTGCGGGTGTAGGTGATGATGATGATGTGAAAGTGGATGTGCGGGTGTAGGTGATGATGATGATGCAAAACTGGATGTGCGGGTGTAGATGATGATGCAAAACTGGATGTGCGGGTGTAGGTGATGATGATGATGCAAAAGTGGATGTGCGGGTGTAGGTGATGATGATGATGCAAAAGTGGATGTGTGGGTGTAGGTGATGATGATGATGAAAAAGTGGATGTGCGGGTGTAGGTGATGATGATGATGCAAAAGTGGATGTGCGGGTGTAGGTGATGATGATGATGTGAAAGTGGATGTGCGGGTGTAGGTGATGATGATGATGAAAAAGTGGATGTGCGGGTTTAGGTGATGATGATGATGCAAAACTGGATGTGTGGGTGTAGGTGATGATGATGATGCAAAACTGGATGTGTGGGTGTAGGTGATGATGATGATGTGAAAGTGGATGTGCGGGTGTAGGTGATGATGATGATGCAAAAGTGGATGTGCGGGTGTAGGTGATGATGATGATGCAAAAGTGGATGTGCGGGTGTAGGTGATGATGATGGTGCAAAAGTTGATGTACGGGTGTAGGTGATGATGATGATGCGAATAATGATGCAAGAGAGGATGATAAGGATGCGGGTCGAGAATGGTGATGGTTATGCAGATAAGGATAATAATGATGATGATGATGCAAACGATGAGGAGGATATAGATAATGATGCATGTGGCGATAACGCAAAAGAGGAAGCTGCGGATGCGAATGATACGGCTGGGGATGATGATGTGGATACAGATGATGTCGATGAGGATGCGGATGATGATGCAAGTGACGATGATGATGATTTGAATGATGATATGTATGAGGATGATGCAAATGAGGTGAGGATTATGCGGGTGGGAATGACGCGAGTGGGTATGATACGTATATGGATGATGCGGATGATGATGAGGTTTAGGATGCTACGGGTGAGGATGATGATGATGATATGGCAAAGAAAAATGATGATGAGTCAGTAAGTCAGTTAGTCGGGAAGCGTTTGTGGCCGGCTGTAGACGTACCATAACTGCTTTTTGATTAAAAAAATGTTATATAATTTAAACTTAGGTGCTCATCACACAGTCATTTTCGAGTGTGATTTTCCGCCTCCGATCATAATTTTTCTTTTCGTGTGAAAAGAAGAAAGAAAATATACAATAAACAATTTTGTTTTCTGTACAATATTCTAAGAAATGATGAGTACGTATAGATCATTAGCTGTCGCAGCTTGTTAACCCTTGACCACCGACGCAGGCAGTCACCAGAAGGCCCGGAAGTAAAATACTGTAGTCGGCTAGAGTCTATTTCTATATCAGAAATACAACTATCCTATACAAAATTGATCAAGTTTTTGCAACAAGCAGAATACGTAACAACCCATATGAATCAAGTCTTAAACTAAGTTACCCAAGTATAATTTATGAGCAAATTTATGTCAACAGACTACAGCAACGCACAATGAGGGTTATTTTAAAACCGTTCGAATTGATAAGGAATTGACGTTTCGCGCTTTCTTGCTTGGCCTAGACAGAAAAGAGAATTTGTGTGGAGCAAACCTTTTATAATATACATTTTATGCGGTAAAGTAGGCGGGAGGGAAGACAGTACGCCTGCGCGGTATTGTATTTGCTATTGTGCGAACGAAGCTCAAACTTTAGTCAGTAAGCGTTCGTGGCCGGCTGTAGACGTGCCATAAACGCTTTCTGATTCAGTAAAATGTTATTTAACTAAAATAATTTACACTTAGGCCCCCGTCACACGTTCCTTCTCGATTGCAATCTTACGCCTCTTATCGTGATCAGCAGGATAATTTGGTATTTGAAAGGGTAGACCCGGGGGGTTGGGTAGGGTTGGGTTACCTTTTATGAACTTTCAAAACGCGTTTGTACGTGATTTGTTTGAAATATAACAATGTGACGTCACAGACTTTTCAAATCAAATGGAATACTTATTAGCATTAAATACCTTTTACAATTATATCTTCGCATAACATTTAATTTATGTGCGGTTATGGAAGTTTTTAAAAGGAGCGGTCTTTTATTTATGTGATTCATATTTATTTTTGACCGTTTCAAATAGTCAATTACAATGGCAATTCTATTCGTTTCGACAGTTCAACAACATTCATTACCTACGGACTAATTTCACTTCGGATTGTTAGAGGTGGGTTACGCAATCGATCGCAGTATCGCATCACATCATTCAACAATATGTGTTGAACAACATGCCACAACTAATACGTGAATGTTATAATTATGGCACATTAATTATCCTTTAGTGCGGAGACTTTTTGAAGTCACAGCGGTAAACTGCAAAGGGCATCATTATAAGTTATAGCCTACAGACTGACCAGACTTAAAGCGAATATAACATTATATCCAAAATTGAAACAAAATCTTTGTGGTTCAGACCAACGAACTATAAAGCAATTAAAAAATAAAGAACTGTTATTTCAGCTAAAAGTTTTCAAAAATATTTAGTTACACTGAATATTTTTTTAAAGCAACGAGTTCTGGGAACGATTTTAATTTTGACTTCAAAACGTTTTACTATTTGGATGTATAGATTTATTAGCAGTCACGGCTTGTAATTCCTGACGAATGAGGCAGTCAGTCACCAGAAGGCCCAACACGATCGCACCGAAGCAGGTGTAGTCGGTTTGATCAGATTTTCTATCGGAAATACAACTATTCTATAAAGTTTTGCTAATTTTTTTATGACAAGTACAATAAGTAACTACAGATGTGAATAAAGTCTAAAACTAAGTATGTACTTAAGTATAATTACATAAGTGCTGAACAAGTTTTTAACCGACTACCACAAAGCCAAACAGGGTATTTTAAAATCGTTCGAATTGATTATGAACTGACGTTTTGCGAATTTGTGTGGAGCAAACTTTTTGTAATGTGTATTGTATGTGGCAGAGCAGAGGCGAGGGGAGACGGTAGGCATTCGCGCGCGCCTTGTGGTATATTTGTTCTTCAGTCGGGAAGCGTTTGTGGCCGGCTGTACACGTGCCATAAACGCTTTCTGATTCAGTATAAAAACTTTTTTACAAAAAATAAAACCGACGTCCAAAACAAACACTACAAAGTGAAAAATAATTTTGATTTCGGAAGTCGGTGTCTTCGGTTTTGTATTTTCATTTTTTGCCACCGACACCGACCGAACGGAGTTATGCGCGAACAAACATAAAAAAAAATACAAACATCCGAATTGAGAACCTCCTCCTTTTTGAAGTCGGTTAAAAATATTAAATAATTTTAACTCAGGCGCTCATTATAAGGCCGTTTCCGATTATGATCTGACGCCCCTGATCGTAATTTTTGATTTTGAGCCCAATTTGGTTATCAGGTTCAGATAGAGCATAGCGAACTTGCTGCCAATACCTCAGGCAAGGAAAAAATGAATAAATATTATAATATGGTCAACATACTTGCTTCTACCAGTGGCTTTGCCCGCGTGAACTTGAACATGTGAAATAATCCCTCGGGAAAAAATACGTGTGCTAATTCCAGACTATAATCATTAACGTATAAGTTTGTGAGGATGTAAGGATGCTTGTTACTCTTTTTCCCAAAAACTGCTTAACGTATTTAGATTACATTTTGCACGTATGATAGGATGTATGGTGTTACGCGAATGGATAGAATACGTAATGAGTAAGTAAAGAGGAAGTCTGAAAGTGACACCGGTGACCGAAAAGTTGTGTGGAATGTTATGCGGAGGAATGAGGAAAATGTTGTCAGGAAAGTTGTGAGTATGAATGTGGATGGCTATACAAGTAGAGGGAGACCAAAGAAACGATGGATGGATTGTGTGAAAGATGATATGGCTAGAAAGTGTGTGAATATCGAGATGACGACTAATAGAGAAGTATGGAAGAAGAAGACATGTTGCGCCGACCCCAAATAAATTGGGATAAGGACAGGAGAATGATGATGATGAATCATTCTCTGTGCAAAAATTTGTATTTAACAGTTTTTGCGTAAAAGGGTAACAAGCATTCATATATCCATACATCCTATCCATATATCCTATCATACGTGCAAAATGTAATCTAAATACGTTAAGCTGTTTTTGGGGAAAAGAGTAACAAGCATCCATACATCCTCACAAACTTATACGTTAATCATGTAAAAAGGGATAGAGAGCTTGTGGAGGTCTTTAGCTAACCACATATTGCAATACAAATCGTTAAAAAGTATTGTAATGAGTGGATTATATTATCAATAGATAATTAAGGAAAATAAAAATAAAATACAAAAAACATAAACAATATTTAATTACATTATTATGAACTCATAATTATAACCTGTCAGCAAGGTAAGCTAATTCTGGAGATAGAACATAAACATTGTCTTGAGTTAATCATAGTGACCAACGTTTCTTATCTCATCGTTTAAGTAGTCGTCAATAGCCTTTAAATAAAGGATTTTACGTCAGCTTTAAACGTACTAACAGCAATTCTTGCAAAAAAGGGAAGCCTATTATAAAAGGTTGTATCAAGCCGCAGAATTTTATTATGATGTACTATGAACCTTATGTAGCCGGTGAAAATGACCACGTAGTTTTTTCCTACTTCTAGTGTTGCTGTTGTGAATATCACTGTTTTAAGTATATATAACTGTATATTTTGGCTTATCTATCATGTCCAAAACTTGTTACCGTAGCAAAGAGCATAACAATTTAAAGCCTCCAGAATGACCACACTTATTAGGAATATAATTATTATACATATTATGCATCATTTCAACAAACGCTATCCGGTAGTAGTTGCGCTAATCTGGAACATATATTTACACAAATTGGTAATCAAGCAAAAAAAATATATTTTAAGCATCAAAATTGCTTTTGGAACACGTAGCAATTACTCTTTCAAAAATGAACAATAACAGTTTTGATTTCTCTACGATATGATTATAATTATTATGTTTGTACTTATAGATTATTAGCAGACGTAGCTTATAAACCCTCGACCAATGAGGCAGTCAGTCACCAGAAGTTTCAATACGAACGCTCTGAAAATATTGTTGTAGGTTCGATTACATTTCTCTATCAGAAATATAGTTATTCTATAGAATTTTGGTTCAGTTTTTTGCGACAAGTACAATTAGTAACTACAGATGTGAATAAAGTCTAAAAGTAAGTTCGTACCGAAGGATAATTACATAAGTGCTGGACAAGTATTTAACCGACTACGGCAAAGCCAAAGAGGGTTTCTTTAAAAATAGTTCGAATTGATTATGAACAGACGTTTCGCGCTTTCGTGCTAAGCCTAGGCAGAAAAGAGAATTTGTGTGGAGCAAACCTTTTGTAAAATGTATTTTATGTGGCAGAGCAGACATGTGGGGAGGGGACGCATGCGCGGTCCTCAGGCTCCTTGTTGTTCTCAACTCAGACTTCAGTCGGGAAGCGTTTGCGGCCGGCTGTGGACGTGCCATAAACGCTTTCTGATTCAGTAAAATGTTAAATAATTTAAACTTGGGCGTCCATTACACGGCCACTTCCGATTGTGATCTGACACCTCTGATCATGATTTTTGATTCTGACCCAAATTTAGTTATCAGCTCTCTCGAAAATCATGATGACTATGAGGATGAGGTTAAGGATGATGCGGCAATGGATAAAAATTATGATAATGATGCAGATGTGGATATGGATATGCGTGTGTAGATGATGATGATGATGCAAGTGAGAGTGATGATGCAAGTAAGGTTGATGATGAGGATGCAGATACGGATGATGTGGATGAGAATAGTGATTATAGTGGGGATAAGGATAATAATGATGATAATACTGAAATGATGATGGTGACGATGGTGCATGTGGGGATGACGCGAATGAGGATGAAGCAGGTGAGGATTATGATGTAGATGACAATTATAATGCGGGTGCGGAATATGCGGATGAGGATGCGGATCATGATGCAAGTGAGGATGATGATCAGGATGAGAATAAGAAGATAAAAATTATGATAATGATGCGGATGTTGATGTGGATATGCATGTGTAGATGATGACGATGCAAGAGAAGGTGATGATGCAAGTGAGAGTGATGATTGAAGTAAGGATGATGATGATGCGAATGATGAATTTAATCAGAATGATGCAGATAAGGTTGAGGACGATGTGGATTAGGATGGTGTGGATGTGGATGTGTGGATATGATAGATAGTGATGAGAGAGAATAATGATGCAAGTAAGGATGATGATGAAGATACAGATGACGCGGATGAGGATGATGATGCAGGTGCGAAAGAGGATAACGCCTGTAGGAATAATGCGGATGAGGATGGTGTGTATAATTGATATGAGGATGTGGATGATAATGTGGATTAGGATGATGCGGAGGAGGATGATGCGGGTGAGAATGATGATGATGCTATGGATAAGGATAAAGATGATGTTGCGAATGTGGATGATGATGCAGAGGAGGAATATGTGGGTGAGAATCATGCGGAAGAGGATGATGATAACGATGTTTTTGGTTTATTATAATAAGGTGACGTTATTAATCTAAAATAAGGAAGCGACTGGCTATCGACGATTATCTCGTTCAAGAATCGTACGAAAAATTGTAGGTCCCGTGTGAGTAAAAGACATACATAATTCATCATTCATCATTCTCCTGCCCTTATCCCAATTTATTTGGGGTCGGCGCAACATGTCTTCTTCTTCCGTACTTCTCTATTAGTCGTCATCTCGGTAGTCACTCGCTATCTAGCCATATCATCTCTCACACAATCCATCCATCGTTTCTTTGGTCTCCCTCTACTTGTATAGCCATCCACATCCATACTCACAACTCTCCTGACAATATTTTCCTCATTCCTCCGCATTACATGCCCATACCATGATAACCGATTACCACACAACTTTTCAGTTACCGGTGTCACTTTCAGACTTTACATACATACATAAATTTAAAATAAAAAAAACTATATTTTCAGCGTTATTATTTTTTCCACGCCTTATAGATATTTTTTTTATTGTTTATGTGCACCACAAATTTCAAAAAAGTAATTGCTACTTGGCGACAATGTTAGTTTCGACTACGCTACGTTTTAATTATATATATGCATACATAATTAGCAGGCGCGGCTTGTAAGTCCTTGAGCAATGAGGCAGTCAGTCACCAGGGCTCTGTTTAATAAAGCTGACAATTCGATATAATTAGTAATATCTAAAAAACTGGACATATTATGTCCAAAAAACGCAGTCAAAATATTTCTGACATTTGTCGGTGGCATCGGATCGTCGTAACAATTACATAACTATGTCGACTTTTGACATATTTGCAAATACCCTTGATAAAGCTAATTGAGGGTGAAATAGATAAAATATTAACAAAGTAAAAGAATAAATCAATCACAGTGCAACTTCAATTGTTTGACACTAAGTAGTCTGGAATTGTTGGTTTTGATCGCGCTTATAATGGAAATACATAGTAAACTTACCATTTTGGGTCTTATTTATGAAAGTAGAAATATACTCTTTGTGAAGTTTAGTGACCAATTGACTCACGATATAAAAATTAAAAAATGATTTTAAAATTCAAAATAATTATGATTCCGCGACTGTCAGAATTGTCGGACAGTTTTGCAAATAATATGTTAATATGTCATGACAGTTTTCTGTTTAATAAAGCAGATTTGACAAGCTTTTAACGACAAATTGTCACTTGTCACCTGTCGCTTAATAAGTTTTATTAAACATGAAAATTGTCGAATTGTCACTTTTTGACATATTATGTCGGTCGTATCGTATTGTCAGCTTTCTAAAACAGGGCCCAGAAAGCCTAACACGAACACGCACAGAATTAATTTTAGTCGGTTCGATTACATTTTCTATCATTATTAACCTGTCAGCAAGGTTAGCTAATTCTGGAAATAGGACATAATCTTAACATTGTCTTAATTTAATCACAGCGACTATTTTAAACTCGCCAATTGAATAGTAAGCCTTTAAACAAAGGATAGACTTTACTTCAGCTTTTAACGTATTGAGAGCAATTCTTGCATAAAAAAGGGTAGCTTGTTATAAAAAGTTTAGCCGCATGTATCGTAGTTTATCCTATAAGCTGTAAATATAACTGTTTTAAGCGTTTAACTGAAGATTTTGCCTAATTAATAATGTCCAAATCCTACTACCATAAATAGCATGACAATTGCTTGTATCCAGACTGATCAGACTTTTATGGAATATAATATACATTATTATGCATCAATTTAACAAACGTTATTCGATAGTAGTTGTTAATACACAAAAAGTAAATATTGAAAACATTCAAATCGCTCACAGACCTTTTAGCAATTACATTTTTCGAATATGTTCAAGAAACAGTTTTGATTTCTGCACGATGTGATTGTAGATAATTATAATGTTTGTACTTATAGATTATTAGCCGTGTAGCTTCTAAGCCCTCGACCAATGAAGAAGCCAATCTCCAGAAGGTCTAACACGATCACATCGAAGTTGGTAAATGTAGTCGTTTGGACTTGATTATAAATATCTCAAATACGTACCCCACAAAATTTGGCTATATATTTTTTAGCGCAAAGCACAATAAGTTTAATACAATAACTGTGAATCAAGTCTAAAACTAAGAACGAACCTAAGTATTATTAATAAGAAAATGAGTATTTAACCGACCACGGCTGAGTGTAGCGTAGGTTATTTTAAAATGATATGAATTGACGTTCCACGCTATCCTATACGGGAACGAGAATTTGTGTAGAGCAAACCTTTTGTACTACATATTTTATGTGTCAGAGCCGGCGCGAGGGGACACAGAACGTATGCGAGGTCCTCGGGTTCGCTGTTGTACGTAGCTAAGACTTCAGTCGGGAAGCGTTTGTGGCCGGCTGTAGACGTGCCATAAACGCTTTCTGATTCAGTAAAATGTCAAATAATTTAAACCGGAGGGCTCATCACACGGCCATTCTTAAGTCTGATCTGACGCCTCTGATCGTGATTTTTGATTTTGATCTAAATTTAGTTATCATCACCCTCAAAAGTCATGATGATTATGAGGTTGAGGTTGAGGATAAAAATTATGATGATGATGCGGAATCCAAATGATGTGGATAAGGGAAATGCGGGTGAGAATGGTGATGATTAGGCGCGTGAAGATAATGATAATGATGATGATAAGGATGTAAAAAATGTTGAGCCTCACATGCAACATCATCCTCATAGATGATGTTGCATGTGAGGATGATGCAGATAATGATTATGCCGGTAAGAATGATGATGTTAATGAGGATGATAGAGTGGATGCGGAAACTGTGGATGAGGAGCATGCGGGTGAGGATGACGCGATGAGAATGATGATGCGGATGCGGATGATGCAGGTGAGGATAGAGATGATGATGCGGATGAGAATGGGGATGATAATTTGGGTGATGATATGGATGAAGATGATGCAGAAGAGGTTGGGGATGATGGGGATGAGGATGACGCTGGTGGGAAAAAGTAATTGCCACTAGGCGACAATGTTAGTTTTGAGTTCACTACGTTTTTATTATATACGTATACATTCATACATTATTAGCAGCCGCGTCTTGCAAATTCTTGATGAATAAGGCAGTTAGGCACCAGAAGGCCTAAAACTAACACACCGAAGTTATTGTAGTCGGTTCGATTAGATTTTCTATCGAAAGTACAACATTCTTATAGGATTTTGGTTTCAATTTTTTTGACAAGTACAATAAGTAACTACAGATGTAAATAAACCCCAAAAACGAAGTACGTACCTAAGTAAAAAATACATTAGCGCTGAACAAATATTTAACCGACTACGACTACTGTGTATTTAGCCAAAGAGGGTTATTTTAAAATTGTTCGAATTGAAAATGAACCAACTCGCGCTTTTGTGCTTGGCCTGGATATAAAACAGAATTTGTGTGGAGCAAACCTTTTGTAATATATTTTGAACGTGGCAGAGCAGACGCGAGGGGAGACCGTACGCATGCGCGGTCCTCAGGCTCCTTGTTGTACTCAGCTCCGACTTCAGTCGGGAAGCGTTTGTGGCCGGCTGTGGACGTGCCATAAACGCTTTCTGATTCAGTACAATCTATCTATATAAATAAAAATCAATTGCTGTTCGTTAGTCTTGTTAAAACTCGAGAACGGCTGGGCCGATTTAGCTGATTTTGGTGTTGAAATGTTAGTCGTAGTCCAGGGAAGGTTTAAAAGGTGAGAAAAGTTAGGTGGGTAGGTAGGTAGGGTAGTTAGGGTAGGTAGGCAGGTAGGGTAGGTAAATAAGGTAGGTAGGTATCATAATTAAGACAGGACAACGTCTGTCGGGTCAGCTAGTGTTTTATAATTTAGACTTAGGCGCTCATTACGCGCATTGTCCCGATTATGATCCAACGCCTTTCATCGTGATTTTTTATTTGAGCCCAATTTGGTAATCAGCGTCTTCGAAAATTACGATTATGTCATTACTTCCTACTGCTTTAGCTGGGTAGAAGAAGTGGCGTTACAAATCCTCCACAGCACAACTGCCTTAAGTTAGAAGAACTTGATTCTTTACAGTTAGCGATATGACAAATACTTAACATTATGAATATAAATATAAAATGAAATGATTTGCCACTATGATAGCTAGCATACAACAATATACAAACAAAAACATTGATAACCGACAATACTTAAGAATAAATTAAATAAAATTAATAAAACCCTCCTGGCAAAAAGGTCTTGTCCGCTTACATACGCAATACCGGTTCATTACGGCTTTAACTCATAAATACGTAAAATAAACGAGGACTATCGAAGTTAAATCAATACCCGGGTAATAACTACTAACTACTATCATCACCAACTTTTACGTTAATAATACTAAAAGGATAGTGGGGATTGTTAAGGTCTCTAGCTAACCACATATTGCAATACAACTCATTTAACAAAACATTGTAATGTGTAAATTATATCAATGACGAACGAATATAAAAATACAATAAAATGTTATAATAATTAAAGAATTCTTATGAACTAATATAACCTGTCAGCAAGGTAAGCTAATTCTGGAGATAGAACATAAACAATGTCTTGAGTTAATCACAGCGACCAACTATTCTTATAGTTTAAGTAGTCGTCAAAAGAATAGTAAGCCTTTAAAAAAAGGATAGATCTTACTTTCGCTTTAAACGTATTAAGAGCAATTCTTGCAAAAAAAGGGTAGCTTATTATAAAAGGTTGTATCAAGCCGCACACATGTATTATGCATCTTTTCGAAAATGTTCGATAAACAGTTTTGATTACTATACGAAATGATTATTACGTTTGTATTTATTGATTATTAGCAGTCGTAGCTTGTAAGCCCTCGACCAGTGAGAACGGCAGTCACCAGAAGGCCAAACACGAACGTATCGAAGTATTTGTAGTCGGTTGGACGCGAATTTTGTATCGCAAATAATTACCCTACAGAATTTCGCTAATTCTTTTGCGAGAAGCACAATAAGTTACTACAATGAATGTGAATCAAGTATACAACTAAGTAGACACCATAGTATTGTGTATGGGAAAAATAAGTATTTAACCGACTACGGCAAAGTTAAGGGTAAGTTACTTTAAAATAATATGAATTGACGATCCGCGCTTTCCTACCCTACGCCTAGGCAGGAAAAATAATTTGTGTGGACTTAACCTTTTGTACTCCATATTTTATGTGACAGAGCTGGCTCGAGGGGAGACAGAACGCATGCGCGATCCTCGGATTCGCAGTTATACTCAGCTACGACTTCAGTCGGGAAGCGTTTGTGGCCGGCTGTGGACGTGCCATAAACGCTTTCTGATTCAGTAAAATGTTTTATACTTTAAACTTGTGGGCTCACTACACGGACGCTTCCGATTGTGATCTGAAATGATTTTGAATTCTGATTTAAATTTAGGTATTAGCGCTCTTGAAAATCATGATGATTATGAGGACTTATCCGCAGCCGCATCGTCCTTAACCTCATATTAAGGATGATGATGCTGTGGATAAGAATTATAATTATGATGCGGATGTGGATGTGTGGGTGGAGTTGATAATAATGATGCAAGAGATGTGGCAGAGTATGACGCGTGTGGGAATGATGCGGAGGATGATGATGATGCGGCTGAGGATGACTTGGGGGATGATAATGCAGAAGAGGAAGATACGGGTGAAGATGATGCGGATAAGGATGATGCGGAAGAAGATAACACGCGTGGGAATGGTGCAGATGTGGATGATACTAAGGAATAAGGAATTAGATGATGCGGAGGATGATGATGCGACTGAGGACGATGCGGAGGACGAGGACGATGATATGACGTTATTCATATAAAATAAGAAACCGACTAGCTTCCGACGATTATCTTGCTCGAGAAACGTTCAAAAGATTGTAGTTCCCGTGTGAGCAAAAGTCAATAATAATTATAATATCAAAAAACTATATTTACCGCATTACTATTGTTCTCCACGCCATATAGCATTTTTTTTTTATATTTACGTACACTACATAATTTAAAAAAGTAAGTCCTACGAGACGACATGTTAGTTTTGACATCGCTTCTTTTTAAGGGTTCCATCCAAGTGGATCAAATTAATTATGAACCTAATGAAGCCGGTAAAAAGGAGCAAGTTGTTTTCCTATTTCTAGTGTTGATGTTTATTTATTTATTTATTTATAACATAAAACGGCCAAGGCCAATTACATTAGTTACACGTTATACGCCAACAGTTTTTGCATTGTCTGCTGCGTGGCAATCAATAGTCTAATCACATTACATAAATGTAGTAACTATGTATACAGTAATTCAACAGTCATACGCTTATCTCACAGTACTCCAAACATACTGACAAGATCTTCTTCCATTCATCCGCGAACACATGTCATCACAGTCAGGCTTAGCATCCAAGAGAGCGTTGAGCGCAGAAAGTGTGCGAGGGACAGGAGACTGGGCTCGAGCGACGGTTCGAATTCGAGGCACAGCGCACAATCTGTGGCTCCTGTTACGGTTATAATTTATTGGAGCAAAAAGATGGAACAATTCGTCGTGCAATTCAGGAGCATCTGTTTTTCCGTGACGGATCTTACAAAAATTTATGATTTGGTCATTTTTTCTTATCACTTCTAGAGAATTATACCCTAAACAACCTAAAAGAAATTTCGAGGGATACATAAACGGATAATATCCATTCAAACGTTTATAGATATACCTTAGATAAGCTTTTTGAACCTTTTCTAAGAGTAAGGTGTACTTCTTTTCATGTGGGTTCCAGACGCATGCACTGGAGTCCAGTTTGCTCCGAACCAGCACATTGAAAATAGATTTTATAGTGCTGATGTTACTGAAATCTTTTGCATTGCGTAGTATGAAGCCTAATCGCCTAAATGAGTCTTTTGCTGCCGAAACCATGTGATCATGAAACGTTAATTTGCTATCAAATGTGACACCCAGATCCTTCAATCCAGTTGTTCTAGTAATTACATTGTTATTAATTTTATATGTAAGGGTGTGCGGGATTGATCCAGGTATAATTATGGGAATAAAGAAAAAATACGTTGCTTGATGTGATCGTGCAGATTTTAATGCATAATAATACATATGAAGGTAGGCGGTTGACAGACGGGAAAAATAAAAAACGATTAGCCATAGTCCACATTGCCTCAACATTAAACTATGCGATTTTCAGTAGGCGCTTGCGGGAACATACCCCCGGGCGTTGAAAGCGTGCCTTTCAACACTAAGAATCTTCAGACTCCGGATATATAGGCAGCGGACAAATCTTGCTAAATGATCTACGTAACACACCACTAGAAGTCTTCACGTCTGCAACTCTGACTACGCCGTCTGTCCCTGGATACGTAGCAACGATCCGACCCATTTTCCACTTGAGTGGGGGGAGGTTTTCTTCCTTTAACAGGACCAAAGAATTAAGCTTCAAAGAGCCCTTACATGCTCGCCATTTCATGCGAAGTTGGAGCTCCGATATATACTCTTTACTCCATCTGCTCCAAAAATGTTGTCGGAGAAGCTCAATACGCTCAAATCGAGTCAGAGAATTGATGGACTGATCTCGATAATCAGGTGATGGCAGTGATGTCATAGGGCGTCCAATCAAAAAGTGTCCGGGTGTCAGCGGCGTCAGATCCTCAGGGTTCGATGATAACGGCGTCAGTGGTCTGGAGTTCAAAATGGCTTCAACCTGAACCATCATGGTGTATAGCTCTTCGTAGGTAAGGTTACAAAGGCCCAGCACTCTGACTAAGTGATGCTTGGTTGATTTAACACCAGCCTCCGCAAGGCCAGCGAAATGAGGAGAATATGCAGGAATAAAGTGAAAGTTGATTCCTTCTTTAGCCATCTCCTCAGCAAGCGAATCGCAACTCGCCCTAAGAAACCTAGAAAGGTCATTAGATGCACCAACAAATGAGGTGCCATTATCTGAGTAAATATTTTTCGGCTTACCTCTACGTGACATGAATCTTTTTAATGCCAAAATGAAAGTTTTGCTTGTTAAATCACCGACTAGTTCAAGATGAATTGATTTCGTGGAAAAACAAACGAAAATAGCAATATAAACTTTTACTAATTTACAGCCACGGCCTTGACGAACAGCTGACTGAATCGGACCTGCATAGTCCAAGCCTATGTTTTCAAAAGGGAAACCTGCTAGAAGTCGCTGCTGCGGTAAATCTCCCATAATGGGACTTACAGTTTCACCTCTAAATCGGCAGCAACGAACACATTGTTTACAGCACATCCTGGCTAAATTTCGACCTCGAATGGGCCAGTACGTATCTCGTATAGACGCCAACAATAATTGGGGTCCAGCGTGAAACAATCTTTTATGCTCATAATCGAAAAGTAACTTAGAGAAGTGATGACTAGAATGAATAAGAATCGGGTGCTTTTTATTATAAGGAAAATCGGAATGTTGTAATCTACCCTGAATTCGCATTATATTATTTTCATCTAGAAAAACGTTGAACTTATTTAATTCACTTTTCTTGGGTAACGTTTTATTGTTAATTAATAATTTATAGTCTTTAAAAGATTGAATTTGAGATAAACGTACAATAAAGTTTAAAGCCCTTTCTAGTTCACGCACAGAAAGAGGACCGCGAATAGGCTGTTTTCTACATGCGTCAATAAAACGTAAAACATAGGCGACTGTTCGCTGAAGTCTTAAAAGGTTGGAAAACCGTGTAAAATTAATCAACTCATAAAATTCATTGTTATTGAATAAAACATGTAAAGTGTGGTCTAATTTAATTTCAGGCAAAACTTCATTATTAAAATTCACTAATTTAGAAGGCCAATAAGACATTTCATTCATTAAAAAACTAGTACCAGACCACCAAGCATCTAAACTAGGTAATAAATTACTGTCTACTCCGCGAGACAAATAATCAGCAGGGTTTTGGTCAGTTGGAACATGTCTCCACTCACAGCCACCAGTCTTATCTAAAATCTCGGCAACCCTGTTACGAACGAACGGCTGCAGTTTATTTGGTAACATTGTTAGCCACCCTAAAACAATAGTGGAGTCAGTCCAAAAGAAAGTGCGTCGCGCGCTGACTCGTAATGCTGCCACAACCTTTTCAAAGATGCGAACACCTACAAGAGCACCGCACAGCTCAAGTCTGGGTATGGTCGTCGGCTTGAGTGGCGCAACCCTGGTTTTGGCTAACAATAAACGAACTAAAACCTGTCCCCGCTTATCAACACTTCGCACATACAGACAAGCTCCATAGGCGCACTCAGCCGCATCAGTAAAAATGTGAAATTCTAAAAACTCATAACAATCAATTAAAACTCGACGTGGAACATGAACTTCATTTAATTTAGGTAAATTAATAATGATTTCATTCCAAAGCTTACTAATGTCCGGTGATAGCTGTTCATCCCAAGACAGTTTTTTCAACCATAACTTCTGAAGTAATATTTTCATAACAATTACACACGGCGCCAATAATCCAAGCGGGTCAAAAACTTGTGAAACAATGGACAGCATGTCCCGTTTTGTGTTATTAAAATTAACTAACTGATTAATTGGAAAACAAAGGTAATCTGACAGTGGCTGCCAACCGATGCCTAAGGTTTTGGTTGACTCAAATCCACCAATATTTAAATCCAATGAAGACTGGGGAAAGTCAGAACCAATTACCAATTGCATGTCATTCGACCTCCATTTTCTTAGATTCATCTGCGCTGAAGCGAGAATTGAAGTAACTTTATGACGCAACTCTTTGACCTCATTGATGTCATCTCCTCCAGTGAGCAAATCGTCCACGTAAAAATCGTGGATGATGACGTTACCTATTTCCTTATCAACACACTCTAGCCCTAACTGCCGAAGACACCGGGTTGCTAGGTAAGGAGCGCTGGCCGTGCCGTAGGTCACGGTATTAAGTTGGTAAGCGTATAATGGAGTTGACTGATTATCACGCCAAATAATTTGTTGAAGATACCTATCATTTGGATGAACAACTATCTGCCGGTACATTTTTTCAACATCAGCAGCTAGGATGTACTTATGCTGTCTAAAACGCAACAAGATCGATAAAAGATCGTCCTGTACCACGGGTCCAACCATCTGGATATTATTAATAGAAGTACCAGTATTAGTTAAACTACTTGCATTGAAAACCACCCGTAACTTAGTGGTGGAGCTGCTTTCGCGCAGAACTCCGTGATGCGGAATGTAAAACGCTTGATCATCAATGGTTTTACATCTAGACATATGCCCTAAAGTTTCATATTCCATCATGAATTCTTTGTACATATTACAAAATTGAGTTTTAGATTTAAATCTGCGTTCCAAAGAGGCAAAACAATGTTTTGCTCTTGACAAAGATTCGCCTAAATTGTCCGGGGAACCTTTTAAAGGAATCCTAACACAAAATTGACCATTTTCTAAACGAGTAGTGTTTTTCATAAAATGCTTCTCGCATAGCTTCTCCTCCGGTGAATACGGAGACGAAGTACACACTTCTTCAAGTTGCCAAAACTTTGTGAGTTGTTGATCAACATTAAAATTTAATTCATCATCACAGTCTGAACTCACCTTTATAAAATTACATTGTAATACTTTAGAAGAAATAGTGTTAATTGGGCCGGAGACCAACCAACCCAGTTTAGTCTCACAAAGAACCGGTTGCCCATCACCTAACTTAATTCGTTGAGATTCCAATAAATCCCAAAAGATGTCAGCACCTAGCAACATATCTATAGGCGCCGGTGAGTAATAGTTAGGATCTGCGAGACAAACATCAGATGGAATTTTTATGTTTAACAAGTTAACATGTTTACTCGGAATCTCATCTGTAATGGATGGGAGAATAAAACAATTAATATCCATACTAAAATTGTTATTTAAAGATTTTATTAATACAGAACACATTTTATTGATAAAAGATGATGAGTTGTTGATACCTATAATAGAATTGTTTACAGTCTTGGCAGTCAAACCTAGCTTGTGGTATAACCTCTCAGTCATGAGACATGACGTGCTGCCACTGTCAAGCACAGCACGAGCAACATACTGCTGACCATTAATACCCATGACCTTGACGAGTGCAGTGGACAATAACACGTCATCGTGTTGAACACTCGCGGACAGTGATACACCAGTACCTATACTTATAGTAGTGGGCTGAGTGGAGACAGTCGCACTGCCATTCGTGTCAACAACTACACTGCTAGCAGAAGTACCACTTGCGTCTGACTTCAAGGATTTATCAACGTGAACAATAGTGTTGTGTTTACGACGGCATATTTTACAACCTGGCTTTTTGCAGTTGTTTGCATAATGTCCCAGATTTAAACAGTTGTAACAAACTTTGTATTTAGGTAATAACTGCAAACGAGCTTCATTGCTCAACGATAAAAACTGAGGACAACCACTTAACTTATGATCACCGTTACACATAACACAATTCTGAGGCTTATTTGAAACACCATCATACTGTTTACTTGAACTTTCACCTGAATTATTTTTATTAGAATCCTGTACCAACATTGACCTAACCTTGTTTGAATTTTTACCTGTGTGTGAGTGTTTAGTATTCGTAGAAGCTTCCAATTCGAACGTTTCTAATATCTCAGCACGGTTTTTAATAAAAGTAATAAATAATTCAAACGTAACCTTAGAATTCTTGTCCAGGCGGCCCTTATACTCACCCCATTCACGATAGCTTTTACTATCTAATTTGTGTGTGATAAGATAAATGAGTAAAGTGTCCCAATGGTTAACAGGTTCATCTAAGGATCCTAGGGCACGTATATTTTTGTTAACAACATCAAGTAAACCCTTTAAATTAACTGACGACTCCTTCTGAAGGGTGTCGATTTGAAATAATGCAGAAACATGATGTTGGATAAGCAGGTGTTTGTTATCAAACCGCTCGCAGAGAAGATTCCACGCTACCGAATAATTTGCAGAAGAAAACTGAATCGAGTTGATCACCACAGCAGCAGACCCTTCTAGGGATGACCTCAAATAGTGAAATTTATTTATTTCATCCATATCATCATTTGAATGGATGAGACTAACAAATGTGTCGTGAAACTCTAACCAGTTTGTATAAGAACCACTGAATTTCGGCAATTGAATAGTCGGTAATTTAACAAGCTTATGATTGCTAGAACGCGACATTACGTCACAGGTATCGTTTGAATCTCCTTTCCTATTATCATCCATCATTTGTTGAGCTTTAGCAAGGGTTTTGTAATAAAGAGATTCAAACTCTGCGCGTTCCAACATCTGAGCATCCAAGTCATCAGTACTGTACTCCAGCAATAATTGCACCTCATCATAATGGGCATACAATGCCTCGAGTCTAGTAAAACGTAATTGCAATTCGCTTACCTCGGTAGGGCTCAAAGAAGAGGGACTCAGAGAATTTAAATAGTTTGCAAACATTGTCACCTTTCCTTTGCAACTCGCTCGTTTCCTAACGAGATCTTTAATGTCTTTATTTAATTCCTTATCCTCTGGCATTGCGAAATCTGGTATGATCAACCTGGAATGTATATAAATAAAGTTATAGCAACGTTTAAATTACAATTTCAAAGGATGCAGCCTGAAATACACATAAGATTAAATTGCACTAAATTTTGAGTGAATTTACATAAATAATTATGAATTTATCATAGCCTATGCGTATAGACGGTTATACTGTACTAAACTTTCATAATAACACTGCAATTGCAATGATTTCTATTGTCTATTTGTGCTAACTAATGTGATTACCTAACTGTCTCAATAACTGTAAAATTATTACACCGTAAAGCAAAATAATGCAGTTACTACGAAGAACTACTCTTTAACAATGTGTAAATAACAAAATTAACAATAATTACTGATCAGTTAATAATTGTGTTACAATTTGTAACCACTCACAGAACAAAGAAAAATGACAATAGGTATTTTGTACTAACCTGGCTAATAACGGCTAACTTACACTATGTCAACCAACCAATTCGGGTTCAGAAAGAAAAGGTCAACTTCTGATGCAGCCTTGGCACTGATAAATGGAATAGTTGATAAATTAAATCAACGCAAAAAATGCCTCACAGTGTTCATTGATCTCGCAAAGGCATTTGACACCGTTCCAATTCAATGCCTTCTAACTAAATTAGAATGTCTCGGCGTACGTGGTATACAACTCCAGCTTTTCCACTCATATCTCTCAGATCGCAGGCAGATAGTTAAAATCGACGGATGCCTTAGTGATGAGCTGCCTATTTCGATCGGAGTGCCTCAAGGTAGTGTTTTAGGCCCTACTCTGTTCTTGGTGTTTATAAACGACCTGTGCAACATGAACCTGAATTCTGGTAGCATTGTATCTTTTGCCGACGATACTGCAATCACCTTTCATGATGAGTCGTGGGCTAAACTGGAAACAACTGCTCAAACTGGTTTTGATTTAATTTATAGATGGCTTATCTCTCACTCACTCACGCTAAACACAAATAAAACTAAACTCATAACATTTTCTTTAAACTCCACTACGCAACCCTTGACACCCATCACTCTAAAAGCTCACACCTGCCAACCCTATTTAGTTCTTTGCAACTGTCCTAAAATTTTCTCTACTGACACGACTAAATACCTCGGTATCATCCTAGACAAACACCTAAACTTCAAAGCTCATATCACCCACCTTACAGGTCGAGTTCGCAAACTCATATTTATTTTTAAAACACTCAGACACATTGCCAATACTTATGTGATACGCACCGTATATCTTGCCGTCTGTCAGTCAGTGATATCGTACTGCATTAGTATTTGGGGTGGAGCTGCGAAAACTACACTCAAACCCCTGGAAGTGGCTCAGAGAGCCATTCTTAAGGTAGCTACTTTCCGACCCATGCTCTACCCAACCTTTGATCTTTATAAAAAATGCAAAGTGCTTACGGTCCGCCAAACATTTATCCTCAGTTCTTTATTACAACAACACAAACAAACTCCTTTTATACTAACTCAATCCTCACTTCGACGTAAGAACGAAATTTGCAAAGTACCCTTCACACGCTTTGCTTTTACCAAGCGATTCTTTTACTACCTTGGCCCAATTTTGTATAACAGAATAAACAAAAATATACCTATACATCAATCCGCTTACGATATGTGTAAAAAACAGATAACGGACTTTTTACTCACATTAAACTACGACGACACTGAATATCTGCTCACTTCACAATCGTAATGACTTTCTTAATAATCGGTATCTTAACTCACTTCCGTACTCCTTTCCCTTCCGTTTACACATACACCACACCTACATCACAAAACACAGACATACATACCTACATCATAAAACACACACACACACCACACTTACATTACAAGTCACACACACCTACTAACAATTAGTATTTAGTTAAATATGTTTGTAACCAAGTTCAATCCTAAGCAGTCTATTAATCTGTTTTACCCCTATGGGAAACTGGGCTGGTGAACCTTAATACAGGTTACTATGTAACCTAGCTAGGACGCCAGATCCACCAATGTTACTATTTCTACTCTAATTAATCCTAATTTGTACAACTATACTTATATGTTTATTGTAACAGACTGTACCACACTTTTTTTGAATAAAATAAAATTAATTAATAATTAATTAATTATACCTGTTAAATAGAGTGTTGGGTACACAAATTTAGTAATAAATACGCCTTTTCTCAGCTATTAAGCATCCAGACCACGTAAATTCCAACAATCTTCTGAATGACGTAGCAGAATTCACCGGCCACACCGGGCGTCGACTAAGATTTTTGATTTCACCAATTCTCTTCAATCCCTTTGTAACAATTCGCTGATCGGAGTTAATATTCTTCAAATCTCCAAAATCCAGGTTCGAAGGACCATGTGCGGGATTGATCCAGGTATAATTATGGGAATAAAGAAAAAATACGTTGCTTGATGTGATCGTGCAGATTTTAATGCATAATAATACATATGAAGGTAGGCGGTTGACAGACGGGAAAAATAAAAAACGATTAGCCATAGTCCACATTGCCTCAACATTAAACTATGCGATTTTCAGTAGGCGCTTGCGGGAACAAAGGGTGATAGGGTTTCTTGCTCGAGTGAAACTCATGACAAAGCATTTGGAAGAATTAAATTCCATTTTATTCTTAACGCTCCACTCCACTATCGCATCAATATCACTTTGTAGTGCCAGACAATCAGCTTCAGAATGAATTTCGGAAAAAAGTTTTAAATCATCTGCATACAATAGACTTCTGGCGTGATGAATAACTGAAGGAAGGTCGTTGATCATTATCAAGAAAAGAAGCGGTCCAAGAATTGATCCTTGACGGACTCCGGAACGAGTATGATAAAGCTTGGATGTTGTAAATTTTAGTATACAACTGTATATTGTGCCTAATTCGTAATGTCCAAATCCTGCTATCATAGTTAAGAAAAAAAAGCTACGAGTTCTGAGAACAATTTTAATTTTGACTCCTCAACGTTTGATTTGATGAATAGATAATTAGCAGTCGCGACTTGTAAATCCTTGAGCAAAGAGGCAGTCAGTCACCAGAAGGCCCAACATGAACGTACCAAAGTGTAGTGTACCGATTAGATTTTCGTATCGGAACTTCAACCATCCAATAGAATTATGGTAAATTTTTTTGTGACAACTACAAAGTAACTGCAGATGTAAATAAAGTCTAAAACATAGTATACGTACCTAAGTATAATTACATAAGTAATGAGCAAGTATTTAACCGACTACGACAAACTTAAAGAGGGTTATATTTTTAAAATCGTTCGAATTGATTACGTACTGACGTTTCGCACTTTTCTTCTAGGCCTAGGCAGAAAATAGAATTTGTGTGGAGCAAACCTTTTGTGATATACATTGTATGTGGCAGAGCAGACGTGAGGGGAGACAGCACGCATGCGCGTTGCTCGGGCTCACTATTGTACTCAACTCAGACTTCAGTCGGGAAGCGTTTGTGGCCGGCTGTAGACGTGCCATAAACGCTTTCTGATTCAGTAAAGTATTTAATTATTTTTAACTTAGGCATCCATTATACGGCCGTTCCATACTGTGATCTAACACCTTTGATTGTCATTTGATGTGTGATTTTAAATTCTGATCAAAATTTAGTTATCAGCGTCCCCGAAAATCATGATGATTATGAGGATGATGCTGAAGTGGATGTACGTTAGTTGATGCTGATGATGATTCGAAGGGAGATGATGCGGGTAAGGATGATAATAATGATGATGCCGAAGTTGATGAGATGGTGATGATGATGCGTATAATGATGCAAGAGAGATGCTAAGGATGAATAAAGATAAAGATGATGATGATGATGCGAACGATGATGAGGATCAGGATGATGATGCATGGTGTGGGGTATGGATGTGTGGTATGATGCAGGTGATGATAAGGATGAGGATAATGATGAGGTTTAGGATGCTGCGGGTGAGAATGATGATTATGATGCGGAAAAGGATGATGATGATGAGACAGTACCTAAGTCAGTCACTCAGGAAGCGTTTGTGGCCGGCTGTAGACGTACCATAACTGCTTTCTGATTAAAAAAATGTTATATAATTTAAACTTAGGTGCTCATCACACAGTCATTTTCGAGTGTGATCTTCCGCCTCCGATCATAATTTTTCTTTTCGTGTGAAAAGAAGAAAGAAAATATACAATAAACAATTTTGTTTTCTGTACAATATTCTAAGAAATGATGAGTACGTATAGATCATTAGCTGTCGCAGCTTGTTAACCCTTGACCACCGACGCAGTCAGTCACCAGAAGGCCCGGAAGTAAAATACTGTAGTCGGCTAGAGTCTATTTCTATATCAGAAATACAACTATCCTATACAAAATTGATAAGTTTTTGCAACGAGCAGAATACGTAACAACTCATATGAATCAAGTCCAAATCTAAGTAGTTACCCAAGTGTAATTTATGAGCAAAACCTATAATTTATGTCAACAGACTACAGCAACGCCCAATGAGGGTTATTTTAAAACCGTTCGGATTGATAAGGAATTGACGTTTCGCGCTTTCTTGCTTGGCCTAGACAGAAAAGAGAATTTGTGTGGAGCAAACCTTTTATAATATACATTTTATGTGGTTAAGTAGGCATGAGGGAAGACAGTACGCCTGCGCGGTATTGTGTTTGTGTTGTATTCGCTATTGTGCGAACGAAGCTCAAACTTTAGTCAGCAAGCGTTCGTGGCCGGCTGTAGACGTGCCATAAACGCTTTCTGATTCGGTAAAATGTTATTAAACTAAAATAATTTACACTTAGGTCCCCGTCACACGGTCATTCTCGATTGCAATCTTACGCCTCTTATCGTGATCATCAAGATAATTGGGTATTTGAAAGGGTAGTCAATAACGTTACCTTTTATGAATTTTCAAAACGCGAAATTTGTACGTGATTTGTTTGAAATATAACAATGTGACGTCACAGACTTTTAAAATCAAATGGAATACTTATTAGCATTAAATACAATTTTACAATTATATCTTCGCATAATATTTAATTTCTGTACGGTGATGGAAGTTTTTAAAAGGAGCGTTCTTTTATTTATGTGATTCATATTTATTTTTGACCGTTTCAAATAGTCAATTACAATGGCAATTCTATTCGTTTCGACAGTTCAACAACATTCATTACCTACGTGCGTTGTTGAGCAGAAGAATTTCACTTCGGATTGTTAGAGGTGGGTTACGCAATTGATCGCAGTATCGCATCACATCATTCAACAATATGTGTTGAACAACATGCCACAACTAATACGTAAATATAATATGGGGCAGTTATTATCCTTTAATGAGGATAATTTTACTATTTAAAGACTTTTTGAAGTCACAGCGGTAAACTGCAAAGGGCATCATTATAAGTTATAGCCTACAGACTGACCAGACTTAAAGCGAATATAACATTATATCCAAAATTGAAACAAAATCTTTGTGGTTCAGACCAACGAACTATAAAGCAATTAAAAAATAAAGAACTGTTATTTCAGCTAAAAGTTTTCAAAAATATTTAGTTACACTGAATATTTTTTTAAAGCAACGAGTTCTGGGAACGATTTTAATTTTGACTTCAAAACGTTTTACTATTTGGATGTATAGATTTATTAGCAGTCACGGCTTGTAATTCCTGACGAATGAGGCAGTCAGTCACCAGAAGGCCCAACACGATCGCACCGAAGCAGGTGTAGTCGGTTCGATTAGATTTTCTATCGGAAATACAACTATTCTATAAAATTTTGCAATTATTTTTATGACAAGTACAATAAGTAACAACAGTTGTGAATAAAGTCTAAAAGTAAGTATGTACTTAAGTATAATTACATAAGTGCTGAACAAGTTTTTAACCGACTACCACAAAGCCAAACAGGGTATTTTAAAATCGTTCGAATTGATTATGAACTGACGTTTTGCGAATTTGTGTGGAGCAAACTTTTTGTAATGTGTATTGTATGTGGCAGAGCAGAGGCGAGGGGAGACGGTAGGCATTCGCGCGCGCCTTGTGGTATATTTGTTCTTCAGTCGGGAAGCGTTTGTGGCCGGCTGTACACGTGCCATAAACGCTTTCTGATTCAGTAAAATATTAAATAATTTAAACTCAGGCGCTCACTACACGGCCCTTACCGATTGTGATCTGACGCCCCTGATCGTAATTTTTGATTTTGAGCCCAATTTGGTTATCAGGTTCATCAATAGAGCATAGTAAACTAGCTGCCAGTACATCAGGCAAGGAAAAAATGAATAAATATTATAATATGGTCAACTTACTTGCTTTAACCAGTGGCTTCGCCCGCGTGAACTTGAACATGTGAAATTATCCCTCGGGAAAGTACCATCGGGAAAAAAATACGTGTGCTAGCTAATTCGAGACTATAATTTTTTTTTAGTTTTTCCAGACTAAAATTTAATCGAATTGCGTTCAGCATGTTTTTGCGTAAAAGAGTAACAAGCATGCATACATCCTCACAAACATTTACGTAAATAATATTACAGGTTTATTAGGGACTAGCTTCTGCCCGCGATTTCGTACGCGTATCCTGTTGCTTATGCCAGCGACAACGGGGTCGTCAAAATCGAAGATCTGAATCACGATCAGCGGTCAGTCGCGCATCACGTTCCCCACTTGTCTAGACCTGGAAGTCGATGCGTAGATACGCTTGGAACTCAAGCCTAATTCTCTATCCATGAACGTATCCGATTCGCGAGACAATGCATGACTTTCACGATCAGCGGTCAGTCGCGCATCACGTTCCGCACTTGTCTCTAGAGACCTCGAAGTCGATGTGGATATACGCTTGGAACTCGAGCGTAATTCTCTTTCCGTGAACGTCTCCGACTCGCGAGACAATGCATGACGATCGATCAGCGGTCAGTCGCGCATCATATTCTTCACTGGTCTTTAGAGACCTGAATGTAGATGCGTAAATACGCTGAGAACGCAGGCGTGCTTCGCGATCCGAAGAGGTTTAAACGGAGCGAGTTGCAGCCGGATGTTCTCGAACAGCATCAAGTCTCTCATGACGCTCTGTGGTAGATTCTTGGGATCTTATGATTTTCAATCTTTTAGCTCTTTTGGAACATTGGGAAAGATTTGACCTCTTTCTAGGCATGGTTATAGTTTTATTGTGAATATACCTGATCAATTAAAATCTAAGTGACTGCTCCCCTGCGTTATCGGATAGGCTACTGTGTCACGAAGATAAATAGAAAAGGAAATTAAACACTCAAATAAAATAAGTCCGAAGGCATATTTATTCGATAAAATAAAAAAATAAATGGGAGTTTTGGCCAGTAGAGTCAAATTTTCAATGATATACCATCGTCATCGAAAATGAGTCCTAAACTGTTACCGCCTTCACCGCGTGGAAGTACTCCCAGCTTATGTTATTTTATAATTATACAGTGAAATTAGTGATAGCTTTGATTTCCACATTTTATCAATAGGAAATGACCATCAGACCGCACAACTTTTGCTTAGACGTCATTCCTATATGTGTTATGGTGTAGCTGGGCTCTTGGAGTGCTACAACAGGTGTTCCAGATCTTCGATTTTTATAAGTCAACAGAAAGTGCTCATCAGATTGGACAACTTTTGCTAAGACGTCATTTTTATTATTTGTTATAGTGTAGCTGGGCTCTTGGAGTTCCACATCAGGTGTTCCAGATATTCAGATTAATTCTCTCAATTTTTGCTATGGTACTATTTCTGTATCTCTTATAGTTTAGCTGGTCTGTTGCGGTTCTGCATCAGGTGTTCAAGTTTCCAAGATAAATTATAGTCTATATGTTGCCCAGACTTAATACCTTCACATCAAAAAAAAACATTCAAATCCGTGTTGTAGTTCCGAAGATTAGTGTATTTTTTTTTTTGGATTCGTGCACTATTACTGTTTCTAAACCCCCTCAATTTTTTTTAAATATTTTGAATGTACAGACACAGTTTTTTGACTGTTTTATTATATTATAGATAGATTTTAAAGAAAATTAAGAAAAAGAACCTAACCTACAAACCCTAAAATATAAATAAATGAAACATGCAAACAGTCAGTATTCAAGTGAATCGCAATAATCAAATGCAACTATACGCCTATACTCTCCAGGATACCTGGATGCTTTTGCTATGAATAACTGAATCCTTATGGCAGCGGCGCGTTTTTTTTTTTATAACGGCATCTCGTAGTTCAACCATAGGGTTGACTACTACTTAGCCGGACTTGCCTGTGGCTGCCACAAAAGAATTGTAGCGTCCAGCCAGGGCTTATAAAAACTTACAGACTAAGCGACTACACGTTAAGGGCGACCCCTGTGGAGTACGAACCTCGGCTTAGGGCGTCACTGGGGGAGGACAGCAAGGGACAGCTGGATCGGGGGTAACAGCGGCGTGTTTTTTTTTTTTTTTGAAATGGCATCTCGCAGTTCAACCAAAGGGTTGTCTACTGCTTAACCGGGTTTGCCTGTGGCTGCCACAAAAGAATTGTAGCCTCCAGCCAGGGCTTAATAAAAACTAAACCTAACTTACAAAACTAAGCGACTACACGCTAAGGGCACCCCCTGCGGGGTTCGGACCTCGGCTTAGGGCGTCGCTGGGGGGGGACAGCAAGGGACTGCTGGATCGGGGGTTTTTAAAACTACTGGCTTAGCGGCAACGCGGGCTGGCTCGAGCAGGGGTCGGGGGGATGAGACTGGACAGGGTCGTCGCGACGGGCCTCGACGGCGAGGACGGAACGACGGAAATTGGTATCTGTGTGTTAATCTAACAGTGCTAGTAGCCGGGCTGCTCTCCTGGATGAGAGTGGTGGCATCGTCGGGGGCAATGAGGGTATGCCGTGGACGGCGAACCTTACTGATGCCGGACGGGGTGTATCGGGAGGCGGCCACAATCAGGGGATTGCGGTGCTTTATGGCAGTGTCAAAGAAACGCTTCGAGAGGCGTTTCATGAACTGCTGAACTGTGGGGAGTTTAAAATCTACATGAAGGTCCATGTTACGGACGTAAAAGGGAGCTCCTGAGACCCTACGGAGGAACCGGTTTTGTAGTGTCTGCATTCGATGCAGATACTTGGGTTTGGCGTGCGCGAAGATGACGCAAGCGTAAGTCATGATGGGACGGATTACAGCCTTATAGAGACGCAGTTTGCACCGGAGTGACAATTTGCTGCGTTCTGTAAGCATGAATTGGAGCCTACCGAGAGCGAAAGCGGCCCGCGAACTGACCTGCTTTATGTGCTCTGCGAAACTGAGGTGTTGGTTGAGAGTGACACCCAGGTACTTGGCATACTTCGCCCAAGGGATCGGCTTGCCGTACATGGTGATCGGATTAGGACAGCGGCGTGGCTCTCATTGCGCTTATATAGCCACGGACGCGCAGGCGCGAGGCGTATACGTACTCCGATAGAATACCTTAATAAAAGTTCGCCGTGATTCTTTAAATTGACATAACTTTTTTATTTATGAACCGATTGACATGAAATAAGCACTAAATGTTAAGTGAAGCTTACTAAAATATATTGGTGAAAACCGTATCTAAATCGAATAAGCCGTTTCTGATATTAGCACACTCAGACAAACAGACAAAAAAAAAAATACAATTTCGGGTTCAGCATCGATATAATAACAACCCCTGCTACTTTTTTTTTATATATTTCTATTGTACAGACACCACTTTTCTACAAATTTATTATAGATAGATTGTAGAGGTCTCTAGCTAACTGCATGTTGCAATACAACTTTAAAAAATATAATATTGTAATGAGTAGATTACATCAATAAAGAAGGAATATCATAATACAATGTACATAAAAATTATACAATTACATTATTATGAACTCATACAACAATTACATTATTATAAACTCATAGCAAAGTAAGCTAATTCGGGAGAAAACACAAACATTGTCTGGAGTTAATTATGTACTTAAACGAGTAATAGAATATACAGTTGAATTACGTAACTGCTTCTGCCAGCGGCTTCGCCCGCGCGGTGTGTTGGTATAAAGTAGTTATTTATTTATTATTATGGACAAATCACGCAAAGTCTATATAAATTGTAGCCCCTGTGTTATTCTGATGCATAAGCTATATTATTGGTGAGTTTCATCGAAATCTGTTGAGCCGTGAAAAAGGAACAAACATCCATCCATCCATCCTCACAAACTTTCGCATTTATAATATTAGCAGGATTAATATATATGCTGTGCAATGTGATTTTGTTTATGAAATAAATTCTTTATTATTATTATTAGTAAAACACAACGACCAACTATTCTTATCGTTCAAGTAGACGTCTATAGAATAGCAAGCCTTCAAACAAAGGATAGATTTTGCATCAGCTTTAAAAATATTAAGAGCAATTCTTGCAACAAAATGGTAGCTTATTATAAAAGGTTGTATCAAGCCGCACAAATGAATTATGAACCTTATGAAGCCGGTGAAAGGAAGCATGTAATTTACTCCTATTTCTAATGTTGATGTTGTGAATATCACTAGTTTTGGTATATAGCTGTATATTTGGCCTAATTTACAATGTCCAAATCCTGCTAACGTAGCAATAAGAGCATGGCAATTTATAGCCTCCAGACATAAATGGAACGTATTACCTATGCATCATTTTAACCGACGCTTTCCGGCAACAACATTTAGACAAATAAGAAAACATACAATATTATATTTATATTGAAAGCAATCAAATCACTCCCAGACTTCGTAGCAATTACTCTTTCAAAAATGAACAATAACAGTTTTGATTTCTCTACGATATGATAATTATTATGTTTGTACTTATAGCCCTCGACCAATGAGGAAGCCAATAACCAGAAGTCCCAACACGAACGCATAGAAGTAATTTTAGTCGCTTGGACTCAATTTTTGTATCGGAAATACAAGTAGGTACCCTACAGAATTATGCATTTTTTTTTGCGTTAAGCACAATTTATAAGTTACTACAAATGATAACTAAGTATTAAAGTAAGTCAATACAGTGTATTGTGTATGGGAAAAATGAGTATTTAACCAACTAAGGCAAATTTGAGGGTAAGTTTTTATAAAATGATTTGAATTGACGTTCCGCGCTTTTCTATCCTAAGCCTAGGCAGCAAAGAGAATTTGTGTGGAGTTAACCTTTTGTACTACATATTTTATGTGACAGAGCTGGCGCGAGGGGAGACAGAACGCATGCGCGGTCCTCGGGTTCGCTATTGTACAAAGCTAAGACTTCAGTCGGGAAGCGTTTGTGGCCGGCTGTAGACGTGCCATAAACGCTTTCTGATTCAGTAAAATGATAAAAAAAAACAACTTGGGCGTCCATTACACGACCATTTTCGATTGAGATCTGACAAGATTTTTGATTCTAATCCAAATTAAGTTATCAGCGCTATGGAAAATCATGATGATTATGAGAATGAGGTCAATATTGATGCGGCTGTAGATAAATGTTATGATGATGATGCGGATGTGGATGTGCGGGTGTAGATAATATTGATGATGCAAGAGAGGATGATGATGAGGATGCGGATGATATGGATGAGTATGATAAAGCGGATGCAAGGAGACCAAATCCGAAATCGTGAAAAAAAAATCTGCTGGTCCCTACATTTCGACGAGTCACGTGACCAAAAAATTATTTATAACAGCTGATTTTTTTTGCGATTTCGGAATTGGTCCCACAGTAAAAGATGTTCAGTTTGGTGGTCTGTAGCATAAGCTTTTGTATGTATATACCCTTTCGGTTACACCTTGTATATTTTGTTTGTTTACCAATTTGTCTAAATGTATGTTCCAGATTAACGCAACTGCTACCGGATCGCGATTCTTAAAATTATGCATAATACGTACGTCAATCTGGAGGGTTTAAATTGTCATGCTCTTTGCTATGGTAATAAGATAGGGACGAGTAAGTTGACCATATAGTTTTTATTTATTTTTTCCTTGCCTGCGGTACCGGCAGCAAGTTCGCTATGATCTTAAGTTAAACCTAGTAGTTATTAGTATTACCTGGTCATTGCTTTCTGTTAAGACATAATCCAGTATAGCACATGTAAGCGGACACGCCTTTTATGCCCGGAGGCTTTTATTAAGTTTTATTTGATTGTTTTTTGAGTATAGTCGGTTTTCAAGGTTTTTAGTTGTATATTGTTTTGTGGTAGCTGTCATATTGGCAATCATTTTTATTTTATTTTGTGTTATTCGTAATATTCATTACGACACTATCATTTACTTTGACTTTGACTTTTCATACCATTTTACTGTATAGAATCAAGTTCTTCCAACTTAACAGACAGCTGTTGCAGCGGGGAGTTCGTTCCGCCACTTCTTCTTCCTAGCTAAAGCACTAGGAAATGGTGACATAATCATTATTTTCGGGGCGCTGATAACCACATTGGGCTCAAAATCAAAAATCACGATCAGAGGCGCCCGATAATAATTGGCAACGGCCGTTTAATTGACGCCTCAATTCAAATTATTCAACATTTTACTGAATCAGAAAGCGTTTATGGCACGTCTACAGCCGGCCACAAACGCTTCCCGACTGAAGTCTGAGCTTTGTACAACAAACAGCCACAATATAAATATGAACAGTACGGAAACTAAGAACTAACGTTCGAAACGGCACACTCACACAAACACGCGAATCGACGAGGCCTCTAAGTGGTTGTCGCGGTGCTGTCAGTCGTGAGTGCCGCGTCAAGACGAATGGTTAATGCACACGCATTTTCGGGTTAACACGTGGTACCTACTATGCGATTGCGTTTTAACTAAGAATAGGATGACCTTGGCCCTATATTAGATAAACAATAATCATAATATGAACATTATATGAACAAGATAAGTAATTTGCATAAAGTATTTTTTTGTTAAACTTAAGTTGTCACCGCCGCCGGGTTAATCAGGCATCGGCGCCAAATATGCGCCATGCCGCGCGCCGTTTGCGGCGGGTGTCCTCCGCGCGCCCTTCCGACAAGGATCGCACGAAACGTTTTCGTCTTTCCGCGGCTCACTCCAAAACTTGTAAAAGGTTACGCCATATTGATAAAGCTCACAAGTTGTTGTGTATTGATTTTAAACTGTTCCGTGTTATTAACAATCTTCTTTTACTGGTATTAACCGAAGCCATGAGATTACCTATTTAAATGTTATTAGTAAACAATCGAAAAAACAATCGAGTTGAAATAACTAATTCCAACTTGATTGTTTGAGAACACAAATATTTTAATAAATACAGTTCAGTTTCAAAAACATTAAGAGTGACAACCCTAATGCTGCAGTGGAGCGTAGGTAATTATTTCAACAAATAGGCCTAGTTTCCATACTGTTCATATTTATATTGTGAAACAGCGAACCCGAGGACCGCGCATGCGCTCTGTTTCCCCTCGCACCGGCTCTGTCACATAAAATATGGAGTACAAAAGGTTCACTCAACCCAAATTCTCTTTCCTGCCTAGGCTTGGGACAGGAAAGCGCGGATCGTCAATTCATATTCAATTCATATCATGTTAAAAAAACCTACCTCATTAATAATACCTACCTAATACTCAGTTCCCCCATACTTTGATATCTACTTGGTTGTATACTTCATTCAAATTAATTGTACTAACTTATTGTGCTTCTCGCAAAAGAATTAGCGAAATTCTATAGAGTACTTATTTCCGATAGAAAAATCGCACAACGGACTACAATTACTTCGATACGTTTGTGTTGGAACTTCTGGTAGCTAGCTTCCTCATTGGTCGAGGACTTACAAGCTATGACTACTAATACTCTATAGGTACAAACGTAATCATTATAATCATGTCGTAGAGAATACAAGACAGTTAATTGAACATTTTCGAAAAGGTAATTACTGCGAGGTCTGTCAGCAATTTTAATACTTTAAATGGCTTATTGGACGACTCGCACGAATTTAACTCGCACGAAACGTGCGAATCGACTCCTTTAAAAAATATTATTTTTTCTGTAGTCGATTCGCACAAAGTTTATTTAATGGGGAGCGAATAGCCTACTACATTTTTGTGAGGGTGTCAAGACCTCAACAATCCCCATTATCCCTTCTAGTATTATTAATATAAAAGTTTGTGAGGATGTATGGATGTCTGTAACTCTTTTACGCAAAAACAGAACTTAATTAGATGAAATTTGGCACAGAGATAGATTATAGTCTGGAGTAGCACACAGATTTTTTTTTTCCCGGTGGGTAATTCCTGTGGGATTTTTGTTTCCCGGTGGGAAATTCCTGTGGGATTTTTGTTTCCGGTGGGAAATTCCTGTGGGATAATTTCCGACATCCAAGTTTATTTAATGGGGAGCGAATAGCCTACTACATTTTTGTGAGGGTGTCGATTTGTAGGCCAATAAATAAAATTTGTGCGAATCGACTACAGAAAAAATAATATTTTTTAATGGAGTCGATTCGCACGTTTTGTGCGAGTTAAATTCGTGCGAGTCGTCCAATAAGCCCTTTAAATACTAAACACCGTGATATTCACAACATCAACCATCAATAGGAAAAAACTACGTGCTCCCTTTCATCGGCTTCAAAAGGTTCATAATTCATTTGGGCCGCCACCCAAAGCCCAAGCCGCCATTTTTGCAAGAATTGTTCTTAATACGTTTAAACCTGAAGTTAAATCTATCCTTTGTATAAAGATAAGAATAGTTGGTCGCTGTGATTAACTCACGACAATGTTTATGTTCTATCTCCAGAATTAGGTTACTTTGATGACAGGTTATATGAGTTCATAATAATATATGTAATTCTGTAATTATTATTACTTTGTGTTTTATTTTAATATTCTACAATTATTGACAAAATAATCTCCTCATAACAATGTTTTGTTAAATGAGTTGTATTGGAATATGTGGTTAGGTATAGACCTCAACAATCCCCATTATCCCTTCTAGTATTATTAATATAAAAGTTTGTGAGGATGTATGGATGTCTGTAACTCTTTTACGCAAAAACAGAACTTAATTAGATGAAATTTGGCACAGAGATAGATTATAGTCTGGAGTAGCACACAGATTTTTTTTTTCCCGGTGGGTAATTCCTGTGGGATTTTTGTTTCCCGGTGGGAAATTCCTGTGGGATTTTTGTTTCCGGTGGGAAATTCCTGTGGGATAATTTCCGACATCCACTTTGGCGATGCCGCTGACAGGAGCGAGTAAGTTGACCATACAATTTTAATTTATTTGGTCCTTGCTTGAGGTACCGGCAGCAAGTTCGCCATGCTCTTTAGATGTACCTAGTAGTTATATGTTATTACTTGGTTATTGATTTAACTTCAATTGTCCTAATTCATCATTTGTATTTTTATGTTACAGGTATAAAGACATAATCTAGTATTGCGCATTTAAGCGGACACGCCCTTTATGCCTAGAGGCTTTTTAGTTTAATATTTGATTAATTGTTGAGTATAGTCGGTTTTCAATGTTTTCATGTTGCCATACTGGCAAATCATTTCATTTTATGGTTTGTGTTTGGTAATGTTAATTACTTTACATGCCATTAATGTATAAAATCAAGTTCTTCCAAGTTAACAGACCGCTGTCCTGCGAGGGGTTCGTTACGCCACTTCTTCTTCCTAGCTAAAGCACTAGGAAGTGGTGACAATTATGATTTTTAAGGGCACTACAAAAATTAAAAATCACGATTTGAGGCGTCGTATTCGGGAACGGCCGTGTAATAAGCACCAGAGTTCAAACTATTTAACATTTTACTGAATCAGAAAGCGTTTATGGCACGTCTACAGCCGGCCACAAACGCTTCCCGACTGAAGTCGGAGCTGAGTACAATAGCGATCCCGAGGACCGCGCATGCGTTGTGTCTCCCCTCGCGCTGGCTCTGTCACATAAAATATGTAGTACAAAAGGTTTGCTCCACACAATTTCTCTTTCCTGCCAAGGCTTAGGGTAGGAGAGCGCGGAACGTCAATTCATATTTAATTTTTTTCATTTTAAAATAACCCTTCCCTTAACATTTCCGTCGTCTGTTAAATACACATTTCTCATACACAAAACACTCGTATCTACTTAGTTTTATACTGGATTCACATTGAAGTCCCTTATTAAGCTTCTCGCAAAAAAAGTTGTATTCTTGATTCATTTTACTTGTAGTACCTAACTTATTGTGCTTCTCGCAAAAGTATTAGCAAAATTCTGTAGGGTACTTGTATTTCCGATTCAAAAATCGAGTCCAATCGACTACAGTTACCTCGATGCGTTTGTGTTGAGCCTTCTGGTGACTGGTTACCTAATTGGTCGAGGGCTACTACTACAACTGCTAATAATCCTATACTACTAATATAATATCCTACTGTCCTACTAATTCCTATTACTTTCCCACTAATATTATAAACGCAAAAGTTTGTGAGGATGGATGGATGGATGTTTGTTCCTTTTTGAGGTAAAAACGGCTAAACAGATGTCAATGAAACTTCCCAATAATATAGCTTATACATCAGAATAACATAGGCTACAATTAAAACAGACTGCGTGATTCAGCCGTAATATAATGATAAGTATCGAGTAAGTCGGTAAAATTTCTGCCCTCTGTGAGCTATCTGGGCGTGCGCTGCCTAAACCGTTAGAGTTACACGAAGTTAATGTATTGTGGGACTGTTTGTCTTAAACAGTTCTTTAGAAAAGTCTGCGACAGCATATGTCTACCTTTTATGTGGAAGCCTTTATATAGAAAATAGGTAGCCATTAATACATTTCAATTGAATACTTTTTTTACAATGGAGTACTCAGTTAATTCTTATCAAAAATACATTTATCACTTTCGGTAATCAATGAAGATAAACACCCGGCCGTTTCTTCCTACCGGATAATGTGCAGAAATCTCCCGAAGCATCCGATAAGGACATCGTGGCGCCTCTCTAGCTACTCCTCAAGAGAGCTAAACTACCATACCACCATATTAGACTCTCACGTGTGCGAAACTGTGCCACGTCTGCAACCTGAAAAACGAGATTTATCACAAAATATAACGACAAGTGGTGAATGCGGGCTTTTTTGCTTAATTTGTTTCTAGCAAAAAATCGCAAGGACCATAAGCTGTGACTTCCTCTGGAAACGTTGCAACATTGCTAAACGGTTGACTTACACATTCGGTCTTTAAATTACCCCTTGATCTGGCGAGCGAAGAAAACCTTACGTGCAACATCAGTAAAAGCAGCGTGGCATCCTGTTACAACAGTGCAAGCTGATCGTGTGGGACGAGTGCACTACCTATGTGACACAAACGCGCCATCGAAGCTCTTGATCGCTGTCTACAAGACTTACAGAGCAATCAAACGGTGTGGTGGTTTTACTGGCTGCCTCTGTTAGCATCTCCAACTTACACCCCTCCGGCCAGCCCGGAGTGGTCTAAGTGATGTACGGCGAGGCCAGGTGCTCATTTTACTATCCGGCGGCGCGCACTTTACTCTTATTCCCTTTAATTCGGTCAATTAATTATCTATTTTGTAAAATAGATTCCAATTGTGTTTATTAAAATTTTACTATTGACATAATTTACAGGAGAAGAGTAGTTTGCAGTAAGTAGAACCATCAAAACATATCGATCATTACTATTATACCTTATTCTAATCCTTTCAGTCTTTATTGTTTACTGCTACCATACTACAAGTGAAACCGCTATATCAAGTAATTCTTCTTCTTTCCGTGTGGTTAGTGCAGAAGTTATAAGCCTGTGTTATCTTACTGCAGGGCAAACGCCTCACTTTCCACTTTTCCCGGCTTACAGCAATTTTAGGCCAATCCTGTTAGAAAGAGTCCACCTCATCCCGCCATCTCCTTCTGGGCTTGCCGCACAAGTAATCCTCATCAATAATTATAGTAAGTATGCGAACTAATCCTTACCTGACATGAAAAAAAAACTAAACTAACTTCAAACTGTTTGTCGGTCCGTTTGTCTATCTGTGTGAATGTATGGATCTCGGTTAATCTGCTGTGCCATTTGTGATGTGGATTACAGTTTACCAAACCACAGCGCGGGCGAGACCGCACGCGGAAGCTTGTGTTTAATAATTAAAACTCAGGCGTATATGACCTGTCAGCAAGGTAAGCTAATTCTGGAGTTACAACATAAACTTTGTCTTGAGTTAATCACAGCGACCAACTATTCTGGTAGTTAAAGTAGTTGTCAATAGAATAATAATCCTTTACACAATGGACAGATTGGACTTCACATTTTAACGTATCAAAAGCAATTCTTGCGAAAAAAGGGTGAATCCATTGGATGATTTCCCAGCCTTAAAAAAAAAAAAAGCCGTACAAATGAAATGAACCTTATGAAGCTAATAAAAGGGAGCACATAGTGTATTCCTATTTCTAGTGGTGACATTATATTTATTGTGCTTTCCATAGCAAAGGGTGAATATTCATAGCCTCCAGACTGACCACACTATGGGTACTTGGCAAATATGGGTACTTGGCAAATATGGGTACTTGGTCTGTTCAGTAAAACACTCGTTTTGGGAATCGTAATGAATTTTATTTGCAAACCCTTATATACAGAAATGTTATAAACTGCTTACATCCTATTGGCTGATCAGCTGTATTAGAAATAGTATTAGCCAATCAGCGTTTAGCACGCTTAATTGTATTTTGAAGGTGGTCGGCGCATGAGTATGTTCTACGGTCCGACGGAGGCGCGCTGACGAGGAATGCGGTGATACATATAAACGACTGAGTGCGCTCGCAACATTTAGTGTCGAGCCGCGTGCCGCGTGGGTCAGTCGCTAATGCTCGATGATGTATGCCAGACTCCCACAGTATCCCCCTTCAAGAGAACCGTACACGTCTAACGGTTCTGCCGGAACGGGTAACGTATGGGTTTTCTTCCCCCTCGTCTGTGGTTGCTGGCAGTATGTAGGCTGGCTTCAGTCTATCCAATGAAACCACTGATTCTCGGTTGGGCAGGCGTATCTTGAAGTACTTGTCATGTTTCTCAATAACTTCGTAAGGACCTTCGTACGGTGGCGTTAATGATTTCTTTGCACAATCTACACGTATAAATACATGAGTGCATGTCGACAGCTGCTTCGGTACAAAGATCGTACGTTGTTGACGAGCGGGTGCACGTGCGCAGGACTCATTAAGCGATGCCATTGATTCAGTTAGATGACGTAATAATAACGGGTCTTCGTTATCTATCTTCGCCGGTGCAAAAACATCTGCAGGTAATCTTAATGAGGTGCCATAAATCATTGTAGCGGGACTGTAGTTTGTCTCCTTATGAATGACCGTGCGTAAACCAAATAGTACGGTGGATAATTCTTGAACCCATTGTTGTTTATTCCCTCTTGCAGTTAATGCTGTCTTGAGAGTACGGTGAAATCTTTCTACAAGTCCGTTTGATTGCGGGTGGTAGGCAGTAGTGCGAAGTCTTGATACACCTAGTTTGTTCATTAGTTTTTGAAATAATGATGACTCAAACTGGCGTCCTTGGTCCGTTGTAATGCGCAGCGGGCAACCGAAGCGAGTAATCCATGTGTCGTATATTACTCGGGCGACGGTCTCCGCGCTTATGTCGCTGACTGGCACTGCCTCGGGCCATCTGGAGCAGCGATCGATAATTGTGATCAAGTATCGATATCCTTCTGATGGGGTGAGTGGTCCAACTATGTCGACATGTATATGTTCAAATCTTCTTGACTCGGGAAACTGTACCAGTGGTGTCTTCGTATGTCGGTGAATTTTTGAACGTTGACACGTAATGCAACATCGCGTCCAATCAGAAACGTCTCTGTTCATTGCTGGCCAGAAGTACTTCTCAGTGATCATTTTTCTCGTTGTTCGGATTCCGGGATGAGTCATTTCGTGTAATGCTTTGTAGGCTAGTTCACGAAATGATTTCGGTAAATACGGACGTGGTGTTTTTGTTGTATTTTCGCAGTAGACTTGTTTCTTTACTCCTGGTAGTGATATCTTGATAAAGTTGAGATTTTGTTGTTTCAATAAGTCTGGTAATTCTTCGTCTCGTGTTTGTTCATCTGCCAGAGTATTGAAATCGATAATAGAAGGACAGTCAATAGCAGTTATGCGAGAAAGTGCATCCGCAACCACGTTATCCCTTCCTTGTATGTACTCGATCTTGCTGCAGAATTGACTGACAAAGTGGAGTTGTCTTTCCCGTTTTGGAGTGTCGCTCGCGCTTGCTGATTTGGCCATGGCGTAGCTGAGGGGCTTATGATCGGTGTACACGATGACATCATTTCCTTCAATCAGTCTTCGAAATTGTTTGACAGCCATATAGACAGCTAAAAGTTCGCGATCGTACACGCTGTATCTTGATTGAGTGTCACTGAGCTTTTTCGAGAAGAAAGATAACGGTTTCCATACGTCTTTTATCTTCTGTTGTAAAACCGCTCCTACACTTACATTTGAGGCGTCTGTCATGATGCATAGTGGGACACCTTGAACAGGATGAGTTAATTTTACTGCTTCCGATATGCTTCGACGGCAATTATTGAAAGCATCTTCAAGTGTCGGGTTCCAGATGATAGGTGTTTTGTCGTTCTTCTTTTTATTATGAAGGAGCTTATTCAATTCTATTTGAATCTCGGCTTGTTTAGGTAAACAATCGTGGTAAAAATTTACCATTCCAAGGAAACGTCGTAGTTCTTGAACATTTGCTGGTTTCGGGTAGTTGGAAATTGTTTGAATACGCTCCGCAGTTGGCGTAATACCCTCTTCCGTAACTTCGTAGCCTAAGAAATTTAACTTGTTTTGACCAAATTGGCACTTTTCTATGTTGATTCCGATTCCGTAATTTGATAAACGTTGTAAAACAAGTCGCAAATGTTTTTCATGCTCCTCTGGTGTTTTAGAGTAGACAAGTACGTCATCAATAAAACAATAACAGCAGTAATCCAGGTTCCTCAAGACTTCGTGCATAAATCGTTGAAATGTCTGTGGTGCGTTACGCAAACCAAATGGCATACAACGAAACTCGAAAAGGCCGAAAGGTGTCGTTATTGCCGTCTTTTCAACGTCGTTCTCGGCAATCGGTATCCAAAAAAATGCTTTCTTCAGATCTATCTTCGAGTATATCTTCATGCCATCTAATTGGTAGGTAAAGTCTTGAAGTCTTGGTATAGGGTAGCGGTCTGGAAGTGTTACTGAGTTCAGACGACGATAATCACCACATATGCGGAGGTTTCCGTCTTTCTTTGTTACGACATGCATGGGACTGGCCCACGGACTTTTTGATGGTTGACATATACCCATTGACATCATTGCTTGAAATTCGGCTTTGGCTGCGTTGTATTTAATCGGCGGCAGGGGGCGGGGTCTTGCGAAGAGTGGGGGGCCGGTAGTCTCAATATGGTGCTTCACATTATGCTTGATTTCTTTCGTAGGTGTCATAGGTTTTAAGACTTCAGTGAATTCTTGGAGGAGTGAATGATAACGGTGTCCTGGTTCGACTACGTAGAGAGTAGTTTCTTGCGTAGTGTTAATCACCATCGTGTTAACTGATAGCTCGGTCAGACTGTCAACGAGTTTCTTGCTGTGCAGGTCCACCAGAAGTCTGTGGTGTCTAAGAAAATCGGCACCAAGGATTGACGTCTTCACATCCGCCATTATGAATGTCCACTTGAAGTTGCGTCGAAGGCCAAGATTTAATTGCAATGTTTTTTCCCCATAAGTCTTAATCGGTGTGTTGTTTGCGGCGAATAATTTGAAAGGCGTTTCTATCGGTGTTCGCTTAGTTTTTACGGCTAGCACCGATAGGTCTGCACCAGTGTCGACTAAAAACCGTTCTCTTGAATTATGATCAGTGATACACAGGCGGTTATTTATTTTTGCTACACCGACACCCGCCGCAGTCGATGTGGTCTTCAGTTTTCCGACGACTTTCTTGAACATGGTGGTTCACACTTTTTAGCTCTGTCTCCGAAACGGTGATGATAATAACACTGCCAGTCTGGATCACCTGGTTTCTTTCCTGACCTTGTTCTTGAGCGGGACCGTGACCTTGAACGGAAATTGCGGCGAAATGGACGACGATGACTCACATTCTCCTTCCTCAGCGCGGCGATTTCAAGGCTGAGCTTCTCAAGTTGTTTTGTGAGTACTTGAAACTGCTGATCCGAGCTTTTGCTGGTGCTCGGAGCAGCTGTGGAATGACTGACCTCCGCGATAGTCTGGTCTGTATGCTCCATCATTTTATCTGCCATCATCGCTTGGGTGTCGAGTGGAGATTCCGTATTAACGGATAGCACTGCACGGACTTGGGAAGGTAAGTGGCCCATCCATAAAATTTTGAGTGCGTTGTCGGGTACTTTTTCGCCAGCGAGTTCTCGCATTACCCTCAAAAGTTGCGTAGGCTTCTGATCTCCTAATTCTAGTCCGCTCAGAAGCTTCTGGAATTGACGAGACTCGGATTCTTCATACACCGACAGCAAACGATTCTTCAGAGCGTTGTATCTGCCGGACTCTGGTGGTTTACAGATGATGTCACTTATTTGTTCGATGTCTTGCCTCTCCAGTACTGCAATCACTAGGTTGTATTTTTGTTCATCGCCTGTCTTGTATGGTGATATCACGGCCTCGAACTGAGCAAACCACAGCCTAGGTTGTGCTCGCCAGAATTGTGGGATCTTCGCTTGTAATGCAATAGCGGAAACTTCCTTTTCGGACTGGTCCAGCATGGCGTCGTCAAAATGTTCCATGACGATCACGTCGGGGTCACCAAATATGGGTACTTGGCAAATATGGGTACTTGGCAAATATGGGTACTTGGTCTGTTCAGTAAAACACTCGTTTTGGGAATCGTAATGAATTTTATTTGCAAACCCTTATATACAGAAATGTTATAAACTGCTTACATCCTATTGGCTGATCAGCTGTATTAGAAATAGTATTAGCCAATCAGCGTTTAGCACGCTTAATTGTATTTTGAAGGTGGTCGGCGCATGAGTATGTTCTACGGTCCGACGGAGGCGCGCTGACGAGGAATGCGGTGATACATATAAACGACTGAGTGCGCTCGCAACATTTAGTGTCGAGCCGCGTGCCGCGTGGGTCAGTCGCTAATGCTCGATGATGTATGCCAGACTCCCACAACACTTATCACTTTCATGAAATATATTATACGTATTATGTATTGTTTTAACAAACGCTATCCGCTAACAATTGCGTTAAGCTAGAAAATACAAAATACATCATTACAATTTAGACTAATAGGTAATAAGGCAAAAAATATACATTAATCGCTGGATTTAAACGACTCGTTTAAATCCGCGTTTTCGTTCTAAAATTTAAACTTAATTATATACTTATAATTAAGTTTAAATTTTAGGCAATTTAAGGTATTTAGGGTACTCCCTAAATACCTTAAATTTCACCTCTTTAATCTAAATAGTTAGTCCGTTCGCATATTAAAATGTATTCTAGTTATACAGGAAAACCTATTATTAGCCATACAATACTGTAATCAACAAGCTCTGTAACATACTATAAGCATCGCTGTTGGTTGCCTAAATAAAGAAAAATAAAGACTCCATTGCAATAACTTTTTGGAAATGTAACAATAAACAGTTGTGATTTCTCTACGATATGATTATAATTATTATGTTTGTACTCATAGATTATTTTAGCAGTCGTAGCTTGTAAACCCTTGATCAATGCGGCAGTCAGTCACCAGAAGGTTCAACACGAACGCACCGAAGCAATTGTAATGATTCGACTCGATTTCCAACTATCTAATGGTATATTGCTTTATTTATTAGCGACAAGCGCAAAAAGTAACTACATATGTAAATAAAGTCTAAAAGTAAGTAGGTACGTACCTAAGTGTATGTAATACTTATGATCAAAGCAAGTATTTTATCGCCTTCGGTAACGCCAAACAAGGGGTATTTTTACAATCGTTCGAATTGAATAAGAATCGCCGTTTCGCGCTTTTACTCTAGGCCTGGCAGAAAAATGAATTTTTGTGGAGCGAACCTTTTGCAATGTATATTTAATGTGGTAGAGCAGACGCGATGGGGGACAGTACGCATGCGCGGTGCTCGGGCTCACTATTGTACTCAACTCAGACGTCAGTCGGGAAGCGTTTGTGGCCGCCTGTAGACGTGCCATAAACGCTTTCTGATTCAGTAAAATGTTAAATAAAAGTTTGAACGACCGTTTCCGATTGTGATCTGACGCATTTGATGGTTTTTGATCTGATCCAAATTCAGTTATCATCGAAAATCATAATGATTTTGAGGATGAGTTTAAGAATAATGCGATGATGATGATGCGCAAAAGGATAATGATGATGATGTGAATGATGATGCGGGTGAGGATGATGATAAGGAAGCGGATGATGCGGATAAGAAGAATAGAATCATGTAGATAAGGATATTGTGGGTGAGAATGGTGATGATTATTCCGGTAAGATTAACCATAATAATGATGATGATGCGAATAATGATGAGGATGAAGACGATGATGCATGTGGCAATAACACGGATAAGGATGATGAAGATGCGGAATATGTGGATGAGGATGCGGATTATGATAGGGGTGATGATACGGACGAGGATAATGTGGGTATGCAAAATGCGGGTGAGGATAATGCGGGTTAGGATACGGATGATGATGCGGGTGATGATATGGATGAGGATGATACAGATGAGGTTGAAGATGATGGGGATGAAGATAATGCTGGTGAACATGACGTGAGGATGATGATGGGTTAACAGATGATGCGGGTGAGGATGATGTGGTGGCGGATGAAGCGGGTAATAATGAGGATGAGGACGATGCGGGTGAGGATGATGCGATTGCGGATGATGCGGGTGATAATGAGGATGAGGATGATGCGGGGGAGGAAGTTGTGTTCATATTGTTATGTATCCTTAAGATTTTCTATTTTCTTTCCTCCTTTGTTTTAACTATAGGTAATAATTTAACCGTAGGCACGTGTCCCACCGCCGACGAGGAAGCGACTGGCTATCGACGATTATCTCGCTTAAGAAACGTATGAAAGAATGTAGGTCACGTGTCCGTAAAAGAATGATGATAAAATCAAGAAACTAAATAATAAATATTTTCAGCAATTTATATTTAGGTACACTACAAATTTCAAAAGTAGGTGCTACGAGACGACAATGTAACTTTGTCGTCACTACATTTTTAGGTTTCTATTCAAGCCGCACAAATGAATTATGAACCTTATGAAGCCGGTGAAATAACGTGCTCCGTACACGTAGTTTATTCCCATTTCTACTGTTGATGTTGTGAATACCACTGTAAATTATGCCTTATTTGTAATGTCCAAGTCCTGCTACCATAGCGAAGAGCATCACCCTAAACATCCATACTGTGCAGACTTATATGGAAGATAATCATTACATGCATAATTTTATAAACCGGAATACTTTCCGGTAGTAGTTGCGTAATGTTGGAACATACTCGTATATTCATACAAATAGGTAAGCCGACAAAAAATCTAAAACCTATACTCCACCACTCACATTTTTTTTAAGTTAAGAAGAAAAAAGCTACGTGTTCTGAGAACGGTTTAAATTTTGACTTCTCATCATTTGATTTGAAGAATAGATAATTAGTAGTCGCGGCTTGTAATGTAATACTTGGCCAATGAGGCAGTCAGTCACCAGAAGGCCCAACACGAACGTACCGAAGTAATTGTAGTCGGTTCGATCAGATTTTTCTATCGGAAATACAACCATCTTATAGAATTTTGGATATTTTTATTGCATTAAGTACAATATTATAAGTAACAACAGATGTGAATAAAGGCTATAACTAAGTTAGTACCTAAGTATAATTACATAAGTGCTGAACAAGTATTTCACAGACTACGGCAAATCCAAGGAGGGCTATTCTAAAATCGTTCAAATTGCTTATGAACCAACGTTTCGCGGTTTTGTGCTTTGCCTAGGCAGAAAATAGAAGGTGTCGGGCAAACCTTCTGTAATATATATTGAATGTGGCAGAGCAGACGCGAGGGGAGACCGCACGCATGCGCGGTCCTCAGGCTCCTTGTTGCATGGAGCTTCGACTTCAGTCGGGAAGCGTTTGTGGCCGGCTGTAGACGTGCCATAAACGCTTTCTGATTCAGTAAAATGTTGAATCATTTAAACTCTGGCGCTCAGTACACGGCCATTCCCGAGTACGATCTGACGTGACGCCTCAAATCTTAATTTTTTTCAGCACCCTCAAAAATCATGATTATGTCACCACTTCCTAGTGCTTTAGCTACGATGGAGAAGTCGCGTAACGAACCCCCCGCAGCACAACTGTCTGTTAAGTTGGAAGAACTTGATTTTATACATTAATGGCATGAATAGTAATTATTATTACGAAACATATAACATGATATGAAATGATTTGGCATTATGGCAGCTAGCACACTATACAAGTGAAAACGTTGTAATCCGACCATTTTTCGACCGAAAAATTTAACTTAATAAAGGCCTCCAGGCATAAAGGGCGTGTCCGCTTACATGCGCAATACTGGATTATGTCCTTATAACTGTAACTTAAAAATACAAATGATAAATTAGGACTATCGAAGTAAAATCAACAACCAGGTAATAACTAATAATAATAATATATCTGTGGACATTTCACACAGTGCCAGATAGTCCCAAGCTAAGCAACCTAATGCTTGTGTTATGGTAACGAGATGGCTGATAAACTACTTATTTACTTTTTTTTTGGAAATACATACATATTATAGATAGAAAAACACCCAAACCCGGAACAAATACTTGCAGGTCATACAATTTGTTCCGTGCGGGAATCGAACCCGCGACATGCTGCGCAGCAGTCAATCGCTCAACCACTGCGCCAACCGTGTCGTCAGAATAACTAATGACTACAAGGTACATCTAATGAGTACAGCGAACATGCTGCTGGTACCTCAGGCAACGAAAAAATAAATAAAAATTGTATGGTCAATAAATGGTTTCGTCTGCGTGGATGTCTGAAATTATTTTATGGGAACGTAACACCGGAAAAAAAAATCTGTGTACTATTCCAGACAATAATCTATCTCTGTGCCAAGTTTCATCCAAATACGTTCAGCACTTTTTGCGTAAAAGAGTAACAAGCATTCATTCATCCATACATCCTCACCAACTTTCATGTAAATAATATTAAAAGGAATAAGAGAGATTGTTGAAGGTCTCCAGCTAACCTTATATTGCAATACAACTCATTAAAATCATTGTAATGAGAAGATTATATGAATAACTAGCTTCTGCCCGCGGCTTCGCACGCATTAAATTCGTAGTAAAACAATTCCGCTTTCCCTATATTGTGAAGTTTTCCTGAAATTATTAGTGGTTCTCTAATATATTAAGAATGTTATTGTACATATAAAACTTCCTCTTGAATCACTCTATCTATTAAAAAACACTGCATCACAATCCGTTGTGTAGTTTTAAAGATCTAAGCATACATACAGACATTAGGACAGACGCGGGAAGCGACTTTGCTTTATACTATGTAGTGATGAAGGAATTTAAAATTACAATAATAATAATTACAGAATTATAATATTATTATGAAGTCATATAACCTGTCACAAGGTAAGCTAATTCTGGAGATAGAATATAAACATTGTCTTTAGTTAATTTTAGCAACCAACTATTCCAACAGTTTAAGTCGTCAATACGAGTAGAATATAGTTTTCTTTTTGATTTGACAAAGGATTGCTTTTACTTCAGCTTTAAACGTATTCATAGCAATTCTTGCTAAGGGTAGCTTATTATAAGAGAGTCTGAAGCAAGCCACACAAATGAATTATGAACCTTATGAAGCCGATGAAAGGGAAGGAGCACGTAGTTTATTCCTGCATCTAGAGTTGATGATGTGAATATCACTGTTTTTAGTATACAAATATATTTAAAGTGTTACAATTACTCCCAGATCTCGTAGAATTACCTTTTCGAAAATGTTCAATTGACAGTCTTGATTTCTCTACGATTATACGATATGATTTTAATTATTATGTTTGTACTTATAGATTATAAGCAGCCGTAGCTTGTAAGCCTTCGACAAAATGAGGAAGCCAATCTCCAGAAGGCCCAACACGAACGCATAAAATTAATTGTAGTCGGTTAAACTCGATTTTTTTAACGGAAATAAAAGTACCCCACAGAATTTTGTTTTTTTTTTTGCGAGAGGCACAATAAGTTACTATGAACTTGAATCAAATAAAAAACTAAGCAGATAGCAAAGCGTTGCGTATGGGGAAAATGAGTATTTAACCGACTATGGGAAATTTGAGGGTAGGTTTTTTTAAAATGATATGAATTGACGTTCCACGCTTTCCTATCCCAAGCCTAGACAGAAAAGAGAATTTGTGTTGAGTAAACCTTTTGTTATCTATATTTTATGTGACAGAGCCGGCGCGAGGGGAAACAGAGCGCATGCGCGGTCCTCGGGTTCGTTGTTGTACTCAGTTCAGACTTTAGTCGGGAAGCGTTTGTGGCCGGCTGTAGACGTGCCATAAACGCTTTCTGATTCAGTAAAAGGTTATGTATGTTACTTGGTGACTATAAATTTGTCACAATTCCCAATTTTTTTTTTTTTACTGTTAAATCGGCACATGGTTCTAATCCGCACCGATAACAAAAAAATAAATAAACAAGAAGTTTACTAATTTACCTTAAATCAATAATTTTGGTTGCTATCGCTACTTTAAAAATAAAATATTTGAAATGAGGATTTGTGACGAATTTACACATATTTGCAATATGTGTGACCAATATACATTCAATGTATGGATTTTTCAAAATACGATAAAAGAGAAACCCATTCCTGGGCCTAGCCGTTACACGAATCAAATATGTACCAAAAATATCTACTGTTCTGCCTAATTAACCCATTTAAATCTTAGCCTAAATTACAATGGCCAAGTGTAAAAAAAGTACATTTTTTATTTTTTTGTTTTAAACAACCTTTGTGAACCGTCACAGCACTTATTTCATTCTACGTCACTTACTTTGCAAACACTGGCATTAAACAATACAGCGTACCCTAAGAATGTAATCGATTTAGCGGATATCGATAATCACAAATTATAAGTAATTTAATAATACTCCAATATTTTAGTATAATTGCTTTTAAGATATTGAAAATATTGTAAAATAAAAAAATCAGGAATATAATTATTTTTAAACGTAAGCACGATTAAAAGTCATTAAAGGAAATAAATAATCAAAAAATCGATTGCAACACGGATTGCGCATGGATTACACTAGTAGACGGCAAATGTCAATGTCAACGTCTGTCAATTGTCATTGTTATGATTAGTAGTGTCATTACTGTCATTCACTTTTCGTATCTTTGCGCAAGTGAATGTGTTTTTCGAATTGTCGAGATTTATTACAATATTAAACCTCTGCTGACTGCTCGAATACTGGACTCTGAAATAGATTGCCTTCTGACTGACCCTCGCTTGAATAATGGACACCGTAGCCTGCCATTCCTGGTAAACGGGATTGTCCGAAAGGGTTACCGCTACCCCGGAACATAAAGGGCTACGGAAGGAACATGGATGGGTTTTAGTCAGTAAGAGTCTGACACTCCCTTCCGCTCCACCTAGAGCGGGAGCAGTCATTGGATGACTTCCCAGCCTTAAAAAAAAAAACCTGCCATTCCTGCTGACCTTTGCTGGAAAACCGGATCTGGATATTGCTCTCCTGACGACTGGTTAATACGGTATCATGAGCTTGTGCATTAATTGTGGAATAACAACGGACCGCTGCAACACAATAGGACGGCGAAGATTGGAAGATGAAGTGATTAGTATGTGATAATTCTATAACGTAACATTTTTGTAAGCATGTCATATCACCAATCTGCACGGAACCTGCATAGTTAATCACAGCCTATTCCTTCTCTCAGAGAGGAGTCCTGTGTCCTTGCAGTGGGAATGTAATAAAGCCACTTGTGTTTAGGTACCTAAATGTGCCACTCAGATGCTTATTGCTAAATGCTAGTGCTAGAACTAATAGTAAAATGATAAATGTTTGCTTTAGGTAAACGAAAATGACTTTATCTGTCAAGTTTGCTGGAATCATGCCAATGCTGTATCTCTTGATGGAAATAGACCAGAAAAGAGTGAACAGACACCTATAGGATACCGGCGAGTGTGTATTCACTGTGGACGTTCTCTTCGTTCGTTCGGTACCAGGGTAGTTAGTTACCTCCTGCACAATTCCTAGATACTGTATTATTATATTATGATAATCCTAACGAAGAAGGTGATAAATAAAACCTTATCTCAATAATACGGTTTTTATTTAAATAAACCTATTGTTGCAATCTCAGTTTACTGTAGTTTGAGATAGCATCAAATCTCCTGGTAGTAAATACAATGTTTAAAAATGCGACCCATTAGTGATGTAAGTGGGCCTTATTTAGCAAACATAATTTTTAGCTGAGGTTTTCAGTAATATTATTTCTGAATTCACCGCTTTTGTTTAAAAAAAATAACCTAACATGTAAACATTTTCTGATTTTACCAATTTGGCCATTGCTGAGAGACGTGAAAATTGGGCTCGTGAAATCTTCCTAGGTGCTCTAATTTATGGCAAAATTCCAGCTCTGTAACGCCAGGCCCAAGTTTCTATGGAGTTTGGGTTTCTCCTTTACTTTGTGAAGAATGTACAACAACCCATGAGCTGCAGGACGTTCGTTTCGCCACTTTTTCTTCCCAGCAAAAGCACTAGGAAGTGGTGACATAATCATGATTTACGAGGGTGCTGATAACCAAATTAGGCTCAAAATCAAAAGCTACAACCAGAGGCATCTGACTATGATCGGGAATGCCCATGTAATGAGTGCCTGAGTTTAAATTATTTAACATTTTACTGAATCAGAAAGCGTTTATGGCACGTCCACAGCCGGCCACAAACGCTTCCCGACTAAAGTAGGAGCTGAGTACAATAGTGAGCCCGAGCACCGCGCATGCGTGCTGTCTCCCCTCACGCCTGCTCTACCACATAAAATTTATATAACAAAAGGTTTGCTCCACACAAATAATTTTTTCTGCCAAGGCCTAGCAAAAAAACCCCAAAAACGGCAATTCCTAATCGTCTTGAATGATTTTAAAACCCTTTTTTTTTATTTGACGTAGTCGGTAGAATACTTGTTTTGCACATAAGTTATACTTAGGTACATTCTTAGTTTTATACTACTCTCTGTTACTTAAAGTGCTTGTCTTAAAAAAAAACCAAACTCTATAGGATAGTAGTATTTTCTGTAGAAAAATCGAGTTGAATCAACTGCAACTACTTCCGTGCGTTAATATTGGGCCTTCTGGTGACCGACTGCCTCATTGGTCAAGGGTTTACAACTGAGATTGCTAATAATGTATACATACATAATATGTATGTATATCGTTAAGTATTATGTATGTTATGTATTTAAGAAGAGGCTAACATCATTATTAATTAAACTGCGGGTGGTCACGGATGGTTTTAACAACTGCAGTAACCTTTATGAGGAGGCTTTGTGTAGGGTTAGGGACCTAGAAGAAGAATTAATTCATGCCAATATACAAATTACTAAGTTAAGGAAACATAAAGAAAGTACTCAAGCTAAGGAAACTAATAACTTATACAATGAACTATTCCAAAGTAACTGCCACCCTCATTCCATGATAACAATAGACCTAACAGAAGACTCTATTTTGAAACAGAACAATAGTAGTTATAAAGTAAGTCAAAATAAAATGAAAAAGTATGCAAAACTAAATAGAATCATTAATAGATGCAATAAATATAAGAAACATAAAAAAATTCTTTTTCTAACAAATAAATTACAAAATTATCAAATTAAATTAGAAGATTGTAAAAATATTTACCAAATTGACACACATCGATTACAATCTGAAATTGATGTACTTGAAGAGTCACTACATTCACTCTATATTAAGTATGTGAGCTCACAAAACCAAATAAAGGAACACATCCTTGCTGCAAATGAGTTAGTGGAAATGTGTAATAATGAGGCAGACAGAGTGGACCCGCTAACTCTCAGCACCACTCAATGTATCTGTCAAAGGGAATCCAACCTTGTGGCTTTCCAGCCTAAGGCAACGGAGGATCCACCCCGGACCTCTGTTATCAATCTGGATTCACCAGTTAGTGAACAAAATTCATTACAAGTAGTTCAGACAGAAGCTAACTCTCCCCCTTGTAGTAGTAGAGAGTGTAGTTGCTCTATTGTTTTCTGATAGTTTTGGAAAAGGGTTAGGTAAATTACTTAGCAACAACCTGAGTATTTCTTCTCAAAACTTTTGTATGCCTCAGTCTTCATACAAAAAAATAATTTCTTCAATAACTAGGAATAAATATGATCCTAATGCCATTTTAACAATTCTTGTAGGTAACAGTTTTAATATTAAAACATATGATATTGCTGATAGTGTCACTGAACTATTGAAGTTAAATTGTAAGAAAATTATTCTGTGTGCTTTTCCCTACTTTCAGCACTTGTCAAACAGGCAAAACAATAAGATTCACATGTTAAATAATTACATGCACTTCTTAGTGAGTCACCATAGTGACAAGTTTATATTTTTTGACACCAACATTTTTGTTGAGAAACTAAGGTCGACTAGGGATACTGTGTATCTGCCCATTAGTTTTAGACGTCAAATAGCTAGGCTATTAGCTTTTAATATTAACCCAGACATAATTAGTATGTCGAAGTCTTTTTCAATTAGCACCACATTTAGTAAATGTACTAATGTTAGTGTGGTTAGCTCAAATAATTTAAACTAGTTTGTAAGACAACAGAAGATACCACTAACAATATAATTTCACTTAATAATAAAAAGGTATTTTCTAGCACCAAAACTAACTGTAAGAAAGGGGCTAAGCAGAAACAGAAATCCTTGACATTATTTCATCAAAATATTCAAGGTTTTTCTTCCAAACAATTGGAGATTGAATTGTTTTTGGAAAAAACAATGTATGACATTATTTGTTTTACTGAGCACTGGTTAAAAGATTATGAAATGTTAATTAACTACGAGAATTATAGTTTGGCCAGTTGCTTTAACCGTAAATCAATGCTGCGTGGTGGTTCACTAATCCTAATTAAAAGTTGTATTAAATCAAAAACCCGTGAGGACATAGTTGAACTATCGGTTGAGCATAGCATTGAACTGTCTTGTGTTGAGCTCGATAAGCATGTTATAGTGTGTGTTTACAGACCCCCTAATTATCAAAACTATCCGATATTTGAGGCAGTAATGGAAGATGTTTTGGCAAAACTTGCTATTGGTAATAAATCAGTAGTTATCTGTGGGGACTTTAACATTAATATTTTAGAAAATAATTCAAATACGAGTAGATTATTAAATTTGTTTAAATCATTTAATTTGTCAAATGTGTTTGTAGAACCAACCCGAGTAACTATGTCTACTGCTACATGCATTGATAATGTTTTTTGTTGTTGCGACTATTTAAATAAATCCATCATTAATTATCTCCCTTCTGATCACAGTGGTCAAACTGTAACTTTTCAGTCCAACACACCTATACAAAAAATCGAAATACAATCCAGACCAATAACATCTGTTAATTTAAATAAATTTAATGTCACATTAAATTGTAAGTTAAGCGATCAGGAACTTTCTTTGAAAAATATTAATATTTTATATAAAGAATTCTTTACGGTAGTGCAAACCGAATTTAATAATTGTTTCAAGAAGACCACTAAAAGTATCAACCCTAAATTTATATTTAATGACTGGGCCACTAAAGGACTCAGGAAAAGTAGGGAAAGACTTTTCGAGCTTTATGGCCTTAAGCCTTTTATTAACACAGAATCTTTTAATAAGTATGTTTCTACATACTCAAGAATTTTTAAAAACACTTGTAAAGCAGCTAAAGCCAAATACATTAGTAACAAGGTTAAATCAGCTGAAAATAAAATAAAGACGGTTTGGAAAATTATCAATAACGAAACGAACAGGAGCAAAAGACATAGTTCTGATTACGTACTGGAGACGTCATGTGGTTCCATTTGTGATAGCAAACAAGTAGCTCAAGAATTTGTAAATTTCTTTACCAGTATTCCCCTAAAAACTACTGAAACTCTAAATTCCTCGCCTTCCCTCTCTTTTGATTTATTAAAGGCAAACGTTTCAGCCTGCCTAATTGAATTCAACTTTAAGCATGTTAACCCCATAATAGTACTTAAAACTTTTAAACAAATTAAAATCAAATTGACCGAAGATCTTTGGGGAATGTCCAGTAAAGTCTGTACCTCGATCATTGAGACGATAGCACCTTATTTAGCCTTCATATTTAATTTATGTGTGGATCAAGGCATCTTCCCGGATTTAATGAAATACAGCAAGGTAATACCACTTTTCAAATCCGGGGACAGTAAAGACACCAATAATTATAGACCCGTATCCGTGTTGCCGGTTTTCAGCAAGATCTTTGAAAAGATAATGCTTAATCAAATGCTTAATCATTTTAACACGAATAAAATACTTAACGATCAACAGTATGGTTTCACCAAAGGACGTTGTACAACTGACGCTGGTGTGACCTTATTAAAACACATTTTCAATGCGTGGGAAGAGGCTCAAGACGCCATCGGAATCTTTTGTGACCTCTCCAAGGCATTTGATTGCGTTGAGCACGAAACCTTGCTGTTGAAGCTAGAGCATTACGGACTTGGAAAACTTGCGCTTAGTTTGGTAAAATCTTATTTAAACGATAGACAACAGCAAGTTCAAATAAAAGGTGTCAATTCACTCGGTTTAAAAGTAAAAATGGGTGTGCCACAAGGTTCTATATTGGGTTCTTTCCTCTTTTTAGTATACATAAATGATCTTCTCCATTTACTAAAAAATCAACCACAAATGGTGTTATTTGCTGATGACACTTCTTTAATTTTTAAGATAGATAGACGTGCAAAAAATTTTGACGACGTAAATAACGCCCTACTGCAGGTCCAAAATTGGTTCACTGCAAATAATTTAGTATTAAATGGAAAAAAAAAGAAGTGCATTAGATTTTCTTTACCAAATGTAAAAAGTAGTGATTGTGAGATAGTATTGAATCAAGAGAAACTAGAATTTGTCGATAAAACTGTTTTCCTGGGGATCACGCTCGACTCAAGGCTACAATGGGGTCCTCATTTAACATCTCTTGCAGGACGGCTAAGTTCTGCAGCATATGCTGTCAGAAAGATCCGTCAGTATACTGATGTAGATACCGCGAGGCTAGTCTATTTTAGTTATTTTCATAGTATTATGTCTTACGGTATTTTACTTTGGGGACGAGCTGCAGACATCGAGTCTATTTTTATTCTGCAGAAAAGAGCTATCAGAGCCATTTATAATCTTCGTAGGCGCGATTCTCTAAGGGAACGGTTTAAGGTTATTAACATCATGACTGTACCTTGTCAATATATCTATGAAAACATCATGTACGCACGGAAAAATCTGCATCTTTTTAGTAAAAGAGGTGAAAGACACAACTATTTCACTAGAAATAGGGACCAATTAATTCAACCAGGTTTCAGGCTGGCTAAAGTAGATTCATCTTTCATGGGGTACTGTTTAAAATGTTACAATAAAATACCTCCGCACATTCTGGAACTTAATGAAACAAAATTTAAAACTTGTATAAAACGCACACTATGCAGCCAAGCGTATTATAAATTGGGAGATTACATTGCTGATAAAAATGCTTGGGTCAATGCTAGTCCAGCTCCACAAGGGCGCATCAACTAATTTATTAGACTACTGAAAACTGTTGGAGCTGCGGAAGATCAACAACAACAAAAAAACATCTTTGCATTGTATAAATTCAATCTCTTAATATTGTATAACTGCTTAGCACATATGTGAGTACTATGTACCTACTATAAAGCGACCAGTCTCTGGGTGCGTCTTTCATTGACTTGAATATGCCCTGGCGGCTGAGAGTATGCCATGCTCACTTTAATGTCTCGCTGATGGTGGCGTGCGTGTTGGATCATTTAGCTCCCTTCAAAATGGTTGAGCTGAATGGTGCTAATACACACATCAAAAGTGTCTAGGGATCAACATATATTTTTGCAATAACTTTTCTCTTGATTGATATTAATTTAAATTTTCTTTAAGGATTCATCAAATAAAGTGTTTTCGTTTGTCACAGTAACGATAAACCAAGTCACCTTTGCATTAATAAAGAAATTTGCCATTTTCCTAATAAAGGGATTTTTGACATTTGAACCACTAACATTAAAGTTCGAAAAAAAGACTGAAATTACAGTTTTCTTTAAAATTTTATTGGGTAACTTAAACAATTAATAATCCGTGTTTCTACCGCGAACACTAACAACACAAGAACATCGGTTTGGCATACTCAAAATGAGTTCATCCAAATCACGCTGTGGAATGGCCGCCCATGTTCGTTGCAACAACAAAAAAAGGTCTTCTTGCAACTGGATACCCTCCATATTCGGCAGAGCTCTTCTCTGTAGCATATCCCATGCATGCTCAATCGGGTTCAAGTCTGGCGACTGAGCAGGCCAGGGCAGGACATTGATGTTAGCTGCGGCGAGAGTCTGTCTTACAACTCTTGCGGTGTGCGGTCGTGCATTATCATGCATTAACTGAAATAAGGGACCGATTTGCACTTGTAGAGGAACGATGACGTCAGATACAATCGTCTCAGCATAAATTTGAGCGTTGAGGTTGCCTCTGATCCAAATCAACTCAGTTCTTCCGCCGATCCAAATACCCGCCCATACCATGATGGTTCCACCACTATAAGGATGGACTTCCTGGCAGGATTTTAATCGCTGTTGGCGTCCAGGGGTTCTCCAGTGTCGTATACGTCTTGTATCCGGTCTCATACCAAAACGAGACTCATCAGAAAAGCACACGAAACGCCATTGTTCTTCTGCCCAATTTCTGTGTTCAAGAGCCCATTGATATCGAATCCTACGATTGTGCATTGCTATAGGTGGTACCCGTAGCGGTCTTTGGGAATGAAGGTTCACTTCATACAAGCGGTTTCTGACTGTTTGGTCGCTAATTAAGTTCCCTGAAGAGTGATGAAGCCTCACGGCTAACATCATGGCGGTTATTGTTGGAGCTCTTCGAGTTAAGATTTGAATGTATCGGTCTTGTCTCCGTGTGGTGCAGCGATACCGTCCTTCATGGCGCTCAGCCACGGTACCAGTGCTTCGGTAACGTGTCCAAAGTCGACTGATAACACCTTTTTTTGTTGTTGCAACGAACATGGGCGGCCATTCCACAGCGTGATTTGGATGAACTCATTTTGAGTATGCCAAACCGATGTTCTTGTGTTGTTAGTGTTCGCGGTAGAAACACGGATTATTAATTGTTTAAGTTACCCAATAAAATTTTAAAGAAAACTGTTATTTCAGTCTTTTTTTCGAACTTTAATGTTAGTGGTTCAAATGTCAAAAATCCCTTTATTAGGAAAATGGCAAATTTCTTTATTAATGCAAAGGTGACTTGGTTTATCGTTACTGTGACAAACGAAAACACTTTATTTGATGAATCCTTAAAGAAAATTTAAATTAATATCAATCAAGAGAAAAGTTATTGCAAAAATATATGTTGATCCCTAGACACTTTTGATGTGTGTATATGCGTCATGTTCGTGAACGGGCGCTGTCAGTAGAGACTGGTCATCTCTTAGTGGCTAAGGCTTGTTTTAATTTAATTATTGAATAGTTTTTACATATTTTATATCTGATGCTTTTAACGTTCTGCATCGTTCTCACATGTATAATATTAATATGAACTATGTAACCAATATTTTGTAACCATATTTTGTTTAAAAGAGTGACCATGGAGTTTCTTGCCCGTTCTTCTCCATAGGTACCTACTCCTTTGGAATGGGCAACTAGCTTCATTTCTCGGACTGACCGACACCTCGTCCCCGTAGAGCGAAAACTCACTAAGTCCAAAAAACCTGTTTTGAGATATTGAGGTTTAAAGTTTTGAAAAATGGAAAAAATCATAACTTTGGTATGCCATAACATATCTCTATGTTTTGAGTTTTATTTTAAAGGAAATTTAGTCAGTTATATGTCATAGTAGATATACCACGAATAAATCAAATAGTTTACGAGAAAACTTGAAAAATGCAAATTAATTATTTATTCTATATGGAACGTGTCAGTTAGTTATAGAGTTAGTTAATTTTCGCTCTTAGTTAGTGATTTTTCACTCAGTCCTAAATTATTTTTAAGAAATATAACTCGAGTTAGGTAATTTATCACTAACTGCTACATGAACGAAATGTGTATTGTAAATAATACCTATCTTATGATAAAAAGGGACCCAGCCTTCCTTTCTTAAGATATGTGTTTTAGGGTAAGTTAATATAAATAAATAAATATCTTGCGACTTTTTACGTACGGCCATCTGATCCGAAACTACACAGAGCCAGTATTATGGTAATCAGAAGCCGATGAAGTACTTTTATAAATAAAATAAAATAAATTATGTATATAATATTAAATGAAACAATTTTTAAATCAAATCAGTTGTTTCTTTAAGCCTGATTAAACAATTATAAAGACAATAATCAATTTTATCAAAGTATGTGTTAAACTTAAAAAAATGTTATACGCTTATTTAAACATAATTAAGAAGACAAATTAATGATCAACAGTATTAAAACACGTGTAGAACTCAAATTAAAAGACAATGCAATAAAATAAAAAGAAGTTCACTCCTCTTCTTCTATATCCTCTGTGATATCTGGCTCCATAATTCTGTCAACTACTTCGTTACTTGTCGGTAAAGACTGATACCACAAGTGGAGCTCTTGAGGAATTACCCCTTTCACACATAAATTGTTAAGGTCCTTCTTTTTAGCCTCTGAAATAGGCAGTAGCGAGGAGTACGCTTGAGGTATTTTAAAGGTTTTCAAATCTTGTATTAGTTCTTCTATCATTGGTTCATTTGTTTGCTCTACTTGCTTTCTCCTCTTTCTTGTTACTAATGTAGTGTTGTTCTGAACTTCTAATATATTAAACTCAAGATACGGACCATTATGTTCATAGCGAAATTTAACCAAACCCGGAATTTTTCTCTCGAATCGGAGACATTTAATTTTTAGCCATTTGATTTTGTTACCGTTGGTATCTTTGCTTGTATTTTTTACTATTTATTCATTTAAAGCTCTCACATCCAACATTTCCGAGTATAACAATTCCTTAACAATATAAGGTGGTGCTGAATCCCTGTTTCGTTTAGAGCGAGCACGTTGCATAATCAACTTCCAGTCTATCATGGAATACACAGGGGTATGTCTTTGTTGCCTCTCTATGGCACTATGCATCGAATCTACTTCCATATGGGTATGACCACTTTCTAAATATTTTTGTTCGATTACTTCTAGATGCACGTCCGATCGTTGTATTAAATGAACAAAGTATGCCGTAATAAATTGGTTTCTATTTTGACCGGCACATGTATCGCTATAAATGGTAACTTCTGTAACTTGATCTGGTATTTGAGTAACCCACCAGTCTATGGCGCTAGCAATCTCAACACTGCCTCTTTTACCATTAATTTCATTCCAAGTTATACAAAATGCTTCATGTGGAGGTTTTGCTGTATGAATCGTATAATTCTGAACGTTTAACTTTCTGGTATAATATAAAATACCAACACCACTGACAGGTATATGCAAAGTAGATTGCATGTCAACCGTTACGACAAGGTAACTATCATCAATAATAGACCGCTGTTTGTCCGATTCTTTAGCTTCCTGTGCCTCATTTTTCCTTTCAATGTGTGAATCATATTCTGTCTTTAAATGTTCTGGACGTCCAGCATTATCATAACGAGTGCACGTTATGCACAAGTCTTTTTTAGGGGTAAAAAATGACAAATTGAATTTAGTGCCAAATATATTTTTATACACGTAAAAAGAACATGGTTCTTCATTAGCTGATGTAAGTTGATCTTTAAACAATTCGTACATTTTGGCAATTGTCAGTTTGCTATCCAGATACTGTCTCTTACTCTTTTTCCTGCAGTAGTGAGATTCGAGCCGAGGAAATGAATTAATGTGATCAATAACCTTCCGTTCCATTTCTGAACTGGTTTTGTTTGATGGGACTCGAGAACCACGTCCGTCTTTCCCTAGATATATACCCAACTCATCTCTGTATTTAAAAGCTTCATTCACAGGTCCATTTGATATACATAAAGTTTTCAGAAAAAAGTCTTTACACACTCGTATTTTATCATTATTTTTATCAAAATAGTATTCATAGGCAGTAGTTCGATTTTTTTGTGGAGGAATACCAAGCTTCATAGTTTTTAAAGGTTGAGCCACCACGTAATTGAGTAAAAATTGTTTTTGAGAATTAAAATCGGAAATTTTCCAATACGCTTGACAAATTTGAAGTCTCTCGTCCTCAGAAAAATTATTTTGACATTGATAACGACATTTTATGTTGCATTTGACAGGTTTAGGTTGTTTTGCAGGCATGGTTTTGCCTTTTTTTCCCAAATAGGGCAAACCTTTTTGTTTATTAGACTTCGCTATATTTTTTTTCCACTTACTTGGATCACATTTCTTCCAACGCGTAGGTTCGACGTAAATTTCTGATGTACTAGCGACTGAGATTGTCTGTTCTGACGATTGTTGGGTCTCTATAGCGTCAACTGAGTCACAAAATGGTAAAGGAGACGCTTGAGGCTCACACGGAGTATTTCTGTCGTTTTCACTATCGCTTGATGATGTTGCAATAATATATACTTTATTTTTTTTCTTTATACGTCTTTCCTCTTCGCTATCAGGGAACCACGACACGCTAGAATCTGAGAATACTCGAACAGGAGAAGAACTGAGTTCTTCATCCTCTCTCTCCTCTTCAATTGCGGGAGTTAATACTGACGTGGACGGTGGAGCAGATTCAATTAATGTACTATTTTGAAATAAATCTAAATTAAATTCCTTCTCGTCGAGCCGCGCACTTTCCTGAAATGAAAAATTATGCATGATAAAAACGGAATAGTAAAATACTAATATAGCGCGTGCATAATTATGCGATTAACATGTCCAAACCACCACATAAAGCACTTTTGTATAACTAGGAATCAAATTAAGAGTATAACTGGCAGTAAGCAGATTAAAGTGCATTGAACTAATGGATTAGTCAAATAATATTATGGTCAAGCAATATTGAAAAAGTCACGAGTTATTTAAGTAACTTAAATATTATTGCGTCGTGTCGATATTAAATACTTAAAAACAGCTCAAAATGATAAAAGCGTGTTAAATTATTCATTATTTGTTATAATTATGATAAATGGCAAACAAAACCGAGCGTGAATTAATTACTAGCATCAAACACAAAAAAGTTTAAAAATAATCAAAGTCATGCTATTCCAAGCAGTTTTTATAACATTATATTTTTATGACAACAATAAAGTATCCCTTTAAAATGTTATAGTGACACGATTATTCCAAGCATCTCCACAACACACTGAATAACTTAGAATGTAACTACGTGTACCTATTGCTTTAAGATAAGTTAGTCACCCATTAAATATAAACCACACAAAAAGGCAAACAAACAAAGCGACAACAACATCGTTTAGTACCTATAAGGTACTAACTAGTAATAGGTACCATACCAAATCGTTATTTTCAATAATAAACCTTGCGAAGTCGTCATCTGAGCCGATTCCTATAAAATAATATCATTAGGTATTTATCTGCGTACTTCAATAAAGTACGCATAATCATTTTCATTTATAAACAACAAGACATCAAACTAAATAAAGCATAATTTAAATAAAAAGACACTTACCTCTACAACAGCTTTTTCGTTTTGATTGATTAAATCAATAATATACTTTGCACGACTCATTTTTACACAGTAGTCACTGACAGTATACAACAACACGAGTGTTATGGCCGACGTCAGCGCAGCGAATGAAAGTCACCACGTGCCGCGCTCGTCGCTCTTGCCGCGACAAAATCACTAACTCGCGAGCGATATGTACCTAAATGTAATTTTGCACGTCGAAGTTATAAAAATAATAACTAAAAGATTTTAAGTATTATTCACATTCAATCTTTTGATACGTTTTTATTATAGAAGAAGTAATTATATTGACATGATGATTTCTCGCTTTTGTAGTATTTGAGAAAATCATTTAAAATATAGAGTGAGTAGTCATTATGTCGAGTTAATTAATTTTCCCTTTCAAAAGTTTTAGCAAACTACTAGATTTAAAAACTCACTAAATCATTTTAGTGATTTTAATCTACCTTAGGATCGATGAATGCAGAAAAACATTAACAGAAAAAGTAATTAAATCGTTTTAGTTTCTAGCTATGTAACTTTTTAATAAACATAAAATCATTAACAAAGTTAATGATTTCTCTAGTTATCTTATGGCGGGTAAAGGGTAGATTTAGTTACTTCTCCCACTTCGTAAATCGGAAACGAATGCACCTACAAAGTTGACGATTAGACAGATATTTAGAGAAAAAAAATGTAGTTCTAGTGGCATTCATAACTAATTTTCGCCATATCTCGACTTAGTGACTTTTCGCTCTACGGGGACGCCTTGACAATTCAAAAGTGCCTGTAATTGGTTTATTTGAAATAAATACTTTGAGTTTGAGTTTGAGTTTGAGTTTATTAATAAATGCTATTATTCGATACATGATTTTTTGACTGACAAGAGTATATAATGTAATATTAATCTATTAATTTTGGTGCCAATTTAATTATATACCTACTTTGTTTATTACTATTTTTAGAATTAGATTATTATGTTTTATTTATTGTATTCATGCATGAAGGCTGTTGATCCATTTATATGTACTTCGTTTCTATACTTTTGTTTTTCTCTTTGTTCAACGGAGTGGATGTAGATAATGTTATACCTACTTTTTACCTTTGCATGCCGTAAGGTAGAGTGTGGATGAACTACTTGATAAAATGTGAACACCTTATTTTGTACCCACAGTCTTTGCAAAATAAATGATTTCTGATTTCTGATTTCTGTACAATGAAAATTTAACGACGTCAAAACTTACTTTGTCGTCTAGTATCAATTACTTTTTTATAATAAAAATGCTGAAAATATAGTTTTTTACAATCTTTTACATGTACGTTTCTTGAGGGAGATAATCGTCGATAGCTAGTCGCTTAATCGTCGGCGGTGGGACACGTGCCTTCGGTCCTTCGGATAAATCAAAAGAGAAAAAAAAATACAAAATCTCAAGGATTCATAACAATATGCACACAATAGTGTTATACAGCTCTTTTTAATTAAATACTTGTCTCAGCATCAACACTGAACCGTCATCTTTATTTTAGATTCATAACGCCACCTTATTAAAACTAACCGGAAACGCTATCGTCATCATTATTCACCTCTGTATCATCCTCAACCTCATCATCCACATTTATCCTTACCCGCACCATCGTTACCCGCATCATTCTCATCCGCATCATCATCATCATTCTCACCCACATCATCCACATCAACGTCATCTTCCTCCGCATCATCCTCAATGTCATTTGGATTATCCTTATTTGCGTTGTTTCTACCCGCATCATACTCATCATCATTCTCACCTGCATCATAGACATCATCATTCGCTTCATCATCATTCTCATCAGCGTTATCACCACCCGCATCATCCTCAATTTTATCTGCATCATCCTCACCCGCATCAACCTTATCATCATTCTTATCCTCATAATCATTCGCATCATTTTCATTATCCTCATCTGCATCATCATCACCATCCTTACCCCCATCATTCGCATCCGCATCATCATTATCATATTCATTCTGATCATGATTATCCGTCATCCACATCATCCTCCTCTGCATCATCCTTACCCGCATCCATCCGCGTCATCATTCTCATCCTCATCCTTAACTTCATCATCATCCTTATCCTCATCATTTTTCGCATCATAATCATCATCATCCTCAACCTCATCATTATTTGCATCATCATCACCATCATTATCCTCATCCGCATCGTCATAATCATCCGCACCCGCATTATCCGCATCCGCATCATATCTCACACAATTAAAAATCAAAAATCACGATCAGAGTCGTTAGATCACAATCAAAAACGGCCGGGTAATGGACGCCTAAGTTTACATTATTAAACATTTTACTGAATCAGAAAGCGTTTATGGCACGTCCACAGCCGGCCACAAACGCTTTCCGACTAAAGTCTGAGGTTCATACAATAGTGAGTCCGAGCAACACGCATGCGTCCTGTCTCCCCTCGCGCCTGCTCTGCCACATAAAATATACATTACAAAAGGTTTGCTCCACACAACTTCATTTTTCTGCCAAGGCCTAGCATAAAAGCGCGAAACGGCAATTCCTATGCAATTTTAACGATTTTAAAATAACCCTTTTTTGGCTTTGCCATAGTCGGTGAAGTATTTGTTTTGCACATAGGTTATACTTAAGTACGTACTTTGTTTTAGAATTAATTCACGTGTGTAGTTACTTTTTGTGCTCGTCGATTAATTTATAAATACACCTATCGTATTAGTAATTGTATTCCCGAAAGAAAAATCGAGCCGAATCGACTACAATTACTTTGGTGCTTTCGTATTGAACCTTCTGGTGACTGACTGCCTCATTGATCGAGGGTTTACAACCAAGACGGCTAATCATCTATCTATACATACAATAAAATACAAAAACGTTGCGAAGTCAAAACTTAGATCGTTCCTGGACCTCCTAGCGATTACTTTTAGTATATGTATTAAATGTAAGTAAATTTAAAGAAAAAGTTGAAGGCGTGGGAATAATGTTAATTCTGGCAATATAGTTTTTTGATTATTTATCTGTTTATGAAGTGATTGTCTGTTGGTCTGAATGTGTACACAATATATTTCAACGTCATATTCGCTGTAAGCCTGGTCAGTCTATAGGCTATAGACATTATGACGCAATTCGCGATGGCGCAAAATTACAATTGTTTGTATTGTTCTATAGTTTACCGCTGCGGCTTCGAAAATGAATTCATCAGATTGTAGATTTTTTTTCTTTTTGTCTTGCTTCTAATTAGGTTATTCAATAATGTTTTATCTCGCAGGCATCTTGTTTGCTGCCAGCGTTTTCTTTGCTTTCTTTTCTTAATTATTAAATTTTCAATTTCTTTACGACAGATGTCCCATATATTCACATATTTATTGTTGCATGTTGTTCAACACACATTGTTAAATAATATGATGCGATACTGAGATCAACATGTCTGTTGCGTAACTCACCTCTGGCAATCCGAAGGATATCGAAGGTAATGTAATTAATTTACTCAATAACGTAATAAATGTTGTTGAACAGACAAAATAAAAGTTTTTGCAAGTTACGCAACCGGTCCGCTGATCACAATCAGAGCCGAAAGATTGCAATCGAGAATGGATGTTCCGTTGTTGTCATCATCCTCATCCGCATCTTCATCCATCGCATCATCCTTCTAGGCATCATTATCATCCGCGTCATCCTCCTTCACATCATCCTCAAACTTATCATCATCCTCACCCACGTCGTCCTCACCCGCATCATGCTCATCCGCATTATCATCCCCCGCATCATCATCCTCACCCGCAACGTTCTCATCCGCATCATTATTCTAACCTGCATCATTCCAGACTTCATCCTCATTTTCCGCATTATCATCATCCACGCCCGCACATCCACTTCCGCATCTTCATCATAATCCTTACCCTCAGCCGAATAATCTTCTACCTCATTCTCATCATCATCATGATTTTCAAGTACGCTGATAACCATAGTTAGGTCAAAATCAAAAAATCTCGATCAGATGCGTCAGATCATAATTCGGAACAGTCATGAGATGGATGCTTAAATTTCAATAGATTATCATTTTACTGAATCAGAAAGCGTTTATGGCACGTCTACCGTCGGCCACGAACGCTTCCCGACTGAAGTCGGACCTTCATACAATAGCCAGCCCGAGGAACGCGCATACGCGCAGTCTCCCCTCGCGACTGCTTTACGACATTAAATACATATTACAAAAGGTTTGCTTCACACAAATTTTCTTTCCTGCCTAGGCACAGAATAGGAAAGCGCGGAAAGTCAATTCATATTTAATTCATATGATTTAAAATCTTTGCTGTAGTCGATCAAAATAATACCCAGTTTTCTTATAAATAATACATAGGTTCGGACTTAGTTTTAGACTTGATTTTCATTATTTTGAAGTTACTAATTGTTCATGTCCTAAAAGAAATCAACAAAATTCGATAGGATAGTTGTATTTCCAATGAAAAAATCGAATCGAAATGACTACACTTACATAATTGCGTTCGTGTAGGACCTTCTGGTGACTGACTGCCTCAGTGGTCAAGGATTCACAAGCTACGACTGGTAATACTCTATACATACATAACAAATATAAAAAAATCGTGCTGAAAACAAAAGTGTTTATTAATTTTTTTTTTTTAATAGTTATTACTAAATTATTGGCGTTGAAAGTATAGGCATAACATTTTTTGGCTGTTTTTCTATTTGTTTAAATGGTCCTAACGTACGTGCCATAACCATGCAACTACTACCGGATAGCGTTTGTTAAAATAATGCATAATATATTCCCTACAAGTCTGGTCAGTCTGGAGGTTTTATATTGTCATGCCCTTTGCTATGGACTACCATAGCAAAGGGCATGACAATATTTCGCACAATGTTCTACTAAGAACATTGCGCGAAAAGTTCATATTATTATCTCAGCAGTATTCTTTAAAAGGGTTGAGCAGGGCAGTTTAGTGCACCTACAATTTGACAGTTATATTCCAGATACAGACTGACTGGAAGAAAACAGATAAATTAGGCGTCATTATTGATCCTCGTGGTATTTTAACAGCATCTTTTAATTTTTTAAATGTTCTGTAATTGCTCGTTAGGCAGGTATTTGATTTTGTAGTCCTAAAAAAAAAATTATTTTCTTCATGGTAGCATTTTATGAATTGCGAGAGCAATGTTAAATCAAAAATCACAAGCAGAGGCGTCGGATCATAATTGGGAACGGACGTGTAATGAGCGCCTGAGTTAAAATTATTTTACATTTTATTGAATCAGAAAGCGTTTATGGCACGTCTACAGCCGGCCACAAACGCTTCCTGACTGGCAACTGATGTTTGAGCCTTTTAAAATAGCAATCCCAAAGACCGCGCATGCGTGCTGTCTCCCCTCGCGCTGACTGCCACAAAAAATATGTAGTCTAAAAGGTTTGCTTCACACAAATTCTCACGAAAGCGCAAAACGTCAATTCCTATCAATTTATTCACATCTGTGGTACTTTCTGATACTTACTGTGCTTGTCGCAAAAAAAAAACTAAACTCTATGGGATAGTTCTATTTTCTATAGATAAAGCAAGTCGAATCGACTACAATTACTACCGTTCGTGAATGTTGGACCTTCTGGTGACCAACTACCTTATTGGTCAAGGGTTTTCAAACAAGACTGCTAATAATGTATTGTATACGCACGTGTAATCAAAACGTAGCGACGTAACAACTAAAATCAATCGCCGTCTCGTAGGAATTACTCTTTTGAAATATTATGTAGTATACATAAATAATATTTAAAAAGTAATTCTATATGGCGTTAGAACAATAATTATTCTGAAAATATAGTTTTTGATTTTATAATTATATATTATGTCTTTTACTGATACGGGACCGACAATCTTTTGTACGTTACTTGAGCAAGGCAATCGTTGATAACTAGTCGCTTCCTCGTCGGCGCGATGGTGGAACACGCGGCTTACGTCGAATTATTACATAAGAATAAAACAATAAAAGAAAGAAAATAAGTCTTAAGGATTCATAACAGTATGCACACAATATTGTATTATAGATTAGATAAAGTGTCGCTACATCAACACTGAAACGTCATCTTTGTTTAAGATTATTAACGTCAATTAATTATAACAAACTGGAAACGTCGTCGTCATCATCATCCTCGTCCTCATCCGTATTATTCTCTCCCGTATCTTCCTGCCTGCGTAGTCGTCCCGCGCGTCGTTCTCATCCGCATCATCATCCTCATTTACATCATCATCATTAATTGCATCATCATCATTTTCAACCGCATAATCCTCCTCTGCATCATCCTCCTCCGCATCATCCTCATCCACATCATCCTCATCCATATTATTCGCATCCGCATCATCATCCTCATTTACATTTTTCGCATCCGCAACATCATCCTCATCCGCGTCACCCCTACCCGCATCATCCTTATCCTCAACCTCATCTGCATCATCCCTATCCGCATAATTATCCTCATCCGCGTCATCCCCCAATACATTATCATCCTCATCCTGATCATCGTTATTATCATTATCTTTTTCCGGATCATCATCATTATTCTCATCCGCATTATCCACATCAGCTTTATTATCCTCATCCGCATCATCCTCACTCATTTCCACATGCATCATCATTCTCATTCTCATAATTATTTGCATCTTCATTATTATCCTCACCCGTTTTATCATTTACATCATCATCATCATCATCATTTTCCTTTTCATATCATCTTCTTTTGCATTAACAAAGTCAAAGTCAAAGTCAAAACATTTATTTCAAATAGGCACAAGAATGGCACTTTTGAACGTCAAAATGAACAAGAAATAGAACTGATTCTAGTCGCCCCTTCCAAAAAGTAGTTTCGTGTGGAGAGGAATGGGCAAGAAACTCCACCGTTACTCTTTTAAAATGTTTCACAATGTTTGTATACATGTATTATAACATTATATGTGAAGACGATGTACCCAGAATAAAAACAATACATCACAAAAGGTGAAAAGAAAAACACATGTAGCAGTGGCAAGTAAACTTAATTATGTCTGTGCATGGTGCTCACATATTTACAAACATTCTAAAAGTTAATAATAATAAATTAATCAATGTGTGAGAAGTTATTCCAACATAATAAAATAATATGGTACAAATTACCTAATTTACTTAGCAACCAGTTTGATTTTGTCTAGACACAAGATTGTCCTGTGGAGCAGGACCAGCATGTTTCCAAGCATCCTTATCTTTGATATAATCTTCTAATTTGTAATAAGCTTGTTTACAAAGTGTACTTTTAATATGAGTTTTAAATTTTCTTTCATTTAATTGCAGTATGTCACAAGGTATTTTGTTGTAACATTTAACACAGAACCCCATAAAAGATGTATGTACTTTTGACAATCGAAAAAATGGTTGAATTATTTTATCTTTATTTCTAGTATTAAAATTATGCCTATCACTTATTTTGTTAAAAAGATGTCTATTTTTTCTTACATACATAATATTTTCATAAATGAATTGGCAAGGTACTGTCATAATATTAATCCTTTTAAATAGTTCCCTAAGATTCGCGACGACGAAGATTGTAAATAGCCCTGATCGCTCGCTTTTGCAAAATAAAAATGGATTCAATGTCAGCAGCCCGACCCCACAGTAAAATGCCATACGACATAATGCTGTGGAAGTAACTAAAATAGACCAAACGCGCGGTTTCTACGTCTGTTAACTGCCTTATCTTTCTAACAGCATAAGCGGCCGAGCTTAGCCGTCCCGCAAGTGTTGTTATGTGGGGACCCCATTGCAACTTGTCGTCTAGCGTGATTCCCAGGAAAACCGTCTGCTTAATAAATTCCAGCTTTTCTCCGTTCAATATGATGTCACAATCGCTACTTTTAACATTAGGTAATGTAAATCTAATGCATTTGGTTTTTTTTTCATTTAGTACCAAATTATTTACCGTAAACCAATCTTGGACCTGAAGAATAGAGTTATTCACGTCGTCAAGATTTTGTGAGCGACATCATTAACACCCGCACATTCACTTCCATATCATCAATATAATTATTAACCCCAGCCGCATCATCCTTAGCCTCATCCTCATAATTATCATGATTTTTGAGGGCGATGATACCTAAATTTGGAGCAGAATCAAAAGTTATCAGAGGCGTCATTACAATCGGGAACGGCCGTGTAATGTACGACTAATTTTAAATTATTTAACATTTTACTGAATCAGAAAGCGTTTATGGCACGTCTACAGCCGGCCACAAACGCTTCCCGACTGAAGTCGGACCTTCATACAACAGCCACCCTTAGGAACGCGCATGCGCGCAGTCTCCCCTGGCTTTGATCCATAAAATATAAATATTACAAAAGGTTTGCTCCACACAAATTCTACACAAAGCGCGGAATGTGTATTCGTAATCAATTCGAACAATTTTATAATAACCCTTTGGCTTTGCCGTAGTCGGTTACTACACTTTTTGTCCATAAATTATACTAGTTTGATAACTTAGTTTTAGAATAGATTCACACCTGTAGTTACTTACTGTGCTACTCGCAAAAAAAGAACGAAAAATCAATAGGATAGTTGTATATTTAATAGAAATATCGTGGTGCGTTCAAGTTGGTCCTTCTGGTGACTGACTGCGTCAATGGTCGAGGGTTTACAAACTACGTTTGCTAATAATCTATACATACATAATTATAACAAAATTGTAGGTAAGTAGCTCAAAACTGTGTATTGAATATTTTCGAAAAAAGCTAATATGGCTACGAGGTCTGGGGGCGATTTTAGTGGTGAAAATATAGGTTTTAAATTTTTGTCTGTGTACCCATTTGTCTATCCCCCTTACTAACAAACATTGTATAGCGTCCGTATTGTTACACAACGCTTTGTCTTCTTCATTCGAATTTCTAACAGCTGGAAACGAGAAATCGGTTTATAACTATTCTCCTGATATAATACGTTTATTAGTAAGGGGGTAAATGTATGTATGAGCCACCATCATGCAACTACTTTCGCATAGCGTTTATAAACATTATGCATATAACACTTTCCTACAAGTCTGGCCCGCCTATAGGCATGATCATGGTCTTTACTATGGTAGCAAAATAATAGCATGGAAGCAATAAAATTTCTTCATAACATCTGATATCCGTATTCTTTCAAAGGGTTCGGTAGGGAAGTTGAGTTCTGCCACGATTCGCCAGTTATGTTCAAAATATAGACAGACTGGAAGTAAACAGTTAAATTAGCAGGTATACCTATTGGTCCTCGTGGTATCTTAATTGCATCTTTTTTGAATTTCTTCATTTTGAGTAGGTACTTGCTCGTTAGGTGGGAACTTAAGTTTTTCTTTCTTCCTAAATTATCATTATTTTAATTTATTGTGCGTCGTGCTTGACATTTTATGGCTTGACAGGGCGCTGTTAAAACACAATAAATCACGATCAGGGGCGTCAGATCACAATCACAGAAAACATGAATGATGTAACCCAGTTTTTGTAAACATATTTTGATATAAAAGAGTGTCCATGGAGTCCCTTGCCCGTTCTTCTCCATAGGTACCTACATGCTTTGGAATGGGCAACTAGCTTCATCTCTCTGACTGACCGACCCTTTGACAATTCAAAAGTGCCTGTAATTGGTTTATTAATATAAATATTTGAAATAAATACTTTGAGTTTGAATCGGGAACGGCTAGGCCGTGTAATGGGCCTAAGTTTAAATTATTAAACATTTTACTGAATCAGAAAGCGTTTATGGCACGTCTACAGCCGGCCACAAACGCTTCCCGACTGAAGTCGGAGCTGAGTACAATAAGGAGCCCGAGCACCGCGCATGCGTGCTGTCCCCCTTCGCGTCTGCTCTACCACATTAAATATACATTACAAAAGGTTTGCTCCACACAAATTCATTGTTCTGTCTAGTTGTGCCTAGAGTAAAAGCGCGAAACAGCGATTCTTATTCAATTGGAACGATTGTAAAATAACCCTTGTTTGGCGTTACCGAAGGCGATTAAATACCTTGCTTTGATCGTAAGCATTACATACACTTAGGTACGTACTTACTTTTAGACTTTATGTACATATGTAGTTACTTTTTGCGCTAATAAATAAAGCAATATACCATTAGATAGTTGTATTTACAATGGAAAATCGGGTCGAATCATTACAATTGCTTCGGTGCGTTCGTATTGAACCTTCTGGTGACTGACTGCCTCATTGATCGAGGATTTACAAGCTACGACTGCTACGAGTTCAAACATATTATTATAATCATATCGTAGAGAAATCACAACTGTTAATTGTTACATTTCCAAAAAGTTATTGCAATGGAGTCGTTTAAATCGCATTTATTTGTTATTAAAATCTCACCCAGCGACTTAATTATATTTTTTGCCTTATTATCTATTAGTTTAAATGTATTTTCCAGCTTAACGCAAAATATGTTACTGGAAAGCGTCTGTTTAAAACGATGCATAATACATTGAATATATTCCATATAAGTGATAAGTGTGGTCAGTCTGGAGGCTATAAATAGTCAAGCTTTTTGCTATGGAAACCACCAGAAATATAATGTCACAACTAGAAATAGAAATAAACTACGTGCTCACCGGCTTCATAAAATTCATAATTCATTTGTACGGCTTGATTTACTCTTTTTTCGCCAGAATAATAACTTAATACGTTAAAAGGTGAAGTGTAATATGTCCATTGTGTAAAGGATTACTATTCTATTGACAACTACTTAAACTACAAGAATAGTTGGTCGCTGTGATTAACTCAAGACATTGTTTATGTTCTATCTCCAGTATTAGCTTACCTTGCTGACAGGTCATATATGCCTGAGTTTAAATTATTAAACACTAGCTTCCGCCCGCGCCTTCGTCCGCGCGGTGTTTTGGTACTAATTTGACTCGTACACACGGTGACGTGCCTCGAACACACGGTCACGTGCCTCAGACACACTGTCACGTGACACAGACGTGTCTGAGGACACACCATCACGTGCCTCGGACACACGATTACGTGCCTCTGTCACACAGTCACGTGTTTCGAACACACAATCACGTGACAGTGACAAAGTAACGTGACTCAGAAACATAGTCACGTGACACAGACACACAGTCACTTGCCTTACACACACAGTCACGTGCCTCAGACACACAATCACGTGCCTCAGTCACACAGTCACGTGACTCAGACACACGATCACGTGACTCACAGACACAGTCACGTGACTTGAACACACGGTCACGTGCCTCAGACAAACAGTCACGTGGCTCGGAACCACAATCACGTGACACAGTCACACATTCACGTGACTCAGACACACTGTCACGTACCACAGTCACGTGCCTCAGACACACAGTCACGTGGCTCGGACATACAGTCACGTGCCTCTATCACACAGTCACGTGTTTCGGACACACAATCACGTGACAGTGACAAAGTCACGTGACTCGTACACACTGTGACGTGCCTCAGTCACACAGTCACGTGACTCAGACACACAGTCACGTGCCTCAAACACAGTCACGTGGCTCAGACACACAAGCACGTAACTCAGACACATGGTCACGTGTCTCAGTCACACATTCACGTGACTCAGACACACTGTCACGTGCCACAGTCACGTGACTCAGAAACAAAGTCACGTGACACAGACACACAGTCACGTGTCTGAGGACACAACGTCACGTGGCTTGGACACACGATCACGTACTTCTGTCACACAGTCACGTGTTTCGGACACACAATCACGTGACAGTGACAAAGTCACGTGACTCGGACACACTGTGACGTGCCTCAGTCACACAATCACGTGACACAGACACAAAGTCACGTGCCTTAGTCACAGTCACGTGCCTCAGTCACACAGACACGTGACTCAGAAACAAAGTCACGTGATAAAGACGCAGTCTCGTGCCTCCAACACACGGTCACGTGCTTCAGTCACACAGTCACGTCACTCAGACACACTGTCACGTGACACAGACACACAGTCACGGGTCTGAGGACACACCGTCACGTGCCTCGGACACACGATTACGTGCCTCTGTCACACAGTCACGTGTTTCGGATTCACAATCACGTGACAGTGACAAAGTCACGTGACTCAGAAACAAAGTCACGTGACACAGACACACAGTCTCGTGCCTCAGACACACCGGCACGTGACACAGACACAAAGTCACGTTTCTCATTTACACAGTCACATGACTCAGAAACAAAGTCACGTGCCTCAGACACACAAGCACGTGACTCAGAGACACAGTCACGTGACACAGACACACCGACACATGCCTCGGACACACGATCACGTGACTTGAACACACAGGCACGTGACTCAGACACATGGTCACGTGTCTCAGTCACACAGTCACGTGGCTCAGACACACTTTCACGTGACACAGTCACATAGTCACGTGACTCAGACACACTGTCACGTGCCTCAGACACACAGTCACGTGCCTTAGTCGAACAGACACGTGACTCAGAAACAAAGTAACTAATAAAGGCACACAGTCTTGTGCCTCGAACACACGGTCACGTGCCTCAGTCACACAGTCACGTGACTTGAACACACAGGCACGTGACTCAGACACACAAGCACGTGGCTCAGAGACACAGTCACGTGACACAGACACAAAGTCACGTGCCTTAGACACAGTCACGTGACTTAAACACACAGGCACGTGACTCAGACACATGGTCACGTGACACAGACCCACAGTCACGTGACACAGTGACAAAGTCTCGTGACTCAGACACACTGTCAGCGGTTTGGGGTGGAGCTGGCAAAACTAAACTACTTGAGCTCGAAAGAGCCCAGAGGTCACTTTTAAAAGTCATATATTTTAAACCATACAGATATTCCACTGACAGACTATATAGTTTGTGTGGTTTGTTAACAGTAAGACAGCTCTACCTATTAAACATGACTTTATACCTGCATAAATCTACCCCACTTTACACAACATGCCAAGAAAAAAGAGGCAATAATAGGGTGGTCCACACATCGCGGGTTCGCACGGCTTTTGCAAAGAGACAGTACGTTTGTCAGTCTGCCTATGTCTACAATAAAATAAATTCAAAATTAAAATTCCATCCAGAGGCTCAATATAAATGCAAGAATATAATAACTGAATGGTTAAAAACATTGACATACGAAGAAATTGAACTAATTCTGAGTAGATCATGCTAAAAAGTTACACGTAACACATAATAAGAGACCATGCACACAAACACATACGTACACACACGTACACGCCCACCCACACACGCACTTCCCACGCACACACACGCACTTTACTACCCAACGCACACAATCACTCACACACACATACATACACAGTTGAGCAACTATCTTAAGAGCACTCATTTACTTTAAATCTATTATAGTTTTTAATTTGCATTTGTCCTTTTTATAATTTTACTTTAGTTTATTTGTTTCAATTATGTAAATGTAAAATAGGGGAAGTAGCGAGTCGGCCGCAACAAAAGAATACTTGTGTTGGTTGCCTCATTATCACTTATGTACTGATTTAGAAACAAAATAAAATTATTATTATTATTATTATAAGTGCCTCAGTCACACAGACACGTGACTCAGAATCAAAGTCACGTGATAAAGACACACAGTCACGTGGTTCAGACACACAAGCACGTGACTCAGAGACACAATCACGTGACACAGACACACCGACACGTGCCTCGGACACACGATCACGTGACTTGAACACACCGGCACGTGACTCAGAATCAAAGTCACGTGATAAAGACACACAGTCACGTGGTTCAGACACACAAGCACGTGACTCAGAGACACAGTCACGTGACACAGACACACCGTCACGTGCCTCGGACACACGATTACGTGACTCAGAGACACAGTCACGTGACACAGACACACTGTCACGTGCCACAGTCACGTGACTCAGAAACAAAGTCACGTGACAGAGACACACAGTCACGTGTCTGAGAAAAAACAACGTCACGTGCCTCGAGCACACGATCACGTGCCTCGGGCACACGATCACGTGCCTCTGTCACACAGTCACGTGTTTCGGACAAAGTCACTTGGACACACTGTGACGTGCCTCAGTCACACAGTCACGTGCCTCAGTCACACGATCACGTGCCTCTATTACACAGTCACGTGTTTCGGACACACAAACACGTGACAGTGACAAAGTCACGTGTTTCGGACACACTGTCACGTGCCTCAGACGCACGATCACGTGCCTCTGTCACACAGTCACGTGTTTCGGAAACACAATCACGTGACAGTGACAAAGTCACGGGATTTGGACACACTGTGAAGTGCCTCAGTCACACAGTCACGTGACACAGACACACAGTCACGTGTCTGAAGACACACCGTCACGTGCCTCGGGCACACAATCACGTGACACAGTCACATAGTCACGTGACTCAGACACACTGTCACGAGCCACAGTCACGTGACTCAGAAAAAAAGTCACGTGACACACAGTCACGTGCCTCAGACACACCATCACGTGCCTAGTACACACGATCACGTGCCTCAGTCACACAGTCACGTGACTTGAACACACAGTCACGTGACTCAGGCACATGGTCACATGTCTCAGTCACAAAGTCACGTGACACAGACACACAGTCACATGTCTGAGGACACACCGTCACGTGCCTGGGACACACGATCACGTGCCTCTGTTACACAGTCACGTGTTTCGGACACACAATCACGTGACAGTGACAAAGTCACGTGACTCGGACTCACTGTCACGTGCCACAGACACACAGTCACGTGGCTCGGACACACAATCACGTGGCACAGTCACATAGTCACGTGACTCAGACACACTGTCACGTGCCTCAGACACACAGTCACGTGCCTGAGTCACACAGACACGTGACTCAGAATCAAAGTCACGTGATAAAGACACAGTCTTGTGCCTCGAACACACGGTCACGTGCCTCAGTCACTTAGTCACGTGACTTGAACACACAGGCACGTGACTCAGACACACAAGCACGTGGCTCAGAGACACAGTCACGTGACACAGACACACCGTCACGTGCATCGGACACACGATCACGTGACTCAGAGACACAGTCACGTGACACAGACACACCGACACGTGCCTCGGACACACGATCACGTGACTTGAACACACAGGCACGTGACTCAGACACATGGTCACGTGTCTCAGTCACACAGTCACGTGGCTCAGTTACACTTTCACGTGACACAGTCACATAGTCACGTGACTCAGACACACTGTCACGTGCCTCAGACACACAGTCACGTGCCTTAGTCGAACAGACACGTGACTCAGAAACAAAGTAACATGATAAAGGCACACAGTCTTGTGCTTCAAACACACGGTCACGTGCCTCAGTCACACAGTCACGTGACTTGAACACACAGGCACGTGACTCAGACACACAAGCACGTGGCTCAGAGACACAGTCACGTGACACAGACACAAAGTCACGTACCTTAGACACAGTCACGTGACTTAAACACACAGGCACGTGACTCAGACACATGGTCACGTGACACAGACCCACAGTCACGTGACACAGTGACAAAGTCTCGTGACTCAGACACACTGTCAAGTGCCTCAGTCACACAGACACGTGACTCAGAATCAAAGTCACGTGATAAAGACACACAGTCACGTGGTTCAGACACACAAGCACGTGACTCAGAGACACAATCACGTGACACAGACACACCGACACGTGCCTCGGACACACGATCACGTGACTTGAACACACAGGCACGTGACTCAGAATCAAAGTCACGTGCCTTAGACACAGTCACGTGACTTAAACACACAGGCACGTGACTCAGTTACATGGTCACGTGACACAGACCCACAGTCACGTGACACAGTGACAAAGTCTCGTGACTCAGACACACTGTCAAGTGCCTCAGTCACACAGACACGTGACTCAGAATCAAAGTCACGTGATAAAGACACACAGTCACGTGGTTCAGACACACAAGCACGTGACTCAGAGAAACAGTCACGTGACACAGACACACCGTTACGTGCCTCGGACACACGATCACGTGACTCAGAGACACAGTCACGTGACACAGACACACTGTCACGTGCCACAGTCACGTGACTCAGAGACAAAGTCACGTGACTCAGAGACAAAGTCACGTGACAGAGACACACAGTCACGTGTCTAAGAAAACACACCGTCACGTGCCTCGGGCACACGATCACGTGCCTCTGTCACACAGTCACGTGTTTCGGACAAAGTCACTTGGACACACTGTGACGTGCCTCAGTCACACAGTCACGTACCTCAGTCACACGATCACGTGCCTCTATTACACAGTCACGTGTTTCGGACACACAAACACGTGACAGTGACAAAGTCACGTGTTTCGGACACACTGTCACGTGCCTCAGACGCACGATCACGTGCCTCTGTCTTACAGTCACGTGTTTCGGAAACACAATCACGTGACAGTGACAAAGTCACGGGATTTGGACACACTGTGACGTGCCTCAGTCACACAGTCACGTGACACAGACACACAGTCACGTGTCTGAGGACACACCGTCACGTGCCTCGGGCACACCGTCACGTGCCTCGGGCACACGATCACGTGACACAGACACACAGTCACGTGTCTGAGGACACACCGTCACGTGCCTCGGGCACACGATCACGTGCCTCAGACACACAGTCACGTGGCTCGGACACACAATCACGTGACACAGTCACATAGTCACGTGACTCAGACACACTGTCACGTGCCTCAGACACACAGTCACGTGCCTCAGTCTCACAGACACGTTACTCAGAAACAAAGTCACGTGATAAAGACACACAGTCTTGTTACTCGAACACACGGTCACGTGCCTCAGTCACAGTCACGTGACTTGAACACGCAGGCACGTGACTCAGACACATGGTCACGTGTCTCAGTCACACAGTCACGTGACTCAGACACACTGACACGTGCCACAGTCACGTGACTCAGAAATGAAGTCACGTGACACACAGTCATGTGCCTCAGACACACCGTCACGTGCCTAGGACACACGATCACGTGCCTCAGTCACACAGTCACGTGCCTCAGACACACAGTCACGTGGCTCAGACACACAAGCACGTGGCTCAGAGACACAGTCACGTGACACAGACACAAATTCACATGCCTTAGACACAGTCACGTGATTTGAACACACAAGCACGTGACTCAGACACATGGTCACGTGACACAGACCCACAGTCACGTGACACAGTGACAAAGTCTCGTGACTCAGACACACTGTCAAGTGCCTCAGTCACACAGACACGTGACTCAGAATCAAAGTCACGTGATAAAGACACACAGTCACGTGGTTCAGACACACAAGCACGTGACTCAGACACACAAGCACGTGGCTCAGAGACACAGTCACGTGACACAGACACAAATTCACATGCCTTAGACACAGTCACGTGACTTAAACACACAGGCACGTGACTCAGACACATGGTCATGTGACACAGACCCACAGTCACGTGACACAGTGACAAAGTCTCGTGACTCAGACACACTGTCAAGTGCCTCAGTCACACAGACACGTGACTCAGAATCAAAGTCACGTGATAAAGACACACAGTCACGTGGTTCAGACACACAAGCACGTGACTCAGAGACACAATCACGTGACACAGACACACCGACACGTGCCTCGGACACACGATCACGTGACTTGAACACACAGGCACGTGACTCAGAATCAAAGTCACGTGCCTTAGACACAGTCACGTGACTTAAACACACAGGCACGTGACTCAGTTACATGGTCACGTGACACAGACCCACAGTCACGTGACACAGTGACAAAGTCTCGTGACTCAGACACACTGTCAAGTGCCTCAGTCACACAGACACGTGACTCAGAATCAAAGTCACGTGATAAAGACACACAGTCACGTGGTTCAGACACACAAGCACGTGACTCAGAGAAACAGTCACGTGACACAGACACACCGTTACGTGCCTCGGACACACGATCACGTGACTCAGAGACACAGTCACGTGACACAGACACACTGTCACGTGCCACAGTCACGTGACTCAGAGACAAAGTCACGTGACTCAGAGACAAAGTCACGTGACAGAGACACACAGTCACGTGTCTAAGAAAACACACCGTCACGTGCCTCGGGCACACGATCACGTGCCTCTGTCACACAGTCACGTGTTTCGGTCAAAGTCACTTGGACACACTGTGACGTGCCTCAGTCACACAGTCACGTACCTCAGTCACACGATCACGTGCCTCTATTACACAGTCACGTGTTTCGGACACACAAACACGTGACAGTGACAAAGTCACGTGTTTCGGACACACTGTCACCTGCCTCAGACGCACGATCACGTGCCTCTGTCTTACAGTCACGTGTTTCGGAAACACAATCACGTGACAGTGACAAAGTCACGGGATTTGGACACACTGTGACGTGCCTCAGTCACACAGTCACGTGACACAGACACACAGTCACGTGTCTGAGGACACACCGTCACGTGCCTCGGGCACACGATCACGTGACACAGACACACAGTCACGTGTCTGAGGACACACCGTCACGTGCCTCGGGCACACGATCACGTGCCTCAGACACACAGTCACGTGGCTCGGACACACAATCACGTGACACAGTCACATAGTCACGTGACTCAGACACACTGTCACGTGCCTCAGACACACAGTCACGTGCCTCAGTCTCACAGACACGTTACTCAGAAACAAAGTCACGTGATAAAGACACACAGTCTTGTTACTCGAACACACGGTCACGTGCCTCAGTCACAGTCACGTGACTTGAACACGCAGGCACGTGACTCAGACACATGGTCACGTGTCTCAGTCACACAGTCACGTGACTCAGACACACTGACACGTGCCACAGTCACGTGACTCAGAAATGAAGTCACGTGACACACAGTCATGTGCCTCAGACACACCGTCACGTGCCTAGGACACACGATCACGTGCCTCAGTCACACAGTCACGTGCCTCAGACACACAGTCACGTGGCTCAGACACACAAGCACGTGGCTCAGAGACACAGTCACGTGACACAGACACAAATTCACATGCCTTAGACACAGTCACGTGATTTGAACACACAAGCACGTGACTCAGACACATGGTCACATGTCTCAGTCACACAGTCACGTGGCTCAGACACACTTTCACGTGCCACAGTCACGTGACTCAGAAACAAAGTCACGTGACACAGACACACAGTCACATGTCTGAGGACACACCGTCACGTGCCTGGGACACACGATCACGTGCCTCTATTACACAGTCACGTGTTTCGGACACACAATCACGTGACAGTGACAAAGTCACGTGACTCGGACTCACTGTCACGTGCCTCAGACACACAGTCACGTGGCTCGGACACACAATCACGTGACACAGTCACATAGTCACGTGACTCAGACACACTGTCACGTGCCTCAGACACACAGTCACGTGCCTGAGTCACACAGACACGTGACTCAGAATCAAAGTCACGTGATAAAGACACAGTCTTGTGCCTCAAACACACGGTCACGTGCCTCAGTCAGACAGTCACGTGACTTGAACACACAGGCACGTGACTCAGACACACAAGCACGTGGCTCAGAGACACAGTCACGTGACACAGACACAAAGTCACGTGCCTTAGACACAGTCACGTGACTTAAACACACAGTCACGTGGTTCAGACACACAAGCACGTGACTCAGAGACACAGTCACGTGACACAGACACACCGTCACGTGCCTCGGACACACGATCACGTGACTTGACCACACAGGCACGTGACTCAGACACATGGTCACGTGTCTCAGTCACACAATCACGTGACTCAGACACACTGTCACGTGCCACAGTCACGTGACTCAGAAACAAAGTCACGTGACAGAGACACACAGTCACGAGTCTGAGAAAACACACCGTCACGTGCCTCGGGCACACGATCACGTGCCTCTGTCACACAGTCACGTGTTTCGGACAAAGTCACTTGGACACACTGTGACCTGCCTCAGTCACACAGTCACGTGACTCAGACACAGAGTCACGTGCCTCAGACACACAGGCACGTGACTCAGACTTACAAGCACGTGACTCTGAGACACAGTCACGTGCCTCAGACACACCGTCACGTGCCTAGGACGCACGATCACGTGCCTCAGTCACACAGTCACGTGCCTCAGACACACAGTCACGTGGCTCACTACACACAAGCACGTGGCTCAGAGACACAGTCACGTGTTTCGGACACACAATCACGTGACAGTGACAAAGTTACGTGACCATAATTTTTTGATTTCGATTTATAAATTAAAAACAAATAGATATAAATTATACACAAAAAAGTATTATAATGCTTTTATAATTTAACTAAAATTATAATACTAACAAATAGTGATCACCACGATAGTGATCGTAAGACCTCTCTTTGAGGAGTAGCTAGAGAGGATCTAACACAGTACCATATTTCACAATGATACGGGAAAAGTATATGTAACGAGGATGATGGAGCACAAATCATAAAGTTGGAATTTTATTGATAGAAAACTGATATTTGATTGTGGACTATGGTATCAAAATTTGTAGTCGGCACAACGGAATAGCCCACGGGCGGCAAATCTGTAAATCCGCCACTGACACTTTGTCACTGTCACGTGATTGTGTGTCCGAAACACGTGACTGTGTGACAGAGGCACGTGATCGTGTGTCCGAGGCACGTGACTGTGTGTCTGAGGCACGTGACTGTGGCACGTGACAGTGTGTCTGAGTCACGTGACTGTGTGACTGAGGCACTTGACCGTGTGTTAACACGTGACTTTGTTTCTGAGTCACGTGTCTGTGTGACTGAGGCACGTGACAGTGTGTCATAATCACGTGATTTGTCACTGTGTCACGTGATTGTGTGTCCTTAACACGTGACAGCGGGTTCGAAACACATGACTGTGTGTTCGAAGCACGTGACTGTGTGTTCGAAACACGTGACTGTGTGTCTGAGTCAAGCTTGTTCCTCTTTTACGCAAAAAGTGCGGAACGTATTTGGATGAAACTTGGCACAGAGATAGATTAATTGTCTGGAATAGTACACATATTTTTTTTTCCGGTGTTACGTTCCCATTATTTTTTCGTTGCCTGAGGTACCAGCAGCATGTTCGCTCTACTCTTTAGATATACCTTGAAGTTATTAGTTATTACCTGGTTGTTGATTTTACTTCGATAGTTCTAATTTATCATTTGTATTTTTAAGGGACATAATCCAGTATAGCGCATGTTCACCAGCATTATCTTCATCCCCATCATCCACAACCTCATCTCCATCATCCTCATCCATATCATCACCCGCATCAACACCCGTATCGTCACCCGCATCATCCTCACCTGCATCATGCTTACCCGCATTATCTTCATCCATATCATCACCCCTATTCAACTAGCTTCATTCCTCGGACTGACCGACACCTTGACAATTCAAAAGTGCCTGTAATTGGTTTATTTGAAATAAATACTTTGAGTTTGAGTTATTATAATCCGCATCCTCATCCACACCTTCTGCATCTGCATCATCATCCTCCTTAACATCATCATCCTTACCCGCATCATCCTCATCCGCGTTATTGCCACATGCATCATCATCTTCATCCTAATCATTATTCGCATCATCATCATTATTATGATTAATCTTACCGGAATAATCATCACCATTCTTACCCGCATTATCCTCATCCACATCATTTGCATCCGCATAATCATCTTTATCCGTATCATCCACTTTCTTATCATCATTCTCACCCGCATCATCATCATCATCATCCTCATCCGCACGTACACTTTCGCATCATCGTCATAATTCTTATCATCAGCCGCATTATTCTTAAACTCATCCTCAAAATCATTATGATTTTCGAAGGCAATGATAACTGAATTTGGATCAGAATCAATAATCATCAGAGGCGTCAGATCACAATCGGAAACGGCCGTGTAATGGACGACTAAATTCAAATTATTTAACATTTTACTGAATCAGAAAGCGTTTATGGCACGTCTACAGCCGGCCACAAACGCTTCCCGACTGAAGTCGGAGCTGAGTACAATAAGGAGCCCGAGCACCGCGCATGCGTGCTGTCCCCTTTCGCGTCTGCTCTACCACATTAAATATACATTACAAAAGGTTCGCTCCACACAAATTCATTTTTCTGTCCAGGCCTAGCGTAAAAGCGCGAAACAGCGATTCTTAATCAATTCGAACGAATGTAAAATAACCCCTTTGGCTTTACCGAAGGCGATTAAATACTTGCTTTGTACATAAGTTATACTCAGGTACGTACTTAGTTTTAGACTTTATTCACTTAATTATGTAGTTACTTTTTGTGCTTGTCGCTAGTAAATAAAGCAAAATACCATAAGATAGTTGTATTTTCAACGGAAAATCGGGTCGAATCATTACAATTGCTTCGGTGCGTTCGTGTTGAACCTTCTTGTGACTGACTGCCTCTTTGGTCGAGGGTTTAAAAGCTACAACTGCTAATTATCTACGTATATAAGTACAAACATAATAATTATAATCATATCGTAGAGAAATTATAACTGTTTATTCGTTATAAATCGCATTAATTTTTCATTAAAATCTCACCCAGCGATTTTAATGTATTTAAAATTCTAAATGTATTTTCCAGCTTAACGCAATTGTTAACAGATTGCGTTTGTTAAAACGATGCATGATACGTATAATATATTCTAAATAAGTGATAAGTGTGGTCAGTCTATGGAAACCACCAGAAATATAATGTCACTACTAGAAATAGGAATAAACTACATGCTCCCTTTCACCGGCTTCATAAGGTTCATAATTCATTTGTACGGCTAGATGTACCCTTTTTGCAAGTGCGATCTGTCCATTGTGTAAAGATTACTATTCCATTGACAACGGTCGCTGTGATTAACTTAAGACAATGTTTATGTTCTATCTCCAGTATTAGCTTACCTTGCTGACAGGTCATAGACGCCTGAGTTTAAATTATTAAACACTAGCTTCCGCCCGCGGCTTCGCCCGCGCGGTGTTTTGGTAAAAAGTAATCCACATCACAAACGGCACAGCAGATTAACCGTAAACCATTCATTCACACAGATAGACGAAAGGAGAGACAGACAGTTTGAAGTTAGTTTCGTTTTTTATAATGTCAGGTAAGGATTAGTTCGCATACTATTATTATTGAAGAGGATTACTTGTGCGGCAGGCCCAGAAAGAGATGGCGGGATGAGTTAGACTCTTTCTAAAATGTATAAACATTATGTTACCATTTGTTTTTCCTAAGTTTTATTTTTGTATTCCGCCACTTTAATTTTTGAATAATAATAATTATTATTATTTTTAGATATTATTTATTGTTGTAAGCCGTGAAGAATGGAAAGTGAGGCCTTTGCCCTGCAGTATGGTAACACAGGCTTATCTACACTAATATTATAAAGAGGTAAAATTTGTAAGTTTGTATGTAGGGGGTAATCTCCGGAAATAATGATCCAATTTCAAAAATGTTTTCACTGATAGAAAGCTACATTATTCCTGAGTGCTATAGGCTATTAATTATATTTATATCATCCATATTAGCCGAGCTATCGCAATTTCCATCTAGCAAGTCGGAAAGAAATACCTCCGAAAACAGAATTATTTGCATGCGCTGCCTAAACAGTTGTTTAAAATTGAAAGCAATGTATGGCAACCCGGTCCACCTTAATTATTTCTACAAAAAAGTCCGAGACTCCATATTCCTATCTTTTGTATTTTAACTTTTATATTTCGTTTTATGTTTTAAAAAAGTTTTTTTTCGACTTAGGTACTTCTAATGTTAAAACAAGAATTTTTCCGCGGACGAAGTCGCGGGCAGAAGCTAGAAGAAGTAATAAATAATTATAATGATAATTTCTTGATATAGCGGTTTCACTTGTATAAGAATTAACTGAGTACTCCACAAGATGCATTGTGAAAAAAGTATCTAATTTAAATGTATTTATGGCTCACTATTTTGTATATAATGGCATCCACATAAAAGGTAAATATATGCTGTCGCTGACTTTTATATAGAACTCTTTAAGACAAAAAATCTCACAATACAGTACTTTCGTGTTACTCTAACGGTTTAGGCAGCGCACGCCAAGATAGCTCACAGAGGGCAGAAATTTTGCTGACTTAGTCGATACTTATTATTATAATATTATGGCCAAATCGTTACCATTTTTTTTTTTAACACAAGCATTAGGTTGCTTAGCTTGGGACTATATGGCGTTGTGTGAAATTTCCAAGGATATTATTATTGTGTTATTCTGATGTATAAGTTATATTATTGGGAAGTTTCATGAGATCTGTTCAGCCGTTTTTGCCTCAAAAAGGAACAAACATCCATCCATCCATCCATCCTCACAAACTTTTGCGTTTATAATATTATTTGTAGGAAAGCAGGAATAGAAATCAGTAGGAAGTAGGATATAATAATTGTAGGATAGGATTATTAGCAGTTGTAGTAGTAGCCCTCGCCAATGAGGAAAGTAGTCACCAGAAGGCTCAACACAAACGCATCGAGGTAATTGTAGTCGATTGGACCCGATTTTTGAATCGGAAATACAAGTCCCCTTCAGAATTTAACAATTTTTTTTTGCGAGAAGTTTAATAAGGGACTTCAAACGTGAATCCAGTATAAAACTAAGTAGATACGAGTGTATTGTGTATGGGAAAATGTGTAAGTATTTAACAGACGACGGAAATGTTAAGGGAAGGGTTATTTTAAAATAAAAAGAATTAAATATGAATTGACGTTCCGCGCTCTCCTACCCTAAGCCTTGGCAGGAAAGAAAAGTTGTGCGGAGCAAACCTTTTGTACTACATATTTTATGTGACAGAGCCGGCGCGAGGGGAGACAGAACGCATGCGCGGTCCTCGGGTTCGCTATTGTACACAGCTCCGACATCAGTCGGGAAGCGTTTGTGGCCGGCTGTAGACGTGCCATAAACGCTTTCTGATTCAGTAAAATGTTATATTTATGTTACTTGGTGGCTCATTACACGGTCATTCTTAAGTCTGATCTTACACCTCTGATCGTGATTTCTTATTTTAACTCCCCCGCCAACGCCCCCGTTGATAACAAAATTGAAAACCATGAAAATGTCACCCGCTTTCGTCAAAAGTTTAGGAAAAAAATCTTTATGAGCAAGTAGATACTCAAATGAAGACATTAATTAAAATTAAAATGTGCAATTAAAATACTATGACAATCAATAATACTGCCTAATTTAACTGTTTACTTCCGGTCTAAACTTGAATATAAATGGCGAATTGTGGGAGTATAACTCCCCTGACCAACCCTTTGAAAGATTACAGCTGTGATGATATGAAATGTTTCGCGCAATGTCCTGCTAAAATAAAGCATACAATTATAATAATAAACATAATAATAATAAAAAAAATTCAGAAGCAAACCGTAAAAGTAATAAAATCCATAATAGTAATAAAATCGTCATCGTACCATAAAAAATAAAATAATTCTATAAATTAAATACAAGAGTAGAAATCAAAATACAACAAAGAGATTAAATTAAATACACGTTCAATAAATCAATAATAATTAATAAAGTCAAACAATCACGAAAATAATAATAAGTCAATACTGCCCCGTCGATAAACACATCCATTTGTGTTGGAGCGGACAGTCTGTGCGGGAAGCAATCATCCTGAGGATGCTATTGCTACTGTCTCTCACTCGTCTCAATAAAGAAGCAACCTTTTTCCGGATAAGGGCCGAAACACATAACCGCGTTGCGACGCCGCAACGCTAAAAGCGGCAGTTTGCGTTGCGGCGTTGCGGCGTCGCAAAAAAGAGAGTTTTACCGTCGTATGGTAGGGTAACCAGTTCCTCGTGATTTTTGATTGTGGGTAGACGTGTCTCTGCCATGATGGATATTATTTGTTTTTAAGAAAACATTACTTTGTTTTAAATATACGACAAAGAAGATACTGGATACATCTATTTAATAAGGTTATTTAATCCCGATGGCGAGACCTTTTCTCGAAACATACATAAACAATAATATAATTTTATAATTTCAAAATAACTGTCTAGATTATTTTATAATACATAAAAAAAAACTAATATAATGTACTATACCTATATACACAGATCTAATTAATGATACATAGATATTCATAATTATACACCCGATTAAACATAATAATACTATAGAACTAAGTACTACGAAGCCCTCTTCCTCTCTCTTAATGTTGCTGAGCTCGACTGGATCCTTATTGATATTTCCCATGGTGCATGACATTAGGTACCTATTATACTATGGTTAGCTAGTCATGATTGATTTGTGGACTTATTAATATTATTTACAAAACTGGTTATTAAATGCATTTTATAATTATTATTTTATTGAATTTATTATTTTTACACAACATTGATCATAATTATTATTATAAGTAAGTTTATTATTATAAGTAAGGTACCTACTATGTGCACACGCTTGGACACTTGTTTCTGTAGAAAATTATAAAACGTCACTTACCCGAGTTATTTGGTCACACAGGGGGACGTCATTACGTCATTCCAGGGGTAGTTGCTGAAAATCAGCGCTGTTGACAATAGGTTCGCCTGAAGTCACAGCATTTTTGCTGAGCAACGACCAATTCATGCACAGATGCGACGCACGGCTTCAACGTGTTAGTCGTAGAAATAAACAGTGGTTGAGTTATCACCCTGCAATCGGCATTTCTGTTTCTCGCACATTGTAGTATTTAGAACAGAATTATGTAGATTTGTTATTGTTGTAGTGTTATGTTGTCATGTTATGCAATATCACTAATTATGTTGATTAGGTTGTCAGTTTTTGTCTGTGTTCCATCCATTGACCATGGCCGCGATACCAACTGTCAATGATTTTGTTGTTTCTGAATACGAGGTTTTTTAGCTGATTTGCACGGGTATAATATGTGACTTTTTTTTTTGTTTATTTTTATAATTGTGCGTCCTGTTTGTGCTGAATAAATATTTTTTCTTTCTTTCTTTCTTTCTTCTCATATTTTTATTTTCTAATACCATCTTTGTAACATATGGAACGCATTAAACAATTGAGTATTGAGTATTGAAATAAAAAACATTAAGGCATTGACTGCCACGCAGCAGACACAATAGAAAAACGATTGTTTGTCGGACACACGGTGACCGCGCTGGCGTTCAACGTGATTGACCATTAGTTTTTTTTCGCCTACTTTAGAATGAGTGTATCATCATTTGAAGAGCTATACGCGGATTATCAAAATACACAGAAAATAAATATTAAAGGAAATGTTGGGCGTAACTGTAAGGTAAAGTAAAACAAATACGTTTTTTATTAATATTTTTGGTACTAGGAATCAAATTAAGTTATTAGCATTGTACTTAATTACTTACTTTAAGAATACTTTAATGGGTCTGTAATGATTTTGTAAAATAAGACTTTTTCACAAGCGGCAGATGGCGCTTGTAGTTGCACGAACTTCCGGTTTAGGTATTTATTTGTAGAATATCGATAAATCGGTAAATCTGTTTAGTATAATTAATAAATAATTGTTGTTTAAATTAAATAAGGTTATTTATAGTTAATCTTAAGCCCTAATGTATTTAAGTTATAGTGATTATTATTATGCACTGTTTACTTTGCTCTGATTGGTCGCACAGTCAACTGAGTATTCACTTCCGTTTAGAGTGGGGAACGCTCAGTTGGCAACTGATTTTGCTTAGCAGGAGTCAGTCTACTTTGAGGCGTTGAGCTGTGAACACATCTTACAGATCCGTGTTATTTTAGATTATATCCTGATATTTAAGTGACTAAAACGTAATTATATGTGATTGTTAATATTCTGATGGTGTAGTGAATAAACTCTAGATATTGAACTTTGAGGTGTTTGATTTCATTTTATCTCAGAAGTGGGATTTGCCTACAAAAGTCTACAATAATAGTGATTTAAGAGTTGTTAGGTTATGTGTACCTAACGGTTAGCTAATTAAATTTCAAAATAAAGCCAAGTGTGCTAGTGATAAAGCCATGTGTGCTAGTGATAAAGCCATGTGTGCTTGTGATATAGCCAAGTGTGCTAGTGATTTATATAGCCAAGTGTGCTAGTGATTTATATAGCCAAGTGTGCTAGTGATAAGGCCAAGTGTGCTAAATATAAAGCCAAGTGTGCTTTAAGAAGTTTTTTGGCCAAGTGAGCCAACACAGATTTGGGCCAAGTGTGCCCGATACGAACAAAGCTATCCTCAAGCGCGTAAGTAAAGCATGAATTTATTTATTAAGTATTACCTATTCTGTGACTGAGTACATATTTATATATTTAATTTTTTTAATTCCCTCCCTAAACATTTTACTTGATGAATTCAATAAGTAACTTTAATTGGACATTCCGATAATGTACCAAAGTTCATTGAAATATTATGGAATGAGCACAATTACTTTTGTGATGACACTATACTCTAGATTGGGGTTATTATAGAGGTTACTAATGTGATAAATTACCAAATTGTGTAAATTTTCTAATCAGTGTATCATTATAATTTTGAGACCATGGACTCCGATGGTGCCAATACTCCAGAAGAAGAGCCGCCAATTCAACCGGGCGGGAGATTTAAAGGAAAACCGGTAGCCGCTATGCCAAACAAGGCAGAGGCAAAGGCTAAACGAGCAAAAAAGCGATCTAAAAAGAAGCGCAGGAGGTCTAGTTCAACCTCTTCGTCTACGAGCACGACAACTGATACTACAAGTACACCACCACGACGCAAGAAACAGAAAAGGATCTCAAGTTTGTCAAAAAAAGAGGTACTGAATCTTTTCAATGCTTTTCAAGAAGGAACTCGTAAAACGTCTCATAACTTAAACAATAACCATCTGAATAATGTTATCCCAGAGTATCGAACTCTAGTAAAACGAGTATTGGAAGTTGGGTTAGGAAGGTAAATGAATGTGCTGTAATATACGAATGGGACGAGAAGCAGACCATACATTTTGCTCTACAAAAACTTGCTGGGCTTGCCAAAAAATGGTTTGAAACTCTACCGAGTGTAGTATTTAGTTGGACTGAGTGGCAAGCCAAACTTACAAAGGCTTTTCCGAGTGAGCAAAATTATGGTCGGCTTCTGGAAGAAATGCTAGCTCGTACCAGTCGAAGTAATGAAAGCTTATCCGAATATTTTTATGACAAATTAATGCTTATACACAGGTGTCATATTAGTGGCAAAAGAGCCGTAGATTGTATAACTCACGGTATTTATGACAAATCCATTAGAAATGGAGCCCAAGCATATTAAATTGTAGTGAACCGGAGGACTTATTACATTTTCTCAGTTCCCAGCGTGCTTTATCAGAAACGGTTTAAAAAGCGTCATGACCTTCCCTCAACATCAACTTCGAATGATAGCTCAGTAACTTATTTTAACTGTCGTAGTAAAGGACACCCTTACTCCAAATGCCCCAGACCTCTTGTTAAGTGTCTAAAGTGCCACAGAGTAGGGCATAATACCGAAAATTGCAAACTTACACCGCTAACTCCACGAACAGAATCAAAATCAAACGATAACCTAGAACGTAAAACTCTAACAATTTCTACATACAGTAATCGCAATGAGAAGTTCTTCAAGGAAGTTGAAGTTAACAATCAAGTTTTTAGTAGGTACATATATTTTGGCAGCGAGTGAAGTCTTATGCGTGAATCGGACGCAAATAGTCTTAACCTCTCCAAAACTGTTTCAAAACTTCCGATAGTCAAGGGTTTTGGTAACTCCGTAGTTACGCCTATGTATAGTACTTTTGTTAACCTTAAAATTGATGAAATCGAATCGAGTGTAGAAGTACTGGTTGTTACTGATGAGTTTATGCAGACTGCTTTACTTATTGGTCAAAATTTTACTGAATTACCGTCTCTAGCTGTATATAAAGACGATAGTACGTTATTCTTTTACAAAACTCCTGGGCTCCGTGACAACGCCAGAGATTCGAGTTCCCTAAAACTTAACTTGCAGAACCACATTCAGTTAGCCAGGAACAAATCCGAATTAGTCGAAGTTTCTACTTTAGATCCTTGTTGTTCTGGGGATGTCTATATAGAAGGTTATAATAATAATAAGCCTAGCGAAGAATATAATTTACATCAGGGTACTTATTGTATAAGCGCAGGTAAATGTTGCCTTGTTCTGTCAAATCTTTCTGACCATACTCTAAGTTTGCCTAAAAACACCCTCATAGCAAGAGGAAAAAAATTCTGTACATTAATAAAATTGTAAAGGACATTACTAAATGAGCTCCTCTCGTTAAGTCTGAAATCAAAGTCGGTCCCGAAGTTGACGATAAAACAATGGATAAGCTTTACGAACTATTACAGTCTTCCCGTGATTGTTTTGCGTTTAATTTGAGTGAGATAGGTTGTCATGACTCTATTAAAATGAAGATAGATTTGCTTGACGATAGACTTGTCGTCTACAGGCCTTATCGCTTATCAAATTTCGAAAGAGAACAAGTACGGGAAATTATTGATGACCTGTTGCTTATTTTAGTAGACAGACGACTCCCGAAGAGCGCCACTTACACTCCTACGAACTTGAAACATTAGCCATTGTATGCTCACTGAAAAAGTTTCGTGTTTATCTGTTAGGACTAGAATTTAAAATAGTTACAGACTGTAATGCACTGAGGACTACACTAATTAAAAGAGACCTTATACAGCGTATAGCTAGATGGTGGCTTCAAATTAGCGAGTTCACTTTTACTATTGAGTACAGACCCGAGACGCGTATGGCACATGTTGATGCATTAAGCTCTAATACTATATTGCCTTCTGACATTAATGATGAGTCCGCCGTTACCGTGTATCATATCGAGACTGATAATTGGTTCTTAACGTTACAAATGTCAGACCCAGATATCTCGCGTATCTTTAAAATCCTCAAACCTGAATGTGATGAGGAATCTAAAGACATTAAGAAAAATTATCGTATTAAAAATCATAAATTATATAGAAGAGTCGGTAATGATATACGCCTGGTTGTCCCTCGTAATGCTCGGTGGCAAATATGCCGTTATAATCATGATGACGTAGGGCACTTAGGGATTTCCAAAACGACTGACCGAATTCAATCTGTCTTTTGGTTTCCAAAGTTAAGGCGATTTATAAAAAAGTCTTGTATTCAGTGCGCTTACAATAAAGATGATGCTTCTAGACAAAAAACTGGACAATTGTATCCTATCGAGAAAGTGGGCATACCATTCCACACAATTCATATAGACCATCTTGGCCCATTTGTGAAAAGCAAGAACGGCAATGCCTACATCCTTACTATAGTTGACGGCTTTACGAAATATCTATTTGTAAAAGCGGTAAAAGACACCAAAACCAGAACTACGATAAAAGTTCTTGAAAACATATTTTTTGACTTTGGTTTACCATCTCGTATTATATCTGATCGTGGTACCTCTTTTACGTCAACTTCTTTCAAGTGCTTTTGCGTAAGTCATGGTATTAAACATGTCCTGAATGCTGTAGCGTGTCCCGGGGCAAACGGTCAAGCTGAAAGATATAACCAAACTATTTTAAATAACCTGGCAAAACATAATAACGGCAATGACGAACGCAACTGGGACATACATCTTGGCAGGATTCAATGGGGTGTTAATAATTCCAATAATTCCTCCACTAAACGAACTGCCACAGAGGCTCTATTTGGTACCAGGTTCAGGGACAGTTTAAACAATAAATTGGACATTGAAGCTTACGCCATACCAGACACGTTACAAAGCTTAAGAGATGAGGTCAGCACTAATATCAAAGTTAGCCAAGAAAAACAAAAAGCTAACTATGATGCCGGTAGGGTCCCAGCTAGTACTTATAGAGAAGGTGATTTGATTAAGATTACTAGAACGAATTTCAGTAATAAAGGTAATAGCACTAAACTCCTATCAAAATTCACAGGTCCGTACAAAATTACAGAAATTTTGGGTAATGACCGATATAAAATTGCTGAAATGCCGGGTTTCAGTAAACGCAAAAATGCATTTAAAAGCGTAGTCTCCGCTGACCGTATAAGACTCTGGATAAATATTCGTTCGCCTGACCATAAAAGTTCATCAAATTATAATAGTAGCTCAGCTTCTGGTGCTGAGAGTAATAACGATGACGATAAACCATGCCCTGGAACTGAATCTGAGATCAATGAATAGCCGAATGTAATGATTTTGTATGTAAGGCTCATTTGAATTTAAATTTCATTAGAATAATAATTGTAAAATCGTGCGTCGGGAGACCGCACGTTGTCGGATGGCCGAATGTAATGATTTTGTAAAATAAGACTTTTTCACAAGCGGCAGATGGCGCTTGTAGTTGCACGAACTTCCGGTTTAGGTATTTATTTGTAGAATATCGATAAATCGGTAAATCTGTTTAGTATAATTAATAAATAATTGTTGTTTAAATTAAATAAGGTTATTTATAGTTAATCTTAAGCCCTAATGTATTTAAGTTATAGTGATTATTATTATGCACTGTTTACTTTGCTCTGATTGGTCGCACAGTCAACTGAGTATTCACTTCCGTTTAGAGTGGGGAACGCTCAGTTGGCAACTGATTTTGCTTAGCAGGAGTCAGTCTACTTTGAGGCGTTGAGCTGTGAACACATCTTACAGATCCGTGTTATTTTAGATTATATCCTGATATTTAAGTGACTAAAACGTAATTATATGTGATTGTTAATATTCTGATGGTGTAGTGAATAAACTCTAGATATTGAACTTTGAGGTGTTTGATTTCATTTTAGGTCTTTCAAAAATACAATGATTAATTCAAGAAAAATCAAACTCTTCGTTTTGCATACCATAGGAAGTACCTGTCGTTTCGTCCAGGGTAAATTGTGAATTTATTGTACGTTGTTAGATTGATGGTTCGGAGTGTATTTGTGAGGATGAGGCAGTCCTCGGTTCGCAGATAGAAACAAACCGCATCATTGTCAACAAATATGACGTCATAACGCAAGAATTTGAGCCGCGGTGCGGCGCCGCACCGCTGGAATCGGCGCTGACGCCACTGCCAATTTAAGCGGTGCGGCGCCGCAACGCGGTTATGTGTTTCGGCCCTAATAGTTATCCGTTCGAGCTTCCGCAAACATTAGCGAGACGCTCTGCAATATGGAGGCAGCCGCAACAACATCCTAAAGATGTTGTTATATTGAACGCGCAAGACGGTGGCCGCCCGACGGGTATGATTTACCCATAGACTGCTCGTGTAATACGATAGACAGTATGGCTTAAACAAGGTGATTTTAACAGGAATAGAGCAGCGAGCGAATCTACGGGCAATCATGTTCCCTTGGACCGCCAAAGCCCTGCGCTCCCGCTCCAGACAAATTATCCGTCACAATGTGCCCTAAATACCCTAATAAAACTGGTCACCCTTAGCAGTTCCTCACCATACAATTTAATTGGAGGAACACAATCTGGCATAGGTACACTTTTACCCTTGAAAAACAGAACTTTGCTTTTCGCTATATTATACGTCCGTCCATGTTCCTCCGCTTATACCTAACAAATTGCCAACAACCTACGTATAGCACCCACCGATGGTCCCAGCAGCGCCATATTGTCCGCGTAGCTAATGTTATTAAAGCATACCCTATCGATATGACAACCGATATGAGTGCTGCTGAGCTCATCGATGAAGGATCGTACAGGTTAACAGAGAAGAGGTCATAAGCAAGACAATTATAATTTATAGCGTCCAGGCTGACTAGACTTATGGAGAATATAATAGTATGCAAACACGCAACTGCTACCTGGAAGGTAGTAGTTGAGTGATGCTGGCACATACATTATATAAAAAAACAGAAATTTTACAAATCGGTAAACAGAAATAAAAACTTTAAAAGGTATTCATAGTTTCATCAATCTGATTTTAATTTTAGCAATTACTTTTCGAAATTATTCAATACTAGCTTCCGCCCGCGGCTTCGCCCGCATAATATGTCGACACCTTCCTCTTCAATCACTCTATCTATTAAAAAAAAAACGCATCAAAATCCGTTGCGTAGTTTTAAAGATTTAAGCATACATAGGGATATAGGGACAGAGAAAGCGACTTTGTTTTATACTAGACGTACAGTTTTGATTTCAATACGTTTTTTTCTAAATGATTGTATATGTGATAGATTATTAGCAGTCGTAGCTTGTAAACCCTCCACCAATGAGGCAGTCAGTCACCAGAAGGTTTAATTCGAACGCATCGAAGTAATAGTAGTCCATACGGCTCAATTTTTCTATTGAATATACAACTATCTAATAGTATTTTTCTTCAACTATTAGCGACAACCACAAATAGTAACTACAGATGTGAATCGAGTCTTAAACTAAGTTCGTACGTAAGTATAACTTATGTGCAAAAAACGTATTTCACCGACGATAGTAAAGCCAAAGAAGGTTATTTTAAAATCGTTGGAATTGTTCAGGAATTGCCATTTCACGCTTTTATGATAGGCTTTGGCAGATATATGAATTTGTGTGGAGCAAACCTTTTGTCAAATATATTTTATGTAGTAGAGCAGGCACGAGGGGAAACAGCACGCATGCGCGATGGTCGGGATCGCTATTGTACTTAGTTCAGACTTCAGTCGGGAAGCGTTTGTGGCCGGCTGTAGACGTGCCATAAACGCTTTCTGATTCAGCAAAATGTTATATAATTTAAATTTAGTTGTCCATTACACGGCCATTATCGATTGTGATCTGACGCGTCTAATCGTGATATTTCATTTTGACCCAAATTTGGTATACAGCGCCCTCGAAAATCATGATGATGATGAGGATCATGCGACTAAGTGTAGATGATAATGATGATGCAAGAGAGGATGTTGATGACGTGGATTAATATAAATGATGTGGATAAATCGCATGTAGATGAGGATGATGATGATGATGTGAGTGATGATGTGGATGAGGATGATGATGAGGTTGCGGATTATATCTTTATGGAAGATGATGCGGATGCGGATGATGTGGATACGGATTTTGCGGGTAAGGATGATGATGACGATGCAAGATCACATGATGATGCAAGTGAGAATGATGATGAGATAAAGAGTTTGCAGATGATGCGGATGAGGATAGTAATGATGATGTGGAAATGGGTAATGATGATGTAAACGACAATGCGCGTGAGGATCATGATGAGGATGCGGATAAGGATGATAATGCAGATACGGATGATGTGGATGAAGATGAAGCGAGTGAGAATGGTGATGATTATGCGGATAATGATGATGATGATGATGCGAATGATGATGAGGATGAGGATGATGATCCATATACGGATGACGAGGATGAGTATGATGCGGGTGAGGATAAGGATAATGTAGTGAAAAATGAGGATGATGATGACGACGACGTTTTCGGTTTGTTTTGATAAGGTGACGTCATTAATCTAAAATAAAGATGACGGTGCAGCGTTGATGCTGCAACAAGTATTTAATGTATTAAATCCATAGATATCATAAAGATGATTAGATCTTTAATACAATATTGTGTGGATATTGTTATGAATACTTAATTTATGTTCTATTTTCTTTCCTCCTTTGTTTTATCCATACGTATTTATTTGACCGCCGACGAGGAAACGACTAGCTATCGACGATTACCTCGCTTATGAAACGTTTAATAGATTGTAGGTCCCGTGTGAGTAACAGACATATATGTATGTAGATAATTATAAAATCTAAAACTATTATTTTCAGCAATATTATTGTTCCCACGCCTTATAGAATTTGTTTTTTAAATATTTAGGTACGATACATATTTCAAAAAAGGCATTGCGATGAGACGTCGATTTTAGTTGTGACGTCGCTACATTTTGATTACACGTGCGTTTACAATACTAATTATTAGCAGTCTTATTTGAAAACTCTTGACCAATAAGGCAGTTGGTCACCAGAAGGCCCAACATTAACGCACGGAAGTAATTGTAGTCGATTCGACTTGATTTATCTATAGAAAATAGAACTATCCTATAGAGTTTAGTTTTTTTTTTGCGACAAGCACAGTAAGTTATAGAAAGTACCACCAGATATGAATGAATTGAAAGGATTTGACGTTTCGCGCGTTCGTGAGAATTTGTGTGAAGCAAACCTTTTAAACTACATATTTTATGTGGCAGAGCCGGCGCGAGGGGAGACAGCACGCATGCGTGGTCTTTGGGATCGCTATTGTATAAGGCTCAGACATCAGTCGCCAGTCGGGAAGCGTTTGTGGCCGGCTGTAGACGTGCCATAAACGCTTTCTGATTCAGTAAAATGTTAAATAATTTAAACTTAGGCGTCGATAACAAAGCCGTTTTTGATTGTGATTAATCATAAGTTTTAATATTTAATAGCGCCCTCGCTAATTATTAAATGACAAATGATGCGGATGCGGATGATACGAGTAAAGATGACGATGATAATGCGGATGAGGATAATTATGCGAATGATGATGAGGATGAGGATGATGACGATGATGCGGATGATGATGATTTGGATGTGAATGATGCGGTGCGTGAGGATCATTATGAGGATGCGGATGATGCGGGTGAGAACGGTGATGATTATGCGGATATGGATAATTAAAATTAATGATGAGGATGATGATACTAAAGATGATAAGGATGATGATGATGACGACGTTTCCTGTTTGTTTTAATAAGGTGACATCATTAATCTAAAATAATGATGACGGTGCAGTGTTGATGCTGCGACAAGTATTTATAAAATCTGTAATACAATGTTATGGTGCGAATATTTTTTTGAAGATTATCTTTTTTCTTTCATCTTTTTTTTTATCCACAGGTAATTATTTGACTGAAGTCACGTGTCCCACCGCCGCAGCGCCGACGAGCAAGCGACAAGCTACCAATTTGTTTCTTGACCGAGATAATTATCTCAGTCAAGAAACAAAAGATTATGAAAAACAATATTTTTGTGGTTCCCACGCCTTGTAGCAAGGTTTTTCAAAAATATTTAGGTACATTAATTTAATATTTTTTGCTACGAGGCAACAATGTTAGTTTTGACGTCGCTACGTTTTTATTATATGGATGGTATACATTATTAGCAGTCTTGGTTGAAAACCCTTGACCAATAAGGCAGACGGTCACCAGTAGGCACGCGGAAATAAATGTAGTCGATTCGACTCGGTTTTACTACAGAAAACACAACTATCCTATAGATTTTTTTTTGCGACTAGCACAGTAAGTACCACAGATGTGAATCACGTACACGACGTACCTGAGTATTATTTATTTGCAAATCGAGTATTTAATCGTTTTAACATCTTTTGAATTTATTAGGACTTGACTTTTTGCGCTTTCGTGTGGAACAAACCTATTGTAATATGTATTGTATGTGGCAGACCAAAACGCGAGGGGTGACAGCACGTATGCGCGGCCTCAGGCTCCTTGTTGTATCGAGCTCCGACTTCAGTCGGGAAGCGTTTGTGGCCGGCTGTGGACGTGCCATAAACGCTTTCTGATTCAGTAAAATGTTATATAATTTGAACTGAGGCTCTCATTACACGGCTGTTCCCGATTGTGGTTTATGATTTTTAACAGCGCCCTCACAATTCATATAAGCTCAAACATAACGAAAAAAAAATTTTGTAGTGATTTAGGAAAAAAAAACTCAAGTAGGTACTTGACTTTCTTTTTCTATCTATTCTTCTATTTATTATTATTATTTATTTATCTCAAATACATGATTCATATGTTGTTAGTAATACTTATAAAACTATGTTAGTAACATTTTTATTAAAAACTAGGACAAGAAAAGATACATACATTAATTTAAAAACCTATAACTATAATTATGTCCGCTTCCCGCTGCACCAGACCTATAGCTGTGCATACAGGTCCAGTGCCGCAGGAAGGGGCAATCTGGCTTTCCCGCTATCACCTTTAAAATGCTGTTGGTGCTCCCTCGAATCCTCCGCATCAGGGATGCTGTTCTTTTTCGCATAATAGCGTGAAAGCTATCTATACTCGCTTCCACGAACATCCCCGATGCGCTACAGAACCGCGGTAGCCCCAACAGCACCCTAAAAGCGTTCTTAGAGCGTTGTAGGCCCTCTGCGTATGTCTAACCCATAGGCTGCACGTGTAGAAGGACTGGCAAAATGCCTTGAACAGAGTTAGCTTCACTTCTCTAGTACATCGTGCAAACCTACGGGCCAGCATATTACATCGGATTGACAACGCTCTTCGCTCCCTTTCAATATCAGTGTCATCGTTCAAGTCCTCATTCACCATGTGACCAAGGTACCTGAACTGCGACACTCTTTGTAGTGGTACACCATACAGAAACACAGGAGGAACCGTCCTAGCCTTCTTAGTACCTACCCTAAACACCACCAGCTCACTCTTCCGCACATTGTATAGCAGACCATGAGACGTGGCGTATCTCTCACACATCTCCAGCATCCGTCTGAGTCCGTCAATCGAGGGACTCAGCAGCACCATATCATCTGCATAACTTATACTATTAATGATCTTACCATCAATAGAGCATCCGATACCAGTGCTGCTGAGCTCCTCGATCAGCTTATTGACGTATAGACTGAAGAGAGCCGGAGAAGTCAGACCCCCCTGTCTCACGCCACACTCCAACCCATACGCCCCAGACAAAACACCCGACCATCTGACCTGGTTGATTTGGTGGCCATACCAGTAGCCTAATAGCTTAATGAGCTCATCAGGAAGACCTTGCTCACGCAATTTCGACCATAAGATATTATAATCCACCAGGTCAAATTCCTTGGAGAGGTCCAAGAACGCATTACAAACGGTATTTTAATGAGCAGATACTGAAAATAGAAAAAATAAAAAAGGTGCAATTAAAATACCACGAGGATCAATATTGACGCTTAATTTAGCTGTTTTCTTCGAGTTGGTCTATAACTTAAACATAACTGGCGAATTGTGGGTGTAATAAACTCCACTGCCCAACCCTTTTAAATAGGTACAGCAAAGTTCATATGAAGTTTATGGCGCAATGTTCTGCTACAGCAAAGAGCATAACAATACATGTATAAAGACTGATCAGACTTATTGGGAATATATTACAATATGTATAATTTTAACAAATGCTGTCCCGGCAGTAGTTGCGTGATGCTGGCATATACATTTAGATCATTTAAACAAATAGGCAAGCCAACAATAGCCAGAAAATCTTAAACATATATTTTTATCACCAAAACAGCTTCCAGACCACAGTGTCTGGAAGCGATTTAAGTAATGACTATTTTCGAAAATATTCAATAAACAGTTTTATAATTGTAGTGTATGTAATAGATTATAAGCGGTGGTAGCTTGTTAACCCTCGACCACTGAGGCAGTCAGTCTTCAGAAGGCCCAACACGAACATGCCGATGTAATTTTATTCATTTGGACTTGATTTTTCTATCGCTAATACACTATCCCACAGAATTTTGTTGGTTTTCTTTGTGACAAGAACAATAAGAAACTACAAATGTAAATCAAGTATAAACTTAGTACAAACCTAAGTATTATGTAAGGGAAAATGATTATTTAACCGACTACGGCTAAGTTAAGTGTAGGTTACGTTTTAAATCACATGAATCGATTTATGAATTGACGTTCCGCGCTTTCCTAGCTTAGCTTAAGCAAAGAAGAGAATTTGTGTGGAGCAAACCTTTTTTAATATGTATTAAAATAATCTTGTAAAGCAGGCGCGAGGGGAGACTGCGCGCATGCGCGTTCCTCTGGCTGGCTTGTGTGTGTAGCTCCGCTCCGACTTCAATCGGGAAGCGTTTGTGGCCGGCTGTAGACGTGCCATAAACGCTTTCTGATTCAGTAAAATGTTAATCTATTGAAATTTAGCCGTCATCACACGGCCGTTCCCGATTGTAATCTGACACCTCTGATTGTGATTTTTTATTTTGACCTAAATTTGGTTATCAGCGTACTCGGAAATCATGGTGATGATGAGAATGAGGTTGAGGATCATGCGGCTGAGGATAAGGATTATGATGAAGATGCGGAAGTGGATGTGCGGGTGTGGATGATGATAATGTGAACAATGAGAATGGAGTTATGATTATTAGTAACAAACAGTACTACAAATGTGAAACACGACGCCTGTGATCGTGATGTTTGATTTGAATGTTATTTAATGTAATATAATTTACACTTAGGCGCCCATTGCAAGGTCATTCTGGATTGCAATCTTTCGCTTCTGATTGTGATCAACGGGCCGATTTACCTTGCAAAAACTTTTATTTTGACAGTTCAACAACATTTATTACATTGTTGAGTAAATGAATTTCATTTCCTTCGATATCCTTCGGATTGCCAGAGGTGAGTTACGCAACAGACATGATGATTTCAGTATCGCATCATATTATTTAACAATGTGTGTTGAACAACATGCAACAAAAAATATGTGAATATATGGGACATCTATAGTAAAGAAATTTTAAATTTAATCATTTAAAATCAAATCAAATCAATCAATCAATCTGGGGATGTCCTTTTCACAATACTCCGTGTTCTCAATTTACTCTGTCTTCTCTATTGTATTTCAGCAACTACCACTAGAAATAAGTATTTATTGCTTACTAACTCGATGGATCACTGTTGTCCGACAAATAAAGAATATTATTATTATTATATTCAATCAAAAATCATTGAGAAAAGAAAGCAAAGAAAACGATAGCAGCAAACAATGCGGATGACTATGACGATGCGGATGAGGATAATAATTATAAGGTTGAGGATGATGATGAAGTTAAGGATGAGGATGAGAATGATGACAAGGATGGATGCGGGTAAGGATGATGCAGAGGAAGATGATGCGGATGATGGATAATCATGATGAGAAAGAATATGATAATGATGATGCAGATGCGAATGATGGGGGTAAGGATGGTGATGATGATGCAGATGAGGATAATGAAAATGATGCGAATGATTATGAGGATAAGAATGATGATAAGGTTGATGCGGGTGAGGATGATGCGGGTGGTGATAACGCTGATGAAGCGAGTAATGATGTCTATGATGCAGGTGAGGATGATGATGAGGATGATGCGGGTAGAAGCAACGCAAATATGGATAATCCGGATGACATTGAGGATGATGCGGAGGAAGATGACGTTGATGTGGATGATGTGGGTGAGAATGATGATGATGATGCGGATGAGGATGATGCGGGTAACGATGATGCGGGTAAGGATAATGATGTGGATGATGAGGTTGAGGATGATACAGAGGAGAATGATGATGATGATGACGTTTCCGGTTAGTTTTTACCCGACTTCAAAAAAAGGAGGAGGTTCTCAATTCGGTTGTATTTTTTTTTTTTTTTTTTTTATGTTTGTTACCTCAGAACTCCGTTGTTAATGGATGGATTTGCAATTTTTTTTTTAAACTTTAAAGGATATGCATCCAGATTGGTCCCATTTTTTCCCCAAAATCCAGTTCTGATGATGGGATCCATGAGGAATCGAGGGAACTCCTCAAATATTATAGGCAACTATATAGTAATTTTAATATTTTCATCGAAAAATCAAGCGTTTACAGTCAAAAAGTAACATTTGATGAAGTGGAACTGGTGAAGAAGATCAGATATGGCTAACGGAACTTGACACTCGCATAGATATCACAATCAAGATAGTTAAGCAACTATGACAATACAAATAAACATACAATCCTGAATAGTTATGTTGAAAATTTTATCATTGAACTTATCTGGTGATGATGATGGAGCCGGAAGACAGGCACCGGAACTCCGTAATTAATCAATATATTCTAGCCGTGTTTGGGCTTATTAGAATTGTCATAAAATGCACTTTGGCTATAAGGTACTATCGAACTGATCTGATGATGGAGCCGGAAGGTGCAAGGTTGGCATGAGAACTTCAAAATAAAACAATGTATCCTAGCAGTATTTGGGTTTATTATAACTGTCATAAGATACATTCTGAATGCAAGGTGCCATTGAAAATTTAGTTCTGATGTTATCATCAATGTGTCCACAAAACAACTTCTGAAATATTAAAGGCATTTTGCTTACACTATAAAAAAAAAGTCACTTCTATTTATTTACTACAATAAAATTGTATTCTTCGTAGTATGCACACGTTTCCTCGCCACCTATGAGGTAGTGTGCTGGGCGCGTTTTTTTTTAATGTGGTTTTTTTAAAGTAACAATTGCGTCAGTCTCTTTGTATTTTACCGGCTTATCTATGCACGTGTGTATTGAATAATGCTAAAATAGACTACATTCCGTTGGAGTCTTTGAATTTTACCTGTCTGTTGAATTTATACCAAAGATTAATTTAACTTTTTTATTGTAACTATAGGAATCGACAGTATTTCATGCGTCATATTATCATCTCTCTACGGGATCAAATTAACGATCAGAAAGTAGACAGTAATATGTACCTACTTGTATGATGTTGGTACCTTTTTCAAAATAATATTCTATGTAGGAAAGATATTAACTTCGTTGCCATTATATTATAATAAAAAAACACTAAACGGCTAGAAATAAAAAAAAAATTACAAAAAAAAACCGCCTTCAAAAAAAGCGAACAAAAACATTCCTGCACTAAAAAGTAAAAAATAAAAAAATGAATTCCTGTAAAGAAACTTAATTTAAAGGTAAACTTATTTGACATTAATTTTTTGCAAATATTCAAAATTGTTTACTGCTTTTTGGAGTCGGTGCCAGCAGTTGTATCCTGTGCCATTTATTTTTACCGAACCCTTTGAAAGAATACGGATCAGAAGTTATGAATAAATTTTATTGCTACCATGCTATTATTTTGCTACCATAGCAAAGACCATGATCATGCCTATAGACGGGCCAGACTTGTAGGAAAATATTCATTATGCATAATGTTTATAAACGCTATCCGAAAGTAGTTGCATGATGGTGGCTCATACATACATTTACCCCCTTACTAATAAACGTATTATATCAGGTGAATAGTTACAAACCGATTTCTCATGTTCAGCTGTTAGAAATTCGAATGAAGAAGACAAAGCGTTGTGAAACTATACGGACGCTATACAATGTTTGTTAGTAAGGGGGATAGACAAATGGGTAAACAGCCAAAAATTTAAAACCTATATTTTCACCACTAAAATCGCCCCCAGACCTCGTAGTAATATGACTATTTAAAACTTTTTCTAGACAAAATCAAACTGGTTGCTAAGTAAATTAGGTAATAATTTATAATTTGTACCACATGACCAGAGGGATGGCCTATTTTTTGGTCAAAGAATCAGCATTGCCATACAACGCGGCAATGCTGCCAGCCTTTTGGGAACTTTTCCTGTTGACAGCGATATGGACGAATTTTTTGATGCTCTTTGATTTATACTTATTATTTCTGTATATATTACTATGAATATTTAGCTTTTAAATGTAAATATAATTATATTAGTGTTAGATTATAAACTATTGTCACAGTTGATAAAGTATACTTGTACCATATTATTTTATTATATTGGAACAACTTCTCACACATTGATTAATTTATTATTTTAGAATGTTTGTAAATATGTGAGCACCATGTACTTATGACATAATTAAGTTTACTTGCCACTGCTACATGTGTTTTCTTTTCACCTTTTGTGGTGTATTGTTTTTATTCTGGGTGCATCGTTTTCACATATTATAATGTTATAATACATGTATACAAAACATTGTGAAACATTTTAAAAGAGTAACGGTGGAGTTTCTTGCCCATTTCTCCACACGAAACTACCTTTTGGAAGGGGCGACTAGAATCAATTCTATTTCTTGTTCATTTTGACGTTCAAAAGTGCCATTTTTGTGCCTATTTGAAATAAATGTTTTGACTTTGACTTGACTTGAAACCTATATTTTCACCACTAAAATTTAAAACTTATATTTTCACCACTAAAATCGCCCCCAGCTCGTAGTAATATGACTTTTTAAAACCTATATTTTCACCACTAAAACGTATATTTTCACCACTAAAATTTAAAACCTATATTTTCACCACTAAATTTAAAACCAATATTTTCACCACTAAAATCGCCCCCAGACCTCGTAGTAATATGGCTTTTTTCGAAAATATTCAATACACAGTTTTGAGCTACTTACCTACAATTTTGTTATAATTATGTGTGTATAGATTATTAGCAAACGTAGTTTGTAAACCCTCGACCATTGACGCAGTCAGTCACCAGAAGGACCAACTGAACGCACTACGATATTTCTATTAAAAATACAACTATCCTATTGATTTTTCGTTTTTTTTTCTTTCACAATAAGTAACTACAGGTATGAATCATGTCTAAAACTAAGTAATTACTGAAATTTAATTTATGTACAAAAAAAGTACCAACCGACTAACGGCAAAGCCAAAGGGTTATTTTAAAATCGTTCGAATTGATTACGAATACACGTTCCGCGCTTTGTGTAGTATTTGTGTGGAGCAAACCTTTTGTAATATTTATATTTTATGGAGCAAAGCAGACGCGAGGGGAGACTGCACGCATGCGCGTTCCTAAGGGTGGCTGTTGTATGAAGGTCCGACATCAGTCGGGAAGCGTTTGTGGCCGGCTGTAGACGTGCCATAAACGCTTTCTGATTCAGTAAAATGTTAAATAATTTAAAATTAGTCGTCCATTACACGGCCGTTCCCGATTGTAATGACGCCCCTGATAATTTATGGTTCTGCTCCAAATTTAGGTATCATCGCCCTCAAAAATCATGATAACTATGAGGATGAGGCTAAGGATGATGCGGCTGGGGAAAAGAATTATATTGATGATATGGAAGTGAATGTGCGGGTGTAGATGATGTCGATGATGCAAAAGAGGATGATATGAAAAGGAAAATGATGATGATGATGATGTGAATGATGAAACGGGTGAGGATAATAATGAAGATGCGAATAATTATAGAATGAGAATGATGATGCATGTGGAAATGAGTGAGGATGATGCGGAAGAGGATACTAAAGCTGATGTGGATGAGAATGATGATGATGATCTGGAAAAGGATAATGATAATAACGATGATCAGGATGAGGATGATAATGCATTTGGGGATGACGCGGATGAGGATAATTATGCAGATAGGGATGATGCAGATGAGGTTGAGGATAAAGATGATGCGGGTAGGGGTGACGCGGATGAGGATGATGATGCGGATGCGAAAAATGTAAATGAGGATGATGATGCGGATGCGAATAATATGGATGAGGATGATGTGGATGAGGATGATGCGGAGGAGGATGATGCGGAGGAGGATTATGCGGTTGAAAATGATGATGATGCAAATAATGATGATGATGTAAATGAGGATGATGATGCGGATGAGAATGACGCGCGGGACGACTACGCAGGCAGGAAGATACGGGAGAGAATAATACGGATGAGGACGAGGATGATGATGACAACGACGTTTCCAGTTTGTTATTTATCTTAAACAAAGATGACGGTTCATTGTTGATGTAGGTATTGACAATTTTTCTAATCTATAACACAATATTGTGTGCATACTGTTATGAATCCTTAAGACTTATTTTCTTTCCTTTATTGTTTTATTCATAAGTAATAATTTGACGTAAGCCGCGTGTTCCACCGCCGCGCCGACGAGGAAGCGACTAGTTATCAACGATTGCCTTGCTCAAGTAACGTACAAAAGATTGTAGGTCCCGTATCAGTAAAAGACATATACATATAATTATAAAATCAAAAAACTATATTTTCAGCATAATTATTGTTCTAACGCCTTATAGAATTACTTTTGTAAATATTTAAATAGTACACTACATAATATTTCAAAAGAGTAATTCCTACGAGACGGCGATTTTAGTTGTTACGTCGCTACGTTTTGATTATACGTGCGTATACAATACATTACTAGCAGTCTTGTTTGAAAACCGTTAACCAATAAGGTAGTTGGTCAACAGAAGGCCCAACATTAACGCACGCGAGTAAATGTAGTTGGTTCAACTTGATTATTCTATAGAAATTAGAACTATCATTCAGAATTTTGTTTTTTTTTGTTGCGGCAAGCACACAAGTAACAGAAAGTACCACAGATGTGAATAAATTGATAGGAATTGACGTTTTGCGCTTTCGTGAGAATTTGTGTGAAGCAAACCTTTTATACTACATATTTTTGTGACAGTCGGCGCGAAGGGAGACAGCACGCATGCGCAGTCTTTGGAATCGCTATTTTAAAAGGCTCAAACATCAATCGCCAGTCGGGAAGCGTTTGTGGCCGGCTGTAGACGTGCCATAAACGCTTTCTGATTCAATAAAATGTAAAATAATTTTAACTCAGGCGCTCATTACACGGCCAATCTGACGCCAAAAAAAATTTTTTTTCGGGAAAACAAAATCAAATACCTGCCTAACGAGCAATTACAGAAAATTTTAAAAACTAAAAGATGCTGTTAAAGTACCACGAGGATCAATAATGACGCCTAATTTATCTGTTTTCTTCCAGTCTGTCTGTATCTGTAATATAACTGTCGAATTGTGGGTGCACAAAACTGCCCTGCTCAACCCTTTTAAAGAATACTGCTGAGATGATAATATGAACTTTTCGCACAATGTTCTTAGTAGAACATTGCGCGAAATATTGTCATGCCCTTTGCTATGGTAGTCCATAGCAAAGGGCATGACAATATAAAACCTCCAGACTGACCAGACTTGTAAGGAATATATGCATAATTTTAACAAACGCTATCCGGTAGTAGTTGCATGGTTATGGCACGTACATTAGGACCATTTAAACAAATAGAAAAACAGCCAAAAAATGTTATGCCTATACTTTCAACGCCAATAATTTAGTAATGACTATTTTCGAAAATATTCAATAAACACTTTTGTTTTCAGCACGATTTTTTATATTTGTTATGTATGTATAGAGTATTACCAGTCGTAGCTTGTAAATCCTTGACCACTGAGGCAGTCAGTCACCAGAAGGTCCTACACGAACGCAATTATGTAAGTGTAGTCATTTCGACTCGATTTTTTCATTGGAAATACAACTATCCTATCGAATTTTGTTGATTCCTTTTAGGACATGCACAATTAGTAACTTCAAAATAATGAAAATCAAGTCTAAAACTAAGTACGAACCTATGTATTATTTATAAGAAAACTGAGTATTTGATCGACTACAGCAAAGTTAAGGGTAGGTTATTTTAAATCATATGAATTAAATATGAATTGACTTTCCGCGCTTTCCTATTCTATGCCTAGACAGAAAAAGAGAATTTGTGTGGAGCAAACCTTTTGTAATATGTATTAAATGTTGTAAAGCAGGCGCGAGGGGAGACTGCGCGCATGCGCGTTCCTCTGGCTGGCTTGTGTGTGTAGCTCCGACTTCAGTCGGGAAGCGTTTGTGGCCGACGGTAGACGTGCCATAAACGCTTTCTGATTCAGTAAAATGATAATCTATTGAAATTTAAGCATCCATCTCATGACTGTTCCGAATTATGATCTGACGCATCTGATCGAGATTTTTGATTTTGACTTAACTTTGGTTATCAGCGTACTTGAAAATCATGATGATGATGAGAATGAGGTAGAAGATTATTCGGCTGAGGGTAAGGATTATGATGAAGATGCGGAAGTGGATGTGCGGGTGTGGATGATGATAATGCGGAAAATGAGGATGAAGTCTGGATAATGATGCGGATGAGAACGTTGCGGGTGAGGATGATGATGCGGGGGATGATAATGCGGATGAGCATGATGCGGTTGGGGACGACGTGGGTGAGGATGATGATAAGTTTGAGGATGATGTGAAGGAGGATGACGCGGATGAGAATGACGCCTAGAAGGATGATGCGATGGATGAAGATGCGGATGAGGATGATGACAACAAAGGAACGTCCATTCTCGATTGCAATCTTTCGGCTCTGATTGTGATCAGCGGGTCGGTTGCGTAACTTGCAAAAACTTATTTTGTCTGTTCAACAACATTTATTACGTTGTTGAGTAAATGAATTTCATTTCCTTCGATATCCTTCGGATTGCTAGAAGTGAGTTACGCAACAGGCATGTTGATCTCAGTATCGCGTCATATTATTTAACCATGTGTATTGAACAACATGCAACAATAAATATGTGAATATATGGGACATATCTGTCGTAAAGAAATTGAAAATTTAATAATTAAGAAAAGAAAGCAAAGAAAACGCTGGCAGCAAACAAGATGCCCGCGAGATAAAACATTATTGAATAACCCAATTAGAAGCAAGACAAAAAGAACAAAACTCTACAATCTGATGAATTCATTTTCGAAGCCGCAGCGGTAAACTATAGAACAATACAAACCAATTGTTATATTGTGCCATCGCGAATTGCGTCATAATGCCTATAGCCTTTAGACTGACCAGGCATACAGCGAATATGACGTTGGAATATATTATGTACATTCAAACCAACAGACAATCACTTCATAAACAGATAAATAATCAAAAAAATTATATTGCCCGAATTAACCTTTTCCCCACGCCTTAAAGTTTTTTTTTTTATTTACTTACATTAAATTTTATAAAAAGTAATCGCTAGGAGGTCTAGGAACGATCTAAGTTTTGACTTCGCAACGTTTTTATATTTTATTGTATGTATAGATATTAGCACCCTAAACCCTTGATCAATGAGGAAGTCAGTCACCAGAAGGTTCAATACGAAATCACCGAAGTAACGGTAGTCGATTCAGCTCGATTTTTCAATTGGAAATACAATAATAGGATAGTTATATTTATAATTATATTGATCGACGAGCACAAAAAGTAACTACAGATGTGAATTAAGACTAAAACGTAGCTAAGTATGACTATGTGCAAAACAAGTATTTCACCGACTACGGCAAAGCCAAAAAAGGGTTATTTTAAAATCGTTCGAATTGAATAGGAATTACCGTTTCGCGCTTTTATGCTAGGCCTTGGCAGAAAAATGAATTTGTGTGGAGCGAACCTTTTGTAATTATGTTTTATGTGGCAGAGCTGGCGTGAGGGGAGACAGCACGCATGCGCGGTGCTCGGGATGGCTATTGTAAGAAACTCAGACTTCAGTCGGGAAGCGTTTGTGGCCGGCTGTGGACGTGCCATAAACGCTTTCTGATTCAGTAAAATGTTATGGATGAGGATAATGACGGTGATGATGATGCTAATCATGATCAGGTTCAGAATGATGATGATGCGAATAATTATGAGGATAAGAATGAGGATGATGAGATTGGGGACGATGCGGAGGAGGATGATGATGTGGATGAGGATGATGATGACGATGACGTTTCTGGTGTGTTATAATAAGGTGACGTTATTAATCTAGGATGACCGTTCAGTGTTGATGCTGAAATAAGTATTTTATTTAATAAATCTGTAATACAATATTGTGTACACATTGTTATGAATCCTTAAGATTTTCTTTTTTTTTTGTTTTATTTATGGGTTATTATTTGACCGACGGCACGTGTCCCACCGCCAACGCGGAAGCGCCTAGCTATCGACGATTATCTCCGTCAATAAACGCATATGCAAAAAATTGAAAAAACAATATTTCCAGCATTTTCATTGTAAAAAAAGTAATTGCTACTAGACGACAAAGTTAGTTTTGACGTCGTTAAATTTTCATTGTACATAAATGTATGTATACATACATTATTGGCAGTCTCAGCTGTAAACCCTTGACCAATATGATGCAGTCGGCCACCAAAAGGCTCAACTTACCGCACGGAAGTAATTGTATTTGATTCGACTCGATTTTCCTACAGAAAATGCAACTATCCTATAGAGTTTATTTTTTTATAACGACAAGCACATTAAGTTACAGAATGTAGGTACTGCAGATGTGTATCTAGTATAAAATTAAGTACGTACCTAAGTATTATTTTTGTGCAAAACGAGTATTTGATCCACTACGGCAAAGCCAAAAGATATTTCAACATCTTTTGAATTTATTAGGAATTGACGTTTTGCGCTTTCGTGCTTAAAGTGAATTTGTGTGATGCAAACCTTTTATAATAGATATTTCTGTGGTAGAGCAGGCGCGAGGGGAGTCAGCACGCATGCGCGATCCTCGGGATCGCTATTATACTCAGCTCAGACGTCAGTCGGGAAGCGTTTGTGGCCGGCTGTAGACGTGCCATAAACGCTTTCTGATTCAGTAAAATCTATACAAATAATAAAAATGTAACGGATCGTTGTCTGTAAGTACATGGAAGATATATGAGAATAATCATTATTATTGGGACCTTTATCAAGGCAAATAGCACCCAAAACAATGATTGTTAGAATTTTTGTCTGTTTGTCTTTTTATTAGTTTGTCCGCGCGTTTGCGCACGCTAATCTCAGAAACGGCTTATCCGATTTAGACGTGGTTTTATCGTGGTTTTATATATACATGTTAACGATGTATTGTATTGTATATTTATAGTTAACTTCAGTGTGGTAAGCTTCACTTAACATTTAGCGTTTGTTTCATGCCAATCGGTTCAATAAAAAAGTTATGCCAATTTAAAGAATCACGTCGAACATTTAACATCAATTCTTTTTCAGATCAGGAGCTGCTAAACTGCATAATAATGGTCTATGTAAAATTATGATTATAATATAAATAATCAATAGATTATGTATAATGTAGGCACCCACAGACGAAGAATTTTTGAAATTCCACCCATAAAGGGGTAAATTAGCGGATGATAGTTTTTTAAAATCTTATTTCTTGAGTTAATAAACTTGAAACTTAGCATAAATATTTAGATCTAATCTACGTAAAAAAAACCGCAAAGGGAGACAGCACGCATGCGCGACCTTTCGGGCTCGCTGTTGTATCAACCTCAGACTTCAGTCGGGAAGCGTTTGTGGCCGGCTGTAGACGTGCCATAAACGCTTTCTGATTCAATAAAATTAAAGCAAAATTATGAATTAGTAATCTTATTTCAATTTTTTATAAATGGAAGAGATAAGATTATAACGGATGTTTATTACTCAATCACGCTAGAACGGCTTAACGGATCTGGATGATATTTGGCACACAGATAGTTTATAACCTGGATTATGTGTTAACATAAGAATTTTGTATTCCGATAGTTCTCCCGGGATCAAATTCGACATCCACGCGTACGAAGCCGCTGGCAAAAGCTAGTCTGCCACGAATACTCAGAACAATATTTTTTTTATAATATCACAATAGTGTGTGATTACAATTTCGTCACAACTACTCACAAAAAAGGTAAAGTAAAACATCGAAGTATACCAGCATGTCCTAGAACCAAAAATTCGAAGACATGTGACGTCTACCAACCCGCACTGGGCCCGCATGGTAGATTACTCTCAAAATGAGGAGTACAGTGTCCCAGCAGTGAGAACATTAAAGGCTGATTACTGTATACAATAAAAAAAACCATTTATTTCAAGAAACATATTGTCTCCATGATGTTAGTAACAATTTACGTATAAACTATGTTAGTAATATTAAAAAAACATGACATAAATAACTAAGGTCTTAGGCAAGTTCAAGTGTGTAAGTATTTTGTATGCAAGAGTTTCTAATCTAAACCTATTTTCGTGTTATTTATTATTAATATTTGAATTTCCGCTTCCCATTACCGAAATCATCGCGAGAAAACATACAAAAACACAAGAATCGCATAGACAATACAAAAATTCATATCAGCAATGCAATCATAGAGCTATCCGTCTCTGGGGTTTTTATTACGGAACGTTATTGGTAAATTAAACGAAAGGTTATTGGAAAATGCTGAAGGAAAATCAAAGGTTTTAAATTACGTGAAGGTAATAATGTGGGAGTTGAAGATATTGCCATAGTTGGAGTTATCAGGTTTCAGTATTTGATTCCTGTTCTTATTAAAAAGGGGAAGGTTTTTGAAATTGAAAAAATCAAATACTTTTATTCGACATGACGCTGACACACAGAAAGAACACAAAAGAACAAGTTCAGGCCAAACATTTGTCATATCCACACAAACTCTCATCGCTCAGCATAATGCTGTCACGCTATGCGAGACAGAGCCCCAGCGATGGTTTTCAATGACAGCCGGCGTTGACGTGATGAAATCAGGTAATAAGCCTTTCTATCATCCTTTGTGTTGTTTAGTTACCTTAAGCCAAAAAGTTGTGATAAGTTTGTGTCATACTTAGGTATGTTATGTGATAACGTAAGTATGACACAAACTTATCACAAAAATGACATACAAATAACATAACATAATTACGTGTAATATGTTTTACGAAAGTATGTATTTATTGTAGGAATTCTATCTTTTGCCTGCGTACTAACGGTATACAAGTATGCTATGTGTTAATCAAAGTTATAATCTATCTCTCTGCCAAATATCATTCAGAGCTTTCTGTAGTTTTTGCTTAGCGAAATATCAAACATACAAACACAAACGCCCAGAATAAACACTAACAAACTTTCGCTTTTATAATATTAGTAGGATAAAATTGTACTGTGTGATTTGTAAATGGTACACTAGATTGACTACCAGTCTTTTCTTTATCCTTTAATTCATCGAAAGATGTTCTTTAAAAGATCGCTTTTAGCGATCAGACGACCCATTGTGTCACCTCGTGTAAAATGTTCTAAAGAATAAGGGGCAAAATCCCAAACATATATCAAATTCTTGAGAAGTGTATTCTTCCATTGTATGAAACCTATACAAGATTTGGAAATAAAATGATTGAGATTTAAGAATGAAATTGCAAACGGACAAAAAAAAACAAATTACAAAAAATAATGCCCCAATACACTATTAATTGCATGAAAACGATGCATTTATGTTGAGTCGCGGCTTTAGTGACGCAATTAACGAGCTAGAAGAACATGGTTTAACTAACGCTAGTTATGATGCATTTATGTGGCTTTAGAAACGCAATTCCGGAACTAGAAGAACATTTCTTTAACTGTCCCATGCCGCCATCGGGCTAGTTGGAGCGACCATCTTCGCAAAGTGGCTGTTCGCAGCTGGATGAGAGTTGCCGGGAATCGAGCTGAATGGCGTGGAACTAGAGAAGCCTATGTCCAGGTTTGGACTGCTGTAGGCTGATGATGATGATGCCACTATCTAAATCAAATTGCTACTCCATTGACTGACGAGCAGGCAAATGGGTTAGGAAAAATCACAATAGAGTATTTGACATGGTAGTCAATAACGTTACTTGGTACGTGATTTTTATGTAGAGGAGCTCGTGGCTAAATAATAACAGCCGCACGGATTGTTCCTTCAGGTGAAGCTACGCTTGTCGGGGTTGGTCTGTGGAAGTACACTTTGTAAACAAGCTTATTACAAATTAGAAGATTATATCAAAGATAAGGATGCTTGGAAACATGCTGGTCCTGCTCCACAGGACAATCTAGTGTCTAGACAAAATCAAACTGGTTGCTAAGTAAATTAGGTAATTTGTACCATATTATTTTATTATATTGGAATAACTTCTCACACATTGATTAATTTATTATTATTAACTTTTAGAATGTTTGTAAATATGTGAGCACCATGCACTTATGACATAATTAAGTTTACTTGCCACTGCTACATGTGTTTTTCTTTTCACCTTTTGTGATGTATTGTTTTTATTCTGGGTACATCGTCTTCACATAATTATAATGTTATAATACATGTATACAAAACATTGTGAAACATTTTAAAAGAGTAACGGTGGAGTTTCTTGCCCATTCTTCTCCACACGAAACTACTTTTTGGAAGGGGCGACTAGAATCAGTTCTATTTCTTGTTCATTTTGACGTTCAAAAGTGCCATTCTTGTGCCTATCTATTACATATAATAAAACAGTAAAAAAACTGTGTCTGTACATTGAATATATTAAAAAAAAAAAAATTGAGGGGGGTTTAGAAACAGTAATAGAGCACGATACCAAAAAAAAATTTTTGTCTGTTTGTCTGTATGTCTGTTTGTCTGTTTGTCTGTTTGTTTGTACACGCTAATCTTCGGAACTACTGGACGGATTGGAATGATTTTTTTTTTGTTGTATAATTATTAAGTCTGGGCAACATATAGGCTATAATTTATCTTGGAAACTTGAACACCTGATGCAGAACCGCAACAGACCAGCTAAACTATAAGAGATACAAAAATTATACTGTAGCAAAAATTGTTCCACGTGATTAGCATTTTCTGCTGAGAGAATAAATTTGAAGATCTGGAACACCTGATATGGAACTCCAAGAGCCCAGCTACACTGTAAAATATATAGTGATGACGTCTTAGCAAAAGTTGTTCAGCCTGATGAGCACTCTCTGTTGACGTATTAAAATTGAAGATCTGGAACACCTGTTGTGGAACTCCAAGAGCCTAGCTACACCATAACACATATAGGAATGACGTCTTAGCGAAAGTTGTTCAGCCTGATGAGCACTCTCTATTGACGTATAAAAATTGAAGATCTGGAAGGAACACCTGTTGTGGAACTCCAAGAGCCTAGCTACACCATAACACATATAGGAATAACGTCTTAGCACAAGTTGTTCAATCTGATGAGCACTCTCTGTTGACTTATAAAAATCAAAGATCTGGAACACCTGTTCTGGAACTCCAAGAGCCTAGCTACAACATAACACATATAGGAATGACGTCTTTGACGTCTTTGTTGTTCAATCTGATGGGCATTTCCTGTTGACTTATAAAAATCGAAGATCTGATGTGGAAATCAAAGCTATCACTAATTTTACTGTGTAATTATAAAATAACATAAACTGGGAGTACCTGCACGCGGTGAAGGTGGTAACAGTTTAGGACTGATTTTTGATGACGATGGTATATCATTGAAAATTTGACTCTACTGGCCAAAACTCCTATTTATTTTTTTATTTTATCGTATGAATATGCCTTCGGGCTTATATTGTTTGAGTGTTTAATTTCCTTTTCCATTTATCTTCGTGACACGGTAGCCTACCCGGTAACGCAGGGGAGCAGTCATTTTAATTTAGATTTTTATTGATCAGGTATCTTCACAATAAAACTATGACCATGCCTAGAATGAGGTCAAATCTTTCCCAATGTTCCAAGAGAGCTAAAAGATTGAGGATCATAAGATCCCAAGAATCTACCGAAGAGCGTCAGGAGAGACTTGATGCTGTTCGAGAACATTAGGCTGCAACTCGCTCCGTGGGAACCTCTTCGGGTCGCGAAGCACGCCTGCGTTCTCAGCGTATTCATTAGGTCTCTAGAAACCAGTGAAGAATATGATGCGCGACTGACCGCTGATCGTGAACGTCATGTATTTTCTCGCGAGTCAGAGACAGAGAAATACGCTTGAGTTCCAAGCGTATCTACGCATCGAATTCTAGGTCTCTAGAGACAAGTAGGGCACGTGATGTGCGACTGACCGCTGATCGTGAACGTCATGTATTGTCTCGCGAGTCGGAGAGGTTCACGGATAGAGAATTGTGCTTGAGTTCCAACCGTATCTACGCATTGACTTCTAGGTCTCTAGAGACAAGTGGGGAATATAATAATGCTGTTACCAAAATGAAAACGATGACAAATGGACTGTATGTTTTGGTGGTTGTTGGAATGAAATAAAACTAAAGCTCAGTGTGATAAAAGATTTAAATGGGAAAAATGATAAAAAATAACATAAATGGCGACCCCGTTGTTGCATAAGCAACAGGGTCCGCGTACGAAGTCGCGGGCAGAAGCTAGTTTGAAATAAATGTTTTGACTTTGACTTTGACTTTGATGGGTGACCATATTTGACGCGACGACACGGTTGGCGTAGTGGTTGAGCGATTGACTGCTGCGCACTATGTCGCGGGTTCAATTCCCGCACGGAACAAATATTTGTACGACCTGCAAGTATTTGTTACGAGTCTGGGTGTTTTTCTATCTATAATATGTATGTATTTACAAAAAAAAATGTATATAAGTAGTATATCAGCCATCTCGTTACCATAACACAAGCATTAGGTTGCTTAGCTTGGGACGATACGGCGCTGTGTGAAATGTCCAAGGATATTATTATTATTATTATTATTATATTTAGATATCGAGACTTCTCCGTGCCTCGGAAAGCACGTTAAGCCGTTAGTTCCAGCTGTCATTTGTGGATCTTTGACAGTCGTTACGGGTAGTAAGAAACCCGAAAATCTGACAGCCAGTCGTGCCAATGGGTATCGTTTTGCCCAGTTACTAGGTTGTGGAGGTCAGATAGGCAGTCGCTTCATGAAAAATACTGGTATTCAGCTGCATTCGGTTAGACTGGAAGCCGACCCCAACACAGCTGGGAAAAGGCTAGGAAGATTGATTGGTACGTGATTTGTATGAAATATTGAAATGTGACGTCACAGATTTTTGGAATCAAATGGAATACTTAATAACATTAAATCCAATTTTACAATTATAATCTCGCATAATAGGTATTTAATTTCTGCGGCGATGGAAGTTTTTAAGACGAGCGGCCTTTTTCTATGAGATTTCATATTTTTTTTATTTTTGACCATATCAAATAGTCAATGGTAATCATTTGTGATTCTGTAGAACATTATTAGATTTTTTTTAATAGGTATTAGAAACGACGACTTTAGTGAGAGGTCTCCGGCGACTGGGACCGCAATTAACTAGGACCGCGGTCCCAGTCGCCGGCTCCGTAAAAAATAAATATTTTTCTTCCGGCGACTGGGACCACTCATAGATAACTTAAAAAAATCTATAATTCAAGCCAAAATCGGTACAGTCAAACGAAAAAAAATCTAAATTACACTAAAACACTTCAGTGGATTTAGGGATTTAAGTATGACGTCAGAGCATGATAAACCTATTTAATTCCTCGTTTGAATGTTTTTTCCTGAACAATGAGAGGGTAGATATCGGTCGAGTGTTAAGGTCGATACTATCAAACCATAGATTTTGAATTAATTTGATAATATCATATCATAATCAAACAATATCAAGTCATAATCCGATTTTAATTTTATCCTCCTTTTAGATACGAGTAAGGTGTTGTTGAATGGAAAAACAGGGAGAGTATTAGCGTTATACCTATTTTCAAATGATGTTTTTCAGGTACCTATTTACGAGTATCTATATCTTTTCAAATCATGTTTTTTAAATTCTGTTCTATTTTTGTTTTTATCTTGTTGCTAGGATCCTGTTTCAAGAGAAACATGTATTAAAGCAACAAAACTTGGTGTTTCTATTTAAGGTTTCAGGTTCGTTTTTAAAACATAACAATATCATATCACGTCTGTATTTTTCGAATGATTAGGCAGAGGTGCACCCATAGTACACCCACATTTCGCTAATTATGTTTCATGTACAGACGCCAGCACATCAAGCTATCCCTAACTGTCAAATTTTCTCAATTAAAAATGAACCTTATGTCTTTGCAGTAAAGTTGAAATACTATCAAAGAAATTTGACAGATTGTGGTAACATGATGTGCTGGCCTCTGTACCATGTAATAATGGATCCCTCACCCCCATGCGAACATTATTGTCTTTTGCCATCAACTGGGCATAAATCCAGAATAAGATTCCAGTTGGAAAACCTACTTAGCCCGACCAGGGAATCAAACCCAGTACCTCTTGCTCAGGAGGAATGACCGACGATCACTAGACCAACGAGCAGTTTCACAAATGATTAGAAAAGGCTGCTCAAGTTCATATACCTTCCTAAAGTTGGTATTTAAGTTATCTTGTCAATAACCCCTATCCTGCCAAGTTCAAACAGAAAACATAAAATATACTCCATGGTACGGAATTGGTTGTCGAAATTCATTCGACTGATCATAAATTGGGATGTAGATATCAGATATGAATTTCAAAGGAAATATTAAATGTGTATGTCATACGGGCACGGAAGCAATTTAACGGATCATTGGGAATTGGGTATTTATATATATAAAATATGCCGTCTGTTGAGAGTTCATAAGGGTTGAAGTATTTTTGGGTTAACATATTGCTTTGATGATAGCTAAAAATAACTAGAGATGAACTGTAAGTACCTACCTACGCTCATGTAACTTGTTATCATTTATTTGGGTTTTTCTTGCACGCAGCGTAGATGAGAATACTAAGAGAGATGTTTGCTGTTACGCGAATGGATAAAATAAGGAATGAGTATATAAAAGGAAGTCTGAAAGTGACATCGGTGACTGAAAAGTGGTGTGGAAGTCGGCTGTCATGGTATGGGCATATGCGATGGAATGAGGAAAACGTTGTTAGGAAAGTTTTGACTATGAATGTGAATGGCTATACAAGTAGAGGAAGACCAAAGCGTGGTACGTCCCGTGGGCTGATTTTCGACATACACGAGGGCGAAACCGCTGTCAGTCACCTACAAAAGGATGAATTGTATACATTTTAGCACACAAAAAATAATTTTAATCTCATGATTTTTTTGCCGGGGTTGGCCGAGGATGGGTGACCATCTTTACATACCGAGACTCCTCCGGGCCTCGGAAAGCACGGTAAACCGTTGGTCCCGGCTGTCATTTGTGCATTTTTGACAGTCGTTACGGGTCGTCAGAAGCCCGAAAATATGACAGCCAGTCTTACCAAGAGGTATCGTATTGCTGAGTTACTGGGTTGTGACGGTCAGATAGGCAGTCGCTCCATGTAAAATATTGGTATTCAGCTGCCTCCGGAAAGACTTGAGCAGCTGATGATGATAATGATGATTGAAACCATAAACAACAGCAGCTGCTGCTCATTAAAATAATTCAGTTATCTACATCATCGTTTCAATCACAAAACTATAAACCGCGCCAAATTAGCATCAAATTACCAAGAGTATATTTTTACGATAGCCATAAACTCTGCAGTAAAAATGAATACCTTTGTAACATTTCAACCCCTAGTAAAAGTCAGCTGGTACAATAATATTGCACTTAAGCGTAAAGTACTTTTTAAATGTCAAAATTTATCGTTAGAAAATTCGTATTTCGTATTATAAGTCACGTTTTGTATATTTTTAGAGGCTCTCGACGATTTATGACGAAAGCTTATGAGAGTCAAATTATAGGTAGGAATTAGTATAAATATACCGGCCTTGAGAGATTGCCATATTGTTTGATCGTTAAATCTAAATGTCGAAGGAATTGTTTTTTTTTTGCTGACAGCAATTACTTGGGAGCTGAAGGACATCATTAGATGTGGTTGTGCCTTAACTTTACTTTCTCCTCAAACTGAAAAGGGTTGGGTAGAGGTGCTATATATACAGGGTGGTGACAACAATACGACAATAAATTAGACTGTGTAACTCTAATACCGTCCCCAACCTGCATACCAAAATTCAACCAAATATATCCAATAGTTTAGTCACTATAGCTAGTCAAAGATTAGCAAAACCCATAGTCGAACCGTCACTGGTATTTAGTTTGTTTGAAAAATCACTTTTTTTTATTTCGATGTTAGGATTTGTTTAATATTTCCAAAATACTCCTATGTATTAGTGTTGTTAGTGTTTTTATTCATTGTCGCATTGTCATCACCAAATTGTATATTGTACTAGCTTCCGCCCGCGGCTTCGCCCGCATAGTATGTCGACAAATTATACATATAAACCTTCCTCTTGAATCACTCTATCTATTAAAAAAAACCGCATCAAAATCCGTTGCGTTGTTTTCAAGATTTTAGCATACAGACAAACAAACAGACAAAAATAGCGACTTTGTTTTATACTATGTAGTGATAGTACACCTACATTTCTTCTGATGTTTAAGTCCCATGTAATAGGGGTGATCCTATCGCCATCTACCGGGCACAAATCCAGACTCCGTGCTGCTACTTAGAAACTGCAGACAGGGAAAACCCAACAACACTTTGCTGGGAATTGAACCCAGGACCTCATGCTCAGCTCGCTTGCAACCACTAGATCAAAGATACAGTCATAATAAATAAATAAGTATTGTGATTCCTGCAATTTGTTAGAGAATTTAATCTTCGAGGAGTATTAGAGTTTGCGTACTACTGAGTACTTTAAAACTTACAGCTTTATAGACAACAAACCGTATTTTCAGTCAGACGCCAAAAGAAACAAAGGAAGACAAACCAAACGTTGGGAAGACGATATGAAAAAGATAGCTGGCTCTGAGTGGACACGAATTGCGAAGGATAGGACTACCGATACAATATAAATGATCGTTATGTTTAGATATAGTTTATAGAGTAAGATAAATGTAAAAATATCAGCAATAAAGGCTTATTTTATTTATTTATTTTTATTTTAATTTAAAACTTAGAGCTATATGGACAACAAACCGTATTTTCAGTCATAACATAACATAGCATAACATAATCAGCCTATAATGTTCCCACTGCTGGGACACTGGGCTCCTCTTAAGAGATGGAGTGGGCTATGATCCATCAAGCGAGCCCAGTGCGGGTTGGTAGATGTCACATGTCTTCGAAGTTTTGGTTCTAGGAACTGCCAGTTTCCTCACGATGTTTTCCGTCACCATTTTGAGAGCAGTGGTGATGAAATTAAATAGACAAAGTAAAGCGCTTGGGTTCGAACTCCGGACCTAGAACTCGTAAGTCGAGGCCGATACGGGCTACTACTGCTCAGTCAGACTTGTATTTTTTCTTTCTTAATCAAACCGTTTACAGTAATCTAGAGGCTAATAATTACCACCTATTGCGCTAGTCACCAATTTCATCGATTATATCAACGACAAGTAACGACAAACAATACAATTACGATACAATTAAAGTAATTGTTTGATTGTAGCCTTGGTATACAGGACTTGTGTTATTTTAATACAATACTAGTTCTTGCCCGTGACTTCGACCGCGAGGAGTCTGGTTATTTCGGAGTATCGGGAAAAAAGTAGCTTATGTCTTTTCCCGGGATGCAATCAATCTCTCTGACAAATTTTATCGAAATCCGTGCAGTGGTTTAGGCGTGAAATGGTAATAAGCAGACAGACACAGTAAATAGTATAGTATATTCGAAAGTAACTGTAATTTCGAATTTATAATATCAAGTATGGATGTTGATTGATCTATGACACTAATATTATAAAGGCGAACGTTTGTGAGTGTGTGTGTTTGTATGTTTGTGACCTCTTCACGCAAAAAACTACTAAAGCGATCCGGATGAGATTTGGTACAAAGATAAATCATAACCAAATATATGTATACACGGGATACAAAATCAAAGGATACTTTCCGACATTCACGGCTGTCAAAAGCTGCGGGCAAATGCCAGTATTTTCATAAAATGATTATTCCCCTTTTTTTAATCAGCTTGAAAACTGTTTATATTAAATGTCAGGTGTACTTCTGCTCTCATGGCGGCCTGGAATCAGCGACTGTCGCAACCCAGCGCAGGGCACGCCACGATAGTGGCGGTAAGGCCCCTCTTTGAGGAGTGGCTAGAGAGGCGTCACGGCGCCCTCACCTACCGCCTGACGCAGGTCCTCACCGGACATGGATGTTTCGGGAGGTTCCTGCACATCATCAGGCGGGAGGAAACGCCCGGGTGTCACCACTGCGAGGATCGCCCAGAGGACACGGTAGAGCACACGGTGCAATCCTGCCCCGCATGGGCAGAGCACCGCCGTGTCCTCGTAGAGGCGATCGGCGGCGGCGACCTCTCGCGCCCGGCCCTGGTGCAAGCCATGGTCCGGGGCGAGAGGGAGTGGGAGGCAGTCACCTCCTTCTGCGAAAAAGTTATGCTCGCGAAGGAGGTGGCGGGATGGGAGAGAGAAAGGTCCTCCCGTCCCAGCCGCCGCAGGAGACGCCCCGGGCGTCGGGAGCCACGTGACGACTCCCGGCCACCGTAGGCGCGGGCCTGCGGACGGTGAGTAATGGGTGACTCACCGTCCGATCAGCACCAGACCCGTGCCGTACGGCGCGTATATGTTCCACGCGCGCCTCAAAGAGATGTCAGCATATGAAGGGGCCCCTCAGGGCCAAGCCTGGCGGGTAAGCGGGATTGTCCGAAAGGGTTACCGCTACCCCGGAACATAAAGGGCTACGGAAGGAACATGGATGGGTTTTAGTCAGTAAGAGTCTGACACTCCCTTCCGCCCCACCCAGAGCGGGAGCAGTCATAGGATGATTTCCCAGCCTTAAAAAAAAAAAGGTGTACTTCTGCGGGTCGGCACATTCGTTTCGATTCGGTTAATTGTTGAACAAAAAAGCCGAGCCGAAGCAATTACCACGCAACATACAAGGTGTTTTTTCTTTATTATATGTCACATAACTCTAGTTTATAAATTAGACCATTATAAAAGAATGAACTGGTATATGAATTATTTTTCAATCAGCATTTTTATTTTATTTCATTGTTCATACGAAATTAATTTGACAAAGTACGATTATTATGTAAAACACCATTACGTGAAATGTGACAACGTCGCATTTTCTCAACTTTAAATATGAATCGTATTTATTAATGAAACTTAGACACACATCGAGATAAATGATTGATTTTATCTTCGAAACTATGTGTGCATTTTTGGACCACATATTCTAAGACTTTTAAAGTGAAACTTTTATTACATCATCTCAAACTTTTTCGTCTGTGTGTTGCATGTCGCGTGACGGTCGGCCGCGGAGTAGGGATAAAGTGAAAGGTGCTCGTCAGAGCAGCCAAGGACAATATGGCGGCGCCTATAGTGTCAAATGTCTTTAATGTGAAAAAGAGTTGCACTTTTACACTTCTTTTACAATCCTTTTTGTATTAGATTTAGTTATAAAACACCCCTTAAGCTCCATTAACACATTGCAAGTTTATTGCTTGTAGCTTACTTAAGAAAAAATTGACTCACGGTGCGTCAATTTTTTCTAAACAACACGTACAATTCTAGCATGATACGAGCAAGTCTATTGCCGTGCAATTGTTGCATGATACGAGCAAGTTAGTTGCCGTTCAAAACAAGTATAGATGTAAAAACCACGTACAATAAAATCGCATTCAATCCTGGTATGAAATTTTTCAATCAGTTAAACATGATTGTGGTGATAATGGAAAAAAAACCGATCAATAAAATTTATTAAAATATTCGGCAGCGCCAATACCGACAATACCTCAATCAATTACCCAAGAACGTGCAACTATGGTTTAGACGTGGCAAAACTTGCATGCAATTATTGTATCTCATTATATGCATGCAATTATGGCATGCGATTATTGCCCTTGAACGTTCCAGAAACTTGCACTGTGGGGAATTTTGACTCTCGTATAGATTTTCACAAAAACCACTTATCTTCCGAAGGATTTAGATCATTTATACGTCTTCCTAGGTGGTCTAGATCCTTAACAATAACCTGCGGGTTAATACAGGCTAAAATTGAATACATGGGCATTATTTTAAGGGCTCATTGTATTCATCAATAAGAACAACTTTCACTATGGCAACAAATTTGAAATTGCGAATAAAAAATTAGCTGTTCCATACATTGTGCTCGCCTAACTCGTCAAAATGTAGGAAACAGCTGAATTTTTATTCGCGATTTCAAATTTGTTTTCATTTGAATTCAAATTCACTCTGTATAAATAATATATTTTATCACAATATACATACTTACATTGTAACGAGTACAAAAACTACTTAGCACCTAAGTAGTTTTTACACAGCAAAACCTTTGAAACAAGCACAAAAACAAACCGAACTAATACATAAGACCTTGTATTTAATTATTCCAACGTAAAACCATTTTGGCAACCAGTTTACATAAAAGATAAAAGAGTTGTCATGTTACAGAATAGTATTCAAAAATAAACTGAGACAAAACACACTGTATCGTAAAGGATGTCGAAATACTAGTCCAACAAGGTTGGAAAGAAAATCTTTGTAAGTATTATAGAATACCTCACAGATAATGGTTAGGAAACTGTTCGTCGTGAACCGAGTTTTAAAAAGTAATGTTAGAAATAAGAGTGAAAGATATAATGTGAATATCGAAGAAGCTATCGATTTAACCGGTGAGTGCTTGAACCAGATTAAATGATTAGTGGCTTTGTTTATACCACGGATTGGAAGTTTTGTTTTTTATATTGTGTATAAGGAGGACGTTCTCAATTCGAGTGTTGAGATATGTTATGCGATATCTCCGTCGATTTTGAACCGATTTTCATTTTTTTTTATTTCATTGGGCGTCATCGTCAGGGTGGTTCCATATAAATTTGATTTAGTTTACTTGGGTAGTTATTGATTTAGCTTCGATAATAATGTATTTCTTACAATTTATTTGAATATCTTGATAATGTTTTATTACTTTTTGTCACTGTTGTTTACATAGTAAGTAGTGGTATACAAATTGGAGTGGGACTGTAGGTAGGTACCATAACAAAAAGGTGAAAAATTTGTGAGTGAGTGTGTGTGTGTGTGACTTTGTATGTTTGTGCATCCCTCACGCTCAAACGGCTGAACGGATCTGGATGAAACTTGGCACAAAGATAGTTTATGACCTGGATTTTTTCACCTTTTGTGAAAAATTTAAAACACATTTACAAAAAAAAAAAACGATTTGCCTAAAACTTTTCACTTTGTATTTTTATGCTTTTCTTTTCAACATTGTTTAAGTATTTTAATCAAACTAAATATTCACTTAATTCACTTACTCAGTTTTGAATGAACACAGCTCTTTAGGACTATTGAGACTGCCTCAAGATTAAAATTTATTTAAGAATAAAAACTTAAATTCATATTCACATTTTGAAGACACTATGATCTATGTAATGGCTCACACATAGCCACGAAACCAATTCCAGACAGTTTAGCCTCATTTAAATTTGAATCATTCTTCATAATTCAATTTAGTATTACTTATTTCGCGTATACGTTCTGAACACAGATTTTTGAATAAATAAATAAATTACCTACGATTGCTTGTACAGGTGAGAATCCAATACAACAATGTAGTCACAATGTCCACAGTCAGCGACGTCACCCAAATCCAATAAAATTATATGTTTTATAACTATGATTAGTCGACTGATAGGTTCCAAACTGACAACCTGACGATTAGCGTAGACATGTATTTATTTATTCGTAGATTTACTTTATTTACTCGACATTTATTCTCTGACAGCCAGTCTTAACAAGGAGTATCGTATTACCGAGTTACTGGGTTGTAGAGGTCAGATAGGCAGTCGCTCCATGTCAAATACGGGTATTCAGCTGCATCCGGTTAGACTGGAAGTCGACACTAACATAGATGGAAAAAAAACTAGTTCTTCGCCCGTGACTTCGTCCACGAGTTTTTTTTTTAATTTAGCCTATAACACATAGCCAATGAGTTCATGATAGCACAAGTTTAAACCTTAGTGGTTTTTGGTTGCTATTTAATTTGAATCCTGTGATAATTTGTATAAATGATAAATAAAAAAAATAAAAGAAACACTCAGGGATAATGCTGCTTCCCATTAGTAAACGAATATTCGGAATCAATAGTTCCAAAGATTACCCCCACGTACAAATTTTAACTCTTTATCACACTATATAATTATAATCATACTAATATTATAAAGGCAAAATCTTGTGAGTGAGTGTGTGTGTGTGTGACTTTGTATGTTTGTGCATCCCTCACGCTCAAACGGCTGAACGGATCTGGATGAAACTTGGCACAAAGATAGTTTATGACCTGGATTAGCACATACGATACTTATAATCTTGGGATAAATTCCGACATCCACGTAGGCGAAGCCGCTGGCAGCGGCTAGTAATATAATATTCGCTATTGTGAACAGATTCCACATTGCTTTTAATTTAATATTGTATCGCCTTAAATATGAAACAAGGGCAGGGACTGGTGCCCTTAATACAAGTTATCCCGATAACTTAGCAAGGGTATTAGTTACGACAACTCAAGTCTACCTGTACTATAATAATATCCTTGGAAAATAATAATATCCTTGGACATTTCACACAACGCCATATCGTCCCAAGCTAAGCAACCTAATGCTTGTGTTATGGTAACGAGATGGCTGACACCCAGACTCGTAACAAATACTTGCAGGTCGTACAAATATTTGTTCCGTGCGCGAATCGAACCCCCGACAAAGTGCGCAGCAGTCAATCGCTCAACCACTGAGCCAACCGTGTCGTCAAAACTACAAACAACAACTACAACAACAACTATATTTAAGTCTAACAAGTATGTATTGTTAATAGCTGTACATGTTGATGCGAATAAAAACTTATTCTATTCTATTCTATTGCAGTTCGGATTCACATAGTTGTATTTTCCTTCAAAAATCTTGTAATCCGATACTAGGAAAGCAATCTCAACGTTTTTTTGTTCATTTGGATCAAAACGAGATTGGATGTTTGTGAATAGGTTATCTTTTTGCCTGCACTCGTTATAGCACAGGAAAGCTCTGGGAACTATGAGATGTGTCTGTTTTCTTTTATTCATTTCTTTTACGTTGTTTGTTTTGCTTTCTTTACTGCGTCAGCGACGGAAAAACTGTTTTATTTTCTTCGAAGTGTGTGCATTGTTTGCTTCAAAGCGCACTTCAAACAGATGTACCCAGTTTAAAACTTGTGCCATGCTTCAGGTTCTTGAACGGGCGCCGTCAGTAGGGACAGGTCAGCTTTTTGCTGCCACCCACGGCTCTTTTAAATTTATAACTTAATTTTGATTTTTTTTTAAATCTTGTAATTATGGACGTTTTTTTTACGTTCTACTTCGTTTTCACATATTTATTGTATTTACGTATTCATTCATGTTGAAATATACATATTTCAACATGAATGATGTAACCCAGTTTTTGTAACCATATTTTGATTCAAAAGGAGCCCATGAAGTTTCTTGTCTGTTCTTCTCCATAGGTACCTACTGCTTTGGAATGGGCAACTAGCTTCATCTTTCTGAATTACCGACCTCTTGACAATTCAAAAGTGCCTGTAATTGGTTTATTTGAAATAAATGCTTTGAATTTGAGCTTGGGAAAGAAGATAAAATGATCTGTATTTAATTTTGAAGCTTATTAAATTCACCAACTGGTGAAGTGGTATTCACTAATAATCCAAATCTAAATTTGAAATGAAGATGAATTTGTAAAGTTTTGAAAGGCGTTTCATAAATGCAAACTTTCAATATTAGTTTAGATTTTATAATGTTACTAGCTTCCGCCCGCGGCTTCGCCCGCAAAATATGTCGACAAATTATACACATAAACCTTCCTCTCGAATCACTCTATCTATTACGAAAAACCGCATCAAAATCCGTTGCGTAATTTTAAAGATTTAAGCATACAGACAAACAAACAGACAAAAATAGCGACTTTGTTTTATACTATGTAGTGATCTAGAATGAAATTGTGACTTTAAAATCTCAACAAAACGTCTTTACTTTCACTCTGGATTTTGCAAAAGTATTTTAGGAGCATTTTAGCATTCTTGTTCATTCATTATAATTCACAGAAAAATATACCTACTGTAAAATGCAATAAAACTAGTTTTTAGAGTTGATGTGGATATTATATGCGAGCGTATTCTTGAGATTATTTTAAACTAGCTTTTGCCTGCGGCTTCGCCCGCGTGTATGCAGAAAATGATCCCACGGGAACCGAACATTTTTCCGGGACGAAAAGCTTATATGCCATTCGAGACTATAATCTATCTTTGTGCCAAGTTTCATCCAGATCCGTTTAGTAGTTTTTGAGTTTCAAAGTCAAAGTCAAAGTCAAAACATTTATTTCAAATAGGCACAAGAATGGCACTTTTGAACGTCAAAATGAACAAGAAATAGAACTGATTCTAGTCGCCCCTTCCAAAAAGTAGTTTCGTGTGGAGAAGAATGGGCAAGAAACTCCACCGTTACTCTTTTAAAATGTTTCACAATGTTTTGTATACATGTATTATAACATTATATGTGAAGACGATGCACCCAGAATAAAAACAATACATCACAAAAGGTGAAAAGAAAAACACATGTAGCAGTGGCAAGTAAACTTAATTATGTCATAAGTGCATGGTGCTCACATATTTACAAACATTCTAAAAGTTAATAATAATAAATTAATCAATGTGTGAGATGTTATTCCAATATTATAAAATAATATGGTACAAATTACCTAATTTACTTAGCAACCAGTTTGATTTTGTCTAGACACTAGATTGTCCTGTGGAGCAGGACCAGCATGTTTCCAAGCATCCTTATCTTTGATATAATCTTCTAATTTGTAATAAGCTTGTTTACAAAGTGTACTTTTAATATGAGTTTTAAATTTTCTTTCATTTAATTGCAGTATGTCACAAGGTATTTTGTTGTAACATTTAACACAGAACCCCATAAAAGATGTATGTACTTTTGACAATCGAAAAAATGGTTGAATTATTTTATCTTTATTTCTAGTATTAAAATTATGCCTATCACTTATTTTGTTAAAAAGATGTCTATTTTTTCTTACATACATAATATTTTCATAAATGAATTGGCAAGGTACTGTCATAATATTAATCCTTTTAAATAGTTCCCTAAGCGATTCGCGACGACGAAGATTGTAAATAGCCCTGATCGCTCGCTTTTGCAAAATAAAAATGGATTCAATGTCAGCAGCCCGACCCCACAGTAAAATGCCATACGACATAATACTATGGAAGTAACTAAAATAGACCAAACGCGCGGTTTCTACGTCTGTTAACTGCCTTATCTTTCTAACAGCATAAGCGGCCGAGCTTAGCCGTCCCGCAAGAGTTGTTATGTGGGGACCCCATTGCAACTTGTCGTCTAGCGTGATTCCCAGGAAAACCGTCTGCTTAATAAATTCCAGCTTTTCTCCGTTCAATATGATGTCACAATCGCTACTTTTAACATTAGGTAATGTAAATCTAATGCATTTGGTTTTTTTTTCATTTAGTACCAAATTATTTACCGTAAACCAATCTTGGACCTGAAGAATAGAGTTATTCACGTCGTCAAGATTTTGTGAGCGTCTATTAATTTTAAAGATTAATGAAGTGTCATCTGCAAATAACACCATCTTCGGTTGATTTTGAAGTAATTGGGGTAAATCGTTAATATAAACTAAAAAGAGAAATGGACCCAATATCGAACCTTGAGGAACGCCCATTGTCATTTCCGACCCCAGCGAGTTCACACCATTTACTTGAACTTTAACCTTTCTATCTTTCAGGTATGATCTAAGTAAATCAAGGGCTGTATTTCTAATTCCATAGTGCTCTAGTTTCAGCAGAAGCGTCTCATGTTCTACGCAATCGAACGCCTTAGAGAGATCGCAAAAGATTCCAATGGCATCTTGTGCTTCTTCCCAGGCGCTAAAAATGTTCTTTATTAGGGTGACACCAGCGTCAGTAGTACAACGCCCTTTGGTGAAACCGAACTGTTGGTCATGCAAGATGGAATTTTTATTAAAGTGACGTAACATTTGATTGAGCATCAACTTTTCAAACACTTTACTGAGAACTGGCAGAATTGACACGGGCCTATAATTGTTGGGTTCTTTACTATCACCGGATTTGAACAATGGCACTACTTTACTGTGTTTCATTAGATCCGGAAAGACTCCTTGGTCCACACTAGAATTAAATATGAAAGCTAAATAGGGCGCAATGGTATCGATAATAGAACTACAGACTTTTACAGACATTCCCCAGAGATCTTCTGTTGATTTGATTTTAAGATCTTTAAAAGCTTTTATAACAGCCTGGGGGTTTGTATGCTGAAATGTAAATTCTAAAGGGCATGCCTTTACATTTTTTCTAAGTAAGGCAGCTGAAAGTGCGGCTGAGGAATTTAATGATGAAGTAGTTTTGAGAGGAATATTAGCAAAAAAGTTTTCAAATTCCTGAGCTATTTCTATATCTGAGTTGATGCGGCCATGTGCAGTCTCTAAATTAAACTCAGTATTACGCTGCTTTTTCCTACCTGTTTCATTATTTATTATTTGCCAGGTAGTTTTTATTTTATCATCAGCTGATTTTATTTTATTGCTAATATAAAGAGCTTTAGCTATTTTGCACACACTTTTAAAAGTTTTAGAGTATTTTGCAACATACTGATGAAAGTTTGCATTATTCGTATGTTGCTTGAGGCCATAAAGTTCAAAAAGTTTTGCCCTGCTTTTGCGAATACCAGGAGTCGCCCAATCGCTAAATAAAAACTTTGTGAAAATGCTTTTAGTTTGTAGTGGAAAAGAGTCATTAAATTGCTTATTCAATAGTAAAAAGAACTCGGCGTAGAACTCACTTGGGTCAGATATATTATTAAAATTCTGAACACATAAATTACTGGCCAAAGACTTATTGAATTTGTTTAAATTTGTACATGTAATTGGCCTAAATCTTATTTGAATTTTTTGTAGAGGCATATAGGAACAAAATGTTATAGTTTGTCCACTGTGGTCAGATGGCAACTTATTTAAGATATCTTTATGTAAGTATTCACAATTACAAAAAATATTATCTATACAAGTGGCAGAGGAGGCAGTTACTCGGGTTGGTTCCATAAAAACGTTGGACAAATCAAATGACCCAAAAAGACTTAATAATCTGACAGTATTCGAGTTATTTTCTAGTAAATTAATATTAAAATCTCCACATATGATTATTGACTTGCTACTAGTACTTAGTTTCTTTAACACATCTTCCATTACAGAATCAAACACAGATAGATTCTGGTAATTTGGAGGTCTGTACACACATACTATAACATGCTTATCTAGCTCAACACAGGACAATTCAATGGTGTGTTCAACAGATAGTCCGATGATGTCTTTTCGTTCTTTAGATTTTATTGAATTTTTAACTAATATTAATGACCCACCGTGTATCATTTGTTTTCGGCTAAAATAGCTAACTACGCAATAATTTTCAAAATTAATTGATACTACTTGATGATCTTTTAACCAATGTTCTGTTAAACAAATGACATCAAACTTGGTATTTTCCAAAAACAATTCTATTTCCAGTAACTTGGAAGAGCAACCTTGAATATTTTGATTTAATAATTTTAATGTATGTTGCACTCCATTCAGTTTATTATTTTTGAGAGTTATATTGCCAGAAGATACTTTTTTATTATTTTGTAGTAATAATAACTGGTTATTAAAAGTGGTAACTTCTGTTGTCCTACTGACTAGTTTAAAGAACTATCCAGAGTATCCCCCACAACTACAACCGAAGAGTCTAGAATGTCCATTTGAGTTCTAGCAGGAAGTGAATACTCGACCTGAGTGTTCATGGCCTCCAAGGTTGTTGGTACTATAGGTAGATCCTCCTTCGTACAACATGATGAAAAATAATTAATCCCTATGTTGTTAGTATAACTAGGCAACACAGAGTCGTCCCTAATACTAGAGTTTGTTATATTGGCTATAACCTCATTAATATTATATGCTATCAACATAGCAATCTGGTGTCTACATTTCCAAGACAGAGACAAAGTTCTCTGAGTTAATTTAAAACCACTAACAAAATTGTTAGTGTCAAAGTACAATAATTTGTCACTGTGACATAATGTCAGTTTGTGCATTGTGTTATTTAGTTTAAAAATATAATTATTTTCGTCATTTGACAGAGTATCACAATAAGGAAAAGCACACAACATCAGCTTTCCTATATTTAAATTTAATAAGGTGTTCACACCATCCACTATGCCTTTTCTGGTAATACCAGTACTGTTACCTAATAGCAAAACCATTGTAGAGTAATTATCTAGGTTTGTGTTTGCTATTCTTTTAATCATTTGTTTAAAACTTATGTTATGATAGCTATGATTGGTAAAACTGTGGCTAAGGTAATTAAGTAAAATTTTTCCAAAGCCTGAACCTAATTCATCAGAAAAAAATATTGACTTGTTTTTCTGTGAAACAATACAGGACTCAGCTGGAAGATTTAATACTGCAGAGGGCAAGTCAGGCTGATGCTGAGAATAAGGTGGTTGCTTGGCACAGCTACATGAGAGATTTTTAGTCAGAGACTCATAACTCTCAGCGTTGCACTTCACCAAATCCAATAGTTCCCCGGCCTCAAATAAGCGATCACTTAATTGTTTTTGTGAAGTCTCATATTTTTCAAAAATATCCTTTAACAAGTGCTCCTTGTGTAATATATCATTATATAGGAGCTGGATATCAGTGTCGTACTTTTCCCTACACTTATCTAATTCAATAGTACAACTATTTAAACTTCTTGATAGAAAAACACGTTCCTTTCTAAGTGAAATATTTAATTTCAAGAGATTATGTTTTTTAATTGCTCTCTGTGAACGTTTAATTATTTTATTTATTCTTTACAAACATACTTACATACAATTCTTTCCTCTTTATAATGTTAGTATAGATATTGATTTTTATTACAGGGCATGGCCGCTATGACCTTCTCCTACTCTCCACCTGCTGCATCATCCACCTCGGGGCTGTCATGGACATGCTTGGCTACAGTCTCGTGGTGCCTGCTGCCAGCTGTGATCTGCAGCTTAGCTTGGAAGACAGTGGCATGCTGACTTCTGTGTCTTTTGCAGGCAAGTGGTTTTTTTTATCGACACTACCATAGAGCCTCCTTGCTAATAGGGATCTTTTTATGTATCTTTTGTTCTATTTGAAATTAATTTAGGACATACTGCAGCGAAGAAGACAAATCAATTACAATGATATGTATTTATTTTCGTCAATTATATCTAAAATCATAAATACCTATATTATCAGGTAATATTTCTCTAACTCGCCAACATTCTGTAATAAAAACGACGTTTGGCGCAAATTGCATCGCAGATCCCATAGCTCAAGGCCGTGAGCGGGCCCAAGCTGCGTATCCACCAGACATGTGCGAGTTAGCTAGGCGGTGTGCGAGGGAATCCATCCTTTGAGCTAACCTAGTGTTGTTATTGGGTAATTTTACGCACATTCGCCGCTTCGCATCCTCGCACATCTCTAGTGGAAAAGCATTTTTTTTTTGCAGGGTGGGAAATTATCAAAAGAATCTCCCGCTCTGGGTGATGCGGAAGAGAGTGCCCGTCCGGCACGGCCCGCCCTGATCGGACGGTGATTTACCCATTTCTCACCGTCCGCAGGCCTGTGCCTACGGTGGCCGGGAGTCATCACGCGGCTCCCGACTCCCCGCCACGGGAGACGCCCCGGGTCTCCCGTGGCGGGGAAATGCACCCTTTTTTTTTTTTTTTTTAAGGCTGGGAAATCATCCAATGACTGCTCCCGCTCTGGGTGGAGCGGAAGGGAGTGTCAGACTCTTACTGACTAAAACCCATCCATGTTCCTTCCGTAGCCCTTTATGTTCCGGGGTAGCGGTAACCCTTTCGGACAATCCCGCTTACCCGGCAGGCTTGGCCCTGAGGGGCCCCTTCATATGCTGACATCTCTTTGAGGCGCGCGTGGAACATATACGCGCCGTACGGCACGGGTCTGGTGCTGATCGGACGGTGAGTCACCCATTACTCACCGTCCGCAGGCCCGCGCCTACGGTGGCCGGGAGTCGTCACGTGGCTCCCGACGCCCGGAGCGTCTCCCGCGGCGGCTGGGACGGGAGGACCTTTCTCTCTCCCATCCCGCCACCTCCTTCGCGAGCATAACTTTTTCGCAGAAGGAGGTGACTGCCTCCCACTCCCTCTCACCCCGGACCATGGCTTGCACCAGGGCCGGGAGCGAGAGGTCGCCGCCGCCGAGGGAAAATGCACCCTAACGATATGTTCATAAGAATAAACGGAACCACGAGTTGTAATTCTTAGTCCCAAACGTTTTACTTTCAGCGGGATTGTCGGAAAGGGTTACCGCTACCCCGGAACATAATGAGCTAAAGAAGGAACATGGATAGGTTTTTCCCTGTTTGCTCCACCTAGAGCAGGATGGAGCGGGTCATTTGATGATTTCCAACCACAAAAAAAAAACATTTTACTTAGTTAAAGTAGGTATAATCTTTATGTTCCAGGCTTCATGTTCGCGTTGCCCTGGGGTTACACTGCCGACAAGCATGGTAGGAAGAAAGCTCTTCTCGTCTCCTCTTCTGTCGGCTTCTTGATCTCTAGTCTCACCAGCTTCTCCACCAATTTCTACATGATGCTGGTGCTTAAGTTCTTGGCTACCAGCTTGTAAGTTTTTCACTTGTATTTTACCTATCTCTTTGTAAGGAAGCAAGCCAACGATTATTGTAATAGTATCACATACAGACACAATGGGTTAATTAGGTTGTGTTTCATTAGGCTGATTGTTTTATAAAATTCACCAAATAGCAAAGGCCTGAAGTAGTTCTTCTTCTAATAAGGTAATATGGGATCTGTTGAGGACAACTTTTGCCCAGCAGTTAAACATTAATGGCTTGTTAAAAAAGTCCCATAAATAGGTAGTTAAACTCTTTTAACCTTTTAACCACCCCAGTGAAATTAATACGACCAATGTTTTCGTGCCCGTGCCGCCTGAGTCAGATTTTTTTTATGAGTTGGGCACTGACTGCGCGGCAATTGATATAAAACCAAGCGGTCAATAGGTTAAACCACACAAGTCCATGTTTCAAATTATTAATCTAACATTCATGTCACACGTTTTCAGTTCGACAGCATCAATAACTTTGACGATTACATTCCTGGGAGAGTGTACTTCAAAGAGACGTCGAAACAGATACGTGTTCACACAGAACGTGTTCAGCCTAGCCGCTGACTTTGCCTGCTTTGGTGAGGAATTTCAATTGTTTGCATTTTGATCAACATTGTCTGGTCCGACGCTAAAGTCCCATTTACACGATGCTCGTATTGGTAGAATATTGAAGCAAGAAATGACTTCATTTTCATTGTTGCTAAAAACTTATAGCGTTAATTTGAGCCTGATTTACACCGTGCGATTAAAGATTCCCGGTCAAACGCAATACGTTGAAGTAATGTAAGTTGAAATCGCACCGTGTAAATCAGGCTTTGGAGTTGCTGTAGTTGAATACATAGGAATTAATGTTGATAGATTAGATGTATTAGGTTCGAAAATAGGTACATATTCTGTTTACTTACGTTTTGACGTTCAGATTGGTGCATTACTTATTTACCTATGATATTTTTCTTAGTGCTTCAAGATTGAAAAATGCACGGGTTAATTAAAAAAAAACTAACTAGAGTGAATTTGCAAGACTCAAACACACAAACATGAATGAATGAATGAATGAATGATTTATTTATTTGCGAAAATATAGGTACATACATGGTAAAATAAATAGAGTCTCACTATATTCGACTTAATAGCCGTGCAAATATTTTAGTTTTATAGACATGCTTTGCTAGTTTTCATTAAATTAATTACATTAAATTAAAATATGTTTTGTCATGTGTATGTGTCGTAGAGTAGAGAAACCTTAAAGTGAAAAAGAAACTTAAAACGTTTTAAGGAAAGAAATCAATAAAAGATTAAGTTCCTCCTATATTTTCCTACTATAATTAATTTCAATAATTTCAGGTCTAGCCTACTTCATTCTGCCTCTGGACTTCAACATTTCTCTCCCACTGCTGACCACCTACAGACCTTGGAGACTGATGACACTCCTCATGACAGTTCCTCTTGGAGTAGGGTCTCTAATGATGTGCTTTCTCTATGAGAGCCCTAAGTTCTTGGCTAACATGGGGGAGACGGATAAAGCTTTGGATGTCTTAACGGCCATGTATGTGGACAATTATGGAAGAGGCAGTGTTTATCCTGTAAGTATAATCAATCAATCTGGCCTTTTACCAACTATGTTGGGGTTGGCTTCCAGTCTAACTGAATGCAGCTGGTAGCATATTACAGGAGAGACAGTCTATCTGATCTCTACAATCCAGTTACTGGGTAACACGATATCCTTTAGTAAAACTGGTTGTCAGATTTTCGTGTTTTGAACTGCCCTAAACGTCTTCCAAAGATCTACGAATGCCAACCAACCAATAACTTAGTGTTTAAGCTGTGAACAGGTTTTTTTGAGGGTAGGAAATTACCAAATGCCAGAGTCCATTTGGTGCCGTTCTGGGTGGAGCGGAAGGGAGTGTCAGACTCTTACTCACTAAAACTCATCCATGTTCCTTCCTTAGCTCTTTATGTTCCAGGGTAGCCCCTTCGGACAATCCCGCTGAGTAAATAGGATATAGGAATCACTTTTACACGTCATATAAAAAAAAAATAAGCCAGGAGTCGAGATATCCTACCTACCTACCCCTTTTTTTTTGAGAGTGGGAAATCATCAAATCTCTCCTCATGCTTTGGGTGGAGCGGAAGAGAGTGTCAGACTCTGACTGACTAAAACCCATCCATGTTCCTTCCGTAGACCTTTATGTTCCGGGGTAGCGGTAACCCTTTCGGACAATCCCGCTTAAACCTACCTACCCCTAAGAAGAGATGGCTATTCAAGCCGGAATCAAACGCCTTCGAGTAATCAATGAAGCACATTAGTTTCAGCGTGGCGAACTGCTTCAGCTTTTCTCAATTATTTGCCTCACATTCAAAATCTGATCTTTTGTCCTTCGACATTTTACAACACCCGCCTGTCTTATAGCGGTATCTGCCACTGAACGTACCATTGTAAAGCCATCTGGTTGGTTACGTAAAGTAATACTCAATACCTACTTTGTTTGCATTCCACAATGTGTACTTAGGTGGTGAGTTAAATTTATATGTCCTCATTATGGACCCTGTCGGATACAACAAAATAGTAGCAATGTGTCGCGGTTCGATTCCCGCAGGGAACAAATATTTGTACGACCTACAAGTATTTGTTCCGGGTCTGGGTGTTTCTCTATCTATAATATGTATTTTTTTTTATTAAAAAAAAAAATACATAGGTAGTTTATCAGCCATCTCGTTACCATAACACAAGCATTAAGCTTAGTTTTTTTTTTTTTAATTAGTTTTTAACAGAGTAGCATACACTTTCTAATAATAATAAGCTTACCTCTCAAGTTCCATAAGGTATATTGTGTCCAAGTGGCAGTAGAACACTGACTCTTAAGACACAGGTTTCCCTAGTTTAGGAGTCAGGGTTTCAGCTTTTGTACGCCTTAACTATTGTGAACCTTGTTAAATATTAAGCATATTTTGTAAGGATTTGTATCAATAAAGTATTATTATTATTAGCTTGGGACTATCTGGCGTTGTGTGAAATGTCTAAGGATATTATATTATATTATTATTGTATATCCCGGTAGTACGTTCCGTTGGGTTAATTTCCAAAATCCACGCGGGCAAAGCGGCTGGCAGCAGCTATTAATAATATAAAATATATGAGTTAGGATTAGGATTTGTCGAAACTTGACCAAAGAAACAAACTTTTCTAGAAATACAAAGACTCACCATTAGTCTTATATTTTTTCAGGTAAAATCACTAACAAAAGTAGACAAACCCGACACCAACATATCATTCTGGGATTCGGTGTTAAAACAAACGGTGCCGATATTTAAACCACCGCTACTCTGGAGATCATTGCAACTGTTTCTACTATATTCAATTTGCTGCAGTACGTAAGTAATGAGGATTACAAAAATTACTTTGACACGTTTCGGGACCCTTTTTTTTTAAGGCTGGGAAATCATCCAATGACTTTTCCCGCTCCGGGTGGAGCGGAAGGGAGTGTCAGACTCTTACTGACTAGAACCTATCCATGTTCCTTCCTTAGCCTTTTATGTTCCGGGGTAGCGGTAACGCTTTCGGGCAATCCCGCTTACCCGGCACCTTGCGGGGACCCTTGAGTATCGGACCTTTAAAAGGCATATGCCTTTTAAAGGTCCGGTGCCGAAGTCAACTCGCATCGGCCCGTTATACATTTTAGAGGAATCATTATTTTCATGCTGTAAATAATGATGATGAAATACTTCATAGAGTATTCTATCTATCTATTGATTGCCTCTTTCGTCTAGCGGTCCCAAACGCTTCTGCTGGGCATGAGATCCTGGAGTCTATTCCTAGTTCGACCAGGGCAATAGGCTTGCCGTCTATTATGCACCGTGAAATTTTAGTCGTCTTACAAATTTGGTCTACTTGATGTATCCGACATAAATAACCTCAAGGCGTGATTAAAAAGTTGTCACCATTAATTAAGATAATAGGTATAACGAAATCTATTCTATATAATATTAATTACAATAAGTAACACCTGTTAATAATGTTTACGTATCGAACGGTATCATTCCATCCCCCTTTTCCATGAGACAAAATTTCTTAAGACAATCTAAATCAGTTCACGTCCAATAGTCCTCTACAGGCTGTTTTAAAGAACGTCGTGCGTTTACGATATTGTATGTTTTTAAATTATCCAAATGTATATTATATACATATTTGAAATGAAATGAATGATTAGTAGTCCATGGGTCCATTGTAAGACGACTGCACGGTGTACATGACTTAAACCTCTGCCTAACCTCCGGGGAATACAGGCGTGATGTTATGGTATGTAACAAATCAAACAGGAGAAATTAGGGTAATTTCTCCAAGGTAGATGGAATTAATAACGATAAAGATGGCTGTTGTTAATCTTAACCTTAGTAGCTTCATTCCTCTTAATTAATCGTTAGTTCGGGGATCTTTTCATTATGCAATTAATAAGATAAATTGAACGAAAGCAATCAAATACATTTTCAATTATTTTCTTCCTTACTTTTCTTCATCCATAACAATAGTTGTATTCTTTTAATCAACGCTAATCAAATTGTGACATCTCAAAACCCTACTTGAAGGGACGAAAATTTAATTCACAAACTTCAACAGGTACTTTGACTTTTCAATCTCTCCGAAGCCAATTTAGAAGTCGTCGACTCAAAATACACCTACATTAAATACCATTTAGATTCTGTAAACATTTTAATATCCATTTAGCATAATATCGATACGAAATTGAGAGTTGAAGTGCTCTTTGTGCACTGTTTGAAGAGCTATACAGAATTGCGATACCCTGTGTTTAATGAGATTTAACGATCTGTAATTAAGTACCTAGTAGTGTTTTAGTACGATTGGATACTACGACACTTACTGTTTATTTATTGAAACGAGAAAGACTTACCTACAGTCTAAAAACTTAATACATAGCAAAACATCGTCAACAGGAAGCCAATTACATGTCTTCGCATATAGTACTATCATATTAGTATTAGTACTTACTTTTAGTAGCATTATATTATATTATTTTGAATTGTACATTTCTATTTATTTTCTTTTTTTGCAGATGTATTATTAAACTTCCCCAAAAAACGAAGTTGCGACACTAATCGGTCTATCATAATATTATATTCTTGACTGCTTTGATATTAAAAAAAATAACAAATTAGCTTGGTAGTAAAATAATTAGCACTTTAATTTTGTACAGACTTCAAGGCAATAGAAGACCACTTTCTATTTTCCAAACACTACAAGTCATAAAACTATAGAAAAAACACAAACACCGACCTCAAATATTTTTCGTGACACCTTAACTATAACGATACTTTTATTACAGTAATAACGTATTCTTCATGTGGTTTCCGACGATGGTGAACTCCTTCTTCACGAGCGTATCTGAAGATACCAGTTTTTGCGAGAAGATCGTTGCTAATATCACTCCTGTTCAACTAAATGTGAGGAAAATGTATCTTTTATTTATTTTTAGGCAAGAAAAAAACTGTTGTATTTCTATATGCATTCATAAAAGTTGTACATAAAAATAACGCTCAATCTTTTTTGAGGTAAGATTATGTTCGCGATTTATTAAGGGTTACAGTTACTCGCTCACAGTTTTGGTAGCGGACCAAGACATAGGCTCTCCTCCATTCTAGAATTTTCAGCGGTAAAGTAGTTTTTCTAGAAGTTTTTCAGTTGACGAGGTTTTTTGTTTTCCAATTTATTTAGATCATTCAATCCTAATGTGATACGTAATTGAATAAATTTTTATCCTACATCACATTTTGCTAAATTATTCTGCTGACATGCTAGTTCCAAGAAAAAGCCTTTGGATTTTGAAACCACTACCGCAATATTTTCTCTGTGAGCCTGTGTCCTAACCAAAAGCGACCGCCGTCGTCGCGAGAGTACGCGATCGACGCGTTCGTTTGAATTATGACGTACAAAACCGACTAAGAATAAACCATACTCATATAAAAAAGTAAGACGTCGAGCGTACTAGCGTGAGACTTGCTTTTTGTTGGAAGCAGCCTGAGAGTCCAATAATTAGTACAATATTTACATTATTGGACCATTTCTACCTACCCATAAAACAACGCTATCGTCACTTACCTCATAATCGACATCATGTTCTGTTTTTAGGAGATCTGCATAGACAAAAACCCCATGAACACCATCTACTCTGGCTTAGTCTTCTCACTCTTCTTCACGATCGTCAACATCGTCATCATCGCTGTGTCCAACTGGAGGAAGACCCTCATGATAGTCACCTTCATCATCTCAGGGATCTGCTGTATCCTGGTGGATATGGTGCGCCAGCCGGCAGCCAGCATGGTGATCTTCATTGCTATCCAGCTGCCTGGCATCTGTCTTGGGAGTGTAGGGTCTTATTATGTTGATTTGTTTCCTACTTCTTATAGGTGAGTATTTTATATGATTCCATATATTTTTTGCGCCATTGTGCATCAAGTCAACAGACATCAGGTTACCAGGCATCAGACCAACAGGCATCAGGCCAACAGGCATCATGCCATCAGGCATCACGCCATCAGGCATCAGGCCATTAGGCATATTTTTATGGTAACTTATCTGACGATGAGTGCCTATGATAACACCATCACCATACAAAAACGTAATATACTGCTTGGTGGCAAAGAAGGAATGGTGGTAGTATTTCCCGGGGCAAGCAACTCCACAAAGACAGACTACAGCTAATTGACCAGAAATAATGATTCTGCCCTAAGTCTCTTCACTGGTGTAAAATATCATCTTCTTTAGGTCACAGTGCCAAAAAAGTTAGTAATTAATTTATGTAGAAGAAGTTCCAAAGTAAAACGATTTCATTGTAAATTTATCTTGCCATAAGTTGTAAGCGTCAGCTTTGGGATAGCTTAAGACTTAGATAAGAGGCAGTTGGTAAGTTGCCAACCTATCAAAATTACTTAAAAATAGAACTTACAATTTGTGAAACTTTTATCTCACTTGAGAACTGGCTAGGGAAGGTACTGTTTTTTATCTTTTGGCTGGTCAAGGATTTAACTAGTCTCGCTGAGATTTAGATAAGGTCAGTTAAAACTATTTAATTATTTCTCTTTTACCAATCTTTTATTTATTTGAGGCAACGAATTTAGAATCGAATGATGAAATGAAGCTGTATTTATTTCTGGTAAAACTTCTAAGAGATACTTTTACAAGTCGATTTTTGGTCTATACTCGAAATCTAGATGATGCCGGCATTTTTTAGCACACTGATCTCTAAGAAGAAACGCCAAATTGAACTTAAAGGTCATGTTCTTTTTTTAAAGTCAAAGCATTAAATTATTACATGATGACCTTGAGAGGACAATCAGTAGATACTAGTTGCATGAGAGCCTAAAATGTAGTAGACTGCAATAAGTTGATGAAGAGGAATTTCACACAATTTATTTTTTCTTCACCAGGGGCTTAGCGACTAGTCTCGGCATGATGTTTGCGAGGTTCGTGTGTCTCAGTGGAGTGAACATCGTCGGCGCCACCATAATCGACTACTGCCGCATCACTTTCTACTGCTGGGCCGTATTTGTGTTCAGTAAGTATTTCTGAAATAAAAAAAGATGAGAGCTTGTGTGAGCGGGATGGATGGTTGAATGATAGCGTGACGTTAATAAGGGAGAATGGAAGAATAAGACATATTACGCCGACGCCGAAATGGGACAGGGGCAGGAAGATTATTATTAATAAAAGTATTTTTCAAATACTATTTATTGCAATGATTACAAAAGAACAAGAACAAGAGATGTAGTCAAATCAGACTTCTTATTAAAATGAAAACGGACCGGTCATTAAAAGAGAGTAACAGATATTAGATGGACGACAAACTGTAAGAAAATGGTACCGGTTAAACAAGAAAGAAGGGCGAGGCAGACCACGGAAGAGGTGGAGTGATGATATCGCTAAAACAGCTAGAACAAACACTATGGCCAAGACTGGCACAAGACAGAGTAATTTGGAAGAAGATTGTACCGAATCACACAGCTATACAACTAACAAATAAAATAAGAAATAAATTAACAAATATAAGGTCCCATTTATATGGGTGGCCAAAATTTAACACAGCGTTCAGTACGTCCAACCAAAGATATCCAAGCAAAAAAAAACTTGATTAAAGTGATTTTTATTTTGACCCAAAATAAAAAATTGCCCGAACATTAGAAAAAATCATCTATTATGGGTAGGTACTTGCGCACTTCTTGTAAGTATCTCAAGTGTTTTTTTTTGTACCATTGTCCTTATGTTGGTGGTATGAGTGATTTCTACAAGTTTGTCCATCTATTTTAATGGGACCTTATATACTCATAATCTTGTGTAAATGAAAAACTTATACGTGTTAATAGTATCTTACAGTGTTTAAATAAATAATAAAAAAAAATAGTCTTTCTCCTTTACTTTAGCCAATCTGAAAGTATTAAACCTATTAAAAATCGCACTTTCCTGTTGGTAGACCATTTAAAAATTTTATACCACTATACATAAAGTTTCTTACTCATTATTGTGTTTAGATTTTATATTTTGCAGCAGCCATTACAAAAAGAAATAAAGCAAACAGGCAAAACTGCCATTCATAAATCATTCACTATTAATGATTCACGAAATCCAGCTTAAAGTCAAAATCATACCCAGGCGGCGTGGTACAAAAGATAACCGCGTTAAATCCGGTTCTCATTCCTATTTTCTTGTTCCAGGTGGGATATTAGCAGCTTTATTGCTTCCTTCGGAGGCAAAACCAGTTTCTGCAGAAAAGACATAGGCTGTGAAAGTAATTTATGTCTAGATTAAGTATTTTTTTATTACAAATTGTTAGACCCGAATAATTATTGTAATTTTTTTCCAATGTCTTAATTTACCACATAATGAGACCAAATTAAAAAGAATTCTTCTTCTTCTTCGTGTGGTTAGTGACTAACTTGGTGTCAGAGTTTTTATGCTGCCCATGGGCTTTTGACTTAGCTTCACAGGCTGTTGAGAAATATCTCTCAGGCATGCCGGTTTCCTCACGATGTTTTCCTTCACCGATTTTTTAGCAAGTGATAATTATACAATACGTACATGAATCCGAAAAATCAGAGGTGCGTGCTTTGGGTTTGAAATCGAGACATCTATGACTTGGCAGTCTGACGGTCACACGTCACACCACTAGGCTATTATTGCTTTTATAAAAAAAAGATAATAATGTTATATTCTATTAAATAAATTGTTGCTTATGGCACCACAATACAACGGTTATTTATTATAAAAATAAAACAGATATTATGGGCCGACAGGGACATACTGTCAAGGTCGAAATGTTGTCAAGGTTCTATGTGATGTGTCAATGACCCCTTCAGAGGTTACTTGAATAATTCATCCTTCCACCTTTTACATCCTTCAACCATATTTAAATAGGTCACGTTATACATTACTAGCTTCTGCCCGCGGCTTCGCTCGCGTGGAGGTCGGAAATTATCCCACAGGAATGTTCTACCGGGATAAAAAATATCCTATGTGTTAATCCAGGATATAAACCATCTCTGTGTCAAATTTCATCCAAATCTATACAGTAGTTTTTACGTGAAAGAGTAACAAACATCCATACATCCATACTTACAAACTTTCGCCTTTATAATAGTAGTAGGATTATGTAGGTTACAGCCCCTAGCCAACCTTTTAGGGGCCGTCAAATTTTAATATAACTGCAAGAATTTTCCGGAGAGAGCTTATCTTATTGATACAGAGGATAGCTTGATGTGCTGGGGGCACATCAAGCTATCCCTAACTGTCTAATTGAAAAATAACCGTTTGTTTTTGTTACAGAGTTGAAAATCTGCCAAAGAAACTTGCTGGCCTCTGTAGAATAATAGCCGTATTACTATTGTTGATCTGATACCTACGTTGTTAGTTTTCTCCACTTAACCACTATCTTAGTCTCGTCTTACTATATACAGTGGATCCTAATTGCCTGTTTCACAACTCTTATATCGGCCCCGCCTTGCACACCGACACATTTCCTTATTTTTCCTAACTTTGACTTGATGGGAAAACTTCACGTCATCTTGTTTTGTCTCGTGTAGAAAGTGGGATTGCAATCTTCAAGTTCTGTAATTGTGTACGTGTGTGAGTTGTACCCTTATATTTGAGTACAATGTGACAAGGTTCCTTCAGCGCTTGAATGACATTTGTGAAATGAAAAACAAATGCAACCTTTCCACATCAAAACGTAAACAATTGTGTCAAAACCTCCTTTGCAATAGCACTATTGAAAAGAATATTTCAAATATTCAGTGCTTTAAATGCAAAACTTGATTAAAGAGAAAGCAATGTCGATACTCCACTAGGTACAGAATTTCTGAAGCTATTTTATAAAATATTAAATATATTCTCACGTTGCACATCAGCCGAAGAATTCTTAAAAAGAAGTGACTGTACAATATTTGTGGAAAAGTTTTAGAAGAAGTGTTAGTTGGAAGTGTCCTCGAAAAGATTTTGGCTTCAAGATGTCTGATTTTTAGAATACGCGGGCTTCATCTCGAAATGTTATTGCACCCTTATCGGGGGATAAACCGGGGTAACTAATTCAGGACCGTTGGAATCTCTAATAATATTATAAAGCTGATGAGTTTGTTTGTTTGAACGCGCTTATCACTAGAACTACTGGTCCGAATCGAAAAATTATTTTTGTGTTGGATAGTCCATTTATCGAGGCTACGACCAATAGGTGCAGGGCAGCGGTTAAAACCGCGCGGGACCAGCTGGTTAATTATAATGGTAAGTGACCGTTCTGAAAATGTGAAAGATCCTGGTTACTGATGATCTGAAGTTTATGCGGATTATCAGTCAGTCGCACTGCGAACTGCTACAACGGGACATTGATCATGTAGTTGAGTGGAGTATTGAGAACAAACTACTTTTTAATGTGACTAAGTAAAGTGTACCATGATGTTATATTCCCGGTGGCCCCTACCTACTGGTAATAGTTTGCACCGGTAGGGCGGGCAATAAAGATGTCCACAGCGTCTCTCTGCGATTGGGTATCTTTACTTGCTCTTGGTGGAATTCCACAGAGTGACAATTAACATATTGTCTTAGAATATAACTTATAACTCGTGGAGCTCGTGGCTAAGAAATAACAGCCGCACAGGTCGATTCATCAGGTTAAGGTACGCTTGCTGGGGTTCACTGTGGATGGGTGACCATCTTTACATACCGAGACTCCTTGGTGCCTCGGAAAGCACGTTAAGCCGGCTGTCATTTGTGCATCTTTGGCAGTCGTGACGGTTCGTCAGAAGCCGAATGATAGCCCAGTCTTACCAAGGGGTATCGTATTATTTCCACGTTACTGGGTTGTAGAGGTCAGATAGGCAGTCGCTCCATGTGTAAAATAGCTGCATCCGGTTAGACTGGAAGTTGACCCCAACATAGTAGGAAAAGGCTGAGCATACTGAATATAACTTATAACAGTAGGTACTCAGATCCGTTACTTAGGACCTGCTAAAACAATTCATTTTATAGGTGGTGATGTTCAAATGTTTTTGGATGATGTTTCTGAGTGTGGAAATTGTGTATTATTGTACCTGTAAAAACAATAAGCGGTAATAGTAAATAAATAATTAAAAATCCTATTACAATAGTACTCATGCTTTCCTTTGCTTTTGCCCATATCACTTACTTAGTTCCGGGTAAGCGGGATTGTTCGAAAGGGTTAGCAGTAACCCCGGACCTAACGGGCTAACGAAGGAACATGGATAGGTTTTAGTCAGTAAGAGTCTGACACTCCCTTCCACTGCACCAAGAGCGGGAGAAGTTATTGGACGATTTCCCACCCTCAAAAAAAAAACACTTACTTAGTACCTACATTTATTATGTCTTGTCAAAAGAACAAATGCAAAAAGATTTTTTTGAAATCCAACTGGTGGTTCCAAAGATTAGCGCATAGAAACAAAAAAAAACAAGCTCTTTAGCGTTATCATAATATATTATAAGTATACCAGCCAACCAGTATAATCTCTTCGCACGAAAACAGAGGTCCTCAAAAAGAGAGATAGAAGTAAACTTGAACTAACAATAATTGGGCCTAAACAACGATGTTAAACTTAATACATACTTGAAATAACTTAGGTAAGTTGTTCAAAACTTTCAACTTAAAGTACTTATACAATAATTTTCTGCAGCATTATGATTCTGAAGGTTGTAACACCTTTATTGACCGCTGCTAAACTCGTGGTAAAGCCTCGATAGTAAATCCGCTTAGATGAAATATAATGTCTTCTTCTTTTCGTGTGGTTTGTGACTAACCTGGTGTCAGAGTTGTATGCTGCCCATGGTAGACTGACTTAGCTTCACATGCTGTTGAGAAATATCTCTCAGACATGCTGGTTTCCTCACGATGTTTCCCTTCACCAATTTTAAAGCAAGTGTTAATTATACAATACGTACATGAAACTAAGAGGTGGTAAAATCAGAGGTGCGTGCCTTGGGTTCGAACTCGAGACCTATGAGTACCTATACCTACCTATTTCAATACTACCTACCTTCAGTAAAATATTTGAGAAATTAATTCTAGAGCAATTACAAAGATTTTTTAACAAACATAAATTATTACACACCAAACAGTTCGGGTTTACAAGGGGTCGTTCAACTACCGATGCCGGTGTTGAACTTTTAGGACATATTTACAATGCATGGGAAGATAAATGCGACGCCTTGGGGCTTTTTTGTGATTTGTCTAAGGCCTTCGATTGCGTTTTTCATGAAACATTAATCAGGAAACTCCGCCATTACGGGATCCGAAGCACCGCTCTGGATCTTCTTACTTCGTACTTGAGTAATAGAATTCAGAGCGTTGACGTTAATGGAAAAAGATCTCCCGGATCTATAGTAACAATGGGAGTCCCACAGGGCTCGATTCTTGGCCCTTTTTTGTTTCTTATTTATATTAACGATTTGCCTTACCTCATAAAAAATAGTCATGATATAGTGTTATTTGCAGATCACACTTCACTTTTGTTTAAACTTAAACGTCAGCAGCCGGCTACTGACGATGTAAATAGTGCGATCGCAACGGTAGTTCATTGGTTTAATGTTAATAACTTACATCTTAATGAAAAAAAAACCAAATGTATTAAGTTTACGCTACCCCACGTTAGACAGGTGGAAACCAAAGTGTTGGTAAAGTGTGAAGAATTGAATCCTGAAGATACCACAGTATTCTTGGGCTTAACTTTGGATGCTAAGCTTCAGTGGGGGCCACATATAGATAAATTGTCAAAAAAACTAAGCTCCGCAGCATACGCTGTTAGAAAAATTCGTACTTTAACTGACACAGAGACAACCCGCTTAGTGTACTTTAGCTATTTTCATAGTGTAATGTCGTACGGTATTCTGTTGTGGGGAAATGCCGCCGATATTCAGACTATCTTTGTTTTGCAGAAAAGAGCTGTTCGAGCAATTTATAAATTAAGTCCGAGACACTCTCTGAGAGAAAAATTTAAAGAAATAAATGTAATGACTGTACCTTCACAGTTTATTTTTGAAAATCATTTGTATGCCCATAAAAATATAAAATTGTTTAAAAAATATAGTGATATTCATGATAAGAATACTAGGAACAAACATAAATTTGTTGTACCCACTACAAGGCTCAAAAAAATAGGAGGCTCGTTCAGATGTCAATGTATACGCTTTTATAATAAACTTCCAAGCCACGTTCAAGATCTAAGCCTTAATAAATTCAAATCGTTCGTTAAACGCAAGTTGTGCCAGAATGCTTATTATACTGTCAAAGACTTTATTGAAGACAAAAGGGCTTGGGATTGAGCTGCTCCAATTGTTTACATTATTGAATATTTTTTCTTTTTTTTTGAACATCCTAAACTAATTGATTAGCATCTGAGATTACTCCTGGAGCTGCTGAAGATTCACAAAAACTTTTTGCATTATATAACTTCAATCTCTTAGCATTGTATAATTGCATAGCACGTTTGTGAGTACTATGTACCTACTATAAAGCTACCATTTACTGAGTACGTCTTACATTGACTTGAATGTGCCCTGGCGGCTGAGAGCATGTCATGCTCCCTGTAATGTCTCACTGATGGTGGCAGTATTTTGGACCATTTAGCTCCCATCAAAATGGTTGAGCTGAATGGTGCTAATCCATGCGTCATGTTCATGAGCGGGCACCGTCAGTAGGGGCTGGTCACCTCTTAGCTGCCACGGCTGTTTTAATATTTAATATTTAAATTAATTTTGAATTGTTTTTTAAAATCTTGTAATTATTGACGCTTTTATTAAGTTCTGCATCGTTCTCACGTGTATATTTCAACATGAGTGATGTAACCCAGTTTTTGTAAACATATTTTGATTTAAAAGAGTGTCCATGGAGTTTCTTGCCCGTTCTTCTCCATGGGTACCTACTGCTTTGGAATGGGCAACTAGCTTCATCTTTCTGACTGACCGACCCCTTGAGAATTCAAAAGTGCCTGTAATTGGTTTATTTGAAATAAATGCTTTGAGTTTGAGTTTATGACTTAGCAGTCCGGCGGTCACACGACTAGGCTATCACTGCTTTAATATCTTCTCTAGTTATTTAACATAACATAACAGCACCCCTATAATCCCTTAGGGTTAGGAAGGTGTGTAACCCACATACCGCCAGTTATATTTAAGTCCCATGTCATAGAGGGCGAGCCTATTGCCATCAACCAGGTTCAAATCTAGACTCCGAGTTGCTACTGAGAAAGTCAAATCTCAAAATCTGACGCTCAGTAGTAGCGTTGCGACCACTAAACCAAGGAGGCGGTTGGCAGTCTAATTTCAGTCTGGTTTTATCTTCTGAAAATCCAATGCAATGCCCAATATACAGGTCGCTTTTTAAGAGTATTGCCAAGCATATCAATCTGCCTAGCCTTTTCCCAACTAATTGGGGTCGGCTTACAGTCCAACCGGATGCAGCTGAATACCAGAATTTCACATGGAGTGACTGCCTATCTGACCTCCACAATCCAGTCACTAACTGGGTAGTATTGCCAAGCAATATACTTTTAACAATTTCCCATTGACACTCAGGACTGAAAATGGAACTCTCTCAGAAGGAGGATACTTAATACGTGATTCAATAAAAGATCGACTGGGTTATTGCGTACCACAGATAGAATGGCAATCGATTGCAATACCTATTCCTTTGCTAGTAAGGGCATGTTCATTGCATTATACAATTGGTTGAACAGACGAATTTTTAAAAACTATGAAGCAAAGGATTAGGATTTTTCTTTCAAAGCCTTTTTTTTATGGTGGGAAATTATCAAATGTCTCCTCCCGCTCTGGGTGGAGCGGAAGGGAGTGTCAGACTCTTACTGACTAAAACCCTCCATGTTACTTCCTTAGGCCTTTATGTTCCGGGGTAGCGGTAACCCTTTCGGACAATCCTGCTTAATTCTTTCAAACCGTTTGGATTGTGGTTTTAAGTGTGTATAAGACGACTGTTAACTATAGTAAACTTGCACAAAATATTTGTTTCAAAAGCTTTTCTAATAAATATTATTGATCGAACGATGTTGAACTTCTGACGTGACAAGCGCTTCTCAACACAGTGTATAGTTTGCATTATATTGCATTCATGAATGGAATGTCAATTTTCAACGAGCTTAGTATGGTGACCATGAGTGATGTAGAAAACATGGATAATCTTAAACGTTTTGTATGTTACTTATTTATTTTAAGGACGGATGGCGGTAACACTGATTGACTGACAGTTATTTGTTTCCATTTAATATACCTAAGTATTTATTAGCAAAAATACTTTTAGAATCATATTTCAGTTGGTTGATTCTGTAAAAATCGAATCGTGAAAACCTAGCTGGACAGAGCGTGAAGTGAGCGGGCGCGTCGTCCGTCGTCTTGATGCTAGGAAACACTTTTGACAGCTCACTTGAAACTCACTTCACCTACGTTATCATGGAGAGATTTTTACAGAGTAGCACTATAGATCATATTCAGCACTCATAATAATTTATTGAATTCGGAAATTACAAAATAGTTAGGACCCCTCTTTCCCCTACTTTTACCCCTTTTTGAACTCGTTGAGAACAACACGTGGTCTTGCGTCATTCAACGTCACTACGTATAGGCTCACGTGACGTGATGAAGCTACATCGTCTCAAACTTTTTCGTCTGTGTGTTGCATGTCGCGTGACGGTCGGCCGCGGTGTAGGGATAAAGTGAAAGGCGCTCGTCAGAGCAGCCGAGGCCAATATGGCGGCGCCTATAGTGTCAAATGTCTTTAATGTGAAAAAAATTTCACTTTTACCGTGGTTTCATAAACCCACCCAATCCTTTTTTTTTCAATTATGTAACCCGCTCTTGATCTATGGTAAAAAAGCTGAGGTGGTAAGCTATTGTCCTGTGCCCTTTTAAGGGTTAAAACCCATGACTGGTCAGCGGGATTATCCGAAAGGGTTACCGCTGCCCCGGAACACAAAGGACAAAGGAGGGAACTTGGATGGGTTTTATTCAGTTAAAAGTCTGACACACCTTTCCACTCTACCCACAGAGCAGGAAGAGTTATTTAATAATTTCCCGTCCTTGAAAACAAAACATGATAGTTTTTTCTGTGAATAAGAAACGTGTGTTTTTTCGCATAACGTTTAGAATGGCCATTCTTGACAAAACACTATAGATACAGACATGACAATGCACGCACTACTTTTTTATCGACTAACCGTAAGCTTTATTTGCGAAAAATACAAAAATTATTTACCAAAAAGCTGTTATTTTAATAACGAAATCCTCAGTGCATCCCAGCAAAGTCCGTAATAAATAATAAAGGTGAATTTAAATATAAATAATGGTTTTATGAATTCTGATGAAATAACGAATTTATTCATACTTTGAAATTCTATATTTTCAGTTTGATACACACAGTAAGTAATAAACATTGGTATTCAGCTGCATCCGGTTAGACTGGAAGCCGACCCCAACATAGTAGGGAAAAGGCTAGGCAGATTGAGAGAGTAATAATTAGGTATAATGTTTACGTCTAAATCGGAGAAATTGTAATCAACTCATATTTTTACAGCGTGGAAAATGAGCCTAGAAATGTGTCCTCACTAAAAACCATCAAACAAATCCGCTTTTCCGTGAAACCAACATTGTAATCACAAAAACATAATCAGCGTTCATAGAAAACTTCGACTCCAATGTATTGTTTACTGCAGTTTGATCGTCTGCAAATCGTCAGAAATGTGTTCTAATGCTCACGGTATAATACAATTGATGACTACGGGGTCATTGTACTCATCATTATGAATAACTTTCACAATGGCAACATATCTGAAATTTCGAAAAAAAATCTGCTGTTCCATACGTCAAAATATAGCTGATTTTTTCCGCATTTTCAGATTTTACCATGACCTCTTAAAATTAATTCAAACTCAAACTCAAAGCATTTGTTTCAAATAAACTAATTACAGGCACTTTTGCATTGCCGAGGGGTCGGTCATTCAGAAAGATGAAGCTAGTTGCCCATTCCAAAGCAGTAGCAAGCAAGATACTCCATGGACACTCTTTTAAATCAAAATATGTAAACAAAAACTGGGTTTCATGTGAGAACGATGCAGAACGTGCCAATTAATTCAATTTCCTCCTGTAGATTATGTGCATCAAAAACGGATAGAGGTTTGTGCAAAAAGGAAAAGTTGTAGAACATCTTTATTAAAGAATCTTGGAACAAAAATGCAAAGCTGCATTTTATTTTCAAAGCAATAAAGTTGTGCGCTACACCTTTTAAAGTGTTAGTTCAACTGAAATCGGAATAAGTTCAGGAAAGTATCGATGAAGTGTGAAATCAAAGGAAGTTTCATTGGTTTCGGGGACAAAATATCGATATTGGAAATCCGAGTGATGAGATTTTTTTATTACAGCGTATTTTTACACAGTCAGGATGCAGTACAAAGGAAACAATATTTATTAGGATGAATGAGAAAATGTTTTAAAAGCAAAGACACAAAGGAATAAAGTTAACAGGTGTAGATTTTAATGAGGCTGTTCCAGTAGTTTCTGGCAACCAGGAGAAAATTGGGCTGAGGCCGACGAAAACCACGGAAATATGGCAGAACGATTGTGATGGCTTCCGATTTTACCTTTATATGTATGTAGGTATTTAGTTCACTATTTTTAACCCATTAGATGTTCGCCTATTAGCAGCCATTTGCTTTGAGATTTTTTTCTTATGAACCTATTGGGTTCACACGACATTTGAGGGGCTAAGTAAAACCAATTTATGTTACTTATAAGTGGTTATACCTTCAAACTATATACGGAATACAAATGGATTACTTAAAACATAAAACGACTGATATTGACAAAAAAGCACAGAATAGAATATAATACTCTTTATTATATACCATACGAATTATTATACAGGTATAAATGTAGAAATTTTACACACGGTGATACAATGAGCGGTCTTATCTCCATAACTTATCTTTTGAAGACAAGGTTTGGATGTATTTAAAGGAAGGTGCGACAACACTGCAGGTAAGGAATCAGTCACAGACTTCTAATCTATATAAATAGATATAATACGGGCTTGTTAAAATTTTCAAGCAAGAGCAGTATATTAAACGGACCGAATATCGGTTCTGAATAATGTAATATGTATGACAGCTGGACCTAAGTGCCAATTCATTAATTATTTAATCACTGATATCAATCTGAATGATATGAATCGATCATAAGCACGCTACACGCACACTTTACTTTAATTATAAGATACTAGCGACCCGCCCCTGCTTCGTACGGTTTTACGAATTCAAGATCAAGATTTTTATGTAATATTTAAGTATAATTTTAATTTACTATACGCACACAATTCATATTCCATCTTTCAGAATAAATTCTCTTTGCCGACCGGCGCGTACGTGTTTCACGCGCGCCTCAAAGAGATGTCAGCATATGAAGGGGCCCGTCAGGGCCAAGCCTGCTGGGCAAGCGGGATTGTCTGAAAGGGTTACCACTACCCTGGAACATAAAAGGCTTAGGAAGGAACATGGATGGGTTTTTAGCCAGTAAGAGTCTGACACTCCCTTCCGCTCCACCCAGAGCGGGAGCAGCCATTTGATGATTTCCCACCCTCAATAAAAAACAAATAAAAAAAACATGTTTGTATAAATTCTCTTAATCAAAATCAAAGTCATTTATTCAAATTAGGCTGAAGATCAGCACTTTTTGAAGGTCAAAGTTACATAAGACGTTCCCCCAAAAACGCCCACCCTTCACCACTTCCTAGTGCTTTAGCTGGGAAGAAGAAGTGGCGCAACAAACTCCCCAGCAGCACAGCTGTCTGTTTAGTTGGTAATGATGGTAAAAAAGCCCAAAAATCCTTTTTTAAAGTACTTTACAAGAACAACGCGGTCACACAGACAGACAGGAAAACCAGTAAAGTTGCTTTTCCTGTGTCAGTCTATTATAAATTAAAGATATAATTATAATTGTATGTATGGATCGGTAATACGAGCTGTCATACCAATGACAAAATGATTGGTGTGTGTTGGACTCATACGTTATGATCGGTTGTATGAAATGAAGGATAATTATACTCTGAGGGTATTTTGACACGGTCTTATTAAAATGTTTTGATAAAAGTTTAAAAGCCATTAAGCTTGGTAAAAAATGGGTGTTCCACAAAAAAATAGAACACTGAAAAAAATATCGTATAGAATAAATTATAATGCTTCTAAAACATGGTCGCCCTGAAATAAAGGGCGTCGTCCAAAACTGTTTGTCGTGTATAAATCTATGAAACTACGACTCGGTTCTCTGAAACACGTTATACTTTTTCTTTCAGTTATCAATATTTCCAGTAGGTGTTGACGTAAAATATTCTGTGACACGCGCTGCTTGAAAAGAGAATGATTCGAGTATCGGTAAAAGTACCTATTTGACTAAATGTACCTACTATGCAGCCGACTCTATAGTTTTCTCTTTTAAAATTTGCGTCATAAATAGCTTCTGCATTTGATTTTTGGTTGACCCGGACACAAGTGGACCGATATACCGAAAGTCGGGACAGACTGGGACAAGCGCGCCATCAAGCGCTAGGACTCCAGAACTGGAGAGACCGCCGAAATCGCAGAACATGTATTCACAGAACAGTTTTTCCTCCTTAATCTTAATCAATACTTGTTGCATGGTAATATTATAACAGGTTAAAACCTTTACAGTACTCACTTGTTTACTAGGTAATGGTTTCCTAATCACGCCGTGAGCAAGTTAAATTCACTGAAAAAGGTTACCATACCTTCAGAAACATACTTATTGCATTATTTTTATAGTGTATACATAACATTACTAAGAGACATCTTCTTTCTAAGTAACAATATACTTAGAACTTATAAATTATATGAACAATAAACTGGCCTATAAACCCAGGTCACGTCTAGGTCGAGAAGAACAAAAAGTATAACGAGTAGAACTGCAAAGTTTCTTATAAAGTAATGTAAACATGTTTGAGTTGAAAATTAAAAGCGAAGACGTGTCAGTGTTTCCAGTAACAAAAAAATAAACTTAAGTTCAACAACATAGGTACCAACGTAACAAATGGCCCTTGCCAAAAAAAAATTCAACGGAAAAGTTTCAAAAGACTGCAGTTTTAAGGTGTACCAGTAGGTAATTTCCTACCTTAATTTACGAGGGTTTTCGGTCACAGCGTCTTAGGGTCTTCCTTTTGTTGTACCATTAAAATATTCAAGGTGAAAGACCAATAGAGCAGCCCGTGAAAAGGTCGGTATTAGGTTATATGTTTATCAAAATATGATTCGCAGCCGCAGCAAATACGTATTTACAGAACTTAAATCATTAAATCACCGATACAAGTTAAGTTCATTTAGCCCCACAGAATGACTATTTCATGAAATCATCACATTTGAGGGCAACTCTTGCTTTAGAGTTGTATTGATGATTTTAATGATTATAATTGTATAAACACGTACTCGTAAGGTCACGAATCATATTTCGATCAACATACTATCTGACACTGGCCTGCGTATTGCAAAAACGTATAAAAAATTGATATTTGCGCATCCCCCTTAAATAAAATACACAATGGAAATTCATTCTAATTTCTCTTTTCAAATAATAATGTAGGTATGCTTCCTTTTATTTAATTCAGTATTCCTCTCGATTTAATGAATACTTACAGTACCTATAATTATATCAAAATAAAATATTAAAAATATTACTAGGTTCTACTCTTTCACTCGTCTTCCACAGTCTTTGGCTATTCGCATTCTGAATCATGACATGTATTATTTTGTTATTGAAACAATTTCAATATCAGTCCGATATTTCTTAATTTTTTTTTGCTAGATTTTGGTGTGGAAAATTTGCTTTATACACGAAATACTTATATATACAAAAATACATTTAACATTGAAGAGCACAAAGGTACCGTCTATTGTAATAATTTCAACAGTTTCTTTTTCCAATGGAGCTGCGTCAGGAGGGTTGGTTTTGACGGTTGTCAAGATATTTGAAATCCCTTTGCACAATATCAGAGAAATATGTACCTATTGTATTGTCCATTAAACTGTTTTCTACTTTTGCGTACAGACAGTTCAAAAAGTATCTGATCAAAGTGTAAATAAACAAACCCTGTTCATTTTAATAATTAATTTCAGGGAATTGAAAACACATTTAAAGTATTTAAAAAGCCTTAATAAATTACCACTCTTTCCTCAACTATTATTTGAATAACCTATCAGGTTATAAAATTAAGCTCAATTGAATAACATCTTTACGGTGTTTGATTATTAGAAAAATAAAAGTAAACGTACTTACAGGTGAACATAGAACCTCCTCCTTTATTTTGATGTCGGTTAAAAATCAAATCAAGGCTCTTAATTTGTAAGTGGAACAACAAATTGTAGCACGTACATTTGTTATAATCTATTTGTTTACTTTTTCATCACATACTTTCGGAACAGACCATACATTTTTTTTACGTAAGCGAAATAGCGAGTCTACTTAACCTAACCAATTCGATAAAGTTTCTGCTATAACGAGTAGAGAAACTTTTAGGCATTACAAGGTTACTTTTCAATTGCGAGTAAGTAGTTATCAAACTGTCGGAATCAAGGTAGTTTCCAATACCCTTAAGTACATAAATCTGTAGAAGAAAACTTCAAAAGAATAAATTGTTGAAGTGAATGTTACTGAAGAATTATAGAATTTCCTGCGACGAAATCCAAGGATCAGAAATTAGGCAAATATCATTGGCAGACCAAAGAGTGCTTAGAGGCTTAATCATTAAAAAAAAAATCGAACTAAGAATATTTACTCTGGTCCACGTGAAGAGTCAATCAACCACTTGACAATGTCTCGAAAAAAATAGTCGGCACGCGGACGCCGTGGCCCTAGTATTTCAAACGGCTCGAAAATACACATAAGCCTCAATAAGGTTGGAATATATGCGTCGTTTGAGGTTGCACCTGCAGTAGCTGCCCCAGCACAACCCGCCGTACAAGGTAGATGGGATGGCGCAAGGGTCGGCACACGTTGCAGCCCACACTCTAGTGTGGGCTGCAACGTGCCTCTAGGCCTCTAGGCCTGCCTACCTTCCAAGGCTTTAGTGTCATTCCATCTGGTCTCTTCCCATCGTCGCGTGCCGCTACCACCGTTATCAGTTAAATGTAATTATTTCCCATAACAAACAGGCTCATATTTATATAATGGCACAGTGGTATTTAATTGGGCAATTTAGAGGTACTTTAGAGCCTAAGTAAAACCTTATGTTGAACATGGCTGGTAAATAACGGACAGTATTCGACCTTTGAAATATTAATAGAATAGTTTGATAGGTTTTTATAAAAGAAAAGCGACTCTGTCAGTAGCCGTGTGGCCTGACGGATGTATTCGGTACAAAGCAATATAATTGAAATAACTATTGCCGTGTGTTTGTATTTTATAGCATAGGAAATCCCTACAACACACACAAGCTCTACCACTGAGCCCCTCAAGTGAAGGTCCGCCTGACCTTCACAGTGACTACAGGAGCACTTGTCTTAGCAGAACTGAATAATGCCATTTCTACTGGCACTACTCAGTCTCTCAATACTCCATTAAGGGTACCTTCTACCGCAAGTAGTTTTCCTCATTGTCATTACTACAATACCCTGAGTTTGTCGCGTGTGTTACTTTTTATGGCGCGTCCGCCACTTTAGTGCCACGATCACGTACCGGACGGTTACTGCGGTACTTTTAGTGTTCGTACTATAGTGGTACGCTGAGAAAGGTTTATTTTCGTGACGTTGTTCAGATTTATGTCGGGCAAGGATATGAGGATGTTCGTGTATTGAGAAAAGGCAATGTGCGGGTAAAATGTTATTCATCGAAGAGTTTGTGATAGAATAAGAAAGAATGGAATTGATGAATAAAAAACCCAAGAGAGTAAAATAAAGTGTTAGATTTGTGAGGAATTCATGTAAATTCTACCTAATACATAATTTAGATATAGTCAACTTATCGGGTAAGAAATCTTAGATAGAATCACCACAGAATACAATTACAGAATAGAATTATCAGATCTTACATTTTTCTATTGGCAATCCTCTTAGCTGTTAGGAATTTTTCAGTAGCAGTCCCTTCCTTCCTGGAAGGGACTGCTACTGAAAAATTCCAAGGCTTGATGATATAATTATGTTTTGTTAATCCTGAACCGTGATACGTTTCACAGATGACGTATTTTGTTTCCACTGTAACAACAAATACTAAAAAACAGAATAAAATTATTATTTAAGGGGGTTCCCATACAAAATACGTGTTGTAAACCAGAAGAAAACTGGAATAATAGTTCTCATATTGAGATCTACTACGTTTTTTCGTTTCAATCAAGGTAGAAAATAATACTTTTACTTGTTTTTACTTGTTGTTGCGTGTTTGTTATATTGCTAGCTACCTTACAATGAGTTACTTTGGCAATACCTAACCGATAATATGTTGTAATCTGCCATCCTCGAGACAATCTATTGGCCTTGATAAAAGAATATATTTACAGTAAACAATTTTGTTTTATTTTATTCGTTAACCCAGTATGTGAAAAACAAATACGTGTGTGTTTTGCTGAAAAGTAGTCCTTTCAGCAAAACACACAAGTTGGCAACAGTAAATTGGCTCGCCAACATTTTATTTAAAACTGTGATGTATAATTTACCGTAGTGTATTCTTAAATGCACTTTGAGTTGTTCCACATTAAGTATATTTTCAATTAAAAGGTCAACATAAGGTAAAGCCTCTCCGAATTCTCTTTTCAAACTTTTATCTTAGAAATGAAAAAAAAAATCTTTCGTTCCATCTGCGGGGAGCTACAATTAGATCTGAGTGTCAGCCGGAGTGCTATCAAAGAGTCCTTTTTCCACTGAAACTGGAAATTCCTTTGTGCTGAAGATGTTCCAGAACTTCAGATTACACCCTATTGTGATCGACCGCGAGGTCAATCCATTCAGGTGGCACACCAAATGATGCATTCTGTGGGGTAGAATAAATTTTCGCGCTGGCAACCTTTGTTAGAATATATTGAGATGAAATATGTTGAAGGGAAAAGGGTTTTTGAATAACATATGAAGGTTTCTGAAAGAGTATTTTTGATGGAGAGTTATTACTGTAAGTGTATTCTGAGGACTGGGTACGAGGTTGTTGGGTATGTTAAAGGTTGTTGGGAAACTAAATACGTTTTAATGGAATAAAGAAATGAGAGTAATTTTTATTTTGGCTAGAAAAGGTATTCTAGAATTGATTAAATGTTGGGCAAATGAGAGGTTTTCTTTCTGGTTTTGTTGGGTGAGTTTTGCGTACGGTACCTAGTTAGTTACTTGGGGACTCTTAACTGAAAAGTGATTATGAAATTTAAAAATAAAAAAAAAATCGCTTAGTTCAATCAAATTTTAAAGTGGTGTGATAATGCGCGGCCAATAACCTAGCTACTTGATAGCATAATATTTTTAGCATGAAGGATTTTAGGAAGATTCAAGTAGAAAAAAAAATGATCTAAAACATCGTGTGTGACTTAGACATATTAAGAAATAATTGTTCAATTGTTCTTTGTAGCGCTCTACTGTCAAAACGAAAAGGGTGTGTCTTAACGGTTGTTACAGTGACTTGGCACTCTTATAATTTTTCAAAAGCGAGTCCTATAAAGCTTATAATGACATTGGATATGGGCCAGTAGGCTTTCAAAACAGTGAAATTGGTTCGAATGTCGTGTTATGAGTTTCTTAGGGAGTAAAATAAAATTGTAATAAGCCCTCTGGTCCTAAAAGTCAGTTTTATTCAAATGAATTTTATTGTTATGCAAAGTCTACGTTAATTTGCCGTGTTATAGACATTTCGTACAAATGTCAAAAAATGGCAAGTGTGATTTGAATATACGGAGATACTACCTAATTCGCGTAAAAAGTATTTTTCTGATTTTATTTCAAACCAGAGGCCTTGTTACTAGCTTAATGATAGTAAAATTTAATCACATTCCTTTATTCTAAAAACAATTTGAACAACGGAACGTATCAAATCCTAAATTTTATCCAAGAAATACCGACAGTTAAAATACCAACATTACATTTTAAGACCTTATTTAGGGTAAAGTCAACAATTATGCTCTGTAAGCAGGTTTACGTAATTGTTTGTGTAAAACAAACTGCCCCCGGGTAAAGTAGACGGTTACCCGTTCTGCGTATTTGCCAATTAAGGTAGGCAGAGATTGTGTTTGCACAGAGTAGGTAAATCTATTCAGATTTGTGATTATTAGGGCTCCGTACCTCAAAAAAAGGAAACCTTTACAGGATCACTTTGTTTTCCGTTTATCCACCTGTCAAGACCTCTTTTCTAAGGCAGGTATCCAGTTAAAATTAATATCGAATACGTAAGCCTACGGCTTGTTGGAGTTCTGAATAAAGCCAAGCAATAAAAACAATACGTTATTAAGTGACAAATTTTGATACTCGCAAATAAATGAAAACCACTTTCCAAATGGGGCAAGAAGAAATTTCTTTCACAAGTTAATGAAAATTTTTTTTTTCGTTGGCTAAACTTTCCATTACTGGACTGGGATTTGAAAGTTCCTTATGTTGTTTGTAGATAATACTCACAAATAAAAAGCAAGCACACAGTTTTTTTTTATGCGAAAATTCACGGTTTACGAGATATAATTATTCAAAGTTTCCATACAAATTCAATTTTTAGGTTAGATAAATTACGATGGTAGACGTCAATATGTCATTTCACGTTCCGTTTACAGTAAAGGTGTATTTTATTTGACCAAATGTCATTTTTTTTAATAATAATATTATTATTAAAAAAAAGTCTATGTAATTGCATAATATTATTATGCAATTACATAGACTTTTTTACACAAAAAATAACGATTTTTTGTTTACACTTGGAACGGAACGCAAAGTTGCCTCTTGTTTACCGCGTTTTTTTGTGTTGCTGTCAGTGTCAGTCATCGTTTGTTGCACTTGCAGTTGAGATCGTTTTACGTACTCCTGTAAGCCTTACGTTTGACTACCATGGCGTCTCCGAAGCCCTATGCTTCTGTGTCTGAAGAGTGTAGTGAAGTGCAAGTGTTGTGAATATCCGAAAAATATCCAAAACCGCCTTGCCCTACCCCGACTCGGACAGGTTAGGTTAGAAGGGGATGGCGGGGTCTGAAAGACCCCGCCATCCCCTTCGTGGTTATTCTTTTTTAAACCATTGAGCCCCGCGAAGCGGGGCTCAGACTACGCTTTATGAGCAACTTTTGAGTGTTTTGAGGTTAAGTTAGGAAAAGTCATTTTTCTCGGAAATGGTGAGTTACCTTATCATGGGAGTGGTGCCAGAGTGGAGGGGGGCACCCCCACAGGTACAAGGGGGGCCCCGGACATCCCCGCACCATAAATCGATGGAAATTTATGGATTTGGTTTTTCTAACCTCAAAAACTTTAACCATGGATATCTCCATAACCATGGGGTTTCGCGGTATGGGGATGGTACAGGGGGGTAGCCCTCCTCCCCCCCCTTCCCCTCCCACCCCATAAATGCCAGTCCAGTAAAGGAAAGTTTAACCTTTTCGTTTACAACCTTATATTTGCAATTATAGAATTAACCGTGACGTATATCGATGTATCGAAGAACATGTCTTTAAATTACAATGATACGTTTGTTCTTGGGATAAATAATATTCATCCCAAAGACCGAACGCTTGATCGTGAATGGTCCGACACTCATTTGGCCGTTTTTTTTAACTACTAACTAGGTATCGAAATGTAAAATAAGGTCCGAAAGGGTTACCGCTACCCCCCAACATAAAGGGCTAAGAAAGGAACATGGATGGGTTTAGTCAGTAAGAGTCTGACACTCCTTTCCGCTCCACGCAGAGCGGGAGGAGTCATTTCATGGTATCCCACCCACAAAAAAAGGTCCTGATTCAGAATTACTCGTTTATAGGAAGTAGCTCTACATCGCTGCATTGCCGGCCGTCGGCAGGTCTCTTAGTAAGTAGGTATGTAGTTCATATTTTCAATGTGATTTCTTTATCAGACTTTTGTGAACACCCTATCTTTTTATTAACGGCGTACTCCATCTAACTGAAAGAGGGAAGCCTGTGCCCCAGCAGTGGGAACTTTATAGGCTGATTATGCTAAACATAAATAACGCACATTAGTCAGGAACTTTAACAAATAAAACGTGGTCGGAGTTTCTTAACTGACTAGTCTGGGAAGAAAGGCCGTAAAAAACTCCGATATCAAAGACTAGTCGGATTGGTTTAGCATTATTTATAAGCAAACTTCATCTTCACATGCACCCTGAAGTTGGCTTACTAAACCAATCTGACTAGTCTTTGATATCACCCTTTTTTTTTTAAGTCTGGGAAATCATCCAATGACTGCTCCCGCTCTGGGTGGAGCGGAAGGGAGTGTCAGACTCTTACTGACTAAAACCCATCCATGTTCCTTCCGTAGCCCTTTATGTTCCGGGGTAGTGGTAACCCTTTCGGACAATCCCGCTTACTCGGCAGGCTTGGCCCTGAGGGGCCCCTTCATATGCTGACATCTCTTTGAGGCGCGCGTGGAACATATACGCGCCGTACGGCGCGGGTCTGGTGCTGATCGGACGGTGAGTCACCCATTACTCACCGTCCGCAGGCCCGCGCCTACGGTGGCCGGGAGTCGTCACGTGGCTCCCGACGCCCGGGGCGTCTCCTGCGGCGGCTGGGACGGGAGGACCTTTCTCTCTTCGCGAGCATGACTTTTTCTCACATGCACCCTGAAGTTTGCTTACTAAACCAATCTGACTAGTCTTTGATATCACCCTAACCCTAAAACCAAACTCGCTCTTGATGACGTCATTGATGATCTACTAGACAACATCTTATAAGAACGTGAACCGTGCGTTCAAACATGGAGACTTTTAAACTGTCACAGTTATCTCGAATTAGACGTATGAATATGGAATACGAATGAAACGTTTGACATTTAAATATCGAACGTTCATCATCCCTTAGGACATGAACACACTAGCACCTAAAAGAAGTTATTATTTAATCAAGCAACTTCTGACATCGCCAAACGCAATTTTGCCAAAAAAAAAATCGGAATTACGAACGTTATATCGTCCAAATAAGTTAAATCAAGTCAGTGACGGGTTTTTGTACATTCCAATTTTAAAAACCATGGCCAAATTGGACTACCTTTGTCCAGTCTTTCGCTAAAATCCAGCGCTATGGCCTTCACGGTCACGTACAGCATTATGCTGACCCATGAACTTTTCCGTGGATGTGATGTGACACATATTTTCCTCCAACTTGTTCAGCTGTGATAATAAGAGCACAGCTAAGCTAAAAGTTACCTACAAAAAGGTTCAGTTTTAATTAAATATGCTCTTATGTAATATTAACCATAGAAACTGGTTTCGTGGAAAACCCGCCATTTTAAATTCTGTGGGTTCAGAAAATGCATTTTATTAAAGCGGTCGCAGGTCCACCGGTCCTTTTTTAATCACGTTTCGTAAATAAAATTTTTATATCAGGCAGCATTTTGCTACATACTGCGTAGGTACCCGATGCAATTATCCGAAGAGCGATATCATTTCGTCCATCACCTACGTTTAGTTTTTCTAAACGGTTTGTTCCTCATTATAGGATTTTCAGTGACAAGTGGCATAAATTCAAAAGTCTTGTATTCAAACTAGGCTGAAAATCATCACTTTTTGAAGGTCAAAGTTACATAAGATAGTCCACCAAATACACCCACCCTTCACCACTTCCTAGTGCTTTAGCTGGGAAGAAGAAGGGGCGCAACAAAATCACCAGCAGTAGACCCTTCTGTTGTTCGTAAGTATATTAAATGTGTTTGTTCCATTGTTTGTTTCATACCAACGCAGCCTTACCCAGGCATATCCTGAAAGCGCACTAATAGCGTTAGCTCACTCGTGCGCCTGATTCCTTTACCCAGATTGAATTACCTCGTGATATAATGGTCTCGTTTCCTAGTTCCTAGCGCGTGAAGCTAAGTTTAGACCTACCTACATGGTGGGGGGACATTGTCAATTACACTTACTGTTGTAGGTACTAGTCCCACCACCGCTGACTAGGAAGTGACTAGCTATCGACTTTTTTCTCGCTCAAGTGTACAATATGTGAAGTCCTGTATGAGTAAATGATATGTATAAATTAATAGGTAGTTGATCGCTGACTGCTCACACTGGCCGGCGAGTACTCGTTTGTGGCAGGAGCTTTAATAAAATACTCGCTCAGCCACGCTTATTTGGCGGGGAGAACACTCGCTAAGATAATGAGAATGTACCAAGCGATACCCAGTCAGTTGCTCTGGGTATTTTATATACTGGAACGTCTGGAACTGGGTATATTATTCTACTCTACTTGCTTGTAAGCAAGCGCAACGCAACAGTCCCAGCGACAAAATTATCCGAACTACATACTCGTTGCTCGCCAACTCGTTTCTAGTTCTTTGCTATCTCAACTCGCTTCTCGGTAATCGTGGCAAATAATGGTCCAGCTCTGTGGTGAAATTTATGAGAACAGATAGGGTAAGGCAGTAGATTTCGCTTGCTTAATGGACATCTCCATAATTATATGGATTTCCTAAAAATAAAGTCCCTTGTTTTTCATTGTCCAGTTTAATGTGCTGACATTTTAGTAGCGTAAGGTCATTTGTACACCCGTTTTTCTTGCCGCGTAAAACTACTGTTTATTCGCCATAAGTAGACACTTCGTCCGAGTTGCATAGATCACTATGAAGCTTGTTCACAGTCACGGATCTTCTACGGCGCAGTTTATACGCCGTAAACAAACCATGTGTAATTTACCAAGCGCCTTAAGGTTCGAAGACCCCGGAAATCGATAGCAAACTGAAAATCAAACTAAACTTGTACTATGGTAATAGTACAGTATTTCTGTACATTTATTTAAAAAAAACACGTCAATATTATATGCAACTCTCTTAGTATATCTAACACACAACTTTACCAAATACAAAAAAGTGGTAAATTTTTTATTTATCCTCTCCAATTATATTATCTTCCAAATAATGTAAACTTTTTTTTTTAATGAGCTTAATTTTAACTTTCTGGCCTTTCTCAAAGTTTATCGCAGTATCTAAGCTCAACCAATTTGGTCGTGCCAAATGAGTTAGGTTAGTTTAGAACTGACCATTCGCAATTAAATCATCATCTGCCTAGCCTTTTCCCAACTATGTTGGGGTCGGCTTTCAGTCTAACCGGATGCAGCTGAATACCAGTATTTTACATGGAGCGACTGCCTATCTGACCTAATATATGTAATTCTATAAATTCGAGTGCTAAACTATTAGTAAAATATTTGCTAAGTTTAATCCATTTTCACGTTATTATAAATGCACATGACTTATCGTGCCTGCCAACAGCGATTGTAACGTCAATAAATACGGACATAATTATTATTATGTTAATTTTCGCTGTCACTAATAATTAAGCGCGCAGTCTAGTGTGGGTACTTCAGTGATGTGACCATGGTCTGAAAGTGTTATTAGTAACCTTTACCTATTAGTAATTGTTTTTGTAACGCTAAGGTAACTTGGTAACTTGATTGAAAATCAGCGCTGTGACTATGTCTCGCATGGGGCCGAAGCATTATGCTGAGCGATGGCCGTTTTGCGCGGATGTGACGCATATTTTCCCACAACTTATTTTTTTTTACTGCGCTATGTGCCGCAAATACACGTTATTTCTTTCTTTCTTTTTTTATTGACTTGTCCAAAAATATTTTTTTTTGCAAAACAAAACTGTACAAAAGCAATTTTATGAAAAACGTATGATAGGTACAGGTAGCTAAATGTGTAAATAACTTGGAATTAAAGTCACATACATTTTCCAGTTCATATAATTATCCTAATGTCTGCGAGGCTCGTGGTTAAGTGATAACAGCCACACGTGTCGAACGAAGGTCAAACTGCTATTGCCGCGGTTGGTTCGTGGATAGATGATCATCCATTATATATTGAGACCCCTTCGTGTCTGGGAAAGTATGAAAATTAGCCGTTAGTCCCGGTTGTCATTCGTAGATATTGTCTGATGTAACGGGTCGTCAGAAGCTCAAAAGTCTGACAGCCGGTCTTACCAAGGAGTATTGTGATGCCCAGTATCTAGGTTGTGGAAGTCAGAGAGATAGTCCGTGTAAAATATTAGTATTCAGCTGCAACTGGTTAGACTGAAAGTCGACACGTAAAGGCGCAAATTGCATATTTATTATACCTACAAGAAAAACAATTTTGAAGTGATCATAGTTTGTAAATATATTCAATTTGATACCTGCCAGAGAGCAGGTGTTGGCACCCATCCAGATTGGCAACATTGGCAAAATTACGAACTCTTTTCTGCCAGCGATGCAATATTGCAAATTTGCAATGCACGCCACTAAACTTTATCGGTGCACTTGCATAGTGGACGAAAAAGCTTTCCTGAGTAGGTATTTAGTTTCTATATTTTGCTTAAACTGCATAATGTATACAGTAGGATTGTGTGTTAAGGCTCCTGCAGACAGGCGACGGTGCTACGCGATTTTCTCAGAATGATTTCCATGCAATTTCATAGAAATTGTTTCTTTTTTTATATAACCATTTATGTACACACATAAAAACACAAGAAGAAAGGCACAGAAAATACGTACAAAGGTGATGCTTATTTCTAAAGAAATCTCTTCCAGCATACCATTGTTCTACTAGAGCCGTGTTACGCTGTCGCATCGCGCCTGTCTGTGCCTTTATCCAGCTACAAAAATTCGTTTGAATCTAATTTATTTACACAATGAACTTATGTATTATGTATTAATGTTCCAGTCTCCAGGCTTAATTTTCTGCTTTTTTTTAAATGAGTACACCGCGGACACTTACTTTCTGCAAGTAAAAAAAACTACATAGAGAGACCTTATTACACTATGAGTATTATATACAGCATGTATCGGAAAGGTAGGTAATTCCATATTCAAGGGTGTGGCACAAACCAACAAATTGAACCAATTTCTCATTAGGACCAACATCGTAATGGTGAAAAATTTTTCAGCCGTCCTATGACACATTTGGGTCGATTAGATATTGTTCGATGGGACAGTTGTCAATTTTTACTGGGTCGATTAGGTTTTGTTCGATGGAGCAGCTGTCAATTGTTCTCGTCCCATAAAGAAAGTTGCTCAGTTTGATTGTCTGTACCACACCCTATAATTTATGACCACACCTGTCTCAAATACGTTGTATAAGCGAGTAAAATACACCAATAAAATGTACAAGGAAAACAATTGCAAGGCCATATAAAATAGTGAAAGTAATTCCCTGAAAAGAGAAGCCTAATGCATCGTTAAAAACAAGGAAGTTCTGATGGAGGTCGCAATTATGTACCATTACGAGGGTAAAACCTAGCAAAGCTACTACTTACGAATTTACATGATGCCTTTTCCATAAAGTAGTAATTACTTGACCTTGAATATTTGATTAGGCAACGGCGCACTTCCATTAAAAATTATTGACATGCAAACGTCAGATTAGTTTACCACGTTTTGGTCAAAAGAAATGGCGTATAGGACTTGAAGAACCGCCTCTTATAGTAGTGTCATTTTAACCTTTTAACCACCCTAGTCGGATTAATACGACAAATGTTTAAGTGCCAGTGCCCCCTGAGTCGTGTTAACAGGTTCACTGTTCACAAACTAGACACAATAGTTAAACAATCAACATGAATCATCTGTGGTTCATTGGACAGTGAATGGGCGACTGAGAATCTATGTTCGGTTTTCGTTTTTTATGTAATTGCAAGGCCATATTCTTCTTCTTCTTCGTGTGGTTAGTAACTAACCTGGTGTCAGAGTTTTAATGCTGCCCATGTGTCTCTGACTTAGCATCACATGCTGTTGAGAAATATCTCTTAGACATGCCGGTTTCCTCACGATGTTTTCCTTCACCGATTTTAAGCAAGTGAGATATTTCTCAACAGCATGTGATGCTAAGTCAGCGGCCCATGGGCAGCATTAGAACTCTGACACCAGGTTGGTCACTAGCCACACGAAAGGAAGGGGGGGGGGAAGACCATATTCGTCTTTTTTTTATGAGTTTAGCGCTGAGAGCACGGCAATTGATATAAAACCAAACGGTCAATAGGTTAATAAAACTTCCATGGGAAAAGAGATGGAGCTATACGCCTTGCAAAGCTCCGTCTCATATCTGACTGTAGCAAATTCAACTCCCAATTAACTACAAATCTATTTAAAAAAGGTTGAAGAAGTATGTGTTAATTAGTTTACAGACACATTGAAATAAAAATACGGTTAAATGCTTTAAGTTGTAAACAGACTAGCACACATACTATAGCACCATTAGCACCAGTGTCGTGACGATCTAAATGTTCCCTTTTTTGGTCTAACTCACATTCACCAAGTGTATAGAGTGCAATAAGGAACTGGTTTCCAGAAATAAAATAAATGATCGGGTCTCGATCCAATTAGGCCGATGTACACCTGCACAGAACTTCGATGAATAATCAACGAGACTGTCCCGAAGCGTTGAAAATTGGAAACAACCTACACTTGCATTATTAACGCAACTCCATCCTGCTTTGTTGGTAATCAAATATTTATTTTAAATATGTAATAAACATAGCAGTTGTGTACCGAGCTTTAGTAAATTATACTTCCTGGGTAGTTTACATTCTTATTAATTTCTTTAAGACTCTTTCAAGCAAATCTAGCAACCATTTTAGTATTTTTCTTTAGGTATAAATCGTCCAAGTAACAATAAGTTTTTTTGATTCTCCTGTTGTACGGACAGTTTGTTATCATCAGTTATGATTTAAACTGAACTAAGATATTTTAAAGATCCTATTACTTTATGAGATCAGCAGTCCGCCTTCGTAGCCAGGAGGACGAATAAACTGAGGATAATCATTCAGCACTGCAGTGGTGGCCCAGTGTTCGCACGGATCGATCTGTTATAACGGGGTTCCGGATTAGGTTTTTAAAAAAAGGAAAAACCATTTAAACTAAAAATAAACTTTGTATTATACTTTTAAATACACGAGTGCAAGTTACATGTGCACGGTTGGAAGGATGGAAGACGACTGAGGTGCTGGATTGCGAGGAGCGGGAGAGAGGAATGATAGGATGCTGCGTCAGCAGCGGGAATGCAGCGTAGGCTGCTGAGTAGGCCAGGAAGGGAACAAAGGTAAGATGTAACAGCCCCCCGATTAGGAGGAAACTTACGGGTTTAAGGTAAGTTGACGGGGGAAGGAAAAGGTAAGTTTTCCAGGTATTTAGGACGACCGGAGTCGAGGAGCAGGAATATCATCAGGTTGAGCTACGCTTGCCGGGGTTGGTCCGTGGATGGGTGACCATCTTTACATATCGAGACTGCTCCGTGCCTCGGAAAACACCTTAGGCCCTGGTTGACATTCGTGGATCTTTGACAGTTGTTACGGGTTACGGCCAGTCTTACCAAGAGGTTACTCAGTTACTGACTGGATTGTTGAGGTCAGATAGGCAGTTGCTCCATGTAAAATACTGGTATTCAGCTGCTCCCGTCAGACTGGTAGCCGACCCCAACATAGTTGGGAAAAGGCTAGGCAGATTTGGTGGTGACCCAGAGGTAAGGCCGTGACTTACGAGTTGTACAGACGCCAGCACATCAAGCTATCCTTAACTGCCAAATTTTCTCAATTAAAACTGAGGCTTATGTCTTTGCAATAAAGTTGAAATACTATCAAAGAAATTTGACAGATTGTGGTAACTTGATGTGCTGGCCTCTGTACGTAAGTTCGAGCCCTTCGCTTAATACTCAGCTTTACTTGGAGTAAAATTTTTCATCACCACTGTTCTCAAAAGGGTGAAAAAAACATCGTGAGGAGATCACAATGGCCTAGAACCAAAAATTCGAATACATGTGAAATCTACCAACCCGCATGACTGGGCTTGCACTGCTTGGATGGATTAGGGTTACGGCTTTCCCCCTCTTAGTGAGGGAACGCCTGTGTCCAGCAGTGGGAAGTATATCGCCAGGTTATAATATAGGGTTTATATTGTCAGGTTAGAAATGATAAAAGCTCACATTCAATGCTCTATCGTTCTTTAGTTGATAAATGCAATCCTCAGGAGCACAGATATCTGTTGAGGTAGATGATTTTGATTCTATACTTGCATAGTAATTAACGTTACAGAACAAAAAAACATTTAATTCGCCCATTATATTCTTTGCAAGGTCCTATCCTTTTCTGCAAAGAGATTAGACCTTGGCCCTTGATGTAGTTAATTATTTGCCATAAGGAACTGCTCTTGTAGCATTTATTGAGAACAGGTAGGGGACATGTAACTACATGTAACTTTCTACCTCACATTCATACGGTAAAAAATTCTGTTCCGATGGCATACATTTTCTAAAAAGGTACAAGTAGCGCCATCTAGTGAGTTTTTCACAAACCTAGCGTGCCAAATCACCAAACTCAACTTTGATAGAAAGTGTGATAGTTACATTACACCACTGCCATCTAGCTAACATTAAAGGAAACTAAATGTCGGGACTTGTTACACCAAGTTCTTGTTGTGTGATCGACATTGTGTCATGTAGTTTGTTTTCACTAGATGGCAGTAACTGAAAGTATTAGACTACAAAAATATTTTTTGTGAAATCGAGACTCCGTAGACTTTTTCCGCTTCCTTTTATAATATAGGGGAGCACCAAGGAGTTTTTAGAAATTTGACCTTTATGGAAATTTGTCTTTTCTTATTCCCTGAGTTAAGAAACTTGAAACTTGACACAAGTATAACGTACGTAAGTAAATTATAAATGTTGGCAATTTTTTTCTTGCACATCTCATAGTTGTCATCAAGCTTTACCTACCAAGCGTGATAATACTGGCAATGTCACAAAAACTTAATTATTTGCAAGCTGAATAAAGTTAACCAAGATTATTATAACGAACTGTGCAGTGTGGTGTGTACTGAGCACTGGTGGCCCAATGGTCCCGACTTACGCGTTGTAAGTCGGGGCCGTAAGTTCGAAACCAGCCAGGCACTTTACTTTGTATATTTAATTTCATCACCACTGCTCTCAAAACGGTGAAGGAAAACGTCGTGAAGAAACCGATTTCGTCACGTCGCGGTATGTCCTGGAACCCAAAATATGAAGACATTCAAATGTCTTAAAGTATCAAGATAAACCATTCAAAGTATGATGAAAACAATACATACCTACATGCATAGATGTATGTAGCTATATGTATGTAGGATCGAATTTATCTTATAAACTTATATGTAGTATGAACGCAACTTAATAATTGTTAAAACGGAACGCAGCGGACGAAAGAAAGGGAAGTATGTGTGCAAGTGAGAAAGAAGAGGAATGGCGATAATGAGATTCACGACTAAACTTACGGTGTCACGCTAACCATTTTTTTTGTGCGGAAATAAAACAGTTTAAAGTCCTTGACCCGTTTATTTTGCCTCACAATCCCACATGTATAATCCTATATTTTGTAGTTATTTACGTGTTATCTAAGTATTCCAAGTTGCACGTGTCGCACGCGTTTTCTCTCTGCATCACTGTACTGATAGGAAATGCCTCGGGCACTAAAGCTTTCTGCCCGAGGCATATTACGGTATTTTTTATCACCTAAACTTTAACCCCCTTATTAATAAACGTTGTATATTATCTGTACACAACGCTTTAGCTTCCTCTTTCATATGTCAAATTACTGACGACTTGAAAACGGTGTGTAACTATTCTGATATTAAAGGTTTATAAGTAAGGGGGTTAATAAATAAATACGATGTTTGTGATTTTCTGCAAACATCGACAATGAAACAACAAAAAATTTTACTGACACATTTGTTACAATAAAAAGCTTAATTGAAACTCTCGTTTCCGACACCTGTTTAACTAGCAAACATTACATCACGGCTATCTGCTCCGAAGGGTTGGGCAAACGTTTAGTAGTAATACTTCTGGCTGCTCCTGAGAAAGTACCAACCTCTCATATGGGTAAAAATTTAAATTAGCTGCTCAAGAACGGTGTGCCTACTGCGTAGGGTGCCTTGGACTGAAAAACTATCACCACCCGTAGAGGCTACTAGAATACACACCATTGTTTTTTTTTTCAGGCTGGGAAGTCATCCAATGACTTCTCCCGCTCTGGGTGGAGCGGAAGAGAGTGTCAGTCTCTTACTGACTAAAACCCATTCATGTTCCTTCCGTAGCCCTTTATGTTCCGGGGATTGTCCGAAAGGGTTACCGCTACCCTTTCGGACAATCCCGCTTACCCGATTGTATGTAACTTGATGTATTAATTCTGTCATTAGACAGAGTTAATACATCAAGTTATGGTAGTTAGTCTAAAACATAATTAAAATCACTAATCCGAGAGTAATCATGTTAATAACTAGCTTAATTAAATAATTTTCACATTAAAGGTAAGGGATACCCCATTAAAAGTTTTCTAAAAGCCAAAAATTCAACTAATTAGGAAACTTCGAAGGGAACCCCAGTAAATAAATTAGGAAAGATTAAGCTCGTAATTAATATTTTTTTGTTTTCCCTCCCCTTGTAATGGAGTAAGCGATCATTCGACTTGGAGTTTCTTCATTTTGTTTATGGATATCGGTTGGAAAAGTTATTTATTTATTTAAGCTTATTTTTATGGTATCAGACGATAGGCTTGATGCGGGATTCGATCTAAAGACACGGGCAATAAATATCTCTCAATCCTTTGTCCATCTTCTTTTTAGAGATACAATTTCAATCTTAAGTAGGTAATTGAGCTTACTACATGAGAGTTTATCATAACTGATTGAATTATCAAGTAATCTAATATACAATCAGAACATCATCGAACACGAACATTTCCCAAAACCAGACTTAATGTAGAATCCATAACTGAAATAGAGAATATCGCTTTTTGACGTACAAAAGTGCTTTTCGCCTATTTGAAATAATTGATTTGAATTTGACTTTGACTTTGGATACTACGAAATTTCACTCCGCACTTAGCGTGTTACATTTTATTAGTTAGAGAGAAATAGAAGAGGGTGTAACGAGTATTTATTTAAAAACCTGAGCCTAACCAAAGACTATATGGTAGGTACTAAGTTTCAAGGTTGAAGTTGAACTTGTCTTGTCTCCTATTACCCGATAAAAGAGCTTGTTTAAAAATAAAATTTAATCTTGTGTTTTCTGTATTTTTGTTTATTCATGTACAGAGGCCAGCCCAGCAATATCTGTCGAATTTCTTCGATAGTTTTTCAATTTTATTACAAAAGCATAAGTTTAATTTACAATTGGAAAAATTTTACAGTTAGGGATAGCTTGATGTGCTGGCGTCTGTAGATCTGTAGGTACCTACCATTCCGGGTTTGAATGGTACCTACAGATCTACAGACGCCAGCACATCAAGCTATCCCTAACTGTAACTTAAATTATTTATTTCAATGGAACAATTTACAGGGACTTATGAATTGTCTAGGAATTGTTAAATTGTGGGTCAGTTAGTCAGAAAAAAGGTAGCTGCTCATTTCAAACCGTAGGATTATATGAAAAAAAACGGGCAAGAAATTTCAAGGATACCTACTTTTATTAATTAAAAATGTACAAAATCGTGGGTACATTACTTTTGTTGCTTTTAAAAATGTGTGAGAACAATGTATAACAATTCAAAATATAAGATTAAAGATAAGAGATGACCAGTATCAACTGATGGCACCCGTTCACGAACGGGACGCAAAAATCAGCACCATCCAGCTCAATCATTTGAACCAAATGATCTAAAACGCGCCACCCATCGAGCCTACCTATTATTTATGTTTTAAATTGTAAACAAACTTAGACACAAACAAAATTAGACAGTCAGTCAGTTTACCATTTTATATAAGATTTTTGTGTGTTTGTTTGTACTGAATAGGCTCCGCAAGTACAGGACCGAATTTAACCAAACCGAAAGCTAAGTTATCAGGGAGTAAAATAGGCTAATATACGTTACAATAAGGTTGCGGTAATTTAACTAAGTATGAAAAGATTGTAAAGACTATAATGACTGTCTAGACAACCTCAAAAAAAAAAAAAAAATTAAGAAACCACTTGAAACCTAAAAAGGAACTTTACTATTATTTATCTAATTGTTAAATTACATTGTACTTAAGTATCCAATTTTATCTTTATTTCATTAGGTAACATATTTGAGGACCACAGAAACGGTATTCTGAAAACTAGAACTACTTTCACCTTTTATTTTAATACGCCAAATGAATAATTATTGATTTCTGTAACAGGTTACATTTACATCATTATCATAATGGCTAAGTGCCGAGACTCAATCAAAAAAGTCACTTCAAAATTGTATAATTTTTTAACTGTATGACTGTATGATTGATCTTCTACACTAATAAAATGAATTGGTAAAGGTTTTACCAGGGAAGCAGAAAGTGACGACTCCCGGCCACCGTAGGCGCGGGCCTGCGGACGGTGAGTAATGGGTGACTCACCGTCCGACCAGCACCAGACCCGTGCCGGACGGCGCGTATATGTTCCACGCGCGCCTCAAACAGGTGTCAGCATATGAAGGGGCCTCTCAGTTGGACCTGAGGGGCCCCTTCATATGCTGACATCTGCCATCGGCCTGTCGGGTAAGCGGGATTGTCCGAAAGGGTTACCGCTACCCCGGAAAATAAAGGGCTACGGAAGGAACATGGATGGGTTTTAGTCAGTAAGAGTCTGACACTCCCTTTCGCTCCACCCAGAGCGGGGGCAGTCACTGGATGATTTCCCAGCCTTAAAAAAAAAAAAAAAATAAAAAAAAAAGGTAAGCAGAACCAGTTAGGAGGCGTAACTGTCAGAACAAGGTTTGTATGAAAGCAAAATTAAGTAAGTATGCTAGGTAGGTAGGGCAAGTAGGTACAGCAAGTATGTAGGATAAGTGGGTAGGTAGGTAGGGTACGTAGGGAAGGAATGTAGGTAGGATAGGTTGATTTCCTAAAATAATGTTAACAAACAGTTTTAATTGAACTTAAAATCTACGACGTTGGTTGCGGTTGACAGGCCAATCATTTCCACCGTTGATGGGCCGTCTGCGAAAGAAAAATGTAAATAGTGTAAAATTATTACTGCAATATGATATAATTCATATTCATCAAGGATCAAGCCCTTGTTCCAGCTGTCTAAGGAGAGCCTCTTTAGATGTTGTTCGAGGCTCTGGGCTATAATGCCATTGGCTGTCACGACTATCGGCACAATGATTACTGTATTCACATCCCCAATTTATTATAACTATTAAATATTTTGGATGGTTTCTTAGACTTTGTGTAGCAGCCACTGATTAATACATACAAGTGAGCGAATGTCAGCTAACAAATAAAATAATAATTATTACATAATAATATATAATGCTATTTTTACCGTCTACATCTCAAGATATTATTATCTTATTCTTTACAAAATGTATAAATCATACCTATACTAAACCATTCTGTCGTAGGCATCCCTGACTCCAATCTGGCTTGTGAAATCGCTTCTCTGAGAGCAAGAGACGCCACTACTGACATACACATTGGAGGCTCGCCTACAGCTACAAAAGATGATAAGAAAAAAATATTGAATGATATAGATGCCCTTTTTTGAGAAAAGAAGATAGCTTCGGTAGCTTAAAATCCCAAAGATTCAATCGAGAATATATGCAAACGTCTTCTCAATTTACCTTTAGCTCCATGAATAGCATCGTAACTGTAAGAATTGTTTCTGAAATAGACCCTGAAATCTTGTGGAATATCAGTGTTCATTGGAACTGCGTAGTTCCAGGTCCGATTAGTCAGCAGCTCTCCAGTGTTGCTGTCGTAAACGAGCTTCTCACAAGTCCAGTAACCAAGACCCATGATAAATGCACCTTCCATCTGGCATTAAAATTTAAATTTCTGAGTCTATTGAAATTAAAAGCAGGTTAACATGCACTCAACCAATTTCTAATTCCACCTTAAGTCTTAGCCAATCCTAAACTTTATCAATTATCAATCAAAATTACTTGTTATAACATCTGTCCATGAATACACAGGTATCATATTCCTATTCATCTCCTAACACACCACGGAAACATAAAAATTTCTTCATATCGCTGGCACATTAACTTAATTATGAAGAACGCTCTACCTCCTCTTGTACATAGTGTTTTACTAGGAATTTGTGCATCACTTACCTGTCCAACATCAATATCTGGACTGATACTTTTACCAACATCCTCCATGATATCCACCCTTAATATCTCTGACTCTCCTGTCAGCACATCGATTTCTACTTCAGCCAAGGACACTCCAAAAACATCGTAATTGTACTTTGTAATATCTGCTAATGAAACGTAACTTTGTGCTTGTAAATCTACATTGGATGCAAATGCTTTGGCTACGATTTCTTCCCAAGTTGCAATTGGCAACTGATTTCTTATAGGTTCAAGTCTTTTCAGTAGTTTTTCACAGCACCTGCTCACTCCTAATCCGACGTTCTGTGATCCAAGACTTCCAGAGGTTCCACCGTTGTTTGGAGCTGCTATTGTATCAGTAGCTTTTACTTTGATTTTCTCCATGGGAATTTTTAAATAGTAAGCACAGATTTGTATGGCTTTTGTGTTAAGTCCTTGACCCAATTCGACCCCACCATGAGTTATAACAACTGTTCCATCGCCATGGTACACAGATACGATAACACTAATGGTTCCCACGGGTTCTGTTGTCCATCTCAAGAGTGAAAATCTTAGCCCACGTTTCTTCCATCGATTTTTTGTGTTATAATTATTGACTGCTAATCTTCTTTCGTCGTACTTTGAGTTTGTTTTTATTGTGTTAAACATTTCTTCTATAGCTCTGTATTTATCTCTATCTAAGTTATTCAAACGGACTTGAATTGGATCAAGTGACAGTTCATAAGCAATTTGCTCTATTAATTGTTCAATTTGACCAACGCCGTCTACAGAGCCTGAGAAATAAATGATAACAATGTATAACTGTTATTCTTCATTTACAAAACTTCCAAAATCAATCTTTTAAAAATATTAGTACAGGCTATGTTAGACTATATAACCGTCTCACCAGGTGCTCTTAACCAATCATTCTTAGGTGTATCAGTAATTGTATTATAACAACTGAATTTCCATCTTGATTTATCGTAACAATTACTATAAGAACTCATGACTAGAAAACTTAATGCTGGATTGATAACATGACCATTGTCTTGATACAAATCGTAGTTAAGATATTGTATAACACCGCTACTGTTGACACCGACCTGAAAATAATGAGAAGTTGACAGTTGTTTTATGAATCCACTATGTTTATTATCCCCTTGTAATAAAATATGTTCCTATTAGTGCAGCAGTCCGTGCACACTCGAAAATAGGGAAAATATTGTCATGGTTTAATATACAAAAAACAATTGCCGAAATAAAAATTATCGCTGAACTTTACTTCAAACTTAGAAGTACTCGGAAGCTTTTTCCCAACTGCTCTGGTTGTAGTAGACAACGGTTGAATGAATCTACATGGCCTGTTTAACTTTTGAACTATGAGGCCACAGGCTACTGCCGATTGAACGTTTCGAGTTAATTTCAAGCCGTATGAGCCACCAACGCGTCGATTACAGACATCAATGCTGTAAAATAAATTCATTAAATATGAGTATATTTTGAGTTAATTAAACGATTCATTGTTGCTCAAATTTCGACTTTGAAATATTCAGCTTGATATTTACCAGTTTTGGTCCATATTTAAAGCTTTTGACAATGCTACCTGCACGCCATATATCCAATGCGAAGCAGTATAAACCTTCATTCCTTCTTCAGTCGGATGAATAATACAAACAAGATTCTCCATTGGAAAATGATACTGACCATACATCGTATTACCACCTTTGATCACCTTAGTAACATCTCTGCCAATATCTGTACCATCTATTGATTCGTATAATGTGACTTTGTTAGGATCTTTAAGAGCTTCCTTGATATTGAGAACTGGTTTAGTAACATTCTTATACTCCACTACAATCATGTTTGCTGCTTTTTCTGCGATACTTTGGGTCTCTGCTACGATGACTCCATAAGGCTGGTTAAAGTACTTGACCTTACCGTTGCAGAATACTTCTTCATCAACAACAAAGTTTATACCATCAACTGGTGTAAATGAATTGTTACCTGGTATATCTTTTGCAGAATAAAATGCAATCACACCTGGTTCATTCTGCGATCAATAAAAGGTAACAATTGAAAGTTCCATAAAAAAAAAGAATTCCAAAAATGGCGGATCACACACATACAGACACACATTCATTTACCAAAGCTTTTGTTGTATTAATAGACACTATATTCCCGGTTCCAACAGTAGTAAGCGCAAACGCTGCAAAGACTTCATAGGGTTGTGCCGGAAGATCATCAGAGTAAAATGCTTCTCCTGAACACTGAATCTGAAACCACAACGACATTGAATGCACAATTCATTTACTGCTGTCATCTGTTCAAAGTAAGTTTCTTACCAACGCATCAACTTTCTGTACTGGCTGATTCAGAGGATATTTTGAGGGATCCGTCTCATAATAGCGACTTCCTTTCGAGACTGGTCGTGTGTCGTGAAGTTTGATAGAACCAGTTTTGTAGCGAGAACTAAGACTGTTCTCAGGGCACAGTGACAATAAACCCTACAAAATTTGTATTGTTGGATAAAACTGCAGGAGTGCAAGATTATTAACAACTTTTATCAATAAAACAGAAATCATCAAAAGTAAGCAGTTCCTTGAAACATACAAAGATGCAGGACTTCTTTGATACAGGATTGTTATTGTATATTGTGGAGAGTTTTAGTACCTTATAAAACAAACCAAGAGACAATCTTCGTCTGAACTCAACGCTGGCTTCTGGTGGATTATCTATTACTATTAATTCTTTTCTCAAGGTTTCTAAAGCGCATTTCAGAACATAATTCTCGAACAACTCTTTTCCATGCAAGTACTGTTCAGTCTTGTAAGCTCTGGTAAATGATGGAGAAAGTCCTCCAAAGACCATCCTTGAACTTAGAACTGTATTGTTTTTAGACAGTTGGTATAAAAATCCTGCGTTGACAATCGCGTGGGCACTTGTACTTCTCGGCATCACCTAGAAATATGAATGCGATATAATGTTAATATGAGTTGAGCATGATCTTAAAAGGAAATATTTAGTAAATAACGTCGGTTTACATAATATTTGAGACATTATAAAGTATCTTCATTCTTACAAGCAAAAGACTTGCCATGAATATCAATGGACAAGGAACACTAATAGAAAATTAAGAAAAATATAGATATACTACTCTGTCAAGAAAGTACCGGGAAAAGATCAATAATAAACAAAATGTCTGTTATTCATCCAAATTTATTTTATCACCTTCAAAGTATGCTCCTTTAGAAACGATACACTTGCGCCAACGAATAATCCATTCAACAAAACATTTTTTAAACGCTGCTTCCGGCATTGAGTTCAGTTCTCGCCGCGAATTCTCCTTTATGTCTTCTATCGATTGAAAACGGGTGCCACGAAGTGGTAATTTGAGTTTAGGAAATAGAAAAAAGTCAGCAGGAGCCATATCTGGTGAATATGGTGGTTGCTGGATGGTATTTGTTGAGTGTTTGGTCAAAAATTCGTTCACAATGATAGCCTTGTGCGAAGGCGCATTGTCGTGGTGCAAAATCCAAGAATTTTCTTTCCACAAATCTGGCCTTTTTCGTCGAATTTGCTCTCTTAAACGCCGCATAACGCTCAAATAATATTCTTTATTTACCGTTAGACCTTCCGGTAAGAATTCAGAGTGCACAACACCGCGATAGTCAAAGAAAACAGTGAACATGACTTTGACTGTTGATCGACTTTGGCGTGGTTTTTTCGGTTTCGGTTCAGTTGGAAGGCGCCACTCCAAATCTTGTTGACTAGTTTGCATGTCAAACTCGTAAACCCACGTCTCGTCACCAGTAACAATGCGTTTCATGAATGTTGGGTCCGAACTGACTCGTTCTAGCATGTCCTCAGCGACTTTCATGCGATTGAGTTTTTGGAGAAAATTCAGATCTTTTGGGACTAGCCGAGCAGCAACATGTTTCATACCCAAATGATTAGTTAAAATGGTACGGATCGACTCGTGAGATACAGAAAGTTCGGCGGCTATCTCTCTCAGAGTTGAATGGGGATTTTCAGTCACTATTTTCTTCACTTTTGCGATGTTTACTTCAGTTGCAGACGTTGACGGCCTACCAGAGCGAGGCAAATCTTCCATCACATCTCGACCGCTTTTGAACGCTTTGAACCACTCATAAGCACGAGTTTTTGATAAAGTCGATTCACCGTAAGCCTTCTGTAACATTTTCAGTGACTCCGAACACGAAATTCCATTGGCGATGCAAAATTTAAGACAAACTCTTTGTTCGATATTTTTGTCCATTATGAAATTCGCAATACACACTATATATGATATTACTAAAACCAGCACTGTATTTAATATAAATAACAGATGCAACTCAAACTCCGCGCCAAAATGGAAAACAGTTGTGCCAATCTAACAACTACAAAAAAACAAAAATTTGAATTTGGAACCATAAACAAATCATCCATTCCCAATACTTTTTTGACTGAATGTACTATGTTTTTAAAATGGCAAGTTTACCTTGAAGGTCTCTATTCGGTGTTCATTGCTCAAAGGAGGCAGCATTACATTCTGGATGACAACTCCTCTACTGTTGGTTTTCAAAAATACTTGCATCGTGACAATTTCCAATTTATTGTTGTAGCTGGCTGAAAATAGTTTAAACCATTGTTAAATTTATTCACAGTAAAAACCATTTTATATCGTGTGTTGCTTAGGTTAGTCCCGTTGTTGATTTTTATTGAATAAATGCTTTTTAAATTTGTTTTCATTTTGAAACTGAACTTATAATCCGTCAAATTAAATAAGTGATGTTTTTAAAATAGAACTGGCGCTTTGTGCTCCGCTAACACAACTCCGGTACACTTTTTAACCGACTTAATAAAAGGAGGTTGTCAGTGGATGACTCAAATTGATTTTTTAGTCAGTCAGACAGAGTATTTTAATATATTGGACACGTATTTTCTTTTTATTAGGTCATACTTCAGAGGACTACAATATTTTTCTTTACTAACTCAAAAACTGTTCAAACGAGAACAGTTTTTGAGTTAGTTTTGTTTCGATAATGCACTCTTTTTACACGCTTTATATTAGCTTCACTTGTAGGATGTATGTTTGTAACTGACTTCTTTGAGCGCGATTTTGACCCACTTTAAACGGCCAGATTTCATTCAAACTTTGTAGATTTATCGAGGACCGATGACAATTTATTAATTTGAACTAAAAAGTAGGAAATAAATAATAGTTAAAAAAAAACTAAAAAACACTCTTTAAATTTAAAAGCGTGGGGTTCTTTTTAAAATAATATTCACCAACACGCTTTTAAATAAATAAATTTTATTTTCTATTTTTTAGTACGGTTTTCTATAAAAAGCGTGTTTCTTAGTTTTTTTTTATCTTGATGATTTAAGTATTAGTAATTCAGGACCACTGTTGTTTACATAGCAAGTTTCGATAGGAATTGTTGTGGGGATTGTGGGGCGAGTAGGTACCACAACAGTAACTGTTAAGTGAAAAACCAAAAACATTAAATGCTCAATATTAAAATAATTTCAATTTCGGAAGTCAACAAAAACCGAAAATACAAACCCAAAGACTAAGACCTTCAAAAATAAAATTATTATTCACTTTGTACTATTTTTTCGGTGGTTGGTTGTTTATTTTATATTTTTTAGTTATAAACAAGAAAAAGGGGAATATTTATTTGACATAGGTACTTACCTAGAGTTAGCTGGGCTCCAACAGTTTCTAGAAGTAGGAACAGGTCGGAAGGAAAAGAATTGTGCTTATGTTTTATCATTAAATTCCCAGCTATAGTTCCTACCTGAAAAGGTACATTTCACATTCAAATTTCTTATAACCTCTTCGACAATTTAAATCGTTATTTGCACTAAAGTGTTGAGTTCGCAAGTGCACCGAACATGACTGTTATATTGGAACAACGATTGTCAAGTGATAGATCAAACACTCGACAATCGTAGTACCGCATAGGCATAGTATTGGAACTTGGCACTCTGTGGCACTAGTGACAGTTAACAAGAGAAAGCACTTTAATTGGGATCACATTCACGGCTCTAGCCGATAGGACATTTTCAATCGTAAACATACCGTAGTACTGTAGTAGTATTGAATCATTAGCATGTAACAATATTTTCGGTCAAAGAATCATCATTGCCATACAACGCGGCAATGCTGCCAGCCTTTTGGGAACTTTTCCTGTTGTCAGCGATGCGGACGAATTTTTTGATGCCCTTTGTTTTTTTTTCCCGCCCGTTTTATATACTTGTACATAGTTATTATTAATATTTCAAGTCTTTTTAGGTACGTACAACATTATTTGAATAAAATGTAACACTTACCACACACAGAATTTAAACATTCATCAACTTAAAAGCTAAACAAACCTTAATAATACTGTTAGAAAATCTAAACAATAGTAGAAACGTTTGTTTTTAGATTATTTTACATTGTCCCACTGCTGATCAAACCCCTTTAAAATTAAATGTTAATTAAAGCTCATGTTTTATCTACCAACAAAATGCTCAAAAAAAAAGTTCTTACTTACGTTAAGTCTAATTGAGATCACATCCACGACTAGCTAAATAACAGGACGAGCGCTTTCAATCTAACTGTGAAACCTTTTTAATCAATGGCACAATGAAAAGCTTGTCCAGAGTTAAAAAAAACAATAACAGGTTAAATTATAGACATTACTAGCTGACCCGACAGACGTTGTTACCCTACCTACCCTACCTACCCTACCTACCCTACCTACCCTACCTACCCTACCTACCCTACCTACCCTACCTACCCTACCTACCCTACCTACCCTACCTACCCTACCTACCCTACCTACCTACCCTACCTACCCTACCTACCCTACCTACCCTACCTACCCTACCTACCCTACCTACCCTACCTACCCTACCTACCCTACCTACCCTACCTACCCTACCTACCCTACCTACCCTACCTACCCTACCTACCCTACCTACCCTACCTACCCTACCTACCCTACCTACCCTACCTACCCTACCTACCCTACCTACCCTACCTACCCTACCTACCCTACCTACCCTACCTACCCTACCTACCCTACCTACCCTACCTACCCTACCTACCCTACCTACCCTACCTACCCTACCTACCCTACCTACCCTACCTACCCTACCTACCCTACCTACCCTACCTACCCTACCTACCCTACCTACCCTACCTACCCTACCTACCCTACCTACCCTACCTACCCTACCTACCCTACCTACCCTACCTACCCTACCTACCCTACCTACCCTACCTACCCTACCTACCCTACCTACCCTACCTACCCTACCTACCCTACCTACCCTACCTACCCTACCTACCCTACCTACCCTACCTACCCTACCTACCCTACCTACCCTACCTACCCTACCTACCCTACCTACCCTACCTACCCTACCTACCCTACCTACCCTACCTACCCTACCTACCCTACCTACCCTACCTACCCTACCTACCCTACCTACCCTACCTACCCTACCTACCCTACCTACCCTACCTACCCTACCTACCCTACCTACCCTACCTACCCTACCTACCCTACCTACCCTACCTACCCTACCTACCCTACCTACCCTACCTACCCTACCTACCCTACCTACCCTACCTACCCTACCTACCCTACCTACCCTACCTACCCTACCTACCCTACCTACCCTACCTACCCTACCTACCCTACCTACCCTACCTACCCTACCTACCCTACCTACCCTACCTACCCTACCTACCCTACCTACCCTACCTACCCTACCTACCCTACCTACCCTACCTACCCTACCTACCCTACCTACCCTACCTACCCTACCTACCCTACCTACCCTACCTACCCTACCTACCCTACCTACCCTACCTACCCTACCTACCCTACCTACCCTACCTACCCTACCTACCCTACCTACCCTACCTACCCTACCTACCCTACCTACCCTACCTACCCTACCTACCCTACCTACCCTACCTACCCTACCTACCCTACCTACCCTACCTACCCTACCTACCCTACCTACCCTACCTACCCGACCTACCCTTTCTACCCTACCTACCCTACCTACCCTACCTACCCTACCTACCCTACCTACCCTACCTACCCTACCTACCCTACCTACCCTACCTACCCTACCTACCCTACCTACCCTACCTACCCTACCTACCCGACCTACCCTTTCTACCCTACCTACCCTACCTACCTACCTATGCAAAAATGTGCAATAAAAATATTTTTCTCATACAAACTTTGCCACCCCTTGTAACCCTTTTAGGGGTTGAATTTCCAAAAAAAAAATGCCTATGTCCTTCTCATGAATGCAAACTATCTACATACCAAATTTCAGCAAAATCGGTTGGGTGGTTTAGGCGTGAAAAGGTAACAGACAGACAGACAGAGTTACTTTCGCATTTATAATATTAGTGTGGATAAACTAAAGTAGTAAATATCAGTTAAAATGTCGATTTAAAACGGTGAACTTACATTTCGAACAGGAATATGAGCAACCTTCGTCAGATGATCATAAAACTTCTGCAAGTACGCAAAACCCTCCTGCTCTGCCATACTTTTGAATAAATCCAGTAACTCCGTCAAAGTCACTGCACCACCTACGATTAAATTCTGATCCATTTTGTATCCTTTAAGTTCAGTGACCCCATTTATGTCAATGAGTATTCTAGGATATTCTTCAATTGGATACGCTCCTGAAAATAGATTTTTTGGTTTTAATATGATAAAATTTATTGTGTGAAACTATTACTTTTCAAAACGTAATTGTTACGATAGCAAGTGCAAAATGCTAGTAAATTATTTGGACAATGAATATTATTTCCTTGTGAATTAAACGATGAGCGATGACAATCATTGTCTTTAGAACATAGTTATAATATTCATTAAAAAGAAGTTAATACAATTATCTTGGAAATAAATAAAAATTAAACCTCATGTAATAGGTATTTCGTTTTAATTGCTGTATCTGTAGAAACTACAACAGAAAATTAAAATGTCTTACCTTTAGCTGTATTGCCAGCTACTAACATGTAAGAGTCATCTCCTTTCTCTTGAAGTATTTCAAATATACGTTTTAGTTGTACAACTCTAAACCAGAATTTACCATCGTTCAATTTAATTTCCACTGTATCATAATCAAGAACGTCTTCCTCCACCACACACCAGTCATCCTCATCACAACTACTCTTATCACAACTTTTCCATGTTTTAGGGCAAATATGTAAATCTTCGATATCCTGAATAGGTTTATCTGGACTATCTTTTGCAAATTTCTTGAAACTATCCATAATTGGTCGGTATCCTGTACACCTGCAGATGTTGCTTCCTAATGACTGCTCTATTTCTAACATAGTAAGGTCTGGTTTGCTTTCTATTAGACTGAAAATGTCAAGAAAACTTTTTTGTACAGGTTAGTACAGAGGCCAGCACATCAAGATACCACAATCTGTCAAATTTCTTTGATAGTATTTCAACTTTATTGCAAAAACATAAGGTTCATTTTTAATTGAGAAAATTTGACAGTTAGGGATAGCTTGATGTGCTGGCGTATGTACATATAAGTTTTAATAGTAGTACAGACAGAGGTCTATTGGGGAAATTATGTTACCTCAATGTCTATTTCTACTGCCAAGCAACGGCCAGGGTAAAAACAAGCCTGCGGTGTCAGCGGGATTGTCCGAAAGGGTTTTCGCTACCCTGGAACATAAAGGGCTAAGGAAGGAACATGGATGGGTTTTTATCAATAAGAGTCTGATACTCCCTTCCGCTCCAATCAGAGTGGGAGGAGTCATTTCATAATTTCCTACCCTCAATAAAAAAGTGTAAGAACAAATAGGGCATTTAAACCTTTTTTTTTGGGATGGCTTCGCAACTATAATACCTGTGCTATTGCAGGTACTCACAGGCGGTAGGGACGACTCACTTTTTGCCATGTAGTTAAGGCTGCATATCCACCAGAGATGTGCGAGGTAGCTAGGCGGTTTGTGAGGAAGAAATCTACCACCAGGATCTCTTCATTTGCATGGCATGAGCTAAGCTAGTGTTGATGTTGATTGGTTTTATGCACATTCACCGTTACACATCCTCGCTCATCTCTGGTGGAAACGCACCCAACAGCAGTAAGTGGATGTAGCTGGAGGTAAGCATATTAGTCACTCATTGACATGAAAAATACATAAAGTACCCATACCTGTACATAGACATGATCCACCCAGGTGTACAGTGCCCACACTGGGTACCATTATGCTTCGCCAGCGTGGTCTGCAGTGGGTGGTAGCCTTTCTTCCTGTTACCGACTTCCTCTATTGTGGTGATCTCCAACCCGTGACATGATGCCACTAACATCATACACTGAAATAAATATACACTGAAATAACAAGTAACTCTTGTTACATTTGAGCTAGAAAGGGAACGTATGAGATGTTGAATGAAACACGGTAAGGACGTGGAAGGGAGAAATTTCTTAACACAAGTAAAATTCTTACTTAAATGGAAATTCCTTAGATCGCTGTGAATATTTTATAAGTTTTGAAATATTTTTTTGTATTTTTATATTTAAGTAGGTATTTATATGCAGTTAGGGTTCTTGATCGGTTTTTACAAAACCTGTTTTATCCTACGTCAAGGTTCCTTGTATTTTTTTACAATATGAAGAAGTAGAAGATTAATTGTTCCTTGGTACGACGTCAAGGTTATGTTTTTGCCAAATTTTGTCAATTGCCTCTTTTCCGAAAGCAGACATAGAGTCTGAACTCTTAGTACTCTTACCGAGTTGACAGCATAAGGTACACCATGAGGCTTTCGTGTGGAGACCACGCATGCGCCGCAGCCTGCTTCACGGCACATGTATTTGGTGCCTCGCAGCTCCAGCCATCCTCGCAGGTAGTCCAGAAGTGTCAGGTCAGAACTCACTTCACTGCCAACTGATGAAAATATAAAATATAAGTTGTTATTTATATGGTGTTACACCTGATACGGTACCAATGGTACAGACTCATATTATAATTATATGAGCCACTTTAACTTTGGGACCAAATTGAAAGAACCAGCCGCTGTCCCAACACTAGTTGTAATTAAATAAAATACGTTCAACGGGGATGGGGAACTGGCGCACGCATACCGGAAGACGCAGCGTGGGAGTAGCACAGATCCGATTGAAGTGGCGAACTTGGGGGGAGCCCTCTGTCCCGAAGACGACGGCTTTCAGCCGAAATGATGATGATTATAATGGACTAGCTGCTCCCGCGTGGTGGTCGTAGCGTGAAGTTACATAGCCTATAGCCTTCCTCGATAAATGAACTATCCAACACAAAAAGAATCTTTCAATTCGGACCAGTAGTTCCAGAGATTAGCGCGTTCAAACAAACAAACAAACAAACTCTTCAGCTTTATAATATTACCTATATAGTATATTAGTATAGATTAAATTATCATCATGACCATTACTTACTTGCGTGTTTAACTCCGTTGACTTTGAAACAGATTTTGTCCATGTTGTCTTCACCTGTATGTAGTCTAACGATTTTTTAAAGTAACAAATAGTTTCGAAATAGGAAAAGAACAACCGTAATCAAAATTGCAAATTAAAACCAGTTAACCAAGTTTTACAGTACTAAAACTTATCTACTTTAATTGAGTTTGTCATTTTTAAGTGGTTGGCAAACGCTATTTTTCTGCCAATAAAATTTATTTGCTTTCGATAATAAAAGCGAAGTTTTTATTACCTATTTCACAAACAAATACACGTACGTTTTTGGCTTATTGGACGATTCGCACGAATTTAACTCGCACAAAACGTGCGAATCGACTCCTTTAAAACATATATTTTTTTCTGTAGTCGATTCGCACAAATTTTATATAAGAATCTTAAATAACTTCGAAATGCAAAGTTTTTGGTACATCATTTCATTTACTATTTAATTATTGGAATTGCCTCCCATCATTATAATTGTAATAATAATAATAATATCCTTGGACATTTCACACAACGCCGTATTGTCCCAAGCTAAGCAACCTAATGCTTGTGTTATGGTAACGAGATGGCTGATAAACTACTTATATACATTTTTTTTTTGTAAATAAATACATATTATAGATAGAAAAACACCCGGACCCGTAACAAATACTTGCAGGTCGTACAAATATTTGTTCCGTGCGGGAATCGAACCTGCGACATGCTGCGCAGCAGTCAATCGCTCAACCGCTGCGCCAACCGTGTCGTCAAATTGTTCTTTATATTTGTGCACAGTGGGCCTAAATTACTATGGCCGCCTGGCATCCCCCTTTGCTGAAATTTATTCGTTAGTATACAATCCGTTTCTATTCACTAAAAGTTGTGAGTGTTGTAAACTATGTCTAAAGAGCACACACAAACTCAAACTCAAACTCAAATTATTTATTTCAAATAAACCAATTACAGGCACTTTTGAATTGTCAAGGTGTCGGTCAGTCAGAGAGATGAAGCTAGTTGCCCATTCCAAAGCAGTAGGTACCTATGGAGAAGAACGGGCAAGAAACTCCATGGACACTCTTTTAAACAAAATATGGTTACAAAATGTTGGTTACATAGATCATATTATTATTATTATACATGTGAGAACGATGCAGAACGGTGAAAGCATCCGATATAAAATATGTAAAAAAAAAAGTTCAAAAATTAAATTAAAACAAGCCATGGCCGCTAAGAGATGACCAGTCTCTACTGACAGCGCCCGTTCACGAACATGACGCATGGATTAGCACCATTCAGCTCAACCATTTTGAAGGGAGCTAAATGATCCAACACACACGCCACCATCAGCGAGACATTAAAAGTGAGCATGACATACTCTCAGCCGCCAAAGCACATTCAAGTCAATGAAAGACGTACCCAGTAAATGGTCGCTTTATATTAGGTACATAGTACTCACATATGTGCTAAGCAATTATACAATATTAAGAAATTGAATTTATACAATGCAAATATAGTTTTTATTGTTGTTGATCTTCCGCAGCTCCAACAGTTTTTTAAGAAGTCTAATGAATTAGGTGACACGCCCTTGTGGAGCGGGAATAGCATTGACCCAAGCGTTTTTATCAGCGATGTAATCTCCCAATTTATAATATGCTTGGCTGCATAGTGTGCGTTTTATACAGGATTTAAATTTTGTTTCATTAAGTTCAAGAATGTTGGGAGGTATTTTATTGTAACATTTTAAACAGTACCCCATGAAAGATGAATCTACTTTAGCCAGCCTGAAACCTGGTTGAACTAATTGGTCCCTATTTCTAGTGAAATAATTGTGTCTTTCACCTCTTTTACTAAAAAGATGTAGATTTTTCCTTGCATACATGATGTTTTCATAGATATATTGACAAGGTACAGTCATGATGTTAATAAGCTTAAACCGTTCCCTTAGAGAATCGCGTCTACGAAGATTATAAATGGCTCTGATAGCTCTTTTCTGCAGAATAAAAATAGACTCAATGTCTGCAGCACGTCCCCAAAGTAAAATACCGTAAGACATAATACTATGAAAATAGCTAAAATAGACCAGCCTCGCGGTATCTACATCAGTATATTGACGGATCTTTCTGACAGCATATGCTGCAGAACTTAGCCGTCCTGCAAGAGATGTTAAATGAGGACCCCATTGTAGCCTTGAGTCGAGCGTGATCCCTAGGAAAACAGTTTTATCGACAAATTCTAGTTTCTCTTGATTCAATAAAAGGGCACAAAGTCGGGTGTATTTGTCTTTTTAAAGCTGTCCCAGTCCCCGGCCCCGGAGACATCCGGAACGTGACGTGGGCGATCTTTTGACAGGTCGAAAGTTTGCTCAAAATGATTAAATTAAATTAAAGGCTATGTCTTTCAAATGAATAGGTGACTAGCACGGTTTCTGAAAAACATGATGTTCCCCGTCCAGCAAAAATTGACTCAATAAAAGTTAATATTTAATTTTGATGCATGTTTCGGTTTCTTTCGTCAAAAATACACATGGCTACGAAACAAGGGTCGTTTCCGAAAAAAGAGCATTTCAGTATCAGTAGAAATGGCATAAAATTTTAATTAAAAAATCTCATACTGCCTTTGTAAGGATTTGTTCACTCACAGAACATAATATTTCAAATTCAAACTCAAACTCAAAGTATTTATTTCAAATAAACCAATTACAGGCACTTTTGAATTGTCAAGGTGTCGGTCAGTCAGAGAGATGAAGCTAGTTGCCCATTCCAAAGCAGTAGGTACCTATGGAGAAGAACGGGCAAGAAACTCCATGGACACTCTTTTAAACAAAATATGGTTGCAAAATATTGGTTACATAGTTCATAAATTAATATTATACATGTGAGAACGATGCAGAACGTTAAAAGCATCAGATATAAAATATTTAAGAACTATTCAAAAATTAAATTAAAACAAGCCTTAGCCGCTAAGAGATGACCAGTCCCTACTGACAGCGCCTGTTCACGAACATGATGCATATATTAGCACCATTCAGCTCAACCATTTTTAAGAGAGCTAAATGATCTAACACACACGCCACCATCAGCGAGACATTAAAGTGAGCATGACATACTCTCAGCCGCCAAAGCACATTCAAGTCAATGAAAGACGTACCCAGTAACTGAAACTTTCTTAATTAAATATGGTGAGAACTAATTTCTAATGATATACATTTTTTTTGATGCTGGGAAATTATCCATTGACTTCTCCCGCTCTGGGTGGAGTGGAAGGGAGTGTCAGACTCTTACTGACTAATACCCATCCATATTCCTTCCGTAGCCCTTTATGTTTCGGGGTAGCGGTAACCCTTTCGGACAATCCCGCTTACCTGGCAGACTTGGCCCTAAAGGGCCCCTTCATTCTAATGATATTTGAGATCACTTATTGATGATAGCATTTTTTATATCCCACCGTGATCCCCAATTTTTTGTCACTGAAATAGGTCAGTACTAAGCAATATAAAAACAAATAATGTTACCTACCGTTTTGGCCAACAGTAGGTAACATTATTTAACCTAATTCTGCTCATACATACGAAACTAACTACACACATCAAAAGTGTTCAAGAGCCCATTGATATCGAATCCTACGATTGTGCATTGCTATAGGTGGTACCCGTAGCGGTCTTCGGGAATGAAGGTTCACTTCATGCAAGCGGTTTCTGACTGTTTGGTCGCTAATTAAGTTCCCTGAAGAGTGATGAAGCCTCACGGCTAACATCATGGCGGTTATTGTTGGAGCTCTTCGAGTTAAGATTTGAATGTATCGGTCTTGTCTCCGTGTGGTGCAGCGATACCGTCCTTCATGGCGCTCAGCCACGGTACCAGTGCTTCGGTAACGTGTCCAAAGTCGACTGATAACACCTTTTTTTGTTGTTGCAACGAACATGGGCGGCCATTCCACAGCGTGATTTGGATGAACTCATTTTGAGTATGCCAAACCGATGTTCTTGTGTTGTTAGTGTTCGCGGTAGAAACACGGATTATTAATTGTTTAAGTTACCCAATAAAATTTTAAAGAAAACTGTTATTTCAGTCTTTTTTTCGAACTTTAATGTTAGTGGTTCAAATGTCAAAAATCCCTTTATTAGGAAAATGGCAAATTTCTTTATTAATGCAAAGGTGACTTGGTTTATCGTTACTGTGACAAACGAAAACACTTTATTTGATGAATCCTTAAAGAAAATTTAAATTAATATCAATCAAGAGAAAAGTTATTGCAAAAATATATGTTGATCCCTAGACACTTTTGATGTGTGTACATTTATAATGAAATTAAAAACTTTTAATAAAAAACAATCACATATTCATATTAAGCAATTCGCCGTCCCCGGGGAATAAAATGGTAATCGTAAAAACTAAATTTTACAGGAAAATTAAAAAACAGTTTTTTGTGAATATCTCAAAAACTAATAGACATAGCGGGATTCTTGAAATACCAAAAGAAAGGTGATTTTTTACAAAATAATTTTAAACTATTTTAGATAATTTATATTTCTTAGAAATGCAGTAAATAATGAAATTAAATTTACCATGAATTAAGGGCACATACTTTAACTGTAAAGCAACATTACGATATTATTCGCGTAAAATCTCATGTAATACGTTACCGTAATGATGCATTGCTATGTTATTGGTCGATAAACTGTGAAAGGACCGCATATCGTAAAGTACTGTTACTATTTTATTCGCTGACAAGCAATCAATTACAGATGACAGTAATAGCAACTTACGTGTATATTCTATGGAAAAATTATTATACTAACTAGAGGCAAGTATCAAATACTGAATAAAATGTTTTGTACGTGTGCAAGGTAAAACAAACAACTTACTATCTATTTATTTTTTATTTTTCACAATTATTAACAACTGTTTATAAAAATCAACAAATTAGGAACTGTCTATGTCAAAGTACTTAATTATAATTTTTTAAGAAGTAGATTCTCTGGGTAGCTGCTCTACTCCGTGTCGTCTACATGTGAAGCTAAGTCAGAGGCCCATGGGCAGCATAAAAACTTTGACACCAGGTTAGTGACTAACCACACGAAAAGAAGAGAAGACCTCATTCGGGAGCATGACTGCTTCGCAGAAGGAGGTGACTGACTCCTACTCCCTCTCGCTCCGGACCATGGCTTGCAGCAGGGCCGGGCGTGAGGTCGCCGCGCCGCCGCCAATCGCCTCTACGAGGACACGACGGTGCTTCGCCCAAGCTGGGCAGATCTCCACCGTGTCTTCTAGGTGATCCTCATAGTGGTAACAGGAACCTCCCGAAACATCCATGTCCGGTGAGAACCTGCGTCAGGCGGTAGGTGCGGACGCCGTGACACCTCTCTAGCCACTCTTTAAAGAGGGGTTTTACCGCCCGCGCTGGGTTGCGCCATGAGATCGCGCCGTAGATCCGTCCGCTCCACCGCAATTTGCCGCGGAAACAGATTGTCGCCCCGGCTTAATACCTCCACGCGGCACTCGTACAGGCGCGCGAGGACTATCGCTTCCAGATCCCACGGCGGCGGCAGTCCGACAAGGAGGCTTGCCACCTCACCCGAGATCATGCGGTACCCCCAAATAAGCCTTTCGGCTACCACCTTGTGGGGCGCATTCAAATAGTGGGCGGCTCGCCACCGCAGCGAACGCGCTCACACCGGAGCCCTGTAAAGGGCCATGGACCGCACGACTTCAAACCCGCCTTCAGTTAATGTTCCATCAATCTGCCTAGCCTTTTCAAAACTATATTGGGATCGGTTTCCAGTCCAACCGGATGCAGCTAAATACCAGTATTTTACATGGAGCGAATGCTTATCTGACCTCCACAACCACTGCACTAACTGGGTAATACGATACCCCTTTGTAAGACTTCTTCTTAGCGTGTCGATGGCAATCTATATCTCCTCGGCCCAGAATTCAGCTACGTGTTTAGCGTCATCACTAGCGTCCATCAGTTCCTGTAACGTGCATACGGCAGGACACACAGGACCCGTTATTAAGTGTCCCATCGTTTGTGGAACAGCACGACATTTACACTCCAAGGCGGAGCTGTCTATGAATCCCCATCTGAGCAGGTTTTCCTTGCTTCGGCCAACCTGGGTCCGGAGTCTGTTTAAAGCCTACCAAGTTGATCAAGGCAAGTCGCTCCCAGGAGGGAGACGTTCAGCAAGTGGAACGAATGGAGTGTGTAAGGAAGCACTGTCTCGCCACAGCTTCAGTCTTTCTTTATTTGGTTCGACAGTGAGTGGAACGACACACTTTAAAAAGCTGTTTCGGCTTTTCAGCCTTTGTGGCACAAGGATGTGGTCGTGCATGGGGTGTCGTCTTTTGTAAGACTGGCTGTCAGACTTTCGTGCTTCTGACTACCCGTAATGACTGTCAAAGATCCACGAATGTTAGCCAGGTCCAACGGCTTAACGTGCTTCCCGAGGCACGGAGGAGTCCTCGATATCTGAAAATGGTTACCCATCCACAGACCAACCACGAAGAGAGATTTATCTTGTTTTTTTTTCTGATTCTTCTAATAAACCATTCATTAAAGCACATTGTATGTTTAATTTCTCTAGAGTTAAAACCCAATAAGTAGGTGCCCTTTGTAACTAATTTTTTTTAATGATGAAATGGATCACTTTAGAAACTAAAAAATACTGTTTAACACTTCTTCAATGTATACACTTTTACCTCAAATACTCACGTAGGTATTTTAGTCCTTAAAACTTAAATATTGAATATTTAGAAAGTAAGAATTTCGTACTTATTGGGTTTGAGCACTATACCCTCGAATTGTCTGTTACCGGAATAAAATTGTATTGAGTATTACGCAAATTGGGTTGTCTTTTTTTCCCAGGAATATAATGGTAAGAGCATCTTACTGGAAAAGTAACGTATCGAAATAATTGTAATAGTCTCTTACAATTTTATTCGTTGCAAAAAGTCTACTAAGCATACAAATAAATAATATTGTTAAATTCATTACAATACACATAAAAAATTCGTAATTTCTACAATAACAGTTGGAAAAATCTAAAAAAAATTGACCAAGTGTAATCGGACCTCTAAATATCGAATATGCAATAAACTTAAAACTATCGTAATAGCACATTACCATTTTATTCCCCGGGGACGGCGAATTGATCAAATAATTTAGTGGGCTAACATTATGCTCAAACAATAATCTTCTGAACAAACCCTTACTGTACGCGCCACAGTAAAAAGTACGAGTGATTCTGCAATCCCGCACGTTTGCCTGTTATTTTTTTGCAGGTGCTATCGCCTGTACAATGGTGATTTTTCGCTTTGTGAGCTTGATGATAATCGTATGTGGTGAACTCTGCCTTATATTATTCAGGTTTTACTTTATTCACGACCTTTTCATTTTTTCTACAGTTTCATGGGGAAAGCATATTTTGAGGCGAGAGGTTAAAGATCATTTTTACATACCGAGACCCCTTCGTGCCTCGGAAAGCACGTTAAGCCGTCGGTCTTGTCATTCTTCGATCTCTGAGAGTCGTTACGGGTCGTCAGAAGCCCGAAAGGCTGACAGCCAGTCTTACCTAGGTGTATCGTATTACCCAATTACTGGGTTGTGGAGGTCAGAAAGGTAGTCGCTCCATGTAAAATACTGGTATTCAGCTGCATTCAGTTACACTGGAACCGACCCCAACATAGTTGAGAAAGGGAGATGATGAGGTTAAAGAGTATATTTTTAATTTAAAAGACAATGTAATCTAGAGCCAGACAACCTATTTGTGCATTTGTATCAAAATGAGAAAGGAATTTTTACTTCTTCTATCCCTTAGCAAAATAATTCGTTTTTAAACTAATACTTTTCAAATTTCTCGTAGCAATGGATTGTGATTCTACACCATAATGATGAAACAATAATATTTCGTTTGAGTAATTTCATGCAGCTTTGTGTACTTATTATTAGAAATTGTGGTGTCATATTCAGAGTTGCCAACTTATTTATTCGTTAGAATGCAGTTTATGTGAAGATCTAGTGAGTTCTAATTTATCTGTATTTTTATAGTGTTTAAGATAAAGAGAATTCTATTCTTATATATAATACTAGCTTCCGCCCGCGGCTTCGCCCGCAAAATATGTCGACAAATTATACACATAAACCTTCCTCTTCAATCACTCTATCTATTAAAAAAAACCGCATCAAAATCCGTTGCGTAGTTTTAAAGATTTAAGCATACACAGGGATATAGGGACAGAGAAAGCGACTTTGTTTTATACTATGTATAGTGATACTAACACTTTGCCCGCGGCCTCGCTCCTGTGGTCTTTCCTACGATACCCGTTATTTTTCCCGGGATAAAAAGTAGCCTATGTTACTCCCTGAAAACTAAGCTTTCAAATGGTGAAAGAAGTTTTGAAATAAGCATAGTAGTTTTTGAGTTTATTTATTATCAACATACACACAAAAATACAAATCTTTCCTCTTTATAATATTAATAATATTAGTATAGATTGAGATAGGTATTTGTATGTCCGATTGAAGCTATTCCCACATAATTATTATACAATTAATATCAACATTTTAATAGTCTAAACTAAGTCTATTTCAGAATGACTAGGTGCTATTGTAGGTAGGTATCATACGCCAGCACATCAAGCTACCGCAAACTGTCAAATTTTCCCAATTTAAAATGAACCTTAATTTTTTGTAATAAAGTTGAAAAACGGGTCACAATCTGGCTTTTTGGTGTCGGTGTTAGTTATTTTTGTAATAACACATACCAAATCTTAGTTCACATGTTTGCAAACTGATGGTAACTATGCCATAGAATAACCCATGCACTGCCACGAACACGTATGTGTGTTGAAGACACTGAGCTTAGAATAGCACAAAAAATTGTGGCAGTGTTTGTGCTAAACTGTGACAACTCGAAGTAGGTGTGTTCATAGATCGATTCCGTGGTGGTCACGTTTTGACAAACATCATCATCATCAATCTGCCCAGTCTTTTCTCAACCACATTGGGCTCGGCTTCCAGTCTAACCGGATGCAGTTAAATACCAGTATTTTACATGGAGCGACTGCCTATCTAAACTCTACAACCCAGTAACTGGGCAATACGATACCCCTAGGTAAGACTGGCTGTCAGATTTTCGGGCTTCTGACGACCCCTAACGACTGTTAAAGATCCACAAATGACAGCTGGGACCAACGGCTTAACGTGCTTTCCGAAGCGCGGAGGAGTCTCGGTATGCAAAGATGGTCACCCATCCAACGGCTTAACGTTAGTCAAACGAGGACCGTTAATCATCGCTTATATTCTCCTTCTGAGTTAATACGCTTTTAAAAAACTGTAGTCGTTTCATAGACACCCATTGCTAAACTGACCTCAATCAACCAACCAAGATATAATTCCAATTCAGACTCCACTAAGTCAGTCTTCAACTAAAACAACTATAAAACTTTAAATGGCTCGAAATAATAACTTTATAACATAAAACTTTTAAAATGTAAAATTTCACAGATAATTAGACTTGTAAAAATATCAAAGTTCATATAAAGTCGCAGTGTCATTGCAAGCGAAAAATCTTTTCTTAAAAAAAATTATTATTTAGACTTATTTTGTGTACAAGGAGAGACTGGAAATGAAGATGGTCTTCAGGGACATGTCTTGTAATTTCTTATGAAAGAAAACCCACCAACGCCCGAAATTATAATAATGTATCTCAAGACAAGACGTAAAACAATATAGGGTAGTCAAATTCGAACTATGTCGGAACTAATGATTGGGCATTTGACTACCTTAAATTGTTATAATAACGTCTTGTCCAGGCATGTATAGAAGGTTACCTACAAATTTCAGCCTAAAAAAGTTGTAACTAATCGCTTTTGGTTATCGCCTGTCGCTTAATACAAACCCTGTGGGAGCCCTCAAAAACTAACGCCAATCAAAGTTTGAAAAAGCGCTATAAAGCGTCGTTGCTTACCCACACCCCATTTAGCATCCAACCCTTAATGAATGAAACATTTTTTTTCACCACTAAACATATTACTGCATCTGCTCTATAATTCATGCATGGCATTTGTGCTGTAGGAGCTAAGGATTTACTGATTATAAAAAATGTATTCTAAGCAAAGTTATTAGAAGAAGATAATATAATAGGTGATGTATAATCAAATTATTGTTTCCAATTGAAAATAATTCACCAATTAAAGTAAAAAATGTAATTCTATTTTAAATTAAATTTATTTATTATTTGCACTAGAACGAATACAATTATGACTAGTGCTTTGAAGTTGTATCGCACACTAAACTTTATGTGAGTTTTAAAGTAGTTTTTTCTAAAAATACATATTTATTTGTATACTTATTTTGAAACTAAATCACGGTCGTTTTTAGGTACTTAATTCTAATTGCTTCTATATCACGAAATGTGTTTCTGCGTAACTATACCCAAACAAAATGAAAAGGTACTCTTCAGCATTTAAAGCCTTTAAACCCACTTGATCTCAAAAATAACAAAAGAGACGCTATAAAAAGAGCTCGATTAATTGCTTTTGTCTAAAAGCAATCGCTTTTTATAAAACACTGCTACTTGGCATAAATTTCATGTTACCGTTGCTATAGAATAAATAATGAATAGGTACCTACTGAAAGAAATGAATCTACTGATAATATTTTCCTCTTTTCTGATTAGGTACTCGTGTAGAAAGTTAATTATTTAGCTTCATAGAATCATTTTTGTACCGGAATTGAATAGGGATGTTGAAGGAATAGACAATTATCAGGGTTTTTCCATCATTACTACGTGCAAATATAATGAAATTATTTATTTCGTAAATAGGATATCGGAGTCCCTTTAACTATGTAGTTAAATTAAAAAATAAAGAAAAGTTAGACATAGTCGACGTTCTATTTGTAACCCCTGAAAAGAAATTGTGAAAAAACTCGGGAATCAGTAGGTTATTTATTATTTTACGATGAAGTATGTTAAAAGGAAGATAAAGTGGTCTATGGTCCATTTCTTACATAAATAAAAACAGAAAGTTGATTTTAAAAAGGATTTTATTTAGATATTTACAAAGACTCTCAGGCAATATTTCGATGTACAAAAGTTGCAGCAAGCTTTAGCTTACTACATTGTATAATCAATCAATAGACTATGGGTTTTAGTACCCGAACAATCAATATTTAATACAAATATCACAAAAAACATCCCAATATCGATCACAGATTAAAAAGGTTAAATACAAATTCAAAAACCCAAAGTCCATTGCTTCGAGTATTTTAAAAATATAAGTTGAATAAAAATCAAAAATTTGAACACAATTTGGAACGCAAGGTCAGTTTAGTGATGTCCGTAGTATCCGACACCGCCGTATCCGCCGAGACCATGGCCGCCGTATCCGAGTCCGTGTCCTCCGTATCCGCCGTATCCTCCGTAGGCGACCTGGTTAGCGTAGCTCACGGCAGGGGCGCTGTAGTAACCTCCATGACTATGACCGTAGCCTGAGAAAAACATACTTAATATAAGTTGCATGGAATATACGAATTGTGATGAATCAAAATAACACCACGTTGTAAGAAAATATCAAACTAATAGTCTTATAACCTCAATCTGTAGTTAACGTACCTACCAAATAATTTAAAAAATCGGATAAACTATAAAACGGTAGAGGAACACAATCATGATTAGGAATCCGACACGTCTTAGAATCAAGGACATTTATGAAATCTGCAATTGTCCCGAGTGGGTAGATTAAGGCCCACTCTATCTCTTAGAAAGGATGCCTAAGTCCCAGCTGTCGGAACACTAAAGGCCGATTATTCTTATCTATAAAAATATTCCCCAAAATATCTTCCTCATTCTATATAAACACCGACGACGCTAAACTCCAACAGAAACTTACGCGGAACACGCTTATAAGACAACAAGCTAATTAGCAATGCATTGCTCTTCAAGAACTAAGTTACATGTTCTGTTGCGGAACTGAGTCTCACGTTATAAACTTGGTACAACGGCTAACTAAAAACATCTTACGGATAGCTATTGATAATATCGTTGTCAGGAACAATACTGGCATTGTACTTGAGATAAAAATCACCATTATTTGAAAACAATTTTACACTTGATTCGCGTTCCCACGGTTTTAGGGTTACGTTGTTAGGTAATTAATGCAACAATTATAATTCTGTCCTTTTTTGTCCTAATCACTCTATCTCATGGTAATGTATTTATGGACCTGTAACTTAGAACTGTATGTTTTATGAAATCACTACATAGTATAAAACAAAGTCGCTTTCTCTGTCATTATATCCCTATGTATGCTTAAATCTTTAAAACTACGCAACGGATTTTGATGCGGTTTTTTTTAATAGATAGAGTGATTCAAGAGGAAGCTTAATGTGTATAATTTGTCGACATATTTTGCGGGCGAAGCCGCGAGCGGAAGCTAGTATCAAATAAAACAAGATTCGATAAAATTCCTGTCGATATTATTTACCTATATCTCTGTGTATAATGAATCCAAAAAAACCCATGATCAACATTTTAAACTTACCAAGACCGCCGCCGTAGCCGCTAAGACCGCTGTATCCGCCAAGGCCGCTGTATCCGCCATATCCTCCATATCCGCCGTATCCGCCGTAGCCTCCGTAACCGCCGCCGTGCGCTGTGGTGTACGCAACCTTGCTGACCGCTACTGGTGCGGCTGAGGACAAACAAACGGTTAAGACAACTTAGAATTTTAAGGAGTATCTCTATTACAGAAAAATAAGTGTCAAGTTCCAAAAATCTGATAGACCTGTACTAGTAACTAATAGTACTGTAAGAAATTCTAAATACTTGTGACTTCAAGCCTATCTAGAAGCACCATTCTTTATCACTTTTTTGCGTATAATTTCCTATGTAAGTTTTAGAACTAAGTCCATTGTTATTCTAACATTATGACACTTTAAGAAACACTAGACCCATTTAAACTAAAATAATTACCGCATCACAACATTGTCACCGTGAGTGAGTACAAAAACAAACAAAACACGATCAACTAATTAGCTTGCCCAACCCCTCACGTTACGGTCAGTAACGTAAACGCAAAATTACACGTTAATACTATAGATAGTACTACAGTATGCCAAGGACCGGAGTTTCTCACACACTTGTGACATTGGTGACTAACAATAGATGACGATAGTGGACATTTACTTTGTCTCAACTTGGTTATATTGAGGTGGAGCTGATTGAGGATCAATTAGGCGATAATTTTCGTTAATTACTGGTGTATGTTTATGTAAATTTAGCCATTTATAAACGTGCTTGGCAAGTCTAGACATGAGTTAGGTTCATCAACGTTAATGCACCTCTGAAAATTCTTTTGACTAATATTTTGGAAAGAAACACTGTTTTCTTTAATTCCCATTTAATATACATTTTACTTCTACAGTAACTAAAAATAAAATATTTTTATTATGAATTAAACTACCTCGCAAACAGTGTCAGTTAATAATAGTTTTAATGTGAGAATGTTAGATAAAATATATTATAACTACATTTTTATTTCCTTGAAAACGTAATTTCAAGACAAAAGTCTATAATAATTATTATGTATTTGTTTCTAACAATTTTGCAAAAAAACAGAAAAATGCACATATTTGGATATAAAAAACGGAGTCTATACATCACTTTCGTATTTAATAAATTCCTATTCCATCAACGCGAATTACGAACAAGCCACATCCGCAAACATCCTCTGGGGTACAACACTATTCTGTGGCAAAACGAACGCAATATTACGTTAGACAGTTTGCAAATCACATCTGCAGTAGTTTGATATACTGTGGCGAAGCCAGGAGCAATTTCTGTGCAGTCAGGAGTTTGTTCAGGATCTAATGTGACAGTGGACGTGATGCTTAGAATATTTGCATGAAATTGTTCATGTTGAACAAATTGAGAAGGAACATTGAGCTGGTAGTGGTCATTATGTTTATTATGAAGACACGTCGAAATAGGTATAAGATTCTTTTCATTTTCCTAAGGGCCACAGCAGACTAGTTATTTATAGCATAGGTGATTTAGCCAGTTTTTAGAAGCTAAATGCATCGGTATAGTCACATAATGTCCGATCGCTGCTGCTAAAAGTAGGTAGTGTGCAGTGATAGCCTAGTGGTGTGACCGTCGGACTGCCAAGTCATAGGTCTCGAGTTTGAACCCAAGGCACGCACCTTTGATTTTACGGATTCATGTGCGTATTGTATAATTATCACTTGCTTATAAATCGGTGAAGGAAAACATCGTGAGGTAACCAGCATGTCTGAGAGATATTTCTAAACAACATGTGAAGCTAAGTCAGAGGCCCATGGGCAGCTTAAAAACTCTGACACCAGGTTAGTCACTAACCACACGAAAAGAAGAAGTGGCCCTAAGAAGATTAAAAGATGTCGCTGTGAAGTCCTAAAGCCTGACTGCTGTAATCTAGTCACCACTCTAGCCTTTATCTAGGTAGGCTGGATCTGGGTCTCTGTTCAGCCTAATCTAGCTAAATATAAATTTTTAAGCGGCTTAGCGGAACGGCGAAAGATTTTTTATCAAACAATTTTGTGTCGATTTTCAAATGAATGACCACAATAAAAACTAGCTGATTCATACAATCGCAGTCGCCAGTCATGCGAACAAGATAATTATTATAAAATATATAAGTTACGATAGTTTTTTTTATCTAATTGACAATCGGTGGCCTTTACGAGTACCTACATTGAAATGATTGACCATTTTGTTCATAGCAAAAAATCTTTGACAAAAAGATTAATATCCTTGCCCGGATGTTGGGTGATTGATTTCTGGCTGACATTTTTTTGTTTATTATAATTACTTGTGCGTTATGAAAAAGGTAATGATTGAGTAGGAAACATTTTTAGGCACATTTATCAAAAGTTGGCCTAATCATTTTATTGATTTTTCTGTTTATTCTACTCTGGTAAATTATAAGTCATAGAACTTCATTAATCTAAATTATAAGTCACACATTAAAAACAATGAATGGTTTGAAAATTACAGTAAATTATATACCGACTACGCGAATTGATTGAGATAGGGCCTAATGTTATACTTAAGCAATTTATTCTTACTCAAAGGCTAGCCAGTTGTCCTTATCCTTAAGAATTATTGTACTTACAAGCTAATCTCCTGAATAAGTTCCTACAAAATAATAAGTAATAACGACTAAATAGGATTGAATTACTCACGAATAGAACAATTTACTTTAGCACTTTAAAATACCAAAGCTATAATCAACTCTAAGTAAATCCCAGTAAGATTCGAAATCCTTTGTAACGCAGATAATGAGTTCTAAAAAGAGCACTTATTCCTACTATTAATCTCTTAGGAACTATAGCGCTGTTGCGCTGCTTTATAGGTCGTCTAAGGGCCGTTAATTGAGTGTGCAATTTGCTCAGCGCTTTGCGCTTTAAAATTTATAGACATTTCTAATGAGGAACTAATCGATCCATTGGTTTTTATTTTATTGTTCTGTGATAGTCTTTATACGTATGATATTAAGGTTCAAAGTGCCTTTTAAATAAGTAATTTGGGAAGAGCGGGAAAATTTGGTGCACATTCGCGAGAATTTTAGGCTTTCCAAAAATGTTATTGGCACTGGTTGAATCGTTCAGTTATTGAGCGATATCTGCTACATAACGAATACAACAAACTGTGATAATTGACCACGACCTGAAGAAACCTCATTGGAAGCATAACCACCTCCTCATCTTAATAATAGTTACCACAAAAAATACTTTTGGAATGGGCAACTACTAGCTTAAATTTTCTTTCGTTCTAAGACTATTTGACAATTCATAAGTGCTAGTAAATGGTTCAACTGAAATAAATGCTCTCAGTTGAGTCACCAAAAGGCTCCTAACAGTATTATTAAAATGTTCCAAAACGAGGCAGCCAGAGCCAAGTGCTTGGTGCCCCCGTCACGTTTGCCAGTTGTAAGGCTCTTGGCCAATTTAAACTTCGGCTGGCGACTTGGCTGCGGTCGAGTGTTTGAAATTTCCTCTAAATCCTGGTATTAGGAATTTCTAGGCTTAGACGTGAGTAGTCAGAGGAATTCGAGAGTAAGAAACTATGTCGGAAAAGTATTTATACAGTAAAAAGAATATACTACACAAGTACCTATATAAAACTAATAACTAACTAAAATATGGCGTCGAAAAATTCCCCCGCATCGCTGTCGACTGGTAATGTATCCAAGAGACTCGCATCGCCACGTTGTATGGCAATGCTAAGCCAGCGGTTTTACAGATTTTGGTAATTGGACGATGGGTGATTGATTTCTGGCTGACATTTTTTTGTTTATTATAATTACTTGTGCGTTATGAAAAAGGTAATGATTGAGTAGGAAACATTTTTAGGCACATTTATCAAAAGTTGGCCTAATCATTTTATTGATTTTTCTGTTTATTCTACTCTGGTAAATTATAAGTCATAGAACTTCATTAATCTAAATTATAAGTCACACATTAAAAACAATGAATGGTTTGAAAATTACAGTAAATTATATACCGACTACGCGAATTGATTGAGATAGGGCCTAATGTTATACTTAAGCAATTTATTCTTACTCAAAGGCTAGCCAGTTGTCCTTATCCTTAAGAATTATTGTACTTACAAGCTAATCTCCTGAATAAGTTCCTACAAAATAATAAGTAATAACGACTAAATAGGATTGAATTACTCACGAATAGAACAATTTACTTTAGCACTTTAAAATACCAAAGCTATAATCAACTCTAAGTAAATCCCAGTAAGATTCGAAATCCTTTGTAACGCAGATAATGAGTTCTAAAAAGAGCACTTATTCCTACTATTAATCTCTTAGGAACTATAGCGCTGTTGCGCTGCTTTATAGGTCGTCTAAGGGCCGTTAATTGAGTGTGCAATTTGCTCAGCGCTTTGCGCTTTAAAATTTATAGACATTTCTAATGAGGAACTAATCGATCCATTGGTTTTTATTTTATTGTTCTGTGATAGTCTTTATACGTATGATATTAAGGTTCAAAGTGCCTTTTAAATAAGTAATTTGGGAAGAGCGGGAAAATTTGGTGCACATTCGCGAGAATTTTAGGCTTTCCAAAAATGTTATTGGCACTGGTTGAATCGTTCAGTTATTGAGCGATATCTGCTACATAACGAATACAACAAACTGTGATAATTGACCACGACCTGAAGAAACCTCATTGGAAGCATAACCACCTCCTCATCTTAATAATAGTTACCACAAAAAATACTTTTGGAATGGGCAACTACTAGCTTAAATTTTCTTTCGTTCTAAGACTATTTGACAATTCATAAGTGCTAGTAAATGGTTCAACTGAAATAAATGCTCTCAGTTGAGTCACCAAAAGGCTCCTAACAGTATTATTAAAATGTTCCAAAACGAGGCAGCCAGAGCCAAGTGCTTGGTGCCCCCGTCACGTTTGCCAGTTGTAAGGCTCTTGGCCAATTTAAACTTCGGCTGGCGACTTGGCTGCGGTCGAGTGTTTGAAATTTCCTCTAAATCCTGGTATTAGGAATTTCTAGGCTTAGACGTGAGTAGTCAGAGGAATTCGAGAGTAAGAAACTATGTCGGAAAAGTATTTATACAGTAAAAAGAATATACTACACAAGTACCTATATAAAACTAATAACTAACTAAAATATGGCGTCGAAAAATTCCCCCGCATCGCTGTCGACTGGTAATGTATCCAAGAGACTCGCATCGCCACGTTGTATGGCAATGCTAAGCCAGCGGTTTTACAGATTTTGGTAAACGAACCATGAGCACTTGGACCCCACGGCCCGGGATTTCAACCCAAACGGGTCGGCATCAGCAAAAGAATATTATAATTTACTATGTGGAAAAAGATTTTAAGACCTGCAACCATTCGATATGCTACCCTTTTATTTATTTTTTCTAAGGCTGGGATATCATCCAATGACTGCTCCCGCTCTGGGTGGAGCGGTTTTTTTTAAGGCTGGGAAATCATCCAATAAAAACCCATCCATGTTCCTTCCGTAGCCCTTTATGTTCCGGGGTAGTGGTAACCCTTTCGGACAATCCCGCTTACCCATACCCTAACGATGGGAAAATCAATATTATCGAGAGACTGCTCTAAACATCGAAAACGTTGTCAGTTTAAATCAAATAGACAACCGCTAAATTTCCAACATCTGTTTGGTGTCGAAGGCAAGGCAAATTAGGATTTTCGAAATATGCAGTTTTCGACACAGAGGCTCAGTCAAAAGGTAGTTAATCGTAACGAAACCCATACTAAACTTATACTATGTAAATTATACAGTATAGGTTTTTAAGCAACACAATATAATAGGTCTTTTAACCGGAAAACCCAGGTTATAGACCGGAGTTTTGTCTAAAAACAAGTCATTCATTTATTTGTCTAGCCTGCCACAATGACTGCCCAATCAATGAGACAACAACAATACCAATAGTATTTGGTATTCAATTGTTATTTGACATACCTACATCATTTAATACGACCTCTTATAGTGTTAGGTGGTTTTATGTTTCATGCTGGATTATGCACGAACGCTTTATGAATTGAAATTGTCATTTTGCCACGACACTTACCGTATCCGCCATATCCGAGTCCTCCGTATCCGAGACCGCCGTATCCGAGTCCTCCGTCATATCCGACACCGCTGTATCCGAGGCCTCCATACCCGAGGCTTGAGAGGCCTCGCTTCTCCGTCTTCTTCGCGGCTTCCTCAGCGGAGGCCGCCACCATGGCTACGGCGAGGACAATCTGGGGATCGGAAAAAAATATAGAATATAGGTGCATAAAATGTACAAGTATATAAAAAAGGGAAGAGCTCCTGGGGCATCAACACACTGGCAGCATTGCCACATTGGATGTCAATGCTGAAAAGAAGACCTAAGACCTAAATTGCAGTAGTCTCTGATACCATTGGAGACATTCAAGAAGCTTTATACCTAACAATAAAACAGTGAATGCTGAATTCACCAATTTGTAAAAACAATTTTCTTTAAAATTGTATTTGAGTTCTGAAAGAGTTCTTAGGTCGTAGAATGATCTAACATTGTTAAGTTTTTTTCGAGTCGACCACAAGTTTTTCATTTAAGGAAAGACAGCTTTTGACATCGCCTTCATTGATTAGTAAAAGGGACACTCTATAGAAGTAATTGTTTATGGATCCCTTTACGTACTATCATTATCAAACTACTTGTTTTATTTAAACCAGACCCTTACCTTTTAAAGTTAATGTACCTTATAGTTCAAACAAAATGCTTTTTAGTATATTAAACGTAAAACATCCAGGAATCAAACATAAATGATAATAGAGCATGCCTTTTGTCTTTATAGGAAATCCTAAGTTGCGACACTTCATTTATCGCGGAGGCTTAAGTGTGTATTTATCGGAGACCCATTGTTGGGCTATTGCGATAATTATCGGGTTGGGTAAGCAGGCTGGGAGTCCCGATTGTTGACGTTATGGAGTACATGATAGGATTCTATTTAAAAATTTGAGGTTTTTTTTCGACTCCTTTAACTAAGTTTTCGTATACTCCGATAGGCAGGTAAACTTAGTGTTTTTCACTTTGACTGGAGACTATTGAACAAGAGCCTTAGAGCCTCAGTAACTATTTTAGATGGGACAAGTTTATTCATATCTCCTGGCCATTAATAAAGGTGTCAATAGGACTGACCACCAAAGATTTTTCATAGTCCTATGTTAAAAGGGACAAGTTTATTGGACTTTTTCTGGCACTACTCCAAACCCTGGGCTGGTGCTAAGAATTGTTACCCCAAAAATCCAATAAGACAACCTGTGTTGACATTACTATTGATCAAGATCGCCAAGTTATTTAATAAACCCTTTTAGAAAATATAATTAATTCTAGTCACCCTTTGCCTTTTCGATTCTGTCCGGAAACAGACACTTTGGTTTCGTTCAAAATTTGTTAATTAACACCGTAACTAATTGATTCGGGAAGCCAAATTAAATTTTTCGAACGCCGCCGCCGAGCCGCCAAAAATTTGCATTTAAAAAGCAATTCGTGAACGGAAATATAAAATTATAATTAGTGAATAAAATATACGTAACATAAAAGTATGCCTAGCAAAAACATGGAAAAAAAAACAAATTTTAAGCGTATTTCCGAATTCAATGTTTTGTGGGGCTATAAAGATATACTACAACAGCTGTAGCTCCTAATACTGCAGACAGAGTTCTAATAAATTAGAAAATATTTTTCGCCATGAAACTGACGAATAACAATATTTGCAACTACCTACAAAACCAAAAAAAAAACTAAGATGATAACTGCCCGAACAAGATCATTATTAACGAATCATTAATTTGACTAACGATATATAGCCACACCCACCGTTGTACGTAAGTTATAATTATTCTGATTATCATTAACACCACGTTTACTTACTCTACAATCAAGTTTATTACGTTTTTTTTCATTGGCATGTGAAATAATTTGTTAGATTATTTGGTTAGATATAATTGAAGCAAGCAAGTTGAAATGATTACTTTAGCAAGAAAAAAAATAAGTTAAACTACACTACAACTAAGTTACTAAAGTACTATTTACAAAATCTATAAAATCGACAGTTACCAAACACTCGGTTTAAAAGTATAAAAACCAGCCTATTATTGTCCTACTGCAGGGCTGAGGGTTCTTCTCATACAAAAAAAAAGTAAACTTCAAAAATGAATTAATAAAAAGTGCAGTGAAGAGTGCTATTTTTAAAACTCAGTCTTGGCCCAGTGGTAACGGCCGTAATTTAGAAGTTAACCAACCTGGTGTCAAAGTTTTTATGCTACCTATGGGTCTCTGTCTTACCATCACATACTGTTGAGAAACATCTCTCAGGCAGTTTCCTCACGATGTTTTTCCTTCACCGATTTTTAAGCAAGTGATAATTATACAATACGCACATGAATCTGAAAAGTCAGAGGTGCGTGCCTTGGGTTCGAACTCGAGACCGAAGACTTGGCAGTCCGACGGTTATACTACTAGGCTATCGCTGCCCAATTACTTCACCACCATTGCTGTCAAAACGATGGAGGAAAAGATCGTGAGGAAACCGCCATGTCCTTTAAACTAATAATTAAAAAATGGGGGACATCCACCAACCCTTACTGGGCCAGCGTGGTGAATAACTCACTCCTTCTCACCGAGAGGTCTGTGTCCGAGCAGAACATATGCTGATTATGAAACTTAAAATCAAAATTATGTTTACTCAAGCAGTCGACTAGTCGGTCATTCTCTAGATCAACGTCAACCTTTACTGAATAATGTGCTCTAATTTACATTGCATTTGTCCAAAGGTGAAGGTGTGCACTGGCGATCGAAAGGTTTGTGGGAGAAAATACGAGCCAATGAACTATTGTGCTCTAATGGCAAGCGTGTAATGCTAATTTTAAAAGCAAATAAAATATGTCTCTACTTGTCACTTAAGTTATTTTTATCCGGATCACCAAGAAAATGACAAATATATCTATCTATTGAAAATAAATGTGTCTATCTATTGAAAAAGTGAGTTAATGTAAAGTAGCAGATACAGTGCAATGTCTAATAAAAAGACAGCATATTTAAGGAACTTTAAATTGAAGAAAGGAAGCAAAAAAAAACCAATCATAAGTTATAAACATCTTTAACAAAGGAACTTTTCAGTACGCACAACTTAATTTTCCTCTAATACCCAAGCATAACAACTACCAATACGAAATATCAACACCAATAATGACAAGCAATACTCTACAATTTGTTGCAACGCTAAATATCAACAATCGTATGAATCATATCCTATCAAATGAAGTAAGCTATAATTTGCTATGGGTGATCTAGGGCGAACTGTGCAATATCCTATAGCAATCAAAGTATGGACACTACGCTAGGGGCTAGAAGTGAATTGGTATTTGAAATTAGGCTGCTTGTTATCGTGTTAGTGACATTTTAATTTCTAGATCTCGACCTATATCAAGAATTATACATGATTGTACTAACATTCGTTAGTCTATACTATTATATACTATATAACTTATTTAATATTATAAACAGGAAAGATTTGTATGTAAGTATTTTTGTAACGAATAAACTGAAAAACTACTTAACGGATCTGGATGACACTTGACACAAAAATAGATTATAGTCTGGAATAGCATATAAGCTACTTTTAATTCCGGAAAAATGTACGGTTCCCGTGGGATAAGAACCTACATACACGCGGGCGAAGCCGCTGGAAAAAGCTAGTAAGTGATAAGTTGCTGTTTCAATTATTGATTTATTACTGATTATATTATTTAAATTTATTCTTTTTTCGTGTTAGTTGCTGTGCGTAAATGCAAAAGTTACAGTTATTAAGTGCAAGAAAGTTGTTTGATAATTGCTTGCTAATAAATTGGCTAAGCTGCTTTTAATAAATTCATGCAGATAAGATAAAGTATTTTTACCTAATTTAAAATTAATTATGAATTTAAATTTGAATTTACAAACGTCTGTTATTAATTTGAAGTATTATTTATTATATTTGGGTAAGCAAAAATAATATTTTTGAAAAGTGAATGATTGAGCTTTTAATTTGAATATTTAGAATATGAAAATTACAGTTAAAATTTTCAGGTGAAACACACTGAAATGTTTGTTAAGATTTTTGTAAATACCACATTATGAGGATTATTTAATCAAAGTTTTAATAAAAATATTATTGTTATTTAAGAAAACACTAGTCATTATTTTTTTCGTTTAAATTTTTCACGTTTTGAATTAACACTTTATTTACAATATTAAGTCCCCCAAAATAATAACAAAGCTCCCTTACCAAGAATTTCATGTTGGCTAGGATATTACACTGCAACAACTGATGACCGACTCCCGCGCAGGCCGCTTATATACCGTACTGAGTCGAACCAAGTACAAACATACTTCAATTATTTAACATTTTTTCTACTACCAAGGATATGATACGTAGGGGTGAAGAATTATGAAACACTTCGCTTTGTGCGAAGGTGAATGAGATACTTTAAACTTAACAGTCTTTTGTTTAGAACTCACATTTGTGTGTAAGATGATGTTGAATGATACTGGGTGGAGATCAGGGGCCTATTTAATAAAACCTACAGGCGATAAATAACTGATAATTCGTAAATTTTACAAATTCGAGAAAATGTGTTAATATTAACACATTTTCTTTTATGAATATGTCGCATTGTCAGTTAAATATTAGGTAAATAAGGCCTTGATGTTCTAATCAGATAAACTACTAATTATATAACTTTTTGTTTATTATTTTTTTGTTATTTATATTTGGTGTGTCACCGTCTGTGTCCAAATAAATGTTTTTTCTTATTAATATTAGCAAAAAAAAAAACTTTTAATGGGAAATCAGGTTTGTCAGACTTGGTTCCGTAGCACATTAATATAATCCTACCTAAATCAAAGATTTTACGCGATTATTGTTAGATGTCGTATTTATGAGAAATGCTAGCCGTTCAGCCAGGTGGAAGCGGGGCTGTCGACCAAGGTGCAGTGACTATTTTAAGAATGATAATTTGACATTTTATTCATCAATGACATATTTTAAGCACGTTAAGCCGTTGGTCCCAGCTGTCACTCGTCGATCTTTGAAAGTGGTTATGGGTAGTCTGACAGCCAGTTAAGACCCGCCAGTTAAGACTGGCTGTCAGACTAATGTCGGGTCAGATCGCTCCATGAAAAATACTGGTATTCAGCTGCAACCGGTTAGACTGGAAACCTACCCTAAAATAGTTGGGAAAAAGCTAGGCAGATTGATTTGAACTGACATATTTTAAGTGTCTAATATTTTTTTTATTAGCCTCTTATTTAATAGATATTTTTTTGTTAATTTTTGTTCTTTTTTATCGTACACCTCATCTCTGTATAACCTGTGTTCATGAAACAAATTAATTTAAATTGAATCGATGTATGGATTCCTAGGAATAATCGATGCAGAAAGATCAAGTAATTCTCCTCGCCTTGAAAAGGCTAAACCAACTGGTGGTGAAGACAGGATATGTCTACAATGGGTAATTCCAACTTTTCAAGGTGTACGTTCTAATTCATTTCACAGCACGTCAATAGGTACACAAATGTTGATTGATGACTATTCTGATTAAACCTATGGCTTCATGATCTTCTTAATTATCCAGTTATTCTAGTCAAGCATAAGTTTTAATATCAACCTGGGAATTTAAGCAGGATTGTCCGAAAGGGTTACCGCTACCCCGGTACATATAGGGCTAACGAAGGAACATGGATGGGTTTTAGTCAATAAGAGTCTCACAGTTCCTTCCGCTCCACCCAGAGTGGGAGGAAACATATGATGAATTCCCACCCTTAAAAAAAAACCTGGGATTTAGGAAAATTGTAACGTACACGAACATTAGAAACGTTTAATAACCTCATGATTTATCTTTATTTTAGACAAGTATATAATTTTTTTACAAAGAAGACATCACAAAAGCATTATTAAAACTTTCTAGAAATTCTAGGACATTTACGAACTCTACAAGTGAGCTAGATTAAATTCAAACTGGTAATGATGAAATAATAGACACCCAAACATACTTACATAACATTTAATGAACAACATACCAGGCATACAAAATTGAGCCCCTTCACATTCTTAATTAGCAGTCATATGTCAACAGCCAATAAGCCAGTAATTATTACAAATATGAAATAGGTATAAAGTAATGAGTATGACAAATGACTCGAATAAGGCAGAATGTTGTACAATGTATCTAGAACCTGTGTCTTGATCATTATGAACTCCAGTTGTAGATTTGCTTGCTCGTTGGTCAATGGTTGCAAGTGCAATTACTTAGCATAGAGTCCTGGGTTCGAGAGGAACTCGTGGCTAAGTACTAACAGCCGCACAGGTCGATCCGTCAGGTTAAGTTACTCTTGCCGGATTTTGCCGGAGATGGGTGACGATCTTTCCATACTGAGACTCCTCCGTGCCTCGAAAAGCACGTTAAGCCATTGGTCCCGGCTGTCATTTGAGCATCTTTGGCAGTCGTTACAGGTCGTCAGAAGCCCGAAAATCTGACAGCCAGTCTTACCAAGGGGTAACGTATTACCCAGTAACTGGTTTGTGAAGGTCAGATAGGCAGTTACTCCATGTAAAATACTGCTGCATCCGGTTAGACTGGAAGCCGACCCCAACATAGTTGTGAAAAGGCTAGGCAGATGATGAGAGTCCTGGGTTCGATTCCTAGGTCGGGCAAAGTGTGGTGTTATTGGGTTTTTAAATCTGGACTTTCTCAGTAGCAGCCGGAAGTCTGGATTTGTGCCTGGTTGATGGCAATAGGGTTGCCCCTTATTTCATGGGACTTAAAGATAACTGGTGAATTGTGGGTGTACTATTTGTAGACCCTGTCCAACCCTTTGAAAAAACAAGGCATCATTTTATGTTACTTTATGGGTCTTGAGTTCGATTGTCAGATCTGGCAAATTTGATTGAAAAAAAGTCCAGAATTCGGCCCGGTTAGTGGCTAATAGGCTGGCTCTTATAACGTGGGACTGTGTACGGCGGAATCTGTGAAAACCATCTCAACCTAACCTGAGGTGGAATGCAAGCGACCCTCACAGGGTCCATAACTGTATCTTAGCTTTAAGCCTATTTGTAACACCTTTATTCACATTATGGTATGCAAATAAATGCAATGAAATGAAAATGAAATTTTCTAGTAAATTTTTCCCCCTCACTTAAACCGTTATTTGAATATGAGACTAAACAATAACATGGCTAAATCCTGGTATACCACGCCTGCATAATCCTTTGAGAAATAATGCGTAAAGTTATGTGTTATGTAGTTAGTCAATTAAGTGTGTGATTAAGTATTTGCGTCTGAATATTAGGTGCAACATAGTCTACAGTAACTGCTCGTGATATCGAGCAATAGTAGCCTAAAGGCTAAGGTGGTTACTGGCACCCAAGAACTCGTGAGTTTAAACTTATGTACAGTCACGAGCAAAACTGTGTACCGTAAAACGGGGTGAATAGGGATGCAGGGGTGAAGCGGGACGAAACTTAAAAAGCGATTTAAGCATTAAATAATATAGTTTGTTGCCAAAAAGTACTCGTAACTGTATAATAATTAATGATCAATTGTTCTGGTTGGCAACAAACTATATTATTTCAATGTTAAAATCCATTTACAAGTTTCGTTCCTATTCACCCCATTTTACCGTATACACTTAGCTAATTTCATACGCGGTTTTCTGCTTAATTATTGAATGAATTTGTATGTTGTCACAGACATTGCATTTTTCAAATCCATAGGTTTACTGTACATATCGTATCTCGAAGTTGAAATAGTTATTTTACGAGAAAATTGGTTCTGAACATTATTAGGTGTATACATATTGGTGCTCGTAACTGTACCTTGTCAAACTTATGAGCTCACTATGAGCTAGAGTTTACAAACATACTGGTTTTAGTTACCGGGGTAATATGGAGCTGTTTTAAGACGTATAAACTATAAATTATTATGATAAACAAGGAACATGTCTTGCTGGGGAGTTAATCCCGCCACTTTTGCCCAGCGCTAAGAAGTTGTGAAGGGTAGGTGTGCCGGGGACCTGTCTTATTTATGTAATTGTTGACGTTAAAAAAGTGCGGTTTGTCAGTCTGGTTGATACATAATTTTGAGACATTGAACTGATTTACATAAGAAGTCCGTCTGACGTTAGTGCCCTAGTTTTGGGACTGATAGGTACAGAGTTTCATCAAGTTACCCCAATCTGCCAAATTTCAATTTTTTCAACCTTATTTCAAAAGTATAATATGGTTTTAAAAACTGGAGAGAAAAATAAATAATCAAAAAATTCGTCCATATCGCTGTCAACAGGAAAAGGTCCCGAAAGTATTTTTTGTATAGCAATGCTCATTCTTTGACCAGAAAATAGGCCATCCCTCTTGTCACGTGATGAGTCGACCAACCGCTTGGCGATGTCTCGAAAATATAGTGGTCACTCGCACCCCATAGCCGTAGTGTTTCAACCCCAAACGGCTCGAACATATGGTTAATTTTCAACTGGGAAAATTTGACACTTTGGGATAGCTTGATGTGCTGGCGTGTCTACATAATTATTTTCATTTTATCCCAATGTCAAATGCCGCCAATTTAAATTTTATTGTTAGTACAGTCATAATTTCCTAAACGATTAATTTCCTCGATTTTAGTTTACATACAACATGATAAACGTCCTACAAAATGTATTTGGATTATTGGAAATAAGTTTATCTCCAAAATCCAGTTTTCCCTTTCACAAGAGACACAATTTTTTTTTAAACATTTTACTAGTGGAACGAATTATACTAATAGGTATAACAAAACAAACTATTTACAGAAGGAAACTTTCATTGTTGTTTGTAAGTGACCTTGATAAATTCACAGAGTTTGATTAAATCTTCACCTTCATCATCTTTATTGCGCGTATTAAGTAATTCTCCGTTTCTATATTAGTACCCTTACTAGAGAGCCTTTTCATGGGTCACTTAGTGTCACAAGATGCTGGCGCGACATGTACAGTCGCCACCATATCAAGCTATCCCTATCTGTCAAAGTTTCCCAGTTAAAAATGAACCTTACTCTTTTGTAATAAAGTTGAAAAACTATCAAAGATATTTAACTGATTGGGGTAACTTGATTTGCTGGCCTCTGTAGAAGACGTTCCGTTGCTATAATCAAGCCATGAACCCAGCCAAGTTTTTTCCCTTTTTTTGTGGGCAATCTTAAAACTTCTCCTGCTTTGAGTGGAGCTTTTCTGACTAAAACCCACCCATGTTCCTTCAGTTGCCTGTGCCAGAGCACAGAACCCTTTCGATCAAACCCGCTACCCTGGCAGAAGACTTTTGCCCTTGCAAGGTACTTGCGATCTGTAAACTAGGTTTACTATAGACCAGACGGATCTACCATTTATGTAGAATTTTGACAAAGATTTTTTTTTTATATCGCTCGGTTATGTTAACAGCAATGATAGCCTAGTGGTGTGGCTGTCGTACTGCCGAGTCATAGGTCTCGAGTTCGAACCCAAGCCACGCACCTCTGAATTTACGGATTCATGTGCGTATTGTCTAAATTAACACTTGATTAAAAATCGGTGAAGGAAAACATCGTGAGGAAAGCAGCATGTCTGAGAGATATTTCTCAACAGCATGTGAAGCTAACTTAGGCAGCATAAAAACTCTGACACCAGGTTAGTCACTAACCACATGAAAAGAAGAAGAACATGTTGAAAATCTTTATTTACCTTATATTATATTTAAAAAAAAAAGAGGCATGCGTTTATGGACATCACTATGTACTACATCAATATCTTCATAACTTCTCATAGAAAAGAGGTCACACATAAACCCATAGAACCGCCCATACCCTGCCTTGCTCAATAACTTGAATCTAGCAGTATTGCCGCTTCACCTGCAGATGAATCAACATTGACGTAATATTTGCAACACAAGGCTCAAACTATAATTCTGGATTGTATCGGCTAATTGCATCTACGGTTTTGTAATTAAAACAATGAGTGCATTGTACGCATGTGTGTATACAGGGTGTTGTATTTAAATTTGCTTTATGTTTGTCCAGCGGTCGAAGAGACTAAAATTTGATACCCACCGCCGATGGATAATTTGTAGTATGATTTTAGTGTAAAGTCTCGTGTTTTTAACTACATTGAAAATGGACGATTAGCAGGGTGGACATATTTATCAAGCCAAAAGATTTAAAACATGTCATGTCAAACATTTTTGAACGGTTGATGGTGACCTGCCAGTAAGTAGAATGGAGATTATTAATTCCATACTCAAACACAATCGCATGAGCGTAAAAGTGAAAACTGTAACCGCAAAACTGAGGAAGTAAACTATCTCAGAACCAACCCACTCGATCACTCTGATGTCAAGGTCAAGGACCCCATGAGACTTAACTTTGACGACTCAATTTTCGCAACACCTGAGTGACTTTAAGTTGTAGGTTCTAGTCTCGCTTGAGGTGTATTTACAGACACAAAACTCACATGCAAAAACACCCGGACTTATATAGAATGCCTTAAGCCAAACCATTTTTTTTCAATCGAATCGAATCAAGAGTCGAAGTTGTGATCAATTGGAAAATCTGCAAACATGTGAGATACCACTAAAGAACGTAACATAGTTTAATAATTTCTTAAACAGCACAATATTGTACATTTCTTGGTCCATTTCTTGTTTCCAGCTAAAGCACTAGGAAGTGGTGGAGCGTTTTGGGAGTATGCCATAAATGTTTGCTTTTTTATCAGCGTTACTTGAATAAATGATTTCTAATTTTGATTTTGACATCGATGAAAAAGTTTCAGAATTGAAACAACCTGTAACCAATACTTCAATCCTACAAGTAAAATTTTACTGCATCAATTTCTGCGTACATGGGATGACTTCAGTTTCGTAAGTTGATCTAGATTATTGGTTCATTTTGTGATTGACTCATTTCTGTATTTGGTTGTTTTGGGATAATGTTGGTTTCAGTTGAGGCTATTTTGCCCTATAGGGTGATTATGCCATGTAGGGTGATTATGCAATTACTTTTACTTGTTGCAACTACTTGACTTTCAGTTAATTTCTAAACCAAAAAGATTGTTAAGTTATAATCATTGTTGTTGTTGTAATGTTTAAATTGATAAATAGAAAAAATATTTTTACATAATTGTTAAAATAATATTATCAATCACTTTCATGCGTTAAGATGGGAAAATACATAAAAAGAAAAAGGAAAAATTATCATTCGAAATCATAATTTATACTGAGATTATATTATTATATTATTTATATTATCAATTCATTTATTTCTCAGAATACTCATAATTATGAAAAGGTTGTCCACACACATAGTACAGACGCCAGCATAAAAACCTACCCCAAACTGTCAAATTTTCCCAATTTATAATGAACCTTATCCAATTGTAATAAAGTTGAAAAACTATTAAAGATAGACAAATTAAGGTAACCTGATGTGTTGGCCAGTGTACATTGTCGTATCCCATTTACCAAAGACCCTACACAACAGGACATCCGCTACTGCAAATTCCGAGTAATTATTATGAAACTGAACTATTTTTTATTGCTACATCTAGACTTATTACAAATAACATTACAAGTGAAGTGTGTACAACACGTTTTTGGTACATAACTCAGTAAATACTAGTCGGTTCGTTGCCAAATTTTGCACTTACTCACTTATTTGGAACGTGGTATGATCTAGTGTGAATTATGTAGTGTAGGTATTGTTTTTTCGTAACGCATCGTTTGTTGAATGGCGCGAGGCTTCATTATATATTAATTGAAGCCTATATCAGTCATCCTTATCTTTCATACCAACCTTCTATATTATTATAAACTAACATCCGGGCACGACTTCGACTACGTGAAATTTTCTTATTCGTACTTCGTTTTCGCGTTAATTCTTACTTTTTTTCCTTTCTGCTCGGCTCCTTATATAGTGAAATAATTTTCTCAAAAATTCGGTTATCACACGAAAAAACAATTTTTCAAATTGGATTGGCAGTTTCAGAGATTAGCGCGAACAAACAAACAAAAATACGCTACAGAATTTTTCTTTAACACTTTCACTGCCAAGCAACCGGCTCCCGGGTTCAACGATAATTTGTTTCCGTGCCCACAACGCGGCTCCCACGTTCTACATTAAATTGATGTATGTATGTGGCTTGTGACCATGCCCAGCACCCGCCTACCGGGTGCAAATCAAAACGTGCTACTAGGGTTGCCAGAAATAAGTTGAAAATAGTTTGAACTGGGCAGTAAAAGATGATAGTCAAAACCATACAAAAATCCGTTGCGCAGTGTATAAAAACACGCGGTCACATCAGACATTTAAAATCGCATCTCTATAGTCGTATAGTTATAGACGTTGCCAGGGACCCAAATACAAGATTGCCCAACCCTGATTTTCGCTCCATTTTTCGTACATTTTTGTCACACGAAATCGCTCACCGTGTGTCATGTCATGTCATCATGTGTGTAACTGTGTATCTCGCAACGTCGTGTGACATTTCTTATTTTAAGGTGATGTTGCAGGTCACCCATGAATGGATCAAAGTGGTCCTGCTGTATTCAGCAATAGGCTGACGATGATGACACTTTAAATCTCAGGTTTGTCTAAAGCGAAATTACGGGTGTATTTTAAGGTTCCGTATTCAAAGAGTAATAGGACCCTATTACTGAGACTCCGCTGTCCGTCCGTCCGTCTGTCTGTCTGTCACCAGACTGTATCTCATGAACCGTGATAGTTGGACAGTTGAAATTTTCACAGATGATGTATTTCGGTTGGCGCTATAACAACAAATACTAAAAAACAAAATAACATAAATATTTAAGGATGCATAAATAAAATTAAAACAAACGTGATTTTTTACCCTTTCTTACAGGTACGGAACCCTTCTTGCGTGACTCCGATTCGCACTTGCCCCGTTTTTTTCTTTATCACTATCTAATAGTTAAGTGACAGCCTTTTGCCATCAACCTGAGAAATTTCGGATGGGAAAACCAAATAACACTTTTGCCTGTTCTAACGCGATATGAAAATACTACAAAAAGGTAAAGAAGATATTAAATACAAAATATTACTGATAAACAAACGCATCGGCATTCAATAAGGAAGATGTCGTAAATCTTCATAAATATTACAATATTTTGCATAAAACAATAAACAATTAATTCGAGCGAGTAAATTGTAAGCTGGTCTTAAATTAAGTTAAACATACCCCCCAAGTTGACAATGTTGTTTGTTGACAAGGTTTTATACACATAGGTATAAGCCAGCGACAATTCCCTGCTTTACACGGTATTTAAAGCTTGACCGACCACACATCCAGATTTTTTTTATTTATAATACATATAATGTAGGTTCAATATTCTATTATATATTATTAAATGAAGCTCACGGCTAAGTACTGCCGCACAGGTCAATCCATCAGGTTAAGCTACGCTTGCCGAGGTTGGCCGTGAATGGGTGACCATCTTTACATACCGTGACTCCTCCGTGCCTCGGAAAGCACGTTAAGCCGTTGGTACCGGCTGTCATTTGTGCATCTTTGACGGTCGTTACGGGGGTCGTCAGAAGCCTGAAAATCTGACATCCAGTCTTACCAAGGGGTATCGTATTGCCCAGTTACGGGGTTCTAGAGGTCAGATAGGAAGTCGCTTCATGTAAAATACTGGTTTTCAGCTGCATCCGGTTAGACTAGAAGCCGACCCCAACATAGTTGGGAAAAGGCTAGGCAGATGAGATGATAAATATTACATAGTACGTAAGTTCAATATGAACGTCGCGAAAAAAAAATCAGCTGTTCCTTACATTTTGACGAGCTATACGAACATAAATGTAGGGAACAGCAGAATTTTTTTTCGCGATTTCAGGTTTGGTCCCATAGTAAAAGTTGTTCATAATGATGAGTACAATGACCTCTTAAGAGGTTTCTGGTGTTTTACAAATAACCCTGTATAATGCGACCCAGTGGAAACGGCCATGACTTTCATGTCGTAGGTCGTGGATTCGAACCCAAACAGGCACTTTACTTTGTGTAAGTTATTTCGTCACTACTGTTCTCAAAACGGTGAAGGATAACATTGTGAGGAAACCGATATGTCTTAGAACTAGAAATTCGTAGGCAAGTGACTTCTGCTGACCTGCACAGGGCCGGCGTGGTGGATTACGGCTCGTTTTCATAGAGACAAGGCCTGTGTCATTATAATAATAATAATATCCTTGGACATTTCACACAACGCCATATAGTCCCAAGCTAAGCAACCTAATGCTTGTGTTATGGTAACGAGATGGCTGATAAACTACTTATATACAGGGTTATTTGTAAAACTTCAGCTTCAGCAAAAAAAAATCAGCTGTTCCCTACATTTATGTTCGTATAACTCGTCAAAATGTAAGGAACAGCTGATTTTTTTTTCGCGATTTTAGGTTTGGTCCCATAGTAAAAGTTGTTCATAATGATGAGTACAATGACCTCTTAAGAGGTTTCTGGTGTTTTACAAATAACCCTGTATACATTTTTTTTGTAAGTACATACATATTATAGATAGAAAAACACCCAGACCCGAAACAAATACTAGTAGGTCGCACAAATATTTGTTCCGTGCGGGAATCGAACCCGCGACATGCTGCGCAGCAGTCAATCGTTCAACCATTGCGCCAACCGTGTCGTCATTATAGACTGATTATGTGTATTGTGGTGTTAAAACAGGATGCTATAATAATATTTCGGCTTCCAAAGCCTTAGACGAAGTTTGCCGCTCTCTACGAATTATAACAAGCAATGCAGTAAGTAAATATCACAATTCAAGTTCATTACTGAGCTAAATTACGACAAAAGCTTGTTTTTAAAATAATAAAACAATCCATTATGTGACTAAGTGTTTAAGTAATGTCTCAACACAATATTTTAAGTGCAATTAACATGTGGGGCGACGTCCGCTTCCTTTGTTTTTTTTTAAAGATTTATTTTAATGTTCCAATGACGCATTTAGGTCATTGTTTTGGATGCTAAAATGTTGTAAAATAAGTTACTTAAGCATAGTTAACGCCTAGCTTCGTTAGGATGTTGACCCCTCTGGTAAAATATTCTGAAAAATTTCGTTGTAAAAACTGAAGTGACAGCATCACTATTGGAATGACAGCTGACTAATGCTAATGTTGAGCTATCACTATTGGAATGACAGCTGGCTAATGTTAATTACTTCTCATACGATAAATGTGTAGAGTCAAGTTCTTCCAACTAAACAGACAGCTGTGCTGCTGGGGAGTTTGTTCCGCCACTTCTTCTTCCCAGCTAAAGCACTAGGAAGTGGTGAAGGGTGGGCGTTTTTGGGGGACTGTCTTATGTAACTTTGACCTTCAAAAAGTGCTGATCTTCAGCCTAATTTGAATAAATGACTTTTGATTTTGACTTCAAGCTTACCTCACTTAGTATTCACAGTGATATTTTTACAAAATAAACCTGCTGATCTGCGAGTGGCTTGCTTGATCTTTGTGGCGAAGGCATGTGTTGGAAAGATGAGCCATCGAAACCTTTACATAGAAAATCAAATACGAATAAAAATACTTAAGAACATCTTAGGTTTTTTGGTATGTGCCAAACACTAGAATAAAGGAATCGAATTGGTTTTAAACAATAGGGTTTATACATAAGCCTCTACCTGACCCAGAAGAGATGGCTGATACAATAGCTAAAACGTATGAAAGGAATATATTCTTTATTTATTAGGATAGGTACAAGATTGACTTTGGTAGTCAACCACATAATATGTCAGAGATAAATCACCCTTACTGCTATAACATTAATACGATGCCAATGTCAAATTGTTACCACTGTTGTATAGTTGACTGTACGTACAGACCCCCGCACAAAAGCTATCCCTAACTGTCAAATATTCCCAATTAAACATGAACCTTATGCTCTTGTAATAAAGTTGAGAATCCATCGAAGAAATTTGACAGATTGGGGTAGCTTGATGTACTGGCCTCTGTACAGACGCCAGCACATCAAGCTATCCCTAACTGTCAAATTTTCTCAATTAAAAATGAACCTTATGTCTTTGCGATAAAGTTTAAATACTATCAAAGAAATTTGACAGATTGGGGTAGCTTGATGTACTGGCCTCTGTACATTGGTATGTTAAGTTGGTGAAGTTGCTCAATTTCCTTGCTATTTGTAGAATTTCATAGCAAAATTATATCTAACTAGCTGACCCGACAGACTTTGTCCTGTCTTAACTATGATACCTACCTTACCTACCCTACCTACCTACCCTACCTACCCTACCTACCCTACCTACCCTACCTACCCTACCTACCCTACCTACCCTACCTACCCTACCTACCCTACCTACCCTACCTACCCTACCTACCCTACCTACCCTACCTACCCTACCTACTCTACCTACCCTACCTACCCTACCTACCCTACCTACCCTACCTACCCTACCTACCCTACTTACCCTACCTACCCTACCTACCCTACCTACCCTACCTACCCTACCTACCCTACCTACCCTAGCAAAAATGTGCAATAAAAATATTTTTCTCATACAAACTTTGTAACCCTTTTAGGGGTTGAATTTCCAAAAAATAATATGCCTATGTCCTTCTCATTAATGCAAACTATCTACATACCAAATTTCAGCAAAATCGGTTGGGTGGTTTAGGCGTGAAAAGGTAACAGACAGACAGACAGAGTTACTTTCGCATTTATAATATTAGTATGGATTATAATATTTAATGTTCGTGAATATTATTCGCAATTTTCCCAAGGAGCTATTTATAACAACAGTAATTCGTTAACAAGGTTGTGTGTAACTAGTGCAGTCATAAAATGTACAATAAATCGTATTGAAGTAATTATTATGATTAAATAGAGTAGCACTTGTGCTTAGTCATTGTTACAATTATTGTTAATTTTAGCCAAGCCAACATTGGTTATTGGGTACCTACTTGATGTTGGTCGTTGGGTTAGACTATATATCGCAAAAAAAAACGCAGTGATATCTGCTCCAAGATATTAATAACACTAAAGGTAATATTATCGAGGGTATAACATTCTGGAATTTACAAATACGTGCTGGGATTTAAAAATAATACAGTTTTTTTTTATTTTTACAATCTAAAACATCTTTTTTACATTATCTTCGGCATTTAAATTACAAAGTCAAAAGTCTCAAGTCCCCAGTGACTAAAGCAAAGGCCTCCCAGATGAATGATTACAAATATTTATAAAGTTCATAAACTACTTCGAGCTTTCAGCCGAGACTAACCGATTTTTTATTCCCTCCTGAGAATTGGTTGACGCGTCGAATCAAGAATCGAATCAAAATGTTTTATAAAATTCATATTGCGTTGCTGTGGGACTCATTTGACGGTCAAGTAAGGCCAGGGATCAAATAGATAACATAACACCACGCCTGTAAGGCCTGAAAGGTAAGGCAGAGGTCAAAATGTACATGCACATTTCGCCAGTTATGTTTTAGTCCCATGTAATAAAAATTCTGATGGAAATACCCATAATACTTAGTCCCACCGGGAAATTGAAGCCAGGTCTTCACTCAGAAAAAGTCATGCTCGCGAAGGTGGTGGCGGGATAGGAGAGAGAAAGGTCCTCCCGCCCCAGCCGCCGCCCGCCGCGCCGCCCTGGGCGTCGGGTGCCACGTGACGACTCCCGGCCACCGTAGGCGCGGGCCTGCGGACGGTGATTAATGGGTGACTAAGATGAGATAAAGAGATGTCAGCATATTATGAAGGGGCCCCTCAGGGCCAAGCCTGCCGAGTAAGCGGGATTGTCCAAAAGGGTTACCGCTACCCCGGAACATAAAGGGCTACGGAAGGAACATGGATGGGTTTTAGTCAGTAAGAGTCTGACACTCCCTTCCGCTCCACCCAGAGCGGGAGCAGTCATTGGATGATTTCCCAGCCTATAAAAAAAAAAAGGTCTTCACTCAACGAACATAAACAACAAAGCAATAAATAAAGAAATACATAGTGTTGAGGTTCGCCACTGTAGATACTAACAATATATCGTACAGGGATCAGGATTTTAAGGGTAGTTATGAGTTCATCAAAAGCTTGAAAAAGTTGCTTTTCGTGTAATGGGTGGCAGTGGGTTGCTTATGTTTGTCGAAGGACCGACGGCCGGTGGAGCAGACGAGCCCTGGAGTGGAGACCCTGCGTCGGCAAGCGCAGTGTGCGTCGCCCCCCAGCTAGATGATAAAAATAATAATATAATATACTATTTATTTCAGGTAGCAAAGACCCATAACATATATTATTATATACCTTACAGACTATCATACATATTCATAAAAACCACAAAAGTAAAAACGATTGAACACGAAGTGACGGCGTCGTGTTGCGCTGCGTGGTGTCGCGTAGCCTTCCGCGGAATCGCCGATACACGACACCTTTCGGCTAAAACTCTTCCTTGAGGAAGGTTTTTATATTATTACCGACGACCTTAAAAAGGTGGCTGGGAAAGACTGGCTACAGAAGGCGGAGGACAAGGTTTTGTGGCGCAGCCTGGGAGAGATTTAAGTCCAGCAGTGGACCGCGATAGGCTAAGTTTGATTGATTGAGTAATGAGTTACAAAGTAATCATTGTAATTTAGTAAAGAATATTAACCATCCTGTAGATATCTACAAAGTCATTAGTCATGCCTTTATAGACAAATGATCTGCAGCTCATCCTACCCAAATAATCCTATAGGGACCCAATCAATCGGCCTAGTCTTATTTCCAACTATATTGGGGTCGGCTTTCAATCTAACCAGATGCAGCTGAATACCAGTATTTTACATGGAGCGACTGCCTATCTGACCTCCACAACCCAGTAACTGGGCAATACGGCCTATCTGACCGCCACAACCTAGTAACTAGGCAATACAATACCTCTTGGTAAGATTGGCTGTCAGACTTTCGGGCTTCTGACTACCCGTAACGACTGGCAAAGATCAACGAATGACAGCCGGGACCAACGGCTTAAGGCGCTTTCCGAAGCACGGAGGACTCTCAATATATAAAGATGGTCACCCATCCACGGACCCCAGCAAGCGTAGCTTAACCTCATGGACCGATCCGTACGACTGTTATTACTTAGCCACGAGGTCCTCCATATTCCAGAGAATTGCATGTTTGTAGCTTCTGGTTTGCAACTAGGAGTAGGCGTCACTATGGACAGAGTGTTCGACATACCATGGCCGAGCTAACGACACACTGTGACAATGTCACACATGCATTTAGAATCTTTCCCAGATAATTAGGTACGATGTAATACTAAAACACACCATTGTTGAAAGAAAAATTTAATTAGCAGCGACAGCACATCTGTCCATACCTTATTGTTGGAGGTTTTCCCACAAAAAAGTATCGCTTCGTCCTCTGTGAGGTCGCTCCAATTACGACCAAGTACGTTACACGTTTGTTTTTGTGCGTTTAACTGCTAAACTGATGCAAGGTTTTGAGTGAAACTTTGTTTAACCACAGAAGGTGGTGATGTTTTTTTGTTTGAGGTAAAGTAGGCCGTTGTGCTTTACGTGTTGTGAGTTGGGCTTTATTTATGTCTTTTCGGGAGCTCGACATTTGGTCAAGTCTGCTTAAATCACCTAATCAGCAATATTATGTCTGATAAGCTTTCGCAGCATAATTATTATTATTATTGACATCTAGTCGTGCTGGTGGTAGTCGTTAGTTGAGTTTTTTATTTTTTATTTTATCATTCAACTGGGTGCCATCCATTTAGCTTTTAAAATTGTAATCCAACGCCGAGTTATTCAAAAAAGAAAAATATATTGTTAGTATAAAACTCTCACATACAATTTCGCGCTCAAAGCTAGCATGTAGAATTCGTTCAAATCTCTTCATTACATCACAGAGATATATGGCGAGGATGTAACCATAAAAAACGGGCCCATTCATTCACAGGTGACGGGCGCCGGAAACGGTACAGACCGACCCGTTTTGAAGCGAATTGATCTGTGGTTTAGAGATCTGATAAATTAGAAGGGCTTTCATAGGTGTACAGTCGGGGAAATAATTAAAATGAGTAGAAAGTGTTTGATGTTTAAATTACTTTATAATTAAATGAATGTAACTAACTATACAAAAGAATACAAAGACAAAAGGACACTTAGGAGTCGAAGTACCAACTCGTCCGCATCGCTGTCATCCGGAAAAGTGCCCAGAAGACTGGCAGCATTGCCACGTTGAGTGGTAATGCTAATTTTTTGACCAAAGAACAAGCCAGCCCGTTAGTCACGTGAAGTGTCGACCAGTCGGCGAGAAATTTATTTTTTCACTTTATTGATTTTTGTCTCATAACGATTTTGGTTAGGATTCTTTAAATTAAAATTGAAGTACCATCGACGTAACCGTAAATGTATTTCAATAAAAACTCGTCACAAGTAATTTTGCAATATTTTTTACGAGCTAAAGTAATATCTCCTGTAATTTGTATTTACATACCTACATACTTCAAGGAGCTCGTGGCTAAGTAATAACAGCCGCACGGATCGATCCATCAGGTTAAGCTGCGCTTGCCGGGGTTGCTCCGTGGATGGGTGACCATCTTAAAATATCGAGACTTCTCCGTGCCTTGCAAAGTACGTTAAGCCGTTGTCCCGGTTGTCATTTGTGGATCTTAGACAGTCAATACGCACAAAAAATAAGTCAGAAGCACAAAAAATCTGACAGCCAGTCTTACCAAGGGGTATCGTATTACCCAGTTACTGACTGGGTTGTTGAGGTCAGATAGGCAGTCGCTCCATGCAAAATACTGGTATTCGGCTGCATCCGGTTAGACTCGAAGCCGACCCCAACATAGTTAGGAGAAGGCTAGGCAGATTGATACCTACCTACCTAATACATTTAAAGACATCGGTTTATCCCTCGTTCTTTGATCTTAGTTCTGTTAGCCATATTAAACTCGTTATAACGTTGTAAATTGACAACACAATTTATCAGAGTTTAATCTAGCTTCCATCTTGAAATTAAATTAAATTACGGCTCCCTGTTTGCACATCTGAGGTAATCTTAAAACCTTATTTTCGCCTTTTTAGTGAACTTGAACTGGAAACTTACTTTATTTACAGATGCCAGCATATCAAGTTACCCCAATCTGTCACATTTCTTTGATAGGATGTTAACTTTGTCCCAAAAGCATAGGGTTCATTTTCAATTGGGAAAATGTGTCAGTAAGGAATAGCTTTATGTGCTAGTGTCTGTACGCACAGTATAATACATAGGTACGACATATGTAATTAAAATACCAAAGTTAACTAAGTGACACTGTAGGTTTTATATTCAAAATTTAATTTAGTTTCCTAGATTCCCACTTAAAATGTTTTGATCATGAAATGGCTGTATTATAGTCCTTCATAAAGACGGCTTTAAATTTGACCAATTCCACTAGTTCTCCACAAGTAACCGTCTCCGCATGTAATTGGTTGGAAATAAGGATACCAATAATGGAAAGCACCATCACCAAGCACCAACCACAGACAAAAAAATAAATTGTACATACACCTGTCAATTTGCCGCCATTTCAAACAAATGTCATTTGTAGTAGTAAATTCAATTGACATTAATGTCCTCTAACTACACATACGAAAAGACAAACATCACTTTTTTTGACGTATCTAAGGGTTTGCTCACAATTCCTTTACATACTCACAATATACTGAAAAATCCTATTCAGGAAATAATACCTACCGCGAACAAATCCCCATAAAAAGCAGGCGATAAACTAAGCCATAATCGTTTTTTGATTAAACTCTCACATGCGCGAGTTGCAGGTAAGCCCCTGATTTATAACCAGAGCCGCCGATGCATTGGAGATTCTATCGAGGGGTACACTATCAGAATGACGAAGAATAATATTTAATACTGTTATCTTTATCCTTACATACACATAATACCTTTATCCTTTGCCGTTGCGAATTGTTCTAGGTTTTAGAAAATGTCGGCTTAAGATTTCAAGCAGTTGGATATTGATTCTACTATATAAAGGAGCCTATTTTAGTCCGGCGGTTTTCTGCAACAGTTTACTTGGTTTCTTCGTCTTGTTCAAGTGATTTTTTTCCCTGCAAGTTAATTTTTACTTTAGACAAATAAAATAAAACAAAAGACACACTCAAACTTCGTAGTTTTGCTGTTGTTAAATCCAAGGAATCAAAAATACCCCAGTCAAACACCCGGTTTCTGATTCGAAAAAAATAGCTAATCTCAACAGAGTATTCTCAAATACATAATTATGTAAGTATGCGTTTAAGGTTTCTTCGTTTCACAAGTTAAAATCGAATTTCGTCAAACCATAATCAACTGATCATTTACTTAAGTATTCTTGATCAAAGCAGACACGTTACAAATTACATTAAAAAACCGGTATTCAGTAACTATACCAAAATGCTCACGAAAAATATTTAAAGAATTTGTTCCCAGGCTTCGCAAAGATCACCCCAATTTTCTTCTTAATGTCACTGATATTATACTTTAATTAATCACACAAATATAGCAAAGGCCATTTAAATCTGTCGCAAGTATAATTGAATAAACGCCATATTTACAAACAGTTACACTAAGTAGATAAAAAAGTGACACCGTGCCATAATTTTAATCGTTTCGTCATTTTACACGACGTCATTCTTCAATTTGCGTGACATTTGATTAAAGAAACCTCAGAAAGAAAAGGTTAAGAAGTCTTTAAACACGATCCGCATAACAGGTCCATGTTTTAATTTCCTGTAATGTCCCGTGTATCGGGCTAAGGCCACTTCTCACGCAGAGAAGGAATGAGCTTGATCAACACGCTGCGCTTGCTCAGTGCGGTCATTTCAAACCGAAGGTCCACGGGCTTCCTCATTTTGTTTCCCTTCACCGTCAGTCAGTGGTGTCTAAGAATATGAAGCAACTTAGAAAACACGTAGGTATAGCTTTGAAAAAGTCCCATTGGTACTAGTTGGGTTTGAACACGTAACTTGGGGAGTAAGATGCGGATCAGATAAGAAACACGCCATATTGTCTCATACTGAACATGAAGTTATCACTTCTTAAGGTGAAAGCTACAAATTAGCCCGCGATATTTTTTTTTTTTTTGCATATTGCCAAAGACGTAAAAAAATTTAAATTTTGAGGACACCTCAGCACATTTCCCTTAAGCATTTCATTCTTCGACTAAACATATCTCTCCATAAGTCTATCTTTACCAAAAAGTAATTAAGTCCCACTGAATAAGCATTCCTTTCTATGTGCATCTGACTGTACAAAAAGCACGCTAAGCCGTTGATATATCGCGATCGCAGCGAGCCGTGCGATAGTATCGGGGATCGCGGGCGCCGATACCTGCACACAAACTATTTGTTGCTTGGATTCGGTTTTGCGAAAATCTGTAGAAGGGTTTGATCGCGTAATGAGGGTAATTATAATTATTTGTAGAAAAGGTAAAGGTTAGTTACAATAATACCGGCCTATTATTGTCCCACTGCAAGGAAAAGGCCTCTTCTGATATTCGGAAGGCATGAGTGTTGCTCATGCTGGAGGTGAATTGGCAATTTGAGATTTATGTTTTACTATATGGTCGGGTTTCACGATCTTTTCCTTCATCAATGTCAATAATGTCTAAGTTAGACTCAGAAAGTACATCTCAACTAAAATATTATAAATGCGACAGTAATTTTGTTAGTTTATTTGTTGTGCCTGTCCACACCGCCCGGCGAGTACTCGCTTTTAGCAGCAACAAGAGCTAACAAAGACAGTTATTTTCGTGGAACAGGTGCTTTATATTAACAGGGTTCTATGTATTCGATCTCGCGGTACTCTGACGGCACACCCGCGGCACCGTGTGGCACACTGTCGGCACTCTCGTGGCACCCAGACGGCACACCGGCGGCACCATTCTTACCGCGATCAACATAAAACGCTACATTATTAACATTTGAAACGTTTTCGTTATTGGAAGCGGAGAAGGAAAATATAGAAATTTTGTTATTGTTATTTGTACTGTTCGAGTGGGTTGGTTTTAAAAGATGGCGTTACACGTCAAATGGTATTAAGTGTATTTTTGTTATGTTTTGTTTACCGTTTGTCTGTTTTGATAAATGCACTTCGACAAAGCGTTTTAGGGTACTGTCCTATCAATAAAATTTTGCGAACTATCTTTTTCTGGTGGATTGTACAATAATTAGCATTAATTTGCAGGTATTGGTTTTATATTCTGTCTTCTTCTTCTTCTTCTTAGCGTGTCGATAGCAAAAATATATATTTATATTTTAAATTTGTTCGGCCTAAAATTCAGCAACGCGAATACTGTTCACTGACGCAGCCATTAGGTTCTCACGTGTGCATGTGACGGGGCATGCGGTGCAAGATGAGAGGTAAGCCATTGTCTGTGGGGAGACACCGAAAACACATCGGAGATCTGAGCTATCTATGAACCCCCACATGTGGAGGTTATCCTTACGATGACCTACTTGGATGCGAAATCTGTTTAAGGTTTTCCAAGAATTCTGAAATTATGATCTCTGTGTCGTATAAACCTATATCCTCTATCTATTCCAACCTCGTAACTGATGACAGTGCATGACCAGCCATTAATTATGGTTAGTTCTATCGTCCTTGCCGCTATCTCATATGGTAGTGAGACATGCGTGTGTTTATTTGTTTAAGCTCTGATTCTTCCAAATCTAGATTATTATTGCATTATTACAATGGTTCGTGAACTATGTAATTAATTAATAATTTTGTCCGCGATTAACTAAAGACTCACATTTCATAGTGGTAGTGATTCTTGACAAAATTTGCCATTTGGAAAAGTATCTATAACCAAAAACGCATTTTTTTCCCAGCAGCATTTTTGTTTCACTGTAATGTAGAAGCATGAGTTGAAAGGGTTGTGGCCAGTTCAGCCGCACAGGTCGATCACTCAGGTCAAGCTGCGCTAACGTACCAAGGTCCCTTTGAAAGCACTTCAAACGGGGTGTGCCATTTGTTGATCTTTGAAGTCATTAAGAGTGATCAGAAGCTCGAAACTCTTACTATCAGTCTTACCATCAACGGGTATCGTGTTACCTAGTAACTGGGTTGTGAAGATCACTTAAGCAGTAATTCTTTGTAAAATACTGGGATTAGCTGCATCTGGTTACACTGCAAGCCGACCCCATCATAGTAAGGATAAGGTTAGGCAGATGATGGCAGGAGCCTGAGTTACAGTGTAAGGTTTGAAAGACGCAATCCTAATACAAATATGTAGGTTACATTTTAAGTGGCTGCGGTTCGCGAGGGTTTGTCCAACTTACAAAACATGCTCATAGTTGATGAGTCAGGAATTCACAGGCTAATTCGATTTTGAAACAATATTGCCCTTTCTTACCCGTTAGGCGATTAACACACGACACCGCTCGACCGCGCGGTAGGAGCAGTATGCGGTAGAAACAAGCACCGCTCGACCGTGTGGTCGGGCGGTGTACGTGTTTTAGGCATCAACGGATTTCTTAGAGACCAATGCGACACGAGATCCACTTCACCGCATACCGCGGCGGAGCGCGGTGCGGTGTGTAAATCGCCTTATGGTCGGAAATACGAGAATAGTTGGGACATGCTTCCCCACTTTTATTTTAGTGTGACATTATTAATTTTATTGACGAGCCGACATTCTGATGAAACTGGTTTGAGAAGTTAGTATTTAGCTGTGGTATTTAGTTTATTTTCTTTCTTGTCTGTACTACCTGTTATATCCTTGTGTCCTATCTGAAAGCGAGTTTCACGTGAACACTCGATGATACTATCCCTTAAATTATGCTGTGCAAACGTAAATGCCTCCGAGTTGTTGTTGTTCCAAGCTATAGAGCTTGCTGAGCCAATGGTTCTGGGTTCGATCCCAGCTCAGGCAAAGTGTTATTTGGTTACTCTTTAGCAGCCTGGATTCTTAGATTTATGCCAATTGGCCCAAGCTGAAAGCAATCTATCAAAATACTTACCAAACAAAATATGAAAACACAGTGACATCTTTGATGTGTGCACATACCTGATAAGTTGTGATAAGTTAAATTATGCGATGTTTGTCGAAGGACCGAAGACCGGACGAGTCCTTCAGTGAGACCGAGACACGAGACCTTGTGGGACACCCTCCAGCTGGATGGACGATGACCTTAATAAGGTTGCCGGAACAACTGGATGCAGACAGCAGAGGACAGGATGTTGTGGGAGAGGCCTATGTCCAGCCATTGCTGTGATACGACTCTTTTTTATTTTTATGTATTTAGCTTACACTGTCCCACTGCTGAGCAAAGGCCTCCCCCAAATCCTTCCAGACATCTTTCTCTTGAGCCACCTCGATCCATCCTTTGCGGTATGCGACTATGTCGTCTCGCCACCTCTTCCTGGGCCGGCCTCAACGGCGCCGTCCATCCTCAGGCACCCACCTTGTAGCGACTATTGCCTAGTGGTCACTATGCATGCGGCTAACGTGACCCGCCTAATCCTACTTTCGCTTGGCAGCCTTTTTGCCAACGTCAACGATCCCAGTTTAAAGTAACTAATTAACTCAAGGCAGGCAATTGTAGTATACAGTTGTATCTAGTAAATAAACGAGTACATTAATTAAGAATAACGCAATAGGCACGTTAGATAAAGTTAATTGTAATTTATGATAATGAACATTTTTTTAAGGTGAGGAAACAAGGTGGAAATATTCGGATAATTGTAATCGTCGTAATTTTTTGTTTGATATTTATTCTAACTTTTAGCTAAGTAATAACAGCCGCACGGCTCGAACCACCAGGCTAAGCTACGCTTGCCGGGGTTGGTCCGTGGATCAACCATCTTTACATACCAAGACTCCTCCGTGCATCGGAAAGCACACTAAGCCGTTGGTTCTGGCTATCATTTGTGCATCTTTGACAGTCGTTACGGGTCGTCAGAAGCCCGAAAATCTGAAAGCCAGTCTTACCAAGGGGTGTGGTATTACCCAGTTACCTACTGGGTTCTGGAGGTAAGACAGGCAGTCGTTTGATGTAAAATACTGGAATTCAGCTGCATCTGGTTAGACCGGAAGCCGACCCTAACGTAGTTGGGAAAAGGCTAGGCGGATAGCATATTGAGTTATTCAACTTTATATCTCTGGAATACCTCTCAAAACACGTTGATAAAATGGTGATGCTGAAGAAAACTAAACTTGATTCACAATGTTAATGAACTTAATAACTTAACATCACGCCTGTAATCCCCGAAGAGTTAGCAGAGGTGTAGAACGTCCACATTTCGCCCGTTGTTTTTGAGTTCTATGTAATCCGGCAAGCCTATTAAATTGCTACGATGATGACAATTTTTTTTTATTACGGCATCTCGCAGTTCGACCATAGGGTTGTCTACTGCTTAACCGGACTTGCCTGTGAGATGCCACAATAAAATTGTAGCCTCCAGCCAGGGCTTATTAAAACTTACAAACTAAGCGACTACACGCTAACGGCATGCCCTGTGGGGTACGGACCTCGGCTTAGGGCGTCGCTGGGGGAGGACAGCAAGGGACGAGGTCGGGCGTATTTAAAACTACAGGCTCAGTGGCAACGCGGGCTGGCTCGAGCAAGGGTCGGTGAAGCGCGGATGGGTAAGTACGTCGCGACGGGCCTCGACGGCAAGGACGGAAGAACGGCAATCGGTGCCTGTAAGGTTTCCTAACAGTGCTAGTTGCCGGGTTAATTTCTTGAAGGAGTGTAATGGCATCGTCGGGGAAGGACAAGAAAGACTTAACTTAAACAACAACATTCATAAACAAATAAAAATAAATATAAATGAGAAGCTGGAAAGAGGCGTTCATTAAAAATAAAATCGGATTCATTATATTTTGCATAGTTTAGTTATGTAGTAACTAAGCGTTATAATTTATTATTATTCTAGGAGCAATAATTAAGATATTATCATCTTCTAATTACCTAATTCATATTACCTATATTTTTTTAATCAGATATGATAATTATACGCAGATTAGCTAATTAAGTACGTATCTTTTCAAGCCCTTCCAAATTATAAGACCTTGAAGGTTTAAGAAAAAACCCTTTGACTTTGACAAAGTAACACAATTTGATGAAAAAAAAATGATTAATGAGGACTTTATCTAAAAAGATATATATCGTGCAGGTGCGTAGGAAAACTGTAATTAAAACAATTAAAATTAAATAATTGTATTTTTTGTAGAACACTTCATAGACATACTTACACTTTTTGTTTGTTATTTATAAAGAAAGGGTCAAAGAACCATACTTAAAAGCCGAATTCTTAACTAGGCTAATCATTATTTTAAAGAATAGAGTAGAATGAAAGAGAATAGAGTAGAATGAAAGAGAATACTCTATAATATGTGCTTCTTCTTTCTTCTACATTCTTGTGTATTTTATCAAATAATTTTCGGGCCATTAACAGTTTCTACCCCAAAAATTAACTAATTTAAATTATTGATCACGACCGATATAGAAAAACAGTTTAAGCTCTTTTCCTTAGCAATTCATAATCACTACACTGTCGGTCTAAGCAAAGACTAGACTCTCACGGCCCTGAGATTTGCTCATTTCCTCTCTAGCTAGACCAATAAAATTATTATAGACCGATTTTATTCACAAACTTAATTCTAGAACCTAGGTATTAGACAGGAAACATTATCGATAAGGATTGCATGCGCATGCGCAATGCTTCCATTGATTACAAAGTCTATTTACCCAACCTACTCATCCAACTTCCCACCGAAAATTATGACCAATTATCGCCAATTAATACCAGAAGTACACTAGGCTCGCTGAACGCTACATCATATCTGCACGGCAAGCAGGTCAAGGGTAAGCAGTGACCATCAACAATAGCAGTAACAAAGCCTTTGTGTCATTTTAGTAGAAATCGTAACTATGTGAACCACGTATGAAGTTTATGTTATTTTTGGTAGGTTGGCTAACGTACTGACGATGGCCCTGAAGGAAAGTGGCTCCTGTTAATAGCAGCCGGTCTTTTCCGTGAAAACTTAGGTTAAGTGAACGTGAAGAGAACGTGAAGTGAGCGGTCGTTCCACCTAATGCTAGGGATTGACACAATTGACAGCTCATTTTAAACTCGTTACCGCAAACACTGCTAATATTTTTTGTCAGGTGCTATTCTAAGCCTATAGCGCCTTCAACACGCATACGTTTCGCCAGAATCCCTACAGAGTGCCTTCAACACGCATTGCAATGTATGGATAATAAACACATATTATTATTTGTTTTAATGTACTGAGCTTAGAATGGATCAAAATGTATTGAGCACGTATGCATGTACGGGGCACTGTGAGATAGAACAGAGAACACACAGCTGTGTTCATGGCAGTGTATGTGCTTCACCTACGTTTTCAAGGTTAGTTTTTTTCCAGTGTAGCACCTCTGATACTAGGAATTGACACTATTGACAAATTAGTTGATGCTCACCTCAAGTTTTAGCAAATGGGGGCCCTCAGGGCCAAGCCTGCCGGGTAAGCGGGATTGTCCGAAAGGGTTACCGCTACCCCAGAACATAAAGGGCTACGGAAGGAACATGGATGGGTTTCAGTCAGTAAGAGTCTGACACTCCCTTCCGCTCCACCCAGAGCGGGAGCAGCCATTGGATGATTTCCCAGCCTTAAAAAAAAAAAAAAGAAAGCTTTCGCGGTGAGATTTCTGCAGAATTTCATTCTTCTTCTTTTCGTGTGGTTAGTGACTAATCAAACAGAATTGCATTGCCTATATGCTGGCTATCTCTACTCATACACCTTAAAATTTTTGTTTATTAAATGAAACATAAAACTTACTTACCTAAAAACAACTTATATTATTTTCATTAAAAAAAAAACAGAAGATGGCAATACACAAAGCTACCCTGCACATAAAGCAGTTTCCCAAACAAATACACCCAAAACCACAAACTGCTAAGTCATAAACGTAATGTGTATCATGAACCATTACGAATATGTTTCACACATAAATAACTAAGTATGATACGTGCGCGTTGTATTGCGGTATAACGGTAAAGGTAGCTGCGCATTAGGTATATTGTAAATAGCGGCTTGCACCTCGTTCGCACGTTTTTACAACTTGACAAAAAATTATGTTTTTTTTTTTATTTATTTTATAAGTAAAATAAATGTTTAATACTGATGAACCTTCCACAAAAATTCTCTAAATAATGTTGAAAATTAAAATACGCAACGGCGTATATTAGTAGTACAATGCAGTCACACAGACACCCGCGAACTCGCAAAGCAAGAGTAATGGTAAAACTCTTACATCATAATTATTCAGTTTTAGAAGTCACACTCATTCATACATAGTTGAGTATTATATTATTATTATTATAAAAAATGTTATGTTATTACTGATCTCAAATAATTGATCTCTAAATAAATATAATAATTATTATTAAGTCAAGTAATATTAAGAACATGCTTAAAATTGTTAATTTATTAAATATTAATTTTATGTCAAACATTTAAAGGAGAAACCCAAACTCCATAAAAACTTGGGCCTGGCGTTACAGAGCTGGAATTTTGCCATAAATTAGAGCACCTAGGAAGATTTCACGAGCCCAATTTTCACGTCTCTCAGCAATGGCCAAATTGGTAAAATCAGATTTTTTTTAAACAAAAGCGGTAAATACTGATTTATACTACTGAAAACCTCAGCTAAAAATATGTTTGCTAGATAAGGACCACTACATCACTAATGGGTTGCATTTTTAAACATTGTATTTACTACTAGGGGATTTGATGCTATCTCAAATTACAGTAAACTGAGATTGCAACAATAGGTTTATTAAGTCGTTGACTGCCACGCAGCAGACACAATAGAAAAACTATTGTTCGCGGCTCACCGGTGACCGCGTTGGCGCTCAACGTGTTAAAGAAAAAACCGTATTATTGAGATAGAGTTCTATTAATCACCTTCTTCGTTAGGATTATCATAATATAATAATACAGTATCTAGGAATTGTGCAGGAAGAAACTGACTACCCTGGTGCCGAATGTACGAAGAGAACCTCCACAGTGAATACACACTCGCCGGTGTCCTATAGGTGTCTGTTCACTCTCTTCTGGTCTATTTCCACTAAGAGATACAGCATTGGCATGACTCCAGCAAACTTGACGGATAAAATTATTTTCATTTACCTTTTTTTTTTTTTTTTTAAGGCTGGGAAATCATCCAATGACTGCTCCCGCTCTGGGTGGAGCGGAAGGGAGTGTCAGACTCTTACTGACTAAAACCCATCCATGTTCCTTCTGTAGCCCTTTATGTTCCGGGGTAGCGGTAACCCTTTCGGACAATCCCGCTTACCCGGCAGGCTTGGCCCTGAGAGGCCCCTTCTTATGCTGACATCTCAATGAGGCGCGCGTGGAACATATACGCGCCGTCTGGCACGGGTCTAGTGCTGATCGGACGGTGAGTCACCCATTACTCACCGCCCGCAGGCCCGCGCCTACGGTGGCCGGGAGCCGTCACGTGGCTCCCGACGCCCGGGGCGTCTCCTGCGGCGGCTGGGACGGGAGGAGAAATTATTAAAATTATTTTCATTTACCTGAAGCAAACATTTATCATTTGACTATTAGTTATAGCAATAAGCACCTGAGTGGCACATTTAGGTAAACATAAGCGGCTTTATTACATTCCCACTGCAAGGACACAGGACGCCTCTCTGAGAGAAGGAATCGACCGTAATTAACTATGCAGGTTCAGTGGAGATTGGTGATATTACATGCTTACAAAAATGTTACGTTATAGAATTATCGCATACTAACCGAATGAGGCGCGACCCATTCCTGTACAATTGAAAGAATCACTTCATCTTCCAATCTTCGCCTTCCTATTATATATATACCTATTATTTCGCTATTCCACACTGAATGCACAAGCTCATGATACCGTATTAACCAGTCGTCAGAAGAGCAATATCCAGATCCAGTTTTCCAGCAAAGGTCAGCAGGAATGGCAGGCTACGGTGTCCAATATTCAAGCGAGGGTCAGTCAGAAGTCAATCAATTTCGGAGTCCAGTATTCGAGCAGTCAGCAGAGGTTTAATATAGTAATAAATCTCGAGTATTCAAAACACACATTCACTTGTGCAAAGATACGAAAAGCGAATGACACTAATTATAACGATGACAATTGACAGACATTGACATTGACATTTGCCGTGTACTAGTGCAATCCGCGGTGCAATCGATTTTTTCGATTATTTATTTCCTTTAATGATTTTTAAATCGTGCTTACGTTAAAAAATAATTATATTCCTGAATTTTTTATTTTACAATGATTTCAATTATACTAAAATAATGGTTTATTATATAATTATAATTTGTAATTATCGATATCCGCTCAATCGATTACATTCTTATGGTACGCTCTATTGTTTAATGCCAGTGTTTGCAAAGTAAGTGACGTATGATGAAATAAGAGCTGTAACGGTTTACAAAGATTGTTTAAAACAAAAAAATAGAAATGTACTTTTTTTACACTTGGCCATTGTAATTGAGGCTAAGATTTAAATGGGTTAATTAGGCAGAACAGTAGATTATTTTGGTACATATTTGATTCGTGTAACGGCTAGGCCCAGAAATGGGTTTCTCCTTTTTTTAAATTTTATACTTTTTTTTTTTTTACTGTACCCTACGAGGTCCGTAATTGTTCCTTAGCTTTAAGCGTATCGTAAGATCTTCACACATTATGGAATGCAAACAAATATAGATGATGCTGATGATTATATTCCGTATCATGCATAAAACGCAAAAAAAAAATTGGTCAAATTAATAATTTAATTATAAATCATCCTTGTGATTCTTTTAACAGTCAAAAGATTCCAATTTATATTTAAAAGAAAAAAGAGGTTTGTATTCCATATCGTACAGACCTATCGTTTAAAATGCCACGAAAACTTCACGCTTCTTTTATAAACGTTTTTTTTGTAAAAACTATACGTAAAGTAACTATAACGATATATCAATCCCTTTGCCGAAGGCTTATCGCTTATCGCTGTAAAAGCTTTCGTATAAGGGCACTCTAGTCTCTAAGATTTATTTTATGATATCGTATGATTTGCATACGGTTCTATTAAACCTTGAAAAAAGCTAGATATTTTCGCCGCATTTTTGCATTAAGGATATTTTGACTTTGCCAAATTGCCAGAGCGTAAATCTAAGTAACATTTAATTCGTACCTATAATTTCATAAGATTATGGATGTAACTGATATCAATTCAACACAACTTGCGCATAAGTAGGGACCTGTCCTTTAAGTGTAAATTCAGGGAAATAAATTGTTAAGCAAACGGGCTATTAACTAAAATTGTCTGTAAATTCCATTCACAACGTCTGTCATTCTTTGACAGTTGCATAAAATGGCTGTACCACAGTAACGTGATGACTTTCCCTGAAGATATAACATAAAGGAAAATGTTCATGGTGTGGTATTCTTTGGCAGAAATGTATATTGATCTATCTGTACTGACATCTTATGTATTAATGTAGTAAACAGTCTACCAAAGTTCACTTAAAATAATGTGTGTGTGTGTGTCTCAATCAATTTTACTGTAATTGAGTAATTTTATGTGTAGATTAAGAAACGAATTACTTGTTTCTAAATAAATGGCTATGCCTATGACTATGTCTGAAACACCTCAGTATACAAGCACCTTAAGACAACTTTGTAAACTCACGCCCTACTTTGTAGTGAGTCACTATGTCACTTCACTATTAGGTACTTTGTCTCACACTTGTTACACTGAAGGTGACGATTGTTTACCATGATTATTACTTCTGGTCATTAGACAGAAGGGCCTGGGAAAATCTGTTGGATAAGGAATAATGCAAATGATTTAAAAAAAAAATATTGATGTTGATTTCAATCTTGTCAATAGGTAGTTATGTGTTATACGGGCTGATGTTTAGCGTTTTAACAATAGTGTTGTATAAAGTATTTTAAACCATTTGAGGTACTAAGGTGTTCAGTAGTTGAATCGTGGGAAATACGTGATTTGTAAAATTTGATATAATAAAAGTAAATTCATTTATTTTCTATTGTGCAGCTTGCGTTTACACTGTGTATAATAAAAATGGGTGCTGAGGAAATAAATTCAAAAAATCTGCCTAGTCTTTTCCCAACAATGTCGGCTTTACCGGATGCAGCTGAATACCAGTATTTTACATGGAGCGACTGCCTATCTGACCTCCACAACCCAGTAACTGGGTAATACGATACCCTTGGAAAGACTGGCTGTCAGATTTTCGGGTTTCTGACGACCCGTAACGACAATCAAAGATGCACAAATGACAGCCGGGACCAACTGCTTCTCGTGCTTTCCGAGGTACGAAGGAGTCTCGGTGTGTAAACATGATCACCCATCCACGGCCAACCCCGGCAAGCGTAGCTTAACCTGATGGAACGACCTGTGCGGCTGTTTAAATGTAAGTGTCTGTAATGATAAATATTAAGTTAATTATGTTAGTGTACTTAGTTTACTACAAAGTTGAAATAACTTCATTTTCATGCGTCTTTTTGTTAATAACTCATTAGTTGATACCTTAAATAAGCACGAAGACAAGTGGCTTAAATTGGGTATTGAGTTAGCGGCATGCCTCTAGCTCAATACCCCATTTATGCCACTTGTGTTAAAATAGGCGTGAACTTAAATAAGTTTCAAGTTAACTAGCAAAACAAAACAGTTTTGTACGCCACAAAAGCTGATGTAGGTCGGCCAAACAAGTCATATTGTGTGTTTGTTTGACACAAACGGATAGTTTTCACGCGTATTCGTCATTTAGTTATAGTTAGAGTCGGGACTTGGGATATTTTTATTTAATTGCATTTTGGTTTCAATGTTTAAAATAAAATCAGCTGTTACTTGCATTATGCTCGCATAACTCGTCAAAATGTAGGGAACAAATGATTTTTTGTCGCGATTTCAAATGTGTTCCTATAGTGAAAGTTGTTAATAATGATGAGTGCAAAGACCCCTTAAAATGCCCATGAATTCAATTTCACCCTGTATGTATCAATTACCAAAATATGCTAACAGTTCCTTATTTGTTTAATAATTCTGCGTAACTATAGCATTTTCTAAGGAGATTTTTCTTCTATACTTCTATGTCATTTGTGCATCTTTTATAGTCGTTACGGGTAGTCAGAAGCCCGAAAGTCTAACTGCCAGTCTTACCAAGGGATATCGTATTACCCAGATACTGACTGGGTGGTGAAGGTCAGATAGGCAGTCGCTCCATGTAAAATACTGCTAAATTCAGCTGCATGTTAGACTGGAAGCCGACCCCAACAAAGTTGAGAAAAGGCTAGGCAGATTGATTGACTTCTTTATTAGTCATCATTTAGGTATTCCTTTATAGCCATACTATCTCTTAAACAGTCCATCCATCGTGCCTACTCATACCAACATGCTTCTATGATAGAGATCATAAAGTCCGAAGTCCCCAGCATCACTAGCACCGAGATTCCTCTCAAACCAACATACTAGATCACGCAACATTACTAAATTAGCTTCGCCATTGGAAATACGTGTGTTGTTTGGTTATTAATATTTTTACGTGTTAGATAAGGAAGGACTAGATAATCGTCCGTTGTGAGCAACCTTGGTCGGTGATGCGTAACCAAAGGTTTTTATTTAAAGGTAGACGTGGAAAGAGGTTAGCGGTGAACGAAACTGAAATTGATGTTTTTTTGACAAGACCTTGATGAAATTGTCAGGTAATTGGGGTTATTATGGTATAATACCATAGACGGTTTGCTTTGTTAGGGGGTTAGTGGTTCAACTACTTTACTTGTTTTAAAACGCAATAATGTAACATTAGATTTTGAATGTTTACTCTTAAACTATAATTTAAAACTGGCTTTACATGAACCAACCAGATTCGCCAGTGGAACTTGCATTGATAATTTTGCACATAACTTTAAAAAGGGATGTAAATCTGAAATTTTGGAATTGGGCCTGTCGGATCATACAGCCCAATTAATGAAAGTTCCTGTTAAAAAAAATCTGACATTGCATTATTGGCGTTCAATGAAACGTGATTATTGCAAGGAAAATATTGATAAATTTAAAATGTGTGTTAAGAACTTCGCTTTCTCGGATATTTACCTCACTGAGGACCCAAACACAGCTTATCAACACTTTATAACTGATTTTAAACTTTTTTATGACCTTTGTTTTCCACGAACCCAATATTTAATAAGAGTCAATCATAAACCAAAGTGGGTATCACGTGGTGTAAAAATTTGCAGTCGAAAGAAAAAAGACTTGCTATGGAAATTCAGATTAAACTCAACAAAAGACAACAAATTAAAGTACTTAAATTATAGTCAGTTATTCAAGAAAATTATAAAATTAACAAAACGGGCGCAAAATAACTATAAAATATTAACGTCTCAAAATAAAACTAAAACAGCGTGGCGGATTATAAACAAAACGAGACTTAACACCCCAAAAGAATCCATAGATAAAATAAAAATTGATGAAAATAACGTCCTGGATAATCCAACAGAAATAGCGGACGCATTTAATAATTATTTTATTGAAAAAGTTAACCCCCTACCGGGTGCCGGGAAAAAAGTAACGTCTTTAATTAATCACCGATTAAATTCAATGTTTCTTGCACCAAGTACACCCTACCAGATTAATAAAATTATAAACAACCTTAAAAATACCAACAGTGTAGGATATGATGGTATCTCTACTAAAATAATTAAAGCAGTAAATGAGGATATATGCCATCATTTGAGTCACATTCTGAACTTGTCAATATCATCTGGAATATTTCCACAAGATCTTAAACTATCCGTCATAAAACCTTTATTAAAAAAAGATGCAAACAGTTAATGGTGAATTATAGGCCTATTGCACTCTTATCAATATTCTCAAAAATTTTCGAAAAGTATCTTTATGGCGAACTTAATTTATATCTAGAAAAAAATAAAATACTGTGCAATGAACAAAAGGGCTTTCGACAAAATAAAACCACGAATATGGCCATTTATGAATTTATCCAAAATGTTATAGGCCACGTTGACAAAACAGTTCCAGCTTGTGCAATTTATTGCGATATGTCACAGGCGTTTGATTATGTAGATCATAATATACTAATCAGTAAACTTGAAGCATACGGCATAAGAGGCAATATTTTAGATTTAATTAGATCCTATTTAACGAACCGACAACAGATTACAGTAGTATCTAAAGTGAATCCTAAAAATAAAAAAGAGGAAACATTCAGCTCCGTGAGGAGAAATGTCACATACGGTGTTCCTCAAGGCAGTGTCCTAGGGCCGCCGTTGTTTATTATCTATATCAACGACTTACCAAAGGCAACGACTCAACCAATGACATTATTTGCTGATGACAGTACAGTTTCAATTGCATGTAAGGACATTAATAATTATAAATCTGACATAAATAATTCACTGACATCTATAATTCATTGGCTTAATAATAATAATTTAAAAATAAATTTATCTAAAACAAATATAATGCACTTTGGACAAAGATTGCATAATCCATTAAATGTAAATTTGATTCATGATAATTACACTATAAATGAAGTATCTACTATCCGTTTTCTCGGCTTAATTATAGACAGCAAACTAAACTGGAAAGAACACATTGACGCACTATGTAAAAAAATTAGTAGTCAAGCATATGCTTTGTACCAACTTGCTTCATCTATCAACACTAATGTGTTACTATCGGCTTATTATGGACTCGTTGAATCTGTCCTAAGATATGGCATTATCTTCTGGGGCAATTCATCAAATAAAGATATGGTATTTAAAATGCAAAAGCGATGCATACGTGCTATGTTCGGTATCCAAAGTACTGAGAGCTGTAAGCCACTTTTTACAAAGCATAAAATCCTCACACTGCCGTCACTTTATATTTTAGAAATCGCCTTATTTGTAAGAAATAACCCCCATTTGTTTCCTCGAATATCGGACCTTGTAATACGAAATCGCCGGGATAATAGTAAACTTCGTGTTCAGCCAGCTAAGACAGCACTACTGTATAAAAGCGTTGTATGCAGAGCACCGATAATTCATAACAATATCCCTATCTGTGTCAAAAAACTAAATACCGACCAGTTTAAGAAAACATTTAAAAAAATACTGACAGAAAAAGCTTACTATAATATCAATGAATTTTTAAATGACAAATCGCTCTGACTGAATGTATTATATTTATTTTGAATCGCATGAATATTTTCCAATTGTTTATTATTTGTAATTTTATATTAATATTATTGTTTTTTTTTTTGTTTTGAGACTATGTAACTTTGTATATTTATTGTTATTTTAATTTTATTTTGTGGAAATCTCATGGTCTTCCGACCTAATTTGTACACCAGCCATGGTCAAACATGTTGTGCCAAAGAATATCCTGTAACACCTACAATAAACATTATACCATGTTTATTCTACACATGTTTTTGCAAATAAATTGATCTTTATCTTTATCTTTAACTACTAAATCACGTAAGATAGTTTTACAATACCAACAGTTTTTCTGGTATCATCACAAAAGTGGTTCAGTATCTAGTCTAAGTATAAGCCGGTTGCTTAAACAATTAAAAAACTAATTAGAAAACCGATTTTCTTATTAGTTTCGAAGGATTTCGTACCATTATCTATAAAAACGGCAAAAAAAAATCACGTTTGTTGAATGGAAGCCCCCTTAAATATTAATTTTATTCAGTTTTTAGTATTTGTTGTAGTATAGCGGCAACAGAACATCATCTGTGGAAATTTCAACTGCCTAAGTAGGTTCATGTGATACAGCCTGGTGACAAACGTACATACAGATGGACAGCGGAGTCTTAGTAACAGGGTCCCTTTTAACCCTTTAGGTACGGAGCCCTAAAAAACAGTCTGCAATCCTCAGTTATAGATAAACGTAAAGAAAATAATATGAGTAATTAATTTTAATACAATCCACCAAAAAGTTTGATGAAAGTCAACAAAGACGAAACTAAACATTATGATGCTACTAAACGTCCTATTCTAACAACTTCTTACGCTATCTTCTTAACAAATTCTAACACTTTCACATAAATTACAGCACCCACGCGATGATAAAGTAGTGTATGGCCAGAAACAACAAAAAAACTCATGAACAATAGCTACTCAATGACTGTTATGCATCGTATTGCATAAAGGTAACAGCAAAAAAAGTTTGTCAGTGAACTTGACAATAAGCGGTTGAAGGTCGCCGTTCCGGCTTACTGCGCACGATGCTCCGATTTACCTGTATAACTCGTTTCCTATTAAAGTGTCCGTTTATTGAATGAAACATATTTCAAGTAAAAGTCAAAATAAAAATTTCAAATAGGCACAAGTAAGGCACTTTTGAAAGTCAAAATGAACAAGAAATAGAATTGATTCTAGTCGCTCCATCTAAAAGAATTTAGAATTTAACAAAAAAAGACCTATGTAATTTCAAATATTGTATGGAGAAACATTATAGGAGTAAATATTCAGTGACAGAATAAAATATTTGGCGAAATGTATAGTGTATTTTTTTAGTCTCATTTGGTAAACAAATATCGCGACTAATATTAAGATTTCTATGTAATGTCTACGAAGCATTTTTTTATAATTCATGCCTCATTGTGTATTATACAAAGATCAGGACGTTTATACTTAACTTAAATTGTATGATTGATACGAAAAATTATAATTTTCATCCCGTGTTTGTTTATCAAATTGGACACTGTAAAAGAAATACACTATAGAGTGTACAGGACCGGTTGTGTGCTTCCCGTGTCCATGTAAATTAAGATGGCCCACCTTCGATCAATAATTGATCGAAGTGGCCCACATTACTTTTCACCAAACCACGCAGCATGCCTTTGAAATAAAACTAGCTCTTCGCCCTGGTGTGATTTTTTTCAAATATAGCTTTTTTTTTAAGGCTGGGATATCATCCAATGACTGCTCCCGCTCTGGGTGGGGTGGAAGGGAGTGTCAGACTCTTACTGACTAAAACCCATCCTTGAGTCACCCATTACTCACCGCCCGCAGGCCCGCGCCTGCGGTGGGCGGGAGTCGTCACGTGGCTAAATATAGCTTATTCAGGGATAATGTAGCTTCCTATTGGTGCAAGAATTTTCGAATTTGGATCAGTAGTGTCGAAGTTAAACACATTTTATCCGTTAATAATTTTCTAGCTTTTGCCAGCCGCTTCGCCCGCTATGTAGGAAATTATCCCACGGGAACCGTAAATTTTTCCTGGATAAAAGTAACTTATATGCTATTCCAGACTATAATCTATCTTTGTGCCAAGTTTCATTCAGATCCAGTTTATTCGTTACAAACATACATACAAATCTTTCCTCTTTATAATATTAGTATAGATGACTAAAATATCACATTATACGATAACGGTATTAGATAAGTAGTGTAGGTCAAGGTGATGTCCATTTCGGATTGCTACCAAAATATAAATTCTTTGGACGAGAAAGATAAAAATAGAAAATAAAAGGTGCACCGTTAGTAGTAGAATATACTCTGTCAATAATATGTATGAAGCTATATTCTTTTGTAAACTTGGATACAGCAGCGCAACTTTACTTTGAATCGATTGATTCAATGGCCAATTTTATATATTTTCTGTGTAAAGTAGCACGTGCAGTATGTTTTTTTGTGCTTCCTCCTGTACAAAATGGGACTAAATGAAACACGTAATATTTTTTACTCTAGCGGCAAAAACTGGAACTAAATTGAATTCTTTCGGTATTATTAAATAAATAAAAGTGTTATTGTCAATTTGTCACCGTGGCATGAATGCCCTATTCCAATGACTCAATGCCTCATTGGGCATTAAATGTACAGTCATGCATTCAAACCGATCATCGTCAGCTATTAAAAAGCCATTGTAACGCCAGATGTCGCTAGCGAGCCGTTGAGCCGGCTGTCAAGCCCGCCAAGCCTAGCCGTTACGTCACTTCCCCATTACGCGCCTTGTCCCGCCAAATTTCGAGCCGGGAAAGTGAAGTAACCGCCAGCCAGCCAGTGTATAAAAGCGAGGAGCGACGATTTTGATTGTTCAGTTTTATAATAATAATTGTAAGGGAAAGCTCTGCCCGAATAAAAGTGTAAATCAGTTTATTTTTGTGTTATTTAAATTATTGTCGTTATACTCAGAAGTGGGATACAAAAAAAAACCTACGATGAAACGACGCTCGGTTACACATAAACGTCGACGGTCGCCTTGTCGAGAGGACGAAGATACTACGTCGGTAAGCCAGACGTCTGAAAATTTAAACGAAGAAGGCCGATGCACACCACCCGCTAAGAAAATATTGAAGAGTCTCTTAGCACAAGAAGTTGAAAAAGCATTCAACGATCTGGAATACGAAGCGCCTACCCTCATTCGTCGGAAAGAACACCGTGCCGCTTCGTTAATTCCGGAATTTGACCCCGAAAACGAAGAATGCACAGTTACTGCGTGGATAAAAAAAATTGAACAACTAGGTCAAATCCACGGCTGGGATGACAAAACTAAGTCATTTCACCTTCAAGACAAGTTGAGAGGACAGGCAAGAAAGTGGTATAATAGACTCGATGAGTACGACTTCTCTTGGGAGCAATGGAAAGACATGCTACTTCGTGCGTTCCCGAAACATCGAGACTACGCTCATGTTCTCGAAGAAATGCTTAACAGAAAAAAACTACCGTCTGAAAGCATGACAAAATACTACCAAGAAAAAGTTGCTTTGTGCTTCAGAAGCAAACTGTCAGATATCGCTACAGTGTCCTGCATCATACGAGGTTTGCCTCTAGCGTTGCAATCAAATGCGAGAGCATTCCAATGCGAACGACCTGACGAGTTGTACGAAAACTTCTTGTCGGCACTCGACGACTACAAAGTTCCTGTACCGGATGCAAGAGGCAGCTACAAGGATAATAATATGTCGCGCCCCACAGAAAGGAAGCCTGCTGCGAACCCTGACACTGATCCATGTCCACGCTGCAAGAAAATTGGTCATTTAGTACGCAACTGTCCGTTGCCTGACCAACGCAGTTGCTATAAATGCGGAGTTCAAGGTCACATTGCCCCACGTTGCCCGTCAAATCCCAAAAATGGACCCGCCCCAGGAGCAGATAGTGTGAAAGAAATAAAGTTGCTTCAAAACTACAACGATGTTTACAAAAAGACTGCAAAGATCAACGGTGCTTTCGTGAAATCGTACATCGATACGGGCAGTCAAGTAAATGTGCTTACGAGGGAAGTAGCTACTCTGCTGGGTCTCGAAGCCAAACCTGTCTCCGTGTCTTTAAAGGGATTCTCTGGCGGTTGCATTAACAGTGACGGCGAAGTCGAGTTTGAACTTGAAATTGATGACCTGCATATGACCTGTAACGCATACCTAACTGACATTGAAATGAGCGGCGTAAATCTTTTAATCGGGCAACCGGTTATAAACAGCGAAGGCGTATCATTAGTTGTACGTGAAGGTAAAGCTACACTTCAAAAAGAACTGAATTTCCTTCCCAATCTGGATGCTACTGAAGCTATTAGCAGATTTCGTGTCGTTACTGCTGCTAGTGAATGCCTACCACCAGGTATCTCCATTATCAAGGTTCATATTATTGGCAATGCGGCCAGTAACCACGTAGTAACACCTGCAAGACACTTCGAGTTCCAAGAAGTATCCTTCTCCCTGCCAGCAACGCTTCTACGTGGAAATGAAGGCTACCTCAAAGTCATCAACAGCGGAGCCAAGGACATCGCATGGAAGGAGGGAACCCTTCTACTTCGCGCTGAGAGCTGCCAGGAACCATGCATAATTAACCAGGTTAGTCAAAATGCCAATATTTGCAAAATGCCATTAGCCAAATGTGTTTTACAATTGAGTGCCTCGTGTGTCAATAATTATGCTATTGGTGGAGTGGACTTACACAAAATTAGGATAGGCCCGATAAGCAAATCTGATCAAAATCAATTAATTAATTTATTATCTCGGTATAGTAACTGTTTTGCTAGCTGTACTAAGGAGTTAGGATGTACGGATTTAGTTCAAATGCGCATAAGATTATCCAATAATGAACCGGTACACCGTAGGCCTTATAGATTAGCACATCACGAACAAGAGATTGTTAGAGTCAAAATTAATGAGCTATTAGAAGCAGGCATTATAAAAGAATCCGAATCGGATTATGCGTCCCCCATTGTTTTGGTTAAGAAAAAGAATGGAGATAGTCGTCTATGTGTCGATTACCGTGCACTAAATTCGTTAACTATCCGCGATAGATATCCATTACCCAATATCGACGAGCAAATTTCTAAATTGTCTGGCAAGAACTACTTCACTAGTCTTGATTTAGCCCAAGGCTATCATCAACTGAGCATCCATCCTGAAGATACACACAAAACGGCCTTTGTCACGCCGCAAGGCCATTATGAATACAATAGGGTTCCTTTCGGTCTCGCTAACGCTCCCTCGGTGTTTATGCGCTTAATAAACAAAGTCGTAGATAGCTTAGAAAATTCTAAAGTAAATAATGTAAATAATAACCCCAATAATGTCATCAAACAGTCATCAGAGGTATTAGCATTTCTGGATGACCTTTTACTACCGTCAGTCGATGTGCAAACAGGTCTAGACTTATTAAATAAAGTTCTTGAAAAATTACAAACGCAGAATTTAAAATTAAATATGAGCAAATGTTCATTTTTACAAAATAGGATCTCTTATTTAGGTTATGAAATATCAAGTGATGGCATTCAACCGGGTGAATTTAAGTTGGCAGCTGTGTCTCAATTTCCCGTTCCGAGAAACGTACATGAAGTGCGTCAGTTTATAGGACTATGTAGTTATTTTAGAAAGTTCATTCATAACTTTGCAATAATAGCTCGTCCACTTACCGAACTAACAAAAAAAAATAAGATGTGGGTATGGGGCGAGTCGCAAAAATCTAGTTTTGACAATTTAAAAAATAAATTATGTGATAAGCCGGTATTAGCAATATACGATCTTAGTTTGCCAACAGAAATTCACACGGATGCATGCAAGTTGGGTATTGCAGGTATTCTTTTACAAAAACAGATTGACGGTAGTTTGCGCCCTGTCTTGTATTTTAGTCGCGTTACCAGTCGGGAAGAAAGTGTTTATCACAGCTATGAGCTCGAGACTCTTGCAGTGGTGGAATCGTTGCGTAGGTTTCGTATATATGTATTAGGTAAAAATGTCCGTGTAATTACTGATTGTACTGCAGTTCGCGATACAATGACTAAACGTGATCTCATTCCGCGCATTGCCCGCTGGTGGCTATTAATTCAAGATTATGATATTACTATAGACTACAGATCGGGTGAGCGTATGAAACATATAGACGCTTTAAGTAGGAATCCGATAGATGCCGTTAATGTGTACCGTTTAGAAGTAAACGATTGGTTCAGTACAGTGCAATGTCAAGATGAAAAATCAAAACGCATTATTGATTTACTGCAAAGTGGGTGCACAGATAGTGATATAGTGAATAATTATGTAATTGTTGACGGTAGGCTATATCGTAAAACTCTTTACGGTACCCGATTAGTTGTGCCAAACTTCGCGCGATGGAAAATATTACAAATGCATCATGACGAGATTGGGCATGTAGGGTTAAAACGGTGCTCAGAACTTATAAAAAATTATTTCTGGTTCCCAAAAATGTCCCGATTTATACGGAAATATGTGACGTCATGTTTACATTGTGCGTACGGTAAAGGAGAATACGGTAAGAAAGAAGGCAAATTACATCCAATCCCTAAACCTACTGAACCAATGAAAATGGTACATATAGATCATTTGGGCCCCTTTAGCAAAACTAAAAAGGGGTACCAGTACATGTTAGTATTGACAGATGCTTTTTCTAAATTTGTTGTTTCTGAGCCTACGCGTACTGTCAATTCTGTAGAGACGATTCGAGTTTTAAAACGTATATTCAGTTTATTCGGTTTCCCAGATCACGTAGTTTCCGATCATGGTAAGGCCTTTACGAGTAGATATTTTAAGAAGTTTGCAACAGAAAAACAGTTTAAACACACGTTAACAGCTATTGCATGTCCTAGGTCTAATGGGCAGGTAGAACGCACTAATCGCACAATTCTCGATGCATTGAGAGCCACGGAACCTAGCGAGGCCTCTCATAATTGGGACAATAGTTTACCAAATGTAATATGGGGTATAAATAATACTGTTAACGATACAACAGGGTATAAACCATACGATTTAATGTTTGCCCGTGTAGGTAGATCAGTATGTGATGTCTCCATCCCTGATCGGGTTTCTGAGCCAGTACAAACTAGACGCGATAGGGCTACTAAGCGAATTAGAATAGCAAGCAAGAAAATGAAACGTAACTTCGATAAAAGGCGTAAAAATAGTACGATTTACAAGAAAGGCGACTACGTACTTTGGCGCCAGGCGCCGACTACTAGTGGCAATAAGGTTAATTCTAAGTTAGATGATCTATATTCTGGCCCATATGTTATAATTAAGGAGTTAGGTAATGATAGGTATAAACTAAGAAGTATAAAAGGCCTTAGGGGATACAAGAAGTTTACAGGCCTAGTATCCGCCGATTCATTACGACCATATCGTAGCGTTGCTTCCATGTCTGATAGCGCCAGTAGTGTGGATGAACAATTAGAAACCGAAGATCTCGTGGATCTTCTCGAGAGCTAGACCCAAGTTCATTTCCCCGTTATGAAACTTATTTGTGAGCTGACTTGTAATCAAAGTTTTGTTGTTCCCATTGCGGGAGCAATTGTTACAGGATGGCCGAGTGTAACGCCAGATGTCGCTAGCGAGCCGTTGAGCCGGCTGTCAAGCCCGCCAAGCCTAGCCGTTACGTCACTTCCCCATTACGCGCCTTGTCCCGCCAAATTTCGAGCCGGGAAAGTGAAGTAACCGCCAGCCAGCCAGTGTATAAAAGCGAGGAGCGACGATTTTGATTGTTCAGTTTTATAATAATAATTGTAAGGGAAAGCTCTGCCCGAATAAAAGTGTAAATCAGTTTATTTTTGTGTTATTTAAATTATTGTCGTTATACCATCGAACAATCATTGGTGCATCATAATATTTTTACTCTAGCGGCGAAAGTTGGAACTAAATTGAATTATTTCGGCATTATTAAGTGTTAGTGTCACCGTGGCATGAATGCTCTGTTGTTCCAATGAGTCAATGCCTCAATGGTCATTAAATATTCATACATTCACACAGATTATCATCAGTTATTAATTAGCCAACGAACAACCTAGTGCCTACAATGAAGAATAATTGTTAAAAAAGGGCCAAAAACAGCGTCAGTTATTCGTCTCGAATCTCTGCGATAGTTGAGAAACGAGCGAGCGGATTGTAATCACTGAGATCATTTCCTTACTCATCATTCGCTGTTCAGTCGAGTCAGTTAAGACCCTCCTGATGGCAACTTGAGCCGGGCGCGCCCGCGGTAGTCATGTTTCCGCGGTAACGAAACCATAGCGAGATCTAACTCGATCCCAACGCCATCTATCGAGCTTGGGGTCAAACTTTTGTTCCCTATTTTAGTTAACCAGTCTACCGCTTTGATATTATTATTTTATGTTTTTTACTATTATTTCCGTGATTATTTCGGTCAATGAGTGTAAAAAAAAATTAAGTTCTATTAATAATAACATTTTTCGATAACCAAGACAAGTAAATTTTATGAATAGATATCTACGGTGCTTTTCAAACCGTGACTATTGACATTAAAGGAATTGCTCAAAAAGTAATGGAGTTAATAAATGAAAATCAGAATTTGTAGATTTAAAATTACATAATAGTTTTAGGTAAGTATCTTTGACTAGTTTTGTTAATTATATGCTTTGTTTCAGGGAATTGTACTACATACCTATCAACCTCATGCTAATGGGGCTCCATAAAATAATAATATAGGTACCTAGCTGTCGGCTTGTCACCACTGTTTTCCCACATGTATGCTGAACATGGTGGAATAAAATAGATTAATCGAACGTAAACCACGGTTTTAAAACATATTATGTTTAACTCATTTTTACAAATGGATAGTTTTGTTCCGTTATGTGATAATAATGGTTCACATAATTAATTTTAACAAATAATGATACAACCACCTCGTTACAAATAATAAAAATCAGTTTGTAAAATAATACAAACAGAAATAACAGTCCCTCTGTACACCTCATACTTGTGGCGCCATCTGTGTTTTTGTGTTTGAACTATACATGCAGTATATTTTGTTCTGCGTATTTTAACAATCATTCTCATTCATTTTAGACTTATTTCACAATCCCAGAGACATTGCATTAACTAGATTGCATTTTAAAGCTAAAACTATTGCTTTTCGAAACAACAACAGGAAGCGCAGATGGTTTTCAACCAAACTCCTACTTGAAAAGACAATTAAACTTGGCAAAATAGCACTATTCTTGCGCATAAGTAGAGTGGAAGGTTGCCAAATATTAACATAATATAGGGCACTAAATAATTATAATATGTTTAAATATATTATGAAGTAACTGTATCATTACTATACGTAGTTCCACCAATATTTCTTTGTATTTATATTTATAAAATAACTTAGGTAATAATAATACGTTCATTTTGTTTAGCGGATTTTTAAATAACTTATTATTTTATTAGTGAAGATGTTAAATCCAACTATTAAATAAGAATATCTTTTCAAATCCCCGAAAAACCCTCTGTAATTTACTCTCCAAATCTGTACAAATAATGAAAAAAGTATCAATAAAATGTAGTACAAAATATTTTTTTTTCTAATTGTGTGCCATATCTCTCTATGATTAGATGTTCTGGCTCTGGATTTATTTAAGCCAAGACATCAGTACAAGGATTCGGTGGATTTCGGTAAACTGTCTATTATTTCTCCTTTCATAATAAAAGTCTTTCAATAGAATGAATCGGTTTCTAGATGGTAGATTAAATTTTTCTACAAGAATTGGCTGACATAACCACGAAAGACCATTGAAGTCAGTTTTTAACAGTAACATTGAAATTAATAAATAACATTAAATAGTGCTATTTTTAACCGACTTCAAAAAGGAGGAGGTTCTCAATTCGGATGTTTGTATTTTTTTTTTTTTTATGTTTGTTCGCGCATAACTCCGTTGCTTGCCAACCGATTTGAAAAATTCTTTTTTTGATGGAAAGGGTATACTTCCCAAATGGTCCCATAAAAATTTTATCGAAATCGGATAAGCGGTTTTTGAAAAATCAACAAAAATCTAAAAAAATCCTACTTAATATATGTGGATGATGTTCTAATAACTTCCTGTCACTGTAATTTACATACCAGGTAGTGGTATTAAAATTTGGGGGGGGGAGGGATTGTGTAGGTACCACAACTAAAAAGTGAAAAATAAAAACTTTTTTACAAAAAATAAAACCGACTTCCAAAACAAACACTACAAAGTGACAAATAATTTTGATTTCGGAAGTCGGTGGCAAAAAATGAAAATAATTATAAAACCGAAGACACCGACTTCCGAAATCAAAATTATTTGTCACTTTGTAGTGTTTGTTTTGGAAGTCGGTTTTATTTTTTGTAAAAAAGTTTTAATAATAAAATAATGTGTTGTGTATTATTATAATAGTTTCTGATTTTCACACAGCAGTGGGAGGGTTATAAAATACTTAATGTTTGGATGGGTGTTTGTTAAACTTTGTAGTGTTTTTTTGGAAGTCGGTTTTATTTTCGTAAAAAAGTTTTTATTTTTCACTTTTTAGTTGTGGTACCTACTCAACCCCCCCCCCCCCCCCCCCCCGCCCCCACCCAAATTTTAATATCACTACCTGATATTATTAGAACATCGTCCACAATATATTATATTAAGTAGGATTTTTTTTTGATTTTTGTTTTATTTTTCAAAAACCGCTTAACCGATTTCGGTAAAATTTTTATGGGACCATTTGGGAAGTATACCCTTTCCAACAAAAAAAAAAATTCAAATCGGTTGGCAAGCAACGGAGTTACGCGCGAACAAACATAAAAAAAAATATATACAGTCGAATTGAGAACCTCCTCCTTTTTTAGAAGTCGGTTAAAAAGAGCGAGCATGGTCCATAGAAAATTATCCCACATGATACAGCAAAGAGAAGTGTCTCAAAAAAATAGAAAGAAATGAGTATAAAAAGATGGCATACTTCCGAACGCCATCTTTACAGTCTAACGTAAAAAAAAAAAAATGCTATGAAAATGGTTTATAGGGAAGGAAAACATTCAAAATATTCCTGGTACCTAAATGAATGAAAAACTGAAAGTTGTTTTTGTATGGGATTAAAGAATTAATTATTGTTTGGACAGGACCTTTGGGTCAGTTATAAAAATAAAATGCTGAACTAACTTCAGCTGTACTTGTAAGACTTAACCAGCAATTAGACTCTTGTCTAATTCAACAGAAATAACAAGCAGGAAGTCTCATTTATGTTTATTTATAAATTCCGAAATCTGGAATAGCGACTTCACTACATATTTCAAAATATATTTGTACATTGCTACTTCAATACAAAAGTCGTAACCTCCCCGCCTTGTTACACCGTCAATGTATGCTATTTGCTACAATTGTTAGCAAAAATTCAAGTTAGAAAATATTTCCTGGTACGAGTAAAACCGGATGTGAGTGCAAATTGGTATCAAGAACCGGAAATAGCGAACCTCATACGCTTTGTTTTGTGGAATGCTCTCTGGTAGTTTTATTTTGCACTTATTTTGGTACGTTTTACATTCATCTAGCATTCTGAATTGTTTGGCCGTTTTCGACTAATTCGTATCGTTGGTTTTTTTATCCATTTGGTATATTGGGTGTTTCTATTGATAGGTGGGCAATTTAATTACTTCGCAGTGATCAATATTGATAGCGATATTTATGGTACCAATGGAAATAACAAAATAAATTCAATCATTAAAATGGCGTTTTCATTTCTAAAAGCAATTTATTTTGCTGGCAGATTCGTTTTTTGCTAAACGGATTACACTTATAAACATATGTACATAGGTATATATAAATATATATTGCCGCCTTCTAAGATTCATACTCATTTTCACTTACATGAAATTAATAGCAGCTCGTGGCAAAGTAATAACAGCCCCAAGGATCGATCTATCAGGTTAAGCTACGCTTTCTGGGGTTGGTTCGAAGATGGGTGACCATATTTACATACCAATACTCCTTCGGGTCTCGGTAAGCACGTTAAGAGACGCTACGAGTAGTCAGAAGCCTGAAAGTCAGAAAGCCAGTCTCACCAAGGGGTATCGTATTACCCAGTTACTGACTGGGTTGTGGAGGTTAGATATGCATATCGCTCCATGTAAAATACTGGTATTTCGCTACATCCGATTAGACTGGAAGCCGACCCAAATATAGTTGGGAAAAGGCTAGGCCGATTGATTGACTAACTTGAAATCAATAATTAAAATTGTCTATAATTTAAGTTAGTAATAATTCTAGATGCCCTTTACCCAAGATAATGCGGGTAATAGTAACAAAACAAAGCTGTATTTTTTATAGAATCGTGATGTGAAACAATGTTATTTCCTGGTCCAAATTATTTGATTGTAGATTTAATCAATCACTATTTATCAAGGTTAAAGTTAACGCCCACCATTATTAGAAGTATTTTTTAAGATAAAACACAACGACTGCGTTAGTGGGTAAGGTTCAAAGTTATGTAGTCATACTATAAATGATCATTACTAATAATTTTATGTTTCTCTCTCGTGTTGATCAATCCGCGGTAAAAATGAGAATGACTAGGTACGACCGAGAATGACTATATCATGAAATCAAGACATTTGAGTTCAGTTCAATTATAACTTTTAGAGTTGTAAATTATAAAATAATTCTGTACTTGTACGCAGTTTTTTTTTGAGGGCGTGGGAAATCATCAAATTACTCCTCCCGCTCTGGGTGGAACGGAAGGGAGTGTCAGACTCTTACTGACTAAAACCCATCCAAGTTCTATCCTTAGACCTTTATGTTCTGGGATAGCGGTAGCCCTTTCGGACCATCTCACTGAAATTATATGCACTCGTAAGTTTCGTGGCCGTAACGGCCACGAAACTTACTTTGATCAACATAAAACCTAATAAACATAACATAACTAACATAGTATCACGCTTGATATCCCCGAAAGGTTAGGCAGAGGTCATCATTATTTGATAACATGTAACCTGAAACTGACCAGCAAATTGCAAAAAACTTATTAAATTTTAATAGCGCGGGCTACCTTTCCCCTAATAGAGTATTTTAATGCAAGAAGTAGGTACCTGCCTATACCAACTTACTATTACGATTAAGCTAGCGGTAGATACTTCATATAGCCTTCTAAGATCCTTAAGATACTCCTTTTCAATTTCATACTCACTTGAAATGAATATAAGATACTGCGTCTAGATCATTATTGACATAAAACAGTTTCCAGATCATAATTATTATGTTTCCAACTCGTTTCCTAATCTGCCTGTATTATTATTTTATTAGATTGTGATTTACTTTGGTTGTTATCAGATCTGGCAGAAGGCAGTAATTTGCTGCAAATTAACCATAGATATCCGAAATTAACCATAGATGTAGATATTATTAATTTATCTTTTGGCAATCTTACTGTGTTCTTACGGAGTTAAAAGTTTTAATCCCGAATGAGGATAATTATACCATTATTTACTTACCGTAATAACATATTAAAAGCTAAGTAAATATGATGCATTACGTTAGAAAAAGGTTTAGGTAGTTAGGGTACCATCATCATCTGCCTAGACTATGTAAGGATCGGTTTCCAGTCTAACCAGATGCATCTGAATACCAGTTTTTTTTAAACCCCCATTTGTCATTGAACGGTCGCAATTACTTACAAGTTATAGGTTGTGGGTTTGAACCCTGACAGGTGCTTTACTTTGTGTACAAATTGTCTCCCGCTCTGGGTAAAGCGGAAGGGAGTGTCAGACTATTACTGACTAAAACCCGTCTATGTTCCTTTCTTAGCCCTTTATGTTCCAGGGAAGCGGTAACCCTTTCGGACGCTCCCAGTGACCTGGCAGACTTCGGACCTGTGCTGCAGAAGTCGAAACATTAAAAGCTGAATATGCTATTATCCGTATTTTTAGTTTCCTTAACCAGGCACCAACAAAAAACCCGAACATTTCCTACTTTCATTTTCAAATTAGAAGTTATTCTCGTCTTAATTGTTTCTCTTTAATAGGATTGATTATTTTTTAGTAAGAATGAGGTGGAAAATTTGTAATTAATTTAAACAAAGGACTGGGTAAGACCTTCACTTTCATTGTTCACGTTGGCTCAATTTTAAACCGTTTGTATTTGCTTGTAGTAAGCGTGTTCTTCAGCGTAAGAATTTAATTAGACGCACAGAATTAAAATATTTAACAGAATGTTTGGAGAACTTGTTGTTTATTTCAAAGTTTTGACTACTTCGCATGTACTAATTAACAATTTACAGGAGTCTAGATTCTTGAGTAATTCTTTTTTCTTCTTGATTGTGTGATCATAAATCGATATGAAGTCTACTTCAACTCATTGACAAATCTAAAGATAATGTTGGTGTATAGCTTGCATTTGGGAAAATATTTAATGAATTTTGTTTTAAATGATAATTACTTTTCACACTACAAGTTATTTTAACTTAACAGACAGCTGTTGGGGAGTTTATAGCGCTACTTCTTCGTTCCAGCTGAAGCACTAGGAAGAGGTAAAAGGCGGCCATTTTGAAGTACTATCTTTTGTAATGTTGACGTTTAAAAATTGCTAATTAATAGCCTATTTTTAATAAATGTCTTTTTATTTTGATTTTAAATCGCCCTAAATCCCTCCTCATCTTAATCCTACTACAGATAGTGGATGATCTTATTGTGAACTCCCCTCAACCGTTGACTGCGCGCCAACTTACCAGCTCCTATTACTCATACCAAGTACTCCACCACGTATTACAGGTAAGTATAACTTACGTACATAAGTAGTGTCGATAAGTATCTATTTGTGAGCTATTCATAGGTCGCGAGGTCTTAACATTTCAATGTTTTGCTCTGGTACACTTTGACATTTGTATACAAAGGAAATTATTAATAAATGCTTTGTTCTGTATGAAATGGACAGGTGATGCTGGTAGCAGGTGATTGTTTCAATTATTCGGTTTAGTTCAAGGTTAGTTTCTTTTTATAAGAAAAAAAAAGGGGCAAAGAAACACTTTTCTATCTACCCAGCTTTTTCCCAACTATGTTGGGGTCAGCAATGACGACACGGTTGGCGCAGTGGTTGAGCGATTGACTGGTGCGCACCATGTCGCGGGTTCGATTCTCGCACGGAACAAATATTTGTACGACCTGCAAGTATTTGTTACGAGTCTGGGTGTTTTTCTATCTATAATATGTATGTATTTACAGAAAAAAAATGTATATAAGTAGTATATCAGCCATCTCATTACCATAACACAAGCATTAGGTTGCTTAGCTTGGAACGATATGGCGCTGTGTGAAATGTCCAAGGATATTATTATTATATTATTATAGCGTCCAGTCTAACCGGTTGCAGCTGAAAACCAGTTTAATTGGAGCAACTGCCCATCTGACCTCCACAACCCAGTAGCTGGGTAATACGATACCCGTTGGTAAGACTGGCTGTCAGGTTTTCAGGCTTTTGAGGACCCGTAACGACATCAAAGATGCACAAACGACAGCCGGGACCAGCGGCTTAACGTGCGTTCGGAGGCACAAAGAAACACGTGTATATTAAAATCAAATTTAGCTCGGATTCATTAATAATAATATAGGTGTGTATTATAAGTACTTAGTGCTGTGGTGGCCTTGTTTTAAAAGCAGAAAAGCGACTTACGAGATATAGATCGCAGTTTCGAACCCCGACAGGTGCTTAATTTTGTATACATTGTTTCATAACCACTGCTCTCAAAAAATGTGCAGGAATCGTGAGGAACATGTCCTAGAAACAAAAATTTCTAAGATATTTTTATCTACGATTGGGAATGAATTCACAAAAATCCTTCCGTAGTACTCTACTTTATAGTAGAGAACTCTCTTCAAAATGTCACGCTTCTAGAATAGCGGCATAGGCAGTGTCTCTCAGTAAAGAAAACCATTTAAGGTTTCTATTTAGTACGTAGATTCTACCTTCATGCCAATTAATGACCTATTCTTTATTCTGAGGTAGTGGCAGTGACTCATTCAATTTATGACATATACACTCGAGAGCAATGAATCCGGGTCACTTAAAGAATGTTAAAAATCTCGGAAACTAAAAATGATAGGTTAATGCAATAAATTGTATTTAATAGACAATGTAATACTCCTTAAATGAAAGTAAAAAAAATATGAGTCACCATACATTTTATTAACACAAAATTACATAAAGAAAAAAACTGCTGATCTCTCCTTAAAACAAAAATAGGAAACATGAAATTTTTGAACTTTATTACGATTTTCTTGAATTTTAATACTTCGTATTGCCTCCTCGTGCTTCCATTACTGCGTTTACGCGGATTGGCATGCTGTACACCAAGTTCCTTATACGATTTTGGGGAATATTCTCCCATTCCTCTGTGAGAGCAATTTTGAGCTCACGAAGCGTGATTGGGGGAGGGTTTCGTTGTTTTACGCATCTGCCTAGCTCGTCCCAAGCATGCTCGATCGGATTGATATCCGGGCTGCGCGCTGGCCACTCCATACGAGTAATGTTCATCTCTTGAAGGTAGTCATTCACAATCCTACCTGTATGAGGTCGGGCATTGTCATGCATAAATATAGCATCCTCACCTAAATTGACCATAAATGGACCAACGTGATCATTGAGGATTTCTTCCACATATCTTACGCTAGTTAAAGAGCCGTTTTCTACGATCACCAGCTCTGTGCGACTTTCAGAAGAAATTCCGGCCCACACAAGTACAGACCCACCACCGTAGGCTACTTTTTCTTCGATGCATGCTTGCTTGAATCTTTCCCCTGGTCTTCGATACACTCTGTGTCTTCCATCGTGCTTGTAGAGCATAAATTTTGATTCGTCGGAGAACATAACTTTTGACCAATCTTCAATACTCCAATTTACGTGGCCCTGGGCATATCTTAGTCTTGAAATACGATGCCCACGCTCCAGTTTAGGGCCGTTTGCAGGTCTAAGGGGTTTTAAGTTAGATTCAGCAAGCCGACGTCTTACTGTCCATGCACTTGGGTTACTTCCTCCGAGGCGTCGAAACTGATTTGTGAGTTCAGTTCCTGTGAGAAAGCGATTTCGAAGCATGGTGTTCACCAAGTATCGGTCTTCTCGTGCTGTGGTACACCTGGTTCTGCCCGTTCCTGGTCTGCGTAGGTTAGAACCAGTTTCTTCGTAACGTTGGAGAACTCTTTGTACTGTTGACAGCGACACACCGACAGTCCTGGCTGTATCACGCTGACTCCGGCCGGTTTCCAGCATTGTAAGTATTCTGGTGCATTCTTCAGGCGTAAGCGACATAATTTCAGCTTGAATAATGAATATAGAGCACTATCAACATGGTTTATGTACCCACATAAATGACAGATTACAAACAAAAGCAAAACCAAATGCTGTAATTTCGTAGTTCCATCTTCGAAAGTGGCCCTTTTTCAAATTTGATTTTTTTATGATATAACTTTACAAAAACTAAGAAGTTTTAATACCTTCATTTAAGGAGTATTACATTGTCTATTAAATACAATTTATTGCATTAACCTAGCATTTTTAGTTTCCGCGATTTTTAGGATTCTTTAAGTGACCCGGATTCATTGCTCTCGAGTGTAGTATACCTACTTAGCTATTATTACAAACTAGTTTTTTATTACTAGTATTAACACATAATTGACTATTATCTCATACAGCTACCGTGTCTTTGAACGTGTTAATGAAAACAAAAAAATATCATAGCCGCGTATGCCTCACGCCTTGGGAAAAGATAAGCAAGACTCCAAACAAACTTATTCACTTGTTGGCGTCGACACATTCGGTTCAGCAGCTTTTTATGATCATAATGCCAATCTGAATCAATGATGTACTACATCAAACGGTAAATTCAGTAAGAATCTCACCGTGAAAACTAAAGTGAAGTGAGCGTTATGTGAGCTATCGTTCACTTAATGCTACAATCCCTAGCATGGACAGCTCACTTTAAACTCACCTCACCTTCGTTTCTGCGGTGAGATTTTCACAGAATATCACTACTGTATACGCTTGCATTCGGTATAAACAGATCAGCAAACTTCGATCGGCAACTACTCTCGCTGAATAATTTCCGAGTTGGTTCGATCCAATCCAAGTTAAGCCAAAAGCCTTAGCTTAGAATAAAAAGGCTTTTTCTTGAACATAAATCACACAGCTCAAACCACTGAATAGATTGGGCTGAAACTTGGTTTAGAAATAGTTATGATGACGTAGCCTTCTACTATTTTACGCGAATGAAGTCTTGGGCAGAAGCTAGTTCTACATATTGTTTCTGGTTGTTCTCGTTTAGCTGGCCAGATCACTTATTTTTGAGCTATTTCTTTTTGTGGCTACAAGACTGATCGTCATGTTTATAGCGATACTCATGGATACCCATCCTATTCCCATTCTCTTTTCTCTATCCCATTCGGGGGCCAAATGCAAATGCTATCGTATGAGTAAAATATGTAAATAAGCTACAAAAATGAATAAAAATATTTTTTACTACGTTATTTACGTCAAAGCCTTCAAAAGCCCTTTACCCCCAAATACTAGATATCATCCAAAAGCCTGCAAAAGTAGGTTATTTAATAAATTCGGCCCTTTCTATTGCGTCTCATTGTAAATTCAATATTTGACGTCTGCCATTGAATTCTGATGCATTGTTGAGAGCACAATATGGAACGCCGTAGTGCCTCCAACGTGAGGCATGATTGTATTTCTGGGATATTTCTTTATTAAACGAATAAAGAATAGTATTTTTTAATAGTATTTAATGGTGATAAAGTCACCGTTGTAAACAAGTTGAAGGTGTCTGTAAAACTAGTTGATTGGACATCGCATTTTCATTTTGCATACATACATTACATGCGAAAATGCAATGTGCAATCAACTATTCTAATGTACCCGGTACCAACCCTCATTGGGCCCGTGTGGTGAAATACGGCCGTACTGAGACGAAGCCTGTGTCCCAGCAGTGGGAATATTGGAGGCTCATTAAAACGTCGGCTGACCAGCTGATGAAAAGAAGTTACATTTTAGACTCATTTCCCGCGGCTTTGCGTGAATATATAGAAAATTATCCAACTAACGCACGCAAACGTACTCTAGAAAATAGAGTATCATAATTACGTTCTAAGCCAGGTCATGGTGTACTTACCTATGCATTAAATCCGATTCAAAATTTCATCAGGTGGATGTAAGACACGAGCCAAGGGTTGCTCCTTTTTTTTATTCTTTTTTGAGGGTGGGAAATCATCGAATGACCCCTCCTACTCTGGGTGGAGCGGAAGGGAGTGTCAGACTCTAACTGACTAAAACCCATCCATGTTCCTTCCTTAGTCCTTTATGTTCCGGGGTAGCGGTAACCCTTTCGGACAATCCCGCTGAGAGGGTTGCTCCTTGGCTCTTGGTCTTGCCGATCATGTAGTTTTACATCGCTACTCGTAAGCTTATTTGCCGAATATTTGAAAAACAGATTATGTTTGTTACATAATTATGTACATAGATATCCTCCCATGTGAAACCAAAGCAAAATTTTACATACAAACTTATCTATGACATACATATAATTACAGATTATAGTATGTAGCCTATAATTTGAGCATTTATGGCCCTAATTATAACTTTACTATATTTACGACTACCCATAAAGGGTGTGGTAATTGTACCGATTAGTTGCTTCAACGTGTACTTAACGCTAAGTGTTCACACCCTGTACTGTGCCGCTTTGGTAAATGATTCTTAAGTAGAGCTTAGGTACATAATTATGTTTATGAGAGGTTTAAGACTTAGTTTCTCATGGGAATGTAAAATATTTTTTTTTATAAACGGCTACCGAAACTTTAAATAATATATTTACATTACTTACCTACATTTCACGCCAATGTTTACTAACTTTTTCACAAAAAAACCTTGACTGTTTTGGTACGTTATTGTTCGTTTATTCATTTCTTATCTAATACATTTTTAAATATTTTTATAAAAACAAAAAAAAAAAAACATTTAATAATATAAAAAATAGTGGTCCGCAATGTCGGGAGCAGGGTCCAAGCCACCGGTGGTTAGGGCTGAAGAGACAAGAACCTCCTCACAATGCGAGCCGTATCGAGGAGTACTGCCTTCTGAATCTGGCTCTTGAACCAACCGCCTAACGAGAGCCTCGAAAGATGTTGGTCGAGGCTTTTGGCTATCAGGCCATTGGCTGTTACGACAATCGGTACAATGATAGCCGAGCTCACATGTCAACAACCTCGTGTGCTAAGTTGAGATATTTTATTTGTTTCTCTTTCTCAGCTTTCACAAGGTTCTCGTCATGTGGAATGGTAACATCGACAATCATTGCACGGCGCGCTAATCGATCTATCACCACTATATCAGGCTTATTGGCGACAATAGTCCTGTCAGTAATGATAGACCGATCCCAGTACAACGTGACATGGTCATTCTCAAGAACTAGGTCGGGCACATACTTATAATACGGTACCTAAGAGTCTACAAGTTTATATTTTAAAGCAAGTTGCTGGTGAATAATCCTGGCCACTTGGTTATGCCTGTGCAAGTACTCGCCGCTAGCTAAACGAGAAAAACCAGAGATAATATTTCTGAAGGACTCACCTGGACGGTGGCATGCCCGACACACATCAACAGTCCCGTCCTTCATAATACGTCTCGTCGATAGTTATTCGTCAAGATAACTTCGTCCACAATTGCACAGACGAAACCTTCAGTTTCCCCAAAAATGCCACCAAAAGTACTTTATTATTATTATTATAATTTTTTTACTTAGCCTACCCTGTCCCACTGCCGAGCATAGGCTTCCCCCAATTCCTTCCAGACATCTATCTCTTGAGCCACCTCAATCCATCCTTTGCGGTATGCGTCTAGGTCGTCTCGTCACCTCTTCCTGGACCGGCCTCGACGGCGCCGTCCATCCTCAAGCAACCATTTTGTTGCGACTATTGCCCAGCGGTCACTATGCATGCGGCTAACATTTTTTTATTATTATGTAAGCTTATTTTTAAGACTGTCTGTGTAGGTCATGCTGCAATATCTGCAATTTACTCTGAAGAACAATTATTCAGTGATCAATAAATCACCTCATGCCATCGAGTCATACATTTTGTAAACCATTAGCAGGCATCGAAATACCTATGCACATTTAGAGCATAATTCTGTAAATCATGTCATACGTCGGGCTATAAAATTCCTACACGGCTATACGCCTATAAAGGTAGTTAAATGAGGATGGATGAGCAGCACTAGTAACATGCTTATGATGGTTGAACAGATTCTGCATGCGAATGGAGTTTGCATGGCTGCTATCCTAAACTAAGGGGAAAAAATTAACAGGGGCCCTTACAAGAACACGCTGTTATGTATTTTTTTTTAAATCTGGATTCTGGATTCGATCTGCTGGATTTGTTTTGCCATAAGCACAATTGAATTATGCATTATCATAATAAACAAGTTATTAATAAAGTCTTAACACTAAATAAATGTTATGTGTGATACAAGAATGATTTACATAATACTCCGCGCGTTTGTGCTAGCTAGGCCTAGCTCTGAACACGAAATTAATTGTTATTGGAAGTTCTCATCATGATTACGCCTGGTAATTTTAAAGTTATTTATTTCTTCAGGTTAAATCGTTATTACTAGACGTTCTAAATATTTAGTAGTTTATTTCTTAGTTCAGGTGAAACCCATCATGTATGTACCACAAACACATTAGGATGTACAAACGCACCCCACAAATTATAATATTATTAATTAATAATCGCATCCACCGATAGATGGCGCTACCACAAGAACTTGTTCTACCCAAAGTTAGCCGAAGCCTCGCCTGGTTTACAACTATCGCGACATTAAGGTGCCATTCCGCAGCATTCTACAGCTAAGCTACGCGGGTTAACTTAGCTTCGTTTTGTATGAAAATGTAGATGGGATCGTCCACTGCAACCTATGGCCACGCTACGCATAAATTCCAAACAAATGAATGACACAGCTAACGTGGTAAATTTCTCCGTTCTCATCATACGTAGCAGTGGATGGTCGCCTTTATTGTGTAAAGTTGCACAGGTCGTGCTATTTACACCTCAACTGTTTCTATTTAGGTAAATTTTGTGTAAACATGTAGTCTTAAGTATCGTGATTTTAGAAATTCACGTCAAGTCTCGCAACTCCAGCCGGGATCAGGATTTTCTGATTTCTAAAGTACCTATCCCAAAACCAATTTTATTTTCCCCATTAATAGGACTGCATTTAAGTATGGAATGGAAGACAGGAATAATAAAGAAAACAAGATCTCACCAGTTTCAAGATGGTTCACATTACAAAACAAATAAGTTGGATAGCCACTATAATCGCTGTTCTGAACTTAAAGGCCTTAAATGGCTACAAACATAAAATTTAGATCCTACACACGTAACCAAAGCAACAACTAGTTCAGCTAACATATTAATTTAATAACCACACACCGCCAATAGATGGCGCCACACAAACTTTAGGCAGCCGCTTAGTTCGGCAAACTATCGCGCTTAACATGCGAACCTGGAAAATTATTCACACCGAGGCCGCTTTCATTTAAAGGATGCAAGTTATTGAGAAACTTCTAGAGATGAGGAAGAACTGCGAAGAATGTGTGTTTAAGTGATAGTAGTTGTGATAAAAATACGTAACATAGAATACGATACTTAAGTGATGTTCAAGATCCAAAAACAAATGGTGAATTAACTTTACTGAGCAATAGGCAACATTGGTTAATTGGGTATTTTTTCAATCACAACAGTAAACGGTTTATGATTACCAGGTCGCTGGAATCCTCTGGATGCGAGAAGCATAGGAGGATATAGGCTGTAATAATGTCCAGCAGTGGACGTTCAGTTGAAATGATGACCTCATTGTACCAAAGACTATGACCACGATTTGGAAAGTTTGAAAATTTTTCGAGACCACACATATCACACAAAATTAACTTTTCAATCACAAAACAAGGCTATTAAATCTCGCCTGGACCTATTACCTATCGATACAATATCGAATCTATTTCGTAAATATTGACTTTGAGAATTTGGCATTGACAGTAGTTCGACAAATCGAATGCGCCCGTTGGGAAATTAAGGCACTGAGTTCAGTACAATACGAAGTAGCTACTCATGGAATATCGGAGTGGCTGTAGTTTTAAATTAGATGGATTTTTAATACCTTCGGCTACGGAATAAAGCTGGATTTTAGATGTATTGTTAAACTTTAACAGCGTCAGATAGGTAAAGCTGTAAGTAATAGTTTGTCAACTAAGTTTTGGTTTCGAAAGTAAGTGGTGAAATACAGAGCGTTATCTGACACCCTCAGGTAAAGGTACAGGTGAAGCTGACAGATTATTATGACGGCCTAAATAAAAATGGCAGAACTGCTTTTCTAAGACACCGTGCTTTTAAGGGGCAATATTATCTGATAATAGACTGGTGATCGTTGGAGCTGAATAGTGTTTGGTTGGAAACTACAAATAAAGAAACGTGTCATATGAACCGCCGATCTCCAAGAAGTAGTTTTAGACAAGATTTGCAATCGGGGGACTAATAAAGTATAAGCTCGTGGCTTAGTAATAACTGCCACACGGGTCAATCCATGAAGTTAAGCTACGCTTGCGGGGGTTGGTCCATAGATAGGTGAGCATGTCAACATACCGAGCCTCCTCCGTGCTGCGTAAAGCACATGAAGCTGTTGCTCCCGGCTGTCTTGGATCTTTTTCAGTCGTTACGGATTGTGGTCAGATAGGCAGCCGCTCCAAAAAAAGTACTGGTACTCAGCTGCATCCGGTTAGACTGGAAGCCGACCCCAAAAGTTGGGAAATGGCAGGTATATTTACTGAGAATAGATTAGATAAAGCTTTACATAAATTAGAAAATACGTAAATAGAATAGCCAAACAATATATTCAGACAACACAGTCTTGGTTTCAAGGTGAACTGATCACGAAATCTTCGAGAGATTTCAGCTAAACTGGAAGATCTATGAAAAGTAGCAGTATACAAGGTTAAATTCTCCAAATACTAGGGTAGATCGGGTGACATTTTTTAAAAGGACAGATAATAAAGTACAGAGGCCAGCACATCAATATACCACAATCTGTCAAATTTCTTTGATAGTATTTCAACTTTATTGAAAAGACATAAGGTTAAATTTTAATTGAGAAAATTTGACAGTTAGGGATAGCTTGATGTGCTGGCGTCTGTACATTACCACTGATTTCCTATTTCCTACTTATTATTTGTGAGGATGTATGGTTGGTTGTCAGTCTTTCACGCAAAAACTATTGAATGGATCTGGATGAAATCAAGCATAGATATGGTAGTCTGGAATAGCACGTATAAGCTTTTTATCCCGGCAAAATGTACGGTTTCCGTGGGATATGATTTCCTTGGAACACGCAAGCGAAGGCGCTTATCATCCGATTTTGAGGTAAATATAAAAAGTTTTGTTGCAATAGTCTACAGTCTACTTCAGTTTATTTCAGAGTCGATCTGAAAGTGTAATGGCGAAATGAGCGAGCTATTATTTGAGTTGTAGTTCAGAAAGACGCACTCTTGTCTTGAAACAATTTCATACCACGTTTTGCTAGTTTAATTTTTATTTTTATTCGAGAAATTTCTGAGATGGTAACTTTAGCAAGTATCTGTTGCAATGCTGTGCCGTGGTTGGGCTTGAAAATATGTCACTTAGATATAAATGCGTGAGAAATATGTCCGAAACCGGCAGTAGCTTTTCAAATACTAGAGTTGGTATGTATGTTATAGGAGTGGACAGAGATATTGTGTCGTATATCCACTCTTTCCAGTAACACTGCAATAATCATTCTAAGGGGTAAAACTGGGTAACCTATTGCCATCCCACTTTATAGAAGACAAGCCAGTAACAGATCCACTCCGCCTCACTCCGTTCTCTACTGAAAATTTATTTAACCATTTTACACACATAAAAACAGAACAGAAGAAAGGAAAAGAAAAACGTACAAAGGTGATGCTTATTTCTAAAGCAAGCATACCTGCGATAGGAAAGTGAATTGATAAAAGAGATATGGACAACGTGTGTAAGATTTAAAGAGAAAACCATAATACAGCAATCTAAAGAAACAATTCACTAATTTAAATATAAACATACACTAAGATTATCTACATACTTATTTACATACATACAATTAAAATGTAATTTAAGATAATAAATAAATGCAACTAAGACAAAGTGGACAGAAAGATTTTTTTCTTTATTTTTTAAACTCGCCCAATACTCACTTTCGATCTACAAGTGGTAGGACATCCTACAAACTCAATCCGCTACTTAGTATTTGAGTTACCTGCCTGGTGTAAATACAGCCGGAGTTTTGACACGAAAAGCCTTTCCAAATTAGATTTAAAGAGTAACTCGAGTACTTTAGAGTACAATGGTGGAAAGTGTACGAATTCGCGAAGAATTGACGGTTTTGTTAGATTCTTCGTACATTTTATTTGTGAATAGTGGTTTTGTATGGAGCCCTATTGTTGCTTGAGTGTTCTTATTGTAGCTATTGGTGGGATTGTAATGTGGAAGCGGCTACATTTACGATGGATAGAATTAGTTTTAGCCAAATAATAATGACATTAACGTTATTTTTTTTTTTTTTGACTGCCTGGTTGGTCTAAAAATCGCAAGCGCTATTGCTGAGCATGAGGTCCTGGCTTCGATTCCCGGGTCGGGAAGGTTTGTTAGATTTTTCTAAGTGACATTCCTCAGAAGCAGCCTGAAACCTGGATTTATACCCGATTTATGGTATTAGGCTCATTACTTGGTGACATCACATGTGAAATTTGGGTGTAGATGCATAGGTGCTACTCTACCTGACCCTTTGGGAGATAACAGGCGTGATGTTATGTTCTGGTATTTATTTCCAAAACAGCCTAATTTACAATTGGTGTTAGCCGCACAACAAAATCCTCTCGGGATTTAACTGAGTGATGGTGTGTGATCGTTGATTCTCATCTGCAATTTGGTATAATCCTATCCTACTAATATTATAAATGTGAAAGTTTGTGAGGATGGATGGATGGATGGATGGATGGATGTTTGTTCCTTCTTTGAGCAAAAACGGCTGAACAGATTTCGATAAATTTTACCAATAATATAGCTTATACATCAGAATAACACATAGGCTACATTTTACATAGACTTTGCGTGATTTGGCCATAATATAAGGATAAGTATCATGTAAGTCGCCAAATTCCTGCATTTTGAGAGCTATCTGGGCGTGCGCTGCCTAAACCGTTAGAGTTACGCGAAGGTAATGTATTGTGGGATTGTTTGTCTTACAAAGCTCTATATAAAAGTCCGCGACAGCATATGTCTACCTATTATGTGCAAGCCATTATATACGAAATAGTGAGCCAAAAATACATTTCAATTTGATACTTTTTTTACAATGCACATTTTAGAGTACTCAGTTAATTCTTATCGAATTAAATACGTTTATCACTTTTAGTATTTAATTCATAAAACTTAAACTTAAACTAAACTTAATAAACTTTGTCTTTTAAACTAAGCAATTTGGACAAATAGTTTAAAAGTTATCACAATAAGATTGATATGAGTGGGGCGCCTTTAAATGCACACTATTAGTCGGCGGTGCGCAGAGCACAGCGAGGACTCCAGAGGGTCCAGGCAATGACGCGCCATCGCCGAGTCCACGGCCGGCGGCGTAAAGGAGAGCTGTCAAATGATTTGATCTGACCTTTTTTTTTTTGATGGTGTGAACCACGTCAAAAAAATGTCCTGACCTTTCGCTCTGGGTGGAGCGGAAAGGAGCGTCAGTCTCTTACTGACCATAACCCATCCATGTTCCTTCCTTAGCCCATTATATGCCGGGCTAGAGGTAACCCTTTCAGACAATTCCGCTGCCCTGGTAGGCTTTGGCCCTAACGGACCCCTTTCTTAATGCTGACATCTCTTTGAGGCGCGCGCGAAACAAGAACGCGCCTTCCGGCATGGGTCTGGTCCTGATCGGACGGCGGTGAAGCGTCTCTCGCGGCGGCCAGGACGTGAGGCTCTGTGCTTCAACCATCCCGCCACCTCCTTCACTAGCATAACTGCTTCGTAGAAGACGGTGAATGCTTCCAACTCCCTCTCGCTCCGTATCATAGATTGAACCAGGACCAGACGCGTGAGGTCACCGCCGCTGCCGATCGCCGCTACGAGAACCATTGCGGTGCTCCATCTAAACAGGGCAGACCTCAACCGTATGCTTCACTATGTCCTCCGGGCGATCCTCGCAATGGTGGCACCCGAGCGTTTCTTCTTGCCTGAGAATGTGCAAGAACCTCCCGAAACATCCGGTGAGGACACCCGATGCGCCTCTCTAGCCACTCCTCAAGAGAGCTAAGCTTACCATACCACCTTATTAAACGCTCACGTGTGCGAAACTGTGCCACGTCTGCAACCCGAGCAGAAAGAGATTTATCACAAAATATTACGAGTTGAGAATGGTAAATGCGGGATTATTACAGGCAATACTTTTTTGCTTAGTTTGCTTCTAGCTAAAAACGCAAGGATCATAATGTTGCATTAGCTGTGACTTCCTCTGGAATTGCTGCAACATTACTAAATGGTGGACTGACGGCACATTCGGTATTTAAATTACCTCTTAATCTGGCGAGCGAAGAAAGCCCTGCGTGCAACATCAGTAAAATGAACGTAGTATCAGGATACTAGGACGAGTGCACTACCTATGTGACCAACGCGCAATCGAATCTCTTGATCGCTGTCTACAAGACAGCAATCAAACGGTGTGGTGGTTTTACTGGCTGCCTATGTTAGCATCTTTCACCTTTCCGGCCAGCCCGGAGTGATCTAAGTGATTGTTGATTGTACAGCGTGGCTTGGTGCTCATTCCAGCATCCGGCGGCGCACACTTTACTCTTATTCCCTATAATTCGGTCACTAAATTATCAATTTTGTAAAATAGATTCTAAATTGTGTTTATCAAAACTTTACTATTGACAAGTCCTTTAATTTACATCCTAAAATGAATCTCAATCATCAAATCATTTAACATAGTTTACAGAAGTATTTTAATGTAGTAAGTAGAACCGTCAAAACATATCGATCATTACTAACGTACTTTATTCTAATCCTTTCAGTTTTTATTGTTTATTGCTACCAAACGACATGTGAAACCGCTATATCAAGTAATTATCATTATAATTATAAGCCACTGTTATCCCCCTGCAGGGCAAAGGCCTCACTTTCCACTTTTCCCGGTCTACAGCGATTGTGGGCCAATCCTTTAAGGAGTCCAGCTCATTTTGCCATCTCTTTCTGGGCCTGGCGCGCAAGTAATCCTCTTCAATAATAATAGTATGCGTACTAATCCTTACCTGACATTATAAAAACCGAAAGTAACTTCAACTGTCTATCCGTTATGTCTATCTGTGTGAATGTATGTTTTCGGTCTTCGGTTAATCTGCTGAGCCGTTTATGATGTGGATGAACTGAAGTCTGTGGAAGAATATAAACTACTTTTTCCAAAACACCGTGCGGGCGAAGCCGCGGGCGGAAGCTAGTCTATCCATATTATACAAAAATCATTTCTAACATCAGAAATAAATTTAAAAAAAAATAGCCAGGGTATTCAAGGATTCAACAGAACCGATTTTAAGCATTTTTGTAAATTTTGTCTGTTTATCAACCTTAATATCTCCCGAGCGATTTTGGTCTCGATGGCTAGCCTTGCAGGAGATTAGCCAGATACGCAGGAAATAATTATAATAGAGCACTAATGCGTGTGCGCAAACTCAGGTGCAGTAAATTATTTACGTTTAGTTCGTTTGAGTAGTATGTCCACCATGTACCGATGGCGCGTCGCCGTACGTCTATTAGGTCGATGATTAAAAGGGCTGGATGGAGTAAGGTCATGCAATTCTATAGGGAAATAATTATAATTGGTACAATGGCAAGATAATGATGATGATGATTTTTTTTTAGTACAATTATTTTTCTCAGAGCTAGCTTCTTATGAAACGACGACGTCTTGAAACACACAGGTCAAGTTTTAACACTTTATTCTCAACCCGTATCAATGCCAGAACTATAAATCAAGTCTTCCTAAAACATAAACATAATACAAACAATTCACATATCGCATAAGCTTGGTGTTCACAGGCGTCTAAATTCCAGAACCAGCGCAACGATGTAGCCGAACATTACTAAACTTTTCCACTATCCGAGCCCTCAGTACAGTCAACACTTGGGGTAATCGTTAAGTAAATTCGTATTTTGCAATAACTAATATCCTAGAGCACTTGTACCTAATTAAAAAGTCTATGCTGACAATCAGAACACACATACCTGTAGACAAAGTAACTTTTTGAAGCTGCTGGTACTGATCTCACTCGAAATAAACTTTGATAAAACGAAAATGAACATAAATCCGCAACTTTTGTTTGTCCCTATAACATTCTGCAAGTTCACGTGAGATTCTTTGCCCAGTGAATACAAAGCTTTATATCAAGAGCTGGCCCTGAATATCGAGACCAGACCGAATGCCGAATGGTAGTTGAAATAACTTCAATATACTCGGTAACAATAGAAAAGTACTTCTGTAGCGCAAAATAAATCAAGTTGGCGAAATTTAGCCTGAAGCAATAAGGTCGAGAATGGTTTGTAATATAAAAAACGTTTAAAAGTTTTCGTTTTGAGATATTACCTGGGATTCGGACACAAAACAATTGAATTATCACGCCAGCCGGTCACAGCTCATTTCAAGCACACTTCACATAAGTTTTACGGTGATATTTTTACAGACTAGCACAGCTACAAGCTGGTTTGATATTTACGAGGATAGGGAAATAATAATATGAGGGTCAATTTATAATTGAAAAATTGAATTTAACGGGATGCATATGCGTTACTCATAATGCATGGTTAGCTAAGTGACGTCATTCTAAATCCAATATGGCGCACCGCCCAAAATGGCGGACTAGTTATTTTTTATGCACTTCCATGATTTGGGTAGGTACCAAATGAAAGGATTTGCTGAGAGATAAGCCCCAAGTATTTTAGAAAATCTTACCTTCATTAAAAAAAACTGTTTTTTTTACTATTGATTTTAACATTACCTACTACCAAGACATCAATACAGAAAATTTTTATTGCTTCCCTTCCTTGATTCTCATCTCTGATGCCTAAAATTAACAATACTTGTATTTTAAATCTTTTCAAACAGTACACATTAGCATTTTGAGCTTGCTAAGTGATGGATCGTTTAGTTTTAACCGTACAAAGTGATTGATTAATCTAATGACTACGCGCCCTGGCTGATTTTCACTCTGACATATAGATAAATCAATTGATATGAATAATTCGTTGTGAACAATAACTAATGAAGGATGAGTTCAATTTGTGTATGACGTGATGAGCATACAATCCGCAAAGTCGTTAAAATAAATGAAGACTAGCAACCTGTCAACAAACGTACAGTTGCTAGTTTTATTTTAACAGGCGTTTTTTTAATTAAATCCTAATCAATCTGCCTACCTCGCCTTTTCCTAACTATGTTGGTGTCGGCTTCCAGTCCAACTGGATACAGCTGAATACCAGTATTTTACTTAAAGCGACTGTCTATCCAACCTGCACAACCCAGTAACTGAGCAATATTAATGTACTAGCTTCCGCCCGCGGCTTCGCCCGCACGGTGTTTTGGAAAAAGTAGTTTATATTCTTCCACAGACTTCAGTTCATCCACATCATAAACGGCTCAGCAGATTAACCGAAGACCGAAAACATACATTCACACAGATAGACATAACGGATAGACAGTTGAAGTTACTTTCGGTTTTTATAATGTCAGGTAAGGATTAGTACGCATACTATTATTATTGAAGAGGATTACTTGCGCTCCAGGCCCAGAAAGAGATGGCAAAATGAGCTGGACTCCTTAAAGGATTGGCCCACAATCGCTGTAGACCGGGAAAAGTGGAAAGTGAGGCCTTTGCCCTGCAGGGGGATAACAGTGGCTTATAATTATAATGATAATTGCTTGATATAGCGGTTTCACATGTCGTTTGGTAGCAATAAACAATAAAAACTGAAAGGATTAGAATAAAGTACGTTAGTAATGATCGATATGTTTTGACGGTTCTACTTACTACATTAAAATACTTCTGTAAACTATGTTAAATGATTTGATGATTGAGATTCATTTTAGGATGTAAATTAAAGGACTTGTCAATAGTAAAGTTTTGATAAACACAATTTAGAATCTATTTTACAAAATTGATAATTTAGTGACCGAATTATAGGGAATAAGAGTAAAGTGTGCGCCGCCAGATGCTGGAATGAGCACCAAGCCACGCTGTACAATCAACAATCACTTAGATCACTCCGGGCTGGCCGGAAAGGTGAAAGATGCTAACATAGGCAGCCAGTAAAACCACCACACCGTTTGATTGCTGTCTTGTAGACAGCGATCAAGAGATTCGATTGCGCGTTGGTCACATAGGTAGTGCACTCGTCCTAGTATCCTGATACTACGTTCATTTTACTGATGTTGCACGCAGGGCTTTCTTCGCTCGCCAGATTAAGAGGTAATTTAAATACCGAATGTGCCGTCAGTCCACCATTTAGTAATGTTGCAGCAATTCCAGAGGAAGTCACAGCTAATGCAACATTATGATCCTTGCGTTTTTAGCTAGAAGCAAACTAAGCAAAAAAGTATTGCCTGTAATAATCCCGCATTTACCATTCTCAACTCGTAATATTTTGTGATAAATCTCTTTCTGCTCGGGTTGCAGACGTGGCACAGTTTCGCACACGTGAGCGTTTAATAAGGTGGTATGGTAAGCTTAGCTCTCTTGAGGAGTGGCTAGAGAGGCGCATCGGGTGTCCTCACCGGATGTTTCGGGAGGTTCTTGCACATTCTCAGGCAAGAAGAAACGCTCGGGTGCCACCATTGCGAGGATCGCCCGGAGGACATAGTGAAGCATACGGTTGAGGTCTGCCCTGTTTAGATGGAGCACCGCAATGGTTCTCGTAGCGGCGATCGGCAGCGGCGGTGACCTCACGCGTCTGGCCCTGGTTCAATCTATGATACGGAGCGAGAGGGAGTTGGAAGCATTCACCGTCTTCTACGAAGCAGTTATGCTAGTGAAGGAGGTGGCGGGATGGTTGAAGCACAGAGCCTCACGTCCTGGCCGCCGCGAGAGACGCTTCACCGCCGTCCGATCAGGACCAGACCCATGCCGGAAGGCGCGTTCTTGTTTCGCGCGCGCCTCAAAGAGATGTCAGCATTAAGAAAGGGGTCCGTTAGGGCCAAAGCCTACCAGGGCAGCGGAATTGTCTGAAAGGGTTACCTCTAGCCCGGCATATAATGGGCTAAGGAAGGAACATGGATGGGTTATGGTCAGTAAGAGACTGACGCTCCTTTCCGCTCCACCCAGAGCGAAAGGTCAGGACATTTTTTTGACGTGGTTCACACCATCAAAAAAAAAAAGGTCAGATCAAATCATTTGACAGCTCTCCTTTACGCCGCCGGCCGTGGACTCGGCGATGGCGCGTCATTGCCTGGACCCTCTGGAGTCCTCGCTGTGCTCTGCGCACCGCCGACTAATAGTGTGCATTTAAAGGCGCCCCACTCATATCAATCTTATTGTGATAACTTTTAAACTATTTGTCCAAATTGCTTAGTTTAAAAGACAAAGTTTATCTTCATTAAATACTAAAAGTGATAAACGTATTTAATTCGATAAGAATTAACTGAGTACTCTAAAATGTGCATTGTAAAAAAAGTATCAAATTGAAATGTATTTTTGGCTCACTATTTCGTATATAATGGCTTGCACATAATAGGTAGACATATGCTGTCGCGGACTTTTATATAGAGCTTTGTAAGACAAACAATCCCACAATACATTACCTTCGCGTAACTCTAACGGTTTAGGCAGCGCACGCCCAGATAGCTCTCAGAATGCAGGAATTTGGCGACTTACATGATACTTATCCTTATATTATGGCCAAATCACGCAAAGTCTATGTAAAATGTAGCCTATGTGTTATTCTGATGTATAAGCTATATTATTGGTAAAATTTATCGAAATCTGTTCAGCCGTTTTTGCTCAAAGAAGGAACAAACATCCATCCATCCATCCATCCATCCATCCTCACAAACTTTCACATTTATAATATTAGTAGGATGAGTTCATTCACCTCTTGTAGCTGCCATTGAATTCATTAACTAAGTAGGTATAATTTCAATATAATATTGTGATCCTCAGAACTTGATTAAAAAACAATTCCGTAACAAATTGTTTTCTACGGAACCTATGAATAAACATAATTTTTAATGCAAACGTTCCGTTTAAAACTATAACAGAATATTACCTGTTTCCATGAGAGGTACTTTAATCAGAAAGTATAATGTTATCTTTAGCTAAGAATGAGGATCGTCTGAATTTTGCATAGATAAGAATACCTATACGAAACAGTTCGTAGATAACATCTTCTATTTAACATTTTCAAAAGCTAACCATTCTGATATTCCTACTGTCGCATAAGAAGGGGCTCGTGGGCCGTGGCTAAATAATAACAGCTGCATGGATCGAACGAAGGTTAAGCTATGCTTGCCGCGGTTGGTTCGTGAGTGGGATAACATCCATTTCACACTGAGGCTTCCGTGTGGTTAGGGAAACACGTTAAACCGCTATCATTACGGGCAGTCAGCGGCTAAAAGGTCAGACAGTCAATCTTACTAAAAGGTAGAAAGTTAGCCAGTAATTGGGCTGTGGAGACCTGATGGGTAGTCACTGCACCTGGTTAGACTGGAAGTGGACCTCAACTTATGTGGGAAAAGGCTACGCAGTTTGGTTGCAGTCAAATGTGAATTACTATCGTCAGGGTTCATCTATAGAGCACGCCACGATAGTGGCGGTAAGACTTTCTTTGAGGAGTGGCTAGAGAGGCGTGACGGCGCCCTCACTTACCGCCTTTTTGGGAGGTTCCTGCACATCATCAGCGGGATTGTCCGAAAGGGTTACCGCTACCCCAGAACATAAAGGGCTAAGGAAGGAAAATGGATGAGTTTTAGTCAGTATGAGTCTGACACTCCCTTCCGCTCCACCCAGAGCGGGAGGAGTCATTTAATGATTTCCCACCCTCAAAAAAAGGTTAATCTACATTTAACTATTTTTCGACTGCCATAATTCACCAAGCCTTCCAGAATCATATTCCTGGGTCACTATCTACCAGTTCACATAAAACCAAGGATAAAAATACCCCTATCGAGTGCTGAGTATAAATTCATCACAATTCGGCCCGACAGTCACAGACCGTATTTATTGAGTCACCCTCTTCAAACTAAACCTTTGTTTAATATTTGCCTGAACAGTCAAAGCGTTCGCAATGAGCGCCATTCTTTGTTATATAGTTGGCTTTCTTTGTGACAAAAATATGTCATCAATTTTAAAGATGAAGTATTTGTTTTTGTGAGCTGAAGCTAGTTTGAGAAAACGTTAGTTGTTGGTTTAATCCGTTTGAAGCTATCTTTGCTTTGTCCTCAGGAAAATCTGATAAATTTCGCCATACAATCTTATCAAAATCGTTTAATTCTTGGACATGCCAGTCTCTTCACAATGTTTTTTTAGAGTATAATTTACCCAAAGTAAATTGCCTGCCCGGTTTAGAACACACGACCTTACCATTCTAAAGTAGCGGCTGTTACCACTGGGCCATCGCTTCTCTAGAGTTATATATTTGGCCGGGATTAACTCGCGTTATATTTATTTTCCTTAGCAACCAACCAACCAGTTGTAAGATTGAACCTTTAAATTATTTTATCATGAATTTCATAATGAAATCACTCAAATTGGCTGACTGTGCGCTTTGACACCGATCAAAATTTTCTCAAATCTGTTAGCGACATAATAATTATATACAAATTATTACAATGTAAGCTGGAGTTTTTGAATCATAAATTGTTTAACAAAATCGATCCTCCTATTTCAAGGTTTCAACTATTCTTTTCGTAAGTAAATAGGTTTCAAAAAAGGGGAAGTTGAAAACTCTTCGAGTGTGAGCATCTCTCTGTATTTTTTAGATTTTTCATCTGTTAGTTCAGGCTTCATGTGAAAACTTTTGAACGAATTCAGCGCATTTCACAATTTTTAAATTTTCAATCTACATTAAAACTTGCATTGCCGGAGTGACTTTAAAGTCAGTTTAGTCCAGGATCATTAAAATCTACCTGTAATTAACTACTATGAAGTTTCTCTTTGATCTGCAAGTTAAGTATACAAGAACCTATTATATAAATGCCCGTACTGTACAGTACCTTATGGATTTTTTTATTTATAGAAAGTACAGACAAGCACATCAAGTTATCCCAAAGTGACAAATTGTTCCAATTCAAAGTCAAAGTCAAAGTCAAATCATTTATTTCAAATACACAATACTCAATACACTGTTACTCTTTTAAAATGTTTTACAATGTTTTGTATACATGAATTATAACATTATATGTGAAGACGATGCACCCAGAATAAAAACACTATACCACAAAAGGTGAATTGAAAATGAACCTTATACTTTTGTAATAAAATTGAAAAACTATCAACAGACAATGATAGATTGTGGTAACTTGATGTGCTGGCCTCTTTATATAAGAAGAATAGTCTAGCGTATTAAAATAGATCTCGTATAATATTAAAAAGAAATAGGTACCTGTTAAAATCTCAAGCGAAAACCATTTTCATCCTTATAGTTATAAGGCCTACAAGCATATGAACCAATTAGTAAGGTAATTTAATTAAAGAGAACATAATGAATTCAAATTATATGGGTGCTAGCGTACGCCTCGCGATCTCTTTGATTACCATACTACATAGACACTGATGAGCTGAGGATTTGTGTGGAACAATCACGACTTTGAATGGAGATGTTAATAATGTTGATGATGACGGAGGCGGTAACGGGTTGTTTGTTTATAGTTTTTAATAAAAAAACACGCACAATCTATAATATAAAAATGAATCGCATGTGTTGGTAAGCGCATAACTCAACAACGCCTGGACCAATTTGGCCAATTCTTTTTTTGTTGTGTTTGTTATTGTCAGGAGAAGGTTCTTACATACAAAAAAAATAGGTAGGTAGGCTAGGCGTAGGGTAGGTAGGGTAGGTAGGGTAGGTAGGGTAGGTAGGGTAGGTAGGGTAGGTAGGGTAGGTAGGGTAGGTAGGGTAGGTAGGGTAGGTAGGGTAGGTAGGGTAGGTAGGGTAGGTAGGGTAGGTAGGGTAGGTAGGGTAGGTAGGGTAGGTAGGGTAGGTAGGGTAGGTAGGGTAGGTAGGGTAGGTAGGGTAGGTAGGGTAGGTAGGGTAGGTAGGGTAGGTAGGGTAGGTAGGGTAGGTAGGGTAGGTAGGGTAGGTAGGGTAGGTAGGGTAGGTAGGGTAGGTAGGGTAGGTAGGGTAGGTAGGGTAGGTAGGGTAGGTAGGGTAGGTAGGGTAGGTAGGGTAGGTAGGGTAGGTAGGGTAGGTAGGGTAGGTAGGGTAGGTAGGGTAGGTAGGGTAGGTAGGGTAGGTAGGGTAGGTAGGGTAGGTAGGGTAGGTAGGGTAGGTAGGGTAGGTAGGGTAGGTAGGGTAGGTAGGGTAGGTAGGGTAGGTAGGGTAGGTAGGGTAGGTAGGGTAGGTAGGGTAGGTAGGGTAGGTAGGGTAGGTAGGGTAGGTAGGGTAGGTAGGGTAGGTAGGGTAGGTAGGGTAGGTAGGGTAGGTAGGGTAGGTAGGGTAGGTAGGGTAGGTAGGGTAGGTAGGGTAGGTAGGGTAGGTAGGGTAGGTAGGGTAGGTAGGGTAGGTAGGGTAGGTAGGGTAGGTAGGGTAGGTAGGGTAGGTAGGGTAGGTAGGGTAGGTAGGGTAGGTAGGGTAGGTAGGGTAGGTAGGGTAGGTAGGGTAGGTAGGGTAGGTAGGGTAGGTAGGGTAGGTAGGGTAGGTAGGGTAGGTAGGGTAGGTAGGGTAGGTAGGGTAGGTAGGGTAGGTAGGGTAGGTAGGGTAGGTAAGGTATCAGATGAGTCTGAGATGTCTAGAGTGGAAAAAAGAAAGAAAAGAAGTAGAGTGCGGCTGGTGTTACAACTCAATTCAACAGCTTTGCTATTGTCAGAGTCACCGGATTGACCTAAAGGTTACCTCTACCCTTTTTTTTTTTTTTTAAGGCTGGGAAATCATCCAATGTCTGCTCCCGCTCTGGGTGGAGCGGAAGGGAGTGTCAGACTCTTACTGACTAAAACCCATCCATGTTCCTTCCGTAGCCCTTTATGTGCCGGGGTAGCGGTAACCCTTTCGGACAATCCCGCTTAGTTACCTCTACCCTGGAACATAAAGAGCTAAGGCAGTAACATGGGTTTTAGTCAGTAAGGGTTTGAACACTCCCTTCCACTCCACCCAGAGTGGGAGCAGTCATTTGATGATTTTACAAACTCAAATAATAAAAAAGCTAGTGTCATGAAATAACTCATCCTTCCGCCTAAACGCCACAATCCAGAAAACCTCATTAGAAACCATAAACACTGGCCAGTTCATTACGGCCCGTTATTGAAAGTCAATGGGATTACAGTCAGACCCTCGTATCCCTTAGTACGTTACACTTTCATATTATTATACAAAAGCTCATGTCTTAGAACAGTTGGCTCTTCTAATTGGTCTACTCCCGACTAATAACAGTGGGGCTGTTTAGAGATGACGACGATTTTTGGAGAGTTGGATATTGGTCTCAGTTCTGCCTACTGATTGTTAATTGTCAGTATGTGAGCACCATGTACTTATGACATAATTAAGTTTAGTTGCCACTGCTACATGTGTTTTTCTTTTGACCTTTTGTGGTGTATTGTTTTTATTCTGGGTGCATCGTCTTCACATATAATGTTATAATACATGTATACAAAACATTGTGAAACATTTTAAAAGAGTAACGGTGGAGTTCCTTGCCCATTCTTCTCGACACGAAACTACCTTTTGGAAGGGCCGACTAGAATCAATTCTATTTCTTGTTCATTTTGACGTTCAAAAGTGCCATTCTTGTGCCTATTTGAAATAAATGTTTTGACTTTGACTTTGACTTTCAGACTTCGATCATTCAGTCGAAAGACGTGCTGGCAATGCCACGCATGGCATATCCACATCCGACATTCTTGCACATGGCAGAATCGTGCCACTGAGTCAGGTGGCAGTGGCAGCCACAAGTAATCCGTACATTTTGTGGACCCATGCTGACCAATATTAGACTTATCGGGAAATGCATAAATAAAATAGAAAACTACAGGTGCTTACTGGTAACACAGCTTCATCCTGAACGCTCTACATAGGTTTAGTGCCTTTCAACTCTTACTGTGCAATGAATGCGTTTTTAACAATATCATATCGAAGCTTACTTGGATTACATTCGTGGATCTTTGACAGTCATTACGACTACGTCTGAAAGACTGACAGCCAACTTTACCATGGGGTATCGTATTACCCAGTTACTGACTGGGTTGTGGAGGTCAGATAGGCAGTTGTTCCATGTAAAATACTGGTATTCATCCGGTTAGACTGGAAGCCGACCCCAACATAGTTGGGAAAAGGTTAGGCAGATATATATCGAAGATTACTGACACAGTGGCCAAACGCGAACCTACCATAAAACACAAGTCAGACATTACTTCCTTTTTCATAAAAACCAAATCGTATCGTCCCCGTCTCGTAAGTCCTAACAAAGCTCGGAATCTCATTAACAGCAGGGCGTATCCATGTGACGTGTTCACTACGAGATCTTATTATTGGACATAACCACCTAATTCGCTTACTTGATTGCTCCAAGACGATACTGTAAGCAGATGTGTGGAACTGCTTCGTTGAATATAGTGATATGGGGTCATTATAACTATTGGTTGTTGGAAACAGGATCTTGAACTTGTGGAAGGAAAGGCATAGTAGATGTTAAGAACCAGGAAGTGACGTCAGAGGTGGACTCGGGACAGGGAGTTTGCTACAAGCAATGTGAAACGAATGCCTTCTTCTTCTTCTTCGTGTGGTTAGTGACTAACCTGTTGTCAGAGTTTTAATGCTGCCCATAGGCCTCTGACTTAGCATCACATGCTGTTAGAAATACTTATCTCTCGGGCATGCCGGTTTCCTCACGATGTTATCCTTCACCGATTTTAAGCAAGTGATAATTATACAATACGCACATGAATCCGAAAAATCAGAGGTGCGCGCCTTGGGTTCGAACTCGAGACCTATGACTTGGCAGTCCGGCGGTCACACCACTAGGCTATCACTGCTGCTGCCTTGCCTTTTTTTTTGGGAAATCATCAAATAAAGCAGTCATTTGCCGCTCTGGGTGGAGCGGTAAGTGTCAGACTCTTACTGACTTAAACGCATCCATGTGGCTTCCTTAAACTCAAACTCAAAGTATTTATTTCAAATAAACCAATTACAGGCACTTTTGAATTGTCAAGGGGTCGGTCAGTACTGCGAGGATCGTCCATAGGACACGGTAGAGCACACGGTGCAAACCAGCCCCGCTTGGGCCGAGCACCACCGTGTCCTCGTAGAGGCGATCGGCGGCGGCGACCTCTCGCGCCCGGCCCTGGTGCAAGCCATGGTCCGGGGCGAGAGGGAGTGGGAGGCAGTCACCTCCTTATGCGAAAAAGTCATGCTCGCGAAGGAGGTGGTGGGATGGGAGAGAGAAAGGTCCTCCCGTCCCAGCTGCCGCGGGAGACGCCCCGGGCGTCGGGAGCCACGTGACGACTCCCGGCCACCGTAGGCGCGGGCCTGCGGACGGTGAGTAATGGGTGACTCACTGTCCGATCAGCACCACATCCGAGCCGGACGGCGCGTATATGTTCCACACGCACCTCAAAGAGATGTCAGCATATGTAGAGGCCCCTCAGGGCCAAGCCTGCCGGGTAAGCGGGATTGTCCGAAAGGGTTACCGCTACCTAAAAAAAAAGGGGTCGGTCAGTCAGAAAGATGAAGCTAGTTGCCCATTCCAAAGAGGCACAAGTGACAGCCGGGACCAATGGCTTAACGTGCTTTCCGAGGCATGGAGGAGTCTTGGTATGTAAAGATGTTCACCCATCCACGGCCAACCCTGGCAAGCGTAGCTTAACCTGATGGATCGACCTGTGCGGCTGTTAGTACTTAGCCACGAGCTCCTCTTAAAAACTCGTCATAATTATGATTTATAAATGAATAATAATATGCTTACTTACCATATTACGATATCAGGAAAATTTGAAAGTTGATATCATCAGTATCGCTTAACATCAGGTGAAATCGCAGACACACAAAACTATCATTTATGAAAAGCAACACCTATCAATACATATAATAGCTGTTTGATTCATAAACATAAAAGGGATCATCTTTTAAACCCACTTTTCACATCATAACCAATCAAATGACACCATACGGTGCCCCCATAAATTGCCTAACTACAAACGTTATACCCAAGAAAACCCTTTTCCTACTGGCGAAGACAAACGGCTACCATAAATTATAGGACTAACGCCCGGAAGATATATCCCTGTAAATGTACAATATGATTTTTAGTGTCAATTTTATTTCTGTCACACAAATATTATTTTAGATTCTTTAATGCAGGTTGCTTCCTCTAGCTTTTAAATTAATGTTTAAGTTATAGGCCCTGTCGGGCACAGCACAGTAGGAAATAAAAGCGCTTATTCGTGTATTTATATTTATGTATTCTGTACTTTTTCTCTTTAAGTATTTTAAGAATATTTTAATTTCGACGACCCGGTTGGCGCAGTGGTTGAGCGATTGACTGCTGCGCACTATGTCGCGGGTTCGATTCCCGCACGTAACAAATATTTGTACGACCTGCAAGTATTTGTTACGAGTCTGGGTGTTTTTCTATCTATAATATGTATGTATTTACAAAAAAAAATGTATATAAGTAGTTCATCAGCCATCTCGTTACCATAACACAAGCATTAGGTTGCTTAGCTTGGGACGATGTGGCGTTGTGTGAAATGTCCAAGGATATTAAGGATATTATTATTAATTTAGTATTAATTTAATAACTTTAAAATATTTAGGATGCTTGTGGGAAAGTACCAAAACATTAAAAAAAAATTGAAAAAGAAATAAGTTTACGTAAAACCTAAGCGTAAAACCTGCGCGTTCTTGTTTTTAAATTGACTAAAGAGGTTCTATATCGTAAATAAAAAATAAGTCGAAAACTAAACTTACATACTGGCCATAACATAAAACAAAAAACTTTGACAGCAGTCACTGTCATGGCCATGGTCATGTCACCGAAACAATGTTACGATTCCCTTATTTACTAAGTTTGTTACTATGTATCGAATTATCATTTTGTTATAACTATATAGACGAGGTTAATGAACGCCAAACTAATAATTTGGAACGAAATTTAAGAAGAGGAAAATCCAGAAGGGCAAGAAGGCCGAATGTACGAAAGACTCCGATGCGTCAAGAAGCAGATTATGACAGAAGTCCAGTTGAGTTTGATGTGGCGAGTTTTATTCAGGCTGATCAAGAAAACTTATTGGAAACAGATGAAGCGTTTGTGAAAAAAAGGACTAGTAACCAGTATGTTTTATTTTTAATTATTATTCATTAAAGGTTATTTTCACCATCATACGACCTGAAAAGGTTGATAATATTAACCTCCTTGAGGTTCATTAATCGCCCATAGGCTTATTATTATCATTAATACTTCACCAACACTTAATTAGGTGAAAAAGGTAATCAAGATTTTAGGGGATGATTTAAATTTTACTACTCTCTTTAATTACTTTAAATAAAATTAATGGAAAATAATATCACCAAAGGTGTCAAACTATGGAAATAAGCTAAACAGTTTATTAAAAATCAATCCCTGTTTAGATAATAAGGAGGTATTCAGTTATAGTTATAGAAAATCTCATACAATTCTTTAGAAACTTGAAACTTGTCTCAAATACTTATACAATACCCGGCGATAAATATTGCACATCGGACTCTGGAAAGAGACAATCGTCTAATTGTCAAAGTGTTCTAAATATTCAAAATATATATTTAGAATGGTTAACACCCTCAATTTTAAATAATTTTAAGTTGTACTATGACATCTTTAGGAAAAAGAGGGAAACGACATTATCTACAATGTTTATAAATATTCTGTAACCGATGCCGACGGATTAAAAAAAAATTAAGATGTAAATTTAAGTTTTTATTTTGAGAAGGTTCAAGCGAGTTGCAAATGCCACTGGAATTTCAAGAAGAACTTTGAACAATGAGAATGTATAGAAGCATTCAACACGGTTTAGACAATTACACTGTTATACTAGTGATAAATACGGCTGACAGTGACAGTGATATTGACCACAGATTGCTTGATTTGAGAGCACAGATAGTGAAATGGAAGTAATTTATTGAGAATTAGAATTTTTTTTTTTTATTACATGTCTTATTTTAACAATAGGTATAATGGTGTTTATTATGTACACTAGGTACAGCTGTAATTTTCCAAAATAATTAAATACGCAAACATAATGTGAACATGTTTTTTTTATTTTATTTTACCCCAACCTAAAGCCATCACTTATAGTAAAAATAATGTATTTTATAAAAAGAATAAAAATAATTATCAAAAGAAGCAAATCACAATTGTTTTAACAGCTCCTAATAGATACCGGACTGTTTGTATTTCGTGCGACAGAGATAACGCTCTATGAAACCGAAATTAGCCGATTGTCTCTTTCCAGAGGTCGATGTGCAATATTTTTCGCCGGGTTCAGTACTCGGTAAATTAAGTTAGTACCTACTGATTAATTTTCGACAATTTCCCTATAAAAGTGGGAAGATGTTCAGAGTTCAGAGAAAAGTACAAAATACACGCGAGCAAAGAGCAGAAGTTACATAAACATATAACTGACTATTAACCCCTCGCACGTCCGCAAACATTGCTTGAAAATGCCTCAAATGTCGAAGCATTTTGTAGGTAGGTATTTAATTATTTTAGGTAGACCTTCAGAAAAATGAAGATTGAGAATGGCAACCGATTCCTTATGATCCAACGGGTACACACGCGACATTTGAAGAATTCTGCCTTATGATCCCCCGGGGGCTCATAAGGACGCTCGAGGAGTTAAGAGGGGACTTTTGAAAGTTGATCCCCAATGAAGATAGTCAGTTTTGACGATGGGACATCCCATCGAAGTCACGGCTGGTTGTATATAAGTTATTTCGTTTCAGAAGGTGGTCTCCAAAACCCTTCGATCTCGGGACCATGCTGAACACTGATGACAGCAACAACAAAATGGAAAATACTCCAGATTACATGAGTATGGGTAATCTTCCAGAATTGAACATGAATCCACCTCTCTCAAAGGATTTAATTAATGCAAAACATTTTGGCTATAACCCTCTAGATGAGCTAAGTGCTGGAAAATATGGACATGAGAAATTTAGAAATATTTACAAAGATGACCTGCTACTAACTCAGAACGACGTTCATAGTCATGAGAAGAAATGGTAAGCATTAGGGTTGCAATCATTGATATCATCATCACTCTCCTGCCCTTATCCCAATTTATTTGGGGTCGGTGCAAAATGTCTTTTTTTTCCATACTTCTCTATTAGTAGTCATCTCGGTAGTCACTCCCTTACTAGCCATATCATCTTTCACACAATCCATCCATCATTTCTTTGGTGTCCTTCTACTAGTGTAGCCAACCACATTCATACTCACAACTTTCCTGACAACATTTTCCTCATTCCTCCGCATAACATGGAAATCGGTTGTCATGGTATGGGCTGCCATGACAACCGATTTACATACAACTTTTCAGTCACTGGTACCTGAAAGTGGCACCTTCTTCCTGACTTCCTCTTATAAACTCATTCCGTATTCTATCCATTCGCGTAACACCACACATCCCTCTTAGCATTCACCTCAGCTGTATGCAATTGTCTTTCATTCATTCCTTTTCTGGCCCAACACTCTGATCCAAACAGGACAGCAGGTCTAACCATGCCATCGCTTTGCACAAGTGAACCGAGATACCGAAAGTTGGAGCAAACTGGGAGAAGCGCGCCATCAAGCGCGCACCTCAGAACTGGAGAGACCGCCGAAATCGCAGACTATGTACACAGTTTTGGTTCTACTGATTTTCAGGCCAACAATCTTCAGTTTCCGTTGCCATTTCTCCAGTCTACTCTGGATCTCAGGTCTATCTTCACCGACAAGAACGATGTCGTCGGCAAATAGCATGCACCATGGTGCTTCTTTCTGTATGTCCGCCGTTAGAGCATCGTTATGCTTAATTTACAAAGTGCCTGTTGCATACCAGAAACTTTGCGCTGAAGCAATATTTAAACATTGTTTGGAAAATGATGCAAGTCATTTTGTCACTTGAATTTGGAAACTTGCATAATGGGGTTTAGTGTGAAGATCATAGAGCACAGAATTGCCGCGCTTCTTGAACATACAACTTTTATGCCGGACCATCTAAAATTATAGGACCTTTATAGCTTTATTTGAGACGTAGTACGAGTAAATGGGGGCACGCTATGTTGAATGAGTATTAAACTTTTATTGTTAGATAAATTCTTAGTTAATGAGCTTATGATGTTCCCACTGCTGGGACTCAGGGCTTCTCTTCTCTCTTCGAGACGGAATGGGACGTAATGTACCAAGTGGACCCAGTGCGGGTTGGTAGATGTTACACGTCTTTAAATTTTTTGACATGCCCGTTTTACGATGTTTTTCTTTACCGTTTTGAGAGCAGTGATGAATGATTTACACATAGTAAAGCGCCTGCCTGGATTCGAACCCCCGCCCTACTCGTAAGTCCAGGCCGTTACCACTGGGCTGCCATTGCTCCTCGTTAAATACTTATTGTGCAGGAAATAATTACAGTTCTGAGAAACTCTGTCAGTTCAGTTCGGTCTGTGTATGTGAAGAATATAAAAATGTAAATATTAATTATTACTATTATGGGTTTTTTAAATGGCAACGACCTCCTAAACTGACTTTTAATATTATGCCCAAAGAAATGCTCTTATAGTTGAATAAATAATTATCCAAATCGATGCTTAAAAAATTACATAATTATGCAACAACACCACCATTTATAAGTACCAATTTGGATCTTTTTTTTAACTGAACTAATAATAATCATTAAAAGCGATTTCTGTGTTTCAGCAGCTCCCTGAAAACTTTAAAGTTCCCGTTTTTTTCCCATAACAAATCAGAGCCGTTGAAGCCGAAGAAAACAAAAAAGAGAAAACTCTTCTTCTTTAATAATTCGAAGAAAGAGACGTCCAAGATTGATTTCAACAAGATGAACGATGACACAATGATACCATATAAGATTAAACGATCTTACGAACAGAGGCTGTGCCCGGCTTGCAAGAAGTTATTCCTAGCCGACTTGGAACATGGCAGACTTAAGAAAAATCCCACCAAAATGATTCACAATAGTAGACAGTTCTATCAAAATACTTTACCCGGTGCACCATTAAAAGAGGATATCAAGGATATTCATACAAACAAAATATCATATACTAATAGTGGTTCTAGAAAAAAAAGAGAACAGGATAGGGAACGGCAGCTGAAAGAGCTAGAAGAAGTGCAAAGGAAAATCGACTCTGTGGAAGTTCGTCTCCCTCAGTTTGAGAAGCCGGCCGAAAAGAAAATTGTGTATAATTAATTACTTATAGTCCAGTAACAATAGCCCAGCCTCATATTCGTGTAGTGAGTTCGTGTACGCAAATTTTAGAATTTAGATTAGATGTATTTTACATTTTAATAAAAGATGTTTTTCATAATATTTTCGTTTCATTTCAGTGGTAGTTATGCATGACATACATACGCACTAATGTAAGAAATTGAAAATCTACGAAATTATCGTAGTAAGGTCGCAATTACTAATTTTTCGTCCATTATGCCACGCAACTGTACGTCATGCGCATGACTACAAGTGCTAACGCACCCACTACACCGCACCCCCGTCGACACATTTCACAGCTTCGCAACGCATCCTCGCACCACACATTAATGCGCATTTTTACAGCTCCACTACACATCCTCGTAGGTACATTTTCATCGCACAGCATTGGTGGAAAACCCACACATTTTCACAGCACAGGTAGACATCCTCACACGCCACATTTCCATCGCACATCTCTGGTGGAAACGCAGCCTTACCCTTCGTTTACGTTCATACATCTGGTCATCAATGCACCATGGTTGCGAGTACTACCTACGCATCTGACCTTTCTGTACAGATGCCAGCACATCCAGCTATCCCAAACTGTCAAATATTCCCAATTGAACATGAACCTTACTGTTTGGTAACAAAGTTGAAAATCTATCAAAGAAATTTGACAGATTGGGTAACTTGATGTGCTGGCGTCTGTACTTCTACCGTCATGGCGTTTCCATTCACATCTGGAGAAGCAGAAGCACAATACTGGACCAAATGTGGGAGAGGCTGACCATGTCCAGCAGTGGACGTCTTTCGGCTGCAATGATGATTATGATAATATCTTCTTTTTCTTTAGACCACTAGGACTTTTATTAGATCATATTCTATATCACTATTATAAAAGATCAGTAAAATATACCTACTACCAAGCAGTAGGAGGAAGTCTTAGTAAAATGAGAAAAGGCGCGCACTTTCCCGATGCAATACATCGATCCCCTTCGTCATTGTCTTGGATGGAAATATGATTTTTCCATCGCCTCAACTCTCCTCACAATATGCATATTTTTAAAAATATTTTATAGAATATTTCACTTGTAAGAAACAAGTTTTGTGACGTCATGCTCCCTGGCGGAACCACCTTTGCTGTAACAAGACGTATAAGTTACATGAACAATTCTATGAAATGTCTATACAATTCTAGTGCTATTAAAAATAAGTCTATATCTCTAGTTTCGACGTAAACTATTATTTAATGTGGTTGCGCTGCGGAGTATCCTTCCCGGCGAAACCACCATGATATTTCTATTACTATACATAGTACAAGCAAATATGTAGTATCAAGTAATTCTATAACAATTCTATATTTAACTAGCACTAAGTAACGGCTTTCAAACTCGAAGCATTTATCTCAAATAAACCAATTACAGGCACTTTTGAATTGTCAAGAGGCGGTCAGTCAGAATGATGAAGCTAGTTGCCCATTCCAAAGCAGTAGGTACCGTGTGAAAAACATTTTTACTTTTATCATATTATTTAGATTTTGTTGTGTTGTTGAATGTTCTTGCATTCAAGTTCCAAATATTTTCATATTTGGGAGTTTTCTTTTAAATGTAACTAATGTTGTGCCAATAGTGGTGGTGACCAATGGTGTAATGGCCAAGAGCCTCGACCAAGACCTGAGGAGGCTCTCGTTAGGCAGCTGGATCAAGGGCAGAAAGTTGTACTCAGGACACTCAAAAATAAATATACCTACTTGACTACATATGCTAAGCAATTAAATATCAATCAAATCAATATTGTAATGCTATTTATTATAATTTAAAAGCTTTGTTTTATTTTATCTTATATACAAATATCCTAGAACTAAGAGTTCATTGGGCATCTAAAAATTTGTCTGCATCGCTGACAATGGGGAAAGTGCCACGTTGGATGGCAATGCCGACTCTTTGACCTAAAAATTGAAGAGCCCTCTGGTCCATTTAATTGAATTTAAAATCTTCAGTCTTCGTTTCGCATGCCAGGCATATTTGTTCAGTTGTATAAGGACCATCTGTAAGATAAACCACGAAAACATGAAAAACATATTTTCTCAATATAAAATTCATCCCTACTGGCTTTTTAAATAACGATAATATTTTGGTTGATGGCACACTTATATTGGTCATACATAAACTTGTAACGAATCTTTATAATAAATGACTGAAAATCAGTAGCAAAGAGTAATCTATTAAGACGGGATCAGTAGAGACAAACCAGTTTATAATGTGTTTTCTTTCCACTTGACAACTTGGATTCTCAACCGATTAAGAAAAGTATAGAGCAAAGAGTATAGTGAGAGCAAGCTTTCACTAGAAAAGAGAGAGCAAGCTAGCTTGCTTTCTAGAGCAAGCTTTTATTTAATAGATAGACAGGTATATATTTTTTTTGTCAATGGTTTGAATGTATCTGAATACGAGGCTTTTCAGCTACTTTGCACGGGTGTATTTAATGACTTTTTAGTTTCTTTGTAGAAATGTGCATTTTGTTTGTGCAGAAATCAGAATACACATTTTTTCTTTCTTCTTCTTTTTATTTATTTTTCTATTTAAAGTACCCTGTTCCCCGATGGGGTTGACAGATATGCAATAGTATATACCCCCATTTCATCAATTATGTTTATGTCCTATATAAAAGAGGGCATACTAATAAATAAACATAATGACAAACATAATTATGCACAACAGCTGGTGCTAGGTAGACCAGATTCTTGCCTTGCTGATACTATGGCTTCTCTCATTGCTATAGGTACTGAGACCGACATGCACGTAGGAGGCTCACTGCATGCTGCAAAATAAATTACACAACCAAAAATAAAATGGTAGCATAATATTATATGAAATGTAACATGAAATGTATCATAAACGTTAAAACGAAAATAACGTTAAAGAATTCCGTTAAATACATTAATTGTATCACAACAACTAAGCGAATTTGTAAAATTTTGTTTTATTTATTATGTTCTGTGATTGTGCCTATTTTGATGATGTAATAAAAGTAGAATTAAGTCAAAAACTGTTATACCTTTCGATCCAAATATAGCTTTAGTCGAATAAGACTTCTTCCTTAAATATACCCTAAAGTCTTGTGGTATGTCTCTCGCTTGCGGAACATAGTAGTTCCAAGTGCGATCGGTTAGAAGTTCTCCTTTGTTGGTATCGTAGACCAGATTCTCACAGGTCCAGTAACCGAGACCCATGACAAAAGCGCCCTCTACCTGAAAATAAATCAATATCAGAAAAACGGCATAAAAATTGCAAAATATTTTCATGTTACTATTTCCAAAGTCAATTATTACTTTCAAGCAGTTAGAACGCTGCCGGGTAAGCGGGATTGTCCGAAAGGGTTACCGCTTCCCCGAAACATAAAGGGCTATGGAAGGAACATGGATTGGTTTTAGTTAGTAAGAGTCTGACATTCCCTTCCGCTTCACCTAGAGCGGGAGAAGTCATTGTATGTTTTCTAACCATCAAAAAAAAAAACAGCACGCATCGGAGCATCTGGAATCTTTTCAACGGCATCGCATTTATATGCAGGCAATACACAATTTGTGTCCCCCATAAGAACAGTATACAGGGTGGAATTTTGTAATGCCACCTGGAGGGAAAGTACTCATAATACTGTAGATAGAAAATTGTACTCAAAGGAAACATTCCTTTATTTTTGAATAGAAAGACAACTGCATTCAAAGATTTTCAAAAATTCGCTTGCCACACCCGGGAATCGAACCGACTATAATCTGTAAAAATTACACCCTGTATTTTTATTGCATCGATTGTTAGGATCAATTATAAGAATGAAATCTCTCTAACAAACTTGATAAATTAAATGATGGGAAAACCATGAAATCTTAAATTATTTGAATTATTTACAAAAAATGGTAAACAAACTATTTAGTTGCTCGAAATGCGCTCCATTTTCTTGGATACACAAATGTATTCTTCTAACGAATTCATATCTAGTAACCTTTAATAACGTGTTGTGGTGAGTATTATTAATCGTATTCTGAACTTCAACTCTCAACTCGTTTACTTTTGCTTATGATTTAATGAAAATTTGATTTTTCACATATCCCCACAAAAAAAAAGTCTAAAAGGGGGGAGATCTGGTAATCTCGTAGGCCATCTGATTGTACCGTTTGAACCAATCTTCAATCGTCTTATGTAAATAGTAGCTCGTCATTTGAATGGGTAAATGACGTCAATGATAATTATTAATTATTAACATAAGTAAACAGATGGATCTTTGAGTTTAAGAGTTTAACTTGACTCATTGAATTTATAAGTCCAGATTTCATGGTTTTCCTATCATTTAATTTATCAAGTTTCTGAGAAAGATTTCATCCTTATAATTGATCCTGACGATCGATGCAATAAAAGTACAGGGTGTCATTTTTACAGATTATAGTCGGTTCGATTCCCGGGTGTGGCAAGCGAATTTTTGAAAATCTTTGAATGCAGTTGTCTTTCTATTCAAAAATAAAGGAATGTTTCCTTTGAGTAAAATTTGCTATCTACAGTATTAAGAGTACTTTCCCTCCAGGGGGCATTACAAAATTCCACCCTGTATACAATGCCTACGATGTTCACAATTAAAACAAAAAACTTACCTGACCAACATCAAGTTCGGGGTTCACACTCTGTCCGGCATCTTGTAGCACGTCAACTCTCAAGATCTCTGTTTCTCCAGTCAATACATCTATTTCAACTTCTGCCACAGTCACGCCATAAATTTCATAGTTCTGCACATCGTTCTGTCCAGCAAAACCATGAGCTTGCAGGTCTACATACATTTCAAAACTCTTTTGTACCAATTGCTCCCAAGTTGGGTTGTTCAACAGTCTTCTAACGGGCTCTAGTCTTGCTAGTAGCTGTTCACAGCACTTTTCTACTGCAATCATAATGTTCTGTGTTGTAAGACTTCCTCCAGTAACAGCAGCATTGGGGGATGAAATTGTATTGTTTTCTTTAATAATAATTTTTTCTAAAGGAATTTTTAGCATCGCAGCAGCTATCTGAGCTGCTTTGGTGTTTATGCCTTGGCCTATTTCAACTCCTCCATGACTTATTGCGACTGTTCCATCTGCTTGATATACTGCGAGGTTCACGTCAAAATATCTTGCGTATCTGTGTTCCCACCTGAGGAATACAACTCTTAGACCTCGTTTCTTCCACCTGTTTTCAGAATTGAATTTGTTGACGGCAGTTCTTCTTGTTGCATAGTCTGATGAAGTGAGTATTGTTTGTAACATTTCTCTCAGGTCATTATGCCGAGGGTCTAGGTTTGCTAAGCGCAAATGTATCGGGTCTACTGATAGTTCATAAGATATTTGTTCCATCATCAGTTCAGCCATTGCTATATTTTCTAGGGTTCCTGAAAATATTTCAAATTCTTTGTTTTAATTTGTCTACAATATGTGCATTTATTTATGTTATTGTTATGACTGAATTTTTATCTCAGCAAACAATAATGTATTAATAGAAGTATTTCACACCTGGTGAACGAAACCAAGTATTTTTAGCTGTATCGGTGAGGGTATTGATACACTTGTAGTTCCACGTTGCGGTATTGTAGCAGTTATTGTACACATTTACACCAAACTGGCTTAAATTCTCGTTGACGGCATAACCGTTATCTTCATACAAATTGTAGGCAATGTATTGAAAAACACCTGACTTGTTTACGCCTGCCTGTAAATGTAGATGACATTATTAAAACTAGCTAGCTTATTTATTCTGCCACTTAATTGAGGCCCTCCATCGTACGGTAATATCTAAAAAGATTAGTAATAGACCATAACAAGACCGTAAGCGCTATTGGCATGAATGGTTTAGTAAAATAAATCTCCTGTCAATTTCGATCTTCCATACTAAAACGTTTACCTCAAAATCAGTAGAACACGGAAACCTCTTCCCCATTGCTCTAGTATTCGTCTCCATTCTTTGTATAATCCTGCAAGGACGGTTCAACTTCATGGCTACTAGGCTCGAAGCCACCGCTGTTTGTATAGTGCGTGATATTTTGATGCCGTACGAGCCACCGAGACGACGAACATGGACGTCGATTCTGGAATACAAAAACATTATGTTCGTGTATGTCGTCAGAAATCAGATTGAAAACTCAGTTGCGAGAGATTTATAGGTAGTCTGTCTCATGGTTAATCAAGTCAATACATTCACTGCATTAATTAAAATTAATATTTAAATAAACTGTATCAATATTATTTACTTGCTCTGGTCCATATTCAATGCTCGTGATATCAACACCTGCATAGCCCCCGTCCATTGGGCTGTCGCATACACTGCCAACCCCTCTTCTATCGGTTTGCTTACACTAACCAACGTTTCTATAGAAAAATGATATTGTCCCTTGATTGTGTTTCCCCCTCTTACAACTTTTGCTACATCCTGTCCTCTAGCAGTTGCTTTAATTTCTCGAAAGAGAGTATTCCTTTTCGGGTCTTTCTTAGCGGTTTTTATATTAGTGACGGGTTTTTCAACGTTTGTGTATTTTACTCTGACTAAATTAGCTGCTTTGTCAGCAGTGTCTTGTGTTTCAGCAACTATTAAACCTAGAGGTTGGTTGTAGTATTTCACTTGGCCGCTGCAGAAGACTTCTTCGTTTATTGAGTAGACTGGATCATCCGCTGGTGTGAAGGAGTTTAATCCAGGAATATCTTTAGCTGAATAGAATGCTATCACACCTGGGTAGCTCTGAAGTTAAGAAACAAAGACCAAATGTTTTACACAACCCAACACACTTCTACCACAGCAAGATTAAGTAATTATTACTCAAATTTACTGAAAACCTTACTTACAAGAGCTGCTGAGGCATCTATCAATACCATGTGACCCTTTGCAACAGTGCTTAAAACAAACGCACCGTAGACTTCTTTGGGAAATGTTGGGATGTCATCTGTGTACTGCGCTTCACCTGCACATTGTATCTAAAAATAAGCACATACATTACAATTACTGTAAACATAAGTTGTTCGCATGTGTCGATGAGGAATGTGCCCATGGCTATATATAATGAAATTACTTTCACATCAGTCTCTGAAATTTAACTTGATTGTTTTTTTGATGGGCAGCAAACAATCTCTGACACCTTAGTCACTAAATACACAAAAAGAATAGAAGACTGCAATCCATTTTTTTATTTGTATAAAGGTGCTGTGTTGATGATGAAATTGAAAGTGAAATTCTTCTTTTACGAGTAACGGAGTTAAATGTTTTTAAAGTCGATCTGATTACTCCCTGTACTTAATGGTTTACTAGCTGCCTTATTACAAATAAACTTACCAATCCTTCGATCTTCGGTATAGGCTGGTTTATAGGCCATAAGGTAGGATTTGTATCAAATATCTGTCGACCATCAGACACAGGCCGAGATTCATGTAATTTTATTGCTCCTGATTTATAGAGTGGATGAACTAACGAGTCTGGACATAATGTTAGTAGACCCTGTAATTAGGAAGGTTGTTTCATTTTCTTTTCTTATATTTTTTATTGATATCATCATCGTCATCTGCCTTGCCTTTTCCCAACTATATTGAGGTCGGCTTTTAGTCTAACCGGGTGCAGCTTTTACATGAAGCAACTAGGCAGTCGCAGATAGGCATCTGACCTCCACAACTCAGTAACTGGGCAATACGATACCCCTTGGTAAGATTGGCTGACCCGTAACGACTGAGTGTCAAAGATACCTATTGATAATATATTATTGACTAGCTGTTCCCGCGCGGTTTCACGCTACGACCAATAGGAGCCAAGCAGCGGGCTCCTATTGGTCGTAGCGTGATGGTACATAGCCTATAGCCTTTCTAGATAAATGGACTATCCAACACAAACATATTTTTTTAATTCGGACTTGTAGTTCCAGAGATTATCGCGTTCAAACAAACAAGCTCTTCAGCTTTATAATATTAGTATAGATATCAATCAAGAGAAAATAACTATAGTCGACGCAATAAATGATTTTATCAACAATAAATATTGTTGATGAAGTAACTTGACTTAGTTAAAAGTTCTCATAACACTTCGCACTATTGAATAAAATTATCTTTGTTATATCGTTACCTTATAAAATAGCCCCAAAGCTAACTGTCGCCTATAAGCAGCAGAGGGTTCAGGTGGATCATCAGTTACCACCAACTCGGCTTTCAGAATCTGCACCGCAGCTTGCAAAGTCTCATTCCTGAACAATGGCTTTCCTATGAGGAAACGCTCAGTGGCTGCAGCTTTGATGAAGCCCGGTGATAGACCACCAACTACTATCCTTGTTTGTAAAACAAAATTGTCTGGAGTCAGTTTGTATAGAAAACCTGAATGAACTATTGCATGAGCATTTTGGGATCGTGGCATCACCTGAAAAATAATGATGGAGTTTATTGAGTTTCGAATTTGATACAACAGTTGGATTGATTGAAACCAATTCAATTAGCCTTTTTAACACAAATAATGTTCTAAGATTTAAGTAATAAATGTGAGGGTATTGGTAGGTTTGGCAGATGTCCCATCAGTGGGAATATTATAGTCTGATTGGAAGGGGCGACTAGTATCAATTCTATTTCTTGTTCATTTTGACGTTCATAAGTGCGTTTCCTGTGCTTATTTGAAATAATTTGACTTTGAATTTGATTATAAATCGGCAGGTAATGCACTCCCAAAAGCTACATAAATAAGAATCAAAATTACAATTGCACTTTATAGCCAACGTAATGACTTTTTCAACTTCACACAATTCAATTTTTTAAGTTCTGCCAAAATAGACCTGTTTCAAATTAGAGAATTCTAAAGTTAATATTGATGATCTACTGATGAAACGAATGATCATACCTTGAAAGTGACAAGCTTGTACTGTTTATTTAGAGGTGGCAGCATTACATTCAAAATCACCTGTACTTTCATATCCAGTTTGAGAAACTGCTGCATCGTTAGTATTTTAGTTAAACCAGTTGAAGACACTGAAAACATAGGAAATATACTGTGTTCCTGCTTGGTTGCTGAAAGTTCAGGCTGCTAGTTTTATCCACAATGAATTTATAGGGGATCGAAAATGGCCTGAACTGCTTCGTGAAAAGGATGGTACGGCCGTGCCGCTTATTTGCTCGACTTGGCGAGGGTACTGCCATACTCACAAACATAGGTACGTATTTAGTGTCTACCATTGATCAAGGTGAAAGAATTAAACTATGGTTAAAATGAAGCAAGGTATAGAGCTGGATGTGGCGCAAAATTCGCTCGCACCGACATGTGTCAACTTTCTTGTAAGTAATGGAGGTGTCCAAATAATCGACTCGCTTAAGTGTAGCCAGATTGTGTGTGTGTGTGTAAAATAAAAAGAGAAATGTGTGCCCGACATCTTGATTGCGTTTCGAATTGCAACTCATTTGTCTAGACCTCATTCTAGCCACTTTCAAAGCTAACATGCCATTTGTTACAGTTTTCAGCAAAACATAATAACGCGAATGATGCAATAGTATAGTATAGCGAAACAGTAAAATAATAATTTTAGTCTAGTCGCCGTTAACTGTAACAAAACTTTTATAATGATGCCTAGACACGTACTGGATTTACAGTTTGTTATGTGATGCAACCAGAACATTGCCGAACCTGAACATAATTATACTGAGAACGGCAGAAAAAGGCTTATATTTAAATTGAAGTAAAACGTAGATAATGTAAGGCCGAGATGAATAAGCCATACATAGCCCGTGCTCTGGCTATAAGCATTATTCCAATTGCTGTCGTATAACTGACAAACTACAATTAACGCAAGACAGAGACGGAAACACAATTATAGGTATATTTATAAATGATTAATGATTTTATTTTTATAAATGGGTTTTGTACAAATACTTTTTCACGTCAATAATATTTTTTTAAACTCAATGAGGCTGGCGGCGGCATTGCCTCTGTATTAAATTTTTATCTTAGAAAAAACACGTGCTAAGTATCCGTTATTAAACTCAACCTTAACTTACTAATGGTCAGTTGTGCCCCAATTGTTTCAAACAACAGAAATAAATCGGATTGAAACTCGTTGTGTCTATGTTTTATCATCAAGTTGCCTGCTATTGATCCTACCTGAAAGTATAAACGAAAATAAAATAACCAAGTGATCGTACAATTCTCTAACAACGGAAGATAAAAGGACGTCGACGACGACATGGTTAAATTGGGACATAATTTATTACTAACGTAAATTAAATGATAAAGATAAACTTCATAACTTACATTTCTCACAGCTATATGAGCCACTAATAAAATATGGTCATACAATATCTTTAAATAGCCGAAATATTCCTGTTCGGAAACTGATTGTAATATTCCAAGTAAATTGGTGAGCGTTGTTTCACCACCTATGACAAGGTTTTGGTCTATAAAGTACCCAATCAAGTCTTGAGTTTGGCTTATGTCTATGAGAACACGAGCATTGTCTATTATTTCATCCTCGGGATAGACACCTGTAAAAAGATCTTGGTCAATAAGTAGGCTTAAAAAGTGTTTTTTTTTAAAGCTGAAAAGTCATCAAATGGCCCTCTTCTCATTTTGGAAGGAGTGGAAGGGAGTGTCAGACTCTTACTGACTAAAAGCCATCCATGTTCCTTCCTAAGTCCTTTGTGTTCTGGGGTAGCAGTAAACATTTCGGAAAGTCCCGCTCGACAGGCATGGGTGACAAGGTATTCTTCAGTTGTCTGAAGAATACCTTGTCACTAATAATTTATTTTGATTTTCTGGTAATTGGTGAGTCGTGTGTTATTTAGTTTTCTTTATTTTTCAGTATAATAAACCTCTTACCTTTAGATGTATTTCCACAAATCAATTTATACGAATCATAACCCTCAGTATTCAGAACATTGAATATATCAGCAACTCTATCAGCTTTGTACCAAGTTTTACCATCTTTTAGGTTAATCTTAATTATACCATTGTTAATATTTAGATCACTAAATGAGAGCATACACCAATCTTCGTCTTCACAAGCGTTGTTGCAAGGTCGGTCACTTTTATTGCAAATTCTTAAATCTTCTATATCTGGTATTTCGATAGTTTCAGGTGCATCTCTGGCGAATTTCTTGAAAGCTTCCAGAATTGGTCTGTAGCCTGTACACCTGCATATATTGCTTGCAAATGACTGCTCTATTTCTAGCATAGTTAAGTCCCTTTTGCTTTGGAGTAGGCTGTAATAAATTATTGTAGTGGGTATGAAGCGTCTTCTTTTATAATTATTCAGTATTTAAAAACGAACTTGAGCTGCAATTTAATTAAATGTTAAATGTTTGTTAACTTAGAATAAATAACAATAATTTGTAAGTCACCGCTAGGTGGCCACAGTTAGTTTAAAGTCTATCTATATTGTTACGGTTAGATTATAAACTGTCTAAAAATTGAGAACAACATAACACTTTCATTTTCGATAGTTTAAAATATATTAATAACAAACTGTAAACTTATCGACAGGGTTCCTAATCTCTCCGTATCATCCGTAAAATGATGAACTGTCCCTGATTTGTAGGTTTTGGTGGTAGTCGTGTTTTCGTTGTTGTTGGTGTTGTTGTTATTGTTGCTGTTGTGGTTGTTGTGACGCATTCTGGGAGAGGCCGCTATGTCCAGCAGTGGACTGCGATAGTCTGAGTTGATGTTGATGATATTGTTCGCAGTAACTAAGCAAGGTCACCCCAACCAAGTGGGTTAGGTCAGGTTAGAACAGTGACCAAATTGGTCGGGTTGCTTTGCTCTTCAGTATTAGCGCACAGTGCGTTCACCTCATGCAAGTTTAAGACCAGTTCATAATGTGGTTAGCCATGAATAGATTATGAACTATTAGAAAATAATACTTTAAAATAACTTTAAATTGTTTGTCTCAGTTCACATTTTTATTTCAACGAAGTTCTATTTTTTACCGAATAGTTAATTTAACTGTACAATGCTTGAGATTATTTAAATCTGTTATGTTTTGTACGTGTCTTAAATAAAATACAGAAATAATCGGTAATACGGTGACGTCACTATGTCAATAATATAATTATGTCTGATAATGATTATGACAGTCAATTTTTCAAAGTATATTCGTTTCTTTCCATACCTGTACATAGCCATAACCCAACCAGGAGAACAATACCCACACTGGGACCCATTGTGCTCAGCCAGGGCCGTCTGCACTGGGTGGTATCCTATCTTTCTGTTACCGACAGCTTCAATGGTGGTAATCTCCAGGCCTTGGCAAGTGGTGATTGGCAGGATACACTACAACAAGAAAATGAGTGATCGAGATTATTGTCTAATATCTATCTGCCCTTGAGGAGCACGTGGCTAAGTACTAACAGCCACACAGGTCGATCCATCAGGTTAAGCCACGCTTGCCCGGGTTGGCCGTGGATGGGTGACCATCTTTACATAACGAGACTCCTCCGTGCCTCGGTAAGCACGTTAAACCGTTGGTCCCGGCTGTCATTTGTGCATCTTTGACAGTCGTTACGGGCCGTCAGAAGCCCGAAATCTGACTAAGGGGTATTGAATTGCCCGTTACTGGGTTGTGGAGGTCAGATTGGCAGTCGCTCCATGTAAAATACTGGTATTCAGCTGCATCCGGTTAGACTGGAAGTCGAACCCAACATAGCTGGGAAAAAGCTAGGCAAATGATGATTTACCTGCCCTTCATACCAGTCACGACTGAATATTATGAGTATCTTGATGGCTTATTTTATGCATTTGTTTTTATAAAAGTTATCAGTTTTTGTAGGATTGCTACTATTTAAGACGCCATTATATAAATGGCAGATGTGACACAAGAAAATATGGATCCATCTGCAGTGACGTCGTCAAACATTTTGATTAGAAAACTTTTCATAGCAACATTTTTATTGCACTTTAAAGCAAAGGAATCTTCTCATACAGAGAAGGCATAAGCAATTAAGCATTGATCACCAAGCTTACTCTAGTTTCCTCATTGTGAAATTATAGTGACTGCAGTTTCGGTATGACAAAGATGTCCATAATACCCATAACCATGATAAAGCGTATAACATTGGGCTAGCACCATCATAACTTATTATACAGTTACCTACCGCATTCACAGCATATGGTAGTCCCGGTGGTCGGCGTGCAGTGACGACACACGCACCACAGCCGGCCTGGCGGCACATGTACTTAGTACCTCGTAGCTCCAGGTGCTCTCGGATGTAGTCTAAGAGCATCACACTGGAGCTCACTTCGCATCCCACTGAAATGAGATAGAGCAAGCTGTAAAGAGCAGCGTAGGATGAGTTGTAATATCCTGATTCTTAGAAACGCCTGTGTTCAATAATGAATGACTGTTGCATAGATAACACACAAGCTTATGCCTTCTTTAAATGCAGAAACTACAGAACCCTATGATCATGACAAGCTCCTTTTACTTTTTTTACGTTCATACATCTATCTAGTCATTAACGACACGATTGGCGCAGTAGTTGAGCGATTGACTGCTGCGCAGCATGTCGCGGGTTCGATTCCCGCACGGAACAAATATTTGTACAACCCACAAGAATTTGTTTCGGGTCTAATTGTTTGTCTATATATAATATGTATTTAATTTATGTATGTATTTACAAAAAAAAAGTATATAAGTAGTTTATCAGCCACATCGTTACAATAACACAAGCGTTAGGTTGCTTAGCTTGGGACTATATGGCGCTGTGTGAAATGCCCAAGGATATTATATTATTAGTATATTAATACGCAAACCAGGTGCTAGTACTACGCACCTAACCTCTTACAAGTATATCAACAGTAAGGACATTACACATTCTTCTAGAGCGCCCTTTTCCGGCGTCTAACCTTTTTGTGAGTGCAATCATAATGCAATTGTTTTTAAGTTGTAAATGCTCATAGTGTATAATTAGGTTTTTGAAGTTATCATGAACCAAAACAGACGTCACAGATATCTATTCTATTAATAATTTATTGTTGCTTTTTATTTTTCAAATATGTAACATGCTTAAAATAGTATAATTAATATTTTATGTGTTGCATTTGCTATAAAATTACAATTGTGGGTCACGATTACTTTAAAACAATTTACTACTGAAATAGTTTTTTAAACTTATGCAATTCAATAATCACAACAGAATAAATTTATTATCTACACAGATATCTGTAATATGGTGTACCATATTGAAGTCAAGAGACTTCAGAACTTAGCTTAAATATATGACACCAATTCCGAAGTATTTTTGTTCAAATAATAAAACAGAACGTCCAGATCGGTTTATAAATACGGACATTCACATATTTTTTTTTTTTTTAAGTCGGTTAAAAACGTTGTTATAAGTCTTAAAACGTTCTTATCACTTACCAGAGTAATCAATTCCATTAATTTTAAAACAGATCCTGTCCATGATTGCACTAGACTGCACCCATTGACCGCCGCCGTGGGAGTGACACTAACTGCACTCAAACAACTGGAGTAAAAACTGAAAACTTAGAAACACACGGCGTTGTATTGCGGGCGAGTACGTGACTGTTTAAAGAGGTCTATATGTCATGAATAAGAATGGCCACACACCAACGTACAAGCCATAACAATTGTTTCATCACAACAGTTAAAATTTTTAACAATATTACCAAACAAATCAGAGTACTGCCTCTGAAATATTTTAAATTTAACCTTCACGAATGGCTCATAAATAATACTTTTTATAGTTTAAAGGATTGTTTTTGATAAAAGAGTAGGAGCCGAGTGTAAAGTTGGTCTGACAACACTGTTATAATGAATCTTACTTAATTATTAACTTGTTTTCTTTAAAATATTTGTATGCCAGTCACTGGCGAGACATGTAGAACATAACTCCAGTATTAACACGATTATTGTACCATGTTTTAACTCTATTCTATTCAGGATTTGCCCCTGTGTATTTATAACTATATTCTATAATGTGAGATGAACAGAAAAGTGGGTACATATCACAATCAGTCATTATTTTAAACTGCCCCACTGGTCTAGTGGTCGCAAGCGCTACTCCTGAGCGTCAACCTGAGCGGAAACCCCATCCCATTGCCAGGTCGGACAACTGTTATTGGTTTTTTCTATCAAAAATTTCTCAAAGGTTGATGGTAATAGACTTGTCTCCTATTACATGGGACTTAAAACATAAATGGCAAAATCTGGGTGTATTATAGACACACCTTTGCCCATCCTTTCGGAGATACGAGGCGTGATGTCAGGTGTAAAGGATTGACAAAAGGAGAATAATGTTTTCTAGTTAAACGCTAAATATCTTTGTGGTTCCATAACCACTCTTACTACATTGATTGAACAAATCTAATTTACATTTTTGAAAACACTTGGTCTGACCATTATTTAGTTTTTAGAACAATATAAACATTATCGAACAAAAGAAAATGTCTTGCATTTAATCTACCTTTATAATGAAAGTAGCATTGAATAGGTTCTTCCGCTGTCATAAGCGTAAAAATAGATAACAAATTCTTTTTGATTGCAAACTCGACAGTTATAATAACCATATAGTCTGCTTAGTTACTAACAGCCGCACGGGTCGATCCATCAGGTTAAGCGACGCTTTCCGGGGTTGGCCGTGGATGGGTGACCATCTTTACATACCGAGACTCCGAGACGTGCTTTGGAAAGCACGTTAAGCTGTTGGTCCCGGATGTCATTTGTGCAACTTACACAGTCGTTACGAGTCGTCAGAAGCCCGAAAATCTGACAGCCAGCCTTACCAAGGGGTATCGTATTGCCCAGGTAGTCGGTTGTGGAGGTCAGATAGGCAGTCGCTCCATGTAAAATACTGGTATTGTGCTGCATCCGGTAAGACTGGAAACCGACCCCATTATAGTTGGGAAAAGGCTAGGCTGATGATGACTCAAACGTGCTACAAGGAAGCCTTTTAATAAAAACTCAGCACTCAGCACAACCTAAAACGCAGCGGTTCGAAACGCAGTCTTGTCCCGTATGAGTACCTACAATGTTTATTTTTGTTTGCAGACACACAAAAAATCGGTACTTAAAATGTATCGTTTTATTTTCATTTAATTACATTAGGTAAAACAAAAACTAACTGTCTTAACTTGTAAAACGTGTTACACAGTTCGAATCGGCACATTATACTGTGTGTTAGGTTAAACGAGGGACATACTTTCAGGTTGTATAGTACTGATGGAAATCAACAACTTTGTCCATGAGACTAACTCCGAAATAAGAAAAAAAATCAGCTGTTCTATACAATTTTGACGAATTATGCGAACATAATTGTACTGATGAACAGTACTGAAACAGCTGATTTTATTTTCATGATTGCAGGTATAGTTCCATTCCCCTGCCGGGTAAGCGGGATTGTCCGAAAGGGCTACCGCTACCCCGGAACATAAAGGGCTAAGGAAGAAACATGGATGGGTTTTAGTCAGTAAGAGTCTGACACTCTCTTCCGCTCCACCCAGAGCGGGAGTTGTCATTGGATGAATCCCACACTCAAAAAAAAAATGTATAGTTCCATAGTCAAAGTTGTTAATTTTCATGAGTATAAAGTAACTCATTAAACCTAACACACTGTATATTTGGAAATGTATGTTGATCAATAAAGCCGATCCGAAGCGAATTAGTACACAACAATTATAATCGATTTAACCGCCCACTGCACACGCTGCGCCGATTAATGCCGACACGAAAAAGTGTGCCGCGCCTGTTATGAAAAATATAGCCACTATATTTCCCGCAGGTTCTATTTCAGGTTCTTCTTCTTATCGTGTGGTTAGTGACTAACCTGGTGTCAGAGTTTTTATTCTGCCCATGGGCCTCTGACTAAGCTTCACATGCTGTTGAAAAATATCTCTCAGACATGCTGGTTTCCTCACAATGTTTTCCTTCACCGATTTTTAAGCAAGTGATAAATATACAAAACGCACGTAAATCCGTAAAATCAGAGGTAGCGCCTTGGGTTCGAACTCGAGACCTTTGACTTGGCAGTCCGACGGTTACACCATTAGGCTATCACAGGCTATTTCAGGTGATAAAACAATACGAGCAAACGTGAATTTGCAGTAACATGATTGTCATGTCTAAGTGGTGCAAGTTGTCGACAAGAAAGTAAAAAGGTTCTGTTACAAAATGTTTGGTAAACTACTTTCTCTTTTTGTCTTTATTGGAGTTAATAACATCGCACATTAAGTATTCTCATTGAGGTGTAGGTCTTTGTATAATATGGTCGAAGCAACTTAAATACGCATCTGCATATTGCATGAATGATTCCGGTCCTTCAAGTAACTACCTAACATAACCGAATTTCGTAGAAAAACTCATACAAAGAGAGGCCAGCCTGAAGTTCTGGGTAAAAACGTCAAGCGAATCCAATGAGCTTATAGGACATACTAATTCCATGGGCAAATCCCACTTAAGAAGGGGGGCTGATATTCGCTCGCACCGATTGTTTAAACTGGCGCGAACTTAGAGCATTTAACCTATGCTCTAAGGGCGCGAATGATCGCGTGACTGCCTAGTGTAGGGTGTAAACAACTATTTTGTAATCTGATTTCTAATAACGACTTCAAATAGTTAACTATAAGTAGTGTCGATTATCTACATGATACCTAACAACAATAATCAGGTTACCTAAAGAATAATAATCGTTAACCTCATTACTGCAATCAAGTAATTTTAACAACGGATTACTAAAATTGTTTTTTTCTAAGGATGGAAAATTATCAAAATAAATGACCCCTCTTGCTGTGGGTGGAGCGGAAGGAAGTGTCAGTCTTTAACTGACCATGTTCCTTTCTTAGCCCTATGTGTATCGGGGCAGCGGTTACCCTTTCGGATAGTCACGCTGACCCGCCGGGTATCGATGCCTGGCGAGTTAGCGAGACTAACGGGCCCCTTCAACTACTGACGACTCCCTGAGGCGCCCGTGGAACACGTACGCGCCGTCCCGCACTGGCCTGGTCGTGATCGGACAGTGAGCTACACTTTACTCACCGTCCGCAGGCCCGCGCCTACGGTGGCCGGGAGTCGTCACGTGTCTCCGCCGCACGAGGCGTCTTTTGCGATGGGTAGGTAGTAAAGCTCTCTCCATCAAACGTCCCGTCAGCTCCTTCGCTAGCATAACTGCTTCACAAAAGGTGGCGACTGGTTCCCACTCACTCTCGCTCCGGACCATAGATTGAACCAGGGTGGACCCGAAGAGGTCGCTGCCACCAATTGCCGCTACTATATAATACTTTAGTGCCAAGAATACATTATTTGCTGTGTAAATAATACCATATTACAAGACGTATGAGCTCTACCCAGTTCTCAAAAATGATCATTTCATTCACATTGTACTGGGATCGATCTATCATTTCCCACTAACAGGATTTGTCGACAATATGTCTGATATAGTGGTGATAGATCGATGTTACCATTCTACATGACGAGAACATCGTGAAAGTTGACAAAGATTATCTAAACATAGCACACGAGGATGGTGCCCTGTGGAATGTGAGCTTAGCTGTCATTCTGCCGACTGTCGTACCTAAAGGTCAATGGCCTGATGGCCGAAAGCCTCCACCAACATCTGTAGTGGCTTGGCTTAGTGGGTTGGAACAGGGGCCTGATTCAGAAGGCAGTACTCCTTGATTTGGCTCGTCTCGTGCAGACGAGTCTCTGCAGCCGGAACCACAGGTAGCTAGAACCCTGCTCTTAATACGGGCGGGCCACTATTTTTTCCTATGTTTTTATTAAAAAGTTTCTTAAAATTCTATCAGAGTAATATTATTAGCACGGTTTCGCTCTACCGGCTAATGAACTCGGTATGTGAATGACTCGAGCGTGCGTTATCTTTCCGTTTAACATTTTGTTTAATTTTCCGTACTTAGGCTAGATTAGTTAGTTATTAAGTAGGAGTACCTATCTACCGGAATGTATTAATTATTCAACCATGGATTCAATTAAATTTTATTCACGAACAATTTACATTGTGTTTGAAATACCTTTTTTTTTTTTTTAAGGCTGGGAAATCATCCAATGACTGCTCCCGCTCTGGGTGGAGCGGAAGGGAGTGTCAGACTCTTACTGACTAAAACCCATCCATGTTCCTTCCGTAGCCCTTTATGTTCCGGGGTAGCGGTAACCCTTTCGGACAATCCCGCTTACCCGGCAGGCTTGGCCCTGAGGGGCCCCTTCATATGCTGACATCTCTTTGAGGCGCGCGTGGAACATATACGCGCCGTACGGCACGGGTCTGGTGCTGATCGGACGGTGAGTCACCCATTACTCACCGTCCGCAGGCCCGCGCCTACGGTGGCCGGGAGTCGTCACGTGGCTCCCGACGCCCGGAGCGTCTCCCGCGGCGGCTGGGACGGGAGGACCTTTCTCTCTCCCATCCCGCCACCTCCTTCGCGAGCATGACTTTTTCGCAGAAGGAGGTGACTGCCTCCCACTCCCTCTCGCCCCGGACCATGGCTTGCGCCAGGGCCGGGCGCGAGAGGTTGCCGCCGCCGATCGCCTCTACGAGGACAAGCGGGGCAGGTTTGCACCGTGTGCTCTACCGTGTCCTCTGGGCGATCCTCGCAGTGGTGACACCCGGGCGTTTCCTCCCGCCTGATGATGTGCAGGAACCTCCCGAAACATCCATGTCCGGTGAGGACCTGCGTCAGGCGGAAGGTGAGGGCGCCGTGACGCCTCTCTAGCCACTCCTCAAAGAGGGGCCTTACCGCCACTATCGTGGCGTGCCCTGTGTTTGAAATACCTACTGTAACAAAAATAATATAGTAAAAACATTAAAAAATAAGTAACACAACTAAAAAATAACAATACAATTATTATCTCACATCATCACCATCAAAATTAATATCATGATCGAAAAAAAAATACATTTAAATGTAGGACATTTATTTATATGAAAAATAGTTTAATGTCAACTTTAAGTAAATAACAGTCACCGTCATTAGTCAGTAAAAAAATTAAAGTCCTTAATAACATACACAATGACAATAATATCAGTCGACTCAGTAGCATATTTACAGTCGCCAGCACATCAAGTTACCCCAATCGGTTTTACCATCTGACTGATGGACTAAATATAATTTCGTCGTCATCCCTATTGTCATAATATGTCAATTCTTCCCTACGTGTAGGTACTCTCCCTGACAAGTCTTTCCTAATCCGTTTCATATTTATGTATATACTTTCGTAAGATTTGAGCGAGATTTAGAGATCCGTTACAAAATATACACTACTTTGCAAAAAAAACGGGCGGTTTTGATTTTTCTACATTATTGGTAGGTAATCATTTAGTTCTGAACAGATTTTAATACTCAACCTATGTTGCTAGCACTTAATTAAGAGTCTGGGTATGAAAAAAAGTTGATTCCAAATACGAATCATTTGTTTTTAAGAATAATAATCCCTTTTTCAGTTTATGAATTTTTACTTACTTTTCGCGAGTTTGCTTTTAAAGGGTTATCAGGCTACTAAAACTAACTTCTTGTTATTTATTGTAGAACAATTTATGTTTGTCGCATAATCCTGTCTTATTGTGACTTAAAACAGATATCTTTGTGTCGATTGTAATGGCAGAAAAAGCAATAAGAGCTAGTAAATTATAGCGCTGCTGGAAAAGTGCTGTAGTCAATGTTACGTTTCACAACGGTTAAATGTGAGTCGTCCAGCCGGCCAAAGAACCTAGACTCGATACCAAGAGACAGGACCCGTTCAGAGAAGGCAAAGTTCTGGGAGAAAACTGTGGACACAAGCACGAACCGACCGCTTTTTAGTGACTCAAGCGCCGAGGAACCGCAAATGCAGTTATATAGACCTCAAAAAAACCTTGAAGAGGTACGAAGGGCACAAATTATCTTATGGACAATGACTAAGAGGCTTTTAGCGGTTGAAAAACGCACTCAACGACCAGCGCGGGCCCCCAAGTTACTCCGTGAGCACCGAATTGCTTGATTGAGGTTCGCTAGAAATTGCCTATCTTGGATACTAAGTAACTGGAGTAGTGTACTCTTCTCCGATGAGGCTCGAATTGGTCTGAATGGTAAGGACCGACGTCAGTGAGTGTTACGAAGACCAGGGGAACGCTACTCCGACGTGTATTTTGAAGAAATCACCCGTTATGGTGGAGGCGCCGTTCTGTTTTGTGCGGGCGTTACTTCCAGCTATCGTACCGAGATAGTATTAATTAAAAATGGTTCCCTAAATGCGCAGAGGTACATACAGAAATCCTTTTTCAACATGCACAACCCGCACTGACTGTAATTGGTGAAGATGCCATTTACATGGACGATAATGCTCGGGCCCACCGTTCTGGCGACGTAGATGCTTATATGCAAGAGGTCGGTATTCGTCTTTGGGTTTGGCTAGCGCGGTCAACCGACCCTAACTCCAATGAGCACGTCTGGGACCTCTTAAAAAGGCGAGAACGATCTGTCCAGCCACTTCCACAAAACATCTGTGAGCTACTAAACGTGTGATCTCAGCTGAGAGGGAACAAATTCCAAAGGGCACCATCAAAATCCTGGTGGAAAGCATGCCAAGACGATTACTTGCCGGAATCACTGAGAGGAGGATAATACTCGTTATTGTTTTGTTTTGGGTTACCTTTTTTTTATTAAAATACTCCTAGTCTTAATTTCAATATACCCACAAAAAAATCCATTTTAACACGACTCTCTGTTTACTTTGACTAAAACACCGATTACAGGATTGAAGTGTTAAAAACTATGTTCCCGTTGAAAATAAGAAATTTCTAGTCATTATGTGCTAATAACATACTAAAAATATTAATATTATCCATAGAAAAGCCAATGACTGTAAGGTGCCCGTTTTTTTTTGCAAAGGAGTGTATATTATGCAATTTTCCTGATTATTTATTCGCACATATTAGTTTCCACGTAGTAGGTAATCTTCATGGATGGGGTCTGTCAGACTCTCACTGACTAAAAACCACCCCGGGGGTTCACTCTCATACCTGCGCTGGGGTCGCGGAAACGCATGATACTTCCGCAACCCCCGCCTACTGTACAGCGGACTACCCTTTTTTTAGGGGGGGGGGGGGGATTCTCATGGATGTGCTCCGCCCAGGGCGGGAGGGGGAAGGGTCTATCAGACTCTTACTGACTAAAAACCACCCCGGGTGTTCACTCTCACACCTGCGGCGGGGGTCGCGGGAACCAAAATACTTCCGCAACTCCCGGCTGCAGCGGACTATCCTATCGCAACCTCCAAGCGGATACCGACCTCATCTAGTGGTATAAAATATTATCGATTCTTTTAACAAGTGAAAGTGTTTGTACCACCAATTTACATAACTAAAATATTATTAATTATGTACCATTTACTGCAAGTATTTGTTACGAGTCTGGGTTTTTTTCTATTTATAATATGTATGTATTTACAAAAAAAAAATGTATATAAGTAGTATATCAGCCATCTCGTTACCATAACACAAGCATTAGGTTGCTTAGCTTGGGACGATATGGCGTTGTGTGAAATGTCCAAGGATATTATTATTATTATTTATTATTATTATATTTGCAGGTATCTACGTCACTTCTATGTATATGTTCTATTCACAATGGAAAATTACATGATCAATGAATCAATCTGCCTAGGCTTTTTCCAACTATGTTCGGGTTAGCTTCCAGTCTAACCGGATGCAGCTGAATACCAGTATTTTACATGGAGCGACTGCCTATCTGTCCTCCGCAATCCAGTCAGTAACTGGGGAATACGATACCCCTTGGTAAGACTGGTTGTCAGACTTTCCGTAACGACCCGTAACTACTGTCAAAGATCCACGAATGACAGCCGGCATCAATGGCTTAACGTGCTTTTCTGAGGCTCGTTATAAAACTATAAACTGATACCTACTGTTGTTACTTTACAATGATCCAGACATAAAATTAAATGACTCTTACCGGTCTCACAGATATATTGAGTATTGCAATCTTTCTTGGCAAGGCGTATGTAGCATCTACGTTTTATACCAGAAGTCGATTTTCTCAGTGGCCAACACGTGATCGTACTCTTCCGAGATGAAAATTACTCTTCTTCAGATTTTATTAATTTTCTTTTTCGCCGCGTCTAGTAATAAATTACTAATCATCATCGCACAGATGCCTCCCAATTTTTAAACTAATAAAATATTGTGATAAAAGTTATATAGAAGCACAAAAAAAACTTCAATTCCGGAAACATTACAAAAAAAAATACTTACGCAAAAAAGGACACGTTCTGCTACCACGAGGGCGTGTTTCAGACTGAGTAACAAGCGGAGGGCGTCTAGTAACTCATAACGGCCAGCTACTATGTGTGGTTAGGCGTTTATGTACAGACGCCAGCACATCAAGCTATCCCTAACTGTCAAATTTTCGCAATTAAAAATGAACCTTATGTCTTTGCAATAAAATTGAAATACTATCAAAGAAATTTGACAGATTGTGGCAACTTGATGTGCTGGCCTCTGTACATAGGTGGGTCTGACAGACCCTACCAGGCCTACCGAAAATTACTGGCGGACTAGTTATTTTAACCTAGGGCGGCTCGCCATTTTGTTTTACTAATGATGTCAATTAGTTGAACAATGCATCGTGAGCGGTCCAATATATAAACTGTTACTGTTGTTAGTTTATTTCTGACTGTGGGTACCATAGATAAAATAAGTTTTGTTCGCCAACGTAGTTTTATTATCTTTTTTGTTGTGAGCGCTAACACTAGGAATTGGTTTAGGTACCTACTCTACCTAAAGTAGACGAAGTCTCCGTGTTTTATGATTATTATACAACGTGGCTCTACAATGGTGTCATTAATTTAACACACAGGTTGCGCTAGTGCCTATTAACATTTATAAATGTTGATAGGAAATATATCGCAAATTAAAAAAAAAAATGTTTACAAACAACCTAAACGTTGTATAGAGCTACGAGGTCAATTTAATCCGTTGTCAAAACTAAAGTCGCCATCATGAAATTTTGAATACAATTCAGGTGACATTTTACAAATGCTTAACGGTACCAACAGCGCCCACCCGCCAACGTCATCCGCGCACCAAAGGTTCTTTGAAGCAGTGTATGCAGTTCCTATGTTAATCAGTACTTAAAACACGAAGACCAATACGATCAATGAAACTGCAAATTTTTAAAATTCGGAACATCCATAACGCATATAAACCTTACAGCAACATACTCCTATCCAATATCGGAGTGTATCCAATCCGAATAATGTATTGACGCACACATTCCTTCATCGTCGAGCTGGTGCACGGTCGAGCGGCGATCAGCCAGCACATCAAGCTATCCCAGTCTGCCAACTTTTCCCAATTGAAAGTGAACCTTATGATTTTGTAATAAAGTTGAAAAACTTTCAAAGTTTGACAGATTAGCTTAACTTGATGTACTGGATTGGTACCTATGGGTAGTTTGGCTTGACGCTTTTCCTGAATTACTGCTTGTATTGATAGCGGTGTAACCTGTTCTTTAATGAAGTCTGATAGATAAAAATGAACATGAGATAATCAAACACTGTCTAAGGGACACGCAAACTTTTCAAACCTACCATGAATAAGCCGTTTCATACAAAACTATACTTAATAAATACTTTACGATCGAAAGTATAGAACAGCAGATTTCTACGCTGATGGTCTACAATCATAAACTGAATTCTTGATAAGAGTTTAGATTACATTCTGTGAAACAAAAGTAATTTAGATATTTGTTCCGTAAGCAAACTATTTTAAGCTAACTAACTAAAGCGGGATTGTTCGAAAGGGTTACCTACCCCGGAACTTAAAGGGCTAAGGAAGGAACATGGATGGGTTTTAGTCCGTAAAAGTCTGACACACTCTTCCACTCTAACCAGAGCGGGAAGAGTCATTTGATGATTTTCCCACTCACAAAAAACAACCTAACTAACTAGCACTTCGCCCGTGACTTCGTTCACGTGCATTTCATAATACACTTTCATAAAAGATTTTTTTGTTATTATTTATGTAGGTATAAGTAAATAAAACTTCATGAATTCCTTGCGAATAAATTATATTTTTAAAAACTTATTTTTTATTAAACAAATAGTAATCTCAAACAATAATAAATCTCTATCTAAGTATACTTAAATGATTAATTACAAATTATCTATGACTTATGCCAGTCGGATGTGACAGTTGACTTCTTACTGGACAGTATGTCCTAAGTTGATATCTTTGTCCACAAGATCAAGTGTAGCGTCTCCAATCGTCGAGTGGGTAGTACGAGGTAGACCGATGGCCTGGTAAAGGCCGAGAGCACAGAACCGGTCGAAGTGGTGATGCATGGGGTAGGGCTATGTCCAGCAGTGGACAGCTTTTGGCCGAATTAATAAAGACGAGGATGGCCTATGCTGATTAATCTACACAAGAGCGAATTACCTTAGCTTGGATTTATTTGCGATTATCAAAATATGTTGCATAAGTTACCATAATTGCTTGTTTTTTAAGAGCTATAAGAGACCGTTGTACAGACGCCAGCACATCAAGCTACCCTGACTGTCAAATTTCCTCAATTAAAAATGAACCTTATGTCTTTGCAATAAAGTTGAAATACTATCAAAGAAATTTGACAGATTGTGGTAACTTGATGTGCTGGCCTCTGTACCTTTGTATTTCATATTCATTTAAACTTGATCCCTCCGCGCGTATCAAACATAAGGCCTTAGGTACTATTTGGTCATAATAAATAATTATTTATTATGACCAAATAGTACCTAAGGCCATGACAGACCGATAGAAGGACGGACACTGAAGCGAACCTTTAAGGTTCAGGTCCGGTTTTTCCTTTTAAGGTACGGAAACATAATTATTAAATTAAGACATACATAAACAAGGCGTTGCCTTTGCTCACAGAGGTGTAAATACACATGATTATGTTTAAGCCCCATGTAATAGGGGGCGAGCTTATTGCCATCAACTGAACTCAATATAAATCCTAGATAAAAAACTGTCTGACCTGAGAGTCGAACCCAAGACCGCAAAGACCTCATGCTGAGCAGTAGCGTTTGCGGCCACTAGACTAACGGACAGCATTATTTCTGTTTCATAAAAATTACAATTTCAGTTTTCTTAAATTCTTGTTTAAAATTTTACATTATCCTGCATTTTCCCAATTTTAAATTGCCATTAGAGAGATAAAGCATCCGAAACGGTAATAACTTCAATTATTTTAATTACAGTACAAGTGAGACAAGTCTTCATTAGAGTAATCTGACTGTCTACAGAAATTGATTGCTTAGCAATCAAGCAAGCTGATGAAGCTACTTTATTCACAGCCACTATATAAGAACCTACTATGCCTCTTAACGTCTTTAATAATGAGTATTTCTCTCGACACTATGGACTCTACTCCGCATTCGCGATTTAGTTTCCAAAAATATGTTTTTGGAAAAACTTCTTTACCACCCACACAAAAACTCCAGTTTGCTACAAATTCAAAAATTTTATGACATTTCAATAATATTAATATTTCTAAAATCAACTTATTTTACACTGATATAAAGTTGATATTCATTCATTTATTGTCAGCCTACAGCAGTAGCAGCCCACGGCTGCACATAGGCGTCTCCAGTTGCACGCCATTCAGATTCGATTTAAATTTTTGGCAAATCTCATCCAGCTGCTAGCAGTTTATATTCGTTTAAGCGAAAATAACATTAATTGGTAACAAGGATTTAAATAAACTTTAAAAAAGAATTTCTCCGCTATTTAAAATATCAAAGATTTTGCATGTGTACTAGTATGAACTAGCTGATAACATAATACACAGAACACTAATCATCTCAATAAAATTTAAAATCTTTCGTATTGGTGTTGATTGCCAGGCAAATATTTTCGGTCGAGCTTGGTCCATCTGAAAAAGAAAGTTTTGATTACATTAATAATTTTTCTGGGTCAAGGTCAAAACCAAACCGCACTGGGCCCGCGTGATAGATTATGACCTAGTCCCTTTCAGAAAGAGGAGTCCTGTCTCCTAGCAGTGGGAATATTGGCTGATATTGTGTAAGTTAAAAAGAATAACCTCCGCATACAAGTTTCCCAAAATTAAGAGCAAACATAAACGTCATAAGTATGGTAACATCATCATCATCATTCTCCTGCCCTTATCCCAATTTATTTGGGGTCGGCGCAACATGTCTTCTTCTTCCATACTTCTCTATAGTCGTCATTTCGATAGTCACTCCCTTTCTAGCCATATCATCTTTCACACAGTCCATCCATCGTTTCTTTGGTCTCCCTCTACTTGTATAGCCATCCACATTCATTCTCACAACTCTCCTGACAACATTTTCCTCATTCCTCCGCATAACATGCCCATACCATGACAGCCGATTTCCACACAACTTTTCAGTCACCGGTGTCACTTTCAGACTTCCTCTTATATACTCATTCCGTATTCTATCCATTCGCGTAACACCACACATCCCTCTTAACATTCTCATCTCAGCTGCATGCAATTGTCTTTCATTCATTCCTTTTGTGGCCCAACACTCTGATCCATACAAGACGGCAGGTCTAATCATGCTTTTATAAATCTTCCCCTTAAGTTTAAGGGGAATGCGGGAGTCACAAATTGTTCCCGTGACCTGCCGCCATTTCATCCACCCAGTGTTAATTCTATGCTTAACAGTCCGATCTATTTCGCCATCGCTTTGCACAAGTGAACCGAGATACCGAAAGTCAGAGCAAACTGGGAGAAGCGCGCCATCAAGCGCTATGACCCCAGAACTGGAGAGACCGCTGAAATCGCAGAACATGTACTCAGTTTTGGTTCTGCTGATTTTCAGGCCAACAATCTCCAGTTTCCGTTGCCATTTCTCCAGTCTGCTCTGGATCTCAGGTCCATCTTCACCGACAAGAACGATGTCATCGGCAAATAGCATGCACCATGGTGCCTCTTCCTGTATGTCTGCCGTTAGAGCATCCATAATCAAAAGGAAGAGGTAAGGGCTTAAAGCCTACCCCTGATGCAAGCCTACCGCCACATTGAACTTGTCGGTGTTGCCAGCAGCCGACCGAACGTAGGTACGGGATTGGCTGTACATAGCACGAATTAACTCTACATACTTCCCGGGCACACCTTTCTCTTTCAAGGCCCACCACACGACATCCCGAGGTACCCTATCATACGCTTTCTCTAGATCAATGAACACCATGTGCAAGTTTTTGTGTGCACGTCTGTACTTCTCGCACAGTTGGCGGAGGGCAAAAGTGGCGTCCACTGTTCCTCGACCTGGCATAAACCCAAACTGGTTTGGGGTAATCTCACTCTCTTCTCGCAATCTTTTCTCTATTATTTTCTCCCATACCTTCATACTGTGGGTCATAAGTATGGTAACACTGACGTTAATAATTACATAGTCTTACCGATATTAAACCACTGTGTGGTAGGAATTCCAGATTCCTGTCTTGCTTGAACAATGGCTTCTCTAATCGCGAAAGCTACCACCACTGTCGCGCATGTTGCTGGCTCTCCGGTTGCTGTAATTGAAAATATACCTTTTCTAACATCTCTCGTTAATCTACAACCTGGCAAAATTATATAATAATATTATTTAAACAATAAAGAAATTACATAGTTTACCAAGTTAGTTGAACTGAAGAGAGATGCTAGAGTTAATGTAATTTAAGTCCGTGTAATTTTTCCAATTACACGGACTTGAATTATATTATTACGAGTTAGTATAATTTAAGGACTTAATTTAAATTGACGACACGGTTGGCGCAGTGGTTGAGCAATTGACTGCTGCGCACTATGTCGCGGGTTCGATTCCCGCACGGAACAAATATTTGTATGACCTGCAAGTATTTGTTACGAGTCTGGGTGTTTTTCTATCTATAAACTCAAACTCAAACTCAAAGTATTTATTTCAAATAAACCAATTACAGGCACTTTTGAATTGTCAAGGTGTCGGTCAGTCCGAGAAATGAAGCTAGTTGCCCATTCCAAAGGAGTAGGTACCTTTGGAGAAGAACGGGCAAGAAACTCCATGGACACTCTTTTAAACAAAATATGGTTACAAAATATTTGTTACATAGTTCATATTAATATTATACATGTGAGAACGATGCAGAACGTTAAAAGCATCCGATATAAAATATGTAAAAACTATTCAATAATTAAATTAAAACAAGCCTTAGCCGCTAAGAGATGACCAGTCTCTACTGACAGCGCCCGTTCACGAACATGACGCATATATTAGCACCATTCAGCTCAACCATTTTGAAGGGAGCTAAATGATCCAACACACACGCCACCATCAGCGAGACATTAAAGTGAGCATGGCATACTCTCAGCCGCCAGGGCATATTCAAGTCAATGAAAGACGCACCCAGAGACTGGTCGCTTTATAGTAGGTACATAGTACTCACATATGTGCTAAGCAGTTATACAATATTAAGAAATTGAATTTATACAATGCAAAGATGTTTTTTTGTTGTTGTTGATCTTCCGCAGCTCCAACAGTTTTCAGTAGTCTAATAAATTAGTTGATGCGCCCTTGTGGAGCTGGACTAGCATTGACCCAAGCATTTTTATCAGCAATGTAATCTCCCAATTTATAATACGCTTGGCTGCATAGTGTGCGTTTTATACAAGTTTTAAATTTTGTTTCATTAAGTTCAAGAATGTGGGGAGGTATTTTATTGTAACATTTTAAACAGTACCCCATGAAAGATGAATCTACTTTAGCCAGCCTGAAACCTGGTTGAACTAATTGGTCCCTATTTCTAGTGAAATAGTTGTGTCTTTCACCTCTTTTACTAAAAAGATGCAGATTTTTCCGTGCGTACATGATGTTTTCATAGATATATTGACAAGGTACAGTCATGATGTTAATAACCTTAAACCGTTCCCTTAGAGAATCGCGCCTACGAAGATTATAAATGGCTCTGATAGCTCTTTTCTGCAGAATAAAAATAGACTCGATGTCTGCAGCTCGTCCCCAAAGTAAAATACCGTAAGACATAATACTATGAAAATAACTAAAATAGACTAGCCTCGCGGTATCTACATCAGTATACTGACGGATCTTTCTGACAGCATATGCTGCAGAACTTAGCCGTCCTGCAAGAGATGTTAAATGAGGACCCCATTGTAGCCTTGAGTCGAGCGTGATCCCCAGGAAAACAGTTTTATCGACAAATTCAAGTTTCTCTTGATTCAATACTATCTCACAATCACTACTTTTTACATTTGGTAAAGAAAATCTAATGCACTTCGTTTTTTTTCCATTTAATACTTAATTATTTGCAGTGAACCAATTTTGGACCTGCAGTAGGGCGTTATTTACATCGTCAAAATTTTTTGCACGTCTATCTATCTTAAAAATTAAAGAAGTGTCATCAGCAAATAACACCATTTGTGGTTGATTTTTTAGTAAATGGAGAAGATCATTTATGTATACTAAAAAGAGGAAAGGACCCAATATAGAACCTTGTGGCACACCCATTTTTACTTTTAAACCGAGTGAATTGACACCTTTTATTTGAACTTGCTGTTGTCTATCGTTTAAATAAGATTTTACCAAACTAAGCGCAAGTTTTCCAAGTCCGTAATGCTCTAGCTTCAACAGCAAGGTTTCGTGATCAACGCAATCAAATGCCTTGGAGAGGTCACAAAAGATTCCGATGGCGTCTTGAGCCTCTTCCCACGCATTGAAAATGTGTTTTAATAAGGTCATAATATGTATGTATTTACAAAAAAAAATGTATATAAGTAGTTTATCAGCCATCTTGTTACCATAACACAAGCATTAGGTTGCTTAGCTTGGGACAATATGGCGTTGTGTGAAATGTCCAAGGATATTTTTTTTTTTTTATTAAGTCATAATTTCAGTCAAAAAAGGGATGGTGGTGTCATGTAGGTAAAGATTCGCTCTCGCAGTGGAATCGTGATGATGCCCCCTGATACAGAACTAAAAAAGGATGAGAAACCTAACGTGCTAAACACGCTACTTGATCGCATTCCACCAAGTTATTTAATTATCTTCGTAAATTTATACCTAGTCTCATTTCACGCGTACCTTTAGATCCAAGGATAAGATCATTGCTGAAGGAGTTCTTCTGGAAGTATACTCTGAAGTCTTGAGGAATGTCTCTCGCTTCAGGAATGTGATATTCCCAGGTTCTGTCTGTGAGGATAGCTCCAGATTCTGCATAGATAAGCTTCTCGCAAGTCCAGTATCCTAGTCCCATAATGAAAGAGCCTTCCACCTAAACAGAAAGTGATAAAAATTATGATCTCTTAAATACCTTAATTATAAAAATACTGAGTAACATTAACGATAAAAAGTCCGAGATAGCGTAAGCCAATTTGTATACTGACTACTTACTTGTCCAACATCCACCTCTGGGCTAACGCTCAACCCCACATCTTGCAACATATCAACTCTCAATACTTCAGATTCTCCAGTCAACACATCAATTTCGACTTCACACAACGCCATTCCATACACATTATAGACCTGTGCATCGGCAATACTAGTGAACCCGTGAGCCTGGAGATCCACATTAGCATCAAATGCTGCTTTTATTAGTTGTTCCCAAGTTGGATTAGTCAAAGTAGCCCTGATAGGGTCCAATCTTGCATTCAATTCATCGCAACATCTCCTCAAAGCAAAAATAATACTCTGCGTTGTAAGACTTCCTCCAGAAATAAAACTGTTTGGAGCAATAATTGTGTTGTTTCCTTTAATCTGAATCTTTTCCACTGGTATTTTTAGGAAGAAAGCAGCCACTTGAGCTGCTTTAGTGTTTATGCCTTGTCCCATTTCAACACCAGCGTGGGTTATGACGACAGTGCCATCTCCTTGGAAGACGGATAGGTTTACATCGAAGCGTTGTGCGCCAACGGGCGACCATCTTGCGAATGCCCATCTCATACCTCGCTTTTTCCACCTATTTTGTGTGTTGAAGGAATCCACGGCAGCTCTTCTGGTATTGTATTCAGCATTTGCTTTGAGGGTCTCTACCATTCCTGACATTTCGTTGAATTTGGCTCGGTCTAGATTAGCTAGACGGACTGCTACTGGGTCTAAAGATAATTCATAGGAAATCCGTTCCATTATGTGTTCCATGCAAGCTATAGCTTCTAATGAACCTGAACGAGGGAAAATATAAATTTTTAAAGGGAAAAATATCGTAAAAAAACGAAAGATGTTTAAAAATGAGACTCACCTGGTGATCTACACCAAGTATTTTTAGCCGTATCAGTCACTGTATCAAAAGCCTTGAAATTGATTCTAGATGCATCGTAGCAATTGTAGTACACATCAGCACCAAGAGCAGTTAACGTTTCATTTATTAAGTATCCATTGTCTTCATAAGTTGTTGAGTCTAAGCGTTGGATCACTCCGGCTCTATTCACCGTAATCTGGAAAGGTGTAGTTTAAACATCTAGACTAAATGATTGATGTTAATTTTCGTCAAGTCATAACGTTTTCTTGCGTTTGCGAGTATTGTAACAAAAAAAAACTAGAAACCCAATTCCAATGTACTGCATAATTATGTCATTTAAATACAGTTAGTAAAAGTGGTACCTCATAATCATTAACACAGGGCAATCTTTTACCCACTGCTTTGAAGTTCGTGGTCAGAGGTTGAATGAACCTGCACGGACGGTTCAGCTTCTGTACGACTAGACTGCATGCGACGGCACATTGGATGCTGCGGGATATCTTCATGCCATATCCACCACCAATACGGCGGACATAACAATCGATTCTAGAGGAATAGTAAAATGGATTATTTAAAGTTGTTAAGTGTTTTCTTTCTAAATGAAAATAATAGAAACTACGACCGAAATCATCTGAGCAAACGAGATCATGATATTGTAACCACGGCGGTAAACTCATTGCTTTTGAATTTATGGACGGCGTTTAAACAGATGCTTGTCAGTAGTATTATCCAAAAAACGTTTTCACACGTACTTATTTTCGTCCATCTGCAACGCCCTCGATATCATAACATGGGTTCCATCCAGCCATTGCGTAGCCGTATGCACTTCCAGTCCTTCTTCCGTAGGTTTTGCTACACATAGTAGAGTCTCCATAGTAAAATGATACTGTCCGTACATCGCGGTGCTTCCAGTAATCGTCTTGTATACATCCGTGCCAGTATTTGTAGCATCTACTGACACAAACAATGTGTTTCTAGTAGTATCTGTTTTGGCTACTTTGATATCTATAACAGGTTTTCTCACATTGCTGTAAGTAACTTTTACTAGTTTCGTGGCCCTGTCAGCAATATGTCGGGTTTCTGCTACAATGATGCCAATGGGCTGATGGTAATATTTTACAGTGCCATTGCATAAGACTTCTTCATTAGCTTGGTATAGTAAACTGTCTGCTGGCGTGAAAGAATTTAATCCTGGTATGTCTTTTGCTGTGTAGAAGGCTATAACACCTGGGCAGGCCTGGAAAAATAAAAATGACCGAACTTAATTGAGTTCCTTTGACATGTGTGACATTGCTTTTTGAAATAAAGAGTTGACTCACCAACGCCTCACTAGGATCAATCTTAGTAATAACTCCTAAAGCTACTGTGCTGAGTACGAAGGCTCCAAACACTTCATGAGGTAAACTAGGAATGTCATCGGTGTACTGTGCTTCACCAGCACATTGAATCTGAAGAAAAAACAGAGGTATTATTCGTTCTTGACTTACCTTTCCATAACAGGTTCAGTCTTTGTGAATTATGTGGCTTTGTATGAATCAGAATGTATAATTTGTAAAGATAGGTAGATTTGCAGTACTGTGTGCGACAACTAAAGGCAATATTTAGTCCATATTTTAGAAATAATAGGAGTAATGCGATCGTAACTTACCAAAGCCTCCAATTTAGCAATAGGTTGATTCAAAGGCCACATCTTAGGATCAGTCGTGAAGATCTGTCGCGCATCCGAGACTGGTCTAGAAGCATGTAAATGGATAGTACCAGACTCAAAGCGTGGGTTTCTGATGTTTGATGGACAAAGTGTTAGAAGACCCTGCAATAGAGAAACAAATACCATGGTAAATACAGTGAAAGCAGCAAATTACACTCTTAAAAAGGTTTATTTATTCGAATTACCATGCATTGGGGTTATTGAAGATAATTATTATTAAGACACTGTTAATGCTATGTTTATCGAGACATCGCCAAGCGTTTGGTCGACTCTCCACGTGACCAGAGGGCTGGCCTATTTTTCGGTCAAAGAATCAGCATTGGCATACAACGTGGCAATGCTGCCAGCCTATGGGAACTTTTCCAGCCGACAACGATGTGGACGATTTTTTTTTTGACCTTTGATTTATTTTTATTTATTTTTTCCCTCCTGTTTTATATACTTGTACATAGTTATTATTAATATTTTAAGTATTTTAGGTATTTAAATATAATGTTAATGCTTGCATCTATTTTCAATTCTTAATAAGAGACATAACTTGAGACTTGATCAAATAAACCCTTAAAAGTATCAACATTTAATTGGTTTGAAATAACACCGATTGTTCCTGAGATTGACCAGTTGCAACATGATACACAGATATACAATACAAAAGCTCTAGTTTAGCTATTTTATAAAACTATCTTAGTTTTAAAACAACTGAGTCTAGACAGGAAATTCAACAGAGATAGAAACAAGAAGTTTAATGGTTCGTGTTGTTAGTGCATTTTTGCGTTTCTATACGAAGTAACACGGAATTCGAGCATTTTTCTCGATATCCAGGGTACAAACAGAAACAGACAAACAAGTAAACAATGGGCCCAACACGCAACACAGTTAATTGTGTACTGCAAACATTTTTGTCTTGTATGAGAACTGTTGATATTATTATTCCTTGCACAATCTTATGAGAAGTTAAGTAACTTCTCATAAGATTGTACTGGTTGGTAAGTCCAACCAGTTTGCCAACATATAATATGGGTGTCCGAGATTATAAATAATAACATACTTTTTGTAGTTCTTGTTATCACGTATGAAACAAGTTCATAACAATTGAAGGTCGTTTGACCAAAATAAATTGTGAGAAACGAAAAATAAATACCTTGAAGAACAATGCCTTTGCAACATATCGCCGATAGGCCACTGAAGCTTCCGGTAGATTAGCATCAACGATCATCTCCCCATCTAAAACCTGCAGAGCTGCTTGTAATGTTTCATTGGTGAACAACGGCTTTCCAATTAGAAACGTTTCAGTAGCTGACGCCCTCAGAAACCTGGTGGAAAGTCCTCCATACACGATCCTTGCTCTTTCGACTATGTTGTTAGCATTGACTTTGTAAAGACAGCCAGTGTTGACGATGGCATGGGCGCTTTGTGATCTTGGCATTAGCTGGAATAAGAGGAAAATTGTATCAGATTTTTTTGTGGTCTTCAATTAGGTACCTACTCGAGTTAAGTTACGGCGAACGGAATTATTATTAAAAAATATATTTATTTGAATTAAAACAATGTTTATTGATTGGAATATTCTACAAGACTCATTTACAATTATAATATTTCTATTAACTAAAACATATTATTAAAATCTGCAATTCTGCAATTGTGCAGTTTATTAATGACGCACGGGCGCATCCGCTGCCTTAGTCAGCGATTACGTTACTCAGGCGATATCCTAACTCCTCCCTCCTTAAGATGGAAGCGCGTCCCGCAGCTTCCCGCAGCGTCCTCGGTGCGAGATTGATCCTGTATTGGTCGACGATGTTTCCATTGCCAAAGCTTCCATAGAAGGATTGTCATCAGGATGAGGTACAGTCCTAGTGTTGACCAACTGGGCGTAGCCATCATAGTCTGCCAATCTATTGTGGGTTCTTGTAAGTTGTCGGCTCGTTCTATCAGTTCGTGAATGCTGTCCAGTGATATATCTTCTAATTGTAGGTTGAATTGGATGTTCTCCTCTGGAATCACGGCTTTACTGGGAAGTGGTATGATTTCGTCTGCTGCGACAGTGTTGCTGTTTGTTGTTAGTGTTCGGTTAAGTACTTGCATTTGGCAATCACTTGTAATACTGGCGATGTGTATGCCTGATATCCTTTTGTATTCAGATTTAGTGCCACATTTAGTTCTTAGGACTTCTTCTTCCTTCAGGATGATAAGCCACTTGTTGTCTTGGAGTTTCTGGATTCTTCCTTGTTTGAAGTCTATCTTGGCTCGTGTGCAGTTTGTGTTTTGGTGTTTCACGAGTGATATTATGCAGTCTTCTGATTTATCGACAGGCTGGGTGTTCAGTGACGTGCAGAGTTGCGTATCTTGTGTGATCTGTTTGCAGTCTTCTTCTAGGTACGAGTACTCGTTGGTGCCCAGTATGAGGTATTTGGATTTAGGAATTATTGCCAGGTTTTGTTTGTCGGGAATGGAATATAGATGGATTAGGTCGTATTGGTTTATATCGATGGAAGGAATATCCAATATAAACGTTAACGTGTGATCTGTACTATAAGCTTTTACACTAATAGACTTCTCTAAGCTATGTATATTGCTAATAGTAATGCTATCCACTGGTCTAAAATTGTATGATTTCTGAATAGCTAACATTTCGTTTATAAGAATGTGTGGGGATACAATGCTTGGATGCATTACTTCCAACTGAGCAAAGGTCATGGCGTCTTCTAAAATTACTAACTTATCTAACAGTAGTTGCAGACTGAAATCTATTTGTATATATAAATCTAGAAAGTGCAACCTATTTACTATAATATTATTATTAAAAGTGGTATTTCTTAACATTAGACTTAGTTTTTTCTGGTTCTCGTCTAAAAGCTTAATCTGTTTACTATATTCTTCAACTGCGTGTTTTGCTATGAATAGTGATTGCTTTTCAGACACATCAATTTTATTTACTGAATTTTGTAATTTTGATATTTCATTTTCGAATTTAATAGCATCTTCGTAATCTAAATTGCCTGTTATGGTTTTAACTATGGAACCAAGGCCGTTAATAAAACCACGTCTAAACCTATGGTGCGGTGCAATAAACACTATTTTCTTACCTATTAAATTTAAACTATTATCTATTTGATCTTTATATGCCCTATTTAATTGCTCGTTATTTTCAGCAGCCTTAGTATTGGCATATAAGGACATAAGTTTTAAAGTCGTTTCGTGTAAATAGGATACGTTATATACGCAGGCCAAACTAAACGTATCTACTTGCTTCAAAATTTGACCTTGTTTTAATAAAAGAATGCCATTGACATTATCTACGGGGTTGAGAGTCAGGATTGCGGTTGCGTAGAGCAGGAAGGTTCCTGTGACGATGGTCCTGGAACAAGATGTTGTCTTCGTAAAAGTTTGAAATGAACTCTGATGGATTTAGAGTTGGGGTGGCTTCCTATGATTTCTGCAACATTGTTAGGATGAAGGTGAATAATCTTATACGGACCTTTAAATACTGGCTTCGTTTTATCGCTCCTTGTAGTCTTTGCAACCTGTTTATAGACTGTTTCACCTACCTTAAACATGATCGCCTCAGCAGCCTGATTCCGCTTTTCTATCACCTGCTCTTTATTTTTAGATACGTGAGCTGCTATGCAATCCTGTACTGCTTCTGCATTTTTACGATGGTTAAGGACATAGTCCTGATAGAACTCTTTAGGATAGTATAGTTCTAGTGGATTTCTGGATGCTGTATGACCAAATAAAAGTTCACGCGGTGTATAACCTGTCGTAGAATGAATGGCATTATTGTAGGCAATGATGGCGTACTTCATTAGTAATTGTATAGGGTCATCTTTATTTGTCACTAGCTTCTGCCCGCGGCTTCGCTCGCGTGGAGGTCGGAAATTATCCCACAGGAATGTTCTACCGGGATAAAAAATATCCTATGTGTTAATCCAGGATATAAACCATCTCTGTGTCAAATTTCATCCAAATCTATACAGTAGTTTTTACGTGAAAGAGTAACAAACATCCATACATCCATACTTACAAACTTTCGCCTTTATAATAGTAGTAGGATTCTCTGAATTCTTATTATTTCAGCAATGGTGGAGTGAAAACGTTCAATGGGTGAGTTGGAATTTGGATTATAAGGGGTCGTGAAGTGTATGTTAATGTCATGGGAAGCGCATATTTCTTTTATGACGTCATTGTCGAATTTCGTGTCTGAGTCTGTGGTGATTTTCAGCGGTAATCCTAGTATGGAAAATACTTGTAATAACGCTTCTGCGATATGAACGCTACTTGAAGCATTTAGTGGTACAGCCTGGGCAAATTTTGAAAAGTTATCTATAATTGTCAGGAACGTCGCGCCTCCAGTGGAATATAGGTCCATAAACAGATGTTGGAACGGTTTCGTAGGTGTCTCTGTTAGCATTAGTGGGGGTTTCAAAGGGTTTCTCTCGTATTTGGCTCTTAAACACATGTCGCATTGATTAATGTACCTTTGAATTGACAATAGCATATTAGGCCAGTGATAGTTTCTGTGGAGTTGTTTGTACGTCTCCTGAATACCTCTATGCGACGATTGGCCTTCGTGATACCGCTTAATGAGTTCTTGTTGCTCAGTTTTGTTTTCAACAAGGGTAACTCGTGACGTGCATCTTATAAGTTTAGGACCTCTGTCATTGAAAATTGTAGTATAGACTCTCGAGAAGGCCAAGTACAGATTTTCATCGTAGAAATAGCAGTGGAAGATACGGTCTGCTATTGTATGCTCTTTTAGGAACCTAATGATTTCGGGTTCCGTATTGTTTACGGGGATGAAAACATCTTTAATAACTGTCCTAGAGTTAGTTGATCTATTTTCTACTCTATATGTTGAACCCGGGGTAGACCTAATATAAAATTGTTTCAGTTGTTTGTCTATTGCATCTGATAAAATCGGGATACCGTTGTTTTCATTATCGGGTTGGGTATGATTAGTCGAGACTAATTGGTCAGGGTCAATTGTAACAACGCTCATTGAGTCTGTTCCGGTGGCAGTGTGGGGGTGGTTGGTACTTCTTGTTTCTATGTCATTATTATTATTTCTAAGTCCGTCATTGTTGTCGTCTCGGTCGTTATTTGTCTCTGCTTGTCTACGGGCGTTCTCAAATATTCTGTTTATAATCTCGTCGTCGTCGTTATCGTCGAGGTTGACAGCTAGCGAATCTATGCTGTTGTGAAAGATTTTGGCTCTGGATAATGCGTCAGCGTTAGTGTTTTGTTTGCCCTTTTTATAGACTACCTTATAGTCGTACTCTGCTAGTTTTAATTTCCAACGCGTTAATTTTGAATTGGGGTCTTTTAAAGACATCAGCCATGTCAAGGGTCTATGGTCTGTATAGATGGTGAATTTCCGACCGTACAAATAAGGCCTAAAATATTTGATAGCCCAAACTATCCCGAGTAATTCTTTCTCTATTGTCGAGTAACGAGTCTCGGTTTCTGATAAGGTTCTTGAAGCAAACGCTACTGGTTTGTCAGCACCTACATTGCCTTGCGATAAAACTGCGCCTAACGCAAAGTCAGATGCGTCTGTTGTCAAGATAAATGGTTTGTCAAAATCAGGGTATTGTAGTATTGGGGCATTAGTCAAAATTTGTTTACACTTGTTAACTGCGTCTAAAAATTCATTACTATGGACAACTTTTGCGTTCTTTTTAAGACAGACTGTCAACGGTTTTGTAAGCTTCGCAAAATCTTTAATGAATTTTCGGTAGTAGCCTACTAATCCTAGAAAAGACTTTATTTCCTTTTGTGTTCGTGGTACGGGGAAATTTAGAACAGCTTTTATCTTGTCTTTGTTGGGTTGAAGTCCTTGGTCAGTCAATTCATGTCCTAAAAATTGTACATGTTTTTGTAAGAATTCTGACTTGTCTAATTGTACTTTGAGATTATGCATTCTGAATCGCTGAAGTACTAACTTGAGTTTTTCGTTATGATTCTGCAGTGAGGTGGCTGCAATTATGACGTCATCTAAATAAGTGAATACGTTGTCTATCCCTCTAAGAATATGGTCCATAAGCCGCTGAAAAGTGCTCGGAGCATTTTTTAATCCAAACGGCATTCTTAGGAACTCATAGTGGCCTCTTTCTGTAGTAAATGCAGTTTTTTCTATGTCGTTAGGGTGCATTTCCATTTGATGGTAGCCACTTGCTAAATCGAGGGTTGTAAAATATTGTGCGCGCCCTAATCTATCAAGTATGTCGTTGATGTTCGGTAAAGGATACTTGTCTTCAACAATTCTATCATTCAGTCGTCTATAGTCTATAACAAGTCTCCATTTAACCTTTCCTGAAGCGTCGGGTTTTTTCGGGACGATATGGACAGGGCAAGACCAGGGTGAGATACTTTCCCGTATAATTCCCTGTTTTAATAAATTGTCTATTTGTTTTTTAATTTCTGTACGTTGTTGCGGGGCTTGTCTATAGTTTCTAACAAAAATGGGTGTGTCGTCCGTTAATCTTAATTCATGTTTTACAGTATGGGTGAAAGATAACGGTATGTTTTCAGAGTGAAATACGTCACGATATTGATAGCAAATTTTGGTTATCTCACGTTTTTCTTCTTCGTTCATATGACTGGTTCTAATTTTCTTTAAGTTTTCGTTAAGTTCTTTGTCAATGTCCGTTTTAGTCTGAAGGGTGTTAATTTTGTGTGTTTTATTTTGATTTATCAATTGTGGGGGTAAAGGCTCAAGAGGTAAGTGGCTATTGTTACTGATTACTTGTTCTTTATCAGTTAAATTAATTACAGATGTTTTAAAAATTCCATTTTTTACCGTTACTATAGCGGCGGGTGACTTGAGTCCTTTAAACCAACTAAAGTCGTCACAGATATAGTTACCGTCCATACAATTTGTTTTAACTGTTATAAACTTTTCACAATTGGGTTCAATTTTGAGTCTTTTTACTGGATAATCAAAATAAATCGGTATTTCGGTATTATAAGTTCGTAATAGCTTATTTTTAAAATCTATGTTACACCCTAATTCTTTTAACAAGTCCATCCCTATTAATCCTTTATATTTTGGGTCAAAATCGAAAAGTAGAAACTTATGATATATGTCTGTCTTAAACTGTGGGGGTAAAGGTAAAATAGCAACATGTTCATGACGAGTAACAGCATGCGCAGTTTTTACTTGGAATGGCTCGCGCTCGACGCAGTGTTCCAGATTAGTACCGGCTATTACGTCAGGTGATATCATACAACGCGAAGCTCCAGTATCTAATAAAAACTTACCTTTAAATTCCGGCAATTCTATATAAGGAAGATGGTCTTTACCTTGGTTGTTGAGGTGAACAGTCTTTACTAGCCGTCGTTCAATGGGTCCATGTTTTGGGGAAAATCCTGATGGCTTGGTCCCTCCACAGGCATCGCCTGCGTGTCGTTGTAGTCTTCACCATTAAGTTCTAAATTATTATTATACTCACCTTCATAGTAGGCATTGTAATCCGGGTAACACTGGTCATGGTTATGCTGTGTATAAAACATTTCTTCGGAAGCAAAGTGCGGTGCTTCGGGCCTACTTACCGATCTCATGGTGACGTCGGACACCTTTTGTGGCGGGTTCACCTGATGGCGAGGTATATTCGGCTGAGGTCTAATATTACCTGGGTTTCTGACAGTACCAGAACCACTAGGTCTAACGTTACCTGAAGCGGGTCTTCCTTGGGGTATGCCTTGACCCCTCTGTTGTCTCTGATCTATGTTCCAGCTATTACGCGGGGGAAAGTTATTATTTTGGGGTGCCGTCTGGTTTGGCTTGGGTATTTCTTTCGATTTGTTTTGGATAGAGAGTGCGTTAAAGTTATTATTAAATCTATTGAATGCCAAACGTGCCTCTTCTTGCCTAGCCGTTACTATAGCTGCTTCGAGAGTCCTAGGTTGTGCAATCCGCACGCCAATAGAGACGTGAAAGTCCAAATGATTAATGTATTGATCTATGACCATACTCTCATAGTATGACTTATCCGTATGCCTACCTACTACGTTTAAGGTGTCTAAAATTTCCCTTAGTCGTTTACCAAACGTCTCAGCGTCTTCATTTTTATTACGACGCAAGCGCGTTAGTTCTTGCATCAGCTGTATTTCGTTACGTGGTTCGCCTAATCTACGCGTCAGCGCAGCCTTAATTGTCTGCCAGTTATCAACTGTTTCTTCGGAGGCTATTGCACTGATCGCCGAACCACTTAATTTGCTTTTAATTAAACTAACAATAGCAGGGTTCACCCTAACTTGTGGGTCTAGTAATTGCATCACACTTTCAACTTCTCTAATAAAGTAATTTAATGTTTTAGGATTGCCATCGTATTTTGGCAACAGTTCTGAAACAAACTTGAAAGTCGCTAGATCTATGCTTGCCATAGCCATCGTGATTTACTTGTCAAAATAGGAAAACAAAACAAATTCGTTCTAATTCACTAGGTACTATTGAGGTTATGTACAATACCTAATACTGCTTACTCTCTTACAAGTTAGCTTGAAGTTATTTTAATTATGTTATACGAATCGCGATTATAGCGCATACGTAAACGAGTACCTAGATATCTTGTTACAAAATGAATGGTTGCAAAATGTATACCGCGATTTTAGCACGCATACAAAGAACCTAAATTAAAATGAATGTAATAAACTCAGATACGTAATGTAATTTGCATATAGCGATTTAAGCCTATAAACAAAATCACAGATAACATTTATAAAATACGGCAGGAAATATAGCATAGGAAACTGGGTATACAACAAGCACTCACCACAGTATCTTCTGCATCTCTAGCCGGGCCTTGTAGAACAGCAGGCTCCCAATTCTCCAGGACTCCCGCAGGTTGTTCGCCTTCGTAGATTCGAATTTGTGATCGCGAAGAATACGCTTGATACCGTTCACTCTTACCGAAGAGTTATATTCGAAATAGAGTGTCGCGATCCTACCGACTGCGCCAGTTAAGTTACGGCGAACGGAATTATTATTAAAAAATATATTTATTTGAATTAAAACAATGTTTATTGATTGGAATATTCTACAAGACTCATTTACAAATATAATATTTCTATTAACTAAAACATATTATTAAAATCTGCAATTCTGCAATTGTGCAGTTTATTAATGACGCACGGGCGCATCCGCTGCCTTAGTCAGCGATTACGTTACTCAGGCGATATCCTAACTCTCATTTTTGTTTTTTTCTCTCTCGTGTGTTTAACTTTCTCCAGTAACGCTTTCTTTTTCCTTCTTCTTTTAGATTTTTTTTTATTAATATGAATATGAATATATTGATTCTTCAATTAACATATGAAATATTTGTATGTCATTTACCTTGTAAGAAAAGAATTTATATTCATTGCTCAGCGGTGGTAACATCACGTTCAGAATTACTTTTCCCGTCATGTTTGTTCTTAAGAAATTCTCCATAGTTACTGTTTGTACGGTTCTGTTGATGTCAACTATAAAACGAATCAGAATTAAACGATTTACAAAACACAATTTGATGCTAAGAGGGATGTGTGGTGTTACGCGAATGGATAGAATACGTAATGAGTATATAAGAGGAAGTCTGAAAGTGACACCGGTGACTGAAAAGTTGCGCGGAAATCGATTGTCTTGGTATGGTATGTCATGCGGAGGAATGAGGAAAATGTTGTCAAGAAAGTTGTGAGTATGAATGTGGATGGCTATACAATTAGAGGGAGACCAAAGAAACGATTGATGGATTCTGTGATGATATGGCTAGAAAGGGAGTGACTACAGAGATGACGACTAATAGAGAAGTATGGAAGAAGAAGACATGTTGTACCGACCCCAAATAAATTGGGATAAGGGCAGGTGAATTAAAAAGCGCAATTTTTGACCAACTGCAAGAAATGAAGACAAACACTACTAATAGACAGACCAATAAACAGAGACCTACCAATATTTAGCTGGGCGCCAATAGTAGTCATCAGCAAGAATATATCAGATGGAAACGATGGATTTTGGTGCTTGATCATCAAATTGCCAGCAATTGTTCCTACCTGGAATTAAATAAAACGTTATGTTAGATAATTATGTCCTTCTAAGTTACTAGATTCACGTAAATCAAACTATAATATGAATAAAAAAAAGCTAGACTCAAAACTTCGCTCTCAAACAAGGTTATTATTATTTTGTACTAGCGACTTGCCTTGCTTCGCACGGGTGCAGTACATTCACGCGGCGTGCGAAAGCTTTTTAAGCTATAAACCTTCCTCTTGAATCACTCTAATTATTAATGAAAACCGCATCAAATTCTGTAGCATAGTTTAAAAGATCTAACCGTGCAGAGGGACAGACGGCGGGGAGCGACTTTGTTTTATACTATGTAGAGAAGAACTGGCTCGGACCTGGCTGTATCATTTGACACCATCATCATCTGCCTAGCGTTTTCCCAACTATGTTGGGGTCGGCTTCCAGTCTAACCGGATGCAGCTGAATACTAGTATTTTACATGGAGCGACTGCCTATCTGACCTAAACAACCCAGTAACTGGGCAATACGATACCCCTTGGTAAGACTGGCTGTCAGATCTTCGGGCTTCTGACGATCCGTAACGACTGTCAAAGATGCACAAATGACAACCAGGACCAACGGCTTAACGTGCTTTCAGAGGCACGGAGGAGTCTAATTATGTAAAGATGGTCACCCATTTTTATGTATAATCATTAGAACAAATACTTACATTTCTTACAGGTATGTGAGCTACTAAATCCACATGGAAATGAATCTTTGCCAGATACCCAAAGTATTCATTTGCAGAAGCAGTTTTCAGAATTTCCAGGAATTCAGACAGTGTTGTTCCTGCACCTACTACAAGGTTCTGATCGTATGTTACAGTCCTCAGCTCGTGAAGGGTGCTGACGTCTATCAAGATATGAGGGTAGTCATCAATTGGGACGGCTCCTGTAATGACATGAAAATACTAATTAATATTAACTTATAGAGGATGCATTTACTATGTATGAATTAAACTTTATTTTACGGTTTTAAAATTATTAAGTTTCATCGCTACTCTACATACGAATAAGCTTCTTTACCACTTTTAAAATGAGTACATTTCCTAAAAAGTAATAATAAATAAATACTCCGACGGAGTAAAATATTAGTTAAATATTTTCACCTTTAGCAGTATTTCCAGCTACCAGCATATACGAAGCAACACCTTCATGGAATAATATGTTAAATACATCTTGAAGTACTCTAGGCTTGAACCATATTCTACCATCCTTCAATACGATTCTTTTCACCTGATCTTCATGTAAATCGTCCTCGCCAATCACGCACCAATCATCACCATCATCACATGAAGACTTCTTGCATGGCTTCCCTGACTTCTTGCAGATTTGCAGGTCTTCGATATCCAAGATCCTGTGTTCCTTTGGAGCATCTTTGGCGAATCTTTTAAAGGCTTCAAGTATTGGTCTGTAGCCGGTGCAGCGGCAGACATTGCTGCCAAATGATTGTTCCACTTCCAACATAGTGACGTTCTTTTTGCTTTCCAGGAGACTGAAATATCAGAATTGATTGATGTTATTTACGAAGGCCAGGCATTTAAGTATTACTACCTTCGGCTTTGCGTGGATTTCGGAAATTATCTCACGGGATCGTGCTAACGGGATAAAAAGTATTATATGTAATCTAATTATATGTGTCTATTGTGTCAAATGTGCCTGCGATAAAACTGAATGGTACTGAACTGAAGCGGGTACAACAGTTCAAATACCTCGGACATTATGTAATTGAGGGCCTTGACGACCAGGTTGAAATAGAAAGGGAACGTAGGGCATTGGCGGTCAGGAGTAATATGCTGGCCCGGGTTTGCGCGTTGTAGTGAACAAAGTAAAAGTCACACTATTTAGAGCCTACTGTCAGACTTTCTACACGTGCAGCCTGTGGTACAGGTATACGCAGAGGCCGCTCAATGCCCTACGTGTCCAATATAACAATGGATTTAGGATGTTGTTAAGGCTACCCCGGTTTTGTAGTGCCTCTGGAATGTTTGCGGAGGCCAGGGTAGCACTAACAGCATCCTAAAGGTCATTGCGAGTAAACACGACTCAAATATCCTGAAATCATTTATTCGGGCACAAATTTTATAAGCTTTTTGTTAATAATTATAGACTCTTAACTTGGTCTGAAATAAAGATTATTTATTTATTTAATCTAGATTATAATCCATCCCTGTGCTCATTTTCATCCAAATCCGTTCAGTAGTTTTTGGGTGAAGAAGTAAAAACTTACAAACACACAGCCTTTACAATATTAGTGTGATATGTTTATTTATAACAAAAACAAGTAAGTAAATGATCTCCATTATGACTAAGGAAGTAGGCTTGTTAGATCAAAACCATTTTTCTTACGTACCCATGCATAGCCATGACCCATCCAGAAGTACAGTATCCACATTGCGACCCGTGGTGCTCTGCCAATGTTTTCTGCAGCTTGTGATATCCTATGTTCCTGTTACCCAGACCCTCAATGGTCCTGATGTCCCAGCCATCACAAGATGTAATCGACACCAAACACTGTTGGATAAAACTGGAGATTTATACGGTTTATAGGATTTAAGTAGTCTGTTTTATACATAACGAGCTTTTGCTCGCGTTTTGGTCCACGTGGATGATGAAAAATATCGTAGCCATCGTTATCAGATAGATAATGTGATTCCGTAATACATTGGATAGCAACGTAAGACTAGGTAGAATTGGGTAGTTAAAAGGGCAGTCAATGACGTTACTTTTTATGAATTGTTAAAACACGGTATTTGTACGTGATTTGTATGAAATATAACACTGTGACATCACAGATTTTTTGAATGAAATGGAATTTTATTAGCATTGAATGAAATTTTACAATTATATCTTCGCATTATATTTAATTTCTGTATCTCTATTATCTATGTGATTTCACATTTTATTTTTGCCCTTTACAAATAGTCAATTGGCTCTAATCTGTTGGAACTACTTTTTCTTAAAATAAAATACGAGTTGTCTGGTTTTTATTGGTGATGGAAAAAGACGGCATTATAAATTGTCAACTTAGTAACATTCTTGACAAATTGTACTGGAGTGGTGTGATTGGATCGAGTGCAGAGATTTATTTGTTCGTTTCATTTTTATTTCATTATTTTAAGTTCTACTATACCAGCAGAAGTGTCTGTGATTCATCAATAATATATATTTTTTAATGAGTTGTCACTGTTGTCAGCATCATTTATATAAATAATAATTGTTGATAATTAGGCATCGAAGGCCCATACCGTGTTAGTATTAGCACCAAAAACTTAAAACTATGTTAGTAGCAACACATAAGAAAATATATATATATACCTAAGTGGTTCAGATACTCTACAATTCTACGGCTTATATGAATTTTCATTTGTCGTGACTACTGATGACACGCCCGTTTCATGTTCCCTAAGCTTAACCCCAGTCGTTAACTATACTATTAGCTTTGTATATTACTGTTTTACAAAGGGTTACATCTTGAATAGGTACAGTCGCGATCTAAATATGTTTATCTAACCTAAATATTTTTCAAGTAAGATTCTTCTTCAGCCTGTGCTTAGTCTATAATGCTATATCTAGGTATTTAATCTTTATTAATAGTTATAAAGCGTCTATTCTGATAAAAATAGTATTAATGAATGTTTAATGATGAAACACATTATTTTATTCATAAAATTTAAAAGTTGACACATTAACTTAAATACATTTATTTTGTTTAAATAATTTTTTTTTTAGTTTTTTTTAGTTTTAATTTTAATTATAATATTTTTGTGGTTTCTAAATTCTTTTTAAACCTTAATTTTTTAAAGATGACTTTTGCAAAATTGGAGCTCAACCAACGAGGTACTCTCATGAAATGTCGTCATCATGCTCTAATACTCACTGCATTAATGGCAATATGAGGAGCCCCTAAACACTTGGAGGCTGTGACCATGCAGGCTCCGCAGCCACCCTCACGGCACATGTACTTGGTGCCGCGCAGCTGCAGGTAGTTGCGGAGGTAGTCCAGCATCGTCACGTCAGAACTCACATCGCTGCCAACTGGGGAAGAAACATATAAAGAAGATGTACAGACGTGTAAAAAGTACTTCTATCTTATCGTGTAAGTGTTCTATGAATCAAATTCTCAGTCTGCCTAATATCTTCAAAATCTGCCGCCGCTTTTTAAATCTCCCGACTTGATGAGCCCTACCGTGGGCACCAGTCAGAAAAAGACTAAGAAAGCCGAAGCAAAAAAAAAAATCTAGCAAAAAAGGAAATTGAAGTGTGTGTGTGTGAGTTCATTAACCAACATTATCTTTTTATTCTGTTAATTCTAAAAGCATCTTCAGCTGACCATAGATGATTCACAAAATCACAGTTATTTTTGTACCAAAAAACTGGCACGGGCCGGTACGTTATGCTCTAGAATCTAGATAAATACCGACGTTCGATTGGATCATGCATTTATGTAGTTTATATAATAAAAATTCTAGTGATAGCCGCAATAGGATAAAGAAACAGATTTTTATTTTAGATATCTTTTATCATGTTCCATCTAACTTTAGGCACTAATTGGTACCAATTTAAAAGCAAAAGTTGGCCTTTTCACCTGAATTGCAATGCAGGGCAATGTTTATCAGTCATAATGTGTATGTAGGTACGTTTGTTCCTTTGTGGCGCTCTAGAGAGAACAAAGAGGGAACAAACGCGTAGGCTTACTTTGATGATTTTTACGTTAATCGATTTATCTTAATTATGAAAGTTCCACTAAATAGAAATGACAGTAATTACAATTCAATATGGCGACAACTAGGCACCATATTGAGAAAAAGAAAGGTAATTTGTTTCTATCTTTGTTAACTATTTATTTTGTTTTTCTAAATCGTCTTTTTGTTTTTTAAAAATGTGGCCAAGTAAGTATGTATGTAATGCAATAGAAATCGGCTTTTTTTTTGCAAAACCAGTGAAAGAAGTTTGACCTGATAAGTGGTAGAGCAAAAACACCAATTCGTTTTTTATTCATGTCTTGTCTTGCTCTAAGATTTCTGCAAGATGATTTTGAAAGCCAGTCAGACAAAAAAGGGAGACATCTATTTGATTATTCAAATATACATTTTTTTTACAGTCAGGAGTCGACTAGCGTGCACCTCAACCAAGCAGGCACTGAGGTATTCGCCAAAATTGCTCTCCAGCCAGGGTCAAATTAAATATTACTTATGCAAAATAAATATTTTCATCGCCTGTATACGACAATGAAAACAAACGATGATGAAACTTTCTTTTATGTGTATTTCACTTATTCTTTGACGTTCAAAAGTGCCATTCTTGTGCCTATTTGAAATAAATGTTTTGAATTTGACTTTGACTTATTAATACATACATACATAATCAGCCTATAATGGTTCCACTGCTGGGCCTTCGAATTTTCGTTTCTAATCAAATTGTTAATTTGCGAGAAACACATTTTAAATAGTAAGATCTTACAGCCTAGGAGTCACTGTATTCTGCCTGCAAGCAAGCGTGCCGAATTTTAAAAGTATGTCCATATTTAGTATCCATTATTATTACACACAATCATTACATATTACAAATATTAAATAATTTTGTAAACATTAATTAGTAACATTTTTATAATCCACATACTCCACGATGCTATAGAAGCAGCTCATTTGGAGCCACTCTGTTAACTTTGTTTTTAATAAATTACCCTCTAATAATTTTTATTCATTTGGCATGTTGTTATAGATTGTTATACAAATATTATATATTTTTTTTATAAATACCTTTATAAAAAAATGTTCTGCTCATAAGTTCAACTCGTTCTAAAGCAATACAGTTTAATAAAGTAATGATCTTGCTCCGTATAAAACAGTTTCTCTTTGTCATGCCCATACCTACACGCATGCCACATGCATTTATTCCGTTGTGGTTTTGCCGTCCAAAAGTGAAATTTCGGTCACCCGACGACATTTTATAGTCCTTAACTAAAGGCAGTTCACGGTCTTCGTCGGAGTTGCGGTAAATTGCTGTGGTGACTCTGACGTCGTGAGTAAGATGATTGCGCAACAAAACATGCTTTCGACATAATTAATTTCTACCAGTACTTAAATTTATTTTTTAGAGCATGGTGTTTCATCAAATGAGCTCTCACACTCTGGGTGGAGCGGAAGAGAGTGTCAGAGTTTTACTGACTAAAACCCATCCATGTTCCTTCCTTAGCCCTTTATGTTCCGGGGTAGCGGTAGCCCTTTCGGACAGTCCCGCTTACCCGGCAGGCTTCGGCCCCTTCATATGCTGACATCTCTTAGAGGCGCGCGTGGAACACGAACGCGCCGTCCGGCACGGGCCTGGCCCTGATCGGGCGGTGAGCCACCCATTACTAAGTCCGCAGGCCCGCACCAGGTTTTTACCATCGTTTATTTTTAGAACTTCCCGTTAAGTTTTGGCCTCGGTTAAATTTAAACACGTACTAACAGCCTCTTTGAAAAACATTAAAAATATAAAATTTATCCAAAAATTCGGTACAATAAATCTTAGAAATGGTATAGATATTGCATATAATGATGCCTTTACTAGGATAAATCTCTACCACAGGCTGCATGTTTCTATCTTAATTTTAACCAAATCATAATTAGAACTGCATTTGCGGCTACTCTTAGAAAGTAATAACAACTGTTACACTCAGAACTGGTTATCGTTTTAACCCGTTGGTTGCTCGCATTAAGCGCCTGTCCCACCGCCGCTGACGAGGAAGCGACTACCTATCATGACTGACTATGACTGTTCTTTTGCTTAAGGAGGATACGCCAGTAAAAATAAATAATAATTAAAGTTAATACCTATTAGCTTCGGCCGTGATTCATATTTTTATCAACATACAACATGCAAATTGCCAAAAACCTATGAAAATTTGAAAACGTTCAAAAAGCTGTAGGTCCAGGCCATCGTATAGTAAAGTTAGTCCCGGGTCAGTAAACGCGATGTAATACATATTATATTCAGAGTTGATCGTTAACTGTTCACATTACCGACAAGAAGTAAGAGAAGTAAGCGGGATTGTCCGAAAGAGTTGCCGCTACCCCGGAACTTAAAGTGCTAAGGAAGGAACATGAATGGGTTTTAGTCAGTAAGAGTCTAACACTCCCATCCACTCCACCCAGAGTGAGAGGAGTCTTTTGATGATTTCCCACTCTCAAAAAAAAGCCGCGCTTCTCGCTAATCGCCGCCGCTCGGAGAGCTACCTCACCAGTATTGGTTTGGCTTTTGTTTTTTATCCACTGCGTATGACCCGGTCATTTCGTTTAATCAATAGTTGAATTTGACACTGATCTGCTGTGTGGTAACTTTCGAGTGGGTTTTTTCTCTCAATCTACAGTTTTTGTTGGTGCATTTACTTGTGAAAGTATCGGATATATGGCCCAAATATTTGTTACTTAAAATAATTAAACATGATGAAGTTTTATTTTGTCGCTCTTTTAAACACATTAAGATTCTTCTTGCGGAAAAATGTGCGTAACTTTAAAATAAGTGGCTCAGTCAAATTGTGATTTTAAACGGTATTATTTGCATTAATTAACTCTTCGTGCAGATTTGAGAAGATAACGGACTAATTTTATACACCAAATATAAATTAAAAAAAAAACACATACAAAACTCAAACGTTTTTTTTATCCCGGTTTATAGTGCGTTCCCGTCGGCAAAAGATAGTATAAATGTAATAGGGAGCAAACCTATTACCATCAATCGGGCATAAATTCAGACCCTGGGCTACTACTGAAAAATTCTACCAACCCAATAGTAGGTACTTTGCCTGACCTGTGACCGAACCTATGACCTTATGCTCAGCAGTGAAGCTACCTTTTGACCAACGGGGCTGTAAAAAAGAAAAGGATGTAAAAGATAATTGTGAAGAAATAATTACTGTGAATTTTTTACGAGTGTCTCGACCGCAATGCGTAACCAACAAAGTGATAAGCTTATTTTTAAGGTTTTAAGGTCGAACTTAACAAAAAAAAATGTTTTATTAATACATTTTTTGTCCGTCTACTACTGGGTTTTCTCCAGGCTTATTCTATATATGTCTTAGGGTTATTAATTTTTACATAATAATTTAGTTTTTATCTGTTCTGTGAATTGTAGTATCTAGCTGATGGATGAGATCGAGGAGAATCAAAAATATTTTTTTTATTTTAATAGAAATATTTAGTATTTGGGCTCACACATTAAGTAATTGTATTAAAATAACTCCCTAGTGGCCGTTTCTTAAATATTACAATTTCAAATTCGGTTTTAAAAAATTTAATAAAAATTATAAGTTTATTTTGCCCAACGAAGGATCTTAAAGTAGGCACAATTAAAAAGACTTCACATAGGTAAGTACATAATAATTATTACGAACATTACACAAATAAAGAATATTGAAGGCCGAGTTGGAAGTACTGATAACAAATCCGTGTGAGCCTCTTTATTATTTATTTAATTAGTATTTGTCTACCTTTCAGATATTCGGCCCTGTTTTTTTTTAAGGGTGGGAAATCATCAAATGACCCCTCTTGCTCTGGGTGGAGCGGAAGGGAGTGTCAGTGTCTTACTGACTAAAACCCATCCATGTTCCTTTCTTAGCCCTTTATGTTCTGGGGTAGCGGTAAACCATTCGGACAATCCCGCTTACCCGGCAGGCTTCGGCCCTAACGGACCCCTTCACATGCTGACATCTCTTTGAGGCGTATACGGCCCTTGCGTTATCTTACATGACGACATACAGCATTGCGTAGTATCGCATTTCTACAGACACCGATATCATAATTCATTCGTAACATAACATGACAGAGATTTGCCAAGTACACCCTGATAAATATTTTGTAAACCCAATTATGTTTAGGTTCCATGTTATAGGGGGCAAGCCTATTACCAGCAACCAGGCATGCATCCAGACTCCAGGTGGCTACTGGGAAATTCTAGATAGAAAATCCTATTAACAATTTGCCCGACTTGGGAATCGAACCTTGTGTTCAGCAGTTCTTCGCTTGCGAGCACTAGACCAACGACGCTAATATTTCTGTATGCATCTAATCGTGCGTTTCAAAAAGAATGGTACGATTCTATGTATATGGTGTTTAACATGAAGGTTTTGCATTCAATAACTCTTTAAAGATACTACGCACGACACTGATGCACATCAAACCATCTGTCCCGGCTGTCATTTGTAGATTGTCAGTCGTAGACAGTCGTTACTGTAATCAGAAGTCTGAAAGTATGATTATTATTATTATTACTAGGGGGTATAGCAGATAGGCCGTTGCTCCATGTAAAATATTGGTATTCAGCAGCATCCAGTTGGACTGGCAGCCGATATAATTGGAAAAATACTAGTTCTCTGCCCGGTCTTTTCACATCTATATCAGCAATGAAGACTTATCATCCTCTAATGATCAGAAATGACATTCTTCTTTCATTTAAATCTTGTACGTGACTGTTGGGCCAAATGTAGTAGTAGTTATCAAAGTATTAGTAAGTTAAAATTGTTTCCTTTAAATTAGGCCATCTCAGCATTGATGCTGATGCTGATGCAGGGTCTGTCCGGCAAAGAGCTAGAATTAAGTTTATTCTTAGAAAATTATGATGTTCAGGTGTTATGTTTGACTGAACACTGGTTGAAAGAACATGAAGTAGTGTTTATTAATGATGATTATTTTACCGTACAAAGTGCATTTGTAAGAAAAAGTGCTATTCGCGGTGGCTCATTAATTCTTGTTTCAAACAAGTTAAAATGTAAACAACGTTTAGATTTAGTTAATTTGTCTATTGAGCGCACTATTGAGTTGTCTTGTGTTGAACTTGAGCGATACGTGGTAATTTGCGTTTATCGACCCCCCTCGGGGGATTTTATTAGTTTCGAATCGGTAATGGAGGATTCACTCAATAGAATAAAATCGAGTAATAAAAATATTATTTTATGTGGTGATTTTAATATTAATATTTTAGAAGTAACTCCTTTAAGTATTAGACTTCTTAATCTGTTTAGGTGTTATAATTTAATTAACTTGTTTTTTGAACCTACTAGGATCACGGCATCTTCATCGACTTGTCTTGATAATATACACACATCAAAAGTGTCTAGGGATCAACATATATTTTTGCAATAACTTTTCTCTTGATTGATATTAATTTAAATTTTCTTTAAGGATTCATCAAATAAAGTGTTTTCGTTTGTCACAGTAACGATAAACCAAGTCACCTTTGCATTAATAAAGAAATTTGCCATTTTCCTAATAAAGGGATTTTTGACATTTGAACCACTAACATTAAAGTTCGAAAAAAAGACTGAAATAACAGTTTTCTTTAAAATTTTATTGGGTAACTTAAACAATTAATAATCCGTGTTTCTAACGCGAACACTAACAACACAAGAACATCGGTTTGGCATACTCAAAATGAGTTCATCCAAATCACGCTGTGGAATGGCCGCCCATGTTCGTTGCAACAACAAAAAAAGGTCTTCTTGCAACTGGATACCCTCCATATTCGGCAGAGCTCTTCTCTGTAGCATATCCCATGCATGCTCAATCGGGTTCAAGTCTGGCGACTGAGCAGGCCAGGGCAGGACATTGATGTTAGCTGCGGCGAGAGTCTGTCTTACAACTCTTGCGGTGTGCGGTCGTGCATTATCATGCATTAACTGAAATAAGGGACCGATTTGCACTTGTAGAGGAACGATGACGTCAGATACAATCGTCTCAGCATAAATTTGAGCGTTGAGGTTGCCTCTGATCCAAATCAACTCAGTTCTTCCCCCGATCCAAATACCCGCCCATACCATGATGGTTCCACCACTATAAGGATGGACTTCCTGGCAGGATTTTAATCGCTGTTGGCGTCCAGGGGTTCTCCAGTGTCGTATACGTCTTGTATCCGGTCTCATACCAAAACGAGACTCATCAGAAAAGCACACGAAACGCCATTGTTCTTCTGCCCAATTTCTGTGTTCAAGAGCCCATTGATATCGAATCCTACGATTGTGCATTGCTATAGGTGGTACCCGTAGCGGTCTTCGGGAATGAAGGTTCACTTCATGCAAGCGGTTTCTGACTGTTTGGTCGCTAATTAAGTTCCCTGAAGAGTGATGAAGCCTCACGGCTAACATCATGGCGGTTATTGTTGGAGCTCTTCGAGTTAAGATTTGAATGTATCGGTCTTGTCTCCGTGTCGCCAGACTTGAACCCGATTGAGCATGCATGGGATATGCTACAGAGAAGAGCTCTGCCGAATATGGAGGGTATCCAGTTGCAAGAAGACCTTTTTTTGTTGTTGCAACGAACATGGGCGGCCATTCCACAGCGTGATTTGGGTGAACTCATTTTGAGTATGCCAAACCGATGTTCTTGTGTTGTTAGTGTTCGCGGTAGAAACACGGATTATTAATTGTTTAAGTTACCCAATAAAATTTTAAAGAAAACTGTTATTTCAGTCTTTTTTTCGAACTTTAATGTTAGTGGTTCAAATGTCAAAAATCCCTTTATTAGGAAAATGGCTAATTTCTTTATTAATGCAAAGGTGACTTGGTTTATCGTTACTGTGACAAACGAAAACACTTTATTTGATGAATCCTTAAAGAAAATTTAAATTAATATCAATCAAGAGAAAAGTTATTGCAAAAATATATGTTGATCCCTAGACACTTTTGATGTGTGTATTTAGTGATTATGATGCCAAAAATAAATTTGTGCTTAGTGACTTAACATCTGACCACTGTGGCTTATTAGCTAGCTTCCCTGTGCCATTACATAAAAAGCCGCAAAAAATAGAATGCAGGCCTTATACAACTAGTCGTTGCACCAAATTTAAAGATAATATAGCTCATCGAATTTCACCATCTATAGCAGACCTTGAGAATCCTAATGAAATCTACGGAGCCCTTTTTGATGTTGTGCAAAAAGAGTACCAATCTATTTTCAAAACCAAAACCATTGATATCAATGGCACCGCAGTTAGCTTCAACCAATGGGCTACCCCAGGCATTTATCAAAGTAGAGCGAGACTATACGAGTTATACGGTTTAAAAAAATACAAGTTTGATACTCCTTTCCTAGAGTATGTCAAAAATTATTCAAAATTATTTAAAAAGGTTTGTGTCTTTGCAAAATCAAAATTTTTAAGCGAAACAATTAAAAAATCCAATAATAAAATAAAAACCACTTGGAAAATTATTAACAATGAAACGGGTAAACCAGTTAAACAATTAAATGAACTTGAGATTATGGTCGACAACAAATTAATTAATAAAGCAGCTGACGTAGCTGAGGTTTTTAATGATTTTTTTGCCAACATACCTATAACTACGACTCGCTCCTTAAATTCTTCACCGACTAAAGCTGAAAACCTTCTCCATAGTAGTGTGCCTAAATGTAGTCGCTTATTTAGCTTCGAACATGTAACGCCTCGTGATGTAGTTAACGTTTTTAATACACTTAAGTCCAAAAACACTGGTGATTACTGGGGCATCTCCATTAAACTTTTAAGTAATATAATAGATATCGTAGCCCCCTATCTAGCTGTTACCTTTAATAAATGTGTTGATTTAGGAACCTTTCCTGACCTCATGAAAAGTAGTAAAGTCATTCCTTTATTTAAATCTGGTAATAAAAGTAACGTTGGCAATTTCAGGCCTATTTCAATCTTACCTGCATTTAGCAAAATATTTGAAAAATTAATACTCAAGCAGTTGTTAAGACATTTTAATTTAAATAGCCTCCTTCATGATGAACAATATGGCTTTACAAAAGGTCGTTCGACTACGGATGCAGGTGTTGCTCTGCTGAAACACATATTTAGCGCATGGGAGAACTCGCAAAATGCTATTGGAATTTTCTGTGACCTCTCCAAAGCTTTTGATTGCGTGCACCACGACACGCTTTTACGTAAACTACGTCATTACGGTGTTCAAAACGAAGCTCTTAACGTTATAAATTCATATTTACAGAATAGGTTTCAATGTGTAGATGTTAATGGTGTGAAATCTACTGAGCTACCAGTTCAGGTCCATTCTTATTCTTAGTGTATATCAATGACTTACCATTCCATTTAAAGGGTATCTGTGATGTTGTACTGTTTGCAGATGATACCTCTCTTATCTTTAAAGTAGACAGAGATAGACTAGTTTTTGACGATGTTAACAGTGCACTCTCAACAGTAACGGATTGGTTTACATCTAATAACCTAGTTCTCAATGCGAAGAAAACGAAATGTATAAAATTCGCCTTACCCAATGTCAGAAATCTAGGACCACAAATAATATTAGATAAAGAGGTGCTTGAAACTGTAGACACAGCAGTCTTTTTGGGAATAACAGTAGATTCTAAACTCCAATGGAGCCCACATATATCAAGTCTAGCAGGACGGCTTAGTTCAGCCGCCTATGCCGTCAGGAAAGTAAGACAATACACTGACGTTGATACAGCCCGGTTAGTGTATTTTAGTTATTTTCATAGCGTTATGTCCTATGGCCTTCTGCTGTGGGGCAAAGCCGCAGATATAAATAATATATTCGTTCTTCAAAAACGAGCTGTTCGAGCAATTTACCAGCTAGGTGCCAGAGTATCTCTGAGAGATTTTTTTAAAGAAATTGGTATTCTTACGGTAGCGTCACAATTTATTTTCGCCAACATTTTATATATTAGACAAAATTTACACTTATATACTAAAAACAGTGATATTCACAACATCAATACTAGAAATAAGGATAAACTACGTGCTCCCTTTCATCGGCTTCATAAGGTTCATAACTCATTTGTGGGGCTTGGTATAACCTTTTATAACAAGCTGCCCTCTTCTTTGCTAGAATTGCCTTTTAATACGTTTAAATCTAAAGTAAAATCTATCCTTTGTTCAAAGGCTTACTATACTACCAACGACTACTTAAATGACAAGAATAGTTGGTCGCTGTGATTAACACAAGACAATGTTTATGTTCTTTCTCCAGAATTAGCTTCATAAAATTATTTTTATTATGTATTCAATTTATTGTTTTGGTTGTTTTTATTTTTTTTATTAGCCATTTATTGTTGACATAATCTACTCATTACAATGTTTTTTTTTTAATGAGTTGTATTGCAAAATGTGGTTAGCTAGAGACCTCGACAGTTGATCATATTTATTTATCTTGATCCTAGTTAGTAATCATTAGCAATTAATTGATTGATTTTACTTCGATGGTCCTAGTTTATCATTTTTAACTTCGAGTTACGGCTGTATGGACATAGTACAGCATTGCACATGTAAGCGGGCACGCACTTTTACCTGGAGGCTCTTTTTTTTTCTTTTTAAATTTACGCTTGAGTACAGTCAGTTTTAATGTTTTAATTGGTATATTGACGTGTGCTAGCTGACATGTGGCAAATGATTGATTTTAATGTGATGTGTTTCGTAATGTTAATTACTTCTCATGCGATAAATGTGTGTAGAGTCAAGTTCTTCCAACTAAACAGACAGCTGTGCTGCTGGGGAGTTTGTTGCGCCACTTCTTCTTCCCAGCTAAAGCACTAGGAAGTGGTGAAGGGTGGGCGTTTTTGGGGGACTGTCTTATGTAACTTTGACCTTCAAAAAGTGCTGATCTTCAGCCTAATTTGAATAAATGACTTTTGATTTTGATTGACATTTTTAACTTTAAAAAATAATGATAGAATCAAATGCCCTTCAATAGAAACCTTGTGATTTCCACATAATACCAGTCAGTAATCAGCATAGTATTGTCGCCATTGTTCTACTAGATTGTCTACCCATTTTCTATAGGTATAATTACCAGTAACATTAAATTCAGTAATTATTTTTATTTTAAATCAGTAATTACTTTTGGGGCCTTTTATCTCAACGTTTAAATGTCAACAGCTAGTTCCAAGTATTTTATAATGAAATCTGTAATTTGCGGTTTTAAATAGTTATTTTCCTGTTCCAATTTCTTCTTGGGTTACGTAGATACGTAGTTAGGTTTTAAGCGAAAATTGGATTTGGAGATCTTCAATTTGTGAGCAATTTTATGTAATTATAATTAATGTATTAATCCTTAAAAGCCTACATTACTGTACAAAAGGAATGAATGCAAGGCAATTGCATGCAGCTGAGATGAGAATTCTAAGAGGGATGTGTGGTGTTACGATAAAAGGATAGAATAGGGAATGAGTATATAAGAGGAAGTCTGAAAGTGACACCGGTGACAGAAAAAAATAGTGGAAATCGGTTCTAATGGTATGGGCATGGTACGCGGAGGAATGAGGAAATGTTGTCAGAAAGTTTTGAGTATGAATGCGGATATCTATACAAGTAGAGGGAGACCAAAGAAACGATGGATGGATTGTGTGAAAGAAGATATGGCTAGAAAGGGAGTGACTACCGAGATGACGACCTAAGAAAGAAAAAAATGTTGCGCCGACCCCAAATAAATTGGCATAAGGGCCGGAGAATGACTATGAGCCTAAATTAATGTACATTATAATAAAGAGTAGGCTTACAGCCATAAATGGATCATCATAATCAGCATGTAATGTTCCCACTGCTGGGAAATAGCCCTCCTCTCTGTGAGAGGGAATGTATCGTAATCGGCGACGCGAGCCCAATGCGGATAAATAAGTGAATATTGGCAAAACTTGAACATGAAGTTATATCACATTTTTTACAAGATTTGAGTGTGAAAATTAATAATTTGATCTTCGTAATGGTACCTACCTGTTCAGCTAAGTATAGACGCCAGCACATCAAGCTATCCCTAACTGTCAAATTTTCTCAATTAAAAATGAACCTTATATCTTTGTAATAAAGTTGAAATACTATCAAAGAAATTTTACAGATTGTGGTAAATTGATGTGCTGGCCTCTGTACATACAGGTAGACATTTGAATAATCCCGGTTATAATTAATTACCTACATAATTATGTTATTATAATTAAACAAAAATAACACAATTACCAAAGTACCGTGGTACTTCGAAAGAAGCCAGTTTGGTATTTTTATATTTACAAAAAAGCGAAAGTAGTTTTAAACGATGATATAAATAACTGTGAGTGCACACTTAAATTAAAAACGAGTTAAGTAAGTTAAGTTTGGTTTATTAATAAGTTTATTAATAAACTTCTTATTTTATTGACATTGACAGACTACCTCGCTTGTCTTGTGCTCGCACTTGCGCTTTTGCTAAGATTGAGGTCCTGGGTTGGTTTTCCCATCTGGCATTTGTAATAGTAGCCCGGTATCTGGATTTGTGCCTGGTTGATGGCAATTAGGCTCGCCTTCTATTAGATAGAAAATTAGAAAGAAAAAAATTTTATTCTGCACAAACAAAACGCATATTTATCAAAAGAAACTAAATAGTCATTAAATACACCCGTGCAAAGCAGCTAAAAATCTCGTATTCAGAAACATGAAAACCATTGACAATTATTGTCTCAGTCGGACCACTGACAACTTAAATGACTTATTGCATAAAAATATAAACATGACAACAAACACTAGAATAACAAATCTAAATAGTTCTTTTTTAGATAGGTCTTAAACATAACTGGTGGTGGGTGTTTCTATAGGTATCTCTGCTTAATCCTTCGAGAGTTACAAGCGTGATGTTATGTTATATTATTTAATACTAGCTTCCACATGCGGGTCCTCCCGCGTGAATGTCGGAAATTGAATTATTACATTATTGGACTTTAAGTAAGGATCCTTCATTTTAAGATAAAATAATAATATGTCCCCGGGGATGGTGTGGCTTCCCAGCAGTGAAATAATTTTTTAATTAGGTTCAATAGATTAGCCTGTTCAATGCAAACAGCAACCAAATCTTTCCTCTTTATAACATACTAGCACTTTGCCCGCGGCTTCGCCCCCGTGGTCTTTCCCGTGGGACCCGTTATTTTTTCCGGGATAAAAAGTAGCCTATGTTACTCCTAGAAAACTAAGCTTTCCAACGGTGAAAGAATTTTTTAAATCGGTCCTGTAGTTTGGGAGCCTATTCATTTCAAACAAACAAACAAACAAAAAATGAAATCTTTCCTCGCTATAATATTAGTATAGAGTATAGAAGTATAGTCAAAATATGATATAAGGTACCTACATAGTTTTATTTGAGACGCACATAATGATTAATTTTAGTATTTTGCGATTAGATACAATATTTTAGTAATGGCAGTCACTCAAAGCTTGAGAGGCAGTACTCGTATTTTTAAAAACCGCATTGTAAGATTTGTAAGTGCATTGTAATCTCACTCTCGATCTGTCAAAAATATATCTGAATACAATAATTTCCCACATTTTCGGTAAGTTTTTGAGATAAGATTGCGAGTACAGTCTGAACGCAATTTTTATTTACGGGAATTGTTATACAAGTACCTACAAGTGACTCACTTCAGTTTTATAAAGGTTTCCCTCATTGAAATTATGAAACAGTACGGTAGGCAAGTACTTACTTAATATAAGTAAGTATATAACTTAAGTAGGTATATAGCTGACAAGGTAGAAAGTATGCGGAAAGCGATAGAATTGGTGCAGTGTCGTAACTTGGGCGAGACAAGACATGTGGCTAGTTTATTATTTTTCACGCTTGAAATATGTAGCTAGCAACATGACGAAATAATTATCATTAGAGCAAATATTAGCATACTTATTGCTTTAAATAACAAGAGTAGTTACGAAACACTAACTCACAAGAAAAATCTCAGGAGAGCAATAAACAAGCACAATTTCATGTTTTCCCCAAATCAAAATTTTGTTGCATACAGGAATCGAATCTGCAACCAACGAAACCTCACAGTCACTGTAGCGCAGTGGCTGTAAGCATGTCACGTAGTCTTGTAGTACCTATGTACAAATCAATTTTGTTCGCGTGTTGTATAAACGGATTGACAATAACAAGCCAACAACAATGTAGGGGCCGGATAATAACAGAAAATCATTCAGAGAAAATACGAGTTGTAACAACAGGAGTTGTAAACAACATGTTTGTGATTTATGTCATCATTGGTCAGTGTTGATACCAAAACGTTGTTTAGTGATTAAACAGTCAACAGTTATAAACAGCTGAGAATTATGTTCCTTACGTTTTGATTGCTAGACTCCATGAAAATTATAATAGGCTCCACGGGTGACGTTTTTTACCCAACTTTGTAGTCATCTTAGCCTAGCCTTTTCCCAACTATGTTGGGGTCAGTAACTATTGCAACCCAACTTTGTTATGTAATCCAATTATTTATTTAAGATACATATACAACGTAACAGATTCAAATAATCTATGGCGTTGTATAGTGAAATCTAACAAATGATAGTAAAAATAATAAAAAATAGAACATGAGAAAATGACATAATATGTAGAAATAATGTAAAGACAAGTACAACGTTTAATTATCTTTCATCCATCATGTCACGGAATCTTAACAACACCATCTCCCGGCAAACAAGTGACAGTCAGGTGTTGATGCAATGAAGGGCCCCCTCAGGGCCAAGCCTGCCGGGTAAGCGGGATTGTCCGAAAGGGTTACCGCTACCCCGGAACATAAAGGGCTACGGAAGGAACATGGATGGGTTTTAGTCAGTAAGAGTCTGACACTCCCTTCCGCTCCACCCAGAGCGGGAGCAGTCATTGGATGATTTCCTAGCCTTAAAAAAAAAAAAAAAAAAGGCGTTGATGCAAGAGGAGGCCGGTGGCCCACCAGTGGGAACTGATTATGTGTATGTAATGACAAATGCGCGCACGGACTGGACATCGACCTACATGGTCTACACACTATCTGACCAACATTATGTCTGGACATTAAGAGAGACTGTGACCTCTGAGTTTGTTTCAGTCTTCCTTCGCAGAAAAGTCAGTTAGGAAACGCCGACCTCATTTAGTTTTAAAATTATTATTCACGTGTAAAAGTGTTTGTAAGAACCTTTGTATTTACTTCGTGGTAAAAACAGATATAGAAAAACAACATTTATATTTTTTTTATTTACTAGCTAATGCCCGCAGCTTGGCCCGCGTGGACGTTGGTTGATAAATTATATACTAAAACGTTCCTTGAGAACTCACTACACTACACACTCTATCCATTAGTGAAAATAACATGAACATCGGCTCAGAAGTTTATCGCGAACAGACAGACAGACGCGGCGGACTTTGTTTTATAAAATGCAGTAATGGCAAAGCCAGAGGACGGTTAAGATTATTACAGAGTGTGTACTGTGAGTAGTGCACACACACAATTTCGGATCAGATATACTACTGTTACTAGCTTCTGTCAGCGGTTGCAAAACTGCTACAAAACATGCTACATCCTCCGAAAGGTTAGGCAGAGGTATAGTAAAACAAGATATCTTCAGTTATGTTTCAGCCCCATGTAATAGAGGGCGAGCCTATTGCCATCAGTCGGGCACAGATACAGCCTTTGGGCTGCTATCTTCACTACATAGTATAAAACAAAGTCGCTTTCTCTGTCCCTATATCCCTATGTATGCTTAAATCTTAATAACTGCTCAACGGATTTTGATGCGGTTTTTTTTAATAGATAGAGTAATTCAAGAGGAAGGTTTATGTGTATAATTTGTCGACATATTTTGCGGGCGAAGCCGCGGGTGGAAGCTAGTTATGAATATAATATACCCTATGTTACTCAATGATAATAATTATTATAAATCAGTCCACTGCATACTGATGAAAGAATGTTTAGCATCGATCCAGTAGTTTTTGTGTTTATTCATTATAAAACAATTCAAACATAATTATCAAAATACAAATCTTTCTCTTTATAACATTAGTGTTGGAAACAGCTTAGTTTTTTAGCAACTTTCAGGGAATTGAATCAGACTATTTTAAGTAGTTTTAATAACTTAGTAATTCATTAAATTAAAGTCCCCCCTCTCGTCTCCATGCTATGCCTGGAAGGACCACCATCACAATGATCATGTCCGTGTATCCACCTAAGTTCACATTGTGGAATGCAAATATCCAGTATTGAGCATTATGCATTGCATTTTTTAGCATTATATCAACATACAAGAACCTTTAAAAACTGTGGAAACTACTAACATAGAACATAACAACAACACAGAACATAACATAGAATATTATTAGTATTAGTGTATAGATTACTAATCATCAATCATTAATGTCTTGAAAATCAACTCTTCTCTCAACATAAAACTTTCTTTGACAACTTTCTATATCCGGAAAAAAAATTCGCTAACCTGAGCACTGATATCCGTTGACCTTAAACTTGATGCGGTCCATGTCTGTATCTCGCGGGTACATGCAACAAACTGACAGACACTCCGTAATCATCAAGCAGGAGTAGGTAGGCTCACTAAAAAGTGTGTAAACATACGGCGTGATTTTTTGAACGCGTGCGGTTATATAATTGTTTCTGGTGTAATGATGGTACAAAGTTTTCAATAAATCGTAATTTACTAGTACATCACTCCTGAATTCTATGAAGGGTTAAGTAGTATAAGTAAGTTTTAATATGACGTGTAAAATTGATTCCTCTATACTATTTATAGAATATTTTTTTTGTTTAATTTCAGTATTTATGCCCAGTTTCAATTTTCAAATTTTCAATGATCATTACGTACTTCAAAGAATCTTTCCTTTCCCTTTAAGGTCTTTTTAGTACTCCCATGTATTTTACAAAAGGATTTGTACGTATGCAAAGTCCAAGTTGTTTTGTATATGCGTTGATAACAAGCAATAAAAAATATTTTTATTGTTTGTTTTAGAAACAAGCAGGCTAGTGCGGAGTCGAGTATCGAGAGCTGGTACGAGATACAGTCTGTAGTCAAAGTCGACAAATAACCACTGTCAAGTATTCAATTTTTTTAACGTGTAGCAAGATAACACGTCATAATGCGACAGAAACACGTGTAATGTACTAATATACCTAGATAAATTATCTCTATTGGCTCTTTACAAACAACACAGGTTAATTTGAAGGCACAGTTATTTTTAATCAAGATAAAAATGCTAGTGCAGGTTTTCAAAGTCAAAGTCAAATCATTTATTTCAAATAGGCACAAGTAAGGCACTTTTGAACGTCATCTTTTTGAACGTTTTGGGAACGTGATCTGAAATTTTTCCTGCTAAGGAAAAATTTGGGATTTGTGCCCATTGGATAATGGCAACAGGCTTTTTTTTTTTTTTTAATGCTGGGAAATCATCCTATGACTGCTCCCGCTCTGGGTGGAGCGGAAGGGAGTGTCAGACTTTTACTGACTAAAACCCAATGGCAACAGGCTGGCCCCCGTAGGTACTACATGGGACTTCAACTTAACTGGTAAAATGTGGGTGGACTCTAGGTACACCTCTGACCCTTCAAAAAACAAGGCGTGATATTAGTTAGGTTCTAAATTTATATTATTTATAGATTTTTTTTATATCGTCAGCAAATATTTATTTATTTTTCGGTGAAATAACAGTAATTTCGGCCTGTTTGTATACAAATTTATTATATTTGTACAAAAAAGAATTAACGGAAAAAGGTAGATATTTATGTTTCAATAGGTTACGTGTATCCTATACCTAATGAAGTTTTTTTCTCTCGGAAAATTCTAAGACATAAACAAACAAAATCATTGAAAAAGAATCAACTTTTTACTGTATTATCACTAACACTATATCCTAGATAAGGCCTTTCACTATTAACATAATTTTAATACTTTAATGCCGCCATGAATTCTCAAATGACTATTGTAAAATATTTTGATTGTTGCAAAAGTACTTTTATCGAGATTATTCTCAGAGTTATGCTGAAATGAGATTTATTTAAAGTAACAAACCATTTTTTTTTTTTTTTGTAGAAATGCAGGCAAGAATAATTACAGCGTTATGATAACTGCTAATTTAATGTGAACAAACGCGCATAGATTATGACCGTATGTTTCCATAAAACACTCATAAGATTTATAAACAAAAGAATAGTAGCTACTCTAGCTACTAGAATATTAAATTATTATAATAGCATTTTAAATGACCATAAACATTTGGGTGGTTCACGCAATTTCAGAGTTACAAAGGAAAGTGATCGTTATTTCTGAGGATTGACGTTTGCTTATTGCATGATCAAAGAGAAAGTCTTATGCTCAGATCAGATTAGCAGATGTTCATTAAATGAATGTAGTGCATTTGAACATTTTTTAAGTGTGTAGTTAGCGTTCAAAGTCAGGGAAATTAATTACTTGGCAAATTTTATTTATTTATTCAGACTGACGATACTAATTAAACACAAATATTAAATACAATATATACAACCTAAAACTAAAGAATATAATTATCTATTATGTACCAGGAGTAAAAAAGGGGAAGAGCTCATAGGGTGTCAAAAATGTAACCCCATTGCTGTCAGTGGAAAATGTGCCCAAAAGGCTGGCATGGTTGCCACGTTGGATGGCAATTCTGATTCTTTGACCTAAAAATTGACAAGGTGACCAGAGGTCACGTGTCTAAGCAAATTGCCTAAGTGAAATGATTTTAATTCCTAATTCATATTTATTACGGTTGAGAACCGTATTTTGATCAATATACTACATAACACTGACTTGCAAATTGCAAAAAAACGTAGAATTACACAAGCTAACACAAATCAAGATTAAATATTCCACTTTCTCGGCTAAAAATACATTCTACAAGGCCCTACGTAATGTCTATAAAAATGTATAACAAATTACCTGAAGCAATAAAAAAAGAAGATAAAATAAACATTTTATAAAAAAAAAACTAAAACAGTTCTTAATTAAAAAAAAAATAAGATAAAATATAAAGCATCCTATGTAGATATGAAGAATCTCTAATATGGTGTTGTTAGATTTCATTAAGATGTATGTTAATTTGAAGCTCCTATTTCCTACTATTTTTTGCTGTGCCCGACAGTTTTTTTGCAGTAAAATTATTTAAATTATATCACGTGTTGAATAACAACACATTTTAATTATTGACTGAAAGAAATGAAAAGTGCTTGTCATGCTGTGTTTCAAGAGGTTTCAAGTAATTTTTGGAAGCCGAGAACAATTATTTGCAATGCATCTATGTATTAGGATTATAATAGGGTTATGGCTTGATGGCTCAGTGGTTAAGGGGTAGCCCGTGGAATTCAGTTTTTACAATTTGCAGGTCAGTGTCAAGTTGTCAAATCTGCCTACCTAGGCTTTTCCCAAATATATTGGGGTCAACTTCCAGTCTAACCGGATGTAGCTGAATACCAGTCAGTATATAGTGACAGGTCAGTGTCCGGTTGTATCTTGATAAAGTACTAAAGTCTACGCAGGCGAAGGCGCTGGTATAAGCCACATTCTAGCAACTCCCTATTCTATTATAAGCGACGGCGAATTCAGCGACATGCAACAGTTAAATCAATTCGATACAAAGTCAGATCAGGATATTTCCAGATTATTTTGTTTTCAAGGGCTTCTTGGCTAAATCATAACAGAAGCACGGCACAATCAAAGGCTATGCTACGCTTGCCGCGGTTAATTCGTGGATGGGTGGCCATATATGTATTTCATATAAAAAAATCGAGACCATGCCTCAGACTGCACGTTGGTCCGATTGTCATTCGTAGATCTTTGACAGTCGTACTGGATATCAGAAACCCAAAAGTCTGACAACCAGACGTACTAAGAAGTATTGTGTTACTCAGCATTTGTTGTGGAAGCCAGAATATAGGCAGTCGGTTAGACTGAACGCTCTCTTTTTTTAAGGATGGAAAATCGCTCTTGGTGGGGCGGAAGGAAGTGCTAAACTCCTACTGACTAAACCCCATAGATGTTATTTTCTGTTTCTTTTGTGTTCCGGGGCAGCGGTAACTCTTTCGGATAATCGCAGACCTAGTCTGGAAGCTGACCCCTACATACAAAGTTGGGAACGGCATTTTTTGCTATCAAGGATTTTCGCATCGCAAGTTGTTGGTCGCTAGTTAGAGCTTGATAAACACAGGCACATCATTTTGATGTGCCTATTAACTTATTTTAAAACTTTTTTATTATTAGCAATATTAGCTGTTGGACTTCGCGCGCCTGGGAGATTCTCAGTAGCAATCCACTGGGGAATGTCTTAATGCGTTTGTTTATTTATTTAGTTTTTTGTATAGAGTGGCTTGTTATTCACAAATAAACTATGATGCAAAGTACTCAAACTCGAAGTATTTATTTCAAATAAACCAATCACAGGCACTTTTGAATTGTTAATGGGTCGGTCAGTCAGAAAGATGAAGCTAGTTGCTCATTCCAAAGCAGTAGGTACCTATGGAGAAGAACGAGCAGGAACCTCCATGGACACTCTTACTTTACTGCACGTACGTATACTTTTATTCGATCATTATTAAATATTGGTCTGATAATTGTGTCTCCTTTTATTAATCTTTTTTACATAGGTGTAATAGTTATCAAATGTCATAAACATAAATTGGCGTGACGTTGCCATGTAAGGTGTGTTACACTCTTACCCATATGTTTCGCGGCAAAGTAATTTATTTCGGCTCGGCTTTGTTATTCTACCGCCGCCGCCGCGGCGCCGTGCTGATTCGAATGTGCCAAACCGACCCGGACTAAGGCCCGTATTACAGAACATCACTCAAGACCCAAGCATTACTTAAAACTATATAGTTTTAACCAATCAAATGACTTTAATCGAGACTCAAGTAATGCTTGAGTATTGAGTTAGGTTCTGTAATAGGGGCATTCAATCAATCAATAAAAAGTCATTTATTCAAATTAGGCTGAAAATCAGCACTTTTTGAAGATCAAAGTTACATAAGACAATCCCCCAAAAACGCCCACCCTTCACCACTTCCTAGTGCTTTAGCTGGGAAGAAGAAGTGGCGCAACAAACTCCCCAGCAGCACAGCTATCTGTTTAGTTGGTGTACCTGGTGTGGTACCATGGTGTACCATGAAAATACATAACATAAAATCATCGTGCCTTTTTCCCCAAAGGTTAGGGCAAAGGTGTACCCACAGTTATACACCACACTCACACCCACATTTTGCCAGTTATTTTGGCGAGCCTATTGCCATCAACCCGCACAAATTCAGACTTCGGGCTGCTACTGAGAAATTCGGAAAAATCGAATAACTTTTTGTGTGACCTTGGAATCGAATCCAGGTCGTCATCATTGATCATATTAATTATTAACTTTGTAGTCTGGTCCATACGACCACAGACGATTTAAAAAGTAAGTGCTCTATGTACAGATCGTAATATATGTAAGTACAGTCGCAGTGCTAGCCAGCACATCAAGCTACCCCAATCTGTCAAATTTATTTGATAGATTCTCAACTTTATGACAAAGGCATAACGTTCATGTTCAATTGGGAATATTTGACAGTTTAGTATAGCTTGATGAGCTGGCGACTGTACTTACATATATTACGATCTACATTATATGTATACCGATATACCGTAGTATATGCGTGTACTAATTTGAAAATGTAACAGACAAACAGAATTACTTTGGCAATCAACATAATATATGATGTTGGTATGGATAATTATTATACTTCCTTTTGTAGTACATAATAAACAATAACATTACATATGGCAGAGCTGGCTGGCTCATTCTTTGGCCAAAGAATTAGCATTGCTATTCAACGTGGCAATGCTGCATGTCTCTTACGCACGTACTCAAGAATTTTTAAAAACACTTGTAAAGCAGCTAAAGCCAAGTTCATTAGTAACAAGGTTAAATCAGCTGAAAATAAAATAAAGACGGTTTGGAAAATTATTAATAACGAAACGAACAGGATCAAAAGGCATAGTTCTGATTACATTTTGGAGACGTCATGTGGTCCCATTTGTGATAGCAAAGAAGTTGCTCAAGAATTTGTAAATTTCTTTACCAGTATTCCACTAAAAACTACTGAAACCCTAAATTCCTCGCCTTCCCTCTCTTTTGCTTTACTAAAGGCGAACGTTTCAGCCTGCTTAATTGAATTCAATTTTGAACATATTAACCCCATAATAGTAATTAAAACGTTTAAGCAAATAAAAATTAAATTGACCGAAGATCTCTTGGGGAATGTCCAGTAAAGTCTGCAACTCGATCATTGAGACGATAGCACCGTACTTAGCCTTAATATTTAATTTATGTGTGGATCAAGGCATCTTCCCAGATTTAATGAAATTCAGCAAGATAATACCACTTTTCAAATCCGGGGACAGTAAAGACACCAATAATTATAGACCCGTATCCGTGTTGCCGGTTTTCAGCAACATCTTTGAAAAGATAATGCTTAATCAGATGCTTAATCATTTTAACTCGAATAAAATCCTGAACGATCAACAGTATGGTTTCACCAAAGGACGTTGTACAACTGACGCCGGTGTGACCTTATTAAAACACATTTTCAATGCGTGGGAAGAGGCTCAAGACGCCATAGGAATCTTTTGTGACCTCTCCAAAGCATTTGATTGCGTTGATCACGAAACCTTGCTGTTGAAACTAGAGCATTACGGACTTGGAAAACTTGCGCTTAGTTTGGTAAAATCTTATTTAAATGATAGACAACAGCAGGTTCAAATAAAAGGTGTCAATTCACTCGGTTTGAAAGTCAAAATGGGTGTGCCACAAGGTTCAATATTGGGTCCTTTCCTCTTTTTAGTATATATTAATGATCTTCTCCATTTATTAAAAAATCAACCAAAAATGGTGTTATTTGCTGACGATACATCTTTAATTTTTAAGATAGATAGACGTGCTAAAAATGTTGACGACGTAAATAACGCCCTACTGCAGGTCGAGAAGTGGTTTACTGCAAATAATTTAGTATTAAATGGAAAAAAAACTAAGTGCATTAGATTTTCTTTACCAAATGTAAAAAGTAGTGATTGTGAGATAGTATTGAATCAAGAGAAACTAGAATTTGTCGATAAAACTGTTTTCCTGGGGATCACGCTCGACTCAAGGCTTCAATGGGGTCCTCATTTAACATCTCTTGCTGGACGGCTAAGCTCTGCAGCATATGCTGTCAGAAAGATCCGTCAGTATACTGATGTAGATACCGCGAGGCTAGTCTATTTTAGTTATTTTCATAGTATTATGTCTTACGGTATTTTACTTTGGGGACGAGCTGCAGACATCGAGTCTATTTTTATTCTGCAGAAAAGAGCTATCAGAGCCATTTATAATCTTCGTAGGCGCGATTCTCTAAGGGAACGGTTTAAGGTTATTAACATCATGACTGTACCTTGTCAATATATCTATGAAAATATCATGTACGCAAGGAAAAATCTACATCTTTTTAGTAAAAGAGGTGAGAGACACAATTATTTTACTAGAAATAGGGACCAATTAGTTCAACCAGGTTTCAGGCTGGCTAAAGTAGATTCATCTTTCATGGGGTACTGTTTAAAATGTTACAATAAAATACCTCCCCACATTCTTGAACTTAATGAAACAAAATTTAAATGTTGTATAAAACGCACACTATGCAGCCAAGCATATTATAAATTGGGAGATTACATTGCTGATAAAAATGCTTGGGTCAATGCTAGTCCAGCTCCACAAGGGCGCATCAACTAATTGATTAGATTACTAAAAACTGTTGGAGCTGCGGAAGATCAACAACATTAAAACAAAACATCTTTGCATTGTATAAATTCAATCTCTTAATATTGTATAATTGCTTAGCACATATGTGAGTACTATGTATCTACTCTATAGCGACCATTTACCGGGTACGTCTTTCATTGACTTGAATGTGCCCTGGCGGCTGAGAGTATGCCATGCTCACATTAATGTCTCGCGTGTGTGTTGGATCATTTAGCTCCCTTCAAAATGGTTGAGCTGAATGGTGCTAATATATGCGTCATGTTCGTGAACGGGCGCTGTCAGTAGGGACTGGTCATCTCTTAGCGGCTAAGGCTTGTTTTAATTTAAATATTGAATAGTTTTTACATATTTTATATCTGATGCTTTTAACGTTATGCATCGTTCTCACATGTATAATACTAATATGATCTATGTAACCAATATTTTGTAACCATATTTTGTTTAAAAGAGTGTCCATGGAGTTTCTTGCCCGTTCTTCTCCATAGGTACCTACTGCTTTGGAATGGGCAACTAGCTTCATCTCTCTGACTGACCGACACCTTGACAATTCAAAAGTGCCTGTAATTGGTTTATTTGAAATAAATACTTTGAGTTTGAGTTTGAGTTGAGTTGTTTCTGTTACAGCGGCAGCGAGTGTCCTTTTGTTTTTGTATTAATGTGTACAGTTAGTTAGTCATTTAATTTAGTACCTCTGTAAATAGTTAGTTACATAATAATTAAATAAATAAATTTGTCGACTTGTGGTATGTGGATACCGCAATCATTGTGCTGATAGTTGGACGGCCAATGGCATAATAGCCATGAGCCTCGACCAGCATCTGAAAAGGCTCTCGTTAGGCAGTGGATCAAGGGCTTGATCCAGAAAGCGGTACTCTTGGACACGGCGCGTGTAGTTAGGTGGTTCGTCTCTCAGGAGCCCCGACCACCGGTAGCTTGGACCATGGTCCCGATACCGGTGGTCTACTACTATTTTTTATATTTTGAAATGTACTTTATGTTTTTATATAATATTTAAAAAGTATTTAATATGTACATATATTAATATGAAATTAAAAAAAAATTGTACAACTTGGTACTGTAATGTGATGCAGTTATTCAGTACATATTCAAGGCCACTTAAGTATACCGTCTTTCTTTTACATACGAATTTATAGTCACTGTAATTGTCATCAAACTTTCGATCTTTGTGTTACCATGCTGTTCGTATAAAACACATTTTTCATTACATTAAATGTAAATAAACCCGCACGTGCGCAGCAGTCGTAACAAAACCAGTGTAAGCCGATCTATTGAAACTCCGTATAGTATGTTTAACTCACGTAGAGGCGCGCGTTTTACTTGTGCTTACCAAGTGTACCTACAAATAAGTACGCTAAAAATGTTTGTGTAAGCGCAGGAGCCCTCGGAGTCGCAACTATCCGAGATTCGGGCGCAGTCAAAAGCGTGTGTGTGTGTGTGTATTATGCATAGACGCTACTCTAGCAGCTTGAGTACTCTATGCGGCCTATTTAAATGTCCTTTCTTTGGTAATGTTCATCGAATCGAAAAGCTCCTTAAGTTTTGAGTTGAGCTGCACAATTTATGACAAATGCGTGCACTGTATGGACAGGCACTCTGTATGTTCTAAAAAGGCCATTTCAGAAATAGCCAGGTCAAATCATGCGTAGACCATACATGGTTTTCGCATAATTTGACCAAGATTATGTCTGGACATTAAAGAGACTCTCCTCTAAGTTTGTTTCGGGGTTTCATTTCAGAGTAGTAAGTTAGGAATCGCTGACCTAATCAAGTTTAAAAAAATATTATTGACGTGTAAAAGTATTTGTAAAAACCTATTTACAAAAATAAAATAATTTATAAATTATCATGTACTCGACTTCCTGCACGCAGACACAGCTAGTTTGTACAGTTGGTTGCCACAAGTAAACCACGCTTTGCCATCGCCAGCTAAAAGATCGAAGTATTTGCACTGATGTGCGCCTTACAGTACGGTTTCCGTTAAAGACTAATAATTGCTGAGGTACAGTATTGTAATAAATTGTAGTTCCATTCCTAATATAATTAAATACTATAACTCAATAATTAAGATTTCAAAAATGTTACTGTTTATTGTCGCAACAAGATGGCGCCGTCGAAGCCGGCCCAGGAAGAGGTGGCGAGACGACCTAGACGCATACCGCAAAGGATGTATCGAGATGGCTCAAGAGAAAGATGTATGGAAAGATTTGGAGGAGACCTTTGCTCAGCAGAGGGACAGTGTAGGCTAAGTAAAAAAAGTGTTAATTAACTTTTGCCACTGTCACAATATATATAGTTATTGTAATGCGGAGCGTGCTGATTCACAGAAAGAAATAAATGCTACAAAAGAATAACACACATTGATTTCTATAATCGACAATTCCTATAACAAACAAAATTGTGAAAAAGTCCAGTAGGTATGCTGAACTGGACCTAACACAGTTCAATACTGTATAAATCTATGAACTGAGCTTGAAGTGTGATTAGTGTCAATCCAGCTGGAACGACAACTCACTTTAACCCATTAGATGTTCGCCTATTAGAAGCCGTTTGCTTATAAGAGCTCAACGATTTATACGGTTACATTTATTGCCATTTCGAGAGAATTTTTCTTATGAACCTATGTGGCTCATACGACATTTGATGGGTAGGTATAGCACTTCACCCTAGTTTCACGGTGTCATTTTTACTGAATAGACGGTTGATATTAAATTACATACATCTGAGGTGATCAGGTGACGGTCAGTAATGGGTAGCTCACGTTCGATCAGGATCAGGCCCGGGCCGGGGGGCGTACGTGTTCCACGCGCGCCTCAAAGAGATGTCAGCATGTGAAGGGGCCTGTTAGGGCCGAAGCCTGCCGGGTAAGCGGGATTGTCCAGCAGGGTTACCGCTCCCCCGGAACATAAAGGGCTAGGGAAGGAACATGGATGGGTTTTAGTCAGTAAGAGTCTTCCACTCAGGAGGGGTCATTTAATGATGTCCCGAAGTAAAAAAAAAAATCGTGAAGACGGTTCTTTATCGGTCAATGACAGAAATAACTCAACGCAAGTGCAGTCGTGCACTTCCCTCGAATCTCAATCCACTGGTTGGCTGTAATAGCGGATACGCCCCACGTCCTAATCAAAATTCATCGTCGCGCGAATACGCGATTTTCTTTCATAATATTTTGTCAGACAAAGGGGAATGCGATAAGGTAGCCCGTGAAAGTAATTCAATACTCAATATACTTAATCTTTATTTGCATGCCACAAAGTACACTTAAGGCAAGGCAAGGCAGAATATTAAGATCATTATGGACCCTGTCGGGCACAGGGTCCATAATGAGATTCGAGGGAAGTGCACGACTGCACTTGCGTTGAGTTATTTCTGTCATTGACCGATAAAGAACCGTCTTCACGATTTTTTTTTTACTTCGGGACATCATTAAATGACCCCTCCTGAGTGGAAGACTCTTACTGACTTAAACCCATCCATGTTCCTTCCCTAGCCCTTTATGTTCCGGGGTAGCGGTAACCCTGCCGGACAATCCCGCTTACCCGGCAGGCTTCGGCCCTAACGGGCCCCTTCACATAACATGACATCTCTTTGAGGCGCGCGTGGAACACGTACGCGCCGTTTGGCACGGGCCTGGTCCTGATCGGACGGTGAGCTACCCATTACTGACCGTCACCTGATCACCTCAGATGTATGTAATTTAATATCAACCGTCTATTCAGTAAAAATGTCACCGTGAAACTAGGGTGAAGTGCTATACCTACCCATCAAATGTCGTATGAGCCACATAGGTTCATAAGAAAAATTCTCTCGAAATGGCAATAAATGTAACCGTATAAATCGTTGAGCTCTTATAAGCAAACGGCTTCTAATAAGCGAACATCTAATGGGTTAAAGTGAGTTGTCGTTCCAGCTGGATTGACACTAATCACACTTCAAGCTCAGTTCATAGATTTATACAGTATTGAACTGTGTTAGGTCCAGTTCAGCATACCTACTGGACTTTTTCACAATTTTGTTTGTTATAGGAATTGTCGATTATAGAAATCAATGTGTGTTATTCTTTTGTAGCATTTATTTCTTTCTGTGAATCAGCACGCTCCGCATTACAATAACTATATATATTGTGACAGTGGCAAAAGTTAATTAACACTTTTTTTACTTAGCCTACACTGTCCCTCTGCTGAGCAAAGGTCTCCTCCAAATCTTTCCATACATCTTTCTCTTGAGCCATCTCGATACATCCTTTGCGGTATGCGTCTAGGTCGTCTCGCCACCTCTTCCTGGGCCGGCTTCGACGGCGCCATCTTGTTGCGACAATAAACAGTAACATTTTTGAAATCTTAATTATTGAGTTATAGTATTTAATTATATTAGGAATGGAACTACAATTTATTACAATACTGTACCTCAGCAATTATTAGTCTTTAACGGAAACCGTACTGTAAGGCGCACATCAGTGCAAATACTTCGATCTTTTAGCTGGCGATGGCAAAGCGTGGTTTACTTGTGGCAACCAACTGTACAAACTAGCTGTGTCTGCGTGCAGGAAGTCGAGTACATGATAATTTATAAATTATTTTATTTTTGTAAATAGGTTTTTACAAATACTTTTACACGTCAATAATATTTTTTTAAACTTGATTAGGTCAGCGATTCCTAACTTACTACTCTGAAATGAAACCCCGAAACAAACTTAGAGGAGAGTCTCTTTAATGTCCAGACATAATCTTGGTCAAATTATGCGAAAACCATGTATGGTCTACGCATGATTTGACCTGGCTATTTCTGAAATGGCCTTTTTAGAACATACAGAGTGCCTGTCCATACAGTGCACGCATTTGTCATAAATTGTGCAGCTCAACTCAAAACTTAAGGAGCTTTTCGATTCGATGAACATTACCAAAGAAAGGACATTTAAATAGGCCGCATAGAGTACTCAAGCTGCTAGAGTAGCGTCTATGCATAATACACACACACACACACGCTTTTGACTGCGCCCGAATCTCGGATAGTTGCGACTCCGAGGGCTCCTGCGCTTACACAAACATTTTTAGCGTACTTATTTGTAGGTACACTTGGTAAGCACAAGTAAAACGCGCGCCACTACGTGAGTTAAACATACTATAGTATGTTTAACGGAGTTTCAATAGATCGGCTTACACTGGTTTTGTTACGACTGCTGCGCACGTGCGGGTTTATTTACATTTAATGTAATGAAAAATGTGTTTTATACAAACAGCATGGTAACACAAAGATCGAAAGTTTGATGACAATTACAGTGACTATAAATTCGTATGTAAAAGAAAGACGGTATACATAAGTGGCCTTGAATATGTACTGAATAACTGCATCACATTACAGTACCAAGTTGTACAATTTTTTTTAATTTCATTTTAATATATGTACATATTAAATACTTTTTAAATATTATATAAAAACATAAAGTACATTTCAAAATATAAAAAATAGTAGTAGACCACCGGTATCGGGACCATGGTCCAAGCTACCGGTGGTCGGGGCTCCTGAGAGACGAACCACCTAACTACACGCGCCGTGTCCAAGAGTACCGCTTTCTGGATCAAGCCCTTGATCCACTGCCTAACGAGAGCCTTTTCAGATGCTGGTCGAGGCTCATGGCTATTATGCCATTGGCCGTCCAACTATCAGCACAATGCTTGCGGTATCCACATACCACAAGTCGACAAAGGAGATGGCCAGAATCTCTTAGGACCTGTGCCCCAGAAAGTACAGAGATGAAATTAATGTCGTTCAATAAGTCATATCTTCAATTATTAAGAATTGTAAGTTACTTATAGCTATGCAGTCGTGGAACAAAGTTATGAAGATTTGAAAGTCTTGATTTTTTCACTCGGGTTTCACCATGATTTTACAATGTATTCATAAAATTATAATTTTCTGACCGCTTAATAGGTTGAGGTGTATATATATTTGTCTTAGGTAATGAGTTAATATCATATTATAACTTGGAAAAACTGGCACAGCAGTTACTGAACTTTTTTGTAGCATAGGTAAGTATACTAGACACAATAAAACCACATAAGTGCATTTTTATATCCATTTAATCATTTAATGTTATGTATGGGAATTATTATTGGATAATACAAGTTTAACAAATACTTTCCCAGCTATTCAAATTGAAAGTTTATTAGATAATAAACAAGAAGAAAATGTTATTGATTTTGAAAACATGGAATCAATGCCTAGTCATATATGTCACTATTGGACAGGGCGCACTACACAAGAATTCATAGAATTGCATACTAGCATACCAATACAGTCGGTTGTTTCCAAAAACTCGAAAACTGCATTAGCAATGCTTTTAATGAAATATAGGACTGGTGACAGTGACGCTAGGATATCTAGTCTTTTTAGGATTCCCAAATCAACTTTACAGAACAAGATGATGCTTGTGAGGAATTGCCAAACTAATTACTTTGTTTGTTATTATTTTTTTGTTTCATTTTCCTTACTTATTAGGTTATTACACCGTTTATTATAATTAGTGGAGCACTCGCGTGGGGCAACGACACAATAAAATAAAGATGCAATAAAATACTAACACAAACACGAAGCAACCGATTACCGCGGAAACACCAGTTTTGACGTTTGACGGATTCATTGAATGTTACTAGTAATTATGTCAAGTAATACCTTTATATAAGTCAATATTGTAATGCTACAATACACGACGTAACTGTATTAAAATATGCTATCAGTCTGCGTACTTTGACTTTTGATCTATAAAATCATAACGAGAAGGTTGGTTTGATGGATTACTTACCGTCAAAAATATATTTAAATAAATATTTTGTTATGAATATTTTAATTGCTACATGCGTTTAGTTTAGTTATATTTTCCTCTAAGCATTAATATTATTAAATGGCAACATTGAAGATACTTTTAAGTGACATTGGACGGATAAAATCGCTTACAATTCTTTTATTTTAGTATTTTATTCAGAGACTGCTATGAAATATTATTAGATATTATAAGTTCTTTGTTTATTTGAATTTAATTAATTGTAATACTTTTAATTATGTACAGCTTGGGGCAAATACTGGCCATGTCCAAATTATTTAATTATTATGTAACTAACTATTTACAGAGGTACTAAATTAAATGACTAACTAACTGTACACATTAATACAAAAACAAAAGGACACTCGCTGCCGCTGTAACAGAAACGTGCGTAAGAGACACGCAGCATTGCCATCGTTGAATAGCAATGCTAATTCTTTGGCCAAAGAATGAGCCAGCCAGCTCTGCCATATGTAATGTTATTGTTTATTATGTACTACAAAAGGAAGTAAAATAATTATCCATCCCAACATCATATGTTGAATGCCAAAGTAATTCTGTTTGTCTGTTACATTTTCAAATTAGTACACGCATATACGGTATATCGGTTTATATATAATGTAGATCGTAATATATGTAAGTACAGTCGCCAGCTCATCAAGCTATACTAAACTGTCAAATATTCCCAATTGAACATGAACGTTATGCCTTTGTCATAAAGTTGAGAATCTATCAAATAAATTTGACAGATTGGGGTAGCTTGATGTGCTGGCTAGCACTGCGACTGTACTTACATATATTACGATCTGTACATAGAGCACTTACTTTTTAAATCGTCTGTGGTCGTATGGACCAGACTACAAAAGTAAATAATTAATATATGATCAATGCCTCGTTGGTCTAGTAGTCGCAAGGGCTACAGGTAAGCATGACGTCCTGGATTCGATTCCGAGGTCACACAAAAAGTTATTCGATTTTTCCGAATTTCTCAGTAGCAGCCCGAAGTCTCAATTTACTCAAATACTCAAATTTTATTTACATTCCACAATGTATACTTAGGTGGTAAATTAAAAATTTTGATCATCATGGACCCTGTCGGGCACAGCAACAAATAGTAGGAGAGAGGAAGCCTTCATTAACTAGCTAATCTTACATCTAATTTCTAAAATAAATCCAATAATACAATAGAAGGGATTCTTTATACTTTATCGTTCAAAAATTCGTTTATATTATAATAGCATTTTTTTATTAGGAATTGTTTTAATTTTCTGATAAATATGTTTAATTTATCTTCTTTTTTTATTAATTCAGGCAGTTTGTTATACATTTTTATGGACATTACATAGGGGCTTGTAGAATGTATTTTTAGCCGAGAATGTGGAATATTTAATCTTGATTTGTGTCGGAGTGTGTAACGTGATTGTATGTCCTCGCGCTTTGTATAGAATTCTTGGTACTTACGAACAAATTTACAGGTCTCTAATATGTATATACTGGGGAGTGTTAAAATGTTATAATTTTGGAAGTGGGGCTTGCAGCTGTCAGTTTGATCGATATTTGCTAGAATCCTAACCAATTTCTTTTGAAGGGTAAATAGTGTTGGTGCATCTGTGCTATTTCCCCAAAGGGTAACGCCGTAGCTTAGCCATGCATAAGCATACGCATAGTAGGTGGTGAGCGCTGTTTGAATATCGGTGGTTTTTTTTATTTCTCGGAGAGCATATGAAAATCTTGAAATTTTGGATCTAAGATTTTGTATGTGGGATTTCCAATTTATATGCGTATCTAAGTTTAGTCCAAGTAAGGTAATTTCTTTAACAATTTCTATTTTTGTGTTATTAAAATTAAAATCAATATTTAAAGGTGTTTTTTGATGGGGATGGAATGTAATTAATTTAGTTTTAGCGTAGTTTATTTCGAGGTTGTGTTCATTCATCCAAGTGATGGTTTTGGTGAGTATTGAATTTAGTTCTTCGTTCAGATTTAAGTTGTTTTTACATGCGACTAATAGAGAAATGTCATCCGCGAATATTACACATCCCTCTATGATTTTAGGTAAGTCATTGATGTAAATTATAAACAAGAGACATCCTATTACACTTCCTTGAGGTATTGAGGCGCTAATTGATTTGCTAATAGATCGGACTTTTTTTATTTCTTTTGTTTGGTGATCAAAAAATTCAATTTCCACTGTTTGCTCTCTGTTCTTTAAATAGGATACAAGCCACTCATGAGCTTTTCCGCGAATACCTATCCCGTATAGTTTGGAAAGCAAGATATTAAATTGGACTTTGTCATAAGCTTTGGTCATATCTAATAATATACCTACTGCATAATTTTTATTATTAATTATATTAAGCGCTTCTTGAATAAATTTGTAAACTGCCAAAGTTGTTGAGCGGTTTCTGCGAAAACCATTTTGGCATTCGTCAAATATTTTATATTTTTCGCAATATTTGTATATTCTGTTACACATGGCTTTTTCAAAGATCTTTGAGGCTGCGGGTAAGAGATTTGTGCGGGTTGATGGCAATAGGCTCGCCAAAATAACTGGCAAAATGTGGGTGTGAGTGTGGTGTATAACTGTGGGTACACCTTTGCCCTAACCTTTGGGGAAAAAGGCACGATGATTTTATGTTATGTATTTTCATGTCAATGGTACCACACCAAGTACACCAACTAAACAGATAGCTGTGCTGCTGGGGAGTTTGTTGCGCCACTTCTTCTTCCCAGCTAAAGCACTAGGAAGTGGTGAAGGGTGGGCGTTTTTGGGGGACTGTCTTATGTAACTTTGATCTTCAAAAAGTGCTGATTTTCAGCCTAATTTGAATAAATGACTTTTGATTGATTGATTGAATGCCCCTATTACAGAACCTAACTCAATACTCAAGCATTACTTGAGTCTCGATTAAAGTCATTTGATTGGTTAAAACTATATAGTTTTAAGTAATGCTTGGGTCTTGAGTGATGTTCTGTAATACGGGCCTTAGTCCGGGTCGGTTTGGCACATTCGAATCAGCACGGCGCCGCGGCGGCGGCGGTAGAATAACAAAGCCGAGCCGAAATAAATTACTTTGCCGCGAAACATATGGGTAAGAGTGTAACACACCTTACATGGCAACGTCACGTCAATTTATGTTTATGACATTTGATAACTATTACACCTATGTAAAAAAGATTAATAAAACGAGACACAATTATCAGACCAATATTTAATAATGATCGAATAAAAGTATACGTACGTGCAGTAAAGTAAGAGTGTCCATGGAGGTTCCTGCTCGTTCTTCTCCATAGGTACCTACTGCTTTGGAATGAGCAACTAGCTTCATCTTTCTGACTGACCGACCCATTAACAATTCAAAAGTGCCTGTGATTGGTTTATTTGAAATAAATACTTCGAGTTTGAGTACTTTGCATCATAGTTTATTTGTGAATAACAAGCCACTCTATACAAAAAACTAAATAAATAAACAAACGCATTAAGACATTCCCCAGTGGATTGCTACTGAGAATCTCCCAGGCGCGCGAAGTCCAACAGCTCATTAATATTGCTAATAATAAAAAAGTTTTAAAATAAGTTAATAGGCACATCAAAATACACATGATGTGCCTGTGTTTATCAAGCTCTAACTAGCGACCAACAACTTGCGATGCGTAAATCCTTGATAGCAAAAAATGCCGTTCCCAACTATGTATGTAGGGGTCAGCTTCCAGACTAGGTCCGCGATTATCCGAAAGAGTTACCGCTGCCCCGGAACACAAAAGAAACAGAAAATAACATCTATGGGGTTTAGTCAGTAGGAGTTTAGCACTTCCTTCCCCCCACCAAGAGCGATTTTCCATCCTTAAAAAAAGAGAGCGTTCAGTCTAACCGACTGCTTATATTCTGGCTTCCACAACAAATACTGAGTAACACAATACTTCTTAGTACGTCTGGTTGTCAGACTTTTGGGTTTCTGATATCCAGTACGACTGTCAAAGATCTACGAATGACAATCGGACTAACGCCTTAGCGTGCAGTCTGAGGCATGGTCTCGATTTTTTTATATGAAATACATATATGGCCACCCATCCACGAATTAACCGCGGCAAGCGTAGCATAGCCTTTGATTGTGCCGTGCTTCTGTTATGATTTAGCCAAGAAGCCCTTGAAAACAAAATAATCTGGAAATATCCTGATCTGACTTTGTATCGAATTGATTTAACTGTTGCATGTCGCTGAATTCGCCGTCGCTTATAATAGAATAGGGAGTTGCTAGAATGTGGCTTATACCAGCGCCTTCGCCTGCGTAGACTTTAGTACTTTATCAAGATACAACCGGACACTGACCTGTCACTATATACTGACTGGTATTCAGCTACATCCGGTTAGACTGGAAGTTGACCCCAATATATTTGGGAAAAGCCTAGGTAGGCAGATTTGACAACCTGACACTGACCTGCAAATTGTAAAAACTGAATTCCACGGGCTACCCCTTAACCACTGAGCCATCAAGCCATAACCCTATTATAATCCTAATACATAGATGCATTGCAAATAATTGTTCTCGGCTTCCAAAAATTACTTGAAACCTCTTGAAACACAGCATGACAGGCACTTTTCATTTCTTTCAGTCAATAATTTAAATGTGTTGTTATTCAACACGTGTGTATTTTAATAATTTTACAGCAAAAAAATATTTAAACAAGTTTCTCCTTCGACGAAATTGAGGCATTTGGTGAAAATGAATTTATGAACTTAAATCATTCATTGATTTATTTTCACACACACTATCTACGATGACGTCATGAGAGACAGAGAGAAGACACCACATCCTAAGTTTGTTTTCATTAACAGTAGACGCAGAGGGAAAAGGACAGTCAAAGATCTGCGGCTATTCATTGGGGTGTGATCATCCCGACGAAAAAAATCCATTTTTGAAGGCAACGAAACAGTTGTCGAAAACGCGTGCAGTCTTGAGACCCTGTGAGGAACGGATTTCTCTTTCTGAATGATTTAAAATAACATTTTTTGCAGCCGCCTCTTTGGATGTTAATTTTGCCCAAAGCAGCACTATCTTAGAAAGTCGCACAAAGGGGGTATAACATCTCATGGGAAGTCGCAGCAGTGACCAACCATTATTTGTTGTATTGTTTTGCTTGTTTAGTGTTTTTGTTTACTTAAATAGACGTAAGTTTTCAGCGGGATTGTCCGAAAGGGTTACCGCTACCTCGGAACATAAAAGGCTAAGGAAGGAACATTTCATTTCATTTCATTTATTCAATAACAATAAAATTGTGTGTGAAATATTCCTATACAAAGATACAAAAAAAAACAAACAAACAAAGCGTAAACAGTCAAGAAAAAAATAAAATAATAACATATAACAGATTAATATCTATTATAAAATAATTAATTGGATATTCGAAAATTAAAAATAGTAAAGTCAACTAATAATATTAAGAATTACTTAAATTACGAATCATTAATAGATAATATAAATTCAAATATCAAAAAATTCAGAACTAAAGGCAATACAATTAAAATATCAAAATTAACTAAATAAAAGCATTAAGATAGACATAGCAAAATAAAATGTCAAGATTCATATAAAAACAAAACAATAAGAAGACACAGCATGCACACAGTCAAACATTAAAATTCGTCAAGAGAGTAGAGACACTTATCTAATAGGTAGGCTTGAAGCTTTATCTTAAATGCGGATGTATAGATTATACTTTTTAGAAATATAGGTAATTTATTAAATATTTGCACTGCTTGATATTGCGGACTGTGCTTAACAATATTCAAACAAGGACTTATTGTACTTAAATCCTTCCTGCGAGTGCTCTCCCGAACCTGTCTTTCCTCATATGTCTCATATTCATGGAGATGTTTCTTAAGGTTAGTAAGAAGTACTAGCACGTAGAGACTGGGTACCTACTGTTAAAATTTTTAGAACCAGAAAATGTGGACGACAACTCTCTGTCTGTGAAATTCGCACAATGGTACGTATGGCTCTTTTTTGAAGAATAAAAGCTCTTTGGCAGTTATAATTGTAGCTGTTCCCCCAAAATTGTATGCTATATCTTAATTTAGATTCAACTAACGCGTGGTATACTATTTTTAACTGTTTTAAGTCAATTTCATCTCGAAGGGTTCTTAATGCATAACACGCTGATGATATAGTTGCGTCTATCGTGGCTAACTCTTTTTTCCAATTAAAACATTCATCCAAGTACACGCCTAAGAATTTCGCCTCACTCACAAGTTCTAGTTTGTCGTCATTTAATGCAACTTCCATGGTATCTTTATTACGAGCAGTTGTTTTAGATAAAACTACTTTTGTTTTAGAGCTATTAATTTGAAGTTTATTCAAAGTGAACCATGAGTAAAGGTACTTCAGTGCTATATTTACTTTTTCCGTTAATTGATGTATGTCATTGGCTGCACATGGATAGGTTTTATGCAGTAAGAGTCTGACACTTCCTCCCGCTCCACCCAGCGAGCGGGAACGGTCATTTGATAATTTCCCAACCCCAAAAAAAAAGTATTGTTAGTTTTACTAACAATATTGCTAAGTCTTGTTTACTCTAATAAAGACTCTATTCCATTCTATTCTATAACGCTTTTTCGTTTCTACGATGAGACTACGTGGCTACGATGATTTCTATCTGTCAACTCCAAACGCAACCCGGGCTTTATAAAAAAGTTCGTTCCAAAAAGAATCTTCAATAAACTTGGCTCAAAAGATGATGTGTCATGAAAATAAGCATGACAATTTTACTTATTAATGATGATTGGGTAAAAAAACCAAGCGCGTTTCTTCATACTAGTTTTGGTATAACTTGAAGATATTCAACGAGTTTTTATCTGTATGTTCAGCTGCTGTTTCCTTTCATTAGAGTAATTAATGAATAAGATAGGGTCTACACATTTGTGGTAACAAGCACGTTTAAGATGATCGCTAGTGATCAAAAACCTCAGCTGTGCAGCTTCACCACCACGGTTTATACGAGTTAACAATGCAATGAGATCTTTTTTTTTATTATTTAAATGTTATGTAACTTTATATCAGTTTAGGTATTTATAAACAAATATTTTTTTCATTGAGTCTACAATGCCACTAAGAGGAAATAAAATAAAAAAATGATAGTAAAAGTGACACTATATCATTTTAATACATAACAGAACCTAAAAATGTAACAAAGAATAAAAATAAATTAATATAATTAAAAATACCGATTATTTCTAAATAATAAATAAAAAATAAATAAATTGTGCATAGATTCATAGTTATCACTCATATTTATATCACAAAAAAACAATTGACTCTCCTGCAAAGTTAACTTTTTTGGTGACAGTGACAGTACTTTTTGGTTTAATCGTGCGAAATGTTAGTCGCGCGGTAAACTATGCTTGCGCGATGCAGGATTCTGCGTGACCTTAGTGTGACACGTAGTTAGTAGTGATAATGTAGTAGTCGCTACAACGGTGAAATTCGCAAAAGCCTATTCAAAATTTAGAAAAACATCGCAGTTACAAGGACAAACATAAAAAGGTTTATGTTATATAGGTAATTATGTCTATATTGACAAAATGATGATGTTTCTAACAGGTTAATCAGCCGTCAGCAAGATACTAAACAAAAATAAAGTAAGACAAGAAAGAAAATTTACATCAAAGTAAATAAAAAAGAAGAAAAATAAGATAGACGCGCAGTATAATTATGCAAAAGATCATACAAAGACAATTTAAAAGTAAAAAGTTCCAACGAGTTTAATTGGTACAGTTTTTCCGAGGTTAATAATATAGAGACAACCCTAAAGAAAAAAGAAATTTCATGCACACTGTTTACCTGAATGCCATATTCTTATGCAAAAAAGGTAAGCACTCGTTCTCACGGAAGTTTAAATAGAGTGGACATACTTTCATGCGAACGTCCCGCCATACCAGTCAGTTAGCGGCAAGGACCCGCACTATACAGCCATGGACCTCTTGAAGTTCAAAGTTAATGGAGTCGAGCATAGAGGTTAGAGATCATTACTTTTTTATTTGGTTTATTAAAATAGATACGTGTACACTTAATTCCTATTAAATGATTTGTAGAGACTATGGTTGAAAAAATTATGTAACTTGTGGCAAAGATCTTTCGAATAAATCTATCTCAACGAAAATGTACTAAAGAGAAACAACTAAGCTTTCAATGGAAATGTTTTTCGGAATATTTTTTTTATACTTACATATACATTTTTACACGATAAATAATCTTACGATATTCTGATTCTTTAGTGTTTTTCGGGTTACGCAAATCCGAATAAAAAAATGCAACGATAGCAGTACTATGTAATTATGTCCGTCAGTCACAACCAATTTTCTCTGAATGTAACGGTTCGATTAAGTTCAAATTTTGGATTTTATTAATTTCTGTGATTCAAACACGGACTTGAAATGTACTGCCTGACATAACAAACAAAACATACACACTACTACATTACCAAAACTGGTTGGTTCTGGATAGACCAAGTAGTGGCCCCGTTTATGACCTGATGTGCGAGTCCCGTAAAATTTTTAAAAGCCGGCTAAAATGGTGTCAGAAACACCAGGACCAACTCAGAATGGACGCCATAGCTAAACAAAGAGCCGAAAAAGACTTCACTAAATTTTGGAAGTCCACTAGTAAACTTGATCTTAAGCCTGGCCTCCCTGCGAATGTTGATGGCCGAAATAACCCCGAGGACATAGCTAATTTGTTCATGGAGCACTTTAAAGTAAGCTCTCCTTTGGGCCTTCAGGCCACTATGCCAGATGGTGGGCCCACCGTGGCGGGCGATGAACCTTTACTAAAATTCACAGCATAACAACTGAGAGAAGTGATTAACAGTATGCGTAGGGGTAAGTCTCCGGGCCACGATGGGCTCAGTATTGAGCACTTCAAATATGCGGGCGTTCACATGCCGAGGGTCCTGTCCATGTTCTTCAATATGTGTATGAGTCATTCATATTTACCTGACGATTTAATGAAAACTACAGTGGTGCCCATAGTGAAGAACAGGACAGGAGACATATCAGACAAGGGAAATTATCGCCCGATCTCTCTAGCGACAACTGTAGCGAAACTGTTGGATAGTGTGCTTGAGTCTTGTCTGAATAAGTACATACACATACATGACGCACAGTTTGGGTTTAGACCTGGACTGTCGACTGAAAGCGCGATTCTAACTCTTAAGCACACTGTCCAATACTACACGGAACGGAAGACTCCGGTATAAAATTTTGAAAATAAGATACAAATATAGTTCAAATAAATAGTACTTACCCACTACTTATAGATTACAGGAAAATCGGGAAGAAGTTTAATTCTCCAGTAAAGTAGCAAATCTCGCAGTAATGGCGTACAAACTTACATTATTTTACAGTTGGAATATATGGGAGATCATGTTTTTCAACTACAATATTAAGTTTTTTCTTGAGTTATCTCGCTAAGTTTTTTTTAGCTCGTTAAGTTAATCGCAACTAAGGAGCCGACTCACACCTGGCCGGTTTTATTGCCTCTCCTTAGTAAACCTCTAAAAACTTTTATAGTTTTGAATCCGCAGTTTTAATTATTATTATGATATTGAATTAATGTACAAACATTTTCTATAATTCAAATACAATATCTTTATCTTCGAGGTAGTCTTTTACATTATAATAACACTTTTTAATTAGGAATGTATATGATTTCTGCTTAAATAGATGAGTAGGTACAATACAATAGTTACCTATTTCCTAATTTAATGGTTTGCTCCTCAGTGGGTGGCGATGTGTGCTCTGATACGATGTTGCTGGACTACCTCCGGTGCTACCTGCAGCTGCGCGGCACCAAGTACATGTGCCGTGAGGGTGGCTGCGGAGCCTGCATGGTCACAGCTGCCAAGACTCCTGGAGCACCACACGTCGCTGTCAATGCTGTAAGTACCCAAAAGGCTTAATTGTAACTTAGAGCTAATTTCAAAGAAACTCATAAACCATCAATTTTTTTTTTCTTTTTTGAGGGTGGAAAATCATCCAATGACTTCTCCCGCTCTAGGTGGAGCAGAAGGGAGTGTCAGACTTATACTGACTAAAACCCATCCATGTTCCTTCCTTAGCCTTTTATGTTCCGGGGTAGCGGTAACCCTTTCGGACAATCCCGCTTACACCATCTAATATCTGTATAACTAATGATAACGCACTAATCCCTGGAACTATCAGTTAGATTAAAAAAATCTTCTCTCGTTTGACAGCCCTATTCTCGTGAAAGGCTAGACAAAGGCTTTGATATCACGCTAGATTCCTTAGAAGCCAAACAAAAAAAAATAAAGTCGGAAAGAACGCTAAGCGGAACCGAAGTAATATCCAGGCATATGTGTTAGGATAGGGGGGGGGACAACAACTGTTACACGGGCGAAGTCGCGGTCCATCTCAAAGCCTACGCATTCTGTACATCAAACTAAGTTACTGGTAAAAATTATTCCTGGGGAAAAAAGATCCCTGTGATAGACGGATGGACAGACAGACGTTCGACAGCGTTTTATCCCCAGGAATAATTTTTACCAGTAACTTAGTTTGATGTACAGAATGCGTAGGCTTTGAGATGGACCGCGACTAAACTATTACTAGTTTATTTATTTATTCATCAAACAATTTACATTGTGTTCGAGTTTTACAAAATAATTACATTTTAAAACATAACAGCTAAGCAATAATCAAACATAAAAACAAAAATAAAAATAGTAGTATGTCATCAATCAAAAACCGTGTCAAAACCATAAAAGTACAAAAACCACCTTAATTATTTAAATTTACTTAATCAACCGAGAATTAAATGTCATTAAAATTACTGTTTGTATGTCCAACCATAAAAAGCTCAATCACCACCCTGTCCAACCATTAAATGGCAAATAGATGAAAATTCAATGTTAATTAAATGTTAATTATAGGATATAATAATAGAATCCCGTTGGCACTCTTTGGGTGAAATCCTAAAAAATATTCCAAAAACGGGAAGAATAAAATGACCCTCGATAACCCTTCGACTGCATCGGATGTATAGTGTTATTGAATGTTATCGTTATTGTCACGCTTTCAATAGACATAGACGTTGTTATATCAAAAATATGCATGCGTATATACAGTGGATACATTTTGCTCCTGGAAGAACCACGTAAATGATGTTTGCGGTAAGATGAATAGTTTTATTTACCCTCTGAGACGCATTAGCTGTGAAATATCTAGAAACGCTGCAATTACTGCGTACCACGGCTATATTTCCTCCATATTGCGGTATGGCATCATTCTTTGGGGTCAATGTGTTGAAATAGATCAAGCATTCATAATGCAAAAAAAGTGTTTAAGAGCCATATTCGGACTGAAACAAATAGATTCGTGTCGTCCATTCTTTAGAAAATACAAAATTTTGACTTTACCATGCATCTATATTTTGGACTCATGTTTATTAGTTTTCAAACACAAGGAACTTTTTGAGCAAGCGACAAGTTATTACGCCCCTCGATCGCATAACATGAACAAGTTGCATCGACTAAAAACTAATCTCACGCTAACATCCAACAACAGCTATATTATGTGCATCAAATTATACAATAAAATTCCGAGTACCATAAAACAATTACCATTTTCTAAATTTAAGCGTAGTTTATCAAATTTACTTATTGATAAATGCTTTTACAGTGTGCTTGAGTTTTTAGATTATAAGTTGTAAAGCGGTAGAGGACATTAATGATATTTAAAATGATCCAATTTCAATGTACTTATATTATAATTTGACATATTTAATTTAATATATTTTTAATTTAATTCAATTGTAATTTATGTTAATTAATTTTGATATTCTTGACTGCTTGCATGAATTTTTACTTTAAATTATCTAATCTAATAACTTTATGACTAATTTGCACGCCGAATTTAAAGGCAGAATAAGAGATCTGTAATTATTGCTTAAGAACTTTCTGTACCTTATTTACGCAAATAAATGATTTTGATTTTGATTTGATTTTGATTTGTGTGTTAGGTTAAACGAGGGACATACTTTCAGGTTGTATAGTACTCATGAAAATCAAAAACTTTGTACATGTGACCAATCAAGGATATGAAAAAAAAATCAGCTCTTCCTTACATTTCGACGAATTATGCGAACATGCTGTTTTTTTTTTCTTGATTTCAGGTATAGTTTCATAGTCAAAGTTGTACATTTTCATGAGTATAGTAACCTCTGAAAGTATGTCCATTATCTTTTGTATATACAGTATGTTAGGTTAAAACCTAACATACTGTATATACAAAAGATAATGGCAACATGTAAAGAAAGTAGAGATACATAGATAGGTAGTTAAATTACACTCTTAACACTTGATCAAACATTACATGAAGAAACGTCTGGGGCGATTGTCATGAAATTATGTGGCATTATCATTATCAATTAAATGTTTATTGATTTTGCTAAAACTCCTTGCATCGTTTTCGTATAATAGTGTAATTTTCTATAAGACATATTTATTTATAATTTAATTAAACTATTTACACTAGATACAGAGGCCAGCAGACTGATCAATTTACCCCAATCAATGATACCGATAAATTGACAACTTTATAACAAAAGCAAAAAGGTTCATTTTCAATTGCGCAAAATTGACAGTTTGGAATAGCTTGATGTGTTGGCACCTGTACTAAAAATGAAAATAATGACTATCTAACTATATAAATAAATACAAAAAAAAGGACACTTAGGCGACGAAGTACTCGACCGCATCGCAATCATCCGGAAATGTGCCCAGAAGACTGGCAGCATTGCATTGCGTTGAATGGCAATTGTAATTCTTTGAGCAAAGAACGTGCCACCTCTCTGGTGACATATAAAGTGTCGAAAAGTCGTCGACAAATTTCCTTTAAAAAAGGGGTTGCGCACTCGGACCTCATGACCCCAGCGTTTATTTTCTTTTATATTCATAAAACTGTATCTTCACCAGTGTCTTACTTCCATCCTGTCATGTCACGGCTGGGACATCAGGACAATCGAAGGTTTGGGCAACAGGAAGGATGGGTACCACATTCTGCAGAAGACGCTTGCTGAGAATAATGCAACCCAGTGCGGGTACTGCACACCTGGATGGGTGATGACTATGCATGGGTAAGATGATCTTTAACTATAGTGACTGTTTCATGTTACAGGTACACGTTATTTGCGCAATCAATATCCTTAAAAATAACTGTCCTTACAAATATCTTGAAGTAATCATCATTCATCATTTTCCTGCCCTTATATTTATTTGGGGTCGGCGCAACATGTCTTTTTCTTGCATTCTCTATTAGTCGTCATCTCGGTAGTCTAGGTACTCCCTTCCTAGCCATATCATCTTTCACACATCCATCCATCGTTTCTTTGGTCTCCCTCTAAATATCTTAAAATAATATTGGTTTTTATAGACTCTTGGAAACGAATAAGAATATGACGATGTTGGATATGGAAAAATCAGTTTCTAGCAATCTTTGCCGTTGCACCGGATACAGGCCCATCCTAGATGCTTTCAAAAAGTTTGCAATAGACGCTCCTAAGGATGAGAGGATCAGTTTAAATGATGTGAGCACGTGCAAAACTTCGGGGAATTGTTGTCAAAGCTCGAATAATGCAAAGGAAGACGGTTGGTGCATGGTGCGCCAAGATGATTATGATGAAGAGCAGATGATCACAGTCACACTGAAGGATGGAAAATATTGGTACAGGCCTACATCACTCTCAGAAGTTATTGAATTACTGAAGAAGCATTCTGAGTCGTACATGCTCGTTGGTGGAAATACTTCTAAAGGTAACATTAAGTGTACTTACAAGTTTTTCTCAAATGAGGCAACCCCACTAGCAAACTACTGTATGGTAATAATACCAATTCATTAAAAAAACAAATGGTTATATTTCAATTCCAGGAGCTTATCCAATTGAAGAATACCCTAAAGCAATGATTGACGTTCACCACCTTGAAGAGCTTAAAGTCAATATATTAGATCAGAACCTTGTAGTAGGAGCTGGGTGGTCAATTACGGAATTCATGGAAATCTTAAAGGCTCGTGCTACACAAGAAAACTTCAGCTATTTGACGAAATTGTATGAGCATATTGAGCTGGTAGCTCATTTACCTATAAGAAATGCAAGTGTTTTTATATTATTTTTGTATTAATTCTCTTCTTAAAATGTATTTTTAACCTTATTACAATTTTATTTACAACATTTATACATATTAACAACTTATACATACTTAAATTAAATGACTATCTAACTAACAATGTTTAAAATCTAATTCTGTATTTAGGTGGCTACTGTTGCTGGTAACCTGATGATCAAGCACTCCTACAATGCGTTCCAGTCAGACTTATATCTCAACTTCACCACAGTAGGTGCTCAACTTACCATCTGTAAGTAACCTTCAAAAATATTTTCAGTTTTTAAACAAAAAGCTCGATAATCTGACAGCCAGTCTTACCAAGGGGTATCGTATTGCCCAGTTACTGGGTTGTGGAGGTCAGATAGGCAGTCGCTCCATGTAAAATACTGGTATTCAGCTGCATCCGGTAAGACTGGAAGTTGACACCAACATAGTTGGGAAATGGTTAGGCAAATGATGAAACTATTGCAATTTTGTGATTTTCATATATATTTTTTTTTAATTATAGTGGATTACCATGGAACCGAAGTAACAGTTACAATGCCAGAATTCTTGAAAGTAGACATGAAAGGGAAAATAATCACTAAAGTATGGTTTCCGCCATTGACTAGTGCATACAAATTTTTTACTTACAAGGTAAGTTAATAGAAAACACAGTAGAAAACATATTAATTAAACACCGCTAATTGAATATATTTTATAATATAATATTCAAAAGGTAACAAACATTTTGTTTTATTTTAGCTAATGCCAAGAGCCCAAAGTGCCCATGCCATAGTCAATCTTGGTTTCCTTTGCAAACTAAGTGACTCCAATGTTGTTGAAGAAGCCTGCATTAGATACGGAGCTCTTTCAGTTGACTTTGATTCGGCAGTATTAACTGAAAAGTATTTGCTTGGTAAGAGCTTGTTCACCAACGAAACCCTGCAAGGGGCTCTGAGGGTGTTAGAAGCGGAGATGATAGTAGATGCTCATCCACCGGAACCAGGTGTAGAGTATAGAAGGCATATCGCGAAGGCGCTGTTGTATAAGGTAAGTGACTGATTATTTTGGGCCTACTGCTAGTGTCCATACCCTCTCAGTAAATATTTTTAGTATAATAATTATTTAGCTTTTAAAAATGCATCATAACTTGCTATGTCAATCTGTTACGTACAGAAAGTCGTGTTGCTAGTCATCAGACATACCATTTTATCAAAACTGCATTTTCTGACTTCCAATTCTCGCGTTCAGAGCTTTTGTGGAAGACTGGTCATTGGTTTTGTTCAGCTCGTCCCGCAATATTCTACGAGATTATGTTTTGCCCAGCTGTGGGAAGCTTATAGTAACATTTCCCGACGAACATTTTCGGGTCATTCTAATGTGCAACATCTTTTTCAGGCTTTTCTAACTCTCTGCCCTAAACGAACAGCGCGGTGTGAATCTGCCATCGTTGACTTACATCTGACGAGACCTTGCTCGAGTGGAAAACAATCGTTTTCTACGGATTCTTCGCTTTGGCCTATGAACCAGGCCATGCCAAAGTTGGAAGCAACAGTAAGTAATAATCGGGTCATGTAGCAATAGCTATTGCAATAACTTCTAAACCGCTTTTAAAAAATAGTTCTATTCTAATATAATAATAAAACACAGATAAAATTACACAAATATGTTGAAAGACTTAGTATTTCTTTTAATTCTAATAAAATTGTGAACGATAAAATAAATCAAACTAATCTTTACTGAAAATTCTTGCGGCCTATAATGTACTCGGGTATTCTTGATCTTCTTCTTCTTGCTCGAAATATTTAAAAGTGTATAAGTCTAAAACCAGAAAACACCTGAACCTTAATTTCCACTTTCAGATCCAATGTGCTGGAGAAGCTCAGTACACCGATGACATCCCCTCGATGCATAACGAGGTGTTTGCTGCCTTTGTACTCAGTACTATAGGTTGCGGAACAATTACGAAGATGGATCCCAGTCAGGCATTGGTATGTTAATTTGTATAGCCCGTTTGGAAAACGGATCCTAAAGTAATGAGGACAGGTTCGATTATCATTTTCTGATCAAAAAATGTACACTATATAAAATACTTTAAAAAATATGTTAAAGTTACAAAGTTTTTTTTCTCTTTTAGGCACTGGATGGTGTAATAGCATTTTACACATACAAAGATATACCGGGTCTAAATTCTTTCACGCCTGCTGACAGTGGAGTCACCGTTGCCAACGAAGAGGTCCTTTGTGAAGGCACCGTCAAATATTGCGGGCAACCTATTGGCATTATCGTAGCAGATACTCAGAACTTAGCAGACAGAGCATCCAAACTTGTATTAGTAAAATACAGCAATGTTACTACACCTGTAACCGATATAAATGTTGCTAAAGAAGACAGCACAAGAAACACTCTGTTTGCAACAGTAGCTGCCACAGCTCCTGGCACAGATACCGTATACAAAACCATCACTGGAAGTAATATTTTACATGGGCAGTATCATTTTCCAATGGAAACCATGGTATGTGTAGCCAAACCTACGGAAGAAGGATTAGAAGTACACATGGCATCGCAGTGGCTTGATGGACCACATACTATGATATCGAGAGCATTAAATATAGACCAAAATAAGTATGTATAATTTCAGTAAATATTATTTTAGTTATTGAGCGTCAGGATATGTGCGTACTGTAGGGAAAGTCTAAGGTGAAATTTATTTTTGGTTTCTTGGACAAAATCTTCTTAAATACCTTTGCACTGATTTTATGGCACTTACAAGGTGTACAAGTATTTACGATTTATTTGATTACTTACGCCAAAGTTACTTCTTTCTTTAGGATTGATTTGCACATTCGTCGCGTTGGCGGCTCATATGGTTTGAAGATAACTCGCAGTATCCAGAGTGCCGTCGCATGCAGTATTGTCGTACACAAGTTGAACCGTCCATGCAGGTTCATCCAGCCATTGGTTACCAACATCAAAGCTTGTGGCAAAAGGATGCCGAACGTTAATGATTATACAGTACGTGTTTAGTATTAAATGATGAGACCATTGTTTTTTTATTATCCTTGGACATTTCACACAACGCCATATAGTCCCAAGCTAAGCAACCTAATGCTTGTATTATGGTAACGAGATAGCTGATAAACTAATTTTTTTATTTTTTTTTTGTAAATATATACATATTATAGATAGAAGAACACCCATTAGACCACTTGTCGCCGTTCATGTTTGGTGGCTTACGCGACAATGACCTGCATCAATGCAATAACGCTTATCAATGCTTGATCCATGTACAAATGATTAATAATTACAGGTCGCAGTCAACAACTCAGGAGTCATTCAATACTTAAACCTTACCAATTACACGGACAATGGTTGTATGATTAATGAGCCAGTAATTGCCTACGGCTATGATGTGTACCACAACGTCTACGATATCACTAAAATTAACTACTCAGCTTACAACACTTGTACCGACACAGCTAAAAACACTTTCTGCAGATCACCAGGTAAATACCACGTTATTATGACTAAAATTATAGAACATGACTAGTACTCATGATTAGGTATCGTTATACTTTAAAACAATTTCACCCGCATATTTTTTCACAGGTTCCTTAGAATCTATTGCTAACATGGAAAACATAATGGAGAGAATTTCCTACGAATTATGTTTAGACCCAATGACTGTCCGTCTGAATAATATTGACACGACCAATTACGGTAAAATAGCGGAATTTTTGGAAGCTCTAACGACTAGTTGTGAATTTACCACTCGCAAAGCTGCAGTAGACGCCTTCAACACGCAAAATAGATGGAAGAAACGAGCAATACGATGCTCTTTGTGTAGATGGCCTCCTGTAGGTGGCTTATATGATGTTGTGAACATAGCAGTTTTCCATTCAGATGGGACCGTCATCATTACCCACGGTGGTATTGAAATGGGACAGGGTCTCAATACTAAAGTTGCTCAACTTGCTGCTCACCTCTTGGGAATCACCGTGGACAAAATTGAAATTAAAGGAAATAACACTATTAATTCACCAAATGCTTTCGTAACTGGTGGAAGTGTTTCGACTGATGCTATATTAATTGCGTTGAAGAGATGTATCGAGCAGCTGCAAACAAGATTGGCGCCTGTTAAAGCCACATTGACTGAACCAACTTGGAGTCAGCTGATAACTGCAGCGTATGCTGCTAATGTAGATCTTCAAGTTCATGGTTTCGTCAGTACTGCTGATGCGCAGTCGTACCAAATCTATGGTGTGGCCTGTTGTGAAGTCGAAGTTGATGTCCTAACAGGGGAATTTGAAATTTTAAGAGTAGATTTGCATCAGGATGTAGGTGTTAGTATCAACCCTGATATTGATATTGGACAAGTAAGTAGAGTCGTTAGTTATTCCTTTTTTTTAATTTTAAGATACTAAAATGGCAACATACATGGTTGAGCTACATTTTGTGTCTAAGACTCAGCAGCAGTTCATACAAAGATTTAAAAGAGAACTACAAAAAATAAAAGTACTGGTGAGAATGCTAATTATAAGTATACACCACATTCATCATAAAGAAACAACGTAGGTAACTATTATATGTATTTAAGTATCATAATATCAAAAAATAATGTATAAAAATAAAGTTAATATTTATATTATACCTATTAGTTCAAATGTTATGACGATCTGTATAAGAGCGCGATTGATATAAGGTTTAATATTGTACAGACGCCAGCACATCAAGCTATCCCTAACTGTCAAATTTTCTCAATTAAAAATGAACCTTATGTCTTTGCAATAAAGTTGAAATACTATCAAAGAAATTTGACAGATTGTGGTAACTTGATGTGCTGGCCTCTGTACATGAAATCGTGGGTAAACTATTTACTAATAGAATTGAAATTATAAAAATGTTTACGTATCGCTAAGTTTATGCACTCTCGTACTTCAGGGACTGATTTTCTAAACTTGGTGAGTGATATTGGGTATTCGGACCCGGTATTGAGGTTACACGGTTTCGTATAAGATTGCCTGTTTGATACTTTGCGGCGACGAATTCTAGTAATGGCGCTGCTCATACGGACACTCGGACAGCGAAGGCTAATTTTCCTAGATATAAAGGCTATATGTAGAATACGAAGAGCATTCACCAAATGCTCATTATATTCTCTCAACTCTTTGCTAATAAGCTGCATTGAACGCATTCTAGGCAACAATAGCGTATTCCAACCGACTACGCACCATTACTTTGAACAAGACTATTCTCGTCTTTGGTAGTCGGAAGCCCCGGGTGTTCCGTCTTACCTTTTACAATGTCATTGATGTGCGGCTTAAAATTAAGTGCATCGACAAGTCCCATTATACCTGTTTGTACGCCCGTAATAATATGTCTGTTATATATTATTTTAGTCTTCAATTTTTCTTAATATTTTTAATCAGATTGAAGGAGCTTTTATGATGGGTATTGGTTACTGGACTTGTGAGAAACTGATTTACGACGCTGAAACCGGTGCAATGCTCACAGACAGGTCTTGGGACTATCACTTACCTCAAGCCAGGGATGTAGCCCAGTGTTTGAATATAACACTCAAGACCGAATACAGCAATGACCTTTTAATTGGATCTAAGGGTAAGTCTAAAAACAAATTATTAGAAATTCATGAAAATTACAGCAATGACAAACAATTTTGTAATTTTCAAAACCGCCTTCTGGAATTTTAATTTTGGCCAAATCTTTCCTTTTTCTCTGCCCTGTAGACAAAGAAAAATTCGCATGGAAGGGCATAAAGCTTTTTCGCTATGTGACGATTTCTACCAGTGAACTCCTAACGCAACCCGCGTTAAACAACTTCATTTCAAAAATTAGTTTCCCAAGTTTGATGAATGAGCCAGATATCAAATGTTTGGCAGAAAGCCCGTTAATATTAACGTGGCAATAATCAGATGTTTTTTGTAAAACCACTTGTTTTGATCAACAGCCGTAGGAGAGCCACCATCTTGTTTGGCAGTGGTCGTAACGTTTGCCCTCAGAGCAGCCATCGTGCAGGCACGCCAGGAGTGCGGCATACCCACCACTGAATGGTTCGATGTTGGTAAGTTCACCAAGGATCCTACCAACATTTCTTATAGCTGCTGTATTTTGCTTCATTATCTTGCTTTGGTTTGAGTGACACAGAGCTGAATTAATTATTGTGCTATCAGTTTTTGTATTAATTCTTGCATCATATTCTATGGCTCTTCTGACTTCAGTCGACAGTGGAAATATTAAATAACGTACAGTATAAACCTCAACAGAATTAAACTTAGAATTCGTGTAGTAGAATACCAAAGTGCTACTGTGAGTAGTGTAACTTGTCGTCTTGTTCTATAATTATTTATCAAATTAATATGATCTATGATATTTTTTTTTTAGATTTGTTTAGTCCTAAGGTTAAAACATAAAACAGATTTTTACAAAAGTGCTACTGCAGGTAGTGTAACTTGTCGTCTTGTTCTATAATTATTTATCAAATTAATATCTATGATATTTTTTTAGATTTGTTTAGTCTTAAGGTAAAAAACAGATTTTTGTCAAGAAGCAAGGTCTCCACAGCACAAGTTAAGGGTTTAGTCCAAAAATCGTTAATTTGTAATTTTTCATCACATACATTTTAATTTTTTGCGACTTCAAACTTACTTTTGCCATTGGAGAATTGACCTTGATATTATATCGACGTGGAAACATGTTTTACAACAATGTACAATGATAACTTTTGTATATTTTCAGTCGGACCGTTTTCCACCGAAAAAATCTGCATGGCGATGAAAACCAATACAGAGGACTTTAAACTAGACTAGGTTGGTTTAAAGTATTATGCCCCAATGGCAAAAATACATGAGAAAATCGTTTTATTTCTGTCTGACTATCCTATGTCTACTTCTGAACTAGTGAGCCCGGGCAATTTTTATTATCTTAAAAGTTTTTTTACTTAGTTTGTTTGTTACTCTTTCTTGGTGTTCAGTAAAACTTTAATAGATTTTGACGTTATTTCCTTACCTACATTTTTATATTTCTATCATTTATATCATCTGGTTATTCATAATCTTTGAAAATTTGTGTGAAAATACACACTTACTTACTTTTGTGATTTTAATAAATGAGCTTTTTAAACCTTTTATGTTTTCTTTTTTTCCCTTTTCAATTTTCTGTTATTGATAAGGGGTGCCTACAGATTTCATCATCAGTCAGTGTTGTCACTCAATCTTTATAATATTTAGCCGTATCAGAATTTGCCTGAACCGAAAGCCAATCCCAGAAATATAAATATACTTTTAAGTTCAAGCTAAGCTAAGCTGAAGAGTTGTTGCGGATGCTGTCCAGCAGCATCTTATCTGAGCATATATCGCTGCTCCCTGGGTAGAGACATTTAGAACAATCAAGTGATCAATAGGTCGTCTAAGGTATTAAAAACCATTTCTTAATAGAACCAGACATTTTCTATACTAGCCGGAATTATTTGATACCCATCTTACACCATCGATATTGAAACATAGTCTAAAGCCATTAAACATAAATGATTAATTCATCAACATTATTGATGGATATCTCAATAACTTTTGCCCTCAACACTCATCTACGACAATTCTAACAAGAACGAATAACTTAATACTTACTAAATGTTGTCGATCCCTACAGGCGATCACGCACCGTCAACATCTGTGTTGATTTAGGCCACTTTCTAACGACCGCACTGTAGTGGTTATCGGGTACCCGTATTGGTACTAATTGTAGGGATTATTGGCTGAAAATATCCGGTTATTTGAGTTAACTGAGACTAGACTTAGTCAGTAACTTCGCTCGGAAATTTCAATATTACTTTAGTGTGAGAAAGAGAAGGAGCTATACAGGAATGCTCCATCCCCTTCCTCGTTAGTTATATTGAAATAATAATGCGTTAACAGGCGTGCTTTAGGAGTGGTAGCGACCGTCGGGCTGCCAAGTCATAGGTCTCGAGTTCGGACCCAAGGCACTCACCTCTGATTTTACGGATTCATGTGCGTATTGTATAATTATCACTTGCTTAAAAATCGGTGAAGGAAGACATCGTGAGGAAACCAGCATGTCAGAGAGATATTTCTCAACAGCATAGAACACAACCATATGCAGCATAGAAACTCTGACACTAGGTTAGTGAATAACCACACGAAGAAGAAGAAGAAGAAGACGAAGGAGAAGGTGGAAGTCGGCCCCTGGTCTGAAACAAAATAAAAACAGCGACGTAGAGTACACACGAAAATAAATAGTCTTATTAGGTATTGTTCAGATTTGAGCACACAGACATAATAAACTATTTCGTAATCGTATTAGCTCTTATAAAAATATCCATTATCATATAATCTTACACTACTAATATATTTGAGAGTAAATATTGCTTGCTATTAGCAATTAAGTGGATTTGTCTTTTGTAACTAATCCGATAAGAAGTTACACAAGTTCTAGAAGTAGAATAATACGAGTATTATCCAGCAGTTTACTAGATATAAAAACAAATCGTCGTCGACTTTGAATGTTCATATTTTGTTGGTACTACAATATCATAAAATATTATGTTAGTCCTAGAAGTACCCTAGAAGTATGTTAGGTAAACATAAAAATGGAAAAAAAAATTTGAAAATCATTTAAGATATGAGTATGTATTTAATTTAATAACAACAATATTTACTAACTTTTTATTATTATTTTACTAATAACTTCAGTTTTATTATTATTTTACTAATAGGTTGATACAGGCTATTAAAATATTTTAATGAGTACTCCAAACTATGTTCGTTGTGTGCTAAATATGTCATTGGCTTATCATTAACATCAGATTCTTTAACTAATTATCTACTCCAAATACCTACCTCCAAATCTAATTTCAAACAAAAATCAAAAATCTTTTTGGCAGAAAATCCCTTCAATGAATATGACCTTATCTCGCATAAAGGCTCTTAAAGCTTACGGAATCCTCTCCAGTGAGGTTAGACCTCCAACCTCCGAGCTCATCTGTCGCTGCATTCTCGAGGCCTCCCGACCGATACTCGGAGTGCTTAGTGCACTCTTAAGAGACCTACTGATTAATGCTGTGGTATGTAGCGAAAATGGATAGGATTATAATGTGGTATTGAAAGTAGTTCAATGTTTATGATATTTTTAAGGAAAGTGAAAGTTGTATAGTGCAATCAGATGCGTTATGCGAGCTAATTGTTAAGCTAAATGTTTAAATTTACCTTTTTATCAGAAACTCCGGGGAAGGCAGAGAGGAATGCCAGAACTGCTAATAAAACTATCTTACAGCTTTTATCCGCAGAGGCGATCGGCGGCGGCGACCTCTCGTGCCCGGCCCTGGTGCAAGCCATGGTCCGGGGCGAGAGGGAGTGGGAGGCAGTCACTTCCTTCTGCGAAAAAGTCATGCTCGCGAAGGAGGTGGCGGGATGGGAGAGAGAAAGGTCCTCCCGTCCCAGCCGCCGCAGGAGACGCCCCGGGCGTCGGGAGCCACGTGACGACTCCCGGCCACCGTAGGCGCGGGCCTGCGGACGGTGAGTAATGGGTGACTCACCGTCCGATCAGTACCAGACCCGTGCCGTACGGCGCGTATATGTTCCACGCGCGCCTCAAAGAGATGTCAGCATATGAAGGGGCCCCTCAGGGCCAAGCCTGCCGGGTAAGCGGGATTGTCCGAAAGGGTTACCGCTACCCCGGAACATAAAGGGCTACGGAAGGAACATGGATGGGTTTTAGTCAGTAAGAGTCTGACACTCCCTTCCGCTCCACCCAGAGCGGGAGCAGTCATTGGATGATTTCCCAGCCTTAAAAAAAAAAAGCTTTTATCCGCACCACATAAGGAAAGTGAACCTATAGAACACAGCGATGTGTCAGAAATAGACATCTGGGCATGTTTCGACAACAAACAGGATTTGCTACCACGGGAAACCAGAAACCAGCTGTATTCAGCCTTTTCTTTTCGAGAGGGAGTGGTCCGTAATCTACCACGCAGCCCAGGGCGGTTTGATGGATGTCACATGTCTTAGAATTTTGGTTCTAGGACATGCCGATTTCCTCACGATGTTTTCGTTCACCGTTTCGAACGCAGTGGTGATGAAATATTAACACAAAGTAAAGCGCGGTAAGTCTGGGCCACCACAGCTGAAGGGGTTTGCCATCAAGTATTATTTTTTTGTCAATTTCAATACATATTCTCCTGGCAAACGTCGATACTGCATGAACTACAGCACAGTATAATAAATAAATACCTTAATTTTGTGAGCTAGGTTGTAAAATATTATGGATGTCACAAATTTTCCTTAATATTTCGACCATAACCTGTAATTCCACCCATCCTGATCCAGACATATTTCCATCACATTACCGTTGGACCATGCAATTCGCACTCGAAGCCTCTGGGACTTGTGGGGCTTCGGCTTTGAGCAACGGATCCGGCTCCAACGATATATAGGATCATTTTCTCCTCATATTCACCGTTATGGTACTTTGGTAAGTTCTACAAGATGATGCCTATTTGGATCGTAGGAATAAATGTCAGTAGGTATTTTTTTACTCTAAAGCTACCATTATCTGGTCTAAATGTCCAAGTTAGCAAAGGTATATTAATATAATACATATATCATAAAATTAGTAGAACTATTGCATACTGTTTTGTAGTTAGTCTATCAATGAAGTATGCTCCTACTTTCTTAAAAATTATGATTCAAAATGGGTCAAAGTCAAAGTCAAAGTCAAAACATTTATTTCAAATAGGCACAAGAAAGGCACTTTTGAACGTCAAAAATTAACAAGAAATAGAATTGATTCTAGTCGCCCCTTCCAAAAGGTAGTTTCGTGTGGAGAAGAATGGGCAAGAAACTCCACCGTTACTCTTTTAAAATGTTTCACAATGTTTTGTATACATGTATTATAATATGTGAAGACGATGCACCCAGAATAAAAACAATACACCAAAAAGGTGAAAAGAAAAACGCATGTAGCAGTGGAAAATAAACTTAATTATGTCATAAGTACATGGTGCTCACATATTTACAAACATTCTAAAAGTTAACAATAATAAATTAATCAATGTGTGAGATGTTATTCCAATATAATAAAATAATATGGTACACATTATAAATTATTACCTAATTTACTTAGCAACCAGTTTGATTTTGTCTAGACACTAGATTGTCCTGTGGAGCAGGACCAGCATGTTTCCAAGCATCCTTATCTTTGATATAATCCTCTAATTTGTAATAAGCTTGTTTACAAAGTGTACTTTTAATATGAGTTTTAAATTTTCTTTCATTTAATTGCAGTATGTCACAAGGTATTTTGTTGTAACATTTAACACAGAACCCCATAAAAGATGTATGTACTTTGGACAATCTGAAAAATGGTTGAACTATTTTATCTTTATTTCTAGTATTAAAGTTATGCCTATCACTTATTTTATTAAAAAGATGTCTATTTTTTCTTACATACATAATATTTTCATAAATGAATTGGCAAGGAACCGTCATAATATTAATCCTTTTAAATAGTTCCCTAAGCGATTCGCAACGACGAAGATTGTAAATGGCTCTGATAGCTCGCTTCTGCAAAATAAAAATGGATTCAATGTCAGCAGCCCGACCCCACAGTAAAATGCCATACGACATAATGCTGTGGAAGTAACTAAAATAGACCAAACGCGCGGTTTCTACGTCTGTCATCTGCCTTATCTTTCTAACAGCATAAGCGGCCGAACTAAGCCGTCCCGCAAGAGTTGTTATGTGGGGACCCCATTGCAACTTGTCGTCTAGCGTGATTCCCAGGAAAACCGTCTGCTTAATACATTCCAGCTTCTCTCCGTTCAATATGATGTCACAATCGCTACTTTTAACATTAGGTAATGTAAATCTAATGCATTTGGTTTATTTTTCATTTAGTACTAAATTATTTACCGTAAACCAATCTTGGACCTGAAGAATAGAGTTATTCACGTCGTCAAGATTTTGAGAGCGTCTATCAATTTTAAAGATTAATGATGTGTCATCTGCAAATAACACCATCTTCGGTTGATTTTGAAGTAATTGGGGTAAATCGTTAATGTAAACTAAAAAGAGGAATGGACTCAATATCGAACCTTGAGGAACGCCCATTGTCATTTCCGACCCCAGCGAGTTCACACCATTTACTTGAACTTTAACCTTTCTATCTTTCAGGTATGATCTAAGTAAATCAAGGGCTGTATTTCTAATCCCATAGTGCTCTAGTTTCAGCAGAAGCGTCTCATGTTCTACGCAATCGAACGCCTTAGAGAGATCGCAAAAGATTCCAATGGCATCTTGTGCTTCTTCCCAGGCGCTAAAAATGTTCTTTATTAGGGTGACACCAGCGTCAGTAGTACAACGCCCTTTGGTGAAACCGAACTGTTGGTCATGCAAGATGGAATTTTTATTAAAGTGACGTAACATTTGATTGAGCATCAACTTTTCAAACACTTTACTGAGAACTGGCAGAATTGAAACGGGCCTATAATTGTTGGGTTCTTTACTATCACCGGATTTGAACAATGGCACTACTTTACTGTGTTTCATAAGATCCGGAAAGACTCCTTGGTCCACATTGGTATTAAATATGAACGCTAAATAGGGCGCAATGGTGTCGATAATAGCACTACAGACTTTTACAGACATTCCCCAGAGATCTTCTGTTGATTTGATTTTAAGATCTTTAAAAGCTTTTATAACAGCCTGGGGGTTTGTATGCTGAAATGTAAATTCCAAAGGGCATGCCTTTACATTTTTTCTAAGTAAGGCAGCAGAAAGCGCGGCTGAGGAATTTAATGATGCAGTAGTTTTGAGTGGAATATTAGCAAAAAAGTTTTCAAATTCCTGAGCTATTTCTATATCTGAGTTGATGCGGCCATGTGCAGTCTCTAAATTATACTCAGTATTACGCTGCTTTTTCCTACCTGTTTCATTATTTATTATTTGCCAGGTAGTTTTTATTTTATCATCAGCTGATTTTATTTTATTGCTAATATAAAGAGCTTTAGCTATTTTGCACACACTTTTAAAAGTTTTAGAATATTTTGCAACATACTGATGAAAGTTTGTATGATTCATATGTTGCTTGAGGCCATAAAGTTCAAAAAGTTTTGCCCTGCTTTTGCGAATACCTGGAGTCGCCCAATCGCTAAATAAAAACTTTGTGAAAATACTTTTAGTTCTTAGTGGGTAGGTACAAACCTTAAAAAAAAACTGGTGTCTAGGGACACCCGGATGGAACGAAGTTCTTTTCGATTAATTAGTGAAGGAATTGTATTGAAATTTTATTTCTTTTAAGTTATAATAATCAAAAAAAGTCTGATCTAAAATTAACCAATCAAAATATATTGATTAAAAAGACATCTTATTTCACTCCAAAAAAAGTGTCGTTTCAACTTTTGGTTTTAATTTTTTCCGTCTAGCCCCCTTTCGCAACGCGCGATAAGGAACTTCGTTCCAAAAACTTCTTCGACTTATAAAGATCACAAATATTATTGCGATCTTCTCATTTTACCAAAAACCTTAAATAAGTATTCTATCAAAATACCTAGTTACATCTCAAACTGACGTACAACATACGTCATTAAAATTAAAACCTAAATGGATCGCGTCGTCTCTCCGAGTGCAGTTTTCTTAAATCATAGTCCCCTTTTCATTGAGGCTGACTTTCAGAGCACGTGCGACCCATCTCAGTGTGGGGCCACAAAATCAGCGGGTGTTTTAAAACTATCATGCCATACAGTTTTTGTTTAAATGAGCACAAGGACGTCATTGTAAATTAATTCTTAAGTTTATATCCGTAACAGTCACAGTAGTGATTTACAAATATATGCCTGCCTCGAGGCAGGCATATATTTGTAAATCAATCACACAACGATTTCATTGATGAAATCGTTGACATTACTTTTTAAAGTAATGCGGAACAAGATATCCTGAATAGAAGAAACGGAAATAATTAATTTTGCGTAGGAATTTTTCAACGCCTTATTTAGCTATTAGTTTCATATACTTGTACAGAATATATTATTTTTAGTTTTAGTGTTAGACTAGCTTCTGCCCGCGACTTCGTACGCGTATCCTGTTGCTTATGCAAGCGACAACGGGGTCGTCAAAATCGAAGATCTGAATCACGATCAGCGCGGTCAGTCACGCATCACGTTCCCCACTTGTCTCTAGAGACCTAGAAGTCGATGCGTAGATACGCTTGGAACTCAAGCGTAATTCTCTATCCGTGAACGTCTCCGATTCGCGAGACAATGCATGACTTGCACGATCAGCGGTCAGTCGCGTATCACGTTCCCCACTTGTCTCTAGAGACCTAGAAGCCGATGCGTAGATACGCTTGGAACTCAAGCGTAATTCTCTATCCGTGAACGTCTCCGATTCGCGAGACAATGCATGACTTGCACGATCAGCGGTCAGTCGCGTATCACGTTCCCCACTTGTCTCTAGAGACCTAGAAGCCGATGCGTAGATACGCTTGGAACTCAAGCGTAATTCTCTATCCGTGAACGTCTCCGATTCGCGAGACAATGCATGACTTGCACGATCAGCGGTCAGTCACGCATCACATTCCCCACTTGTCTCTAGAGACCTAGAACTCGATGCGTAGATACGCTTGGAACTCAAGCGTAATTCTCTATCCATGAACGTCTCCGATTCGCGAGACAATGCATGACTTGCACGATCTGCGGTCAGTCGCGCATCATATTCTTCACTGGTCTCTAGAGACCTGGATGTAGATGCGTAAATACGCTGAGAACGCAGGCGTGCTTCGTGATCCGAAGAGGTTTCCGCGGAGCGAGTTGCAGCCGGATGTTTTCAAACAGCATCAAGTCTCTCGTGACGCTCTTTGGTAGATTCTTGGGATCTTATGATCTTCAATCTTTTAGCTATTTTGGAACATTGGGAAAGATTTGACCTCTTTCTATGCATATAAGTGAATATAAGTGATCAATTAAAATCTAAGGGACTGCTCCCAGGCGTTATCGGGTAGGCTACTGTGTTACGAAGATAAATAGAAAAGGAAATTAAACACTCAAATAACATAAGTCTGAAGGCATATTTATTTGGTAAAATTAAAAAAATAAATGGGAAATTGGCCAGCAGAGTCAAATTTTTAATGATATAAGAACAGAGGCCAGCACATCGTTACCACAATCTGTCAAATTTCTTTGATAGTATTTCAACTTTATTGGAAAGACATAAGGTTCATTTTTAATTGAGAAAATTTGACAGTTAGAGATAGCTTGATGTGCTGGCGTCTGTACCATCGTCAGCGAAAATCAGTCCTAAACTGTTACCGCCTTCATCGCGTGTAAGTACTCCCAGCTTATGTTATTTTATAATTATACAGTGAAATTAGTGATAGCTTTGATTTCCACGTCAGATGTTTCTGATCTTCGATTTTTATAAGTCAATAGGCAATGACCATCAGACCGAACAACTTTTGCTAAGACGTCATTCCTATACAGAGTTGATATGACAGAGGGGCATTAAATTACACTACGTATACTATACGTGTTTAGTATTAACTCGGTACGGTATAAAAAAAAATGAGGTTTTTATTTTTTCAAACAAACTAAATAGCTTACAAATCAGAGTAAAACGCAACCACCCTTTGTAAATAAAAACTGACCTTGTAACGCAGCGGCACCAACGCGTGCACGCCGGAGCGCTGTTAGGAAAGATACATCGAGTTCAAACGGGGCAAAAACTTAAAAAAACATTTGCGACTAAACTACTGCTCCTATTTAATTGATTTTTGGTACAGAGCTTGAAAATGGTCCTTAGTATAAGCTGTTTGAAGGAAAGCCCCTCTGTCGTATCATCTCTGTATATGTTATAGTGTAGCTGGGCTCTTGGAATTCCACAACAGGTGTTCCAGATCTTAAATTTTTATGCGTCAACAGAGAGTGCTCATCAGGCTGAACAACTTTTGCTAAGACGTCATTCCAATATCTGTTATAGTGTAGCTGGGCTCTTGGAGTTAAACATCAGGTGTTCCAGATCTTCAAATTTATTCGCTCAGCAGAAAATGCTCATCACGCGGAACTATTTTTGCTATGGTACTATTTTTGTATCTCTTATAGTTTAGCTGGTCTGTTGCGGTTCTGCATCAGGTGTTCAAGTTTCCAATATAAATTATAGTCTATTTGTTGCCTATAATCGAATGCAACTATTCGCCCATACTCTCCAGGATACGTGCGTTCGCTACGAATAACTGAATCCTTATGGCAGCGGCGTGTTTTTTTTTTTGATAATGGCATCTCGCAGTTAAACCATAGGGTTGTATACTGCTTAACCGGACTTGCCTGTGGATACCACAAAAGAATTGTAGCCTCCAGCCAGGGCTTATAAAAACTTACAAACTAAGCGACTACACACTAAGGGCACCTCCTGTGGGGTACGGACCTCGGCTTAGGGCGTCGCTGGGGGAGGACAGCAAGGGACAGCTGGATCGGGGGTAACAGCAGCGCGGCTCTCAGCGCGCTTTATATAACCACGGACGCGCAGGCGCGATGCGTATACGTACTCTGATAGAATACCTTAACTTATGTTTGCCGTGATTCTTTAAATTGACATAACTTTTTTATTTATGAACCGATTGACATGAAATAAACACTAAATGTTAAGTGAAGCTTACTACAATATATTAGTGAAAACCGCATCTAAATCGAATAAGCCGTTTCTGATATTAGCGTGCACAAACACACAGACAAACAGACAAACCGACAAACAGACAAAAAAAAAATTAATTACAATTTCGGGTTCGGCATCGATATAATAACAACCCCTGCTACTTTTTTTTTATTTATTTCCATTGTACAGACACGACTTTTCTACAATTTTATTATATGTATAGATTTACATTTTCACCAATGATCAAATTAAATAACATTATTAATTTCGCGCAATCTAAATAATGTTATTATATTTTAGTATTATTAGAATATAAAGTTTGTATTCGTTGGAACTAAACAGAAGTTAAAATTTTCTTTCCATACTGAAACGTTTATCCAGCGACACGATGTAAAAAACAACTTACTTAATGCAAACTTTCATTCAAATAAATTATTTTTCCCTGTTTCTTGAATGACTTTACTTTGTGGTCAATTCGGCCTTCACCACTCCGCTGCTCTAGCGGCCGCAACAGCCCAACATGCAAATGTTCTAACACGAGCTAACGAGGCACTCGACTCAGTTCTAACGAGTGCCATTGGAACAGCTACTGTCACTTGGGCATTACTCACTAACTCACTACTCTTACACATCATCTTTTTGAGGTCGTGTGGCATTCAGCATTCATTAACATTATTCTACATTACTAAACTACAGTTGTAAGTTACAGGGCTAACTTCTAGGCTATTATACCACCTAGGCTAGGCTATTATAACTAACACCTGGTCCTTGAAAATATGTTTAAGATCAGTGGTACCGGTGGTTGACTTTTGTCGTAATAAAAAAAAAACAGCAGCCAATCAAAGATTCACAGTAGACGCTGGCCTGCGGGCGGTGAGTAATGGGTAGCTCACCGTCCGATCAGGACTAGGCCCGTGCCGGACGGCGCGTACGTGTTCCACGCGCGCTGCCGGGTCGTGGAATTGTCTGGAAGGATTACCGCTACCCGAAACCGAAACCTAGAGGGCTAAGGTAGGAACTTGGATGGGCTTTAGTCAGTAAGAGTCTGACACACCCTTCCACTCCACCTAGAGCGGTGAGGGGTCAATAAATGATTTCCCACCCTCAAAAAAAAATTATAATCAAAGACATTGGACAAAATAAATTGAAAAATATTCTTAGAAACTTGAGCGCTTATAAAATATCAGAAGCTAGGTTCCTCTTGGTCAATTTCTATGGAGAAGAGCCGGCAAGAAACTGACGGTTATTTATATAAAATAGTTGGCTTTCACAATGCTTACCAAATACGTTGATAACATGTGGGCCTTACCTTTTGGGCATAATAGGCGTGATGTTCTGTTCTTGTTAAGTTAGTTATCAAAATGGAAGTCGATGTACCTACTCAAATCTCTGTACAGTCACAAGAAAAATATGTACAGAGGCCAGCACATCAAGCTATCCCTAACTGTCAAATTTTCTCAATTAAAAATGAACCTTATGTCTTTGCAATAAAGTTGAAATACTATCAAAGAAATTTGACAGATTGTGGTAACTTGATGTGCAGGCCTATGTACACAGTTAGCTAGTTTCAAAAGCGGTTTTCTTCTTAATTATAAAATTAAATTTTATGTTGTCACACACATTGCATTTTCGAATCCATAGGTTTACCGAACCTGTTGTATCTCGGAGTTGAAATAGTTATTTTGCGAGAAAACAGCTTCTGTATTTTGCTCGGTGTATACATATTGGTGCTCGTGACTATACAGTGCACAACTCAGTGCAATCTATTGACTGAATATACATATAAACATTGATATTACTTCTCTTACCAAGCAACATGGTAATTGCGTGAATGTGAGAAAATTTAATTTTTCAAAGTCAAAGACAAAGTTTTTTTTTGTAAATTATAGGCATAAAAACGGGTGTTTAAAAAAAAATCCACAGCAATAACCAAAAACCCTTATATCTCAACCTTCTCAAAGAACTTAAATCGATAACTCCTTTCATCCTAAGCTAGCCATAAAAATTTAAAGTTATCTCTAACATTTTCAGAGTGCACCGGATAAACCGGATTCCAAGAGTCATCTGGCTCCGGTCCGTTTGTGTTCCCAGCCGGCCGGAGCGTGTGTAACTGCGACCACTCGTAACATACGTCACATACTTACGACTCGTATGTTTGCAGTTAACTTTACAGTCTGTTAGAAAAGTTTGTGGATTTTTGGTACTACTGGGAAATTTGGGTTTCAGTTGCTGGGAATTAAGTGACTCTATGTCGCGTTATTGGAATAGATAATTTTGTTTCTATGTCAGATATGAAAGGTACGGTTTTAGTATTCTACATAATGACATAGCCAGTTATACATTCAGTCAAAAAAGTATCGGGAATGGATATTTGTTTATGGTTCCAAATTCAAATTTTTGTTTTTTTGTAGTTGTTAGATTGGCACAACTGTTTTCCATTTTGGCGCGGAGTTTGAGTTGCATCTGTTATTTATATTAAACTAGCTGACCCGACAGACGTTGTCCTGTCTTAACTGTGATACCTACCCTACCTACCTACCTGCCTATCTACCTAGCTACCTACCCTACCTACCCTAGCTACCCTACCTACCCTACCTACCCACCATACCTACACCAGCTACCTACCCTACCTACCTACCTACCCTACCCACCTACCCTACCTACCTACCCTACCTACCCGCCCTACCTACCCACCCTACCTACCCTACCTACCTACCTACCCTACCTACCCACCCTACCTACCCTACCTACCCTACCTACCCTACCTACCCTACCTACCCTACCTACCTACCTACCTACCTACCTACCCTACCTACCTACCCTACCTACCTACCCTACCTACCTACCCTACCTACCTACCCTACCTACCTACCCTACCTACCTACCTACCCTACCCTACCTACCATATAGGAGGGAAATCAGCAGCTGATGGAAAAAAAAAAATAAAATAAAATGTATTCTGCGATTCAGGGCGGAGACAAATCCAATGAAACAAAAACCATGAAAATTGGTCCAGCAGATCTCGAGTTATAACGAAGGGAACAAACCCGTCTTTCTTTTATATATATAGATACAGTGCTGGTTTTAGTAATATCAAATATAGTGTGTATTGCGAATTTCATAATGGACAAAAATATCGAACAAAGAGTTTGTCTTAAATTTTGCATCGCCAATGGAATTTCGTGTTCGGAGTCACTGAAAATGTTACAGAAGGCTTACGGTGAATCGACTTTATCAAAAACTCGTGCTTATGAGTGGTTCAAAGCGTTCAAAAGCGGTCGAGACGTGATGGAAGATTTGCCTCGCTCTGGTAGGCCGTCAACGTCTGCAACTGAAGTTAACATCGCAAAAGTGAAGAAAATAGTGACTGAAAATCCCCATTCAACTCTGAGAGAGATAGCCGCCGAACTTTCTGTATCTCACGAGTCAATCCGTACCATTTTAACTAATCATTTGGGTACGAGACATGTTGCTGCTCGGCTAGTCCCAAAAGATCTGAATTTTCTCCAAAAACTCAATCGCATGAAAGTCGCTGAGGACATGCTAGAACGAGTCAGTTCGGACCCAACATTCATGAAACGCATTGTTACTGGTGACGAGACGTGGGTTTACGAGTTTGACATGCAAACTAATCAACAAGCTTCGGAGTAGCGCCTTCCAACTGAACCGAAACCGAAAAAACCACGCCAAAGTCGATCAAAAGTCAAAATCATGTTGACTGTTTTCTTTGACTAACGCGGTGTTGTGCACTCTGAATTCTTTCCGGAAGGTCTAACGGTAAATAAAGAATATTATTTGAGCGTTATGCGGCGTTTAAGAGAGCAAATTCGACGAAAAAGGCCAGATTTGTGGAAAGAAAATTCTTGGATTTTGCACCACGACAATGCGCCTTCGCACAAGGCTATCATTGTGAACGAATTTTTGACCAAACATTCAACAAATACCATCCAGCAACCACCATATTCACCAGATATGGCTCCTGCTGACTTTTTTCTTCTTCCTAAACTCAAATTACCACTTCGTGGCACCCGTTTTCAATCGATAGAAGACATAAAGGAGAATTCGCGGCGAGAACTGAACTCAATTCCGGAAGCAGCGTTTAAAAAATGTTTTGATGAATGGATTATTCGTTGGCGCAAGTGTATCGTTTCTAAAGGAGCATACTTTGAAGGTGATAAAATAAATTTGGATGAATAACAGACATTTTGTGTATTATTGATCTTTTCCCGGTACTTTCTTGACAGAGTAGTATATATAGATACTAGCTTTTGTCAGCGGTTTCGCCCGCGTTGATGTCGGAAATTATCTCACGGGAACATTCTAACGGGATAAAAAGTATCCTGTGTCAGGTTATAAACTATATTATTATTATGTGTATTGTGTGTGTGTACGTGTTTGTGTGACTGTATTATGTGTCTTTTTTTTTTTTTTTAAGGCTGGGAAATCATCCAATGACTGCTCCCGCTCTGGGTGGAGCGGAAGGGAGTGTCAGACTCTTACTGACTAAAACCCATCCATGTTCCTTCCGTAGCCCTTTATGTTCCGGGGTAGCGGTAACCCTTTCGGACAATCCCGCTTACCCGGCAGGCTTGGCCCTGAGGGGCCCCTTCATATGCTGACATCTCTTTGAGACGCGCATGGAACACATACGCGCCGTACGGCACGGGTCTGGTGCTGATCGGACGGTGAGTCACCCATTACTCACCGTCCGCAGGCCCGCGCCTACGGTGGCCGGGAGTCGTCACGTGGCTCCCGACGCCCGGAGCGTCTCCTGCGGCGGCTGGGACGGGAGGACCTTTCTCTCTCCCATCCCGCCACCTCCTTCGCGAGCATGACTTTTTCGCAGAAGGAGGTGACTGCCTCCCACTCCCTCTCGCCCCGGACCATGGCTTGCAACCAGGGCCGGGCGCGAGAGGTCGCCGCCGCCGATCGCCTCTACGAGGACACGGCGGTGCTCCGCCCAAGCGGGGCAGGTTTGCACCGTGTGCTCTACCGTGTCCTCTGGGCGATCCTCGCAGTGGTGACACCCGGGCGTTTCCTCCCGCCTGATGATGTGCAGGAACCTCCCGAAACATCCATGTCCGGTGAGGACCTGCGTCAGGCGGTAGGTGAGGGCGCCGTGACGCCTCTCTAGCCACTCCTCAAAGAGGGGCCTTACCGCCACTATCGTGGCGTGCCCTGTATTATGTGTAATTTCATCCAGAACCGTTCAGTTGTTTTTGCATAACATAACAAACATCCATCCATCCATGATCGCAAATTTTCACGTTTATAATATTAATAGGATTAATAAGGTATTATGATTGATGTTAGTTTTCTGTAAAAATCAATGGCTTGTAAGATTCAAAAAAAATTGTATCGAATTTTCAGATCGGGCACCTCGAATGATGAAGCAAGATCCCTCCATTCAAGACCAGTTTCTTATGGTAGAAGAGGCAAGAAACTTGATGGGGAAAATAATAAAAAGCAACTTTAAATTAAGCATAAGGTGGTTAACATAATTATTCTTTGACTGTACCTATAAAGTAGTTCCTAGTCTCGGAGCAAAGAGGAAGCAACGCTCGACACCCTGTGTGACGCAGCGCTAATTAGCCAGCGCCCCACTAATTGTATGCTTATATGAGCTCCAGCGCCTCTGACTCTACTACGATGAATTAATGTATGACCTTCATCAATCACTAATCTTTGCAGTAGGACTTCCTCGACAAATCACCTACTGGGCGGAAAACTGATGAGTTTTCTCGTTTCCTCGCTTAACTTAAGAACCGCAAGTTTACGACTTTTGAATATTCATTAAGGAACTGACAGTTACTAAAGTCCACGTTTTTTTACTTTACGGCTGAGTAGCTTTATCTAACCTTAATTTATCTTATAGCAGCTTTTTGGGTTTTTTGTCACCGATTTATGATATACTAGCCATACCAGCGGCTTCGCCCGAGTGGATGTCTGAAATTATCAGAAGGTTACGTCCTACCGGGATAAAACCTACCTGAGTGTTAATCCAGGTTATTAATTATCTGTGTGCCAAATTTCATCCAGATCCATTCAGCCGTTCGGATGAGTGTTTGAGTAACAAACATTCATCCGAACTTTCACATTTATAAATTATTTAACCATAATTATATATATTATTAAGTCATGTTCGTGAACGGGCGCCGTCTATAGGGACTGGTCATATCTTAGCTGCCACGGATCTTTTTAAAATTTAATTTAATTTTTTGATTGTTTTTGATTACTTTTTTTATATTTTATTACGGACTCTTTTTACGTTATGCATCATCCTCATATGTATAATTTCAACATTAATGATTTAACCCTTATTTCGTAACCATATTCTGATTTAAAAGAGCGTCCATGGACTTTCTTGACTTTCTTTTCCAAAGGAACCTACTGCTTTGGAATGGACAACTAGCTTCATCTTTCTGACCCCTTGACAATTCAAAAGTCCCTGTAATTGGTTTATCACTGCATAGTATTGTGGGAGCCAGGCATACAACATCGAGCATTAGCGACTGACCCGCGCGGCACGCGGATCGACACTAAATGTTGTTTTTTTTGTGAATGGCATCTCGCAGTTCAACCAGAGGGTTGTCTACTGCTTAACCGGGCTTGCCTGTGGCTGCCACAAAAGAATTGTAGCCAGGGCTTAATAAAAACTAAACCTAACTTACAAAACTAAGCGACTACACGCTAAGGGCACCCCCTGCGGGGTTCGGACCTCGGCTTAGGGCGTCGCTGGGGGGGGACAGCAAGGGACAGCTGGATCGGGGGTTTTTAAAACTACTGGCTCAGCGGCAACGCGGGCTGGCTCGAGCAAGGGTCGGGGGGATGAGAGTGGACAGGGTCGTCGCGACGGGCCTCGACGGCGAGGACGGAACGACGGAAATTTGTGTCTGTGTGCTAATCTAACAGTGCTAGTAGCCGGGCTGCTCTCCTGGAGGAGAGTGGTGGCATCGTCGGGGGCAATGAGGGTATGCCGTGGACGGCGAACCTTACTGATGCAGGACGGGGTGTATCGGGAGGCGGCCGCAATCAGGGGATTGCGGCCCTACGGAGGAACCGGTTTTGTAGTGTCTGCATTCGATGCAGATACTTGGGTTTGGCGTGCGCGAAGACGACGCAAGCGTATGTCATGATGGGACGGATTACAGCCTTATAGAGACAATTTGCTGCGTTCTGTAAGCATGAATTGGAGCCTACCGAGAGCGAAAGTGGCCCGCGAACGGACCTGCTTTATGTGCTCTGCGAAACTGAGGTGTTGGTCGAGAGTGACACCCAGGTACTTGGCATGCTTCGCCCAAGGGATCGGCTTGCCGTACATGGTGATCGGATTAGGGGGGTTGGGGAGGGCCCTACGAATTCTCCTAAAGAGAACAGCCTGGCTTTTATCGGGGTTGACCTCGATTCTCCATTTCCGGAACCAAGCGCCTAGGGCGTTGGCCGAGTTCTGGAGAGTCTGAGCTATAGCTGGCGGATTGATCCCCGTGTAGTAAATGGCCGTGTCATCGGCGAATAACGCCAATTGGGCCTTTTTACTCTTAGGGATGTCGCTAGTGAACAGGGTAAAGATTAGGGGGGAGAGAACGGAGCCCTGGGGGACTCCGGCGCGAATCGGGTGGGGGGAGGAGAGAGCGCCCTCGATGCGGTAGCGAAAGGTGCGGTTCGACAAAAAGTCCCGTAAGATGAGCACGAGACGGTCGGGCACGCCGAGTTGGTATAGCTTATATATTAAGCCATTGTGCCAGACTTTGTCGAAAGCCTTCGCTATGTCGAAGAACAGGGCGCCAGTCATAGCGCCACGCTGGAAGCCGGCACTGATGTGCTCGACTATGCGGTGCGCTTGCTGGACGCACGAGTGTTGGGTACGGAACCAGAACTGCTCGTCCGGAATCAGGCTCTTCGCCTCGGCATAGTCCTTGAGACGCTTATAAAAAAGCCTCTCGTAGATTTTGCCGAGCACGTTGAGTAGACTGATGGGGCGATAGCTGGTGGGTCGGATTTGGGCTTCCCGGGTTTGGGGATACCTATAACAGAGGCCTCTTTCCAGGCTTGTGGGAACATGTTATTACTCATGGCGCCATTGAAGATGGCGGTCATGAGCATGATTAGTTGGGCGGGGAAGAGTTTGAATACCCTATTGGTAATTCCATCTGAGCCGGGGGCTTTACGAGCCTGAAGACCCTTGATGATGTCTTGCACCTCGTCAGGGGTGACGGAGGGCAGAGGATCATCAGGGTCTTCGACGGGCGGGAGAGAGGCTCTCCGTTCGACCTCGGCGTCGACTTTGGCGAGGTGCTTTGGGTCGAATGGAAGGGAGCTGGGGGAGCATTGGGACTCGAGACTGTCGGCTAGGAGCTCGGCTTTTTCAGAGCTATCGAAAGCGATGCTCTTGTCGGGGCGGATGAGTGGAGGGGTGGAAGATTCTTCGGGAGCGCGAAGCTTCCTCTGAAGGTTCCAGAAGGCTTGGTGGTTGGGCTCAAGTTCACCGAGTAACTTGTCCCAGTTGTCCGAACGAGCTTCCGCAATGCGTTTCTGTACAGCACGCTGTAAATTGCGCATGTGGGCTTTGTTCGCATCGCAGGGGAAAGAGTCGTAGGCACGGATGGCTGCGTTCTTCTCGGTTATCAGCTCACGTACGTCAGCGGGTAGTTTCCAGTGGTGGTCTTCCACCACCGGGACTTCCCGTGAGCAATCCGTCAAAACGGATTGCACGTGTTCTGTAACGAGGCGATCGCGCCAGTAGTGTCATCGACAGAGACAATGAGGTCAGGGATGGATTCCAGCTGAGGTGACAGAGTGTCGGATTTAAGCTTTTCGCTTACTTTCCTCCAGTCGGTCACCAGTTGGGTGCGGGGCGGGTGGTCGGGGTCAAGCGGACCCCCCGTGTAGGGGGTGAACTAAATGTTGCGAGCGCACTCAGTCGTTTATATGTATCACCGCATTCCTCGTCGGCGCGCCTCCGTCGGACTGTAGAACATACTCATGCGCCGACCACCTTCAAAATACAATTAAGCGTGCTAAACGCTGATTGGCTAATAATATTTCGAATACAGCTGATCAGCCAATAGGATGTAAGTTGATTCTAACATTTTCTGTATATACAGAAAATGTATAAGGGTTTGGAAATAAAATTCATTACGATTCCCAAAACGAGTGTTTTACTGAACAGACCAAGTACCCATATTTGCCAAGTACCCATATTTGGTGACCCCGACGTGATCGTCATGGAACAAAACAAAGTCGCTTTCTCTGTCCCTATATCCCTATGTATGCTTAAATCTTTAAAACTACGCAACGGATTATGATGCGGTTTTTTTTTAATAGATAGAGTGATTGAAGGGAAAGGTTTATAATTATGTATAATTTGTCGACATACTATGCGGGCGAAGCCGCGGGCGGAAGCTAGTTTGTAATAAATGCTTTGAGTTTGAGAGAGTTTGAATATTCCAAACTCCAGTTATCGGCTGATGTGTCAGGACATCATAATATTAAAACACTCTTTATAGTATAATTCTCAATGAGAACTTTGCACGTGAGGCGTAAGTTTCGTAAGTTTGAGAGAGTTTGAATATTCCAAACTCCCACAGTTATCGGCTGATGTGTCAGGACATCATAATATTAAAACACTCTTTATAGTATAATTCTCAATGGGAACTTTGCACGTGAGGCGTAAGTTTCTTCCCAGTGCCTAGAAGACAATATAAAGTGATACATGTATCACCTATTTACTGAGTGGTCAGAAGTCGACAACATCCCGGAACAAACCAAAAAATAAGTAACTCCAAGACGACGTCCCACCAGGAACCTCGTAATATAAAAATCCGTTGCACATTATAAAGCACGAGATATCATCATAATAATATAATATGTGCTGAAGCTGGGTACACTCATGAATAAAAAGATGCAATCCGCGTCGGATACCAGCGGTTATTGCCAAATAGGATGGCTTTGTAGCAGCTATTTTAGCTCGATAAGCTTGGACTAGGGAGCTGGGATCGTGTATGAAATAAATTCCGTTGACGACTAAGTTTTCTAGTTCGAGAAAGAGATCTTTACACTTGAAACACGGACACCTTCCATGCATTCCTGGGTAAGTTGGCTGAAACACCAAGATTGCAATCACGTGGCATTCTGAAAGTTAACATTGATACTCGCGATATTTTCGTATTTACTGAGTTTTAAGACTAGATTATATCAAACACTACGAAACAATAAAGGCTTTTTGTTATGTCGGTACTTATGACTTAGTAGCTTTAGTGCAAGCATTAAAAGAAAGAACAGGAAGAAAAGAAAATAAAAAAAAGATAGGAAATACATTTATTCAGCACAGACTAGAAACTGTCACTGACTGCAATGTCGACTTTGGAAATATCAAACATTTGTTCATGTCCATAAAGTTAAAAAGCCGATTAACTCAGCACCCATTTTTATGCATTGAAATGTTTTACTCAAAGTCCAAACAAATGATTGGCAGTGACGAAATTAACACTAAACCCAACAAACTTTCAAAATAATTCGGCCGCTCAACCCGAGTCACTCTAGTTCTCCACGTCAAATACTACTCTAAATAACGAATTATATCAGGCTCCATAAACAGTCCGTTGATCTAAAAAGTTTGACTAGTAAACAACATAACGAGATATTTTAAGACCAAATCAAGATACGGCTCGGTAAACCCACTTAGTAATATTTCAGATAGTAGAAATATGGATGAAAAGAGCTATGGATTCGGCTTTTAATGGATGTTAAACACTTCACTTCATGGATTGTAAAATAACTTCACGAGACATGAACAAAACTAAAGACAATACTATACCTTCGTAGAATGATGAATTGACGTTATATCAAGGATTTATTCCTTAAAGTAAATATTGTATCACTTTATCATAATTATAGAAGACATATTTTACTACATTATTTGAACCTGGTACGATTGATAATAATAATCCATCCGTGTAATAGGGACTAGCCAATTACTAATTATTATTGTTAAACGGCCACAATATGACACGAAATAGGTACTACTAATTTCATTGCTGATATTAAAAAAAATGGTCGGACTCGAGAACCGAACTCAGAACCCCAGCTGAACGTCACAGTTATTGCGACAGCACGACTGAATTTTTACTTTTTTTAAACTATTATTTTCAAAAAAGAACTAGCCTATTAGCTGCGCAGCTTAGACAATTTTAGCGTTGACGCAGCCAAACAGCTAACCTCAGGCCAACATACGTCGACCGGACCAGAATTAGTCTAATACATGATATCTTGTTACGTAATTTGAGCAATAGCGACTAAGTCTTCAAACACATACAATCTACATTGATACCCACAGCTTCCATACATAGCCATTCTACTAATCTCTTCTTGTTTCCATGTTGCGATGCCAATACAAACAAAATTATTGGAGACATAGTTAAGAAATAGAATTATGTGAGACAATTGTTTGCCGGCAGGAAATTGAATGCCGACCTTCGACGTACTTCGTCTGAATTGAGAGGACCAACTTGATTTAGTGTGGATTTTCGTTCATGCTTATTTTGTTTACGTGGACGCCCAGTATTTCAATGGTAACTGGCATTTTCTGAAGAAATATTGAGTCTTTCATGCGTTCAATAAATTATTATTTATTATAACAAAAAACGTCGCAGACCAATTACATTAACGAAGTACACCTATTCGGTACAGTCATACGCTCATCTAATAATACTCAAAACATACTGACAAGAACTTCTTCCATTCATCCGCGAACGCATCGCAGTTAGGCCCGGCGCACATTAGCGGCAGGGCATCATTTTATTTTAAATCTTATTGTCACACTGTTACGTTACATTTTTAGTTGTTGCAAAAAAATCTTTTGCTGTGCCCTTAGACTTAGCGTCCAAGAGAACGTTGTGCGCAGAGACAGTGCGAGAGACCGACTGGGTATGAGCGACGTTCAACTCCGAGGCACAGCGAACAATCTGTGGCTCCTGTTACTATTATTGTTTATCGGAGCAAAAACATGGAGCAGTTAGTCGTGCAGTTCAGGAGCAACTGTTTTCCCGTAAAGGACGAATTAACCTTTTAAATGCCAGAACATAAACGATTTGATTGTTTATTTCGTGTCATAGTGTACCCCCATTGTCACATATTTGTGTCGTTGGCGTACAGGACATGCGTTTGCTTGTCACGTATATTTATGTGTCAATGGCGTTCAAAAGGTTAATTCATTATTGATATCATTAAGTTAAACTCTCCTTTTAAATTAACCTGTAGAACTGGCCATTATATTGAACTTAAGTAGGTACTTAAACCACAACTATGTAACTCACATACTTGAACTAAGATGAAAGTAGTTTTATTTAAAGCCATTTTTTTTAAGCTACATACATAAAGATGTCAATGTAGTATCATACCCTTATATTTTGTTAACCACAGACAAATTCACACTATCTTAACGTTCCATCATATTTAACAATAGCACTTTTTGCATTTCGCGTTTGTCATAGGTACCATTACAGTTATAGAAACATACAATTGAGCATATAAAATTCCTTTACAGAACATTGACCTTCCTATCAACCCAATAGATCGTACATCATATGCATATTAATTATTCACAATCATTTTAAACAATGCTACAAACTTTATTACTCGCATAAAATAAAATTATAATAAACCATTTAAATAAAATAAAGTTACATGCCAATAAAGAGTTCAGCTCACATTAGAATGACAGTTACTAGTATGTTATTTGTTACTTTTTTAGTGTGATAATAAATAACATAAAGTATTGATGAATAACACAAAGTGAATGATAATCATATTTTTCAGTTTACAGTGGTCTTTGATTGGCTCAATGACCTGTAGGAACTATATATTGATAACAAATAAACAAGCTAAGATTAGTTAATATAGTATTTGACAGAAAGAAGTTGCCCACTATCTAATATGTAAATAACATAATGCTTAGGACACTTAATAGGACACCCAAATTTCACCAGTAATTTTTAGACAAATTATGTAACAGCGGACGAATTTTTTGCCATCAAATCCTGATTCCGGACAGCTGAGAAAGTTAATGGAAATTCCAATAATACTTTGCGTGACCTGGGAGCCGAACCTTGGACCAGCAGTCTCGCTTGCGTTCACTAGACTAACGAGGCAGTCACTATGCTAACTTGAGGCAAAAAAAAACAGAAATCAGTCGAACTCTAACTTTTCAATTACTTTTTAACTATCACTCTACAAACGAGTGATAGCGTATAAGTGTGACTGTAAGACTGCCAAGTCTAAGGTCTCGAGTTCGAATCCAAACCTCCGACTTTTCGGATTCATGTGCGTATTGAATAGGTACACTTGCTTTAAAAACGGGGAACGAAACATCGTACGGAAACCAGCATGACTGAGAGATATTTCTCAACAGCATTATGGAGCTGAGTCAGAGACCAATGGGCAGCTTTAAAACTCGGTCACTTGGTTAGTCACTAACCAGATGACATAGAAAGAAAACCTATCATACAACTACAACAAAATTAGCAAAATAAGCTCACGAGAGCTCCAGTAAACATTTTTCATGTCTCATCTCAACCTTTAGATATTATCCTTCAAAAAACTTCACGTTACAAGGAAAATTTTGACAATAACTTTGTGAAATAACATTCTTTGGACATAAAAGGCACAATGTAGAGGCACAAAAGAAACTAATATAGAATGCCATCAAAATTATGAACGGGGCAGGGTTTATGTGCCTCAATTGTAAACTTTTTGTAATAAAACTGTGGCATGTTTTTGTACCTGCGCTAGGAAATAAATGGGGAGGTATATAGCTGTGTACTTTGTACATACCGAGGTATTTCTTGTAAAAAAGTTTCATTAATCGTTTTGGGACCTATTCCTAATGTTCGAATTTCTAATCCAATTCTATTTCGTAAACAACTATAAAATAGATAATAACTTCTATACTAAAATATTATTAGTAAAAGGCCTTTCACTAATAATAATGTTTGTTGCTTACCAGCCATGATGTTGTTTATGAAAAATTCAGCCTTTTCATGATTCGTTTACTTTAACCCTATCTATGCCAGCGTAAGGCGAACGCTCCTTTTTATTTTCACAAAAAAAAACAAATGCACTCGAAGCTCTTCCAGTTAGCACAGGGTTCCGCAATTAGACTTCCAGCAATTTACAGAAGAAAAAGTTTTGACCATAAACAACTTTAACTTGCTCTTGCTATGCAACATTACAGCGAAAATGTTGACACTATATTGCACCAAAACATACTAAAACAAACTACGCCACCAATTTGCGCTGCTCTCCCAAACGGCTCTTAAGCGCTTAGAGCTAACAATACTGGACATTATAGTCTAGACCTGAACAATTATAGTCTGAAAACATTAATAGTTATGCTAACAAGATCGTTCTAACTTTAAACGGTTTCATTCAATGTCTTTGTAGAAAGTTAGGGTTTCTGTCGAAATAATTTAGAGTCAATTCAGGATTATAATTGTCTGCTGAATAAAGACCAACAAGGATAATGTCTGAAATAATATTTCTTTTTTTATGATATCAGCAAAGAATGCCCATTCCTGCCTACCCCGTGCGTGTCATAGAAGGGCTCTGAATGCTGACGCTCAGAAGATATACTTTAGGGCTCCCTCCTCCCTGCAAAAAAATTACTAAACTTTACAATAAGTGGATAATGAATGCATAAACACCCGTGATAAACACTAATGATGTTTCATAATTAATCATGTTAATGTCATACTCATCAAAAAAGTTGACAGGTATTAATTGCCAAATAGCCAAGAAAAGTTCACAAACTTGAAACACCACATCTCATGAAAATTCAAACACTATTCACGAATGAACGTCGCCAAAAATACCAATAAAATACTATCTTACCAAAAATTACCCTCAAACAGCCTTCACATAGAAATAGCGAAAGGACTTTGGAAGGACCCAAAATAGTTGAACCACCTGACGTAGCACACACTACGCATGCGTGAAAACTTCGTTCGCCTTGTTTCGTACTTGCGAATCAGTGTCGTATGCCGCGCCGCGTATCACCCGCGTGTCGAACCAATCACGGGTTGATCGCGTATCAACCGCGCGTATCAGTGTTGTGACTCGAATGTTAGTGTTGTTTGATTGATTGAGTGATGTGTGATGAGTGAAAAAGGTGAGTTTTTATCAATTTATTTTTACTTTTTTTAAGTTAAAAAAATTTGGATGGTCCTGCTGACTAAATAACCGTTTTATTTTAATTTGGAGACGTAATTTCAATTGTTCAGCGTCTGATGAGCAGCCCATGTTTTAATGATTTTGAAACTTTTCTTGAGTTGGGATGTTTTTAATTAATTTGGGAGGAGAAGAAGACAATTGTTATTCATGGGGTTGTCGTGACGGGATTTAATTGTTGTTGAATGAATAAGAATGTTTTAATTTATTTTTAACGAACTAAAGTTTTTTTATTTTTATATTTGTCTTTTTACAAAAGTGAAAATATGTAGATAGATACATAATTATTCCCTTATCAACATGTGTTGCTATAATCCATCATAATTATTTGTAATTATGGTTTAACATGGAAATTCTGTTAAAATAATTATTTCTGTTAAATGAGTTATAATTCATTATAAATGTAGTCCAAGTATTATTATATAATATAATAATATTACTTAATATTTTCTCAACATTTTATACTCGTCTAGATAACACAAAATAACATTAGACCCGTAACGTAATACATCATTGTTTAACTTTGTGAAACGAAACAAAGTGTCTGAATTTAAAATGACAATATAATTTAATAAAATATTAACAATCTGTTTATAAGCGGTTGACATGGGCCTTGTGTGGTTAGTCCAGCATTTTGACGCGGGACGCGTTAATTTATATTTTATTAATAATTTAATGTACGGAGCAAAATGTAATTTATTACATAAATAATTTTACTAGACTATATCTCCTAATAATACGCGTATTCAGCTAGAAAAAGAAAATTAAAAACACCTTTTCTTGGTTCATTTTACGGAAATATAGATTACTTTCTGAACTTTGGTACTCGTTACATGTCAATTGACATTGGCGTGACAGATATGGAACCACTCCCCCAAATGACAAACATTAAAGACAACACTAAGAAGAGGCCTATGTCCAGCAGTGGACGACTTTTGGCAGAAATGATGATGTGTTTATTTAAAAGTGCTGTAATTTATTATTTTATATTGAATATCTTACTGATAACACCAATTACTTATAGTTTTTACACGAAAGCTTTAGACAATATTTGGAAGCTGAAAAGTACACATTTATTTACAAATAACTATACCACATAGTTATCACTAACTGATTGAAAACAATTAAAATGCAAGGGTATTTTCCCGTATCGGGAATCGAACGTTCAGCCTCCTGGGTAAAAGCCAGGTATCCTATAGGTACCTAATGCGGGCAAAGTGCTAGTAATTTATACAATAAAGTACCTGCTTGGGTTCGAACCCACAACATACTAATAGTAAGTCAAGTCCGTTACCACTGCGCCACAACTGCTACTGGTCCCTAACCATCACGCCTATAATCCTTGATTGCTAAAGCAGACGTTTGTCCCCTGAATTTGATTCGTCATTTCTTCTCACAAGTAATCAGATTATATATCTAGATTATTTTGAATTTTTAAATATGACGCAAAATAGTGATTCCGATATTCTAATTACTAAATAAAAAAACATTTAATATTGTACGTATAATACACTAAAATTTTGCCAGTTATATAAGGTCCCATTAAAATAGATGGACAAATTTTAACACAGCGTTCAGTACGTATAACCAAAGATATCCAAGCAAGAGATGTTTTTATTCCATCAATGAATATTTTGAGTATAAAATGTAAAATTGATTATTATTTCATTTATTCATTTATTTAATTTTATGTTATAATTATTATGACATCTACATATTGACATTACTTGAATAATTTTGAAATATTTTTATTATTCTGACTATTTTTTATTGGCATGACATCATTATTATTGATTGCTATTTTTAATATAAACTATTATCAGTGAATAGAATTGTATTTAATTTTAATTTTATTAATTGCATTGTAATCAAAACTTTAATTATGAAACTACTTAATATAATATTATCCTAACTACTAATGTACTGCATGCTATAAATTTAACAAAAATGTAAAATCTAAATATTTGCACGGCTGTAATGCCGAATATAGTGAAACCCATAGATATTAAGAACTGACGTAGCTACCTATATTCTTGCAAATAAATATATCATTCATTCATTCATTCAAAAAAAGCACTGGTTAATGTGATTTTAATTTGACCTGAAATATTAAATTGCCGGCTCCCTAGAATAAACACATCTATTTGAATGGGACCTTACCTATATGTTTATTCTTATTGCTTAATGATCCTTGTAGGTATTTATATTTTTTTAATCTACATACCTACTAACAATTCAAGTAATTTCAACATCGAAAATAGAATATCTACAATTTGGATGAACAATAACGGAGGTAAAGAAAGAAAACCAGAGATAATCCATTAAAAAAAAACATGCAGATAAAAATTCTTATTTGGAGAAGATTTATCCAAAAAGTGTTTTTTTTTTATTCTGGGCAGATAAGGTTTACACCAAAATACCTATTGAATTTTACAAGAAAATAAAAAAGCCTAACACAATTATTCAGTACCATTACCATTTTGCTCTACGTGGGAATTGAACTCGAACTCTCAAGGCTCTTTTCAATGCTACTAGGTCAAACAAACATCCAAGTGATAACAGAACCACGAAGATATTTTGAGGCTCTTCATAGAAACCAATTGTGATAACCACTGAACATATTTATTTAAGTAGCATAACGTAGTATGTCAATACATAATCGGTTATTTGATAAGTTACATGTGAGTAACTGTAAAAGCGGTTACAAACGTTTACATAAGTAAATGAGTTCGAAAATCAAATGTGATTAGAGATTTTGTGTAGGTACCTAAGGTCGTTAATCTATCTATAATATCTTATATATATAACTCTTCTGTGCGTGTGTATGTCACTGAACTCCTCCTAAACGGCTGGACCGATTTTAACGAAATTTGTTGTGTGTGTTACAGTGGCTTTGAGGATGGTTTAGATTAAAAAAAAAAAAAATTATAAGGCGGAACGAAGTTCGCAGGGACAGCTAGTATACATATATATAAATATCAATGGCTGTTCGTTTGTCTCGCTAAAACTCGAGAACGGCTGGGTCGATTTAGCTGATTTTGGTGTTTAAATGTTTGTCGTAGTCCAGGGAAGGTTTAAAAAGTGAGAAAATTGGGGAAGGTATCATGGTTTAGACAGGACAACGTCTGTCGAGTCAGCTAGTAATATATATAAATATCAATGGCTGTTCGTTTGTCTCGCTAAAACTCGAGAACGGCTGGGTCGATTTAGCTGATTTTGGTTTTGAAATATTTGTCATAGTCCAGGGAAGGTTTAAAAGGTAGGTAGGGTAGATAATTATGTAGTTAGGGTAAGAAGGCAGGGGCGCCGTTAGATAAGTATTACTAACCGTGCGAAGCAGGCCGGGTAAAGCTAGTTTCTGATAAAAAAACTCTTCGACTGATGGTTGATTGAAACGCTCCGTCGAGTTTTACGAACTATTTTTTTTTTAAGTGTAATAGAAGACACGGTTTCGTAAAACATTATCTACCTCTAACAGTTTCAAAATTGTCTAAGTAGAGGGTAGTATACTGACAGTACCTATCTTAACGAATCATCGGTAAATTGATCATGTATTTTTTTTACTTTGAATGTCAGAAAAATAGTGCCTTTTTGACGTTCAAAAGTTCTTTTCTTGCGCCTATCTATATACATCTATACATATATAATAAAATAGTAAAAAAACTGTGTCTGTACATTGAATATATTAAAAAAATAATAATTGAGGGGGGTTTAGAAAAAGTAGTAGAGCACGAATTCAAAAAAAAAATTTTGTCTGTTTGTACACGCTAATCTTCGGAACTACTGGACGGATTGGAATGATTTTTTTTTTGTTGTATAGGTATTAAGTCTGGGCAACATATAGGCTATAATTTATCTTGGAAACTTGAACACCTGATGTAGAACCGGAACAGACCATCTAAACTATAAGAGATACAAAAATGATACCTTAGCAAAATTTGTTCCACGTGATTAGCATTTTCTGCTGAGAGAATAAATTTGAAGATCTGGAACACCTGTTGCGGAACTCCAAGAGCCTAGCTACACTATAACATATATAGGAATGACGTCTTAGCAAAAGTTGTTCGGTCTGATGGGCATTTCCTGTTGACTTATAAAAATCGAAGATCTGGAACACCTGTTGTGGAACTCCAAGAGCCTAGCTACACCATAACACATATAAGAATGACGTCTTAGCGAAAGTTGTTCAGCCTGATGAGCACTCTCTGTTGACTTATAAAAATCGAAGATCAGAAACATCTGATGTGGAAATCAAAGCTATCACTAATTTTACTGTGTAATTATAAAATAACATAAACTGGGAGTACCTGCACGCGGTGAAGGCGTATCAGTTATATTTTCGATGACGATGGTATATCATTGAAAATTTGACTCTACTGGCCAAAACTCCTATTTATTTTTTTATTTTATCGTATGAATATCGGGCTTATGTTGTTTGAGTGTTTAATTTCCTTTTCCATTTATCTTCGTGACACGGTAGCCTACCCACAGAGCATGACCAACAGTTCGGTTTCACCAAAGGGCGTTGTACTACTGACGCTGGTGTCACCCTAATAAAGAACATTTTTAGCGCCTGGGAAGAAGCACAAGATGCCATTGGAATCTTTTGCGATCTCTCTAAGGCGTTCGATTGCGTAGAACATGAGACGCTTCTGCTGAAACTAGAGCACTATGGGATTAGAAATACAGCCCTTGATTTACTTAGATCATACCTGAAAGATAGAAAGGTTAAAGTTCAAGTAAATGGTGTGAACTCGCTGGGGTCGGAAATGACAATGGGCGTTCCTCAAGGTTCGATATTGAGTCCATTCCTCTTTTTAGTTTACATTAACGATTTACCCCAATTACTTCAAAATCAACCGAAGATGGTGTTATTTGCAGATGACACATCATTAATCTTTAAAATTGATAGACGCTCTCAAAATCTTGACGACGTGAATAACTCTATTCTTCAGGTCCAAGATTGGTTTACGGTAAATAATTTGGTACTAAATGAAAAAAAAACCAAATGCATTAGATTTACATTACCTAATGTTAAAAGTAGCGATTGTGACATCATATTGAACGGAGAGAAGCTGGAATGTATTAAGCAGACGGTTTTCCTGGGAATCACGCTAGACGACAAGTTGCAATGGAGTCCCCACATAACAACTCTTGCGGGACGGCTTAGTTCGGCCGCTTATGCTGTTAGAAAGATAAGGCAGATGACAGACGTAGAAACCGCGCGTTTGGTCTATTTTAGTTACTTCCACAGCATTATGTCGTATGGCATTTTACTGTGGGGTCGGGCTGCTGACATTGAATCCATTTTTATTTTGCAAAAGCGAGCGATCAGAGCCATTTACAATCTTCGTCGTCGCGAATCGCTTAGGGAACTATTTAAAAGGATTAATATTATGACGGTTCCTTGCCAATTCATTTATGAAAATATTATGTATGTAAGAAAAAATAGACATCTTTTTAATAAAATAAGTGATAGGCATAACTTTAATACTAGAAATAAAGATAAAATAGTTCAACCATTTTTCAGATTGTCCAAAGTACATACATCTTTTATGGGGTTCTGTGTTAAATGTTACAACAAAATACCTTGTGACATACTGCAATTAAATGAAAGAAAATTTAAAACTCATATTAAAAGTACACTTTGTAAACAAGCTTATTACAAATTAGAGGATTATATCAAAGATAAGGATGCTTGGAAACATGCTGGTCCTGCTCCACAGGATAATCTAGTGTCTAGACAAAATCAAACTGGTTGCTAAGTAAATTAGGTAATAATTTATAATTTGTACCATATTATTTTATTATATTGGAATAACATCTCACACATTGATTCATTTATTATTGTTAACTTTTAGAATGTTTGTAAATATGTGAGCACCATGTATTTATGACATAATTAAGTTTATTTTCCACTGCTACATGCGTTTTTCTTTTCACCTTTTTGGTGTATTGTTTTTATTCTGGGTGCATCGTCTTCACATATTATAATATTATAATACATGTATACAAAACATTGTGAAACATTTTAAAAGAGTAACGGTGGAGATTCTTGCCCATTCTTCTCCACACGAAACTACCTTTTGGAAGGGCGACTAGCATCAATTCTATTTCTTGTTAATTTTTGACGTTCAAAAGTGCCTTTCTTGTGCCTATTTGAAATAAATGTTTTGACTTTGACTTTGACTTTGACCCGGTAACGCAGGGGAGCAGTCATTTTAATTTAGATTTTTATTGATCAGGTATCTTCACAATAAAACTATGACCATGCCTAGAAAGAGGTCAAATCTTTCCCAATGTTCCAAAAGAGCTATAAGATTGAGGATCATAAGATCCCAAGAATCTACCGAAGAGTGTCAGGAGAGACTTGATGCTGTACGAGAACATTAGGCTGCAACTCGCTCCGTGGAAACCTCTTCGGGTCGCGAAGCACGCCTGCGTTCTCAGCGTATTCATTAGGTCTCTAGAGACCAGTAAAGAATATGATGCGCGACTGACCGCTGATCGTGAACGTCATGTATTGTCTCGCGAGTCAGAGACGTTCACGGAAAGAGAATTACGCTTGAGTTCCAAGCTATCTACGCATCGACTTCTAGGTCTCTAGAGACAAGTGGGGAATATAATAATGCGGTTACCAAAATGAAAACGATGACAAATGGACTGTATGTTTTGGTGGTTGTTGGAATGAAATAAAACTAAAGCTCAGTGTGATAAAAGATTTAAATGGGAAAAATGATAAAAAATAACATAAATGGCGACCCCGTTGTCGCTGGCATAAGCAACAGGGTCCGCGTACAAAGTCGCGGGCAGAAGCTAGTTTAAAATAAAAGACTTTGATTTTATTTTGAGCTGGACTAGAAATTAGACATTAGAGAATGAAACATTCAACATTTATGATTAACCCGCACTGGGCCCACGTGGTCGATTATGGCCCACTCCTTACGTAGAGGGCAGGTCTATGTATCAGCAATTTAAACATCATAATATGTTGATTACAACTCTAAGTTATACCAAAACTCAAAATAACACACTCCAAACGTTAAAACAATTTTTAATCCTATTTTATCAAAAGTGTCAATTTTAAACGACAATTTTGAAACACTCGCGCGCTTAACCAGTAATCGCTGAACGGTTAGTTAATCTTGTTGAAACCGATACGTCGATGTCAAGCGAGTATCGGTTATAATCGATCTAGTTCACTACAAGGTCATACATATTCAGGTAGGAAACTCGTGGACATTGAATATTCTAGTGAAACAAATGTATGTTTGTAGTGTTTCTGGTTCGTGTCGTCATTTTACTGTTCTTTAATCTTTATTGAACTTTTCACTACATATTTGAAAAAAGACAAATAATCATTCTTTACTTACAGATTACGGGAGAACATAAAAAATAAGAAGTAAAATGGACTTAAAATAACACTGTAAATCTCTCAATGTTGTGCTTACAAACTTATATTTGTAGTTGAAATGTATTGGAGGCTATGTTTTTCAACTACAATGTTAAGTTTGTTCTGTTGTTTTTGTTGTTCAAATTTCGTATATTCTCATATTATAGTTATGTACATTGAGTGCGCTGACTGCTTCAAGTCTCACATACAAAACCTAAGGATGAATTTTAACAGTGAAACTGAGTGTGGTAAATTTCGCCATTTTTATAGACAGTTGATACTGGACCTTGAACACGGTTTAGATTTGCTGATCTCGTTCAGTATCCTTTGTGAAATTCGCCCTTAGACGCAAAACCAGTTTATAAAGAAGCAAACCATTCAAAAATAGAACTCAAAATGTTTGACGTTCAAAAGTGCCTTTGAAATAAATGATTTGACTTTGACTTTGAAGCTAAATAAGACGAGTCTTAGTTGTTAATGGCATAACTTAGGGGACTTCACAATATGCCCTTTAATTTAACATGTCATACGGTACAGTTTCAAATTTGTATTTTTTCTTTCGTTTACGGTTCCTAAAAGTGACCCCACGAGTGAACTTATAAGGGTTCCGTCTTTTCAGTTGGACGTATCAGCAAGTAGTGTAGAATATAGTGCCGTTGTATGGAACCCTACGTGTGTACGAGTTCGACTCGCACTAAACCGCTTTAATTTTTAAATCTTTTAGTATTCTATTATAAGGATTATAGTTTTTGCTATAGAATTTTACTAAATGCTAATAATAGTCACTGACAGTACGACAATGAAGCTAAACTAATAAAACAATAATTGGGCAGTTAGTTCATTTAGGCAGAACATGAGCACATTGATGTTGAGCACCCAATTAGCCGACTAGGTTCACCTAAAGCCAACAGGCTCACTACAATCTCTTATTCATAGTATTGTCGAATAGAATATTGGTACATTATCTATCTAGGGTATAGCAATTTTCTTTCATTAATATTAAAAAAATATATACTATTAATTATGTTCTATTATCATAAATATATATATTTAATTACTAGCTTCTGCCCGCGACTTCGTACGCGGACCCTGTTGCTTATGCCAGCGACAACGGGGTCGCCATTTATGTTATTTTTTATCATTTTTCCCATTTAAATCTTTTATCACACCGAGCTTTAGTTTTATTTCATTGCAACAACCACCAAAACATACAGTTCATTTGTCATCGTTTTCATTTTGGTAACCGCATTATTATATTCCCCACTTGTCTCTAGAGACCTAGAAGTTAATGCGTAGATACGGTTGGAACTCAAGCACAATTCTCTATCCGTGAACGTCTCCGACTCGCGAGACAATACATAACGTTCACGATCATCGGTCAGTCGCACATCACGTGCCCCACTTGTCTCTAGAGACCTAGAAGTCGATGCGTACATACGCTTGGAACTCAAGCGTAATTCTCTTTCCGTGAACGTCTCTGACTCGCGAGACAATACATGACGTTCACGATCAGCGGTCAGTCGCGCATCATATTCTTCACTGGTCTCTAGAGACCTAATGAATACGCTGAACACAGGCGTGCTTCGCGACCCGAAGAGGTTTCCACGGAGCGAGTTGCAGCCTAATGTTCTCGAACAGCATCAAGTCTCTCCTGACGCTCTTCGGTAGATTCTTGGGATCTTATGATCCTCAATCTTTTAGCTCTCTTGGAACATTGGGAAAGATTTGACCTCTTTCTAGGCATGGTCATAGTTTTATTGTAAAGATACCTGATCAATAAAAATCTAAATTAAAATGACTGCTCCCCTGCGTTACCGGGTAGGCTACCGTGTCACGAAGATAAATGAAAAGGCAATTAAACACTCAAACAACATAAGCCCGAAGGCATATTCATACGATAAAATAAAAAAATAAATTGGAGTTTTGGCCAGTAGAGTCAAATTTTCAATGATATACCATCGTCATCGAAAATCAGTCCTAAACTGTTACCGCCTTCACCGCGTGCAGGTACTCCCAGTTTATGTTATTTTATAATTACACAGTAAAATTAGTGATAGCTTTGATTTCCACATCAGATGTTTCTGATCTTCGATTTTTATAAGTCAACAGGAAATGCCCATCATATTGAACAACTTTCGCTAAGACGTCATTCTTATATGTGTTATGGTGTAGCTAGGCTCTTGGAGTTCCACAACAGGTGTTCCAGATCTTCGATTTTTATAAGTCAACAGGAAATGCCCATCAGACCGAACAACTTTTGCTAAGACGTCATTCCTATATATGTTATAGTGTAGCTAGGCTCTTGGGGTTTCACAACAGGTGTTCCAGATCTTCGATTTTTATAAGTCAACAGAGAGTACTCATCAGATTGAACAACTTGTGCTAAGACGTTATTCCTATATGTGTTATGGTGTAGCTAGGCTCTTGGAGTTCCACAACAGGTGTTCCAGATCTTCGATTTTTATAAGTCAACAGGAAATGCCCATCAGACTGAACCACTTTTGCTAAGACGTCATTCCTATATATGTTACAGTGTAGCTGGGCTCTTGGAGTTCCACATCAGGTGTTCCAGATCTTCAAATTTATTCTCTCAGCAGAAAATGCTAATCACGTGGAACAATTTTTGCTAAGGAATCATTTTTGTATCTCTTATAGTTTAGCTGGTCTGTTGCGGTTCTGCATCAGGTGTTCAAGTTTCCAAGATAAATTATAGCCTATATGTTGCCCAGACTTAATACCTATACAACAAAAAAAAAATCATTCCAATCCATCCAGTAGTTCCGAAGATTAGCGTGTACAAACAAACAGACAAACAGACAAACAGACAAACAAGCAAACAGACAAACAGACAAACAGACATACAGACAAACAGACAAACAGACAATTTTTTTTTTTTTGATTCGTGCTCTATTACTGTTTCTAAACCCCCCTCAATTATTATTTATTTTTTTAATATATTCAATGTACAGACACAGTTTTTTTACTGTTTTATTATATGTATAGATATTATAATGTATTTAAAAAAAGGAATATATCAACATTCAAATTATTTGAAGTCAGATTTTTGTGCCAATTATTTGAAGACATTATTAATTTGATTTTGCCATAAAAATGACAGTGCACATAATTTCTGAGGAGACCTATAATGGGTGGATACGGGTTGAAGATGACAGGAGTAAGATTTATACATACACATAACTTTTTTTTTTGGGTGCGGGAAGTCATCAAATGACTCCTCCCGCTCTGGGTGGAGCGGAAGGGAGTGTCAGACTCTTACTGACTAAAACACATCCATGTTCCTTCTGTAGCCCTTTATGTTCCGGGGTAGCGGTAACCCTTTCGGACAATCCCTCTGACCTAGCAGGCTTCGGCCTTAACGGGCCCCTTCCCTAATGCTGACATCTCTTTGAGGCACACGTGGAACACGAACGCGCCGTCCGGCACGGGCCTGCAGAGGTATTCTGTAACCATCTCACCTTGATAACAAATGTGAAGTGTGTTTGAGCTGTGAATAGTGTCAATTCCTTTCAAAAGGTCGAATGATAGCTCGCTTCATGCTCAATTCGCAAGTTATCACGGTGAGATTTTAACAGTATCGACGGACTGTACTGATCGAACGGTGAGCTAGTATACACAATGACATAACTGACATACTATTAGGATACATAGTTAACCTTGGAGACTATTCTCAAATATAAAAAATCCCTGAAATACATGAATTAATAATTGGATTACTAACATTCTAATCGCCACCAATTAGTTCTTCAGTAATTAATCTAATCTATTTTCTATACTAAGAAAAAAGCTACTAAGTAAAATTTTTTGTTAGTTAGTTTGAACGTGCTCATCTCGGGAACTATAAGTATTTTTGTATTTCATAGCCTAATCCTAGAGCAAGGCTAGAGGCTAACATCACGCTGGGATCAAACCAGTCAAGTAAAAATATAAAAAGCCAGGAAGAACGCTAAGGAAAAACGAACCCATACTGCGGGACAGACAATGCGAAACGACGGTGTGGGTCGGTAAATAAGAAATTTTACGCGGGCGAAGTCGCGGGCAGAAGCTAGTATGTAGTATTCTAAGAACGATACTTAATTACTAAATCGTCTTTCGAGTTTATCCACTTACAAGACAGTCTCAATTACACGATCATTTAATTTTTCAAACAAAGTAATTAATAAATTAATTAAGATTTAATAAAGCCATTTTAATTAAGTACGTGTCTATGTACTAAGACATTTAATCAAGTCAAATGTTGAAGTAAATACATAAGAATCGTAGTAGGTAGTAATTAAGCGTTAAATGTCTTATTGTGTGTGAACTTCAACGTACTCTGTCTTCAGGATTAAGTAGAATTTCAACACATTCTAAAGGCTTTTACTAGAAATCTTTCAGCATTATAAGTTTCGTTTCTATGATTTTAGTTTAACAAATAGTAGTATAATACTTTTTTTGAACTCTAAATGTATGATTTTAGGTTGTTTATAGAATAAACATTAGATAGATGGTAATGCTGTGTTTCACAAAAGGTGCACCGTCGTACTTATTTGCTTAGTTAAATTTATGATTTCTTTTGTTCGTTCTGTGTGGCAGAACCCTTTCCCAGCAGTAGGACACTAATAGGATGAAGAAATTGTTACTATTAGGCATCGTAATAACCATTTTCGTCACCATGAAAATTATTCAACAAACGCGAGTTCGTTAAAAACAGTGCTAATTAAAATAAATGAAAGGCAGACGGACACCCTACAGGGTATTACAAAAGGTTTTTAATCATGCCACCCTGATAATCTGGGTGTGACCCGGGTAATGACAATTAAAATGTACGCTTCCCGGTATTATTGGCTGGTCATCGCGGATAAACTTCAGCCATTATGACCCGGTATTTTGGGAAAGAAGTTTTTGCGAAAACAAACCACTTATTTTCTTAAGTGGTTTATGGTTCTGGCTTTTTATTCTTTGGCGTTTCGAATCCTGTGTGAATAAAGAAAATATTATGAGGCAACCTAGAATTGATATTAAAAAATAATCAGCCTGTAATGTTCCCCCAGCAGGGACATAGGCCTCATCTCTTCCAGAGGTTAGGGCTAAAATCTGGGCCTGCGGACGGTGAGTAATGGGTGACTCACCGTCCGATCAGCACCAGGCCCGTGCCGGACGGCGCGTATATGTTCCACGCGCGCCTCAAAGAGATGTCAGCATATGAAGGGGCCCCTCAGGGCCAAGCCTGCCGGGTAAGCGGGATTGTCCGAAAAGGTTACCGCTACCCCGGAACATAAAGGGCTACGGAAGGAACATGGATGGGTTTTAGTCAGTAATAGTCTGACACTCCCTTCCGCTCCACCCAGAACGGGAGCAGTCATTGGATGATTTCCCAGCCTTAAAAAAAAGGGCTAAAATTTACCGTACGTTCCCAGTGCGGGCTGGTTGATGTCACAATATGTCTTCGAATGGTATGTCCTAGGACACGCCGGTTTCCTTACGATGTTGTCCTTCACCGTTTTGAGAGCAGTGGTGATAAAATTATGAACACAAAGTAAAGCACCTGGCTGGGTTCGAAACCACGACCGTTACAACTGCTCTATTGATATTGCTGTATTGAAATAATAATAATATAGCAATTGTATATTTGAAGGTCGATTTATAAACCGTCAGATAACTTTTATCAAAAAAATAAATCTGACGGTTTGAAGTCAGAAGGCTCACGCAGAGAAAAAGCTTACGTATGGCTTCGTTTTGCCAGTTAGGTATATTATGTAGTAAAAGGTGAGCCTACTGCCATCAACCGGGTACAAATTCAGTTAATATAATAGTCAGTATAATAATAATTTATTTACTCAAAAAACAGTACAGTACAGTTCTTACAAAAACTAGGCTGACAGTTTACTTATAATAAAGAGAAGTAGCATCTGCAGCCGAACTAGGCGTGAGCCTGTATCTCAGCTTACAGCACTGTTCCCCTCAGGGATAGTTTATAAAGTAACCTAAATTAGTAACATACAGAGGTTTAGGAGCGATTACTGATACGAAATATATTAGATAGATTACTCAAAATATAAAACGTTGTATCTCTAATCCAACTATCCCTTCCCTAATCTACCCTAAGACTCACCATCCCAACATTTTGATCAACATTAAAAACCAAAGCTTTCAAAATTGTCCCACAACTAATCTTTTAAACCCATGTGACAAATGTAACCAATGTTTCATACAGGACTCATTAAGAGGAGTGCGTCCTCACAGCCGACAAGCCTATACAATTTGTCATGTACGCGACCTGATGATCACTTGTCGCTTCAGCGTGAATGTGTCGCTTTGTTGGCAGCGGAAATTATAATGACGTACTCAAACAGGATTGAAATATTTTGTTTTAAAGCCTATTAAAGAAGTTGACTGCAAGGATTTCTAAATTAAAGGTCCTGCGCAAGAAAGAGTCCAGTAAAATAATAATACCAGCCTATGTTTGTCCACTGCAAGGTAAAAGGCTTCATCTCATTGATACAGAAGACACAAGCACCTATTATTACTGTCTTCAGTCTGTAGTTTACGTAAGAATTTTGTCAAGAGGACATTCATTCAATGTTGGTGTAAGTGAAAGGCTAATACGAGAAGTATGACTACGAATTATTGAATTCAGCAAAAAGCAGGAGAATGAATGATGGTAAATGAGAGGCTCATGATTACCAATGGATGCTTACGGTCTAGTGATATGTCATGCATAAGTTTTGGGTTGATAAATATTTTTGATACTAGTTGAGATTATTACTAAGTGATAAAAATGCCATTTAATTATATACAGTTTAAAATAAAATCCGAAATAAATAAATTATTCAAGTATAAATTACATAAATTTGCCTTACTTCTGAATTAGCGAAAATAAAAGCAACATAGAGAATGTACCAACGCAGGGTTACAAAAATAAAACAAATGTGTATAACCTTTTGTTCCCGCTTATCCCACTTAACACCATAATTTTATGTAAACGCAAATCCCCCACGAGCCCAAGATCAGCAGAAAGTCTCAAAAAGCGGGGCCTATCTATTTTTCTATTACTTTTACATGTAAAGCTACATAATACAATTTCCTGTATATGCAAATATGAGACAATAATACGGCCGGACCCAGGATCGAAGTTCTTTGGCTCTTGGACCCTGGAGAACCCAAAATCGCTTTATATTTTTATGGTAATGATCTCTACGGACCCTTAGATAAAGGGTAAGGTCCGTTTTAACATCGTCTTTGAAGAAATTTCCTTTGCCTTGTATCGCTTAATTTTTCATATTAGGAGAAAATTGTGTTTTTATTATGGTAAACCTATGTACTTATCGTTTGACGCGTTGGTTATGGTCTGCGGATGGGACGTCACATATTATTACACAGTATCATAGTATCTACCTATCCATTATTAGATTGGCGCGTTAGCTTAGTGATCATAAGAGTGATTGCTGACGGTGTGGTCCTGAGGTCGAAGTTTTTTATAACAACCTGAAGAAAGGACCTCGATACCTCCTCCAACCTTTTCAGGCAATGCAAGCGTGTTATCATGATAAGTAAACAGCAAAATTTCTTTAATGTTTTTACACATGATTAATAAAATTATTTTGTTTAAACACAAGACACACCAAGGCATCGACCGCACTTTTTACTCTCCCAAAAATATTAACTAGTGTATATTTTACCTTTTGATCTTTAGACGGTAATGACTATAGTATTTTTATGTAGGCTTGAAAACCTTGGCTGAAAATTTATGTCTGAGTATCTTAATTGCCGATGCATTTACTACTTTGGTTTTAATAAAACATGTTTACTATTTATTAGGTTAGTGATGATGCTAATTACGTTAAACTAACTTATCGCATAACAGAATAGCCGATGGAGCCGAAAGGTTCTGGATTGGTGACCCCGTGCTGGAAGACGAAGCCTGCCGAGTAAGCGGGATTGTCCTAAAAGGTTATCGCTGCTCCGGAACGTTAAGGACTTAGGAAGGAACATGGATGGGTTTTCGTCAGTAAGAGTCTGACACTCCCTTCCGCTCCACCCAGACCGGAGGGAGTCATTTGATGATTTCCTACCCTATGTATGTTGCTATTTGTGGAACTGGTATTAGGAATTATATGGCAATAAAATGTATGTAACTTTCAATTTAATTTGGCTAGGCTCACGTTTGACTACTATCAATAACAAGGACAATAAAATTACGAATTTGGGTATGTACCAATAATTTTATACAGCTCGCAAAGCGCAATTAGTAGTGGAAATAATTTAGTGAATGTTTAGTTGAAATTGAAAATATCATGTCGATACGAATAGGTTGTCAGGTGTTTTAAATGCCAAATTAACATAATAAATAGATACACGAATAAAATGTTATTGAACCAGTATTTTGTGGTAACGACGAACGGAAAGACGACAATTTCCATTTTCAATGTAGAATAAAAAACGTTGTTTACGCAAAATTTTAGTTATTTTATTTATTTGTTCACTCTAACGGCCATGTTAGCCGAATAATGAGAAACTGTCACCGTTTAGCCCGTTTAAGACATCTTTATTGTCTTCGAAAATTGGTGAGAACAACTGGAGATAACATTGAGGGAAATGAAAGAAACGGGTAGGCTTTTCTTACCGTACCTTTTTATTTGCTAAATGGTTGTAAAATTAAGTAATTTGAATATTTGGGACTAGCTTTTGCGGCTTCACCCATGTGTATGTAGGAAATTATCCAACGGAAACCGTACATTTTTTCGGGATAAAAAGCTTATATGCTATTCCAGACTATAATCTATCTTTATGCTAAGTTTCATACAGATCCGTTAAGTAGTTTTTGAGTTTATTCGTTACAAACATACTTACATACAAATCTTTCCTCTCTATAATATTAGTATAGATAAGTCTACATCAAGCGTCAACGTAAGACATAAAATAACACATTATTTACTAATAGATTCACGGAGTGGAAGGTATTCTTGGCGTTAAATACACCATATCCTCTGTCGATAAGTATTTATTTCCCAAGAAATGTTTTAAAATCTAAAGGATCTTCAGGAACAAACAGGATATTGTGACCTACTATAGCTCACAGGCGTCGGTATAACAACCTATAACTATTTATGAGGCTCTAACCTCTTTGCGTATTAAACCTTTGAGTGCTTTTGATACCTTGTTAATCTCTCTTTAATACGAAAACGCTTGAACGGTATTTCAAAATGAAATACTTATATTCTTTTGTGTTAACCGCGTAACCGCAAAAAGCTTGCGTAGTTTTAATCTAATTTAAGAATGAAAGGGTAGATTTATTCAAGAATAAATCTTCTTTTTTTTTAAAGATTCATCATTCTCCTGCCCTTTTCCCAATTTATTTTGGGTCGGCGCAACATGTCTTTTTCTTCAATACTTCTCTATTAGTCGTCATCTCTGTAGTCACTCCCTTTCTAGCCATTTCATCTTTCACACAATCCATCCATCGTTTCTTTGGTCTCCCTCTACATATATAGCCATCCACATTCATACTCACAACTTTCCTTACAACATTTTCCTCATTCCTCCGCATAACACACAACTTTTCAGTCACCGGTGTCACTTTCAGACTTCCTCTTATATACTCATTCCGTATTCTATCCATTCGCGTTACACTATACATCCCTCTTAGCATTCTCATCTCAGCTACATGCAATTGTCTTTCATTCATTACTTTTGTGGCCCAACACTCTGATCCATACAAGACGGCAGGTCTAATTATGCTTTTATAAATCTTCCTCTTAAGTTTAAGGGGAATGCGGGAGTCACAAATTGTTCCCGTGACCTGCCACAATTTTTTTGTAAGAATAAGAATATAATTAGTTCCCATGCATACATAATTTTCCGCCATTGTTTACCAGGTATCAGGTGTACAAAATTAATCTTAAACTCAGCTGAAAATCTTAAACTCAACTGTTTTTGATTCTTCAGGCTAAGTGCCTGTTACCAGCAAATTACAGAACAAAAGGAAAATTATCACAAGTAAGCAAGCTAAGTAGACTTTACAAGTTTGCGAGTGATAATCGAGTAACTTACATTTTCAGTTAGAATGTATGTAAAAATGGTTTCCGAAGGCAATGTCAAGTTCGTTTAAAAAAAAAACAATTAAAACATCAAAATGTATAAAAAATTGATATTGATTCTATTTTCCCCTTCCATGTAGTTTCGTATGTAGAAAATTGGGAAAAAGACTCCACCGTTACTCTTTTAAAATATTTTTCAATGTTTTGTATACATTAATTATTATTATTATACCAAATTTTCAGTGAAATCGATGCGTTCTTGCTAAACGACGACGCCGTTCTTGAAATCCAACATCCATCCTTACTACGGAACACTTTATAGTGCGTGGTCAGACATGCACTTGGCCGGTTTCTGTACCTTCAGTATGTATGCCGAGTCCGTATGCCAGTCAATCAGCTGGACAGTATACCCGTAGCTGCGAGTTAAATGCAGGTGATTAGCGTTTTGTGACTGCGAATGCTTAGGCGCTTGATGCAAGTCGTGTCGCAAGTCGCATCGCTCATGGCCGTGAAAGTTGGCTAACAAGATCACCTAAAAGTGTGGCAAAGTTGTGTAACAAACCAGTTTACAGGCCGAGATTGGAATAGTCCAGTGTTAACTACATTAGACCTTGTTTACTTCACCTATGTTCTGTGAAATCTGCGGGCGGCACTCTGCCGGACTGTAACTAATACAGAGTAATACTGTTACCGCGAACTGTGAGTTCAACAGTTAGTCTGCATAACTCTTGGATACAGGTCCGGTTTGAACGGACAGACGGGCGGCTCGTACTTTTTTACATAGCTCGTCCCCTGGCTATCCTTCAGCGTCACTTGAGTTGGGATCAAGCGTCCTCAACGTTTATCCTTGTTTAGTTGAGAATAGCTCAACTATTTTTACACAAATGTTTTTTTTTTTTCAGGCTGGGAAATTATCCAATGACCTCTCCCGCTCTGTGTGGAGCGGAAGGGAGTGTCAGACTCTTACTGACTAAAACCCATCCATGTTCCTTCCTTAGCCCTTTGTGTTCCGGGGTAGCGGTAACCCTTTCAGACAATCCCGCTTACCCGGCAGGCTTGACCCTGAGGGGCCCCTTCATATGCTGACATATCTTTGAGGCGCGCGTGGAACACGTACGCGCCGTCTGACGGGCCTGGGCCTGATCGGACGGTGAGCTACGGTAGCCGGGAGTCGTCACGTGGCTCCCAACGCCCGGGGCGTCTCCCGCGGCGGCTGGGACGGGAGAACCTTTCTCTTGACACTAATGTTAACTCAATGTTATGTCAGTGCGCGCTCCAACTTCTCATAAGGAAATAGTGACATGTCACGGACGTGTTTTATTTATTGTAAATCTGGTCTTTGACTGTTGTCACTTCGATATCATTTTAAAATTCTAGAGGATTAAAAAATATAGTTTTAAGCATTTTTCGCTGAATATGAAGCATGTAATTTCGGATTCTGCGTACCTTTTCAATATACACCGGCTTACCACTGCCAAATACTGGAAAAGTACCAATCATGAGAATGGTAAAATTTTTCATACCATCTGTTATAATTTGCACAGTAATTTTATGTTATAAAAAAAAAATCGTATAAAAAAGACGCAACCAGCGTCTTTTTTTCTATTTTTTTTAATCTATTCATGTTACATAGACTCTACTTTGTTTGCAGTTGTAGGCTATAGTTCTGACCGAAGGTTCTAATAAGATCTTCTTCATTCATTCTTAATGTAATGGCATCAAATTCTCAATCCTAAAATAAATCAACAACAATACTTTTACACCACATTCGCACTGTTCCATGAATCTAGTTACAAACATACATATCCAACTATACATACAATATTCATAAGCAGTTAGTTCGTGACAAACATATTTTACATAGTTGTCGCGTGACGTAGCCAAGACTCATCATCTGTCAATAAATTCCATATTGTAACTAAGTTTGAGGCGTGCGCAAACGAGCGCCTTAATTGTTTGGTGTGTCGCTGGCGCGGAGCGGATTATTCTGATCGTTACATGTATATATATATTTATTGTCAACTTGGGATTGGAGCATACACATTTATAGGGTTCCGTACCCAAAGGGTAAAACGAGATCCTACGAGTATTATTAAGACTCCGTCTGTCTGTCCGTCTGTCACCAGGCTGTATCTCATAAACCATGACAGTTAGACAGTAGTAATTTTCACAGATGATGTATTTCTGTTGCCGGTATAACAACAATTACTAAAAAAACAGCGTAAAATAAATATTTAAAGGGCTTCCCATGCAACAAACATGATTTCTTTGCCGTTTCTAAGGGTAATGGTACGAAACCCTTCGTGCGCGAGTCCGACTCGCACTAGGCCGGTTTTTTAAGTCATTAACTGCCACGCAGCAGACACAATAGAAAAACTATTGTTCGCGGTCACCGGTGACCGCGTTGGCGCTCAACGTGTTAAAAGATCTTTCCCTCCTATTTTTACACTTTAGTAAATTTTACCACGTTGTTTTGGAGTTACTCAGGCTTATTCTTCTTTTAATTATTAATTTTCGTATTTTTTTGTTTCGTTCCTTCTGAAGGCTCTCGGAGACAGGCGCGACGCAACAGTGTGATGCAACTCTAGTAGAACAATATCTATGAAAACGCTATGTCCGACCTGTCAATGTTCCGAAGGGTTACCAAAATACTTATCAAACCATGCAAGAAGTTTTAGTTCGTCATAATAAGAAAAAAAATGAATAGTTAAGTTTAATACTGTGGTAAAAGTTTTATCCAATGGAAAAAAACAAATCAGGCAACCAGTCTCAAAAGCCATCATTAGGCTAGCTTCCTTAAGCGGGATTGTCCGAAAGGGTTACCGCTACCCCGGAACATAAAAGGCTACGGAAGGAACATGGATGGGTTTTAGTCAGTAAGAGTCTGACACTCCCTTCCGCTCCACCCAGAGCGGGAGAAGTCATTGGATGATTTCCCAGCCTTAAAAAAAAAACTAGCTTCCTAGTGATGACCGTTGACACTTTGTTTTATATAAATTGAAATTGTGGTGAAACCAATAAGACCCACCCGATCTGTGGTAACGCTAAGACCAATATGAACATAAGTTGAATAAAAGAAGGTTCAGAAACACTTACAAAACCCTGAAATCCAACAATATGATATCCAATCACAAGGCATTTATAACTGTACGACAAGGAACAAGTACATTTATTATGTATTGTCTTTTGTCTCCGACACTCGAGCCTTCTTGTGAGTGTTCGGATATAATGTCGGAGATAAAAAGAATTTGTCATGTACTGATCAAGGTGTGAATATGTAATACTGGCATTTTTTTTTAAGGCTGGGAAATCTTCAAATGACTCCTCCCGCTCTGGGTGGAGTGGAAGGGAGTGTCAGACTCTCACTGACAAGACGTTTAGTGTACTGACTACGCGTATTACGTCATATTCTAGCTTAGTGATGCGTACCTAGTCATACCGCGCTAAATAATAGAAACAACTTTTTTTTTGAGGTTCAGAAATCATAAGAAAAAGAAAGTATCAGAGTCTTACTGCCTAAAACCCATCCATGTTCCTTCCTTAGCCCTTTATGTTCCGGGGTAGCGGTTACCCTTTCGGACAATCCCGCTTATCTTATACCCCTAGCACGAATAAATGGATCCATGTTATACTAACCAGTTTATCATGCTGCCATTATGTCTTTCCGCGATATGGAATCGTTAAGTTTCAAAATCATTCTTAATTTAGACCTTCGTTAATTACTGTAAGTATAAACTAGACACCTTTGCTGCTGGGGTGTTTGTTGCGCCCCTTCTTCTTCACAGATAAAACACTAGGAACTGGTGAAGGGCGGGCGTTTTGGGGGACAGTCTTGAGTAATTTTAACCTTCAGCAATTCAGCCTAGTTTAACTAAATGACTTTTGATTTTTGACTTCGAATTACAACTATTATGTAGGTACAACATACAAATACAGTAAAAAATTTAAACATTAGTCTAACATTACCTCATGTTTTCTTTCGCCAATGTTTCTAGAGAGATCCAAAATAGCACCAGTCGGTCAGTTCTGTAAAACTTAGGTGATAACATCGTAATAACTTAGGTGAAGTGAAGTATAACGTTGTTTAATGTAACAACTACCCAAGGGGTGGAGACCTGGTGTCCTGAAATACAGACTTGTCGTCTAGCTTAGGCACCAGTCTCCCACAGTATTTTTAAATTATAATGTACAGACGCCAGCACATCAAGCTATCCCTAACTGTCAAATTTTCTCAATTAAAAATGAACCTTATGTCTTTGCAATAAAGTTGAAATACTATCAAAGAAATTTGACAGATTGTGGTAACTTGATGTGCTGGCCTCTGTACCTATTATTGATACCATGTCAATTGTAACAAAATATTGTAGTGAGAAATAAACATTTTTTTTATTTATTATTAATGCTAGGGATTGACACTATTGACGGCTCACTTTAAACTCACTTCACCTACGTTATCACGATGAGATTTTACAGAATAGCACTACAGTAGGTAACTAATGCTATTCAATGAAGTTCAGTTCAAACATTACCCAAGTGACTGCACACTATTCAAAAATAAATTCACTGATTTTTAGAGTAGGTAAATCATCGTGGAATCTCATCCCGCCATCGTTCGAATTTCGAAGTGATATTTATAGAATAACACTGGATCCGGAACTGACAACAACAAAGATCAATGATTAATGTGAGGCATGAAACAATTCCAATCAGTGGCGTGTGAGTGTGAGTGAATCTGAGAGAAATAAGTTAACTAAAGTGGGAGGAACTGTTAGTTCGTTACTTGTGTGTGTTTCGTCTTGAGACGTTCAGCTAACATAACCGTATTAATGTGTTTGTTAGTTGTTTATATGGTTTTAGTGGTAGCGGTACTATGGCAGTATTTTTTTAATAATACACAAATTATCATGTTCACATTGAGCCCATAGACAACTTGAGACACGAGTGTTGAGAGAATTATCGTAGATACTTTTCACATTTTTATTATGAAGTAGACTAGTGACCCACCACTGATTTTGGCGACTTGACGAAATATCAAGATCTCTTTGTTATATGTTAGTTTAAACTTTTGAATGCCATTGTCACATATACGTGACAAGCAAGCGCATGCCATTTACGCCGTACGACACAAATATGTGACAATGGCAATAACACTGTAACACGAAATAAACAATTAAATAATTACTTTTGTGAGTGTTTATATAGATATCTTAAAAAATTAAGCTCTTATACGTTTTTAATGACATGAAACAAATTAGAAGACACCATGGATATTGGGAAATTCATTATAACAAGAAGAATAATAAATATGTAGCTTAACGTGGCGCGTACGAGCGTGCGTTTGTGCTCTGGCGTTCCAAGGGTTAACATGAACGTACTGTACACAAAATCCTTTTGGAATAAATTGTCAAAACATGGCGAAAACCGCATTAAAAGTTGTTGCGAAGTTTAGGAAAACAACGCAGTCAGATAGACCGACACAACGCGGTCAGATAGACAGACACAACGCGGTCAGATAGACAGACACAAAAAGTGACTTAAATTTTAAATATGTAAGTACATATAGATAAAGAAACTCTCGAAGAAACCACAGTTTTTCTTATCATACAAAGCAAAATTTTCACCCTCAACCATAAACCGAGGCCCATAAAGGTTTAAGTATTTAATTCCATCAAAGTTTTCATAGTTCTATGGCTACACTCAAACTAACTCTGTCGGTGGATCATAATTATAATTAAAATAAATTAAGATTGTCACTCACACTTTGAAATTGAGATAGTTGCAATAAGTCTAGATTTTAGAGAAGGTCATAGAATAAAATAGAATAGAATATTCTTTAGCATCAGCTTCATGATTTCAGCTGAAAGACGTTCACTGCGGGACACGAGCACATGCATCGCCACTTCGACTGATTCCACGATATATTTATTTATTTATCCTTTATTTCAGGCAACGAAGGCCCATAAAACAGAGTACATTGTATAAAAATAATAACTATAAACTAATACATAATTTTAAAATAAACATAAAAACTAGTGTACTCGTTGTGACGTATACGGATAGAGTAGATACAGAGGTCAGCACGTCAAGTTACCCCAATCTGTCTTTCTTTGATAGTTTCTCAACTTTAATACAAAAATATAAGGTTCATTTTCAATTGAAAAATGTTGACAGTTCGGGATAGGTTGATTTGCTAGCGTCTGTACATCTCGGAATAGGCCACCATCGGGAGCCCAACTTACGGTAGGAGGGGTTCACATCGGCGTCGAGACCACGATGAAATACCTAGGTCTGGTCCTCGACAGCCGATGGAATTTCGTGGAGCATTTCCGAAGTTTGGCCCCCAAGCTGGAACGGACTGGGGCCGCCTTCAAGCGGCTCTTGCCCAATTTGAGGGGGCCAAACGCCTCCTGCCGGAGGCTTTACGCGGGAGTCGTGCGGTCCATGGCCCTATACGGGGCCCCGGTGTGGGCGCGTTCACTGCGGCGGCGAGCCGCCCACTATCTGAACGCTCCCCAAAAGGTGGTAGCCATACGGCTTATCCGGGGGTACCGCACGATCTCGGGCGAGGCGGCATGCCTCTTTGCCGGACTGCCGCCGTGGGATCTGGAGGCGATAGTCCTCGCGCGCCTGTTCGAGTGGCGCGTGGAGGTACTAAGCCGGGGAGAAACTCCGTTTCCGCAGCAAATTGCAGCGGAGCGGAACTCCTTCTGCGAAAAAGTCATGCTCACGAAGGAGGTGGCGGGATGGGAGAGAGAAAGGTCCTCCCGTCCCAGCCGCCGCAAGAGACGCCCCGGGCGTCGGGAGCCACGTGACGACTCCCGGCCACCGTAGGCGCGGGCCTGCGGACGGTGAGTAATGGGTCCGATCAGCACCAGACCCGTGCCGGACGGCGCGTATATGTTCCGCGCGCGCCTCAAAGAGATGTTAGCATATGAAGGGGCCCCTCAGGGCCAAGCCTGCCGGGTAAGCGGGATTGTCCGAAAGGGTTACCGCTACCCCGGAACATAAAGGGCTACGGAAGGAACATGGATGGGTTTTAGTCAGTAAGAGTCTGACACTCCGTTCCACTACACCCAGAGCGGGAGCAGTCATTGGATGATCCCAGGCTTAAAAAAAAAAAGCGTCTGTACATCTAGCTTTAAAAACTAGGAATTTAAATAAAAATATGTTTAAATTGTATGTATAGGTAACTTATTTATACTATATTATATGTTTTTATGTGTCTTGTGTTTGTTCTGCACCGTGGTGTAGGCCTTAGTTAACACGCTACAACAAGAAAGCGATGACAAGAGCACTGCATGAATTAGTGGTTGTAGGAATGAAACAAAACTAAAGATCAGCGTAATAAAAGGATTTAAATGAGATAAATTATAAAAAAATTACAAATTGCCAAACACACAAGCCAAACTTTTTGACAGATGGAAGAAAAAACGAAGAAAAACAAAAGAATAATATTGAAATAAAAAATACATAATTCTTCTAAAAAGTTTGCATAATCAAGGAGTTCGCAACAGTGAGTTTATACTACAACAGTGAGTTTATACAACTATGTTGGGGTCGGCTTCCAGTCTAACCGGATGCAGCAGTATTTTACATGGAGCGACTGCCGGTCTGACCTCCACAACCCAGTAACTATGGGCAATACGATACCCTTTGGTAAGACTGGCTGTCAGATATTCGGGCTTCTGACGACCCGTAACAACTGTCAACGATTCACAAATGACAGCCGGGCCAACGGCTTAACGTGCATTCCGAGACACGGAGGAGTTTCGGTATGTAAAGACGATCACCCATCCACGGCCAACCCCGGCAAGCGTAGCTTAACCTGATGGATCGACCTGTGCGGCTGTTAGTACTTAGCCACGAGCTCCTTTTGAAAAAAACATTAACCATAAATATCGCAAAAATTCGCTGTGTTGATAAAGTGCAAATAAACCGTAATCACATAATCGCTAGCACAGCGCTCCCGCCCTCTCGTTACTGCCTCGTCGCGGTTTGAATAATATCGCGACACGATGTAGCGGAAAAGGGATGTTCTATGTTCAGACACTTTCAGCTAAATTACTTGACAAATACTCCACTAACTTGCTTACAACGTGTGACGTCACGGATGTATGAGGATACTAGGCGTTTGTTAACGTTATAACAATTGAACAACGTCATTAGTATTATGTTGTGTATTGTTTGGAATGGAATTACTTGTTTCGTTCGAGTTGTTTATTTTATTTAGGGCTGACTTTTCAATAGTCAGATAAATTTTATTTGAATAATAAATTAATATGACAGTTTGACATACCTATTGGCAAAATTGTCATAATATATCTTCGAATCAGCCCTTAGACTAAGTGTAAAATCTAGGTATCTATTCTTTTTATTCTTCTTGTTTGGTCTCTTGAGCTTTGATGGTCTAGTAAATAACTTTACTCATTCCGATAACTTTCGAGAGAGAACTTCTATAAATAGGTATAATTTATGTTGGCAAGAAGGATGTCTATATTTAAAGGATTTAGATGATTAATTTGAAATCCTTTAGACAATATTGAACAGAATGTCTTGATTAAATTACCAAGTGCTAGCGGCCCGCGCCGGCTTCGCATGTGATCGACATAGATACTATCGTGCGGGTGAAACCTTGTTCAACTATAATTATGTACAAACCTTTCTTTTGAGCCACTCACGAAGCTTAAAAGATCCAAGCGTACAGTTGGACAGACTAGGGAGCAACTAAGTGCCAATTTCATCAATGAAACTGAACTTGATCAGCACATTTAAACTAGGTTCAAGACCTGTCATTGTCAAAATTCCGAAGAAATAGTGACACTGCCAGCCCTTAAACGGGGTTTGTGTGCTGATCGCGTTCAGTTTCATTGGTGAAATCCGCCCTTAGTTTTACTCTATACAGGGTATATACATACAAAACCGAATACCGAAATATATTCGGTATTCGGTATAATATACATACAAAAGCATATGCTACAGACCACCAAACTGAACAACTTTTACTATGGGACCAATTCCAAATTCGTGAAAAAAAAAATCTGCTGTTCCCTACATTTCGACGAGACACGTGAACAAAAATGTCTAGAACAGCAGATTTTTTTTTTGCAAGACTTGTGACCTCCGACTTTTTCTAAAGGCGCTTCAGGTGGGCGGATGTCACCACTTCTCATCAAGAGTGATGTAAACCTGTTTGCTAAACTTATTTAATAAAAGTGATTTACGAATGATTTAACTTCGGTAATAGCCCTTAAACCTACGAATACCTACTTACTAATTAATGTTTGTTCTACACCCGTGGGTGTAGATTTAAACTTTAGTCAGCTTGAAAATCTATGTAATTAAACGTATAATAATTACATTTGGATCAAAGGACGTGAAATCGTTATGTAAATTAAACTTTAATCAGATTAATTTAGTATCAAATATTTGGTAATGGGTAGGATGAGGTACGTACCGTGTAGGTGACGGCCATGATGAGATAATGTCGACTTTAGTGAGCTCGGTGTTTTGTCCATTAAGTATCTTAAAAAGCTTTTTTATTCTTCTATATTATCTATACATATAATTTTGTAGAAAAGTGGTGTCTGTACAATCTATACATATAATAAATTTGTAGAAAAGTGGTGTCTGTACAATCTATACATATAATAAATTTGTAGAAAAGTGGTGTCTGTACAATAGAAATTTATAAAAAAAAGTAGCAGGGGTTGTTATTATATCGATGCCGAACCCGAAATTGTAATTATTATTTTTTTGTCTGTTTGTCTGTGTGTTTGTGCACGCTAATATCAGAAACGGCTTATTCGATTTAGATGCGGTCACCAATATATTGTAGTAAGCTTCACTTAACATTTAGTGTTTATTTCATGTCAATCGGTTCATAAATAAAAAAGTTATGTCAATTTAAAGAATCACGGCGAACATTTGTTAAGGTATTCTATAAGAGTACGTATACGCCTCGCGCTACGAGAGACTAACTACGAGATGCCGTAATAAAAAAAAAACGCGCCGCTGCCATAAGGATTCAGTTATTCGTACCAAAGGAGGTATCCTGGAGAGTATAGGCGTATAGTTGCATTTGATTATTGCGATTCACTTGAATACTGACTGTTTGCATATTTCATTTATTTATATTTTAGGGTTTGTAGATTAGGTTCTTTTTCTTAATTTTCTTTAAAATTTATCAATAATATAATAAAACAGTATTAAGTCTGGGCAACATATAGACTATAATAAAATTTATCTTGGAAACTTGAACACCTGATGCAGAACCGCAACAGACCAGCTAAACTATAAGAGATACAGAAATAGTACCATAGCAAAAATTGTTCCGCGTGATAAGCATTTTCTGCTGAGAGAATAAATCTGAATATCTGGAACACCTGATGTGGAACTCCAAGAGCCCAGCTACACTATAACATATAATAAGAATTACCTCTTAGCAAAAGTTGTCCAATCTGATGAGCACTTTCTGTTGACTTATAAAAATCGAAGATCTGGAACACCTGTTGTAGAACTCCAAGAGCCCAGCTACACCATAACACATATAGGAATGACGTCCAAGCAAATGTTGTGCGGCCTGATGGTCAATTCCTATTGACAAAATCGAAGATCAGAAACATCTGATGTGGAAATCAAAGCTATCACTAATTTCACTGTATAATTATAAAATAACATAAGCTGGGAGTACTTCCACGCGGTGAAGGCGGTAACAGTTTAGGACTCATTTTCGATGACGTATATCATTGAAATTTGACTCTACTGGCCAAAACTCCCATTTATTTTTTTATTTTATCGAATAAATATGCCTTCGGACTTATGTTATTTGAGTGTTTAATTTCCTTTTCTATTTATCTTCGTGACACAGTAGCCTATCCGATAACGCAGGGGAGCAGTCACTTAGATTTTAATTGATCAGGTATATTCACAATAAAACTATAACCATGCCTAGAAAGAGGTTAAATCTTTCCCAATGTTTCAAAAGAGCTAAAAGATTGAAGATCATAAGATCCCAAGAATCTACCACAGAGCGTCATGAGAGACTTGATGCTGTTCGAGAACATCCGGCTGCAACTCGCTCCGTTTAAACCTCTTCGGATCGCGAAGCACGCCTGCGTTCTCAGCGTATTTACGCATCTACATTCAGGTCTCTAAAGACCAGTGAATAATATGATGCGGGACTGGCCGCTGATCGATCGTCATGCATTGTCTCGCGAGTCGGAGACGTTCACGGAAAGAGAATTACGCTCGAGTTCCAAGCGTATATCCACATCGACTTCGAGGTCTCTAGAGACAAGTGCGGAACGTGATGCGCGACTGACCGCTGATCGTGAAAGTCATGCACTGTCTCGTGAATCGGATACGTTCATAGATAGAGAATTAGGCTTGAGTTCCAAGCGTATCTACGCATCGACTTCTAGGTCTAGACAAGTGGGGAACGTGATGCGCGACTGACCGCTGATCGTAATTCAGATCTTCGATTTTGACGACCCCGTTGTCGCTGGCATAAGCAACAGGATACGCGTACGAAGTCGCGGGCAGTAGCTATTCTTGTAATAAAACAGTGTAACGTAGCGGTTTATAAGTAGGTAGCCAGGGCAATCTTGAATACAGCCTTAAAAAAAAACAAAAGTTATTTAATAGTCTCATTTGCTCTTTAAAATAAACGTTCATCAATTATCTAATACTAGAAAAAAAAACTATTTTGCCCGGGAAACTGAGCATACGTGGTCATACGCGGGGGCATACTAAAAATTATTATGCCCCGCGTATGACCATTTTGCTCTTGCATACCCAAACTAATATTTAGTCTAAAACGAGCAACAGATTTTAAGGTAAAATTTTAATATTGGAAATAAAATATAATTATATTTATCATAATTCTCATGTCCTTATCCCAATTTATTTAGGGTCTATACTTCTAAATTATTTGTCAACATAATTACACTTCCGGACACCTGAATCGAGACATTCTATATATTTTTTCTCAACAATACTTAGGATTACATAATAGTTTAAGTCGACCATTAAAATAATGATCACTCTGACCTTCAAAAAACATACCCTAATAAACAACGTACCCCACAAATTGCAAACACTGAAACAAAAGCACCACAACTTAAAATGCTGAAAAACCAATCAGCAACTTGGCAGATTAAATTCCCCCAATATGTCTTTTTCTGGCAAACATTTAATTTGATTAAACACCGTAGTCAGCAAGTTAACGACCTCGATTGGGTCTAAAGTCTAACTAATTTCATTAATTGCTGAAATTTCGCCTGAGCAAGCATAAATATTTGAAACTTATCCTACTTGGGGTTCGGTCAGCATAAAATGCGGTGTTGGGTTAAGTAATTTTTGTTTTTATTTGTTTTGTAAATAGGGGATTTAATTTATTGTTGTTGTGTTTTTAAAGCTAGTTAATTAATAAAATAAACCGCAGTTTTCTTCAGTGTTTAAGGATATAACTACAAAAAGCAACGCCATTTTTTAAATAAATTTTGTTATGAATGAAATATTGAAAACTGAATATCTTCACACAAAAATAAATCTGATCATAAAATGAAGCAAAAACGTAACGTAATGTAAAAGTAATAAAACATCGACGAAAATCAGCATTTTCAACCGTTTTATATTTAAGGCCCCTTACTAACAGATCCCAAAAAGGGATTTGACCTTACACCCGACTGAATCACATCAAAAACGTGAAAAATTCTCATTTAAAACATATAATTTGATGTAAGCTCAAATAAAAATCGATTACGATGAAAAAACCATACTTACCCGGTTCCTGTAAATCGTTTTGTAGCGCAATTAAACTTTTAGTAAGAAGAGAAGTTCGCAATTTCATTTTCGAGAAACAATTTTGTTTAAAGATTTATAAAATTATTTATTAATAAACTTTTGGTTTTGCGGTCGGATGGCAGCAGTGCGGAGTATCCGGGTTGTTCGATTTCCGGGTCCGAAATTATCGGGTGCTATGATAATAATTCTTAGTTCAGTAAATGCGGGGGACGAATTTTGCTCAATAATTCGAATCCCGCGGAGAGGGACAAATCGTTTATTTCTTTCTAGAGATAAAACATTTTAACAATTGGTATAATTTTCTTTAAAATAGTGGACTTAAATTATTTTATACGTTCTTTCGATTTTTTTATTCTATACATACACTCCCGGACACCTAAATCAAGCCACTGCACCAGCTAGACCGTGGCGATATAATAATATACAATCACTTTTTTATAATGTTCAATATTATAAAAAGGGATTGTTACGAGATCTGGGAACAGGCCTGATGCCGAAAATGTAGTTATTTGAAATATTTGTCCGTTTGTCTGCATTTATGTTCTGAAACGGCTAAATGAATTTGGATGAAATTTGACACAGACAGTTAACAATCTGCATTAACGCATAGGGTAGAGGAGCTCGTGGCTAAGTAATAATAGCCGCATGGATCGATCCATCAGGTTAAGCTACGTTTGCCGGGGTTGGTCCGTGGATGGGTGACCATCTTTACAGATCGAGACTTCTCCGTGCCTCGGAAAGCACGTTTATCCGTTAGTTTAGGCTGTCATTCGTGGATCTTAGACAGTCGTTACGGGTAGTCAGAAGCCTGAAAGTCTGACAGCCAGTCTTATCAAGGGGTATCGTATTACCCAGTTACTGACTGGGTTGTGGAGGTCAGATAGGCAGTCGCTCCATATAAAATACTGGTAGACTGGAAGGTGACCTAAACATAGCTGGGAAAAGGCTAGGCAGAAAAAAATTAACACAAAGGGTAACTTATAATCCCGCTAATAATTATGTTTCCGTACCGAACCAACATTAATTAGCTAGTTCAGAAATATAAGAAGTTATAGTAGTACTAATTCATCATTTTGGCTATACCTATGTATCGTTCACGTTCGCACTTTTAATATTTCGTCGCTGACCTCATCAATCACAGCTTTATTGATCCTGAGAAAAGCCTACTTTTCTTCATCCGAGCGCTTTCCTGTTATTAACTGCTACAGTATGTGTAGGCTACATTTTCCTTGAAAACATAATAAATATTAATCTGGGTAGTTAGTTATTAATTGAGTATACCGCTGATGCTATATATAAGACTAGCTACCGCCCGCGGCTTCGCCCGCAAAATATGTCAACAAATTATACACATAAACCTTTCTCTTGAATCACTGTATCTATTAACAAAAAACCGGATCAAAATTCGTTGCGTGGTTTTAAAGATTTAAGCATACATAGGGATATAGGGACAGAGAAAGCGACTTTGTTTTATACTATGTAGTGATGAGACTTCTTTCAAGATACTTTATAAAACCAGTGTGGTTTCCTATATAATTTTCCTAATCTTTAGGATTGCATTCAGGTATTTTGTTTATGCAAAGAGTCTGAGGCAGAGATGTGTAAACTTTGTGTTCCCGCCTTTCTCTTGCACGTGTAGTTTGACAGCTGTGCAACAAATAGGAGAGCTAGACAAAGTTACTTTTTCATTAACGATAAATCCGAAATGTATGGAATTGGCATAAGCTTTCGAAATGTCATGTGGTCAACCGTTTTCGATCGTTAAGTGCTAGACAATGTCAAATAGTGTAACGTAACTCGATCAATATTCCCATACAAATGCGTTGACGTTCTTGACAATCCGAATCACTGAGATAACGAATTGTTCGATCAACAATCATTTTCGAAATCGAATCGACATGGAGCGATAGACAGTTGTCTAGGCCCCCTGTCTGGCTTAGCAAAAGTATGCTTAGTAACGATTATCATGCTCAGCCTTAGAGTCATTGGATGATTTCACAGCCTTAAAAAGATTTTTGAGATTTTTCAGAATTATTCCAGCATTTAATTTAAATTAGTCAAAGTCAAAGCCAAAGTCAAAACATTTATTTCAAATAGGCACAAGAAATGCACTTTTGAACGTCAAAAATTAACAAGAAATAGAATTGATTCTAGTCGCCCCTTCCAAAAGGTAGTTTCGTGTGGAGAAGAATGGGCAAGAAACTCCACCGTTACTCTTTTAAAATGTTTCACAATGTTTTGTATACATGTATAATATTATAATATGTGAAGACGATGCACCCAGAATAAAAACAATACACCAAAAAGGTGAAATGAAAAACGCATGTAGCAGTGGAAAATAAACTTAATTATGTCATAAGTACATGGTGCTCACATATTTACAAACATTCTAAAAGTTAACAATAATAAATTAATCAATGTGTGAGATGTTATTCCAATATAATAAAATAATATGGTACAAATTATAAATTATTACCTAATTTACTTAGCAACCAGTTTGATTTTGTCTAGACACTAGATGAGGATTAGGATGAGCACTATCTCAAAAAATCAAAGGAGGTAAAACGGTACTTAAGTCTACATAAATATAACGATTTTTTTAAGTGGTTCACCCCAGAATAAAAACAATACACCAAAAAGGGAAAAGAAAAACGCATGTAGCAGTGGAAAATAAACTTAATTATGTCATAAGTACATGGTGCTCACATATTTACAAACATTCTAAAAGTTAACAATAATAAATTAATCAATGTGTGAGATGTTATTCCAATATAATAAAATAATATGGTACAAATTATAAATTATTACCTAATTTACTTAGCAACCAGTTTGATTTTGTCTAGACACTAGATGAGGATTAGGATAAGCACTATCTCAAAAAATCAAAGGAGGTAAAACGGTACTTAAGTCTACATAAATATAACGATTTTTTTAAGTGGGGTGAATGCCAGGCAAGCTCTCATACGAAAATATAGCTTGTATACTTGGACAGGAATCGAATCACTGTTAATTTTTTAACAGCTATCCACTTTTTGGAATCCGTATATTAAACTCATCGGGCCACGCAAAAATTAATTTAGGCTCCATCCCCCAGACCATCAGACGAGCCCAATAATTACTAGAACTCCGTCCAAAACACATTTTTCCGTCGAAAAAAATTACATTTCGGGCTTTAATTACTCTTTATTGATATCAATTAATTGTTTACACGGAGGTTAATTTAAAAATGCTGAGTTCGTTTTTGTGGTGGGCGTTAGAATAAATTGGATTATTTGAATTTGGGTCGAAACCTACACCTACATTTTATTTATTAATCAATTTATCAATTTTATGGTTTTTTTTTGGGATTGAATTGAAAAACTTTTTATTCGTTGATTCAATACTTTTTACACATTTGAAATACTCGTGTGTCGCAACATGGTAATTTATTATTTTTATCCTTATAAAAATTGGTTCATAAGCTACACACACAAGCTTATGAACCCAACTTGAGTATTATGAATAGCAACATAATTTGAATGTCTGGTTGAAAATCATAAATGATACTATAAAAATTTGAATTCATGATATTAATTATGATTATTGCACATAAAGGGACATGAATAACTGTTACCATGAATTCAGAATTTTTCTTTAATAAACAATGTAAACTTCTATACAGAGTGTAACCGAAATCGTCAAAAACAATCAGCTGTTCCCTATCGACGAGCCACGTGACCAAAATGTATTTAGAACAGCTGTTTTTTTTACGATTTCGGAGTTGGTCCCCTAGTAAAAGTTGTTTAGTTTGGTTTTCTGTAGCATATGCTTTTGTATGTATATACCCTTACGGTTACACCCTGTATAGGGGAGTCGAAAATCAATGTGCTGAATTTATGATAGCAGTTTGCGCTTTGATTTCTCATACACTCTGTGCACACCATGTATAGAACAGTTATAACGTTTTCTTCAAAAAATCGCTTCAGCTCCCGTCCTCCCCTTCCGTTTACTTACTGTAAAATTCTTTATAAGATACACAAGGCCATTTCCTAACAACGCTAACCCATGCACAAAATAAACACAATGCTGAATGTTGCAGTATCGCTCCAGGATATAACATCACGTAACACCTTATCACCAGTAGGTACACTTGAGGACCATTGTTTTAGCAGAACACGCCACATTTAGCCACAATGTACTCCAAACTCCTTCAAGTTTTGTTGAACAGACTTGTATTGAAGTTCAGCTTGATATTCTCTTGTATTGTAGGTGGATTATCTTGATACTGTGTTACACCATGTCTGTTGTTTACGAAAAGTTGTGCAGTGTATATAAGTAGACATGGTATTTCCTTTCATGAAATCTCATTATACCTGCAGGAAATTACTGTCTTTATTTGTCTTTCATTGTGTTTTAAATTAATTTGAAAATATTAAGAGGATTAATTCTGGAAGGTAATTTGTAAAATTGTTTTGTAATTTTGGATGATATTGCAATTCTAAGTGTAACTTTAATTTTACTTTCAGTTTCTTATATTTAAAATTATACATACTGAAATTAAATGACTGTGTAACTAACTATGTACAAATAAATACTCAATTTATTTATGTAATGATCTTTAAATTTCTACAATCTAATACAATAAAAACTTATGCATACTTACATTAAAAGACTATCTAACTAACTATACGTATATACAAATAAATCCAAAAAAAGACACTTAGGCGTCGAAGTACTCATCCGCATCGCTGTCATCAGGAAACGTGCCCAGAAGACTGGCAGCATTGCCACGTTGAATGGCAATGCTAATTCTTTGGCCAAAGAACAATCCAGCCCTCTGGTCACACGAAGTGCCGACCAATCGGCGAGAAATTTCCTTAAAAAGGAGTTGCGCACTCGGGCCCCATGACCCTAGAGTTTAGACCCCAAACGGCTCAAATCTGTAGTTACACATCAGGTTACTGTATTTACGCCGCTTGAGGGTCTCAGCAGCAGCAGCAGCGGCGCCAGCACAGTCCGCCGTGCTAAGAACATGAGATGACGCAAGGGTGTCGACACAGGTTGCGTCCCACACCAGAGGCCTACCCACCTTCCAAGGCAACAAAGTCATTCCGTCTGGTCGCTTACCATCGTCACGTACCAAGCCGTTTGGTTCTAATACCGCTGGTACGCCGGTGGTGGCAAGGGCTTGACGAATAATGTCGTTGATGCTGGCGTGACGTGATATGCGACCTGCACTCCTGCCGCAGGACAGGCCATGGTGCCCGAGACTGTCAACAGCTTCACCGCAGTGACACCGATGCGGAGCAACACAAGGTGCGCCCAAGCGGAGACACGTAGCGAGCCGAAACGATGAGTCATCCATCATAGTGCCTATGGTGGATGACGGGAGCGCCTGAAGCCACAAGCCTGACTCCCATTCTCCCACAGCCAGCAGACGGGCACGCTCAACAGTATTAGGTGACGTGTTTACTAGGTTATCCCGTATAATACTGCAGAGCGGCACGTCCCTCTGTCTCTGGGAGGACAGGTTGTCGGGCAAATCCGTATTGGGACAAGCCATTTTGCAAGCGCTCAACGCATCAAAAAAACACGGTACTTCAAAATTTACCAGTGAGGATGATAAAATATAAAAAAAAAAACAAAAAGGTCACTTAGGTGTCAACGTACTCATCCGCATCGCTGTGGTCCGGAAACGTGCCCAGAAGACTGGTAGCATTGCCACGTTGAATGACAATGTGTAAAATACAATAACATTCAACTGAGAAATATAATTTAAAAAAGCTATCAATCTTTTAAATAAACTGTATAAGTTTATGAAAAGGAGCAGAAATAAGGCTCTAGTCCGTAGTGCATAAATGTTTTTTTTTTTTAATTGACTCATTAAGAAGGTCAGAGCAGCTACATCATTATCCATCACATTCGTTTTTATTGTGTAAAGATATCAACTTAAGTAATAATATAAAATAATATAGTATGCTGCATTAAAAAAAAAATTAGATGAGAAATTTAGCGAAATCTTGCTCCAGAATTTCGCAAGAACCTAGTGGAATGCTAGCTAGCTACACACAGCAGCCTTTGTTGAAATTTCGAGGCCGAGCGACTGCAGTCGGACCTCTGGGGGTCTCTGGGGAAATTACATTTTCATAGTAAGATTCTATCAGTTCACAGGTGGTAAGTGCTGTCAATCTAACTGATTTATTTTCTTATGGCTTGTTCTTGGAAGCTAGTATCAAGATTAATTCTAGCAGTAGTTTCCAGGTTTTTTATGAAATGCGTTTTTCGGAAAGAACGTATAATCAACCTTGTGATTGCTTACCACTTTTGAAAACGATTCATAGTAAATTGGAACATCACTAGGCTTTGACCTTGTTAGGGTTAGACCTTTGTCGTTTTATGACGTGCAAGTGACAATCAACCTTAGGGTGATAAACAGAGGTCGGAATTAGGTAGAGTTATTTATGTACTTGCATCGAAATGTTGATATTAATATGGATCTTCCCGGGATTTCCCGTACCTACCCGTAGTCTAGTACATTTCGTTAAGCGGGGAGTGGTCCGCTTTTCCGCTATTATTTTCTTTTGTTGTCACAGGGATGTAGTAACTATGTTGTGCGAACTACAAATGTAGCAACATCGCGCGTGTGCGCATTGGGATTTTGCAACTTCGGACATCCGATGTCGGATGGTTTAAATTGTGTAAAAGTAAATAACTTTTTTATTTAATAAATCACGGGATTTTTGTGGTCTTTATAATTAATCCCAGGATTTGAGGCATATCCACTTTATTCTTTCGCTATATGAAATCAATGTAAGTACATAAATAACTCTACCTAATTCCGACCTCTGGTGATAAACTACAACTAGGTCGACTATTTTATAGACGGAAAGAATACTTTTTAATATATAAACCATCAAAATTACGGATAAAAAATTAGAAATGTATAAATAGGGTGACTACTGAGGTCAAAGTCAAAGTCCGACCCGGGAATCGAACCCAAGACCTCATCCTCAACAGTATCGTTTGCGACCGCTAGACCAACGAGGCAGACATAACGAATAATGGGAGAGATAGTGTTTAAATATCATTAATTTAAAAGGATATAAAATTCGAGCACGTCTTTACGACACGGGCAAGGCGTTCCATAACCAGCACTGCTTTTTTTTGTTGTGGTTGGGAATTCATCAAAAGACTCCTCCCGCTCTGGGTGGAGCGGAAGGGAGTGTCAGACTCTTACTGACTAAAATCAGTCCATGTGCCTTCCTTAGCCGTTTATGTTCCGGGGTAGGATAACTCGGGGTAGGACTTTCGGACAATCTCGCTTAAACCGGTACTGCTTCATCATAGTTCGAATGCACTACTATCCCTAGTTTTCTGATGACCTCAGATATCTATGTGTGTCATGAAGGAACGTAAACGATTTTAAGTAAGGTTGTAGGATTGAACAGAATATTGTAGAGCTAAAACAAGTTATGAGAATCCGGCGAAGACGTATGAGTAGCAACTTCAGCTTTGTATGAAATTCAGAAATGTGATCATATTTATGCAAGCCAAATATAAATCTTTTACAAATGTTTTGAAGTCACTCAAGTGTATCTAGTTGTGCCCCAATGAGATCCAAATAACTGACATAGTCTTATAAAAGATAACGGGATCCCTGCCAAGTTCTGATGGTGATCATCGGAGGAGTTTTAGTGAGGTAAAAATCCGATACTTCCTTCTCTCCCACTCCTTCAAAAGACTAGGCGCCTTTTGAGGAGTTCCCTCCGGAAACAAAAGGTAAAGTGCGCGTCGGATTATCTATAAAAACTTTTTTACAAAAAATAAAACCGACTTCCAAAAAAAAAAAATTAGTTTTTATTTTTCACTTTTTAGTTGTGGTACCTACACAAACCGGCGGTAACGTCCCCGTTTTACCTTTTGGGTAAGAAACGGCCGACTGACAGAACTGGGAAGAATAGTGTTAAAAGGGGGATGTTGGGCAATGTGGCGAAGAAATAGATCTATAGATAATGGTGATGTACAATACCAATGTCATCAGTCAAGATGTGTGTGTGTGTGATCTCTAGTAGATCATTAAACACTTAGGTATTGCAAAAAACATGTTCACTTCTATTTTAATAGCCTGCCTGATATTTGGCCTGTTTTCCAACCGATAACATAAAAAAACAATTTACGAAGAAGTGTCTATTGACGGCATAAACTTAAATGGAGAGGAGGACCCCATCTATCACTCTAACTTGAGAGAAAATGTTTGAGAAAACATTCACATCACATTGCGTGTTTTGCACAGATCAAAATTCTACATCTCGTTGAGAGACGGCAATGTTCGACGGAAAATTCGCAATTTCGACTGACGTTTTGTTTTTGTAGTAGGGTATATATGCTAAATAAGTGAGGCGTTACATTGGGTATCCATTTTAGTAGTTCAATCATTCCGAAATAAACTTTGCTCGTGTTTCAAACAAGGCCATACTGTTACGCGTTCCTTTAAACATTTTTCGTGAGAATTTTCTTTGAGCTTTAACAAATTTTCTTTTTTCTTTGTACGAAAGTAGGAGAATGTCTGGTTCCTATTTGTTGGTTGAAGAAAATTCGTTTTATAAACCGTATCATTCTTCGCATCAATAACTTGCAAACTATCGCAGTTAGACGCAGAATTTATTATTATTTTAAAAGGAGTACTCTAATTTTTCAGAAATCATTCTAAATTAGTATTGACTTCATCTCCTCGGATGTTAAGGAATAGATAAACAGGATGGATTATTTCCTTTACCTGAAGCTATCATTTACTATATAATCCCTAAATAACCAAATAAATCCTGTTTACGACTATATTAATTTTATCTAAAGTTAATCTCCGAACTAAGCGAAATTAATTATGCTGCATTACATTAATATAAACTTCGTTCTTATAATAACAGTTTTGTTTTTATTATGCTTAAGTTAATTTTTTCTCGATCGATAAAACTTAACTAGCAATTAAAATATCGTGCACTAAATTAATAACCATCGCTTAGAACAGTGCACGCCCCAAGGGTCTATCGGGCGATATATTATTTAGCGAACGCTTTAGGGTGTCAACACCAATTACTGTCCGCGCGCACAGGCTAGCCCTGGGGGACATTAATACCCCATTATTGTGGACATTAGTCGGATTATATACTCGTTTTAGTGACTTATTCGGTTACGGTGTAAGTTGAGCTGTAAGCGGTACGTAATTTGTTTGAGAACTTGACAAAATGCAAGGGTCACCTGTTGACTATATCATTTATGACACTGAGCACTGACAACTCTACGATATTATGTATTTAGAGATAATGATCGGCACATAACATACATACATACATATACATACTTAAATTAAATGACTATCTGACTATAACAAATACTATATACAAAAAAAGGGCACTTAGGCGTCGAAGTACTCATTCGCATCGCTGTCGTCCAGAAACGCGCCCAGAAGGCAGCATTGCCACGTTGAATGGCAATGCTAATTATTTGTCCAAAGAACAGTCAGTCAGTCAGTATAACTTTTATTCCAAATCGACATACAACCACGCAATAGGTTCAACAAACTACCCCTCATAATCTAACAGCTTTCTCTCTCTCTCTCCCTCTAGAGTCTCCGCAGCAGAGCTGTATAACTGGACACCAACTAAAATTCCAACAGAAACTGAAACAAAAACCTTTGATCAAACATTTACACAATCCGCGTGAATCCTGTATCACGTTCACGTGACGGTGCTCGAGAATAGATCTCGTCCACACACGATGTTGCGCGGTGACCGGCTGACAGCTCAGAAACGACTGCGTCCAGCAAACGTGTTTGAATAGTGATGCGTTCAGAAAGATTCGTTTTTCCTGTATTTGCTACATACTCGTAGTTTGTTGGTGACTAAGTTTATTCTAGACTATCTTCTGCCCACGGCCTCGCCCGCATAATATGTCGACAAATTATACACATAAACCTTCCTCTTAAATTACTCTATCTATTAAAAAAAGCTGCATCAAAATCCGTTGTGTACTTTTAAAGATGTAAGCATATAATATAATATAGACATTAGGATAGACGCGGGCAGCGACTTTGCTTTATACTATGTAGTGATGTACATATGTGCAATTAATAATAATAATATAATAATATCCTTGGACATTTCACACAACGTCATATAGTCCCAAGCTAAGCAACTTAATGCTTGTGTTATGGTAACGAGATGGCTGATAAACTACTTATATACATTTTTTTTGTAAATACATACATATTATAGATAGAAAAACTACTAAACCCAGACCCGTAACAAATACTTGCAGGTCGTACAAATATTTGTTCCGTGCGGGAATCGAACCTGCGATATACTGTGCAGCAGTCAATCGCTTAACTAATTGATTCCTTTGTAGTTCTGAACTCACCCATTCCATTATTTTGTTATTCATAATAATTCTCATCTATCAACTCAGCCTTTAGCATTCCACTGCTGGACAAACGCCTCTCTGGCTGCACCTTCCGCATCCAGTCTATCCCAGCTATCTTCTTTAGGTCATCGGTCCATCTAGCTGGGGGCGTCCTAGACTACGCTTGCTGATACGTGGACTTGTACCGCTGGTTACGCCATCCGTGCTGAATATAGGTGGTAGTATATTATAGATGCTTATAATTGATGAACAGTGGTGAGTAGTGGTAGCCTAGAGGTAACTGCCCTGACTTACCGAGTTGCATGAGGTTCGAATCCAGGCAGGCGCTTTACTTTGTATTAATATTCCAAAATCACTGCTCTCAAACCCTGAAGGAAAATATCGGGACCAAAAATTCGAAGACATGTGATATCCACCAACCCGCACTGGGCCCGCATGGTAGATTACGATCCACTTCTTCTCGAAGAGAGGAATGTGTCCCAGCACTGGGACCTTATAGGCTGATTATAGAATTGATGAACAATATGATCCATTCAGTGGCTGCAGCTCACGTGGCTTCTTTTATCCGGCGTCATTAAAACTCGGATCTGTTCATACAGACAATTTTAAATTTTTTGCTGATTTGTTTTCGTTTGAAGTTGTGTTTCTATGTCATTTTTATCAAACCTGTAATTTTGTTACCAACTAGCTTCCGCCCGCGGCTTCGCCCGCAAAATATGTCGACAAATTATACACATAAACCTTCCTCTTGAATCACTTTATCTATTTAAAAAAACTGCATCAAAATCCGTTGCGTAGTTTTAAAGATTTAAGCATACATAGGGATATAGGGACAGAGAATGCGACTTTGTTTTATACTATGTAGTGATTACCTAAATGTTGTTTTATTCCTCTAAACTAATTTTTAACCAATACTCAAACTGTGCAAACATTAAAATATGCATTCAAAATAGTGTGAGCATTTTGTCTGTTGTCTGTCCCTGTAGTACCGCTTAACTTTATACACCGCTATATACGGCTTAATTAAGGCGCTATTGATCCAATATTACAATAATTAGCTGTTAATAAGTTTATGAGCGAAAGGGGATTACTTGATCTTCATAATGAGCTTTTGTAAAAATTATTCCATGACACAGGTTTTCTTGTACCTATAGTTTGAGATATATAAGAGTGTTTAATAATACTAGTATAAGTGCTATAGGGGATGGGTAGTATCTTAATTGTTAAACTTTCACTCTTTTCATTCTTCTTCTTCTCGTGTGGTTAGTGACTAACCTGGTGTCAGAGTTTTTATGATGTCCATAGATAGACCTCTGACTTAGCTTCACATGCTGTTGAGAAATATTTTTCAGACATGCTGGTTGTCTCACGATGATTTCTCTTAACCTATGAACATTTCAAAAAAATCGTGAAGAAAACCTGGACATGGTTAATGAAATCTAAATCCGCCAGCTCGTTTTCATCGGAAATAAGCGTGGCGATCAATGCTCGTACCTACTTTGTATGAGACGAGCAGTTTGTCTTGCAGTAGGACAAAATAGGCTGGTATTATTTGTGCTATGAACCAAGCGAAAGCGCCTGTTCATCATCTCAGCCAAAAGACGTGTACTACTGGTCACCCCAAGATTTGCCAAGACGTTTCCGCGTCTCGCACATTCGTTCCAGGATTCTCACCATATCATCCAAGACTGGGAGATCTAACCAAGCTGTGCTTTCCGGTACACAGAAAATAAGAAAATCTCATATCATGGTAAAAATATTATTAATGTACTGTACATTAATAATAAATTTATTTAATTTATCAATTTTTAATTTATCAGAAACTAAATATTACGAGTAAGATATTAGTTATTTGTCCTCAGAGACTGATATTTATACAGTCCGCCTAATAAGTATTTATGTGGAATCTGGGCTTTCAAATATAACCTTCTTTTGCTATTGATAGAAGTTCTTTGATCATGTAGTAATTACTTATTTACAAACATTGCTATAGTAATTCAAAATCAAAAGGCATTTATTCAAATTAGGCTGAGAATTTGAGATTTCGCGTTTCGTCAAAAAGACATAAGACAGTGCTTTTGCTGTGAAGACGAAATGGTGCATTGCCTTGTATATATCAAAAGTGGTTTTTGGCCTGCGAAAGAAACATTACAGGCTGATATTTATATTTTAGGTTTGGTATCCGCTTTTGTGATTTGGAGTTGGCGATAATAGTCAAAATTTATATTAAAACCGTAAAAAAAATACAATTAAACAATTAAAAAACAATGAGCATTTCCCATACGAATTTCCTGTAGAATAGAATACAGATAGTATTCTTTTTGTGTAGACCAAATATATAAAATAAATGTAGAAAATAAAGACTGACACAATGGGTATAAATAGAAGCGATCTTTTAATGGCAACCTTTGGATAGATTAAAGGAAAGAAACGAAATAAAAACGACTAAAAAAACATTACACACCATACAAAACACAGTATAAATATAGCAGGGATTTATACGTCTGAAGAAACGCCCACAGTTTTCAATTGCCTATCCAATCCGATAACAATACGACCATTCTATCTAATCAACGCTAAAGTAATTAATTTACAATAACAATTGAATCGAAATTAATCACCTGTTACGCTCCTTTCAGAGGTCTAATCCAGTCCAGTTTCAGTCTCACCTATCTACCTTTGCAGACCATTTCAGACGATGTCCGTAGAACTGTGTAGGGTTTTGATTGTGTCTAGGGTATCTGAAGGAGGTATTTACTTTGCATTGAGGAGTAAGCCTTTGTTCCGCTTTTTTATTCGCTTAACTCTATCTGCTTTGAAGGTTTACTGTTTCGAGACTTAATTTGGAAAACTGATGATATTTTTTTTGTTTTTCAGGTAAACATGGATACTTTTTAATTGATCGTTCGAGGGGTAAGAAATAGATGTAATACCTAAAATAGAATAGTTATTTACAGTTAAACTTTAACTTAAAATAACCAAAACGCTAAAATTCTGCTTACTAAACTCAACTTGTTGTTTTTGTTTTGTTTTTATATTTGTTTATGTAGGTAATAGTTATTTATTTATTTAATAGGTAGGTAGGTAGGTATGTTAAAACTATTTGTACTCTCCGTCACTTGTCCCTTTTTTTTAAGGCTGGGAAATCATCCAATGACTTCTCCCGCTCTGGGTGGAGCGGAAGGGAGTGTCAGACTCTTACTGACTAAAACCCATCCATGTTCTTTCCTTAGCCCTTTATGTTTCGGGGTAGCGGTAACCCTTTCGGAGAATCCCGCTGACGCGGCAGGCTTGGCCCTGAGGGGCCCCTTCATGTCAATTGTCCCTAAAGGTTCATTAGAAAACCAGCGTCAGACAGCATCTGTCTGGCATTTAATGCGCGGCCGTGAGGCACACACAGTAGTTATTTAAAAAAAAATGTTTAAAAAATTATTTGTATGTTGTGTGTCCAAATAAATGTTTTTTCTTTCTATCTTTTAATTTTAATTGTCTTGTTGACCATTTTGGAATAAGATGTCTTTTATACGGTAGGTTACCTTTCCGAGACAGGGATCCTAAAGCATGGAATAGCTGCTAATGAGCAGTAGCTGAATGGTGCTAATCCATGCGTCATGTTCGTGAACGGGCGCTGTCAGTAGAGACTGGTCATCTCTTAGCGACCATGGCTTGTTTTAATTTTTTACATATTTTATATCGGATGCTTTCACCGTTCTGCATCGTTCTCACATAATAATATGAATTATGTAACCGATATTTTGTAACCATATTTTTTTTAAAAAAGTGTCCATGGAGTTTCTTGCCCGTTCTTCTCCATAGGTACCAACTGCTTTGGAATGGGCAACTAGCTTCATCTTTCTGACTGACCGACCCCTTGACAATTCAAAAGTGCCTGTAATTGGTTTATTTGAAACTAGCTTCTGCCCGCGACTTCGTACGCGTATCCTGTTGCTTATGCCAGCGACAACGGGGTCGTCAAAATCGAAGATCTGAATCACGATCAGCGGTCAGTCACGCATCACGTTTCCCACTTGTCTCTAGAGACCTAGACGTCGATGCGTAGATACGCTTGGAACTCAAGCGTAATTCTCTATCCGTGAACGTCTCCGATTCGCGAGACAATGCATGACTTGCACGATCAGCGGTCAGTCGCGAATCACGTTCCCCACTTGTTTGAAATAAATACTTCGAGTTTGAGTTTGAGTTGGAGTTTGAGTTTGAGTAGGTTTTTTTGTTCACTTTTCCCGAATTCTCCATTATATCTTCCAGAAACGGGTCATAATCTCAAAAATCTCCAACAAACCAAGGACAACACTGTCCAAAACGCATACCAGCTAAGTCCGTAAGTTCGGCGGGGCTGCATGCGGCATGCCGGCCCGCTAGGCTTCACGCCCCACTAGACCACGCTTTGATTTTCCACATGACAGCGATCGCTTCAAATAAACCACACTAGACAGAGATGGCTATATAGCCTGTTTTATTAGGCCGATACTTTATGATTGGAATATGTATGGTAGGCCGAATTTAATGACAGTAGGGTAGATGGTATTTGTGGAACGAAATTGGCTGTTAGTGTTAGGTGGTGGGAATATTTGGGGTGTGAATGTAGAGAAATGTGTGTAGATGTCTAACTATGGTAGGTTTCAGATTACGTAGTACATCCTCTTTAATAACCTGACATTATAAAAAACGAAAGCAACTTCTGTCTGTCTGTCCATTTGTCTGTCTGTGTGAATGTTTGTTTCACGGTTAATCTGCTGAGCCGTTCGCTATGTGGATGATCTGAAGCCTTTTTTTTTTGAGGGTGGGAATTCGTCGCATTACTTCTCCCGCTCTGGGTGGAACGGAAGAGAGTGTTAGACTCTTACTGACTAAAATCCATCCATGTTCCTTCCTCAGCCCTTTATGTTCCGGGGTAGCGGTAACCCTTTCGGACATTTACACTTAGGTAGCGGTAACCCTTTTGGACAAAAATGATCTGAAGCCTGTGGAAGGACATAAGCTACTTTTTACCAACACACGGTGCGGGCGAAGCCGCGGGCGGAAGCTAGTGCATTCATAACCGGATGCTGTTGTCCATGGACAGAGGGAGATACTGTAAATAGCCATGTTTTTTGCCGGATAATTTCTAAGCACCTTTTTGAAGGATATGCACGTGACTCACTAACACTATTACACTACTAACTTACTGCCCCAAAGGCACAGAATTGGGAAGTCGACGCGTGTGTATACTAGTGTCGATATTAAGATTTTGTACTTGTATTTTTTTTGCATATTATTATATATGTAACTGTATTTATTTATTTATCCATTTATTGATAGCTGTACGTGGATTTCATATCTGGCAAATATTCATTTTCCTTTCATGTAATTTTCATTTAGAACCAACTAGCTTCCTGTCCGCGACTTCGTCCGCAAACCTTAATAAATTATACACCTATACCTTCCTCTTGAATTATTACTCTATCTATTAAAACAAACTGCATCAAAATCCGTGGCGTAGGTCTAAAGATCTAAGCATACATACAGACATTAGGACAGACGCGGGAAGCGACTTTGCTTTATACTATGAAGTGACGTAGGGTCTGCTCCAGGCGTTTGCAGTAGGTGCTTTCTTCTTATATATAAATAAGCCTAATTAGTAGAACGAAGTGGACTGTTAGTAACCGCTACCCTTTAGCGGTCATATTTGTAGATAGGGAAGTGGAATGGTGATGCATGAAGAAACTTGTTGTGTGGAATACTCACAATAAGTTTCTTCAAACTACCAAAAACTGGGAGTAAAGTTTTAAGTAAATGTTGGCAACGTGCCTAAAGATACAGCACCAAAACATTAGCGTCAAGTAAAGTCTTGATTCTATGTTAGTCTTAATTTTGTTTAACGTATGTCTAGAGGAGCTCGTGGCAAAGTAATAACACCTGCACAGGCTGATTCATCAGATTAAGCTACGCTTGCCAGGGCACGCCACGATAGTGGCGGTAAGGCCCCTCTTTGAGGAGTGGGTAAAGAGGCGTCACGGCGCCCTCAACTACCGCCTGACACAGGTCCTCACCGGACTTGGATGTTTCGGGAGGTTCCTGCACATCATCAGGCGGGAGGAAACGCCGGGGTGTCACCACTGCGCCCACAGGACACGGTAGAGCACAGAGAGCACCGCCGTGTCCTCGTAGAGGCGATCGGCGGCGGCGACCTCTCGCGCCCGGCCCTGGTGCAAGCCATGGTCCAGGTAGAGACTGAGTGGGAGGCAGTCACCTCCTTCTGCGAAAAAGTCATGCTCGCGAAGGAGGTGGCGGGATGGGAGAGAGAAAGGTCCTCCCGTCCCAGCCACCGCTGGAGACGCCCCGGGCGTCGGGAGCCACGTGACGACTCCCGGCCACCGTAGGCGCGGGCCTGCGGACGGTGAGTAATGGGTGACTCCCCGTCCGATCAGCACCAGGCCCGTGCCGGACGGCGCGTATATGTTTCCACGCGCGCCTCGCCAAAGAGATGGCAGCATATGAAGGGACCCCTCAGGGCCAAGCCTGCCGGGTAAGCGGGATTGTCCGAAAGGGTTACCGCTACCCCGGAAGGAACATGGATGGGTTTTAGTCAGTAAGAGTCTGACACTCCTTTCCGCTCCACCCAGAGCGGGAGCAGTCATTGGATGATTTCCCAGCCTTAAAAAAAAAAAAAAAAAGCTACGCTTGCCGGGGTTGGCTGTGGATGTGTGACCATCTTTACATACCGAGACTCCTTCGTGCTTCAGAAAACACGTTAAGCCGTTGGTCCCGGCTGTCATTTGTGCATCTTTGACAGTCGTTACGGGTCGTCAGACGCCCGAAAATCTGACAGCCAGTCTACCCAAAGGTTATCGTATTACTCAGTTACTGAGTTGTGGAGGTCAGATAGGCAGTTGCTCCATGTAAAATACTGGTATTCAGCTGAATCCGGTTAGACTGGAACCCGACCCCAATATAGTTGGGAAAGGGCTAGGCAGATTGATTGTAGGTATGTCCAGAGTAAGAACACCTCTTCGATGGATACAGCTACTTACGAGTTTGTATAAGTAAAATTCCCATGATCATGACCATTTACAATAACGGTCGTAATATGAATAGGTATTAGATAGCAAACGTTGTGGGTAGTTTTCAGTAGTTGTTACACTCTTATCTATACTTTTTAACATACCTATTATTATAAAGAGGAAAGATTTGTATGTACGTTTGTAACGAATAAACTCAAAACTACTGAACAGATTTGGATGAAACTTGGCACAAAGATAAATTATAGTCTGGAATAGCGTATAAGCTCTTTATCCCGGCAAAATTTGCGGTTTCCGTGGGATGATTTCCTATATACGCGCGGGCGAAGCCGCTGGCAAAAGCTAGTTAGTTATAAGTTTTAAATACTTGTACATAATATAAATTTTTAGTATTAATGTTAGATTATAACATTGTAGTACTAAAGTATTTTTGTAAGTTTTGTAAATAAATGACACACAGACAAAAGTCAAGCGCATGGTGAATGTAGTTATCTAATTAGACCAAAATAAGATACTTTCGTCTTTAGTGTCCATAAACTTCACACTATTCCGTGTGAACTTTACGTGCAAAATAAATACTCATATTATCTACAGCATTTTCATATTACCGGAAAATTCAATATGGGCACTAACTTACCACCCACATCCCTACTGGCTGTATTCCTGTACGTAGACAGAGAATGGTCCCCGTTTTATTGCTTCATAATAAAAACTCAGTTTTTACCGACATTAAGAAGAACATGAATGATCTTGCGGTAAGAGGTATAAATATTGAAATGCGAAACACTATTTTTTACCCAACTGCAAAAAATTGTACATTATTATCGTCTAGAAGTTACATACACAATAATTATATTTTTGATTGGAGGATTGGAGCCATATATTGCCCAGTTACCGGGTTGTGGAGATCAGATAGGCAGTCGCTCCATATAAATACTGGTATTCAACTGCATCCGGTTAGACTGGAAGCCAACCCCAACATAGTTGTGAAAAGGTTAGGCAGATGATGATGATTGGAGCCATATATTGGAGCCTGCATAAGGCTAGTAATGGTCAATAAATATGACTTGGATTGAGATTCTGGATTTCTATTACCGAATTGTTCTTGTAAGTAATCCTATTGTTAAATTATTAACTAGCTACACAAAGTTAAAGAAGACCTCATCAAAGGATGACGTTAATGTAGATAATAAAATCAAAATCATTAAAAGCGACAGAGTAGAATTGACATTTTAAGCTAATTAAGCGCTGTAAGCAGTGTAATCTCTCTTAATTGCTGGTAATAAACATGTTACACTGCTGTATTAAGCGCTTTATTAATGTGCTTAATTTACAAACGACCGGCCATGATATGAGGGCTGAGCCTCTGCGTGACTGTATGTTAGATATAGACCCTCTTTACTATGTAGTAAGAAGTTATTAGTATTTATGAAGATCCTTTGAAGGAGTTCCCGAAAAGTTCAAAATGGCTGATCATTTTCTTCCCAAACTTCGGGAGGATATTCTAAATGTAGCACAAAAGAAAACAAAATACAGTGCATCTCGTGTGTAGTTTTATTATTTGGTTACATTCTACTTCAGCAATGGCGAATATAAAATGTAGTACTTTGCAACAACAACCACATCAATTATATTGTTTGCTCAACTACCTTCTATTCAAACTCATTTTAAAAACACTCCTGTGTTACCAAACTCGTTCATTATAATTTTAAATTTTCGGCACACCTTCCTTTTTTCTCTGCCTCCCCAATTCGTCTTTCTTCAGCCTTTTCATTTAAAAATTGTCTTTTCAACCAAGTCTCACAGCAATTAAAATAATAATCACTTCATTCAACCTCGTACAATAACCTTTGCCAGTTCAGAATTCTGAATGTTTTATAAACATAAAGATGGATAAAGCTAGCTATTATCACACTTAGGTTATTTCAAAAAGCATTTCGTTTATTCGACGACAAACGCTTTAAATTTACTGACACTATTACGCAATAAGAAATCCAGTACCTAGATCGAAAAGTAGGAGGAACTCAACAGACTTAAGTTTGAAAGATTTACCTAGAATTTATTTTAAATAAATAAAAATTGTAAGAGCGCAACACTTTTCAAAAAGTTTGGCAGTTGAATGCTTGTAATAAATGGTTTTTTTGTTCTAAACCAAGTTTTGGTTTTGACGGCCCCTTTACAGTGTAATTAAAATTTACGTGATTGACAATTTTCGTTTTTGTTCTGCTAAAATTAAGATTTTTAACCGACTTTAAAACTAGTAGGTTGGTAATTATTAGTCTGTATCGAAACCAAAGACATTGACTTCCGGAATTAAAGTTATTTTACTTTGTTATAATTTTTGACAGTCCGTACTTTTTTTCTTTTTCTAGGAATGCTGACAAAATGAATTTAAAACTAAGCAGGTACCTTTAGAAATTACTCGTTCATTGTAAACGGGTTGTGTGTCGAATCGTTTTAACTTTTTGAATACAGGATCCCGTACCTACTGTGATCAAAGTCAAATACACTAGACTTTGACTTTACAAATTGAAATGAAACAAAGTGCACTCCAGCTCACGGCCTGGGAATTGAAGAAAAATATAGAGTGTATGAGCTCCCTTCGATCTGGGGAATGAAAAATAGTATTGAACTATTATATACCTGATGAAAGTTTCGAAACAAGCTGAGGAGCTCGATTCAGGTATCTTCTATAATCCCTTGAGCTTTAATTTTAAAATCTTTGTACTCACTTTATTCTAGACGGATTTACTTTTAACGATACACTTAACACAATGAACTGATGACTCTTATAAAGCATATTGTTGACTCAGTTTCATTTTACAAACAAAAAAAACCATTAAAAAAAATGACCACAATTATTTATTTCCAATGTGACCATGCCAATGACCAAATAGGCAAGTCCAGATCAAAGGGGTCTTTTGATGATTTCCCTCCCTCAAAAAAAGGCCCGGATCTCGCAAATTCTTAATAGTTACAAAACCTATTACAATCAATTGTGGATAAAAGCATCGAAACCAGAAAGCACATTATGTCCGTTGTTTAAACTGGCACTTACAGACACCTAAAGACTCAAATCTCAAACCTCGTTATAATCCCTCTATACTCACCCACTTAGACCACAAATAATCTTCCCTCATACTCTGAGCTCACCAAAATATTCTCTTAAACTCGTAAACATCGTACCAGGGTCCCATATTTCCCCTGAGGTTGGCTGCGTGTATATTTTTTCACCAATTTACCCTGGAAGGTTATGGCCCACAAATCCGCTAGGGTCTGTCTGGGCGTGCAAATCTTCGGACCCTTACATTTTGCATGAGTTGCTACTGATCGGCTAATGGGTCGGTTTCGGCCTGTTTTGATGTTTAGATTTTTAGGCAATTCCATAAGTGGCTATGGCTGGCGAGAGGTTCTATATTGTTTGTTATGTAATTAGTTTAAGTGATTATTTATCTTTGTATATTCAACTGTTTGTTGTATAAATATTTATTTATTTTCGGAAGGCTTACAGACTAATAAAAAGCTAATCACAATTATATAAAACTATGTTGCTAATTAAAAGCCCTCACAAATAAAGATGGACGAAACTGTCCCTAGGTATTGTAAAGCCGAGGAACCTTTCATGTAATGTGAAAAATAAAAAATAAAATAAGTTAGAATATTGAAAAAAAGAACCAAGGGCATTAGGTTCGGATCAGTCCAGTAGATGACACATGAAATGAAATTAGATCACCTTTAAAAGATCACAGCTAGAAACCCAAAGCCTATTCTCACATAAAGAGCAAAATTACTCGTACGTTATCCAAAGGATGCCTCTAAACAATCCGGATTCCGGCTGTAAATGAGTTTAGAAAACCGACGCGAAAGAAACGCCTACGCAAAGGTCGGTTTTATATTATGCAAATAATATATTACGTCGGGATAATCCATTTAAATCAGTGAGACTCGACAAATGCTGGCCCCGGAGCCAAATATGTTTTATCTTGTTTATTCAGCGACTAATAACAAGAGTACACGAGACATCGTACCTTTATTTTGTTTTCAGTAATATAATATTTTTTTGCAAAGCTAGGATTATGCTAAATTTTCCTCTGTGATTTTTCCTGGTATATTTTCATATTAATTTAATAACTGCTTAAGTGCTGGCACTGTATTTCATCATCGTTGTGTTACGAGTTTCATGTACTCACACACACAACAGTAAAATACTCTATTGTATGTGCTGGCAAAATATCAGTACCTACGTAGAAACATATACTTTTGCCAGTATATAGGTAGAGCGTTTAATTTTAACTGTTGTTTTTTTTAAATAAATATATCAAAACTGAGGAAAAAGCTACAATATACAAAATATAATTAGCAACTGGATGTAACGTCATAGCATCTAACTTTACGGCTTTCAGTACAATGATCTTTTTGCGAGACAAGAATAGAATAATAACTTCTTCTTTTCCGTCGATCTTAATAACTTTTAACAAAACGTCTTTTTAGTAACATCTTCGAAAGAAGTATTATTTGAAATGTCTTTTTAACAATATTGTATGTACTGGCAAAGGTTGAGTATACCTGAAATAGCTGATCGACGAAATAGTGATTGGTGTTCATGTTCTCTCCCTTTTTTTCTATCGATCATAAACCACAGCTGAATAAGTGTTTTATTACTATCATACTATAATTACCGGTGGTGTCTAGTCATGCTGAGCGTACTCATCAATATGATGACTTTTTTAATATGTACTGTAAAGAATTTAATTCCACCTTTATTCCCAAGACTATCTCGGTGAATAGTAGCGCATCTTTTAGTGACTGGGCTACCACTATGGCTATACAATGAAAGGACTTTTGTAAATACTGCTGAATTTAATTTATATGTTAGAAATTACTCAAAATTATTTAAAAAAGTTTGTTGCGTAGCCAAGTCGCGTTATCTTAGTGCGAAGATTAAAAACAGTAGTAATTTAATTAAAACGACTTGGGACATTATTAATAGTGAAACGGGAAAATCTAGTAACCGAAATTCTGACTACAGCTTGTCTATTAATGGCAACATAATTAAATCAGACTTACAAGTCGCCGCGGCGTTTGAACAGTTCTTTTCGGATATTCCCATTTCAACTACTAAAACCTTAAACTCATCACCTTCTGTTGCTGAGTCTTTACTTAAGGAACATGTTAATATTTGCGATACGGAATTTCATTTTGAGCATATTACCTGTAGAGACATAATTAAAACCTTTCACACTTTAAATGTAAAAAAGACTGCAGATCTGTGGGGTAATTCTGTAGAAGTGGCTAAGTCTGTTATTGACATTGTAGCACCTAATTTAGCTCTTATTTTTAATAATTGTATCGACTGTGGGGAGTTTCCTGACCTAATGAAACATAGTAAAGTAATTAATACCTTTGTTTAAATCAGGTAGTACATCAGACCCCACTAACTATAGACCTATTTCAGTACTACCTACCTACAGTAAAATATTTGAGAAATTAATTCTAGAGCAATTACAAAGATTTTAACAAACATAAATTATTACATACCAAACAGTTCGGGTTTACAAGGGGTCGTTCAACTACCGATGCCGGTGTTGAACTTTTAGGACATATTTACAATGCATGGGAAGATAAATGCGACGCCTTGGGTATTTTTTGTGATTGGTCTAAGGCCTTCGATTGCGTTCTTCATGAAACATTAATCAGGAAACTCCGCCATTACGGGATCCGAAGCACCGCTCTGAATCTTCTTACTTCGTACTTGAGTAATAGAATTCAGAGCGTTGACGTTAATGGAAAAAGATCTCCCGGATCTATAGTAACAATGGGAGTCCCACAGGGCTCGATTCTTGGCCCTTTGTTGTTTCTTATTTATATTAACGATTTGCCTTACCTCATAAAAAATAGTCATGATATAGTGTTATTTGCAGATGACACTTCACTTTTGTTTAAACTTAAACGTAAGCAGCTGGTTACTGACGATGTAAATAGCGCGGTCGCAACGGTAGTTCATTGGTTTAATGTTAATAACTTACTTCTTAATGAAAAAAAAACCAAATGTATTAAGTTTACGCTACCCCACGTTAGACAGGTGAAAACCAAAGTGTTGATAAAGGGCGAAGAATTGAATCCCGAAGATACCACAGTATTCTTGGGCTTAACTTTGGATGCTAAGCTTCAGTGGGGCCCACATATAGATAAATTTTCAAAAAAACTAAGCTCCGCAGCATACGCTGTTAGAAAAATTCGTTCTTTAACTGACACAGAGACAGCCCGCTTAGTGTGCTTTAGCTATTTTCATAGTGTAATGTCGTACGGTATTATGTTGTGGGGAAATGCCGCCGATATTCAGACTATCTTTATTTTGCAGAAAAGAGCTGTTCGATCAATTTATAAATTAAGTCCGAGACACTCTCTCAGAGAGAAATTTAAAGAAATAAATGAAATGACTGTACCTTCACAGTTTATTTTTGAAAATCTTTTGTATGCCCATAAAAATATAAAATTGTTTAAAAAATATAGTGATATCCATGATAAGAATACTAGGAACAAACACAAATTTGTTGTACCCACTACAAGGCTCAAAAAAATAGGAGGCTCGTTCAGATGTCAATGTACACGCTTTTATAATAAACTTCCAAGCCACGTTCAAGATCTAAGCCTTAATAAATTCAAATCGTTCGTTAAACGCAAGTTGTGCCAGAATGCTTATTATACTGTCAAAGACTTTATTGAAGACAAAAGGGCTTGGGATTGAGCTGCTCCAATTGTTTACATATTGAATATTCTTTCTCTTCTTTTTTATATCCTAAACTAGTTGATTAGCATCTGAGATTACTCCTGGAGCTGCTGAAGATTCACAAAAACTTTTTGCATTATATAACTTCAACCTCTTAGCAATGTATAATTCCATAGCACGTTTGTGAGTACTATGTACCTACTATAAAGCTACCATTTACTGAGTACGTCTTACATTGACCTGAATGTGCCCTGGCGGCTGAGAGCATGTCATGCTCCCTGTAATGTCTCACTGATGGTGATGCGTATGTTGGATCATTTGATTTAGCTCCCATCAAAATGGTTGAGCTGAATGGTGCTAATCCATGTGTCATGTTCATGAACGAGCGCCGTCAGTAGGGACTGGTCACCTCTTAGCTGCCACGGCTGTTTTAAAATTAAAATAATTTTGAATTGTTTTTTTAAAACTTGTAATTATGGACGCTTTTATTAAATTCTGCATCGTTCTCACGTGTAATTTCAACATGAATGATGTAACACAGTTTTTGTAAACATATTTTGATTTAAAAGAGTGTCTCATGGAGTTTCTTGCCCGTTCTTCTCCATAGGTACCTACTGCTTTGGAATGGGCAACTAGCTTCATCTTTCTGACTGACCGACCCCTTGACAATTCAAAAGTGCCTGTAATTGGTTTATTTGAAATAAATGCTTTGAGTTTGAGTTTGAGTTTGAATTCAAACCAGAACAATGAGATTTCATCAACGGAACTCAAAACAATATTAAAATTCGTTTTTTTGAGATGTGAACTAAAAGTTATCAAATGAAATATTTTCTTCTGGATTTTTGCAAAATATAGATAAAATGGAAGGAAATAAAGTCCTTCAGTATTCTGCAAACATAAATATGGAACCATTTTTTGTTGGCAACACATATTTTGCAGTAGAGGACCATGAAAATGAAGCAACAACCTTAGAACAGACATACAAATAAACATGAACCAATCCTAACAGACATACTACCTTACATAATAGGTACATCAACACCGGGCTTAACCTTGGCAGAATTAGTAATTCCAATTAGGGAGAAACTTGAAGCTCTCTGTATCAAACCCCAATCAGTTTGCGATATCTATCAAGTTCGGGCCGCCACAATGGCAGTAGTAATTAGCTGATTTATATTGTTATCAATTCGTGAGTCCGTCAATCTTGTTTTAAAGTTAAAATTTATATCGCTCTGGCCCAGTCTGTAATCATTTACTGTATCTCGGTATGGGGTGGAGCAGCTAAGACATACTTTTTAAATCTAGAGAGGGCTCAGAGATCCTTGATTAAAGTCATGTACCGCAAGCCCTACAGATTTCCTACTGAATCTTTATACGCAAGCTCTAAGCTGCTCTCCGTCAGAAAACTTTACATTCTACACCTGATACTCAGATACCATAAAATTCTACCTTTTAGCCATGCCAAACTTAAAAAAAGACGGTATGACATAGTAGCCCCTACATACTCAACACGTTCAATTTTTGCTAGTCGCCAAAATGTAGCTCAAGCCCCACGCGTTTATAATAAAGTGAATCGCAAACTTAACATTTACCCTATGCAGCTGTATGAGTGTAAGAAGATGTTGAAGGAATGGCTCCTCACACTTGATTATGATGCCGTGGAGGACATTTTGGCTACACAGGGTTGAACGTCATGCATACTCACACTCATATGCACACCCTCTCACTCACTCAGTCACACACACTCATATACACACTAACTCACACACACTCATATACACATTAACTCACACACACACTCCCACACACTCACTCAAACACACTCACATACACACAAAATATACGTTCACACACATAAACACAAATCTACACCTTTCTTGTTTTTCTTTCTTTTTAATGGTTTTTGTTTTGAAAAGTTTTTAATTTTTGTTTTATTTTGTTTTTATTTTTATTGGTTTTATAAAAATGTGTATCTTTAATACCTAATTAGCACAACAAAACTATTGTTAAATAAACGAGGAAGAGCGAGGTTTATCCCATCACAAGTATTTTCGGATTACTTTCTGGGAAGCCCCGGCAACTTAACTGTATTGAATTTAGATAATAAACACATTTTTTTTTTTTTTATAGCACAGTTGGCGACATAGCTCTGCCCGTCCGTTTAGGTTGTACCAGGCCCAAGTTACACCTTTCCACTTGAGTCCGGAGACAGCTCAGGAACTTCAAAGTGGACCACCAATGGTTACAAACTGTAGGAAGATGCTCCTCTTGCGAAATTGAAAAGAGTATCTTGCCACAATTTGGAATGGGCGTCGGCCGGGATTCCTAGTATAGACGCTGTCGATTTTAAAAAGCTGTTAGTTAGGGTATTGTGGATCAAACAGTTTGACTAGTTTAAGAATCTTGTTACTGTTGCTTCTCTATGGTCTCGTGGTGGTGCTTTTCGAGCTGTGGGATATAATGTGATGACTGGGATCGGTTTCAGGCAGCATGTTTTCGTTTACAGCAACATCTACTTCTTTCGCGAGAGGGGAATGATGCCATGCGTATTCGCCCGCCGGAAAGAAAGGTGTAAGACCAGCACTCTGGAATACTTCAGGTGAAGCACCCCAGGTGGTTGAAGTATGGCGCCTGAGCAAGCGGTTAAGTGGGTGTGATTCCTTTTACCTACACTCCTGAGTAATGGTGGTAGATCACCAACATGATCCAGCAGTGTTATTTCTTTGTTTTAGTAAGGCAATAAGGACCAATAATAATCCTTGGTGATACCTCTCTCACACCTATGGAAGGAAAAAACAGCCCTCTAGCACGACTCACATTCATTTTAATTATAAAGTTAACATCGCTTTTTACACCAATACATTAAAGTTAAAAGCTTTTAATTGTATCGCTCCGAAACTTGGTAACTGGACAAAGATTGAAATTTCCGGGTCAGGGCGTCCGTGCGCGGTTAACGCTTACGGCCCGGTGAGCCGGCTAAGTTCCGAGCACTGCCTGATATCATACGCTGAAGGGTAAGCAGACTTCGTAGTTGTGTCTCTAACATGTGTTTATTTTGATGTGTTTAGTCTATTTAAGTGGATTGTGGGAGGGTTGGTCCGGGGAAGCATTTTTTTTCTTTGAGGGTGGGAAATCATCCAATGGTTTCTCTCGGTCCTTGGTGCTGAATACATTGGCACTTCGTGTCTTCACTGGTTGCCATTTCTTTTCGTAAAGATGATATGTAGAATCCGTTTTGTTTTTTTTTAGGGTGGGAAATCATCAATTGACCCCTCGCTCTGCGTGGAGCGGAAGAGAGTGTCAGACTTTTACTGACTAAAACCCATCCATGTTCCTTCCTTAGCCCTTTATGTTCCGGGGTAGCGGTAACCCTTTCGGAAAGTCCCGCTTAGTCTGGGGAAGCCTGATTCTCTGTTTTGGGCGTAGGTAGGTTATTAGAATTTTTAATATTTTTCTAATATAAATACTTGCTTCTTGGAAAACATTTCAAAACCACTCTGAGAGACTAATGATCCCAATGTGTTGTTTATGACCAAGAGTTCCAACACAATTTATGTCTATCGTAAAAAACATAATAGTAGAAACTATTTACTGGAATGGTAATTAAATATAACTAAACTACAAAAGTAAAAAAGGTTTCTCGTGTTAAGGCTAGCATATAATTCTTTGAAATGGTATAAAGTACAAAATACTTTTTTACTTACCAACATTTTCTAATAAAACGAAAAAAATATCGGGAGAAATTCATAAATATTCCTCTGTATCGTGGGAAATTGCCCAGAAAGATGATAAGTACGCTACAAAATATAGGTAGCATACCAACATTCTCTTTGGTTGAAAATTAAATTTAGGAATGTTTTTTATTATCTTCCACACGATAGACCAATCGTATTTTTTATGAAAAGAGGGGTTTGTTATTAGATAATAAAAGTCTCACAAGTGCCAATAAAAAAGTTTGGTTCTGGTCCTAAAATAATCCTTCTTCCAATTCAACTCCTTAAGGGCAAAGGCAGCTCATAGGCTTAACAAACAAACAACTAGGTATATTGAGTAAGTTTCCAAACTCTCGAGAACTATTTGGGAAACTTGTACCTAAATCGATACTAAGTTCAACAGAAGGAGTAACAGTTTCGACAAGGCAACAATTTATTCGTCATTATTTGGCTTGTTACTTGCGAAAGATATAATAATGGAGGAACGTATCTTCACTTTTTATATCGATCTTGTAAGTAAGTTTACAAATCTATTTATATGTATTACATACACCATGGAAACACCCACCGTGCACGGGGAATTAACAACATCCTTTTCGACTCCTTAGTGATGTCCAGCTAATAAAATTCATAGCATCATAATAATATGATGTTGGTATACAGGGTAAATTTTTATGGGCATTTACTTACTAACATACATGTCACAGACAAAAAGGCATTATACTTGATTAATTCCCCCCATTGCACCCTCCCTCTCACCATTCCTCTTGCATTTCCACACTCCTCTGGTCTCTGCTATTGCGAGTCGGTCTTTTGTGTAGGAGTCAAGCTCGCCCCGCCATCTTTGTCTTGGTCTACCGTGATGTCACATAGCGTTCAATTGGACCCACTCAGTGGTTTTTCTGGCCCACACCTTATGAGTATTTTCCTTGTGGCCTGACAAAAATAGATGAGATGATTAAAAAGAATACACTAACTTGAATCTGCCTAGCCTTTTCTCAACTATGGAGGGGTCGGCTTCCAGTCTAACCGGATGCAGCTCAACTATACCAATATTTTACATAGAGCGACTGCCTATCTGTCCTCCACAACCCAGTAACTAGGTAATACGATACGCCTTGGTAAGACTGGCTGTCAGATTTGGCTGACCACCCGGGCCGTAACGTTTGTCAAAGATGCGCAAATGACAGCCGGGACCAACGTGCATGCCGAGGCACGGAGGAGCCACGGTAACCCCGGCAAGCGTAGCTTAACCTGATGGATCAAGCCGTGCGGCTGTTATTACTTACCCACGAGCTTCTCACAAAGAATACAGATACTTGACAAGACTAATTCAGTGGCATGTCTACTAGTTAGTTCATTCGGCAACAAAGAATATAATTATGTAGTAGCGAAGTTGTAGGTAGTTCTGTTTAGCCTTTCTGGGTGTAGATGTCTGATAAGACCTATTTGGTGTTACATAACCTAACCTACTTTATTCAGCGTGTAAATTCTGTGATATTTCGTAAACGGGCTGCTACAGTTGTTGTGTCAGTAATAGGACAGTTCTTATTTTTTCATTTATCGTTGTCGAAAAAGGCGACCCAAAAATGATATCAGAGGATTACAGCTTCCTATTTGGAACGTTAGGTAGACTATTCTACGAAACTGGTTGTTTCAGTTCTAGAGCGATTCTGTGGTCAGAAAGTTATCAATTTTTGTATGCACAAGCCCTATAACTACCAACATCTTTCTCTTTACGGCCATTAAGATCATCTATGCGGTGTTACCGATGAATTTCCAAACTTCTGTGGCAGTGGGCCGAGCTCATTGCTCGCACAACAGTTGGCCGATGGGGCTAAAAGGTTATGGAGGGGCAACCGCGTACCACTAGGTGGATCGCTGGCCTTGCAAAGGCTGCAGGAATCCGCTGAACAGAACCGGTCAAAGTAGAGGTGCTTGGGAGAAGCCTATGTCCAGCAGTGGACATCTTTCGGTTGAAATTATGTTGATGATGATGCGGTGTCAGTGTCATGATCAAACTGAAAAACCATCTTAACAAAAACCACTACATATTTTCATCGTTTTTACATGTTACTTCTAAGGGTATTCCGAAAGCCCTTGCACCATAACTTTACTGTCCCATTAATAAGCACACCTTGTATATAAGACTGACTGTCACATTACCTCCCTGCAGACTAAAGAGACAGTAGTAAAAGTTTATTATTAAACACGGAACCGTAAAACAGGGCAGGTGACGACATCTTAAAACATAATGTTAACGTTAATTACTATAGAATATACGGAGTGTAATATAAAGTCAGAGGTCAAGCCGGAAACGCGTTTTAATACTTCCCGTGGGGGTAGGCGGAAGCTACAGAAAGACACCTGCTGCATTAATTTTTTGAAAACCGTTACTTCAGCACAATTAATTTAAAAATATAATTATTACTTATGTTATATGATTATTTTTATAATTCATGTATACAAAACATTTTTGAATAATAACGGTGGAGTTTCTTGCCCATTCTTTTTTGTTGTTGTATATAATAAATGATATAACTTTAACTTTGATTACAATAAAAAGTCGGTAACGCTTCCCTATGATATACAGCTGATGAAAATTAATCCATCCCTACTTTTCTACTGTTAGAAGTGGTATATTTTTTCAATTTTAATTGGAACCAACTTTGAGATAAAGGTACTCTATCAAACAGAAAAGAAACGTCAGAATTGGACTACTTTGTAAAAAGTTATGCGTAAAATATTTATAATATACGCGTCGACTTGAGCAGCTCGTCTCATTTTTCTTCGGTTAAAACCCCAAGAAGACACGATGTTTTATTTTTCTTTGGGTAATTTTTTTCCTCTTTCCTAGTTACTTTTAATGATTGTCTGGCATTTTTGTACACTATGCGACCTACCTAAATGTCATTCCTTTGGTATTATAATAATATCCTTGGACATTTCACACGACGCCATATCGTCCCAAGCTAAGCAATCTAATGCTTGTGTTATGGTAACGAGATGGCTGATAAACTACTTATATACATTTTTTTTTGTAAATTCATACATATTACAGATAGAAAAACACCTAGACTCGTAACAAATACTTGCAGGTCGTACAAATATTTGTTCCGTGCGGGAATCGAACCCGCGACATAGTGCGCAGCAGTCAATGGCTCAACCACTGCACCAACCGTGTCAATTTGTTTCCGTTATTGTTTGTTGAGTCGTTGCCTTATGTTCCAAGTTGAGCTACATGATAACAGACAATTATGCATGCACTGACTGTACAGGTCCACTCAAACAGGACGTGTGTTTGGTGCTTTCCTCAAAAAATAATTTCAGACATGGATTTACTTGGCCCTAAAAATTAAATGATCTGACCAAGATTCTGACCCCTGGGTCTAAGTCTCTTTAAAAGTCCGAAGTAAGAAGAAATCGTGAAACAAACAAACAAACTCATGTTCCACGATCTTCTTAGTAGAGGTAGCCAGATAGGAAAGGTCGACTCGATAGTAATAGCTTATTCATATATGTTTTTAATTTACAGAAACAATAATGTTCTTTTTGGAAATAAAAAAAACATCTTCAGTTATGGTTTTTGGCTCAAAAATGGGGAGGCCTGTTTGTTCATGATTAGGTTTTGAAAAGACTCGAAAATAGACAACTCTTTATAAAAGTGAGCATGACACATACGCTGCCCGCTACCAGTCGCACCACAATCATAATAAAAACGTAATAATATTCAAATACGTCCGCATCTCTACGCAAAGGTTGCTCCTTGTCTATGTAATTTACTCTTATATCTGACTCACCCGCTTCATTCCCTAAAATTCTAATTAACTTCTTGTATCGGTTAATTTAATAAAATTTGTGAGTTTGCGACTGTTGTTTAAATACATAATTAAGGCCGCAAATACAGTGATACGATTTTATGAAATAAGGATAATAATTAGTCTTTTCATTATGGCGCATTGCTACAAGAACAAACTGAACTCAAAAACTCAAAAAAATCTTTGAATTGTATATAATTCCTTCATATATAAAGTTTTACATTAAAAAAAAACTAAAAAAAAACTGTAATCCCATAGAGAAAAACCAGATATAATATTATCATCTGTTACTAACTGTTTTCTTTTAGCAAAGAGAAAACTCGAGTACCGACAAAATTCCTAAAAATCTTCTAGTCTATTCCAAGTTATAAAGTTTAAAATAACAAGAAACTCAATCCATTCAATAATATAAATCATTGATACAAATCAAACTTCACCCTCAAACTAAATCATAAGTCGATCCCAGCTTAGCTCCCTTACGAAAAACGAGCCTGATCCCTCAGGACTAAGCATCAAAGACTAAACCACTGCCCACAGAAGGAACTGTTGAGAACTACTTAATGTCAGCCTTTTCGTTGAACAGTTAGTTAGGATAAGAGGTTATCAAGGCACCTTTGATACGGGGTCGAAAGTTTTCGAGTGTGCCAAATATGGTACGTGCTTTGTTTACTGGGGACCGTTGTGGTTGTAATAGGAACGGGATCGGAACTTGAATATTTCCCGTAAATAGTTTGAATGTGAAGGGGAAATGCATTGGTGTCAGGTGGAATTTTGTCACAAGCTACATCAGGATCTAGTATCACAAACGGTTCATTCTTGATACTTGTCGGTCATAATTTATTAGCGCACAAATAGACTAAATTCAAAATTTCAACGAAAGTATTTTAGTGTAAAAGCAATCGAAATAATATTGTCAGACCCACAAATGTTGTTATATGTCTTGAAAATCGTAAGACGGGTGGAATTCATAACAATCCGGATATTTAAGATTTCATTTGTCGTTGTCAAGTGATTTTTCCAGTTCCATTGGTGTGGGAGTCTCCTTTAATTAGGAAAATTGTCGTTTGCTCATTAACAAGCTTCAGTCATGTTGCTTTTATCAATCTATGTTTGACTTGTATAATCATATCATTTCCAAGAACACTAAATGTTGAATATTATAATTTGTTTCATCTGTGAGTGGAAAGTATGTCAAAAGACATAACTATCGTAGTATTGTAAAATTCAACACAGTATCATAAACCTACAACATTATTTTGCTAATTGTTTTTAAGATCTTTCGAAAACGAAACTTAGTCCATACTTGGATGATGACGTTATTGTTTATCAAAATTGACGGTCCCATATTTAGCGTCGGAGAATTGTAAACCCATAAACTTAACAATGGGATCGAAAACATTAAATTGATAACAATACAAATCGTTTGGATGCGTGCGGTGATGTCAGTACATTGTCATGAAGTTCACTAAGCAAGTGCCAAATATGTCACCAAGAAGTCGTGGTGCTTAAAAACTACTCTTATTTGTTGTCACACTACACAAATGTTTAAAGATACACGTACATACTCTATCTGCTTACTCCAGATCCCCTAACTCACACCTGTACCTTCCAACACGATACGATAGACCTTCAAAGAAAGCCGGCAAATCAGATTAAAATCCACACACCGAAAACTTTCTCCGTACATCTTACCTGAGAAGTTAGGGATCCACGTATTGGGATTTAGAAGGTAAACCAAGGTAATAAAGTAGATTTAGATACACGTGAAGGTAAGGTTTAGGATCCAATAATTTGGAAAGTAGATTAGAAGATATCCTATTTCATCTGGAATTCTAGACGCAGTGACCTTTGGAAAATGGCCGAGGAAATATAGAGGTGAGACTTTGTCGGTAAGTGGGAAAGAAAAACAAGAAAAAAGAAAAATACGGATCAGTATGTTTTTGCAAGTCGGGGAATAATATTTGCATGTTTTTACTGAAACCAAACTACCATATTCGATCAAAATAAATGTTTATATTAGAAAATACTTGTCTACGCGGCCATAAATACGGTATAAAGAAAAACAATATAATGGCACATTGACTTTTAGAAAAGGGTGTTAGGTAAAGCTCTGTGGAGCATCGTCTTTGCCACACACACTTGTGTGATAATCTATTTCTAAAACTAAATTGTTTGTCGATAATTTTAATTTCAACAAAATTGAGACGTAAGACCGCTAAACGAAAACAAAAAACGCAAAATTGACATTTTTGTTTACCAATACTGCGACCGCAACGAAAAAACCAATATAAAATTTTATCACTTCCAACGTTTCGCATTTTCATAAAATTTTATATTTGACCAACATTTTGCTGACAAATGAATGCTGTATTCAAAGAGTCATTGGCAGTAGTGTCAGTAACGTGAGTGAACAAGTAGCAGGATCCTGTCGACCCTTGTCATGCGATATCAAACGAAGCGCTGCGTCTGGACCGCTGCGCTGGAAAATGCTGAACTGGCTCAAACTACTCAACTTTAGACTTCATACACACATTAGTAATGTGTTAGACTGGTAGGTTTGTGATGACCACATTGTGAAGTTTAGTTTAATTAACTTTGAGTTCGCGGAATCTTTTGGAGGGGAAAGGGAAAAGAAATATGCGAAAGGCGTAACCGAAAAAAAATTACATGTACATAGTAGGTAATTCCTTTGAGTCGGGTGTACCAAATAAGCGTGTAACACGCCTAATTAAATAAAATCTAATTCAAACTTTGACAAACATGTTAGAATAGTAAAACTTAATTCAGTATTGAACTATAATATTTAATAATAGATATGTTAGCAGTAAAAAATATTAAATATACTTATTGTATGTATATCCCGAATTATCCTTGCTAAAGTTGTAACTGTTTCTAGTAAACAACCAATAATCGGTTTGTTAGTCTGTCATGAGAATTGCTTCGTTTCTCTCGAAATAGATCAGAAAACCTGTGGATGCTAATTTTTATTGTTAAAAATTCAGTGGGTTGATTTGCTAAACTTGAAAGTGTAATTTACAAATCTTCTTACAGCTGTTTTTCATTTAATCTTTATGATCATATATACTCAGTTTTCGTTGGTGATTGTTCAGTTATACTCTAATCATATTATCCAAACATTAATTCCAATAACCTTCTAAATACTATGTGTTACTAATTCCCTTCAGTGAGTGATTGCGTATGAACTTAACCTAAACAGGGCTTGTTTACACTTTCATCAGATTCTTTTGGAACAGACTATAGCAATCTTACGACGCGAACTTTCTTGGTAAAATTCAAACTATCACAGCTTATACGAATCCAAACGATAGTTCTCTCATCAAATGTATGCACTGCACCGTAATATTATAATATTCGCAAAACCACCAAAATAACTAAGTAGTCTGTGCATCCAAGCATCACCATCCAGTTTAATTTTAATAACTAGAGGTGAGATATTCGCGGCACACGTTAATTTATTACGAACCCGCGACTTGGTTCGCGCTCAATTTACTTTGATTTTCATGAATTTATTCAACAGTTTGGGGTCTTATATAATGAATATTATGAAACTTAAGGAGGCACAACGTCCTCTTACACGTTACACAACAGTTTAATTATGATCTGACTTTCATAAGAGAATTTTAAAGTGTTTTATTATCAATGCGGTTCTTATTTTGAGGTTAAATTATTTAGAACAAGCACGTTTTAGCCTTAATCATTAGTAATTGTGCATTAACAAATCTGGATGATAAACCAATTTTTTTTAAAGACACCACTCATGTACAGGAAATAACAGAACAGAGCTCAATACAAATCCTCTTTAATTTATCCCAATTCATTAATGAATTAAATATCAAAATAACTCAATCAATTAAATGCGGTCTACCACCAACCGATGTCCACACTGAATAGTAAACAACTGAACATTCACGTAACAAAAAACAATAACCACCGTATCATTTAACGTGCACAATTAGTAGCAGTCGCGACAATTTGTACTTTTTGCGACTGCTCGCCTGGCAGCAGTCACACTCCACCGTAAACCTACGCCTGGCGGTACCGAATTCTGGTCGCGTCACGTTCGACAAAGCCGCAATTAGTGGCCGAACTGACCATCATGGTCTATTTGTGAAATTTTATCGACAGCTTTACAATACGAATTTTAAGCTGTTGGAATGAGCTTTTAGAATGGAAACTGTGAAAACCTTCGGAGGGAAAGTTTTATTTTTGCGAAGTAGTTTTGGAATCGTTTTATACAGGAACTAGCTTCTATCCGTGGCCTTTGTTCGCGGATGCCTACGTCATTATAGCTGTATGCTAAAATTCAGCCCAATCCGTTTAGTGGTTTGAACTATGTGATGATAGATCAATCACTCAGTCACAGTTTATACATACAGATCAGTAGTAATTTTGATGAGACAAGTGTCTGCAACAGATGCGAGATTTTATGGTAGAGTTCTGCATCAGATGGTTGAGGTCTGTACCACAAGTTTGATTTCATAAAAACCGTCTTAAGATTCCTTGGCCTTCACGCAGAAACTCAAGAGAGGTAATCTAAAACTGTTCCAAAATATCGTGTGGATTTCAAAATAAGGTCACTTATGACTCAAATGTTCGAGTTAAGTTTAAAAAGATAGATCTGACAGGATTCCGGAGACAAAGAAAAGCGGAGAAAATATTCTGGAGATAGCTTTTTTAAAACTCAAACTACACATTGAAGATTTTAAGTGGAACATGATACTGTAACGTGCTTGCTGTAATGCACGTACGATTGTTACTGCCTGGCGCTCTGCCCATCTGAAACATATTATATCTAAGGAATACTGAGGATACTAAAGGAAAACTATAGGAAGAACGTGATGTTTTAATTTTTGAGCCATTTTTGTACAGACAACGCGAAAAACCGTTTTTTTTGCCTCGAAGAATATCAGACGGCGTCATTAGCTGGTACCGCTTCACCTATAATAGGCCTTCACCAAAAGGAACGCCATTTTTGTGGCCACTTCCTTATTCTAAATATACTTAATATTACTAATACTAAACCTTTACCCCCTTAATAATAAAAGCGGAGTAAAGTGACAAGTTAAGATTTGATATACATTTTTAGTGGTTTAAATTTGGCATAACATTACTTTACTCCGTGTTTATTAATCAAAGTTTTCAAGATACATAATTATGTTCTAATAATATGGTATTTAAAACAAAACAAATCTGCTCATCACACGTTTACAAATCGTAAACCTTAAACAAATTACAGTAAAAATCAGACAGCGTCTTTTGCATCAAAAGCTATCCATATTATCTGAGTCTAAGCTTGAGTTACAAGATGGATCACCAAAATGTATCTAACGTACTTATTCTAATAGAATAAAAATTCAGCCAGTATGTAAAAGTCTGAAAGTCTAATGGAAAATGTTCGTTGATTTATTGATGCTGTTTAGTTTGCTACAAATAATTTTCTTTTACGTGTGGAGCCACTAGTAGAAGTCCCAATTTGGCTCTTGAACTGCAAACAACACAATCATCATCGTTGTCCTGCCCTTATCCCAATTTATTTGGGGTCGGCGCAACATGTCTTTTTTTGGAGTGGTGATTGGCATTTGTAATGATCGTTGCCGAGATGACGATGACCATCATGATTTCTTTATACATAGTTAATGTATGTTTTGCGACGGTTGATTTATTCATCATGCTCCATTTATCCAAAGCAAAAAAAAACTAATTGGGCGTCCAAAATTTCATCCGCATCGCTGTCTTTGGCTAAATTCATACCCAATAAACAAGGTATTAAAAATAAATGTATTTTTTATTCTTATTTTATTAGTTGCAAAATATGACCAGACTAAGACTCAAAAACTTTCAGCAATGTCGATACCAAGGTTAAAGACGCCGGAGATACACAAGTATCGTCATTCGTGGACGCTTTTTAAACGCATCCGTCAAACATGATCAAAATAAATATCACTATTTCTCTGAATAAACAAACTATACACTTTGTAAAACCGAACCGAATCGTTCAGAAGTCTAGTTAAAGAGTCGTTTCTCAAAAAGCGATGCTGTTTATCTTCACAAACAGATCTTTGCCGCGACTCGAAATAACGTTGAAATATCTTCTCCTTTTTCATGTATCGCAGGAAGCGAATCGATTTTGCATTTCGAATAATAGCTGTCTGATACGTTTAGCTTACTCGTATTTGGATGTTTTATGTTTTTGTACGCCTTCCGTGAGACATTCCGGTTCATCTTCTAATGTTTATGGGTTTACAATTACGTATGGTAATGGTCCGACTAGTTTTGGATAAATTAAGATTACCTAATTACCAAGTTGCATAACTACAGTTGGTGTTGAATAAATTGGCGTCTTCACTGCTTGGTATTTTTTTTTTTTGTAAAGATGTTCTGTTTCCTTTTGTTTTCATTTTGAGGTTGGTAAATCATCAACCGACCCCTATGCTCTGATGGAAGTGCAATTGAGTGCCAGGCTCTTACTGACGTCGTGCGGTCCATGGCCCTTTACGGGGCCCCGGTGTGGGCGCGTTCATTGCGGCGGCGAGCCGCCCACTACCTGAACGCGCCCCAAAAGGTGGTAGCCATTCGGCTAATCCGGGGGTACCGCACGATCTCGGGCGAGGCGGCGAGCCTCCTTGCCGGACTGCCGCCGTGGGATCTGGAGGCGATAGTCCTCGCGCGCCTGTACGAGTGGCGCGCGGAGGTACTAAGCCGGGGGGAAACTCCGTTTCCGCAGCAAATTGCGGCGGAGCGGACGGACCTCCGGCGCGATCTCATGGCGGCCTGGAATCAGCGACTGTCGCAACCCAGCGCAGGGCACGCCACGATAGTGGCGGTAAGGCCCCTCTTTGAGGAGTGGCTAGAGAGGCGTCACGGCGCCCTCACCTTCCGCCTGACGCAGGTCCTCACCGGACATGGATGTTTCGGGAGGTTCCTGCACATCATCAGGCGGGAGGAAACGCCCGGGTGTCACCACTGCGAGGATCGCCCAGAGGACACGGTAGAGCACACGGTGCAAACCTGCCCCGCTTGGGCGGAGCACCGCCGTGTCCTCGTAGAGGCGATCGGCGGCGGCGACCTCTCGCGCCCGGCCCTGGTGCAAGCCATGGTCCGGGGCGAGAGGGAGTGGGAGGCAGTCACCTCCTTCTGCGAAAAAGTTATGCTCGCGAAGGAGGTGGCGGGATGGGAGAGAGAAAGGTCCTCCCGTCCCAGCCGCCGCGGGAGACGCTCCGGGCGTCGGGAGCCACGTGACGACTCCCGGCCACCGTAGGCGCGGGCCTGCGGACGGTGAGTAATGGGTGACTCACCGTCCGATCAGCACCAGACCCGTGCCGTACGGCGCGTATATGTTCCACGCGCGCCTCAAAGAGATGTCAGCATATGAAGGGGCCCCTCAGGGCCAAGCCTGCCGGGTAAGCGGGATTGTCCGAAAGGGTTACCGCTACCCCGGAACATAAAGGGCTACGGAAGGAACATGGATGGGTTTTAGTCAGTAAGAGTCTGACACTCCCTTCCGCTCCACCCAGAGCGGGAGCAGTCATTGGATGATTTCCCAGCCTTAAAAAAAAAAAAAAAGGCTCTTACTGACTAAGACATATCTATGTTCCTTCCTTAGCCCTGTAATATCCGGAGTAGCAGTTTTAGCACCCTTTCGGACAATCCCGCTGAATCTGTAGAAGCCCTAAGATTTTTTTTTACTTCGGTTTTGTGTGCCGATTTCGACCAACATTTATTGTGATGCTGTATAAAACGGCCATGCTTCCTGGAACTTCCCCAATTTTACATCAAAATACCTCCCATACTTCCTTTTAATCTGACGCATAACGGCCACACTGACAACCGTTTGTTAATTATTAAAATATCTCCTTACAATGGTTATTATAATAACGTTCTACCGGTGGGAGGTCAATTTGACCCGCAGAAGGGACTGCCAAAAATTAACAGACACGTCCGGAGGAAAATGGTGGCCAATTCATTGAGACGCCCTTCGCGATAAGCTTTAATTATTTGCTTTAATTGGATTACTGCTGAATTTCCATCTAATCAGCTTGTAGATGTCTTCTGCGGAACACAAAACTCTTTCGTAGACCGTTTAATAAAATGGTCGCAAGACAGTTTTGTAATTATCACTGCGCTTGGAAAATTAATAATGTTTTTCAGTCGGTTGCGTGGGACGCGCGGACGGGTACTATTACAATAGAAATATGCTTATACATTTTCGTAGCTTAAGAGTTATATTATTGGATAACGTGAAAATTTATATAGCTACAAAGGAAATTACTACTGAGATGATGATTAATAGAGAAGTACGGCAGAAAAGACTTGTTGCCCCGAATACGAATAAGATGGTATAAGGACAGGAGGATGATTATAATGAAGAAGTCTATTAAGAATCTTAAATGTTGGTGAAATCTGTTGTTTTGGTTCAAGAAATTGATAGTAACCATTAATTAGACATACTAACATTCGTTATAAAATTGAGAATTAGAGAACTTGTTAAAATCTTCTTAGCATTACTAAACGTGCGAGCCCACAAACATTTGAAAATTTCTTCGTCAATAAACGTAAGAAATGTTTAGATTTCACTTTCCACTTTAGAAGGATCACCTTAAGTAATGCTAGAGTAAAGTTGGACAAAGTCTCAACTCAAATTCTTCATTCACAAACCGGGTATTATTTTTCAGGCATGAGGTACACCTGAACAAAGATTTGACATTATTCTAAACTACAATACCTTCTGTATTTCACGTAATGTTATTAGCAAACCTAAAAACTTTAACTAAAACTTATCTATTTGTAGTTCCCGACAATAAACAACATTCCCTGCCCACCCATCCTATATGTAGGCGTGAATGCCATCAGACAAGTAACACAAAGTATATCGTTACATCGCCCAAAAGTTAGCAAGTCGACATATTTCGCTATTATTGTACGTTGAAGTAGAAGTAAGTTGTGAGCGTTACTTGTAAATTGTCCCTTACTAGTGGAGAACAGGAACCTTTTTTTATTGATTGGTTTCCATGTTAGTTTTATTTATTAGTGTACTAGCTTTTGCCTGCTGCTCGGACTCGTTAAATTCGTAGTAAAACAATTATTATACATATAAACCTTCCTCTTGAATCACTCTATCTATTAAAACTGCATTAAAATCCGTTGTGTAGTTTTAAAGATCTAAGCATACATACATACAGACATTAGGACAGACGCGGGAAGCGACTTTGCTTTATACTATCAAGTGATTAGCATAATTATCGTCAAATCATTTAGGTATTTCACAAGACACATAAAAGGCAATTTTGACCTTGAAAATTTACAGAACAATAGAATTGATTCTAGTTACCCTTTCCCAAACGTAATTTAGTATGGTAGAAGAAAAGGCAAGAAAGGATGTCATCATCTGCCTAGCCTTTTCCCTACTATATTGGGGTCGGCTTCCAGTCTAACCAAGAAAGGACGTATGGTCCAGCAAAGTTTTCTCTAAGTGACCAAAACATGTAAAAAATAGTATAAAGCACCTACATAATTATGTGGTAATAATTAAGTAAATACTTGTATCTTTTATTATGGTCTCTTTTAGCAAAGTTAAGGCACTGACACTGAAAGCGACAAATCTGGTAATAATAATGATAAAGTTTTTATTTATGCTTCAGTTTACAAAAGGGTTTTAGTGTTTGGAGCCTCCTCTTAAGCATACAATGTCTGTGTTAGGAGACTCCGTTCTTCCATCATACAGCATAATTACTTAATCTAGTAACATAACCGTAGGAGAACTGTGGTGATCAATGATATGATAATTCTTATCAATGAAGACTTTAGCAACAGCAACTGAGGGCTGCTCACTTGCCTACTATAATATGTTTGTTTACCGTAAATAAACTTTGTTTCTTTTGTTTCTTTCTTATAACTACGTGCTTCATCTATCTAGTTATTCGTAACATAAACCTATCATATACCTATCATGGTATATTTTTCAGACATAAGTGGCATCTCCTAACCCCTTCATACGCGAGGTATAACTTACGGTACACCAAGTACGCGCGCTATAAGGGGAGTTTCCCTACGTTCCCCATAGTCATGAAGATCAAATAAATATCAACGTGGTATGAATATTTTTGGTTCATTGCGTTTTTCTACCTTGGAAGTGTTTTTTTCAGAAATATGAAAGAGGGTTGCTTGATTATAGGACGATGATAAATGTATGAAGAAGAACTCCCGCTTTTGTGGGTGTCATTTCACGCACAAATCATATTCTCAGACACATTAAAGTCAGAATAAAATACCTAGAAATAAGTTGTCCCGAAACGAAAACGGAAAATACTGGCTTTAGCTTACCTACATACCTACCATCATTTAATAAGTCTGGAACAGAATTAAAAATATTTACCCAGAAAGATAGTTTACACACTTTTTTTTGAGGTTGGGAAATCATTACATTTTAATGACCCCTCCGCTCTGAGTGGAGCAGAAGGGAGTATCAGACTCTTAGTGACTAAAACCCATCCATGTTCCTTCAAAAGCCGTTTTAGACAGTTCCGCTGATAGTTTACGCACTGGAATACACGTTGTGAAGATTGCGGTTATGTTTAGGTACATGGAGAAGAATGGGCAAGAAACTCCACCGTTACCTTTTTAAAATGATTTTAATAGAGTAACGGGAGTGTCTTGCCCATTCTTCTCCATACGAAACTATCTTTTGGAAGGAGCGACTAGAATTAATTATTTGTATATCTGGTTGATTTTGACGTCCTAAAGTGCCTTTCTTGTGCCTATTTGAAATACTATATATGATGTGACTTTGACTCTGACAATGATTTAACCACCATTTCAAAAAATGCGATCGATATTATTGTGTGATTATTAAAAATAATACATTAAAGTACTTGCCAATCATTTGCATGACTTGATATTTGACGACACAGTAAATTGAATACTGTAATATTATTGGCATACGGAAATCGGGTGTAATATTCTAGGGCCAAGGGTGTGACGCAAAAATATAATATCATATGTAATAAATAAAATGTTTTTTGGTATTCTTCATCTTTCTATATTCTTTCTCATACTAAGGGCCCCGTACCACCGCACAATATCACTTCATATTTTACAAAAAATACTTTTCAACTAGTTAACAAAAATACTTTTACAAAAAAGTTTCAACTGTCTATATATTATTATGTTCATTTTATCGTTAAGGAGAAACAGCCCGCTGATAAGCGGACGGACGGGCAGCGGAGGCTTAATAATAGGGTTCCGTTTGGCACCCTTCAAGTACGGAACCTTTAGCATGGCATGCTTTGGTCGTATAACGTCCAATTCTACTAGAAATAAGTGAAACACATAGTAAGGGCTCGTCTCGAATTCATCCCACCACAATGTTTCAGATAATAGCTTTTATAAGTTGAGCATAACTTCTAAATACGTTTACAACAAGGTCGGTCCCGGTGTGGGCGGTGAAGAGCCGGTATACAAATAAACTGTATTCATAAGTCGTTGGCACACTGCTAGAGTGTTCAAAGTATTACATTTACATTTTCTGCGCTGTGGTCGCGTATTGTCGATGTGCATTTTTAATTTCCGTTGCTATCGAGAATGTTGTTTGTAAAACTTTATCTTGCCGTGTTTAGTTAAAGTTTTGCGGGTGAAGAAAGAGAAGTAAATTATTCTACTTGGTGTTTTCCGGTTTATTTTATCGATACTCACTTTTCCTTTAAGTAAATGCCAACATTATAGGAAGTGCTTGTTGCAATATCATCTACACCGCCATTTTCTTCATAACAGACATCCACACACGACTTAACTGTTTTAGATTTTAGGATACCGTAGAGCCTGAGCGAAACCTTATGTTGAACATGGCTGGTAATCATCTGACAGCATTCGAACATTTGAATTATGAATAGAATAGTTTGTTTTCGGACTCTGTCTTTAGCCGCGGGGATTGGCAGATGTATTCGGTGCAAAGTATTATAATTGTTTATCCGTTAACTGTGTGTTTGCTTTGATAGCGTAGCCGATTTCTATTCACAAACAGAACACAAGTTCTACCTCTGTGAAGGTTGGGGACCTTCACTGAGGGGAGCCCCCTCAGTGAAGGTCCCCAACCTTCACAATACCATGTATTCCCCTTTTCTCTGATCGACGTACGAATACTCTAACCTTGACAGCGTTTGATGCTAAATTGTCATAAGCTCAGCCTCAGTGGCTCATGGTAAAGCAGTAATTACCCACACGCTTGCTTAAGAACGCCTTTTTAATGAACAACTGGCAATAAAGCTATGCTATCCTCCTTCGTATATCTATTTACGCCCATAGCTGCAGCTATAAGCCAAAATATGGCCAGAGTAATGGCGTTGGCAAAGGGAATGAGGAAAATATCCCCAAACGCAGGGCCGGGCCTTATTGAATGATATTATATTATAAATCCCGATGGACCAGTTCTCTTCCGATTTCCGAACGATATTGATTTGAGGAGACTCAGGAATGGATACCCGTATGGAAATGTTGCGAGCCCCTGTTATAATGAAATATGTTCGTGTTGCTTATCTGTCAGGGGTAGTGCAGGTTTGGGTGGATTCATAGATAGGTATGGGGTACACAATAGGCCCAAAAGTTTATTGTTGAGTGGATACTACTATATATGGATCCTATGTTGTGTGAGAAGTGGGTCCTTAAGCCTCAGGGTTGTCCTACTTGTAGCCTAAGGACTAGTAAGTTATTGCAGAATCTTGTGGTTGGATTTGTGATTATAGTTTGAAGGGTTAATTTAGTATTGTGTTCCAAAATAGATAGTAGGAAGATCTCATATCTATACTATGAAATAATAATAGTACGACTGTAAAAAAGAAAAGAAAGGAGACTACGTTTATTTGCGGCAAACATGCCGCAGTAAAAAAAAACAAGTTGTGGGGAAATATGCGTCAATCGGCGCAAAACGGCCATCGCTCAGCATAATGCTTCGATGTACAGACGCCAGCACATCAAGCTATCCCTAACTGTCAAATTTTCTCAGGTAAAAATGAACCTTATGTCTTTGCAATAAAGTTGAAATACTATCAAAGAAATTTGACAGATTGTGGTAACTTGATGTGCTGCCCTCTGTACATGCATAACTTACTCAAGAAATTCACCGCTAAAAAGTTGTTTAAAAAGTATTTTACAGCAAACCATTTTTTTAAGTAAAAGCTTGGACGGTAATTATAAAAAAATATTACCAGCGTTCCGGTAATAGAAAATAATTTACGATTCAGAAAAGTATTTTTAATAGAGTTGAAAATCCATTTATTTTCACATCAACGTTCATATTTCAATACAGGAAAAACAAAGTAAAACATTATAGGGTTCTCGCCATGTTTATTTTTAACTTAATCTTGATTGACGGTCTTAAACCCGGAAGTCAATCGACTGGATTAAAAAGTAATTTTTGTTTTAAGTATCCACATCATATTTAGGTACATGATAAAATCACAAATTATTACTGTGATATTAAATAAATAAAAAAAAAACCATACAAAATTATATATTATTTAAGATGCAGTACCTTTTTAATGACTTTCTCCACCCAATCCAACGTTTTTATTTTAATTTGATCGCAGCGCCACCTACCAGGTTCAATTGTGAATTTAAACCATGCAGGGATCCACTCAAACGCACAAAAAAATATTCATCAAAATCTGTCCACCTGTTTAGGACCTCAGTGAAATACACACGAACGGAAGAATAAGTTAACTTTAGAACGCTGAACTCAAGAATAGGTTCTCGACTGTATAGGTAATGATACTATCGTTACTGCATCTGGTTTGCAGCTGGCAAAGACATAAAAATATATTCTATAGATTTTGCGAACAAACATAGAATCGTCAAAAACGAACCCAATACAAAACTTACCCGTATCCAATACAACTCACTTACCCACAAATTCAATTCAAATATAACACGAGACAAGACAACTTCATAAAGACATAGGGACATCCATCACATAACACAAAAAGTATGCTCATTCCTAGATGTCTTACATTTCAGCGTGAAAACGTCTCTTCGCGTGCCGCTGAACTTCATCAAACAACGCTCGAAGTTTATAGTTGACCTTTATTGTCGCGGGATAGGGTGCAAGTTTCAGTGGTGAGCGAGAAATGGGACAAATGATGTTGAGTTAGAAATACTGGAAGTGACATTTTATTTCGAAGTTTTTATTTTTGTGCTATTCATTGTATTAAACATTTTACGCTAGTGACTCACTCCACTATCTCTTATTTTAAAAAGGTTTGTGTCCGATCTCATGTCTGATATACCCACTTTTCATGTTTAATCCAATAGCAAAAAAATAGTATCATTAATATCCTACTCTCTGGAAAACGTTCCAAAGGTTGGTGAAAGTTATCTAATGCATTGCTCAATTCCATTTATCTTTCAAAGCTAACAAAAAAAGAACATACCGCCGTACAATATTTAAAACTACATAATAATACATTTTATTGAAGTTTCGTAAAAAAAACACGTTTCTTATGGGTCATACAAGACACGTGTTTTTTTTTTTTACTTTTTTAATGAAGCGACCAAAATAATACATCTGTACCTATACAAATCAAATGTCTACCTTTATCGGTTCATAAGATACCGCCGGCAGCCCTGTGATAGAAAGACTTGGGAATAAGGTCCCGTACCCCAAGTGTGCCAAGTTTTCAGTAAAGATCCCTAAAAGATAAAACGTAACATTTTCACTTACCGTACACATATCTCACTTAAAACATAATAACACATTAAATCCTTACATTAGACTTGAAACTATTTTTAATTGAAATTGTGTTTTCTTTGCATTTAGTTAATGTTTATTTTCTTTATTTTTCGCAATTTACGATTACTGTTAAGCCTAAAAGCGTGGGTTAAGTTTTAGTGGCCTTTAAAGCTTCAAATATGCCTTAAAATTAATTACTATCATTAACTTGGGGCTAAATAAAACCCTTTTAATATTTGCGGTTACTCTATTTTATGGTATCTAAAAAAGCTTTAATAGTAAACATTGGAGGTTTTTTTTCTTATGAGACTTATCGCTAAGGTTAAGTAACTTAGGTTGGATTTGCTCTAGAAATAAAGTCATTACGTGGTTAAAACATGTTTACTGTTACTATTATAAACGGTATAATAATTTCTTGTGAAATGTTAATGGTAAAATAGTAAATGCAGTTTCTATAACTTGGCCTGTGAAGCGAATTACATTATTTTAATAACAATAACATTATACTTAAGTTACAAATAAATCCCTTTAGCTGTTTAAAAAATGTGAAACCGATAAAAACGTACGTATATACAGGTGTGGTTAAAAACTTGAATTATTACACGACTGCCTAAAATGAGTGTTGTTTTTTTTTCAATTTTAACTCAAAGTGACTTCCAGTAACATTAACTCCGTGTTAAATAAAGTGTATTAGAGCTGGGTTGAAGGCGCTCTTACAGCAGGAAATGTGTCTCATCGATTAGCACGTTAGTGCGGGTTCGGTGCCTGCGCGAGTACCACGCTTTGAACCTGTCGTAACAGCCTGTCGTTTTAACAGACACTTTTTTTAGAGAGATAATTTTAGACGTATTAGGGTAAAACACGTATTTTATGTTGAACGGTTTATGTGAGTATAACATCGATATTTTGCTAAACGATTTAATTTAGTTCGACATCGGACTAACTGTTCAACTAACCGTTGAATTTTGTGTCCAATTTTTCACGCAGTTTCATTGAATTGTATTGTAAATTTGCTCGCACGTGTAAAACTCACTAGTTCTGATCATCGATACAATTTCATGAATTGCCAATGGAATTCCTGCAACATTGTTTCGTGGAACTCTCATAATGATCGCTCATGCCAAATAAAATAGATTTAGAACTATTCTTTGCATAACCAGCATATAAAATTCCCACTAGTGGGACACAGATCTCCTCCCGGTGAGGGGAGTGGGCCATTATCCACCACGTGGGCCTAACGCGGGTTGATGAACTATTCTTGTCATCCAATTTTTTTCCAGAATGATTAACCTATACGGTGAACAAAATAATCACCGTAAAAAAGCGGTCTTTTAATAAGTCTTTAATTGCCGAAACACTATAATTGAGCGGAGTGATTAATGCTACATTTTTTATAAGTGGCTCTTTCTGGCTTTGAGTAGAACAGTGTTTTTCAGTCTGATTCAGTCTGTCGAAGTAGGGGATTACTGATCCACTCAACACCCAGTGCGATTCCGGAGCTTCTGACCAGACCATGCCCCACCTGCTGGAGTGTCCTAAGTGTCCGTCCACCTGTTTCTCGGATGACCTAAAGAAAGGCGCGATAAATTTGGCAACATACTGGGCGCACGGAATTTAATAAAATTTAAAAAAAGTACCATCGGCCCGAAAAGAACTCTGAGAGCAAGTACCTATTAATCAACTGTTAACTGTCTCAAAAGTTAGAGGTTGTTCATGCATAGTAAGTTGTACACCATTCCCAGTCCCCAGTCTATGCAAGAATCTCCCAAGCTATACGAGCATATTAAACGCCAGCTTTATATGAACGACACGTATATCGCCTCCAGTAATACCTAGGCCGGGATACCTATAACTTACGTGCAAGTCGATCCGTAAGTAGAACGCTTCGTATGGACATGCTTTTAGCAGTTATTCATCTTATGCTAATGTTCTTGAGCATTATTATTCTAAACTGAAGGTATTTTCTGCTCTCCTTATTTTCTCGCAAGATCTCGCTTGGTTGAACTTGCTTTTGGAGGTGAATAATTATGTTGTGAGCTGTAATTGTTTCAGATGATAGAATAAAGAAAACTGTTCAAGGTGTTTTTGACTTATAAAATATACCTAAACATGACGGATTGACAATATAATTGCCGCCCTCATCCGACATCATGTAGGTGTTATAGCTAGGGTGATCGAGCCAGAGAAACAGCGATACACAATAATCACGTTTATTAACGTTCAATAATTTTAACCGAGATAATGACACCGATGAAACGAATGACAGTTCCTATGGTGGAGGTACGGTTTTCATCGACGGCAGGATGGTAAGTGTCCACTCGTCCCAGCGCTCCTCGATCAGCTAGGATATGTCATAGCGCGATACACGCAGAGGAAGCACGTCATCGCGACGGTGCTGCCGCCTCTCGGAACTCGCACTTCGCTTCGCTTAGTGTCCAGACTAATGATGGTCTTCGACAAACATAATATAGAATGGGCGCACTTGCTTGATATCCTGACCAGTCACACCAACCGCTGCTCGTCCACATTTATTACGCGCACATTCAAAGTGTGGAACTCTCTGCCAGCGTCTATATTCCCTTTCACATGTAACCCATCTGCCTTCATAGTAAAAGTAAACAGGTATCTTCTGGGTACGCTCGCTCCATCATAAGCTTCATCCATCAGGCTTGATTGAGGTCAAGAGCAGGCCCGTTCCACCGTAATGTTTTTAAAATATCCAAAAGATAGCCACAATGTTCCACACTCTTACATTTGGCCGTTTATCATTACATATGCACTGACTATCCGCTGTAAATTAAACAACACGTTTGAGTTCAAAACGAGGTTAGATATCAGAGATGTAATTATGTTTAACATTTACGATAGATAAAGGACGTGCAAATAAAGTCTCAAAGATTAAAAAATAACACATTATCTACTTCTCAATCGAGAGAAGAACCGAAATTCTTCTTCAAACTCCACGGAATATGACACGGAAAAGAGCCTGAATACATAAGAACCTAATTTACTTACTGTTCTTATATTAAATGGTACGCTTAATGATTATTAATTAATTCCTTACAGGGGACTTGCGTTACCAAGACATTTTCCTTTTACGACCCTCCCTCACCCCCATCCCTCTTTCCTTTCTTTCTTTGAGTAATTTCTGTCAGAAACCGCTCATAAGCCTTCTGTAATTTATAAATAAAACGTTAAATACTTTATTTCTTTCTCATTGGTTGGTTTGCAGCATTTATTTTATCTTTTGATGTAAATGTGCTTAATGAAGATTGATCATAATTTGAGATAGAATTGATAAATTAGATTTATTTCTTTTTTGTTTTTGTTGGTGTTTATTTTATTTTTTATTTCAAGTGGCTAACTTGTAAGAGGATGTAGATGAACTAAAGTATTAGGTATACCTACATAGCATGCTAATGCTATGAAAGAAATTGTTTTACGAGCACATGATGTTGGATTTGAAATAAGATCACGATTAGTGGCGTAGTGACTTTTGCTTATCAGAGGAAGACATCGTGAGGAAACCAGCATGTCTGAGATATATTTCTTAACAGCATATGAAGCTAAGTCGGAGGCCCACAGGCAGCATAAAAACTCTGACACCAGGTTAGTCACTAACCACACGAAAAGAAGAAGAAGATTAGAGGAAGGCTGTGTGTTACGGTTAAGTAGTGGCAATCAGTTCCAACTGAGTTCCAAAATCTAACTTCATAACAAAAGTCCTTTAAATCTTAAAACAACAGCGTTAAGAAAGTATTCGTAACGTAGGACTATTGTCATTCCAGCGTATCTCGCAAGTGACGCTTTGTTCCGCGCTGTCACTCGGCGTGTTCGCGTTTGATAAAACGACGATGATGCGAACTGTCACGATGACGCACGAGCGAGACTTAGCGTGTGACGACATGCTGTCGGGAGCGAGAGACGGGTTGAGAAAGTTTTAGTACTTAATGCAGTTCTGTTGAAGATTTAACACTTAGCTTCCTGAAAGCTAGACGAAGTCTGTCTTAAGTAAAGATATCTAGTGTTAACTGTGAAGGGATGAGGAAACCGGATTTTCAGCTCGAGAATAAAGGCGATACATTACTGTTAACTAAAATATATTAGTTTAGGTAAATTCGAGATTATTGACTTGAGATAAGTTTTGAGGTATTTGTTATGTGAAGTGGCTTATTTCTGTGCAAGAATTTTCCAGAGCAAGACAATAATTTAAACAGGCTCGCACAGCCCAAACCTCTAAAGATAGAATTTGAATCTTGTTCCCTTAATGTGATTACCACAAACTACAATACAATCTCCTTTCCTTACCTTGCCAAATTACCATAGACAATACCCAAAACTCAATACAAACAAATAAACTTGTACGGTACCCATAAATGGAAACCCGTATGTACCTACCCATATGCATATATTCCCATAAAACGTTCGTGAAGTTCTCAATTTTGTGAAAATTTGCGTCGATTTCGATGTTGCGTTGGGACGCAAATCTGAGTGTTGGTATCTCTTCGTTCCGGGTCATTGCGAGGCACATCACGTGGGCTACCGATATTTGGTAAAGACGACTGAATGTGGCTGAGTTTTTATCACGGAGAATATAAATCCACACTCGAAACATTTAAAATTATCTTGCGTTTAATATTTTCAGATTTATAACTCATGACGATGATAATGGTGCCAGTCTCTGGGTTAATATTGATGTGTTGTAAATAAAATTATTTAGAAACTGTCTTCTTTTTTGAGTGTCGGAAATCATCCAATTACTTCTCCCGCTCTGGGTGGAGCGAAAGGGAGTGACAGACTCTTACTGACTAAAACCCATCCATGTTCCTTCCTTAGACCTTTATGTTCCGGGGTAGCGGTAACCCTTTCGGACGATCCCGCTTAGACACTGTCTCCTGACTTCTTCAGCACTTAATTGCTTAAAGGAACTAAAAGCATAAGGGTTAGATTGTTTAATTAAATAGCTTAATACTTTTTATTAAGACATTAACGATATAAGGTTAGGTTATATTTTTATTATTCGAAGCCATGTTTTAGGCGTTAGTAAGTTTAGGTTATTATAATTTCTCCTTTTTAGGTATAGTCGTAAATATTATAAGAAGGAGGAAGAAAAAGATGAAGGAGTCCATCTTTCACCTCTGCATAAATTATAGAAACACTCAGATTCATAACGTATGAATATTATAAATGAAAGTCGCTTGTCGTGTCAGTCTGTGTGATCGCATTGCTCTTCTAAACTACTCAACAGATAGTTATTCTGTTTAAACTATCTTGAATGAAATTAATTACGGAAGACTTATTTAATAAATGTGTATCTTTTTCTAATAAATGAATTACACATTAATATAAAATATTATTTCGTCTAAGTCTCATAATCTAATGCCACCTAATGTGTCTTTAGTATGACAAAACAAAGCGCACCTGCTATTTATGTAAACACCTATGTTTCACAAATAAATTGATTTATTGATAAATGTGGATTGATAAAATTTATCAATCAACATTTATCATTTAATGTTGTTGCAGAACGTTATTAATACAAAACTTACACACAATAAAGAAATTGCGGTCTTATAGTCTTAAAACCCAAACTTTAATAATGATGGTTTTAATGAAAGGGCTTGAAATAACAGTACAACATCCAACAACATCCGCCATAAATCAAACACATCCAATACAAGCAGGTAATGCAAGAGTTATGACTGTGTCAATATACTCGTATTGAGCTTGTCACAAGCGGACGCCATACTTGTTATTGTCACTCATAACACGAGTCGTATTGACTTTATTGAGACAATATAAGCAAATCTGACGGTGTGTGGTACATTTGTGACATAATACTGAGACGTGCGAACTAAAGTTATTGGTTTCTTCAATTCTGTAGAAGTGATTTCAATTTTCATATCGATAAGTCAATCAATCTGCCTAGCGTAGCCAACTATGTTGGGGTTGGCTTCCAGTCTAAATGGATGCAGCTGAATACTAGTATTTTACATGGAGCGACTGCTCTATCTGACCACCACAACCCAGTAACTGGGTCATACGATAAGACCCAGATACCTCTTGATAAGACTGGCTGTCAGACTTTCGGGCTTCTGACTACACGAAATGTCAAAGATCCACGAATGACAGCCGAGACCAACGGCTTAAGGTGCAACGAGGCACGGGGAGTCTCGATATGTAAAGATGGTCACTCATCCACGGATCGACATCGGCAAGCGTAACTTAACCTGATGGATCGATCTGTTATTACTTAGCCACGAACTCCTTCTTATCGATACGTATTGAATTGATAAAACTTCCGAAAAGGGTTACTGCTACCCCGGAACATAAAGTGCTAAGGAAGGAACATGGATGGGTTTTAGTCAGTAAGAGTCTGACACTCCCTTAAGCTCCACCCAGAGCGGGAGAAGTCATTGGATGATTTCCCAGCCTTAAAAAAAAAGGCCACCTGTGAGTCGGTTACCTCAACTAAGTTATGCTTTGGGTTGAGTGTGTCCTCTTCTGTCTCGTTTAGTAAAACATTCGACTGCTGTATTCAGTCTCTATCTTCACTGTTTTATTACTAACGGTCTACAAAATCTGTAATCAGTAATATGCATAATCTGCCTATAACGTTCCCACTGCTGGGACATAGGCTCCAGTGTGAAATAGTAAAAACTATTTAGTGTAATTACTAGCCTACTGGATAGGTTATATATTCAGGGTTTCGTAATAATAATTTTTGTTAACCTACTTGCTTTATTATTTTTCATATTGATACAATTTCAATCAATATCTCTCAAACTCTCAGTCGATTTTACGACTGTCTTGTGAAATCATAAAATAACCGTTGACTTTATGATTTCAAATCAGACACCTAGGTAATAAATCATAAGTACCCACGTAGGTACTATGTCAAAACATTGTATGTATTTTATTATTTTAGACTATTACGGTTTATTTTACTTGCCGGATAAACAAGATTGAGTACTTAAATTGAGTTAGAAACTGTGGTAATTTTACCGTCTTTATTCTTGCGTTGAGTTGACAATGTAACTTTGGTTAATTATAGGTTGATAGTTTAACAATTTAAGACGTTAGGGTTCAGATAACGACGTGTTCAACCCCTTTTAAGAAATAATTAAAATTATGATACTATAATACAATATCTGCATTTAATCAATAGCATTAGCGAACTATTATTTTCGAGAGAGCAAAAGCTGTGACTGAGGGTAATGGCTCGAAGTGAAGCGACACGAAAACTATACTATTATGGTTAAACAGACTTAACGTTTTAATTTCCCGAACTTTCTCATAACGTGAAATAAATTTACAAAATAGGGCATTTTTCGTACACTGAGCTTTAATGTAACGTACGCAAATTATCAGCAATCTAAACTGAAAATCAGTGAGCTGATATAAAAGAACCACGATAGGCAGCGCCTAGTGCATCGCTAGGCAACAAGTTAACCCTACTTCCTGTATTAACCCGTCCGCCTCGTCCGGAAGTCACCGACATATTGAATCTACACACTAGTACACTATCGCACAGCGGCGCACCGTGATTGGCTGAACAAATCACTTTATGGTTAGCTACTATTAACAGTTTAATTTAAAAATTCGCTATTCTAGTGCACTTTATGGAGCTCGTGGCTAAGTACTAACAGCCGCACAGGTCAATCCATCAGGTTAAGCTACGCTTGGTGGGGTTGGCCGTGGATGGGTGATCATCTTTACATATCGAGACTCCTCGGCACCTCAAAAAGCACGTTAAACTTTTGGTCCCGGCTGTCATTCGTGGATCTTTAACAGTCGTTACGGGTAGTCAGAAGTCTGAAAGTCTGACAGCCAGTCTTACCAAAGGGTATCGTATTGCCCAGTTACTAGGTTGTGAAGGTCAGATAGGCAGTCGCTCCATGTAAAATACTGGTATTCAGCTGCATCCGGTAAGACTGGAAACCGACCCCAACATAGTGGGGAAAAGGATAGGCAGATGAATGCACTTAATGTGATTGGACGATGCTAAACATCTACCTAGGGCGAGTTATCTTGCTTGGTAGATACAAGCCGATAAAAGGATCCAGTTGGACTGGACAGCATTTGGGAAACTTCTTCATGTCTTCTCGTCATCTACCCCGAAATCATAGCAGACTAAGGCTTTAAGCTTGAGGTTCCAGCCCGTTATGACATACGGCGCAAAAATGTATGAGGTCCATATTGACAGTCAGGCTGGTCTACTTAAAGTCACTCAGCGCGCTACAGAGTGGGCTACGCTCGGAGTTTCTTTGAAGAATAAATCAGGAATGATATTGTCAGGAAAAGAATCGAAGTTACCGACGTAACTTGTAGATTAAGCAAACTGAAGTGGCAGTGAGCTGGCTATGTTTGGAGTCCGGGAGTGGAGCCCGAGTATCTAACTGCGCGATTGCCAATCGCCCAGTTAGATGGACTGATGATCTTACAAAGGTAGATGGGTCAGACTAGATGCAGAAGGCGGAAGACGATTGATTGAAACATCTGGCCTAATTCTTAGCCATTTGCGATAAGTGGTCAACGTTTATGAAGTAACTTTGTAGTATAATAACTTAAAGTTAGTAACTTCGTAGAAAAACACTACAAAGTGAAAAGTAACTTTAATTTCGGAAGTCGATGTCTTTGCTTTCGTATTTTCGCTTTTGCCTACAACTTCCGAAATTAAAGTTATATTTCAGTTAGTAGTGTTTTTTTTGGAAATTCGGTTATTTTGCTTTTGTAAAAAGTTTATATTTTTCGCTTTTTAGTTCAAGTAGGTACTTACTTCAAGGAAGTTTATATACCAAGATCTGGTATGTAAATAACAATGACATGAAGTTATTTTATCATCATCCAGATAGACTTAGTGTCAACCATTTGAAAAGTATTATGCAAGCCTACCGTCATCTTAGGTAATATTTATTTTGTCCAGCTGTGAATAATGCACCCACCTTCTGAAATTTACCACAAAGAATATAGTGTCAATATAATACGTTTTTATTCTACAATTCTTGTGACACTGTAATTAGCTGTTGCACTCAAATACGTCTAGATCAGTATAAAATGGTAACACAAGTCAGCATATTGTGTTAAGTATAAAAAGAGCGTAAATTATAGAGTAGTGTAATAAAATAGAGACTTAAACGGTTCTTCTTGCTCCGCTTTTATCGTAGAGAGGAGCTTAGGGATGCCACAGATTTCTTTTACCTTAGAATATTTTTGTTATAAATTGAAAATCTTGTAAGTTCACGCTGTAGCTTTTCAATCTTCGTTTTACTGGATTTGTTTCATATTTCTGTGATAAAAATAACATTGACATGGTTTGCCTCGGCTTTGATGTTCACAGTCATGGTTATGTATCGTCGAACATGGACAATAGGTAAAACATAATCAGATTTCGAGTCAAGTGTCTACTTTAAATTGACACTACCTTGATCTGAGCTCTTCCAGTAACAAAATACTCGCTTCGTTCTAAGTTTCAGTCCGATTAGTAATAGTAAGCCTTTTTCAGGAAACCTCAATGTTTACGCAAGTTATTTACACTAGTGAATTACGTAAACTGCAGACGGTGGATCGAAATAAAACCAAAGACATTTTAAAACTAATTTAATTTAAAATGAAATTATTACAATAATTTTAGCGAAACTTATTCGATATTAGAATATGGAATAACCGAAAAAATAATTAATTGCTATCATGAATTTTGCTGCGTCTGCGGCTCGTGGCTGGACAGATGTCGACGCTGCAGTTATCGTGCGTGAGATCGGGGATATCTATTAGGGATCCTTATTTAACAAGTGCAATACATAATATAAGATGGATAGTTTGTATTTATAAACCCAATCGCTAATATTCATTAAACATAAACAACTCATGTACCTATTATTAACTCACCGGGGTGGTGAGTTAATATTCGTGTCAAACTCGTTTTATTAATGTAAAATGTGCTGTTGTCCCCACGTGCATCGTGCAGTATGTGCAAATGCGACCATAACGCTTGCCATACTACCCACAACTCCCGTTTTTCTAACCACGATACTTGCTGGTGTTGCATTTCATGGAAACTGATGTTCCCTTCAGAAAATATTTGGAAATTATTAATTTTAATTTTGCTTTAAAGATTCGTCCGCCATTTTGAATGATCTGTGACGAAACGAATTTTGGATTTAGAAAATGATTGGATCATGACGTATCGAAAATCAAATCAAAAGTCATTTATTTTAACTAAGCTGAAAATCAGCACTTTTTGAAGGTCAAAGTTACATAAGACAATCCCCCAAAAACGCCCACCCTTCACCACTTCCTAGTGCTTTAGCTGGGAAGAAAAAGTGGCGCAACAAACTGCCCAGCAGCACAGCTGTCTGTTTAGTTGGAAGAACTTGACTCTACACATTTATCGTATTAGAAGTAATTAACATTACGAATATCAGCTTAATACGATGTCGCTAGTGGGTACTAGCGACCCTGCTTGGCGTTGCGGCGCAATGTACTGGTATGACCGCATGTAAGAACCTCGAGATTTCTGTGCTACAAATAGGTTTCCGAAATAATTTCTCAAAATGAAACCTGAAACCTGAATGAAAATCCATTATGTAAAAAGAAATAAGCGGTCACACAGACACACGAAAAGTGACTTTCGTGTCTATCTGACCGCTTTATTTCATACTATGTTAAGATAGAATAATATATTTATTCATATATACATTCTTTTTAGCTTTGCGATCGTCTGGTAAAAGTATTACCATCCCTATCTTCACTTTTTCAACAAGTTATTTTTACGAATATAGGTCGATACATTACGAAGAGTGTAAGCCAATGCCCTACCCTTATACCCTTGCAAAATGGTGGATCTTCGTAGAGTACTTCACTAGGTATATTAATAAAATTCCTTCTAGGTAAATACATAGTGTTAGAATGAAGAATTCCGAAGGAAGAAAGTGGCATCTGCTAAATACTAGTTTGCTTTTACGGGGACTTTACGAGTTTCAAGTTTAATTTTGGAGTTGATTGAAATTAAAATCACAATCAATTCACCGTTAAGACGTTACAGACAGACAGAACCTTGGCATTCATAATATTTATTCCGCACTCGCCTACGAGGAAAGATGCTATAAATTTCCCGATTACCTTCTAAGAAATACGACTTCCAATATAATTCAAGCTCAAGAGAACCTCTCTGAATTTCAGGCAAGTCTTAACAGTTACACAAAATATGATTTTCACAGTCCAATGGATACAAATTTGAAAGGAGGTCTCGAAAATGCGAGCTGCCTATTTATCATTGTTGGCTTATTAAATAAAGTTATTGATAACACTTCTAAGACCGGGCTTTGCAGAGAAGGTTCTGTTTTCTATTTTATTTTGAAGAATTGCTGTGATTTCTTGAGTTGTGATGTTTTGGGCTCTGTTTTGATGGATATTTGGGAATTTTAGGTCGTGAAATTGTTATTAATGTTACACTGGACAGATTTGTAGAATGATTTAGCTTTCTTGATGTATTTTCTTTAAAGGGATTTTGTTAGTTATTCGCAATGATAAGAGCTATTTCGACTGACTGATCTGATTGGTCTTATGTCATTTTGTGATAGTATATTGTATAACAAATTGCCACAGAAGGCAAATGATTTTAAATACTAATCAATCAATGTAGAGCACTTTCCGTCATTAAGATAATTTTTCAGTGATCGCTTATCCGATCCCCAAACCTATTTTGGATTGCTTTGCTTACATATAAAAACACATCGTTATAAATGGAGACCAATTCACCGTTTCAATCAACTGTTTTGGATAAACCTCTAAAAATACAATATAAAAAATAAAATACGCAAAATATAAATTAACGAGCGAAGAAATTAACGTGAAGAATCACGTTCCCATCTCAGTGACATTAAACGGTAAATACAGGGACATTACAAATAATACTTCGAGAATAAATAGAGAGGTGATATTAAAAACCCGAACACGTAATTTATGGAGTTTTTCAATAAAAAAAAATGTTTTGTGTCTTGGTTTTACGAGAATCACCTATATAACAGGCAGACAATAACTGTCGGGTATTATTTTCTAGACTGACATTTCAAGTAGAATGAGAATACTCTTGAAGGTCAGGTGGTATCGTATTCACTTTGAATAAGAAAAACTAGAACGTGGATACGAATTTTAGTTTCTTTATAACTCTGTGTCAACTAGGCAGATTTCTAAAAAACAAGTTGGATGAAGTAATAATGATTATCATTAATTAAGACAACAAAATTAGACCATGCCACATAAAAAAATATATTTCATACTAGCTGACCCGGCGAACTTCGTTCCGCTTAACAGTTATTTTTCTAAAATAAACGATTTTTTTCTAAAATAGCCTAAGTTACTCCTTATTACATCAGCTACCTGCCAATAAAAGTCCCGACAAAATCAGTCCAGCCATTTCAGAGATGAGCTGGAACAAACAGATAGACAAGAATTGTAAAAACAAATATTTTGGTGTATGTTGTATTTAAACGGTTATTTCAATATTACAAACACACACTCCAATTTTATTTATATGTTTATATAGATGTAATTGTAAATTAGCAAAATTGGCGTCGGTGGCGATTGATATTCATTTAATTAACAGAATTACCTATTTTCCCATTTACAACATCTTCACCATCCAATGTTTTAATCCTATCATCAGTTCTATTCTCTCAGCGAATTAATTACAAACCACGGAGTTTATCTCCTCAATTTCCTTCAACAGAGGACCTTTAAAATATCTTACGGTCTCTAAAAGCTTTATTTTTTCATCAGTACATTCATTAGCATAACTGCGTTGCTTCTGGTTAATCTTGAGCCTCCTGCTCAGTGTCGGCGAAATGAAAATTTTATGGTCCATCGCTAATCTACAGTCATTATGATAAAACCTACCTATCTGTAAAAACTGTGAGTTCCAACCTGACTTTTTTAAACTGCATAACGTTTATGTTGTCTATAAAATGTTTTATTAGAAGTCTCGTTAGCTTCCTCAGATGGTTTATGCGTTTTTCTTTCGTTATCTTACTTGTTTTTGGTTTTATTGAATTTTATTTAATTGTCTATTATTCGTTTTTTTTGGGGAAAGACCGGTTGTGCAATTCTAAAATGCTAAACAATTTCGACTTCTTAGCTTGTTTCTCTTTGACTTTTTGTAAAAGTATGTTTTCGTTAACCTTGAAGGTAATATTGTAAAATTAGACTCTGAATTCTCCTACTCCAACAATAAACATGGTAAAATATCGGATTGTTCTCTCAGTAACTTGGACAACAGTCAAACCAAACATAGAACCGTAACCTTCCCTAGCACCACTTATTTATTCTTGCGCAGCCTTTAAAGTATTCCAAGGTCTAAGCAAAGAACTTTCTCGAAACAATATATTTACTATTTAAAATTTTAATCAAACATTTGTTCCTAAGTCTTATTGTCTGAATATTAAAGGGCTATTGGCTGACATGACAGCGAAGGTTCATGAATTATTTAGCAACAGACGGACGACTTTTGTGTTATAAACGGTTCAGGATGGTTTGTTTAATTTTTAAAATTGACGTTGGATTGGGTTTTTGCTTTGACAAACCTAAGCTGGGTTTTTAAAGGTTTTGGAAGCGAAAATAACAAGTCAAAGAAAAAAACAAATAAGAAGGTAGATGCGGCTGTAAATTAAATGAAAGAAAGATGTGTGGTTTACCAATTCATGTATTTTAACCACGAGTTGGTACTCTAGGTTAAAATACATGAATAGGTTAATGGTACGGTAATCCGACGCAGAACGGTCTAGATCCGGTGATTTAGATCGTTCCCATCAAACTATGAGAGTGAGAAAAGAGTGACCTGCTCACACAATAGTGCACTTCCCCGTCTCTCTTGTCTCCGCTGTGATTGGCTGTCATGGTCGAAATTATGTCTGGAAATAAATTATGACGTTAGTTCTACTGCTCTCAAAACGATGTAGGAAAACATTGTAAGAAAAACCAGCTCGTCTTAGAAGCAAGAAATTCAGTGACACCGGTAGATTACCGCATCCGTCATAAAAAGGATGCCTGCGTCCCAGCGTGAGCAGAACAAATATTACAGGTCTATTATGTTTTTGCTGCGCAAGACCTAAGGGTATAAATGCTATCTCTGATGGCTCACACATTAACTGTCATTTTCGACACATTTCACAGTTATGCGGTATGAGCCCTGGAGCAGGATTAGATAATACGTTCATTTGTGAAATCAAATAATTCTGCCTGTATTATGAACCACGCTAGGCACTACTTCAACATCCATTACTTCATTATCCGGAAAAGTTTTTAAGCTATTAGTATTTTTCAGTAATATTATGAGGACAACCATCAATGTACGTCAAAGTTTCACCAGTAGGTATTACGTACGATATCTATTATATCATTATTACAATATTAGAACCTCCCTTTTTACATGCAAAATCTCTATTTACCTCCGATGTTTCACGCCAGGTGGCGTCACGTATCACAGTTCTTAGAACATTACCCACACGTTACGATTTATTATTTAGCGAGTGGTTTCTCCGCGGAGTTTCCTTTTACGGTTTAAAAGCGATACAAATGTAAATATGTTTGTGAAACATTGTTATTAGGGGAAATGGTGTATTTTGAATGAAGTGAAACCACAATATTTTTGTTTAACATTCATACCAAAAATCTGACAACCAGTTTTGCCAAGGGGTGAAGTGTTTTAGCGTGACTGTCCGAAAAGGCTACCCCGGAATATAAAGGGCTTCGGAAGGAACATGGATGGGTTTTTCCAACCTTCCGCTCCACCCAGAGCGGGAGAAGCCATTGGATAATTTACCACCCTCAAAAAAAAAGCCTAACTTATATCAACACAACTAGACCAGATAATATTACAACTGAAGAACATTCTCACTATTTATTGTTCCAAACAATTCGGTCCAGATTTCTTTACGTCTACTTAGTGCCTAGATTAATTTATGCTCCATCTATCATTGAGAAAGTCACCTTGCTTCACACCAACTTCTAACTTAAGACACGCTTGATTTAAATTACCCAAAAGTTATGAATAGTCGCAGCAATAAATCCAATCAAAAGTTTCGCCAAAACAGTCAATCACTGCCTACAAAAAGACGTTTCCATTTGTGCATCAAATAAGAGAAGTCGGTACACCAACAGGTGCAAACAAAGTTGTAATATAAATCTCGCGTTCCGTGATTTACTGAGCAACTTCAGGGCTCCGGGTTCCACGTTCAACGCTTTGGCAGAATGTATGGCAGTTCCAACTTCTGTCTTTTTTTATCGTTTCGTGGGTAATTGGAAAAAGAATCGCTAAAGAAGAGTTGTTGAGGATTATCTTTATTTATGTGATTTTGGAGCACTCCTGGTATTGATCGGAGAGAATAGAGACTCGTCACAATGACTTAGGGGTGAAGGAACTCTACCTATAGATGGTGACGCTTCATTGGTTCAGAAAGCACATTACTTCCCCTAATAAATTAATGTCGTAGGACGTTATACGAACACAATGTGACACTCCCCACGTGTAGAATAAATCTGAAATCTGTCAACTTGATTATACACCGTGGAGAGACAGTCAGTAAATTAAACTTCATATATTTCATGACGTTCCCAAGTGTTTTAATTTATTGTCGTATCATCTCTACCTTGTATAATTTTCACGTTTTTGTTTGCTGAGATGAGTTATCCGTTATCGTCCATCATTCACCTGGCCTCTTTTCAACGAATAATTTCTTCCTCTTCTATGTCTTCAGTCAAACCAAATGCTGCGAATACCAGTATTTTACATGGTGCGGCTGCCTATCTGACCTCCGCCCTAGCCCCAGCTCCTAGGTAACACTATACTTCTTGATAAATAAATCAATGCAACTGTTTTAGCCACGAGTTCCCCCTGTGCAGTTTTAGTTAAAAAAAAGTTCATATTAAAATCAAAATGAAAGCATTGTTTCGCAAGAAACTCTTATTCAAACGCTTTTTTTGGGTTCATGGGAAAAACATTTCAACTATACATCTAGAAGAAGGAAAAACCGGAATTCTCACTAATAAATCCTCTACAATGTACAAAAAATAATGTTCAAATTGTACCTGCTAGAACGCTGATCATAATTGATCAAATCAACTTGAGGCACGTCAACTCACGTTCAACTCGACCTCGGGTCTTTAACTCGACCTCATCTAATGAATTTAGACAACTATTAAACTCTCACTGATTGAAGATAACAACTGAACTGATTTATTTTAACTTTTTCAAAGTGAAATGTTTAATTATTTGATCGTCGCGGTTAAATTGTGGTGGAGCATTAGTGCAACGGGAGGAAAATTGTTTGAGGTTTGATATAGATGTTCATTTGACGACACGGTTGGCGCAGTGGTTGAGCGATTGACTGCTGCGCAACATGTCGCGGGTTCGATTCCCGCACGGATCAAATATTTGTACGACCTGCAAGTATTTGTTCCTGGTCTGGGTGTTTTTCTATCTATAATATGTATGTATTTACAAAAAAAAATGTATATAAGTAGTTCATCAGCCATCTCGTTACCATAGCACAAGAATTAGGTTGCTTAGCTTGGGACTATATGGCGTTATGTGAAATGTCCAAGGATATTCTTTTTTTTTTCACGTTGATGTCTTATTTTAGAAAATTCATCAAATACGAAATTTGAAATTTTTGAACGGCTGGTTGACACTCCTAAAGACTGGTTTTTGGGTAAAAGAGGCCAGAGGCTAAGTATTGCCATACAACGTGGCAATCCCGCCAGGCCCTTACCAGTCTACAGTTCGCGGAGGAATCTTTATATTTTTTTGACGCCTTATTTCAGTTTTGTAAATAGTTTCAGTTAGGTTAAGTTGTTTGAATGAAAAAAGTAGCACGTTGGCGAAACAAAATTGATACCAAAATCATCGGCTTTACCAAGAACGTGATATTGATTCTGTTTAAGTTAATATAGAATGGAATATACCTAGTATATATTTCCGCTCTCTCTCGCTCATGTATTTCAGCCTCTAATCAGAGCTGTTAATTATAATTAACGACAATTTATTATTTATATTTGTTATCCATACCACAGAGTGAGTTTAGTCAGGGTGATCTAAGCTGGTACCTTTACAAATGTGTTAAATTTACTTAAACTTGCGACAAGGCCTACCCCCAAACCAAGCATAACTGAGACACTTTACAAAGCAACGCCGCAAGAAACACATAAGTGGCACTTCTAACATTGCTTTCTCACAAAAAGTACATTAAAACTAAGAAAGTGGCACACAAAGAGCTTTAAAACAAAAAGATCGCTGACAAACACTAAATCTCGAGGTAAGTAGAGCGGTACCTGGCAAACTTTCACGGTAATAGCAGTTGGTGATGTTGGTGACAAATGTTTGGATCGGTATTGGTTTTGAATTTTTTGGATGATTAGAATTTTTGGGCCGCACCTGCATCACCTTTAAATTGGTAACAAGAATCGGTTCTTTGTGGTAACTAAAGAATTTGCCGCAAGAGAAACGAAGACGTGGCAAGTCCCCCTTTATTTAGATCCATAGATTCTAATTTAAAAAATATATCGTGAGGTACTGACTGACTTTTACAAGAACAAGTATCAAGCCTTTAAAGGCTTTTTAGGTAGTGTCACCGTACTGGGCAAAGGCTTCCCCCAACTTCCAGAAACTATTTCACTGTGCTACCTCGAACCAGCCGCAATACGGGTGTGTAATGTTTGCTATAATAACAGATAGTCTAATTTCTTATGACATAACTTACATATGATATAATTTTCATATGCTATAAAAACATTTAACCTAATTTCATATGATTTAATGTTATATATGATATAATTTTCACTTACTCTAATTTCATTTAGTATAACGTTCATTTTATATAATTTTCATTTGACCTAAATGTTCTTTTGACCTAATTTTCATGTTCAATGGTCAGTTCTAACCTAACTGAAATGGCACCTAAACAAACCTTAAAATATTCTATGCAACGTTGAGGGTGGGCTTGGTCGACGTAGCCCCGCTTCGCGAGGCTCCTACTTCTGGGTGCTTTATAAAAAATAACCACGAAGGGGATGGCGACGGCTTCTAATCTAACCTGTCCGAGTCGGTGTGCCCTAAATTCCAGATTGTATCTAGTTTCTCCCAGTAACATTAGTTGAGGGTGGCAGGTGGAAGGATCTTTAGTAGATTTTCTAAATTATATTAAAAGTTACATATAGATTTTGAATATTATAGCAACTGAAAATTATATTAATTGAATATTATGTGAAATGTGCATTATAGGAAATGTTCATTATACCATATGAAATTAGGTAAAACGAAATTATATCATTAATTCATTATATCATTTGATCGTTATATTAAATGAAAATTATATTAAATGAAATTAGGTCTTATGATCATTAGAACTTCTGTTATCATGTCAATCGTTACACACCCCTAAATAATTTGGTAACCAGCACAAAGCTTGTACCAACTGTGCCGCAACAGAAATATAAGCGTCTCTAATTGAGACCAGGAGTTCGGGGTCAATTAGAGGTCTTAATGCCTCGACCTTAGAGCAAGTACTGGTCAAATGTAGTTGCGGAGCTGTAACTTTGTTTAAATAATTTGATTTTGTTACGGACGGTTATCATAGTCAGGTATTTGTTGAAAGTATAGGCCACTACTGGCCTAAGCGGGATTGTCCGAAAGGGTTACCGCTACCCCGGAACATAAAGGGCTACGGAAGGAAACTGGATGGGTTTTAGTCAGTAAGAGTCTGACACTCCCTTCCGCTCCACCCAGAGCGGGAGCAGTCATTGGATGATTTCCCAGCCTTAAAAAAAAAAAAAAAAAAAAAAAAAAAAAAAAAAAAAAAAAAAAAAAAAAAAAAAAAAAAAAAACTACTGGCCAGTTACACGGTGTCTGATTAGACACTAAGAATAAAGCCTAATTGAAAAGGTACAATTTAAAAACCACGGTTATACTATAGGTACTATAGGTTAAAGCAATAGGTAACAAAAGTGGCACTGTGTCAACAGTGTTTAGATGCGCAAGTTTGCTTGGTGTAAATGAGGTTAACAGCCACACGCACAAATAAAAATTGGGACAGATCTTTGTTGAAACTGCTTGTGATGACTTAAAGATTTAAAAATTTAGGAGGAGAATGACTTCTCATCAATAACAACCTGACAATTGGCATTTTGGCACTACTACTATTATGTAACTATACATGTATAGGTACATAGTAGAGAAATTTCCGAGGAAGAACGGTCGAAGAATAAACGGTGCAAAATTTATGGCGACAGGTCGAATTTAGATCGGATGTAGGTACTGCAGATACGTCCACACAAGTAGTACCTACTACAGCTAGGTCAGATTTTCATGAAATCGGATTCAGGCAAAGCCCAAGTGCTCGCAAAAATAACATCGAAATGTGAAATCTGGTTTTGATAGTTCTAGCAGAATATAGCGCTCGCTTCACGAGTAAAGGTTTCGAAAACGAAACAATTTCCAAGGTTAATCCAGTTTTAGGCTATAAATATTCACCAAAACCCAACGAATGGTCAACAGCTTGCAAAATTTCAGCAACGAAACGTAAAAACTTCAATACAGTTCGGCTATAAATCTAGTTTTAAACCATTTTCGGTTAGTGTCAATACCCAGTTATCGTATATTAAGTATTTTATGGGTGTTAAAGTATCTGACGACAGCTTTACAATGGGCGTAGATTTTATTTAGTGGCGCTTTTGAGTGGCGTTTCAGGTTTATGGATAGCCGTGATAAAATGAAGTTTTAAAGTCGTTCGATGGATACTTTATCGTTGTTCGGTACTTTAGCGATATAATGTTGTTTTATGTCTGCGGTGATTAGTGGCTCGGCTATTTGTTTAAGCGATATTTATATCGAGAATCAATTTTATCACAAAGTTTTCGTAGTAACCGTTTTTATGCCTTCCTTTATGGTTCAACAATTATCGATAACGCGGTCATTGAGAATCCAATTATTTTCAAGAGTAAATGACTGATTTTATAATACCTCCACCGAATATTTTAATAATTATCATAACAATTAAACAAAAATAATGAATAACGCATTGGTGACAGCTAGCTGACGTTATCGTTCAACAACATCCATCAACGGATGCAGACGGCAAGATATTAAATGAAAGAGCGAAAAAACCGTAACGGATCACAAATCGTGCTCCTGTGCAAATTAATATTGTAAGGTGGATTCGAAATTATTTTACATACATTTTAATATTTGTATTCTTTCAACTTGATTTGATTCGCTTGACAATAGAGAAATTGCAATTGTTTTATTCCTATCCTGTTTTCTGTAACACAGAACTGCATTACTCATGTTCGATTATTAAAGAAATATCTAATGATTACTTAAGATAAAAAAAACCTAAGTTTATCTATACAGGTTTTAATTCTAAAGACAATTCCTTTTTAATTTTATTCACTTTGTCTTGTTCATAATCGTCATTTAACAATCAACTTAACATTGAAAAGTAAAAAAACGAATTCTACCGCAACGAATGCCAATGTAAAGCCGAAGAATGTCTGAATAATAAAGTGTGATCATGTGGAAGGAACAAGTGGGAGGCGATTACCTACTTAAGATCAATTAACAATTTACAGATGAATAAGTGATGGCTCTTGGGAACACTCCAATAATACAATATTTCCACTTTGATATTGGGGCTGTCCTTTGTAAGAGGTCAAATGAGTACCATTTGACAAGCTATTAAGAAATATGATTTTATAATAAATCGATATTGTGAGAATACGCCTTTACAATAACATTAATCTTACAATGATCTGAGATCTGAAGCCAGATACAGAATCAGGGATTAAGCACATGCATACAAGAGGTAGCTCTACGTTTACGCCATACATAATAATCATTTACCAAGAAACACTTTCGCACTAACTTATGGACACAACAAGAAAACCACAAAATCATCAACTATCCACTCTAACTATTATTAATGGATTGAACAACAATGTCAACATAAATTTGCAACAAACTATTAACCAAGGGCACTGGAAACTTAGATAATCAGTGTCGGACACTACGGAGCTCGCTGACACAAAGTTTCAGACACAAAAACATGGTCTCGACACAAGTTGTCGTGACTTTGGTCCAGAAGTAGAAGTGGATAGGTTTAAACCAATGAATTTTGTAAGGAATTGTTAACTGTGCAATGAAATTCCATTCCATGGTGGAAATTGATTTATTGCTGATGCTTTGTGTTGATCAAGACCTGAACCAATTTTCTTAAAAAGGACTAATATATTTCCTTAACAGTTTTAGAATTCATAAACCTCAATTTGAGCGTATATAAATACAGATGGATTAAATTAATACAAGCAAAGTTCTGACTAAAGGTTTTTCACTTGAAAAACGTCACCGGTAGACTTAGGCTTATCCTAAACATCACTACAGTGACTGGTCCTGTGTTCCTTGCAAACAGCTGATCTCTGCATCATTGACTAGGTACTTTTTTTTCTGCGGTTGTTTTGGCGTGAACAATTTCTTTTCCCATATCCTTATAAACATTAATGGCAATACTTTCGCAATTTATCTATACCCTTCACAGTTTAACAAAGTGATGGACTGGGTAACAACAGCATCTGCTGGAAACAAGTCAGGAACAGTAACAAACCGCGACATGTTGGCATTACTACCTGCCGCTGTGCGCGTGACTCGAATATGTTAACACAGTTACAAACGTATTTCGATTAAAATTTTGGGTGTTTGGAAACGTGACGTACATTAAATTGTTAATTCTTCCTTTCTGCTTTGTTTACTTTTTATAGTGGAACTGTTTTGACTTTGATGAAAAATCCTATCTGTCTTATTAGGCTTCAAATCACTGCAATACTGAGCGACATTCCTATACGTGAGAACATCCCAAATACTGTTGCTAAAACTTTCGAAATCTGAGTAAAAGTATGTAGCTTTGATTAACTTGGAAAATACATTTTTATCGTTTGAAGCATGACACTAATATTTCGTTTATTTACTTAGTGGATATCGCAAATAAAACAGCTAACCGTTGCACTGGCTGCGAGGCTGGACATGGCCTCTCCCAGGCTGCGCCACAATATCCCGTCCTCCACCTTCCGCATACAGCATACATTCTGTCCCAGCTACCTTAAGGTCATCGGTCCGTCTAGCTGAGAGGAAATTCCCGATATATATTTACTAATTATGCATATATAATAAATAAATAACTGTTCCATGCTCTTCAATTAATCATAATAATAGTAGTATCTGCTTACCCCTGTAAACTTCCGACGCATCTGAAACACAATTTATTTCATTCAAATGAAATGTCAAAGGAAATTAATTTCGTCTATGTTTGTAAGGTCTTCACGTTCCTCAACTGCCTTCTGAATAAACAATAAACATAGACTAGGAGACAGAGTGCTCTCAATTTATTCAATCTTTTCTTAAAATATCACTTCACGTAGGTATATCAAGGAAAAATAAAGTTAAAAAAATCGCATTATATTTTTTTGTAGAGTAGATGGAATGATGACAGATGACTTGAAATGAAATAAAAGAAATACATAATTATTTTGACGTTAACAATGTATTAATGCGGTCACGGGCAGTCACTTAAACTGTTGACACACAATAACCAATAGAGGCGGAGGCCAAGGGTATTGAAGTAAACAAATAATTGAAGATTAATCTTATGTTGAGTTAGGACTCTGAGAGAATAATAAAACATTATTTAATAAGACTACAACGAGGTCCATTTAAAGCCGCCTATGTTGATAAAATGATAATTATAATGGAACAAGTCATGAATAGGAGAGCAATGGTAATCCAGTGGCCCGACTTACGAGTTGTAGCAGGCGCTTTACTTGTGTAAATAATTTCATCATCACTGCTCTCAAAACGGTGAAGGAAAACATCGTGCAAGAACCGGCATGTCCTAGAACTAAAACATTCGAAGACATGTGACATCCACCGACCTGCACCTGGACCCGCGTGATTGATTGCAGCCCACTCCCGAGAGAAGGCCAGTGTCCCCGCAGTGAGAACGTTATAGGCTAAATTGTAAGTCGTGAATAACTATTGGCAGCAACTTTCTATTTAATTTTATAATAGTTAGAGTTTATTGTCTATAAGTTTGACAAAATACGTTGCCCTGTTATAAATCAATGACGTCTGTGATTTGAATATGTAACATACGATTAAAAGTGACAGACAATTTGCTTATCCATTCTAATCCCTTTTAGGCTTTGACAAATATCGATTGAAATATAAAAGAGATTTTTCTTAGTGCTTAGTTTTGAACGTATTATTTTTAAGGCTAACTAATTCTGAGACACTGAACGAGGCACAATGGAAGTGTTATTTTTATATCGCCTGTGGGCGTTTAGTGTCTCGAAAGAAGTTAATCTAAGAGCTTCATTTGTGTTGGAAACTACTTAGGGCTGGTTTCACCAATGAAATTGAACGCGATCAGCACATGAGCTGTAGTGTCATTATTATCTGTGGAACATAGACACTGAAAGTTCTTACACGTATTTTAAATTTGCTACCACGTAGAATTTCATCGTTTAGTGAAATCGGCTCTAAGTCAGACTACCCAAAAAAGAGGTGCGTAAACGCCGCAAAACATTAATATTTTTTCTTCCCCTTCATAGCACTCTCGAGCGGTCGTGGTCTTCATGAGGGTTCTTGTCCATACGCTGATGACTCCGGACACGTCTCGAGGCGTTAGGGTGACTCTATAGAGCGCCTTAATGTGCAGGGTTGAGTGGAAGGCTGACTAAAATAAAATCCACAGTGGACGATCCCTCCATGAGTGCACTAATAACAACCAAAATCGGAGTTGGTGGCGCAAAATCGTGACATCACATCATAAAATGTGAACCATCTACCTATAACATGAAACCAGCACCTCAAGCTTAACACACTTTTTTCACAATTCGAAGGATTTTGGTACACATTCCTAATACATTGCTTTATAATTAGGTATAAATTCTTCTGCTATACAACTAATACAACGTAGATAACGCTATGAATGATACCGAGCATTGTAATTGTGTGTTATGCAATTACCCCCCTGGTTTATAGTTAAGAAAATCTAAATGATAATATTACCTCACATGAGTAATCAATCAGTTTAATTTATTTTCAAGTAACCATGACTCAATTGTTAGTAAAATTTTATCCTATGTCAGTAATTATGCATTTTATCTACAATATATAAAACACAGCGGCAGTACTGTCCGACGCTTCACCGCGGTTGCACCATTCCAAGGGAAATGGCGCAACAGCGATACACGTACGGACAGTCTAGCCTGCTTGAAATTTGAGACAGAATACTGTTGTCGCCACCCCACACCCCACGCACTAGGGCACTTACGCATAGTGGCAAAGAAACAATCCACATGTGCGTCCGCGGACATCCCCAATGCGCTGCAGTAGCGAGGCAGCCTCAACAGAACCCTGAACGCGTTGTTGTACTGCACGCGGAGGGCACTGTACGATTTTAGAGTATATCTAGTCCACAAGCTGCTCATGTAAAACGCAGTGCAGTACGCACTGAAAAAAAAAACAATATAAAACAAAACAAATTAATACGAAATAATTGAATATTTTTACTTTTAAAGTATTTATTTATTTATTAGGGACAAAAAACAGTTACATGCCACAAAATACAGGAAAATACTTAAACTAAAATTTAACAAGCACGTAACCAACACCATTGTCCACGTTTTAACTAAAGGTTAGAAGTGCTAAAGACATAAAAAAGAAAAATTTAAAACAATATTCGTTGCCACAATAATGTGCTGTGTTACTTAGCTTAGCTTAATTTAACCTAAAGTACTCACTAAACAAAGTATCCAGAGCCATTTTCTTAAATGCTTGCTTAGATAGACAAAATATATCCAGCTCAACAAAATGCGTGTTGTAAGAATCAACAAGGCGACGAAGAGGTGCTCGTTCCCCAGCGTTAGTCCTGCATATGTCTGTATGGAATAGTTGAGGGACGCACACCCCCCTTCGAATAACACTTCTGGGTACCTTGTAACACAATTTGTTTGTTAGGTCAATACAATCAAATTTGTTACTGCATATCCCGTGCAGTGTCATGACATCAAGTAACAGCCTCCTAGATTTCAAATCCAGTACGCCGTACCGTTTCAATAGCTGCACGTAAGGAACCTTTGATCGGAAACACTTAAAGTTCATAGACCGTAAGAACTTCTTCTGTACCCTTTCAATTCTAGTGCCATATTTGTCGTAGAAAGGGTTCCAGATCGGGACAGCGTATTCTAACTGGGATCGTACCAAAGTCTTATAAAGCAGTAAGAACGTAGAGGGCCGCACAAAGTCACGTGACGATCTCATGACGAAACCATACATCTGATACGCCTTGTTTACTATATTGTCAACGTGTTTGTCGAAGTGCAAACTGGCATCCAGTGTGACACCTAAGTCACGAACCATACTAACTACATTTAAGAGAGCGTTATTAATTGAATAATTAAAATTTATTTTATTTCTCTTTTTGGTAAATGAGATGGCATGACATTTAGGCAGACTGAGAAAGAGCTTATTGTTGTTACAGTATGTATATAATCGATCTAGGTCCATTTGAAGAAGTAGACAGTCTTGTATATTCTTGCAGGATCTGTAAATTTTTATATCATCTGCATACATTAAAAACTTTGAGTTGATAAAACATTGTTTAATGTCGTTAATAAATATAATGAAGAGAAGAGGGCCTAAAATGGATCCCTGTGGTACGCCAGATGTAACAACTATAGGGTCCGACTCATAACCATTGATAACAATTTTTTGGGACCTATTATAAATATATGACACAAACCATCTAAGCAAATTACCACGTATTCCGTTGAAAGCTATTTTTTCTAAAAGCAGTGTATGATCCACCTTGTCGAAAGCCTTTTGAAAGTCTGTGTACACAGCGTCCACTTGAACATTTTGATCCAATTTTTCAAACAAGTAGTTGGTAAATACCAACAGATTAGTTGCGGTTGAACGACGTTTGACAAAACCGTGTTGCTCGGGTAAAATAAGTTGATGAATGTGGGGGTACACGGCGCCATGCACAAGACGCTCAAAAACCTTAGACAAAGTAGAGAGGATAGAGATGGGGCGATAGTTCTCTACATTATTCTTATCACCACTCTTATAAACAGGGGTTATAAATGCACGTTTCCAAATTGCAGGAAAAACACCCTCGCGTAGACATTTATTGAAAATTATATGTAACGCAGTACACAGGCTACCACATGTTCTTATAAAAAAGCTAGGTGGTAAGCCATCGGGTCCAGCCCCTTTAGAGGAATCTAAAGATTTTAAAGCCGCGCGTACAACTTCCATGGATAAACATATATCGGCAATGCAAGACGAACCATTTTCATAGTGATCGGGTGGTTGCCAGTTAACAGGGTCCAAAGTTGAGGGTTCGTAGACAGAAGAAAAGAAAGATGAAAATAGATTGCAAATATGTGTGGGGTCATCTGAAGAAACATTTCTGAAATACATACTGGCAGGATAATTAGCTTTTCCTTTTCTAGATGAGATATAGGACCAGAAATGCTTTATGTTCTTAGGGATACTATCTTCGACCGAATCAATATACGTCCGATAACATTTAAGTAATTCACCGTGGAAAAGCTTGCGATAGTTAGAAAATTTAAAGTAGTCAGATTGATTATTGTACTTCTTCCATCTTATCCAAGCCCGTTCTTTTGTTTTAAAGATTCTTATGAGAGAGGGTGTAAACCAGACAGGAAAACTTGAGTTTCTTACTCTAGTAAGCGGAACATGTGACTTGATAATACCGTACAATTTCTCATAAAAGACGTTAACAGATTGATCAGAGTCAAGGTGAGATAGTACCAAGTTCCAGTTAATTTTACTCAGGTCAGAATTTATATTATCGTAATTAGCTTTATGGAAGTTATGTCTACGGACCGAGCGGTGTTTTAGTGGAGTGTAATGCGTATTCAGGCAAGTCAATACAGAAAAAACTGGATGATGACCATCGGGGTCAAGCAAAGCATTGCATGATACGGACTGGCAGTTTACATTTGAGATAAACAAGTCTAGTATTCGACCTAATTTGTTTTTTGTAATATTGAATTGGGAACCACCAATTAAATTAATGAAGTTCAATAATATTCGTCCGATTGCGTTTGAAACTTGTGCGATTGCATGGTTCCCACGGTCCAGCCAGTCTATGTCAGGTAGGTTAAAGTCACCGATAACAAAGTAAGAGTCGGTAATGGGATCGTTAGCCAAGTCTTGCAGCATGTCTAAGTAATGTGTGTATACTACTTCATGCGTTCGCGGTGGCATGTACGCAGCACTGATGATATGGCGTTTATTGGGCTGGGAAGTAGGCAGTTGGACAGTAACCTGTTCAATATCTGCCCGGACGAATTGTGTCGGTAACTTAACGGGACGTAGTTCACGAAGAACAGCTATTAGAACTCCCCCTCCATCCGCTTTATTTGTCACAGAACGATCACGATCGCATCTGAAGACCACGTAACGATCGTCAATAAATTCGTTATCCTGGATGCTGGGAATCAGCCAGGTTTCCGTCAGTATTATGACGTCATAGGAACACGCCATAATATTCATGTACAATGTATGTAACTTCGTGCGGAAACCTCTACAGTTCTGATAATAAATCACAATGTTATTAGTAGCCATTAATAATTAGAATCTTACAATAGTAATAATAATTAACATACTTATTTTCTATACATGATACTGGAAAAGCAATTCCAAATTTGAGGTCCGGCGCATCACTATGTAAAACATGCAGGTACTTAGGCATTAAAACATAAAATTGTATCAACACACGCTTAAGAAACTGGGGGAGATATAACATTGGAATAGTGATTAATTGCACATAGCATGAAAACACGCAAATATGACTAGTTGGAAAAGGACAGCAGCACATACATAGCTCTGAGGAAACGTAGACTAGAGCACATACAACACATAAAAGCAACAAGCAAAAGGAAAACATGTATCCAAAAAACAACAAAACAGCAGCACAAATCGAGTCGCTAAATTGAGTTCTCGGTACTGGTCTTCTCGCTAGCAGTGATCTTTTTGAGATCTTCAGCGGACCGAATCGCAAATGACTTGTCTCCATCCCGCTCACGAACAAGCACCGTAGAGTTCCTAACCCAAACATACTTAAATCCATATTTTTTGGCGAGTACTTTGGCCTCGCGAAATAAAGCCTTATTTTTCAGGGTTAGATGCTCATTCAAGTAGACAGATACTGTAGTAGCTCCTGAAATTCCTATCTGATCTGACTTGAGACTTTTCGCGTTACGGTAGGCGACGAGTATATTGTCGCGAACGATGCGCGATCTGAGCTTTACAACTATGTTCTTAGGCTTCCTATCCTGCTGCTGTGCATGTGGGACTCGATGTATTGACACGATTTCATTTTGCGGCACCGGCGTATGAATGGCTTTACCTATAGACTCCATAATGGTTATTAGGTTTTCATTACGTTTTTCGGGGACATTGCAAATCTCAATGTTGCACTGGCGTGCCTGCTGTTCCATGGACTCAATTTTTGCTTCAAGTATAGCCACCTTATGTTCGCAATTATTATTGCTGGCCAAATCATGGAAGCGCTTTACGTATTCCCTATGCTCCGCCTCTACGGCATCTATGCGAGTCTTCATAACCTCGTATTCTGCATTAAAGAATTTAATAGATTTTTCAATCTATTCAAAGGATTTTTGAATAGAGCGATTCTGCTGCCTTACTTCTGAGACATCTGTCACTAATTTATTAAGTATTTCATCCTGGTCGGCCTTCCATGACTGTAGCATGCTCTTTAATTCTTCGAAACTGTCCGGCTCCGTATAGCTGTCGTCGCCCCGAAAACGCTTGTTGCTCGACCTTGTGGTAATATTTACCGAATCAAAGGTGCTACTTTCCGGGGCCAACATGGCAGGAGAAAGGTCGGGTTCCGATTGCGTCTCCAATAGAACAAGGGCATTTGGGGGGCCCTGTGGGGGAGAGCGGGTACTGCGGGGCATGGTTGGCGAACCGGCTAAAACTCCGTAGAAACGCGAACAGCACCCGTAAAGAGTCAACTAGCTAGGTAGGTGATAAAGGTCAGCTAATCTCCGCAAACAGGAGGAGTTGGTTCGGAGTGCACAAGCACCGTAGCAAATACCAAGACATACAAACAGATAGTTCAATGGTTGGAGTGGCGCCACCAGTCGGGATTAATGCACTTGGTCGCACTATATTCGTCGCTGGAACGCTCGCGCCAACTTCAACGTCAGAAAGTTGGTAGCACTGATGACTGCGTAGCGATATATATTGCGCGTACGCAGGACTATGGCCGTTAAGCCAGTTACACAACTGCTAGGATTCCGTGCACTCGCGGGCTAGTCACTATGATATGGCACTTTTAAAAGGTTTTTTTGGTAATTATTATTGTTAATAATACACTTCGTGGAGGACCGAAAACAATTATTCGTGGATTTACACTACACCAGACTTAAGTTTACTGGAAAAGTAAAAGTATTGATAGGCGATAATTAATTTTGCGGAACGAAATGAGTAACAGCACGACTTAAGGTCTCGGAGCGCGTTCCGAGATTTTGTAGAAGTACTGATAATAAGGAGGCAGTACTCAGCGATAAGCTGACTATTTAACAGCAATAGTAATAACACTTGGAATCTTAGCCATCGTAAAAGAAAATTGTCTCAAATTACCCGCTATCTTTCTTTATCTTTTGTACAATATCTGTCTGAAAAACTAGAATATTAGAATGTGCTGATAATCTTTTACATCACAAAGATAATGCTCCATTAATAAGGTACATCACTGTAATTCGTACCTGTATAATTGCCTGTACTGTAAAAATGTTGAGGAGCTCGTGGCTATGTACCAACAGCCGCACAGGTCGATCCGTCAGGTTAAGCTACGCTTGCCGGGGTTGGCCGTGGTTGGGTGACCATCTTCACATACCGAGACTCCTACGTGCCTCGGAAAGCACGTAAAGCCGTTGGTCCCGGTTGTCATTTGTGAATCTTTGACAGTCGTTACGGGTCGTTAGAAGCCCGAAAATCTGACAGCCAGTCTTACCAAGGGGTATCGTATTGCCCAGTTACTGGGTTGTGAAGGTCAGATAGGCAGTCGTTCCATGTAAAATACTGATATTCCGCTGCATCCGACCCCAACATAGTTGAGAAAAGGCTAGGCAGATGATGACTGTAAAAATGTTCATTGCAGGAATAAAACTAGTTTGACATTCTCGTTGAGTGGTGCCACTTCTAATGCAAATAGTGTGCGGGAATGTTTCCACGTGTTCAAGTTATGCTCAGTGGCATTTCATTTCCTGAGTGTACTAGTGAATGCTGAATGATGTGTCCACTAGTACACTCATTTATGTTAAAAAGTTAGTACTAAGTGGGGAAATAATAGCAGTGGGATTGTATAGTTTTTATCTTTACTTCCTTATTTCATTTTTAAGGTACAGAGAGCAGTACTTTTGACTGCGTCATTGAGTTAGTGATCGTAAGCGCTACTGATTAACATAAGGTCCTCGGTTTTAAGGTCGGGGAGTGTAATTTGGTTTTTACGTCAGGAATTCCTCAACACGAAGTCTGGATTTGTGCTTGATTGATGGCAATAGATTCGCTTTCTATTATATGGGACATAAGCATAACTGGTGAAATGTAGGCTTACTCCCAGGAGCCCTTGTTGTTAAGGTCGGTGACGTAAAGAGTAAAACTGACTAATTTTATGCTTGTGATAGCACTGCTAAGTAATTTTAAAAAATACTACGCAAGAATACTTTGAACTAGCACGCAACATTGAAGTGAAATCTGCTACTCAGATAAAAAGAATCCGTCGTAAATTGAAGAAGAATTGTTATTGTACTTATTGTTATATACTCAGAAATTGAAGTAAAGCTAGCAATTTTGATACTAAATACATTTCTTTTTTTCATCTTACCCAACCTCCAAAAGTCACGCATAAATTGTGCCTCTTACCCGCAACACGACATACATAAAAATTAATATAAAAAATATTAATTTTTATTTACGTCGTGTCGTAACCATATAAGAGGTTTTTACATAACATAAAGATATGTCGTAACGTTCAGTTCAGACGGCTCTTATTTTTGGACCTTCACCTTCGAACAGCGGATGACCTTGGAGACGATTCTTTGATTGATTTCGGTCTGTTACGCGGGTGACAGATACAGATTTATATTTGGCTTGTTCGGTGCTGAAGTAAGTGGATCCGGATTTGAGGACAGAATTTCTAAGTGCTGTGAGATATTCCTGTTTGGGTAGTAATGTTGTTTTTGTGTTTGAAAGTGCAAATCAGGCTTGCTACATAGTGTTTATTGTAACTGACAAAATATGGGTGTACTGTAATTGACCTACAATCGGCGAAATTTATATTTAATTTAACAATACACTTCCGCCTACCCCTCTGGGTTGTGTGGGCTGTCGAGATTTTTTTTTCATTTTACATCCGATAAGCAAGCGCTCTTTTGACCATCCTCTCAGATTTGAGGCCAATAGGATTACTACACGTGATTGTGTTTCATATAACGCGGAACCATGTGGGTAGCACCCTGAACCTCGGGCCTTTATGTGCTTTAGGTGCAACATTATTCATGTGACGAACCGCCTTCAAGTCACTTACTACTTATCATAGAGGTCATCTATCGCTCTCCAACGGGCGTGATCGAAGTTAGCAGGCCCATAACACAATCCTCCTGGAATCACCTACGTCTGGGTCTTCTTCTTTTCGTATGGTTAGTGACTAACCTGGTGTCAGAGTTTTTATGCTGCCCATGGGCCTCTGACTTAGCTTTACATGTTGTTGAGAAATATCTCTCAGACATGCTGGTTTCCTCACGATGTTTTCCTTCACCGATTTTAAGCAAGTGAAAATGAATCCGTAAAATCAGAGGTGCGAGGCTTAGGTTCGAACTCGGTACCTATGACTTGGCAGTCCGACGGTCACAATACTAGGCTACCACTGCTTGCTTGCATTTGGGTTATAAGCCTCATTCCCTGAAAACTTACTTAATTAAGTAAGTACCTACCTACTTATAACGAGGGGAAACTTACTCTGAATTTTGCAACCCTTAGAATACTCGTTAATCTCTTTTTTATAATTTGTGCTCCATCTGTCTTAATCGTTTTCCCATTCCCCACATTGAGAACAGCCTCGTCTCAGAAACAATAAAGCAAACTAGAACACAGCATCCCTCCTAATCCTGTCCACTCCACATACTCCACACTGTATGATAAAAATCCCTCACAAAACAAAAAAATATCGCTAACGCAATATCAAACAATCTCTCACAAACGAAGCACGTAGTTGACAGACAGACATAATTATTATAATATTATTAATGGCGGCCGTACGTGACGTCACACGTTTAGTGAGTTAGTTAGCCACCAGGTTGGGGCTTGCTGCGGAGGACTCTATGTGGTGAAATTAAATTGTAGCTGAAAATAATTGTGAATTGTTTTAAGTGGCATGTATTAATTAATCAAACATCTAATAATTCCCATTGTGCGCTCCTATTGCCTTATTGTTCTTTCTTTATCTTTTGTACCAACTAAAAACCAATTCTTGCATTAGCAATTTTCTTGCTAGTACTTCGCCCGCGACTTCGTCTGCATGGATTTTTTGAAAATATAGCCAATGACACAATTTAGCTTCCCATTAGTGAAATAATATTCGAAATCAAATAAGAAGATCTGAAGATTACCCCTTACATATAAAGTTACAACAAATAACTCTTTATAATATTTGTGTTAATTCAATCTCCCTAGGCTGACAAGTTTACAATATTTTCAAGAACCGTTAAAGTAATTTAGCTTATACAATTCTAAATGTTATTGAAGGTAACATCTGGAATGAGAGGGTTAATAAAATAAGTAGGTAATAATAATAATTATCTCAGTCAGAAATATCTCAGAAAGCAAATATCACAGAATTCGCCGAAGCAAGATAGGCTCTAAAATCTCTCAGTATATAGTGTTAAGCGCTCAGTATTTAGTGTTAAGCGTAGTAGATTGTCCGGAAGGCTAAGGAAGGAACATGGGTTTTTGTCAGTCAGAGTCTGACACTCCACCCAGAGCGGGAGTGGTCATTTGATGATTCCCACCCTCAAAAAAAAAAAGTAGTTAGTGTTGGTGCTCAGATACTTGCTCGTTATGTAAAATGTATAAAACTAGGAACACAGATATCTCAGATTGAAATAAAGGGTTGCCTTTTTTCAAAGTCTATAACAAATTGTGACAAGAGAGGAGACTAGCTGTTTCATTACCGACGTTGCTCGACGAATAAAGAATGAGTTATGTGACATATCTCGGACGAGGGCTTTTGAAATATTTATTTTCCCATGATATAGTGCTTTAGTAGTGTCATAAATATTTGTGTGGTGTTTAAGAAGCCATTTTGTCGCTATGAAAGCAAATTTTGTGAACTGAGATTTTACGCCTTTTTCTTTGAAATTACATTTTATGAGAAACGTTGTGACTTGAATGAATTTATGACATTCTTATCTGAAAGGTAACTTCTATATATTATGAGGTAGACTGAAAGTAAGTAGGGAAGATTGCGAATCGGCAAACGGACCGGCGACGAGCACAGACGCGTAGACGGCGGAGCGGAGGGTACCTACCAGCAGTGCTATTCTGTAAATATATCACTGTGAACACATAGGTCAAGGGGTTAACTCTACAAACACTCGAAGTGAGCTGCTTGTAGAGTTAATCCCTAGAATCAGGTGCAATGACGGCTCACTTCATACTCAATTCACCTCAGTTATCGGTGATTTTTGACAGAATAGACTGGCTGGTAGCAATTGGATCTTCTTATTTTTGTGTATTTAGTGACTAACCTGTTGTCAAAGTTTTTATGCTGCCTCTGACTTAACTTCACATGCTGTTGAGATCTCTCAGTCATGCTGGTGTCCTCACGATGCTTTCCTTCACCGATTTTAAGCAAGTGATAATTATTCAATTCGCACATGAATCCGTATAATCAGAGGCGTGCTTTGGGTTCGAACTCGAGACCTATGACTTGACATTCCGACGGTTACGCCACTAGGCTATCACTGATCGAGTCTAAAGGCGTCATTGGAGAGATCTCTAGTCCATTTACTTAACATTTATACCTTTCGTTATATCTTTAAAAAAGTATAATGAACTCCGTTATTTATCGATAAATACAATGCCATGTAAACTATTTACCATTTACTTACATTAAAAATATCTCTTAAAGTGCAGTGAGTAAACAGCATTATTGCACAATAACTGTTGTTATTTTTATATGCTTTGATAGATGAAGTATAAAATATGTTCGCCTAAAAATGACTTGCGCTGTCACTGTTAAATTGTCATTATAGTTTTTTTTACTATAATATTTCCGAAATATAATATTAACTTTGACGGAACTCTCAAAAAAACAAATAAGGTTCTAACATCAATTTTAAATTTGAAGTTGTTATAATCCAAGCCACTTGATCCACTGCTTCCGGAATTAATAATTAAGTAGTAATAATAAAAATAGTCCTTCAGGCCGAATTTCGACGATGACGAACATCTCTGCGGAGACCAGCCTTCAGCGCGGGAGATACCTATTATAGTGCACAAGCGTGTGCGCAGACTCTGGTGCACTCCCTGTTCCCTGGGACAGTCCGACAGGACCGGAGAGAGATCAGGCACAGGTCTTTTGTTTTTGAGTGTGGGTATCATCATATGACTCCTCCCACTCTGGGTGAAGCGGAAGCGAGTGTCAGACCTTTACTGACTAAAAGCCATCCATGTTCCTTTATTTTCCGGGGTAGTGGTAACCCTTTCGGACAATCCCGCTTACAGGCGCAGGCCTAACGGCTTGACGTGCATTCTGAGGCACGGAGGTACCATGCCACCAACTTCTAAACTCCGGGCTGTTACGAAGAAATTCCTAATAGAAAAACTCAATAACAGTCCGAGCCGGGAATCGATCCAAGAACCCTACGCTCAGAAGTTATTGCGCTTGTGACCACGAGAGCAAGGCGGGAATGTGGTAATTAGGTAGTACAGTATAGGTACCTGTAAGATGGTGAGTCGATAATTAACGATGAAGATAATGACTGTCGAACACCAAAATGATAGGTGGTTAAGTTGATGCTAACCCTGGAACATGCACCTATCTGATAAACGACGATAAACACAGGGTGTAACCCTTTTGTTAACGCGCTAATATGTATACGGCATACATAATAAAGTTGAGTGTTCAGCGATTGGTAGGGTGCAGTTTTTGTTTTTACTCGTGTGATTAATTTGATATTTCATTGGGATTTGGTGTAAATTGTAATTTTGATGATGTGGGCTAAGAATAATGGCCGCCCGGATCGATCGATCAGGTTGAGCTATGCTTGCGGAGGTCTGTGGATGGGTGACCATCTTTCGTACCCAGACCCTTACGTGCCTCGGAAGGACCGGCAAACATTTTTAAATCTTTGACTTCTTGTGAATTCCAAGAGGTATCGTGTTACCCAGTTACTGGGTTGTGGGAGGTCAGATACGAACACGCTCTATGTAAAATACTGGTATTCAGTTGCATTTGTTAGATTGGAAACCGACCCTTTGAGAAAAAGCTAGGCAGGCAAAAGATACAATGATAATTAGAGATTCAAAATTCTTCTTCTTCTTAGCGTGTCGATGGCAATCTAAATGTACTCGGCCCAGAGTTCGGCTACGTGATTTTAGTGTGCCAAAAGGCACATGGAAAGACGCAGTGATACTAATGACACACCAAATACTGGCAATATCTCTCATTGAAATGATCATTTTCATTTGTTACAGTTACGTTGTCCAATTTGATTAATTTACTTTTCCAATTCCAGAGTCAAATATTTGAGTTAATTACTTGGTTTCAAATAAAATGTTAACATTAAAGGTCAGTTATGAGGTATTTACGGATCCCGGTATGCCTAGCCTTTTCCCTACTATGTTGGGGTAGGCTTCCAGTCTAACCGGATGCAGCTGAATACCAGTATGAATGAACAACTTTCACTATGGAAACAAATCTGTAATCGCGAAAAAAAAATCAGCTGTTCTATCCATTATGCTCCCATAACTCGTCAAATGTAGGGAATAGCTGAATTAATTAAATTCAAATTTAATTTCACCCCGTAATAGGCAGTTATGGTTTTAAGACTTTTTGATTTTTTCCTGCTCGCCATATGTAATACCTACCTGAATTATACCTGTAACAACAAAATAAGATTCTTTTCTAGAATTCGTAGTGCTTTAATATCGTAAAGCGTTTCCTGTTGAACTAATAAAAAAGTCTGAACATAATGCGTGATTTGCTAAGTGGGGAAAGTTAAATTGTACCATAAATTCACATCAACGTACTGCATCATTAACTTTTGAATTGAATACTACGAAATTACCCTAGAACAAATAGTTGCTTTCTACCTCTCCAACAACCCCAAAACTTTAAAACCTAATTTTCAACTTTTAAGCCCCCTTTTAAAGCCATTTATAACGTCCAAACTAATTTTCTAACTAGAACTACGCCTTCGTGTGTCAGTGTATAAATTGGCTAAGATAAATGAGCTCTGCCGGCTCCCCTGGCTTAATGGCGTGATCTATCATCTATCACGGGTGTCGAGGAACTGGTGCTGCTGTCTAGGTACTTAACGATCTTAAGTTTTTGAGCGATTCTTCGGCGAAGGAAAGTGATGCATCTGCATGTCACTGTATTGTGGAAGGTCTGGAAAAGAATGATAAAAATAGGTTGTGTTCATGTTTGTGCCGGTGTGATTAAAGAATCACTTAATTAAATACTGCAGCCATTTAAAATACTGACGTTTAACTGACTGAATACTTGGACTGTTTTATGCCAGCAACGCATTGCGATGAAGAATTGTTTTTGATGCAGTTAAATATTTCCATTACATTAATCAACTCGGTATTTTTCAGTTTTCATAGAACAAAGGTTTGCAACACAACATTCAAAACAAAACAAAACGGTAACAATGGTTTCAGAAGGTATATTTTGCTCTCTTTTGTGATACCTACTAAAGATCCGTAGTAGGAGGTACGAGCGAGAGTCACTTTATGTTTTCCTCTAGGGTATTTTACAAGATTTTCCTCAATGGCAGTTGATTGACACACACTTATCATTAATTTCTATTACTAAATGACCACGAGAAAATCAATAGTGCCGAAAATTGAGTTCCCAGTGTCATGATGAAGAGCATTATGGTAATGTCTCGTCCCGGGATTTGACGCATTCCGGCCTCTCCTGGACAATTTATTGCTTATTGTTGTGCACACACAAAGCACCGGGAATTTCTAGCGGATCAACGTGTATAATTGATGAGGTAATGTTTTTAGAGAATCATCAAAAATGAGGAGGGTGGTTTTTATTCAAAAAGGAAGTTAAAAAAAGATTCTGATGAGAATAGGTGAAGATAATGTTAGTATCAGCAGTCATTTGTTTGCATTTCAACATGATGACACGTAGCAAAACATTACAAAAAAGAAAACAAAATTCAAACTCTCTAAATTTGGCGAGTAAACGGTCCTTTTCCAAAATTCAACGCAGAACTGAGAAGATAAAAACTAAGCTGACAAAAGTACAGTCTGCAAATACAAACACAGAACAGCAAACGAACTGCCAAAAACAAGACGTGCTCCTTCCAAGTCCATTAAAACACGAACTCAGATAACAAACGCATTTTTCTGCTGACGACACAACAATTTAGATTTTCATCGCGAGAACATTCTAGAAACGCGTTATTACGTGAAATGCTAATAAGAAAACTGTCACTGTGTCAGTCATACCGTTTTCATGTGAGTGAACTTAATTAGAGCTTAATGGTGTCTAAAATGGATGAGCAGAATTGGTAGTGTCAGTCATTATGGTGGGAACCTGACATGATGTTGCCATTTCACAGTTCATTTTCAGGCTGATTGGAAACATTGTCTGTTAAAACCTTGAAGACGTGCAAGCTATTTTAAACTGTTTAGTTAGAGTCGACCTTTCTATTCAAATTATAGACATTAAGATTAGACATAATGACAATTTGAGCTCATCGACTTTTGTTGGAACTGGTAATCTAGAGGATGAGGCTATGAATATTCCACCCATTCTAAACCCATCTGATGTCACTGCAAATTTAATCGGAAGTAACTAAGGAGACCTTGTAGGTACATATCCAAGAAATGTAATCGTTAATTTACTTGTCAATAAAATTACTTTTCCACCTAATTTCTCCATTCACATAACACTTAAGGGACCAGCAATTAAAGCAGCGCTTAGCGGAAACTTAAGGATAATCTATCACCCCGATAACCACTCGTGATTTTTTCTCGAATCAATCATTTTAAATTGACTTGGAGAATTGTAAAAAAGATTGCGGATGAGTGCCTCAATTGACGTCCTTCAGCTTTGATCGATGAGTTCGATCCTGCGATCTGCGAGCTCTAAATGGGATTTGTTAATTTAGATGATCAACGTCGATGATTTCTTCTTTGTGTTGAACGTTTTGTTTCATGGACTTTTAAAAAAGATTTTTGTATTTCATTCAACGCCTGCTCAAAACTCTTAAAAGCATTTATTTAAATTGATTGATCTTTTATCGATAATATTGCCATAAAATATCGAGAAAAAACAACCATTTGAAAAACATGCAATATCCTTTCCGAGCGAAGGTTTCCCGGAGCTGTTTATTTTAGATTATTATGTTGATCTACTAAATAATCATATTTTACAGACCAAATAGTTGAACACAAGCTGGCTCAGATAATAAATCGTCTCACTTATTACAGTTTATAAATCTTAAATCTTCCAAGCTTTGAATAATAACTCGATTTAGTAAAACATTAATCAAGTTTTTTCTATGTTGCAGATGCGACGCGTCAATTAGCACAAATGGACGCGACGGGCGCGCGGGAGAATGACGCTGACGGCTCATCGCTCGGCCGCAAGCACTGAAGCTACGATGAGCACTACTCTAGTGCCATACCACAACAACACACATTACACAACGTACCTGTATCCCTCGAAAAGGCCGCCTGACGTTAGGAATGCTACCGTCAAGGTGGAAGTCAGAGACGCCAACACTAGCGGTGACTTTATGAGGCTAGTGGAAGACTTTAGTGATTATTTCTATGGTAACACGTCCCATGACTTTACTACCAACTCTAGTCTAGATTTGGCAGACGTGTACGGTTACACAAACTGTAGTTTTAACGGGACGTTCAATATATCATGTTTCAACAGACAAGCGGACGATGCTGATCAGAACCTATGGGCGCTGCTGCTGCTGATCTTCCCTTTCTTCACGCTGTTCGGTAATGTGTTAGTGATAATGAGTGTAGTGCGGGAGAGGACGCTTCAGACTGTGACGAATTATTTTATAGTGAGTTTGGCTGTTGCTGATCTACTTGTGGCAGTCGTCGTGATGCCGTTTGGAGTTTATTATTTGGTAAGTTTTACATTAACATGTAGTTTCCTATCATTCAAGTTTATCTGTCTTTTTATATGAAACCTTATGTTGAATTGTATGTTACCCCGGTCAACTGTTCATTTTGTTCGTTTTCTATTTAGGAACCATATAACAATTGGACACAACATTTTCCTTCTGAGAGTAGATTTATTTTTAACAACCTCCGATCCCCGAGCTACACTTTCCTACACGTGTGGCACGCGGAGGAGACAAGGAGCTCTCTCGTTTTTAAGAGTGTGACAACTTTTATTAAGTATAAGGTAAAATAACGTTTTTATAAAAATAGATTTTCCTCATACGATATAATATTTTTAGTAAACTGTTGCTATTTTCAACATTTACAGTGATATTCGAATTAATGGGTGCATAATCAATACAGCTTATTATTGGCTTGAAACTTAGAAATTCGTCGTTGTGGCAGTCCTTAATTTTGTGTCCTTTTCAAAGATGAGAAAGCTTTTGCTATTCCTTAAAACATTTTAATAAGTTCAGTGAATGACACTGAAGAACAGATTTTTTTTAGCTAATAATCATTTATACAATGTTGTCCGCGAAACAGGGTCCAAAAAAACATTTTAAGAGTCTTCTCAAAACACCTAGTTTTTCTTTGAAACTCGTTTCACGAGCCAACCTGTATAAAAAAAAACCTAAAACAAAAGGTTTCGTTAAGCACGTTGCTCATAACAATATCTCGCACGTACCATACGCTGTAACTGTAACATTCACAAAAGCAAGTAATGCAACAAATGAAACTGTCTTTGCATAAAACGTGAACCGGTTTCAACACAAAGTAGCAAGTTGGAATCCTCTGGAATTCCAGGGTGGGAGGCAGTTGCAAGTTCCCAGACAGTCCCAGCTAACTACTAAACAAAAGGATTAAATGAAATTGCAACTGGTCGTACATTGCACTAACATTTGTCGCAGTCGAGTTTAATGTCTACGGGATTATAGAAGCGTGTTGACGAAGTTATGTGATAACAGTTTTGGTTTATAAAAAGTGTTTTGTTTTAAAAAGCACAGTTTTGGGCAATTGTTACCTAACATGGAGAGTCAAACAAAAAGACAATTCTCGAAAATCTGTATGGACGATGTGAATATTTATGATAAACTTTATGAGTCTTTAATAAGGTTCAACCCATTGATTATTAGCGAAATATTTAAATTTATCAATCCATCTATAAAATAAAAATAATAAATTCTAAAATCATAATCAGAAGTTTATTTACTTTGAATGTAGGTAAGATTAAAAACTTACTCAATATTCCTGCATACCCTAAAACGCAACAAGTGCGTGAAGATAAGCCTAATAATAGGTGAAAACGTTCTAAGTTCCGAAGTGAACCTCTTACTATAACTCTATGTAAGTCACATAGTCGATCCGAAATAAGACGTATATAATAAAAAGATAGTCCACGATTTTACAGCTCCCCTCGCGCATGATCTGTTTTATGTGATACACCCCCGATACAGACTGTAACACGTAAAAATTTTAGGGTGCCACCATGAATTTCAGTTTCCCATAAAATATATAATAAAATTGTATTTCGTGATATAGGCGGTTCAGTTTTTTGTATTCTATGTTCTTTGGAATGTTTTATTGAGGCTTAAGTAATAGAAATTGGAGAATTCTTTTTAGATGGAGGAAATTGTTCCAATCGGAATTGTTGTCCCAAGCCGAATTGATATCGCGTCGTACAGAGGCCAGCACATCAAGTTACCACAATCTGTCAAATTTATTTAATAGTATTTCAACTTTATTGCAGAGACATAAGGTTCATTTTTAATTGAGAAAATTTGACAGTTAGGGATAGCTTGATGTGCTGGCGTGACTGACTCTTTCTATAGCTCATATCCCTCGACATGGGCTATTTTTTTACAATATTTGACGGACAGCGAACCCCACTGACCCACATCTACCAGAAACCATTCTAATGCACGTACTCCAACTAGTTTGACGACACGGTTGGCGCAGTGGTTGACCGATCGACTGCTGCGTAGCATGTCGTGGGTTCGATTCCCGCACGGAACAAATATTTGTACGACCTGCAAGTATTTGTTTCGGGTCTGGGTGTTTTTTTTATATTGTATAATATGTACGTATTTACAAAAAAAAAATATAAGTTGTTTATAAGCCATCTCGTTACCATAACACAAGCATTAGGTTGCTTAGCTTGGGACTATATGGCGTTGTGTGAATATAGATCATAGTGTGATATACAGGGTGGAATTTTGTAATGCCACCTGGAGGGAAACTACTCTTAATACTGTAGATAGCAATGTTTTCTCAAAGAATACTTTACTTTATTTTTGAATAGACAGAAAACTGCATTCAAAGATTTTCAAAAATTCACTTCCGGGAATCGAACCAACTAAAATCTGTAAAAATGACGCCCTGTACTTTTATTGCGTTGATCGTTAGGATCACTTATAAGGATGAAATCTTTCTTAGAAACTAAATAAACTAAATGAGAGGAAAACCATGAAATCTGGACTTATAAATTAAATGCGTCAAGTTAAAGCCCATATCGAGTAACTAATTTATAGTTTACTATTTTTTGTAATTAATTTAAGATTTGAGACTGTATTATAATAATGATCACTACATTCTGCGTCATACACGACGGATGCCTACTTGGTGTTACAAGTTCAGCTCAGTCGTTATCAGAATCAAAGGATCGAAGTCAAACGATATCGTCCGACGTCAATTGGTTTTACTTCATGTTAGTCAGTTTGCAGCAGTGTCGAACGTCGATCGACGTCACACGACTGCACTTGTTATGTCTTTTGTCGACGTCGCGTCGGTCACATGTCGATGGAGCGTCATAACGAGTATTATATTGCTTTCATTCTTTGGACTTCATATTGATGGAGGAATGAAAAATTCCATAAATTAAGTAGTGTTTTAGGATTTCTGATTTGTTTACCTTCAAATTTCAGCTTCAATGTGAATTTCGTTACAAACAGGTAGGTAAAATAAATCTGAATATTGTCTAAAATCAAAAGTTTGTCACTAAACGAAAGCATTCGGTTACAAAGAAATTTTGGAAAACATATTAACAGATTTTTTAACCACTTCATGAATACTGGTACACCCTCATTGGAAAACATAGTAGGTAATACAAATGGTATTTAAAATTCCTGTTTTTACACCTATGTTATAAGAATGAATACTAGTACCGATTTCACTTCGACATTAACTTTAGGTACACCTAAAGTTAATGTCGAAACAACAACATTTTTTCTTACTGTATGTAACATACATGTTACATACAGTAAGAAAAAATGTTTATTCTGCACAAACAAATAAATATCAATACATGCCCTTCATCATTCTTCAAGACTAGGGACAATAAATCTACCTAGCCTTTTCTTAATTATATTGGGGTCGGCTTCCAGTCTAACCGAATGCAGCTGAATACCAGTATCTTACATAGAGCGACTGCCTATGTGACCTCCACAACCCAGTCACTAACTGGGTAATACGATACCCTTTGGTAAGACTGGCTGTCAGACTTTTGGGCTTCTGACTACCCGTAAGGACCGTCAAAGATCCACGAATGACGGACGGGACCAACGGCTTAACCCGCTTTCCGAGGCACGGAGAAGTCTCGATATCTGAAGATGGTCACTCATCCACAGACCAACCTCCACAAGCGTAGCTTAACCTGATGGATCGAACCGCGCGGTTGTGTTGCCACAAGCTCCTCTTCAAGATTAGGTACAGAAAACCTAACAATCTGTAAATAATTTTAGCACTAAAAACCTAATAGCCGCTGCAAATGATAAACGTATACTCTCTACCAACTAAAGGCTCTAAGAACTAGACAGTTGACACAGATATTAAACAATGAACCCGACCACTTGAAACCAGAGATCGTAGGTATGCATAGTGCAATATCTTGTAAGTTCCCACCGAATCTTCGGATCAAGAGTATTGACTCAGTTAGAACCTCTCGTGACGTATAATATTATTATTGTTCGTTCGACTCGTGTGTTCGATGTATTTTATTTATACTCCGTTAGCCTCACGGGAGATATTTTTGGATCAATCAGTATAAATCTGTTGCTTACATTCTTTGCGGATGGATTTAGTTACGTGTGGCCTATTTTTGTGAGGTTGTTTTTTTATTTACAAGAGTCATATTTTTTTGTTAAAAAAATAGTTTATTTGACATAATCTCAGGACTATAGTCATCTGCATCGAGGAGGTGAAGTTACAGCCATCCAATGCACAACTTGAACCCAGTGCCACAGAGACTTAACAACCCCAAACATTTCTTGAAAGCGTGAGGCGTGTGAAATGCAACTCGTCCGCAATAGCTTACGCATTTTTTTTTAAAGGTGAAGGAACTCATTCAATGACTTCTTCCGCTCTGGGTGAAGTGGAAGGGAGTGTCAGACTTTTTCTGACTAAAACTCATCCATATTTCTTCTGTAGCCCTTTATGTTTCAGGGTAACGGTAACCCTTTCGGACAATCCAGCTTAAGTTTAAGCCCCCTGATTTCTTGATTGAAACTTCTGCCCACCCGCCACAAGCTACTGTGGCCTACTTGGAAAACCTAAAATAAACTTCGTACCCAAGTAGGCCGCCGAAAGGACAACCTCTACAAGTGGGGGTTCATGGAAGACTCAGATCTCCGATGTGTAGGCGGCGTCGCTCCACAAGCAATAGCTCACCACTTTTGGGCCAAACAAATTGACTCATTTACACATTCTTTCGTGTTATTTTGCCTTCAACACGCTTCAAAGACAAAATAACACCCTAGAGAATTTATAGACCTTCCCATTTTTTTAAAACGGTTCTTTTGACATGTATGAGGAAAACTATAACTAATATATTCATCTCGATAATTACTACAACAATAATAATTACAGAAGTACCTATGTACATGTTCAGCATTAACAGAAAACTGATATAATTCTTTCAGTCATTGATCGCGTAATATTCAAAGCAACATAATTTCATTTTGATGAGGGTTATTTTGGGGTGAAAGTGACCTTGAACAAAAACTTTTCCTTTCCTTACCGTTTCCCAAAAGTGTTTAAAACTAAGTTCAAATCGAAACTTTTAAGAAATAAATGGTTTTAGAAATATTTAAGCAGAATCACGAAATTATAATTTCAAGATTTTGTAACGAAGGGTCGTCTCATGTTCCGGAAAGTTTAGTTCGATCTCCGCTACAGATTTAGGTAAAATTATTATTTAAAATCATGGACCTTATTAATTTGAATTTATTCATATTTTGAATCTTACATCAATCAATCTGCCTAACCTTTTCCCAACTATGGGGTCTGCTTCCAATCCAACCAAATGCAGCTGAATACCAGTACATGGAGCAACTGCCTGTCTGACCTCGACAGCCTAGTTACGATACGATTTGAATATCTACATAGTATAAATCTTAAATTAATTAATTTATTCATTCATTCACTGACAAACGACGCACAGCCTGAACTGCCGGGTACCTACTGTTGAAAGCTAGAAATTTTGCTGAAACGTTGCGTGAGTGAAGACAAGCCTGCACCAAGGATGGATAAAAAAAAATCATTTACCGTACAGGGGCAAAAAAGGAGATGAAAATTTCTAATTTATATCAACAGGAATGACATCGGATGACACGGCTAGTTTTCTTATAAAATGAGTGCATTTTAATAATATTGTTAATAATTAAATATTGTCTTTTTTAGATAATAAACTGACATAATAATATTGAATTATGAACACCTTGAATTTGACAAAAACATTTTAGCTATAAAAACTCACATCTACGGTCTTAACAGCTTTGAACATTTGCGGACAAAAATAGCCAAAAACGGTAGGTATTTATTGAGCAATTTCTGTGTAGGGGTTCCTAATGGCACTTTATTGGGGTGCCGATTTGCTGTTGTAACAACCCGACGGTTTTCAAATGATTTAAACTTTGTCGCGGCTGATTTGAATTGCGCGTGGGGTGCCAATTGTATTTTTTTTAGAAATGGCTGGTTTTGATAAGCTCTTACTTATGTACATTCTATATCTCGACAGACCGCTACTAGTTTTATTATAAATTTTTACACTTGAAAAAGATAGGTAAAATTAAAACAGTTTGATTGATTAAAATCAATATCAAAAGTCATTATCTATACTATAATATTATAAAGAGGTAAAATTTGTAAGTTTGTATGTAGGGGGTAATCGCCGGAACTAATGATCCAATTTCAAAAATTTTTTCACTGATAGAAAACTACATTATTCCTGAGTGCTATAGGCTATAAATTATATTTATATCATACATATTAGCCGAGCTATCGCAATTTTCGTCTAGCAAGTCGGAAAGAAATACCTCCGAAAACAGAATTATTTGCAGTATTGCCGAGTATCATAGGTTATATTTAATGTTAAAACAAGAAATTTTCCGCGGACGAAGTCGCGGGCAGAAGCTAATTCAAAATAAATCAGCACTTATGATTATTTCAAAATACAGTCCCCCAAAAAATCCCCAATAATAATCTATATCGTGAAATGTCCACCGTTAGGATAGGGTCGGGGACATTTACGCCAACGAGACTAAATTCATTTTGTGCAGAAAAGAATGATGAAATGATAGAACATCAATATACAACAAACAGTTTAACCCATCGATATATATGTGTTTAACCCTTTACCTTTTAAACGTGCATGGCCACCATCCCGTCAACAACATATTTTACTTCCCGGATCAGCGGCGAATTCCGACCATACAAAGAAAATACTGAAATAAGAAAGAATAAAGCAACATCTGTGAAATTCCCTTTGTATATTCATAATGGGATGAACAGGAGCACCGTACGAAAACTTTTTCTTTGTAAGTGAATAAGTAATGTGCGTTTACGTTTTCTAATTCATAATAAATATATTTTGTTTGACGCTTATTTTGGCCGCCTTTGTAATTCTGAAAGGAAGGGTTCTGCATGTTGTGTGGGTTTCCACCTTTTTCAGGCTCTATTGTCTCGGATGTAGCTAATATGTTATCTTTTGCTACAATCTCGTTGCTCTGGATTATATTTATCTTGCGTTTCCCTTTTTAATTATATGGTTAAAGTAGATAAATATTCATATTAATAAGAACATAAATATTTGCTTTTCTCATAATCCAGTCTAGTCTTTTATAGAAGACCATAACTGATAATGGGTTTGATATAAACTGTTTTTATTGGGTTTTAGTGATCTACATCTTCGAAGACCTGACCCAAGTAGAAGTACGACTCAGTATTTATTTTGCAATAATCATATTAAAGCATTGATGACCACACATTTTTCAAATACGCTGATTTAAAGTTAAGAAAAAGTACACTAGAAACTATTACCTAATATAAAACAACAACATGTAAACAACTACATGTATTGCTAACAAATCCTAATGTGCCAATTGCCTAAAATGTATTTCTGAAGTATCTTTTCGCCCACAAATATTAAATACGTGTGTGTGAGTCGCTTCTATAATAAATAATATTATTTAAAAATGTCGACTTGCCCGTTTCAGGCGAATAAATTCGTGCGAATCGACTAATAAGTCTGCTAGGCGGATCTACAGGATTTACACCTCATTTACCGAAAAGTGAAAATTTAAGGAAACATTTTGCTATTGAATTTTATGTTGATGTTTTGGAATGTGAATTTGGAATCACTAACAAAAACATTACAAACTTGATTTATTCATCTTGCTTCCTAATTAATAACGCGAGCATTATGATAAAGATTTAATGCCTGTGGGATATTATGAAGTTCTTGGTGAAAAAACCTTAAACCAATTTTTTTGGTTATTCTGATTAAAGTTTTTTTAAGTTTAATCACTGTAACCTAGATATGTTTTAAGGGTTAAGCGCCAGGGCCACTCGCGCAATTCCATTTTTCTTCAGTTTTTTGTAATTTGCAGGTCAGTATTAGGTTCTATATTGATCAAATTAAGATACGCGGCCGTAGCATATACATACGTATTTAAAGAACTGTAATAATTAAAATCACCGATACAATTAACCAGCACTGCTAGCCTAGTGGTGTGACTGTCGGACTGCCAAGTCATAGGTCTCGAGTTCGAACCCAAGGCTCGCACCTCTGATTTTATGGATTCATGTGCGTATTGTATAATTGTCACTGGCTTAAAAATCGGTGAAAAATCATGAGGAAACCAGCATGTCTGAGAGATATTTTTTAATAGCATGTGAAGCTAAGACAGAGGCCCATGGGCAGCATTAAAACACTGACACTAGGTTAGTCACTAACCAGACGAAAAGAAAGAAGAGCGATACAACTCTCCAAGTTTATTTTAAGAAATAGTTATTCCGTAAGATTATCCTACGGAATGACTACCTATTTCATAAAATCGTGATATTATTTGAGGGCACTAAATTATAACTAAGATATTTGTATTGATAATTCCGATGATTATATTTCTGTAAATACGTACTTTTTAAGATCCTAAATCATAATTTCATCAACATACAACCCGACTGACCGATTTGCAAAAAACGGAATAAAATTTGATTCTTGCGAGCTACTTTGGCGCAGTTATAGAAGAGCTCAGCTGTCTTGATCATCACCAATCCATCTATCTCCTAATGCATAATCCTTCCATAAAATCCCATGAAAACCAGTCGAGGGCTACAGGCGATGACCCGTGTCCATCGCATATAAACGAGGGCGCATTATCAAAGTCTGATGGATTACATCTGCTTAGCTGACGGTCCATTTAACATCAGGTGAGCAAAAAAAATGACGTCATTAATCATTGGCGCAAATGATGCGTGGAAATAAAGGATACAGAGTATGAAACGAATTTGTTTGAAGTTAAATGGTGGGGTTTTGAAAATGAGGTAAGCTGATCGTTTGATTAACATATTGTTTATCTAAGGCTTTAAAGGTAAACCTTATGTTGCAGAAATATTTGTCCCAAAACAGAGCGGAATAGCAAAATTTTTAGTGAGGCCAATGTTACACCCACTCATTCATCACAGATTAATAATAAAAAAAATATTATAACAGTTGAACGACGACGTCTTACGTGGGTTTCAGTAACTATATCAGTTATTTCACATTATAGACACAACATAAGCAACAATAAAAAAATAATAAGCATACACTAATTAGTAACTAATTAATAACCTCTGCACGCCTGCAAAATATTATTATTTTGTTTATTTTTAAAATTTTAAGAAAGCTTACGATCTAATACACGTAAATAGTAACAAACAAATTAACAATTGACAGTTGCCAATTACAAGTTTCCACATTTTTATAACAATGTTATGAAAAAAGAACAAAGAAAAAATTAAAGTAAGTAAAACAAGAAGGTATGCCATGATAAACTGTAAATTGCATAACTGCAAACATTTACCCATTAAAAAAATCCTCACTCAGGATTTTCCTGATTCTTAACGCACTGGTGCGAAATAGATCGATTTCTAAATTTAATGTTCGACAAAAACTAGGAAGACAACATAGAATATAGTCATGTTAACAATCATCGTCCTCCCACATTCCCTGCGTCTATTTGACGTGTCTGGATGTCAACAAAGCGCATTCCGCGGTCGCGTCGCTGTCAGCCACGAGTTGCGTCACCGCAAACGTCATGAGCGTACAATTTAGTATCCTATGTGTTGAACTATGGTGTGGATGCTATTGTTCTATTGATTTGTTTACCGCTGTCCTTAAATAAGATATTCCTCAATGAATACTTCTAATTTTGGGTGCTACTTCTGGCTTTTTTTAAGAGAACCATTTATTTGACGACACGGTTGGCGCAGCGGTTGAGCGATTGACTGTTGCGCAGCATGTCGCGGGTTCGATTCCCGCACGGAACAAATATTTGTACGACCTGCAAGTATTTGTTACGGGTCTGGGTGTTTTTCTATCTATAATATGTACCTATGTATTTACAAAAAAAAAATGTATATAAGTAGTCTATCAGCCATCTCGTTACCATAACACAAGCATTAGGTTGCTTAGCTTGGGACGATATGGCGTTGTGTGAAATGTCCAAGGATATTATTATTATTATTATATTATTATTTATCATAGGAGGACACGAGAAGTTCGTGGCTAAGTAATAACAGCCGCACGGATCGATTTATCAGGTTCAGCTACGCTGGCCGGGGTTGGTTCGTGATGGGTGACCATCTTTACATATCGAGACTACTCCGTGCCTCGGAAAAGCACGTTAACCCGTTGGTACCGGCTGTCATTCGTGGATCTTAGACAGTCGTTACGGGTAGTCCGAATCCCAAGAAAGTCTGACAGCCAGTCTTACCAGTATTACCCAGTTTCTCTATGGGTTATGGAGGTCAGATAGGCAGTCGCTTCATGTAAAATACTGGTATTCAGCTGCATCCGATTAGACTGGAAGCCGACCATAACATAGTTGGGAAAAGGCTAGGAAGATTTTTTATTTATTATAGGAATAAGTATGTTTTATTCATTAATATGAACACTAGAACAACAACTGTTTAAACGTTTTAGATTCTAGATTAAAGTTACATTCATAAATAGCTATAACTGTAACTACAAGTATTTTCGTACAAAGCATCAATAAATCATTACATGATATAACGACACACATCAAAACTTTATAATGGTAATCTTGAACAGTTAACATCTGCCATAATTTATAGCAAAATCTAACATTTCGCTAATATTAGTATAAAGTTCACTACGCAATAGTAATTATAAACTCCCGAATTTAACAAAGTAAACAAGGAAATCAAATTCCAAATTATAAACTGATTCACAGTTAACTAACATACAAACAGACATATCATGTTTTATGACGGAGAAAATTTCGAGTTATCTCAGAAAGCTTACCACTCCAATTTATATCCTATCCCGTAAATTCTAAAGTCTAATTTTAATTGGAAATTGTGGAAATGTCTTTAAACTTGCTACTGAAATTTGAACTCTATCTCACAAGGTCTGAAATCTGAATTTCTGCGGCATTGTTATGTCATTCCATAAATTGGGATCTGATTAGGAGAGACCGGATTTTCGGACGTGTGGTTTCCATGGTTCAGTCCAATTTGAAATTGTTTATTGTTATGGTTGGCTTGTGGTCGGTATTAGGCGTTTTGCTAGCTCGGGATATGGAAACCTAACTTTATTGTTCTGGTTTATGGTATAACAGTTGAAGGAGAATGTGTAGGTGTAAATGAAGCTAATTTCAAGAAAGTAGATAAATAGTTTATCAAACTCAAATTCAAACTCAAGTGTTTATTTCAAATAAACCAATTACAGGCACTTTTGAATTGCCAGAAAAATGAAGCTAGAAGCTAGATAAAAATAAACATAAGAGTATTACTTTTACAGGACAAGTGCTATAATAAATATACAAAATGTCGAAATAAAACGATGGATATTGAAGAATGTACTCACAATGTTATTCCTACAATCCCGATTTTCCTAACTCCAGGTTTGCCATAGAGTAGACTTATCTAGCTAAATCCTATTGCCAACTCGAACTTGGAGGAAATGGTATTGAACAATCAGTAAAGGATTTGGTCGAGAAAGTTTCTTGAACGCTCTCATTTTTCTTTTAGCTAGACTAACAGTTTTTCCAATGCCTGCTGACGTGAATTGAGAACCAAATTTATAGTCACTCCTATTATTTAAAAAAAAAAACAACAGTAAAATATTCGTTATGACATTCGATGAAATGATGACATTAAATCTAAAACAATACAAACAACACTAAACATACAATTACAATACACCAACACCAAAATAACTGAAAATTAAATAAAAATAAAAGTTATTACAGTCAATTACATAAGACCTTGATAGCACACGTAGCAGTCCTGTAATAGCATGTAAGTACCAAGGGGCGTTGGAACACTTTATCATTTGCTCGCTGGCTATAATTTGATTACAATGTTAATGGAGTCCCGTCGACCCGATCCAATACCAATAAGCAATTCAAATAGTTGATGTATTGATTGTGAAGAGTTATACTTTAAATGATTTGGCTAATGCTTTTGAATACGCATTTAATTTTGTTGTATTACTGTAAACTGAAGCTATGTTGATGGTATCAGTCTGTGACTTAAAAGATTGAATGATGTTTTGGACAAACACTACTAGGTGTCAACTGCTTTTGACCAGCTGGACCTTAAGGGTCCAGAAGCTGGAGTCGCGCCACAACACGAGTTTCAAGACGTTTGTGGTGCGAGCTTCGACTCATCATAATTATGGAGACCTTCCTCAAGGAAGAGTTTTGGCGGAAAGGTGTCGTGTATTGGCGATTCCGCGGCAGGCTACGCGACACCTCACAGCGCAATATGTCACTTCGTGTACAGAGGCCAGCACATCAAGTTACCACAATCTGTCAAATTTCTTTGATAGTATTTCAACTTTATTGCATAGACATAAGGTTCATTTTTAATTGAGAAAATTTGACAGTTAGGGATAGCTTGATGTGCTGGCGTCTGAACAATAGTTTTTTGGTTTTTATAATTGATATTTTTTTATATTTTGGATAGTCTGCAAGGTATATATGTTGTGGGTCTTTGCTACCTGAAATAAATGATAATAATTATATTATTATTATTTTATTGTGAAAGTCTGACCTAAATAAAGTTTTTCTATAAGCGTCTACTAACAACAAGTAATCTCCCGAAAAATCTTCACGTTATTTAAACTGATTAATCATGTTCATTGAACAAGAAATTGGCGTGCAATCCAAGTGAAATGTCAAGGAGCACAGCGTTCTGCATAAGTGCCCGAAGCCACCCTTCTCCGTGCTCACAGGGAGGAATTATCGCTAGTAATTATATTACAAGGGAATCAAAGTGCTCTTACATGCTGTCGTTAGACAAGAATTCTTCGTTATTTAAAATCTAGCCGTTTATCAGGAGTCTTATAATAACTTTTAAAGTGGAATGCTGTGGTAGGGAATATAAAATTAGAATAATGCCTGTTTTCACTATCGCTAGAGGATACCTAAATGTAATGCTTATACTTATGATCCAAATTGTAAATAATAAGATCCATATGGTGAGCATTAAGCAGTTTGACATACCATTTTTCTTGAGTTTGAGTCCAACAAGAGCAACTTATTTATTTCTCACAATTATTGACAAAGTATAAAAGATATTTATAATTTTTTAGGTTTAAACTTATCTAACCAAGTGTCGTGGATTTTAACAATAACCTTTCAATTTCGAAATCGCCGCACAAATACATTATTATCACCCGGTGATCACATTGTTAGCAGAACTGTAATTTTCCTGTTTTTTTTCACTTTATAGCCCACCAGGAAATGTTTCGATAATAATAATAAAATACCCAATATCAAAATGTCATACAAAGTCGAAAGGTTTCCTTACTTCTTTTCTGTCACTGGCGCCACTTTCAAACTTTCCTTAATTTACTCATTTCTTACTTTATCTAATTTCGTCACTCCACACATCCTTTGCAACATTAATTCAATATCAAAATGTAATATCTCATTAAGTCATTGACTGCCACGCAGCAGACACAATAGAAAAACTATTGTTTGTCGGACACACGGTGACCGCGTTGGCGTTCAACGTGTTAATAATGTAATAAGTGCAATTTGATCAAACATGATTACGTAAGGTCAAAGTTGGTCAGCAAAATCGCAAAATCACTAAACGTTCTACTACAGATAATTGTATTTGCTGTCATAACTATCTCTTTGCACGACACTTTTCATCTACATTTTCTCAGACGGGCGTCTTACACTCTGTGCATCGCTTGGACGATAAGCAGACCAGCTCTTGTAATACCCTGGGCAAAGTTGCTTTCTCGGAAGGTGATGTAATCAGAGCACTAAGAAGGCTTAATGTATGCAAGGGGGCGGGTCCAGATGGTCTACCACCAATATTTGTCAAAAAATGCGCAGTCAGTCTATCTCTTCCTCTAAAATAATCTTTAACCACTCTATTGAAACTTCTATATTTCCTGATAAGTGGAAGCTTGCGCATGTGGTGCCCGTCTTTAAAAAAGGGGAGGCTGAAGACGTAAGAAATTACCGACCCATCTCTATTTTGTCTGTATTTTCAAAAGTTTTCGAGTCTCTACTGTGTCCTATTTTAACTGCTCATTTTAAGGTAGACTTGGCACCACAACAACATGGTTTTTGCGCCAAAAAATCCACTACGACCAACTTAGTTCTTTACGTTAATGACCTCAGCAGATTAGTAGACTCACGCAAGCAGGTGGATTCTATTTACACCAATTTTAGCAGCGCTTTTGATAAGGTAGACCACAAAATATTGCTGCAGAAGCTATCGAACATCGGCATAATTGGTCAGCTTTGGTTGTGGTGTAAATCTTACCTGACTGACAGAAAACAGAGAGTTGTAGTAAAGGGTCATCAGTCTCTACCTTACTCATCAGTATCCGGAGTCCCACAGGGTTCCCATCTAGGCCCAATACTGTTTATTATATTTGTCAACGATATAGTAGACAGTATCAAACACAGTACCTGCTCCATCTTTGCAGACGACTTGAAACTCTATCGGGTCATTGAAGCAAGTACAGGCGTTGCCCTACTCCAGGAGGATCTGGACTCTGTACATGATTGGTGTATCAAAAATCGCATGATTCTAAATGCCGACAAGTGTTACCATATAACATTCACAAAAAAACACCTAACGCACACTTCTTCATACTCGCTTGATGGACGAGTACTCCAAAAAGTGGACAAAATTCGAGACTTAGGGGTTCTTTTTGATAGTAAGCTCACTTTCATACCTCACATTGACTTTATTGTTTCTAGAGCTTCTAAAACACTGGGATTTATAAAAAGAATATGTTATGACTTCAAAACTGTCCAAACCCTAACAGTGCTCTACAATTCATTTGTACGAACTGTTTTGGAATACGCGTCACCTGTTTGGAATCCAACTTATGGTACACATGTTAATCGAATAGAACGGATCCAACAAAGTTTTACACGCTATTTGCGATACAAATCTGGTAATTGTCCACCAGACACCGATTACCTACGGAGGCTAAGTCACTTTCAAATGTCTACTCTAAAACAGCGAAGGCAAAGGAACGACCTGATTTTGCTTCACAAAATCATAAATGGAATTATACAAGTCCCGAAGCTTCTCACTGAAATAAATATATCGGTCCCTCGCCATAGTTTACCCAGATCGAAACGCAACTTAGATGTGTTCACTCTATGCCCCACAAGAACTAACCTCGGACATTCGGCACCAATGAACAGGTTGATGAGGACGTACAATGAGCTCCATAAATCATGTTCCAGTAGCGTTGACATCTTCGCCAACACGCTATTGCAATTTACGAAACTGTTGTTACTGGCCCACAGTGGCCGCAGCTAATGTTAAATTATCTCAACATTTTTGTATTGCATTTAATCATTTTATCAAAGTAGATTTAGTTGATTTCATTTTAAGTTTCAATTTTGTCTTCAAATGGATTAGTTTTTTTTTTATGTCTTTTTTGTACTATGTGTTAAGTTATAAACTCAAAATATTTAAGTGCCGTGCACACCTGTAAGTGACAAGTTCACTCTAGCTTAAAGAACTGTGACAATGTTTAATGAAATATTATTCTGAATAAGTCGTTGGAGTGCCTTAAGAATAAATAAATAAATAAATAACTAGGGTGGGAGTATCGTGACTGAATTGATTTATGAAATTGGGTTTCGAGGGGGACTGGAAACCCTGGGCACATTGGATGATATTATAATCATTTAAAGAGGCGATAAAGCGGCAAAAAATTACCTCTCTTTCAAAAAAATTTCATCCGGGAAAAAAAATCTGTAATTTTTTAATTCATGCAAGTGGTCTTTTATTGCATTTTCCCACACATTTGAATGATTGAATGTTTTGTAATAAGTACTTATGAAGAAGCACTACTTTAATTATATTGCTACGCTTATGCTATACTACGATAGGAATTAATTGCTGTTGCAGATTCTTAGATTATTAAATCCATCATATCAGCATCACCCTTTATCTTGGCTTTTATAGCACGTCTTTTTCACATATACTGGTATGTGAAAAAGACTCAGCTTTAATATCTTTTCAGTACACCTCTTTGTAGCTGTATAATCTTTCTGACCATCCATCCAGTTCGATCTCCGATCATCGATATTCGTCTGTTCTTCCACAACCCATGTTACCATCCCACAAATCATGGGGAAATGAAGCTAAAATACTACATGTATCAACGGTAGGGTTAAAAGTCGAAAGAGCTTTACACAGGCCACATGGGAAGAGAAGCATCCACCACCTCCCGACTTCGTAAAATTTCCAGGGATATTTGCCTCTCGGGCGTGATTTGCAGTGGCCTATATGGAAAGCTCTCAATCGACTGCGTACCCAAGTAGGTCGCTGCAGGCACAACCTGTCGAAATGGGGGATTGCTGATCCACTTAACACCCAGTGCAATTGTGGAGCTTCTGACCCGACCGTGCCTCACCTGCTGGAGTGCCCTAAGTGCCCGTTCAACTGTACCTCGGATGACCTATAGAATGCCACTGATGCCGTGATAAATGTGGCAACCTACTGGGCGCATTCAAATTAATAACATTTAAAAAAAAAGTACCACTGACACGAAAAAAAGAAGAATCCCAGCACTCTAGAAAGCAGATTATCCACTTCCTCACTCCATAGCGTATAGATAAAGCCTTTGATATTATTCTAATTAGCATACTTCTGCATTCTTGTTCATCGTAGCAATATTAAGTTCGTTAAAACAAGTTGCCTTCTCATTATTTTTTCCCGTTCGTGCCTGAAAATTTAATTAAATGCGTCAGACTCCTTACTGTTTTCAGCTATTCTAGGATAACTTTGGTCGATTTTAAATGAAGTAGTAAAACTTAAATTTTCTATGTTGTTAAAATATTTTTATATTTCTTTCAGATCTACAAAGTCCAAGTCAAATAATTTATTTCAAAGTCACGTTTGAACGTCAAGTAAAAACATTGAATTTATTCTAGTGGTGTTATTATTCCAAAAGGTAGTTTCGTGTGGAGAAGAATGGGCAAGAATCACTTAAAAATCGGTAATTTTAAATTTATAGGTATATTTCTAAAAACCTATTAAATCCAGGCATTCACGTCTCTAACGCCAAAAATCCCGGCACAAATCCACAGTTTCGGTGATTCTTAAACAGATTGTTTGAGTGAAGTTTTTGGTTCTATTTAATTAATGTTTAACTGCACACTCTTTGCAAGAGTGAGACAAAACTATCGCAGCTTAAGTTTGTTCCGTAAACAAGAAGTTGATACTTTATTAATTAGGACTTTGAGTTGCAGTCAGCAACTGAATACTTAATGTTGTTGAAGTTTTAACTTTTTATGCAACAGCTGTGTAATCCCAACATTTTATCTTTGTTTGAAGTACTTAATGCTAACTTATTATTATTTATGTCATATCTCTTCAAAAAGAGCTAGTTTATTATTTGTAAAGAGACTAAAATAGCATTTTAATCCTTAGGGGCTAAAAGTGATTTGAATTAGGAATGTCGATATTGTTACTGTTGTGTTGTGTTTATTATTGTTGTATTAACAAAGTAACAAACTGTGTGATATAGTAACCACGCGCGTAAAAAGTTTTAGAAAGAATAAAAAAAGTATTTTTCTCCCTAGGCAAACAATTTACTATAAAGTATGTGATCATTACCCTGCTTCCTTGACCTCTCCAAGGCTTTTGATCTCGTTTCTTACGATGTGCTTTGGAGCAAGTTGAGGAGCAGGGGTATACCGGAGGAACTGCTCAGTGTATTGCAATATTGGTATCGTAGCCAGATAAACCATGTCAAATGGTCGAACGCGCTCTCGGAATCATATGGGTTGGAGTGCGCGGTCAGGCAGGGCGGTTTGTCGTCTCCCAGGCTCTTCAATCTATATGTAAATGACCTCATTGCCGAGCTTAGCAGCATGCGTGTTGGATGCAAGGTAAATGGTGTTAGTTGCAACAACATCAGCTATGCGGATGACATGGTGCTGCTGGGCCCGTCGCCGGGAGCGATCGTGGAGTTGCTTCATGTTTGTGAGACCTTCGCTGCTGCACATGGACTGGTCTATAATGCAAAGAAATGTGAATACATGGTCTTTGGGGTCGCTGGTGAGAGACGGGAAAGTACACTCGAACTTGCCATAAACGGTACGTCAATACGTAGAGTGACTAAGTTTAAATACCTTGGGCATTTTCTTACCGACGACCTCAGTGACCATGTTGACATTGAACGGGAGCGTAGGGCTCTGGCGGTCAGGGGTAATATGTTGGCCCGAAGATTTGCTCGGTGCACTGACCAAGTAAAAATAACGCTTTTTAAAGCTTATTGTCAGAGTTTTTACACCGGTAATCTTTGGGTCAAGTACTCGAAAAGATCGCTGGATCCTACGCGTCCAATATAATAATGTTTTTAGGATGCTGTTGCGATTGCCTCGTTTCTGTAGTGCCTCTGAAATGTTTGCGGTAAACCATACCGATGGTTTTCATGCTATCATCCGCAAGAAAACGGCCTCGCTCCTGAACAGAATACGGGGCAGTCATAACAGCATTTTGAAAGCCGTGGCGGCCGATACTTCCTCCACCATAATAAGGCAATTTGTGAGAAGACTTATACCCTAGTATGTCTAGTTGTTGCCCTAGTTGCTGGGCTGTTTTTTTTTTTTTTTAAGGCTGGGAAATCATCCAATGACTGCTCCCGCTCTGGGTGGAGCGGAAGGGAGTGTCAGACTCTTACTGACTAAAACCCATCCATGTTCCTTCCGTAGCCCTTTATGTTTCGGGGTAGCGGTAACCCTTTCGGACAATCCCGCTTACCCGGCAGGCTTGGCCCTGAGGGGCCCCTTCATATGCTGACATCTCTTTGAGGCGCGCGTGGAACATATAAGCGCCGTACGGCACGGGTCTGGTGCTGATCGGACGGTGAGTCACCCATTACTCACCGTCCGCAAGCCCGCGCCTACGGTGGCCGGGAGTCATCACGTGGCTTAGTTGCTGGGCTGGGGTGGTCTTCTCATTAATTGGTCTTTAGTTAAGTTACTAATAATAGTTTTAACAAACCTGTTATAAACAATTTATGGATCTCATGGTTATCCGAAATAAAATGATTTATTATTATTATTACGTCGACGCCTTTGACTTGTTTTCTCTGTGATATTTTTTTTTCATTGTTCTAGATTGAATTGTACCTAAAACCACGCATGAAACTCTTCCACGGTCCTAAAATAACGTTGTGGAAATACGAGACTAGGTTGCAAAGTACATAAAAGCATTTTTGATATATCCAATAATAATAGCCAAGAGACAATATTATTAAAAATGTTCTCGAAAATGTCTGATCTTTGTCTTTCAATCATCCAAAGTTCAGTTATAAAAAGTAAATATGTGCTCTTTGATCGAATATAAAGGAACGTAACAAAGGGGTAATCGAAAGGACTATTGAAGTGGAGATAAGGAGCTCAGCATCCTTTGATCTCTTAAAATAAGTTTTCTTATAGTTCAATGGTTCATGTCTGACTGGTAACCAAGGTTACCTACATAGTGAGCAGTTGCTTCTACTGTTGGAGAAGAATTACGGTTTATTCATTCATCCATCAGTCTGGAAACGGTTCTGATGGCAAAGATATAGTTTTTAGATCGTTTACCAGTCAACCAAGGGAGGAGCTCGTGGTTAAGTACTAACAGCCGCACTGGTCGATCCGTTGGGTTAAACTACGCTTGCCGGGGTTGGCCGTGGATGGGTAACCATATTTACATACCGAGACTCCTCCGTGTCTCGGAAAGCACGTTAAGCCGTTGGTCCCGGCTGTCATTTGTGCATCTTTGACAGTTGTTACGGGTCGTCAGAAGCCCGAAAGTCTGACAGCCAGTATTACTAAGACACAAGTAAGGCACTTTTGAACGTCAAAATGAACAAGAAGCAGAAAAGGCTAGGCAGATGATGAACAGTCAACCAAGGGTGGTTAAGAGATAAGATTTTTAAAAACACACAATCTTCAAATAGCTTTCCAAAGAATTCAGCCCAATTATTGCATTCACTAAAATTATGACGTACCGTATATAGTATATAATAAAACTAAACTAGTGGTCGGTTCGACGTAAAATTGATATAAAATATAGCATTCCGGTTCGTTATAATGTAACTGGATGTCCCTGATCGGTCCCATTGAAATACGAGGCTTGAAGTTATGTATTGGACATATTTATTGGCTCGCTTATCTGGTTACTATTCCAAATAGCTCTATATCAATAGTTTTAAATATGCCACTGTGGGTAATCAGAAATTAATATAAGTAACAGCTAGTTGTGTTATTAAATTGTTTAAAAGCTTTTTAATTTCAATAATAAAATAACCATGGGCTATTTTACTTAGTTAATAAAAGCTACGTCTTATTACTGAAAGTTGAACAAAACACGAAAATTCTCTAAGACATCATCATCACCAGCTTAGCTTTTTCCCAACTATGTTGGGGTCGGCTTCCAGTCTAACCGGATGCAGCTGAATACCAATGTTTTACATAGAACGACTGCCTATCTGACCTCCACAACCCAGCAACTGGGCAATAGGGATACCCCTTGGTAAGACTGGCTGTCAGATTTTTGGGGTTCTGACGACCCGTAACGACTGTCAAAAAAAATTCTCTAAGACATCAAACAAAAATATTGTTTGTTAAGAGGTACCATGGTTTATTGTATCTTTGGAAAAACTAACCAAGTATTAGGGAACGCCTTCCATGACGATGACCTTTGATCTTTTGTAATTATACGGTTAGTTAGACACACACGTCATAATAATTAATGTTAACCTATAGGATTACAGGACAGTTAATGAGGCTGACGAAGGTATTTTTTATATCTATGATAGTTAATGTACAGTCAGGTAATTAATTGAGCAATTTGGGTAACAATTAAAATGGGGATGACTTTTTTTTTAATTCGTCTGTAAGCTAGATTATTAAAAAATATTGGACACGGTATTTTTCTTTTTTTACGTAACCAAAGATTGCGTCTATACATTAAATTAAAATGTGGCATGACGACACAAGTATGTAGTTTTAATACCAACTTGTGACGAAGCGAGCCCCACTCCCTAACTTTAATGCGTTTTATTTAAGTAATTTTCTATTATTATGATAAAGCAAAAAATACGGGTAATTTTTTTTTAATCTTATTGACGGACTAAATATAACTTTTTTTTTTACCTAGGCATGATCCCTATTGTCCGCGTATTCTACTGACAACTTACTGTCATTTTTTTAACAGGTCTTATAAAAGCGCTCGGTTATTTGCTCAACAATTAACTTCCCTGACTGTAACTGGTTTTTTCTTAAATATTTTTCCTTCGAGATATTTTTTCAGACCAGCATAAAAATTATTTCAACAAGTTCAAAAGGTACTCTTATGAACGAAACATGCCACGTCACCTACATCAGCAAAACATCGTTAAAAGCCAAAAAATGTTGGTAATCCAGATTCGTTCACGGCTCATTTGGCTCTGTGTTTAGGTCTTTGAGCTGAAACGTTATCTAACCTAGGCTGAGTTGGGGCTAAAATTGATGTATGTTCACATAAATCTCTCGCTCGAGTCTTTGTTGAATGAGACATGTCCCTTCGGCCATTAAAAAGGCTGTCGCTTAGATGACAATTAAAATGTTTTTGTTAACCCGTTTGCTGACATGACAGGCACATATTCCTGACGCAAGTCGAGGTGTGATTTGTTTTTTGTCTGGTTCAAGTTTTTCTAAGATATCATACATACTTTTGAATACACTACAATTTAAATGTCATGGAGCGGATTGGATATTGTAGACTGTCGAAATATAGCCAGGACTGTATACTCAGCAGTCTCAGTAACTAATTACTTAAAGGGTCATTTGTGATTTACAGTTGTGGCAAGTACGTCCAGAGGATATTTTTTTTTAATATTCAATTAATTTTTACCTTTTAGTATTTAATTTTAAGTGATGATTACATTAGAACCTTGATGACATAATGACTTCTAGTAGTGTAAATGAATTTGATTTACAGTATGTTAGGTTAAACGAGGGACATAGTTTCAAGGGGTACTCATGAATATGAACAACTTTGGCTATTGAACTATACCTGATATCATGAAAAAAAAATCAGCTGTTCAGTACATTTATGTTCGCATAATTCGTCAAAATGTATGGAACAGCTGATATATATTTTTTTCATATTTCAGAGTTGGTCCCATGGATAGAGTTGTTAATTTTTATGAGTACTATACAACCTGAAAGTATGTCCCTCGTTTAACCTAAGACACTGTATTTTTTTTAACATAAATAATTAGGTATATAAAACTTAATGTTACTTTCGATACGAATGGCTATAATTAATGTCGACCAAAAGACTAATGTATTAAAGTAACGAAAAACATCGGCGATAAGTTATTGTGTACATTAGCGTGACAGAATGTGTGTGATTTTCATAATGACTAGAATTTCGGTGCAATATCTAGTTGAAAGATTTTAGGATTAATGTCGGTGCTTAGAGAACATAAGAAGCTGCCTTTGTAGCATTGAAAGGCTTCAAATAAATAAGATCATTCAATAAAATGTATTTTTTTTTCTCAAGTTTTGATGGTGGCTATTGAGTACACCATCGATATGAGGAGAAGGAGGTAAGGGCAGCTTTTGCCCTGCCATCGAGTACAAAATTCTGTTAAAGAAATATTTTTATCAGGCTTCGTTCAAAACACTAACACAAATTATAATATGTAAAATAGTAAATACCAAAGTCAAACTCAAACACAGAGCATTTATTTCAAATAAACCAATTACAGGCACTTTCGAATTGTCTCTATCTTTTTCAATTTTTTTTCAAAATTGAGAAATAGAAATGAGAAAAATCAGAAGTAGAATGGAATAGAATACCTTATTATTATGTACACCATACAAGCAGTAGAAATTCAGATCAAAAGTACTGGGAGTACTTTTACTTCTACTTCAACGTAGACGAAACTTCATTGTACACGAAGTTTCGATCACCTCGAAACGAAAATAGGCACAGATATTTTTACTATTACTATTTTACTGTCCAACGGAGTAAAAAATTCGCTGGCCACATCCATTATAACGACTGACAACAATAATAATTTTAGTGACGTCGTAAAAACTCCATTTGGCCACAATGTTAGGTGGAGCATTCACGTGGAAAATGTTGTGGGACATGGTACGGGCGTGACGTGTAGCGTGTACCGTGTACCGTTTTGCAAGTTAGCTGTCTATAGATGGCAACAATTTTGCGAATAATTAACGGGAAAAAACAGGAGCTCGTGGCTAACTAGTACTAACAAGCGCACAGGTCGATCTATCAGGTTAAGCTAAGCTTGCCGGGGTTGGCCGAGGATGGGTGACCATCTTTACATAACGAGACTCCTCCGTGTCTCGGAAAGCACGTTAAGCCGGGTTGGTCTCGGCTATCATTTGTGCATCTTTGACAGTTGTTACGGGTCGTCAGAAGTCCGAAAGTCTGGCAGCCAGTCTTACCAAGGGGTATCGTATTACCCAGTTACTGGGTTGTGGAGGTCAGATAGGCAGTCGCTCCATGTAAAATACTGGTATTCAGCTGCATCCGGTTAGACTGGAAGCCGACCCCAACATAGTTGGGCAAAGGCTAGGCAGATTGAATTAACGGGAAAAAATTATGTTGGAACAGTTTTTGAGCATTGAGATACGTATTTTCATAATGGATCCTATTAATCCTGAAAAATCTTTGCGACAACTTGACAGTGTCGTATATTTTTAAGTGCCCTTGAATCACTTCTGTCTTATCAAAGTTTCGTTTCTGTCTTGACAGTTTGAAGTCGACTTTGCTACAGGCTCACGACTTTCAAAAAATTACCTACCAAATAAAGATTGGGCTAAAGATACAATTTTGTACTGTACTAATTAGTTTAGTGACAATATCAATTAAAAATGTACGCTTCAGTAACCCATTTTGTGAGTTATAGGGAAAGTTGTTTAGTTACTGATACAGTTCTTGTATCAGCTGTGTCTTACGAGTATTTTTAAACCTAATCTTTTCAATTGGTTTTCGTAACGTTTTTGTCAATATCATCAGCACAAAATATCAGTATTTCAGTACCTGCCCGTACCTATATTAGCTAACATAAATCACACGCATAATCTCCACAATTTAACCCCAAAACATTTAACAAAGTTATCATAAAACATTTTTGTCAACCGCTGAAATTCCCGAACGCACTCGCTTTCAATAAAAATTGATTTATATAACGCTTTGTTGTTTATCTACACTCCGCCTCGGTCGGTGACGGAAGCGAATGGAACGATTAATTCAACTGTTGTTTTGTTATAGATATTCGGATATTATGAGGGTTTATTACTGAGCTTTCGGTAAAAAATGGCGAGATTTATAACGAGTATTACAGGCTCAACAATTGTTTTATTTGCTTAAAACTGAGCGGAATTGTGAGAGCCATCAACTCGGGCGCCGAACCTAAATCACCGGAAGCCTCATAGTAATTACAAGTATTTAACAATGGGAAGTTATTCAACGCTGTTATCATAAACGAGCTAGTAGCAGAGAATGAGAATCGTTATTTTTGTGTTTAGCTATTCAGAGGCAGTTGAATATAACAATTCGTTCGGTATAACAATGAATCTGAACAGAGATATTCAAACCCATACATATTATTCGGTACAAACCATCTTCCCGTTTTACGGGTAACATAAATAAGAGTCCATTTACACTGTGCCACTACATCCCGACGCGCAGCTTAAACTTAGTGACACTTGCAAGCAAGCCTGCCCCCAGCAAACGTTGGACGATTTGCAATGCAAAACTGTTTGCGTTTTGTGCATCTATGCTGTTTACGTAAAGCCTTCTTGTTGCCATGTTTTGGGCAACATAAATTTATCTACATGACGATAAATTATATTTTATTTATTGTAAATCTTTTTTACAAAACAAAAAAACGATCAACTTCCAATCATAAAGTACTAACTCGGACTTAGGAAATAAAAGTAATCTTTTCTGGAAGACTTTTTTGGAAGTCACTTTTTTTTTGTATAAATGTTTTTATTTTTCACAAATCTGTCTGAGAAGGTATTTTCAGGAAAGAACCATACAGCTTTAAGTGGATATGTTCAGTCAGAGCATATTAAGCATCGATAGTTTATCGGCAAACGCTATGGAAAACGAAAGATTGGATGGATGCAAACAGGTTCTAATAGGATTTTTTCTTAAAATCTTAAATGTAACAAAAAACTTGGGCTCGTCCGGGATTTGAACCCGGGACCTCTCGCACCCTAAGCGAAAATCATACCCCTAGACCAACGAGCCAACTGAAATGAGAGCTCAATTTACGACTTACATTCAATAACAAATTAAATTATATTCTTCTAAATTATAATCTTGCAAAATATTCGTGTACAATCCAAATCGTTACGCCTTTCACTGACTATTTTAAAATAAGCACTTACATAGGTACTGGTTAATTATTTTAATTACATCGTAATGTAAGTAACAATCAATATTATATGTATGTTAGATTCTACATTGTATGTAATATTTTCTTCAATAAATAAAATTATCCTTGCATATTATTATATAGTGTTGAAATATTCATGTTGTCAGTCTCGCAGCTTTAAATATAGATATTATTATATTATGGCTTCAACCCAATTTCGTAGCAAAATAACTTACTAGCATGGTATTTGTGTTATGTGGCGCATATTGTGAATTTCTTGAGCCCGATATTGAGCCGTAAACCTCGGTGTTACTCAACTCTAGGTAGGCTGTTTTGATTATTTTGATCTCTACCTTATAACCCATCAGTTAATCAGCATAGATTATTAATCCCATTGGCTTATTGATCATTTCAAGTTACTGCATGTTTTCTGTCAAAACAGCAATATTTTTCTTCTGAAAGCATGTCATTCTAAATTTTACCGACATTCGTGTTTCCAACATCAGATGTGCAACATACACAAAAAGTTAGGACATTGCATTATTCGATATTGCTTGGTACTACGTTGTTAAGGGCTTTTGAGGATTATTGATATGGGATAAGGCGATCAAACAACGTATTTAAGTATAGGAGCTCTCTAGTCTGCAACTGACGTCAGTGTCATGTAATAATATTTAAAACTGTTTTATACTGATGAAGTAATACGTTAATCTTTGTTTCATAATGTTGTCAGTGAAAGGTATCGTAATCTTTAATGTGCACGTACATTTTGATATTATTCTCAGTCGGCTCGTTGGTCTAGGGGTATGATTTTCGCTTAGGGTGCGAGAGGTCCCGGGTTCAAATCCCGGACGAGCCCAAATCTTTTAAAGATATTTATATAGTTTTTTTTTAAATATAATATGACTATAACTTTGATATCTTATAATAATCTACTTGTAAGTAATATACTGTTATTAGATATTTAAATACCTTACTAGTGTGTATGACCGGACGATGGACTAAATTCTATGTCTTGCTTATTACCCCGTCATCATCCCTATTGCTTTTGCCATTGGTTAAAATTAAGTGAATGATTATAATAAAAATGTTTGTATTTCGAATCGTGAACTAATGACGATAATGCCTATTATCCATATTTTCAAAATAAATGTCTATTCTATTCTATTCTATGCTGCCTTGTATTAAAAACGTCACGTCGCCGATTTCAAGATTATTTCCTATTTAAAAACTAAAAAAGTTTTTCCACTTAATCCCCATCGCGCGTTCGGATCCAGTCTCGTGTCGTATGTAAACCATCATATCCGTCATATTTGCTTTTCAAAGATACAGGGATCGCTTATCGTTTCTCAATATTTTGTTTGCTCCACTATTCAATATTATTTGCAGTTATTACCCGGATGTATATCAAATTGTTTTTGTGTCAATAGTTTGTGTGTTTAGATGTAATATTAACTTGCTATTGGATTTCTGGTTGTGAGGGCTGTTGAATGTAATTTCAGAAAACACGAATTGTAGATATATCAATAAGTTACAGGTAGGGTAATACATCAAATAAATAGTTACCACAGGCACTCTAATTTGCCGTGTAATATCCATTTCATGTATTAAAATATACAAATCATTTAAGTCCTTAGTCAATTTACTAAACAATCAATTGCCCAGACTGTTCACCTCACCTGAACCACATCATCTAATGGGAATGAGACTTTTCCGGATTTTAAATATGGAAAATAACAGAAAAAATCTGAATTTAAAAAGAGTGTTCCAGTTTCAAAAACAAGTGAAACTCATTTTCGACAAGAAAAGACAACCATTTTCATGAAAAATTAACCGGCCAGTGACAAAATGGTTACGAAACTTGCTTGCATTCGTATCATTTGATTTCCCTGCCTGTTTAATTGACTTTGATTTTTTTCAAAAGACAAGCTACTTATTTTTTGAGGATGAGTAACCATCAAATTACAGCTCCGGGTGGAGCGGAAGGGAGTGTCAGACTCCTACTGACTGAAACCCATCAATGTTCATTCCTTAGCCCTTTGTGTTCCGGGGTAACGGTCTCCTTTTCGGACAATCCTGCTGCAATTAGAAAGTATAAAATTGTCTATGATAGAAGTTTTGGACCACTGTGTGAACTACTTACAGTTCAAACGTAGCATACATAATAATATGTACCTTCACAAATATTAGCTTCGAAGTCTCAATACGTTCTTAGAAATAGCATATATTGATAGTATTCCATGTTGAGATATTTACTCTTGCAGCACTATTTCATATTTGTCGAATATTGCACCGTATGAAAGATGTTTGGAGTTCGTGTTGTTATTTTACTTATTTGTAATATAGTTTGTTCTTTTTAGGCAACTGCAGGTATCTAAGTACTGCGTTTTTAATGTTAAATTTTTCACAGAAAATAAATTGTAATCCAGATGCCCCAGAAATTTAACTATAATCTCTATATGAATTTTAGTTATTAAGAACTAACAGCCTACCTCGATAGTTTAAGTCGTCGTCATGTACCTATCTACAACTAACAAAAGATTTGGGCTCGTCCGGGATTTGAACCCGGGACCTCTCGCACCCTAAGCGAAAATCATACCCCTAGACCAACGAGCCGACTGATTAACGAGTTGAATTTTAACACCACAAGACCTTTCACTAACAAGATTGCTTAAATTTGTATCAGCTGTGACGTAATTGTCTTGTAGAAAGTCACGTATTGTGCGTGTTTCTTCAAGATATTGAAGATACCTTATCTGTCTTGCATGGTAAGCAGAATTATAAGCCACTAAGTATGCCGAAGACGTGAAACAGTAGGTAGAGAACCCGAACATTAACATAATATACACACAAACATACACTCATTATTCTTCCCGGGGCGGACCACAATAATTTTAAGAAATAAAAGAAAGAATAGTAAACTATATTGGTAAGCACAGAGTTCATCAAGTTATCAAAAACTAACAATAAAAAGTAAGCGTAGTATAATAATATAAAACATGCTTACTTTTCATTTTCTGCAAGAACTTTGTAGGAACTTTTCATTCATGGAAAAAAATTGGGCTCGTCCGGGATTTGAACCCGGGACCTCTCGCACCCTAAGCGAAAATCATACCCCTAGACCAACGAGCCGACTGATTTGCTTGCCGAAACACAAGACAACAACGAATATTAGAGGCCTTTCACTAAAAGAATTACGTAATTGAAGTCATATTATTTTATGTAGATAAAGACAAGCATATAACATTTCACAATGATATACATGGAGAAGAAACTCATTTAAGAAGCCAATCGATTCATAAGGATCCCCAATGGATGTAAGGGGAAAAGTCTTTCTCTAAATTTTAATGAAGTACTTGGGCATTTTAACTTTAACATAGTTGAAGGTATATGTAATCGCCACAATTAAATAAAAAATGGAATCATTCATTCATTTCAGCCTAAAGAGATCGACTGCTGGACATCCCTAAGCGTCGCTATATCGAACGGTGTTGTGCTTATTGTATCTAGAATTCCTGTGGCCCTCGACCCTTTGTTTTTTGAGGGTGGGAAATCATCCAATGACTTCCAATCACTGTGGGAGGCTTTCCGATACTTCGTCAGCCAGCACTTACGCGGAGGTCGTCAGCAAAAAAAAATGAACATTAACGAAATACCTAATCCTGTTGTACATTATTTGTTCCCATAACACTGTCGTTGATTAGAAATGGACACAGGAAATAAATAAACAAATCTAGTTAGGATTTATAAAGGTGTACACGGAAGGGGACACTAAAAAGGGTCTGACCCTACAGGATGTGCTATAAAAAGGTCAATCAGGTGCGTGTACTCCGCAGTGCTCACAATAAAAGGGTAATAGGGGGATTCAAGGATTATTATCATGTAGACCGTTTCTTAATAATATTGTAGGTACCTATTGTAGTTTTCGGACATAAAACATTTTTTTAATGCTTTCAACTGTTGTAAAATCATTGTTAGTAACTTTATTTATTAGCACTTGAAAATTAATCTGTTATCTGAAGTGATGCGGCTACTTGGTTACTTCCTGTCTAAGGATGAGGCGAGTAGAATCATTTATAAGGAACAACGAAATCTTGTATAATGCCTTTCAATGCCTTTCGAAAGCATCCTTCAAAAAGATTTGGGCTCGTCCGGGATTTGAACCCGGGACCTCTCGCACCCTAAGCGAAAATCATACCCCTAGACCAACGAGCCGGCTGTCATTACTGCACAAATTAGCGATCACAAAGTTTTTCTTAATAGTTGGCTGAGAATAGTATACATAACATTTTGACATGCTTATACTTTCTATATAAAAACACGTTTCGTTACGTCATCATGGTTGCGGAATGCGTAAACGCATGTATGTAGGTCACCTTTCACTACGCGAGTTCGAGAGTGATCAACAATTTCAAACAATCTGACAGCTGGCTCGTTGGTCTAGGGGTATGATTTTCGCTTAGGGTGCGAGAGGTCCCGGGTTCAAATCCCGGACGAGCCCAAATCTTTTTGCGAATTAAAAAATTAAAAGTAGGTATTTGATAGACGTTTAGTAGAATAGACAGCACAATGTTTACTTATTCTGAACGTTTTATTTTTTATGTTTCGTGTGTGTGTTAATTATGTAACTTTTATCAAAAGTTTTATTACCTACAGTTAAAAAGATTAGAAAACAAATAAATACCAATAAGTACAGTAAATCATAGCTACCATAATACTCTCAATAAAGATTAGTTGTATTGATAAAAGATGCAATAAATTATTACTGATAAATATCTTCGATAGTAACAATATTTATTGCCTGTTAATTTATTTACAACTAGCGACTGTATTCCAATTCAGTTGTTAAATGCTGTGTTTGGAATTTTACAATGAATCGTTTGCAATAGGTGCCAAAAGTTTTAAGAAGTAGCAGGCATTGAAAAGATTTTTCTGTAGCTATTTTTACTTGTGAATTGTTCCACAATTAAGGGTCGTATCGATTAAACAATAAAACTGTTGATATTGCTGAAAATTTTGAAGGAATATAAGTAAACCTATACAAATTAGTAAAATTCAAGTGTCTTTTAGATATAGTAGTAGTAACTTTTTACTAAATGTATAGAAAAGTATATACCTACGAAACTTATAACAATTGTTTTTTTAACTTTTGTCTGTCTGTTTATTTCGGCTTATCTGCCAAATGGCCGGACCGATTTTATCGGAACTTTCACTGACTGATAACTGATTTTATAAGGCAACTTTTATTTTAGAAAAAAAAAATGGGTTGGACGTGGGCAAAGCCACAGATAGCTACTAGTAAAGAAATATTTTTTGAATTATTTAGGTCGATGATATGGTACTAAAGAATGATAGGAATCGGTCATGAAATAAAATAGATCATCAAAATTTTCTTCATAATATTTTATTACCTAGCTGGAACTAGCTATTGGCTGCGACTTCAGCTCGACCCAGGATAAAAATGAGCCTAGTTCCACTTAGGTTCTAAGCAAACAATGTCTCAAACTTCTAAACGATCGGTTTATTAGGTAGTTTAGAGATGACCTAAGGGCGAAAAGCGGGTATTGGAACTAATTAAGAAAGGCCATAGTGCAGCACTGGACTGAAATACACCTATTTGATTTATGGAAGCTCTAAATCACCATATTTGTTGTACTAACATACTAAATTAGTAGCGAATCAAGCCGATTGTGTACTCTGATGCCGTCAATTGATTCATCCTGAGCTTGAGCTTGTTTACATAATATTATACCTAAGTTGTTAGCTTTATTGAGTGTCTAAATATAGCTGGATACTGCTGCTAAATTCAGATGGATCGATATTTTAATCTGTAATGGTAAGTTTGTTACTCAACTAAGTATATAGGGCATTTTAAGCCGATTTTAAGTTAAATTAAGATTTCAGTTTTTTGATGATAATTCTTGTGAACTTGGACATACCCAGGTTATGTTCAACGAACACTTCTGAACTGATTCCCGTCAATAGCGGTGATCTCAAGGTAGTTTGAGAATATGTCTACCTCTGTGTACTGTATTTTGGTAGGTCAGATTTTTGTTGATCAAAATATAATTCGCAATCGTGACAAATGTGTATTAACAGTACCTATTGTATACTGTATACGTTCTGCATCTTTTTTACATGTATAGTAATAATATGGATGATGTAACTAATATTTTGTAACCATTAATTTGTGAGTGTCCGTGGAGTTTCTTCCCCGTTCTTCTCCACAGGTACTAACTGCTTTGGAATGGGCTCCGAGTTTAATTTTTTTCTGACTGACCGATCCTTTGGCAAATACAAAGTGCCTGTAATTGGTTTATCACTACATAGTATAAAAGAAAGTCGCTTTTTCTGTCCCTATATCCCTATGTATGCTTAAATCTTTAAAACTCGGCAACGGATTTTGATGCGGTTTTTTTTAATAGATAGAGTGATTCAAGAGGAAGGTTTATGTGTATAATTTGTAGACATATTTTGCGGGCGAAGCCGCAGGCGGAAGCTAGTTTGAAATAAACGCCTTGAGTTTGAATTTATAATGATTGAAATCATTAATACAACTCCCCAAATAAACTAAGAAAAATTATTTCGGGGACTGGCGGTTTCGCCTTAATTAAATTGTGATTAGTCACGTCTAGGGCTGTGACTTCCTGGATGATCATTGGTGATTTAAGTTTGTAACACTTTATTCCTATTGAATAGCGTCGTGGACGATGGGCCTAATATTAATTCATGACAAGATGAAAGGTATCACGGTCAGATATTTATATTTATTTTGTTTTATTATAATTGGGTAACTTGCAGCTAACTTATGCATAATAATATGGTGTACCTACTTAGACAAAATGCTATTGTAGGCGATTTACAAAATTCCATTGATAAAATTGATATGATTATTTATAAGATATTATATTTGAATGTAATTTAACAGCTGGCTCGTTGGTCTAGGGGTATGATTTTCGCTTAGGGTGCGAGAGGTCCCGGGTTCAAATCCCGGACGAGCCCAACTTTTTGGTTTTTAATATGTATGTTTTAATGTAAATAGGAATTATGTGGTATTAATCTGTTAAACGACTCCATAGTACGAATGAAGTCTACTTCATGTCTTTCTCATACTTATTAAATCGACATAACCGCTGTGGTACCACCAGGTAAAAAATACAATTACATCTCTATAAATCAAGTCCCCGACACACGCCTTAGTATATAGTAAAGAGAGATTTAAATTACTTAGTTGCATCCGACTTTCATTAGATGAGTCGTCATGACGTATGCGACTCAGCGCTTAGAGTCTGATTGAGCGCGACCTAGATTATGGGCAAGATAGTTATATTACTTCTACAGCTCCGTAATACCTCTGTAGCGTAATTGTGAACGAGTATTGTAGACGATAAGTAAACCGCATTTACTCCTCATATAAATCATGTTATGCCGTATGTCCCGGCTGTCATTCGTGGATCTTTAACAGTCGTAATGGGTAGTCAGAAGCCCGAAAGTCGTACAGCCAATCTTACCAAGGGGTATCGTATTACCCAGTTGGTGACTGGGTTGTGGCGGTCAGATAGGCAGTCGCTCTATGTAAAATACTCGTATTCAGCTGAATCCGGTTAGACTGGAAGCTGACCTCAACATAGTTAAAAAGGCTAGACAGATTGATTGATAGGTACATAAACTCACACTGTTTTCCCATGAGGTTAGGCAGAAACCATAGAACGCCACCTTCTACGATCTTTTTCCCTTTTTAATAATCATAGTGGTCATTCAATTGTTTTGAATTTAGGTACTTGCGTATTAACATCGCGATATTAGGTCTACCGTTGATTTTGATGACGGAACCCCTATAGGATCACTTCGCTGTCCGTTCGTCTATCTGTCCGGGCCCTTTGTCGGTGGGCTCTACCAGGCGTTAAAATATTTTAATGAAAAGGCTATCCGATAAAAAAACAACTTAGCCATCATCAGGTTGGGTACGGTTTTCGTTTAGATTGCGAGAGATCCCGGGTTCAAATCCTGGACGAGCACAAACTTTTGCACGATGGCTTTTTAACGAGTTTAAAAGGTCGGAATGAATGGAGTTTATTGAAAAAGGTTGCTTTTATTTGCCCGTTATCGATCTGCGACTCCGAATTGGTTTTGGTGTGTGCTTATACTTGTAATGTTTTGAGTTTGATTGTTCAATGTTGTGTCCACAACCTATACAAATACCAAATAAAATGCGTAAATCAGTTTCCCTTATACATCGTTGGGCTAGTCTATTTTGTACATTTTGAGGAATAAAACATTTTATGCAGTTTACCTGGAGGTGCACGTGGCTAAGTAATAACATCCACTCGGCTCGATGCATCAGGTTAAGCTTCGCTTGCCGGGGCAAGTCCGTGGATGGGTGCCCATATTTACGTACGGGGAGTTTTGCGTGCCTCGGAAAGCACGTTCAGCCGTTGATCACGGCTGTCATTCGTGGATCTTTGACAGTCGTTACGGATCGTCAGAAGCCCTAAAGTCTGCCAGCCAGTCTTACCAAGGGGTATCTTATTTTTACCCAGTAAAAGGTTGTGGAGTTCCAATAGGCAGTAGCTCCATGTAAATTATTGGTAGTCAGGAGCATCGGGTTAGACTAGAAACTAACCCCAACAGAGGTGTTAAAAGGCTAGGCAGATGATTTAGCATAGCAGCCTACATTAAAAAAGACGCCCTATTTAACAAATAATCTAATATTTCTTTTTTAACTCTTTAAAATACGTTAAAGATCGCCAGTGTTTTATTTCTTTAAAGTTCACCATGAGCAACAATTTATTATCGTAACATGGAACCTGATCCAAAGCAATTTATCATTATACCTCGGCTTTGATACCTAATTCTATCTCATTAGTCATCAGCACTGCTAATTAGTTAATGTAAATAAGCTTATAATTACACACTCACCTGATTGATGTTAAGTGGCAATCTTAGCTTAAGATAATATTGTGATACCTGTCAGTTCCACAGGTCAGGTCAGGTCAGGTATGGCAATATTATCATTCAGCCAGTCTATCCTGGAAGACTTCAAGGCATTGTGAGTCAAGTGACGTTGCTGAAATGTTTTCTTGGATCAGAAGACAAGTCACACCTAACAACCCACTGGGTCCGCGTGGTGGATTAAGGTTCACTCCCTCTCAGTACAAGAAAGCCTGTGTCCGAGTAGTGGGAACATCACAGGATGATTATGCTAAAACATAGATATTATACAGAAAAAAAAAACTTTCAGAAATAAATCAATCAGAAAAAAAATTATTATACAAAAAAAAATCAAGGTGAAAAGCCTCGGTTTACAAGAATTGAAGTAGGGATGATGTATTTCTGCTAGTCACGCGGTAAACGTTACTCGCGCGATGCAGGATTATGCGTGACGCCAATGTGACGGGTAGTACATTGGCAGTAGGACGGTGAGCAAAAACGGCTGAACAGATTTCGATGAAACTTACCAATAATATAGCTTATACATCAGAATAACACATAGGCTACATTTTACATAGACTTTGCGTGATTTGGCCATAATATAAGGATAAGTATCATGTAAGTCGCCAAATTCCTGCATTCTGAGAGCTATCTGGGCGTGCGCTGCCTAAACCGTTAGAGTTACGCGAAGGTAATGTATTGTGGGATTGTTTGTCTTACAAAGTTGTATATAAAAGTCCGCGACAGCATATGTCTACCTATTATGTGCAAGCCATTATATACGAAATAGGGAGCCAAAAATACATTTCAATTTGATACTTTTTTTACAATGCACATTTTAGAGTACTCAGTTAATTCTTATCGAATTAAATACGTTTATCACTTTAAGTGATTAATGAAGATAAACTTTGTCTTTTACACTAAGCAATTTTGACAAATAGTTTAAAAGTTATCACGATAAGATTGATATGAGTGGGGCGCCATTAAATGCACACTATTAGTCGGCGGTGCGCAGAGCACAGCGAGGACTCCAGAGGGTCCAGGCAATGACGCGCCATCGCCGAGTCCACGGCGGCGTAAAGGAGAGCTGTCAAATTATTTGATCAGATCGTTTTTTTTTTTTGATGGTGTGAACCATGTCAAAAAAATGTCCTGACCTTTCGCTCTGGGTGGAGCGGAAAGGAGCGTCAGTCTCTTACTGACCATAACCCATCCATGTTCCTTCCTTAGCCCATTATAGCGGTAACCCTTTCAGACAATTCCGCTGACCTGGTAGGCTTTGGCCCTAACGGACCCCTTTCTTAATGCTGACATCTCTTTGAGGCACGCGCGAAACAAGAACGCGCCTTCCGGCATGGGTTTGGTCCTGATCGGACGGCGGTGAAGCGTCTCTCGCGGCGGCCGGGACGTGAGGCTCTGTGCTTCAACCATCCCGCTACCTCCTTCACTAGCATAACTGCTTCGTAGAAGACGGTGACTGCTTCCCACTCCCTCTCGCTCCGTATCATTGATTGAACCAGGGCCAGACGCGTGAGGTCACCGCCGCTGCCGATCGCCGCTACGAGAACATTGCGGTGCTCCATCTAAACAGGGCAGACCTCCACCGTATGCTTCACTATGTCCTCCGGGCGATCCTCGCAATGGTGGCACCCGAGCGTTTCTTCTTGCCTGAGAATGTGCAAGAACCTCCCGAAACATCCGGTGAGGACACCCGATGCGCCTCTCTAGCCACTCCTCAAGAGAGCTAAGCTGCCATACCACCTTATTAGACGCTCACGTGAGCGAAACTGTGCCACGTCTGCAACCCGAGCAGAAAGAGATTTATCACAAAATATTACAACGAGTTGAGAATGGTAAATGCGGGATTATTACAGGCAATACTTTTTTGCTTAGTTTGCTTCTAGCTAAAAACGCAAGGATCATAATGTTGCATTAGCTGTGACTTCCTCTGGAATTGCTGCAACATTGCTAAATGGTGGACTGACGGCACATTCGGTCTTTAAATTACCTCTTAATCTGGCGAGCGAAGAAAGCCCTGCGTGCAACATCAGTAAAATGAACGTGGTATCAGGATACAGTGCAAGCTGATCGTGTGGGACGAGTGCACTACCTATGTGATGTGGCACCAACGCACAATCGAAGCTCTTGATTGCTGTCTACAAGACAGCAATCAAACGGTGTGGTGGTTTTACTGGCTGCCTATGTTAGCATCTTTCACCTTTCCGGCCAGCCCGGAGTGATCTAAGTGATTGTTGATTGTACAGCGTGGCCTGGTGCTCATTCCAGCATCCGGCGGCGCACACTTTACACTTATTCCCTATAATTCGGTCACTAAATTATCAATTTTGTAAAATAGATTCTAAATTGTGTTTATCAAAACTTTACTATTGACAAGTCCTTTAATTTACATCCTAAAATGAATCTCAATCATCAAATCATTTAACATAGTTTACAGAAGTATTTTATTGTAGTCAGTAGAACCGTCAAAACATATCGATCATAACTAGCGTACTTTATTCTAATCCTTTCAGTTTTTATTGTTTATTGCTACCAAACGACATGTGAAACCGCTATATCAAGTAATTATCATTATAATTATAAGCCACTGTTATCCCCCTGCAGGGCAAAGGCCTCACTTTCCACTTTTCCCGGTCTACAGCGATTGTGGACCAATCCTTTAAGGAGTCCAGCTCATTTTGCCATCTCTTTCTGGGCCTGTCGCGCAAGTAATCATCTTCAATAATAATAGTATGCGTACTAATCCTTACCTGACATTATAAAAACCGAAAGTAACTTCAACTGTCTATCCGTTTGTCTATCTGTGTGAATGTATGTTTTCGGTCGTCGGTTAATCTGCTGAGCCGTTTATGATGTGGATGAACTGAAGTCTGTGGAAGAATATAAACTACTTTTTCCAAAACACCGTGCGGGCGAAGCCGCGGGCGGAAGCTAGTAGTTATCTAAATCAAGGCTTTTAACCTTGATTTTTTTTTAAATCCTTTACGAACAAGTATTACAGAGTCATTAGAAAAAGTGGTTTATTTTAATAAAAGAAACAAAAGAACGCTAAAGAATTTGCTTTTGATTAATATCAGAAGCAAATTCGTATTAGTTACTACTAGTTTGTCATATTTTACCTATATAAGTTTTACGAACGTAAATAAATAAAATACTAAGTATTCGGCAGCGAGAACCGCGATATGTCAATTAGAAACCGAAAACAATTATCGCATACGTTCCCATCGACCGGTGACCGCGTAATTATCTGAATTATCCGAAAACTTGATTAAAATCGGATTGGCAAACGGTAGCAGGCACAGAGCTAACATCAGACACTAATTAACGGGAGTAATTAAACAGATTTAGTGCCAATTGTCGGAATGTAGGATTGTAGGATGAGTCGGACGGATCTGTGAGGCTGTCAACTACTGTTTGTGGCAATTTGTAGCCTAGAATAACATTGTTTTGGGATTTGATTCCAGAAATAGATGCCGATTACTATGGGTTTAAATATGTAAATTTTACGCCTTTATAGAAATAAGATCTGTAAATACAATTGTTAAAAACTAACACTAGTTTGCAGTTTTCTTCTTTGCGTGTGGTTAGTGACTAACCTAGTGTTAGAGTTTTATGCTGCCCATGGGCCTCTGACTTAGCTACACATGCTATTGAGAAATATCTCTTTGACATGCTGGTTTCCTCACGATGTTTTCCTTTACCGATTTTTAAGCAAGTGATAATTTATACAATACGCACATGAATCGTAAAAACGGAGGTGCGTGTGTTGGGTTCGAACTCGAGACCTATGACTTGGCAGTATGGCGTTCACATTCATGGCATGTCATATTGTTGGCAGTGGCAACTCATAAATTGGAAAATATTTTGTCCATGCTTACATACTCATCTCTTCTGTTGACTGTACGTGTTTACAACAGTTAATTTTCCTTACTCAGTATTTTACAACACGATGTATATATGTACGTATAAAACAAAACACAACAGATACAAGTAAAACAAATGCTTCATTAATTAATATGAACACAAAAATATACAATTGTCCCAGGATAACACACCATTGTGCCAAAAAAACAAACATATTGAACCATTTGTACTTCGATCGAACCCAGGGCCTAAGGGTGGTTCTTTGATCTAAAATATCGTTTTACATTGTTTAACATAAAACAAATTACATGAATCAACTTACTGAAACAAATCAATGTTTAAATTTAATTTTACAAATTTGTTCTATTTTTGTTTGGGAATTATGTTACGATCATCCGAGTGTATTTTTCAATGCGAGACATGTATATTGATTACATGAATATTATCTGAATGTATGCAACATTCTGTGTTCAACAATTAGTAGATGCAAATTAACACCCTACATCAATATGAATATACGAAACAACTTAAACGGGAGTCAATTGGCTTAGCAATCGATTTTGTATTGGCATCGACATCGACACATTTGAACTACCCGTCACATTGGCGTCACGCATAATCCTGCATCGCGCAAGTAACGTTTACCGCGTGACTAGCATAAATACAACATCCCTACTTCAATTCTTGGCGGAAGTCCACCAGAACTTTTCACCCTGTTCCCGATACCTCTATTAATTCCCTGAGCTTATATTGCATTACTATCTACATCCAGTCTTGGTTGTTCCTAATCATCTAAGTCCTCAAGCCAGCGGGTTTCAAAGATCTGTCAGGTTGAACTATGTACCTATGTGATGATCATGACGCTGCTATAGAGCGAAAAAATTTCACAATGATTTCGATGATTGATGATGATTTGTAAGTAGTCTTGGTTTTTGTATTGAATCAAATACTTTGACAATTTTATTCACAATTATTTGTATCACTTGCAGTTTTAAATGAAAAATCGAATGCTGTCTTCCTAACATTGCAGTTCAAAGCCCCGTGTTGCGATTCGTTCATAGCGCATTGTTTTTTGGTTTCCTTTGCGTGATAAACAAACATACGTTATACCAATTGGTTGTCTATTTCGATGCCGTTCAATGTTTCCACGCCGATAGCGAATGCATCACACATTCGATTTATATGAACACGAACAAAGCTTTATCTTCACAATTACGGTTATTCAAGTTTTTCAGCAACATAAAAATGGTTGCGGTAGATAATTCAAAAGAAAAATGAAATAATAAGTCACTATAAGAGTTAAGAACAAAATTTGTTATAATAATTTTCATGAAACCTTAAAGATCACAACAAAGTTTAATGCTTGACTGATCACTGGCTTTTAAGTTCAATAGGACAACCTCTTTAAGTGCGGGTTCATAGATGGCTCAGATCTCAGATGTGTCTGCAGCGTCTCCCCACACACAATGGCTCACCTCCCATCTTGCACCGCATGACCCGTCACATGCACTTGTGAGGACCTAATGACTGCGTCAGTGAACTGGATTCGCGTTGCTTAATTTTGGGCCAAACAAATTTAAAAAATTAATGTAATTTAAAGGTCTATTTTTGCTATCGACACGCTAAGAAGTTAAATTGTTTTTTTTATTTAATTTCAATTCAGTTTCAGAATGTATAAAGGAATTTAGAAAAAAATAATGAGGATCGGAACAACGGCGTAAACACGCAGTTAATAATAATATCATTATCATGCCAAAGTCACCTAAAAAAACAATTCGGCTCGTGAAAATTAGCACAACGTTATTGTATAACTTTCAGTTATACCTACATATTTCATCAAAAAATCATTTTAATTTAAAAACTTACGCGCCCTCATTAGCGACGGTCATAATTAATTATTTATTGTGCCTCCGCTGGATTGCCAGATCCGTGTTTTTTCGTACCGATTTTACAGGAAAAGTAAAAAACATTATTGAGGACTCTTCTCTCTAACTTATTCTTATTTCTCTAGACTTTCTTTATTATATTGGAATATATAAACACCTGTGGAAGGCTAAGAATTGACGGACGGTCACCGAGACGTGTTTTTTATATTGGGTGCCGCAGTAGGTGCTAACAACGCATTTTCCGCTTTGAGAAATCCATTTTGAGAGAAATATTTATCTATTTTATCAGTGAAATCTTTTGTCTTCTACTTAATAAAAACAATTAATCCACTAACTGACAACCTACAGACTAATGCACTGCGTTTAGGAACATGACATTTTGCACAAGTGTTTAATAAGTAACAAAGGCAAGCATTTCCCCTATTTAAAAATATTAAGGGATTACTATTCTAAAATTGAGCAACTCTTTTTAAAGTTCATCACCTATAGGGGATGCGAGTTTATATGGAATCTCGTTAATTTTGCCGATGCGAAAACTCATGGGGCACTCGGCATAATGTGGTGGCATAATGCAAATGTACACAAAAATCCTAAGTCAAACAGTGCATATCACAGCAAAATTCTCGTGAGCTGCAGCAAAAATATTACCCTGAACCCCAGCTTTATAAAATATTTTCCACACGCTAGTAAAATAACACTTTTCGCTGAATATGCTGACTCGCAGGTTTTAATAGGTGTAAACTTCACACGAGTGGATATTATACAGGGTGCGCCAAGTTGCCGGCAAGCTTGGCAAAGCTCTCATTGTAGTGCCATGTGCTTTGGACCGATTTTTCTTCTTTATGTTCAGGTAATATCCGAACGATATTGTAGGGGTGTTTTAAAAGGCTTGATTTGTTTTACAGCGTATCATTTTGTTTGTAAAATCATTTTGTTACTTACTTGTACGCTAAGAAGAAGTTCAATAGTTTTTTAAAATTTAATTTCAATTTAGTTTCAAAATGTATTAAGGAATTTAGAAGAAAATAATGAGGATCGGAACAACGGCGTACACACGCAGTTAATAATAATATCATTATCATGCCAAAGTCACCTAAAAAAACAATTCGGCTCGTGAAAATTAGCACAACGTTATTTTATTACTTTCAGTTATACCTACATATTTCTATGCCGTGCCTAGCAAAAAAACATTTTAATTTAAAAACTTGCGCGCCCTCATTAGCGACGCTCATTTTTTTTTTTTTTTTTTCTTTATTTAGGCAACCAACAGCGATGCTTATAGTATGTTACAGAGTTTGTTGATTACAGTATTGTATGGCTAATAATAGGTTTCCCTGTATAACTAGAATACATTTTAATATGCGAACAGACTACTAATACATATTTAGATTAAAGAGGTAAAATTTAAGGTATTTAAGGTACTTATAATTAAGTTTAAATTTTAGAACAAAAAAACAAATGTTTAATTACTAAGGAAACAGAGTAAACATTAACAGACTAGAAGCCTGTCACTTGTCTTTGTTTATGGTTTTTAGTAATTGTTTTTTGAATGCAGGTTTATTACAGTTAAATATATCAACATTAGAGAAATCTGTGTTATAAATTCGAGCAATACGGGTCAATACACAATTTTTGGCGTAATTAGTCGAGTGCCGAGGCACGTTTAGCATTGTAGTGTGACGAGTTCGCCGTAGGGGAGTATTAAAAGTTACCTGTGCTACTAACTCGGGACAATCGAGGCGTCCATTAAGGATATCATAAAGCAAACACATATCCATAACTTTGCGCCTTTCATCCAGCGTCAACAAACCATGTGTTCGACAACTGCTTTCATATGCCATCGGAGGTTAAATTTTCTTTGAACCCGTTCTAACTGATTCTTGTAGATAATGTATTGGGGGGACCAGATTGGGCACGCATATTCCAAGACGCTACGCACATACGCAAAGTACACTGATTTAAGAGCTTCAATGCTTTTAAAAACCTTACATGACCTAATAACAAAGCCTAAGTTTTTGTAAGCTTTTGTGCTAACCAAATCTATATGATTTGAAAAAGTTAATTTATTGTCAAACATAACTCCTAAATCACGAACTAACTTAACTTTTTTAATGACAATTCCATTAAAGTTATATGAATAATCATATTGTTTTTTTTTACGTGTATAACTAATACTTTGACACTTTGTAACGTTTACTGTGCTCTTATTTTTTATGTAATAATCATTTAAGTTATTAAGGTCTTCTTGAAGAGTTCTACAGTCATCGAGAGATCTTATTTTATAAAATATTTTTTTGTCGTCAGCGTACATTAAGTGTTCTGAGTGTTTAAAAGAATCAGTGATATCAAATAAATATGCGTTGTAAAAGAGAGGCCCCAAATGGGAACCCTGCGGAACACCACTTGGGACTTCAATAAAGTTAGAACGGTATCCTCCTATTACTACAGCTTGAGATCTTTTAAATAAATATGATTGGACTCATCGTAAAAGATCACCACGTATACCCAAACTATATAGCTTGTTGAGCAGGATGACGTGATCAACGCGATCAAAAGCTTTTTCGAAATCCGTGTAGATCACGTCAACCTGCCCACCACCATCTGTATTCTCAAGGATAAAATTTGAAAAGCTAGCCAAATTAGATACAGTGGAGCGTTTCTTCAAGAAACCATGCTGTTTAGACGAAATGCCTCTAAGAATATATGGATAGATAGCATTGTAAACCAGCTTTTCGAATACTTTGCCTATTGTATTCAGTATTGAAATTCCCCTATAATTTTCTATTAATATTCGCGAGCCCTTTTTATGTACCGGAACAATCAATGCTTTCTTCCATTCATTTGGGAAGGTACCTTCTTTTAAAGAGAGATTAAAAATTAAACTAATTGGAGGCGCTAAAGACTTTGCACAATTTTTCCAAAATAATGGACGTATCCCATCGCAACCAGGACCCTTATCTACGCTTAAAGCACTTAGTGATTTCTCCACGGTTAACGACGTAAATTGTAAATTGGATATGATGTCGGAACAATGATCTTTTTCGTCCTTGTTCAATGCGCTTACAAGGCCATAGTCCGAAGGTTCTCCAAAAACATTGTGGAAGAAGTCAATGAAAGCCTCGCAAATTTCTTGCCCTTCCGAATATTTAATGTTGTTATGCGACAACATTTTTGGATAATTCGAACCTCCCCGCATGGTCTTTATATAGGTCCAGAATCTTTTTGGATGATTTTTCAAACTACGTTCAGTTTCCTGTAAGTGTTTATTATAACAAGTCTCCTGAACGAGTCGCTGTCTATCGCGTAACAATGCGGATTCGTCGTAGTCGAGCAAGTTTCCAAAACGTTTCCAACGAGAGTGTGCCTTACTTTTTTCTCTAATTATTTTAATTAGAGAGCTACTGTACCACACAGGATATTTACATGCGCCTGATCTGCGGTTAACCGGCACATACTTATCGATCCCTGTTTGAATCGTTTCGTAAAAGCTGTGAACGGCATCATTAGTTGAAGAGGTGTCTAAAAGTGAGTGCCAGTCAATTTTAGAAAAGAAATTATTTAACATACTGAAATCGGCTTTGCGGTAATTATGTCTAGGCGTTGACAACTCACGAAGCGGAGTAACTGCAAGGCAACTCATAATTAATTATTTATTGTGCCTCCGCTGGATGCCAGATCCGTGTTTTTTCGTACCGATTTTACAGAAAAACTAAAAAACCATTATTGAGGACTCTTCTCTCTAACTTATTCTTATTTCTCTAGTCTTTCTTTATTATATTGGAATATAAAAACACCTGTGAAAGGCTAAGAATTGACGGACTGAGATGTGGGCTATAAATAAGGTACCGCAATAGGTGCTAGCAACGCATTTTACGTTTTGAGAAATCCACTTTGAGAGAAATATTTATCTATTTTAACAGTGAAATCTTTTGTCTTCTACTTAATAAAAACAATTAATCCACTAACTGACCACCTACAGACTAAACCACTGCGTTTAGGAACATGACATTTTGCACAAGTGTTTAATAAGTAACAAAGGCAAGCATTTTCCCTATTTAAAAATATTAAGGGATTACTATTCTAAAATTGAGCAACTCTTTTTAAAGTTCATCTCCTATAGGGGATGCGAGTTTATATGGAATCTCGTTAATTTTGCCGATGCGAAAACTTATGGGGCACCCGGCATAATGTTGTGGCATAATGCAAATGTACACAAAAATCCTAAGTCAAACAGTGCATATCACAGCAAAGTTCTCGTGAGCTGCAGCAAAAATATTACCCTGAACCCCAGCTTTATAAAATATTTTCCACACGCTAGTAAAATAACACTTTTCGCTGAATATGCTGACTAGCAGGTTTTAATAGGTGTAAACTTCACACGAGTGGATATTATACAGGGTGCGCCAAGTTGCCGGCAAGCTTGGCAAAGCTCTCATTGTAGTGCCAAGTGCTTTGGACAGATTTTTCTTCTTTATGTTCAGGTAATATCCGAACGATATTGTAGGGGTGTTTTAAAAGGCTTGATTTGTTTTACAGGGGATCCTGCCGTTTTGCCGAAAAGATTTTGCCAAATTTTCATTACCCAAACAAATTTTAGCAACCTTTTTTTATACCAATGTAATATTTGGAATAATTTTAGTACGCACATTTTCATTTGGTCAAATGTTTACTTTTTTTTTTTTTTTTTTTTAAGGCTGGGAAATCATCCAATGACTGCTCCCGCTCTGGGTGGAGTGGAAGGGAGAGTCAGACTCTTACTGACTAAAACCCATCCATGTTCCTTCCGTAGCCCTTTATGTTCCGGGGTAGCGGTAACCCTTTCGGACAATCCCGCTTACCCGGCAGGCTTGGCCCTGAGGGGCCCCTTCATATGCTGACATCTCTTTGAGGCGCGCGTGGAACATATACGCGCCGTACGGCACGGGTCTGGCGCTGATCGGACGGTGAGTCACCCATTACTCACCGCCCGCAGGCCCGCGCCTACGGTGGCCGGGAGTCGTCACGTGGCTCCCGACGCCCGGAGCGTCTCCCGCGGCGGCTGGGACGGGAGGACCTTTCTCTCTCCCATCCCGCCACCTCCTTCGCGAGCATAACTTTTTCGCAGAAGGAGGTGACTGCCTCCCACTCCCTCTCGCCCCGGACCATGGCTTGCACCAGGGCCGGGCGCGAGAGGTCGCCGCCGCCGATCGCCTCTACGAGGACACGGCGGTGCTCCGCCCAAGCGGGGCAGGTTTGCACCGTGTGCTCCACCGTGTCCTCTGGGCGATCCTCGCAGTGGTGACACCCGGGCGTTTCCTCCCGCCTGATGATGTGCAGGAACCTCCCGAAACATCCATGTCCGGTGAGGACCTGCGTCAGGCGGAAGGTGAGGGCGCCGTGACGCCTCTCTAGCCACTCCTCAAAGAGGGGCCTTACCGCCACTATCGTGGCGTGCCCGTCAAATGTTTACTTGGCAGATTATTACCAAGGATAATGTCATTAAGGCATTTGGTCTTTAATCAAATGATTTATTAGAGCAAACAATATTTAGACAATAAACGTTTAGTCAAATTATTTGTTATGACAAAAAATATAAAGGCAAAATAAACATTTTACTTGTTTGTTAAATTTGATGTCATTTGCGTATTTCTTTGTAAGCTTATGTGCTTGAATTTGTCTGAAACAAGTCAAATTTATGGTTATTATAGACGTTAGGTTATTTATGGAACTAGTTACAGTAGGTTATTAATTTAAATAAAATGGTTAGGTTAGGTTAGGTTAAAACTGTGACCACCTACGCACGAGCCGAGCGAGCGAAGCGAGCGGTGCCGCGGCAGCGGCCGGCGAGTGCCAGAAACGACTAGATTATATAGAAAAAAATATGGAAAAAAGAGATTATTTTTAGGAGGCTATCGATAGAAATAATATAATTATAATAACATTATTATTACCTGTTTAGAATTTGTCCCAAATGGAAAAAGCACTCTTGTAATAAAACGTCTTCAACATTAGATCTTATTAAGTTTGAAATTGACGACACCAAATATTTGGCTTATTTAATTTTGCGTAAAATATGTTATACCAACTGAAATATTTGACTAGATAAAAAATGGTAAAAGTACTAGTTGGTGAACAAGTTATTGTTCAAACGTTCACTTGCCAAACATAGGTTTTCGTAACAATTATTTGTAAAGAGATTTTTTGGTAAGTAATAATTTGGCAAATGAAATTATGCGAAAATTTGTTTGGGAAGTGATAATTTGGCAATTTCTTTTCGGTAAAACAAGGGAGACCCGTTTTACAGCGTATCATTTTGTTTGTAAAATGTTTTTGATACTTACTTTTACTGTCACACTCAAAAACTATTTATAAACTGTACGTTAAGGATTACTCAGGATTCTATATATTATGCTATAGGTACGTGTACTTTTGGATACGGATCTGAGCTTACAAAAATTATTACCTACCATGTAACAGCTATGAAGAAATTAACCATTGTTTGTCAAGTGTAGATATGACCTAAATGAGCTACATTACACCTGATATAGTACATCTAATACTGTTCCAAATAAACAAAATACTATGTTAAAGTTCTATATTCAAAAGACTATAAACTTATAAACACTAGAACTAAGCCCCAAGTGGTTATTAGCCCCAGCGGGACGTGCCGAGTCTCTACAAACTTGACACTGGCCACTAATTGTGACGCATTGTCAAGGTGAGCCTTAGGGGACAGGGGTGCAGGAGGATAGGGGGGATAACTTACTATACGGGACCCGGGATGGAAGCGGAATTTAATACGGCAGATGGATTAGATAAGGTACATTGTATCCTGGCTGATAGCCGTCGTAACTTGTCTTGAGACGAGATACTACTTCTAAAATGTCGTGTCAAAGAACATACCTACTGTTTGAATTAGGATAATGCAACGGTGGATGTCTTATTTAGAAGATAAATTAATCGACAGTCTGATTGTGTTACCCCTTGTAAAATGTTTTAAAATAGCCTTATTTTTTATGGTGTACCTACATAATAATGAATGTTAGACTACGAAGACTAAAAATCTGCACTTTTTGAACGTCAACATTACAATATTACATACATAGGACAGTCTCCCAGAATCGCCCGCTCTTCATCACTTCCTAGTGCTTTAGCTGGGTAGAAAAAGTAACGCAACCAATTCCCCAAGCAGCACAGTGTTGTGGAGGTCAGATATGCAGTCGCTCTAGGTGAAATACTGGATAATATAAAATAATATTAGGAGCTTCCTGTAACTGAATCACACAGTTAGTAAAAAAGCTAGGCAGGAGTCAAATCCATCCATCGATTTAAACGTTCAAAATCAACGTTCCATATTCCGCAACCATGAAAATGTAAGTAAACCATTTTAACATTCAATTATTGTAGTATACAAAAATGAATGGTGATTGTATATTTGATTGATAGCCGATCACTGAGCTCATTTGGTAAAGCTATTAATTTATTGGATAAACTACGTTGATCACGTATTAATTTTAACAGGAGTAAATAGTGTCAGATTTTCAAATTAATTACGTAAAGAGGAATTTAAATTATTCAGCAAGAATATTTGAACAGTTTGCACTGAAAATTTTGCTTGTGAATATTATTACATCCCTAGGGAAACTTTGAACTTACCTATATGTGAAAATGGAGACTTTGAAATGATGATGGTTAAAATTACGGGTGTTGGCACCCGTAATTTTAACCATCATCATTGTTTGTATGTTAGATTCTTACCTAACCTGACAAAATTATTCAAACTACCCACCCAGGCAGAACAGAAAAACACTAGAAAGTCCTTCATTTCTATATTTATCTATATCCAGATTAAAACATTTAAGTTGTGAAACTTGTCTGTTTTATATTTTGTGTTTTATTAATACTTAAAATACGACGATTTCGTCCGATGTAAGGTTTGTAGAGTAAGGGACTTGGCGATAGATCTAGTAAGTTTTATCCAAAAAAGCGTTATGTAAGACTCGGCAACCTACATTACATGGAATGTTTTTAATGCGTTCCCTATAATCGTTGTGGAACCATTAAGGCGTTAGGCGTGAAACACTGCCTTAACAATTAAATATAGGCCTGGAGCATCTACCTATACCCTAATCGCCCACCTACATTTTCTAGCATGCTATATTTAACAACGAGGTCATAAGACCAAATTGTCAGATATTGTCCAAAAGTGTAGCAAGCTGAAGTGCCGATGGGCTGGTCATGTGTGTCGTAGAACCGACGGCTGCGACGAGAGGTGGAGTAGTGAGTGCTTGAATGGAGACCGGGCGTAGGTAAACGTAGTGTGGAAAGCCCCCGGCAAGGTAAACCGATGACCTGAAGAAGGTAGCTGGCAGTGGCTGGATGAAAAAAGCGGGAGATCGTGCGCTATGGAGCTCCCAAAGGGAGGCCTATGTCCAGTAGTGGACTGCAATAGGCTGAAATAATGATATCTTCTCCTTAGCTTGTCGATGGCAATCTAAATGTACTCGGCCCAGTATTCAGATACGTGAAAAAAAACAAAAGAATGAAATTAATTAATGAATGAAATGATATTTAACAAATAAAATCAATCAATATCTATTGGGACCATGAACCAGCTCCAAGTGTATTGTTAGGGTTCGTTCGGAGACATATTAGGGAGACGGCAATGACCGCAATTGCCTCGCTTAAGAGATTCGAGTATACCTAATTTCTCTTTTAAATCGCTTCACATGAACGTGTCTACCTGGTGTCACCTAACGCATATTCTCAATTTAAAAAGCCGCGATACAATAATGACCCACCTTCACATGACCTTGACCCAACCCTTGTTACCCTTATCTATAAAAGCGAAACGATAAATCTGAAAGCATTTTAATATCGATCCTGTACCCATAAATTTACTGGACCACGAAGGCCAGGAGGAACTTCCTCGCATAAATCTGTCAACAGCACTTGATTGCACGGGTGTACTTGACCGCTGACATTGGCCTTTTATTGTACAGTGCTGCACGCAAGTTTTGCATTAAATGGGTTGATGGTAATTATACGGTGTGAACCACTGGTGAGTGTGAAGTGTTTTATTGAAAACTAGCATTTCGCCCGCGACTTCGTCCGCGTGGATTTTTTAAATCGTACGGCCGGAACCCTAGTGGTTTCTACATTGCATAACGTGCCTAGCTAGCCGAGCAGGGTGAGCAGCTAACACGTAACTTTTTTTCGAATACTTACATTTTTAAGCCCGTGATATCTTTCGAATGGAATGTCCGAATTGAATAATTCAAAAAACAATCTTTTATTTTTATAAAAATTAATACCAACATACAAATAAAGAATCTTTTTTACCGGCGGCACTAAATATAATATGGCCTATGTCATTAAGAGATAGAGTAGCATCCCAACAGTGAAATAAAGGTTCAGAGTTTCGGAGCATATTCAATGCAAACAAACAAACAATCAAATCTTTCCTCTTCATGATATTAAATACTAAGAGACTTTGTTCTCTTATATTTCTTATAACTTTAAAACAATTTTTCATATTTTTTTACAGTAGAGACCGAACTATTTCCTTCCTCAGGGATTATTATATATAATATCTCTATCTTAGTCAAAATTTATTTAGTAAATTACCCGTGAAAATAATATTTATGGATTGAAAGTCAGATTGGTTGTTTATTATGCGTAAACTTTCTATAGGTTTAATTTGAACCTATAAGAATGTAATGCAGCTTTTAAAAAGGTTGTGAGTTCTATTTTCGACTGATGTATTTATAGTGAGCACGAAAAAGTATAATTATTCTAATAGCGTGTAGTTATAAGTGCGAGATTGATCTAAATATTTAAGTTTGTGATTGAACTTCTTAGGTAAGTACTACCCAAATAACAAAACAAATTATATTATCAGTATTTGCCGCAGATTATTACTGTAGGTAAGTTACAATTAAAGTCAGGAAAATTAATTATTAAGCAAATTGACAACCTATGTAAAGTCGTGTTATAGCCATTTTATATATCTGTGAAAGAATGACAGTTGTGATTAGAGTAATAATGTGAATATTTAATTTAGTTCAATTTTTTTCATTTAACGCATTATTACTATTTCGAAATGTGTATTCGATAAATTAACGACCAACGCAAACGATATTGTCATCCAAAACCTGATTTACATAAACCCATTAACAACATTACATATACCTTCATAACTCTCGTAACATAATAATTATTAATTTGCAACTAATAGATACCTTAACTTAGTTATTTATCAATAGTTCCCGGCATGTAAATGATTATCTCTTCTATTAATTATTTATTGATAGGTAGTTAAGATACCGCTAACGTATCCAATATAGAGTTATTGGATACGTTTGCATTGAGAAAATCCTTTGTATTCTGTTCATACTTCTGCTTATAGGACGTAGTTATGAAGTTTTCAAAGGACATGGCCAGTATTTGCCCCAAGCTGTACATAATTAAAAGTATTACAATTAATTAAATTGAAATAAACAAAGACCTTATAATATCTAATAATATTTCATAGCAGTCTCTGAATAAAATACTAAAATAAAAGAATTGTAAGCGATTTTATCCGTTCAATGTCACTTTAAAGTATCTTCAATGTTGCCATTTAATAATATTAATGCTTAGAGGAAAATATAACTAAACGCATGTAGCCATTAAAATATTCATATCAAAATATTTATTTAAATATATTTTTGACGGTAAGTAATCCATCAAACCAACCTTCTCGTTATGATTTTATAGATCAAGTCAAAGTACGCAGACTTATAGCATATTTTAATACAGTTACGTCGTGTATTGTAGCATTACAATATTGACATAAAGGTATTACTTGACTTAATTACTAGTAACATTCAATGAATCCGTCAAACGTCAAAACTGGTGTTTCCGCGGTAATCGGTTGCTTCGTGTTTGTGTTAGTATTTTATTGCATCTTTATTTTATTGTGTCGTAGCCCCACGCGAGTGCTCCGTGAGTGATATTAACTCATTACCTAAGACAAATATATATACACCTCAACCTATTAAACGGTCAGGAAATTATAATTTTATGAATACATTGTAAAATCATGGTGAAACCCGAGTGAAAAAATCAAGACTTTCAAATCTTCATAACTTTGTTCCACGACTGCATAGCTATAAGTAACTTACAATTCTTAATAATTGAAGATATGACCTATTGAACGACATTAATTTCATCTCTGTACATTCTGGGGCACAGGTCCTAAGAGATTCTGGCCATCTCCTTTAAGGAGAACTATGAAATTGAATGTTTGTTTTACTTTGTAAGACTGAGAACATGTTATCTGACATCGTACTGTGTGGTCAGCTAAGTAAGGAATTTCTACCGTTATCGACATCGCCACATGTAAACTATGCGTCACACTGACACGTGACGTCACGCAAAATCCTACATCGCGCAAGTAGATTTTACCGCGCGACTATAATACATACAATATCCCGTTATCAATCGTCGGGCGGCAGCCCACCAGATACAACACCTGTGCGGTTGGAGGGTCTTCCCTTTTCTACGGAGTATGGGTGACCTTTAGTAACACCCTGTTCCATATACCTCAATACTTTTGTTTTGTTTTCTATTGCCACTCTTCCGTGTATTATTTTATTATTACCTGTATTTTTAACATGACTTCTACAAGACCTAAGGGTGTTGTCAAGCTGAAAGAAAAACTATCCATTTGGCAAAAGAATTCCCCTACAACGAGTGCTATCGGCGAAAGATTCGTTCGTTTAACCAATCGTCGTTGAAGAGTGTTTTCGGTGAACCGTTACATCGGCGAAGGATTCATTCGGACTACCAACCGTCGATGAATAATATTATCGGCGAAACGTTTCATCGGCCAATTATTTTTTCGTTCAACTAACCGTCGGAGTAGAGTGTTATCGGAAAACCGTCCTTTCGGTGAGCGGTATTTTTGAATACCATACGTAGCTCGTTGTTTCTGCACGTAATTTACGAGGATATAATTATAATTTCGCGATGTAGATATTAAAAATCTGACAATCCGCAAAAGACATTGCAGCCTGTGATATGCCCTCCGCTGTTGGGACCCTCCGTAGGCAGGTATAAGAAACAGTAAGTCGTATTACACCAAGATTTTGACAGGTTGATGCGACAAACAAGCATTAATTTAATGAAATAATTTTATGTTTATTTGACACATGTGCTTATGTGAACAGAATTAAAAAGAAAAAAACAAATAACATGCTCAAAAAATACGTTGCCACAAATCCGGCTCTGACATAAATCTCACAGGCAAAACACCCAGCCAGCTCCGGTGAAACTTTACTATGCCTACTGAAGGCATTACATAATTTGCTCCCAGAGGACATGGAACTCCCGACGCACAGAGCCAATCGTTTACCCAAGTACCAACACAACCATTAGGAACCACAACATGTTTCGCACCAACCAAGGAACTAGTTTACAGCACTTTCCTATTCTAATTAATTTTCTTGCGGCCTGCGGGCCCGAGACTAATGCAGCTGAACCCCGACAAATGCTATTGTTTCACAATTTCCATCGATTTCACGTTAATCTTTGTAGTGGCAATTAAAATAGGATTCAACCGCTTTGTTTTGTTGCGTTGACGGATTTGGGAATTGGTAATTTCGGTTGTATGACTCGGTAATTTAAGTCTGACAGCCAGTCTTACCAAGGGGCATCGTATTACCCAGATATTGACTGGGTTGTGGAGGTCAGATAGGCAGTCACGCCATGTGAAATACTAGTATTCAGCTGCATTCGGTTAGACTGGCAGTCAACCCTTACATAGTTGGGAAAAGGCAAGGCAGATTGATTGAATCGGTTATTTATTTTTAATGAACTGGAGATTCAAATGCCTAGGATTAAATCTCTAAATAATGAGTTGTCTCTAGTGGTCTTCATAAATTTTTGTACTGGTTGTATGACTGCTTCATTTCCTCAACATCACTAACATATGATGAAGATTATATCGATATTACACATTGGCACAATCAATAATCAATTTGGCTTATACCAGTGTAGACTGGAGACAATTTGGGAGGTTTACTGCATCCAGTTGCAACATTCGTAATTATAACTCATCACTCCAACTAGCTGTTCTCCTAGTATATAGCTTCAAATCCACTTGCTGAAGATCCAAGTTGCCTTGGCCAACCTGGAACTTTTTGAACAGACTCCGAACCCAGGTTAGCAAAGAAAACCTGCTAAGGTGGTACTGTTCCACAAACGATGGGACACTTAATATTATGTCTTGCGTCTCCTGTCGTCTGCACGTTACAAGAGCTGATAGACGCTAGTGATGGCGCTAAAAACGTAGTCAAATTCTATGCCGAATCCACTTACATTGCCATCGACACACTAAGAAGATAATAGCCTCAAGTAGCAATCATAAAATGAGCAAGAGACGAACATGATCAACGCTTGCTTTCCCAAATTACTCTTTGTATTGCCAATACATATATTGGTTGGCCTATATTTAACAGATAAACTGCTATAGGCAGTAGATTGCGAGGCAAACCCGACGGCAGATGATAGTACATAATAATTGTTTGTTCGCGAAGCGAGCCCTGTTTAATTTGCCCTCGACGGAGCTCGATACCGTGTACAGAGGATATACGATTTTGTTTAATTTATTTCTTCGCTGTATTTGATGTACCTACCTATTGTGCGAGTGGATTTTTAAATGGATTCGGTATTGGCAGGTTAATACTCAGATTTATAGATAGGTTTTTACGGATTGTAATAAAAGCTTTTTCTTAATTAAAACCATTTTCTAATTGAACTTAAGACTGAAAAAGAAGACATGATATGGAAACCTAAGCTTTATTGACTTAGATCAATCCTTTCCATGTTCGTATGAGAAGACACAATAATTAAAATTCATCACCTGCCTAGGCTTTTCCCAATTATGTTGGGGTTGCTTCCAGTCTATCCAGATGTAGCTGGATACCAGTATTTTACATGGAGCTACTGCCTATTTGACCTACACAACCCAGTAACTGGGCAATATGATACTCCTTGGTAAGACTGGCTGTCAGATTTTTGGGCTTTTGATGACACGTAACGACTGTCAAAGATGCACAAATGACAGCCGGGACCAACGGCTTAACGTGCTTTCCGATATATGTATGTGTCGGTTATGCATATTGTAAACAAATGACTAGTGATCTTAATTTTAAAGTTTGTTTAATATGTTTAACCTAGGTACTAAATAATTATAAGTGTATCTGATACCTACGTGCGTGTATAGCATACTTATCGCACTTAACCGCTCCGCATCGCTTTCCCCTAGTTCAGAAACTTTACCCGGCAGGTGGGCAGGGTTCATAAATTTCCCTCTAAGCCTAGATTAAAATCCAGCCCTTTTATATTATATCGCTTTATTTCAGGTTTGATTTTTAACACCCCCGGGGACACAGCGGGTGTGAATTGATTACACGACTGTTCTTTTGTTTTATTAAACGAGCATTGTAAAATATATTTTAGGGTGAGATTGGAATTTATTTAGGTCAGGAGCTGTATTTTGAACAAAATGATTATAAACATAACTAATACTTACACAGTTTTGTCTGAAATATTCACCATTCTAGGTGAGAGTTTGATGCTTAATTCTAGCAAGCTACATAATTTTAGTTGTAAATACTAATAAGACAACATTCCAACTGAGCTAAAAGCGTGTCTGGTACAAGATTAGTGCCTAGATATAGCACTTAAGAGACAAGGTCGTGACAGATTCGAAGTGCTAACATTCCTTGAAAGAAGTATTACGAGAAGTGAGAGAAATAGGGAGCAGAACAGTTTAACTAAACAATAAATCGGAGTACGAAAAACTTTATGTTCCCACTTTAGTGATCAGTATGCTGTGCAGTGTGCTTTTATACTAAAGGACCATGCCGAAATTAGGCCCAGAGACGCACAAGAAATTGGTTTCATCCAAAAACTATGTTATTTTTTTTCCCATGTCTTCCACGTATTCATTATTTTGTGCAAGTCGCCACAATTTATTCAAAATATTAAATATTGAAACGACTAAAGTTATTGAACTTGAATAAAAATTCATTACAAAATGTTGCCGTTACAAAAAAATGTTGACAATCGGAATAATCAGTCATCATTGCTTTAATATTTATCATTGAACACCGTTCATTCTGTTCCGAGCAAACGATACATAATATTATAAATCACAATTAACTCTTTAATAATTATTTTTATTTCTATCTTTGATGATTCTAGTGTATACAAAAAAAATCAAATATCGATCAACCTTTTTTCTAATTTTTTATGGCAGCACTAACTTGTCCGCTAGCGGATAACGTAAATGTCAAATGTCTAAACAATTGCTTGTCTTTTAACATGTGACAGCTTGTGAATATTTATTGCGGATTAAATTGACTACTTTTACCCAAGAATACTGAATCTGATGATTCTCCTATACCTGACGACCATGATACCGGCAATAACTTGGATTTGATATTACACGCTTCGACCGACGAACCCGGCATTCACTCTGGACCTAGTCTTTCACAACAGACTTTCACTTTCACACATCTACTGCTGGAAGTGGTGATCTGCGTTGTGTAAACTGAGGTTTAAATGTATCCAGAATGGGAAGACATCCGTTGGAAATCGCTGAAGTTCAATGTCTTATACAACGATGGGTTGGCCAGATAAATGGGTTGGCAAGGTAAATAAGCTCACCTTCAAGACCAGGACTTTGATTTTCCTACAGTGTATTTTGTATTATTTGACTATGTTAATTATGCTGATAAATAAATTAACAAATGTATTAGGTGATCTTTCGCTTATTTAAAATATTTAACCTAATATGGATGAAATATAAGAATCTTAAATAACTTCGAAATGTAAAGTTTTTGGTAGGTACATCATTTCTTTTACTAATTAATTATTGGATTTGCCTCCCATCATTATAATTGTTTTTTATATGTGTGCACAGTGGGCCTAAATTACTATGGCCGCCTGGCATCCCCCTTTGAAATACTCACTGAATAATAGCCTTTTTAGTGAATTTTAAGGTCTTCTTTGTTTTCGTGTGGTTAGTGACTAACCTGGTGTCAGAGTTTTTATGCTGCCCATGGGCCTATGACATAGCTTCTCAGAGAGAATATTTCTCACACATGCTGGTTGACGATGTTTTCCTTTATAGATTTTTGAGCAGGTGATAATTGTACAATACGCACATGAATTCGTAAAATCTATTTTCTAGATTCATAAGAAACAAATCATATCAACATGTGTTTCTTTAATAAACGCCATCATTTTTAGCGGGCCTAATCGCCGAATAAAAAATTTATCTTCTTTCTCCGGAAAATTCCTTGGGAACTAGCAGAGTGACAAGAAATGGGCTTTAGAGAAAGGTATACTCAGAAGTTAGTAACTTTAAGACGTTTCTGTTAATTTAATACACACAGCCAAGTTCTAGACGGGTACAATGTCGAAACCCAAAAAACACCTTATAGGAAGAAAGGAAACTTAGACAAGCTGAACAAAAACATCAAGACTCTACATCCGAAATCATTCCATTAAACTGTCCCAAAACTTGGCACCCTTGATCCAACGTCTTAGGGACAAACACAAGGTGTCAAAGTTGTAGCATAAAATCAATTTGGCCTCGACCACATGTTGCAATAACGTGGGCCTGTAATAGTGCTCTTATGGCCAAACTTGACAGATTTCGGCTCCAGCTAACAAATTGTTAGGAGGCAGTTTCGCATGTTATCGTTTAATTATGTTATTGTTGTGGTTAGGGGGCCGTACTGCTTTTGTTTCATAGTTTGAATAGATGTCATAATTACGTAGCCAAAAAGGTAGGGTTGAATAATATTTTCCCTCTAACTGTTTCTATTCTGTGGACTGAATTTAGGATTCTGGTTGGGTTTTGGAATAAAACATCTGAATTTACCTAGAACTCGTTTTGGAAAGTTGACTGTATTAAAGTATGTTGCATTTGTTCGACGGAAATACCTGGATGAGGGACCTATGGAACCGGGAAAAATGTCAAAAAAGAATGGAAGTAGATATATACTCAGCCATGAGTTTATATTCTAGTTTAAAATGATGATGAATTTGCTTTATTTCTTCAGAATTATTTCTTCTTTCACACATAAGGAACTGCAGAAAAATTACAATAAATAAACCCAGAGAAAGATGTTTTAAAATGCCATTCACTCGATTACTTAATTTCAAGATGGTGTTACATCTATTTTTATGTACCTACAATGTATGCAAATAAATTTTACTTAACTAAGAAATAAGCCAAACCTGCCATCAAAACTATTTCAACGCTCACTTAATATCTTTTTCTTCGCCGAGTGTTATCAAAAGTTACAGACATGAGACACAAGGAAGACATTTTGTGTCCGTCGGATCCACACGTCGCAGTAATTAATGGATGGCACATATTTGGGACATCCTGACCTGTCTAGATTAGTGAAGGTTTCTTGTAAGAAATATCTCTGTTTTTGACCTTTTATTTGGTGAGCTACTCTTAATAATACCTCTTATAGGTATTGTTCGTATAGTAAATCTAAGAGGCTGACATAATTGAAGAAAGTGCCAATCAAAGAGAAATTTTGTCTAAAGACTACAAAATCTTTGGACAAAAATTACTCTTTAATTTTGATTAAGTACATTGAAAATGCTTTATACGATTAAATGCATTCATAAATCGGGTGTAAGATCGGTAGGGAGGACTTTTTAGTTCTGAGCCCCCTATGTAAGCACTTGGCCCATGGAGCAGATGGGTCCTGAAGTGGAGACCAGGTGGGATGAACCCCAGCTAGATGGAGCGATGAACATAAGAAGGAGAATGACTGGAAGCGGTAGGCGGAGGACAAGGCTCAGCAGTGGACTGCCATAGGTCGAGTTGAATGATGTACGCACTTGCAAGGTACACTTTATACGCCGTCTGTCTGCCTCACAGCTGTATTACAGGAATGGTCTCATATGCTAAACTAAGATCAAATTCACATTAAAAAAACAAGTTGACATGAGCGTGCAAGAGGTTGTGTTTAGTAAAGTTAACAAGAAACTTCATTAGGGCGCGCGGCGCGGGGATCCAGTGATTAACGTTAACATTATCGTACGACGACCGCCACTCTTGTGCTGGCGCCGGTAGAGATGGCGTGCGTGTTATCGATACAGTTATACTGAAATAGTTGAAATTGTAACATAATTTTATGAAAAGCTACATCATTCAAGCTTAGAGAGAAAAAATATGTTCTCTTTTAGCCACCTAAATATCTATTATCGGTGACCGTAATTACTATTTTAAGATTTTTCTATTTTTTTAATTGCATATTTTTTGTATTAAGCTTAGTGGAAGAGAGGTGTCACCTAACAAAAGCATCTTCTTGCTTAAGAGTTGGTCTTCAAATCACGTAATTATTTTAAGGCTTTATGTAATTGAAATAAACATTTTTTGTTCTATATTTCCACAGTTTCAATACAATGTAGCACACCTAGTAATGAAAAATAGGATAGTAAGAGTGATCTCTCTAATATATAAAAAATCTATGAAAAAATCAGGCTATACCAGATGTTACCCCGTTTGAACTGAAAAGGTATTTACCATAGTCGCCAGTTTAATATATGTAGAATCACGCTTGTCATCCCCAAGAATTAGGCAGAGGTATGCACACACATTTTGCTGGTTATGTTTAAGTCCCAAACTGTATTTTTAGGAATTACCTTTAGGTTCAAAATTGCAATTTTAGAGATGAACGAAAAAGGGACAATTATTGTCCCTTGTAGCAATCTACTGTCACACGAAAAGAGGACAAAAGTGACTGGTGCGTCTCAGCAAATATGAAATAAGAAAAATAAGGCACTTGACTGATGTAACCATGGCTAGTTTAGTATATTTTGTTCCCCGCGAGTCCTTTACAAACAATTCAAAGATATTGATATACATACTACCTTCTCTTTATGGCTTAGAAAAGTATTTTGTACTAGCTTCTGCCCGCGACTTCGTACGCGGACCCTGTTGCTTATGCCAGCGATAACGGGGTCGCCATTTATGTTATTTTTTATCATTTTTCCCATTTAAATCTTTTATCTCACTGAGCTTTAGTTTTATTTCATTCCAACAACCACCAAAACATACAGTCCATTTGTCATCGTTTTCATTTTGGTAACCGCATTATTATATTCCCCACTTGTCTCTAGAGACCTAGAAGTCAATGCGTAGATACTGTTGGAACTCAAGCACAATTCTCTATCCGTGAACGTCTCCGACTCGCGAGACAATACATAACGTTCACGATCAGCGGTCAGTCGCACATCACGTGCCCCACTTGTCTCTAGAGACCTAGAAGTCGATGCGTAGATACGCTTGGAACTCAAGCGTAATTCTCTTTCCGTGAACGTCTCTGACTCGCGAGACAATACATGACGTTCACGATCAGCGGTCAGTCGCGCATCATATTCTTCACTGGTCTCTAGAGACCTAATGAATACGCTGAGAACGCAGGCGTGCTTCGCGACCCGAAGAGGTTTCCACGGAGCTAGTTGCAGCCTAATGTTCTCGAACAGCATCAAGTCTCTCCTGAAGCTCTTCGGTAGATTCTTGGGATCTTATGATCCTCAATCTTTTAGCTCTCTTGGAACTTTGGGAAAGATTTGACCTCTTTCTAGGCATGGTCATAGTTTTATTGTGATGATACCTGATCAATAAAAATCTAAATTAAAATGACTGCTCCCCTGCGTTACCGGGTAGGCTACCGTGTCATGAAGATAAATGGAAAAGAAAATTAAACACTCAAACAACATAAGCCCAAAAGCACATAAGCTCTTTTTTTTTATTTTATACGATAAAATAAAAAAAATAAATAGGAGTTTTGGCCAGTAGAGTCAAATTTTCAATGATAATATCATCGTCATCGAAAATCAGTCCTAAACTGTTACCGCCTTCACCGCGTGCAGGTACTCCCAGTTTATGTTAATTTATAATTACACAGTAAAATTTGTGATAGCTTTGATTTCCACATCAGATGTTTCTGATCTTCGATTTTTATAAGTCAACAGGAAATGCCCATCATATTGAACAACAAAGACGTCATTCCTATATGTGTTATGTTGTAGCTAGGCTCTTGGAGTTCCACAACAGGTGTTCCAGATCTTCAATTTTTATAAGTCAACAGAGAGTGCTCATCAGATTGAACAACTTGTGCTAAGACGTTATTCCTATATGTGTTATGGTGTAGCTAGGCTCTTGGAGTTCCACAACAGGTGTTCCAGATCTTCAATTTTTATACGTCAACAGAGAGTGCTCATCAGGCTGAACAACTTTCGCTAAGACGTCATTCTTATATGTGTTATGGTGTAGCTAAGCTCTTGGAATTCCACAACAGGTGTTCCAGATCTTCGATTTTTATAAGTCAACAGGAAATGCCCATCAGACCGAACAACTTTTGCTAAGACGTCATTCCTATATATGTTATAGTGTAGCTAGGCTCTTGGAGTTCCACAACAGGTGTTCCAGATTTTCGATTTTTATAAGTCAACAGAGAGTGCTCATCAGATTGAACAACTTGTGCTAAAACGTTATTCCTATATGTGTTATGGTGTAGCTAGGCTCTTGGAGTTCCACAACAGGTGTTCCAGATCTTCAATTTTTATACGTCAACAGAGAGTGCTCATCAGGTTGAACAACTTTCGCTAAGACGTCATTCTTATATGTGTTATGGTGTAGCTAGGCTCTTGGAGTTCCACAACAGGTGTTCCAGATCTTCGATTTTTATAAGTCAACAGGAAATGCCCATCAGACCGAACAACTTTTGCTAAGACGTCATTCCTATATATGTTACAGTGTAGCTGGGCTCTTGGAGTTCCACATCAGGTGTTCCAGATCTTCAAATTTATTCTCTCAGCAGAAAATGCTAATCACGTGGAACAATTTTTGCTAAGGTATCATTTTTGTATCTCTTATAGTTTAGCTGGTCTGTTGCGGTTCTGCATCAGGTGTTCAAGTTTCCAAGATAAATTATAGCCTATATGTTGCCCAGACTTAATACCTATACAACAAAAAAATAATCATTCCAATCCGTCCAGTAGTTCCGAAGATTAGCGTGTACAAACAAACAGACAAACAGACATACAGACAAACAGACAAAAATTTTTTTTGGATTCGTGCTCTATTACTGTTTCTAAACCCCCCTCAATTATTATTTTTTTAATATATTCAATGTACAGACACAGTTTTTTTACTGTTTTATTATTATGTATAGAAGTTCTTAAAAACTTAGGACTTTTCAAAATAAGAAACGATTTCCATAAAAATAACTCTTTTTTTTGTTTCGCGTTAGTTTGGTAAATACGCGCAGTAAACATGAAATTGTGATACCTAAATTGAGATTAACTAAAACCAGCAAGTCAATTTCTTATAAACAGTATCCGCTTTTATACCAAGTTGCTAAGCTCGGTTACAGAACTTAGCTATGGAAAGTTCAAAACCCTCATCAAACGAGTTCTTATCAAAAAAGCATGTTAAATAATTAAAGACTACATTCAAGAAAAAGAGGCTTGACAATCATTCCTGTAATTGTCTATCCTATTAAGTGCTCCCAATATACGATGTCTTTTTTGTAGATTCTTCCTTGACATAATCTTCTCAATAATCAACATTAGGTATATACCGAATGAATTCAAATTAGAATTGTAAGAACAGTGAGTATTGTAGATCAATACCTACTGTACCCACAATTCCAATATCTGAACTCTAAATATCTTAAACTCTTTAAGAGGCTTTTGTAAATAAGTTATTACCTAATTTCGTTTGATTACAGTTGTAATAGTAATATTTGGTTTAAATAGGATTTTCAGAATTTTTCTGCCACCTCGTATATACAAAACGTATAAGCAAACTTGCAAGTAGCAACGTTCATGCTAATCTAATAGAATGTAGCCATAAGATATTTGATAAAATTCCACGTAGAAAATTCAGCGCAATTTAATTTTACCCCTATAATTTGAAACAAATTCTATCGACACTGGCCCGCCCCTAGCGCCTGTATTCGCAATCTAGTGTAACGATCTGCTATTAAGAGGTACGTAAAAGTGGGTAAGACGTGTTATACGTAACGAACGAACGCTCCTAGGTGTTACACGTGCCCGTATTAGCATTGAATACCTGTACTAAGTTAGAATACAAGCACCCTCCTGCAGCGGTTAGTGTAATTGAAGGAGGCTTTTTGGCCCGTTAGTGATTAGTTTCGGCCCAAAGTTTTTGAACTTGGTTTAAAATTGACACTAACCAAAGAGCCCTTCATCCAATAAGGTCGTAGCTTTAGTATTTAAGACCCAAAAGTGTAATAATTATTAGAGGTTCAGAAAAAGATGCGCATTCAGTATATCAGAGTGTTTAATAATATTTTTAGACAAATTATATGAGTTTCGATTAAAAACATGCCGAAAGTTAACCGCCGATTCTGTAGTTCCTTGCAAAATACCCACCCTATTTATTTTAATAACTCCCATTCGCAAAATACATATTAACTTGAAACTGAACATCTAATGTCCAAACTGCTGCCCGGGCCCATTACCTCAGCCTTGTATACGAGCAGTTCTGTTCTCGTTAGGATGGGGGTTTTATAGTACCGCAGAATAGATAAGTACAGAATGCCAGCTCTATTATAGAACAAGTGAAAACAGGTGCACGCACACATAGCTTAAGCACCATATTAGACTGCTTCTCCTAATAGGGCACAGAGCTTGTAATTCACATCGCAGGACAAGTGCCATTTGGTGGATGTTACATGTAATCATTTGTTTAGTTTTAGGACATGCCAGTTTCCTCCTTATGTTTTCGTTTACCATTTTGAGAGCGATTTTAATGCCTGTATCCCAACTCGTAAGTAGGGCTATTACTTAACTAGGGGTCCAGTCCACTGCTTAGACACGGAAGTTTTCAATCTGTGTCTCGAGTTTTCAAACTAATACCGCGCTCGTTGCATATGACACACATGTCTATGATTGTGTTTTCGCTCTTTGAATGTACAGACGCTAGCACATCAAGCTATCCCTAACTGTCAAATTTTGTCAATTAAGAATGAACCTTATATCTTTGCAATTAAGTTGAAATACTATCAAAGAAATTTGACAGATTGTGGCAACTTGATGTGCTGGCCTCTGTACCAGACCTTCTGTATCTATTTATTCCATCGTACTAACCCATATTACCCCAAACGAGCAATTTAACAACACACATCGCTATTAAAAATGAATCAGGGTGCAGGTATTACCCCAATTTATTTTAGCGGTAGTTTGCAAGGATTTTAATGTCAGTGTGTGAAGTCAAGATATAAAATAATATGTATGAGGATATGGTTAAGGTATGAGTTTAGGGATTTAATGGGGCTTTTTGTGGAAAAAATATTACGATGTAGTTATCTTTTACAAATTAAGCGTCTCGTCTTGGGCAATAAAGGGCGTTGTCAATCTTACTGGCTGGCTGATCTTATTTTCCTACTAGGTATATGAGTTTGTCTAGTTAACCTTCTGAACGCCAGAGCAAGCACGCGCGTGCCCTCCACGCCAAGCTACAAATTGATTTCTTCTTGTTATCATGAATTTTCCAATATCCATGGTGTATTTTAAATTTCATGTCATTAAACATGTATGACAGCTTCAATTTTTAAGATATCTATATAAACACACACAAAAGTAATGATTTAATTGTTTATTTCGTGTTATAATAATAATATAATAATAATAATTTATTTATTTATTTCTCTGATCATCATAAACAGTACAATATACAGGGTGGAATTTTGTAATGCCCCCTGGAGGGAAAGTACTCTTAATACTGTAGATAGAAAATTTTACTCAAAGGAAACATTCCTTTATTTTTGAATAGAAAGAAAACTGCATTCAAAGATTTCCAAAAAATCGCTTGCCACACCCGGGAATCGAACTGACTAAAATCTGCAAAAAGTACGCACTGTATTTTTATTGCCGCGATCGTTAGTATCAATTATAAGGATGAAATCTCTCGAACAAACTTGATAAATTAAATGATAGGAAAACCATGAAATCTTTAATTATTTATAAAAAATTGTAAACTAATTAATTAGTTGCTCGAAATGGGCCCCATTTTCTTGGATACACAAATGTATTCTTCTAAATAAATACCTTTAATACCTGGATTGGTACAAACGGCACAATCAGATGGCCTGCGAGATCACCAGATCTCACCCCTTTAGTTTTTTTTTTATGGGGATATGTTAAAAACCATTAAATCTTATGCGAATGTAAACGAGTTGAGAGTTGAAGTTCAGAATACGATTTATAATATTCACCACAACACGTTATTAAAGGTTACAAGAAATGAATTTGTTAGAAGAATACATTTGTATAGCCAAGAAAATGGAGCCCATTTCGAGCAAGTAATTAACTAGTTTACAATTTTTTGTAAATTATTAAAGATTTCATGGTTTTCCTATCATTTAATGTATCAAGTTTGTTCGAGAGATTTCATCCTTATAATTGATACTAACGATCGCGGCAATAAAAGTACAGTGTGTACTTTTTGCAGATTTTAGTCAGTTCGATTCCCGGGTGTGGCAAGCGATTTTTTGGAAATCTTTGAATGCCGTTTTCTTTCTATTCAAAAATAAAGGAATGTTTCCTTTGAGTAAAATTTTCTATCTACAGTATTAAGAGTACTTTCCCTCCAGGGGGCATTACAAAATTCCACCCTGTATACCCGCATTGTCACATAATATTTGTGTCGTTGGCGTACAGGGCATGCACTTGCTTGTCACGTATGTGTGACAATGGCGTTCAAAAGCTTAAAAACATTTAATTCTCGTAAAGAAATTTACATTTCATTTACATGAGAACAAATTTAGATGTAAAAACTAATCATAGTCCTTCGACACTCGAGCTTACAATAGATCTAACTTATCTAATATGTTATCAACTTACATAGTATTTTAAACTCAAAGTATTTATTTCAAATAAACCAATTACAGGCACTTTTGAATTGTCGAGGGGTCGGTCAGTCAGAAAGATGAAGCTAGTTGCCCATTCCAAAGCAGTAGGTACCTATGGAGAAGAACGGGCAAGAAACTCCATGGACACTCTTTTAAACAAAATATGGTTACAAAATATTGGTTACATAGTTCATATTAATATTATACATGTGAGAACGATGCACTTTTAAAGACGTTACCTACTATATCATTTTTGCAGCTAGTAAAAGTGTAGTAAAATCAATGATATCTCTAGAGAATGGATACATACCTATAAAGAATAGAGGGGAAAGTTTGTTTTCGTCGTAAATGCAAGTTTGAATTGGCGGTCGACTGAGGGTGGGTACGATCTACTTACTATTTAGTTAGTGAATAAGATGGGGGTGCTACGAGAGGAGGGATCATTCACTGTTATCAGTAGTGCTATTCTGTAAAAATAACGTAGGTGAAGTGATTTTAATAATAATAATATAATATCCTTGGACATTTCACACAGCGCCATATCGTCCCAAGCTAAGCAACCTAATGCTTGTGTTATGGTAACGAGATGGCTGATATACTACTTATATAATTTTTTTTGTAAATACATACATATTATAGATAGAAAAACACCCAGACTCGTAACAAATACTTGCGCGCAGGTCGTACAAATATTTTTTCCGTGCGGGAATCGAACCCGCGACATAGTGCGCAATCAATCGCTCAACCACTGCGCCAACCGTGTCGTCAGTTTAAACTGCTGACAGTAGTGTCAATCGCTTGCATTAGGTTGCCAGCTCACTTCACCTAAGTTTTAACGGTCAGATTTTTACAAAAGCAACTGACTGGTATTATAAGGCATGAGAGTTTAAGGCTGTTAAGGCATACTAGCTGTTGTCCGCGACTTCACGTGCGATCCTGCATGAATAGGCCTGTGTGTGTGTGTGTGTGTGTTTGCAGGGCCCAGGTAACCTATTTGTTACATTTCATAACTATGGTTTTTGTTGTGTAAACGTGAAAGCTAGGTAACAGACATACTGAGTTCCTTTCGCGTTTATAATATTCAAACTCAAACTCAAAGCATTTATTTCAAATAAACCAATTACAGGCACTTTTGAATTGTCAAGGGGTCGGTCAGTCAGAAAGATGAAGCTAGTTGCCCGTTCCAAAGCAGTAGGTACCTATGGAGAAGAACGGGCAAGAAACTCCATGGACACTCTTTTAAACCAAAATATGTTTACAAAAACTGGGTTACATCACTCATGTTGAAATATACACGTGAGAACGATGCAGAACTTAATAAAAGCGTCCATAGTTACAAGATTTTAAAAAACAATTCAAAATTAATTTAAATATTAAAACAGCCGTGGCAGCTAAGAGGTGACCAGCCGCTACTGACGGTGCCCGCTCATGAACATGACGCATGGATAAGCACCATTCAGCTCAACCATTTTGATGGGAGCTAAATGGTCCAAAATACCGCCACCACCAGTGAGACATTACAGGGAGCATGACATGCTCTCAGCCGCCAGGGCACATTCAAGTCAATGTAAGACGTACTCAGTAAATTGTAGCTTTATAGTAGGTACATAGTACTCACAAACGTGCTATGCAATTATACAATGCTAAGAGATTGAAGTTATATAATGCAAAAAGTTTTTGTGAATCTTCAGCAGCTCCAGGAGTAATCTCAGATGCTATTAGTAGGTATGGATGGATGGGAAATAGAAAAAAAACTCAATAGATCTTACCAACACTTTTATGAATTAGAAATAACCGACTTTATAAAGAAATTACTAGAATCTGGCATTCGGCGAGTTTTCTTTATTTATTTAGTTTATTTTTTTTTGCTAAAGGTAGCATGATTATTATGTCAAAATAATTACTGGAGTTGCAAATATTTTTAACATAATCGATAGTTATGTTACCTATCTAAATACATTGTTAATTTAGTTTAAATCCAATTAATTTAAACAATAAATAAAAAATGATTGAACCTATGATAAACGTAATTGGTATTCATAACGTCCCAGCGAATATTAATGAGTTGTTATTGAATATTAGTTAATTATAATGGAATAACAATAATTTAGTATCTAACAATCCATTATAATATGTACTCAAACTAATTGAATGTCAAATTAAGTGTAATTTATTTAATGTTCATTGTGCACAGTAGAATATAAATGTTTAGTTATTTCATCAAGGGATACTGACTGATCTAATTTGAAGTTATTTTATCATGTTGGTTATCTATCTAGTTAAATCATCATGAATTTTGTATATTTTGGGGCACTTTTTACCGACTTCAAAAAACGACCAGGTTCTCAATTTGGTTGTATTTTTGTGTTTGTTACCTCAAAACTCCGTGAAAATTACTTTCTTTTCTAAAAGGATAATAACTTTCACTCACTGTTATTTATTTACTAAATAAAAAAATAAAAAATAAACTACCAACTTCCAAAAAATACACAACAATTTGAAAAATAACTTTAATTTCCGAGTCGATGTCTTCAGTTTTCAATAAATTAAAAATTATAATAACATTTCGTGAAAAAAACCGACGTAGATGTTACAATTACCTACTATCATTACTATAGCTTTAAATAATATAATATGTGTGTCTGTAGGTATATTATTCAGCAGATCGATTGAGATAAATTAGTAGTTCCATAAACAAGTACTTCCAAGAAAAAGTAGCAAGTTTAATAACATAAAAAACATAATGTTGCGTTCATTAGCCCCAAAAAAATTGTGAGGCCCATATTTCCAGATCGCCTTACAACTGAAAATTCCTTCATTTGTCTAGTACGTCATTTACGACCTAATCAACGGAAGCCCCCGGTGCGTCCCGAACCTATTGATAAAATTGGGGAGTCGCGTGTGCAAGTAGGTCAATCTTCTGCTAACTACGGATCTGTTTAGAGCCTCCGAATGTTGCCAGTCCCTTCTGTTGTTACAAATTGTATTATCAATAATTTTGAGAGAAATTGCTGAAGTAGGTACTACCTGCTACTTTAGCTTTAGTTAAATTTGGTAGTACGTACTTAAGAGAAAAAAACTTGAACGTTATTTAGATGACCAAAAAGTTGAATTTTTTTAAATGTATTTACTATCTCACAAATAAATTGGGATAAGGGCAGGCGAGTGATGATGAATGATGATTTACTATCTCACATACAATGTTAATGTAAATAAGGGTTTCGGTTTTATAATTACAGAGTCAAAATGTCTTCTGAAATGGATGATTTTCAGGAGAACAAACCTTACTGGCGATATAACTAAGGCATAAAAAAGAAAATCCATATACAAACGGTTCAATTACACGCTATCACAGAGTTACGCTTTCAGTGTCAATGCAACAGGACTCGTAGAACACATAAAATGAAACTAACTCGTCTCGAACCCGACCTCAGTGCGTTTATGTCCAAATCTGTTCGTCTCTGAACTGGGGCACTTGACGGTAACGGCACTAGAATATGTGTGTGTGCAGACGTGCCACTATCAGAGTGATAACAATGTGGATGAGCTCAGCATAATCATTCGTCTTTTCTCCATTGACGGGTGAGCTTAAGTTGTACTTACAATATGGTGTACTACGCAGCACTGATGCTGGCGAATACACGACCAGGAGAGTGTGGCGACATCTATCCAGCCACATAGGAGCTACACCGATAGCGAGCGAAGTGTCAAAACCTGACATGTCTTGTGTCGACACTATAAGTCACACAAAATCCTACATCGCGCAAACAGAGTTTACAGCTCAGCCCCGACTAAGAGTTGTCGGGCAGTAGCCCGCCAGACACAACACCTGGTAAGAGGATCCTCCCTTTTCAATAGTGGGACTTTCCACCCTGTTCCTCCATACCCACTAAACTGGTGACCCTGACGTGATGATTCCCACAAAAAGAGAATTGGTCTGCTTGCTGACCAGCCGAAATGCAGTAAGCACAGAACAGTTAGCAGTCTCAGTCTATGTGTTTTTGTGGTCATATTAAGTACATCACGACAACCTTACCACAACAATGCAGGTTTGGCTTGCAAATTCAAGCAGCTATAGTATCACTCCATGTAAAATACTGGTATTCAGCTGCAATAGGTTAGACTGGAAGCTAACACCAGCATAGTTGGGAATTGCCGGGTAAGCGGTATTGTCCGAAAGGTTTACCGCTACCTCGGAACATAAAAGGCTAAGGATGGAACATGGACGGGTTTAAGTCAGTAAAAGTCGGACACACCCTGCCGCTATACCCAGAGCGGAAGAAGGCATTGGTCGATTTCCCACCCTCAAAAAAAAAACCATTAGCGGGGACATTTTTGCCACTGTGGTGTTTTTGTCGTTGTCGCACGTCTGCACAATACCTTACGGTGCTATGCGATACGACTCTTTACGGTGCTATAGGAAGTCAGGGTGCATACTTATGTGTTTACGACGCAATGGGGGACTGTATCTGTTGTTTATGGGGGACAGGTATAAACTTGATGTCGTAGCGAATTGGATTGGTTTATGAGGTTTAATGGAAGGGAAATAGCGTGGCTTGGGAATGGTAGTGGTCTTGTTACGGGTTAAGTTAAAACAAACAGTTTAATGACTATTTTAGTTTAGGTACAAAACTGATTGACAGAGGAGCTCGTGGCTAAGTACTAACAGCCGCACAGGTTGATCCGTCAGGTTAAGCTAAGCTTGCCGGGGTTGGCCGTGGATGGGTGACCATCTTTACATACCGAGATGCCTCCGTGACTCGGAAGCACATTACTCCGTTGGTCCCGGCTGCCATTTATGCATCTTTGACAGTCGCTACGGGGCGTCAGAAGCCCTAAAATCTGACAGCCAGTCTTACCAAAGGGTATCGTATTGCCCAGTTACTAGGTTGTTGAGGTGAGATAGCAGTCGCTCCATGTAAAATACTGGTTTTCAGCTGCATCTGGTTAAACTGGAAGACGACATAATTGGGAAAAGGCTAGGCAGATGATGTACAAAACTGATTGTACAACATGGATACACGATTAATTATGATTGCTTAGGTAAAGGGAGGGCATCGTTCAAAGCAAAGAGAATTGTAACATAGGTATGTGTACTTTTGATATTCTGATTAAAACTAATGTTATTAAATTATATATCGTCAATAATTCAGTAGTTTCCTAAGCCTTTGATCCGAACCTTAAATGATTAAAGAAAGATACGAAAATTTGTTATCATCGATTTGGAAGCTAATTTATTACTGCCAATTATATAATTTAATTTGTTATTGAATGTAAGTCGTAAATTGAGCTCTCATTTCAGTTGGCTCGTTGGTCTAGGGGTATGATTTTCGCTTAGGGTGCGAGAGGTCCCGGGTTCAAATCCCGGACGAGCCCAAATTTTTATTTTATATTTTTCTATACAAAATGACTCATCCGTTAAGAATAGTCCACGCTTTTATTATAGCTCCAGTATGATATTTGAAGCGTGGTATTTTAATGATGAAAATTGTTTAATTGGTCGATTATATTGAAGAAAAAAGAATAAAATTCATCGACATCGGGCGCTCATTAACAACCACTCTACGCTTTTTTAGGCATGACTTTTTTTTCCGAAATTACGTGTTTAAAAAAATCCACACTGCGTTCTTGTGGATATCGTAAAGAGCTTCTATAGGATTGCGTCAAGAGGATTGCCTGCTCCAATCCGTGCGATTACCCATCCGTCTGAAGAGTGTGATTATGTTGGGCGTTCATGGATGAGTTTATGGTTTACATACATTATGGTTTGTGACTGCATGGTTTGTTTAATTCTACACCTGCCGCATCAACCTCAAATATTTAAAAAGTACAACAGTCGGTCGTTCTTGTCTCGTTTGACATGTTCCACAAAGTTACTAGTACTGATTAACGCCAGTCGATCACTGATTGACTGATCACTTTCTAAGGTCGCCTTTACCTTCATGTGTTCTCCTACTTTAAGGAAAAATCTAGTCAATTTGATTATCCCCCCTCAAACGAACCAAAATTAAATTCGGCATCCTATCTAGTTCTCCAAGCCCCCCGTAGACGGCGCCACTTTACATAACGCTTCTCTATTACCCAAAATAAACATGATATTAGAGTCAATGAACCCCGGAGCTGGTATAATCAGGCAAATTGCGGCGCGCAGCGGTGACAATGTTGTTATACCGTCCTTCTCAGTTCCTCCCACTCCTGTACACTCTGTCCCCTCCGGCTTAAGGCAGCGTGTGAGTACACAAAATAAAATTAAACGCCAGCGTTTTTATATGACATGCTGCTGTGGGGTATGTAGCGGGGTGGCAATCAGAGAAAACAAATGGTTGATGTTTTTCGAGGTACTATGTAACTGTAAGTAACTGTGGACAAAGCGAGGACATTAAAATTGGAATTTAACCCTTAAGCCATTAATACGATTACGTACGGTGTTTACAAAGAGGTCAAATTGCCTAGTAATTATTGATATTATCGATAGTGGTTCCATTTCCGCTTCTAATTGGATCAGGCCGATACATCCCGAGGGATTTATTTTGGGTATTAACTATTTATATCATGCTTACCGACTGCCACATTTTTCCACCAATAAAGCACTAAATATTGATATCACAGATTAAGTTGTGTTTTTAGGATCTAAAACACAACTTAATCTGTGATATCAATATTTAGTGCTTTATTGAAAACAATTGGATATAATGTCGCCATTTCTAAAATTATTATTATTATAATTAATAATGATAGAGGTCTACAGTTTAACAGAATTCAAAAGAGAAGACTGAAATAAATCTACTCTTTTAAAGAAAAATAGCAACAAAATATATTTATCTAAACCAGCACCCAATAACATACCACAAAGCAGCCGAGAGTTTGTGTGAAAATTGAATTGTTTTGTTTAACGCTCCCGGAAGGGGGAAGCACACAGCTCCGTATGTGCTCCCTTCGAGGAGCCATACATATATGTATCACGTATTTATTTGTGGAGCCATTTCAATCGCTGATCGAGGAACGAGAGGAAATAGAGTAGGTGTAAGTTTGCCGTCTCTAAATTACCTTTTAAACTTTATTTATCTACTCACAGATTCTTTTCTTATGGAAATCGGCATGGATACCTGCGCCCCGTCAAGTATCAAGTCAGAGGGGAAGAACTCTAACGGAATTAACTACACGATGGCTACTCTAAGCATGAAAGACTTTGCGGTTTCCAGAATAGTTATTCTATAATATTCCCTCTGCTCGACAGAAGCCTCTTTCTGTAAGAACCAGTTGACCGTAATCCACAGGGGCCCAGTGCGGTTTGGTGGAAGTAACATCATCATCTGCCCAGCCTTTTCCCAACTATGTTGGAGTCGGCTTCCAGTCTAACCAGTTGCGGCTGAACACCAGTATTTTACATGGAGCGACTGCCTATCTGACCTCCACAACCCAATAACTGGGCAATACGATACCCCTTGGTTTGGTGGATGTAACACATCTTTTAATTTTCGGTCGAAGACGATGTCGGTTTCCTCACGATGTTTCTTTCTACGTTTCGAGAGCAGTGGTGATGAAATAATTTTCACAATGTGCCTGTCTGTGTTTGTATCTACGACCTACAGCTAGTCAGCCGCGGTCGTTTCCACTTGGCCACCAGGCCACCACTGCAATTTGACCGGATCACTTAACTTTTTTTTTCTTGTGCGTATTATTTGTGCAGAATAAACATTTGCTTTTCTTTCTTCTTATCAGACTGCTTCTTCATTTCGTGTGGTTAGTGACTAACCTGGTGTCAGAGTTTTATGCTGCCCATGGTCCTCTGACTTAGCTTCACATGCTGTTGAGAAATATCTCTCAGGCATGCTGGTTTCCGCACGATGTTTTCCTTCACCGATTTCAAGCAAGTGATAAAAGCACATGAATCCGTAAAATCAGAGGTGCGTGTCTCGGGTTCGAACTCGAGACCTACGGCTTGGCAGTCGACGGTCACACCACTAGGCTTCCACTGCTTATCAGACAAGAAACAGCATAAATTATCTAACTATTCACTGTGACCAAGACTTTTAGCACCAATAATATCATGGATGAATTTATTGATTTGATATCTGTCACTGTGCAAAAAGACTGTATATCAAATAAACGAAAGCCATATAAAACTCAAAAACAAATCTTCCGATTTCAAAATCAATTACAAAGAACTTTTTGGCATCATTATTATCTGGAAACGATTTAAATGAGCACCATTTTAATTCTTTGATTTTTTCAAACCATACTAACTACTTGATCTTAAAATAGTTTTAGCGGAAATGTTCAAGTGGTTCCCTTTCCTCTCGTTTTTCCTAAAGAGCGCCTTAACTCCACCGGTTGAGTAAAGTTCCCTTTTGCAATAAGTGGTGTGATTGCTTCTTTGTTTCTCTTTTTAGAAAGAAAAGCACAGTCACTTTCTCTTAGTTATGGGCCATAAAACGTTTCATTATTTTTAATTTCTTTTACGTTTTCGATTACGTGAACTGTTTTTGAAACGACAATTTTTTAGGCAATTGGTGTGAATGTTTTGTTAGTCGAATAATGTATTTGTTTTACCAAGTACTGTATATTTCTGATTAGTTTTGCCCACACACTGCGTTATTTTTTACTGGTGTAGTAATCCACATAAAAAGTATTTAGATGAGATATCTATGGTTTATACTCTACCGTACAGTTTCTGCCTACATCTAAACAACACTCAAAAGACTTTATGCATTATATATGACATTATTTTCTATTGTCACCAAAAAATATCTCCTTATTTTCGGTGGTACACGTCTTTTTATATGTAGAAGCTGACATTCTCGTTTTATGGCTCCTAAATAGGTCATTAAGTTACTACTGAGGAGGTAGCGGAGAGCTTGCAACGAGAGGGAAACACTCCTTATTGGCGAAATACATGGAACAATCCAGATAGGAGTTTATTGACAAAATTGGATTCTCTTAGATAAGGTTGATTTTTTGGGCTGTAGATGATTAGATTTTGATTTTGGAAATCTTTTCATCGTTTGGTTTTTGTTGTTCTTTCTCTCGTATCTATAGTCAATCTAGTGTTTTAACTGACGGCAAATGAGCGGTTTGTATTACATACTTAGTAAGTAAATGAAAAACTTTAGTATGTATCGTATCAGATTCACACTAAGACAGGAAACTATTTCAAAGTATTTTAAATACCTACAGGTTTACTAAATACTTTGCCAGCATTTTGGGTACATTTCCTACTGACAACGATAGGGATGAATAAAATTTTTTGACGCTCTATGAGCTCTTCTCCTTTTATACCACTTGTACATAATAGATAAAAAAAAATAGTTTTATGTTGTATATTTTGTATTTAAGATTTGTGTTTAATTAGTATCGTTAGTCTGAATAAATAAATAAATAAACAAAAATAAAAGCAGGTTCCGCAATATTGTTCCTCACATTTTCTTTCAAAATATTTCAAGTTTTATAAAACCAACAGAGCATAATTATCTACATATCCGTTCATAGTATGACGTCGTATAAACAAGGGGTGAACTCCGTGAATCTAATTTGATCACAAATAATTGTATTGATCTAATTCCGATTATGTTTGATTTTCAACCGAAGCTCGAAGTTGTTGTTCTTTACAAGGACTGTGGCTTTGATACTGTATAATCTCTATTTCGTAATGGTGTTTAATCAAGTCCGTAAATTTTAGGCCCCTACATATTTATCTACACTATTGTGTCTTTCGTTTTATTTGCGCTGTAGTTTTCAGGAAGTATTCTCTTAATGCTTACTCTACATATACACACAACCTTCTTTATTTATACAAATATCCCTAAATTCCAACTCCAACCCTTTCTAAAAAAGTTCAGTCATGATTAAAATTCTGCATTCTGCAGAATTTAATAAATATACATTTTTAGTCAAGAGGAAACAAACCTTTCATCAGTCCTCAAAATCTTGAGAATTTGGGGTATTTTTGCACAAATAACCATGTGCTGTTATTTTCAGATAGCTACGTTAAGATGATGACCTCGATGGAAAATGTACTTATAGCTTGTTGATAAAAAAAAAAAAAACCATGTGCGAGTCGGACTCGCGCACGAAGGGTTCCGTATCATTATCGAAACGGCATAAATTATCACGTTTGTTGTATCATATAAATAAAATAATATTCAAGGGGGCTCCCCCTTAAATATTTATTTAATTTTGTATTATAGTATTTGTTTTTATAGCGGCAACAGAACTACATCACCTGTCAAATTCTGTCAAATTTTTCAACTGTCTAACTATCAAGGATCATGAGATACAGCTTGGTGACAGACGGATGGACGCATGTACAGCGGAGTCTTAGTAACAGGGTCCCGTTTTACCCTAAAATTATTATATTACGGCCCACGCCCTCTCACAGAGAGGAGGCCCGTGTCCCAACCATGGAAACATTATAAATGTTGTTTATGGTATGGTATGGTATATTCATGAATATTACTACTATATCATAGGTAAGGTTACTATTAAGAACACACAACTGTCTGGGTTTAAACACTCGCTCAAAAATATATTTTTTTTAAACATTAATTGTTACCAGTTCTCTGAACCAATATGTACTGAATCGCTCACCAAACCAACTTTTGTAAATAAATTGGAAACAAAACAATCAATCAAAGCTTACTTAATGAATGGACGATCGCTCAAATCGGCAGTCGTTAACGAGAGTGCCGACAATGTTCTCAATTTACTAGATTGCTCAAAAGTTGTGGTTGGCTTAAAATAAATCGCAATTGTTTAGCTGGAAGTTTTGGCAAGATTTCATGTAATCTTGGGCATTTGGTCGGAGGTTGGACACTTTGTGTTGTATGGACTGTGATTTAGAGCAATTCAAAAACAAGATTTAGCGAATATTCTTGTTGTTATTCTTTTCTATGCTTTATAAGTGGCAGCCAATTTATGTTGGTTGAATTTAAAAAATGGTGAAAAAAACGATGGATGTATTGTGTGAAATGATATCGCTAGAAAGGGAGTGACTACCGAGATGACAACTAATAGAGAAGTATGGAAGAAAAATAAAGTTGTGGTGACCACAAATATAAACATCAGAAAGAGGTGCTGAGAATGGGCGTTGGTAAGTTTTAAAAGATTTTTAGGAACAGATAAATATCATAAACGGTTTTTAGGGTTCCGTAACTCAAAAGAAAAAAACGGAACCCTTATAGGATCACTTTGTTGTCCGTCCGTCCGTCTGTCAAGACCGTTTTTCTCAGGCACGCGTGGAGGTATCAAACTGAAATTTATATCTAATACTCAGGTCTACTGTCCCTTGGAGCTGTGAAAAAAACTTCAAACTTCTAAGCCAAAGCAATCAAAAGATACAGCTGTTTATGCCGCAAATTTTCGAAATTCGCACGGGAATCAAAACCTTCCCGTGAACTTAGAATCTTGAAATTTGGTACAAAATAACGTCTTACAGTGCAGATAAAGGAAAAATTGCGAAAACCGTAAATTTTTAGTTACATCATATAATAAAATAAAATAAGTTTTTTTTTTCAAAATATAAAAATACCATAACTATGACTCGATTCTCGTGTTGGGTGAACTTTTACTTATATACCTACAGGTTTGTACGGAACCCTCGGTGTGCGAGTCCGACTCGCACTTGGCCGGTTTTTCAAAACAGTTTTGGTGTTTTCAAATGGAGATTTCGACTTTTTCTGTTGGTGCCATTAGAAGAATGGTTTGTAATATTTTCATTACTAAAACTCGTTTCCGAACGTAAATGGGAAAGACAACGGAAATCCCTCGCCAAGTTGGTTCCAAGTTGGTGGACAGTTGACATCTGTAGAACGCCTCTTCTGGCCTTTTAAACGCTGAATTAATGTTGAAGATTACAGGACGCGGATTTATTTATAGCTGACAGGAATGGAACTTACAATGACTAAGAAACTGTTTTTAATATTATTATAATTATTTAATATATATTATTTTACCACAACCGTTTCTCATCTAGGTCATTTAAAAAAATTAAGTAGTGAATTATTGTAAGATCCGATATGTTAACGCGAAATTCAATAATGATTCTTAAATTTTGGTATGGCTTAAGTTTCTACATACTGGTTTTTCATGATCCGTCATTATATCATATAGCCCATCGCATTCAGGATTATTTCACAATTTTTTTATGAATAGTTACAGTACTTACGGATTTTGGAACTGAACACTTTTGTGGGTAGAACTCAGCTGCGTAGCTGTGTAGTACACTTCCGATCGAGGAAACAGCATGTTGTGGTGTAGCCCGCACTCCTCACGGCTCACGGTACATCGAGCCCTAGCAATATGTCATTTCCCCAAATCTTCCGTTTGCATGTAACTCAATAGTAATTGGGTCATGCCAGTTAAGACTAATCGTCGAATTAAACCTCGTTTAATTGCAATCTCACCGAAACGCCAACAAGACAGATTACGAACGTAAACTTGATGGTAAACGTTAGGATTTGAATTGGTAATTGGTACTGTCTCATTGTTTAAATTATACATTTGTATGTTAAAGACTTCCGCGTTATGGTTTGATGGTGTTTGGATAAAGAGTTTAGTGTTAAGGGTATTAGCTGTGCGTTGATCCGCTTAAGTTGTAGACTGTCGGCTAAGTTAACCCCAAGTTTCTGTACGCCTGTTTAATTTAATCTGCTGTCTAATTTCATGTCAACGTGTAATTACGGTTATACTCAAGAGCTAACAAAGGACTTGACAGCGGGCTTACTGATTAGAAATTTGATAATGTTTCTAGAAACCGGGGGATCATAAACGGGAATTATATCTTGAGATGACTGTTACCGTGAGTATCAATTTCTCAATTCAAACCAATATTTTCGCTGAAAATATAAAATCTATTTTCAGTGATACGTACTGAAATATTTTTATGAACTGATGAACCGTATTATTATTAATATTGCTTGTTACCCTGAGGGAATTGTATAACAGCGAGATATTTCAAGTGAATTGTCCAATGAAATATGATAGGATAAATCTCTCTACATCTATAAATTTTGCTTTAAGAGAACTCAATTAAGAATTTACACTAATAATTAAAATACCAGTTCCGGAATACTTCAAGTCTGCATCTCATTGTCATACCACAAACCAAATCCCCAGTCACAACACTTAGCATTCCAAATAGCCAAAAAATGTGTACTCCTCGTATTGCAATGTACACACTGTTGATCGAACAGGCCTCAAGACTTAAATGGATATTACGGAGGATCGATCTTGGATCCATTACCCACACCACGGCCAGGGACTGTATACGTACGGGAGGGCATGTTGCGGCGGGCGCGCGGCCGCGCTCCGGACGGGTTGACGTTGAGGAATTTTGTTAATGGAGTTGTGGTAAGATGTGCGTTATGTAACGTTATGTTTACCAGTAATTATGAAAATGTTGTTAAACTAATGTTATAAGATTTATTGATTTTAGATGAGATTCATACAAAACTCTCCACCTGGCAAAATACTGTCCTGATTGGTGATTTAAATATCGATATAAAATCAAATTGTAGAAGCGATCGCAGCTTAGAATATTTAACCCTAAACCTATCCCATGGGCTGATTCCAACTCACCTGTTTCCCACGCGTCTTGCCAATTGCCTTGACCACTCGCTTGTGAAAAGTAACTTACCTGTCACCACCCTGGTTCTGGAGTCACACATAACTGATCACAGACCACTAGTCCTGGCAATTGAAAACACTAATCACAGACCCAAAACTTACCAATTTTCCACTCGAGTAAATTGCGACGCATTAAAGATAGAGCTAGAAACCACAGACTTCTCGCTCCTTTATAACATCCTCGAGCCTAATCTGTTAATGAACACATTTATATCCATATTACGCACAACTATCGCTAAACATTCTGTAGAAACTAAAACAACTAGAAAACTAAAAAATTATAAAGCCTTGGATGACACCAGGGCTTTTAAAATGTATTAAAAACCGAGATAAACTACACGTTAAATCAAGAAATGCACCTGACAATCTAATCCTTAAATTAACCTACACTCGCTATCGAAATTTTTGTAATGGTTTACTTCGAAAACTTAGAATAGCATACGAGAAAAATGAGCTTGAGAAAGCAAAAAATAACCCAAGAGCCCTCTGGAAAACCATTAAAGAAATTACCAACAGTCATAAACTAAAATCTAGCCCAATTGAATTATTAAAAATGAAAGACAACCCCAAATCCTCTTTAAATAGTGTTTGTAACTTTTTTAGCAATGTAGGTAAAAACCTGGCGGATAAAATCTTATCGCAAACCAATACACCCTTAACTTTCGATGGCAGTCCTACCACTATGACCGAAAAAAATCCCCGTTTACCGCCATCCACCTCTCTCGTTTTGCTTGAGGTAGATGAGACTGAAGTTGAGTCCCTTATACTCCAAATACGCGATGATTGTGCGATTGGATGGGACGGAATCTCACCCAAAATATTGAAACAATCTCGTTCTATATTAGTCCCACCTTTAACGCATATCATTAATATATGTCTCCAAAAGGGTATTTTTCCGGATGCACTGAAGAGAGCCTTAGTTCATCCAATTCACAAGGGGGGGAACAGAAACTGTGTCAACAACTACAGACCCATCTCTGTATTAACTGCACTTTCGAAAGTCTTTGAGAGGGTCCTTTACAATCGACTGAGGAAATTCTTGGATAGATACCATATTATTGCAGACAATCAATACGGTTTTCGTTCGGGTGTATCAACGGAAGATGCAGTATTAGATCTGACGCAGGTAGTTGCTGAGAATCTTGATAGTAAAACCAAATGTCTAGGTATATTCTTGGACCTTTCTAAGGCATTTGACACAGTTTCTGTTCCGATACTCATTTCAAAGTTGGAGCTGGTGGGGATCCGTGGTATAACCCTGGAAATTTTTAAAAATTACCTTCAGAACCGTACCCAACGAGTAAAGGCTGAGGAGCACCTAAGTGATGAGGAGCCAGTATACTACGGCGTTCCCCAGGGAAGCATCTTGGGCCCAATTTTATTTCAAATTTATGTAAATGACCTATGTAATATGACCCTCACAAACGCCAAGATTTACGCCTACGCCGACGACACGGCAATTATTGTTAACGGACCTAGTTGGGATAGTGTCAAAAATAGCGCAGAGTTAGCATTAGCTAAGATAACAAAATGGTTGAATTCAAATCTATTAACCATAAATCTTAAAAAAACCTCCTACATTCCCTTCGCTTTACGGCAAAACAATCTGCCAGATCACACTTTTTCAATTATAGCTCATACATGCCCACAACTATCAACTTCTTGCCCTTGCTCGAAGCTTACGAGATCTGAGGATGTGAGGTATCTGGGTGTACAAATTGATGCAGGCTTGCGATGGGACAAACAAATTAATGTACTTATTACCAGGACCTTGAGGCTCATCCACACTTTTAAATCCCTTAGAAGCGCCGCTGACCTAGATACATTAAGGATGGTTTATTTCGCCTTGTGCCAATCGATCCTCAGCTATTGCATTGTTGTTTGGGGAGGTGCAACAAAAACCAACTTCCTGAGAATTGAAAGAGCTCAGCGAGCCATCCTCAAGGTAATGACTCGTAAGCCATACCGCTATCCTACTTCTCAACTTTATTTGGACTGTAGGGTTCTAACAGTTCGGCAACTTTATGTGCTTCAATCCATTCTCAGAAGACATCGTTCTGTCCCCCGTTCTAATCCTAACAAGCGCACCAATGTTCCACTGGGTACCAGTCACAAAACAGTCTTTGCTAAACACCAGTATTATATACTAAGTACATACATCTACAAAAAAATTCATAAAATACTAAACATAATAGACCTTAATAAGAATGAACTTAAATCGAAATTAACAAACTGGCTTCTTCAACAGGATTATTCAAAAACAGAATCTTTACTTACATTCATCGCATAAATTTCATCTTAAATCTCCCAAAATACCTAAATGCACAAACACACGCACTCGCATACACACGCCCAAATATACTACTAACAAACACACACACGCACACATACACACACCCACACACACACATACACATACACACACACATACACACACAAACGCTTACTGCATGGCTAGAATTCTTTTTTTTTATTTTTACATACTAATCCATTAAACCAGTTTTAACCTGTAAGCATCTATAAACTTAAAGGTAGATCGACACACTCTGCTTGTTGTAAAATTAAAATGTAATAATCTTTAGCCGAACACTGTCTCTTAAGATACAGGATACCCTAGTTTAAGAGGCAGGGTTTATCAGTTTTGTATACAGATTTTTCTAACCTACGCAAGCCCTACCAATTCACCAATTGTTTATAAGATTACTCTGTAATACCTCTACGTAATGGTTATATATCTGTTATTCTTGAAGCAATAAATTATTATTATTATTATTATTATTATTTGATGTGGGTAGGTACTGGAGAAGACAAGACGAATCGTTATTCGTCTTGTCTTATTCGAAGATTTCAGTAGGTTTTTAAATGGATCATTACATTAATACTCAGTCACGTTATACATAGGAAAACTTACAAGTAACTTAATGCTGATCACCAAAAAACAGAAAAAAAAACACATCGCTGTTTGTTTTTGACAGTAAATGATCGCATTTGTCCCAACATTTAGGCACAAAAACAAAAGAAAATCACAACGTATACGATCAAAACATCAGCCCATATAATATATATCCCACAATGGTTCGTCTATGATCGCAATGAAAATTCGCCAACGGAACCCTCTAAATGAAATTTTTTCATCTCAAATCCATCGAGATAACATAAAGAGGGATTTTATAGTCGCACTGAAAGCTTAGATACAAGTTCTGAATAAAAGTTATTTCTCACATCTACATTTTATTTTCTTAGCGCGATAAAATATGGGGCGAGGCAACTGCACTTAGTAGATGTGTAAGTAACGAAGATAGAATTCAGTGGGCTTATGGGAATGGGCTCCATTTGAGCCTAACACTAGGCGTGTGAAACCTCAAGGAAATGGATATCAGTAAAGTCCAATAATATACTTTCTATGAATAACAATCTAGAAGAGTGGCTATATATACCATGAGGTAATGAGCCTCTCTAGCAACTGAGAGGTCTATATTTTGAAATACCTGCCTATTTCTTTACATACCGAGACTCCTCCGTGCCTCGGAAAGCACGTTAAGCCGTTGGTCCCAGCTGTCATTGTGCACTTTGACAGTCGTTACGGATCGTCAGAAGCCCGAAAGTCTGACAGCCAATCTCACCAAGGGGTATCGTATTACCCAGTCAGATAGGCAGTCGCTCCATGTAAAATACTGGTATTCAGCTGCATCCGGTTAGACTGGAAGCGGACCCCAATATATGTAGTTGGGAAAAGGCTCGGCTGATTTTTTTATAGAATGAATAATTTTATAAAATAAAGACCCCAAGGTCGGCTTCCAGTCTCACGCACATAGTTGGTAAAAGGCTAGACAAGCAAGTACAAAAGAATACAATTGCCAAAATAGTGTGAATCAAATAAATAGTAACCGTTGGATTTACTTAATCAATTGACGTAACTCATCGAAATCTATGGCCTCAGTTAATCACGACTAGGAGGCACGTTACATAATAATAACGGAATATGTAGAAAAATATGTTTTATAACGGTTTTATAACTACATTTCCCACTCCTTTGTTTAAATGCAGTAAAGCTAAGTCAGAGGCCCATGGGCAGCATAAAAACTCTAACACTAGGTTAGTCACTAACCACACGAACGAAAGAAAGAATGCATGCCGTAGCAGCCTTTAATAAAGGCAACACAAATGTGAGATTAATATTATGGTCATTTTAGCATGTAGTTTTAGTGTTTGCTTTGTTGGTCGTCCTTAAATAAATAAGTTTTCCCATACGTAACAAAGGACTCGTCTAATCCAATAGACTTCGGTTCTTGAGCAAACATGACAATGTGTAGTCACTTGTAACTTCTTGAGTACACTGCAGTTTGCAGCCAGTTGGCTTCTGCACATACAACTGCCTGGAATGCACGATTTTCCGATCCGCAGATTGCCCGAACCCCCCGTCGCATCGCATCGCCCACCCGCGCTTTTACTTTGTTTTTGCTTAGGGTGCTTTCTTGAACAGTTTTTCAATCCGTTCACAGTTAAAATTCAAGCAGTCAGACACGAAAACAGATTTTGTTTTATAAGTACAAATTGGCATTTATATTATGTCAGATTAAATTAAATTAGAAAATTAAGCACGTTTCAATTGTCACTTACGAAAAAGTAATAAAGAAAATCAATTTAGATTGTCATTCGATTAACAATAATTTCCATGATTGCCACTTCTCACATTAAGGAAATAGAATTAAAAAGAGTTTCAGTTGAATCAATAGAGCCGTAATCCTTTTTAATCGAGAGTTATTCAGTCAATCATTTACGACATAATATCAGAAGTAACTTATTGTCTTGTCTAGTGGTTAAGGCATCGCTACTCAAACACGAGGTTCGGGGTTCAAATCCAGGCAAAGAACTACCAATTTGACTTTCATCATTCAAATGTACTGTACCTTAGTATATGTTCATTTTGTGAAAGAAAACATTGTGGCAATTCATGGACTTATAATAAACACAAATCTGAATCGAATCACCAATCCATCTTGAGCAGGCGTGGTGAGCAGAGGTCGTGCCTTCAGTGGGACAATAATAGTCTGGTATTATTATTAATTTTCTAGCATACATAAACTCCATTTTTTCAACAAAATTAGCTGCTAGATCTGTTTAAATCAAGAAAGGTGTAAAAGTCAAGAAGGTGCGATCCAAACGTATAGCGACAATACAAAAATACACACGTACACTGGAACGAAGCTAAGTAGGATTTACGACATCATGTGTCGTTGTGAGAGCCGACGGCGATGTAGGGCTGGCGCGGAAGTTTTAATTTAACATTTTTAAATATAAGCTCAATGGTCTAAAAAGTTTAATAAAAGTTTGTGTTAAAAAGCTTGAAAAATTAAAGTAGTCATTGGCCGTCCAGAATTGGTGCTTGTTTGATATTTTTTATTATCTGGTTTGGAGGAGAATATTTTATTAACGTATGTTTTGTTTAAATTAGTATTCATAAACACAAGCAAATAAGGAGAACTAAAATAAACTAGAACTAAACAACTAAAAAGAACTATTGATCAATGGCTTCATACTCTCACTTATGATGAATTGGAGAATTTAATCAAACCCTGTAGAATTGTAGATCTTTCTTGCACACCAAATACACGTAACGTAGAGTATGCTCATGGGAAGGTTCCACAGGCCCACTTACACCCTACAGACACGCACTACACTTACATACAACACTCCCACATGCACAACACGAAACTCATATTTTAACCTATTTTAACCATCTCATTCTATTTTTAACACGCTTTTATTAGCTCGGGTTGTATCTATGTATGTATGTATGTAACGGAATCTTTGAGCTTAATTTTTACCGGTTTCTAAAAGTCTGATCAACTTGAAACTTTGCACACGTCTCAAGGACCGATGACAATGCAATAATTTGATAATAGTTTTTTTATATGTATGTATGTATGTTTGTAACCGACTCCTTTAGACGCGATTTTCACCCACTTTAAACGGCCAGATTTCATTCAAACTGTGTAGATTTATCGAGGACCGATGACAATACATTAATTTGAACTAAAAAGTAGGAAATAAAAAATTGTTAAAAAAACTAAAAAACACGACACAACATTTTTTTTATTTTTATATTAATGTTTTATTATTTTAATGTTGTTATAATTTTTTGCTATATTATTCCTTTTGAAATTTATTATTTTTGATATAATATTTTGTTATTAATTATTATTTTATTTAAGCCATTTTTATTTTGTAATTCTCGTCTCTGGAGTCTGGAACGCTAGTGTTTATAACTAATGTAGCAGTGTTTATAAGTATGTATTTACGTACGCAATTAAACTTGTAAATGTGTTTGTGTTCCAATAAAGATTTATTATTATATAATTATTATAAAGTAAGTATACATTTTCATTATAAAGAGAAATATAAAATCGACACTAAACATGCTAACCCTAACAAAAGCCATTAGCTTAACATGCTCAATTTAAAAAGCCACAGGTTGTTATGGTTAACCGAGATTTACATGGTATATAAATATTCATACAGTGACATTTCACACGTTGATGGTTCTAAAAAATACATTTGAATTAGTGACCATTAAATATACACACACATAAATTGCCTTTTAGTATAAATATTAAAAATTCATGCACAATGTATTCAGATTCTAAAATTCGTTCATATTATTTTTGACAACCCTACCAAGTCCGTAAAGCGTGACTTATCTGGCCTAGAAGTGTGCGCCAAGCAAACAGGCTGTTGGCCTCACATTCAGCTTGGAGGCCCATTGTGGCCTCTACTTATTCTGCAGCAATGGTCCTTAGAGTCGCTTTGTAGACGATATTGGGTTATTCTGTTATGTAAATGTGATAAATTGATTTGATTCCTTCGTTTATTTCGGATTAAAGTGAATAGAATTTTGAGTTGTTTTATTAATAATGGTGAGAGACTTGACAGACGAAACAAAAGGAATGTTTCCTGAAGTTCTTATACTAGTACTAGCTGACCCGACAGACGTTGTCCTGTCTTAACTGCCCATCCCACCTACCTACCTACCTGCCTACCTACCCTACCTACCTAGCTACCTACCCTAGCTACCCTACCTACCCTACCTACCTACCCTACCTACCTACCCTACCTACCCTACCTACCCTACCTAACCTACCTACCCTACCTACCCTTCCTACCCTACCTACCCTACCTACCCTACCTACCCTACCTACCCTACCTACCCTACCTACCCTACCTACCCTACCTACCCTACCTACCCTACATACCCTACCTACCCTACCTACCCTACCTACCTACCTACCCTACCCTACCTACCCACCCTACCTACCCTACCTACCTACCCTACCTACCTACCTACCCTACCCTACCTACCTACCTACCCTACCTAAAAATAAAAATAAATGTATTCTGCTATTCAGGGCGGAGACAAATCCACCGAAACAAAAACCATGAAAATTGGTTCAGCAGATCTCGAGTTATAATGGAGGGAACAAACCCGACTTTCTTTTATACACACATCAAAAGTGTCTAGGGATCAACATATATTTTTGCAATAACTTTTCTCTTGATTGATATTAATTTAAATTTTCTTTAAGGATTCATCAAATAAAGTGTTTTCGTTTGTCACAGTAACGATAAACCAAGTCACCTTTGCATTAATAAAGAAATTTGCCATTTTCCTAATAAAGGGATTTTTGACATTTGAACCACTAACATTAAAGTTCGAAAAAAAGACTGAAATAACAGTTTTCTTTAAAATTTTATTGGGTAACTTAAACAATTAATAATCCGTGTTTCTACCGCGAACACTAACAACACAAGAACATCGGTTTGGCATACTCAAAATGAGTTCATCCAAATCACGCTGTGGAATGGCCGCCCATGTTCGTTGCAACAACAAAAAAAGGTCTTCTTGCAACTGGATACCCTCCATATTCGGCAGAGCTCTTCTCTGTAGCATATCCCATGCATGCTCAATCGGGTTCAAGTCTGGCGACTGAGCAGGCCAGGGCAGGACATTGATGTTAGCTGCGGCGAGAGTCTGTCTTACAACTCTTGCGGTGTGCGGTCGTGCATTATCATGCATTAACTGAAATAAGGGACCGATTTGCACTTGTAGAGGAACGATGACGTCAGATACAATCGTCTCAGCATAAATTTGAGCGTTGAGGTTGCCTCTGATCCAAATCAACTCAGTTTTTCCGCCGATCCAAATACCCGCCCATACCATGATGGTTCCACCACTATAAGGATGGACTTCCTGGCAGGATTTTAATCGCTGTTGGCGTCCAGGGGTTCTCCAGTGTCGTATACGTCTTGTATCCGGTCTCATACCAAAACGAGACTCATCAGAAAAGCACACGAAACGCCATTGTTCTTCTGCCCAATTTCTGTGTTCAAGAGCCCATTGATATCGAATCCTACGATTGTGCATTGCTATAGGTGGTACCCGTAGCGGTCTTCGGGAATGAAGGTTCACTTCATGCAAGCGGTTTCTGACTGTTTGGTCGCTAATTAAGTTCCCTGAAGAGTGATGAAGCCTCACGGCTAACATCATGGCGGTTATTGTTGGAGCTCTTCGAGTTAAGATTTGAATGTATCGGTCTTGTCTCCGTGTGGTGCAGCGATACCGTCCTTCATGGCGCTCAGCCACGGTACCAGTGCTTCGGTAACGTGTCCAAAGTCGACTGATAGCACCTTTTTTTGTTGTTGCAACGAACATGGGCGGCCATTCCACAGCGTGATTTGGATAAACTCATTTTGAGTATGCCAAACCGATGTTCTTGTGTTGTTAGTGTTCGCGGTAGAAACACGGATTATTAATTGTTTAAGTTACCCAATAAAATTTTAAAGAAAACTGTTATTTCAGTCTTTTTTTCGAACTTTAATGTTAGTGGTTCAAATGTCAAAAATCCCTTTATTAGGAAAATGGCAAATTTCTTTATTAATGCAAAGGTGACTTGGTTTATCGTTACTGTGACAAACGAAAACACTTTATTTGATGAATCCTTAAAGAAAATTTAAATTAATATCAATCAAGAGAAAAGTTATTGCAAAAATATATGTTGATCCCTAGACACTTTTGATGTGTGTATATATAGATTAAAGTATTCATTTAGCAAGACTTCAAATAAAATATAACACAAGTTCATAAAAAATTTAATTCCGTTCAGAAAATTCTCTTTTCTTTATTTACCAAATCATGTTTACAAGCCCACGCAAATATTGGAATACTCAAAACTAATGGAACTTCCACTTAAACCACGTTGTTGTCCATGTCAACTGCATCTACAACATTTACAAGCTTTTACTGAATTGCTTCCTATTTCATTAATTTTCGTGCTAACATGAAACCATTTCAGTAATAAAATTGCATATCTGAACTTATTTGTTTATGAAACGTCTCACTCTCTTCGTAAATACAGCCCTAAGTGCACCCTCGACCCACATGATTACAAAAATAATGAACCCGACTGCGGAACAAAAGACCAAAGAGTGCATTACTTGACAATTCGGGCCCCACTTGTCTCACCATAAAAGTTAATCAGTTTTTGGGTTAAGTTTCATCTGGAGTTGTCTCTTGTGAAATATTTTTAGCAAGATAATGTTTAATTATTGTACAGTCGCCAGCACATCAAGTTAACACAAACTTCAAATTTACTCAGTCGATTTTGAACTTAACGGTCAACGCTTTAAATTTCAATATAATTTGGAGAAATTTGACAGTTTGGCATAACTTGATTGGTGACCGTACTTTGATATCTTTTTGGAATGGGAAATTCTGCAATGACAGTTCATTGCAATAATGTCTTCTAAAAACTCGTAAGATAAGGTATAACCGTAACTGCTTAATATTTCCTTGGGGTGATGTATAAATTTTTAGCGTGTGTTGTCTCACTGCAGGGTTAAGGCTGCTTCTCTTTCGCTTTTTCACTCCTCTCTGTCTTGACCTGGACTGACCATGGACCAATCCTGTCTGTAGGCATTAAGCTCGTCTCGCCATCTTCTCCTGGGTCTGCCTCGATGTTGACGGAGGTTTTCTCAGACCCACATGCTGATCGAATTGGACGATGATGCGTTCAACATACGGGTCCAGCCCTATGCATAAAATAATAAATTAGGAATTGGCGCCAAAACGGCTGAACGGATCTAAAATTAGGTGGGTACACAAATAGTTCATAACCTGCATAAACACATTGAGTACTTTTAATACCAGAAGTATGTTCCCGAGCCATATTTTCCTACATCCACCAGAGAGAAACCACGGGCAAAAGCTAGTTCAGTATAATTAATAAAATATTTTGAATGGAAGATCAGCCCACCGTGAGTATATTTCAGTCATGGGATAAAGTTTGAGACCATAGAAATAGAGTTATTTTACAGTCACTTACACAAAGTATCAGAGTTTTTAAGAAACACGAAATTATGATTCCGCGCCCAACCCGGCCTATGAATGCCAAAAACCGGAAAAACAATTTTTTTTCAAAAATATTTTCTTTTCAAATCTCATGTCCCCAACACTTAGCCCCAAGTGATATATAGAATGAATGTTGTCGAAAGAGGCCAGTCCTTGATCCAGTTAGAGTTACGGCTTCCAAAAACAAGTTAAGTTCAACAATAAAATTAATTCAGTGTACTCGAATCTGTGTGTTACGCTCACAAAACGACGAGCATTCAGCTTCGTTTACATAAAGATGTTATTATTTCACTTCGGGAATTGCTTCTATTGGAATTTTGCTATTTGGGAATGAGGAATGAGGTTTCCGCATGGTAATCTGGGCTGAAATATAGTGGTGAATTATGACATTCTCTGCATTTCGTACCTTGGCATAGTGCTGCAGCAGTGCGATAACGTTTTGCTGCGATATGAAGCTCAAAAGTGCAACGACGTGGTCCTGCGAGAGTTGCCACCTTCACCAGGTAAAAATTTCCCAAAATTCAAAAGTGCAGTTTTATTTTCCAGGCAGTGGAATTTGACCTGTCTAGGAACAATTTATGCAGTAGCTTAGTGTCACCTGCTGCTTCTGCAAGCGTGAATCCGACTAAAGCATTCCGCGCGCAAGACTCTGAAGTATTTGACTGTAGGAATATCCTGATATTATAGAGTTAAAAGTAACATTTATGTGACTTAAACATAAGTGGTGAAATGTGAGCTATAGGTGTACCTCTCCTTAACCCTTCGGTGATAACGGGCGTGAACTTAAATAAATATAACTTATAATATAACTTAAATACATGAAAATAACTCAAGATAATTATAAATACAGACATAAAAAAATAGTTCCAAAAGATATTTTATAACATTGATGTTTTAAACATCTTTGAACAATTTGTCGACTGGATGGTTTACTTTATGTTCAATGTAAACAATTGTTTGTTTTGCTCTTTTTATTGTGTGTTGTTTGCTGGAGTATAGTGATGAGATGTTGACAAAGTTTGCAATCACTTGTGAAGATATTTGTGCTGAGTGGTAAAGTGTTTGTTGTGTCTCCAGACAATGAAAGCATTTAGAAATTGAAACTTGATTTACACTCAACTGTATGTCATTCTTACTGTACGTAGTTACTATGTTAAAGAAAATATTTATGTTTTTAAAACAAAGAAAGAAAAAGGACATTGGTTTGACGGCAAAAGGCGACACAGAGTTGACTCCTCAAACAAGTTATAGCTATAGACAGTGAGATTCATAACCCTTCCTGTCTGCAGCTCATCATCTGCCTAGCCTTTTCCCAACTATGTTGGGGTCGGCTTCTAGTCTAACCGGATGCAGGGAAATACCAGTATTTTACATGGAAAGACTGCCTATCTGACCTCACAACCCCGTAACTGCAATAGGATACTTGTAATACCAAGTTTTGCTAGCTGGGTGGGCAATACGATTCCTCTTGGTAGACTGGCTGTCAGATTTCCAGGCTTTTGACGACCCGTAACGACTGTCAAAGATGCACAAATGACAGCTGGGACCAACAACTTAACGTGCTTTCAGAGGCACGGAGGAGTCTCGGTATGTAAAGATGGTCACCCATCCACGGCCAACCCCGGCAAGCGTGGCATAACCTGATGGATTGACCTGTGCGGCTGTTCATATTTCGCCACGAGGTCCTCTCCTGTCTGCTGCTATCGAGTAAAAATAAACGGGTAATGTGTGCCTCATGAATGACAAGCAGTCTATTCTATAAAAATCTCACCGTGAAAACTTAAGTGAAGTGGTGAATTCACATGATCACACAGGGACAGGAACATGATCACACAGGGACAGGAACATGATCACACAGGGACAGGAACATGATCACACAGGGACAGGAACATGATCACACAGGGACAGGAACATGATCACACAGGGACAGGAACATGATCACACAGGGACAGGAACATGATCACACAGGGACAGGAACATGATCACACAGGGACAGGAACATGATCACACAGGGACAGGAACATGATCACACAGGGACAGGAACATGATCACACAGGGACAGGAACATGATCACACAGGGACAGGAACATGATCACACAGGGACAGGAACATGATCACACAGGGACAGGAACATGATCACACAGGGACAGGAACATGATCACACAGGGACAGGAACATGATCACACAGGGACAGGAACATGATCACAGAGGGACAGGAACATGATCACAGAGGGACAGGAACATGATCACACAGGGACAGGAACATGATCACACAGGGACAGGAACATGATCACACAGGGACAGGAACATGATCACACAGGGACAGGAACATGATCACACAGGGACAGGAACAGCTCACTTCACGCTCACTTCAACTCCAGAATAGATCGGCTGGTCCAGATCATAATGATAACACCCCTCGATAGCCTAAAAAATCTATCTGAAATATTGTCTGATCCCTCAAAAAACTTAACACGGGAAATTCAGGTCCATCTACTTGTTCAACACACACTGTTATTATTATTATGGCGAGCGTTCTGAAACGAAGTGCGTTGTTGACACCATTTGTAGGCTCTCGACGGATAATAATACCGTACTCGAGTTAAAAAATGCGAAACCGTGATATACCGGCTCAAAACAATGTCGGCACCTATTATTATTGTTCTATTCTCTTTTACCTACTACTATTAATGAAAATTTAGAGGAAATGCTAACGATTTCAATAATATTTCATTAATTAATAAAGTCGCCCTCAGTTACATGGAGCGACGTCTTTAAAAAGGTGGCTGGGACAGACTGAATACGAAATTGGAGGACAGGGTGTTGTGACGCAGCTTGGGAGAGGTCTTTGTCCAGCAGTGGACTGCGATAGGCTAAAATAATTTAATCTAAAGGAGGTAAAATAGATACCAAGATTTCACGTAATACTTACCTATTTTGTTATAAGTTTTAAAATTTGTGGACTTTATTCATGTTCAGTGCAGCATATTGCGGGGACCAAAAAATAAAAGGTCGATAGAAGTAAACTAATGCGAGTGATATTCGTAGGTGTGCTTCGTGGAATAGGAAATTAATTATTTTAAATTTTTATTTGAAGCCCACCTACGGGTGTGCTAAGTGGAATACTGTAGGTGTGCTTCGTCTGGGTGTGCTTCGTTTGGGTGTGCTTCACGGAAGACTTCGCAGGTAGTAATAAAGGACAGTTTGGATCTGGTTTTAAAGAGTTTATTAAAGGTTTTTAAAGTTAAATGTTAAAATTTCTTAAAGTTAAATGTTTTGAATGCACCCGATCCGTTTGATGTCTCGTAATGCACTGGTGTTAAAGGATTCATAAAAATGTCACTTATTGACAAGTACAATGATTGTTGTAAAATGCAGCGTCAGCAAATGTTCGGTTGCTTAGACCGAACAATATAAAACTAGGTAGACGAGATTTCATAGACTAAAATGAGCCTAGACAAAAAACAATCATCAATATCGTTAAAACAATGGAAATCAAATCTAATTATGTATCCAACGAAGGCCAGAACTTCCTTGTTTTCCAAATCACATTGCAAGCCATGACTTTTGTCCCAGTTGTACATCTCGCAGATTCTTGTGATAGTTGTGTACAATAACAAGAAACTTGCGAAACAAACTAGGATACTAGGATCTGTAGGTAACTGCAGTTTCAGAGGACAATTTTTTTATTATTTACGTGATTTTTTGTCTGTTATAGTCCAAAAATACACAAAAAATGCTGAAATTTATTTTAATAAGCCGCTTAACTCACAAGTGGCAAACTTTTTCGAACATTCAAAATTAGATGATAGCTTGGTACTTCAACGACCTAATGCAATATAACAAAAACATTAATAATTAAAGAAATTTTTTTTTATGAGCCCTATGATTTAAATGATCAATGCGTGTAGTCATTAATAGAAAATGTACAATAAAATTCTTATTTTCAGGTACCTACACAATTATAAACAAACCGCGTAATCAATTTAACAGATTTGTTTTATTCATAATCAGGACATAATGTTCCCTCTGCTGGAACACAGGCGTCCTCCTAATCCCACCACGCAGGGCCTATGCATGTTGGTGAATGTCACTGAATCACTGAATGTCTTAGAATGTTTGGTTCTAGGACATGCCGGTTTCCTTCAGATGTTTTCGTTCACCATTTTGAGAGCAGTGGTGATGAAATTATGTACACAAAGTAAAGCACCTGTCTCTGTTCAAACCCGTGACCTACAACTCGTAAGTCAGGGCAATTACCACTAGGCCACCACTGCTACACTCTCGGACTTGACTTGTTAAATTATCCAATATTAACTTGAAAGTTTGTAGTTATTTATTTACAGATAATAATAAAATTTAAAAGCTAACAACTTAAACTAAACTTGAATTAAATGACGGTCTAACTAACTATATACAAATAAATACAAAAACCAAAAAGACACTTAGGCGTCAAAGTACTCATCCGCATCGCTGTCGTCCGGAAACGTGCCCAGAAGACTGGCAGCATTGCCACGTTGAATGGCAATGCTAATTCTTTGACCAAATATCAAGCCAGTCCTCTGGTCACGTGAAGTATCGACCAATCGGCGAGAAATTTCCTTAAAAAGGAGTTGTGCACTGTTGTCCACTTGAAAGTGAGACCTCCAATATTGGATATCGTCCGTCAAATATTTAAAACACCCCTTACAATACCGATACACAAATGTATGCAATAAGGCAAAGTTGTCAAATAACAAAGAACAACGGCGCTGCAACTTTTCCGGAATCTGTTATTAAATTTCTTGTCGAAGTATTTTTTATTGGGGGCGAATACTTTCTCTTACGGCTAACGTGAGGGGCCGCCATCTTTTTTGTTGGGTTTCGGGTGGTAGGCTAGTACTATGATACATATAATATCACACCTACAGTCTCATCTTTTGGTAAGCGGGATTGTCCGAAAGGGTTACCGCTACCCCGGAACATAAAGGGCTAAGGAAGGAACATGGATGGGTTTTAGTCAGTAAGAGTCTGACACTCCCTTCCGCTCCACCCGTAGCGGGCGAAGTCATTTGATGATATCCCAGCCGTAAAAAAAAAAACCTCCGTCTTTTTCCTAATCATCATCCTTCCATAACGTATTATCGTATATTCCATCGTAACTTTGTACGTCTGCGGATACCTTTTGGACTCATGAAAACATGTCAAGAGTGTAAAATTTTAAAACTGTATTCGGTTATATTGGTTCCTTTGCCCCTTTGGCCCATCAATCAGTTCGATTTAAAATAGTATTGTTCGAATATTTAGTTCTAAACAACAGGATTAGAACAATACAACTCTAACTCTCTATCTCTCCCTCTCTCTCTAACTCTATTTAACTTGTTTCACAAGTTTAGACCTGTCTACACTTTTTCGTTATAAAGCGTTTCCTAAACCAATCATTTCTCTAGACTGTACTCTGGGTGTACTAGTTAACTATTCTTTATTACCTACTAATTTAGTGATGAGGTCAACTTGAGTAAAAGTTAATGAATAATAGCTTGTTAATTAAGGCGCAGTCAAAATTGTGGTAGGTACAGAGTTGAGAAACTTTTTTGCGTGTTACTCTTCTACATGTTTAAAAAAAAAAAAGTTTACTGTCACCGGCACATAGGGGGCGTGAGCGGCGATAACTGTGTTAAAAATTATGTTCCTTTTACGTTGTGCATAGCAAAGAGTTTTGCTTTTAACAAAAACAAAAAGCGTAGGTTGTGTTAAACAAATATACCCTAAATTACAAGGAACACATTAACTTCTATTCTAATCTCTCTCCAACACAAAATGTACGTGAATCTGTAAGCAAAATGTTTTCAAACAAATTTGTGAACTTTTAATTATTTTATAATTTATGTTGTGCAAAGTTGTTGAGTTAAGTTGTTAGCAAGGATTAGAGCTTTGTTTTGTTACTTTGTTTTTAAATAATTATGCGTGTGAAACAAAGTAATGCTGATATTAAGATTAATGTATGGGAGTGTTTTGAGAAATGTTATCTTAAGGTCAATTTAACTAAAGTATTTTGTAGCCAGTTACAAACTAACTTCATAAGAGGAGAGATCACACGACAAAATGACTAATGCACAAACTAATCAATATGTGAGGTAAGGCTGCATTCCGCGGTTATCACGAGGATGGATGGATACCCTTTTTATAACACTGAGACCCTTCTTTTCCCGGCAGCGACACGAACATCAGTTCAGTTAAGATCCGATATCTGATCTAACATTAGTCTCGGCATTGCCCAGTAGGTAACGTAAATGTAGAAATACGGAGATCAGACAGAAGTACGATTCTTCACACGTACCTGGATAGTCTGATTGCCGACCCTGACATGGTTGGGGAAAAGCTAGCTGGATGCGAAGCCAATAGAACAAGCCATTTTATATTTGTCTTTCATCCCGCAAGCATAACGGTAGCGAGAAAGGAAATTAGCACTTCTTTTAATTTCTTAACTCCAATGTTAGCTCAAGAAACAACTCGGTGGGAAATTTTACGTCTATTTTTACTGATTTTATGAAGTCGGTTAAGTTGGTGGATGAAAGAATAACAGCTGCTGTTCAGTGCACACTATTAAGGCGCAGATAAACGACTTTTAATGATTTTATATTGAACATCACGTCTAAACTTATAGTCTTATTTCTATGAAAAAAATATATGTTATACTAGACAATTTGATATGTGAAAATGTGAAATTATATTTTAATAACATAGTGTAATTAATTTGTAAAGTATTGTCTAACGTGGACAAAAAAACGATAATCACGCAAAAACTATGCGTATTTACATGAAACTTTTATCATATAAAAGACAATTTAATGACCCATATTTTAATATACAGCTTTTATTTGTATTGTGTTTGATAAATCAAGGTGGGTTGTTTTTTCGAATAATCTTGGTGCGCGTTGAAGCGGGGCTCTGGCGGGCAGTTAATGTCGCCTTAAGGAAAATTGTGGAATTTGAATGTGACCAACGACAGTAAGTTATACGAAAGTGAAAATTACTAAATGCTGATATCATAAAAGCTTAGCTCACATTACCGCATCAAACCACATCGCATCACAATACACAAAATGGCGTTACGTTCATACAAAATAACAATTGAGAAATAGGAGGATTTTAGAGTGGCTTTTCTAAAAAAAACACAAAATAAAGACAGTCAATTACCTGGCCTACCTAGATCATAGGTGAACAAGCTGCGAAATAGAATACAACTGAAGACTAAGATTTGCTTGCACCAGAAATAATTAAAACACAATAAACACATTTAAAACATCGTTATGTTTCTATAAACTGTTTGAAGATGATAAAGGCAGAATGATGTTCGAAATTATGTTCAGCGTAAAACGAATTTAATTATTTCTGGGCAAGTGAGACTAAGAATATTTAAAAAACATAACATACTTCTACCTGAGTCACTTAACATCAAAAATCATGACGTTTTATTAGAAAACAAATGACCGCACGACCAGTCATAACACATGATAGTAAAAAACTCAAATAAAAAGCGTTTTCAGTAATTACATCACTTATCTTCATATTTGTGACATCAAAACGAAGTAAAACGAGTTTATGAATCATCAAGCTGTATATTACATATTAATGCTAAAAAGTAAAAAAACGTTCTAACAGTGAAGAAAATGGCGGAAGAGAACCAGTAAGTCAGTTGTTAATAAAAAGAATTTTGTGAAAAGCTAATAAAATCATGGGTGATAAATTCGCTGCTAACATGTAACTTTCGGTCTGTCTGTGGCAGGTTTACCTTATACGACTAAAGGGGGGTTCATCACACGGGTTAGGATTAGAACTGTTATCCTGGCATCTCTCCTTGTCGAAGCCAATACGCGAAGTCGCGGGCAATAGCTAATTCTTGTTGTACTTCTTATTGATGACAAAGCCAAAGACAATATGATGCACGGACCAAAGTATTTGAACAGTCTATAGTAAAAAAAAATGCAATGCACAATTGCATTGCAATTTTTTTTAATCGTAAATAGGAATCAACTTATAATATTTATAAAGAACATTCTTCTTCGTGCCCGATTTATTCCCTTCTGATTTCCGAGAAGTCTGTGCTTCTTGCCATCAAAGTCAAACGGTTATTTCTTTCCAGGAATATTTTGTACCAAAATACTATAAAAATCCTTCACAGGATTTTTATAGTATTATATAGAACAGTAAATATATTTTTTTGATTGCTTTCTAACATATTATAGTAAATAGGTAAGTTACTCTTACGGCATCTAGAAATTATTCTTAGCGTTCTTACCGATAATAAAGAACATTATACAGGGTGAAATTGAATTCATGGGTTATATTTTAAAGGGTCATTGTACTTATCATTATGAACAACTTTTACTAAGGGAACAAATATGATCTGAATCTGTCTCCTTAAAATATTAATATGAATTCAAATTCACCCTGTAGAGTCCAAAGTTCCAATCAAATTTAATAACCTCCACGCGTTCATGACATGTTGTAGATAATGACAACAAAATAAAACATCCTATTCTAAAGCCTAGATTATTGTACAGCTACGCAACTCCAGTAAAACTGTGTAGATACATAAGTAAACATACATTCACACAACTTTTATAGCTCATCAAAGTTTATACAGCGAATTAACTCGGCTGTACGTAAAAAGCTAAGGTGACTCGTATAGCTTATTTTGACTTTAACTCTACCATAAAGTCACCATTTTATTAAACTTTGTATATTATGTCACATCCCTAGCGAATTATACTATTGTACTGAAGTTGGACAAAACTGTACAAAAAAATGGACCAGGCGTTGTAATTATAATATTATACGATTGTGTCGTTTGCTAACTTTTTACAGTCGATTTATGATTAAAAAATCTAGTTTTCCACGAGCTGTTTTCCTGTAAGATTGACATTGAATTGAAAGACTAATCTAGTTAACAAAAAAATGTAATCTAAGAAGTATTTTATTTTTATTAGAGTTGACACCAATAGAGAATGAGTACAAACCTTAACTTTTCGTATATAGATGGATACACACCTAATAAGTTTGTTTTTTCAACAAAATTCTTGTTAGAAGTCTGTAATTGACTAGACAGGTCTTATTAATCTTTCTTTCTTTCTGGTGGATAGGTACTTAGAAAGTGCCGAACCTACATTTTAAAAGAACCTCCTGCGAACTTGATTAAGGGGAAAATAATTTCAAAATTCCTGTAAATATTCCAAGTTAATTCCTTCCAATAACTTTCAAAATAAAATATTTTACAGGTACACCTCATCTCCGCTGCGACATTTCCGTCGCATTTCATATGAGCCGCCAAAACTTTACTATCAAATGTGTAATAAAGCCTTATTCGGATAACCGACTTTATGCATGTAAATGTGCTTTTATTGAGACTTTATGTTCTACGGCCCTAATATTGCTAAGGTCTATTAGATCTTTTTGCTTTTACACCTCAACATTACATAAAGTTATACAGGTACCTAAGCTTTATTTTATGTACAAACATAACGGTAAATACGAAAAAAGAACAGTATTTTTAGTCACGATTTGTGGGATCTGTTATTATTTTTCAAAAGTTTTTCAGCCAACTCTTGAAGTGTTATGTAAATGAATAATTTTAGACTGAAACGTTTCAGTGCTAACAAAATTGCGCCATTTTATTCAGAGTGTTTTGAGACTAATTTGTGAAATTGGGTTTGTAAACGAGAAATAATCGTTCAGTATTTTGTCTGTGGATTAATTTGGGCTTGTCAGTGAAACTATTTTGTATTGCCACTAAGTGCCAATTTCACCAATAAAACTGGACGCGATCAACTCATCTAATCCTCGTACAAAATAATATGTGAATTTCAATATTCCACTGAAAATAATGACACTGACAACCCTTAAACGGGGTTTATGTGCTGACCGCCTTCAGTTTCATTAGTGAAATTCGCCGTGTACGACTCATGTTAATATTTTCAAATACCTTTCTAGCAACATCGTGTAATATAAGAAGAAATGATACTCTATAGTTGTTATGTACAAAAATCTTAAACACAATACACAGCCTAGAACTAAAATAAATATAAATAACTAGCTTCTGCCCGCGACTTCGTCCGCGGAAAATTGCGATATACTGTAACTGTTTAGGCAGCGCATGCAAATAATTCTGTTTTCGGAGGTATTTCTCTCCGACTTTTTAGACAAAAATTGCGATAGCTCGGCTAATATGTATGATATAAATATAATTTATAGCCTATAGCACTCAGGAATAACATAGCTTTCTATCAGTGAAAAAATTATTGAAATTGGATCATTAGTTCCGGAGATTACCCCCTACATACAAACTTACAAACTTACAAATTTTACCTCTTTATAATATTAGTATAGATAAGTAAAGTAAACGAAAAAAAGGGGAGATGTTATGATGATTGGGTAGAACAATTTGTTCTTTAAGAAAGGTTGAAAGGCTTTAAATTAATCAAAAGGTCGTAACTCATAAGAACCGCACCCTAATAAGTGCAAAAACGTCGAATCTAATTCTATGTCATTATGCTCCCAAAGCGTTCAAGCATCAAGTACTTCGACACTAATTTCAACTCTAATTAATCCGTCTGAGACCCTCCACGTGATTTTACGTATGTATTTAACCCTTCACTGCTCACTTTCAATTAAATCGCTTTCATTGCACTAAAACCAATTAATGGCCTTAGCAATCAAATGAGATGCTGGTGGGACATTAATTTAATACGGCGACGCAATTTCACTGAATGTACACTTTATTGCATCTATTAGGTTTAATGCAGTGAATGAAGATTAAAGGGCAGCAGATAGTTTTAAATGTTTTAATTATTCATTTAGTTTAGATTTTCATTTTCTTTTTTTAGTTCGTGTTTAGTTTTTAATTTTGGAAGGTTAAGTGAAAGCAGCACTATCTTGTAGACAGTAGATGGTTTTAATCACGATAAAAAAAATAGTCGGCCCATCTTCTATCATATTATCTAACCTTTTTTGATACAATTAAACCAGCGTATCTTTCAATAAGTAAGTTCAATTAAGCAATGTCTGGAAAAATAGAAAAAAAATTACGAAACCGAATTTCACTGTACTCGAACGTTCTTTTGAAGTCATTCCAGTTCATTGATTACAGTATACGAGTACACATACCTGTCTTCTAAAATAAATAAAAGTACTGTCTGGAAATTCCTCTACACAAAAAATAACACATGTTTTTTCTCATTTCAGGTAAGCATTGATTTTCAGAAAAAATCCCGTAACGAATTTAGGTAAGTTAAGTTTATTATTTTCAGGCCAAATCAAATTCGGGGCATAAATTGCATTTGGAGACTCACAACAAATCGTGAGGTGTATCTTCGTAACTTGATAAAAACGGCGAATCGGATCGTGCGTCCTTCGAAATTTGATAATGTGTATCTTGGGTACAATTACTGTGTTATGACGGTATTTTGGACCCACATGTCGCATTGAGAGGGTTGTTTTTTGGAAGAGAAACATATTCTTGTTTTTATTGGCTGTTAAACTGATAGGAAGGTGCAATTTGATTATATATTATGACGTGTATTTATTTAGGTTGGTAAATATAATTTCAAATACAATATTTTTTCATAATGTATCGTAAGATCGTTAGAATAGAATAGAAAATAGATCAATAGGTATTAGGTCTTGCAAGTCGGTATTACCTATATTAAATCAAGCCACGCACAAAATTAGGCAGCTACCAATAAATAGTATAATACGAAAGTTATGATGCGTCATCTTCTATATTTGTAGATCGAACTAAGTGATCGCATTGCTCGATTTGTATCATTTCCGCTTCGCTTCACAAACACCTAAACAAATTATTCAAAAATACATAGTAACCAGCACCGCATTGCTTAGGTCCTTTTCAAGAAAAAATAAACGTATCATTTTCCCACATAGGTACCGATCAACATCGAAAACGGAGCCTATAAATTTTACACACAAACAGGACACGCTTCTTGCTCAACCGTAAATAAATCCGGCCACAGCTCACCGATTTCCGAAAAAAAGGAAAGATAAAAATTGATTAAAAAAAAGTCGCATGAGCTCACCCGCGTGAAACCTGTCAGTTGCATAAAGTCATGTTTTCGCGTTCGGGCTCTGTTCGCGGATACTCCTCACGGTAACTGACGGCCCAAACCTCTAAACCTCCCGCGGTTACTCGTAAAGGTATTTAAAAATACAAAAACCTTTTTTTGACAATACTAAATCTACGCAATGTTTGTTACCTTTATTTTATTGGACAAATCAACTGGCATAAAAATACGAGGTCGATTTTTTTAGCTGTCAAAGGTATTTATCGGTACGCCGACGTAGGTTTTAGGTATTTGAACTGAGTAAAAGTCGGTTTAAAAAAGTTAGATAGGTATTGTTACTAAAAAAGACTTTGTGGAGTTTTTTAAGAATTACCTATGTGTAGGAATATTTTTTTAATCACGGGTGTCTCAAGAAAGATATACTTATAAAGTTGAATAAAATTAATTATTAGTACACGCGAATATAGTTATTATTTCCTTTTCATTTCCAACGCCGCAGTGGCAGCCGCGTCTAGTATTTTAATGCGCTTATTATTACCTATCTTTATGATTGCTTTTCTATACATTATCACTACATAGTATATAATCTATATCTAAGCATCTCAATATTGAATGGCTTTTTTTTTTTTAAGGCTGGGAAATCATCCAATGACTGCGCCGCTCTGGGTGGAGCGGAAGGGAGTGTCAGACTCTTACTGACTAAAACCCATCCATGTTCCTTCCGTAGCCCTTTACGTTCCGGGGTAGCGGTAACCCTTTCGGACAATCCCACTTACCCGGCAGGCTTGGCCCTGAGGGGCCCCCTTCATATGCTGACATCTCTTGACAAAAGCAAGTGATTGTTTATTTTCAGGGTGATTTGTTATTGTCTTCTGTCATCCGGCAAATCTTTAGAAGGCCAATTTTTAAAACATTAACACTAATATATATATATAATTCCATCTCAGCGAGGTGTCACGCTGAGCTTACAGTCTGGTCACGTTAGCACGCCTGTGACGCGCGACCGCTTACCGACGCGGTGTCGCGGCCGTGACGCGGATTATGTCAGACAGTGAGTGCGCCGCTTTATGTGGGCTTAAGTTGTGAGTGTGCTCGGGGCTAGGTGGGGGAACTCCTTTTTATTAAAAAGGAGGATATTAAAGATTGGTTTAAGTTATTGCTCGGTACGTAACTTATGACAGCAAGGGAAAAATTTAGAAATTATTACAATGTGTGCTGAAGAAAATATCGATGATTCCTGTGAGCTTTTTATGTGACGAAAAGTGAAATAAAAACTGAGGTCTTATGTGTGTTAGTGAGTTAAAAAAATATCAATTTTTTATTAGGAACCATACATAATGAAACAAAATAAAATAATAATGTGGTTCAGACGTACCCTACTCTAAATTATGATATTTTTCTTTACATCAACCCATTTTACGAGCCATTCCCAAATGGAATTTATACAGATAACACCTTCATATCCAATTTATTTATATCGGGCAGGCCGCATGTGTTTTACCCTAAAACGCCCATATAAAAAGCCCTTAACATTACCTAATGGCATAATTAGGTATGGTAAGGTTCTACCTTACCGGTACGATCAATCGTAAAAAATTGCAATCAGAATTCCAATCGTAAATAAAAAATAAAAACAAATGGTTGGGAAGAGTCGATAAATTATATCGAGAATCGTCGTTTAGTGATAGGCAATAAACATGGAAGCTTAAGTGCCGAGGACACGCTATAAATGGCTATAAATTCGCGCTCGCTGCGAGCCGCTAGCCCGGATGGTTTTTGATGACGATTGACAAGCAGCAATTTATGACGTCGATGCGGTAGTCATGATTTTGGCCGGTTAAGCCTACGGAGATGTATAGGTGATCATGCTCGATATGTAATGGTGATAGATTAAGCATATTTTACGGTTCGATGTCGTTGTTGGATGAACGTTCTGAAATCTATATCTATACTAGTATATACGAATAAACTCATAAACTACTTAACGGATGTGGATGAAACTTGGCACAAAGATAGATTATTGTCTGGAATAGCATAAAGCTACTTTTTATCCCGGAAAGATGTACGGTTCCCGTGGGATAACTTCCAACATAAACGCGGGCGAAGCCGCTGGCAAAAGCTAGTTAAGTACATAAAGAAACGGACACCTATGTTGTACCTATTTATGTTACGTAAATGGTTTACGTAACATAAATAGGTACAACATAAGCTCTAGACATAACCTTGGTCAGATCATGTGAGGATAGTACTCACATGATGGTAGATTAGTATCTGAAATGGTCTTTTGAGGAAAGAACCACACAGATTTGAGGACCTGTACAGTCAGTGTCAACGTTTTTCAACAATTGCGTAGTTCAACTCAGAACTTAAGAAGCGTTTCAAATAAATCGGAAATCGACATTCGATTCATTTATCTATTAATAATATTAATTAATACACGATACTCCAGGTCTGAGTTAAAACTGACAGAAGTACATCCTTCTTGTTTGCCAACTACACAAATACAGTGCACGCTATACTAGCGGTCCGTATAATATAAGTCATGTTTCGTCTACCGACTTCCTAACTGTAGTTAACCATCCATCAAGATAGAGCTACTGCTGTATCTTGCAGGACAATAAAATAAATCCTCATATTATTTCAGTTCAATGGGTTTTACGTGATCCGAGTGCAAATGGACTGATCTGGCTTATCTTCACGCCCGCAATGTTTTATAGAGTGGGCAGGATTTTCAGTTTTGGAGATATGAATATGATACTGTAGGATTTTTAGCCTTTGAACTTTTGTTGATTTTGGTTTTTGATTTAAACTGTGGCTGCACATGGCTTGAAGACTGTCTGCATCTTGGGAAAGGCCTATGTCCAGCAGTGAATTGCGATAAGCCAACTTTATTGGTGCTGTAGAGAAATTGACTTTTTGCTGGGAAGTTTGTTGTGCCACTTCTTCTTCCCAGCTAAAGCAGTAGGAAGTGGTGAAGGGTGGGCGTTTTTGGAGGACTGCCTTATGTAACTTTGACCTTCAAAAAGTGCTGATTTTCGGCCTAGTTTGAATAAATGACTTTTGATTTTGAATTGTTTCACTCGTAAATAATTAAGGGATTTACGTTACATAACCTATGGAGTTAAAATCAGTGATTTTAGCTTCAAACGTTTATTGAAACAAAGAGATTGGGCGCTAAACGAGGCTATTATGTATACTTTGATATTGATTTGAGGAAAAAGGAAATATACGGTACGAGATGAGAATAACTGATGATAGCTATAATGATTTTCGTCAATTAGGCGCCTAATGGATTTCCTTGTCTGTCGTTTCAATAATTTGTGTTTTTATTTCTTTTTCTTACTTAATGTTAAAATGTTCGTATAATAAAAATAAATAAGTCCTAAAAAGGCTAGTTTTGTCGTTAACAATTGTTTTCTATAGGTACCGTAGGTTTATAACATATTTTAATGAGCGTGTTACTGTGCCAATAAATATATCTAGTAAAAAGTTTATTCAAACCATTATGACGCAGCTCATAATGATAACAAAATGAAAAATTCTAAGCCCGAATCAACAAAGGCAGAAGATAAATTGAAGATGGAAAGAGTATGGAAGCCTTGCAACTTTCTGTGGCATACAATAAAACTAAAGCAGCAAATGACTTTAACACCAGCGTAGTAATAGTCTGAGGCAGAGGCCTGTGCCCTTTTTTTTTTTTTTTTTAAGTCTGGGAAATCATCCAATGACTGCTCCCGCTCTGGGTGGAGCGGAAGGGAGTGTCAGACTCTTACTGACTAAAAACCCATCCATGTTCCTTCCGTAGCCCTTTATGTTCCGGGGTAGCGGTAACCCTTTCGGACAATCCCGCTTACCAGGCCTGTGCCCTGCAGTGAGGCATTAGTTTATTCTCATACAGAGAAGGCAGGAGCACTCATTACGACCGTGGCTCAAGATGGGTTCGCACAGTGCAACTTTTACTGTTGTGGCTAATGGCATTAAATTTCGCCGTAAAGATAGAACAGGTAAATATAAGAGTTTCTAACAATTTATATTCAAAAACTGTCAAACCATCACAATATTTTTATTCTTCAGACAAGAAATATCTGACAATTGTAAAAACAGCGCTCGGTAAATCAAACTGAAACTTCAAGTTTATACGTCAAGGAAGTCATAGAAATACATCGACTAGTTTAAAATACCTATACACAGTCTTACAGTGGTAGCCCAATTCATGTATACATTGACTACAAAAAAAAATTATATATATAAATGAACAAGAAAAGAGCTTCTCATTGGATGGCAGTTCACGTGGAGTGTTTTAGATCGGCTTAAGAAATTTTGTCTCAAAGAAAAGGGGGATGGAATGATTTACTGGACTCGTGCGCCGGGTAGTTATATTCTACTGTTCGATACGGAAACATTATTTGCTTATTGTAATTCCTTTTTTTTTGTAGTATCTTAATAATAATGGTAATAACTTTTTAATCACGCCTATAGGTATTTTATGTCGGATACATCAAGTGGTCCACCTTTGTAACAGGACTAAAATTGCACATTGTATAATGTATATTAAAGATGTATTATTTTATTATAAGTTAACAAGAAACACAAGCCATTAGTCATTAGTAAATATTTCATTCGTGGATATTACATTCAAGAAATATCTACTAATGACGCAAACAAAATACTCATTCAAAGAGAGCCCTCACAAGTTCCATCTTTGATGTCCGATATTTGATATTTTGTGCCCATTCAATACAGAGCAGTAATTATTTTGAGTCACAAAAGATATATAAAGACCCAAAGGTAACAATAAATAGATGGGAAAGTAGTGTAATGGATATTCGTGTTATATCTTTGTGTAGGTATTTATATAGAAAATATAGGGAAATAATCGAAAGAGCCCCCGCAAGAGTGTCGATGTTTGAGTAAATCCGTCGATATCCGGGTAGTCAAATTTCTACATTGGTAACATTCAGAATGAATTTGTAACTATCATGAATTAGCAGTAAGGTGCTGTACAAACAACACACGACTCGGTTGGCGCAGTGGTTGAGTGATTAACTGCTGCGCAGCATGTCGCGGGTTCGATTCCCGCACGGAACAAATATCTGTTCGACCTGCCAGTATTTGTTCCGGGTCTGGGTTTTTTCTATCTATAATAATATATGTATGAATTTCCAAAAAAAAAATATATATATAAATATGTAAGTAGTTCATCAGCCATCTCGTTAACATAACACAAGCATTAGGTTGCTTAGCTTGGGACTATAATGGCGTTGTGTGAAATATCCAAGGATACTATTATAAAAACAGAAAATGTAGGGACCTCCGATTACACCCGTTACAATGTGTACAGAATCACAAGAAGCTGAAATTCTGTCTCATACTCAGTACTTTTTCATGGACTAACACCATATTTCATTCGCGCCGCATGAAAAAAAAACGGCAATTTCCTTTTTCAAACTTTTGTGTCATTTCTTACTTAGTTAGTATTCAGCGTGCGTAGACGTGCGGCTGGCTGTCACGTGAACCGATACTTTTTATTTATTTGATACTTGGAACTATTGTAAGAAAATATACCAAAATACTTTTACATTATTAAGCAAAGATTACTAATACGAAAATGATCTTAAAAGCTCACCAGAATTCTTGAAACCTCTCCTCAGCTGAGAATCTCACAAAGTTACTTTAGCGCTAGAAGCCACTGAGTATGCGGTTTTATGTCGCTGAAGATTTTAAAAGATGCGGCCTTCGAGAAGACGGCAGGAGGAATATTATAGCACGTAAATTACTTTAGTACGGTTTAAGTTGTAAACAAAATTTTTTATGCTTGCTTTCTGGTAAACCACCGAATAAAAACATAGGAACTGGACATTTTTGGTCCGATAAACGATAAGAAGTAGTACTTTATTGTTGTTTCTTTATGATGGGTACACATGTGAAACGTAACATGACGACAATGTGACATACGTTGAAACGGATATGCCGTCCTTCCTAATACATATCATTATGCAATGCAACAGAAACAAGGCGAATTATTTTCAACAAGCGTTACTTTTCATGTCACACTTCAAACATATATTATACCCACCATTGTAGCAGTATATTGATCGTAATATTACCGTTAATGGAGACAATACACTATAACCCAGGTCTCTTATGAACCCAATAAAAAAAACTTCACTTTTCATACTTAACATCACCCAAATCTATCCAAAACCTATTTTCATAACAACACTACCATTCCATGACACTTTTTCACACAATAAACGCATTGTATTCCAGTTTCGGCTGTCAAGAACATAGCTCAATAATAACTCAACAGAGCTCAACATTTGCTCGTCAATTGTATTTTGTTTCGAATTTATCTATCGTAAACCGATCTGTACGTTTTATGGAGCTCCCTTACAAAAGATATCCGCTATCATGTACCTTGTCACGGCCGTAAAATGTTGTATTATACAACGCTTATTAAATACAAAAGAGGTTAAACTGGTATCGGATTAAATAAAGAGCATGATTTAAACAGAATAAATGATGTCGATGTTACCTATACGAGGTGAAATATTATACTTATTCTGTGGGACTGTTGTCATAATGGCCCAGTGAGTAAGACACATTTACGAGGTTGTGAGTTCAAATCTGGGTAAGTAAACTATGTGATTTGTTCAATTTATTTGTACTTTCTAAGTTTATCTAGGACCTCGCTGGGAAACCCAGACTTATCTATACTAATATTATAAAGAGGTAAAATTTGTAAGTTTGTAAGTTTGTATGTAGGGGGTAATCTCCGGAACCAATGATCCGATTTCAAAATTTTTTTCTCCAATAGAAAGCAACATTATTCCTGAGTGCTATAGGCTATATGATATAAATTATATTTATATCATACATATTAACCGAGCTATCGCAATTTTAGTCTAGCAAGTCGGAAAGAAATACCTGTGAAAACAGAATTATTTGCATGCGCTGCCTAAACAGTTGTTTAAAATTGAAAGCAATGTATGGCAACCCGGTTCGCTTTAATTATTTCTACAAAAAAGTCCGCGACACCATATTCCTATCTTTTGTATTTTAACTTATATATTTCGTTTTATGTTTTAAAAAAGTATTTTTTGGACTTACTTCTAATGTTAAATCAAGAAATTTTCCGCGGACGAAGTCGCGGGCAGAAGCTAGTAGCTAATATAAAGCCTGAAAAGAACCAACCTGCCTTACGCAAGTACAGTGATCAATGATCGTGACTTCTAAGTATGAGGAGAGAACTTCGTGTTGCCCTGGGACAGTATTAGGCTAGTACCTATTATTTATTATTGGAACGGTCGTGGTTGGACTTCGAACTCACCACCACACGAACGCCACCTTAGAGGTTGAATATCATCAAGTAAGTAAAGTACAGTAAAGTTACAAAACTGAATAATCAAATGACAAATGACAATATCAGTCATCGTAATTCATTGTGACTCTACTTTGTAGGGAGGTTTTTCTGCTTAAACCTATAGCCAAGCATGTGTTAGGAGCTGCCTATATTAAATCGAATTAAATGAACACAGTATGACGTAACAGAAACTGTGTAGTTTATTTGAACAATATTGTAAAGTTCTAAAGGACCTATTCACAGAATAACACTGAGCATTTTCCGAATTACTCTAGCATACAATGAACAGCTGTGAAAACATCTCGTGACAATGATAATAATATCAACGGCTCCTACATTGGTTGACACTCCCGATTAAAATTAATCCATTTGAAAGGCAACTCGCTTGTGCCCGCCATTTGTAACAGAACTCTTTTGTTATTGATAGCTCTGCGACTGACAGTCAATTTTGTTAAAAAGGACTTCACATTCAATCGATTGGCTGTTGTTATTTAGGGTTCATTGTAGACTCTTTGACCAAGAACCTTTTCGTAATTTTTTTTTTATATGTAGTTTCAAGCGTCACTTATTATTGAGTAGACTTAGGTCCGTATTACAGAACGTTCCTCAAGTCTAGTTTGATCGCCAATCAGTCGATCTCAGTTTAAATTTAGATTCAGTGCTTGAGCATCTTTCTTATTCCAGGACGGTAATCAAACTATACTCAGTTGAATCGACACTCAAATCTAGCCTCAAGCAGAGATGTCTATTGTCTATACAACAGTCAGTTTTCATTTACGATTTATTTTATTTACCAATTTTGTTCTGATCTTCAATGCATTACAAATATTAAAATATAGCATAAAACGCTCAACTATTTAGGATATCTGGGTTTTTACTTTGTCCTGAATACTATAATCCCGCATTTATTGAAATAAAGGTTTTTGAAGTAAAGTATAGTAATTTTAAAAGCAAACTTGTAGGTGTCTATGCCCATAAATAACTATGAAATAAAACGTCAGTACTGTCAAATACCTATAAGAAAATATCTGTTTGTTTTTTGTGTTTCTTTTGCTGAATATAAATGTATACCAATTCATAAAATTGTTCTTGGGAAAAACCGCTACTAGAAATTTTGAAAGATTTCACACATGCACACGAGCAAAATGGCTGAATGTGTCCGTTCTGCGGAGAAATGTAATAGTTCCCTTATGATGCGAGTCAGTAAGTACCAATCTATTTTTTAATATAAGTTAACTTATCAGTTTCCTACTGTTGAAATTATTAATAAAATACAATCCTATTTTATTACGACAGGAACCTTAACCTGCCTTGACAGCCACCACCACCACCACCACCACCATCAGGTGTTTAGCTCTCTTCGTAGAAGTTCGTGACGTCATGATGTCGTCGTTGTTTAAGATGTTTCTGAATACTTTTCTTTCCCAAAATTTGCTTTCTACTACCAGTACAGTTGGAGCTAATAAGTTAGCGTTATTTTGTTATCCTATGGGGTGTCAAGAGTGGGGATTCCTCTCTGAGCATGTTATGCAAATGTTATTATGTTTAGTTTCAGATATGGTGACTCCAGTTAAAGCAGATCCAGATGATATAGAGCACGAAATAATAATGCCGCCCCAACAATTTAATACCGTCGATCTAAACCACATCCAAACTATTATTGATGCCAGCCAACATAGCTATTCAGACGCAGATGAATTCACTACTACTACTAATACATTTTAATCTAAAGATAGAAGATAGATATTACTCAAGATTGATTATTGTTAATAAAAAAAATATTATTTTACATATTTTTGTTTTATTTATAAAAATGAATAATATTGTAACCAGGTATAGGAATTTAGGAGTCGACACACCATGTATTGATGTTCTTTTTGTAGGTATGTGTTATAAGCACGTAAACCCTTAAATGCGTACTGCCTCCTCTGGTAGCGAAACGTTGCGGCGTCATCAGATGATACTCTTTTTGCAGGTTGAGAATTACCACGTTCATTGGAACCCTTGACGACATCCTTCTGTTCGGACCAGTGCGCTGTAACTGGTTGTCCAGTCATTCGTCTCACTCCCATACATTTTTGGATATTTAGCATTTTGCCTTTCGGGCTTACATTGTGTTCTTACAGAGGTATGAGGAACAGGGTGACAAGTTTACTCATCCTGAATAGAAAAGGGAGGATCCTCTGACTAGACGGGTGTTGTGTCTGCCCGACTATTGATGTCGGGATGTTGATGAGGCCATCGCATAAAAACGTAAACTTAATTTGCAATTCTGGGGCTATGGAATGCCTACGGTTGTGTGGTTGATACCTGTACCTACCTCTTTTTGGAGTATTCACAATTGTATGAGAGAGGAATGCCATAGTTCAACCTTATATTTGAATTGTTATTGAAAAAAATATTGTAGAATGTGTTATTGTTGTCTTTATTTATTTTCTCAATACATTAGGGTTGTTACATAATATCAAATAATCCTTGGAGATGCTACCGTTTTGGCATGCAGACATTGATCCATTGATCACACAGAAACAGTTCATCATCAAACACAATCATGGATGCACAACCAAAATATATCAGCTAGAAAATCCGATACGGAGTAATAACATGTAATATTCAACTTCTCCAAATGTTTCTTTTAACAATGATCCTATTTCAATTCCACTATAATTGCTTTAAAAATTTGACGCAAATAGACTGACATGACATGTAACAATCTCTGCTCAAGCGCGGTCCCGACCACACTTGGGTGATGCTTGGGTTCGATTCACGAACTGAGTAACGTTCTAATATAAAGCCAAACTCGGCTGAACTATGATCAATGAATTTATGCTTGAGGAACGTTCTAAAATAAAAACTTGACTTAAAACTAGTTTTAAACAGAGATCAGTGCTTGAGTATCCTTCTGTAATACGGGCCTTAGTAGTAGACTACACGGTGCTACGCCGTAGATGCCATCAGCTACGCCGTAGCACCTAAGGCCTGTCGTGTAGACCACGTTATTTTCGCAGACAAATAGTTTGTATTGATCAACAAATAAGTACCTAGCTGTTATAGTTCTAAATACTGTTACTTAAAAGTAAAATTGGTTCCTTTACATCATACTCCAAAATACAATCTTTAATAAAACAGATTTATATGACATTCCGTTCACATAACTAATAATCTAAAAGTTCATGCAACTTGCCCTAGATGTGAGCCAAATGCTGCCATTTGGCTCAGCAGGCAGGAAATATGACGATACCGCTTTGATTTGTACTAAGCGACGTTATCTATGTATAATAAATTCTCCGTGTATCTTCATACGTATTTTATCACTACATAGTATAAAACAAAGTCGCTATTTTTGTCTGTTTGTTTGTCTGTATGCTTAAATCTTTAAAACTACGCAACGGATTTTGATGCGGTTTTTTTTAATAAATAGAGTGATTCAAGAGGAAGTTTTATATGTATAATTTGTCGACATATTTTGCGGGCGAAGCCGCGGGCGGAAGCTAGTTAATATTAAACTGACATGTTATAAAGAAATGCCCATGTTTTTTTAAGTTATAAAAAGCATGTGAAACAGGCGCGGATTGTTAATTGATTTAGTATAATATAGATGACACACTATGATTCACCATAATTATGACAATTCGCTAGGCTCACTGCTTTGTTAAATAATATGACTGCAATTGCTTCTGGGTGCAACTGTCACTGGGTATAGTTATGCATCAATCTCTGAAATTAAATTTTCCCTCTTCTTGCGACTCTAAACGCCGTTTACGTCATCTCTGAAACTACAACTAAACTAAAACCGTACAGAAATGGGAGCTAAATATGGTTTTCTAAAGACATCAGCTAAAGAGAACCGTCGTTTCGTTTCCGACAGATCTATAGCCTTAACTTTCATATAAAGTATTTGAACCCATCTTTTTAAAATGTTTAGTACCATCTCTAACCTATTTTGCGTGTAACTTTTTGGCTTGGAATCGATTCCGGAAGCGATATGCAGAAGCGGAGATTGGCAAGTATGCCAACGGTGTTTCAACTTATAGTTTTGACAAAAAAAAGAACAGGCTTACAGATATCAACGTTCAGAGAATAGCGTGAACATTGAGAACGTGCCGTAAACGACTCGTAAATTCGAATGACTTTTAAATTGACAAAACAACTTTCCTATAACGTTTAGGTTAATAATTTTATACTTTTAAAAATGATCGAATTTATGTAAAACTAGCTGCTGCCGGCGGCTACAGCCACGTGGATGTCGGAAAGTATCCCATATATATATATAAAGTATCTTATGTGTTAATCCAGTTCGTAAACTACCTCTGCGCCAAGTTTCATTTAGATCCGTTCAGTCGGTTGAGCGTGAAGAAGTGACAAACTTATAAACACACACTTACTCACAAACTTTTGCCTTTATAATATTAGTGTGATCTACTCCGAGTATGCTAGGCCCTACAACTACGGCTACAGTACGAAAAATGATCTTCTATATCTCTAGACAGGGTGTCTGAGAAAGGTGTAGCGAAAATTAAGCGTTTTGTATGGGACGACTTATTTTTTTTTTCAATTACGATGTTGGTCCTCGGGTACAAGTTGTTCTGTTTGATGGTCTGTACCGCACGCCTACTTTTCGCTAGACCTTTCTCAGACACATTGTATGGTACAAAACAAAGTCGATTTTCCGCCGCCTGTCCCTCTGTACGCGTAGATCTTTAAAACTACGCAACGGATTTTAATGTGATTTTCATTAAAAGTTAGAGTTTTTCTTTGCCCACGTGTTTGTATCTTCATTATGGCACCCATATAAACCCGGGGCTAGTCTATAAATACAGTCGTTTGTCATGGCTACCTGTGTGACCACTTTGTTCTTTTACACAACGGATATTGATATGGTTTTTACCATAATTTGAAGAATTTATTCCTAAAGGTTTATCTGTATGATTAATTATACACATTAACGTTATATATTATAACTAGCTGACCCGACAGACGTTGTCCTGTCTTAACTATGATACCTACCCTACCTACCCTACCTACCCTACCTACCCTACCTACCCTACCTACCCTACCTACCCTACCTACCCTACCTACCCTACCTACCCTACCTACCCTACCTACCCTACCTACCCTACCTACCCTACCTACCCTACCTACCCTACCTACCCTACCTACCCTACCTACCCTACCTACCCTGCCTACCCTACCTACCCTACCTACCCTGCCTACCCTACCTACCCTACCTACCCTGCCTACCCTACCTACCCTACCTACCCTACCTACCCTACCTACCCTACCTACCCTACCTACCCTACCTACCCTACCTACCCTACCTACCCTACCTACCCTACCTACCCTACCTACCCTACCTACCCTACCTACCCTACCTACCCTACGTACCCTACGTACCCTACCTACCCTACCTACCCTACCTACCCTACCTACCCTACCTACCCTACCTACCCTACCTACCCTACCTACCCTACCTACCCTACCTACCCTACCTACCCTACCTACCCTACCTACCCTACCTACCCTACCTACCCTACCTACCCTACCTACCCTACCTACCCTACCTACCCTACCTACCCTACCTACCCTACCTACCCTACCTACCCTACCTACCCTACCTACCCTACCTACCCTACCTACCCTACCTACCCTACCTACCCTACCTACCCTACCTACCCTACCTACCCTACCTACCCTACCTACCCTACCTACCCTACCTACCCTACCTACCCTACCTACCCTACCTACCCTACCTACCCTACCTACCCTACCTACCCTACCTACCCTACCTACCCTACCTACCCTACCTACCCTACCTACCCTACCTACCCTACCTACCCTACCTACCCTACCTACCCTACCTACCCTACCTACCCTACCTACCCTACCTACCCTACCTACCCTACCTACCCTACCTACCCTACCTACCCTACCTACCCTACCTACCCTACCTACCCTACCTACCCTACCTACCCTACCTACCCTACCTACCCTACCTACCCTACCTACCCTACCTACCCTACCTACCCTACCTACCCTACCTACCCTACCTACCCTACCTACCCTACCTACCCTACCTACCCTACCTACCCTACCTACCCTACCTACCCTACCTACCCTACCTACCCTACCTACCCTACCTACCCTACCTACCCTACCAACCCTACCTACCCTACCTACCCTACCTACCCTACCTACCCTACCTACCCTACCTACCCTACCTACCCTACCTACCCTACCTACCCTAAGTACCCTACCTACCCTACCTACCCTACCTACCCTACCTACCCTACCTACCCTACCTACCCTACCTACCCTACCTACCCTACCTACCCTACCTACCCTACCTACCCTACCTACCCTACCTACCCTACCTACCCTACCTACCCTACCTACCCTACCTACCCTACCTACCCTACCTACCCTACCTACCCTACCTACCCTACCTACCCTACCTACCCTACCTACCCTACCTACCCTACCTACCCTACCTACCCTACCTACCCTACCTACCCTACCTACCCTACCTACCCTACCTACCCTACCTACCCTACCTACCCTACCTACCCTACCTACCCTACCTACCCTACCTACCCTACCTACCCTACCTACCCTACCTACCCTACCTACCCTACCTACCCTACCTACCCTACCTACCCTACCTACCCTACCTACCCTACCTACCCTACCTACCCTACCTACCCTACCTACCCTACCTACCCTACCTACCCTACCTACCCTACCTACCCTACCTACCCTACCTACCCTACCTACCCTACCTACCCTACCTACCCTACCTACCCTACCTACCCTACCTACCCTACCTATACAAAAATGTGCAATAAAAATATTTTTCTCATACAAACTTTGCCACCCCTTGTAACCCTTTTAGGGGTTGAATTTCCAAAAAATAATATGCCTATGTCCTTCTCATGAATGCAAACTATCTACATACCAAATTTCAGCAAAATCGGTTGGGTGGTTTAGGCGTGAAAAGGTAACAGACAGACAGAAAGACAGAGTTACTTTCGCATTTATAATATTAGTGTGGATAAAGAATCTTCGACATTTGTCAAGTCGTAAAAATCGTGCAAAGCAAGGGCGAATAGCTAGTTAGGTACATTATAAAATGAAAGTGCAGGAACGTTTATTTATAAAGAATTCACCAGTTTAACATGAACTATTAATACGATATTATGATTCTTAGTGTAGGAGGTCTAGATCAAGAGATCTACTTGTTAGCAATTATTTAAACTGTTAGTATTTTGTTTTAGAATCCCTGTTTGTCGAATAGTTATACTTTTTGTAATGGAATATTAACAAGCAAAAGATATTAATGTTTGACAATTTAATAGAGAAAAAATGGATCGAGTAACAAGAAATTAACTAGGCAAACTAAAGCATTAAAGCCAAGCTTTTGTACTTTTATCGTGAACAATGTTTCATTAAATAAATAAACCAGTTAATACTATTTTCTAGTAGTTAGTAACTTGTCTTACTCATAATGAAAAACGAGTCGGTGGCTCATTATTTTACTAGCATGTCAAACAAAACTTCGCAAGTAGAAGTCGTTGTTACCTGTTAACCCATATTTATGACAACAAAACACTAATAAATATAATATAACAAAATATACCTTAAGTACTTGATAACAAAGTATTTTACACAATATGAGCTCGCAGTGAACATGAAATCCAGCACTTAAAGCTATTATCTTAATGTAAGATAGTTTTAAGCGCTCCGGCACTCTAGGGACTTGAGATCTCCGTTCACATTAAAGAAATTAAAAAAAAACAGGGAATATCTAAAAAACTTGGTTTTGTGTAATTTTGAGCGACTGGATCTGACAAAAGTAATGAATTTCGTATGTTAAATAAGTCATGGATGAAATACACAAAAATCTCAAAAACTAGCTCAAGACAATCCATCTTCTTTGGTGTAAGTATCGCACGAGCTCACAGAAATAAAATAAAATCACAGAAAATTGTAAAAAGACAAAGTTTGTTCATAACGACTCGATGCGTAGCTGATTTGCTACGACAGCGTAGCTCGTGTAGCAGTTATATCGTAGCTCTGTAGCTTCGTAGCTGTGTAGTTTTTATTGCCTTGGAGGTCAAACGAAGTTCTTTATATCATGGGGGAGTCACTGGCAATGCGTTATTATTTTACTAGACAATTTACAAGTATATTATTATAATCATTTATAACCACGAACACTATTTACACTTCTAAATTAGATGTTTAACTAACTATGTAAATAAGTACAAGAACAAGATGACAGTTCCGCATCGCTGTCTTCTGGAAACGTGCCCAGGACACTAACAGCATTGCCACGTTGAATGGCAAAGGCGTAAGATATTTCGCAGCTGCAGCAGCTGTGCCAAAGTGCAAGGGTGTGGACGCAGGTTACGCCCAAAGGCCTACCAAGACGTTTCACTTAGATAAAGCAAAGAAATCTCGATGTATTGGCATGTCGACATTGAACAAGAGCGTCGAGCGGTCCGAGTCTGGTCGCTAAAATATATTTTTCAATGTTCTATTTTACTTTCGTTTGCTTGCCTAAAACAGAGTTTATTCCTTGTAGGTTTAATTTTATTTTTATCTGTTGTGTCAACACGCGTGGGTTTTATCCTCACTTCCAAATAAACTTTTGCTAACAACAGATTAAAGACAAGCTCGGGTGTTTTGCGTGGATTGTGTGTAGAATGAGTTCAGTAGATACAACACCGGGATTAAAATTGTAGTGCTTGCAGCTGTTTTGTCAATTTGTGTGAAAAAAAAAATTTCAGGGATCACGACCGGCACGATCAGGGAGGGAAAACGACTGTAAAATAAATACAAAATTGCAGGCTATGAATACGAGGTTTTTTAGCTCCTTTGCTATTTAGTTATTAAGTATTTTTTTTTAGATAAGTGCGTTTGGTTTGTGCAGAATAAACATTTTTTCTTTCTTTCTCAGTAAAACTATAGCATAAATATGTACACAGGCCAGTACATCAAGATTTATCATCACCATCTGTCTTTATTTCATAGATTTTCAACTTTTTTACAAAAACATAGGGTTGGTGTTCAATTTGGAATATTCGACAGTTTGGGATAGCTTGATATGCTGGCGCCTGTACTTGATCTTGAACACAATTTTATGTAATTTAGGGGTAAACGAAAAAAGTTCATTATTCAATATTGTTGCATAGATATAATAAACGAAAAACCATCTGCAGACCTCAAGGTTTTTCCGATTATGTAGGTATTATTTTACCAATTTAACTTTACTGTTATTTTACCAAGTTAAAGTTGTTCTTCTCCATAGGTACCTACTGCTTTGGAATGGGCAACTAGCTTCATCTTTCTGACTGACCGACCCCTTGACAATTCAAAAGTGCCTGTAATTGGTTTATTTGAAATAAATGCTTTGAGTTTGAGTTTAATCATTTATTTATGTAAGACTATGAGATGTCTTATGCCACCTCCAACAGTATTACACCATGAACTAAACATCCATCTTTTGATCTTAATACATCAACAATATGCCTCATTATTTATTCACAGCGATGCAAGAATTTACCATTGGATTCCCATAGACGCGTCCGCTTCTAAAACATTCCATGGTGTGCCATGGTGTTAAATATAGAGATATTAAGCCCCCACCTGCCGGCTTGACGTTTATGGAGGAGTAAAATTAATGGTGTTCTAAACACCATCCATCTTTAGCTTCATGGGGTGTAAAGACGTATTTCATATTGGCTGGTTTTTCGTCAAAATACTTTGTGATAGGAACTTTATAAAGTTATAATTATGTTAAGAGAAAATAAATATAATTATATCGTGCAAGATGTATGGGTATTATCATCAGTGGTATCTTAGAGGAAAATATAAACGCGTTGGCTGTTGAGGATAACAAGGATTTTATCATTTTCACCTAGCATTTTCACAAAATTCTCGGCATCAACATTCGGCATTTTTCATTTCTTCGGCTGTGCCTCTTTTACTGAGACACAGTAGACGCGTGTAACTAACTGCCCCGTTGGTCTCGTGGTTGCAAGCACGACTGATCCGGGATAGTTTGAAACTTGGTGGCGTGACACTCTCCGATCGTGTCGGATTGCCGTGCCAGAAGTCTTTGAGAGTGACGGAAGAGTGAGTGCTTCTGTGTCCGTGCACACACTTTTGCACTATAATATCTCTCGCTTAGATAGCTAAAATTGGGTACCATAGCCAATATAAAGTCTGGAGGACAAATAATATTATAATAACCTAAGTAAAAAAGATTCGAACTTCATTAGACCGTGTCCTTACATATAAGAGATCGTGGAGCGAATATATCATCAACGCGTTTATCTTGTTCGGTAAACTCAAACGCGTCGTCGCACTGAAAAGGGGCGCGTTTAACTTTCACGAACAAATAAGGCAATATGTTAATTTACGACACGTAAATTAAGACACTTTCCTCACGCAAAAACCAATAACAAACGAACTTGAGTGGTCTCCACAAACATACTGTAGGACCAATAATAATTACGCTAAGCTTCCTAAGCGAGCATTATCTCAAAGATATCCTTCAAGCCCAATCCTGACAGGGAAGGTAATCAGAAGATGGCTTTGAACGTAAGCGGAGCATTAAGGAAAAATATTGTTTCCGACGAATCGATTACGACTTTCCGTTTCAGGGAAGCAATAATAATAAAACCATTTGGACGACAAAAACTCGAATCTATTGCACAATAGATTTAAGTTTGACTGCGTGCTGACCGCTCAGGGTGCGCCGGAGTAAACATTCTAATACGTTTTTCTCTACTATTTTGTTGTAATCCTACTTAAATCAAGTGATTGCATAACCAAAGATCTGAAAGACATTTTTATCCATTTTATGTGAACAACTAATATTGGTTGATTAGTGGCTGAAGATATTTAGTTAAATATAAATAAGTAGAGTGCATCAAAATTCTGTATTATTGACGATAAAAGACTATTATAACACCACTAGAAGATAACATAAAATGATTTGTTAGAAATACTAGCAACAAACTGCACACACGCTTGTTTAAGCCTTATTTACACGATGCAAGAGTAGCTTGCCTGTAGCAAACAATGAAATTGAAGCTACCAATTACTTGCATCGTCTAAACACTGTTTAGACGGTGCAAATTTCGTTGTTGCTTCAATTTATGGCATGACGCAGTTAAGGAAAGCGCACCATGTATGTAGTTTAATCCACAACAACTCATTCACTCGTGTGACGTTACGTCAATCTATTAGCGCCATTGTTACAGCTGACAATGGCCTGCAAACATGGTGGAGTTACCAACTAGTACTAATAAACTAATGACAATGGCTACCTACTTCAGCTGGCGAGTTCTAATGGGAGATTTGTTGTTATAATAGAAAGTGCTGTCTTTTGACTGCCTCTTTGCGTCAGTGGTTACAAGCACCACTGCTGAGCATGAGGTCTTGGGTTTGATTCCTAGGTGGGGCGAAATTGAAATTGTTTATCACTACATAGTATAAAACAAAGTCGCTTTCTCTGTCCCTATATCCCTATGTATGCTTAAATCTATAAAACTACGCAACGGATTTTGATGCGGTTTTTTTAATAGATAGAGTGATTCAAGAGGAAGGTTTATGTGTATAATTTGTCGACATATTTGCGGGCGAAGCCGCGGGCGGAAGCTAGTTGAAATATAAAATAGTGCTTTTAGCTAGAGGTTAAAAAATCAATAGGTTTTACCTGAACTAGGAATAAACCAGTATCTCAGGTATCACAAAATCTTACTGTGATTTTTTGTCAGGAGTTTTTGAGTAGCAGCCCAGAGTCTGGGTTTGTGCCCGGGTGAGGGCAACAGACTCGCCCCCAGTTACATAGAACGTAAAACATATAAGGGAAATGTGTGTGGGTGTACTTTAGTTACAACTCTGCTTAACCGGTGTGATGATGCGTGTTTGTATGTGTGCTCTGACAAAGAACGTATAAGATACAGATTCGGAAAATACGAGTTTAGTTGGCGAATAGTTACTAAAAGGCTGAAAATATCTATGATAGAATAAGAGAGTTCAATAAATCCACACCACTAAAATCTTAGAAGAAAAATGATTTATTCTTCACAAACAAGACGCACGTCGGGTTCTGTTTTTATAACAAAACCTGACCTGATTCATATTTATTCTTAAGTTGACTAAATTCTTCTAGGTACATCATCAGTGCATATAAAACGAACAACACTTAGCAATCCTGTCATTTCTCCAAACCAATCCATTACATGCACCACAAACTCTACAAACGCTACAAATCATACTGGCCACACACAATACACGGAATATAAGATAAATGCTAGAAGTGGCGTGCACTTTAGACGAAGGAGTTGGAAAATACTACATTGTGTGAAGCGCGCGAAATATCTTAAACGGAGTCTTCTGAACGGATGCGTGGCTTGATTGGACGGATATCAGGGGTGGCCAACGAATGCTAGCTGATTTTTGCTGGTAGTTTTTATAAAAGTGATGAGTGATCGTTTTGTGTGACTTTGCTGTTAGAAAAATTGTGGGTCTGAGTATGGCAGGGATAGCTTGAATTATGAGTTGCAGTGAATGTTGTTCGAGGCCGTTAAAGAGTTTGACCTTGAGCTCCTATAGCGCAGTACATTTGGAACAAATTAAAATAAGATAGCAGCTTACACCACTGATGAACGGATACGATAGATGTACCTGTGATAGTTATAAGTTTGACCTTTGGCTTAAACTCCTTTCTTATTAATTTAACATGACTCATAGACAGATATTCTGCACAACTATGGTTTGAAACATTTTATAGTTTGAAATGTATTTACTCAAAAATAACAACAGGCTACATAATCATGTTGCTATTTACTTACAAAAAAATCTTCAAAGACATCCCCAAAAATATTAGGGAAACTGTCCAAAATTCCATATTTGACCAGCCCTAAAGTCCGCGGGCGCCCGTTCCGCATTCACCCCCATTGTTCAAATTCCTTTTCAGCCACTGAAAGAACCTTTATCTAGCATCTTCTGAAATTTCTGCACGCGACACAGTTTCAGCCTGAAGAGATGCTTTGTTGATTGGTCTGATGCGATTGTGAGTTTAATTATTATACTCGCTCATTGTTTCGAAGCGATTTCTGTATTTTGTGAGAAAAAAGTTTTGAGTTTAAATGATAGAATTCGTTTTGATTGAATGATTGTAGATTGCAGTCGATTTTAAGACTTCAAAATAATAACTAACTCGGAACAGACTAACGAAAGGAAAGATATATCATTCAAGCAGAAAGTTATAACAATTTTTCACATGGCAGGACCACTACAGGTGGGGCCTACTTATGTACAATTTTATTGTACTAGAGAAAATATCTGAAGAAAACTTTTTATTTATCACTGGGTTATTTACATAAGCACCCAGGCATTACGAGAAATTGCCCTAAAAAAGGCGCTCTATTCGCGCCGAGAAGTACGAACGAACAAACACAATTGCTTATATAACCCTCACAACTGACATGAACTAAAAACGGGCTTATTTTTGGTAAGCACTCACCAATTTGAAAAAGAAGTTACTGTAAATTTTGCTAATTAGAAATTTTGTATAAAACGTAACAATAATTATAATCGCCGCGTACTAGGTGTACGCGGCGATTATAATTATTGTTACGTTTTATACAAAATTTCTAATTAGCAAAATTTACAGTAACTTCTTTTTCAAATTGGTGAGTGCTTACCAAAAATAAGCCCGTTTTTTAAGGGAATAAATAATTCCCTTAAAAAACACATAGACCTTCCTAATTAGAGCTCATTTAAATAAATAAGCAATAAACCCCGCCATTTTGTATGGCGGCCATCTTGGAAAGCTATGTGACATTCCTGGTTATACGAGGGTCGAATTTTATGTGCAATCCCACCAATTTAAGATAATGTTGTATTAAATTAAAAGATATAAAGTATTCTGTGAATTCGTTTAAGATCCTTGTTTTATTTTCTGTTAATTTCAATGCTGGCTAACGGTATTAGCATAAAAGGAATAAGTAAATAAGAATGTATTTGACTACACAAACTAGATTGAGTAACTACAAAAGATTGCTTATAGTTATGGAGAATGTGTTTTATTTTTAATTATTTAATTAAATCAACTTTTACTTTTTGACATACTTATTTATATTTCAGTGGGAGAATTCCAAACACACTGGGTGAATTGCACCTGCACTGAGCTAAATGTGCAGTCCTACTAATTATTAATAATACATTATAGATGTGCTAAAACGTTTAGAGAGTACGTTAGCAAAGTTGTTCGTAAAAATGTTGTATCTTGATAAATGGACAAACAATTCTGTTTAAAAATAAATATGAGGTAGGCCAGTTTGAACTAAAAATAGACGTTCACAATCTGCCCTAATTAACCTCTTAGCACCCACAGCAATTTATTTTTAGAAATATCGACAATTAGCCCAAAAAACAAAGCAATACGACAAATAAGTTGGTGAAAAGTTGACCCTTATCACACGGGCCGCTGTCACCCGCATAATGCTTCGCGTAATCGAATTAATTACGGCAAATAAAGCCGGACATTCACGCCGCGACGCGTGCGACAGAGAAATGCGACACGCCCGAGAGTTACATTATTCATCACGCATTGTGGTATTGACAATTACTTGTATAGAGCAGGGTCCTATTCAGCCTGTATCGGTTTTCAATGCCTGTGAATGGGAACGTGTTCGGGGTTTTGTCTGGTAGGTTTAGGTCTCATGTTTTTATAGCATTGATCGTTACGTAACTAATGGTTGTATTCTTGAAACGAAAGTTTTTATCGATACAGCGTCAAAAGGTCTTTGTAAGGAACAATGAAGCTATATCGTGTTTCATAACATTACCTTTTTGTGATCGACTATGCTTCAAAATGTGATTAAATGCGTATGATTTCATTCAATACCTCATTTTGGTGTTATACAGTAAATAAATTCAGGGTTACTCAGTGAGGTTGACTAGGTTCTTTAGTTGTCAACAAGCCGTTTAAGGTAAATAATTAAATCACTTTCATAAAACAATGATGACAGTGATTTCTCTAGCAGATCTGCTGAAAACAATCATATTTACTTTAAAAAATTAACAGTATCTTTACATAATTATAGGAAGATACCTACTTAAGGTGAAGGCTACAGGATAGCCCACGACATTACATTTTATTGAAATAAAATAATATAATTTAATTGACCTTTCATATCTGTATGTCATGGAATATTAATTCAATAGAGTTCAATATCGAGTCAGTACGAGATTTGTATTCATGAGTTCAATAATTCTAATTTGATATGGTCGTGAATCGCATTTTGTTGCCCATGCAACATGACATCGACCTGCAAATTGCAAAATACGTAATCAAATTAAAAAAAAAACAATTTTGCGAATCCCCCTTAAGTAATTTTTCATGTAATATTTCATGTGTACGGCAACATAATGGCCACGTGGCTTGATCGATTACACTTCTCACCTGATCAATCGGCAAATTTGAAAGGCATTTTGCAGCTCCTATAACGTCGCATGTTTCACAGCCCCCTATCAACAAAGACCCTGATTTCCGAGGGACCCATAAATCCTTTTACACCCAGGTAATAAAAGGTGGCAATAATTGGATTGTTCGGTAGCAGACTTATCTGTGAATTTGGATCTATTAGATTACGCTCTTTATGTCGCTAGTTCTAGTGTCCTGGAGAAGTCTAGAAGGGAAAAAGATTTAAGTTAATATGGCACGTCTTACAGTGACGTGGGGTACCAAAGGGCCGCACGTGTTTTATGTGGTAAGTAAGCTACTGCTTAACACCCTTGGGAGTCGTAAAAGGGACGAAATTATGTCAAGAGGATCAGCTGCGTCTTCCAGCCGGCCAAGAAAAAAGAAATTGTGAGCACCATACTTCGGCTCATAACTTTTACGATTTCTTCGAACATCAGTATACGTTTTAAAAGAGTACAGCCGTCATGACAGTTCATTATCACGAACTGTCATGATGTAAATATGAGATGATCAGCAAAAAAAAATATAAACTCAAACTCAAAGTATTTATTTCAAATAAACCAATAACTGGCACTTTTGAATTGTCAAGGGGTCGGTCAGTCAGAGAGATGAAGCTAGTTGCCCATTCCAAAGCAGTAGGTACCTATGGAGAAGAACGGGCAAGAAACTTCATGGACACACTTTTAAACAAAATATGGCTAATTGAACTGGTAATGGTATTGAACAGTAAAAACAAATGACAGTTGTAACTGAAGAATTCTCTCTCGGCTATCTAAATAGGGTAGGTATTCAATTTAATACGACTACCCAATTTAGGATTATTTGGAGGTCAATTTAGGCCAACCCTTACTCTATAATACAGACATATTACCATAACATCGCTGGACACAGCACAATCACTTGACAGCAATAGAATGCCCAGATTAGATCCCACTTGAATTAATCAACAGTAATTAAAATCAACAGGTGGGGAATGATTCGCATAGCCACGTCAGGTCTCCATCACTCGGCTGAGCGTTGATTTGGAATGACAAATGTACATAATTAGCTGTCTGGCGCGCACTGTGTTTGCTTTAATCATCTGTTATTCAGTTAATTGGAATATTACGGATTATTACAATAGCATGGTGAATTAATCAAGAAACTAGTGGATTCGTATAGTATAGTCGACCGCATGTCACTTTGTTTGTCTTATGCCAGTGTCACAACACAGAGTAATTTCGCAATGTGTATTGTCTTTGATGGCTGACCCTCCCATCGAGCAATGGACAAACTTGACAAACTGTTATTGGTTGGCTTTTGTATGTGTCTTTCTGGGATTTAAGGTTTTTTTTTTGTTTTGATTTGATGGCTATAATAGGCTCCAGGTATGAACAAAATGTTTTTAAGGCGGACTCATGGCTAAATGATAACAATCGCTATGAAGGTTAAGCTACGCTTGACTCGGTTTGTTCGTGGATGGGTGACCATTTATTACGTGTCTGATCTACGTGTCTCGGAAAGCACGTTTAGCCGTTGATCCTGGCAGTCATTCGTATTTATCGACAATCGTTACGGGTAGTCAAAAGCCCAAAAGTCTGACAGCCAGTCTTACCAAAGGGCGTCGAGTTACCCAGTAGCTGGATTTTAGTAGTAGTAAGTCTCTCCATGTAAAATACTGCAAAGCTGCAAATGGTTAGACTGGAGGCCGACCCCAACATAGTTGGGCAGATTGATTAGGCGAAACTTTAAAGATCTCAAGCATCTACTTTTTTATTTTCTCTCTCTAAGAAACGTTATTTTTGCTTCTGTTTTCCAGTGTCACGGTGTCGGATTTCGCGCGGCAGTCCCATCTCAAAAACTCACCCTGCATAACATTATACTTTTCGTAGAAAAAAACACACTTTCTTTCATTCCTTTTTCTTTTACAATAAATGGAATGGTAGCCATTATAATTAATGCCATTTTTTGCCGAGTCCCAGTGAAAATGGTAATTTCTTACGGATTGCTACTAAATTAGCTCCCGGGTAGACCTTGCTGTATTAATTACGAAGCCACTTCAGTAAATTAAGACTTTTTAGTATTCCATATTAATTGAGAAAACATATACGTAGGTACCTATCTATTGTTATAGGGTGCAAGCAATTGTTGTATTACGGAAATACCGGGGTATAATTTACGAAGAATTAGTGACAACCATTTGCTGTTAAATAAGCAAATCTATCTATTCTGTAAAATGTCGCCTTGGAAATATAGTCGAAGTGAGTTTGAAGTGAGCTGTCATTCTACTTGATGCTAAGGAATGACAGCTCACTTCACTTAAGTTTTGACGGTAATATTTTAACTGCTTAAATCGGTTGAGACCGCTACTCATGTTTTGAACTCTGAAGTTTGAATCGATAGAAAACAAGTCCTTGCGACGTGTGAAACATTTCTGTGGGTTGTAATCGTATTGCCCATCTTGTGTGCAATAAACATTTAAAAAAAAAAATTTTTGGTAACTTTCTTTTTAACTTATATCTCAGAAATGAAACCGTAGTAGTTATTTTCGTTCATAAGTTTTTAAGTTTAATATTAAATTAAGGTAATAAACGCATAAACCTTCCGCAATAATTCCGCAAATAAATTCTCTAATTGATGATGAAAGCCGCATCAAAATCTGTTGCGTAATTTAAAAGAACGCCGCGGTCACATAGACTAATACGAAAAACTACATACTTTAATGTATAATTTGAATAGATGGAGATAGGTGTAGCTCCTGTCTAGCAATAAGGTTCATAATGGAATGCAGAGGTTCGAATGTGAATGGTATGTTACAGTTTGCCAGTTTGAAATTTTCCAAAAAGTAAATCAATAAGATATAATGTAAAGAGAACAATTCACCTTTTTTGTAGATTAATATACGCTGCAAAATTGTCACGTCTGTCCTGCGAAAGAAATATAGTGTAATTAGCGACCTCTCCTTTCGGTCGAGCTGGTTTTGTTATGGAAATTACATTGGGCCCCAAGGGTATAAATAAGACGAGCTATAAATTTTGTATAGGTGTTTCAGAACCATGTTTTTTTTTATTTTATGAATTCTGTCCAATACTATCGATTTTAATGTTTTATATCAGCCAGGCGACCTATGACGGCACACGTTTATTTAAATGCTCTGGCATTGGTAGGACGTCTGGGTGTCTGCAACTTCAAATCACGCGCGTATTTTGCGTACAAGTAGGTACAATACATACATCAACTCACACCTTTTTCCCATGGAGGTAGGCAGAAACTATATCGCCACCTGCGACGCTCCTCATATACTCCCTTTGTTTCGTGTAAGTTCATACATCTGGTCATACATACAATGATCGTAATCGATTATTCAATCCAACCCTAGCCCTTAAAAGATTTATTCAGTAACATAGACGAGTGTTTGCATAGAAATCCCACAATTCAGATCCGTGGATCAAATATTATGATACCTAATACTAGTCCTGTTCAGGAACGAGAACTTTAGGGACCATCACATTGATCAGTTACGATATCCGCAAAAAATATGGTATTCTGTACCAACTTGGTTAATTATCTTATCACTTGTACTCAGAAGCCGTCATTGCAAAAATGCGCACTTCTTGTTATTCATACTCCGAGGTCTTTGTGTAAGGAAAGGGAGCCTACGGGTTCGTAAATAGAAGGCGGTCTTAATATATATTATATCATACAGGGTCACGGCTTAGTTTCGCGAGGGTATCGGGTCCTTCCGGGGCATTATAGCACTGAAATATGTAGCTTGAAGTTAGGGTTCCGTAAATTAACGTGTATTTAAAAGGGTTAAAGAATTAAAGTTAGTGTAGTTGTGCGTTGCTTTCTGCGTTGTGTCAAAGATTCGACATAGAAAGAATGTTGGTGGATTGCAACAGAGCATTGCACGCCGACGTCTGTTGGGACAGGTTAACTCAGAGCTACAATGGCTGTTTCTTCAAAAGGTTCTTCCAGATATCGCCATTGTTAAACTCACATAAAATTCTAATAATATAATGGTTGGACGTAAACAGAGACTATGATCTCCGAGTTTGTTTTCGGCATTTCTTCTTAGACATCAGTTAGCTAGACTATGGTGCGGTTTAGTTTTAAAATATTAACCAAAAAAAAAGTGTCTTAAAAGATCTATTACGGGCCCTACACCAGCAACAACATAGTGCAATAATATTGAATCACCCCCTTGCAGTCAAATGATCAATATTATTGACGCTTTTGAGTGAGCAAGACTTCCCGTGAGTATGTCGTACCAAAATATGGCTGCAGTCGGTCAATTCTGTAAAAATCTTGACGTGATAAGCTGATAACTTAGGTGAAGTGACTGTCTTTCGACATTTTGCAAGGAATTTACACTATTGACAGATCTCTAACTCACTTCATTTATATTTTCATAATGAGATTTTTACAGAATAACACTACAGCTAGTGTTGCTACTTGTGGCTAAGCGTTAAATGGTAAAGATCGTCGGTTGAAGGAGTGGTATAAGAAAAGGCAGAAATATACCCACGAACGTCTTTTCGCGTTAAGGAAAATGACTTTACTTAATTGTTATTGTTATTTTCATGTGAGTGTTAGAAACCAAGGTGCAATAGAAACCAATAATTGAATCTGCGACATCATGTTAATTTGATAATTAATAATACTTTCTTAAACAACCATATTAATTACATAACAATATTAATTAAATGATACGATCCCAGATAGCTTTAATTGAACAATTGAATTAATTGTAGACGCTGATTTGGGATGGTGATGTAATCAATGGGTAGTTACGGCTGATAGTTCACTGGTAAGGGATGATAATGAAGGTTAATTTGATAGGACTTGTAATTAGTAACTTACTAATATTACGATCGCAGAATTTAATTTAAAGCTGATGTGTATCAGCATTGTTATGACGTTTTTGTAGCTATGGCTATGGTGTTCATAGAAATTTAAAGTTAGTGGAAAAAGAATACAAGCTATGTCGCAAATATATGAAACTATGTAAAACTTTCTTTAAAACGCTACACGAGGAAGGCTATGTAACATCACGCTACGCTCCTATTGGTCGTAGCGAGATGCTTAGCCTATAGCCTTCCTCAATAAATGGACTATCCAACACAAAAATAATTTTCAATTCAGACCAGTAGTTCCATAGATTAGCGCGTTCAAACAAACAAACTCTTGAAATTTATAATATTAGTATAGATTACCGCGAAAAGACAAAGCTACCTATGGAAATGCTAACATCAGAACTTTACAAAAAATGATAGAATGAATTACTTATTTTGAATTTACGCACAGTATTGTTACCATCACATCACATATTTAGTTATATTAAAAGCCGGGCCTGTCTATAAAACTATTCTATAAAAGTGATCCTTTAACACGTTAAGTGCGAAACGAGGCCTAAATCACCCCTCATGCAACTTCCTTGTGGTGCGGCAAGGAAAAACGTGAACATCTCTGTCGTGCGAAGGGCATAGCTTTGGTTTGGTCCAGTATGGAAAAGAGATAAATGTATATTTGAGACGCGCTAATGGTCCCGGACTCGATGGTATACCTACCTTGGTACCGGATGTCTTAGGCCTCGTACCGCACTGAATTAATATAATTTTAATTTTTAATGCAGTGCGGAACGAGGCTAAAACGTCCCATATCTTCCCGGACCTCGTACCGCACCCAACGCGAGCTTCCCGCGACTAATGTTGTGCATCACGTCGATTGGAGAGCACGTCCTTTTACATCGCCGAACATGTCTAAACGATGTCGGAAGAAGTTAATTTAAAAAAAAACCCAGAAACAGAACGATTGCGATTTTTTATAAAAAAGTATATTGTTTACTGATTTTTTTTATGTTAATTCAAGTTCTAATAAGTGTATTTTTAAAGCCCGAGGCAGAATACATAGGATAGTTTCTTTTCTACTTCTGGTTTTCTTTTTTTTCTATTCTGTGAACCGCATTAAGATTTTCACACAAAAATACATAAACGTCGTTGCGTCGATATTATTTTTCCAATCACTAATCTTAGCGAAAATTTACCCTATTTCAGTGCGTTACGAGGTGTATAAGATCCCATACTTTGTTTTGCCAATAATTCTTAAACTAGTTATCAGATCCCGGGGCGACGGTAGATTAGGGTTCATCAATTCACTGTCTATATCGATAAGGACCAAATTTTTCATTTATCTTTGATTTCGCGCCAGAAAATGGATTTTAGCCTGTTAAAGGAGGTGGGGTCTAATAGACCGCGTGTCGCCCTAACGTCTGGTCACGGTGCGGGCCGATAAAACCTCGTGCCGCAAGAACGGAAAGTTTGCAAAAATTGGTGCCGCAGCTAACGTGTTAAGAAGCATACAAAGTGACAAAACATGAACACCCTAAATTACCAGACACCCTCAAAACAAAACACACGTCATATTCCCTCAATCATCTCGTCTCAAACACTTTTGTTTCACAAATTCACACGTCACGGCTTTGACCGTCAATACTGCCCATCCTTGTCACCCCGTCAATAGTCGGCCATCCTCCGTCACGGAGCGGGTATGGCCGTCAGTTTGACGAAGGTAGGTGTCATCGTTCAGTGACGTCACTGTAATAAGGCCTAACCCGATTTGTCGCGATCTGTTTGGTGTTTATGTAGATGTCGAGTTGTTCCGTAATGACGTGTTTTTCAGTGGAAATGGTAACTTTTGGTGGGAACGCGTCACATAAGTACAATGTTCAATGAATTTGAGCCCTAATTATGTAAGTTTGTAAAAACTAAACTATTCAAAATCATTTTTGTTTACATTTCTTCGTAGATTCAACTAAAGGGAATTAGGAAAATGTTATGTCTCTCAAATTAACTTGTAATTTGTTTTGATGATACTAGTGACAAGATGCATGCATTGTTAGATATAAATGTAAGGAGTCTTATACTGCGAACAGCTTTCTAATGCGCCAGATCGCGCCACGCTAGGCCGACAGGTTGTGGAACCATCGCATCCCACGACGCCTGCGGTGGCCAGTCGTCGGCATGCTCGACGCGGGCCGCAAGACTGCGGCTTTAGGAATTTTGTCAGTTTCAAAATTAATAAAAGAAGTTCCAATTTAAATTGCAGTCTTCTATCAGGCACAAGAATCCTTTCAACTTTTTCCTTAATCTATTAAAATACACCACGACAATTCCTTCGCTACACATTGCATTGTATTTAGGTAATAACCTCTTTCAACAAGGTCCTGGCCTGCATTTAGCATAAATAAATAAGTACCTTAATTGAAACGTTTTGATCTTTCGATTCCCCTATACAGTTCTCGGAAATAATTAAGTTTCTTTCCGTCCGTTGTTTCAATATTATGCGGTTCGCTCCTCCGTTTGTGGCTCACAGAGATCACTCGTGCCGACTGACGAGATGACGTCGAATTTTATTGTATTTGTACGTCAAGTCCTTGAAGAAAGTTCTAGGAATTTTCACCCTCTATATGTTCTATCTTTCGTATCTAAAAGGTCGAGTTAAATTAGTTATTGACAGCAGACTTTACAGGTGATAGGGAAACACGACAAAACAAAAAAAAAAATTAGTGGCCTAGTGGTAATAGCAGTGACTTACGAGTTTGTAGTTCATAGATTCGAACCGAGACATGCGTTTTCTTTTGTGTAAACTATTTCATTACCACTACTTTCAAAACGGTAAATGAATATCGTGAGGAAACCGAGATGTCCTAGAACCAAAAAATGAATGAATGATGACTCTAGTAACCCGTACGGAACCCGCGTCTGTCTGTCTCCCAGCTGTGGGAACAATAATAATAATATCCTTGGACATTTCACACAACGCCATATAGTCCTAAGCTAACCAACCTAATGCTTGTGTTATGGTAACGAGATGGCTGATATACTACCTACTTAAATACATTTTTTTTTGTAAATACATACATATTATAGATAGAAAAACACCCAGACTCGGAACAAATACTTGTAGGTCGTACAAATATTTGGTCCGTGCGGGAATCGAACCCGCGACATGCTGCACAGCAGTCAATAGCTCAACCACTGCGCCAACCGTGTCGTCAAAATACATTATAGGCTGATTATAATTCTTTGACATGGTTCAACAAAATAATAATGTTGTTAGGAGTTATTAAAACTTTCAAACGTTTTTATTATTATTAGCTACAAAATACAAAAAAATATATAGGAAGAGCGAGACAGCTCCGCCTCCGACACAAGTACTTCTGTAACTTACTGGGGCTGCCTCAATTTATGTGTGATACAATGTTTATGATGAAATAAATATAGGTATTTGTATTTTTTTTTTATTTGTTATTAGGCCAGGGTTCCTCACGACATTTTACGTTGACTGCTATTACTGATGCCCAAGATAAACCTTAAAAGCATACTGAAACATACTAGTCTTTCTTCTTCTTTTCGTGTGGTTAGTGACTAACCTGGTGTTACAGTTTTTATGCTGCCCATGGGCCTCTGACTTAGCTTCACATGCTGTTGAGAAATATCTCTCAGACATGCTGGTTTGCTGACGATGTTTTCCTTCAACGATTTTAAGCAAGTGATAATTATACAATACGCACATGAATCCGTAAAATCAGAGGTGTGTGGCTTGGGTTCGAACTCGAGACATATGACTTAGCAGTCCGACGGTCATACCACTAGGCTATCACTGCAGGCATACCTACATACTGGTACGTAACAACGAGAATTTAAAAATTAAGCATCTGCTGCTACTTACGTATTTTTTTACATATTTCTTTCCGGTAACTTATTTATGCAAAAAACTTGAAAAAATAAGCGTAAAATCTTTCAAAACTACGATTTAATTATGAGGCCATTATAAATTCTGCAAGTCACGGCAAGGACCTACTGACTTAATGTACGTTAAAATGTACCGAGTAATTAGACGCGTGATGAAGTACATTTGACAGAAAGAATAGGCTAGCACGTGGAGGTAGCGCCTACAGTGATGAGGAAAAGGCGAGAAAGGATTCTAGGAGAATAGAACTTCGCTTAAATTAGTATAGGCGGCCAATTGAGATGCCAAATTACGTAAATCAGATTTAGCTGTCGTCGTGATTGTCAAATTGATTTTCTTCTGCGATATTTATTTCCATTAGTCAGGCTGGACACATACAATGAGCGCTGGTTTGAGGAAGTGCGGGAAAATAATTCCTGGTAGAACTAGGGGGGCCTTTGGCCAATAGTGGGACAATATAGGTAAAATATCAGACTACATAATCGGCGGAAAGAAGAATTTATACATTCAAAATTACATCCAAATTAGACGTGACGTTGATATTTCAACTGCTTTATAAAACGTTTTTAATTCTACAAGATTCTGTAAAGTTTCCTAAACGTTAACTGGACATGTTTTAATTGTTTTTACTTCTTATGTTAACCCGCTATGCACTCCCGCCCATACCATGCCCGCTACCTTTTTCAAGTTAGAATGTTCTAATTGACTTTCCCGGGCACACCCCGTGTGGTTTCACTTAAGTTTCAAACAGAATTTTGTGTTTAATTGGACCTTAACGATGATACATGTGTGAATGTAGCACATAAGAAATTACGTATGTGGAAGAAGAATACATGAATAAGTTTGTATAAACTTTACATACATAGGTTCAAACGTACCTATGTATGTTTTGTATGGAAACGTGAAACCGCTTTTCCCTATACTGGGTGTAACCGAAAGGGTATATACATACAAAAGCATATACTACTGACTATGGGACTCACTCCGAAATCGTGAAAATAAAACCATCTGTTCCGTACATTTCGACGAGACACGTGACCAAAAATGTACGGAACGTATTTTTTTTTGCGATTTCGGTGTTGGTCCCATAGTAAAAGTTGTTCAGTTTGGTGGTCTGTAGCATAATATGCTTTTGTATGTATCTATTATACATCAGATCCTGGACACACGGCAAAAGTACTCATTGCTTATAGATAGCCAGTAACGAATTTGAACGTTTAATTTTAAATTTTAAATTAATGTAACACAAAACAGCAGAACTATTTATAGTAAACTGAATAAAAGACAGCAAAAAAAAACCGAATTGACTCCATCGCGACGCCCGCGCCCTCGGCGATAAAGTGAACCAATTAGCGACGGGCGCGTTGTTCCGTCTGTCAGTACGTCTGAACCAGCGGCCATACGTCCGTTCCAGCGCTGCTGAATGAAAATGCATTTGGCGCAGATTTTTTAAAGATACAATACGTAAGCCATGATTTGTTTTTCATGAAATAAAAACTATAACATTGTACGAATTCATCCATTCCTTCTTTCCCCAGCGGGGTAATTGTGTAACACACTAACAGTAGCAATGGGTATACTTTTGAAATTTCAACAACATTTATTGCGTTATTTACATTGTTGGACAGATTCTTTTTTTTTTTTTAATAAAACAATAGATTAACAAAATCATTCAGATTGTGATTGATGTTGATAGTCTGTTACGCAATCATGGTGCTGGTTGTGTCTGAACTTTACTGGTACTCCTCCTCTGCACAGGGTTCCAGAATTTTGAAATACATTTACACAGTCCCTGGAAACAATAAAATCGTCGATTACTTTTCTTTCACCTAACTTGAATTGGTGGAGCGTAAGATAAGTTATATCATTACTGTGTTTTTGCAAACAGTTTTTTCATAGTTTCGTATATTATCTAACTTATGCATGTTTTATTTACTAACCAAACATAAACTTACAAATTAATGTTGTTTCCCTTAGTAAAATTAATCTGCCTAACCTTTGCCCAATTATGTTGGGGTCGGCTTCCAGTCTAACCGGACGCTGCTGAATACTTCTGCCTACCACCAGCAGTAGTAGTGCAGTTACTGAGTAACACGATACCCCTTGATAAGACTGCTTGTCAGTTTTCGTGCAGAATCCAATGTTTATTTCCTAAATCTAGTCAGCAGAGTAGGTAAGTAAAGAAAAGCTAAAATACTTTTAGTGTAAAGTTTCTCTTGGCTGTGAAATTTTAAATGAGCATAGCAACAGGTGGCCGGCAGGTGGGCCACAATGCCGGCTTATAAAGGTGTCCGCTTGTGTACTTTTATACACAGTGCGTGTTGTTTTGTGTACTTTAAGAACCCACTATGTACCGCTGGTGTTCTGGAGTTTTTTTTTTCGTGTGGTTAGTAACTAACCTGGAAAAATTAAAGAGCAACGACTGTGTTTTTGCGGTGCCAAGACAAAATCTTATGGAGGGGATTATTTGTACGGCACTTGAATATAACGCTACTGTGGCTACAGGTTTTAATACCGCGTAGGTATGTACAGCATGTGAAGCTATGTCAGAGGCCCATGTGCAGCATAAAAAAAAACCGACACCAGATTAGTCACTAACCACACGAAAATAAAGAAGAAGAGGTAGGTATCATATAGGTACTGCTAAACTCAATAACTTAAAAAAACTTTAATTATCGACTACCTTAACAACTTCACTACTTACTATTACTCCAACATTGATAAACAAATCGCCCGGTAATTTGAAAGCGCTCCTGTCACTAACCACGGTCAGTACGCTCAGCCAGTGATGTACGACCCTGCTTATAGGGTTGAGTTTCGATCTTCAGAATTCTGGTTATCAGTATGTATGTCATTATATTAATTTGTTTCATATGTGGGTATAACGAAAGTAGTTACAAAAAACGTGTGGGTTGAACGTTAACATTATACTTTATTGGAATAAGCGGGATTGTCCGAAAGGGTTACCGTTACCCCGGAACATAAAGGGCTAAGTAAGGAACATGGATATGTTTTAGTCAGTAAAAATCTGACTCTCCCTTCCGCTCCACCCAGAGCGGGAGAAGTCATTGGATGATTTCCCAGCCTTAAAAAAATTTACTTAATTGGAATAAGTAAAGACAAACAGCCGGTCGTTTCTGTATAAAACTCACCGTGATAACTTAGATTAAGTGAACGTGAAGTGATATTTTTACAGAATAGCACTACAGTTCTGGGAAATCAGCGTATAACTGGTAACACCAATCTAAATTCAAAAGCAAGATGGAACACAGGAAAAATATGTTAGAACTATAGTCTGTTAGTTCCTCCATTTTATTTCTAAGAAATGTTGTGTAAGAAGTATGTAATTCAGGCAAAGTCCGGATGGTGCACTGCACATGAAAATCTTTATCGAATTTCTCGAGTTGTCTTCATATTATTATGTTACTTCCTGGTTTAGAATTCCAGGACAGCTGCTAATTCATGTGTTTGTGTTTAAAACTTCAGTGTCGAAGTGACTTTTCTGTTTCTTTTTTCCTGATTGGACACCAAGGGGTCTATTCTGTCAAAATCTCATTAGTAAAAATTAGGTAAGTGCGCTGTCATTTCAGCAGATGCTAGGGAGTGACACTGTTGACACCTCACTTCACCTATGTTTACACTTCGATTTTTTTACAGAATAGATCGGTATATTACTTTTGTAAAAAAAAACCTGCTATAGTTTTAACTACAAAGGAAATTAGAGAACTGCCAACGACTCTATTTCAAAAAAGACTCCGAGCATGGCTTATTGAAAACTGTTTCTATTCTGTTAATGAATTTATGAATTATAATACGAAGAAGAATTTATTACAGACATGAATATTGTAATTAAATTAACTTTGACATTCCTGTATGCTTATTTTAAACAATGTATTTTTTTTTAGTTATAGCATTAGTGTTTTTTTGAGTTTGACATTTGTAATATTTATTTTGACAGTTGTATTTAAATTTATTGACTTTTTCCCATCGTGACATAATTCAATTATTATTTAATTCGTAAAATTATGGCACAATCTAAATTTGCATGCTGAATTTAGTAGGCGGAATATGAAGTACTATATTGTGTTATGAGATCTGTGAGCACCATATTTCATGCAAATAAATGATATTATTATTATTATTATTATACAGCATATCTTTGGGTTCCTACTAATTTCCTTTTAGTAAAGTTAAATCTGTTTTTGTTTCAGGTAAGCTACGTTAAAAACAAGTAAATACAGAACCTTTCCCGGCAGGTACTTATAGTTCGGCTATGTAAGTATTATTAAGCTACAGTAACAACACATCTGTGTCAAGACAGAAAAACATTCAAACAAATATGTAGTGTTACTATATTCATACGTAACTATGTATCTTATAAGATATAATATACGGCCTATATTGTTAAGTGTCCAATTTTACCTGGAAAAGTTATAATAAGCATTTTTACCGCCTGCGACACAGGTATATCCTAGTGCAGGCATATTTAATGTTACCAATTGTTTTTCCTAAGTTTTATTTTTGTATTCTGCCACTTTACTTTTTGAATAAATTATTATTTTTATTTTATTATAATATACGGCCTGAAACTTCTTATTCTCTTGTCGATGGAAATCTAAATGGACCCGGCCCAGAATTACGCTACGTGTTTGGCGCGATCACTAGAGTCCATCAGTTGCTGAAACGTGCAAATGACAGGACACGCAGGAGACGATATTAAGCTCCAACGTTCGTGGAACAATACCATATTTACACTCCAAGGTTTGGCACTGGCATTTTTTCCGATTACTAAATTGTCCGAGCAATTTAGTAATCGGAAAAAATGCCAGCATCCATATTTCTACAGTGTGTTAGGTTAAACGAGGGACATACTTTCAGTTTGTATAGAACTCATGAAAATCAACAAGTTTGTCCATGGGACCAACTCTGAAATATGAAAAAATATATCAGCTGTTCCATAAAGGAGAAACCCATTTCTGGGCCTAGCCGTTACACGAATCAAATATGTACCAAAACAATCTACTATTCTGCCTAATTAACCCATTTAAATCTTAGCTTCAATTACAATGGCCAAGTGTAAAAAAAGTACATTTCTATTTTTTTGCTTTAAGCAACCTTTGTAAACCGTTACAGCACTTATTTCATTATTCGTCACTTACTTTGCAAACACTGGCATTAAACAATAGAGCGTACCCTAAGAATGTAATCGATTTAGCGGATATCGATCATTACAAATATAATTAAATAATACTCCTTTATTTTAGTATAATTGCTTTTTATATATTGAAATCATTGTAAAATATAAAATTCAGGAATGTAATTATTTTTTAACGTAAGCACGATTAAAAAATTATTAAAGGAAATAAATAATCGAAAAAATCGATTGCAACGCGGATTGCACATGGATTGCACTAGTAAACGACAAATGTCAATGTCAACGTCTGTCAATTGTCATTGTTATAATTAGTGTCATTCGCTTTTCGTATCTTTGCGCAAGTGAATGTGTTTTTCGAATTCTCGAGATTTATTACAATATTAAACCTCTGCTGCTCGAATACTGGACTCCGAAATTGATTGCCTTCTGACTGACCCTCGCTTGAATATTGGACACCGTAGCCTGCCATTCCTGCTGACCTTTGCTGGAATACTGGATCTGGATATTGCTCTTCTGACGACTGGTTAATACGGTAATGAGTTTGTGCATTAATTGTGGAATAGCAACGGACCGCTGGGCGAAGATTGGAAGATGAAGTGATTCTTTCAATTGTACAGGAATGGGTCGCGCCTCAATCGGTTAGCATGCGATAATTCTAAAACGTAACATTTTTGTAAGCATTTAATATCACCAATCTGCACTAAACCTGCAAAGTTAATAATAAACGGCCTATTCCTTCTCTCAGAGAGGAGTCCTGTGTTCTTGCAGTGGGAATGTAATGAAGCCGCTTATGTTTACCTAAATGTGCAACTCAGATGCTTATTGCTAAATGCTAGTGCTAAAACTAATAGTCAAATGATAAATGTTTGCTTCAGGTAAATGAAAATGACTGTCTGTCAAGTTTGCTGGAATCATGTCAATGCTGTATCTCTTGATGGAAATAGACCAAAAATGAGTGAACAGACGCCTATAGGACACCGACGATTGTGTATTCACTGTGGACGTTCTCTTCGTTCGTTTGGCACCAGGGTAGTTAGTTACCTCCTGTACAATTCCTAGATACTGTATTATTTTACATATTATGATAATCCTAACGAAGAAGGTGATTAATAAAACCCTATCTCAATAATACGGTTTTTTATTTAAATAAACCTTTGCAACAATTTGCAATCTCAGTTTACTCTAATTTGAGATAGCATCAAACCCCCTGGTAGTAAATACAATGTTTAATAATGCAACCCATTAGTGATGTAAGTGGGCCTTATCTAGCAGACATAATTTTTAGCTGAGGTTTTCAGTAATATTAATCTGAATTCACCGCTTTTTATGTAAGTAGGTACCTAAACCTCATCTTGATAGGTTGCAAGCGCTACAGCTCGGCGCATGTGCATTCCATATTTATGTAGAAAACAGCCTCAAAAAAGATTTATTTTAATTTAAATATCGCGGTGGCTGAGCGATTGGTGTGTAGCATGTAGCGGGTTCGATTCCCGCACGGAATAAATATTTGTATTGACTACATGTAGTTGTTCCGGATCTGGGTGTTTATGTATGTGAGTTTAAATGTTTGTAAACACACCCACGACACAGGAGAAATTCCTAGTGTAGGGCAGTTAAAAATTATAAAGAATAACCTAACATGTAAACATTGTCTGATTTTACCAATTTGGCCATTGCTGAGAGACGTGAAAATTGGGCTCGTGAAATCTTCCTAGGTGCTCTAATTTATGGCAAAATGCCAGCTCTGTAACGCCAGGCCCAAGTTTCTATGGAGTTTGGGTTTCTCCTTTTGACGAATTATGCGAACATAAATGTACTGAACAGCAAATTTTTTTTCGTGATTTCAGGCATAGTCCCATAGCTAAAGTTGTTCTTTTACATGAATATAGTAAGCCTTGAAAGTAGTCCCACAACACATTGTAGATATTTTTTGAAGTAAAAACTGAATTAGGTGCGATGAAAAATGTTTAGAAGGGGAAAATCTTATAGGTTCACGTCACGGACAAGTTTAACCATAGCTATGAGAATAACTGTAGCTAAAAAAATATTATAAGATCGGAGTGCAGCTATGATATTAAATCTAGACTAACGGAATTTAGTTTAAAACTAAAATTCGTAGTTAAATTTGATAAAAAAAAGAAAAACGTTCAGTGGGTCGTTGTTGTTATTTTATAGTTTCAGTTTTCACCTCAAAGCTAAAAATGTTCTATGGTTTTTGTGTATAAGTACCTGAGTTTTAATGATTCATAAGTATTTGTAAAACATTATAATGCCAACTAGCGACGTTATTTCTTTGAATAATTTGTAAAATAAGATAGTATTTTTTTTCCTTTTTCGTAGAAAGAGATACAAGTCGTGCTAAGTGAACCACACATCAGTAATATACCTATACACACATCAGAAAACACATAGGTATTAAAATCGGTCAGTGGGTAGCCTTAGGGGCGGATTTTTAGGAGTTGGAGTATACGCTTCGGGGCACTATGAGAAGCAAAGAAAACCAAAAAAAATTTTTTTTAGTTCAAAAAAATTTTTTGGACTTAGAAAATTTTTCAAAAAAAAAAAAAATTTTTTTTGGGATTTTGCACCATACGCTTAGAGGCACTATGAGCCGTGCAGAAAAGCAAAAAAAAAAAATAGGTCAAAAAAATTTTTTAGGACTTAGAAAAAATTCGCCTTACTATCACGTTGAGTAGAGCTCGGGGCAAAACACTTAGAAAATTTTTCAAAAAAATTTTTTTTTTGTATTTGGTGCCATACGCTTAGAGGCTCTATGAGCCGTGCAGAAAAGCAAAAAAAAAAAATTGGTCAAAAAAATTTTTGGGACTTAGAAAAATTTCGCCTTCTATCACCTTGAGTAGAGCTCGGGGCAAAACACTTAGAAAATTTTTCAAAAAATTTGTGAAGAAAAAAAATACGATTTTTCGCGGGTTTTTTTACATCTTCTTAAAGATTAGTACTAGAGCAGCAAATTCTTTCCCGAAAAGTTTTTTATCCGAGCTACCATTTTGGAAATATAGACAGTTTTGAAAAATTTTTTTTTGACCAATTTTTTTTTTTTTTTGCTTTTCTGCACGGCTCATAGAGCCTCTAAGCGTATGGCAACAAATCCAAAAAAAAAAAAATTTTCGAAAAATTTTCTAAGTCCCGCGCCATAGCGCCCCGAAGGCTACACTCCAACCTTAAAATCAATTATTTCCTTAATTATCTTGTCCTAAAAGTAATATTGTTCTGTGCTACATACGTCACACTTGTAGTATTCCATAACATGAGTCGTGTACCAACAAGTGCCCACACTACTCTCCGGGTGGACGCGCCGCAATTTCCTGCCTCCTTTGTGCTAGTCTACAGGAAACGGGCTCAGTTTCACTCGTAGGCTTGTAGGCTTGCTCTAATATGAGGCGGTTTTTAATAGGACAACTTATGGTTTAGATTGGAAAGTAGGTTTGTAATGCCTTGTAAATCTTCCATCCCTTATGTCAAAACATAATATTGTCTTCTTACCTACTGGTAAAACATGATAACTGAACTTTTTAACTACATTGAGCAGTTGTATACAGGTACTTAGTATTATTATTATGTTAAGATTTTTATTCTTTCAAAGTAACAACCAAGAGTAATAATTATTATCCTCATTAAGTACAGTCGGGGAACTTAATTCTACTCTATTCTCTATGGCGATGATGCCGATGTTCACAATTCTGCTAATGTCAGATGTGTTATGAAAAAACGTGTGAGAAAAAAAAAGGAAACAACCAATATATGAACGAGAACCTACATCCAATACACGTTGATTGATGAATAATCGAATTTAATGTGAGACTTGTTCACGGGGAACTTAATTGTTAATCAAATTGAGACACTACGGCAATTGGTAGTGTTATAGCTCTCACATAAAACTGTCAAAGATTGGAAGTTTGGAACACATTGAATATTTAAGTAGGTAGAATAAAATTCATTTCCCTAGCTGTACCAACGTTTACGAGACGTTACTGCTATCACTAAATGATAACGATAAAAAAGAAACAACAATGACGAAACAAACAAGATTCAGTTGTTAATATGTAAATTAAGCTATATTGTTAACAATTAATTTTATACATTAAACACTATAACATCATTACATCATCAACATACATCTCACATACATACACTAATTGTTTGCATTCCCCGCAATTACAATTTGCAGTATTGCACATCACTAGTGACATCATATCACAACACTATTCCCTATAAACGGTACAAATAGCTAAATTTAGTTAATCAAACAATGTAATAAATACTCGCGAACTTTCACACTTTGTTTTGAAATAGACAAGCTATGCTTTTTTTTTTTTTTTAAGGCTGGGAAATCATCCAATGACTGCTCCCGCTCTGGGTGGAGCGGAAAGGAGTGTCAGACTCTTACTGACTAAAACCCATCCATGTTCCTTCCGTAGCCCTTTATGTTCCGGGGTAGCGGTAACCCTTTCGGACAATCCCGCTTAAGACAAGCTATGCTGCCCTCAGTATTGTTGTCCATAGACTATACACTAATATCTAGTTGTAGTCTAAAACGAGAATTAGGTTTGAATACGAGTATTTTTCGCCATGTGAGCGCGCCAATAAATTGGATTCGCCGGTATGAGTGACGGGTGTTGACGTCATCTACTCCAGCAATAAGCACCCTACGAACAAATGGGTATCTGTTTTTAACACAACACAGATCAGAGTTAGGTTAATAAAAAAGTATTGTCCCGGTGGGTAGGTACAGAGGCCAGCACATCAAGTTACCACAATCTGTCAAATTTCTTTGATAGTATTTCAACTTTATTGCAAAGACATAAGGTTCATTTTTAATTGAGAAAATTTGACAGTTAGGGATAGCTTGATGTGCTGGCGTCTGTACCTAAATAAAATGTTAGCACTTCAGTGTTACCATTTTATTTTTGTAAGGAATAATGAACATTATTTTGTGAAAAGGTTTTAATATTATATATTATTAATTATAGGTAGGTACTCTTGCTACAAAAAACTACGACGCTTTTAACTTCGCTTAATAATTTATTTAATGAAAGACAACAAATGTCTTCTGCCGACACTGATTTTATTTTAATTTTATTCCTCTATTCCTTTTAATATTGTTTACCGACAAAATAAATGAAATCAGGTTTAATTTTATTTCTCAGGCAACACAACATAACGTAGTTCGCGGATCACTGGTACGCGTATCCAAAAAGTGTTCGAAAATCAAATAATTGAGGGTGTTTACTTTTTTTTAGTAATGTCATCACACAAGAACCATTTATTGAATTCATCTATAAAAGTTTTGTTGTGATTGATTTTAACAGTGTTTTCTTTTTTAAACCGGTGTAGAATGGAATCATAATGACACCATCTGTTGAGGTGAGTACAAATTAATATTATTATTAGTATTTAAAGAAATTTATTTTTAAGAAATTCACACACCCATCGGAGGTTTCCATCTTACTCATTGTTATTTTTAATTATTCAAAGTGGACATTTTAATTACGTGTTTTAAATGTTCAGCAGTGAAATATAATTGCAATTGCGGAGATCCTAAATTAAGATTGTTGATATATTTTAATAGTCTAAACAGCTCAAATGTTACTGTTGTTGGCTAAAATCATAATAACGGTCACATTTAAAACTTCCAGTAGATAAGGTAAGTTGAATGACGACTAATTAGTGCTTAGTGACTAGTATTTTTATTTATTCTTTTTAAAGCTTACAAAGTAATGTCTATTTGAGTAAATTAAATAATTATCATGTTCTACAGTAATCGCTAACATTATCTTGGACATGGTAAATGTAATACAATAAAGAAGATTTAGGTATCTTCAGGCGTTGCAAATAATTAGGAAGTGTCTTATGAAAAATGTCTAGGTAGGTACGTATCACGTACATAAACATTTCGATAAACCGTATAAGCTGCACGTACATAATAAATACGACAATTTCCGATACATCGCTTTACAACAACAAAAAAAAAACGAACTGAAAAAAACGTCGAAGGTTAATCTTAATTGCATCTGTATAGCTCCGTGCAGTTGAGCGATCCCGTGGGAATAGTTCCATCCGGGATCCGGGATCCCGGCATCGATGGACATCACTGTTTAGTTATTAATATACTATCGAGTGGAAACTGACAGGAGATACGCGTTCGCTGAAAAATGATCGGTTTTTAGGGTTGTGAATTATTCTTCCGTTGTTGAATTCGTGGCTAAGTAATAACAGTCGCACGGATTGATTCATCGGGTTTAGCTACGGTTGCCGGGGTTGGTCCGTGGATGGGTTACCATCTCAACATATCCAGACACCTCCGTGCCTCGGAAAGCACGTTAAACCGTTGGTCCCGGCTGTCAATCGTGCATCTTTGACAGTCGTTACGGGTCGTCAGAAACCCGAAAATCTGACTGCCAGTCTTACCAAGGGGCATCGTATTGCCTAGTTACTGGGTTGTGGAGGTCAGATAGGCAGTCGCTCCATGTAAAATGCTGAATTCAGCTGCATCCGGTTAGACTCGAAGCCGACCCCAACATAGTTGGGAAAAGGCTAGGCAGATTGATTGTTTGTTGAGAATAAAAAAGTATTTATGTATTTGTAAAAGTGAAATTAGATACTTTAAAACTTTTGGGAGCAGCTGTTGACATTTTTGTCATTTATAAAAATTAACTTAAGAATTTGGTCAAAGAATTACCACTGCCATACGGGGCAATGCTGCCAGCCTTTTGGGAACTTTTCCTGTTGACAGCGATGTGGACGAATGGTTTGATGCTCTTTGATGATTATAAATATTATTTTTGTACAGACGCCAGCACATCAAGCTATCCCTAACTGTAAAATTTTCACAATCAAAAATGAACCTTATATCTTTGCAATAAAGTTGAAATACTATCAAAGAAATTTGACAGATTGTAGTAACTTGATGTGCTGGCCTCTGTACATGTTATTGTGGATATTAAGCTTTTAAATGTGAATATGATTAGACTAACTAATTTTATTACGACTTACGAATATACATATTATGGTAAACTAGTAACTGAACTGAGAGAGATTTCAAGTTTTGCTGTGATCCAAAGTAGCTGAAACAGTACAGGTATTATCGCAAAGATAGACAACAAACCGCACTGGGACCGCGTGGTGGATTACAGCTTCCCTCTCACTTAGAGGAGGCCTTTGTCCCAGCAGTGGGATCATTATAGGCTGATTATGTAAGTTAGAGGACTTGATTTAGTTATGATAATAAATTAACTTCGAAATGAGAAAATTATATCTTTATTTATTTCTTAGCTATTGCATTGTTAAGCATGATTGTCCGAAAGGGTTACCGCTACCGCAGAACGTAAAGGGCTAAGAAAGGATCATGGATGTGTTTTAGTCGGTAAGACTCTGACACTCCCTTCCGCTCCACTCAAAGCGGGAAGGGTCATTTAATGATTTCCAAACCTCAAAAAAAAAGTTATTGCATTGTCACAGATTCCAAATCTTACATAAGATCCTTTCGTACACATATGCTACTGCTACAAGCAAGACCTACACACATCAAAATCCTCATATACCTTAACCTTACCCCTTACATGCGACGACAGCACCGGTTTATTAGGCATACAGTGTTCATGTACCGTCGTACCTCTGTATTATAACGCATACTACGTTGTACCATGCTCCGGTACCTCTATGAACACGTATCTCCGATATGATTACCTGTTTGATCCCCGCCGAGACATTCCGCGACAACGTGTCAAAACATTTGGGGCTTACCTTCTTACTCTAAGACATGAAAAGGGTAAAAGAGGAGGTATTTACTGAGCTGTGTACTATGTATCAATTTGTCTGGTGTGTGAAGAATTTTGCCGGTTGCGTAAAGTCCTTATCATAATATTATTATGCTAAATGAATAATTGAAACCTGGCAATTAATAATCGACTTGAAAAAAACAAAATCAATCTGCCTAGCCTTTTCCCAACTATATTGGGGTGCGCTTCTATATCTTCATTGTCTAGCCGGATGCTGCTGAGTACCAGTATTTTACATGGAGCGACTGCCTATCTGATCTCCACAACCCAGTCACTAACTGGGTAATACGATACCCCTTGGTAAGACTGGCTGTCAGACTTTCGGGCTTCTGACTACCCGTAACGACTGTCAAAGATCTTCTTAACGTGCTTTCCGAGGCATGGAGGAGTCCCAAAATCCGAAGATGGCGGTCACCCATCCACAGACCAACCCTGGCAAGCGTAGCTCAACCTGATGGATCGATCCGTGCTGCTGTTATTACTTAGCCACGAGCTCCTCTAATGCTGCACTAATTTTATAATGAAACATTTTAAAGAGTAATAAATTAATGAGTACTATTTATGCCACACATTAGTTAAAGGTACCACGGAACCTCGTCTCTAAAGAATTACTTCTCAAACTTAAAACTTTACTAAATCCCAATAATGTCGGAAAACTTCCAGCGGCCTCATGCCGCTACCCACTAAACATCCCTGGCTCACACACGTCCTCACTCTCGTCAGTAACCTTGGCCGCATGTAGCACACATTTGGTTGGTAATACGGTTGGTCGGAACACGCTTTCGCTTTTTGCTGAGCCGGCCCGGCACGTACCGACTGCGTAGTTCAGAGTTATGCTGCCTCGGAAATGTACTCGGAATTGTGACTTAGTTGGACTTTCAACTTACTGTAACTTTGGTCTTGTGATCTTTAAATTATGTTAGTTGCTAGTTCTGTTTGAGTATTTTGGTGTGTAGTTTATGTACACTGGGATTTTGCTGCAGTATTGGTGCACATGCTTTATATAAACACTGCCTTATGACGTTCATTACATGAAGTAAGTTTCTTGCCTGTGGCATTAAATACAATTGAAGCTACAAATTATTGTCGCTGAAGCTACAATAAAAGTTGCGCCATTACACTCTGTTGAATCTTGTTGTATGGCACAAGCAATTAAATCGCACCGTAGATAACACGGTTAGTTCAATACCTTTGTAGCGACGTGTGGAACAACCTTAGACCATTTCAAGATAGATTACTGGAAGTTATTTCCTAAGTAGTGTTCTACCATCTATCATAACCACTTTGCTGAGTCTCGTCTAGTTTTATGATGTTTTTAAACAGCCATTTATTACTTTACTCATAAAAAGTTGAGATACTTTTTATCGTAGAATATAGTGAAGATGATATGTTCAGTGTTCAACATTTTTTGGCAAGAATTCAACTGTACTACATAATTATGCCTAATAACACAAGATATCTTAATAAGACTTAATCTTACTCAGATCATCAACGATCTAATTCTAGACTATCATGATACCAATCAGTAGATCTGCTATCAGATAATCGGAGCATTGCTAACCACCCGTCGGCAATCAGGTCAATAACGCAATTAGAACCGCAAACACATGCAGACGATGCAGCCTCTAATTACCAACAGATAAGGAAATAGTTTCCCAATAGATCGGAATTTGTATGTCGTTGAATGAGTGGAAGCATTGATGTGAAGTATCGGAGGACTTCTGAATGAAGATGTTTAATAATGGGGAAAATCAAAATGTTCGATTTAACTTGAAACTTAAAAAACAAAAGATAATGCGATTTAAAAATATAAACTACTAGATATAGGCACTGCTCTAAAAAACATTAATTTCATAGTTGTCGTAACTTCTTCCTCTCTCGTCTTAATTCCAATCCCATGACTTCCATTGCTAATAACTGAAAGGTATGCTTAATTAATATTATTTACAAATTGTTTAATTAAACACTACAATTAACATTTTTATGGAAATTATTATCCTCTTGGATATGAATATATTTTCACACCTGATAAATATTATTTCAACATGTTCCATTCGCTTCGTAGTTCAAAGCATTGAGCGATTTTAACTATGTAAATATGTTAAGGTGAGGTTTAAAGTTTTATTTATCATTGCTAAAATAAAACCTTTTTTCAGGTACGTTGCATAGTGTGTCAATTAGTTTTCTGCTGCGCCGATTGCCGCCGACGACACGAGCGAGTGACCCACGGCCTAACATACGACTGCCCCATCTGCCGAGGCTTCCAGTTCCTCTGCAGACCAGACCAACTCAACCAAAATTTCGTAAGACATCTTACCAACGAACACACTCCCTTACATTGTAGAAAGTGCAACAAAATTTTCTACAAAATGGAGGACTTCTTAAACATAGATAAGTGTACCAGTATATCTGAATTAGTTAGCAAAGAAGCAGAAGTTAGTAATACTAAAATCAAAGAATTAGATGATAAGTTTGATTCAATTTATGAAAAAGCTAACAAATATGGCGAGAATTTTGAAGGCATTATTTCTGTTAACAAAAATAGTAAGACTGCTATAATAACACCAATAGTAAGAAAGAAATATCTAGTGGATTATGAGTCCAGTGGCAGTGAAGATGAAGATAAGGTAGGAGGCATGACTCCTCACCCAAAGTTTGCTCCAAAAACTCCAAGATTAAAGAGGCAAAGGGCTGCTACTCCTCACACGAAAAAGCTTCTGAGTATGATGAGACAAAAGGTTGTAGAAGAATATGAGGAGACCATTGGTGATGACATGTTCGACGGGACTCCGAAGACCACACCAGTAAGAACCGAGAGTAATATAGGTGAGTGATTTTATAACTAATTAATTAAGCAAATAAACCAAAACAACTATTTTAGTTACTGGTTGTTAAGGTTTGCTTGTGCAAATAATAGGACCCTTTTTTCATTTGCCAAATAGAAGTAATACGTTTTTTACACTGTAAGTATTTTAAAGAATTTTAAAGTAGTCGTTGTCTGTGAGGCGAATGCTCCTGCGCACGTACCTGCTTGCATAACCCATTGTGTGCATTGCTGTTTGTATTGTATATCAATAAATAAAACATCGACATGATTTTACCCTCGTCAGTTCCAGACCCACAGAATGAGATGACGACCCCCACATCCCACTTGCCGCACCTGCTCAAGCTGGCTCAGATCGTCACCACCAGCACTCCCACACATCCTGCTGGTAACGGCTGGCCACTGTTCGCTGACCAGGGTGCCGATTCTCCACTTTCAGAGATTGAGACAACTGAGAGTGCTGCTCAGAGCATGAATATTGAGGTAAGACCTTTATTTCACTACTCAAAATTTGGACTCATAAAAGCATCAAACTGTGTGTTTGTGGCCTAAATGTGTTCTCACTCAAACTTTATGCGACAAACTTGATTAATGTCATTACAATTATCAACTGTTCAGTGGGATTATATAACCATCTCGAGTCAATGATAAACGTCAAAATGAGTTCTGTTATAATAGTTCGTTCCGATATAACATAATACCTAAAGTATTGTATTTATTCAAACTTTATTTATTTATTTCCACAGCCATCTAAATCCGATCAAGAATCAGTGCCTAAATTGAAGAGTATCATAGTCACTGGCAGCAAAATTCGCATTGGGAGTCAGGACAGCACGGAGAAGCATGTCACTTTCCAGGATTCGAATGAGGGTTCCATGAAAACGAAGAAAGTCAAGTTCGCTGATGATACTGTGTTCGAACAGCCCAGGGTCAAACGAGGTGACAGTTTATTTATTGAAACAATTAACTTTAATTCTTGGCTAAAATTGTATTTGTGTCGAAATATAATTATGAAAATCTACGAATTGAAATGATAAGTTTGTTGAACTAGTATATTCCACACGTACTTTGTAGTAAAAAATATAAAAATTAACATTACTAAAATCATATTTCTAGTATTCACACCACTAATATTTTACTTGCAATTTAAAAGTTAAATGAGTTACTGTAGAATTTAATACTATTATCACAACAATCTCTAAAATGATTAAACCTGTTATAAGTTTTAATGTTCACTGTTCACTTGATAGTTCGGTGACTGCCCTCTTCATTGCAATTATTTAAAACACTTTAAATATTCACAAAATGCCCCTCAAAATTGACAAAGTTCAGTACTGCCTTCAACAAACTTCTTGAGTTTTTTTCATATTTTACATTTTTTCAGTGTTCAGAAAACCAAAGAGAATGTTAACACCCGGTCCACAGAAACCAAGATTCAGTTACAACCCGCGTTTTCAAGCGTTAATCAACCGTTTCGAAAACCAGGGCATAATAATGGCAAGAACTCCGAAAACAAGAGAGAAAACTGCTAACAATCAGGAAAATACCCCGCCTGTCGGGGAGCCCTCAACCATGCCCGCACGAGCCATAAACTTTAAAGAAGACAGTCCCCAAATCGAATCAGAGTACTCAAAAGAATCGAATGAATTATTCAAAACGTGTATCGATACTCCAGAAGTAGGCATGAACGCAATATCAGCATTAACAACGAACATAGCCGGGACGCTGCAGGACTGCCTTTCATCAGTTTTAATGAACACGGAAGAAGAAACGGAGATTCAGTTCAAGTTTGTTATAACGAAAAGAAAAGTTAGCGTGAAGAGGCTGGTGGAGCAATGCGAAGGCCACGCTGATGAGAAATCGAGTGTAATCGATAAGAATCTGGAATCGATTAAAGAGAACATCTGGTCGAGCGTGGCGAGAGCCGTGAAAAATGTGTTTTGGGGTGAACAGAGTGGTAATTTCGGTGAGTAGGTATATTGCTTCCTTTCCATTAATGGGATTCTTTACTTGTATATTTTTGTGGTTGGCCTCAGTTAGTGATTCTGTTTGCCATAACTTTTATTGGCGTGTATTAAATTTCACAGTCATTTGTGGAAATAAGGAAAATGTTTTTGTCATCAATTATCCGTAACACATAAATTGCATTTTCTCTTTATAATTTTCCAAATCAGAAAATGCAGTTTAAAATGTTGTCTCCATTAGATGAAATTCCCAAACTATTCTGGTAAAACCCACCTCAAATTTTCTACCAATTTTCATATTGCTTGGAATTTTCCAATAATTACGTTCTAAAATCAACGTATTAACTCACCCTCGCTGCTAACGGCAAACACAGCGTGCAAATATTGGCAACCTCATCATATTTCGCGATCAAAACTTCTTAACTTAAAATATTTATTGTAAAATGAACCTTATTTCATTGGTAATAAGTATCATTTGATAAAGGTTGGGTGGTAAAAGGCTTGAAGAATTTTCGGATAGTAGGGTTAAAAGTAGCTTTGGCATTTTAATCAGGCGTTTTAATTTCATGTTAAGAAATTCTGCTACAATAGTAATTCCATAGTCGCATTCCCCAATTCTATAATTTGAAGAACTCTAAATTTAGACTGACCTTTGGATATCTGATTTTCCTGAAGAAATTTATACGATCATGGAAATAGCAGAATTTTTATTTAATTATTATCTGCTCGTGAAGGATATTAGATCTAAGACAGTACGAACAATACAGTAGGTAAATTAATCAAAATGAAGTTTTATATTTTTGTATCAAGCACCTAAAATACGTTTTCCAACTGTTTGTTTATTTTTACCTTTTCTTCTGTAACAATAATATAGCTGTCATTCCCTTTATTAGGACCAGGAAATAAACTTCCCTTCGAAGAATCCTTTGTCAGAATCAAAACAATAATGAATTGTTCGGCATTTACTTCTAAACTCCGCGTCTATTTTCATTCTTATTCGGATATAAAAGACGGATATAAGACGTCTGTCGTTTTAGAAATGTTTAGCAATCAATATTATACTTTAACACTTCGATGACATGGTTTGAAATCGCAGAAAGTTGGAAACATCCATACTTTTTGAAAAATAAAAAAGATTATGTGCCATCGACATATAATTTGCAACTGTGATTTTAATATTGCTTCTGTAATTCAAATTTCAAAGTTGAATTGCAGAAGCAAGTTATTTGCACTGATTGGTACACAAGATGGAAAAAATAACCGTATTACAAACAAGACAAATAATGCGTCACAATAATGATAACGAACCGTATCTTGCTGACGCTAATTGAAGCATGTTGACCAAACACGTTATTGGCTACATGAGAACAGGCGCTAATAAATACATAGTTACATTCATTGCGGCTGTATCACTTCAGTTCGCACTAATAGTTTAACACGTTCACTGCGCAAGGCAGATCTGCTGTCTTTACCTTAGTGCTGTTAGGATCTAGAATAGACCTTACTTGCTAAATAAGTTATCAGGTCGAAAAGGCCTGTTCGATAGCTGTGAATTTCGGTGGTATTTACTGAATCATTTTGGATTTAAATTTTAATGCCTTATTATAACGTTTTATTAATTAACCTAACGATGAAGTGTTAACTAAATCCAATTAATCTGAAGTTAAAAATTCATACATTAAATTTATAGGATCATGAAAGCCAGATAGACGCACTGAAAGATTAATAATAATATGCCGATTTATCTGCTGGATAAAAAATATCGATGATTCATCTCCTTTTTTTAATTAATTCGGGTATTTTGTTATACATTTTAATGGACATTACATAGGGACTAATCATAATTATGTTCCCACTGCTGTAACTGCTGCTGGAATGGTTGCCTCGTATATGCCGTTGAGGAGTATATTAAGAGCACGTATGATTCGATCGAAGCCCTATGGGCTCTAATCCCCGTTTACTGCCTCATTCTATTTTCTATTCAGGCTTTAATCCTCGCTCATTGATTACAATATTCCTTTCGTTGCTTTAACAAAAATTCTCAAAAAAATATTTTTCAACTCCAACTTTATTACCAGCTCCAAAACTGAAGGCGACTGGATATCGTCCAAAAACTTTATGGGAACATCAGAAAGATATTTCTAGCGTAGAAATTACAGGCGGCTAGAATTCAAATCGTAAATTTTGCACCAGCCCGTAATTCCATTCTGTGTCAAGAGGCAGGCAATATTGCATTTTTCTATTCATGAGAAGGCTCGCTTCAATCATATTGCGAGCCGGCGCTTTATCATTTTTTTCTTGCGTTCTCAAATCTTTTTATTTTAAATTTATTACTTTCCGCTCTTCTGCTTCGGAAATTGTTGCTTAGATTTTTTGTCCTTTAGATTGATGGTGACGGTTTAATCACGTAATTTTGTCGCTGAACGCTCAAGAATTTATTAATCTGACTGTAACTGTTGCCTCGTAATTATAAATATGATTAATGTTGTAAGATTTATTCTTAGTAACCTACACAATATCGTCATTATATCAAAAATATTTCGTTCAAAATTGTTCTCTCTTTCAAACCCCTCTTCGTTTATCTCACTGCTTACTCATTTTTCAGCATTGGTTACATATATTATATCTTTTTCAGCTTCTACAACACCGCATAGATCATTCTCCTTCAACTCCACATCATCGTCCTCCAAACGTAAATGTGACGAGCTCTCCGACTCTGACAGTCCCGTGAACCATAAGAAGCACAAGTATGAAGGGAGGATTCGAGGAAGACCACCTTTGAGGAGAAGCAAGACTTGTGTGGCGAGTCTGAGGAGTTCCATGTCAGCTGAGCAGAAGTCATTGATCAATGAACTGACCATGAATGTGGATGAAAATATGAATTTGAGTTATTAGAGAATTTGTTCTCAGAGGGTGTTCTACAAATTTATGAGAAACTTTTTTTGTTAATACTTAATTAAAGTTAAAGGGACAAGTTTAATCTAACCCTTTTGGGTATTACTGTTAAATAATGAGAGTTTTAAAGGTTAGTTTAAAAACATGTAGGTAAGTAAATATTAATTAATTTTATTAAAAAGGTGAAGTGAGAAATGCTTCTAAATCTGATTTGTAAAATATACTCAAAAGGTTTTTAACATTCTGTTTTATTTAGTTTTTAAAGTTAAAGCGTGACCTTTATGACAAAATCACACTTGTATTACGTCATGATCATAGCAGTATTTTTAACTCATGAAGGGATACGCTAGAATGGATGCGTAAAAGCGAGTAGTGTAACACCCACACACACACCGAACTTCGTTATTGTCTCGGGTGATACTGAGAGCTTCTGCGCTTACTCACATTGTGTTTGTACACTTGGTAACCACACGTAAAGCGCGTGTCGCTTCGTAAGATAAAAATACTGGGGGCCTAGACAAGTGTCAGTCGCTCCGTTTCGATTTAATTTCGAAAATTGTTGATCGAACAATTCCATATCTCAGCGATTCAGATTGTCAAGAACGCCACTTGTCAACGCATTTGTATGGGAATATTGATCGAGTTTTGTTACATAATTTATCATTGTCTAGCACTTAGCGATCAAAACTGATTGATCACGTGACATTTCGAAAGCTTACGCCAATTCCATACATTCCGGATGTACCTATCTAACTTCGTTATCGCCAATGAAAATGTGACTTTGTCTAGGTCGCTGTACTAACATTTTCATCGACATCGTTATTTCCATGTAGACAAACAAATGGACACAACCCTACCATTACTTCCCTTACAATATTACCCCACAAGCCATGACTCCATACAAATAAATCCCCTAAATTACCAACACATGTAAGCAGAGGCAAGATAACTTAATAACCCGTACAATAACACCGCGGGTACGAATGACCACGCACTATTCGGATACGTTACCCTGCGTAATATCCGAAACCCTTCGCTGCCGGACGTGTGCCGAATTCGGCTCGGAGAACAACCCTAATGTTATCGTTTAGGCTGAATCAATCAGTGGGCTGGTTTCTGCTCGATAAAATGGTAAGTTGATCGTGTTGGGTTATGATTTCAATTGTTAGTTGTTGACTCAATTGGGGGAAGGGGGTTTCGCTGTGCAAGGATTGTCGCTATTTGTATGATAGTTATTGTAGACGTATGGATTGATTTTTGTTTTTTTACTATGTGATGTTTTTTTGCTTGACTTGCTTGCCTTAGGTTCTTTTAATAATGCAAATTTAATATGCTTAAGAAACCGTATAATTATGTTTAAAATGCGCGTCATAAATGAAATAATTAGATCCTTTTGTACTATGTTGTTAAAATTCATTCTAGGTACTAATTGACATATTTTTATGCCTGACTGAAAACATCAAAGCTGTTTTTGGAAACTTATGTTATTGTTCTAGACGCTAATTAAATTGACCTTTTGTCGTCTTGAACTTATTATTATGACTAAAAACGAATTTCTTTCACTAACTTTTGGGTAAGAAAATAACTTTCTAAAAATATTCAGAAAAATCGCCCTTAAAAGTACTTCACCGTGAGCTGATAATTGTGGTCTGTGATCTTAAAAGATATGATAAAACTTTTTCATGAAAAACATCCAAAAATAACTTCGGCTATTTAATCATGGTATTTTATGACGTGTAACCTTTTTCTAGCTATGGAAAAAACCACATCTAGAATCCAAAAATCCATCAGGTCTGCAGCACATTCTAAGATGATTATGAAAAATGATTATCATCTCTTAGCGGCCATGGCTTGTTTTAATTTAATTTTTGAACTTTTTTTTTTACATTATTTTATATCGGATGCTTTCACCGTTCTGCATCGTTCTCACATGTATAATAATAATAATATGATCTATGTAACCAATATATTGTAACCATATCTTGTTTAAAAGAGTGTCCATGGAGTTTCTTGCCCGTTCTTCTCCATAGGTACCTACTGCTTTGGAATGGGCAACTAGCTTCATCTCTCTGACTGACCGACACCTTGACAATTCAAAAGTGCCTGTAGTTGGTTTATTTGAAATAAATACTTTGAGTTTGAGTTTGAATTTGAACATCATCATCGTCATTCACCATTACAGTCGAAAGACGTCCACTGTTGGGCATAGACCTCCACCAATCATCGGCTCTTCGACCGGTTCTATGCTTATCACATCCAGCGGACCCCTGCACCCTTCACAAGGTTATTCTTCTAGCGCTACGTCTTCCGGAACGCAATCGCCACTATCAAAGATTTTGGCTAAATTGGCCAAACAATGTGCCAATGTGTCACTTATGTTGGATTCTGAACATGTAATACCATAATACCGTATTATCAACTACATAACTTCCACCGCAATCCATTTGTCACCTACCTCCGTCAATGATTGCCTCTGAACAGAGCTAATTTGCAAACAATAATCATGACGGCCTGCTGACAAGTGACAATCAATATGTCATCACTTCGTATTTGCATTTAGGTCTTAATTGACAGGTAGAATAGACAGCTTCTTTTGTTGAAATTAGCTTTAGCATGTATCTAGTTGTGGCAGATAGTAAAATAAATAATAATATACAACATGTCCCAAAATTCAACGATAAGCCGGCACCAGAGGATGGACCTACTAATGACTACTCGAGAAAAAAAAAGAAAAAAAAAATACCTCTACTTTTTTTTAAATTACTTAAAAAAAATGGAAATTCTTCGAAAATGTATACCCCTTATGACACTTTTAACTACCATGACCACAATTTTTCAAATATTTCAGTTTTTTTGTTTGTATCGGCAACCTAAGTAGTACTACTATTCACCATAATCTTTGAAAATTACAGAATTTTCGTAGTTTTATACAAAAAAAACAACCAAAAAAAATTATTTCCCTATAATTTTGAAAGATTTTAACGTTCAGTCATCGATCACTAATAAAGAACATTAGTGATCGATGCGTTCAGTACACTTTAAGTCATCGTAGTGTAAAAAAAAATATGGACACCACTATGGCAAGTTTTTTAAAAAATTAGCGCAACTAACCTAGATTTTAAAATGGTATAATACTTTATTAAAACTAGCCACAAAAAATAAATAATGATACTTTTTCTAATCAAGAACCAAATTTTATAAGTTGTTGTTAATAGTAATTACTTCTACTATGTGCCCAAAATAGATTTCTTTCGCAAATTCTTAGAATTTGGAAGGGACATGTGCGTAGTCAGTGAAGTTCAGAAGTCAGAAAGAGATAGATAGTATACGTTAGAGAGAGATAGATAGAGAGCGATTATACGTTAGAGAGAGATAGATAGATGTTTGTTGTTAAATAACAATAGGGCAGGTAGGAATGTTGCTGTTCTCTACAAAGTACAAAGTCAGTACGCTCTGCTTCTTTGTTTACTGTGCACCGTTTCGTATTCAATTGATGTGACTCTCGTACTAACGACTTTTGGCTTGGCTTTTTGGACTGGATTAAGTGATCTGCAAACTGTACTAACCTGGCATTATTTTGAACTGGACTGTGTTTTGTGAATTGGACTTTTGGCGTATTTTGGACTGTTTAGCGTTTATCATGCCGCTACCATACACACCGTTGGAATACGCTAATATGCACCTCATTTATGGAGAGTGCCGATGCAATGGTAGTGCTGCTAGCAGATTATATCGAGAAAGGTACCCAAATGCTCAAAGATACCCGAATTATCGAGTATTTATTAACGTGCATCAAGCGTTTTCGGAGGGCCGTTTACCATCTGACAGGAGAAATGCTGGAAGACCTAGATCGGAACGCGACGAAGACGTTCTCAATGAAATTGAAAATGATTCAACTACCTCGGTACGTGCCATAGAAATAGCTACGGGAATCCCAAAAAGTACTGCACATCGAATCCTAAAACGTCACAGACTTCACCCATATCACTACAGGCGTGTGCAGACGTTATTACCGCGGGACTATCCACTACGAGTCGCATTTTGCCGTGTGATGCTGCAAAAGCACAGAGAAGATCCCCAATTCTTGGATAATATTCTATGGTCGGATGAATCAACCTGCAAGAGAGATGGCTATTTAAATCTTCACAACCTACATAGCTGGAGCAATGAAAATCCGCACCTGATGAGACAAGACAAATCCCAATATCAATTCAAGGTTAACCTATGGACGGGCATATTAAACGGAAAAGTGATTGGGCCTTTTGAATTACAAGGAAACTTGGATGGCAATAGTTACTTGAACTTTTTACAAAATGACTTGCCAGTATTATTAGAAGACATGCCCATTAGTGATCCACAAAACATATGGTTCCAAAATGATGGCTGCCCAGCTCACTATGCCCGTCCTGTGCGAGAATACTTAAACCAAGAGTATCCAGGGCGTTGGATAGGGCGACTTGGTCCTATTTTATGGCCACCCCGTTCACCCGATCTAAACCCCCTGGACTTCTTCTATTGGGGTTGTCTCAAAGACAGAGTCTACTCGAAACCCATTGCAACACTGAACGACCTTCGCCAAAAAATCACTCAGGCTGCGGATCATATCAATAGTAGAAGATATGCACGACGAATAAAACGATCTTTTTTAAGGCGATGTCATGCTTGTATTAATGCCGGTGGTAAACAGTTCGAACATTTATTATAATATTATTAATAATGCAATAAATTTACATTTATTGACACCATTTGTTTCATTCATTCAACATTTTCCAACAACAAAAATCTATTTTGGGCACATAGTAGAAGTGATTACTATTAACAACAACTTATGAAATTTGGTTCTTGATTAGAAAAAGTGTCATTATTTTTTTTTTGTGGATAGTTTTCCTAAAGTATTATACCATTTTAAAATCTAAGTTAGTTGCGCTAATTTTTAAAAAAACTTGCCATAGTAGTGCCCATATTTTTTTTTTACACTACGATGACTTAAAGTGTACTGAACGTTAAAATCTTTCAAAATTTTAGGGAAATAATTTTTTTTGGTTGTTTTTTTGTATAAAACTACGAAAATTCTGTAATTTTCAAAGATTATGGTGAATAGTAGTACTACTTAGGTTGCCGATACAAACAAAAAAACTGAAAAATTTGAAAAATTGTGGTCATGGTAGTTAAAAGTGTCATAAGGGGTATACATTTTCGAAGAATTTCCATTTTTTTTAAGTAATTTAAAAAAAAGTAGAGGTATTTTTTTTTTCTTTTTTTTTCTCGAGTAGTCATTAGTAGGTCCATCCTCTGGTGCCGGCTTATCGTTGAATTTTGGGACATGTTGTATATAGCTCGTGGCTAAGTACTAACAGCAGCACAGGTCGATCCATCTGGTTAAGTTACGCTTGCCGGGGTTGGAGGTGGATGGGTGGATGGAAGACTCCTCCATGCCTCGGAAAGCACGTTAAGCTGTTGGTCCGGGCTGTCATTTGTGCATCTTTGACAGTCGTTACGGGTCGTCAGAAGCCCGAAAATCTGACAGCCAGTCTTACCAAGGGGTATCGTATTACCCAGTTACTGACTGGATTGTGGAGGTCAGATAGGCAGTCGCTCCATGTAAAATACTGGTATTCAGCTGCATCCGGTTAGACTGGGAGCCGACCCCAACATAGTTGGGAAAAGGCTAGAGAGACAAAAAGTTCCTCTCTATCATCATCTGAGAGAGGAAATTTTTGTCTCATTGGTTCAAATTTATGTTAATTTAGCAGTAGCATGCAGAAGTAGAAGAAACCAGAAAAATATAATAATACCAGCCAGTGATTATCCTACTACAAGTAAAAGGTTTCACTTCATGTGGAGATCGAATACACGACACCTTTAGACTGAGTGTTTGTGTTTTCGGGTATTGCAGGTGTTTACCATGAGGTCATTCGCTGAAAAATATTGTTTCTAGTTTCGAGTCTAAGAGATTCATACATCCTCTTTTTGAGTTATGTATAAAATTAAATATACCAAGACAGTCACAGAGAGATACATGAGAATAAGACATATTACAACATATCAATTAAAACACACAGCACAACGCTTTCGGTTAAAAAAGGGCATGTAATAAATATTATACAGCTACAATATATTTCCAACAAGGTATCAAAAGGCACTCAAAATTCGAAGGATGTCCTACCAGTGAGATTTACGTAGCAGGCCCAACTTCGATCATATTACACGATAAACTTTGTTCCACAAAATGTCGCGGATATAAGAATACATTGGTTTCGAAATTGGTTCAGGGTTTACAGAATATCCGAAAAAAATATTTGAAAATTATTCTATTCAATTAATTTACATAGTCTTCTTCTTCGTGTGGTTAGTGACTAAGCTTGTGTCAGAGTTTTCATGCTGCCCATGGGCCTTTGACTTAGCTTCACATGCTGTTGAGAAATATCTCTCAAGCATGCCGGTTTACTCACGATGTTTTCCTTCACCGATTATTAAGCAAGTGTTAATACACAATACGCACATGAATTCGAAAAATCAGAGTAAGAACATGACGCTTTTATTTCTCGAGGGAATAGGCAAAGGTGTGCTGTCCAGTTGTGTTTAGGTTCCACGTGATAAGGGGCAAGCCAATTACCGTTATCCGGGCACGAATCCGCGTAGTGGATTACGGCCTGCCCTTAATAGAGAAACGGCCCGTGTCCCAGCAGTGGGAATGTTATAGGCTAATCATCTGAGAATACCACCGATCTGCAAACACACTGAGAAATAAATTCACATTCTGGTTATTGAAGGGAGTACAAAACACTTCAAATATATTTACTTAAGATAATATTAGTAAATCGCTATATAAACTGAATTTTTGGTGACAGTTCGAAGCCGTCCTATCTACATAAGTAAGAACTATTGGGTAATTTGCATGCCCGAGGCGATCCCCTATAAGTATTCCGCTTACACGCTACTTCGCGGAACACAACAATTTCACTATAGCTTATTTGACAAATATGCAACCCTTCCCGTATCCGAATACCCGAAACCATATCCGAAATGTGGCAACATATCCGCATACTTCTCCGCCCTAGCCGCAATATTCCGATCACGAACACACCACGTGACTGTATTATTTCAAATTCAAAGGGTAAAAAGAAGGCTGTATTAAAAAGGATAGCCTTCTTGTAACAGAAGCTTGGCGTTAGAGCGATTCTACTTCACCACGATTGGCTGTCACAGTGGGAACACTTGTACAAACTTTGTGGCTCAACCTTCGTAAATCTTACCTTATCGATTATAAAGTCCAAACTCGCTTGGGGGAAATTGTAACGAAGTTTGTGCAACCCGCTCTGGGAATAGCGGCAGTTGAATATGAAAAAATCTTAAGTGATATAGCAGTGCGGTGGGGATTTCCAAGTTAGTAGCTCTCGCCATTTTAAAGGTTGAATAAAAGTTGTGTTTTGTATTCAAAGTTTGTCCTAGACTCGGTCGCATCTGGGAAGAATAAAGTATTAAGAATTTTGACTGTATTTCCTGTTATGTGATTCTTTGTACGTGATAATGTTATTTCGTATCAACAAGTCATCGTTTTATGTCGTATTTCCATAAGAATGACCATTGTTTTTGTGTTTACGCGTCTTTTATTTTTATTTCTAAATGCACGCATGAAGAAATGATAGAAGTTCTTCTACTAAATTTTCCAATAACTCGTGAGGCCACCAAAACAAACCGTAACACCGACCTATAAACAACATAAGCAATAGCACACACAATCTATCAGCGATAATCCTCGTCCACTCGTTGGCGACATTCCCCGTCGTTGTATGGAGCGAACATTCCCGGGCGGAGATACGGGCGCTCAGTCAAACTAGGGCTGTACTCAGGCTGGGAGAGCCAAGTGTGCCAAATGAAAATAAACTTCATCAGTTGTGATACATTGGGATTTCTTGTATGGACTAAAGTTTTGGTGACGAATTGGGATTAACTTATCAGTATTAGTAAAGTATCAGTGGTAGAATGTATGCTGATGGCCCTTTTGAAAATGATTGATGTTTATGTGTGTGTATGTTTTACCTTTTGGGCACATTTCCCACTGACAGCGATGAGATGAATATTTTGATGCCCCTATGAGCTCTTCCCTATTTTTTTTACTAGTCGTACATAATATATTTTAGTTTTAGGTTGTACAGTGTATTTAAGATTTGTGTTATGTTTTCGTTTTTTTTTGATATGCTACTACATACTTAAAGCTCGAGCAAGTTTTAAGGCAGTACACCTTATGTAAATAGTTAACCGAAAACACTACTATCAAACAATTTAAAACAACCATCAAATTAAACACTAACTACTACCTATCTGACAAAAAACATTTTATTTTTATAAAGCGAATAAATGATTTCCAGTTCACAAATTTATAGGATCGAGAATTAAGCTCATAATAGAAAACCACTAACCGTTTATCGTCACTAGAAAATAACCGTAACCTCAAATACAATCCCGTTAAAATCACCTACATCCCAGGTTAACCCACAGTGGGTAGGATCGAGGTCAACTCATCCGACCTTTAACTGAGCGCAGTTAACAGGGTGTCCGCGGACGGCCGGTACGTATACGATGGGATGTGTGTAGTGTGCAGAACGGTCCTAAGTAAACGCATACCGGACCCCATAAGTACATCATAGCTGGCTGAGCTGCTGTTTAACATGGTTTCCAAGTCTTTAGTGGTATGAGGAAATGATGAAATTGCGGACTTTTTTATGGTAACTGAAAGTTAGTAGAAGTTATAAATGCTTTTTTTATGGTGGGAAATCAACAAATTCTAATGAATAGGTGGCTTTAAATTTTTAAAGCTTTGGGTGGCACGGATCCCTGTCAGAGTCTTACTAAGACCCATCCATTTTCCTTCCTAAGTTGTAACTGCTTGTCATACACACATGGATTGGTGATTACTGCAGTTGAGTGAAGTATTGTTACCCCGCGTATAACATCCATATACAAGCTGTACTAAATAGCTACAATATTTCATCAAATCGTGTAAGACTTGTTAAACACATGACGTTGTTTCTTAATTGTTAATTTTTTTTTTACTTTTATGTCAAGTTTCGCATACAACTAGTCTCTATAACTTATTTTAGCTGTTCACGTCCTCATAGGTATTAACAATGAAGCAGTCACAACTTCACAAGCAAGTTTGTTTTTTATGAAAACATTAGAAAATATTTTTTGTGAATGAAAGTTTTTTACGGAAGGTATTATAAATTAATAGGCAGGTATTTCCTACGAATAATACAACCTTCAATTTCATTAAAATAGTTTTGTTAGTTTTTTTTTTGAAGAATTCTAAAAATCTTTGAAAGTTAATAATCAAACTAGGACACTTTAGACCACAATTAATAGAAATGAGAAACAAACAATTGGCGACAGTAATTATTGGTCGCCTTATTGAAGTTACTATAATCAGCAACTTAGAGGCACTCGGGAATCACTACATAGCATAAAACAAAGTCGCTTTCACTGTCCCTATATCCCTATGTATGCTAAAATCTCTAAAACTACGCAACGGATTTTGTAGCGGTTTTTTTAATAGATAGAGTGATTGAAGAGGAAGGTTTATGTGTATAATTTGTCGACATATTATGCGGGCAAAGCCGCGGGCGGAAGCTAGTAAATAAATAATTTATAATGATTAATTATTATTATTGGTATCTATTTCTATACGCCGTCAAGCAGCGGACAGTCCAACATCTACAAAAAACGGAGACAGCCCTACTAACCCAAACGGACTGATAAACGCCCGATTATTCCGTAGGCGAGTGTCTACGGCCGATACTTTTGTGCACGATCTCCTTTGTTCTGCTATATTTTTCCTCGAGCCTCGTTTATAGGACGTAAAGCGAGTATGAGTGAGCGTAAATGTGGAAGCCTCGCTTTTTATGGTATTACTGCCTGTAAGCGGTTTGTTATCGGGTTGTGGACGGTGTTGTGTCTATTTTTGGTGTTAATTTTATATTAGAATTTATGGTATGGTCACCTGACTGGTACATATACCCAGGCATAGCCGTTAGGCAATAATACGTTACTCTTACGCAAGATTCAAAAGCGAGATTCGCTTAAATTATTGATAAATATTTTAGGGTTAAGAAATTCAAAATCATACTATTATGAAATAGGTCTTTTCTCAAAGTTAAAATTTTAATTTTCCGAGCATGGACAGTTGTTTTTGTACCTTAAAATTTTAAAGCCGAATTACCATCCCATATTATGTTGTTGTGTTTTCCTCAATAGGCATGAATCATACAAGAATCTGACTAAGATAAGCCAGAGGGAAAAATATATGATCATGTATGTGTTGAACCTGCTCAAGTACAAGCGACCAATACAGCCGGTAAAAAGCCAGAACTAATTTAAATGACATAATATCACGGCGCGAAGTTCACGGTGCTCAATTTATGAGAGATCAAGTTACTTAGATAGTTCTATAGTTACCACCAGACTATTATGAAGAAGTTTTGACCGAAGCATATCACGTTCCGATTTTGTGGACGATAACACGCCCAACGCGAACTTGGGCAAACTTTGGAATTATAATGAACTTGAAGATAATGCCCATTTTCATTGACGTGATTATCAACACCAACTTAAAGTATTTTTTGTATTCTTAGGAACAGGTGGTACTGAAAGTTGTCAATAAAATAATTCGGAATTCCCTAACTATTCAAGGCCCGCTTGCACCACTTAGAAATGTCGTTCTGTTTCTTTCAATCATTTGAAACTGACGGGAACAGAAGACCAAATGATGTTTTAAATACAACTAGCATTTCACGATTTGAGGGATCAGAGGTGCAAGTTTCGTTAGCGGCTTCTATATTTGAACAGATTAACGGTATATCGTGTGTTATATTAAACGAGGGACATACTTTCAGGTTGTATAGTACACATGGAAATCAACAACTTTGTCCATGGGACCGACTCTGAAATATGAAAAAAAAAAATCAGCTGTTCCATAGGTACATTTTTACGAATTATGCGAACATAAATGTACTGAACTTGTTGGTTTTATTTTTCATGGTTTCAGGTGTAGTTCCATAGTCAAAGCTGTTCATTTTCATGAGTATAGCACCCCCTAATAGTATTTCTCTCATTTAACTTATCAATCTGTATTCAGTAGCACTACTTACGCCAATAAATCGCTCGCACACTTTTTGTAGTTGTTACATTATTCATCAGCGCATTTGTATCCAGTACTTACCTACTCCAATTGAATCCAAACCTCAAATAATTCAACACAAATTCCTGATATAATTGGTCCACTTTCATTATTAATAGGCTTATCATAAGGGGAAACATATGCCGCATCAAATATAATCCGACGCCCAGCCGAGCCCCACGAAAACACATTACGTTCATCTAGTGTCATTTATAAAGGAAGGAGGTCACATACCTACCCTGATATTAGAAACTCGGAGCCTGGATGGGACGTATTTTATTAAAAGCCTTAGCAAACAAGCCTATCAAATTGTTTTATGTTTACGTGTTTATTTTGACATTTACCGATTAATTTTGGACTCGAACACAGCCTTATTGCTTTTTCATCTTAGTGTGTCGATGGTAATATAAATTGACTCGGCCCAGAATCTTACTACGTATTTGGCGCCATCACTAGGTACCAGCAGTTCCAATTACGTGCAGACGATACGACACGCATGGCAAAATATTAAGTTTGCCGTAGGAACAGAACCACATTACCTACTTAGCCACTGTATACAGTCCGGGTTACCCCCGGGCAATCAGCAAGTTTTTCACGATGATTAGCGAATTCTTTCACCACGATGCCAATCCAAAGAGCCTTAATAGATGAACCCAGCAAGCGGTGTGCTCTATTTCTAAGTTAACCACAATCTTCAGTCTATATTGAAATACTGTTCGGTATAATGCTACTACCTATATAATAGGTATGTTTTCCTTGTATCCTCGGTTCCGGAGTGCTACTAATAGCTTAAGAAAACACAAGCGCGTGCTCAAGAAAACACACTAGTCCCGCCCACACGGCCGCTTGCAATGTGCAACGAGCGACACTCGTGTCAGATGTCCGCTTATTAAATATTTATACTGTGCGATTAACTTGTTAATGTTTCAAGACGTTATGTATTGTATAACCTATGTTAACTCCTAATTATGTTTGTCGTTTCGTGAAACATGTAAATGGAACGTGAAACGTGAAACATTATACAATATGTACATTATGATAATTATACCAAATCTTATCCCATCGAAAAACCAAATTATACTACAGCTCAGTTGACAAAAAAATAAAGGTATTTAGTGATTTCTGGAGCAAATGAATCCTAATTATACACTTCGCGGATTAGCGACGTAATCTTGACTTTATAGTTAACTGAAGTTATGTAAAACGAAAAAACTAATCGCATCGTCCTCGTGTCGTGTTCTCTAAAGCCATTAAGCCCACTCCAGAGCTACCTTAGAGAGGACAAACTAATAAAACTGGGGACAAGACAGAGGTCAGGGGACAACGGGTGACATCGGACGCACGTTGTGTTCACCGGGTGGAGGACACCAGACCGGAACTTGGATAACGTCACGAAGAAATAACGGTTTTGGAATTAATAAAGCTGTTTGAAAGTTTGTTTGTTTTGTTCTTAATGTTGAGAGTCTAATTTCCTGATGTTGAAACATGGTTTCTTTCTAAACGGTCAAAAATGTTTTGGGTAATGTTTAACCTCATGATTTGATAAGACCAAATCTGTTAGAATTCCTATCTGAATGATATCCACAAAAGGAGCAAAGAAATGCTTTTTTTTAACGCTGGGAAATCATCCAATGACTTCTCCCGCTCTGGGTGGAGCGGAAGGGAGTGTCTTCGTCAGACTCTTACTGACTAAAACCCATCCACGTTATTTCCGTAGCCCTTTATGTTCCGGACAAAGAAATGCTAAGCTGAAGGTGCTAACCAAGCACACAATATAGTCAGACACCAATCGAAATCCACAATCTTCTTAAGCCTTCATGGCTGTCGTGACTCAGAGTCACGACAGCCATATTAGTAGTAACATATAGTATCTTAGTATTTGTTTTGTTTTGTTTCTGGCGAAATATGAATGTAGGTACTATAAGAACACCTCTGCTGAATTCTTGGGTGATGCAAAGCCTGATGTCATATTTAAACAGTATTTTGACAAATTGACGAAATCAACTCACACGCACTTACACAAACATTTAAAGTATGTCTAAGTCCAAAAACTTTGTAAAAACCTCCACCATAAGTTCCCATGTTCCCATAGCAAAACATTTCTTTCCCCGAGCGCATGTTGACGTAGCTTACATCGGCGTGCGGTCGGTACACAGTTCGATGCTCGCGCATGAATATTCATGATATTGATGCGATGCTGATCCATGTGATCAGATTCCGGGGGATGGTGAATTGGAAAAGTTACATGTGTATGTGTTGTAATGTTATTGATATTGTAACACTTGGCGGAGTTTTTGTGAGTGCACTGAGTTGCGAGATTATAAACTAGGAAAAACTAGAGGTACAATAATGTAAACAATAGGACTGTAAAAATCATGACCAAAAATATCAATCAATCTGCGTAGCCCTTTCCCAACATTGTTGGGGTCAGTTTCCAGTTTAACCGAAGGCAGCTGAATACCAGTATTTTACATGGAGTGACTGCCTATCTGACCTCCACAACCCAGTCAGTAACTGGGTAATACGTTACCCCTTGGTAAGACTGGCTGTCCGACTTTCGGGCTACTGATAACCCGCAACGACTGTCAAAGATCCATGAATGACGACCGGGACCAACGGTTTCACGTGCTTTCCGAGCCACGGAGGAGTCTTGATATGTAAAGATGGTTACCCATCTACGGACCAACACCGGCAAGCGTAGCTAAACCTGATGGTTCGATCCGTGCGGCTGTTATTACTTAGCCTCGAGCTCCTGTGAAAACCTTGAGCATTAAGATGTTTTTTTTTAATTATGCAGAAATTATAAAATAAACGTTAAAGACACGCAACGTACATTACAAAACAGCCAAAAGTTTATTATCGGACATCGGTAACGATAACTACGTCATTGACGTATTACCTACAAGTAAAATGAGGCTAACAAGTGATCAACGTTTACGGATTGTCCATACAAGGAAAATAACTACCGGTTTCACAAATCTTAAAAAGACATACAGACCTTAACTAAGATTTCTATTGGATCCAGGACTACCGTATGTAAATATATTTGTGTTTACGAACACTAATACCAGCTAGACCTTACAAATATATGTATTTGTATTAGGAACACATTCATATTTGGCTATCCCAATTCCCAAATAGAATGCCCACATAATCTGTTGTCACTCCTAGTGCGTGTTTGACACGCTGCATCACGTCGCTCGCATAAATCACGCAGCGTGACAGATGGTCACATTTGTTATATCACGCCGAAGTGGAAATACGATACCGATATCATACTGTAAACACGTTTTGTTTAATCTAAATTAAATATCGGCCTGGAGGCGTTTATTTCTGAATTTGGGACACCGACCCTTATGATTGCGTTCAATCTTGGGATGCGATCTAGTTTCCGTGTTCGGATTATCTGGTTTTAAATCGTGATTTTCTTAATTTTCTTTTGTTTATTGAAGTCGTTGTCTTAGATGAAATTAGCTTGTTAACAGGGAAAACTGTTCAAATTAGTAAATAATATATGAACTATGAAAAAAACATAAGTAACCTCTGTTGCTCACAATTTTCAAGTTAATTTTACGTCAAAACGTGGTAATTTATTGTATCTCCTAACAAACAACTTATCCGTTTTTAGAGTTATGGTTTTACACTTCACTACCGGATTTTATGTGGAAAGGAACTATTTTATTAAATTAGTCTCAACACTGTTTACATAATCATATTGACCTTGGAAATCTTCATTAAGAGGCTGGGAAATCCCCATCCAAGTTCCTTCCGTAGCCCTTTATGTTTCGTAGTAGCGGTGACCCTTTCGGACTTATACTGAACCACGATATTTTTGTTGCAGGTAAACGGCTCGTGGGGTCTGCCTGCCTTCGTATGTGACGTGTACATCGCGATGGACGTCACCTCCTCCACGTCCAGCATATTCAATCTCGTCGCCATATCTGTTGATAGGTAAGTTATGTATTGATTCCTGATCAATAGTGGACCCTGTCTAAGGTAAACATCGTGAGGAAACCAGCATGTCTATGTGATATTTCTCAACAGCATGTGAAGCTAAGTCAGAGGCCCATGCATAAAAATTCTGACACCAGGTTAGTCACTAACCACACAAAAATAAAAAGAATAGCCTATCGCAGGCCACTGTATACTTAGTTCTCTCAAATGCTAGGCGTAGTCACCATTTTCTGAGTAAACCGGTTTGTGAAAACGACCGCTTCTTTTATTCATCTTTTTAATGTATTTAACACGAAATATTATGTGTATCTATAGAATTGTATAATAAACTAATATTATACAATTCTATAGATACACATCATATTTATATGGCTAAAAATACTTAAAATATTAATAATAACTAAGTACAGAGGCCAGCACATCAAGCTATCCCTAACTGTCAAATTTTTTTAATTAATAATGAACCTTATTTCTTTGCAATAAAGTTGAAATACTATCAAAGAAATCTGACAGATTGTGGTAACTTGATGTGCTGACGTCTGTACATGTATATAACAGGAGAGAACAATAAATCAAAGAGCATCAAAAAATTCGACCACATCGCTGTCAACAGGAAAAGTTACCAAGAGGCTAGCAGCATTGCCACGTTGTATGGCAATGCTGATTCTTTGACCGAAAAATAGGCCAGCCCTCTGGTCACGTAAAGAGTCGACCAATCGCTTGGCGATGTCTCGAAAAACATAGTGGGCACTCGGACCCCAAGGCTCTAGTGTTTCAACCCCAAACGGCTCGAACATACGTCCCAATCAGATTGGAGTACTTGCGCTGTTTGAGGTTTTCTGCACCTGCAACAGCTGCCACAGCACAACCCGCCGTGCAAGGAAGATGGGATGGGGCAAGGGTGTCGACACACGTTGCATCCCACGTTGTATTTAATTGTAAAACGGATCTGAACTTTGTTTTAAGAGGTGGCGTCATGAGCCCCGATCACTGTAAAAGTACCCTTTTTTTTGAGGATGGGAAATCATCAAAAAGTCTGACACTCTCTTTCGCTCCACCCAGAGCAGCCCTCTTTTACTGACTAAAACCCATCCTTGTTCCTTCCTTAGCCCTATATATTCCGGGATAGCGGTACCCTTTCCGACAATCCCGCTGACTCAAATTGTTCAGTTATACTGAAATAACTATAAAGACCGTTTGTGTCAATCTAAACATATTTATATCCATCGTCAGCTCTGTTTTGTTCTTCGTTCTCGTCAGCCCAAAAAAAAAAGCGGTCTATATGTATTGTGTAAACATATACTGTCGAGTGAATTTTTGCGTTACTCATCAATAATTCTCCCACCAGGTACATAGCAGTAACTCAACCAATAAAATACGCGAAACACAAGAACAACCGGCGGGTGTGGTTCACCATCGTGCTGGTGTGGCTGATCTCGGCAGCCATCGGCGCTCCCATCGTCCTGGGGCTCAACGACACGCCCGACAGGAACTTTGACGAGTGCCTCTTCAACAGCCAGAACTACGTCATCTATTCTTCACTAGGATCCTTCTATATCCCTTGCATCATGATGATGTTCCTTTATTATAATATTTTTAAGGTTAGTATGAAGGCCATTACATATTAAGAATAAAAATAGTAGGAGTTATTTGGATTTATCATCGCAAAAATAGTTTCTGCTGCCCGTTATAAAACATGAATTCCTAAATCGAATTTTATTTCGCAAAAAAATTAGTAATTTGAGTAATAAAAGCATAATAATGTATGTACCTAAAGTAAATTTTACTATTGGTTATAAAATAAAACCCATGTATATGCTATATATAGACACACAAGGGTGTGTCTCACAATACATCAAATACAATTCCAAAATAGGTCAGTAAAGTATCTCAGTACAATGCTCCATTATGTAGCACGTAGGAGTAACAACCCACCACTCAGATTAGTATTAATAAGGTTACTATTCCAGTTTCAATTAGAGCCGAAATATGTGACCTCCAAGTTGGTACCTATTAGGGTTGAAATCGGAGAGCAATTCAATTGAAATGTCTAGACGAGCAGGAATAACATATTCAGAGGACTGACGCGTCTCCATGAGACAAATCAATGGATAATGTATGTGGACGTGAATTTATCCATTAAAGCTTTTGGCAAAAACCGCAATTATAAGATGAATGAGGCAGAATTTTTACGGCTGATATAGCGTTTTCAGACAAGTGAATTGATTCGGGCTTCAACAAATATTCTACAGCGCTGTTAATTCGGGCAGGGTAGTCAGAGATGGGCGGACGACATTTTAAACATATCGGGTACAACCTGGATGGGGCTAGCCCAGGAACAGTGTAAAAAGAGAGGTCTATGCTCAGCAGCGGCCGAAATCAGGTTGGGGATGATGATATTTTACTCAAATTTTACTTTACCTAACATTGGAACTATAACTACTTGTTTTAATAAAACAATGTTCAAATTTAATCACTGACTGTTGTAGCTGTAAGATATACTAAACATAATATAGTGGCTTCAATAGAAGAGTCTTTTAAATTATTTTGTTAATACACTAGGCATATTTCCAACCTGGGCGATACTACTACGATTATCCTACCAGCAAAACTAATAAAACTTTTTCCAGGAACGGGATAACTTTCACCCAGCAAAGTTTTAAATATCCCATAGCATTGTGTACTAGCCAGCACATGCTGTAGACACGTTTTGGCACAACCCCGGTTCAGTTGCTCGTGTACAACATTGTGGGACTTGTACAGACTGTACTTTTGTACCGTATTTTTGCAAGCTGGCAAACTTTATAGGTCGAAGTCGTAACACGTGGGCCATGTAACGACTGAATACTTTGAAACAGGTTTACAATCAGATTGTTTCTGGTTTTTTGTTTAAAAAAAGGAAAGCACCATTAACACCATTAGCATTATTATTATCACTCTATCTTCGCAGTAGATCTTTAAGATAGAGCAGTGTTTATCCTTCAAAAGTTTATTTTACAACACATAATAAATAACACCTTTATCCCCGAAGGGTTGGATAGAAGCGTACAAAAGTAATTTATAAAAACAGAGTAGCATAATAGAAAACCATCATATGACAGTGAATTTTTCTAATAGTTTAAATTAACAGTTTTTTTTTTTATTTTACCAGGCGTTAAGAATACGAGCAAAAAAGCAGAGAGCAGCCAAAAAGCCTCCAGTATCTGGGGATCCCAACACTGGAGCTACCACCGCCGTGGTGATAGAAAACGTGGCGCAGACCAGAAGGCTGGCAGAAACTGCGCTGCACGATGACAGACCTACCAATACAGGGTCTGGGAGCAATGAGGACGATCATGAAGACAGGTGAGAACTAAGAATAGGGCTAATGCTGAGAGAACCTAAAGTAGGTAATCACTATCTGAAATAGGATTAGGGTCGTAATTGGATTTTGTGGGAATAAGGATACCTAGACAAATTGATGAAGCCTACTTGGAACTTGTTGACAGGTTTTCACTGTCCTTTCATATCTATCAACACTGTACCTAATTTAAAAACATTGTAAAAGCCAATTATTTCTACAAGAGTAACCGTGAAGTTTCTTGCTGGTTTCTTTATAGGAAACGACCAATTGGTATTGTGCACCTAGTTTGACGACGTTTCATAAGTGTTCATGTAGGTTTATCTTTACTATAATATTATAAAGAAGAAAGAATTATATGTCTGTTTGTAACGAACTCAAAAAGTACTTAACGGATCTGGATGAAACTTGGCACATAGATAGATTATAGTCAGCAATGCATATAAGCTTTTCATCCCGGAAAAATCTACGGTTCCTGTGGGTTTATTTCCTATATACACGCGGGCGAAGCCGCTGGCAAAAGCTAGTATGAAATAATAATAATAATAATATTTATTTCTCAATAAAGGCATATACATTATTTCGGTCTAAACTAAGTTAGTGTTCCAGAGTGAAAAACCCTGACTTCTAAACTAGGTTTATGTATCTTAGAAGCCAGAAGTAGTAGTTAGTAAATAAAATATTTTGGTGCTGAAAGATAATATCAAAATTATAGAAATAAGTATGTAGTGAAGATGTTTGGGACCAATTCCTGGGTGTAGTGACCGATGTAGTAGTAGTAGTAGTGTCTTACTTAAAGTAAACTCTCAAAATAAAGATGTAAAATAGGTGCTAACACAGTTCAATCGCTTACTATCATGCAAGAAAAGTTGTCCACCTCAATATCAGTTCATGCGTCTGAACTGATATTGAGGTGGACAACTTTTAGTACTACTTCGAAAATAATGCTGAACATATTGAAGCGCCGCCAAAAGCCAGGAGCGCTAAATTGCGTTCGATACGGTGGAGAGTATAACATAATTATTTTCTTAAGTCTCTGAATAACCTGTAGCACACGTGTTGAGGATAAACGACGCGGAATACACTGGTGAAGCTGAAATCTAAATTACAAAGGATTATGTTTGTTTTGTTGTTATTATTTTATATTGTATTTCTAACGGATACTTTGAGGCATATAAACACAGAGTTTGAAAACATAAACAATCATTTGAAATCGAGGTAATAAAATGTTGACTTTATGTATATTATTTGGGCACGCGGCTTTTGCCCTACAGTGGGACAATACAGGCTGATTTATTTTTCTAAGTTGAATTTGGAATGAATAAATCTTGCCAACTTTCGTTGCTAGGAAATGCTCATTTGGGAAATACTTGTCTGTATAATTGAGTTTCTCTTGAAATATAATGAAATAGTAAATAATGTTATAATGAATTAAATTGTCTGACTATAACCACAATCTAAATGTAATGTAATTTAATATATTAACTGAAAATGAAATTAAATTCTCGGCATTAATTTCCACTTACTAAATTGTTGATATTTACAAGCTTGATCTATTTTGACGAGGCACTAACTCAAAGATTGCTAAGAATTCATGGCAGCTGTATATTGTTAAAGCTAGATATTCCAATTTACTGCGAAGATTCTGTTTCAATTACTACAATGTAAATAATAAATTTTACTTGTCTAGGACGTTCGTCTGCGTTGTAATATAACGCTTTTTTTTGATGATTTGAAAGTAACTGAATAACTAAGAAGGAGATTATTTATTGCCTACGGCACTGGTGTCAATTGTTTGCCGGAAAATTAAAATGTCAGTTGTACTAATACTAATTTGTTCAATATTGTTCGATTTCGTAAAGATTTCAACCATCAAGTTATGTGCTAGTTTTGGTAGTATTTGGAGATTAAGATTTTGATTTCTATATCATCATCTGCCTTTTCCGAACTATGTTGGGGTTGGCTTCCAGTCTAACCAGGTGCAGTAGAACACCAGTATTTTACATGGAAGGAAAGACTGGTTGTCAGAATTCCGGGCTTGTATCGACTCGAAACAACTGACAATGATCTACAAATAACAGCCAGAACCAACGGCTTAACATGCACGGAGGGTTATATAAAAAATGGTCTCCCATTCACGGATCAATTTTGACTACTAAATAAAGTATGTACTAAATCTTACGGAGTTCCTTACTTTATATTTTCCCGCCACAGTTTCGACAAGAGATCAGCGGACTTGGAAGCAGACGCGGACGACTGCCACGTCATCCCCAACGACAAGTCGACTGAGTTCATGCTGGCAACTGTTGCAGAGGAGACAGCCAAGTAAGACTATATTAGAACTGCCTGTACTTTAAAATATAGTCTCCTAGGTCACTGGACTGAAGTGCGACTGTCGCTCTAATCAGGTCAGGTGGGCCAGGGTTGTCATGCAGTGGATGTCTTAAGGCTGGCACTGTAATCTCCAACGTTGGCGTCGAAAAGTCTGCTGTAAGGATTTAATCGAGTTCATGAAGGACAGAACAGAAGAGCTAGCATAAAAAAAAAAAAACATACCGTCGAATTGATAACCTCCTCCTTTTTTGAAGTCGGTTAAAATAGAAGACAATGAGGGTTAGGTTCGGTCAGAAGTGGGACACCATAGGAACATGGTGTCTTTAAAACATCAACCTAATGTGATCATGGACGCATTGGTGTATACCCGTTGTAGATTCTTGAAGTAACTGACTCGTACATATTGAAGTAATTACATTGTATATGTATCTTAAATAAATAAATGAATATAAATAACGCCGGCTGGTAATTTAAATCCCTTGTAACTCAATTAGCCAATAATTTACACTAGGAAAATGCGATTGATCCCTCTTTACCTAGTTTAAATACAAGTTCATGCTACCAAACACGAATTTACGAATACTCACAAATTCATTGTCACGGATGTTGTGGATATTTTTCATTATGCCCGTCGTTATTTAAATGATCAGCCATTAATCATCCAGGAGTCCGTTTATTATTGTTCCAAGTAACGCCAACATTTCATCACTTTCAAAGGGGTTGCAAATGAAAGGAGTAACCTACCTGTTTTATGTTGATTTCATTATGAATGTCTACGCAAAATTAATTTTCTTGCCGAAATGATGTCTCAGAGATTGTAGAGAATACTAAAGCATGTGGCTTTTTGCGTAATTAGGTTACTGTAATCAATATTGTTGTTGAATTTCAAGTTGCTTTGAGTGTAATATTTACTTAAGAAACAATTACAGACAAACAAAGACGCGAGATTCCTAGAATTTGATAATGTTCGCACTCAAGTTTCAGAGGCATTTATTTACCTAATGTCTGTGGCTATATTCTAATTAAGACGTTTATTAGGATTCCAAGTCAAAATTATTTTCTCGTACCTACGCATACGCAAGAGACCAGTAGGTAATTTATCGATGTTAATTAGGTCTGATAATACTATAAGATAGATATTATACGAGGCATTATATTATACAGCTATCGTGTTTAGTCTATATATCTGCAGTAGATGAAAACATTATAGAGGGAGACAACCTAAATAAAACTATTTATAAATTCATCTGAAACAAACGGTTATTAACTAAATATGGCTCATAATGAACCAATTCTTATCCAACTTTCTTCCACCAGCACTCCAAAAAGAAATATCAAAGCTCAACCAATCCCGGACCCGAACGGAAACAACGACTCGGGATACGCGCCATCCAACCTGGAGGACACCATCAGGGAGCACGTGTCCCCACCTGGGTCACCAGGGATGAAAGACGCCACCGTGATGAAGAACATGGCCTGCGATGGCTCCAAGTGGAAGAAGAATGGAAAGACTTCTAAGCTGACGGCAGACTCGAGGTAATTAAAAAGAATCTTCTCATTTTAATTTCAGAGAAAAGGTATATTATATGCTAAAGTTCTTGCTATATTAGTCCCGCGGTAAACATCATCATCTGCTTAGCTCTTTCCTCCTTACGTTAGGGTCGGATTCATTTTAACTAGATGCAGATTAAAAGGTACCAGTATAGTACCTGGAGCGACATCGACCTGACCTTTATGACGCTGTTCCTGGATACCTTTTGGGTACTAAACGACGTAAACTTATGCGATGCCCGATGGGTCCGATAGGTTCTGGAGTGCCGAATGGGTACCGGAAGACGTAGCATCAGATGGCTTCCCACAAGGTGAACTGATAACCTGGTGAAGTCCACAGGAAACCACTGGCTGGTGCTTGGGGGAGGCCTATGTCCAGCATCGACGCTTTTATTGGCTTAAACGATGATGATGATGAATAGAGTAATAACCAAAAAAAAACAGTGGAAATGTTAAAAAGTAAATTCCAAGTAAAAAAGTAGTTCTGTTTCCACTTGTTTAGTAAATGCGTCTAGTTGCATTACAGAAGTAAATACTACGTTGGTAGTAAACATTGCGAAACAACGAGTGCAATAAGATAAACAATGTACAGTGGGGAACTGCAGGAGATACAAACTGTGTTTTAGTTTTCAGTGCACCTTCGGAAGTTTTACGTATTTTTTCCGGTACGTTGTTGTTTACTAAGTTTTTTATATCTGTTCGGGACAACTGGTGTTTTTCATGGTTGTGGAAAAGAGCCGAGCAAATTTTTAATCGGAATCGGCATAAAATCCATAACGTTGAGGATATTAAAACTCTATTTTTGACACCACAAAGTCCGAACATTCTCAATATCTCCATCCTTACTTCCTAACTGCCTTACTGTGACGCATCTCTTGACCAAACAATTGTATAACAAAAATCGCCTTGTTCTAGAAACGTCTCCCTAGCTCTGCGGTCCGATGACGAGGTCACAGCCAGTCAGTTCGACCTTCGAGATGGATCCAGCTCCAAGAAGGAAAGAAAAGCAAGTGCAGCGACAGCTCGCTTCACAATATACAAGGCAAATAAAGCCAGCAAGAAGAAACGGGAAAAGTCTTCTGCTAAGAAGGAGAGGAAAGCTACAAAGACACTTGCGATAGTTTTAGGTAAGTTGGTTAGCTGATCATTTGTTGACTTACTACAAAACAATACAACAGCTGACCGATCAGCTGTTGTATTTTCTTAGAACTCGACCGCAGCACCACGTCCTGGGTCCAATTCTGAATCTAAACCAACCAACTTAAACACACAGAATCACATGACGTAATTAATGAAAGGCCTTGATTCCCCGAAGAGTTGGACAGAGGTGTCCCTACACCAATAAATTAAAAAAAAACATTAAAATCGGTACAGACGTTTAAGGATTCAGTGGCATACAGATACGTATGTATGCCAATGAACTCCAGAAGAATTATTTATAGGGGGTTGATTGTTGAAATAGGTTAGTAAGGGCTGAGTCGTTTCAGGTACAGGAATATCGTCATAGAAGTCTTTAGACAGATCTTTATTGAGAAATTTTAATCTCATTCACAAAATTTGGAAAACGTAAACTATAATTTCATTAACACAGCCCCTTCTCTCCAGGTGTCTTCCTCTTCTGCTGGGCGCCATTCTTCACGTGCTCAGTCCTCGGCGCCATCTGCGACAAGATTGGCCTCTCGTTCGACCCTGGCGTCACAGTCTTTATCCTGACCACGTGGCTGGGCTACATCAACTCGTTCCTCAACCCCGTCATCTACACCATCTTCAACCCTGAGTTCAGGAAGGCGTTCAGGAAGATCCTCCACTGCGGCACCTAGCCCGCGGACTATTTGGTCGTCTTCACTCAGTAGATCTTGTTTTGTTTTACAGATTTTTAGATACACATTAAAAAAAATTGGAAGTTGATGATGACTATTGAATAAAATAGCGATGTCTAACTACCTAAACTGACCTACCTGCCTAAACTGTGCTGGAAAGCTAGAAGCTGACCCAAACGTGCTAGGAAAAGATTGTGTTACCAACTTAATACTCATGAAACATTGAAAAGGGTTGCACTTGGTCAATAATCTGCAATGACAGCATTAAGAGCTTATCACAAAACTTCAAAAACAATATGGATTAAGGCTTAAGTTAGTAAAACTGGTGTCTGGCAACCCTAATGTGCCAAATGTGGGCTAACTCCCCAAAATAATGCGTATCAAAAAATCTATAACAAAATCTATGTTCTTCTCAATGATGTTTCTAAGAGATCTACTGGACGACCAAATTGTACAAAGTACACTCACATACAAAATAATATTAATATTTAACGTGATAAACTAATAAATTAAACGTGTCGTGTGTTAGCCGTAGCAACATAGCATATCAAATGTAATTTATAAAATTATAACTCATTGTAAAAATGTATTGGTATTGTAAATCTTGCTTATAGCTCAGATATTCTAGTCATCAGTATTATATGCCAAAGAACTTTAGAAGCGATATTACTAAGCTTTAGTTATTTTTAAGGTTGTGATTATTTTAATTTCCAATTTTATCGTTACTCGTTTTTCTTCTAACTATACCATAGTGTAAATGTACAAGCGACAAAAGAAGTGTTAGTTATATTAAAATAATGAAAAGACATGTATCTATAGCACAAAGAAGACAAAGTAGTGAAATAATTAAGAAAACCAAAGATTTAATTTTGAGCTCATTAATGAAAATAAGTGTGTATAAAATATTAATTAATGCAAAGTCTATTCCTCATTACCTGCGAGTGTCACGTTGCTTACTTTTTAATAAAAACTGTTAGAAAGAAAATTATTCTAATACTAAAAACTATGTCTCTTTATATTTTCTCTTTGTAAAATATTGTTTCTTGCCTTTTCCGTCCACGCGTTTCTCCCACTTTCTCACCCTTCCTAGTTATTTAGTTGTAATAGATATATTGATAAAATTAGATAATCTTAGCTGTACGAATGACAATGTCGAAGGAAGACAATGCACTGCGAGATTTGACAAGGTATGTAGTATGTAAATAACTTGCCAAATAATTAATATGAGAATACTAGGAAAATTGTAGTAAAAAGTAATGATCGAGCAAATAATCAAACATGGAAGAATTACCATTCCATAAAATACTATATATCAATGAAAAATGCTCAAATATGGAGCAGGTACTAACATAATGTATTTAAAAGAAATATATTAAATTATGGGTACATTTAAAAGCTCAATCGTTACTTATTTGCTCCGAATGTAACACATTTTAATATCATATCAACAGTTGTTTTGTAGGTCATGATTTTATATAATAAGAAACACATAGAAATAAATGTGGCAATCAATGATCTTCCAAGAAACTATTTTTCAAGGGTTCAAACTTTCGAGTTTCACAAACAATTCGAAAGTGCCTGTAATGCGATTATTTGAAATAAATGATATAATTCAAATTTTAAATAACCCAAATATAGGAACTTTTGAATTGTCAAGGGGTCAGACCACTTGTACTTAAGTTTCCAAAACGCATAGAATAAATTATTTAATAACTTTTAATGTGTACATCTATCTCTCGTGAGTAGATATCAGTTTTAGTTTTATGTCAAGAAACTATAAAGTACCTTATATTTTTTTCAATATTACGAGCTAGAGATTATCTTAATATATTTCATTTTGATTTGCTCAATTTTATTAATTGACATGTTTTTAGATGATATTTAAAATGGTAGTGCCATAAAGCAAATCAAACTGCATACAAAACATGACATGTCTGCAGTTTACATACATAAAAAAATTTCACGCTTGCAATCCCCGAAATTAAACTGAATTCACGATTTATTTATTTATTTATTCACAAGGTAACTGCAGCCATCACAGTATATCACTAGTAGGCCAGGATAAATAAGCTCAAGGGGGATTTTGAGAATCCAATGATTTCGAAATCGTTCAACAGATTAATTAATTAGCACTCAGTAAGTAATTTCATACTCTCAAGTACAAAAGGGGGTCCACTTATTTCAAAGACGTCAATAGGGATTTGTGAAATTACCCTCAAGAAGTGTTTAGTTTTTATAGATCTTACCAACTTAATTTGCATTCCTAGGATACACCTAAGATTGTCGCTCACCTGTTCAGTTCTAAGTCATAAATACTTTAGTACTACCTAGATATTATTTTATTCACGACAAAAACAATGTTCAATGCATACTTGTACACACAAGTAGTTATGCAACCTGATATGATTAACCAATAAGATCTCGTTAATTTGAGACCGGTTTAAGTTGCTCTTATTTTGTAGAAAAATAATATTTCGATTTATGCTCACCCTCGACGACTATGTCTCCTTCAAAAACTTTGCCTAGATTAAAGTATATCAAAAAGAAATCTTGTATGTAAGTTGCAAATTGATTTCTTCGCCAAACTTAATTCACGCGTGAAGATTAAATCAAAGTACCTATAAAGTAATTTAAGTTGCTCAACCAACGTCTTGTGTATGTCGGCTCAAGGTAAATTTATTTAAGCAATACTCATAAATAACGAAACAATAATATTAGATATCTGTCTATTGTAATCTATTTAGATAATAAATTGTAAAATTGTACATAAAAACAACAGGGTTCCTTATAAGAATCCATGTATTTAATCGTTTTATCATACTGTTAATTAAAATCTTTAAATAATTTAATGATATTGTATAAGACGTTTTGTCTATAGTCTATCTGTAACTTAGATAGAAGGATATTTATAAATAATGAAATGTTATCCAAAGTCGGGCTTAATAGAACGTTTTAGTACTTGCAAAGTAGACGATATTCTATTAAACCAATGTATTTTCCTTAAAACAGTTCCCTTTATTAAAATAATCTATGTTACGTTGAACTGTAAATATTGCAATAAGTATTAGTGAGTTAAACAATTTTTAACGTTTTTGTTGATGTATTTTTATTCACAATGCGGGTGGAGCCAATAACAATATTTAGATCATTCTTATTTGAACAGCATTGCACGAAATGTTTGTAAATTCCAAGCTAAAATGCGATGCGATCAAAATAAGAATATTTAATAAATATTTTTTAAGAAATAATATTGTCACGTTCAAGCTGTCAAATTAACTTGATTCGGAGCGCCTCACATAAAAATAATATTTACACAAAAAAGCTTTTTCTTCTATTTTTATTTTGATCGCAACTTAAAACGTCGTAAAATATTTTGTAAATAAAATAAGTATTAGGTATTTTACTTGTAAGTAAACTATAAAATACGTAGAATATAGTCTAATGAAGCAATAATACAAGTTATTAAAAGATAAATAGTTAGAACATGACAAGACATTGTTATTGACTGTACCCGGCGTGAAGTCTATGTGTCTCATGGGACACCATCCCATGAGGTAGCGTTTTATCTTTCTATGCGAAAATGTGATGATGATTTAAATATATTCTGTTTTTACATTCATTTGTTTCATTATAATACAAACAAGGTGTACTCCTAAAAAATCCTGTCAATAGAATCACCTAATAACGCTAGGATTTATATATAAAATCCCTGAAAACATAGTTCTGAAACCTGATACTATTAGACAGTTGTAGGAATACATAATCTTTCATTTCAGCCTACTCATTAAATACTGTTTACTGAACACATACTACATAGTAGGTAATTTGTATGTTATATCCCTTGGGCGAACTAATGAATCCTTGGTAGGAAGGAAAATACAGAAAGCTTATTATTATTAAGTATTCGTGTCGCAATATCTAACATTAGAACCAACACCAAGACTAACAAACTGTATGAGAATATTTGTCTGTAGTATACCTCTGCTCACCCTTTTGGGAATAACAAGCATGGCAATTATCCTACTACTATTATAAAGGCGAAAGTTTGTAAGTATGGATGTATGGATGTTTGTTACTCTTTCACGTAAAAACTACTGTATAGATTTGGATGAAATTTGACACAGAGATGGTTTATATCCTGGATTAACACATAGGATATTTTTTATCCCGGTAGAACATTCCTGTGGGATAATTTCCGACCTCCACGCGAGCGAAGCCGCGGGCAGAAGCTAGTATTAAATGAATGAAAAAATACAAATTCACTAAACAATCTTATTTTAAATCACAATCTACAGAATTCCCACTACTATCATGAGTAATACAAAATTCGGACCAATTTACAACCACCTATTTGTTTGAATCAGAAGCCAATGAGTCTCTGATGTGCTTTAAAATAATCGGTTGAACCTGAAGTTGTACTTATCTTAAATTATATTCCCGGGGAACTCATCTGGCCATAATTTATTCAATCAACTCAGCCTATCAGTCCATAGTACTGGACATAGGCCTCTCCCAGGCTGCGCCACAATACGCTATCTTCCACCTTCCGCATCCAGTCAGACCCAGCCACCTCCTTAAGGTCATCGGTCTATCTAGCTGGGGGGCGTCCCATAATTTATTATGGCTTAATTAAAACTGATGACACGTCGTGCCTACAAGCTGATGGATATGCCTGAATAAGACCTTATTTCAAAGACATTAGAAAAGATGCTCTTAGTAATAGGTTAATACCACGTCCGTGTTGTCTAAAGGAACAGGCAGAGACGTGTAAAAATCCTCAATACGGCAGTTTTTTTGGGTGAGTAATCACTTCTCCCGTTCGGGGCGGAGCTTGAAGGCGTGAGAGACTTTTACTGACCACCCACACGTGTTCCTTCAATTGCCTGTGCAGTACGGTACTTCAGCTGGATTCTTTCGAACAAACCCGCCACTATGACAGCAACACTGCCAGTCTGTTCTGTAGAAATCACACCGTGAATACTTATGGCAAAGTCAAATCATTTATAGGCACAAGAAAGGCACTTTCGAAAGTCAGTATGAACAAGAAATAGAATTGATTTCAGTCGCCCCTTCTCCTTTGGAGAAGAATGGGCAAGAAACGTATGCGAAGTGAGCTGACATTCCACTAAATACTATGGTCTGACTTTATTGACCACTCATTTCAAGATAGCGCTTTCACGGCGAGATTTGTACAGCCGATTTTTGCATTACTATTGGAAAAACCTGGGAATTGTGACCAGGAGAACCCAAGACTCTCCGGCTAGCAGTCGCGTCTGGGACATTGTTCAACGATACTCACTTTATCGGCAAGAATAGTAACATAAGCGTGAAAGTCAAGAAACTTAAACAAGTATTTATAAGTACTTAGATGTTTTAGGCAACATTGATCAGTTACCCGTAGCTAATCTAGCTTTTTCTCCTTCTTTTAGTCGAGCCTAGTCTTGTGAAGTAATCACTTTCTGATCTATTACTCATTAATCCACCAGATTGATCACACAATCTCCTAGATATACTTTTTATGTGGGACGAGGGATCGGTGTGAAGGTCGCACATTATTGATAGTAAATAGACACAATTTATGTAGGCTCATGATCAGGTTTATTGGTACTTACGAATTTAATATGACGGATTTCTGGAGCTTTACGGATTACTGAAATAGTATGGACAGTGGAATTGTTTTTAAATTCAGCTCTAGTGACAGCTCAAACGTATAATTATAATACCTCATCTGCCTAGCCTTTTCCCAACAATGTTGGGGTTGGCTTCCAACCTAACTGGATGCTGCCGAATACCAGTATTTTACATGGAGCGACTGCCTATCTGACCTCCATAACCCAGTCTGTAACTGGGTAATACGATAACCCTTGGTAAGACTGGCTGTCTGACTTTCAGGCTTCTGACTACCCGTAACGACTCAAAGATCCACGAATGACAGCCGGGACCAACAGCTTAACGTGCTTTTGGAGGCACGGAGGAGTCTATATGTAAAGATGGTCACCCATCCACGGACCAACCCCAGCAAGCGTAGCTCAACCTGATGGATCGATGCGTGCGCCTGTTATTACTTAGCCAAAAGCTCCTCATCGTATAATACCTATAAGTATGTAAATCTTTAGGCTGTTCGCTGAACTTAGACCGTTCTGCTGAAGTACTTGCGCGGCGCGGGAGGGGTGTGATGAGGCTACACGAAAGCTCACTGACACGTCAACTTGTGACAACAGTCACCCTCTCCCGTACCGCGCAGCTTCCTCAGGAACGGTTTCAGTTAAGCGACGTCTATAATGGGGACGACAATTTGTCATGTGAAATTACAACAATTATTTTCCATGTGTGAGTTTGTGACCAGTGTGCCAAGATGTAGAATGATATCTTCTCAGCGTAATCTTAGCGTCATGAAAATTTCAAAATCAATAAAAAATCTACGAAGTTTGAACGAAATCTGGCCGTTTAAAGAGGGTCAAAATCGGCCCCAAAGGAGTCAGTTACAAACATACAAACAAAAAAACATACAGTATAAAATATACTTATTGTTATTGGCATTGGGTACCATTTCCAATCTTGGCAAGACAAGTGACAATTACCATGAACGTAAGAAATAGGACCGTTTCCATGTTATTATTTACCAGGCAAAATAGACTAAAACCCTATGCGGGAATAATGTTAGCAATACGATAAAAATCCTTACTCAACAAACTTTTTCCTTTTCTTCGCGATAATAATCCCCTAAACAGCTACTATGGAACTGTAATAGCAAACGTATGTGATTGCGCAGGTGTAATGCGAGGGTAGGCAGAGAGTCGGCTAATACACCGCAGCATTGTACGGGACACAAAGCGCCTCGCACCATCACTACACTATTATATTGTTTGGTGGTGCAAGTTAGGAGAGTCAGCGGGACAGTCATTACTGGCATAAATGTACTGAAGTGAGGAGTTAAAAATAATTTAGAAGCATTTTCGTTATAGAACTCCCACTGTTAGGCATTGGTTTAAATTAATTCTTAGTCTCTCACTATACTAGTATATTAAGGTTTTTTCACAACGATTATACTATCTTATCTCTTGAGAAATAATAAAATCTTTATCAACAGCGAAACTAACACTTTTATTCCGTACAATTGTACTCTTTCACACTCATACGGCACCTGGCTCCGCACTACATTTTACCATACTTAATGACTTGCTTCACCCAGGAAATAATGCTAAAATAATACATTAAATTATCATAATGAAAATACATAAAAAAGATTAATTTTTAAATTAAATTAAGGAAATCACACGACTCTAGGTTCGGGGTCCACTTTCAGTCAGATCTGCTTTGTCAATAGTAGTATTTGCATGAAGTGAATTGCATTGACCCTGTATACAATTCAGCACGTAATTTTATCCATTTTCCAACAGGAAAACTTTTCTTAATTTCATCCGCCCCGCTCGCTTCTTACGCCACACCACAGCACGGATAATGGTCGAGTTGTCTCGAATCCCGAAGTCAATTCCCGGCATATTGTCCCGGGTCCCGGCAGAAAGGGCCGATCCGATCCCCCGGGATGGCCGCTAAATGTACTTTTAGACAATTTTATTAGAAAATGTCTTCAAGTGGCTCTATTTAACTTTGGAGTGATATAGTTGGGAATCAGACGAGCTTTTTGAACTCGTTTATTATTTATGCCGACATGAAAACGTATTTTTTATAAATTACAGAAATAAACATCTTATATCACTTATCAGACGGACATAGAAGTCGTATTTTTAAGAGTGTTTCAAACTTATTTAGGTACCTAAAAATATTTGTTTTAAAGAAACAAAGTAGAAAGCCGTTCTAAAATATGGTTAAAGGGTTTGAAAGTATCATTCTTAATTGATTCTTAAATGATGCAAGATTTTTCAGTTACATAAGAATACTTTTAAAAGTAAAAGTATATAACGATTTACAGCTATAATTTCCTACATAATGATCATAATGGTGACCGTTTATACGGTAAACGGGCTGGTGATTCAATTAAAGAACCTTTAAAGTCTTTATTTTAGAAATCGTAAAAGTTGCATTAAATTCCGCTTAGTTGTTTTTATGTATCAACGCTTATAGAAAAGCATGATAAAACTTTGTTTATTTGCTACAAGTCTGGTAATTAATGGTCACCAGTTGAAGATATATTTATAAGAGCTGACTAATAAAGTGCAAGAGACCATATTAATAAGGACTTATGTCACTAGAAAAATGGAAACCGAACTTCCATTAGTATATAAACTTCATTTTTCGCGTTCCAAAATTAAAACGTTTCTTTCATCAACAAACAAACAATTATTATTAAATTCAAGCAGAAACAAAATCACAGAGCGCTTCTAAAAATACTCAACCATAACTATTCCCCCTTTGCACATAACAAAATAAAAAACCACTCCATTGTCACCACGGACTCAACTTTCCACAAATTTAACTTTCATCCGCTTTCAGTGAGCATTCGAAATAAAGCGCGCTTATTCAACGGAGATGCAATTTAAAGTACTGCACAATTCCTTTCAACTATTCTTCAACTCCCATCACGAGACATAACAATCGTATCTGCTATAACCACATCCATTGCTGCCACTAAATGTAACGTTCTTTTCGCTATTCGTAATGGATGCGCAATAGATACAGTTCTACAGTTTCCAGTCGAGTTATGAGTTAAATGAGCAAGTGCCAGTTTCACGGAACGTAGGTATAAAACTAAGGAGCCACAGAATAAACTCGGAGTTCAATCGCCCTAAGAATAAGTGGGCAAAGAATAAAATTAAGTTATAGTCGTGAGCAAAATTGTTAATTTAAGTTGGACGGTTTTAACTTGAAGAAGTACTGGGCTTATACGTTTTTCTTATTATTGCGGTGCGATGGAGACGAGTTTGTTTCCCTTGGAAACATTCAAACTGTTAAAATGCACTGTATTTTTTTTAAATGGAGATGCAAGTTCTCATAATTTAAAATGTCTTTTAACTTCATTCGTTCATTTGCAACGAAAAAACTTTATGACAATACCAAAAACAATCGACTTCCGACATTAAATGTATTTTGCACTTGGTAGCGCTTTTTGGGTTTTCTCCAAAATGCATTGTTGCTCTAATCCTGGGAGTCATTACCACTCTAACTCAAACCATTATTCCAAAGAAAACAATTACAAGTTCTTCTGAATTGTCAAGGTCAGTCAGAAAGATAAAGCTAGTTGCTCATTCCAGCTATTCCTTTAGTAGGTATGGAGAAGAACGGGCAAGAAACTCCATGGGCACTGTTATAATTTACACGCCACGGCTTCAAAACTGTCTGAGTTACGATGTTCCGCTAACAGCGCAGTGGCTACTGGTACTATCAATAACGCCCACGGCTTAAGAGAGTTTAATTTTAGCAAAATGCGAATTTGGTTCAACTCTGAAATTCTTCCTCATCATCATCATTTGATGAATGAAGCGTCATGTTCGTGAACGGGCGCTGTCAGTAGAGACTGGTCATCTCTTAGCGGCCATGGCTTGTTTTAATTTTTGAACTTTTTTTTTTTTTACATATTTTATATCGGATGCTTCACCGATCTGCATCGTTCTCACATGTATAATAATAATATGAATTATGTAACCAATATTTTGTAACCATATTTTGTTTAAAAGAGTGTCCATGGAGTTTCTTGCCCGTTCTTCTCCATAGGTACCAACTGCTTTGGAATGAGCAACTAACTTCATCTTTCTGACTGAACGACCCCCTTGACAATTCAAAAGTGCCTGTAATTGGTTTATTTGAAATAAATAATTTGAGTTTGAGTTTGAGTTTGAAAGCATCACTCTTCATAAGACAAGCGGGATTGTCCGAAAGGGTTACCGCTACCCCGGAACATAAAGGGCTAAGGAAGGAACATGGATGGGTTTTAGTCAGTAAGAGTCTGACACTCCCTTCCGCTCCATGCAGAGCGGGAGAAATGATTGGATGATTTCCCAGCTTAAACTCTTCATAAGACAAACACATGTCTCACATCATCCCATCAGGAATTATACGCAAAAAAAAACTATAAAAGGCGCGGTTATATTTCATTTTTTTTATTGCCTTTTTTCAATATATTAATTTCGGCTTAGCTTAATCCCTGTAAACATAAATGTAGGTTAATAAGTACCAAAGGGTTACAAACAATCATACACTTGTGTTTTGCAAATAGATTTGGTATTATATAATTATATCGGCATATAGGCTATGTTCCATATTCAAGTTCTCCTAGAGGAACCGCAGCGATAGGCACAAAGATCCATTCCGTTCCGTATTCCATCTATCCGCGACAATGCGCCTCTAACAAAGAGGTATGAAAGGGGCGCATCTCCGCTTGATTTGAACCAAGGCGCCGGAGAATTGAGCCTTTCTTCAGCTGCGCAGATAATAATCAGTATTGAAGGCTTTGAATTTCAACTGCCTTTTTAAAGTTCTTCCGACGTTTGGTGGCGACTGCTTTAATTGTTGTAATTCTCGGTGCGTATTTTAATTTAGCGGTAACAGGTTCATGAGCACCTGATCTGTGATTAGTAATTGTCAACGTCAATTTAGATAGACGTAGTGGGGCTTTTTTTTTATGGTGGGAACTCATCAAGTGCCTCCTCCCGCTCTGGGTGGAGCGGAAAGGAGTGTCAGACTCTAGCTGACTAAAACCTATCCATGTTCCGGGCTAGTGGTAACCCTTTCGGACACTCCCGCTTAACGTAGTGGGGCTTAAGGCGGTAGTAATTTGCAAAAAATATGACATAGAGAAATGACAATAATAATTTTATGACTTAAAGAAATTTTGTTGATTTCAACGATTGCCTACGTAATATTGATGAATGAATTTGTAAAAACACTACCATCCTGTTCACTGGTCATATTTGGATCAGCGGACGAGTCAAGTCATTAGGATGTGTAATATTGGAGACTAGCTTCTGCCCGCGACTTCGCTCGCGGACCCTGTTGCTTATGCCAGCGACAACGGGGTCGCCATTTATGTTATTTTTTATCATTTTTCCCATTTAAATCTTTTATCACACTGAGCTTTAGTTTTATTTCATTCCAACAGTACAGTCCAATTGTCATCGTTTTCATTTTGGTAACCGCATTATTATATTCCCCACTTGTCTCTAGAGACCTAGAAGTCAATGCGTAGATACGGTTGGAACTCAAGCACAATTCTCTATCCGTGAACGTCTCCGACTCGCGAGACAATACATGACGTTCACGATCAGCGGTCAGTCGCACATCACGTGCCCCACTTGTCTCTAGAGACCTAGAAGTCGATGCGTAGATACGCTTGGAACTCAAGCGTAATTCTGTTTCCGTGAACGTCCCTGACTCGCGAGACAATACATGACGTTCACGATCAGCGGTCAGTCGCGCATCATATTCTTCACTGGTCTTTAGAGACCTAATGAATACGCTGAGAACGCAGGCATGCTTCGCGACCCGAAGAGGTTTCCACGGAGCGAGTTGCAGCCTAATGTTCTCGAACAGCATCAAGTCTCTCCTGACGCTCTTCGGTAGATTCTTGGGATCTTATGATCCTCAATCTTTTAGTTCTCTTGGAACATTGGGAAAGATTTGACCTCTTTGTAGGCATGGTCATAGTTTTATAGTGAAGATACCTGATCAATAAAAATCTAAATTAAAATGACTGCTCCCCTGCGTTACCGGGTAGGCTACCGTGTCACGAAGATAAATGGAAAAGGAAATTAAACACTCAAACAACATAAGCCCGAAGGCAAATTCATACGATAAAATAAAAAAATAAATAGGAGTTTTGGCCAGTAGAGTCAAATTTTCAATGATATACCATCGTCATCAAAAATCAGTCCTAAACTGTTACCGCCTTCAACGCGTGCAGGTACTCCCAGTTTATGTTATTCTATAATTACACAGTAAAATTAGTGATAGATTTGATTTCCACATCAGATGTTTCTGATCTTCGATTTTTATAAGTCAACAGGAAATGCCCATCAGATTGAACAACAAAGACGTCAAAGACGTCATTCCTATGTGTTATGTTGTAGCTAGGCTATTGGAGTTCCACAACAGGTGTTCCAGATCTTCGATTTTTATAAGTCAACAGAGAGTGCTCATCAGGTTGAACAACTTTCGCTAAGACGTCATTCCTATATATGTTATAGTGTAGCTAGGCTCTTGGAGTTCCACAACAGGTGTTCCAGATCTTCGATTTTTATAAGTCAACAGAGAGTTCTTATCAGATTGAACAACTTGTGCTAAGACGTTATTCCTATATGTGTTATGGTGTAGCTAGGCTCTTGGAGTACCACAACAGGTGTTCCAGATCTTCGATTTTTATAAGTCAACAGGAAATGCCTATCAGACCGAACTACTTTTGCTAAGACGTCATTCCTATATATGTTATGGTGTAGCTAGGCTCTTGGAGTTTCACAACAGGTGTTCCAGATGTTCAATTTTTATACGTCAACAGAGAGTGCTCATCAGGCTGAACAACTTTTGCTAAGACGTCATTCTTATATGTGTTATGGTGTAGCTAGGCTCTTGGAGTTCCACCACAGGTGTTCCAGATCTTCAATTTTTATACGTCAACAGAGAGTGCTCATAAGGCTGAACAACTTTTGCTAAGACGTCATTCCTATATACGTTACAGTGTAGCTGGGCTCTTGGAGTTCCACATCAGGTGTTCCAGATCTTCAAATTTATTCTCTCAGCAGAAAATGCTAATCACGTGGAACAATTTTTGCTAAGGTATCATTTTTGTATCTCTTATAGTTTAGCTGGTCTGTTGCGGTTCTGCATCAGGTGTTCAAGTTTCCAAGATAAATTATAGCCTATATGTTGCCCAGACTTAATACCTATACAACAAAAAAAAAATCATTCCAATCCGTCCAGTAGTTCCGAAGATTAGCGTGTACAAACAAACAGACAAACAGACAAACAGACAAACAGACAAACAGACAAACAGACATACAGACAAACAGACAACATTTTTTTTTTGGATTCATGCTCTATTACTGTTTCTAAACCCCCCTCAATTATTTTTTTTTTAATATATTCAATGTACAGACACAGTTTTTTTACTGTTTTATTATATGTATAGATATCAACTAAACAAATTTAAAATCTTTAACCGCGTTTTTCTCGAAAGTAGCTTGACTCTAGTTAGTGCACTTTTCGTAAGGAGGGTAGTATAGGTGCTCCTCTTCCGGAACCTTCGGGGAAACAAAAACAATTAGACCTTTTCTGGGTTCTCTCACCTGTTGTTAGTAGTGACGAAAAGAATGAATACCCGGTGGCACTGAATGCTTCAATATGATTTAAAAAACTAATTGAATGAATGAATGAATGAATAAATGAATGATTTATTTGCGAAAATATAGGTACATACATAGTAAAATAATTAGATTTTGTTGGATATGCTAGAAGCTATTATTTCTGTGAGACGCTGCCAGTTAAACCTAGCTTTATTGTAAAGATATTCGACTGACTGACTGATCTATCAATACAGCTCTGCAGCCAGGTACACTCAACGGCAAAAATAGATGATCAAAATCAGAAATTCAATACTAAAGAACGGAGTTTGCGTCAGACCTGTGTGGCGTCAGAGTGATTCAAACGTTTGTGATTGGGAAATATACCAAACATTTACTACTAGTACAGCTGCCATATATTCCTGAACTCCGTTCATTAGTATTGAATTTCTGATTTTGATCATCTACTTTTGTTGTTGACTGTACAAACACGCGAGCATAACATTGCTGTTCCAAACCTTAACATTTTCAACGTTTTCCAATAAAGTAAAATTTCAATTCAATAATCTCCTGTCACATCAAATTCTGCTCGTGAGGACTGAATCAATTTCGTTCGTGTCAAATGCTAAATAGGTGTTTGAACGAAATCTGTTACTGAGGTGGAATGTGACATGCAAGGGATTATATGGGTTTGAGTGTAGGGTTTTGAAAATATCTCTAGCATCAATTTGTGTCGTAAGAACGAGTAGGTATCCTCTTGTCTGCTAACAAGAGTGAGAGAACACGTAAGAAACTGGTATGCCACTTAGCCATTGGTAATAACATGAAGTGTACGTCACACTGGCACATAACAATAAGAAACGATCGAAAGACGAAAGATCCGCCATTTGCTTTTTTTTACAAATTTCTGCCCTCAACTACAAAACGCCACTCCATCAATGTCATTCGGGCGCCACAATAACCTAGTAGGTATACCAACTTTTAGTGTCAATGAAAATAACTTTTAAAACATTCCTTATTTAATAAAAAACATGATGCCGCCCACACAAGTCGAATAAATGTCATACCTAATGAATGAGTAATGAGCGCCATATTGTTATCTATTCACGGCCCCTGTACCCCGGAGAGTTTAATGGCTCGTCAAGTAAAGTTTTATAAAAGTAACTTTTAGGGTGGTGAGAGGTTTTAATCGGTTTTAATGGCTAACTAATTGTGAATATTAAATATTTGAGTAGCAAGAAATATGAATATTATCAAAACTTGTCAAAATCTATCAACAATTTCTCGGGAGCCGCCCGTAGTCTGATAGTTTGATCCTTCTATCTTTTCGTGTGGATAGTTCTTAGTGGCTAACCTGGTGTCAGAGTTTTTATGCTGTCCATGGGCCTTAGACTTAGCTTTTCATACTGTTGGAATACATCTCTCAAGCATTCCTTACGATTTTTCCCTTTACCGATTTTGCAGCGAAGCAAGTGATAATTATACAATACGCACATGCATCTGTAAAATCAGAAATGCGTGCCTTGGGTTCGAACTCGAGACTTGTGACTTGGCAGTCCGATGGTCTCACCACTAGGCTATCACTGCTATATCGTCTGATTGATAGTAATGGACCACTACCTAACCCTCATGAGAAAACAAGCGTGATGTTGCATCGTGTGTGTTGCCATAATACCCACGCTTGTAAAATATAGGTGATACATACCTAGGTACAAGTTATTACAGCAGGATATAAAATATTTGCTATCGATCAATATACCTACAGACTTTTAGCTCACCTAATGTACAACTATTATAATCGCTTGTTTTTTTTTCATTGAATTTTCCTGATTATTGTGACTTTTTCATTAAGCTATGAGGTTGATCATTAAACATAAAAAAATCAGAAACACGCCACGCCTAAGGCATATACATTCTTCACCACAACTATGCAACAGGTGGGACTCAAACCTACAAAACCGTCTAACGATACCACCATTTAGCAGTTGAGTCACATTAAACATGATAAGTACGTCCCGATCCCTTAATACCAGCTCCTTCCTGCATTTAATTCACCCGGGATCATCCCAGAATATATTTGCGCAATATTTCACCTGGAAAGCAAGCACGCTGGATATTTTAAAAGCTATACATATATTTATACATATTTTGGAGAGGCCACTCGTTCCGTCCATTATGAATTCCAACTAGGGTCTTACATAAATTATGAATATTTCTGTAGAAACCCTCTGCCCATTATCGAAGAGAGGTCAATTCTGTAGGTTTGCGAGCCAAAAAGCCTATCTCATACTCTCAAAGAATTTTATATTTTGTTTAATGTTCGCTGGCTACATTTTTACACGAAACTTTCCTTGTGGAATGAGGAAAACCCTAAATATAAACGTGTGAGCTCACTGTGAAATTGTTGGTTCTTTTAACACTCAAACAATTAGGATTTTCCTGAACATTAGCTGTTCAGAGAAACACAAAAAAAAATGTTGTTGTGTCTGAAAATCTATCACGGGCATTTTCAATTCCAATTTCGTTCCCATAGCATTATATCGTTAAGGATTTGCCTGTCTATTGGCTTGACTTTTAATCCGTAGGAACTACATACTGAGTTACTCGTAATCTAGGTTATATTACGAGTGAGAAGTATGATATAAACCGTGACATCATAGGTCCCACCACCCATTTTCATGATTCAAATCAAGATTTATGAAAGCTTATCTTAGAAAAGCTAGCATACCTAGCATATTTTAGAGTCCTCGAGCTTCAACTAAAATTATTTAATAATCTCGAGTAAAATCTATAAAACTGGCATTGAGCATTTGTCAGCTGGGATTAAATGCATTCGCAGGAACTATCGCAGATTGCCCAGTGAGCACGCGTTTTCCACGGATGTGAGAATGAAATGTGTGCGTTCGCCTTGGAAGAGACTAATATTGATTTTTACTAGAGCGTATACATAATAATAAAACGAAAAGACAAGTTACTACAGAATCATATTTAACTCTGAAAAAAATATTGAACAAAATTAATTGAAAAAAAATTACGTACACGAAATTATTCAGCTGAAAACTTCTATTCTTATAATCATTTTGACCTTTTTTTTTTAAAAATTTTCTGCAATTTCCTATATCTTTGAATATCACAGACTTTGTATTATGTTATGATCACTTCAAAGCATGGAATGAAATCTACGAGCTGTTTGTTCATGATCGCTCATCCTTTTTAATAAATGCCACCTTCGTTACTCCCACGCCCATCCATGTCGAGAGTGGCGCCATCTTGCGTTCAGTCGGGCACAATTTATTCTTCCCGGGCAGCTACTATAAGTAGGATTTCCTTCGCTATGAGATCTACGATTATATAATCGGTTTTACTTTGAAAGAGGTTTTAGACAAATGCTACTAGTGGAGAATCGTTGGAACGAAATATTCAGTTTTCTTTGTGTAGAATAAGGGTTTATTTTTACAATTATCAAAGGGTAATTTTATTAGAATTAGACGTGTATGTATGTATAGATAAATAATATCAGAATATGCCTTTTTATACCGGAATTATAACAGTTCATTGCCCGTTTATGTATGAAAGTTGTTATTATACTTGGTTAATAAATATCTAGAGCTAAAAGAAAAGTCTCTCGGGGAATTTTCACCAATTTTTACATTCGTTTTAACCCAAAGCCTTCATGTCAATCTTTCTCACGAGAATCTAAAGAAATTGTTGTTAAATGAAAACTTCACTTTAACTTTCTTAAGAAAAGAATGTGTCTACTTGGAGTGAGTCTCTGAATACTACGTATTTAAGCCATCAAATAATAATAAAAACCATACCAACTTTACTCAAACTGAAAGATAATATTTTTCTTGGACTTAACTAAATTCGCCCCCTTAACAGCAGTACATTACAGGAAAACAAACACCACAAAAATTGCTTTCCTCAGCAAATCTAGAACCCCTCCGAGCACGAACCTTCTTCCATTTCATTATCAATTACTGAGCCTAAGGGAGGTTACACAGCCTCCTCAGGGAGGGCTAAGCAAACCAGTTTGGCCAAGAGTGCGCTAAATTACTGAGGAGTGACCCTTCAGTATATTACATGCAAAGGGAGGTACGATTGAATATTTTCGTTTTTATTAACGGATGGGATTGTATGGGGCTTTGCTTGTATGGGACTGTCGTGCCATGATTTGGTAATAAATGTTTCGGTGTATTTGCAGTTTGTTCGAGGTCTTTCTGAACTCGATTGATAATATCACACACTTAAATACACTTGATTATGAGATATTTTATTCATTGAGGAAATACTCCAGTAAATTTGTCATAAAAAGTCAGTTTCAATGTTTTTTAACTCAAACTTTATAGTTTTTGTATTTCTGCAGCGCATCAAACTCCCCAGCGTATCCAACTACTTCAGAAGAAAGCAAAACCACCCAAGTGCTTGCCGGACCACGCGCAATGAAGGGTTCCGTAGCCAAACAACTGAAAACAACTGAAAGTGCTAATTTTCTTTAAAGCTTAATATTTCACAAACAGACTCCTGAATCGGCGAAAGGTTTTCACACGCCCGTAATATTGTTGAACGGCCTAACCAACGACTCCACACCACTCACCAACATACGTTTTTTTTATTTTACCACTTTGTCAGCGTGGGTAATATTTATAAAACCCGTGCCAAATCACAAACTTCAAGAACTAAGAGTCACTGAGCTAAGCCGTGGCAAGAGCCAGACAGACAGATATAGCAAAACTATACAGGTTCCTTGCTGACTACGTAACTATACAGGTTCCTTGCTGACTACGTAACTATACAGGTTCCTTGCTGACTACGTAACTATACAGGTTCCTTGCTGACTACGTAACTATACAGGTTCCTTGCTGACTACGTAACTATACAGGTTCCTTGCTGACTACGTAACTATACAGGTTCCTTGCTGACTACGGAACCCTAAAAATGAAATGAACAATCCCAAGAATATGCTCAAAAGATGAGAAAGTTAGCGAAGTGTTGTGCCCTGAACGGTCCGGGACAAATTCCCGGAAGCGGTCCGTGCTCCGTGTCCCGGGACCGGAAATTTAGTTGCTCCTATAAATATTGCACGGGTTTCGCTTATACGCTAGTTGGTATACGGAAGAACTGGATTTGTTCTTTGAATTATGTATTCGTAGATATGCTACTGTTGTTTTGAGAGACTTGTTGATATTAGATGAAACTAATCCTCTAGGCATTGCAAACTACTATGAAAGTCGTTCAATGAGCTTTATCTAAGAAAGAAAGGGAGAAGAAGAAAGAAAACGGTTTAAATGGACACATAAAATACAATTAACAAAAAAACTTAAAATAATATCTGTGTGAGTGTGCCTCACGGCCGCGCCAAAAGGTTCATTTCAGCATTAAATGCCAGACAGATGCTGTCTGACGTTTGTTTTATGAACCTTCTAAAATCGCCCGTCTCACAAATTAAATAAGGTGGCATAGTGATAGAGTCACGAAGATAAAGAGTATTTACAACATTGTGTAATTTTCAATCGCGTTTGTAAAATTTGGTGAAACAAAACCTTTTTAACAACGTTGCTGATCAGATGGTTAGAACAGCTGGCTGGCAACAGACAGCTCAGGGCCATTAATGTGTGTCTTTTTTATGGAGATCTAAAGTACCTTTCCTTTCAATCAAAGGAAACACATCATTCAGTCAAAATGTGTTCTAAGACATACATTTTCCTTCCTCGTGATGTTTTCCTACACCGTTTTAAGCGTAGCGGTGTCGTCTAGAATCATTTTAGTTGTGTCTACGTAAAATTTAAAATGGCAGGTTGTTTTGTAACTTGCATTGCTCGTTTTGTTTACTCTGGATCACTAAATTGACGAAGGAACGTGTGCAAAGACAATATGCTCCACATATTAAAAAACTATAACAGTTATCTAAATCGGAATTCACCTGAACTGTGGGCGCCGAACTCGGGAATATGCTAAATATTTTGTCCTGCAAAAAACTTCGTGGGCAATCGAGATATTTTTGTAAAAATAAAATGTATTGTAAAGCACACACAACTCAACAACTTTACTGCTGGGTCGGTTTTTTCTGTAATTCTGTTACTAGAAGCAGAGCACGCTCTACTCGTATTCATTTTAAAATTATACTTTTTATGATAACAAGATTTGGGCCGCGTCACCCGCATAAATATAAATAGCTACTACGCACTGCGAAAAACTTGTATATACGTATGTATAAGCAAAATTGTGCGAAATTAAGCGATGCGCAGAAAACGAGATTTGAATAAAAAACTTTAAAAATTTGTACAAAATATTATTTTTATAACACGTACTTATTTTCATAAGTTTACGCTTTACGTTACGTGTAAAGGTTGAATATAAAAACTGTTTCTAGGTATATCTTTTACTTAAAACATTGCTTAACGTTAATACAAGTTTAAAGTCGAAAATGTATGTTTGACGTTAATCATTATTGTACTTAACTTTAAACCAACAAATAATGAACTGTCTCATTCGCAAGGATCACTGCTTATAATAAGGTCCTTTTTTTTGAGGCTGGGAAATCATCAAATGACTCCTCCCGCTCTGGGTGGAGCGGAAGGGAGTGTCAGACTCTTACTGACTAAAACCCATCCATGTCCCTTCCTTAGCCCATTATGTTCCGGGGTAGCGGTAACCGTTTCGGACAATCCCATTCACCCGGCAATCCTGCTTACCTGGCAATCACAAGGCTCTATTACATGGAACTTAAACATACTGAATTAATATGTACCGTTGGATAGTTCATTGTTCTTTTATTGTTCTACTGCTTTTGATACAGAACCGAAATAACCATCGTTTGACTAATATTGCCAACTTACATAGTTGCTTTACCATGCATTTGTCGGCCATCATCAACTCGCATTCTGAATGATCAAAAAATTAAACAACCAAATATAAACGCTTTCTATGTAATTTTATCGGTGTCGCGAGAACGTGGAATGAAACCAAAATTAACGTAGGTAAATTCGATTGAAGCGTCTGACATGAACTTCAGCGCTGTTGCAAACACTAGTAAAGTTACTGTTTAATTATTCATGAGATCTTTCTTCCCTCAAAAGTGAAACAAATCCCACACATTCAATAACGCAACAGTCACTTACGACCCTTACCACGTTAAACCGCTCGGGTATTCCAGCAGTAAATAGCATTACTCGCCTGAACCGGGCAATTAGCGTACAAAAATGACGGTAACAAAGCACATCTGATCCGTTATGCAGATTGCGCTCTGCATTTTTGAAGCGGACGGGGACGCTTTACGGCGGTCGTGAAAAACTGTGCGACGGTTCGCGGGAATAGTTAGAGTTTTTACTATTCTGTAAAAGTTGTGGTTCAATGTCGTGATGTTGGTAATAAGAGGAAATTATGGGATTCTTTTCATCTATTTGAAAGTCTATGTTCTAAGAATGACACTTGTTGGTCACTGCATGTCAAACCCCTTAATTTAAGGCCTTCAAAGTATAAACATTTGGAAGATCTTTAGAGCTTTTGTGTGCTTAATTCTTGTATTGTGTATAAAATGTAAATTAAGTTTAGCTTGATTATTATCCTGTTTCTTCTTGGTAGCTGTATTGTATTGTGTTGTTCACACTCACTTTTTCAAACAGTTTTTTAGAAGTGAAGACTTTTAATTGGCTGTCAGTCTCACATATTGTTTTTACTCTGACTACATTAGTTGTAAGTCTTCCATGATTAATAAATAAATAAATAAAGTATTTAATAAATAAATAATTTTGGAATTATACTATGTTACCCTACATAGTACCTACAGTTACTAACATCCCAAAAAATTACACACTCAACAACACACACTACAACACACACACACACACAACACACACACACACATCTACACTTCAACTGCTTTATCTACCGTAATTAAAAAGTCCAGTTCCCCCCCACTGCAACAACGTCCAGCATTATGCATGGCGTAAAACGTTATCACCACAAAGGGTACAAAGACAGATTAGCATAGCCAACGTGAAAAACGGTGTTTGTAGCCCAGCCGGAGGGTTCTGTTCCACCTGGAGGAATCTGCTGAACCTAGAGGGTTGTATACCTATGATATACCTCATTAAAACAATGTTATCTCACGGTTTCGGTCTTTGATTAAGTATATCTTGCGTGAGAGACGAATGGCTTCTAAATTGAATAATTATGAGGGTGTGGGTTTTATGCTTTGGTTGTTTATTCTAGGCAGTGGATAGGATAGGTCATGTTAAGGTCATCTAAAGCTTGTTATTGATGGAATGGAAAACAGTGAACGGACTATTTTCCGAATAACAAATCACAGACCTTCACTGTAACTGTAAGGCAGTCTCTGGTCTGCCTAATAGAGTCTCGGTGTTTTGTAAACAAGTAGAGGTTATGGTCTTGGACACTTTGTGTGTAAGATGGACAATTGACAGAGCTGAACAAGGTCTAACCCTCTTGAAGCCCATATAATATGATATAACGGAGTACCAAATTGTCTCATCTTCTCGCCATAGCATGAATTAAATCGACCGGCCACTGCTCGTTAATAAGACGTTCACGGAGATGTTTGCCACCTTAGTCGCGCAGTTTATTTCTTGGCCAGCAATTGAATCGTGCAAAGCTTAATCGTGGGCCGTTGTGGATGGTTCCTCTGGCCTCCTGCACTTCACGCCAACAAGAGAGAAGAGCCCACTTTACAACAAAATTAATTTCAGTCGAAAACCAGCAGTAAATTAACAACGTAATATTAAAATAAATACAAAATTGTCCGTCACGCCAGTTAATTAGTCTGTGCAAACAAACTATGAACTCAATTAACTGTCTTAATTAATATGAATTTTATTCACGTTGAGGCGTGACGGAAAAATGTCGCCCGGCACACGAAATAATGAAGAGAAAATATGGCTTATAATGAGTTTAAAGTACTCCTGTTTTCAGAGGGAGGACGAATTTAATTTAAGTTTTACATGAACTAGAAACACGAGTGTTTGTTGGCTAAATAGGCCAGCTCATAGCAGAGAAGTCCTCATTGAAAATTGCTATTCAGTCTTATATCTGTATATCTCTCTCTGTGTATGTCCACATACTCCTATGTGAAGAGCAGCTCGCATTCTGTCGGTCCTGCCTACCCCCGCGGCATAAAGGCGTGGGTCTAGGTATGTGTAATTAATGATTAGTTATGTCCTGAAAAAGTCTTTGCAGTACAAATTATCCGTCATATTGCAAACCAAGTGACTGGAACAAAACTTTTATAGAAATCCAATTGTATCTATCAATCAATAAAGCCTTCTTGTACAACATAATAAAATAAAAGATAAGCTTTTGTAGGAAATAAGAAACTTCATCCTCCTTTTTTATTACGGACCAACTTCGAGATCCGACCCGTATTTATTTCATTTATGAAATAACTTTGAGCTGGCAACACTTAAAAGTAAATATAAAGTTTGATGGCAACATTTATTCAAATACTTGTGCTCTTTGCAGGCAGTTGCGCTCACTCGTGTAGATAAAACTCAGCTGGTAATTTTATTTATGTATCGAATGAATTTTAAATATCGTCATTTTTATTTAAACGCTCTCGGTACAAATTAAATCAAGTAGACTACGGTTTCCATTCGCTACTCTAGAGCCTATTATTTACCCTAAAAGTTCTAATCTAAGGAAATATTGGTAACTGCAGTGAGTACCTGCTTTAATATCTGAGGAGCCAATCCGTATGCTGACGTTCGCATGCTAATCTCTGCTCAAATTGTTGACATTTATTATCGCTGAGATGATATTGCGACTAGAATAAACGTTTTTAATTACGGGAATTGGCGTTCTGTTGATTTTTATGGTATAGCTACAGACCGACATAATTAAAGTATTGCCGTATTCTCATTGTATTATGTTTTAAGCATACCAGAAAGATGCAGCTACCCAATCCATTAATTTTAGAAACCTTCAGCTCAACTAAGTGCGGTATTTTAGTTCCTGAAATATATTCTGTGCAGCTCGCTCTGCTTACGTAGAATATAAATACAACATGGCTATTCAACAGTATTGCCAAAGCGAATGCAAAGTATTTGACAGCAATGCTAATGAAGCCGCGTCCGAGAGTGGCCATTGCATTAATATTCCGAATTTGTTTAGCCTTCATAACATGAATATTCAGGAATAGGGCTGAGATCAAACCTGTGCGCAGCCTGTACCTATAGTTGCTGGGATGAAAGTTTCAGGATTTTAATAGAGATAGTATTTAAAGCTACCTCCGAAGCTTGACGTTGTGTTGCAGAGTGGCAACACGCAGATAGGCAAACACGCTCTCGCTACTTGTCGCAGCGACTAGACGCAAGATGCACATCTAGCAACCGACGCGACGCACGCGACAGGTCAGAGTCAATCTTCTAAATCGAATGGCGATATTGTTGATAACCACAGATTGATAAAATAGCAACGAACCTATCTCCAAACTTTTATGTTACGCCGGTTTGTCCACGACTGGAAACAAGGCAGTACTTGCAATTTATTGACAGTCTTCGTCTTCACACAATTATAATGTTATTATTCATGTAGGTATATAAAACATTGTAAAACATTTTAATAGAGTAACGGTGGAGTTTCTTGCCCATTCTTCTCCACACGAAACTACCTTTCCGAAGGGACGACTAGAATCAATTCTATTTCTTGTTCATTTTGACGTTCAAAAGTGTATTACTTGTGTCTATTCGAAATAAATGATTTGACTTTGAGTCTATCTCACAATCGCTTCCCAAATGAGGCATCTCCACCAGGCATCAGGCATCTTTCTTAATAACATGTTCTACTCATTAATGCCCGCCCAGTTCATTCTCCTGCAATTAAGTCTCTCATGAACCGTATCTCCGAGCCAGTGAGCACAGCGCTAAGTGAGCTTGCTGCTATTTATTTAGCTGGCTCCAACTTAATAAGATTCTGAAATACTTGATTGTCTTCAAGCTGCTTAAAGTTTATGGGGTGGGTTGGGTTTTAAGTATGAGTTATAAAGTTACAGTCAGTTTAACAGTCCAGGCTGAACGTGAGAAGAAATGATTATACTATTAACTATGCTCGCTACTGGCGACTTTTCTTTATTCGACTGTGTATATTTATAAGATACTAGCTTCTGCCCGCGACTTCGTCCGCGGAAAATTGCGATATACTGTAACTGATTAGGCAGCGCATGCAAATTATTCTGTTTTCGGAGGTATTTCTTTCCGACTTGCTAGACAAAAATTGCGATAGCTCGGCTAATATGTATGATATAAATATAATTTATAGCCTATAGCACTCAGGAATAATGTAGCTTTCTATCAGTGATAAAATTTTTGAAATTGAATCATTAGTTCCAGAGATTACCCCCTACATACAAACTTACAAATTTTACCTCTTTATAATATTACTACCTATAGATTTCAGATAACATTTATTATGAAAACATGTTGATCCCTACATATCTACGCAGAATTTCTGATACATGTACTTCTTCGTAGTACAAAGATAATTATATATTAATATTCATATTATATTTGACATTTATTTTTTAACTTCTCAGATTCTATTATACCCATGAAATAGTCGATGCGACACAGGTAAACTTGCGGGCAACCCCTAGTCCTAATAATGAAGCTACCAAGCCGGTATTAGGCAAAATTACTGAAATATCTGCCATAGACCAGTCACCGCAACTATTTCGTCGTGGTTAAGCTAGGAAGCGCCCACATTGTGACGGGATTGGCTGTAAATTATCTGATTATAATATTATACCTGGAAAGGTCGTGTCGCGTTGGATAGTAGGTAACGGTAGCTTGTGAGCAGAATAATTTGTTTTATACGGTGAGGTCAGGTCACCCAACCTGACCGCATATTATTTCATTTTGTATTGTATTATTTATGTCCTCTTGCATCATGAAGAAATGTCACCATATTCTGAAAATACCTTATCAAAAAGTGACTAATGATTAAGTTAAAAGTTGCTTTTGAAATAGCTACCCTCCAGTTCGCTTTTACGTGAATAGTGCTTAACATACCTGATAGAGCAATTCGAATATGCCATAGAATGACCGAAAATGTCTTCTTACCAAAATGTACCACCCAAGAACGCCTGCTCATTATCTGTACCTACTACCACGATGTTCTTATTGGTAATAACAAGATAATCAATAATCAGAAAACTAAAACCATCTCCCCTATAGGCACAAAACGTATCATTATAATTAAGCGCTGATAGAGTAAAAGAAATAAAGTGCGATCATCAAATCTCTTAGCAGATTAACCAACTGAATTAAAACGAACACTCGGCTAACACGACGCATTATGATGCTCTAAACGTTATGTACCACGCATTTTACATCGAAATTTCAACCCTCTGATTATAACATAAAGTCTAATTCCCCTTAAATGTGTAAGCTAAGTGGCTTTTAAAGTAAAAGAGCTTTTATTACACCAATATAAATGCTACAGTCGCGTGCAATTCGAGTGTAAACGCGAGTAAAGTTTTACTTTTATCCACAAAAAGGTTGCCGGAGAACATAGCCCAATACGTGAGGTATAAAACTTTGATGGGACTATGTTTGTTTATGCAATCATTTTAAAATTACATTAATGACAAAAGTAAGGGATATTTGTTCATAGTATATGTTTCATGGGAGCGGCAAACTGTACGGTAAGCCCTAGCTTTATACAATTTGAGCAATTTCTTGCCATGATGACGGTAAATAGGTTAGCTCAAGGAGCTAACCTATTTATCGTCATTATAATGCTCAGGATTAATCCCAACTCTGCTTTAATACTATGCAATATGAATTGCTGTGTAAAATAATTATGAATACCTGAGACTATAACGATTATTTTTGACAGTTTTAGATGGTGTTTATTATGCACCTGTAAAAACTTTCTCAGAAATTGGTAAAAAACGGAACTCAGAGTTATCACAGAGTTCCCACTCATCATACTGTTGAATGCTTACTAAAAGCAAAACCTAATGATAATCTTTACCATCTGTACATCCATTTGTAACAGCTCCACTCGCGTAAAAACTGACGAGTCACGTCGCGGTAGTGTTACGCCTATTATTTAAATTACGTCACGCGTAAAACAACAGTCACCCTAAATCCGTGAAACATAAAAAGATCCCTCCGTCTAAAAGTGTCGTTGTCCCACTGACCCCGGCACTAATAGTGACATTTTGACACAAGCCCACTTATAATTCACATGACTATCCAACTTTTGTTTACATTTTGTTTGCGTCATCGTTGCGTGACGTTCTTCGACTGTTTGTAAACAAACTGCACCCCCTGTTGAGAAAACTATAATTGATATTATGAGAAGGAAAACACAACTCCATTTGAACAAAAGTTGTTATGAAATATGAAAATAGATTGGCACCAAATGTGTAAAGTTTGGACAAATTACTCCAACAACTTACTTGAGGAATATAAGATAGGAGGGTTTTTAAGAGCTTTAACTTAATACAATATTAATGGGTAAGAAGATTATAAACTGCGATACGTTTATTTTTTTTTCGTTTCAGAGGCACCTATACTAATGATGCCCACATTTTGAACATGATCATACACATTCTATGAATCGTGCACTCAACAAACATAAAGAGACATCAGACTGTCAAAAAACACCTTTTGCTGACTAGAAAATTCAAAATAAAAACCTCACCAGTAAAAATTTAATGTAATTTATTTCACAAATACACCTATATAGTTTTCAGAATTTTCAGACAGTCATAGTTACATTCCAATAACATTATTTCAGCAGAAATATTAATTACCATAAATGCGAATAACAACCACAAAATCGGATTCAAAATCTATGCGAGCCTGTTTCGTCCTTTAAAACTCAACGAAACTAATTTAAAACAAACTCAGAGGTATATAACAGTGTATTATTACTTGGTCGCATCCCAGTTCAGTGCCGATAGAACGATAGAACGTGCCGGGACTAACCATCGACTCATTTCGCTTTTCTTTCAACGAAAATGAAAATCAAATAAATTCCAATCCAGGCTGGCCTGGGACGATCCTTCGCAAATCAAATTCATCAAAATAATAAGGCCGTTTTTAATGTGGGTGTATTGGTTTTGCGAAGGTCACGATACTTTCTGATTATTATTTAGCTTCAGAAACGTGGTTATCTTTGTGTTTCTTTTTTACTGAAAACTGAAGTGTCAATGACCCTTTTCAGTGCGAAATGATGAAATGTTAGTTATTTACTGTACTGTACTGTATTGTCACTAAATGAATCTTAAGAGAAGTGTATTCTCAGAAGACTGAAGAATGAAATGACTAATTAATGACCAAAATGAATGATATTTTTCTAAGTCACAATAAAAAAACGACTGCCGGCCACCGTAAGCGCGGGCCTGCGGACGGGCAGTAACGGGTAGCTCACCGTCCGATCAGGACCACGCCCGTGCCCGTGTTCCACGCGCGCCTCAGCGATGTCAACATTTGAAGGGGCCCGTTACGGTCGAAGCCTGCCGGGAAAGCGGAATTGTCCGAAAGGGTTACCGCTACCCCGGAATATAAAGGGCTAAGGAAGGAACATGGATGGGTTTTAGTCAGTAAAAGTCTGTCACTTCCGCTCCAGCCAGAGCGAGAGGAGTCATTTGATGATTTATCAGCCTCAAAAAAATATCATAATAAAGGGAAAAAACAAGCAAACTCAATCCACATCTCCTTTATTAACAAACTATAACATACAGGAGTTTCCTTAACATTAATAAAGGGTTGAAATTTAATTGTAAATGTATAAATATTGAGATAATTATGTAAAAGAAGAATAAAAATAGGATTAAAACATCATAATTTGGGAATTGTTAATAGACACACTTACAAAATTATGCCACTTATTGGATGAGACCAAAGCCTAGTGAGAAGACGGAATTATTGTCAAACCTCCTTGTCTTCATGAAGTCTTTAATTATTAAATATGCTTTTTTGATAAGAACTCGTTTGATGTGGGTTTTAAACTTTCCATCGCTAAGTTTGTAACCGACTTTGGCAAGTTGTTATAGAAGCGGATACCTACTGTTTATAAGAAATGAATTGCTTGTTTTAGTTAATCTAAATTTGGATAAGTATCATATTACAGTTTCATACCTGCTACGTGTATATTGGGAAAATCCATGCATTGATGAAAGTCGTTTCATGTAAATCAAATTTATTAATTTGCTTATGAAGGTACAAATTAACAAAAAAAAGGAAGGAAGGCAGGTTATTATTATAAACTAGAAATACCAGTGCGTATAAGTCTGTCTAGGCATTTTTACAGGAATGCGTAGAGGTATCAACTTGAAATTAATATCGAATACAAAAATCCCTTAGAGTACTAATAAATCAAGCTTCTAATTTTATGCAATAAAAAATATGGCCATTTATGCGACCTATTTTGAAAATCGCAAATAAATTTAAACTATTTAGGGCACTTTAAGGGCACTTCTCGTTGACTAAAAATCGTGAAATTTGGCAAAAAGCAAGGACTCACGGCACAAGTAACGGAAAAATTCTTTGAATCGTTCATTTGTTACCACATTTTTAGTTTAATATATTTCTTCCCATTTGTAGTTTAATAATTGACTGAAATGTATGGAATAACATTTTTTTAAACTATAATAATAAATAATCAGTTTACATGAAATAAAAATAAAAAAAATAACAAGTCAAAATAAATGAAATAAAATTAAATGGTTAAACAGTAAAGTTAAGTTTGTTCTTGGGATAAATTACGGAATCCTGCTTTGTACGTGCTCCAACCACGTGGCTGGTGATTTTAGACATTAATCAGAAGGAAAATCATGATTTTAGACATTAATCAGAAGGAGAATCTTATAAATACTTTAAACACGTTTAAATTCAAGTCACAATCTCATCTCAAGGATAGTCAATTTCGAAAGTTTGTCAAAAATTTAGGTCAATTAGGGTCTCCCCACATTTATCGACGCGGAATCGGCTAACACCGGTCAAAAAAGCCTTTATGTCTACGTAATAAGGGTGTTACTAATAGGCCCAGCTCAGACGACGCGTCGCGACGCCGCCGCGCCGGCCGACGGCGAAACGAGCCGTTGTCAACATCCATCGCAACAGCTGATCGGCGATAAGTCGAGTAGTGTGGTGATACGCACTCGGCTTACGCCGATTCAGAGTCGATAAATGTGGGGAGACCCTTACAAAGTTTATTTGAATAATTAAGAATTAAATAAGAATGCAAAGTACAGGCATCGCTGTTCTATTCACGTGACATTAACAAATCACTTCAAATTTTCTAAAATTCAGTACCCACTTATCATAGTACCTAAAATGTACCAAAAACCTCCATTTCCTAATAATCAATGGACTCAATAATCTTAATTAATGGCGTCTAATTAAACTTGAAATCAGCAGTGTTCGTTGACATGAGCAATGCGTTTCTTTCCACGGTGTAGGGCCCATCTGTGAATAAAAATTAATGTTTAGTTATCGCCTACTAGTGAGCATGATTTGGATATATCCAATACCGGTGTTTCTCAGCTGAAGCATTTATTAGTTAAAACCTTCTATACGGAAAAGTAAACTGTGTGCCTGTATTTTTTGTATTCGATAGTTTAAAGCAAGTTAAGCCGTTGGTCCCGGCTGTCATTTTTGCATCTTTAACAGACGTTACGGGTTGTCAGAAGCCCGAAAATCTGACAGCCAGTCTTACCAATGGGTATCGTATTGCCCTGTTACTGGGTTGTGGAGGTCAGATAGGCAGTCGCTCCATGTAAAATACTGGTATTCAGCTGCATCTGCTTAGACTGGAAGCTGACTCCAACATAGTTGGGAAAAGTCTAAGTAGGTGATGATTATTCGATAGTTTAATTTTTTTAATTTGTATTTTCTACAGACCAATTTTCTCGTTTTCATTAATCGTGTTGCACTTGTAACAACTTGTAAATGGACTTCAATATATGGTTTAAGAGCTGTATAAGTATAAGATAGCTGTGTTTCTCGAATAGAAAAAAGTAAGATAAATAAATGAAACGAACAACGGCATCGTCGTCGTGGTTTTTGTTCTGTGCCTCTGCTTACCTTCTGGGTACCATTGCGTTTTAGGAATGCCGGACTCCAGCCTGGCTGCACAGATGGCTTCCCTCAAAGCGAAAGCTACGGCCACCGCCATGCATATTGGAGGCTCACCGACACCTGTTGACGTTTGTTAAAAATTCTATAACGACAGCTAATTTTTAATTATATCTATAACAATAGAAATATTTTCAATTTCTTTTTTAAATTTTATTCTTAGTATTCTAGGAATTAAGTTAATTTATATCTATTAACTTAGATAACTTAGATACCTTTCCATTTCATATGTCACAAGGTTCAGTGTACAAAACTTTTTTTTAAATTTTCTTATTAATTTGTCTTCCATAAGTAATCCCCGTATTTATGGAACACGTCCGTGTTTGAGTCACAAATATGGATTTACAATTATTATGTACCAAATCTAAAATAAATCGGTCCATTCGATTCCGAGAAAATTGGCTATTACAGATGGACACACCAGTGATCCTAAAAGCGTTAAATTTCATTTGGACCAAAAGAAACCTAAAATAAGAATTCAAATAACACTCACACTTGGTTCCGAAAATGGCATTAGTACTGTAAGAATTCTTCTTGAAGTAGACTCTCCAGTCCTGAGGAATGTCCCTGCATAACGGCACATGGTAGTTCCAGGTCCGGTCTGTGAGGAGTTCGCCCGACGGAGCGTAGACTAGATCTTCACACGTCCAGTAGCCTAGACCCATGATGAAGGCTCCTTCTACCTGTTAGTGCAATGAGGACCAATTCAAAGTTGATTCTGATTTGTTTAATGTTATCCTGAATTGAATGCAAGTTACATGCTACCGAGTCCTATGCCACCTGTCATATGAATGATGAGTACGAGGAACAAAGAATAGGAACCAAGAAAAGGACTAAAAATACCTAATAGACGGATTCAAAATTAGAGTTTTACACTAAGATGAGATAATAATGAAACGGCTCACTGGAATTAAATAAATGTTAACTGCTAGACTAACCAGGCGGTCTCTTCCTTGCGCATTCGTATGTGTCCCATATACCCTCGGGCACTAGACCAACCATAAAATGTAAATGAGCTTGGTTTCGCATTCATTTCGACTAACTTTAAATTAAGGGAAGACAGTATTATAATACGGTAGCTATGTATTTAACATTTGCTTTGATAACATATTGTATTTAAATCTATAGTATTTCAGCAATACTTACTTGGCCGATATCGATTTCAGGACTAACACTCTGTCCGACATCTTCACAGAGATCTACTCTCAACAACTCAAACTGTCCAGTAAGCACGTCTAGTTCGACCTCAGCTAAAGTTACTCCATAAACAACAAAGTTATATTCTTCATCAGTCCTCGTGAACCCATGGGATTGCAAGTCCACATTGTCAGTGTAAGCTTTTTTTATCAACTCTTCCCAAGTAGGATTATCCATCTGCTCTCTGATAGGCCTCAATCTATCCAAGAGTTGTTCGCAAGCTCTTCTAACTCCTACAATGACGTTCTGATTAACAATGCTACCTCCAGATATTGAGCAGTTTGGAGCTATTACCGTGTCGTTTTTTTTCACAACAATTTTGTCAACAGGAACTTTTAGCATATATGCTGCTACTTGAGCAGCTTTTGTATTTAAACCTTGCCCCATTTCTATGCCTCCGTGTGTTATAGCTATAGAACCATCTCCTCGGTATACTGACATGTTTATATAAAAATTGAATCCTCCTACGGCAGTCCATCTCAGAAGACTGAATCTCAGACCTCGCTTCTTCCATCTGTTTTCAGCATTAAACTTATTGATAATCTCTCGTCGTTTTACATAATCTGATTTTAAAATGACATAGTCAACCATTTCTTTCATATCACTAGCGTATGCTGCATCCAGGTTGGCTAGCCTGACGGCCAGAGGATCTAGCCCCATCTCGTATGAGATCTGTTCCATCACAAGTTCTGTCATTGCCACTTGTTCCAATGTACCTGTCGGAAATTTTTATTTTATTTTGTTGTTAATTTGAATGGTTTTGTCAAGGTTTTTTTTGGACGAATTAAATCCACTTCTGTAGTGTATTTTCTACTTTTGTATGTTTTGTTTAATACCATAGATACAGGGACTTTATCATCATGTTCATTAAAGTAAACTTAGGAAAAACAATATCAATACTTTTTTTGTGTTCACATTTCAGAATGACTTACCTGGCGCCCTAACCTCAATTGTCTTAGCCAAATCGGTTACAGCATTAAAGTTCTTATAAGTAAAACGAGATCTGTTGTAAGCGTTGTTATATTGACCGATGCCCACTAAGTTGGTCAACTGCCCATTGACTATGTATCCATTGTCTTGATATATGTTATGGTTTATGTACTGAATCGTTCCAGAATTGTTTACGCCAGCCTGAAACATACGTGGTGGCCACATAGTTGGAATGCTTTTTATACGATTAACTCGTGTTTATTGTTAGGTGTGAGATGTACATTCAGTCAAAAAAGTATCGGGAATGGATCATTTGTTTATGGTTCCAAATTCAAATTTTTGTTTTTTTGTAGTTGTTAGATTGGCACAACTGTTTTCCATTTTGGCGCGGAGTTTGAGTTGCGTCTGTTATTTATATTAAATACAGTGCTGGTTTTAGTAATATCATATATAGTGTGTATTGCGAATTTCATAATGGACAAAAATATCGAACAAAGAGTTTGTCTTAAATTTTGCATCGCCAATGGAATTTCGTGTTCGGAGTCACTGAAAATGTTACAGAAGGCTTACGGTGAATCGACTTTATCAAAACTCGTGCTTATGAGTGGTTCAAAGCGTTCAAAAGCGGTCGAGATGTGATGGAAGATTTGCCTCGCTCTGGTAGGCCGTCAACGTCTACAACTGAAGTTAACATCGCAAAAGTGAAGAAAATAGTGACTGAAAATCCCCATTCAACTCTGAGAGAGATAGCCGCCGAACTTTCTGTGTCTCACGAGTCGATCCGTACCTTTTTAACTAATCATTTGGGTATGAAACATGTTGCTGCTCGGCTAGTCCCAAAAGATCTGAATTTTCTCCAAAAACTCAATCGCATGAAAGTCGCTGAGGACATGCTAGAACGAGTCAGTTCGGACCCAACATTCATGAAACGCATTGTTACTGGTGACGAGGCGTGGGTTTACGAGTTTGACATGCAAACTAGTCAACAAGCTTCGGAGTGGCGCCTTCCAACTGAACCGAAACCGAAAAAACCACGCCAAAGTCGAATTCGCGGCGAGAACTGAACTCAATTCCGGAAGCAGCGTTTAAAAAATGTTTTGATGAATGGATTATTCGTTGGCGCAAGTGTATCGTTTCTAAAGGAGCATACTTTGAAGGTGATAAAATAAATTTGGATGAATAACAGACATTTTGTGTATTATTGATCTTTTCCCGGTACTTTCTTGACAGAGTAGTATGTACAGAGGCCAGCACATCAATTACCACAATCTGTCAAATTTCTTTGATAGTATTTCAACTTTAGTGCAAAGATATAAGGTTCATTTTGAATTGAGAAAATTTGACAGTTAGGGATAGCTTGGTGAGGCTGTACCTCTGATGTTACAAAATTGAAGTAAATATAAGATACAAAAAAATACCTCAAACTCATTAATACAAGGCACCCTCTTGCCAATGGCTCTAGTATTAGTGGTCAATGATTGGACGATACGGCAAGGTCTGTTTAGTTTATTTACTACCAAAGAGGCTGCGATTGCTCCCTGAATACAGCGAGATAGTTTGATGCCATAACCACCTCCAACACGGCGGATATGCACATCAATCCTGAAAGTATTCAATATTTTAATCAATGATAACTGAAAAATTTAAAACTTGAAAAAGTAATTAACTGTAATTGCGGAAGTAGTCGGTGGCAAAAAATGAAAATACAATTCCAAAGATATCGACTTTTGAAATAAAAGGTCTATTTTAAATATAGTGTTTATTTATCAGTTTTCGTTGAAACCACACAAATTAGAATACCACAACTTCAGGCTACCTGCTATATTAAAATGTAAATAACAGTGACTGGAAGTTATGACTTTTTACTGAAACTAATCACGTCACGATCAACTATCGAACTGGAAGTGTAAATTCATAATTGTAAAAAAAAACTATTTTTGTATATCCTACTAATTAATGATTTCACGAACTTCTCGTTTCTCGTTGAAGTGCCGTAGACGCTGTGCGGTAGGCAAGCTGTCAAAGTCTTAATTTATTTGAGAATATGTCGCTAAAATCGCTGACTTAGAAATATATTAATTTCAATTTGATACACGTTTTTGAGAGGCAGACATTCGGACGGACATAGTCTATATGAGTTCATTTTTTCTTTAGGGAGGTATAGAACCCTAAAAAACGTAAAAATACGCCTAAACTTATACAAAACTATAAAAGTATAAATATATCATGAGAGTACTGACCGGTTTTGATCCACACCCAACGCCCTCGAGATCATCAACTGTACACCTTCCATCCATTGAGTTGAACAGTACACGTCGAGTCCTTCATCAGACGGCCTAACGACGGTAGTCAGAGTTTCTATCATAAAAACGTATTGTCCTTTAATTGAATTTGTCCCACTTATTACTCTATCTACCTCTGACCCCCTGTCTGTAGCATCCACTTCTATAAATGTTGACGTTCTGCTTGGCACTTGTATTGCCTCCTTTAGTTCTATAATTGGTTCTTTGATATTCGTATAAGTAGCTTTTACTAATTTAGCAGCTCTGTCTGCAATATAACGGGTTGTAGCTACAACTATGCCGATTGGCTGGTTGAAATATTTGACGGTTGTACTAGCTAAAACTTCTTCGTTGGTGTAGTATATGATGGAGTCTGGTGGAGTGAAGGAGTTAATTCCTGGAATGTCTTTTGCTGTATAGAAGGCGACGACACCTGGATAGGCCTAAAAAAGAGAAATGGTTGTTGTAGATAGTTAAACTCTGGTTCGGATCTTTTATATCATATATCTTGTTACATAATCTTCTCAATCGCTAACCATAGCTTCACTAGCATCAATAGACACGATATCACCCCTCGCGACTGTGCTCAGCGCTAGCGCACAGAACACCTCGTCAGGTTGCTGCGGCGAGTCTTCAGTATAAAAAGCCTCTCCTGCACATTGTATCTATGACAAAGAAAATATTGCTTTTACTTTTATCATTCCAAACACATACAAATTGTTAGTGCAACATAGCTTTCAGGTATTTATAAGAGTATCAAATAGTTGTACTTACCAATGCCTCAATTTTTGTTATAGGTTGTGTGATGGGCCATATTGTTTGGTTAGTTTCAAACTCCTGAACCGCTCTGGACACTGGACGAGTATCCGACAACACAGTAGCTCCGGATCTGTAGCGAGTGTGGAGATTCCTCTCTGGACAGAGCGACACTAAACCCTGGTGTCAATTCAATTGTTTTTATTAAAAATGTAGACGTTTATGAGACGTATTGCACTGGCCCTAAATAAACTGGTATTAGTGATAGAGAATGATAATGGTTTCTGACAAAAATGGAGGTTATCTTTTTTCGAAATATGTGCTAATTTCACCAATAAAACTAAATGCGATTCAACACAAATACAACGAGCTCAAGAGATGTTAGTGTTAATAGTCTATAGAAAATAAAGACACTAACAGCAGCTCTTAAAAGAAATTTATGCGCTGATCGCTTCCTGTTTCATCGGTAGAATCTGCTCTTAGTCATTTTAAGCAGTATCAGGAACCATTGCTTCAATTATTCCAGAAAGTGTATGGAAGAAAAATATAATTTCTAAATGCTGTATAATAAAATGTCCTAACTTTGTAAAACAGTCCCAAGGCAGTTTTCTTCCTGTACTCCACGGACGGTGCCGGTGGATTATCTTCAATCACCAGCTCTTCCTCCAATATCTTCAACGCTGACGTCAGAGTCTCATTGGTGAACAGATTCTTTCCAATGAGAAACTGCTCTGTCGAGCTTGCCCGAATAAATGAGGGGGAAAGAGCTCCGAAGACTATTCTTGCGCATTTCACAACATTGTTGGGACCCAGTTTGTACAAAAATCCCGCATTTATTAAAGCTACCGCATTTTGGGAGCGTGGCATCACCTGAAAATACATAAAATATGTATGTTTCGATGTATAAACCATTACACCTGTATTTCGCGAAGAGTTTGACCAAACTACACCCACATTTCACCAGTTATACTTCAATTCAATTAGGTTTAATAATATTTTTTTGCTTTTTTCTTTTGTATGTCATATTTTGTCGGACACAACCATTTACCACAATTTATTAGCATAATTTAAAATCAAATTAAAATTGTATTTTATTAAATAACTGAATCAAAAATACATTGCTTCTTATTAGTTAAGTCTGACTTAACTATGATTAATGTTATGTGTTGTTGACCTTAAAATAGTCGTTGATTTTCTATTTGTTCTTACCTTAAACGTGACCACATGATCATCTTTGCATAGTGGCGGTAACATAACATTCCAAATAACGCTTCCTCTCATGTTAACTTTAAGAAATTGTTGCATCGTAAGCGTTTGCTTTCCACTGAATCCGTTTTCTTAAACAGAAAGATGGTAACTAGTGTCATCTTTAATGAATACATCAGATAATGATAAGAGTATGCGTAAAGTCAGGTGCGTAGTTATCGCAAGCAGATATATGAATGAGGCGAAAGAACTACGTAACGATCGTAGCAAGTGGCGTTCTATATAGTTTTCCCTACCTTCGTGGGAAGAAGGAAGGGCGTGAGTTTATGTATGGTATAGTTACTCTTGCCATTACTCATAACAAATACCAAATTATTAAATAAACTGCTGTACGGGTTGTAGTTTACTGTAAAGCCCTGGAGTAAAACCTTATGTTGAACATGACTGGTAGTCTGACGGCATTCGAACCTTTAAAATAATTTATGTCAATTAGATGTCTTTGGTACATTAGAGAGTTCGCCTCAGGCCACGGAGCTAGACAGATGTATTCGTTATAATCAAGCTATACAATATATTTAACTAGCTTCCGCCCTCGGCTTCGCCCGCAAAATATGTCGACAAATTATACATATAAACCTTCTCCTTGAATCACTCTATCTATTAAAAAAAACCGCATCAAAATCCGTTGCGTAGTTTTAAAGATTTAAGCATACAGACAAACAAACAGACAAAAATAGCGACTTTGTTTTATACTATGTAGTGATGTGTTTATCGTCCTATGTGTTTGCATTCTTAGCATAGAAAAAACCCAATACACACCAAACACACGCTCTACCACTGAACCCCCTCAGTAGAAGGTCTTCAACCTTCTACATTACTAACCGTTTACCAATTTGTCGTGAAGATTAGATCGTTAGGATAGAGAAAAAATGTTTTCCACTAAGATGCACTAAGTTGAGTAAAGTTTATTTAGAGTAAGTTACAATAGAGTGGAAGGCGATTATTTTACATTATTTTATGTCTTTTATGACGTTGGCCTAAAATAGGTTAATACGTAAGCTTACGTATAGTGACTTGTGCTCCAATCATTTCCAAAAGTAAGAAAATATCCGACTGGAACCAGTGGTGCTTGTTCTTGATCATGAGGTTCCCTGCAATTGACGCCACCTACAAATACAATAATAAACTGGAGTTAATCTCTTAGACTCTCGAATTCTTAATTCTAAGTTTAACAAAAATTTCCATAACTTACATTTCTTACAGGAACATGTGCAACTTTTAGAACATGATCATATAACTTCTTCAGATACCCAAAGTCGTCTTCTTTAGCTACTGTTTGCAGTATTTTCAGAAACTCTGTCAGAGTCGTTCCTGCATTAACTATACAATTCTGGTCAATCGTATACCCTTTAAGTTCTTGGACTCCGGTTATGTCTATAAGGATCCGAGGGTTGTCCTCTCTGGGATATGCTCCTGTAACACAAGTTCTCTTATGAATCTTCATCGTGTCTTAATAACCATTATTATCTCATTAAGGTAATATTCGTTTTGTTTATTAAAAATATCAAAAATTATATACTTACCTCTTGCAGTATTACCGCAGACAAGCATATAAGAATCATCGCCTTCTCTTTCCAAAATCGCAAATATATCTGTCACTTCCTGTGCTTTAAACCAAAGTCTGTTATCATTTAATTTGATCTCTAAAATGTGTCCTTTTCCAAATTCTTGATCCACGAAGCACCACTCACTATCCTCACAATTACTTTTATCACAAGCTTCACCAGATTTCTTGCAGATTTGAAGATCTTCTATATCTTGGAGCTTAATTTGTCTTGGAGCGTCTCTGGCAAACTTTTTAAAAGCATCCATTATTGGTCTATAGCCGGTACAGCGACAAACATTGCTAGACAATGACTTTTCTACTTCTAGCATTGTGATATTAGGATTTCCTTGAAGGAGACTGCAAATGATATCACAAATGACAAAAACATAATCACGCATATTTTTTTTGCGTTTAAAAATTGCAAGGTGAAATCTGTATTAGTCTATACGGGGTGGCAGGGACATCCATGCATAAATGTAACTATTTGGTGCTATTTGTAACCGACGAATTTCTACACTACAGACGGATCATATTAAAAAATCCTGCTGTTTCATAGAACGAGATCAAAGTGTATCAATCAGCAATTTTTTTTGATAACCAAACAAAAATTCCAAGGCAAGGCAAGGGCTTCAGAATCATGCACAGCAGCAGGTTGTGCCTCGATAACCCTACCACCTGGATAATATATCAATTTCCAACTAAAATATTATTACCACTAAGAAAGAAATATGCTAATTCTATTTTTGTTGTCCGTCCCATTTTTTTTTTGTCTGATACCTACAAAAGTTATAAACGTTAACCTAACCCAGTTACTAAACGAATTGAATTTAAACAGACAGTCATTTTCCTTACCCATACATCGACATGACCCACGCAGGTGAACAGTATCCGCACTGCGAACCATTTTCGTTGGCCAGAGTTGTCTGCAGCTCGTGATAGCCCTTCTGCCTGTTGCCCAACCCTTCGATGGTAGTTATCTCCAAACCGTGGCATGAGGTTACTGGCATCATGCACTATCAATCCAAATAATAATTACACACCACCTAGTACCGGTATAATGACACATACATTATTATTCTTACGTAAAACAATCTGGGCGCTGTACCAAAAAATGCGTAATCTCATAAATTACAGAAATTACAAATACGTAAAGTCAGAGTCAAATCATTTATTTCAAATAGGCACAAGATAGGCTCTTTTGAACGTCAAAATGAACAAGAAATAGAAGTTTAAGTTACATTTTCATTCTACAATCCTGTCGCATTTTTCAAGAGTTTATATTTATATTATTATTTATTTATATATACGTAGAGTTTTTATCAACATTTTTATCCAATATAACATACAATATTTGTAATATAATACAACGTGTTTTGTGGTACACGGACTTGTAACTTGTAAATAATTGGAAAGTTTTATGGTCCTGAAATTAGCAAATCTTACAATAAACTATTCAGTTAATAGATATCTCTTTGATAGACTCAAAAATTAAATGTTGATAACCATTGGTCAACACAAGAAGTATTAACATGATCAGAAGGATCAACCTACTTGGCTTGTAATTAAAGTGGCCTTTTCCGAAATTGACAGCTATGCTCACTTGGATCTCGGAGACTTATGATAATGGTGATGATGAAGAAGGTTAGTATGGCTTTTTTTGTTGTTCTTAGACTCTTACTGACTAAAACCCATCCATGTTCCTTCCTTAGCCCTTTATGTGCCGGAGTAGCGGTAACCCTTTTGGACAATCCCGCTTACAGGTTAGTATGGCTGGCTTGATTACTAACCGCGTTGACAGCGTACGGCCTGGCGCGCGGGCGATGTACGCTGACGATGCAGGCTCCACAGCCGCCTTCACGACACATGTACTTGGTGCCATGGAGCCCTATGTACAGCCGCAAGTAGTCCAGAAGCGTCGTATGCGAGCTTACATCGCATTCCGATACTAGTAAAGATATTTGGGCGAAAGATTAGTATTCTTAGCCAGGTAATGATTGTTTAATAAACCACAAGAAGTGATATTTATTTTTACATGTTTGTAACCGACTCCTTTAGACGCGATTTTCACCCACTTTAAACGGCCAGATTTCATTCAAACTTTGTAGATTTATCGAGGACCGATGACAATACATTAATTTGAACTAAAAAGTAAGCGTGAGGTGCATGGTGGTGGTGAATATTACCTTAAAAAGCACCCTACGCTTTTAAAAAAGTAAAATTTATTTTCTATTCTTTAGTTCGGTTTTCTATAAAAAGCGTGTTTTTTAGTTTTTTTAAACTATTTTTTTTCATTGTAATCTTACCATTGAGAATGATAATCGTTATGTCATAATTAATAATACTTTTTTTATTACATACCACAATATTCCACGTCGTTCACTTTGAATTTTATAGCTTCCATAATTGACTATCAATGACTTACTTCATCGGCACGATTTGAAGTAATAACACAATATATCCTAGACAGCTACGTATTCTATCAACAAATAAACGTAGGTATCTGCATTATTTATTTGATAAACATGTATTAATTTGAATTTTTTAAGTGTAGTTCAACTATCTTAACGACTATAGGTAGTAACCTGGAGCCATGCACCACCTGTTATAGCAGTTTTATTTTAGTATTACTCCACATTGGAAAGAGATTGAGCTATACCTCCTGTATAGCTTCATCACTTTCTCACATTGAAGTTCCCTTTGAGGCAGTGGTTCGCCCCCAGTTGTATAATTTATTAACATAAAAGTGACATCTAGTTACATAACCAGTCAAACTTCAGGTGATTAGTTGCGAAACACGACTTGAACTAGTAGATAATGATTAAAGAGTTGAGAATGAGCGATAGAATGCAAATAGTTATTAATGTCGTTGCACTCATAGAGCAAACATGAACCATTAAATTCACGAAACAGGCTGTTTGTCTTGTTTTAATATATTTTAGTTCATGTTTTGATCTAAGGTATTAAATACTGCTTCACATGCTGTTGAGATATTTCTCAACAGCATGCGAAGCTAAGTTAGAGGCCCATGGGCAGCTTGAAAACTCTGACACCAGGTTAGTCACTAACCACACGAAAAGAAGAAGAAGGTATTAAATAAAAATATACTAAATATTAAAAATACTAATAAAAATTCACAAGAAAATTAAACACAGTATTTAATTAAATTCATTTAATATTAAAGTAAACAGTAATAACCTTCCCCGTTACATTAATTCTTATCTAATCTAAACAGTACAATTTGTAAATATTTGCAGATATTTTTTAGGGTTTCATAACCGTATTACTAAGCCTCAGATGTCATACTGACGCCAGCACATCAAGCTACACCACACTGTCAAATATTCCCAATTGAAGATGAACCTTATAACTTTGTATTAAAGTTGAAGATCTTTAAAAAAAAATTGACAGATTGGGGTAACTTGATGTGATGGCGACAGTACATATCTCATGCACTATAACAGGTAGACAGATGAAATTTTCACAGATTGCGTATTTCTAGTGTCGTTGTAGCAACAAAACATAAAAATTTATTTATTTATTGAAAGGAACAACAAACAGTTACATTAAAAGGACTTACAACTAGTTTAACAAAATAGCAATTTGGTTATAACGTAACCCACAACGTTGTCCACTAAATATATGCAGTTTTATTTATTGTGCGGTGGTACTGAACCTTTTGGGTGCGATTTGTTTTTTTTATATGAAGTAATTTCTAGACTATTCACAACTATTAATTCCAGGCTATTCAAAACCTATAAAAATCTTAAAGTGACTAATTAAACTTGAAATCTGCAGGATTTGTGGACGATCGGAGATAGTTCCTTTCAACCGTATGGGGCCCATCTGGAACAGTAAAAAAATTTTAATCAACTTAGGAACTCATCTATAAATAAGAATAAAATATCTGTCGTAAACATTTATATCGCATCGCATACCAATAATTAACATGTATTGTGCAAATGCATTAAGACATTCAAGTAATTTTAATTTTGAAAATCGTTTACCTTCTTGGTACCACTGTGTAGTAGGAATGCCTGACTCAAGACGAGCAGCCACGACAGCTTCCCTCAAGGCAAAAGCTACAGCCACAGCCATGCACATTGGAGGCTCACCAATACCTGAGCAGATACGAAATAAAAATAAATAATCTTGCTTGAAAAATAAGTAAAGAAGTAAGTCATACAATCACACTTACATTTAGATCCAAAGATAATATCTTCAGTGTAAGAATTCTTCCTAAAGTAAACCCACCACTCCTGAGGAATGTCCCTGGCTAACGGTACAAAGTAGTCCCAGCTACGGTCAGTTAAAAGTTCACCATTCGCAGCGTAGAACAGACGCTCACACGTCCAGTAGCCCAGACCCATTATGAAGGCTCCTTCCACCTAAGCAGGTACAATATTTATGAAAAATGCGGACTCGATAGTATTTTATATATTTGTTGGATTAAGTACGCAATATAATAATGAATTAAAAACAAAGTAAGTTTTAAATAACATTACTCTTTCTTTATTCTTGGAATCTAAATTAAATTACTTTAAAATACTTACTTGGCCAATATCAATTTCAGGACTAACACTCTGTCCAACATCTTCACAGAGATCTACTCTCAATAACTCAAACTGTCCCGTCAACACATCTAGTTCTACCTCAGCTAAAGTTACTCCATAAACATCAAAATTATATTCTTCGTCAGTCCTCGTGAATCCGTGGGCTTGCAAGTCCACATTTTCATTATAAGCTTTTGTTATTAACTCTTCCCAAGTGGGATTATCCATCTGCTCTCTGATTGGCTTCAATCTTTCTAAAAGTTGTTGGCAAGCTCTTCTCACTCCCACAATAACATTTTGATTTATAATACTTCCTCCACCAAGCGAACAGTTTGGTGCAATAACAGTATTATTTCCTTTTATAATGATTTTGTCCACAGAAATATTAAGCAAATAAGCTGCTACTTGAACTGCTTTAGTATTAATCCCTTGGCCCATTTCAACGGCACCATGTGTTATTACTACAGAACCATCTCCACGGTATACTGATAGATTTATGTAAAAATTTAGTCCTGCAACTGGAGTCCATCTTAGGAAAGCAAATCTCAGGCCTCTTTTCTTCCACCTGTTTTCATGGTTGAATTTATTGACTAATTCTCGTCGTTTCATATAATCAGATTTTATGATTAGGTTGTCAACCATTTCTTTTAGGTCACTGCTATATTGCGCGTCTAGGTTGGCTAGTCTTACATCTAGAGGATCAAGGTTCATCTCGTATGCGATCTGTTCCATCACAAGTTCTGACATTGCTACGTGTTCTAGTGTACCTGTTGTTAGTTAGAATACGTAAATAAACAAAACATGTGGAGTGTTTGTTGAGGGGAACAATTGGATAACATAACCTTACCTGGTGATCTAGCCCAAGTATTCTTAGCCGTATCAGTTGTAGAATCAAAGCTGGTGTAGTTCCATCGAGCTCTGTTGTAGGCGTTGTTGAATTGGCCAATGCCAAGCAAAGTGAATTGTTCATTTGTTTCATATCCATTGTCTTCAAATATCCTGTAGTTAATGTACTGAATTACTCCGGATCTGTTTACACCAGCCTAGAAGCAGGACGAAAATGTTTGAATGATTTTATCAAGTGGTGTCTTAAGCTTAGATAATAATTTAACTAAGTTTTTATACCTCAAATTCAGAACAGCAGGGAAGTCTCTTGCCCACGGCTCTTGTGTTGGTAGTCAAGGACTGGATGAACCGACAAGGTCTGTTAAGTTTCTTCACTGTTAACGCGGCGGCAATCGCCCCTTGAATGTTACGGGACAATTTGAGACCATATGAGCCTCCGACACGACGGGTGTGCACGTCTACCCTAAGAATTCAAAACATTTCATAGGTAATTCATCGCTAAGTCTATGATCATTATGTACCAAAATCAACAAACCTGTTCTGATCCATATTCAAAGCCCTTGATATCATCAACTGCGTGCCTTCCATCCATTGTGTCGAGCAGTATACGTCCAGTCCCTCGTCAGAGGGCTTGACGATAGTAGTCAGAGTTTCCATAGTAAAATGGTACTGGCCATATATTGAGTTAACTCCTTTTATTTCCTTGGCTACTTCTGAACCTCTATCGGTAGCTTCTACTTCAGTAAATAAAGTTCTTCTGCTTGAGTTGTTTATAGTCTGCCTTACATCTAAGAGCGGCTTTTTAACATTTTTGTATGTAGCTTCTACTAATTTTGCAGCCCTATCTGCAATATAACGAGTCTCAGCCACTACTATGCCGATTGGCTGATTGTAATATTTGACGGCACCACTGGCTAAGACTTCTTCATTAGCAGTATATAAAAACGAGTCGGGTGGAGTAAAAGAGTTTATTCCGGGGATGTCTTTTGCCGTATAGAACGCTATTACGCCTGGGAAAGCCTGTTAAAAGACAGCTAATGTTGTAAAAATATCAGTTAGGTCTAGACCATCTGACTTTTAGAATAAATAATTATAATAAATTCTTACCAATGCCTTGGTGGCATCAATGGACACAATTTCACCCACCGCGACTGTACTTAGTGCCAAGGCACAAAATACCTCGTTGGGAAAATTAGGTAAATCATCAGTGTAGAAAGCCTCTCCCGCACATTGTATCTACAATCAACGTAAGTAAGGTAAACCGAAGATACTTTATAGCCAAAAACATATAGAAATACTGATGCATATACTCTTGAACAAAGTATTCACATAGGTTTATATATGTGATCAGGTAAATTGTCATTGGGTTTTACTATTATATTTGTGCCCGGTTTATGGCAATAGATTTGCCCCCTAGTACATGGGACTGAACAATAAGTGGCAAAATGTTGGTATTCCTACTATGAGTACACCACCGCCTAACCCTTCGGAGAAACAAGGTGTAATAATAAGTTAAGTATTCAAATTATTAAAGGTTTTCTCACCAAAGCTTCCACTTTCATAATAGGTTGCGTCACAGGCCACACTGATCGGTTAGTTTCAAATACCTGGACACCTCTGGACACTGGACGGGTATCCGATAAGACTGTCGCTCCGGATCTGTAGCGAGCGTTAACATTTGTTTCAGGAGATAGCGACAGTAAACCCTGGTTGTAGAAAATAGTTAATTTTAGTTTGTTGCTTCACGCAACGTTAATTGAATGTTGTTACTGATCCTAATAACAGTAACAACAACATAAAAAAATTAACTAGAACAATAGATGATAAAACTTCTAGGTTGATTTCTCAGCCATCATTGTGGTCATTTTCATGTTGTTGTTACTGTTTTTAACCGAACTTATTCAGCTACAAGACTCTCATCTTATATAGTAAGTGAAAGTAAAGTGTTTGTCACTATACATCGGCCAGATTTTTTTCTTTTTTGATACGATTCAAGGGCTAGGGTTCTTAAAACTTATAATTATGAACAGAAATAAATTGCATTTTAGTGTAACATAATTATCCAGACTTACTTTGTAAAACAATCCCAAAGCCACTTTCTTCCTATACTCCACTGAAGGATCCGGTGGGTTATCTTCGACCACCAGCTCAACTTCCATGATCTGAAGTGCTGACGTCAGAGTGTCATTGGTGAAGAGCTTCTTTCCCACTAGGAACTTCTCTGTCGCACTAGCCCTAATGAAATTTGGGGAGAGAGCTCCGATGACTATCCTAGCAGATTGGACGATGTTGCCAGTTGATAGTTGGTACATAAATCCTGCATTTACTAAAGCATGGGCATTTTGAGAGCGTGGCATAACCTGTAATAATTATAATTATAAATTTATTTAAATAAACTTCCTTTGTATACAATCAAACGTATCTTAATTGTTCCATTATTTTCTGCCCTAAAAGATATAATTTCCATATAACTTACCAATACTAACCCAGTATGTACAGACAATACAAAAAAGGCAGTTATCTTATCATTACTACACACATCAAAAGTGTCTAGGGATCAACATATATTTTTGCAATAACTTTTCTCTTGATTGATATTAATTTAAATTTTCTTTAAGGATTCATCAAATAAAGTGTTTTCGTTTGTCACAGTAACGATAAACCAAGTCACCTTTGCATTAATAAAGAAATTTGCCATTTTCCTAATAAAGGGATTTTTGACATTTGAACCACTAACATTAATGTTCGAAAAAAAGACTGAAATAACAGTTTTCTTTAAAATTTTATTGGGTAACTTAAACAATTAATAATCCGTGTTTCTACCGCGAACACTAACAACACAAGAACATCGGTTTGGCATACTCAAAATGAGTTCATCCAAATCACGCTGTGGAATGGCCGCCCATGTTCGTTGCAACAACAAAAAAAGGTCTTCTTGCAACTGGATACCCTCCATATTCGGCAGAGCTCTTCTCTGTAGCATATCCCATGCATGCTCAATCGGGTTCAAGTCTGGCGACTGAGCAGGCCAGGGCAGGACATTGATGTTAGCTGCGGCGAGAGTCTGTCTTACAACTCTTGCGGTGTGCGGTCGTGCATTATCATGCATTAACTGAAATAAGGGACCGATTTGCACTTGTAGAAGAACGATGACGTCAGATACAAGTGAACCTTCATTCCCGAAGACCGCTACGGGTACCACCTATAGCAATGCACAATCGTAGGATTCGATATCAATGGGCTCTTGAACACAGAAATTGGGCAGAAGAACAATGGCGTTTCGTGTGCTTTTCTGATGAGTCTCGTTTTGGTATGAGACCGGATACAAGACGTATACGACACTGGAGAACCCCTGGACGCCAACAGCGATTAAAATCCTGCCAGGAAGTCCATCCTTATAGTGGTGGAACCATCATGGTATGGGCGGGTATTTGGATCGGCGGAAGAACTGAGTTGATTTGGATCAGAGGCAACCTCAACGCTCAAATTTATGCTGAGACGATTGTATCTGACGTCATCGTTCCTCTACAAGTGCAAATCGGTCCCTTATTTCAGTTAATGCATGATAATGCACGACCGCACACCGCAAGAGTTGTAAGACAGACTCTCGCCGCAGCTAACATCAATGTCCTGCCCTGGCCTGCTCAGTCGCCAGACTTGAACCCGATTGAGCATGCATGGGATATGCTACAGAGAAGAGCTCTGCCGAATATGGAGGGTATCCAGTTGCAAGAAGACCTTTTTTTGTTGTTGCAACGAACATGGGCGGCCATTCCACAGCGTGATTTGGATGAACTCATTTTGAGTATGCCAAACCGATGTTCTTGTGTTGTTAGTGTTCGCGGTAGAAACACGGATTATTAATTGTTTAAGTTACCCAATAAAATTTTAAAGAAAACTGTTATTTCAGTCTTTTTTTCGAACTTTAATGTTAGTGGTTCAAATGTCAAAAATCCCTTTATTAGGAAAATGGCAAATTTCTTTATTAATGCAAAGGTGACTTGGTTTATCGTTACTGTGACAAACGAAAACACTTTATTTGATGAATCCTTAAAGAAAATTTAAATTAATATCAATCAAGAGAAAAGTTATTGCAAAAATATATGTTGATCCCTAGACACTTTTGATGTGTGTATTTACAACATAAGTAGCACATGCAGACCCGTCACGTCTGCCTTTGTGCAAAAACCATACAATGGTACCATTTTAGAGGTTTTAACTTTTATCATCATTGGTACAATTACATAATTATACAAATAGGAATGGAACATCTGTAATGACTGGATGACTGTGTGAAAGAGCTGAATGTTATGGCGTGAGTGAGACTGATGTGGTATGCTTGGGATGTCGTAATTAAAAAAGGAAGGATGCCTGAATGAATTTGTGTTTTTTTTCTAGTTTATTTATAGCAATAAACCAGTTTAAGACATTTCTTTAATTTTTTATATGAGTCCTTTTATAGACTACTAAAATTGCACAGTGTATATTCATATAAAATGCTTCAATTTCATAAAACTATGTAATTTTTATTCTGGTGCGATATTCTTTTTGTTGTTTACCTTATATGTAACCAAACAATGGTTGTTACTCAGCGGAGGAAACATAATGTTCCGAATAACTCTTCCTCTCATGTTCACCTTGAGAAACTGTTGCATCGTCAGCGTTTTCTTTGCGCGATTACTTTTCTCTAGAATTAACATATTGCTGTTGCATATAAAACATAACTTATGTAAGATAATCTCAATATTTCAATTTTTTTTCAGGATTTAAAGTTTTTACATGAAAGCTTTCAAGTATTAATCTCCATATAACATAACCAAAACAACTTGCTATAAATAATGAATCGAAGTATACTTACGTATAGTAACTTGTGCCCCAACTGTTTCCAAAAGCAAGAAAATATCCGAAGCGAACCAGTGGTGCTGGTTCTTGATCATGAGGTTTCCGGCAATTGAAGCCACCTACAAACATGAATTCTTTAAATATAACCTGCTTAATGAAATAACTATATCAAGGGTTAATATTGAAATCTCAACTAACATTTCTTAACGGTATGTGTGCAACATTTAGTACGTGATCGTAAATCTTCTGCAGATATCCAAAGTAATCTTCTTTGGACACAGTTTGTAGTATCTCCAGAAACTCTGTGAGTGTCGTCCCAGCGTTCACTATTAAGTTCTGGTCACGTGTGTACCCTTTGAGTTCTTTGACGCCACTTATGTCTATGAGGACACAAGGATACTCATCTATAGGATAAACTCCTGCAAATATAAAGTTTTAAACAAACCTCCATCTATTCGTCTTTTATGTAGCAAAAAAATTAACAACAAATTCTAATAACCTCTTGCAGTATTTCCATTAATAAGCATATAAGAATCATCGCCCTCTGTATTCAATATCGTAAATATATCTTTTACTTCTTGCACACGATACCAAAGCCTTTTATCTTTCAGTTTGATCGCAATGATACATTCCTTTTCAGTTTCTTGGTCTACGATGCACCACTCGCTGTCCTCGCAGTTACTTTTATCACAAGCTTCTCCAGTTTTCTTACAGATTTGAAGATCCTCAATGTCTTGAAGTCTGATCTGTCTTGGAGCGTCTTTGGCAAACTTCTTGAAGGCTTCAAGAATAGGCCTGTAGCCGGTACAGCGGCAAACATTGCTACCTAAAGATTTTTCTACATCTAGCATTGTCATGTTGGGATTAGTTTGAAGCAGACTGCAAATCAAAGAACAGAATCTGAAGGTTGTGGTTGAGTTCCATGATCCATGGAAGAAGTGTCAAAGTAAGACTCGTTCATTTTAATATTTGTCAAAACATTTCAAATGAATGACCGCTAAACGGCGAACTAAATCGGGTGTGCTGTGTGTGTGTGTGTGTGGATTTTTGCTATAATAACAGATAGTGGATTTTGAATATAATAGCAACTGAATATTATATTAATTGAATATTATTTCAAATGTGCATTATATAAACTGTTCATTATACCATATAAAATGAGGTAAAATGAAATTATATCAATAATTCACTATATCATTTTTGATCGTAATATTAAAAAAAAATATATTAAATGAAATTAGGTCTTATGATCATTAGATTTTTTGTTATTATACACTCGAGAGCAATGAATCCGGGTCACTTAAAGAATCCTAAAAATCTCGGAAACTAAAAATGCTAGGTTAATGCAATAAATTGTATTTAATAGACAATGTAATACTCCTTAAATGAAGGTATTAAAACTTCTTAGTTATTGTAAAGTTATATCATAAAAAAATCAAATTTGAAAAAGGGCCACTTTCGAAGATGGAGCTACGAAATTACAGCATTTGGTTTTGCTTTTGTTTGTAATCTGTCATTTATGTGGGTACATAAACCATGTTGATAGTGCTCTATATTCATTATTCAAGCTGAAATTATGTCGCTTACGCCTGAAGAATGCACCAGAATACTTACAATGCTGGAAACCGGCCGGAGTCAGCGCGATACAGCCAGGACTGTCGGTGTGTCGCTGTCAACAGTACAAAGAGTTCTCCGACGTTACGAAGAAACTGGTTCTAACCTACGCAGACCAGGAACGGGCAGAACCAGGTGTACCACAGCACGAGAAGACCGATACTTGGTGAACACCATGCTTCGAAATCGCTTTCTCACAGGAACTGAACTCACAAATCAGTTTCGACACCTCGGAGGAAGTAACCCAAGTGCATGGACAGTAAGACGTCGGCTTGCTGAATCTAACTTAAAACCCCTTAGACCTGCAAACGGCCCTAAACTGGAGCGTGGGCATCGTATTTCAAGACTAAGATATGCCCAGGGCCACGTAAATTGGAGTATTGAAGATTGGTCCAAAGTTATGTTCTCCGACGAATCAAAATTTATGCTCTACAAGCACGATGGAAGACACAGAGTGTATCGAAGACCAGGGGAAAGATTCAAGCAAGCATGCATCGAAGAAAAGGTAGCCTACGGTGGTGGGTCTGTACTTGTGTGGGCCGGAATTTCTTCTGAAAGTCGCACAGAGCTGGTGATCATAGAAAACGGCTCTTTAACTAGCGTAAGATATGTGGAAGAAATCCTCAATGATCACGTTGGTCCATTTATGGTCAATTTAGGTGAGGATGCTATATTTATGCATGACAATGCCCGACCTCATACAGGTAGGATTGTGAATGACTACCTTCAAGAGATGAACATTACTCGTATGGAGTGGCCAGCGCGCAGCCCGGATATCAACCCGATCGAGCATGCTTGGGACGAGCTAGGCAGATGCGTAAAACAACGAAACCCTCCCCCAATCACGCTTCGTGAGCTCAAAATTGCTCTCACAGAGGAATGGGAGAATATTCCCCAAAATCGTATAAGGAACTTGGTGTACAGCATGCCAAACCGCGTAAACGCAGTAATGGAAGCACGAGGAGGCAATACGAAGTATTAAAATTATTAAAATTCAAGAAAATCGTAATAAAGTTCAAAAATTTCATGTTTCCTATTTTTGTTTTAAGGAGAGATCAGCAGTTTTTTTCTTTAAGTAATTTTGTGTTAATAAAATGTATGGTGACTCATATTTTTTTTACTTTCATTTAAGGAGTATTACATTGTCTATTAAATACAATTTATTGCATTAACCTATCATTTTTAGTTTCCGAGATTTTTAACATTCTTTAAGTGACCCGGATTCATTGCTCTCGAGTGTATTAAACGTTACACACCCAACTAAATCGAACAGACTAATAAAATATGTGAAACAAAATTTTAGTTTTTCATACCTATACATCGACATAACCCACGATGGTGAACAATAGCCACACTGTGAACCATTCGTATTGGCTAGCGTGGTTTGCAGCTCATGGTATCCCTTGTTCCTGTTGCCCAATCCCTCGATTGTGGTGATCTCAAATCCATGACAGGATGTTATTGGTTTCATGCACTAGTGGATGAAATCATATTTAACATACATATACTATAATCGAAGATCAACGGCAAAACTTTAACAGAATGTTTAAATTGAACCAAATTATGTAATTATGTCCTAACCTTGATTGAATCTTGTAGTGACATACCAACAAATGTTTATTTATTTTATTATTTACGTATATACAACAAAATACTTATGTTACTAATTTATTTTTTCAGTGAGAACTCCTCAAAACCTTACGATGAACGAAAATATGACAAAAGATAGCTGGGGTAATTGTTGAATTTCCTCAAAAGAAACGAACATGAAGTTCTTCAGAAAAATTCAATACTCAGATGCAGTTTTTTGCACAAGCAGTTTTTATTTTCTAGAAAACGGACAATTACCTCAGTGTGCGAGCATTTGTATATTTGTTTTGATTCAATCTAATTACTAACCGAGTTGATAGCATACGGATTGCCATTGGCTTGATGTACGCTGACGATGCAGGCTCCACAGCCGCCTTCTCGACACATGTACTTGGTGCCATGGAGCCCTATGTACAGCCGCAAGTAGTCCACCAGCATCACATCGGAGCTCACTTCGCATCCCACTGGAGAATATGTATTTACATGACATAGTAGCTAGGTGATTACTATTGTCAACATGCCTGATATTTAAAATAACTTTTGATATTTAAATATGTATGTATCACAATTTTTTTAACACTGCTTTTTTTCTTTTGTTTGTTTGTTTTTTCAATCAAGAATACTGTTTTATATATCGAAATATAAAATGATACTACAATAATTACATATGTTTTTTTCATCATATAAAAGTTTGAGCATTGCAGTGGTATTACATAACTTATCTATTTAAGCGGGACAGCTTGTTACGATCCATTTTAACACGTTGAACGCCAACGCGGTCACCGTGTGTCCGACAAACAATAGTTTTTCTATTGTGTCTGCTGCGTGGCAGTCAATGACTTAAAGTATCAATGTACTGCATAAGAATAGTAATATTTACCACAATGTTCCACGCCATTAACTTTAAACTTAATAACTTCCATGACTGACGACTTACTTCACCGGGTCGATTTTCAGTTATAACACAGCGCATAAATTACCATCAGTAAAGTACTGCCGACGCGCCTACCACAAACATCCGATAAGCTTTAATTAAAGGAGTAAAAAAAAGCAAATTATTATCTTGACGCAAACATTGAACTCGTTTTTCAGTGAATTGACGAAGGTTCCAATAATAAATAGCTTCAATTTAAAGTGACGTACTTATTTAGCGTAGACGATTAGTATTCAGGAAATTACTTTCCATTTTGTTGCAATAATGCAACTACTAGGTAGAAGATAAGACATGAGACAGATTACGAATGATGTCAAAGGGATTACTTTGTTATCATTCGTAAACGTCGTATTTAATAAAAACTGGAAGTAAGAATTTTTGTTACCAAAGGTTGAAAGAATTCTTCAGTACTGAAGCTGGTTGGTAATTTAATTTTCTAAAAATAACAATATGCCTATCTTGATAACCTCATACTGCTCCATGCAATTTTGTGCTATTCAGTTTTGTTTCTTTTTTTTTTTTTTTTTTTTTTTAATCTTTATTTATTTACAGGGTTTTTTTCTGTAAAGAATATGTCACCCCGATGATTGAATACATGTTATTAAATCTAAGAATTAATCTACCCGCAACCTTATACCTACAATAATGATACGATAAAGTGTTCTAGCCTCATCTGTTAATGGTGCGGCTAGAACGCTATTATAGAAGCCTACATTAAAGCTATTGACAAAAGTTTGGCGTCTCAGGGCTCCAATACGAACACACTCCGACAGGATATGATGCACGTCTTCTATAACTCCACAGACAACGCAATTGGGAGAATCAACTTTGCGCATCATAAATCCGAAGCTATTAAGCGGTATGTGACCGGATCGGAGCCTTAAAGCCGTCACCACTTCCTGTCTAGTCATCCCTCCCTCGCTGAACCAAAGAGTCCGTGGAAGAGATGGCTGAATCGTTTTGTACCATATACCTTTCATTAATGACCTCTTATCAAAATATTCTGACCAAGATTGAACACATTTGTCTCTAAGTAGGGGTAAGAGCTCGGTATGCCAGGGAGAACATGGATACATTTGTCCATCGGACGCGGCTTCGTTTGCTAAACGATCAACCACTTCATTACCCTCTATTCCAACGTGGGAAGGGATCCATTGCAATACAATTTTTTTATTTTTGGCAACAAATTCAGTAATCTCACTTAAAATAGTAAATGCTAGTGGAAGCCCTGTAACTGATGGGGAACTTGTGCATCTCATCAGATGAAGAAGAGCACTTTTCGAGTCAGTGAAAATGACAAACTGATCACCGTCCAAAGACTCGATATATGCCAAAGCTTCAGCAATAGCGATAAGCTCCAAGTGCATTATTGACACTTTTGTTAATACTTTAAATTTAAAAAAAACATCTATTTGTGAATCGTAAAAGGCCGCGCCACAAAAATTCTTCCCTTTAGAACCGTCCGTATACACACAGTAAAAGCCAGAATAAAGTGCATTTAGAGATTTACAACATATTGATTTTAAATTACATACATTATAACAGTGTTTAGGTTTATCTACTAAATCTAAATTTGGTTTTACAATAGCTGATAAGTCCATATTGTTGACCCACGTAGTCATGGAGAACGCGCCTATTTTATTGCTACAATGCATATGTTCTTGCTTAAGAACATCATGAGACCAGACTAAAAGAGGTTTTTTCTTTTTTCTCCAAAAAGCATTACTGTCGCAGAGATGGTGTAGCTTATCCAGTATGTCTATCACAGGAAATTCAAAGCACTTAGATTTTAAATAGAATTTACCAGCTAAGTATCGGCGGCGAATATAAAGGGGAGGTAACATTAATTCCGATTCCATTACGTGAATCGGCGTGCTTTTGATAAAACCACCTATTAATCGCATACAAACGTTTTGTAACCTGTCCAGTTTTGTCAAATGTGAGTCTGCGCTATTGTCCAGTAGAAAGCTACCAAAGTCTATACGACTACGAATAAGTGCAATGTACAGACGTCTTAAATGGTTGGGGTGTATTCCCCATCCGGGCCCCACCAAAACCTTGAAAATATTGATCAGTTTTAGTACTCGTTCACGGACCTCATTAATATGTTTCTTCCATCGAAGACCCTTGTCCAGCCACACTCCTAAGTACTTCACATGGTCTACTAATTCTAACAAGGTCCCATTTAAACGCACTTCTATAGTAGGTCTACGATAACCTCTACTAAACCAACAGATCTTACTTTTCTCGGGCGAAATGTCTAAACCCACACTCTTTAACAAGTCATTGATCACATCAAGACTAGATTGGATTTTAGATTGCCCGTCTCTAATAGAAGAACACTGTGCATAAATAGCGAAATCATCCGCGTACTGGGATATACAAATGTTATTCTGCAATTCTTTACAAATATTAAGCGTTATTATATTAAATAAAAGGGGAGACAGCGGATCACCCTGAGCCAAACCACATCCTGAATGTCTACTAATACAATTGTTTCCAGATCTTATTTTGAGTACTCGTCTGTGAAGAAAATTCCATAAATATTTACAGATGCGTGATCCTACTTTAAGGTTATCCAAAACATTGATTAAAACACTATTATTTACGTTGTTATAAGCATTATTTATATCTAAAAAGCAAGCTATAGTAGAACTACCCTCAGAAAAGCCAGTTTGTATGGTGGAGATTAGGCAACTGAGGCCATCTAGGCACGACCTACCTCTACGGAAGCCAACTGTGTTCACCGAAAATGTATTGCTTTTCTCCAAAAACCATTCCAATCTTCTATATAAAACATAGTGAAAAACTTTGCATATACACGACAGCAAGGATATGGGTCGGAGTGAAGAAACGTTACTAGGGTCGCGACCAGGTTTTGGAATAGGTATGATACAAATGTCGCGCCACTGGGAGGGGACAAAACTGTGTTCAAAAAAGTTATTAAATAAAGTAAGTAATAAAGATTTTCCTACATCAGGCAAATTTTTAATCATAGAATAGGATATATCATCTAATCCAGGAGATGTATCCTTAGATTTGATACATTTATCTAGCTCCTGTATGGAGATCTCACTATCTAAGACAGGGTTATTATGCTGGAACGTAGGAGTCGAAGGGGTCACATAATCTGGGGTAAGGGAATTTAAAAGATTTGTAGTACTATGGGCGTCTACAAAATGTCTAGGCGAACGGTAACCTTTCAGCCATCTCATTTTGCGCCACATATCACTAGTCGTTGTAGTGTGGTCAACGGAGGAACAGAAAGTTTGCCAGTTGTCTCCCGTGGCCTGACGGATAAGTCTTTGCGCTATACTTATGCGACTTTTAAGAGTATCAAAGTTCTGGGGAGAGGGATTACGCCTAAATATGGATAATGCAAGCCTACGTTGAGCCACAGCGTGTGACAGTTTTGCTGACCAATAGGGTTTCGGAATAAAATTTGAAGTGGGGTTTTGGTTAAATTTAAAAAATGGGATGAATTTGTCTGCAGCTTCACTCAGAATATTTAAAAACAAATCATAAGCTTTCTGAAGGTCATTCGGCAAATATTACAAAATTTTTGTTCTAGATGCTTATTAAATGAAGTCCAGTCTGCTTTGCTAAAGTTTCTTTTAGTAATTGAAGGTAGAAGTGACGTACATAATGTTGATATTTTAATTAAAAGGTGGTCGCTCCCTAAATTTTCATTTAAAACGGTCCAATTGAGGTTCACCGCAACATCTGTGGACACCAAAGATATGTCAGGGGAAGACTGTTGTAAATGACTGTCAACTAGACGAACACGCGTATGTGTACCATTGTTTAAAGGAATAAAATTGCTATCTACAAGCGAGTCGTGCATAAGACTGCCTCTGTGGTCAGTTTTATAAGACCAACTGACGTGATGAGCATTAAAATCACCTAGGATTAAAGTCTTGGAAGGCCATAACGATAACAGACTATCCCAATCCTGCTGAGTGATAACGATTCGCGATGGACAATAGACAGACACAATATTTTCAAACGGATCACAATTAAATAACTGCACGCACACAACCTCAATACCGGTATTGTTTACCTGAACGCGTCGCAGCTGCGACTTAATCGTTTTGTGTACGATGATAGCTACACCACCGTATGAGTCATCCCGGTCTGTGCGATAAACAACATAATCATTAACTTTAAAATGACTTTCGGGTTCGAGCCATGTCTCACTAAGGGCTACAATATGGACCTTTTCCTGGCATAAAAGTTGATGGAACGATGCTAACTTAGGTCTGATACTTTGGGCATTCCACTGCAGGATGTTTAATTTAATATATTTGTTAGCCATCACAACTTAAAAAATAGTTAAACATTGCTTTTAAACAAGGCCACTCTGAAATAAAACTCGCAGAGACTACAGTTAACCATTTTAGGCACAGTTGGTAGATACACCTTATCTTGAAAGTTATGCTAGTCTTTTTGAGATAAATGACTTCCTTTATTCTCGACCACAACTCACTAAAAGATGGACATTCATCTTTACCCTCTCCATCATCGGATACTTGATCAGTTGCAGTCGTATCTTGATTCCAGAACATCCAATCATCTATGGGTGGGTTGTCCTTGGCTTTCGGTGACTTTACTGGTTTGGGTTTTGGAAGGTGGTTTTCCTTTCTACCAGTTACAGGAGTCTGCTCCTTGTGAACTATGGCCTTAGTGCGGACTATTTCAGCATAAGTGGAACGAATAGAAGCTTCCGGATTCACTTTCCTGGCTTGTGAAGGCATTTCTGTGACTACTGTGGCTTGAGGGAAAACGTCAGTTTCGGGAGGTAAAGGATTTTCGGGAGAGACATAACTTTCTAAGGCTTTCCTGTATGTGCATCCAAACTCAGCCATAATCTCCCTGAGCCTCCTCTCCTTCTTATATATTGGACAAGTCTTGCTGAGTGAAATGTGGTTGCCCTTACAGTTGACACATGAAAACAATAAAGTGTCGCAATTTTCGTGATGACCACCACACTTTGGACAGATCACATATTTGGGGCACATTTTCTTACTGTGGCCTAACCTCCAACATTGGGAACATTGTGAAACCTGGTGAATGTATGGCAAAACTTTTATGTTGATGTCACATACACGAACAAACGCAGGCAAATGATAGCCATCAAAGCAAAGTCGAAGGGTTTCACTGGGGCACCAACCACCGTCACTCCTGTTCCGGCGGTCTAGCCTCTTGAATGATAGAAGCTTAGCGGGGGTTGGACATGAAATATTGCTGAGGATCTCGTCATCTGTAAAGTCTAGGTCTACATCCTTAATTAGGCCATAACACACAGACAGTTGCATAGCCTTCTGGAACCTCCATCCCTTCTCCAAAAGTTTCTCGCACATTAAAAGATTCTGGGCAGCTGATTCACATTCAAATTCGAGTCGTATTTTAAAAGGACTTAAATACTTAATGCTGCGAATCTTTTCTATTTTATTCTCTTTTAAAATACGTGCCATTGCAAACTGCTTCGGAAGACGTTCCTTAGAAGAAGCATAAACTTCGTACTTTTCATCTTGTACCGAGTTTCTACTTCCATGACAAACCTTCTTTTTACTCCCCTTAATTTCTGTCCAACCCTCTTCTTCTTCAGTACTATCCTCTCTTACCCTTTTTGCCGCTCTTAATAGCTCCTCTTTATTTCGACCATCATCATCTGTACCATCCATTTCCGAAGAATCATTTAATAAGCTCTGTATATCATTATTAAATGCGGGCGTAGCACATCGCGGTGCAGGGCTCACGTTATCAGTCATAGCTCGATCGCGTAAGGCAAGCGCACCTGGGTGGTCCGGCGCACGCCGATGATACGTGAAAGTGCGTAAACAACACTTTGCGCAGTGGGGATATTAATTAAAATCGCGACGGTAAACACAACCAGCCCGTACGAATGCCGGTACGGTTCTGGTTTTGTTTCTTTTTGTAGGATGAAGTATATGATGTAGTTTTTTCCCTTCTGTTTATAAATGAGAAGGAAAACCTATAAAATATGTACAAAATTTAAAAATCTCATAAAACGGCGAACCGAATAATATCCTGATGTCAGTTAAAAAACTAGAATTCGGTATTTAAAGAGTACACGCACACACATAAGAAACTAAATATTTTATTGTTAAACACACACCAACACTATTCTTAACAAAGACATGAACCAACAAACAGTAAGAATGATTTTTTGTATTTGAAAATATTCTGCCAAACCACTCAAAACATCTAGACAGGCGGCCGAACATTTTTATACTGGGCTCTATTCAAGCAGCACAGCATTCTAACTAGACGATCTTAGCTAATTAAACTTAAAATCTGCTGTATTCGTTGACGACAATAGATAGTTTCTTTCAACCGTGTAGGGTCCATCTGGAAATTGAAAAACAAACAATGTATTTAGCTCCCGTTTCCTATACGAAACTGTCATCACTAGAGTTACGTAACATACATTTAAGAATAGCGTTATTGTGAGTTTCTATTGTTTTTTTTTTTTTTTTTGCTAATTCAAGATGTTATGGCAGATTTCAGCATGTTTACTAGTATCACCCCGGATGTATTCATAATGTATTCATGTTGTAACATCAGCACGCTTACCTTCCGCAAACCACTGAGTTGTAGGAATTCCTGAATCAAGTCTGGCTGCAGTAATAGCTTCTCTTATGGCAAAGGCTACGACCACTGCCATGCATATTGGGGGCTCACCGATACCTGTTCACAAAGACAAAAATTATACTGAAGGGGTATTTATTTTAGTCCACACTAGGTCGACAAATTATGAAGTACAATATTAAACCATAAAAAACTAAATGCATTACGAGATAGAATTTACTATTGGAAACAGAAACAGAATTAAAGAATACTATCATGACAGAACATAAAACATTAAAACAAGATTCTAATAAAACACCATAAATAAGGGCGAATAATAGGCTCATAATGGAGTCCAATGATAAAAGTTACCCAAGGATATAAATTACAACAGCTATCGTAGACAATGGCCAACCAATTACCATTTATACACAATCGTGATGCTAATGCTAAATAAATGCCAGATAAATGGGCAAAAATTGCAATTATTACGAGCTTACTTGTTAATTGCCCGACCATCTTCTTTTTGGTTAGTTGTAACAATTTAAATCTCTAATAATAAAATTTTTGTAGTAGTTAAGTTTTTAATATTTATCTGGCGCTATTACTCTCACAGTGTGTCAAATTACATTATATTCTTTACTAGCTTCCGCCCGCGGTTTCGCCCGCATAATATGTCGACAAATTATACACATAAACCCTCCTCATGAATCACTCTGTCTATTAAAAAAAACCGCATCAAAATCCGTTGTGTAGTTTCAAAGATTTAAGCATACATAGGGATATGGGGACAGAGAAAGCGACTTTGTTTTATACTATGTAGTGATATTGGAAGTCTAAAGTTTGTCCTGTAATTAGCGATGTTAATGATTTATTTGACACCACCCATATACCTAATATTACGACTATACTGAGATTTTAAATATTATTATTTATTTGTTTTTTATTTGAGTTTTTTATAGTATTTGTTTTTATGTTTTTTTTTAGTTTTTTATTTTATTGTTTTTATTGATAACTTGAATACGTTTTCTCCAATACCACCAGTATTTTCAAACAAACAATATATTTTTGATAAATAAACTAGATAAATGACGCTTTTACAAACAAATAGAAAACAGTGCCACACCCCACAAACTTACATTTAGATCCAAAAACGGAATCGGCACTATAGGAATTCTTCCTAAAATAGACCCTCCAGTCCTGAGGAATGTCCCTGGCTAACGGAACATGGTAGTTCCAGGATCTATCGGTAAGGAGTTCACCCGATGGAGCATAGACTAGATTCTCACAAGTCCAATAACCAACACCCATCATAAAGGCTCCTTCTATCTAAAAGAAGATAACAGGATATACATATTATTTGAACACAATTTACCTACTGCTTATAAAATACACTTATAAAAGTTTATGGAACTTACTTGACCAATATCAATTTCAGGACTAACACTCTGTCCGACATCTTCACAGAGATCTACTCTTAATAACTCAGACTGTCCAGTTAGTATGTCGACCTCTACTTCAGCTAAAGTTACTCCATAAACAACAAATGGATAGTCTTCATCAGTTCTCGTGAACCCATGGGCTTGCAAGTCCACATTGTCATTATAAGCTTTTGTTATCAACTCTTCCCAAGTAGGATTATCCATCTGCTCTCTGATAGGCTTCAGTCTATCTTGGAGTTGTTGACAAGCTCGTTGTACTCCTAATATTACATTCTGGTTCATGATACTACCGCCGGATAAAGCACAGTTTGGTGCTATCACAGTGTTATTTTCTTTCACTATGATTTTTTCAACAGGAACCTTTAGCAAATAAGCTGCTACTTGGACCGCTTTTGTGTTTATTCCTTGACCCATTTCTATAGCTCCATGTGTTATTACCACAGATCCATCTCCACGGTACACTGATAAATTTACATAAAGATTGATTCCTCCAACGGGAGTCCATCTTAGAAAAGCGAATCTGAGTCCCCTTTTCTTCCATCTGTTTTCAGTGTTGAATTTGTTGACGACTTCTCGTCGCTTGGGATAATCGGATTTTATCATTACATAGTCGATCATTTCTTTCATATCAGGACTATATTGTGCATCTAAATTAGCTAGCCTTACGTCTAAAGGATCAAGGTTCATCTCATATGCGATCTGTTCCATTATAAATTCTGACATTGCGACATGTTCTAATGTGCCTGTAAGAAAAGCAATTGGAAAATAATTAATTTTATAAAAACAACAAAGAAGTTCCGTCTTTTTCAAAGGTCATTGGATTGTCTGTTTATTTCGTAGCCCATAAAAACTTACCCGGTGCTCTAGCCCACGTATTCTTAGCAGTATCAGTTATAGAATCAAAACTTGTGTAGTTCCATCGAGCTCTGTTGTAGGCGTTATTAAATTGGCCCACACCAAGCAAAGTAAATTGTTCATTAGTTTTGTATCCATTGTCTTCAAATACTCTGTAGTTGATGTATTGTATAGCGCCGGTGCTACTCACGCCAGCCTAAAAATAATTGACTCTAATAAAATAGTTATACGATCAGATATGTACTTTGATCGGAAAATAAGTAGATTACAATAGGACCAATACATGATTATCATGGTCAGTAGATTATGGAATATTAACACAAAATTACCTTAAAATCGGAAGAGCAAGGCAGTCTCTTTCCCAGAGCTTTAGTATTATTGGTCAAGGACTGAATAAATCGACACGGCCTGTTTAATTTTGTCACTACCAATGCAGCGGCGACTGCCCCCTGCGTGCTGCGGGACAATTTGATGCCATATGCACCTCCAACACGACGTGTGTGTACGTCAACCCTAGGAATAGAAAAACGTAACTAGATTTTTTTCTTATATTTTGATCGTTATTGCAAGATAATTTAGCCTATAGTGAACAGTGAAATGACAGATCAGTTTACGTTTTCATGGCTAACAAATAGATCTTCTGGTACAAAAGGTGATGACGGTTATTCATCAGCAATGATCAAAAAGAACTATAAGGGATCTAAGTAAAAGTTATGATGACTTACTGGTTCTGATTAATCTTCAAAGCTCTTGATATCATCAGCTGAACACCTTCCATCCACTGCGTTGCGCAGTACACGTCCAGTCCCTCATCAGATGGCTTAACGACGGTAGTCAGAGTTTCCATAGTATAATGGTACTGACCATGAATTGTATTAAGCCCTGTTATTGTCTTTTCTACATCTGTACCAGAGTCCGTAGCAACAACGCTTTGGAACTGAGCACTTCTGTTTGGATCATCTATAGTTTTGTTTACATCAATGAGTGGATCTTTGACATTCTTGTATGTAGCTTCTACTAACTTAGCAGCTCTGTCAGCAATATATCGGCTTTCAGCCACTACTATACCGATTGGTTGGTTGAAATATTTGACAGTTCCACTGGCTAGGACTTCTTCGTTGGCAGAATACAAGAAAGAGTCAGGTGGAGTAAAGGAATTTATTCCTGGTATGTCTTCTGCTTTATAGAAAGCTATGACTCCTGGCAGTGCCTATAAAAATCTTAAATTAAAATTTCAATAATGCTAATGATATTCTTGATATTAATATATTATAATAACACAGAGTAATCTAACGATACCTATAACGGCATATTTTTCGTGCTGACCCAATAAAAAATCTAAATTATTTATTCTTCGATCTGATGATATGGAAACGAGCCATCAATGAAAATTTCATGCAGTCATGCTATAGCGCTACAGGAATCAAATGCGGGTCATCCAGAGCAATAATGTTACATGACACTGTGCTAGATTACCTGCAAAGTGAAATGTAGAGTCGCCACGGTCATCGAGACCTAACATTACGCCAAAAATCCAAATTCCAAATTCTTACCAAAGCTTTGCTGGCATCAATAGACACAATATCTCCCAACGCCACTGTGCTAAGTGCAAAAGCACAGAACACTTCATTTGCGAAATGAGGTAGATCTTCAGTGTAGAAAGCCTCTCCTGCACATTGTATCTGCAGACAAAGAACACTATTGTTAAATAGACAACTCAGGTTATATTAAACTTAATGAGAGACGTTTTGTTTAAATAATATTTACAGTAGGTTTTTTTAAGCTCGCCCCCTATTACATGGGACTTAAACATAACTGGCGAAATGTGCTATAAGTACACCACTGCTTAACCCTTCGGGGATTACATGCGATATGTTACGTGAGTAATTTTTGTTTGTATACATTTTTAGCTGTTTATATCAATATTACTATTTCTTACCACAGCTTCCACTTTCTGTATGGGTTGATTCAGGGGCCACACTGTTTGGTTGGTATCAAACACTTGAGTAGCTCGGGACACCGGACGGCTATCAGCCAAGTTAGTGGCTCCCGACTTGTAGCGAGCGTGAAGGTTCGTCTCCGGTGATAATGATAGTAGACCCTGGGTTTAGATAAAAGATTTTACAGTTTGTTGTTTTGATCACACAATATAGTTTTTTTTTTGATGTTTAAGTCCTTTAATTTTTTTTTAACGTCATTGTGTTGTCAAAGGTCAAAAGAAGGGTAACCTTCTTTTGACCTTTGACAACACAATGAAGAAGATGAAAATAATAAGTGATTAGTACTAATCACTTATTATTTTCATCTTTTTCATCAAAATTCTAATAGAGCAACTTCATCTGCAATAGCTTAGTACGAGCGAACGATAAGCGATAGAAGCAATTCCCGGAAGCCACGTCGATTGACTTGCTCAACATGCCGCGAAAATTGAAATTTCGAATTGTTCAGGCTTTTTAGGCCAAGTCAGGCGTTCTGACCCGATTTTTCATTTAGTTTTCTGTATGACAAACTGAGATATTATTCTTAGTTAACGCCATAGCTTGCAGTACTTGAACCATAATATGTACTCTCATTATTGACGAAATTATTCGTAAAACTCCTTACTTTGTAAAACAATCCTAGAGCAACCTTCTTCCTATACTCCACTGAAGGCTCCGGTGGATTGTCTTCAACCACCAGTTCTTCTCCCATGACCTTGAGTGCTGACGTCAGAGTCTCATTAGTAAACAGCTTCTTTCCAAACAGGAACTTCTCCGTGGCAAAAGCCCTGGTGAATGTTGGGGAAAGAGCTCCGAAGACTAGCCTGCAGCTTTCCACCACGTTTTCAGCTTTCAGTTTATACAAAAATCCTGCATTAACTAAGGCATGAGCGTTTTCAGAACGTGGCATCACCTGTGAAATTGTTCTTAGTACATTTATTGTGTACTGTGTGTCATTTATGAAACCTACTAAGTCTTGATGGTGTATTTTTTACTGTATTTATTAATTTAGATTTTTTACTGTCTGATTTGAACAAACGTCTTCTGTATTAATATTAGTCGCAATTGTTTTTTTTGTGTTTTCATAAATTTTATAAATACTCTTTCAATTAACTAAAGACTAGGTTGTACACATTTCAAAATATTTACTTCAGTATGCATTGTAATGTTTCGTCCATACTAAAACAACGAATTTGCATTAGCCTCATTACGTTTGGCGATACTTTATCATCCTGTAGTCTGACTTCTATCTAAACGTTTATAATTTTATGTTTTGTGAATTATAATAAGGTTTTAGCAGTTAAGTTAATTACTTTCTGTTGCATCCAAAACTTAATAATACTCATAAAATAAATAATTATTATGTTTATGTTATTTATAACTTTGAAACAAGATGTTCACAACCAACATATTTTTATTCGTTATATTTTTGCCTGTTCATTGCATGATATAGTCTGCTTTACCGATTCAGCATTTTAATGTATTGCGTCGTAATGTCAATACATCATAATGGCATTCAGCTATCTTCTCATGTCAAACTGAATAAAAAATTTGAACCTGCCAGACTATAACAATACAATTTTTTTAAATAAATCTTTTCATAATCCAGGCCATTAAAAAGGTTTTAGGCTGATGTCAATTCGACGTAGGCCAAAAGTGTATGCTGTTTTGAAATTTGTTTCAAGTAAATACTATAGTTTTCTACGCATAGCCTGATCAGTGCCGACAGAACTTCAAAACGTATTGTATGACGTGTAAATATTTAATTTTGAAAACTAACGATCTAAATGACTTATGCTTACCTTATCAGTAAAAATGTGATAGTCACCACTTAGTGGCGGTAACATCACGTTCCAAATGACAGCTCCTTTCATATTCACTTTGAGAAACTGTTGCATCGTCAGCGTTTCCTTAACACGTAATCTCTTTTCTAAAATCAAAAGGTCGAGATTCAATTTTAAAACTACGTGCGTACATTATTTACTAAATATACATATTTAAGTTTCACTTCTAAGGCCACTTGCATCACAAATCATTACTTAGCGGCTTAACGACTTAAAAATTTGAAGTTGATGGAGACATTATACGTTTTAAATATGTGTAGTGCTACATGTCATTTGTACTGCAAGTAGGCTTTCATTTTTAGCTACATAAAATGTGAAACTGTTTTATTTGTACCCTTTTCTAAAATGAGAAATCCAACATTTTGTGCCAATTTTTTGACTTAACAACTAAACCTTCAGTTTATTTTATATCTACGTCTACTCACGTATGGTCACTTGTGCCCCAATCATTTCGAATAGCAAGAATATATCAGACGCGAACCATTTGTTCTGGTTCTTGATCATAAGGTTCCCTGCAATCGACGCCACCTACAAATACATTAAACATGTCAGAGCTGCAAACCTCTCAGGCTCCTCGCTATTCAAATAACCTCACATCTAAATTACAAAACAGGCCAAACACGAGGCAAACTTCTGTTAAGAGATTTCCATACTGTAACTTTTTGTAAGAACAAATAGTTTAGTTGTAGACTTGAAGAACTTACAAGAGAAAAGTGTTAAAAGAAAAGTTATAGGCAACGGTTATAGGTGACGGTAAAATGATTTTGGATTTTGGTACCTAAATCAGTTGTGCCTATTGTTAACATTATATTAACAATTCAACATATTGACATCAACTGTATAAATAAAGTTCTTCTCAGAAAAAGAAGAAAAAGAAGAATAAAGTTTCTAAAATTAACTCACATTTCTAACAGGAATATGCGCAACTTTTTGTATATGATCGTAAATCTTTTGCAGATACCCGAAGTATTCTTCTTTGGATACCGTTTGTAGTATCTTTAGAAACTCCGTGAGTGTCGTTCCAGCATTTACTATTAAGTTCTGATCAAGAGTGTATCCTTTCAGTTCTTTGACCCCACTTACGTCTATCAAGACACGAGGGTAGTCTTCTATGGGATATACTCCTGCAAACACAACTCTGGTCAACATAATATTTTATCCTGTCATAGTATAAACACAAAATACCGGAGATTGAATTATTGCCAGTATTAAAATCTTTACCTTGAGTTGTCTCGAGTGAGTTACATATTGGAATTCAAATTAGTTAGTTTTCGTGCATATTCTCCAGAATTGGAATTATTATTATTATTGGAGAATTTTGAAGACCAGTTTATGGAATCAGTAATATACTAACCTCTTGCAGTATTTCCAGAGACAAGCATATAGGAATCATCTCCTTCTCTTCTCAAAATCGAAAATATATCTTTGACGTTTAGTGCTCGAAACCAAAGTTTGTCATCTTTTAGTTTAATTTCAATAATGTTCTCTTTATCATCGTCTTCACCCACAAAGCACCACTCACTATCCTCGCAATTATTTTTATCACAAGCTCCGCCGTTCTTCTTACACATTTTAAGATCTTCAATATCTTCAAGTTTGATCTGTCTTGGAGCGTCTTTGGCAAAACTTTTGAAGGCCTCAAGGATCGGTCTGTAGCCGGTACAGCGGCAGGTCTGACTGCCTAGTGACTTTTCTACTTCAAGCATTGTGATGTTTGAATTGGCTTGTAGAAGACTGCAAATATAACAGGAATGAAACTCCACTGGCACTGTTGGTTATGGCACCTACATCGTATTTGAAATTACTAAAACATTTTATCTACGGAACAGTAGTTCTAGAGCAACAGAATTTCGGAGTAATTGAATTAGACACACCCATAATTTTTCATCTGCTCACCAAAATATTAACAGTGACAAAACAATGATGTTTATACAGGTGTGTCAAATCTAAAATTAATTTCACATTCATTGTACATGTACATCCTACTTGCCGGAGATTTCGTATAAAATCGCTATGAGTTTTGACATAAAAATCGTAAAATGTTTAGCTTTAGCTGTGCGTATGTGCTTCCTTACCTGTTCATCGCCATAACCCAGGAAGGCGAGCAGTATCCACACTGGGAGCCATTTTTCCCTGCCAACGTGGTCTGCAGCGGATGGTAGCCTTTCAGTCTGTTACCTAAACCTTCGATGGTCGTAATCTCCCAACCGTGGCATGATGTTACTGGTCTCATGCACTTGGACAGAAAATAAATGTGTTATACAAAGCAGAATACCGACAAATAGTACCTACGCTTTCTTCTTCAACAGTGTCTTCAAATTTTATTTGGTATCGTTTTTGTTCGGGCTTAGGATCCCTTGCGGTAACCGGCAGAGAGCGAGGGCCTATACATATTATATTTTTGCGACGTTCTGGGGGCAACACAGTCAGGATTCTTTGGGTTGAAATTAAATTTACTACACATTCACCTTTTTTATTGGGAAAAGACTCATCATGGTTATGATAGATGCTGAAGTTAATGATCATTACCGAGTTGATAGCATACGACACGGCTGAAGGTGACTGCGCGCTGACGACGCACCCCCCACAGCCACCTTCACGGCACATGTACTTGGTGCCTCGGAGTCCTATGCGATCTCGTAGGTAATCGAGCAGCGTCACGTCAGAGCTCACATCGCATCCCACTGGGAAACAGATTTACACGAGGTATGTGAAAAGAATAACGTTATAGTTGATCGCCCAACTATTAGGCTTAATAAATTACTAAGTTATTCATGGCAACATGATAAGGAGACAGTAGGTACACCGCTGTCAAGTGTTAGGGGGCAATTATTTGTTCATTGGTTTTAATTTTGACAACATGGAGTTTATCTACGACTGAACATACATAATAATATATAGAACATTTTAATTGCTCGCTTTACGCTATTCTTATTCGTCTATGACAACACCTACAATATGTATGTACTGTGTGTCACACCACCCAACCTACGTAGGTTGTCAACATTGTGATACCCTCGTGATCGGAGACACCTCCGTTGAAAAACGATAAACCCATAAAAAGACAAAAACATCGATGCTACACTCACGACTCACGATTTGAACACTACCTACATTAAAAAACATATTTTATTGATGGATATAAGAAAAGATTTCTATTTACCGGAGTATTCCACGCCATTGACTTTAAACGTTATCTGTGCCATGACTGAGTGACCACTTACTTCACCGACTGCTACAGAAGTAATAACAGAGCTACAGTGACATTCAAATTAATATGAGGCAAGAAACCGAAATATGGTTTATTTAGTGATGTCATAAATTATCATTAAAATCACAATGGTAAGATGAATAATTAATAAAAACTCGAATACAGCTATGCTTCGTTTAAAAATAAATTCGATCCAATGAAAATTTTATTGGTGTTTAGTTGATTTATATAAGAAACAGCTTGTTATTTCAGGTTTATAATCGAGAAAAAAAAATGAATATGGAAGTAATAAAGCTAAGTCTGTAATTCTTTTTATCATCATCTGCATCATCTGCCTACCCAATCAATCCCAATTATGTTGGGGTCGGCTTCCAATCTAACCGGATGCAGCTGAATACAGCGAGTGACTGCCTATCTGACCTCCACAATCCAGTAACTGGGCAATACGATACCTCTTGGTAAGACTGGCTGTCAGATTTTCGGGCTTCTGACGACCCGTAACTACTGTCAAAGATGCACAAATGACAGTCCGGACCAACGGCTTAGCGTGCTTTCCGAGGCACGGAGGAGTCTCGGTATGTAAAGATGGTCATCCATCCATGGCCAACCCCGGCAAGCGTAGCTCAACCTGATGGATCGACCTGTGCAGCTGTTAGTACTTAGCCACGAGCCCCTGTAATTCTTTTTATAATCACAAAAAATGTATCATTATGAGACCGCTGGGGTTCAAAGTTCCAGCTACCTCGTGAGCTCACTGAAAAGTTTTCCCATCAAGATTTAGCAATATCATCAATTATTCTCAAACGACATTAAACTTCTCGGTTTTCGAAGAAACCATAGAATGAAATACTTGTATGGTGACAATTTGAGCTTTGAGATATTAAGAGGGATGTCAAGTTATAGTTAAGTGTAGCAAACAGATATAATAACAGTATTCTGAGCCTCACGACTGTCAAATTTTTCAAAACGATAAAATCAAAATTAAAAGTAATTTTGAAGGTCGAAGTTAACAAAGACAGTCCCCCAAAAACGCCCACCCTTCACCACTTCCTAGTTCTTTAGCTGGAAAGAAGAAGTGCGCAACAAACACCCCAGCAGCACAGCTGTCTATTTAGTTGGAAGAACTAGAATAGGAGATACTCATGCCATGATGAAATGATTGGCCTATCAAAAAGGTGGACATCACTAACGTGCTGTTGTTGCGCCTCAATACAACAACACCAACAACTCTTAGTAAAAGTGGTGAAACGCGGGAGTTCTGGTGGATCCCCTTTTGTAATTTTAACGTTTAATTTGGATAAATGACTATTGATTTCGACTTCCCAGGTTACAGTCAGATGGACTTTTGATGTCCCTGCATATTATCTGAGTAGGTGCAAATACGGCAAAGATGTAAATAGGTATGAGAGGTAACGTGGCCCCTTTCATGTGCTGATGGTGATCACCGGGGTGGTTTTAGTGAGGTAAGAACCCCACACTCCCTGGTCTTTTCCCCAAAGCCCAGGCGCCTTAAGAAGGTTTCCTCCGAAAACAAAAAAAAAGGTATGTATCATGCTTATGTGTTTACTATGCCAATTGCATGCACTTCTTGTTACAAACTTAGAATTATTTTGTTGTTCGCATTAAAAATGGAAAAAACATGTTGATAACGATATTCAAAAAACAGGTTTTAATTAGACGAATAGTAATCGAGCGTAATTTTGGGGAAAGTTGGTAATGTGCGCCGTATGTTATATTTTCATTCGACTTCAAAAATTAAAGAAAAAAGAGGAACGTTTTTTGTTATTTTCAAAATTCCATATAGAGCACTATTTGATTTAGTTAATCATGAACTCCAGTCACTAAAAACTTTTCTAAATATGTAGTGTGTATTGACTTATGATTCACTGATTTAAACCAATTTGACATAAAATGCTTAATGAGTTATGACTTATCCTTATGCTTGCCCAGTTACTGGGTTGTGGAGGGCAGATAGGCAGTCGCTTCATGTAAAATACTGGTATTCAGCTGCATCTGGTTAGACTGGAAGCCGACCCCAACATAGTTGGGAAAAGGCTTGGCAAATGATGTGACATAAAATGCTAAAATATTATGGGAGAAAATTAGAACCGCAAACTAATCACCTATGTCCAGGTAGAGTAGCTTTTTTTTTAAGGCTGGGAAATCATCCAATGACTTCTCCCGCTCTGGGTGGAGCGGTACCTGCAGCTAGGTTATAATGTATTATATGCCAGTGAGGCCCAAACGTCAGTCTGCACCTTGAATTCTCGATGCAGTCTTATTGATTGTGTTTTTTCCTTAAAAATGTTGATAGTGATCAATACTTGTTCCGCACAATACATACGAATGCGTGCGTCACACATATTTTTGTCAAGTCATCTGTGTCTATAAATGTTTTGCGTGACATTTTAGTAACAATATCAATATTTTATTTAGTAACCATGTGTGTTTATTTAAAAATTTAAGACACTTGGAAGTTTTGGGTGTCAGAGTAACGTTGCTCCTATTTCAAGATGATTATTAAAAATATCTAGTCACCTATATGACTGGACCTAAACCACCACCTCTTATATGTATTATTTTAATATTACTTCAGTGTTAAATGAGACGGAGCTATATAAGCCGTATAGCGCGACCTCTTTCCCACACTGAAGTAATATTAAAACTATCATATTTTATGTGGTGGTCGGCCCCCTGGTGGTTGTTTGGGCAACCTATCTGATTATTGATAAGAGATTAATTTATGATGCTCGATCAGTCTCTCCTTTAAACTGATAATGCTTTAGCTCTGAATATTATGTTGTAAACTAACGTCAGCCCTCGACTAAAACGGTAAGACACCGTCTACTACACAATATACTAAAAAAAAGCCTTGTATACCTACTTCATTTGTAGTTTTGGTATCAACAGCCAAAACGAGCTCATGGCTTAGTAACAACAGCCGCACAGGTCGAGGCATCAGGTTAAGCTACGCTTGCCGGGGTTGGCCCTGGATAGGTGACCATCTTTACATACCGAGACTCCTCCGTGCCTCGGAAAGCACGTTAAGCCGGTCCCGGCTGTCATTTGTCATTCAACTTTGACAGTCGTTACGGGTCGTCAGGAGCCCAAAAATCTGACAGCCAGTCTTACCAAGGGGTATCGTATTACTCAGATACTGGGTTGTGGAGGTCAGGTAGGCAGTGGCTCAATGTAAAATACTGGTATTCATCTGCATCCGGTTAGACTAGAAGCCGACCCCAACATAGTTGGGAAAAGGCTAGGCAGATTGATTGGTATCAGCAGCCAAAATACAAAAAGATCAGGACTGGTGGCGCGAGACCAAAGCCAAAGAGACCAAAGCAGCCTTCAGTAGGTAGCAATTTCCTATTGCTTGCGAAGTTTTTAGTTTTTATTGAATTATTTTACACCTGCGTTCCTGCATATACTGCCTTTTTTTTTTTTTTTTTTAAGGCTGGGATGCATATACTGCCTAATGGCACAATACTGTCATATTAGTCGTAGTAATGTCATATTTTTTAGATTATTCCTCATCACTAACATAATATAGATAACAGAAATAAGGAATTTCTCATTAACCATAAATATTAATTTTTAATCAAATTAACCAAGGATGAAAGAAGACAAGGTGAGCAACCTCCTGCCGGGAAGTGGGATTGTCCGAAAGGGCACCGCTACCCCGGAACATAAAGGGCTAAGGAAGGAACATGCATGGATTTTAGTCAGTAAGAGACACTCTCTGCCGCTCCACCCAGAGCGAGAGGAGTAATTTGCCAATTCCCACCCTCAAAAAAAAAACTTGCTCAACTTGCGTTATAAAAAGATGGCTTTATTAAATGCTGACATGGATTTTGTAATTTATTATTAACGCAGCAACTTCTTACTAAAATTTCTCATTTTCAAATCGACCGAAGAAGAAACATTAAAAATATAATTATGATAATATTTACCACGCAGACGTTCAACGAAGAATAATACGTCTGCGTTCGCGCCGGCACACTCGATTGCATCTGCTTATCCCGCAGCCCACGTAGCACGACGATATTTCTCAGTCTTCTGATCGTAGATTTCATGAATGTAATTTTAGATTTATAATCGTCGAAATCATTCAAATGCAGTGGAGCGTGATCTTGGAGGACAAACAGGGCTTTAAAAGACTGGTCAAATAACTTTGAGTGATATCTGCTGAACGAGGATCCTGAAGAGCACGTTTATGTCTTTTTTTAAACAGGGAGGCAGGGACATCAGCATACAACCCATTACCATAGTTTCAGTAGATGATTCTAAAATCTCTGTTATTAAAAAAAAATAGCTGTTGCAAACGTTTTGACCGCGTCCTGTGTAGTCTATTAAATAGCAGATTTTTTTAAATAGCTAATTAAAAATTTCTACGCCAGCAGAGCGGGAGCAGTCATTGGATGATTTCCCAGACTTAAAAAAAAAAAAAAAAAAAAAAAGGGTAAAATTTCTAATGGATCCATGGTTACTGTTCCAGCCACTCAGTATATGATTGGCTGACAGATTAAGATACAGACTGAGACTTTTTGTTTGGATGTTTCTGCTTCATGGCAATCTGTTTTTCAACAATAAGCTATTTCTTTGTTTGATTACTCAGTTAATATTTTCCTCAAGAGCCATACTTGTATGAAAATTCTTTTCACATGACTCTCTTCTGGGCGGAATTAGGACAGACTGAGGCTAATAAACACCCACCACCCACTATTGAATTACGGTGACCTGTAAGGATAGTGGGTGGAAGTTTCAGATTACTATGTTGGAAGCAGTTGGAAGCAGACGTGTGTTAGAATATTACAATCGTTTTATTTATTTTTTTAAAAGCCTTACAAAGTAAAGTTATCCCTATAAGTGCGTTGTTAAAGTCAAATTAACATTGTAATTGTTTAATTACTCAGGACCTTGTGTCCTCACGCGAAACTACGCCGGCGCGCGCGCAGCACCGCTCACCCCCGCGGGTAAAAGAGAGCGTCCGATATTTTTTCGCCTCCTCGCACGCACTCGGAACACTTGACCATGAATGTGGACAGAACATCACCCAGTGCGACACTGATAAGCGGCAGCGAGAGCGGTAGCGGATCTGTTCCTAACCTATCTACTTTAAGCGATGAGGATATACGTGCTAATATTACATCAAGAAAGCGGAAGGATCGCACAGAAGAAATTGATTATAAAAAGGATTTTACGAACTTCCGCATAGAAATGATGAACTTCCTAAACAATTTTGGCAAAACACAAACTGAAAACCTAAACCAAATTAAAGAACAAATATCAGATATCAAGAATGAAATTAAGACAATAAATTTAAGTACCGAAATTTTTTCTCAACAGCTAGAACATGCAAATACAGAAATAGCAAATATAAAAGCTAAAACATCTACCACTGAGGATAGAATAAAAACTATAGAAACCGAAATATCACAGATTAAAAAGGAACAACACACAAAGTGTTTGGCAATAAAATCGCCCGTCGAGTGTCACGAAAACCTCATCCTAGAGCTTAAGGATCGATGCGACCGCGAGAAGAATATAGTGATTGTGGGTATATCGGAAATAAACGACAAAAACTGGAAGTCGAGACAGTATCACGATCATCAGGAAGTTGTAAAGTTAATTACAATGCTTTTTGAAGACTGCCCCAAGCCGATTAAAATTACGAGACTAGGAAAGTATATACAAAACAAGAACCGACCTATAAAAGTTCACTTTGAAAATATCGAGACTGCCAAATACCTGTTAAAGAATAGAACAAAACTACCTGAAAATATACAGTTTTTCTCTGATCAAACCCCAAAACAAAAACAATACTTAGATTCTCTTAAGGAAGAGCTAAATAAGCGTACACAGGACGGCGAAAAAAACCTCACTATTAAATATCTGAAAGGGACACCTACAATAGTTGCTGCAAACCAAAAAACCCAATAAATGCCCCATTACAAAATGCCAAACCGACGGATAGTTCTAAGAAACTATGCCATCAAATAGTAAACAAATACGAGGACATTCCATTGCACCCGTCCTCCCTAAGATTCCTGTATGCGAACTTACGCAGTATTCGCAAGCCGGGGAAGTTTGATGAAATAAAATGCATCCTAAAAGCCATCAATAAGACTACTCATTTAATGATTTTCACTGAGACATGGATTAACTCGGAGTCTGATGCGAAACTATACCAACTACCTAACTATAATCATATCTATAACTATAGACAGAACTGTAAAGGTGGAGGAGTTTCCATTTATGTGCACGACAGTATTAAATATGATATAACGGAAGAACTATGCGAGAACGGCAACCACTATTTATGGATATATATTAATAAACTATCATTAAATATAGGTGCGATTTATAAACCTGGAGATACCAACGTGAGCAACTTTTTAGAAACATATTCATCACAATTAGAACAACGAAGAAGGTCGATAATCTTTGGTGATTTCAACATTGATTTACTTAGTGCGAACAGTAATGTATCTAAATACCAACACGGAATCCAAGAAGCGGGATACAGAATAATAAATAAAATCAAGAAATCATACAGCACACGCGACACGGCCACAACCAACACAATACTTGACCATGTATGTACTGACATTTAAGCAACCATTCTCTCAGCCTATCGATAATAGAATCAAGTCTCTCTGATCATAAGCAGATATATCTCCAAATAGGAAAGCTGTCTCCTCAACGTACCAAAAGAAAGCACTATAAGGCACTGGATTATGAAAAGTTGTACAACAACACATTAAAAGCAAAATACAGCAATGACAACCACGACTACAACCAACTGGAGACATTCATCTCAGAACAGATAGACAAGAACAAAATAGATAAGATTAAAATTCTAAACCCCCCCCCCCCAAAAAGACTGGATTAATCAGAACATTACAAACGCAATCGATTCACGAAATAGTTTATGGCAACAAACCAAATCAGACCCAGATAACGAGGATTTACTGGAAAAGTTCCATAAAGAACAACGGAAAGTGAAGATGCTAACAAACACAAGTAAAAAGACCTATTACTATAATTTATTTCAAAATTGTAAAAATCAACCAAAAAAAATGTGGGACTTGATTAATAGCTTAGGATTAAATAAATATAAAGTCAGCCCTGCTCGTGTCACCACTGCGAGGATCGCCCAGAGGACACGGTAGAGCACACGGTGCAAACCTGCCCCGCTTGGGCAGAGCACCGCCGTGTCCTCGTAGAGGCGATCGGCGGCGGCGACCTCTCGCGCCCGGCCCTGGTGCAAGCCATGGTCCGGGGCGAGAGGGAGTGGGAGGCAGTCACCTCCTTCTGCGAAAAAGTCATGCTCGCGAAGGAGGTGGCGGGATGGGAGAGAGAAAGGTCCTCCCGTCCCAGCCGCCGCAGGAGACGCCCCGGGCGTCGGGAGCCACGTGACGACTCCCGGCCACCGTAGGCGCGGGCCTGCGGACGGTGAGTAATGGGTGACTCACCGTCCGATCAGCACCAGACCCGTGTTGTACGGCGCGTATATGTTCCACGCGCGCCTCAAAGAGATGTCAGCATATGAAGGGGCCCCCCAGGGCCAAGCCTGCCGGGTAAGCGGGATTGTCCGAAAGGGTTACCGCTACCCCGGAACATAAAGGGCTACGGAAGGAACATGGATGGGTTTTAGTCAGTAAGAGTCTGACACTCCTTTCCGCTCCACCCAGAGCGGGAGCAGTCATTGGATGATTTCCCAGCCTTAAAAAAAAAAAAAAAAAAAGCCCTGCTCCTCCTAAACTTATGTCAAACGCTGGACTTCTGACAGAAGGAAACTCGGTATGTGACTTGTTGAATACTTTCTTCTCATCCATAGGCGCAGACTTAGCAAAAAAAATACCAGAAACATATCACACAAACACAGGCAACATTCTTATGTACGATCATAACAACACACATGACATAACACTAAATGAACTAACACCGAGCACCACGGAGGAAATAATTAAAATCATTGACGACCTCGATTGTAACACTAGCACTGGTCTGGATGGTATTAGTACTAAGGCGATAAAATGCTTAAAAAATATAATCGTTGAGCAGTTAACTAACTGTATAAACGCCTGTCTACTACGTGGTACTTTTCCCGACACCCTCAAGGTGGCTAGGGTCAGTCCTATTTACAAATCTGGAAATAGAACTGACCCAAGCAACTACAGACCGGTGTCTGTATTACCTGTTATGTCCAAAATATTTGAACGCGTATTATATAGCCGACTAAATAACTATTTGACAGATAAAAACTTTTTAATAAACGAACAGTATGGTTTTCGTAGTAAATCAAGTACTCTGTCGGCTGCAACAGATCTAGTCACCAAAATTAAAACCTGTATAGATCAAAAGAACTATGCCTTAGGAATATTCATCGACTTAAAAAAAGCTTTCGACACCGTGAGTCATCAAAAAATGCTACAGAAGCTAGATAACATAGGTGTTACAGGTACAGCACATAAAATGTTCAAGTCATATTTGGAGAACAGGCGTCAAGTAGTTAAAATAGGAAATAATTACACTAGTTCGGTCCAAAATATTTCATACGGCTGCCCTCAAGGCTCAATTATTAGTCCGTTACTTTTTCTAATTTATATAAATAATATTAATAAAATAGGGTTAACAGGACACCTAACACTATATGCAGACGACACCTGTCTTTTTTACTTCGAAAAATCAATTCATAAAATTATAAAAGACGCTCAACATGACCTCGAACTATTAAACGAATGGTTAAAGTACAACCTTCTTACAATCAATGCGTCGAAAACCTCATTCATGATTTTACCACTAAAAATAAACGTATACCAGACTTCTCGCCACTTAAAATAAATAACGAAATAATAAAACGTTCCACCAATGAAAAATATCTTGGATTAAGGGTAGATGAAAAACTAACTTGGAAATTACACATCGACCATCTCAGAAGTAAATTAACATCGTTACTGGCAGCTTTACGGAAAGTAGCAAACTGTATCCCAAATAAAGTGCGCACTTTGATTTACAACTCGTTAGTTAAATCGCACTTAGAATATTTGATTGAGATATGGGGATCCGCAGCAGTATCAAACTTAAATTCACTTCAAAGAGTTCAAAATAAAATAATTAAAACCCTGTTCCATTATCCTTATCTTACTCCAACAAAGACCTTATACGAAAAAACTCAACTATTAAATATTAAACAGCTATACATTTACTACACCTGCATTCTTATAAAAAACATAACAACTAACTCAATTCAAACTAACATACAACTAAAGAAAAAAACAATATCATATAACCTTAGAAATAGATATAAAAACACACTTGAAGTTATCAGCGCACGCACTAATTACGGTAGAAAGACCATATTGTTTGAAGGAGCACGGCTGTTCAACGGATTACCGGACGATATTAAAGAGTGCCATAACATAAAAGAATTTAAAAACAAGCTTAAAAAACATGTTTCAACATTGTAATCTCTAATACCCTGGAGGAAATTGTACTGTACTATACTTATTACTTTGTATCTCATTATAAGTGGACTGTAAGTTCTTATGAGAATAAATTTCTTTAAACCGAAGTTAAAATAAATAAATAAATAATAAAACAGCTTCTGCGCCAGCCGCAACTAAACTGGGCTAAGAGCATGGTGCGTGCTAGACTAAAAGTAAGCACAGGAAACATCCATAGACTTCACTTGAAAGATGGACAAGGCTAGAGATGAAACCATAACTTTTAACTACATACAAAACACATTTGTACTGCTACATACTTTGCCAGCTTCAAACATTTGTTATTTTTAATTAAATACTTGTTTTGAGAGTCGTTGAACACAAGAGTGCGATAAAGTTTTATATTTATGCATCCGTAACGTTGCACCGGTATCTGGGTTGCTATCATTGCTAACATTTACATGTTTTACAGAAATAACTTAAGTATACTTATTTTTCTTCACTAACTTTCAACATCCTTTGCCGATTAGACTTTGTAGGCAATACAACGTTTTATCTAAAACTACGAATTTAGACATCTGCGAGTCTCTGTCTAACTATAAGACATTTTTAATAGACTTGATCTGAGTATTTATGTCTAAAGGTTGTATCTTCTTATAATTATTGTTTTTTTTTTTTTTGTTAGGTTTTGTGTCCTTTAATTAATAAATTTTTCCAAATTTTACCCTTGTTAGCTTAGTTGTTTATCTTTGTGCATGTTGTGGGCTCCTATAAGTGAAGGAGTACACTCACTTATTACCTGATGTAACTTTTTATTTATGTGTCATGTATTGTGTACATCTTTTGTTGAAGATCCTAAATAAATAAATAAATAGATGTGTGTAACCATACTAACAACAATTCTATGTGCGAAAGTAGGTATGTCTGTCTGTTACTTTATCACATCTTAACGGCTGGAGGTTTTCCCATGCATTTTGTCACATAGGTAGTCCGTGACATCAAATGAACCCTCCCGCTGTGGGTGGAACAGTGGGGAGTGTCAGACTGTTATTGACTAAAACACATCCATGTTCCTTCCTTAACCCTTTATGGGTCGGGGGTAGCGGTAACCCTTTCGGACAATCCCGCTTACGACCTGCTCTAAGTTAGGATGGTTTTCATCCCAGTTGTATGCTCCTGCGGGATAAGTCCCGCCCATCACGCGAGTGAAGCCGCGGACAATAGCTAGTTATCTATTATTTATCCTTGCTTTCATACTGATTGTATATAGGTACGCTCTTTTTAGTAAGCTTTGTCTGCCTGACATTGTGATTATTAGCATTATACTATTAAGTATACAAAAAAGGTAAAAACCTAAAATAATAAATAAACGTTTAACGTTCTCCGTGAGATGGTTTCTGCTCCTCCTGCGGCTTCCAAAGGTCCGGTACACGAGGGTCCCGAGAAATGACAAGAGACAAAAAAAATAATAATAATTACCCATTTATTTCAAGCCACACAGGCTCATTGATAAAACCTTAACCTAAACATACATATTTCAATCTATATTATTATATATATATAAATATAAATCAATTGCTGTTCGTTAGTCTCGCTAAAACTCGAGAACGGTTGGGCCGATTAAGCTGATTTTGGTGTTAAAATGTTTGTCGTAGTCCAGGGAAGGTTTAAAAGAGAATGAGAACAGCTAGGTGGGCAGGTAGGGTAGGTAAGTAGGGTAGGTAGGTAGGTAGGGTAGGTAGGTAGGGTAGGTATCATAGTTAAGACAAGAGAACGTCTGTATGGCCAGCTAGTAGTCTTAATTTATGTATGTTTGTTTTGTTTATGTATGTTTGTACTGACATCAGCAGGTCTTCACTGTGCACAAGTACGACAATAACAATTCGGTTCACGCATCGTGAAAGCCTTGAAGTTGACATGCCATTTATTTGCGACAGACTTTCAGACAAACTTGTATACGCAACAAATTTATACAAGTCTGCACGTCTGTTGTCCGCGACACCTAGGTACCTAGCTTTTTGTGTCTAAGTGATGTCAACCATGGCGTACAAATTAGCACCATTAAAAAACATACTACATAATATGTAGTACCACAACCTGTCTGCTTCAAAATTGCTACACTATATTCCAAAATTCCCATATCCTGCAAGCTTCAATTTCCATACATTTCGCCCTGTATACCCATATAGAAGGTACGTTATAACATGATCGTAAGCCAGGTAAGACAGGGGCTCACCCGCCCTATAGTATACATATATTACTAAATAAAGTGACCGAGGCAATTCATCACGGGGACCTTACTTGCTAGCCATGGAGGTGTGAGGAAATGAAGTGATTACCTACGAGCGACTTGAAAAATACTGAGTAAATTATTGCTGAAATAGTTTACGAATCCATGTATTTGGTTAGTCGCGATGTTGGCAATGACGAATGATAAAACAAAAAAACATCGACAAAAAAAACTCATAATAAAATTAGTTTCCAATTTCAATTACGTTGTTGATTTTTGAAAATGGTTAAAACTTCTTCCTTTAACTTATATCTTTTACACAATTTGATTACTTCAAAGGTACCTAATGGAATAGTAATGAAGGCCATTCAATTTGAGATTTTAGAGAAAAGCGATATTTAGTGACAAATTCTGGGAGATTTTCACAAATATAAAAATTGGGTTTTCTCGAATCTTAGAAATTTTCGCCTCGCTTTTGTGAGGTGCCATGATTGCCATGAATTAAGGGACGTTGACAGGGTAAATATATATATATATATATATATATAAACGACGTAATCTTTTTTTAAGTAAAAAACGAAAAAAAAATGTCCAATATATTTTGATAATCTAGCTGTCGGACTAAAAAATAAATTTAAATAAACATCACTATTGGCTATCTTTAAATACATAAGGTTACTGCATACTCAAATGTACCCTGTACCCTTAAATGTAACCTGTTAGTTTCCTGTTACTATAAAATAAATAAATTAATAAACTTACTCAGAAAAGCGAATATGATGGATAATTTTAGATTCTGTTTTATTTTTAGTCGCCCGCTTGTTCAACTTGTAACACCGTGCAAAATTTGTAAGCTAAGCGTGGTTAGTGGTTATTGTTGCGGCACCTATTTTCATAGCATCATGAGTTGTGATAAATGAGCACTTCATGCACTAACCACTCCGTGCCGTTAACCTACCAACCCTTTTAGTCCCCGCATGACAGAATATGAAATTTTAATTGAAAAATATCTGGCAGGAAGCGCATGTAAGAAGTGTGGACGCTATATGTAATAATATGAACGTTATGTGAAGTATGTCGGACTAATGGGTGTCGTGTAATAGGGTCCTAGTGGAAGTTTCAATAACAATGGAATTTCTGTTACGGAATGCGAATTTTTTGTTTTGATTGTCGTACTTTAATTTGCTGAAATTCAGTGGGAATGTATGGTCTTGCTCGGTTTTTCAATGCATGTGTAGGCTTGCATTCTGTTGGAAATACGTATAGTTTTATAGCTTATTTCATACATTTTTCATGTAGCGCCTAGTAGATAGTTTGAAGTATCATTTTATTAAATCCTCTTGAGCTGAATAGATCAACGTATATATTTGCATTTTAAAGTGAGTCTGCCCCATCATCTCCCAAGAGATTACTAGTAATTTATAACCGTCCGATTTCTGTCGGTAATATATTCCTAGCACTACACCAGCAGAATAGTACACAGGCATACCATATCTACTTGTAAATAACAACACGAGAGCACGTCGCTATAAAAATGCTATGCACTTTAAACCCAATACGGTTGCGAGTCTAGTTTCAAACAAAATTGGTGTAGATTTTATTGACACGAAGCAAAACGCTGCAATATTCGGCGAAGCTCCGAAACTTGGTGTCCTGCCTTTTCGCAGAAAATTGTTTGCCAAATTTTCACTTGCCAACCAACGCTTCGCTGATGTTTCACTTTGACAACAAACGATAAGCAAATTTTTGTATGACAACGTTTCATTTGGTAGAATTATTGTTAAGCCGATTATTATAATGACACAAAACGTTTGGGACATTTATCATTTGTCAACCATTTCACTAGGCCACACAACTATTACAATAGAAGTCTAAGGTTGTTAGGTTAGGTTAGGTTAGAGTATGACAAACAACGCACGAGCCGAGCGAGCGAAGCGAGCGTGCCGCGGCAGCGGCCGGCGATGTGCCAGAAGCGAATCGCTTTTGTAAAAAGAAACAGTTAAGTTAGGTTAGGTTAGAGTATGACAAACAACGCACGAGCCGAGCGAGCGAAGCGAGCGTGCCGCGGCAGCGGCCGGCGATGTGCCAGAAGCGAATCGCTTTTGTAAAAGGAAACAGTTAGGTTAGGGCATATTAAAGATAAAGTAAAAAAAATAATAATTACAATAACTAATTGCAAAAAATTCTGCTAAATGAAAGTTGGCATTTTAAAAAGTGTCATTATGAAAAGCAGACCAAACGTACAGTTGGTAACTGTGAGGTTGGGAAATAAAACAAAATTATATGATAAGTTGGCAAATGATTATTCGGCGGAATAAAATTCTGCGAAACGTTGGTTGGCAAGTGAAAATTTGGCAAACAATTTTCGGCGAACAGGCAGAGAACCCCGAAACTTACTGTTATACGTTACGTATTGAAAGCTAAACGTTCGAGCGGCGCACGGTTCACAGATGTTAATACGTGCTGCAATACACTGTGATCGGTTGTGTGGCTTTGCAGATAGCGAGCTGACGAGGGGACAGGTTTACTTTCATTATATTCGTTTAGAATTATCTATAATTAAAGTAGCTTAACCCCATATTTAAAGATTTAGTGCCGAAATACTTAGCAACGCGCAAAAACTTACATTTGTAATTAAAATGTGTTCAAATCACGACAGGCAACGTACGTTACTTTTGGCACCACTAAAATAGTTTGGTGCGTGGCGATAGTCACACACACATTTCTCAAAACCACACACAGGTACTTATATACAATCAGCATTCCCCTGCAAACGTTCTTCGAGCACCAAAAGAGCCTTGTAAAGTACCTATATCTGCAAAGAAAACACCTGCGGGCCTAGACAAGGTCACATATTCATTAACGAAAAATCCGAAATGTATGGAATTGGCAAAAGCTTTCGAAATATCACGTGATCATTGGTTTTCGATCGTTAAGCGCTAGACAATGTCAAATTGTGTAACGAAACTCGATCAATATTCAACGCAACAAATGCTTTAACAAGTCAGTGGCTTTCTTGACAATCCGAATCGCTGAGATAACGAATTGTTCGATCAACATTTTTTTAAATCGAATCGACCCGGAGCGATTGTCACTTGTCTAGGCCCCCTGATATACGAATCGGACCGGTCGGATGACGTAATGTTCGCTACATAAAATCATAATCCCTGTTCATGTTCGCTTTTCCCCCAGCCCCACCTAGAACGCGGGTGTGAAAGTAGCCGAACGCGGCGCCACCTACCGACTAGTACTTAGGTAAAACCTACGCCTGTCTACAAACAGATTGTCGCCAAGAATTTGTTCCCAACTGTTTCTATTTGTTCACGAATGGAACGGATCGCGGCGATTGAGCGGTTTCAGATTGAGTTACAGTGTTTGTGGGTCTTATCGCTGTGTACATAAGGGTTTATGTATATGGGTGAGGATATTATGTTCTGTACTTAAACACGTGTCGCTCAAGTTATTTTTGGTTTTTGGACATAAAGGAGAAGCCTTGAAATCTTTATTTAATCATAAGGTTTGAATTCACTAATATATCCATTGAGTGAAAGTATTAAGCACTAAATTCATTATTTAACAGTTTATGCGCCGACGACGCCATGTACCTATGTGTCGAAGTTTTGGACCAATAAGATCAGGAGGGCGACCACCACCTCTTAAAACAGTATAATTTTAATATTACTTCAGAGTGGGAAAGAGATGGAGCTGTACGTCTTTAGCGCCGTCTCATTTTCACACTGACGTAATATTGAAAGAATACTGTTATTAGAGGTGTATGTTTAGGGCCTGGAATTCAGTCGGGCCAGCGACATGAAGAAGACCAGTTTGTAAGTACATATTTATGTCATTACCTACTTGAAAGGCTGAATAAAAAAATACCCTTAAATATTTTAGTACGTGCCTGTACTAATTGAGTCTTACGTTTAAATATTTTTCATAAAATTATGTACAAACGCTTATACCACCAAGCGGAACTTCAAAGCGACTAAGGACGACAGCGACACTTAGTGTTCCTTAACAATTTTACGCTTCCATTATCACACAGAAAAGACCCAGCCAGGACACACCACTCAATCATAGAGTCCCCGTGAATACTGCACGAGTCGCCTATCCATCCTCGCTTCGTGACAGGTAGCCGTCCCATAGTTTATAGGTGGCAGGTTACCCGCAAGGTCGGGTTAACTGGACTGAAGGTTACACCTTTATTGATTGCTACTGTGAGATGGCAAGTGAGGTTAATGAGATGAGAAAAGGGACCTGATAGGAGGTGGCAAAAAATGATAGTATTTTAATAAATGGTCTGAATCAAATGCTAAAGGCATTCGACGCTGCGTTGATCAAGTCGCGAACATTAAGATAAAAAAAACAATGTCTACAAGGGTACATTAATTAATGTATCGATAGGGTGTACGAAGCTATATATATATAAACCAAAGTCATTGCAATTCTGTGTCCGAGAAAGAAGCACAAAATGTCAGTACTAAATAGGAAAAAAACCTTGCGACAATTCTACCGGCTACACGATAGACTATAAAGATCAGCTCCTTAACGACGCGAAGACGTTCAGCAAAGAATTAAAGTGATCCCGATCTTAGCCCGGATTCTCATGGGAACGTTCAATCGACTAGAAATTGCTCTTGGCTCCATTGCCAAGTATTGCCCAAGATCTTTGAGCTCCCGTCTAAAGCTAGCCCGTCGTTTGGACCACTGCTTGGGGCTATTCAGGTAAGGCTGAAAGCGCATTGCTGGCTTTGATAAATTGCTCGGTGAACACGTAAAAGCAATTCGAAGTCACTTGAAATGTTCGTCTGAAAAATAACAAGCACCACACGTCCTGCAGTAAGACTTGGATTTTCCACACGTCTGTTGAATAAGCCTGGTGCGGTTTCTATCAGTTTATATCAAAAGGGAAGTCGATGCCATCCAAGTCGTCTTATTATTTTTGTACACGTCCTAAAATCAAACCACTGAATATTTGCTCAATCCTTTAAGTTTCATATTTCCTGAAACGCACATCAAACAAAAGATAAATCTCGTCTCATATCAAATGAATGTATACAAGACAGCTTCAAGAAAATAGCATTCCATTTCAAATGCAATAAACGTTGCGACATCACGAGGGAGCAGCAGAGAAACCAATTAATAGCGTTACGACAATCTTCAACTGGGAAAGTACGACGCTTATCTGTATTCCAGAGTGCTCCTACCCAGAGTCCAGCGTCATTCCATGCTCGCCTTAAAACAAACCAGTGCTGACAACAAGATCTTGCACAAATCTAATTTAGAGGCCACTGCATCTCTCGTTATTTATTACGTCCACTGTTGCGGGCTGCCAGTGTGGCGTGAATGATAAAATGGAGCGATATGGGAAGAAAAATGGTGCTCTTGCTACAGGACGGGAACTGCTTAGTTTCTTTGTCAGTTCAGTAAAAACTTGATGAATTTTATGGATTAAGGAAAGAACCATAATGTTTTAGCAAGATAGTCCAACAGCTGCAGAAGAACATATAATTTATAGAATGTGTTCTCATTTTTAGTTGAAATTCATTAAAACCAAGAGAAGTACTTCGGTTTTCGGTAGTTTGTCCTTACTTTGAGAAACGTTATAAATATGGTGGAAAGAAAGTATTTTACCTTTGAGGGGAAAATAACATACATACACGAAGTCCGTATGCCCACCGCAGACGTCACCGAAAATTGAAATTATTCGAACCTCTGCGCCCTTTTCCTGGTTTCGTCTTGCCCTGTGTAAACAAAATCGCTACCCTGTCGCCGCATGACCCATTCATAACTTCCGACATGAGAACCGTGGTTCCATAAATATTGGAATTTGCACCTTATCATCACGCCAAATGGTCCAATTTTGATAATTGGCAGTATTTATTAATACCTCAAGAGCTGTCCCCTTTGCCCTGGCTGATATTGTAACATAATTTAATTTTCGCGAGATACATCGAATTTTTTTTAAATAATTCTGTCAAAAAGTTTTTTGAAAAAGCGCAATGTACTCGTGTGTTTTTATTTAACTTATTCCGATTGTTAGAACTTTTACTTTGTCAGTTATTTATTTATTTGCTCTTATGCTTATTTCACATGTCACAATCACACTAATATTATTAAGCCGGAAGTTTGTAATTGTGCGCGTTTGTATATTAGTTACTTCGGCTGAAAGGATCTGGATGGAATTTGGCACAAAAACATGGATTAACCTATAGGATAATTTTATCCGGGTATTACGAAATATTCATTTATATTTTCCATTTTAAAAAGGTATACCTAGTCTATCAATATTTTAGCAACATATTAGTCTTCCCCTTAAAATTAAGGGGAAGATTTATAAAAATATGGTTAGACCTGCCGTCCTGTATGGATCAGTGTGTTAGGCCACAAAAGGAAAGAATGAAAGACAATTGCATGCAGCTGAGATGAGAATGCTAAGAGAGATGTGTAGTGTTACGCGAATGGATAGAATACGTAATGAGTATATTTATAAGAGGAAGTCTGAAAGTGACACCGGTGATTGAAAAGTTGTGTGGAAATCGGTTGTCATGGTACGGGCATGTTGTGCGGAGGAATGAGGAAAATGTTATCAGGAAAGTTGTGAGTGTGAATGTGGATGGGTATACAAGTAGAGGGAGACCAAAGAAACGATGGATGGATTGTGTGAAAGATGATATGGCTAGAAAGGGAGTGACTACCGAGATGACGACTAATAGAGAAGTATGGAAGAAGAAGACATGTTTCGCCGACCCCAAATAAATTGGGATAAGGGCAGGAGAATGATGATGATGATGATGATATTAGCCAACTTGATTGCGTACTTGCCAATTACAAGCCTTCTCAAATAAATACTAAAATACCAATTGAGGTATAGCAACACAGTTTCAGTTAGGTACTTAATCTAAGTTTAAAGTCAGGTTAATTTAGTAATATTTTTTGAATTTCATTTAGAGATCGTAATAATAATTACGATACGCTTTATTACAGCCTTGCTTAATTATTACATAAATATTCTATTGTACCACTCGTTGCGGCAATGTATACGGCAGGCGCAACTATCAACATCCGATTGGTGTGGTAATAAGTTGCGGATATTATAAAAAAACTGGCATTATTCAAACCCCATACTAAAAATATCTTAAAGAATACAAAATTCAAGTTTTGTCTCCGATTATTATTTAGTATTTTTTTACCTAAAACTTTCTCGTACAAAAATCTAAGATACTAATACCGTCCGACAGGGTTACTGCTACCCCGGAACATAAAGGGCTAAGTAAGGAACATGGATGGGTTTTAGTTAGTAAAAGTCTGACACTCCCTTCTGCTCTACCCAGAGCGGGCGAAGTCATTAGATGATTTCCCACCCTCAAGAAAAAAAAAAGATACCTACATAATTATATAATATCTTCCAAAACGTTTATTCGTTTTTAAAAAGGAAGCAAGTATTTCGAAGGAAGTATTATCTTCAACGGTGTTTTGTCGGGGAGACAGTTTTAAATGTAGTTAAACCGAGTAAAACTAGATCACGTTTATTCGACGTCGACTTGAGCTTAGTTCCACAAACAGGCTTGGGTTCCGTCGACCAAAGAGATTAAATTTTTGGGAAGATCCCTAAAACCAACTTGACCTATGAATGCTTAGTGATCACAGCGTGTTATTAATTATCAGAAGATAAGAGGACGACACAGTATTAACGGCCAGTTTCTTCCATAATCACAATGCTTTTAGGTCCGGTTAGTAGTCGCAATTCGTTGTTATTATTAGAAAGCTGGTTACTTGATAATAAATTATTCAACCTCGTTTTAGACTGTTCGCTGGTTTTATAAAAAATGTAGGTAAATAGCAGGTGGTCACTTTTCTAGGGTCTACACAGATCGCCCAAATTGACACCTCTCCTAAAAGCATACGGCTATCATACTTAAAACAAAGTATTTTAATATCTGAACCAACCTATTTTTAGCGCATATCGGGAACCCGGCCTCCCCGGACCCTCACTGTCTCCGGCTTGCCTCTACATTAGCATAAATTAAGCGAGAGGAAATTTCAGTGTCGACGCAAAAAATGTGTGAGTTAAAAAATATGGCAATTTAGCTTAGCTTTAATTGCTTTGGGACCGAATTAATTGTAGCCCGACGATGCTTTCTTGTTTATTTTTTCTTTCTTTTTGAACTAAGGTATAAGGAGCGGACTAGATGTTTGAAGAAGGGTTTCATTTGTTTATTTTGTTTTCCTTAAGGTAATTGCGTTTGGGTTTTTTTTTGAGGGTAGAATTTAATTTGTAAAGGTACGGTTGATCTAGGTCTGGGTTTTGTAAGTATAACTAACTTATTATGGTTCCATATGGGAAAGGCTAAACAGAAAACTATTTGGAAGTATACTCGAGATTGAGGGATCTTCGTAGTCACTCTTGTATTATCTCGACAAAAAAATAGCTTCAAACTTTTGCCTCTGCTAGCCCTAGGTTCCATTTATAAGTTTTCACAACATTTTAATCCGATATCACAGTACGACATTATCAATTTATCAGTGATACGTAGTTGGACATAAATCAAAGCCGCCATTTATCATCTGTTACGTCACGATACTGTATGACATCGCAGGGTGCGCCTACGGAAAAGCCGCGCCGTGCTGCGCATACGGTAGGTAGCGTTGGAAGAAAAAAATGCGATTTATTTCGATAGTCTACCTGTCAGAAGCCGTCAGCATCTTAGGGAGAGTGGAAATAATAGTGCTTTGTAATACCCAGCGTGAATCCAGAAAAAGCGTTACTTAATATAAAATTTAACTAATTCTGAAAATGTAAATACGTAGTTCAACGCACTATCATGTAATTAAAATCATTACCAACAAAAAAAAACTAAGAATAGTATCTCTATTTTAAAAAGTCAAGGAAAAAGATAAGGAAAATCCAACCGGGTGATTTATTATTTTCTTTTTTTAAATTGCCGGGCGGCATCGGAATCAGCTCCAGGTAATGAAAAAGGCCGATACTAATTAACATACTTCAACAACTTTGGATACATTGCCGTGCAAAATAGGAATCGTGACACAAATGCGAAAGTACTGAGGAAATACGGAGGTTTTCTTCCTAATGGAACAAAACTATAGCATTCTAAGCAGGGGTCTGCAATTAGTCCAAGTTTTCTTATTAGTCTTTCGTGATTATCATTGGAACTAGTTGTTCTGTTTACATGCCTGGCTAGAACGCAAATGGATTCGCAACCTAATTGCATATCACAGCTATATACGCTTAGCTTTGGAGGAAACTAGAAGAGAAGGCAGCTCATGTGGTAGAAAGACTAACCAAAGCAATTTGGTTAATTCTGTGTAGATGGCAAAAAATCACCTAAACATAAAATAATAATAATTCAATTTATACTTTTTATGCCGACCATACACCAAAAGTCAAATCTAAGAGCGTAATTGTTAATGTTCTAATTTACCCAATACTTCACGGAAGATAATTAATAATGAGATTATTCACTTTTTATTTTATGTTTCCTTAGTTTTATAAACGGGACAAGACCTACCTACCTGATAGCCTGCAAAGGTAGAGCCCAAAAATAACTACATCGAAATGTAAAAAGATTCTTGGCAAAGGCCAAGCCACCTTTTGATGATACAATGATGGCCCGAAAGGGTACATGTTTGTCAAGCGTAAAAGAGTGTTTAGTGCTAACTGTTTCGTGCTAACCTGACAAAAACTTTTGTGTATTCTTTCAGGATGAATCAAAGCTTTATTGGACAAGCTGTGCGCGGTGTTCTCTGCGTTTCATTTTCTAGCTCGTAAATATAAGCCTAATAGTGAGCAGTCGACTTTAACGTGAACCTCTGCAGCGAGATATCCCAGAGGCACCATAAGGACTGCGGTCGCCGAACGGATTAGACTGCAGTCAACCCATTGTAGCAATTTAATTTAGTCGCTTCTCCAAGTGAATTGTGTACATAGTTACCGCAGTGTAAATGAAGTACAGTATTGGCCTCTGTCTTACACTTCCTTGAAGATCAGCATCATTATTTCATCAATCTAACTAACATCTGGCTAGCGTCACAACACCAAATCTTGGCCGGACTCTAGCATAGCAGGTCCAGGTGTCAGCAGTGTTTGTTCCATTTATTCTAGCAGATGAGCGTAACTTCTACGATGTAGATTTACAGTCATACACAAAGGAATGTATCTGCTTTATTGACAACCAATCCTATAGAAGACACACTCAACTTTGCAAGCTTTAACAGCAACATCTTCGAGTCATTAATGTCACAACACAGTGCAGTCTGTTCTGTACCGTAATTATTATAATAACGCATTATTTTAGCTGTCATAAGCAGCCCTATGTTTAGCACATCACCTGTGACATGTAGACATCGAGCTAATATTATATACTTACTATCTATTAACTAAGTTCATTTCCCAGACTGAGTAGTTATCCAACGCCCGTCACTTGCCACAGTATTTAGTAAAACTATCTCGTATATAACCCGCAGTTCACTGACCAATCTGAGTCATGTCGCGGTTGCGTTGCGAAACTTCCGAACTTCAGCAAGAATTCAGCTGAAGTTGAGCGGATAATTAGGTCTCACCAAGTCGTGTGCTGCACTTTGGTACATTTAGTTGAATGGCTCGATTATTTACACCCATGTCCAGTCAATCTCTCTCTTCAAAGGTTCTGTAAGACGAGGCAGGAATTGTGTCCATAGGGGCAGTATCGTCCTGTTGTTCGTATTTCTTTTAGGGTATGAATTTCCATTCCTTAGTTTTTGTTTTCATTCGTGATTTCTGAGTATCTAGCAGACGGTTAATCTCACTACGCCAGTTACCCACGTCCAAAGTGTGGAATAGGGACTTTAGATATATATCTACCTATATGTATAACTGTCAAAATTTGAGCATACTCACTGCATATATCGATACAGTTACTTTTCAGTTAGAATAAGGTTAGGTTTAAGAATAACTTTATTTCTCATAAGAATTACATAGATAGACTTTTTCATAGATACATTCACTCACTGAGATGCTCTAAAATTAAGACTCATAAACCTTCATAATAAGTGCACGATAAAACAAATGAGTAGCTAATAGGTACAAATGTACACTATTCATTGATCAATGAACATTGTTCACTAAACGCCATTACAATCAAAGCGCAGTTAGTGGGTCAAACTGTGAGAAACTGTCCTTTGTCTGTGAGGCGATCGGCTACCATGATACAGTTGGTCGAGAGGCTGTTCAGCTGCATTGTACGGTTTGAATCAAGTGAACGATATTAATTGACGGTTTAGTTTACAAAAGACATAAAAGAGGCAAAAGTAAATGCCAGAATTTTTCTTACGGTTTTTATTGAAAACAAGGAGAGCCAGATTTTTTAATATGTCCAGGACTACTTAAATTAAGTATCTTGGAAAGCACGTTAAGCCGTTGGTCCCGGCTGTCATTTGTGCATCTTTGACAGTCGTTACGGGTCGACAGAAGCCCGAAAATCTGACAGCCCAGCCCAGATTGTCCAGTTACTGGGTTGTGGAGGTCAGATAGACAGTCGCTCCATGTAAAATACTGGTATTCAGCAGCATCCGGTTAGAATGTAAGCCGACCCCAACATAATTGGAAAAAGGCTAGGTATATGATGATGACTTAAATTAAGTCTTTTTCTAAATGAAAACCCATATTATGTGAGCACTGCACGAGAAACAATTGAAGTTTTATACTTAACGCCTGTGTTACTTTCCTTATCAGTCAGATTAAAGCCACCTAAATAGTATAAGTTTATATTTCTAAACCTGAATCTTGAAGTTACTATGTTGTTTAATACGAGCACACCTAATAGATAGTTGCAATATGATTTTTTTAAATTAGTATTAACACAGGTGTGTGTTACAATACATTCAGTAAAGTATTGCCCGATCCCAGAATTTCATGCTCAAAGATTTTTTATTTTATTTTTATATATTGACTTTATAAAAGCTTAAGACTTTATAAAATTCATCGACAAAGTACGACTTAATGACGCAACCTATGTTGTCGAATTCTCAAAATCAAACGCATTGCCATTGTCAGTGTGTTACGCAATTTCACCGCAGTTTTGTGGAGTTAAGCAGGTTTTAGATAATATGAAACATTGCCTTGACGATGACTTACCACTTACACTGTTCATTTCCACGTCATTCTGGTCCAATGGCGTCGTAATCACGTTATGATAATATCCATCAAATATTCACAGGGCCGACTCTGCTACGAAGTGCCCTGGAACGCTCCGTCTTGCTCTTTACAAACAACATTAGTCGCCATTTCTGTAATATTTTGCAAAGTGGTATCAATTTAATTTTTATTTAAATTGTGTTTCTATTGCTGTGCGCCTGTGCCCTTATTTGCAGAAGAAAAACTGATGAATAAAACAAAAGATCGTATGGAAGGACTCTCTTTTTTTGCGGATGGGAATCCTTCAAATGACAAGGGAGTGTCAGACTTTTACTGACTAAAACCCATCCATGTTCCTTCCTTAGCCCTTTATGTAGTGGGGTAGCGGGGTAGTGGTAACCCTTTCGGACAATCCCGCTTAATGGATAGGTATGCTCTCCTTACGATTTAAATTCCCAAGTGGCTAAACCTTTATTATTGTTAATTTAAACTAGCTACGTACCCCTGCTTCGCACGGTTTTTACAAATTGACAAGCAAAAACAATATTTTTATTTACTTTAATATTGATGTACCATTATACACATAAGCCGCCCAGAATCAGAATCACTTCTCTGAAGTGAAAACATCATCAAGCATCAAAATCCGTTGCGTAGTTTAGAAAAATTTCGCGGCCACACAGTCAGACGTTAAAGGCGACTTTTTATTTTAAAATAGAACTAATAACATTATGCGCCTATGTTACAAAAATTGTTGAATAGTTTATTGATACTTATCATAAATTATTTTGTGGCCGAGTGACATAGTAACATAGTGAATCAAGTCGAGTAGCTATCTTATTTCTTGCCTAAGTGACGAAAACTAAGTGTATCGCAGTGTCCGGTGTCCGGATAACAACATGTTCCTAAGACAGCTATCAGCCAACTAGGATTAGCCAATCCTCTGTTAACGTTTAATTAAAACAGTAAATATCACCACCGTCACTGGACAGGTATCCCTATCCTTGTCACATATTATAGCTGCGCCTAATCTCGGCACATCTCGCTATCAAACCTATTGTCGGTAATGTGGATTGGGCCTTACAGGTAATGGGCCAGCCGGTAATGGGGTTCGCCTGAATTACGTATCATCTAATCTATTGCTCAATAACAACGATAACGATTGCTTCCGACATTATCGGCGATTGGAAGGATTGCTGGGATTAGTGATGTCCCGTCTCATAACGTGAAGAGTATAGTAAGTAGGTGTAGGTACCGAGATGGTCAAAAGAGCAGTTGCTTGGTCTGTTGGTTGTTGGACGGTTGGTCGACCAAGACCAGACGTGTTGCCGACGGAGTAATTACAACCTACTTAAATAAATCGAAAAATGCGCAAGAAAGATCGAAGATACTCATCATTCTCCTGCCCTTACCCCATTTTTTTTGTGGTCGACGCAACATGTCTTTTTCTTTCATACTTTTCTATTATTTGTCATCTCGGTAGTCATTCCCTTCCTAGCCATATCATCTTTCACACAATCCATCTATCGTTTCTTTGGTCTCCCTCTACTTGTATAGCCATGCACAATCATACTCACAACTTTCCTAACACAATAGATCGAAGATTACTACCTCATGGAAATTAGCAAGCCAAAATTACATACTGTTATGCAGTAAAACCGGACTATTCCCATAGCATAAGCACAATCTGCCAATAATTTTACCACTGCTAGGACACTTCCTGTGAGTAATCTACCACGCAGGCCAATAAGTACTATTCCTATACCTACTTATTAATTACCGTTCTGTTACAGAGACCACCCAGACCGTCCAAGTTGTCAAACACATATTAAGGTGAATACAGTTAAGTAGATAGATTTTTTTAAATGTACACAAAAATAAACGAATTATTCTTACTATGTAGGATGAATAATCATCAGCACAATCATTAAGAAGTGATTTCTATTGAATATGTAGCAATGTTGACATGGTGTGAATGAATTCAATGTCTTGTAATCAGTTCTTGTTCTGTATCAACATGGTCATAAAACTTGATAAGTGAGTGAGGTGTGACCCAGATTACAATACTTTAGCAGTGAAAGGTGGCACGGATCTTACTGTGCCAATGTATTAGAATGGCTATTTCGACGTAACACTCAGCTGGCTCGTTGGTCTAGGGGTATGATTTTCGCTTAGGGTGCGAGAGGTCCCGGGTTCAAATCCCGGACGAGCCCAAATCTTTTTGCAATTTTTTAACTTTTTTCATACGTTTTCAATGAAAGACAAAATCATTTAATATTATATTGGACACTTATTTTATACTTATGTAGTGATTTCTTACACAATAACATGGGATGTTCCTACAATTTATTTTCATAAATCCTGATTTCAGTTGCGATTCGCGTTGAATAATATAACAAACACGTCGCTTGACATTCGCACGAGCGAATAAACGGGAAGTGTAGGGGCGTTGTAGGTGTCAGGGGGTGTTACGACGTTTCGTATTGTGACAATTTACTTCATTTTTATAAGTTAAAACTAACTAATTATTATAATAAATATGAATTCTTTACCGTCATGGAGTATTTCCGTGTGTGCATTCCCCGAATTGTTTAAGCCGAATATGATACAGTTTTGAGAAAAATATTTATCATCATTGTACATTTATCTATTGTTCTATACGGCTTAGAAGCTTGCTATAAAAGAATTAAGTACTTAGCATAATTTAATATAGAAAATGAATTTATCTACTCTTTCAAATCGTTTACAGTACTACAGTTTTTTTTTATCTCTGAGGCGATAAGAAACAGTTTAACGATTTCAAAGAATCGCAGATTAAACAAGCCCCTATAAAAAAACGTTTCCCTAATACAGACAATTAAGGTTGATCGACTACCCCCACTTTCTCGGACTTCTTGTGGCTAATTACTAAAATGACCGGCTAAAACGTAACTGACACGTTTCGGGTAAAGTAGGCAGGTCCCTGTGAAGGTAATTGAGACCGGCCGTAATAGGGTATTTACCTGTCCTTAATTAAAGGAAAGAAAGGACGTAGGTATAGGGAAGGGGGGCTCGTGGTTGAGATAGAACAGCGCGGGGTCGATTGGCTACATTAAGTTTCGTTTTGCCACGGTCATTTAAGTCGAAGCGATTAATCCCACTCATATTATATGTGATAGTTTGTATGTTTGAATGGATTTCTATGAAATTTGACAGATAGTTTATAAGCTGGATTAGCACATATGGTACTACGTGCCCGTGGGATAATCTGCGAGCTCCTCACGGGCATAGTCGCTGGTAAAAGCTACTTTAATATAAATTTAACACACGGTTTAACCACATATGTGTGATGGCATAATTATGTGTGATAAAATTACTGTCAATTAGCCAACGTCAATTAGCTAAGTTACAGTCTACCACACGAAAAGAAGAAGAAGAAGTCTATGGCAAAAATAGATACAAAACCTATTTTTGCTATGGACTTCTTCTTTTCGTGTCTTTAGTGACTAACTAACCTGGTGTCGGAGTTTTAATGCTTCTCATGGGCCTCTGATTTAGTTTCACATGCTGTTGAGAAATATCTCTCACACATGCTGGTTTCCTTACGATGTTTTCCTTCACCGATTTTGTAGCAAGTGATAATTATACATTATACAATACGCACATGAATCCGTAAAATCAGAGGTGCGTGTCTTGGGTTCGAACTCGAGACCTATGACTTGGCAGTCCGACGCTCACACCACTAGGCTACCACTGCTGTCCTGCTGTGCTATGGACTGTAACTTGCTATTCGTCTAAAACGTAAATAGTGTCTCGAGTTCAGATAGATTTAAGTATATTAAACGCAAAAAAACATTTTTTTCGGGCCTACGGTTTACCTACTCTAGTATGTATATATTCAAAAGCCTAGCTGAAAGGAATCATGTGCTATTTTCCATAATTACTCGCAACAGCAGACCTTTCAACCTCGACTTTCAACAATTTGTGAAGTAACATAAAAGTGATACATTTTCAAGTAGGTAGGTAACATAATTTTCTGAGCGCAAAAGAGAGAATTTTTATGTACTTATGTAAATTGATATGATGCCTTGAAGTTGATTGATGTAAATGTTCGTTTGAGATCAACTGAACGTTACTTTACTTCACGCTTCTGAGGAATACGTAGGAGAGTACGTGTGGACGAGAAAAGTACTAAAATTTGCTCTACATTAACTCCGATGTCAACCTTCACGCTTGCTATCACAAAAAGCATGATCAAGCTGAAAAGATCAGAAGCGCATGGCACACGCATGGTTGTTCCCATCCTGATTGTTTGCCGTGCATGCTACCCCAACCTGAACATGATACTTTCAATGAGTGCACGTTTGTACAGACGCCAGCACATCAAGCTATCCCTAACTGTCAATTTTTTTTAATTAAAAATGAACCTTATGTCTTTGCAATAAAGTTGAAATACTGTCAAAGAAATTTGACAGATTGTGGTAACTTGATGTGCTGGCCTCTGTACAAGCGCCAGCACATCAAGCTACCCCAAACTGTAAAAAATTCCCAAATGAAAATGAACTTATTAAACTACGAATTACTTTTGAACTACGAATTAAAATTTTGAACTACGAATTACTTTTGAACTAATTACTTACGATTTACTTTTGCAATTAAGTTGAAAAACTTCCATTACCGCACAGAAATTAAATATTATGCGACGATATAAATGTAAAATTGCATTTAATGCTATTAAGTATTCCACTCGATTCTTAAAATCTGTGACGTCACATTGTTATATTTCATACAAATCACGCATAAATTTCGCGTTTAGACAGTTCATAAAAAGTAACATTATTGGCTACCCTTTCAAATACCCAATTAGGGTAACTTGATGTGCTCGCGACAGTACAACCACTGCAGCTTTAATTATTATATACGCTGGCCGACGAATTAGTGATCACTCCTGAGATGAGACACCGTATGATTTCCGGTTTGTACTTGAATTGATCGGTCAATTAAGTATGTATAATATTCCTTACCTTCCATACTACATTGAAAAAGTCAGAAAAAATAATGATTAACTAACTCAAATTGCCCCCTTGCACATTGTTTCCAATGGCTATCGGCAAGTTGCCGTTGAGTGTCAACAATTAGTTTCCCTACCTGTACCTACCTACATTTTCCAAATCTTTGTAAATACATCGCTGTAGATCTATCCATCACTTACAGCGATTAGGTACTTAAAGCAGCCTCCTCGATTGTTGTGTAATCCGCGTAAGTAATTATTTAAGTCGAGATCTTTATTTCATCTCACGTTCACGCCCCGCAAACAAACCCTGACCCCGTCTACCGCAAACACGTGGTTAATTCATAATTGATGGCGAGATTTTGCCTCCTTGTGTAGAGTTATGTTTAATGTTTACAGGCATTATGTGTGAAGTGAGCTAGCGTGAGGAAGGCGAAGGGGCACAATCCGTGTGTTGGTTAGTGGTCCTCAAGAGGTAAGACAGGATAAGGTACGTCTTTTTACATCGTTCTCACATCTTTTAAAGTTACAAAATATTTTACTGATATTTTTAGAATTTATTATAATGTGAAAGAAAAAGAAAAGAAAGAAAGAAAAAACGTTCGTTCGTTCGTTCGTTCGTTCGTTCGTTTACGTTTTACGTTTAACGTTTCGTTTTATGTATAAATATATTCATTTTATATTGTGACTATCTAACTACCTTTATACAAATACAAAAACAAAAAGGTCACTCAGGCGTCGAACTACTCATTCGCATCGCTGTCGTCCGGAAACGTGCCCAGAAGACCGGCAGCAGTGCCACGTTGAATGGCAATGCTAATTCTTTGGCCAAACAACAATCTATCTCACATCTTTTATATAGTTGAAATGAAATTCGGTTTGTTGGTAAGCACATCACTTTGGAACGACTGGACCGTTTGGTAAATTAGGTTTTCACGGAAAGAAAAATGGCAAAAGTTTCCCCGAACAGAACGTTTTACTCTGTGGGATTTTAGTATGAACTGTTGAAATTAGCTCAGGACCACGTCTGTCGGGTCAGTAAGTATAATCATAAATTCAACATAATCCATCATCATCATCTGCCTAACCTTTTCCCAACTATGTTGGGCTCGACTTCCAGTCTAACCGGATGCAGCTGAATACCAGTATTTTATATGGAGCGACTGCCTATCTGACCTCCACAACCCAGTAACTAGGCAATACGATACGCCTTGGTAAAACTGGTTATCAGCTTTTCGGGCTTCTGACGACCCGTAACAACTAACAACTGTCAAAGATGCACAAATGACATTATCCATGTACCTAAATTTTTTAACAATATAATTTAAAAGAAATTGTCCATGGAGTTTCTTGCCGGTTTTCCTACACAGAAGCCAACTACACCTTGGAATAGGCAATTACTACACAAAGTACCTGTAATGGTTCAATTGAAATCAATACTTTGGGTTTGATCCGGGAAATTTCGCCATTAACTCATGTAGGTACTGTACATCACGAGGTGGTGGGCTTTGGCTTTCCCCAGCACGAAACAACACAGGGATGGATGGAGCACTGATGCGTTGCCCTGATCCGAAGCGGTGAAGTTCTATAATCTCCTCATGTGCTGCTGACAGTCACCGACTCGACCCATTTTATTGGGTAAAAGTTCTCAGGAGAAGGGAGGAGGTCTGGTTACTTAGGTAATGACTTCCTGCTGATTCTTATTCCTACCCAGAAAGATACCTTTTTTCATTAATATCATGAACAGAGATCGTTACGGAGTTTTGTTATATATTTTTACTGAACTCAAGACATGCTGTTTATCAGTCAACTTTGAAATTAAAAAACAAATCGTTTTATCATTCCTGTTTGTTTGTTTTGTCAATAAGACAATTCTCTTGACTACTATATTTCTAATGTTGTTATAATTCTAGCATTCCGACATACTTCGAAAACAATAGCATAAACAGAGGAGCAGTGATGCAAATATAAACTCTAAACATTTGATTGAAAACTATGTAAACTATTAGTTTTTTGCAAGTCTAATATTAACACAACCATTGTCATGAAATAAATAAATATTATTCTTCTATTGTTTAACATTGCTCGGATTTTCAGATAACTCATTAGTATAAACCTAATATTCAGGATTACCGAGCTCTTGTGTCTTGATGTTCTACTCACATCCATAGCCTGTAAATTATAAAGAACGTAAAAAAACTCGTAATGAAGCCCGGAGTCACCTGTACGTCATAGTGAATTTATTTGTGTAATGGATTATACTCAGCTTCCTTCTAGTTACTTAGATATTGAAGGATAGAGTTCCAACTTTTTTCACGAAAACCAGCTTCTAATGATATTAATTAACTTTTAATATCCCCACAAGTCCACTACCCTTGCATGCAACCAAAAGCGGAATGTTTTGAGTATGTTACACTGCGCGCTTTTTTTTTTTTAAGGCTGGGAAATCATCCAATGACTACTCCCGCTCTGGGTGGAGCGGAAGGGAGTGTCAGACTCTTACTGACTAAAACCCATCCATGTTCCTTCCGTAGCCCTTTATGTTCCGGGGTAGCGGTAACCCTTTCGGACAATCCCGCTTACCCGGCAGGCTTGGCCCTGAGGGGCCCCTTCATATGCTGACATCTTTTTGAGGCGCGCGTGGAACATATACGCGCAGTACGGCACGGGTCTGGTGCTGATCGGACGGTGAGTCACCCATTACTCACCGCCCGCAGGCCCGCGCCTACGGTGGCCGGGAGTCGTCACGTGGCTTCCGACGCCCGGGGCGTCTCCTGCGGCGGCTGGGACGGGAGGACCTTTCTCTCTCCCATCCCGCCACCTCCTTCGCGAGCATGACTTTTTCGCAGAAGGAGGTGACTGCCTCCCACTCCCTCTCGCCCCGGACCATGGCTTGCACCAGGGCCGGGCGCGAGAGGTCGCCGCCGCCGATCGCCTCTACGAGGACACGGCGGTGCTCCGCCCAAGCGGGGCAGGTTTGCACCGTGTGCTCTACCGTGTCCTCTGGGTGATCCTCGCAGTGGTGACACCCGGGCGTTTCCTCCCGCCTGATGATGTGCAGGAACCTCCCGAAACATCCATGTCCGGCGAGGACCTGCGTCAGGCGGTAGGTGAGGGCGCCGTGACGCCTCTCTAGCCACTCCTCAAAGAGGGGCCTTACCGCCACTATCGTGGCGTGCCCTGCGCTGGGTTGCGACAGTCGCTGATTCCAGGCCGCCATGAGATAGCGCCGGAGGTCCGTCCGCTCCGCCGCAATTTGCTGCGGAAACGGAGTTTCGCCCCGGCTTAGTACCTCCGCGCGCCACTCGAACAGGCGCGCGAGGACTATCGCCTCCAGATCCCACGGCGGCAGTCTGGCAAGGAGGCTTGCCGCCTCGCCCGAGATCGTGCGGTACCCCCGGATAAGCCGTATGGCTACCACCTTTTGGGGCGCGTTCAGATAGTGGGCGGCTCGCCGCCGCAATGAACGCGCCCACACCGGGGCCCCGTAAAGGGCCATGGACCGCACGACTCCCGCGTAAAGCCTCCGGCAGGAGGCGTTTGGCCCCCTCAAATTGGGCAAGAGCCGCTTGAAGGCGGCCCCAGTCCGTTCCAGCTTGGGGGCCAAACGTCGGAAATGCTCCACGAAATTCCATCGGCTGTCGAGGACCAGACCCAGGTATTTCATCGTGGTCTCGACGCCGATGTGAACCCCTCCTACCGTAAGTTGGGATCCCGATGGTGGCCTATTCCGAGGCCCATGAAAGGACATGGCCTCGGATTTGTGCAATCCCACCTCGAGACCCAACTGCCGGATCCTCTCAATGACTGTCGCAACCCCGCGTGTCATCGCATCGGCCGCCGCCTGATGCGACCTCCCCTGCGCCAGGACCAGCGTGTCGTCAGCGTAGCAAACTACGCTGACGCCGTCAGAGAGGTCGGCCTGCAGCACCCAGTCGTAACCGATGTCCCACAGGAACGGCCCCAGAACCGATCCCTGCGGGACACCGCACGACATCTCTCGCCGGTTCCATTCCCCATCGCGACCGGGGTAGATGACGGCTCTGTCCGTCAAGTATGCCCCAACTATTCGACGGAGGTAGGTCGGCACCCGGTGATACCGGAGTGCTTCCCCAATGCAACTCCAGGGCAGGTTGAAGGCGTTGGCGATGTCGAGTGACACCGCCACGACGACCCTACCCTGGGACACCGCGTCCCCAGTCGTGAGGGCTCTAACGCGCATGATGGCGTCCACCGTCGAGCGCCCCTTGCGGAAGCCAAACTGGCATTCCGCAAGGTCCGGCCCCGTCCTTCCAAGGTGCCCGAGGAGGCGGCCCGCAATACACTGCGCGCTGCCATAAACAGCGATTTTGCGCACTAAAAGTAAAAGTAGTTTCCCGGGAATAATTTTTGCTCAACGTAAGTTAGTTGAATGCAGATAACGTATTAATGGCAACATCACTAAGGCCACTAAGATCAGGCTCGTTCACTTGTATTCCCATATTTCTGTATATACCAGCACTAGTAGTGTCAAATACTGGCTTCTTTGGTCATGTCTCCAGGCGGAATAATGATTCCATAGAGCGTCTCGTGGTACAGGGCAGAGTTTGTACTCTCTCTTGTATTATAGACCCCGCGGAAGGACACCGATGAGGTGGATTGATCAAATTTGGTTACCCTGCCACTGTTAGAAGCACCATTGATGAATGCGTCAGACTGACATATAACAGAACCAGATGGAGAGAGATCGTGAGGCGAACTCTCACTACACCTTCGATGGGAAGCAGTTCGATCATGGCCACAACCACTGTGTCATAAGCGAAGCGAAGAAAGAGACGATAACGGCTATGATTGGTCTTTGACTCTTTGTACGCCATGTATAGCTCTGCCCACCTCGATGTCACGTGTGTTACTAAGTTACTATAATACGTTAATGATGTTTCGTCATACTTCACGCATAGCTACTAAGTAACTGTACCGTGAGAACAATAATCTGTCTGTTAATAACTTTATTTGAGAAACGCACATTGTCACTGATATCTTTCGACACGCGCTTTATTTTTAGATTGTCATTGAACTTTATATGTGTTTGTATTGTAGAAGAGAAAGAATACTTTTAATTGAGGAAGGGCTCGGTAATAGTAGGTTATTGTGGACTACTGATGAAACTCTTCCATTGTATTCGGAGTTAATCTGTAAGTATGGTAATTCCAGTCAAGCAACAATATTTGTGGCTGTAGTGGATCCTTCACCTTGGTTTTTGCAGGTTTTGTTCCCGCATTTTGAAACACGCACATGGAAACAGAGAAACTCCGTACACAGTTTGATATAATATAATATAATAAAACCTTTTAGGATTGGAAATCGGAATTTCCAAGCGGATTTTGCTTTAAACCAATCGGCATTTTGTTTTAAATTAGAATTAAGACCGATTTTTATGAAAAACGGTTGAAACCTGCGCAATGCAGATATAAAGTAAAACAAAGCGGCTAATACCGAAAACTTTATGAAAATCGCTTCAGTAAGCTTCAATAAAAACGTACGCAATGTTCACATTTAAATATTTTAATACCACGTATAAATAAAGAACCCTAAATTATTCAATCGAAAAACAAAAAGCGCAAAATAAATAAAAACTTCCCAACATGCTTGTGAAAAATACCTTAAAAATGACTGGACGCCTCTACTATTATAAATCTCTACAGTGTCAATACGTGCCACCAGATAATGCCTCCAGAGAGACACCATAATTTTTTTCTTGAGGTGGATGCATGCAATCCGCATGTATGTCCTCCGCCCTGGGGGGAGGGGAGGTGGCTGTCAGACTCTTACTGACTAAAAACCACCCCGGGTGTTCTTTCTCACACCTGCGCCGGGGATCGCGGGAACTCATGATACTTTCGCAACCCCCGGCTGAACAGACAGATACCATAGAGTATAGACCTACGTGTCAAGACATTAGACAGTGACACATTGATACACGTGAGACGATAGACGATATTAACGCCAGAGGTACACCAAAGCGCTACAACAGTAGCACCAGTGAGTCTGACGGTGACACAATGATGGCACCCGCGACACAGATTGTGACAAAGTTTTACCTTTTGAAAAGCGAAGTAATTATGGTGACACCGGAGAGGCACACGGTGACGAAAGGGCACAGCTGTGTGACTGATGGTGCCACCAGGAACAACATGTATGACACAGATTAAGCCAAAGGTTCTACCTACCTTTTATGAGGAATACTATCATAATATGTTTCAGCTGTTTAATGTGGGTGTAGTGAGGGTTCACCTCTGCCTAGCCTTTCGAGGATTACAGGCTAAATGAGCATATCTTTAAGTGTACAAAGTTATAATCATCATCTGCCTAGCCTTTAATACATTTAACAGCAGTGCCTAAGTCACCAAAGGAATCTTCAAGCAAGCTTATGATCAGTACAAAATCTCCAGCTACAGCTCGCAACGTACCGTATAGCAAGTTGCAGCAACCCGTCGTTGTTTGCATACTAATATAATTGCAACAGGCACTAAGCCGGGGCTCAGGTACAGCGGCTAAGACCTGGGTCATGTTTATTTAACAGGTCTACAAAGCTCTGACTACCCTACATTAAATGCTGTGTTCATATCTACGTAGTGAGGTAGGCAAAGATGTATTCAGGCATCACTCAGAGTTGAGCCACAACATAAATTTTATCAAAATAATATTTTAAGTAATCTTGAAAGTGGTGGGCGGTGTTAAGGTATGCAGAAGTATCTAGCTCACAACTTTATGTATTGAGGTATTCTCAATCATTTCTACAATCTTATAAAGTACCTTCTACTTAAAAAAATTCCAAACGATACCCTCTACTGTGCAGAAGGCAAAAACCTTACGTTAGATATTTATAATAATCACACTTCACACTAATATTATAAAGGCGAAAGTTTGTGAGTGAGTGTGTGTGTGTGTGTATGTGTTCATATGTTTGTATCTTCTTCACGCTCAAACGGCTGAACGGATCTGCATAAAACTTGGCACAGAGGTAGTTTACTTTTCATCCCGGTAGTACGTCTTCTTGGGATAATTTCCGACATCCACGCGGGCGAAGCCGCGGCCAGAAGCTAGTCTCTGATAACTATACACCATACCTACCCAGGAAACTGATAAGCTTACAGTACTGCTACTATTTTTTACATAATTTAACTAGTACGCATTATACAGTGCGTTAGGTTTAATGAGGGACATACTTTCAGGTAGGATATTAGTCATGAAAATCAACAACTTTGTCTATGGGACCGACTCTGAAATATGAAAAAAAAATATCAGCTGTTCCATACATTTTGACTAATTGTGCGAACATGAATGTACTGAACAGCTGATTTTTCTTTCATGAATTCAAGTATAGTTCCATAGTCAAAGTTGTTCATTTTCACGAGTATAGTACCCCCCTGAAAGTATGTCCCTCGTTTAACCTAACACACTGTATATCTGTTTCTGCTCATTACGTATATATGGTAAATAAAAATACTTTCAAAATATATCTTATTACTTACGAAATAACAATATGATTTACTAAAATTAATATCAGGTGAGTAACATCACACCTAAACATCATAATTATTACTATAGAGCCGATATACCCAAAATACCGGAGTCTCGAAGGGCAGAAAACATTTAGGTTACATTGTCTTCATCCCCCTTTCTCCGCTTCTCCGTCATCCCCCCTTCCGCTCCCGAAGGAGGGTAGAATTGCCGATTTACGTCAAATATTTACTATACACATTAGGTACGCGCTGCTTACGACAAATACATTTCGTTGTATACCAGTCCTATACATCGGGTAACAAATACTTTTGTACTGTCTCATTGTGAATCGTTTTCCTTGAGGAAAAATTGTATTTTCAGTTGATCTCAGGTTCCAAAGTCAATGATAATGGGCATAGGACATGATGTTGATATTTATCAGAAGAAAACTATGCCCACTGTCTACTTGTTCGAACTGTATGTCTGTAGGCATTTCGCTCAGATCAATTTAAAGTCAACAATATTAAGTAAGCAGTTTCAAGAATATCTTTCTTTAGAGTGAACAAACTAGAAGTGGCGTGAATAATCAGAGGAACAAAACGCTTTTAGAAAGATTACTTAGCTAAACTTAGGTGGTAATAAAGACTGCCTAAAAAACCATTTCAAATAGTACGAATCCTCACTATTTATGGTAAACAAAATTTCGGTACCAGCTCCACAGGTCAAGGCCACATAAAGCCAGCCGTCAGCAAAGTTAACTTAAATAATAAAGTCAAAACAATTGCTAATTACGTTGGCGAGATTAGCCCTCTCATCACAAAGTCTCTTTGCTGTCTAGAATTTAAACGAAAAAGTCATCGTTAGAACATTACTTCACATTTGTTACGAAAGTGTCTTCAAAAACAAAATGGTGGTCGTCTTAGAGTCATTGGGTCATAGAACGACTGTGTACTATGACTACGTACGGTAGATAGTCAAGGACCAAATTTTGATGGATTTTTGATTACTTTTATGCAATTCTGATTTCTACAAAGGCTGCCAAAAGATTTATGAGTTGTAAGAATATATTTAAAAAAAGCAACACGGAGACGTAATCTCCAAATAGTTATTCAGATGTTTCGTACCTATAGCAGTGGTAGAACCTGGATCAAGATGGCGGTAAGGTTTAAGGTCTGGCGGCATCTAAATAAGAAAATCTTTGTTTGCTTCCCAATCATAATAAGTTGCGCTTGTGATTTCCCCAGGCAGAGGTTTCACGAATTTGAGGTCTCGCACGGGAAGAGAGAAGCTTATGCTCAGCAGTGGGATAATTCAGGCTGAGGATGCTGACAGCAGTAGTGATGAGTTCAAACAGAGTGGAGGCCTGTGTCCCAACAGTGTGTATCATAGCTCGCAAATGGTAAAAGCCAATATGCTATGAATTTACCTGACACTTGTGTACATAAAAAGGCATGACCCGTCGTATGATAAAAATCGTCAAAATGCGTTGATATGGTAGAAATGGATGAGGAGAGATCTAGGAGAAATCGTAAACAAAACAGTGCAGAGAATCCTTAAACGGAACTGCAAACAAATAAGTATAATAAATTACCGTGAATCGTACAGAATGTGTCGCCTGTACACGTTAAAGAGAGCGTCGGATTAACATGGATGCAGCTAATATATTATTTAAATTAACGTTGTTCCGCAAAGCGATATAACCGGTCAAGTGCGTCATGGTGCTCATGTTCAGGATTCCGTACGGCACGCGGCGTACGTAGTAGGTTACTTAGACTTCCATTCTTTGAATACAGCAAGGAACAAATAAGAAGTTAGTTAGTCTAGAGTCAAAATGTAGTTTAATAGAGACAATTAACTTATTCAATGTTCAAGGATGAAACGACTTAACGCAGACAGGATTCTAGAAAGGAGAAGGTTTTTTCAAAAGCACATCTATGGCTATTAGTAAGTTTATATCGCTAATTCTCTTAAGATGTAGTCAGTTAAAAATTTCGACTATATATGACGTGTAAAAGTGATTATGCGACATGAAAGCACCATGTGTGTCTATCACATAATTAATAAAAAAATCCTGTCATTGCTTTATTTGATTTTTTTTTATTTGTGGTACCTACCTATGCTGATTTCATTCTATGCATCGGTTTCACATATAATATGAAAAACATTTAACTTCATACGATGAAGCTATTTTTTTTTCATTTTGGTGTTCAAAAGAGTCATTAATGGCCCTGTTTGAAATTAATTATTTGACTTTGATTCCGATATCCTATTGCCGAATAAACAATTTAATTTTATATTAGCTCAAACATACAGGCAGTGTCAAACTAATGGAAAATTGTCTACGGAACCCTACAACCAGGGAACCCTTTTGAACCCTTCTTAGTAGATGCTTACGAATTTACTACCGGAGAAAGGATTACTGAACACACATAACCGGATTTAGGCGAATCCATTTGTGAGTAAACGGGCCTAAGATCTGCATTGTTTTCTTTTGTTTATACTAAATGCGCAGAACGTTCGTAGTATTAGAAAGTCGAAGCTGGGCTATAACTCCGAGATTCATTGAAGTTTGCAGTTTTTTGACCCAATTCGCGCCTACTGTATTCATACACAGAAAAATTTCGCGCATAATAAATGGAAGGGAAAGAAAGTCTTATTCATTCCATTTCTAAGCTTGCCTGGAACTTTAAAAAAGAAACCTACCTAGTTAGCAGGTCACAGTCGTTATTTGAATTTTCTCGATCTCGTTCTTAATATCTATTTGTATATGTAGAATTATCTATAGTGCGATTGATGTTACTCTAATACTTACTTCAAACCTGGCTTCGTGTGTTTGAATAAACATTTTTTTTTTGGAAATTCCGGCTCACATAGACTTCCATTATAAATTTGTAATAAGAATATACCAAAACTGTGCAGAAAAACATTCAAACCCGATTAGCGCTAGCAAAAACAAAATTAAAAATAACTTTGTGTATAAAGTTAGTAACATTTACATGTTAAAGCAAGGTAAAGGATTAGCTGGTATTATGCGCGCTCGTAACACCGGCCCGCTGTTGTGTACCTTGCTTAGGTTACAAAGTTATGTTCTTTTAACTAAGGCTAGTTATACTACTTCTAGATTATGTTTTTTGCATAAGAATGTTAGGAAAATCCCTCGTAAGTCTTCGTGCGATACTGTGAGAGAGTAAGTTTTTCTTAGAGTATTTTCCTGACTAATTACTACTAAATTGTGGCACTAAACGTCATAAGTTGTTTAATACTATTGTAACAATATTCTGTTTTTATTCAAAGCTTTTTCAAATTAAACGTGATTGTGATTTACTGCTGAAATATATATGTTCAGCTCTGCCTAAACCATGACAACAACAAACAAATTATGGACACCAATAAAAAATCGGATTTCCATTAAAAACAGGATGCTATGCCTACTTGGATAGTACCAAAGTAGTTTGGTAATATCCACAAAAATCTTTCCCACGCTATTCATGCTGTATTGAGTTATTGCCGATCTTCGGTAAGTACACACAAGTACTATACTTGATGCCACGTAGTCGGTACTACGTGGCAATGACAAGGAACAGAAGACCCAGTGCTAGCAACATGCTCTTAAAAACTGATGTAAAGTATTACTGTCTTTGGTAGTATTGGCGACGCGTGATATAGAGAATGATGTCAAGAGGCTTTAGTTGTAATGGAGGAACAGGGTCGAAAGTCCCTCCATTGAAAAGGGAGGATCCTCCAACCAGACAGGTGTTGCGTCTGGCGGGCTACTGCCCGACAACTCTTAGTCGGGGCTGAGTATATATGTTAGATCGCGCTGTAAACTCTCTTAGCGTGATGTAGGATTTTGTGTGACGTAGTGTCGACGCATGTCAGTTTTTGACACTTCGCTCGCCATCGATGTAGCGCCTATGTGGCTGGATAGATGTCGCCAAAGGCTCACTACTTATAATAACTTTATTATCACTTGTGTATTTCAAAAATATTCTTGCATATAAACAAAAACTAAGAATTTAGGAGCACGATTCAATTCATCGTTTCGACGAAGAAGCAGCTGCCAAGTGTAGTAGTATAAAACATTAATTTTCCCAGCGATTGCGACGTGCATTGTTACGATCTTTGAAGGCCCATGTTCCGCAGTAAATATTAACGAGTCTTGGCTTCAGAACTACTACTATCGTAGATTGTAGAGCAGCGCATTTATGTAGCCTCAACGAGTGGCGGAAGCCTGGCCATCAGCTCCGCTACCACTTTCCTGATGAACTAATATTTTCACAGCATGAGTTTTCTTTCCTTATATTCCTAGTACTTACGTACGCGTCAGCTATATTTTCACTCTACTGCATCTCAGAGAGCTTGTAATAAAGGAACGTGCTTCCATTGTGGCACTTCTGTCCCATAATTTTGCACCAGGTCCTGTAAATACAGGCAGCGGCTGTGACGTCGCTTCCGCGTCACAATACACGCTCGAACATGTTGCTAAAGTTGTTGAGTGAAAATACTTTTTAAGAAATGTAGAGTAAACGTAAATGGTGTTGCTGAAACTTGGGTTAACAATGTAAGGAAAATACGTTATTTATATTAAAAGTTTTACTCCAATTTTAAAGTAGTTGCTTCTGATCGGTTTAAGGGACCTTGTCAGCCACTGATTGACTGTACAGCTTAGAACTTAGTTGAACTTTTTTAATGCGGTTTTTATTGCGTAATGGACATTAACGAATTACATGTTAGTATCATCTTCTTAGTCGTAAGACGAAGCAATCACCACAATGACTGACACTGTCCTGGTCTGCCTGCATCCAGTGGAATTCTCGAGACTTTCACCACAGTCCACTCGGTAGGAGGAGGGGCCTATTACCCAGGGTCACACTTAGCCACCTTAATTTAGAAAGCGAGGCGTGCTACCAACTGATTTATTTCTTCCATTTATCCTGGCTCCTGTTTTCAACGGAACTGTCATCAAGTCAAGTAAGCAGGTTTCCGTAGTATATCAACTGCCATACACATTCACATAAGAGGCCGCTAAGGATTTCGACACATTGAAAGCCCTGAGGCGATTAGCGTACAGTCCAGTGCATATTGTAGGTGTTTCGCAACACACACGCTCTAGACTTAGGCACAGCTGTGCCCCACATAATTATTATGAGTAATGTAGGGGAACATTATAGTAAACGTTATTGCACACGTATCGTGGCATTTAATTACCCCACGAGTGATTCTTTAATGAATGGCTAGAATACACTCGGCGGTCAGTCTCAATAGCACGACATTGTTGACTGGCCAAAAATATTAATCAATCATGTCGGAGTCCAGTGCAATCGCATGCACCTGAATACCAGTATTTTATGTAAAGCGCCTGCTTATCTCACCTTCACAACCCAGTTACTGGGTAACAAGGTACTTAACACTTGGTAAAGCTAGTTAATACTTCCAAGCTAGTGAGGAGCTTAGAAGTCTTAACTTAACCCTTAACGACTGTTATCGATGTGAAATGTTACGTATGAGTCTTATTAATACGATACGGATAGCTCATGCCGATATGAGGTAAGAAGCACTTTCTTCAGCATTGACAGACAAACAAATGAACATCGAAGTTGCCCCAAGAGTCTAGAAAGCTATGTCATTTCCATTGTAGCACGTAAATCTGTTTGAGTTTTTATAACCAATTGAACTATCCCAAACCATACACAATTAGACCAACAATAACAAAATATCAATCTCCTCCATTACAAGCTACGAGCACATAAAGGCAGGTACATACTGCCGACAGCGTGGCCGTCAGGTTTGCAACACGCACGCCGAGCACAGCTGTGACTCGCGAGTTAATTCCTGTAATGTCACTACCTAGGTACCATACACAGTTAACAGAAAAAAAGTAACTGCAGAATATTCACTGATAAGGAAGAGGTAAGTAAGTAAGTAGATACGTGTTACCTACACTTCATTAAGTCATTGACTGCCACGCAGCTAACTATTGTTTGTCGGACACACGGTGACCGCGTTGGCGTTCAACGTGTTAATAAACTATTTGTAATGAAACACTTATAATAAGGGACTACGGAGGATAACCTATCGCACTGTGTTGAGTAGGGAAAATAAAATCTTATGTACCTATTCTTATCAGAGATGATCTACATCTAACGTCACAAATATTTTATCAATGAGATTTGTTTCTGCGAGATCCCGAATGTAGCTAATTCAGGCGCAGATTGCTAAGCATGTTACCCAGGAACATAAAAGGCTAAGGAAGGAACGTGGATGGGTTTTAGTCGGTAAGAGTTTGACACTCCCTGCCGAGTCACCCAGAGCGGGAGGGGTCATATGATGATGTCACACCCTCAAAAAAAAGGTGTAGATTGGTATCTAAGGTACCTTAGTAATTGTGTTATGTTATTAGATACTAGCTTTTACCAGCGGCTTCGCCCGCGTGTATGTAGAAAATTATCACACGGGAACAGTACTTTTTTCCGGGATAAAGTAGCTTATACTATTCCAGACTATAATCTATCTTTGTGCTACGTTTCGTCCAGATCCGTTTAGTTTTTGAGTTTATTCGTTACAAACATACATACAAATCATTCCTCTTTATAATATTAGTATACATATTGAATATCTTAAATATGTTGTACGAAGTGAACCTTCGTCACCTGTTTATGAGGTGTTGCAGTGTGTGGTACTCCATAATTTCCCGACGATTAAATACAATTTGTCTGTCGTGTTAAGTCAGTTAGTCTGTTTATATTTTACACCACTGACATTTTTTGAGCCTCGTTATGATAAATCTGATGTATGTATACTTAATGCTTTATTTTTAATATTTTTTTTCTCATATATAAATAGACAATCCAACCCAACAAAACCGACGTAGATTTCTTCAAAGGACATATTCCACGATCCCACGGGATGGTTAGGACAGAGCTTTAAGTGTCGCATAACCAAAGCAATACTGTTTCTCTCTGTTTTCTTCTAATCCTAAGAGAACAAGTAAAACCTTTATTAAAGGAACATCATGTGGTTTTAGCAAATATCACTAGCGAACAATTTAGCGTTTCATTAGTACCTATAGAAAAATACTACGAAAAAGAAATGTAAATACTCAAACTAAAAAAGTATTTAAAACAAGAACTCGATAAAAGTTTTCACTCATCAATATAGTCTTTAGGCAAAGTCGGGTGGGGAATGGAACCGGCGAGAGATGTCGTGCGGTGTCCCGCAGGGATCGGTTCTGGGGCCGTTCCTGTGGGACATCGGTTACGACTGGGTGCTGCGGGCCGACCTCCCTGACGGCGTCAGCGTAGTTTGCTACGCTGACGACACGCTGGTCCTGGCGCAGGGGAGGTCGCATCAGGCGGCGGCCGACGCGATGACACGCGGGGTTGCGACAGTCGTTGAGAGGATCCGGCAGTTGGGTCTCGAGGTGGCTTTGCACAAATCCGAGGCCATGTCCTTTCATGGGCCTCGGAATAGGCCACCATCGGGATCCCAACTTACGGTAGGAGGGGTTCACATCGGCGTCGAGACCACGATGAAATACCTGGGTCTGGTCCTCGACAGCCGATGGAATTTCGTGGAGCATTTCCGACGTTTGGCCCCCAAGCTGGAACGGACTGGGGCCGCCCTCAAGCGGCTCTTGCCCAATTTGAGGGGGCCAAACGCCTCCTGCCGGAGGCTTTACGCGGGAGTCGTGCGGTCCATGGCCCTTTACGGGGCCCCGGTGTGGGCGCGTTCACTGCGGCGGCGAGCCGCCCATTATCTGAACGCGCCCCAAAAGGTGGTAGCCATACGGCTTATCCGGGGGTACCGCACGATCTCGGGCGAGGCGGCAAGCCTCCTTGCCGGACTGCCGCCGTGGGATCTGGAGGCGATAGTCCTCGCGCGCCTGTTCGAGTGGCGCGCGGAGGAACTAAGCCGGGGGGAAACTCCGTTTCCGCAGCAAATTGCGGCGGAGCGGACGGACCTCCGGCGCGATCTCATGGCGGCCTGGAATCAGCGACTGTCGCAACCCAGCGCAGGGCACGCCACGATAATGGCGGGAAGGCCCCTCTTTGAGGAGTGGCTAGAGAGGCGTCACGGCGCCCTCACCTACCGCCTGACGCAGGTCCTCACCGGACATGGATGTTTCGGGAGGTTCCTGCACATCATCAGGCGGGAGGAAACGCCCGGGTGTCACCACTGCGAGGATCGCCCAGAGGACACGGTAGAGCACACAGTGCAAACCTGCCCCGCATGGGCGGAGCACCGCCGTGTCCTCGTAGAGGCGATCGGCGGCGTCGACCTCTCGCGCCCGGCCCTGGTGCAAGCCATGGTCCGGGGCGAGAGGGAGTGGGAGGCAGTCACCTCCTTCTGCGAAAAAGTTATGCTCGCGAAGGAGGTGGCGGGATGGGAGAGAGAAAGGTCCTCCCGTCCCAGCCGCCGCAGGAGACGCCCCGGGCGTCGGGAGCCACGTGACGACTCCCGACCACCGTAGGCGCGGGCCTGCGGGCGGTGAGTAATGGGTGACTCACCGTCCGATCAGCACCAGACCCGTGCCGTACGGCGCGTATATGTTCCACGCGCGCCTCAAAGAGATGTCAGCATATGAAGGGGCCCCCCAGGGCCAAGCCTGCCGGGTAAGCGGGATTGTCCGAAAGGGTTACCGCTACCCCGGAACATAAAGGGCTACGGAAGGAACATGGATGGGTTTTAGTCAGTAAGAGTCTGACACTCCCTTCCGCTCCACCCAGAGCGGGAGCAGTCATTGGATGATTTCCCAGCCTTAAAAAAAAAAAAAGGCAAAGTCGGGTAAAAAGAATTCTCACCTCATGATGACACTGCCACACAATTATAATTAAAAGTATTTGTTTACATTAAACTATGAGGTCAAGTACCAATTTTCATGTAATTTGCTCCCATATTAAGTTAAGAATTTAATATAATAATTATTCTTTATGACGTTAATTATAATTACGTTAAGAGTCATATTGCCTTGTAGGGTGAGTGAGAATGATGCATTTAATTTGTTACGAGAATGGGTTTATGTATAATTGGTGCTAGTAACCACACACACACACACACAGACTATATACCTAGGTACTTAAACAACGTAACTACTTCTTAGCTATGACATTTCACTGTTGTCACCAAGAGCTTACTGTCGAACAATTGCGTTGCGCAAGAGCATTGACAATTCAATGGCTTTATGAGATTTAACCTTGCCCATAGTTTTTATTACTTGCAATTGTTTTGCTCTATTCTCTTTTAATCTTAATCTTTCAAAATCGTTGATGCTTTCAGATAGGCGGAAAGATAGGAATCAAAAACTAAAAGCAAAAAATGTTCAGTTTTGTCTCTTCAGCACTAGGTACAGACGCCAGTGCATCAAGTCAACCCTAACTATCAAATATTCCCAATTGAAAATGAGACTTATGCTTTTGTAATAAAGTTGAAAATCTATCAAAGAAATTTGACAGATTGGGGTAGCTTGATGTGCTGGCGTCTATACATCAGAATTTTAAAATATTTACCTAATACTACTATCCCTACAAATTTCCGCCCGGTTGTAACAGGCCAATATCTGCTGAGCACACCCTAAAAATTTCAATCAGCTACCAACGCTCACTGGTCCCGGGTGATTACAACCCACTCCCTCTCACCTAGAGGTCTCTATCCCAGCAGTGAGAATATTATAAGCTGATTATGATTATGTTTCACCCTAAAAATATTGCTCCACTTTATGTAAGTGCACAGCAATTACAAGTCAAGTCAGCAAACAGGACATAACAGTCAGCGGGTCACCTCGCCGGATACCGTCTGACGCAACATTACATACTCCAATAGTTTAACCTAACTGCTGGCGTAAGTACTTAAACTTAAGTTGGACCCAATAAAAAATTGAAGCAACTTTTGCGACAGCCAAAAATAGACACTACACAGTACATTGTACATACTAATTTAAGACATAACCGTTGTGCGACTCCGAGACAAGCTTCGAAAGTATGCTTTATATAATTATGTCGATATAGTTATATCGATATAATTATATCGATATAATTATATCGATATAATTTTGAGAAGTGGAGTACCTTATAGTATTTTATTTTATTTTATTTATTTGGGAAATCAAACAATTACACACACACAATTTTACTTAGTCATCATGTAGCGTTAATAAAAATTCAACTTGAAGGTGCATCCCACGCCGTGACGCCACGGCATCAAAAATGTATGTACATCCAAATCTAGGAAACCTTTTTCATTTCAATCCCTTATCTTTTTCTTGTTCCATTTTTTTTCTACAATAGTGACAACTGAAAGTTAATGTCAAAAGAATTGACAAACGATCCTAATATTCTAATATTAGAGAAAAGCACTACTATCTGTTTTACCTAATAATAATCCTGAAGTCTATTACATCACACACGACCACACCCCAACAATATGGTATGATGAATGCAATCATGAAAATTACACATGCAAGATTAATTAGTATACTTGCCTAATTAAATGTCGCTCACAAACAGACAGAGTTCAAGCAACTGTTACTTAACAGTGATCCAGTTAAGAGTAAGGCATCGTAATTGTTTGGATATGACTGCACTTTGTTTAACTTATCTAAGTAGACTATCGCTGAAGACATGGTAGCCTTGAAGAAGAAGTAATGGTCTGAAACAAACTGAAGAACTGTTTCATCCCAAGAGAGGGTTCCGTATATCCGATTGCAAAAATTGAACCCTTTAATCACTCGTGTGTTTGTCGGTCTGTCGCATTTAATGTGCGACGAATCGAATGGTCCGATTAATTTGAAGCTGGTGCACATCAATTTTCTTGATTCAAACGCGGACGTGTAACGTAAATTAATGAACTTTGAATATGGAATTTTGAAACACAATCAAGAGTTTTGCAAGGACTTATACATGTGAGGGTTTTAAAATCCTCCCGCCCTTATCTCCGTGTGTGAGTGCGTGTTTGCTTCTGTGTACAAGTATGTATGTGTGTTTGTTGTGTTACAGAGTATGCTGTGTGTCTAATGGTCCATTTTAATTATGTCCATCCTCCGTCAGGCAGACACTTTAGAAACATGTTCCTGGAAAAGATAAAGTATTAATTAATACCGTCTTATTTATAGTTATCTTGTAATTTATTAGTAGGTACTCGCATTTCACTAAATTAAGTCATTCGAATTCACTTAAACTTAGTGTTCATTTCACTTACTGTTCCAACCTCAATAATTTCGCTAAATAAACTTTTACAAGTCAACTATTTTGCTAAGGAATAACATTTATTTAAGAGAACCTAATTCAAAGAAGTAAAAGCACAGGTGATTCTGAGTTAACAGTCTAACTAAATTGTATATTTATTTAGGAGCTTCTAAAGCTTGAAAATACGCTTTGAGTTATTGCGATCTTTGAAATGTTGCTACTCAATTATCTTATTTATACAGGCACAATAACTGTTTCTAAACAGCCACGGGTCTTTGCAAATGTAGGTAAAAATCAGTCATAAAAATAGTTTTTATTTGGCACATTCAGAAGCCTGAAAGTCTGACAGCCAGTCTTACCAAGGAGTATCGTATTGCCCAGTAACTGGGTCGATCCATGTAAAATACTGGTATTCAGCTGCATCCGGTTAGACTGGAAGCCGACCCCAACATAGTTAAAATAGGAAAAATCAAGGGAGATGATGATTTGGCCCATTCAAAAATTAATGTGCTATGCTATTGCCTATTCATCGAACACAAATGACCCAGTTATCTCATTTTAGAAAAAAGTGCTACTTAAACCATGACGTAACGTTGACAGTCACTAAAATATAAATCTCCAAAAATAATAAAACTTACTGTTTAATGACTGGCCATTGCATTAAGCCGTTCTACATACTGAATTTTTTCTCAAATCGATTTCATAATTAAATAAAGAAAAGGTGCGTGCCTTGCACATTGAAGAGTTCGGTAGTCGCAATGAATTTATCTCAAAAACCAACTTTACTTTGTAGCTGCAAAATGTTCTCACATACGTATACGTCCAGATTAATTCTCAAACTGTAAATGTTAGTTTTAATCGCCAAAACAATATTGTTGATGCGGTAAAACTACAAATTAATAGATTTCGGATTCCATTACTTACAAGCGAGACTTTATTTCTTGCGAGCTGAATTTCAGTATAATAGGTACTCTTTTTTTTTTTTTTTTTAAGGCTGGGAAATCATCCAATGACTGCTCCCGCTCTGGGTGGAGCGGAAGGGAGTGTCAGACTCTTACTGACTAAAACCCATCCATGTTCCTTCCGTAGCCCTTTATGTTCCGGGGTAGCGGTAACCCTTTCGGACAATCCCGCTTACCCGGCAGGCTTGGCCCTGAGGGGCCCCTTCATATGCTGACATCTCTTTGAGGCGCGCGTGGAACATATACGCGCCGTACGGCACGGGTCTGGTGCTGATCGGACGGTGAGTCACCCATTACTCACCGTCCGCAGGCCCGCGCCTACGGTGGCCGGGAGTCGTCACGTGGCTCCCGACGCCCGGGGCGTCTCCTGCGGCGGCTGGGACGGGAGGACCTTTCTCTCTCCCATCCCGCCACATCCTTCGCGAGCATAACTTTTTCGCAGAAGGAGGTGACTGCCTCCCAATAATAGGTACTCTGAAGTAAGGTTTTTATGTTTACTTGTGAGTATTAAGATTTGACGCATAATTATTTATGTTTTCATTGTGTTGACTAAAAGCTTGATTTTTTTAGACCTGGAAGGGAGTAGACCTTCGTATTTTAATAATAATTGCAACTTGATACCTCCACGCGTTCCTGAGCAGAAGGATCTTAACCGACTGACGGGAAAACAACGAAGTGGGTATGGAATACGGGTTCCATTTTTTCCTTTTGATCTACGAAACCCTAAAAAGATAAGTGAATTCTATTGCCTAGTAATGTTCATGATTCACTAGATTACTATTCTACGTTTATGCGCGAGAGCATATAAGCCCCTCCCGTGAGTGCACGCATGCGCAGAACGGTTGTGGTTGCGAGTACTCGTGAGTCGTCTCGCGCAGCTCACGCGGGTCAGACGTGTCGGAAAAAACGCGGAAAATGAAGCTGCCGGTTAGTTTCACGTGGAATTCAGTGTCATTATTACTGTGTGGTTTATTTTATAGTCGGTGTTCATAAGGGAATACTAGTTTCGATGTGGAATTTTCGCATATGATGTGATGTTTCACTTCCGCCCGCCCATCGCGGCACCATAACAAAATAGGAGCTTTAAAACATAACACTGTTATTTTAATAATAATCATTTAAAAAATTTTATGTCACACTAAGCTTAGTATACATTTGGGTGTATACTTCATAGACTACGTAAACATTCACATCGCACTCAACATATTGCCATGTTGTGTCCCTATTATTTAAAACTGTCCCATGGACGTGACACTAAAAGCTAGTGCTTAAACTACTAAACTTCTACTGCTGAAAATAGGACGTCTCATCTAACTCCCAACCATCCTCCTCTGCTTAGTTTGACATTAGAGGTCACAAGAAAAATAATTCTTTTTTCGAACCTACTCAAAATATAAATAACTAGACTCAACTTGATTTCAACTTTTCATTATACTCCCTCAGATCTCGCTTCTCGTGTTAGCGGCAGTTAGCCAGGCGCTGTCGGTGCCACCTGTTGCCAAGATATCAGAGGCCAAGATCCCAGAGGACAAGAGTTCACCAACCAAGAGTACACCGGCCAAGAGCTCACCTATCAAGAGCTCAGTGACCAAGCAGAAAGACGACAACCTGACGAGCAAGAGAGAGCTGTACGAAGGGAACTACGGAGAACGGAATACGGAGCGTGTATCGAAATATGGTGAGTTCTTATGAAACTAATTAGAGCATGCTGCGTCTATTCAGTTTTTGGAACGAAGTTCCTTATCGCGCGTTGCGAAAGGGGGCTAGACGGAATTAAGACCAAAAGTTGTAACGACACTTTTTTGGAGTAAAATATGATGTCCTTTAAATCAATATTATTTGATTGGCTAATTTTAGATCAGTTTTTTTTATTATTATAACTTAAAATAAATAAAGTTTTGTTACAATTCCTTCACTAATTAATCGAATGAAACTTCGTTCCATCCGGGTGTCCCTTGACACCACTCAAGTTTTTAATTTAATTAAAAACTTCAGTGTCAAAATAAATAATAGTTCTCTCTATTGTCTCAAAGAAAAAAAACAATAAACAAATAATCCCCTTAATTACAGTCCGCAGCGGCATGTTCACAAGAGGTGCAAAACTTTTATATCAGCGTTAATGCAAATGCCTTTAACTTTATGATGCAATAAAAGTTCCAGTACATTTTTAACGATTAATCTGTCTTGATATATTAGTTGATTGTCTGTTTTAGCATTCGCCAAAAACATGCTTTATTCTGTATACCGCTTAACTATAAATCAATTTATGCAGTAAACAGTTAACAATAGCTACTAATAACTGACAGCGCTGTCAAAACTAAATATCAACACACAATTAAATCGGATACGCACACAGAACGACCGTGTGAAATGCAATCAAACCATTATCAAAACTAACCGGTTTCATTGAAATATTATGCCGCGCCGCTCACCATTTAATGCTATTCAATTTGCATACAAGCATGGACTTCCGTGTTTTCCAATATGATTAATTGAATTTGCTTATTGATAATTTAATACTTGGAATTTGAATTTAGTAGTTTGGAAGTTCTATGTTGACTTAACACTTTGTCCCCTTAAATAAGTAGCAGTGGGCTATGATGAGGATTGAAGTTTCCCACCTGTTGTATTAATCAGTGACTTGGGGAGCTATTTTCTAATTGTAACTGTACAAATTCGTTTGCCAAGCGCTGTGTTTTAGTTCAGTTTCATATTTCTAGTCCAAGTAATAACTTCTTCAATAATTTTAAACGACACTCAAGAGAACAATAAACACCGTCTTTTCGCAGTTATAACCATACCTCATAGCACCAAGTTAAAAAAATTACATGGTTTTTATAAGTTTACTTTATGTTATCTTTCAGAAGACACAGAAGCTCCCCCGCAGACAGTATATGCCAAAGAATTGCAAGACATGATATCAGAGGAGTCTCCGAGCCATGTAAGTCGCTACATATCCATTTTTATGGCTCGTGCGTCAGCTCGTCCCAAAACAAACTCGGACCATTGGGCCGATTTGACGAATTTCAAAATAATATTTATTTCGTTCGTCATCTCGTCCCACTTTATTTTTCTTCAATATTTGAAGTTGTGTTGGTACAGTCCAAACCAAAACTTTTCACTATATACGAGTAAATAAAAGCCAAGAATTTAGGGAATCAACATTTATATAAGTAATAATAAAAATCAAAGTTAGTAGGTACTGTTATCTATCACATAATCAGTTCTATTCATAATAATTAAGTACAGACATACTTAGTTTAATATTGCGATATTAAGGCGATATAGACACTTACTTTAGGCCCACTGTGCACACATTTAAAAAACAGTTATAATGATGGGAGGCATTTCCAATAATTAATTAGTAAAAGAAATGATGTACATACCAAAAACTTTGCATTTTGAAGTTATTTAAGATTCTTATATTTCATCCATATAAGGTTAAGTATATTTTAAATAAGTGAAAGAGCACTTAATACATTATATTAATTTATTTATCAGCATTATTAGCATAGTCAAATAATACAAAATACACTGTAGGAAAATCAAAGCCCTGGTCCTGAAGGTGAGCTTGTTTACCTTGCCAACCCATTTACCTAGCCAACCCATCGTTGTATAAGACATTGAACTTCAGCGATTTCCAACGGATGTCTTCGCTTTCTGATACATTTTAACCTCAGTTTACACAACGCAGATCACCACTTCCAGCAGTAGATGATGACTGTTGTGAAAGACTAGGTCCAGAGTGAATGCCGTGGGTTCTAATATCAAATCCAAGTTATTGCCAGTTTCTTGGTCGTCAGTTATAGGAGAATCATCAGATTCAGTATTCATGGATAAAAGTAGTCAATTTAACCCGCAATAAATATTCACAAACTGTCACAAGTTGCAAGACAAGCAATGGCTAAGACATTTGACATTTTCGGTATCCGCTAGCGGACAAGTTAGTGCTGCCATAAAAAATGTAAAAAAAACGAAACACACGATTGTAATTGTGCCGACTTGCAGACATGGGAAAAAAATAACATAGTTTTTGAATGAAACCAATTTCTTGTGTGTCTCTGGGCCTAATTTAGGGATGGTCCTTTAAAATAAATTTAAAAAACTAAAAGTTCAATACAAAGTTCAATTGTAATTTCCCTTTTACAAATTTATTCACCACATCGGCAACGTATTCATCTATTTCACAGGTGGGTTTTGTTTTTTAAAAATGTTGCAATTTTTAATTAGCAAAGTTTCGTAGTAATTGGCTTCATTTTGTAAAATTGGTAAAAAATGTGGAACACTTCTTGGTTTTGAATTTATTTTCTTGTTTATAGTCGAATGCCAGTTTTCAACCATATTAGTTGTTCGATGTGACCTATTATAACAACACCATTTATCAGCTAAGAACGAACTCTCATCTAACCAAGTGTTCACAAAATAGTCAAGGCGTGGTGTTGGCTAGGAGAGCTCTACAAGATTGATTAGCAAAAATCATGATTCTATTTGTAGTTCTGTAGTCGGCAAGTAAGAAACTATGAAATTTTTCTGGTATAACTATTTCCCTTAAAGTCTTGAAACATGTTTTTACCACACCTAACGATTTGTTCCTTTTTCGATAAAGTTTGTTTTTGATATTGATAGAAATTATTTATAAGTATATTATAGTATATTCAAGAATAATAATAAAAGAAAATATAAGTAGAAAATTATGTCTTACTCACCTTCAAATTTTGACGAGTGTTTCGAATATCAATAAGACAGCAGACTTCACAATTCACTTATAATATTATATTATTCAATATCAAATTTTTTACAAAACTGACCGAAATTCAGTATAGAGCCCATTAACCACACTGTTTTATGAACTTTTTGTCATTGTACGCTATTCGCTGGGTAGAGAGAGCTTGACCTTCACCTCTTTCCTTAGTTTGACGTCCTCTGATTGGATTCATGTATGACATCAGTGCAGTGTAACACACTAGCGCTAACAGACGTCATTTTCAAATTTTTCTGTCTTATTATAGAAGTTTAAATAAAATCACAGACACTTTTCTTCGTGACTGTTTTTGACGTTTAGCTATTGTTAATATTTAACAGAATTTAGAATGGGACGAGATGACGAACGAAAAGAATATTAATTTTGAAATTCGTCAAATCGGCCCAATGGTCCGAGTTTGTTTTGGGACGAGCTGACGCACGAGCTATTTTTATTTCCCAGATGCAATAGAAGAACAAATCTTAACTATATTGATCAATTTATGTTGTATTCAGTATATTTTATTTCATTTTGTAGTTACCTGAAAACAACAAAAATGTGCGTATAGGATACAAGTGCGCAGATTCATGTAGTTATTTATCCTCATATAATTCTATTACTGAAACAATCACAAAATGTTAAAAACTTAATAATTAATTAGTGCTCAAACAGTAATTTGAAGTGTGGTTTGTGGCAACCGAAAGCTATTACATTACGAGGCTCCTAATGATGTTGCAATTTATTGTCTGAAAACTATTGTTATTGTTACGAACGGACATTTGATTGTTTTGATCTGACGACGCCTAAACTAAATATTAGGCACTGAAAAATCGGCTGTTTCCTACATTTCGACGAGACACGTGACCAAAAATGTAATAGAACAGCTAATTTTTTTTTTCGATTTCGGGTTTGGTCCCGTCATAAAAGTTGTTCAGTTTGTCCTTTCGGTTACATCCTGTATAACGTATCAGTTCCCTTCCAAACTTATTTGAACAAGCATTGGTTGTAGTAAAGTCGTTACATAGATACTCATAAACATAATTTATCAATATACCGCTGTTTTTAAACTGTGAAATACGACTAAAAGTCAGAAATAATTTCAGCACATTTTGCCTATTATGAAGTAGGTCACCACTATCTTAGATAAACTACTGAATTTTATCAGAAATTATCATTAACACAGAGACCATTTGTCTTGTTCGTATTAATTATTAAAATTAGTTTATTACTAGAATGGAACGAATGGTCCATAAAGCTTAAGTTCACTTGTAAATGCATGGCATTTACTCATCAATTATTATTTTCAGGTTCTCATGATTTACCTACTAATAATTTCGTTAATGTGTTTCCTAATTGTCTTTTGAACAAGCAATCATAATATGATGACCATCCTATCATTCATTTATGTGAAATATGACTTGTACTAGTCTACCACGAGCAGGGCCCGGGATCTTCCACGTGGTTGTGAAAATACTATTTATTTCTATTTTGGTGACATTTTATTTCCTATTTTGAAATAATTAGCACAAAGTTAATGTTGTCTTGGCCAAAAAACCCAAGAGCCACCAAGTCCCAAGAGCTTTAACATCAGATTTGCCAAATAGTAAAGGCTTTTGAAAACTGGAACTCGATTATAATGAAGTAATTTACAACTGAGAATCGATGACCAGATTTATTAAGAAATTATATGGAACATTTTGACATCTAAAATAAAGCAATATAAAGTTCATAAAAAGCGTAATATTACGCGAACTATTCATAAGGAAACTTTTAAAAAATGTGTGTTCAACGAAATGGTTTAGGCGCCGGTTTTTTACGCCCGTCCAAGTACCGCCAAGTTTTATATTAAATTTCTTTGAACTTGGCCTGGGATGTTGAGGTTATGTCACCCTCGCCTCAGTGGTTTGGGAAGGATGTGTATGTATTATGTTATGGAGATATTACGGTCAATAGGAATTGGATTTTGTTTTCCGTAAATTGACCCGTAAATGACATAGTGTGTGAAATGAGGTCTTTTTCTTCTGGCGGTAACTTCTGAATTTACTATAAGTACTAATAAATACTAAGTGAGGAGCTCGTGGCTAAGTACTAACAGCCGCACATATCCATCCACCAGGTTAAGCTACGCTTGCCGGGGTTGGCCGTAGATGGGTGACCATCTTTACATACCGAGACTCCTCCGTGGCACGTTAAGCCGTCCCGGCTGTCATTAGTGCATTTTTAACAGTCGTTACGGGTCGTCAGAAGCCCGAAAATCTATCAGCCTGTCTTACCAAAGGGTATCGTATTGCCCAGTTACTAGGTTGTGGAGATCAGATAGGCAGTCGCGCCATGTAAAATACTTCAGCTGCATCCGGTTAGATTGGAATCGGCAGATGACTAATAAATACTAAGTACCAATTTTTCTTGTGGTATTTGCTCATAGATTAGTTAATTTCATTTAAGAAAAATACATTTTGTTTATTAATTTAAGCTACGCTAAAGCACATTTGAATGCAAACTCTGCAACCATTATGAAATATTCTGACGTTTCGTGCGATGACGGTATTTAGTCCGACGCAAAATAAAATATGGCGCGGCTGGGCCATTGTGCGAAATTCCATTCTCCAGTTCACTAATGACATTTCCCAACAATAGCGTTTTCTAAATATTGACTGAAAACATTACTGAGAGGAGACATGAAGACATGTTTACTAAATAACAAGGCAAGAATAACATTCAAATTTCATTAACTGCTACAACTGTAATTGTTTTGCAAAGTATATTGCATGGACCACGATCATCTGGCATTTGCGGCAACATTACATACAAGATTAGCATATTGACTGACGGACCGACATTAACATAATTATGATACAGGTCTGTAATTAGCGTTGAGCCATCTGAAGTAGTAAGTACCATTGGCCAAGTGAAGATATTATTTAAGGTGATACCTAGTTGAGTGTTTAGATTAACACTTGGGTGCCGTCACTCCATAAGTAGTATTATCAAAGTTTTTCAAATGTTCGCAAGTACTGTGTACGAAAATATTTGGTCTCGCAGTCTTCAACATTAATTACATAATTTTCATCAGAACATAATAATAAAATAATAATAATATCCTTGGACATTTCACACAACGCCATATCGTCCCAAGCTAAGCAACCTAATGCTTGTGTTATGGTAACGAGATGGCTGATAAACTACTTATGTACATTTTTTTTTTGTACATACATACATTTATAGATAGAAAAACACCCAGACCCGTAACAAATACTTGCACTACTTTACTTTACTTACTTATAACAAATAATGCATTAGGTATTGCTCAAATATATATTATTGAGTTCCTCCAAATCAAATTGTGCCTTAAGTGTTTGTGCTAGGTGTGAACTGACGTCAACAGTACAGCCAACTCATGCCTCCACACAACCTCTGGACTTACTATTAAGTCCTGCCACTCTTACAAGTGCCTATTACTTCTTCAACAGTCTACTCTGTCGGTCGTCTGACTTACAGTACCCGGCGATAAATATTGCACATCGACCTCTGGAAAGAGACGGATCGGCCGTCTCTTTGCAGAGGTCGATGTGTTGTCAAAATGTTCAAAATATATATTTAGAGTTGTGAAAACCCACAATACACAGTTGTTACAATAATTTAAAGTTGTACTATGGCATCTTTAGGAAAAAGTGGGAAACCTTTACGAGGTCAGTCACAGAGGTCGATGTGCAATATGTATCGCTTGGTACTGTACCTTTTCACACTATAATGGCTAGACGGATTTGTATGAAAGGCATAAGAAGAGACCATAATTTGGGTAAAGATACTTTTATTCCGATAGAAAGTGGATTATTTTTGCAAAGCCGTGTGCAAAACCTTGTACCTATTGTATAAGGTAGGCATAGACTTTAGGCACAATAAAGTCCGTCCACGGGATAGAATTAATTTGTAAGCTAACTAACGAATTAATTATATTCCTAATTTATGTATGGAAATGGTATTACAATTTTGGGCGGCGCTGTGTACTCGGGCTCGCACTACCACTCTCAAGGCTAGGTGTAGCTGGTGTTGATAGGCCCTAAATTAGGAAATTAGCGCCTGTTTGTAATTGGAAGATTTAGCCGTCCTGTACATGATACAATGTCATATGACAATGATCCTGATTTGACGATCTCTATCTATACTTACTAATATTATAAAATGGAAAGATTTGTATATATGTTTGTAACTAATAAACTCAAAAACTACTTAACGGCTCTGGATGAAACTTGGCACAAAGATAAATTATAGTCTGGAATAAGCTACTTTTTATCCCGGAAAAATGTATGGTTCCCGTGGGATAATTTCCTACACACGCGGGCGAAACCGCTAAAAAAGCTAGCATTGAATATACCTAGTATTTAAAAAAGAATACTCATTTAAGTAGCGGATATATAAGATAAGAGCGGATTCTAATACCGCAGACTTATATGCTTTAAAGGAGGCCCAAATCAGTAGCTGATAATATGGTTTACTTAGTTAAATAATAAAACATTTTTAATTTTCAATATTTACAGTGTATTGTAATAATTGTACCTACTGGTAGCTATAGCAGAAAAACAAAAATATTTAATTTCCTGTTGAAGCTTTACACAATATCAATAAAGATTATTTTATTATTGTGTTAAAAATTGGGTTTATTTTTATACCAACACAAGTAGAACCCATCTTAAGTGGAAAATACGCAATGCTATTGACAAACGTTGCATATTTTTTCAATAAGACATTAGCGAGATTAGCTGAAATCATAATCTTGAAATGTAGCCGTTCTGGGTTATTAACCCACATAATGTAGCAATGCTTGAGAACCGGGCCAATGTTGCCAGTATTGGACTCCCACGATTGTAGTGCCTGCTACCATAATTAGCAAAAATATTTACAAAAAAAAATTGTTATTTTGGTACCTGACAAAGAAAAAGATTAATATTCCGTACTAGGGCAACGATAGACATTAAACCATATTTTTTGACTACGCTTTTGTTTTTTCCCGACTAGCTTTTGCCCGTGGTTTCGCTCGTGTGGATCACACGGGAACGTGAATAACAGACCTTGGCTTGGGTTTGAACCCGGTTCATGGTCTACCAGTGTGCAAAATTTTATCGAAATGCTGACAGCATGAAAGGTTACAGGATGGACAGAGCTACCTCTCATTTCTAATATGAGTATTGAATTATTGATACAACAAGAGTAAGCTGTAACAAGGGTACTGGCATGCAACTGGAGAAGCTATCCAGCAGGTAGTAAATCTGATGATGAATATTGAAGGGCAAAAGCTCTTCATAACAGAGAAACACGCAATAGACAAATGTTACTGAGGCTCTTTTCCGATTCAATCAAAGATAATAAATAATAGTAGACCAACCTATTTTGTAAGTAGTTGTTGAAATTAAATGCTTCTTAAAGTTATCATTCTATTTCATTTAAAAAACTTTACACAGCTAAAATTAACTAATAGATAAGATATTACAGGTCAGATATCAGTATCATACCACCGACAGGTTGCTAATCCGATCGCGATCACTCGCGCGATAAATGCCTTCACCTGTGTGCTTAAATAAATAAATAAATAACTTCAAATACCTAATAAGTTCGATAGCAATAGCAAGTGTTATGTAATACGACTAGGTCAGGTTCGACTCGCTGTATCTTGGGGTGCGTTTACACGCGGTAGAGTGAAAGTCTATTTGTCTAGTTCTGGAAAAAGTTCTACCAACAACCAACCCATTGCTAGACTAATATGAAGGCTTTGCATGAGTAACGAATACCTTAAGTAATACGTAGCATGCAGCTTAGTTGATTACATATTATTTCGAAAAAATTACCTCTTGCCCATAACATAAATTAATTAGGTTCCTATTTTGGGGTCCGCGCGGGTTGTGAAGGTCAGATAGGTAGTCGCTCCATGTAAAATACTGGTATTCAGCTGCATCTGGTTAGACTGGAAGCCGACCCCAATGTTGTTGCGAAAAGACTAGGCAGATTGATTGATTTGGGGTCCGCGGCGGCGGAGAGACTGTTTTCTTTACATAACATCTCTACTTAACAAGATAAATATTATATTCACTTATTTTTCTATAATTTATTCAGCCACAAAGTCCTTTTAAAACACCAAATTAATTTGTAAGACTCATGATGATGAGGAAACCTACTGCTAATATAAGTCCATGTTAATCTTGGCTGTACCAATCTAAACGCAGCTTCAAGATGGCAACTGATATCACAAGACACTTGCAACGATCGCCTTTCTATTACTCTTACAATCACCTTTAAACAAAAACAGATCGAATTACATTACAACACAATCTAGATTATGTTTATCATTGAGAAACAACTTGATTGCTGCTTTATTTTTATTTGTAACATACATATTTGCGTAATACCGGTCAGTCATGTGATGAACAGCGATTGGTTTAGTGCAACCTTTTTGTTAGTAGATTATAAAATTGCTATCGCTAATGAGTTACGTTATTACACTGTTTGTATAACGTAACAATGTCTGCTAACAGTTGACGATGAGGCCATAATGTTTTACTTTAACGAGATTATAACAACCATCATTGTAACCTTTTATGAACTGCTCACCTACTGACCCAGCATAAGTTATACAGTAGTGCTATTCTGTACAATTCTCGTCGTGCATACGTAGGTGAAGTAAATTTCAAGTGAGATGTCGATAATGTCGATCCCTAGCATTCGGTGAACGACATCTCACTTCACGCTCACCTCACCTTCAGTTTTGCACGGTGAGATTTTTAGCAGATACTCATAATAGAAATACCTACCTGTTAAGTATCAGCAAGATTGAAAAACTGAACTAGTTTTTAAGTTCGTGTAGGCCCAAATGTGCTGCATATCAAAGTTTAATTAGTAACTAATATAAATGGATGCGGAAGAAATAGGCCAGACCTACAAAAAGTTAAGAAAAGTACATTAACGCTAAAATAAGTTCTTGCTAAGCCAACAGCCGGATAATTACCTAAGACCCACCTTTCATTTCTCACCTCCACTCACAATATCTTCATGAACAGTTTTAACAAACTTCCATAAATCCTTATTGCTTTCCGTTTGGCTAATTCTGAACGGAGCCCGATTTCCTCCAACTTGGCAAAAAGAACGAGCCAAAGAAATTAATTAAAAGAACAACTTTTATTAATTTCAATAATACGAGTTTTGAGAAGTTTCGGGAAATGTCTTATTTCTACTCCGATTTAGTGATGGGCTTTTGTCTTAAAATATTAATTGAATTGTTTTGGTTGCCTAGCTATATTAATTATTGTCATCCGATATAATGAGTTATGGATGGAATAGGATTTTAATGAATTGGAATTAGGTATTCGAATGTTCAATTGTTCATTGAATAATTCTAATGTATTTATCGTACTAAGATAATTTGAAGTAGGTAGGTACCTACTACGTATTTAGTTCTTCGGAAATATTTTTGCATATCCAAAAGATTTCCATAATATTTAAAAATAGAATATGTATCTCCTAACTACTATTCGATTAACAATTCGTAAAAAATATTCGTTTCAGCGAATTGTAGTCCAATCGTGATTAATTAGAGGCGGATAGTTTTTTACTTAGTGCTGTGGTCAAGGGCGCCATGATTGATGAAGATGCGAGGTCTGTTCGATACGATCACTGTCTAGCAGTCTGGAAGGAAAGGAGTCGGGGAAATAAATAATGCTGAGTCTGTGCAGCACTAATATAGTTTAGATAATATAATAGGTATCTATATTGAACACTAACCGTCTTTAGTCTGCAATAGGTTACCTATGTGATTGCTCAGAGCATGGAGCGGGCTCTGTTCGTTGTCAATGTTGAAATTATCCGGAAAATTATCGGAATTACCGACATAGCTTGCAGATTAAGCAAACTGAAGTGGCAGAAGGCTGGTCATGTCGAAGGTCTGATGGCCGGCAGACGAATTCTCGAGTGGAGACCGCCTATCGGCAAGTAGTCTGGGTCGCCCCAACCTAGACTGATCCAACACCTTTAAAAGGTGGCAGGGACAGACCACTGCTGGGATACACACAGGCTTCCTCTCTTCAGAAGGCTTTTTTATCTCCCACGCGGGCCCAGACCTTGTTGTCATAAATGTCAAATGTTTTCGAATGTTTGGTGCTTAAACCGATTTTCCTTCACCATTTTGAGAGCAGTAGTGATGAAATTATTTTCGCAATGTGCCTGTCAGGGTTGGAACCCACAACCTACAACTCGTGAGTCGAGGCCGCAACCACTACGCCGCCATTGCTCTCCAAAATGAATCATATAAATTATTTATTAAATTAACAGGAAAAGAAAGCGGTAGGTATTTGTCAATGTTTAACTTTGTGGTTGTTGGACTTGCTAATATTGAGTACATTCTTACTGTGGTGTTTATTACTCGTTCCTTCTCGGTATGAGAAGATTATCCACCCGGCCGTGTGACAATAACACATAGTATAGTATAGTGAGTATGTGCGTGTTGTTCCGACGACTGTTTACTTGTTTTGTAAGTTAACAAAGCTTCGCAATGCTTTTGGGTACAAGGAAGTCGACGTTGTAACATTATATGATAAGAACAACTGGATTCCTGAATAATTATATCTCTTTATATGGTCCCATAGTCCCATCGTCCCCTTTTACGCAACTGTTTTAAAAATAATGAATGCAACCTTTAAAATTAACCTTTGTGATAGTAATAATTATTATTTTTAAGTAGCAATCAAGTTATTTACATCATTTTTAAGCTTACAGAAAAGCAGCTAAAGATAATAATATTATGTATATGTATTAACATAAGGAGGAAGGAATCATGGGGCATTCAAGAAATAAGTCCGTATCACTATCTACAGGATGTAACCGAAAGGGTACATACAAAAGCATAATGCTACAGACCACCAACTGAAGAAGATGGAACCAACTCCGAATTCGGAATAAAAAAAGAATTATGTTGTGTATATTTTGGGTCACGTGAGTCGTCGAAATGTAGGGAACAGCAGATTTTTTTTCCACGAATTCGGAGTTGGTCCCATAGTAAAATTTGTTCAGTTTGGTGGTCTGCTTCTGTATGTATATGCCCTTTCAGTTACACCCTGTACAGGCGGAGTGCCCAAAAGGTTTTAGCATTGTAGATGAGTTGAATGGCAATGCTGATTCTTTGGCTAACAAATACCTATAACCTAGAACCGTTGTTATTAACTGATTTCTGTAATGGACATGAACGGTTCCCGCCAGCCTTTCACGTATTAGATACAAAAACAAATTTTGCCTTTGCATTTTACAATTGTATAATTTATACTACTATCTAAATATCCAAGTCACCGGCACAGCTGTCCCTACAAGAAATGAGTTCACCTGCGCTAGCGCACGCAGAGAGAGTTGATCCACTAGTTATCTAACACACATGATCTGATCACACGTAATAGTGACAACCGGTCTTAGGCCGCGTTTAGTTAAGTATGTGATCCAAAACTGCCATGATTAAGATAAATTTGTGCGAATTTTTGTTATTAAACTTTTAGCTATCAAATAATTTTGCATTTGTAATGACGACTAGTAGTCTGTGCTCAGGCTTCATGGATGTAAGGTGAAGGTATGTAACATGTATTATGATCTTAAAATATGGCAAAGACAATTGAGTAGGTACATATAATTGGGTAACAAATTGGATGCTAACTAGAAAGACCGGGCACGTACCGTCGGAAAACTTACCAATTCTAAAAGGGACCACCATGCATGTATGAGTTCTGGTTCAACCGTTCAGTCAATCGCGTTACCAATCTTACTACGTATCTACTGACTGGTCGGACAACTTTTTTACGGAAATCCCTTGATATTTTAGGTTTAAGGAAAACATCGTGAGGACACCAGCATGTCTGAGAGATATTTCTCAACGGCATGTGAAGCTAAGTCAGAGGCCCATGGGCACCATAAAACTCTGACACCAGGTTAGTCACTAACCACACGAAAAGAAGAAGAAGGTTTATTATAACTATTGTTATTCTTTTAGCTGATATCGACCAACTCACAGAGAGATGAAAGACCAATTAAGATTTTCTCCTTCGCAAGATAACTTCACATGCAAAAAGGTTCCTTATACCTACTCAACCTTTCCTTTTGATCCTAAAACCACGAAAATTAAAACGTAAAATAATTAAACAAAACATCTTGTAAGCCAAAAGGAATATAAAAATAATTATGAAGAGCGTGTCCGAATTCCGGGCGGCCGGGAAAGGGTCGAAGCGTTAATTTGAGAGGCTTAGGGCGGAGGCAGCCGCCATGACAAATTCACGTAAATACTTGGACTGAGACTCGCAAGGACTTATCGCCTTTACGAAATAAAATAGAGCCACAGGAAAATGTGTATTTATATTACAAAAATCAACAATATTCAAACATAGATTAACAAAATATTAATGGATTTTTATTAGGTGACTTTCATTAGACCACTTTTGGATGTATTTGTTTTCGCAGTGTCACAATTTTAGCCCAGTTTTCTTGAATCAATAAGTTTTTTTTATTATTTATTTACGTAACTCCCTCCTTACAAAGGTCATGTTTTCTGACCAATTACCAAATTACAGACAAATAATGCGGTTACTAGATAAATAGATAATCAATACCTTTAACAATCTACTTACGCATAACTTTACGTAATGTAACGATCACGGGTCATCTTATTTTATGCACAATCATTTCCTATCATTAGTTTTCCATAAAAAGAAATCGAGTGCGGTTCGATTTCAACCATAGCGCACGACTTAAAGATTACCACGTAATATTTTAACCTATTAACCTAGAAAGCCCAAAATATCAATAATGACCACAAATTCCGTAATCATAAATTTAAAAAAAAACGTAATAATCTTTTTAAGCCCTACTGTTATTTAACAGTAATAAAATAGGGGTAGTTGATGGGCCACAAAACTTGTGTTACATATGAATTAATAATTGCGTACCCGCCCTGCGGTTGGAAGTGCGGCTCATAAAAACGCCAACTTGTGAAAGCCCAGCGATATGTTTCACTAAATATATGTATTACGTGTTATAACTTAGAACTCGGAATTATATCGTCTTGATCAATTATTGGGATTACTTGAGGATGTACTGAATTACTTAGTACGGTTAAACACGGGTTGGTTTACGGCGTCTAGCCATACTCTAAGATCGCTCCAATTTTCAAGGTTCGGGGTAACTCACTGAGCAAGTACGTAACTTTAATTTGGAAATATTCGGCAGGGATGAAAGTAATTACTTTTATTAGCACATAAAAACTTACTGCTTTGGTATGCCTGAAGTATGAGCTTACATTCACGCCATTATTAAGACTTAAAGTCAATAAAATATGGAACGTTTTGTTAGAACATTTTCATCTGAGTGCTACGTTCACAGTACGTCCCCAAAATTGTGTTTATTTTGTGGTCGCAGTGTCACGCAGCCCTGCCCCATCCCAAGTATTTAAGCAGGGCCGAGGCTCGAGTCATTCATTAGACTATAATACCTTAACAATTAATTGTCAAACGTCACGTCTGCCGCCATTTTACGTTTCTAAATCTATCTCAAATTGTTTGTGTCGATGTCGCAAGTCTTATCTATTGTTTGCAGAATTCTATGCTTCGTTTTGAGACTCAAAAGATTAAAACTATTTGCAAGTAATTTCAACTTTCAAGTAGATTTCGTAACTTAATTACCTTTTGGCCTTTTGACCTACTTATTTGAGTATAGCTCAGTAGTTTATGAGCCGTAAATTATCACTTGTGCCCTTAAAAATAAACGTGATCTTTCAAATCTACATATAATTGGTTATTATTTATTTTTTTGATTAGTTTGGCATTTATAAATTTTATTTTTTCCCTTTTTTTCCTGCTTCTAAAGGATAACAAGTTGTTTAGGATCGAGGAAACTATCTCATTGGTAAACAAATGAGATACTTGAATAAGTACCAACATATTTTTCACCTCACAGGCTCAGAAAGAGTCTGTTTGTCATTCGAAATCTGAGCCCAAAATCGCTGTTTGCTCTCTAGCGTGGAAAGAGTTTTTAAAATTCGAACCTTTCTATTTAATAATTTTCTATACTGCCACTCCACTGAAAATGCATAACACGGTATAAAATAAAATATTAAATAATACCGCTCACCTTAAAAACTTCCATCACAGTACAGAAATTAAATATTTTGCGAGGATATAATTGTAAAATTGGAATTAATGTTAATAAGTATTCCATTTGATTAAAAAAATCTGTGACGTCACATTTAAATATGCCATAAAAATACTACCCTGTCAAATACCCAATTGTGTAGTAATTTAAGTTTAATTTTTTAAATAAAATAAATACTAATATAATATGCTATTTAATCCTTTGCTTGGCAAAAATGAATATGTATTAAATTAAATTAGTTAGTTATTTGTATTAAATTAGTTTTTTTTCTTTCATTCTCCTAAGAGGACAAGTAGGATATGGAACAAAAACAGGGTATTTAATTTTGGAGATATTCTATGTAACTCATAAGATACATTGCCAAGTATCTGTTATTTTCTTCACATGACTCAATGTATCTGAGACGCTCGAACAAAATAAAACTCAACATCTTATAACACCTGTTTTATTGCACCTAGCAGTTTCCTCGCTGTAGTGAGGTGAAAAATTGTGTGTTGCGCTCGGCAGCAAAGCTTTTCTGCGTCTCGTACCTTTGAAACCTTCGTTACGCTCAGGATTCTATATTTGAACCACTCGCTTCGCTCATGGTTCAACCCTAGAATCCTTCGCTTACTCAGGTTTCAATAGAAGTACTCGCGCCAAAAATCAACTTTCCAGCCTTGCATAACAAATAACTATTCCTGGTCTCGCGCTGCGTAGTTGGAGCGAGTCAAAAGCGTTTGAAACTACGTTGCATAGTCCACAGCCCCCCGATACACATGCTGAAACTCAAATTTCGCCTATTGCAAACCTGAGTATCTACGTTTAAACACAAATATACACAAAACAGTGGTTTTCACATACTCTTGAGAAGAAATCGAATTATCAAGGTTGTGATGGCATTATGCATACATTTACATACATATGTTCATCGCCTTAGGGTTAGGTTAGGTTAGGTTAGCTTTTGCGGAAGTATTTTCGGTTCCCGCGAACCCCGCGCAGGTGAGAGAGGGAACAGTCGGGGTTGGTTTTTAGTCGGTAAGAGTCCGACAGACCCCCCCGCCCTCCCCGGGGCGGGGGACATGCATGAGGATTTTCCCCCCGGTTCAAAAAAAGAAAAAGGTTAGGTTAGCTTACTCAATAACATTTTATTTTGTTTATGACAGTCTGGAAGAAGACTTTGACTCGTGATTTTATATCGTAGTGATCTTTAGTGTAGTTACAATAGCAAGGTTTGGTAATAGTTCTATTGGATTCTGTCAGTAGTAAAATATTTATACTTATTTATATTATAAAATATATAGTAAAATATTTATATTTATTTATACTTATTATTTTTATAATTATTATTATTATATCAATGATGAAAGGTTGTAGATTCGATTGATACCTATGCTATGTTGCAAATAAGCATTAGCAAAAGTAAATGAAACAAGTTGGGTAAATGTCAGTAAAAATATCACTGACATTTATCGAACTTTACTCGGTTTGGAAATTGTTCGCTGCGTAAACACTAAAGTCAATCATAAATAAATCTTTCGTAGTTATGATAAATTAAATTTGTGTATTAACAGGTACAAAGAGTAAATAAATTACTTCAAGCATGGAACGGTGTAATTCTAGGACAGTTATCACTCTCTGGTCGTGGAGTTAGCTTGCAAGGAAGGCGCTGCACGCATACCGCTTCAAGCAAACGTGTAGGTTCTGGGAGCAGTTTTGCTAGGGTTGTAATACTCACCAAATAAGTCGTGCCCATGTTAGTTTCAGGAGAATTTTCATGTTAATAGGGAAATATGCAAATATACGAGCACATTATGTTCGTTAGACAGTTTCATTTATCTAAATAAATAAAAATGAATTAATGCTTTTCGTTGGTAAGCGCATCACTTAGGAACGGCTCATCCGTTTAGGCAAATTATTTACTTAAACTGTTCGTAATAGTCCGAATCAGGTTCTAGGTTCTGTCGGGTCAACTAGTAAAATTTAGTCTGCGTTGCACAGACTGGCAAACCACTTAATCAGACTATAATAATAGTAGGTAGATCATTCGCTGCCCACATACATACAACTCAGAAACCCCTAAAAGTACAAAAGCAATATATTCTAAACTCCAATAAAAGATACAGAACTTTTGGGGATAAATCTACGGAGAACTGGCGACCTCCCCTAAAGGTCAACTGTCGGATCCAAACGGGCGAAACGTCTTCATAACGGGTGACTGCGATGTCCACGCCAACGACTGCGTAATGAAGTTCACGTTATATCGCTCTGTTCTCTGGAATCGTTTCTGAAAGTTCGGAGGCAAAGAAATGTTTGTTTCGTTAGATTGCACATTGCAACTTGAAAATGAGCAACCAATCACAGACTGACATGAGGGATATCATAAACTATTTTCCGTAAGGAGTCAGTTTTACAAAAGGCTAAGGCCTTCAGTGAACTGGCCACCAGGTGCAATAAAGACACGTAAATACCAGTTTTGTTTTAAAACCAGCCCGAAATCCATTCCAATAGTAAATACTTATAAAGCTGAACAACTTTTCTCCATAGTGGACTAAGTCCCTCTTGGCCGCACCGTCCCTCCCACTACCCCGCGTACACTCAAAGCAGTAAAACATAGCGGGCTCTTTTTTATGTAGGTGAGGTTATCTGTGTGCCTGTCCGCGCGTCCATCTAGTGAAGTAACTCCGGAGACCGGAGGCGACCCGGGGCGCGGCGTGTGCGACTCGGTGACGTTACTAACGAATAAGACGAGAACAGAGAGGGGGCGAATTATTTTCACATTGAGATGAAGTTAGTTCTAAGTATAAGTGTGTTTGGAACATTGACGCGCAAACTGTTAATTCGGTACACGGTTCTAGAACCGTAAATAAGTCGTGAATTAAAAAATAAACAATTGACTTACAATAACCGACACAAAATTTCTTCTCTGGGCGTTTAGGATCACGCACGTGATTTATGGTTAAAGTTTTCACATCGAAGACCTGTGTATTTGACTTTAATAAGAAAAAAATATAATAATTATTTTCTTTCGACCGATCCTAATTAGGTAGAGAGCCTTACAGATTCGCTCCTTCAAAAACTGTATTTCAAGCTAGTAACTAGCCTGTTTATTCTGCATATTTCTGTTTAATTACCAACACAATCATGTAAAAGGTTTGCGCCTATCTGCGCAGAAACGTCTCTAACGATATTATAATCCCCAACATCTGCCAAATAAATCAACATTGAATTGTGCTCAAAATTATAAACATCTGTATCTGCAGAACTCTAACTTCAACATTAAAACAGTAATTTGTAAGTTCAGCGCTTTTATCTGAGATTCCAAGGACATTCGTCGGAAATTCCCGTTTAAACAGATTACAATTGAGAAGACATGGTTTTCATTTGTTAGTGTTCAGTTTCACTCTCGTTTCGGCAACTAGTTTCCCAATTCCCCGCGTTAGTATCAGCACGGCACCCGTGCAAAACCGGGGCGGGTCGCTACTTCACAATAAATAACCATAATAACGAATGTTAATGTTTACTCTGTCAATTAATGTGATCTAATTATGTAAGGAACATTTTGACATTTCAGAAAGACAGATCCTGCCCTGTCTGAATATAAAGCGAGTCTCTCTCAGTCCCTTCGACCTTAAAGGCAGTGGGTTATATAAAAACAACTGCCCGATAAGATTTGACCATGGCTTTACTTGTCTAGTGCAATGCAGAGAGCATAACTCCTTCAATTAGAAGAGATCGTTATCCAACAGAAGTTTACAAAAGACAGAGATGAGTTGTTGAGAGACCATGTTTTTACTACAGAAGTTCCTAAGTTTCTGCGCAACATTAATTTTAATCTCGGAATTAAGACAGTTACCGCGGTAACAATGATGTATTGTACCGGCAGATAATAATTTCACGGGTGCAAAGATCGCAATGTACATGATTTATATTTTTAATTTCGCTTTTAATGAGTAAGCCGAGCTTTATGTGTGGCCAATAATTTTGTTAAATAGTGGCGATAAAATTTGCAAATTTTGGAGATATATATTGCACTATACAATTATTATGTGAATGCTCTTTGTAATTTTAATACACCTATAGTATGTTATTAAAATCTCAATGGGTAATAAATTGTTATTATTGACAGTTATTGTTCACTCGCAAATCAATTTACCTCTTACACATAAATGATGAATTTACCTACATTTCTCAATTATTGTGAAATCATTTTAATGCGGTTTGATGATTTTATCGCGTATGATGTCTTTTCAGATTTATCCTTCTTTTGTCAATCTCCTCTCTCTTTCAAGTAAAAAGGCCACACGGGCTAGAGACAGGCTTTTGATACAGACTTTTTTACTTAAAAATCAACACCCTATTTAACTGTCGTCTCTCTTTACTCCTGAATATAAAATAAAAAACGCCCCTCCCTCACGCAAAGTAGTACGAGACTTAAACTCTTACACCTCCACTTACTTAAACCTTACTAAACCCTTGGAATCCGGAGGGAAAATACCCTCGCTGCCCATAGCCCCAGTAATCCGCCGCATTATCGGCTATGACGGCCACGATAGCCCGGACTTTATTGCCCGACGTCCGGCAGTCTACTCGTCACGCCATTTCGATGTGACGGGCCATGTAGTGTGACGTGTGTAGATAGATGATGTAATTTTTATTATTTTTTGTCATCGTTAAAAGCCTGATTATATGCTAGTTGAGGGTCGGCTTTGCATGAGGAGCTCGTGGCTAAGTAATAACTGCCGCACGAATCGATCCATCAGGTAAGCTACGCTTGCCGCAGTTGGTCTGTGGATGGCTGACCATCTTCATATATCGAGACTCCTCCGTGCCTCGGAAAGCACGTTAAGCCGTTAGTCCCGGAGGTCCCGGAGGTCAGATAGGCAGTCGCTCCATGTAAAATAGTGGTATTCAGCTGCATCCGGTTAGACTGGAAGCCGACCTCAACACAGTTGGGAAAAGGCTCGGCGGCAGGGTTGGCTTTTTATGTAGTCAAATAAATTCAAAACATAGATCAGTCAGAACAAGTCGATATGTACCGCTATTGTGTGAGTATATAAATGATGTCCAGATCAATATTACTAGTGAGGACTGTCCACAGTAATGACTCATTATGTACATTCATACATGTTGATTTAGCCGATATGAAGGCCGCATATTTTGCACGATTAATGAAGCATACCATGTAGTCGAAAAGACTACTTGGTATACTTTTGCAGCTGATTCTTTTTATCTAATCAATATTTAATTGAAACTATATTAACTATCCGCATACTAACATGTACGTAATTCATACGCAAACAATATGCTCGCACACAAAAGACTGAGACTTCAACAATAATTTATCTACTTTCAGTTTTAAATACTGTAAAATCGTTGTGTTTATCGCGGAAACTACGCCGCGATGTGCGGCGGTCGGTGCAGTGAATTTAATAAATTACACAAACTTCGTCTACTAGGTTTGGGGTGCATCGGTAAATTGTAGGGAGCTTTACACTCGTGAGAGATTCGAGAGATAAAACAGAAATCCCATGCTATATATTACTGAAAACTAACGCTAACGCAACAAAGCGCGTCGCATCTCATGCACCTCATGTTGACGAGTTACAATCAGTTTGCGCTCAACAGACAAGTTACTCAACAGGTCTGCCATACAATACAATACAATACTATTTACGTCTGGTAGCAACTGCAGTCATTAAGGCATATGACAAGAATAAGATGAAGCGCTTTTCTGGTACGAGTATTCAATAAGCCTGTGCTTGGAGCTCCGAATAAAGTGTCAGGTTTACGTCCAACTTGATTACACAGTAAATTGTTTGAGCAGTGAACCTTCTGATCCCTATTGTATAAGGAGATGGTGATTTGCTGCCCCGTTTGTAGACTTACGAGCTTGCGATTCGGGCGGGATCGGGACAATTCGGCTCGATCCGATATAGAGCGCGCTTTGCATATTAACGCGTGACGACTGTTCACGCACTTTTTGCGCAGTTCGCTAAACGGTGGTAATGTCGATAGATGAGTTCGTATTATTTCGACGACGGTCGTGTTACTTCGGGTATTGTTTTGGGGTAGTACCTACAGGATACAGTCGCGGTCTAAAAATGAGTAGAGAATTAAATTCTTTATTTTAATGCTTTTATGCGAGCAGTTAAGTCTCAAATGCTATATGTACATTACTTATTATTATTTGCATTTATCAAAAATATTAGGTGTGAAATATAATAAAAATTGATTGATTGAAATAAAAGGCAAGTGAAACGCAACAACAATCGATAAAATTATTTCTGCATAAAGACGGCTTGAATATTGGTGTTATCTCGATAAAAAAAAAAATCTTAGCTCTATACCTAATCAAATCACATGTAACGTAACATCGACCTTATGACGGAGGTGTGTGCATACTGTGCATGCAATTGTAACCCTTAAGATGGTAAGCATTTTCAGACCGCGACTGTACAGACGCCAGCACATCAAGCTATCCCTAACTGTCAAATTTTCTCAATTAAAAATGAACCTTATGTCTTTGCAATAAAGTTGAATTACTATCAAAGAAATTTGACATATTGTGGTAACTTTTTGTTCTGGCCTCTGTACATATGGTAAAATGGTATACGAATTTTCCGGCAAAATTTAGTTAGATCCAATCTAATTGCTAGGGCCAGACGTAGATGGGTATCGCTGGTATTCCGCAAAGGTAGACCATACTATATGCTCGCAACAATATACATATTTCGAATAGGCTGTTTTCAGGCCAAGTTTTAATATAGTCTCAGAAAAAAGATCAAGCTGCAAAAACAGCCAATAATAATCCTTAATAACCTGCAATTAAGACTTAATACAACCACCTATTCAGTCCCTAGAGCACAATTTCCACTGTGTGAAGACTAACATTAATGAAAGTAAAGCAAAACCTCCCCGCAGTAAATACAGCAACATTTTGTAGACGGCGACAAAGTTACGTCCCCAAACTTGGACAAAACAAACACTGTGTTAAGAAATCAGGCGTTTTATTAAGTTTTTTCTCAACAATTTAATCTCAAGTTTTTTTGTAAAGAGTTATGTGTCTGTTTGTTCAGCTGATACTGTGTTAATTCTGAGGAAACACGAAACAAGGGAAGTAAGAAAGACAACTTTAGTCTATTGCTTGCTATATTCAATTCTTATTTGCTGAGGTGAGCCAAAATTAGATTAAAAATCTAATTTTCTAAAGAGATTTTATTAAATCTCTTTAATTAAAAATCTAATTTTGTTTTTTTTTTATTAAAAGGTCAGTTTATTACCTGACCTTTTAATTTTATACCTAGGTAGGTATATGAGGTCATTTGAAAAGTCAAATGTCTTATATTTAAGCTGTAAACACTTCTAAATGATGAAAGGATTTTAATATGAAGCTATAAAATCTATACATTGCCTAAGAAACAAAATTACACACTGTTACCACGACACGCTGCGCGTTACTCAAAGTTCACACAGCCATACAAACGTCGAACAAGCGTATAAGCGTCGTATAAGTGTCGTATTGCGACAGATAGTAATTAAAGATTGTTGGTCCATTGACGCGGTTGCCACAATCAGTCGTTTCCCGTAATTATCGACGGTTAGGTGACACTTCACACTCGATGACGTTATGTCACGGGTAGAAACATACGTGAAGGTGGTGTCACCATAGTTGGGTTTGTGTTATAATTATGTTATGGACTTATGACTTATAGCTAGCGAAAAAAAGTTGATATAACATTCATTCTGCATACTTACTCAGAAGGCTTTTCAATTGAATTCTAAAATAAAATGTTATAACTTAATTATATAACGTGTGACTCCAGATTTTTTATTTGTCTGTCTATCTTCTTCTTTTCGTGTGGTTAGTGACTAACCTGGTGTCAGAGTTTTTATGCTGCCCATGGACCTCTGACTTAGCTTCACATACTGTTGAGAAATATCAATATTCAATATTTGTCTGTCTATGATGTCTTGTTTATTCATTTTAAATGGAAAATTATCGAAGTTGGGTTGTTTTAGTTTTATTTTTATTTCACATATTTTGAGGGTTTGTGATCATTATTACCGACTTCTTTGGTTTGGGGTAATTTCATGTACAACAGGTTTTAGTTCATGTATAAATAATCATAAATATTATATTCTCCAAAACTATTCCTTAACACAAATAGCCTGTAACTTGCAGAACAACATGACGATACCTCGTTTGTCAAAATGTAACCGAGTCAAGCATAGTTCTTCACCTTTTAAATCGATATCTTTTTACCACCAGCCCCTCCGATTCGACCACCTAAGAGCCATTAATTTCCTCAAAAATCTAAATATAATTATCTCTTTATTAAAACAGGAAAATACCATAACTTTTATATCTCCACGTGCTACACCAACGAGTCATTCATGTTTCCCTGTGCGATAAATAAAGGGCAGTATTGAGTAATAGCTGTGTAACACGACACGGGTGGCGGAAGGAGCTCGTAGCGATACCATTTACTTGTATTATCCTCACGGTGCGACTTGAAAGGGAAGTGGAAATGAGGGTATGTCTATGCGTAATTCCTTTGAGCTATATTACAGGGCAGCACACTGAAGTGTTAGGTCAATAGTCTGTGATGACGTGGAATGGAACTATTTTGAGTAGATGCGTTTTTGTTTAAAGACGTTCAGTCAAAATCGGAGGTTAGCGTCAGATCTTTTATGAATGATAACTGGCTGGTTAGAAAAAAAAAAGCAGTAATAAATATTCAGATAAAACAGCCAGTTTCATGAGATTCTTACCGATACTAATTTGTCAATCAATCAATCAATATTTATTTGTAAACATAGGTTACATCAGTGTGCAAGATGTTACAATCCACACTAATATTATAAATGTGAAAGTAACTCTGTCTGTCTGTTACCTTTTCACGCCTAAACCACCCAACCGATTTTGCTGAAATTTGGTATGTAGATAGTTTGCATTCATGAGAAGGACATAGGCATATTATTTTTTGGAAATTCAACCCTTAAAAGAGTTACAAGGGGTGGCAAAGTTTGTATGAGAAAACTATTTTTATTGCACATTTTTGCGTAGGTAGGGTAGGTAGGGTAGGTAGGGTAGGTAGGGTAGGTAGGGTAGGTAGGGTAGGTAGGGTAGGTAGGGTAGGTAGGGTAGGTAGGGTAGGTAGGGTAGGTAGGGTAGGTAGGGTAGGTAGGGTAGGTAGGGTAGGTAGGGTAGGTAGGGTAGGTAGGGTAGGTAGGGTAGGTAGGGTAGGTAGGGTAGGTAGGGTAGGTAGGGTAGGTAGGGTAGGTAGGGTAGGTAGGGTAGGTAGGGTAGGTAGGGTAGGTAGGGTAGGTAGGGTAGGTAGGGTAGGTAGGGTAGGTATCATAGTTAAGACAGGACAACGTCTGTCGGGTCAGCTAGTGATTGTTATAAATATTACAGTTTCTCTATGTTTTGCCATTTGGCGTACAAATATACATTTGAGGTACACAAAGAGTAAAATAAAAACTCTTTCTAAATTCGTAGTCGTGTTAGCTAAAACATTAAGGAAATATGGAACATTTTAGAGCAAAATATCCATTGCTCATACTATATTAAGTTAAGCAGGTCAACAAATTATTCATAAAGGAAATTTTAATTTTCTTCTTTCTAATTTGAAGGGTTCGTTTTTTAATTAAAATCATTTACAAATCTCATGTTTAAATTGAGCTAAAATTATATGATTTAATGAAATAGTTATTTATTAGAGTCATTTGAACTAAGAGTTGTATGGATGATTCTAATGGTCATAATGCTGTAAATGCAATATATATTTCATTGTATACGTTTTGATCGCAAATCATATTTAGATCATCATTCAACCTGCAAGTTGTAAAACACGTAAGAAAATTTGAATGTCGCGGGCTACCCGGGAGGTTTCTCCATAAAGACATTCATTCGCGTCTTATATTAATAAAAAACAAAAAAGTACCAAGTTATTTTGTCACAGAAGTTATGGAAAAATCTGACACTATAAAGTTAAAGAGTAGAAAAGCCACTGTATAACGTGGCAAAAGCAACTTTCACGTTAATAAAGAGGCTCGGGCTAAAACCTCTGACTAATTCACTGTGGCCCGTAAACTACATGATGTTATTATGGTCAGCTCATACTAATAAACAGTATCTTAATTTTCATTCACTGACACACAAGAATCTTAACCGTTGTAGACCCAACGGTTAAGATTCTTGAGTGTACGCAAGTACGCGTGTACGCAGTAAACAACGCAAGTAAACTGTGACGCACTAAATGCTCAAGATTTACTTACATAACAAAAGGGCACTTAGGACGAATCCCTTAATGTAGTAGAGAATAATAATTATTCCCTATAGCATTATATATATTACCAAAAATAACAAAATTTGGTACAAACTATTATAATTATTTTAATATGTAGTTTGTACCAAATTTCGTTATTTTTGCTGATCACCATCGACCTTAAAGCCAACAAATCACAAGCTCTATTAATACAATCATACCGTGATTACCACCAAAAACTTGGTTATAGAATTATCTATACATTTTATAAAGCATGTAGTACACATGCTTGTAGCTTGCACAAAAGTATGCATTTGTACTATTGTGACATCACTAATCCAAAGTGGTTACGACACAGTGGCAGCATATTTGTGTGCAAGTTTATGCTCACATATTTTTCGCAATCAGACGCGCTAACTCTGTGCCTTTCTCTATATGTAATGTAATTGATTTTTGTACGAAATGAGACTTCTGCATCTTTCAGTAACCAGGCACAATTTACAAGCAACAAGTCAAAATTATTGTGTAAAAGTTAGCGAACTGGCCGGCGACAAATCATGGCTCCGTGGCTCTTCGTTATGAGAAAAAAGTAATATCTGTCAAGTTATATCTTTTGTTGGATAGACTTGTAGCTTTGTAGCTATGTTCAAGTTTTATATCTAGTTCAGTATTGCTATTTTCGTTTTTATTGGGAAAAGTTCAAAAGACTACGTTGAAATTAAAATTTATTGTAGTTATTTGAGGGGCTAAAGTTCAATCGTTTCTGTACCATTACTTCCATGTCAGCATTTTTGATTAGATTCCTTATAATATGTCCAAATCGTCAATAATATGGAACAAATACAATGTGTGACGTAGAATAAACGAAGCTAGTCTCAACGTTATCTCGCCATCATAATCTGCTCGCAGCGACCTGTTGCTTACAACTTACTTTTATAACTTACACGAGCTATCAAAACAACTTAGAAGACACTTAAGTTTCTAAGTTTCCTTTTACTTATCTTAATTTTCCCAAAGCGTGGGCTACACCTGTGAACTAATATTTTGTTACCTATAGTGTTCTCAGGAATGTCGTTTTTATAGATCGGATGGGATGGATCTTGGATATATGTTGATTACATAGGTAGAGTCAAAAGCAGATTTGGTAAATGTTTTCACGGTTTTTCTCACAAAAAATTATCGTGGTGGTAATCAGCATGTAGCAGATTTTGCAAAGCTTAAATGATACTCGTAGTAACATTTTTCCAGGACTTCTGTGTTCGATCTTAGTTCGAATCAATCAATTAACCGATCAATTTTTATTATTACGAGCTTATCGTGTCCCACTGCACGGCAAAAGCCTCCTTCCCGTCTTTCCATTTTGTCGGTCTGTAGCATGAAATATCTGGCAAATCTAACTCATCTTACCATTTTCTTTCGGGTTCATTCTGCTATTATGAAATCATAATTCCTTGTTCCTACCTACATACTGTTTAATTCAACTCAAGACAATGACGTGTTCAACCCCAAATGAATTCAAACTAGGTACTCAAACATAGTCGGACTGGCAACAAGAGCTCGTGGGTCCCGACACTAACGACCTTTTATTATGCATGGGGATGGTCCATCACCGCCTCTAATGGCTGTACAACCGGCGTATTATGACGTTATACGCTTTATGTAGCCCATCAGTGCTTCTTGAGTCATTGTTGAAATGGTTGGAGACTTCTTTAGTCATTGTTGAAATGGTTGGAGACTTCTTTAGTCATTGTTGAAATGGTTGGAGACTTCTTTAGTCATTGTTGAAATGGTTGGAGACTTCTTTAGTCATTGTTGAAATGGAAAATTACTAACACACTCTTTAGCTGTTCCGAATCATGTTTGATTTCAGTTCCAGCTTATTCTGCACAGTATGAGTTACTGTGACCAGACTGTATTTCACTCTTTGAGATAGTAACTGGTGTTTTTTTATATTGTAGCAAAAATCTTGTTTTATCTATAACTAACTGCTCCCGCGCGGTTTCACCCGCTGCTCGGCTCCTATTGGTCATAGCGTGATGTTACATAGCCTACAGCCTTCCTCGATAAGTGAACTATCCAACACAGAAACAAATGATCAATTCGGACGAGTAGTTCCAGAGATTAGCGCGTTCAAACAAACAAACTCTTCAGCTTTATAAAATTAGTATAGATTTCATAGTCTAACAATAATTAAATAATAAAATATTTTACCATAGCATAAAGTTAATCATATTCATACAGTTACACATTAAGTATATGAGCACAATGCTTATACGAGAGAAAAAGAACAACAATCTCTAGTGATTACCGTGGTTTCCAGCCAGTGAGGACACAGCCAACGTCCAGTAATCTGCCAAGTATATCAATAATGCATCCAAATTGATAGTGACTTCGTAAAACTTCCGCAAACTTTTAAACGGCTGTAAATTGTAGACGGTTTACGGTCAGAAGAGTTGGAGGCTGTCCAAGACGTATTGCAAGATATCATAGTAAACGTCAGTATGTGTTATGTACCGCTGCTTTGCGTTGTTAAGCGGAAGCTAGGATGGTAGCCGGGATATTTCAGGCTGAGACTCTTCGAATAAACGATCTTGGACTGAGGTCCAAGGACTTATGGAGTAAAAAGTGTTGGAAAAAAAATGTCTTAAAATGTGTAAGAAACAAATCGATAATAAAAAAATAACCGGAACCATCTTCTTCAAGATTTCTTCTGAGTGCCATCAAATTTTTATTCAAATCCGAGTAGAAATTTAATATACCAAGTCACAGAACTGAAAGAACATTAATTCCGTTACAACCATATAAAGATAAAAAGATGACACGAGTACGTACAAATTCATCTCATTTTGTATTTATGTTACTAACTCACAATAGAAAAACCGTCAATCAATTAGACTGATTACTATTTAACGTTTACATAAACCTAGGCTAGTTTCTTCCTAGAGAACCCCAAAAAAAGTGATTAGGTACATCTCGAACAAGATAGGCGACAGGAAATTGTTTAGTCAGAAGGTCGTCAAGGTTACGTGAGTAATGTTATTAGCGGCAAGTGTCTGAACCAGCGGCCTGCGGGACCCGGCGAGATAAGGCGATTAGTGTCATAAGAATGTCACAGGGCAGCTGGCGCAGAAGGCTCACTCCGTAAGAAGTTAGGCAACCTAAACAAATGCAGATGGCCTCCCTAAACGTGGGGCTACTATCTGTTACTACCGTATCTTCATACTATCTCGGTAGACTTGTATTCTTAATGGTCCATTGTCTTTCATTTAAAAGAAACTACAGGTACCTATTCATCAGGTCGAGTATAAAAATTTGTTTGTTCTTCAGTAGAATATTATTTTTAAAGATATTGAAAGTCTTAGTGAACTTCCGCACTGGGCGCAGTGTCCCTCAACTTCTAGTTGTTTTCGAACACTTTAAGACTAACAATAGTTCAGTAGACAGCGTCAGTTTGATATTTTTTGATGTTTTATCGTTACTATCACCCTGTAAATTCAATAGATAGGTACTCAATATTCATTTATTTATTGCATTCCACAATGTAGGCTTAGGTGGTAAACATTTGCCAAAAAAACAATCGTGGGCCTGTCGGGCACAGCAAAAGACAGATATGTAGAGATGAGGACACTTATTCTTAAAACATAAAACATTAAATTATTAGGATTACTTTTTATGATTATGGATTTTTCCTGAGCAGACTAAGACATCTATTTTCGTACTGCCAACTGTGCAAACAAGTTGGACTTTTTCATTCCTATACATCTTCTGCGAGTTCATCATTTTGTAACATTGCAGCAGAATGAGAGAATGTGTCGCCAACTGAAGAGAAATTTACTGGCGCGAATACCAGAGACGTCACAATCTGCTCGCGATAAAAACAATGCTTTTAACATTAACCTCGTTTGTGAATGTTTATTGGTTTGTAAAGTTCAAATTAAGCATGTATTATGAAGCAGCTTAGTAGATTTGTTCGGTCTTATTAATTAAATAATTACGTACTAAATAATTTCGCACGACGTTGATACAGATAAAATTGTTACACAAAGGAACTTCTCTTTAATAAGCAGTTATTACGCACTGACTGGAAGCCTATCTACACGAGTCATACCGTCAATACATTTGTACATTAATTGAATGATGTTGGACCCACTGATTACAAGAATTTCACGAGAGTCCGGAATAGAGACGCACGTTCAGAAAGCCAAATGCCAAAAAAAAAACACTCGTAAAGGCAAACCTACAAGCCTTCCTAAAAATTCTATTGGTTTCCATCTAAATTAAAAAGCTTTCCAAGTCCACCTCCAGAAGCTCACGAGTCACAAGCAATGCCTTCGTAAGTAAGGTTTAATGAATGAAATTGACGGTTCTTATCAAGCGGAGTGTAATGGACGGAACCTCTACATCTGTGTATTAAGTACGACCTCCTTTTTATTTCCCGCCGGGAAATCTTTCTGTCGACGCGGTCCTCACTCGGTTGGCGACGTATTTATAGTCTGGCTAAATAATTGGTGCGAATTTGGTAAGCGATTTGTGTGTATGCGTTTTTTGTTTAAAGAAATTTGAATTTAAATCTACTCCTGTGAATGAATTGTTGGCTAAGTAATAACAGCCGCACGGATCGATCCATCAGGTTAAGCTACGCTTGCTGGGGCTGGTCTATGAATGGGTGACCATCTTTAGATATCGAGATTCCTCCAAGCCTCGGAAAGCACGTTAAGCTGTAGGTCGCGGCTGTCATTCGTGGATCTTTGACACTCGTTACGGGTAGTCAGAAGTCCATGTAAGAAACTGTTATTCAGCTGCATCCGGTTAGACTGGAAGCCGACCCCAATATAGTTGGGAAAAGGCTAGGCAGATTGATATCTTACGAGTGAATTGTTCTATTGACAGCTTCTGTTTATGTCTTGATTTGTAAGTTGATTATACTCTTTGCAGTGGTTAATAGTAAACAGCTGATGTAATTGATGCCCTCATTTCTCCGTAAAAACAACCGAAAGATCATATATTTACGTATTACCAGAGTTACCCTTATCAATTTATTATAGTAGATCACGCACCCAGGAACTTTAGAATTGGACTGGACTACACATATGACCCTCCACTTTGTTGCTTCGTGATTTGTGTGCCAATTGCGTAGAAGTGACTCTCCACTTAGTCGCAGAGACAGGCTGGGACAGGCAAGACGAAAATACATTGGTATATTATATTGTATGATAGTGTCAGCCATGATATACTGAAGGAAGATATTAAACGTTCGTTATTGTATTTATTTTTTACCTTTACGAGGTTCAACGTGAGGGCAAATTGGAGAGAATTCTTTTTTTATTGCTGTTGGTAAAATATATTTTTGTATGTTCTTCAATTCTTTACATGTTAACCAGCTTATAAATCTTATAGGAAGATTTTTCTGAACACGATGTTATTCTAACCTCTCTACTGTTTGCAATTGAAACGTAAAATCCAATAATTAGGTAACAGAGATTATTTCATTCTGCTTTAAGGCCCCACGATAACGAGCAGCATCATTAGAACCTTTTCCCACCGACCGCTAAATGGATCTCGTCCCCACAGCTACATCATAGCAATTAGACAGCAGCTGAGTCAATGAAATTCAGTCTCAAAAATAAAAAAATGACTTCAACAATTACGACAATCTCCATTTAAACACTGGCTTTAAAATTCAATAGTATTAAGGCTTCAAAAGCTGCGCCATCCAAAAATTTGTCGAAACGAAGCGACACCGGCCATTAACAGATACTGACAAGACACAATCAGCATTTCAGCTGGATCAGTGTCTGTCACTCCAACTAGGTGTCTAGGGGCTGAAAGTTACGGTGCTATACTAACACCCGGTTTCTGGAACGAAAATAAGATTACTGATTCGTTAACAGCCAATCTTGCGTTTAATTTTTCAAACGTTAAAATACCGAATGCAGAAACAAATATTTTCGTGATAACCCCGTAATAAGTGTAAACTCTCTAAACTTCTTTAAGTTCCGGCAAGATATTGGTTCGATACTATTGAATTCAATCGAATATTATTAAAAGACGGATTTTTGCACCAAAAACAATTTCTGAACGAAACTACCAGGATTACATGTTCGTCAGGTCTTCAGCCCATTAAATCTGCGCACATACCCATTATTGATCAGTGAACATCCAAAAATAACCTCGTCCTACCAACTGAATTCCAACCTTCTGGTATTGATAATAAACTGTTTTCTTCTGCAGCAAATCTTCGGTGTGCGGCTGCCCCAAATCGCCAAGATATCCGACGTGCTGAGTGAGCACGGGCCGTCCTTTGAGGCGGCGGTCGCCAGGCACCTCCACTCCCCTACGTCCGTGTACCAAACCAGGGTAAATTGCAGTACCTATACTTATGCAGAATTGGAAAAGACATAAGTCTAGAGCCCGGTTAAATGAACTTACTTAGATTTACTACCGTCCTTATCTTGTTTTTTTTAGTTTCGTAGATGTGTGTACGAATGCGTAACCCTTAGAACAATAACTAATTATTCTGAGGCTTAACCAAAGCACGTTCCAAAGCAACGGTAAATAATAGATAAATTAATATAATCGAAATGTTTGAGAATGCGAAATATCCATCAATAGTTTTTGAATAAACACTTCGAAACAAAAGAACAACAGTACTGAACAATCTCAAAGTCAAAGTCAAATCATTTATTTCAAATAGGCACAAGTAAGGCACTTTTGAACGTCAAAATGAACAAGAAATAGAATTGATTCTAGTCGCCCCATAATCTATACATTGAATTATGTTACTAAACATATTGATCAGCATAAAGGGTTTATTAGTAGACATAAATTAGTACATTCGACTTACAACAACCCCTATTTCAGCAGAGCTAGTAATATATTCTATAGAATATAATCATACATCAGATTTGGCATCAGTAGTCAATATGCGAGTTAAACTAAGCTCATAAACACTAAATACCGCGAGGATGCCAAACCGATACTGATTCAAATACTGCTCGTGCCAAAACTACATAATGCAATTAAATCATCCCTTATAAGGTTAATCAACTGTAATGTAGATAACTGCCTATAACTTATTTATTTTATGTTATACACTTTGAATACTAAAGTGAAGCCTCCATGGCATTTAACCTTAAAAAGTTTATCTTAGTTAGCTGTTAACAGTACTTAGAAAATAAACTCATGAGCGTAGTAATACTTGCATTATCCTCATTCAGCCTTTTTATTTTCTCAATACATTTGTTTGCAAGATTTATGAGATATTTTACCTAACAGTTCTATAAAATTACTTCAAACGCAAAGACACCAACATAATAATTTTGTCGGCAGCTGTCATCACCAACGTCATTCGAAGTGCCCGCACCAGCAGCGTCACAGTCAGCCTACTCAAATCCAAAGGCATATAAGCTCCGGACAGAGGCAGAAAATGAGCTGAAGCTGCAAGAAGTTCAACCAAAAGGGATGGAGCTACCTAGCCAAGTGATACCGCTCTATACGGTGAACCAACCAAGACTTCGTTTTGAAGTGTACCCCCAACCTTTGGACTCACCAGGACTCTCTCGTCAATATGAAAACCTTCCTCAAGATATATTTCACCCACAGCAAGTTTCTAGGAAGGTCATGTCTTCATTGTTCCCGATATACGATCAGCTCGGACCCTTTAGATACCCAGGGCAGGTTGTGCCATCTCAATTTTTACACCAGAATGGACTATATCAGATCGTTCCTGTTAGACCCAAGTTTGACTATGGTAACCAGGAAGGGAACCGTGACAAAGACTATTCTAATCAAGAAAATCACGAACAATTAAAAGCCGGTCAAACTAAGTTTCAGATCGACGTACCAGTCCCTAAGCAGGTTAGCATGATACATTATAACAAAATATTCTCATATTCTTATGAAACTAGAAACAATTATTGAATTTCTTTGAGTTGAAAAACTACCTTGCTTAAATTTGCCAAGAAACTTATTTATTTGTTTCTTTTTCAGGGGTACCATGCACATCCAAATGGCGCTATTAGTTTTGCAAGTTTCTCTCATAACTTACCTGTCAATACACAGTACGAAACATCGCCACAACGACAATCTGAAACTTTTCATGAACCCCAACCACCGCAGTTACAATCTCAACCGATCCCAGAACAACAACCACCACGAATTCAGCCTGAAGTCATGTTGCAATCCCAAGAACAAAAATTAGCCCCAGTGAAACAACAATTTCAGATTCCAGAGATGTTCCATAGACTCATTCAAGACCTGGAAAAATACCAACCACTCTATCAGCAGCAACCACAATTCATTCCTTTTAAACAACAAGTTCAAAATCAACCCCGAATGTTAAATGCACTTCAACAACATTTACTTTTCCGCGATCCTCGAGTGTTACCTAATCCTCAACTTATTCAATTGCAGCGCTTACCTGCTTTCAAGCCTTTACCTCAATCGCTTCTTTCATCTGAATCTTTTTTACAACAAACCAGCCGGTTACCAGCCATACCACAACAACCAAGACCATTTAGTTACGAAGATCAGTCTACGCAAAATCCAGAAAATTTTGATCTCCCATTAGCACCAGCACCGACTAAATTAACCCCTTTGCCTCCATTAAAACCTAATTACAGCAAATTGGTCAAACCTTTGGAACCACAGTCTCGCACTACACCAGTTTTCTTACCAACGCCATTGCTACCGCTTCCTACGTCCAAACCGAAAGAACAGCCCGTTGCCGATCAACTTATTTCATCAACAACTATACAACCTAATGACAAAAGTCAAGAAGACCCTAAAGAACAATCGATCCAAAAAGAAACCCTACCGCTGTCTCAAACATCTCAACCGCTGAAACCTGAAATAACGCACCAGTCACAGCCAACAGTTCAACCTCCATCGATACAATCAACAACATACCTTCCGTTTGTTACACAAGAACCGCAATCAGTATATTTTCAATATTCTACTCCTCAGCCTGTATACCAGTCTACGAAACGCCCCCAGTCACCACGTCATGATGTTGTGATCCAGCGACAGGAGATTCAAGAATTATTTTTTGAACCATCTCCTCAACCTTCCAGCAAACCCTATTACAAAAATCAGCACCAAGTCGCAGCTCAACAAGAACATGAAGAGCACCAATTGCGGACTCAGCCGCATCATCAATTATTTGAACAGTTAAAGCCTCTGCAATTCCAGCAAGAATTACCAGATATTAACCCCCAACAATATCAACTTGAAGTACGACAATCGAAATCATCACAAAAACAGGATTCATCCCGGCAATATCTGATTCAATTCCCACTTCAACTTCAAAATTTCCAGCCAAAGTTGTTGGAAAATCAGCAATCTGAACTAAAGCAGTCTCAACAAGAGCAACAGGTGTTCCAGACACAACAACAACAACTTGGATCCGAACAAGCCCAACAAAAACACGCACTAAAACAGGATTCATCCCAGCAATATCTGATTCAACTCCCACTTCAACTTCAAAATTTCGGCACAAAATTGTTGGAAAGTCAGCAATCTGAACTAGAGCAGTCTCAACAAGAGCAACAGGTATTCCAGACACAACAACAACAACTTGGATCCGAACAAGCCCAACAAAAACACGCACAAAAACAGGATTCATCCCAGCAATATCTGATTCAACTCCCACTTCATCTTCAAAATTTCGGCACAAAGTTGTCGGAAAGTCAGCAATCTAAACAAGAACAGTCTCAACAAGAGCAGCCGGTATTCCAGACACAACAACAACACCAACATGGATCAGAAAAAGCAAAAAAACAACAACACGGATCAGAACAAGAACAGCAATACCAACGTTTGGATCAGATCCAGATATCTACTCTTAAGCCTTCTCAAAATACTGAGAACCAAACTAAAACGGTAGGAATTCCACAACAACCAGAACCTCAGCCGCAACTGCAGCAGCAGTCGAATCTTGAGCCAACAACAGGACAGCCTAAGGAGCAACCAGAACATTCATCAGAGCCTACTCTTAATGTGGAGGAAGAGCATCCGTACTTGGGTCCTCTGCTAACTTCATCAGAACTCCCTCAAATATATGCTCACCAACAACAGTTCGTGCCTCAACCTGAATATAGACCACTTTTGGATGTTCCGTCTTACTCAGATGTTCAGTATTTTGGAAAGTTCGCGGAGACCTTATTTGGCAATCACCATCCTTAAAATTCACTCTTAATATCAAAAATGTATATTGGAAACTATTTCCGTATCATTCTTAGAATGATCAAAAAAGAGGCTTGTATACAGAAAATACCAAAAATGAATACTTCAATGATCCTGAAATTTATTTTGTTCGTCTTGGGGATAACTCTCTCCTGTAAATAAAATGTTAAGTGTAGGCTATGTACATAAAATGTTATTATTATTGTTATGAATATTGTTATATTAGCTGTGGGTGATAGAACGTGTCGTGGGGCTGGTGGTGTGTGCTCGACTGTGATGCCATATGTTTACATACTGAGACTTGTATCGCTTCTTGTAATAAAGTCGTGTGGAATCTTGCTCGTTTGTTTTTACACTAAATTCTTTATAATCTGCATATTCAATTAGAATTTGATCACGTTAGTTTTGTCTCAAGGGCAACACAAAAAGAAAATTTTACAGGAACCCGAACCAAATATTTATAACATTTCACAATAACAAAGAAGTATTTTAAACACGGCCTACGTTAAGATCCTCAGGTTATCCCGAAACACTTATAGAGAAGTTAACACATAAATATGAGATACTAAAGCCTCCATCATCGAAATATTATCTTACCAGGCAACTTGCCGACTTTCCTATCCCTGTCTCAGGTTATCTCGGGATTTATTTGTAATTTAGTATACCTGAAACATTGTTCCATCGCAAAAAGTATAGAGATTACTACAAAAACTTTGGATCTTAGAAAAATTTTGAGCGTTTTCTGGCTTCAGTAAGATATAGAAAAAAATGGGTTTCGAAATCGCTTTAAAAAGGAAACATAAAATAGATTTTTTTTTAACTCTGCAATTTCAAAAATGGCGTCAATAAAACAGATGAAAAAGCAACTTAAATATTAGCAAGTAACTATTTTAGTAGGTAGTTAGAAATTTTTAGTCGCTTTACGATAGTTACGTTGAATACGTTAGAAAAGGTAGGCAACCCGCTCGCCACAAATAAAAAAGTAAGTAAGATTCGAACAAAATTAGAAAAAATCCGTATCATTAAAATCCAAAAGCTACATTATTCCTAGAATGAAGCCACTTCATCTGCCGCCACTCTTCATTTATTTCTGACAGCAGACAACTCGACATGGATACGCACAAAGAACTACCTTCGCATGTACCGCTATGTTTATACATCAAAAATTTGAATGAGTTACTAGCATGTTTATTTCATAATTCGAGAATTTGGTTCAACTATAAATAAATGAAAAGGTGCAAGTTCCGGCCCTAGGTATTATGTATCTATTAGGTGTACAAGGTATCTATGGTGCAAGTGACATCGACGCACAAACTGTTACACTGAATTCAATAGACCCACTCGCACAGCGTAAAATTTTTTCATCGGTTATTCAAAAATCAAAATATTATAAATTCAATTAAAATTACACCGAGCGGTTCAGATTCATGTGCTGAAAACAGTTTGTGCACCTAAAGCCCTTTATTATAAGCCCTATTTACACGGTGCAAGTTTTAGGACCGTTTAAAAGCAATAATCACATGCCTATACGACGGTCAATTATTGCTATTCAGGAATCGCATGCAAGCGTTTACACGCGTGCATTTTCCATAAAATGGAAATAAAATTAATATGTGTAATAAAGATACCTTTAAAATATTTGTATTCAAATGAATATTTTTATCAGAGTCGTCATCTCTCTGTTGCTCGTTATCACCCTTTCCTCTAAACAATCTCAAACGATAATTTGAAAAGGCCTGAAAAAACACAATATTGTGTAATAACTTCCTCGCAACGACAGCCTCATAAACGGTAAAACAAAACGATAACGAAGAGTAAAAAATAACGATACTGCACAAAGATATCGGGACCGAAAAACAAAAGACCATAGACTATAAAGCAGAAATGAAGACACCATACTCCTTGGTCTAATGCCATAGAAATTATCGTTATGGTTGATCAGAGGCAAGATATTCATTTCGTAAAGGAAACAGCTTTTAATGTTCCTTATTTTTTTCCTTATTATTTTTCCCCTCGTGGGGAACATCGGCAATTTACACATGACGTTTATTCTTTGTTGGAAGATCAGTGAGGATAGGAAAATCGTGACAATTTGGAGGCTTTAATGCTCTATCGAAAAAAATAACATTTGATGCACAGAGCATGTATGTAGGTAGTTACTCTTACGTATTCATTATGACCAACTTATATGTAGAAGTTTTCTGCTAAATAAAGATACACTCATCTACGTGCCACCTGCGAAGATCGACGCTCCACCTTAACTAATGGTGTCCTGCCCTACCGTTTGCTGATTAACTCAGACATTAACACATATTGACAGATAATACTCCGTGCGTAACTATAATTAATCTAAATTTAATCTTAGGAAAAGATGCAAGTACCGACACATACGTAACCAACGTAGTCTAGCACTACTCCCTCTACCAATGTAAACTCAGCTTCAGACACACTCGTCTACCTAACCTACCTAATATGTAATTATATCAAGCTCGCACGCCTAACATTAATGTAACAGCAACTTTATACTCTGCATGACAAGTGAGTTACTTTTTATCGCAATAATATGAAAAGTGAGACATTTGCCTCGCCATACTTATATCACGCCAGCAACAGGGGGACTATATCTAAATTACCACCAAGGAACATGTAAACTTCATAAAGTAACATTAAATCCCACAAAACGAGCAAACACATTAAGGCCCTCAACACAGCGCACCGACACAGGTACCACCACTTAACCACTACTAAACATTACTTTAATATCCCATCCCCGGAATACTTTACTAAATTTTCATGTCATTTTGATGTAATCGCCTGATGCTGAGTTTAATAATTACGGTGTAGACGGTAATGATGCTGAAAATACCCTGAATGTACCTGAAAGTACCTGAAAATGTTGGAAACGCGCCGACTGAGGCGTATTGTGTGTAATTCGGGGAGCGACGCCTAAATTGTAACTCATTATATTATATTTCCTATTAGTTGTTTGAGAGGTGAGAATTTTTGACGTGAAACGTCTTTCTTTTCGTCAGTACGAGTGGTTACGTCTGATAGAGTGCACAGTGTTATATTAGGTGTTCTGAAACTCATGCTTATAACCATTAGAAGTGGTAGATTTTTTTTCCACAAAATTTGATGTTTCCTCTACTGTGGCTTGACCGCGAGCGATATTTAACGTACAAAACTGGCGTGCAAGACCTCGGGTAGCAGGTGCGAGAGATTCCAGCCCTCGACGACAGATTTTGACCTCGGTGAAACATGTTCTTCTCCTCAGGGAACACGTTAGATTGAGTCAAGAGCAGGATTCACAGCAATTTTGTAGATAGCTTGATAGATCGACTTCCACCAGAAGGAGCCAGGCCACACCCGACAGTAAGCGTACAAGGCCACAGTAAGAGCAGACACGTGCGTCTGATTACCATTGGCTACATTTTGCCGTAGGTGGAATTTGGCTACAGCCCGGTTCAAGTCCGTAAGAGAACGAGTTTGGACACAAGTGTTATCGTGTGGTGTGAACGGTCGTGGCTCAAAAAGGATTTGGAATCAGCAACTACAGCCGTGTCACGATTACCAGGAGACAATACAGCGAACTTTAAACTCTGCAAATAAAAGTCCGCGGATGCCAACCATGTGCGCCGAAGCATCCAATATACCCATCTACCAAACCTAAGGCCGATGGAGCAACCCAAAGTTGCCATACTTACAGGTACGATCCTTGCTAGATGCAGGATAATACGGTAATTTGGGTCATGCAATTAATTTAATTTGCTATTTGTGTGAAATAAATAAATACCGAAATAACTTTATTCTAATTAAGTTTTTTATTATTTTGTGTCGATAATAGCAAACCTTTCCTTTAGAAAGTACAAAAAAACTGCAATGTTTAACGCAATACAAAAAGAATTCAAGATTATTAACTATATTTTCCAATAACGATGCTTTTCTGGAAAATCTGAATGAAAATTTCACCACAAGACAAAATAAGTCTCTTCAGTTGACGTCACGAGCTCCTACATTATTACAAGTACAACGGAACAACGTCTTGGAACAGACATTAAGATACAAATCCCTATTGGTTATCGGGAATAAAGCCCATTATGACGTCAGACAAAAGAGCGCTTTATTATGGCCTGGCCTTGCCGGGATATGGGTGGCCTGACAAAGGGGTCTGTTTACTCAGTATCTTGAGGACTAGAGGGATGTGTGCCTTTTGGTCCTCACGTTATTGTTGGGACTGTTTGATGAGCCCGAATACTTCCGAAATGGTTAAGATGTTACTAAGTAATATAATCGCTGTATTGATCTGTCGAGCGGCTACAAAAAGGGAAATTTCAATATTCATATAATTTAACAAAAACAAACATAAAAGTCAGCCAGGGCGGTTTCCCTACCCTTTTGACGTTACTACCCGACATAGATTTGGGACATTCAAAGTCAAAGTCAAAGTCAAAACATTTATTTCAAATAGGCACAAGAAAGGCACTTTTGAACGTCAGAAATTAACAAGAAATAGAATTGATTCTAGTCGCCCCTTCCAAAAGGTAGTTTCGTGTGGAGAAGAATGGGCAAGAAACTCCACCGTTACTCTTTTAAAATGTTTCACAATGTTTTGTATACATGTATTATAATATTATAATATGTGAAGACGATGCACCCAGAATAAAAACAATACACCAAAAAGGTGAAAAGAAAAACGCATGTAGCAGTGGAAAATAAACTTAATTATGTCATAAGTACATGGTGCTCACATATTTACAAACATTCTAAAAGTTAACAATAATAAATTAATCAATGTGTGAGATGTTATTCCAATATAATAAAATAATATGGTACAAATTATAAATTATTACCTAATTTACTTAGCAACCAGTTTGATTTTGTCTAGACACTAGATTGTCCTGTGGAGCAGGACCAGCATGTTTCCAAGCATCCTTATCTTTGATATAATCCTCTAATTTGTAATAAGCTTGTTTACAAAGTGTACTTTTAATATGAGTTTTAAATTTTCTTTCATTTAATTGCAGTATGTCACAAGGTATTTTGTTGTAACATTTAACACAGAACCCCATAAAAGATGTATGTACTTTGGACAATCTGAAAAATGGTTGAACTATTTATCTTTATTTCTAGTATTAAAGTTATGCCTATCACTTATTTTATTAAAAATATGTCTATTTTTTCTTACATACATAATATTTTCATAAATGAATTGGCAAGGAACCGTCATAATATTAATCCTTTTAAATAGTTCCCTAAGCGATTCGCGACGACGAAGATTGTAAATGGCTCTGATTGCTCACTATTGCAAAATAAAAATGGATTCAATGTCAGCAGCCCGACCCCACAGTAAAATGCCATACGACATAATGCTGTGGAAGTAACTAAAATAGACCAAACGCGCGGTTTCTACGTCTGTCATCTGCCTTATCTTTCTAACAGCATAAGCGGCCGAACTAAGCCGTCCCGCAAGAGTTGTTATGTGGGGACCCCATTGCAACTTGTCGTCTAGCGTGATTCCCAGGAAAACCTTCTGCTTAATACATTCCAGCTTCTCTCCGTTCAATATGATGTCACAATCGCTACTTTTAACATTAGGTAATGTAAATCTAATGCATTTGGTTTTTTTTTCATTTAGTACCAAATTATTTACCGTAAACCAATCTTGGACCTGAAGAATAGAGTTATTCACGTCGTCAAGATTCTATTTTAAACAACACGTCTAACCCGATTCATTTATTTACATCCGTCTGATTAACTTTCGCAGAGTTCCAGACGAGATCACGAGACGAAGAGCAGCCTACAATACAGTTTGACAGTTGTTATAATTATAACGTGTTTTTTTTATATATCACTTAACTTTAGGGTTATATTTGAGGGATATAATTAATTTACCTGGATGTGTGTGGATAGGTACCCAAGTTTATTATTATTTTTTTTTTACTTTTAATATTGAGATTACTTTTCGTATTTTACTTTTTAAGTTATACGAATAATTAATTTTCATTCATACCAATAATTCATAATGAAAGCTTAGAAAATGCGATGTTATCATATTTCACGTACGGGTGTTATACGTTGATAATCGTAACTTAATCGAATTATTTTTTATTAAAAATTAATACTAAAAAACATAATTGAAAAATAATTTATGTGCCAGCTAATTCTTTGATACGGTCTCATTCATACCCTAGAATGTACAAAACAACCTGTATATACTTCCTCTATTTAAAAATTGTATCCACAAATATTATGCTGGGTACTTGATACCTTGTCAATGCGGTACATTTTACCTCGTAGTTTGAAGAACGTTTTCACCGACACAATATTATGACAACTCACCCAAAACCGAGTTTACTTGTCTAGACCATTTTATGTTAACATCTCTGGGATGACTCTTGAACTCTACTTTGAAACTGAAGGTTTTATGTTTGACATTACCAGTAGGTAGGTAATGACAGTTTTCAACAAAACTTCACACGATTTGTTGAATATTTGAAGTTAGTAACTTTCACCACTGGGGACTGGATATCATAGAAAAAGACTTTCTTTACTTAGGGCAATAAAAAGGAAATGAAGATGTCACTTCTAATTCATTCATCTTTTTAATATTATTTCATGATATGGCTGCTTCTTTGATCTAGTGCTCGCAAGCGCTACCGCTCGACCCCCTTTACAAACTTAAACAAACAGGCAAAATGTGGGTGTACTACAGGTGCACCCCTGGCCACCCTTCGGCGAATACAGGCGAAAAATTTATGTAAAAATGATTTAAATAATATTGTACTTTTTCCTCTATTTGTTCGAATATAAATGTTAGCGGTGGCCCACAAAATAATAAAAAACAGAATAAATCAACCAGCCAGAGCTGTCCCACTGCAGGTCCAAAATACTTACACTATATGATTTTCATAAAACCCTCGTTCCACAGGTCCCCGTTCTACCCGAATTAATCTGTTGACTGCGTCGGTAAATAGTGCCCTACTCATTGTGCGCGCAAACATACGCACACGCGCGGAATGCAATAAACATAGTTTAAGTTATTCTAGCGCAATAGCTGCTGAAAACAATAAAGTAAGGATTAACCTGGTTCAAATTGAACTTTATTGATATGACCAGTTTCCATGTAAAGTCACACAAACTATAGCAGCATCCACAGCAGGATAAAGCGGACAGAGGACTGTGGCGTTAGTTAATAGTTATTATCGGTTTTTTATAAATATGTATGATAAGTATTATGTTATGTATTTATGTTATGGGTCTTTGTTACCTGAAAGAAATGATATATTATATTATTATTATTAATATTAGAACGCACTATTAATCACTACTGAAGTGACGGTAAGAACCAGTAGAGACAGGTTCTGAAGCCTGAATCCAGCTTCAGACTACAAACTAACTAGTTGCTCCCTTACATCTGCGATTCTCTTCTATTGTTAGACTACCTAATATAATTCCTATTAGAGTGTATAAGTGATTAAACTATCTACAAAGTGTGAAACCGTTTCATTTCCCAATCCATGGAGTTGTGAGTGTTGTGACCACCGACATCCACACTACTGCCCTGTGATCACTAACACAGGATTTTGCATCTGAAAATTACGATTCATTGGTAAAGAAGATAAAAATCAAGAATGAGTCTTATTTTCTCAAGTCTCAACTTCAAACAATCAACGGCCAAAAAGGTTACATATTATACGTAAATCTAAATACCAACCGTCTTCAAAGAATACCTAAAGTCTAGTAAAACTAATCCAGACTTAAAGCGCCGAAGTCTATCCTTTCCGACCTTATCAAAATTGGAGGCAAAGAAAGTCAAATAGTGCGGCCTCAGAGCGGAGACAAAAGAATAAGGTCGCTCGCAGGCCTGGGGGCCTGTGGGAGGCCGAACATTTACATATGCCGAATAATTTACATACTGACCGTTTGCTCTGGTTGCAATGACGAGGTTGGCCGGCGTTAGATTCTTTATTCAACCCATATCATTCCAGTGATGTGGGGAAAAATCTCGAATCTCGAGTTGAGAGAAATCCGACTTGCATTCTCAATACTCTCATCTGCAGTGAATCTTGAAGACAAGATTTATTCCAATATAAAGTAATCCAGTAAAGCTTCGGATCCTATGAACCGGCTCATTAAGTGCATTGTCTTTGCATTTACACTGCGATCTAGCTGTAATGCAATTAGTGAACTTTAGCTAGCCATTACTCTTCATTTTATTCCGGAAAAATTAACGCAAACATTTGATGGATCTTTTGCTGTCTCTATTAACACTATGTAGAAAACCAGTCACATTAACCAAAGACTGTTATAGATGCTCATTGCAATTACATACCACCAATGGATTCATTAGCCATCTCCACATATTTCATCGTCACTCACTCACGCCACATAATATCCGCTCCATGTGAGCCCAGCCGGCGATTCTCTAATAAAATGCGGGCTCATTACATTTTTCGTCCGCCTCGACATGATTATGTAAAAATCGGACACGGCTGTAATCTGCTTAAATTTTTCGCGGACGTATATTTTCAATTCCACGATGATTGGACTGTGATTCTGTTTTACATACTGAATAAATGACTTTTAAGTATGTGGCGGGTATATATTTTTATTTAGGGATTCGAAATTTAGGCAATTGCTATGAACAGCTTGCATAATACAGGCACAGGAGTTAATCACAACGTGTTCTCTTAACATGCACTCTAAATAGATTATGATAGGGGGACCAAAGGGAGAAGGGACGAAATCTCGGCACTTAGTCTTCTTAATACGTAAGAAAAGCATTTGTGGTGAAGTAGGTTCGAAAAGCTATATATAATTTTTCTAGACTCTTTTATGCCAGGTGGTACTTTACGGTTCCACGCCGAAACATGAAGGTCGGGGTCACGAGGATGCACCGCGTAAGAGAAGTCATCAGTTAGGTGGTTTACTTTAAATACGTTTGATATCAAAATGACTTAAGTGCTCATCACTCGCCAAACCTCACCCAATTCTCCGACTGGCTGCATAGATTAAGGTCGACTACAATCACAATGATATTTATCGATACGGGTATGTAAGTAGGACGTAAAACGATACCAATTTATATATAGGTACTTTAATGCATTTATACAAATTATCTTACATATTCTGCAGATTATTATGTGAGCCTCAGTTCAGCTCAAGGCGAAGCGCACGTCTTGGCTCTTAAAACTTTTCCCATTGGTCATGGGTAGATGGCAATCCTACAGATGCACACCGCAATATTTGTACGAGAGCATGTGAAAGACATTCCATCAAAATTTCTAAGTGTAGCATGAGCAGTGATATCTAAAATAATTACAGTAATTATAGGGCATACTGAATTTTTTGCTGCGCATAACCAATGTGAATAAAATATTTAGGGAATTTTGAGATCACGGTCCACAAGTGATTCTTAGTGAATAATAATTTAGTCTGTAGGGTCACTGCACTAAACACAATAAAAAACTTTCCTCTTCCAACACCTCACGTACAAAATTACCTTCCTGAAAAAGCGCACCGGCAGAATAAGAAATAAACCGTCAAATTGCAAAAAAAGGAATCTCAATTTGGGCTAAAACACGAAAAACCTAATGCATTTCCCGGGTACAGCGTATACGGTACGGTACGACACGGCTCGGCATCAATCATGGATGCCCGGTAGAATACTAAATAACCGGGTATGCCCGGGCATGCCGTGTGCCTACCTGGGCAAACTGGCAGGTTTTATTGTTGTGGAGAAATAATGCTACCGCTGTGATTGGTGGCACACCGGATCTAAGTGATAGTGAAGAATTCTTCACATCCCCCTTATTTTTTATTTTTTATTAAAGGGTATACACTCTCGTATGTCTAATTAACGCTATTTGGACGATTTTCGCAACTCATATAACCAGTCTTGACCTATTTTCTCCTCGTGACTTTCACTGCATAAAATAAGTGTAAAAATCAATTTATTCTTAAAAAGGATCGGATTCGTATTCACAATTTATAACAAAGGTCATCTTTAGCCACTCTTTACATAAATCTTGTAAATCGATATCTAGCAACTATTTTACGGCCAGAACCCCAAAGAGTTACAGCCACTTTTCCTTTCAATCGACTTTTACGAGTCACTATGACCACTCTTGACTCCAAACGCATTTTTCCATTCCCCGATTTACCCACAAGGATATTGTTGAATTTGTCATAAAATATTCAAACATGCGCGATGGCACATATTCAAAGGCGTCAAGGAGTTATATGGTGTCCTTTACGCGTTACGCTTTAAGCATGCAACTGAGCACCAGGCCATAAGAAAGGCGAGATCAGACGAAGAAGGACTTTATCGAGTCCCCAAGAATTCATACATTTCACTACCACAAACCTTCCTTCTGCGTTCACAATTTAGATGATATTAGAAAATAGGAAACTCCAATAGACTAAAATACGAAGCATCACCAAGCGTTGATTGATCGCTTGTAGATTTAACACATTTTTTCTAAATGACCTTGAAGTAACACTCAAACTATTGTGTGACGGTTGTTAAGTATTGAAACCTATCAATGAATTCTATTAACAATCCTGTGAAATAATACTCATTAAACTGCGCCAGCATTTTAAGAATACAGTCAATACCAGAGTATCAACAGAGCAAGTAGATTAAACATTCTTGTGGCGTTGTGGACACGGTACTTCACGTGGCGCTGTGCTGGGTGACACCACCTTCCGGATCACTACATGTCTGCATTTGGGCGCTCCTTGCGAGGCTCTACATCGCTTGCAATGAGGTCAAGATGTCGGCTGCATCGGACATCATAATCCTCTCAGAATTACCATAATTTTTGATACCTTATTATTTTTTGCTCTCCCTTTTTTATACACTTGTACATATTTTTATTTCAAACCATTAGCTTTTAAATCATGTTGTTACTATAAAAATAAAAAAATCAATTCACGTTTATTTCTGTAATTATTTCCAGCGACCGCGTCACCAACCATAAAACTGTTTTTCAAAAGTAAACCACTTTTAATCACCTACTAACTTTTACTCTCATCTTATCGCTCGTTGCGTGGCCCGCGCCGCTCGCTCCGTCCCTCACTTGGACTCAACTCTGCAGTGTTCCGATAGGAGTTGACCATGCCACAAGCCTCAAGCACTTATAAAGTTTATAGTATTTTGAGTAAATTTTGATATAGATAAAGTTTGAATAAAGTGAATTTGGGACGTGTTTTTAAAAGGTAGGTTTTGTGTTTTTGTTTTTTTTTTGGTTTATTGTAAAGGGGCCGTGCTGATTAGCTTTTAATTTTGACAAAACCGTATACACGCACAGAATTCTTGAAACTTTTAAGCCCCCCTTTGTCTTGGGGTGTCGTAAAAGGTCACTAACGTCTGCTAGTAAAAACGCTCCGATCTGTCAAGTGCGATGGACCTCCGGCTGTCAATTATGTACATACATAGTGCTCATCAATGTTCATCGGTGAAACTTTATTATGGACTAAAGTTAAAAAAGCAACTGAATAAGCTCAATAATGCTCACCCCACGCCGAGCGTCCTAATCGATTCAATGATTCAATATGTATATCAACTGAACGCGTTGCAATCAAATACTGAACTGAGATAAAGCCACGACCAATTATTTCCTATTCAATAGCAGAACTACTCAACGCAACTTTCGTAACAACACAATCATTAACAATGACATAACATCACCAGCCTGGACCAGCCTTCATTGATTGTATCCATCATTACCTAAGCTCAAAGTTGCTTCACTTAACTATGCTCTTTTAACCATAGTTAAGCAATAACTAGTTGTAGTCCACAATCACTATCGAAATTGCAAAAGTAACCTAACCTAACATGAAGCCTGTAACCTGTAGGAGCCTGAGGTGGACCTATAGTATACCCGCATCGCCAGATATGTTTGAGACCCAAGTATCAGAGAAATAAGCGGGATTGTCCGAAAGGGTTACCGCTACCCCGGAACATAAAGGGCTACGGAAGGAACATGGATGGGTTTTAGTCAGTAAGAGTCTGACACTCCCTTCCCCTCCACCCAGAGCGGGAGCAGTCATTGGATGATTTCCCAGCCTTAAAAAAAAAGGAAGGAACATGGATGGGTTTTAGTCAGTAATAGTCTGACACTCCTTTCCGCTCCACCCAGAGCGGGAGAAGTCATTGAATGATTTTCCACCCTTTAAAAAAAAAGTATCAGGGAATAAACCGACTAGGTACTAACTGGGTGGTTAAACAATATATTGACCACCATACAAAAGTACAAAAACACACTTATAGTTACTTACCCTTTTAGACTGAGCTAAAGTCGAGTAACAAGAGTCTGCCTCGTGATAGCTCTACGATGCTTTTCGTCTGACGCATCCGGTCTGCGTGTTGTGACTTACTCATTGTCAGGCCACCTTCATTCCATCAAACGATCGTCAACAAAAAGCCGTTTGCATATAAGCTCACAACATTTTCACGATTGTATTATTGTCGTTTCAAGTTTATTTTCTAATGAACAAACGCTTGTTTACATGACATTTGTGAGGCTAATCTCTGTTAGTAGTAACTGAGTATCATAGTTACGACTGTGTTATTCTACTGATATGTTGTAGCTTATTTGTTAATATACCAACAACTTGTTTGACATAAAGACAATGTTTGGAATACACTTGGACGCCACGCCGGGCGTAATGCCAAATTATATGAACAAGCTCCATAATGTTGTCATGATGGGAATGTCAATTGTTAATTGTTTGTCGCCATACGTAAAGCTATTTAAGTTTTTGGTTAATTTATGGCCCCATAAATTAACAAAAACTTAAATAGCTATTGAACCACGTCAACAATTTTTTCAAGGTGTTTAAAACAATCAATCATCAAATCAATCTCTCGTCTCACGTTACTTGGAGTCGGTGCATCACGTTTTATTCTTCTATTCTCGTCTGTCAACCGTTACGCTACCTTCACTGCATTTTTTTTCATATAATCCATTTTTTATCATCACTCCTTTAGTTTCATGCATTGTTTAATGTAAATATTATATTAATTGTCGACTATAACTACCTTTTATGTTCGTTGTCCATTTAGGTGCCCCTATGTCTATGCAAATACCCAACATACCAAACTTCCACTCCTAGCCTTCCACACAAGGATCAATCGTTTTGGCAGTCTTGACCTACAGACTGCAAACATTCATCGCTCCAATACATATCTAAATATTGACATACCAATCATATAACTTCCACTCTGCACTTGCCAGACACATGAAAGTAATCATAATTGTTATTAGTTTGCATTCTACCAATAAATAAAATTATATTAATCAATAAACACGGAAGTGTGTTAAATGCGTTATAAAAATATACTGATAGTGACCTTAGAGATAGTTTATGCTAATAATGTGCATAGTGGAGCTGGCTTTGGTCTAATTACTTGAGTAAAGGTAAAGGTGACCGGCAAGCCTGTTATTACGAAAGATAATAGCTTTAGATTTAAGTAGGAAGGTGTTTCTGTGTTGAACTACGCCGTATGCCGTTTATAAGTGGTAGATTCTTTTCGAGTGTTAGTGACTATCCTGGTGTCAGAGTTTTATTTATTTATTTATTTACAACAACTTAAGTTATCATTACAGGGTTAACCCTAATGCGACACTTAAGACCTTAACTACCTAAAACTATACACTCACAAGAGACTAAAATTAAAAAAAAAAAAAAAGACACAGCATTATTAAATTACTACACAGAAAATATCAAATAACAAATAGTGGGTGGGTGACTAACCTATCTGAGGTATAAAAAAAAAATCAACTACCTAATAGGTATTAAGTACCTAAAAATCTACTTAAAACTAAATTACAACAAAATCTTAACCTAAAGTAAATAATAACAAACAACAGAATAATATTTAAATGTAACAAACGAAATTCAACAATACTCTTGCGAATTCACTCAGATTGCACGAGAAGATGTCAATCCTCTCATGCACTTCATTAAGCACATGTATTGTGCGGGTTAGGGGTGTTTTAGACAGTAGGTTGGTCTTGGCAGCAGGCACGGTCAGCAGTGGTGGCCGCCGCCGCCTCCACACGTACCGGTCTGGCACGCACAGCTTCAGGTGACGCAGCACACCCGGGTTATGTGCTATGTTAGTGTAAACTCCCGGCGCACTCTCGAGTTCGTTGTACCCCACCATACCCAGTACAAACAGTGTAGGATACATCAGCGGGTAAAATGGGTAAACCCCATAAAGTTTGAAGTACAAGTGTCTTGTGAATTTATTCTGCACTCGCTCCAACATGACACTGTATTTCGCTTCATGAGGAGCTTCGATTTATGCTGCCTGGGCCATGAAAGTCGAAAAACTCTAAACGGGATAGTCATTAACTTCTTCACATAATCAAAGCGATGCAAACTCTCATGTCCCCTAAATTGCAGTCATCCATAAGGCCATAATTATTAATATCTTCAATCTATATCCGTAAAACATATTTCTTGACAGTTAAATAGAAATGCGTACATAAAATATATTTTATGGGGCCACTTATAAAAGTTCATTTAGAATTAAAATTATATGTAGGTACAAATAACAACTTATGCCTAATTCAAGAATAAAAGTAACAATATTCGGGAAGTGTCAACCGTTTCGATATATATCCCCAAACGGCATGAAAATATAATTACCGATTATGTTATTATACTTACGCCGCTTGAGGTTTTACGCAGCCGCAGCAGCAACGCCAGCACAGCACGCCGAGCCGGGAACATGGGATGGCGCAAGAGTATCGACACACTGTTTGCGTCCCACACTATAAGCCTACCCACCTTGCACGGAAATAAAGACATGTGATGACATGATGATGAGCTTTCTAGTAACATAACATGACCAATTATAAGTAGGTTTGTTAGTAGAGTTTCGCCCAAAGAGCTCTTACACCCTTGTGGCTCTCCTATGTTTACGGTCTGTCTCTTTTAAATTTTGAACATGTCCAGAGTTCAACGAACTGAATATTAAATGAACACTTCCGATTTTCGTTCAATAGTTATTCGTTCTGTCGTATACAGACAAAACAAAAGTCATCTAATTAGTATTCTATCTGTCATCTTACAGGCAAAAATAATATACACAAAGGAATTAAGGAAAACATAAAATCATATTATGAAGACCTCCAAAGTTTATCATGATACTATTATGACTATAAACAGTTGAAAATCTCTTCCTTATGGACGAAGGAAAATGGTGGCATTACGTATTACGTTTAAAATCAGTTTTCAAGCTTATTATTGTTTATAGATGTTTCCGTGTGGTACCTACGAGCAAAGGAGAGACCACTCATTCTCTACCAGTGGATGTTCTTAGTGTGAATAAGGGATTGTTTACTTCTAGAGTGTAAAAAACAAAGTTTAACTAATAAGTGATATAGGTAATAACAACAATATGTTTTCATTACAGTACGAGGAAAAGAAAAGGAAATTGATAATACAGTAAATCATTGAGAAAAAAGTGTAAATGAATTATAGACATTAAAAGATAGGATAATTTCGTGCATATGCGCAAATAAATGCAATTTCTGATAAAGAACGCGTGTAAGCAACCCAGTTAATATAATATTATTTCACTCAACCGATAAATACACGACTAACAACTTCAACTAAATCTGTACCTGGGGGTCTACTCCCTAACTCCGTCAACGAAGCAACGGGCCCGTCCGACAGTAGTCCGTTACGTCGTAGCGAACCCTACTCCCTAACGATTTGGGATTCATCAGAACGGGACGGAATCATAGACTACTTACGGACAATATTCGTGAACGAATGACGAATGACAATAGAGTTGCGCCATTTTATCGGTCGCTTACCGGTTTACATATTCTGTAGTTTCAAAGCATACTAAACAATTTTTTTTATTTTTGTTGTAAGAAAATGACCACATTATTAAAAATACACTTTTTATTATGTCTCTATATATATAATTAAATTATTTTGCCTTTTTTGGTTCGGCAATAGGCATTATACTGTCGATACCTTTGCGTTTTTTCTTTTTAACGCCAATTATCAAACGACATGTCAAAGTTCTTAGAGTTGTCAAAAAGTAAAAGGCCAGTTTTGACATTTGAGAATGACCCTAGAATGTAACTTGGAACGAAACAGAAAAAAGCAATAAACTAATCATTAATTACATAAAGTGTTTTAAAAAATACATAAATATTTTTGGCGCGTTTAATAATATGATGGAAGATATTTCTGATATTGCTTTTTGCGCTAACTTTATAGTAGCATGCAATTTCTAATGAATACGAAACGTCTCAAAACAGTTACGTGCTCAGTCCTTATTTTCTTAATACTAATGTTGTAGCCAATTAATTACTTAATATCACCAGCTTCATTCGACTATTTCTGTTTACTATCACGTTGATCCTGGCTCTTCTATTTTGGACATTGATTTAAACAGTGATTTGAACTCGATTTTGGTGTTTGTTGTAAATCATACCAACTGTTTCAACATGTCGAAAAGAGGACGTACAATCGACAGCCAGTCACGCGAATTGGTTGTGAAGTTAACCGAAACCTTTATTGCTCGTAACGCAAGTGCAAGATCGTGTCGCAGAAGCACTTGAATTCAGCAACAAAACTATTCGAATCATCTTGAATGAAAAGTATGGGCCTTCCGGTACTGAAGAAAATGTATTACGTACGCCTAAAATGGGAAAGAAAAGCAAGCCTGTAACAGGTATTGACACATTTGACGCAAACGCTATTCGAGAGACCTCCATATTGATAATAGAAATGAAAATGAAATAATTATATTTACAGGTGGCCATAGCTCAACTGACGATTTTGGCTCATCATCCGAAGAAAATGATTGAATGATGATTCAGTCACTTTCGCTTTCTCTTGATTTTTTTTTTGTGAATGAGCGGATGTAATTGTAACTAAAAAAAATAGTTTATAGTATAGTATTTTCTATTTTTAGTTCGGTTTTCTATAAAAAGCGTGACTTTTAGTTTTTTTTTAACTATTTTTTATTTCCTACTTTTTAGTTCAAATTAATGTATTGTCATCGGTCCTCGATAAATCTACAAAGTTTGAACGAAATCTGGCCGTTTAAAGTGGGTAAAAATCGCTTCCAAATGAGTCGGTTACAAACATACATACAAGTGAAGCTAATATAAAGCGTGTAAAAATAAGGATAATGGGAAACTATTATCAAATTATTGCATTGTCATCGGTCCTTGAGACGTGTGCAAAGTTTCAAGTTGATCAGACTTTTAGAAACCGGTGAAAATTAAGCTCAAAGATTCCGTTACATACATACATTTATACATAGATACAACCCGAGCTAATAAAAGCGTGTTAAAATATTAAATTATAGACAAATTGACCTTTTGTACCACTGTTTCATTTCAAAATACCTACAAAATTAAAGTTTAAGTAATTTTTTTGTTACTCAGAACTTTAATTCAATGCACTTTAGAATATATAATGAAATCGATCAAATACTCATACAAACTTGAATCGATTAATTGTGAGTATCGAGTACCGAGTCGCATGGTTGCTTCCTTACGTCGCGATGACAAATGAGAAATGTCAAATGTCCAGTTTTTGACATTTTACACAAAAAAAATATATAAATTTTCTACTACAATAATTATTTCCAACACATTCTAGGAAGAATCATTCATGGAGCCTTTGCCCAGCAGTGGGATGACTCAGGCTATGAGCCCCCTCAGACTACAGACTTTTTATCGGCCGATAGTATCGTCGGTTTCTTAATCAGAATGAAGATATACCTACACCAGCTATGCAAGAGCGCACATTTAAAATAAAACGACTAGAATAAAAGGAAATCTATGTTTTGATTGTAATAGTATATTGTTGTGTGTTGAATTTATTCGGATTTGCTTGGTGCTAAATAAAATAAAATACATTTTGTCATAGTCAAATCAAAGTTTATATTTTTATAGTTTATACATACGATCATCATCATCTGCCCAGCTTTTTCCCAACTATGTTGGGATCGGCTTCCAGTCTAACCGGATACAGCTGAATACCAGTATGTTATATTATGGAGCGACTGCCTACAATGCGGTCAACTACGTCTAGCATATTTGTTATAAAATCTGTAAACATACAGCTTACTAAAGTTAAAAATGATACTATCTATTTTAGTGCACTTTGAGTATAAGTAAACACTCTTCAAAGCATAGGTCGTAGTCAGTATTCAACACCAATATTTATCGTATTTACATAATATAAAATAACCTTAAAACAAAATGTCAAGATTTTATGAAGTTACAATGTTTACTATACATTTTCGCTTATAACTTCCGAACCCTTTAGTTTATTTTGATAATTCCACAGGATTTATTCGTTTTAGGCTTAGAAATACCCCATAAAACCTAAGTTACAAAAAAAAAACCATGTTTTCAAGTTACGTAATTTGCCCTATACATTCAAAAATTCTCTTAAATTCGTATAATATCAGTCTTATTGACTTAAACCCTATATATTAATCATAATCTAAGATGAATTCAACAAGTATAAACTAATTAGCACTTAACAAGACTTAATTAGAATCTAACCAGAAATGTTCACTTTTCACATGTTAGACTCACTGCACTTCACTTTTAGTAGCGGTCCACCCATTACTTGGGCCACGTTACTCAGATAGGGTCTCTTCGCCGACACTGTTTTTTTATAAGGTTCCTCTCAGCAACATTCTGTGGAAACCTTACATATTTTTGCAAAATTGAGGGGATGTTGAGTGCATTTGTGACATGCCGCAGACAGCGTAACACTGTTGTGCCATTGGCTCATCATTGCTTAGGCTCACTGAACCTTGGTAGCTTCCCCAGGCATAAAAATTAAGAGCAGCGAAGATCTAAAAATAAACAAAGACAACAGTAGGTAATGGGTGGGACGAATTGGTAATATTGGTGTCAATAAGTTGCAGAATCTTTAATATATCCATACCTTCATTATTGAACCAACACCACTTCGTCGCATGTTGAGGCAAAAGAGGTATAATGTCCTCACAAAGGTTCTCGAATAATTCACGAGTGAGCCTATAGTTCCCTATGAACTCGACGTCGGGAATACTCGCCAAAATAAAGTTCTAGCGTAAATATCGTCGGCGACACCTCCGCTCTTCCCGTATGATCCTTCTAGCAACTAAAAAGCAGCCATAGTTCGAGATTACACTTTAAATTTTAATTTTCGTCAACAGCACGAGAACTATTTTCATGTCGTATGAACTGACATAACGCTCCGTCGAAACAAGTGTCAAGTTCAATTTTTAGGACGGAAAAAACACGTCGGGAGTAGGTACAAATGTCAAATCGTGTTGTAGTTCATTCTTCGTTCGGGCCACGGACGAATCATCCGTTCGAAGGTGCTAGGGAGTAGGAAACGCCCGTTACGAAGGCCGAAACTACGGACTTCGTGCTTAGGGAGTAGACCCCCTGATACAAACGTAAACCTGAAATCATAATTAAAAGCCGTAAGTTAAACTCCGCGCAGAAATTAATCTTAACTTGGTTTCGATCAAACTCCTTGATTGAATGTAATGTATATTTAACTTAATTCCGGGCTCGGAATTAGACAAACTTAATCAAGGGAAAGTTATAGATAGGTACCTGCGAGAAGTATGAATTGAATAGTTGTTGTGCTGTTTGTGTTTGATTCAGGGTTTGGGCAACACAGTCGAGATGAGTAAATATAATATCGAGTAGAGTAGACTAGTACTAGACTTAAGTAACTATTGATTCTACATATCTGGTTATCTGACGTGCTTCAACCCTACTAGGTAAATTATACTCGAGTTTATTTGTTAGTAACCACCATAAAATTGACAGGCTTATCTTATCTCTATGGCTGCGCTTCTGCACTCCTGGGATACTTATTGCTTATGCTAATGCCCGTTTGCTCGTTGTGGGAGAATAGGCGTCAAGCTTGTGGCGTCAGCCTGCCGGGTAAGCGGGATTGTCCGAAAGGGTTACCGCTACCCCGGAACATAAAGGGCTACGGAAGGAACATAGATGGGTTTTAGTCAGTAAGAGTCTGACACTCCCTTCCGCTCTACCCAGAGCGGGAGCAGTCATTAGATGATTGCCAAGCCTTAAAAAAAAAAAAGGCGCTCCCGTCATCCACCATAGTGCCTATGGGATGACTGATGAGTCAAAAAGAAACAAGTAAACGAAACGATGGTTTCGGCTCGCTACTTGTCGGGCGCACACACATCTGTGACTGCAGTGAAGCTGTCGACAGTCCTGCACGGCCTGTCCTGCTATGCGTCTTGGAGTGCAGCTCGCTTAGCGAGGCACACTAGCATCGACGACATCATTCGTCGAGCCCTTGTCACCGCCGACGTACCAGTGATATTAAAACTAAACAACCTGGTACGTGTGGGAAGACACTAGACGCAACGTCTAAGTGTCCCTTAGTTTTTGTATTTATTTGTAAAGTTAGTTAGATAGTCATTTAATTTTTTAGTTCCTAGTGTTAATACATAGTTAATTAATTTTTAAATTATTATATAGTGTATGTTTGTTTATTTTGTAAAGTTAGATAGTCATTTAATTTTTTTTATTTATTTTTTATTTATTAGGGACAACAAACAGCAGTATATTAAATATTACACATGATAGGAGTACTAAACTAATAGAATTAACAAATACACTACTCACGACGTTATCCACAGATTACCATATAAAATAATTAGCATAGGAACTGTTAATAATAACAATAAGGGCAAACTTAAAGATACTCATTACAAGGTTAAAATTATTACTCGGTTTGTTATTAAAATGTGTCTCGGAGAGCATAAAATAAAATGAAAAAGTCTAATAATATCTGCGTCTTAATACTAGGGACAAATATAAAGGATTGGAATCGGATAAAATCGGCATGTGAAAAACAAGAGAACACAAAAAAACAAAAAAGAGAGCTACATAGATATTGTACATGAGGTATAGGAATCAAAGTTAAGTAACATAGAAACTTATAGCTGTTCCTTTAAAGTGGAAATAACTTGATTTTTGAACCTATTCTTGTTCAGAAATATAATATCAATTGATCCAAACTTTTTATTATAAGTGTCTACCAATCGGTGCAGTGGTGAGCGTGCGCCTGAGTTGGTATGACAGAAGTTAGTGGCAAACAAACACCGTGAACGTACTTCTCTACTCTGTAGTACCTTTAATGTAGAACCTAGTGTAAGCCTGTTGCCACAACCAGCTGTTGTGACAAGGCGAGCGCGAAAAGATAGCGAGCAATCTTCCAAGTCGCCATAGAAGTGCAGGTAGAAAATTAATAAATATTCATTTTCTCCACCAGCTTGGGAGAACTAACTTATAATATAAATTCGAAAGAAAATAAAAAATAATAGAGATTTAATTGATTAGATTTTGTCAAAGTTGTCGATCAAAGTTTCCATGGCTGACCACCATCTTTCCACCAAAATTCGTCTCTCATCCTTGATTATACAAAATACAGGCCAAAACCTATAAGTCAGTAAACCTCGAAGGTCTTGAATACGTTACGTGTAACAGCAGTAAATGATAGGCGCATAACAAGCAGTAATTAAACGCCACGTGCGGGATATCGAGCGCGACCGATAGCGCGGGCGCAGGCACAGATACGACACAGGTATGAAGGTGGAAAACGTGACGCGTTTGGTTCGCGTTGAAGAGCGGACTTTAATAGTACTAACACGTGTTTTGTAAAACATCAACATTTCTGGAGATAAATGAGGGATAGAAATAGAAAATTAGGTCGTACCTATTTCCGTACGTATGTACTTAAAGTTCCAAACTCAAACCATTTATTTCAAATAAACCAATTACAGGCACTTTTGAACTATCATTGGGTCGATCAATCAGAAAACTGAATCTAGATGCCCCTAGATGTTCCCTTTGTATAAATACCTCGATAAAGTTATATTATATCCCGCTTCACAAAACCTTTTTTTTTAATGAGCAATGCTAAAAATAAACGATACTAGAACTCCAGAAATTCTAACAAATTCATAGAAAATGTAATACATCTAATGTGAAATAGATAATTATATCTAATGGCAACTCTCCTAGTATCAATTCATTCAACAACACTACAGAAGTTTCGTTTATTCAACTGTCAACGACTACCAATTTCCGCTCGCAAAATAAGTAGGAAGTAGGCAGATAACACGACAGCCTCCTGTCCACCCACCTACTCTAGGGCTCGTCCTCGCGTCAGTGTCACCCAATTGGATCAAACAGAGCGCTCGCACCGAAACCTGTTGTTTAACCATTATTGATATTATGCAAATATTATCGACACCCAGTTAGCGTTCGATATACGTGGACTGTGGTCTCAATTAAATAACATTAATAAATTCAGAAACTGTAAAATGGTTGAATTGCATGCAGATGAAAGGGTGTTGGCACGTTTCAACTCCGCGACTATGCACTTAGAGTAGTCTCATGCGCACTGGCCGAGTATGGAACACCTCGATTCCGGGCAGGAAAAGAATAGAATAGATCAAGTCAGCCATACCTACTTAGCAGGTAAACCTATGGTTGTACCCGCTTTTTTTTGAGGGTACCCACCCTCAAAAAAAAAGCGGATCATCAAATAACCCCCTCCCGCTCTGAGTGGAGCGGAAGGGAGTGTCAGACTCTTACTGACTAAAACCCATCCATGTTCCTTATTAAACCGTTTATGTTCCGGGGTAGCGGGAACCCTTTTGAATGATCGCGCTTATGGTTGTACGCGGTACGTAGGTAGGCGTTTGGGTGGGGCTTTACAGCCTGCTTTGTGGTTGTTATTACAAACCTCGGTGGAGGACCGCATCGTGAAGAGACCTGGACTTATGGTTAATATAAGTCTGAAATTTCCGTCTTGTAGCAGCGTTGTGATCAATGCTCGTGGGTTGCCTGTATGAAAAGAGGCAATTGCCCTCCGATGGGACAATATTTAGGCTAATAGTATTGTTTGGTGGTTATGAAATTACCGATTATTAATATTCTGGTGTGACTGAGTAAGCACATTCAAAAGCCATGGTCCACATTCCAATCAAAGTTTTCATTTGCATCACAAATATTTTGATTGGAAATTAGCTAAGTATCTAATATCCGGTTCAAATTATCATCTATTAATTTTGTTAATTTAACAAATCGGAACCGATTACTCGCTCATTTCATTATACAAAGCAATGAGTGTGTGTAGTTTTTGTTTTTAATTAAGTTAGAAATAAATTGGTTAGTCAGCAAATAATATTAATGTGGTTGAATTAAAATATAGCCATAAATCTTCACAGTAAAAGTAGAGCGGTGCAGATGACAGATAGTTGTTGATAATTTCACGAATAGAAAATCAGAGACTCGAAATGACGTCCAAACGTAAGTTTTAAGCTAATGTAACTAGTACAGTAATTAAATTATTATTTTACATCATTAAAAAAGTAACCGTTTTTAAATAATAACTAATATATGTATAAGGATTTTAAAAAGGAAGGGAAATAATCACAGGGCATAAAAATATTCATCCACATCGCTGTCAACAGGAAAAGTTCCCCAAACGCATTGCCACGATGTACGGCAGTGCTAACTTTTTGTTCATTAATAGGTCAGCGTTCTAGTCACGTAAAGAGACCAACCACAATTTTTTCTATATATATGTACGTATTTTGCATTATATTCTACGTATTCATTAACACGTTGAACGCCAACGCGGTCACCGTGTGTCCGACAAACAATAGTTTTTCTATTGTGTCTGCTGCGTGGCAGTCAATGCCTTAACAGAATACTGTATTTCGAGTATGATAATACTTATTATTATTTTTGTAATCATTTAGAGTGTAGGCCATATGAAAAAGAATTCCCTGCGGGAATCAAACCCACTACACATAACAAAGAGCCTGTCACTTAGCCACTGCGAAAACTGCGCTGTAAAATCCATTTGTCAAAAATAATCTGTTTACATAAACCCCACATCAAGTTCAGCCAGTGCATACGTTAAACTTAGCTCATGCAGCGCGTTGATAGCCACCATCTAGCAGCTTAACGCGCTTTAGCCTCAAAGTAATTAGGTCACACCTGCTTACCATATTACCCGCTAACACTGATTATATTTAGCGCCATAACGTGCAATAAAGCGCTATTCAGTCAGAGGGCAACAGCGATTAATATTGTGTTCAAAGTCAGAGGCCGCACAACTTTCCAATAATCTGCAGATTTTTTTAATGTGTTTTGTGCAGTGTTTTATTTATGACACCCTAAAGCTATATATTTTTGAGAAAGTAAATTAATAACATAAGAGTAAATCAATTACTTTTAGTACCAAATTAATTCATTTCATCGTCAGCTTCATCACCTTGGGCAGCGCTGTTATGACAGGATTCTTCTTCATCTTTTCGTGTGGTTAGTGACTAACCTGATGTCAGAGTTTTTATACTGTCCATGGGCCTCTGACTTAACATCAAATGCTATTGAGAAATATCTCACACAGACATACTGGTTTCCTCACGATGTTTTCCTTCACCGATTTTTAAGCAAGTGCTTTTTGCTTTTTGATGGCAACACCGTGTGAAGAAGCTTGGATTCGGAAGACGGAGGATTCCCGCCATTCATTTTCTCAAACCGCGAAACGCGATTGATTCTGTGATTTGAAATGTTTTCGCTTAAATATTATTTTATTAATTTTATAGGTAATACCTGTTTTAACCACCCTCCATAAATTTATAGTTAACACATTCACTGCTGACACACATTAGACTAATAAATATAATAAGTATTCTGACTCAATACGAATTAATATATTTCCTCAAATCCTAGACAAGCAGGTAATTTGTCAGCTTCTACTTGATTAATGGTTTCCGTTATCACTGACAAGGTCTCGGATAATTCGAAATGTGTGGACAAACTGGACATTTATTACCGATCAACAGATTAATGTGTTTGATTTGGGTACAAATGGTTCTGCCTCTCGGAATGTTTAACTATTGCAGTGTTCCGGTTTAGTATACCAGAAAAAAAATACAGCTCTAGACCGACCGCTTAACTGTGTCCGTTCTTGAAGTAGCTGCGCGGCGCGGACACAAGTTGAAGAATCAGTGAGATTTCGCATCGCGTCACCACACCCCTCCCGCGCCGCTCAGCTTCCACAGGAATAGTCTCAGTTACACGCTCTGCCACACCAAGACCAGTATTATAATTCCCCTCTGTACCAAATAGTAACGCTTCTGATATCCAAACGAACAGGATTATGTGCCCTTTGTGCTCCGGTCGACTACCCCAGCTTGTTGCCTCACTAATTATTTCCAACTGTATATTGGAAAAAGTTGAGATTTAACCCTATTATATACTAGTGATCCTTTACTTCTCTAGAATTCAAGAGGATTAATGGAGTGCGTCTCGTCAGCGGTGGATTTGGTTAGAAGTTACAAAGAAATAATAAGTAACATTGAATATAGTTCAATCAACTCTGTTAGAACGCTTTTGATTTAATACATTCAGTCAAATAAGTATCGGGAATGGATGATTTGTTTATGGTTCCAAATTCAAATTTTTGTTTTTTTTGTAGTTGTTAGATTGGCACAACTGTTTTCCATTTTGGCGCGGAGTTTGAGTTGCATCTGTTATTTATATTAAATACAGTGCTGGTTTTAGTAATCTATACTAATATTATAAAGAGGAAAACTTTGTTTGTTTGTTTGGTTGTAATGAATAGGCTCAAAAACTACTGGACCGATTTTAAAAATTCTTTCACTGTTGGAAAGCTTAGTTTTCTAGGAGTAATATAGGCTACTTTTTATCCCGGGAAAACGGGTCTTAACGGGTCCCACGGGAAAGACCACGGGAGCGAAGCCGCGGGCAAAGTGCTAGTATCATATATAGTGTGTATTGCGAATTTCATAATGGACAAAAATATCGAACAAAGAGTTTGTCTTAAATTTTGCATCGCCAATGGAATTTCGTGTTCGGAGTCACTGAAAATGTTACAGAAGGCTTACTGTGAATCGACTTTATCAAAAACTCGTGCTTATGAGTGGTTCAAAGCATTCAAAAGCGGTCGAGATGTGATGGAAGATTTGCCTCGCTCTGGTAGGCCGTCAACGTCTGCAACTGAAGTTAACATCGCAAAAGTGAAGAAAATAGTGACTAAAAATCCCCATTCAACTCTGAGAGAGATAGCCGCCGAACTTTCTGTATCTCACGAGTCGATCCGTACCATTTTAACTAATCATTTGGGTATGAAACATGTTGCTGCTCGGCTAGTCCCAAAAGATCTGAATTTTCTCCAAAAACTCAATCGCATGAAAGTCGCTGAGGACATGCTAGAACGAGTCAGTTCGGACCCAACATTCATGAAACGCATTGTTACTGGTGACGAGACGTGGGTTTACGAGTTTGACATGCAAACTAGTCAACAAGCTTCGGAGTGGCGCCTTCCAACTGAACCGAAACCGAAAAAACCGGCGATTCGCGGCGAGAACTGAACTCAATTCCGGAAGCAGCGTTTAAAAAATGTTTTGATGAATAGATTATTCGTTGGTGCAAGTGTATGGTTTCTAAAGGAGCATACTTTGAAGGTGATAAAATAAATTTGGATGAATAACAGACATTTTGTGTATTATTGATCTTTTCCCGGTACTTTCTTGACAGAGTAGTATAATGACTGGATTTGACAAGTGTGGTACTAGCCAATTTTACAGAATTTCAGACATTTAAAAAATGTTTGCACTGGCTGAAAAGGTTTTTGGAAAGCACAGACATGAGTTAATTTCATCGTTCGCGAACTTGAGTTCTACAACTGTTAATAACAGGATAATTTTACCCACTAGAACCTATGCCTAATTAATGATATCAAATAAAGGAAATTAATTAGTGTATTATTCACATATTGCAAAAACATCAACGGTCAGTCTCGTTCCTTCACTCATTCATATGAACATATTCAATCCCCTCACAATCCTGACAAATGACACAGTATGTCCCGTAGAACAGTCCCGCTGTCATACACCAATTAATATTAGTGGTACAAGTATCTCTATTGACTGACGACCGGCCGATCATTACCGGCGACTGACAGCGGCCGCGGTTATTAACACCTGATATGAACGGCGAGTTATTGCAGGACGAAATAATGTAGTCAGATAGGTGGATGGTGGTCATACCATTCAGCCATTTTGAAGAACGGCTGTTGCCAAATGCAAAAGTTAATATTAAAGTGCTTTCAATAATGTGTGGGACGCTGTGGAGGTCCAACAATTAGGTACAAATAAAGCCTAATTGTAAAAACAAATGACTAAATTCCTTGTGTGAAAATGGTCATATATTAATCAGGGGCGTGTAGGTACATATTTAAAAATCTGGATAACTAAATACAATACTTAGTAAATCTAAAAGCGTTTAAACTATGGCTTCAGAAGTCATGAACAAACTTTCCTTCTTTACTCATTTTCGATCAACCGTTGCATTGTTTAGAAATAGAAATCATTTATTCATCATTCATTTATTCATTCATTTTTTTTGTTTTATTGTCGAAAGTTTTTTTTTTACATAAAAAGACACTTTAATCATTCGCGCCTTATAGGATCCTTTTTTTTTAAGCAAACCGTTATTGTTATTCTACATAAAATCTACCAAAATTTTCTCCAACCTACTTTCCTCTCTTCCAGATGGTGACAAAACTAACTCTGCTGCTTATACTAGCTCAGCTTCACCGAGCACTCAACTCTCCGCTTCGACAGTTCAGGGAGCTGAAACCTGGCCAGGAAACACCGATGCTACTGCCGCAACACCACGCAACACTACCGATACCACATGTCGTCATCCACACGCCGACCAGAGTGAAGAAGAGCCCCAACATTATCTCGATACCGATACAACAGATCCTTTTACCGAAGTTCCATATAATACAGTTCCACCACGGCCCCCCGCAATCGAATATGCACCACAGTTCAATCCATACTGACGTCAAACATATAATTACACATAACAATGTAAAGATTCCAATAATCTCCCAAACTGTGTCTCACAGTACCTCAAACATCACTCACCCCACATCAGCGTCGGTCATACCGGTTCTAATACCGGTACATCACCACCTGGTACCGGTACAAGACTTGTCGGTGATACCTTTACAGAAATCCGTTCACAAATTGGACCAGAAGCTGGAACACTACACGGTGATGGAGAAAAAGGATGATAACGACAATGAAGAAGTGAATCGGTTCAGGACTTTCTACGGTGGTTACGGTTCGGGACTGTTTTTCGGCGGTCAAGGGGCTGGCCATGGATTCCATATATTTGGGTAGCAGTTATGTCAGTAGTAGTTTTATTTATTGTTGAATAAATTATTTATTATAATCGTGTTGTTATTTCATTCTCCTAACTAATTGCAATAAGCTAATTTAGCAGTTCGTGCATGACATGTTATGCATGAAAAAAGAGGCGACTGAATGTTTATGATATTGAAGCCGTGGACTAGATGCCATTACAATATTTATGCATTTACATTTAAATGATTGCCAAATATAGAACAAAAGAGGACGAAAGTAGCATTCATCTGATTGGTAAGAAACTTTTACAGGCTGACAAAGTAACTGAACAGTGATGGTAATACGTTCTGCTCTTGCGTACTCCAAAAAAAAATATATTGTTTATTGTGTCATTATAGGGACAATAAAACCTAAATCTTTATCTCAGATAGCGAAGAAATTCAATACTTAACGCCTGAACAATTTCTCTTAGCAAAACACACTTTGTACAGCACTGAAAATTAATGCTAAGATAAATAAAACAGGGTTAGAATCTATCAGTGATTACGCGACTGCTATGTAGTTAGACTGTTACTAGATTAAGTAATTAACTTTTGTTAAAACTTTTCCATCGGAAAACAAATAATTCTTGCGCCCCCGAACAGCGAACGGCCGCATTAAACATTCCTGTGGGAACAAAGAAGAACTTAATTAGTAAACTAAAAAATAAAACAGTAACATTAAAAGGAACGTCCAATTTTTAATTTTTTTACCTGAATTCAACTGCGGATGTGACGTAATAAAATTATAACGTTCCCAAATATTTGGCTCGTGAACACACACGGGTGCACCGCAATGGCCCGCAGTGTACTTGTATCAACAACAACACGGAGTGAACAGGTACAAAATTCCCAGTTTCCACAACACTTTACTTTTATTGGAGTTTTACGTGTCTGTAAATGTACCCAAAGGAGAGCAATTCATGTAGAGTAAGGTTTTTCTTTTAATATAGACATAGGATTTTCGCCATTCAGACAAAGGCTTTCACCTTCAACTGCTGGAACCCCTGCCACAGTGAATAACTCTCTTAGTAAATTTTTCAAACTCAAACTCAATGGTCGAGAGCCTCGTTCATCAGAGGAACCAATTTATTGAAACCACCTTTTGTTTTCTTCAGTAGCAACTCTATTTTCCCGAAGTGGACTTTCTGCCTGTCGTGTGCCATGTCAAGTAATTTTAACAAATTGTAGCAATGTTTTATTTGTTCCTTTTATCTGGCGCCGCTGTTTGTAGCGCCAGATGTGTAGCCGACAGATATTCCTTTAATTTTATTGATGACGTTCAACTTCAGCGCTCTTGCTTTTATTGACTGAGGGATGAGTCTACTTCTTGATCTACGAATGTGTCTGTTGCTGGATAATTTTAAACTGTATATAAATCGGAGAAGGCAAACTATTCGATATGCAAACACCTTAAGAATACTCTGCAGCAGTGACCCGATTTTTAGAAGAGCTGCACTCTGCAGCAGTGACACCATTGGAAGAAGAACAACACTCTGCAGCAGTCACACCATTGGAAGAAGAACAGCACCCTGCAGCAATGACCTTTGAAAAAAGAGCTGCACTCTGCAGCAATGACCCCATTTGAAGAAGAGCAGCACTCTGCAGCAGTGACACCATTGGAAGAAGAACAGCACTCTGCAGCAATGACCCCATTTGAAAAAAAGCTACACTCTGCAGCAATGACCCCATTGGAAGAAGAACAGCACTCTGCAGCAATAACCCCATTTGAGGAAGAGTAGCAGTCTGCAGCATTAACTACATTTGCCCGGGCCACAGACTCTTTCAAAGTCAAAGTCAAATATTTATTTGTAAAACATAGGTATAAAAATTCACCAAGGCTAGTTACTATAATTATAGGCAGACGTAGGTAATCCAAATAACACCATAATTTTAATACTCAGCTAAGCGAGTCAAAGGTGCTTATGTATTTATCAGCCATCTGTTTATGTATGTACATATGTTTGTTTCCTTGTGGCGCTCTAGATACCATACATACAGATACCATACACGTGTGCTGATTTTACTGATTAATTTTATGAGCGTCACTCACTAATGACATGAATGTATTCAAAATTCAATACGGCGATAACCAGACGCCTTATTGTGGAAAAGAAAAAAGTCGACGAACTATGTCTTCGAAAATCAGATTTCTGTAAATTAGAATACAATTTCTTATAATAATATAATCGGACAATAGGTCTCATTAACGTGAAAAATAATTATGAGAATATAATTCTTAACATCGTACATGACAAATCCAGAATTTTGAAAGAGAATCCGAACGAGCGTTATTTCAGTGAGAGAACAATAACCTAATTCATCATCATCATCTGCCTAGCCTTTTCCCAACTATGTTGGGGTTTGCTTCCAGTCTTACCGGATGCAGCTGAATACCAGTATTTTACAAGAAGCTACTGCCTATCTGACCTCCACAACCGAGTAACTGGGCAATACGAAACCCTTTAGTAAGACTGGCTGTCACATTTTCGGCCTTCTGACGACCCGTAACGCCTGTCAAAGATGCACAAATGACAGCCGGGACCAACGGCTTAACGTGCTTTCCGAGGCACGGAGGAGTCTCGGTGAGTAAAGAGGGTCACCCATCCACGGCTAACACCGGCAAGCGTAGCTCAACCAGATGGACCGAACTGTGCGGCTGTTAGTAGGCCTACTTAGCCACGAGCTCCTCTAACAATAGTCTAATTATTAATAAATTAATATTAAAAAACGAAAAATTAATTTAACAAATTAAAATTATTTAATTAAAAAATATGTCAAAATCAAAACGACAAGTATTTTAATTTTGGTGACATAGTTAACTTTAAAAGGAAACAAGATTACCTATTTCTGCCAGACGCTGACTAACAATACTAAACATTCGATGCAGTCGAAGGCAATGTCTTTAGACGACCACGCACCTATCCGCATGAGATTGTTTATAGTAATAAACGCAGTCTTCAGTGAACGCTCATTTCTCATTATCTGTTTGACAACCCATTGCACCGCAGTTGGACAATAAATGGCTGAATCATACTTAAACCACATCATTTGGTTTGAATTAAAGATACATTTGCGTATTGCAGTACGGTTGTAACTTGTGGTTTCCGCTTCCGTTGTCCTGTTTGATTTCCAGGTTGTGCAAAACATATAATTTAAGGTTTTACAAACGATTCCTTAATGATGCCATGATTGTGTGACTAGATTTGTGAGAGGCCAATGTCCATCATTTGACTGGCTGTAGTAGGAGAAGTATTGGTGTTGAGTTACGTTTGTAACAGAGTAGAAAATATAAATGAAACCCCAAAATAATACCAACAAATCTTTTTTTATTTTGTCGTGTTAAGCGATACCCATCACGCGTAGCTACGGTGCTTCACGAGTTCTTTTCGTTTCCTTACGAAAGTATCGTATGAGATGCGTCAGTTTCACCTGGAAAAACATTTTTCAACATTATATCATTATAGCGTGCATCAATTAGATCTCATGACACAATACGAATACTCAACAAAACAATAGGTTTGATGTTATGATGGTAAGTCACATCTAATATTATAATGATTACTTGAATCAAAGAATAATTTGATTTCGTTATCGTAACAATAGCAGTACTTCCCTCAAAAGTAAACATTAACTTTCTTTTGGTTCTAAACAAACAGTTCATTATTCCACGGCCGTAAAAACAACAATGTCGTCACAATACATGCGTGTTTAACGGTATTAAAAGTAGTTATATTAGGCGAGCGCCAGGAGTTCATGACAACTTTCACCGTGTGACAGCAGTCAGTCACAAACATCGTTTAGAAGAGAAGTGTCCATACTATATGTATATCCGACAGTGAAGTTTTAACCATAAAATAATAGTTCTAAAGTCAAAGGCTAAATTAAATTCAGTAATATGTAAAATAATCAATTGGTGCCGTCCAAAGTAATAAATTTACAATTTCATCATTGAAATCTAAGCCGAAAAGTTGTTTTTTTTTATTTTTGTGTGAATTAGAAATGTGTGTTCTTAAACGAGGTGTCGAGATAAAGTGAGTGAATGAATAATTTATATTTTGCTAAATGATTGTGGGTGGGCCAAGTTCGAGAGTCTGTGTACCGTTAGCAAATTAATTTGCGGACCTGTGATATATTTTAAGTTTATTTTTAGATAGTGCCAACTTTTTTTATTTTATAACTGGTAAAATTGTTCATGCGAACAGTAAACAATCATAGATATAGCTGTGCTACCATGTTAAATAATTATTCAGCGAAATATTTTCATAGCATTATTTGCCAAATACCTAGTGGCAAATATTTACGTTCCAATTTTACTTCCAGTTCTTAAATAAGTAGAAATTTTGGTTCCACTGTACTTATTGGACTGCGTAAGCGACTTCAGCGCTTTTTGCGTATGGTTGTCTTCATGTAGAACGTTTTTGCAAATTGTCACGCCTAGTTTTCAATACAAAAATTCTAATTAAAAAAAAGGCAACTTGTTTAAGTAATAAAATTGACATTTTGCTTTATTTGTTCAGACAAAGTGACAACGGATTATGGTTTTAAGTATAAACTTAGGCCCGGCGCACATTGGCGGTACAACATGGCAAAGTATTTTGAGGTGACGAATAAAATATAACTTAATTGTATTGAAATAAAGTTGGGATTTCGCTATTAGTAAGTTTTTAACTTAAACAATTTATAATAAACTGCTCAATTAGTTAAAACCAAATAATATAATAATTGGAATTAAAAAGAATAAATTTGTACCTGCTCTTAAAAGATAGCGGGCAAAGAAACCTAATGAATGTAAGTGACGCTAATGTTTGACAGTTGTTCATTCTATTACATTGCACACCAAACCAATGTGACCTTGACCGTTTTTTTATTTTTTTTTAAGGCTGGGAAGTCGTCCAATGGACTGCTCCTGCTCTGGGTGGAGCGGAAGGGAGTGTCAGACTCTTACTGACTAAAACCCATCCATGTTCCTTCCGTAGCCCTTTATGTTCCGGGGTAGCGGTAACCCTTTCGGACAATCCCGCTTACTCGGCAGGCTTGGCCCTGTGGGGCCCCTTCATATGCTGACATCTCTTTGAGGCGCGCGTGGAACATATACGCGCCGTCCGGCACGGGCCTGGTGCTGATCGGACGGTGAGTCACCCATTACTCACCGGCCGCAGGCCCGCCCCTACGGTGGCCGGGAGTCGTCACGTGGCTCCCGACGCCCGGGGCGTCTCCCGCGGCGGCTGGGACGGGAGGACCTTTCTCTCACCCATCCCGCCACCTCCTACGCGAGCATGACTTTTTCGCAAAAGGAGGTGACTGCCTCCCACTCCCTCTCGCCCCGGACCATGACTTGCACCAGGGCCGGGCGCGAGAGGTCGCCGCCGCCGATCGCCTCTACGAGGACACGGCGGTGCTCGGTCCAAGCGGGGCAGGTTTGCACCGTATGCTCTACCGTGTCCTCTGGGCGATCCTTGCAGTGGTGACACCGGGGCGTTCCTCCCGCCTCATGATGTGCAGCAACCTCCCGAAACATCCATGTCCGGTGAGGACCTGCGTCAGGCGGTAGGTGAGCGTGCCGTGACGCCTCTCTAGCCACTCCTCAAAGAGGGGCCTTACCGCCTCTATCGTGGCGTGCCCGTGATCGTCTAGTAGTTAGGACCCTACGTTGTGACCTTGACCTTGGGGTCGTTTGAATTTCCTTGACCCCAACTTGTTGTTGGTAATATTCAATCATTTGAGCATATTTTGGTTTTAGCTTCACTTTTGAGGGGTTTGACCTGGACTCTGACCTTGACCTCATTATTGCTTGTAAAGCAATTTATACCTGCCGCGTGAACCTAATACTCCCACTAACCAAATAAACCCGAAATAATTTTTGGGGAATTTTTTACTCAGCACCTATGGTTATGTATGCTTATTTTTTTGTTTAATCCTTTATGTCCAGTAATGTACAGAGGTGGACTAAGGTAGTGCCATAGCCTGGCCTGCTTTATTTTGAGGTTTTCAATAATACACAAAATGGGTATCATTTACGAAAAATAAAAATTCACCGTTCCATAGAGTACAGTGCTTCCGAAATGTTTCAGAGTTGTGGGTAAGTATATTTGTTATCATTAGATGTTTAGGGTTTGTTTTAGAATGTTAGTAAACAAACATCCATGTTCATTCCGTTATCTAGCGAGGTACAAAACGACGTAGTGCCAGTTTGACCCCTGCTAGTCATCTCCCCAAGTAAACAATACTTATATGTATGTACATACCTACATACATACCTACATAAAGGTATGTTCAAATCTTTCTTAGGTAGGTAAATCCTAAAGACCAAAAACGAATTGCATTTAATTCAAATTCATTTTCCTTCTTCTACTGACATTGTCTTTGAAAAGTGAATTAAAATGCCTTATGAATGTGGATAATTATGGCGAGGACCTGGCTCTCCATGTGGCCACGTGCTACTAGCTCAAGCTATTATTGGCTATTGTGAATGCATAGCACCTCTTGCCGATACTCAGAAAATAATGAAATTCAGCACATAGTTTAACTGTAATTTGTTTAAATAGTGTTTTGACGAAGTCTACGTAACATAATTATATAATAAATAACATTACTCTGAATGAATGGTTTAGTTAGCTTTACATTTCAAGTGGATTTAGTGTAATTTTATATTTGCTTGACTAGACACGTAGTAAAATTATTTTATGATTGAAACATTTCAATTATGTATGTACCTACGTTAAACAAATAGTAGGTAGTTATTTGCATTACAGCAAATAATTAAACTGTCCCACTGGTGGGCAAAGGCCTTTTCCCATACCAAGAAGGCAAGAAGATTAATCACCACACTTGCATGGTCAAACGGGTTGGCGATTACAGTTTATTCTCCAACTATAAGTCCAGGTTTCCTTACGATGTTTTCATTCACCGATGTGTAATGTTAGTAGTATCTCAATAATTTCCAAAATAAACTCCGAAAGTAGATAAGAATTGAGGTGCTTGTTTGGATTTGAACCTAGAACCTCAAGCATGAGTAAGTCTTAAATCACCAAACATATTCTCCACAAGAATCTGTAATAGGCTGGTAATCGATTAATACACGGACTATAAAAATTAAATGCGTGAAATAGGACATTAAACCCCTTATGTATAGACGCTGGCAAGCGGCTCATGTGTGATAGATACTGAGGTCAATATTTTTGTTATTTTAAATATAATCATATAAACTATGTTTACTATATACAATCTTATCTGTAGAGTTAACTGTATATCTGAGTCTGGACAACACGTCTGCGAAATATGTGATGACGTGAATCGAGACAGACACGCTTCAATCGCATGTGATACCGATGATCATAGACTGGGCTCCTAAGTCATTCAGTCTTGTCGTGTCCTAAAGAAGATTCGCTTTTTAGTGTGTAGCTCAAGCAGAAGTCAAATCATCTGAATCGTGTATCAATGAAAAGCATAGCCAGTCGTATCAATATAGTTTGCAGCCAGAGATGACTGTCGCGGATTTTCCGGAGGTTCTAAAGAATCGAAAATGAGATCATATGAGAGATATAAATGGGCATCATTTGTGAGTGGCACCAATGTCATAGTGAATCTGAAAGACAGGTTGAATTATAAGCGTACTTGACGGATAGAGCCGTCATCTACCCCGGTCGCGATGGGGAATGGAACCGGCGAGAGATGTCGTGCGGTGTCCCGCAGGGATCGGTTCTGGGGCCGTTCCTGTGGGACATCAGTTACGACTGGGTGCTGCGGGCCGACCTCCCTGACGGCATCAGCGTAGTTTGCTACGCTGACGACACGCTGGTCCTGGCGCAGGGGAGGTCGCATCAGGCGGCGGCCGACGCGATGACACGCGGGGTTGCGACAGTCGTTGAGAGGATCCGGCAGTTGGGTCTCGAGGTGGCTTTGCACAAATCCGAGGCCATGTCCTTTCATGGGCCTCGGAATAGGCCACCATCGGGATCCCAACTTACGGTAGGAGGGGTTCACATCGGCGTCGAGACCACGATGAAATACCTGGGTCTGGTCCTCGACAGCCGATGGAATTTCGTGGAGCATTTCCGACGTTTGGCCCCCAAGCTGGAACGGACTGGGGCCGCCCTCAAGCGGCTCTTGCCCAATTTGAGGGGGCCAAACGCCTCCTGCCGGAGGCTTTACGCGGGAGTCGTGCGGTCCATCGCCCTTTACGGGGCCCCGGTGTGGGCGCGTTCACTGCGGCGGCGAGCCACCCATTATCTGAACGCGCCCCAAAAGGTGGTAGCCATACGGCTTATCCGGGGGTACCGCACGATCTCGGGCGAGGCGGCAAGCCTCCTTGCCGGACTGCCGCCGTGGGATCTGGAGGCGATAGTCCTCGCGCGCCTGTTTGAGTGGCGCGCGGAGGTACTAAGCCGGGGGGAAACTCCGTTTCCGCAGCAAATTGCGGCGGAGCGGACGGACCTCCGGCGCGATCTCATGGCGGCCTGGAATCAGCGACTGTCGCAACCCAGCGCAGGGCACGCCACGATAGTGACGGTAAGGCCCCTCTTTAAGGAGTGGCTAGAGAGGCGTCACGGCGCCCTCACCTACCGCCTGACGCAGGTCCTCACCGGACATGGATGTTTCGGGAGGTTCCTGCACATCATCAGGCGGGGGAAACGCCCGGGTGTCACCACTGCGAGGATCGCCCAGAGGACACGGTAGAGCACACGGTGCAAACCTGCCCAGCATGGGCAGAGCACCGCCGTGTCCTCGTAGAAGCGATCGGCGGCGGCGACCTCTCGCGCCCGGCCCTGGTGCAAGTCATGGTCCGGGGCGAGAGGGAGTGGGAGGCAGTCACCTCCTTCTGCGAAAAAGTTATGCTCGCAAAGGAGGTGGCGGGATGGGAGAGAGAAAGGTCCTCCCGTCCCAGCCGCCGCAGGAGACGCCCCGGGCGTCGGGAGCCACGTGACGACTCCCGGCCACCGTAGGCGCGGGCCTGCGGACGGTGAGTAATGGGTGACTCACCGTCCGATCAGCACCAGACCCGTGCCGTACGGCGCGTATATGTTCCACGCGCGCCTCAAAGAGATGTCAGCATATGAAGGGGCCCCTCAGGGCCAAGCCTGCCGGGTAAGCGGGATTGTCCGAAAGGGTTACCGCTACCCCGGAACATAAAGGGCTACGGAAGGAACATGGATGGGTTTTAGTCAGTAAGAGTCTGACACTCCTTTCCGCTCCACCCAGAGCGGGAGCAGTCATTGGATGATTCCCCAGCCTTAAAAAAAAAAAAAAAAAGGTTGAATTATAAGGATTCAAACCCAAACGTTCCTAATATTCCACTTAGCTGTTCGCCCTGTACCTCCAAAATAAATACAGCCGGTATCAGCATCTTATCTCCTACAATTCTTTTAGGAGACGCGCCAGTCTTTCCGCGCGACTTCAGACTCGATTGAGTACGATTGCTCTCCTCTGAAAGCCGAAAGGGTGAACAAATGGGTCACTGTGCCAGCAGTCTGACTTGCCTTACAATTACTTAGTAGTATCATTGTTGACGTAGAGTTTAAGCCAGAACGGTTACGAGGTTCAGCAAAAGTGACATAGTACTATAGTAGACAATATTTGTTCTAAAACTATCTGACGAAAGTGTAAACATCCTGTTCAGGTTTAAGCATTCGAAGTTAACCTTCATCTACACTTTCTTAGTTATCTAGCTAAAGAAAAGGAATAAGTAACACACTATCAATCATCTGTTTATAAATACTTTCGATTTTATATCTCTCAATTCACAAATCAAAGTCGGATCTTTGGGGTTTAGTATTAATAAAATCAAAGCACTCAATTTTTAAGTAGCACTACGAGTTAGCTGCTCCAGGTACCTTCGTTTGCTGATGCGATAGTTTACATTTTCATCAGATACTTCGGGAACAACACATACCTACCTCCATTGGGAGACTGTGGACGACATGACTTCAATTTTGTTTGTTCTACATAATTAACAATTTAAATAGGAGGTCCATCAATTTTATTATGAGCCCATGTCTATAAATCGTGACTCAATCCTGCAAGCCAAACATTTATATTGTAAATAATATTTTCGGGTCCTTAGTCATCTAGGCTTTTCTCTCAAACCGGTTGACGCGTACCTACCCAAGATGTCTACCGAAGATAAACTGTCGTAAATTATTATCAGTAGGTAAGTAACGAGTACATTTCTCTAAAAATCAATCACGCCAGAGCGTCGTGAACTCGTCCTTCATCTTGGTTTTACGCACAAATTATCTTTATATAAACATTGGTTTAAACTCATATCGTAGTAGTATTACTCCAGTAGAGTCAACAAGTGGATAAGTAATCAAATAAATATTAAAATATTCAATAATGAATACAATAAAAGTGTAAAATAAAGAAAGTATTAGTTAGAAGAAAGCTGCATTAAATAAATTATCACAAGAATAAGGAATTTATATTTGCAACATGAGGTGAGATATTGTACCTACTTAATATTTGTGCTTTCGCCATTCAAACTCATTAAATTCTATTAGGTGTTTTTAAGGAACCTTTCGTACATAACATCACACCTGCATTCCCCGAAGGGTTAGGCAGAGGTGTACCTACCTATAGTATAGTAGTAGTCCCAAGTCCTGTGTAATAAGGGAGAGCCATGTTGCCCGGGTGGATCGAAGGCTAAGCTACGCTTTTCGCGGTCTGTTCTTGGATGGATAACCATCCATTATTCAGTTTCTTAGGTTAAACGAGGGACATACTTTCAGGGGTAACTATACTCATGAAAATTAACAACTTTGACCATAGTCAAAGTTGTTAATTTTCGGTTTTCGGTTTTCGGTTTTTTTTTGTTGTTGTTGTTTTTTTTGTTGTTCCATAGAACTATACCTCAAATCACAAAAAAATAGCAGTTACACATATTAGAGTTGGTCCCATGGACAAAGTTGTTGATTTTCATGAATACTGTGAAGGTCAGGGAACGATTATATGGCATGGAGCCACTACTCCATGGAAAACACTGGTACTCAACTAAATTCGGTTAGACTGGAAACCGATTTTGACCGGGGTTGATTTTGATTTTATTATTTCGCAGACTACTCGTCCTCGCGCTTGTGACAGCGGTTGCCGCAATTAAAAGCGAAGTTCCTTCGAACATCCCAGAAGGTAACTACACAGTTAAAGCTACTGCCACTAATTCCTACAAAGAAAAAGCCCTTGATACTTTTGAACAAATTAATTATGATCCTGTTCATTATTACTGAAGTTCATTTCTTAATACTTTTGCTTCTAATTTTACTTCTGGCAATTGTTTGCTATTTCTGCCCAAACATTCTTTTAATTAAAGCTCAATAATTAAAATAATAGTTCTAAGTAACTTTCTGCTTATTCCAGGGTACATAGTAAACAGCTCTGCCTGCAAGGCATACAGAGTGATGTACCAAGCACAAAAATGGGAACGTGCTAATTCAGAATGTAAAAAGAGCGGCGGATTCCTGGCTGTGCCTAAATCACAGGTAAAAATAGCTTAAGTTCAAGTATCTGCAAAAAAAAGTGAAAAAATCGAAGATGACTCTCTGAGAGCAATCCACGAGTAGGTCAAAGCTAAGAGATCACTACAGTAGAGCTACATTCTCCCTGACCAAAAATTTAGAGAAATTTCACAGAAACTTGCAACAAAATAAATAATATATGCTTGTATTAAATTATGATGAAATTTATTATTCAAAGTATCTTGATGCGCTGGTCAGCCAGTAAACCAACCTGAAAACATTTCAAAATGAACAGCGTGACTTTAGTATTAGGAAAAGTTAAGTGACAAGCAGAACGAGAAGCAAAGCAATCCAAGTTTGCCGGCTGCGAGACATTAAAGAAATAAGTTGTACAATGGCGGCGCGGCGTGGCGCGTGCCCGCATGGCTACATAAAACTGTCTACAGTAGACTGTACAACTTGACAGTTGACTGGTGATACGCTCGTTATTGATTGTAGCCAATCGATTAAACTCAAATCATAGTATATCATCCACAAGGTACAGAGAAGGGGACAGAAGGTATTGGGTGGCTTGCACTGGCTAAACTAATTTAAATAAATATAAAGGGAATTTTACCCAGTTACTGACTGGGTTGTGGAGGACAGATAGGCAGTCGCTTCATGTTAAAGTTCAGCTGCATCCGGTTACACTGGAAGCCGACCCCAATATAATTGGGAAAAGGCTAGGCAGATTGATAAAGCGAATTTTGTGAGGGATCCACAATACAATACTTCCAATATATCCAATGCATTGAGGCTGACTCGCACATTTGATCAGGCCGCACCGCAACGCAATATCCTCCGACATTACCTCCGTTTTTGTATGAACCATTGCGCGCTACAGGTGGGCCTTACCGGATTTTTTCCTATTCAAAATGCAATGCGCTGTGACCTGATGCGGATGGAATATGCGCCTGCCTTTCACACACCTTATTCTCAGTAACTGTTCTCTGTGTTAGGACGAGTTCGAGTTCCTGCAGAAGCTGGTCCGCGGTATGTACTACCCGCAGGTGACGGGCACCCGGTACAAGCTGCTGGTCTGGCTGGGCATCAACAACCTTGATGATTACACTGTCTGGAAGAACATCGACGGTAAAGTGGCAACCGTTCTGTTGATTGCTTTGTTGGTCCATCGCATGCACTGCTGAGCGTGGAGACCAGGCGGTCTAGTGTGTAACAATCTCACCGTGGAAACTAAGGTGAGGTGAGGTTTAAGTTAGCTCTCATTAATCTCGTTCCCTAGCCTCAGATGGAATGGCAGCTCATCTACCCTTATCTTAGATAACACGGTGAGACTTTTACAGAATAGATCAGCAGGTTGACCTTGTTCGAGTTCACTGTTAAATGTTAGGCAATAACCCTGCGTCCTACTCACGGAGGTCCTACTATAACCCTGCGTCCTACTCACGGAGGTCCTACTATAACCCTGCGTCCTACTCACGGAGGTCCTACTATAACCCTGCGTCCTACTCACGGAGGTCCTACTATAACCCTGCGTCCTACTCACGGAGGTCCTACTATAACCCTGCGTCCTACTCACGGAGGTCCTACTATAACCCTGCGTCCTACTCACGGAGGTCCTACTATAACCCTGCGTCCTACTCACGGAGGTCCTACTATAACCCTGCGTCCTACTCACGGAGGTCCTACTATAACCCTGCGTCCTACTCACGGAGGTCCTACTATAAGAGTTTAAGTTCAAGTTAAGGTTACTAGTACTATAACATAACTGACGAAATATGAGTAAGTACACAACACTGCCAACACGGGAGAACACCTGCACCACGTGTTTTGATCTAAACTCATAATCTTCATAACAGATAACACCATCGCTGTTTCGCAGCAGATCTCGTGATGTCAATAAATAATAATGCTATCTTTCCAGGTGAAGACATCAATGAAACTGGTTTCAGCAAGTGGTCTAATCAAGTTGGATACAGGTACCTACCCTTTCCATGTAACCTTTTGGGAGAGTATACTACTATAATCATCATCGTCCCACTATTATCCTAATTTATTTGTTGTCGGCGCAACATGAATATCTTCTTCATACAGGAAGTAATTTCAGAAGTCATTCCTGTTCTAGTAATATCTTCTTTTTCAAAATCCATCCCTCCCTGATCTTCAACGATAACTATAATAACTCTTTTGCAATAGCGACAACCCGCAGGAGCCCCACTGCGCCGGCATGGACGCCGTGAACCCTGGGCTCCGGGACTACTGGTGCCACCTGCGGCAACCCTACATCTGCCAGGTCCAGGTCGCCACGCACGGCCGGCCCGATCACAACAACATGAACGAAGTCGTCGAACATTTCCTTCATGAAAGTTACATTTTCCAATGAGCGTCAGTTATAAGTACTTATGAGTTAGATTGTTTGTGCAAGTTGCTTCGTCTAGCTTTCGATGAGTGAAAGAATTATTGTAATCGGATAAAGTGATTACAACATTCTTACAAACAAAAAAAAATTACTTCGAATTTAAACTATTTATAAATTAAAATGTAAATAAAATAACAATACAGATTCGCAAGAGCAAACGTGCTCGGAGGAAGGAAGTATTCCAGTAAGATAGGGATTTTTACTGTACTTTCGCGATTTTCCTGATAGACGTGGAATACCTCTCCACTCCTCAAGCACCTCAGCATATTCTGCCCGCTTGTCGCTACGTCACTATGTTCTAGCGACCGTTTCCGAAGGCCTATTATTGAGTGTACAAGTCCCCCTGCCATTTTATGCGTGTATAATTATTGAATGGTTAAAAAAGGCAATCGGCCGATTTCTTTTATTTTGTTTCGGTTCGTAAAAATCTTACAGTGAAAACTTAGCTGAAATGAGCGTTGTTCCACCGAATGCTAGGGATTCTAACTATTAACAGCTCACTTTAAACTATTAACAGCTCACTTTAAACTATTAACAGCTCACTTTAAACACACTTCACCTACGTTTTCACGGTGATATTTTTTCAGAATAGCAGCCAGGAGCCATAGGCCTTCCATAGTAGAATAGCAGCCAGGAGCCATAGGCCTTCCATAGTAGAATAGCAGCCAGGAGCCATAGGCCTTCCATAGTAGAATAGCAGCCAGGAGCCATAGGCCTTCCATAGTAGAATAGCAGCCAGGAGCCATAGGCCTTCCATAGTAGAATAGCAGCCAGGAGCCATAGGCCTTCCATAGTAGAATAGCAGCCAGGAGCCCTAGGCCTTCCATAGTAGAATAGCAGCCAGGAGCCATAGGCCTTCCATAGTAGAATAGCAGCCAGGAGCCATAGGCCTTCCATAGTAGAATAGCAGCCAGGAGCCATAGGCCTTCCATAGTAGAATAGCAGCCAGGAGCCATAGGCCTTCCATAGTAGAATAGCAGCCAGGAGCCATAGGCCTTCCATAGTAGTAGGTAACCAGTCCACTTCAGCCACTCAAATAGCAGCCAGGAGCCATAGGCCTTCCATAGTAGTAGGTAACCAGTCCACTTCAGCCACTCAAATAGCAGCCAGGAGCCATAGGCCTTCCATAGTAGTAGGTAACCAGTCCACTTCAGCCACTCAAATAGCAGCCAGGAGCCATAGGCCTTCCATAGTAGTAGGTAACCAGTCCACTTCAGCCTCTCAAATAGCAGCCAGGAGCCATAGGCCTTCCATAGTAGTAGGTAACCAGTCCACTTCAGCCACTCAAATAGCAGCCAGGAGCCATAGGCCTTCCATAGTAGTAGGTAACCAGTCTACTTCAGCCACTCAAATAGCAGCCAGGAGCCATAGGCCTTCCATAGTAGTAGGTAACCAGTCCACTTCAGCCACTCAAATAGCAGCCAGGAGCCATAGGCCTTCCATAGTAGTAGGTAACCGGTCCACTTCAGCCACTCAAATAGCAGCCAGGAGCCATAGGCCTTCCATAATAGTAGGTAACCAGTCCACTTCAGCCACTCAAATAGCAGCCAGGAGCCATAGGCCTTCCATAGTAGTAGGTAACCAGTCCACTTCAGCCACTCAAATAGCAGCCAGGAGCCATAGGCCTTCCATAGTAGTAGGTAACCAGTCCACTTCAGCCACTCAAATAGCAGCCAGGAGCCATAGGCCTTCCATAGTAGTAGGTAACCAGTCCACTTCAGCCACTCAAATAGCAGCCAGGAGCCATAGGCCTTCCATAGTAGTAGGTAACCAGTCCACTTCAGCCACTCAAATAGCAGCCAGGAGCCATAGGCCTTCCATAGTAGTAGGTAACCAGTCCACTTCAGCCACACAAATAGCAGCCAGGAGCCATAGGCCTTCCATAGTAGTAGGTAACCAGTCCACTTCAGCCACTCAAATAGCAGCCAGGAGCCATAGGCCTTCCATAGTAGTAGGTAACCAGTCCACTTCAGCCACTCAAATAGCAGCCAGGAGCCATAGGCCTTCCATAGTAGTAGGTAACCAGTCCACTTCAGCCACTCAAATAGCAGGCAGGAGCCATAGGCCTTCCATAGTAGTAGGTAACCAGTCCACTTCAGCCACTCAAATCTATAGTCCAATGTCTTTGTTTCTATATATCCTGCAATACTCTTACTCCAATCGGAGGTTGGGTGCACTTGCATACCTACAGGGATAATCGTCATTTTATTCAAAGCTTCCAATGGACCTCTGCGAGTTGTCTTCGGACCTTCACTCTTTGCAAAGGTCCGAATTCTAGGGTCCCGTTATTTTATTTTACTGCATTTATTTTAGTTTTGTTTTTTTTTTGGATTTTTGTATTTATTATTTAATATTTATTTTAGGCAATGGGTGTTATATACCTGAAATAAATGAATTGATTTATTATTATTAGATTAAAATTATAAATAAGTTGTAAATAAAGCTTATAATTTTTTTTTTAACTATTTTATTATTGAGTCCTGCTATTTTGGTCTGTGTGCCCATTGACCTCCTCCATTTCTTTCAGCTTTTTCCTATTGACCATCATTCAAATCCATTGTTTTCCTCCTGTGGTTTAGCTCGTTGGTTATCCGTTTCCTCTGCCTTCCTCAATGCTGTTCAGATTTAACGGATACAGTGAATAAACCAAAACTCAAAATAATAAGTTAAGAAATATTGAAAAGCAATTTAATCGAACAAGGCCCAGCACATACGGCGCAACGTAAATGCAACGAAACTGCAACTTCTAGTTACTTTTGAATTTCATTTGAGTTTATGCCATTGCCACTTACACACATCAAAAGTGTCTAGGGATCAACATATATTTTTGCAATAACTTTTCTCTTGATTGATATTAATTTAAATTTTCTTTAAGGATTCATCAAATAAAGTGTTTTCGTTTGTCACAGTAACGATAAACCAAGTCACCTTTGCATTAATAAAGAAATTTGCCATTTTCCTAATAAAGGGATTTTTGACATTTGAACCACTAACATTAAAGTTCGAAAAAAAGACTGAAATAACAGTTTTCTTTAAAATTTTATTGGGTAACTTAAACAATTAATAATCCGTGTTTCTACCGCGAACACTAACAACACAAGAACATCGGTTTGGCATACTCAAAATGAGTTCATCCAAATCACGCTGTGGAATGGCCGCCCATGTTCGTTGCAACAACAAAAAAAGGTCTTCTTGCAACTGGATACCCTCCATATTCGGCAGAGCTCTTCTCTGTAGCATATCCCATGCATGCTCAATCGGGTTCAAGTCTGGCGACTGAGCAGGCCAGGGCAGGACATTGATGTTAGCTGCGGCGAGAGTCTATCTTACAACTCTTGCGGTGTGCGGTCGTGCATTATCATGCATTAACTGAAATAAGGGACCGATTTGCACTTGTAGAGGAACGATGACGTCAGATACAATCGTCTCAGCATAAATTTGAGCGTTGAGGTTGCCTCTGATCCAAATCAACTCAGTTCTTCCGCCGATCCAAATACCCGCCCATACCATGATGGTTCCACCACTATAAGGATGGACTTCCTGGCAGGATTTTAATCGCTGTTGGCGTCCAGGGGTTCTCCAGTGTCGTATACGTCTTGTATCCGGTCTCATACCAAAACGAGACTCATCAGAAAAGCACACGAAACGCCATTGTTCTTCTGCCCAATTTCTGTGTTCAAGAGCCCATTGATATCGAATCCTACGATTGTGCATTGCTATAGGTGGTACCCGTAGCGGTCTTCGGGAATGAAGGTTCACTTCATTCGTTCCTCTACAAGTGCAAATCGGTCCCTTATTTCAGTTAATGCATGATAATGCACGACCGCACACCGCAAGAGTTGTAAGACAGACTCTCGCCGCAGCTAACATCAATGTCCTGCCCTGGCCTGCTCAGTCGCCAGACTTGAACCCGATTGAGCATGCATGGGATATGCTACAGAGAAGAGCTCTGCCGAATATGGAGGGTATCCAGTTGCAAGAAGACCTTTTTTTGTTGTTGCAACGAACATGGGCGGCCATTCCACAGCGTGATTTGGATGAACTCATTTTGAGTATGCCAAACCGATGTTCTTGTGTTGTTAGTGTTCGCGGTAGAAACACGGATTATTAATTGTTTAAGTTACCCAATAAAATTTTAAAGAAAACTGTTATTTCAGTCTTTTTTTCGAACTTTAATGTTAGTGGTTCAAATGTCAAAAATCCCTTTATTAGGAAAATGGCAAATTTCTTTATTAATGCAAAGGTGACTTGGTTTATCGTTACTGTGACAAACGAAAACACTTTATTTGATGAATCCTTAAAGAAAATTTAAATTAATATCAATCAAGAGAAAAGTTATTGCAAAAATATATGTTGATCCCTAGACACTTTTGATGTGTGTATTTGGGAGACCACACATGACGCGACCATTTTGAAACCGGTTTGAAACGCATTGCAAATCAGTATGTCATGTGTGGTCTGTCAAAGGAGTCAATGGCATAAACTCAAAAAAACTCAAAAGTAACTAGAAGTTGCAGTTTCATTGCAGTTGCGTTGTGCCTATCAGTCTTATTATTGTACTCTTTGGTTGTGCCGTATGTGCTGGGCCTAAAGCAACCATAAAGCAACCTTATCACACTGGAACTGATTAATATAAACCCTTATGCATACTGGACAAATGGAGTTCAAACATGTTCCAATAGTTCCATAACGTCCTTCCGAAACTACAAACTGGAAAGCAAGGTTCAGATAACCCACAATGTTTGGTTTAAAAAATTATCCACATTCACCCTTATATCTATTTACATCGACACCTTCACTCAAATCCCAACTCGATGCCTGCACACAGCGGAAGGAATTACGTAATTGATACCAGAAGACAGTTACGACAGCAAAAAATTTACAAAGAAGGTACAGACCCAGAAACATGCTGACAAACGATACATGATAATAATAATAACCACGTGCATCGCACATTTATCAACACTAGAAAACAAATACAATAGGTAATATACTAAAAACAAAAAGGCTGCAGAAAGTTTAGTCAGGTTTAGTCAAGGCTGCAAATGACTAGTTACAATTAAGGTTACAACGGCGTCAAGTCCAACGAAAGAAAACAGATTATGACATACGGACTGAATGACAATCTTAAGGTTGATGTTCCAGGGTAGCCCGCGAAATTCAAATTTTCTTAAGTTTTTTGCAATTTGCAGGCCAGTGATAGGTTGTATGTTGATGAACATTTGATTCGCGGCTGTAAGACGTATGTAGTTACAGAATTATAATCATCAAAATCATTAATACAACCCTCCGAGCTCATAAAGGTGTAAAAATGACTTTTTACAAGGTCAAAGTCATTCCGGAACCTTGAAAATTTGAATTTCGCGGGCTGGTTGGAGGATTCACCTTAAGACAACTGAGATCATCATCATCATTTCAGCCGAAAGACGGACTTGCTGAACATAGGCCTCCCCCAAGCACCCAAACTCCCACTTCGAACGGTTTTATGCGGATTCCTGAAACTTTTTTAAGGTCACCTGTCACAAAATGTATACCAATAATGAATACTGATGCTTTCTTTTTCATTCAAGCTCTATTGTATTCTTTTATTACCGTACTTAGTTGAAACATTAGAAGGATACCTACAAGTTCATCTCCTGTAGAAGACACTACATTATGCTTATTAATTATCAGGCTGTCTGTTCGCAGACGTTATTGAACGCATTCTAGGGAAGCTTTCCTGTCGCCAGCACATTACATGTCCGACAAAAACCTCGCACAATAGCAGTGGTTAAAGCATTTAACTTCAGTAAACGTCTGCAACTCGGCACATTTCATCTCGGGAAAATACTATCAAAAGGTCACGAAAGAAATAAAACCTTTCCATCATTTTATTTAAATACCAAGTAGGAATCACTTAAGACTCCCTTTTGGCAGGATTATGTTAAAAATCCAATATAAATGTTAAAAGTCAAATATTCGCGAAGCAGCCCAATAAAACTTGGCTGGATTACGACAGAAGTTTTTAATTTAATCCTAAATGTATGAGAAATAAAAGCTTAGCAGCAGTGCCCGCCTGTTGTTTTATTAATTTGCCTGTCACGGCGCCATTTTCCAATAAAAAATGCTATAGAACAACATGACACTTATTGGTCCCTAATCCTTTTTTTTTCATTTTATCGCAAGTGTTTTATTCGGTCGTATTCAACAACTCTTTGTTCCATATAACATAATATTAAGGAATGAAAGCACTCTACAGTTTGTTAGACTACGTAATTAGTAGGTAGTCCTTTAACATTATTTGTAGAAGCCAAAAAAAAATAAAGTTTTTCATGGGTATATTATAATGTTATAAAAATCACAGCTAAGGACGTGTCTTACATAGAGATTCATAATATCTTCTGAACCAATGGGGTATTTGAAAGGGTAGTCAATAACGTTACTTTTTATGAACTGTCAAAACGCGGCATTTGTACGTGATTTGTATGAAATATAACATTTTGACGTCACAGATTTTTAGACTCAAATGGAATACTTATTAGCATTAAATGCAATTTAACAATTATATCGTCGCATTATATTTAATTTCTGCACGGTGATGGAAGTTTTTATGACGAGCGGGCTTTTTTCCATGTGATTTCATATTTTATTTTTGACCGATTCAAATACTCAATTGGAGCAGATCAATCAACGCAGCAATAACAATCTTCGATAAGACATGTTTTCAGTCAATACTGGATATGTCACTATCTGGCGAAAGCTTCATCGTCTCTATGAAACCAAGTGTATAATCATGTTCATCCGCAACACTAGCTGAAGAGGACACCACCGAAGGTTCCTCCATCTCGTCCAGTTCTGCATCAGCAAATAATTTTGCTAATTTAACTTTTAGTAGTACCTGTTTTTTAACAGGAAAACTTTTGAATGTTTCAGCGTAACTCTTAAATAGGAGATCGATAGCATCGGATGGTTTGCCGCGTTTGGCGTGCTTCAAATGTAACCTGTCGCCATCATCGGCTGAGTTGATATAACTTCTGTTTGTTGAAGATGATCTTCGCTGGTGTGAAGGTTCTAGTAGTGCGGGTGACTGCATCACCAGTGATGTTTGTGTGGATGACGGAAGACTACTTTCAAGTACAGAGTCCTTTACTAATATTTCCGATGATTCCAGATAATTTATTTCTATTTTTAGTGACTTAGTTGTAGGAATACTCGTAGTGGATACGAGCTGAATAGGTGGCGGCAACTCGGAGTCTAACGAACATTCATGAAGTGACACTGAACTAAATCTTGGCGACTTAGTACACTTGTAACCACAACTTTCTAGAACCTGAACATTTTCTGCCCAGCACCATTTATGGCATGTGGAGTACTTTGTGGACCCTCCTGCTGATACTGCTCCAGCTTGTCTTTGATAATTTTTGAAACAATCGTTTTGAATCAATTCGTTCCATTGCGTACGAAGCACTTCATCTAAAAAAATATTTAAAAGAAAAAGTTGAAACCTGCAAAAGCCAAAAACTAACGAAGTTGGTATTTAAATACATACATAGCTATATGTATATACTATTTATGTATTTAAACTGCTCAAGCACTCACGCCGATCAGCCTATATGCCAGTCTTCCGCTAGTTAGCCTTTAGGCCCTATATCTGCACTGCAGTTAGGAAATCTGCGAACCCGCTGCCGCCTCAAATGATCAAATATTACATGATATGCATTGATCTTAAGTAAATATAACTAAAATTATCAGGCCTAGTAGGTGTAGATAGACAATTTGTTAATTGTTTCAACGTTTAGAATAGCTAGTTGCTAACAGATTCAGATTTTATATTACAGCCAAGCCACCGTGGGTCTGGAAAAGGAAGATGTATTTTAGGTACTTACTTGATTCATTCATTGCTATTGCAATAATTTCCCTTAAAAGGCTTTTTATCAAATTTTGCTAACCATTATAACGCCTATTGTCTACAACAGGCTGACTTTTAATTAAACATAATATGTTTTTCAACGTCCATCTTGTCAATTTTTTGACACATGTGACACGCCAAAGCTTCGCCGTCGCTTCGAACGGTCATAGATTCACTACACTCCAAAAAGAACACCAAAGAGTAATATAAGAACACTACAACACAAGATATTGTTACTTCGCACTCAAATAAAGGATCATGACAGTACCTTCCTATCAAGAATTACGTTCCCATGAAAAAAGCATGAAAACGAACGATAAAGTAAAATAACTTTTTCACCTCACAGGCTCGGAAAGAGTCTATTTGTGATTCGAAATCTGAGCCGAAAATCGATTTTTGCTCTCTAGCGTGGAAAGAGTTTTTAAAATTCCTACCTACTTACCACCTACTACCACTTACTACCTTTCTATTTAATAATTTTCTATACTGCCAGTCCACTGAAAATGCATGACACGGTCTAAAATAAAATATTAAATTACCGCTCACCTTAAAAACTTTCATTACAGTACAGAAATTAAATATTTTGCGAGGATATAATTGTAAAATTGGAATTAATTTTAATAAGTATTCCATTTGATTAAAAAAATCTGTGACGTCACATTTGAATATGCCATAAAAATACTACCCTGTCAAATACCCAATTGTGTAGTAATTTAAGTATAAATTTTTAAATAAAATAAATACTAATATAATTTTATGTTATTTAATCCTTTGCTTGGCAAACATAAATATTATGTATTAAATTAAATTCGTTAGTTATTTGTATTAAATTAGTTTTTTTTCTTTCATTCTCCTTAGAGGACAAGTAGGACATAGAACAAAATACTGGGTATTTAATTTTGGAGATATTCTATGTAACTCATAAGATACATTGCCAAGTATCTGTTATTTTCTTCACATGAGTCAATGTATCTGAGACGCTCGAACAAAATAAAACTCAACAACACCTGTTTTCTTGCACCTAGCAGTTTCCTCGCTGTAGTGAGGTGAAAAATTGTGTGTTGCGCTCGGCAGCAAAGCTTTTCTGCGTCTCGTACCTTTGAAACCTTCGTTACGCTCAGGATTCTATATTTGAACCACTCGCTTCGCTCATGGTTCAACCCTAGAATCCTTCGCTTACTCAGGTTTCAATAGAAGTACTCGCGCCAAAAATCAACTTTCCAGCCTTGCATAACAAATAACTATTAATGTAAAAAGTATGGCATATTTACCTACATGATTTAAAAAAAAATGAAATTGCGAATTTTTAAATCTCTTTGTTATAACGAATCCTTCAAGCTCTTATGGACGAATAAAGGCGAATTACATTTCAAAGAGGCGAATTACTACACCAGATAGTAAAAAACGGGGTGAGTGGAACATTTTAACATAGCGCCCTGTGGACGCGGCAACTTTTGCTTTGCTTTCATCTATACTAATATTATAAAGAGGTAAAATTTGTAAGTTTGTCTGTTTGTAAGTTTGTATGTTTGTAAGTTTGTATGTAGGGGGTAATCTCCGGAACTAATGATCCAATTTCAATAATTTTTTCACTGATAGAAAGCTACATTATTCCTGAGTGCTATAGGCTATAAATTATATTTATATCATACATAATTAGCCGAGCTATTGCATTTTTCGTCTAGCAAGTCGGAAAGAAATACCTCCGAAAACAGAATTATTTGCATGCGCTGCCTAAACAGTTGTTTAAAATTGAAAGCAATGTATGGCAACCCGGTTCGCCTTAATTATTTCTACAAAAAAGTCCGCGACACCACATTTCTATCTTTTGTATTTTAGCTTTTATATTTCGTTTTATGTTTTAAAAAAGTATTTTTTCGACTTACTTCTGTTTGGATGATTATTTAAACAACAAAATATCAATTCTTATCAAATTAAATTATTTTATGATCACAAGGACATCACAGAGATAAGATTTGCCCTCTACAGTATGTCAATTGGTCATATATTTTCCGAGATAATATAAAATTACTAAACGCACAATGCTAAAACATTTGCCGAGCTCAACTATCATTCCTACTTCCTAGGTGCTTTGTGCGGACGTTTTATCGTTTTAGAGAAGCTTTAAATTAAATAGGTTCCTCACTTAAATTTTATATTTTTAACGTTAACATTTTTAAATGATGGTTTGTATTTTGTATATAGGTAGTGTAATATCTTTTGCCAGCGGCTTCGCCCGCGTGGTTGTTGGAAATTATCCCACGGGAACGGGTACGTTTTTCCGTGATAAAAATTAGCCTTTGTGTTATTCCAGACTATAATCTATCTCTGTGCCAAACATCCAGATCCGTTCAGCCGTTTTGGCGTGATTGAGTAACAAACATCCATCCATCCATCCAAACTTTCACATTTATAATAGTAGTAAGATAATTTTATTATTATCCGTGTTGGGTTAAAAATACATAATGCATTTGCACCTTTACAATGCGAGGCAGGGTGTCGTAAACCGTCATCTACCCCGGTCGTGATGGGGAATGGAACCGGCGAGAGATGTCGTGCGGTGTCCCACAGGGATCGTTTCTGGGGCCGCTCCTGTGGGACATCGGTTACGACTGGGTGCTGCGGGCCGACCTCCCTGACGGCGTCAGCGTAGTTTGCTACGCTGACGACACGCTGGTCCTGGCGCAGGGGAGGTCGCATCAGGCGGCGGCCGACGCGATGACACGTGGGGTTGCGACAGTCATTGAGAGGATCCGGCAGTTGGGTCTCGAGGTGGCATTGCACAAATCCGAGGCCATGTCCTTTCATGGACCTCGGAATAGGCCACCATCGGGATCCCAACTTACGGTAGGAGGGGTTCACATCGGCGTCGAGACCATGATGAAATACCTAGGTCTGGTCCTCGACAGCCAATGGAATTTCGTGGAGCATTTCCGACGTTTGGCCCCCAAGCTGGAACGGACTGGGGCCGCCTTCAAGCGGCTCTTACCCAATTTGAGGGGCCAAACGCCTCCTGCCGGAGGCTTTACGCGGGAGTCGTGCGGTCCATGGCCCTATACGGGGCCCCGGTGTGGGCGCGTTCACTGCGGTGGCGAGCCGCCCACTATCTGAACGCGCCCCAAAAGGTGGTAGCCATACGGCTTATCCGGGGGTACCGCACGATCTCGGGCAAGGCGGCAAGCCTCCTTGCCGGACTGCCGCCGTGGGATCTGGAGGCGATAGTCCTCGCGCGCCTGTTCGAGTGGTGCGCGGAGGTACTAAGCCGGGGGGAAACTCCGTTTCCGCAGCAAATTGCGGCGGAGCGGACGGACCTCCGGCGCGATCTCATGGCGGCCTGGAATCAGCGACTGTCGCAACCCAGCGCAGGGCACGCCACGATAGTGGCGGTAAGGCCCCTCTTTGAGAAGTGGCTAGAGAGGCGTCACGGCGCCCTCACCTACCGCCTGACGCAGGTCCTCACCGGGCATGGATGTTTCGGGAGGTTCCTGCACATCATCAGGCGGGAGGAAACGCCCGGGTGTCACCATTGCGAGGATCGCCCAGAGGACACGGTAGAGCATACGGTGCAAACCTGCCCCGCTTGGGCGGAGCACCGCCGTGTCCTCATAGAGCCGATCGACGGCGGCGACCTCTCGCGTCCGGCCCTGGTGCAAGCCATGGTCCGGGGCGAGAGGGAGTGGGAGGCAGTCACCTCCTTCTGCGAAAAAGTCACGCTCGCGAAGGAGGTGGCGGGATGGCAGAGAGAAAGGTCCTCCCTTCCCAGCCGCCGCGGGAGACGCTCCGGGCGTCGGGAGCCACGTGACGACTCCCGGCCACCGTAGGCGCGGGCCTGCGGGCGGTGAGTAATGGGTGACTCACCGTCCGATCAGCACCAGACCCGTGCCGGACGGCGCGTATATGTTCCACGCGCGCCTCAAAGAGATGTCAGCATATGAAGGGGCCCCTCAGGGCCAAGCCTGCCGGGTAAGCGGGATTGTCCGAAAGGGTTACCGCTACCCCGGAACATAAAGGGCTACGGAAGGAACATGGATGGGTTTTAGTCAGTAAGAGTCTGACACTCCCTTCCGCTCCACCCAGAGCGGGAGCAGTCATTGGATGATTTCCCAGCCTTAAAAAAAAAAAAAAGGGTGTCGTAAAAGGCGACTAAGTTGAGCAGAAAAGATCACCTCGGTAAACTTTGGAAATTCTGATCCGATTCCAAAAATTCTCTCACTAATGGGAACCTACAGTATTGCCGAGTATCATAGGATATATTTAATGTTAAAACTAGAAATTTTCCGCGGACGAAGTCGCGGGCAGAAGCTAGTTTCCTGATATTGTAATATATTTGTTAGCGATCCCACGTACTCTGATGATGATTGTGTTACAGATTTACTACTGATGGTGGATCTGAATCACAGTGTAGCCAACTGTTTGAAAAACTTATCCCCTAAAGCAATTTCAAAACCCACTAAATTCAAACTAAAACTCCCCAAGTTGTGACACAAGTATAATCATTTTCAATATCAGCACCATCTAGTAACCATCAATGACAGTAGTATAATTTGATAAATTCATTTTTTTTTTTTATCAACTGTTATTGAATACAAGTATGGAGAGTAATGCAATTAAAAACAAAAACACATTTAAAATTTTACCCCTAAAATACCCCCAAAAAATTATTGCCCCTAAAAAACTCCCTGTTTGGAATTTTTCTCCCTAAAAGGGAGAAAACCCCCAAGTTGGCATCATTGCTGGAACACGCATGCACTTCTGGTTTTCTGCCATCTATGGGCATAAATGAAAAGTAATATGTTTTGACTAACCACTATCATGCGTCTACTTCCCGCTAGATGGCGCAATAAAGCTGTTGCGCCACAATCTGCTACATGTTATACACTATAGATGAGTATATAGACTTATTCATACCAAAGAAATTACAAAATCGATAATATGGATATTATGTAGTAAACAATGTTGACTAACTTTTTAGAGCTGATCTAGTGTTAAAAAACACTACCACATTTTTTATGTTAACAATTATATTTTTAATAGCAAGCAACACTGTTATTTTGATTCTCGTTTGTCAAAATGAGAACAGAGAGGTTATGACTTTGGTTATGACTTGAAAACCATTCTTTTATTTTTAGTTTGTTGGAGAAATTAAATTAATTGTTTCACGCAGACGATACTATTTACTATCAAAAGGTAAAATATATAACATTACCACATCCATACATCAAATTCAAATGCTTTACATTACAGTATATTTGTTTCGTTTTAGATGAATTTCTTGCGAAAAGGCTTATCGCTACTTTCAATTGGTATCAAGGCACAATGTAAACAAATCCCAGGTAAGTCACATTACTGCCCTTACTAACCATATAATCAAAAGTATAAATTTATCCTTACGGCTAATGGGGTTACTGTCATATTTTTGGTTATGTACTTACAAAGGTATCCTATCCTCAAAGAATTACATTCAAATCTAATAAGAAATGTTACCTAAAAAAATATTGTATGCAATTACTACCTACTCGATACCTAGATTGGAAATAATTCTGCTTCTAAAATATCAATATTCAATTATTATTTTTTATACATAATAGGTATAAGTCTGAGGGTCATCTTAGGGCTAACCTTAAAAAAACTACAATTATTGTTGAGTAACTTTTATGGCATAGCAGAACAAACAGTAAAGTGCTTCTGATCAGTCAAGCTAATTGTTCCACAGTCAAACCAAAAACAAAATTACTATCAAGTTGTGAAAACTGCACTGTATTATTTCAAAAATACAAATTAAGGATGCAAAAATTGCTTTATATATCAGTTACAAAATTTTCAGGTGCCTAAGTCATTTATTTATTTCTTTGAGATAGGTAAAAATAATGGTATATTATATAAATAAAGACAGCGCTATGTCATACCTAAAGGTGTACAAATGTTTGTAGTCATAGTTAATTAAATCAGGCCAGCCTACTCTCAATAGTAATACACAATAAGCTTGTTTATTAGTTAAAGAATCATACATTTCATAACACAAATTTTCATACCGAATAAATCGCTATAAAAATAAATGTCAATCAAATAGTTTTGAGATATAGAAATCCTCTATATGTGTAACTGTGAAGTAAACCTGGTTGTGTTTCATATCTGGCCGCATGTTACTGCTTAGATAGATTATAAAGCCAATTAGAATGGGAACACGCTGAAATATAAGTTTTTATAATGAGGCCTCCTTAGATGGCTTAATAGGGCTTTTCGTTTATTACATTCTATCTTGTTTTAAATTCTACCTATCCTGGTAGACCATTTTAAAGAGAAAAGAAATAATTTAATTGACTTTTCTTATTTCTCTTGACATGATTAGCAGTAACCCCTACTTAACAGTCAGCTATTTTAATTTACTCACTAAAGCCTAAAATGAAAAAGTGTTGCTTAACTGGACCCACATTGACCCAAAAGATATGGATCAAGCCTTTAATTTAAAATTTGTGTGATTTTATTAAACATTGGTACTTAATTCAATAATAGAGAAAACTCCTCATAAATCTGTCAGTCCCGTTGTGTTGTGTATTTTTTAAGTGCTTCAAGTGTGATGGTGTTTATAGGCATTTCTTTACACAAACCAAAATCTACATTATTATACTTTATTTCTAGTGCTTGGATCTCCACTTCAGACTACTGCAAATTCAGTCGTTCTAAATATGAAACATCCAACGACAGTCGGCGTTCACGTAAATGACACCCTAACAGATTACGTGCTCCTATTATAGCGACACATTTCGCAAAAATCCGAACCCGTTCGATAGCATCACAAACTAGTATATAGGAAATTGCACATAACTGTCAAATACACTGGACTATCAACATCTGCATCTCACTGCAGCTGCGACTGCCATCGCACAAAATCAAACCTAATAACAAGCTTCAAAAGCTATATATTTGCTTGATGCGTAACGGTACAATAATATTTGCAAGGGTTTGTCGCGCGCCTGTCATTTGAACCCCTTCCGCGTGGACACGGATTAAGTCCCCGGGGATCGGTACGGTCCACAAAAAAGATTTTGTGTTACATATTTTGAGGAAAGATAACGGTACTTTTGTTTTTCAGTGTTTAAGCTAGTGATTACGTGTTCAAATTGTTGGCGGCCGTCGAAACTTAACACTCTTGGGTTGTTGCGATCTTGGGGTGGTGTTAGATTTCAATTTAAATACTCTTCTCTGTAACAAAACAGAAAACACCGCATGTTTTTCCGAATGAAAATGAAATACATCTATATTGATATCTTGTCTCGCTGTGCTGAGATAAGAGAAAACAATTATTGAAACAAAAACTTTTCAGCTCAGGAAGTGCACATTTCTGTATGTACCTATTTATTTCAATGGCTATAATTTTATTACTTCCCTACTAGACCAGACTCTTTTAAAAGCCTACCAGTAATTTTTCAAGACACTCAAATCATCATCAAGCAATCAATCATCTAGCATTTCTTTAAAAAGTCAAGATCAGTAACGAGTTAAAATCTAGGTTCCATGTTATTTCCTTGTCTGCCAACCACACATATCAAGTGCGAAGAGTTGCGGTGAGTCAGCAGATCCGAACTGCGCACTGTTCCCGTAATCTCGACCATTCGGCCATCCCCATTCACACCAGCGGCCATTGTCCCGCGCTCGCGTGACTTGATATTTCTATTTACTTAACAATCTGCCTTTATCGCCTTCAAAACGAATTTGGCTGAAACTGTATAGATTCATGACAGTGACCGCTGCTAAATGGTCTTTGTAGCCGCAATTTGTTGAATACCTACAATAAACGAAGATAAATGGTCACCCAATAGCTAGCTAATAACTTCTCGCTTGAATAACTTTAACACCATTTATTTAAGTATTTTAAATAACTTTCGGCACTCTGATAGCTCCAAGTTTCTTCTCTCACTTGACTCGATTATTTTTGTTTTATTATGCACTTTAGCACAGTAATCCAGAGACTATGGTATAAAAAGTTAAAAACACACAAGCTTACCAAATTCTTCTGTCCACAATATATCTAACTGTACTTTAGTTTGCAATCCTTTGACACAACTGTCTAATGACAAAACTACAATGCTCCATGAAGGCGTAACGTGGGACCTCCCCGTGGGAGAGTTTCTCATAGAAAGCGTCCGGGAATCAATGCCTTACCCTCGATCGCCTCGCTCAAAACCGCTCCAGCAAACATTACCTTTTTATTTACATCTACGGAAGTTGCTATCGACAATGTCTAATGATTGTGGGACAACTTTATCTGCGATGTTTTCGGATGCTACACTTATTTTTCATTTTTTTTGGTCAAGTTTTACATAGACAATATGTTGGAAACCCTTTTTGAATCGCTGTCAAGTTAAGTATTCAAGGCAGCTTAAGTATTCAAAAATAATTTAGTTACTTCAGTGGCGAAGCACTACCTAAATAAATTTAACATAACATGATTTCCTTCAAAAATAGCGTAGTCCTTTACAATTTCTCCTCAAATTCAATATTTTGAACAAATACGACAGAAATGTAGCAAATCATAACAGATCTTTCTGGGAAAAATATGAGTTTTGTATGAAAGGCAAACAGACGCTGCGTAGTCGCGAGGGATTAGCGAATGATAAATTCCTGTTATTTGTTACAACTGAGCTTCGTCGAGTGGATGAATGACAATTGCGAAAGGCTTGGGATTGGGACGGTCACAATGGATCTGGGTGCTGATGTATTGTCATTTGTTAGTTTTGTGATAGGATTGTGTTAGAGCTTCCAAATCTTCGTAGCTCAAAATTAGTCTGAGACTGAGACAATATTTTGTTCTAATCCCGACTTTGCCAGATTTGCGTAATGTTAACGTCTCATTTGACGCTGTTCTTGAAGATGATTAAAATGTTTTTAGATGAGTTGAAATACGTAACTATATATCTAATTTAAGAAAAGTCATTGGCCGTGGAAAATCTCTAAATCATGAGGGACTGCTGGGTTTCGTTCCCGTCATTATGACGTGTATTTTTTATTCTCTAGTTAATACTAAACCTAATGTTTATTTTTAAAACATGTAAACTCTTTGTCCCTGGGGAATCCTCCAAGTGTTGGTCTTCTATTCCCTAAAACAAGATATTGTTTTTAGCATCCTTTTGGCATCCTAGACGCACATCAATGCCATTTACAATCAAAGAATGTCTTTCTCCTGGTCCAGAATCTTGCACATTTTGCTGATTGTTATCATCACCACCAGTTATTAAAGTTATTCTTACACAAATATGATTTACAGCGTTTCCCAGAACGACAAAGCTGGCTGGTAACTCTTGCCCATTGTATTTGCTGTCCCCGGTTTTTTCTCGGCCTCTGCGATTGTAACAAGAGTCATGCTGTCAGAAAGGAATCGTTTTAAGTCCGTGTGTCCGTCATCTGTGGACAATGCCCACTATTAGCGGATTATAATCTGCAAAAAGAGCAGGTACTGTCGTGTGGACCACTAACTGTGGTCCAAGTGACGCGATGGTTGCGATACACGCCTCATCGATTGCGTAAATTATTTACATTCAATATATTCGTTCTCACATTACGTATTTTCAGTTACAGAACTAAGCTTTGTGTTTTAGCTCTTAGCTTCATTGGTCATCTTTCTTAAATTACAATTAAAATCTCAAGATTTTGCATGTTAATTTCGAGCAAAAGTATTGTTTACGTAAAATCCTTTATTTGTTTTGCAAGCTATACTAGTAATCCCTCATATTATCATAAATATCTAAAATCCCTAGGCTTCAGCTAAGTACACCCAGACGTATCGCTTCCTACTCTACCTTGCGTCGTAATATTTGCTTGCATTAGCAGATGCAAGGTTGTCAATGCCCGTCATCGTCCCACGGGATCTGTCGATTATCCCAAACAATAACATGCAGTACTGACCGAAACGTGACCAGTCTTCAGGGAGTCACTTGCTGTTGCGTTTGTTATTCTAAGCTGTGCACAAATACTACCAATTTCTGCTCCTTTTGCTTCCCAGAAAGAACACAATTAATTCAGAAATACGGTCGAAGAATGTATGTGATTATGTTACTCCCGTTTGTGGTTTGAATTAAAATTTCTCACTTCGCCTTTGTGCGTTCAAAATAAGCAAAATGATTTAGCTGGTAGTTTCCTTTCTGAGCTGTTAAATAAACAAAAGTTATGGCATTTAACATCCCTATGTTATTCCGCCAACATTGTCAATTTGATCGTAAATTCTATACCTACTTTTTGAAGGCATCCTGTTTTGTAGGCGCACCAACTTTTACCTTTAAATTACATTGATTGTCACTAGCAAATTTGTGAATTCCTAAACTAAACCTGTTATTATTTTTTATTCTTGTTTTTACTGACAAGCTTCAAACTTGAAGAGTGCCTAAAATTGAGGCATAAACAAGGATTTTGGCTCTAATCCAGCAGTGAACATCTGTAAGTTGAAATAATGCTAAACGATTGGAATTTATCTTGCAGTTATAAACGGCTCGGCTGTACCACCATATCCATCTATACTAATATTATAAAGAGGAAAGATTTGTACGTATGTTTGTAACGAATTAACTTAAAAATTACTTAACGGATCTGGATGAAACTAGTCACAAAGATGATAGTCAGATTCAGATTATAGTCTGAAATAGCATATATGCTTTTTATCCCGGAAAAGTGTACGGTTCCCGTGGGATAATTTCCCACATACACGCGGGCGAAGCTGCTGGCGATAGCTAGTTTATTACATGTTAGTTGTAGTGCTTGAAACGATGAGCTCCTTGAATTAAAAACCTCAAGATATTGTAAACATTGAAGCAAACCTTTATAATATTCCTTTTACCGTTCACTCCACATGCACGCACACAAGTTTCCCACATTTCGCACAAGCTCTTGCTAGTTGCTGTACAATAGCGTGCCAACTGGCCAGCTACATTGACATGTCAATCAACCGCCACGCAAATCGCAGGCTTATGCGAATCGAATCGCGAGCCTCCACAATGCCCACAATTGATACAATGTATTACGGGAACGCCTCGAAACCTCCGTCAATACCAAATAACTGTTTTATTTTAGCCCTTTTTGGTCCTTCAGTACCTACGCACCACCATCTTTTGCGTTATCTACCTCACTTATTCCAACTACATAAGACCTATTATCGTATAGCGTCATGAAGCTCGTGTTTTGAAGTTTCGGACCAAATCTTCATTGAAAGGTTAATCTCTTATGACAATGTGTCCTTAGCACCTGCTTTTTATTGTGAAATTTGGGCATTTTGAGTTTGTAACGGTATGCAAAGATGGTTTCGATAATTGTGACAATAAGTACTGCTCTGTTGTGCATTTTTAGAAATGGCAAAAACTAGGTAGGTTGGGGATTACCAGCATGGGCTTACATAATCTATGAAATTGTTATTCAATGCAGAATTCAGTATAGCTTTTTAAATTAAAAATATGTACTTTCATGATATCCCTTGGTCCTAAACAGCAACTTAAAAAAAAGTAGTATTATTGTATAAGTAGTATCTTGATAACAAAAAATATTACTTATTTATAAAAATTAAATCTCAATAAAAAGTATTCATAACGAATCATAAACTGATATTTCGCCTTTATCGATAAGTTCCAACACTACGGGCTGTGGCAGTCCCCGCGCCAGCAGTAGTCCAGCCCATGGGTCTGCTGGCCAGGGCGATGGCATCGCTCACCCAGATGCACAGAACAGGACCACACATCAAGTTACGGAAGTCTAGGAATCCACTCAATGGGAATCCTTTTGCGAAGGTATTTAACAAACTGTTTTGCATACGCTCATACGATTTCAACTCACACTTGACGGTATTGTTTTTGTGATTATATTTTTGTAATTAAATACAAGACGTTATGCCCGATGGGATTTCCCATCGGCAATGTTTAAAAAAACGACGATACCTAGTGGTATCGTCGTTTTTTTATTTATTTCAAGAAGGCCTACGTACTAACTTCCACGTCGGTTTAGGTTGTCTGGCAGTGAATGATTTAAAGATTTTTGTTATCTGATCACTGCATTAAAATTGTGTTGAAATAAATACAATACATGGACCATTTTATATTTTCAGGGCGTAGTATTAAAGACATTAATAAAGAAACCAAAGAAGCCCAACTCTGCGAACCGAAAGTGCGTGTTAGTGCGCCTCTCCAACGGCAAGGAGATGGTGGCGTACGTGCCCGGCATCGGGCACAACCTGCAGGAGCACAACATTGTGCTCGTCAGGGTTGGCAGGTGAGGGGCATCCATATCTATTCTATACGGATACATGTTATAAAATCGTAGCGGTGTCAAAACTTTACTTACAGTACCCGGGGATAAATTTTGGGGGGGGGGGACAATCGGCTAATTTCGGCTCCGTTATCTCTGTCGCACGAAATACAAACAGTCCGGTATCTATTAGGAGCTGTTAAAACAATTATGATTTGCTTCTTTTGATAATTATTTTTATTCTTTGTATAAAATACACTAATTTTTCTATAAGCGATGGCTTTAGGTTGGGGTCAAATAAAAAAATAAAAACATGTTCACATTATGTTGTGTGTACCTACATAATAAACACCATTATACGTTTTGTTAAAATGAGATATTGTAATAAAAATAATAATAAGTAATTCTAATTCTCAATTACTTCCATTTCACTATCTGTGCTCTCAAAGAGGTCAATATCACTGTTGTACATTGCATGTTTTAGAAAAAAAGTGATTGGTACGACTGGTACGAGTCTGGGGGCGGAAAAAGATTGTTTTTAATTTTTTTGTGTTGTCGGAATGTTTGTTCCAGCATCACGCAAATGCTACGGATAGATATTGTCCATATACATGGATATTCCATATAAGCCTGGTCAGCCTGTAGGCTATGAATTTTCACGCTTTTTACTTTGGGGGATAAGCAGTATTGCAGTATCTTTGTATTCCTCTATATAGTATACCGCAAAAAACGAGCCAAACTGTTAAAACATTGCAAATAGTGGTAGACTTACCCTTTGAAATTGTTATAATATACCTTTATATACACGAACGGCTATTTTAGTCAACTTTCAACGAGGCAAATAGCTTAGTGGTTGGAGGCTTCACTTTTTTTGATTTATTTGTTAAACTTACTTTAATTATCAGAGGTGGAATTAGGTAGAGTTATTTACGTACTTACACTGATTTCATACAGCGAAATAATAAGTGGATATGCCTCAAATCCCGGGATTAATTATAAAGACCAGAAAAATCCCGTGATTTACTAAAAGTTATTTACTTTTACACAATTTAAACCATCCGACAGTGGCTGAGCGATTAACTGCTGCGCTGCGTGTGGCGGGTTCGATTCCCGCACGGAACAAATATTTGTATGATCCATAAGTAGTTGTTGCGGGTCTGGGTATTTGTTTATGTGTGAGTTTAAATCTTTGCAAACGCATCCACGTTACAGGAAAAATCCTAGTGCGGGGAAAGGTAAATTAAAAAAAATGTATTGTGAATTAATGTACTTACTAATAAAAATTGTATGTTTAATTATCTTTGTTCTATTTGTCTTATCTATCTCTGAGGTTTTTATTATTATTTATTTGTAATATTGTTGGCCACTCGGGATTGTTTTATAAATTCCGGGAAATCCCGGGCAGATCCATATTAATATCAGCATTTCGATGCAAGTACATAAATAACTCTACCTAATTCCGACCTCTGTTAATTATTTATAGTTCGCAAAATGCACACTGAAAAACATCAACTCTTCTCTCATCTATGGCTTAATAAAGATAAAATTCAATGGTTTGGTGACTGTTTATGAGAAATGAACTGGTGACTGTGTATGATAATCATCGGGGTCGGTAAGAGTCCTTAACCTATGGGACGTTAGAACCATAGATGAAAGGTTTTTCATCTCCAGTATACCAAAACTGGTGATAGGTTATTGGCTTGAGACATAGTGCACGTCGATGCTGAGGTAAAAGTATTAGCCAGTGAGAATGTGCGGGGATCTCCTGCCTTCTCTCGGAAGTAATGCTTCCGAGTGAATTCTGTCAGCAATCACTACGTATCGGAAGTATTCGGTTATAGACCGAGCTGAAGTTAAACCAGTGATGTGTTGACATCAGTAGCTGTTTTAGATATTAACATCATTAGAAAGACATACAGTCGAAGGATCGTCTATAAAATGAGTCGTTTTAACGTTTAGATATCCCGAGCTATTGTCTAGTGAATGTTGCTTCTATTTACAATCGTTGACACCTACAAGATATTTTATGTAAAATCGTAATGAACTAATGATGCCTTTTATATGTATGATTAATTTTTCAATAAGTAGGTATTAGGTAGGTAATGGACTTCATTCAAAGAATTGAAAACGGACCATTTTTTTTAATCAACACCAAATATTTACATACAATCACAGTATGCGAACGTGGTCAATACTCAATATATTTATGAACTAACATGTAAACTTAAGTGGTCCTTTACTTCTAGTACTAATATCTGCTTCGTCACATTTCAGGTTGAAGGACTGTCCCGGAGTGAAGCTAAAGTGCGTCCGCGGCAAATACGACCTCCCGCAAGTGATCAAGCAGAAAGTGTAACCTCTAGTCCTAGTGCCCTTGATACAATATAGTGATAGCCTAAGAATATAACGACGTTTTATTACGAACTACAAAAACTGCGTCATATCCAACAAAACGGTTTTTTTTCGTAACAAACCAAGATTATAATCATTAGTAGAGATTTAAAACTCTCTGCTAATAAACCCTTAGATCAAGCAGCTTAGCGAAATCCCTAACTTATTAGAGCTTTAAAATATACCGGGAATGATAAAACTAGAAAAAACAAACTTGTTTTCGTTACTTATATTCACATAAAGTAAAATGATATATCCCGCTAGGTAGCGCTTTTATTCTATTGGGTGTGAACTCGCTCGCGAAAAGGTGCGCTTGCGCAAACCACGCCTACTGAAAGACGCATAAATTTATACAGACAGAACAAATGATGTCGTACTAGCACTGGCCCGCTACTTCGTCTACGTATAGCGTATCTTTCCCACCGTGAATGATTATGTGCAATCAGACCTATGCTTCCAGAGATTATTATTTTTTATCTACAAACATAAACAAACAATTTTACCTCTTCATAATATTAGTTAAGGTAAAATTGTATTTTTAAGCAATCATTCGTGTTAATTGCTTCTTAAATTAGAAACTAATATTGTCAAAAATACAAATGAGAATTTTGATCTACAACTTGCTAAACACAGTGTATCGTGTTTAGAGCTTATTGTATTTAGTTGTTTGCCAGAAGGTCGGTGTTTATGGGATTATAAAAAAAAAGTTTAAGTTATAGAATTCGTTTTAATTCGTGTTATTAAATTAGGACAGTCTTTACTTAAACTATTTACCTACATTAAGTTATTCATAAATTACAATCGTTACCTACAAGCTTACATACACAATTCGTATGCGTCTATAAATTAATTTAAATAATTGCACAATACTACTACAGAGGTAGATACAAGTTTTACAAACATCTACTTAAACTAGCTTAAATCTATTTACATTGCACAGTCTTTTAATAGGAATATAATGTACAAACTTATTCTAGAAAGTCCATTCACATCAACATAGACACGATTGCTGACAGCGACCACAATTTCTTGCACTCAAGGCTGCCTTTAGCGCAGCAACTTCTTTCCTCAAGTAACTCACTTTAAGAGCTAAGTGAATCTCTCTCAGCTTCCTTCTATCTCTGCTCTGCTTGGCTGCGTAGTTATTTCTCTCCCGCTGACGGCGGTACGAGTCATCAGCTGCGTCGGAGTTGGTGGATCGGACTGTGCGGCGCATGCGTGGATTGTTACCTAGCAACGCGCCGCCATTTTTCTCCGCCATCACTCTTAACGCGTTCCTTTCAAACTCTTGAAAGTCCGGGTCATCGGATAGCGAGTCTGCGTCGATCATGTGGTAAGGCCTCTTCGCCGGAGCGTCTGTCGGTGATGCCGGCGGTGATAACGCCACGTGTCGCGGCGTCATTGGGCTGAATGCCACTGAGTCATATCCCGAAGAACTGCCTCCAGGAGAAATTTGTCCCACAGGCGCGTAATACCCACTGTAAGGTATGAAATCCGGAGGCACTGTCAACTGTGGTACGTAGAACTCTCTTGAATACGGAAACTGTGTTTCTTGGACTGCTGTCTTCGATAGGTCCAGGGCGACATCGTCAGCGTACGGGGTCCACAGAGCCATGTTTGCGGGTGCGTCGTTAGGGGTGCGAATGCCGAATGATCCGAAGGGGTGCAAGTCCGCTGTTTTATGCAAAGGGGCGGAGCTCGGTAGTGGGGGTGCGCTCCAGAGGGGTGGGCTCACCGCGGTCCACTAACGGAACTGTGGGGAGAAAACAATGGGGTGAATAGTTGTGTGCAAATAAGTTTGTGGTGCAATGTATTGTGTATTGTGTAGGTATATGCCTACTGTTATTCAAAATGTTTGTCGCGTGTGTCGCTGCTCTGTACTGGGAAGCAGATAGGTTTATCCGGTTGTCCAATATTGCTAAACAAAATATTAAGTGCTGAAGAAAAGAGACATTGGTTTCTGTTAAGGTAACATTAAAGTTGAAAATCGATAATTTACGAATCATATAGTTGGGTTATTGTATTTTCAAATCAATATTAAACTGCTTAGGCATTATAGGTCCAACAACAAGTAACTGTTACCTATTTGGCAATAGTAAGTAAACAGATCTCTAATGATGTACAAAATATTTAGTTCATATTAAATAGCTAATCACTTTGTTTTCCACCTCATGTTTAGTTATCTGCGCAAATGACTAGGTTAGGAATCATATATTTTTTTAATCCGATACCTAATAGCCTTACATCTGATGACGTCAACAACTTTTGATGTCAACAATATTATAATGAGCTTTGAAGATGTCTTCCTAATCATGTTTACAAGTTGTTAGTCACTAAGAAAATAAGTAATTAAGCGAGTGACGCATGAAGAGCTTAAATCTTTAAAAAATACGGGGCACGTTAAACTGAACATAAAAAATAATTAGAGGATTTGGTCCTTAAACTTATTTTTGGGTTCAAAATACATTAATACTTTTAAATTACTAAAACAGTCCGCATTTTCCAGTACAGCCTTGATCAAAAATTTGCTGTAACCCTACATAAAATTGAAACAAAGTTGCGCTTCGCTTCACAGACAATTAAATCAGATAAAATGATGCAACGAACGACTTCCCACACACGTACATAAAGAAAAGAAGTTACCTATTTCTAAAACAAAATAAACAATCACATGCAATACCAACGAAACGTTTAGGTAGTCACAGCATTACCTAACAATTAACACAAAGGCACGCGCCGACCACAGCCTACCTGCCGGGCGCCGTACTGCTGTTGTCTTGACCATAAACACCCGCTTACTATACGGGTGCATTATTTTACACCGTAATCTAAAAAAAGGTAGCCATTTTTATGACGACTTAAAAACTTTTACGAACGGATCTTTTTCGAAATTAGAAATAGTGGATTAAAATTTGCTCAAATGTAAATAGTAATGTTTTATTTAACCGCTCATGAAGGCGGCAAATTAATTCCGTTCTTTGTTTTAGTATTTAGAAGATTAGTAGGGACGGGATTACGTTTACCTACAATTGGGGCCCGCATAATGTGCGCTGTAATATTTTTAGGCTTCGTCATGTTAAACGCATTTCGTTTGTGGAATCTATAGGAATTAAGAAATTTACTAGAAATCTCGTAAGTCTCTCAGTTTAAGCTTCCAACAGTTGCATGTTTTTTTTTATTGATATGACTTACTGATAACTGAGAATGAGAGTAGGTATAAGGACCAAACCCTAATTGTCATTTTATAAATAAACGCCGCTTGTGGTTATTCAAAACCAAGTACTAAAATAATTCCAACTGCTCAACATGTCTTTTCTATATCTGGGCCTTCAATGCTCAGCTTCAAGAAATGACAATAGATACTGACTGGACAGTTAACTTCACTTATACCTACTATCCATGGAAAAAAATTCATTGAATAATCTAAGTAACATATTCCCATTCACCGGACCACCGTGACATCATAATCGCAGTAAAGAGTTACACGCACAATGCAACTGCCGGACGACAGTTGCGACATTATTGTCGCATGGTCGACTCTAATGTGCGCTGTGTCGTGGACATGCGCCTGAGTGACCAACTGAGACGTTACGGAAATGATTTGTATGAATATTGTTATTGATATAATAGACCGGACAGTATGTCGGTGGCTAATTGAAAATCTGGTCTCCAGTTAAAAGATTTTTTTTTTATGTTAAAACTTGGGAAGTACTTGACTAGTCATTCTCACAAAAATTCTTATTTTTTATAATGTTAAGCATACAATCGCAAATCTTGTCATCATTGTCATTTAATGAAAGCTGTATTTTAAACATGCTTATAGTGGCTAGGACAGGGTCGAAAATATGTGTAGAGACAGAGTTATAGTAGGTACACAAACGTACCTATAGGTACCTAGGTACTATATGTAGGTAATGCACATTGGTCTAATATTGAACCTATACATATGTATAGATATATATATAGATAACTATATATATATAGTATGTATAGATAACTATACATATGTAGACATACCTACACTAAGATCATTTCAACTGATTGAAAACGAATTAAAACGTTCGATCAAGCTGCGCCCGGAACTGTAACTTCATCAATCTCTCACACAATGGTGCTGCATGGCGACCAGTGAATGGGTTGCCTTCCCACGGAGACCACCGTTGGACAACGTGATCGATCGACCAGTGTCATCGCATAGCAGGAATTGGTGCAGTTGCGGTTTAATTATGATTATGTGTATTTCCTGTTACCCTGTCATGGAAGTAAGTAGGCAATACTATCATCAATGATGGGGACCCAATACAATATGAACAAGATATAACTGCGTTTTACATGATTGTAAAAAAGGAATGAATTTAATATGTATTGAAACTGCAATAAGGTTTATTTTGAGCTGGTAAAGATATAGACCATAAGGAACCGTTTCAAAGTAGAAAGACTTAGGTAGGTCTTTGAAAAAGAAGCATAGGTATCTACCTCAAAGTACCCAGGTACAGACGCCAGCACATCAAGCTATCCCTAACTGTCAAATTTTCTCTATTAAAAATGAACCTTATGTCTTTGCAATAAAGTTGAAATACTATCAAAGAAATTTGACAGATTGTGGTAACTTGATGGGCTGGCCTCTGTACATAACAAAACTAACAATCACAGTACACACAAGAACAACGGTAATTTTTATCGCCCCTATCCCAAATATTACATAAGCTGCCCCCCTACGATGAGGGGTGTCGCAACTATTGACCGCACGTTGACAACCCAGGAAACTAATATTTACCCAATAACTGTTCACAAATTAAACCTTCAGCTAAGGAAATAAGGTTTATTGTTGTAGTAGATACATGCGGTGGACGGGCTGATGGTAAGATCACAGATGCACAGTGATATTGATTTATTCGACAATTTAATTGTCACGTGTGTGTCGCTCACGCCTTTTATGGAGCTTAACGGGATCTGCACGGTGTGACCGTACGATAGTGGTACCGCTTGCAGCCAAGGGTGTTGCACTACTTATATGGGGAAAACCTACGAAGTCGGTAGGTATATGATATCTGTGCTTTAACTTATAAAATGCAATAGGTAGGAACCTGGCATCCAATAAGCATTTTTACACCCGGATTAAACATGATTATTGTATCATGTAAAGATATTGCCAATATAAAATGGATTGATTTCAGACAAACAGGTAAGGTTGGTAGGTACATACCTATCTAACTACAAAAAGCAGCGATCGAAAGCAAAATTACCTAATAAGTAGGTACAAGCAAGAGCGTGTAACTGCCTACACTCATCGTCACCATTATTCGCCTGCCCATTTCACAATGTACCTAGGGACCCAATTGTGGGCGGCGCAACATGTCTTTTTCTTCCACACTTCTCTATCAATCGTCAATTTCAGTTATCTTTATTTTCCTCGCGACATTTTCCTCATTCCTCCACAATGTATCTAAGCAAGGACTAACAATGTTGTAATTTAATTTATTCCAGTGTTTAGGTATTTACACTTACGTTATCCTAAATCAAAAACAACCGAAAGTGAAATCTTCAGGACGCTATAAAAATAAAGCTGCCTTCTAAAGGCGCTTAAGATCATAAAAAGTTTTATTGAAACTGTACAACATGCAAACTGCATTGTGGGGTATTTGTAAAGGATTAACGCAAGAACTAAAACAATGACATTCCGCGTAGCTTGCGAAAGAAAACGGTACAGCCATGAATGGTGGAATTATCACTATTATCTGATTGAAAATGTCTAGCAGCGAGGAACGAGGATCTTAACAGTATCGTGGTGGGTTCGGGTACAGCACACTGATTAGCTGGAAGTGTTGTTGCTAATCCGTTGGCTATTGTTTTTTGTGGCATCAGGGCGTCTCTGTCTACGCATCAGGGTGACTGCTCTACACTACAGTTGTAGATCAATTTTAAAGCACAGATAATATAATAAATCTAGTAATAATAGTTATAGGGAACGTAAGAAGTTATGTAGACAGCCTCTTTTTAGAGCCTAACAGGCAAAAAAATGCATAAAATATTAGGTACCTACTTAGTTACAACGTAGGTAGTACAATAAATACAGCATTCGACCAATCACATACCTCACAATATGTGCGCATTGTGCAACGCACCACCCCTAAATTACGTAGAGGCGGTATGAATAGAACTTGTGCAACCAATGCACGAAAAGGTCAAATACCGTTTCTTTGTGTTGTAGATATTTATTGTGTTCTTTATATTGTATTGATTTACAGGCCAGAATACAGACAGACAGGGATAAAAAGACAAACTACAGACTAGACATGCTTTAGGTTACGTTATTTAACCTTCAAAAACCCTACAAAAATATTGGTCAATAGAGCATCTAGCAACAAATATCGGAATCAGAATTAATTTTTTGCTTAGTTTAAGTGCCAGATTATTTCAGGAAGCTGCTTCTTCTTCTTTTCGAGTCGATGACTAAACTCTGTCCGCCCAGTACGTGGCAACCTGGACGGCCCTATCATTTGCGTCATTCAGGTCCTTGAGCGTGCAGTCAGTTGTGCAAGACGGGCACGAGAGTAGATGTGGCATATCCTGTATTGGGGCACCACACTCACATTCTGTTCGAGATGGGTCGATTAATACCCCATCTGGCTAAATTGGATCGGCAGCGGCCAACTTGAACACGCAGTCTGTTTAATGACTTCCATATCGGCCACTGCAGTTCGTGACCAGGGGGTAGATTTTCTGCCGGTGCAATGAAGTTTGGAGGGGGTGGATGTTTGTTCTCCCACAGTGTGCGTCGTTCATCTGCCGCACTGTCTTCCGAAGAGGTGGTGTGTCGGAGAAAGCTGCAAGATGGTAGGTACTCGTACGTGTTATAACTAAAATACCACCACCTTCTGCGTTAAACCTGCTGCTTTTGCACAAAGCTCTTATCTAGGTAGGTACCTAAATACCTACCTACCTACTTGTTGTCTTATAAGTAACGTCTTAGAATCCGAAATACCTGTCTAATGTAGACAAATATTTAGGTATGTTTTTTTTTGTGTTCTAATGAAAATACTTACTTTGATAAAAGACTTTTATCTTTATTTACTACGAGTGTAAAATCCAATAACTGCTTCGAATCTTGGAATATTATTCGATGGCTGATTAGACCCCTGGTCACGTCGCACGGAGGGTGCAATACTAATTGAGTGAGGGTCTGAGAGACAGGGGTAGCTCCCCTAACCAGCGCAATACATAAACCCTTGCGTTTGGGCGCAATGGATGCTGCTACGTGAGCACGAATCGATTGGTTGTTTGGGACTTTCGGTTGCGAAAAGAACAGTAGATAAAATGAGTTTTACTCAGCAGTGAAGCCACAATCATCCTGGCTGTCTCGGTAGCAGCAGGGGTAGCGGGGAACTGAGCTTTTCCGTATCCAAAACGCCTTACCCTAGTTTGAGGCATAGATAGTTTGTGACTTGTAACTGAACCTAGACTTTTTAAAATAGGTTAGGTGTTCTACGGTCCTAACGGCACGGCCTAATAGAGTCGTGGCTAGACGTGGTATCACTCACAATTAAAAAAGTTTCCGGCTGAATGTTTATCTACCTTACCAAAATGTGTCACAAACAACGTCGTCTCATCATTTCATGACATCTCTTATTTTCATTGCCACAGCTCTGTCCACGTGCCGAATGTTTACTCAACGAGAAGACTGATATTATTATTGCTAGTTATATGAGATGTGATGGGGTTTCGTAGAACTTGTCTGTTCAAATACGGGGCTTGCACATGCCGATCTGTCAGCATCAGCCGGGTTGATAGTTGATACTGTTTGCCAATCTTTAAAACTATCCGGAATTGCGCGGCAGTTTCGTGTATATTAAGCCTAGTTATACGGAAATGTACTGTGGAGTCTCTAACCAGATTCAATATACTTATCTACCATTTACCTATACCTATACGTTATCTTTTTTTAATTCTTCTAAGACACTAGTGGGCGCGGCATGCGCACGCGCCCGTGCAGTGCCCGCGCCATGTGAATCTATGGCACGTGCGCGTCTTTTACCGATGAATGAGCAAGCACGAATTTATGTAAGTAGGTATGTTTTGCACCTATTGCATTATTTTGCACGTTGCATTTCAGTAATAAAATTGGTATTACTTATTTTGAGCTTTCGGGCCGATCGATGTGCCAAAGGCTTTGCGAGAAACGTCATGAATTATTTTCTTTCAAAAACAATGCATTTTGAATTATTATTATTTATTTTCCTACCTAGCCCATACTCTGCCACGAACACGTATGTGTGTTGAAGGCACTGAGCTTATAATACTTAGCACAAAAAAAGTGGCAGTTATGTGCTGGAATACCTACCTACTTATAATAGTTACTTATCATATTTATTTGCAATAAATTAATGTAAATTCAATTTTAGCCGTGTCGTTATTATTGGTTATTAGGAAAATAAGGTCAGTAGTTTGGTCCTACTTCCACTATATATTTTTTTCACAGTAAGTACCTAATGTTAATACACATTAACAATTTTAAATGAATTAAATGAAAGATTAGTGTGCCATCAGTTGTTGCAAACTACAACTACTATATAATTACAAAATCTTTAACATATACAAGACATAAGAACTGAATCTATAATTGTATTTGATAATAATCATCAGTTAACATAATGAACGATTGATATAATTTCAAAAGAACTATTTTTTATAAGCACAACATACCTCCAACATTGAATAGAAAAGTTTGATATACCTACTAATCAAAAGATATAGGTAACACTTATTTAGCCTAATATGATAAAAACGCCTTATTCAAATACACAAAGACAACACACCTTAAAAAACAATAACTTTTTGTTTAATAAATTATTTTAAGTAAATTTCCTGTCATAGCTAGTGCCTACCTGAGTAGATATACCTACATTACCTACCTAGTAGGTGACTGATTACCATTACCACCTGCCAATATATGCGTCCACGGAGCCCTATTTTTAGCTGGTTATAAAAAAAATACCCACGATGGGGATAGGACCATCCCGCTCTTGCATTCAAAATTTTCCTAGTACCTAGGTACAGTAATATTGCATTTTGTTCCAATCAGCAATCCAGGTTAAACCAATCTGAGCTGGATTGCTCTGAAACGGGGTGTTAACCATAATGGTGGTATCAATATTATATTATGTTTTTAACGATACACCTAATGATTTTCGATTAAATAAACGTTATAACAAATAAAGTCACGTTTATTATGTCTTGTGAACTTTATTGAAATGAAAATACTTATACCAAATGATAATAATTACATATATGAAATGAGACGCACCATAATTAAGTACTTACTAAAATGTTGCCGTGCCCGAATTATTTCGTTACTTGCCACCTCTCTTCTTCTTTCCATGTGGTAAGTGACTAACCTGGTGTCAGAGTTTTCATGCTGCCCATGGGCCTCTGACTTAGTTTTCACGCTGCCCATGGGCCTCTGACTTAGTTTTCATGCTGCCCATGGGCCTCTGACTTAGTTTTCACGCTGCCCATGGGCCTCTGACTTAGTTTTCATGCTGCCCATGGGCCTCTGACTTAGTTTTCATGCTGCCCATGGGCCTCTGACTTAGCTTCACATGCTGTGCCACCAATAGCACGCGTGCCATTGGTTCGCTGTTCCTGCTCTAGCTCATAAATTTTCGATAGGTCTATTCTGGTGTAGGTAAGTAAGTATAAGGTACAGTGGCCAGCACATCAAGTTCTGTCAAAAGCTGTCAAATTTCCTTGAATGTTATTCAACTTTATGCAAAACTATAAGGTTTATTTTCAATTGGTTTAATTTTACCGTTTGAAATAGCTGGATGTGCTGCTGTCTGAACGTAGATTAGAAAGCATTTACGAAATATTTAGGTAGGTACGTTGTGGCACGTCGTAAATGCGTAAGTAGGTAGGTATTGTAAATAAATAAACCCGAAATGTGCGGAAATTTTACAATTTAACGGTCCTACAGAAGCTCTAGAACGATTATAAAAAAATAGCCATGTAACAAGGAACTTAAGGCTATAAAATTAATCTCTAACCCTACGACTACCGCGTTAATCCGCAGGGAGGCGGCCGCTCATAAATGCCCGTATTATTGCCACTCTTTTTACGGTCTGCAAAACATTAGCAATGACGCGCGGCAAGAATAAAAGCCACCGGGACTTTTTAATCCTCTAGCTAAATATTTTTATTGCGGATTATAATACAATTTTCTAGCAACTTAGCAATAAAATCACTTTAAATGTCTAGAATTTGGTGCTAGGGATAAAACATGGTATCAACTAATTGTTCTCTATTTATTTTTCGTTAGAAATAGAGAATAAAGAGACTATATATAACTAATTATAAGTAAGAACTTATGTGAAAACCAGTAGAAATGAAATACAAAATAGGGATTCTGGATTCCATAGTAGGTATTAATTAAATAATAGGTAATTATCCCGTGTATAAGATTAGAACTACTTGCTCGATACTGTTGCAGCGCGTTTGATAATTTTCAGAAACTGGTTAGGTAGGTACCTACCTAGTTATTTTGTAGGTAGGTACATTATTCTCTTGAACAAAGTAGTTAGGTATGTAGGCACTTGTAGGTAAGTATAAATAAGAACTCGTTTTCGTCTAAAAAATTTACTTAAACTTAAGTAAGAACACTATAATTAAGTATTATACAATAATATGTCGTTCACACAATTGCACAAAAATAAATATAATCCATTAAGTATCCAATAATTATATTCAATATGGTCTACCGACACTATAAAATTCATTTAAATTAAATAATTTATCCAAAAGACTAATCTACTTGCGATATTTTATATATTTACAATTATGTACAAGGCATTACTATTTTTAAGCTAGACACACTTTGATTGAAGTCCGATCACTGAACATATGTTTATCAACATTCGCAAATCTGTCGACAGCGTCCACAGACGCTGCCAGTCAATCTTGATCGTAAATCCGCCATCTTCTTCTTCAAATAAGTCACTTGGAATGCCAGTCGTACCTCTCTCAGCTTCCTTCTGTCTCTGCTCTGCTTGGCTGCGTAGTTGTTCCGCTCTCGTTGTTTTCTGTAGGAGTCGTCAGCGGTCTGGCTCGTTTGCACCGCCCTCCGCATTCTAGGATTGTTGCCCAGTAGTGTTCCTCCGTTCTTCTCCGCCATCGCTCGTAGGGCATCTCGTTCAAACGCCTGGTATTCCACGTCATCACTGAGGGATTCTGAGTCGTAGAACTCTGGTGATTCCGGTGGGGAAGGTGCGCTGGCTTTGTTGTGGGACCAGCTCCCGATTGATTCGGGAGACATCGCCGAGGGCACTGCGAACGAAGCTTGTTGGTACGGATACGTGACGTAGTACTGGGATTCCGTGTACGAGGGGTAAAGTCCCGACAGAGGTGAAGATTGGGGAGCACTAGCCGCCGGGAGAGGAGACGCTCTCTCTGCCTTCACTGCGTGTGTACTCAAGTCCAGAGCAGCTTCCTGCGCGTAAGGAGTCCACAGGGCCATGTTGAGAACTTGCCTACTTCACGTGCGAATAACGAATGTCAGTCTGTTTTGGCGGGCGACTGTCCTTTAAAAGAGGCGGGGCCTAAGTGACCACCCCCGAAGGAAGGGTTGAATGCAGGTAGCCACCCTAACGGACCTCATCTGTTGGATGATTTATGGGTTTTTATCGGGTTTTTTTAATGGAGTAAATGAACATAACGTTAAAGTGAAATTCGAAGTGAGTAGGTAATCATAGTAATTAGATGGTCCTTATTGCTATGTGACTAATTAATCAATTATAAACAATCCGCTAATTATTTTGTGTTTAGTTGGTTCTTTAGTTTAACTTAACTTACTAATTAAAGTGTTTGTACCTACACAATTAAGTTTACATTAGAAAAACACAAGTAAAGTGACGAAGTTAGGGTAAGGTATGGTACAATTATAAGGTAGGGGAAGACTGCTTGATTTCGAGTGTCATTTGCCCGTCGGGTTCGGGCAACGTCTGTCGGTCGCGACCAACCTACGGATGCTATTAATTCTTTTTTAGACGTTTTTGTTGACACTGACACTGTAATGTTACGTGTAGGTACCCACTCGTGACCGCAGGTTTGAGGGACCGGCCGAGGGTGTTATAATGTTACGTACATTGCTTAATTTTAGCCAATTCTTCACATAGCCAAATCTATAATTAAGCTGCGCCCGCATGCGGTATGATATTACAACAAAATTAAGTAGGTACCTAACAAGTTACTTCTACCTACCCTTTCGGAACTAATATTATTAATGAGTTTTAGCGTTGACCATTACATGAGGGCTGCTCCCTGCGACATGCCTGTGAAAATATTGTATTACGAAACAAATAGTTTTTGGACACAGCTGCCTTGGCCTTCATTTGGCAACTGTTATCAAGAACTTCGTTGGATTAGAAATGAGCAGATTTGGGTGCAGTTCCTTGCAATCGTAAGTAGGTATGCACTGAGGATCAGCAGCCGGCCTATTCTATACAAATATCATCGTGATAACTTGGTGTGCTTGAAGTGAGCTGTCATTCAGCTCACTTCAAGCACACCAAGGGTAACACTATGACAGTTCACTTCAAATAAGTTAAGTAACTACCACGATTTTTTTACAGAATAGCAAAACAGTAACTAATCTTTTCATCATTTGCTTCGATTGCACTCAGATTCCGTCAAAAATTTTGTAGTCTTCGAATCACTAAGTATTCACTATTTTCTAGTCGTAGGTACTAGGTCACCTTAATATTGCGGCGGTGGGACCTATAACTGACTAAAATTTATTTACTGCATTAAATACTATACTTATCTACTTATAGTTGTAAAACAATAGCAATAATAAAAGCACCCATGTTTATGATCTGGATGGCCGTCAGTAGGGCTTGTCTTTAGTTTGCGGATTGTTTTATAGAAGAAAGCTACCCAGCTTACTTGGCAATAAAATAATTAGCTCTTAAATCTATTAAGTCAGGTAAAAGTTTTTTTTTCTACAATAGAGGCTACACAATAAGTCCTATACATCTACAAGTTTACAAAATTCAGATCAAATATCAATAAATTATATATTATATATTATGTGGGTAAGTAAGTAGGTAATATATATCCAATTCATATACCTACTATATAATCTGGGATACTTCGTTACACGTATTACCTATAGAGCCTATACTTAAGTCTCTGCTTACCTACAGAGATAATATGTTGTATGTGCTCAAATGAAGACCACTGCGACATCACAATACCTATCGTCAGTAGTTCAGAGCCCCACAATACGACTGTGCGACAAAAAGTCGACGCCCATGTCCGAACCGCGGCAGTTGCGACATTATTACCGCACTGATGATTCGTATGAAAGCGTGCGCTGCACAAGCGATTATTTCTTTGAAGTTATTACTTATGGTTTCCGGATAATGTGCAGAAATTACTGTCAAATGTTAGAGGAAGTAGTACTTGTCTTCATTAGATGTTAAATGAATATAATTGAGTAAAGTGAAACATCGCTTGTGCTTTTAATTTGACACAATCTGCAGTTTGTAACTAAAGCCCAAATAATTTTTTGGTTATGTTTTGGTCAACACTTTTGAGCTCATTTGTTTGCTCACATTATTATTCCTACATAATTTCTCACGTGAATCTGGCTGTAACAACATAGGGCGCGTGGCGGCCATGACGGGTCGGCGGCTGATGCGACCTCCGCGGCAGTGGCGGGTTGAACAAGCTGAGAATGTTTGTTCGTTGAAAGGATTCGTGTTATCTTTGCGCACGCGACTACTTCATATATTGGAAATTGGATTCAATCATTGTAAAAGCTAAATTCATAAGTGCATCGCTAACACCAGGCTCAATTTTGTCAGGGAAAAATTGTACTTTTTTATGTAAGTATCTACCTACTAGGTACTTAAAACGTAAGCTAATTGCAAATCGTTTTTAATCTAATAATAGTTTATGCCGCAAATCACAAAAAAGCAGGCACCTATAGTACTTAGGTATAGGATACTCATTGAGTAGGTATCAGGTAGGTATTTGATAGATTGATTTAAGTATAACTAATCAGTAGTTAGGTTTCGGGCGAGCCGTAGCAAAAAGGTAAACTTTCTGAATATTTTTTTCAAATTTCAGCTAGGTAGGTAGAGGTACTCATTCTGTAACAGAGGATCAGTTACCTCAAACACTACTCCGCCAGGCACCACTCCCTGTCGACTTTAATGCAGCTGAAATAACGGTTTTATTGTGCCAGAGAAAGTTCTATTTTGCAAACTTGCAAAACGTTCATTGTTTTCGTGTGGCTTATAAGGGTTGGTTCTTAGCAATTGTTGACAATGCAGGTTATACAATTTGCATGTTGCCTTAGCAGGGTTACTTCTGAGAACGTTGACTTGCACTAAGTAATTATTAAACAATAGGTAAGCGTGCTGCGCCAAACATGGGGATTTGAGATTCCGTTAGAGGGAAATGTTTCTACTAATTTGAAGATGTCTTGTAACAGGATCGACCACAGGTTGTAACATTAGGTAACATACGTAAGCCTACCTAGTACCTACTAACTAATTTTTCACTCTAAGTCGCTGACGAATAATTGCATGTTCTTCGAAAAATGCCATTTCCCTATTCAAAATGGTTTAGATAAACTATTTTACTATTAAACTTTTTAGCTTCCATTCCGACTTTACGCAGGCACTGTAGTAGAAAATCTGTAAAAGTATTGCGTTTAAAAGCATAATAAACCTATTTAAGTTAGGTTAAGTTAGGTTTTTACAGACACAAATGTGACAACCGATCACACAGTACAATAATACCAATGAATTTCATACCTTACAGTCATTAATTTAAGATTCAATATCTGCTGAATTGGCCGCAGCGCAGGCGGTCCACTTGTTCAAAAGATTAGGCGACAATCTTCAGTTGTACAATCACAAGGACCACCAGCGTTCTGTGTCCTGTCTTGCGGAAAAAAAATCAAGTGTCACTCAAAAAACAACCCTTTCCTAACGAGCAGACAAAAATATTAAACTGATGTATCAGTAGGTAGGTACTTACTTAATACATACCTAGTGGTAACTTTCTTGCCTAGGTAAGTGGGTCATCAGATGGCGGTCCATGGTTTTCAGGATAATTCGATTGCTCTTCTATAACATCCGTAGCACGCTGTAGTTAAACCGGAATCATATTTCTTCAAAAAATTGAATAAGTACTAACTATTACAACGTACACGCAGTGTATTTATTTATTTAAAAACACCTAGTTGGTTTATAGATTACCGAATTATTTTGTAGTGTTGGGGGTAGTAGGTATACCTAAACAAAATGATAAGATAAAATGTTCCAATCTTTATTGTTTTTAGTGAGTTCTTTTTTTTATGTGATTTGACTTTCCTTCTGAGTTCTGTTCTGCTGACATCTAGCACCAAGTAGTAAGTCATTTTTTTTTGTTTTCATAAGGTAACTACTGACATCTAGCGTTTCGTAGTAGTACTAAAAAAGGACGATTGCAAAAACTATGATTATCAGATTTGTTTCAAATGTCACAAGTGTTTTAGTTTATTTGCTGTATTTTTTAAAGTAAGCAATATATTTTTTCGTTTATTCTCGAAATTGTCAAAAATTCTTCGATTAGTTGTCAATCTTGTCATAAAAAAAGTGCAAACATTTTGTTATCTGTGGCCGGCCATTTTGGATTTTGATAATCTGATTGACCATCGAAACAATTTTGATGTTTTTCAACCTACCTGTAATTTTATTACTAATATAACGTTCTCATTACGCGACATAATCGCGGCCCTTTCAACACCGTCATCGCCTCGTGTGCCGCTTGTCTCCAAAGGGTTCAAAAAGTGTCCCAACGATCAGCTGTCACGTACTACTGACGTGTAGAACACAAACAAATCTGATATTTTGGGTTTGCTATGCTGTTTTCACGATGAACGGCACGTTTAACGAGCAGCTCGGAGGTGTAGCCGGGGTGTTCGAGCAATGGGGTGCGTGCGAGCAGACGGTGCTGGCGTGTACGCTAGCGCGGCGGGTGCCGTGGCCGGGCCTGAAGCTGGTGCAGCGGGCCGTAGAGGCAGCGCTGCGCAGCCACGTCGAGGACGAGCGGCTAGAGCGCGACGCCAACGACGAGCTCCTGCTGGCCAGCTTGCTGCTCGTGCGCGACGACGACGATGACGACGGTACGTTCCACTGCTTGTATATTCACACTCATGTTTCTGATCTTGTTTTGCTTATATGGAGCATGTGAGCAAAGAACTGATCATTATTCTAATTGTCAGGCTTGGTCAGAAGGCTTGGATAGTCAGCAGTATAGCCAATATTGGTTAAATTGTTATAAATCTTGTGATATTGGACAGCCTACCCTAGAAAAGTTTTTATCAGTCAATTCATAGCAACCCTCCTAAAAGATATTGAAAAGCCTCCAAGACAAAGTTAGGAAGGACTTTTCGATCAACATAACACTAGTTATAGATACCTAATTGGAGAACTCTATCCATTATAGCTAGCATATTCAAAAGTAGCCTGTCCAGGCGACTAGGTTAGTTATATCCCTTTTAAAGGCCCTATATGATTAATGAACCTTTGAAAAACAAATGTGAGAACTAGTCATATAATTCCATTCATTAGTGGCCTCCGATCCTGGTTATTTTGAAAGTAAAAATCTTACTAATTTGTATGTTGAGACACATATTCCTAACACATTAACTGAGAGGTTAGTGGAGTACGAGTTGTTGTTAAATAATAATCAGAGTAGCCTGCTACTCATTCACAGCATTCACTGATAGTAGTAGAATATGATTTTGTGATATTTAATCAGCTCTTATTTTTTACCGCTTTAAACACTCACATAGGCATTGCATGTATTGTATCTTTTAATAAGTAAGAACAATGTTATATAAATATATTCTAACTAATTACGTTTAGGCTGTCTTATTAGCCTATTACAGCCCACAGTCCTACTGGAATTGATTCTTTTCTAAAACTTTATTTGCCTTTACTTCTTCCATAAATAAAATAATCAAAGTGACTGTAAGAATAACAACTTGTGTGTACTTGAATTAATGTAAATTTTTAATAATATGAAAAATAACACTGGCTCACAAAAAATTAACACCAATTTCAAGTCAGTTTAGACCGACCAGCCTTCAATTCAGCAGGTCGAAAAACATGCCCGTTGATAGGTGGTGCCCGGTGTACAGACAATTTTTTTTTTGTGTGCCGGTGTTATTAAAACGTGTTTCCTGTCTCCTACTTAAGTATTTAAAATTATGCTGTGCCCAACAGGGTCCATAATTATTTCTATTTCAATAGGTAAGATAATTGTTAGACCTGTATGTGTACAGTACATTATGGTTTGCAATAAAGATTGATTGATTAAATTACATTAATTCATTATTTTATAGTAAGTATTACAACTGTTTCATTAATAGTTTGTTTTATTAACCTACCTATGTTAGGTAAGTAGGCAGTCATTAATTTCAAACAAAATTACACCAACTTAATACCAACCAGGATAAGAAAATATCTTCTGAATAGATTGAGAAATTAATTAAAATGATACTATGAGATGCATAACTGCACCTCATTGTATTATTTATGTGGAAAAGCAGTATTTGGACTTTTCTTTCTTTCCTTAACTCATATTAAGTATCTATTGCTCCTCACTGACTGCCCTTATTTTATATAAGGCTCTTATAGTGAATTGCCAGTAGCCAGCTAGTATGGAGTCTGAGGATTTTGTAAAAATCTAGTGCCTAAGGATTCTGTATAATGAATATAATGATGTACCTATAATTAGGTGTTTAATATTGTACTGCGTTTTCTGAACCGAATATTTTTCTTATTTATGTCCAGGTTGTGAGCGTCTCCACCGCCTGCTAGGCCTGCTGCCACTCCTGCGCATGGACAACGAGCGCTGCAAAGACATATACGTGGCAGCCGCGCCGGCGCTCGTGCAGCGCTGCGTGGACGCGCCGCGCCGCTCCTCCGTCGTGCCCGAGCTGTGCCGACAGCTGCTGTCCTACCTGCTCGTGCACCCCGCACTCACACATAATGATCAAGGGTAAGTAATACCAGCCTATTATTGACCCACTGCAGGGCAAAGGCCTCTCGTCATACAGAGAAGGCGTGAGCATTGATCACCAGGCTTGCTCAAGGCGGATTGGCGGACGTATATTAATTATAAGACCATTGTTTCCTCACAATATTTTTCTTCATCTTAAGTGTTGGCCAAGATAAACTTAGAACATAGGTACATATTTACCTATTCTCTAAAAGTAAATAGTGAAAAAGTAGATTGAGAAATAAAGTTAGTTTAGTCCACTGCTAAATTCAACATACCCTCAAGTTACTTCAAAACAAAACGGTTGACCTGCATACAATTTTACCACGTCTATTATGCTTTATTTCAGGATATTAAAGCAATGGTTAAGATACCTAGAGAACCACATTTCCGGCAACAGAACAGAAAGCGTGTGGCAACCAAGAATAGACCCCTGCCTAATGCCGGACGCAAACATTTGGAGCACAAACAATACATTTAGACGGACCATCGGCAAGAACGTCGAGTTCCGAGGCATCTTAGACACTGTCGAGCACTTCAGTACCGACTTACTACAAGAATCATTCTCGAAAAATGGCCGAGACGTAGATATAAGTATAGAAGGAGAAAAATTGAATTTTGACGCGACGATAGCACAGCCTAAGTCACAGAGATCGAACAGTTTGACGCCTCCTTCGAGTAATTTTATGCACATGTCGTCGTCGGCTGAGAATTTAAGTGATGAACCTTTTGTACAGAAACCTAGGAGTTTTTCACTGTCGAGTGAGCACAGTCTGAGTCAGATAAGGCCTATTAGTATAATGTACGGGACGACGGGCAGCGAGACGCGGCTGGACGACCTGAGGTCGCACAACTTCGGGGAGCACCCGGGCATGTCCAACGTGGCGCAGTGGCTCAAGAGTCTGCGCCTGCACAAGTATGTGTGGCTGTTCACCAACATGAGCTACGAGCAAATGATGAGCATGGACGAAAAGTATTTGGAGAAATTAGGTGAGTTGTAGGACCTTTTTTCGTAGTTCTATTATTCTGTACCTAGGTATTTAGTTAATAAATGTTAGGCTGTGTTCACACCAAACGTAAAGCTTGCTCACTGTCAGCCAGCTGACATTGTTACATACATTTTAGCTTGATCGACACTCATAGTTGGCGACTAGCGTTTGCTAGTTTAGTTCTTGAAAATATCATACTTCAACTTCACCATTTGACTCATACATAAACGTTAATCACCTTTTCCTCATTAAACTTTTTCAGAATAATGACTTATTAACGCGAAATGCGTAGAACATCTAAATTTTTGCCACTAGCCTTCTATGTTACAAATTATATCTCATTGCGCTGTCTGTGTTTGCATAGTGGGTATAGTGAGTCGATGTTGTAGCACTAACAGTAGAGGAGGAAACAGCCCACTTTATTAATGTCGTTCTCAGTATTCGTCACAATAGTTGCAACTGAAACTGCATGAATCATAAAACGTTGATCGTTATTTATTTATGTTTAATAATTGTTGTGGCTCTCAGAAAATATAAGTAAAGAGGTTATTGACTCTTTGGATAACGTTATTAGGCAAAACGGTAGGTATGCTAAAGTATGCTAGTTAATATCTAGTGTGGCATAACAGTGGTTAGCCGAATTTGCCTGTTTTAAAAGTCAAATGAAATGAAACGTTTATTTGCTAGAAATACCTACAATGTTTTGGTAAAGGTGAGATCTTATAATTAAGCGTCATTGTATTTTGCCTACAAGCAAGTTTACATAATAATAATCTTTAACAATTACTATTCTTCTTAACCTTTTGACTGCCACAGTCGTGTATAGACGACAAACCAAAATGTGCCCAGCACGCCACGGTCGCGACTGGGTGACAGAATTTTAAACGTAAATAAATAATAATAATAATTTCGACCTCACTACTATTTTGTAGGTATTAAAGGATGAATTCGGAGCTTGGCGCTGAGGGCACGCCTTTTTAATTTTTGACGTGGCGGTCAAAAGGTTAAATACAATCATCAATTTATTCAGTACCTACCTACTTATTTTTTTATTGTTATAATTCTACTGAGTTTCAATTAACCATACAATTTTAAATATTCAAATTGATGTCGAATAATTTGCCTTTGACCCAGACTGATCATTTATTCTTTCAACAAGATGGAGCCCCAGCCTATAATAGCCGTATATCAAATCATATAAATATAGTCTTTATTTATAGTATGTATGTATCAACCATCTATCAACAAGTTGTGTATGGAACTTTCGCTGAGCGACTCCCAACTCGCACTTGTCCAGTTTTTTTACATAGTCACGTCTTAACGACTGCACGGATTTCTATTACATATTGAATAGTAGAATAGTAACGACACCCACACGATATCGGCGGCCAGATCGCATACGTTTAGTGTACATACTAAACTTATGCGATAAACGCTTTTACAGACAGCTATCGACTCCAATATCGGTACGATGTCTCTATCGGCGAGGACACGATGAGGGTGAGAGTAGCGGGTAACCTTTCACCTGAACACACTTATCGCACTGCCGACTCGAGACTTTAATATTTAGGTATTACTGTGGTCGTTTGGTACGCGATGGTTATCGATATAGACCATCAAAAATAAGTAAAATATCGGTATAGCTGCCGTATCGGTTTGGTGTCGTTAATATCTGATAATCTGAAAACGTCCATTTAGGTACACAGAAATGTAATCATTTTAAAGCACTACGGGTGAGGAAAAATATCGAACCTAAGAAAAGCTGATTCAGTTGATCAATTGCAGAAATATCTATGATCAAAGGCGCAACGTAAATAAATACGTTGCGCCCATAGGTTGCGCTGCATTTGGAGCACCGGAGGCAGCGTGGCAGCGTTTCAAAGGTCAACAGGCCCGGAATACCTCGCCTTAAACGTAGATTTCTTATATGCAGTGTGTTTTTCCACCCATATAATAAAGCAAAACAGTCTGCATAAAATGTTTTTATGATTCAATTCTATTATATTAATGATTCAATTAAATATTTTATGTTTAATTATCAAACATGAACAAAACGTGGTGCATTAATTTGTGATAAATAGTATAAGTGGATTTTTGATTAACCATTTGCAAAAAAAGATTTTCCGTTTCGAATAAATTTCAAACATGACAATTTCTGAGATTCCGCATCCGGAAATAGTTAAAAACAAATGACTATTCTGGGGTTTGTCGGCGTGTCGTTGACGCAGGAGGTTTCCCGGCAGGTGTGACGAAGGGCGCGCGCCACAAGCTGCTGCTGTCCATCAAGAAGCTGTCGGAGCGCGGCGCGGCGCTGGACGCGGCGCAGGCCGAGCTGCGCGCGGGCGGGCCCGGGCCCGGCCTGGCGCGCGCGCTGCAGCGCCTGCGCACCGTGCTGCTCAGCCCCATGCCGCCCGCCTCCGAGCTGCCCGCCGCTATCGTGAGGGCGCTGCATCTGGGTAAGAGAACTGCCTGAACCTAAAGCACTGTTTAAAATAAAAGCGCAGTCTTGCCAAAGGGTCGGGATATAGTCTAACCGAGAAAAGTAACTTGTGGAGGTCAGATAGACATTCGCTCCATGTAAAATACTGATATCAAGCAGCATCCGGTTTAACTTAAAGGTAACATTATCAAAGTTAGCAAATGGCTAGGCGAGTTGATCTTGTTCGATTAGCACTCAGCAGCCAAAGTTGAAATTCTAGGGGAGACTTTGTTTTTAACATGAAGTATTTTTAGTGTTTAATGTGAAGAGTTTTGATGTACACGAGCCTCTGTGCTGTGTACGTTCGATGCGTACACAGCACAGAGAAGAACATACCTAGATGTTTTTTTGTCGCATCACCCCATACAGTTATGCAGTACCTAGAGCTATTGGCAGAACGCTAAATAGACTGATCTCAATAAGCCAATATTCGCAACAAAACGGAGATTTTTAAACACAAATACTAGTTTTCGGATTCTGGTACAATTAGTAATCTATGTACGGATAAAAACTTAGCTAGTAAGTACTTAACTAAGTACTTTATTGGAAGTGTTTTATGGACGTGTGGACATAAGCAATGAGTAGGATGAGACAAAATGCACGAGAATTAATAAGAGCGTTTATTTTGGAATGATCGAGTGAAAAAGTGGCATTTAGAATGTAGAAAGAATTATACTTTACCTTATCAACATTGAAAGCGGTATTATAGCTATTCACCAACGATGATAACGCTAAGTACAGCCCTGCGCACATCTCTTTACTTCGAGCCGGCTTCAAACGATGACAGTTATAGTCCCTCTGCTGATCTTGAGCTCACAGAAGTCATTGATCAAAGTTAAAAATAAAGAGGGTCAAGGATACTGCCACCGAGGAATAATTTACAACTATAACGCGGGCGAAGTTGCCGGCAAAAGCTAGTTCTACATAAACCCTTAATTATTTATTTGTACAGCATCAAAGTGCCTGAACAACGCCTCGTGCCCGCCGGCCGTGCGCGTGACGTCACAGCTGCTGACTGAGGACGGTGAGCACGAGCCGCCCGTGGACCCTATGTCGCTGCACTGCTGGCTCGTTGAGAAGGTAACATATATACCTAGCTGTACAATGATCTATTGCGCGTGCCCTAACACAGCCATCTTGTTTTTTGAAAACAAAAAACAATCCTACTATGTTAACCAACAACGCCTCTGTCAACTTCATTCGAGCGCCAGAAGATCCTTCTAGTACTTCTTTCTTCTTCTAGAGAAATATGAAGTTTGCATGTTAATTTTTAATCCAAAATAACGCCTAAAATTTTGCTTTATTTACTACGGGAATACTGTGAAATAAAATGTTTATTGAAATATGGGGAACAAACCCTTGTGCGAGAGAAAATTTCTGTCTAGCTTTTTGACGTGGATAGCGACAGACCGTGGCTTAAAAGCCACTGATTTAGAGAATCCAGAGAAAGGCACAGTGATGACGCAGCGTCAGCTATGGTGACATCTGTCACGTACAGAACAATCTCATCGGCATATCTGACAATAGGCAGGACCCAATATCAGCCGTGTATAGATTGTCAAGTATGGGACTAAGGACGTAACCTTGTGGAAGTCTCTTCCATGTCTGTCTTTCATCAAATTCCTCACCCTGAATTCTTAAAACCAATGAACGGGACAACAGTAATTCGCATATGCCTCGTATCAAGCTCAAACTCAAAGCATTTATTTCAAATAAACCAATTACAGGCACTTTTGAATTGCTAAGGGGTTGGTCCGTCAGAAAGATGGAGCTAGTTGCCCATTCCAAAGCAGTAGGTACCTATGGAGAAGAACGGGTAAGAAACTCCATGGAAACTCTTTTAAATTAAAATATTTTTACAAAACTGGGTTACGTCTTGTTGAAATATACACGCTTGTTGAAATATACACGTGAGAACGATGCAGAACTTAACACGTTGAACGCCAACGCGGTCACCGTGTGTCCGACAAACAATAGTTTTTCTATTGTGTCTGCTGCGTGGCAGTCAATGACTTAATAAAAGCGTCTATAATTACAAGATATAAAAAACAATTCAAAATTAAGTTAAATTCTAATAAACAGCCGTGGCAGCTAAGAGGTGACCAGTCCCTACTGACGGCGCCCGTTCATGAACATGTTACTTGACGCATGGGTTAGCACCATTCAGCTCAAACATTTTGATGGGAGCTAAATGATCCAACATACGCGCCACCATCAGCGAGACATTACAGGGAGCATGACATGCTCTCAGCCGCCAGGGCACATTCAAGTCAATGTAAGACGTTCTCAGTAAATGGTAGCTTTATAGTAGATACATAGTACTCACAAACGTGCTATGGAACTATACAATGCTAAGAGATTGAAGTTATATAATGCAAAAAGTTTTGTGAATCTTCAGCAGCTCCAGGAGTAATCTCAGATGCTAATCAATTAGATATAAAAAAAAATAAAGAACATTCAATATGTAAACAATATTAGCCTGAAGACTCAGCTATTGCAGTTTTACCTGAATACAGGAAGAAAAACATTGTCATACGCAGGGGAGATGTCAAGGAAAGTAGCCACAACGGATTCATTTTTAGAAAAGGCTAAGCGAATATCCGCAACTAAAATACCAACGCTGTCCATTGTATTAAGACATGTTCCTAAAGCCAAATTGGTTGTTCGGCAGTAAGTCTCTTGATTCGATTATCCACTCGAGGCGATTTTTAATGAGGTGTTCCAGTAGTTTGGCTAGAACTGAGGATAGAGCAATTGGCCTGAAGCCATTAGGCTCATCTGCATGCTTGCCTCGTTTCAATATAGGAATGATAATATACATTCAGTCAAAAAAGTATCGGGAATGGATGATTTGTTTATGGTTCCAAATTCAATTTTTTGTTTTTTTGTAGTTGTTAGATTGGCACAACTGTTTTCCATTTTGGCGCGGAGTTTGAGTTGCATCTGTTATTTATATTAAACTAGCTTCCGCCCGCGGCTTCGCCCGCAAAATATGTCGACAAATTATACATATAAACCTTCCTCTTGAATCACTCTATCTATTACAAAAACCGCATCAAAATCCGTTGCGTAGTTAAGATTTAAGCATACAGACAAACAGACAAAAATAGCGACTTTGTTTTATACTATGTAGTGATACAGTGCTGGTTTTAGTAATATCATATATAGTGTGTATTGCGAATTTCATAATGGACAAAAATATCGAAAAGAGTTAGTCTTAAATTTTGCATCGCCAATGGAATTTCGTGTTCGGAGTCACTGAAAATGTTACAGAAGGCTTACGGTGAATCGACTTTATCAAAAACTCGTGATTATGAGTGGTTCAAAGCGTTCAAAAGCGGTTGAGATGTGATGGAAGATTTGCCTCGCTCTGGTAGGCCGTCAACGTCTGCAACTGAAGTTAACATCGCAAAAGTGAAGAAAATAGTGACTGAAAATCCCCATTCAACTCTGAGAGAGATAGCCGCCGAACTTTCTGTATCTCACGAGTCGATCCGTACCATTTTAACTAATCATTTGGGTATGAAACATGTTGCTGCTCGGCTAGTCCCAAAAGATCTGAATTTTCTCCAAAAACTCAATCGCATGAAAGTCACTGAGGACATGCTAGAACGAGTCAGTTCGGACCCAACATTCATGAAACGCATTGTTACTGGTGACGAGACGTGGGTTTACGAGTTTGACATGCAAACTAGTCAACAAGCTTCGGAGTGGCGCCTTCCAACTGAACCGAAACCGAAAAAACCACGTCAAAGTCGATCAAAAGTCAAAGTCATGTTGACTGTTTTCTTTAACTATCGCGGTGTTGTCCACTCTGAATTCTTACCGGAAGGTCTAACCGTAAATATAGAATATTATTTGGGCGTTATGCGGCGTTTAAGACAGCAAATTCGACGAAAAAGGCCTGATTTGTGGAAAGAAAATTCTTGGATTTTGCACCACGACAATGCGCCTTCGCACAAGGCTATCATTGGGAACGAATTTTTGACCAAACACTCAACAAATACCATCCAGCAACCACCATATTCACCAGATATGGCTCCTGCTGACTTTTTTCTTTTTCCTAAACTCAAATTACCACTTCGTGGCACCCGTTTTCAATCGATAGAAGACATAAAGGAGAATTCGCGGCGAGAACTAGACTCAATTCTGGAAGCAGCGTTTAAAAAATGTTTTGATGAATGGATTATTCGTTGGCGCAAGTGTATCGTTTCTAAAGGAGCATACTTTGAAATTGAAATTGTTTATTTTTGAAAAAATTGATTATGACATATGTTTACAAATATAGTGCCATAAAACTAGAGGTACATAATAATTGGGTTCTACCTGAACAAGGAATAAACCTGTATCTCAGGCATCACACTCAAATGCTTATACATTATACATAGGTATTATCTAAGTTTTCGTAAACGAATAGTAAATGGTGTTATTCAATTTTATAAATGTTATTAGGTACTTTTGGATCATTGTAAGATATTTTTGCAACGATGTTCTATTTACATTTTTGCAGTGTAATATTTTTAACAAGGTCGCAATACATTTAGCAAAAATTGCCGGGTCATCAGAATGTTAATTAAAACTAAGTATTTTATGTATATCTAGCTATATCTAGTAAATATTAAGAAGAAGTATATTAACAAAAATATATATATAAACGTTAGTGCTCTTACGCGACCTAATTATAATCTATGGAATTAATGTATCTAGTTTCAGCAATCTTTTTTGCAGGGCATTCTTGATCGCCTGTTTTGTGATTGCTCGGTTTTTTAAATCGCATGCAGGTTGCACAATTTGATGGTTCAGCAAGTTCGGTGCATTCATTTGACTGGTGACCTTGTTTTCCGCAATGTCCACACGTATAGGTAGCCTCTCTACAAGTCTTTGCAGCATGTCCATACTGTTGACATTTAAAGCACCTGGTCACAAGAGTGAAGTCCCTCACTGGGCAGGATGTCCAATTAATAAACACTCGATTCTGGTTTATAAGAGTCTTCCTTATGCTAGCAGTTACTTCAAGAATAAAGTTGCATGTTGGTCCCTCTTTTTTTCCCGACTTGTGACTTAAATTTATAAAGGCCATAAAAGAGTCGCGGGACAAACTAGGCAGTTTGTCGGCCACATTCTGCTCATAAATACAATCATAAACTTCTTGATCACTCAAAATGGTCAGTACTCCTATTAGTACAAGTTTTGGTCTTCTCTTATGAGGCTCTTCCACTTTCAGGCCGGAACTACTTAGCTGAGATGATTTCCTAAGTTTTTCGATGTCTTCGTTGGTCTCCGTGCAAATTATAACGCCTCCGTTTTTAGTCTTGCGCAATCCTCTAACGTGCAACTTCATTCGTGTGTGTGTGTGTGTGTGTGTGTTCTGTGTTCGTGTTCTTTGAAGGTGATAAAATAAATTTGGATGAATAACAGACATTTTGTGTATTATTGATCTTTTCCCGGTACTTTCTTGACATAGTAGTATAATTTCCAACCATTACAATAACAGAAATTTAAAGTCTTCAAAAAGTATATTTTGGCATTTTCGCCAGAATTGGTTTTGAAAGAATATGGTATGCCAGTTTGAGTACCACATTTAATTCCTCCAAAGTAAATGGCGCATCGAAAGAGTCATCTGTAAGGCCGCGTTTTGCCATTCGGATGAAAGTGGGCCATAAGATGGAGCTAACTTATCAAAAAAATGTTCAGTAGTTTCCCTAGTGATAGATGAGGATAAAGATGGAGATACTCTCAATCTTTATCCTCATCTATCACTCGTCTAAACGTATTGATATTTTACAGACCACTAAGACTTAAGTAGAAGGAGATAAGGAAGACAAGAACTTATTCCAGGCCGTTTTTTCTTGCGAAGTTGTCGTTTTGTCCTGGCATTAAGGCGTAGATATGCCAGTGCTCATATCTGCATAGTAGCATTCCTCAACTTCATCTTTTTCCTTAATTGCCGAAGTACATACTGCATCCCACTATAGGATCGAAGTAATTTTGTCGCGAGCATTGTTCTTCGGTGGAAAGCAAGAATCTGCACTAGAGGCAATGGCTGAGACAAATGCATCACCAGCTCTTGGCATGGTAATGATCAGATAGGTCTAATGAACTTGAATTTGAATTTTGAAGAACGTCAATTTTACCCTCCAGTAAAGAGACTAACTTAGCCCAATCTAGTTTGGACAGATTATATTTCAAAAGTGAAGGAGGTTTTTTTTTTAAACAAGGTATATTAACCTTAGATATGACAATAGGGTAACGGTCATTACCATGCGTCAAGGTCGTACATTCCCAATCGGGTTAAGTCAACACAATTCTTTTAGTGTCCGTGAAGCGATCTACACAACTGCAGATCAGCGATCTGCGTGTTGAACAACCATGGTTTAAAATGCTAAGATTTAGATCGTCCAAATTCTCAACTAAAGTTGTACCAAAGGCATCACAGCGTTCACATCCCCATAATGATGGCAGTTAAAGTCGCCCATAGCCAGTATTGGTCCATGAACATTAGTGAAAATGGTTTTAAAATTCTTAAAAAATCTTTGTGGGGATGGGCAATAAATAGATGGAGAACACCGTGATGCCTTCAACCCTTTGTCATATTAAAAGTGTGGGTTAAGAAAACGGCACAAGTGGAACCCGGTCATTGACCAAGAGAGCCGACCTCCGTAGCCGTCATGTCTGTCACATCTGAGTATGTTATAGTGAGGCATACGAAAGCTTAGACTTGGACTTAGCCAAGGATCAGCTATAGAACAAGCCAATATGGCTTATACATATTTAATAGAAATATGAGGTCATGCTTTTTATGCCACACGCTCCTCACATTCCACTGAAGGAATACTTGGCGAACTTCAAAATTTTGTAGCATCAGCGGTTTTTGAGTAATCTTAGAAAAACCTATATTTAAAAAAAAAAAACTATTTTTTTTGGGTCTACGGGCGTGGACATTTTTTTTTGCTTAACCACTATAAGCATCAGATAGTTTCAGCGTAACTTCCCCATTTTTGTAATGAGTTTTCACAATTATAACGCGTTGTTCTTTCGAAAAGCGCTCCATTTTTAATAATCAGAATAAACAGGTGACAGACAGCTGTCAAATATCAGAGTTGCCACTTGCATGAAACAAAAAATTCCAATTTTAAAAAGTGCATTCTTACTGAGACACACTATTTTTTCATACTCACAAAAAAATATACCTAATTTTATTGTTTGCTTACTTAAAATGTTATTATAAACAAATTCTAAAAATCTTTATATTTAATTCCTAGAGCTAAAAAAAATGCAAAATCAGACATAGGCATAAATATGTCATGTGAAATCAGACACAGTCTATGACAAGAAGCTTTATGAGAACACTTGAAACAAAAAAACGTTTTGTTTTAGGCGTTACACCACGAAGCATTCACCCGTCCGGAGCTGCAAGAAGCTCTGAAGGGACTGCGCCACCGCTTGCCGCCCAGGCAGTTTTTCCACCACGTGTCGGATATGCCGCTCAACAGAAGGTGTCCTAAGCCCAGGTATATCCGTATGATTTACTAGTGCCATAAGATCTCGCGTGCTAAGTCTGGAGTTGAGATCGGTCATTCGAAATCTCGCCGCTACGACTGTATTCAGGTTTGTCAATGATGAGCCCTGAAAAAAAGGTTTGGATTGTCAACTATGACAATTCACCATTTATAGGGTATTACCCTCGTCAAGGTGTACCATGTGAGGTGACAAACATTGCAGATGGCGCATCGGCGCGCCGCGGCCGGCCGGCGCGCGCGCGTGGGCGGCGCCGGGCCCGCGCGGCAAGTCGCACTCCTACCCGCCGCACGCGCCGCGCGCGCCGCCGCCGCCCGCGCTCGACTACTCGGGGCTGGACGCGCTGTGCCTGCAGATGACGCAGCAGGCCATCGACTGACTCGCCGCGCCGGGGGCCCCGCGCCTGCCCGAGCTGGGGCCCCCGGCTTTGCGCCGGCGCTCCGACGGGCCCCCGGAGACGCGGCCCGGGCCCTCGGCCCCCCGACGCCACTCGGACGGGCCCCCGCCGGTGCGCACGGTGCGCTTCACGGACGACGCGCGAGCTCCGCTCTGAGACGACGCATATTATGTTTGTTTTACGAGTACGTAAGTTTATTTACGCACGATTCCTTTTGAAGTCCTCAGTTGTGTGGGGCCGGGCTCGCGGCGGGCCCCGGGTGACCCACGTAGCTAGAGAAATTCCGGTTCTCGGCGTCGACTCGAGGCCTCGCGACCTGACGACGCCCTGCCGTTAAGGTATACAAATTATTACTAGATAGGCAGGATTATAGCTTTTTATAACAATCACCCGCATTCGGTCACTAAAGTTTCAGTCCCTGAATACTTAGCGTAAGTATTCTCTAAAGTTAATACTAGTGTAATCAATCGTTGACATCGACTCGATCGTATACAACTAATCGTATCCTAAATTTCTCTGGTGCTAATTTTTGCGAGGTTTTATTTGTAGTTAGCTGTATAGTGTAGGTAGGGCAGGGCGCGACCACGTGACCGTGGGACGGACGCCGTAGATAATGTACGTTGTCCCGTGAACGTAATGTATGATGTACGTATCGTACGGGGACTCGGCTGGCACCTCGCGACCGACCGGTAGCGGCGCAAGAGCACACGACGGTACAGGCAGTACACGTACTGCGTTAGACGAACTGACTCCCGTGCCTCGAGGTGGCCGGCCGACTCCACGTACAGTGAATATATAAATGTTGTCTGTGTACTGCCGGGATGTTGTTGATAGTGACTGTTTCTGCGACTGATCAGCCGCGACACATTACGATTATTATAATTATAATGTTAACTTGAATTAGATAATAACATTGTTGACTGATGTTTGCATAATTTATAAAGTTCGCAAACTATTATTATTTCTTATTTTAATCTTTATTATTTAGTCTAATGGATATTTATATTCAGCAATTAATGTTTTGACTGGATCAAAAATCTGATTGTAATGTGTGCAATTTATATTTTTTTTATTTACTTATGCAATATTTTGTTTATATTATAAACTTATAGAATTCATGTAAATAATGAACTAGTTCACATTGTATTTATAAGGGTTATTGTTTTGTACAAAACATGTGTTGATGACAGATATAATATAATATTATAGCAAATGATTTTGAATATTATTCTGAGAGGAAATGAATTGGTTTATGAGTTGTTTCGTTTGGGGCTTACAAGCTGTCTACAGATATTTATATTTAGCCAATTGTACACAAGTTATGGAGTATATTTTATTCTTTACCCCACATACCTCAATTCTTGTTCTGTTAATATTTTCGTTCACATCTGTGTTCAAGAGCTTTAGTTACTAATCTGTAGCGGACTGTGATACGGTTTGTTTTTGGATCATGGATCATGATATTCATCAGCACTAAAAATAAATATTATATAACATTATGAGGTGTTTTGTTTTATATCTTCCTGAACATTCAACAATCTCAGACACCCCACCCACACAAAATGCAATTTATTAATTATAATAGAACTGGATCAATAATCAATACAGACATAAAATTAAAAACGAAATTACACAAATGATTTATTGCATGTTTTTAGTTGGACTAGACAACTATGAATGACTAAAAGTAAAAAAAAGTATTTTTGGTTTCATTACAAAAATGGTTAACAGCTTACACTATGAATATACTATACATAGTTATATAATTAAATGAGTCTCTCTTTATGTGTGCCAATTTTATGTCTGGCAAGATCATTCTTCCTATAAAATGCTCTGGTGCACCTGTCACATGGAAACGGGATGTGGGTACCATGTAGCTTAGCAGTGTGGAAGTCTAGCATAGGTCTGGATGGGAATGTCATCAAACATCCTTCAACTGTACACTTAAACCGATCAGTTTTCTTATGCCTGAAGTTCATGTGGCGCGCTAAAGCCTTCAGTTCATAAAAGCTGCTTGTACAGAGCTCACATTTCAAGGGCCTTTGTCCTGTATGTCGCCACATGTGTACCTCAATATTTGCAACATTTTTTGAACAAACAGTGCAGTGACCGGATTTCTCAGAATGTTGCTTGTCAATGTGAATCTTCAGGTTTCCCTTGACATTGAATGTACGGCCACAGTGGTTGCACACAAATCTATTGGGTTCTGAGTGCAGTCTAACATGTTTCCTCAAATTGTTTTGGTACTTAAATAATACATTACAGAGAGGGCAAGAGTAGTTTTTTTCATTACTGTGTACCAAGAGGTGACTTTTTAGTTCTTCCTTGGTACAAAACCTCTTTGGACAAGCTGTGCACAAGTGATCCTTCTCACCAGTGTGTCGTTTTTTATGTCTTTGTAAGGCACTGATCTGGGTGAATCTGAGGGTACATACGGAACAACTATATGGTGTTTCTCCAGTGTGTGTACGCATATGAACCTTTACATCATTCTTAGAGAAGAAGCCTTTGCCACAGTTTTCACAAATGAAGTTACGCTGCCGCATCTGTTGATGATTTCTGTCCATGTGTCGTTTGAGAGTACCACCATCTTTGTATTTCTTATCACATGAAGGACAAGGGTATGGTTTCTCATTAGTATGGGATCTCATGTGTGTCTTGAAGGCTGATGGGTTAGCACAAGATCGGCCACAAACTGAGCAAGTACATGGCTCCAGAGTGTTGAATTTATTCGATTTAAGTTTGTACGGTTTTCGTTTGGGGGTAATCTTAGATTCTACACTTTGCAATTTTATTTCTAAATTATTACTCCTTATTTGATCCAGAGCAATATCATCGTTTTGTAAATGTTCATAAAGTTGATCTTCGTCGCTGTTACAGTCTAATTCAAGTTTTACTTCAATTTTCGGCGAGCAGTGGTCGAAATCTGCTATAACTTGAGAAAATACTTCAAAACCTTGAGATCTGAATTTCTTATCAGAAGCTTCGCATTTTAGAACGAATTGGTAGCAGGCTACGAGCTCTTTTTCGCAGCAATCACAAATATGCGACGGAAGTCCATCCCCCTCTTTAATATTTACATTTGAACAACAATACATTATTTTTGCATTTAGCGCAATTTCGTTATTTCCTTCACTAAAAATGTAGGAACTAGCTTCATTCTGACAACACAGTCTACACAGTTTTTTATCCATTAGTAAAGTTATGTTATACTTCCTAGCATCAAGGTATTTATTTCTTTAAATATTTTACAAGAAAAACGGATTACAGAACTAAAGTCAATCAATCAATATAGTGTCAAACTTAATTGACGTTTAACGTTCTTTGTTTTGGTAGGCGAAACCTAGCTTTTTAAGCTACTAGACAATCCTTTGGTATTATTAACATTTTTTTTATTTATAAAACAGTCGAATTTAAATACTACTAATAAACATACAGAATATAATTATATTTCGGAAATCGCAGGTAAAATAAAAAGACTTGAGAGGAATATATTCTTGAACTGCAACAATCTGTCAAACGGAACAAACAAACGTAAAAAGTAAAAACGTACTGATGAATTGAACTGGATCTACCCTACAAGAAAAATGTTAACTGATGACTAGGCAGCATGGTCTCAGACCTTAGCCTGTTCCGTCGGGAACGAATAAAAAAAAAAAAAAAAAAAAAGTAAAAACGTCAGAAAAACACACGAAACAACGCGGGAACCTTGAAACGAACAAGGCGCCAAATCTCATCTAATTTAAAATTAATTTGTGAAATATTGTTGAAATACCTGAAAATTTGTAATTATAAAACAGTAGTTGTATATATTTGTAAATAGTGCAATAAACAATGGGGGGAAGTGGTAAGAAGAGGAAAAAAGCGGAGCCCCCTGATGGACGAGCAGAACGGGACATCACGGAGACTTCTTCCGACTCCGATGATTCAGCAGACAACAGCAGGAAGTATCAAGTATTTAAAGTCCCCGGATACTCAAGGAAGTATCCTGAAAATAGCAAAAAAACGGAATACATAGTATTTTTATCTCATCAGATTGAACGCCAATTTACTGACAAAGACAGACTGGCTATTTCGCATGCTATACGCAAATATTGCGTCACTGGCATATTACATTTAAAATCCATAAATAAGTATAAAATAGGTATAACATTTGACCTATCCAACAATGCCAATGTATTCCTACAAAATAAAAAACTCCTAGATGAAATGGGCTTAAACGCAACAATACCTGCTGTTGACACCGAGGTGACCGGGGTTCTTACTTCAGTCCCTACGGATTTGTCTAATAAAAGAATATCTGCTTTGATTGGAAGTTCCAGAAATGTCATACAGGTGAGGCGCTTCATGCGCCGCGTGCAAAGAGAGGGTGGCGCGGTCACGTATGATCCCACTCAAACTGTTGCGGTTACTTTCGCCTCTACTGAGTTACCGCAATACGTGTACCTTGACTCCTGGAGGCACGAGGTAAGCTGTTACGTTCCTCCTGTCAAACAGTGTTTGCAATGCATGAAGTTTGGACATATTGCAAAATATTGCAAGAATGAAGTTGTATGCTCCATATGTACAGAAAAACATAGTTTTAAAATTTGTAAAGAAGATCCTAAGAACGCTAAATGTGTCAACTGTGGTGGTAATCATGTTTCCACTTGCCCACAGAAAAAAATGAAAATAGAAGAAAATAAAGTCAAGTCAAGAGCCGCTAAATATTCCGATTTATTTAATGAACATTCTTTTCCAAAATTAACACAGAAGAACATTGAAACACAGATTATTAATTTGACTAAATCGGATTTTTTTATGAATACTTTAACAAATGCTATAACTAAAATTATATTAAATCAAAAAGATAATCCCATTAATTCATCCTCCATAAAAGAAATTCTGCAACAAACTCTCCGTACCAGTACTTCCACATCTAATAATGGATCTTAATATAATGCAGTGGAACGCACAAAGTATTATATGTAATAAACTTTTATTAACTCAATTTCTATATGAGCATAACATACATGTTGCAATTATATCAGAAACCTGGCTAACACCCATCAAACATTTTAACATTAGAGGATACAAAATAGAAAGACATGATATTGGAAATAAACACAATGGTGTAGCTATTTTAATTCACAATAATATAAATTATAGAAAAATAATTACATATTCTGATAATTCACTACAAAATATTTGTGTAAGAATTACTGTAAATAATACAGAAATAAGTATTGTAAGTTTCTACTGTCCAACAAATTGCACTCCATCTTTTGACAAACATAAATTTGAATCTTTAATAAAATCTGTGCCTGAACCAATGATATTTGCTGGTGATTTCAATGCCCATCACACATCATGGGGATGTAATTCTACAAATCCAAGAGGTAGGGATATTTTAGATATTGTTGATGATAATAATTTGGTGATAATGAATAATGGTGAAGTGACAACAGTCGGTTCTTTAACGTGGCGTCCAAATGCCTTAGATTTGTCTATAGTGTCCCCACCATTGGCTCTTTCTTGTGATTGGTCTGTTCATTGTGATCCTCTTGGCAGCTACCACCTTCCTGTAATTATGAAAGTTTTTATCAATAATAGCAATCTAGAAAACACTAGTATTAACACAAATTTGCCCACCTATCCTAACTTTAAAATGGTGGATTGGAAGATGTATGAACAAAATGTAGATTTACAACTATCTACTTTTCAGGATCAACATGTTGCTCCATTGGAAAGTTATACAGAGTTTTGTCAAATTTTGCATTCTGCAATTAATAAGAGCCTTCCTAAGCCAGCTTCTTCCTCGGCTGATTATTCTATTCGTAACTGTTATAGGAATTCGGTAAAATCCCCTCCTCTTCCTTGGTGGAATAAAAAATGTTCAGAAGCAGTTCAAAAGTCTAGGTCAGCTTATATAAATTTTAAAAACAATCCGTCAGATGAAACATTTATCGAGTTTAAAAGATTACAAGCCCTCAAAAAACTTACTTTGAAAATAGAAAGATGAAATAGTTGGGTTGAACTTTGCAGCTCCTTTAATCGATGTACGCCTCTGTCCAGAATCTGGAAATATATGCGGAAATTTAATAAAACATATTCTTGCAACAATGATGATGTTGATTGGATTCAGGATTTTCTGGAAAAATTTACCCCAGATTATGTAAATAATAAGCCAAATTTCCCCATTGCCAGTGAGTCAAACTCTGAAAATATCTTTTTAGTAAAACCTTTTTCGATACAAGAATTGAAGTCTGCTGTTTATTCTAGAAAAGATAGTGCTTTTGGACTGGATGGTATTCCATACATTATGTTAAAAAAACTTAGTGATAAGGGTTTGCACACTTTTCTCAAAATATTGAATAATTTGTGGTTGAACAATGATATACCTCATCCATGGAAGTCTGATTGTTTGGTACCAATTTTAAAGCCAGATAAGCCTCAGTTTAACCCAGATTCCTATCGTCCTATTGCTCTAACATCCTGTGTTGGTAAAATTTTTGAACAATTAATAAAACAAAGGTTTGAATTTTACATAGAACAAAACAATATTTTACCTGCTAATCAATTTGGTTTTCGTAGGGGAACATCAGCTCGTGAAAGTATTTGTCAGTTACAGCTTGATATCCAAAATAGTTTAAATAACAAGGATTGCTTAATGTCAGTATTTTTTGACGTTGCTGGAGCCTTTAACAGTGTAAATATTGATGTCCTTTGTTCTGAATTACTTCTTATTGGAATTCCAAACAAAGTTGTCCACTGGGTCCATGAATTCTTAACTGAAAGAAAAGTTTATGTTAGATATAATGGTAAATTACATGGGCCAAGATTTGCTTCGGTAGGAGTTTGTCAAGGAGGAATTCTGTCTCCATTAATATTCATTTTGTACATACGTCGTTTAAATTTGATTCTAGGTTCCAAAGTAAAAAATCTTCAATTTGCTGATGATTTAGTTGTGTATTTGTCTGGGAAAAATTTCAAAGATATGACACAGTGCCTTAATAAGGCATTGGAAGGATTGTGCACATACTTTTCTTATTTAAATCTAGATATAAATGCACTTAAATCTAAACTAGTAGTATTTGGTAGAACTGGCAATTTCAGTCCTTCTGTTTATTACAATCAAATTTCTATACCAAATTTTCATGAAGCTAAGTTTTTAGGTGTGACCTTCACTCATAATTTGGCTTGGAAAAGATATGTTGAATTGATAAGCTCTAGAGCTAACAGAGTTTTTAATGTTTTGAAGACATTGTGTAGAACTTCCTGGGGAGCTGACCCAAAAATATTGTTGTTATTATACAAATCTTTGATCCGTAGTCATTTTGAATATGGTTTTCTCTGTTTTGCTGGTGATAGAAGGTTAATAGAAATTCTTGATAAAATACAAAATAAAAGTTTGAGACTCATTACCGGGGCATTTAAAAGTACTCCAATCAATGCAATGCAAGTTGAATGTAAACTTCCTCCATTAAGTATAAGATTCTCTTACTTGAAGGAAAGGTTCCTATTAAAAATTTATAGTAAAAATAATAATCACTTGTTTTCCAATTTGAAACAATCATGTACATCATCCTTTTGTAACTTAACATATTATATACTTCAGGGCTTTCCTCAATATGTAAATTTTCTTGAAACCCTGCAAATTCACAAGTCATCTATTCTTCCATGTTATCAGGGGGATTTTGACAGCAAATTTCCTGCAATTGACATCATTATTGATCGCAATTTATCCAATAAAGAAGATGTATATAGTAAACTTCATGAGTTTACTGATCATAGATTTGTGTATACTGATGGGTCTAAAACTGAGTCAGCAGTGTCATTTGCTATTTTTGATGAGCTATTGAATTCTGGTACTGGTTATAAAATAAACTCAAACACAAGTATATTCACAGCTGAGGCTGTGGCTATACTTGCTGCCCTAAAGCACATTAGGCATACAAATGATGGATGTTGTCAATGGGTAATAGTTAGTGACAGCATGAGTGTTCTTGAAAATCTCAAAAATAATAGGTTGAATGCTAACACAAACTATTTTATATCATTAATAAAAGAATCTTGGTTGCATTTGTCTTTTCATGACATTAAGGTTTTGTTCATGTGGGTCCCTTCGCATGTTGGTGTGATGGGCAACGAAAGGGCTGATTTTTTAGCTAGAGCTATAACAAATTCTGATGATGTCCCAGATTCAAGTAGTTTCCTCAACATATCTGTTCCTTGTACAGACATAGTTCCTCTGTTGAAAAAAAGGTCCACTGTTACATGGAAAAGGCACTGGAATCATACAGTCCAAATTGAAAATAAAGGTATGTGGTATGCAGTATACAATATTCCCATAGGAACCATGCCTTGGTTCTGTAAAACCAATACTTACATGAACAGGAAGTTTTACTCCACCATACTCAGGCTTCGTTTTGGTCACTGTAGATTAAATTACCATTTGTCTCGTCTGAAAATTGTACACAGTCCTTTCTGTGATCATTGTAACTCTCAAGTAGAGCAATCCCTAGCTCACATTTTCTTTGAGTGCTCATCTTTTGGCATCCAGCGCCTTGTGTTGATGGATGAGCTAATTGAAATTTATGGTAGTCCTGATTTGGTACCGCGCTCCATTCAGGCTCTTCTTGTAAATAGCTCGACGTATTTACCTTTGTTTAATTTTATTACTAGTACAGTTGGACAAATTTAACTCATGGTGTAGATCAATTATATTTTTTTGTTAAGTGTATATAATATGTAAATATCTTTTCATTGACTTTCTTAAATATAATTTGTATTTGTAATGATATGAATTCGTTTATATAGGTTAGATTATATATGTACTGTGGATCTGTGGAAGTGGAGTGGAAACTGGAAAGTAGGTACTGTTTAGTTACAAACAGACTTAGCAGTTGCTTCAAAGAGTACAATCAGTACAATAATATGAGTTGCTTCTTGCTTCCTGTCAGTTGGGATTAAAAAAAAAAATAGTATTATTACGGACTTGACACTCGGCTCTTACAAAATAACATAAACATTGAATGAAAAATACTTGGACTTGACTCAAAGATTTTATGGAATAACAAATCTTAAACATGGATTTTATTGAAATATACTGAAGACTTTATACGGATTAACTTTACATGGAAAATAAGAAACTGATGAATTTACCTGGATTTCATTACTTATGGATAAATACTAATGACATAAACTGGAATTACTTACAAGGATAAATATAAAACTAATGAATTTTATTGGATTTCCCAACATTATGGATTAACGTACTGATGAATTGAACTGGATCTACCCTACAAGAAAAATGTTAACTGATGACTAGGCAGCATGGTCTCAGACCTTAGCCTGTTCCGTCGGGAACGAATAAAAAAAAAAAAAAAAAAAGTAAAAACGTCAATATTGTTGATATGGTTTGAGAAAAATATTGTTGAAAATTTCTATTAATCATATTTTGAAAAATTTGAAGATTCTTTCTTTCTAGTATTCTCCATAATTACTATTAATATACCGTGAACATATCTTTAACTGTAAGTAGTACCAAACGGGCGAAAAATCAACTATGGAGTCGAAAGTATGCCGTATTTGTCTCAAGAAAACGGCTATAATCTCTATATTTGATAGAGAGGACGAAATTCAATTTAGTACCAAGGTGATGCGATGCGTCAATGTGGTGGTGGTCGAGGGAGACGGGCTTCCTGACAACATATGCAATATCTGTGCTGCGGAATTGTCGGCGTCTTACGAGTTCGTGAACAAATGCGAGGCATCCGACAGGGCCCTGCGCTGTACTAACAGTGTAAACCTTTATGATGAGTTAGTGCCCAAAACAGAACCCGAAATAAAGTTAGAAAATATTAAGGAGGAATGTGGCACTGATGACCTAGATCATTTTGATAATTTCTTAAAAGATGAACCCACAGACTGTAGTGATAAGTACAGTACCAAGACAGTAAAAAAAAGAAAGTATATAAAGTCTGGCAAATACAAACAGCTACAAATCGATGGGCGCAAGTTAAGGCCTAAAATAGGACCAGTGAGGTGCAAGGTATGTGGGCAGATGGCATCATGTCGCTCTGCCCTGGAGGGCCACATGAGGACACACACAGGGGAGAAACCATTTGCCTGTGACTCCTGTGGAGCACGGTTCAACCTTAAAGGGACACTAAAGAGACACGTCAGAACACACCATATGCAGAGAGAAAGGAAATTCATTTGTGAAACATGTGGCAGCAGTTTTTACTCAAAGAGTGACATTATAACACACATTAGAGTTCATACTGATGAAAGGCCATATTCTTGCTCTTTCTGCGGTAAAGCATTCCGGCAGATAGCTTCAATGATACGTCACAAACGCATGCATACAGGCGAAAAACCATACACCTGTTCTGTCTGTTTTAAGAAGTTCATAGACAAGAGCCACATGAAGAGACACCAGGCAGTGCACTCTGATGAGAAGAACTTCACTTGTCACTTGTGTAATAAATCTGTTAAAACTAGAAATGCTCTCAAGGCTCATATTCGGATACACTCTAATGAAAAGCACATCATTTGTAGTTACTGTGGCCTGGCATTCTCTTTTAAGGGCAACCTACAAGTTCATATAAAAAGGATACATTCCGAGAGGTCGGGCCAATGCAGTGTGTGTTCAAAGACATTTCCAGATTTAGAGGCACACATGCGTAAACATACTGGAGAGAAACCATTTGTATGTAAGCTTTGTGATCAGGCATTTGCAAGCAAGAGGAGTTTGTCAAACCATGTTGGATTCAAACATGAGAATGCTTCCAAGTACAAGTGTTCTATTGGAGAATGTACAAAGACATTCCCAACGTCTATGATGCTGGAGTTCCATCTTCTGAAGCAGCACACTAATCACACGCCATACATTTGTCACTACTGCTCCAGAGGGTTCTTTAGAACGAGTGATCTGTCCCGACATCTCAGAGTCAGTCATATGGAAGCTGCTGCTGCCAATGAACCTCGAATATTACCACTCATATCAGGAACACCAATTAGTTGAAGTAACTATACTCTGGGAATGAATTAACTATAAATCCATTTTGAAGTATATCATTGGGACTTATGACTAAGTTTTTGTAATGGTACTTAAAGTGGTAAAATGTTCAGTTTTCAGTATAACTGGTGTGTACTCATGTAGGCATGGTACACCATGCCATCATGGTCATCATGTCTGGATGATACAGTTAAAACTGTTAGTTAAAGTTATGACAAGCATTTACTGATTGAGACGGAATTGCATTATGTCATGTTCACTATATTTTGTTTCATCATCAGAACCCATGAAATAAGTTCACAATTTGAACTTATTTCACAATTTGAACTTATTTTAGGATTTTAATTAAGCCGCCTGTATTCTAAAATGGGATGAATAAGGACGCAGGGGTGAATTGGAACGAAACTTAAAAGTAGACATGTAAATAATTTAGTGTTAATTTGGCCTTTGTGGCCAAAAAGGACTTTAATTGTTTCCTGTATAATCGTCCCGATTCACACGTGCATCCTTATTCACCCGTTTTGACGCCCTGCGAAAAGCAGCCTTACTGCTTCAACTTAAAGGCGTTGCGCGTTCTCAGGCAAATTCAGGCCCATGGGCAGCTTAGAAACTGACACCAGGTGAGTCACTAACTATACGAAATAGAAAGAGAGAAGGTAAATTCAAATTTCACCATTTTGTTATTATGTTACCATGGGCTTGCAGTTGACTGTACCGTACCTAATTAAAGTCTAACATAGTATATACATACCTCGTTAAGATAAGTACCAATATTTTAGACCGGTGATAAAATAAGACGTACGCTGGTCATTGAGTTAGGTAATAAGTTCCTATTGACTGAATATTTTCAATAATTTTCCCACTGCAGTGTAAATAGTTTGAAACGGATTCCGATTTTTGGAACTAGTTTTGGAAAATAACAGAGCCCTAACATTCCAGGGAGCGTGTTTGTCAATATATCAAATTGTCAAAGATTAACGGATTTCCTAAGCCAGATTGGCCAGACCGCCGTAATCACACGGCGCAGAGCGGATTGATGAATGACAAGTCCTCGAATTTTTTGTTGTAGTGTGTACCGTGTTTTCAATAATCCTTAGTAGTCGATCCAGAACTTGGCCGGCTATCTATTATCTTGACTGAATCCGAGACTTGCTGGCTAAGAATCATGGAAGTAGTCGGAAGAGCAAGGGAAGACCTTGCTCTTCTGACTACTTCCATGATTCTTTGTAAGTACCTATAACTTAAAATGCCATCATAGCTATACCTAATGCAAAGCTTTAAGGTTTCTTAGGTATTGTGCTAGTCGTTGTTTTATAAGAGAAATAAACATTTTTTTAAACCAAATGACGAGATTTGTTTTATTAACGAGTTCAATTTACCGACGCAAAGTAGCTATATCTTGTTTTCTTTTAATTGAAGACAAGTCAAGAAGACACGGCGTCATGCGCTGGCTCCAGAAGCATGGAATGTGGCTTGAGAGTACCTACCTTGTATTGTATAGTGGATGTTGCTTGAGAGTTCATAGCGATTGGGTTAAAAGGGATGAAAGTTGTCACGTTGCAGTTGGGAAATCCTATCGAGCACAGGATGTTTTGATAGAAGTCATCGAGATAATAGTACCCAGAAGGTACCCAACTCAATATAGGCATAGAGTAGGTACCTACCGTCTGTACCTCAGACGGGACAGGAACATGGATGGATTTTAGTCAGTAAGAGTCTGACACACCCTTCCGCTCCACCCAGAGCGGGAGAAGTCATTGGATGATTTCCCAGCCTTAAAAAAAAAGACGAGCAGGAATGCATAAACGTATGCATACGATATTTTCCGCGCGGAACTTGAACTCGTGTAACTATCCTTTTTGCTATTTAGTTTGTTTTTGTAGATGGTAGTGCTGCCTTGTTGGTGTAGCGGTCACAAGCGCTAATGCTGAGTCTGAGGTCCGGGTGTGTTCCCGGCTGATGGCAATAGGCTTACCCCCTGCTAAATGGGGTTTAACAAAATTGGCAGAATGTGAGTGTACAATAGAATAGGATATTCTGTATTAAGTAATGTGTTGTTTATGTGTAGCTACTTTATGTAGGTACCGCCCCTGTGCCAAACCCTTTGAGGAATACAACATAGGTAGGTACCTACTCTATGGATGGAAGTAAAAGCAATTAAGAAATTATCCTAATGTTGTTCCAATTGCTACTAACATCAGTGGCGGCGAATAATTAAGGTGCTCCACTATACATACAAGTGAGTCTAAATCTCTACATACCACATCAGGAATAAAGACGTAGGTACCTAAACGAGTGATAAAAGCCACCGGATACAATCGGCTAACAGATATAGTGAGGTGGTTGGTGGTAGTCCGCATAGTATCACCATCAAAGTGCTCCGGGCTCGGTAGGCACCCTAGAAAAATATTAAATTAGCAGATGTGTTAAACTTTCTCATTTTATTAGAATAACAAACATTTGGAAAGTCAAAGTCAAATCATTTATTTCAAATAGGCACAAGAAAGGCACTTTTGAACGTCAAAAATGAACAAGAAATAGAATTAATTCTAGTCACCCTTTCCAAAAGGTAGTTTCGTTTGGAGAAGAATGGGCAAGAAACTCCACCGTTACTCTTTTATATGTTTTACAATGTTTTGTATAGGTACATGAAATTATAACATTATATGTGAAGACGATGCACCCAGAATAAAAACAATACCTACACCACAAAAGGTGAAAGGAAGGAAGACATTTAAAGCCACCTATCACCTTGGTCGGCTATAGATAATACCTATTTATAACCACGGCTTTATAGGTGTATAAAGTTAATCTGTTAATGAATCAGGTCCACGGTAGGTACGGACAGGTTTAGTTAATTCAACTGACAATTCTCACGCGTAACAAGATATTTTAATCAGCGTTCCGTTACAGGAATTATCAACAGGTTCCTTAATTAATGCCCTCTTCCTGTCCGACAGTAGGGGAGCGAGCGCAGACCCTCGCAGCCAATGGCGCGGAGATCCGCGCTCAAGTTTCAAACGCGCGCCCTAACTTTTTTCAGGTGAAACAGTCACCACGGTCGGTAAAACAGCACCAGGTGTGTTAGTTGTTATTCTCTTCCCTTTTCATCGTATGACGCTGTCGTGCTGTTTCGCCTTCGCGCCAATTAGGCGGCCAGGTGAGTGATACGCGGAGGCTTCGCGAGCTGCCGTAGACTCGCGTAGAGGACGTTAGCCCGCGACCGTCGGACGCGCCGCACGTACCGCCCCGCGACTACAGCACTATCGTGGCAGGTGTCGGTGCCGTGATGGTTTAAACCGTGTTACAGTTCGTGAGTGCCTGACTTACCATACTTGTGCGGATTGTCGGATAGCTTCGTGTTTCACTATGGGTGAAGTGAGTAGTTTTGTACCTATTGTCCGTGTGGAATGCGAGCGTGCTCTAGTTTAGATGGTGGTGGAGAGGCTAGTCCTGTGAGATCGTAATCGTAGGTTCGTAGGTCGTCGGCATGAGGTACAGTTGAGCAGCGCGGTGTTGCGGGTCGGCGCTCGCGACTCCCGCCAGATTAATTAACGTTTTCATACTCTCGACAACGATGGTGTGCTCGGATATGTATGTCGAGATCAAAGCCCGGTAGAAAGCTCCGAGACATGTCACCGAACCGCCACATCGCATCGGTAAAAGTATTCGGTGTACTGTTATACATCTGATAACGCGCCTCAGATACATTATCATTGATATTGTTCCATTTTCTATATTTATTGGCAGAGAACGTTCTGCAATAATAAATGAGTGGCCATTGTCTTATCTCTAGGAATTAACAGGATACAGCTAGCTACGTGTAGCCGTCGTCGATTGTTTTAATCTATAAGTTCTCAATAATACCTACCTACATATAAATAACGTCACGATTAGCGATAGGTACTTGGAAGAAATACCAAACTTAGTCCCTGCGTGAAGTGGGCAAATATTCACTCTCAGATAACTCTTGGTCCGCTGACCGGTCTCCGAAACTAGTATGGTCGCCAGTCAGATGGAGTGGAGCGGCCAGTGAAACTGAATATGGCAATGTGTAGGTCAACGAGCATATTGCACACGCCGCTGCAACAGAGTGACCTCTTTTCCAGTAATAAAATACATATAATGATGAAATACTTACCTAGCACGTATTTGCTGACGTTACACAAAACACCAATGCTATATATGTCAATGCGGAACTTAAATTATTTGCCAAACATGTCAAGGAGATAATCGAAGAAAGTTCATACGATTAGCTCGTTAGACAACCAGACGACATACCTACTTAGTTGTAAAAACTTTTTTGGGTCAAAAACAAAAAAAAGTAAATAATACTTAACTACTCGACTCCCACGCATACCTATCCAATAAAACACCTACATACAACGGTGGCTCTTGTAAAATTTACGCTTTTTATACAGATTAGCATAAAAAGAAACTGGCGAGTTATTTCACAACTTGTTCTCGTTGCTCATTTTGCTTTATCTTTATAATTTGATGGTGTTTTGAGAGAAAACCGTCTACTTAGAAAGCCTTTCTGAGTGGCCACGTAAAAATAAAGGAAATAACATTAGCATCGTGTGTCGGAATGAGTTGCAAGTTTTCCTTCTAACTTGAGTTTAAAGTTCATCAACTATCGCTGAAGTTACAATCATGTCGAAGTAATTTCTGGTACAACAGTCTCTGTGTACCTACCTAGTTGTTGCAAAGCGATTAGTCAGCATTTTTGCAGCTCAATGCATAACGTTGGATTCATAGTGATCAGAAATGAAATCTATTTTGGACGAAAAGCAAGGTAGCGAATCGAGTATTTCTCGGTAACAGGAGCTTTTAACCAACCTTAAGAAAGTTAATTCTGGACTCTAAATAACTGTTGGCGAATGATACACAAAGTTGTAGTACTTGAACCTGCTAAGAAAATAATACGTAGATACAGATTTAAAGATAGTTAATTATTATTCACATATTTACATAAGTATGTACAGGACGCCGCTATCTTCTTATACCATAAGAAACTATTTTCCCAAATGTAGATAATCATCTACCCGGATAACATATTAAAAAGCCGCGTACCTAACTATGTTGATAAAAGTATAACAGACGGGTCTTTAATATCTCTCTATCTGATAAAAACTTATTTTTCTGTAAATTAATCTATCTATGAATGCAATCTGTCGATTAAATTAATGAGATATCAGAACAATCGAAGCGTTTTGTCTGTTCTCGATTTTTCTTTCAAGCGATAAGCGACCAGTCTGTTCCTTTAATTCAAGGAGGTTGAATGTTAGCCTTCCACGCTGTTGTAATATTTTTCCGCTTTGTAGTCGGCCAGTATCAAGTGTACTTGTGAATCCGTGTGACAATCTCCCGATATATTTGATTCCCTTATCTACCTCAGGTTACAGAGCTTAAGTGTGATCAAGTCGCCAATCGGAAATCCGTAGTCAAAACGTCACTCATAATCATACAAAGTGCCCGAAGGTTTGTTAGGATCTGTTGAGGTAATAAGAATTGGGACTAGGGAAAACGAAGAACTTAGCAAGCTATTGAACAAGGTGAGTTTGCCAGAAACAAGGTCCAGCTCTGAATAGAAGATGATGAATATTCTAATCAAACGAATGTTAAAGCGAAAAATTAGAACCGTTCATCTATCAAATAAATCAGTCTCAATAGTAACCGTTCCATTTTTTCAATATTTATTTACTTACATAATCTATCGATATGGGCTCAGGGCTGGTACGATATCAATCGTTCATATCTGTAAGGTCGCGCGACGTGTGCGCAACTGATCGAACTCGACCGAGACACACATCAACTTACCGAGTATGATGCAAAAAACCTGTACCGACAATCTATTACAGTCGCGTAATAATGATAGTGACCGCTATGTTAATAGCTTAAGTGCTGTATCTATTAATAGTAACATTGAAACGCGTAAACACTAAGGGCTTGAACAAACGTTTGGTTCCCCAACGTGACAAAATTGTGAGTTACCTCACTTTCTCATTTTCATTTGCCATTCGATTTCATCGATGATTGATAGTTCCATATGATTATTTCAGACCCTATTATATTTGCCTATAATTAGATATTTTCATTGATATACCTAGTGGAAATTATTGCTATAGAGGATAAAATTAACAAAATTTTTGATTTCTGTTACAGTCATTGCTGAAAGAGGATCCCCTCTCCAGGATCCAACGAGAGATCATAGAAGTTACTGAAAGAGAAAGGGAATTTAAAGAAGGGCATTTCAGAATCAACAGACTGATGTCTGAGTCTACCATCGACGTGAACCATCAAAATGGCCACGTAAACGGCGACGCGGAACTCAAGCCGCAGAAGACCCTCAACAGAGCCGTTTCCACCTCACACCTGCTCGGCCCCGTTGCGCCACCGTCGCCCCCGGTCACACCCGCACTCCTCAACACAAATGGGTACACGAGACGATTTACACCCCAGACGGGAACAAAAGGAATCATGCAGCGATTCATCGCTAACAAAGGCAAGATGCCTGCCTCCCCTGGAGGCCCCATGCCTCCCACCACCCCCATAATGCCGCTTGCGCAACCTCTTGTGTTCCCCACGTCGCCAGTGGTTGCGCCCGCAGTGGTCTCTCCTCCCGTCATCAGCCGCACACCAGAAGGTAAACCTGTCAGAAAGGGTTATGTGCCTGTCGAGGAGAAAATACAGAAAGAATTACAGGAAATGAAGGACAGAGAGCATGAATTAAAAAAGATGAGGAAGAAACAAAAGCCTTATGACTTGGAGTTGAGTGACAATGAAACCACCTCTGAGTCTGAGGATGAGGAGATCCCCATGCCTGGCAAGCTGAAGCCGACCAAGTCGATAGGAGAGCTGTACGAGGCTCTGAACGAGGAGCTGCGGTCGCCCTCGCCACGGAATAGTTCGGGACACGACTCCATTGGTAGTCTAAAGCCGGCTAAGTCGCTAGCAGAATTATGCACGCTCGCTCCAGGAGAAGAGTTCCTTGCGCCCAGCTCCACGCGGCTCATAGCCAAGTGGGAGTCTCTCATACAGCAGAAACAAGAGGCCGGCGCCGCTTAGGATCGTAGCAAATGTTCGGAAAGGCTAACTGGTTCAAATATGTTGATAAAACGGGGGCGGGACGCCAACTAAACATCGTCGCGTTTGGAAGCAGCTGCCGCATAGTGAGAATTGTATGCAAGGCCGAAAGTGGCAACGTTTCGGTTCGTGCGCGGACGACTGTACGAACAGATGTGAGTGAAGTTTAGCATTCAATCAAAAATCGCCTCGGTTTAATACGGTTACGATTAAAAGTTTTACGTAAATTTCTTCAGTGCGCGTTTAGAGCCTTGTTTTGCTGATCGATTTCTTTCATCTACCAATCGATTGTGAAGCAATTAATTTTCTCCAGATTGCGAACAATGCAAATGATGGTTATCCGTAACAGCAATTACCTCGCGCGCTCGCGCACTTGGAAAGCCGACACACGATGCGAACTCGTCTCCCAAGTGTGAGTAAAATGGTTTCTTCCTATTGTTTTACGTCAGTCTGGTGAGCTGAAAAACTAAATAGATTTTTTTGGTGTGGCGCCGCTTTCCCGTGCAGAGCCGCTATTGGATGGGCCTGTGTGCCATGCGGGCGACGCTGCACCGGCAGGCTCTTTGTGATTGTGAGAAAATTTATTGAGTGTAAGAAACAAGATAATAACACCTTGAAATCAGCTCCCAGTATTGTCGAGATATCGCACTAGCGTAGATTTATGAGCCATTAGAGCGTGTTTCCGGTTTAGTTTGTAAGCACTTAGTAGTGACTTATAATATGCAAAGTTTTTGTAATACCTCTAAAACGTTCAAGAAAATAATGGAGAGAGTACCTATTTTTACTTGGAATTGAATGCTTTGGCTTCAGCTAAAGTTATTCATTTTTCTTGAGAAACAATATGATTAACTGTTATCTGTTGTACTTTCGTTGATTGCATTCACTATGCCGCGCGGTTACATGATTTATTCATCGTTCAAAAGATTATAGCATTCTTTCACATAACGTAGAGATATGTGGCCACTGTGGCGTCTGTAGGCAGTGTGCGGTGGTTCGACTCGAGCGCCGGTAGATATGAACTAGTCGAAGCTGGACTTCGTGTTTTGTATTTATTGTAACATTTACACTGATTTTATATCTTACATTAGGCCTTCCACATACTCGATTGTGTTGTTCAGAAAACTAGTTCAAAACCAATACAAGCAACTTGGTTGAATTAATGTTTTACAGTTGCATTTAACTTTACTATTTACTGCCTAAATGAAACTTAGTAGAACTAATCGACAATATGCAGATAGCCTTATTTTTCGAATTTATCATACGAATTAAGCCTTTTACGAAGTGACAAAATGTCTTATATTAGTGAGCCTCAGTCAGTGTTGTTATGGACTTGTACTTGTCTCAGTACTGCATCCTGCTACAAGTGAGGAGTACTAGTGCAGTACTGTTCATTGCCAGAAGTGTCAAACAGTCTGTGCCTAATGTTTTACACTAGAATTTAGCACAATATAAAGTTAGCAAGGAATGTGCAGTTCCTGTACACTTCGGTGACAGAGCTGTTCTAAGAATAGCTAACGAAGATATTAGTAATGCTAATTAAAGTCAATTAACCATTTATCTACTTTATAATAATTTCTTAATGATGCCTATTACAGCATAAAAGAAAAGTGCTGCCTTAAGATAAGTATGATGTATTATGACTTGTGATGTTTAAAAACAACAACCGTTACTAAAATCTTCGTTTCTTTAATAATACTTTGTTAGCACTAGCAACACCGCGTCACTAGTACTAAATGTATAAATTATTTATTAGGTACTTAAACGAAACATTTTCCTTTAGCATAATAATAAATTAGTCAATTTTAATTTAATGGTATAGTGCATAGATCAAAATAATAATTACTGAGATTGATAGTGTTAATTGTTGCAATATTTTATAAGTAGTATATTTAAGTCTGTTTCTATTTATGATCAGTGCCACATGGTAAAAAAATATTTATTGTTAAAAGGAGGCCTTGATAAAACAAATTCCTATTTATACAAAAATATAGTTTTCAGCATAATCTTAACAAATTGTGATATGAAATTGCCTTAAAATATAATATGTATATTAAAAGTGAAGCTATATGTACGTTGTGTAACACTCGTAAACTTTACAAGAGGTACCTATACTGTCCATATTAGATATCAAATGTTAATTTATGTTTGTTTAAGAATTTTCACAATAAATATTGTAAAAGACGACATTATGTTTTATTTCGGTCACTCCAGGTCGAGGCGGCTCCCTCGCAGAAGGTCGGTGTCGGGTGTCGCATTGCGTATGCCTGAATGCTATACAGACCCGTCATGGTTTTCTATACTTACAATATTTTCACCTTTCGAATAACGCGGTGACATTAGCAAAGAAAGGTTATAGTGAAGAAAAACCCTGAAAAATTACTTGACTTTGATTTATATCAGGAATAGATAGACTATCACACAACACACTCATCACATTCATGTCTATAGGTTTAAGTACGTGTTTAGTATCGAAACTAACCACTTAAAAAAGTTTTCAGCACTTTCAAGTTTTATGTTTTAGGAAAAGAAGTTTTCTAGTAAAGCGTCATTTTAATTATAAAGAACTGAGTTGAAAACTTTCACACGCTTCATAATATCATTATATGACTCCCTTAGACTCATGTAAGTGAGCCAACAGGGCTGTCTCAAGGTACAATAATGGGACCGCAGCTAAAGGCCTTCGCGGATGCAGCGGCCAAATAATCTTTATTGTTGTTTTAGGTTCAGGACACAACATTCTGCAGCTACAGCCACATAAACTTCATTCATTTCAATAGTAAACATCGTGACAAATAGAAACAGTCAAATTACCTCACTGATCGTGATTATCATCCACAACAGCTGTCATTGCTGACATCAATGAATTCAATGGACTGGCTTCATAATCTATTGTTTCCAACTCATGTTTATCACTTCCATAATTCAAAATTCAATTATAATGGACAATGGCTTCAGATATAATTATAGAAATAATGGCTATTAATGAGGACGGATGTAATAGGTTTTTATCTTTGATAAATAAGTTTTGCTGGGAACAATCGTTGGCACAGTTTTTAAGTCACGCCAGAAGATTTAAGAAGTCGTGGTAATTGTTCACGGTATTGTAGACCCTGTTGCGTGTTGGAAGAGGCGATAATTGAGTGTTTACTCTTAGTTATTAATGGCTCGTTAATGAGAATGGCTTCATTTGTGCAGGTTGTTATATGCTCACTCAGTGTTCTTGTTTAGTTTCAGACTCTGGAATTTCTTTTTTTTCATCTTTCCATAATGATTCCTGCTCTGATATATGCCTCAACAGTTTCTACATCTTTATCTTGTTAAAAAACTTACCTTTTGACCTGTAACCTGTAAAAAAAGTGTAGGTACTCCAGTTTGTTTAGGATGAATCCTGCATACCGTGTGTTGTCGAGTTTACTTTTCGTTATCTATCTGTTTGTCAACCGCTTACCTGAGCCATTTCATACGCTCCCGAAATCTGAATTTAGAATAACAAGATTAAAATATCTAAAATTATTATCCTACGTGGCAACGCTGCCAGACTTTTCGGCACATTTCCCACTGACAGCGATGACGACGAATTTTTTGACGCCTTGTTTCCCATTTTTTTACTACTTCTTACTTCTACTTAATATAGATTTAGATTGTATAGTGTATTTAAGATTTGTGTTTAATTCCTGAAAATAAATAAATTGAATATTAGATAAAATAATTATCATTAGGTACATAGAAATAGGCGAGACTTTCCTATGTGCTTTCAGCATGTCTTTTTGTATATTTCTGCAGGTATTCTTCGTAACCTACTCTAATATTATCACTAGGCGAAATGACTTTGAAATCCAAAATTGTTTTTAGTAAGTTTGCTTAATGGTTTTGGTACCCACCGAAGATCCGACACTCGCTGGTTACCGTTACCTTCAAACAAAAAGTCTAATAAATATTCACATATTCAAAGACAATGATTAGATATAACGTGACCTGCAGCTTCAGAAGCATACAGCGATGTTCATTATCGCAGTGTTCTAATCACCATTTCTATTATATTTAAATCGACAATTCATTAGACATAATGACTGGGTTACATACGGACTTTCTTGCTTTGTGTATTTATTTGGACAAGTTTATAATGACTTCCGATATTCAAACACTACCGTTAACTTATTCCGAGTTTCCAAATATCTCCAGTCAAGTCATACATTATTCGCTCATTCAAAATCAGTGGTACGATTATTTTGATTCGGCACAAAAAATAAGGACAGCGTGTTTTGCTCTCAATACAATATAACTGCTTCTATAAGAAACGGCTTTTTTATTGATCGTTAGTGTCATCTAATTACTATCGTATTTACATTCATGCCGTTATGGCATGTCGTATATATTTATACGATATAAGTAAATAAACAAAACTATTAGTATTGCATGGAATATTTTAAAATGATGATATTGCTGGGCGATTAATGTTTCTGTGATTGACTCCGACAAATTAAGTGATTGACTTAGAATTGCACTTGTTGTTATGTGGGTAACATCCACCCTTTTGCCTTTAATCTTCTTTACATATTTACCGTCCATGTCAGCTACATTACATAGATCTTTAATTATTTAAGTTATAAACTTGAGATACAAGTTCTCGTAATAACATCTAGATAGCTATCTCCGTTGTGTACAGTCGACATAATGTCAAGTTCGGAAGCACGAGTCGCTCACCTTGGTTCGTCACGCTTGCACAGCCGCTTATGTTTATAGAGGTTTCGTCTGGCAACTATGCCGTGGTAGGGCAGTCAACCTTTCTGTCACGTCTTATCCTTTAGAACTGGAGTGATAATGCCCAGAAAATGCCGAGAAGAACATTTGGACTCTGAATGTGGTAGACTTTTTACTCGGATAGTTTTTTGGTAAAATAGTAGTTGAAGTAGGTACAGTCACACTGTCACAGCCACAGCATACTTATGACATAAGGGATTACTGGCTGGATATGTCGAACCCAACCTTTAAAGGAAATAAACGAGTTAAAGCAGCAATATCAAATAATGCAGAAATAGGACATTCACACACACTGAACAGACGAACACCTCGGCTTGAAACAATCTTCAACAAGGAAATGAAGATACTCAAACATTAAAACACGATAATTAACCTTCATCAACACTCGTACTCTTCCTCAACTTCTAACATAATTACAACAACACTAAACTAAACAGTTAGGTACTACAAATCCAATTTAGCGTCATGTCCGTCACGGCCGGCGCGCGGCGGCTACGTTCACTGGCATTACTTATATACGTACTAATAATACATAACACACGTAATGTGGTACAGGCTGCTATTGAAAGTTAAAAGAAAAAAGTTTACTTCCTGCAATATGACCACGAAACCGCTGCAGCGGTCGGGTTACTCCGAAAAGTGACGTGAACGACTGCAGTGGGGGTTAACCTGTTGACTAGTTGTTTTGTCGTGACTAAACATTGACTCTTGAGAGAGTTACTCATGATCGTCAACACGTAATGGATGAGATTCCAATAAGCGAGAATTTTTACTTTAGAACGGGCAATGTAGATGGGTTTTCTATTTTTGGCAGCAGCACGAGGATTGGTACATATTGCTTGTGTAGTCCACTGCTTCTTGAGTTATTATAAAAACACTCAGAAATTGATTGTCTATATTTGGGTTTGGGAAGACAGCTGTTAGAGAACCCACTAGTCGTTGAAAAACCAAGGGAGTGTCAATTTCCAGTAAGAAGACACCTCGTGCACTAGTATGAACCATAACGTGACTATAGGTAATGATCAAGTAACAGTTTGTTGTCAGGTAAAACCATGGTAAAACTGTCACGAGCATTAAGAGTTTCAGACGAGAGTGTTACGAGTGACACCGGTGTCATGCGTTAGTGTCACGTGACCGTCGCGAGTTCCGATGGGAGTGTGGTCATTTCTACAATAAAATAACAAAAAAAAACACTATGTTGGTTATCGACGGTGACACGGATGTAAGTAATATGAGTGATAATGTGTGTTATTTGATCACAGGCACGCGACATTACAATTATTATTCGTCACGAATTGCCGATGACACGTAGGAATTCGGTAGCTGTCTTTTATTGTTCTTCAAAATAATTATATATTTAAATCTTCTGTATTGCTATCCAATATAACTTAACGTTTCTTCTGAAGGAAAACCCTGTTTGGATAATTTCACTCTAGCAGCTTAATGCTTATTAAATGCATAATAATATGACAACAACATAGCCTCGAGCACGTTATGAAGCAAAAACACAAAATATCGATTGAAAACAATCGTAGGTAGTGATTATTTAGCTTTCACTGCATTCAGTATGTCTTTATACAGGGGATGGATTTTTGGCACAGGGCAGTGAACCTTAACCGCCGTAGCTACAGAAGATCGTGTTGTGGAGACTAGGCTGTACCTACCTACTAGTAAAGCAACAAATCGCATAAAAGCGGTTCAATTTCTCAAAAATCCACCCTTTACCACGTTGCCAAGACAGTGAGTTTCTTTACAACTAGGCGAGAAAGGGATCAGCTGGACGCCTGGATGACGAGAACTAATTGGCTTTGCTCGACTGAACTAAAGGTCATGTACTCATAATAACTTGGTAAGCCCCTTAGCGTTGCTCACTTACTTACCACTAATTAACTACACGAATTATGCTGTCATTTAAAATAAGCATTTTGATTAGTATAGGTGGTCAGTTTCATGAGTGTCTATAGAATAGAGTCGAATAGTCTTTACTTGCCAAGAATGTCGGTACATAAAAATAAGTTGTTAAAATATATTATAGGATCCATGTATATTCTGCCTAATATAGGATGCAAATGTCATACAATATACATGTAATATACCTATAGCTAAGTATATGGTGTGAAGTTCAACGCAGTTGCTTTCAAGCTAAATCAATATAAGATGAACACATTATTTAATAGGGCACACCTATTTTTGACATCCAATAGCACGTTTTAAATGATAGGTAGTTACGAGTATCTAGCTACCTGAATGTAACTCATGAGTTGTTAAAGCGCTCGTGACTACACATTACACGCGATGATTTTAGATGACATCGCGTTTTGAGCTACCAAAATGTGGTTAGATAACCCTTGCGTTGTAAATACATAGTTAAAATGTTGCTTGAAATATGTCGAAAGCCAGTAAGTGCAATTAAAAATTAATAGTAAACTTTTAATGAACTTAATAGTTTGAAGTTTATCATGTATGTATATATATGACGACACGGTTGGCGCAGTGGTTGAGCGATTGACTGCTGCGCACTATGTCGCGGGTTCGATTCCCGCGCGGAAAAAATATTTGTACGACCTGCAAGTATTAGTTACGCGTCTGGGTGTTTTTGTATCTATAATATGTATGTATTTACAAAAAAAAAAATGTATATAAGTAGTTTATCAGCCATCTCGTTACCATAACACAAGCATTAGGTTGCTTAGCCTGGGACGATATGGCGTTGTGTGAAATGTCCAAGGATAATATATTATATGAGACAGCGGTGTTCGTCAAATCAAACTCACATTTATTTAACACCCTGATATCAAAACGTCGTAATAATGATATTTGCGACAATACACACAACACAGCGTTCTATACAAAAAGTCTTCTAGGCATGGCACCCAGAATTTACAATAAACTACCGAAGCTTATTAGAGAAAAACACGAACTCAATGATTTTAAAAGATTGTTACATAATTTTCTAACTGAAAAAGCATATTATTCTATTAATGAATACCTAGAAGATAATGCAACATATGTGGATAAATGTATGCGTGTGAACTAACTTTTTTTAACGCACAGCAATTAATTTGTGATTATAAAATTAGTCGTAAATGTTCTTAAAATATAATTTTTATACATGCTAAACTTTGGCTTGCAATATTGTCAACGTTGTTTTAGCATACAATTGTTGTAATTGCAAATTCTATTTGATACTCGTATTTGTACGCCGTTAACGGCAAAGCATAGAGATCTCTGTACCTATTTTATAACACCAATTTTTATACCTATGTTTTACAAATAAATATTTGACTTTGACTTTGACTCTATCGCCTTAAACTTTTCAAAAAACATTTGAGTACTATATTTAAAGTTTTATTTAGTACTTTATTTTCTATAGTACTTGTTAGTGAACCTAAGGTTTGTACTACGTTTTCTGATTCATTCTGTGAGAACCTCTGATATTTGAACCTGTTACCTGTCTTTGCTTAATTTCATATGCAATTGAAATCTATTTGTTACAGCTGCTGGTTCTTCTATAAATAAAAGCTCTAGATAAATTTAAAAAGTTTGTCAAAAACATAACAAAGTTTCAACTGAAAGTAATTTAGTCATGCAAAAACGTTATACTGTACACACATGTCATCGACTTTATTGACATTTAATTGATGATGTTTTTATTTCGCGCTTTCACTTCAGTCCAGCCGTGGTGCTACTGAGAGCGATGATCTAGATCTATTTTACATGTATTCCATAATTTCTGAGAACTTTATAACTTTGTTTTTTGCTAAATGGGCTACAATCAGGCTTAAATAGTAATCTCTCGAGTTATTAGATGGTTTTTAGTAGGAAATTGAGAAGTTCTTAAGCCATTTGCTGTAGTTTTTAATGCCAACACCTCAGTTTATGCAAAAGATGTATTGAACAGGCTTTAATGCTTCCCAACAACACTCTATACGTGTTGAAGAGAACATACAAAGATATAAATTAGATACGACCACTACAGCATAATTTTGAAGAATTGAGTAAAACAGTAAAAACTCTCCCGCTCCCGCTCCGCTCGCTGTGTTACCTCGCCAGTACCTACATTATACCTAGTTTACGAAAGGTTTGATTTGAGTGAGGGAAATATGATATAGTTAGACAGGTTACGAAATAATTCGTCTGTCTGTTGACATTCTACGTTGGCATAAAAATATTATATAAAGATGATAGGTAGGTAGGTATATAAACTATATTTGTATCAAATTTCGTAGGCTTGCAGTCTTTAAATTATTAAATAAAACAATTGCAACGACCGATAATTGTTTATGTTATACAAATTAATAAACAGTTACCTACATCGACTGTCCGCAGTTACTCAGCCAGATAAATATAAATGCGCCCTACAAACTGGCTCGATTGTCTAGGTATCGGTTGCTTTCAGCTAAGGGCTTTAAAACTAATCTGGGTCATTTTTAATAAATAGAATGCAGGAACAATTTAGTCGCCTGTAATGCTCACCTAATGTAGATATTGACATGTCCTATTCTCTTCATAAAGTGAAAACTATCTTGCGTAGGACATTCTCACAGAATCAAACTCTATAGTTTTTAACACTTGTCACAAAATTCACAATTATTATTAAGATTTCTTTTTTTTTTTGAGTAAGTGAAATTGTTGTTGTAATGCCCTGTTTTTTGTTTTATGCATGTCGTGGCAGCCTTTAATTAAGGCTACACTATGCAATGTTAACTATGTTAAGAACCTATAATGTATTTTGGTGTATGCTTTGTTGGTTGCCCTTAAATAAATAAATAAATAAATAAATAGTTGTAATCAAAAATTGTTGCCCTTTTATTTGCTAAACTTATAAAAGGCATTAAATAATTCCCTAATGTCCTAGAACGCATCTAAATATTTCGAGGAATACATAACTAGATACCTACTAGTTGATATTTAAGCCCGACTGTAGACCATCAAGTCGTTACACTTATCCATAATACGTAATCAAAATCCAAACAACATTGACGTTTTCCTGGCCAAGGATGAACTCCCAACCACTCATAGCATCTTTTGCTCAAACTTAGAGTTACATCCAGCTGTCATCGTGGGAACGTTCCCACGATACAAACTATACTTTACTGATATTAAACCGCCCGCGGACTAGCGAGCTGCTCGGCGCCGGCGTTCCCGCTCCGTGCGGGTGCAATGGTGAACTTCAAAACATCGAGATTTCTGTGCTACAAAATATAAATTAGAGTCCCTATTAAGTATACACATAAACTTAATCGGTATGAAATCTATATCTAAATGATGGCGTCAGTACTATTATTTATTCTCTGATGATGGTGAAAACCACACCAAAATTGATTATGCAGAGAGGGAGATCTAAGCGGTTAGATACACAGACACGATGATAAATTTTGCTTAGATAGACTATACAGTATGTTTACTAGCTTTTAGGGCGCCAACTGTCTGGACTTAGACACTGTGACTTTCAGTAAAATAAAACACAACCTTCAAGAATAGCCTGCATCAACCACGGCCTGCTGCCACTGACCTAGTCGCCAGGTAAGTAGGTACTACAAACACCAGCAACAGGTAGACCAAACGACAAAAAACATAGTGAACCGCTAAACACGGTCTTCCTGGCCGGCAATGTGGCACTGCGGGTAATCGCCGCCAGTTACACGCAGTACCCGCTCTTTCAATTACCTACTTTGCCTGGCTGATCATGCGATTAATCGGACCTGACTGTAGCACCCACTATAAAAACTTACTCTGTTTAAATGAAAGTAAAGTTGTTTTTTGATTGGATGGCTTCGTCCGGTTGTATGTTAATGATAGTTGGCATCCTTAATTGGAAAGCTACAATTTTTACTACAATAGGTACCTGTGTGACAGTCTCCAAACTAGATGTAGCGATTTGTATCACACGAACTATTATAGTGTGGGAGGCGAATGAGGCGATGCTAGAACGAAGATAGTAGATACCTACCAGTTATTGTCACAAGTTATTACTCTTTGAATTATTCTTGTTAAGCATCGGTCTGTTATCTTAATTATAGCTTAAATAAGTACAACAATTTCTAACATTCATAAGCTTCGTTTTTATGGTTTTAAGGAGAGTTACTACCTGACGGGTCTTATATTGTATTAGATATTTCGTCTATCTAGGAGCTTGTGTCACAGTAAACTAGCCAAGCTGTAGCCAGATCCCATTTTTAATTTTCACGTTGCAAGGTAAGACGCGCTGAAAGATGAAAACCAGTAGACATCAACAAAACAATTCTAAGGTTTTTTTTAAATAACGTCTCATTGATTATTCTCAGTCTCTTTCATTTCGGTCGACCCACCCTATTATGATTCCATGTCATTTCGGTCGACCCACCCTATTATGATTCCATGTCATTTCGGTCGACCCACCCTATTATGATTCCATGTCATTTCGGTCGACCCACCCTATTATGATTCCATGTCATTTCGGTCGACCCACCCTATTATGATTCCATGTCATTTCGGTCGACCCACCCTATTATGATTCCATGTCATTTCGGTCGACCCACCCTATTATGATTCCATGTCATTTCGGTCGACCCACCCTATTATGATTCCATGTCATTTCGGTCGACCCACCCTATTATGATTCCATGTCATTTCGGTCGACCCACCCTATTATGATTCCATGTCATTTCGGTCGACCCACCCTATTATGATTCCATGTCATTTCGGTCGACCCACCCTATTATGATTCCATGTCATTTCGGTCGACCCACCCTATTATGATTCCATGTCATTTCGGTCGACCCACCCTATTATGATTCCATGTCATTTCGGTCGACCCACCCTATTATGATTCCATGTCATTTCGGTCGACCCACCCTATTATGATTCCATGTCATTTCGGTCGACCCACCCTATTATGATTCCATGTCATTTCGGTCGACCCACCCTATTATGATTCCATGTCATTCAATAAGTTATTCTCTGTAGTCCCTGCAACTTAGCGTCAACATTGTACGATACGGTGCGCGCGCGCATATACTAACGCATTGATTTGCAAACGCGTGCAGCGCCTGCTGATGAGATATGAACTTGTGTTGATTGTGCGCTTGTAAGGATCGAAGGGTAATTAAGGTTATTTGCAGGCAGTATATAGGTACAGGAGGAGAAATCCGATAGGTTCAATGTACCGAAAAACGAAAATGGTTGGAAAGAAAACTCGCAAATTAAACAATATCACAGCTGGACCTGGGCTTTCCGAACAAGAAGATAATTTCTTATCCAAATTAGCGTAAAAACCAACCTGTAACATTGGCAAATAGTAAATATTTTTTCTACGGAACGAAGCCACACATAATTATGTCAGTGTCCTACCATGCTTCACTTTTTCAACAAGAGTTACCGTTAACGTTTAAATCTCTAAATTAAATTAACGGAGAGTACGGACGATAAGTCGCAGGCGCGACAGAATGCAGAAAGAAAGTCGCAACGCACTTAATTACCGCAATTGATCGTTTTGAGGAGTTCCGCACTCAGCGTACGATGTGGTGGGACATGGCTTTACTAACAAATAGGTATATCGGACTATATCGATTTCCACCGCAGATTAGCGAAATTAACTAATGATAGTTAATTTTATTTTATTTTATTGGTTAGGGACAAAAAACAGTTACATGCCAAGCTTAACTAAAGATTCTAAAATTAGCACAACTTAGATATACATTTACGCACAATCTCACATATTTATGTTATTACACATGTAACCAACAACATTGTCCACGAATTCACAAAAAAAAATAGTTAAAGAAAACAGACAAACCGTGTACATCGTAAAGATTAATAAAATAAAAAAAATGTATATAAGTACTTATGGATTTAACAACTCTATTGCTCTTGCCTTAAAGCGATCTTTGGAAAGAGTAAACAAGTCAAGCTCCATAAAGTGAGTGTTGTACGCATCAACAAGGCGCCGAAGAGGCACGCGCTCCCCAGCGTTAGTCCTGCACGAATTCGTGTGCAATAGTCGAGGCACACGTACCCCACGAAGCATGACAGATCTAGGTACTATATAATGTAGACTATTTGACAGAGGAATGCAGTCGAATTTATTATTGCATATTCCATGCAGCATCATTACTCCCAGAAGAAATCATCTAGACTCCAAACTAAGAACATTATATCGTTTCAGTAATTGTTCATAGGAGACTTTAGAACGATAACATCTATAATTCATAGTACGTAAATACTTCCTCTGAACAATTTCTAGCCTATCTTTGTACTTATCATATAGAGGATCCCAAATTTGGACGGCGTATTCTAATTGAGACCGAATCAGTGTTTTATATAATATTAAGAATGTAGAGGGTCGCACAAAGCTACTTGAAAATCTCATCACCTTTCCATACATTTGAAAGGCCTTTTTTACTATATTGTCAACATGAGTATCAAAATGCAGACTAGAATCAAGCGTAACACCTAAGTCACGAACATATTGAACCTCGTTAAGACTTATATTATTAATTGAATAGTTAAATTTGATCTGATTTTTATTTTTAGTAAAGGAAATTGTGTAACATTTGGGAAGGCTAAGAAAAAGTTTATTTTTGAGGCAGTATTCATAAAGTCTATCAAGGTCCTGTTGTAAATTATGACAGTCGCGAATGTTTTTAATCTAGTAGTAACATGTCAACCTGCATGCAGCACTGATTTCAGGGACTATCCTAAGACAAATAAACACTCACAGTAGGTACGGCTATATTGACACCCATGAAGGAACTCTCTTTACTCACTATGTCTATAGCAGAATTTCTACCTACTTACCCCCTGGACCACAGCCTTATATCATTTTGTACAAAACTGTATCATCAGCCATCACAATACCATGCACAATAGGTAACGCTATCATAAATTACATAAACAAACAAACGCAAACATTGATGGGTGGCTGCCGACAATGTGAGATATTAAAAAAGTACTTCTCTTCTTCTTAGCGTGTCTGTTACGGCTGTAGTGGGAGGACCAGTGGCGTGAGTAGCGTATCTTCTTCATAATAACTAAAACAAATATTTCAGTTTCAGAGCTATATACGAACCTGTTAGTTTCATGGTCATTGGTCTGCTTTGCCACTGGGACGCGATGGTGGAGCAAGCCGCATTTCCGTCTTGTTTCTAAGATAGGTAGTCAGGCAAGTGAGAGGATGCCGAAATCAAAAAGTCATGAAATCTTTTCCCAAAGAGGACTAAAGTGAACTTGAAAGAATTGGTAACGCAATACTCATCTGATCTGATATTACATTTATTAGTTACAAATGATCTTCAGATGCACACCCGACCTAGCAACCACTAGCCCTGCATGCCACCTGAGAGTAAGTCTATAAATAAACTGAGTGAAGCAAGCAGATGCAAATGATGCATGGTGTGATGGTGTCATGGCGCCTCATGTAACCCCTGCGATGTATGCCAAGCATCGGTAATGACGGTACACATAGTCTGACAACACACCATGATACATGTGTAGAATATTGTAGTCTTTGGGAATTTCCGTACATTTCCTCTGTCCTTAGTTAGCGATGAAAAATTTGCTAGTTTTAACGTCAATATACATAGCTTATGTGACAGGTATCTAGGTTAGTAAGTTAAGTATGCTCTGTATGCTGCAATTGTACATAATTTGGGTTCTGCAATTCCCAACTTTTACATCAAGGCTACAAATGAATATCGTCTCTAATAAATACAAGCCCTTGCCCAATATATATTTATATTTGCAAAAATAACCAAATTTGCCTAGACACGTTATTTACTGACTGTAAATCATTATAATTACCTGCAGGATGCTAACTTGTCGCCCACGACCACACATCCGTTGTTTTATTTGCTCACAAAAAGTTTTCTCTTCGATCTTAAAACCTGCCAAAAACGCCTTATCTCTTTCCTCCATCTTACTAAGGAAGGAGACGAAAAACTTTACCGTAACGTAAAAGTAAGTCAAATTCTCACGTTCGATGACAACGTCCTTGCAATGGCCTAGATATGGCGACGGGACGACGCCGATACGATGCGGAGGTGACGACCAAAGAGAAGGTTCAGAAGTACGTTAACCTATTTGTGTTACGTAATAGATGCGTAGTCCGATTCAATATTTTATTAAAATAGACTCAGGGAAACAGAAGGTTGGAAGACCTGGAACTGATCATAACTCATGCCATGGTGAAGCAGCTATCACTAGTGTACTATATATGTGTGTGTGTGTGTATCTATTTATTATTCATAATTTTCGGGATACATTCTGAGTGATTGAAGTTGTAAGAAGACGTTTTCTGTCTCAAATGATTGCGGGCGATTACTGCGAAAAAGTTAAAATTTGGTGCATTTGTGGTCATTTTTACGGCAAGTTTCTGAGGACACAGATTTTAAAATTGTATGAAGTGGACCTACTGTGGCTAGCGTGACGACGGCTGGCACTAGTCTACCAGTCTGTGCATATTTCATGAATGGACGTGTAAACTAGAACGGTGGCACAATATAAATATGAACAGTACGGAAACTACGAACTAACGTTCGAAACGGCACACTCACACAAACACGCGAATCGACGAGACCCCTAAGCGGTTGTCGCGGTGCTGTCAGTCGCGAGTGCCGCGTCAAGACGAATGGTTAAGGCACACGCATTTTCGCGTTAACACGTGGTACCTACTATGCGATTGCGTTTTAACTAAGAATAGGATGACCTTGGCCCTATATTAGATAAACAATGATCATAATAATTATGAAAATTACATGAACAAGATAAGCAATTTGCATAAAGTATTTTTTGTTAAACTTAATTGTTGTCACAATATGGTGCCAAGGTCTTCCGACAAGGATCGTACGAAACGTTTTCGTCTTTCCGCGGCTCACTCCAAAACTTGTAAAAGGTTACGCCATATTGATAAAGCTCACAAGTTGTTGTGTATTGATTTTAAACTGTTCCGTGTTATAAACAATCTTCTTTTACTGGTTAATACCGAAGCCATGAGATTACCTATTTAAATGTTATTAGTAAACAATCGAAAAAACAATCGAGTTGAAATAACTAATTCCAACTTGATTGTTTGAGAACACAAAATATTTTAATAAATACAGTTCAGTTTCAAAAACATTAAGAGTGACAACCCTAATGCTGCAGTGGAGCGTAGGTAATTATTTCAACAAATAGGCCTAGTTTCCATACTGTTCATATTTATATTGTGACGGTGGTTGACAGACTGTTCGCTTTTAAGTATTTCCATATTGATTTGAAAATTATAATGTCATCAGAGTTATGCTCTGAGTATCAGCTAGGCATACCGTATCAGTTTACCTACTTGTTGGGGATACTATTTTTGTCTTTACAGAATATCTCGCTGCATTTATTTCTATGGAGTATGTTCAGCATACTTATGTCAATGACGACAACTTTTGCTACATTTGTGTTATATGAAGCTTTTGACTTAGATTGAAGCTTGTCACTGGCGCGCGTTAGCTTGGTGACAATAACCAATCACGTAACTACTTATTACATAGTCGTTAGCTTAGCTACATAGTGACTGTTGTTGTTTTGCAAAAACAAAATTAAACCTCGATCAAATATAATATGTATTACAAAACATAATGGTAAAGAAAGAACCTCTATTTTATACCGGCGAGTATGAAACTGTGGACAAAATGAATCAATGAAACAACCTCATTTGAAGCGAGCCTCCTCAGTGCGAATCAATCATGTAACCCTGACCGTTCAAAGCGGACACCACGGACTACCGTGCCATTAGGGTTATCACGCCATCATCATCTAGCACAATGTCATACCGACATATTATGGCTACGGGGCAATAACGCGTACAGCCAGGATGAGGAAGCCTTGCCCAACATAGACAATGGGCAATTATATGTACAACGTATCGGCCCATCGGCGGCCCTGCAATGTCGAGTGCAGTTAGGGCTATCAGCCGACCGGAAAGTGAATGTTCCGGATATTATAATTTTGAATACCAGGCCACCCACATTGGCCCACACCACATTCAAGCCGCACATAGATTGATGTGTTAACAAACTGACTCTTTTACTTTCACGCACAGTGACTTCAATGGCTGTTGTCTCGTTGGTCGCTGTGATGGAAAAGTCCTAATGCTATGAATTCAAGCAATTAACTTTTTTGTGCCGCCTTGGATATTGGACATTAGGAAACCTAGTATGTCATGCCAAAAAACTTACTAGATCTAGAGGATAGGAACATTTTCTTTATTTATTTAATAACTGAGAATAAAAACTGTTTAACTCTGCCCTGGAGGTGCAGAGTGCACTTGATGTTGCGGATCTAATACAATGATGGGCGTCATTAAGCCGTAAGTACTTTCTACACAACTGTGTCGGAGGCCGGAGGTCGGCGCTCGGCGAACTGGGGCAAATCATATTGTTTCTATAAATATCTCGACCTGGTACCGGGAACTACACTCTGTAGCTTGTTGTAAATAATCTGTTTGTAGTGCCCTAGGTTCCTTCGAGGTAAATAAACCCTTTTTTTTTTAAGGCTGGGACATCATCCAATGACTGCTCCCGCTCTGGGTGGAGCGGAAGGGAGTGTCAGACTCTTACTGACTAAAACCCATCCATGTTCCTTCCGTAGCCCTTTATGTTCTGGGGTAGCGGTAACCCTTTCGGACAATCCCGCTTACCCGGCAGGCTTGGCCCTGAGGGGCCCCTTCATATGCTGACATCTCTTTGAGGCGCGCGTGAAACATATACGCGCCGTCCGTCACGGGCCTGGTGCTGATCGGACGGTGAGTCACCCATTACTCACCGTCCGCAGGCGCGCCTATGATGACCGGGAGTCGTCTCGTGGCTCCCGACGCCCGGCGCGTCTCCCGCGGCGGCTGGGACGGGAGGACCTTTCTCTCTCCCATCCCGGCACCTCCTTCGTGAGCATGACTTTTTCGCAGAAGGAGGTGACTGCCTCCCACTCCCTCTCGCCCCGGACCATGGCTTGCACCAGGGCCGGGCGCGAGAGGTCGCCGCCGCCGATCGCCTCTACGAGGACACGGCGGTGCTCCGCCCAAGCGGGGCAGGTTTTCACCGTGTGCTCTACCGTGTCCTCTGGGCGATCCTCGCAGTGGTGACACTCGGGCGTTTCCTCCCGCCTGATGATGTGCAGGAACATCCCGAAACATCCATGTCCGGTGAGGACCTGCGTCAAGCGATAGGTGAGCCAAGACGGCGCCGTGACGCCTCTCTAGCCACTCCTCAAAGAGGGGCCTTACCGCCACTATCGGTAAATAACCTCTGGTCCCAATTTTTAAGCATAGTATGTTTTCTGTCTTGTGGTAAATATCTTGTGGTAGGTAATTGGCACTTCAAGGTACAGCGTCGTATCGTAGATATTCTGTTATAAGATTGTAGTGTATGCTGTACAATTGTGATTGAATTCAATCCACCTCCGTCCAAAACGCGAGGTAAACGGTCGGTAGAAATGCAATTCCAAAAACATTAGGACTCGTAATAGATAGCGGTCGGTTATCCTGAGCTACGCTCCAGTTCGTCTGTCAACTATGCGTACCTCCCATGAAATAGTTCCTAAAATTATGGTAATAAGCCCTTCTGTAACGAAACTAGTGGCAATGATGACGTCGGCAGTACACTTTAAAATTTAATGGTTTAATACAGGAGGTACCGGAGACTTATGTTTTTAAAGCCAGCTGTTCAATTGACGTTTTCCTGCATGGTCTTTTGTATGTCGTCGTGTACAGTACATACCGAGGTGTATGACCGTGTGAATAACTAAGCCTAGCTAGAGTTTCTTCAGACGTGAAATGGACACGTGTTGCGAAATAGTTCCTGATACACATCGAGCGCACTGCTGATGACATGACACGTGTTCTGGGTTAAATAAACAGACGAACTGAAAGAGTTACGTTAAGTTGGGTAAATTGTTGGCTCATCGTCACACGTATAGAAACTATGAGAGTCGAGAATTTAAATTGAATTCTGCTGCATACTCAGCACTTTTGTAATGCAATGTTTGAATAGATTGACACAAGTATATATAAATGCAGTGTTCGTAATTTTGTTGGTAACTATAGACCAATATCGATTTTGTCCACCTTTGCTAAACTTTTTGAATCCATGATCTGTCCCTACATTCAGTCACATTTAAAGCTATACCTTAGCGATACTCAGCATGGATTTGTGAGTTCCAGATCTACGTGCACAAACTTAGTGACTTTCATGGAGACCCTCACAAGTGCCATTGACTCTGAGAAACAAGTTGACGTCCCTTATAATATACTTCTGCACAAGTTAACAGCTTACGGCATCACCGGCTCCCTCCTTAGTTGGTTTAATTCCTATCTCGACGGTCGTTCCTTCTTTGTCGCACTCAATGGCTATCAAGCAGGCTCCTACAAGGTCACATCTGGCGTCCCACAAGGATCACATGTTGGCCCAGTATTGTTTAATTTATTTGGCAATGATCTTTCTTGCCAATGAGTTGAAATTCTCTGAGTGTTATATGTATGCGGACGATTTAAAATTTTGCAGAGTAATTGAGTCAGACCTTGATGTTGAATTACTACAAAGAGATATTGACAACTTAGTAAGGTGGTGTGATGAAAATGGTATGAACTTAAATACACACATCAAAAGTGTCTAGGGATCAACATATATTTTTGCAATAACTTTTCTCTTGATTGATATTAATTTAAATTTTCTTTAAGGATTCATCAAATAAAGTGTTTTCGTTTGTCACAGTAACGATAAACCAAGTCACCTTTGCATTAATAAAGAAATTTGCCATTTTCCTAATAAAGGGATTTTTGACATTTGAACCACTAACATTAAAGTTCGAAAAAAAGACTGAAATAACAGTTTTCTTTAAAATTTTATTGGGTAACTTAAACAATTAATAATCCGTGTTTCTACCGCGAACACTAACAACACAAGAACATCGGTTTGGCATACTCAAAATGAGTTCATCCAAATCACGCTGTGGAATGGCCGCCCATGTTCGTTGCAACAACAAAAAAAGGTGTTATCAGTCGACTTTGGACACGTTACCGAAGCACTGGTACCGTGGCTGAGCGCCATGAAGGACGGTATCGCTGCACCACACGGAGACAAGACCGATACATTCAAATCTTAACTCGAAGAGCTCCAACAATAACCGCCATGATGTTAGCCGTGAGGCTTCATCACTCTTCAGGGAACTTAATTAGCGACCAAACAGTCAGAAACCGCTTGCATGAAGTGAACCTTCATTCCCGAAGACCGCTACGGGTACCACCTATAGCAATGCACAATCGCAGGATTCGATATCAATGGGCTCTTGAACACAGAAATCGGGCAGAAGAACAATGGCGTTTCGTGTGCTTTTCTGATGAGTCTCGTTTTGGTATGAGACCGGATACAAGACGTATACGACACTGGAGAACCCCTGGACGCCAACAGCGATTAAAATCCTGCCAGGAAGTCCATCCTTATAGTGGTGGAACCATCATGGTATGGGCGGGTATTTGGATCGGCGGAAGAACTGAGTTGATTTGGATCAGAGGCAACCTCAACGCTCAAATTTATGCTGAGACGATTGTATCTGACGTCATCGTTCCTCTACAAGTGCAAATCGGTCCCTTATTTCAGTTAATGCATGATAATGCACGACCGCACACCGCAAGAGTTGTAAGACAGACTCTCGCCGCAGCTAACATCAATGTCCTGCCCTGGCCTGCTCAGTCGCCAGACTTGAACCCGATTGAGCATGCATGGGATATGCTACAGAGAAGAGCTCTGCCGAATATGGAGGGTATCCAGTTGCAAGAAGACCTTTTTTTGTTGTTGCAACGAACATGGGCGGCCATTCCACAGCGTGATTTGGATGAACTCATTTTGAGTATGCCAAACCGATGTTCTTGTGTTGTTAGTGTTCGCGGTAGAAACACGGATTATTAATTGTTTAAGTTACCCAATAAAATTTTAAAGAAAACTGTTATTTCAGTCTTTTTTTCGAACTTTAATGTTAGTGGTTCAAATGTCAAAAATCCCTTTATTAGGAAAATGGCAAATTTCTTTATTAATGCAAAGGTGACTTGGTTTATCGTTACTGTGACAAACGAAAACACTTTATTTGATGAATCCTTAAAGAAAATTTAAATTAATATCAATCAAGAGAAAAGTTATTGCAAAAATATATGTTGATCCCTAGACACTTTTGATGTGTGTATCAACAAGTGCTACCACGTGAAATTCACCAGAAGAACTAATTTTATAAGATCTGCTTATAACATTGGTGGCAACTTAGTGCAGGAAGTAGAACAGATAAGAGACTTGGGAGTTCTGTTCGATGGGCAGTTAAAATTTGTACCCCACATTGAAAATGTAATTAAAAAAGCCTCGAGAATGCTTGGGTTTGTCTTAAGAAATGTAACCTGTTTTCGACACACCAAGACTAAAATTCTACTTTATAACTGTTTAGTGCGTAGCTCGTTGGAATACTGCAGCACTGTATGGAGACCTCACTACGCAACCCACACACTAAGACTGGAAAGGGTTCAAAAACGATTTATGTGGCTTTTAGCATACTCTTCCGGGATAGCTAAAAAGAAATTTTCAAGAGAGACGTATGCACTTTAAGATGATATCCCTACAGAAGAGGAGAGATTTATTAGATTCAGTATTCTTATATAAAATATTGAGAAATAAGATTGACTGTCCCCAATTATTGCGTAGGTTTAAATTCCGTGTGCCCACGAAGAGCCCACGAGCTCCTATAACCCCCTTGCGTCCTCCACTTCGCAGAACAGTACTTGGTGCTAATTCGCCTATCCCTCGTCTATGCAAACTATTAAACAGCTGCAGTGATCTTGTGGATGTGTACTCCGACTCACTTAGCAAGTTTAAAAGTATAATTAAGCAAAACTTGTAAAATCATTTTAGAGCTAAGGATTGTTTGTAAATTTAGTTTTATGTTTGGTTTCAATTAGTTTTAGTACACTTTAACTATATATTTAAAATCGATAGTTATGTGCGGTGAGTAGTATGTTACTCACCAGTTTCTAAGTAGGCACTCAACGACGAATGAGTTGTGCATGTTGTGCTTACCTGTAAGAGGTTGATACATTTGTCTGTGATTCTAATGTAGGTATGTATCTCATATCTTTGATTTCGTGTATTCAATTGTTGGTGAGCCAAATAAATAAAATAAAATAAAATAAAGTATAAAACCTTCCTCGCTAACGGACGGCATGGAAGAGAGATGCGAAGAATATGAAAGGAAATACTTCTGGTTCAATTTTAAAATAATATTTGTTTTTTCAATCACTCAAATACAGATTTCTTTGTTTTAGGTGCCTTCTATAGGTAGAGCTATAGGTCAATGTGCTAGACAGGACAATACTGGACATAATCATAAAACTTTACGAGCTGGTATCAGTTTCACAAACCTGTTTAAGAGTTGGGTCTATATTCGTACAGAGCAGTCTCCTTACGTGACGCAAGAATGGCTCTTAGGGTAGATGTGTCCTGTAAATGGCGAGTCTGTATTTTACAGATTTTGAAGCGAGGGTGATGGAATCACTATGCTTGAGGATGCGAAATATTTTCTGCAACTGATTTCAGGCCCTAAAAATCGCAAAATGGTTCGGAATCAAACCAGCAAGCTGTCTATCAGTAATCACAGGTTCGCCTATCAATGGACACGCACAATCATAATAAAAGCGGTCCCGAACCAGCAGACCCACAGCTTGAAGAGGCTGAAAGCAGGCACTTTATCATTCACGCAGAAACGGCTGCATGACGCGCCAGGTGACGATCATTAAGTCACAAGTTGAAGAAGAGGCACCGTGGTGCTGACTCGACTCTCCAGGGCAGGAAAAATAAGGTAGGTACAGAATGGACATCATACTTATCATTTACAAGTCAAGTTATATGTATAAGTACATATATCTATATGCATATTTATTTGTATACTTGGTTGTTATCAATGTTGTGATGTGTAAACGAGCGTATCTTGAGTAAGATGAATGAATATAATGTAAACAGCTGTAACGTAACGCGCGTGGCGCTTAGAGGCTGTTCCGGTGGCGAGATGCATATCCGAATACAACTCACAATACACTATATTATGTGAATAAACTGGTCCGCTGGTATAGACACCGTGCTTCTGTAAATATTTTATGATCTAAGTGATATAAAATCACCTTATTCAAATCAATTTCTCTTTTGTTCTTTCATCCAGTAGGGTAGACCGGGGCCAGTTGACTAATTTTTGATTTTTTGTGAAACTGTTAATTGGTTATAATACATATAGCTTTATGAGTTTTAATATTTAATTAATAGCACTTTAAACTATATATGTATGTGAAGAAAGTTGAGAATACTTTAATCTACATGATTTTATCAATAATTTTACAACACCTCCTCCTTATGGTCTACCTACCCCTTATCCGGGGTAAATTGACTATACCCTAGGGGCTGGTTGACCTACCCAGTGATTGACAAGATAAATGTCTTAATTATTTATTTAATGTAAATAAAAAGTAGAAAAATAAATTCAAGACGGTTTTATTAAAATATTTATTGTGTTATGAAGCAAAACATCTAACAAAAAACCTCCTTTGGTTCAACTTAAACAATTAAACTTTCAATAAAAGTAACAATCAGTCTTAAAATATAATTTCTATGATGTTCCTCGGTATTTTGGCACGGTTCGTCTTCCTAATGTATGTCCTCATGGCTCTGTAATGAAAAAATAATAACAAGAATAACTAACACTTGGTTTTATTTCCAACTAAAATGAATGGAGTTGGTTGACCAACTAGTCAACTAGCCCCACAGCCAAAAAGTCAACCAACCCCAGACGCCATTTTCATGTTTAAACTTGCACCCACAAAAAAGGAATAATTATTTCGAGAAAAAACACTAATACACATCAAATATAAGTACAAAAGAACTTGTAACACTCATATTAAATGTTGTATTAACTAGACACATGGTGTAGGAATGAAAAATAGGTGAAATGAAATATTTACTTACGTGGTATGATTTTCGAAAATTCGGCACAGCTCCTGCCTTACGTGCAACAACGCCCGTGCGCCACGGGACACTTACGGGCACGCGGGAGGTGTGTCGCCTACGCGATCGGATGATGCAATAGTCGTACACAGTTGGAATTATTATTCGTTAGTCTACCTACCCCCATAGGCAACCAGCCCCGGTCTGCCCTACCTACGCTAAGGGTGAGATGACAGTTTTTGATGAGAGAGATGCCTAGATAAGTGGATGGGTTTGCTTTCATGATATCGTGTTTGTCTTTTATTGTACTACACGCTAATAGAACCATAAATCGTAGAGTGAAGTCAGTACATTACCCGCGTCATCTAGCTGGCAGATCACCGTGTAAGGAAAGTGGTCGCAGCTCGCATCGGGACCGCTTTACTCTCGACGGAATGTTACTCGATACTCCAGTGCCTACAGACATAGTGCCACACGATGCAGGCGTTGTGACTGAACTACCTTAAGACTGGGATATAACCACAGTTCGATCCTTAATTTTCGAAACCTGCCCTCCCACCTGTTTGTCTTTGCACCACTCAAGTTTTAAACCATTAAGAACGCCTCTGTCTATTTGTGCGCTTGAAGTATTCAATCAATAAATTTACCAAATGAGCTCGTGATTGCTACCAACAAAATATGTCTACCAGTAACCGTAGTAGGGCTCTGTAGCGAAGGGTACCATCTGCCAGATGACTTCAGTAAAACAACAGACTCGTTTCAACTTTTTTGCTGGACACCAGGTGCAATGCAATGGTCACGGTTGGCGTAGTGGTTGAGCGATTGACTGCTGCGCACTATGTCGCGGGTTCGATTCCCGCACGGAACAAATATTTGCACGACCTGCAAGTATTTGTTACGAGTCTGGGTGTTTTTCTATCTATAATATGTATTTATTTACAAAAAAAAAATGTATATAAGTAGTATATCAGCCATCTCGTTACCATAACACAAGCATTAGGTTGCTTAGCTTGGGACGATATGGCGCTGTGTGGAATGTCCAAGGATATTATTATTATTTATTATTATGCAGTGGCATGCCGGGTACATCCTACTTACGTCACATCCAGTCGGGCCATCAGTAAATTCAGTTGTCAATCTTTCCCTAAATAAATCATAGATAAGTTACCTACAACTAATCAACCCTTGGCACGGTTCGTGACAAGTTAGCTAGAAACTAGGCCCGGGTAGAAGCAGTAGTCGCTTACATTAAGATTGGCACATAATGAAGTGATATCACGGGTCGTATCGAACGCGCTGCTTTCGAAAGCGAGCGCAGGAATGTCCAACTGCTGGCCTGACTCGCGCACACCTGCGCAAACCAGCCTCCAGCCAGGAATTCAGGGGAGACAGACTGTTTGATGTTGTGGTATTGTTTAAATTTGAAAACGCTTTGTTGAGACACAAGTAAAAGACGGCTGTATAAACTAATGGTAGATAATGCATGTTTCTGGATGCTTTTGTCGTCTAATACACGAAACGCGGTGACACGAAATGTCACTCACGTGTTTACTGTGTAAGAGAAAACCAAAATCAACCTGCCGTTAATCCGATTAATGGTGGAATAATTAAAATTAAATTGGCTAACTTTTTATAACACTCATAGCAGGTGATGGGCGACTGTACCTGGTGTAATCAGAGCAAGGAGACTTTGGCGTTGAAGTCTTTCATTCCAGAATTTTATACGGAACGATTTGCCTTCATGATTTAATTTGATGCGGATGTACACAACAGGTATCAATCAATGCAGGACACTGTTTACGTTATACCTTATAATTAATCAGTGAATAATTTACACAACACGCATTATTGAGTCATCTAGATTATTCGTGATGACGAATGGTTCGATCACCAACCAGTCTGTAAAAATAGAAAACAACTCATAACATGAACATGATAAGTGATACACTGTTGTTTTGCTGATTACGGACTCTAGATTACAGTGGTAATATTTAGGGTATAGAATAGTTCATCAAATAATTGCCTCCCTAAAGAAATAGACTTGCTGAAAAATAGTTTTTGCTCCTTCACAACTGATGATACAAAAATATGCCAGAGAGATGGGATGCAGCTTGTGTGGACAGAAGAAAAATAACAGAGTTGTATTATTTGCCAACCACAAAAGAATTTCTAGTGTGACTAACCAACCCCATCATATTGACACAAGCCGATACCTTATATACCAAGCCAACTACTATAAGTTTTCAAAATCTTAGTAAGATACAAAGTTCACAAGAATTATTCAAGGAAAATAATGGCTAAATATGTAGGTAAATAAAATCATTCATAAAAAGTTTCCGCAGGTGAGTTTTCCTCTCAGTGACGCATGGTCCATGACCTCTCGAAGTGAAATCAAGTAATCTGCGTCATTGGTCAAGCACTATACCACATAGTGCTTGACCGTGTGCATAGCGTGAAGATAAAGGTCCACGTAAAACTAAAGCGTAGTGCAAATCTACGTCTTAATAAACATATTGTCTTGTGTAAGTTGATTTCAAGCTTCTTCTGTTCGCTTTACTTTTGATAAATAAAATAATGCATGATGATGATGATTGCATGTAAATGTAACGCATTCAATCATTACATAATCAACGTATAGTGTTCCCACTGCTGGGACACAGGCCTCCTTTAGGTGAGAGGGAGGGGGGGGGGGCTGTGATCCAGCGCGGGCCCGATGCGGGTAGTAAGTAAGTAGGTGTCACATGTCTTCGAATTTTTAGTTCCACGACATGCCGGTTTCCTTGCGATGTTTGTTGTAACGCATTTACATTTAGTCTAGACTTTCACTTTCACCGAAACTAATTCAAAGTTTACAATTCCCAATTGCCAATATTAGACGTCAAAGACGCTCATATGTTTTAATTCAGTGTCTGTGTGTCCAGCACAGTGTTGTGTCCATCACAGTCTTGACAAATATTTTAAAACATGGCTAACGGAGAAAACATTAAGGATGAAGGTGTAATAGGAATGAATTAAATGAACATTTTCCTGTATCCGTGATGAACCCTTCCTTGCATTTTTTTACTTTAAGTATCTAGGTATTTGCTGTGATTCAAGGTCACTCGGCCTATAGTATTTAAGTAGCTCAGTTCGTTCAGCAGTTGTGCTGCGTTTTGTCGTGCAGGTTTCAGAGTCCGATAGTTATAACAAACATTACTCGTAACAAGTGTTGAGTGGCCATATCAGACACTTAACATTGCTAATGTCATTGTCATAATATTTACACTATCAAGTAAATCAAGTTATCGTCCGCATTTGTGGAATGCTTCAGGGCATACCTTCGGCCAAGGTCGTAATGTATAAGTGGATTCCTGACAACAGTCGTCAATGCATCCAATCATCGATCCAATCTGTAACCATTCTAATGTCTCGGGAAAAGGCAATAAATATTTCAGTTTGCAAATCTTACAAGATAACATAAAGCAAACTTTAAATATTTGCCTCGGACTCGCAGTAAGATATTATGTATGTTTTCATACATCGCAAATAATCGCAATCAAACAGGCGACTAATCCTTGCTGCTGATAACATACGCACACGTATGTGACTCCGTATGTATCGGTGGATATATTTTTAATCAGCTGATCGATAGGCGATAGTGCGGGGAGGTGTGGGTGGCACACGGGTACACACAGACACACGGGGCCACGTGTGGTATCAATGCCAAGTGGGAACAGTTCAAATGTGTTGTATTTATAATAGTGTCAGCTGTCTCAGTTGCAACTTATGTACAAGTTAATTTGAAAATAACTTCAGCGAGTGTCAGTACCTATTATTTCTCTTTCTTGTTGCGATTAAGAAAGCTGAGAAAGTGGTTTTTTGAAAAACCGTATTATCATTTTGGCTTCCCAGGAGAGTGGATTCCAGACATTCTCATTGTATCATGTTGCAGCCAGCTGACGTAAAAGATTGCCAATTTGGCAGCGACTAGATATATCTCGTGTACTGTTATCTTCTGCTCAAACGAAAGGAACCGTACCTAACGAATAGAATTAGGAATTTGTATCAGACGGTGTGAGTGGTTATTACTTCCGTAATATAAAATTAATATATAGGTATCATAACTTGATGTTATTATAAGCCTTCCATCTAACTATAATGTGTAGTGTATCGTGCTAAGTGTCACATAATTTAACAATTTACGATACTTAAGTGTTTACCTCGAAGGTCAGTGTGCCAGGCGCTTCCGTTCAAAGATTTCGTAATAAAATAATAATTAAACTTAAAATTTCACATAGAACAATAGCACTTTATAATAATCACAATTTTAGTGAGTATCGTAGAAACATTTAGTTGCATTTTAGTGCAATAGGTTATAAGAAATGAAGTTATATTCATTAACGCAATGAGTATTATTTGCTGCTTTACAGGTTGCACCGCTTGCGAAATAATATGCAAGTGTTTGTTGTTACAACAACTACAACACTTCCTTTTCCTATGTTAAGTACAGTTTGTCTGAAACATCGAGTGATTTACAAGACTCGCTGAATGTTTCAGGCTTTACTTAAGTAAGTATGAATTGGGCTAATGATCGCATATGTTTTTCAGATGACTGAATATAGCCATTTAAATTCATGTCAATATAATGAATCATTAGCAACTTCCCCAGATCTCCTCATAGATGGATCCATATTTTACCACTTATAAACACTAATACCCGTATAACAGAACCTCACTCAATACTCGATCGTTACTTGAGTCTGAATTAAGGACATTTGATTAAAAATAGCTTTAAGTATTGCTTGGGTCTTGAGTGAGGTTCTGTAAGACTTAGTTTTTGGAGAATTTCCACTGTTTTTCCTCTAGTAGTTAGAATATGCTTGTTATTTTCTCCAGTGTCATACCAGTCTCTGCACATCTGCAAAACATCCGTACTTTCCATGTACCCACAAAAACTGACGTCATTTCAAAAAATATTCGCGCTATGACGATATTAAGAATTAATTAGCCGTCCAGTTGGCGCGATCACGTCGATACGTTATCACTTATCAATACAGCCGATAGCGGGCACCTCGCGCAGCGCTGGCGGCGCGCGGCGCTCACTCACTCAGGACCAAACAAATAACATCTAACACAATGATATGACATCGATGCATTACGTTATGTTGTTTATTATATTAGAGTTAACGATGCGCTCATTGACATAACGTTACATCACGCCTGTAATACCCGAAGGGTCAGGCAGAGATTACACTCACATTTCACCAGTTATGGTTAAGTTGATGAGGGAGCGACCCTTTTGCCATCAACCGGATCCAAAGCCAGGTTTCGTGCTGCAACTGAGGAATTTCAAATGGGATACCTCAATAACACATTGCCCGACCCGGGAATCGAACCAAGCAACTAATGCTGAGTTTGCGACCACTAGACCAACGAGGCAGTCATTCACCCCGTGCTCATTGATTTACCGAACGTTTGCCTTTGTCTATGGGGGAAATTATTTGTTGTTTTTGTTTGTAATAACAACTCACGTCGTACGCCCTTAATAATGACGATATCAAACACAATGCATGCATCATGCATGATGACTATGCGCCTCTTCACAACCGTACCTACCGACTTAGCGAGTTGTACCTACGCAGAGTACTAACCTATACCTACAAGTACATACCATCGCTTCGTCCGCAGACAAAATAATAGCCCAAGAGCCCACAACGGCCAGACCTTCGTTATTTTATACAAGCTGAAAGTTTTTCTGTGCATGCCTCCTATACAGGTAAAAACGACCAGCGACTATAGACTTTGGGTGGTGGTTACTTGTGCAGGTAATAGGGAGTAAAGGTGTATAAAATAGTACCTTAAATTCGTTAAAGTATAAAGCTCAACTTTTTTATATTTTCTTTGGCACTTTTTTTACATTTTCACCTACAGCGCACTTTCAATGTGCCTGCCACGATGTAAAAACCAATAAAACTGTCCGGCTATTGAGGTAACATCTTTTTATAGATCCCCAAGTAACATATATAAATTTAGCTTTTATACTATAACGAAAGTATAACTATAATTTTTGAAAGTTTAGGGGTGTCTGGCAGGTGGTAGCAACTGTCATAAGCGTCCGGCAATGGACGGCGAGATTTCTAAAGTTATCCCGAAGAAAATATAAAAACGTTGAGCTTTATACTTTAACGAATTTAAGGTACTATTTTATACACCTTTACTCCCTGTTACCTGCACAAGTAACCACCACCCAAACTCTATGGTCGCTGGTCGTTTTTACCTGTATAGGAGGCATGCACAGAAAAACTTTCAGCTTGTATAAAATAACGAAGGTCTGGCCCACAGAACAGTTAAAGAGGTTAGAAGGGCCTTGTGGGCGGAACAGGCGCGCCACACATTTGCGCGGGCGCTCCAAACCCAACCGAAATTAGAATCACCGGTCAACAGTCACGCTCTTATTGTGAAAGCGTTCAATTCTCCGCGGAAAAAAAGAATTATGCCGTCTTGCCCAATTATAACGTGTCGGAAAAGAAGTCAGGAGTGTAATGTGGCCCGAGGAGGGATTTCTTTTCACCGGTAACTCCAAAAACCTTAAAATACGAGTGATATTTGTAATTATTACAAAAGTATTATGTAGTTTGTAGGCAAAAACGATAAAATCGCATTCAGATGCAAAATTATACATTGCTTGCATTACATTGGTACGATCTTGCACGACGTGAGCGGTCGCGCAATGTATTGCGTTCACTGCGAACGTCGCGTGTGTCGATCCAAAGCTTCAATTCTGGGAAATCTATGCGCGTCGATAGTGTTGTACCAAATTGTAAACAATGTCGATATTAAGATGTGTATACGAATGATTATTGTCAGTAATATAACAATAAAAATAACGTTGTATAAATTAACAACAATTATTGTATAATGTGGATTATTAATTTAGTTTCTTAGTTGGTTTTTCGTCTAAAATCTAATTTACGATGCAAACACTTTTTTTTTATTTTACATAAGATCCAGCTACAAGAAAACTGTGGTTTGAAGCAACTGGTAGAATTGAATGGATACGTACTAAATGTAGCACAATTTATGTTTGCAACATTTTGCAGAAAATGATTATGTAACGCGGGTGAAACCGGCGGGCACAGCTATTATTAATAAATTAACATGCTACAATTAATACCTAAATACTTTTTCACGGAGTTATGTTAATTCGACTTAGCATTCGATATGGACGTGAAATTTAAAATTTCTTTATAGTTTTTTTGTATATTGTAGCGTTGTTTTACGTTTTATGTTATTCAAAATGCTATTTTTCTATCTTTCATTATTATGACGTAAAACAGAGCTGCAACTAGCATAAAACTAAAGAAAATTTAAATTTCGCGGCAGTATCGGATGTTCCCCCTTAATTTGACTTTGATTTAAGTTTATTTATATGTAATTAGGAAGTTATTCGTACCGTATCTGCAACTTGAAAAATGCAAAACTTTAATTAACTAAACTACAGTAATTTTATCGATATGATTAATCGACCTTTTGGTGGCCGTAACATATATGAGAAATAAATTGCTTTTACACGTGTGTGAGTGTACGTCCAGAGCAATATTTGCGTTAGTGTGACAACCAATAGTAAACACGCGATCTAAGTGCGTGTGGTTTATTTGTGTGTGTAATGCGCGTACGTATTATCTCTTGCTTGTAGTTGAGAGACAAGAGTGGGAGACATGCGGCGACACGCGTTCTAATACAAATCAGAAACTACTTCCATTCTAACCTCTTTAACTGTTCTGTGGTCTGGCCGTCGTGGGCTCTTGCTCTATAATAAAAAAAATATTTGAAAAACTTACAATATGGGCATTAACGAACGAATTATACTTGTGTTAGGAAATTCCGCTCTTCCAGAGAAAACTGTTTTGTTATATTACTAGACCTAATATTCGAGGTTTTGACTGCTCTCATCGGTTCTCCTAAGCAGTTACTTTCCGGTGCTCTCTACGCGGGACTAGCGATATTGTAACTAAAATATCTAAATATAACGTGTACTGACATACTGTTTACACACCCAATTCCCACATACTCCGTCTGCGGCGCGTTGTACCGTAACGCGATACAGATCATACGCACACAAACACAGGCATACATTTACGGGTATACGCACGGTGCGCGTGCGCTACGGGCAGGGAATCGTACGCAACATTCTCTAAGCATAGCTGATGCTGATTGACTGATCGCTGACGAGTCATGAGCGGGCAGCGGGTTTCTGATCTCTCAAGGTTTTATAGTCATTGCTCAAAGCACTCACATCTGTCTGATTGACTTCGTCTCGCTACATTCTGTGACGCCCATTTTTGCAGGCTCGATGCCTGTCCCCAACCAACGAAACTGCATAAAAGGTAGGTATATATTCCTATTTGTGTCTAATATGGCTGAAGTGGCTTAAGACTTACTTAAGACACTAGTAGTGTACTAGTGTCTTAAGTAAGTTTTATGTAAGAATCTCAATATGTGTCACGCAAAAGCATTAGTACGTATGGTACGGATTTAAATACAAATTCAAAATATTTATTTACGAGAACGGACCCGTTAGCTGGTCAAACAAGGAGCAGGAGTCACAGTCGCAACAGCCGATGCGGTTGTTTCGTGTTCTCGTCGCTGTCCACTCGTGACTTGCACGGTACTCCTCTGTGGAACATAGCAATCAATTAACAGGCGACGCGCGACGTTATCAACCTGTAGACAGAACGATTGACTGCTTTACTGTCAACACTTACATGACTTAACTTATACCCAACAGTGAGACATATCTACTGAAGACAGCACTATTTCATTGACTGCAACTCACTAACTGTTCACACTACATCTTAATGTATTGACAACAGTGAGAGCTATTAACGGTAGACAACAATATTTACTACTACTACAAGCTTTAACTAACTGTTCAAGTGTTCACACTACTTGTCTCAGATTATTAATGTATAGACACACTAGTGGGAACAAAATTATCAATAAAAGAGGCACGTCATACGTCACTACTGTTCACACCACACGACTTAGCTTATTTACGCATAGACACCAGTGGGTAGTCTGCACTGTGTACAATACTATTGAAACCCTACAATAACAGGTTACCTGTAACGTACTATGTTCAAAAATGAAAACTGTTACGACACGAGTAATGTGTGGAAAGCTTCATTTACAACATTGATGTTACTAAATATAGGTTACTGCTTGGCTATATCATACATGCTTGTAGTTATTCATTGCGCATCTAATAATTTTGTATGACATTGTAATTTCTGTGTTCTGCAGTTTTTGAAAATCATTAATCAACAGGCTTACCGTTCCTTCATGATAAAGCAAAATATAATTATAAACAATGACGTGAAAACATACCCATTATTAATTTACTAATTTTCGAGTAGTCAAAACTGCACTAACACGCAATTTGTGTTTGCTCACGTAACGTCCTAATTGTTGTTTTTTTTAAGATAGTGATTATCTGAATATATTATCGTCAGTATTGTTTTCTTCTAGCTTATAAAACTACAATAGAAAGTGATAGGTACTTTAATGGACATGTGACACAGCCTGTGCATCATATAACAAGAAACAAAAAGGTTTCTTCTAGCACCAACTAGATACAGAAACATATTTTTTAAATCAGTTCAAATGAGTTTTTTTTGCAATAATTGAATTATTCTAATCGCCACATTCCACACCCATCTGATAAAAGAAAGCTTTCCTATCGTTAACGATAGCAACCGTTAATGCGCAGGCGACGTGTGACGTCACAGCGAATAGTTTACATTCAAACGTGTTCCATCTTCTGATGTCAAAAGTAAATAATCACGTATTTACATTACACATTATTTGCTTACATCTCGAAAGACAGACAGCAACAAAAGTATGAGCCCAACGCCAAGATGACTTGCATGATGGTAGGACCAGCACAAAACACAAAGTGGAAAATGAGAAAGGATTCTTCACTTTTTGAATCTGCTGGCGGTACAATTTTGGTACACTTTGTGCAAGCGTTGAACTATAACCACTCTATACCAAATTGTTTCATCCGATGGAATTGCTATGCCCTGCCTGATGCGATGCTGAGGTGACACCCTATGTCCCGCAGTGGACCTCAGCTACGATGATGATGATATTACTATGAAGACGATGTTGTAAGTAGGTCAGGTGAAGATTCTCCTAGTTCTCTGTCGATAAACAAACTTTTCTTCAGTTGGACGCCGTACGCTCTGCTACTAGCTTAGCTAACAAAACAAGAAAGGCGTTATTCCCCTAGTTGTTCTGTCTGTACAGTCCACATACACATTTGGCCGCGCGTGCGCTTCGGATTTACATAGACGTTTATCTGCTGGCTCGAGATTATTGAATTAGTTCATCGCCCCCGCGACCGCCATGTTTGTTTGTGTGCTGCTTCGTTCCTCGGAATGTCGTGTTTTTGACCGATGTTTTACAATCTTATCCTTAACAGATATTGTACAAACTAGGTCTGTCATTTTATTTCCGCACTATAAACGCCAGCCTCTTAAAAAATCGGACACTGAGTGTCAAACTCTTACTAACTAAAACCCATCCATGTTCCTTCCTAAGCCCTTTGTGTTCCAAGGCAGTGGTAACCCCTTCGGATAATCCCGCTGACCCAAACAGTTTAGATATACTTGATATTACTGAAATAGCTTTCAACACGAAAAAATATATATAAGTATATTAAATTGTGATGGGGCTTTCATTTCTCTTTATATCTGGAAAAAGACACATTGCTCTATTGGAGCAGAAATGGTATTCAAAAAGAACTATCAAAACCAGTGCAAAACCCACCGTGTTTGACGCTATCTAAGTCCGTATGGAGGTGTTCGGAAAGTATACAATTGTTCAAACTTAGCAGACCTTAAGATACTAGGTTATACTTAGGTTAAGTCCCCATGTTTTCAATGAAATTTTGCTTTTTAAAAAGCTAATGAATTAACGTTTGAAATGGGAATACCTTGTGTGGTTCCAGCTTGAGCTATCATTGTCCAAACCATTCTATCTCGAGTCCGTACAACCACAGATTACTTAATAACATACATATTGTCTTAATGGCGACGACCTAGGACAGGCGGGGCGGGCCCATCCCTGACCCACTTCGACCCCCACGTCTTCCTATAGCCGTCAGTATATAACCGAAGGCTTAATACTGTTGACTTATTTTATAGAGGGTTCACGACAAGACATTAGGGGTGTTATGGCGTTTATATTGAACGAACGTGGTTGTTAATGAAAATTACAGACATTAACTCGATTTGCTGTCGGTGACACTTGATCCAACGCAACTGTAAGATTTGATTGAGAAAAACTTCGAATAAAGGTATTTCACTCAGAGGTCAACATTGCTCAACGTTAAAAATTAAAAGTCCGTTCGAGTTTTTCGCATCAGTCCGCAAGATGTCACTGCGAAATTCACACAATTAGAAAGCTGTTGATAATTCCTAGCGGAAGGAACAGCAGGAAAGACAAACAGAAGCGAATCGGAGGCGAAACGATCGGACGCGCCGTGACCGAGTGTGATATGCCCTTAATCGAATCCGCATTGTGCTGATATGCAGCACTGATTCGACACGAATTTTGCGTCTTAACACAGAACGGGTGCGCGATTAAGAGGTCATCTTCACCCATCGGGGACGTACCTTAACTTTGTTTCATATTACGTGTACCTACAACCCATCATCAACAGTTACATAAAATGTCTAGAATGTGAAGAACCATTGAAAATATCAAGTGTACCTGCAACCGAACGATTGGATTAGCTCGATAGGTATTATTGAGTTAGGTACCTATTTTTAAGTTTGACGACACGGTTGGCGCAGCGGTTGAGCGATTGACTGCTGCGCAGCATGTCGCGGGTTCGTTTCCCGCACGGAACAAATATTTGCACGATCTGCAAGTATTTGTTACGGGTCTGGGTTTTTCTATGTATAATATGTATGTATTTACAAAAAAAAATGTATATAAGTAGTTTATCAGCCATTTCGTTACCATAACACAAGCATTAGGTTGCTTAGCTTGGGACGATATGGCGTTGTGTGAAATGTCCAAGGATATTATTATTATTATTTAAATGCATGACGCAGGTACATTTTTGTGATTTCATCAACATATCGCTTCTAGCGATGTCTTTAAAGATTCGCCAAATGACGTATTATGAGAGGTACGTATATATGTAACAATTGATTACCTGTTTGCAAAATAAATAGGTACTTAACTGATTTAATTGAGATTTGAAAAACCAACAGTACCTACATTTTGTGTGTGTACACAAAATGTACTGTTCGGTTAAAATTCTGGCTAAATCCTTATTATGTAGGCAATTCAAGAAATAGTAGGACAACTAAGTAAAAGTTTTTGTCAAAGTCCCTTTCTTGCATGTATACGTCACGCTTGAAATACAATAAACATACTGAAAAGAATGTGAAAACATAAATCTCAATACTCTGCCTTTTTCATTACCATATTTATTAATTAACATTAACATGCATGTTGCGCCGACCCCAAATAAATTGGGATGGGGGCAGGGGAGTGATATATAAAATATTTATTCATGTCTTCGTCTAAAAGAATGTTTCGGAAAAAAACTTAACAAAGTCCTTGCTACATTCCTGACACCGTGAAGCAATCTACATAATTCATGTCATTCACCTCATTGTCCCACATGCGCCGCTAACACAGAACCTCTCTCTACAGAATCGGGAGTAACCGTCACTGTAGTCAGTGTTGTACCTATCCACAAAAGCTTCGAGACAAAGATCCCAAATTTTTCAAGTCTTGGGTTACTTTACCTTTAAGGAGGACTGCAGTCAGTAACTCAGTACCTATAAATAAGAATTTGGTTAGATTTTTCAGAATGAATAGAAAAAAAAACTTACAGTTGCTAGCAATGCGCCATTCTGTATGTAAAAAAATATATTGTTTCCAAGTGAAACACAATTTAGGTATGTTTCACTCGCTGCTGATTAAGTATGGCGTCTAGTTATTTCAATATTAACAGCTTATTCTCAACTAGCTTTTGCCAGCGGCTTTGCCCGCGTTTATGCAGGAAATTATCCCAGGGGAACCGTAATTTTTTCCGGGCGAAAAAGTAGCTTATAATCTATCTTTGTGCCAAGTTTCATACAGATCTGTTTTTTTTTTACTTTATTCGTTACTAACTTACATACAAATTTTTACTCTTTATAATATTAGTTTTAAATAAAATCCTTCAAAAAACTCTTTTGTACAGAAATCGAAAAAAATCCTGGCCTACTAACATGAACTTTTATGCTGGAATTGGAGCTATTCCATTTGTAATGGTTGGTTTAGATTAGACACGTGGGGCGTGACCACTTCTGTCACCGGCGTGACAGCTCATTGTGATGTTAATGCGTGTCACAGCCACAGCCACGTCGCTGTCACACATCGTTATGTGTCCAAATTATCCGTAAACGAGCATCTAGCGTGGACATAGCGCGGCCAGTGGAAGTACCTACGCGAGGATCATAAGTAGTGTTGAAAATAAAATAAATAGAAAACTGATGACTAATTATTATGAAAGCATGCAATAGGATGAGATATGCATTAATGTCAAGGTACCTATTTCGAAAGTGCGCGCACATAACATAGAGTAGATTCGCCAAAAATATAAGAATAGTAGATGCTAACTCGTATTTTTCGTAGTCTTCAGGCTACCTAAGGACTCCTTAGGTAGCTTCAAAATTCAAATTAGAAAACTATAAACTACACGCTCTATGCACCGGTAACAAAGCTGATCGATTACAGCACACAGCCTGAGTACTGCATTTGATAAGGAAATCCAATTCCACTGAACACAATCTGAATCGTTTTGCAAATGCTTAGAGTTTGTACAATCAGACACACACGATTAACGCCCAGACATTGCAACAATAACCCAATATGTAAAGAACGATATCCATTGCCCCATCAATTTGAAATACCTCAAGAAAGATGGTAATTGAAGAAGCAACAAATGCAGTACTTTGCTTTTTGCGTCGCTTCGGTCAATAAGTATTTTGAATGTAAGTACCCCTTATCCATTTTCCCAGTTCGCTATTGTTGTAACTTTCACGACAATTCGATATCTCTTGCTTTATGACAAATGGATGCGCGCGCGGCTGTTATCGATTATGTACGGTCTAAGAGTCAGACGAACTAACAAATAAACATATCACTTTGTTACACTTTCTCTTCTTACCTCCTGCCGGTCAATATTTGAGGAATACATTTTGAAGGAAGTTTTATAACTGAAGTGGCACAATTGATCAGCAACACAAAAGGCTGGTTTTACACCAACATGTTATTATATTTTATAATAGCTTTTATACAACTTTGAATGTAAAAATGTCTTCAAGCAAGCACACATCTGCCAACATATTTGGCAATCCACCTTGCCACATATGTTGGCTGATGTGTCTCCGGATTTTACAGTTTCAACAACCTCATGCATATGCAAAAGCGTCAGTTTCAATAATTATTTTTAGATATTAACATCTGCATTGATTAATCTATTTAGCTTTACAAGTGATTGACTTCAAATCAATTTGAATTGACCTTTCAACAGATCTGATGCGTAATGTCAATGCAACATATTTCGACATCCAACTTTAGGCTATTCTTTTCAAGTTTGGTAAGGCAATCCAATCCATTTTTCTGGGTCAAAATCTTTTGCCAGTTAATGCTTAGGTAGGAATTATGAACAACAACCAATAAAGAAAGTAAGATTTTAGTTCTTACTGGAACCCGCACAACACAATCACAAATAAAAAATAAAAAAACAGATTGCAGTTAAAAGTCCTGCTTGAGACCAAAAGTGTCGCAGCGCTGGTAGTCTGATAGAGCTGTGATGTACAGAAATAAATACATCATAAATAAAATAAAAGACTAATTGAATAATTTATTATTGTTCTCAGCCTGGCTCCATCGCCTCATCGTCGCTTAACACCGCTCCGCTTTGCCGGCTGCAATCTTTGGGCAAAGGAAAGCTTACCTCATGTGCCACTTACTGCCTTGTTGATCTAGTGGTCGAAGTTCGCAGGTAGGCCGGGCTATAGTATCTGTGGCTTTCTATCAGGAGTTTCTCAGTAGCAGCTTTGAATCTGGATGGGTTCCCCGGCTAGCCAGAAGCAGCAATAGAAACCCTATTACATGAGACCTATGACCGTTACGTCGTTATAAAATTATATCACAATAATTATGTCTTTCGACTTCTCGGTGTAAATACGAGATGTCTCTCAAAGATGTCCCACACGCCACTGGTTATAACGATTGTTATCTTGGTTGTTACGAGATGATCCGGTGCACTGACCTGCAATTAGGAGCGCGTTACGTAAAGTGCAGTGAGAAGCCGGAAGCACGCGGACGCGCCGTAAAATGCATTCCTACGTGTGTGGCGCATATAGTAGATGTACACAGAGAGTCCAGTTACTATTTAATAGTGACCAACTGACCTGCGTTCTTTCCATAAATTCATATTGAAAAATGAAGATAAAAGTATCAAAAATATCCCGACCAATCAGCTTAAACTAACTGAAGGCCGCTATCGCGTTGCAGCAAAACTGTGGTTGTAATTACCTATTTGATGCTGAACTTTCAAATCATCCAAAGATAAGATATAAGTGTAGATGTAATAATAAGTCTCGTCGTTCAAAGTGGTATTTCTGTTAGTCTCCATGTCAGTGTGCTGTGCTACTGGCTGTGGGAACAGATACGGCGGTTATATAAAAGGTTGTTTTCGGTAAAATAATGAGCCGGAAAGGTCATCTAGGGCATTTGTGTCATCAGGAATCACAAAATAATTGATTTGGTACGTTGGCGTCTGAAGAAAACTACCTGCTCGCTGGTGTCGACTGGACTGGGACGAATGTTACTTAAACTTATCGTCACATCAAACAAACATGCCATGTCGCATTTGGTCGATAAATTGGTCGCAAAAGGTATTAATTTGCAGAACCTAGAGATAATATTCATTAATTTAATATTATGCAAGTGTTGGATAATTATAATCAATGCTAATTAGTGTAAAGGTATAACATTAGTATGCATTACTAAAAGCGTGTTATGTAACCTATGTATTACAAATCTGACCAAAAGAAGCAGCACGAGCAGAGCGTCCGCATTGCAACCCTACACGAAAGTACTACGAAAGGTAATACAGGCAACGACACAGTGCAGGGTAATCCACTATGTATGAGTTTACATATTCCTTTTTCGGATGACAACATTATTCCTCTGCCGGATCACACAGTTAAATTGAAAGTGACAGCAGTCAGTAGCACGTGATATTGCTGAACAAAGTTGAAAGAGTCGTTGCTGAGAAAAGTAAGGAAAAAAAAGTATTACGAATACTTCTGCTACCTACGAATGCTACCTATTATTTTTATTCCTGCTTTTTCCCATGAGCAACATCGTTAAGTCGCGTGTCCACATAAACAACTTATAAACATAATAGACACATCATCCAACACAACACAATAGAATCTTGTAAGTCTAACAATATGACCACGGAATGTAACATATTGTCATTTCGTACATAGTTTCACTTGTCATACATTTTCTATGATTACTAAATAAACAATTTAATAGAAATTATGATAATGTAGAGAAAATTCAAACATGAGGCTACATGAAGTAAACAAGAGGAGAAGTACCAGTAATGTCTCGCACGATGTCAATGTTGGTCTGTTCTACTTAAATCTTGAAAATTAACTCACTGGACCCAGAGGTTTGTATTGTACCCAAATACATACATAATTGCGTTCAAGTAAGTCGTTATAGGTAGTACTACTGCGCCACTTATTCCATCAATCCACCGAATATTCTTCAAAGTTCTTAAATTCTAGTTTTACCTAGGTTGTTTGTTGTATTTATGATTTGTGTAAACCTGATACGAATAAAGATATAAAGACAGCGAAAAAACAAGATTCCATTCTTGTGTCGAATATTATCGCATCACAAGTGAACGCGTGTAAGTTAATGTTTGAAGCTTTCGTTAAACTTTCACTTTCACAATCCTTTTGCGAAAGATGTTGTAATAAAATGCTGAAAGTCAGATAAAAATATACATACGACGTAGTTATTGAATGGATGGTAAATATGCGTAACATTAAGTACCGTTTAAAACAAAAAGGTAATGTTGCAGAGCGTATAGATACGTCTCATAAAATTACGCTGTCGTTTTGTATCTTTCTTTGGTTACAAATATCACCAATCTGTCTTTATTGCTGAAATGTCCCTCCGAGTAATTGGAATGATTTTTTTACTAGGAAACTGCCGTAATCGCAAGAATTTGTGCAGCATCAAAGCGCTGCAGTAGATTTTCCTGCCGAAGATATTAATAGGAAGGTTGTGGACAACAACTTCCTACAAAATAAGAGGAATAGTTTCGTATACAAAAGGCGAAAGTAGTGAGAAGTATCGCCATGAGGTTTCATAATGTGTCAGACGATTAACTTGAGAGCTATCACATACACATGACGAGAATGTGTCAATGACCAACAAGAACTGACGGCAGGATTGTAGCTTCTGAAACGATTGAAACTGAAGATGGTCTTATCAATAGTTAAGTTTCAATTGTGATGTCATCCTTATACGTATTACAATTGAGCTTGAAAATAATTGACTATAGACAATAAGTATTGTCTTTACAGCAGATGACAGCAGCGGTTGCTTGTTTAGATTAAGCACTTGGGCTAGGTGTGACGTTTTTAGACAGTTTATTTTAATGGCTCTGCGTCAGCCGGCGTAGACCTTTACTATTCAAAAGTGCCTTAATTGAAATAAATGCTTTGAGCTAGGGCTCGACCCTTGTAGATAGACTGCAAAACTCTTAATTCGAGATAAATATAATGTCCCCTCCACCCCACGGTATAAACACACGTAGCAGGTGACCCACATAAAATGAATTAAACACATTTAGCAGAACTACCTACTTGTACGTCAAGAATATACCAGTCATAACAATTTCCTTAGACGGTAATCATATGACTAGGTGTGCCAACTGCGATATTTTCTAGATACTTAACTCTGCTGGTTCAAATACTTTTATGGATTATACGCACAGCATTACACGCAAGACGTAATGACCATGTTCGGTAACAACTTACGTGTACTCACAATCATTCATCATCATTTTACCTTTAACGGAAACTCGTTTGTAATCATTATAAAAACAGCATAATCTGTTGAGCCACCTTTCAGTATTACTCGGGGTACATACACGCATTAAGGAGAGTAAAGCAAAAAACTGCAAAGGTCGTACACGCTATTCTGTATGCTAAACGTAAACATTCGGTTACTCGACCTGTTTCGGAAGACCTTGCTGTGTATTATTCTGAATGTTATCAGTAAGCTATTCAAGTTGGGCGGGTTGTTGTGCGTATGAGTTACATATTCAGTGGTTTGATCGTCAAGTGCAAGTGAGGTTTCTCTTCAACTAATGGTGACGACCTGGGATGACCGCATGTAGTCGTTACGTCTCGTTATGTAAGGGATTGGAATTCAGATTCTATTATTTTAGAAACTTTTGGGAGTATGTACTTTATCTTTCAAGAGTTGAGAGTTACGTTTAGTTGAAATCCGACGACTGACCCAGCCAGGAAGATTGTATGCGACAACAGGTTCATGAACGTTAACGTTTCAGCGACACGTCTCGGCCTGACTCATCCAGTAAAACAGCAGCCAATTTGTGTCTCCAAGTCGAATGACAAGAATAACAGACAAATTAATCATAGTCTACTTGACAGTCACTGTAGAAGACAAGGTGTGAAGTGACGTCATAATGACAACTAACCTAGTTCTCACGAGGTAATTGTCACTTAATGAGCGAACGTCCGCGTTGCAGCTTATAATTCGATGCGCTCGTCCAACAAGTTCATCATTAAGATAGGCGGATAGACTTTTGCAGACTGAACAGTAAGTACAGTAAGGCAGTAAATAACTCAGACTCACTCCAGCAGTAAACAACCCATCTTTAGAATTTGCAATGATTTCTCGGTGAGTATAATTCACGTTGACGAGTACCTAGTGACTTTCAGGAAAGTGCCGCGGGAGGCAATGTTGACATAAGTTGCCTTTTTTTTTAAGGCTGGGAAATCATCCAATGACCTTTTTCGGAAGACCTTGCTGTGTAGGTATCATTCTGAATGTTATCAGTAAGCTATTCATGTTGGCCGGGTTGTTGTGCGTATAAGTTACATATTCAGTGGTTTGATCATCAAGTGTAAGTGGTTTGAGTTTTCTCTTCAACTTTGGTGACGACCTTTTTTTTTACGCTGGGAAATCATCCAATGACTTCTCCCGCTCTGGGTGGAGCGGAAGGGAGTGTCAGACTGTTACTGACTAAGACCCATCCATGTTCATTCCTTAGCCCTTTATGTTCCGGGGTAGCGGTAACCCTTTCGGACAATCTCGCTTAAGACATAAGTTGCCTACAACATAAATAACATAATATAAACTACGACGACGATCACCGTATTACCAATTAGTCGACTACAACAAAGTACGAGTATATCACATAAATATAAACACCACATTGAAAGTGTGTTTTTTAGTTAAAGAAAATGCAGCATTATACTTACATAGAGAAATCTTGATGCGTTAAAATCAAATTATTATTAATTGTCAAAATAGTGGGCACTTAAAAATATTTGTGGGTCAGTTGTTATAAATGACCTACTACTAGACGTCTGTCTTCACATTTAGACGTAAGTTTATCATGGAATTACCAAACAGCCCCTTTACCGTCCACATACAATTTAGCTAAGTGGAGGAGAGCCGCGCAATCTGTTACAGTAGGTACCATCTGTTCTACACAGCTCGAGATAGCGCAGGATAGGCTCACTGAGCTGTACCTAACGATCTCCTTACAATTTAAAACTCAGATGGAGCACAGGGCTGGTGCGCTCGGACAGGGCTGGTGCGCTCGGACAGGGCTGGTGCGCTCGGATTTTAGGCAAAGCACTTAACGGGGTTCAGTTCCCAGAAGTCGACGCCAAACCGGAATCGGGTGATAGGCCAGGACATATAGTTATCAGAAAATTATATAACTTTTTTTTTTTTTTTTAAGGCTGGGAAATCATCCAATGACTGCTCCCGCTCTGGGTGGAGCGGAAGGGAGTGTCAGACTCTTACTGACTAAAACCCATCCATGTTCCTTCCGTAGCCCTTTATGTTCCGGGGTAGCGGTAACCCTTTCGGACAATCCCGCTTACCCGGCAGGCTTGGCCCTGAGGGGCCCCTTCATATGCTGACATCTCTTTGAGGCGCGCGTGGAACATATACGCGCCGTACGGCACGGGTCTGGTGCTGATCGGACGGTGAGTCACCCATAACTCACCGTCCGCAGGCCCGCGCCTACGGTGGCCGGGAGTCGTCACGTGGCTAAAATTATATAACTTGACGTTAACTTCTCGGACACCCTGTTTGTATGAAAACTGCTTTATTGGCAAACTAAATAAATAATCAATCAAAAATGCCTTCTTGTTTCAAGTGTTTATACCGGCTAAATACTTGTATTTAGACTGTAATCTAAATACCAGTATTTTTCATTATTGACTGCTAGCTCGATATCAAAGCACGGTACGCAGTTAAGCTCGTGCTTTCCGAAGCACGAAGGGGTCTCGCTATGTAAAGGGTGGTCACTAATCTACGTTTTGACAGTGGCACTTCGATCGACCCGAGCAGCTGTTAGCGTTTAGCCACGAGCCCCTCTAAACTAAATAGTATAGAACAATAATAACACAGTGCAAATCTATATAAGTTGAAAAGGGAAAATACTGGCTTTTGGTAGTTCGTAGTAGTTATACCAAATTGGGATTATATTGATAACAATTTAAAGCAGTAAAAAAAATGTAGATTAATAGTATTAGGTATAATTGAGGATTTTAAACAATGTGCTGATAATTTTTGCGATAATCCTCACCATAGATTAGTGTTGGATTCAATGTATAAAAATATTGTATCTATATTAAGTGAAGCAGCTAGTGTAAACAGAGTCTCTAAAGGCATTGTTAGAAGAAAAGGTATAAAAGGCTGGAACAAGCATGTCAAAGAATTTCACGCTGAAGCAAGGTCTAAGCTTAAATTGTGGATTTGGTATGGGGAACCCAGTAGTGGGCATATATATGAGGATATGATATTAACTCGTAAGGTATTTAAATCAAAATTAAAATGGGTCATTAAGAACCAAGAAAAAATAGAAATGGATATATTGGCCTCTCTCCATTCGAAGAAATGTTTTTCATCTTTCTGGAAAGGCACTAAAAAGCTTAATATCTCGCCAAGCTTACCAGTTAGCGTGGAGGGTGAGAGTGACCACACTGAAATAGCTAATATATTCAAGGAACAGTTTATAGTGAGCTCACCTCTTGATTCTGTGGTGAGGGTGAACAATGCTGAGACCTATCATCGATCAGGAATACCCCTTCGCTTTACGTGTTCAGAAATAAAAACCGTAATTAAATGTATGAAACGGGGAAAATCTCCAGGTCATGATGGACTCAGCATTGAGCATCTTCAAAATGCTGGATTGCACTTGCCAAGAGTATTGACTATGTTTTTAAATGTATGTGTAGGGCATTCTTTCCTACCACAGGAGATGCTGGATACATTAGTTGTACCAATTGTAAAGAATCGGACAGGAGACATAGCAGACAAAGGGAATTATAGGCCAATCTCACTGGCAACTGTGATAGCCAAAGTGTTTGACAGTGTGCTTGACGCGCACCTCAGTAGATATACAAAACTACACGACACACAGTTTGGTTTTCGTGCTGGGCTGTCTACTGAGAGTGCAATACTTGCATTGAAGCACACTGTCAAATATTATACGGACAGAAAAACACCAGTGTATGCTTGTTTCCTGGACCTTTCCAAAGCTTTCGACCTAGTTTCATATAAGGTTTTATGGGAGAAGCTTCGGGAAGCGGGAGTGCCTGCAGCATTGGTATCAATTTTATCTATCTGGTATGACAAGCAGAGGAACTTTGTGAAATGGTCCAATGCAATGTCGGACCCATATAAACTCAAATGTGGGGTTAGGCAGGGAGGTCTTACTTCCCCGAGACTATTTAATATTTATGTTAACAACCTGCTTGTGGAGCTCAGCAGCACTCATGTCGGATGCCATATAGACGGAGTAAGTTTAAATAACTTAAGCTACGCAGACGATATGGTGCTGCTGAGCCCCACAATCGGTGGAATTAGGAAATTGCTCACCATATGTGAAAGATACGCTGAGCAGCATGGGCTAAAATATAATGCCACAAAGAGTGAGCTGTTGGTGTTTAGAGGAAGAAATAAAAGTCCTTCAAATGTCCCTCCAGTAGAACTAAACGGTTCACCTTTGCAGAGGGTAACACATTTTAAATATTTAGGCCATATTGTTACGGAGGATCTTAAAGATGACTCTGATATGGAAAGGGAGCGCAGAGCAATGGCTGTGAGGGGAAACATGCTGGCTCGCAGGTTTGCTGGTTGTTCAGTACCGGTTAAAATAACACTTTTTAAGGCGTTTTGTCAAGTTTTTTACACCAGCAGTCTGTGGGCCAATCATACCAAAAAAACAGACAACACACTGCGCATTCAGTATAATAATACCTTCAGGGCGCTGTTGAGGCTTCCGCGTTACTGTAGTGCGTCAGGGATGTTCGCTGATGCGCACACAGACGATTATTTCGCGATCATGCGCAAAAAAGTGGCATCATTGATGCGCAGAGTGAGGGGGAGCAGCAATAGCGTGCTGAAGGTCTTTTCAGAGAGGTTAGAAGGGCCTACTATGGATAGGTTTATCAAGCTACACGTCAGACATGGGGCTTGATAAATCTTCCTCAAAGACTTGTATTCTGCGTTTTTGTTTTATATTCTTGAACGTTACTACTAACATAGTTTTATAAGATTTTTACTTAATACTAACACACTATGGGCCCTCGATGCCTGACAATAAACGATTTTTATTTTTATTTATTTATAATTGGTTTATTATGTTTCTCAGAACACGCATTCTGATAATAATGAAAGTGTACCTATTTAGATACTATGTATGCGATAATATTTATATGTAAGCCCATATTTTTCATGGAAACTAATAATCGTGTAGGTACTCATTATTCCAGCAGCCTTACCGCACAGCAAAGAAGATAATTAAAATTGTAAGAATTTAAAAACAGGAACTATTGACACGAGAACTACAAAACTGTAAGTTCAAACTAAATATTATTCCGAGAAAAGTTAACTTAGATATCGACAATTAACATTCTTACGGCAAATGATTGGCTTCTCAAATACTCTCGATATAAGTACAGGTAATTTGATCAAGAAATTCGAACAAAAACTGGCAGAATAGTTATTAAATGATCCATTGAAGATGATCCAAGCGAGTCACGATTCAATACGAGATGCCGTTGTGGCACAGTTGAAACTGCTCTTGAAATGTAAAAAAAAACCGACGTATGACTGAAATATCAGAAACTATAAAATGATTGTTATATTACTAAAACCGTCTTCCCCTATCTCGTTACACCATGTCCTGCATTTGAGCCGTGAACTGAATATTATACAGCAAAACATTTTTTCTTGGCTGTTCTAAACTAACTAATCATGATAGCTATTGTAAGACCAGCTTATGAAATGCTCTTTACTTAATTTCACTCACGAATAGATGGGGTCCTCGACTCCCGAAGTCTCGACATATAACAAACAGTCAAGTTCAATCGACACTGACTCGTGGCATATTCTGAACTCTGGTACGCTGATAGCGCGCGAGAGCGAGCAATTGACCGTGCGCGTCTCGTTAGTTCCGTAACCAAGGAGTTAGGGGCTGCGATGTCTTTACAATAACAGAGAATCATAAGATATTGGTAAAATCTGGAGGAAAACTAAGAAAACAATATGACAAACAAAGAAAATAGTTCTTATATCAATGCCTCTAAAGGAGATTTCATTGATTAGATAATTATACCTGTGAGAAAATATCAGATCCAGTGAGATACAGATTTGGATGCTGAAAAAAGCGGCCACCCAAGTATTTAAAACATTACGCCTGACATCCCTATCAACTTCTATCAAGTACCGCAATGTAGTCGACATGCAAAAAGGCTCCGTGACGCTGCGCACGCGCTGTCGACGCATCTACAATACCATCGACCGGTGCTTCTGTACTAGCTAGTCTGAACGTGTAGAGGAAGAAGAAAGTGATGCTGAAGATATTAGGAATCATGTAAGAACGAGCATTATTCATGGCGGGAACAGATTTCAGGTAAAGAATGCACTTTAATGAAACAAAAGACAAAACAAAGTGTCATGAAACAAAAATGTCTCTTTAGTATAGATCTCACGTCAAATGCGTAGGAACGTTTGTAACACCTAGATTTTTTGCAAAGAGCTTAGTTAAAGCTCTCGGCGGCCAGTCACTTGTCTCGCCCACACGTAAGCCTTACGATGAATAGGAATGATTGGGTACTGTGAAGACCAGAGAGTGCTCGTTTAATGTACTGTGTAGGGTTTCCAATTCTACAATTTAAAAACGCGGGGGCTGCAGCTATTGTATTGATTGCTTTAACACATCAGTTCAGTAGCACGCCTACCGACAGAGTCCATCATATGAATCTTTATAAAAACCTATTTAAATCAATGTATCAGTTTGAAAGCTCGAATGCTGCCAGTTATTTTCTAACCAACCAGCTATGTTCCACATAAGGTTTCATCTAGGCTCTATAGTACTCTATCTCCAGCTACCATATCTACATAATTATACAACGGCGTTTACATCCAATATGTTGTAGAGTTATGCTATATAAGATGTAGATTGTCTTGATAGGTCATGAGTTGCCAATTGACAAATCGCTACACTAGTTGTAGATCATTATTATGAATTGACTAACCATGCCTATCCACAGAGGTCCGTCTCGTCTGGTTCATTACAACTATGTCACAGAACACACATCAAACATGGTGTTGTGGTCATATTGATTTTCTTGAACAAAAATATAGTAATAGAAATTGATATGCCATTACAGTAAGCGAACAACAATTGAGACGATAACAAGCATTCAACAAGTAGGTACTTAGATCATGTAGAAACGGTTTCAATTATGACGGAACAAACATATTACGAACATGCTTCATGTATAATAATGGTTTATTGTAACGGAACCATCACAATAATAGTTATCACTTGACTAGATGTCAGTAACAGACGGACTCAATTACTATCTCTTATCTATTATATTCAACGGGCAGTCTAGGACAGAGACGGTCTGTGTATGTGTACTTGACAAGCAGGCTGAAACAATTAAACAGTTTTTATATTTTAGCTAAAAATATAAGCAAGTTTATGATGTGTGCATTGTATGTGCCAACGTACTAACCCTAAGCTTAGTAAGCTTAGTTAATATTTACTCAAAGCAATTATCTTCTTTGCAAACCATCTACCGTGTTTCTGAGTATTTAATATGCCTCATCTGACCCTAATTTTTTAAGGCACAGCTCTGTGTACGGCTGTCTACCTCGAAAGAAATTAGGAAGCCTGAATTATACTGAATCGAAATCGAATCTAGTCTCAATCTCACGTTTATTTTGTATCGGCGGTAAGAGCTTCCCACGAGAGGTACCATGGCCCAGTAAACATTGCCGGAAAGGGGTACGTGCGCCGGATATGCATAGGTATCCTCATTCACGAAGGCCGCGTCATCAGGAACTAAAAAAGATAACAAAATATAAGAGAAAGTCCATAGTATCGGATGTTCCCGCTAACGACGTGTAAGCGTCGCGTGGCCACTGCGCTCGCGCACCGACTCATCTCTTTGTACATCTGCCGCTCATTATGCTAAAGATGTCAAAGTTTTTGTTTATGTATGACGATCTGAGAAGGAAAGAAACTTACTTGTGGATACTTACATATTCATAAACACGCTTGCTGATTAAAAGATTGATCAAAGTGGTTAAACGAGGAAGATTAAATTATATAAGTACCTACTAACGCAGGTACTAATTAGAGACAAATGTTCAATATTGATAAACTATCAGCCCATCAGTTTTATCAACAGTGCAACAAGTATATGAAGGCAAGTAAGCTGATTAAAGGATAATCACCTTTCTAACCTTCACGATTTCAACTAAACAGCAAAGCTTCAAAGGCCTCTAGATCTATCACTATCCAGCTGACACACCAACACTAACCAAAGCCGCGGCCATCGCTGATTGAATGCAGATGGTCCACTCAACAGTACTCTTGCGCATAATAGTTTTCGACCGGGAGCGATCAGTTTAGTTCGCAGCTCCTTGGCGGACTATGTCATACTTCTAGTTCACTAGCTCCCATCTCGAACCAACGAAAGGCAGATCGTACGCTCGCTTTGCTACTGCTCTGTTTACTCCTTTTGCTGTTATTTTTTACAAAACATTCTGTTTTTGCATTTTAATATTAATGTTTTTTTATTTAATTTATTAAGCGGCAGTAGTGATGTGGCGGCGTCGTGTTCTCACTCATTCACGCTATTAAGTCTTATCGAACGAACTAATGAACTAAGAAGCGATGGATCTGGGAACTGATTCGCGTAGTGTGGGAGCGTTCTTACGAGTGAAGCTGGGCAGAGAAGTGACTATGAATGGCTGACGGTTGTCGCTACAACTGCAACAGTAACAGGACCAGTCATGTGAAACTGACATAACGCCCTATCTACACTAACTTAACCAGGCTCTGCTGATACGTATCACCATAAACACTTGGGTAAACATAAACCTTACAGTCTTCTTATAGCACATTTTTGTTAGTCACGTGTTTTAACTTTTGTGTAAGTACGAAAAGATTTTCAAAGGAGCAGTAAAAATGCGTATAAGACTCTCTTCTTCTTCGAGTCGTGTCGATGGTACTAATCTTCGTTTCGTGTCTATGGTACTCTACTTCGTTTCGAGTCTATGGTATTCTTCTGTCTGGAACTACAGGTTAAAATAAAAATAAATACAGACATCATGGTGTTTTTTATACATCTCGTCTCGTAGGTGGTCCACGTTACAACGTCTACTTTCTCCAGACGCAAGTGCTATATAATAATCGAAAGTGCATACTTTGTATCATATGTATACCTACGTATTTATACATGAATCTACTTCAAATCGTTGCTAAACATTAACGTGTTGTTTTTAAGGCATTTCTCTGATCGTGAGTCACGTCCAATTTTATACAGTTTTATGATAGTCATTATCAATACACATGTTAATATTATTGTATGTGAACACATTACAGGAAAGTACACAAGTTTGACGATGGAGAGCGCATTCTTGTAGTGTATTTTAGATCTGCAGGTGTTCCTATGGCTGCACTGAGAAGTGCGTGCCAAGTTAATCCGTAAGTTCAAATAAATGCCTGAATTTGTTCAGTGCACTCACGCTTAGGCCTTATAGCTACTTGTACGAGCACTACGGTAGCGTCGTCATATGTCTGTTTACTAATGAGCTGGCTATCATAGCAAGTTGATACGGAATCGTCTCTATTATCACAATACTGATTGTCAACTTGATCACACATAAGTATTCTCAATATTGTATGAAATGGAGCTTCTGAACTGATCTGCTCTGTGAAGCACGTGTATATTTCTTGTCTGGCCGTTCGGTGAGTCAGCGAGCAGACAAACACACATTATACGTTGTTTACCTGAGCGAGGTATGCTCAATATTAAAAGTGTACTTACGATATTCTGTATTTAAAGTATTTAGTCACAGAACTTACTTCAGAGGAACGGCTGATATTTCCTTGATGGCACACTTGTATAACCATAACAGTAGGAAGTGTCCGATATTGAGAGAAATCTTGTTGTTTCTTCTCAATGACTAAATACGTACTTAGTACAGTAATGTATTAGAATTAAATTACAAATAGAACGACTAACCGACGATAGAACCGACTCGCCCCCAAAATAAACAATTAATAATTAACTGATTTGTTTCTTTTCAGACCACATCGCAAATTATATGACGCCGTTCCCAGCTATGTTGAAACTTTTAGCTAGATGCTTGCATTGCGATAAATGTTCTCTCACACATTTGGTTGAAAAAATACTTTCTCTAAAGGATAATCATGCTGCAGAGACCAGAGACGCAGCCCCAGTGGAACATCTTGTGCGTGCTAGAGAGGGAGAGAGACAGTACAGGCCCCGATACAGATAATCAAAGAAATACGTGTACAAGTCTTATTTATTATTATTTAAACATTTTACTGAAACATAAGCTTTTGATGGATAGGTAACGAGGAAATCTATATATATAATGCTCATTGTTGTCTATGTTTACAGGCAACCACTGCTGAAGGTTCTGCTGGGTGACACAAACACAGCGCGCGATGGTATATTTAGTTCTGAATGCATCGTGCTGCTATTGCAGCGCCATTTACGGCGATCAGCGACTTATGCACTAACGAGTAATGACTTCTATCCTCTTAATGATGGTAAGTCAAAGTCAAAGTCAAAATCATTTATTTCAAATAGGCACAAGTAAGGCACTTTTGAACGTCAAAATGAACAAGAAATAGAATTGATTCTAGTCGCCCCTTCCAAAAGGTAGTTTCGTGTGGAGAAGAATGGGCAAGAAACTCCACCGTTACTCTTTTAAAATGTTTTACAATGTTTTGTATACATGAATTATAACATTATATGTGAAGACGATGCACCCAGAATAAAAATACTACACCACAAAAGGTGAAAAGAAAAACACATATAGTAATGGTAGGTAACTTAAGTATGTCAAAAGTACATGGTGCTCACATATTTACAAACATTCTAAAAGTTAATAATAATAAATCAATTAATGTGTGAGAAGTTATTTCAACATGTTAAAATAGTATTTTATAAATAATAAATTATTACCAAATTTACTTAGCAACCAGTTTGATTTTGTCTAGACACTAGATTGCCCTGTGGAGCAGGACCAGCATGTTTCCAAGCATCCTTATCCTTTATATTATCCTCTAATTTGTAATATGCTTGTTTACAAAGTGAATTTTTAATGTGAGTTTAAAATTTTCTTTCATTTAATTGCAGAATGTCACAAGGTATTTTGTTGTAACATTTAACACAGAACCCCATAAAAGATGTATGTACTTTTGATAATCTAAAAAAGGGTTGATCTATTTTATCTTTATTTCTAATATTAAAGTTATGCCTATCACTTATTTTGTTAAAAAGATGTCTATTTTTTCTTATATACATAATGTTTTCATAAATGAATTGGCATGGTACCGTCATAATATTAATACTTTTAAATAGTTCCCTAAGCGATTCGCGGCGACGTAGATTGTAAATAGCTCTGATAGCTCGCTTTTGCAGAATAAAAATGGATTCAATGTCAGCAGCCCGACCCCACAGTAAAATGCCATACGACATAATGCTGTGGAAGTAACTAAAGTAGACCAAGCGCGCGGTTTCTACGTCTGTCAACTGCCTTATCTTTCTAACAGCATAAGCGGCCGAGCTTAGCCGTCCCGCAAGAGTTGTTATGTGGGGACCCCATTGTAACTTGTCGTCCAGCGTGATTCCCAGGAAAACCGTCTGCTTAGTAAATTCTAGCTTTTCTCCGTTCAATATGATGTCACAATCGCTAATTTTAACATTAGGTAATTTAAATCTAATGCATTTGGTTTTTTTTTCATTTAGTACCAAATTATTTACCGTAAACCAATCTTGGACCTGAAGAATAGAGTTATTCACGTCGTCAAGATTTTGTGAGCGTCGATCAATTTTAAAAATTAATGACGTGTCATCTGCAAATACCACCATCTTCGGTTGATTCTGAAGTAATTGGGGTAAATCGTTAATGTAAACTAAAAATAGGAATGGACCCAATATCGAACCTTGAGGAACGCCCATTGTCATTTCCGACCCCAGCGAGTTCACACCATTTACTTGAACTTTAACCTTTCTATCTTTCAGGTATGATCTAAGTAAATCAAGGGCTGTATTTCTAATCCCATAGTGCTCTAGTTTCAGCAGAAGCGTCTCATGTTCTACGCAATCGAACGCCTTAGAGAGATCGCAAAAGATTCCAATGGCATCTTGTGCTTCTTCCCAGGCGTTAAAAATGTTCTTTATTAGGGTGACACCAGCGTCAGTAGTACAACGCCCTTTGGTGAAACCAAACTGTTGTTCATGCAAGATGGAATTTTTATTAAAGTGACGTAACATTTGATTGAGCATCAACTTTTCAAACACTTTACTGAGAACTGGCAGAATTGACACAGGCCTATAATTGTTGGGTTCTTTACTATCACCGGATTTGAACAATGGCACTACTTTACTGTGTTTCATAAGATCCGGAAAGACTCCTTGGTCCACACTAGTATTAAATATGAAAGCTAAATAGGGCGCAATGGTTTCGATGATAGAACTACAGACTTTAACAGACATTCCCCAGAGATCCTCTGTTGATTTAATTTTAAGATGTTTAAAAGCTTTTATGACAGCCTGGGGGTTTGTATGCTGAAATGTAAATTCCATAGGGCATGCCTTTACATTTTTTCTAAGTAAAGCAGCAGAAAGCGCTGCTGAGGAATTTAAAGATGCAGTAGTTTTAAGAGGAATATTAGCAAAAAAGTTTTCAAATTCCTGAGCTATTTCTTTATCTGAGTTGATGCAGCCATGAGCAGTCTCTAAATTAAACTCAGTATTACGCTGCTTTTTCCTACCTGTTTCATTATTTATTATTTGCCAGGTAGTTTTTATTCTATCATCAGTTGATTTTATTTTGTTGCTTATATAAAGAGCTTTAGCTAATTTGCACACACTTTTAAAAGTTTTAGAATATTTTGCAACATACCGATGTAAGTTTGTATGATTCATATCAAATGTAGGTAATAAAATAATGGCGGTAGGTGCTAAACGTCAGAAGTTATAAGCGATCTTGCCTTAACATATTTTGAAAGTAACTGCTGCTGATCGAAATTAAAAATATTTCGATCAGCAGCAGTCAAAAACTGTACCCAGATTGTAGTTTAAGTACCCTGAGAGTTACCTGACTTCAGCAGTTACTTAAGATATATAAATTATTCGAATTTGTTTTGTATTGTAAAAGTTAACTGTAATGTAATTACGTACGTTTGTGAAAGAGTCATGCCTATTGAAAAATGTCGTGCAAAAAGTGAATGATCGGATTACCTGCGCGCGCCGCGAGCCCGCAGTAGGTAGGTACCACCCGCAGTTATCATTGTAATTGACCACGAGTTATCTTATCTATGTATAGAACGGTTTTCCTTCTTCTAATGAATGACGTCATCCACATGTTTATAGGTACCAAGGTAATATCGCCAAATGAGTTTTCTAGGTAAGCTAGTCTTTGCAATGCGCTCTGGTGATAATACTAATTAGTGATCTATCTTTAGTGATGTTCACCGTATCTATAGTACCTACTCAAGATCACCAATAGACGACCGTCAGCGTATTTTATTTGGATTCGGGCTTGTTTGGTTTATAATGACGACACATTCCCTATTGCCAATACACATGCAGTCACGTGAGCGAAGCCGCGGGCACAAATAGTTTACAATAAAATTGAATTTCAATCTGTTGTTTATTTGTTTCATAAAAATGTTCTTTTTCCTTGTCCCGGTAACAAAATACCATTAGTACCCGAAACCATATCTTAATTGACCATTCTCAAACATAATGCACTTGAAGACTAAATACATGGCAAAAACATCCATAGAAAGGAGACAATAATGACCCATAATAATAATCACAAATCGGTTTTTATACCAAACCAGCAATGGACACTAATGTCTCCACGGCCTGTGCAATTGTAAAGCGATTGAGTGAGCTTCATAATCGCTATATTATCCGTTCTCTGCTCGTGACTGACGGCAATACAATGGAAGCCGTGACGAGAGTTCAACGGTGGCGCAGGCGCACGCTGGTCTTTATCGATTGTAATGTGTGTTACCGTTACACTACGTGCATACATATATTGCGGTGTTAATATAAATCGTATGACGGATCCAAATCCCCAGCGCACCCGTCCAGGGGGGCTGGCGCTCGGTAATAGTCTAGCTAGTAGCTGAGTAATTCTTCCACAAGAAGCAGTGATAACCTTGTGGTGTGACCGCCGGACTGCCATGTCATAGGTCTCGAGTTCGAACCCAAGGCACGCACCTCTGATTTTTCGGATTCATGTGCGTATTGTATAATTATCACTTGCTTATAATCGGTGACTCCACTCTGGATGCAGGTTGCACTAGATAGAGACAAGTGGAGCGCCTTGGAGGAGGCCTTTACCCGTCAGGGGGTCCCTGTAGAGTACATAAACTAAATAAGCTACAATATAATATAGATAAATAGATACTAACATTTAATTTAAGATAATGTATTAATAAAATAACACTAACATGCTTAAATAACCAAACAACATACCTAAAATGTACAACACTAAAATAATAATATACTAACAATATATAGATAATAATATACTATAATAAAATTTAAGATAAAGATTGCCAACTAACGATAAAGAGAACTGTAAATGTGTCGTACAATATTGTAAGCTGCCACCTACAGGAAATAAATAGGCTTTTTTATTTTATTTTATTTTTATTTATAATCGGTGAAGGAAAACATCGTGAGGAAACCGGCATGCTTGAGAGATATTTCTCAACAGCATGTGATGCTAAGTCAGAGGCCCATGGGCAGCATTAAAACTCTCGACACCAGGTTAGTCACTAACCACACGACGATGATGATGATGATGATTCTTCCACCTCGATGGTACGTGACCCAAGTGACTGTCCTTAGGGCCACGACCAATGGCCTTTTTAAGGCCAAATAACAACAACGACCACTCTATGCACACTCAGCACCGGCTTTCTAAACCCACCCTAACTATCACCTCAATCATCTCAACTTTGTCAGAAAACCATCTGTGGCATTCACTGTGTCCAGGAAACCCATCGTTTTCTGAACATCAAAGGCGTCTCATCCCAGGTATGACTTGCACTAAAGATACCCATAAAAATTCCATAGAAATGCTAACAGTGTTGAGTTCCTTAGAACAACCAATAATAACACAACTAATATCCATACTGACACTGATTCCCAAATATGTCACGCAGCTGAATGCTCTTAATTCTCCAAAGATGAAAGTTTCAATAATGAAACTATTTACATCGGGAGTAGTACATAATCCTTCAGTTATTGTGCTTGTCTGTAGCATTGTCTCCGTCGATCTGCGCCTGCCTGCGAGGTATCTAACAAACGCGTCACGGCTGTTCAGCTGCACTCGATGCAACTAAGTAATCGATTGCCAAACCGATCCGTTAATCGATTTCATGACTCTTAATTAACTTGTTGTTTCTTTACATCTTTATAACTTTGCCTTGAATTTAAGGGTAAACTGTCATGTTTTCTAGGTCGATACAGTTGTTCGGAAAGAATAAAGTCTATTAGTTTTTTTTATAAATACTACCTACAATTAAACAAGTTACACATTAGATTTAATCGCGAGACCATTCCCGACTGCCCAACACTTTACTGGCCAACACTTCACTCACCAACACTTTACTCGCCAACATAGCACACAACGCTTAAATAAACATATAAATTGATATCACGACTATATTCAATCAATTTCAGTTCAGTCGACGTTTAGTCTACATTTCCGCGAATCGGTGAGATTTCGATATCGGATCGATTCCCCGAACTTGATGTAAATTGATTGAGTTGGTCGTGAAAGTGAGCTGAAGACGTGCGGCGCTAATACCGTCGCCATGGCTACAGTTTATACAAACACTTTCTAAGATCATGAGCTAGGAAGTATGGTCATTTATTAGAAGACCACAAGAACAACAGGCGGACGACATTTGTTTGATATTCTGTAACCGCAAAGACCGCTACCCGCAATGCTAGGTTGTACCATGTTGAAAACTAGCCAACTTGTTAAAGACGCTGAAATAAGATTAACATTTAGATAGTAACGATGTTAGAGATGGAAATCTCGTACATGGGGATAATGACAATTATCAGATTTCAATATCTATAAGGGTGTCATTTAAGCTATCACCAATTTAATTAGTTTTGTGTTTCTTAAATAATAGGGTTTGTCCTCAAAATAGTAGATCTGTCACCAAAATGTAGTCACCAAACAATGCAAAATCAGTTCCACAATAAATCACCTAAAATCCTGAGATATAAGGTCTAGTACCAAATAAATGTTTTTGTATGTATTATAATAGGTGTGTCCTAATAAGTATTTAAGCAAACTAATTTAAAGAGATCACCAATAAATCTCACCATTTCCGAGAAAAATGACTTTTCCTAACTTAACCTCAAAACACTCAAAAGTTGCTCAAAAAGCGTAGTCTGAGCCCCGCTTAAAAAAAATAACCACGAAGGGGATGGCGGGGTCTTTCAGACCCCGCCATCCCCTTCTAACCTAACCTGTCCGAGTCGGGGAAGGGCAAGGCGGTTTTGGATATTTTTCGGATATTCACAACACTTGCACTTCACTACACTCTTCAGACACAGAAGCATAGGGCTTCGGAGACGCCATATTTGGTGACAGATCTACCATTCTAAGCACAGAGCTATTATTTAAGTAACAAAACTGTTATTATAAGAACGAAGTTTATATTCATGTAATGCAATATAATTTTATTGGTTATCGATCTCTTATTTTACACATATATTAACATTAATTTGATAATTCATACCTGGGAACAATTTTTGTTTATCTGAGAACGAAAATATTTCGTGGCGATAGATCTATTTATTAGGTGATACAACTTGATGACAAATATAAATTTTGGTGATAGAAAATATAGTTCCCTATCTATAATGAAGGCAGCAAAGTACGTCGCCAGTGGCTACATAAATATACATCTCTGCATAGAGAACAAGAAAGACAATACTTGTGAGACAAAGCCTCTCGAAATTCCAGCACTATATCTATAAGTAGGTACTTAAGATTCTGGATTTCAGTCTACGTACCTACCTTTGTTAGCAATGGACATTGGTCGACACTTAAATAGGAGCTATAACATTATTTTAGACAACCTGTATTCGTCAAATGCCCAGTAAAAATAAAGCCTTCAGATGGGTGCTGCAATACTAACGATCCATTAAAGCATGAACAGGACACATCACTAACAATAAAAATTTAAAACGCTTGAAATGAACCCAAAGTGAGGCAACAGAACATTTTGTAAAGCATTTTGAAACATGGACGCTTTGGAAACTTGTTAACTGTAAGACATGCGATGTAGACGCATATAGTATAAAATAATAGAGAGATGTTGCCCGACAACGTAGGAACGTCAGCGACTTGCGGGACTGTACTAAAGTAATGCTGATTACGGAGTCTTGTCGATACAGTTATGTAAAACGGAGGCAGAGGAATTTGCAGCCAGAGAATTCGGCCAGGATACTCTACTAAATGAAAATGCACCTTGTTTGGTGAATATTGAGATAATTGTGGTCTTTCACACTTGGTCGGTTGGTCCGATGCAACGGTAAGATAAGACAACTTGCTGTTTTTAAAATCGAACACTTTCTCGCCGATTGTGCATTAAAAATAAAAAGATAAATGTGATGCAGTCGCCGTCTGGATTATATTAAAAACTGTATATGGTCCGTGGCGGCACTTTTTCGAGATCTTTCACTTCATATAAAGCTCAATATATTTTAATGCCATGGCGCAGGCGAAGAGACATTATAGTATTGCGTAAGTATATAGAATTAAAATATGTGCTTTACGAACTAGTAGCGAAAGAGTTATTTTTACTGATACAGGAATCTACCCAAAGTGAATATATCTTGAGTATAATAGTTAAGTACTACGGATTTGGTCGATGTTTCTCAATGTATTGGTGCCGTTTGCTCAATTAAAATTACCTATAAACAGATTAGATTATTAAATATCAAAAGCAGTAAACTCCCATCTCCTGCTGAGAGCTTGCCGTGACAGTATAGTGTCCCAACAAGGCAACCCTTCCCAACACTACATACAACATTCAACACTCCCACATAAATGGACAGTGATCGAGCTATCGAGATAGCTCAACATAATTACCGACCTACTTCCGTTCATATCACGTGCGTCAGGAAGCAACCATCCCCGATCATCCGTCTCATACAAATGGCGCTGATCATGCAGCGCTCATTGTAATCACTAACGACTAATGACCATCCGTCTTACTTTCTCTTCGTAGTAAAATTAATGATCATCCGACTGAGAAGGAATCAATCATTGCGATTGTTACGGGAGTATCTGTTAACCTATGGCTCTTCCATTTTTAAGTTAAATTTACTCGTAGTAAGTATCTCATTGTTAGCTTTTTCCATACATATAACTTTATTCTACAAAAAAATGTGATTCGAGTCCAAGGATATTATTATTATCTATACATTTGACAAAGCAAGCTTTTGATGCATCAAGTAGGTTCTCTTCTTTAATTAAAGAACAGAGCAGTACCAGCCATCAGGTAGGTAGTAGCCACCGACAAATGAATTCAAATTTAAAGTTAAGGTCGTCGGTTATATTGATGGTTATTGTCTAACCGTCCGGTTATTAAGTCAGCTGAACAATTAACTTCACAGTGTTTAATGTGCACATATTATTATAATACCAGCGGGTTGGTTAATGAAGGAACTGGTAACCTATTCATTAACTTTTTTTTGTCAGTATGTTGTCAAAATATCGTTGTAATTAAATACTCCTAGAACAAAACTCTATTAATTTACTTTACACAATAAGAATACGTAGATAAGTACTTATTAGTCGGTTTTATAGTTTTTAAATAATGAATGGTGACAAGTGCGAATTAACAGGTACCTGTGGGTGCAGGTTTACAGATTTACGCTACGCTCCCCGGGATGCCTGTGGCTCTTTGGTGAGGTAACTGACGGATAAAAGCCACTAACTATGTATATATTATTAGCTAATGTTGTGCGGAAGGTCTACTCAGCTCATTATAACGGCAATAGCAACAACAAGATCTATCAAATCTATCTCATGCGTCTACAAGTGTACCACAACGCATCTTGCAAGAAGTATAGGTTTCTACAGCCAACAGGTTGATTTAACAATCACGCAATATTTAGTCACAAACAGACAAACAACGTCCAGTTACGTAAACATAATAAATTAATGATAATTAATTAACGCGCGGAAGTGCGCCCGGTTCACACGGAAGACGTCCACAACGTGACATACAACTTGCGAAGATAGACATCGCTGTTGACGGATTACGAAACTCACACATAACTTGCTGTTGCTTATTATTATATTTTCACTAATCGCACGTCTTTTGCAGCGCATAAAGGAGTTAGTCTCAGTGCTCAGGAGCTCCTGGCTAAGTACTAACAGCCGCACAGGTCAATCCATGAGGTTAAGCTACGCTTGCCAGGGTTGGCAGTGGATGGGTGACCATCTTTACATAGCGAGACTCCTCCGTGCCTCGGAAAGCACGTTAAGTCGTTGGCCCCGGCTGTCATTTGTGCATCTTTGACAGTCGTTACGGATCGTCAGAATAAGCCCCATAATGGACAGCCAGTCTTACCAAGGGGTATCTTATTGCCCAGTTACTGGGTTGTGGAGGTCAGATAGGCAGTCGCTCCATGTAAAATACTGGTATTTATCTGCATCCGGTTAGACTGGAAGCCGACCCCAACATAGTTGGAAAAAGGCTCAGCAGATGATGGTAGAAGTTGGACTCAGTGTTACAAGTTAGGTGGAGCGACTATCTTTGAGGGTGGCTGTCCCGGATGGTAACAGCGGGATGAGGGTAGTAGAGAATCGAGTTAAAATTTAAATGGTGTGTAATAGGAGTCTTATTTCCTGCAGTGAACTGATTATGCATCTATGGGACTCCCTGATGTGACCTTCACTGGCAAAGTCATTTAATATTCCGGCTGCGACGGGTAGCCTGAGATCCCTATCAACTCTTATAGTCAATATTGAATATGGTTACACAAAGTTTTTTGTTTTAAATTTAAAAGCCTTGCTTTCGGTACCTACTTTCTAGAGGATTTTGAGTCAAGTTTGGGTCATCGTAGTTAATAATCTATTAACTGCTTACAATGTAGCAGCCACTATTGTGTAGAAGAACATTATTTTTAAGCAATAAACGACGAATGCTTTAAGTAAAACCTAAGTGTCAAACTTACATCCGCAATCTTAGGTTTTCAAAAATAGCATCTTTTCAACTTTTCACAGCTTTCAGCACAAATCTAATTGAACGCTAAGTATATGTCAAAGTCATATAATTCTCGAAGCGGATATTATGCGGCAGTACTCGTCTATCTCACCTACCTAAAACACAGGCAACAGTTAACCCGGGTAAGCGGGATTGTTCCGGGTAAGCGGGATTGTCCGAAAGGGTTACCGCTACCCCGGAACATAAAGGGCTAAAGAAGGAACATGGATGGGTTTTAGTCAGTACGAGTCTGCACTCCCTTCCGCTCCATACAGAGCGGCAGGAGTCAATTGATGATTTCCCGCACTCAAAAAAAAAGGCAACAGTTTGCAGCTGACTGTCTGTTATTTGAAAATAACTCTAAAAGAAAGAAGAGGAAGATCGTATAGTATGCAAATAGAACCGCTAACATGCTATTTTACTATTATCGACTTCCAAAAAGCAGGAGGTTCTATGTTCATATGTGTGTATTTGTTTTTGTATGTTCATCGTCAATTGTGGACCAATTAAGCACGTAAAATCCAGCTTCCATTTGGTAGAGGAGCTTGGGCGGTAGTCCCTTAGAAATTTTATTAACTTTACTTGGGTAGTTATTGAGTTAGCTTCGATAAAACGTAGTTATATAGATATTTTGATACTTTGTCACTATTGTTTATATAGCAAGTAGTGGTGTGGGGACTGTGGGGTTACTTAAATCCACGCCAAAGCTATTCAAATCACGATGGAATGACACCAATGTTTGTAAATATGTGAGCACCATGTACTTATGACATACTTAAGTTTACCTGCCATGACTATTTTTTACGTGTTTTTCTTTTCACCTTTTGTGGTGTAGTGTTTTTATTCTGGGTGCATCGTCTTCACATATAATGTTATAATTCATGTATACAAAACATTGTAAAACATTTTAAAAGAGTAACGGTGGAGTTTCTTGCCCATTCTTCTCCACACGAAACTACCTTTTGGAAGGGGCGACTAGAATCAATTCTATTTCTTGTTCATTTTGACGTTCAAAAGTGCCTTACTTGTGCCTATTTGAAATAAATGATTTGACTTGACTTTGACCAAGATACAGACAAATTAATTTTTATTTGACTGATGCCCAGCTCAACCAGGACCAAATAAAGCTTTACTCCACGGATTCTCAGTTAGGTACCTATTTATCTGCTAATCCAAATGATTAGCAGACTCTGTACAGGTTCAAACCTTAGCTAGCGTCTGTGTGCATGGATTTGAAGATTTCATATAAGATATCATTCAAGTTTCTACTTAATTTCTTCGATGAAGCGAAAATATTATTTATTTATTGATATGTTCTCATTTCGATCACACCGGGTATGGACAGTTGCTCGTTAATCTGCCAACGGTACCGACAGTTTACTGCTGAGTTGCTGGCGGTACATGCCAAAATCCAATTACAGGCGCGTGACGATCACACGCGACTGTTCTGATCACATTCAATAACTGCGAGCTACGCATCACGGTAACTGCTGTTAACCTAGATATATGAGCCGAGACAAGACAACTGTTATGATACTAAGACAGCAAAGTAGATCTCGTGGCCTTTTTCAAACCTAAGATTGATATCGCTTGATAACTCCTGATCTAAGTAAGGCTACCTATTTACATATAATACACACGTAAGATGCCTACCGCTAGACGCTTAAATTGTGCTTTTTTTTTTAATCAAGCAGACCACAACACTCGAAAGGCCACGATAATGAGTTAATTATTGAATTAAAGTAAGTACTTTCAATCAATACCTATCAAGTTAATTTTTTCTTCTCTCGCGTCACGTCCTGACTTAAGCCATTAAAAGTTTAGCCAGTGATTAAGGTTAGTAGTGGGTTTCATTTTAAGTATCGTCACCCTAATCTCTATGAAGCTGTCAATAGCATATCTACAGGTTCAGCACTAACCCAATTAAAGTCAATCATCGAGGGGTGAATGATCCAATTCTCGTCCGCGCCGCCTCTAATAGGATTGCTTTTGATACCTACCGATTGTCTGACATTGAGTGTCACGAGGCGTACTTTTGTAATTAAATACAGAATTACAGACAAGAAACTTTAAAGATGTGAAGAACAATAATTAATATAGCGCCTACCAATAAATGCAAAGAAATAGGTTTTGATTTTTGCATTGCAATTTAACACTCACGCCTGGTGCGTTTCTTATAGCAAAGTGTTTCAACTCGAAACGCTATAAAAATAGAACAGGCGCTTACACGATACTTGTTGCATCCAATTCATTTAAAATATAATTGAAAATGTTTATTTGCATAAAATGTAGATACGCAGGTTAGTTGCTACAAAACAATGTGTCGTTCCATGTACATTCTATAATTTAGTATGCAAAAATTCATTCTTGAGGAGTACGAAGTTATTAACTAGGTTAGTATGGAATTTTTAAATGTAAGAAATGTATTAAAAAGCAGGCGAATCATCATCAGGCCAGTGGAAAACTGGACATCCACTGATGTAGGTGTGTACCCTCATGGGTTTTAGACGCCGAATAGGTAATTGCTATCACTACGTTTGTATTGTCCTTGCCAAAAGTAAATTCATGGTTTACCTACATTATTTTGAAAGAAAGAAAGAAATCATTTACTTGCAATAATGTAGGTATACAAATATGTAACTGATAGTAACTGATTTACTTAGTGGCGTATTTGTGACCGTGTACCTTGACCCGGTTGCCAAAAAGTGGTGTCTTGCATCGATCACATAGTTGATAAACCTTTATTATAACAAGGTTGTCGCTGTCTCAGGCTTAACAGTTTTTAGCTGCATTTTCCGATACCCAAATAAATCGTTATGTAGGTAGACACTTGGTCTGTATTCATTAAATTGCATAACATATTTGAAAATAAAATTAATTAAGCTAGGTACACCACTAGTTTCTGGAAACTTCTGGGCGACTAGTCGACGCTTCACGTCACTTAAGGGCTGGCTTGTTCTTTAGCCAAACAATTATTATCATTGCTATTCAACATGACAATGCTGGCAGTCTTCTAGTCACGAGTACTTGGACGCCCGAGTGTCTTTTTGCTTTTATATTTATTGGTATACTTACCTACTTAGTTAGTAATTTAATGCAGTACTAGTGTAAATAGTTTAATTAACTTAATTTAAAATATGCACACATAGATTTGAAAGCTCAAATAAAAATTGGTTAGTCGTCTAAACACAGATAAAAAATCTACGTAACTAAATAACAAATCGGTCTGTTGGTAATTTAATTACAGTTTTACAGACAAATTCGCTTTGCAATACAAGACTGGTATCTCATTGTCTCATACTGATTCATAGTAACTAGGTAGGTAAGTGGGTATCTACTTAACCAAGCGGCAAGGTTTAAGTCATTATTTAATCAACCTGAAAGCCTGCTCATCCGACGGCAGACGAGTTGCATCAAACGCTTTAGAATACTGAGATAATGAAATCACTAGACTATACAGATTCTCTCCAGCGAGCTTCCTTATCTAACATTCTGTTAATAAGGTATCTTCCTGTGTTATAGATATCGCTCACCTGCATTCTGCTGGTGTTTCGGATGGGTCACAGGTAACTGGATCACATTACTTTCCCTTGACCCTATTTTGACGTAGATTTAGGTAGTTATAAAAATGCCATGTATTCCTGAAAGGGAGCACGGAGATTTTTTTTCCCTGTGATCCGGTAGACCGTCCCGTATTAGGTCCCTCCCTTGTCGGAGGAACCACAAGTCAAAACAATATCCGCAGTACCTTCCAGGTTTCGGCCACCTAATTCCTTTATGATCCGATCCGATAAACTGAAATTTAAGAAAAGTATGACGTAAGTAGATAACCTCAAGGTGATAGCAGCAGTTGTTTTTTGAACAGTAAGCGATGACAAAATACTACCACGTTAATCGACACCACCTCGAAGTATTTTTAAATAGAAGAACATGATCAGAGCAGCTGTAATATGTAAAAGCTCTCCCGAACACACCTGCTTGGAGCTCGGATAAATATTAGCATATTGGCTAGTAATCATTATCTTACCGTATCACACCGTCTCATTGACCCAATAGTAGACAAGCAATTAACGAAGCTGACCGCAATTGCCATTATATTGACATTCACTTTTTCATGTGGTTTTTGTCATATTAATTGAGTTTCTGTTTACCATGGCTTTCGTAATAGAATGATTTATGTTGTAAGTTACTTTTACTGGTGCAGTGGTAACAGCAAGTGCGATGTGGCGAAATTATTCTGTAGTTATACAGATAGTCGGCGGAGCATCTTGCGCCCTGATGGCACCATTTCATTTTATGAGATGATACTTTTGGAATTTTCGAACACAATATATCATAACATCACTCATTCTCCGAAGGGACAAGAGACCTATCGCCTGTTATGTTATAGTCCCATGTAGGTACCAATAGTGGCCGAACCTAGTAGGTACTTACCATGAGACGGGCGCAATCACTCCTTCACTTGTTTGATTAATGCGAGGACAATTAGTGAGGGTTACATGATTGTTATGATTTTTCGTTTTTTTAGCATGTTAGTGTAAGTCATTGGTGCGTTTTTTAGGCCTAATTAGGTAATAAAATAAATAAACCCTGCTTCCGGGGTGCTACTGAGAAACACTTAGGTATCTCTGAATCCAACTCGTGTCCACTGACCACTCCCTTCGTACATTCAGCAACCACGCTTGCGGCCACTAGACCAGAGGGTGTAAATATCATAACTATAGATTGCTTTAAATTCCGATTCCTGTTTTAGGCCATTGTGCAGAATGTAATAGTTCATTCTTTATGCAATGCGCTATCTACCTACTGAAAGCTAAATGGGCGCTAGCGATGTCTCACACTAGTGTCTAGGGATCAGAAATCAGGTTTTTAATAATAAGAAAAAAACAAAAATAAGTTAAACATTTCGTTTCGACCGGATTCTCATGAACATTGACGAACCCGGTCAACTTTGGAGCGCTGTAACAGCGTTATTAACACGTTAAGTGCGAAACGAGGCCTAAATCATCCCGCATGCAACTTCCTTGTGGTGCGGCAAGGAAAAACGTGAACATCTCTGTCGTGCGAAGGGCATAGCTTTAGTTTGGTCCAGTATAGAAAAGAGATAAATGTATATTTGAGACGTGCTAATGGTCCCGGACTCGGTGGTATACCTACCTTGGTACCGGATGTTTTAGGCCTCGTACCGCACTGAATTAATATAATTTTAATGCAGTGCGGGACGAGGCTAAAACGTCCCATATCCACCCGGACCTCGTACCGCACCCAACGCGAGCTTCCCGCGACTAGTGTTGTGCATCACGTCGATAGGAGAGCACGTCCTTTTACATCGCCGAACATGTCTAAACGATGTCGGAAGAAGTTAATTTTAAAAAACCCAGAAACAGAACCAAAACAGGTAAGTTTTAAAAAAGTTTATGAGTGCTACTGATTACTATATTGTTACTGATTTTTTTATGTTAATTCTAGTTCTAATATTGTTATTGTATGTTAATTTTTAAAGCCCGAGGCAGAATACATAGGATAGTTTCTTTTCTACTTCTGGTTTTCTTTTTTTTCTATTCTGTGAACCGCATTAAGATTTTCACACAAAAATAGATAAACGTCGTTGCGTCGATATTATTTTTCCCATCACTAATCTTAGCGAAAATTTACCCTATTTCAGTGCGTTACGAGGTGTATAAGATCCCATATTTTGTTTTGCCAATAATTCCTAAACTAGTTATCAGATCCCGGGGCGACGGTAGATTAGGGTTCATCAATTCACTGTCTATATCGATAAGGACCAAATTTTTCAATTTTCTTTGATTTCGCGCCAGAAAATGGTTTTTAGTCTGTTAAAGGAGGTGGGGTCTAATAGACCGCGTATCGCCCTAACGTCTGGTCACGGTGCGGGCCGATAAAACCTCGTGCCGCAGGAACGGAAAGTTTGCAAAAATTGGTGCCGCAGCTAACGTGTTAATGAATGAAATTTAAAAAAAAAATAGGGAAAAATTTTCCTCAAAGGATCATCTACAAGATTGGTCTGAGACATTTTTTTTGTAGAATGTATAAAAAAAAATTATACTGCTAAAAAGAAAATTTTTATAAAAAAAATCTCACTTTTTTGCTTATAACTTCTATAATTTTTAATTTAGGGCAAAAAAAAGCAATTTTTTTGTAAGACGCATTGTTTCCGAGATATCGCGAAAAAAGTGTTTTCACCCTTTTTCCAAGATGGCGGCCGGGGGACAAGGGTGGCAACCCCACAAACTTGAGGTTAAGCTTCTATTGACCCCCCAAACATGCCCCAAAAATAAAATTGCGTCGTCTAAGAAATGCAATATTCGGTCCTTAAATTGTAACATTTCAATGGACTAAATAGATTGATAGGTTTTTTAAAAGAAAAGAGTTTCTATCAGTAACCTTGTGGCTTGACGGATGTATTGCCGTGTGTTTGTATTTTATAGCATAAGAAATACAACACACACTACACAAGCTCTACCATCTGAGTCCCCTAAGTGCTGGTCCCCCTGACCTCCACAGTACCCAAGTTTTCAACTTAGGTGAAAAGAGAAAATCTGTCAAGTCGTATTCCTAAGTAGGTACATATGCAAGGGGTTCCAAGCCAAATCAGTAAAATTTGTGTCATAGGTACTTGTGAGTGGAATCAATACAAAAGAACGTTATTAAAGAGAGAAGACGTCCGAGAAGAAATGATCAGAGCCGCGGGAATGTTGGGAGCTAGTGGTTCTCGGCAACGTGCTGTGACAATCGCTCTGGGCAGTACCTACGCAGAGTGTTAAATAAGACGACTTTGGACACGTTACTGCATCACTGGCAGCGTGCGACGAGCTCGCATCAATACACGCTGGCAAGATCGTTGCATACAAATTACTGCTCGACGAGATCGTAGCTACAGACGCCAGCACATCAAGCTATCCCTAACTGTCAAATTTTCTCAATTAAAAATGAACCTTATGTCTTTGCAATGCAGTTGAAATACTATCAAAGAAATTTGACAGATTGTGGTAACTTGATGGGCTGGCCTCTGTACAATGACCGCGATGATGTTGGTTACGAAGCTTTTCGTTTGATACCCATATTAAGGAGGTTGAGAAAAACTATGCAAACAGCCATCCTGGAGCACGGTGCAAACCTGCCCAGCATGGGCAGAGCACCGCCGTGTCCTCGTAGAGGCGATCGGCGGCGGCGACCTCTCGCGCCCGGCCCTGGTGCAAGCCATGGTCCGGGGCGAGAGGGAGTGGGAGGCAGTCACCTCCTTCTGCGAAAAAGTCATGCTCGCGAAGGAGGTGGCGGGATGGGAGAGAGAAAGGTCTTCCCGTCCCAGCCGCCGCAGGAGACGCCCCGGGCGTCGGGAGCCACGTGACGACTCCCGGCCACCGTAGGCGCGGGCCTGCGGGCGGTGAGTAATGGGTGACTCACCGTCCGATCAGCACCAGACCCGTGCCGTACGGCGCGTATATTATGTTCCACGCGCGCCTCAAAGAGATGTCAGCATATGAAGGGGCCCCCCAGGGCCAAGCCTGCCGGGTAAGCGGGTTTGTCCGAAAGGGTTACCGCTACCCCGGAACATAAAGGGCTACGGAAGGAACATGGATGGGTTTTAGTCAGTAAGAGTCTGACACTCCCTTCCGCTCCACCCAGAGCGGGAGCAGTCATTGGATGATTTCCCAGCCTTAAAAAAAAAAAAAAAAAAAGCCATCCTGGAGCGGCGGCCATATTAAAAAATATTAGAATATTGAGTGTTGCACATTGTATTGTCACCAGAACAGATACAACAAACATACGATCAGTGCAAGCTAAATCAAAGCTTGTAAAAAGCTGCTGTCCCATACATTTTAGCTGCGTAGGTATTCTGATGAAACATCCGATTTTTTTTATTACGAAACCGACGAACTCTAGGAAGTCTAAAAAAATGTGCTGAATTCATTAGAGCATGTGTGCCTGCTAGAAGGTTTTTAGTATTTTGATGATCGGTGAGTGTGTCTGTGACAAAATTAAAGGGTTGACTTGCAATAGTCCTTAAACTCAGGTTCCAAAATGTAATTTGAGAATATATACTTAGTTAACCTTTTGACCGCCACGTCAAAAATGAAAAAGCGTGCCCTCAGCGCCAAGCTCCGAATTCATCCTTTAATACCTACAGAATAGCGAAATTATTATTATTATTATTATTTATTTACGTTTAAAATTCTGTCACCCAGTCGCGACCGTGGCGTGCTGGGCACATTTTGGTTTGTCGTCTATACACGACTGTGGCGGTCAAAAGGTTAAATTCTGGCCTTTTGGTCAGTTAATTCAGGGTTCTAGCTTGTATACAACGAAGTTACAGGGGTCGAAAATGTCCTGAATGGCTTCGAGAAAAGGATCCTACCTACCGTTGCGTATGATTACGTACCCACTGTTTTTTTTGTTTGTTTTGCTCGACGTAAATCAACGATGCACTTACTTAAATATTGTTTTCAAGACTGCCGTGTTTGCTCATGTTTCACATTGAAATAAAAGTTGACTCTGACACCTAGGTCAATTCCGTAAATAATTTTTGTAACGAATTTGCTTAATTGGCCTCAAGGCTGGTTTTAGACATAGTTACTTACCTATAATTTGAGGAGAATTCAATAACAAAATATATAGATGAGATAAAACTTTTGCCTACTTCCAGATTCTAAACCACAGGCTTTTCTAGAATCAAAAAGAGTATTAATGTAGTAAATAGTTCAAAAACCACTCAGCAGAGCTTACGACCTATTGTATATAAGACCAATGTGGAAGTAGGTATAATTTGCCAAATCGGTTTATAAATGTCGGAGTTTTTAAAAAATACAACCAAATTGAGAACCTATCCCTTTTTTTAAAGTCAGTTGATAACTAATTGATTTTGAGATTTCGATCTAGAAATATGTATATCAATCAGATATCCGACACAAAGTGTACGTGTGCGGTGGACCGTGGCGACTCTTGAGCAAGTCTCGGCGCGACAAAACCGCGCGCGTTGCCCTCCCGCGCGACACTCACACACCCGCCATGCGCCGTGCGCCTCCGCTGCTGTTGCTGCTGCTGGCAACAGTCGCAGCCAACGAGCCACCGCAAGTCATCGCAGACGAGTCCATCGACACACTCATCAGCAATGACACCATCGTCGTCGACAACGAGAACGGCACGCTCGTGCTGCGCGATGTGAACGGCACTGTCATCGAACTAGACGGTAATCCCGAGGAAGTTGTACGGAAGAAACGGACGTTCGGAGACATAGTGTTCAGAGGACTGGCTGACGTGCTCGGGTACAATGTGGCGAGGAAGCCGCCACAGGCTGCCTTCCCACCGCCGCTGGCGCCGGTACCCGGCATAGATGCGCCACTGGCCGCAGCCGCGCCAGCTCCGCCTCCAGCCCCGGCCCCGGCACCGCCGTGCGGCCAGCCCCGTGCAGCTGGCCCTCCGCCTTGCAGGGCTGTGAAACCACCCCCGCCGCCACCACCACCACCGCAGCCGAAAGCAGTGCCACCTTGCCCGAGACCGAGAGCTGCACCGCGACCCAAACCCAAGCCAGCACCACCGCCGCCGCCACCACCACCGCCTCCGTGTGCTCAGCCGCGGGCGAACCCGACCACCCCTGCGCCCTGCGCTCCTCCTCCACCACCACCACCTTCACCGCCCAAAGCCGACAATCTCGAGAGGATCACCTCCAACCTCAGACTGAACTTCGACTTTAACCGTGCGCCGGCCACCCCAGCGACCCAAGCGCCGGCCGCCGAAGCAGTCGCCGAGTACGAGCGTGCCGAACTTGATAATCAGGAACAGTTTGTACCGATCGCTATTGAACCTCGTGCGGCGAAACTTCCGCAAACCGAGCCGCGCCAGCCGCGAGTGTACGTCGACGCATTCGTGGTCAGAAACGGAGTGGCACGTCGAGTGGACACCGTCGACGCCAATCAGTTCGATGCACAGCGAGCTAATAACGCCGATGATGATTACCTGGCTTATGACGACGACACTGCGCCACAACAGCTGGACGACGATGACTACGAGGATGTGCAGGAATCGCGCGACCGCGAGGCAGCCGTGCGACAGTTTGGTAACGCTGTCGACCAGTTCTGGCAAAATAAGAAACAGCAGAGAAAGCCGGCCCAGCAGAAGGCGCAGAGACTTCCCGCAAATCATTATCAAAATGTACATTTCGGAGATCGGGATCTAGCTGATGATGTCCGTCGTCGCGACGAGTCCCACCAGAGTCTTCAACGCGAGCGTCCACGACCTAACAGAATCCCGTTGCCTCTGGCTGAAACTGACGAGGATACCGAGGTAACGACCACAACAGAAGATCCGAGGAGACCCCTGAAGCCGCGCGTGTTGCCTCCGACCGAGCACAACCCGAACCAAATCGACACAGTAACGGTGCGAGTGCCGCCGATATATCGCGAGAAACGACCGAGAAAGTTGCACCGCGAGCGTCCAGAACACCCAGACAGAGATGAGGAGGAGCGTGATGAATCTCAGGAAAGACGAGAGTTCAGCGGCCGCGAGCGGGAGCAAGAGCGGGAGTACGAGCAGGACACTGACGGCGATGATAGCTCGCTGGCGCCGCAGACCGAGCGCCCCGCCAAGCGCAGGCGACGCCGAAAGCAGAGCCGCAAGACGCGAGCCGTCGAAAAAGAGTACTACACCGCTGGCGATTATGACTATTATGGAAAGAAGGTCCCCATCTCTGAAGAGGAACAATTTTACATGGAATTAACAGTACCGCCGCCGACCCTAGACGCTGACGTTGCGAGACACGAGAGGCCAGTCGATAGCGGATACTTTTTGGAAGATCACGAACGGCTACGGGAAGATCCGAGTCACCGCATCCGCAACGACGACAGGAGTGATGAGTCTAAGCGCGAGGAAGACTCGGAGCGAGCAGACGATAAGGAGCGCTCTGTCGAAGATAAGGAGCACTCGGCAGAGGACAAGGAGAGGTCAGTGGAGGATAAAGAGAGGGCTGGCGAGGAGGACCGCGCGGATGATCGGGAGAAGACAGACAAGTTGAGCCCCAACGCACGCGTGCGGGAAACTGGCTACCAGAACAACTACGTGCGCGCCACCAACGTGCAGGTAGACGACCCGCGCCCAGCCGTCGCCAGAGTGAAGAGCACACAGACCAGCACCGGCCAGGCGTGACCCGCCACACTACACACGCCATAATTGTAATTATTATTTATTGGGAAGAGTCGGTGACTCGTAACGATTGTAAACAAAATATTATGATACAATCGAAGCGGATTACATACTGATGACGCACGCACACTTAACTCTCGATGTAACAGAATTTAGAGGAGAGGAGAAGTGGTTTCTCCTCGCGAAGTGTTCGCCAAACGTCGTATGCGTGTAGTTCTCGAGGTGCGATGATTTTAAGTATGTATTTGCGAACGATCGGTTCCTACGTGTGACAGAGGAGCGCCTGCCTGTGATGTTCTAGTTGTAATGTACCTACATGTTGATGTCGATAGTCTTGTTATTTTTATACTTAGCTTTAGCAAATTGTAATAAGTTTCTAAATAAACTGTTTCTAAATAATCGATTTCATTACTGAGAGGCCGAGTCGAATCATTGTTGGGGCGTGAAATCGCCGGGTCGGGGACCGTCGGCAAGTGGGTGAAGGTCCCGGTGCCTCGTCGAGTAGAAAACGAGTAGAAAAGGCCGTTTCAAGAGAGGTGCAATGACCTAATTGATTTTCGCAAAGTTGCAGCCTTTGTTGAGCGTTGCAACCAACATTGCACCGAGCACGCGGCGGCCGTCCGGCGGCGTCCGAACCATTAACGTCGTAACATTTACGTCATTAATCACTTATTTTAATAAACACATAATAAAATGTACAGGTGAAATAGAAACGCAATATGCACCTGTTCTCGTAAGATCTATTTCTCATTTCCAATTAATCTTACCTAATAACTGGCAGCATTAAAATTGCTAAATCCTTTCATCAGAGATCTACAGAATTACAAAGGAAACAAGTGTATAATCAGTGATAAATAGTTTTATTATCACGCCTCTGCAGTCGCTCGAGCTGGCCGGCCTGGTGTCGGCCTTGGGTCGGCCTTGACCGCCAGTTTATTGCACACGAGAAAACTAAACCACATCTACCACAAAACATTCGCTGACTTAGACTTTTTGTAAAACACGCAAATTGTCAGCTGATGTCTTACCTACGTATCATTATAAAAGGTCACAAAATAAATCTTTGGTAACAAATGAGATCAAACCTACTTAAACTAGTCTTTGGCTTATTCTGTGTTTTAATATTATGTCAATACTTGTTAATGTTTTTTGCTTCCATGTAAAATTAGGTTCTTTTCACCTGAACGACGATAATAATCGATCCTTCAGGAATAGGTGTTTTTTGTTTCATCTTAAGTATTGATGAAATTGAATTAATTCTAATTTCGTTTTTCGTAAGACAACTATTCTAGATCCCTTTCGATATCTCTGGCGATGTCTTTCGTTTCCACTTGTGCTGCCGGTACAGGGTGCTGTAACAAGAGAGGGACTGTGAACATTTTCTAAAATGGACTATTTACATTTAAAGATCTTCCGGTCTTGTCAATTGACCAAAACATCAAAACTAGTGAACAAACGTCAAAGTCTCATTGTACGTCGGCGATAGCCCAAGGCGCCTGACTGGCACCGGAAGGTCCTAGCCCGGTTCATGAAGAGAATCTACGGAGAATCTAACTTGTCAAACTATAGTCTAGCATTCTATCGATACAATAACGCTGTTAACAAACTGGTGCGCGATGAATATCAAACAGCTGATGTCACTAGTGAGAGTGTACTGCACCCAATCATATTCGCATGTGGAGCGCGTATGATGTACACACTAACAGCTGATGTCACTAGTGAGAGTGTACTGCACCCAATCATATTCGCATGTGGAGCGCGTATGATGTACACACTAACAGCTGATGTCACTAGTGAGAGTGTACTGCACCCAATCATATTCGCATGTGGAGCGCGTATGATGTACACACTAACAGCTGATGTCACTAGTGAGAGTGTACTGCACCCAATCATATTCGCATGTGGAGCGCGTATGATGTACACACTAACAGCTGATGTCACTAGTGAGAGTGTACTGCACCCAATCATATTCGCATGTGGAGCGCGTATGATGTACACACTAACAGCTGATGTCACTAGTGAGAGTGTACTGCACCCAATCATATTCGCATGTGGAGCGCGTATGATGTACACACTAACAGCTGATGTCACTAGTGAGAGTGTACTGCACCCAATCATATTCGCATGTGGAGCGCGTATGATGTACACACTAACAGCTGATGTCACTAGTGAGAGTGTACTGCACCCAATCATATTCGCATGTGGAGCGCGTATGATGTACACACTAACAGCTGATGTCACTAGTGAGAGTGTACTGCACCCAATCATATTCGCATGTGGAGCGCGTATGATGTACACACTAACAGCTGATGTCACTAGTGAGAGTGTACTGCACCCAATCATATTCGCATGTGGAGCGCGTATGATGTACACACTAACAGCTGATGTCACTAGTGAGAGTGTACTGCACCCAATCATATTCGCATGTGGAGCGCGTATGATGTACACACTAACAGCTGATGTCACTAGTGAGAGTGTACTGCACCCAATCATATTCGCATGTGGAGCGCGTATGATGTACACACTAACAGCTGATGTCACTAGTGAGAGTGTACTGCACCCAATCATATTCGCATGTGGAGCGCGTATGATGTACACACTAACAGCTGATGTCACTAGTGAGAGTGTACTGCACCCAATCATATTCGCATGTGGAGCGCGTATGATGTACACACTAACAGCTGATGTCACTAGTGAGAGTGTACTGCACCCAATCATATTCGCATGTGGAGCGCGTATGATGTACACACTAACAGCTGATGTCACTAGTGAGAGTGTACTGCACCCAATCATATTCGCATGTGGAGCGCGTATGATGTACACACTAACAGCTGATGTCACTAGTGAGAGTGTACTGCACCCAATCATATTCGCATGTGGAGCGCGTATGATGTACACACTAACAGCTGATGTCACTAGTGAGAGTGTACTGCACCCAATCATATTCGCATGTGGAGCGCGTATGATGTACACACTAACAGCTGATGTCACTAGTGAGAGTGTACTGCACCCAATCATATTCGCATGTGGAGCGCGTATGATGTACACACTAACAGCTGATGTCACTAGTGAGAGTGTACTGCACCCAATCATATTCGCATGTGGAGCGCGTATGATGTACACACTAACAGCTGATGTCACTAGTGAGAGTGTACTGCACCCAATCATATTCGCATGTGGAGCGCGTATGATGTACACACTAACAGCTGATGTCACTAGTGAGAGTGTACTGCACCCAATCATATTCGCATGTGGAGCGCGTATGATGTACACACTAACAGCTGATGTCACTAGTGAGAGTGTACTGCACCCAATCATATTCGCATGTGGAGCGCGTATGATGTACACACTAACAGCTGATGTCACTAGTGAGAGTGTACTGCACCCAATCATATTCGCATGTGGAGCGCGTATGATGTACACACTAACAGCTGATGTCACTAGTGAGAGTGTACTGCACCCAATCATATTCGCATGTGGAGCGCGTATGATGTACACACTAACAGCTGATGTCACTAGTGAGAGTGTACTGCACCCAATCATATTCGCATGTGGAGCGCGTATGATGTACACACTAACAGCTGATGTCACTAGTGAGAGTGTACTGCACCCAATCATATTCGCATGTGGAGCGCGTATGATGTACACACTAACAGCTGATGTCACTAGTGAGAGTGTACTGCACCCAATCATATTCGCATGTGGAGCGCGTATGATGTACACACTAACAGCTGATGTCACTAGTGAGAGTGTACTGCACCCAATCATATTCGCATGTGGAGCGCGTATGATGTACACACTAACAGCTGATGTCACTAGTGAGAGTGTACTGCACCCAATCATATTCGCATGTGGAGCGCGTATGATGTACACACTAACAGCTGATGTCACTAGTGAGAGTGTACTGCACCCAATCATATTCGCATGTGGAGCGCGTATGATGTACACACTAACAGCTGATGTCACTAGTGAGAGTGTACTGCACCCAATCATATTCGCATGTGGAGCGCGTATGATGTACACACTAACAGCTGATGTCACTAGTGAGAGTGTACTGCACCCAATCATATTCGCATGTGGAGCGCGTATGATGTACACACTAACAGCTGATGTCACTAGTGAGAGTGTACTGCACCCAATCATATTCGCATGTGGAGCGCGTATGATGTACACACTAACAGCTGATGTCACTAGTGAGAGTGTACTGCACCCAATCATATTCGCATGTGGAGCGCGTATGATGTACACACTAACAGCTGATGTCACTAGTGAGAGTGTACTGCACCCAATCATATTCGCATGTGGAGCGCGTATGATGTACACACTAACAGCTGATGTCACTAGTGAGAGTGTACTGCACCCAATCATATTCGCATGTGGAGCGCGTATGATGTACACACTAACAGCTGATGTCACTAGTGAGAGTGTACTGCACCCAATCATATTCGCATGTGGAGCGCGTATGATGTACACACTAACAGCTGATGTCACTAGTGAGAGTGTACTGCACCCAATCATATTCGCATGTGGAGCGCGTATGATGTACACACTAACAGCTGATGTCACTAGTGAGAGTGTACTGCACCCAATCATATTCGCATGTGGAGCGCGTATGATGTACACACTAACAGCTGATGTCACTAGTGAGAGTGTACTGCACCCAATCATATTCGCATGTGGAGCGCGTATGATGTACACACTAACAGCTGATGTCACTAGTGAGAGTGTACTGCACCCAATCATATTCGCATGTGGAGCGCGTATGATGTACACACTAACAGCTGATGTCACTAGTGAGAGTGTACTGCACCCAATCATATTCGCATGTGGAGCGCGTATGATGTACACACTAACAGCTGATGTCACTAGTGAGAGTGTACTGCACCCAATCATATTCGCATGTGGAGCGCGTATGATGTACACACTAACAGCTGATGTCACTAGTGAGAGTGTACTGCACCCAATCATATTCGCATGTGGAGCGCGTATGATGTACACACTAACAGCTGATGTCACTAGTGAGAGTGTACTGCACCCAATCATATTCGCATGTGGAGCGCGTATGATGTACACACTAACAGCTGATGTCACTAGTGAGAGTGTACTGCACCCAATCATATTCGCATGTGGAGCGCGTATGATGTACACACTAACAGCTGATGTCACTAGTGAGAGTGTACTGCACCCAATCATATTCGCATGTGGAGCGCGTATGATGTACACACTAACAGCTGATGTCACTAGTGAGAGTGTACTGCACCCAATCATATTCGCATGTGGAGCGCGTATGATGTACACACTAACAGCTGATGTCACTAGTGAGAGTGTACTGCACCCAATCATATTCGCATGTGGAGCGCGTATGATGTACACACTAACAGCTGATGTCACTAGTGAGAGTGTACTGCACCCAATCATATTCGCATGTGGAGCGCGTATGATGTACACACTAACAGCTGATGTCACTAGTGAGAGTGTACTGCACCCAATCATATTCGCATGTGGAGCGCGTATGATGTACACACTAACAGCTGATGTCACTAGTGAGAGTGTACTGCACCCAATCATATTCGCATGTGGAGCGCGTATGATGTACACACTAACAGCTGATGTCACTAGTGAGAGTGTACTGCACCCAATCATATTCGCATGTGGAGCGCGTATGATGTACACACTAACAGCTGATGTCACTAGTGAGAGTGTACTGCACCCAATCATATTCGCATGTGGAGCGCGTATGATGTACACACTAACAGCTGATGTCACTAGTGAGAGTGTACTGCACCCAATCATATTCGCATGTGGAGCGCGTATGATGTACACACTAACAGCTGATGTCACTAGTGAGAGTGTACTGCACCCAATCATATTCGCATGTGGAGCGCGTATGATGTACACACTAACAGCTGATGTCACTAGTGAGAGTGTACTGCACCCAATCATATTCGCATGTGGAGCGCGTATGATGTACACACTAACAGCTGATGTCACTAGTGAGAGTGTACTGCACCCAATCATATTCGCATGTGGAGCGCGTATGATGTACACACTAACAGCTGATGTCACTAGTGAGAGTGTACTGCACCCAATCATATTCGCATGTGGAGCGCGTATGATGTACACACTAACAGCTGATGTCACTAGTGAGAGTGTACTGCACCCAATCATATTCGCATGTGGAGCGCGTATGATGTACACACTAACAGCTGATGTCACTAGTGAGAGTGTACTGCACCCAATCATATTCGCATGTGGAGCGCGTATGATGTACACACTAACAGCTGATGTCACTAGTGAGAGTGTACTGCACCCAATCATATTCGCATGTGGAGCGCGTATGATGTACACACTAACAGCTGATGTCACTAGTGAGAGTGTACTGCACCCAATCATATTCGCATGTGGAGCGCGTATGATGTACACACTAACAGCTGATGTCACTAGTGAGAGTGTACTGCACCCAATCATATTCGCATGTGGAGCGCGTATGATGTACACACTAACAGCTGATGTCACTAGTGAGAGTGTACTGCACCCAATCATATTCGCATGTGGAGCGCGTATGATGTACACACTAACAGCTGATGTCACTAGTGAGAGTGTACTGCACCCAATCATATTCGCATGTGGAGCGCGTATGATGTACACACTAACAGCTGATGTCACTAGTGAGAGTGTACTGCACCCAATCATATTCGCATGTGGAGCGCGTATGATGTACACACTAACAGCTGATGTCACTAGTGAGAGTGTACTGCACCCAATCATATTCGCATGTGGAGCGCGTATGATGTACACACTAACAGCTGATGTCACTAGTGAGAGTGTACTGCACCCAATCATATTCGCATGTGGAGCGCGTATGATGTACACACTAACAGCTGATGTCACTAGTGAGAGTGTACTGCACCCAATCATATTCGCATGTGGAGCGCGTATGATGTACACACTAACAGCTGATGTCACTAGTGAGAGTGTACTGCACCCAATCATATTCGCATGTGGAGCGCGTATGATGTACACACTAACAGCTGATGTCACTAGTGAGAGTGTACTGCACCCAATCATATTCGCATGTGGAGCGCGTATGATGTACACACTAACAGCTGATGTCACTAGTGAGAGTGTACTGCACCCAATCATATTCGCATGTGGAGCGCGTATGATGTACACACTAACATACAGGACGCACAGATCAGTCGCTTGCATGGCGGCATGGTGAGGCGGCTTCGCTAGAAGTGGTCTAGGATTATTTTTATCCCGAAACTACATCGAAGGATTAAACTGCGAGAAATAACGTCTTTCTACCTGACTGTACCATTTATACGAAATCTATGTAATTGGCTATTTGTACCACTCATAAAGTTAGGGACGGTCTTCTAAGAACGTTTTCAACAGTTTTTGACAACATAAATGATACGCAATCATAGAATTATGTATTTGTATAATTATGATCATTAGAACCATCAATACAACTCTCTAAGTTGCAATAGGTCTACAATGTAATGATTTCATGAGATAGTAATTCAATTAGGTCATTTTAAAATTTCGAAATATGAATTTTGTTAGGTTTTTTGCAATTTGCTGGTCAGTACCAGGTTGTATGTAATTCAAAATGTTGACTAAAATTTATTTTTTAGATTATTAAAAATAATTGGACACGTATTTTCTTTTTCACGTAATCAAAAGATTACGTCGATTCATTGTTTTAAAATATGGCGTAACGTCACTTCTCTATAGATTTTATATTGAGTTGTAAGGTAGCGCGCTCCCACTCCTACTTTAATGTAACCCCAAATCATTCGTTATTATCTGACTGACGCGCTACATTTTTTTTTTCACACTGTCATCATCCCTGTTATAACAATTAAAATCATTAATCCAACTCTCTAGTACAGATTTCTCTATTGAATGAGTATTTTAAGAAATCGTGACATTTTAGTTCAGTTCTCATTTAGAGACAGTTGTATCGATGAGCAAACGTCTCTTCCTCCTTGAGGTAGATGCCGTAATCGCCCCATTTTAGTTGAGCAAGCCGTATAAGCTCAAGCCTACAGTTCGGGTACCTGCGCATGCTGCTTCCTCACATGCTTGTTCAGGGACTGGCGGTGCTGGTAGCGAGCGGCGCACAGCGCGCAGGCGTGCGCGGGCGGCGCGCGGGCGGCGCGGGGCACGTGCGCGCGCGCGTGGCGCTGCAGCGCGGCGCGGGACGCGAAGCGCTTGCCGCAGCCCAGCTTCACGCAGCCGTAGCGCGCCGCCGAGTGCGTGGCCAGGTGAGCCGACAGCTTGTTCGTACGGAACTGCTTGCCGCATATAGGGCAGATGTAGGGTAGCGCACCTGGGGAATTTGTGGCATCTTTAGCTGAAAGCTTCTGACACGAGGACAATAAACTCAGAATGAGAGATTTTGTGATTAATCAGTAAGTGAATATATGAATGAGTGACATTTCGCTTTTATATGTATAGAGACTAGCTTTCACCCGCAGCTTCGCCCGCGCGGTGTTTTCGTAAAAAATAGCCTAGGTATGTCCTTCCACAGGGATCAGATCATCCACATCTCAAACAACTCACCAAATTAACCGTGAAACATACATTCAAACAGATAGACAAACAGACAGACAGTTAGAAGTTACTTTCATTTTTAATAATGTCAGGTAAAGATTCATGGTGATTCAATGAAGAAGAAGAAGAATGAAGATTCAATGGTCCAGAACGAGAGGGAGTGGGACAAAGTCACCTCCTTCTGCGAAGCAGTTATGGTAGTTAAGGAGGTTACGGGATGGTTCAGCGGAATTGTCCGAAAATATTAGCGCTACCCTGGCACATAATGGGCTAAGGAAGGAACATGGATGGGTTTTAGTCAGTAAGAGTCTGACGGTCGTTTCCGCTCCAGCCAGAGCGGGAGGGGTCATTTGATGATTTCACACCCTCAAACAAAAAGCTCTCTGATCAAATCGTTGGGCAGCTCTCCACGATGGCGCGTCATTGCCGGGACCCTCTGGACTCTCCCCCTACGTTGCGCGCCACCAACTCGTCGTAACCATCTAATGGCGCCTTACTAAAGTCAATCCTATCGTGATAACTTTTTAAACGATTCGTCCGAATTGCTTAGTGTAAAAGACAAAGTTTATCTTCATTGAAAACCAAAAGTAATAAATGTATTTCCTAAACTTGATAAGAATTTACTGAATACTCTAAAATGTGCATTGTAAAAAAAGTATCCAATAGAAATTTATTTATGGCTCATTTTTTTGTAGATATATAATGGCTTCCACATTAAAGGTAGGCATATGCTGTCGCTGAGTTTTATATAGAACTGTTTAAGACAAACAGTTCCACAATACATTACCTTCGTCAATTCTATCGGTTTAGGCAACGCACGCCAAGATAGCTCTCAGAGGGCAGAAATTTTGCCGACTTACTTGATACGTCTTATCATAACATTAAGACCTAATCACGCAAAATCTTTATAAATTGTAGCATATGTGTTATTCTGATGTATAAGCTATATAATTGGAAAGTTTAATCGAAATATATTCAGCACTTTTTGTGTAAAAGAGGAACAAACATCCATACATCCTCACAAACTTTCGCGTTTATAATATTAGGGGTTAAAGTATGAAATTGCCGTTTTATTGTATTAGGTACTTCGAATTGACTTAGAACCTTCATGGTTTGAGATTTTCGAGTGAAACTTTTTTCACATGGTACCTATGAAGTTCTTCTTTTGAAAAATGTGCAACATTCGATTATAGACTTTCACGTTGTTTTTTTTATTCAGCTTAGACAAGAAAGATGGATACTTCGATAATTCGAGTTATTTTTTAATCCGTTCCGACGCTGAACTAACGCGGCAGAAACAGCTCGTAATATCAATGTTGCGTTTGGAGAGTGGACTGCTAATGAACGCACCGTTCGATTTTGGTTTAAACGCTCGTGATGGAAACTTTGATTTGAAGAACGAACCACGTGGAAGACCGCCCAAACAGGTGAATAACAATGAATTGAAAGAGATGGTGGAAGCCGATCAGAGCCAAACTACCCAGGAATTAGCGGCATGGTTTAACGTTACCTTACCAACAATATTGACTCATTTTGCGTCAAATCAATAAAATAAAAAAATATGAGAAATGGGTGGCGAGGCCTCATACAGCAGGAGAACCCTAACTCTACAGGAACTGCAATTAGAAACCATTCGTCACCCTCCGTATTCGCCAGACTTTGCTCCAACGGACTACCTTTTTTTTGTGATTTGGACAATTTTCTACGTGATAAAAAGTTTTCTTCTCAGGAGGCAGTACAAAATGCTTTCACACAGTTTGTCGAATCTAGATCACGAGAGTCATTCATATTAGATGGCAGCAATGTATAGATAATAATGGTAATTATTTTGATTAAATAAATATGTTAAATAAAAAATAAAAAAACAATTTTTTAGTACAAATTGGCAATTTCACACTTTAACCCCTAATACATATTATTAAGTAAGAAGTAAGTTTTAAGTCTGTTCGAAAATAACACAAACAGTAACTTCCTTTCGTTGCCAGTTACCCGTGTGTATCCTGACGTGGTTCTGTAGAGTATTCTTGCTGGAAAACTTCTTGCCGCAATCGTTGCACTCAAAGGGTCTCTCACCTGAAACAATATTAAACTCATAAATATTTGACTTGAAGATGCACTGGCATGCTCGGTGGACGGTGCTCCGGCATTTACCTTCGCTTAATCATGTTGTCGCCCGGCTTTGCGATTAATTCATTCTGTGTTATTATAAAAGCACCCGTTGGATTGGATTCTATTCCTATCGTTATTATAATAAAGTAAATAGGTACTGTAGAGCCTTAGAGTAAAACCTTATGTTGTACATGGCTGGTAATTATCTGACGGCATTCGAACCTTTCAAATGATTAAAAGATAGTAAGGTTTTTGTACATTCGAGACTTCACCTCTGGCAGCGGAGCTAGACAGATGTATTCTTTATAACAAAGTGAAAATATAATATCATACGTTTAAATTCCTAACGCGTTTCCCTTCATAGTATAGAGTTCCCTATACACACATTACACGCTCTACCACTGAGCCCCCTCAGTAGAGGATCTTCAATCCTCTACATTTGGTGGAGGACGCCAGAGTCTCCACTAGAAGACGCGGTATGATCCCGCTCGTTTGTTTTTTCTTATATTGGTGTGTGCAGAACCTAAGAATATCTGCACAAGTAAAAGAATAAAAATTCAACTTAATTTTCGGTTAAACCGTGTAACGGGCGTTCTACGCATCTGGTGGTGGATGCGACTGCACGAACAAGTAAATGATATAAAAATACAAGATATAAAGGAAAACTGTTTCTACGAGTATACGTTTACGCATCCTGTTCGTGGTGCGCAATATTATAAAAACGATGCCCTAGTCGTATATATGAAGTGAAGTTATTAAAGCAGGCGAATGGAACGCCTGGATATTTGAAGCTAAGTGGTTTATATATCTTTGTTATTATGGTTACCATGGAGAGCATGATTATTTATTCCGCCTACAACGGCGTATGTTTCGAGGAATTTCTAGCCGAGTTTAGAGTATTAGCCATTGTTATGAAGTGGATTAAGAGCAATTGGGCTCTGATTATGGGCGCATTTATGCAAGGTCCAGCCCGTATTTATCATTCGACAATAATGTATAATGATCAAGAGATCAGTTTTGAATCGATGTGTGACGCACTGAGGAAAGAATTCCCGTGCAGAGTTCACAAAGGAGTGTGTGTTCCTTTTGTGCAGGACACTGTAATAAATGTTGTTGTGGAGGATGTTGTCTCACCTAGCGCAACACAAGAGCTGTCTGAGGAGTGCGGACAGGAAAATTTTGTAAATGTTTGTGTTGATGCTGTTGTAATTTCTAGCGCAACAAAAGAGAAGGTGCTAGATACGGAGCCAAGCTGCCTTGTGAGCAGTGATGATGATGTTGTTAGCAGCATTGATGACGTCGTTGATGATGCTGTTGGCGCTGACGCGCAAAGCTGCCTAGACAGCTGTGATGTTGATGTGGAGACGGAAGTGTTCGAGTCAGAACACGAGGAAGAACTGGACGAATCGGGTCGGTCCAGTCCTGTTATTAATGATGATTCTGTTTCAGAGTATAATAATGAATTTTACCATGATCACGATGTAGAATTAAATAAAAATAACATCGCTGTTGATCATGTTGATGAAGATGGTCTCGTATCCATTTCATTGGATGTAAGTGTCCAAGAGTTGGTTGTGGTTGACGCGGAGTCACATACATTGAGAGGTGAAATGGTGCAGATGAAGGAGGATGAACCTTTAGTTAATTCTTCAACGTTAGAGTTTTCGAAGATAGAGGCGAAGGGGAATGAGCCTTTTGTTAGCTCTTCAGCGATGGTGGTTACAAACACTTATCGTAACTTGTTCATACATCGGCGAATGGTGAAAGCTAGAGTTAAACATGTTTGTAATATTAAAAAGAAAAACCAACAAACAAATAAAATTTTCATGAACGGCTCTGTGACATATAAAAATAATGACAATTCAAAAAAATGACTTTGTATGTCAGAAGAGTTAAAATGAAAAAGTTTGCTTCCAAAGTTATGACCAAAAGAGGTCATAGGAAAGCCCGTAAACTTTTTATAAATAAATTTCCTTTTTTACAGTATGGGTTTACAAAATCAAATAAAAAGAGGTTTCGAAACATTTTTAATAGATGGAAGATTTCACTTTTTAGAATTATATAATTACGACTCCAAAATGTTTTCATATCATGTCGCTGCATAATTTTTGAGATAAGTAGTAGCGAACAAAAACTTTTTACAGCTAAATAGATTATAGACTTTTCTTTTTTATGTTTGTAATTAATTGTCAATTTTAGACATATTTGTCACTTCTACTGTCACTAGATTCGCGTTCGATTTTCGCTGAGAACAGTTGTGTTGCATGCGATCGCGCGCGTACCACAGTCAACAAACTGAGCTGGAAAACTAAAGAGCCACTCTATATGTTCATGTTGTCATTCTCAAATGATGAGGAAACCAACAAAATCTACAATATTAAACATATTTTAGGATGTAATGTGGAAATACAACCGGTAAAATCAACAAAACTGGTACCATAATGCAAAAGATGCCAGGCGTACGGCCATACTCAAAAGTACTGCTGTAAAGAACCGAGGTGCGTAAAATGCACGGGTAAACATCTCACCAAGGATTGCAGAAAACCGCAAGAAGAGAAGCCAAAATGCGTCCACTGCGGAGCCCCACATCCGGCTAACTACAGGGGATGTATTGTAGCTAAAGAAATTCAGCAGTTAAGACTCAAAAAAACTAAAGGAGGAAATTTGAATCCTCAACAAAGTGCACCTGCCCGAAGAGATGACGCTAGCAAGTCCAAACCAAGCCAAAACGCGATGCAAACTACAACTAAAAACGTTTCATACGCTCAAGCAACTTCAACAGGCATAGCGAAAGCCCCCTTGACAGGTATGAACAGCAACAAAAAGTTGGATGAAATCCTAAAGTTAATGTCATCATTCGACGAGAGATTAAAAAAAATCGAAAATAGCAACATAAATGCTACCTCTAAAACCAAAAAATGAATACTTTACTTAAACTTATGGCGTGGAACTCAAATGGGTTACAAAAACATCAAAATGAGTTGCAGGTCGTACTAGAAATTGAAAAAATTGATGTTTGCCTTGTATCAGAAACTCACTTCACAAAACAATGTCACATTAAACTCAAAGGATACAAAGTATTCCATGCGCTACACCCAGACAATACTGCAAGAGGCGGAAGTGCCGTTATTATTAAAGATAATTTGCAACACTATGAAATGTTAAAATGCGAAGAGAAAGACATCCAAGCAGTGGCAATATGTCTTCAAACCAAAAAATACCCCTTAACCGTGTGTGCCATCTACTGTCCACCACGGTACATGATAAAAAAAGATCGCTATACGTCTTTTCTAGCCCGTCTTGGTAATAGATTTATCTTAGGTGGTGACTTCAATGCTAAAAATACATATTGGGGTTCCAGACTAACTACTACTAAAGGCAAAGAACTACTGAGTGCCATAAAAGAGCTAAAATGTGACGTTATATCTACTGGAAAGCCCACTTATTGGCCAACAGATCCAAATAAAATCCCAGACTTAATAGATTTTTTCGTAACCAAAGACCTGTCAAATCTTATATATATAACTCTTCTGTGCGTGTGTATGTCACTGAACTCCTCCTAAACGGCTGGACCGATTTTAATGAAATTTGTTGTGTGTGTTACAGTGGCTTTGAGGATGGTTTAGATTAAAAAAAATAAAAAATAAATTACAAGGCGGAACGAAGTTCGCAGGGACAGCTAGTAGCTATATAAAAACGGAACAAAGCTATGACTTGAACTCGGATCACTCTGCAATTTATTTAAAAATTAGCGAGAGTATTCTGTATGAAGAAAATAGTCTCACTCTTGTTAATAAGTTTACGGACTGGGAGAGCTTTAAGGCCAGATTGAATGATCAAATAAACCTTAAAGTTCCATTAAAAACCCCAGAACATCTAAACATCGAAGTTGAGAAGTTTATTATTCACATACAACAAGCAGCGTGGGAAAATACACCTGACTACAACAAAAGAACTAAGGGAAACATCTTCCCCTTCAGAATCAAGCAGCTCATTATAGAAAAAAGAAGGCAAAGAAAAATGTGGCATCAATCTAGGTGTCCTGATGACAAAAGAGTACTAAATAATCTTACAAAAAAACTAAGAAGACTAATCCAGGACTACAAAAACGACTCAACCAAAACCTACCTGCAGAAACTAAGTAACGACCAAAGGACAAACTACTCCCTTTGGAAGGCTACTAAGCATCTAAAGAGGCCGATAGCCCAAATCCCTCCCATCAAGTGTGAAAACGGGCAATGGGCACGAACTAATGAGCAAAAAGCTATGAGGTTTGCAGAGCACTTAGAAAACATCTTTCAACGTAACGAGGGGGAAACCATTGAAGACCACACTCTGGTTAATATAGTGATGCCAGATCAAATAGATGCCATAAAACTAGTAACACCGAGAGAAGTTGCACGAGAAATAAAGCAGAAAATAAGACCAAGGAAAGCACCAGGTTACGATTTAATAACAGGGGAAATCCTACATAACTTACCAAGAAAGGGTCTGGTTAAGTTAACAACCCTTATTAATGCCGCATTGAGGCTTAAATATGTACCAGAGTTATGGAAAGTTGCTGAAGTAATAATGATAGCAAAGCCTGGGAAACCGGCTCACGAAACAACATCATATAGACCGATTTCCCTGCTACCAATAATGTCAAAGCTGTTTGAAAAGCTACTACTCAAACGCCTTAAACCTATCATTGATAACAGAAACATTATACGGATACCTGAGCACCAGTTTGGTTTTCGAGAAAAACACTCAACGATCGATCAAGTGCTCTGTGCACTTGATCAAAAACGTAATAGAAAACGCGCTGGAAAACAAGCAAGTTTGCTCTACTGTTTTTCTAGACGTAGCCCAAGCATTTGATAAAGTTTGGCATGAAGGCCTTATTCATAAACTAAAGAGCCTGCTACCGAAACCATTTGCAGACATATTGGAAACTTACATCTTAAACAGAGTCTTTAGAATAAGACAAGAAGATACTTATTCAGAATTAAAACCAATAAAAGCTGGCGTACCGCAAGGAAGTGTGTTAGGTCCGGTCCTGTACCTACTATACACTTGCGACATACCCGAATTCGAAAACAATACCATTGGAACCTTTGCTGATGATACAGCCATAATGGCCGTTGGAAACAGCCACGAAGAAGCAGTAGAAAAGGTTCAAATGGCTGTTTATCAAGTTTATGACTGGACCAAAAAATGGAGGATTAAATTAAACGAATCCAAATCCGTACACATAGATTTTACCAACAAAAAGCAACAGTATTTTCCAGTTTATATTAATAACAACCAAATACCTTATGAGAATACAGCCAAGTATCTCGGTATGACCCTTGATGCAAAGCTACGCTGGAAAACTCACGTCAAGAAGAAAAAACATGAACTCGACCTACGGTTCAAAAGAATGTATTGGCTGCTTGGAAGAAACTCCGCGCTGTCCGTGCAGAACAAACTGTTACTATACAGACAAGTCCTGATGCCAGTTTGGACTTATGGTATTCAGCTGTGGGGCTGCACCAAACAGACAAATGCATTAATCATTCAACGATTCCAGAATAAAGTACTGCGGGAAATTGTAAATGCACCCTGGTACGTACGAAATGATGACCTCGATCGGGACCTAAATGTTGAGCTCATCGATAAAGTGATTCAAAAATCTGCAGAAGCTCACGACAAGAGACTTCATCAGCATGTGAACGTCGAGGCGATCCAGCTTCTCGATCACACGGACATAGTGAGAAGACTAAAAAGAACAAAACCGTTCGAGTTAGTGTTTAGTGCTAGTATTAGTGAAATGTAGCACAAGTGTTACCAAAAAGACACAAGAAAAAGTGTATTCGCCTTAATAGAGACAATAAGAAAAGTGCCAATGGACACATTCTTAGTACGTGAAGACAATATTTCTAACAGTTTAAGTTAAAATTAAATTACTTATTAGTCTATATACAAGGCTAGATTGTAATAAGATTAGGGTCCATAATTTTGATGAACACTAGGTTAAGAGAAAAAAAAAAAAAAATTGTCACTTGTTGACATGTCTGTCATGTCAAACAGATGTAAACAACATTTTCTCATTATTTTAGTTTGGTTTTAAGATCAACCAGATGTAAACAACATTTTCTCATTATTTTAGCTTGGTTTTAAGATATAGTTTATTGATGCATTTCTCGTTGTGTTTATTGCATATGGTGATCAAAAATGAATGAGACGCTACCGGATGAGCGTGTGGGATGACACACCTCACTGCGTCAAAGCGTCAGAGGGAGCGATACTTCGTCTTCATATTTCTCTAGTGCCTTATGAGATTAGCATGATCGTGCTCCAGAGTGTTTTAACATTAACATGTGTTCCTCTTGAGAGAAGGGGTGACACTCGTCCTGAGTTGAGGCCTACTTTGCTAACGGAGCGTAGCCTTGCAAAGTGTGTCAGGTTGACACAATTGGTCTAACTGATGATGGGGTACCCATATCTTGTGGTTTCATATCTGGAGTATGGGCATGAAACGTTTTTTCGCAAGTATTTACGTCTGGATCGTTCTCTCCCTCTGGCCCAATAGCGTTCGATGGGGTACAGGATGCTGATGTTCAGTCTTCTTTGCAGTCAACCCCATCAGGGTCGATATGAACTTTCATATCACTGTTTGTTTTCTGAGGCTGGCTTCATCTTTTACCTTAGGTTTTGGTGCAGCAAGGTTCAAACTGACGGGCGTTAGTTTGTGGGGGTGCACATTGGCACACTTTAATGCATTCATGGACTCTTGTGATGTCGTAAGATTCGCTTTGCCAGAGTTGAGCCTGCCTTTGCAAAGGACAGACCTCACTTGTAGATTCTCCTAAGGTTAGGTAATTTTTTATGATAGGCCAGGTAGGGACTAGGGTATATTGGTAGGTTCGGGTGCCGAGAGTAAAAGGGCTTAGTTATTTTAAAACTAAGTGTTCCCTTTTACTCAAGGGGGGCGTAGCTGATGTAGAGCCTTAGAGTAGAACCTTATGCTGTACATGGCTGGTAATTATCTGACGGCATTCGAACCTTTCAAATGATTAAAAGATAGTTAGGTTTTTGTACATTCGAGACTTCACCTCTGGCAGCGGAGCTAGACAGATGTATTCTTTATACGCGAGTACACTTGGATCAATTAACGCTGGTAGATGTATGTCGTGCGCTTCAAGACCTGAAGCCGAAAAGATCTGCAGGGCCTGACGGCATTCCCCCTTATATTTTTAAGGATTGTCGGTCAGTGCTAGCGAAGCCACTGCTTCATATTTACAACCAGTGTCTACAAGCTGCCGTGTTCCCGGAGAGGTGGAAAGTGACTCGCGTTGTTCCGGTTCCGAAGGGGGGGTCAGCAGCATCTGTGGAGGGGTTTAGGCCAGTTGCAGTGTTGTCGACGCCGGCGAAAGTACTGGAAACTGCTATTCACAAAAGCATATATCTACGGGTGAGCGCGCAGCTTTCAGACGCTCAGCATGGGTTTCGACCGGGTAGGAGTACCACCAGTAATCTTCGCTGTCACATGACTCATCTGGTACCAACGGTGGATAGTGGGGGGCAAGCTGATACTGCTTACTTTGATTTCCGAAAAGCATTTGACTTAGTCGATAATGACGTGTTGCTTACGAAGTTAGCTGGTGTTGGTTTCACCCCGCATTCACTTCGGTTTTTTGCCAGCTATTTGAGGGATAGGCGACAGTATGTGGAATATGCGGGACACGTGTCTGATCCATATCTCACGAGATCAGGAGTGAGCCAGGGTAGTAATCTTGGTCCTTTGAGCTTCCTCCTTGTGGTAAACGACTTGCCAAAAGTGGTCCAAGATGCTAACTGTTTATTGTTTGCCGACGACCTCAAATTATCCCTCACGGTAAAAAGCGGTGTTGACTGTGATAGGTTACAGGGGGACATTGACAGAGTGGTGAGCTGGAGCAAAAAAAACCTCCTGCAGTTCAATAGCTCGAAGTGTGTAACAGTCACTTTTTCTCGAGCACACAATCCCATTGTAAGCAGCTACCATATTGATGGGATGCCCATGGTACGGGTCGCGGAAGTCAAGGACTTGGGGGTAAGTTTTAACACCAGCTTGACTTTTCGCGATCACATCATGCATTGCTGCAGAAGGGCTTTTAGAAACTTGGGTTTTATGCTTCGGACGGTCCGAGGGTTTACAAACGTAAAGGCTATAGTTGCACTATACAACGCACTAGTTAGGAGCCAGCTAGAATGTAACGCTGTCATCTGGTCTCCGCATGAAGCTAAATATAGTCTCATGCTGGAGAGAGTACAAAATAAATTTATTAGATATTTATATATGAGGTATTATGGTGTGTATCCATTTTATCCTTTAATGTATCCCACCTTATTTATTTTAGGTATGGTGGGATACAATGAGTTGAGGGTTAGAAGGGATTTGGCACTCACCTCACATATATTTAAAATATTGAGAGGGAAGTTGCATAATCCGGCTATTTTAGGGCAGGTGAGCCTGTGTGTTCCCGACAGGTACGTGTGGCGAAGACGACGCCCGCAACTACTGGTGGAGCCGCGCAGTCGGACCAACCTTCTACGGGAGGCGCCGCTGACGCGTGCGCTTCGCACGCTCAACCTGATTGCTATTGGAACGGACCTACTTTGTTGTACTCTGGGTGAATTCACAAGGAATGCATTATTAGTTATTAGTTATAGATGTTAGTAGATATAAGTTAGGATAAGCACATTTATCGCATTGGGTTTTGTTACCTGTAATGATAGATGTAAGAAGTTATAAATAAATAAATAAATAAATTTATAACAAAGTGAAAATATAATATCATACGTTTAAATACCTAACGCGTTTCCCTTCATAGTATAGAGTTCCCTATACACACATTACACGCTATACCACTGAGCCCCCTCAGTAGAGGATCTTCAATCCTCTACAGTACCAACCATTGTGTCCCCTCAAGTGCACACTAAGGTTAGTATTAGTAGTGTAGGTCTTCCCGCAGCCGGGCACGGGGCAGGCGCGGCGCGGGCGCGGGGCGCAGTGCCGCGCGGCCAGCCAGCGCGACACCGCGCCCGCGCCGCAGCGCCCGCACGACCAGCCGCGCTCGCGGCTGTGGCGCTTCCTGCAACGGAGGAAACAGATAATCTATTTGTGGCTCCATGACTGCACTGGGTGTCTGGTTAGCTAAGTTCCTGTAACTATTTTAGCAAGTACAGCACGGTTTTTTAGAAGTCATTGAACAATACAATGAAATACATAATGAAAGTACTAGGGCATACAGTATTTGTTACTTAACAGGAAGATCCAAACCTCCTTTTTCCTGAGGGTAGACTCGGAGCCCAGTAATGGGGGATACCCAATGTTTCCCTGTTATTACTGGGTGGCCCTTATAATGATTGTGCATCCCATACCTTATATACACACACCCGCAGATACTGCCTTTACATTCTCAGTACACACTTCATTTCACTTTCACATTGACGGGTGACTGTTGAGTCATACATTTCTTTGATACTGCATACATTGTTGGCAAAATGATATATTAGGTGCAACACTACTGGCATAAGGCAGTGACAGTGACTGAGCTTATTGTATATGTACAATAAGCTCAGTCATTGTGCATATTAATTAAGTAGGTATGTAACCCACCAATACAAACCTACTTATGTAACACACAGTTTGTGTTGAGAGAAAAGGAAATTCCTTCAATATGTTAAGCACATTGCCCTCGCCCCTGGCTCCGCGAGGTTATCAGATCACTTGACCAACAATTACAATGTCAAGACCAGTTGTAGTAAGTTATTAAATAATTCTGTATGAGTACCACATATCTATAACTTGTATAGAATAATAAACAGAACCATACTATGAACTTTAGAAGATTTGTAAACTTAACACAGGAAGCAAAACAGTCATACAATACAAGCCTTGTGTGACATACATGTGTGCGAGCAGCCTTCTGCAGTTAGTAGGTGAGTTATGATTGGAAAATTAAATTAAATGAATATTATTTTACTAAATGAAGAGAGAACTACACATGTAACTGTGACTGACTCACAGGTAAGTGTTTACTATTTCACTGTACCTACTCACAGATGTAATTTAAAGTTGAACTTCCTGTTGAACACTTTGTGACATTTCGGGCAGGTGAGCGTGGCGGGTGGCGTCCAGTGCTGGCAGCGCCTGTGCGACCCGCACTCCTCACAGCGAGCTTCCTCCACCCCTAGCTCCTCACTACTCTTCAACACTTGTCTAACGTTACCCTCACACCCATCGTGCATACCATCTACTTGTTCATTTTCAAAGTTAAGAGCATTACCATCCTTCACAACATCACCCAAATGTTCAGAGAGTATTTGGTTCGACTTCTCACATTTTTCTAAAAAGCGAACTGTAGTCTCCAACTCTGTAAGACAGTCACAACAGATGCAAGAAGGTCCCGTATCATTCAGATCAGTTTTTACCCCAATTTTATTCAATATCTCGCTAGGAGAAATGCCTTTTCGTTTACGAAACAATGAGAAGACTGTATCTTGTTTCTTAAAACATATTCTGCACATCGTCTCGTCACTAAACTTATCCATTATGCAGTTTTATTTTCTTGTAAAATAACGGAGAAATCGTATGAGAATCAGTAAATTATGATTTTGCTTAATGTTTTATTTGTTTACGCAATGAATGATCAACACAACAACATGATCAACAGCAACTGTCATCTGTCGCTGTCATATTATCCTGTGTCACTTTGAATCTACATTGTTCGTTCAGAAAAAAAATTTTCGCAATTTTCTAAGTGTTAAAAGTTCAAAATAATGAGAAACACAATTCTCAAACTCAAATAATTTATTTCAAATAAATCAATTACAGGCACTTTTGAATTGTCAAGGGGTCGGTCAGTCAGAAAGATGAAGCTAGTTCCAAGCAGTAGGTACATGGTGATGGTAATAAAAACAGAACTAAGGTTACACCCAATAAATCAAAATACTAATCCAATAACTTTGGTCGGTACACAACAGGTAGGTAGTGTACCTACTAAAGCCAACATAAAATAAAAAACAAATGTTTATTCCAAGCGAGTAGGTAAAACCATCTTAGCCACCTTCACACTTACTTCAATAAATAATTATAAAATTAATGGACAGAAGTCGGAATTGTGACACAGATCCTCTCCGCGGCGGCGGCGCAACTTACGACAACAATGAAGCATATGTTAAACCAACTGGCACTGATTTATGCTGTATTTCTGGTTGTGTACCTACCTATTTAGACTTCTGCAAATTTCTGCTTCATGATGTATAGAACGTTAAGTTACGCAAAACTGTGTGTCGGTCGAAGGCGGCTTTGAAAAGAGATCTACGCGCGCGCCGCCGCCAGCGCCAGTGAGAGCCAAGGAAAGTGATCGCGGTACATTTGGTAACCACTGGGCGTGTGCCCGCATATCGATGTCCTGGCGGAGCAGGGGCGGAGTTAGAACGTCAGTGTCGATCTGACTGTTTGTTCATCGCTAAGTTTGCTTGTGATTTCCTGTGACTTGTTAATGAAACCTAGGACGGATTTAACTTTCAAGTCCGACTGCTGTGTTATTTTTGCAATTACAACAGAACACCCTCGATTATCATCTGTGAAGTGTACTTGTTTACATTGTACATATTTATGTTTACATTATTTTGACATTGTAAGCTGAATATCCTATTGTTTCAACTACTAATACAAAATATATGTTAATCATGCCAGTGCCTACTACTAATTTACAACTACCAAAATTCGGTTGTCGACCGACATAGTTCGCCCCTGTACCAGCCGGTATAATTTTCTCTCGATTACGTTTTTTGATCAATTAGTATGCGCGTACGCACACTTGTTACACAGGAATGACGGCAGCCACCTACGTGCTGCCTAAAACATATGCAACCACTTCAACAAATTCAACTCTACCTACAAGTCATAGAATTCAATATTGTGGAACGTTATATCGGAAGAAGAATTTAGCTACATTCGTTTTGGAACGGTCGAAAGCATAATGGCGTAAGGACGAAGTTCGCAGCTGGCACGTCCGGCTGCCTAGTGAAACCTGCACGCTGGCTACATACTAATTTGATAATATGTTTTAAGTTATAAGTATGGGTGGAACAGTCCGATGACAATCGGTTTCAGAGTGGTTGCCGCGCCGGCCGGACGACCGTATCGACATGAGACTTACAATCGTAAGTATCGAAGCTTTGGAGTAAAAGTGAATTGTTATGACAGTGACAGTGATCGTGAATAATCTAAGTGTGGATCCTTATTAAAATGGTGCGTGGTATATTTCAGATCGCGTTGGTGTTGTGCGCGTGCGTGTGCGTATCGACGGCAGATGCAGCGCATCTGAAGGCTACCAAAGCGAAGCTGATTGGACGGCTTGTGAAGGGAAAGCACCACAAACGAGGAGTGCTGTCTGCAGTGCCACCCTATAAGCTGGGATACGATATCCCAGTTGTTACGCACTCCGTCGTGAAACCCGTCGTAGTGTCATATCCTCCCGCAGCAGCAGTTACCAACGTTAAGGTTCCTCTCGCTCATCCTCTGAGCACACGCTATCCTGTTCCCGTTGGACACAAAATCCCTGTGACTCATCCTCATTACAGTCTCAGGTTTCCTCATCACACAAAAACAGTGTTATTGCCCAAACCCGACCATCATTTCCATCACCATCATCATCATGTTCCTCCTAAGCCAGTGATACCTGTAGTACCGGCGGCTGTGCCCACTACTGCCGTGATACCTTTAGGCGAGCCTACGGCGAATGTGGCCCATCCCGTACCAGCGCCTTCTCCACCGGTGCTTCTCCAACCAGCGCCCATACCCGCGCCTGCACCCATCTTCCCCGCCGCAGGCCTAGCACACACTCACCTCTTTCCTCAGGAAAATACCCACCTAAGGCCCGTCGTACATGCTGCTCCAGCCCCCAATCATCATCCCTATTCTCCACTTCTGCAATATGCCAACCAATTTCAGTATGTTTTGCGTCCCGGTAATGCAGTCCAAACTTCATTCTTCGCGAATTACCCAAGATATCCATTCCTGAATTACCAATCTCCAGTTTTCCCATTGGCTCAAGCTCCCCAATCTGTCAGTCCGGTGCTGTTTGAGCGTCCTCAGGCGCCTCACTTCCATCTAGGTCCACAGGTTAGTCCAGAGGGCGTGGTGTACGAGCAGCCAGGTGCTCACGTTGAGCCAACGTTCCTGCACGCTCATGGCGGGATACCGCAACACGCCATAAATCTGCAGCCCACACAGCCAAGTCTTCACCTGCAGCCAGTGCAACCAGGGATCCAGTTGTCTCCTGACCTACATCTCTATCAAGGTCAACGAGAGGTCCACCTGCACTCCGCTCAGCCGGAGGTTCATTTGCAACCAGGTCAACCAGAGTATCATCTGCAATCAGGTCAACCAGAATACCATCTACAATCGGATCAGCAAGAAGTACACCTTCACCAAGGTCAACAAGAAGTCCATCTTCACCCGGGACAGCAGGAGATTCACCTCCACCAGGGTCAGCCTGAAGTACATCTGCACCATGCTCAGCCTGGCGTGCTACAAGCCGCGCAGCCAGGTGTCCTGCCTACTCAAGCAACTGTAAACCTGCAACCTACCCAGCCTACTCTTGACCAAGACGGCTGGCATCCTGTACAAACGCAATCCCATGACCTAGGGGCAGCTCAACCGGGGGCTCACTTCGGTCAAGATGGTCAATTTGCTCAGGACGCCCACTTCGGTCAAGATGGTCAATTTGCTCAGGGCGCCAACTTCGGTCAAGATGGTCAATTTGCTCAGGGCGCCAACTTCGGTCAAGATGGTCAATTTGCTCAGGGCGCCAACTTCGGTCAAGATAGTCAATTTGCTCAGGGCGCCAACTTCGGTCAAGATGGTCAATTTTCTCAGGGTACCCACTTCGGCCAAGATGGTCGATTGGGTCATAGTGCTCACTTTGGACAAGATGGGCAATTTGGACATAATGACCACCACCAGTTTACCCAAGAGCAAGGCACGCAAGTTTATGAGCAGCACACCGGGGAGCAGCAGTACCACGACTTTCAAAACCAGCTACAGCATCACATACAACAGCAACTCGAGCAGGCGCAGTACGATCTACAAGTAAACAATCAACAACAACATCAGCAACCGGACCAAGAGTATGGAGTCCCACGATTTGGGCAGCAAGGTTTTAGTCACAACGGTGGTCAAGATTTCAGTCAACCTGGGCAGAATTTTGGTCAGCAAGGTCATGATTTCAGTCAACAAGAACAGAATTTCGGCCAGGATTTTAGCCAGCAGCAACCAGCTGCTGAATACGGTGTTCCCCAAGGCGCTGAGGGTCGAAGCAGCGCGGAGGGCGAGGAGGAGCCTCAGTACCACAACCACATCCCGCTGATGCTACAGCCGCCTCTGGAGAGGCCGCTCGAACATTTCCGGTAGTTCACTCTACTGCGTGTAGACAATGTTCAGCATTTATCAGTTACCTCGACGAGTGAAGGACGGTGTGAGTGCTCTACTGACTGTAAAGTTTCACTGTAACAAGAAATAACTTTATATTTTTTAAATTAATAGTATACCTAAGAGGTCATCATCATCTGCCTAGCCTTTTCCCAACTATGTTGGGGTCGGCTTCCATTCTAACCGGATGCAGCTGAATACCAGTATTTTACATGGAGCGACTGCCTATCTGACCTCCACAAGCCAGTAACTGGGCAATACGATACCCCTTGGTATACCTACCTATGAGGGTCACTTGTTAAATCTGTTGATCTTCAGTAAAACAAATAAAAGACTCTGTGAAGAACTAAATGAATGCTAGGAAAAGTAACAGCTATGTTACGAGTGTTACAACTTACAAGTCAGTAGCTAAGATGAGATCTGTCGTGAGATAGCACTGCTCGTGTTTCGCCGCTGTGTATATTATGTAGATAAACTTTATGTTGATGTATTGCCTAATAACATTAAGTACCTATTTAAGTTATTAACATAGTTGTAAGTAAGATCTATTTATTTTTTTTATACAAAAAATATTTTGGAATTGTGTTTTTGTTTCATTTGATCGTCGATATGGTATAGGTATACCCTTATAAACCGGCACTTTATCATTGCGTATGACTAAGTAACTCAACTAACATCAACTCTTCAATCAACATTTGGCAGTCACTTCACATAATTTTAGTTACTCATTTTCAAAAAAAGCCTGAAGTATAATTATTAATATCAACAACTAAAAGTAATTCGAAATGGACAAGTAAAGTCCAACGCGGTACAGCTTGGCGGTAGGTAGATACAGTTGCGTGAGAATGAGTTACTATTAGGCAATAGACAGCGGACATGTGGTGGTTACTGGCTAGCTTCCAATGTGGGCCGCACGTGTGTTAGGTACTGTACTTAGATTAATACTAAGATTAGTATATGCGCTAGAATACTAGCTAGGTAGTCTACATACGCCCGCCACGCGTCCTGCGCCCGCGCCGCCGCCGCTCACAAGCTAGCTGACTGTAACACCTGCGTAACTACGTCGAACAACCTACACTTAAAAGCACTAAATACTATGCGTACAATTACAAACATTTGAATAGATACACTATTTAAATAATGAATTGATTATTTGTCACCACTCACAGGTAGCTAAAGGTACTGTATGTTACCACATGTTGGGTAAGTTATATAACCCGTGTCCGTCCAGTTAGCTATGAGGTACCGGCGTGAGTTCAGCGCCTCGCGGTGCGCACAGGCGGGCCACACGCGCCTCCCGACGCATCACGGTTCTAGGTATAATGTAGATTAATTATGTTATTAGTAATATCTGGATCTGTTATTGTTATTAGTAATATCTGGATCTGTTATTGTTATTAGTAATATCTGGATCTGTTATTGTTATTAGTAATATCTGGATCTGTTATGACACAAACCATGGAGCATCACGGCCATCAGTAGGCTGCGTCTTGCGGTCTGGTCTTTACAATAATATTTGTTTCAAGGAAATGTTATGGATATTCAAAATACTAATACTATCGGTAACCTCCTCATCGTAAGCACAATGCCTGGTGCAAATAATGCGGTATGAACATTACGACATACGTTACCGATTAAACTCGTGAGCACACTATTAACACGACTGAAACCATTGAAACATGGACATGATAGACAAATGTAGTCCTACCCTTAGGGGAGCAGCGAGGTAATGGAGGCCGCAGTATCCTGCCGGGCTAAGCATTAGAAAGGAACGACACACGGTGAGATATCTACCGTGTGTATTAAACACAAGGCTGAAACAACGCAATTGAGTCGTTTGGGCGTGCTTATTACTCGTACAACTGATAGTGTCAAGAGGAAAGAGTTGACAGTTTGTTTGATTGATATTAGGGTTTCCAAACAGCGTACATAGTTATAGAATACAATGGTGCGGGAAGAGCATTATGCCGTGCTCGTCACTGCTTAAGACAGTTACTGGAATTATGTTCGAACAGAAAAACGTCTTCAATTTATTTAGTAACACACATATTAATTCTTGATTGTATGTACAGGTCAATTAAAATAACGACCTTCTCGACTTATGAATCAGTGCTAGTCCTAATTACAACAGAGGTAACTTAATTCTAATAAAACAACACATTATCCTAATCCTAGTAAGGCATCGCAATATGCACATACAAATCACTTTGACTCAATGTCTGCCTGGCTCCGTGACGCCCTATTCATTATGTATTTACGAGGACTTCGAGGACAACCGAACATCTAGCCTCGTTTTGACTAATACAACGGAAAACATGCTATATTTAATCATTATAATAAACTACATTTCAGACCTACATGGGTGAACAAGAACAAGAAACGAAATGATCACCAGCAGTTGTGCTGTTGAAACTGATTGCTAAAAAAACCGTAAGGCGCTTTAATGTATTAGGTACCGGAGCCCTGCCAGGTACTCTAGGCAGAGACGGTGACACTTCAACGGATAAATTTTAAGTTACACCGTGCTATTATGTATGTACATTTATATTATACTGTATATATATCTAAAATTAGGTAGGTAACTCTTCAAAAAACCAAAAAGAACGAAACTAGGTAGTTCTTAAGATTGCATGTAATAAAAAAAACTTTTTAACAGAAAAATTAAACCGCTGTAAAAACTGAAAAGCAAAAAATAATAAACCTTATTAAAGTTTAAACTACCCGAGTAATTTTGAGTCGGCGCCAAATAAAAGAAATAATAAATTACGTAAAGCATTTTAAGTTTAATAAAATACATAAGTATGTACGCGTCGACTTGAGAACCTACTCCGTTTTTTCGTCGGTTAATTACGTGTCAGTAATGCACAATGGAATAGCGGCGCAGATTCATTCTCCGGTATCAATAGTAAGGTTGACTAATCAATATAACACTGCGTGGAACAATAGGCCGGTCGCACGAGTGGCACAGTCGTCGTCCTACAATAGTGGGACCCGCAGAACCTTTGCCTAGGAATTAGGACTCGCACATAATTGAGTGTCGCAGTTCAGGTACCTTGGTCACATGGTGAATGAGGACTTGAATGATGACAGTGATATTGAAAGGGAGCGAAGAGCGTTGTCGATCCGATGTAATATGCTGGCCCGTAGGTTTGCACGATGTACTAGAGAAGTGAAGCTTACTCTGTTCAAGGCATTTTGCCAGTCCTTCTACACGTGCAGCCTATGGGCTAGACATACCTACGCAGAGGGCCTACAACGCTCTAAAAGTTCAATACAAAAACGCTTTTAGGGTGCTGTTGGGGCTACCGCGGTTCTGTAGCGCATCGGGGATGTTCGCGGAAGCGAATACAGATAGCTTTCACGCTATTATGCGAAAAAGGACAGCATCCCTGATGCGGAGGATTCGAGGGAGCACCAACAGCATTTTAAAGTAGCGGGAAAGCCAGATTGCCCCTTCCTGCGGCACTGGACCTGTATGCACAGCTATAGGTCTGGTGCAGCAGGAAGCGAACATAATTATAGTTATAGGTTTTTATGTTATATTTTAATTTATTCCATTTTTCTTGTCCTAGTCTTACTTTTTTATTATATCTTTACATATTATAATAAAACATTTTATTGTATCTGTTTTACTGTTTTATTATATCTTTACATATAATAAAACAGTAAAAAAACTGTGTCTGTACATTGAATATATAAAAAAAAAAATAATTGAGGGGGGTTTAGAAACAGTAATAGAGCACGAATCCATAAAAAAAATTTTGTCTGTTTGTCTGTTTGTTTGTACACGCTAATCTTCGGAACTACTGGATGGATTGGAATGATTTTTTTTTTGTTGTATAGGTTATCTTGGAAACTTGAACACCTGATGCAGAACCGCAACAGACCAGCTAAACTATAAGAGATACAAAAATGATACCTTAGCAAAAATTGTTCCACGTGATTAGCATTTTCTGCTGAGAGAATAAATTTGAAGATCTGGAACACCTGATGTGGAACTCCAAGAGCCCAGCTACACTGTAACATATATAGGAATGACGTCTTAGCAAAAGTTGTTTGGTCTGATGGGCATTTCCTGTTGACTTATAAAAATCGAAGATCTGGAACACCTGTTGTGGAACTCCAAGAGCCTAGCTACACCATAACACATATAAGAATGACGTCTTAGCAAAAATTGTTCAGCTTGATGAGCACTCTCTGTTGACGTATAAAAATTGAAGATCTGGAACACCTGTTGTGGAACTCCAAGAGCCTAGCTACACCATAACACATATAGGAATAACGTCTTAGCACAAGTTGTTCAATCTGTTGAGTACTCTCTGTTGATTTATAAAAATCGAAGATCTGGAACACCTGTTGTGAAACTCCAAGAGCCTAGCTACACTATAACATATACAGGAATGACGTCTTAGCAAAAGTTGTTCGGTCTGATGGGCATTTCCGGTTGACTTATAAAAATCGAAGATCTGGAACACCTGTTGTGGAACTCCAAGAGCCTAGCTACACCATAACACATATAAGAATGACGTCTTAGCGAAAGTTGTTCAGCCTGATGAGCACTCTCTGTTGACGTATAAAAATTGAAGATCTGGAACACCTGTTGTGGAACTCCAAGGGCCTAGCTACACCATAACACATATAGGAATAACGTCTTAGCACAAGTTGTTCAATCTGATAAGCACTCTCTGTTGACTTATAAAAATCGAAGATCTGGAACACCTGTTGTGGAACTCCAAGAGCCTAGCTACAACATAACACATATAGGAATGACGTCTTTGACGTCTTTGTTGTTCAATATGATGGGCATTTCCTGTTGACTTATAAAAATCGAAGATCAGAAACATCTGATGTGGAAATCAAAGCTATCACTAATTTTACTGTGTAATTATAAAATAACAAAAACTGGGAGTACCTGCACGCGGTGAAGGCGGTAACAGTTTAGGACTGATTTTCGATGACGATGGTATATCATTGAATATTTGACTACTGGCCAAAACTCCTATTTATTTTTTTATTTTATCGTATGAATATGCCTTCGGGCTTATGTTGTTTGAGTGTTTAATTTCCTTTTCATTTATCTTCGTGACACGGTAGCCTACCCGGTAACGCAGGGGAGCAGTCATTTTAATTTCGATTTTTATTGATCAGGTATCTTCACAATAAAACTATGACCATGCCTAGAAAGAGGTCAAATCTTTCCCAATGTTCCAAGAGAGCTAAAAGATTGAGGATCATAAGATCCCAAGAATCTACCGAAGAGCGTCAGGAGAGACTTGATGCTGTTCGAGAACATAAGGCTGCAACTCGCTCCGTGGAAACCTCTTCGGGTCGCGAAACACGCCTGCGTTCTCAGCGTATTCATTAGGTCTCTAGTGACCAGTGAAGAATATGATGCGCGACTGACCGCTGATCGTGAACGTCATGTATTGTCTCGCGAGTCAGAGACGTTCACGGAAAGAGAATTACGCTTGAGTTCCAAGCGTATGTACGCATCGACTTCTAGGTCTCTAGAGACAAGTGGGGCACGTGATGTGCGACTGACCGCTGATCGTGAACGTTATGTATTGTCTCGCGAGTCGGAGACGTTCACGGATATAGAATTGTGCTTGAGTTCCAACCGTATCTACGCATTAACTTCTAGGTCTCTAGAGACAAGTGGGGAATATAATAATGCGGTTACCAAAATGAAAACGATGACAAATGGACTGTATGTTTTGGTGGTTGTTGGAATGAAATAAAACTAAAGCTCAGTGTGATAAAAGATTTAAATGGGAAAAATGCTAAAAAATAACATAAATGGCGACCCCGTTGTCGCTGGCATAAGCAACAGGGTCCGCGTACGAAGTCGCGGGCAGAAGATAGTTTTTAATAAAAATGTTACTAACATAATTTTATAAGTATTACTAACAACGATATGAATCCTGTAGGTATTCGAAATAAATAAATAATAATAAGAAAGGTACTGCTTTAATATTTATAAAATAGATAAACCTTATGTATACGGGCACTTGTGACACGTCAGAAGCTGGGTTGCAGGGATTTATTTCCTGTTCAAGGGCCGGCAAGTAATTCCGCGAGTACTTATATTTGACTATTAAGTTTTGCAGCGTGTACCGCGTGACATATTAAACGGATGTACTTACTGGGGGGTCTTAATAAAATTTTTTTATTTTGAAAATAAATAGATTTAAAGTTATTTAGTAAAATGAAATTAATTTAACAGCTTCCCCTACCCTCCTTTATCTCTGAAACTATTGAACCAATTTTTTAAAGATAATAATTATACTTACTTTAAAATCTATTATGTTGTGGGTGTAAACTTACATAGATTAATTCCAACTACGAAACCCTTAATTGTGCATGCGCCGACACACACTTGGCTGGTTTTTCTATAAGGGAGACCTTAAAAAAAACTTCGAGTGAGCCTTTAATTTCTCTAAAGGAATAAGCAAGCACGGGCTGTATGGCTACGCCCTTTTTTTTTTTTTTTTTTAAGGCTGGGAAATCATCCAATGACTGCTCCCGCTCTGGGTGGAGCGGAAGGGAGTGTCAGACTCTTACTGACTAAAACCCATCCATGTTCCTTCCGTAGCCCTTTATGTTCCGGGGTAGCGGTAACCCTTTCGGACAATCCCGCTTACCCGGCAGGCTTGGCCCTGAGGGGCCCCTTCATATGCTGACATCTCTTTGAGGCGCGCGTGGAACATATACGCGCCGTCCGGCACGGGTCTGGTGCTGATCGGACGGTGAGTCACCCATTACTCACCGTCCGCAGGCCCGCGCCTACGGTGGCCGGGAGTCGTCACGTGGCTCCCGACGCCCGGGGCGTCTCCTGCGGCGGCTGGGACGGGAGGACCTTTCTCTCTCCCATCCCGCCACCTCCTTCGCGAGCATAACTTTTTCGCAGAAGGAGGTGACTGCCTCCCACTCCCTCTCACCCCGGACCATGGCTTGCACCAGAGCCGGGCGCGAGAGGTCGCCGCCGCCGATCGCCTCTACGAGGACACGGCGGTGCTCTGCCCATGCGGGGCAGGTTTGCACCGTGTGCTCTACCGTGTCCTCTGGGCGATCCTCGCAGTGGTGACACCCGGGCGTTTCCTCCCGCCTGATGATGTGCAGGAACCTCCCGAAACATCCATGTCCGGTGAGGACCTGCGTCAGGCGGTAGGTGAGGGCGCCGTGACGCCTCTCTAGCCACTCCTCAAAGAGGGGCCTTACCGCCACTATCGTGGCGTGTCCTGCGCTGGGTTGCGACAGTCGCTGCTTCCAGGCCGCCATGAGATCGCGCCGGAGATCCGTCCGCTCCGCCGCAATTTGCTGCGGAAACGGAGTTTCCCCCCGGCTTAGTACCTCCGCGCGCCACTCGAACAGGCGCGCGAGGACCATCGCCTCCAGATCCCACGGCGGCAGTCCGGCAAGGAATGGCTACGCCCTAACTTAACATTACGTGAGTAGTACAATTGTTGACGGTTGAAAGGCCAAACGAAGTTAACTTTTTGCTAATATGATTTAATCCTAAAGTCAATGGGAGAACGCATTCATAGCGTGTGACGGTGTTAGGCCAGCAGTTACTCAACCAAGTTGCAGCGGAAGTGTATGTCTCTGCGTGTAAAAAGTTTTTATGCTGATCTATTGGTCATTCCAGTGCAACATGGATAAACTACATAGTTAAACAAACTAGTGGAAAAACACACGTAAAAGTCTTAAAAAGTTAGCAGAGCCGCACGTTTTAATTAATTTTATGTTAAATAGGTTTTACGTACCTACTGATATCGACATATTGCATGACTATATTTCTTTAAAAGAAGCTTTAATGACAGAAAGCTGAACTTTGTTGGGCGGAGATGCTAATACTAGTGAGTTAGATCTCCACCTGCTACAATACAATGCGTTGAAAACGAATGCAAGGTCATTAGACCAATGGTAATTTGTAGGTACTTTTTCTGTAAAAAGCAAATCCAAAATTATAGGCAAATATTTTGATCTGGCTGAATACAGATACAACCTTACCATGTAATGTAATCTTAGTTAATGTTTAAATTGAACCTACAAGCAACCCGAACCTTCTTTAATTTAACCTTCTTTTTCTGTTAGTATTATATTGAGGACGATATCTACACCTGCACACCAGTAATCTTTCAACAAATACTTGAATACCTTATCCTTTTGAGCTAGATCCTCAAGACCTGTCCATAAGGCCTTATGATCTATCAGAGTAGGAGACGGGACCAAAAAGTAAATAAAAGCGTAAACAATGTCGCATCGGTCTGCCGTGCAGTCTATACTGGTGTTAATGGATCGATCGTCCACATTGTGTTGAACAGACTGCGTGGTTACTGAACAAAAAAAAAAGAAATGATCCTTCAATGAATAATGGAGAACCTCCTACCAGACAGGAGATACAATTCACATTACATTCATTCTTGTTTCAATCTAGATCTTTTCCTAGGGCCCACATTTGCTTACACGAAGACTTCTTTTTTTTTCATTAAATAAAATTATTAAAGAGCTGTGGATTTTGTAATTAAATAAATTAATGTGTTCTTAATACTATTTATTACAGATATGAATATGTAGATGGACGAATAACACGCTGTTATGTGTCCGTTAATATATTACACAAAGTAGCCTCGTCAACGAATTTAGAAGTAATCGGCGAATTAGCACATACTTGTTCAGGTAAAACTAAAAACAATACATATCATGTGGCAATGCTCGTAAAATTGTAATAAAGTCAGTTAACAGGCACAGTAATGTATAGTACGAGACTGTTACAACTATCTTTGGTACGGGGTCTACGAGGGGCTACTCTTAGCACTCAGTATTTCACGTCGTGGTACGCGGGCGGTCAGGAGTTATAAGGTGCGCAGGCGCAAGCGCAGGATTAGTGCTTGTCCAACCAACACATTGATAACATGAAGGCTGCTGTAAGTTACTGTTTTTTTTCCTTTATTTAATTTACTAAATTATAATTAAGTACGTATTTACTTTGGATTCAGTAGGTTAAGTAGTAAATCATTGATCCGCAATCGGGTCGTTCCATCGTTTCGGCAATTGTGGCGGTCATCACATGCTGACTTATCTCATTTTGTAATCTCCTACCTTATTGACTAAAAATCTATCTGGCGCAGATGAATTTGTTTCGAGCCTGGCTTAAGTCACAAACCTATTGACACTTCTAATCACTTTTAGTGATTCACGTTCACTCTCTAACTGTCGTCACTTAAGTACTATGTCATGTGCGTATGTAAAATTACGTCTATGTATAACTTTTACTTATTATTTTTTCAAACTAACCTTTTGTTCATTAGAACGAATTCATGAAATAACCATTCTTACCACCAACAGCTTAAATATCTAAAAAGTTTTAATTTCTCAACCAAAAAGTTATTAACAATCCAAGATTCGATTGAGTCAGTTATATAATAACCTATAATTTATTCGTTATTTCTCGAGCTGACCAACTAAGCGATTAACGCTCAGTGTACCCAGGACACGACGCGCGACGCTCGACTCACGATCACCGGATCGTCAAGGAGAGTCACGATCACTCACGATGCTGTGCTAATGTGGGTGCGCACAATGGTCTCTATTGGGAAAGGGCAACGATAAACAGTGGCATCCACATCGTTAGACATCGACCCACCAGCTATCACATTTACTGGTCAGCAAGGATGATCGCGGACTTCCATTGCGACGAGTAGGATTTTGACATCGCAAAATGTTACGTTTGTTCTTAATTTGCATCCAACCAACAACGAAAAGATGGGTGAAAAAGAATAAAGAAGAAGTGGTATTTAATATGTTTGTTGTTACAGCTGTGCATCGTTCTCCTGGTGGTGGCGCTGGTGTCGGGCGCAGAAGAGAAGAAGAACGAGAAGAGAGGCTTGCTAGGCCTGGGCTACGGGCTCGGCGGCGGCTTCGGCCACGGCGGCTACTACGGCGGCCACGGGCTCGGCCTGTACTCGCACAGCGCGCCCATCATCAGCCACAGCGCGCCCATCATCAGCCACAGCGCCCCCATCATTAGTCACGGCTACGGCTTCGGCGGCTACGGTGGGCTAGGCCATGGTTATGGGCTTGGGCTCGGCCATGGGGTGGTGGCCTCCGCCCCCATCGTGTCACACGGGTACTCCGCCCCCCTGCTCGGCGGACACTACAGCGCCCCGTTGCTCGGGCTCGGCCATGGCTGGCATTGAGCCTACATAATATTAGTTTGGTCTGCGAATGTGTTTGTTTAGTGCCAACTAACTAAGTTTTTCGTTAGTGATTGATTTGATGCAAAATTTTTACTATTAAATATTTTTTTGCGTGATTCGGTAGTTTTTTTTAGTACATGTCCGTCACTTCGATAGGCATTTAAGCATACATAGCAGAAATAAATAATCGGTTCAGACGATCTATCTAAAAATATCAGAAGCAGATCATGCGCAGAAAATGAGAACTTACTGACGGTAACCCGATGTACAGTGTATATGTATATATGCCTCTACAAAAGAAACAATATGGCGTGTCCAAACGAATGATGATAATAGAATACGTTAACCCTTAATTAGCCCAGAACTAACAATCCATATCAAGTGACATTACGAAACAGTCCACAGAGTACTTGCACTTTTACTGGAAACCTTTGCTACGAGCCATAAGGATCAGCTAGCATATCGATACACACCTAGCTTGTCGTTGACTCATACGTTAATTGACCGCGATGTCGACAATCCCACATTTCCGCCAAATTATGCACTTCCCTCATCTGACAAGTGATTCATATATTCGCCGCAAGATGGCGTGTCGCAAGCGGAAGCTGCGCCGGTGCCACCCGGAAGTTGCGAAAATGTGGTTGTGTCAATCTAGTAGGAATAGCGGTTTTGTGAATTTATAGCGAACTGTGAATGGATTAAGTGTTTAAGGGGCATTACTCTACGTGTGAGGTATTAATCAGAGTCACCAAAGGTACCAACTGTGGTCGTAAGCCTCGTGCTGCTGATCCTATTAACTTGTGCAGGCGTTCCTCTCAAGCAATTCGAACACACAAACATGTTTACGATTTCTCTCAATTTCTAGGAATCAACATTATGACTAAACTACGAACATCACGCCTTGTTTCCCCGAAGGGTTGGGTAGAGGTGCGCCTATAGAGTTCTCACCCCCGCGGCCCCATGACATGAGACTTGAACATAACTGGTGAAACGTGGCACACATAGTTTTCCTGACAGGGCGCGGTCTGCATAGCGCACTATCAGGTTATGTCGGACCATTTCCTAGTTCACCTACATTTGCCAATAATAAAATATATTTACCCTTTTAAGGTAAAACCACAAACTCATTTAAACATAGCGGTCAGGACTAGTCCCAGACCTACCGACCCCTCCGGCATCTTATTACCGTGTACAATTATTTAGAAAGGCGTAGGTAAATGATATATTTTGTGCCTTATTTATGTTCCACAAACTATGGTATATTAACTCTTGTACCTGCTATTTAAGTTCAAACCGTTCTAATTCAAGTCAATATCCAACCCTTTCCTCTATTGGCTGTGGTATTACAAGCATAATATTATAAAATAATTTCGAGAGACGATCTTTCAAGTATCATTTACATTTTAGAGTACAAAAAAGGTTAATATAATTGGAACCTGTCACAATGATATTTCGACTAACACCAAACAATTACATATACTTATTTAAAAAAACAGTGCGACACCGTGTCACAATTTTAATCGTTTCTCCTATATAGGGAAGTCACTGGTGAGTACCTCACGGCAGGCGGCAGTCAGGTCGGGTTGCTCGGAATGGACACACCGCACACAAAGCTCCATACAAAAACTCGTACCTTTTTGCCGCTAGTTGCGACATAGTACGTCATATACCAAGTATCATACACTGCCCTATCTGGACTAGAATTCTGAATTACTAATATAGAGAAATGCTTGTTGAATTGGTTCAATCGAAGTCACCTCATCTAAACCACTTGTCGCACTTTTCAAATGCTAGGTGGACTACTGGATGTAGGTATACACTTCGTCTACGTTCTTCAATAGAGATGGTTAAACAGACAGACGTTGCGCTGATGCCCTTCCTCCAAAAGTTATTTCAAAGTAAAGTAAGAATTTGTGTAAAGCATTTTATATATTTCACGAAACCGGACAGTTATATGTATTACAATCATTGCTTCCCAATAAATAAAGTTAAAATACATTCAAATGTTAACACTCCCAAATGAATCACTAAAGGATTGAATACTTCTACCGATTACAAAAATTCCACAGACACACATAAAATAACAAAGAATGACTAGAACATATTTACTATACCTAACGCTAAAAACCAAAACAACATAACTCATATCATAAAAAAGCAAAGCCATTATTAATATCATGCACTCTTGAATGAAGAACTTCTTCCATAATTTTAATAAAATAGTAAGTAAATAGCCAAAATAGTTTTCGAAAAGAGAAATGTACAACACTTACTGCATTCTTACTAATGCAAAAAATAACAGAAAACATCGGTAAACGTAATGAAGTTGCTGCCTTTTTCTTTGGCATGAGCAGAACTTTCGATTTCGTAGATCACAAAATCTTACTCAATATAGAAGCTCTAGGGAATCTGAAGCAACTAAATAATTAAAATAGGCACGTCAACATTTTTGAGATATCGTCTCTCAGACAGAGCCAATTGGGGTGAGGCAATTTTTTGTACGCAAGCGTAATAGTACGTGTAATGCACTTATTACAGTAGTAGATATTAAAATAAGTAGCTGTATCGCAATGACATTGAATTAATTATTGATGAATTATATTTAATCCAATGACTTCCTCAGGTAGCGACTTGTCATACTTGTTTATTTTAAACTCCTCAGCCGTCATGTCGATCACTTTTGATGGGTACCTACCATTCCGTACTGACACGTAGTAGGCGTCGTAGAATTATATAACCTACGGTCACGATGGAACAGAATCATTTAGTCCGATCCAGCCTGTCCCTTGCTGCCCTCCTCCAGCGAAGTCCCAAGGCGAAGTCCGTACCACACAGATGACGAACTTAGCGTGTTATGTAGCGTGGCTGAAGGCTTTACTTTATTGAGGCATCCACAAATCCGGTCCGTTCCGGTTAAGCAGCCGACAAACTCCTAGATTGACCTGCGAGATGCCAAACACAAAAAAAGGAACAGAATCATAATGAGGATGCTTAGCCATTGAGTTACCTGACGCTATAGCAGGACTTCGACCGGAGGCTGCAGTTCGGTCCATCCTCTTTACTTATCAAACAAAATTGTGAAGAAATCCTCGCGGTTTGTTTGCGAGTCTATCTGGCGTAATGACTATTAAATTAGATAGTGAGTCGAAGTGTAAGGTCGAGCTGACATTTGGTGCAGCACTGATATAAGAACTGAAGGGCCGCCAACGTCACTGGTCGAGATGAGCGGAGGGGCGCGGCATTCGAACCATCTCGCTGTCATTAATTACGACGTGGAAGACTTATTATGTCAACAACGTAGTATTTTCAATGCCGATCAATGTTCTGTTAACCGTGTGATTTTACTAACGCCTTTATAAACTAACGTACTGTGGCCTGAAGAAGTACCTGTGGCAAGAAAGAAAAGCTCGCACACACAATGCACACACAATGCACACACAATGCACAAGGGCACAAGAGCTGGGGTAGCATACACACAATGCACAAGGGCACAACAGCTGGGGTAGCATACACACAATGCACAAGGGCACAAGCTCGCACACACAATGCACAAGGGCACAAGAGCTGGGGTAGCATACACACAATGCACAAGGGCACAACAGCTGGGGTAGCATACACACAATGCACAAGGGCACAAGAGCTGGGGTAGCATACACTTACCATCTTGTTACTTACCTAAAACAATTTATAGGTATAATATCGTCTGGACTATTTAAAGTAACACTAATGATTCACAATTAGAAAAGGAACTTAACCAAACAATTCAGTCGATAATTACATGGCTAGATAAATAATAATAAATCCTAGGATAAATATTCATAAAACAAAATGAATGTTGCTCCGTCAAACATAATACATAATTTTGTTACCGTAGTACACAGTAACAAAATGATCGAAGGTTTAAATTCCCTTGAGCAAAGTGTTATTGGATTTTTAGGAACTTTCAGTAGCAGCAGGACTGATTGGAAAGAAATAACTAATTTATTCTGGTTGACTCCGAAGCGCCTACGCAACAAGTTGGTTTCTCTTCACAAGTGTGTATTGCTATTTGTTTTGAAGTAGTGAACTCTGGTTCAGCTTCTGAGCTGGCAGTGCATCTGCATGATAACTAAATAGGAAAAATATATAACGTAGTGCTCATGTATTTAAAATAAAGAAGGTATGTTTTGTGCTATATGTATGTTTTTCCGTCCGAGATGAAAAGATCTCCATTTCACTGTGACCTGTGACTTGTTTAGGTAATCGTGAGATAACACGACACTTCGGAAACGGAAGGGATTCAAAATAGCTTTGTTGACACACTTGCATAAAGAAATCGGATCCAGAGAGACACGTGCGTGACTATAAATCGCATTATTTACCTAAATAATAGTTACATAACTTGACTATCTAAACCCTATCGGTCAGATTATTACTAACTAGCTTTTGCCAGCGGCTTCACCCGCGTGTATGTAGGAAAATACCAAATACAAAATTACATTTTTCGGGGATAAAATGTAGCTTATATGCTATTCCAGACTATATCTATCTATCTTTGTGCCAAGTTTCATCCAGATCCGTTAAGTAGTTTTTGAGTTTATTCATTACAAACATACATACAAATCCTTCCTCTTTTTATTATTGTATAGTATAGATGTGTTTTCCTTAAGATATCAATAATATTATCAGAATACGTATTTATATTTTGTGAAATATTATCCTAAGTTTTCATTCCTTGCCAGACGTGTGTCTTCTGGTTGTCGAGACAACTGTATACTTGTGCATGTTTCAGGTCGTTGTTGATGGTGGACATCCAATTTAAACGGAATCCTCGCTCCACAGGTTGTGTTCCTAGGTAGGTAATGCCTGTATTAATATAGACTGTATGCATTCAAACCAAGAGGATAATTACCAATGAACGTTTATCGTTTGACCCAAACATGAATGCCCAAATATGGAACCATCTCAGATGCGCCACGGTCATACGCATACTAACCACTCGAGCGGCATAATCAGCTCATTACGTATTCATAACTAAGTTTATAACTATTAACTAATGATGTATGTTCGGCTAAATGATAACTGTTACGTAATGGTACCTTTAGAGACGTTTCGTCAGCTCGGAGGGCTCTGGGCAGTCGGCGGTAGTTTCGTAACATTCAAATTAATCGGATATCGGTATATATTGTGTGTGACATCAGTTGGGCGTCAAAACTGTGCCGGAACTGCGATCACACGCACTCACGATGAAACTTTTTGTGAGTAAACAATACAATTTATTATAATAGTTATTAAGAGAGAAAGAAAAAGTCGATATCTGCTAGTCGATTCTGTAACAATCCGTCCGTGAAAACTTCGCTGAAGTAAGCGTGAAGTGAGCTGTCGTTCTACCTACCGCTAGGGATTGACACTATTGCAAGCTCACTCCAAGCTCACTTCACCGAAGTTTTCACGAGATGATTACAGAACAGCACTACCTACTGGTTATCATACGTAACGTGAAGTCGTGAACATAACAATAACAACAAAACTATTTTTAGTCATTGAAAGCTGAGATTACAAAAGCTCCAAAGATTTCGATTTGTTTTCAAGTCAAATTTATTATTAGTATACATTAAAATGAATAACAATTCTAAAACGAGCAACATAATACATAATCAGCCCAAAATGTTTCTGCTGCGAAATCTTTGAATATTAGAACTCAACCTTATATGTGGTGGTAGGTTGACCCTTTTCAATTTTATCTCTAACATCTGCAATCCCGCTGGTGCTTCAACAAGACTGTCTTTCTATTTGCTAAGCAAAGCTTTAATTAAACTTAAATAACTAAATCATTTAATAAAGCCGAAATTAAGAGACTCGTATGTTTCAAACTGTATATGTTTACTGGCTAACTAAATCCAGAGTTTAGTTTTAAGACTCTATCATTCTATTTTTATTTTATTAATTTTATTAAGTCATTGACTGCCACGCAGCAGACACAATAGAAAAACTATTGTTTGTCGGACACACGGTGACCGCGTTGGCGTTCAACGTGTATTAAGAAAACTTACAGCTAATACATTCATGTAGTCAGAAGTAATATGTAGAAGAAGGCCAATTACAAGTTTCCACTCATATAGAGCTATTTAGCTTACGAGTAGGTTATTTCATTTAGCAGTTCATCCCATTGCCCAATGCATATGAATATTATTGTGATTTATTAGTAAAGCAACTTTGAAATTAATCTATGATTGCCAAATTACTATAATTTATTATAAAACATGACATCGTAAAGTTATGACTCGCTGTTAGCCTTGGACCTACGCACCAGATAGGTACAACTACTACTTCATCTATTTTTCTAAAATGCTCTATTTCAACTTCGTTGTTCATTGTTAACACGTCTCATGCGTCGTGAACAGTATAGCACCATACTCGACTTCAGCAGGGCGCGGCGCCTAAAGCGCAGCTGTCAACGTTGTGCGGAGGGGGTTTCTATCTTTGTACAAGATATTCCATGAGTACAAAAGAGACAAATGTATTAATGCATATATGTTTTAAAATGGAACTTCTTTTGTTGTACATTTTACATTTAAAGATCTCATGTAGTGTTATTTCCTATTAATTAAAATTAAGTCGGAGACAGAGGGTTAGTTGATGTTTGAATTTATTTTATTTCCCATCACTATAACCAATCCCATTTCTATGTGTCTGTAACCTACTAGCACTAGCATTTAAGTTAAAATTGTTACTAACCCTATGGACTCCGGTCTGAAATAAAAATATTCTATACTATTCTATTCTATTCTATAACCGTAAATATGCTATATAAATGTAGTGCGGGATGGCAAAACGTTTCTCATGAAATAACGACATCAGGTTTGTTCATCTATCTTTTAAATTATTTACTAAAAGAAGTGAATGCTGTTTACTTGTAATAAACTACAGTATTATCACCAAGTTTTTTAAAATATCAAACTGAAAAGGTGATGTGGTCAAGTAATGCTCATAACGCACATTGGTAAAGTAGCGCTTGGGTCACATGGAGATCATGCCACACCCATAGAGCTAGCTAGGTATATTTAGTGCGGGGTTAAACGTGTTTAAAATTTATATTTCCTACTAGGATACCACTCGCTTTGGTAGCATTAGAGATCTCTTTTTATTTTGCGCATTGCAACAAGGCAATGGGCAGAGTCAGTGAGAAAAATACCACCACATACAAAAAATTCTGAAAATTGTATTATTTTAATTATTTTCGACAGATCTGCACAGTGCTGCTGATAGCCAGCTCCACAGCTTCTCGACAGAAGCGCGGCATCTTCGGCGAGCCCGGCGGCCTGCTCAGCGGGCTCAACGGCCTGCTGTCCGGCAGCTCAAGTTCAGGACACTCTCACTCCAGCTTGGGACACTCACATAGTTCCCACGGGTCTCCGCATCATTCACACAGCTCACACGGATACTCTTCGCCCCCACACGGATCTCATCCCTCGGCCCCACTGCATTATCATAATTCATTACATTCTGCGCCTCTGGCATCATATGACGCCCCAATACACCCGGAACCAATAGAATTGCATGCACCTCTCTACAGTCATTCTGAGCCCTTGCATAGCTCACACTCTTTACACGAAGCTCCATTGCTGAGCTCACATTCTTCACACGCTGAGCCGCTACACCTGCATCACCCTGAACCTTTGCTTAGCCATTCAGAGCCAGCGCACTCTGCCCCCGTGTTGAGCGCACCTGCTCTCCTCTCTGAACCTCTGTACACACACGCTGAGCCCATCCATTCTCATTCAAGTCTACTTTCTGCACCTACCTTGAGCTCATACGACCAGTCTCCGTCATTGCATTCCGCTCCAATTATTCTTGCTGCACCTTTACATGTGGAGCACGCAGCACCCTTGCACTCTGCATCTCTTAGTTTGAGCCACTCACCTTCTTTAGGTTCGAGCTCATATGCTCCTCATTACTCTAGTCATTTGGCTCCCCTTAGTTCAAGTCACTCTGCTCCGCAATATTCTAGTCATTCTCCTTCTTTGAGTTTGAGTCACTCACCGTCTTTAAGTTTGAGCCATTCTGCTCCTCATTACTCATCTCCCCTAAGTTTGAGTCACTCCTCCTTACCATGTTCCAGTCCCTCTTGTTCTCTAAGTTCCAGCCACTCCACTCCTCATTATTCTAGTCATTCTCCCTCTTTGAGTTTGAGTCACTCACCGTCTTTAAGTTTGAGCCATTCTGCTCCTCATTACTCATCTCCCCTAAGTTTGAGTCAATCTTCCTCCCCATGTTCCAGTCCCTCTTGTTCTCTGAGTTCAAGCCACTCCGCTCCACATTATTATAGTCATTCTCCTTCTTTGAGTTTGAGTCACTCACCGTCTTTAAGTTTGAGCCATTCTGCTCCTCATTACTCATCTCCCCTAAGTTTGAGTCACTCTTCCTCCCTATGTCCCAGTCCCTCTTGTTCTCTAAGTTCCAGCCACTCCACTCCTCATTATTCTAGTCATTCTCCCTCTTTGAGTTTGAGTCACTCACCGTCTTTAAGTTTGAGCCATTCTGCTCCTCATTACTCATCTCCCCTAAGTTTGAGTCAATCTTCCTCCCCATGTTCCAGTCCCTCTTGTTCTCTGAGTTCAAGCCACTCCGCTCCACATTATTCTAGTCATTCTCCTTCTTTGAGTTTGAGTCACTCACCGTCTTTAAGTTTGAGCCATTCCGCTCCTCATTACTCTAGTCATTCGTCTCCCTTAAGTTTGAGCCACTCGTCCTCCCCTTGCCTCAGTCCCTCATGTTCCCTAAGTTCAAGCTCCTCATCGCTGCATTCGAGCCATTCTCCGTCCCTGCTACATCACGCGCCGTCTCCCCAAAGCTACCACGGCTACCATACTCACGGCCCCCACCACGGACATGGCAGCCACCAAAGCCACGCCCCCGTCATCAAAGTGGTGAAGGCTCCTCCGCGGTACGCATCCGGCTGGTGGTGATCGTGGTAAAAGACGACATGAGTGATAAATTATAATAAAACCTTTACAAAACATGCTAGTGATTTATTTAATGAGACCGCCAGATGAAGACAATAATGAGAATGTGGTGGTAATTACTGTAGGTAGGTGCTCCTGTACCGAACCTTTCGGGAAAAATAGTTCATCATCGCATCATCTAGATACAAAAATAAATCAAATAGTATTATATTTTATTACTAGCTGCTGCCCGCGGCTCTGCCTGCCTCAATGTTAAAATTATACAAGGAGAACACTCTCCCAGGATTAAAAGTAAAGTAAGTCCTATTCCAGGACATGATCTACCCCCAGGCCATGTTCCATCTAAATCCATACAGCCGTTAGTACGTGTAGAGGTGACAAACGAAGACACATTCGCATTTAATATTAAGTTAAGATGTACAAAAATATGATATCTATCTATACATATAATAAAACAGTAAAAAAATTTGTTTGTATACACTAATCTTCGGAACTACTGGACGGATTTGAATTTTTTTTTTTGTTGTGTAGGTATTAAGTCTGGGCAACATATAGGCTATAATTTATCTTGGAAACTTGAACACCTGATGCAGAATCGCAACAGACCAGCTAAACTATAAGAGATACAAAAATGGTACCAAAGCAAAAATTGTTCCACGTAATGAGCATTTTCTGCTGAGAGAATAAATTTTAAGATCTGACCTGATGTGGAACTCCAAGAGCCCAGCTACACTATACCATATATAGGAATGACGTTTTAGCAAAAGTTGTTCAATCTGATGAGCACTTTCTGTTGACTTATAAAAATCGAAAATCAGAAACGGCTGATGTGGAAATCAAAGCTATCACTAATTTCACTGTATAATTATAAAATAACATAAGCAGGGAGTACTTCCACGCGGTGAAGGCGGTAACAGTTTAGCTGATTTTCAATGACGATGGTATATCATTGAAAATTTGACTCTACTGGCCAAAACTCCCATTTATTTTTTTATTTTATCGAAAAAATATGCATCACAATAAAACTATAACCATGTCAAATCTTTCCCAAATCCAAACTTCTACCGCCTATTAATAGTATTAATAATATTATTAACTAGCTTCTGCCCGCGACTTCGTCTGCGGCTAATACTGTAGTAGGTACTTAAAATAATTTAATTTTGAATTTTCATCCAAACAGAAGTAAGTCGAAAAAATACTTTTTAAAAACATAAAACGAAATATAAAAGTTAAAATACAAAAGATAGGAATATGGTGTCGCGGACTTTTTTGTAGAAATAATTAAGGAGAACCGGGTTGCCATATGTACATTGCTTTCAATTTTAAGCAACTGTTTAGGCATGCAAATAGTTCTGGTTCCGGAGGTTTTTCTTTCCGACTTGCTAGACGAAAATTGCGATAGCTCGGCTAATATGTATGATATAAATATAATTTATAGCCTATAGCACTCAGGAATAATGTAGCTATCTATCAGTGAAACAATTTTTGAAATTAGTTCCGGAGATTACCCCGTACATACAAATTTACAAATTTTACCTCTTTATAATATTATATAAATATTATAGTATAGATATATAATTAATATCCTAAAATACTTTCTTAGCTGACGTCGCCAACTCATAATCTCTGTACCAAATTTTTGTGTCGTAAGTCCATTAGTTTTAGTGCCTAATTAGTGAGTGTATTAAAGAGTGACCTTTCGATTTTATATAATATATATAGATAATATAAATATTTCAGTAAAAGTTTACAAACAAAGCTAGTAGACTAAAAGTTAGCTATGAAAGGACTAAAGAGGGGCACTCTTGCAATAGGCGCGTGCTTTACTAGTCGATAGCTCACTGCTACCACACATACCAGAAAGGACTCCACTTTCGACATATGGTAGACATCCATAGATTTCTTAAACGCCGAACTAGTTTCATTTCACTGAAAAGGACTATCCTTACAATACACGCACTTTGCATACCGTTTCGTCTCCCTCCATATGCGAAGACTATTCACGTTTATTTTGCCAACACTATAAAAGGTCGTTAACAGTTAACCTTGCACAGGGGGCGCTTGCGCAGTCGCAGAGACATGTTTCCATCAACACACGTTGGTTACGCAACGTATGCAGGTTGCTTGTTTATTGTCAAATGAACAGGTGTAAGCCAACACTGCTGACCGTTGTCCGTTGTCCGTTGTCCGTGTCGTCCGTTGTAACGCAGGTGACATCACTCTCCTTTTTTCGGTCAGTCGTAAAAATATGGGGGTAGGATAAAAGCTTACTCGCTATCATATCATCAAACCGAAATGAATACGGAAGAAAGCTCTCCATTGTTGAGCTTGACATCTAACTGTTCCGGTAATCATATGAGTATAGGCGTGCGCGTGATGCTATCGTCTCAGAACATAAACAACAGTGTCTCCACTAGAGTAGACTACCACTAGACTACTACACGGCGTTAAGTTTCCGTATGATGTCATTACTTCCCAGAATCCGATCCTTATTAATGACACTATCGAATTATGTAAATGCAATAACATAGTGTTTTTCTTTAATATTCGGGTTCGATTCCTAGCTAGAAATATTGATTTTACAAAAATCCAATGATGCAGTTTAAGTTTTCATCAAAATTGAGTCCACGACTCCTTTGAGTACTCGCAATTCCTCATAGTTTCAGATTTGACATCCACGCCCACTTGAAAAATTCACCCTGTGTACCGGGGCTAAAGGAGAACAGCTGCACACGTCGATCGAAGGTTAATCAATCCAGTACATATCGGAAGCGCGTTAAGCCGTTGGTCCCGGCTGTCATTAGTAGATCTTTGACAGTCGTTACGCGTAGTCAGACAACCAGTCTTACCAAGGGGTCACGTGTTACTCCGAAACTGGTTGGGGAGGTAAGATAGGCGGTCGCTCTATTTTATATACAGCTTCATCCGGTTAGAGTGGAAGCCGACCTAACATAGTTAGGAAAAGGCAAATCAAAAGAGCAGCGCAAAAGTACAATTTATTTTATTAACCGATTGAAAAGGAGAAAGGTTCGGCGATACATTGTCAGTTATGGAGCGGATTTTGTTTTTTATTTCACTTGCTACAGGTAGCTAGCGCGGCGGTAGATCTTTATAACTTTACTTGTTTTTGAAGTTCCTTTAATAATACGTATTTTCCACTTACCCAGTCTATGTGGATGATGACCTATTAACTTCCTGTCACTGTTATTTACGTAGCAGGTAAAAGCCCCTTTCAGACACAGTTGCAAAAAAAAAATTTTTTCTTATTTGCACAATAGTTGGGGAAACGTCATCGAAAACTATTCCAAATTGCAAGTTAGTGTTTCTATGTAGCATTAGTAGTTCTTACGATATCCAGATATAGACAGACTGAGTCGCACCATGAGGATTCCTTTTTACCAATCTGGTACGGAACCCTAAAAACAACCAACTTTTTTGGAAGACGGTTGTTTTTTTTTTTATTTATTTGTCTTAAATGAAAACGATTTATACATTCACCCTCTGCAATAATGCACTATCAATCGTTGTTTCTTCTTATGACCAAAGTACGCTGCTCACCTGCCAGGTACAAGGTTTGTTCTTGACAAGTCATCGACATGGTTCAACACTACTTGTATTTTAATGCCTATATTCTAATGCTTTGGCATCCGTGACGTCATATTTAATCAGCAAATTATTTTCAGTCATAAACGACGTCCATCCTTTGAATAAGTTGCGCAAACTATGATTACACATGAATCGCGATTAACCTTTCGTCTTAACTGTAGGGTAAAACTGCAGAATAATAATAATAAAGGTATAATCGGAAGTTATTTTATCCTTGTTTATGAGCTTTAGTACGAAACGGAAAACGGAAGATTAAGTTTAATATAGTTAAGGGTTCCGTACCCAAAGGGTAAAATGGAACCCTATTACTAAGGCTCTGCTGTCTGCGCCCGTCCGGCTGTCTGTACGTCTGCCACTATAGGCTGTATCTCATGAACCGTGATAATTAGACTTCATCTCGAAACTCAATAGTTATACCTTAAATAAAAAAAATAAAGAATAGCGTGTATCGAGGTTTATTGAAAATGGGCCACTTTTTTTGTTGTTTTGATACCTAAAACACTTCTTTTTATTTCGATATTGCGATATAACCGAACTCAACGCGGACGTCTGCACATCATTATCATTTCAGCCTATTGCAGTCCACTGCTGGACACACGCCTCCCCCACGTAGCGTCACAGCGCACGATCTCCCGCTCTTTCCACCCCGCCACTACCAGCTATCTTCTTCAGGACGCCGGTCCATCTGGCCGGGGGCGCCCTGCACTACGTTTACCTACGCGCAGTTTCCATTTGAGAACCTTCTTGCTCCACCTCTCGACGTGGCGTCTTAAAATAAGTTCAGTTAAGAGGAACCTTATAGATTATGTTCTAAATGCGCCTTGTCTAAACTGGTGTTGCAAGAAATTCCCTTGTCTAAAGTTCTTCATCGTATAACACAACTTGTTTAGTCGAAATAATCCTAATAGTGTAAAGGAGGCCGCGCGAGTGTCGCAACGACGCGTCCTACCCGGCGACAGGAAACGACGACCGACCAACATCATCCACACAGCCTTGATTGAGATGCGGTCATATTAGCGACGTACAATATTTGGCCATATAGGTATGAGCCTTAAGCCCCTCCGATATTTATCAATACGAGCCCGCGGCTCCACCACAACGAGGTAATAAAACTCAATTAGGCCATGATTGCTTCCATTAATTAATAAATCAATTTGTACATTAACTACTGACAGGTTTAGCAAATTAAATAGTGGTATCATACCCTAGTACAAAGACTAAAGACCTGCTTTCAGATCAGTGAGGTTAGGTACCGTAGTCATAATAATAATAATCACTTACACTTCTGTCAAGTGGTTGTGAGTACGACAAAGGAGATTGTTCTACGCCCATACATTGTTCGCCCTGGAGCCAACAGCATAGAAAAAATCATTTGTTCTACGCCCATACATTGTTCGCCCTGGAGCCAACAGCATAGAAAAAATCATTTTCTATTTGTAAACTGCCCTTAGTAGCCCATAAGAACAAAGTTTCTTGGCGGACACTTTAGTGAAAAGATTTATTTAAAGAAAAGGAACAGATTTTGAGGTTATTTTTAATAAAAGAAAACTTAAGTAATTCCTTCTAAAATCGCTATTTCTGGTTTCTACAAAGCATTAAACTTCAAATACAGTAAAATATTACCGTAAATACAGTTGTATTATGCCTTTTAGGTACAGTTATTATTTATTGGTTGAAGTTTACTATAAGCGAAGTCCGTTATCCGTTGTCAAAATGCTAAGGTGTCGTTTAAGCAGATCACAGAATCAGTTATTCGAAGCCAGGTCACGTTGAAAGCAATCCGAATTGTAGTCCGTTAAACAGAAACAAAATCAATAACGCCAAAAGAAATCGCCAAATATGTAGGTATTCACAACAACACAACACAGGTTCGTCTCGGTGAGACGAACCGACTGACGTAGTGACGTAGAAATGCTCTCTTGACGATCAATAATTGTATATCGATTATCAATGACCACCTATTTAATCTGTGGTTATAATTTAGTAGACCAAAATGACAGATCAATATGTCAAATGTAAATTAATTTGTTCCGTTTCAAACATAAACACGTTGTTGCTATTATTCAACTTCAATTAAATTAATGCTAAAATAAAATATTTTGTTCCCAACGAACAATGTGTAACGTTTTAGTTTGCGACATTTAAAAATAGAGTTTAAGTACTTAAAAAGTAAATATATAGCTATTGAAGTCGTCAAATGGTTATGAGAACAATTCACTAGAGTTGCGTCAATGACATTTCAATCGTTAAATGAGAGATTTTCTGACAAGTCGAACATCCATTATTTATCACTAGATATTATGGACATCGTCGTCGATATCGATATTTATGTAATATGAACGAGAGCGACACTGTCAAATCTTTTGTGACATTCACATTGACAATTCCTTGAAAGATGGCGAGTTCAGTTGGTGATAAAATCAATGAGGTCGCTTATAAAAACCTATTAAAAATTACACAGTGTCCGCTTGAATTTATAATTTTTAAAAAGCATATTAAAATATAATTAAAATTAACGTACACGTCAAATGTTTGTTGGTTATAGGGCGGTCTAGAACAATCTCCTTTACGTCAATTAGTACAAACAAGCCCTGCGTTAGCTCACAATAAAAGTAGTGAACTTAACATCTTTAGAAGGAAAACACGTACACATTCAATGAAGGAATTCTGCAAAAGGCCACTAGTCTTCAATTAAATGCTCGCAAGGCTCGCAGGATTGACATGTTTCATTCGTTCGGAATTCACGTGCATATTCCGCGTTAAAAATTAACGTTATTGTAAAGTAAACTACCCTTTCAAATACCCAATTAGGTCAAACTACAGAGACTGTAAAGTAGATGTGAGAAGTGATGTGACGTACAGTTCTATGATCAATTAACTAAAGAATCAAGACAACTCGTTGCTATGATCATTATTGTAGGTGTATAATTTTAATTTTAAATATTTCAAATAGGCACTTTTGAACGTAAAAATGAACAAGAAATAGAATTTATTCTAGTCGCCCCTTCCAAAAGGTAGTTTCGTGTGGAGACGAATGGGCAAGAAACTCCACCATTACTCTTTTAAAATGTTTTACTATGTTTTGACATGAATTATAAAATTATATGTACAGACGATACACCCAGAATAAAAAATCGTAATGATTAGAACGGAAACCTTCCGCCACACTTCACCCTCAATCGCTAAAACAAATAAGTGCCCACTGGTACATAATTATTATGTAAGTGCAGGTTTATAGGTAATCATATTAACTAGGTAGTATTATTCATCACAAATGTGCAATAAGTGGTGAAAAGTAAATCAGAAGTCCAACTTATCTCTAGGGATATCAGTAGCGTTTAGGTTCGTTTACGAACAACATATCAATCAATACCTAAATGGTAATAATCGACTGTCTGCATTTTATCGTTATCATCACCGTCCATTCCGACACACATCTGACACATCACGTCACACGTCACTACGAGCATCCAGCGGCAGCGTCTCCTGCGTGTCAGAGCTCGCGTGCCCTGACGTTGTCCAACTTGCTCTTGCGGTACCTACAAGGGTTGACTCGTACTTTTTGGCATCTGCAGGTCATACAAATATTATTGGATTCATATGGATAATAAATTCGCGATGTGTAGTGCAAGTCCTATATTATTCCATACTTATATTTTTTTTTGGATAATTGCGATGTTGTTTTATGGTAAATGCTGTGTACACCTAATAGGCGTACATACATACCAGCAATTTTCTTATTTTATTATTGTTTTTTTCTTTTTTGTATGAACTGTTGTTGGTGTACCTAATAAATAAATAAAAAAAAGAAATACATCCCTTGATCCCCAGAGAATGACTAATTGGCATAGTGCCTGAACCATTCGATTCATTCATTTAGCCAGCTTATGTTTGGAGTGGACCTTTTGCTCGTTACAACATTCTGCCGCCTACGTTCCAATATAGATGGGAGCAAAACGCTCTTAAGATGTGTAAGGCTAAGGCTCTAACCACAGACCGCCAGGCGACCTTACTCTTACAAAAAAAATATGAATTACGATCTGTAATTTCGTTATTATTGATTCCGGATTTTTTGAACATCTGACCGCGAACTGAAATGTCAATATTGATTTAAGATGTTAAAGGACGATTTAATGAAAATACGGGCTTCCTGAATTATAAAAATTGCACATGATTCACATATCTTTTACTTTTTAGTGTTTATAAAAGGTACTATATTCAATACTAAACATATTTTTCCTGAAATTACATCGCAACGGTGGTTAAGTGGTAACGGCCCCGACTTACGAGTTCTCGATCGGTTCGAACCCATGCAGGTTGGTGGTAAGTAAATACGTTCCAGTTATTGTTATATTGTTTATTCAGACCTATAACATTGTTCGGTTAAAAAATAAAATTCGTTTAAGTAGTCGCTTACTTATATAGTCACCACAATAATTGACTCACATTTGAGCGCTCAAATACTCAAGTACCTACTACAAAATGCTCTACAATGCACATTTAGAGCATTTTGCAGTACTTTTCTCAACGAATTCGTAGCGATTCGCCACTTCCGAAACGTTTGCTTTCAATGCAGTCAAGGTACAGGGCTTGTTCGCGAAAACGCATTACTTTATAAAACCCCATAGTGACAAACCTGCACTGTCAAATCGGGAGATTAAGCGGTCCCGGTCGCGACACGCTGGGTGCAGAAAATCGATTTTTGAAGTAAACAAACGTATGTTACCATGTGTATTTTACATTTATTTTGTGTAATTCAAAAATATTTAAGTCGCAATGACTAAACATTGAGTCTATCTTCCAATGAGTGATTGCACCACCTAGTATAAGATCAGTAATAACTCGTTGTTTAGCTTATAACGACCGGTGTAGTCCCAGAGCGGCTGCCAGCCGGTGCACCAGCCACTACTAATCATTCAACGACAACTAATGAGCTGCCACGCTGCAGCCGTGTTGGGCTGTGTGTATTGTGTATGCAGTAACGCACCTACTTATTGCAATGATTGACGATTTCAACCTCGTTAGGCTGTAATTTGAGGCTGGTATTTTCTTGTAAATCGATTTATTTCTTAAGTTCTTTAATTAAGTTATGGACTTAGGGTGTGGATTATAATATAACAAAAGTCTCTTTAATCAAGACTTATACATGTGTCTAAAGTGGTTAGAACTTACGCTAGGTATGTTAGTAACACACTAAACACTCGTGATGAACATTGCTCAGGTGTAAAATAGACGCAACTTTTAAAGTCACCTGACATACAAATAAAAAGTCAAAAAAGTATTATTAATAAAAAAGAGGCAATAAAGCCTCCTACATAGTCAAGTAAAAAACCGAAACCGGTCGATAAATCTCAATTTTCCGAACTGACAATCAAACTCAACGCACGAGGCGTTGAGTTTGATTGTCAGTTCGGAAAATTAATAAAACAGGCGCGGTCTTGACCACTGCACCGTACCAAAAAAAAACGCTAGTCTAAATAATAGTTACGATCTTAATCTCGATTTCGCATGACATTCAAGGTTCTCTCAAAGTGTGGTGAGTACATAATTGGGCTCTAGATCAAAAGCAACGGCCGTGAGAGTTCAATCCGTTCAAGGTCATCATAACTGTGTTGATATGTGGTAAGAGAGTGAATCATCACTGTACGTCTGTATAATTACTTATTTACTGCTTCATGATATGAAGTTCAACAATAGGCCGTGGTTCATTCAAATGATTGTTATGTTAAAAACGCTAAATACGTTGGTTCTGTACACTTAGACAAATAAAGACTGCTGAAATAAGCTTTATCTTAGATCAACAAAAGAACCATTACTATATTTTACTTTTATACCGGCAGACAAGATTAGGCACCTGTCAAGACACCGGCAGATAAAGGATTAGGCACCTATCGAGCCACCGGCAGAGACAGGATCACCTTATATTTGCAGGGCCTATCAGACGATTCAATCATCCAAAAAATAATAATTATCATTTACGCACATATTATGATGAATCACATCTCATATAATGTTTTATGACACCAATTAAACTCAAAGATGCATTCAAACATTAGTTCGTACGACGCGGCGCGGCGGTGATCAAATAAGATGAATGAACATGGTCTAAAATATTAAAACTGATAATCTGTTAATTACTGAAGACAAATTGCCGCGTATTGTAACTTGTCGATAAATCAATGACATTATCCGTATAAGGAAAATTAATATGCCAATCACCACCTACACAAGAAGAGCATTTCAACTAAATACCCATGAAAATATCCCCCTGGCATAGGTGTCGAACTAGCGGGTGAGGGGTCGTTTGTTCACACCCATCCCTTGCACTATTAGTATGGTATAATATCAGTGTCATGAAAACAGTATACTGAAAATAGCACGAAAATATAGCTTCATTGGTCTAGTCAACAAAAAAACTAGAAATGTGTAACACTACCGATGCGATCGGTGACAGTCTGCCGACTATTACATCAAGAGGGTTTTTACAAACAATTATTCATCCTCTAATAAGTATTAAGGATATAAAATAAATATATTAAGGACAACAATACGTCTCCTCTCGAACTGTTCTCATCAAAATACATACATAAAGTTTTGATGTCGGTGTGTTCGTCCGCAGGCCATTGTGTAGTTAACGGCGGTATTATGTATGAATCATAATTGTAATGTCTATCAATAATTATTGTTACAATTAATAACTTTTATTTATTGGTTCACTGAGTACGTGTGTACTTTTTATACTAGTTTTATTAAATTTTTAATTACCTATGAGAAATTGCATGGTATTTTTTGTAAATATACAAAGCTGTTGACTGTTTGGGCTTATTCTGCATTATAAAGAATCATTAGCATTTCCGATTAATGCAGATCATAAATATATAATTTATGACCTGCATTAATCGGAAATGCTAATCATTTCATGCATAATATCGACATTTGGAAACAAAAGCGGACGAGCGCCGTGTGGCCGAGGTCACAGTACAATAAATCTCCAATAAATAAGTATGCGAATGTTCATCTAAATTGATTGCAGATGTTTTGAAGTCAGTGACCCAGGATTATGAGCTCAATAGCTGTTCGCGTCCAAATATCAATGAGACCATTAAGGCATAAGATCCATTACGATAAAAATACAATGTGATGCGTAGTATGTTTTTACTAAACATCGCCAGTCAACAAAAGCCCGACACGTCATGATTACTTAACAAAACCAGCGATGGATTTTAATTTCATCTCATCTCGGCGTTGATATAGTGATTTTTCGAAGTTGACCGACTACGCCGTAGAGCCTAGGGTCTAGGCAAAACGTCACAGAGTAAATATATTCCTCAGCAGTTTTGGATAAGCTGGGGATACGGAAAACTGGTAACACTGGCGTATAGAACATAGTCAGCTAGTCTGTGACGTTAGTTATGTGATGCTATGGGTGTGTTTCTGATATAAAAGGATGAGGATGCAACAGCTTCGGCATACCGAGTGCAGTGTCGCAACACGTACTGTCGAGATGAAGCTTCTTGTAAGTTCAGTTCCATCAATTATCACAGTATATCGCACAGCTACTTAGGACATTCAACCCCCTTTTTCATTTATTAAACAATACATTAGTGCAAGTGTAAGGTAAGTCTAGTCTATTAATACAATTAAAAAGCTTTCAATATCGGGTACGTTTTCCGTGCCTTTCATTGTTGTTCCAATATCCGCAAACAACATGTCTGCTGCATGATTCAAGAAAAAAAATTGGTATTATTCAGCCAGAGTTTTTATTTTTTTGTGGGATTGTCAATAAACAACCAACTCAAACTAAATAGGAGGATTCAATAAAATACTGTTCCGACAAGGGTGACTGCAAGTAGTTCTGAAGAAGAATTGCCTTCACTAGTGCACGTTTAATATGGTGGCCTGATCAGTTTCTGCAGTTATGTACAGTTATTCCAAGCTCCAAAACCGACATTAATCTTTTCACAATGCAATCGCATACAATAACAAGCCGGATCATAATGTGGAGCCAACCTACTGCATCTCTCAATGTAATACGCTCACAGCGGCGGTAACTGTGAGAGGTGTCACAAATGTCACAGTTGTTGCCCAACATTCGGTGCTCCGGTGACAATGCGCACGTGTGGTGGCGTCCTGCGGATTAAAGCCCGCCACACACGGGAAATAACGGATAGATTAATACACGGGAGTGATAATTAATATTTTTACATCTGTTACTTGAAGGCTTGCTTACAATACGAAAATATTCATTAAAGTACAGTTATCATTTCGATTGAGATCAACCAAGACGGGAGAGTAGTCAAATAAACGACAAACATAACATGCTGTTACATACGCGATACGTTGTTGTACTGTAAAAATATACACATCGGTTTGTTAAATATGTACATCATAATACATCAATTGCTGCCATGTGTGACTAGCTTATTTGTATGATGCACCGGCGCGGGCGCAGGTGTCGTAAAGTAAGGTGTTATTGTATCACAAACTGCGACGTTAAGTTTATTAGTGCTCATTTAATGTTATTAAAGTGTGAGATTACGGCGTGACACTAATAACATATTGCAGTTGCGAGACGCAGCCAGCCGCACCAGCGGCAGCGAGGCCGCTGCACGCCGCCGCGCCGGTGCGTTTGATTGCGTCGCGCAACTTGTAAAATGACGTTATGACAATATTTCATGCATTCAAAATGAAATTCTCTTTAAGAAGTACACTCTGTAATACTCTTTAAAAAGCTTTTTAATTGTATTAATTACCATAGCGAATGTATTTTGCACAAAATACAATTTATGAGCCAAAATAAAATACAAATTCAAATCCTGAATTGCAATAAGGAGGAAATAAAAAGCATTTACTGTCTAAGTAAAAGGATTACTTAAGACAAAAGTTTTGCGAATGCACTGGATGTGCTCGGAGCATGTCTGTTTATGTAACCTGATGTAACATTTGTGCCAAAAGTAATGCAGATCATTTAAGATAATTGGTGAGACTTTACGAGGAACGTGTCGAAATGAATGATGTTATAGTGAGTCCAAGTAATTGTGTTAAAATACTGGTTTACAGCCGAGAGTGCTCCTATTGCGAGGTGTGGCAACACTGCAGGCAGCACTGTTCTAATATAACTTGGGCTTATTAGAAATACATGCAAAAGTAAATTTGTGGGTGTTCCAATCTGGGTTATGATTAGAAGTTTATGGTTTAATGCAATATTAGAAATGTAACAGTGGTATGCGATATATTATTATTACGCTGTAGTAGAGTTCACCTATTATATACAATTACAATGCCTTTACTTTTAAGGATAAGAGCATTATTGATATATTTATCATGTTATGTCTATTCCGTTATGTACTGATAGCTCTAAAATCCGAACAAGTTTAACATAGAATTATTAATAACTCATATAGATATTTAATGCAACCATTATTAACTTACTACCCTTTAACATATTATTAAGACATAATATTAATAACCACAGAAATTCAGGTTTATTGCAACTGATGCAAATCTCCGAGTGTGCACGCGCGTTGATGTCTTTTGTATCGACAGACAACGTTGAACATTTTGCGTTAATTTCATTGTTACTATATTTCGTTATTGAAAATAAACAAATAATATTAAGGAATCATAAAAGTTGACGTTTTAATGCCATACTTTTTACCTCTTGTTTCAGGTGTCGATCGTAGTTCTGTCCGTGGCGCTGGCAGTGGCTTCAGCAGGCTACATCAAGAGAGGGTGGTCCGGACCCGTAGTCATCTACTCAGGCAGCAGTGGGTGGAGTGGCTCCGGCTGGCGAGGCACGAGCGGATGGTCTAGCAGCCCGGGATGGAGTGGCAGCTCCGGCTGGTCTGGTAGTTCTGGGTGGAAAGGAAGATCTTCTGGATGGGCTGGTGGCTCTGGATGGACTGGAGGTTCTGGATGGAGTGGTGGCTCCGGATGGAAGGGAAAGTCTGGATGGACCGGTGGATCTGGATGGAAGGGCAAGTCGGGATGGACCGGTAGCTCCGGGGGATGGTGGTAGATACATCATCTAAGAACTGAAAGAGAATTAATTTGTAAATAAACATTAAGTTCCCCACTTACTCATTTAGGTGTAAATATAACTTTGTAAAATACTGGGATTTACTATTGAGAGTAATAAACATAATGTGTTCGACAAAGCAAACTATCTTTAATCATATTATTTGTATTTCATTTATAACATAAGAACGGTTCATACACAAGCAACTGGCGTCAAAATTTTAAATGGTGTCAGAATAATAAAAAATTATCAGTTTAATGGGCGTTTTCCGGAATTGCCTGTGTATTATTAATTAGTGTATTTAGGTAAAAACGTGCCTCATACATATATGTCAGAATATGAAACACGGTTTTGGCAAAGTTTTGTCATGTGGTACTTATTTAGGTGATCTGGAATCAAGATCTACGTCAATACTAGTGTCACATCCTTTCATAAATTTGTAGCAATGTTTCGTAATGTCTACCAACTCCGACACAAACACATGAATAATTATTGAAGTTAATTACTTAAATCAATCAATTAATTTGTGATGAAAGTGTCTCGTTTTACCTAATCAGTTTAGTTCAGTATTAACAACTTTTACTAAGTGATTGGGAAAGATTGTAAGTGTACTTGTTCTCAAACGTTTTCGGCCACAAGCTGCCCTCTTCACTGGGTATGAAATATAATGTTAATAGCCACGCCCCCCGGCAGACTCCGATCCTACCTTGTGTACACATTGTACATAAATTATTGTGCATTTAGCATCGTATTGCTATTGAAAAAATTAGGTAACTCTCTTCCCGTCCTATAGCTCCCACATTCATCAGTCTTGTTTGCGACTGATGACGAAAATGTTTGAATTCTATGTACATATAAGTCGATTGTCTTCTTCTTAGCATGTCGATGGCAATCTAAAGGGCTCGGCCGAGAATCCAGCTTCGTGTTTGGCGCCATCACTAGCGTCCATCAGTTCCACGTGCAGACGACAGGACACGCACGACATGATATTAAGTGTTTCATCGTTTGTGCAAAAGCACATTTACACTCGAAGGCGGAGTTGTTTATGAATCTCCACCAGAGCAGGTTTTCCTTGCTTCGGCCAACCTGGGGCCGGAGTCTGTTCAAAGACTTCCAAGTTATCGATGATAACTGAGAAGATTGGCCATTTTCTAGTGAACGTGCCGATAGCGCAGTTCGTAACATTTACAGCAGATAGATCCTGGGCGTGCGCGGCGGTGAGTCACGTGACCGGCGCACCTCGTCCCCACTCGTTGCGCAGTCAGTGGGCCAGTTCTTACTACTCTCAGATATCTAATCTTGTATTCGAATCGTCCATTTCTCAACTATGAAGGTTTGCACACAACGCTAGAACCGGATCATTTTCCTATTACCTAAGCGTGGCAGGCCTAACGTAGTCTCGTACGTACAGATTCTAGCATTTAATTATTACCTACTGCATTATGAAGCTATCGGAGAAACCATTTTCGCGCCGGACCGAGGTAGCAGGACCAGGGCAGGCAGACGACTGTTGTCTCTCTCATCCCAACTGATCCCTAATGGAAATGGTGCCAGACGCTTCTTCGTATATACACCAGACTTGGTAGGTAGTTAGTGTCTGGTCACTTTTGCACGAGGTTACGTATGAAACATTCGCTTCGTTTCAGACTCACATTTAAAACAAATATTATGATCATAGCGGAGCCCCGCCGCAGCAGCACAGCTTTGACCTGCACAATTGCATTAGATCTAGATTACGGACGGCTTTTACTAGGACTCAATGTAATTAGCAGTAAAATAACGTGAAGCTTGATATTTTATGGATTGTACATATTTGAAAATTGGATGCATAAACCAACTAAGTATATATTGCGAACTGACTAACTTCGGGGACCCTGGCTTATTGTTGTGTCATTCATTTACCGGATGATTTGTCGTTAACATCAAAAAAGACCAGAGACCAGTTAAACTGGGACATACATAAGCCTTTATTATAACAGTTTTGTTAAATTTTATTAGAGCTTAAGAAAACAAACAAAAGCAAAAAACATAGGTAATCAATTAATTATGTTGGCATTGACACAAAAAATTAATGCGAAGACTGGCGGCCTTAAGATAATTATATTATGAGTATCCGATATACATTATGATTATGATTATAGTGAGTAACGAATTCAGAACAAAACAAGACAACCACGACTACCTACTTATTTATGTGAGTTTCCGTTATTTCCTTCATATACTGGTCACTAACCGAAAGGTCTCACATAACATCCACTACTATATTACAACTATGGTTTCCAAGCTCATTATACACGTTTAGGATAATAACCGCGGGCTGCTGTTCGGAAATTATTTACCAATACCGCTACCAAAGGACATCCAGTCGTTCTCAGAATTTTATTAACATTAGTGTCATCGAAATATTCCACAAGTTGCTTGTGTTCATATTTGGCGGAATCGGACATCCTTGGAATATTAACATATATTTGCAAACCAAAGAACCCAGTATTTTACCAAAATGGACGAAATCTAATCACCATTAATCAAGACAAATTATATTCATAATCATCTAATTATACAGTGAATTAAACTTATTGTGTTAATTATTAAATTTACATTAATAGAATAGAGTTATAATCGAGATTAATTGATGTTTGGCAGAAGTGTTAATTACTGTGCAAGTTAGTTTGGTCTGAAATGTAAAATATTTAAGAAGCTAAGAAGATTGTACTCTACGAGTACGAAGTTAAACGATAGCGTATTAACTCGCACGTAACATATTGTGCTCTGACTGTGACATGAGTACATGACTATTGCACTGTGGCGGAATGGGGTAGTTTCATTAACAGGCTAATACATTCTTCCGTACTCCATTACGACATAACAGACTCAGAGCTTTTAAAGACGTGCCCACTGCCAGCCGCAGGTCATTACTTCCACTTCTAAAAAAACCCTGCTCCTCAGTGTAACTTCAGTTGCAACATGTGGTTGCCGTCAGTGTGTCCGTCATCGTCAAACGCACCAGTTTAATTCGATACCTGAGGAGTGTTCGCCACTCCGTGGCATCTGTAACACGACACTGCTCATATTTCGCCAGGCTGTGGTAATTATAATTAATCACAGCCGTTCTACTGTCGGTGTTGCAACATTGCAGCGAATCTAGAAGTATTGAAATAAAACCTTAATCCGTGTTGGTTTAGTAATATTTAAAACTATATTACCTCGTTAGTTTTATAATATTTTACCCACAGATATGTATGTACTTACAATATGATTATCTCCAGAACGCGATTCTTAAATGGTTTCTAAGAGGTCTAAGAACTGGCGACTTTAAAACTCAAACTGGATGCAAAAGGCCTATGTCAGCTGTTAACTAAGTAGGTACAACAAGGTAGTGCAACAACTAGCCATTGTTTGACGCACTTTAAGAGCGAACCATATAATTATGTAATATTTCGCTATCTAATGAATAACATAAAATGTTAATCGAGGCTAGTGATTCTAATGATTATGTAAATAATATAGTACAACTCGTGATTAAGTAGCCGAGGCCACTCCCATACGTGCGACTACCGACACATGTCGGGCTGTGGGGTGCGTGAGCATCACATACAGAGAGATTAGATCGCTGCGATTGCTTAAAACTGCACATGAACAATTTACTCCGTTAATTCATTCTAGAATAATTGTTATTGATGATTTCTTTCCCAATGTTTGTAGTCATGAATTTACCTTCCAGATTGTCTAGACATAACTGTATACGATTGAAAGCTTATTTTTCATGTGTTCAACAATTGAAAGTAAGTGACTGGTAGCTAGCGAGTGCCTGTGTATATTTCAGCTTCAACCGCTACGATGAATTTAATTATGGTCACGTGTCCTTGAACCTACTAATAAACAGTGGAATGCGTGCGTTTTAAATGTTTTGCTATGTATGTTTGTTATATAAATATGTTTGTTTGTCAAAGCTATTCGACAGTTATTCAACGCAGTTATTACGCATTTATATCTGATATCTAGGAATGGCTCTGCAATGAGCACTAAGCTCGAGGTTGTGTCAAGAGCATTTGAAACACAATATCATATACGCGCTCTTACCCATCACGACTTGTCACCACTTAAGCAATTAATTACTCTGTAAGTAGGCACCTGTTCATAGTCAGATGCTCACTTTGTACTGTGTACAAACTAAACCAAACAATATAATCTGTATGACATACATACGTAATCAATGTAAACATTAGGTACGTATATGTGGCGCTGGCGAGCATGGCGTGGGAGTCGCGGGCGGCGCGCGCTGCCACTGTCAAGGTCATGGCTACGCTGTGCTGGCGGTGGTGGGGTGCGGTGAGCGGCGGGGGGGGGAGTGAAAGGTGGTAGAAGATGCGCTACGCTAGAATGTTTGATTGTGTATACAAATTTCGCTAACATGTACGAATAGTTCTAACAAAGAAACCCCTAACAAACATCTACAATTTAAAAAAAATATATATTATGTAAGCTTCATGTGCCCAAATGTAGTGGTATCGCTACGCTAAAAGGTGTTTTTTCGGAAGTCGGTTTTTTTTGTAAAGATAGTCTAGATTGTCGACGTTGTGGTAGTACTTCAGGTCGCTATTTACATAGCAAGTTTAGTAGTAAACTTGCTATGTAAATAGTGACCTGAAGTAGTACAACATCGTCAACATAGTAAGAGTGGATGACATACGTATGTATTATCGATGCTCAAACCAGTCAAGTGAAGTCAATAAAATGTATATGGGACCACCTCGAAAGTATCCCTATCAAAGGAAAAAAGAATATTCAGACATGAAAAAAACATACATACCTACAGTCGAACATAGATGCTCTTCCTGTTTTAGAGTGTTTTAGTTGCGTTTGAAAGGTGACTAGGAACCAGAGTTCTCAGCTATAATTCAAGAAAATCAGTTCATTCGTTTGATTATTATTAGCTCTTTTCTAGCCGTTTGGGAGCTACGGTGCCGCAGACAGACACACAGGTACAAGGATCCTTCCCTACCCCTCTTTTTTAAAACAACAGCCACAACAAAATGATCAGATTACAATTAGCAAAATGATCAGATCATACTTAAAACAATGTACAAATGTACCTATGTATGTACAAAACATGTAGGTAGGTACAATATTTCATAAACACCTTGTACATGACAATATTACTATGTTGAATCTAAAAAGTATTATCTTAATTAGATCGACATATCCCTCACGCTTAACACATTATCAGCAGCGATAATTAATACTTCCGAAGTGATCAATCATTCAAATCAAATTCCTTTGCATTTTAGGTACTATGTTTTTAGAATGTTGATGTTCTCGAACTTAGTCCGATGTAACTCAACAGGGAGACGTTCACTTGTGCAGGTCACATTAGAGGTGGCCAGCGGTGGCTCAGCGGCAGCCAGTCGGAACCAAACGTTGCCCTTCATTTGATTTGCCAATTAGCACATCAATTTACTAATATATCAGTAAATACTTATGGGTAGGTTCACCTGCCATTACGTCGTGAATAAAGTGAATCGCCCCATCAATTATCTTGAATCATTGATTGAACGATTTACGTTACGCAATAAAGGTAATGTATTCATGTTTTATTGGCACTTTATGATAGTTAAATCTCAATGATTCATGTCGCTCAAATTAGAAAGTATTTTAAATGACGCCTTAAAGATCCGTCAGTAAAAGGAACGACGTTGTACTCCGTGTTACAAAAGCCTGGGCTCTCTAAAGTACCCATTAATATTGATAGTGGAATAGTGAAGCAATGGTGCCAATCTGACAGTGGAAAGCTTCACTCAAGCTCATAAAATGATTGCAGGCTAAAATTTGCCAGACAAAATTGACAGAATGGTCTTTTTTTAAAAATAGTATTAAGTAATATATGCCTCATAAAAACGTGCACGCTTGCTTGCCGGCAGATTATATTACTTGGGTATAAGATGTCACCATCACCAAAACAGCAAATAATTTTTTTATTTAATATGTATTACGATGATGAACAGTTAATCGCCCCACTGGCTCCCCACCGGGTCACGCAGCACGTCCGCACTGATAACATTACAGAAAGGGTTGCCGTTGTACTCGTATATACGCATAAACGGCACACACAACACATACACGGCAAAGGTCAAGAATTTGAACTTTAAACAAATTATACCACTTTAGGCTTACTTCAGCTGTGGAAATCTTAATCTGTTTTATTAATCCATGTTTCCATGAAATGCAATGCGAGGCATGCAGTTGTAAACTTGTGACAGTGTTGACATAATTATTGTCTTGATACACTTTAATGTAGAATGTCAGGTGAACATGTTTAAACTTGAATGAAGGAATACATTCGACCGAGAATATGTCACGAGATTATATTGTTTTGACAGCAGTGATAGCCTAGTGGTGTGAACGTCGGACTGCCAAGTCATAGGTCTAGAGTTCGAGCCCAAGGCACGCACCCCTGATTTTACGGATTCATGTGCGTATTGTATAATTATCACTTGCTTAAAAATCGGTGAAGGAAAAGATCGTGAGGAAACCAGCATGTCTGAGAGATATTTCTCAACAGCATGTGAAGCTAAGTCAGAGGCCCATGGGCAGCGTAAAAACTCTGACACCAGGGTAGCCACTAACCACACGAAAGAAAGAAAGATATTGTTCTACAAGTTGCAGCCCGCGGGGCCATCGCTGGGCCTCGCCCACGTGGATGTCGGTAAATATATTAACCATATTCAAGAGCACATAATAGAAGTTCCAGTACCTAATAAAATAAATAAATGTATATTTAAGTTAATAGAATTGTACCACTACAGGCCAATGATGAGGCCTTACACTTTTGAATATAAATCATCTTATTATTTTTAGTCCTGCCATTGAATTCGAAATTAATACAAACAAAACACAATCATAATGACTATGTAAATCTCGGACGACTTAGTTACAAATTGATACGAAACTTAAAATAAGTAGTGACTGATTTTGAGAAAATACCGCATGCCAAGACCGCATGTTGTAAGATAAATTAACATTTGCACCCTTTAGCACACAGTTTAGTTATTGGCTTATACATACATACATAGGTATTACCTTAATAGTGTCAATATTTGCAGTCCTAATGTGATGCTGATGAATGTGTAATGTGTTGACCACATCGGGGTCTCGCGAGTGTCGCGACCCCGGCCTTGAGCTAAGCCAAGAATCGCAAACTGTCGCATCTAGGCCGAGCCACTAATCAGATGCATTTTAATATCTTTTGTGTCAAGTTCGAAAAATACAATAAAGATAAATATGTTGACATCATTACTTAATTGATAGGTATATTTCGCAGCTAGCGAAAGAACAAGAATGACTACTACCTTGTCACCGACTGGTGTGATACTATAGTGTTTTGTTTTTTCCAGAGCTGCAACACGTATAATATGTAAGTATGACTAAAGATATCAACCCGCGACACTTGGCTCTTACGATACTATGGACCCCTGGTACATTTGGTGCGGTGCGTTACAAAATAGAGGGCTGGGGCAGATGACTGACGCGTTCATTAGTACCTACTACTACTAGTAGGTACACGTCTCCAGACCGTGTTGTACTGGTTCTTGCTCCGACATTCAATACAGGAACTTGTTGTAGAATTTTATAATCACTCTAATTCATGCACGTACGAGAAGTTACTCTTATTATTTTTCAAGAATGTAAATACCTATAATGTCTAAGTGAGAAAGGCTAACCATACAATTTTACTTCAAAATATACTGTATTTAGAAAATCTGTAATATGTAGGTAAGTACAATTAATGTGATTAAGTGGCTAAGTAGCGAAATGATTATTCAAAATCGTAAATCTGTCTCTTAAATGCCCCGTTTACTTTCCATTTCAATCCTCTAATCGATCGACTACACTACTTGGCTGTAACAAAGTAGCACATTAACAAAGTAATCAACGTAATGGACTCGCAATCAATGTGCACTACAATGTTACGGCTTGTGATTCGCGTCAACATCCACTACGTGTACGAGTAGCTGCTTGAAAATCACGTGTTTCGCAATGTGTTTGTTTGTGCTTGACGAACTGGACGTCCTGCCTGTTGGGACGTGGGTCACGTGGGCACCGCCGCGCGCCCTCCGTCTACACCTGCTGCGATTGTGGTGCCATGCTGGAACAGGCGCGGTTACGGTGCTTGGAGGCGAAGTTTACTAACTCATGCATGACATCGAATAAAATGCAGTAATCCTACTTAACAGTGGGCATAGACATAGTAACAATACTTACCTGGTCTTCCAGAAGAAGTTGTCACAATGAACTCGGCTGGGACCTGCTCGGATTGTGTTTTTCAGGAAGATTTCATCGTTTCAAAATACTTAGTCACCTTTAAGTACACCCAAGTTGTTAAGGCGGTGACGTAAGACGCTCTCAGTGACTGAGTTTTCGGCACTTGGCCATAGAGCAGGGAGTCGCCTTTAGCAAACAAAAGTAACGCCAGCTTTTACGAGCGGTCGATATTGACCGACCGTTCGCGATAATCTCGCGGTACCTATTGCCACACACTAGGTAAATAGTACGACCCGCATTAATAAACCTTACTCGTGTTAATTAGCGATCCGTTGATTAGATTTCTGAAGATAATCAATGTTTACTCAGCACCATCTCAAACATTTAAGCGACATGTCCACAACGAATGCTTATATATCAAAACAATTTGAGGTTTGGTTAACTCATAAGCATAACTACACACAAATCAAACTAAATAACCTTATCTGTTTACTAATTACTCCAGCTAAGCCCGCCAATAATCATTAAGTGTAGTTAGTTCTACCATAATCATAATTTCGTTGTACTTAAAACTTTAATAAATAAGTCCGGCGCAAGACTTGAATGTCGGATTGATATTTAAAAACAAATAAAACACAGGATGAAGCCCAATACTGCGTTTTATTTGCAGTTACAAACAGACGTAATTGTGGGTCATTAATAGTCATTATACATATTGAACAAGACCCGCTACTGCTCGCTCGCTACCTGCTGTGGCGGCCGGTCTTCCATTTGACGTTACCTTTTTAAGAGATGAGTTTCTCCATATGTCAGAACATTTACCCTGCAATACTGTAAGTGTCCTACGCCTAACAGTAAACGCTACAGTCCGAGACAAAACTTCACTTTCATGTATTAAATTGTGACCACGAAAACAATAAATGATGCGTCCGGCTAGCGACACTGTCTAGCACCGCTGTCTTCAATTGGCAACCGGTCCTGCAGTGAGGCCTAGCTTAAATCAGTGGAGGAATTCAAGCGAAAAATATTGTGTGCAGTACAGTATTCAGTGTCTTAACACGTATCTAATGTAGTGGAAAAAAGCGAACGTTTTTGGATGAAAAAGTAGTCGATAGTATCTCGGTAGTCGGCCCATTACCTGTCGGCGATTACGAGGAATGAGGAGTAGCACACGGCGCAGTGCGCAGAGGACGAGCCGAGTCAAGAGTAGCCCACGACGACTGAAGACATAAGAAAAACCTTATCAAGAAGTAAAGAAATCTTGGAAAGAGTCCCTTAAAACTGGAACTATTCGATTGGTCTTGCAAGAAGCGTGAACAAACCTACATAATAAAACGCAGTATTTACACAATTAGAACACAATTGGCAAACAGTGGGATGTACTAATTGCTGTATATTTTGTAACCTGCGCGCCAACGTGAACACAATATTATAGTGAGTCGTACCTCGAGACTGTACCACGGCACATGTACTTCTGCTGATGGAGAAGAAAGCATCCGCACGCCACAGAGAGACAGGTATGTTCTCCTCATGATACTCATATATTATTGCTTCTGAGCATGTTGTCCTCCCTATAATATAATTAAAAAGAAATAACTTACCTATGTAGATCCCTTACTATAATAATATCGAAGTTATAACAAAATAACACATTCTGTGAGACTAGACTAGACTTTTCAAAAGTCAAGAGTCAAGGAGGCTCTGTGTACAACTGGTCACAGTCGAGATAATGCTTCTTTGCTATTGGCGCATCCGTCACGTGATGTTCACCACAAATATTCGTGCTTTAATACTTGACTTATCATTTTTACAATTTAATTCTTTGTCCTAATTACTTTCTTGTCATTTAGTTTCAGGTTCGTAGGGCGAAGCCTGTTCCGTGACGTCACAGTGCTCCGCTATATATGTCGCGGCGACCTCGACCGCGCATCACTCATCACGCGACGACATGAGAGCCTTCGTGAGTATTACTCATTATCCATAATATCATCTCTTCACTAAGTGTAAAGCAGCTCCGTTATTAACGTTCATCATTTTTAAACAAAAGTTTTAACAATTTAATGTCAAGGGTTTTTCATATCCCCTACAAATAGAATGTAGTATCTCCTATACATAATTATGTTAACATAGCCTACCTACTAATTGAAATAAATATGTTTTGTGTCACAGCGTTCAGTCGCAACAAATATTGACATTTTTTTAATTCAGTATTCTCTTTGTAACTAATTCAAAGCTTCGTGAAACTAACGTTTTTGTTATTCCCCAGCTACTACTGTGCGCCCTAGTGGCGCTGGCAGCTGCCACGGAGAAGCGCGTAAAGCGAAGCTTCTTCAAAGGGCTGGGCCTAGACTTCCTGGGCGGCGGCTACACGGGCTACGGAGGCGGCCACAGTAACAGCTACGGCAGCGGCTACAGCAAGGACTCCGGCTACGGCATCAGTCACAGCGGCTACGGCGTAGCCCGGAGCAGCGCGTACGGCGGCGGCGCCGGCTACTACAGCGGCACGGTGCCACTCGCCGTGCCCTACACCTACCCTTCCTCGGCCGCAGACTCGTACTCGTCGTCGTACGCGTCTCCCGCTGCCTACCCCGCTGCGTCGTACGCCGCGTCGCCCAGCTACGCCGCGCCCGCCACGCGCGTGGTCTCCGTCAGCAAGGTAGTAAACGTGCAGCGCGAGGTCACCGTGCCGCAGGTCGTCAACGTGCGCAAAGTCATCAGCGAGCCCAAGATTATCACCGTCAAACAAGTGGTGCCTTCCACCGGATACTCGGGCTATGGCAGTGGGGGCTCCACCGGCTACGGCACCGTGGGGTCCGCCGCCTACGGCAGCGCAGGGCCTACTGGCTACTCGAACGGGTACGGGTACTCTGGTGCCAACGCCGCGCCGTATTCCGGTGCCTACGCGAGCGCGTACTCTGGAGAATACGCCGCAGACTACAGCGGCTCAAGTTCAACCAGCAGCGATGACAACAGCGGCTGGTGGTGAAGTGATTCAACACGCGATAGCACTCGTTCAATAAATGACTTCCGAACCGAATGTTGTTGTTTCACTTCCAAGCTACTTCAGTGCGGCGCGGCCAGTGACGTAGGTACTACGTACAGCTACTGCATATTTCAATCTCTTCAACTTCTTAAAACAAATGTTGCAACCGTAAGTGACAATCAAATAAAGAGGAATGATAACACTTTCGAATCTTTTTTTATTTAATTAGAATTTAGATTTGTTATTAATGGCCAAATCATTGCATTTTACCTATATACTTTACGTGTAAAAAAAATATAAATACATATTATTAATTAGCGTTTCGCACTGAGACATAAGTTACATTTGAGACGTATAGCTAAATTTCTTGCTATATTTCTCGTTAAGCAAACTGAACTAACAAAGTTCAGTTTGTTTTGTCAATAGCCAAATGTTTGAACAGAATCTATAATCACAGATCCGGTAAGTTTCAAAAGTATTTGTACCTAATATAGGTAGACTGCATGTGTGCTCATGTTTAGGACAAATAACGATCTTATTTGCAACCTCAATGTTCTTCTTTGATGACTTGCTCAATGACCTTGCTAGTCTTTTTGTTCGTAAACAGCATGAGTCCGTTTTCGCAATAAATTAATTAATTAATTTCTGAATTAGCATTAGTATCTATGCAAACTAATTACTCGTCCATAACTCGTCCACACAGATTAATTTTTGTAACCAACTTCGAAAAGGAAGTGTCCATGTCCGCCTGTATGTATTTTAATTATTTATAAAAATCCTGTTTTCATTTGTTTATTTCATTTGCGCGGTGGTCCCTTAAAAGTATTAACTTTGCTTCGGTAGTTTCAGAGTATTTCCCACGTAGTGTTTGTGGATGTTATTATAATAACATACTAGTGAAAAGTAAAATTTCGAAAGTCAGTGCAAAAAATTAAAACATAAAAATAAAGACTTCCCAAATTAAAGATTTTGTTCTCGTTTACGTAGTTTTTAGAAGTCGGTTGTAGTAGTTGTAGTAAGTAGGCAACAGCAATGAAATAAGATGTGGTTACAGAGAGGCACTCCGACTTGGAACACACATACATGTTGCAGCTAATGGAATCAGCAGCCTGTGATTGCGGCTTGACCGGGAACTGACCTGCGTCGATGTGCGAAGATTCGACACAAAGAGACTGGAATGGCAGAGCCGAACGTGCCGAGCGTGCGGAGGTGATGGCGGAAAGCATTGAAATAATGAAGAAAGAGAGGAACCTGTTTGCGTGGATTCCTACCAAAACCTTGAATTGTGTGTCGACGAAATAATATTTGTTATTAAAAAAAATAACGATCTTTTATTCATCAAAACATAAATAGGTACAGATAGTTTCACTAGACGGTGTCATCACCACCTGCTGGCGTACCCTGCGCCGTATGAGGAAGAGGCGGCGGCTGAGTACAAGGAGCCGAGAGACGAGGACACGGAGGGTGCGCTCTGCAGCGGCACCAGCTTCTTGACGATGATGACCTTGGGCTCGTTGATGACCTTGCGCACGTTGACGACCTGCGGCACGGTGACCTCGCGCTGCACCTGCACCACCTTCTTGACCAAGACGACGCGCGTCGCGGGCGCCGAGTAAGACACAGCGGGAGCCGAGTAGCTTATAGCTGGAGCAGAGTAGCTAACGGCTGGGGCCGAGTAGCTGACGGCTGGGGCCGAGTAGCTGACGGCTGGGGCCGAGTAGCCGATAGCGGGTGCCGCGTGAGTCACAGCCGGCGCGGAGTAGCTGACAACTGGAGCGGGGTAACTGGCGGCTGGCGCCGAGTAGCTGGTGATGGGCGCCGAGTAGGATACGGCAGGCGCCGAGTAGCTCACAGCCGGCGCGGCGTAGCTGATGGAAGGTGCGGAGTAGGAGCTGCTGCCCAGCCCGTGCAGTCCGTGCAGGAAGCCGCGCTTGTCGCGCACGGTCCCGGCGCTGGCCGCACACAGCAGCGCACACACGACCACCTGCAACATGTTACTGCACTGTCACAACCGCCTGCAACACACGCATGTGTGGCGCTGTCACGCACACTGTCACCTGCACGCTCACCCCATCACATACTCACCATAGACTTCATGTTGTTGCTTGGGATGCTGCTCGCTAGATCACTGATGCGTGTTGTCTTCAGCACGCACATTATATACGCACGATGTCACATCGCCGTGACCTTCCTACTGCCCTAAGATAAGCGTTGGAACTGGAGCAATATTATAATATTAATTAAATTTAAAATCAATTCATTCGGTTAAACCTTACTAATGAATAAGTTTGACAAACTGCCGAGCGCGTGAAATGCGTCGCCGTACTGTCTACGTGTCTACGCCGTAGCAGTCATGGAGCTACGTACATACTGCAACGATATAATTATATATGTCTGAAAAAAATAAGATTATCGGCCATGTTATTGCTAATACTCGGTAGGTATGTGAGAGTTGAGCGAGCCGGCCGACACGCGTGTTGCCCATAACTGTACAAATTGAATTTAAGGAGACTAGTTACTGAGCAAGCTGTAGCGTGTGCTTTGTGTAGCGTCATGCTGTTCAGTATAGATCATCAGTACCTACGTCCGCAACCTTACTTGTACTGGCTCTGTACCGCGTGGTCTAATACTAAAAGACTGCCTAATTATTCGTCAAATGGTGATGCTATTTTCGTAACACATAACTTAGCACATCAATCGGAGATAAGTTATGAATATTAAAATAATGGTCTAGTTCCGACACATGTGTCGTATAGTAGGACGAAGGCAAGGATACGGTGACGCAACGTGCGTATATAATGTGCGTGCTGAAGACAACACGCATCAGTGATCTAGCGAGCAGCATCCCAAGCAACAACATGAAGTCTATGGTGAGTATGTGATGGGGTGAGCGTGCAGGTGACAGTGTGCGTGACAGCGCCACACATGCGTGTGTTGCAGGCGGTTGTGACAGTGCAGTAACATGTTGCAGGTGGTCGTGTGTGCGCTGCTGTGTGCGGCCAGCGCCGGGACCGTGCGCGACAAGCGCGGCTTCCTGCACGGACTGCACGGGCTGGGCAGCAGCTCCTACTCCGCACCTTCCATCAGCTACGCCGCGCCGGCTGTGAGCTACTCGGCGCCTGCCGTATCCTACTCGGCGCCCATCACCAGCTACTCGGCGCCAGCCGCCAGTTACCCCGCTCCAGTTGTCAGCTACTCCGCGCCGGCTGTGACTCACGCGGCACCCGCTATCGGCTACTCGGCCCCAGCCGTCAGCTACTCGGCCCCAGCCGTCAGCTACTCGGCCCCAGCCGTTAGCTACTCTGCTCCAGCTATAAGCTACTCGGCTCCCGCTGTGTCTTACTCGGCGCCCGCGACGCGCGTCGTCTTGGTCAAGAAGGTGGTGCAGGTGCAGCGCGAGGTCACCGTGCCGCAGGTCGTCAACGTGCGCAAGGTCATCAGCGAGCCCAAGGTCATCATCGTCAAGAAGCTGGTGCCGCTGCAGAGCGCACCCTCCGTGTCCTCGTCTCTCGGCTCCTTGTACTCAGCCGCCGCCTCTTCCTCATACGGCGCAGGGTACGCCAGCAGGTGGTGATTATGATATCACAATCTAGTCAAAATATTTATTTTCATTTTTGTTAACAGCTTTATGTCAATAAAACATTTTATTTTTTCATGTTTGATTTATTATTAGTACGAAACAATTGAATGTAGGTACCATAACTTTTTTGCATGCAGTTTTGACAGAATGTTTTCAATAATTATTTTAGACCAGGTGGTAGAGAAATACATTGCATAAACGAATAAACAAGAATTATTTTAAACATGTTGCGGCGATCTCAAATAAATTGGGATTAGGGCAGGAGAACACTTCTAAATATAGCAAGTTTGCTTGTGTCCTGAACAGAAGGGAACATAAAACTATAAGGGAACATAACTGGCAATTTCACCCTCTAGCTGGAGGGCACCGCCGCACTAAATATCAAAAAGGTCATATTAAAAAGGCTGTAATTTTCCAAATAATTTTAAGTCGTAAATAATGACAATATGACTTGTTTACGTTTACATTTTAAGAGACCTGACAGTTTCATGGGGGATACATGAAGAAATAAATAACGTGAAAACATAGGAAAATATGCAGGATAATTTATAAGGCTAAGAACGAAGGTGCACATTAATTCACTCAAAACGAAAAACTACAACAATGGGAAACAAGCAAACCAGCAATCCTGGAGTTCTTTGGAAAGACTATGACCCTTGCCAGATCAATACAACACCATGCCAGACCCCTGACAACTGAAGCAGCGACAGGGGCAACATCACCTAGGATCAGGACAGTCCCGGAGGTACGGTCAAGATCAGCATTATTATAGAAATACTTTCTTCCTTCCTTCCGAATGTTTGCTCGTGCAAATCTCCACTCAAGCTGGCCAACAAAGAGGTGGCAGCACTGTTAAAAGTGCGTGTAATTCGTTTATGAGGTAATGCTTTGAATTTGCTGCCCAAGAGCGCGCGACATACTGCCCTGTGGGTTTATGTATTCCTCTTGATCTGGCTCCTAACCCTAGGCCTGCACAGACTTACACACACAGAAGTACTCTAGCACCACCACAAGGTCAACGTAGTTGTACGGCGGTGTATAATTTAAAGATTTTATTTTACTTCAGTTAGGTACCTTTCGGCTTCCTTTCGGTATAATATTAAACAACATTAATAAGGATTAAATGAAGTCAACAAAATGACAGAGTTCACAGAGTGCTTTGTTCAACTGAAGTGTACTGAAGCTTTACGAAAGGTTCACTTTGTTTCACAAAGGATGTGTAGAGATGTAACAGAGCAAATAAGTCAGCAATGCATGAAATGTTCTAGAGTACCGCCTTTACCAGATTTCTACTTGATATCTATTCAGTTACTGAGTTGCGATCCATCTACAAACTCCGCGCGGCCGGCAAGGTCATGAGCGTGAACTTCAACTCGCGCGCACTATACCGACCGAAGCCGGCTGCCACTGCGGCCGCGGCGCCGCGGCGGCGACATTGTGAGAGGTCAAGCGACGGTGTGCGCGCGGTGCACATGCTAATTACTTACATCGATGTGGCTAGTGCAAATTATCTAGAGTTTTTTATCGGCGGCAAAGTTGTGTATTGTTATTGTATCATATGTATGATCAAAACTTAATTGTCAGGTACATCATGAACAACTACTAAATTGAAATAGGACGTTGGTTGTTGCGACTTTTTTATATATTTATGGTTTTGTACTCTTATTGGTTTACCGAAACACGGTTAATTGATAGACAAATATCTTCCGAACGTCTATCCACAACGATCAGATAGTTGTAAAATAATAATTAGAGATGTAACATTCTTCAATCATCGAGGACGAGACAACAACAGGTATAATTGAACAATCAAACTAGCTTACCTGTAAGCGCCGTTCGATTGAGATTATTCCTGTTGTTGTCTCGTCCGAAGATGATGAGTCCCGCCCACCCTTATAACCCTGTTGGTTGTAGCCCATTATATTATTCTCCTCTATGGTTGTAGCAATCAGATATTTTTTGGCTTATAACTAAATGAAGTCCACAGATAATAGAACGGTGAGCTGAGAACGGGAGCGTTCGGATATGAGGATTATTTCTTTTTTAATTTGAAGATTTAAACTTTATGTGACGCCAGGTAACTAGGAAATATACTAAGATGCATGTGTTTTGGACCGATTCCGAACTTCGGCCGAACATTCGGTTAAAATGAAAAGTTCGGCCAAACTTCGGTTCAATTTTAAGCGCTTTCTCGAGAGCGACACGTCGTGACTTGTTTACGCATTTACTTCTTCAATATTGTTGCTATCTGTACCCCGCCCCCAAACAATCATATTTCAATCAATATACAACCTGACACTAACTTGCAAATTGCAAAAAACGCAAGAAAATATGAATTTTGCGGGCTACCTTGGAGCATCCACCTTAATTTAATTGTTTAATTTGTCATATAGACTTTGTAATAAAAAGATATTTGATGTTAATGAATGTTTAGTTTGTGAACCAAAAACGTGATTTTTTAATTCAATTTACGAATTGTAATCCAGATGTTTGTTAGAAGTTTATTTCATTTTTGTAATAGTATGTCTAATTAATTAGGCAAAGATTTTTCAAAACTAATCTAGATACACTGTAATTTCAGGTTTACATTTACAATCTTCATATCTAAAATAAATGACAATGACAGGGTAAAAACATAATTTTATTTTACAGCAATGCTATTCTAATTATATTCTATTTATTTCGGCCGAATGCCGAAGTTCGGTTCAAGCTGCCGAATTTCGGTTGAATCGAAAGTGGACCGAATTTCGGCCCATCCCTAAAAATAATAGACTTCGCACTGATCGTAAGATCGTACTTGCGACGAATCTTTCGACTGACTGCCTGAGATTCAATTATTAGCGTTGAACCGCAACTTTATCCACGTGGCTGTCTATTAAGTAAACCATACACTGCCGTGCCACCACGCCAGGTCACGCCACGGTTCATCTTCGCCATACACTGCTGCGCAGGTTGTGCACGGTAGAGTTTGCATTTTTTTGTTGTTTTGTAGTTTTGCACCAGGTTAAGCTACGCTTGCCGGGGTTGGCCGTAGTCCGGCCGTCTGTACATACCGAGGCGACGATGTGGTCGACGGTGAAGCACGCTTGCGCCAAATGCGCAATAAGTTCATATCTCACCCGCAAGTAGCTCCGCCGCGGGCGGCTGTGCATGGGTGGCTTTATAATCGCACTCGATGCAGTTGAGGCGGTTATTGTTGCGCGACTTTTTCTCACCATTCATTAGCTACCAATAATCAGTAATGAGAAAACTTCGCACTTCACCTAGCAATGTGTGCATACATAATCAATATGTGCAAAATTTAATTTTTAAGGATATCCTTATATTATAAATGTGAAAGTTTGTGATGATGTTCAGATGTTTGGATGTTTGCCGGATGGCTCAGAATGAGCTTTTTTTCGAGGGTAGAAATCATCCAACGACTTCTCCCGCTCTGGCACTGACTAAAACCCATCCATGTTCCTTCCTTAGCCCTTTATGTTCCGGGGTAGCGGTAACCCTTTCGGACAAACCCGCTTATAGTTTATACCCTGGATTAACACATATAATGATACTTTTATTCTGGTAGTACAATCCCCTGGTATCCCTCCTGGTATCCCCTTGACGACACGGTTGGCGCAGTGGTTGAGCGATTGACTGCTGCGCACTATGTCGCGGGTTCGATTCCCGCACGGAACAAATATTTGTACTACCTGCAAGTATTTGTTACGAGTCTGGGTGTTTTTCTATCTATAATATGTATGTATTTACAAAAAAAAAAAATGTATATAAGTAGTTTATCAGCCATCTCTTTACCATAACACAAGCATTAGGTTGCTTAGCTTGGGACGATATGGCTTTGTGTGAAACGTCCAAGGATATTATATTATTATTCTTATTAATATTCAAAATCCACGCGGGAGAAGCCGCTGGCAAAAACTAGTATAAAATATATTGTTGTCTGACACTGAATACCAAGGCTAGTTTTACAAATAGAACATAATATGTTGAATTTACAATAGCATATTAAATCAATCGCATATTATATGCATAAAATAAACATAACGCCTTAAAAGCTAATTATAATGCAATCTGAATAGCTTGCATTATAAATACAAATATGGTTTAGGCTAATATAAATAAATGTAAATTTTTCCTAAAAGATAACAAATTACTTGTTGTCAAGCTCATTACAGGTGAGAACCTACCGCGTTACAACATTACAAAGTAGTGCAAACCTTATACTCAGGCACTTAGTGTCGTGTCAGCCAACTCTCGTCTTCCTTACTCGCATACTTAACGCATTACTCTACCGCGTGTAGCATGTCTTCTCTATTGGCAATAGTTTCTTCTATCGAACCACATATTTTTACTAAGGTGTAGAGTTTGTGAAGATAGGCCTAGTAGAGTTGGGGCGTGTAGAGTTAGAAGCTTGGCTTGGCTTGGCTTGAAGATCTGATAACTTTTTGACAGTGCGAGTCATATGGTCTCGTCTTGGAAACATTTTACATGAAAATGTTTTTCGTGGGATAACTTTAACTTGAGAACTTAAGTACATGGCTTTGGCGCGGATGACCACACCGGCGTGTTGTCCCTGCTCAGAGTTACAGAAGTGATGATCACAGAGTTAATCAGAACTGGCATCTTTGTTAAGGTCTGATTAAGACGTTTCGGCTGAAGGTCATTCCAATGTAGTAATATGTAAAAACGGAAACATTTTTTAATATTAGAGATCTTATCTCCTGATACATCTCGGCTAAGAGATTAGAATGAATAGAATTAGAATGCGAGCATCGTGCCACAGTTGTAAAAGACACAGATCAAGGTTCGGTTCAGTTTGAGCCCATCGCGGTCGGGTGTGAAGTGTGCTACAGTGTTACGATACGCGCACGTACTGGAGTGCGTGAATGTAAACATTATGGAGGAGAAACAAAACCGCAATGTGTACTCACGATCGTTACAACCAAGCTTTGCTTTGGATCTAGGTCATTGCTCAGGTTCTCAGTAAATTGAGATATCAAACCTTTGCCAGCATGATTAATGAGAATTTGAAGAATGTGTCCAACGAACAAATAAAAATTATTATCATAACGAAAACACAAAGCCGCCATTATTGTAACCAAAACATATTAGCATTGCATTTGGAATTTGGATTACCACTTACCCGCTTACATTTCCGTTTCAGAATGCCGCAAAAATTGTTAAGAATAAATTGTAAAATATTTCACAATGTAATGTAAAATAGTCGGCGGTAGATTCCGTACGATGCAACAGAGTGGTCTGTTGGTAAATGAGATCACACACGAGTGCATGTGCAATAGAACCTGTAAGTCTCCTATTGATCAACCGGCAGGCTGCGCCCGCGCCGCCGTCATCCGCCGCCGCACACACGATCACGGCGGCGCGGGCTAGGATGTACTACTAAAAAATAATAAACGAACACTTCCACACTAATTGAGACTAGTCCAGATTAGTAAATCAGCTTAATTATATTATTAATGATCGCCAGTCACGACACGATGGCGATATTTTTTTATCTAGTTATTAGATAAGAAATTATCGCCATTAAAACAATGCAACTTACTTACCTCATTGGCATGACACATACCAACATTATTATATGTTTACCAACGTATAAATATAATATTAATTCAAACATGTATAATTGGCGTGTCATGAATTTCAATCAGTCCTTGTATCAAGATATTAGAAATCACAAATATGCATATGTTTTAGATACGAATGCAAATATGGAATATGACTACAATACATTCTTTAGGCATTCTGGTCAAATAAATAACTATGGACTTCGAATTATTTTGGCTAGTCTTATCGAATTAATTATGGACATACAATGCTGTAACACCCAATATCAAAGGAATCACTTGGTAACATTAACGAAGCACGAACCCACCCATGTACTAGACACGGAAAGGCAGTTTTTTCGATAATAATAGCATATATGTGATGCATCAGAACATTCAGAACATAGCGGGGCTTCTAAATAAGACAACTGCGCTGACTGTTTGTCTACAAGAGTTGGAAGACAAAAACACTTATATTGATGTACTGTGTATAACAGAACATTTTATGTTGTCAGGTTACGAGAATCATCTACAAATTCCGAATTCCAATTTAGCATCATTTTTTGTAGGAAAGATAGCAAACGTGGTGGAACTTGTATACTAATTAGAAACGGTCATCAATGGAAAGATGTGCCACAAATAGCTAAGTCATCAATAACTGGTGTAGTCGAGTGTTGTGCAGTAGAACTCATACAGTATAAAACTATTATTTTGTGTGTATATAGATAGGGTGCCGAAACTAAATAATATAAATATATATTTCGAAGTAATTGGAAAAATGTTACAAAATTTATGTAAAAAGAAATATGAGCATATTATAATGGCAGGAGACTTTAACATAGATGTAATTAAAAGAAGTAATACTGTATTAAAATTTGAATGTCTGTTACTAAATTTCAATCTCACATTAGCCTTAAAACAGCCAACCAGATTGCACAGTCAATATCGCACATAACTTTAAAGCCAAATGTAAAACTGAAGTGATTGAATTTGCGCTTTCAGAACACACAGCGCAAATAATTAAGTGCCCAGTGAAAAAAAAAAAATATATTAAAATACTGGGGTATAAGAAGGCGTAATTATAGTGCAGAGAACCTTTCTAAATTTAAAGATTGTATAAGGCAAATGTCTATTTCAGAAATGTATGAAATGGATAATCCCAATGCCGCGTTTGACATATTGACATTTTTAAACTATTCTATGACCTCTAGTTTCCTTATAAATTGATAAAAATAAGTGTAATAAAAAAACCTAAATGGATATCAGATGGAATAAAATTATGCAGCAAAAATAAACGAAAATTACTATGGCGTTACAGACTTAAACCAAACGTGACAAACAAGTCAGCTTTCAGAAAATACAACAAAGGGTTTAAACAAATTATAAATTTAACTCGACGAGCTCAAAACAATTATTCCATAAAAATATCATCAAACAAATCTAAAACCACATGGAATATAATAAATAAATAATAATAATAATATCCTTGGACATTTTACACAGCGCCATATCGTCCCAAGCTAAGCAACCTAATGCTTGTGTTATGGTAACGAGATGGCTGATAAACTACTTATATACATTTTTTTTTGTAAATACATTCATATTATAGATAGAAAAACACCCAGACTCGTAACAAATACTTGCAGGTCGTACAAATATTTGTTTCGTGCGGGAACCGAACCCGCGACATTGTGCGCAGCAGTCAATCACTCAACCACTGCGCCAACCGTGTCGTCAGGTCAAATCAAAATCGTGTTTCCCTAAACAGTCGGTTACTCAAATTAACGTAGATAATAAAATAATAAATGACCCTCAAGAAATAGCTGATGCATTCAATAATTTTTTCATAGACAAAATTATACCAATTAAAAACTCAAGAATTAATGTGACATCAAGGATGACACCGTGTCAAGACTCTATTTATATTTCCCCCAGCTTATCAGGAGACATAAAAAATACTATAATGTCGCATAAGTCTACAAATAGCACAGGATATGACGGAATCTCTACGAAAGTAATCAAATATGTATCTGAGTTTATCTGTGCGCACCTGAGCTATCTAATAAATATAAGTAGATATATGTGCAGGTGTATATCCAGATGCCCTTAAGGTATCTATTGTAAAACCGTTGTTTAAAAAGAACGATAATGATCAGATGTCCAATTACAGACCTATTGCTCTTATTCCGATATTTTCTAAAATATATAAGATAAGAAAAATATATTTATAAAGCATTGTATTCGCATTTTGAAAAGAAATGCATATTAGTAGAGCAGAAAGGATTTAGAAAAAACCGGACAACAAATATGGCCATCTATGACTTCTTGCACAAAGTTATGGTTAATATTGACAAGAGAACTCCAGTGTGCGCTATTTACTGTGATATAACGCAAGCCTTTGACTATGTAGACCACAAGGTTCTTTTAAAGAAGCTAGAGGCATGTGGCATTAGGGGAAATATATTCAGTCTTACCTAACTGACAGAAAACAGTACACGGAAATTGCAAAAAATAATATTAAGACAAAGAAAGAGGAAATCTTTGTATCAGACCAACGAACGCCAGTCTATGGAGTTCCCCAAGGCTGCGTACTGGGATCTCTATTATTTATAGCATATATTAATGATTTGCCTAGTGCGATAGAACACCCCATGACCTTATTTGCAGATGACAGTACAGTGACTATAACAGGCAATAATAAGGACATGTATGAAATTGACATTAATGAAACGTTGACATCTATTATATCATGGCTAGATCAGAATAATCTCAAAATTAACTTACACAAAACTACTATTATGCATTTCACTCAACGGACACAGATTGATAATGCCATTGAAGCCAGGCACAATGGCTCAGTTCTAAAGAAAGTCAATAACGCCAAATTTCTCGGTATAATAATTGACGCGAATCTGAATTGGAAAGCCCACATTGCGCGCGTGAGCAAAAAGCTGAGCTCATCCGTGTGCGTATGCGCTTTTCAAACTGGCCCCCGAACCGCCCTGGTGACGGCTTATCATGGATTGGTAGCATCAGTGCTACGATATGGTATATTTTTTTGGGGAAACTCGACGGACAAGGAAATTGCATTTAAAGCCCAAAAAAGATGTATACGAACTATGTTTAACATAAAATCGACAGAAAGCTGTAAACCAATTTAAAAAAAATACAAATTATTAACTTTACTGTCTCTGTACATTTTTGAAGTCGCATCTTTTGTAAAAAGTAACCCCCAACTATTTCCAAGACTTTCGGACACGTTTCCACGCAACAGACGCGACAATAGCTTACTTTGCTCACACTCGACGAAAACTGCTCTAATGTCGAAGAGCTTTTTTTGTATGGCCCCTTTTTTTTTTTTTTTTTTTAAGGCTGGGAAATCATCCAATGACTGCTCCCGCTCTGGGTGGAGCGGAAGGGAGTGTCAGACTCTTACTGACTAAAACCCATCCATGTTCCTTCCGTAGCCCTTTATGTTCCGGGGTAGCGGTAACCCTTTCGGACAATCCCGCTTACCCGGCAGGCTTGGCCCTGGGGGGCCCCTTCATATGCTGACATCTCTTTGAGGCGCGCGTGGAACATATACGCGCCGTACAACACGGGTCTGGTGCTGATCGGACGGTGAGTCACCCATTACTCACCGTCCGCAGGCCCGCGCCTACGGTGGCCGGGAGTCGTCACGTGGCTCCCGACGCCCGGGGCGTCTCCTGCGGCGGCTGGGACGGGAGGACCTTTCTCTCTCCCATCCCGCCACCTCCTTCGCGAGCATGACTTTTTCGCAGAAGGAGGTGACTGCCTCCCACTCCCTCTCGCCCCGGACCATGGCTTGCACCAGGGCCGGGCGCGAGAGGTCGCCGCCGCCGATCGCCTCTACGAGGACACGGCGGTGCTCCGCCCAAGCGGGGCAGGTTTGCACCGTGTGCTCTACCGTGTCCTCTGGGCGATCCTCGCAGTGGTGACACCCGGGCGTTTCCTCCCGCCTGATGATGTGCAGGAACCTCCCGAAACATCCATGTCCGGTGAGGACCTGCGTCAGGCAGTAGGTGAGGGCGCCGTGACGCCTCTCTAGCCACTCCTCAAAGAGGGGCCTTACCGCCACTATCGTGGCGTGCCCTTTTGTATGGCCCCTAAGATTTATATCAAAATGCCTCAGTCTTACAAAGCTCTGACTACAAATTCATTTAGAAACGAGATTCGGAATTTATTAACAGACAAATGTATTATAATGTTATTGGATACCTTTTGACATTCATTTTTACCCTTTGACATATTATTTAGCTTATTGACATTCATTTATCTGTTAACTATTATTTTATTTCTATTTTCATGACCATTGGAAAATTTGCTTTTTATTTTGTGCGATGTGGTCCATAGAAAATAATATACCTTTTTTATGAATATGCCCAGAAAAAACAATGGCTAAAATATAAATGTTTTAAACTGTTTAATTGTAAAAAGAAAAAAAACTAAAACATGTACGGACCGACCTACTTAACTAAGATCTTGCATGCTTAATTTGTATGTAAACGCATGTTTTTGACAAATAAACTATCTTTATCTTTACTATATTCTGATCTCCGTGACACTGCTCCGTGTCATGGCGGCACGCGGCAGTACGGCGGAGGGCTAGCTTGTGCTGCGCATACCTAGTACTCATACTTACGTTTTATATCCGAGAGGCAAGCTTGAGTAACATCATCTGCCTAGCCTTTTCCCAACTATGTTGGGGTCGGCTCCCAGTCTAACCGGATGCAGCTGAATATCAGTATTTTACATGGAGCGACTGCCTATCTGACCTCCACAACCCAGTAACTGGGCAATAAAATACCCCTTGGTAAGACTGGCTGTCAGATTTTCGGGCTTCTGACGACCCGTAACGACTGTCAAAGATGCACAAATGACAACCGGGACCAACTGCTTAACGTGCTTTCCGAGGCACGAAGGAGTCTCGTTATGTAAACATGGTCACCCATCCTCGGCCAACCCCGGCAAGCGTGGCTTAACCTGATGGATAGACCTGTGCGGTTGTTAGTACTTAGCCACGAGTTCCTTGCTTGAGTAACAGTTCTGTATAATACCTTTGACTAAACACTAACTAACTTACTAGCTCTCTCCTGATCTATATTTATTAGAGTCCGACCGAAACTGGCTTTCCGGCCGAAACCGAAACCGAAACCGAAAGTTTGGCCGCGGCTTTAGTTTCGGAAACCGAAACGCACGTGGTCAAGTATAAAATGCCTTAAAATACTGAAATTTGGTGCATTTTACCCATAATTCAGCATTGATTAGGACATGAAATCGAAACTTAGTATATTAATTTTGTTTGAATGTTTAATATTTACATGTAATCCATTAATCACGTGTCTCGAAGGGGGGGTTGCCAAAAATCACGAAATATCACAAGGGGGAGGGGGTTTAGTACGAAGAATGTCCAGCGTGCATTATGTATCTTTGTAAAAAAAAAAATGATTTTTGGGGGGTTAGTGTTAAACCTCACCACGTATCACCAAAGGGGAGGGATGGGTTAAAAATGGTACAAAAACATCATGTTATTAATGGACAGCCCCTAATCAGTTCCATCAAAACATAACCTCTAAAGAATATTTGTGTCGGGCGATAACGCACTGACTAAGTTGTGTTGATAAAGAGAATTCCGAACGGCGCATGGCAATGCCCGAACAGGGCCGCCAGCGTCCGCAAAAGCGTTGCCGCGAGAAACGAAGTTAGGCGAGCGTGCACGACAACTTCCGAAAACAGTTTCGGTTTCGGCAAAAGCTTCGGCCAATTTTGGCCGAAACCAAAACTGCCGCCGAAACTTGATTTTTGGCCGAAACTCGGCCGAAACCGAACTTTCTGATTATATACATAGGTGCGGAGCGTGGCACACGCATCACATAACAACCACCTGCCTCCACAGCAACATGAAAGCCTCGAGTCAACCATATATTATAAAATAACATCCTACATTACTTATAATGTCTCGAAATGCCTTACAGCTGAGAGTTGTGAACTGTGAAATCATTCTGTAAATACGCACTTGCTACGGACGCGAATATACGCGAATCATATTTTTGATCGACAAAAAACTGATACTGCAAATTCCATCCTTGAAACGTAAAAAAAATTGAATGAGGCGGGCTCCCCTGCACCTGAGCGGGTCTACCTACATATATATATGTATATTTACATGTCATACATTCTTACGTATTTTTTTACTTTCAGATGTTTTTGTTTGCATCGAGGTTATTTTTAATTAAAATATTATAATTGTTAATCCTTCAGCTAGGCGTCCAGTTCGCCGCACCATCTTCTTCTGAGCCTACCGCATCACCGGTTCCTGTTGTTCGGAATCTAGTCAGTGGCTAGTTTGCCCAATTCTTTTGCGACATGCGGCAGATCCACTTGCCGACCTCCGCGATAGCGAGGTATTCCTCGAAGCGCCACCGTTTTGAGGCGCACCTAATAAAAAAAAAAAAAAAAAAAAAAATACTTTATTACTTGATCCATATGTTGTTAGTAATACACACTACTTAAACGCTATGTTAGTTTTAAAAGTAATTAAAAATAATAAGAAAAGCACTAATTCATATATTTGTTGCACTCACCTGACGCGCCGGGTACATGCACATGTACACGCACCCAATGCGCCATAATGGTGCAACATGGTTTATCAGTAATGACCGGCGACCGGTGTGATGAGGCGCACCTTTATCATTCCTCAGAGCGCCCCTTTTACTTGCGCTCCCGATAACAATTAAAAATATTAACGTTTTTTTCCTCGAACGCGCACCTATGATTAACTTTCGAATAGTGATAGGATACTAACTGAAACTATCGATAATAAGTAAAACACGTTATTGTGCGTTTCAAGGAATAACATTTTAAAATTTTGTTTATGGTTCTTTCTTAAATATGTACTATAAATCTGAATGTAACAAAATAGCTTATAGATAAATATAATATATCACTACATAGTATAAAACAAAGTCGCTTTCTCTGTCCCTATATCCCTATGTATGCTTAAATCTTTAAAACTACGCAACGGATTTTGATGCGATTTTTTTTAATAGATAGAGTGAAGGTGAGGTGAGTGAAGGTTTATATGTATAATTTTTCGACATATTATGCGGGCGAAGCCGCGGGCGGAAGCTAATATTTTATAAAAAATAGATTTTTAACTGCCTTTACGAATACTATTGAAAGTTCAAACTGCGAGTTATGATTTTTGTGTAAATGGTTCACATGCAAACGTAAAAAGAGAAGCAAAGTTGCAGTTACTTTATTGATTTCTACATTAATGAGGAAGTAGTTATTAAATCGTTTATGATCTCCTACAGAGCAGCGTCTGTCGAGGACGCGTTGCGTCAGCGCAGCGCGCGTGGCGTATATATACGTGAGGAGCGCGGCACACGCATCACACAACAACCACCCACTACAACCACAACATGAAAGCCTTCGTGAGTCAATCATGTAGTTGAAAAAAGATTTATAGTTGAGAGTTTTGAACATATAAGAGCTCTTACACACGAGCTGCGTCACAGACGGCTGCAGTTACCTCTGCCGTTGGCAACATGCCGCTCGTGTGTGAGAGCTCTAAGATCCTTAAACTTTTTGTCAGCTCTACTTGACATGGTGTACTAATGTATGTGTTTAATTCCAGGTCGTCCTGTGCGCGCTGGTGGCTCTGGCGGCGGGCGCCGCGGTGCGCGAGAAGCGCGGCTACAGCAGCGGCTGGAGCGGCTCCAGCTCGCTCGGCTCGGGCTGGAGCGGTGGCTACTCCGGCGGCTACTCCGGCGGCTCCTCCGGCGGCTACTCCGGCGGCTCCTCCGGCGGCTACTCCGGCGGCTCCACCGGCGGCTGGTCCGGTGCTTCCTCCGGCGGCTGGTCGCTGCCAGCCACGCAGGTGGTCGCCGTCAAGAAGGTGGTGAACGTGCAGCGCGAGGTCACCGTGCCGCAAGTCGTCAACGTGCGCAAGGTGGTCTCCGTGCCACAGGTCATCACAGTCAAGCAAGTCGTGCCCGTCTCCGGCGGCGGATACAGCGGCGGATACAGCGGTGGATACGGCGGTGGATACGGCGGCGGATACAGTGGCGGATACGGCGGTGGTTCTTCCGGCGGATACTCAGGCGGTCACTCCAGTGGTGGCTGGTGGTGAACGCTCTAGTCGACAGTGAAAAATGTGATTTATTTATAGCTCATTTAGTAAAAAATATTTTAATACAACATAGTGGTATTATTTTTTTTTTGACTTTTATACAGAAGATAAAACATGGTTTCGCATATCTATCTCAGTAAAGAGGTCGACTAAGGCATCTTCTGTGTAGGAGGGTTAGTCTTTTGTACACTTTTACCATTTCCAATAGTATAACTTCAGAACAGAAGACTTACTTGTCAAATGCAATTTCAGGTACCTATTCAACTTGTCGTTGAAACTATTATTGTAACTAAACAATTGTGTTATTTCACCAAATTCATGGTAATAATTATTGATCTCAAATAGAAAATCCTGAAAAAGTAAACCAAAAGTATAGTAAGTAGGCACAAAAAAAAATTAACACAAAATCACGCAGGTGCTGACTGAGCTCGCTTGCTTCGGAGAGCACCTTAATAAGATTGGGCGAGCGGCCATGGCAAGTCGCAAACATTTAGTTTATTTATTTATTTATTTCAGTGTACATGGTGCACAACATTACAGATCAATATCCAAGGCGTGGTACATATAGGAAAAATTTAGAAAAATAATACGGAAATTTCAAAAAACATAGCAATTGATTTATTTGTAATGTAAAATAGAATAACACAAAATGTAAACAAGACTTCTTCTTCTTCTTCGTGTGGTTAGTGACTAACCTGAAACAAGACTGAAAACAATAAACAAAACGCCAACAAAAAAGTGACAAAAAATTCAAGTTAATCCGTATTCATATATCTTTCGTCCATCTTGTCACAAAATCATAAACATTCACAGAACGCGCTGGAACGAGAGGCAAATTAGCTCGTGATACTGTGCATGCTGACGGTATGGCCGGTGACTGCCGGTGACTTCCCGGTCCGAGTTGTTGTTCAGGCACAACAGGGACAAAAACTCTTACTGTTCCACCAGTACCTAGCACACCGAAACCGCGCCTGCGTCAGTTGGGGCAGACGGAAACTTGGGGCCAATGTATCCGCCCACTCAGTGACCTCTGGGCAGCTGGCGCACAGTAGTCATGTGCTACCTTACACACTTACACAGTAAGGTTTCGAGTAGATACCTTTAAGTCCCTCCGAAGATGTGCCTTAACAAGCGTAGCTCAGTAGGAAGGTTCTGGATTGGTGTTTTGAGAGGTAACGGCACCCTTTTCATGTGCTGTGACCACCGGAATGGTTTTACTCAGGTAAAAATCCCCAGACAGTCCGATTTTATCCTCAAAGCCCGGGCGCCTTTGAAACATTTCCCCCGAAAACAAAACAAAATGGTACAAACAATGAAAATCCAGTATAAAGACACGTTCCGCCATGCTAATATTTAACAGATGTTGGTCAGATAAACAGTCCCCAATTTTTATTATTAGTTTACTGGATTCCATCTGCCCAAAGTCAGATCTACCCGACAATTCATCTTCCAAAGACTGGGTTGAGCCGCTCCGCAAAGTATTTCAAAACAATTTACTTGACCCGTCTGGTACAACTGCGAGTGCGCCTGCTGGCTGTGGGTAAGTGGGAGTCGGGTCAGCTTCATGCCGTACCGTCGTCGAACACAGGTATTTTGTTCGACGACACCACTTACCGCCTCGCCTGAAAAAAAACTGATAGGGAGCACCTATCAGTTTTTTTTCAGAGGTTTATATTATGCTAGAATTTTAAGTACATTGTATATCACAGTACTGTAGCTTCTTCCTCAACCTTCCTACAACACTTCGTAAGCTTGTATTTTACACTTGAGATCTGAGGCAGGCTACGTAACAAATACATAAATCTTCATCCCTTGTTGCCGGATATTAACCATGGTAGGGCGAATATTTTGATTTACCTATTATATCAACTCTTTTATTGCACGTGGCGTTGAGAAATCACAATAAAAAGCCAATTTTATTATTTGCCCTTGTCTCTACAATTCTATCGTTGTTTCGAAATTACTATCAATTTAAATAAATACCAACATACATTAAAGATATTATAAACTGTAACAGTAGCTACTTATCAACTATTATTATTATTAGGTTTTCCCCCTTTTTTACCACTTGTACATAATGTATATATTTTTTAGTTTTAGGTTGTATAATAATATAGTCATTAATTTTTCAAAAAAATAAAATAAAAAAAAAATAAAAAAAAATAAAAATTATTATATACTTATTCTTATGATGTATATAACTTGAATGTGTATTTGTCACTAATTTATATTATTTAGTTTTCCTAAAAGTTATTTAAGCTTATAATATCATTGTGTTAAATTAAATAATAATACGAGCATGGAGATCTCAATAAAACAACTATCTAAGTACTAAGGCATGTTTGCAAACCAATCAATGATTTTATTCTTGTCTTTCTGGAGTTGTCGATTCGCCCACAAAGAATTAGTGCGAGTAGCCTATAGATAGACAATACAATATTATTTAAAAGTGTTGATTCCACATTTCGAGTAAATTCGTGTCAATCGACTAATAAGCCGAATGTAAAAAAACAAACAAGTCGTGTGACGCGACCAGCTGCTGTTATTAGATTTAGTAATGGTGTGCACGTCTGAAATATAAGTCTATTATTATTAATAAAGAAGTGTTGTTTGAGACCTCCTACAGAGCTGCGTCTGTCGAGGACGCGTTGCGTCAGTGCAGCGCGCGCGACGTATATATACGTCGGGAGCGGGCTACAAGCATCACACAACTACCTACTACCACGACAACAACATGAAAGCCTTCGTGAGTCAATCATATACCTTATACAACTAACAATCCAAAGTTTAGTGGAAAAGCTGCACCTGTACAACTCGCATTATTTCTATAAGTTAGCTGAGAGTTGTGAACATACCAGATGTGTTAGCTTCTCGTCAGCTCTGCTTGACATGGTGTACTAATGTATGTGTTTAATTCCAGGTCGTCCTGTGCGCGCTGGTGGCTCTGGCGGCGGGCGCCGCGGTGCGCGAGAAGCGCGGCTACAGCAGCGGCTGGAGCGGCTCCAGCTCGCTCGGCTCGGGCTGGAGCGGTGGCTACTCCGGTGGCTACTCCGGCGGCTCCTCCGGCGGCTACTCCGGCGGCTCCCCCGGCGGCTACTCCGGCGGCTCCTCCAGCGGCTGGTCCGGTGCTTCCTCCGGCGGCTGGTCGCTGCCAGCCACGCAGGTGGTCGCCGTCAAGAAGGTGGTGAACGTGCAGCGCGAGGTCACCGTGCCGCAAGTCGTCAACGTGCGCAAGGTGGTCTCCGTGCCGCAGGTCATCACAGTCAAGCAAGTCGTGCCAGTCTCCGGCGGCGGATACAGCGGTGGATACAGCGGTGGATACGGCGGCGGATACGGCGGCGGATACGGTGGTGGATACGGTGGCGGTTCTTCCGGCGGATACTCCGGCGGTCACTCCAGCGGCGGTTGGTGGTGAACAATCTAGTCAACGTCAATGGAAAATGTTATTTATTTAATAAATTTTGTTTGATACAATTTACATTATTTTTATTTAATTCCAAAGTCAAAGTCAAAACATTTATTTCAAATAGGCACAAGAAAGGCACTTTTGAACGTCAAAAATGAACAAGAAATAGAATTGATTCTAGTCACCCTTTCCAAAAGGTAGTTTCGTTTGGAGAAGAATGGGCAAGAAACTCCACCGTTACTCTTTTATATGTTTTACAATGTTTTGTATAGTTACATGAAATTATAACATTATATGTGAAGACGATGCACCCAGAATAAAAACAATACACCAAAAAGGTGAAAAGAAAAACGCATGTAGCAGTGGCAAATAAACTTAATTATGTCTTAAGTAGGTACATGGTGCTCACATATTTAAAAACATTCTAAAAGTTAACAATAATAAATTAAGCAATGTGTGAGATGTTATTCCAATATAATAAAATAATATGGTACAAATTATAAATTATTACCTAATTTACTTAGCAACCAGTTTGATTTTGTCTAGACACTAGATTGTCCTGTGGAGCAGGACTAGCATGTTTCCAAGCATCCTTATATTTGATATAATCCTCTAATTTGTAATAAGCTTGTTTACAAAGTGTACTTTTACCAAACTATTTTACATTCAGATTCCGTTTAATGAATTAATTTATTATCCAATACCTACTACCACGACGACAACATGAAAGCCTTCGTGAGTCAATCATATACCTTATACAACTAACAATCCAAAGTTTAGTGGAAAAGCTGCACCTGTACAACTCGCTTTTTTTCTATAAGTTAGCTGAGAGTTGTGAACATACCAGATGTGTTAGCTTCTCGTCAGCTCTGCTTGACATGGTGTACTGTTATCCTGTGCGCGCTGGTGGCTCTGGCGGCGGGCGCCGCGGTGCGCGAGAAGCGCGGCTACAGCAGCGGCTGGAGCGGTGGCTACAATCCAATAGAAGTAGCTGATCTTGTAATGTTTAAGTCGGTGTCCCAAAATCAATGCTTAACTAAACAGTATCACATAACTGTTGGCCAATACACTTACCTACTGAGAATCGAATGTCAACAGAACTTTACTTGTAGTAGGTACGGTTAGGTTGGGTAAAACGCACACTATGCAGCCAAGCATATTATAAATTGGGAGAGTACATAAAAATAATGATAAGATAATGATAAAAATGCTTGGGTCAATGCTAGTCCTGCTCCCCTAAGACGCATCAACTAATCGAATAGATTTTTGAAAATACTGTTGGAGCTGGTGAAGATTAAAAAAATAAAAATAACTTATCCTTGCATTGTATTAATTCAATATCTTAATATTGCATAACTGGTCATCTCTTAGCGGCTGTGGCTTGTTTTAATTTAGAATTGTTTTTATATATTTATAACGGATATATATAGTAATAATATGAATGATGTAACCAATATTCTGTTTAAAAGGGTGTTCGTGGAGTTTTATGCCCGTTCTTCTCCATAGGAACCTACTGCTTTGGAATGGGCAACTAGCTTCATAGACGTTAACGTAACACCTAATTTAAGGATGACTTACGTCTCTTTCTTTAAATACCTGCAAAGCTGCGTAAAAAATATTTTCCGGAAAGAAAAGTACAATTAAAATGAGGATTCATTCTACGTGCCTTTTTCTTCCAAAACCATATTAGAGGATGCTGGTAACTTCAATGACAGCAGGGTGTAAGAAGATAACCAACAGTATGACTACTTGGTCTAGGGCACAGCTGAGAAGGTCCGTGGCAGCCACTACTGACGTCAGGAATGAGTAGAGATAGTAAACAAAATCCAAAGTGCGCAGAAATCTGAAGAAGAACAAAATCCGTAGCATAAGAGGTCGAGTATCGTAGGTGACCGCTAATTTATGTCTTCTGCGGGTAGGGAGGATTAGTCTTGTTTCCACTACTGTTATTTGCATCCGGAGAGAAATTAAATGTGCAATACCTATCTAGTTTGAATGTCAAAGTTTTCACAGGGTTTACTTAATAGTTTTCACAATTTAAGTTCAAAAATTATTCTCAAGTCAGTGAAACACTTGTTATTTTGATAAAGAGTTTTATTTGTACTCATACAAATAAAACTTTTCAATTTTTAATTTCATATATTATAATAAGTAATAACTGATGAGATGAGGATGAAAGATGGGACAAAGAGCGAGCTCGAAACTTGTGGCACCCAACTCGGGCAGGTTAGGAGGGCTGATCGGGGTTCAAGTCAGCGAGCAAAGCGAGTGAACAAGCTGCCGCTATGCCCTCGTGTCATCTTACTTTTAACCCTGCAAACAGAAATAGGAGCCCCGTGAAATGATCCGTCGACAGCGCCTTAGTATTAAAAATTACTACTTTAAGTGTTAAAGTATAGTTGTTCAAACATTGCGCATGTGATGAACGGTTCACAAAGATTGGAAGTCCGAAATAATATCGACGAATACTTTCAATGCTTTCGTGATCTTGACATTAGAGAGGGTGCAGCGTGTCGTATAATATATTTCTTTGACGACTCGATATCATCAAGGAAGTGTCATTGGACCGCGACGAGAGTGAGTCGCTCTCTGCAGAGCGCTGCGGCTGTCGAGGACGCCTTGCGACAGCGGAGCGCGCACCACGTATAAATACGTCGGTAGCGCGGAGTACGCATCACACATCAACCACCCACTACAACAACAACATGAAAGTTTTCGTGAGTTAATCATGTATTAAAAAATAATATCCTTAATTACTATCTTATGGCACAAGTGTTTCAGAAAAGTTTTGCAGTTAGCTGAGAGTTGTGGACATACCAGATGTGTTAGCTTCTCGTCAGCTGCTTGACATGGTGTTCTAATGTATGTGTTTAATTCCAGATCGTCCTGTGCGCGCTGGTGGCTCTGGCGGCGGGCGCCGCGGTGCGCGAGAAGCGCGGCTACAGCAGCGGCTGGAGCGGCTCCAGCTCGCTCGGCTCGGGCTGGAGCGGTGGCTACTCCGGTGGCTACTCCGGCGGCTCCTCCGGCGGCTACTCCGGCGGCTCCTCCGGCGGCTGGTCCGGTGCTTCCTCCGGCGGCTGGTCGTTGCCAGCCACGCAGGTGGTCGCCGTCAAGAAGGTGGTGAACGTGCAGCGCGAGGTCACCGTGCCGCAAGTCGTCAACGTGCGCAAGGTGGTCTCCGTGCCGCAGGTCATCACAGTCAAGCAAGTCGTGCCAGTCTCCGGCGGCTTCGGCGGCGGTTACGGTGGCGGATACAGCGGTGGATACGGCGGCGGATACGGCGGCGGATACGGCGGCGGTTCCTCCGGCGGATACTCCGGCGGTAAATCCAGCAGTGGTTGGTGGTGAACACTCTAGTCAACGAAGTCGGCAAATGCTATTTATTCAATAAATATTTTTATATGTTAAACAGACTTTTTAATCTGCGATTCTTCCGATTAAATTTGGAAACATATCTACCAACCTTCACTGTCTAATGTTTATTAAAACGACAATGCTATCGGCGTAGGGGTATGGACACCGATCTATGGACTAAAACTGGAATCACAAAACTTAGATATAATTTACTACTCCGTAGCAGTACAGTTCTGTCGAACTGTCGGCTCACACTACAGAAAGATGATCCCTTGTTTCAGTAACGATAAACCTATTAAAATAATTTTAATTTAGGAAGTTAGTACCTTTAGTTATATTGTCTTTTTTTGCCACCGACCGAAATTAAAATTATTTCTCACTTTGTAGTGTTTATTTGGTAGTCGTTTGTTTTTTTTGTAAAAATTGTTTTTTCAACCCCAAGTCCCCACACCAATTTGTATTCACAACTAAACTTGTTGTGTAAACAACACTGACCTGAAGTAATAAAACATCGTCAAAAGTAACGACGAAAGTGGACAACTCATGGACTTTAGTGGTTGTTGAATTTTCGTTCCTTATTAGTCACTGTCGTCTACTTATTCAATTTGTAATTTTTTGACGTTGTTGTATTTCCTACACATCATTTACAGAGACGCTAGCGAGTTTGGCACTGTAAAAACTCGTGGTAGAGCGGTGGTAGTTAAAGATTGCGATTGACAGGGCACAGATGTAACAAAAGAGAATGAGTGGTGGAGCAAGTCTGTGAGCTGTTATGAAGGTGGGGCCCACGTGTAGGGGCACACATTATTGAGTTGATAGAGATGATGAAAAAAGTATGAAACCATAATGCGGGCAACTGACATGCATGAAGAGTGCTCTTTGATTGGTAAATATAATTTGAATCAAAGAGATTATAATCTTATCGCTACTTTAATTTTCACGACATATCACTATTAAGGTTTTAAAAAGAAAGAGATTGATTTCTACAGAGTCGTGATAATTTTTTTTAGAAGACCATATACCTAATGTTGGTCGTAGCTGTTCCGAATGTATTACCAATAAATAATGAGAAAACGAACGAAAAGCTCTATTCACATATGAAAGCTTCGACAGTTACTGGAAAGCCACATGTGGTAGAAGGTCACAATTAATATAATGTAACCTGTCAGGCAGGATGACATAAAAAAATCTGTTTTTTTTTTTATTTCGTTGTATAATATAATGTTTTGTTTAAAAATAAATTGATCCTCTAAAATCGCAAAGAATGAGCGCAATATGGATGTAATTATGAAACTATGGAGCAATGTTTCGACGCTGCGTGACAATTTGAGCGTGTATGATTCACCGCCGCCCGTCCCATGCCCAGTGGGCACAGGATGGATGGAAAGCAGCACATGAAGTAATTGTTTGCTCCGTTGGTGTAATTGCTGTATGGCGTTCCAGTGGAAGGATAAATAAATAAACTATCACAAACCTAAAAATTAGATACATATTATTATAAATATTGAATTACATGTTTACATTTAAAAGCTAAATATTCATAATAATATGTACAGAAATAATATGCATAATAATCTTATAAATATTATGTGCAAAACAGCATCCAAGACAAGTTAGAGATACACACATCAAAAGTGTCTAGGGATCAACATATATTTTTGCAATAACTTTTCTCTTGATTGATATTAATTTAAATTTTCTTTAAGGATTCATCAAATAAAGTGTTTTCGTTTGTCACAGTAACGATAAACCAAGTCACCTTTGCATTAATAAAGAAATTTGCCATTTTCCTAATAAAGGGATTTTTGACATTTGAACCACTAACATTAAAGTTCGAAAAAAAGACTGAAATAACAGTTTTCTTTAAAATTTTATTGGGTAACTTAAACAATTAATAATCCGTGTTTGTACCGCGAACACTAACAACACAAGAAAATCGGTTTGGCATACTCAAAATGAGTTCATCCAAATCACGCTGTGGAATGGCCGCCCATGTTCGTTGCAACAACAAAAAAAGGTCTTCTTGCAACTGGATACCCTCCATATTCGGCAGAGCTCTTCTCTGTAGCATATCCCATGCATGCTCAATCGGGTTCAAGTCTGGCGACTGAGCAGGCCAGGGCAGGACATTGATGTTAGCTGCGGCGAGAGTCTGTCTTACAACTCTTGCGGTGTGCGGTCGTGCATTATCATGCATTAACTGAAATAAGGGACCGATTTGCACTTGTAGAGGAACGATGACGTCAGATACAATCGTCTCAGCATAAATTTGAGCGTTGAGGTTGCCTCTGATCCAAATCAACTCAGTTCTTCCGCCGATCCAAATACCCGCCCATACCATGATGGTTCCACCACTATAAGGATGGACTTCCTGGCAGGATTTTAATCGCTGTTGGCGTCCAGGGGTTCTCCAGTGTCGTATACGTCTTGTATCCGGTCTCATACCAAAACGAGACTCATCAGAAAAGCACACGAAACGCCATTGTTCTTCTGCCCAATTTCTGTGTTCAAGAGCCCATTGATATCGAATCCTACGATTGTGCATTGCTATAGGTGGTACCCGTAGCGGTCTTCGGGAATGAAGGTTCACTTCATGCAAGCGGTTTCTGACTGTTTGGTCGCTAATTAAGTTCCCTGAAGAGTGATGAAGCCTCACGGCTAACATCATGGCGGTTATTGTTGGAGCTCTTCGAGTTAAGATTTGAATGTATCGGTCTTGTCTCCGTGTGGTGCAGCGATACCGTCCTTCATGGCGCTCAGCCACGGTACCAGTGCTTCGGTAACGTGTCCAAAGTCGACTGATAACACCTTTTTTTGTTGTTGCAACGAACATGGGCGGCCATTCCACAGCGTGATTTGGATGAACTCATTTTGAGTATGCCAAACCGATGTTCTTGTGTTGTTAGTGTTCGCGGTAGAAACACGGATTATTAATTGTTTAAGTTACCCAATAAAATTTTAAAGAAAACTGTTATTTCAGTCTTTTTTTCGAACTTTAATGTTAGTGGTTCAAATGTCAAAAATCCCTTTATTAGGAAAATGGCAAATTTCTTTATTAATGCAAAGGTGACTTGGTTTATCGTTACTGTGACAAACGAAAACACTTTATTTGATGAATCCTTAAAGAAAATTTAAATTAATATCAATCAAGAGAAAAGTTATTGCAAAAATATATGTTGATCCCTAGACACTTTTGATGTGTGTATTATTTAAGGTTCGCTAATGAATATAATTATAATATATTTTATTTCGTTAATGGCAGTGTTGGAGACAACAGTAGCACCTCCACCACTGCGACTACGGGAGCGGGGCAGAGAGTGCGGGGATCGGGGGACGAGACGCCGCGCCGCTAGCCGATGACCTGCACTGTCCTTCACTTCAAATTTTACAACGGTCCGAGAAACGCGCGCGTCCTTATGTTCAATATACGAAACATACCTATAATTACAGTCCGCTATTTTATTTAAAACACCTCTGAGAATCGCCAACATATGGTCCTCTCACCGTGGAAAAGGACACTAAGGACGTCTTGAAGCTTATTTTGGAAATCCGTAAGTATCATAATCAAGAAACTTGACGAATAGTACGCGCCGGCCATTACGCGACGATTTTCGAAGAGATCAAGGAAGGTCATCTGAAGGACGAACAAACCGTCTCGTTGCTGGATAAGACATCTTGTGAGTTCGTTCCTATTTATTCCCTCTTCGCTTAGCTAGTCAAATTCTTATTTCCTTTCTAAATATCATACTCATATTGCTAAAACTTGAGTCAGTGCTTTGTGCATTCTTCATACGTTTCAATTCATAGAATACTATACATCCTGTTATCTATAACATTGCAGTTAATTAAGATAGTTGACAATTCATCGTCGTAATTCGCTATTGTGAGCTACCTACTTGCAATCATAAAAAGTCGAGCGTTGAATGCTTATCGCATGAATCATCTTGTTTACTTCAAATCGATTAGCACAGTCATTGAGCTTAGCTACCTGGTTAAAAATTATTGCTAACATATTTTATAACGGTGCATCAAGTAGCTGTGTGCGTGGTTGCTAATTTGAAATCAGCTGTTGCCCTTATTGCGATTTGAGGTTCGTTTTGTGATCATGTCCGAACTAAAAACTTTAATTTTAAAACGCTCAGCTATAAAATCAAAGCTTACTATTTTTGGCAATCATATAAAATTAATTGAAGCTTCTAAAGCATTAACGGAACTGCAAATCATAGATTTAGAGTGTCGCTTACGAAAATTTGAGCCCTTATGCGAGGAATTCGACACGTTACAGACTGAAATCGAGATCCTATCAGATGAGCCACCAACCGATGAAGTTTCCGCGGAGCGTGTGCAGTTTGACAACGACTACTACCCGCTGGTGGCCACAGCCAAGAGCCTGCTTGGTGCCAGAGGCAAGGGTGGCGGCGGCGGGTCTGTGTTGGAGTTCAGCGATGCAGAGACAGGTGGGCGAGTGAGAAATTTGGTTAGGCTACCGAAAATTGACTTACCACATTTCAGTGGTGGCTATCAAGACTGGCTTGAATTTAAAGACACATTCCTTTCTCTTATACATAACAGTGATTGCATAGACAACATAAATAAATTCCACTATTTACGGGCTTCTCTTCAAGGAAGTGCCGCTCTGATTATTAAAAACATCGTTTTTAAAAGTGACAACTATCAAATTGCGTGGGAATTATTGTGCGAGCGATTTGACAATAGTCGCTTACTGGTTAACAACCACATACAGGCTTTGTTTAACGTAGATCCTATTCGATCAGAATCGTGTAAGTCGATTCAATATCTTATTGATGTAACTAATAAAAACATCAGGGCTCTCACATCATTGAATGAACCCACTCAGTACTGGGACACACTCGTAATATATATGATGTCAACTAAACTCGATAGTGTGACGGGTCGAGAATGGGAAGAACACAGAAATACATTGACTTCATCCCCAACCCTATCACAGTTCATAACATTTTTAAATAACAGAGCCGACCTATTAGAAACTTTAGAAGAGAACAATAGAAATAATAAAGTAAAATCAGAACCCGTAAAAGCGAAAAGTTTAGTAATAAACAATAATAGCACTAATAGCATAAATAAAAATAGTAAACGTAAATCATGCCCATTGTGTGACGATGAGTCACATCAGCTGTTCAATTGCGAATCGTTTAGAAGTCTTCCACTAGAATCTCGGATTTCAAAAGTAAAGGAGTTCAAGGTGTGCATGAACTGTTTGCGTTTCGGCCATGTAGCAAAGAAATGTTTTTTGTCACACTGCAAATATTGCAAAGAAAAGCACAACACTCTTTTGCACGTAGAAAAATCCGAGCAATCGGCTTCTCGTGATTCGTCTTCATCGTCTTCAAAGGATATAGTACTGACAACTGATGTTCTACAGGTAACTACTCCGACGCGTGTTTTCCTTTCCACAGCGTTGGTGAGAGTGATTGACGGTAGGGGCAGCAAACACACCGCCAGGGCGATCTTGGACAACGGTAGCGGAATAAATATCGTTTCTGAAGCTTTCTGCAGTAAGCTGGGTTTGCCGAGGCGGAACGTGAGCTCCACGGTATCAGGTTTTAATAATCATGTATCCAATAGTACACAGTCTTGCAATCTCACAATTGAGTCATTGAATTCTAGCTATAGGACTAACATTGATTGTCATGTGTTTACCAACGTCACCACAGCAGTACCAATCACATACATCGACACACGACACATTCAAATCCCAGCAGGCTTATGTCTATCTGACCCCTCTTATAACATTCCTTCTAAGGTCGATCTTCTTATCGGGGCAGATATCTTCTGGGATATTCTAGGTAACAAAAAGATTAGCCTAGGCAAGCATCTACCTATGTTACGTAGTTCAGAGTTCGGATGGATAGTCACTGGACATATCTCGAGTCCGAAAAGTACATTCAGTCAATGTCTTTTTACTCAAGGTCAACTTGATATTGACCTCACTCGTTTTTGGGAAGTAGATAGTGTTTCTCTTGAGCATTCTCAATCCGCAGAGGAACGTGCGTGTGAAAAACATTTTAATGTCAACACAATTCGACATGACGATGGTCGCTTTGTCGTCACTGTACCTCTCAAGCAAGATCCTCAGGTCTTAGGCGATTCCTTTGAGATGGCTAAGCGCCGTTTTTTATCGCTTGAGCGAAAGTTCGAACGAGAACCAATATTCAAGGAAAAATATTTAGACTTCATGAAAGAATACGAGCGGTTAGGTCACATGACTGAAAATAAAACCCTTTTTCCATACAGTGACAATGCCAACTACTACCTTCCTCATCATGGCGTACTTCGGGAGTCCAGTACAACGACAAAGTTGCGTACAGTCTTCGACGCTTCTGCCGTCACCACTTCAGGAATTTCGTACAATGAAATTCAGATGGTCGGTCCTACTGTCCAAGACGATCTCTTATCGATTCTCATCAGATTCCGCCAGCATAAATTTGTAGTATCGGCAGACATTGAAAAAATGTTTAGATCTATTGATATAGTAGCCAGTCAACGCTCGTTACAGCAAATAGTGTTTAGGTATGATTCCTCTCATCCCTTGAAAACCTACACACTTAACACGGTTTGTCAGGGGACTGCTTCAGCGCCATATCTTGCGACAAAATGTTTGAGTAGTCTTGCATCCACAGTCAACGATAATAGCGTCAAATACAGTATATCGCACGACTTTTACTGTGATGATTTATTAAGTGGATCCTGTACTGTAAGCGAAGCTATAAAGTTATGCAAGGGAATTACAGCCGCCTTAAATTCAGCAAGATTCAATATTCGCAAATGGAAATCTAATAATGCATTAATTCTTAACGAGCTGTTCTCAGGTAAAACTATAGATGCAGACACAGTTTTAGATCTATCAGATAACAACAAAAATGTGTCATCTAAAACATTAGGTTTATATTGGCTTTGTCAGCAGGATACCTTATCTTTCTCAATCAACATTGAACTTCATGAGAAGGTTACCAAACGCCACATTCTTTCAGTTATAAGCCAAATATTCGACCCATTAGGACTTGTAGGTCCATGCGTTGTCGAAGCTAAATTGATTATGCAGAAATTGTGGGTCAATAAAAGCTCTTGGGACGAAGAAGTTTCGTCAGAGATTTTACATCTCTGGTCTTCATTTGCTAACACATTACCCTGTCTTAATAAATTACAAATTCCTCGATTGGTTCTTAGTGATCTTTGCGTAAAGATTGAAATCCACGTATTCATATGATGCATCTGAAAGTGCGTATGGGGCATGCGTCTACATTCGGTCTGTGTGTAATTCGGGACTTGTTCGTGTTCAGCTCTTAATCTCAAAAAACAAAGTCGCACCGATTAAACCCACAACTATTCCCCGTCTTGAGTTATGCGGGGCTCTATTAGGTGCAAGACTGTGTACTAAGGTAAGAAATTCACTTACGTTAAACATTGACATATGTCGGTTTTGGTGCGATTCCACGATCGTCTTGGGGTGGTTGTCCACCCCTTCAAATCAACTTAATCAATTCGTACGTAATCGTGTTAACGAGATCAAAGAAAGCACCAGCGGTCACACGTGGAGCTACGTCCCGTCCAAGGAGAACCCGGCGGATCTTGTTTCTCGCGGGGTGAAGGCTGATGTCATCAGCGATGCCTCGTTATGGTGGTCGGGCCCATCGTTTTTGCTTGAGTCAGATCATTGTTGGCCAAAAATGCCTAATGAATCCCAGAAACAAGACCTACCGGATCTCCAACCATGTCTTATTTTAAATAATGACGTTAGGAAGAACGATGACGATAAACTATTTACAAAACTTATACCTAAATTCCCTTTTTTACACTGTTCGGTGGATTATGCAGGCCCAGTTAAGATAGCTAACCGTAAAGGTCGAGGTTGCCAACTGATTAAAGCTTACTTGTCCATTTTTGTCTGCTTAGCTACTAAAGCCGTGCATTTGGAACTCGTTACAGACCTTACTAAAGAGGCATACATGGCCGCTCTAAACCGGTTTGTGGCTCGTCGAGGGAAGCCTCAAAGTATAACTTCCGACAATGGGACTAATTTTGTAGGTACATGTAACGAGTTACATCGTTTCTTACAGGAATCAAGTTCTCAGATTAGTTCTGCAGTCGCCCAAGAGGGTATAGACTTCCTCTTCATTCCGAGTTACACCCCCCATTTCAATGGTATGGCTGAATCTGCTGTCCGTTCCACTAAGTATCATCTTCGTAGGCTTCTCCAACTTACCCATTTCACTTATGAAGAAATGCACACTTGTCTGACTCAAGTGGAAGCCATCCTTAATTCACGTCCTATCACCGCCTTAAATTCCGATCCTACAGACTTCACACCTTTAACACCCGCTCACTTCCTAATAGGACGACCACTTGTGTCTGTTCCACATCCACAGCTGACAGAAAGAATAACAAGCCTTGAACGATACAAACGAATCGAGTTCGTCAAGCAACATTTCTGGAAACGATTCTCCAACGAGTACGTCACACGCTGCAGCAAAAGACGAAGTGGCCTACTGCGTCAAGCGAACTCAAATTGGGTTCCTTAGTCCTTATAAAGGACAAGGCATTGCCTCCGCTACGCTGGGCCCTGGGTCGCTGTGTGGCCGTTTTCCCAGGGGCTCAGGATCAAGTTGCTCGAGTCGCCGATATAAGGATCAAGGGAGGAACCATTATTCGAAGGGCATTTAATAACATTTGTCCCCTTCCAGAACCTGCTTGTTGAATCAGCTGCCTACCTACTTCAACCCGGGGAGTATGTTGGAGACAACAGTAGCACCTCCACCACTGCGACTACGGGAGCGGGGCAGAGAGTGCGGGGATCGGGGGACGAGACGCCGCGCCGCTAGCCGATGACCTGCACTGTCCTTTACTTCAAATTTTACAACGGTCCGAGAAACGCGCGCGTCCTTATGTTCAATATACGAACCATACCTATAATTACAGTCCGCTATTTTATTTAAAACACCTCTGAGAATCGCCAACAGGCAGTGTTTATGATATGCATACTAGCGACCCAGTCCAGCTTCGCACGGGTTGTTATCGACATGCCACGCGGGCGAAGGTAGTCAAACGATACCTACGTACAACCTTCCTCTTAAATCACTCGTATCTATTGATGATGAAAACTGCATAAAAATCCGTTGCGTAGTCTAAAAGATCTAAGCGTTCACAGGGACAGACGGAGGAAAGTGACTCTTTTTTTAATAAACGTAGTATACTATGTGTATATTGAAATATCAAACGCAATTATTTAATATCTTATTAAACAAAAACATAGCAAAGTGAAGGATTTTAGTCATCTTTATTAAGTCCAACGGGTACTACTAACTATGATGTACAGGGTTGTTAGGGAACTAGAATAGATGATGTTGCGTCAATGGATTCGTTGACTGAGAAACAGATATTTATTTATCTACACACATCAAAAGTGTCTAGGGATCAACATATATTTTTGCAATAACTTTTCTCTTGATTGATATTAATTTAAATTTTCTTTAAGGATTCATCAAATAAAGTGTTTTCGTTTGTCACAGTAACGATAAACCAAGTCACCTTTGCATTAATAAAGAAATTTGCCATTTTCCTAATAAAGGGATTTTTGACATTTGAACCACTAACATTAAAGTTCGAAAAAAAGACTGAAATAACAGTTTTCTTTAAAATTTTATTGGGTAACTTAAACAATTAATAATCCGTGTTTCTACCGCGAACACTAACAACACAAGAACATCGGTTTGGCATACTCAAAATGAGTTCATCCAAATCACGCTGTGGAATGGCCGCCCATGTTCGTTGCAACAACAAAAAAAGGTCTTCTTGCAACTGGATACCCTCCATATTCGGCAGAGCTCTTCTCTGTAGCATATCCCATGCATGCTCAATCGGGTTCAAGTCTGGCGACTGAGCAGGCCAGGGCAGGACATTGATGTTAGCTGCGGCGAGAGTCTGTCTTACAACTCTTGCGGTGTGCGGTCGTGCATTATCATGCATTAACTGAAATACCAGCGACCAAACAGTCAGAAACCGCTTGCATGAAGTGAACCTTCATTCCCGAAGACCGCTACGGGTACCACCTATAGCAATGCACAATCGTAGGATTCGATATCAATGGGCTCTTGAACACAGAAATTGGGCAGAAGAACAATGGCGTTTCGTGTGCTTTTCTGATGAGTCTCGTTTTGGTATGAGACCGGATACAAGACGTATACGACACTGGAGAACCCCTGGACGCCAACAGCGATTAAAATCCTGCCAGGAAGTCCATCCTTATAGTGGTGGAACCATCATGGTATGGGCGGGTATTTGGATCGGCGGAAGAACTGAGTTGATTTGGATCAGAGGCAACCTCAACGCTCAAATTTATGCTGAGACGATTGTATCTGACGTCATCGTTCCTCTACAAGTGCAAATCGGTCCCTTATTTCAGTTAATGCATGATAATGCACGACCGCACACCGCAAGAGTTGTAAGACAGACTCTCGCCGCAGCTAACATCAATGTCCTGCCCTGGCCTGCTCAGTCGCCAGACTTGAACCCGATTGAGCATGCATGGGATATGCTACAGAGAAGAGCTCTGCCGAATATGGAGGGTATCCAGTTGCAAGAAGACCTTTTTTTGTTGTTGCAACGAACATGGGCGGCCATTCCACAGCGTGATTTGGATGAACTCATTTTGAGTATGCCAAACCGATGTTCTTGTGTTGTTAGTGTTCGCGGTAGAAACACGGATTATTAATTGTTTAAGTTACCCAATAAAATTTTAAAGAAAACTGTTATTTCAGTCTTTTTTTCGAACTTTAATGTTAGTGGTTCAAATGTCAAAAATCCCTTTATTAGGAAAATGCCAAATTTCTTTATTAATGCAAAGGTGACTTGGTTTATCGTTACTGTGACAAACGAAAACACTTTATTTGATGAATCCTTAAAGAAAATTTAAATTAATATCAATCAAGAGAAAAGTTATTGCAAAAATATATGTTGATCCCTAGACACTTTTGATGTGTGTAGTTCAGACACAGATGTCATGTAAAAAATATTTGAGTAAGCGTAAATGATCACATTGTATTGTTATAAAATGAATGTAATTGAAAGTGAAAGTAAATAAAAAAAATATATATATATTCGTGAGGAGAACTTTTGAAATCGGCGGAGAAGGTCTGGACAAGATTGGCACAAAACTGCAAAAATATATATACTAGGGATGTGGGACAACAAGTACCTACTATGAAAGATGAGATGCAGAGTTCAGCGTTCAGCAGTTTTGAAACTAAATGGAAGGTGTCATGTTGTGAACGCAACACCATCTGGCAAAAGTTTGAAGAAAATTTTATTTTTTATATAAAATTGCAGTATTTAATTTTGGTAACTCACTTTTTAATTTATATATAATTATTATTTTATTAAAGAAAAGTTTACAAAAAGTCTTAGTTTATCAACTATGCCCCACACTACCGTTTTCACGGTTTGTCTGTGGGAACGGAACATAGAACGGAACATAGAACGGAACATAGAACGGAACATAGAACGGAACATAGAACGGAACATAGAACGGAACATAGAACGGAACATAGAACGGAACATAGAACGGAACATAGAACGGAACATAGAACGGAACATAGTACGGAGTTGTATGTATCGAATTCTGATATCGGGGCCATAATTATATTCTACAATTTGCAACCTATGACTTGAAAAGATTATAAATTATCGATACCATGACGTAGTACCTACATTCCTAGCCTATTAAAATTTCGTAGGTAACTGATCCTGAAAAGGATTAAGGTGGTTGATTATAGCTGTATTATCTAGTCTGACCAGACATCAACAAGGAAGTGTCATTGAAACACGAAGATTGCGAGTCGCTCTCTGCAGAGCGCAGCGTCTGTCGAGGACGCGTTGCGCAAGCGCAGCGCGCGACGTATATATAAGTTGGAAGCGCGGCATACGCATCACACGACCACCACCACTCTAACAACAACATGAAAGCCTTCGTGAGTTAATCAAATATTAAAGATGAATATCTTAAATAACGAGTAACGTTCAGTAACAAGCTTCTCTTGTTCCACTCGCAGTGTTTCACAAAAGTTTTTATTGTTAGCCGTCAGTGGCGAACATGTAACATACACATATTACATTCTTTAGCTTCTATTTAGCTCTTATTGACATGAATAATTATGTGTAATTCCAGATCGTCCTGTGCGCGCTGGTGGCTCTGGCGGCGGGCGCCGCGGTGCGCGAGAAGCGCGGCTCCAGCTCGCTCGGCTCGGGCTGGAGCGGTGGCTACTCCGGTGGCTACTCCGGCGGCTCCTCCGGCGGCTACTCCGGCGGCTCCTCCGGCGGCTACTCCGGCGGCTCCTCCGGCGGCTGGTCCGGTGCTTCCTCCGGCGGCTGGTCGTTGCCAGCCACGCAGGTGGTCGCCGTCAAGAAGGTGGTGAACGTGCAGCGCGAGGTCACCGTGCCGCAAGTCGTCAACGTGCGCAAGGTGGTCTCCGTGCCGCAGGTCATCACAGTCAAGCAAGTCGTGCCCGTCTCCGGCGGCTTCGGCGGCGGTTACGGTGGCGGATACAGCGGTGGATACGGCGGCGGATACGGCGGCGGATACGGCGGCGGTTCTTCCGGCGACGGTTGGTGGTGAACACTCTAGTCAACGTTAAAAAAACTGTTATTTATTTAATAAATATTGTTGCAATACAATTTGACGTTATTATGATTTAATTCTTATTTATTTGTCAATTCAGATTCATTAGGTAACGCGAACATTTAAAATATTTTTCATTGTTTTGGCGATGTTCGACGCATCGCGAACTTTCACATAATAATAACACTCCAGGTTCATATAATACCACAAGAAATACAAAAACTTTGTTCTAAAAATCTACCGACCCTAATTTACCGGCAACTGATGGTGAACGCTGAAAAATTTAACCACTTAAGTGTGTTTGCTGTGGAGGTGGTAACATATTCTGAAATTAATGAATAAAGACAAATATTATATTAAACTAGCTTTTGCCTGCGACTTCGTCTGCGTGGAGTTCGGTTAATCGGAATAAAAACAAGTGTTTTAGGTATCTATTCGAGTTAACCAAGACACGCAGTAAAATCCCCTTTAAAATTAACTACCGCTTTTCACCCCCTTAGATTTTTCAATAAACCTTGATACACGTTATTCTTAATGTTTTATTTTAGGCGTAAATACTGAGTTCAGAGTTAATCGGACCGCGCGTTAAAATTCTTCCATACAAACGTTGACACCCCCCAACCGGCGTTTAGGGGGTTGTTTAGATAAACAAAATATTGCAAACTTTATCATTAAGGTACTTAGATAAGAATTTGTGCCTAAAATTCAAGTTTATTTACTCAAGGGATAAGATTTTTCATGAAAAATACTGCCGCTTTTCAACCCCACAGGGGTTGATTTTCGAAGAGCCCTGATACACGTTATTCTTTAATTATGGTTTTAGACATAAATCCCAAGCTTCGAGTTAATCGGACCGCGCGTGTTTTGAATAATAAAGGTTTGAGGTTTAAAAGGCCGCAGTACAACAAATGATGCAATACAAAAACTGTTATATTGAGGAGCCTAGTAAATATAAACTCAAGCACACGTTGTCAACCCCACAGTGCTGAGGAGTGTCGCAATCTGAGCTTGTTAACACTCTGGTATCGTCTGGTATCGCCGACGCAAACGAATAATAAAAACACCTAGTTATTGTGGGTTCAAGAAGTATTAATCAATAGAGATCAAGATGGGCATTTTTCACTCTCTATTCACTTTTACGAAGAAACGAGCAACAGTTTTTCAATTATTTTCGAATGTCCATTGCTTTTTTTTATGAGCTAACGGCTATTTTAAAAACTTCAATATCTCGCCAAGATACCGCGGATCGGCATTTCAGCTGAGAAAAGGCTCGCTATGGCATTGAGGTATATTAATTTAGTCAGTGGAACTCATTTTACTTTGCGACTCTTGAACTACACTCGAGAGCAATGAATCCGGGTCACTTAAAGAATGTTAAAAATCTCGGAAACTAAAAATGATAGGTTAATGCAATAAATTGTATTTAATAGACAATGTAATACTCCTTAAATGAAAGTAAAAAAAATATGAGTCACCATACATTTTATTAACAGAAAATTACTTAAAGAAAAAAACTGCTGATCTCTCCTTAAAACAAAAATAGGAAACATGAAATTTTTGAACTTTATTACGATTTTCTTGAATTTTAATACTTCGTATTGCCTCCTCGTGCTTCCATTACTGCGTTTACGCGGTTTGGCATGCTGTACACCAAGTTCCTTATACGATTTTGGGGAGTATTCTCCCATTCCTCTGTGAGAGCAATTTTGAGCTCACGAAGCGTGATTGGGGGAGGGTTTCGTTGTTTTACGCATCTGCCTAGCTCGTCCCAAGCATGCTCGATCGGGTTGATATCCGGGCTGCGCGCTGGCCACTCCATACGAGTAATGTTCATCTCTTGAAGGTAGTCATTCACAATCCTACCTGTATGAGGTCGGGCATTGTCATGCATAAATATAGCATCCTCACCTAAATTGACCATAAATGGACCAACGTGATCATTGAGGATTTCTTCCACATATCTTACGCTAGTTAAAGAGCCATTTTCTATGATCACCAGCTCTGTGCGACTTTCAGAAGAAATTCCGGCCCACACAAGTACAGACCCACCACCGTAGGCTACTTTTTCTTCGATGCATGCTTGCTTGAATCTTTCCCCTGGTCTTCGATACACTCTGTGTCTTCCATCGTGCTTGTCTATACATATAATAAAACAGTAAAAAAACTGTGTCTGTACATTGAATATATTAAAAAAATAATAATTGAGGGGGGTTTAGAAACAGTAATAGAGCACGAATCCAAAAAAATAATTTTGTCTGTTTGTCTGTATGTCTGTTTGTCTGTATGTCTGTTTGTCTGTTTGTCTGTTTGTCTGTTTGTCTGTTTGTTTGTACACGCTAATCTTCGGAACTACTGGACGGATTGGAATGATTTTTTTTTTGTTGTATAGGTATAAGGTCTGGGCAACATATAGGCTATAATTTATCTTGGAAACTTGAACACCTGATGCAGAACCACAACAGACCAGCTAAACTATAAGAGATACAAAAATGATACTTTAGCAAAAATTGTTCCACGTGATTAGCATTTTCTGCTGAGAGAATAAATTTGAAGATCTGGAACACCTGATGTGGAACTCCAAGAGCCCAGCTACACTGTAACATATATAGGAATGACGTCTTAGCAAAAGTTGTTCAGCCTGATGAGCACTCTCTGTTGACGTATAAAAATTGAAGATCTGGAACACCTGTTGTGGAACTCCAAGAGCCTAGCTACACCATAACATATATAGGAATGACGTCTTAGCAAAAGTGGTTCGGTCTGATGGGCATTTCCTGTTGACTTATAAAAATCGAAGATCTGGAACACCTGTTGTGGAACTCCAAGAGCCTAGCTACACCATAACACATATAGGAATGACGTCTTAGCGAAAGTTGTTCAACCTGGTGAGCACTCTCTGTTGTCGTATAAAAATTGAAGATCTGAAACACCTGTTGTGGAACTCCAAGAGCCTAGCTACACCATAACACATATAGGAATAACGTCTTAGTACAAGTTGTTCAATCTGATGAGCACTCTCTGTTGACTTATAAAAATCGAAGATCTGGAACACCTGTTGTGGAACTCCAAGAGCCTAGCTACACTGTAACATATATAGGAATGACGTCTTAGCAAAAGTGGTTCGGTCTGATGGGCATTTCCTGTTGACTTATAAAAATCGAAGATCTGGAACACCTGTTGTGGAACTCCAAGAGCCTAGCTACACCATAACACATATAGGAATGACGTCTTAGCGAAAGTTGTTCAACTTGGTGAGCACTCTCTGTTGACGTATAAAAATTGAAGATCTGGAACACCTGTTGTGGAACTCCAAGAGCCTAGCTACACCATAACACATATAGGAATAACGTCTTAGTACAAGTTGTTCAATCTGATGAGCACTCTCTGTTGACTTATAAAAATCGAAGATCTGGAACACCTGTTGTGGAACTCCAAGAGCCTAGCTACAACATAACACATATAGAAATGACGTCTAAGCAAAAGTTGTTCAATCTGATGGGCATTTCCTGTTGACTTATAAAAATCGAAGATCAGAAACATCTGATGAGGAAATCAAAGCTATCACTAATTTTACTGTGTGATTATAAAATAACATAAGCTGGGAGTACCTGCACGCGGTGAAGGCGGTAACAGTTTAGGACTGATTTTTGATGACGATGGTATAACATTGAAAATTTGACTCTACTGGCCAAAACTCCTATTTAATTTTTTATTTTATCGTATGAATATGCCTTCGGGCTTATGTTGTTTTTCCTTTTCCATTTATCTTCGTGACACGGTAGCCTATCCGGTAACGCAGGGGAGCAGTCATTTTAATTTCGATTTTTATTGATCAGGTATCTTCACAATAAAACTATGACCATGCCTAGAAAGAGGTCAAATCTTTCCCAATGTTCCAAGAGAGCTAAAAGATTGAGGATCATAAGATCCCAAGAATCTACCGAAGAGCGTCAGGAGAGACTTGATGCTGTTCGAGAACATTAGGCTTCAACTCGCTCCGTGGAAACCTCCTCGGGTCGCGAAGCACGCCTCCGTTCTCAGCGTATTCATTAGGTCTCTAGATACCAGTGAAAAATATGATGCGCGACTGACCGCTGATCGTGAACGTCATGTATTGTCTCGCGAGTCAGAGACGTTCACGGAAAGAGAATTACGCTTGAGTTCCAAGCGTATCTAATACGCATCGACTTCTAGGTCTCTAGAGACAAGTGGGGCACGTGATGTGCGACTGACCGCTGATCGTGAACGTCATGTATTGTCTCGCGAGTCGGAGACGTTCACGGATAGAGAATTGTGCTTGAGTTCTAACCGTATCTACGCATTGACTTCTAGGTCTCTAGAGACAAGTGGGGAATATAATAATGCGGTTACCAAAATGAAAACGATGACAAATGGACTGTATGTTTTGGTGGTTGTTGGAATGAAATAAAACTAAAGCTCAGTGCGATAAAAGATTTAAATGGGAAAAATGATAAAAAATAACATAAATGGCGACCCCGTTGTTGCTGGCATAAGCAACAGGGTCCGCGTACGAAGTCGCGGGCAGAAGCTAGTAGAGCATAAATTTTGATTCGTCGGAGAACATAACTTTTGACCAATCTTCAATACTCCAATTTACGTGGCCCTGGGCATATCTTAGTCTTGAAATACGATGCCCACGCTCCAGTTTAGGGCCGTTTGCAGGTCTAAGGGGTTTTAAGTTAGATTCAGCAAGCCGACGTCTTACTGTCCATGCACTTGGGTTACTTCCTCCGAGGCGTCGAAACTGATTTGTGAGTTCAGTTCCTGTGAGAAAGCGATTTCGAAGCATGGTGTTCACCAAGTATCGGTCTTCTCGTGCTGTGGTACACCTGGTTCTGCCCGTTCCTGGTCTGCGTAGGTTAGAACCAGTTTCTTCGTAACGTCGGAGAACTCTTTGTACTGTTGACAGCGACACACCGACAGTCCTGGCTGTATCGCGCTGACTCCGGCCGGTTTCCAGCATTGTAAGTATTCTGGTGCATTCTTCAGGCGTAAGCGACATAATTTCAGCTTGAATAATGAATATAGAGCACTATCAACATGGTTTATGTACCCACATAAATGACAGATTACAAACAAAAGCAAAACCAAATGCTGTAATTTAGTAGTTCCATCTTCGAAAGTGGCCCTTTTTCAAATTTGATTTTTTTATGATATAACTTTACAATAACTAAGAAGTTTTAATACCTTCATTTAAGGATTATTACATTGTCTATTAAATACAATTTATTGCATTAACCTAGCATTTTTAGTTTCCGAGATTTTTAGGATTCTTTAAGTGACCCGGATTCATTGCTCTCGAGTGTATTTGCAGTCGTCTGACAAAATGGCGGACGCGGCACGCTACAACTGCAAGTGTCGCTATAGGTCGACTGCTGCCGTCGATGCGTCGACGGTTGTCGCCGACACGTGTCGACGGATGCAGTTGCCTCTGCCGTTAGCAACATGCCGCTCGTGCGTAAGAGCTCTTAGTGTTATCTACCATCTGAACAGTACGACGCCAGTTGCGACACATTTCCTAAAAAAGCTGTTGTTCTTTGTAATGATCATGATGTCGGAGACAGGTTGTAAGACTATTTGTTGCTTTGTTCTACGGTGAGATCGTTGCAATATCACCGCGATATGACTCTATGAGCTGAGCTGTTCATTAATCGATATCTACATTCTACACCCAGTTCGCTAAAATATAAATTATTATCTCCTGCCAGCTGCTTCGCCCGCGTAGATATAAACAATCTGTGTGCCAAATCTAATGAAAATCCGAACAGTAGTTTTTGCGTGATTGAGTAACAAACATCCGAACATCTAAACATCTTAACAAACTTAAACATTTTTAAGCACGATTAACAAGCAAATTAAAGCTACCTATTTAATCTCTTGAGCAAATAATATGGTAAGTCAAAAAAATGCATTCAATAAGTAAAACAAAAATAATCTATAACACGACGCATGTTCCCAACCGAACATGAAAGCCTCGCTAATTACCTGCTACCGACGACGCCAGTACCTAACGACATACGCAATATCTTCCCAAGTGCTGAGGAACTGGAAGAAAGGAGGATCGACTGCTGGACATGGTACGCGGACGAGGACGCCGTTAGCCCCCGCGCAGAATCATTTACTATTATTGTTTCACAATATGCACCGTGATGTGGTGGCAGTCCACAAGGGCCTCACCCCACTTTCCATGAGTAAAGAGAACTGGCATTAACCTGCAGTACTTACTCCCGATGACCGCAAAGAGATATGGCAAAGCCCTTGCTTTCTTATCTTTACGGGCGCTTCTATCGGGTTCTTCATGACCCCTGTGTAGATTACCTAGCGTCCGTATCCTGGCTACGTTTCACGTACGTTTTTGGGAAATGTGAAAGTTTCGTCTGTGCGAAACGAACGAAATTATGTTATCTTGACGAATAAGTATCAGAGACATATTATAAGGGACGAGACGATTGACGTGTGTCGGGCATGCCACCGTCCAGGTGAGTCCATTAGGTCAGACATATTATCTCTGGTTTTTCTCGTTTAGCTAACGGCAAGTACTTGCACAGGCACAACCAAGTGGCCAGGAATATTCACCAGCAACTTGCTTCTTGCTTTGAAATGTAAACTTGTAGACTCTAAGGTACCGTACTACTAGTATGTGCCCGACCCAGTTCTTGAAAATGACCATGTCACGTTGTACTGGGATCGATCTATCATGACTAACAGGACTGTTGTCGCCAAAGCCGGATATAGTTGTGATACATCGATTAGCACGTCACGTAATGATAGTCGATGTTACCATTCCACATGACGAGAACCTCGTAAAAGCTGAGAAAGAGAAACAAATAAAATATCTCGACTTAGCACACGAGGTTGTTAACATGTGGAATGTCAGCTCGGCTATCATTGTACCGATTATCATAACAACAACCAACATCTTTCGAGGCTCTCGTTAGGCAGTTGGATCAAGATTCAGAAGGCAGTACTCCTCGACACGGCTCGCATTGTGAGGAGGTTCCTGTCTCTGCAGCCCTAACCACAGGTAGCTTGGACACTGCTCCCGACAAGACCACTTTTTATATGTTTAAATGTTGTTTGACAATTAGTATTATTATCATGATAGCCTCTGAACCTAGTGCACTGTTATTTTATTTTACAATACATTGATATTCATACATACACTGCAGACACATAGATACTCGTACATGTCAGTCTTAGATTCTTCGGTCTGCCAGGAAATATTGAATCAGGTTTGTATGCCTGGTTTATTCAAACAAATTATATAAAGATAGAAACGTGGCATTAAAAACATGAGTAATGCATGGACAAATCTCTCATGGTGGGGTGGGAATGATATAAATTCATCCTCAATAGTATTTTAGAATGTTGTGGTGAGTTGGAGATGTGTGTGGCGCATGTGTAGAAGATGAGTCGCATTCATTAGTCAAGGATAAAAATAAACAATAGTGACTAATCCCAGGATTTCTCAACACATTCCTTATATTGAAACACCTCAACTAATAAAAACAGTACATAAATGGACGCATGGGCAGCATGAGCGGCAGTTAAACAATTGTGTGAGCAACGGTTAGCATTACGACGTGATGCCGACTGTTTTACCTTCTTCATTGACGGCGCATAATCAGCCTACAAAGTGTCCACAGCTGGGGTGCCGGCCTCCTCTCGGTGTGAGGGAGTAGGCCGTAATCACCTTGCGGACCCAATGCGGGTTATTGGGTCCGCGAGGTGATTACGGTGATGGAGTTTCCTTAAGTCATTGACTGCCACGCAGCAGACACAATAGAAAAACTATTGTTCGCGGCTCACCGGTGACCGCGTTGGCGCTCAACGTGTTAATATAATAAAAGTCATGTGTCGGTGTTCGATGATACTCGTACAAATGGTAGTAGGGTTCCGTACCAAAGTAGTAAAAAGGAACCCTTATGATGCAACTCAGTCAGTCTGTCTGTCCGTCTGTCACAGCTGGATATCTCAAGAACTACTAATGCTATTAACTTGAATGTCCAAAATAGTTTTAGATAACGTTTGCCCAACTACTTTGCAAATAAGAAAGAAATAAAAATATTTTTTTTCCAACTAGGGTATGTGGGGTATCACATACCCTAGTAGACCCACTTCGATTTTTCAGTCACTGTTGGAAAAAAAATATTTTTATTTCTTTCTTATATGAAAGAGCGCTGTTTGCACATGCTCAAATTTTAGGCCGCATAATTTTCGACTTTTGATGAAAAATGTAAAAAAATACCGCCCCTCCCCCCACCCCGTTAGCTCCGAAGTTTGCGTAGAGAGAAATCTGAAATTGTTCTGTGTATTTAATGTAAAGAACAAAGGAAAATAAAACGACGTCTCTGAATAGCACACATTTTCAGAAATCATCAACGATGGTACGGAACCCTCGGTGCACGAGTCCGACTCGCTGTTGACCGGTTTTTTGTTTTGCAATGTCTGTAATGTTGTAAGTGGAAGACAAAATGGACGTGATGCTGAACCACCACGATGCAGCGCCTGCTGCTACTTCGTTTGAGCTCCACTTTCTAACAACTTGTTGCTCTATTCATGTACTCCTCTTCTGTTTTAAACGACATAATTAAAGTAATTAAAGAGTCTTCGAGTTGGGAGTGCCTGAGGTATCTATTCCTAGTAAAATACGTTGCGAGGCTTAGGGTGGAGCGGTGTAGTAGGCATGACGCAGCAACTAGACAGGACGGGATTGTTAGCACGCTTTGTTTCTGACGATAGAATACTTTTTTTACAGACAGAGTTCATAAGACTAGTAACAATTTAACTTAACACGTTCAATGCGCAACTTTAGCTAGTAGCGACATGAGCATTATTTGCTCACATCTTAAGGTTGAATATTTAGCTAGTAGCGACATGAGCATTATTTGCTCACATCTTAAGGTTGAATATTTCAACTAAAGAATAAACCCATGTTTTTTTTTTCTGCCTAGCCTTTTCCCAACTATGTTAGGGTCGGCTTCCAGTCTAACCGGATGCAGCTGAATACCAGTATTTTACATGGAGCGACTGCCTATCTGACCTCCACAACCCAGTCAGTAACTGGGTAATACGATACCCCTTGGTAAGACTGGCTGTCAGACTTTCGGGCTTCTGACTACCCGTAACGACTGTCAAAGATCCACATATGACAGCCCGGACCAACGGCTTAACGTGCTTTCCGCGGCACGGAGGAGTCTCGATATGTAAAGATGGTCCAAGGGCCAACCCCGGCAAGCGCAGCTTAACCTGATGAATTGATCCATGCGGCTGTTATAACTTAGCCACGAGCTCCTCCTGAATAAACCCATGATTATTTGTTGTTTTATTTATTGTTTTTGTTTTATTTATTATAAGCCTATTATATCCCACTGCAGGGCAAAGGCCTCCCTTCCGTTCTTCCATTTTTGGCCAATCCTTCAGATAGGCGTCCAGTTCGCCACACCATCGTCTACCGCGTCGCCGGTTCCTGTTGTTCGGAATCCAGTCAGTGGCTACTTTTGGCCAATTCTTTTGCAACATGCGGCAGATGTGGCCCGCCCAGTTCCACTTTAGTTGGGCGGCTGTGTTGCCGACGTCTGCGATTTGTGTTGTGGAACGAAGTGTCGAACATGTTTTGTCTTCGTCCGACTGCTCGCTGGCAGACCCCGAGTGCGGACTTATCGTTAACGACCTCATGTGCGCTCCGCAGGTGAGGGTGGGCAGGATGCACATGTCCATGAGTTCCTTTTCAGAGAAAGTGAAGGTGAAGTGAAGGTGGTGAATAGCTCTCTATTGGTCGATGAGACATCGAATGTAAAGATCACCTTCACGCTCTCTGAAAAGGAACTCAACCTTCACCTGGAGGAGTCCAGGCGTTGACGGTGCGTCGAGCGAACTTGCATGCATTGCATACCCTAAATGATCATGTCCAAAACCTACACAGTTGCGTTTTAACGTCATTCTGGGATTAAACATAGGCTATATAATATTTATCCATTGAATCTGCAAATACTAAAAAATGAGTTTTAAGGAAAAATTTTGGTATCAACCTCTCTCAGGTTTATTCTTAGATACCATCTATGTACCTACTTAATTTTTGCACTTTTTTCGTAACATGGCTTTGGTATTGAATCCACTACATAACAATAACTAAGTATAAAATCAACTGAAACTGGTATACCTTAATTCCATGCTGCGCTGTGTGCACAGCCACTGTCCACACACGTGAATGGGCCCTATTGGCTCAAAATCGGGAAAAGTGAAAGGCAGTGGTGCCGTGCATGGCAATATACAGGCTAATAATAATTATATTATATAGGTAAAATATTAAAAATTCAAACTCAAGTGTACTTCGAAGGAACATGGATGGGTTTTAGTCAGTAAGAGTCTGACACTCCCTACCGCTCCACCCAGAGTGTAAGAAGTCATTGGATGATTTCCCAGCCTTAAAAAAAAAGCGTATTTCTTGGAACACACAGGTATAATGTTAAAAATAGAAAATGTTGTGTCACTATGTGCTGCCTTGCAAGGCGTACATTGCTTATAATATTGGTAATAGGTGTACAAGCAGTACAGGAAATGTAGTTACAAGAACACAGTTCGGTAATCTGTCTTAAACATTATAGCAATAAAATAAAAATAGCAAATGAATGCAACAATCGTTATACACTAAACTTATTAACTGAAGTAAGTAAACTTGGAAAACTATCAAAGAAATATCATACAACAAAAATAATCAAAGTAAAAGTTGTTCATAATAATGAGTACAATGACCCCTTAAAATATTGCCCGTGGATTCAATTTCACCCGTCGATCACACGATGAAACAAAATGCGAATACCGCGAATGTTGCAATCAAATGAGTCATGCACAACATGCACATGACATGAACCGCGATCATCGCAGAATGTAATGGATGCAACAGTTCCGTAATTCTATATTCCACGCAGTCACGGAGCACACACCAGGCAGTAGTACCGTAGTAGTCATTGCTGTACTTAACTACAAATTACTGCACAATAGTATAAATTCAACTTGTTCACATTGATTTGAAGATTTTATGTGGTCAACGACCGCTCGTCTTGTTACTTCAAAGCAAATCCTTCCTGTGTCAAGATGACGCAGGAAACTTCTAACAGGCATCTGATGAGAAACTATGTCCTGTCCTATCTACTCCAATTGATGAGGTAGGTAGACGTCAACGGCGACTTTAATAAAGATATGGCCAAAGTTCCCGCTTGCTCTACAGTAGCTATAAAGTACAAAGACCTGCATGAATGATTTAACCGCCAGCTCACCAATGAGCAGCATGCACTCAGTATCAGTTCCCACTGCCGTTAATCGGACTGACGGACACCGGGCGCCGCAGTTTTTACTAGCGGAGCTGTCACTCTCACTGGTAACCGAACAGGAGTGAAACGAGTGCGTCGGCGCGTGATCAGCTGCTCTAATTAATGGCTCCCGCGACGTTTCCTACTTCCACACGCATGCGTTGCATGTAACACAAGTACACAACCAAATGCTCTCGTTACCAATTCTTCAGTTTCTTATCATATCAGCCTCTGCACGACCACTACAGTGATTGGTCTCAACGTTTGAACCATTGACAGCATCACGCTAGACAGTGGCTAGCTAATGGGGTCACGAAAAAGGTCCTCATCTTATCATCACCGAGTACCTTCTTAAGCAAGATTGTCGAAGAGTGAGAAACAAATCAATCCACAGCACACACGATAAAACAATCGTTGGTATGGAAAAAAAGATCAATAATGTATGCTTGTGTAAAAATCTGCTTATCATAAAAACTTGACATATACATAATTTTATTTATTAAGAATGCCAACAAAATACCGATTCCAAAATGCATTACCTCATCTATCACCGGAATGGACGAAACTTTACTAAGTATATCAATTCAGGTAAATAAGTACTAGCTACTAACGACGGATTGATCTTTCACGGCTTTTCGTAATCGGACTGTCAAGGGTTGTTAATCAGTACTGTTAAGTTATCGGTACTGTTAACTGTTAAGGGTTGTTAACTTACGGTAGGAGGGGTTCACATCGGCGTCAAGACCACGATGAAATACCTAGGTCTGGTCCTCGACAGCTGATGGAATTTCGTGGAGCATTTCCGACGTTTGGCCCCCAAGCTGGAACGGACTGGGGCCGCCTTCAAGCGGCTCTTGCCCAATTTGAGGGGGCCAAACGCCTCCTGCCGGAGAGACTCCCACTCACCCACAGCCAGCACGCGGGCACTCTCAGCAGTGTTGGTGGACGTATTGATAAGATTATACAGTACCAACCTGCAGAGCGGCTCATCCCACTGCTTCTGGGAAGATGGGCCGATCAGTGTCCGGCATGCCACTTTCCAGACGTTCACCGCGTCTGACCGACGAGCAAGGCACATCAGAATCAACCAGGGAAGGTGCTAACATTTTCCCGGTCAACTTTTCAGTGCTGTGGACACAGGACAGGAACGCCGGTAAGCTAACACTGGTAATGGTTTGCGGACGCCGAGGCCGCCAAAACGAATGGGAAGTGTGGCTTGCAGCCACGCTCGGTCCTCCAAGTCCACATTTAAAATGGATGCTAATGTGTTGCGAATAATTTGGTAAATTTTGTCCAAGAGATGAGGTTGCTTCCATAAAGGGGAAAATATATAAAATTTGGGCCAAAACAACAGTATGTAATTAGGGTGAATGCCGAATGTAAATTATTATTTTTTTGTTTCATTTGAATAGCCAAACTGAAAATGCCTGGCCCGAGAGGGTCACCTTGTTGGCAACCTACTAAAGATTCCAAAACATTGTCCTTGTATAGTAATATAGACGGGTGCCAGTAACATTGCCACATAAACCATAAATTTCGGGTAATTCCTTTTTAACTTCAGCCATCAAAGTGTCCCTGTTGACAGAGTTAAAGGCATTCTTTTCGTCAACCTCGAGAATGACCTCACCTTTGTTGGACGTTAAAAAGGTGGAAAGGGCATGCACGGCAGCCTCACAGCCCCCTTTCGAGCCAAGACGCAGGGCACATAGATTGGCCCCATAAAAGATTTCGACGATGGCCTCGTTCATACCGCCGGTGAGCATGAGGTTAATTAGGGTCGCTCGTCATTTCACAATTTTTCTTAATGAAAGAAGCATAAAAGCTTATTTAAAAGCCTTGCTTCAAATCAGCACATTTTGGTAAAACATTAAATAAAAACACAGCACATTATTACAAATGCGGTCTGCATGAAACACGATAGACAATTGCAGTTTTTCAATTCTATTTTAAATTGTAAAGTGTGACAGGATCTTTCAGGCTCTGGATCAGAATACATTCAGAACGGCCGAAGGTCGCACTGATCACTCCACTTACACTTTATTATACAACTCACTAGCTTCCACCCGCGGCTTCGCCCGCGCGGTGTTTTGGTAAAAAGTAATCCACATCACTAATGACACATCTGACTAACCGTGAAGTATACATTCACACAGACAGACAAACCGCACCTTTAGAATGAAAACGACGTAACTCGTAAAAAGTGACATATAGGGAAATAGCAAAAGAAGTTTTAAAGTTCTTAACACTTCCGTACTATTTGGTCTATTATTTCATTATTATTTACGTCAGTGACTATGTTTGTGCTGCAAATTATAAAAAAGTATTTTCACTATTTTCGTTTTAAGTCATTTTATGACGATAACTCAATTTTTGTTTTTTTTTTAATTGTGTCGTTTTAATTCTAAAGGTGCGAAACGGGCAGACAGACAATTTGAAGTTACTTTCGTTTTCTATAATGTCAGAACGTTTCAATGGGTAAGAATTAGTTCGCATACTATTATTATTGAAGAGGGTTACTCGCGTGGCAAGCCCAGAGATGGCAGAATGAGCTGGACTCCTTCTTAAAGGATTGGCCTACAATCGCTGTAAACCGGGAAAAGTGGAAAGTGAGGCGTTTGCCCTGCAGTAAAATAGCACAGGCTTATAATTATAACGATGATTTCTTGATACAGCGGTTTCACTTGTCGTATGGTAGCAGTACAATAAAGACTGAAAGGATTAGAATAAAGTACGTTAATAATGACCGACATGTTTTGAGGGTTATTTACTGCAAACTACTCTACTCCTGTGGGTGTAACTATGTTATTATGATTTGATGATTGAGATGCATTTTAGGATTTAAATTAAAGAACTCGTCAATAGTAAAGTTTTAATAAAACAATTAGAATCTATTTTACAAAATTTAAAATTAAGTGCCCGAATAAGAGTAAAGTACGTGCCGCCGCTGAAATAAGCACCTGGCCACGCTGCACAATCACTTAGATCACTCCGGGCTGGCCGGGAGGGTGTAAGTTGCAGATGCTAACAGAGGCAGCCAGTAAAACCACCACACTGTTTGATTGCTGTCTTGTAGACAGCGATCAAGAGCTAAGGTAATTTAAAGACTGAAAGTGCCGTCAGTCCACCATTTAGCAATGTTGTTTCAGTCTTTAAATTACCTCTTAATTTGGCGTGCGAAGAAACTCCAGCGTGCAACATCAGTAAAATCAGCGTGGTATCCTGTTTGAAACAGTGTGGTGGTTCCACACTGTTTGATTGCTGTCTTGTAGACAGCGATCAAGAGCTTCGATTGCGCGTTTGTATCACATAGGTACACTCGTCCCACACTATCAGCTTGCGCTGTTCAAACAGGATACCACGCTGATTTTACTGATGTTGCACGCTGGAGTTTCTTCGCACGCCAAATTAAGAGGTAATTTAAAGACTGAAACAACATTGCTAAATGGTGGACTGACGGCACTTTCAGTCTTTAAATTACCTTAGCTCTTGATCGCTGTCTACAAGACAGCAATCAAACAGTGTGGAACCACCACACTGTTTCAAACAGGATACCACGCTGATTTTACTGATGTTGCACGCTGGAGTTTCTTCGCACGCCAAATTAAGAGGTAATTTAAAGACTGAAACAACATTGCTAAATGGTGGACTGACGGCACTTTCAGTCTTTAAATTACCTTAGCTCTTGATCGCTGTCTACAAGACAGCAATCAAACAGTGTGGTGGTTTTACTGGCTGCCTCTGTTAGCATCTGCAACTTACACCCTCCCGGCCAGCCCGGAGTGATCTAAGTGATTGTGCAGCGTGGCCAGGTGCTTATTTCAGCGGCGGCACGTACTTTACTCTTATTCGGGCACTTAATTTTAAATTTTGTAAAATAGATTCTAATTGTTTTATTAAAACTTTACTATTGACGAGTTCTTTAATTTAAATCCTTAAATGCATCTCAATCATCAAATCATAATAACATAGTTACACCCACAGGAGTAGAGTAGTTTGCAGTAAATAACCCTCAAAACATGTCGGTCATTATTAACGTACTTTATTCTAATCCTTTCAGTCTTTATTGTACTGCTACCATACGACAAGTGAAACCGCTGTATCAAGAAATCATCGTTATAATTATAAGCCTGTGCTATTTTACTGCAGGGCAAAGGCCTCACTTTCCACTTTTCCCGGTTTACAGCGATTGTAGGCCAATCCTTTAAGAAGGAGTCCAGCTCATTCTGCCATCTCTGGGCTTGCCACGCGAGTAACCCTCTTCAATAATAATAGTATGCGAACTAATTCTTACCCATTGAAACGTTCTGACATTATAGAAAACGAAAGTAACACGTTTTATGAGTGTGATAACATGTAAGTTATCATGTTAGTGCATTTTCAAAAGTTTTCGTGTTTGAAAATGTATTGTAATGTCATCTAACTACTGTATGGCAGCACCTGTAGACACGAGCACCCACGTCAGACTGCGGCAGGCGCGTGCCGCCTAGCAGCCCGCTACACCCGCTACATAAGTTATTCAGCCCCATCGAGAGTGATGTCACTCACTAAATCGAATGGGTCTATTTAATTATAATAAAACATGAGTTTTCGTAACAATGACGGCGTTTTTGCGAAATTTTGTAACTTGTGCGTAAGTATATAACGGCGGCGCGTCTCCGGCAGAAGTACCAGTAGTACCTGCTCCTCCGTCACCGACACCGTCACCATGAAGACTTTCGTGAGTATCGAAGCGTCCTCATACTTAAGGCGCTAAGTATTTCAAAAGCTTTCTAGTCATGAACCTGAAAAAATAATTTGACAGTATGTATTATTATAATACTCACAATTATTTATGTTTGCAATAGGGTACAGTACAAGGATACAATAGCCTAAATTGCGTTGTATTTCAAACCATATTTCCGGGAACGTAATTGGTTTAACTTTTCAGGATTTAACTGAACAAGTCGAACATTCAGAAAATGCCCCACCGGTGGCAGCTACCTATGTAGATCTCATGATTTTCAGGTATGCATCGCTCTGTTGCTGGGGTGCGCGCTGGCGGCGCCTGCGCCGGGGGGCGGCCGGCGCGACAGGCGCTCGTACTGGGCGCACGGCGGGCTCGGCTACAGCGGGTACAGCGCCTACAGCCTGGACGCGCCTCTCATCAGCCACGCGCCGCTCGTGTACTCCGCACCTGCTGCCGTCATCCACGAGCCAGCTGTAGTCTCCGTCAAGAAAATCGTTAGTGTACCTCAGGTAACGCACTATTACTGTACATAATTCGATAGAAGCTAATGTACTGCCATTCCTTTGACTTTTATATCCATACAGGACTGATTCAAGCGGTATTTGTAAATATTTATACTAAACAATTTGTTCAACAATTTCAAACAATTTCAAAAATGTCTTCTACGATCAGATAATCTCATAGACGTTCGTGCCAGCTTTAATATTATCCACGTATTTGGACCACAGAACGGTCTAATTTCCTCAAAGAGGCCTAAGGTGCGCATTAATGCTAATCGACAACTGCAGGTGGTGTCGGTGAATAAGATCGTGTCGTACCCGCACGCGGCCCGCGTGACGCACTACGCGTCGTACCCGCACGCGGCCCGCGTGACGCACTACGTGTCTGCGCCGCGCGTCTCCTACTCGGACGCGCCCTCATACTCCGCCGGCTGGTGGTGACCGCCTGGCCAACAAATACAAAACTAGGATACTTTGTTTACAATAAAATAATCTAATGTTTCTCCAATATTTTATTTAGCAAATCCTTCAAACCAAATACCTACTTCATTTGTTTTTCAAGATTGAATACATAGTATTAAATGGGTGCGTCTCAATTGATATAAACTCATTTAGTATATTTTCATTTCAATAACGTTCACAAGATATAATAAACGTTTGATATACCAACTTTTGATTTAATTTCTTTACATATAACATTCATAAATTAAATATAGCTTCAGTTGTTATATTTTGTAAATGTTATAGATTTTATTGTTATGCGTATTAAAATATCTGAAAGAGATTTTCCTAGGATGCGCGATGGTGATGATTGTGTCGTCGGCTCTCTGCTAGAGTGACTGTCAGTGCCACTCATATGCGACCTTTTCGGTGATTCCAGTAACTTCTTAACAAAGCGGGTTGGCGCCTTTTGCTCCCCTGCGCTGCCATCAAATAAGTACAATAATTTGATTCACGTCGCGTACCCTGAGTAACTGTTGCACACGCTGCTAGTGCTGACCTCACTTGCATGTGTAATGTGGCGACCAGCTGATGGACGCGTCGGCGGCCAGTGTACCACTGTGCCAGGTAACTAGACCAAGATCATCTTACGTCATCGAACACATGCGCACTTTTAAAGAAAGAAGCTAAGAACTTATCCTATTTGTTAAGCATTCTGTTAAACTATTATTGCTTGCCAGATAGAACAGTGTCGATAATTTGAAAAACCAAAAAAAAATATAGTAGGATGAAACCCATTGGATAAGGAAGAGAATATAACAAAAATTAAAGGAAAAATAATTTACGGACTATCTGAGGTCGGGAAGTAGATGGGGGTTTTAAGGGTAAAAAACGATTTATCTATGGCAAAACTACAAGTCCTACATGGGAAAAACTTAAATGGCAAAGTTGTTGCATTTTCTAAGACATTTGCCATAGTATTGTATATTTTTTTACACCGTCAGAAAGAAGAGATGTCAACGAACATAAAACTCGCGCCGACCACCGGTAAACCCACCGACATCTTTGCTATATAACTTTTTTCCATAGGACTTGTAATTTGCCGGAAATCAAGATAAACCGTTTTTTTTTTCACTTATTACCATTTTCAAAGGCTTCAGCACTGGTCCAAGACATCGGGGACAATCAGCGACTCCCGCATTTCCCTTCAACTTAAGGGGAAGATTTATAAAGCAATGGTTAGACCCTTGTACGGATCAGAGCGTTGGGCCACAAAAGGAAGGAATGAAAGATAATTGTATGCAGCTGAAATGAGAATGCTAAAAGGGATTGTGGTGTTACGCGAAATGATAAATTAAAAAATGAGTAAATAATAAATGAAACGGACACTGACAGAAAAGTTGTGTGAAAATCGGTGGTCATGGTATGGTATGGGCATGTTACTATACTTACGCGCAGAGGGCGACCAAATACGATGGATGGGCTCGAACTGTGTGGAAGATGATGAAGGACAATGAGAGACTACCGGGACGACGACTATTGGAGAAGTCAATAATATGGAAGAAAAAGACATGTTACGCCGACCCGACATAAAATGGGATAAGGGCAGGAGAATGATGATCCTGTCAAAGCATTGTTTCAAACAATACCAATTTAACTATATTGTCTTCAGTATACCAACACTCTTCGATAAAACGTATTTGGATGATGAAAAGAGGTTTCTACGACTTGGCCAAAGACGACTATTCAAAGCCACAACGTATCCTTGTAATGGCACCAATAATCGACACTTTTAGGAGTAGAGCTTTTGTTTCTAAAATTAAGAGAATTTTTATCACGTTTTTAAATAAAATTGACTTTGAATACGGTAAAATATATCCTTGAGATATGAATTGGCTATATTGTTATTCTTAAATATTATGTAGACTAGCAATACATAAAAGAATATATATATTATTAAAATCTCCAATTTTCGACACTAGAACTCCAATAGTCAACACCCAGTTATCGACAATTACCAGTTATCGTCACCCAGTTATCGACTATTACCAGTTATCGTCACCCAGCTATCGACTATTATCTCCAATGGGTATCTGCCAGACTATCACGTTTGGTAGACTGAAGGTAGGCTGATTTGACACATTAGTCTGTAATAAAAAGTAGGAATTCAATAAGTAATCGTATATTTACCCTTTATGTTCATTATACATTGTTTTTATTAAATGTCTTGAGTCTACACTACTATATTTAAAAATGTGCACCAAAATGAGATCTTGTTTTCAATACTATTATATTTTGACAATTTTAATATAATAGAAAAGTTTAAATATAAAAAATCTACAATGCTTATTATTAAAAAGTTACAGTTACTTGACTAATTAGTATTTTTTTATTCTTAATCACTTTGGCTTCAACTCTACCGACACAAATCACAGCTTTGATAAATCACTAGTTTGCAATTATATCTATATATATATATATAAAAGAAAGACGGGTTTGTTCCCTTCGTTATAACTCGAGATCTGCTGGACCAATTTTCATGGTTTTTGTTTCGTTGGATTTGTCTCCGCCCTGAATCGCAGAATACATTTAAATTTTTTTTTTTTAGATCAGCTGCTGATTTTCCTCCTATATGGTAGGTAGGGTAGGGTAGGTAGGTAGGTAGGGTAGGTAGGTAGGGTAGGTAGGTAGGGTAGGTAGGTAGGGTAGGTAGGTAGGGTAGGTAGGTAGGGTAGGTAGGTAGGGTAGGTAGGTAGGGTAGGTAGGTAGGGTAGGTAGGTAGGGTAGGTAGGTAGGGTAGGTAGGTAGGGTAGGTAGGTAGGGTAGGTAGGTAGGGTAGGTAGGTAGGGTAGGTAGGTAGGGTAGGTAGGTAGGGTAGGTAGGTAGGGTAGGTAGGTAGGGTAGGTAGGTAGGGTAGGTAGGTAGGGTAGGTAGGTAGGTAGGGTAGGTAGGTAGGGTAGGTAGGTAGGGTAGGTAGGTAGGTAGGTAGGTAGGTAGGTAGGTAGGTAGGTAGGGTAGGTAGGTAGGTAGGTAGGTAGGTAGGTAGGTAGGTAGGTAGGGTAGGTAGGGTAGGTAGGTAGGGTAGGTAGGTAGGGTAGGTAGGGTGGGTAGGTAGGGTAGGTAGGGTGGGTAGGTAGGGTAGGTAGGTAGGGTAGGTGGGTAGGGTAGGTAGGTAGGGTAGGTAGCTGTTGTGGGTAGGGTGGGTAGGTAGGGTAGCTAGGGTAGGTAGGGTAGGTAGCTAGGTAGGTAGGCAGGTAGGTAGGTAGGTAGGGTAGGTATCACAGTTAAGACAGGACAACGTCTGTCGGGTCAGCTAGTTTTTATATATAAAATTCTCGTGTCACAATGTTAGTTACCATACTCCTTCGAAACGGCTTGACCGATTTTTATTAAATTTTATATGCATATTCAGTAGGTCTGAGAATCGGCTACTATCTATTTTTCATACCCCTAGGTAGAGGTAGGGTAGGTACGATAGGTAGGGTAGGTCGTGTAGGTACGGTAGGTAAGGTAGGGTAGGTAGGGTGGGTAGGGTAAACTCAAACTCAAAGCATTTATTTCAAATAAACCAATTACAGGCACTTTTGAATTGTCAAGGGGTCGGTCAGTCAGAAAGATGAAGAAGTAGTAGTGGTAGATAGGGCAGGTAGGTAAGGTAGGTGGGGTAGGTAGGGTATGTAGGGTAGGTAGGGTATGTAGGGTAGGTAGGAAAGGTAGGTAGGTATCATAGTTAAGGCAGGACGACGTCTGCCGGGTCAGCTAGTAATAATATAACAATTAATTAACCATCAGTCATGTTCGTAACTAACTGAGAACCTACTTTGTAGTTATCATTTCAGTAATCATTTTTTACTAGGCCTGTTATTAGTAAATGGGTTTGGCCTGTTTTAATTAATAATTATTTTTTGCACACTGTCAAGTAGTGAATCTTTAGTTAGTGGAATATGTTTTTCAGATAACGTTAATAACCAACGTCCCAGAATATCTTCTTCTGATTTCGTCGAAATAGTACTTGGTCCCATAGCGCAACCAATTGGAGTTTTTCCTGTAATTTTGTCATGAAAAGTAATCCTAGGAACTCCGAAACGTTCCGCAGCCACTGCTATCTTTTCACCATTTCTTACAGCCTCAACCGCTTTCTCTATCTGGTCGGGAGTGTAGTTTTTTCTCGGAGCCATCTGCAAGAACCAATTATCGACATATTACAGCTCCAATAATCGACATCATGTCGATTACTGGTAACTGCACTATGATCAACCGATTTTAAAAATGTACCCGTTCAAGAAAGACCAAATAACCATATTATATTAGAAAATAAAACATTTGAAAAAAACATTATTATCGACACTCGTCGATAATTGGAGAAAGTCAATTTATGAGAACCAGTAATCGACATCAGCAATTAAACCCAAAAAAGTAACCTATGAACTTTTGTGACAACATACGTCGATACTATAGTTCCCATAACACGACGTAAAAAACACCAAATTAAAATAAGTTTCAACACATCAAGATAATGAACAAAAATTTGTACTTACTTTCCTAAAAATTCTGCTTAGAAATGCCTTGTTTTAGGAGGAACACTAGCCGGACTTAGTTCTCACGTGGCCATTTTAAGAAAAAATGGCGGCTTTCTCTTTGTGTCATAGTGAATGACAGCAGGAAGCATATTGATTGTGGTATAGTGTAGCCATATTAGAAAATCGATTTCCTACCTCTTATTTTCTTAAATTACAGAAAAAAATGTCGATCATTGGTTCTTGTCGGTCATTGGTGCCATTACGTTTATGCGTATTAAAATATCTGAAAGAGTTTTTCCTAGGATGCGCGATGGTGATGATTGTGTCGTCGGCTCTCTGCTAGAGTGACTGTCAGTGCCACTCATATGCGACCTTTTCGGTGATTCCAGTAACTTCTTAACAAAGCGGGTTGGCGCCTTTTGCTGCGCTGCGCTGCCATCAAATAAGTACAATAATTTGATTCACGTCGCGTACCCTGAGTAACTGTTGCACACGCTGCTAGTGCTGACCTCACTTGCATGCGTAATGTGGCGACCAGCTGATGGACGCGTCGGCGGCCAGTGTACCACTGTGCCAGGTAACTAGACCAAGATCATCTTACGTCATCGAACACATGCGCACTTTTAAAGAAAGAAGCTAAGAACTTATCCTATTTGTTAAGCATTCTGTTAAACTATTATTGCTTGCCAGATAGAACAGTGTCGATAATTTGAAAAACCAAAAAAAAATATAGTAGGATGAAACCCATTGGATAAGGAAGAGAATATAACAAAAATTAAAGGAAAAATAATTTACGGACTATCTGAGGTCGGGAAGTAGATGGGGGTTTTAAGGGTAAAAAACGATTTATCTATGGCAAAACTACAAGTCCTACATGGGAAAAACTTAAATGGCAAAGTTGTTGCATTTTCTAAGACATTTGCCATAGTATTGTATATTTTTTTACACCGTCAGAAAGAAGAGATGTCAACGAACATAAAACTCGCGCCGACCACCGGTAAACCCACCGACATCTTTGCTATATAACTTTTTTCCATAGGACTTGTAATTTGCCGGAAATCAAGATAAACCGTTTTTTTTTTCACTTATTACCATTTTCAAAGGCTTCAGCACTGGTCCAAGACATCGGGGACAATCAGCGACTCCCGCATTTCCCTTCAACTTAAGGGGAAGATTTATAAAGCAATGGTTAGACCCTTGTACGGATCAGAGCGTTGGGCCACAAAAGGAAGGAATGAAAGATAATTGTATGCAGCTGAAATGAGAATGCTAAAAGGGATTGTGGTGTTACGCGAAATGATAAATTAAAAAATGAGTAAATAATAAATGAAACGGACACTGACAGAAAAGTTGTGTGAAAATCGGTGGTCATGGTATGGTATGGGCATGTTACTATACTTACGCGCAGAGGGCGACCAAATACGATGGATGGGCTCGAACTGTGTGGAAGATGATGAAGGACAATGAGAGACTACCGGGACGACGACTATTGGAGAAGTCAATAATATGGAAGAAAAAGACATGTTACGCCGACCCGACATAAAATGGGATAAGGGCAGGAGAATGATGATCCTGTCAAAGCATTGTTTCAAACAATACCAATTTAACTATATTGTCTTCAGTATACCAACACTCTTCGATAAAACGTATTTGGATGATGAAAAGAGGTTTCTACGACTTGGCCAAAGACGACTATTCAAAGCCACAACGTATCCTTAGCTAACACCGCTCGCAGCGGATCACGCACACGTCAGCCATCTTGCCGCCGATATCGGACCAATAATTTGATTTAGGAAACGCAGTAAATGATTAAATTCATCGAATCGAACAAAAAGCGGCGTGTATAATTAATTACATTTCTGTGTCGCACGCACCCACGCGGAAGGAAGCGCCGCGGCGCTGCGCACACGGCGGTTACTGCACAGAGCTGCAACAACCACCATGTCTATTATAAATATTAATAAAAGCCCGATTAATGATACAGGAACGACGCTCAGAAAATGTTATACCTTTATCAATCAATCGTATTATAATCCTAATAAACATTTAGATAATGTATAATCCATCAGTTTTAGAGTACTTAAGTACCTAGCCCGAAATCTCAAACAGTGATGACCTTGATTTAGTTGGTAGTTGATTGTTCTAATAATGTTTACTTAGTGGCAGACACCTGCTTCAACTCAACTACCGTTTTGCCTACAAATGGGAGTTGAGACAAACAACCAAACTATTCAGATCACTCTTAGTATTCATGTCTGCAAACCGCAGCTGTCTAGAGATTGCACACTCTGTATTTCAAACCACAGCTTGTCACAGGAAGTGAGTGCGGAGTCACAGCGCAGCAGCTCGGCGCAGGCGCCCGGCCGCTGGAGCCGACGGGTGGAGAGCGCCGGCGCCGCGGCGCCGCGCCAGTGTGCGCGCACCTCGCCCCAGACATGGACGCCCTCGTGAGTCTTCTCTGTTGTTTACTATAACTAGTGCACTGTGTCGATACGCGATTCACACTCTACATTTTTTCGTTTGTAGTTTTTTGTACAATAGGAAGTGGAACAGTGCTACAGGGTTATAAAGGAGAAGTGCATCTAGGTTACCGAAGGATAGCGACATTCGGGCGTTTGCGCCTAGCGGTCACAGTATCAGTGAGCGGCCAGGCTCTGACGACTGACACTCGCAGGATTGAAGTTCAGCTCGCTTGCCAAGTAAAGCCAGCCATAGTAGAGTAGGGTCCGGCATCATTGCGTCTACAGCTAATCATTACCTACACCTACTCATCAGTTAAATATTGGCAGAGGCCGGTGGAGACAGCAGCTGACTGTGGCAGACTGTTGAATATTTATAAAGAGTTCTATACGTGTGATGTTGACGGTGACTTACTTTCAGACGCAACTGGTGGTGATATGCGTATGCGGGACAGCGCTAGGCGAGCCGCTGGGTGAAGCGCTGCGCCGCCACAGCCGCTACGGCGTGTACGCGGGCGATTACCCGCAGTACTCGCGCGACTACGAGCCCTATGTGTACGCAGCCATCCCCCTGCACGCGCCCGTGCCTGTGCTCCGAGTGCTGTCCCCCGCGCCGCTCGGCCGCGACCGCAAGCACGCGCAGTCCGCGCACCACCCGGTGTACGCGCGCGCACCCTACGCTGACGACTACACGCCGGCCGCGCACTCCGCCTACGAGGCTTCGTACGATTCGCCGCAGTACGCATCGTACGCCAGCCACTACCAGGCGCCGCAGCTGTACGCTTCGGCGTCCAGCTCGCCCGAGGAGCCCGGCATCCTGTACGCGCGGCCCAGCCCTGCCGGCGGCTACACGTACCACAGCGCGCCCCACAAGGCGGCTGCCAAGCGCGCGCCTCCCGACGTGCCCTACATCATCCGCGTGCACAAGTATAGGATCGTTAAGGAGCGGTAGGCGTGGCCCGGCACTCATCAATAAATCATGTTATGTTTCCCAATAATTATAACCGTGTAAATATATTATTAATTACTTAGCTATTTGTGATGGAGATCTATCTAATAATTTAAGGCTAGATTTAGTTTCGTTTGTAAAACTAATTCTTTGTAGAATGTAAGTTGTATGTTAATAGCATTATATTTGTGTTGCTCTTTCGCCGTGGTTTCTTTGACTATGGTACTTGCCCATGGTATCATTATGTGACTCAAGATGGTTGGACAAATCTTCAAAATAGCTTGCATTTAACTAGGTCAATAGGTCACTTTATGTGACGGCTAAACACCCTTATTTCAGAATTTGTGACGCTACAGAATCTTAGATAATCGATCGAAAACGTGTCCAGCCATCTTGAAAAACCACTTTTCGCTGGTCTCTCAATCTCGGTAACGGAAGTGATTTTGACTACTTTTTGCATATCAACGGGCGTCACATAAATTTGTGACGGGCACCGAGCTAAAAGTTTTGTAATAAGTACAGTGGTTTAGTGGAAAAATGCAAAAATCTGTGTCCAGCCATCATGATTTTACGTATAAAACTTATGGCTGGCACTTCCGAATCTCAATAACGGGGGCGTTTTCGAATATGGTTCCTTTACTAATACTTGGTGACGCAATGTGTGACAGTAATAACGTTTGATTTATGGCGTCACATGTAAGGGTTTACGAGAAATCAATAAAAACTTAATGTCCAGCCAACCTGAGTTCAAGATGGCTGGACACATGTATCTCCACTGTCTGATGATCTACGACCTTCGAAATGTGTTCAAAATTTTGTGACGTAATGATAACCTGAAATTGTGACGGAGAAACTTTGCGTAGTTTCAAAGATATTGACCATTTAAATTTCCCCATACAAACACTGCAGTAGGGTAACCAATATTGTAGGTTTTATGTAGGACAAGGATATTTTAAGGTGTTTTCTTTAATGGACGAAAATCCGTGTATAAGAAATGTAAATCAATAGAAGACAAAAATGTAGAAGTGAGGAAGGGTGGGGGGTGTAATTTTTAAATGTTATTGATTATTTACGTGCAGATATCTATTCTTTTCAGTAGGTATATATTATGTCAGGAGAACTAAACTAATGCTCTGAAGGTATTTAAATGAAAAAATAATGTTTACTGTGAATAAAATCACATTTATTTATTTGTACTTATACAACGTTTCAAATGGCGAAAATGACGATGATCAACTCGCATTTGCACTTCCGTGACCCCCACCTTGTACCACAACGTTGTTTTACCGCCGTCCTAAGGCCGCGTACCGGACGACGGCAGGCGCGGGCGCGGCGGCGGGCGGCGACACGCGTAAACTGGTACCTTCGTGGTAGCCCGCGAATTTCAATTTTTCTTGCGTTCGTTCGTTAAAAGAAATCAAAATATGATTCGCGACAATAACAAGTATGTATTTACATAATTATAACCATAAGAATCATCATACATATCTATAAGTTATTTGTTTCCGCGGACGAAAAAAATAACTGCAAAAAACTCAAGAAAAATTGAATTCAAACTCAAACTCAAAGCATTTATTTCAAATAAACCAATTACAGGCACTTTTGACTTGTCAAGGGGTCGGTCAGTCCCCCAAGCTGGAACGGACTGGGGCCGCCTTAAAGCGGCTCTTGCCCAATTTGAGGGGGCCAAACGCCTCCTGCCGGAGGCTTTACGCGGGAGTCGTGCGGTCCATGGCCCTTTACGGGGCCCCGGTGTGGGCGCGTTCATTGCGGCGGCGAGCCGCCCACTACCTGAACGCGCCCCAAAAGGTGGTAGCCATTCGGCTAATCCGGGGGTACCGCACGATCTCGGGCGAGGCGGCGAGCCTCCTTGCCGGACTGCCGCCGTGGGATCTGGAGGCGATAGTCCTCGCGCGCCTGTACGAGTGGCGCGCGGAGGTACTAAGCCGGGGGGAAACTCCGTTTCCGCAGCAAATTGCGGCGGAGCGGACGGACCTCCGGCGCGATCTCATGGCGGCCTGGAATCAGCGACTGTCGCAACCCAGCGCAGGGCACGCCACGATAGTGGCGGTAAGGCCCCTCTTTGAGGAGTGGCTAGAGAGGCGTCACGGCGCCCTCACCTTCCGCCTGACGCAGGTCCTCACCGGACATGGATGTTTCGGGAGGTTCCTGCACATCATCAGGCGGGAGGAAACGCCCGGGTGTCACCACTGCGAGGATCGCCCAGAGGACACGGTAGAGCACACGGTGCAAACCTGCCCCGCTTGGGCGGAGCACCGCCGTGTCCTCGTAGAGGCGATCGGCGGCGGCGACCTCTCGCGCCCGGCCCTGGTGCAAGCCATGGTCCGGGGCGAGAGGGAGTGGGAGGCAGTCACCTCCTTCTGCGAAAAAGTTATGCTCGCGAAGGAGGTGGCGGGATGGGAGAGAGAAAGGTCCTCCCGTCCCAGCCGCCGCGGGAGACGCTCCGGGCGTCGGGAGCCACGTGACGACTCCCGGCCACCGTAGGCGCGGGCCTGCGGACGGTGAGTAATGGGTGACTCACCGTCCGATCAGCACCAGACCCGTGCCGTACGGCGCGTATATGTTCCACGCGCGCCTCAAAGAGATGTCAGCATATGAAGGGGTCCCTCAGGGCCAAGCCTGCCGGGTAAGCGGGATTGTCCGAAAGGGTTACCGCTACCCCGGAACATAAAGGGCTACGGAAGGAACATGGATGGGTTTTAGTCAGTAAGAGTCTGACACTCCCTTCCGCTCCACCCAGAGCGGGAGCAGTCATTGGATGATTTCCCAGCCTTAAAAAAAAAAAAAAAAAAAAAAAAAAAAAAAAAAAAGGGGTCGGTCAGTCAGTAGCCTACCTATGGAGAAGAACGGGCAAGAAACTCCATGGACACTCTTTTAAATCAAAATATGTTTACAAAAACTGGGTTACATCACTCATGTTGAAATATACACGTGAGAACGATGCAGGGGGCCTACCATAAACTTTTAAAATATTTGCCAAGTGCAGGGCAGTTAACCTGGCAGGTTTTGTGTTTGTACCATGAATATTTCCCGCTGACCTGCATCATGTCAACTTTTGACCTGCTACTTAGTCTCTGGTCAGTGTGCTGGATTATAAATAAACGTTCTAAAATACTTTACCGGTTTTACGGTTTTAATAGAAATGAAATAAGTTTTTATAATAACAGTTTAAAATAAGAGAGTAGTCATAGAAACTTTGTTCCATGGCAAAAAAAGAATTTATCATTACTGATTATGAGAGCAAACGCCCTTCTTGCCACAAAAACTTGAAGTAAAAATTTAATACTTCACATTTATTTTCGAACGAATTTAGTGCCTACATGTCAAAGGGTAATAAGTACAATTTTTCAATTTATTTTGAAATTCAAGTGGATTAGTTTTTGTTTACTTTAAACATAAAGGTACTTAGCCTTTTTTTTTAAGGCTGGGAAATCATCCCATGACTTCTCCCGCTCTGGGTGGAGCGGAAGAGAGTGTCAGACTCTTACTGACTAAAACCCATCCATGTTCCTTCCTTAGCCCTTTATGTTCCGGGGTAGCGATAACCCTTTCGTACAATCCCGCTTACCCGGCAGGCTTGGCCCTGAGGGGCCCCTTCATATGCTGACATCTCTTTGAGGCGCACGTGGAACATATACGCGCGGTCCGGCACGGGCCTGGTGCTGATCGGACGGTGAGTCACTCACCGTCCGCAGGCCTGCGCCTACGGTGGCCGGGGGTCGTCACGTGGCTCCCGACGCCCGGGGCGTCTCCCGCGGCGGCTGGGACGGGAAGACCTTTCTCTTTCCCATCCCGCCACCAAAGGTACTCAGCCTTAAAGTTTAACTCAAATCAATACAGATATTTGTTTTGTGGCCGTGTCTGTGAGTGGTAGGCAAAGAGTGGCTTTTGTGACTATGGATTTAAGACAAGTTTCTTATGAACAATTGGAATATGTAAGATGTTTTGTATATTAACAGGGATACTGTAATAGGCTATAATAAAAGCTCGGAAAATGACTCAAAAATGTGGATTGAGGTGGCTGAAAATCTAAACTCTGTGTTAGGTGTGCTGAAAAGGATTGAAAAACGGATAGCTGTAAGTTTTTAATTAATTAAAATTATCAAGGTAATATAATATTTCTCAACAGCATGTGATGCTAAGTCAGAGGCCCATGGGCAGCACTGTAACTCTGACACTGGTTAGTCACTAACCACACGAAGAAGAAGATCAAGGTAATTGCCTGACTTAATTATATTCATTATTAATTAAACCATAAATACTATTTAAATATCGATCTGCCCAGCTTTTTCTCAATTATGTTGGGGTTGGCTTTAATTCTAACCGGATTACCGGATACAGCTGAATACCAGTATTTTACATGGAGAGAGATTCTTTGGAGTATCATCCAGTTACTGGGTGGTGGAGGCGTGGGTTGTGGAAGACGACCCTTAAAACTATCAAAATCCATGAATAACGGGTATGGGACGCCGCCGTAGGTTCTACGAATGCAGCCTAAAACCTCAGGTATACCAAACTTCTTCAAAAATCTGAAATAAGTTAATGACAGTTGTGCTGTCACACATTCAGAATAGAATAAAATACCTGATAACTAAAATCAAAAGAATTTCACTAGACTAGCTGAGAATTTTATTTCTTTTCAGCGAAAATGTAGTAGATTTAAGCATTCTATTACTTGTGCTACTGCATGTGATTCAATACTGTTTGCTGCGCAATAGAATGTGCTGCGATGTCATCCGTTGGTCTTTAATAAGAACTATTCGCGCAAAAAGATAATGCTATGCTGTTAAAACCTGAAATATAGTAGGCACACGTTCAAGAACTTATATTATTATGATAATTAAACGGATAAATAGAAGTGTAGAACCTTGACCTCAATCGACAAATCTGTTGATTTAGTAGGGCGTGGCATGAAAGATTGTAGCTCACAGAGCGCAGTGCAAGCGCTTTCGTGAGCCTATATCGTTTAATAAAAGCGTTGTCCAGCATGTCAAATGGTTAGATCGAGTTTCTCAAAATGTTTCTTTGAATTTTAGCCATTTGTTTAGCACTGTTGCCACGACTATCATCCTCAAGAAACTCGAAAATTTCATCTTCATCACACATCTAAAATAAATGGTAAATAAACACATTGCTCATAGAGGTTTTCTATGTATTTCAATACTTTGAAATAACGACAGAATTATATTGTGTACACACTTTTAGGATAAATTAGCTTTTTTCTATTTAAATTTAATTAAAACAGGTCAATAGTTGTTACTTTCACAAAGCTGCGAATTATGACGGCAGGGCAGTTCAATTGTTGAATGTTTAAATGTCAAAAAGCCTACATGGTAAGGATATGTTGCAGGCCAGTCTGCTGAAATGCTGTCACGTAGTCACTCACCGGTTTAGACCACGTGATCGCTGACTGGCTTGCTGCTTGTCGAGTTCATGGTACAAACTAACACGGCAGGTTATTTTTCGTCTAAAATTGACCTGCTATAAGAGCTTATGGTAGGACCCAACTTAATAAAAGCGTCCATAATTACAAGATTTAAAAAAACTTTTTTACAAAAAATAAAACCGACTTCCAAAACAAACACGACAAATAATTTTGATTTCGGAAGTCGGTGTCTTCGCTTTTGTATTTTCATTTTTTGCCACCGACTTCCGAAATCAAAATTATTTGTCACTTTGTAGTGTTTGTTTTGGAAGTCGGTTTTATTTTTTGTAAAAAAGTTTTTATTTTTCACTTTTTAGTTGTGGTACCTACCTACACAACCCCCCCCCCTACCCCCAAAATTTTAAGACCACTACATGGTATGTAAATTACAGTGACAGGAACTTATTAGAACATCGTCCACATATATCAAGTAGGATTTTTTAGATTTTTGTTGATTTTTCAAAAACCGCTTATTCGATTTCGATAAAATTTATATGGGACCATTTGGGAAGTATATCCTTTCCAACAAAAAAAGAATTTTTCAAATCGGTTGGCAAGCAACGGAGTTATGCGCGAACAAACATTAAAAAAAAAAAATACAAACATCCGAATTGAGAACCTCCTCCTTTTTGAAGTCGGTTAAAAACAATTCAAAATTAATTTAAATATTAAAACAGCCGTGGCAGCTAAGAGGTGACCAACCCCTACTGACGGCGCCCGTTCATGAACATGACGCATGGATTAGCACCATTCAGCTCAAACATTTTGATGGGAGATAAATGATCCAAAGTACCGCCACCATCAGTGAGGGAGCATGACATGCTCTCAGCCGCCAGGGCACATTCAAGTCAATGTAAGACGTACTCAGTAAATGGTAGCTTTATAGTAGGTACATAGTACTCACAAACGTGCTATGCAATTATACAATGCTAAGAGATTGAAGTTATATAATGCAAAAAGTTTTTGTGAATCTTCAGCAGCTCCAGGAGTAATCTCAGATGCTAATCAAATATTTAGGATATTAAAAAAAAAAAAGAAAGAAAGAATATTCATTATGTAAACAATTGGAGCAGCTCAATCCCAAGCCCTTTTGTCTTCAATAAAGTCTTTGACAGTATAATAAGCATTCTGGCACAACTTGCGTTTAACGAACGATTTGAATTTATTAAGACTTAGATCTTGAACGTGGCTTGGAAGTTTATTATAAAAGCGTATACATTGACATCTGAACGAGCCTCCTATTTTTTTGAGCCTTGTAGTGGGTACAACAAATTTGTGTTTGTTCCTAGTATTCTTATCATGAATATCACTATATTTTTTAAACAATTTTATATTTTTGTGGGCATACAAAAGATTTTCAAAAATAAACTGTGAAAGTACAGTCATTACATTTATTTCTTTAAATTTTTCTCTCAGAGAGTGTCTCGGACTTAATTTATAAATTGCTCGAACAGCTCTTTTCTGCAAAACAAAGATAGTCTGAATATCGGCGGCATTTCCCCACAACAGAATACCGTACGACATTACACTATGAAAATAGCTAAAGTACACTAAGCGGGCTGTCTCTGTGTCAGTTAAAGTACGAATTTTTCTAACAGCTTATGCTGCGGAGCTTAGTTTTTTTGACAATTTATCTATATGTGGCCCCCACTGAAGCTTAGCATCCAAAGTTAAGCCCAAGAATACTGTGGTATCTTCAGGATTCAATTCTTCGCCCTTTACCAACACTTTGGTTTCCACCTGTCTAACGTGTGGTAGCGTAAACTTAATACATTGGTTTTTTTTTCATTACGAAGTAAGTTATTAACATTAAACCAATGAACTACCGTTGCGATCGCGCTATTCACATCGTCAGTAACCGGCTGCTGACGTTTAAGTTTAATCAGTGCGTTAAGGAGGCTCCTCCGAATTTGTGAAGACTATGCGGTGGCTCATGGCCTCAAGTACAACTCGACCAAAAGCGAGCTCTTAGTGTTTAAGGCCCAAAATAAAATGTACGACATTGTTCCACTGGTTACTTTGGGCGGAGGTCCGCTAAAAAGAGTCACTCGTTTTAAATACTTGGGACACTGGGTCACCGATAGGCTGTCGGATGACGCCAATCTGGAGAGGGAACGTAGGGCATTGGCTGTCAGGTGTAACATGCTGGCCCGCAGGTTCGCACGGTGCACGGGGCAGGTAAAAATAACACTGTTCAGGGCCTACTGTCAGTCGCTGTACACGTGCGCACTGTGGGTCAGTTATACACAGGGCTCGTATAATGCCCTACGAGTCCAATATAATAATGCGTTCCGGGTAATGCTGGGGTTGCCGCGCTTCTGTAGCGCGTCGGGGATGTTTGCGGACGCACGCGTTTCGGATTTCGGTTCGCTGCTGCGTCTGCGAATCGCATCACTGATGCGTCGGGTGCGCGACAGCCCCAACAGCCTCGTGGCTACTATAGCCGGCAGGGTGGATGGCCCTATAATACATCACTGGATGGCGGCTCACAGACCGCAATTCAGGTATGTTAGATAATAACATAGTTTTAAGTATTTTATTGTCACTAACACTATGAGTCTTGGTACTTGAAATAAATTATTATTATTATTAAACAAAAGTGAAGTGTCATCTGCAAATAACACTATATCATGACTATTTTTTATGAGGTAAGGCAAATCGTTAATATAAATAAGAAACAAAAAAGGGCCAAGAATCGAGCCCTGTGGGACTCCCATTGTTACTATAGATCTGGGAGACCTTTTTCCATTAACGTCAACGCTCTGAATTCTATTACTCAAGTACGAAGTAAGAAGATTCAGAGCGGTGCTTCGGATCCCGTAATGGCGGAGTTTCCTGATTAATGTTTCATGAAGAACGCAATCGAAAGCCTTAGACAAATCACAAAAAATCCCCAAGGCGTCGGATTTTTCTTCCCATGCATTGTAAATATGTCCTAAAAGTTCAACACCGGCATCGGTAGTTGAACGACCCCTTGTAAACCCGAACTGTTTGGTGTGTAATAATTTATGTTTATTAAAAAATCTTTGTAATTGCTCTAGAATTAATTTCTCAAATATTTTACTGAAGGTAGGTAGTATTGAAATAGGTCTATAGTTAGTGGGGTCTGATGTACTACCTGATTTAAACAAAGGTATTACTTTACTATTTTTACTAGGTCAAGAAAGCCCCACAGTCGATACAATTATTAAAGATAAGAGCTAAATTAGGTGCTACAATGTCAATAACAGATTTAGCAACTTCTACAGAATTACCCCACAAATCTGCTGTCTTTTTTACATTTAAAGTGTGAAAGGTTTTAATTATGTCTCTACAAGTAATATGCTCAAAATGAAATTCCGTATCACAAATATTAACATGTTCCTTAAGTAAAGACTCAGCAACAGAAGATGATGAGTTTAAGGATTAAGTAGTTGAAACGGGAATATCCGAAAAGAACTTTTCAAAGGCCGCGGCGACTTGAAAGTCTGATTTAATTATGTTGCCATTAACAGACAAGCTGTAGTCAGAATTTCGGTTACTAGACTTTCCCGTTTCACTATTAATAATGTTCCAAGTCGTTTTAATTACATTACTACTGTTTTTAATCTTCGCACTAAGATAACGCGACTTTGCTACGCAACAAACTTTTTTAAATAATTTTGAGTAATTTCTAACATATAAATTAAATTCAGCAGTATTTACAAAAGTCCTTTCATTATATAACTCATAAAGGCGTGTTCTACTTCTATGAATACCAGTGGCAGCCCAGTCACTAAAAGATGCGCTACTAGTCACCGAGATAGTCTTGGGAATAAAGGTGGAATTAAATTCTTTACAGTACATATTAAAAAAGTCATCATATTGATGAGTACGCTCAGCATGACTAGACACCACCGGTAATTTACTATTGAGTTTAACTTTAAAAGCTTCCAAACGACTTGCAGTTTTGGGGTTAACCGTGATATACTTCTTAGCCACTTTGCTGTTAATGTTCCGGATAGTAATTTTTTGCCCGCAATGATCAGAATCTAGTAAATTTATAATTTCTTTGTGGCTCGGTATAACATCAGTGTAAATATTATCAAGGCAAGTGGCACTAGTAGGTGTTATTCTGGTGGGCTCCAAAAATAGGTTTACAAGATTGTAGGACTGAAACAGACTTATTATTTTACTGCAAGGACCTGAATTTTCTAATAAATTAACATTAAAATCACCGCAAGCAATAATGGATTTGTTTGAATTACAAATCTTGTGTAACACTTCATCCATTATCTTTTCAAAGCAGGAATTTCGCGGGCTACCACGAAAACGTCGGAGGACAAACTATACTGCCATGATAGCTGATGTTGGTGTCGCCATCTATTGCTTAAAGTTGGTACTACTAGGACAACTGGTCGAATCTTAACTCTTATTTAGGTTGTCTTACCGCAGATTAATTAATAGTTACTAATTATTATAACTAAGAATACATTTAAAACAAGGCCTTCCTCTCCTCGGTCCACAGTACCGATAAATTAACCAGGAATATTTTATCATCCTCACTGGTAAATTTTGAAGTACCGTGTTTGTCCGATGCGTTGAACGCTTGGAAAATGGCTTGTCCCAATACGGATTTGCCCGACAACCTGTCCTCCCAGAGACAGTGGGACGTGCCGCTCTGCAGTATTATACGGGATAACCTAGTAAACACGTCACCTAATACTGTTGAGCATGCCCGTCTGCTGGCTGTGGGAGAATGGGAGTCAGGCTTGTGGCTTCAGGCGCTCCCGTCATCCACCATAGGCACTATGATGGATGACTCATCGTTTCGGCTCGCTACGTGTCTCCGCTTGGGTGCACCTTGTGTTGCTCCGCATCGGCGTCACTGCGGTGAAGCTGTTGACAGTCTCGGGCACCATGGCCTGTCCTGCGGCAGGAGTGCAGGTCGCATATCACGTCACGCCAGCATCAACGACATTATTCGTCGAGCCCTTGCCACCGCCGGCGTACCAGCGGTATTAGAACCAAACGGCTTGGTACGTGACGATGGTAAGCGACCAGACGGAATGACTTTGTTGCCTTGGAAGGTGGGTAGGCCTCTGGTGTGGGACGCAACCTGTGTCGACACCCTTGCGCCATCTCATGTTCTTAGCACGGCGGGCTGTGCTGGCGCCGCTGCTGCCGCTGCTGAGACCCTCAAGCGGTGTAAATACCTACAGTAACCTGATGTGTAACTACAGATTTTAGCCGTTTGGGGTCGAAACTCTAGGGTCATGGGGCCCGAGTGCGCAACTCCTTTTTAAGGAAATTTCTCGCGTGACCAGAGGGCTGGATTGTTCTTTGGCCAAAGAATTAGCATTGCCATTCAACGTGGCAATGCTGCCAGTCTTCTGGGCACGTTTCCTGATGACAGCGATGCGGATGAGTACTTCGACGCCTAAGTGTCCTTTTTGTCTTTTTTGGATTTTAGTTAGTTAGATAGTCTTTTAATTTAAGTATGTATAAGTAGCTATAGTTACTAGTACTCTGATTAGTGATAACACTTCGAAAAGTACATACACTGCCGGCTGTCGAGTTTAGTTCTCATTTCAGTTACATAAGATAATGAACTAAACGCGAAATACAAGTGGGCTCTCTCTTGCAGCGCTGGTGGTCAATTATTATTTTGAATTAACACATACTTACTCTTTTCACTGCAGGAAAACCTTTTATTCCCACGGGGAAATCAAATACAAAGCAGGCGTGGATGCTACCGGCCAATTAATCGATTAAAAAGAAATCCTTTAGTTATGTAAAATTATGGTCACCTCACAATATTAATGGATGTTTGTATGGGAAAATTTAAATGGTCAATATCTTTGAAACTACGCAAAGTTTCTCCGTCACAATTTCAGGTTATCATTATCGTCCCCGTCACAAAATTTTGAACACATTTCGAAGGTCGTAGATCATCAGGCAGTGGAGATACATGTGTCCAGCCATCTTGAACTCAGGTTGGCTGGACATTAAGTTTTTATTGATTTCTCGTAAACCCTTACATGTGACGCCATAAATCAAACGTTATTACTAACACACATTGCGTCACCAAGTATTAGTAAAGGAACCATATTCGAAAACGCCCCCGTTATTGAGATTCGGAAGTGCCAGCCATAAGTTTTATACGTAAAATCATGATGGCTGGACACAGATTTTTGCATTTTTCCACTAAACCACTGTACTTATTACAAAACTTTTAGCTCGGTGCCCGTCACAAATTTATGTGACGCCCGTTGATATGCAAAAAGTCGTCAAAATCACTTCCGTTACCGAGATTGAGAGACCAGCGAAAAGTGGTTTTTCAAGATGGCTGGACACGTTTTCGATCGATTATCTAAGATTCTGTAGCGTCACAAATTTTGAAATAAGGGTGTTTAGCCGTCACATAAAGTGACCTATTGACCTAGTTAAATGCAAGCTATTTTGAAGATTTGTCCAGCCATCTTGAGTCACATGTATCATTTACAAGAAAGGTTGCAATCACCTCAGGAAACCTTCGGTTCCCTTGATATTTCAGCAGCCCGGAGTTTTGTGGAGTGTTGGCCCGATTGATGGCAATAGGCTGGCCCTTATGGGACTCAAACAAAACTGACGAAATGTGGGTGTACTATAGTTACATATACACCTGAGCCTAACCCTTCGGGGCTTAGAGGCATCATGTTATGATATACTAAGTTCAAAATTACCGAGTTCCTAGAGAGCTCAGTATAAATAATAAAACAAGAAGAAGGTAGTACTTCTTGTTTTATTAATTTGCCATCCTCAATCGAAAGAGATGTCAGCATATGAAGGGGCCACTCAGGGCCAAGCCTGCCGGGTAAGCGGGATTGTCCGAAAGGGTTACCGCTACCCCGGAACATAAAGGGCTACGGAAGGAACATGGATGGGTTTTAGTCAGTAAGAGTCTGACACTCCCTTCCGCTCCACCCAGAGCGGGAGCAGTCATTGGATGATTTCCCAGCCTAAAAAAAAAAAAAAAAAATCCTCAATCGAAACCTGACACAACGCGGCCTACCTATTCAGCACAAACAGAACAGAGCCTCCTTTTTCTGTCCCACCACATCATCTCTGAACAATAAAATAGGTACAGACGCCAGCCCATCAAGCTATCCTTAACTGTAAAATTTTCTCAATTAAAAATGAACCTTATATCTTTGCAATAAAGTTGAAATACTATCAAAGAAATTTGACAGATTGTGGTAACCTGATGTGCTGGCCTCTGTACCTAATTAATAGCCAGTTCTTGTCTAATTAGAAATAGTTATTTGTTATGCAAGGCTGCAAAGTTGATTTTTCTATGTGATTTAATATGTTATTATAGACCGTGTCATGCATTTTCAGTGGACTGGCAGTATAGAAAATTATTGAATAGAAAGGTTGGAATTTTAAAAACTATTCCCTCGCTAGAGAGCAAAATGCAATTTATGGCTCAGATTTCGAATGACAAACAGACTCTTTCCGAGCCTGTGAGGTGAAATAGTTATTTGTTATGCAGGCTGGAAAGTTGATTTTTGGCGCGAGTACTTCTATTGAAACCTAAGTAAGCGAAGGATTCTAGGGTTGAACCATGAGCGAAGCGAGTGGTTCAAATATAGAATCCTGAGCGTAACGAAGGTTACCAAGGTACGAGACGCAGAAAAGCTTTGCTGCCGAGCGCAACACACAATTTTTCACCTCACTACAGCGAGGAAACAGCTAGGTGCAAGAAAACAGGTGCTATCTGTTGAGTTTTATTTTGTTCGAGCGTCTCAGATACATTGACTCATGTGAAGAAAATAACAGATACTTGGCAATGTATCTTATGAGTTACATAGAATATCTCCAAAATCAAATACCCTGTATTTTGTTCTATATCCTACTTGTCCTCTAAGGAGAATGAAAGAAAAACACTAATTTACAAATAACTAACTAATTTAATTTAATACATATTTATTTTTGCCAAGCAAAGGATTAAATAACATATTATATTAGTATTTATTTTATTTAAAAAATTAAACTTAAATTACTACACAATTGGGTATTTGACAGGGTAGTATTTTTATGGCATATTCAAATGTGACGTCACAGATTTTTTTAATCAAATGGAATACTTATTAACATTAATTCCAATTTTACAATTATATCCTCGCTAAATATTTAATTTCTGTACTGTGATGGAAGTTTTTAAGGTGAGCGGTATTATTTAATATTTTATTTTAGACCGTGTCATGCATTTTCAGTGGACTGGCAGTATAGAAAATTATTAAATAGAAAGGTTCGAATTTTAAAAACTCTTTCCACGCTAGAGAGCAAAAATCGATTTTCGGCTCAGATGTATTTATTTATTTAAACTTTTCGCACACAATAAAGGTACAAAGGCGGACTTAATGCCTTAGGCATTCTCTACCAGTCAACCAAGGGTGGTGAAGAGATTTCGAATGACAAACAGACTCTTTCCGAGCCTGTGAGGTAAAAAATAAATTGTTTGTCTGTTTGTGATCCTCCAGGGGTCAACGTTCAGACCTGACAATAGTCCTGACTCGGCGCTACGATTCTTCACTAAGTCGGAGATATGGAAAGATATGGCCACCTCCTCTGAGACCGTGATGGTCCAGAAGAAGGCTGCTGAGCGGGATTTATTTATTTATTCAATGCACAATGTACACAACCAATTTTACACGTTAGCTTAAAACTAGTGAGTACAGTCAACAGCAAAAGTAGATGATCAAAATCAGAAACTCAATACTAGTGAACGGAGTTCGCGTCAGAACTGTGTGGCGTCGGAGTGATTCAAAAGTATATGATTGTAAATTATACCAAACATTTAGTACTAGTACAGCTGTCATATATTCGTGATCAGTTATAACTCCAAAAGTTATAAACACAATTCGCAAAAGAACTAAGAAGTAAAAAAAAATTTCAAAACTAGTGAACAGTTCACGATTGTTACTTGGAAAGCAATAAAGATATTGAGTATTGAGTACAGTTGAAATCAAAAATTAAATGATGAAACTGAGGCCACGTAATCATGAAGCAAATAATTCTTATTTTTAATTATCCCAGTAATTTTGTTTGTTATGTTTTACGGAAAAGCTGAATTTCATAAAGATTTGCATATTTAATAATATGTATATGCCAAATTTCATCCAATTGAACCCCGAAAAAAGCATACCTATGTCCATTAAAAAACATATAACTAATTTAAAAACTTTACTATATTAATTGTTTTTTTTGTAACTTCTGTCAAATGTTCAAAAGTAGCTGATATGATACAAAACGATAATTCAATACATATTATTATCTTTTTATGTTCTTGAATTTATGTCAATGTTCAAAAGTAGCTATACAGTAGCCCGGCTACAGTATATTAAAAACGGAAGGTAGATTGATATTTTTATCTCTAGTCTAGTCTATTGACACTGCTTGCAATGTTCTAAAGTAGCTGATGCGATACAAAATCATAACTGTAGCCGACTGGGCAAAAGCAATTATTGAGTTATGATTTTGTATCGCATCAGCTACTTTAGAACATTGCAATCATAACTGTAGCCGACCGACTGGGCAAAAGCAATTATTGAGTTATAATAATAATAATAATAATAATAATATCCTTGGACATTTCACACAACGCCATATCGTCCCAAGCTAAGCAAACCTGCTTGTGTTATGGTAACGAGATGGCTGATAAACTACTTATATACATATTTTTTTTGTAAATACATACATATTATAGATAGAAAAACACCCAGACCCGTAACAAATACTTGCAGGTCCTACAAATATTTGTTCCGTGCGGGAATCGAACCCGCGACATGCTGCGCAGCAGTCAATCGCTCAACCGCTGCGCCAACCGTGTCGTCCGTGTTATGATTTTGTATCGCATCAGCTATTTTAGAACATTGCAAGCAGTGTCAATAGACTAGACTAGAGATAAAAATATCAATCTACCTTCCGTTTTTAATATACTGTAGCCGCTACTGTATAGCTACTTTTGAACATTGACATAAATTCGCGAACATACAAAGATAATAATATTTTTTGAATTATCGTTTTGTATCACATCAGCTACTTTTGAACATTTGACAGAAGTTACAAAAAAAAACAATTAATATAGTAAAGTTTTTAAATTATATGTTTTTTAATGAACATAGGTATGCTTTTTTCAGGGTTCAATTGGATGAAATTTGGCATATATTATTAAATATGCAAATCTTTATGAAATTCAGCTTTTCCGTAAAACATAACAAACAAAATTACTGGGATAATTATAAATAAGAATTATTTGCTTCATGATTACGTGGCCTCAGTTTCATCATTTAATTTTTGATTTCAACTGTACTCAATACTCAATATCTTTATTGCTTTCCAAGTAACAATCGTGGACTGTTCACTAGTTTTGAAATATTTTTTTACTTCTTAGTTCTGATGCGAATTGTGTTTATAACTTTTAGAGTTATAACTGATCACGAATATATGACAGCTGTACTAGTACTAAATGTTTGGTATAATTTACAATCATATACTTTTGAATCACTCCGACGCCACACAGTTCTGACGCGAACTCCGTTCACTAGTATTGAGTTTCTGTTTTTGATCATCTACTTTTGCTGTTGACTGTACATGACCCTGTTAGGGCGCAGCAAGACAACTTAAAACTAATATTGAATTGTATAATTAATAGTATAAAATTAGTTACTTAAATAATTAGTTAAAACAGAACAAAAGAAAAAACGTAACTTGATTAATAATTAATAGATAAGTATATCGTCACTAAGTCAATAAAATTAAAATGTCACACCAACTTCATCGAATGTCATAAATTAGAATCATATTACACAAAATCTATTAAGAAAAAATATCATAATTTTAAAATAATAAATAAACAGTTTTTTTTTTGCATAAGCGGAACATATTATATGAAAATGGACACATACACATATATTTTGAACTCTATTTTAACATTTTATCTTCCATAAATTCTTGGATACTATAATAACACTTTTCTAAAAGTAATGACTTTAGCCTAGCTTTAAATACACATAGTGTTCTCGTGGACCGAATGATTTCAGGTATTGAGTGTTGGCTGATCCCGCTGGGAGAAGAAGGCGTCGGGAGGCGCCTCGAAGTTTACATGCCGAAACCCCGCCCGCAGATGGGAATGTGAGGCCGCGGTCCGACCACACCGTGTGACTTGAAGACGGGGCACTCTTGCATAGTTATTAGGTTTCGGGGCGATCCCTACAGTCACCCCGGAGATGTTCCTTCAGACGTTGCACAGAAGGGGTTCCCGATCGGTCTTTTATGGGGTAATTGGGAGTTACGAATGAACAGGCGAACATACGTACATAAGTGTTGAATTAAGTCTAAGCATGTAATCCTAACAATATCTATGGTATCAATGGTAACTGTCAGTGTCAAATATTTGTGTACTTATGTCAGTTTGATTGACACTTGACATAAGCTTCTGTCTGCTGTCTTTTGATACCTGGGCCCTGTTTAATAAACGTTACAATTCTACAATTTTGTAAATAAGTGACATATTTGTGAAGTTTTATGACAAGTGCTGTTTAATATAACTTACAATTATGTAAGAATTTTACAATTAAAACCTTACAAATTTTAACATTACAATTGCTGTTTAATAAACGTTTACATAATTATGTATGTAGAAAACGCCTGTAGATTTCGATGACAAGATTGCATGATCTTTAGATTTGCACTAGTAAGTTACAAATTACATAAAATGTAAGTTTTGTTGAAGATTCTTGAATCAAGGGGAGATTTAAGAAATGTTAGAAACTTTAAACTTCATATTACATATTTCGCAGCATCGGGCAATAGCTAGTTCTAACTAGCTATTGCCCGATGCTGCGAAATGAAGAAGTCTACTATACTAATCTATTAATGTGTGGCAAAATCACCAAACTACTGGGCGAGCTTACACAATAAGTAAGCCACATAGAATTGCCCGTGTGTATATATGCAAGTGCAGCACGGCACTTGATTACAATAACCTGTGACGTCACATTTTTATATTTCATACATATCTCGTAAGTATGCACAAATTCCGCGTTTTGACAATTATTCAAAAAAAGTAACGTTTTTGAGTACCCTGTGGCGTGTGTGTTGAATCATCTAGCTCCCTTCAAACATTGGTTGAGCTGAATGGTGCTAATCCATGCGTCATGTTCGTGAACGGGCGCCGTCAGTAGGGACAGGCCATACCTTAGCTGCCACGGCTCTTTTAAAATTTAATTTAATTTTGAATTGTTTTTTTAAATCTTTTAATATGGACGCTTTTTTATGTTTTGCATCGTTCTCACATGTATAATAATAATAATAATAATAAGATTTATTTATTTCTCTCCACAATACATATAAAACATAAATTTTAGCTGTTAAGACGATTAAAAAATCTGTATATTTCAACATTAATGATTTAACCCAGTTTTTGTAAATATATTTTGATTTTAAAGAGTGTGGAGTTGGAGTTCGTTGCCCGTTCTTCTCGATAGGTACCTACTGCTTTGGAATGGGCAACTACTCGTAGCTTCATCTTTCTGACTGACAGTGCCAAAAGTGCCTGTATTTGGTTTATTTGAAAAAAATGCTTTGAGTTTGAGTTTAATAAATATTAATAAAAAAAATCATTCAAACAATTGTATTAATGACTGCAGTACTCCAACCCCTTCCTGTTCAAATACTTCCTCCCCGTCACTACTGGCAACTTCGTCATCACGTTCACTATTTTGTCCTGAGTAGGAAGTTTAATGCTGCGATACTAAACGTTTTTCAATATTGTGCAACACTATGCTTGATAATATAATTCTGCTTGCAATAATTGGCTGTACATACTCTTAAATGATTGAGACATGGAAATTTTTCTTTTATTATACCCAGTGCATTTTCGACCATTCTTCGTGTTGATTTAAAAGCACGTAAATATCTTTCCAGTGCTAACGTTCTCGGTATTTGTACCGGAATTTCAGGTGTCATTAGCCACTTTGTTAGGCCATAGCCACTGTCTCCCAGTATTATGGCATTTGGAAATGGTCTCCATCCATATCCCATTCTCGTGCTAGCGAAGAGCACCTAAGTACCCTAGCATCATGGACAGACCCTGGCCATCTTGCACTTGCGTAAAATATTTCCAAATTTCGTCCACATTCTATCATAATATTAATGGAATAATCTCCGTTTCTGTCTACATAATTACGCAGCTTCATTCTGGCGAGAAGCATCCATCTTGAATAGCGAACCATCTACAATGCCTGCTATTTTAGGTATATTATGTTTCTTGCCCGTTCTTCTCCATAGGTACCTACTGCTTTGGAATGGGCAACTAGCTTCATCTCTCTGACTGACCGACACCTTGACAATTCAAAAGTGCCTGTAATTGGTTTATTTGAAATAAATACTTTGAGTTTGAGTTTGACTTTGATGAACAATCAAGAAATATCGAGACAATTAGTTGGCCAGCATACTTCTTCTCCAAATAATTTACAAACCACAAATCTAGACACATTTTTTATGCAGTTATGTATCGTCCCTTTTGTTACACCATGTGCGTCTGCTAAAACATGGTATTGTGAACCACAGCCCATCCAATGCAATGCACACAAAATTTGCTGAGTGGGAGTAAGGGCTGCATTTCTCTTAGAATCGTATTTAAGATTATGTCAGATTTTCGAGATCAAATATTCAACGGTAGTTTTGCTGACCCGAAACTTTTCGTTGAACGTAAAATCCGTCACATCAAAAGTAAAATTTATCCTCTTGCGGAAAACACGCCGTTGCCGTACACTCATAAATTCATCATCACTAGGTACTGTCATTACTTTCACTAGTAGTTGTTAGAACCATTTTTTAACCCAATACAATTAAATTTTACTTATTATATTGAGCAAAACACAATATTACTAGAATTGTAACATAATTTGCAAATCCTTACACAAGACGAGTCCACCTGTCAGAATTTTTCTACAATTTACATAATATGTTTTTTTTTATTACAATTGTGCGTTCAATAAAACAGTTTACCTTACAAATATGTAAATTGTCACTTGTAAAGAGAAAATCTTTATTAAACAGAAATATGTAAAATTGTATGTACAATTTTACAATTTTGTCAGTTTTCCGTCATGGTAAATTTATAAGTTGAATTCTTTATTAAACAGAAACTTATAGACACAATAAACATATTATCACATTTATTAAACACGGCCCGGAATCTTTCTACAATATACAAAATATGTATATTTTTAATTATAATTATGCGTTAATTCGTTCAATTAAACAGTTTTCCTAACAAATATGTAACTTTTCACCTGTAAGGAGAAAATGTTTATTAAACAGAAATTTGTAAAATTGTAGATACAATTTTACAATTCTGTCAGTTTTTCACCATGGTAAATTTGTAGATATGTAACTTGTAAAATACAATTACAATTTACAATTTGTAACGTTTATTAAACAGGGCCCTGGGGGCCTACCATAAACTTTTAAAATATTTGCCAAGTGCAGGGCAGTTCAACTGGGCATGTTAACCTGACAGGTTTTGTGTTTGTACCATGAATATTTCCCGTTGACCTGCATCATGTCAACTTTTGACCTGCTACATAGTCTCTGGTCAGTGTGCTGGATTATAAATAAACGTTCTAAAATACTTTACCGGTTTTACGGTTTTAATAGAAATGAAATAAGTTTTTATAATAACAGTTTAAAATAAGAGAGTAGTCATAGAAACTTTGTTCCATGGCAAAAAAAGAATTTATCATTACTGATTATGAGAGCGAACGCCCTTCTTGCCACAAAAACTTGAAGTAAAAAGTTAATACTTCACATTTATTTTCGAACGAATTTAATGCCTACATGTCAAAGGGTAATAAGTACAATTTTTCAATTTATTTTGAAATTCAAGTGGATCAGTTTTTGTTTACTTTAAACATAAAGGTACTTAGCCTTTTTTTTTTAAGGCTGGGAAATCATCTAATGACTTCTCCCGCTCTGGGTGGAGCGGAAGGGAGGGTCAGACTCTTACTGACTAAAACCCATCCATGTTCCTTCCTTAGCCCTTTATGTTCCGGGGTAGCGATAACCCTTTCGTACAATCCCGCTTACCCGGTAGGCTTGGCCCTGAGGGGCCCCTTCATATGCTGACATCTCTTTGAGGCGCACGTAGAACATATACGCGCGGTCCGGCACGGGCCTGGTGCTGATCGGACGGTGAGTCACTCACCGTCCGCAGGCCCGCGCCTACGGTGGCCGGGGGTCGTCACGTGGCTCCCGACGCCCGGGGCGTCTCCCGCGGCGGCTGGGACGGGAAGACCTTTCTCTTTCCCATCCCGCCACCAAAGGTACTCAGCCTTAAAGTTTTAACTCAAATCAATACAGATATTTGTTTTGTGGCCGTGTCTGTGAGTGGTAGGCAAAGAGTGGCTTTTGTGACTATGGATTTAAGACAAGTTTCTTACGAACAATTGGAATATGTAAGATGTTTGTATATTAACAAGGATACTGTAATAGGCTATAATAAAAGCTCGGAAAATGACTCAAAAATGTGGATTGAGGTGGCTGAAAATCTAAATTCTGTGTTAGGTGTGCTGAAAAGGATTGAAAAACTTGGATAGCTATAAGTTTTTAATTAATTAATATTATCAAGGTAATATAATATTTCTCAACAGCATGTGATGCTAAGTCAGAGGCCCATGGGCAGCACTAAAACTCTGACACTGGTTAGTCACTAACCACACGAAGAAGAAGATCAAGGTAATTGCCTGACTTAATTATATTAATTAAACCATAAATACTGTTTAAATATCGATCTGCCCAGCCTTTTCTCAATTATGTTGGGGTTGGCTTTAATTCTAACCGGATACAGCTGAATACCAGTATTTTACATGGAGAGAGATTCTTTGGAGTATCATCCAGTTACTGGGTGGTGGAGGCGTGGGTTGTGGAAGACGACCCTTAAAACTATCAAAATCCATGAATAACGGGTATGGGACGCCGCCGTAGGTTCTACGAATGCAGCCTAAAACCTCAGGTATACCAAACTTCTTAAAAAATCTGAAATAAGTTAATGACAGTTGTGCTGTCACATCTATACATTCAGAATACCGAGTGACGCAGTACCAGTCACATGATCACCAGTTACCATATTATACCACCATACATACCTCCGAACCAGTTACCTCACCACCTTTTACCACATACCACCGAACCAGTACCTTACCACGTTTTGACAACCCCGCAAGAAACAGTGAGAGTGAAGCAATCATCATGATAAAGAAATTATAAATGTAAACACCGATGCGGCACGAGCGTCATCACTACGCCGCGCCGCACACGTTCGCCGGTTTACTTCGGAAGGAGCGGTTTGTAAGCGCAAGCAGAGCAAGCAGAAAGCACCCTCCGCGTCTTCACTGCACACGACGGGACCTCGCAGATGGACACATGACGCTGACGACACACGCGTCCCGCGGATCGGCAGGCAGTCTTCTCTCGACGGCGGCACCTGGGGGCAAGGAACATATTCCTGGGGGAAAAGGACCGCGCTCGACGCGCGACTCCTATTTATGCCTTCCTGCCGCCCTTCGGCGCGCCGCTATGGGTCAAAAATGATTGGACAGTGAAATTTGTTATTGTATATAATAGTGTATTTTAGAAATTAAAGCAGTCTGTTAAAGTCAGTTATTCAATTCTTTGTGACGAGTTATTATTTCCAAGTACCTATCAACCCCGTGCGTGCCCAACCACTAAAACCTGATTACTAAAATCAAAAGAATTTCACTAGACTAGCTGAGAATTTAAATTCTTTTCAGCGAAAATGTAGTAGGTAGATTTAAGCATTCTATTACTTGTGCTACTGCATGTGATTCAATACTGTTTGCTGCGCAATAGAATGTACTGCGATGTCATCCGTTGGTCTTTAATAAGAACTATTCGCGCAAAAAGATAATGCTATGCTGTTAAAACCTGAAATAAAGTAGGCACACATTCAAGAACTTATATTATTATGATAATTAAACGGATAAATAGAAGTGTAGAACCTTGACCTCAATCGACAAATCGGTTGATTTAGTAGGGCGTGGCATGAAAGATTGTAGCTCACAGAGCGCAGTGCAAGCGCTTTGGTGAGCCTATATCGTTTAATAAAAGCGTTGTCCAGCATGTCAAATGGTTAGATCGAGTTTCTCAAAATGTTTCTTTGAATTTTAGCCATTTGTTTAGCTCTGTTGCCACGACTATCATCCTCAAGAAACTCGAAAATTTCATCTTCATCACACATCTAAAATAAATGGTAAACACATTGCTCATAGAGGTTTTCTATGTATTTCAATACTTTGAAATAACGACAGAATTATATTGTGTACACACTTTTAGGATAAATTAGCTTTTTCTATTTAAATTTAATTAAAACAGGTCAATAGTTGTTACTTTCACAAAGCTGCAAATTATGACGGCAGGGCAGTTCAATTGTTGAATGTTTAAATGTCAAAAACCCTACATGGTAAGGATATGTTGCAGGCCAGCCTGCTGAAATGCTGTCACGTAGTCACTCACCGGTTTAGACCACGTGATCGCTGACTGGCCTGCTGCTTGTCGAGTTCATGGTACAAACTAACACGGCAGGTTATTTTTCGTCTAAAATTGACCTGCTATAAGAGTTTATGGTAGGACCCCAGCTTTGTGAAAGTAACAACTATTGACCTGTTTTAATTAAATTTAAATAGAAAAAGCTAATTTATCCTAAAAGTGTGTACACAATATAATTCTGTCGTTATTTCAAAGTATTGAAATACATAGAAAACCTCTATGAGCAATGTGTTTACCATTTATTTTAGATGTGTGATGAAGATGAAATTTTCGAGTTTCTTGAGGATGATAGTCGTGGCAACAGAGCTAAACAAATGGCTAAAATTCAAAGAAACATTTTGAGAAACTCGATCTAACCATTTGACATGCTGGACAACGCTTTTATTAAACGATATAGGCTCACCAAAGCGCTTGCACTGCGCTCTGTGAGCTACAATCTTTCATGCCACGCCCTACTAAATCAACCGATTTGTCGATTGAGGTCAAGGTTCTACACTTCTATTTATCCGTTTAATTATCATAATAATATAAGTTCTTGAATGTGTGCCTACTTTATTTCAGGTTTTAACAGCATAGCATTATCTTTTTGCGCGAATAGTTCTTATTAAAGACCAACGGATGACATCGCAGTACATTCTATTGCGCAGCAAACAGTATTGAATCACATGCAGTAGCACAAGTAATAGAATGCTTAAATCTACCTACTACATTTTCGCTGAAAAGAATTTAAATTCTCAGCTAGTCTAGTGAAATTCTTTTGATTTTAGTAATCAGGTTTTAGTGGTTGGGCACGCACGGGGTTGATAGGTACTTGGAAATAATAACTCGTCACAAAGAATTGAATAACTGACTTTAACAGACTGCTTTAATTTCTAAAATACACTATTATATACAATAACAAATTTCACTGTCCAATCATTTTTGACCCATAGCGGCGCGCCGAAGGGCGGCAGGAAGGCATAAATAGGAGTCGCGCGTCGAGCGCGGTCCTTTTCCCCCAGGAATATGTTCCTTGCCCCCAGGTGCCGCCGTCGAGAGAAGACTGCCTGCCGATCCGCGGGACGCGTGTGTCGTCAGCGTCATGTGTCCATCTGCGAGGTCCCGTCGTGTGCAGTGAAGACGCGGAGGGTGCTTTCTGCTTGCTCTGCTTGCGCTTACAAACCGCTCCTTCCGAAGTAAACCGGCGAACGTGTGCGGCGCGGCGTAGTGATGACGCTCGTGCCGCATCGGTGTTTACATTTATAATTTCTTTATCATGATGATTGCTTCACTCTCACTGTTTCTTGCGGGGTTGTCAAAACGTGGTAAGGTACTGGTTCGGTGGTATGTGGTAAAAGGTGGTGAGGTAACTGGTTCGGAGGTATGTATGGTGGTATAATATGGTAACTGGTGATCATGTGACTGGTACTGCGTCACTCGGTATTCTGAATGTATAGATGTGACAGCACAACTGTCATTAACTTATTTCAGATTTTTTAAGAAGTTTGGTATACCTGAGGTTTTAGGCTGCATTCGTAGAACCTACGGCGGCGTCCCATACCCGTTATTCATGGATTTTGATAGTTTTAAGGGTCGTCTTCCACAACCCACGCCTCCACCACCCAGTAACTGGATGATACTCCAAAGAATCTCTCTCCATGTAAAATACTGGTATTCAGCTGTATCCGGTTAGAATTAAAGCCAACCCCAACATAATTGAGAAAAGGCTGGGCAGATCGATATTTAAACAGTATTTATGGTTTAATTAATATAATTAAGTCAGGCAATTACCTTGATCTTCTTCTTCGTGTGGTTAGTGACTAACCAGTGTCAGAGTTTTAGTGCTGCCCATGGGCCTCTGACTTAGCATCACATGCTGTTGAGAAATATTATATTACCTTGATAATATTAATTAATTAAAAACTTATAGCTATCCAAGTTTTTCAATCCTTTTCAGCACACCTAACACAGAATTTAGATTTTCAGCCACCTCAATCCACATTTTTGAGTCATTTTCCGAGCTTTTATTATAGCCTATTACAGTATCCTTGTTAATATACAAACATCTTACATATTCCAATTGTTCGTAAGAAACTTGTCTTAAATCCATAGTCACAAAAGCCACTCTTTGCCTACCACTCACAGACACGGCCACAAAACAAATATCTGTATTGATTTGAGTTAAAACTTTAAGGCTGAGTACCTTTGGTGGCGGGATGGGAAAGAGAAAGGTCTTCCCGTCCCAGCCGCCGCGGGAGACGCCCCGGGCGTCGGGAGCCACGTGACGACCCCCGGCCACCGTAGGCGCGGGCCTGCGGACGGTGAGTGACTCACCGTCCGATCAGCACCAGGCCCGTGCCGGACCGCGCGTATATGTTCTACGTGCGCCTCAAAGAGATGTCAGCATATGAAGGGGCCCCTCAGGGCCAAGCCTACCGGGTAAGCGGGATTGTACGAAAGGGTTATCGCTACCCCGGAACATAAAGGACTAAGGAAGGAACATGGATGGGTTTTAGTCAGTAAGAGTCTGACCCTCCCTTCCGCTCCACCCAGAGCGGGAGAAGTCATTAGATGATTTCCCAGCCTTAAAAAAAAAAGGCTAAGTACCTTTATGTTTAAAGTAAACAAAAACTGATCCACTTGAATTTCAAAATAAATTGAAAAATTGTACTTATTACCCTTTGACATGTAGGCATTAAATTCGTTCGAAAATAAATGTGAAGTATTAACTTTTTACTTCAAGTTTTTGTGGCAAGAAGGGCGTTCGCTCTCATAATCAGTAATGATAAATTCTTTTTTTGCCATGGAACAAAGTTTCTATGACTACTCTCTTATTTTAAACTGTTATTATAAAAACTTATTTCATTTCTATTAAAACCGTAAAACCGGTAAAGTATTTTAGAACGTTTATTTATAATCCAGCACACTGACCAGAGACTATGTAGCAGGTCAAAAGTTGACATGATGCAGGTCAACGGGAAATATTCATGGTACAAACACAAAACCTGTCAGGTTAACATGCCCAGTTGAACTGCCCTGCACTTGGCAAATATTTTAAAAGTTTATGGTAGGCCCCCTGCAAATTATGACGGCAGGGCAGTTCAATTGTTGAATGTTTAAATGTCAAAAACCCTACATGGTAAGGATATGTTGCAGGCCAGCCTGCTGAAATGCTGTCACGTAGTCACTCACCGGTTTAGACCACGTGATCGCTGACTGGCCTGCTGCTTGTCGAGTTCATGGTACAAACTAACACGGCAGGTTATTTTTCGTCTAAAATTGACCTGCTATAAGAGTTTATGGTAGGACCCCTGGTCCGCTCGTTCTTCTTGTCTGAACCTCCTCGACGTAAGTGTGTAATTGTTAATCCACTCTAATCATTTGTATCAATGTCTTTAATATTATTGTAATTGCTGCTCTGTTTATTGTGAGTAATAAACTAGGCAATTGACTACCTAAAGTTGTTTCCATTCTACACTCCGAATTCCTGGACTGCACCGGATCCATCCACTTGGCTGAAGCACCCACGTGCTATACTTAGGTCACTGCCTCTCTCTATTACTATTCTCCATCTACAACAATAAGTACATAAAGGTGAAGTGTATTACATTCATAACCCTCTTGGCGATGCCGTAGTCGCGTAAAAATATGCACTTTATTAGAATACTGGCTTCTGCCCGCGACTTCGTCCGCGTGAATTATCTTGTTCCACCGACCCACCCCTTCGTATCGCATCGCCCGTCCGCCCTATTTTTTAGTATTCGCTTATCCAGGGTCCCAGCGTGATGTGAACCCTATAACCTTCCTAAGGAATTAGGTTATCAAATGCAAAAAAAATGTGAACCTAACCAGTAGTACCAGAGATTAGCACGTTCAAACAAACAAACAAAACACAACTCGCAAGCTTTATTAATAACCAGCGACTTGCGCGACATGCGCACGTCAACCCGAACCTAGGTAAGTTCGGGTCCATATAAAATAACTCCGCAACAAAATATGTAGGTAGGTATACCTACATATTTTGTTTTTTATAATTATGATATCTCATATGATGTTGTTTGAAATCAAGTGATGTCAAGGACAATTTCGTTTACATTTAATACTCGTGATTAATATCATATTTATTTGGATAATTATTAATATTATATTAATAAACGCCTACGCAAATAATGCATTAAGATTACTTACCATAAATGGTAATCAAAGGAGATTGTTCTACGCCCATACATTGTTCGCCCTGGTGCCAACAGCATTTAAAAATAATTTTCTATTTTTGTAAATTTTATTGCCCTTAGTAGCCCATAAGAACAAAGTTACTTGACGAACACTTTAAAGAACTGATTTATTTTAAAAAAAGGAACAGATTTTGAGGTTATTTTAAATAAAAGAATACTTAATTAAGTAATTCCTTCTAAAATCGCTATTTCTGGTTTCTACAAAGCATTAAACTTCAAATACAGTAAAATATTACTGTAAATACAGTTGTTTTATGCCTTTTAGGTACCTACAGAGTTATTACCTATTTATTGGTTGAAGTTTACTTTAAGCTAGGGTGATTAATTATAGTTAAGTACCTACTTCATTAAACCAAGTCAGCCGTACAAGAAGCATTGGTTAGGTAGGTATAGGTTCTTACATACCTATTTCCCACTCTATGCAAACCATCAGTTGAGAAAAAGTAAACATTTGAATATCTGTATAAATCCCTTTTCATTTTATGTATTGATTGGTACCTAACAGATTTTAGAATATGATTTGAAGCACTTAAATAATCATGGAGCAAATACAAAGAGGAGATGCCGTAACTTGATTTCCCTTTAACATAATGCGTGAAACTTTACGGGGAGCGAGGGACGTTACAAACCACGCCCCTCTCTATTTTCCATCTAGCGGTGAATAGGACAATTAATAGATTAAGCTTTGTCGATTGTTACAATGTCGTTTTAGCTAGATTTCGCTAGATGTCACTAGTGTATAGGTGTGTATAGTGCTATGCATACTATACAAAGTGGCGCCACCTTTTTCGAGCAGTGACACTATTGTTAAGAAACAGAATGCACAGATTTTTCTAGAACGCTTCTAATAATTTATGAAATAAAATTACTTACACGTGAAATGTTATGCCTTTTAAGGCATCAGAACGTCTATCTGAATAGTTTTTACATGCTAGTACACAACACTTCATCTTGTTCTTTAAAATAAGGTAGAAAATAATAAAATAGACTGGGAACACTGGACTGTAAACACGTTGCGTACTTCAACGTGTGCCGCCAACTGACCGAGGCCACGCCCACCGTGATGACGTCAGGACACATTTATTGTCACAGTGCACATTCACATTATGACATCTCCTCTTTGTATTTGCTCCATGTAAATAATGCAGTTGATATGAATCCTGTCGTCAGTCGCATACTCCGGCCAGACCAACATCAGGTTTTGTAAGTAGCCATATTATGACAAGTTAAGAACAGAAATATAACACTAATTTTTTATTATTTCAGTTTTAATCATTTTCATTATCTTCTACATTTTCTATTAAAATATTGTCTAAGAATTGTGCAGGTGGGGCGATGTTGCCTTGATATCGGGCATAACTTAAATACCATATAATGGTCATGATATGAGCGCAGCATCCTATGGTCCTGCGCCCAACAATGCAGTTGCAACAATATTGTATTATGGATTGTCTTCCAACTTGACTTCTGTCTAGATGTCTTACTGCTTATATGTCGGCTTTGTATTCTGCCACGTACAAGCAATATATTGCTACTGGAAGTGACTGACTCTAAGTCTTGGTCGACCTCCCTACACACTTCAATAATATAGGAACCATTCTGTCACACATGTTCACCATAATATGATCGGGCCTGTTTAATTTGGTATATACCTAAAGGGATAAGAATTAAATAATTTTAATTAATTTGTGAAAATTCTTGTAGATTTTCGCTATCCACAGAAATAGCTTCAAATGAGCCCGTCTCCTATTTAAATTATTTTCGTGTGTGTTCGCGCAGCGGAATGTTGTTGAATTTAAAGATTTTAATTATGCAGATATTTAGTGTATGACGTCGTATAATTGTGTATGGTAAAAAAAAAATTGTGCATGCAGCCATTGTGGAGAAATTCACCAAAAACTGATTCCGCTGGGCGAACGTTGTCCTGGCGGAACTTTTTTTAATCCATAGACTTTAGAAGAAAAGAGATGTGTCCAAAAATTAGTGTGTATTTGTGTGTAATTGTGTATGTATGAATAAAATTAGTGCATGCATAAACTTCGGAGAAATTCAAGTTTCCGCTACGCGAACGTTTGGCCATTAGCTAGTTTTCATATAAAGCGCTTACATAGAGAGCTGTAGATTTTTACATACGTTGCTTTGAATTTGTTTATATTTGTTTAAAAAACAGATTTAGAAAAAATCGTAGGGCTTAAAAGATAAAAATATAAACGTAAAATACGCTTATTAGGTCTTAGTTCTTAAAGTATGCACTTTGGGGTCTAGATTTTCACGTTTATACAAACCTTGTAAGTGTCTGCAACATGTTGCCAAGTATCAATGATGTTCCGTTAGTAATTAAAGAGTTATAGGACAATTTACCATGAATAGATCACTGTTTACAAAGCAGTCAAATATCACGACGTTCTAAAGGAATTGCATGGTAAAATGTATGCCAATAATTAGTGTATTCATTCAACTATTCACATGCAAAATTTCATTAAAAAAAGGATTAAAAAAAGTTCCGCCAGGACAACGTTCGCCCAGCGGAATCAGTTTTTGGTGAATTTCTCCACAATGGCTGCATGCACAATTTTTTTTTTACCATACACAATTATAATTAAAATCTTTAAATTCAACAACATTCCGCTGCGCGAACGCACACATTATTTTCTTCCACAAAATCTGCTAAAACATGAGACATAAACATTCTTTCTTGAATTATAGAAATAATTTTAATAATTTTTATAGAAATAATTTTAATTATAGGATGAAATTCAAGAATTAAAGTTGACCACCTCCACCACCGAGCGACATAACATCACTTTTCTTGATTCATTTGCACTTTGTGTGCTCAGCTGATGTTCACCAGACTCTAACGATAAAGGATTGTGCACAGAATAATTTAATGATTGTAAAAGTGAAATACTATCATGGAAGCCACGGTCAAGTATCATTACATCACCATTTCTAAAATATTGTCTCATGGGTTTTGATGGGTTTTCAAATTCGTCTTTTACTATATCAGAATCAGATTTTGTAGCAGCATATGGGCCTAGAACATCAATTATGTACCCATCGCAACATACTACAATTAATGGCTTTACAAGATTCCTATATTTAAGAAGTGAATATGTCTTTTTTTGATAGGCATAATTTTATTACTTACTGCTCTTTTGAACGTACTACTCTGTCAAGAAAGTACCGGGAAAAGATCAATAATACACAAAATGTTTTGTTATTCATCCAAATTTATTTTATCACCTTCAAAGTATGCTCCTTTAGAAACGATACACTTGCGCCAACGAATAATCCATTCATCAAAACATTTTTTAAACGCTGCTTCCGGAATTGAGTTCAGTTCTCGCCGCGAATTCTCCTTTATGTCTTCTATCGATTGAAAACGGGCGCCACGAAGTGGTAATTTGAGTTTAGGAAAAAGAAAAAAGTCAGCAGGAGCTATATCTGGTGAATATGGTGGTTGCTGGATGGTATTTGTTGATAGCCTTGTGCGAAGGCGCATTGTCGTGGTGCAAAATCCAAGAATTTTCTTTCCACAAATCTGGCCTTTTTCATCGAATTTGCTCTCTTAAACGCCGCATAACGCTCAAATAATATTCTTTATTTACCGTTAGACCTTCCGGTAAGAATTCAGAGTGCACAACACCACGATAGTCAAAGAAAACAGTCAACATGACTTTGACTTTTGATCGACTTTGGCGTGGTTTTTTCGGTTTCGGTTCAGTTGGATGGCGCCACTCCGAAGCTTGTTGACTAGTTTGCATGTCAAACTCGTAAACCCACGTCTCGTCACCAGTAACAATGCGTTTCATGAATGTTGGGTCCTCCGAACTGACTTGTTCTAGCATGTCCTCAGCGACTTTCATGCGATTGAGTTTTTGGAGAAAATTCAGATCTTTTGGGACTAGCCGAGCAGCAACATGTTTCATACCAAAATGATTAGTTAAAATGGTACGGATCGACTCGTGAGATACAGAAAGTTCGGCGGCTATCTCTCTCAGAGTTGAATGGGGATTTTCAGTCACTATTTTCTTCACTTTTGCGATGTTAACTTCAGTTGCAGACGTTGACGGCCTACCAGAGCGAGGCAAATCTTCCATCACATCTCGACCGCTTTTGAATGCTTTGAACCACTCATAAGCACGAGTTTTTGATAAAGTCGATTCACCGTAAGCCTTCTGTAACATTTTCAGTGACTCCGAACACGAAATTTCATTGGCGATGCAAAATTTAAGACAAACTCTTTATTCGATATTTTTGTCCATTATGAAATTCGCAATACACACTATATATGATATTACTAAAACCAGCACTGTATTTAATATAAATACCGTAAAACGGGGTGACATTGATTAATTTTTAATTTTAAATGCATGCCACGCTTGCAGTTTCAACGATAAAAATGTAAAAAAAAAACTGCAGTGTAGACTCATTACGTAAATTAAGTATTGCAACAAAAAAGTTTAAATTAGTCCATACTTTTTTTGGAAAAAAATAAAAACCTGTTTATCAAAGTTAAATTGATAATGGGGCTACTTTGTCACCCCCTCTTTTTTTTATTTCATTGCAAAGACACCCCGAAAACGACAAAAAACAAAAAACATTTTTTTTTTTGGAAACAATAGTTTAGGTAATATTGCGATTTGAATATTTTTGGGGTTACTTTGAGTCAAGGGGCGAATTTGATACAACAAACACTACAACTACTACTACTACTACTTTTGGGTACTACAATATTAACAAAGAGATGAACCATATATTTTTTTATTAATAATTAAGAAAATAAAGTACCTAATAAGATCAATTGTATTTTATCACTTAAAACAACCAATCACTTATCACTTATAACCTATCAATGTAGCCCCGATGATCTTAAAATGTTCATACAAAATAAAATGGCGACCGACCGTAACCAAAAATGCAAACATGCTTTTAATCTTAAAGAAACGTTTAATTAAAAAAGTGAAAAACAACAAATCAAACAATAATACTTACGCCTGTACCACCGAAGTTATTCAGACAAATCTTTTAGACCTTTTCGACACTAAACTTTAACAAATAATTTTTAAAAGTTCCGACAACGACTACTCGTTGACGCTTCGGCAAAATATGGCCGATCAGTCAGTCTGGCCATCAGAACAAACCAAATTTTGGCTGCGTTAAGTATCCCGCAATAAATCCGAAAAAACATATCAAGTTTAGCTATCATCAAAATCACCCCAGCTCTCAAAGTAACCCCGTTTTACCGGTAACAGATGCAACTCAAACTCCGTGCCAAAATGGAAAACAGTTGTGCCAATCTAACAACTACAAAAAAAACAAAAATTTGAATTTGGAACCATAAACAAATCATTTCCACATACAAATTCCCGATACTTTTTTGGCTGAATGTATATATAAGTTCCATCCATTATTACAATAGCTTTTCTATTTTCTAAGTCACTTCCAGGGTTGACAAACAGAGATTCCGGTATATACAAGTTTCTTGCTGCAACATCCACTCTGGATATGTGCTGTAGCCCCAAATACATTGGCACAAAATGTTCAGTCATTATTTCTCTTGCTTTTGTTACAAGTTTTGTAAGGGTGCTGCGAGGTATGTCTAATAAAGTAGAGATTCTCTCATCAGAATCGCCAGTCCGAATTTTCATCAAATATGAACCAAGAGATGTAGCCCGCTGGTTAAAATCTGGCAGTTCTGTGAGCAATTCCATAAGTTGTTGTTTGGTATGTGTTCAAAATACTTATGTTTGCACTATAACGCCTACTCGTATTTTTATTGCAATGTACACGGATGCATCTCACTGCTTGCGGCGAACGATTAGCTGTTAAGAATTAGTTTTATAAGTACCTACGTCTAGTACAACTTTTGTTATTTTTAGGGTTCCGTAGCCAAATGGCAAAAAACGGAACCCTTATAGTTTCGCCATGTCTGTCTGTCTGTCTGTCTGTCTGTCTGTCTGTCTGTCTGTCCGCGGATAATCTCAGTGACCGTTAGCACCAGAAAGCTGAAATTTGGTACCAATATGTATATCAATCATGCCGACAAAGTGCAAAAATAAAAATTTAAAAAAACATTTTTATTAGGGTACCTCCCCCAGACGTAAAGTGGGGAGCGATTTTTTTTTAAATTTTAACCCTAACGTGTGATATATTGTTGGATAGGTATTTAAAAATGAATAGGGGTTTTCTAAAATCATTTTTTGATAATATTAATATTTTAGGAAATAATCGCTCCGAAAGTCAAAAACAATGTGTCCCCCCCCCCTCTAACTTTTGAACCATAAGTTTAAAAAATATGAAAAAAATCACAGAAGTAGACCTTTATATGAACTTTCTAGGAAAATTATTTTCAACTTGATGAGTTGATTAGTTTTTGAGTTATATAGCACTTTTTCAAAAAAACGCAAATGATAACTTTGTTTTTCATACAAATACTATGAAAAACAAAGTTATTTTTGCTGACGAAAAATGTCGGTATTTATTACAGAACTCTATATAACTGTATAGTTTAAATATTTTTTTATAATATTACTATTTTCGGAAATAATCGTAAAAAATAATGTGTCCCCCTCTAACTTTTGAACCATAAGTTTAAAAAATTTGAAAAAATTCTCAAAAGCAGAACTTTATGTAAACTTTCTAGGAAAATTATTTTGAACCTTTTGGGTTAAACAGTTTTTGAAAAATAGTACAAAAACTAAGTTTGCGTGGGAAGCTACGGAACCCTACAGTGAGCGTGGCCCGACACGCTCTTGGCCGGTTTTTTCTTTTTCACTTGTCTTTGCACGGAATACAGCTCTTAAGTTTTCGGAAGCATTTTATTTTCAATAATCCTGGATAGAAATCCCCAACATGGTCCTAACGAGCGGATATAAATGAAGAAACAATAATAATCAGTGGAAATAAGAAAAATACGGATTTTACTGGAATATTGAAGACTATTGAAGTAGTCCGGTACGCGGAGTCCAAAGGTCACAGGCGAACATCGACTTGGAAATCTTGATATATTTGGAGTCTGGAGATTTTGGATAGCTAGATGTGGATATATACAGTGTTCAGACGATAATCAGTATATTAAATAGTACCCAGTACTCTTAAATAGGTTTGTTTCATGGTAATTCGCGTAAGTTTCCGAAAATTGTTAAGGTCAGTACTACCTACTTTATTCACTTTGATTTTAACCAGACAATTACTTTATTTGCAGTTAACTGATTGTGATTACATTGTTAAAACTAATCAGAACTAGGTGTATTGTTTATCATTATTGTGATTATATCGCAGTATTGTAGTTTTCAGCTAAGTTTTTATTAGTGTAAGTTGGTTTAAAACAATTTGTTAGGTAGATTACTATTAACAAATTATTGTACTTTAACTTGTTGTATTTCAGCTGCAAGAGAATTAGGTATTATTGTTAGGAATTGTACGTTATTTAATTGTATCTTTGTATATTTCAGTGTAATACCGGTTTCTCAAAATGGCTGACAAGGAGTTAATTAAAAGAAGGGCAAGTTATAAGGGACGTTTGACAGCTTTCTGTAATTATTTCAATGATTTGGAAGATTCGTTGAATCCTTCACAGGTATGCGAATTGCAACTACGTTTGGGTAAGATGGAAAATTTATTTGTACAATTTGACGAGATTCAATTAAAATTGGAGTGTTTAGTTGATGATGTCAGTAGTCAACTCCAGGAGCGAAACGAGTTTGAATCCATTTATTACAAGATCTTTTCAAAGGCTCAAGAGTTACTTACACGTAATTTAAAAACAACTAAGGATGAGGATCCTTTGGAAAATGATAACTGTACGTCACGAACGCGTAATCGTAAGCTTGTTAAATTACCTACCATACAACTGCCAAAGTTCAGTGGTTCATATGAAAAATGGTTGGAGTTCCACGACACGTTCTCTAGTTTAATACATTTTAATGATGAAATAGATGACGTCAACAAATTTCACTACCTTAGGGCTTCTCTCGAGGGTTCAGCTGCTGTGGTGATTCAATCTATTGAGTTTTCTGCCAGCAATTACACTGTCGCATGGAAAATATTGTGTGAACGTTTCGATAATAAGCGGGTTTTAATACAAAATCATGTAAGTGCATTATTTAATCTCGAAACAATTAAGAAGGAGTCATCTGTTAGTTTAAAACGTATTATTGATTCTGTCAACAAAAACTTGCGTTCGTTGGAATCATTAGGAGAACCAACAGATCGTTGGGACACGCTCTTAATTTATATAGTTACAAATAAATTGGATTCTAAAACTTTTCGAGAATGGGAAGAATTTAAAGGTGGTATAGATAAAGAAAAGTCAATCAGATTAGACATGCTTCTTGGTTTTTTGCGAAATCGTTCAGACTTATTAGAAACTATTGAAATGTCACACAATAGTTCTAATAATAATTCTTCTAATTCTAGCAATAAACATAAAAGCTTGGTGTCTGTGGCCAGCACATCAACTAATCGGCCTAATCCTGGTTCCAATTCACTGAAATCGTGCCCGAAATGCAAAGGTGAACATAACCTCAGTAACTGTTCACAATTTCTAGCTCTGAGCAATGAGCAGAGATTAGAGTTACTGCCACAATATAAAATATGTTTTAATTGTTTCCGCACTGGCCATTACGCCAATCATTGTAAATCAACTGGTTGCAAAGTGTGTAAGCGCAAGCACAACACACTTGTTCATGTTACAGATCCTAAAGCTAAGTCGAATATTAAACCATCGACTACCATTGGTGATGATGAAAGCCGTGAAGCTACTGAACCATTGGCTAACAATAACATCACATTATCGGCACAAGTCACATCGAACGCGAACGTACAAATTAAAGGAGAAGTTCTATTAGCCACTTCATTATTAAAAGTTTATGATGACAATAACCGCGAATATCTCGGTCGTGCCATTCTTGACAGCGGCAGTACATCGTGCCTAATAACAGAAAAATTCTGTAATTTATTAAATTTACCGACAATCAAAGTTAGCGAGTCACTGATGGGTATTAATAACTCTAAGTCACCAATTGGTAAAATGTGTTGCGTTGCAATAAAATCATTAAATGAAAACTTTTCTAAAAATATTTGCTGTTTTATCTTACCTTCTATCACTGATGAAGTGCCCTGTCGTCAATTAGATCTTAGTGAATTAAATATTCCGAGTGATTTGTGTCTAGCTGATCCTCACTTTTACACACCGTCTCCTGTGGACTTAATTATAGGTGCAGATGTTTTCTGGGACCTCTTGGGCACAGAGAAGATAAACCTGGGTATTGGAAAACCGGTACTATATGAAACTAGACTTGGTTGGATAGCTTCAGGCCCTATGCTACATAGTGGTCAAGTTCCGTGTTCTCTTCCTGTACTTTGTAATTTTACAAATATTAAAAAACCCGAAACTACTGTTTTAGCGGATAGCTCAAGTACTGATAATATTCAAAACCTTTTAATGCGTTTTTGGCAACTTGAGGAAGTAAGCCATCAGTCATCAGTATTTTCTCATGAGGAGAAAATGTGTGAAGAGCATTTTATTCAAAACACAACACGTCTCAAGGATGGCCGTTTCTGTGTGAGAATACCTTTAAGACAATCACATGGTAACTTAGGCGACTCTGTTCATAGAGCTAAGCACTGTCTGCTTTCATTAGAGCGCAGGTTTAAGAGTCAGCCATCATTTAAAGCACGTTATTGTGATTTCATGAAAGAATATGTTGAGTTAAAACATATGTCTAAATGTGTACCTGACCCACAGAAACTTGCATATTTTATACCTCACCATGGCGTTGTGCGTGAAAGTAGTTTAACTACAAAACTCCGAGTGGTGTTTAACGCTAGTAGTCCCACCACCTCAGGAGTATCACTTAATCAATCACAAATGATAGGGCCTACTGTACAAGATGACTTAGTATCAATCCTTCTTCGGTTTAGGAAATATAAATATGTCCTATCCGCAGATGTGGAAAAAATGTACCGCCAGGTAATAGTACACCCAGATGACAGGCATCTGCAGCAAATCTTATGGCGGAATGATCCCTGGAGGCCTATGGAAGCCTACCAGTTAAATACGGTTACGTACGGTACCGCTAGCGCACCGTATCTTGCCACTAGGTGTCTTAGACAGGTAGGGCTCGATTGCACTGACAAAAAAATTGCTGCAATTATAAAGCATGATTTTTATGTAGATGATTTGCTTTCGGGAGGGGATACAATTGACGAAGTCCTTGAGATACGCCATAAGGTAACCGCAGAGCTGGCTTCGGCTGGGATGCCGTTACGTAAATGGAAATCTAATAATTCACAAGTGTTGTCTGATCATACGGATCATTCTTCATTAAGTTTAAACATTGGTTCAATGGAACCTTGCAAAACGTTAGGTCTAAGCTGGCATACTGAGCCTGACGTGTTATGTTATTCAATTAATCCCAATATTAATAATGCCATGACCAAGCGCGGAATACTTTCTACAATTGCTCAGATTTTTGATCCGCTAGGTCTATTAGCTCCTTACATTATTGTTATGAAAACTATAATGCAAAAACTTTGGGTACATAAATTGGGATGGGATGATCAGTTGCCATCTGATATAGTGAAAATTTGGTCCAATGTTATACGGGACTTACCATTGTTAAACACATTAAGTATTCCACGGATTGTCCTTTGTGATTTATATAAAGATATAGATATCCACATATTCAGCGATGCGTCGCAACTTGCATTCGGTGCGTGTCTGTATGTCAAAAGTACAAGTCATGATGCTAATGTCCTGGTACGTTTACTTACAGCGAAAAGCCGAGTAGCTCCAATTAAGCCAACTACGATACCAAGACTTGAGCTTTGCGCGGTGTTGGTTGGTGTTCGTCTTTACGAAAAGGTGATTTACGCTCTTAGAGCTCAAGTCAGAAGTGTCACCTTTTGGACTGACTCGACTGTTGTATTAGGCTGGCTTAAGATGCTACCACACAAATTACAGCCGTTTGTGCGCAACCGGATCGCAGAAATATTGGACAAGACAGCCGCATGCTCATGGAGGCACGTCCCTACAAATTTAAACCCAGCTGACCATATATCACGTGGAACAGATGTAAGTCTTTTGCAATCTTTAGATTTGTGGTGGTCGGGCCCTGAATTCTTGAGATATGACATCTCGAAATGGCCTAGTAATCCTACAGTAACAAATAAAAAACTTCCTGAAACTCGATCCGAAGTTTCTTTACTTGTTACATCTGCCAATCCACGACCCGTTATAGAATTTGATAGATTTTCAAAATTCATTACTCTTCAACGGTCGGTGGCATATGTTTTGAGATTTATAACTAATCATCATAAAAAGGAATTACCTGAAGATCAATTCTTCAGTACTAATGAACTGAATCAGTCATTAAATTGCATAATACGACTCTCGCAAAAGGATTCCTTTCCAGAATACACACTTTTACTAAATAAAAAGGATTTACCAAAAAAGAGTCCATTGATTAAGTTTAAAGTCTTTCTAGACGACCATAATTTAATGCGTGTTGGAGGTCGACTTGAAAACTCTCAATTTTGTTACGATAAAAAACACCCTTTATTAATACAGTCCACTCATGTTGTCACAAAATTGTTGTTTGAATTTATGCACAGAAAACTCATGCACGCTGGGCCGCAATTGCTATTAGCGTCTATTAGAGAAAATTATTGGCCAATAGGTGATAGACGTTTAGCTAAATCAACTTATAATAAATGTATTTTATGCTGCCGTATGAAGGGACGGGTAGTCTCTCCTCTCATGGGTGATTTGCCACAGCAGCGCTTGATTCCCGGGGGTTACCCCTTTGAAACTGTAGGTGTGGATTATGCTGGACCAATTATGTCCGCCACTAGGCAAGGACGTGGTTGTCGTCTTACTAAAGTATATGTTGTTCTTTTTGTATGTTTCACTACTAAGGCGATACACATCGAATTGGCAGGTGATTTAACAAGCAACAATTTTTTATCAGTTCTGCGTAGATTCGTTTCGCGTCGAGGAAAACCTAAACACATCTACTCTGATAATGGAACCTCGTTTGTTGGAGCATATCACGAACTTGGTCAGTTCATAAAGAGTAATTGCAATTCGTTATCCTGTGATTTAGCAAACGAAGACATTAATTTTCATTTTATCCCTCCTTATGCTCCTCACTTTGGAGGTCTTTGGGAGGCCGGTATCAAATCTACTAAATATCATTTAAAGAGAGTATTGGGCAATTGTAATCTTACTTATGAGGAGCTGAACACTGTGTTAGTTCAAATTGAAGCCTTACTCAACACTCGCCCACTCACCCCACTCTCATCAGATCCCAACGATTTGCTGCCGCTAACGCCTGGACACTTCCTAATCGGACGGCCACTGACAGCATTACCTGCACCTAACCTCGAGGACCGATCCGTGACTTATTTGACCAGATACCAGAGGATAGAGCAACTCCGTCAACACTTCTGGTCTAGATGGAGCAAGGAATACGTGTCAGAGCTACAGCAGCGAGTGAAATGGCGATCCTGCACTAAGCCATTAGAAAAGGACACCCTTGTGCTCATTAAGGACGAGAAACTACCTCCCTTGAAGTGGCGACTGGGCCGAGTCATGGCTGTTTTCCCTGGACAGGACGGCATCAGTCGTGTCGCTGATATCAAGACGTCATGTGGAGTGGTTCGGCGAGCCTTCAGCAAGATTTGCCCGTTACCTGTATCTCATAAAGAAGATTCTGGTTGAGAGACGATCTCTCAACGCCCGGGGGGATGTTCAAAATACTTATGTTTGCACTATAACGCCTACTCGTATTTTTATTGCAATGTACACGGATGCATCTCACTGCTTGCGGCGAACGATTAGCTGTTAAGAATTAGTTTTATAAGTACCTACGTCTAGTACAACTTTTGTTATTTTTTTCTTTTTCACTTGTCTTTGCACGGAATACAGCTCTTAAGTTTTCGGAAGCATTTTATTTTCAATAATCCTGGATAGAAATCCCCAACAGTATGTCCTATCCAGTATCACACCAAATTGTCGTCCATTGAATCAATATTTTCAAAATCGATTACGCACTTTTGTCATTCTTTAGTAACGCGACAAAATCTTCAATATGTGAAGCCTTAAATCGACGGTTGACATTTTCCACATCTAGTAATTTTGACCAGGGCTCCCATGCCAAATGCTGTTCGCATATGCGACACTCTGGTGGTATGTAGTAATTGTGGTCTCTAAAAAGTCTCACTCTTAACACAAATGGCACTAATTTTTGTGAAGTGCTGTGACATCCAATAAATATGCATCGATTATGTGTATCTGATGCTCTTGAGAAATTGGGCAAGGTTACTGTTTCATCTTCTGGTGCAATCACATTGTTTACAGGTTGTAAAATAGCATTGACTGCTGCTGTATCTGCTCTTTGATAGCAGCTATGGCAAAGTATATCCGATGCTTTGATCTAAAAAGAAAAATGTTAATGATTACTAAATGTCTAAAGATAAGGATGTGAGAAAGAATTTTCATATATCTATAACTATAACGAAAATAACATCAACATAATTATACCAACCTACATAAAAATTATAGCTTCGGAATTCAGATGACTGAACTGAACTGCATGCGATAATCAGTAACATCATCTGTCAATGTTACTGGTTGATACAGAACGGATTCTTGCCTGGCTGCTCTGAGGTGTTTGGTTACACCTTAATTAAAAAACGTTTGTGTAATGATTTAATGAAAAATACTAACCTCACGTGGTTGGATCCAATTGCGTACAATATCAACAATATGATGATTAATCTCTGCATTTATATAGTGTCTTCGACTTCGAGTTAGTGACACGCCACATGTCAAACAAATGTGCTGATGACCAAGGTTTTCAGAGTCATGTGCATCTTGCGAGGCTCCCATTGAACTACGAAGTAAATTATGACAGGCATCACAAATGTAATCAGTTGCAGTCACCTGTAAAGCAAAATATGTTTAATTTGTTGAAATGTAGTAAGAATATTCAGTTTCCACATATATCTATAATTAATAGGAATGATAGTATAAATTACGCAGTGAATTTATTATTATGTATGTAGGTCTTAGGATGCATTGACTACATACTACTTAAACTGACAGGGACTAGCAGCATGACATGTTTATTAGCATGCATATTTGACATTAAAATAGGAAAAAAACTGACCACTTGTGGTGCAACACGTTGCTGTATTTGCAGAAGAATGGCATCATCATTTAGTATGTGCCTTCTCAATCTTATTACATTGATCCCACAATTAACACATCGCAAGGGATTGCTTCTTGTTGGAGTATGTGTAGATGACGACGGTTCTGAATAATGCCTGGCAGCACGATCTGTTCTCTGCCAGCAAGGATGGCAAATATGGTGAGAAGCACGTATCTAAAATAAAAGTACATTTTGAGCTGGTATATCCTTATGATATTTCTAAGTAGCTTATCAGAATTCGACAATAAAATACCTCCAATGGCATTAATCTTTCTGTGATAATATTCTTGATATTAATATGGTGCTGTGTGTCAGTTCTCAGAGCAATAACTTGATGAGAACGAGTTCGAGGTCCCAGTGTTCTATGGCATAGTGCACAATTTCTACCAATGTTGTCTGATGTTGGTTGTATGCTTTGTTGTGCCGAAGTCCAGCATATTGTGCATTTAGTATCACTGGCTTGAATCTGAAAGAACGTATACTTAAAATGTAGGTATATATGTATGATTGCAGTCACAGCATAACAATTTAGAAAAATATTACACGTTATGTCTTCTACAAAATGTCGTTATGTTAAATACACGTTAACAGTTATTTACCGAAAGTGATGGAGCCCTTTGCTGAATATATGGACGAATCCGTTCATCTTCCAACAACATAGAACCACCAGCAGAGCCACAGCTGATACAAAATCCACTTTCCATTTCGTAAGCGAAGTCCGTTATTCGTTGTCAAAATGCCAAGGTGCCGCAGATCACAGAATCAGTAATTCGAAGCCAGAATCAAAAACGCCAACAGAAATCGCCAAATAGGTATTAAAACAAACAACACAACACAACCACAGCCAGCGCGTGAGACTCGGTGATCAGTCTAAGGGGGCCCAGAGACGGTCAAACGGTTTGATTCAAACACGTAAATTTAGGTTTGATTCAAACCATTTTGATTGTTTACTTAGCTATTTTGAACGGTTTGTCAAACATTTACGAGTTTGAAGCTTGTTTGATGAAATTTCATATTTTTGTTGTGTTTGACGCGCCGTTTGATCGTGTTCCGATGCGTTTGAACAAACTCTGCTTAGTTTAGAGCTGTATTTTTAAGCGTGAACTTGTGTGTCGAACAAAATCCATTCTCAGAAAATTCTTATAATCATCTGGAGCGGTAGTTTCTAGCACTTTCTGTAGATGTTCGTGGGTAAAACGCATCTTGTCTGCATTACACACAAGTCTAATTATGGCGGCGTACCGAACCAAACTGCACAATGCCGTTTGACAACCGTTCAAACCGACATCAAACGGTTTCATCAAACACGTAAGGTTTGAATCAAACCGTTTGACCGTCTCGGGGCCCCTTTATTCATTATATTATTCTCCTCTGTGGTCTTATTATATTACTCTTTGGACTCGGTGAGACGAACCGACCACAGAGTACATTATTACTATATAGAAAGAACCGACTGACGTAGTGACGAAGAGCAAAGAGTACGAAGGGAATGTCATTTCATAAATCAATATCAAATCAGTAATCTTTAATGAATATCATTTTATTATTTGCAACATTCTCAATCATTGAAAACGTTGACATAAAATGACGTAGACCAGCCCTGGATTTACCCTAGGGGCAGTCGGGGCGAGTGCCCAGGGCGGCAAATTTTTTAGGGCGGCAAAATTTCAGAAAGTGAAAAAAATTGTTTGTCTTATCAAGATACAATACAATATATATTACAATATAATTTAAAAAAATTCTATTTATTAATACTTTTTGACATTATTTTGATTATTGTGACAGTTGTCATATGTCGAGTATTATTTTATTATCATCCTCGTTACATCAACTTTTCCCGTTTGGTTAGTATCATTGAGAACTATGGTACTGTGTTAGATCCTCTCTAGCTACTCCTCAAAGAGAGGTCTTACGATCACTATCGTGGCGTGCCCTAAGTAAATATATCTTTTCTTAATTATTTGTTAGTATTATAATTTTGCCTTTTGTATTATAATTATGCTTTTAAAATTTAACTAACTTTTTGTGTATAATATCTTTTTTTTAATTTACAAATGGAAAAAAGAAATTATGAACTAAAGGAGATCCGCAAACAGTCCTAATAAATTAGGCCTCAATAAACAAAAATGAAATAATTTGGGTTTTGAAGGAGTAATATTAGTCTTTAATCCGGTGTAATTAGTTTTTTGTAATAACATGGGATATGAAAAATAAAAAAATAAAAACTTTATATTAGACAGTACCTAGTCAATAAGTCCCATTACCGTATTTGTTTCCGCTCTTTTATAAGGTTATGCATTTTAGTGAAACGAAATGGGGTCGGTCACAAAGGCAATCACAATTGTCCAAAAACACAGCAAGGGTCGGTTATTAAAGGTAGCACACAAAGTAAACATATAACGTAAGTCCGCAACACGAGCGAGAAACGATAAGACGCTGACGCTAACCGGCAATCTGTTATTGACATTGACAACCGATTGATTGACAAGTGACAGCCGTACCGAGTGTTGCATTTAGCAAAAATTCAAATCGATTTTTCTAAAAAAATCATTAAAATATGTTAATACAAAAAAAAACACTTTATCTTTTATCATTTATTCGCAATAAACTTATAATAATACTTTTTGGGGTAAAAAGAAATATAAATCGAACATTATAATACCAAATCTTTTACTGAAAAATTATTTTTATTTAAAAATGGTAACATCGGTTGTTATTAACAACTGCAACGCGAGGAATGCATCAACTGACTTTTCTTTTTTATTAATTCCAATATCCTAGGTTTTTTCGGGAAATAATAAAATAAAGTAGAGCTTATTATTATTTAAATATTTTTTCGAATGGTATAATACTTTGTCTATCGAGGCCGTGATTTGCTGATCTCTTTTGCCGCCCCTTAAAATTTTCCGCCCTAGACTCCAGCCTACTCAGCCTGCTGGTAAATCCGCCACTGACCCGTGTTATGTCACCGAAAGTTAATATTACTTATATAAACTTTCGGTGACATAACAGGTCTTATCAAGATTGCTCAATATAAATTAAATAATTATATTAATTAATAATTATCTGTTTAAATGATAATTCAAGAAATTCAATTCATACATTATTTGTGAATTATAATTTTGGCAGTGCTCGCGCAAGTTTTTTATTTATAAGTTTTGCGACTTGCAATTTCCGAACGCAGAATTGAGTTAATAGGTAACTATAGGTAACCTATCAATTATTCCCTATCCAACGGACCAATGGAGGATAGTCACGCACGACCAATCAGAAGCGTTCCCGCCCGCAAGAGACAACAGTCTAAGTTCAACAAGTCCAGTGTGAATACTGATCCGCTCCGCTCCATACTCATCCCGCTTACAAACCGCTTACTCAAACCGCAATCGCATCAAAAACTGTATAACTATTATAAATAAGTGTTGGCCGACACAAGTGTGACATTTAAACAAGTGAAAGTGCACCACATTGGAAAGGAAGAAGACCAGATAGCACGTGGGACGTCTGCTGAGCTAGCTGTCCTTGAATCCACGTGTTTCGTCCAGAAGGTTCACAAGTAAGTCCATCCATTCCTATTTCTCATAACCTCATATCCCTCAATCTCAATTCTGTGTGTCGTCCAACAATTCACCACGCTAAAATCTACATCCCAACAAAAATGAATACTCCGCCCTATGGTCCTTCGAAAGCCGCATAGACTTATTCACCAGGCAGTTTCAGAATTAATAGAGTCTGGAAAATGAAAGTAGACACTCGAATTATTTGAAAACTCCTCTTATCGTATTTAATTATAGATATCTCCGCAACCAATGATCGCACAGAAAGTTAAAGGTGTCAAGACCTTTTTTTTTTAATTTAAGCACTCTCTGAGTCTCTGCAACGAAAATGTGGAAAAAGCTCTGATTTTTTTTCTCATTAAAAAATAATTAAAAGCTTTTCAGAGCAATAATCGTGATCCTTTAATTTTTCAAAAATTCGATCGAGTGAAACAAAAAAACGGCTGCCTAATTTGGCTCTTTCAGAGTTTTTGTGGACATATTGAACTGTTAGAGGTACACTTAACATTATTGGTTTTCTTAATATTTTCGATCCAGCAAGCCTAGTCCCCATTAGGCTGATCCGGGGGTACCGCACGATGTCGGTCAAGGCGGCAAACCTCGTTGCCGGACTGCCACCGTGGGATCTGGAGGCGATAGTCCTCGCGCGCCTGTACGCGATCTCATGGTGGCCTGGAAACGCGCAGGGCACGCCACGAGAGTACGGTAAGGCCCCTCTTTGAGGAGTGGCTAGACAGGCGTCACGGTGCCCTCACCTACCGCCTGAGCAGGTCGCAGGTCCTCACCGGACATGGATGTTTCGGGAGGTTCCTGCACATAATCAGGCGGGAGGAAACGCTCGGGTGTCACCACTGCGAGGATCGCCCAGATGACACGGTGGAGCATACGGTGGAAACATGCCCCGCTTGGGCGGAGCACCACCGTGTCCTCGTAGAAGCGATTGGCGGCGGCCTCTCGCACCCAGCATTTTTTTGTTGCTGGTTTTTCTAAGATTGCTCAAAAATCGCTGCAGCTACAAAATTTTAAAGTTCTAATCCTAAAACCTTATTTTTTTTTTCCTATACGACCATCTCGAAGTTCCGGCCTGTTGAAAATTGACCAAAAATTTGACAAAAAAAAAAAAAAAATCTTCCAGCAGTAGACACTCGAATTATTTGAAAACTCCTCTTATCGTATTTAATTATAGATATCTCCGCAACCAATGATCGCACAGAAAGTTAAAGGTGTCAAGACCTTTTTTTTTTAATTTAAGCACTCTCTGAGTCTCTGCAACGAAAATGTGGAAAAAGCTCTGATTTTTTTTCTCATTAAAAAATAATTAAAAGCTTTTCAGAGCAATAATCGTGATCCTTTAATTTTTCAAAAATTCGATCGAGTGAAACAAAAAAACGGCTGCCTAATTTGGCTCTTTCAGAGTTTTTGTGGACATATTGAACTGTTAGAGGTACACTTAACATTATTGGTTTTCTTAATATTTTCGATCCAGCAAGCCTAGTCCCCATTAGGCTGATCCGGGGGTACCGCACGATGTCGGTCAAGGCGGCAAACCTCGTTGCCGGACTGCCACCGTGGGATCTGGAGGCGATAGTCCTCGCGCGCCTGTACGCGATCTCATGGTGGCCTGGAAACGCGCAGGGCACGCCACGAGAGTACGGTAAGGCCCCTCTTTGAGGAGTGGCTAGACAGGCGTCACGGTGCCCTCACCTACCGCCTGAGCAGGTCGCAGGTCCTCACCGGACATGGATGTTTCGGGAGGTTCCTGCACATAATCAGGCGGGAGGAAACGCTCGGGTGTCACCACTGCGAGGATCGCCCAGATGACACGGTGGAGCATACGGTGGAAACATGCCCCGCTTGGGCGGAGCACCACCGTGTCCTCGTAGAAGCGATTGGCGGCGGCCTCTCGCACCCAGCATTTTTTTGTTGCTGGTTTTTCTAAGATTGCTCAAAAATCGCTGCAGCTACAAAATTTTAAAGTTCTAATCCTAAAACCTTATTTTTTTTTTCCTATACGACCATCTCGAAGTTCCGGCCTGTTGAAAATTGACCAAAAATTTGACAAAAAAAAAAAAAAAATCTTCCAGCAGTGTATAAGTTTAAGTAAAATTCCAGTATCGGGGCGGTTTTTTTCCGGTGCCCAGGGGCGGCATTACGTTTAAATCCGGCCCTGACGTAGACGCCAACCGCCACCATTCAAAACCTGTTAATAATTTATCAGTTTTTTCAACCAGTTGACCATTGACGATTAACAGTTAAATTACGTTAACCAGAAAACCATCAATGACCCATGCCTAGAAGAGATGCTCTCTCGAAGATCAATCATTGTATATCGAATATGTGGGTAAAAAATACGTCTTTGTTTTACTGGCTACTGATAACAAAAATAAGATCCGTTAATACGAAAGCTTAATTGACGTCAAAAACCAGAGACAGTGACGTATTTTTTACCAACGCCTCTTTTGAACTAATATTTTCTCACTTTTCAGAAAATCCCTCATTCGACTAGTAAGTACATTTTGTGAGTTTGTTTTGTTCATTATATTTTAATAATAATCGTGCTAGGCCATATTCATACCATCGGGATCCCAACTTACGGTAGGGTTCACATCGGCGTCGAGGCCACGATGAAATACCTGGGTCTGGTCCTCAATATGTTGATCACAAAATTTTGTTAAATAAACTATTTAGGTATGGAATTCGGGGTAATGCATTAGAGCTGATAGCTTCTTATCTTGCTAACAGAAAACAGTCCACGTTGGTGACACGAGTATGTACTAAAACAAAAAACGAAATTAACTTCACTTCGGAATATAGAGAAGTCAAACAAGGTGTCCCACAAGGGAGTGTCTTGGGCCCTCTGTTATTCATCATTTTATAAATGACTTTCCAGAAGTAACTCATCATCCCACTATACTTTTTGCTGATGATAGTACCGTCGTATTTACTGGAACGGACAAGGCTTCTCTAGAACGAGAAATAAACAGTACTCTAAGTGATATAATGACATGGCTAAATAATAATAATCTGAAAATGAACTTTGACAAAACCAAAATAATGATATTTCGCAATCGTAAAGCCCAATTTACTGACATTGATATAGATTATAAAGGGAACAAAATAATTGAGACAGCAACAACAAAATTCTTAGGCATGACAATTGACTATAATTTAAATTGGAAGACACATACTGATACATTGAACCAAAAATTAAACAAGCAATCATACTCCCTACATATGCTGGCAAAAACGGTTAACACCTCCGCTGTTCTTGCGGCATACCATGGCTACGTGGGATCCTTGATAAAGTAGGGTATTATTTTCTGGGGTCATTCCACTAATAAGGATATGGTTTTCAAGGCGCAAAAGCGGTGTATAAGGGGTATGTTTAATATCAAACAGACTGATAGTTGCAGGCCATATTTTTTTAAACATAACATTTTAACATTGCCGTGTGTCTACATATTTGAAATTGTTAGCTTTGCAAGAACTAACAAGAATCTTTTTGGTAAGTATAAGAGTAAGCGGCATACTGAAAAAATCTGTTGCAAGCCTAACAAGACGGCATTTTATTCCAAAAGCATTTTCAGTATGGCACCGCGGGTTTACAATCATTTACCAAAGTCTATACTGGAAACTTCATCCATAGAAGAATTTAAAAAGAAACTGAAAAGATTCTTGATAGAAAAATGTTATTATAGTGTTCAAGATTATTTAATGGAAGATGTAAGGACTTACTGTTAATAGGACATTTGGCCAATGCACTAATTTAATTATCAATATTAATTATTACTCTGACATTATTAAATTATTTAGACATTTTCATTTAATCATGATATTTAATTGTCAATACGTTTCTTTTTTGACATTTAATTTTTTAATTGACTTAGTGACATTATTATTATTATTTCTTTTTTTTTAATCCATTACATTATTATTATTTTTTATTGATATTCCAAAATTGTGTTGGTAGTTTGCCGCCATTTTGTAATTTGCATGCCTCGAGGCGTAATATGGTCGGAACTGTACTCTTCTGCTAACAACCTAATGTAATTTACCCATATTAGCAAATAAATGATTTTGAATATGAATTTTGAATTTGAATAGGCGATGGAATTTTGTGGAGCATTTCCGACTGCTTCGGGAGGTTCCTGCACATCATCAGGCGGGAGGAAACGCCCGGGTGTCACCACTGCGAGGATTGCCCAGAGGACACGGTTGAGCACACGGTGCAAACTTTCCCCGCTTGGACAGAGCACCGCCGTGTCCTCGTAGAGGCGATCGGCGGCGGTGACCTCTCGCGCCCGACCCTGGTGCAAGCCATGGTCCGAAGCGAGAGGAAGTGGGAGGCAGTCACCTCCTTCTGAGAAAAAGTCATGCTCGCGAAGGAGGTGGCGAGATGGGAGAGAGAAAGGTCCTCCCGTCCCAGCCGCCGCGGGAGACGCCCCGGGCGTCGGGACCCACTTGACGACTCCCGGCCACCGTAGGCGCGTGCCTCCGGACGGTGAGTAATGGATGACCCACCGTCCGATCAGCACCAGGCCCGTGCCGGACGGCGCGTATATGTTCCATGCGGGCCTCAAAGAGATGTCAGCATGTGAAGGGGCCCCTCAGGGCCAAGCCTGCCGGGTAAGCGGGATTGTCCGAAAGGGTTACCGCTACCCCGGAACACAAAGGAAGGAACATAGATGGGTTTTAGTCAGTAAGAGTCTGACACTCCTTTCCGCTCCACCCAGAGCGGCAGAAGTCATTAAATGATTTCCCAGTCTTTAAAAAAAGGCCATATTCATCATAAGTTCCATTAAAATGTTCACGGAACTAATTCCATGAAAAAAATATGCATGGAAAACTTTTATGTTGCACATTTTCATTGTTTTGGAAGTGATAAATATCGAACATCCATTATTTATCACTCTAGATCGTCGTCAATATCGATATTATGTAAGTAATTTGAGCGAGAGCGACACTGTCAAATCTTTTATGACATTCACATTGACAATTCCATGAAAGATGGCGAGTTTAGTTGGTAATAAAATCAAAGAGGTCACTTTTATAAACCTTGTGTTAAAATTAAACAGTGTCCGCTTGAATTTATTATTTTTAAAAGCATATTAAAATATAATTAAAATTAACGTACCTACACGTCAAATGTTTGTTGGTTATAGGGCGGTCTAGAACAATCTCTTACTATTATCATACTAGTTTTTGTACATGATATTGGCGTAACTTAAACCGTTTACGCAGCGCACGCAACAGCTCTCAACTCCAACTAGTTGTTCCAGAGATTAGCGCGTTCAAACAAACAAACTCTTCAGCTTTATAATATGAGTATAGATAATAATATAATATATCTATACATTTATAATAAAACAGTAAAAAAACTGTCTCTGTACATTGAATATATTAAAAAAAGAATAATTGAGGGGGGTTTAGAAACGGTAATAGAGCACGAATCCAAAAAAAACATTTTGTCTGTTTGTCTGTTTGTTTGTACACGCTAATCTTCGGAACTACTGGACGGATTGGAATGTTTTTTTTTGTTGTATAGGTATTAAGTCTGGGCAACATATAGGCTATAATTTATCTTGGAAACTTGAACACCTGATGCAGAACCGCAACAGACCAGACATAAGAGATACAAAAATGATACCATAGCAAAAATTGTTCCACGTGATGAGCATTTTCTGCTGAGAAAATAAATTTGAAGATCTGGAACACCTGATGTGGAACTCAAAGAGCCCAGCTACACTATAACATATATAGGAATGACGTCTTAGCGAAAGTTGTTCAGCCTGATGAGCACTCTCTGTGGACGTATAAAAATTGAAGATCTGGAACACCTGTTGTGGAACTCCAAGAGCCTAGCTACACCATAACACATATAGGAATGACGTCTTAGCAAAAGTTGTTCGGTCTGATGAGCATTTCCTGTTGACTTATAAAAATTGAAGATCTGGAACACCTGTTGTGGAACTCCAAGAGCCTAGCTACACCATAACACATATAGGAATGACGTCTTGGCAAAAGTTGTTCAATCTGATGAGCACTCTCTGTTGACTTATAAAAATCGAAGATCTGGAACACCTGTTGTGGAACTCCAAGAGCCTAGCTACAACATAACACATACTACTCTGTCAAGAAAGTACCGGGAAAAGATCAATAACACACAAAATCTCTGTTATTCATCCAAATTTATTTTATCACCTTCAAAGTATGCTCCTTTAGAAACGATACACTTCCGCCAACGAATAATCCATTCATCAAAACATTTTTTAAACGCTGCTTCCGGAATTGAGTTCAGTTCTCGCCGCGAATTCTCCTTTATGTCTTCTATCGATTGAAAACGGGTGCCACGAAGTGGTAATTTGAGTTTAGGAAAAAGAAAAAAGTCAGCAGGAGCCATATCTGGTGAATATGGTGGTTGCTGGATGGTATTTGTTGAGTGTTTGGTCAAAAATTCGTTCACAAAGATAGCCTTGTGCGAAGGCTCATTGTCGTGGTGCAAAATCCAAGAATTTTCTTTCACAAATCTGGCCTTTTTCGTCGAATTTGCACTCTTAAACGCCGCATAACGCTCAAATAATATTCTTTATTTACCGTTAGACCTTCCGGTAAGAATTCAGAGTGCACAATACCGCGATAGTCAAAGAAAACAGTCAACATGACTTTGACTTTTGATCGACTTTGGCGTGGTTTTTTCGGTTTCGGTTCAGTTGGAAGGCGCCACTCCGAAGCTTGTTGACTAGTTTGCATGTCAAACTCGTAAACCCACGTCTCGTCACCAGTAACAATGCGTTTCATGAATGTTGGGTCCGAACTGACTCGTTCTAGCGTGTCCTCAGCGACTTTCATGCGATTGAGTTTTTGGAGAAAATTCAGATCTTTTTGGACTAGCCGAGCAGCAACATGTTTCATACCCAAATGATTAGTTAAAATGGTACGGATCGACTCGTGAGATACAGAAAGTTCGGCGGCTATCTCTCTCAGAGTTGAATGGGGATTTTCAGTCACTATTTTCTTCACTTTTGCGATGTTAACTTCAGTTGCAGACGTTGACGGCCTACCAGAGCGAGGCAAATCTTCCATCACATCTCGACCGCTTTTGAATGCTTTGAACCACTCATAAGCACGAGTTTTTGATAAAGTCGATTTACCCGTAAGCCTTCTGTAACATTTTCAGTGACTCCGAACACGAAATTCCACTGGCGATGCAAAATTTAAGACAAACTCTTTGTTCGATATTTTTGTCCAATAAGAAATTCGCAATACACACTATATATGATATTACTAAAACCAGCACTGTATTTAATATAAATAACAGATGCAACTCAAACTCCGCGCCAAAATGGAAAACAGTTGTGCCAATCTAACAACTACAAAAAAAACAAAAATTTGAATTTGGAACCATAAACAAATCATCCATTCCCGATACTTTTTTGGCTGAATGTATAGGATAGGAATGACGTCTAAGCAAAAGTTGTTCAATCTGATTGGCATTTCCTGTTGACTTGTAAAAATCGAAGATCAGAAACATCTGATGTGGTAATCACAGCTATCACTAATTTTACTGTGTAATTATAAAATAACATAAACTGGAAGTACCTGCACGCGGTGAAGGCGGTAACAGTTTAGGACTGATTTTCGATGACGATGGTATATCATTGAAAATTTGACTCTACTGGCCAAAACTCCTATTTATTTTTTTATTTTATCGTATGAATATGCCTTCGGCCTTATGTTGTTTGAGTATTTACTATTAATAAACTAATATTTTCTAGGTCTCTAGAGACCGCTAATCGTGAACGTCCTGTATTGTCTCGCGAGTCGGAGATGTTCACGGATAGAGAATTGTGCTTGAGTTCCAACCGTATCTACGCATTGACTTCTAGGTCTCTAGAGACAATTGGGGAATATAATAATGCGGTTACCAAAATGAAAACGATGACAAATGGACTGTATGTTTTGGTGGTTGTTGGAATGAAATAAAACTAAAGCTCAGTGTGATAAAAGATTTAAATGGGAAAAATGATAAAAAATAACACCTACCGCAACAGCACTCTGTTGCGGTAGGTGTTATAAGTCGTGTTTTTTCTTTAGGGATTGTAGGACCGAGGCGCTGTCGGAGACTATGCGTATTATCGCATCGGTGACCTTTCTGGCTTCTATTGCATGTGCCGCTAGTATGATACCCACACACTCCGCCTGGAAAACGGTGTTGTGCTTCCACAGTGGGCTGGATATTTTTATGGTAAGGTCGTGTGAAAACACCCCGACTCCGGTTCCGGAGTCAGTCTTCGACCCGTCGGTGTATACTCTTAGCTCTTTCGGACCAGAGTAGTTACACTGTTCTTCAGTAAGTGATATGTCAGTGTTTTTGACATTGGTGTTGTTTTGGGACTTTGGGTGACGCCAGCATTGGTTGATGTTTGATCGCGTCCTCCCTTACTTGTGTGTGCTTTACTCTGGAATCTTTACTTAGGGTTCCTGTATGTCCAGCCGAAAGGCCCCATGGCTGCCTCCTCTCGCATGATGAGGTGTACAGGGAGCAGTCCGAGCATCGCCTGTAGGGCAACAGTAGGCGTCGTTCTCATGTAGCGGGTGATACAAGGAAGCCGCTGCAGTTTCTCAAGTTCTTTTTGGGTTGTGCTCAAGTTTGTACTGAGGCAACAGACTAGTGAGCCATAAGTGATGGTTGGTCGGATGACCGTGGTGTACTTATAGCCAGTGTGTGATCCTGGGTTTAACACCGCAATTTCTGCCCAGCAGTTGTTTGCACTGCTAAAGGGATATGGTGGCTTTTGTGATTATATTAACTACCTATGTGTTTAGTATGTTTTGCCCAGTTCAGCTGACTGTTCAGAATGATTCCCAGATATCTGGTTTCAGTTGATAGGCTTAGGGTTGTTCCAAAAAATCGGGGTAGTGTGGCCATTTTCCTTTTTTTCGTAAAAAGGATCAATTCTGTCTTTGTTGGGGTTACTGATAGTTGGTGTCTGTGGCACCAGTCCTCTACTATTTTCAAGGCTTGGCGCATGAGGTTGCATAGGGACTTTTCATGAGTGCCATTTATTATTATGGTTATGTCGTCGGCGTAGCCTACCCCGAAAGGCCCTTTTTGTGGGTTTTAGTTCTAGTTTGCATAATTACATGTGTTATAATATGTCCAATTCCATTCCATGAAATTATGTAAATGAGTAAATCACTATGTGGGTTAGTTTTTGATTACAAGTACCTAACAGTTTCTAACCTAACCTAACTTTTATATAATAAATATATTATAATCACCGAAGCGCTTATTACGCTTAATTAACACACGCAACTACATTCACTAATGAGTGGTTACATGGTTATAATACCTTCTAGCGGAATTTAATCGAACTATGCTAATTCATTAAGAATATTTAATACGATGATGGGAAAAAAAAGTTTATGGCTAAAGTTCGTGCTAATGCCAAATAGTGCTTAGTTAGGTTTTTTAAGGGTTTTTTTAAACCTAGTTAGCGTAATTCGAATGTTTTGAATTCCTGTCAGTTCAACTCGATCAAGCACTGAAGTTTGTTGTGCACATGCTGAATATTGTCTTAAGATCTTTAGCACTGAGATTTGTTTGGCGAAAAAGAAAAGAATTTAAAAGACCTGCTACAAAAAATAACGCTTTTCAACACATTAGTCCGTCCAATCCTGACATTAAGTCTTACCAAGGGGTATCGTGTTACCAATTACTGGGTTGTGGAGGTCAGATAGGCAGTCGCTCCATGTAAAATTCTGGTATTCAGCTGCATCCGGTTAGACTGGAAGCCAACCCCAACATACTGGGGAATAGGCTAGTAAGATTCAGTCCATCCAATCCTAGAATACAGTTCGGTGGTATGGAACCTGCTTAGCTGCTTAGCCTGCTGTCCAAAAGTGGTAACTTTACCATCTGTGCTACGGAGATCATTTGGCTAGAAGCAATGTGAGTTGCTTAGCTACACTGGTTAAAACACTGCCACATGTAGGTATACAATAGCCAGTCGTGGGAAGAAACAGGAGTGCATCAGCCTTCACAAAATATAAAGACTAGCGATAGATTGCGGTGAACTTTTGAGTTCATTAGCGAATAGATCTCCGACTGGACAGTGGACACACACTTACAATGGCAAGGACATTTACGATTTAATTTACATCCCTGGCCTAAAAACTGACCTCAGTCATTACGCCGCTGTACCAAGACTTTGTAGGCAGTATAAACTACGACTTTCGACATCTGTGAGTGTATGGCAAAATATAAGAAATATTCATTAACTAGACTTACATAATTTCATTTAGTTTATTTTTTTATTCTGTATTTTATTATTTGTTGTTATAGCGGCAACAGAAATACATCGTCTGCGAAAATTTTAACTGTTTAGCTATCATGGTTCATAAGATACAGCCTGGTGACAGACGGACGGACGGATCGACAGCGAGTCTTAGTAATAGGGTCCCGTTTTACCGTTTGGGTACTGAACCCTAAAAAAATAATCAATCATCAAATCTTTATTATTACAATCAGTTGTTTTCTTAATTAAATAGTAAGTATAATAAGAAGAATATCGATTTTATTTGTTTGAAGATGGGAAATTATCAAATGACTCCTCCCGCTCTGGATAAAGCGGAAGGGAGTGTCAGACTCTTACTGATTAAAACCCATGCATGTTCCTTCCTTAGCCCTTTACGTTCCGGGGTGGCGGTAACCCTTTCGGACAATCTGGCTTACCCGGCAGGCTTTGCCCTAAAGGGCCCCTTCATATGCTGACATCTCTTTGAGGCGTGCGCGGAACATGTACGCGCCCCGGCACAGGTCTGGTTCTGATCGGGCAGTGAGCTACCCATTACTCACCGCCCGCAGGCCCGCGCCTACGGTGGCCGGGAGTCGTCACGTGGTTTCCGACGCCCGGGGTGTCTCCCGCGGTGGCAGGGATGGGAGGACCTTTCTCTCTGCCATGCCGCAACCTCCTTCGCGAGCACGGAGCATGGCTGTTTCGCAGAAGGAGGTGACTGCCTCCTACTTTCTCTTGCTTCGGACCATGGCTTGCAACAGGACCGGGCGCGAGAGGTCGCCGCCAATCGCCTCTACGAGGACACGGCGGTGCTTCGCCCAAGCGGGGCAGGTTTCCACTGTGTGCTCGACCGTGTCCTCTGAGCGATCCTCGCAGTGGTCACCCGAGCGTTTCCTCCCGCCTGATGATGTGCAGGAACCTCCCGAAACATCCATGTCCGGTGAGGACCTGCGTCAGGCGGTAGGTGAGGGCGCCGTGACGCCTCTCTAGCCACTCCTCAAAGAGGGGCCTTACCGCCACTGTCGTGGCGTGCCCGTTAGTCTATACCTTTTTTTTTTTTTTTGAGGCTGGGAAATCGTCCAATGACTTCTCCCGCTCTGGGTGGAGCGGAAGGGAGTGTCAGACTCTTACTGACTAAAACCCATCCATGTTCCTTCCTTAGCCCTTTATGTTCCGGGGTAGCGGTAGCCCTTTCGGACAATCCCGCTTACTCGTCAGGCTTGGCCCTGAAGAGCCCCTTCATATGCTAACAACTCTTTGAGGCGCGCGTGGAACATATACGCGCCGTCCGGCACGGGCCTGGTGCTGATCGGACGGTGAGTCACCCATTAGCCCATTACTCACCGTCGTTAGTCTATGCCTGACACATTGATTCTGCATCAATGATTTTTACTAAATAAATGTATAATTTTATCTGTGATACTACTGTCCATTGTCTGTGCTACTGGCGGTACTTGTCAGTCGTCCGTCCTCGAAAAGTCCTCGACAACTCGTCATGTCGCACCTGGAGTACTTTTATGTCCCACGTCACTGGTCACTGTCAGATTTTAGTCTAAAAAGGCGGCAAGACTGCCAAACTGTTTTATTTTATCTTCATTGATCTTCATAGAGCTTTATTCTATGAATTAACTATTCGCAACGACTTAAAATGCCGCGAGTGAAAATTGATTACGTTGTCAGTTTCAGCAGCGAGGATCCTGTAAGTACAACAGCCTTTCTGTGCCCCAACTTTGTTTACATTTCTTTACGTGATCGTAAACATAGTATTCACTTCTGTTTTATGGTAAATCTATAACTTCTATCAACGTCCTCAAATGTAGTTATTAAAAATATTTTATAAAGGAAAGGAGTAGTAAAAACTACTCTATAAAATATTTTTCATTTAGCTTCTCGTAGCCGAGTCCAACAATAGGAAGTGTTACATGTCACAACTTGTTTCAAATTGCTACCTAACTTGAAACAAGTACCATGGCTGGTTCGTTTCGTTTGATAAGCTAGTTGCCGTTAACTAACAGTTTTACTGAAAAAGTTTACTGCGCCAATATCCTATTCTTAAATCCTATTCCTGTATATGAATACTGTCTAGCTTATATCTCAATAAAATATGTATTATGTACCTTTCATAGCACCTATTCTCTTTCCATGACTGTAGGAGCACCCCACCAGCAACCTGCTGCAGTGGGAGGTGAGCAAGAAGAAGTGGTTGTGCAAGAAAGGGGAGTCCTCCTGTTCAGTGGTTCTGCAGCTGTCAAGAACTGTCAAGGTTGGAACAGATGCTCATTTACCTTACTCGCGATAGATCTGCTTTGGTTGATTTTTTCATTCCTATTTTTTAATGTATATTGATCTATGTACTAGTTACTATTACTGTAATTGATCTATTCAGGGATTTACATGTGGCTGTAGATAGCCAAATCCGAAACATATAGAAAAAAAAACTAAATGAATAGCGAAGAGTATCAAAACAGCATCTTAGAATTTTAGAAAAATCAATATTTCTAGCCAGGAATCAAATCCAATGGTTTTGAAAAAAAAACCCTTTACACTGTAATTACACTATTTGATATTGTTGCTAATAGGGATCAAATTCTGGGAAATAATGTATGTCATTACTTCGGCAACCTAAAGAAACAAGCTCATTTTTAACAAAATACTTGTTTTATTTTTCTTATGTTACCTACCTATTACATCTTAACTAATTAATTGTTCAAAATGATGATGATTGTTGTTCAAAATTTTAATGTACAACATAATGTTGTAAAAGTAAGTGCGCTACAAGTATATGGTAGTACAAATATCGAGCGTCATTCCAAACAAGGTACTGGTAACATAGGTATGAATACTTTAATAAGAAGCTGTTTATTATAATCCAACATTTTCCTTTAATTTTCCGTATGTCATTACTTTGCATAATTTGATCCTTCTCAGCGACACTATTGAATGGTGTAATAGTATAGTGTTCTTATAAATTCATGAGTTCAATTTGTGGCTAAAGATATTAATTTGTTTTTAATCTGATGAGGCAGTTTTAATATAGCTTTCATATAAAAGGTAGGACAAAGTAGTGTTTCACATGTAGGAAGAAAGTGAGCAGATTGCAGAAGCTATGTATGTAGACTTACATACTGATCATGACATTACTCTTTCTACATGATTCTGTTTTGGTTGTTTTTCAGATAACAGGCCTGCACATAGGAGCCTACCACGCGGCACTAGTGGAGGTGCTGGTCGGCCGGGCAGAAACCTCCAGTGAACAGTTCCAGGTAACATCATTTAGTAGCTAAACTTTACAGTAATTAGGCTAGAATTTTTATAATAATTATATCCCAGACATAGAGGACTGTATAATTTAATCTTCTTCTTTGTGTGGGTGACTAACTTAATTTAATGTAATTGTCTAATAGCACTATATTATTTATTTGCCATACTTGATTATTATGATAATTGCCGGCAATGTTTTGATTTTGTTTACATTATTTATTTGTATACTTACAAATGTGTTTTTCAAAGTATTATTAATGCAATTCACACACACCTATTGATACAAAATTCGTAAATTATTATCTGAATATGAAAGAAATAAATTAATGAAATAAAACACGATATATATTATGAACGTAATACCAAATTTATTAATTAAACATTGATTTCTACATTAGTTTACCTCGTTAGTTTCTTGCATTTTGTTTTATTAAAACATTCTCGAGCTTGTATGTAGATGCGGTTAGTTTCATCAGTTAGATTTACAAAATTTTAAGAACTCTTGCCAGAAAGAAGATTGATCACTTCTTTGCACCAATTAATTGTGAAGAACACAACGCTTGTTTTAAACAAATAAGTTTAAACAAATAAGTTAGAAGACCTTGTTTATTTACTCACACCGGCAAAAAAAATCTTGTGATTGTGACATTTCGTTTGAATTCACATAGCCGGCTACAGAGTTGCTATCATTTGTTGTCAACTGTAAAACACCAACACATATTTTAGTTTGATAATAGTTTTAGTTAGGTATGTAAAAATATAAATTCATCATTCTCCTGCCCTTATCCCAATTTATTTGGGGTCGGCGCAACATGTCTTCTTCTTCCATACTTCTCTATTAGTCGTCATCTCTATAGTCACTCCCTTTCTAGCCATATCATCTTTCACACAATCCATCCATCGTTTCTTTGGTCGCCCTCTACTTGTATAGCCATCCACATTCATACTCACAACTTTCCTGACAACATTTTCCTCATTCCTCCGCATAACATGCCCATACCATGACAACCGATTCCCACACAACTTTTCGGTCACCGGTGTCACTTTCAGACTTCCTCTTATATACTCATTACGTATTCTATCCATTCGCGTAACACCACACATCCCTCTTAGCATTCTCATCTCAGCTGCATGCAATTGTCTTTCATTCATTCCTTTTGTGGCCCAACACTCTGATCCATACAAGACGGCAGGTCTAATCATGCTTTTATAAATCTTCCCCTTAAGTTTAAGGGGAATGCGGGAGTCACAAATTGTTCCCGTAACCTGCCGCCATTTCATCCACCCAGTGTTAATTCTATGCTTAACAGTCCGATCTATTTCGCCATCGCTTTGCACAAGTGAACCGAGATACCGGAAGTCGGAGCAAACTGGGAGAAGCGCGCCATCAAGCGCTATGACTCCAGAACTGGAGAGACCGCCGAAATCGCAGAACATGTACTCAGTTTTGGTTCTGCTGATTTTCAAGCCAACAATCTCCAGTTTCCGTTGCCATTTCTCCAGTCTGCTCTGGACCTCAGGTCCATCTTCACCGACAAGAACGATGTCATCGGCAAATAGCATGCACCATGGTGCCTCTTCCTGTATGTCCGCCGTTAGAGCATCCATAATCAAAAGGAAGAGGTAAGGGCTTAAAGCCGACCCCTGATGCAAGCCTACCGCCACATTGAACTTGTCGGTGTTGCCAGCAGCCGACCGTAGTTTAACATGGATATACAGAGTTGATATGACAGAGGGGCATTAAATTACACTACGTATACTATACGTGTTTAGTATTAACTCGGTACGGTATAAAAATAAAAAGCACCAAAAATAAGGTTTTTATTTTTTCAAACAAACTAAATAGCTTACAATTCAGAGTAAAACGCAACTACCCTTTGTAAATAACAACTGACCTTGTAACGCAGCGGCACCGACGCGTGCACGCCGGAGCGCTGTTAGGAAAGATACATCGTGTTCAAACGGGGCAAAAACTTAAAAAAAACATTTGCGACTAAACTACTGCTCCTATTTAATTGATTTTTGGTACAGAGCTTGAAAATGGTGTAAGCTGTTTAAAGGAAAGCCCCTCTGTCGTATCAACTCTGTATATGTTCATAATAATATCATTTTACATCCCATACAATCTCGTAAAAAAGAGGCAACATCGATCTAACTTTCTTTGGCTTTGCGTACAGATGGCACTAAATTCAAAAAAAGTTCAAGATCATATTTTGGTCGCGAGTTACCAGGGCATAACTGTGTACTGCTCTCTTGAACAATAATAAAATATTTTAAAGGCGGTAGAGTTGCTGGCGCAATCGCGTTAGATATATCATGCTGTCGCCACTGCAAGCTAGCTGTTTACGTGATTCTTTTTTTTTCTTATAAATTTTATTAACATTGCTTGGGTAGTATTCGAGTTAGCTTCAATAATACGTATTTAATTCTCTTGGCGTATGTTGATGGCGTTATGTAAACAGCAACAAGAAGTTATTGTCACTATTTTTCTTGTTGTTGTTTAAACAACAAAGTATAGTTTGTAAACTAAAAATTAATAAAAAAACAACCATCTTCCAAAACACTACAAACTGTAACTTACTTTCATTCTGGGAGTCGGTGGACAAAATACGAACTGAATACAGAACTAAAGACTTCCGCAATTAAAACTCTTTTTAACCGACTTCTAAAAAAGGAGGAGGTTCTCAATTCGACTGTTTATATATTTATTTTTTTATGTTTGTTCGCGCATAACTCTGTTGCTTGCCAACCGATTTGAAAAATTCTTTTTTTGTTGGAAAGGGTATACTTCCCAAATGGTCCCATAATTTTTTTTCGATTTTTATCGAAATCGGATAAGCGGTTTTTGAAAAATCAACAAAAATCTAAAAAAAGTCCTACTTAATATATCTGGACGATGTTCTAATGAGTCCCTGTCACTGTAATTTACATACCAGGTAGTGGTATTACAGTTTGGGGGGGGGGGGGGTGGTTTGTGTAGGTACCACAACTAAAAAGTGAACAATAAAAACTGAAAAAGTTTTTTTAACTTTGTAGATAATAATAATAATAATAAATTTATTGAAATAATAATAAGTTCACAGAAAAAATAAAAATTGTATGTATCGATCAGTAGTAGGTATGTATAAATCTAGGTCTATTAAATAGAATTATAGAAATCTGGATATAAACTATGGTATGACAAATATGAGATACAGTCAAAAATCGAGCTACAAATGTAATGTAGTGCGTTGCCTGATCTAGGTTTATTTAAACCTGTGTTTCAGGCCATCTCTCTACGAAAGTACTTGGTAAATAGTACAGTCATTAAATTAAGTAAACTATTAACTATTATGAATTAAGTAAACATAATGTATGTACAATATCTAAGTTATACAATATTTTGCGTAACCTTATTATAAGTTAGGCTTATGGGATATATTAATATCAATAACTAAAACTATTAAGTACAAAATAATATTAGGTTAGGTACGAAATTACAGTTAAGTCAGCTTCTTTAGTTCAGCACCTCTAGTAGCTTTTCCGTGTCCGAGTAATTTAGTTTTGCTAAATAATCAAATAACATTATATTACACCTGTTATAACTTACATTATACATCTTAAGCAATTTGTTTAATTTATTATATAAGAAAGGTCCTAGAAATAAATAAAATCTTTTTGAGAAAGCATGTTTAGTCTGAGGGTTCATGCAGACCAGATCCTTTCTTCTCTTGTCTGAAGGTACAGGATTAAAATCTAGTTCAGTGTGTTGCAGTAAAACTATATTTAGAACAAACAGTTGTCGAACTGTTAGCAGTGCACCTTGCATGCCAAATAAAGCTGGTGTGTGGGAAATCTGAATGGGCGACGGGTGGCGACTTTTAGAATTGTTCTTTGGGCACGCTCTAGTATTATTAAAGTTGATTTTGCGGCACCACCCCAAGAAGTTATGCAGTATGTAAGAATAGATTGACACAAAGCCAAGTGTTCGAGTTTTAATCGAACACTCAGCGAAAATGCATAATTGCATCGAACGCAAATATGCATATTCGCTCGTTCTCCAGTTTGTGGGGCAGTTCGCGTTTAGATCTCGTCAGAGACACCACGTACTCCCTAAACCAGTACCACTACCATTTTTGTCAATAAGTTAACCATTTAAACTATTACCTGTACCATTTTACCATTTAGTTAGTTATATAGTTTATCATTGTTGTAACCAAGTTTAACGTGATTTAATATAGCTATATCCATTATTACTGACTTTAACTTTACCATACATATCCTACCAACACGAGAAAGTTGAGCTGGGTCACCATAGCATCAAGCCCATACTTTCTACATGGTCCTTCGAGCATTCAATAACCAGTGCCTACCAAGTGATATAGTGCCACGCTTACCAGACGACTGCTGTAGCTGTATTTGGAGATCCTTGGGTTGCTGAGACGGTCAGTTGGAGCAATAAGGTCAGATTGAACCAATATTTTTAAACTAACCATTACCAACAATTCATAATCCAACTGCAAACATGGATTCTGATAGTCTTTTCATAAACCAAACGGAGCTGTATGAAATTCTGAATAAGTTTTTGACCAATTTAAAGAAGGATGGATCCGAGAGGAAGACCATCGATAATTACAAGCGCAAGGCTAGTATGTTAGAAGCATACTGGCGGGATTACCAAGATAATCATAGCAAAATGTGTCAGCTAGCGAATTTTGACCACGTTTACTTTAAGAAGGGTTGTTTCGATACAGTCCAGGAAGTATATTTAAAAGCAAAGGCGATCATTGAAAAAACCCTAGCGGAGTTAGGAGCAACGCTGCAGCAGGATGAAAGCCCCCGTAAAACAAAAGCAGAAGAGGTACAACCACTACCAGGTCTCCGGGCTAGGCAACCGCTAAGCGCTGACCATCATCGGCAGGAAGATGAGACGCCGCAGCCACAACCAGGTACGTCGTCTCGCTATGAGGTGTCCTCGCAGCGAGAAAATTTTCTCTATACAGAGAGGGGGTGCAACAAACTGAACGGGTTAGTAAAGAAGCAGAATATTAATTTCAAGGCGTTCATGAGAACCGTGGGTAATATGCAAGTAGATCAGTTCGAGAATCAATGGCAATTTGAAAACGCTCTAAAATCACTAGACAGCCGATGGGGTGAGATTGACAAACTTCATTGGGAAATAGAAGGTGAGGATGGAGGTGACGATACTACATACCAAATGGAATTCTGCAAGCACGAGAAAAAGTACAACGAGTTGACAAACCACATCAATAAAAAGATGTGGGCAGTGAAGCACCAAGAGAAGTCGGCTCCAAAGATGGACGTCCCCGTGTTCAATGGGGCTTACAACCAGTGGGTTCCGTTCAAAGACTTGTTTAGCGAGGCGATCGATAAAAACCCGTCAATGTCTAATGCGCAAAAAATGCAGTTTTTGAAGAGTAAGGTGACTGGAGAAGCAGAGCGTCTAATTCATCATTTACAGATTAGCTCTGACAATTATCAAGTATGCTGGGAGATTTTAAACCACAGATACGGTAACAAGAAATTGATTTTTACCACTCATATTAACATTCTACTTGGACTTCCCAACATACAACAGCAATCGGTGGCCACAATTAAGAAACTGCACGACATAACCAAGGAGACATTACACGCCATTCAGAATCTGGGAGTAGATACAACAACTTGGGATCCACTTCTAGTGCACCTACTAGCGCAAAAACTTGACAACAATACCTTCACCGACTACATAGAATCGGTCAAGAATCCGAGAGAGCTACCCGATCTGCAAGAGTTCCTCGAATTTTTAGAGACGAAATTTACAGCGCTAGAAGCGTCTCGTCGCAAACAGGAACCAGATAACCAGAAAACCACGCAGCAAAAACCATATAACAACAATCAAAACCAGAAGAAAAGATTTTACCAAAACAATCATCAGTCAGGCAACAAAGATAATTCAAAGCTTAATATGAGTGCGTTGCACGTGTCGCGATCGATGACCTGTGCATTGTGCAATTCTGAACACGGGTTGTGGCGTTGCCCTGATTTTTTACAAATGACGCACGAGCAAAAACTACGCAAAATTGAGCAATTGAATTACTGCCAAAACTGTCTATGCAGTCATAATAATAAACCGTGTCAATCGGATAAACGATGTCGGAAATGCCTAGCTGCACATAACACGTTACTGCACGAGGCATTAACAAAACAAAGTCCAAGTGCGTCAGCAGAGACCGCCAACAGTGTCGCAACCAAAAAGAGCGCATCTAGGTCATCTCACGCCTCTTGGGATGACATGTCTGAGATTCTGTTAGCCACCGCTATTATAAAAATAAAGGGATCAGATGGAACTCAACACAAGATGAGAGCTTTAGTCGACCAGGGTTCTCAACTGTCGTTAATCACTGAGAACGCAGCCCAGACTTTGGGATTAAAAAGGGCTCATTTTAAGGGTCAAGTTTTCGGAGTCGGTGAAAAAGAAAGCAATGCAAAGGGGATGTTACAGGTAACACTACAGTCGGCGAATAACGAGTTTACTTGTGACACTAACGTCATTGTCATGAATAATTTGATCAAACGACTACCAAATAACACATTTATCAAACCAACAACATGGAGCCATATCCAAGGGTTACAATTGGCTGATACAGAGTTTCACATAAGTAGACCCGTAGACCTGCTTCTAGGGGCAGATGTTTACAGCAAAATAATGTTAGGAGGAATCTTGAGAAGAGACAAAGACGAGCAACCAATCGCTCAACAGACGCAACTCGGATGGCTACTCTGCGGATCCTGCGGAAACCACACTACCAATGCAACGTGGTTATCAACAACACAGAAGAACTATTGAAATATTGGGAAAACGAAGACATAATCCAAAAGGTAGAGATGTCCAACGAAGACCACGAGTGTCTACAGTTTTTTATTAAAACCACTAAAAGGCTTAAGGACGGAAGATACGAAGTCCGACTACCACTTAAGCCGGAGCACAAAGAAGTTGGATGTAACCAGACCACAAGCATTAGCTCAATTCAGAAACCTAGAGAAGAAATTAGACAAGGACAGTGAATTAAAAGCAGAATACCAAAAATTCATGGATGAATATCTTGAATTAAACCACATGATACCATGCAGTATTAACCAGACGCCCGAATGCTACTTACCACACCATGCGGTCATACGGGCTGAATCCACCACTACCAAACTGAGAGTAGTTTTTAACGCCTCAGCAAAGTCATCATCTGGGTACAGTCTTAATGACGTCATGTACAGGGGCCCAAATATACAGAAAGATCTTCAAGAACTTATCCTGAAATGGAGACAATTTCAATTTGTGTACACCTCTGACATCGAGAAGATGTACAGAATGATACGAGTGCACCAAAAAGATCAAGCTTACCAAAAGGTATTATGGCGAGAATCCAATAACCAACCTATTCAAGCATTTCAACTCGTCACGCTTACATACGGTACCAAACCAGCAGGATTCTTAGCGATGATGTGCTTGAAACAATTGGCATCTGACGAAAGACAAAAATTTCCTGACGCAGCAAAGGAATTGGAAGACAGTTTCTATATGGATGATTTTTGCGGAGGGCGTCATTCAATAGAAGCAGCAAATAAACTGAAATCCGATCTCATCGAATTATGCCGATTGGGAGGATTTAATCTTAGAAAATGGACCTCAAACAAACCAGAGCTCTTAACTGATTTAGAGAGAGAACAATGTGACCAGTCGACGTACGAGTTCAAGCAGAACGATTCTACCAAGACATTGGGTCTTTGTTGGAACCCACAGAAAGATAATTTCACCTTCAACTCGAAAATAGAACCTGAATCACCTGCAATTATTACCAAAAGACTTCTACTTTCGGACATTTCCAAGCTGTTCGATCCATTAGGGTGGTTAACCCCCTTAAGCACTACCATGAAGCTCCTGTTTCAAAATGTCTGGTTGTCTAACATAAAATGGGACGACCGCTTACCAGAGGAAATGAACTCCGAATGGACCAAATTAAAGCAAGAATATTCAGAAATAAAAAGTATGGAAATCAACAGATGGCTAGGAATGGGAGAAAACCAGACCATTGAACTGTTCGGATTTAGCGACGCCTCAAATAAGGCATACGCGTGTGTGATCTACTGCAAGGTAGTCAAGAAGGAAGGGACAACCATTACATTAGTCGCGGGGAAAGCCAGGTTGGCACCCATAAGCAAAGTCGTATCTACACCAAGACTGGAGTTAATGGGCGCTCACCTGTTGGCTCAGCTAATGCAGAAAGTCCAAAATTGCTTATCCGATTACCCCTCGAATGTATACTGTTGGACAGATTCAACTGCAGTATTAGGATGGATACAAGGAGATCCAGCCCGATGGAAACCATTCGTAACCAATCGGGTAAAAACAATCACCAATATCATACCATCAAAACATTGGCAATATGTGAGGACTACAGACAATCCAGCTGACTGCGCGAGTCGTGGTTTAACTGTTGGACAACTCAAAGACCACAAGCTATGGTGGCAAGGGCCGTCATGGCTGTCATCATATACAAACCAGGAAAACCACCAAACCATATATGAAACGAATTTAGAAGTAAAACCGTCTATTTTAAAACAAACCAACGCAGTAATCATTGGGCAACCAACAGAATCGCTGACTACCAAAATTATCAAGCATTTAATAAACAAATATAGCTCCTTCACAAAAATCATACGTATTTTTGCGTGGATACTGCGATTGCCTAACTTACACAAACATGCTCACCGACCCTACCTCGAATTACACGAGCTTCGTCACGCTAAACATCTGATAATTAGAAACGTTCAGCAGGCAGAATTTGCGGACGACTTAGATTCTCTAAACAAACACGGAAGAGTGCACTCCAAAAGCAAGATTTTGAGTTTGAATCCAACCATAGATGAGCGTGGAATTTTACGAGTGGGTGGAAGATTGGAAAATGCGCACATGAGTTTTGAGATGAAACATCCCATCATCTTACCGCACGATCATCTGCTAACCACATTACTTATCAATCAAGCTCACAAATTGACCTTTCATGGCGGGGCGCGCCTAACATTAGCAAACCTTCGACAACAGTTTTGGATTATCGGCGGGTATATGGCAACAAAAAAGTTTATAAGAAAATGTGTCATATGCAGAAAACAAAATCCCGTGCGGCAACACCAGCTTATGGGAGATTTACCAGAACCAAGGGTGAATCCAGAACATGCATTTTATCACTGCGGCGTAGACTACACAGGATTCGTAGAGGTCAAAGCTAATAAAGGCCGGGGAGTCAAAACTACAAAGGGGTACATAGCAGTTTTTGTATGTATGGTCACGAAAGCGGTTCACCTAGAACTCGTGTCAGACCAAAGCAGCTCCGCATTTTTGGCAGCTCTAACCAGAATGGCAGCCAGAAAAGGGGCACCACGACATATGTACAGTGACAATGGCACTAACTTCGTGGGAGCAAACAGGATGATACAGGAAGAATTTAACCAACTTCAAGAAGTATTCAGCGAAAGTTTCGTAACTGAGATAACGGAATTGGGCATAGAATGGCACTTCAACGTACCTAGTTGGCCTAATGCCGGCGGTCTATGGGAGCGGGCAGTACGCTGTCTAAAACATCACCTCAAGAGGGTCATCGGTCAACAAAGACTAACCTTCGAGGAGTACACCACATTGTTAGCTAAGCTAGAAGCGTGCCTCAACTCACGACCCCTATGCGCGATATCTGAGGATCCTGATGATGTAAATTTCCTTACACCAGCTCATTTCTTATCAGGAAGACCAGGGACGACTGTAATAGAAACAGAGCAAGATGCTAGAACCAGATGGCATCTAACCAACAAACTTTTTCAAGATCTTTGGAAACGATGGAAGGCTGAATACTTAGTACAACTCTCATCTAGAAGTAAATGGATGGAACCACAAAAAAACATCGGAATTGGAGATCTAGTGGTAATTCACGATGAGAATCTACCTCCAGGAAAATGGGCTCTTGGACGTGTAGTTAACACACATCCAGGAAAAGATAGTCTAACCAGAGCCGTTTCATTAAAAACAAAAAATGGTGTCATGATGCGCCCTATTGTGAAACTCTCAGTTTTGCCTCTAAACCAGAACAACGCGACGATACCAATACCAGATAACATAAAACCAGCCGCCAAATTGCCAGAAAGAAAAAGAAAACCGAAATCAAAAATCACAACTGTAGCAACAGTTTTACTCAGTTTATTGATGCTGATTTTTCCATCTTACGGTTTAGATGACATCAAACCAATTCCAAACAACCAGACGCTTTACTTTGACCCAGTATCAAAAGTACAATTAATCAGGGATAAATGGACCTTAGTCATGTATTACGACATGGGACCCTATTGGGCAGGCATAAGCACCTATAAGAAAATACAAAATTATCAAGAACAATTATGCGCTACTATTGAAATACAAAGCCATTGTAACTCGATCGTGCAACAAGCCCGGCACGATTACCAGGAACTCGAATACTACAATGAACTTTTGCTAACACAGCATTTTGATGTCTACGCTAGACAGCGACGCGCCGCAGGGAAGACGGGTCGGCACCGACGAGGCTTAATCAACGGTATCGGGTATCTAGCGAATGACTTATTCGGAGTGTTGGACTCCCGTTTCGCAGACCAGTATGAAAAGGACATTGAAATCATTCATCACAATGAGAAACACCTTTCGAATTTATGGAAAAACAAAACTTCCATAATTGAAGCAGAATTCAACCTTATGAAAAGAATGGAGAACACTGTAAATAAACAGCACAAATTTATAAACAAGAAGCTTATGGACTTGCAAGAAAACGCGAGCACTCTCCAGCATGCCATACAAAATATTTCATATGTCAATGATTTCACATTATCAGCGATGTCTGGAAACAGCTTGCTGCAAGGATTAAGACGGCTTCAAGACACGTTGCTCGATGCATTAACAGACATCTACCACGGTCAAATTAGCATACATTTATTGCCACCATCGCAACTTAAACGTGAGCTCCAAATCATTTATGGCCAAATGCCTAGCGAACTCACACTACCAATAACTAATTTAGACACTGATCTTCAGTATCTTTACAAACTACTGAAGGTCAAAGCCAGAGCAACGCAAAAATTTGTTATTATCGAAATCACTTTTCCATTAATATCCAGAGATAATTTCAAACTGTACAAAATAATACCCGTACCACACCAAACAAATACCATTATGACAACGATAATTCCAGTTTCCGAATATGTGGCAGTCAACCTAAAAAGAGATTCCTTCTTTAGCATGACCACACAGGAACTAACGGCATGCCTACACCATGGAGCAAACTACATATGTCAGCTGTTAAAACCAATAACAAACCTAAAAGATGACGAAAGTTTTTGCGACAAGAACGTAGCAACCAACAAATGCAAAGTAAAAAGATCCAACTGCACCAACGTATGGCTTGGATTACATTTTTGACTTCTCAGCATTTTTATTTTTGTTGTGAAACATACACAATAAAAGTAATATGCGGCGATCATGTAACAGTTCGTCAGCTGAGCAGAGCCGGGGTCATTGGCATAAGTCAAGAGTGCGTTATCAAAGGGAATGACTTCTCGTTATATTCAATACGTCATCAGTCCAACCAAGTGACCATTTCACCAACTATCTACATGCCTGAATTTGATCAGATTAACCACTTGATCAATATCAAGATCCCTGATGACAGGCTGACTGATGACGGAAACCTAACCGCATCAATGACCAGTCTGGGGGAGGCCATAGACAAACTGAAGAGAAGCGATACGGAAATAGACGATATATCAAACCACGACATCCACCAATACGTAATTTGCTACGTGTTGGTGTCGATCGTTCTATGCGTAACGGCAGCCGGGATGTGGCAGACCGGGCGATGTCGCCTGTGCCGAAAGACTGCCTCTGGCCGACGTGACGAGGTATCCAACCGCCAGCAGACCGCGGTGGCCCCGTCACCTCCGAGACCTCGAAGCCGCAGCGAGAGCCGATATGATCAGGAGTTGGCAGCGACTTCGATGACACCGAAATCAACCGAAAGACCCGAACCATATAGTGAAGTGATCAGTGCTAGGGATCTTAAGTACAAAAGTGAAATAGATTTATACAATTTCGCCAAACGCTGGCCCAGTGCGAACTATAGTGCGGTTAAACGGGGCAGAAAGACGAACACAGAGAAACAGAATGTTGCTTTTACTGTGGAAGACTCAATAGTGTAGTTTAATGTATTTGTTTAATGTATTTTAATGTTGTTGTACTAACCATAATTAGCATAGTTTAGTTTTAGATTATCTCGCATTCTTCTCGCGCTTGGGAATATGTTCGAGTTTTAATCGAACACTCAGCGAAAATGCATAATTGCATCGAACGCAAATATGCATATTCGCTCGTTCTCCAGTTTGTGGGGCAGTTCGCGTTTAGATCTCGTCAGAGACACCACGTACTCCCTAAACCAGTACCACTACCATTTTTGTCAATAAGTTAACCATTTAAACTATTACCTGTACTATTTTACCATTTAGTTAGTTATATAGTTTATCATTGTTGTAACCAAGTTTAACGTGATTTAATATAGCTATATCCATTATTACTGACTTTAACTTTACCATACATATCCTACCAACACGAGAAAGTTGAGCTGGGTCACCATAGCCATACTTTCTACACCAAGTAAACCTGTTTAACTAATTTGAAGTCGGCTATGTCCCGTAAATTCTTAAAAATATATATTAACTTACGCACTCTAGTGCATAATAAGTCGATGTGTTTACGGAAGTTTAGGTTAGTGTCAATCGTGACGCCTAGGTATTTGATGTGGTCAGCTTTAGTTAAAGTGGGACAAGTGCATGCTGTGTCATCGTTTGTATTACAATTGTGCGCGTGAATGTTTTGGTTAGTAATCGTCGTGTTAGTATTTCTCATTGAAAATAGGATATACTTGGTTTTATCTGAATTTAACGTTAAAAGATTGTTATGTAGCCAATTACACACAGTATCAAAGCCATTCTGGGCAAGTTTATAGACCTCAGCTCTTGATTTACTTGCGAACAGTAAAGCTGTGTCATCCGCATATGACATAATTAAACCATTTTTAAGATGTAAGCGACAAAGGTCATTTATATATATTAAAAATAATGTGGGCCCCAATATGCTGCCTTGTGGGATTCCATAATTACTATTTTTAAGTTCAGAGCTCGTGTACTGACCGATTTTAAGAGACTGATAACGGTCGCTAAGATAATCAGCTATCAATTTTAACTGTGCTCCTCTTATCCCAATTTTTTGCCGTTTAATTATTAGAAGAGAACAAGAAATAGTGTCAAAAGCCTTGGCAAGGTCTAAAAAGATCCCAATGTTATAATATTTTTGTAAAATGGCTTTTACCCGATAAATAGAGCAAAAAAAACAAAGCAATTCTTCAATGAAGCGTCTTGTTCGCAACATGAGAGTAATACAAGACTGGTAATGGTTGCACTGAGTAGGACTGTTTCCTCAGGTGTTGGTGCCGAGCAGCGTGTTTATTTCGCGCGAGGAGTCGCGGCGTGACGTGCCGGTGCAGCGCGTGCGCTCGTTCGGCACCGACGCGCTCAGTGCGCCGGCGCGCGAGCAGCGCTGGGACCGCGTGCGCCTCGTGTGCTCGCAGCCGCACAACAAGCACTGCCAGGTAGGACGCGCTCAGTGCGCCGGCGCGCGAGCAGCGCTGGGACCGCGTGCGCCTCGTGTGCTCGCAGCCGCACAACAAGCACTGCCAGGTAGGACGCGCTCAGTGCGCCGGCGCGCGAGCAGCGCTGGGACCGCGTGCGCCTCGTGTGCTCGCAGCCGCACAACAAGCACTGCCAGGTAGGACGCGCTCAGTGCGCCGGCGCGCGAGCAGCGCTGGGACCGCGTGCGCCTCGTGTGCTCGCAGCCGCACAACAAGCACTGCCAGGTAGGACGCGCTCAGTGCGCCGGCGCGCGAGCAGCGCTGGGACCGCGTGCGCCTCGTGTGCTCGCAGCCGCACAACAAGCACTGCCAGGTAGGACGCGCTCAGTGCGCCGGCGCGCGAGCAGCGCTGGGACCGCGTGCGCCTCGTGTGCTCGCAGCCGCACAACAAGCACTGCCAGGTAGGACGCGCTCAGTGCGCCGGCTCAGTGTTCTAGTATCCATTTTGGTTATAGATGCCATCTATTGCTAAGAGCTTTAAAGAAAACATTGGAAGAAGGCTACTATTAACGACGTCTACATTCTATGTTATTGGAATTGAATTGAAAGCCATCATTTATCTTTATTGAGACTTATTATGACCTTTACTATGAAGGCGCCTAAGAGCGCCATCGAATAATTTGTGAATTCGCACATAAAAAGTAGATAAGTTAGTTTTTAGTATCATGACTAATCAGCTTATCAGTGATCTAGACAGTTTTTCAGTGTCCGAAGCAATAATTTGTAATCCTGAGGAGTGCAAAAATCTATTTGACACTGGTAAGAAAAAGTTAACAGTGCTTACACAAAACATTCGAAGTATAAACCGAAATTTTAACGGCTTTGAAGTGCTGTTACAGAGTCTTGAAATAAGCTGATTGTGTTAACAGAATGTTGGCTCTCCGAACAAACAACAAATATTCCATTACTAGATGGCTACAACTCACACAAAACCAATAGCCACATTAATCAAAATAGTGGATTAGTTGTATACATTAAAAATAATTTAGAAACAGTAGTAGAAGAACCCTTATTTCAAGACTGTAGTTGCTTGATAATTAAAACTTCACCCGATACAGTATTTATGGCTATTTATAGACCTCCATCTCAAAATATTGACAGATTCCTAGACTCGCTTAACATAATATTTTACATACAATTTTTATTTTTTCTGTGAACTTATTATTATTATTTCAATAAAAAAATTATATTATAAAATTATATATTATATTATTATAATTTTACGTACGGGTGGGAAATTCAATCGGGTAGAGCTCCTCAAGAAAGTCCAGCAACGCATTAGAGCATCAAATAAATAAATTAAATGATAAAAAATCTGTAGATATACTCTCAGACTTTTTTTTTTTTTTTAAGGCTGGGAAATCATCCAATGACTGCTCCCGCTCTGGGTGGAGCGGAAGGGAGTGTCAGACTCTTACTGACTAAAACCCATCCATGTTCCTTCCGTAGCCTTTTATGTTCCGGGGTAGCGGTAACCCTTTCGGACAATCCCGCTTACCCGGCAGACTTGGCCCTGAGGGGCCCCTTCATATGCTGACATCTCTTTGAGGCGCGCGTGGAACATATACCGTATACCGCGCCGTACGGCACGGGTCTGGTGCTGATCGGACGGTGAGTCACCCATTACTCACCGCCCGCAGGCCCGCGCCTACGGTGGCCGGGAGTCGTCACGTGGCTCCCGACGCCCGGGGCGTCTCCTGCGGCGGCTGGGACGGGAGGACCTTTCTCTCTCCCATCCCGCCACCTCCTTCGCGAGCATATACTCTCAGACTTAACTTCATAATTTCCTAATGCATTCTTTTTTGTTAACTGGGCGTCTAGTTCGGACTATCGTTCGTGCACATCGACGAGGCAGAGGGCGCCGTGCCGCCGCGCCTGCTGGCGCTCGACGCCTTCTCGTCCGACGAGGACGACTTCAAGCCGGGCGAGCTGTTCGCCAAGCACCTGCAGAACACCAGTGGAGAGCTCCAGGCTAGCACTAGCAGTAGTACTGGTGAGACATATGCATTTCATTGACAGACTAGCTGACCCGACGGACGACGGCGACGTTGTCCTGTCCTGGGTAGGAATGTGTACCTTAGACTCCGGATTTTTATTTTCTGGCAACTTTTCTATGACTGTTAAATACCGAACACCTTGCTTGGTACTCAGTACTTAAATTTGACCTGTGTGTGTATACTAGTAGGGTTGAGGATATAAATAAAACAACCAAACTGTATACATACTGCTCTATAGCTACCTAGTATGTAGCTAAATTATTTATTTGTTAAATTCTCGAGACCCCAACCAAATCGTTGTAACGAAACCATAGCGACTTATAATTTGACGCCAACGCCATCTAGTTACGTTATGGGCAACTTTGAACAAAAATACAATTTGTTTAGTTGATCTTTCGGGTGACTGTTGATCATGAACATACCGCCCACCAAGGACATTACTGACGGAATGTCCTTTTTGAACTACGTGAGATCCGAATATGTAACAAACCATTTGATCTTATATTTTGATCTAAATTGAAAACATTTTAACAAGATAAAAGTTACACGGGAAAACTTAAACTACATTATAAGTAGTGAAAAAGAAAAGAAAAAGTTTTTCTCTTTAAAAACGTTGTAGGGGTACACATACAATAGTTTTCGTAGAGCGAATGCATCTAAACATATCTTAACCATAATAAAAAATTCATTGATCTGCAACTGGTAAAATACAAACTTTGGATGTTGGCCTCTTAATATTAGAGGTTTTAGAAAGAAAGAAAGAAAGAAAGAAAAGTGTGTTTATTGGCATTATCTACATATAACATAAACAAAAACCTTAAACTACCTACTTAAAAAGAAAAAATAAATAAAAATAAAATACAGAGAACAAGTATAACAATGCCAAAAGGGCCTCAGCTCAGCATAATGTCAGATGGCAACATGGTATGCACCATCTGACGCTGATTTTCAGCTGCAACCCACGAGTACCATACGCTAGTATAAAAAAAAATTCTGTGTCCGTAATAATACTACATTAAAAAAAGTAAAATAAATAAAATATAACGTGTGTGAGTGTGTGTTTTCGTGAAATGTACTGTAAAGTCAACTACTGACGCATAAGAATAAAAAATAAAATAAAAATAAAAATCAATTAAAGCTGATTAGCAAATAAATACTAATATAATACCTAATAATAGATTATAAAATCAATAAAAAATAAAAATAAATAAAAAACAGTAATAATAACATCAATTAAGTTAGCAAAATTTGTAAAATAAAATAATTTGTTTTAAATGGCGGATATGTCGGCTCGAATATTTTCAAAATCTTTTTGGTGGTTTAGTAAAAATTCTTTTAATTTGAGTTTGAAAGTCGAGCAACTTTTACTAAACTTTATGGGAGGAGGGATATTGTTCCAGCATTTAGAAGCTGCGTACCGAAAACTGCCTCTAAAAGCGCAATGTGCGCAAAAATTTTAGTGCGTAATGTGACTACACGGGTGATACCATCATCACCGGGATGCTTCTCTATTACGCGACCTAACAACCAACGACTTGGCGGCAAATCGTCTTCTTTAATTAAAACGATGTCTCCAATTTTTGGCTCAGGAACCTTTGAAGACCATTTGTACCGGTTCATAAGGTTGAACAAATTCTTGGGACCAGCGCTTCCAAAATGACTGTACCATCCTTTGAATAAATTGCCACCTCGACAAATAACTGATATTTGTGTTCTCATATTTAGCGTCTGGTACACTAATTATCGGCTCTCCGATAAGGAAATGTCCAGGAGTTAATGGTAACAGTTCACCAGGATCAGAAACGTTAATGACATTAATGGGACGCGAGTTCATACAAGCTTCAACTTGGTTGAGGAGTGTGCTCATTTCCTCGTACGTCAAGGTAGCATCACCAATGACGCGTTTAAGGTGGAACTTTGTGGACTTTACCCCTGCTTCCCAAAGTCCGCCGAAATTGGGACTATGTGGGGGAATAAAGTGCCACTCAGTACCGTTGGCCTCGACTTCTTCTGCTATTGATGCCTGAATAGAAGTTAATTGTTGCAATTCTCTGGATGCACCTATAAACGTTGTACCATTATCGCTCCATATTTTGGCACAATGACCTCGTCTAGACACGAAACGTTCGAACATGGAACACTGGCACGATCGCAAAGTGAACCTTTGATGATTCCTCTAAGTCAGTATTTATGTCATTTGATCTTTTGTATTCTATGGATCTTTCGGTGAGAAACAGTGGCCCAGAAAACCATAAACAATGTTTTAGGAATGCACTTGGTAACATGCCTCTAGATGCGCAGTCTGCTGGGTTGTCCCGTGTTTTTACATGAAACCATTGAGACGCCTTCATATTGGTCAATATTTCAGAAGTACGATTGGCTACAAACGTCTTCCATCTACTTGGATGTCTGTTGAGCCACGCTAACACCACCGTGGAATCTGTCCAAGCTTTGATTTTGTCTCTCGAAATATTTAAGACATCTGCTGTATCTGTCAGAAGGTTTGACAGCAGAACTGCTCCACACAGCTCTAAACGAGGAATACTAATTTGTTTGACTAGAGCTACTCTGGCTTTTGCAACTAACAACGAAACATGGACTTTACCTACGTCATCCACTATCCGCAAGTAAATAACGGCTGAGTATGCTGTTTTGGAGGCGTCACAGAAGCCATGCAGCTCAACATCATCGTTTGGCTTAGTGCCAAGCCAACGAGGTATCCGTACGTTACTAAGTTGTGACAATTCGTCACGGTAAGTATCCCATTCTTTAACTAATTGATTGCTTAGTTCTTCATCCCAACTAACACCTGCAAGCCATAATTTTTGGATGAATGGTTTTGCTAAAACCACACTTGGAGCTAACCAGCCTAGTGGGTCAAATAATCGAGCTATGTCCGAAATAATTGATCTCTTAGTTACAGGTGCAGTCGTCTGCGGCGGAAGATTAACAGAGTATTGGAAGGTGTCTTCATTGCGGTTCCAGGTAAGTCCCAAAATTTTTATTGTGCTATCTAATTTGATTTCCAACCCTTTCTCTGCTTTGTTCTCTTTTTTCTCTAATTCATTGTATTGATGTATGGTGTTGTCCTTATTTTTATCAATTGTACTATTTTGATCTGCGTGTTCCTTTAATTTATTTTGTTCATTTTTTTCTATTCGTTTCAGTATTTCCTGACTGTTGCTGTTCCATTTCTGCAGTATGAATCCACCCGTTCCTAATAATGCTATCATTTGATGATAAATCTCTAAGCCTTCTTCTATATTATTGCATCCTGTCATAAGATCATCCATGTAGAAGCAATTTAAAATCTTCTCTGCAGCAATTGGATATTTATTGCCTTCATCAATTGAGATTTGTCTTAAGGTTTTGACTGCTTGATACGGCGCAGAAGCTGTTCCGAAAGTTACGGTCACAAGTTCGTAGTCTTGAATTTCTTGGTCTGGGCTGTCACGCCAGAGTATCCTTTGGAACATGACATCTTCTTCTGCTACTCTTACCTGGCGGTACATTTTAATAATATCCGCCACTAGTCCTATCGGATGAATCCTCCATCTTAAAACAGTGTGCCGTAAATCAGCCTGCAGTGACGGACCGACCATGAGCGTATCATTAAGTGACACTCCTTTGCTGTTTTTTTCAGAGGCGTTAAAAACAACACGGACTTTAGTTGTGGTCTTGTCATTCCTAATGACAGCGTGGTGTGGCAAATACACTGCTTCTTCCTTGTTATTATCATTCTCTTTCACGGGCTGCATATGTCCTAACTGTAAATACTCATTTATTACTTCTTTGTACTTCTCCTTTAATTCTTTGTTCTTTCTTAATCTTCCTTCTAATGCGTGAAACCTTAATTTAGCTATGCCACGTGAATTTCCCGATTTACCAGGAGGACCTTCTTCTCGAAAAGGTAACCTTACTACGTACCTACCATTGCTATCTCTTCTGGTGGTCTCACTATAAAACTCTTCGCATTTCCTTTCTTCTGGTGTAAATATCTTTTTATTAGTGCACATTTCTTCTACTTCCCAAAATCTCCTTAAAATATCCTCCACCTTGCAATGCATTACATTTATGTTTTTTAATTTGTTATTAGCACAAGCCGTGCCTTCAGGGCCAATAGCGCCCGACAGAATCCACCCTAATGTAGTGCACTGAGCGATTAGGGTACCAGAAGGACTCTTCATTAAACCTTCTTGAATGATGCTGCTGTACACGTCAGCACCCAACAGAACATCAATTTTGTTGGGTGTGTTGAACTCTGGATCTGCTAAACATAGGTGGTTAATATCTAACCAGTCGAAAGTGTCTGAGTTAAGACTTCGCTCAGGAAGGTATGAAGTGATCTTATTTAACACATAAGCACTCAATGTAATCTTAAAGTTAGAGTCAACACGAGATTTAATTATTAATTGTACCATGTACCTTGTTCTCGTTGACCGATTATCTCCTAATCCTGACACAAACCCTTGAATTGGGATCTTTTTGAGGTTGAGATACTGCACTGTAGCCTCTGTTATAAAACAAGCCTGAGAATCTTGATCGAGCAAGGCTCGGACCGTCTGATATTCACCCGTCTTTGACGAGGCTTTTATTAGCGCAGTGGCTAATAAAACCTGCCTTGGCTTTGCTACCCTCCCTGTGGACAAGCAAGACACTATCTGAGTAGTACTAGTTGAAGGGCTAGCACTATCAGCAGCAGATTTTGCTTCAGGATCTTGACCTTTATTGTCTAAATGTAGCAGAGAATGGTGACGCTTCTGGCAAACTCTGCAACTAGTATTTTTTTTGCAGTTATGCACAGTATGGTTACTGCCTAAACAGTTAAAGCACATTTTGTTTTTACCAACGAAATCCCGTCTAACTTCGAGCGATAATTTGGCAAAACTTTTGCAAAAACAAAGTTTGTGACCTTCCGAGCAGAATTCGCATTTCATGACTGATGATGAGTCTGTGAACAATGCTTTAGGTTTATGACTGTTACTGACCTGATGACCTGAACCCTTTTTTGATTCTATACACTCAAACGCGCGGAAACGTTGCTCTAAAAATACTTTAAATTGACTAAAGGTGGGAAAATCATTGCCGAAGTCGCTACTACTCACACTTTATTCCCACTGTTTATGCGTCTCAGGATCTAATTTAAATGCTACTATGTGTATGATAATAACATCCCATGTACTCACATTTATACCTTAATTTGATAACGCATTTAAGCAGTCACTGGTGGTGTCTGAAAGTTCCTTCAACGATGCCGCAGAATCAACTTGCGTACGTTTAATACTAAATAGCCGTTTCAAAATACAGTTTGCGAGATACCTTTTATTACTGTATCGCTTGTTTAACAGATCCCAGCACTGACTGTAATTCGCATCAGTTATTGGAGTATTTCTTATCAATTGCTCAGCTTCACCAGTTAATTGACTTTTTAAATAGTGCAGCTTTTGCACACTATACAACGAATTATTCTTATGAACTAATGATACAAAAAGATCATGAAATGTCGTCCATTCTTCATATTTGCCAGAAAACATTGGAATAACAATCTTGGGCAATTTAACCAGTGGGTTTGCCGACTTATGTGCACTGCTAGATGAACCGTTCTCATGAGCTGGTTCGCTTACAACTTTAAGTTTATTGAGTGTTGTTTTCATTAAACTTTTATATGAAATGTAAGTGTCCTCGGTTATATCATAGATATCAATAATTTTTTGATCAATATCCTCTAATTTAAAGGTCTGATATAATTTATTATTTGTATTTTTAAACGACTCTCAATCCTTTTCTAATAATTCTTGTCTAGTTTCAATATATTCTATCGTTAATCTATCTTTAGGACTCTTTTTAAAATTTGATAATCCTTTAATAATAACACTTTGACAGCCTCTTATTACATTAAGTAATCCCTCCATATTAGTAACAATTAGTTAAATAAATTAAAACAAAACTAATTTGAAATAAAATACAAGTTCCAATAAGTCGCTTAGAATTTTACAAGTGTTTTATAACAACTTATTATCTGGCGGAAATCGGGCATGGGTTCCCCGTTCCGTCGTTTTTTAAGAAACTATTCTAAGTTCTAAACTAACATGCACAAATTAATACAAGTCTTCAATAACTAAACGTGAAATATTCCAAGTCCAAAATTCTTCAAAAAACTTAAGTTAAAATCTCCGAATACGTAAAGTTCAAAATTGCTTGTCACTAATTGCTTTTTTTATATAGTAAAATGTACTCACAATTTTCACTGCACTCACACAACACGATGATTTGTTGAACATGTAGCGCCCCCTGGTGGCGAAACGTTGAACTATTGATGTGACGTCAATCTTCTGATGTCACGTTGAACTGGGTGTGACGTCGCTCTTATGACGACACGTTGAACTCCGAGGGTGACGTTCACAGTCACCTCACGTTTGAACTGGATGTAAGTGGCGCCCTCTATAGCATCACTTTCCGACGCTGCTGCTGACTCCGTCTTCTAATCTGGACAATGCTGTCGCTGCTGATGCGCGGATCCAGGTACTCTAGCCGCAGCGATCCACTGCGAGTACCCGTGGTGAACTCAAAAAGTCCGGAAGTAATCCGGGTCGATGGACCAATGTTAAATACCGAACACCTTGCTTGGTACTCAGTACTTAAATTTGACCTGTGTGTGTATACTAGTAGGGTTGAGGATATAAATAAAACAACCAAACTGTATACTGCTCTATAGCTAGTATGTAGCTAAATTATTTATTTGTTAAATTCTCGAGACCCCAACCAAATCGTAGTAACGAAACCATAGCGACTTATAATTTGGGCAACTTTGAACAAAAATACAATTTGTTTAGTTGATCGTTCGGGTGACTGTTGATCATGAACAATGACCTTAAACGAAAGAAAAGAATTATGCATAACCATCGTTTGAATCGTGAGTTATGTGGGCTTGAGGTCAGTTGAGGTCATAGAAAAATCCCATAGAAAAAAGGACTTTCAGTTTTCTCGAATTTGAACTCGAGAAGTCTTTCCATAAAATAAAAACCTAATTCAGACTATTACGAATATAAGAAAGCGGCCCGGGAGCCTGCCGGGTCAGCAAAATATATGCTACCGCGGAACATAAGGGGCTGGGAAGCGGGGGGAGGGGGGGAAGGAACATGGATGGTGTAAGATTGAGTATTGGAGCTGAATAAAACGCTCTGACTGCTGGTTTATAACTGACTCATTTATTAATAATTATTGGTATTTAAATACACGAGTAACATACATAGGTATATGCAAACTTATACAACATAACTTATACACTACAATGGTTTTAGTCAGTAAGAACCTGACGGTCCTTTCCGCTCCACCCAGAGCGGGAAGGGTCATTTGATTATTTATTACCCTCAAAATAAAAAAGCTTCCTGATCAAATCGTTTGACAGGCTGGTCTCCTCTACGCCGTGGATTCGGCGATGGCGCGTCATTGCCTCTGGACTCTACCCCCACTCTGCGTGCCGCCGACTCATTGTAAACATTAAATGGCGCGCCTCAGGTCAATCTTATCGTGATAACTTCTATTCGTCCAAATTGCATACAGTAAAAAACAAAGTTTATCTCCATTAACTACCCAAAGTGATAAATATATTGGTATTTTCAGGTGCGCAAATAAGACAAGCAACATCACAAGCTCTGAAGAATATACCCGAGTCGTCAACGAAACTTCTGAAGACTCCGATCAGCAAGCCAGGCGCGTCGCGCGCGCGCTCGCCGCCCGCCGCGCTGGGCCCGCGCTCGCGCCACGCGCTGCTGTACGCGGCCGCCGACGCCGAGCCGCACGCGCGCATCGACCGCGTGCTCAGCCGGCACGAGCGCGACAAGGAGCACGACCACACGAACAAAACCAGCAAACACGACCACACAGACAAACAAAACAATAGCAATCAAAAAACAAAAGATGACTCTAAAACCAAAGACGAGTCCAAAATAAAAAATGAGACCAAAAGGACCCCTAAAAGAAACAAAAGTGAGTCTCCGCCAAGACAGCAGAGGAATTGTGACAAAACAACGAGTGACCAAAACAAAGAAGTGAGGAAACGGAAGCGATCCAGCAGTCAGGAGCAGCCCATACAGGGTAAGTCATTGAGGACCACATACATGGAGATATTATTTTATTTTACTTATGATCTAGCTCGTGGCTAAGTACTAACAGCCGCACAGGTCGATCCACCAGGTTAAGCTACGCTTGCCGGGGTTGGCCGTGGATGGGTGACCATCTATACATACCGAGACTCCTCCGTGACTCGGCAAGCACGTTAAGCCGTTGGTCCCGGCTGTCATTTGTGCATCTTTGACAGTCGTTACGGAAAAAATAACTGACAGCCAGTCTTACCAAGGGGTATCGTATCTCCCAGTAACTGGGTTGTGGAGGTCAGATAGGCAGTCACCCCATGTAAAATACAGGTATTCAGCTGCATCCGGTTAGACTGGGGGCCGACCCCAACATAGTTTGGAAAAGGCTAGGCAGATGCATGATCTGATCTGATCAGTCAGCTTTATCCTTTCAAGTAATTTGTTGTGTTATTATTACGGTGCAGTCAGTTGCGGAAGGGACGATATAATTTTTATATTTTTCTGAATTTTACATTTTCTTTAATACATGCCTTTGATTATTGTAATTGGTTTTTAATCGTTAAAATAAAAAAATATGACAATATGTTATGAACCTTCTGTTCTATTTTGAACGTATGTAGCACAAAGTGACAAAGCTGTGTGTGACGGGCTGGTGCCGGGCCCGGTGAGCGCGGCCCCGCACACGCTGCTGCGCGGCGCCGTGCTGGTGCTGAGCGGCTACGTGCACCCGCGCCGCGCCGCCGTGCGGGCGCTGGCGCTGGCGCTGGGCGCGCGCGTGCGGCGCGACTGGGGGCCCGACGCCACGCATCTCATGTAACACTCTTACCTATCTTATGCAACACTGGTGCTGAGCGGCTACGTGCACCCGCGCCGCGCCGCCGTGCGGGCGCTGGCGCTGGCGCTGGGCGCGCGCGTGCGGCGCGACTGGGGGCCCGACGCCACGCATCTCATGTAACACTCTTACCTATCTTATGCAACACTGGTGCTGAGCGGCTACGTGCACCCGCGCCGCGCCGCCGTGCGGGCGCTGGCGCTGGCGCTGGGCGCGCGCGTGCGGCGCGACTGGGGGCCCGACGCCACGCATCTCATGTAACACTCTTACCTATCTTATGCAACACTGGTGCTGAGCGGCTACGTGCACCCGCGCCGCGCCGCCGTGCGGGCGCTGGCGCTGGCGCTGGGCGCGCGCGTGCGGCGCGACTGGGGGCCCGACGCCACGCATCTCATGTAACACTCTTACCTATCTTATGCAACACTGGTGCTGAGCGGCTACGTGCACCCGCGCCGCGCCGCCGTGCGGGCGCTGGCGCTGGCGCTGGGCGCGCGCGTGCGGCGCGACTGGGGGCCCGACGCCACGCATCTCATGTAACACTCTTACCTATCTTATGCAACACTGGTGCTGAGCGGCTACGTGCACCCGCGCCGCGCCGCCGTGCGGGCGCTGGCGCTGGCGCTGGGCGCGCGCGTGCGGCGCGACTGGGGGCCCGACGCCACGCATCTCATGTAACACTCTTACCTATCTTATGCAACACTGGTGCTGAGCGGCTACGTGCACCCGCGCCGCGCCGCCGTGCGGGCGCTGGCGCTGGCGCTGGGCGCGCGCGTGCGGCGCGACTGGGGGCCCGACGCCACGCATCTCATGTAACACTCTTACCTATCTTATGCAACACTGGTGCTGAGCGGCTACGTGCACCCGCGCCGCGCCGCCGTGCGGGCGCTGGCGCTGGCGCTGGGCGCGCGCGTGCGGCGCGACTGGGGGCCCGACGCCACGCATCTCATGTAACACTCTTACCTATCTTATGCAACACTGGTGCTGAGCGGCTACGTGCACCCGCGCCGCGCCGCCGTGCGGGCGCTGGCGCTGGCGCTGGGCGCGCGCGTGCGGCGCGACTGGGGGCCCGACGCCACGCATCTCATGTAACACTCTTACCTATCTTATGCAACACTGGTGCTGAGCGGCTACGTGCACCCGCGCCGCGCCGCCGTGCGGGCGCTGGCGCTGGCGCTGGGCGCGCGCGTGCGGCGCGACTGGGGGCCCGACGCCACGCATCTCATGTAACACTCTTACCTATCTTATGCAACACTGGTGCTGAGCGGCTACGTGCACCCGCGCTGGCAGATGTCTACTGTGCCGAATCCCGAACAATGATAGCAAAACTAGCAGTGGAACAGCCCCGACTCATGAATCGATCTTCACCATTATTGTTCCATGATAACGCGAGACCTCATACAGCACGAGAAACCGTTTTAACTCTACAGGAACTGCAACTAAAAAACCATTCTTCACCCTCCGTATTCGCCAGACCTTGCTCCAACGGTCTAGCATTTTTTTCGTGATTCGGACAATTTTCTACGTGATAAAAAATTTTCTTCTCAGGAGGCAGTACAAAATGCTTTCACACAGTTTGTCGAATCTAGATCATGAGAGTTATATCGCAAAGGCATAAATGACCTTCCTATTAGATAGCAGCAGTGTATAGATAATAATGGTAATTATTTTGATTAAATAAATGTGTTAAATTTAAAAAAAAAACGGAATTCAATTTTTCAGTTCAAATCGGCAATTTCATACTTTAACCTCTAATATGTAAGCCTAGGTAGATAACGCTGCATTTCTCGTGTCAGATTCTAGATTTGTGTTCGATTTATAAGAATTAACCACCCCCCAAAGCTATATTGGATAACATCTGTGCTTCAATTATCAATTCGGGCTGGCGTCTACAACTCCGTCTAAGCGTGCATACGTACGGGTGGAAAAATCGTAAATTCAATGCAGTGCTGTGACCATACGTGTACAGTTGCGCGTTCCCGAACACGCCGAAGCTGCGGCAAGCGCGCGCGGCGGCCGGGCCGCACGTGCCGGCCGCGCGCGCCGCCTGGCTGGAGCACGTGCGCCGGCGCCGCCGCCTGCTGCCGTGGCGCTGGTACGCCACGGACCCCGCGCAGCTCGTCGCGCCCGCGCAGCTGCGGGACGACGACGAGCCGCAGCCCGGCACCTCCCCCGCGCAGGCGGATCCTGACTCTGGCAAGTTTTCTAATCTCAGCTTCCCGATCCTATAATGTATTTATTTAAAATATTCACAGACTCATAATTTGTCCCAGATTCTCGTAATATTTCGATTTGCAATTGCGACACCCGTGCGGCCATCCCATCTTCCTTATATAGGTATAGGGTTGTGCTAGACCAGCCGCTGCAGGTGCAGAAAACCTCAAACGGGAGGTTTCCTGCACATCATCAGGCGGGAGGAAACGCCCGGGTGTCACCATTGTGAAGATCGCCCAGAGCACACTGTGAAGCATACGGTAGAGATCTACCCGGCTTGGGCGGAGCACCGCCGTATCCTCGTAGAAGCGATCGGCGGCGGCGGCGACCTCTCGCGTCTCGGCCCTGGTGCAAGCCATGGTCCTGAGCGATAGGAAGTGGGAGACAATATTACCTCCTTTGTTTTCTTTTCTTGGAAAAAATACGTTTAATGATTAGTGCCTGCGAAACTACGTAGGTAGCCGCCACTAACCACAAAACAATTTAAAGTGCTATAGAAAAAGAACGATTGTATTTACTTTTATGGTAATTTTTTTTTCTTATTTCTCAATAATATTATATTGATTGCCTATCATTCTGCATTTAGGGTCGGCAATTCGGAATTCATACCCCATTCTTTAAAACGGGCTTTCAATTTATATACACGTGTCAAAAAGTAAGAAAGGGGACAATATCACTACATAGTATAAAACAAAGTCGCTTTCTCTGTCCCTATATCCCTATATTTATGCTTCAATCTTTAAAACTGCGCAACGAATTTTGATTCGGTGTTTTTTGAATAGATAGAGTGATCCAAGAGGAAGGTTTATGTGTATAATTTGTCGACATATTTTGCGGGCGAAGCCGCGGGTGGAAGCTAGTAAGTAATAAAATAAGACAATCAATCAGATGTACTTTTATTATTTTGGTATGAATAACAGTTTTACACGTCCGTTTTATTGTTTTGCAGTCCGGTGTTGCAAAGCTAAATGATGTCAAAGTTAAAGTCACAAGAGAGGCACTTTTGAACGTGCTCACATATTTACAAACATTCTAAAAGTGAATAATAATAAATCAATCAATGTGAGAGGTACAGTTATTCAAAAATTTTAAAGTAATATGGTACAACATTATAAATTATTTATAACCTAATTTACTAAACAACCAGTTTGATTTTGTCTAGACACTAGATTGTCCTGTGGAGCAGGAGCAGTATGTTTCCAAGCATCCTTATCCTTTATATAATCCTCTAATTTGTTATAAGCTTGTTTACAAAGTATACTTTTAATATGAGTTTAAAATTTTCTTTCATTTAATTGCATTACAATTCTGTTATTTTCTTTTTCCGGGTGTACTTCACGTAGTAACATTTGTTGATATTTAGTACCATTTCGTTATCGTTACTCCATTACCTTTTTTTTTTTTTTAAGGCTGGTAAATCATCCAACGACTGCTCCTGCTCTGGGTGGAGCGGAAGGGAGTGTCAGACTCTTACTGACTAAAACCCATCCATGTTCCTTCCGTAGCCCTTTATGTTCCGGGGTAGCGGTAACCCTTTCGGACAATCCCGCTTACCCGGCAGGCTTGGCCCTGGGGGGCCCCTTCATATGCTGACATCTCTTTGAGGCGCGCGTGGAACATATACGCGCCGTCCGGCACGGGCCTGGTGCTGATCGGACGGTGAGTCACCGCCCGCAGGCCCGCGCCTACGGTGGCCGGAAGTCGTCACGTGGCTCCCGACGCCCAGAGCGTCTCCCGCGGCGGCTGGGACGGGAGGACCTTTCTCTCTCCCATCCCGCCACCTCCTTCGCGAGCATAACTTTTTCGCAGAAGGAGGTGACTGCCTCCCACTCCCTCTCGCCCCTGACCATGGCTTGCACCAGGGCCGGGCGCGAGAGGTCGCCGCCGCCGATCGCCTCTACGAAGACACGGCGGTGCTCCGCCCAAGCGGGGCAGGTTTGCACCGTGTGCTCTACCGTGTCCTCTGGGCGATCCTCGCAGTGGTGACACCCGGGCGTTTCCTCCCGCCTGATGATGTGCAGGAACCTCCCGAAACATCCATGTCCGGTGAGGACCTGCGTCATGCGGAAGGTGAGGGCGCCGTGACGCCTCTCTAGCCACTCCTCAAAGAGGGGCCTTACCGCCACTATCGTGGCGTGCCCTGCGCTGGGTTGCGACAGTCGCTGCTTCCAGGCCGCCATGAGATCGCGCCGGAGGTCCGTCTTAGTACCTCCGCGCGCCACTCGTACAGGCGCGCGAGCACTATCGCCTGCAGATCCCACGGCGGCAGTCCGGCAAGGAGGCTTGCCGCCTCGCCCGAGATCGTGCGGTACCCCCGGATTAGCCGAATGGCTACCACCTTTTGGGGCGCGTTCAGATAGTGGGCGGCTCGTCGCCGCAATGAACGCAGGACTACTCCCTAACTCCGTCAACGAAGCAACGGGCCCGTCCTACAGTAGTCCGATACATCCTAACGAATTCTACTCCCTAAAGATTTTTGGCGCGAGTACATGTATTGAATCCTGACCGTAGCGAGGGTTTCAAAGGTACGAGACGCAGAATAACTTTGCTGCCGAACGAAACACTCAATTTTTCACCTCACTAAGGCGAGGAAAATGCTAGGTGCAAGTAAACTGCTTAAATTATTAATATTTGCTTCCAAACATTTTTTCTAGACGTTATTCCGAATCAAACGAGCCATCGCTCGTCTTTTGACGTGCTGTATCTTTAATTAACACGTTTTTTAACTAACTTTAGCACCCAGATTTGGAGAGCTTGCTGCGAGATTTCCGAGGTTGTGAGGTGGAAAAAAAAAATTACCCATCCATTTTTTGCTGTAGAATAAACAATGCTCTGGTGTCGTGTCTAATAAATAAGTGCTTCGTTTACTTTTATATACGCACAGAAATATACAGGTGAATTTTTCAATGTTCGTTTTATTTATTTTAGTAGGTATAATAATAAATGTATTTATAGATGACTTTTATATATAATTAGATATACAAACTATAAATATAATAATAAATATATATGTGTAAGTATTCGTAATTAAATAAATATTTACACTTATCTCTGCATCACCCAAAGATTGACTGGTAGAAAATATCTATGGCATTAAGTCCGCCTCTGTACATTTCTGTGCTTAAAGTATTAAATACATAAATAAAGATGATTTTTTCACGTGGGCGTGTATGGCCTAATCCGAAACTACACTCGGCGTCACAAAAATCGCACCTCTTTAAGAATTCCCTTCAGTCATTTTAACCCTATTAATCAATGGTAGACATATGACTATAAGGTATCATTGGAAAGGCAATTTATTTAAATTTCAGATTAAATCAATGGATTTGGTTTTTTGTTTACCAGGGAATAAAAAAAAGCAAGCTAATGCAAATGATTAAAAAGTTAAATTTTATTTTATCAGCAAAAATTACAACAAAGTCCTTAAAAACAACTTAAAACCTAGTTACCCCCCCCTAGCCCTGATGACTGCTTCCATGCGTTCTCTCATGGACCTAATTAATGTGACAACAGTCTCTTGAGGAATGTTGTCCCATTCTGCAACGACGGCATCTTGGAGGTCTTGGAGAGCGGTAGGGGCAGGATCACGTGCCCGTACTCGCCGTTTCAGTTCATCCCAAAGGTGCTCAATCAATAGGGTTCAGGTCTGGACTTCGCGCCGGCCAGCGCATAACAGGGATTCCAACTTCTTGCAGGAAGTCTCTTACAATTAAAGCGGTGTGACAGCAGGCGTTATCGTGCATTAACGTGAACCCACTGCCAACAAAACCCGCATAAGGGACAACCTGCTCCTCTAAGATCTCTGTTATGTACCGAGCAGCAGTCAGCGACCCTTGCCCGCGAGCACTTCCAGTCCGAGAAACACACACAAGGTTCGTTTTACCGTCGATTGACATGCCGCCCCAGAACATGCACGAGCCACCCCCGTATTCCACTGTCTCTTGAATACAGGCTTGTGCGAATCGTTCCCCTTGCCTCCTATACACTCTTCGACGCCTGTCGTTGCAGAAAAGACACACCCTCGCCTCATCCGAGAAGAGCACAGCCCTCCATTGGTCTATTGTCCAATCCACATGGTCACGGGCAAATTGCAACCGGTCTCTCCTATTCTGTGCAGTCAATTTTGGCCCTGTAGCAGCCCTATGAGCTGCAATTTTCTTCTCCCGTATTCTTCTTCTAATCGTGGAGACGCTTACAGAAGTTCTGCGAGCTGATCGCAGTTGTTGTTGCAGCTCAACAGCATTGGAGAACCGATTACGTAAAGACGTCGAAACAATGAAGCGATCGTCTCTTTCGGATGTGCACCGTTGTCTTCCAGATCCACGTCTTCGGATATAGCCACCAGTCTCTTGGAAGCGTTGGAACACTCGTCGAACGGCAAAACGACTCAAGTTCAGTTGCCGAGCAACATCACATTGCCGCATCCCTGATTGCAGTAGTGCAATGACTTGAGCGGCTTCATCTGCAGTGGTATCCATCTTCTGGGGTATTTTTCTTACTGTAGCTGTTCACGTGTGTTCACTTCAAAGGTTGAATAGCGAATGACCCACATTTAACCCCGTTTTATACCCTTGTAGGGAGGTGCAATTAGTGGCCGTTGCAATGCGTATTTTGACAAAAAAAAATTTTACGTTACGTGCTAATGAGATCTGTTGTGTTTAGGAATTCTAACTGTTGTTAATTTAAAGGTCGTTAAACATACTTTCAATTGATACCAATATTAATTGGGTTTAATGTATTCGTTACTGGCGGGACATATTTTAAACTTATTTTCGAAGAGGTGCGATTTTTGTGACGCCGATTGTATGATTTAGCGAAAAACAGAGGGTTTTTTAAAATAATTCCAGGCATTGCTATCATGTTAGGCAATAGGTGTAATCCCTGTAATTAATGAATTAACTTATTAATTTATCTACATTGTAGATGGCGACACGGACGACGAAATAGAAAAAGTACTACAGGCTCAAAAGAAACGACGGCTCACTGAGGCAAAGACAAACCATGACGCACGCAAGGGTGACGACATTCCTGTAGCCTCTACTAGTGACGAGACGCGTACTGTGGCTTGCGACACGGACGACGAGGTGTCGACGGAAGAGGAGGGCGCGGGGCCCCGGCCGCCGGGCCCCGCGGCCCCGGGCCCCGCGGCCCCGGGCCCCGCGCGCGCGCTGCCCGACTTCTTCGGCGGCCTCACGTTCACCGTGGCCGCGGCGGCGGGCGAGGCGCGGCGGCTGGCGCGGTACGTGCGCGCGTACGGCGGCCTGCTGCTGCAGGTGAGGCTACTCCGCACAACATTTCATAGTGGTAGTGGCGTTCTTGTCGCTCCGTGTCATGATTGATTGTGACATTTCGAAAGTTTATGCCAATTCCATACATTTCGGATTTATCAAATTTCGTTATCGTTAATGAAAATGTGACTGTCGATTGAAGACCACAGTTATGCGTACGTTCAGGGTACATAGTATCACTACTCTGTCCCTCACATTTTGTTACTTAAAAAATAAAAAAAGTTTGGAGGCCTTTAATTTTATATTATTTACCGAGATGTCAGACTGGAAGCTTTTTGAAGTATAAATAAATACAATAAGCTGGAGATATTTCATGAGAAACAAGGCCACTGCTTACATAATAGTCACTAGTCTATTCTATCAAACACGATTCCTGAAACACTCGTACCCTTCAAACGATACAGTAAAACAAGTAAGTGTGATGGAACTTCTCTAGATAACCCTCTTACAAGGAGCTCTTAATACCTACGTAATAATGAAATGTATATGCGTTCCCGTAGATGTCCGAGGTAGCAGAGGACAGCCAAGTGGACTACATGGTGCGCGGGCGCAGTGCGGAGCCGCGCCACGTGGCGGGCGCGCGGCTCGTGTCGGCCGCGTGGCTGGCCGACTGCCACAACGCGCAGGCGCGGCTGCCGTAGATGTCCGAGGTAGCAGAGGACAGCCAAGTGGACTACATGGTGCGCGGGCGCAGTGCGGAGCCGCGCCACGTGGCGGGCGCGCGGCTCGTGTCGGCCGCGTGGCTGGCCGACTGCCACAACGCGCAGGCGCGGCTGCCGTAGATGTCCGAGGTAGCAGAGGACAGCCAAGTGGACTACATGGTGCGCGGGCGCAGTGCGGAGCCGCGCCACGTGGCGGGCGCGCGGCTCGTGTCGGCCGCGTGGCTGGCCGACTGCCACAACGCGCAGGCGCGGCTGCCGTAGATGTCCGAGGTAGCAGAGGACAGCCAAGTGGACTACATGGTGCGCGGGCGCAGTGCGGAGCCGCGCCACGTGGCGGGCGCGCGGCTCGTGTCGGCCGCGTGGCTGGCCGACTGCCACAACGCGCAGGCGCGGCTGCCGTAGATGTCCGAGGTAGCAGAGGACAGCCAAGTGGACTACATGGTGCGCGGGCGCAGTGCGGAGCCGCGCCACGTGGCGGGCGCGCGGCTCGTGTCGGCCGCGTGGCTGGCCGACTGCCACAACGCGCAGGCGCGGCTGCCGTAGATGTCCGAGGTAGCAGAGGACAGCCAAGTGGACTACATGGTGCGCGGGCGCAGTGCGGAGCCGCGCCACGTGGCGGGCGCGCGGCTCGTGTCGGCCGCGTGGCTGGCCGACTGCCACAACGCGCAGGCGCGGCTGCCGTAGATGTCCGAGGTAGCAGAGGACAGCCAAGTGGACTACATGGTGCGCGGGCGCAGTGCGGAGCCGCGCCACGTGGCGGGCGCGCGGCTCGTGTCGGCCGCGTGGCTGGCCGACTGCCACAACGCGCAGGCGCGGCTGCCGTAGATGTCCGAGGTAGCAGAGGACAGCCAAGTGGACTACATGGTGCGCGGGCGCAGTGCGGAGCCGCGCCACGTGGCGGGCGCGCGGCTCGTGTCGGCCGCGTGGCTGGCCGACTGCCACAACGCGCAGGCGCGGCTGCCGTAGATGTCCGAGGTAGCAGAGGACAGCCAAGTGGACTACATGGTGCGCGGGCGCAGTGCGGAGCCGCGCCACGTGGCGGGCGCGCGGCTCGTGTCGGCCGCGTGGCTGGCCGACTGCCACAACGCGCAGGCGCGGCTGCCGTAGATGTCCGAGGTAGCAGAGGACAGCCAAGTGGACTACATGGTGCGCGGGCGCAGTGCGGAGCCGCGCCACGTGGCGGGCGCGCGGCTCGTGTCGGCCGCGTGGCTGGCCGACTGCCACAACGCGCAGGCAGACAAACATTTCATGAAAATCTGTCAACTACAATCTATCCCTTTTTTGTACCAAACATACAACCCACCGGTAACGATGATCACTCGCCGGTTGCACTATATTATGTGACCTGCCCCTGCATCGCACGGGTGCAATTACGATATGTCAAAATTGATATTTCTGTGCACTGTGTGTGTGTAATTATTCTCAGATAAATTATAAAGCTCAGGAAAATAATCGAAGATTTATCACCGGAGTGTACATACACGAGTGGCTTTATTTGTGCGTATTTGTGACATGAATTAAGAAAATATTTATAACTAGCTTCTGCCCGCGACTTCGTACGCGGACCCTGTTGCTTATGCCAGCGACAACGGGTTCGCCATTTATGTTAATTTTTCCCATTTAAATCTTTTATCACACTGAGCTTTAGTTTTATTTCATTCCAACAACTACCAAAACATACAGTCCATTTGTCATTGTTTTCAATTTGGTAACCGCATTATTATATTCCCCACTTGTCTCTAGAGACCTAGAAGTCAATGCGTAGATACGCTTGGAACTCAAGCGTAATTCTCTTTCCGTGAACGTCTCTGACTCGCGAGACAATACATGACGTTCACGATCAGCGGTCAGTCGCGCATCATATTCTTCACTGGTCTCTAGAGGCCTAATGAATACGCTGAGAAGGCAGGCGTGCTTCGCGACCCGAAGAGGTTTCCACGGAGCGAGTTGCAGCCTAATGTTCTCGGACAGTATCAAGTCTCTCCTGACGCTCTTCGGTAGATTCTTGGGATCTTATGATCTTCAATCTTTTAGCTCTCTTGGAACATTGGGAAAGATTTGACCTCTTTCTAGGCATGGTCATAGTTTTATTGTGAAGATACCTGATCAATAAAAATCTAAATTAAAATGACTGCTCCCCTGCGTCACCGGGTAGGCTACCGTGTCAGGAAGATAAATGGAAAAGGAAATTAAACACTCAACAACATAAGCCCGAAGGCATATTCATAAGATAAAATAAAAAAAATAATTGGAGTTTTGGAGTCAAATTTTCAATGATATACCATCGTCATCGAAAATCAGTCCTAAACTGTTACCGCGTGCAGGTACTCCCAGTTTATGTTATTTTATAATTACACAGTAAAATTAGTGATAGCTTTGATTTCCACATGAGATGTTTCTGATCTTCGATTTTTATAAGTCAACAGGAAATGCCCATCAGACCGAACAACTTTTGCTTATACGTCATTCCTATGTGTTATGGTGTAGCTAGGCTCTTGGAGTTCCACAACAGGTGTTCCAGATCTTCAATTTTTATACGTCAACAGAGAGTACTCATCAGGCTGAACAACTTTTGCTAAGACGTCATTCCTATATATGTTATAGTGTAGCTGGGCTCTTGGAGTTCCACATTAGGTGTTCCAGATCTTCAAATTAATTTATTCTCTCAGGAGAAAATGCTCATCACGTGAAACAATTTTTGCTATGGTATCATTTTTGTATCTTTTATAGTTTAGCTGGTCTGTTGCGGTTCTGCATCAGGTGTTCAAGTTACCAAGATAAATTATAGCCTATATGTTGCCCAGAATTAATACCTATACAACAAAAAAAAACATTCCATCCGTCCAGCAGTTCTAAAGATTAGCGTGTACAAACAAACAGACATACAGACAAAAAAAATTTTTGGATTCGTGCTCTATTACTGTTTCTAAACCCCCCTCAATTTTTTTTTTTTATATAAGGCGTATCTGTTCCAACACTAAATATTTTCAGAGCAACATCTAACGGTGGTAAAGATTCCATAGTTAGGTTAGTACTGGCCGTAAGGAAAATTCTGTAATTTTCACCTTGATATTAAAAAGGAAAAAAAAATTATCTAAGGATAAAAAAAGGAACCTTATTATTTCAAAAATTTAATAATTTCAAATTATTTGACTTACATAAAAATACTGGCTCCTTCTCATTTTTTATATCCATTACGCTGAACTTTAAGTTGTATTTACCTACCGTCATTGAAGCGGGCGGCGAGACTAGACGGCGCGCGGTTTTTATCAAAGGAACAATAGAATGCGTTGGCGCCGCCACAATATAAATATGAACAGTATGGAAACAAATAGGCCTACCTATTTGTTGAAATAATTACCTACGCTCCACTGCAGCATTAGGGTTGTCACTCTTAATGTTTTTGAAACTGAACTGTATTTATTAAAATATTTGTGTTCTCAAACAATCAAGTTGGAATTAGTTATTTCAACTCGATTGTTTTTTCGATTGTTTACTAATAACATTTAAATAGGTAATCTCATGGCTTCGGTGAATACCAGTAAAAGAAGATTGTTTATAACACGGAACAGTTTAAAATCAATACACAACAACTTGTGAGCTTTATCAATATGGCGTAACCTTTTACAAGTTTTGGAGTGAGCCGCGGAAAGACGAAAACGTTTCGTGCGATCCTTGTCGGAAGGGCGCGCGGAGGACACCCGCCGCAAACGGCGCGGCATGGCGCATATTTGGCGCCGATGCCTGATTAACCCGGCGGCCGCCCACCGTACTGTGCGTTTCAACTAAGGATAGGATGGCACCATATTGTGACAACAATTAAGTTTAACAAAAAAATACTTTATGCAAATTACTTATCTTGTTCATGTAATTTTCATATTATGATTATTGTTTATCTATATAGGGCCAAGGTCATCCTATTCTTAGTTAAAACGCAATCGCATAGTAGGTACCACGTGTTAACCCGAAAATGCGTGTGCATTAACCATTCGTCTTGACGCGGCACTCACGACTGACAGCACCGCGACAACCGCTTAGGGGTCTCGTCGATTCGCGTGTTTGTGTGAGTGTGCCGTTTCGAACGTTAGTTCTTAGTTTCCGTACTGTTCATATTTATATTGTGGCGCCGCGGCGGCGGCGAGCGAGCCGCGCGCGCACCTGACTCACCGAGTTCAGTTCCAAGCGACCCGCGTATTGCAACACACGCGCATTAGTTAACACGCGTCGGACTTCGGGCAACGAACGTAATTACGTAACAATGCCCTATGGATATACCGGCCGGATCATTTCCAGACACGGTTCAGTGTTCATGTGTGGGTATGTGTGTGTTAAGTGTGATGGGGAATAAGGATCAATAGGTAGGTACCTAGACCACAGACCTAGTCTGTAGATAGTCCGTCGGATTACGCCTAGCAGATACTAGGTTCGGTATTAATAAATTAAGTTAAACTCTACCAATCATTAAAAGTCTTGAGTTAAATACCTACACAGAACACTATTATCCTAAAGGGTTAAAGGTTTTTAATCCCTTGCTGGCGATTTAGACGACAACTGTTTATACAACTTTAGCTACCTTACTTTAATTCACTTAGCTTAGATAATTCTGTTGTTATGCGTGTGAATCATCTGGCATCAGAGGGTTAAAAATCTGCATTATTGGCTGTATTAAGATTTGATATTTTGACATTTAAAAGTTTTTGACTAACAACAAGTTGAGATTCAGAAGGAGGAGCAAGAACATTAGTACAATGTTTTTCGTTATTTTGTGGAGTGTGTTACATATAATTTCACAGAAAGTATTCTTTGTTCTGTATTGGTTACATCTCCGATAAACATTCTTGGATAAAAAGTGTGGTATCGTATTCAATAGGAAATACATTTCATAGGTTATCATGAAACTTAAAAAGAAAAACACTACAACTGCGAATTAGGCAAATCATGTAAGGTTCTCTTGGCGTAAGTGTTATGATTTTTAAATACCTAGAAAAACAAATAAAAATATAAAAAAGAACCGTGTAGTTTATTTCTTTCAATAAAAAATTAGACGTTCGACAACCCTACTATCGCTGGCTGGTCGTGGGCGTGGCTTAGTGAACTCGGATTCGGGTGCTGCGGCATAGTGGTACCGTTACGTAACCGTTGCGCCGATGGACTCAACAGATGGGTTGTTATAGATATGCGAGACACATTTTGTGGCATGCCAATAGACATGCAATAAATGTGCTTGGCAGTGAAAGTGTTAAATAGCATATCATTCAACCACGGATCTAATAAAAATGTTGTTTGCCTGTAAAAACACTACTCGATAAAACTTATAATCTAAACGTAATGTAGTTATTTAATCATTCAATAGGTTTTAATGCCGTATGTTATTCCACAATAACATGGCAAGCTATTTATTTATCTCTCGAGAGAACCTAAAACGTTCACGTCTGCCTATCGATCAAATAAATCCGATCTACACAAACAGGTCATTAACCGTTGTGAACTCAAGATGCACTCACCCGTCAGCTGTTTATTAATATTTACCTAGTTTACACAAATGTGTGTAGGTATTGTTTTAATCGCATCTAGGCTCTTTTTCGTAAATGTTTAAGGAAGGAATTTATTAATGTAGGTTTTGTATTTTAGTTTGACATTTATTATTATTGGAAGCTGTTTTTGGAAGCGATAAGCTATTTAAACAGTGTGCGTTCGCGCAGCGGAATGTTGTTGAATTTAAAGATTTTAATTATGCAGATATTTAGTGTATGACGTCGTATAATTGGGTATGGTAAAAAAAAAATTGTGCATGCAGCCATTGTGGAGAAATTCACCAAAAACTGATTCCGCTGGGCGAACGTTGTCCTGGCGGAACTTTTTTTAATCCATAGACTTTAGAAGAAAAGAGATGTGTCCAAAAATTTGTGTGTATTTGTGTGTAGTTGTGTATGTATGAATAAAATTAGTGCATGCATAAACTTCGGAGAAATTCAAGTTTCCGCTACGCGAACGTTTGGCCATTAGCTAGTTTTCATATAAAGCGCTTTCATAGAGAGCTGTAGATTTTTACATACGTTGCTTTGAATTTGTTTATATTTGTTTAAAAAACAGATTTAGAAAATATCGTAGGGCTTAAAAGATAAAAATATAAACGTAAAATACGCTTATTAGGTCTTAGTTCTTAAAGTATGCACTTTGGGGTCTAGATTTTCACGTTTATACAAACCTTGTAAGTGTCTGCAACATGTTGCCAAGTATCAATGATGTTCCGTTAGTAATTAAAGAGTTATAGGACCATTTACCATGAATAGATCACTGTTTTTGTAGCTATCCGAACTTGGTCGGGTTATGTAGGTTTTCGATGCTTCGTCAGTATTATAATTGATTTTCTTTAATTACTGAATTTAATGACATGAAATTTTGCATGTGAATAGTTGAATGAATACACTAATTATTGGCATACATTTTACCATGCAATTCCTTTAGAACGTCGTGATATTTGACTGCTTTGTAAACAGTGATCTATTCATGGTAAATTGTCCTATAACTCTTTAATTACTAACGGAACATCATTGATACTTGGCAACATGTTGCAGACACTTACAAGGTTTGTATAAACGTGAAAATCTAGACCCCAAAGTGCATACTTTAAGAACTAAGACCTAATAAGCGTATTTTACGTTTATATTTTTATCTTTTAAGCCCTGCGATTTTTTATAAATCTGTTTTTTAAACAAATATAAACAAATTCAAAGCAACGTATGTAAAAATCTACAGCTCTCTATGTAAGCGCTTTATATGAAAACTAGCTAATGGCCAAACGTTCGCGTGGCGGAAACTTGAATTTCTCCGAAGTTTATGCATGCACTAATTTTATTCATACATACACAAATACACACTAATTTTTGGACACATCTCTTTTCTTCTAAAGTCTATGGATTAAAAAAAGTTCCGCCAGGACAACGTTCGCCCAGCGGAATCAGTTTTTGGTGAATTTCTCCACAATGGCTGCATGCACAAATTTTTTTTTACCATACACAATTATACGACGTTATACACTAAATATCTGCATAGTTAAAATCTTTAAATTCAACAACATTCCGCTGCGCGAACGCACACCAGCGCCTAATTGAGAAAACGTTTAAATAAGCTCGCTGAAAATATTTCGGTCCTTCTCGACGTTTATACTAAATAACGTTTCGCAAAATGGAAGTGTTGATAGTAAGTTATTTATTTATGGATATCATGTAACATATTTTACACAACAACGCACTGGTGCGAGCTAGTAGTATGCGGTGGTGCGGCTGTATCACTGTGACGTCAGCAGCGTGAGCTTCTCGTTGAGCTGCAGCTGCGTCTTGATGAGTTGCGCCAGCGTCACCACCTGCGACACGACAAATGTTCTGTAGCGCATGTGCATGTTATAGCTTTTGACTGAGACATCTTTATCGTAAATCTGCGTTGGACGTTGAAGGCGATAGTCTGATAAGGATTGAGATCCTATAATTAAGGGGATCCGCCAGTGAAGCCCACGAAATTCAAATTTTCTTAGGTTTTTGCAATTTGTAGTGTCAGGTTGTAAGTTGATGAAAATATGATTCGCGACCAGAGGAAGTACGCATTAACTGAACTGCAATCATTAAAATCAACGAAACAACACTACGTTCTTAATCACCCTACGGAATGACTATTACATGAAATCATTTTAGGACAATTCTAACTTAGAGAGTTGTATTGATGACTAATCCACACTAATATTATAAATGCGAAAGTAACTCTCGTCTTTCTGTCTGTCTGTTACCTTTTCACGCCTAAACCACCCAACCGATTTTGCTGAAATTTGGTATGTAGATAGTTTGCATTCATGAGAAGGACATAGGCATATTATTTTTTGGAAATTCAACCCCTAAAAGGGTTACTAGGGGTGGCAAAGTTTGTATGAGAAAAATATTTTTATTGCACATTTTTACATAGGTAGGGTAGGTAAGGTAGGTATCATAGTTAAGACAGGACAACGTCTGTCGGGTCAGCTAGTCTATATATATAAAAGAAAGTCGTGTTAGTTACACTGTTTATAACTCAGAAACGGCTGAACCGATTTGGCTGAAAATTAGTGGGGAGGTAGCTTAGAACCAGGAGACGGACATAGGGTAGGTAGGGCAGCTAGGGTAGGTAGGTAGGTAGGGTAGGCATCATAGTTACGACAGGACAACGTTTGTCGGGTTAGCTAGTTGATTATTATTCTGTAAATACGTACTTGCCTACGGCCGCGAATCATATTGTTTGTTGTATGGGAACCGTTAAATATTTATTTTATTCTGTTATTTGTTGTTATGGCGGCAAAAATTTCAACTGTACTATCACGGTTCATGAGATACAGCCTGGTAATTGACGGATGGACAGCGGAGTCTTTGTAATAGGGGTGCGTTTTACCCTTTGTGTACAGAACCCTAAAAACGTACGAAAATTTGAATTTCGCGGGCTACCCTGGAGCATCCTCCTTAAATCCAAAATTCCTGCAATTCAATGGAAACCGATGGACAATTTTTCTGGCTGATAGAAGTCCGAACAGTTCAATGTTGCTCATAGACCTGTCCGGAGTTGCACGACAACACCCGTTTGTCGCTGCCCCGTCGGCAGAAATACGAGGCTTACCATGAGCAGGTCCTTGACGCTGGAGGCGAAGGCGGCGGAGAAAGTGTCGGCGGACAGGTTGGGCACGGAGTTGACCAGCTCCAGCAGCTGCCGCCCCGCCGCGTTGTTCACCTCCGCGCGCTCCGCCAGCACCTCCTCTACGTACGACAGCACCTGCACACACACACGCAATATAATCTTCGAATCCGAAGTAATCAATTAAATTGTTGACTACTAATAAACTAAGAGGTTTCGCCGAATAGTTCCGTTGTTGGCATCCAGAGAACTTTTGTTCCTCCTGGATCCATGCAATCTTAAATGGCAAGATCTCTTGACAAGATCGACTTAATTCTTCAGGTATTCTCATCACTCACTTTTGTTTATAAAAACTGATATACAGATTTATAAAGACTTTAATTTTTGAGTTTAGTTCATGTTCATGTCAACTAGAGTATTATGAGAACTGAACAATTTTTTTTTCCAGCTTTTCTCTAATGATCAGTGGCACTGATCTAACAATACGACATGTGCCTACGATTCTGTCCGGGTATCTATTTATATAAAATGGTAAACATCGCTGGCCCTAGAGACTTGATAAATGGGGAAATAAATGGGGTGAGTTGCACTATGAATTACTAGTTGTGTTAACCCATTCGGGAATGTTGTCTGATTTTAAATATTGGTGTCAATTGTTGCAGCCTACTGCCACGCCCTTAGATTGTTGGAGGTTTCTAAGAAGTTTCTCAAGGTTGAATGTAAAACCGTTTGTCCAGTTTATTGCTCAATTTTTTATCGTCTTGTTATCCGCTTCTGTGGCGAAGACAGCCGGCAGTTCTGAGGACTGGAAGGGTTCCATGCGCCTTCGCCACCAGCCTAAAACCCTCCTGGCGCCCTTCTAAGTTTATCAAAGGTGATGTACAGGACTACAACAACTATCGAGGTATAAAGCTCATGTCCCATAGTATTAAGGTATGAAAATAATAGAGAAAAGACTGCGAGAGGAGAGCGAGATTACCCCAAACCAATTTGGGTTTATGCCAGGTCGAGGAACTGGACGCCACTTTTGCACTCCGCCAATTGTGCGAGAAGTACAGACGTGCACACGAAAACTTGCACATGGTTTTCATAGATCTAAAGAAAGCGTATGATAGGGATGTCGTGTGGTGGGCCTTGAAAGAGAAAGGTTTGCCCGGGAAGTATGTGGAGTTAATTTGTGCTACCCAATCTCGCAACCCAATACCCAATCTCGTACCTACGTCCGGTTGGCTGCTGGCAACACCGACAAGTTCAACGTGGCGGTAGGCTTGCACCAGAGGTCGGCTTTAATCCCTTACCTTTTCCTTTTGATTATGCACGCTCTGACGACGGACATGCAGGAAGAGGCACCATTGTGCATGCTATTTGCCGATGAAATTGTTCTTGTCGGTGAATAGACTTCGAGATCTAGAGCACACTGGAGAAATGGCAACGGCATCTGGATAATCTTTAAAATCAGTAGAACCAAAACTAAATACATGTTCTGCGATTTCGGCGGTCTCTCCATTTCTGGGGCCATAGCGCTTGATGGCGCGCTTCTCCCAGTCTGTTCTGACTTTCGGTATCTCGGTTGACTTGTGCAAAGCGATGGCGAAGTTCAGCATAGAATTAAAACTGGGTGGATGAAATGGCGGCAGGTCACGGGAAGAATTTGTGACTCCCGCATTCCTCTTTAACTTAGGGGGAAAATATATAAAATCATGGTTAGACCTGCCGTCCTGTATGGATCAGAGTGTTGGGCCACAAAAGGAATGAATGAAAAAAGACATGTTGCGCCGACCCCAAATGACTTGGGATAAGGGCTCGAGAATGATGAGTTAAGTTTATCAAAGTGTTTTGCTGCCATAGCCTCTCAGGCTGGCATGTCTTGTGTCCAGGTGAATAAACAAGTTTTAATACTAATTAAAGCATTATTACTGTCTAACCACCGCCAACAACCCGCACACAACAAACAAATAGATACCACACTACACTTCTTTTTATTCCGATACTGCGATACCTATACCCGAACTCTGCACGCAGCTGCACGCTAATTTGACTGGTCTCACCTGGTCTAGCAGGCCTGACAGCTTGGACGCAGCCTCCGCGACCTGCGCCAGGTCCAGCATGGGCTGCACCTGCCGCGAGCGTCCGCCGCCACCCATCGTCTTTTGGCACAGGTTCAGTCCTACGATCTGCAATAACAAAAAATAACATAGAACACTAACTGCATGAACACACAAACTACCTTCCGTATTATATTGTTAGCCCCATGTGGTGATGGCGGCAGTCACCTCGGGCTCGTAGCAGGTGAGGCCGACGTCGATGGGCGTGAACATGCAGCCCTGCTTGCCGCGCGGCACGCCCAGCGCCACGCACACGTAGGCGCGCAGGCCCATGCGCGCGCCCTGCAGCGACGTGTCCAGCGTCACGTGCACGGGCGAGCGGCACTCGCGCGAGTAGTACTCGTGGATCACGGACGAGTGGTTCGTCACCTCGTTGCCTGTGGCCCACCAGCCTGGAAACAGTGCGCAAATACTCAAAACTGAGATCATGCAAGCTTCACACAAACAAAAACGATATGTACAAAATATTTTTTTATAAAATTACAAAATTGCTAATTTATAAAAAACTGTATTTTTCTGCCCTATTGACTTGTATGACCCTCTGATCCTTTTTTTTAAGTAAAGATGTCTTAAAAAGAACTTATGGTACCATTAAAATAGATGGACAAATTTTAACCGAGCCTTCAGTGTGTCTAACCAAAGATATCCAAGCAAAAAAAAACACTTCAACTTGACCTAAAATAATAAATTGCCGGCAAACTATAATAAACAGATCCATTTTCGGTAGGTTCTTGTACAATTCTTGTAAGCATCTAATGCGTTTTTCTTATAATACACACATCAAAAGTGTCTAGGGATCAAGCATTTTTATGCGGATTTCTTGAGATTGAGATGTGGCTTTGTAATAAATTTATGATTTTATAAATTTATATGGATCCTTTTTGGTGCATTTCATAATTTGAAACAGGAACTGTCAATCAAATTCGAGTAAAAGATGAAAATCAGCTGTCAATATTTTCCCTATAAAAACATACAACGCATTGAAGACATTATTAGTGCTACTGTTTCACTACTACTGATTAAAACCAACGTTATTATGGAGCGGCGACGTCATTTAAGCAGGGAAGAAATGCTCAGAGCCGTGGGAATGATAGAAGCTGGTTCCCGGCAACGTACTGTGGCTTTAGCTCTGAATACAAGTCAGAGTGTTATCAGTCGACTTTGGACACGTTACCGAAGCACTGGTACCGTGGCTGAGCGCCATGAAGGACGGTATCGCTGCACCACACGGAGACAAGACCGATACATTCAAATCTTAACTCGAAGAGCTCCAACAATAACCGCCATGATGTTAGCCGTGAGGCTTCATCACTCTTCAGGGAACTTAATTAGCGACCAAACAGTCAGAAACCGCTTGCATGAAGTGAACCTTCATTCCCGAAGACCGCTACGGGTACCACCTATAGCAATGCACAATCGTAGGATTCGATATCAATGGGCTCTTGAACACAGAAATTGGGCAGAAGAACAATGGCGTTTCGTGTGCTTTTCTGATGAGTCTCGTTTTGGTATGAGACCGGATACAAGACGTATACGACACTGGAGAACCCCTGGACGCCAACAGCGATTAAAATCCTGCCAGGAAGTCCATCCTTATAGTGGTGGAACCATCATGGTATGGGCGGGTATTTGGATCGGCGGAAGAACTGAGTTGATTTGGATCAGAGGCAACCTCAACGCTCAAATTTATGCTGAGACGATTGTATCTGACGTCATCGTTCCTCTACAAGTGCAAATCGGTCCCTTATTTCAGTTAATGCATGATAATGCACGACCGCACACCGCAAGAGTTGTAAGACAGACTCTCGCCGCAGCTAACATCAATGTCCTGCCCTGGCCTGCTCAGTCGCCAGACTTGAACCCGATTGAACATGCATGGGATATGCTACAGAGAAGAGCTCTGCCGAATATGGAGGGTATCCAGTTGCAAGAAGACCTTTTTTTGTTGTTGCAACGAACATGGGCGGCCATTCCACAGCGTGATTTGGATGAACTCATTTTGAGTATGCCAAACCGATGTTCTTGTGTTGTTAGTGTTCGCGGTAGAAACACGGATTATTAATTGTTTAAGTTACCCAATAAAATTTTAAAGAAAACTGTTATTTCAGTCTTTTTTTCGAACTTTAATGTTAGTGGTTCAAATGTCAAAAATCCCTTTATTAGGAAAATGGCAAATTTCTTTATTAATGCAAAGGTGACTTGGTTTATCGTTACTGTGACAAACGAAAACACTTTATTTGATGAATCCTTAAAGAAAATTTAAATTAATATCAATCAAGAGAAAAGTTATTGCAAAAATATATGTTGATCCCTAGACACTTTTGATGTGTGTATTTTTACCATTTTCCCTAATTTAGTGGTCTGAATGATTTCTAAACTTGTCCATCTATTTAATGGGACCTTATATACATCTATACTATTATCACTACATAGTATAAAGCAAAGTCGCTTCCCGCGTCCTAATGTCTGTATGTATGCTTAGATCTTTAAAACAACACAACGTATTTTGATGCAGTTTCTTATAATAGAGTGATTCAAGAGGAAGGTTTATGTGTATAATTTGTCGACATATTATGCGGGCGAAGCCGCGGGCGGAAGCTAGTTATAAATAATTTAGTATAGATGTATATAAAAATATTAGTATTTAAACATTTTTGTTTGTTTGTGAGTCTGTTTGCTTGTACCGCATAGGCTCCGAAAGTACTGGGCCGATTTTAATCATTCTCAACATCTATCCTTCTACACACATCAAAAGTGTCTAGGGATCAACATATATTTTTGCAATAACTTTTCTCTTGATTGATATTAATTTAAATTTTCTTTAAGGATTCATCAAATAAAGTGTTTTCGTTTGTCACAGTAACGATAAACCAAGTCACCTTTGCATTAATAAAGAAATTTGCCATTTTCCTAATAAAGGGATTTTTGACATTTGAACCACTAACATTAAAGTTCGAAAAAAAGACTGAAATAACAGTTTTCTTTAAAATTTTATTGGGTAACTTAAACAATTAATAATCCGTGTTTCTACCGCGAACACTAACAACACAAGAACATCGGTTTGGCATACTCAAAATGAGTTCATCCAAATCACGCTGTGGAATGGCCGCCCATGTTCGTTGCAACAACAAAAAAAGGTCTTCTTGCAACTGGATACCCTCCATATTCGGCAGAGCTCTTCTCTGTAGCATATCCCATGCATGCTCAATCGGGTTCAAGTCTGGCGACACGGAGACAAGACCGATACATTCAAATCTTAACTCGAAGAGCTCCAACAATAACCGCCATGATGTTAGCCGTGAGGCTTCATCACTCTTCAGGGAACTTAATTAGCGACCAAACAGTCAGAAACCGCTTGCATGAAGTGAACCTTCATTCCCGAAGACCGCTACGGGTACCACCTATAGCAATGCACAATCGTAGGATTCGATATCAATGGGCTCTTGAACACAGAAATTGGGCAGAAGAACAATGGCGTTTCGTGTGCTTTTCTGATGAGTCTCGTTTTGGTATGAGACCGGATACAAGACGTATACGACACTGGAGAACCCCTGGACGCCAACAGCGATTAAAATCCTGCCAGGAAGTCCATCCTTATAGTGGTGGAACCATCATGGTATGGGCGGGTATTTGGATCGGCGGAAGAACTGAGTTGATTTGGATCAGAGGCAACCTCAACGCTCAAATTTATGCTGAGACGATTGTATCTGACGTCATCGTTCCTCTACAAGTGCAAATCGGTCCCTTATTTCAGTTAATGCATGATAATGCACGACCGCACACCGCAAGAGTTGTAAGACAGACTCTCGCCGCAGCTAACATCAATGTCCTGCCCTGGCCTGCTCAGTCGCCAGACTTGAACCCGATTGAGCATGCATGGGATATGCTACAGAGAAGAGCTCTGCCGAATATGGAGGGTATCCAGTTGCAAGAAGACCTTTTTTTGTTGTTGCAACGAACATGGGCGGCCATTCCACAGCGTGATTTGGATGAACTCATTTTGAGTATGCCAAACCGATGTTCTTGTGTTGTTAGTGTTCGCGGTAGAAACACGGATTATTAATTGTTTAAGTTACCCAATAAAATTTTAAAGAAAACTGTTATTTCAGTCTTTTTTTCGAACTTTAATGTTAGTGGTTCAAATGTCAAAAATCCCTTTATTAGGAAAATGGCAAATTTCTTTATTAATGCAAAGGTGACTTGGTTTATCGTTACTGTGACAAACGAAAACACTTTATTTGATGAATCCTTAAAGAAAATTTAAATTAATATCAATCAAGAGAAAAGTTATTGCAAAAATATATGTTGATCCCTAGACACTTTTGATGTGTGTATTTTCAATAGAAAGCTAAGTTTTAGTTTTAGTCAAATCATCCGCCCCTTCCCAAAGGTAGTTTTGTATAAATTAATTATAAAATTATATATTTGAAGACATAGAATGAAAATAGTACACTGCAAAAGGTGAAAAGAAAAACAAATAAAACTATGGCAGAATTATTATGTCGTAAATATGTGGTGCTCACATATTTACAAATATTCTAAAAGTTAATAATAATAAATCAATCAATGTGTGAGTTAAAGTTCTTAGAAAATGTAAAAAAATGTGGTTCAAATTATAAATTATTACCTAATTTACTTAGTAACAACCAGTTTGATTTTGTCTAGTTGCTAGATTGTCCTGCTGTGGAGCTGGACCAGCATGTTTCCAAGCATACTTATCTTTGATATAATCCTCTAATTTGTAATAAGCTTGTTTACAAAGTGTACCTACTTTAAATAATAATAATAATATCCTTGGACATTTCACACAGCACCATATCGTCCCAAGCTAAGCAACCTAATGATTGTGTTATGGTAACGAGATGGCTGATATACTACTTATATACATTTTTTTTTGTAAATAGGTACATACATATTATAGATAGAAAAACACCCAGACTCGTAACAAATACTTGCAGGTCGTACAAATATTTGTTCCGTGCGGGAATCGAACCCGCGACATAGTGCGCAGCCAATCAATTGCTCAACCACTGCGCCAACCGTGTCGTGCCGTGTGAATGAGTTTTTTTTTTTTTCATTTAATTACAATTTCAACTGTGACATACAAGGTATTTTGTTGTAAAATTTAACACAGAACCCATACTTTTACGGGTTCTGAGTTAAATGTAGGTTTCTTTTGAAAATCTGAAAAATGGTTGACAGAAAGCCTATACTTATTTAAAAAAAATTGGTAACCGTAATTGCAATAATGTAACCCAAAGTAAGCAACATTTTGGCTACAAAATTCATTATTTTGTGTGCTGAGAAAGCTATTGATGAAAAATAAAAATTATGTACTACACAACTAAAGTGCTTATTCTTATTTACAAAAAAGTCCGCGAGGGAGTAAATCTAACAAGACAATAGGCGTTTTTTGTTCTAAAATTTAATTAGATCACCGGTAGAACCCTACATTGGTTACATGTACATCATAGTATCAATTCTTATTTCTTATCCAAATAAGTCTACCACCACACATACTAAAGTTAAATGTTGGAATACCTATTATGACATCAAGAAATTTTAACACAAGACTTTTAATAAAAGAACTTTGAGACTATGTGTTTGGAGCCACCATGATCACCGAGCCCGCAGCCAGACAGCTTGCATTCCAATTCCGTATATTCCAATGATACCAACGAATAAGCCTATTCCTATTCCATAAGAGGCTTCATCAACAATTAATAGGTCCCAGAGAGAAAAAGTTTCACTTTTCATAAGAAAAGAGTGCTTCTCCCATGGGTAACTTTATGTTAGCCTGGCTCGCGGGGGATCTCTGAAAAATTAATTCTTTCGAAAACAAAGTGTACTTATAGAATTTTTAAGATGTTAACAAGGTTCTTGGAACTTAGCTGCCTGTTAAGGTAATTAAATATAATTTACAGAGAAGCCTTGCAATGATTAATTATAGGCTTATACAATTATACATATTTTCTTTATTCTTTACCCAACTGCGGAAAGATAATATTTTATTTGCTGTGAAACATTTTATAACTGTCTCCATTATTCAAATCTTACTCTATTTATGAAAGTTTTTTCTTAGGGTACGCCATGATAGAGGCGATAAATACCCTCTTTGACAAGTGACCAGTTATTTGTATTTAAGTTTTTATCATTAAGTTCAGAGTTATGAAACTTACACTTGAAACAAAATATTGGTTAAATGCCATCGATCACTATAGTGATCGATGTTAAATGCCTAATACGAGCTTGTGACTAACTAATAACAGCCGCACAGGTCTATCCATCAAGTTAAGCTATGCTTGCTGGGACTGGCTCTTGGATAGGTGACCATCTTAACTTGCTAAGAATTCTCTGTACCTCAGAAAGCACATTAAGCTGTTGATCCAAGCTGCCATAAGTCGATCTTTGACATTTGTTATGTGCAGCCTAAAAGTCTGACAGCCAGTCTTACCAAGGAATATCGTATTACCCAGTTACTGGGTTGAGGAGATAAGGTAAGGTCTCTCCATTTAAAATACTGGTATTCAGCTGCATCCGTTTAGACTAGAAACCGACCACACCATAGTTGGAAAAGACTATGCAGATTGATTGATTTATTTGCTTTATTGGCAGGAAAGCACATTTGACAAAATTTTGGTCAGTGGGTAGCCTTAGGGGCGGATTTTGCAGCTCACTAAGTAAGGGCTGCAGTTGCTACTGGGCCATGTTGACAGACTTTAGTTGGCAAAAATTGGATGAAATGGACTTAAGTCAGATGTGGTTTCAAGAGGATGGCGCCACCTGTCACACCACAATTGAATTGATGAAGTTGTTTCAAACCCTGTCTCCAAGTTGGATCACATCTTGTTTTGAAGCTAAAAATGCTGTCAAGAAATTACAATTTAACTTCCTCTGATTATTTTCTACAGGGTTTTTACTTACAACCATTAACCACCTTTACTAGTGTAAAGGTGGTTAATGGTTGTAAGTAAAAGCTTAACATAGTTGTTAAGCTACACCAGCCCTTGTTACTATTTAAATACCCATGTAGGCTTATGCTAATTACAACATACCAACAATGTTCTCTGACGCGTTGACTCGTCTGTTCAGCTCATACACGTCCATGGCATAGTTAAGCTCAGCCTCCACCTGGTCGGCATGTTCCTTGTGTGGCACACAGAAGCAGTTCGTCACTTCAACGATTCCCTTGTCGCAGGTGCCTATGCATCATAACAACATAACCTCAAAACTATGTTAAAACACTTAAAAGCTTTGCCAAAATAATTGTATTTGATATCAATCATGCTATTTCAATACAAGTAGGTTCGAAATCTCAGGTCAGAAAACTCTGAAAACTACAGCTAACTACTGAGAATGTATCATCAATGAACACATGACAGAAAACATACCTAAATGGCTGACATTTCGTGTATATTTATAATTAACCACAAAATTTGATATATATATAAAATACTTACCCAACAAGGTACCTATTACTCTGTGCGAGTCTGCATTTCGGCGCTCATAAGCATCTACGATTTGAAATAATACTACGGGATGAATCTTGACACTTAGGTTGAGCGCCATGTTGACTTCGCAAAGGTTTATTTTTAAGTGCGTTCCATAGCAAATAAATAAAAGTTGTCAACAAAATTTGAAAAAAACACGATACCTTTAGCATCATGCAGCAATAAAACAGAAAAAGTGTGAACACAACACGGTCCATCACAGTTGTATGCCCCGTGTTTTCAAAATGCCACCAGTTTTTATCAAAATGCCAAAAACTGGGCGTTTTGATGTTGTCAGCAGCTACAGAAGAGTAGAAAAAAAATAGGAAGAGGTTTTGGATGAAAAACAAATACCTACCTAACAAGGATCTTTCATGATAATTATCTTTTACATATCTAGGGACATTTGTAATCCTTAGTACCTTAGAGCATTTAATTACCTTTGAAAGGTGTACGTACGAAGGGCCGAAGCCAACTCGCAGAGCTCCCATAAACCATTTTAAAAGGAGGCACATGAAATTGTCATTTATGAAAGATTTTACTGAGATAGATTTTCATACCTACCTACTTAGAGTGGACAGTGAAATAAAGAAATGTTAGGTATCAGGAATGGTAGAACCCTTGCACGATTAAGCACGCATAATTCATCATCGCTCTGGCGTATGTCTGCGTTATTCCCAATACCTACTCTTTGCTCTTAGGGTCAGCTCCCTATTACTTTCCTCTATGGTCAGCTCACTCCGAGTCGCGAGGCGACGCTGCGCGCGAATTTTAATAGCTCGGCTCAAAATATAACTTTTATTTGCTACACGAAAAGCTCATGAGCTCGTGGTTAAGTAATAACAGCCACACAGGTCGATCCATCACGTTAAGCTACGCTTGCCAAGGTTGACCGTGGATGGGTGACCATCTTTACATACCAAGACTCCTCCGTGTCTCGGGCTCGGCAAGCACGTTACACCGTTGGTGCCGGCTGCATCTTTGATATGATACTAATTTTTTCCTTATTTTGCGAATAACAGGAGTTCTATAGGGGCTAGACGCACGGGAGTGGTGTCGGGAGACGCGTCTCGGCGCGCGCTAGCGATCTAAGGTGGGGGAAACGGTGTTGCCAGAGCAAAAAATTTGACTTTTACAGGAAAAACGTTAATTTTGATATGTCGTTACGGGTCGTCAATAGTCCGAAAATCTGACAGCTAGACTTACCACATCTATCTATATCTATATATATATAAAAGAAAGACGGGTTTGTTCCCTTCGTTATAACTCGAGATCTGCTGGACCAATTTTCATGGTTTTTGTTTCGTTGGATTTGTCTCCGCCCTGAATAGCAGAATACATTTTTAATTTTTTTTTTTCGATCAGCTGCTGATTATCCTAATATAGGGTAGGTAGGGTAGGGTAGGTAGGGTAGGTAGTTAGGGTAGGTAGGTAGCTAGGTAGGGTAGGTAGGTAGGGTAGGTATGTAGGTAGGGTAGGTAGGCAGGGTAGGTAGGTAGGGTAGGTAGGTAGGGTAGGTAGGTAGGTAGGTAGGGTAGGTAGGTAGGGTAGGTAGGGTGGGTAGGTAGATAGGGTAGGTAGGTAGGGTAGGTAGAGTAGGCAGGTAGGTAGGTAGGTAGGGTAGGTATCACAGTAAAGACAGGACAACGTCTGTCGGGTCAGCTAGTAATTATACGTTATAATGTGTACAATGACCCCTTAAGGGGATTAAAACGACTAAAATTTAACCGAGTATACAATGTACTCTGTGACTTACCAAGTGGGAGGCAGTCGCTCCTAAAGTACTGATTGGTATTCATCTGCATCCGGTTAGACTGGAAGCCGACCCCAACGTAGTTGCCTAGTTGGGAAAACGCTCGGCAGCTAATTACTACACGAAAAGATATAGGTACCTACTCATTTCATACCTTTATTAAGTACTAGAAAACTATAATTTGTCATGGATATAGATAATAACGCCGACAAAGTGAAAAATCATGAAAAAAAATTGTTTAGGGCACCTCCTGTACACTTTAAGTGGGGAAGGGTTTTTCTCGTCTACCCCACGGTATGGGGTAATGTTGGATGGGTCTTTCAAAAATATGATGGATTGGTGAAAACAAATACCTATTCGAGGGATCGGTTTCTGAAATATTAAGCTGTTTTTTGAGTTCAGCTAAATTCTGCAATTCTTTGAAATAGCAGGACTGGACTTGACCAAAAATTGTAGTAGGTGGCGATTACAATAGATCAACAATGGTCGCAGTGATAAGAGGGCTTGGTATCTAGGAATAGCCATTACCAGAGTAATAATAATAACTCCACCTCCATATCTCCATGTTTGCCAAAACAGGTCTAGGGTGTGGAACTAGACGAAAGAGAGATACAAGAACCTGCAGAGCAAAACCAATATGTTTGTTTCTATATCTTACAACAGTCCTAACTCCTACACAAACTGGGGGCTGTCCTTATGTGCACTTGTATATGGTGAACAGGGATAATCATGGGTTGGTGCTACACTTCAATAAAAACGTCCAACTCTGCACGTTGACTTTGGCTGTCATACACCTTCCAAAGGTCTGTGTTCCCCAGTGGATCCCAGAGGCCCATGAGTAAGTAAATATTAATTTAAAAAGTTAAAATTGCTGTGTTTTCTATTATAATTTATATTTCTAGGATCTGCAAGGTATGTACCAAAACTCATAAAATAGTGGTCTTCATCTTCTTCATGTGGTTAGTGACAAACCTGGTGTCAGAGTTTTTATGCTGCCCATGGGCCTCTGATTTAGCTTCACATGCTGTTGAGAAATAATATTTCTCAGCCATGCCGGTTTCCTAACAATGTTTTTGTTTATAAAATAGTGGTATTCTAATGGGTCATCACATTAGTGTATCTTTTATATTTTAATCTCATAGTAAAAAAAAATATTATGCTATAGTAAATATATTATTAGGATCACAAAAACTTTTGATTTCATAAAATACCTATTACTATTCAATTATTTATCAATTCCAAGAATTGGGTCAACATAGCAGTAACAATCAATACAAGTCTTTTAGTGAACAATTCATGCCATTGTTATGCTCAACGAGAAAAAAAAGATAATCTAATAAAAACAACAAAATAATGCAACAAGTTTTACATATTAAGAACCAACTCCTTGAAGTTTTGTCTAAGCATTTACTATTTACAAATAAATATCACCTATAAGCTATTTGTCACCAGTTCCTGGTGTTGAGGTGTGTATACGGATACCATGCATCTCAGCAATTTCACTCTTCAAGGTTTCAGTTACCAGGCGGTGTTGTTTGACTCGAGATAAACCTATAAATTCTTTAGCTTCCACGTTCACCTGAAAAAGTAAATTTATTGAGTAGAGATGAGAGGTCAAACAGATGCAATTAGTGAAATTAATTAGTAGTGAGTCTAACTTTTTTTTCCAATCATTGTGTGTAACTAGCTCACAGTAGACTGAATACCTCAAACATGGCGCCACAGCCCCCCGAGATGTCCTCGATGCTGACGTACGTGATGCCGGGCAGCGAACGCTTTAGAGTCTCCGACAGCTGCTGCTCCTTGGATGCGCTGTTTCGCTCGAACGCGCTACCGCCGTCTGCCGCACTGCCCACCCGCGCCGCCCGCGGCTGAAAACATCACACAATCACGCAGTACCTATCACAAGTTCCATCTTATGTGGTTTTCACGGGTTAAAGAGATAACCCTCTGACAACAGCGCAGCTTACCAGCTGATTTCTGATAGGTTCCAAAATCTTAGCCAAGTTACGAAACATTTTGCGGTCTAAGATTTTAAGGTTTAATATTATTTTAGAAATGAAATTATAAATAAATTTAAAATGAACAATTTTAATTTATTAAAATAAGTTCATCACGTTTATTATGACATTTTTCACATTTTACAGATTACATTTGACGGAGTGTTTATTTCAATATACTCTTCTGCCTGCTAATTTCAGAAGTACCTTTGCACAACCATAACCTACAATAAAACTAAAAATAAATGATGCAATGCAATATCTTCCGTAGTACTCGAAGAAGGAGAAGGCAGATCAGCCATCAAAATCAAAAATAATTATTAACAGTACATGTCAATATTGTCAATGTCAAAAACAAAAAAAAAACTTTAGAATGTCACGAATTTCAGATACAGGCCTGATGGATCAGTCTTATTATATTACTCTTTGGCCTGATGCCTTTTGTTAAGCTTTTGTTCGTTGTTTATCATATTCGTTGTTTATTATACCTCTTTTCAGAGTACTACAGAGTCGGAGTACTATATATGTTCTGTGGACCAGAGAGCCAGACGCCGTACGTTACCAGTGAACAGCCAGCATACGGAGTTATTCAAGAGTTATTCCGACTACATTCAGATTTATATAGAATATTTTTATTTGCGTTGAAACATGGTGAGATGGTTTAATGTATTATGTGCTGTTGGTGTACCTATTTTCAAGAAATAAATAAATGGTGATCCCAAGCCAAGTGATGGCAAGCCCAACGACACAAAAAAAAATATTCGCACCAGAAAACAATAACCATACCAAACTTGTCCGCAAAAGTGTCATGTCGTATGTTGATCAAAGTTATGATACGCAGACCCAGCAAGTACGTACATATTTAGAAACATGCCAATGTTTGTATTTATTGTTTTCGATATTTATAAAAAAATTGGAACATGTCATGGATAACTTTATACTAATTGAAATATTGATACAGAAGTATTTATATAGGAAATATTAATAATAATCATAATCATAATCATTTATTGCATTCATGTAGTTTATAAGTTGTTACATTTAAAGGTAGGTTTCATACATGAACCCTGCTAGGGCACAGCAATATACTTAATCTAGTTTAAAGTGCTACATTGTGACAATAATTTAGCAAACCACTGTACTTACACGAAAATACGAGTACTTAAAAATAAAAAATTAAATTCAATCAAAATAATAATAATCACAAAACAGGTACTTAGTCAAAATTTAAATCAAAATAATAATAATCACAAAAAAGGTAGTCAAATTTAATATAATATGTCGAAATTGTATTGTATGAATTTGAATGTCAAAATTTACTTATCGTCAAAGAATTCCTTTAGAGTGTAGTATGATTTTAGTATAAGGTGTTTTTGGAGACTGTTTTTAAATTTATTTTCATTTTCTATGTCTTTAATTGGATTTGGAAGCTTATTATATATATTCACGCACATAGCTAAAGGTCCTGAATGGAACATAGTTAATTTTGAGCTTGGTAAGGCTAATTCATTTTTGTTTTGGCGTCTAGCACTGCGATGTTGTGGGCGAATGTCCTTAGTGAGTGGAAATAGTGGCTGGTGTTTTCTCACAAATTTGCTAACTTCTAGGATGTAGATACCAGTTAGTGTGAGGATCTCGTAATTTATAAAGAATGGTTTGCAGCTTTCTGTGTTATCTATATTGGCGAGGATTCGTATACATTTCTTTTGTAGAATAAAAAGTCTATCCTTTTCTACACCATTTCCCCACACCACGATTCCATAAATTAGCCAGGAGTATGCGTAGGCATAATAAGCTGTTAGAGCAGTTTTAAAGTCCGTAGCTCTTTTAAGCTCCCCCAAAGCGTATGTAAAACTGGCTAGTTTATTTGTCACTGTATCTATATGGGCTTTCCAGTTTATGTTGGTATCTATAGTCAAACCCAATAGTTTAAACTCGTTTATGCATTGCAGCTTTATGTTGTTGTAGGAGTAGTTTATATCCAATTTGCGTTTTTGGTATGGTCTATATTGCATCAGTTTTGTTTTGTCAAAATTTAATTCTAAGTTATGATCTTTCAACCATGTTATTATTTTTGAGAGCTTATCGTCTAGGCTTGAGTTTAGGCTTTCGTTATTAGTGCAAGGAAAGATTATAGAGATATCGTCAGCAAATAAAATACTTTGAGCGTCAATTTCTTTAGGGAGGTCATTAATATAAACTAGAAATAATAAACATCCCAAAACGCTGCCTTGTGGGATTGACATAGTTGTTTTTGCCTTTTTAGATTTTACGCGAGTTATTTGGCCAGTGCTTGGGTCGCTGTATTCTATCTCTACAAATTGTTCCCTATTTTCTAGGTACGAGCAGAACCACTTGTGTGCTTTACCTCTAACACCTATTGCGTATAATTTATTTAGTAAAATTTTATATGAAACTCTATCGTAGGCTTTGCTCATATCCAGTAAGATCCCTACTGCGTAATTTTTGTTACTGATTATATTTAAAGCTTCTTGGATATACTTAAATACTGCAAGTGTTGTGGATCTATTTTTCCTGAACCCATTCTGACTATCGTTGAATATTTTATATCTTTCGCAGTATGAATACAGTCGTTTTGACATCACAGTCTCCAATATTTTTGAGAAGGTCGGCAGCAATGCTATCGGCCTATAGTTACTAGTGTCAGTCTGGTCTCCCTTTTTGTAAATTGGTTTCAGTATCGATACTTTCAGCAGGTCAGGGACTGAACCTAATACAACAAGTTGTGTTCCATTGAAACTTTTGCAAAAACGCAAAAACGTGCCCAATGCAAAATATTGACAGTTTCAAAACCTCTAAATGTTTTATTTATATATTTATAGTCTTTTAATTTAAGTATGTAGGTATAAGTTGTTATTGTATTTCATAGAGAATTGGTAATAAATTTATATATCTATTGATTTTGGAAAAAAGTATCGTAATACAAACATTATGTATATGAAATGGTCACCAAATCTTTACCGTTTTTCTTTATAAGATCCATAATTCAAATCCCAGTGCCAAGTTTACCCACTTTTTTTTTTTTTGAGGGTGAGAAACCGTCAAATCACTCCTTCCGCACTGGGTGGAGCGAATGGAGAATGGAGTGTAAGACGCTCACTGAGTTAAACCCACCAATGGGGTTATTCCCGCTCGGTAACACCCTTTCGTCAACACTGTTGACGATCGGGGAAAAAAGTTTCGTTCGTTCACAGTGTTGACGAACGCTACTTATTATTTCGGGTAATTCCCGTTCGGTAACACCTTCCGTTCCTGTCGTCAACACTGTTGACGATCGGGAAAAAAAAGTTTCGTTCGTTCGCAGTGTCCATTATTGCTGGTTTTTATTTTTAAAATATGGAAATAAAAATAAAACATATCATGGATTTTTAAAATGTTTCAATGGATTGTGTTAGATCTTTTAAAACACAATTAACTAGAAAATAAAAAAATGGCCTTATCATGTGCATAATAACCATTTTACACTTTGATAAGTAATAAAATTGTGACACTGATTTAACATAATCAAATATACTTAGTTGAGAAAGTGACTAATGAAAACTAAGTACACTATTATGTATCACAGATAAATTTCATCTAATTTACACTAATTAAATAACGAAACTATAACCATAAACCTTAATATTTTTATATTAAGTCCCTAAAATTAAAATAAACCGACTCTACACGTGACCAAAAGGCTGGTCAATTTTTAGGCCAAAGAATCAGCGTTGCCATTCAACGTAGCAACGCTGCCAGCCTTCTGGGCACATGTCCCACTGACAGCGATGGGGATGAATTTTTTGACGCCCTATGAGGTTTTCCCCCTTTTTTACCACTTGTACATTATGTATATATTTTTTAGTTTTAGGTTGTATATGGTAATTAATTTTTCATGTAACTTGAATAAATAAACCTAATTAAAAACAGTAAAAATAAAATATTTCAGATAATCAAGTAAATAAAGAATTTTGTATCACAGGTAATCAACCTATTTTACAATAATAATTAAAGCGTTGTAGTATGCACATGATAAGGCCATTTTTTTATTTTCTAGTTAATTGTGTTTTAAAAGATCTAACACAATCCATTAAAACATTTTAAAAATCCATGACATGTTTTATTTTTATTTCCATATTTAAAAAATAAAAATCAGCATTCATGGACACTGCGAACGAACGAACGAACGAAACTTTTTTTTCCCGATCGTCAACAGTGTTGACGACAGGAACGAAAGGTGTTACCGAACGGGAATTACCCGAAATAATAAGTAGCGTTCGTCAACACTGTGAACGAACGAAACTTTTTTTTCCCGATCGTCAACAGTGTTGACGAAAGGGTGTTACCGAGCGGGAATAACCCCACCAATGTTCCTTCCTTAGCCTTTTATCTGCCGCGGTAGCGGTAACCCTTTCGGACAATCCCGCTTACCTGGCAGGCTTCCAGGCGGTCCAAAGGGACCTCTTTACATGCTGACATCTCTTGCTTGAGGCGCGCGTGGAACTCGTACGCGCCGTCCAGCACGGGCCCGGTCCTGATCTGACAGTGAGCTACACATTACTCACCATCCGCTGGCCCGCGCCTACGTTGGCCGCGAGGCGTCGCACGGCTTCCGACGCGCGGGGCGTCTGCGGCGGCTGGGACGGGAGGACCTTTTCCTCTCCCATTCCGCCAGCCAAAATACCACTGATGAAAATAATTCTCCCGAGGAAATCCAAAAATAACGTTATGTGTACTTTGTGTAGAGTCATTTCGGGACGTTTGTTTTTCCACTTTTTTTTGTTCATGGCAACACTATTTACTAATGTCAAGTGTCATTGACTGACACTGACAATTAATGTGTGTTTGCTGGTTTATTGTTATAGTCAAAAACACATGTGGTTTTAATTTTAAGAAAAATATGCAATCCATTTAAAATGCCCCCATTCAGAAACGGACTTCTTAAAAGAAAAGCTGGCTCTGATGAGTCCAAACAAAATGAATCCGTAGATGCTTCTGACAAGGTAAGGTTTATAATTCTAAGTATTTTGCACTCTTGCACCACGCTTTTACACCGGCCTGTATATTTATTTTATTATTTTTTTGGGAAGAAATGCTTCTAGGAGCTCTTTGTTGTTCTCCTCATCGCTATCACTTTGGCGAAGTTCTGAACAGCCTCGAACACCACGGCCTGCCAGCCGAAGTGCGGGTCGCTAAGCCCGGCACGCGAATATTAATAACCTCAGTGGAGCTCTTGTCACTGTCGACGTTCCAGCTGTATTAGAATGCAATTGCTGGGCACGCGACGATGGCAAGAGGCCTGACGGCATATCTTTATTTCCATACTAGCTTTTGCCAGCGTCTTCGACCGGCGTGTATGTAGGAATTTAGCCCACGGGAACCGTACATACTAAGGCTACCCACTGACCGGGATAGCTTATATTATGCTATTCCAGACATTGCTTTCAATTTTAAACAACTGTTTGGGCAGCGCATGCAAATAATTCTGTTTTCGGAGATATTTCTTTCCGACTTGCTAGACGAAAATTGCGATAGCTCGGCTAATATGTATGATATAAATATAATTTATAGCCTATAGCACTCAGGAATAATGTAGCTTTCTATCAGTGAAATTTTTTTTTAAATTGTATCATTAGTTCCGGAGATTACCCTCTACATACAAACTTACAAATTTTACCTCTTTATAATATTAGTATAGATAAAGTAGTCCTCACTATCCCACTTCCCTGACTCGGGTGCTGGCACTGCTGCTGCTGCGAAAAATCTCAAGCAGCGAAAAAATACTTTACAAGTAATCATATTTTCGAGTCATTTGGGGTTGAAACCTTTAGGCCGTGGGGTCTGAGTGCTCATGGTCTGTTCAACAAAATTTTGACCAAAATCAAAACCAATTAGGAGACATTTTTCTATGCCATATTTTTGTTTCTTTACAGTTATTAAACCTTTTTTTGGGTTGTAAATGTTTAGTCCTTGGAGTTTCTTGCACATCTTCTCCATAGGTACCTACTGCTTTGGAATGGGCAACTAGTTTCATCTCTCTGACTGACCGACACCTTGACAATTCAAAAGTGCCTGTAATTGGTTTATTTGAAATAAACCCAGGTCTCTGACACCAGGTTATTTACTAACCACACGAAAAGAAGAAGATTTGAAATAAATACATACTTTGAGTTTGAGATTGTATAGATACAGAAATAAATTGTTTGAATGTGCCTAGTGTACTAACTGTATCTCATGGCATTTGAATTGGAATAAATGGATGTGGACAGGTCATGGCATGTAAGTTGATATTATGTTTTCAGTCACAGAATGGATCAGAAGATGAAGAGTTATTGACTGGAGAGCTGGATGCTACAGACGATGCAACTGACTCTGAACATGAGGCCAGAGACACTTCTGATCAAGAACAAGATGTATTGCAATCATTTAAATACTTTATTTTGTAATTTTATTGATTGAATGTGATTTGCACCAAGTTCCTGTATTTCTATTCTTTTCAAAGTCAGTTTGTTCTTTTTTTAAAGTTTTTTTTATTCTTCTATTTGGTATGTATATGTATATACATAGATTACAATAACAGGTTACAGCAATTGGGAGGAGTGTCGTCAGGATAATAGGAAATCAAACAACAGACCATCCAAATCACAATGTTGCAATAACAATAAAATAATTATAATAAAAAAATAATTATAAACAGTAAATCACTGGCAAATAAGGGATTGTTAATTTCCACAGGAAGTCCTGTTTGCTGACAGTGGGGACTCCACCTTTGGAGATGATGATCAGGCAGACATTGCTTCAGAAGGGTCATCAGTAAGTGCACATTTTTTTCTTCTCATGGACTGTGACATACAATACTCATTTTTTTTTGTTAATGGCATCTCGCAGTTCAACCATAGGGTTGTCTACTGCTTAACCGGGCTTGCTTGATGCCACAAAAGAATTGTAGCCTCCAGCCAGGGCTTAAAATAAACTTACAAACTAAGCGACTACATGCTAAGGGGGGGTACGGACCTCGGCTTAGGGCGTCGCTGGGTCGTCGCGACGGGCAATACTCATGTTTGTGTTAAACCCACTAATATTATTAATGCGAAAGTTTGTAAGGGGGGATTGATGTTTGTTCTTCTTTCATACAAAAACTACTGATCGAATTTTGTAGAAACTTCCCAGTAATATAGCTTATACACCAGAATAACACAGCCTACAATTTATAAAGATTTTGTGTGATTTGGCCATAATTTAACGAGAAGTATCAAGTAAGTCGGAAAAATTCCGGCCCTCTGAGAGCTATTTTGGCATGTGCTGCCTAAACCGTAAAAGTATGAAGATAATTATATGGTCTGTTTTTCATGAACAGTTCTATATAAAAGTCCGCGACAGCAGATATCTACCTCTTTATTTGGAAGCTATTTTACCCAAAATAGTAAGCCATAAATACATTTAAATTGAATACTTTTTTTTACAATGTAGATTTTAGAGTACTTAGATAATTCTTACCTATAAAGTTTAATATACACACATCAAAAGTGTCTAGGGATCAACATATATTTTTGCAATAACTTTTCTCTTGATTGATATTAATTTAAATTTTCTTTAAGGATTCATCAAATAAAGTGTTTTCGTTTGTCACAGTAACGATAAACCAAGTCACCTTTGCATTAATAAAGAAATTTGCCATTTTCCTAATAAAGGGATTTTTGACATTTGAACCACTAACATTAAAGTTCGAAAAAAAGACTGAAATAACAGTTTTCTTTAAAATTTTATTGGGTAACTTAAACAATTAATAATCCGTGTTTCTACCGCGAACACTAACAACACAAGAACATCGGTTTGGCATACTCAAAATGAGTTCATCCAAATCACGCTGTGGAATGGCCGCCCATGTTCGTTGCAACAACAAAAAAAGGTCTTCTTGCAACTGGATACCCTCCATATTCGGCAGAGCTCTTCTCTGTAGCATATCCCATGCATGCTCAATCGGGTTCAAGTCTGGCGACTGAGCAGGCCAGGGCAGGACATTGATGTTAGCTGCGGCGAGAGTCTGTCTTACAACTCTTGCGGTGTGCGGTCGTGCATTATCATGCATTAACTGAAATAAGGGACCGATTTGCACTTGTAGAGGAACGATGACGTCAGATACAATCGTCTCAGCATAAATTTGAGCGTTGAGGTTGCCTCTGATCCAAATCAACTCAGTTCTTCCGCCGATCCAAATACCCGCCCATACCATGATGGTTCCACCACTATAAGGATGGACTTCCTGGCAGGATTTTAATCGCTGTTGGCGTCCAGGGGTTCTCCAGTGTCGTATACGTCTTGTATCCGGTCTCATACCAAAACGAGACTCATCAGAAAAGCACACGAAACGCCATTGTTCTTCTGCCCAATTTCTGTGTTCAAGAGCCCATTGATATCGAATCCTACGATTGTGCATTGCTATAGGTGGTACCCGTAGCGGTCTTCGGGAATGAAGGTTCACTTCATGCAAGCGGTTTCTGACTGTTTGGTCGCTAATTAAGTTCCCTGAAGAGTGATGAAGCCTCACGGCTAACATCATGGCGGTTATTGTTGGAGCTCTTCGAGTTAAGATTTGAATGTATCGGTCTTGTCTCCGTGTGGTGCAGCGATACCGTCCTTCATGGCGCTCAGCCACGGTACCAGTGCTTCGGTAACGTGTCCAAAGTCGACTGATAACACCTTTTTTTGTTGTTGCAACGAACATGGGCGGCCATTCCACAGCGTGATTTGGATGAACTCATTTTGAGTATGCCAAACCGATGTTCTTGTGTTGTTAGTGTTCGCGGTAGAAACACGGATTATTAATTGTTTAAGTTACCCAATAAAATTTTAAAGAAAACTGTTATTTCAGTCTTTTTTTCGAACTTTAATGTTAGTGGTTCAAATGTCAAAAATCCCTTTATTAGGAAAATGGCAAATTTCTTTATTAATGCAAAGGTGACTTGGTTTATCGTTACTGTGACAAACGAAAACACTTTATTTGATGAATCCTTAAAGAAAATTTAAATTAATATCAATCAAGAGAAAAGTTATTGCAAAAATATATGTTGATCCCTAGACACTTTTGATGTGTGTATTTAACAATTTCGGTATTAAATGTAGATAAACTATGTCTTTTACGCTTATCAATTTGGACGAATATACATATAACAATAGTGGGGGTAAACCAAAATTAAAGAATAAAGTGTATCAGGGTTTTTAGAAAATCTACCTTTTTTACTCTCTTACTGACTAAAACCCATTCATGTTCCTTCCTTAATGCTGACATCTCTTTGAGTTGCGCGTGGAACACGAACGCGCCGTCCGGCACGGGCCTGGTAATGATCAGACGGTGAGCTACCCATTACTCATCGTCCGCAGGCCCGCGCCTACGGTGGGCGTCGCCCGGAGCGTCTCCCGCGGCGGCCGGGACGTGAGGCTCAGTCCCTCAACCATCCGGCCATTTTCTACGCTAGCTTATCTGCTTCGCATAAGGAGGTGCCTTCCTCCTACCCGCTCTCGCTCTGGACCATGGATAAAACCAGGGTCGGACGCCGCTGCCGCTCGTCGCTACGAGGACACGGCGGTGCTCCACCGTGTCCTCCGGGCGATCCTTGCAATGGTGGCATCCGGGCGTTTTATCCCGCCTGATAATATGCATAAACCTCCCGAAACATCCGTGTCCGGTGAGAAACTGCGTCAAGCGGTAGGAGAGGACGACGTGGCGCCTCCCTAGCCACTCCTCAAAGAGGGGTCTTAGCGCTGGGTCGTGACAGTCGTTCTTTCCATGTCACCAAGAGAACACAGGCCTAAGGAAGGAACATGGATGGGTTTTAGTCAGTAAGAGTCTGACACTCTTTCCGCTCCACCCAGGTCTAGATAACTCTGGAACAGTCGTTTTTTTACGGTACTTAGTAACCCATTTTAGAATCGTGAAAGGAGCCTCCCCGAGTGACGTTCCTTCCGACCTTTTGCTACGTCCGGCGCACCCTGGGCAATCGACATCTGTCGATTGGCTAATCCTTTCACCACGATGGCAAATATAAGTAATCGGTAATTAGTAGGCATATTTTCAACACGTTAAAAGGAGCCAGGTTAAAAATGCCCGATTATTAAATTTATGTATAAGTTTTTATTGCTTTAGGGGCTACAAAATGTGCCAAATCACATGAAATAAATCGAAGAAAAGTAATTTGTGACTTTATTCTACCAAAATACTACTGTCACTCAACAGTTGCCCCCCATGGCCCGCGCGGAAATAATTCGCGTTGTTCGTAGGCGGGGGCCGCGGGCGTCAGGGTGTCGGTCATCCCCGCTCATTAATCATGTGATTTGGCACATTTTCTAGCCCCTAAAGCAATAAAAACTTATACATAAAATATAAAATAACACATTATCATACACACTTCCTTTAGATCTTTCAAACAAATCTTGTCCCGAAATTATTTGTCATATTTTTGTAAGTAATATTTTTTATTAAAAACCAAATACAATCTATTTGTCTGCAGGGCCGTGGGGGTCGTGTCAAATACAAATTAGCTTCATAACTGTGCCCGACGACCCAATAGAGACGCTTAAATCGCCTCTGACTCGCGGTCATAATATGTTGTCCCCCGCGGCGGAACTATTGTATGTCGACCACACGGCCCAAACAGAACATCTGAAAAATTTAAGCGGCGTTCAACGTGTTAAAGAAATGATCACTGACACTGTAGTGCATTTTTTTTGCAAATATCCTAAGTATTAACGTAAGAAAGTTTTAAAAAGTAGCTTAATGAAAAGCTTTTCTTCAATTAAAATTAAATATCTTTTTGTTAAATAATAGGAGCTGTTATGGTGATACCATTTTGAAATCAGTATTTAGTAGGCATATTCTTAAATGAATGGGCACTGACAGTGTAGTACATTTTATTTACAAAAATCGCTCTTGAATGTGTACCATACAAATTGAGTTGTTGAGTGAGAATATAAAAAATTAGGGTTAAAATGGAGAAGAACCAAATTTTTCTTCAAAAGATCTAAATTTACATAAAAAAAACATAATTTCTCATGATAGCTCTAGTATTCAGCAGTAATTAACAGAAAACAAAATGAAAAAATAATGGTTTTTGTTGAAACTACAACACAATTTGTAATAAAAGGTAGAAGTTTCGTAAATAATAATAATAAAGACAAAAAGGAAATATTTTCGGAACCCGTGCGTGGGTAAAAATGGTTAAAATTGTGATATGTGATAGTTCATTATCTGTTTTAGTATCAAATCCTTAAATTGAATTATAGAACAGGACAACGGCTTAACGGTAGATTACTAATTACGCTACTATAATATAACGGCGAAACGCTTATAAGCCCTGGCTGGAGGCGACAATTCTTTTGTGGCATCCACAGGCAAGTCCGGTTAAGCAGTAGACAAACCTATGGTTGAACAGCGCGATGCCATTACAAAAAAAAAAACATTAATACATTCACTCAATGATTCATCACGAAATCTCAAAAACTACTGAACCTACGAAGACGAATTTTGATACAGAGTAGATGACGAGTAGGTGTTGTAAGCTAAGATCTTTCTTAGCTATTTTAGAAAAAATTAGACCGTAAAGGGGTGAAATGGGGGTGGAAGTTTGTATGAAATTTTTTCAATATTCACGCGGGTGGAGCCGCAGGCAGCAGCTACTATTCTTTACTTATAATGTGTTCAAAAGTCATCACGGTAATTGGTTACCATTGTGGTTTATCTATGAATTAAAATGATATATGTGGTTTATCTATGGCTTCAGGATCTCACAGATTCAGAAGCTGACGCTGAGTCGGAGGAGGATAATGACAGTGACAAGGAGGAGAGCAGTGATGATGATGAAGAAAATGTGGACAGTGGGGCAGAGTCAGGAGTTACTTACACACACTCTGGTGCCAGCGACTCGGAAACAGAGAAACCAACCAAGGAGACCAATCAGAAACCTACCAAGGAGACAAAACAGAAACCTATTAAGGAAATAAAACAGAAAACAACTGCAGCAAAGCTAGACAAAACAAAAAGCAAAACGGATGCCAGTATTGATCGCCTAGCAGATGTTATTAAGAAAGCGAGTGTAAATATGCAACCTGTGGGACAAAAAGGTAAGTCTGACTTTTGTTACTACATACTTCAAAATTACAAATCGACCATTTGTTTGCTTAGGTAGGTATTTTTTATTTAATATTGCATAGGTAACATATTTGCATAGGTTTTATAAAATGAGATCTTATAACCTACTGCAGGCAAGTGTACATCACACTGATGTACGCTATTCGTTATACAAGTGTGTCCGAAGGGTTACCGCTACCCCGGAACATAAAGGACTAAGAAAGGAACATGGATAAGTCGGGTTTTCCTTCCTGACGCTATAACTCCAGAACGCACGAACCGATTTCACTAATTCTTTTTTTATTCTGTAAAAAAGTAGGTAGGTAGGGTAGGTAGGGTAGGTAGGGTAGGTAGGGTGGGTAGGGTAGGTAGGTAGGGCAAGTAGGGTAGGTCAGGTAGGTATCATAGTGAAGGGCAGGACAACGTCTGTCGGGTCAGCTAGTTTATATATGTATATTAGTTTTTCTTTATATGTCAGTTTCTCTATACATTAAATTTTTAATGATAAAGTTTAAGTTGTACAGCGACAATGTCAGTGACATGAAGCAGATATAATACACTCATTTGCAAAAAAAACGGGCGGTTTTGATTTTTCTACATTATTGGGTATCATTTAGTTTCTAGAGGATTTAATAGCCAAACTGTGTTGTTAGGACTGTGTGTTCCTCTGTGGCCGGACCACAGTTTAGTACTCAGATGCTATAGTTCGAAATAATACCTACCGTAAGTCTACTTTCATCGGAATATATATATATATTTAGTACCTCAAGAGATATCTGTTTAATTAACAATTAATGTGGTCCGGTTGCCAGGCAGTGCTCTCTGGCCGCGCCACCTCAAATTAAATAGGGTATTATGAACTATTAATAAATCAATATCCCGAAAAAAACTACTTAAAGAGTACCTTGCCTACGACAAATATGGTCCAATAAACCCCTTTAGTTAAGGAGTTATTGGTCGTAGAGTGTGGTCCGGCTGGAAGGTATACTCTGCAGCGAGTCAATTTTGCAATATTTATTATTAACTATCCATATATCAATTTATATAATAGTACCTTTTCTCTACTCTTCGTTGATACTTTTTTCTCTCAAGAAACTATTCATTTTGAATAATTAATCTTTAAAGTATGTGGCGCGGCTAGGGAGGATTACTTTCAGCCAACGACCATACAACCCATAGACGCCTAATAACGGGCGACCGTTGTCTGTCAACACATCAGACTTATAGATCTGATATAGGTCAACACTCATTAATTTCGATTCAGTTTCGACCACTTCTGTGAGCCGTAAACACTTCCGCGTAAGTCCATAAAAATTGGTGAAAATAAATTATTATAATGGCCCCTTGCACAATACGTTGGTGTGGTTACAATAGCCAAACTTCTAGTTTCCGGAAAGATGGCATAACATTTCATCGGTAAGTAAATAGTTACATAATCTTAATTAGAATTATTTTCTGATATTATTTATCGGAGTTCATCTTATACTGGTCATAGTTGTAGGTGAAAAAAGGTGCTACGACTCTCGTTGATGTCTTTTATGTTTGCGTCCCTTTCTTCTGAATGTAATTTTTTAGCTATCTCTTTTCTTCTATTTTTTGGTAAACAAAACTAGTGATACACCAAATCCTATGACACAAATTATCGATATCGTAAAAACCTATACCTACTATTTATACGAAATTTGAAGATCTTTTGAATCATTACAATAGAGACATTAAGTTAATTGTGAAACGATAATTGATTTTAGGTACCCACAAGATCCTGATATAAAAAATAAATGGATTATTGCAACCAAACGGGAGAACTGAAAAGTCAAGTCTTACAAAGTCTGCTCAGCACAAACACACTGTTCGGAGGATTTATACAAAATTAATACATTTCAAAAATGATTAGTATAATGGTCAAAGTTAAATCATTTATTCTAATAGGCACTTTTGAACGTCAAAATGTACAAAAAAATTGATTTGATTCTAGTCGCCCCTTCCAAAAGGTAGTTTCGTATGGAGAAGAATGGGCAAGAAACTCCACGTTACTCTTTTAAAACGTAATGTTGTTTTTAAATGAATACGAAATTTGGTTATTTTGTTTTAATTTTTTACATTTCATGTTAAAATAATATTAAGAAATAGGAAGGTAAAAAACCAATTAAATAAAAGTATTAAAGGTAAGGTACTTATACAAAAATATCGATACCTTTGTGTTTTATTTAAACCGGTCCCATCTCTAGTGAGGCGTAATGACCTTGGTAGGGCCAATCAGAACGCAGTACCCCGCTTCCTCATACCTCAGCTAGTTGACAGAATTGTTTTGGTGCGATAAATCAAGCATTAGGCGTCTATGGGCTGTATGGTCGTTGCTTTCAGCAAATATAACGAAATATGCTTTATTTCTTTATGCCAACGAAAACTGCATAATAAGTACAGTAAAATCTCACTAATCCGGCACTTCGATAAATCGGCACCTCCAATAATCCGGCACCCTCCACACACGCCTCCCTCGCCCCTCTACCTGTTACATACATTTATTTCCTCTCTGAAATGCTTTATTTTATTAATTACCTATGACTTTTTCACTATAATCCAGTAATCCGAACATTCCAATAGTCCGGCACCCTCCGGATTTTAATAGTGCCGGATTAGTGAGATTATACTGTACTTTATAAAAAGACCTGGACTTCATCTATAAACTTTTATTTTTATTACCAACAATGATTTTGAAAAAGGTGCACTTTTTGGTTTTTGTTTACCTATCTACCTAAGAATAGGTAGTTAATTTGAAAGTAAGTGAAAATTTTGGTTTAAAATAAACAATAAGTATACGAATAACTAATATATTTTCATAATTAAAGGTATTGTATATGACGGAAAAGCGTTTTATATAACAAACTTAAGTCAATAGATTGAATTTAAGCATTTAACCCTTTAAACAAGAAATAACAATGAAAAAAAGAGTGTACCAAAATCGCGTATTCAAAATATAGTCAATCAGCATTACAAATAAAGGAATTTTGAAGTTATTTTCCAACTTTAAAATGCAAGACCTAAATTAAAAATAAACATTTTGATAAAAATAAGTTATAATTTACAATTTTGTGTATAAAATACAATGAACATTCATTTGCTGGTTTTTAGTCCTTGTAACTTTAGTTCTCTTTTGTTCATTGTTATTTCTTGTTTAAAGGGTTAAATGCTTAAATTCAATCTATTGACTTAAGTTTGTTATATAAAACGCTTTTCCGTCATATACAATACCTTGTATTAACAATTGTTAATATTTAATTATGAAAATATATTAATTATTCGTATACTTATGGTTTATTTTAAACCAAAATTTTCACTTACTTCGTCAAATTAACTACCTATTCTTAGGTAGATAGGTAAACAAAAACCAAAAAGTGCACCTTTTTCAAAATCATTGTTGGTAATAAAAATAAAAGTTTATAGATGAAGTCCAGGTCTTTTTATAAAGTACTTATTATGCAGTTTTCGTTGGCATAAAGAAATAAAGCATATTTCGTTATATTTGCTGAAAGTAATCCTCCCTAGCCGCGCCACATACTTTAAAGATTAATTATTCAAAATGAATAGTTTCTTGAGAGAAAAAAGTATCAACGAAGAGTAGAGAAAAGGTACTATTATATAAATTGATATATGGATAGTTAATAATAAATATTGCAAAATTGACTCGCTGCAGAGTATACCTTCCAGCTGGACCACACTCTACGACCAATAACTCCTTAACTAAAGGGGTTTATTGGACCATATTTGTCGTAGGCAAGGTACTCTTTAAGTAGTTTTTTTCGGGATATTGATTTATTAATAGTTCATTATACTCTATTTAATTTGAGGTGACGCGGCCAGAGAGCACTGCCTGGCAGCCGGACCACATTAATTGTTAATTAAAAAGATATCTCTTGAGGTACTAAATATGTATATATATTCCGATGAAAGTAGACTTACGGTAGGTATTATTTCGAACTATAGCATCTGAGTACTAAACTGTGGTCCGGCCACAGAGGAACACACGTTAGGACTTGATAAAGAGTCTGGAGTATGGAAAGAAGTAAATTCCAAATTTAGTTTAGTTTTAAACAATAATCTCTTTTTCTGTTAGTGACTTTTTACTAACTTTTCGCGGGTTTGCGGTTAACAGGTTATCAGGCCACTAAAATTAACTTCTCGTTGTTTTTAGTAGAATCATTTATGTTTGTCGCATAATCTTGCCTTATTGTAACTTAAAACAGATATCTTTGTGTCGATTGTAATGACAGAAAAAGCAATAAGAGCTAGTCAAATTATAGCGCTGCTGGAGAGGGGTGAAGCCAATGTTATGTCTCACAGCGGTTAAACGTGAGTCGTTCAACCGTCCAAAGGTCCTGGACTCGATACCAAGAGACAGGTTCCGTTCAGATAAGGTAAGGTTCTATGAGTAAACGTTGCACACAACCATGAGACGACCGCTGTTTTGTGACTCAGGTGCTTAGGAACCGCAAATGCTACATAGAACCCAAAAGAAACCTCGAAGAGGTACGAGGAGCGCAAGTTAGCCTATGGACCGTGAGGAGGAGGCTTTCAGCGGCTGATATACGCAGTAGATTACCAGCGCAGGCCCCCAAGTTACTCCGTGAGCACAGGATTGCTCGATTGAGGTTTGCTAGAAATTGCCTATTTAAGACACTAGGTAACTGGAGTAGCGTAATCTTCTCCGATGAGACTCGAATTTATCTGAATGGTGAGGACCGACGTCAGCGAGTGTTATGAAGACAAGGGGAACGCTACGCCGACGTATGTTTTGAAGAAATCACCCCTTATGTTGGAGGGATCGTTACGTTTTGGGTGGGCGTAACTTCCAGCTATCGTACCGAGATAGTATTCATAGAAAATGGGTCACTAAATGCGTAAAGATACATAACATTAATCCTTTGTCAACATGCACAACCCGCACTGACTGTAATTGGTGAACATGCCATTTACATGGACGATAATGCTCGGGCACACCGTTCTGGCGACGTAGATGCTTAGATGCAAGTGGCCGGTATTCGTCTTTTGGATTGGCCAGCGCAAAGCCCCGACCTTAACCCCATTGAGCAAATCTGGGACGTCTTAAAAAGGCGAGTATGATCTGTCCAAACTCTTCCAAAAAACATCAGGGAGCTTAAACGTGTGATCTAGGCTGAGTGGGAACACATTCCACAGGACACCATCAATACCCTGGTGGAAAGCATGCCAAGACAATTACATGCCGTAATCGCTGCAAGGGGAGGACATACTCACTTTTTTTTTTTTTTTTTAATAACTTTTTTTATTAAAATACCAAAAAATACTCGTTGTCTTAATTTCATTATACCCATAATAAATGTCCATTTTAACACGACTCTCTGTTTACATTGACTAAAACACAGATTCCGGGATTTAAGTGTTAAAAACTATACTCTCATTGATAATAAGAAACTTCTAGTCGTTTATACTAATCACTTACTAAAAATATTAATATTATCCATAGAAAAGCCAATGACTGTAAGGTGCCCGTTTTTTTCGCAAAGGAGTGTATAATACATCTAGTACAGATACCCAATCCCATAAAAAAATGACACCTCCCTGAGACTGACTGTTGAACTGGCTGTTTTCCTTCCTCCATTTTTTTAACAGATGTCAGAGACGGTAGTTTTACAACGCTATCTAGAAGTTAACGTAGATAGTAGGAATAAAAATTGAAAATATAAATGATAACAAAAACTTTTGGAATGCTTTTCAATTCTTTTATGTCAATACACACGCATACGAAAACAGTATATGAAAATGTTGTTTGTATATTTTTACAATTAAACAACTCAACGTATGTTCTAATAACGATTGTGATCAGACGAGTAAAACGCCATCTAATGCAAAGAGCTCCAATAAAATGATTGTTAGAACGTTGCTTTAACTACCCAAACATTCTATGTCATTCGAATTGGAATAAAAGTAATTAATTTTGTAATTGTTATCTATGCTGCCATCTGGAAGCTTGTAATTGTCCGTAAGCTTTCTTCAAATTGTAAAAAATAAAATGTATTACATTTTTTCAAGACTATTTATACTTTGTTCGAGTTGCGAGCCCATGCATGAAGTGTATGCGTTGTGTGCAGACGAGTACGAGTCGGGCGACACGTCGGACGAGGAGGACCGGCGCAACACCGTGGGCGACGTGCCCATGTGGTGGTACAACGAGTACCCGCACGTGGGCTACGACCTGGACGCGCGGCGCATCGTGCGGCCGCCGCAGCGCGACCAGATCGACGAGTTCCTCAAGTAACCTTCGCGCCCGCCGACTGTCTGGGACTTGCTAGGGGGGCCCTCCTAATCATCTATTGCATTTCTTTGTAGGAAATGCGAAGACCCCGACTTCTGGCGCACAGTGCGCGATCCCAGCACGGGGCAGGACGTGGTCCTGAGCAAACAGGACCTGGAGCTCATCCACAGGCTGCGCGAGGGACACGTGCCCGACGCCGCGCACGATGACTATCAGGTACCTGAATAGAACATTGCCGGCCGGCTACATTGTCACCAAAATGAGTACTTACATTATTTAAAAACTCAGACTGCTTACCAGACTTAAATGATGTCCCAGTTAATTGCTTAAATTTTTGCTGACGGCATGATCGCTCGCCACATATCCACATTCTGGCCGTGGTCAAAGCATGCTAGACTTGTGACCGCTCATTGCGCGTGCCGCAGCCGTGGGTGGAGTGGTTCTCGCGCGAGGTGCTGGCCACGCCGCTGCGCGCCTTCCCGGAGCACAAGCGCTCCTTCCTGCCGTCGCGCAGCGAGCAGCAGCAGGTGGCCCGCATCGTGCACGCGCTCAAGATGGGCTGGACCAAGAGCCGCAAGCAGATCGCCGACGAGCGCCGGAAGAAGAGGGTGAGTGCGGCGCACTAGTCACTGCTCGTCGTCGTCTTTGCCGAACTGTGATTCTAAGCCAGAAAATTTCAGGAGAAGAATTTCTACAACCTGTGGGGCTCGAGCAGCAGCGCGGAACAGGCGCAGCAGCGCGGCATCCACAAGCACATCCCGGCGCCGCGCCGCGCGCTGCCCTCGCACGCCGAGAGCTACAACCCGCCGCCCGAGTACCTGCTCGACGCTAAGGAAGTACTGTCTCATTTGTCTTAACATTATTGACCAAACTGTGATTATTTATTTTTGCTTTAGGTAGTTACTGAAACTGTTATCAAAACTAGGCCAGGGCTTGTATTTTGACAGTTAGTCCTGAAACGTGGAGAATTTTCGTAAATGATGTGACATATGTTATTATTATAACTGTTTGGATTGTAAATGTGGGAGCAAGCGCGCGTTTACATGTGTTTGTGTGTGGTGTGATGAAGTGTCAGTGGATCTGTGAAAGTGTGTGTTATATGATATCACGTGGTGAGTGCAAGTAAGTCTTCGCTGTTTTATAGTCTAATATTGTTGGAGCCAGCCAGCAACGCTGTGTCCTAGAGAGTCTTACAATACTGCGCTTTTTGTTGATGCCACCGTACAGCCTTAGGCTGCCTAACTGGCTACTGGTGAAAGCTGTTTTACAACGGGCACGAGGCGACCAGGCATTTTGCTGCGTCTGTTTGGGTCGGGTAGGAGCACAGATGTTATTTTATGTGATCACCTTCAGGACAGCTGCCTGTGCTCTCTGGAATTGAAATATGTGGAGCGGCCGCATCGTTCTGCAGGTTACAACTTCTATCTGCTTGTCCCATCACAGCACACTATCAATAATATTAATAATACCCCCAACGCCGTATCTCTACGTTGACGTCAGGTGAGGCTTGCGCGCTTTTGGATCTGCGTTCTGGATCTGTGTGAGTAGAGTTTACTTTGCTGTAGCAGGTCTTGGGTGAGGAGCCACACCAAGAGAGATACATAAACCCGCTGGGTAGCATGTGCCGAGCTAGTGATATTGAAATTGAAGTTGTGTATTGAAATATATTGAAATTGAAGTTGTGTATTGAAATTTGATTAGTATAAATGTTTACAAATATAGTGCCATAAAACTAGAGGTATATGATAATAGGGTTCTACCTAAACTATACAAGATGTGGTAGCCCCGTACCAAAAGCAATAACACTGAATTTTCCTGGGAATTAAACGCGATATCGGCGTGTCACTGATTAAATACACACAAAATACGATACCCATATTATCACAATAACTTTTTACATCTAATACGTGTTTCTAAACTTTTAAATATTCTATTATATGTATTAATATAAGTGAAAACTGAGATGGTTTTGAATTTTCACAAACTTCGAACAACCGTCATTTTTTTTGTGCTCGTCTAAATTTATCTTGTCATTGAATTGCTAGTGATTGACATAAAAGTTATCGAATATTTGTACAAAGAGTATTTAATACTCCTTTATTGAAAAAACGCCAAATTAATGTTTTTATAATTATTACACTGACAACAATCATAAATACACTGTTGGAGCTAATCCGCATTCTATTTAATAAAAAACACGTGCGAACTAATATTTTTAACTCTTCAATATTGATTAATTCATTTCGATTACAGTTTGTGACTACAAATATTAAAATGGATTTAGAATAAATATTGTTTTTGATTTGAAAGTAACTAAAAATAAAATACCCCAAATCTTTAAAATTCGTTACACCGCATCACCTTTTCTTGCATATGGACTTTTTTGTCTGAAATAAACTATTTTTATTTTTTATCACTAAACAATAGACAATTTCGAGCAGCCATTGTTGTTTACATCTTTCGCAAATTTTGAACGGTCGCACTATAGGAATAAACAGTGCATACAGGGATAATCGTCGGGTGGTGCCTCCTGAACATTTAAACTGGTCTAAGGGGTCTCTGCGAGTTAGCTTCGGCCCCTCGTACGCCTTCCACAGGTCTGGGACCCCACGGTCTCGAAATGTGTCAAAGACATTTTTGATGAATAATAATAAACATATTTCAGACAAGTCCTTATTCTCCATACCTTCTCCGCTTTACCCGTACACAGCATGACACACACGAGCACATCCTGCTGCCGCTAATGACGGAGGTTATGGTTTCAGCTGAAAGAGTGGAACAAGCTGAGCGAGACGCCGTGGAAGCGCAAGTACACGTTCCTGCCCACGCGGCACGCCAGCCTGCGCGCCGTGCCGGCCTACGAGCGCTACTCGCGCGAGCGCTTCCTGCGCTGTCTGGACCTGTACCTGGCGCCGCGGGCCGTCAAGATGCGGGTACGTGCCCTGTGGGGGGAACCATATTACATAACACAGTCCACACCCAGCCAGCCTGCGCGCCGTGCCGGCCTACGAGCGCTACTCGCGCGAGCGCTTCCTGCGCTGTCTGGACCTGTACCTGGCGCCGCGGGCCGTCAAGATGCGGGTACGTGCCCTGTGGGGGGAACCATATTACATAACACAGTCCACACCCAGCCAGCCTGCGCGCCGTGCCGGCCTACGAGCGCTACTCGCGCGAGCGCTTCCTGCGCTGTCTGGACCTGTACCTGGCGCCGCGGGCCGTCAAGATGCGGGTACGTGCCCTGTGGGGGGAACCATATTACATAACACAGTCCACACCCAGCCAGCCTGCGCGCCGTGCCGGCCTACGAGCGCTACTCGCGCGAGCGCTTCCTGCGCTGTCTGGACCTGTACCTGGCGCCGCGGGCCGTCAAGATGCGGGTACGTGCCCTGTGGGGGGAACCATATTACATAACACAGTCCACACCCAGCCAGCCTGCGCGCCGTGCCGGCCTACGAGCGCTACTCGCGCGAGCGCTTCCTGCGCTGTCTGGACCTGTACCTGGCGCCGCGGGCCGTCAAGATGCGGGTACGTGCCCTGTGGGGGGAACCATATTACATAACACAGTCCACACCCAGCCAGCCTGCGCGCCGTGCCGGCCTACGAGCGCTACTCGCGCGAGCGCTTCCTGCGCTGTCTGGACCTGTACCTGGCGCCGCGGGCCGTCAAGATGCGGGTACGTGCCCTGTGGGGGGAACCATATTACATAACACAGTCCACACCCAGCCAGCCTGCGCGCCGTGCCGGCCTACGAGCGCTACTCGCGCGAGCGCTTCCTGCGCTGTCTGGACCTGTACCTGGCGCCGCGGGCCGTCAAGATGCGGGTACGTGCCCTGTGGGGGGAACCATATTACATAACACAGTCCACACCCAGCCAGCCTGCGCGCCGTGCCGGCCTACGAGCGCTACTCGCGCGAGCGCTTCCTGCGCTGTCTGGACCTGTACCTGGCGCCGCGGGCCGTCAAGATGCGGGTACGTGCCCTGTGGGGGGAACCATATTACATAACACAGTCCACACCCAGCCAGCCTGCGCGCCGTGCCGGCCTACGAGCGCTACTCGCGCGAGCGCTTCCTGCGCTGTCTGGACCTGTACCTGGCGCCGCGGGCCGTCAAGATGCGGGTACGTGCCCTGTGGGGGGAACCATATTACATAACACAGTCCACACCCAGCCAGCCTGCGCGCCGTGCCGGCCTACGAGCGCTACTCGCGCGAGCGCTTCCTGCGCTGTCTGGACCTGTACCTGGCGCCGCGGGCCGTCAAGATGCGGGTACGTGCCCTGTGGGGGGAACCATATTACATAACACAGTCCACACCCAGCCAGCCTGCGCGCCGTGCCGGCCTACGAGCGCTACTCGCGCGAGCGCTTCCTGCGCTGTCTGGACCTGTACCTGGCGCCGCGGGCCGTCAAGATGCGGGTACGTGCCCTGTGGGGGGAACCATATTACATAACACAGTCCACACCCAGCCAGCCTGCGCGCCGTGCCGGCCTACGAGCGCTACTCGCGCGAGCGCTTCCTGCGCTGTCTGGACCTGTACCTGGCGCCGCGGGCCGTCAAGATGCGGGTACGTGCCCTGTGGGGGGAACCATATTACATAACACAGTCCACACCCAGCCAGCCTGCGCGCCGTGCCGGCCTACGAGCGCTACTCGCGCGAGCGCTTCCTGCGCTGTCTGGACCTGTACCTGGCGCCGCGGGCCGTCAAGATGCGGGTACGTGCCCTGTGGGGGGAACCATATTACATAACACAGTCCACACCCAGCCAGCCTGCGCGCCGTGCCGGCCTACGAGCGCTACTCGCGCGAGCGCTTCCTGCGCTGTCTGGACCTGTACCTGGCGCCGCGGGCCGTCAAGATGCGGGTACGTGCCCTGTGGGGGGAACCATATTACATAACACAGTCCACACCCAGCCAGCCTGCGCGCCGTGCCGGCCTACGAGCGCTACTCGCGCGAGCGCTTCCTGCGCTGTCTGGACCTGTACCTGGCGCCGCGGGCCGTCAAGATGCGGGTACGTGCCCTGTGGGGGGAACCATATTACATAACACAGTCCACACCCAGCCAGCCTGCGCGCCGTGCCGGCCTACGAGCGCTACTCGCGCGAGCGCTTCCTGCGCTGTCTGGACCTGTACCTGGCGCCGCGGGCCGTCAAGATGCGGGTACGTGCCCTGTGGGGGGAACCATATTACATAACACAGTCCACACCCAGCCAGCCTGCGCGCCGTGCCGGCCTACGAGCGCTACTCGCGCGAGCGCTTCCTGCGCTGTCTGGACCTGTACCTGGCGCCGCGGGCCGTCAAGATGCGGGTACGTGCCCTGTGGGGGGAACCATATTACATAACACAGTCCACACCCAGCCAGCCTGCGCGCCGTGCCGGCCTACGAGCGCTACTCGCGCGAGCGCTTCCTGCGCTGTCTGGACCTGTACCTGGCGCCGCGGGCCGTCAAGATGCGGGTACGTGCCCTGTGGGGGGAACCATATTACATAACACAGTCCACACCCAGCCAGCCTGCGCGCCGTGCCGGCCTACGAGCGCTACTCGCGCGAGCGCTTCCTGCGCTGTCTGGACCTGTACCTGGCGCCGCGGGCCGTCAAGATGCGGGTACGTGCCCTGTGGGGGGAACCATATTACATAACACAGTCCACACCCAGCCAGCCTGCGCGCCGTGCCGGCCTACGAGCGCTACTCGCGCGAGCGCTTCCTGCGCTGTCTGGACCTGTACCTGGCGCCGCGGGCCGTCAAGATGCGGGTACGTGCCCTGTGGGGGGAACCATATTACATAACACAGTCCACACCCAGCCAGCCTGCGCGCCGTGCCGGCCTACGAGCGCTACTCGCGCGAGCGCTTCCTGCGCTGTCTGGACCTGTACCTGGCGCCGCGGGCCGTCAAGATGCGGGTACGTGCCCTGTGGGGGGAACCATATTACATAACACAGTCCACACCCAGCCAGCCTGCGCGCCGTGCCGGCCTACGAGCGCTACTCGCGCGAGCGCTTCCTGCGCTGTCTGGACCTGTACCTGGCGCCGCGGGCCGTCAAGATGCGGGTACGTGCCCTGTGGGGGGAACCATATTACATAACACAGTCCACACCCAGCCAGCCTGCGCGCCGTGCCGGCCTACGAGCGCTACTCGCGCGAGCGCTTCCTGCGCTGTCTGGACCTGTACCTGGCGCCGCGGGCCGTCAAGATGCGGGTACGTGCCCTGTGGGGGGAACCATATTACATAACACAGTCCACACCCAGCCAGCCTGCGCGCCGTGCCGGCCTACGAGCGCTACTCGCGCGAGCGCTTCCTGCGCTGTCTGGACCTGTACCTGGCGCCGCGGGCCGTCAAGATGCGGGTACGTGCCCTGTGGGGGGAACCATATTACATAACACAGTCCACACCCAGCCAGCCTGCGCGCCGTGCCGGCCTACGAGCGCTACTCGCGCGAGCGCTTCCTGCGCTGTCTGGACCTGTACCTGGCGCCGCGGGCCGTCAAGATGCGGGTACGTGCCCTGTGGGGGGAACCATATTACATAACACAGTCCACACCCAGCCAGCCTGCGCGCCGTGCCGGCCTACGAGCGCTACTCGCGCGAGCGCTTCCTGCGCTGTCTGGACCTGTACCTGGCGCCGCGGGCCGTCAAGATGCGGGTACGTGCCCTGTGGGGGGAACCATATTACATAACACAGTCCACACCCAGCCAGCCTGCGCGCCGTGCCGGCCTACGAGCGCTACTCGCGCGAGCGCTTCCTGCGCTGTCTGGACCTGTACCTGGCGCCGCGGGCCGTCAAGATGCGGGTACGTGCCCTGTGGGGGGAACCATATTACATAACACAGTCCACACCCAGCCAGCCTGCGCGCCGTGCCGGCCTACGAGCGCTACTCGCGCGAGCGCTTCCTGCGCTGTCTGGACCTGTACCTGGCGCCGCGGGCCGTCAAGATGCGGGTACGTGCCCTGTGGGGGGAACCATATTACATAACACAGTCCACACCCAGCCAGCCTGCGCGCCGTGCCGGCCTACGAGCGCTACTCGCGCGAGCGCTTCCTGCGCTGTCTGGACCTGTACCTGGCGCCGCGGGCCGTCAAGATGCGGGTACGTGCCCTGTGGGGGGAACCATATTACATAACACAGTCCACACCCAGCCAGCCTGCGCGCCGTGCCGGCCTACGAGCGCTACTCGCGCGAGCGCTTCCTGCGCTGTCTGGACCTGTACCTGGCGCCGCGGGCCGTCAAGATGCGGGTACGTGCCCTGTGGGGGGAACCATATTACATAACACAGTCCACACCCAGCCAGCCTGCGCGCCGTGCCGGCCTACGAGCGCTACTCGCGCGAGCGCTTCCTGCGCTGTCTGGACCTGTACCTGGCGCCGCGGGCCGTCAAGATGCGGGTACGTGCCCTGTGGGGGGAACCATATTACATAACACAGTCCACACCCAGCCAGCCTGCGCGCCGTGCCGGCCTACGAGCGCTACTCGCGCGAGCGCTTCCTGCGCTGTCTGGACCTGTACCTGGCGCCGCGGGCCGTCAAGATGCGGGTACGTGCCCTGTGGGGGGAACCATATTACATAACACAGTCCACACCCAGCCAGCCTGCGCGCCGTGCCGGCCTACGAGCGCTACTCGCGCGAGCGCTTCCTGCGCTGTCTGGACCTGTACCTGGCGCCGCGGGCCGTCAAGATGCGGGTACGTGCCCTGTGGGGGGAACCATATTACATAACACAGTCCACACCCAGCCAGCATGCGCGCCGTGCCGGCCTACGAGCGCTACTCGCGCGAGCGCTTCCTGCGCTGTCTGGACCTGTACCTGGCGCCGCGGGCCGTCAAGATGCGGGTACGTGCCCTGTGGGGGGAACCATATTACATAACACAGTCCACACCCAGCCAGCCTGCGCGCCGTGCCGGCCTACGAGCGCTACTCGCGCGAGCGCTTCCTGCGCTGTCTGGACCTGTACCTGGCGCCGCGGGCCGTCAAGATGCGGGTACGTGCCCTGTGGGGGGAACCATATTACATAACACAGTCCACACCCAGCCAGCCTGCGCGCCGTGCCGGCCTACGAGCGCTACTCGCGCGAGCGCTTCCTGCGCTGTCTGGACCTGTACCTGGCGCCGCGGGCCGTCAAGATGCGGGTACGTGCCCTGTGGGGGGAACCATATTACATAACACAGTCCACACCCAGCCAGCCTGCGCGCCGTGCCGGCCTACGAGCGCTACTCGCGCGAGCGCTTCCTGCGCTGTCTGGACCTGTACCTGGCGCCGCGGGCCGTCAAGATGCGGGTACGTGCCCTGTGGGGGGAACCATATTACATAACACAGTCCACACCCAGCCAGCCTGCGCGCCGTGCCGGCCTACGAGCGCTACTCGCGCGAGCGCTTCCTGCGCTGTCTGGACCTGTACCTGGCGCCGCGGGCCGTCAAGATGCGGGTACGTGCCCTGTGGGGGGAACCATATTACATAACACAGTCCACACCCAGCCAGCCTGCGCGCCGTGCCGGCCTACGAGCGCTACTCGCGCGAGCGCTTCCTGCGCTGTCTGGACCTGTACCTGGCGCCGCGGGCCGTCAAGATGCGGGTACGTGCCCTGTGGGGGGAACCATATTACATAACACAGTCCACACCCAGCCAGCCTGCGCGCCGTGCCGGCCTACGAGCGCTACTCGCGCGAGCGCTTCCTGCGCTGTCTGGACCTGTACCTGGCGCCGCGGGCCGTCAAGATGCGGGTACGTGCCCTGTGGGGGGAACCATATTACATAACACAGTCCACACCCAGCCAGCCTGCGCGCCGTGCCGGCCTACGAGCGCTACTCGCGCGAGCGCTTCCTGCGCTGTCTGGACCTGTACCTGGCGCCGCGGGCCGTCAAGATGCGGGTACGTGCCCTGTGGGGGGAACCATATTACATAACACAGTCCACACCCAGCCACACCCGCCCATCACCACTTCCCTTCAAGTGGCGCAACAATGTGTCCAGCAGCACAGCTGTCTGTTCAGTTAGAGAAACTTGATTGAACACAATAAAAAGTATGTAAGGTAATGAACATTACGAAACACAACACATTAAATGAAATAATCTGCCACGTGTCACCGTTAGCACACGCCAATGTACCAAGACAAATTATTACTAATAAGTAAACTGACAAGGACAAAACATGGTCAGCATGACGATTAGTTGCAACCAGCACCCGTGCACGAGCGTAACGCTAAGATCAGCCCCTTGTAGCGTGGGGGGGGGGGACCCGGCCTCGACAATACACATATTGCAATACAACTAATTCAAAAAATATTGTAATGCGTAGATAGATGTTCATAATGTATAAATATAAAATGAATAGTACATAAAAACAATAAGATCTTCGTCCATTAATCTGTCAACAAATGCTGATCAATTAGATGCGCCTTTGTGGAGCAGCACCAGCACTGGCCCGAACAGTTCTATCACTGAGGATGTACTCCAAACTTATAATATACCTGCCTGCATAGTGTTTCATATAAGATTTGAATTTCATCTTATTCAGTTGAAGTACATTTTAAATATTTAGTACAGTACTCCCAAATTAATAATGCACATGCAGATCTTCGCTAATTGTCGTATTCCCGAAAACACCCGAATCATTGAATCGTTCGAGTCCTTAACAATGCACTTCCATTTTGTACCTTGTTCGAAAGAAATAGGAGTCAATATCATGTGTCCACAATTGAAAACAATTCGGGCGGTCGGCGGCGGTCGGCGGTCAGTCAAAGGTCCGTCAGTCGTCTTGTTATATTGGTGGTGACTGCACGTGTTCTCTTTGTCTGGAATTATATAGAGCTGCTATTACACACCCTTCTTGGTTTTGTTTTCAAAGGTGAATTTAATGTCAATTTTAATTATCTTATTCAAATTTAAATAGTTAATTTTGTAAAACATTTAAATATACTAACATTTTTCACGTTTTTTCAATATTAAAAAATTAATAAGTAATTAAAATACATATTAAGTACTAGAAAAAACATATTAAAAATCAGATTTAGGCTTATATGAATTATAGCTCGCTATTTACTTACATGGAATTATCTGATAAATCAATATTTTTTTTTTTAGGACAAAACACATAATCTTACTAAATTATGCATGAAGAAAATGCACTTAACCACTCTATATACATATCGTGAAATATCGTCTTCCGACCCTCGGGGAATACGACCGTTGCCGAACAGTGGCGAAGATTTCTATGCGCATTATCACTATTGGAGACCTGTATATAGTTTTATGTAGTTTTCCATAGAAGTCTTGTCTTTTTTTTAACTTGTCTAAAACTTGGTTAAACTAATTGGTCTCTTTATAACTATGTCTATCACCTCTTTTACGAAAAATATGTGTTTTTGTTTTAATGTTTTCACAAATATGTTGACAACGTACTTCTCTACACTTCACTTAGAGAATTGCGCCTGCGGATATTATGCACGGGTCTGATGGCTCTTTTCTGCAGAATAAAAATATACTCGATGTCGAACCCGATTTTAGAGAAAATAACTCGAATACCACTTAAGCACAAGTGGTATTCGAGTTATTTTCTATATGCGCATACAACAAATAGTAAAAGCAGTTTGTATTGTATAAGTAACTATGAGGACGTTACTCGTGCGCAGCTGACGATCGGGCCCGACGACCTGGTGCCCAAGCTGCCCGCGCCGCGCGACCTGCAGCCCTTCCCCACGGCCGAGGCGCTGCAGCTGCGCGGCCACCAGGGGCTCGTGCGCAGCGTGGACTTCGACCCGTCGGGCCAGTACATCGTGTCCGGCGGCGACGACGCTACCGTCAGAGGTAACGCTAACATGTGCAAGTGCGATTTCGACGACATGGACACTTTTTCGCGCGACCTTAGTGCGGCTATAGACCAGTGCCGTAGCCTTTGAAAATGGTTAAAAGTGAAAAAAATTATAGTAGGATGAAACTCATTGGAAAAGGAAGAGAATGTAACAAAAATTAAAGGAAAAATAATTTAATGGCGATCTGAGGTCGGGAAGTGGATGGGAGTGCGTTTTTAAGGGTAAAAAATGGTTTATCTCGATTTCTGGCAAAACTACAAGTCCTATGGAAAAAAGTTAAATAGCAAAGATGTAGGTAATAAAAAGATCTACAAATTTTGTATTCACACTTTTTTCACATATCCTCAAAATGTATGTGAAAAGTTCACATAACCAAGTTTTTGGTTATAACAAATATATATTTTTTTTCCACGAAATTTGGTGAAACCTTACCTTTTTGTGTTCCAAAGACACTGTGATTTTTTTGATTTAAAATATTTAGTTGTTCACCTTATTTTGACTTAATATCGAAAAATTACCCCAATTTTCAATCGAAAATTCTCTTGTCAAAATATCAGCTTTTTAAAAAAAGTCAGTATGCTTTATGTTTGTTGAAATCTCTACTTTCTGATGGTGTTATAAAAAAATATACATTACCATAGTAAATGTTCTCAGAAAATTCAAGAATTTTTGAATGTATGGGTAGTAACGAAATTGGTCTGTACATCTTAGGGTCTGTTTTAGAACCTTTTTTATGTACAGACGCCAGCACATCAAGCTATCCCTAACTGTCAAATTTTCTCAATTAAAAATGAACCTTATGTCTTTGCAATAAAGTTGAAATACTATCAAAGAAATTTGACAGATTGTGGTAACTTGATGTGCTGGCCTCTGTACAGGGATTATTTTGGCTATCTTTAGTTGATCTGGAAAAATTCCTTCATCAAAACACTTATTATAAAAAATGCTTAAAGGTTCCGCTAGTACATCTATATTGTCCTTTATTACTGTTATATTTATGTCATCATAGCCACAGGATTTTTTGGCGTCCATTTTTTTCACTATTTTGAATATCTCAAGGGGAGTGACAGGGTCTAGAACAAGGTCATTAGTTACTCTTTTTGCACTTTTACGTAGAATATCCATGGCAGCCCCTATGCATGCAGTAGCTGATGAATTATGTTGGAACTGCTGGGCAAGGATATTCACAATATCTGATGGTTCTGACATAATCATATTATTTGATTTTAAAATTATTTTTGTATTGTTTTTGACACTCTTGTTTCTATGTCTGTTTATAAATTTCCAAACATCTTTTGAGATGTTCGTAGATTTTGATAATTCAGACTGTAAAGTATTTTTGCCTATAGTTCACCAGAGTGTCGTTTTGTCTATTCCCTATTCCAGCATATAGAAATCGTTTCATCTTACTAGAAACCTTTACACCCTTAGTAACCCAGCGCAGCTGCGTGTTACGCGTTAAGTTTACCTGCAGCTTTCTTTTTGTAAAACAGCATTTCTTCGAATTGCTTTAAAAATGAGTTTATTCCGAAATCACTCCACTCGTGATTTAATAGCAAATTTCTAAAGTGGCTCCTAGTATTTGCATTAAGAATCCGTTTGGTGATTTGAACACTACTGGTTTTTTATCCCTACATAGTTCGTTAGTTCTGAATGCTGTACTGCAATGTAGTCCTGCATGTCCATCTGCCAAGCCATTGTGGTCAACCTCGCAACCTATCACGCGTTCATCGAACAGATTGGTGAAGACATTGTCTATACAAGATCGTGAGTCATTTCGAATAAACGTAGTCGTACTAATTAGAGGTCTAAAATTGTAACATGTCAATAGATTTAATAGGTCATTGCTTTTTTTATTGACAGTTGATAAATCAATATTTAAATCACCGCAAATAACACAGTTCTTGTTAAAGAAATGTTCTAATAGTTTTTCGAGCCTTACCATAAAAGTGTCTAAGTTTTTATCATATAGCGTACGATAACAGCAACACACAGACAGGCCACTTGAAACATCTTTGACACAGCATATTTCAAAACAGTCCATTTTATATTTATATTTGGCAATGGGCAGCTCCTTGAATTCCCTATCCGTTTCTGCTAGGATAATGGTCTCTCCTCTCAGCTTATTTACTCTGGTATTATATGATGCAACATTGTAATTTGAAAGATTTAACAAATTAACTAGTTCTTCGTTAAGAAAATGCTCACTAATACACAAGTAATTCGAAGGACTACTCAAGCTATCAAAATATATTTCTAACATATCTTTCTTATTATTTAAGCCACACATATTTTGATGAAAGATGTTTAAACGATTCAACACTGAATTATCTATAGACTCGTTTAGATGTGATGCAGATGACACGTGGATATCCACGAAAAAAATTATCTTTAGCCACCATTATCTTTTTTTTAAAGTAGTAGGGAATAGTTCCCGGTTGTAACTGGTCGATTTTACTGCTTTCGCGCTTATCAACTATACTTAAACTATCACAGCTATTTTCATATTCAGAGTTTAGTGGTAGCTGTATGTAGCGTTTCAAGTTTTGAAAGATATTTACAATAGCCCTATTGTTAACTTTGCCTGTATGTTTAGAAAACATTTTATAATTATATTCCAGGTGTTTGTTGGTATCAAACAGACAAGCATATTTAAAAGTCTGATTACTTTGGTTCATAAGTCGATTGAAAGCTTCTATTCTAGTATTAAATAAGTTAACATTCCAATTAAGTTTAAAATTAGGAGAACGTAGAATAACATTAGTATGCATTACATTTTCGATTTTACATTTTATGTGATTAACCAATTTTTCATAATTATTAGATTCTAAAAAGTCTTTCTCGCCGAGGAAGATTACACAATAGTCATTTAAAGTATAATCTACTAATTTCTTGTCCAATGATGCCAGGAGCTCCGCTGTACCCGCATTGGGCATACAGTAGTAAAAGATTTTGGCGTTCGGAAAAGTGTTTTCGGCTATTCCTAATATATTATTTACATTATTAGCATTAATTATACATACTTTATTGAAAAATGTGTCTTCCAAAATTAGTTTATGTTGAGTCGTCAATCCCATTGCGTGCTCTGTAGTCGTGGTGCCCTCCGGAGTTATGTGTTTGACATTGTAGACCACATTAGGTTCCATGTCTGGTAAGTTAGAACCTTCAGACGGCGGTTTATTTATTCCAATTTGTTGAACAAAACTCTGTTGTGTGCTTTTTGGTATATATAGCTGTACATCAGTTGGTGTTTGTTTTATTTTACAGTTTGTTAGAGTAGGCTTTCGCTTCGGAGTACTTTGGTATATATAGCTGTACATCAGTTTGTGTTTGTTTTATTTTACAGTTTGTTCGAGTAGGCTTTCGCTTCGGAGTACTTTGGTATACATTCAGTCAAAAAAGTATCGGGAATGGATGATTTGTTTATGGTTCCAAGTTCAAATTTTTGTTTTTTTTGTAGTTGTTAGATTGGCACAACTGTTTTCCATTTTGGCGCGGAGTTTGAGTTGCATCTGTATTGCGAATTTCATAATGGACAAAAATATCGAACAAAGAGTTTGTCTTAAATTTTACATCGCCAATGGAATTTCGTGTTCGGAGTCACTGAAAATGTTACAGAAGGCTTACGGTGAATCGACTTTATCAAAAACTCGTGCTTATGAGTGGTTCAAAGCGTTCAAAAGCGGTCGAGATGTGATGGAAGATTTGCCTCGCTCTGGTAGGCCGTCAACGTCTGCAACTGAAGTTAACATCGCTAAAGTGAAGAAAATAGTGACTGAAAATCCCCATTCAACTCTGAGAGAGCTAGCCGCCGAACTTTCTGTATCTCACGAGTCGATCCGTACCATTTTAACTAATCATTTGGGTATGAAACATGTTGCTACTCTGCTAGTCCCAAAAGATCTGAATTTTCTCCAAAAACTCAATCGCATGAAAGTCGCTGAGGACATGCTAGAACGAGTCAGTTCAGACCCAACATTCATGAAACGCATTGTTACTGGTGACGAGACGTGGGTTTACGAGTTTGACATGCAAACTAGTCAACAAGTTTCGGAGTGGCGCCTTCCAACTGAACCGAAACCGAAAAAACCACGCCAAAGTCGATCAAAAGTCAAAGTCATGTTGGCTGTTTTCTTTGACTATCGCGGTGTTGTGCACTCTGAATTCTTACCGGAAGGTCTAACGGTAAATAAAGAATATTATTTGAGCGTTATGCGGCGTTTAAGAGAGCAAATTCGACGAAAAAGGCCAGATTTGTGGAAAGAAAATTCTTGGATTTTGCACCACGACAATGCGCCTTCGCACAAGGCTATCATTGTGAACGAATTTTTGACCAAACACTCAACAAATACCATCCAGCAATCACCATATTCACCAGATATGGCTCCTGCTGACTTTTTTCTTTTTCACTCCCATCCTTTTCCCGACCTCAGATTGCTCGTAAATTATTTTTCCTTTAATTTTTGTTACATTCTCTTCCTTTTCCAATGGGTTTCATCCTACTATAATTTTTTTTTATTTTCAAAAATTATCGACACTAGGGCAAATCTTAAGATTTAATTCTTTGCCCGAGCGCATCGTGACTATGAAGATCCCTGCAGTCGTCGCTCGGGGCAGGCCGCTGACAGTGTGCGTGTCCGCAGTGTGGGAGACGGCGTCGGGCCGCTGCCTGCGCACGCTGCGGCTGGAGGGCGGCGTGTCGCGCGTGGCCTGGACGCCCGCGGCCGGCCTCACGCTGCTGGCGGCGGCGGCGGGCGCGCAGCTGCTGCTGCTGAACCCGGGCGGCCACGTGGGCGCGCACCGCGCCGCCGAGCGCACCGACCGCCTGCTGGAGGAGCCGCCGCCGCAGCACGACGTGCAGGGTACGTACTGCTGGAGGAGCCGCCGCCGCAGCACGACGTGCAGGGTACGTACTGCTGGAGGAGCCGCCGCCGCAGCACGACGTGCAGGGTACGTACTGCTGGAGGAGCCGCCGCCGCAGCACGACGTGCAGGGTACGTACTGCTGCGCGCCCGGCGTTCATCCATCATCGCAACATGAGCTAGCCATGTTATTATACTCAAACTCGAAGCATTTATTTCAAATAAACCAATTACAGGCACTTTGGAATTGTCAAGGGGTCGGTCAATCAGAAAGATGAAGCTATTTGCCCATTCCAAAGCAGTAGGTACCTATGGAGAAGAACGGCCAAGAAACTCCATGGACACTCTTTTAAATCAAAATATGTTTACAAAAAACTGGGTTACATCATTCATGTTGAAATATACATGTGAAAATGATGCAGAACTTAAAAAAGCGTCCATAATTACAAGATTTAAAAAAAACAATTCAAAATTAAGTTAAATTTTAAAAACAGCCGTGGCAACTAAGAGGTTACGACGCCCGTTCACGAACATGACGCATGGATTAGCACCATTCAGCAACCATTTTGATGAGAGCTAAATGATCCAAAATACGCGCCAGCATCAGCGAGACATGCATAACATGCTCTCAGCCGCCAGAGCATATTCAAGTCAATGTAAGACGTACTCAGTAAATGGTAGCTTTTCAGTAGGTACATAGTATTCACAAACGTGCTATGAAATTATACAATACTAAGAGATTGAAGTTATATAATGCAAAAAGTTTTTGTGAATCTTCAGCAGCTCCCAAATGCTTATCAATTAGTTTAAGATATAAAATTAAGAAGTAAGTTATAAACATACCAATGAACTACCGTTGCGATCGCGCTATTTACATCATCAGTAACTAGCTGCTGACCAAACAAAAGTGAAGTGTCTGCAAATCTAATCAAAATCAATCTGCAAATAACACTATATCAGGACTATCTTTTATGAGGTAAGGCAAATCGTTAATATAAATAAGGAACAACAACAGAAAGTGCCAAGAGTCGAGCCCTGTGGGACTCCCATTATTACTATAGATCCGGGAGATCTAATCCCAATAACGTCAACGCTTTGAATTATATTACTCAAGTACGAAGTAAGAAGATCCAGAGCGGTGCTTCGGATCCCGTAATGGCAGAGTTTCCTGATTAATGTTTCATGAAGGACGCAATCGAAGGCCTTAGACAAATCACAAAACATCCCCAAGGCGTCGCATTTATCTTCCCATGCATTGTAAATATGTCCTAAGCTCAGGTCGGTTGTTGAACGACCCCTTGTAAAACCGAACTGTTTGGTATGTATTAATTTATGTAACTTCCTGCCCCCGCAGTGGACGCGCGCACGGCGGCGTGCGTGACGTGGCAGCACGTGACGCCGGAGCAGTGGGCGCGCGGCTCGCGCCTGTGCCTGACGCACTTCCGGTGCGTGACGCACGTGGCGTGGCACGCGCGCGGCGACTACGTGTGCGTGACGCTGGGCGACGCGGCCGCGCGCGCCGTGCTGGTGCACCAGCTGAGCCGCCGCCGCTCGCAGCTGCCCTTCGCGCGCAGCAAGGGGCTGGTGCAGTGCGCGCTGTTCCACCCCAGCCGCCCGCTGCTGTTCGTGGCCGTGAGTATGCGCCCGCCCGCCTGCCGCCCGCCTGCCGCCCGCCCTGCCGCCCGCCACTGACGCTTCCTCTCCGCAGACGCAGCGCGCGGTGCGCGTGTACGACCTGGTGAAGCAGGAGCTGGTGCGCAAGCTGCTGACGGGCGCGCAGTGGATCAGCCACATGGCCGTGCACCCGGCCGGAGACAACCTGCTGGTCGCGTCCTACGACAGGAAGTGCATGTGGTGAGTGCGCGGAGCCCCGGCTCGGGGTCGCAGCGTTACGTCCACACCGGTACTAAATGGACTAAACAAAAGAGTACGGACGGAAAGTCGGAAACGGACCTGTGCACGAGGGTTCTGTACCACCGTCGATGATTCCTGAAAAAGTGTGCTATTTCGAGACATCGTTTAATGTTTCCTGTTTTTTTATTCATAAACTTCTCTTACACAAATTAATTTTAGATTTTTCGCAAACTTCGGAGATAAGAGTGGAACGGTATTATTTTATATGTCATCAAAAGTCGAAAACTATGTGTTTTAGACTTTTAATAAGACGTGGGGTGCTTGTTAAGATATTATCGAAATGATAATCCTTCTGCTCATATCTGTCAACAAAATATTTATAACTATTGACACCATGTACCCTACGCTTTTTTTATTTATTACAATCTAAATTTATTAAAATGTATTTTCCATTTTTTATTTCGGTTTTCTATAAAGCGTGTTTTTTAGTTTTTTAAAACTATTATTTGCTTTGTTGAATTAAACATTCTCTTTGGTATTCTAAAATTTCCGAATATTCGAATATTAGATAAATTGACTGAAGATAATGGTTGTAAATTAAATTAACACCAATTACTGCCTTATCGACTATAGATGAAAAATACATAAACTAACAAAACACTTAATTTGAACATTGAAAAATGGAATAATTTTATCGAATTAGTGTATTGTCATCGGTCCTCGATATATCTTTAAAGTTTGAACGAAATCAAACCATTTAAATTGGGACAAAAACGCGCCCAAAGGAGTCGGTTACAAACAAACAAACATACAGGTGAAGCTAGTAAAAAGTGTGTAAAAGACGAGTCGGTTGTGGCTGGCAGGTTCGACCTGGAGCTGTCGTCGAAGCCGTACCAGACGCTGCGCCTGCACGGCGGCGCGGTGCGCAGCGTGGCCTTCCACCGGCGCTACCCGCTGTTCGCCACCGCCGGCGACGACGACAACATCGTGGTGTCGCACGGCATGGTCTACAAGTGAGTGGCACCGCTTGTTATTAGTGCTCGTGTCTCCTTCCACCGGCGCTACCCGCTGTTCGCCACCGCCGGCGACGACGACAACATCGTGGTGTCGCACGGCATGGTCTACAAGTGAGTGGCACCGCTTGTTATTAGTGCTCGTGTCTCCTTCCACCGGCGCTACCCGCTGTTCGCCACCGCCGGCGACGACGACAACATCGTGGTGTCGCACGGCATGGTCTACAAGTGAGTGGCACCGCTTGTTATTAGTGCTCGTGTCTCCTTCCACCGGCGCTACCCGCTGTTCGCCACCGCCGGCGACGACGACAACATCGTGGTGTCGCACGGCATGGTCTACAAGTGAGTGGCACCGCTTGTTATTAGTGCTCGTGTCTCCTTCCACCGGCGCTACCCGCTGTTCGCCACCGCCGGCGACGACGACAACATCGTGGTGTCGCACGGCATGGTCTACAAGTGAGTGGCACCGCTTGTTATTAGTGCTCGTGTCTCCTTCCACCGGCGCTACCCGCTGTTCGCCACCGCCGGCGACGACGACAACATCGTGGTGTCGCACGGCATGGTCTACAAGTGAGTGGCACCGCTTGTTATTAGTGCTCGTGTCTCCTTCCACCGGCGCTACCCGCTGTTCGCCACCGCCGGCGACGACGACAACATCGTGGTGTCGCACGGCATGGTCTACAAGTGAGTGGCACCGCTTGTTATTAGTGCTCGTGTCTCCTTCCACCGGCGCTACCCGCTGTTCGCCACCGCCGGCGACGACGACAACATCGTGGTGTCGCACGGCATGGTCTACAAGTGAGTGGCACCGCTTGTTATTAGTGCTCGTGTCTCCTTCCACCGGCGCTACCCGCTGTTCGCCACCGCCGGCGACGACGACAACATCGTGGTGTCGCACGGCATGGTCTACAAGTGAGTGGCACCGCTTGTTATTAGTGCTCGTGTCTCCTTAAGACCGATGTGATTTTTTGGAGTAATAGTTCCTTCTTCTATGGTTCATTTTTACCTTGAAGCCATTATTTTTCAGAATACAGTAAAAAGCCTTGGCATTTATCAATCTAATTTTTAATCTATAAATATAAAATCAAAGTCCAGCCTAAACCGCTGGTTCTAAAGACTTGAAATTTTGTTCATGGATACTTTAAACAGTGTAGGGTGGATGCCTTTTTTTGAGAGTGGGAAATCATTAAATGACTCCGCCCACTCTGGGTGGTGCATAAGCTGCCCTTTAACTCTCGATTCGAAGCTAGGAGGTTGTCTACTGCTCATCACCCTGCTCCCCAGCGACCTGCTGCAGAACCCGCTGCTGGTGCCGCTGAAGCAGCTGCGGGCCGGCGCTCGCGCGCAGCAGCTGTGCGTGCTGGAGCTGCGCTGGCACCCGGCGCAGCCGTGGCTGGTGGCCGCCTGCGCCGACGCCACGCTGCGCCTCTACACATGAGCCGCCCGATATTAAAACGACTACATGATTCTACCGAGGTTTTTTATTTTTCACAAACCTGAACAATAGTTATTTTTTATGCAAGGCTGCAAAGTTGATTTTTCGCGTGAGTACTTGTATTGAAACCAGAGCAAACGAAGGATTCAATAGTACGCGTCGCAGAAAAACTTTGCTGCCGAGCGAAACACAAGATTTTTCACCTCACTACAGCAAGGAAAATGCTAGCTGCATGAAAACAGGTGTTATATTATGTTCAGTTTTATTTTATTCGAGCGTCTCAGATACATTGACTCATGTGAAGACAATAACAGATACTTTGCAATATATCATAAGAGATACATAGAATATCTCCAAAATTAGATTCCCTGTTTTTTTTTCTTACTCCTACTTGTCCTCTAAGAAAAAGAAAGAAAATAAAGGGTTTTGGGTGAAGTTGGCGTCGTTTTGAAGTTGAGCGGCCAGTAATGACATTTATACATTCCTATAGAGCAAAATAAAGCGATCAAAAGTTATTATGGGCACATTTATCTAAACCATATCGGAACGGAGATATTTGGGTTTGTATAGCTCATTAAAATCGAAGAAGATAATGAAGTATTTTGCAATCTTTTATGAAATTCATGTGCCGTTGGGTGGTTGAAACAATTAATGGCAGATTAAAAAATCACTTCCGTCAATTACGGTCACAGAATTGTAATGTTGCTGCCATGCATCTATTTGGAGAAGTAAGAATACCTGCAGCATTATTAAATGCGTTTGGTGTACCATTGACTGATCATAGGCTGACGCAGGAAATAATAAATCGTATACCTCAGCATTGTAGTCGGAATCAGTTAGGCGAGTATGTCATTGCGAATAATCTTAATAGAAGACGTGCTGATTTTCAATATATGAATGCTGAAGTTCCTGGGCTGGATGAATTTCCTATTTTAAGTACTGATGATTTAATCCTTTACGCACTTGGAACGTACCAAGTACAATAAGCTTGCAGCTACTACGGAGAATATGCAAAAAGTGATAGTTCATATATGATTGAAGTATACAGAGAACCGAATAATGATTTTTCGAGGGAAAGTTTAAACTGATTGATTGATTCGTGGCTTCCCGACATTCATCGACGCGGATATATTTCGTATATATTCTCGTTGAAAGAGCTTCACAAGGGCTGGATGCAATCCTGGAGCACTATTGTTCGTGTACTGTGGGTAAACATGACAAACGTGTATCGTGGGCTGTGGGATGGCGCAGATATCAAAATAATTTGAGTCCGCCGGTGCAATTCCTAGATTTGATAATTCGACATGACATTGAGAACGAAAATTTATGAAGAGAGTTAAAAATGCTTTTTTTTATCATCATGAAATAAAATGTAAATAGTGTGTTTTTATGATTTCCCAATATCCAATACTGAAGGCACACTGACGAACGATCATAAAACGGTAAAAGTAATCTCTAATATCAATCTTTTAAAACCACAAATAAGATATCTTACACAGAACAATAGTTAAAGTAGGTAGATACTTAAACTGATGACATTTTAAAAATATTCAAATACAAATATCTCAGCTCCGATATTACTTAGGACGGTCATGCTTCGTGGGGTACGTGGGGTACGTGTGCCTCGACTATTCCACACGAATTCGTGCAGGACTAACGCTCCCCAGCGTGTGCCTCTTCGGCGCCTTGTTGATGTTAGAGTCTTTCCAAAGATCGCTTCAAGGCAAGAGCAATAGGATAGGATAGGATATTATTATTATTATTATTATTAATAGAGTTGTTAAATCCATAAGTATATACAATTTTTTTTCTTTTTATTAATCTTTTACGATGTACACGATTTGTCTGTTTTCTTTAACTATTTTTTTTTTGTGAATTCGTGGACAATGTTGTTGGTTACATGTGTAATAACATAAATATGTCAGATTGTGCATAAATGTATATCTAAGTTGTGCTAATTTAAGAATCTTTAGTTAAGCTTGGCAAGTAACTGTTTTTTGTCCCTAACCAATAAAATAAAATAAAAATAATAAAATCCACTATAAATAGTAAAATGCAAAATATTCCTCTACGACGTAATCAACCAATCAGCGCTTGCTTTTGCACCAAGTAACCTTACGAATTGTATGGCGGACCAATGGCGAATTGGTGACTGGTGTAATTGTGTTGTGCAGCAAGAAGTGCGAAATTTTGTTGAATTTGCTACGTGGGTCCGCTTGGGCCCACCTTGTGTTGCTCCGCATTGGTGTCACTGCCGACGTCTCGGGCACCATGGCCTGCCCTGCGGCAGGAGTGCAGGTCGCATATCACACCACGCCAGCATCAACGATAGGTATTATTCGTCAAGCCCACAGAACAGATAAAGAGGTTAGAATGGAAGTAGTTCCTGATTTGTATTAGAACGCGTGTCGCCGCATGTCTCCCACTCTTGTCTCTCCACTACAAGCAAGAGATAATACGTACGCGCATTACGCACACAAATAAACCACACGCACTTACATCGCGTGTTTACTATTGGTTGTCACACTAACGCAAATACTGCTCTGGACGTACACTCACACACGTGTAAAAGCAATTTATTTCTCATATATGTTACGGCCACCAAAAGGTCGATTAATCATATCGATAAAATTACTGTAGTTTAGTTAATTAAAGTTTTGCATTTTTTCAAGTTGCGGATACGGTACGAATAACTTCCTAATTACATATAAATAAACTTAAATCAAAGACAAATTAAGGGGGAACATCCGATACTGCCGGGAAATTTAAATTTTCTTTAGTTTTATGCTAGTTGCAGCTCTGTATTACGGCATAATAATAGAAAGAAAGAAAAATAGTATTTTTAATAACATAAAACGTAAAACAATGCTACAATATGCAAAAAAACTATAAAGAAATTTTCAAATTTCACGTCCATATCGAATGCTAAGTCGAATTAACATAATATAATCTAATTAATTTATTGTGAACTACTCCGTGAAAAAGTATTTATTAATTTTATCATGTTAATTTATGAATAATATCTGTGCCCGCCGGTTTCACCCGCGTTACATAATCATTTTCTGCAAAATGTTGCGATCATAAATTGTGCTACATTTAGTAGTACCTATCCATTCAATTCTACCAGTTGCTTCAAACCACAGTTTTCTTGTAACAGGATCTTATGGACAATTAAAAAAAAAGTGTTCGCATCGTAAATTAGATTTTAGACGAAAAACCAACTAAGAAACTAAATTAATAATCCACATTATACAATAATTGGTGTTAATATAAACAAAGTTATTTTCATTGTTATATTACTGACAATAATCATTCGTATACACATCTTAATATCGACATAGTTTACAATTTGGTACAACACTATCGACGCGCATAGATTTCCCAGAATTGAAGCTTTGAATCGACGCACGCGACGTTCGCAGGGAACGCAATACATTGCGCGGCCGCTCACGTCGTGCAAGATCGTACCAATGTAATGCAAGCAATGTATAATTTTGCATTTGCAATGCGATTTTATCGTTTTTGTCTACAAACTACATAATACTTTTGTAATAATTACAAATATCACTCGTATTTTAAGGTTTTTGGAGTTACCGGTGAAAAGAAATCCCTCCTCGGGCCACATTACACTCCTGACTTCTTTTCCGACACGTTATAATTGGGCAAGACGGCATAATTCTTTTTTTCCGCGGAGAATTGAACGCTTTCACAATAAGAGCGTGACTGTTGACCGGTGATTCTAATTTCGGTTGGGTTTGGAGCGCCCGCGCAAATGTGTGGCGCGCCTGTCCCGCCCACAAGGCCCTTCTAACCTCTGTAACTGTTCTGTGGTCAAGCCCTTGCCACCGCCGCGCGCCGGCGTACCAGCGGTATTAGAACCAAACGGCTTGGTACGTGACGATGGGAAGAGACCAGACTGCATGACGTTTTTGCCTTGGAAGGTGGGTAGGCCTCTGGTGTGCGACGCAACCTGTGCCGACTCTCTTGCGCCATCTCATGTTCTTAGCATGGCGGGCTGTGTGTGGGCTCAACCGGCGTAAATACAGTAACCTGATGGATAACTACAGTTTTGAGCCGTTTGGGGTCGAAACTCAAGGGTCATGGGGCCCGAGTGGGCAACTCCTCTTTAAGGAAATTTCTCGCCGATTGATCGACACTTCACGTGACCAGAGTGATCGTTCTTTGGCCAAAGAATTAGCATTGCCATTCAACGTGGCAATGCTGCCAGACTTCGGGGCACGTTTCCGGATGACAGCAATGCGGATAAGTAATTCGACACCTAAGTGTCCTTTTTGTTTTTGTATTTATTTGTATATAGTTAGTTAGTGAGTCATTGCTGTTAGAAATAATCGTAATTTAACTGACACAGAGACAGCCCGTTTAGTGTAGGAACTTTAATAACCATTTTCGTAGTGTAATGTCTTTTTGAATGAAATTTCTCGCCGATCGATCGATCAATTTATACATTAATCCGAGACACATTCTTATAGAGAAATTTAAAGAAATAAATGTAATGACTTCACAGTTAATTTTTGGAAATATTTTTGTATAAATAAAAAAATGTTTAAAAAATATAGTGATATCCATGATAAGAATACTAGAAAAAAACACTTTGTTATACCCACAAAAGACCCACAACAAAGCTCAAAAAAATAGTAGGCTCGTTCAGATGTCAATGTATGCGCTGTTATAATTAACTTCCATGCCACGTTCAAGATCTAAGCCTTAGTAAATTCAAATCGTTCGTTAAACGCAAGCTGTGCCAGAAACCTTTTTATACTGTCAAACACTATTGAGGGCAAAAGAGCAATTGGAACAGTTCAATCCCAAGCGGATTGAGCTGCTCCAATTGTTTATATATTGACTGTTCTTTTTTTACCTTAAACATAATTATTGGTACAAACTGAAACGCAAGAAAAATTTAATGACGCGGGCTATCTTCGCGCAACTAAGCGAATAAGCTCACAGAAAGCAAAAGATTGATTTTATATTGGTAATTTTTCGTACTACGAGCAAATGCAACTTTCGTCAATGGCAACCAAAGAGTAATATAATAAGACTGATCATGGCAACTCCAGTTGACAGTGACATTATGATTTGACACAGTAGGGATGTCTCCGGTGTCAAGAGGTATCGACATACCTACTTAATGGATATTTTAGTCGTATTGATATCGCTGTTGAATTACTCTAAAACAATCGGTATAACAACGATTTTTATTTTTTTTTAAATTTGCGATTTAGGACAAAGTCGACTGTAAGCACTGTCGAATCCAAATTGTATGTGTATTTTTTAGGGATCCAAACTATTTCAATTGTTTTTTTTGTTTTACAGTTGTAAAATTCAGACGTTTTCTGTACTTGTTCAACTCCAGTTGACAGTGACATTATGATTTGACACAGTAGGGATGTCTCAGGTGTCAAGAGGTATCGACATACCTACTTAATGGATATTTTAATCGTATTGATATTGCTGTTGAATTACTCTAAAACAATCGGTATAACAGCGATTTTTATTTTAAAGAAAATTGGCGATTTAGGACAAAGTCGACTGTAAGCACTGTCGAATCCAAATTGTATGTGTATTTTTTAGGGATCCAAACTATTTCAATTGTTTTTTTTGTTTTACAGTTGTAAAAATCAGACGTTTTCTGTACTTGTTATTATCGATACCTCGATATTTTTTTCGACAAGCCAAACACAAACAAACTGAATCCCAACTGTACTGCTCAACTGACAAACTCTGAACTCACTAACTTGACAATGCTTGACAAAGCCAGTTTGAGTTTGAGTTAAAGTTGTGTGTCAGAAAGTGATTTCTTTGTGAATAATTACGAAATAACAACTTCATCTTCTTCTTGTTTTGTTGATTTCCATAACGAACACAATTTTTTATCAATGTTAGAAAATGATAACAAAAAGATCTAAAATGTAAAAGTAATCAAGTGAAATATCGGTGAACTCTCTATATCACTCGAGCCGAGTGCGGTGATCGAACGTTATTTTTGTTTCGTTAGATCGTTGATGCTGTACGCAAATAAATACAGAATTTGGGTACTGAATTTCAACTAGATTAAAAATAATAATTAGAATAGAACAAACAATTAAAACGTTTGAACTCGTGAAGGGAATTCGTCGAATGGTGTAATGGTGTTTCCGAGGAGTGCGTGATTCAGCAGCAGTGATGTCGGGAGCGACGACGCCGACGGCGACGGAGGCGCCGGCGGCGATTGATGACCGCGATGTGGAGCCGCGCACGCCGATGAAGCGCCTCGGCTCCACCAGGAAGCTGGCTGCCTTCAACAGTGAGTACCGTACTACTAAGACGAGCAACCGGCACTCTCGTGCTTCCCGTTTGTAGCCTGACGCATACATTTTGATAAGGACAATGCTCCCATAAACGTTTTTATAAGGTAGACAATATTAAAATGATTTTCCTTATTTAATTCCTGGATTTAACATCATTTTCACTGGCAATATTTTTTTTTTAAGTCATTGACTGCCACGCAGCAGACACAATAGAAAAACTATTGTTTGTCGGACACACGGTGACCGCCTTGGCGTTCAACATGTTAAGCTTGGGAAGTCGTCCAATGACCCCTCCCACTCTGGATGGCACGAAAGGGAGTGTCAGACTCTTACTGACTAAAACCCATCCTTGTTCCTTCCTTACCCCTTTACGTTCCGGGGTAGCAGTAACCCTTTCGAACTCGGGACTAACACTGGCAATATTTGCATTTAAGCTTTCACCCACAAAACATTTATAATTATTATTTCTGGGCTTTTCGAAAAACACCTAATGTAAAAGTTCTCTAAAAACTATGGCTCTGTTTACAAGATGTGATCAATTACACTGTATATTTTTAGGACAGCATTGGAATTTCTTCCTTTTTGACCTGAATATTATGGCTGATCTCAACTTTTGTATATATATCATATGGTACAATTCTGTGTGAGGAGAGTGGCCTCTAAGTATGTTCAAAAGAATAATTATGTACCTATGTGTTTATTGCAATTTATTTCAAAGTTATCAATTTATTAGTTAATCTTCATGATGTACACTTGTCATTGTTCCATTTCCAAAGTCATTTAGTGTTGATTGATATTCAAAAGAGTGCCATAATTATTGTACTACTCTGTCAAGAAAGTACCGGGAAAAGATCAATAATACACAAAATGTCTGTTATTCATCCAAATTTATTTGATCACCTTCAAATTATGCTCCTTTAGAAACGATACACTTGCGCCAACGAATAATCCATTCATCAAAACATTTTTTAAACGCTGCTTTCGGAATTGAGTTCAGTTCTCGCCGCGAATTCTCCTTTATGTCTTCTATCGATGGAAAAAGGGGGGGCCACGAAGTGGTAATTTGAGTTTAGGAAAAAGAAAAAAGTCAGCAGGAGCCATATCTGGTGAATATGGTGGTTGCTGGATGGTATTTGTTGAGTGTTTGGTCAAGAATTCGTTCACAATGATAGCCTTGTGCGAAGGCGCATTGTCGTGGTGCAAAATCCAAGAATTTTCTTTCCACAAATCTGGCCTTTCCGTCGAATTTGCTCTCTTAAACGCCGCATAACGCTCAAATAATATTCTTTATTTACCGTTAGACCTTCCGGTAAGAATTCAGAGTGCACAACACCGCGATAGTCAAAGAAAACAGTCAACATGACTTTGACTTTTGATCGACTTTGGCGTGGTTTTTTCGGTTTCGGTTCAGTTGGAAGGCGCCACTCCGAAGCTTGTTGACTAGTTTGCATGTCAAACTCGTAAACCCACGTCTCGTCACCAGTAACAATGCGTTTCATGAATGTTGGGTCCGAACTGACTCGTTCTAGCATGTCCTCAGCGACTTTCATGCGATTGAGTTTTTGGAGAAAATTCAGATCTTTTGGGACTAGCCGAGCAGCAACATGTTTCGTACCCAAATGATTAGTTAAAATGGTACGGATCGACTCGTGAGAACAACCCTGAACCTTTCACAGCAGCGTTTTTCACCAGTTTCACACTTCCACGCACTCACGATATAATCAAGATGTATATCCATAATCGTATCGAATTCGTAATAACATAACGGTTGTTGTATGTCGGCAGTCTGTGTGTAAGTGTTATAGATTTGCTTGAAAAAGGCACTTACTGTTACAACTACGGTCCTATCCCAGGTTTTTCCTCTTATTTTCATCACAGTGATCTTTATTCTCGTTGGCTATAAAGTTGTTGTCGGGGGTAAAATACCTAAGAAAAGACTGTCGTCAGAAGCTCGACAGTCTGACAATCAGTCTACCGCGACCGAACCAATGAGTATCGTGTTCGTAACTTGGTTGTCGAGATGAGATAGGCTGTCGCTTCATGTGAAATATATTCAGCTGCATCCGACTAGTTTGGAAGCCAACTCTGACATAGTTAGGACAAAGCTTGGCAGATGATGAATAACAAACTGGTGGTAGAGTGAAGGACAATATTTGTGCGAGGGCACGAGCAGGCCATTATCTCAAGATTTCCTTCGTGAGGAGCATTTCCTTTGTAGAGGTTAGGATAATGATGTAATGCGGCACATTAGTGCTGTGTCGTCACGCGAGCGCCTGGCTTATTGGCGACTTCCTTCGGCCGGCCAGTCGCCGGCACCCACGCAACATTTGTCTTCACCTCGCTCTCAAACAATTAGTACCTCTTCGTAAACAGAATTTTCAAAAAATTTACAGATTTTTTTAAAATACGTTTAGCGCTAAACGTAGTTAGTGATTTGTGGTGCAAGCGAGCTCAAGACTTTGTTTGAAGTTTAAAATATTTTTTTGTATTGTTTAGAGCTTCAAGCTTTTGTTGTTGGAATAAAGTATGACATTCAATAATACATAGGTTTAAAAGTTGCCCTTGCTCTTAAGAAAAATCTTATATAATTTGTAATAAGGCTGGTTGTGTCCGCTGGTATGTGGCAGTAAAAAGTAGAGATGGACCGAAATACATACGTTCACACTCGGTAACAACTAATAGGTAATACGGGTTGGTGTGGGCAACTCCACGTGTGAGTGCGTATATTGCGTACAGGTGGGTAAATCGGTTATTCCATCCTGCTGCAGCTGTTGTTTAGTTGGTCTGAAAACTGGTTTCCTAAGGCGGCTGGCGGATTAAAGGAAGTCCTTCCTTGGCTTGTCTGCACTCATCTTGGTCCAACCATCGTTTGTGATGTCGGTCTCTGGTAGCGAACCAGGGTGCGTAGGTATCCGAAGGGGACTGGCACGATGGGTGGTTCGGGTCCCAGTGGAGCCATACTTGACCCACTTCCGACAAGTTCCTCGGCGGCATCGTTGCTTAGCGGACCGCTGTGTCCTCCTGGCTATGATGGCTAAAGCGGGAAATTCATGGGTTTATCTTAATAAACCCATGCATTTAGTTAACCCGTCGTTCGTTAAGCAAGCTGATTCAGTTCGCTAGCAATAGAAAAAATAATTGTCTCATAATTCACAGTTGAGCGCCTTAGGCTTTCGTAGTGGCCAACTCATGATCGAGTCCCTCAATCAGCGCGGTGTCTCTCTTACATCTCTACTAGACTCTTAGATTAATTGCATTTAGACTAACTGCTGCTATCTTCGTTTGTTGCTATATGAACAGGTGGAGCGGTAGTAGTCCCAGCATGGCTTCGATTGCTGCAGTCGGAGTAATCCTCATGCAGCCCGTAGTCGTTTATTGGAAGCTATAACTAGCTTGGTGCCGCTACCAGACCACTATTCCGTAGGTGATCATAGGGCAGATCACTGCGGTGTCCAGCTATAGTATAATTTGGGAGGTAGGCTTGGGCCTATCTGCCTTGGCTGCTTCTTACCTATCATTTTGCTGCATTGCCAGAAGGGATAAAGGCCCTGTTTAGCTTGTTGTGTTTTTGGTTACTCCAGGTTAACATATTACTGTTTAAAATGACCTCGAGGCACTTGACCTTGGAAGCAAACTGATGTAATGTGTAGTGAACAGCATTCTTGGGCTTATATTTGGATGCTGAGCTTCAGTAGGGCCCGCATATAGATAAATTATCAAAAAAACTAAGCTCCGCAGCATACGCTGTTAGAAAACTTCGTAATTTAACTGACATAGAAACAGCCGGTTTAGTGTACTTTAGCTATGTATTTCCTTTCAGTAATGTCACAATATAAATATGAACAGTACGGAAACTACGAACTAACGTTCGAAACGGCACACTCACACAAACACGCGAATCGACGAGACCCCTAAGCGGTTGTCGCGGTGCTGCCAGTCGTGAGTGCCGCGCCAAGACGATTAGTTGATGCTCACGCATTTTCGGGTAAAAAAATAGTACTATGCGTTTCAACTAAGAATAGGATGACCTTGGCCCTATATTAGATTAACAATAATCATATGAAAATTACATGAACAAGATAAGTAATTTGCATTAAGTATTTTTTTGTTAAACTTTATTGTTGTCACAATAATATGGTGCCAAGGTCATCCTTTCCTTAGTTGAAACGCATAGTACGGTGCGCGGCCGCCGGGTTTATCAGGCGTCGGCGCCACAAATGCGCCAAGCCGCGCGCCGCTGCGGCGAGCGTCCTCCGCGCACCCTTCCGACAAGGATCGCACGAAACGTTTTCGTCTTTCCGCGGTTCACGCCAAAAATGTAAAAGGTTACGCCCGCGCCATATTGATTTACAAATTGATAAAGTTTACAAATTGTTGTGTATTAATTTAAACTGTTCCGTGTTAAAAACAATCTTTTTTTACTGGATTAACCGAAACCATGAGATTACCTATTTAAATGTTATTAGTAAACAATCGAAAAAACTATCGAGTTGAAATAACTAATTTCAACTCGATTGTTTGAGAACACAAATATTTTAATAAATACAGTTCAGTTTCAAAAACATTAAGAGTGACAACCCTAATGCTGCAGTGGAGCGTAGGTAATTATTTCAACAAATAGGCTTAGTTTCCATACTGTTCATATTTATATTGTGGTAATGTCGTACGGTATTCTGGTGTGAGGACATGCCGTCGACGTTCAGTCAGACTATCTTTGTTTCGCAGGAGAGCTGTTCGATCAATTTATAAATTAAGTCCGAAACACTCCCAGAGAGTTAAATTTAATGGCTGTGACTTATCAGTTCATTTTTGAAAATATTTATATACCCACAAAAATATGAAATTGTTTAAAAATGATATCCATAGTAAAAACAATGGACATTTGGTCGTATCGGCGGCCAGCAGCGAAACCTGTGCCAAATGAAAGTCCAACTACTAATGGATAACTTTCAGTAGCCTGCTAAAAATCAGTGATCTCTTTTTTTAGGGTTCCGTACCCAAAGGGTAAAACGGGACCCTAGTACTAAGTCTCCGCTGTCCATCCGTCCGTCCGTCTGTTTGTCCATCTGTCACCAGGCATATCATGAACTGTGATAGTGAGACAGTTGAAATTTTCACAGATGATTTATTTCTGTTGCCCGAAAGTCTGACAGCCAGTCTTACCAAGGGGTATCGTGTTACCCAGTTACTGGGTTGTGGAGGTCGGATAGGCAGTCGCTCCATGTAAAATACTGGTATTCAGCTGCATCCGGTTAGACTGTAAGCCGACCCCAACATAGTTGGGAAAAGGCTAGGCAGATTGATTGATTGATGTATTCCTGTTGCCGCTATAACAACAACTAGGTACTAAAAGACAGAGTAAAATAAATATTTAAGGGGGCTCCCATATAAGAAACGTGATTTTTTATTGCCCGTTTTTGCTCGTTATTGATAACGGCAACAGGTAGACGCTTCAAATATTCACAGAATATTTAGTTATATATTCACTTTAAAAATAAATAAGTAATTAAGTTAAAATAAAACTAATATTTAAGGGGGGCTCCCTACAACAAACGTGATTTTGTTTTACTCGTTTCTACAGGTCATGGTACGGAACGGTTCGTGGGCGAGTCCGACTCGCACTTGGCCGGCTTTTTTCTATTAGCGCAAGAAATTGCATAATAATAAGTCAATTTGTAAAACGTTTTTATGGCAAACATTGTCTTGTGAAGTAAAATAAAAAAAAGTTTATTGGATAATTATTTTCTTAAGTGAATTATTTCACAAACCTGTTGTATAATGATGAAATGACAAATCATTTATTTGGCAATCGCTGCTTGTTAAATAAAAATTTTTACTTAAATAAAGTTTTGATGACCGGTCTCCTTAGTGTGTGCAGAGAGAACTATTAAAAGCAAGCCGTAGTAGTAGTAGTGGGCAGTACCTCTGGCCAGTTTCGGTGACGACCTTCAACCAAGACTGCGAGCTGAGCCTTGAGGTCCCGATTCTTTCGTTCAAGCACATTTGTTTTCGTGTGACAAAGAGGCACCAGTCTTTGCTTTACACTTCAAACGAACACGGCCTTCTGCATGACATCTGCTACAAACTGCACACAGAAGGAGACCACATCCCTTAATACCTTATTTCTCAATTGAGGCACTGGTCAGCACATTATAAGTACTGTTTTGAAATTAAACTTAATAATAACATAACAATATTATCTTGAAGTACCTGTAAGTAGGTACTGTAGAGGATGGAAGATCCTCTACTAAGGGGGCTCAGTGGTAGAGCGTGTAATGTGTGTATAGGGCTTCTATTCTATGAAGGGAAACGCTTTAGCAGTTTAAACGTATGAACTTATATTTTCACTTTGTTATAACGAATACATCTGTCTAGCCCCGCTGCCAGACGTCAAGTCTAGAATATACAAAAAAACCTAACTATCTCATAAAATATTTGAAAGGTTCGAATGCCGTCAGATAATTTCCAGCCTTGTACAACATAAGGTTTTACTCTAAGGCTCTACAGTACACTAAATCACGAAAATTCACGTAGAAACCTTTGGCATGATATACATACATAAATTACCAATAATAATATTGTTTCCGGCTGGTAACGCGTATCTCGGGTCATTCAACTTTTTAATTGAGAGTTTGTTGTATAGTTCTACTTACAATCAAGTACTTGCATGATTGAAAACTAGAAACAAAACGACTATTTAAAAAAAAAATTGAAATCACTCACAGTGTTAGCCACAGGATAGCTCAGTGCATCCCGGTAATCACATAATCGATGCCGCGTGCTTTGAACATTGCACTACGCGTAAGTAATAAGTGCCTCACGCACTTAGGCCCGTATTACAGAACGTCACTCAATACCCAAGCATAGTTTAAAACTAGTTTTAACCAATCAAATGGCTTTAATCGACACTCAAGCAATGCTTGAGTATTGAGTGAGGTTCTGTAATACGGGCATTAGTATAGCTTAAAGCTGCCTTTGCGCATGAACTTAATAAATATTATTCATAAAAAAAACAGACTAAACTACTATCTTTTTTTTCCTTTATATTTTTAACCGACGCCAAAAAAGGTTGTACGTTCGATTTTGAAATAACATTTGGTACAGGAAACTTACGCGGTGGTCGCTTACAAATTTTACTAACTTCGCTTGGGTAGATTTTGAGTTTGCTTCAATAATAGGTTTTTTTCCCACTTCATTTATGTGGATCATGTTGTGTTAAAGTAACTTTCTGTCACTGTTATTCATATAGCAGCAGGTTGTGGTATTCGAATTTATGTGTGCAACCTACCCCCATCACAACAAAATACCTAGCTTAAAATAGAAACAAAAAAGAGCACCGGCTTCCAAAAAAAAAACACTACGAAGTGGAAAATAACTTCAATTTCGGAAGTCTGTGTCTTTTGTTTTAAATTTTCGGATTTAACCACCGACTTCCGAAATTAAAGTAACTAATTATTAAAAACTAGCTTGTAATGGGTAGCAGTCTGTCTGAACCGACGGCCATGTATAGTTCTTAGAAACTTGAGTCTAAGAGTTCTCTTTGGAGACTTAGTTGTTTTTGGAGACTCGAGTCTTGTCTACAAAACTCGGGACTGAGTCCTTAGAGCCTTTTAATTTTATGTTTTTGAGTCATTATCTTAGGTTATAGGTGAATAAAGTAGAGACTGAAGGCTCGTGACTCGTAATACTATTTGTTGCAAGTCTTGCAAAAAAAAGATTCGCGTCTCTGAATGAAGACTAAAATACTCTTGACTTTACAACACTACAATAACGTACCGAACTATCAGTAAACTTTGTGTTAGATACCTAACACATTGTTTACTGATAGTTCGGTACGTTCTGGTTACACTGCATTGTATTATCTATTTTCCTTCACTAATTATAGAGGCAAAAGTGTTACAGTAATGACGCAAACAAAAAGTTTGTTGTAACCGTACGTTACCCTTTACAATGGTGTCCTGTCAGTTAACCAAATATTAATTATCGAATTTTTACTTGACAGACAACAATAGTTGGAAAAAATTATAATTTGTCGTTTCATCATCATTATACAACAAGTTTGTCAAATAATACACTTAAGAAAATTATTATCTGATTATAAACTTTTTTTGATAACGTATTATTGGAAAAACTAATCTTTTTTGAAATGTTAAAGTTTTGAGTATGATGAAGTAGGTACCTGTAGGTACCTATCCACATCCATACTCAAAACTTTCCTGACAACATTTCAATTTCATAGACCGAAGAAACGATGGATGGATTTTGTGAAAGATGACATGGCTCAGTTCTGGGGTCATAGCGCTTGATGGCGCGCTTCTCCCAGTATGCTCCGACTTTCGGCATCTCGGTTCACTTGTTCACTTCACGGACTGTTAAGCCACCCAGTGTTAATTATATCACTGGGTGGATAAAATGGTGGCAGATCACGGGAACAATTTCTGACTTCCGCAATCCCTTAAACTTAAGGGGAAGATTTTTAAAGCATGGTTAGACCTGCCGTCCTGTATGGATCAGAGTGTTGAGCCACAAAAAGAATGAAAGGCAATGCAGCTGAGATGAAAATGCTAAGAGGGATGTGTGGTGCAACGCGAATGGATAGAATACGGAATGAGTAAATAAGAAGTCTGAGTGACACCGGTGACTAAAGTTGAGTGGGAATCGGTTGTCATGGTATGGGCATGTTATGCGGACGAATGAGGAAAATGTTTCAGGAAAGTTGTGAGTATGAATGTGGATGACTATACAAGTAGAGGGAGACCAAAGAAACGATGGATGGATTGTGTGAGAGATGATATGGCTAAAAATGGAGTGAGTACCGAGATGACGACTAATAGAGAAGCATGGAAGAAAAAGACATGTTGCGCCGAGCACTAATAAGTTATTGGGATAAGGGCACGAGAATGATAATGATGAATCAGTGCACACACTCACGCGCATGCGCCTACATACATATTCGGTTCACTTATTCACGAGTGATATTCTCATTCACTGGTTTGAACTTGAATCAGTGAAATTCCACTGATTCATTTTATAAGACAGCACATTTAAGTGGATTACACTTTGACATGTCTTATTTAATTTAACCCAGTTTCCTCGCAATTTTAAATTATTTCTTGCGGAAAAAAATCTGCCGTGGCACCCCCTCTCCCCCAGCTGAGATTGGATGAAATTCGAGTAGACCCGCTCCCCCCTAAACGTCTCACGTAATTAATGAACGTCCCCTTTCAGCTTGAAGCTTACTTGTGCCCTAGTTCCGGGTTTGATTTTATTTTTTTTCCTAGACAGGTTGCCTATCTCGCCATGCTGGACTTACGCATTCATACGTTCTGTACATTTGTACAGAATTAAATTTAAAAAACAACCGGCACAAACAAAAGCCTCTAAAAAGTAAAACAACAAAGTATGTATTGATCCTTAATATTGTTAAGGTTCCGTTTGGCACATTTCGGGCACGGAACCCTAAAAGCACTAGGAGAACCTATGAGGAGAACCGAGCCGCATTGTTTTAAACTTCTAGTACAGTTAAATCTTCTACAGAGATCCACGTATGTACTATTATTTGCGTTCAAAATCAGAAAAAGTTAAAAAGGGATACAGGGACTAGCGGGAAGCACATAAATTGGGTGACGTAAGCGTGTATCGTGTCGTGCGCCCGCTGATAGCAGCACATAGGTACAGCGCAGGCGAGGTACGAACACACACACGCCACATGTGGTGCGCAACTGCTGCTTCGTCGTCGTTACTGATTTTAAACGAACCACGAACACACTTCCTACTTACACTTACTCCGTGAACTCGACAAACTGTACCTACGAATTGACTGTTTTTTTTCCTTACTAGCGACTCGCCCCGGCTTCCCACGGGTGCAATGTAGATACTATCGCGCGGGCAAAGCCTCCGAGAAAGCTTGTTAAACTATCCGCATAAACCCTCCTTTTGAATCACTCTATCTATTGCTGAATATTGCATTAAAATCCGAAAATTGTTTAAAAGATCTAAGCGTATAAACAGCGGGATCGACTTTTTTACACGTAAAGATTTTGATTCAGGTACAAGGGTTATTTTTTTACAAGATTCTTTATTCCTGCCTATCTATGCATGAAGGTGTTGCAACTACACAGTCTAAGAGGCTAGATTTCCGACTACTTACTAAAGATTATAAACGAAGCTTCCTTAAATCGTTGCCCGCTCTTCATTGTGGCACTATGTAGTCGACCACCAAGTGCGCATCTGCCCGGATAGTTTGACTTTCCGTTTGTGCCGTATAGGCCGATAGCCGACGCTCAATGCCACCACCGTGTTAACTGCCTTGACGACACGGCGGATTACACTGGAGGAGTGCTCAGCCTGGGCCATAGAAATATATTTCTTATACTGGCCTGGGCTACAGCGCCGTGACCACGTCACAGCGCAAAGCGACGGACAACCTCTCGCTTCGGTCATGGTTCAGTCCATGGACAGGACTTTGTTGATGGTCGACAGCAGCTACGTACGTAACGTAACATTCTGAAGCCCATACTTGTAATTCGCTGTCAGGCAGAGGCGCTGGCGGCGGGTTCATCTTCTTAGTATACGAGGATCATCGATTAAGAATTATTATTATGTTTTGAATCCGTGAATAGTTTGTTACACTTGAGGGAAAACGCTCGAAATGTCCATGACGCGATCTTTTAAATGACGTTACATTATTAATAATACAGTAGGAAATATCTGCGCTGATTGCTTTAGTGGCTAACTTCTAACGACCTCGCAATTCTGATCCATCTTAGTAAATAGTTGATTGGAGGTGAGAATTTAAACTAATTACACGTACGCTGTTATTATTGTGTAGAGTTATAAGTATGCTAATAACTTCGGTTAAAATGAATGGATAATAAGTAGCCTAATAACATGGAGGACAGCCATTACAATACGATATAATGGCTGCGCGTCAGCGTGCAGCATTTGAATAAATCGCACTGCTATTGTCTTTGACCGAGATTGTTAGCCTTTTCTGTTCTCTAGTATGATTAATAACTTGGACTTCCTTATAGATAGCACTAACAAAGCCTGGCCACGTTAGTTTTTGAGAATCTTTTCGAATACGGATGTACTCTGGATTTGACTGCTGATTGAAGGCTCACAATGACATAGTTTTTTGCGCTCCCGCTTCATGTTAGTGGTAGTGAGCTGGCCGCTTGGCGATAATAACACGTAGCTAGTGAAGGCCACGTGATGCAGCACTACATGTTGACGTGCCGATCGATACAGCACGCGGAGCTTACGCACGCTGATACATTTTTCAGGACAGCTTCCGAAAGTATGTAAACATAAATTTAATAATTTTGCTAATTAGGTGCCCACTTTCCAATCGTACTGCATAAATGCGTCTTATTTACATTGTAATAAAACCAGAATGCTTAAGATGCACTAAAGATCGTGTTTGGGCGCAGTCGGTGGTGTCGTGCTATGTGTGAATCAGAGGCGGGCGGCGCCGCCGGCGCTATATTTAGCATCCACCGCCTGCCCGCCAGTCCGCCGCGGCGGAGCCGTCTGCTGCTGCCCTCTGCCCACGGTGAAGAAACACTAGTCTGTGCGTACGCCGCGCCGCTCGCAGTATAGAGGGCGTGAAGCGGAACTCAGTTACTGCACTACTGTACACTACAAAATAAGTAGGAAGAAGAGCAATTGAAGCAGTCCTCCCAACGTTCGGTTCAATAAGATAGTAACTAACTGTCCGAGCTCTTTATAGCCGTCGATATGGTCCTTCTGTTCGTTGTCCCGAATGGGGGAGCGAGTCACCGCGAGTGACCCTCGGCCGCTCGGGACCGTCGGGACGCCCGGCGGGAGCGCACCCTCGCCAGTCGCCTACACCTAATTAACCAGCCGGCAATCCGCCGATTTATAGCACGCAACTGAACAACGATAACTTTAAAATGACTTCTAAGTATCGTTATAAATGTTCTTCGATTTCTGTGATGGTATTGATCTCTGAGCAAACTGGCACTAGGTAGGTCAACACCTACTTTCAATTTCGCGAGCTACTCTGGCGCTTCCCCGTAACCTGTTTAAATAATCCTTGATTACAAGGTTCAAGGAAAAAATTACAACACGTCGATCGACCTTGTAAGTTGCGCACTATCTTCGGTATTAGTTAGTTCTTGGAAGTAAAACGAAAAGTGTAATTCATTCACAAGTCGTTGGTGCTGCGCAGCCAGAGCGCGGCCGAGGCGAGTGCGACGCGGCTGGCGTAAACAATCGATGCGTGCGCGCAGGGTCGGGCTTCCGGCGCGCGCGCTTCGTCGCAAGCTAATGAGCCGCGCAAGCATACATACTCCCGCACTGCTGCTGTGCGATTCTCTCGCTGCTGCTAGTGCTAGGAGTGTTGCTATCACGCACTATTACGCACTTTGACTTTTGATGCTATGGTATGGTATGGCTTAGAACATTTTAGAACGAATTGAAACCAATCAAGTGACTTTTAGCTGCTTTAAAGTAAAGAGAGGCTAAGAATAAGTAGTAGTGGTCATTTGCATTTTGTAGTTTATGGACATTCGCATAGATAGAGCTTGTAGGGTGATCATATTATTTACCATAACACAAACATTAAGTTGCTTAGCTTGGGACTATATTATGGCGTTGTGTGAAATGTCCAAGGATATTATATTATTATCATATTATACATATTATTATATAGCACATAGTAAGTCATCCAGTATAAAATCTGCAAATATTCTTTTACTGCATCTGAAACAAGATTGGTCCAAGAATGCTGCCTTGCGACTTAAATATCTAAGTACCTTATTCTACATAGTCATTGTCAATGTTTCACAGTTAGGGTTGCCTGTGGTCAGGTGCATTTGGATCAAATGTTACCTAGAGGTGTATTAATGATTTCTATGGTTATATTTATATAGATACATATTATATTTTGTTATTTTGATCAAGATGGTACCTCTGCGCATCTTCTTGAAATGGGAACTAAATGTAATGATTGCAAGTCCCAACAATTTGCCTGATATAGTGTTATTGCTTGTAATTAGCTGTGATAGTTGTACGCAGGCTGACCGAGCTTTGTGTAGAGGCATGGGATTTGGTGAGCGGCGCGGGCCGCGACCGGTTAGCGGCGCCCCGCGCCCACTCCCACGCCCCAGCGCCGGCCCTCCTGCCGGCTCCAGCGGCCGCGCCGGGCACTCGCCGGCAAGGAGTAGCGACAGTGGTGTGAGTGGCGAACGTGTTGCGACGGCTACTGATCCCTGGCAGATGTTTAACGCACCGGTTCCTTATGCAGATGTGCAATTTTGTTAGCAAACATTTAAGAGGCGTTTTATAATGGGATCTTTTTGAACTGTGTTGCGTAAAAGTCAGCTATTTATGTTCGAATGAAAAGTGTAATTTCAGCTGCTTGCTGTCTCGTTACAGCAATGGACCACCTGGTCAGTCGTGCGGCTCAGAGCGCAATGACAACCAATCACAAAATATAGTACTATTAGTAATCAAAACGTTTGTGTGGCGGACCCCACAGTAACCACTCGCGTCTCCAGTGTATTGCGTTTTGTTTGCACGCGCAAAAAAATTCACGATCTTACAAACTTACTTTAGTTTATGTTAGTATTATTTTGGCTTTATAGATGTCGTTAGCAGTTCCTACGTACCGTAATGAAAGTTCTTCTGAGACACTATAGATTCAAGAGATATTTTAATATAGTGAAGCGATTTCTGTAAAAATTAAATACACACCTACATCTACATACATTGGTATCGCACATTCCTGACGAATACCTATCATTAAAATAATATAACACACGGGATTTCTCATTAACAGTCATGTTTATTTTATTTATTTTTTATTATAACCAAAGATGACAGGCTTTTTTTTTAGGTCGGGCAATCATCAAATGACTCCTCCCGCTCAGGGTGGAGCGGAAGGGAGCGTCAGACTAAGACCCATCCATGTTCCGTCCTTAGCCCTTATGTTCCGGGGTAGCGGTAACTATTTCGGACATTCCCGCTGAACCGGCAGACTTCGGCCCTAACGGACCCCTTCCATCATGCTGACTTCCTTTGAGGCGCGCGTGAAACACGAACGTTCGGCACTATTACTCACCGCCTGCAGGCCCGCGTCTACGGTCACCGGGAGTCGTCGCGCGGCTCCCGATGCCCGGAGCGTCTCCCACGCCGCCTGAGACGTGAGGATCTGTCTCTCAACCATTCCACCACTACCTTCGCTAGCATGACTGCTTCGCAGAAAAAGGTGACTGCCTCCCATTCCCTCTCGCTCCGGACTATGGATTAAACCAGGGAGAGAGGTCGCCGCCGCTGCCGATCGCCACTACGAGGATAGTACGGCGGTGCTTCGCCCAAGCGGATCAGACCTCCACCGTTTCCTCTGGGTGATCTTCGCAATGGTGACATCCGAGCGGTTCCTCCCGCCTGGAGGACTAACGTCAGGTGGTAGGTGAGGACGCCGTGACGCCTTTCTAGCCACTCCTCAAAGAGGGGTCTTATCGCCAGTATCGTGGCGTGCCCTGCGCTGAGTTGCGACAGTCGCTCTTTCCATGTCGCCATGAGATCGTGCCGGAGGTCCATCCCCTCCGCTTCGAGGTGATTCCATTTTGTCACCAAGTCAGAATCTGCTCACGGGATCCCAAGATAATCGAGGGAAATCTTCTATAGTGTTCTCTCTCATCTCAGTCTCATTTTGTACGAAATGCCGTTTAGTTGGTCATAAACAGGATGGATTGGCATCAAAACAGTTTTGCATTGCCCATTTTCTTGCTGATTGTATTTTATTTCAAAATCTGTTGAATTCCCTCAGACTAGCCCCTATATTAAATTCCGTATAAGCATCATTTTCATCACATAACATACGAACTATGTAAAGTTTTGTTTTTGATATAGTGACTGATTCTTCTTTGAACTTAGCGATACTTAGAAAGAAAATAGTTATTTTTATGAAATTGACTGACCAGACTTATAGGGAATATCTATGCTGAATTTTTACACCTAAGTATACGGTAGTATTTGCGTGATTCTGGAAGATACATGATGATTTCCGTCAAAATGAAAAACAGACAAGATTCAAAAAATTATAATATCATTCTTAATATTTTCAGCAGTAGAATCGTTCCCACACCTCGCAAAAATTATATATAAAAAAATCAATTTACAGTTTTGGTCTTCGCTCGAAGAAGAAGAAGAACGTAGGGAAGGCTATTATTTATTCTGTGGCGTAGGTAGCACAACACAAAGTGAAAAATAAAAACGTTTTTACCAGTTTTACCAAAAAATAACCGAAATACAAAACGAAAGACACCGACTTCCGAAATAAAAGTTATTTTTAACTTTATAGGGTTATCTTTGGAAGTCGGTTTTGAATTCCATTTTTAATTAAATGTGGGCTGATTCTAGCTACAAGCTTGCTCCAAGCTCCAAAGCTAGATATTTCTGGTTGGGATATTTTTCATATTAAATATAATATTTAAGTATGTGTAGATGGTGTGTAGTATGTATGTGTGGTTTCAGCTTCAAATTATTGAAGAATGTACACAAAAAGGTTTTCTAAAAAAACCTTTTGTGCTAATCCTTGGGTCATACTAGGGACTGGTCATCTCTTATCTGTCACGGCTTATTATTATTATTCTTTTTTTTTATTATTCATCTTTTTTACGGACTCTTTTAACGTTCTGCACGCTCACTTGTATAATTTCAACATGTATGATGTAACCAATGTTTTTGTTGATTGAAAAGAGTGTCCGTGTCGTTTCTGGCCCGTTCTGGTCGTCGTCGTTCGTCTGCCCGAAGCTCCTGCCCCGCCCTCCTCGCACCGCGCGCCGGCTGCACCCCCGCTGCAATGATTATTGGATCGGGATAAGGTTGCGTCTTCACTGCAGCATCACGTTATGGAAAATGCTTTCATAACAGCTAGCAACTGATATTACATTATGAGACAGTTCGATGTCGTCTTGTGCTTTGTTTATTGCTCGTCTGTTTTTTTATGTATGACTCATATAAAATTGATTGTAAGTATCTCAATGGTTTGTTCAGTCACTCAATAAGTTAGGTAGTTACGTCGTTAGGTCACATTACACAGTACTTCGCATGTTGCTGGTGGTGTCGAAAAGTTTTAAATTCGGTAGTTATTTATTTTTAAATGATGTTACGTGATGTGGTCGGGTGTTAGTGAACCGCTCGGAGGTCACGTCCGTGTCGTGACGTAGGAGGGTGCAAGCGGAGGCGCGGGGGGCGCGCGGCAGGGGGCGGCCGGGGCGCATCCCGCGGAGGCTGCGCGCCGGCCGCCACTCCGCCAGTCGACCGCCGGCGGGCGCGAGCCGCGTCTGCGATGTTCCACTGTATAGTGCAGCCGCGCCACGACTGGGGCCCGCCCGACCTCGCCAATGTCTTCCCCGGTACGCCCGCCGGGGCCGGGAGCCGCGCACGCCGCTCCGCATGCACTCCGATATGATCTATTAATGTCTGCAAAGACGCTTCGTGTTAAATACCGATAACTAAGAATAACTGTGCTTCTTACAAGTAAATAATGTGGTTTTTACCGGAGTGGAGATCTGGCGCGGCGGGCGGCGGTTCCGCGGCTTATGTGAAACTGTTATTGTTGTCGTTGCAATGGGTCTGATGCGTGAGAATGCGGGCAGTTCGACTCGCTGTGCCATGCCTCTTAAAAGTTGAGACGCTCGGCAGCTGCCCTTGACAGAGATGTTGATGATATTTGGTATTATAAACTGTGTATTTTTGTTGTTCAACCGGAGCTCGTTGAAATTAAATGTTAATTTCTTCATGTACTTAGATCTTTTAAGACACTTACAAGCTAATATTCTAAAACTAGATGGAGCCGGCATTGCGTAGCTGACTTATCACTGAGAAGAAATATCGAAGCTAACTCTGAGGTCATGGTGTCTCTTGGTCATGGCCGTTACAATACAAAGTATTGAAAGCATAACGCAGGTGTGATTACAAACTACATATATGTATAGAAAGCAGGTAGCTTAGGTAGCTACAGATGATAATAGAATAGGTGGATACCTACCTATACTAATAATTTCATGAACGTAAAAGTTAAGTAAGTATCTAATCTGAATAATTGCACAAGATCACGATTTTTATAAAAATTGATGAAGCTTGATGTATAGTTTGGCGAACAGTGCAGTCGAGGGCAGCATGCACCGGGCCGGCCCCTCGCGGCGCCGTGCGGAGTGTGACCCTCGCCCTCAGCCGTCACCGCGTCCGTACACACAGCCCACATCAGTAACGACACGCTCGCTTTTTGTTTTTGTTCACCGCTCGTTTTGTTCGCCCTCGCGGAAAGCAATAGCTGAGAGTTGATTGTGAGCTGGGCTTGTGAGTCGCGCGTCAACACACATTGTGACGTGAACTTGACGAGTGGGGGCTACCATTAAACTCACAATTCCAAGCGCTTTGCCCTTTGTACGGTACATAATTAATGTTAGTTTTTTCGTTATGGAGAAGATATTCAGTCGATTGCTAAATCTCGGTTAGGTATACCTAAGCTACATAGTAAACTCGGTAATAGAAACCTTCAGAAATATCTAAGAAAACAGCTAAATCAGCGGTGTTGACTATTAACACGAAGCAGTTTATTGATAAACTAGTTATCTCTTCACATGCTTTGACGTCGCCGCGTCGCCTCATGCTTGTCAATCATTGCGATCTCTCCCGTGTGTCTACACACTTCGCATGTCAAGTTCTTACTTGCTAGGCAGTAGGCTGCTCTGTGCTGCTTTTCGTCACATCCCTGTTTAGTAGCTGCGAACAATTTTAAAAATGGCGAATCGAATGCCAAATAGTAGGTAGTTCTCGTTAAGCACGCAAAGTAATGAAGCAAAAAGAGATATTCCTAACCCTAGGATGCTGGAAACCAACTTTCGTTTCCTTTGTAATCAAAATATCCACCTTCCAATGAAATAAATAATTATAATAGGTATTTATTGCTCGCACCCTCGCACCGAGGGTTCCGCACCATCGTTGATGATTTCTGAAAAAGTTTTGCTATTTAGTTAGAGATATCGTTTTATTTTTCTTGTATTCTTTACATAAACTTCTATTACACAATAGTTTCAGACTGACAGACAGAGAACGGTATTTTTTGTGTTTTTCAATAAAAGTCGAAAACTATGCGCACTAAAAAAACAAAACAATGTTTGAGAATGTGCAAACAGCGCTCTTTCATGTTATACACATGCCCTAGTAGCCCCACTTCGAATTTTTAGAAACTTCTTTCTGAACCTGTTGCAATTAAAAAAAAACTTATTTGCAATATAGTCGGGCAAACGTCATCTAAAACTATTCCAAATTTCAAGTATTAGTAGTTCTTGAGATATCCAGCTGTGGTAGACGACAGACAAAGGTACGGTAGACGGTCAGACAGACAGACAGACTGAGTCGCATCAGAAGGGTTCCTTTTTACCATTTTGGTATGGAACCCTAAAAATGCGGAAGTATATGGGAATAATACCATCTTGTGACCATCCCTTAATTTTTATGAATGACTTACTTATAAGTCATTTATAAAAATTCAAAACAAGAAAGGACCTAGAATTTAACCCTGCGGAATTCCTGTAGTGACTGCAGATCCTGCAGATCTTTGCCATTAACTTCAACCCTCTAAATTCTGTTGTTCAGATAAGAAGTCAGACGATGGAGAGTTCTGTGCCTCAAACCATTGTGGTACAGTTTCCTGATGAGTGTATCATGATGTACACAATCGAAGTCGCAGCAAATGCCAAGAGCATCCTGCGAGTCCTCCCGAAGGGAATTGTTTGTGTTTTTGTTCTAAAATTTGTTGAGGAGGATAACTTGAGGAGTTGCGTTGAGGCCGACCTATTGGCTACAGGGTTGAACATACCATGCATTTCAGTTCTTTCTCGAGTCGCATCCTTCTAGTCGTAGGTACTTGGTGATCATTCCAACTGCCAATAGTTTTCGCTCTGATAGCATTCTTCTGACACTGTTCCAAGGGCATTTTTGAATGACAATAAATATTCGCAATGCAGCATAGCAGCCGGTCTATTCGGTAAAAATGTCACTCATCGATGGAGTGCGTCTATAGGTGTATATTAATATTGGTGTGTGACGACATCGGCAGACATCCGCATGCAGCTGTCGGAGCAGACGCGCGTGCTGGAGGCGCGCGCCGAGGCCACGGCGGGCGTGGCGGGCGAGCTGCACGACTACTGCCGCCGCCGCGCCGACGCCGAGCACGAGTACGCGCGCGCGCTGGACAAGCTGGCCCGCGCCGCGCACCAGCGCCACAAGGACCAGAAGCACAAGTCAGTACCGGGCCCATACATGTACTGCCACTACTGCTAGTCAAACCAAACCCCTATGTCATTACTTCCCACAATTCCAACCTTATTAGCGACACTATCGAACGGTGTAATAATACCTAGAGTATTTTTTTTAAATCAACGGGTTTGGTTCCTAGCTAGAAATATTGATTTAAAAAAAAGTCCAATGATGCAGTTTTTCATCGAAATCGAGCCCGCGGTTCCTTTGAGTACTTTTCGCTATTTTTACACGCTATTTTTACTCCACAGTTTCGGAGTTTTCCATCCAATTTTGTTGGCAATCCTATTCTAACTACAAGTCATAAGTTTGTAAATTTAATAATATTTAACATTTTTATTTAAGCTACTGACTAATATTTTGTAATTTAATTTCTTTAGTTATAATTTGTAGGTTGATTTTTTGTAATTGAATTATATTTATTTGACATTTGTAATTTAGACAATTTATTTATTTAAACTTTTCGCACACAATAAAGGTACAAAGGCAGACTTAATGCCTTAGGCATTCTCTACCAGTCAACCAAGTATGTACTTATTTTTTGACATTGGAATTGAATTATTTTGTTAAATTAGAATAATAAAATTGTTATTGTTACAAAATTTGAATGCCGAATTTAGTTGGCGGAATATGAAGAACTATTGTGTATTTGTTATAAAATCTGTGAAATACCATATTTCAGGCAAATAAATGAATCTATACAATGTGGATCCGGAATTACGACATTAAATTAAAACGAGCACAGTACTATGCTATCGAAACATTTTAATCACGAAGATTAGTAGTTAATGGAAAATTTAAAAATTGCAATTTTCAAACAAAAGAAATAGCAGAATCAACTGCATAAAACGTAAACACGCTTTATCAACGAAAAGTCACTGACCTGTTGCGCGGCGTGGTGCAGGGTGCGTAGATTGACGTAGGGTACTTTAGTCGGAAAACAACAAATCAGCGGCATAAACTCACTAAGTTGCGCGTTTTTTATGAATAAAAGATCACTGATTAAATAAATAATCACTTAATATCACATCAGAATCAGAATTTTAATCACCAATAGTAAATTTTTTAAATTTTCAATGTGTCCCCCGATGTTCATTATGCACAAGCGACTTCGTCTTATTAAATTTTCACGAACTCTTCTTAACAAGTTATAAGCATAATTAAACTAAAAAACGTACAAACATAACCTAAATCACAAAACTAGCTACCTATTAAATGCCTAATTAACTAACTAATATTACACTAACACTTAACAATAAGTCACACTAACCTATGAACTAATCTAACTATCACATAAATCGTCTTTAATCTCAATAACAACTAATACTTTTCATAAATTAATCACGACAATGCGCGCGCGTCTTGTAATAAAAAAAAAGTAGGCGTGTGTCCTTCAAAGGGCATCGCTATGCACTGACTGACATAGTAACCGAGTCATGGACTTTTTGCCGAAAAAAATCCGTTAGCACACACACTCGCAATTTTATGCACCACTAATGCATTATTTGCGGAAGTAATATTTCTTTTTTATTACGGACATGTTTATTTATTATTACGGACTCAGATCTACATCATGTTGTAAAGTATGAAAATGAAAAATAATTTCCTGTGGCTAAAGTATTCATTGGACTTGGTTGATTTTTTGTATACGGGTTAAGGACATGACACTCTTAACGTGGTTTAAAAAAATGTCGAACGACCTGCTCCACTTTGTATATCTATTACTTTTGGAAATATTATTGATCACACACAAAAGGGCACATAAGTATCAACTTATGGTGCCCTTTTCGGATAGGACAGGGATTTAAAATGCTAAATAAAACCAATGAAGGTCCAAAGTCTTATATTAGACTATTTTCGAGTACAGTTATGTGTATTGAGAGTGCATGAATGTTGCGTTGTATTCTGCAGACGCGAGCAGTGGTCGCTGACGGGCGCGTACGCGTGCTGGCAGGCGGCGCTGGACAACACGCGCGCGCTGTCCCGCGACCACGCGGCGCTGGCCGACCTGTACGGCGGGCCGCTCGCCTCGCGCCTGCAGCGGGCCGCCGACGACGCGCTGCGCCTGCACCGCAAGTGTCGCGACATCGGTACGCCACGACGCACTACTGCGTATCACGAGGAGGACGAGGTCGACTGCCCCCTCGGTCTCGCGGCCGCCGAGGGCTCCCGGGTTCGATTCCCGGGTCGGGCAAAACGTTATTGGGTTTTTCCATTAGGAATTTCCGAATACCAGCCCGGAGTTTAAAAGTCGACGGTGCGATACCCTCGGAGCGCACGCTAAGCCGCCGGTGACCCGCTGTGCAGTGGCGGAGCGGCACGAGGAGGTGGGCGCGGCGCTGGCCGAGGCGGCGGGCGCGGGCAAGGCGCACGCGGCGGCCGCCGCCGACTGGCGCGCGGCCGCGCTCAAGCTGCGCCACGCCTACGACACGCGCCAGCGCGCCGGGGCCGCCGACCCGCCGCGCCACAAGAAGCTCAAGGCGCTGGACAAGGAGCTCGAGAAGGTAACGCCCTGGCCGACTGTTACTGAACACTCGCGTGCTGTTCTGGAGGATGCTAATTGCATTGATTGCACTCTAGCGGCGCACGCGGCACAGCGAAGCGCGCATGCGCGCGCTCCGGGCCCGCGCCGACTACGTGCTGAGTCTCGAGGCCGCCAACGCTACGCTGCAGCGCTACTACCTCGACGACATCGCCGACATCATACTGGTAACACGCGCACGTCTCGATGCACCGGCAACTGCTGTCGCGTGCTGGCTGCTTTCTGGAATCGTTTGAATAGCTGATATCGTGGAAGATCGCTTAGAGGTAATAGCTGAATTGTATCGAGGTCGAGAGTCCAGAGACATAAGGGTCTGCGTCCGCAGTGCATGGAGGTGGGCTTCGAGGCGGTGGTGGGGCGCGCGCTGCGCTGCGCGGGCGCGGGCGAGGCGGCGCGCGCGGGCGCGGCGGGCGCGGCGGCCGGCGCGCTGGGCGCGGCCGCGGGCGCTCTGGACGCGCGCGCGGGCCGCCAGCGCCTGCTGGCCGCGCACGCCGCGGCCTTCGCGCCGCCGCGCCCGCTGCCCTACGTGGGCGCCGCGCCCGCCGCGGCCGACGCCGAGCTGCGCGACCTGCTGGCCGACGCGGCCGACGCGCCCGACGACGCGGCCGAGCGCGTGCAGCGCGAGCTGGCGCAGCGCCTGGCGCAGCTGGAGGCGGGCGCGCGCCAGCTGCGCGCCGAGTGCCGCGAGAACGCCAAGACGCTCGACGCCGCCGAGACCGAGCTCGTCAAGCAGGTACGCGACGTGCGCACGCACGCTGCGGCACGTTCCTGTATTAGCAATAGTTCATTTTTAAAATGACTAGAAAAACTATGTATTTTTTTATTTGTAACTGCTTTTAGTTTCAAGAATAAACATTAGGTGTGTTGTGTACACAGATGGAGGGCAGTGACTCTATGTGGGACGTGAGCGGGCTGTTCGGCGCGGGCGGCGCGGGCGCGGCGGGCGTGCCGGCCGGCCCGCCGCCCGTGCCCGACGACCAGGAGGACTACTACCTCGCGGTCAGTACACAGGTCACACTGTGCGGCACGTTAACTGCACCTGTCCACCGCCAGTACCAAGGGTGTCGCGTTGCAGAAGTTCCGGTCGTACGTGGCGTGCGCGGGCCGCCTGGCGCGCCTGGAGAGCAAGAGCGCGGCCGTGCGCGGGCGCCTGCTGGGCCCGCCGGGCCCCGCGCCGGGCCCCGCGCCGCGCTCGCCGCCGCGCCGGGCCGCCGCGCGGGGCCAGTTCGCGGCCCCGCTGGCGCTGCGCCTGCCGCGCGTGCTGACGTCGTGCGTGCGCGTGATCGCGCGCTACGGGCGGCGCCACCAGGGCGTGTTCCGCGTGTCGGGCTCGCAGGTGGAGATGCAGGCCCTGCGCGCCGCCTTCGAGCGCGGCGAGGACCCGCTGGCGGCCGTGCGCGACGCGTCCGACATCAACTCCGTGTGCGGCCTGCTCAAGCTGTACCTGCGCGAGGTCAGTGCGGCGTTACCGTTATGGTCGAAGGTGATGGCGGGGCCTAGTGTGCGAGCGAGAGAAGTGAGCGAACAGAGACCCCGCTGTCATCCCTTCTTGATTTCTTTTTAACCATTCCGTCCGTCGTCTGTCTGACGACTACGTCTTATTGTTACTTGGAAACATTTTGACATTTTCCATTTTCTTGCCGACTGTATTTTTCCAAATCTGTGATACCTAGTTGATCCAAATTTGACCCGCTCACCGCGCACTGCAGGTGCGGCCGCCGCTTCTGCCGCCGCAGCTGCAGGACCGCCTGCTGCGCGTGGCGGCGCTGCCGGACGACGAGCAGTTCGTGCGCTGCATGCGCGACACGCTGGCCGCGCTGCCGCCGCCCGCCGTCATCGTGCTGCGCTACCTGTTCGCCTTCCTCGCGCAGTACGTACACACATACATACAGCTGCAGGAGCGCCTGCTGCGGCGCATGCGCGACACGCTGGCCGCGCTGCCGCCGCCCGCCGTCATCGTGCTGCGCTACCTGTTCGCCTTCCTCGCGCAGTACGTACACACATACATACAGCTGCAGGAGCGCCTGCTGCGGCGCATGCGCGACACGCTGGCCGCGCTGCCGCCGCCCGCCGTCATCGTGCTGCGCTACCTGTTCGCCTTCCTCGCGCAGTACGTACACACATACATACAGCTGCAGGAGCGCCTGCTGCGGCGCATGCGCGACACGCTGGCCGCGCTGCCGCCGCCCGCCGTCATCGTGCTGCGCTACCTGTTCGCCTTCCTCGCGCAGTACGTACACACATACATACAGCTGCAGGAGCGCCTGCTGCGGCGCATGCGCGACACGCTGGCCGCGCTGCCGCCGCCCGCCGTCATCGTGCTGCGCTACCTGTTCGCCTTCCTCGCGCAGTACGTACACACATACATACAGCTGCAGGAGCGCCTGCTGCGGCGCATGCGCGACACGCTGGCCGCGCTGCCGCCGCCCGCCGTCATCGTGCTGCGCTACCTGTTCGCCTTCCTCGCGCAGTACGTGCACACACACGACACGCTAACCTAACGCCCTGTTGCAGCCTGACGGAGTACAGCGAGCACAACATGATGGACGCCTGGAACCTGGCCATCTGCCTGGGGCCCACGCTGCTGGCCGCGTGGGGCGAGGGCGGCGCGCAGGTGACGGCCCAGAACCTCGTCAACGAGCTGGTCAAGCGCATCATCCTGCACCACCAGGACGTGTTCCCACAGGACCTCGCGCCCTACGCGCTCTACACCCGCTTCAGGTCAGCACGAATCTATTCATTCATATTTTAATTAGTGCTACTTACGTAGGCGGTTTCAAAAAACAGTTAATATATGAAAAAAAGTTAACATAAAGCATTTAAAAATACTCCCTTCCAACCCCAATGCACTAATTGCTGGCATAGATAATATAATACATATCATGACTATCTTTTATGAGGTCAATTATGTCTCTACAAGTAATATGCTCAAAATGAAATTCCGTATCGCAAATATTGACATATTCCTTAAGTAAAGACTCAGCAACAGAAGGTGATGAGTTTAAGGATTTAGTAGTTGAAACGGGAATATCCGAAAAGAACTTTTCAAAGGCCGCGGCAATTTTTAAGTCTGATTTAATTATGTTGCCATGTAGTCAGAATTTCGGTTACTAGACTTTCCCGTATCACTATTAATAATGTTCCAAGTCGTTTTAATTACATTACTACTTTTTTTAATCTTCGCACTAAGATAACGCGACTTGGTTACGCAACAAACTTATTTAAATAATTTTGAATAATTTCTAACATATAAATTAAATTCAGCAGTATTTACAAAAGTCCTTTCATTGTATAACTCATAAAGTCGTGTTCTAGTTCTATGAATACCAGTGGTAGCCCAGTCACTAAAAGATGCGCTACTATTCACCGAGATAGTCTTGGGAATAAAGGTGGAATTAAATTCTTTACAATACATTTTAAAAAGTCATCATATTGATGAGTACGCTCAGCATGACTAGACACCACCAGTAAATTACTATTGAGTTTAACTTTAAAAGCTTCCAAACGACTTGCAGTTTTGGGGTTAACCGTGATATACTTCTTAGCCACTTTGCTGTTAATGTTCCGGATAGTATTTTTTTGCCCGCAATGATCAGAATCTAGTAAATTTATAATTTCTTTGTGGCTCGGTATAACATCAGTGTAAATATTATCTAGGCATGTGGCACTAGTAAGTGTGATTCTGGTGGGCTCCAAAAATAGGTTTACAGGATTGTAGGACTGACTATAAACAATGATTATGATAAATAATATATCTATACTAATATTATAAAGAGGTAAAATTTGTAAGTTTGTATGTAGGGGGTAATCTCCGGAACCAATGATCCGATTTCAAAAATTTTTTCACCAATAGAAAGCTACATTATTCCTGAGTGCTATAGGCTATATAAATTATATTTATATCATACATATTAGCCGAGCTATCGCAATTTTAGTCTAGCAAGTCGGAAAAAAATACCTGTGAAAGCAGAATTATTTGCATGCGCTGCCTAAACAGTTGTTTAAAATTGAAAGCAATGTATGGCAACCCGGTTCGCCTTAATTATTTCTACAAAAAAGTCCGCGACACCATATTCCTATCTTTTGTATTTTAACTTTTATATTTCGTTTTATGTTTTAAAAAAGTATTTTTTCGACTTACTTCTAATGTTAAAACAAGAAATTTTCCGCGGACGAAGTCGCGGGCAGAAGCTAGTAATATTATAAAGAGGTAATATTACAAAGAGGTAAAATTTGTAAGTTTGTATGTAGGGGGTAATCTCCGGAACTAATGATCCAATTTCAAAAATTTTTTCACTGATAGAAAGCTACATTATTCCTGAGTGCTGCTATAAATTATATTTATATCATACATATTAGCCGAGCTATCGCAATTTTCGTATAGCGAGTCGGAAAGAAATATCTCCGAAAACAGAATTATTTGCATGCGCTGCCTAAACAGTTACAGTATATCGCAATTTTCCGGGGACGAAGTCGCGGGCACAAGCTAGTAATAAATATGTATAAAAAACTTCTTTTTAAATTATTATATGTATGCTGATGTAACGTACTAGATAAAATAAAAGTTGTTTGAATTTTCTTAAAATGAAACAACTCAACATAATTATGTTCTAGTAACAATTGTGATCACAGAGAAATTGAGTAAAACGCCATCTTTTGCAAAGAGGCTACTTGTACCTGAATTGATTTAAAAGATGGCATAAAAAAACCCTTGAAACAACTAAAACACATATGTTAAACTAATTTATCGATTTACCATAGGAGTTCAAAACTTTAAAATGGCCAAATAAATTTAGAGACATTAAGATATACACGCCAGCCACGGAATTATTGTTTTAACTTTGTTAAATAAATATATTAATAACTAGGAAAAATTACACAGCTAAAATTATTATTAAAACTCTGCATCTTAAAGTATCCATTAACACTGATTATGGGGAGGTTTTTAAAATTGGGCAACATTGCTTCAATAAGACATTTATATAAGATATAACTAGCTGACCCGACAGACGTTGTCCTGTCTTAACTATGATACCTACCTTACCTACCCTACCTACCAACTTACCTACCCTACCTACCCTACCTACCCTACCTACCCTACCTACCCTACCTACCCTACCTACCCTACCTACCATACCTACCCTACCTACCATACCTACCCTACCTACCCTACCTACCCTACCTACCCTACCTACCCTACCTACCCTACCTACCCTACCTACCCTACCTACCCTACCTACCCTACCTACCCTACCTACCCTACCTATGCAAAAATATTTTTCTCATACAAACTTTGCCACCCCTTGTAACCCTTTTAGGGGTTGAATTTCCAAAAAATAATATACCTATGTTCTTCTCATGAATGCAAACTATCTACATACCAAATTTCAGCAAAATCGGTTGGGTGGTTTAGGCGTGAAAAGGTAACAGACAGACAGAGTTACTTTCGCATTTATAATATTAGTGTGGATTAATTCTTATAAATTACTAGTTACAAACAAAATATTAACCCCACATACGATTTCGACCAAGTGAACTAAGAAAAGTTAAAAAATATTGAATAATTTACGAGTACATTCTTATGGCGATACTCGTTTACTATAGAGCGATTACTCTCACTTTGGTCAATGTTCTATCGTGAGATTCATTGAAGGTTAACTAAGTTGTCGTGTGCCGACAGCGAGGACGAGGGCGACGGGGACGAGGACGGCGACGGGGACGGGGACGGCGACGGCGGCGGCGACGGAGACGAGGCCAGCGCGGCCAGCGCGCCCGGCGGGCCCGCGCCCGGCCGCGACGAGCACGACGCGCCCGACGACCTGTCGCTCTACGACATCGACGACGACGACACCGGTAACGCTACCTCTTGTTATTCAATACTCATTTATTTATATTCATTACTAAAGCGACACTACTACACGACTAAGATGCAAATTACAAAAAAATCTTACGATCCAGATGTTATTAAACTATTTAACTGATTTGCTATCCTAGTACTTAAATTCTAATACCGATAGTGGTGTCTATTGAGAAATTTTCTATAAAACTATAAATCGCGATTTTTCGCTATTTTCGTTAGCAAAATGTGGGTACTTATATACTTTCTAATCGCATGGATTCTCTCTCTTGGGTGATTAATAAAGAATGCTTTTCAACTTTTTAAACGGAATTTGATACGGCGGGAGTCGCTTCACGACACTCAAACCTCATTTAAAACGTTTCTCAACGAGTGTGTTTGCTGTTCAGACGACATCAGCGACGACGACGGCGAGAGTGGAGACTGGGGGGAGCGTGACTCCGGGGACTACCGCAGGTGAGTACGGCGGCGGGCGGGGGCCGGGCGGCCGGGCGGGCCAGCGGCCGGGCGGGCCAGCGGCCGGGCGGCCAGCCAGCCAGTAACGCGCGCGTCTGTTGCAGGTCGGGCAGCGCCGAGCGCCGCGCCGCGCCCGCGCAGGTACACGCGCGCGTGTGACGTCACGCCGGTCTGCGCGCCACTGTCCGTAGTGCGCGGACACGTTATGTTTTATGTGCTGCTCGATACCGATGTTGCATCGGTGTATCGATGTCATATTTCTCACTCCTTACAGTGTTTTCTGTTGTGCATTTATGAAGGCATTCATAAATTACGATTACTTGTGAACTTGCAGACAGGGTGGTCACGGTCACGTTTGGTTCGTTTATGTAATCGCTTAGAAATAATCGAATATTGAATTGCATGCTGGAATATGTCATTATCGTGGGGAAGTGTCTTCTTGTATGTGGTGTGCGAGCCGACGACGCTTGCGGAGCTTCCGATGTGGATCGGAGACGCCGCCTGAAGCGGTTGGCCGCTGTGTCACGATCGCGACGTGTCATTGGGTCAGCCCGCGTCAAACGGGGTCTTGATTCAACAGAATCATACATTTCCGCATTAGTGTGATTGCATGACGCTTTGTTTTATTTGTATGTTATATATTAGAAGTATTGTGCATTGTCGGTTACACAACCAGTACGCGGGTGACCCGTCGCGGACTGCGCGTTGCGGAGCCGCGTGTCCGCTGTGGCTTCTCACTTGTTGTTATTGTACACATGGACGCTGAATACTGGTTTATTTGCTTATTTTATACAAGTGTCTTTATGACCTCTGGCCGTTTTATGTTAAAGAAATAAATAAACACCGGTCAATAGCATAAACTTATTTATATGTAGACAGAGCTCTCCCAATGAGACAACAATGACTGTTACGTAATAGTCTTATATTAACAGTCGTTTGGGAAATTTTCCGTGAAAGACAGTCCCAATAACCGCAACGCTTATTGTAATTCGTTACATTTGGGACAAGTTGCCGACAAACTTGTGGCCACACAATTTGTTACCACTGTTTTAAAGACTGAACTTAGTAATAGAGTAGGCATGCTGCGCAAATGCCTGAAGGCCGCAGCACACTTGTAACACCCGACGCCATCCCACGCTTGCTTGTTGGTCAATTTATGACACCGAGATGAAATTATGTGGTGTAAACTTGATGTCGCGTGACGTGGTGTGGTCTAAGTCTGTTTCCGCCCTTTACATTTGCCGACTAATCTATCCGTATACTATTTATTATTAGTTTAATGTAAGCGTATGTAGTATGCTATGCGGTGGGCGGGGCCTGTATATGTAAATAAATAAAGTTTTTCACTTGCATGTGTGTTTGATTTTGTTTTAACCGCTTCGCCACTAGCGACTGCGTGCCTCCCTCGGCCGGTCGCGCTCCGTGGCTCTGGGGCCAGTGGCAGCGCCTCTGCTGTAACATTCGCATGTTTCCTGTGGGGAGTAGCCTACTAATAATCAATTGAATGTGTAGTAAAATGTTTGCGCATCGTCAACAACAGGGCATGCGCAAACATTTGAATACACATTCGATCGATTATTGTTCGCGGTTCACATCATGTGATTGACATTGCCCACGAGCTTTGTTTTTAAAACTTTAATGTTTTTTTTATATCGCAGAAAGTTTAAGTTCGGTTATCTATTAATTTTCGTTTTATTAGCGATTTTCATTTCTCACGAACTAATAGTTAACCGGAACAGTTTGTGGTCAGTCATTAATTGGATAATTATAATTAGAGTACCTAAACCTACTCCGGGTCTCAGTTCTTACATTTATGTGCCTGCCTCGCGCAGCTCCGTCTTATTATTAGTGACGGAGAAGGAGATTGAAGATGTCGATGTGCAGGTGGAGGGTCCCGCGGCGGAGCAGCCGGCCGGCGACGCGCCCTCCACGTCCGAGCCCTGCAGGTAACTCGCCCCGCCCGTCCCGCCCGTCCCGCCCGCCTCGCCCGCCCCGCCCGCCCCGCCCGCCGCTCACCGCCTGCCCCTTGCAGGCGCCTGGCCGAGAGCACGCCGGACCTGGTGCTGGACCTGCCCGAGCCGGGCGAGCCGGCGGACGCGGCCGACACGTTCCTGCACAACCGCGACACGCTGCGCAAGCGGCCCCGCTCGCCGCGCGGCAGCCCGGTGCCGGCCCGCAACACGGCGCGCGTGGCCGCCAAGTTCGCGGAGCTGACGCTGACGGGCGGCTCGCTCAAGCCCGCGCTGGCCGCCAAGCCCGCGCTGTTGCGCCGGCCCACGCCGCACCCGCAGCACTTGCGGCCCGCCGGCCCCGCCGCCCCGGCCGGCCCCGCCGCCCCGCCCGGCCCCGCGGGCCCCGCGCCCGACGCCGGCCCCGCCTGCTAGCTACACTAGGGACGCGTGCGGGGCCGAGGGAGCGCGCGATACTTTTGTAAGAAGATGATCTTAAACTATGTCATTATTTTTTATACGTGTCGCGGAAGAACACGAAAGTGGCCGTCGGTGCTTTCGCCAAACCGCAATTTATAGGCGTGCTGTAGATTTAGCTAATAGGTAGGTACGTATTTTTTTAATTAATTTTAAGCCGTCGAATGAGGCTAATATTTTGTAGGTGCATGTAGTACAGAGTCCTCGCGGCGTCGTCTTGCTATCTTGGAGTATTGAACTGTTCCGGAACACTGATATTGTCCTTAGTTCCGCCCTTTAAACTGGACATATACACCTCACAACGACTAGTGCACCACTCCTGAGCACGCCGCGTCGGACTCGGCGACGGCCGCTGCGTTGTTCACCCGCGGCACATTATACATTGTATTCTGTCGAATGTGTGCTGTATCTATACCTTATGATAACCTCGTACTCAATAAACCAGTATTACACACTAAACGTCTTCTTTACCAACCTCGACCTTAAATTTAATAGTATCGTTGCGATGGCTATTTTAGACGCCCTAGAAAAGCTGAAAAAATCGACCCTAAAGCGGACACAGAGCGGAACGTGGAATAGAAGCCAACACCTGTCATAGGCTAGGCGCTAAAGTAAGTAATATACAAAAAAAAAACAATATTGAGTTGTTAACCAAGATAGAACTGCCAAGCACGCAGATGCAGATGCTCCCCTAACCCGCAGTGCGATGGGACGGCAACCGGACAGGACGTAGAGATCAGGCGCAGGACATACAAATATAAAAATATTATCTATGCGTCGGACCAAGCTTTTACGTGCTTTCCGACGCACGGGATGTGAACGTCTCGACTTTTAATGTCCAAGCTGCTACTGAGAGGAATGTAGGCGTGATCTTAAATTATGTCCGTGTCTACTAAATCACCTTCTGAATGAGAACCAGCGGGGGAAATCTTTTAGTCATTGTCTTTGGATTTTGTCGTAATATTTTTATTTTGTCCATATTTTGAAGAAATGGGTGGGGAGAAACGTCCTACACGTCTGACACGTCCCGCTTTCGTGGCGTGATGTCCCATGTAAGGTTTTAGCAGGAGACCTGCCAATCTTTTTTCCAAAAATCTGTGCGTATAAACTTAGGTGAAGTCAGCAATCCTACTAATATTAAAATGTATAAGTTAGTGAAGATGTTAGTTACTCTGTTGTAAAGCTGCGGTATGGGTTTGGGTGAAATTTGGCACACAGATTGTTTATATCCGGAATTAACACATGGATACTTTTCACACATCACATGGTACATTCCCGTGGGAACGTTGCCGACATCCACGCGGGCGACGCCGCTGGAGAAACTTGTACCTAATCTATAGTATTTATTTATTTATTCATGAGATATAAGCTTACAGTAATACAACCAAATCGCTTATACTTCTATACTACTCATACAAAAGATATCACATTAAACATTAAGAAATATAAAATCTACATTAACCAAATTAGAATACCTAATAACAATTAACTATATAACTATAAATAACAACACAACAAATACACTTGATTTCAGTCTTATTAAGCTACATTTTTAAGAAATTTAACACATTTTTTATCATTATATTTGGTTGGTCAAAAAATATATCTCGTCGTTGATAGTCCAAAACCGCGTAACTAACATTGTTAAATACCGCGTATGTGCAAAAAAATCAAAATTGATATTTCGCAGCTATAGGTAGCTGATTGTGATTGGCATCGACGCGTATGACAAATATTTGAATTGACCAATAGGAAGACGAGTAAATGAAATGCAACGATACCGCGGGTCTATCGTCGAACAAATTTCAACCTGAATTCCGCGTATCTGCGCAGATTGCTAAGAGTGTGTTAAGATTTGTGTGGCGCTCCGGAAGAAAATAGCTTTTTTTAATAGATTTACTGGATTATTATTCATCCAGATAACCAATTCAAGAAACAAAATATATAAATAAATAAAAAATATAAGTAAAAAAAATTACTTTTTTAAAAGCGTGGGGTGCTTTTTAAGATAATATTCACCACCACCATGCACCCCACGCTTTTTAAAAAGTAAAATTTATTTTCTATTTTTAGTTCGGTTTTCCTTAAAAAGCGTGTTTTTTAGTTTTTTTTAACTATTTTTTATTTCCTACTTTTTAGTTCAAATTAATGTATTGTCATCGGTCCTCGATAAATCTACAAAGTTTGAACGAAGTCTGCCCGTTTAAAGTGGGTCAAAATCGCTTCATTAGGAAGCGATTTTGACCCACTTTAAACGGCCAGATTTCGTCGGTTACAAACATACATACAAGTGAAGCTAATATAAAGCGTGTAAAAATAAGGATAATGGGAAACTATTATCAAATTATTGCATTGTCATCGGTCCTTGAGACGTGAGCAAAGTTTCAAGTTGATCAGACTTTTAGAAACCGGTGAAAATTAAGCTCAAAGATTCCGTTACATACATACATAGATACAACCCGAGCTAATAAAAGCGTGTTAAAAAGTGTGATGCCCCGTGATTGTCATGCGTTTTACGATAATTTGGCCTTTAAAAGGAGATAATTTCTTTTTTGTAGGTAGCTTTTTTACCTTTCGTTTACTAAAGTAACTACTAATATTGATAAATACTTAGTAGTCCCTTAATAATAATATTGATAGATCTCCTTCTCGAGTCAATTTGTTGATTATAAAGCTTTTATAGATTATACCTATAAAGAACTGTTTCTAGATTTTTGTAGTTAATTATGATAATTTTGAGACTGTTTGATTAGTTCTTACGTAATTAATAATACTTTGGGTCACTGTTGCTCAAATTTTGTTGTTTTTTTTAATAGATATTTTTAGGCACATCACCTTTAAAGGACTTTTGTGATTTATTTTGTGATTGTTAAAATTACTTTATAAATAGGGAACAGTGTCACTGTCAACACTGATTACTTTTTGACTGAGTTTTGGTTGTTTTGTTAATTAATTTTTTTGTAGTGGTGGAATAATTATGATTAAAATGATAACCTAATGTGCAATGATTGGAATACTAAATAATATTAAATGAGTGGTTAATTGAGTTTAGAGTATTATTTTATTTTATTAACAATTCCGCGTAAGTACTGATAATGATCCAGGACTGTTAGAAGAAATACAGCGTAAGTGACTTTGTAAACCAACTAATAGCAATATTAACTTTAAAATTAGTACATTAGTTAAAAGAAGACGAAATAGTTCTAAAACACAAGTTCGTTCGGAATTCGGCTGATTCGTTGTTTAGAAAATTAGTTTTTTGGCCCTCCTGTAAAGTTGCAAAGATGTACTTACGCGGTATTTAACAATGTTAGTTACGCGGTATTGGACTATCAACGACGATCTGCTTCTGGATTGGCCTCAAGGAAACAATTAATTAATGTAATGGCTCTGGAAGTAGGACTGTTGTGCGCATGCGGCGAACGCCACGCAGGCGGATGATAGAGGAGACTGCGCTGCCGTCTGCCAATACCTCGCATGTATTGGTCCGGCACATACAATTGAACGCTCTCACGTACCACGGGATTATCCACCTTATGGGTTAGTAGAAGATAATAATGTACTAACTGCGTATATCTCCGCCTACACTGTAGGGTGTCTAGACCCACCATGCCCGATACAAACATTGATGGGTATAAAAAGGGATAGTATCCGTACTGGCGTTTGTACAAACATCTAGCAAACTTGCGCTGGACTTTTTCCACCATTGTGGTATACAAGGTTTCTCGGGGACTTCATACTAGGGCATTGTATTCTAACTTACTTCGCACATATGCATTGTAAAGAAGTTTCATCACTTGGGTATTTTTGAACTGCTACGAAGTTCTAATTATAAAACCGAGTTTTTTGTTTGCTTCTTTGCATATTGTAATAATGTGCTCATGGAAATCTAAATTACTATCTAAGATTAGGCCTAAATCACGAATTGAATTTACACGATCTAGTGGTGTCCGTTTCGATTGCTCGGCCACAGTGTCGTAGAAAAAAAACGACCACATCAACATTACGAAGGAATTTGTAAAAAACTAGTAATGAAAGTCGCAAATTCGTAGATCCAATATTCAGAAAGTTATAAAGGTTTAACCATGGCCGCGCGGTCGGCACAGGGAGAACCGCGCGGCCACGCAATTTTCTTAAACAGCGCTTAGTAGGGCTGTGGTAGAGGTCCCATTCTTTTTGCTAACCACTGGTACGATTTCGAAGAACATGTAGATAGTATAAATAAAACTCTTATGTTTGGATTTTATGACCTACAGCACTTAAATGCTATGGCCGCGCGGTCGGCACAGGGAGAACCGCGCGGCCACGCAGTTTTCTTAAACGGCGCTTAGTAGAGTTATGGTAGGGGTCCCATTCTTTTTGCTAACCACTGGTACGATTTCGAAGAACATGTAGATAGTATGAATAAAGCCCTAATGTTTAGATTTCACGACCTACAGCACTTAAAACCTATAATGCGAGTTAAAAGTAGGGTGACCAAGATTTATGGTGCGTCAATCAGACATTTTTTATAGCGTCGTTTTGATATCACATACGGTGTTTTTCAATCTATAATATGTAAGTATTTACAAAAAAAAAGTAGTTTATCAGCCATCTCGTTACCATTACACAAGCATTAGGTTCCTTAGCTTGTGACTAAGTATATGGCGTTGTGTGAAATGTCCAAGGATATTATTATTATCTATAATAATATAATAATATAAAAGAAAGTCGGGTTTGTTCCCTTCGTTATAACTCGAGATCTGCTGGACCAATTTTCATGGTTTTTGTTTCGTTGGATTTGTCTCCGCCCTGAATAGCAGAATACATTTTTATTTTTTTGGTAGGTAGGGTAGGTAGGTAGGTAGGTAGGTAGGTAGGGTAGGTAGGGTAGGTAGGTAGGTAGGGTAGGTAGGGTGGGTAGGGTGGGTAGGGTAGGTAGGTAGGGTAGGTAGGTAGGTAGGGTAGAAAGGTAGGTAGAGTGGGTAGGTAGGTAGGTAGGGTAGGTAGGGTGGGTAGGTAGGGTAGGTAGGGTGGGTAGGTAGGGTAGCTAGGGTAGGTAGGGTAGATAGGGTAGGTAGATAGAGTAGGTAGGGTAGGTAGCTAGGTAGGTAGGGTAGGTAGGCAGGTAGGTAGATAGGTAGGTAGGTAGGGTAGGTATCACAGTTAAGACAGGACAACGTCTGTCGGGTCAGCTAGTTATATTATAATTATATCTGTACACCGGAGGCAAACTATCATAAGTCACATTACGCTAATTGTTCAGTACACATGTTTTAAGCCATAATTTGAACATTATTCATGTATGTCACTTGACTACACAATTATGTGAAATTCTATGTAAACTTTTATTTGTTATTTAAAAGTGTGTTAATAGGTAGTTTTTTTTACTTAATGATTTTAATAAAAATATTATTAAATAATTAAATAATGGACTTGCGATATTCTTACTCTAAACCCATAATATGAATTTTCCTAGATAAATGTACTACGTTCAGAAACAAACTATCCTATTTGGACTTAGGATGTTTTCGTTTCACACAATTGAGCGACACAAAAGCAGATGAGATCGTTTACCTCTGAAGTGATCCGGACTTAAAACATATTACCGAATTCGAAAGTTTTTAGTTTTTTCTTATTGGACTTAAAATAGTATGCCACTAAGTAAATCAATAAAAGATTGTTACAATGGCATTATAAAATGAATTTAGAAAAAAATGGACTTAGGATAGTTTACCTCCGGTATACAGATATATGCCTTACCTTGACGTTCAAAAGTGCCTTTCTTGTGCCTATTTGAAATAAATGTTTTGACTTTGACTTTACCCGCAAAGCAAGCTCACTGACATATACAATCATGCAATTCTTGCAAGTCTTATGTCTATGGTTTAGTGATACGATGTAACAAATTTTTAAGTTCTGGGGCTATAGATGTTACGATTTTTTAGAATAAAAAGAAATACCGATGAAGAGTTTCATCAGTATTTTTTATATTGAGTAACTTTCATATCAAAAACAATAGGCATAGGCAGGTATATTTGTGTGCGTTCGCGCAGCGGAATGTTGTTGAATTTAAAGATTTTAATTATGCAGATATTTAGTGTATGACGTCGTATAATTGTGTATGGTAAAAAAAAATTTGTGCATGCAGCCATTGTGGAGAAATTCACCAAAAACTGATTCCGCTGGGCGAACGTTGTCCTGGCGGAACTTTTTTTAATCCATAGACTTTAGAAGAAAAGAGATGTGTCCAAAAATTTGTGTGTATTTGTGTGTAATTGTGTATGTATGAATAAAATTAGTGCATGCATAAACTTCGGAGAAATTCAAGTTTCCGCTACGCGAACGTTTGGCCATTAGCTATTTTTCATATAAAGCGCTTACATAGAGAGCTGTAGATTTTTACATACGTTGATTTGAATTTGTTTATATTTGTTTAAAAAACTGATTTAGAAAAAATCGTAGGGCTTAAAAGATAAAAATATAAACGTAAAATACGCTTATTAGGTCTTAGTTCTTAAAGTATGCACTTTGGGGTCTAGATTTTCACGTTTATACAAACCTTGTAAGTGTCTGCAACATGTTGCCAAGTATCAATGATGTTCCGTTACTAATTAAAGAGTTATAGGACAATTTACCATGAATAGATCACTGTTTACAAAGCAGTCAAATATCACGACGTTCTAAAGGAATTGCATGGTAAAATGTATGCCAATAATTAGTGTATTCATTCAACTATTCACATGCAAAATTTCATGTCATTAAATTCAGTAATTAAAGAAAAACAATTATAATACTGACGAAGCATCTAAACCTACATAAGCCGACCAAGTTCGGATGGCTACAAAAAAGCGGCCGTGCCATATATCTAAGAAACGTTCTTAACCTTCCAATATAGTATTTATTAATATGGTACAGTTGCGTACACAAGCGTTAGGAAAAAGTAAAACAATTGCATTTCTTGAATGAAAAATATTTTATTATCATTAATCCTACTACTATTATAAAGGCGAAAGTTTGTAAGTATGGATGTATGGATGTTTGTTACTCTTTCACGTAAAAACTACTGTATAGATTTGGATGAAATTTGACACAGAGATGGTTTATATCCTGGATTAACACATAGGATATTTTTTATCCCGGTAGAACATTCCTGTGGGATAATTTCCGACCTCCACGCGAGCGAAGCCGCGGGCAGAAGCTAGTCAATCAATATTTTTATTATCAATTAAAAAATCGATTCAAGAAGTAGTTTTTTTTAAGTTATTAGATTGTTTGATCCACTAAAGTTGCAAAGGGGAACGCTCGTGCATGCCTAGTCCATTGGTTAAATAGTGTAATAAGCTACAATATGATAAATATTTACCTTAACAGTAGTAGGTACTTACATGTGGTAATTATTTAATTTCCCTAAGGGGTCTATAGTTAGAATCCTGATCCGTGAAATCTTACAATAGAAATTAGCTGTATGAATTTTATTTGTCTTAAGTAATATATCTAGATTATATCTCAAGTCTCAAGCGCATACTTAAATAAAGTACCTACGTTAATAGTACCTACTTTCTGTCATACTCAAATACATTTAAAAAAGTAGGTGTACAAAAATAAATTACCTATAAATTATATCGATACAACAATAATTGTGTTATCGCTTATACCAATTCAATACCGGTATTATACTGAAAATTTTGGGATGTTACCTAAATATATTGCACAGCCGCTTTTTTGTAGCTATCCGAACTTGGTCGGGTTATGTAGGTTTTCGATGCTTCGTCAGTATTATAATTGTTTTTCTTTAATTACTGAATTTAATGACATGAAATTTTGCATGTGAATAGTTGAATGAATACACTAATTATTGGCATACATTTTACCATGCAATTCCTTTAGAACGTCGTGATATTTGACTGCTTTGTAAACAGTGATCTATTCATGGTAAATTGTCCTATAACTCTTTAATTAGTAACGGAACATCATTGATACTTGGCAACATGTTGTAGACACTTACAAGGTTTGTATAAACGTGAAAATCTAGACCCCAAAGTGCATACTTTAAGAACTAAGACCTAATAAGCGTATTTTACGTTTATATTTTTATCTTTTAAGCCCTACGATTTTTTCTAAATCAGTTTTTTAAACAAATATAAACAAATTCAAATCAACGTATGTAAAAATCTACAGCTCTCTATGTAAGCGCTTTATATGAAAAATAGCTAATGGCCAAACGTTCGCGTAGCGGAAACTTGAATTTCTCCGAAGTTTATGCATGCACTAATTTTATTCATACATACACAATTACACACAAATACACACAAATTTTTGGACACATCTCTTTTCTTCTAAAGTCTATGGATTAAAAAAAGTTCCGCCAGGACAACGTTCGCCCAGCGGAATCAGTTTTTGGTGAATTTCTCCACAATGGCTGCATGCACAAATTTTTTTTTACCATACACAATTATACGACGTCATACACTAAATATCTGCATAATTAAAATCTTTAAATTCAACAACATTCCGCTGCGCGAACGCACACGGTATATTTTTCGTATAAGTAGGTAAGTACTGATCCAATAGACAATCATAATCCTTTTTACAATAAAAGGTACCAATTGAAAATGTCTAATTGATGCACCATAAATCTTGGTCACCCTACTTTCAACTCGCATTATAGGTTTTAAGTGCTGTAGGTCGTGAAATCTAAACATTAGGGCTTTATTCATACTATCTACATGTTCTTCGAAATCGTACCAGTGGTTAGCAAAAAGAATGGGACCTCTACCACAGCTCTACTAAGCGCTGTTTAAGAAAACTGCGTGGCCGCGCAGTTCTACCTGTGCCGACCGCGCGGCCATAGCATTTAAGTGCTGTAGGTCATAAAATCTAAACATTAGGGCTTTATTCATACTATCTACATGTTCTTCGAAATCGTACCAGTGGTTAGCAAAAAGAATGGGACCCCTACCACAGCTCTACTAAGCGCTGTTTAAGAAAATTGCGTGGCCGCGCAGTTCTCCCTGTGCCGACCGCGCGGCCATGGTTAAACCTTTATAACTTTCTGAATATTGGATCTACGAATTTGCGACTTTCATTACTAGTCTTTTACAAATTCCTTCGTAATGTTGACGTGGTCGGTTTTTTTCTACGACACTGTGGCCGAGCAATCGAAACGGACACGACTAGTGTAGTACCTGCTAGCTTATATGACTAGTGTAGTACCTGCTAGCTGATATGACTCTGTGATTGGAGTGCGCGACAGAGAAAAAGTTATAGCTTTACACTTCGAGTTATTAAACGACAATTTATTTTTTATACTCCATTCAACCACTGCATTAATGTCGTTTTGCAATGCTTTACAATCTTCAACACTGCTTACTGAATGGAATAGTTTTAAGTCATCAGCGAACATTAGACATTTTGCGTTAGAGATAGCACTGGGCAAATCGTTTACCACTATTAAGAATTGAGTTGGGCCCAGGGTACTACCTTGACTATTCCCCGAACGCGTGTAATACCTATTCTTGGGATACATATCCTCCTAGTTTAACAAACTGCTTACGGTCTCTAAGATAATCTGCCATAAGTCTCAAGAGTGGTTTGGAGAATCCAAGCATGGCGAATTTACCTAAAAGGACATCATTATCTACCAGGTGTGAATAGTGTTGAGTATTATATGTGGCAGAGAAGCTGAATATACAGGCGGTAGCTGCGAACCCGGTGAGCGCGTTCCATTTTTTTTGCTTTTTCTTCAATATTGCAATTTATTGACTGAGCGCAATACCGATAATCAATAGCAATGTCTTCTTACGATGTCTTACTTGAATCTCAATCTGTAACTCTTGAAGCTATTAAACGGATTAATGAGAACTTTAAGAAGGACGGTCCAACACGCAAAACCACTCTTGACTATCATGACGAAAGGCTTATCAAGCTGGAGGAGTTATGGACCGACTTTAAGAGAAACGACGTCCAATTAGCACTATTGGACGGCGAGAAATCTGGAGCCTACTATGAGAAACGTGTTTACGACCGTCTGGAACAATTGTACGAGGAGACGAAGGTTATGATTAATAAATCAAGACAGAGAGTACTGGCTAAAATCGAAGAAGAGAAATTTAGTTCGTTTAGCCAGGTCAAACAACAAGGAGTATGCAGTGGGACGTCTCCACGAGCTCAAGAAGACTACTAGACTATTAAAATCAAAATATGTTGCGTCGACCTGACAACCTGACTTTACCCGAGTAGCGACGTAGGCTACGAACTGTATATGGTTTGTCAAAGTAGAGCGACCCGGTCGGAACCCATGATGGCAGTTGTCAAGCAACCCACCTATTTGCTTACAAATTGATTTATTTATAATGGATTCAAATAACTTAGCAAAAACAGATAATATTGCAATTGGTCTAAAGTTGGTTACGTCACTGGACGAACCACTTTTAGGCACGGGAGTTACCCTGGACACTTTCCATGCACTGCTGCACTGGGGTAAAGACATTGTTGAACCGAAAGATTGTAGACATGGAGCAATGGACTTTCCAGAACGGATATACAGTCTTTTATTAAAAATGCAGGTATGTTATCCGGGCCGTAAGCTGACGATACTTTAAGACGGCGTATTGCCCATCGCAAATCTGCAATCGTTATAACGTTAATGCTGACGCTTGCTACACAGTCTATATGCCCTGCAGCACGCTCAGCTGTTTCTACATCTAACAACGGGGTGGTTGGCTGAAAGACAGAGCTGAAATATTGGGCAAACGCATCCATGGCTTCCTGTCCCTCTATGGTTCTGTTATTATACACAAATTCCTTATTCTGTTGTCTGTTTTTGCGTTTGTCCTTAACATATTCCCAAAAACTGGAGGGCTCACGTACTATATTGTTTTCGACCCTAATTATATAAGTTCTAAATGCTGCTTGTATAAGTCCTTTTACTTTTGTTCTATAATATTTAAATAATTCTCTATTAAATTCTAAGCCGCAACTTTTAAACTTCATTAAATTAAAATATTTCAATTTTATATACTTTATGATTTCCTTGGTATACCACTTTGGGTATGTGTATTTATTATTAGTAGTTATTGTTTTATAGGGAACTCGTTGACTAATGACTTTATTAAGCTTATTACCTATACAATATCTCAACAGCTACGTTTACGTCCTGTTGGCTCATCAGGTCCGACCAGTCTATGCCACTTATGTCAGTATACAGACTGCTCAGATCTGCTTTAAAGAAGTTCCATTCTGTGCTTAGGTTCTCGCCCGGTGGAACCGGTCTATTTATTGTAACATTTCTAAGCAATGTAAGTGCGATTTCTAACGGAGGATGATAAGCATCCATTGGTACCAATGGCTCCACTTGAGATGAAACAGTACAACTTCCAGAGTCCAAACTAGTCAACACCAGATCCAAGATGCATCCATACTTATTGTCAACATTATTACATTGCTGCAACTTGCAATAGTACAAGAAATCATTAAACTTAGTTTGGACGGATTTACTACAAGACTTAAAGTTGAAATCGCCAACAATCAAGAGTTTACAGTCAGAGTATGCGGTAATGACATTTTCTATACAACTCAAGACATCTATATACTGCTTTTCGCTATAGTTGGGTGGCAAATATACAACACAAACCAGAAATTTAATATTCTTTGACGTAATAACAGCAAATAACAATTCCTTATCATCAGTCAATCCATCAATGTCTATAATCCTTTTAACACTGAAGCTATTCCTTAGAGCTAAGAGAACACCACCCCATCCGACATTGCCTTTACGATCTTTCCTTAGCACGATATACTCGGGAGGGAACAGTTCAGAGTCGTATACAGAACACCACCCCATCCGACATTGCCTTTACGATCTTTCCTTAGCACGATATACTCGGGAGGGAACAGTTCAGAGTCGTATACAGAACACCACCCCATCCGACATTGCCTTTACGATCTTTCCTTAGCACGATATACTCGGGAGGGAACAGTTCAGAGTCGTATACAGAACACCACCCCATCCGACATTGCCTTTACGATCTTTCCTTAGCACGATATACTCGGGAGGGAACAGTTCAGAGTCGTATACAGAACACCACCCCATCCGACATTGCCTTTACGATCTTTCCTTAGCACGATATACTCGGGAGGGAACAGTTCAGAGTCGTATACAGAACACCACCCCATCCGACATTGCCTTTACGATCTTTCCTTAGCACGATATACTCGGGAGGGAACAGTTCAGAGTCGTATACAGAACACCACCCCATCCGACATTGCCTTTACGATCTTTCCTTAGCACGATATACTCGGGAGGGAACAGTTCAGAGTCGTATACAGAACACCACCCCATCCGACATTGCCTTTACGATCTTTCCTTAGCACGATATACTCGGGAGGGAACAGTTCAGAGTCGTATACAGAACACCACCCCATCCGACATTGCCTTTACGATCTTTCCTTAGCACGATCTACTCGGGCGGGAACAGTTCAGAGTCGTATACAGAATTATTGAGAAAAGTTTCAGTGAGGATAATGAGATCACATGAAATTGCACACATATTATTATAAAAAACAGCAGTTTTCGTGCGGAGTCCACGTACGTTTTGATAATACACTAGAATTTTTTTAGACCGTTCTTTATTATCTATTCATAAATTTCTTTCTCTTTTTGGAGGTTTTACGACACGAGAAAAAACTTAGCATATCTAGCATCATGTGAAATGACAGCTCGCTTTACCAAGTTTTCACGATGGGATTGTATAGAATAGGCAGCCTGTTACCCGTAGGATCATGGTGAAACAAAATCAATCAAGTAGGTATTCGGTGGGATTCGTAACTTTATTAATATTTTGTACATATTATCATCGAACAAGCATAAATTTACATTTAACAGTTAGCTAATAATTTGATCAAACACGCCAAATTCTTCTCTATGGCAAACAAGTGTAGACGTAGCGGCAGCATGCGGCGCGGGGCGGGGCCGGCGCTGCGGCGGCTCGCGGGGCCGCTGCTCCTGCGAGGGTGTTACAGGGCGGCGTGTTTGTGCACTCTAATCAATATAAGTATCTCCTAAATACTGTGCTCATCTTCATATATTTTGGTATGTTTGTTTTTTACCGCGCCGCGCTAAGCCGCCGCTCAGAGCGGCAAGATTGTGGCCAGGATCTTAGAGAGCATGGTCTAGCCCGTAGGTAGCGGCCAGAAAAACGATTTGACCGATCGATCCCTCGCTCAGTATTTAGTAGTTAGGTAACAGACTTCTTTCAATCTCATCCTTATTGAAGCCTTTGCGTCCTTTTGTGTTATAGCACAACATTTGTTTAGTGAGAGGGGCATACTCACCTCACGTGTAATCGGAATTAGCCTCTATAATTAGGCTGTGAGTAACCGCCTGAGCCAAGACTCGTCTTCCGCACCGGCGCCGTCCCGGGCGGGCGGCGGGCGCGGCGGCGCGGGCTAGTAGCGCAGGCAGTGCTCGTGGTGCAGGCCGTGCTGCAGCGGCGCCGCGTTCTCCTTGTCGCGCGCGTAGTGCGGCGCGCCGGCGGCCGCGGCCGGCGCGAACTCGGCCGCCAGCGCCGGCGGCTCGTACTCGTCGCCCGAGCCGTCCGACGCCTCCAGGTAGCCGAACAGCCGCGCTGCGCCCGCCGCGCGCGCCTCGCGCCGCCGGCCCGCACCCGCCGCGCCGCCCGGCCCGCCGCCCGGCCCGCCGCCCGGCCCGCCGCCCGGCCCGGCGTCCGGCGCGGCCGCGGCCTGGCCCAACGTGCCGCCCGCGCGCGCCACGCCCGCCGGCACCTTGAGGTTGCGGCTCTCGATGTGGCTGCGGGGAGTCAGGCGTTAGATCGTAGTGGCTGCGGCCTACCGGCGCTCGTGGGCGGGGAGGTACTGACTGTGCGTCGCGCAGGTGGTGCGCCAGCTGGAGCTGGTCGTCGGCGAGGAAGGGGCACTTGGCGCAGGCCTTCTTGTTGTGCACCTTGTGCACGTGGGTGGCGAGGCGCTCGGCGCGCGCCGCCTTGTACTCGCACAGCGCGCACGCAAAGGGCTTCAAGTGCGTGTTGAGGTGGCGCTTGAGGCACCAGTTGTCCACGCCCGACCATGCGCAGTAGCAGCACGCGTAGCGCCGCTCGCCCTGCACGCGCCAACCAATATTAAATCATAGTATCCACTAATTTACTAAACTTTTACACATAAGTCATTAAGGCTAGTTCGAGACCTAAGTATTTAAAGATCGGACACACATGCTAGTTATTCAAGGGCTCCGGCACCGGCCTCGCCGTTCACGATTTCAGGTGTGTCCATAGTAAATGATGTTCATAATGATGAGTAACTACAATGACCCCTTAAAATATTTCCCATAAACTTAATTTCAGCCCGTAGGTACTAGGTATCATTCTAAAAAAAGAGCTGTCGGTGTGTCGAGGAAAGAATGCAAATCCAACATTTATCCCTCCTGTAAACCTAAATGGTTCACTTTTGCAGTGAGTTGCCCACTTAGGCCACATTGTTACTGAAGAATTAAAAGATGACATGGATATGGACATGGACAGGGCACTGGCTATGAGGGGAAATATGATAGGTATGTACAATGTTTTATGGTTGTACAGTTCCCGTGAAACTTAGTCTTCAAGGCCTACTACCAGACATTTGACACCATCAGGCTTTGGGATAATCATACACTAAAATACAGTTATATGTTTCTTTAAGTTTACTATTTGACATGTCCACTATAGAAAGGAATGTAAGTGTAGCAAGGTACTACTACCTTGCGCCTGATGGCGGCGGCGGCTGCGGCGACGGGCGAGGGCGCGGCCGGCTTGTGGTGCGCGGCCGCGGACACCGGCTCCGTTTTGCCGAGGGGTGGCCGCTCTAGCTTGACGATGGGCGGCGGCCGGTACTCCGGCTGCGGCGCCGGGGCTGGCGCCGGGGGCGCGGGCGGCGGCTCTCCCGCCGGCTTGCTGTAGTAGTGCAACGCCGGGGGAGCTGTACTCGGCTTTACGATCGACGCCGAACGCCGGATACGATTCAAATCATAGGGTTGATCGCGATGCATGCGCAAGAAGTGTTTCTTCACGTGGTCGGCGCGGTTGAACTGCTTCTGGCACAGGTAGCAGTGGAAGGGCTTCTCGTCGCGGTGTATGTTCTCGTGACGCGTGAACAGGTCGCGCCGGTCGGTGGCGTACGGGCAGGCCGTGCACACGTAGCGCTTGCCCGCGTCGCCCGCGCCCGCCACCGCCACGCCCCCCACCGCCTCGCCCACCGGCGCTTCGCCTGTGCTCGACCGACGTTCGTTGCGCATTGCTTCCACCTGATCATAATGCTTAATCAGCTTATGTGGTAAAAGAAAGGGAACAACCCTTCTCAGACTCTGATGGCCGCTCGGCTAGGTGTTGGAAGAGAAGTGAGGTGGGCTACCTTGTTCTTGAGGCGTTGCAGGTAGCGCGTGAGGTCGTCGAGCGCGGGGTTGTCGCGCAGCAGGTGGTCGGCGGCGGCGGGGTCGGAGTGGTGGTCGCGCGCCAGGTGGCTGCGCACGCCGCGCGCCCAGCCCGAGGCGAAGCCGCAGCCGGCCAGCGGGCACTGGAAGGCGCGCGCCTGCGAGTGCGTGCCCAGCCAGTGCTCTGCCACGCGCGCCAGGAAGCCCACGCACTCGCAGTCGGCACACTTGAACAAGCGTTGCGCCGGGTTGTAGGACGCGATGCGCGAGTGTGCCCACGCCAGCGGCTCCTCCGCGGCCGTCCAGCGGTCCTCCGCGCTCGGGTCGATCCGCGGTGTGAAGTTCGCCTGTGACGCAAACGAACATTATCCCAAAACAGATCACAAGAGTGTTCACTCTGTTATATTGACGATTTTAATAACGACAGTTCTGCTTTCGCCTTAAATTGCGGCGACGAATTCGTAGCGTGGCTACCGCCGTCTCAGCCGGAAAACCAGATAAAAATTATGATAACAAACAAACAAATACAACAAAAAACAAATTACGTTAAAGCTACAGGCGTGCGTGGTCCAATTCATTAATTTGGTAAAATTACAAAGTGTAACCTGTGTAACCTATCGAAGTCAGGCTGCTCAATTTTCGAGTCCGCTCCGCTCGCTCTTGCATTCTCTTAGTAAAATCCCAATGACAGCTTAACACGTTGACGGACACGCCGGCTGTGACATTCAGTAGGAACTTGCGCAGAATGACGCGCCGGTTATACCCTTCGATATTTTTTTGTACTCTAGAAGCACAACTGCTTTAGCAGACGAATTTTCATACTGCTACCATATAGTTCATCATCAAGTGCCCCCAAATTATTAGGCGTCACATAACATGCTATCAAATTGAGGCGTCACATAACATGTCTTTTTACTGCAGCTTCCAACGTACTACTACTTGTAACATGTGTGTGCGCGCGCACTCACACTGACGCAGCGTTCATAGCAGCGGCCATCATTGTATGAGCAGGCGAAGGCTATGGCCGGTGCTGTCTTATTTAAATACTTTGTTTTTTTTTACCCGCCGTAGCGTGATGTTACAGCCTATAGCCTTCCTCGATAAATGGACTATCCAACACAAAAAGAATTTTTCAATTCGGACCATGAGTTCCAGAGATTAGCGCGTTCAAACAAACAAACTCTTCAGCTTTATAATATTATCACTACATAGTATAAAACAAAGTCGCTATTTTTGTCTGTTTGTTTGTCTGTATGCTTAAATCTTTAAAATTACGCAACGGATTTTGATGCGGTTTTTTGTAATAGGTAGAGTGATTCAAGAGGAAGGTTTATATGTATAATTTGTCGACATATTATGCGGGCGAAGCCGCGGGCGGAAGCTAGTATAGTATATAGTATAGATATGTGGTTGTTTCTTGTTTCTTTAAAACCTTATTAATATTAAGCAAAGACTTGTTTACCTAAAAAGACTTAAAATAAGTAGGTATTTATAATAACTAATGTACAAGTACTTATTTAGATCCACAGCGCTGTCAACAGGAAAAGTTTCCAAAGGGCTGGCAGCATTGCCACGTTGTTTGGCAATGTATGTAAGTACGTTAGGTAGGTATTATGATAATTATTTTTCCACAGTTTTGTTGCAGGGACTCAGATAGTGCTTAAATTTTCAAAAAAAAAAGGTCTTGACACCCACCTTTAACTTTCTGTGCGATCATTGGTTGCGGAACTTGCGGAGATATCCATAAACAAATAAAATAAGAGGAGTTTTCAAATAATTCGAGTGTCTACTTTCATTTGCCAGACTCTATTAATTTTTACTAAAAGTGCCAAAATTATAATTCACAAATAATGGATGAATTGAATTTCTTGAATTATCAATTAAACAGATAATTATTTATGAATGTTATTATTTAATTTATATTGAGCAATCTTGATAAGACCTGTTATGTCACCGAAAGTTAATACTAATATAGTATAGTACCTAATATTAAGTTTCGGTGACATAACACGGGTTATTGCAATCTTGACATAGGTATTTGTCATGTCAAACCTTGTAAAACGCGTTTAATAAAACTCGACATATGACAACTGTAACAATAATCAAAATAATGTCAAAAAATTATTAATTAATAGAATTTTTTAATTTATATTAAGGTATCATGATAAGACTAAAACAATTTTTTCACTTTCGAAATGTTGCCGCCCTGGGCACTCGCCCCGACTGCCCCTAGGGTAAATCCAGCGCTGGCAGCAGGTGTCTATTGTGCTGAACTCCGAACAATGATAGTAAAACTAGCAGTGGAACAGCCCCGACTCACGAATCGATCTTCAGCATTATTGCTCCATGATAACGCGAGACCTCATACAGCACGAGAAACCGTTTTAACTCTACAGGAACTGCAATTAGAAACCATTCGTCACCCTCCGTATTCGCCAGACCTTGCTCCAACGGACCACCATTTGTTTCGTGATTTGGACAATTTTCTACGTGATAAAAAGTTTTCTTCTCAGAAGGCAGTTCAAAATGCTTTCACACAGTTTGTCGAATCTAGATCACGAGAGTTCTATCGCAAACGCATAAATGACCTGCCTATTTGATGGCAGCAGTGATAGATAATAATGGTAATTATTTTGATTAAATAAATATGTTAAATTAAAAAAAAACGAATTTAAATTTTTCACACGAATATAACACGAGTATAAAATCACAATAAAATCGACTTTTTTTGGAATTCGGTCGTTTTTGTTGTTACAAACAAAGCGCTCCACGCTTTTTGGTTTTATAGTTTAATTATTTTACAATATTTGTTAGATCTGCATCTGTTGGTACTTAAAATAGTTAAAACCCATACTAATATTGTAAATTTGAAAGTAACTCTCTGTAAAATTTTAAAGTCTGTCTGCGTGTATGCATGGTACCTTTTCGCACATAAACCACTAAACAGATTTTGGTAAAATTTAGCAGAGAGATAGTTAGCATCTATAAATATCTCCCGATATGGCAATAAGTACTAACCAAACTCCACGCAGACGAAGTCGCGGCCAAAAGCTTGTGTGCTATAATTTAAAACTATTGACAACAATACTCCATTAAAACGATTACGCTTGCTTTATTGTTATTTTTGCCTTTTTGGAATTACAGTCGTCATATGTATTTCGAGTCGTACTATGTCACCACACATTTACCGATTTTGTTGCCCGCGTCATTCGCTTGAAGTTTTGATGTATTTATAATTACCTTATAACGACAATGATGACGTATTATGAAGGCCCGAAGAAGGCCGGTGGGCGTATGTTGAGTGATATTAAGATCTAGTAAATAATCTATGTATTAATGGATAGCTAGTTCAGTGGGGTGGTGTACGTGGTATTGTGGCGGTACGTGCCTGCAGGATGCCGGGCGGCGGGAAGCCATTCTGCATGAGTGCAGCTAGGCCCCAGGCCGTGATGTGCTCCTCGGGGCGCAGCTCGTCGTCCAGGTCGCGCTCGGCTGCCGGGAACTCCACGCCCACCACGCCCACGCTGGTCTCCTCGCCATACAGCTTCTTGGTGATCTCCTTGAACATGTCCTCGCAGTCCATCGTCAGCGACGCTACGCTGCCCACGCCCGCCCCACCTTCCATGGTTCTACAACACACTGCTCATGAGTCAGTACACCTCAAGCGGGCTGCTCCTCCTGAGTTGGACAATCTTGCTTAACCATTTCTCTAAAATAAGTTCTGTTCGCAATTTAATGTAATTATTGAAATTGTTGATTGAAATAACTGATTTACAGAAATATTTATTGAAAAAGGCCCTACACTAGAGGTTAAGGTACCTACTTATACCATATTGAAGTCTGCCTGAACTAAGAATGATCCTGTATCTCAGGTATCTCACTCAAGTGCTCAAGCTACTATAAATTGAAGGTTCTATTCAAATTATGCTCCCTTTTGTGTCATCGAAAGACATTTTTGCAACCAACAATAATATTAAATTAATACTAAAATATAAAATGACAACTTACAATATGGAGGTATTTAGCATTTAAAACAACCAGACAACTACGAGGCGGACTCGCACAGCGAGGGCTCCCCACAAACTTGTTGCTATTGAACTATTGATTACGTGTCGAAATATACGTTTTTCCGGCATACAGGGCAGTATCTTTTTTTTACGTTAACGTAGAAGTTTGATTTTTTCACAGTTTCAAGGGACAGTAGACCTGAGAATATGTTTTTAATTTCAACTTGATGCATACGTCTACAACGAATCCATTATTTTTTTAATGAAAAGATGGGTGGCTATGTTTGCGTCGAGACTCATTGTATCCATGCTGGTAAAGCGTTTCGATTTCCACTGACCTTTTGTTTAAAAATCCGCGGTGGTTCACCTAGGACGGGATACACCTGAAACACAGGATTATTTAATGGATCAATAATTTTGAACAGTGTGTGTGGTAAGTGTTCGGAGAGTACCTACAAGATCTCTTAGCGTTATTAATGAAGCCAGATTTTCGGAATTGTCTGGGAGACCCTACAAGTAAATAAGTAGCGATTAGCTTCAATCGTATCTATGTATGTATGTAGATGGAATTTTGAAACGTTTTTTTCACCAAATTCAACACGTCAGGTGAAGTTAAAACTTAGCTCAATTATCAAGGACCGATGACAAAACAATAATTTGATAACTTTGTTCCTTTCTCATGATCAGGATCTTCCAAATTAGCGATTTTTGTAAAGTTCCTAAAATAGTACCTAAGTAGAATTTATCTTTTAGTTTGGCTATTAAATCATAACGTTAGTTTGAAAAAACAAGTCTTAACTAATAGTAAACCTAACTTAAAAAGTAGAAATTATCTAAATCAATCAATAAGTTTACAACAAGAATAGAAAGACCATTTTATCGTAAAACTCTTGTGATGCAATGGCATTTCCACAACAATGACTCTATTGTACTTTTACCATCGTCATTATTCTCCTATCCCAGTTTATTAGCGGTCGGCGCAACAAGTCTGTCTCTTCCATATTTCTCTATTAGTCGTACTTTATAACAATTGACATCAAGCAAACCAGCGCTCCTATTCCTCCGATAAAACATTCCACAATTACTGCCAACTATGAACTGATTTTGATGATTCTATTTTTGTTTGGTAGGTGAAAAAATACTACAAACTGGAAAATAATATTAATTGGGGAACTCAGTGGCAAACACTGAAAATACAAAACCAAAGACACTTAGTAGATTTTTTTTTTGAAGTTGGGTTTTTTTTTCTATAAAGTTTTCTACTGTTTACCTTGGGTATTTTATTGAAGCGTGTTTTTCAGTTTTTTAAACTATAATTTTTCAAAGTTTTTTATGGACCGACTCTGAAAATGTTTGGACTTGTTTAGTGGATGTGACTATAAATTAAGAATATTAAGCCGAATGGGATAAGGGCAGGAGAATGATGATGATGAAGCTGAAACAGTCAGAGGCGGAGAGGAGGATGGGAAGTTAAACATGAAATAGATCAAGATTCTCTGTTGCTATGGGAAAACAGCGCTAATAGCAAACAGCATGCGAGGGGCACCGGTCGGTGGCAGTCGATGCTCGTCAATAGCGAAGTTTTCTTTTTACATGAACATGTTTGTGAGCTTATAGTTTTGATTCAAACACAGCTTCAGTCCGATTTTGGAAACGGTCCCGAGAACAACGTAAGGGTGCACAAAGGTATTTGAATAGTGAGGCTATCTGCGAAGGGACTATAGGGTGATATCTATCGCACAGTAATGGAATCCTATGATGTTCCGCGAGGAGCCCCCTCCCTGCAGCTGCACCGCTGCGCGCCCCCCGACTGCGCCCGCCGCCCGGCGCCGCCGCCCGCCGCCCACGTACTCGACCTCACACACCAACACACTCCGCACTAACCACCTGCTTCTCATTACTCGACTATAAGACTCGCCTTCGAACTTCACATTTCTTAGTCTGCTCCAAATAGTTGAGGAGTGAAACTACTGAGCTACAGAATCTAACTGAAATTCTAATACTAGATGTGCATACAAGCAGAACGTCGTGGGGAGCCACGACGCGCGGGGAGGTGCGGGTGCCGGGGAGGTGCAGTGGGGGGGGCGGGCCCTGTGCCCTGCGGCCGGCGCCGCGCGTCGCGCCACAGGTACATGCGGCTGGCAAGGCTCCGAGCCACCAAGCTTTCGGGACGGTTCTGTGCCAACCATTGCTCTACGTCGCTGATCTTTATGGAGCCTTTTAATGAGTATTCGCTGGTAAGAGCTAATGAAAATACCTAATCCTATCCCAAGTCGTATATTCCTTCGAACAGCTGATTAGTTTCGTATTTCGGATCATTTGAACGGGTACGTTCTGGCTAATAGAGAGCAACTGCATGCGTGTTTGGATTGATGGAGCGCGTGTCGGCTATCGATGTTCAAGCCAGGAGACGCGGCACGGCGCGGCGCGGCTGTGCGTGGGCGGTATCGATCGCGCGTGGGGGGGCTCACCTGCGGGCTGGCCGGCGGCGGTCGGCGGCGGTCGGCGCGGGGGCGACACCTCAGCACGGCGCGGCGCGCCGGCCGCGACTGACGCCACCCGCCGCCCATCGATCGCCCCCCCCTGCGCCACCCGCGCCGCCCGCCGCCCGCCTCTCCATTCACTGCCGGTATTGACCCGGCGCGCGCTGTCTACGCGCCCTCCATCGACGCTGTTCCGCTTTGTCTCACTACGCCTACGCGGACACTTGGCCAACGCACCGGTTACTGATCACTACACGACTGCGCGGATCCCTGGACACGTCACAGTGCACAGAGGATCAAGTCGCGTGTAGGTATAGTGCTCCTAAAAGACTCACTTCCACACTGTTCAGCAGCACAAGCATGTAGATTAGTTAGCTTATGCGTGTCCTGAGTGGCCTCGTGGCTCGGCCCGCGCTCGCCCGCCACTCGCCACTCACCACTCACCACTCGCCCGACGTACACTGATCGATGCTGAGACGGCCGCGGGCGGCTCGCACAGCGCACGCCATTGTTTCTTGAGTTGTCAGTAGGATCACGTGTCAGCTCAGATCGAAATAAATGAAGAATTTATTAGGTGACATTAATAATTGAAACAAAAGCTGCGATCCTCCGTAGCGATGAGCTGTATTCAGTTTTATGTAAACCTTTGAAGTTGAACTCAAAGCTCATGCAATCATTGCGGTAAGTCTGCGACAGTTAGGTTTTACGCTCAGAACTCTCTTTTGTAACTCCATTCCCTGGAGTAACTCCGTAGCCCTATTGTAATTCCGATGCCTAGAGTAGCTCCGTAGCCCTATTGTAATTCCATTCCATGGAGTAGTTCCGTGGCTGTATTGTTATTCCGTTCCCTAGACTAGCTCCGTAGCCCTATTGTAATTCCATTCCATGGAGTAGTTCCGTGGCTGTATTGTTATTCCGTTCCCTAGACTAGCTCCGTAGCCCTATTGTAATTCCATTCCCTGGAGTAGCTCCGTAGCCCTATTGTAATTCCATTCCCTAGACTAGCTCCGTAGCCCTATTGTAATTCCATTCCCTGGAGTAGCTCCGTAGCCCTATTGTAATGCCATTCCCTGGAGTAACTCCGTAGCCCTATTGTAATTCCGATGCCTAGAGTAGCTCCGTAGCCCTATTGTAATTCCATTCCCTGGAGTACCTAGCTCTGTAGCTCTATTGTTATTCCGTTCCCTAGACTAGCTCCGTAGCCCTATTGTAATTCCATTCCATGGAGTAGTTCCGTGGCTGTATTGTTATTCCGTTCCCTAGACTAGATCCGTAGCCCTATTGTAATTCCATTCCATGGAGTAGTTCCGTGGCTGTATTGTTATTCCGTTCCCTAGACTAGCTCCGTAGCCCTATTGTAATTCCATTCCATGGAGTAGTTCCGTGGCTGTATTGTTATTCCGTTCCCTAGACTAGATCCGTAGCCCTATTGTAATTCCATTCCATGGAGTAGTTCCGTGGCTGTATTGTTATTCCGTTCCCTAGACTAGCTCCGTAGCCCTATTGTAATTCCATTCCATGGAGTAGTTCCGTGGCTGTATTGTTATTCCGTTCCCTAGACTAGCTCCGTAGCCCTATTGTAATTCCATTCCATGGAGTAGTTCCGTGGCTGTATTGTTATTCCGTTCCCTAGACTAGCTCCGTAGCCCTATTGTAATTCCATTCCATGGAGTAGTTCCGTGGCTGTATTGTTATTCCGTTCCCTAGACTAGCTCCGTAGCCCTATTGTAATTCCATTCCATGGAGTAGTTCCGTGGCTGTATTGTTATTCCGTTCCCTAGACTAGCTCCGTAGCCCTATTGTAATTCCATTCCATGGAGTAGTTCCGTGGCTGTATTGTTATTCCGTTCCCTAGACTAGCTCCGTAGCCCTATTGTAATTCCATTCCATGGAGTAGTTCCGTGGCTGTATTGTTATTCCGTTCCCTAGACTAGCTCCGTAGCCCTATTGTAATTCCATTCCATGGAGTAGTTCCGTGGCTGTATTGTTATTCCGTTCCCTAGACTAGCTCCGTAGCCCTATTGTAATTCCATTCCATGGAGTAGTTCCATGGCTGTATTGTTATTCCGTTCCCTAGACTAGCTCCGTAGCCCTATTGTAATTCCATTCCATGGAGTAGTTCCGTGGCTGTATTGTTATTCCGTTCCCTAGACTAGCTCCGTAGCCCTATTGTAATTCCATTCCATGGAGTAGTTCCGTGGCTGTATTGTTATTCCGTTCCCTAGACTAGCTCCGTAGCCCTATTGTAATTGCATTCCCTGGAGTAGCTCCGTAGCCCTATTGTAATTCCATTCCATGGAGTAGTTCCGTGGCTGTATTGTTATTCCGTTCCCTAGACTAGCTCCGTAGCCCTATTGTAATTCCATTCCATGGAGTAGTTCCGTGGCTGTATTGTTATTCCGTTCCCTAGACTAGCTCCGTAGCCCTATTGTAATTCCATTCCATGGAGTAGTTCCGTGGCTGTATTGTTATTCCGTTCCCTAGACTAGCTCCGTAGCCCTATTGTAATTCCATTCCATGGAGTAGTTCCGTGGCTGTATTGTTATTCCGTTCCCTAGACTAGCTCCGTAGCCCTATTGTAATTCCATTCCATGGAGTAGTTCCGTGGCTGTATTGTTATTCCGTTCCCTAGACTAGCTCCGTAGCCCTATTGTAATTCCATTCCCTAGACTAGCTCCGTAGCCCTATTGTAATTCCATTCCATGGAGTAGTTCCGTGGCTGTATTGTTATTCCGTTCCCTAGACTAGCTCCGTAGCCCTATTGTAATTCCATTCCATGGAGTAGTTCCGTGGCTGTATTGTTATTCCGTTCCCTAGACTAGCTCCGTAGCCCTATTGTAATTCCATTCCATGGAGTAGTTCCGTGGCTGTATTGTTATTCCGTTCCCTAGACTAGCTCCGTAGCCCTATTGTAATTCCATTCCATGGAGTAGTTCCGTGGCTGTATTGTTATTCCGTTCCCTAGACTAGCTCCGTAGCCCTATTGTAATTGCATTCCCTGGAGTAGCTCCGTAGCCCTATTGTAATTCCATTCCATGGAGTAGTTCCGTGGCTGTATTGTTATTCCGTTCCCTAGACTAGCTCCGTAGCCCTATTGTAATTCCATTCCATGGAGTAGTTCCGTGGCTGTATTGTTATTCCGTTCCCTAGACTAGCTCCGTAGCCCTATTGTAATTGCATTCCCTGGAGTAGCTCCGTAGCCCTATTGTAATTCCATTCCATGGAGTAGTTCCGTGGCTGTATTGTTATTCCGTTCCCTAGACTAGCTCCGTAGCCCTATTGTAATTCCATTCCATGGAGTAGTTCCGTGGCTGTATTGTTATTCCGTTCCCTAGACTAGCTCCGTAGCCCTATTGTAATTCCATTCCATGGAGTAGTTCCGTGGCTGTATTGTTATTCCGTTCCCTAGACTAGCTCCGTAGCCCTATTGTAATTCCATTCCATGGAGTAGTTCCGTGGCTGTATTGTTATTCCGTTCCCTAGACTAGCTCCGTAGCCCTATTGTAATTCCATTCCATGGAGTAGTTCCGTGGCTGTATTGTTATTCCGTTCCCTAGACTAGCTCCGTAGCCCTATTGTAATTGCATTCCCTGGAGTAGCTCCGTAGCCCTATTGTAATTCCATTCCATGGAGTAGTTCCGTGGCTGTATTGTTATTCCGTTCCCTAGACTAGCTCCGTAGCCCTATTGTAATTCCATTCCATGGAGTAGTTCCGTGGCTGTATTGTTATTCCGTTCCCTAGACTAGCTCCGTAGCCCTATTGTAATTCCATTCCATGGAGTAGTTCCGTGGCTGTATTGTTATTCCGTTCCCTAGACTAGCTCCGTAGCCCTATTGTAATTCCATTCCATGGAGTAGTTCCGTGGCTGTATTGTTATTCCGTTCCCTAGACTAGCTCCGTAGCCCTATTGTAATTCCATTCCATGGAGTAGTTCCGTGGCTGTATTGTTATTCCGTTCCCTAGACTAGCTCCGTAGCCCTATTGTAATTCCATTCCATGGAGTAGTTCCGTGGCTGTATTGTTATTCCGTTCCCTAGACTAGCTCCGTAGCCCTATTGTAATTCCATTCCATGGAGTAGTTCCGTGGCTGTATTGTTATTCCGTTCCCTAGACTAGCTCCGTAGCCCTATTGTAATTCCATTCCATGGAGTAGTTCCGTGGCTGTATTGTTATTCCGTTCCCTAGACTAGCTCCGTAGCCCTATTGTAATTCCATTCCATGGAGTAGTTCCGTGGCTGTATTGTTATTCCGTTCCCTAGACTAGCTCCGTAGCCCTATTGTAATTCCATTCCATGGAGTAGTTCCGTGGCTGTATTGTTATTCCGTTCCCTAGACTAGCTCCGTAGCCCTATTGTAATTCCATTCCATGGAGTAGTTCCGTGGCTGTATTGTTATTCCGTTCCCTAGACTAGCTCCGTAGCCCTATTGTAATTCCATTCCATGGAGTAGTTCCGTGGCTGTATTGTTATTCCGTTCCCTAGACTAGCTCCGTAGCCCTATTGTAATTCCATTCCATGGAGTAGTTCCGTGGCTGTATTGTTATTCCGTTCCCTAGACTAGCTCCGTAGCCCTATTGTAATTCCATTCCATGGAGTAGTTCCGTGGCTGTATTGTTATTCCGTTCCCTAGACTAGCTCCGTAGCCCTATTGTAATTCCATTCCATGGAGTAGTTCCGTGGCTGTATTGTTATTCCGTTCCCTAGACTAGCTCCGTAGCCCTATTGTAATTCCATTCCATGGAGTAGTTCCGTGGCTGTATTGTTATTCCGTTCCCTAGACTAGCTCCGTAGCCCTATTGTAATTCCATTCCATGGAGTAGTTCCGTGGCTGTATTGTTATTCCGTTCCCTAGACTAGCTCCGTAGCCCTATTGTAATTCCATTCCATGGAGTAGTTCCGTGGCTGTATTGTTATTCTGTTCCCTAGACTAGCTCCGTAGCCCTATTGTAATTCCATTCCATGGAGTAGTTCCGTGGCTGTATTGTTATTCCGTTCCCTAGACTAGCTCCGTAGCCCTATTGTAATTCCATTCCATGGAGTAGTTCCGTGGCTGTATTGTTATTCCGTTCCCTAGACTAGCTCCGTAGCCCTATTGTAATTCCATTCCATGGAGTAGTTCCGTGGCTGTATTGTTATTCCGTTCCCTAGACTAGCTCCGTAGCCCTATTGTAATTCCATTCCATGGAGTAGTTCCGTGGCTGTATTGTTATTCCGTTCCCTAGACTAGCTCCGTAGCCCTATTGTAATTCCATTCCATGGAGTAGTTCCGTGGCTGTATTGTTATTCCGTTCCCTAGACTAGCTCCGTAGCCCTATTGTAATTCCATTCCATGGAGTAGTTCCGTGGCTGTATTGTTATTCCGTTCCCTAGACTAGCTCCGTAGCCCTATTGTAATTCCATTCCATGGAGTAGTTCCGTGGCTGTATTGTTATTCCGTTCCCTAGACTAGCTCCGTAGCCCTATTGTAATTCCATTCCATGGAGTAGTTCCGTGGCTGTATTGTTATTCCGTTCCCTAGACTAGCTCCGTAGCCCTATTGTAATTCCATTCCATGGAGTAGTTCCGTGGCTGTATTGTTATTCTATTCCCTGGAGTAGCATCTTAACGAAAAGTTTTGAACCTAAAACTATTCTATAGTTTCTGATTGATACTCCTTTTCAAGTACACACTCTTGACGTCCCCACTAGCTGCCTGCAACCTAGCACGAGCTCCACACCGATCCAGATTGAACCGGCTCTGGGCTCTGGACGAGCGAACGTTTAGATACAGAGAGCGGTTGATATTTTCCGGAAACAAAGAGGGTGCATCTCCATTAATCGTGTTACAGCGAGGAGGACGTGGGGCTCGCGCGATGCCTGTGGGGGGCAGGGGGGCGGGGCGGGGTGTAGTACCACGGATGTATACGCACCTACCGTCGTTTTATGAGATTTTGTTATTTTCCCTGGTCGTACCGTGTTCGTGGATAAACACAGTCCCCAGTCCTTCCAATTACTTGACACGCAATGAAACCAGTCCTGACGATAAACTTCAGTCATACTTTGCAAAACTTAATGCTCAGGGTCACATTAAATACATTAGGTATCGATACCTAAACAAACTGAACATACAACATGATCAAACAAAAATAAGTTAACGTGATGAGATAAATAGGAGGTTACAATTCGTATGGAAACCCGTCGTTTCCAAAGTTAGAAGTCTGGTTAGTTGTCTGGTTAGACGTAAACCTCAATGCGTGTTTCTGTTTTCGGAACTTCCGTATATCAGATTGTAACTAGGGGGTGACAGTATGGAAGCGAGTGGAAGTGGCCTTGTAAATATTAAGGAGTTCTATGCCCAGTCGCTTGTGATCTGCATCAGATCTTGCGAGGCCGCACTGAAAGTAAGTTCTTTCAAATAAATATACAATCAGCTAATGCTAAAGCTAATAATCGGGTAATGAATGCCGAAGATGCGAGGTAACACACCAAAATGCGTATATGTGGAAAGCAATTTGTCCCTCACAACGTCAAGATGAAATACGAAAATTACTGTCACAAATTATTTAAATTCTGTAACATACTACCTAATACCTATACATGGACAAACTAAATTTTTTGTACTGTTGAAAGAAGATAATTTTTAATGAAAGTCTAAACGAAGCACAAACGTAAATATTAATGAAATTAGGAGTCGTAGCGTCATTAATGCACAGCTGTTAGGTACTTCCAAAGTACAGGAGTGCTCCTTGTATACCTTATTAATAAACTACCCATATTTATATATACCCATTAAAGGATATTTTTTACAAAATATTAATACCTAAGATATATAGGTACGTAGATAAAGTCAAAGCCAAAACATTTATTTCAAATAGGCACAAGAATGGCACTTTTGAACGTCAAAATGAACAAGAAATAGAATTGATTCTAGTTGCCCCTTCCAAAAGGTAGTTTCGTGTGGAGAAGATACACTAATAAAATATATTATTTAATTAATTATAGATAAATATTTTAAAGCAATAATATAGTAAAATGATATCTAAAACAATATCATATCGTGCCTGCTAAAAACATAACGTACCATAGAGAACACCCTGTACCAGATTATTGGTGCACAGTAAAACTTGAATCAGTTTATGTTGGCACCAAATTTATGTTTTTTTTCTTTGTAAATAAAAAACACTTGTATGAATTATTAATAAAACTTGAATTATGTCTCATTCGTGTATGTAAAAAAGCGCAAATCCCAGTTTTAAAATACATAATTATTATATTATTACTAAATTAAAAATATGCCAATGATTTTTAATTTTAGTGTTATAACTATTTTTTCGACATTATATGCGAGGCAATTCAAGGATTCACGTCATAATGTTATGCAAATAGGAGGTTGTTAAGAGTTATGTTGTCGTGTAGGTACCTAATTTATTCATTGTCGTAGCGCTCCATCGGCGACACAATGTCGTATGCTCGTAGCTGTGTCGCGTAGGCACCGCGCGTAGCCGTGGGGCGCGGCGTAGCAGCGTGTAGCGCGTAGCGGCACTAGCTACGGTGTAGTCGTAGCGTTGACATACATAGTTGTGACTGTCATGCGGCATTTTAATTATAGCCGTTTGCAGCCAGCAGCGGCTTGAAACTCACTAAGGAGAGGCAAGCTCGTGTTCAGATCTCAACTTCCCATGTGCGACGTACATAGGGTAATGTCGATGGATATTATGCAATATAGTTCGTGGCTAAGTAATAACTGCCGCACAGGTTGATCCATCAGGTTTGCCGGGGTTGGCCGTGGATGGGTGACCATCTTTACATATCGAGTCTCCCCCGTGTCTCGGAACGTTAAGCCGTTGGTCCCGGCTGTCATTTGTTCATCTTTAAATTGACAGTCGTTACGGGTCGTCAGAAGCCCGAAAATCTGACAGCCAGTCTTACAAAGGGGGTATCGTATTACCCAGTTACTGGGTTGTGGAGGTCAGATAGGCTGGGTTGTGTTCCATGTAAACTACTGGTATTCAGCTGCATCCGGTAAGACTGGAAGCCGACCCCAACGCAGTTGGAAAAAGACTAGGCCGATTGAGTAATTATTATTTATTTATGTAACACACACTCACACTATCATTACAGGCTTACCTACCTAATACAATAGTGCAGTTATATACATATAGTTAGCCTACTGCTATATGTCGGGGAACCAGAATATCCATCAGTACCCTCCAGCCTCCTCCTTACTGCCACGCTACATAGGCATAGGTCTGCTAATTCAATAAGCTATGACTTCTCTTCAATTTCACCTGTGTGAGAGACTGGTGCCCGATGTAGGCTTAAAATATAAACCTGTGTCAGCCTGGGTCAGCCTGGGTCAGCAGTGCAACACGCTCGCTTACAATTAAGTACTTAGTTAAATTCCTCATTTTTGCCAGACTACGAAAGGAGAAAATAATAATAGTTAAAAGGGGTATTGTACAAAATAATAATTAGATCAGAAACAGCAGACTGTGAATTGTTGGTTGTGCTGCTAGTGTAATGTTGGACAAGTGTCTAAGTGTAATGAATGGATGATACCGAGTATGACGCGAGTACGGCGGCCGGGACCAGACACTAGAGAGATCCATTGTGTTGTCTACAGTGCAGCAGTGTTCAGCGCAGAACGTCTTCTTCTCCCATCATTATGTAAATTTTAAAAGAACCAGAATTTAATTTTGTAATGATGTATAGTTCTACGTAGGTATGATGTTATTATTTTTAGTTTTGTATATTCTAGGTTCCACAACACATGATGTACAAATATTCAAATGTCATTGATTATCACTACATAGTATAAAGCAAAGTCGTCTGTCCTGTCCCGTCCGTCTGTATGTATGCTTAGATCTTTAAAACTACACAACGGATTTTGATGCAGTTTTTTTAATAGATAGAGTGATTCAAGAGGAAGGTTTTTATGTAAAATAACATGCAATTTCCGTCATCTACGCGGGCGAAGCCGCGGGCAGAAGCTAGTTTCATACATAAGCTAATATAAGTGAAAACTTGTAATTGGCCTTCTTCTACATATTACTTCTGACTACTTGAATATACTAGCTGTGAGTTTTCCTAAAAGTAATAAAATAAAATAAATATTTTAAACTTATTTATTCATTGAAATTCTAGCATTAAAAACTAGCGAAGCTGAGGCGAGTCACCCTGAACTTTGTTTCCTGGCGCTGGAGCCTGCGTTGTGCCAAACTACACACATCAAAAGTGTCTAGGGATCAACATATATTTTTGCAATAACTTTTCTCTTGATTGATATTAATTTAAATTTTCTTTAAGGATTCATCAAATAAAGTGTTTTCGTTTGTCACAGTAACGATAAACCAAGTCACCTTTGCATTAATAAAGAAATTTGCCATTTTCCTAATAAAGGGATTTTTGACATTTGAACCACTAACATTAAAGTTCGAAAAAAAGACTGAAATAACAGTTTTCTTTAAAATTTTATTGGGTAACTTAAACAATTAATAATCCGTGTTTCTACCGCGAACACTAACAACACAAGAACATCGGTTTGGCATACTCAAAATGAGTTCATCCAAATCACGCTGTGGAATGGCCGCCCATGTTCGTTGCAACAACAAAAAAAGGTCTTCTTGCAACTGGATACCCTCCATATTCGGCAGAGCTCTTCTCTGTAGCATATCCCATGCATGCTCAATCGGGTTCAAGTCTGGCGACTGAGCAGGCCAGGGCAGGACATTGATGTTAGCTGCGGCGAGAGTCTGTCTTACAACTCTTGCGGTGTGCGGTCGTGCATTATCATGCATTAACTGAAATAAGGGACCGATTTGCACTTGTAGAGGAACGATGACGTCAGATACAATCGTCTCAGCATAAATTTGAGCGTTGAGGTTGCCTCTGATCCAAATCAACTCAGTTCTTCCGCCGATCCAAATACCCGCCCATACCATGATGGTTCCACCACTATAAGGATGGACTTCCTGGCAGGATTTTAATCGCTGTTGGCGTCCAGGGGTTCTCCAGTGTCGTATACGTCTTGTATCCGGTCTCATACCAAAACGAGACTCATCAGAAAAGCACACGAAACGCCATTGTTCTTCTGCCCAATTTCTGTGTTCAAGAGCCCATTGATATCGAATCCTACGATTGTGCATTGCTATAGGTGGTACCCGTAGCGGTCTTCGGGAATGAAGTTTCACTTCATGCAAGCGGTTTCTGACTGTTTGGTCGCTAATTAAGTTCCCTGAAGAGTGATGAAGCCTCACGGCTAACATCATGGCGGTTATTGTTGGAGCTCTTCGAGTTAAGATTTGAATGTATCGGTCTTGTCTCCGTGTGGTGCAGCGATACCGTCCTTCATGGCGCTCAGCCACGGTACCAGTGCTTCGGTAACGTGTCCAAAGTCGACTGATAACACCTTTTTTTGTTGTTGCAACGAACATGGGCGGCCATTCCACAGCGTGATTTGGATGAACTCATTTTGAGTATGCCAAACCGATGTTCTTGTGTTGTTAGTGTTCGCGGTAGAAACACGGATTATTAATTGTTTAAGTTACCCATTAAAATTTTAAAGAAAACTGTTATTTCAGTCTTTTTTTCGAACTTTAATGTTAGTGGTTCAAATGTCAAAAATCCCTTTATTAGGAAAATGGCAAATTTCTTTATTAATGCAAAGGTGACTTGGTTTATCGTTACTGTGACAAACGAAAACACTTTATTTGATGAATCCTTAAAGAAAATTTAAATTAATATCAATCAAGAGAAAAGTTATTGCAAAAATATATGTTGATCCCTAGACACTTTTGATGTGTGTATGTTTAATAGTTAGCGAGAGTAGCCCTCAGCCCTTCAGCTAGCCCGAACACTCTAATGTTTATGTTTGTTAGCCTGGTCTCATTCAATGAGATCATTGAATTTTTGTGTACTTAATCAATTCAATTCATGCTTCCGCCATCGTCATTCATTCATACGCTACAAGAGGAACCTCGTCCTGCGGCGCCGTCCCAGTGCCGGAGCGGCCGGAGCGGCCGGAGCGATCGGAGCGAGCGAGGGGCGACGGTGGGCGCGGGCGGCCCGCAGGCGCGCTGGGTGACCGCATTCGCGAGTGTCGACAGCGCGCAGGCGCGGGCGGCGCGCGGCGGGCGGCCGGGCGCGCCGCGTCAGTCGCGCCCCGACCGCGGCCCGTCCCCGTGCAGCCCTCGCCGCCGCCTCGCCTCCAGCCGGCCGCGCGCTCGCCGCATGCCGCGCCCGCGCCCGCGCGCTCGCTAGCGCCGGCGTGGCCGGCGAGCCGCCCGCCGCCGCTCCGCCCGGCGCCCGGGCAGGTGAGCCCCGCAGGCCCGCAGCACGGCCGCCGCACGCCCAGCGGCATCGATCGCCGCTCTGCGCATGTGTGGCGCTCACGTGCTGCGCGCGCCCTGCGCCCGCCCGACGCCCGTATCTCCGAATTATGCAGCCGATATTGACCGGCCGTGGCCTCGCGCGGCGCGGAGCCTCCTCGGTCGCCGGGAGCAAATAGTGGCAGTGTGTAGTGTCTCAGTACAGTGGGTCCCGGCTCGCCTGCCGGCCTGCCGCACGGCCGGCGCCTCTCCGCGGCGGCCGCAGCGCTCGGCGCCGCGCGGGCCCCGCGGCCCTGACGTGCATGTGTCATCGCAGGGCGTAGCAAGTGTCCGAATGTTCTGACTAGTATGCTGTGCAGTATGTTAATAGTCATTAGAGTGTTCAGTGATCCAAGTGTGTGGACGCCGGTGCACAGTGGCACACGGCGCAGTGCGAGCTCGGTGCGGCGGCAGGCGGCAGGCGGTTGTTTACAATCAGGCGCGGCGGCGCACCGATATAGCGTGGCGCAGTAAACACGCCGCGCGCGCCTCAATGAGGACGCGCTATAAATACGTTCCCCGCGCGCCCGCGCTGCCCGCTGGCCGACCCTCACCTACTACCCTCCAAACTCTGTTTATTTGCGCGTCGTCGCTGCTGGCCGCATCTTCGGCGCTCAGCGGCCGCATGCCTACTGCCTCCTGCCCACTGCAGCCCACTGCCCACTGACCCAGTACTCATTGTTATCAGACGTGCCACTGTGCCCACTAGACACGCATTAGCATTCAGATCAACTCCACTGTTGGATTATGCGGTGTTTGACTGTCAAATCCCAGTTCAATGTTCCTCGTCAATTTGTAGTAGTCGACATTCACGACTAACGAGTATAAAGCATGACCGCCTCGTTATACATTGATAGAGAGTTATTAACTAACGGGCGTACGCACACATGTCACAACTAGCGTGTAGCACCAACACACGCGACAACACCCGTAGAGCGGGGCGTCGCCTGCCCGCGCGGGTGGCGCTCGCGTGCCGTGCGTGCGAAGCGCAAGCAAAGATCTACTTGTACAGAATTATATTATACTTACAATACTGACACACACAGTATATTCGAAAATTTCGAAAGACAAGAGTCCTTGAGTAGGTATCACTTAATATTAGCAAGGTTAGGAGCGTCCAAGTGGGTTAATCGATATTTAAAACTTGTCGTTAACGCTCAGTGTTCCGTGAGCTCGGGGCACGGCTCCGGCACAATATAAATATGAACAGTATGGAAACTAAGCCTATTTGTTGAAATAATTACCTACGCTCCACTGCAGCACTAGGGTTGTCACTCTTAATGTTTTTGAAACTGAACTATATTTATTAAAATATTTGTGTTCTCAAACAATCAAGTTGGAATTAGTTATTTCAACTCGATTGTTTTTTCGATTGTTTACTAATAACATTTAAATAGGTAATCTCATGGCTTCGGTTAATACCAGTAAAAGAAGATTGTTTATAACACGGAACAGTTTAAAATCAATACACAACAACTTGTGAGCTTTATCAATATGGCGTAACCTTTTACAAGTGGCGTGAGCCGCGAAAAGACGAAAACGTTTCGTGCGATCCTTGTCGGAAGGGCGCGCGGCTTGGCGCATAATTATGTGGCGCCGATGCCTGATTAACCCGGCGCGGCCGCGCACCGTACTATGCGTTTCAACTAAGGAGAGGATGACCTTGGCACCATATTGTGACAATACTTTATGCAAATTACTTATCTTGTTCATGTAATTTTCGTATTATAATTATTGTTTATCTAATATAGGGCCAAGGTCATCCTATTCTTAGTTAAAACGCAATCGCATAGTAGGTACCACGTGTTAACCCGAAAATGCGTGAGCATCTAATCGTCTTGACGCGGCACTCACGACTGGCAGCACCGCGACAACCGCTTAGGGGTCTCGTCGATTCGCGTGTTTGTGTGAGTGTGCCGTTTCGAACGTTAGTTCGTAGTTTCCGTACTGTTCATAATTTATATTGTGGCTCCGGGCTCCACGAGGCAGGCGAGCCCCGTGCGGCGCGCGGCACCTCCGCGCTCAACAAGTGGAGCGCTGCTCGCGGACGGCGCGCAGCCCAGTGGCGCGTAGTCACTTCATTATGTACTTCTCCCGTACAGATTCCGATAGAAGGCTTATTATAATACAGTTCGCTACGAATAATTAAATACGAATGTCTTCATGTTAGGTAGGTACCTATTGTAGTTTTCTAGTCATCTGCCTAGACTTTTCCCAACTATGTTGGGGTCGGCTTCCAGTCTAACCGGATGCAGCTGAATACCAATATTTTACATGGCGTGACTGCCTATCTGACCTCCACAACCCAGTAACTGGGCAATACGATACCCCTTGGTAAGACTGGCTGTCAGATTTTCGGGCTTCTGCTTAACGTGCTTTCCGAGGCACGGAGGAGTCTCGGTATGTAAAGATGGTCACCCATCCACGGCCAACCCCGGTAAGCGTGGCTTAACCTGATGGATCGACCTGTGCGGCTAGTACTTAGCCACGAGCTCCTCATTGTAGTTTTGTAGTAGTCTTTAGAATTCATATTCTTGTTGAACACTGAAACCTGAGACCGCTCCTACTTCCGTGCACTCTGGCTCCGTACCTTGGCCTGGAGCAGGGTCGCGAGAGTTCGTCGCCGCCGACCGCGGCTGGAGGGCACGGCGGTGCTCCGCCCGAGCGGAGCAGACCGGCGCCGTATGCTCCACCGGGTCCTGCGATACCACCCGCCCTAACAAAACAGTACTTTGTACCAGAAGTTAGCGATCACAAGCGTCAGGGCCAAGTCAGCGGGATTGTCCGAAAGGGTGACAGCTGTCCCGGAACACAGAGGGCTAAGGAAGGAACAGGGATGGGTTTTATTCAGTCAATGTCTGACACTCCCTTCTGCTACACCCGGAGAGGGAGGAGTCATTTGATGATTCCCCATCCGTGAAAAAAAGGGTGGGTGGTATATACGAGCTATCACATCATCACTATGAATGTTTTTTTGTTTCTGACTTCATGTACTCTAGAGAGCGCCATGTTGAATGTGACGTCACATAGCCTGTCACCACTGACGCTTAGAACGCAACGCAAGAACTTATCAGGGAACAAATGTACATCAAATGTATTAACAAATATACCCTCCTTATCGGGTAAATAACAGTACGTTAATCTACCTAAAACGTACTGTTTCTGATCTAGTCTTTGTGTTACATAGCATGTACATAAAGGTCACCGCTCCACTACAGCCACCCAAACCGACAGCCTAATGTTTTCGATCCATGTTCCGCAACAGTCCTGCACCCACCGGGTTGTTCTACCTTGCTAGGTACACTATTGCATATTGAAACAGGCATAATCGTCAGCCGGTGCCCCATTCCTATTAAAATTGTTTAAGAGGCCCCTGCGAGTTAGCTTCGGGCCCTTGCTCTACTTCCAAACGACCGGAACCCCAAGATCCCGAAATCTGTTAAGACAATTTATGAAATACAAAATCATCAAAAACATATAAAGCATAACAATAACACGAATCATTCGACTTTGTTCACAAGTTCATAACAATGTATCTACAAACAGCAACGGTTCATTAAAACTTTATTAAGCTCACTACAAGCTTTTAATGAACTAAAAAGTCTAAATAAGGCTTATGTTTGTAAATAAGTGTAAAAAGGACATTTGCGCCTTACGCTATTAAGAACATATTATTCAAGTTCAAAGTTTTATTTAGCCTGTTTAGTTCAGTCAAAGATTGTTTTTTCATTCTTCTCAGCATACCCTTATCATGGAAGTGCATAAAAATAACTAGCTAGTCCGCCATCTTGGGCGGTTAACCACATTGGAATTAGTGTGACGTCACTCAGATAAGCATGCACTGTGATCCACATTAAACTAGTCAATCGGTTGAGGGAGGGAGGAAAACTGCTTTCGAAATTTAGTTGTGACATGTGACTTGAACAAACCTACATACAAATGTAGACATAGCAAGTTTATTAAACACTAGTACTAATAACTAATAAAAATGTCAATGATTATTTCTGCCCACATTTGTAGTAATGAATTTGACTTCGTTTGGTCAATGTTAAAGCAGCGCAAAATTATTAATACCGAGTTTCAAGTTTATCTAAGTTCGCGGTAACATTCTGCAATACTTCAGCACCCTCTCTCGTCTACTGTCAGAGCCCGGCTTTAGTTCGCTAATGACGTCGACTCTGGGAGATCTTTGCTGCAGGTCCCAGCCCGACCAAAATCGTAATTTCGTTCAACTGTCAGGTTTAAGGCAACTACGGCTGGCCCCACTGCAATTTACAATGAAATAATCCTCCGTTATCATTATAATGTACACTATCTATGAACCAATGCACGCTTTTTTCATGAAAAGTCGCTGTGGTGCGACCCTTTGCGGCCACAGTTTGCGCTAGGCTTTGGGCTACAGGCAATGGGCCTTGCATCCCACAATTGATTCCTAACGAAGGGTACGTTTGTGCAACGTGTTGACGTGTTCCAGATGTGCAGCCTGGCAGCGCTGGCGCGCGGCTGCCGGCCCGCCGCCGCCGCCGCCAAGCCCTGCTGCCTGTGCTGGTGCTGCTGTTGTTCGTGCTCCTGGTCAGTAGCCATGTTGTGCTGTTCGGCGGCTCGGCGGCTCCCCTACATAGTACTACTGATATCTGGAACCGTGGAGCCATACCGACCAGTTACTGCGGTGATGTTGCTAAGTAACAGCTCCACTGCAATACTGCGCATTTTAAATAACCTCGAAACGAGACTGATTTCATTTGCTTTTTATTGAAATACTAGCTGACCCGACAGACGTTGTCCTGTCTTAACTGTGATACCTACCCTACCTACCTACCTGCCTACCTACCTAGCTACCTACACTACCTACCCTACCTACCCTAGCTACCCTACCTACCCTACCTACCCACCCTGCCTACACCAGCTACCTACCCTACCTACCTACCTACCTACCCTACCCACCTACCCTACCTACCTACCCTACCTACCCACCCTACCTACCCTACCTACCCTACCTACCTACCCTACCTACCCACCCTACCTACCCTACCTACCTACCTACCTACCCTACCTACCCTACCTACCCTACCTACCCTACCTACCTACCTACCTACCTACCTACCTACCTACCTACCTACCTACCTACCCTACCTACCTACCCTACCTACCCTACCTACCTACCCTACCTACCTACCCTACCTACCTACCCTACCTACCCTACCTACCTACCCTACCTACCTACCCTACCTACCTACCTACCCTACCCTACCTACCATATAGGAGGAAAATCAGCAGCTGATCGAAAAAAAAATTAAAATGTATTCTGCGATTCAGGGCGGAGACAAATCCAACGAAACAAAAACCATGAAAATTGGTCCAGCAGATCTCGAGTTATAACGAAGGGAACAAACCCCTCTTTCTTTTATATATATAGATAATTATATGTCCCTACTCTTACCTCGTTCTGGTTACCATCATTCATCACGCCTTTATAATTGATCCTCTAGATCAAATTCATAATTATTGTTTATGACTTGTACGTTTGTTCTATTGCAGGGCTAAATGGTGAGTGCAGAGAAGTCGACCCCTCACCCCTTCCTCCCTCATGTAGACGTAGGTCCCCCCGCCCGCACCCGCCCCGCTCCGGTCGGTAGGGCGCGGCGTCAGCGCTACGTCGGTGCGAGGACATTGAGCTCGAGGGAGCCTAAGAGAACCCTAGCCGAGAGAGGTAGTCCAGCCGGCCACTTCTAAAACAGACTTGTGTTCGGCACTAGACCGGAAAGTATGGCGCCAAGTAGAGGAAGCCAGTATCCAGCAGTGGATACCGCTGGTCACAGAATTACGACATCACCACATCAAATCAATCTTAGCCAGAAGCTCCCACCAAGAAAAAAGTTTTGGCGTAACTGGTCGGACGGCGGGTCGGCGACATCTCGTCTAATCCGGGGCAGAAAGCGGACTAGGCCCGGGCTACAGAACCTCACTCAACACTCGAGCATTACTACAGAACCTCACTCAACACTCGAGCATTACTACAACCTAGTATAAAACCAGTTGATTGGAATTGAAACTAGGTTTAAGTAATGCTCGCGTGTGGGAGTGAGGTCCTGTCCACCTGGATATCTGCCCACCACCACGACAGCTTATTGATTAAATTATCCACTCGCGCGCGGGGCTGGGCACTGGGCAGGGCTCTGGGCTGGACAGTGTACGCACGCGGTGACACCGAGACGACATTCTTCTCTTCACTTCTTCTGAAAAATAAGGCTGTGAAACGTGTGTTTTTTCAACATGGTTGGTAGACGATGGGTAGGGTGTTTGGATGTTCGTCAGCGTCAGCGTAAATCCCAGTCCATTTCCAATTTCCAACGAAAGAATTAAAACCGGCCGGCGGCGGTGCGCGCGGGTGTGCGACGACCGTAGACGCAGTAGAGCGTATTGGTAGGGCCGAGTAGATGTGTCGCCCTAGAGTGTACAATGTGGTGTACTGTGCAGCCTGGCGGTGCGCGGCTCGGAGGGCGGCCCGGGCAAGAAGCCGGGCGAGTTCGGCCCGCAGGAGCCGCTGCTCAGCGATGGAGACGCGCCGTGAGTACCTCACTGGACCATTACCACCACACGATTAATATATGTACATTCTACTAAAGAAATGTTTCAAGTTTTCCTTCTCTTTTATTTAAATACCTCCGTCTCTTGTATCTGTACAGGATTTAAGCAAAATCGGACTCACATTGAAGTTCTGAGGAACTTGTGGATTAGATATGAACAATGAGTAGTGCCCCACCTCACGCCCGTGTATCTTCAGAGCCAAACGCTAAGACGATAAGACGGCGTGTTCTGTTGCAGGCCCACGCTGGACGAGATCCAGAGCTGGGGGCAGTCATTCGACCGTCTCATGCGCAGCGCTGGTACGTAAACCCCGCCCCCTGCCAATACTACGTACTCTACGTAGCATTATCATAAATACTTACTTACCTACTCAAATTTATTTAGGAGCGACGTATAGCGATCGAACTATGCAATAGACACACGTATAAATAGTTTACCGAAGTACTTATCTTACGTGTTTCAGCCGGACGGAAAGTATTCCGCGACTTCCTGCGCGGAGAATACTCAGAGGAGAATATAATGTTCTGGCTCGCGTGCGAAGAGCTGAAGCGAGAGACCGACCCCGACGCCGTGGAGGAGAAGGCGCGCTTCATCTACGAGGACTACATCTCCATTCTGTCGCCCAAGGAGGTAAAGCGGCGCCCCGCCCCGAGCCTCCCCTTCCTGCCGCTGTACTGACCGCCGCTGATTGCAGGTGTCGTTGGACTCACGCGTGCGCGAGGTGGTCAATCGGAACATGGTGGAGCCGACGCCGCACACCTTCGACGAGGCGCAGCTGCAGATCTACACGCTCATGCACCGCGACTCGTACCCGCGCTTTGTCAACTCGCCGCTCTACAAGACGCTGGCGCGCCTGTCGAGCGCCGAGCCGCCGAGCGCGACTCCCGCGACCCCCGCGACCCCCGGGCCCGCCGGGACGCCGGCGTCGCCCGCGCTGGTGGCGCTGGTCGCGCCGGGTGCGCCGGACGAGCCCGCTGCGCCCCCCGAGCCCCCCGCGCCCCCTTCGCTCCCTGCGCCCCCTGTGACGGCCGCGCCGCCCGCGCCCCTCGGGCAGGTGCAGCCCGCGCAGTGACGTCATCCGCACCTTCCCCACGTGTAAATAGACTCGATATACATTCATTTAAACGGGTACTAATTTTGTACATAGCTAGGTTAAGTGTGAGAGTAGGAGCGGCGCGCACCGCCGCGGCCACTTCGCTGGTCCACCGACCCGCGCGCCCCGCGACAGCCGCGCCTCGAGCAGAGCGCAGCGTGCACCGCGGCGATCTGCGCGCATCTAGTTAGAAGCAATAAAGGTGGACCAATTAAGTTTGCCGAGGAGTCAACGAATAAATAAATCAGTTAATGTAATAACGCCTTTTATTTCTTGCAAAATACCGCGTTGATCGTCATGTTCATATGTCTACCGGTGGGTTGACGCGCTCGTGTGCTAACCAATGTTGAACGGGGCCATGGCGTCGCCGTCGCGTCGCGCGGAGTCGAGCGAATCGCGTATTGCATTTTTAAACTCGTGATAACTTCTAAAATTAATTGTCCGATTTGAAGGAAATAAAAACTATTTTACTGCTACATAAATAAAAAAAATATGATAAAATTATTTATTTGAATAAGAATTAATAATGAAATTAATACTACGATATAAATGTAACCAACTTTTGGTACTACCGGCGATTAAATTAAAGCTGCTATAATTGTGACTTAACTATGATAGCTAGAAATACTCCCCCGCGGACTTTTTTGTAATAATAAGTACTTGTAGTACATAATTTTTTTCTATCATCATTTCGCACCCTTCCTGGAAGAGTCGCGTAACTCAACTTGCGTCATATTTTTTTGATTATTGCTAAAAATCGAGCGTACTCTAATACACCTTCTCACAAATTTTCATAAAGCTAGCGCCAAAAATAAGGGTACAGTCACAAAAAAAGTGTATTTTTGCGACAAAAAATAAAATAGTTTTCCATTGTTATAAAGATGTAAACATACATACATTTATTTATTTAACAAATTTCCCTGGGTATAAAGCCATAAACACACATACCTATAACTAACACGAAGAATTTAAATAACTTTATAAAAGTAAATAAACATAGGCATTTGTTCTTGGATACTATTGCGAATGTGTGTCTTGCAAGTCCACTTACTTACTTATTGCACGAAACTTGTTGCGGGACTGTTTTGCGTTACTATCGTTACGTTGTTACTCCAAGCAGTTGTTATAAATACCTGACGCGTAGCTGCACTTACTTCTTTACTCTACGAAGAAAATAGTTTTATTCAAATTGTAATAATAAGCACTTGTTTTTCCATGGATATTAAGTGAAAGTTTTTGGTGTACCTGTACTTAAGTTATATTAGAACGACAATCTTAGACCGGTAACCCTCAAAACTTACTTATACACTGTTCCTCGACCTGGCATAAACCCAAACTGGTTTGGGGTAATCTCGCTCTCCTCTCGCAGTCTTTTCTCTATTATTTTCTCCCATACCTTGGGACATGAGCTTTATTCCTCGATAGTTGTTGCAGTCCTGTACATCACCTTTATTCTTTGGGGAACTAGCGAACTATTGCACCATTCTTGTGGGATCACTCCTTCTTGCAACAACTTATTGAAGAATAAATTCAGCCACACACATTCATCTGTGGCTGATTTTATTCTTCAATAAGTTGTTTCTTTCTTACTTCATCCATGCTAATTTCCTTTACCAAACCCATATTTGCTTGTACCTCATTGACCACACCTCTTCGTTCATTAGCTTTTAAAAATACGACTTGCATCGTTCTTTTATTTCGTCATCTTTGGACAGAACCTTACCGGCGCGTCGTCTTTTATACACAATCTGAACTATATCTCTCGTTCTTCTTTCTCTTGCTTTTCTAATCCTGTATAGCTCCTTCTGGCCTCTTGGGCTGTCCAGTGAGTTATACAACTCTTCCTGCGCCTTAGCCCTGGAAACTGCTACCGCCACCTTTCTCTTCCATTCTTTATAAATTCGCTTCTTATCTTCATTATTCCCAATTTCTACGCCCTGCCATTCTTTAAACGCAACTTTCTTTTCTTTCAGCGTCATTTGCACGTCTTCATTCCACCATCTTTTACAACTCTCCTTATACAATCGGCCATCTCTTTACAACATTCGTTCACAGTTTTCCCTTCCATATTCTTCATTTAAATCATTTTATCTACCACTTGACACTTAAACTTACTTGCACATTCCTCTTGTTCTATCATACACTATCTGGTTTTGGATGGGGCCGTTCTTTGTTCCTACTGAACGGGATCGACTTTTACCTCCATTATTAATAGTCTGTGTTGTGAGACTAAGTCTTCGCCTGGCAGCACTTTATAGTTTTTGGCACATTTTAGGCTGTGTCGCGTGGCGCCTACTTTTATGGGTAATAAGGTATTCATTTTCCTTTTGAAACCATGTATTTGTTATTGCCAGGTCGAAGGGATAAGCAGCTTGCAGCAGTATCTCGCCATCAGTGGTACGGTCGCCGTATCCCCACCCGCCATGCACTCTCTTATACCCAACCTTCTGTCTTCCTACATGCCCGTTAAAATCACCCCCCACATACACTTCTTCACTACCTGGTATATCCATCATTACACGATCGAAGTCCTCTCAAAATTTCTCTTTTACACTATCCTCACATCCTGACTCCAGTTTGTCAATACTATATAGATTTATAATAATTAAGGAAAAAGTTAAGTTGCTGCGTTTTAATCATATTAATCGATTTAGATTATGTTTGTATGTGTGCGAAGAAAAAACGTGGCGTAGAAGCCTATAGTATGTAAAATTAAGTGCCCACAAGTTAAAAAAACGGAAATCTTCTATCAATTGTTATATCAAATGTTAAAACATTTTGACTCTAGTCTGTTAACAAACTTTAATGAAGTAACAGTATTTGTTCACTTCCATCACTAGCTTATGCCCCCTAACACGCCCATTCAGGCCCATCCGAAGGAAAAATAAGTAAAGCCTGGTAGTTTATACTAAAGAAGCTTTATTCAAAATCGACATGATAGGTACAGTAAATCAATCTTAGCTTACAACTAATCAATGTCATCTTCGATCTCTGAACCTGATTCATTCCCGCTACAACGAACTCGTAAGTTCTTGTAGAACGTTTGGTAATGTGGTGGTACGATTACATGGTTACCATTACAGAGGCTCATTAAGTCTTTATACAAATTTTCGGAGATTGGCAGCAGAACTTTCTGTGTTTTCCCTTTCTACTATTTTCTTTCTCCTTACCACTCTGCCACTTCGGTTTGTGTCCACAATAACTGGAGTATCTTGGAACTCATACTTATGTTCTAATTTGCCTGGGGAACATGGTTCTGCCGAAACCTCTATTATTTCAGTCCAATTCAGCCTTTTTCCAGAAACATCTTTCGCCCAATTTGCAGTAGATGTTACAAGTTTTTTTAAGTAAAAATAATCATCTTGACTAATTTCTTTTACATTATATTTTGGGCCTGGTACTTTTGAATTTTTGAACGACTGCATTTCCTCCGGCACGGAGAGTACTTTTTTTCTGCTTTTTTCAAAACAAGAAAGTATTGAATCCCCCTCATTTTGGGTGTGACCTTTCTGCAAAAATCTATGTGTAATTTTGATGTTCAAAGTCTTGGATGCGTAGATGCTGCAGTCGTTCAAAAATTCAGAAGTACCAGGCCCAAAATATAATGTAAAAGAAATTAGTCAAGATGATTATTTTTACTTAAAAAAACTTGTAACATCTACTGCAAATTGGGCAAAAGATGTTTCTGGAAAAAGGCTGAATTGGACTGAAATAATAGAGGTTTCGGCAGAACCATGTTCCCCAGGCAAATTAGAACATAAGTATGAGTTCCAAGATACTCCAGTTATTGTGGACACAAACGGAAGTGGCAGAGTGGTAAGGAGAAAGAAAATAGTAGAAAGGGAAAACACAGAAAGTTCTGCTGCCAATCTCCGAAAATTTGTATAAAGACTTAATGAGCCTCTGTAATGGTAACCATGTAATCGTACCACCACATTACCAAACGTTCTACAAGAACTTACGAGTTCGTTGTAGCGGGAATGAATCAGGTTCAGAGATCGAAGATGACATTGATTAGTTGTAAGCTAAGATTGATTTACTGTACCTATCATGTCGATTTTGAATAAAGCTTCTTTAGTATAAACTACCAGGCTTTACTTATTTTTCCTTCGGATGGGCCTGAATGGGCGTGTTAGGGGGCATAAGCTAGTGATGGAAGTGAACAAATACTGTTACTTCATTAAAGTTTGTTAACAGACTAGAGTCAAAATGTTTTAACATTTGATATAACAATTGATAGAAGATTTCCGTTTTTTTAACTTGTGGGCACTTAATTTTACATACTATAGGCTTCTACGCCACGTTTTTTCTTCGCACACATACAAACATAATCTAAATCGATTAATATGATTAAAACGCAGCAACTTAACTTTTTCCTTAATTATTATAAATCTATATAGTATTGACATACAATTTTTGTACATGACAAGCTATGAACAGTAAAATAGAAGTTTACGATGATACACTTCATTATTTGAATATTTTTTCCAATAAAAAACAAGTTTATTCAGAAGCTCCAGCAAAACGTAGATACTTTCGCATGCATAAAGTATGTATTTCTGTTTACTTAAATGAATTTTTCGTGTAAAAACTACGTAACTGATACTTACACTTTCAGACTAGTCTAAAATTGTTCCATGAAGAATGGAATAACTACACTTAACTCAGCCAATGCGGTTCACCAAAGATCATAACAAAGCAATATCTGTTTTTACACCTGCATATTTTGTAACAGTTTCGGGGATTATTTAGGTAACCGTATAATTCAACCGTATCTCACAGTATGCATAACACAACGAAAAATCGGAAACTCTATCATTTCGCCGCTGCTAAATGCCATCTTTTGTTCTTTATAATGTACTCCTGGGATTTTTTTACAATGTTGGACACTATTTTTTAAGCTCCTGAAAAGTTGTCCGAATTCACTTACCGCTTTCTTACAGGAAGGGTGCGATTTAATTTCTCAGCGCACGCCAATTAATGAATCTTATAGGCAAAATGTTGCAATGTTGGGTTTACATTATTGTATTTTTTTTAAGGTTATCTAACTTTTTTTAAATAAATTATAGCCTATGTTACTTCCTAATAATTTAGCTTCCTATTGGTGAAAAAATGGTTGAAATGGGTCCAGTACTTTCGGAGCCAATGCGATACAAACAAACAAAAAAATCTTGCCTCTTTATAATATTATTATAGAGTATAGAGATATATATAATTAATAATTATGGTATAATAGCCTTGGGCAAAAGCATTAGGCACCCTACAAATGATTGCATTACACGCACTTGGGCTGAAAAATAAAACTAGGTTTGTTTAGGTATGTATGTAACTTATTGATTAAAAAAATATATTAATATTTGGTGGCTCCACCCTTTGCTTTTATCACCGCAGCAATCCTTTGGGGCACACTGCGTACAAGCTTTGTGCACTATTCAGGACTTATGGCATCCCACTCTCTTGTTACGGCTTTTTTAACGCTGCTTTTAAAACTCAAACTCAAAGTATTTATTTCAAACAAACCAATTACAGGCACTTTTGTATTTTTATGTAATGCTGTGCTCCCGTACCTTGCGCTTCAGTATACCCCAAAGTGGCTCCATGGGGTTCAGATCTGGAGAGTGCGCCGGTCAGTCCGGACTGCAATACACACGGTTCCGAATACCTAAAAACATTTTAAAAAACACTCAATGTAAGATTGGTTGTAATTCTTACAAAAGGCAATGAAATAATTAGTAATTGTTGTTGTGGTTTTCCACCGATGATATAAAAACTTGCTTCAAAGTTCGATTCGTCAGGCCATATAACATTGGATCAATCTTCTTCGGTATAATGCTGGTGTCGTCGAGCCCATTCTAAGCGGATCTTTTTGTTGTTCTCGGATAACAGAGGCTTCTTCCTAGCTTTACAGACTTTAAGCCAGCTTCTGTGAGTCTTGTTCTTGCCGTTCGAGATCTAATCGGCTTCCCAAAGTCCGACAGAGCTGCAGCGAGTTCAGAAGAAGGGTTTTCTGCGGTTCTTGAGAGTCACGAATGAATTTACTGCCCTGGTGCTCAGTAGTCACATATTCTCTGCCCGTTTTCACTCAGTTCGTGTGAGGACCAGTCTCCGGGAATCGTTTAAGAGCAGATTGCAAAAAACATTATACCAACTTGGCGATCTCTACCTAGGATTTGCCCTCTTCGTGTTGAATTTGAATTTTTATCTGTTTTTCTATACAAAGCTCACTTTGTTTAAGCATTTAGTAAAATAGACAGTCTCTACTTACAAATAAATAGCTAGTGTGTGCTAGATATAAATAGAAATAGATAGCTTTGATTTTCTTTTACTTTATTAGTCGCCACATGCGACTTTTTGATATACCAACTGTTGATATGATTTCTTAACATATAACTTAAATCTATTCTAAAACGTATTTCGTACTAGCTTCTGCCCGCGACTTCGTACGCGGACCCTGTTGCTTATGCCAGCGACAACGGGGTCGCCATTTATGTTATTTTTTATCATTTTTCCCATTTAAATCTTTTATCACACTGAGCTTTAGTTTTATTTCATTCCAACAACCACCAAAACATACAGTCCATTTGTCATCGTTTTCATTTTGGTAACCGCATTATTATATTCCTCCTCTAGAAACCTAGAAGTCGATGCGTAGATACGCTTGGAACTCAAGCGTAATTCTCTTTCCGTGAACGTCTCTGACTCGCGAGACAATACATGACGTTCACGATCAGCCGTCAGTCGCGCATCATATTCTTCACTGGTCTCTAGAGACCTAATGAATACGCTGAGAACGCAGGCGTGCTTCGCGACCCGAAGAGGTTTCCACGGAGCGAGTTGCAGCCTAATGTTCTCGAACAACATCAAGTCTCTCCTGACGCTCTTCGGTAGATTCTTGGGATCTTATGATCCTCAATCTTTTAGCTCTCTTGGAACATTGGGAAAGATTTGACCTCTTTCTAGGCATGGTCATAGTTTTATAGTGAAGATACCTGATCAATAAAAATCTAAATTAAAATGACTGCTCCCCTGCGTTACCGGGTAGGCTACAGTGTCACGAAGATAAATGGAAAAGGAAATTAAACACTCAAGCAACATAAGCCCGAAGGCATATTCATACGATAAAATAAAAAAATAAATAGGAGTTTTGGCTAGTAGAGTCAAATTTTCAATGATATACCATCGTCATCGAAAGTCAGTCCTAAACTGTTACCGCCTTCACCGCGTGCAGGTACTCCCAGTTTATGTTATTTTATAATTACACAGTAAAATTAGTGATAGCTTTGATTTCCACATCAGATGTTTCTGATCTTCGATTTTTATAAGTCAACAGGAAATGCCCATCATATTGAACAACAAAGACGTCAAAGACGTCATTCCTATAATAATATGTGTTATGTTGTAGCTGGGCTCTTGGAGTTCCACATCAGGTGTTCCAGATCTTCAAATTTATTCTCTCAGCAGAAAATGCTAATCACGTGGAACAATTTTTGCTAAGGTATCATTTTTGTATCTCTTATAGTTTAGCTGGTCTGTTGCGGTTCTGCATCAGGTGTTCAAGTTTCCAAGATAAATTATAGCCTATATGTTGCCCAGACTTAATACCTATACAACAAAAAAAAATCATTCCAATCCGTCCAGTAGTTCCGAAGATTAGCGTGTACAAACAAACAGACAAACAGACAAACAGACAAATTTTTTTTTTTGTATTCATGCTCTATTACTGTTTCTAAACCCCCCTCAATTATTATTTTTTTAATATATTCAATGTACAGACACAGTTTTTTTACTGTTTTATTATATGTATATAGATATAGATATAGATAACTGTATTTGATACAACGTTTATTTGATCGAAAATCATTAGGTATATCGTTCAAAACATAATGTTGATGTTGATACCATCATTATGGTTACCGCCCCGAGAGCTGTCCGAGCGATCTGATTCGGATAGGTTACTTACAATAAAATGCAGTATTATTGTACTAGGAGATGAATTCTCCTAGCTTCTTCATCCTTTAGGATGCAAGAGCGAGCGAAGCGAGTTCGGTATTTTGGGAACCCTGACTTGGACATGTTAGGTTAGAAGGGGATGGTGGGGTCTTCCAGACCTCGCCATCCCCTGCGTGGTTATTTTTTTTTATAAATACCCATAAATGATTAGGGCTGCGTCGACCTATTCTGGCAGCTCATCATAATCAATTACTAGGTATATCTACTCAGGTTACTAACTATGACAGTATTTAACTAGGCGTTTTTATCATATTGGAATAAATAAGTTTTATGTCTTTTGAGTGGTATATCAAACGATTTAATATTGAATGTATGTTATGCTTATAAAAAATAGTTTTTTTGAAATTAAGTATATCAATCTTTTATTACGTTAACTGATGATTATATCAAATAAAATTATAGCTTCACTCGTTATATCTTCTAAATGTTATAGATGTTGTTGTTATATCATATACTAGCACTTTGCCCGCGGCTTCGCTCCCGTGGTCTTTCACGTGGGACCCGTTATTTTTCCCGGGATAAAAAGTAGCCTATGTTACTCCTAGAAAACTAAGCTTTCCAACGGTGACAGAATTTTTAAAATCGGTCCAGTAGTATTTGAGCCTATTCATTACAACCAAACAAACAAACAAAGTTTTCCTCTTTATAATATTAGTATAGATTAGGTATACTTCTATATCTGGGTCTTACCCAGATATAGAAGTATACAACGTGGCGCTACAATAGTGACATTAATTTACAAACATGTACGTTTTCACATTTTAAGTCCTAAATTGAGCCCAAGATACCACTAAGTGGTCATAACACAGCAACCCAACTGTCCGACTGCCCAACAAACAAAAAAAAGAAATTAAAAAAAAAATACGCAGTTTTAATTATTTTTAATACTCTGCCCATTAACTATCCGTTAATACCGAGAATGAGGCGGTTTTTTAAAATTGGCAACACTGTTTTAATCCCTAATTTTTATAAAAGGATGTATTAAAATCGGAAATTACTAGTTAAATACAAACCCTGCATACGATTTCGACCAAGTGAACTAGGTAAAGTTAAAAACATGTTTAATCATTTATGAGTAGGGATCTATATTGTTATGGTGATATTCATTTACTATAAAATGGCCCTGACTTTTGGTACCTATGTGTCCGGATCGTATGAATGTATCGAGACTTCCCAAACATTCGTCAAGTTTGTAGGCTAAACAAAGTTGGGCTCAAACATTCGTCAAGTTTGTAGGCTAAACAAAGTTGGGCTCAAACATTCGTCAAGTTTGTAGGCTAAACAAAGTTGGGCTCAAACATTCGGCAAGTTTGTAGGCTAAACAAATTTGGGCTCAAACATTCGTCAAGTTTGTAGGCTAAACAAAGTTGGGCTCAAACATTCGTCAAGTTTGTAGGCTAAACAAAGTTGGGCTCAAACATTCGTCAAGTTTGTAGGCTAAACAAAGTTGGGCTCAAACATTCGTCAAGTTTGTAGGCTAAACAAAGTTGGGCTCAAACATTCGTCAAGTTTGTAGGCTAAACAAAGTTGGGCTCAAACATTCGTCAAGTTTGTAGGCTAAACAAAGTTGGGCTCAAACATTCGTCAAGTTTGTAGGCTAAACAAAGTTGGGCTCAAACATTCGTCAAGTTTGTAGGCTAAACAAAGTTGGGCTCAAACATTCGTCAAGTTTGTAGGCTAAACAAAGTTGGGCTCAAACATTCGTCAAGTTTGTAGGCTAAACAAAGTTGGGCTCAAACATTCGTCAAGTTTGTAGGCTAAACAAAGTTGGGCTCAAACATTCGTCAAGTTTGTAGGCTAAACAAAGTTGGGCTCAAACATTCGTCAAGTTTGTAGGCTAAACAAAGTTGGGCTCAAAACTAAACAAAGTTGGGCTCAAAACTACATTAACGAGAACCGAGAAAAAAAAAACGATTTTCCGCGAGTTTTTTTTTTACACCATCTTTGGCTTTTGATTAGAGCAACCATTTCTTTCCAGAAAAGATTTTCATCCTAGCTACCATTTTGGAAATATATAAAATAAAAAAAATGGTACATTAAATCGTTTTATAAAATAAAATTCGGAGGCCATAATTCGGAAACGATGCGTCGCAGGATCTTCAGGTCGTCGATCATGTCTCAGAGCATAAATGGTTTCTATGGACAAGGTTAATAAGGTGCTGTAATAAAAATGGCCGAAATCGATTAAATTAAAAATCTCCCATGATATTAGCCACTATCATGAAATAAACATCATCTGGGCCCATGGCCTTTCGATTTTTAGAATTCCGTAGTCAACAAGGAATAGTTTCGCCATGTCCGTCTATGTACGTCTGCAGAGACTCAGGACTCTTAGTATTAGAAAGATATAATTTGGTATGGATATACATATTAATTACCCCGACAAAGTGGTAAAATAAAATCATGAAAAATCAATTTGGGTACCCCTGTACATGTAAAGTGGATATGTTTTGTTTTCCTCGTCTACCAAATGGTGTGGAAGTTGTTTGATGGTTGTGTGTGAAAACATTTTCTATTAATGGATTCGTTTACAAAATATTAGGCATTAAAATGCTAATTTTGTTAGTCAAGTGAAAAAATTCATGATAGTAGTATATTATAAGAAAGTAAAAAACTATCACAGCTAAGTAGGATATCTCAAAAGGGAACTGACTGGAGACGTGCAACATGGCAGCGAACATCCAGATGACACGTGCCCGAATCTGACTGGCCGTCAGCATCGAACGTCATTCTACACAATATATGCAGCCAATGTACAAAAATTCATTGCTAAGACAACTCGCAAAATATTCGTTGAACTAATCACACTAGAAGGGTGTACTCGTATTGACTGTATCTACAATCAATGTTTACGTAAAGTACGACGGTTTAGTTAGCCTTACTCATTTCTGTATACCTATATGTATTACTAGCTTCTGCCCGCGACTTCGTCCGCGGAAAATTTCTAGTTTTAACATTAAATATATCCTATGATACTCGGCAATACTGTAGGTTCCCATTAGTGAGAGAATTTTTGGAATCGGATCAGAATTTCCAAAGTTTACCGAGGTGATCTTTTCTGCTCAACTTAGTCGCCTTTTACGACACCCTTTTTTTTTTTTTTAAGGCTGGGAAATCATCCAATGACTGCTCCCGCTCTGGGTGGAGCGGAAGGGAGTGTCAGACTCTTACTGACTAAAACCCATCCATGTTCCTTCCGTAGCCCTTTATGTTCCGGGGTAGCGGTAACCCTTTCGGACAATCCCGCTTACCCGGCAGGCTTGGCCCTGAGGGGCCCCTTCATATGCTGACATCTCTTTGAGGCGCGCGTGGAACATATACGCGCCGTCCGGCACGGGTCTGGTGCTGATCGGACGGTGAGTCACCCATTACTCACCGCCCGCAGGCCCGCGCCTACGGTGGCCGGGAGTCGTCACGTGGCTCCCGACGCCCGGAGCGTCTCCCGCGGCGGCTGGGAAGGGAGGACCTTTCTCTCTGCCATCCCGCCACCTCCTTCGCGAGCGTGACTTTTTCGCAGAAGGAGGTGACTGCCTCCCACTCCCTCTCGCCCCGGACCATGGCTTGCACCAGGGCCGGACGCGAGAGGTCGCCGCCGTCGATCGGCTCTATGAGGACACGGCGGTGCTCCGCCCAAGCGGGGCAGGTTTGCACCGTATGCTCTACCGTGTCCTCTGGGCGATCCTCGCAATGGTGACACCCGGGCGTTTCCTCCCGCCTGATGATGTGCAGGAACCTCCCGAAACATCCATGCCCGGTGAGGACCTGCGTCAGGCGGTAGGTGAGGGCGCCGTGACGCCTCTCTAGCCACTTCTCAAAGAGGGGCCTTACCGCCACTATCGTGGCGTGCCCTGCGCTGGGTTGCGACAGTCGCTGATTCCAGGCCGCCATGAGATCGCGCCGGAGGTCCGTCCGCTCCGCCGCAATTTGCTGCGGAAACGGAGTTTCCCCCCGGCTTAGTACCTCCGCGCGCCACTCGAACAGGCGCGCGAGGACTATCGCCTCCAGATCCCACGGCGGCAGTCCGGCAAGGAGGCTTGCCGCCTTGCCCGAGATCGTGCGGTACCCCCGGATAAGCCGTATGGCTACCACCTTTTGGGGCGCGTTCAGATAGTGGGCGGCTCGCCACCGCAGTGAACGCGCCCACACCGGGGCCCCGTATAGGGCCATGGACCGCACGACTCCCGCGTAAAGCCTCCGGCAGGAGGCGTTTGGCCCCTCAAATTGGGTAAGAGCCGCTTGAAGGCGGCCCCAGTCCGTTCCAGCTTGGGGGCCAAACGTCGGAAATGCTCCACGAAATTCCATTGGCTGTCGAGGACCAGACCTAGGTATTTCATCATGGTCTCGACGCCGATGTGAACCCCTCCTACCGTAAGTTGGGATCCCGATGGTGGCCTATTCCGAGGTCCATGAAAGGACATGGCCTCGGATTTGTGCAATGCCACCTCGAGACCCAACTGCCGGATCCTCTCAATGACTGTCGCAACCCCACGTGTCATCGCGTCGGCCGCCGCCTGATGCGACCTCCCCTGCGCCAGGACCAGCGTGTCGTCAGCGTAGCAAACTACGCTGACGCCGTCAGGGAGGTCGGCCCGCAGCACCCAGTCGTAACCGATGTCCCACAGGAGCGGCCCCAGAAACGATCCCTGTGGGACACCGCACGACATCTCTCGCCGGTTCCATTCCCCATCACGACCGGGGTAGATGACGGTTTACGACACCCTGCCTCGCATTGTAAAGGTGCAAATGCATTATGTATTTTTAACCCAACACGGATAATAATAAAATTATCTTACTACTATTATAAATGTGAAAGTTTGGATGGATGGATGGATGTTTGTTACTCAATCACGCCAAAACGGCTGAACGGATCTGGATGTTTGGCACAGAGATAGATTATAGTCTGGAATAACACAAAGGCTAATTTTTATCACGGAAAAACGTACCCGTTCCCGTGGGATAATTTCCAACAACCACGCGGGCGAAGCCGCTGGCAAAAGATATTACACTACCTATATACAAAATACAAACCATCATTTAAAAATGTTAACGTTAAAAATATAAAATTTAAGTGAGGAACCTATTTAATTTAAAGCTTCTCTAAAACGATAAAACGTCCGCACAAAGCACCTAGGAAGTAGGAATGATAGTTGAGCTCGGCAAATGTTTTAGCATTGTGCGTTTAGTAATTTTATATTATCTCGGAAAATATATGACCAATTGACATACTGTAGAGGGCAAATCTTATCTCTGTGATGTCCTTGTGATCATAAAATAATTTAATTTGATAAGAATTGATATTTTGTTGTTTAAATAATCATCCAGACAGAAGTAAGTCGAAAAAATACTTTTTTAAAACATAAAACGAAATATAAAAGCTAAAATACAAAAGATAGAAATGTGGTGTCGCGGACTTTTTTGTAGAAATAATTAAGGCGAACCGGGTTGCCATACATTGCTTTCAATTTTAAACAACTGTTTAGGCAGCGCATGCAAATAATTCTGTTTTCGGAGGTATTTCTTTCCGACTTGCTAGACGAAAAATGCAATAGCTCGGCTAATTATGTATGATATAAATATAATTTATAGCCTATAGCACTCAGGAATAATGTAGCTTTCTATCAGTGAAAAAATTATTGAAATTGGATCATTAGTTCCGGAGATTACCCCCTACATACAAACTTACAAACATACAAACTTACAAACAGACAAACTTACAAATTTTACCTCTTTATAATATTAGTATAGATACCTACTTTACGTACCATTGTCATTGATACTAATACCACAGTCTAAATCTGGGATAACTTTTAGGGCTATCGTATGTCAATTTATTATTGTATTAATACACTAGCTTCTGCCCGCTACTTCGTACGCGGATCCTGTAGCTTATGCCAGCGACAACAGTGTCGTTAAAATGGAAGATCTGAATCACGATCAGGGTCGCGCATCATGTTCCCCGTTCACGCTTGGAACTCAAGCGTAATTCTCTTTCTGTGAACGTCTCCGACTCGCGAGACAATGCATGACGTTCACGATCTATGTGACTGCTCCCCTGCGTTACCGGGTAGGCTCCCGTGTCACGAAGATAAATGCAAAAGGAAATTAAACACTCAAATAACATAAGCCCGAAGGCATATTTATTCGATAAAATAGAACCGTTTTTCCCCCGAAGGGAACAAAAACGGATATTTTGGGTCTAGCCACCGGCTTGACCCTCTGAGATTGCACTTTGTATTTTGTGAATGAATAGCACGTTTTTGTAGCTCTTTTCACAGTATGACCGTCCTTAATCGCGTCGCGCCGCCCGTAGAGGCGAGAGCGGGGCGTGCGCGGGGGCGCGGTAGCATGGCCGGCGAGCGCGCCGCGATCTCCAGTACGTCGCGCCGCCCGTAGAGGCGAGAGCGGGGCGTGCGCGGGGGCGCGGTAGCATGGCCGGCGAGCGCGCCGCGATCTCCAGTACGTCGCGCCGCCCGTAGAGGCGAGAGCGGGGCGTGCGCGGGGGCGCGGTAGCATGGCCGGCGAGCGCGCCGCGATCTCCAGTACGTCGCGCCGCCCGTAGAGGCGAGAGCGGGGCGTGCGCGGGGGCGCGGTAGCATGGCCGGCGAGCGCGCCGCGATCTCCAGTACGTCGCGCCGCCCGTAGAGGCGAGAGCGGGGCGTGCGCGGGGGCGCGGTAGCATGGCCGGCGAGCGCGCCGCGATCTCCAGTACGTCGCGCCGCCCGTAGAGGCGAGAGCGGGGCGTGCGCGGGGGCGCGGTAGCATGGCCGGCGAGCGCGCCGCGATCTCCAGTACGTCGCGCCGCCCGTAGAGGCGAGAGCGGGGCGTGCGCGGGGGCGCGGTAGCATGGCCGGCGAGCGCGCCGCGATCTCCAGTACGTCGCGCCGCCCGTAGAGGCGAGAGCGGGGCGTGCGCGGGGGCGCGGTAGCATGGCCGGCGAGCGCGCCGCGATCTCCAGTACGTCGCGCCGCCCGTAGAGGCGAGAGCGGGGCGTGCGCGGGGGCGCGGTAGCATGGCCGGCGAGCGCGCCGCGATCTCCAGTACGTCGCGCCACCCGTAGAGGCGAGAGCGGGGCGTGCGCGGGGGCGCGGTAGCATGGCCGGCGAGCGCGCCGCGATCTCCAGTACGTCGCGCCGCCCGTAGAGGCGAGAGCGGGGCGTGCGCGGGGGCGCGGTAGCATGGCCGGCGAGCGCGCCGCGATCTCCAGTACGTCGCGCCGCCCGTAGAGGCGAGAGCGGGGCGTGCGCGGGGGCGCGGTAGCATGGCCGGCGAGCGCGCCGCGATCTCCAGTACGTCGCGCCGCCCGTAGAGGCGAGAGCGGGGCGTGCGCGGGGGCGCGGTAGCATGGCCGGCGAGCGCGCCGCGATCTCCAGTACGTCGCGCCGCCCGTAGAGGCGAGAGCGGGGCGTGCGCGGGGGCGCGGTAGCATGGCCGGCGAGCGCGCCGCGATCTCCAGTACGTCGCGCCGCCCGTAGAGGCGAGAGCGGGGCGTGCGCGGGGGCGCGGTAGCATGGCCGGCGAGCGCGCCGCGATCTCCAGTACGTCGCGCCGCCCGTAGAGGCGAGAGCGGGGCGTGCGCGGGGGCGCGGTAGCATGGCCGGCGAGCGCGCCGCGATCTCCAGTACGTCGCGCCGCCCGTAGAGGCGAGAGCGGGGCGTGCGCGGGGGCGCGGTAGCATGGCCGGCGAGCGCGCTGCGCGCGATCTCCAGTACCGTCTCAAAGAAGGAGGCCGGCTAGGCCTCCTTCTTAAACCTTCTTAAACCCGGGTCCCGCCTTCCTTCTTAAACCCGGGTCAAGCCTTAGCTAGACCCAAAATATCCGTTTTTGTTCCCTTCGGGGGAAAAACGGTTCTAATTTAGGTCTAGCCTGCGGCTTGACCCTCTGAGACTTGTTTGGTTTCTGCCGGCCATAGCAGCGTACTGTGAAAACGAATTAGAGTTAGAGTTACCTTTTTGTCTAAGATGGTTACATTGAAGAAATGAAACATTAGTTTTAAAAGGGAAGGAACAAAATCTTTTATTTCTTGTAACAAAATCTGAGAACTTAAACTATAGGAACTTCTTGATTCATCAATATTATCAGTATCATTTATAACATAAACATAAAAGTCTTAAGCTCAGTATTAGACCAATAAAAATAACAATCAAGATTTTTAATCTTAGTTACAATTAACTTATTTTATGCCTCTAAATAAAAAGAATCAGTCTCAAGGTTTTACAATAAAGCTTTAAAGGAATCATTTAAAATATTTGGTCTCTGATTAGAACTAAAATCAGTGCGATTAACTTCCTTAAAATAGTGCTTAAAGAAAGTCGTTTCACTTCGCCAATTACCTATACTCAAAACCTCATCAAGTGGCAATGAATTGAAATTCTTGGAAGCTACCGCTGAGCGTTCGCTCCCAGGCGATGCATCAATACCTAAGCTCTCAAAAACTGTTCGTACCCATCCGGCAATAACTCTACGAGACGCGGCTTTGACCATTCCTCTTGTGGTAATGAATAAATTTGTCAGATTTTCACGAGCTGTTCTACGATTCTCAGACAATGAAATAAGCTTGGACGTCCAAAATGGAATATCTAAGTTCTTTATCTGACTGGATTTAAGTTCCCAACCTGATTGTCTGAAGCGTGCCGAGTCCGTTTTGGACCCGAACTTAGGCCAGAATATTAGTGAATCTTTGGTAGTGACCATATCGTCGGAACCTATGTGTAAAAGGGTTAAATCATGGATTCTGCGTCCAGCACTGAGAAGTAGGAGCTAAGCGACATGTCTTGATAATTGGAAAAGACTATTGTCTTGTGGTGGATTATCTGATATCCATTTGATTACTTCCGATACATCCCATATATTCTTTTTAACAACAGGTGGTTTTGACAGTTCAATCCCTTTAATTATGCGTCCCACTATGGGATGTGAACTAAGACTGATAACATTGGAAGGATCCGAGAAGGTGCAGACAACTGATTTGTGGACTTTAATTGTTCTAGGAGCTAAATTCAGATCCGTGTGGAGATAGCACAGAAAAAGGGCCAATTGCATGGCCGATGGATTAGAATGGCATACTGAGTTTGAAGCACACCATTGCAACCAACGATTCCAAGCTGCTTTATAGGATTGCAGCGATGACTTTCTCCAAGAGCTTTCTAATAAGGCAACATTTTCCGACGACCAATCTTTGACTAGATTGCTCCACCCCGAATTCTCCAAGCCTCCAATTGTAACTTGTTTACTTCTGATGGGGGAGCTGCTGTTACCAGGTCTATTAGATGGTGTTGTAGATTTCGAATTTGAAAAGGAGGTGCAGTGGTTCTCTGTCGAAGGTCTACTCTCCAAAAAGATTTTTCCCATCTCGGTGCTATGATTATGTATGACCCTATCGCACTGTTCAGATGTTGCAGTACTTGCGGCATCAATGCTGGTGGAGGAAATACCCAGGCTAGATTGAAGTTCCATTTTCGGCTGAATGCGTTTGTAAAAACCGCTTTCTTGTCTCTTGGATCTCGGCTGACATATAGAGGTACCACAGCTGATGCTTCGGTCGCGAACAAATCTATCTCTGGAGTACCCCATCGTTCGAAGATCTTCTTTGTAACAAATGGGGACAGACTCCACTCTGCAATCCGTTTCCTGCGGGACAGCCTGTCCGCCGTCAGGTTGTAGCGTCCTGGAATGAATTGTGGATGGACGACTATGTGTGCTTGATGACACATTTTCAAGAGTCGTCTTGTCAGGTTTAATAATCTCACTGACTTTGTACCGCCTTGCCTCCTTATGTGGGAGATGACAGTTTGGTTGTCGGACTGAATCACTATGGTCTGACCTTTCAATCTTTCGATGTGCCATTTTATGGTCTCGTAAACTGCATAAAGCTCCTTGATGTTTATATGCCAGTGTTTTTGTGCAGCTTTCCAGGGAACTGACATCATTTTGCCGTTGAGTTCTGAACTCCAGCCCCAATCGGATGCATCGGTTGACAGAAAAACCGTTGGATTCTTCGGGAAGATTGGAGAGTTCTTTCGCAGATTTGCTAACCACCAGTTCACGTCGCGAACAGCTGCTTCGGAAATATCGTGTATTTGATCCGGCCGACTTGCGTTTAGCCTGTTCACAGCTCTTTAAGATACCTCGGCCATATGTCACAAAAGAGTATCGTCAACAGGTTTTCCAGAGTCTACATTCCCTGAGTCACCCAGGCGCGAACGCGATGGTCAAAATGGTTTCCGAAAGGTATGTTTGGCCAGGCATGAAAAAAGATTGTAGAGAATGGAGCCGCTCCTGTTTAAGCTGTCAACGATCCAAGATCACGCGTCATATCTCAGCGCCGCTAGGATCATTCAACCTACCCAGGGCCAGGTTCATGTACATTCACATCGACCTTATAGGCCCCTTGCCACTGGTCCAAGGTTATCGTTATTGCCTCACCGCCATCGATAGGTTTACGCGTTGGCCTGAGGTAATACACATACAAGACATCACAGCCGAGACCGTGGCACAAGCGTTAGTTACCGTATGGTTTTCCAGGTTCGGCTGCCCTACGGACATTGTTACTGACCGCGGTCGACAATTTGAATCGGCGCTCTTCAAACGTCTGTCAGAGACCATCGGCTTCCGTCATAGGCGTACCACAGCTTACCATCCCGCGTGCAATGGCATGGTGGAAAGATTCCACAGGCAACTGAAAGCCGCTATAATCTGCCATGCCAACGAGAATTGGGTCGAATCACTGCCATTAGTTTTGTTAGGCATTAGGAACGCCTACAAAGAGGACCTAAACGGAACACCAGCTGAGTTAGTATACGGGGAAACACTCAGGTTACCAGGAGAGCTATTTAAGCCTGAAATCGACGATACAGTAGACCGGTCAGATTACGTTGCACGGTTGAGAACTTTCGCCAAAAGACTGCAACCGTCACCCGCCTCTCGTCATGGTAGTAGCAAGACCTTCATTTTCAAGGACTTAGGTACAGCTGACCACGTATTCCTCAGAGACGAGACATCAGGTTCGCTCAAACCAGCCTACACAGGACCACACAAGGTCTTACAACGAGGAGACAAAACATACAAGCTACTCTTCAAGGGTAACACTGTCACGGTCTCCATCGACAGACTGAAGCCAGCATACATACTCACCAACACCCACACTAATATGGACATCAACACTAACATCCAGGCACCAAAACACACAAACACACCCACCAACAAATTACCAGAAACTAGGGGAGATAACATTAGGACGACGCGGTCAGGCCGCAGAGTACGTTATCCTGACTATTATCGCCCTTAGGGAAGGTCTCAGGTGGGGGGTGATGTGGCAGAATGTTGCCTACAAAAATATCAGTACCTTTGTCGTTAGTGTATTTTAACACATTATTCAAAATTTCTATTGTAAAACGTTGCCGTACTACCTATAGCATAATTTAATAAATCACAAATGTTTATGCGAATAATAACTATCATTGTATGGACGGACGGACAAACGAACCGGGCTTCATATTAGATAACTGGTCGGCCACTGCGCGCCAGCGCGCTCCATTGTTCGCCACGCGAGGTGGGGGCTCGCATCAAAAATCAACTCCCGCGCATGAGTGCGCGCCGGCCGCCCGCCAGTTAGCTTACCGCCTTTTAAGCGATCACCGTGTCGCTCGCGCCCGATCCGCTACGCTAACGCTCGCTAGTCGCGCTAACCGCTTACGCATTCGCTACCGCAAATAACTTTGTTTCTAAGACTATCTCTTCTGTTTACTCCTTCTTCCTATTAAATTAGTGTTATTGTGCTGTGAACTATACTGTCGCTTTCTAATAAACTTTACCTATTGTAACTCAGTGTACGGAACTTTTATTTATCTCCACACACTACCCACAACAACGCTAAAATATAATTTGGAGCGCCGTAACTCTTCCATTTTCCGACAAAATACTTTAGATCCCCGCTAGGTAGTTTTTTCCGGCATAGTCAGTAAGGTTTTGATGAAGACGTTCTAGGCGAGGGTTTTTGATGTGCCCCCTTTGTTTTCCTATTGTTTGGTTTTCCCTCGTATGATTTTCTATAACCTCTATTGATCGAGGGTGAAGCGGAGGTTGACGGAAACTTCCTTTTGTTGAAATGTTGCTGGCGGCTTTCTTGAAATGTTGGAGCTTTCTTATGAGCTTGATCTTGACGCTTGAAGTTGTTGTCAGTTGAAGTCTTCGAAGCGGGAAAAAACTTGTAATAACCACCATTTTGCCTAAATGTTTCAGATAGAGCATTCTCTTCAAAAAGATGGGTAGAAGAAGGAGGCACCTTATGTAGTATACCATGCATGAATTTTGATGGGGGTTTGTAGAGAGAGCGTCTGAATTCTATTAGCTCAGCGCGACGCCCACAAACATACTGGAGAACATCGTCACTGGATTTCCTAAAATCAGTATCTTTTCCAGTAATGTGTTTAACAATGGCTTCATTAAGAGCTTTTGACTTCATATCGTTTGCCAAATTAGAGAGAGCTTCTATAAGCTGCTTCCTTTGCAGCAAAAGACCATGCGTTAATGCGCCCAGAGTTTGGTCATACTTCACAACTTGTTCGTAATGAACCCAGTTCGGAGTCTTCCCAGCCAATTGTGAGTTCACTGACAGGGAAGTAAAAGCTGGAGTGGCTTGAAGCTTTTTATTGACCTCACTATATCGAAGGTTAGACCAAGACTCATTACCAAACCTTCGACAAACCATGCCTTGCTCTAACAAATCAGTTGGTGCCTTGATGATTTTAGGTTCGGCTTCTTTAACACAAGGAGACAAATCAAATAAATTAGTAGAGCACCCTGGTAAGTTTATATCCATACCAGGAGCTTCAAATATAGAGGAAGCTCGACCATTATTTTCTTTATCTTCTCCGTTTAGCGACAAAGTATCTGCTACCGAAACCAAGTCATCTGCTTCATAAGTCTTAGAACATTCACTTCTTGAGGTGTTATAAGTTTGATTATTCAATAGCTGAGCCACCATGTTCTGCAGAGTTTCTGTTTGTTCTTTAAGAATTTTAATTTCTTCAGCTGAATTAGTTTTTTTGTTACCGCCATAGTGTGATGACTGAGATGATGGTCTCTTTCGATTTTCCCCGCCAGATATTAAACTTTCTGCTTCTTCTCTTGAAATTAAGTCATCTTGGATATCGCCAATAGCTGCCATGAAGATTTCTAAATTTGAAGCAGAACCGTGTATTCTAGTCGCCAGTGATTTAGGGTTCATAATTAAAGCCCTACAAAAGGGCCACTCCAAAAGTGACAATTTGTAACTCTTAAACTTCTTTTCAGATACTGACGTTGCATTAGGGTCAAAGCATTTTATCATGGATATCGTTGGGATCGCGAATCATAACTTATTAAGGATTTGTGGATCCATTCTTGATCCAAAAAGATCGTTTTTCGAATAATCTATCACATTCCAGTTCCTCCATGTATCCGGATAAACTTGGTCCACGACTTCGATGAGTCGATCCAAAACTTCTCTGTCCCCTGGTACATCAAGATCAGAAAGCTCTCCCAAAGTTGTGAACGCCCTTGGTAGCGCCATTCTTCACCCTGCGACAATAAATATCCATATATTTATTGGGAATAGCTCCCAAAAAAAAAATTTGCTGTGAATGCTAAACTGACTGGCCCAAGACTACGAGCCGACGGCTCCAGAAAGTCAGCCGACCACTCATTTCATCGACCCTAGTGGCTCACTTCAACGAGCCGACGGCTCACTTCAATGAGCCGACGGCTCAATTCTACAAGCCGACGGCTCACTTCATTGGGCCGACCTAAATTAAGGTCCGCGTCTGGGCTGATTGGCCGCAAAACGCCAAAGAAGACACCAATGCAAAGCAAAAAACCTCCAAAGGACTACCGAGGGTGAGTCCATAATGAAAGTACATAGTAAACACTGTAATTATCCGATTTTTCCTATAAAAGAACACTGACAAATCATAAAACCATCTTAGAAATTATATAGGTAACTCACCTTAAAGATCGAGATCATCCACGGAAAACACTCGTAAAAACAATCTCTCGAACAGACTCACTGTTAAACTTTCAATTAATCGTGCGTATCACTCGGCAAAATACAGCGTACTGGAGATCGCGGCGCGCTCGCCGGCCATGCTACCGCGCCCCCGCGCACGCCCCGCTCTCGCCTCTACGGGCGGCGCGACGTACTGGAGATCGCGGCGCGCTCGCCGGCCATGCTACCGCGCCCCCGCGCACGCCCCGCTCTCGCCTCTACGGGCGGCGCGACGTACTGGAGATCGCGGCGCGCTCGCCGGCCATGCTACCGCGCCCCCGCGCACGCCCCGCTCTCGCCTCTACGGGCGGCGCGACGTACTGGAGATCGCGGCGCGCTCGCCGGCCATGCTACCGCGCCCCCGCGCACGCCCCGCTCTCGCCTCTACGGGCGGCGCGACGTACTGGAGATCGCGGCGCGCTCGCCGGCCATGCTACCGCGCCCCCGCGCACGCCCCACTCTCGCCTCTACGGGCGGCGCGACGTACTGGAGATCGCGGCGCGCTCGCCGGCCATGCTACCGCGCCCCCGCGCACGCCCCGCTCTCGCCTCTACGGGCGGCGCGACGTACTGGAGATCGCGGCGCGCTCGCCGGCCATGCTACCGCGCCCCCGCGCACGCCCCACTCTCGCCTCTACGGGCGGCGCGACGTACTGGAGATCGCGGCGCGCTCGCCGGCCATGCTACCGCGCCCCCGCGCACGCCCCGCTCTCGCCTCTACGGGCGGCGCGACGCGATTAAGGACGGTCATACTGTGAAAAGAGCTACAAACACGTGCTATTCATTCACAAAATACAAAGTGCAATCTCAGAGGGTAAATGGGAGTTTTGGCCAGTAGAGTAAAATTTTCAATGATATACCATCGTCATTGAAAATCAGTCCTAACCATATTGAACAACTTTTGCTAAAACGTCATTCCTATATAAAGGGTCTTTCAACAAGGACGGGTCGATGTTGAAATTAAATAAAACAAGCTGGTTGAAGACACTTCAACGGGGGGAGCATGTTGAGACCGCTGCTCTCAACATCGCCGCGCGCCAGCGGCAGTGAACGAGAGGTGCGGGGCAGAGGGGAGTCAGCCGGCCGACGGCCGAGCGCGGGCCCCCGCACCACACACCAGTCAGCTGTTGCACGCCTCCACGCACGGCTGCGCTTGCGCGTTTTCTTAGCGTCTATTAATTTCTCTCGTCTTTTATTAGTTCCAACCGACCGTTGTAATTCCTCATATCTTGATTATACATATTATACAGTCCACTACACATTTCATTTTGCTCCACCACGACCTATCGTCGCGATCAGTGAGATATTAAAGAAATTATTATTTTATTTGAAAGGCCAATTTATGCCATTATTTATAAAATATGACATCGTTTAAATTTCTACCGGGGCTTCGAACGGTGGCACGGATCCGAAAGGTCCAATTTTCGATTACTCTTATGCATAGATCCGGCTGAATCTGAGCGATGGCCTGCGACATGTTGACTTTCAGGGCATCGGTTGATTGCTGATTATTGGCAAAGACCTGCGACTTGAGAAAACACCACAAGAAAAAGTCTAGCGGGGTCAAATCACACGATCTTGGTCGACAATTCACGTCACCTCTGCGAGAGATAACGCTACCCTCGAACCGTTTATGCAGAATGCCATTCACTTTCAGCTCCTGGGTCAGTTGGATCTTGTACGGGTGTAAGCCCAAGTCCCGACGCAAAATTCGCCAAATTGAAGTCTGCGAAAGGCCGTGTTCTTGGGCGCGGCGAGAAATCGACTGCCTCGGACACTATCACGGACAGCTGCGATGTTCTCGGCCGATCTGGCGTTCCTTTGACGTAAGGGTGTTGGTTGGTTGTTTACCGAACCAGTCGTCTCAAATTTGGTCACCAAACGTTGGAGAATCGACTTTGAAGGGCCACCGCATCTGCCTTAAAATGGACGTAACGCGCGCAACGTTTGCACTAACAAACACTCATTTTGATTGATAATAAAGTTTTATCATTTGGACGTGCTGCTCAATCTTGAAACTTACCATGGTGATTTGGCATCAGTAACTGAAGAAATAAAAACGCATTTGACAGATGCCGCCAAAACAACATGGCCGCCACAAACTATCAAAATCGACCCGTCCTTGTTGAAAGACCCTTTACAAGGAGTATCTGTTCCAACACGAAATATTTTCAGAGCAACATCAAACGGTGGTAAAGATTCCATAGAAAGGAAAAATAAATATCTAAGGATACATTATTTCAAAATTTATTAATTTCAAATTATTTGACTTACATAAAAAATATTGGCGTCTTCTCATTTTTTTATATCCATTACGCTAACAGCCTGGTCACGGGACAATCGCCACAGCGAAAATTCGCGCGGTGCGAACGGCGAGGCGTCTACCGACTGAAACAAACACATAGAAATGTACTGATCAAGCCTCCAGATCTTCAATTTTTATACGTCAACAGGGAGTGCTCATCAGGCTAAACAACTTTTGCTAAGACGTCATTCCTATACAGGGTGGAATTTTGTAATGCCACCTGAAGGGAAAGTACCCTTAATACTGTAGATAGCAAATTTTACTCAAAGAAAACATTCCTTTATTTTTGAACAGAAGGAGAAAATCTTTGAATGCAGTTTGCATTCAAAGATTTTCAAAAATTCGCTTGCCACACCCGGGAATCGAACCAACTAAAATCGGTAAAAATGACAGCCTGTACTTTCTTGTATTTATCGTTAGGATCAATTATAAGGATAAAATCTTTCTAAGAAACTTGATAAATTAAATGAAAGGAAAACCATTAAATCTGGACTTATAAATTTAAAGAGTCAAGTTAAAGCTCTTTAGCTTAAAGATCCATCTGTTTACTTATGTTAGTAATAAATAATTTTACCATTAACGTCATTCATCCATGAAAATGACGAGTTACTATTTAGATAAGACGATTGAAGATTTGTACAAACGGTACAATGATATGGCCTACGAGATCACCAGATCTCACCCGTTGAGATTTTTTTGTGGGAGTATGTGAAAAATCAAGAAGCCTACCCCAACATAGTTGGGAAAAGGCTAGGCACATCATAGAAAAATCAAATTTTCATTAAATTTTATGCGAAAATAAACGAGTTAAGAGTTGAAGTTCAGAATACGATTTATAATATTCACCACAACAAGATATTAAAGGTTACTAGAAATGAATTTGTTACAAGAATACTGCTCGCGCAAGTTTTTTATTTATAAGTTTTTTCCGCTTACAACACAGAATTGAGCGAATCATTCCTACCCATTCATTCCTAATCGACCAATAAGAAGCGTTTCCGCCCGCAAGAGTTTCAACAGTCTAGGTCCAGACTCCAGTGTGAATACTGACCCGCATCCGCTCCATACACAAAACCGCGCCGCTTCATAATCAAACCGCTTACTCAAACCGCAATCGCATCAAAAACTGTATAACTATTATAAATAAGTGTTGGCCGACACAAGTGTGACATTTAAACAAGAGAAAGTGACCACAGAGAAACAGGAAGAAAACCAGATAGCACGTGGGACTTCTGCTGAGCTAGCTGTCCTTGAATCCACGTGTTTTGTCCAGAAGGTTCACAAGTAAGTCCATCCATTCCTATTTCTCAAAACCTCATATCCCGTTTGTTCAATTCTGTGTCGTCCAGCAGTCCACCACGCTAAAATCTACATTACCAACCAAAATTAATACCCCGCTCCAAGGTCCTTCGAAGCCCGCGTAGACTTATACGCCATAAGTTATTTGGTCCAATCGAGTCGGATTCAAAGAATCAACGATCCTAATATAGGTCATACCTAGGATTTAGGTTAAAATACCTAAAATACAACGTTCGTAAAACCGCCATATTGAACTTGCGTTCGTACATTCCCGCTCGCTAGGTACATTAGTCATTGAGAATTACTGTATCAACTTAATATTTCGCCTGTTGCATTAAAATAGCATATGTAGGTAAATATTCAAACCGCTAATTATCGTGAGTTAGTCTCGTCTAACTTATTTACATCCGCATTCCTTTTGTATACCCGCTTAGAATAAAATAATTATTCTAAGTCTACCCGCTATTACCTATTATCGTGAGTTGGTCTCGTATAACTAACTTATTCAACTTTATTCCTTTGTATACCCGCTTAGAATAAAACAATTATTCTAAGTCTACCCGCTATACCTGTTGTTTTGTACGCTATATTTTCTATAACTATTCCAACATGGAAGATCTTAAAATGAAGGTTAAATTACTTCAAGCTAAAAATAATTCAATCTTCGAACATTTAACATCGCTATACGAAACTTCTAAGAAAATAAATACTACAAATATCGAGCTTCGTTCGGTGGAATCATTTATGGCAGACTCGGAGGCTCTCTCAGTAACTCGTCAAGAATTTAGTAACAATTTAGATAAAATAAATACATATTCCTTGCAATTAAATCCTAATCATAATATTGATTATAGCAGTCAGGAATCTTACTACGAAGTTTATTCTCGTATAGAGAGAGTGCGTTCGTTAATCACCGCGAACCGTACAAGGTCATTAGATCATTCATGCGATTCTAATGATAACGCTAAACAATATAAAGGCACCGTCAAATTGCCACCGATTCAAATTCCTTTCTTTGATGGTAGGATTGACAACTGGCCTGTTTTCTATGAATCATTTAAATCAAATATCCATAGTAACTTGAACCTTACAGATTCTCAACGTGTGCAGTATTTGATGGGTAATTTAAAGGGAAACGCATTGCAAATTACCGCCGGAATTATTCCCTCAGGAGATAACTATACCGCTATCTGGAACAGTTTAGTTCAAAAGTACCAAGATAAACGAGCACTAGGCTCACATTACATGTCTAACATATTAAATATTAAACCCGCAATTAATAATTCCGCATCTTTAAATAATTTCATTGAAAGTTTTCACGCGTCCGTTTCTGCTTTAGAACAATTACAAATAAAAGATTTAAAGGATTTCATTTTGCTTAATTTAGCTTTGAGAAAATTAGACCCCGCAATCGTAAATTTATTCGAAGCGCATATGAGAGATGAGGAAATTCCTACTTATACGGATTTCGTAAAATTTATAAAATCGCAAGTTAAAATATTGGATCGCACTATTTCATCTCGAACCGCGTTATTGAGTAACAACCCTAATAAAAATAATCCTTCTCGTAATCAGTCACGTAATAGTACAGTACATACTTTTGTTGCTTGCGATAGTAATCAAAGTTGTTTGTATTGCAGTAAAGTTGATCATTGTAAACTTTACACTTGTCCAGCCTTTCAATCCCTCTCAGCCAATTCGCGTTTGGATTTTATTAAAAACAAACGTGGATGTGTAAACTGTCTTAGTGTATCGCACACTGCTTCACAGTGTAAATCTATACATAACTGTAGGGCGTGTAACAAAAGACATCATTCGCTTTTACATTTAGAACATAGCTCGTCGCAGCCGGTTTCGACTGACGTCACTAGCTCCGCAAATTCGCAACAGGTGGCGCTGTGTGCGTCCGCTCGTATCAATAATGTAAACAAACCACTTACCTCGATACTGCTTTCTACTGCCCAAGTCTATGTTGATAACAAATATAGCAAACACGTTTCTGTGAGATGTTTAATAGATAACGCTTCGCAAAATAATATAATTACTTCCGCTTGTTGTAAAAAACTTCAATTAAACATTATACCGCTTTCAAACTCCGTTATAAAAGGTGTCGGATCGGCCTGTTATAGGTTATGTTGAGATAAAAGTTACTGCTAAAATTAAAAATAATACTTTTAACATTACCGCTCTGGTTATCGATTGTATCACGGATAACTTACCATCTCACTTTGTTGACACTACTGCAGTGCAACATTTGTTTGATTTACCGCTCGCTGACCCACTGTGGCACGTACTATTTTACTATTATTAATAATTTTATGTACTTAATGATGACTCATAATTTTTAGCAACTATATTTGTACGCCGGAAACGGCAGAATATTTTGGACGTAATACGCACATAACAGCTTTGTACAATATTCTGACAAATAAATGCATTCTATTCTATTCTATTCTATTCTACCTGGTGAGGTTGAATTGCTTCTAGGGGCAAAACTGTTCCCGTATTTATTACTTCACAATAAAATTATCTCACCTACCGCTCCATCCGCTATTGAAACCGTGTTCGGTTACATTCTTATGGGTGAGGTACCCGCTAGTTTATCTAATAACAATTATAGTCCCGCTGAATTAAATACCGCTTCATATATTTCTACCGCGCTAAATATAGATAATTTTCATTGTTTTCTGTCTTTAGACGAATCCTTACATAAATTTTGGAACATTGAAGAAATACCTTCAAAACATTTTATGAGCCCTGCTGAACTGGAGTGTGAACAGCTGTACGCTTCTACTGTGTCACGTGACTCCAGTGGTAGGTATTGTACCGCGTTACCATTCTGTAAAAATCCAGATTCACTTGGAAATTCTTATGCTGTCGCTTATCGACGTTTAATTAACTTAGAAAAAACTAAGCTTCGCGACCCGGTTTTGCGCGCTAGTTATAATAAAATAATCCAAGAGTATATCGATCGAAACTATTTAACTGAAATTACACCTAGTTCTGTTAATCAGACTGTAGGTTATTACATACCGCATGGCCCTGTTATTAGGAATGATAAACAAACCACTAAGGTTCGCATCGTTCTTGATGCGAGCGCTAAGTCTCATGTTTATAATATCATTGCTCATAATGGCGTGTCATTGAATGACTTGTTACACACAGGGCCGAATTTACAGGCTGACATATTTTTATTACTTTTAAAATTCCGCTTATTCCCTATTGCAGTTACAGCTAACATGGAACAGATGTATCTTCGAATTGCTGTTATTGATGAGCATCGAAAATACCAAAAAATATTGTTTCGTTTTAATATCGCTGAACCTATTCGCGAATTTCAATTTAATCGAGTTGCATTTGGTTTCAAACCTGGTCCCTTTCTAGCCATGCGCACTGTGCGCCAGCTATCAGAGGATGAAATTCCTCCCGATTCTATTATACTGCTCTTTCAAAAATTTAAAGAGCAATTACCTGTACTCTCGTCTTTAAAATTACCTCGTCATGTAGCCGTTACTATGGGTTGCGTGACAAATATAGTAGGTTTTGCTGATGCCAGCTTGAATGCATATAGCTGCGTCATATACTTACATGTCACTGATACAAATGGTGACACACACGTAAATTTGGTGTGTGCTAAATCCAAAGTTGCACCTGTTAAGGTCATATCTCTGGCTCGTTTGGAGCTCTGTGCTGCTATTCTTTTGTCTAAATTAATTAAATTAGTTTATGACACTTACCGCTCTCGTACCGCTATTAATAATATAATATTTAATTTTGCCTTTTCCGACAACGGAACAAATTTCGTTGGAGCCAAGGCTCAACAACAAGAACTACTTGTTAACCGCTACCGCATAGAGTGGCAAATGATTCCACCCCGCGCACCCCATTTTAGAGGGTTGTGGGAATCTCATATTAAATCTATTAAAATGCATTTATACCGTGTTATCGGTTCTCAGCTTCTTACCTACGAGGAGCTTTCGACTGTTCTCACTGAAATTGAGGCCGTTCTAAATTCCAGACCGCTCTGTGTCCTGAATGAGGATCCGTACCCAGAACCGCTTACTCCCGCTCATTTTATAATGGCTTCTCCGTTAACTTCGTTGCCTGTCGTGAATGTTCCCGAAACGACGAAGTCTCTGACTTGCCGCAAGAAATTGCTTGACCAAATGGTTTGTAGTTTCTGGAAGAGGTGGCGTATAGAATATTTACATAATCTTCAAGTTAGACAAAAATGGTTGAATGCCGCAGACGATATTAAGATTGGTACAGTGGTTCTCATACATCAGGATGATGTCCCTCCTTTACGTTGGCCATTGGGTGTAATGGGCAAGGATGGGACAACCCGCGTTGCTATGGTGAAGACATGCAGTGGCTCTTTCAAGAGACCCGTTGTCAAACTATGTCCTTTACCTTCTCAATAACATCACCGCGTTATTAAAACCATAATTTATCTTTAGTTAATATGCTTAGAATATATATTTTTTTATAAGTCCGCTTTAATATAATTTCTTTCCTTTTGAGAATATTACATATCCTCAAAGCCGGGCAGGATGCTCGCGCAAGTTTTTTATTTATAAGTTTTTCCGCTTACAACACAGAATTGAGCGAATCATTCCTACCCATTCATTCCTAATCGACCAATAAGAAGCGTTTCCGCCCGCAAGAGTTTCAACAGTCTAGGTCCAGACTCCAGTGTGAATACTGACCCGCATCCGCTCCATACACAAAACCGCGCCGCTTCATAATCAAACCGCTTACTCAAACCGCAATCGCATCAAAAACTGTATAACTATTATAAATAAGTGTTGGCCGACACAAGTGTGACATTTAAACAAGAGAAAGTGACCACAGAGAAACAGGAAGAAAACCAGATAGCACGTGGGACTCCCATTTTTATATCTGTTATAGTTTAGCTGGTCTGTTGCGGTTCTGCATCAGGTGTTCAAGTTTCCAAGATAAATTATATGTTACCCAGACTTAATACCTACACAACAAAAAGAAAAAACATTCAAATCCGTCCAGTAGTTCCGAAGATAAGCGTGTCCAGAGGCTAGCACATCAAGTTACCACAATCTGTCAAATTTCTTTGATAGTATTTCAACTTTATTGCAAAGACATAAGGTTCATTTTTAATTGAGAAAATTTGACAGTTAGGGATAGCTTGATGTGCTGGCGTCTGTACCTACAAACAAACAGACAAACAGACTGAATTATTTTTTTGGATTCGTGCTCTATTACCGTTTCTAAACCCCCTCTATTATTTTTTTTTAATATATTCAATGAGCACAGTTTTTTTACTGTTTTATTATGTGCACTAGCTTCCGCCCGCGGCTTCGCCCGCACTGTGTTTTGAGAAAAATAGTTTATGTCCTTCGACAGGCATCAGATCATCCACATCACAAACGGCTCAGCAGATTGACAGTGAAACCTACATTCACACAGATAGACAAACGGACAGACAGTTAAAGTTACTTTCGTTTTTTATAATGTCAGGTAAGGATTAGTACGCATATTATTATTATTGAAGAGGATTACTGCCGCGGCAGGCCCAAAAAGAGATAGCGGGATGAGCTGGACTCCTTCTTAAAGGATTGGCCTACAATCGCTGTAGACCGGGTAAAGTGGAAAGTGAAGCCTTTGCCTTGCAGTGGGATAACAGAGATTTATAACTATAATTTTAGTTACTTGATACAGCGGTTTCACTTGTCGTATGGTAGCAGTAAACAATAAAAACTGAAAGAATTAGAATAAGTACGTTAGTAATGATCGATATGTTTTGACGGTTCTACTTACTGCAATATTATACTCTTGTAAACTATGATTGAGATGCATTAGGATTTATATTAAAGAACTTGTTAATAGTAAAGTTTTAATAAACACAATTAGAATCTATTTTACAAAATTGATAATTAAGTGACCGAATTAAAGGGAATAAGAGTAAAGTGTGCGCCGCCGGATGCTGGAATGAGCACCTGGCCGGCTAGCCACGCTGTACAATCACCAATCACTTAGATCACTCCGGGCTGGCCAGAGGGGTGTAAAATGGAGATGCTAACAGAGGCAGCCAGTAAAACCACTACACCATTTTATTGCTGTCTTGTAGACAGCGATCAAGAGCGTCGTTTGCGCGTCGGTGTCACATAGGTAGTTCACTCGTCCCACACAATCAGCTTGCACTGTTGGAACAGAATGTCACGCTGCTTTTACTGATGTTGCACATTGAGGTAGAAACCTCAAGCGAGCCTCGAGCGAAGAATCGCTCGCCAGATTAAGAGGTAATTTAAAGACCGAATGTGGCGTTAGTCCACCATTTGGAAATGTTGCAGCGATTCCAGAGGAATTCACATCCAACACTATGGTCCTTGCGTTTTCCGCTAGAAGGTTTTTACAGGCAGGCTTTTAACTCGTTGTAATATTCTGTGATAAATCTCTTTCTCTGAGTCTGCTCGGGTAACAGACGTGGCACAGTTTTGCACACGCGAGCGTCTAATACGGTGGTATGGTAGCTTAGCTCTCTTGAGAAGTGGCTAGAGAGGCGTCACGGGTGTCATCACCGGATGTTTCGGGAGGTTCTTGCACATTCTCAGGCAAGAAGAAACGTTCGGGTGCCACTTTTTCAAGGATCGCCCGGAGGACATAGTGGAGCATACAGTGGAGGTCTGCCCCGCTTAGGCGGAGCACCGCAATGTTCTCGTAGCGGGCGATTGGCAGCAGTGGCGACCTCTCGCGTCTGGCCCTGGTTCAATCTATGATCCGGAGCGAGAGGAAGTGGCAGGCAGTCACCGTCTTCTGCGAAGCAGTTATGCGTAGGAGGAGGCGGGATAGTTGAGGCGGGATAGTTGAGGCACAGAGCCTCACGTCCCAGCTGCCGCAGGAGACGCTCCGCCTCCGTCTAATCATGAGCAGATCCATGCCGGACGGCGCGATCGTGTGCCTCAAAGAGATGTCACCATTAACAAAGGGGCCCGTTAGGGATTGTCCGAAAAAGCGGGATTGTCCGAAAAAGCGGGATTGTCCGAAAGGGTTACCGCTACCCCGGAACATAAAGGGCTACGGAAGGAACATGGATGGGTTTTAGTCAGTAAGAGTCTGACACTCCCTTCCGCTCCACCCAGAGCGGGAGCAGTCATTGGATGATTTCCCAGCCTTAAAAAAAAAAAAAAAGGGCCAAAGCCTGCTAGGTCAGCGAAATTGTCTGAAAGGGTTACCGCTACCCCTGAACATAATGGGCTAAGGAAGGAACATGGATGGGTTATAGTCAGTAAGAGACTGACGCTCCTTTCCACTTCACCCAGAGCTGAGGTAAGGACATTTGAAGATTTCACACCATCAAAAAAAAGAAACCTCTGATCAAATCAATCGCCAGCTCCCTACGCCGTGAACTCGGAGATGGCGCGTCATTGCTTGGACCCTCTGGAGTCCTCCCTACGCTTTGCGCGCCGCCGACTTATAGTATGCATTTAATGGCGCCCCACTCGTATCAATCTTATCGTGATAACTTTTAAACTATTCGTCCAAATTGCTTAGTGTAAAAGACAAACTTTACCTTCATTAAATACCGAAAGTGATAGACGTATTCAATTTGATATTAACTGAGTACTCTAAAATGTGCATTGTAAAAAAAGTATAAAATTGCAATGTATTTATGGCTCACTATTTTGTATATAATGGTTTCCACATAATAGGTAGACATATGCTGTCGCGTACTTTTATATAGAACTTTTTAAGACAAACAGTTTCACAACACATTACCATCGTGTAACTCTAACGGTTAGGCAGCGCACGCCCAGATAGCTCTCAGAGGTCAGGAATTTGGCGGATTACATGATACTTATCATTATATTATGGCCAAATCACGCAAATTCTATGTTGATTGTAGCCTATGTGTTATTCTGATATATAAGCTATATTATTGGAAAGTTTCATCGAGATCTGTTCAGCCGTTTTGGCCCCAAAAAGGAACAAACATCCATCCATCCTCACAAACTTTCACATTTATAATATTACTAGCTGACCCGACAGACGTTGTCCTGTCTTAACTATGATACCTACCTTACCTACCCTACCTACCTACTACCAACTTACCTACCCTACCTACCCTACCTACCCTACCTACCCTACCTACCCTACCTACCCTACCTACCCTACCTACCCTACCTACCCTACCTACCCTACCTACCCTACCTACCCTACCTACCCTACCTACCCTACCTACCCTACCTACCCTACCTACCCTACCTACCCTACCTACCCTACCTACCCTACCTACCCTACCTACCCTACCTACCCTACCTACCCTACCTACCCTACCTACCCTACCTACCCTACCTACCCTACCTACCCTACCTACCCTACCTATGTGCAATAAAAATATTTTTCTCATACAAACTTTGCCACCCCTTGTAACCCTTTTAGGGGTTGAATTTCCAAAAAATTATATGTCTATGTCCTTCTCATGAATGCAAACTATCTACATACCAAATTTCAGCAAAATCGGTTGGGTGGCTTAGGCGTGAAAAGGTAACAGACAGACAGACAGACAGAGTTACTTTCGCATTTATAATATTAGTGTGGATAAGTAGGATATAAATTACATCAGCCAGTTTATGTCGAAGATCAACTATATTCATGGAAAAGACAACGTCGTCGCGGACGCATTATCACGCCGGGGTCAACAGTTTAGTGGTACTGGAGGAACAGGGTGGAAAGTACCTCCATTGAAAAGGGAGGATCCTCCAACCAGACAGGTGTTGTGTCTCTCTCTTAGTCGGGGCTGAGTATATATGTAATGTGTGACGTATAGTGTCGTCACATGTCAGCTTTTGACACTCCGGTGGCTATCGGTGTAACTCCTATTTGGCTATATAGATGTCGACACAATAGAAAGAAAAAATAAAAAAACTTGAGAGGTGTCAAGGGACACCCGGATGGAACGAAGTTCCTTTCGATTAATTAGAAGAGAGGTTATAGTGTGTACTTGCTAAAAATACAAAAGCATTTATTATTATCTGTATATAATCTCTACTTACCTAACTCCATCAGCAATATCCGGAACTTGTGCAGAAACACTGTCAGGATTCATTATTATTATTATTATTTATGATTTACAAAAAACCTGTATACACTCAACAAAAATTATCGTCGCGACACCACACTGTTCAATGCCAAATAGAAATGAAAATATCTAGCTTGCTTTTATATAAGAGAGAGAGAGAGACAGACAGAGAAACATGCGACGCCGCACAGCTTACAATAGCTTACTATAGCAAAAAGTGTCGTGACAACTTTTCGTAAGAATTTTTTCCGTCTAGCCCCCTTTCACAATGCGCGATAAGGAACTACGTCACCAAAACCTACGTCACTAAAACCTACGTCACCAAAACCTACGTCACCAAAACCTACGTCACCAAAACCTACGTCACCGAAACCTACGTCACCGAAACCTACGTCACCGAAACCTACGTCACCGAAACCTACGTCACCGAAACCTACGTCACCGAAACCTACGTCACCGTAACCTACGTCGACGAAACCTACGTCACCGAAACCTACGTCACCGAAACCTACGTCACCGAAACCTACGTCACCGAAACCAACGTCACCAAAACCTACGTCACCAAAACCTACGTCACCGAAACCTACGTCACCGAAACCTACGTAACCGAAACCTACGTCACCGAAACCTACGTCACCGAAACCTACGTCACCGAAACCTACGTCACCGAAACCTACGTCACCGAAACCAACGTCACCGAAACCTACGTCAACAAAACCTACGTCACCAAAACTTACGTCACCAAAACCTACGTTACCAAAACCTACGTCACCAAAACCTACGTCACCAAAACCTACGTCACCAAAACCTACGTCACCAAAACCTACGTCACCAAAACCTACGTCAACAAAACCTACGTCACCGAAACCTACGTCACCGAAACCTACGTCACCGAAACCTATGTCACCGAAACCTACGTCACCGAAACCTACGTCACCGAAACCTACGTCACCGAAACCTACGTCACCGAAACCTACGTCACCGAAACCTACGTCACCGAAACCTACGTCACCAAAACCAGCAAGTATAACCCACCGTTATTAATATTATGTCTAAATATTTTCCATTTTGTCATTATTTAACATTGTTAATTTGGGACAACCCTAGCTGTTGCAAAGTCAAAGTCAAAGTCAAATCATTTATTTCAAATAGGCACAAGTAAGGCACTTTTGAACGTCAAAATGAACAAGAAATAGAATTGATTCTAGTCGCCCCTTCCAAAAGGTAGTTTCGTGTGGAGAAGAATGGGCAAGAAACTCCACCGTTACTCTTTTAAAATGTTTTACAATGTTTTGTATACATGAATTATAACATTATATGTGAAGACGATGCACCCAGAATAAAAACACTACACCACAAAAGGTGAAAAGAAAAACACATATAGTAATGGTAGGTAACTTAAGTATGTCAAAAGTACATGGTGCTCACAAAAGAAAAAGAAAAGTTATTGCAAAAATATATGTTGATCCCTAGACACTTTTGATGTGTGTATTTACAAACATTCTAAAAGTTAATATATAATAAATCAATCAATGTGTGAGAAGTTATTTCAACATGTTAAAATAGTATTTTATAAATAATAAATTATTACCTAATTTACTTAGCAACCAGTTTGATTTTGTCTAGACACTAGATTGCCCTGTGGAGCAGGACCAGCATGTTTCCAAGCATCCTTATCCTTTATATAATCCTCTAATTTGTAATATGCTTGTTTACAAAGTGTATTTTTAATGTGAGTTTTAAATTTTCTTTCATTTAATTGCAGAATGTCACATGGTATTTTGTTGTAACATTTAACACAGAACCCCATAAAAGATGTATGTACTTTTGATAATCTAAAAAAGGGTTGATCTATTTTATCTTTATTTCTAGTATTAAAGTTATGCCTATCACTTATTTTGTTAAAAAGATGTCGATTTTTTCTTACATACATAATGTTTTCATAAATGAATTGGCATGGTACCGTCATAATATTAATACTTTTAAATAGTTCCCTAAGCGATTCGCGGCGACGTAGATTGTAAATAGCTCTGATAGCTCGCTTTTGCAGAATAAAAATGGATTCAATGTCAGCAGCCCGACCCCACAGTAAAATGCCATACGACATAATGCTGTGGAAGTAACTAAAGTAGACCAAGCGCGCGGTTTCTACGTCTGTCAACTGCCTTATCTTTCTAACAGCATAAGCGGCCGAGCTTAGCCGTCCCGCAAGAGTTGTTATGTGGGGACCCCATTGTAACTTGTCGTTTAGCGTGATTCCCAGGAAAACCGTCTGCTTAGTAAATTCTAGCTTTTCTCCGTTCAATATGATGTCACAATCGCTACTTTTAACATTAGGTAATTTAAATCTAATGCATTTGGTTTTTTTTTCATTTAGTACCAAATTATTTGCCGTAAACCACTCTTGGACCTGAAGAATAGAGTTATTCACGTCGTCAAGATTTTGTGAGCGTCGATCAATTTTAAAAATTAATGACGTGTCATCTGCAAATAACACCATCTTCGGTTGATTTTGAAGTAATTGGGGTAAATCGTTAATGTAAACTAAAAATAGGAATGGACCCAATATCGAACCTTGAGGAACACCCATTGTCATTTCCGACCCCAGCGAGTTCACACCATTTACTTGAACTTTAACCTTTCTATCTTTCAGGTATGATCTAAGTAAATCAAGGGCTGTATTTCTAATCCCATAGTGCTCTAGTTTCAGCAGAAGCGTCTCATGTTCTACGCAATCGAACGCCTTAGAGAGATCGCAAAAGATTCCAATGGCATCTTGTGCTTCTTCCCAGGCGTTAAAAATGTTCTTTATTAGGGTGACACCAGCGTCAGTAGTACAACGCCCTTTGGTGAAACCAAACTGTTGTTCATGCAAGATGGAATTTTTATTAAAGTGACGTAACATTTGATTGAGCATCAACTTTTCAAACACTTTACTGAGAACTGGCAGAATTGACACAGGCCTATAATTGTTGGGCTCTTTACTATCACCGGATTTGAACAATGGCACTACTTTACTGTGTTTCATAAGATCCGGAAAGACTCCTTGGTCCACACTAGTATTAAATATGAAAGCTAAATAGGGCGCAATGGCTTCGATGATAGAACTACAGACTTTAACAGACATTCCCCAGAGATCCTCTGTTGATTTAATTTTAAGATCTTTAAAAGCTTTTATGACAGCCTGGGGGTTTGTATGCTAAAATGTAAATTCCATAAGACATGCCTTTACATTTTTTCTAAGTAAAGCAGCAGAAAGCGCTGCTGAGGAATTTAAAGATGCAGTAGTTTTAAGAGGAATAATAGCAAAAAAGTTTTCAAATTCCTGAGCTATTTCTATATCTGAGTTGATGCAGCCATGAGCAGTCTCTAAATTAAACTCAGTATTACGCTGCTTTTTCCTACCTGTTTCATTATTTATTATTTGCCAGGTAGTTTTTATTCTATCATCAGCTGATTTTATTTTGTTGCTTATATAAAGAGCTTTAGCTAATTTGCACACTTTTAAAAGTTTTAGAATATTTTGCAACATACTGATGAAAGTTTGTATGATTCATATGTTGCTTGAGGCCATAAAGTTCAAAAAGTTTTGCCCTGCTTTTGCGAATACCTGGAGTAGCCCAATCGCTAAATAAAAACTTTGTGAAAATGCTTTTAGTTCGTAGTGGAAAAGAGTCATTAAATTGCTTATTTAATAGTAAAAAGAACTCGGTGTAGAACTCACTTGGGTCAGATATGTTATTAAAATTGTGAACACATAAATTACTGGCCAAAGAGTTATTGAATTTGTTTAAATTTGTACATGTAATTGGCCTAAATCTTATTTGAATTTTTTGTATAGGTATATAGGAACAAAATGTTATTGTTGGTCCACTGTGGTCAGATGGCAACTTATTTAAAATGTCTTTGTGTAAGTATTCACAGTTACAAAAAATATTATCTATACAAGTTGCAGAAGAAGCAGTGACTCGGGTTGGTTCCATAAAAACATTGGATAAATCAAATGACCTAAAAAGACTTAATACTCAAACTCAAACTATTTATTTCAAATAAACCAATTACAGGCACTTTTGAATTGTCAAGGTGTCGGTCAGTCAGAGAGATGAAGCTAGTTGCCCATTCCAAAGCAGTAGGTACCTATGGAGAAGAACGGGCAAGAAACTCCATGGACACTCTTTTAAACAAAATATGGTTACAAAATATTGGTTACATAGATCATATTATTATTATTATACATGTGAGAACGATGCAGAACGGTGAAAGCATCTAATATAAAATAATTGAAAAAAAAAAGTTCAAAAGTTAAATTAAAACAAGCCATGGCCGCTAAGAGATGACCAGTCTCTACCGACAGCGCCCGTTCACGAACATGACGCATGGATTAGCACCATTCAGCTCAACCATTTTGAAGGGAGCTAAATGATCCAACACACACGCCACCATCAGCGAGACATTAAAGTGAGCATGACATACTCTCAGCCGCCAAAGCACATTCAAGTCAATGAAAGACGTACCCAGTAAATGGTCACTTTATATTAGGTACATAGTACTCACATTTATGTGCTAAGCAATTATACAATATTAAGAAATTGAATTTATACAATGCAAATATAGTTTTTATTGTTGTTGATCTTCCGCAGCTCCAACAGATTTTTAAGAAGTCTAATGAATTAGGTGATACGCCCTTGTGGAGCAGGAATAGCATTGAGCCAAGCGTTTTTATCAGCGATGTAATCTCCCAATGTATAATATGCTTGGCTGCATAGTGTGCGTTTTATACAGGATTTAAATTTTGTTTCATTAAGTTCAAGAATGTTGGGAGGTATTTTATTGTAACATTTTAAACAGTACCCCATGAAAGATGAATCTACTTTAGCCAGCCTGAAACCTGGTTGAACTAATTGGTCCCTATTTCTAGTGAAATAATTGTGTCTTTCACCTCTTTTACTAAAAAGATGTAGATTTTTCCTTGCATACATGATGTTTTCATAGATATATTGACAAGGTACAGTCATGATGTTAATAAGCTTAAACCGTTCCCTTAGAGAATCGCGCCTACGAAGATTATAAATGGCTCTGATAGCTCTTTTCTGCAGAATAAAAATAGACTCGATGTCTGCAGCACGTCCCCAAAGTAAAATACCGTAAGACATAATACTATGAAAATAGCTAAAATAGACCAGTCTCGCGGTATCTACATCAGTATATTGACGGATCTTTCTGACAGCATATGCTGCAGAACTTAGCCGTCCTGCAAGAGATGTTAAATGAGGACCCCATTGTAGCCTTGAGTCGAGCGTGATCCCTAGGAAAACAGTTTTATCGACAAATTCTAGTTTCTCTTGATTCAATACTATCTCACAATCACTACTTTTTACATTTGGTAAAGAAAATCTAATGCACTTAGTTTTTTTTCCATTTAATACTAAATTATTTACAGTGAACCAATTCTGGACCTGCAGTAGGGCGTTATTTACGTCGTCAAAATTTTTAGCACGTCTATCTATCTTAAAAATTAAAGAAGTGTCGTCAGCAAATAACACCATTTGCGGTTGTTTTTTTAATAAATGGAGAAGATCATTAATATATACTAAAAAGAGGAAAGGACCCAATATTGAACCTTGTGGCACACCCATTTTTACTTTTAAACCGAGTGAATTGACACCTTTTATTTGAACTTGCTGTTGTCTGTCATTTAAATAAGATTTTACTAAACTAAGCGCAAGTTTTCCAAGTCCGTAATGCTCTAGCTTCAACAGCAAGGTTTCGTGATCAACGCAATCAAATGCCTTGGAGAGGTCACAAAAGATTCCTATGGCATCTTGAGCCTCTTCCCACGCATTGAAAATGTGTTTTAATAAGGTCACACCGGCGTCAGTTGTACAACGTCCTTTGGTGAAACCATACTGTTGATCGTTAAGGATTTTATTAGTGTAAAAATGATTAAGCATTTGGTTAAGCATTATCTTTTCAAAGATCTTGCTGAAAACCGGCAGCACGGATACGGGTCTATAATTATTGGTATCTTTATTGTCCCCGGATTTGAAAAGTGGTATTACCTTGCTGTATTTCATTAAATCCGGGAAGATGCCTTGATCCACACATAAATTAAATATTAAGGCTAAGTAAGGTGCTATTGTCTCAATGATCGAGGTGCAGACTTTAGTAGACATTCCCCAAAGATCTTCGGTTAATTTTATTTTGATTTGTTTAAAAGTTTTAATTACTGTTATGGGGTTAATATGCTTAAAGTTGAATTCAATTAAGCAGGCTGAAACGTTCGCCTTTAGTAAATCAAAAGAGAGGGAAGGCGATGAATTTAAGGTTTCAGTAGTTTTTAGTGGAATACTGGTAAAGAAATTTACAAATTCTTGAGCAACTTCTTTGCTATCACAAATGGGACCACATGACGTCTCCAGAATGTAATCAGAGCTATGCCTTTTGTTTCTGTTCGTTTCATTATTGATAATTTTCCAAACCGTCTTTATTTTATTTTCAGCTGATTTTACCTTGTTGCTAATGTATTTGGCTTTAGCTGCTTTACAAGTGTTCTTAAAAATTTTTGAGTAGGTAGCAACATACTTATTAAAACATTCTGTGTTAATAAAAGGCTTAAGGCCATAAAGCTCGAAAAGTCTTTCCCTATTTTTCCTGGGTCCTTTAGTGGCCCAGTCACTAAATAAAAATTTAGGATTTATAGTTTTAGTGGTCTTCTTAAAACAATTATTAAACTCGTTTTGCACTACCGTAAAGAATTCCTTATACAAAATATTTATATTTTTTAAAGAAAGTGCTTGAGCACTTAACTTACAATTTAAGGCGATATTAAATTTATTTATATTAACAGTTGTTATGGGTCTGGATTGTATTTGGATTTTTTGTATTGGTGTGTTGGACTCAAAAGTTACAGTTTGACCACTGTGATCGGAAGGGAGATAATTAACGATAGCTTTATCTAAATAGTCGCAGCAACAAAAAACATTATCAATGCAAGTAGCAGTAGACATAGTTATTCGGGTGGGTTCTACAAACACATTTGACAAAATGAATGATTTAAACAAATTTAATAGTCTACTCGTGTTTGAATTATTTTCTAAAATATTAATGTTAAAGTCACCACAGATAACTACTGATTTATTACTGGAAGCAAGTTTTGCCAGAACATCTTCCATTACTGCCTCAAATATTGAGTAGTTCTGATAATTAGGGGGTCTGTAAACGCACACTATAACATGCTTATCCAGCTCAACACAAGACAATTCAATGCTATGCTCAACTGATAGTTCAACTATGTCCTCACGAGTTTTTGATTTAATACAATTTTTAATTAGGATTAGTGAACCACCACGCAGCATTGATTTGCGGTTAAAGCAACTGGCCAAACTATAATTCTCGTAATTAATCAACATTTCGTAATCTTTTAACCAGTGCTCAGTAAAACAAATAATGTCATACATTGTTTTTTCTAAAAACAATTCAATCTCTAATTGTTTGGAAGAAAAACCTTGAATATTTTGATGAAATAATGTCAAGGATTTCTGCTTAGCCCCTTTTTTACAGTTATTTTTGGAGCTAGAAGATACCTTTTTGTTATTAAGCGAAACTATACTGTTAGTGGTATCTCCTGTTGTCTTACAAACTAGTTTAAAGAATGTGAGCTAACCACATTAACATTAGTACTATTACTAATTGTGGTGCTAATTAAATATGACTTCGACATATTACTTATGTCTGGGTTAATATTAAAAGCTAATAGCCTAGCTATTTGACGTCTAAAACTAATGGGCAGATACACAGTATCCCTAGTCGACCTTAATTTCTCAACAAAAATGTTGGTGTCAAAAAATATAAACTTGTCAATAATCTGACAGTATTCGAGTTATTTTCTAGTAAATTAATATTAAAATCTCCACATAATGATTATTGACTTGCTACTAGTACTAAGTTTCTTTAACACATCTTCCAATACAGAATCAAACACAGATAGATTCTGGTAATTTGGAGGTCTGTACACACATACTATAACATGCTTATCTAGCTCAACACAGGACAATTCAATGGTGTGTTCAACAGACAGTGTGATGATATCTTTTCGTTCTTTGGATTTTATTGAATTTTTAACTAATATTAATGACCCACCATGTATCATTTGCCATTATAGGAAACCTAAATGTGGACTGAAGCAATTATTAGAGACAATAGATGCAAAAGTTCAAAACTTTACAAGTAAAGACTATTGCATTATTTACATTGGCGAAGAAGACTTCCGAAAGACTAATAATTATATAGATCTAACCATGTTTATTCGAGAAAAATTAATAACACTAACTCACACTAATATTATTATTTGTTTACCGACATATAAATTTAAATTTCGACATAATAATAGTTACTATGTAAAACAACAAAATTATAGCAATACTCTGTTTAATAGTAGAATAGAAGTTTTTAATAATCTTCTATATATGGATATCCAGGCATATAACTACGCGTATCTATTGGATTCCAACCTAAATCTTTCTTACAACTATGACATGTACAATCAGCACTCAGGTACTCTGAATAGCTATGGCACGAAAGTTGTAGTATCAGATTTACAAGATCTTATTAAGATATTAAACAGCCCAAACAATGTCAATATTGAGGCTGAGTATTCCCAGTCGGAAAAATTTGAAATACTTCCAGACCTACAATCAACAAACGCGCAACCCATACAAAATCAAGGTAGTAACACACATTTTTTTCGTGTATAATCATATATTTATAATGCACCAAAATGTCAATGGCCTAATAAATAAGTCAGATCTATTAAGTACACATCTGAATGAACTTGATGAGGTAGGTAAGTCAATAGATATCCTATGCATAACCGAACACAACATGAAAAAAGATGACCAGGTACACCTACACATTTCTAACTACTCACTAGCAGCATGCTACGCTAGGCAAGTAAGAAACGGGGTCTCGTGCATACTAGTAAAAAACTCAAATCAATTTGAAATAATTAATGTAAATAAATGGGCCATACCCAATCAAATTGAATGCTGTGCTATAAAACTGACTTCCCATCCCATCATCATTATTTGTATCTATAGACCACCAAATCATAGTAAAGATAAACTATCAATGTTTTTTAATAATTTAGATATGATGTTAAACGAAATAGGTTTAAAACGAAATAGTAAAATTATACTTTGTGGAGATTTTAACATTGATATTTGCAAAAACAGTAAAATGTCAGTCACTTTTCAAAATATACTGCGTAGCTATAACCTGGTTCTGGGGACTCGATCTCCAACACGTCTGTGTAGCGGGACATGCATTGACAACATCATTCATAATATTAGAGGAAGTAGCTGCGAGGTCACAGAATTGGCAATATCAGACCATACAGCGCAATTACTTAAATGTCGTGTCAAAAAAACCTGCACTTTCTCTCATTGGTTTATCTACAAACGTGACTATAGTGTTGAAAATATTAGGAAATTTACGGAATGCTTGCAAAATTTATCATTTCATGATGTCTATAAATGCTCAGATCCAAATATAGCATTTAATGAGTTCCACGGCTTATTTAAATTATTCTATGACCTATGTTTCCCAATTAACAAAATAAAAATTTCGGTAATTAAAAAACCAAAGTGGATCACAACAGGACTTAAAAAATGTTCGAAACGTAAAAGAGACATGCTATGGGAATATAGAAAGTCACCAAACCTAGAAAATAAAAATAAACTTAAAACGTATACCAAAAGATTAAAACACATAATCAAACAGACACAAAAACTACAAAACAATAATTCTATAAAAACTGCTGAAAACAAAAGCAAAGCTACATGGAACATAATTAATAACCAGAAAGCAAACTACCCTAAACAAGGTATTGATAGCATTAAAACTGACAGCCAAATTATAAATAACCCTGAACAAATAGCAGAATCATTGAATAATTATTTTATAGACCAAATTGAATCTCAAAGTGACATGAATCTTAATCTTAATAGTAATCCAATAATAAACTCTCATTCTAATTCAATATTTATGACACCCACAGTACCCTATGACATATTTAAAATTATTAATTCACTGAAAAATACGAAAAGTACTGGATATGATGACATAAACACCGAAGTAATAAAAGCCACATCTCCTATCGTTGCACCAATACTCAGCCACATTATCAATAGTAGTATTGAAACAGGTATATTCCCAGAAAAATTGAAAATCTCTGTGATTAAGCCATTACATAAAAAAGGCGATAAGCAAGATCCTAGCAACTACAGACCAATCGCGCTCATACCGGTATTCTCAAAAATTTTTGAAAAAGTAATACAAAACGGCTTACTTTCATTTCTAGAAACCAACAAAATCTTAGTTAGCGAACAATATGGTTTCAGGAAAAATAAAAACATTGACTCTGCTATCTACAAACTTGTTGAACACGCTCTAACTAATGTTGACAATAGAACTCCTGTAGTTGCATTATTTATGGATATGTCAAAGGCATTTGACTATGTTAACCATAAAATACTGATAAAGAAACTGGAAAAATATGGAATTAGAGGCAATATTCTTGAACTTATCAAATCATATTTGACTAATCGAGAACAAATTACATACATAAATAAAATCTGCCCCTATACAAGAACTGAAAAGACTTATGTCTCCACACATAGAAAATGTATATTTGGTGTGCCGCAAGGCGGTGTTCTTGCTCCTTTATTATTCATTATATATATTAATGACATGCCTAAAACTATTAATAATCCAATGATTTTATTCGCTGATGACAGCACAATACTAATCGATAGTAAAGATGATGTGACATTCGAAAAAGAAATAAACGACAACTTAAAAGATATCATAACGTGGCTAACTGAAAATAACTTGAAAATAAATCTTGAAAAGACAAATTACATTTCATTCGAACAACGAACAAATAATAAAAAACCGGATATTCGTTACGGTCAGAAAACTATCAGTGAAGTAGAACACACTAAATTCTTAGGTATTTGGATAGATAAAAATATGAGCTGGAAAACACACGTTGAAAATACATGCAAAAAACTTAGCCAGTATTCATATGCTCTCCATAACCTAAGGAAAGTGTCAAATCGGGCAACTTTATTAATGGCGTATCACGGGTATGTTGCACCTACTTTACGCTACGGCCTTATATTTTGGGGAAACTCGCCGGACAGAGAAATGGCGTTCAAAGCCCAGAAACAATGCGTAAGGGCAATGTGTGGCATACAACGCACAGAAAGCTGTAAACCACATTTTCAACAATTCAAATTATTAACATTCCCGTGTCTTTACATATATGAAGTGGCTATCTTTGTCAAAAGAAATCTATATCTTTATACACATCCAAGAAGCACACGACACAAAAATAAAATATGCGTAAAACGTCATAAAAAAGCAGTATTCGCAAAAAACATTTTGGGCATGGCACCCAAAATATACAATAAGTTGCCAAAAAGTATCACAGACCTACACAAAATGGACCATTTCAAATTAAGTTTGCACGAATTCCTAGTTGAAAAATGTTATTATTCAATTAATGATTATTTAAATGAAAGATGCCTGTTTTTACTGAAATGGTTACAAACAATTATTATTTAAACTTTGATTTTGACTTATGTATTTTTTTAATTTTTGACATTTCCATTCTTTTAAGTAATTCAATTATAATTGTATTCTTTGTAATTAATGTTGCGATTGTTACATTTTATATTAATTTGCACACCTCATTAGGTTCTAATACAATGAACCTTTTATACCTGTAACACCTTTTTAACATGTATTATGCAAATAAATGATTTGATTTGATTTGATTCAATTCATTAGTTTTCGGCTGAAATGGCTAACTACACAATAATTTTCATAATTAATTGATACTACTTGATGATCTTTTAACCAATGTTCTGTTAAACAAATGACATCAAACTTGGTATTTTCTAAAAACAATTCTATTTCCAGTAACTTGGAAGAGCAACCTTGAATATTTTGATTTAATAATTTTAATGTGTGTTGCACTCCATTCAGTTTATTATTTTTAAGAGTTATATTGCCAGAAGATACCTTTTTATTATTTTGTAGTAATAATAACTGGTTATTAGAGGTGGTAACTTCTGTTGTCCTACGGACTAGTTTAAAGAACTATCCGGAGTATCCTCCACAACTACAACCGAAGAGTCTAGGATGTCCATATGAGTTCTAGCAGGAAGAGAATACTCAACCTGAGTGTTCATGGCCTCTAAGGTTGTTGGTACTATAGGTAGATCCTCCTTCGTACAACATGATGAAACATAATAATTAATCCCTATGTTGTTAGTATAACTAAACAACACAGATTCGTCCCTAATACTAGAATTTGTTATATTAGCTATAACCTCATTAATATTATATGCTATCAACATAGCAATCTGATGTCTACATTCCCAAGACAGAGACAAAGTTCTCTAAGTTAATTTAAAACCACTAACAAAGTTGTTAGTGTCAAAGTACAATAATTTGTCACTATGACATAATGTCAGTTTGTGCATTGTATTATTTAATTTATAAATATAATTATTTTCGTCATTTGACAATGTATCACTATAAGGAAAAGCACACAACATCAGCTTTCCTATATTTAAATTTAATAAGGTGTTCACACCATCCACTATGCCCTTTCTAGTAATACCACTGCTGTTACCTAATAGCAAAACCATTGTAGAATAATTATCAAGTTTTGTGTTTGCTATTGCAACTGTTGCAATCCTAGCGTTGCCTACACGTGGTCCGCATTGACCACGAGATCAAAGGCGTCGTCCTACTGTATCTTCTCTATACTGTGCTAATAGCATGAGTTAACACTAGTGACTGTGGCGGCATCTACAACGCCACCAATGCGATCTACACAACATTTACGTCACATAAATCCTGGATCGCGCAAGCAATATTAGCAAATTAGCATATTTCTTATGATTGATTTTCATAATCCGGAATCTACCTTTAGGAAGTTCCGACAGAAGCAAACCCGACAGTAGGCAGAGCACCCAGCTGCTCGGAGAATCCAAATAGAATTCAATGGGAGATGAAGAACTCGCCATACTGTTCTTTAAACCGCTATAATAATAATAATAATAAGCTGGCAACACCAATCGCAACTGTCTCATATTTATCGTTTTCTTAATTTTATTATTTTAGACGCAGTTTTATTTTAAATCTATTGGCTGATAATCAAAGCAAAATCACCAAAACCCTCTCTAAATTAATTCTGAAAAAAAAACACGTAAATGGACCACAAAAAGTTATATAATATGTTTAGATCAAAAATTTACCTGACATCTGTCAAGTCTTTGTGAAAAATCAGAAGAAACGATGAAATGAAGACATGATAACTCGGTCAGCATCGAGACGCGCACGCCCACCACCTCCGGACTCTTCGCTCAGCTCCGCCTCGTCGCCGTCGGTTCCCAGCCCCACCGTGAGCGGTGTGACACCGACCGCGGCAGTTGCGTCGAGCTCGAGTGACGAGTATTTTTCCCCGCCGACGTCGCCCCGAGCCGGGTCCCCGCTGCCGGTGGTTGCGTGCAGCGCATGAAATGGACTCAGTCTATAAATGAGAACGTCATGCGCGCATACTACGGGGCTACAGAGGGGGGAACTAACCTCACTGCGTACCGTGTTAGGATGCTGTCTCTGTTTCAGGTACTGGAACCAACCGTCAATGTATCGGCCCAGCGACTGTCGGATCAGGTGCGTGTCATCCAACGAATTCATAGGTTGGACGATGCCGCACTTGATAGGCTGCGCTCAGAGGTATTGAGCAACCATATTATCGTCTCAACTCCAACACAAACCGCGGTACCAGCGTCAACAACTGATGTAGTTCTACCGCGGTCCAATCATGGTGTTGAAGAGGAGGATGATAGGGTTGCCACAGTAAGTAGCCAGTGCAACGACAGATTGAGGAACGCTCTGGAGGATGCATTCCGCGAGTATAGATCCATTCCGACCGGACTACCTATGCATAAGCAAAATAAGGCGCTGGTGTGTGCCTTGGACTCGCAGCTTGAGAATTTTTTCAAAAGCAGCGAGGATCTTGTCGATACACACTCGATCCTGTATTGCGCGGCTGTTGCGGCGTGTCGTTTAGCTAACGTTAAGTTTCCGAACTGTGACGAAGCTAGTCGACCAAAACCAGTCGTACCAGCCTGGCAGTACAGAATCGAGCGTCGTATCGATGGAGCCAGGGTACTCATTGGCAAATTATACTGCTTCAGGGAGGGTAATACTCGACCACGAGTGATGCGCTTTGTAAGGCGGGTGTAGGCGACGCGAGTACCAATTTATAAGAATGTTTCCTACCTTAAATTGTGATTTGATTTTTATTAAATAAACAGTGGAGCGCAGTGGAAAAGGGGCGTACACGTTTAGAGGGGCGCGGGGGCATTCGGGGTTCGCATCACTCGCGTCACGGGAGACGCGGCCGGCGGCCGCGCACGCGGCGGCGCCGTCAGTCGGCTCAATAACTATCTAACGAAAGCACGTACGCGCCTTTTTCACCCGCTTGCACTAATTTTAAAGCCTGAGTATTCTTTTACTGGTCCACCCTCTACATCAATGGTCCTTCGAACCGGATCAGCAATCAGAAACGCTAGTCAAGCTTTATCCGTTTATTTGCTTCGCTTCAACTAAGTTACGCACGACGCATGTATCGCACGCCGCCCGCGCAATCGCAAAACAAAATGGTGGGCACGCGAAGCACGGTGCGCCGGGAGCGTGAGCAGCAATTGGCGATCGCAAGTGGTGTGAAACCTGAAGAACAACCAGATTATCCTCCGCCTAGTTCAAGTAAAAAATCTGGCAGCAGAAACATACTAAAATCTCCTTCTGCGAGTGCATCAGTGAAGGCGAGGAGGGCGCAGCTGCTTTTCGAAGCTGCACAAGAAAAAGCGCAGTTACAAATGGAATTGATAGATAAAAAACTAGCCGTCGACCTGGCGGAGCTGGACAGCAACAGCTCACAGTCACTGGCAGATATTGAACCTGCTGAAAGTGAAGTTGGTTCCCGAGTGGAAAAGTGGTTACAAACGAGTCAGGAGGTAAAAACTCAGTGTGTCACTATTGGTAACGACGACGCACTGTGCCCGGCACAACGGCAAGACGCTATCTTGCAGCAAATGGGGGACGCCGGCCCACTACCACCTGAAACAGAAAACGCACCCACCCAACAACACAGACCGCTGCCAGCGACGACTGCGGTGCAGGGCGGCACTGAAGATACCATGCACATGCTGGCGTGTGCACTCAAGGACCTAGCCGCTGCTGCAACCACCAACGCCAACCAGCCAGGAACTAACGTGAAAATGCTTAACCGATTGTGTACGCCAAAGGACTTGCCTAAATACGATGGTGACCCGCTCGAGTGGCTACAATTTAAGCGAGCTTATGAAGAATCTTCTCAAGTCTGCAACTTATGAAGAATCTTCTCAAGTCTGCAACTTCAGCGACCGAGAAAACTTATGGCGACTGAGAAAGAGTCTCCACGGACGAGCTAAAGAAGCAGTCACAGCGCTGCTGATCGGCGCCACCTCCTCTGACGTCGTGATGTCCACGCTGCAACTGCAATTTGGAAATAATGATATAATAATATCGAGAATATTACAAGACATCAGCAAGTTACGCCCAATGTCACAGGAATACCACAAAGAAATTGTTCCCTTCTCGATCAAAGTTAAAAACTGCGTCGCAGCGGTGACTGCCATCGGCTGCGAAGATTATTTAAAAGGAATGAACATTGTGTCTACTGTGTTGTCTAAATTACCTACAGTATTAATTTCTAAATGGAGTGATTACTGCTTTCCGCTTCTCAATGAAACTACAAAACCAAAGCTCGTCATATTATCCGAGTTCCTAAGTGCAGAAGCCCAGAAGATAACACAATGCTCAGTGAATATATCGTATGTGCAAAATTATAAGAACAGTTACAACGATAAACATAAATCGCAAATAGTTTTGTTAAACGAAAACACATACAGTGAAAAAGAAAACAGAAGTACCAAGTGCGGGTTTTGTCCATTAACAAATCATACACTACCAGACTGTAAGAAGTTTAAGAAGGCATTACGTAAAGACCGATGGACATACGTGAAACGTCATGGTGTCTGTTTCAAGTGTTTGACGACACGACATAAGAAAGAGTCTTGTCCCGCTACCGCGTGTGATATCGACAACTGTGGACAATTACATCATCGTCTGCTACACTATAACGTGAATAAAAACCATGTAGAAGTGCCCGAAGTGTCGTCAACAACAAGTGAAAAAGACAGTAAACCGTCAGAGACTGATACATCTGTGGAAACCGTAACATACATAAACAAATGTAACAAAGTGTTACTAAAAACCGTGCCTATTTTAATTCACGGACCAAAAGGAACGTCGCGCAGTGTTGCACTTCTGGACGATGGCTCGACGTTGACACTGATAAGCGCCGAGCTAGCATCGCGCGTAGGGCTGCACGGCTACAAGCAATCTATGCGTGTGTGCGGCGCGTGGGACAATACCGAACTAGTGTGCGATAGTGAGATTATAAACTTAAACTTATCTAACATTGAGGACAACAATAAGTTTACAATAAAAGCGCGTAGTGTTAAAAACTTAAACTAACCTGTGCAAAACCAATCTTCAGTGAACTTAAACGATTACGAACTGAGACCTGAAATAAAAACTGTTTTAAATGACGGACAATGTAAACCAGAAATATTGATAGGGCAAGATAACTATAATTTGATTTTACCGTTGGAAATAATAAAAGGCAAACCGACCGAGCCATACATCACGCGTACTCCATTAGGGTGGTGCATACACGGCTGCGTGCGCGCGCCGTCGCTTGACATGAAAGCGACGCCGACTCAATCTACACTTTTCATAAACGAAGAAGACAGTGAGCCATCAGAAACTGAGCGTATACTAAGAGAAATACATGAAGAAATACGCCGGTCCTATTCACTTGAATCACTAGGTGTCTCTAACATACCTAGACAAAACGCAGACGACGCCCGAGCTTGGGAACACCTGGAACGCTCCTCCAAATTAATAGACGGGAGGTGGCATGTTGGACTACCGTGGAAAGATCCCAAGTCTACGATGCCCGACTCGCGCACCAATGCAATGAAAAGACTCGGTGGAGTTGAGAAGAAGATGAAGTCCAGTGATGGCTATGCTACTCGATACCAAGAAAGAATTGATCATCTACTCACTAATGATTACGCTTCGCAAATAGAAACCAAAGAAGACGCAAAAAGAACTTGGTACCTACCGCATTTCGGGGTCGATAACCCCAACAAACAGAAACTAAGATTAGTATTTGACGCCGCCGCAACATCTAACGGTGTGTGTCTAAATGACTACATATTAAAAGGACCTGACCTGCTGGTTTCGTTATATGGTACCATGCTGAGATTCAGAGAACACAAAATCGCCGTGAGGGGTCACATCCGTGACATGTTCTTAAGAATAAAAATTATCAAAGAAGACAGAGATACGCTTCGCTTCTTATGGCGAAAGTCACCTGAGCATGAAGTCGACACTTACACCATGAGCTCATTAATATTCGGCGCAAATTGCTCACCGTTTATTGCGCAATTTATAAAAAACAAAAATGCTGAACTTTATAAGTCGTCTATGCCGTGCGCTGTGCAAGCCATACAAAAACAAAATTACATGGATGACTACATAGATAGTTTTGAAGACGAAGAAACCGCTACTAAAACAGTGAACGAAGTTAGTTACATACATAGTCAAGGTGGATTTGACATCAGAAATTGGACATGTAATCATCAGGTCATATTAAATAACTTACCACAAGAAAGTCTGCGATCTACGGAAGTGAAGTTCAAAGTCGGTCAACAATACGACGGCGAACGTACGCTAGGCCTAATGTGGAATCCGAAAGACGACACGTTAGGATTCGACGTCTCATTCAAACGAATACCGGCTCACATAGTCGCTGGACAGAAGAAACCTACGAAACGAGAAATGTTAAAAGTGATAATGTCAATATTCGACGTCTTCGGGTTCTTATCACCGTTTACTATAAAAGGAAAAATCATGTTACAAGACACATGGAGATCCGGTATCAGCTGGGATGATGAGATACCAGATGAAATATACACAAAATGGTCAGAATGGCTAGATGTATTAAAATACATAAATAACATACGCCTCCCTAGGCATTACGCATCCGCTACAAGAGCGACCGCTACGAGTGCTACGCGGTCTACGGCAAGTACGCGTAGCGCGGAGATAGCAACTACGGACGGTGACGCGAGAGCGAGTGAGACAGCCGACGCCGGCCCGAGTGCTAACGCACTGAATAGCGTGACTCACGAGTGCTCTGGCTATACAAACCTACAGCTACACGTATTTTGCGATGCGTCGACCAAAGCGATGTGCGCCGTCGCTTACTGGCGGTGGCTTGATAATAATAAACACGTGCGAGTTGCGTTCGTCTCCAGTAAATGTCGTGTTGCACCAGTAAAGTACGTGTCTGTGCCGCGCCTAGAACTACAAGCGGCGTTGATTGGTTCACGATTGGCTGAAACATTGATTAGTGAACATCGAATAAAATCAGTAGCGAAATATATGTGGTGCGATTCAGCCACCGTATTAAACTGGATTCGCAATGATAAGCGCAGCTATAAACCCTATGTCGCACATCGACTCGGCGAGATCGATGAGCACACACAAATAAAGGAATGGAGATATATACCTACGAAGATGAATGTCGCCGATGTCGCCACGCGGGAGTTTTGTAAAGTGGAAACATTAGAAAATGAGTGGTTATACGGACCAACATTTTTATATAAGGACGAAAGTTTATGGCCGGAAGCGGATGTACAGCTACCTGAAGTTAGTAACATGGACCTGGAATGCATAAATACTCTTCGTGTTACGCCGATATGTTTACCTGCTGTACCAGAACCTAGCAGGTTCTCCTCCTGGCTCCGCATCTTGAGGTCTACGTGTGTCGTCTTATCTTTCATAGAAAAATGCAAAAATTCTCAGATGAAATCCTTCCCTGAAGACTTAGAAAACCTGCAAAAGAAAAAAGCATTAGATAAGAAAAGTAAACTGCTTACCTTATCACCGTTCGTGGACAATGATGGCGTTCTCCGGGTGGGCGGTCGCATAGACGCCGCTCCTGTAATAACGAAAGATATTAAACAACCAGTGATATTAGACGGACGAAGTCATATTACTCACCTCATAGTTAAACATTATCACCAGAAGGCTTACCACGGGAATCAGGAAATGGTTGTAAACGAACTGAAACAGAGATATTGGATCATTAGAATAAGGCCAACAGTAAAACATATTACATCAAAATGCATGTTATGTCGGATAAAAAAGGTACAGCCTCGTCCACCCAGAATGGGCGACTTACCAGAAGCTCGAATGGCTCACCATCAGCGTCCATTCACCTTCACGGGCGTTGATCTGTTTGGCCCTATGGATGTAACTACTGGCCGCCGCAAGGAGAAGGCATACGGCGTGATTTTTACGTGCCTAACCGTGAGGGCGGTACATATCGAGCTTGTTTCTAACCTGACAACTGATGCCCTCATCATGGCTCTCCGACGGATGGCGGCGAGGCGAGGCTGGCCGCGACATCTATACTCGGATAACGGCACCAATCTGAAAGGCGCTGACAAGGAGCTTTGAAAATGTATCCTAGAGTTGGACGAGGAACAATTAAGGAAAGAAGCTCTCAACTATAGTTTGACCACAACATGGACCTTCATCCCCCCCGCTAGCCCTCACTGGGGAGGGGCGTGGGAAAGATTAATCAGGAACATCAAGTGTTCACTGAAAGTGATTTTAAAGGAACGAGCACCACGTTACGAGACACTGCACACATTGATGGCCGAGGTGGAGCATATTGTGAATAGCCGTCCACTTACGCATGTGTCGGTGGAACCCAACACCGATGAGTCATTGACACCCAACCATTTCTTACTGGGCGCTGCTTCAAACTTACCGGTCCTTGGTACTTACGATGACTCCGACTTATACCTGAGGAAGCAGTGGCGCATATCGCAGAGGCTGGCTGATATGTATTGGAGACGCTGGGTTCGTGAGGTTCTTCCGGACATGCGACCTAGGCAGAAGTGGAACGAAGAGCAGAGACCTTTGAAAGTGGGAGACCTCGCACTGGTTGTCGACCCCAATTCCCCTAGAAATACATGGCCGAGAGGCGTCATTCAAAACGTACTTCCAGGTGTAGTGTATAAGCTGTATTCTAATGTATACCTATACCTATGTATGTTACACGTGTACTTAAATATCAATAATTACTAATAAACGAGTCAGTTGTCAACCAGCAGTCAGAGCAATTACTTCTCCTCTATACCCAACCTTTACATGGCGACCCTGCCATGTTTGGTCATGGGGTGTCGGGTCGCGAGGCAGCCGCACTTCGTGGGTGGTACAGACTCTCGTTCTAAGTGTACGTTGCGTTATTGAATTTTGTTCGAGAACAACCAGCTACAATTTCATCTTTCTGCAATAAGCATCGTTATGATGATAATTCTGGGTTTGTTGTTGATATTGGCAGCCTATTTCCTGTACAAGTGCTACAAGAACTGCCATCATACGTGGATTAATGACCAGATACTTCGTCAAACTTTGAGCAATTCCTTTTCTCGTCGTGGTCGTCGAGGAACTGCAGAAGGAAATAGATTTCCGGCGTTCAATACCAGGTGTACGTCGTGTTCAAACAGTTCCGGGCCATCACTTCCTAAAGAAGAGTTCGTGCTTAAACCGAATGTGTGATATCGTAAGAATAACGTAAAAGTGAAGTGATAAAAGTGCGTTCTGTGCGTGAAAGTGAATGGAAACCGGCGAAAATGCGTTGAACTATGGTAACCCGATGTATGTAACCTTTTATTAGTTATTAAGTATGCTAGTTATTTCATTTTAATATGACAAATTATGGCTCATGAGCTCAGCTCAGCTTATGAAAAATTGAAAAAAATTAAAGAAAATTTATATAAACTAAGTTTAGAAAGGAGGACGCCAGAGCGTTTGCAAGAAAAGCTGACTGAAGCAACTATCGTGTTTAGAAGTTACTCTGTTTTACTTCCAAGCATTACGAGACAAATAGATGATAAGAAATTTAGTGGTGAAAATTTGTCATTGATTAAATCGCATTGTGACAAAATAGCAGAGTTGTATTCTCAAATACAAGAGTTTTGTAATAAGTTACATATACGTGAAACTGTTAAGGGTAGTTGTGAACAATTTGGCTTAACATCAAATCTCGAATCCAAAATGGAGTTTAATTTAAAAGTAGCCCTGAGTTTGTTACCAGTTTTGAACAATGAGGAATCGACGACTCGTCAATTAATTGATGGTATAGATTACTATAGCTCTACCTTAGAAACCGAACAGTGTAAATTAAGTTTAGTAAACTTTGTCTTAAAAAGTCGTCTCTCGCAACAAGCGAAATTAAGACTTAAGTCCGATTATCCATCTATTGAAGCATTACTAACTGATATGCGTATGATTCTTCTGCCTAAGAAGAGTTCTGTCGCCTTGCAAAGTAAACTTCAAACTTTGCGACAAGATCAAAAGTCGATTAACCTTTTGACCGCCACGTCAAAAATGAAAAAGCGTGCCCTCAGCGCCAAGCTCCGAATTTATCCTTTAATTTTGTCGCCCAGTCGCGACCGTGGCGTGCTGGGCACATTTTGGTTTGTCGTCTATACACGACTGTGGCGGTCAAAAGGTTAATGATTACGGTAAGGAGTTGACTGAGCTATTTATGGATTTATCTATAGCGCAAGCCGAAGGCAAAACCGAAAATCTCAAGATTTTACAGCCACTAAACGAAAAACAAGCAATTAAACGTTTTGCCGACGGATTACGTAATAGAAGACTCAGTACGATAATAGCTGCACAAAAGTTTGAATCCTTAAAGGACGCTGTACAAACAGCTATAGATGAAGAGACCATTGCAATGCCGTCTCAGTCTGAAAATGTATTATCTTTTAATAGGAACCGTAATAATTACTATCAAGGTCAGCGTTATCGAGGTTTTTCTAGAGGCACCCGCCAGTTTCGAGGTGCCTCCACGTCTAATAATTTTAGTAGGCCTACCGTCCATCGTGGTACGACTTTCTACCGAGGCCGTGGTCGTCCGTACCAGAACTATAGTCGTGGACAGCCTAAACAGAATCGAGGTACGTACTATCATTCTAATAACAGGAACAACAACCCTAGAGGTTATCAACGGAACGTGCAACGTAGTGATGCAAACATTCACGTTGTAAACGAGGACGAACCCACAAAAACTAATTCAAATGGGGAGCAGAGCAAGTTTTTTCGTGAATAATGGGTTTGTATTTGCAAATAATAGTCATTGTTGCATAGAATTATACGTAGATAAACATAACTACTTATTTTTAGTTGACACCGGCGCATCAATTTGTGCCATTAAATATAAACATGTTATTGAATTAAACATACCAATCCATAAAGAGAGCATTAACATAAGCGGAATTGGTGGTACAATAGAAGCAATAGGATATGTTTATTTAACTCTAAGCGATTGTTATGATAGAGGACATTTGTTTAATCATAAGTTTTATGTTTTTAAATCGTTACCGTGTATGGCACATGCTATTTTAGGACAGGATTATCTTACGAAATACAATGCTATATTAGACATTAGTTGTAAAACTTTAACATTAAATAATAACAACAGTAATGAGAAAGTAATTTTGCCTTTAAAATCGAAAAGGTCAACGTTTAATTATAATTTCACTTTGCCGCCAAGGACCGAATCAATTCATTACATACCTACTCACATTACCGAAGAGTGTCTTGTTTGCTCATCAGAATTACAAGAAGGAATATTCATTGCTAGCGTATTAGTTAAACCCGTAAATGGTATGATACCTATTTTAATCCTAAATACAAATGAAAGTGAGGTTCACCTTAATACTATTAAACCAACTTTACATAAAATTAGTGACTATAATTTGTGTACGTTTGAACAGTATACGAATTTGAACGCAGACCGTGTTAAAATATTGTTTAGCTTACTAAATTTAAATCATTTGAACGACGAAGAGCAAATCACGATTGAAAATATCTGTGCGAAATTTTCTGATATATTTTTATTGCCAGGTGATAAGCTAACGACAACAAACATTTACAAACATCAAATTAATTTACAACCCCATGCTCAACCAGTCTTTAGTAAACCGTACAGAATACCACATTCGCAAAAACATGAAGTAAATAAGCAGATTAGTAACATGTTACGGGAAGGTATAATCGAACCATGTCAATCAGAATGGTCAAGTCCATTGTTATTGGTCCCTAAAAAGGTAGACAATACAGGCAATAAGAATTGGCGCTTGGTAATTGATTATAGGAAATTAAATAACATTATACAAGATGACAAATTTCCTCTACCTAATATAACTGAAATTTTGGATTCCCTTTCAGGATCTATATACTTTTCTACTCTTGACCTTTCCAATGGGTATTACCAATGTGACCTTGATCCCGAAAGTCGGAAATATACAGCATTCTGTTCTGGACAATATAAAGTTCCGGGTAGCGTGGATAAAAGTACTGCTTCCGTATCAGGACAATACCAGATGACGAGAATGCCAATGGGATTAAAAACAAGCCCTAATGCCTTTTCAAAAATGATGACTGTTGCAATGTCGGGTTTGACCTACGAAAAGTGCTTAGTATACTTAGATGACCTTATTATTTTTGGAAATTCATTACAAAACCATAACAAAAATCTCATAGATGTTTTTAATAGATTGCGTCAGGTCAATTTAAAGTTAAATCCTCATAAATGTAACTTTCTTAAAAAGGACATATTATATTTAGGACATGTTATATCGAGCGAAGGTGTTTTACCTGATCCTGAGAAAATACGTGCTTTAAGTAACTGGCGAGTTCCGAAAAATATTGAAGAAGTAATTAGATTTGTCGCGTTTACCAACTATTACAGAAAATTCATTAAAAACTTTGCCAATATAGCGTATCCCTTAACACAGCTAAATAAGAAAAATGCATTATTCATATGGGATCAAAAATGTCAAACCGCTTTTTGCACTTTAAAGTCAATAATTTCGAGCCCACCTATACTTGAGTACCCTAACTTTACTAGCAATTGTAAGTTCATACTACAAACCGACGCTTCCAAATATACATTGGGCGCAGTTTTATGTAATGACAATAGGAAACCAATAGCATTCGCGAGTAGAAATTTAAATAAAGCCGAAATTAACTATGCTACTGTGGAGAAAGAACTGTTAGCGATAGTATGGGCAGTTAAACATTTTCGCCCCTATTTATATGGCCGTACATTTGTAATTGAAACCGACCATAAGCCACTAGTTTACTTATTTGGCATGCGAGACCCATCTAGTCGCCTTATGAAGTTCAGACTTCTACTTGAGGAATATGATTTTATCGTAGACTATATCAAAGGATCCACAAATATTCCAGCTGATTCAATGTCACGATTACCTATCACATCAACGGACTTAAAAAATATGCATGAAAGCATAATCACAGTAATGACACGTTCGCAACATAAAAAAGAGCTCGAGTCGCAACATAGAAAAGAGCTCGAGTCGCAACATTCCCCAAGTGCTATGGGTTCTACTGACGATTGGCCTGCGCAACCAAGAGTCGTGGAGATCCATAGTAGGTCGAGGATGTCTATAGAACTAAAGTTTATAGAATATGATGAGTTAAATAACCTACGTAGGGCAAATGAGATAGAAATAGAAAATAACGTATTTTGTTATTCGTCATCGAGAATGACTTTATTTATAAATCCAGTTTCCCAATCACAATTGACGCCAGCCGCATTTGTGAGGGAACTGAAATATTTTTGTGAAAAAATTAACGTGCACGAATTAAATTTTATAAGAAGACAAAATTACGATGAATTTATTAAAAAAATAATTACGGAAATTAAGTCGTATAGGAACTGGACTGGACCGCGATTGTGTATTTTAAATGACGTAAGAATTATTCAAAACAAAGACGACCGAAAAGTAATATTGAATGATTTTCATCTTCTACCAACAAGTGGCCACGCTGGTATAAGAAGAATGTATAATAACATCAAGAAATATTATTTTTGGCCAGGTCTTGAAAGAGACGTAAAAGAATTTATTAAGAAATGTGACAAGTGTCAAAAACAAAAACATAGTTCTCATTATGTTAAGGAGCCGTTGGTTGTTACAACGACAGCCAATTCGGCGATGGAAAAAGTTTTCCTAGACGTAGTAGGACCCTTAGATCGCGATGATTATAATAATTCATATATTTTAACTATTCAGTGCGAGTTAAGTAAATATGTAGAAGCCTATCCAATGAAATCTAAAAGTTCTGAGGAAATAGCGAAAACCTTTGTTAATAATTTTATACTTAGATTTGGTATTCCCGCTAGAGTAGCTACTGATAGAGGAACTGAATTTATGTCATCTATTTTTAAAGAGACATGTAAACTTCTTAATGTAACGACTTTAAACTCAACTGCATACCATCATGAAACAATAGGTTCTCTAGAAAATACTCATAAAAGTTTGGGTAATTTTCTAAGAATTCAAACGAATAACCATTCGAGTTCATGGAGTACATGGTTACCCTTTTGGTGTTTTGCCTATAATACTTCAGTTCACACCGCAACTAAATTTACGCCTTTCGAACTAGTATTCGGAAAAAGATGTAATATACCATCCAATTTAAGACAAAAATCAGTAGACCCTCTTTATAACTATGATAATTATCCCTTAGAATTGAAATACAGATTGCAGACATCGCAAAAAGAAGCGTATGATAATTTAGTTGAAAGTAAATCATTAAGAAAACAAAGGCATGATCTAAAGTGTAATCCAATTACGTATAAACAAAATGACTTGGTACTTGTGAAAAACGAGACTGGAACCAAACTACAAAGTATTTATAATGGACCATATTTAGTTATCAAAGATGTTTCGCCAAATGTTGAAATATTGAAAGACAATGGGAAAATTGATTTAGTTCATAAGAATAGGACTAAGCTATATTATTCATAATATTTTCTTGTTAATTTTAGCATATTAAGCTTTGTACTCTTTTACTTACATACTAATATACAATTTGATAGAAATAAGCAAAACTGTAAGCATACTGTACTAAAATGTTTATTAAATATTACTCATGTTATATCATAAAACAAAATAATACTTTCATATTATTTTATTTTATTTCCTTTCGGGGAAGGTGTAGTGTATAAGCTGTATTCTAATGTATACCTATACCTATGTATGTTCCACGTGTACTTAAATATCAATAATTACTAATAAACGAGTCAGTTGTCAACCAGCAGTCAGAGCAATTACTTCTCCTCTATAATACCCAACCTTTACACAGGAAAGGACGGCCGCATCAGAGTCGTTGATATCAAAACGAGAACGGGGGTGCTGCGGAGGACAGTAGCACGCGTCGCACGAATCGCAATGGGTGATGAGTGCTGCGTCAGCACTGGGGAGGGGAATGTAGGCGACGCGAGTACCAATTTATAAGAATGTTTCCTACCTTAAATTGTGATTTGATTTTTATTAAATAAACAGTGGAGCGCAGTGGAAAAGGGGCGTACACGTTTAGAGGGGCGCGGGGGCATTCGGGGTTCGCATCACTCGCGTCACGGGAGACGCGGCCGCGCACGCGGCGGCGCCGTCAGTCGGCTCAATAACTACCTATCTAACGAAAGCACGTACGCGCCTTTTTCACCCGCTTGCACTAATTTTAAAGCCTGAGTATTCTTTTACTGGTCCACCCTCTACAGCGGGCATTCTCGGGGACTGGAATCAGTCCTCTAGAATACATGTCCCGAGTTACAGAGCGCATCGACTTCCTGAAGCAGAAAGTTTGTGCATGGGCGAGCCGTATTCAGCGGTATAAGAGGCGGGTGGATCGATACAAGCAAAATCGCATGTTCCAGAGTGACGAGAGGTGGGTATATAGAGCTTGGGAGCGACCCGAACAAAATTTGACAGACGCATGCCGCCCGGATGATGCTACCACGAGTGCATTCTGGCGCAGCATCTGGTCGGTGCCCGTCTGTCACGCTGAAGCTGACTGGACTCGGGATGTCGAGCGAGTGTGTGAAACTATACCAGAAATGGAAGCAGTCTCAATAACACCATTAGACGTAGCCAGAGCAGTCCGTCCGTTACCGAACTGGAAATCACCGGGACCGGACGGACTGCACAACTTCTGGTTGAAATGGCTAGTTAGTTCACACACTTGCCTGGCATCTCAGTTCCAGTCATCTTTAGAGTCTGGGTCGCTACCTCAGTTTTTAACAACAGGCGTTACCCACCTCCTCCATAAATCTGGCAGTCCCGCGGAACCTAAGAATTATAGACCGATCACATGTTTATCGACGGTCTATAAACTACTTACATCCATTTTGAGAGTGAAAATTAATACGCACATAGAAAGTCATTCGATCATGTCTGCCTCTCAAAATGGGTGTAGGAATGGGTCCCGTGGTACTAAGGAGCTACTCCTCATTGACATGGCCATCAACCAACAGGTTCGTCGATCCCATAAGGATCTGTCGACATGCTGGATAGATTATAAGAAAGCCTATGACTCGGTGCCACATACATGGCTGAAGAGAGTGCTGGAGTTGTACAAAATAGATGCAACTCTACGCATTTTCCTTGAGACGTGTATGGGGCAATGGAGGACGGTTCTTCATTATCCAGGGTGTCTACAGATCCAGGGGAATGATGAGCCTATATGGATTAAACGGGGAATATTTCAGGGCGACAGTTTGAGTCCACTTTGGTTCTGCTTAGCTCTGAATCCTCTTAGCACTCTGCTGGAGGATTCAGGTCTAGGTTATCGGTTGAAGAGAGGTGGTCAGGTCATATCTCACCTCTTCTACATGGATGATTTAAAACTCTTTGCCCCCAACAAATTGCGACTGATGGAGTTACTGAAGGTAACTGAAACTTTTAGTAGCGCCATCAGGATGGAATTTGGTGCGGATAAATGTGCAGTCATGCATGTAAAGCGAGGGGAGATTGTGGAATCCGAGGGAATCCAACTCTCGGATTCCATACACCTTAGATCCCTCTCCTCATCCGAAAGCTATAAGTATTTGGGTATGTCGGAAGCGTTGGGTATCAATGTTACTGACATGAAGCAATCGTTGAAGGAGCGCTTCTTTGGTCGCCTGAAGAAAGTTTTGATTAGTCTTCTTTCAGGCGGAAACAAGGTGCGCGCCTTTAACGGTTGGGTCATGCCGGTTTTGATGTACTCTTTCGGCATACTCAAATGGACTCGGACCGAACTTGACGCCTTGGATAGGAGGGTCCGTACACTGCTGACCGCAAACCGGATGCATCACCCACGATCATCGGTGATGAGACTGTATATCCCGCGGAAGTGCGGGGGTCGAGGCTTTTTAAATGCAAAGACCCTCCACAATCGCGAGATTTGCAGTCTTAGGGATTATTTTTTAAAAGCCGAAGTGGGTATGCACCGTGATGTGGTGGCAGTGGACATAGGCCTCACCCCGCTTTCCATGGGTAAAGAGAACTGGCGCAAACCTGCAGTACTGACTACCGATGACCGCAAGGAGATATGGCAAGGCAAGGAGCTTCACGGGCGCTTCTATCGGGTTCTTCATGAGCCCGGTGTAGACTTCTTAGCGTCCGTGTCCTGGTTACGTTTTGGTGACCTTTTTGGGGAAACTGAAGGTTTCGTCTGTGCAATTATGGACGAAGTTATCTTGACGAATAACTATCGGAGACATATTATGAAGGACGGGACGGTTGACGTGTGTCGGGCATGCCACCGTCCAGGTGAGTCCATCAGACATATTATCTCTGGTTGTTCTCGTTTAGCTAACGGCGAGTACTTGCACAGGCATAACCAAGTGGCCAGGATTATTCACCAGCAACTTGCTTTGAAATATAAACTTGTAGACTCTGAGGTACCGTATTACAAGTATGTGCCCGACCCAGTTCTTGAGAATGACCATGTCACGTTGTACTGGGATCGGTCTATCATTACTGACAGGACTATTGTCGCCAATAAGCCTGATATAGTAGTGATAGATCGATTAGCGCGCCTTGCAATGATAGTCGATGTTACTATTCCGCATGACGAGAACCTCGTGAAAGCTGAGAAAGAGAAACAAATAAAATATCTCGACTTAGCACACGAGGTTGTTGACATGTGGAATGTGAGCTTGGCTGTCATTGTACCGATTGTCGTAACAGCCAATGGCCTGATAGCCAAAAGCCTCGACCAACATCTTTCGAGGCTCTCGTTAGGCGGTTGGATCAAGAGCCAGATTCAGAAGGCAGTTGTTGGGGCGTAACTCCCAACAGTAAAAATGTTATGTTGATGTTGTAAGTGGGATGTTATGTTGATTGAGTAGACAACCGATTGGTATAAAGGTTTAATTGCTACTGAAAATAACATGTAAAGTACACAGTAAAGGAAATACAATAATGCAGCGTTTCACTATACATAATGTAGGTCAAGTTAGTGGCATGTACAGCGTAGCTCGTACATATTGCCCACTCACAAAGATAACTTAAATGTATGTTACATCGAAAATTGTTTTAAAATGAAGTTAAAATGTAAGTTAAAATGTAAAAATTAAAACAGACAAAGTCATAAGTTATTATGGTAGGTCACAACGCGAAATTGGCGACGTTGCTTTATCGAGTGCGCGTGCCCTCGATAAGTGCGCTGCGCTTCTGCCGTCGGTGACCTCAAATAAGGCGTTGTCCGCGATGTTCGCTGTCGACCTTCTTCGGGGCATCGGGTTGGGAACCGATGGAGGTTCTGGTTTCCGTCGACTCGCCCAATGCTTGCCTAGGCGGTTATAAGCGTAGATTACTTATTGCTAAGATTTCAGCAATAGGTATTAGGGTGACCATATCCAAGTCATTGTTTTTAGGTATTGGTATTGTTCGGTAGATCTCGAAGTTATCTCTGCTGATTAGTGGTACTTTTACCTCGATTATAAGGTATTGTTCAGTCATTTTCGCCTTTACTTGTAGAAGATGATACAGGCGAAATAACTCTGTTTGAATGTTGGTGATAGGTAGGACTAAATCCTTGGACAATTGACCCGAGATTATGTTCAATTCATGCCGAAGCTGTTCCGGTGCGATGAGATGTAAATTCATCTTGCCGTTGTAGATGTTTGTGACAGTATCTATTAGGGTCTCCTGGACGTTTCTTAGGTGCTCTATCAGGCTATTTGCCGTAATAGCGGACATCACAAATTCGATGGACAGTTCTTGAGAGTCCAGTTCCTTCTGGAGATTGTTCGTAAACTTCTCAAGGTTTAGCAGATGTTGGTTAAACATTTTGTACTGTTTTTCAACTGCGTCTTCCGACCTCTTCAGTAAGTTATATTCGGCTTCGATCACGGATGTTTGATTTCTTAACAACAGTGCCAGGTGTTTTTCGTTTGCCTTGACAAGGTCAATGTCTGCTTGATATTGTTTTGCGAATTCGTCATCTAATACTCCGAACAGGGAGCGCGCGGTGGACCCGACACCGTTAATAAGCCCACGTTTGTTTCTCGTATTCACTCGGCCTTGCGGCGTCAGCAACATATGGTTGTAGTGTCCTATTTCTTCGGTCGAGTGTTGTAGTTGCGTTAAAATTACGTTGCATTGTGTTTTCTGTTTAATTTTCTCGCAGATGTTTTCCAGATGATTGGTGAATTTACTGGATACTTCTATACCTTGCCAGTAGGGCTTGACGTCGTAGTACACGATAATCTTCCACTCGCCGCGTATTAGTTGCATATTGCCTATTATTTATATTATTATTTATTAGTTTTTTGTTATGTGCTTGCACGCACATACTTCATATGTCACTATTCTGCAAAACATTAAAACACGTACACGTAACCTGTGCCTGCTGCCTTTTATTTAAATCTCGCTAATTTCCGCACATATTGGTCCTTCGAGCCGGATGGATTAAATAGCAAGGATCTGCTATTATTAAATGAAGATCAAGAAATTAATAGTGGAATTAACGAATATTAATTATTTCGTACAACGAGGTTATTGACCGGCAGTGTGGTATGTGAATCAAGTGCATAAAATAAAGCGGTGTTAAGTCTAAGGTATTGATAATATCGTCACCCAACACTCAATCAGGTAGTATAACGCCAATTAAGGATTTATAAGGTTAGTCTTATTAATTACCGATTGTATTCTGCGTAATTAGTTTGTTCCGGTACCTACCTACCGTACCATTTGCATTGTGATAGTTTTATTGTCATTATTTTGTATCTGCAGCAATTAAATTAGAAATCACACTTATTAAAGTGAGTAATATTGATTTATTACATTATATTGTTTAATTTAATTGTCCTTGCCAAAGTAATTACTAATCACGTTAAGTATTTTTGCATAGGTAGTAGGTACCTACTTAGCAGCAATATAATTTAAGAGCGTTAGATATTGTTAATTATTGTTTAGGTACTGTTAATGTAATTACCGTATTATTTTCGTTATCGTGTTGTTGTACTTAATACAAGTCATTATTAGTTTATTGAGATTTGCATAAGAATAGTTAAACGAGTTAAATATTATTGATGTAGGTATTCACTAATTGGTACCCATAGGTTGAATCATAAGACATACGAAGGTACTTATAATATTTTTAAAACTTTATTGTATAAATTCCAGATTTACACTCGAATCCCAGAATGACCGAGGAAAGGGAGTTAATAAAGAAGCGAGGGAGCTTCAAAGGCCGATTAACTGCTTTTGTAAATTATCTGGACGCGCTGGACAATAAAACGTTATCTAGTTCTAATATAACGGAACTACAGCTGCGTACAGGTAAAATGGAGTTGTTATACCAACAATATGATGAGGTACAGTTACGTATGGAGTGTATTGCTGATGATATTAAGGCACAGTTTTCTGAGCGTTCTGATTTCGAGTCTCTTTATTTTAAGTCAATGTCCAAGGCTCAGGAATTTGTGAATAATTATAATAAAGTTAATGAATCTGTCAGTAGCAATAAAAGTAATTGTGGTAGTACTTATAAGCCCGTTAAGTTGCCCACAATCCAATTGCCAAAGTTTTGTGGATCTTACAATAACTGGTTGGAGTTTCATGACACCTTTACGAGCCTCATTCATTCCAATGATGCTATAGACGAAATCAACAAATTCCACTACCTTCGAACGTCTCTGGAAGGATCCGCTGCCGTAGTGATCCAGTCGATCGAGTTTTCGGCTACTAATTACTCTGTGGCATGGAAGGTATTATGCGAGCGATATGATAACAAGAGATTATTAATTCACAATCATATTTCGGCTATTTTTAACATGGAGTCAATTACAAAAGAATCATCTGTCACATTAAAGAATTTAATTGACCAAATAAATAAACACTTACGAGCATTGGACACTTTAGGTGAGCCTGTTAAATATTGGGATACCCTTTTAATTTATATTTTTACGCGAAAGTTGGATAGCAGAACGTTCCGTGAGTGGGAGGAGTACAAAGGTCGTATTGACAAAGATAGCAAGATTACCTTCGATGCGTTCCTTAAATTCATACGTGAGCGCGCTGAGTTAATTGAAACATTAGAATTATCGCGTAGTAACCAGCCTCAACCTTTTAATAAATCAGGGGCTAAGCTGAAGTCTATGGTTACCATTCAAAGTGGTGGTAATTCTAGCTTAGATTCAGGTACAAAGGTCTGTCCCAAATGCAAAGATGACCATAACTTGAGTGAGTGTGCACAGTTTCTCGCAATGAGTAACGAAGCTCGTATTAAATTGTTGCCAAATTTTAAAGTGTGTTATAATTGCTTTCGTTCAGGTCATTTCGCAAATCATTGTAAAAAGCCAGGTTGCAAGCTGTGTAAGCGCAGGCATAATACTCTTATCCATGTCGCTGATTTTAAACCTAGTAGTCATAATAATATAAATAATAACTCGTGTGATAACTTGTCGCCGCGATCGTCTTCGACGTCTTCTGTGTCCGAGACGAATAATGTCGCGTTGTCGGCCAAGGTCACATCTTCGCACAGTAGTGTGAGTCATGATGTGTTATTGTCAACCGCATTAATTAAATTACGTGATCGTAATGGTCGAGAACATGTTGTTCGTGCAGTTCTTGACAGCGGTAGTACATCATGCTTTGTGACCGAAAGATTATGTCGACAGTTAAATTTAGAGACTAGGCAGATAGATAGGTCGATATTCGGCATTAATAACGTGACCTCGCACGTAGGTAAAACGTGTCGTATTAATATGACGTCATTAAACAATAGTTTCAGTACTGAACTTTATTGTTTCGTTTTACCATCAATAACTAGTGATGTGCCATGTCGTGAAGTAAATCCATCTATTCTGAACATTCCGTCTCATATTTGTTTAGCAGACCCTACTTTTTACAAGCCCGCTCATGTAGATATTCTGATTGGTGCTGATGTCTTCTGGGACTTGCTGGGGTCGCAAAGAATCAAACTAGGTACTGGTAAGCCAATTTTATGTGAAACCAGGTTAGGCTGGATTGTATCCGGTCCTATTAGTCGTAATTACGTTGCATTGCTTTTAAGTAACATTAGGTGTAACTTTACTAAAATCAATTCTTCATCTGACGACGATTTCGATAAAATACGAAGTGATTTAACTCGCTTCTGGCAGTTAGAAGAAGTAAATAAGAAGTCTTCTCATTATTCGCCAGAAGAGAAAGTATGTGAGCAGCATTTCCTAGATAATACGAGCAGATTGCCTGATGGTCGTTTCTGTGTTCGTATTCCCCTTAAACACGATCCATCTATTTTGGGAGATTCAATTAATAAAGCTAGTCATTGCTTACAGTCGTTAGAACGTAGGTTAAAAACGAAATCTGATTTTAGTAAAATGTATCACGAATTCATGTCTGAGTATGAGTTACTAGGTCATATGACTAAATGCAAGCAATCTGATTTAAGCCCTTCTGGTTATTTTATTCCGCATCACGGCGTATTACGTGAAAGTAGTACCACTACGAAACTTCGAGTGGTATTCAACGCAAGTTGTCCTTCTTCAACTGGCGTTTCTTTCAACGATTTACAGATGGTTGGCCCTACCATTCAGGACGACCTGTTGTCGATTCTTCTCCGCTTCAGACAGCACAAGTATGTTTTGTCAGCAGACGTCGAGAAGATGTACAGACAGATAGTCGTCCATCCGTCTGACAGATATCTGCAGCAGATATTGTGGCGAGGTAAGGCCTCTGACTCCGTTCATTTTTATAAATTAAACACCGTCACCTATGGCACGGCAAGTGCGCCATTTTTAGCTTTTCGGTGCCTTCATCAATTAGGGCTCGATTGTAACAATCAGAAGGTTGCTGAGGTCATAAAGCACGATTTCTATGCCGATGATCTGTTATCTGGCGGTGATGATTTAGAGGAGGTTAGATTTATCCGTCAGGAAGTCACAAGTGTACTTGCATCGGCTGGCATGCCATTGTGTAAGTGGAAATCAAACGAGCCTCAATTATTGTCTGAAGTTGATCAATCTTTGCTTGACTTAAATATCGGTTCTAGTGAGCCTGACAAGTTGCTCGGGCTAGGTTGGTATGCAAGTTCAGATGAGCTAGTATTTTCCATAGGATCAACTATATCCTGCAAGAGTAACACTAAACGTGATTTACTTTCAGTGATTGCAAAGATCTTCGATCCTTTGGGGCTGTTGTCACCATTTGTAATTACGATGAAAATGTTACTTCAAAGACTGTGGCTGGATAAATTGTCATGGGATGATCCATTGTCTCCTGAAATTAAATTATAATGGCAGACCATTACCAAAACTCTGCCTCTTGTAAATGAAGTTCGTGTTCCTCGAATTGTTGTGTGTCATGCATACAAGGAGTTGGAACTGCATATATTTACAGATGCGTCTGAGCGTGCATATGGCGCGTGCGCTTATGTGCGCAGTGTTAATAATGCAGGTGAGTGCATCGTTCGGTTACTTATGGCCAAAAGTCGAGTGGCACCAATTAAACCTACTACAATTCCAAGGTTGGAGTTGTGTGGCGCTGTAGTGGGAGCTCGTCTGTGTGAGAAGGTGTTAGACTCACTTCGTCTTAAGTTTTCGCGCATCTTTTGTTGGACTGACTCGACCATCGTGTTGGGGTGGTTACAGATATTGCCTTCAAAACTTCAGCCATTTGTTCGCAATCGCGTCGCTGAAATTTTAGAGCAGGCGGGTCACTGCACCTGGCGGCACGTCCCAACCAATGAAAACCCAGCAGACCTATTATCTCGTGGTGTGGATAGTAGTCACCTGCAGGGATTAGATATGTGGTGGTCAGGTCCTGACTTTCTCCAACATGACTCAAGTAGTTGGCCTTCGCAATTTAAATGTTCAGAATTAGGCTTACTCCCAGAAACTCGAACTGATGTCACTTTAAATGTTGTCCTTGACACTAACGATAAGCCATTTATTATAAATTTTAGTCGTTTTTCTAAATATTTGAGACTTTTACGGTCCATGGCATATGCGTTGCGATTTATAACAGCATGTAAACGTCAATCGCCACATAGTTCTTTTTTATCTGATGACGAATTAAAGAAAGCATTAAACATTTTAATCTATCAGAGTCAACAAGAATCATTTCCCGAACATAAATTACTTTTAAATAAACAAAGTTTGCCAAAAAAGAGCGTCCTATTAAAATTGAATGTGTATTTAGATGACAACAATTTAATGCGTGTCGGAGGACGTCTCGATAATTCAGATTTTACATACGATAAGCGGCACCCTATTATTATACAGTCCACTCATACTTTTACTAAATTATTATTTGATTTTGAGCACAAAAGGTTAATGCACGCGGGCCCACAATTATTATTAGCTTCGATTAGAGAATCCTATTGGCCTATAGGAGGACGAAATTTAGCTAAAGCTTGTTATCGTAGATGCGTTCTGTGCCAACGCATGCAGGGTAAGATTGTTACTCCATTGATGGGTAACTTACCGCGGCAGCGCCTTCTTCCAGGCGGGTATCCGTTTGAAAGTACTGGTGTTGATTATGCGGGCCCTATTATGAGCGCTAGTCGTCAAGGTCGTGGATGTAGACTCGTCAAGGTGTACATAGCTATTTTTGTTTGTTTTACCACAAAGGCTGTGCATTTGGAGCTTGTGAGTGACTTGACGAGTCATAATTATTTATTAGCTTTATATCGGTTCATCTCACGAAGAGGTAAACCAACTCACATATACTCCGATAACGGAACCTCATTGGTTGGTGCGTATAACGAACTCTCTAAATTTTTAAAAGTTAATTCCGATGCGTTGAGTGAAAGCACAGCTAATCATGGAATCAAATTCCATTTTATTCCCGCGTATACTCCACATTTTGGCGGTCTCTGGGAAGCGGGTGTCAAATCGGAAAAATATCATTTGCAGCGAGTGTTGGGACAATGTAATTTAACTTTTGAGGAACTTAACACCACGTTAGCCCAAATAGAGGCAATATTAAATTCACGCCCACTAACGCCACTGTCTTCAGATCCTGCCGATTGCACTCCATTGACACCAGGTCATTTTCTCGTCGGCCGGCCACTCACTTCATTGCCACGGAAAAATTGTGAAGACCAATCTGCAACCCATCTTAGTCGTTACCAGCGTATTGAGCAACTCCGCCAACACTTCTGGACTAGATGGTCTAAAGAGTATGTTGCAGAGTTGCAGCAACGGACGAAGTGGCGTTCTTGCAAGGATGGCTTGAAGCTGGATTCATTGGTAGTCATCAAAGAGGAGAATCTTCCACCTCTGAAGTGGAGACTAGGAAGAGTCATTGCGCTACATCCAGGTACTGATGGAATTTCCCGCGTAGCAGATATCAAGACCTCTACTGGAGTCATCCGGAGGGCCTTCAACAGGATATGCCCACTACCTGTCTCTTCAGAATCGGAGTCTGGTTGAAAGCACGGCTTTCAACGCCCGGGGGCATGTTGAAGCGCCTGCGCAATTAAACTTAGCTTTAAGTGTTCCGTCCTATTAACCTATTAAGTTTTTTGTTATGTGCTTGCACGCACATACTTCATATGTCACTATTCTGCAAAACATTAAAACACGTACACGTAACCTGTGCCTGCTGCCTTTTATTTAAATCTCGCTAATTTCCGCACAGTCACTTTATCAAAGTATAGACCTTGTTGAAGCTCGGCAATGTTTGTTGTGTTAGCGGCCGCGACAGGATTTAGCAAATACAGCAGTGCCATGACCAGTCCAATGAAGTTTATTTTTCTGTTTGTTGTTTTGCCTCGTCGTGAACTTTGCGACTCGCTGTTTGTTCGTAGGTATGACTCATTATCGTTTGGTTTTGAAGTAGTTTGCGGTTCGGCAGTTTCGTCATCTTTGACAGGTAAGACGGATAGTTTCGTAATAGGTCTTTTCATGTGCCCATTTTTTGTTTTTAGGCTAACGACCCGAACATATCCATCGTTCCCAGGGTGAACCTCTGTTATTCTCCCCATGAGCCATTTTCCGGCTGGTATATGGTCATCATGAATAACTACCAGGTCGCCTATCTTCAGGTTTTTCCGTGGTTCCTGCCACTTTGATCTAGCTGATAGCTGGCACAAGTATTCGTTCTTCCATCTCTTCCAGATTTCTACGAAAATCTTTCTTGTTAGTTCCCATCTTGTTCTTGCATCTTCACTTGTTTCGATAACTGTCAGGCCCGGCCTACCCGATAAAAAGTGTGCTGGCGTCAGACAGTCTATATCGTCTATGTTTTCACTTAGTGGACACAGAGGTCTGGAATTCAAGCAGGCCTCCAGTTTTGTTAGGATTGTGGTAAACTCCTCAAATGTTAGTTTTTGTTCACCTACTACTCTCTTTAAGTGGTGTTTTAGGCTTCTGACTGCTCGTTCCCACAGTCCTCCCGCTGATGGCCAAGCGGGGGCATTAAAATGCCACTCAATCTTCATCTCCGCGATTTCCCTCTGTAGTTGGTCGCTTTTGTATGTATGTTCGATTTCCTCGTATTGTTCCATGAGTTGACGGTTTGCGCCGACGAAGTTTGTTCCATTATCACTGTATAAGTGACAAGGGGCGCCTCTTCTTGCTGCCATCCTGTTTAGGGCTGCCAAAAATGCTGAACTGGTGAGATCTGATACCAGTTCAATATGCACAGCTTTGGTCACCATACATATGAAGACTGCAATGTAGCCCTTTGTTGTTTTCGCTCCTCTGCCTTTGTTCATTTTGACGTCCACAAATCCAGTGTAATCCACCCCTGTATGGTAAAAGGGCGGCGCTTGATTTGCTCGTGCGCTCGGTAGGTTACCCATCAGCTGGTGTTCTGCTTTTGGGCTGTTTCTTCGGCACGTCACACATTTTCTGATTTGCATCTTCGTTGTTCGGTTTCCGCCGACGATCCAATATTTCTGACGTAAGTGTGATAGGGTCAGTCTCGGTCCGCCGTGAAACGTCATTCGATGAGCTTGGTCGATGAGAAGATGTGTTAATCGACTGTCGTGTGGTATGATCATCGGATGTTTCATGTCTTCGTTTAGTAAGGCGTTTTTTAATCTTCCACCAACTCGTAGGATGTCTTGATGGTCAATGAACGGAGTCAGCGCTTTTATTTTACTGTTAGACTGCACCGTGTTATGTTTTTGTAAACAGCAAATATCTGTGTCAAATGATTTTTGTTGTGTTTGTTTTACGAGCACCTTTGTTGCCTTGTCCAATTCGTGCAACGTCAGATATCTCGGCAGTTGTTGCCGTTTCGGGTTCAATGCTCTGAGTATCCATGCGACAATGCGAGCCATATGTACGAGCTACGCTGTACATGCCACTAACTTGACCTACATTATGTATAGTGAAACGCTGCATTATTGTATTTCCTTTACTGTGTACTTTACATGTTATTTTCAGTAGCAATTAAACATTATTAACAATCGGTTGTCTACTCAATCAACATAACATCCCAATACACAACATCAACATAACATTTTCACTGTTGTATTAATAATTGTTTCAAATCAGCGATCAATTTCTTTCCTTTTTCTATGGTGTGTGTCCCATGAACGAGGTCATCCATGTAAAATGATTCTTCCAGCACTTTTGATGCCTCCGGGAACTGTTCACGTTCATCTGTCGCTAATCTCCTGAGTGTCATCATGGCTAGGAACGGCGCTGCCTTGGTACCGTATGTTACGGTTGTTAGTTGATATGAGCGGATAGGTTGTTCCAGCGATTCCCGCCATACGATTTGTTGCAGTTGTTGGTCTGCGGGGGCAACCCAAATAGCACGAAACATCTTCTCAATGTCCGCTGTAAACGCATATTTGTATTGCCTCCATTTTATCAATAATGTTTGTAAGTCCTGTTGGAGATTGGGGCCTTTGTACATGAGGTCGTTCAAACTGCATCCTGTAGATGTTTTTGCTGACGCATTGAACACCACTCTGTACTTTGTTGTTGTTGATTCAGCGCGTTGCACACCGTGGTGAGGTAAGTAACACTCTAGTGTTTTGTTACTGACTGTTGATTGCTTCATATGACCTAGTTCAATATATTCGGCCATGAAGTCTTTATAAGCCTCTGCCAAATGTGTTTGCTTTTCTAACTTTCTTTCTAATGTTTTGAATTGGGCTATAGCCATTGGCTTGGACAACCCCAGTCTGCTCTGAAGTTCATTCTTCATCGGCAGTCTGACTTCATATTTCCCACTCTCCAAGCGTTGCGTAGTGTTGGTGTAGTATTCAATGCATGTTTCATTTTCTACCGATAGGTTGGATTGATCTGTGATGTCTTCGGATTCCCAAAACTGTTTGATGTCTTCCAGATTGTTGATGACCACATTGCAGTGAAAAGTTTTGACATTGCCACATAAAAGCCAACCTAGGTGTGTTTGTTGTGCCATAGGTTGAGTGACGTCATCGCCTTTTATTATTCCTCCCAGCATGATTTGCGAATAAATGTCAGCTCCAAATAGTAAGTCCACTTGGCGGCTGTTATGGAAGTCTGGGTCTGCAAGATGAATGTTCTGTATGTGAGACCAAGATGGTTTTGCAAAGGTCTTATTTGGCAGGTTCTTGATCAGGTTGTTCATAATGAAGACAGACGTTTGGAACTTGAAATCGTTGTAGACAGAACTGCAAGTAATTGTTGTCATTCCTTTGCAGTGGTTTTCTTTCTGTCCAACTCCAAAGATGACTCCTTTGCATCTCTCGCGTTTGACACCGAGAAGTTGTGCGGCATGTTCTGTGATCAAAGATATCTGAGACCCTTGATCGATGAGGGCTCGCAGCTTAATTTTGGTCCCATCAGCAGCTTGTATGTTTACTACGGCGGTTGCTAGTAGTATCTCTGAAGTATCATCATCCTTTGATACATGAGAAGAATTTGTTTGTTTTTCTGTGTTGTTCTTAATACATGCATCATGTATCAATGTGTTATGTTGACCCGAGCACTTGCGACATCGGTAAGCTGACGTACATGTCTTTCCGTTATGGCTGAACAGGCAATTTACGCAGAGGTTCATTTTATTTACTGTGCTAAGTTTTAAGTGATTTGGCATTTCTAAAAACTTCGCACAATTATACATTCCATGTTCGTCATCGCAAAGAGGGCATCGAAACGTTGACGCATGGAACGATTTCGTAATTTTCTTGTTGCTAGTTGCTTGATTACTGCTGTATTGTTTTTTAGAGTACGAAGAATTTTGATGTTGATTCGATGACGTATTTGGTTTTTGATTATGTTCTTGTTTGCGACGCGATGCTTCCAACGATGTAAACTTCGCTTCTAGGAAATCTAACAGGTCTTTCAGTATGGGCAGCTTTCGGCAATTTTTCAGCGAGTCATTGTACTCTGAATGTGTATCTGCGTCTAATTTCTGCGATAATATATATACAAGAATCGGATCCCAAGTGTCGACATCCACTCCTAAATTCTTTATCGCATGTAAACATTCTATGCTGACGTCATGGATTTTCTTTATTTGGGCCACTGATTGTTGTTGCATGTTTGGCAGATTGAAAAGCATGTTCATGTGCGATGTAAAGATAAGTTTTTCGTTGTTGTATCGGTGATTGAGGATATCCCAGCACACGAGGTAGTTATCAGAACTTATCTGTAGGTGTTGAATCAATCGTTCTGCTTCTCCTTGAACCTTACTCTTCAGGAACTGCATCTTCTGAGCAGGTGAAAGGGAATTGTTACTGTGTATTGCTTCCGTGAAAAGGTCTTTAAATGGGACCCACTGGTTGTAGTTACCGTTGAATACTGGTATCTCTAGTTTTGGTGTTGTTTTCTCACGTTGAGCTCTTCTCACAACTTGGTATTCAAAGCCTTTTTCAGTTCATGGAATTGGTTTTCATACCTGGTGTAGCGTTCTTCGTACACTGCCATGCTCTCTCCGTTCGTTTCACACTCTATATCCCAGTGAAGGCAGTCAATTGCTGACCAGCGCGTTTGGAGTGTTTGCAGAGCGTCTTGAAATTGCCATCTTTCAGACAGAAACTCCACGTGTATGTTGGCGACTGCTCTCATGAAGGCTTTGAAGTTTGCCGTCTGTTTGCGCATCATGTCGTCCAGCTTGCTATTGGATCCCGTATCCATTTTCGCAGGTTTTTGTTGTTCTTGCCGAGTAGGAGGAGGTGATGGTTCTCTGTTTTGATGATCTTGATTGGCATCTCTGGCTTGTTCTGCCACCTCACCCTTGAAGGCTTCTTGTTCCTGTCTTGCCTGATCTGAGGTACCTTCCCCTGTTTGTAGTTTGGTACCTCCCAATGTTTTGGTTTGTACCGACCGCTCTCTTGGAGAACGAGCGAGGGTCGTAAGTTGATGATGTTGTTGGATAATAAGTTCCTTTACTTCATTGTAGCACTCCAACGTTTGCTTATAGGAGTCATTCGCGAAGTAGGGATGACTTGCACTTGGTTCCGTAGACAGGCGGTCATGATTGAATTGATATTCTGACCACAAGCTTTCCAACATTGCCTTACGGCGTTTGAAATAGTCGGGGTTTTTTCTGTCCCAACCATCTTTCTTGATATTTATTCCGATCTTCTTAATGTTTTCGTAGAGTTCGTTCTGATTCAGATATAGATCAGCTGACGACATGTTGTTTATGTTGACTTCAAGATGAACTCTTCTGTTCCGAGTGTCGACTGTTGCTCCACACTCCTGGTTCTTGGTATTGTGCAACCTTTCTCTTCTACGATATGCGCCTTCTCAATTGGTTACTGGGGCGACTCGCTTGTGAGAGACCAGTCCAACCGATTCGCGATCGTAAAAGATATAAGTCACACAGCACTAAATTACTCGAAGGACCAAATGTTGGGGCGTAACTCCCAACAGTGAAAATGTTATGTTGATGTTGTAAGTGGGATGTTATGTTGATTGAGTAGACAACCGATTGGTATAAAGGTTTAATTGCTACTGAAAATAACATGTAAAGTACACAGTAAAGGAAATACAATAATGCAGCGTTTCACTATACATAATGTAGGTCAAGTTAGTGGCTGGGATTCTGTCATAATTGTCAACACGCGTACATACGCTGTTGGAGATTTAAAGTATTTTAGTGAGTTATTTCGCAAGATTTTGTGATTATGTGTTTCTAAAGTAAACTTTATGAAGTAACAACTGTGTAGAAGTGTTCGTACCGTGAAGTGTTCAGTGATTTAAACATAAAACAGTGAACAAAATACGATAGTGACATCAAATCTTTGATAAGTTTTTCACCCACCCTCATCTTTTTTACAAAAATTACACCTATCGCTTCCAAAAACTGTCAATGTCAAACGTCAGACAGAATGTCACTAGACGTTTGGAATAGTGTTGCCACAACACAAAAATAATTTTCTACCATGAGCAACGAAAATGGTAGAAACTTGACCGGAGTGGGGAATCAGGCCCCAAGTCAATTAAATATAAATGCTGATTGCAATATGAATAAAACTTCACCAAAAAAATTTGTTCAGCAAGTATTTCATCCTAGTCTGTTCACAAGGACAAGACATCCATCGTTGGGAGATCGACCAATCGGGAGCTTAGAACCCAACCAACTCACATCAAATAAGGAGCCTAATGAAACCACAAACAAAGAATGGCAGATAGTCTCTCCCAAACACAAAACCCCAGGAACTAATAAACGAAGAAGGGTCAATATGTCACCATCTTCTGAGCCTGAAGAAATACCACTTCAAAATAGCTTCTCTCTGCTAAAACCGGAACAGCTAGAACAAAATCCTCTCAACCAAGAAAAGGCAGGAATACGAAAACCTCCACCTATTGTCCTATATGCTGTCCAAAATATTGCAAAATTAACTGAGCTGATCGATGGAGTTCTGCAAAAAACAGATTACTCGTACAAAATCGCAAACCGTACCCAGCTGCGAGTAAGTTGCAATAGCATTAATGCCTATAAGAAACTTATGCAAGTAATCAGAGAACAAAAATTAATTGGACATACATTCACACGTAAAGATGAACGACCATACAGGATTGTCATCAAGAACCTGCATCCGTCTACACCAATCGAAGCTATCACAGAAGCTATAGAGAATACTGGTAACAAAATCAAAGGTGAAATCATTAACGCGAAGCATGGTCCATCTAAAAAGCCTCTTTTCACCTGGTTCGTTAACCTCGAGCCAAGCCCGAATAACGCAGCAATAAAAAGTCTTCGCTACATATACAATACCTCTATTACTATAGAAGACCCCAAACGGAAGAATACCATAGTCCAATGCAAACGATGTCAACAGTATGGTCATACGCGCAACAACTGCATGAGACCATTCAGATGCGTCAAATGCGCAGGGAACCATAATACTATTGATTGTTCAAAGAAAGATAGAACCATACCATGTGTGTGTGCCTTGTGTCACGAGGAACATCCCGCAAACTACAAAGGGTGTAAAGTTTTTCTCGAAATACAAGAGAGGAAACAGCAAAGAAAAAATAATAACATAACCAGAAAGGAAAATATTCAAAAATATAACAAAGAAAACGTAAATAAAACCATCGAAGCACAACCCATTACACCAGTATCTGCAGAACAAACCTATGCACAAGTAACAGCTGGCACGGCATCAAACTCACTTGAGAAACTACTTATAAAACAAGCTGAAAAGCTGGACCTTCTCATACAAAACATGGGCACACTTATGAGCCTATTGACTACTGTCATTAATAAATTACATCCATAATGGCGTCCTTAAGAATAGCAACATGGAATATAAACGGTTTGCTAAACAACAAAACCGAAGTAAATACTTTCCTAAAATGCCAACATGTTGACGTACTGCTAATATCAGAGTCACATATGACGGAAAATAAGTCCTTTAACATAATGGGATATTCTACATACTCCACATACCATCCCGACGGAACTGCTCACGCGGGAACTTCTATATTAATAAGGAATAACATCAAACATCAACTACTAAGCCCATACAGAACACCTCATATACAAGCAACCTCAATAACGGTGCAAGATAAGCAAGGTCCTTTAACACTAACATCAATATACTGCCCACCAAAATATAAAATAAAAAGAGAACACTTTGACCACATGTTTGAATCTCTAAGTAGCAGAATGATCATTGGCGGAGACTGGAATGCCAAAAATATCCAATGGGGCTCTAGGCTCACAGTAACACGTGGGAGAGAGTTAAAAGAAAGTTTTGATAAAAACAAACTTAAAGTACTTACCACATGTCAACCAACATATTGGCCAACAGACTCAAAAAAACTACCTGATCTACTAGATTTTTTTGTATACAGGGGTCTAAACACAAACTTTCTCAAAATAGAGAGTTGTCTGGATGGATCATCAGATCATACACCGGTTATTGCCACAGTCAGCACAACAGTTATTGAAAAACTAAACAATAACTACCTCTGCAATAGATGGACAGATTGGATATTCTTCAGAAAATACTTAGATGACAATATAAACCTAAAAGTAAAACTAAAAACAGAAGAAGACATAAATGCCGCCACAACATACATCACCAACTTGATACAAAAGGCAGCATGGTTAAGTACACCTTCGAGCCTCCCACCTAAAAATGATACATGTCGCAACCTACCTTTGAATGTAAAGAAAATGGTTCTGGAAAAAAGACGCTTAAGAAGAGTGTGGCATTACACTCGACAATCTAAAGATAAAACAGTGTTTAATAAAGCTGCCTCCGAATTAAAAAAATATTTACAAGACATTGAAAACGATACTATCCAACAACATTTAGAGCAACTATCTCCAAATCACAATAACGAATACTCTCTATGGAAAACTGTCAAATCTGGTCAAAAACCTAACTTGCAACAACACCCCTTAACACTGGCAAACGGTAGCTGGGCTAGAACTGACGAAGAAAGAGCCGTAGCTTTTGGAACATTTCTTAAATCAGTTTTTACACCAAATGTAAGTGAGATAGATTCTACCTTAAATCGGGAAATCGAGTCATACCTAGACAGTGACCTACAACTAAGTCTTCCCTTGAGATGCTGCACACCAACTGAAGTACGACAGACTATCAGCGCTCTGAAATCAAAGAAAGCTCCCGGATTCGACCTCATAACCTCTGAAGTCCTTCAGCAACTACCAAGAAAGGCCTTAGTGTTCCTGACCCAACTGTTCAACGGCATATTAAGAACTTCAGCCTACCCCACAGCATGGAAAGTATCTCAGGTCACTATGATTCCAAAACCAGGAAAATCTCCACATATGAAATCATCATATCGGCCTATTAGCCTTCTCCCTACCATTTCTAAAGTTTTCGAGAAATTGCTGAAAACACGATTGGATGAAATAATCTCAGAAGACAACATCATTCCTGACCACCAATTTGGATTTAGAGGTAGACACTCGACTATAGAACAGGTACATCGTGTTAGCGATAAGATACGGAATACCTTAGAAAACAAGGAATATTGCGCTGGGGCTTTTCTAGACATACAACAAGCCTTCGATAAGGTGTGGCACCAAGGCCTGCTGTATAAATTAAAGAAACAACTTCCTCACAACATCTACACAATACTAAAATCCTACCTGGAAGACCGAATGTTCTTTGTCAAAGTAAATGACGCCACCTCACCACTGCATAATATCAGCGCAGGAGTTCCACAAGGATCAGTACTCGGGCCAATCTTGTACCTCATTTTCACTGCTGATGTACCGCAATCAGAAAATGTGATGACAGCTACATTTGCTGATGACACTGCAGTCCTCTCGTCAAACAACAAACCTGAAGATGCATCAAAAGCTCTGCAAATCCACCTAGATAAAATTTACAAATGGATGTGTATATGGCGCATAAAAGCCAGTGCCACAAAATCAAATCATATCACGTTTGCATTAAGAAAAGGAGATTGTCCCCCAGTCAAATTAGGCGAAGATACACTGCCTCATAACACGGTTGTGAAATACCTTGGGTTTCACCTTGACCGCCGACAAACATGGAAATACCATATCCAGAAGAAACGGGATGAACTAAACCACAGATTACGATCACTCCAATGGTTACTGGACAGAAAATCAAAACTATCACTAACCAACAAACTGATGATATACAAGGTTATCCTCAAACCAGTGTGGACCTACGGGATTCAGCTCTGGGGCTCGGCTAAAAACAGTAACATAGAAATCCTACAAAGATTCCAGAACAATGTCTTCAAAACAATCACTAGTGCCCCATGGTTCACTAAAAGCACTGAATTGCATGAGTACCTGGAAATGCCTACGGTTAAAGAGGAAGCTGAACACATGATCAAGTCCTACAAGCAAAGAATTTCGACCCATGAAAACAGGCTTGCAAAGATCTTGAATGATCCATTGCCTCAGCGTCGGCTGAAACGACAGCACATCTGGGACTAATGTCTATACATCCTTAACCGAGACACCAAGAAATCAAAGATGAAGGTGGCTCAACACTGGTTGTGTGTGCCTAACAAAATACACTGTTCTTATAAAATATCTGCTCATGGTCAACAGACCGATCGCACGACAGAAATCTAAATTAAAAAAAAAAAAAAAAAAAAAAAAAAGTTAGTGGCATGTACAGCGTAGCTCGTACAGCAGTACTCCTCGATACGGCTCGCATTGTGAGGAGGTTCTTGTCTCTGCAGCCCTAACCACCGGTGCCTTGGACTCTGCTCCCGACATCGGCGGACCACTATATTTATATATTTTAAATTTTATTTTTGCATTTTATAAAAATATTTAAAAATATATAAGATAAGAAATGGAATAAATAAAAGAATAATAATAAAATTTATTTTCAGAATTGCTTCCATAGGTAATAATAATACATTACCTACAGCATTATAAAGCTCTGGATACGTATTATATTTAGTTTAAAGTTACTTGAAAATCGTATACGGATTTCTTCTCTCAACTTTCTGTGGGTACGAGGTACCACCTGTACGAACAAGCCCGTACATGACAATTGTTTAATTTGGATGCTGACATCGACGCGCAGCGAATGAATAAATATCAAACATTTGAGTAAGCGTTTGTAAGTTGCATAGCATCGTTGCTGGGTACCTATAGGCAAAAACATTCATTCGCCGCGGGCGATTCGATCATCTCTTGTCATCACTTGCGGGTGTATACTCAATACACAAATTGAACTTAACTACAGTTCATCATGTTAACACGTTAGCTGCGGCACAAATTTTTGCAAACTTTCCGTTCCTGCGGCACGAGGTTTTATCGGCCCGCACCGTGACCAGACGTTAGGGCGACACGCGGTCTATTAGACCCCACCTCCTTTAACAGACTAAAATCCATTTTCTGGCGCGAAATCAAACATAAATGAAAAATTTGGTCCTTATCGATATAGACAGTGAATTGATGAACCCTAATCTACCGTCGCCCCGGGATCTGATAACTAGTTAAGGAATTATTGGCAAAACAAAGTATGGGATCTTATACACCTCGTAACGCACTGAAATAGGGTAAATTTTTGCTAAGATTAGTGATGGGAAAAATAAAATCGACGCAACGACGTTTATGTATTTTTGTGTGAAAATCTTAATGCGGTTCACAGAATAGAAAAAAAAGAAAACCAGAAGTAGAAAAGAAACTATCCTATGTATTCTGCCTCGAGCTTTAAAAATACACTTATTAGAACTTGAATTAACATAAAAAAATCAGTAACAATATACTTTTTTATAAAAAATCGCAATCGTTCTGTTTCTGGGTTTTTTTTAAATTAACTTCTTCCGACATTGTTTAGACATGTTCGGCGATGTAAAAGGACGTGCTCTCCAATCGACGTGATGCACAACACTAGTCGCGGGAAGCTCGCGTTGGGTGCGGTACGAGGTCCGGGAGGATATGGGACGTTTTGGCCTCGTTCCGCACTGCATTGAAATTACATTAATTCAGTGCGGTACGAGGCCTAAGACATCCGGTACCAAGGTAGGTATACCACCGAGTCCGGGACCATTAGCGCGTCTCAAATATACATTTATCTCTTTTCTATACTGGACCAAACCAAAGCTATGCCCTTCGCACGACAGAGATGTTCACGTTTTTCCTTGCCGCACCACAAGGAAGTTGCATGAGGGGTGATTTAGGCCTCGTTTCGCACTTAACGTGTTAAATGTACCGTACCCGAACACGGTACACCACTTGTGTACACCGATCACCTCTCGCACTTGGCCGAATTACTATCATTTGGGATTGTATTTGTTTGCCTTTATAAAATGATAACTACTTCAATATCTTGTAATCCGGATTCCCTTCTCAATAAGCTGTGATTAAACATAATCGATCGATGTCTGCCAGATTAAACGGATTGCACGTGTTGCGACACAATCTGCACACATGGCTGGGGTGTCGCCGAGTCGGTGTGAGTGCGAGCGGCGCCGCGGCGAGCGCATTACAAGACGATGACATAGCAATACTGTATACTAAACTGAAAAAGGAAATACACAGAATTGAAGTGCACACCGCTAAGCTACCTGTACCCGTTATTCTTAATTAGGCTATCACTTAGCTCCAACCTCCTGCTACAATTTGTACGATTTTTCAGAAGCTGGGACAGCTTTTCAAATTTCAATCAACATGTAGCCGAAGCGATGATGTTGGGTCCCAAATTCCATAGGCTATATCCGTCTCATGTCCACTATATTCTACTTCAAGAAATTTTGCTAACTTTGTAGCTTGGCCATCATGATCTATCGCAGTCTAAAAATACATTTACTTAGGTAAGGCACAATTGCTTACAAACATTGGTACAGGAGTTAAAATACACAATTACAAAACTTGTCGATCCAGCAAAAACAAAAACGGTCCAGGAAAACTCGTGTTCCGCATAATAATATGCACACGTTGCCGCACACCCGCACCCTCTACTACAGGCAGTGCACTTGGCGCTAGGCGCTTGGCGCACTCGGTTTCATGTGCACGATACTCCACCCTAGTGCGATGCACGACGTTTCACCGATATGTTCATTTGATTTAAAAAATATGCCAGCCAGCGCATCAATCTATCGCATACTGTCCAACTTTTCCCAAATTAAAATAAATCTTATGCTTTTTGTAATAACGATAAAGATACATATTTTAAAATGAATAGAATACCTACTATCGGTCAAACTTCGTGTATAGCACTAGATCGTAGAGTATCCTCCTGGCCCCTGGAGAACCACATTAAACAAAGTGCGCCATAACAAATTGAAGACGATCAAAGGCGAACGGATTATTGTTGATTCTGATGCTAATATTTGTCAGTATGTATTTAACTAGCTTTTGCCCGCGACTTCGTCCGCGTGGAGTTCGGTTATATCGGGGTAAAAGTGTTTTAGGTAGGTATTAATTCGACTCAACCAAGACACGCTGTAAAAGATTTTTTATGCAAACAAAACCGCCTGTTCTCACCCCCATAGGGGTAGTTTTCCGAAGAACCTCCCATTTTTATTTGGGTCAACATAGGAACCATTTCTGTTAGTAAACCCTATATACTACAGCTTATATACTAGGATCAGTAACAAATGTAAGTCTACAGATTTAAGAACACAAATACTGAGTTTCAAATAAATCGGACTCGCGTTAAAATTCTTCCATACATACTTTGACACCCCCTCTCACTGATAGTCAGTCAGTTTACTATTGTATACATGATTAAGAATTAAAAATTAAAAAAATATATATAGATTGTGTATTAGCTATAATGGAATATCCGAATTGTCATAAGTTTTTAATCTATCTTGACTGGATTAGATAATTAGAGAGACTTCATCAATTATAAAAAACTGGCCAAGTGCGTGCCGGACCACGCACAATGAAGGTTTCCTCAGTTGGGATGAATTTATCCTAACTAAGGAACCCTAACCTTTTTAGCTTTGTAGTTGGAAACATGTTCTCGTTATCGTAAACATAAATCGTTTTGAGTCACGGTCAATTCTCCAGACGATGCACCCTGAATAAAAACACTACACCACAAAAGGTGAAAACGAAAAACATATATAGCAATGGCAGGTCAACTTAATTATGTCATAAGTACATGGTGGGTCTATGGTAGGTAATCCTCTAATTTGTAATAACCTTGTTTACAAAGTGTACTTATTGGTTATGCAAGGCGGTATAGTTGTTTTTTGGCGCATACTTGTTTTGAATCCTAAGTGTAGCGACGGTTTCAGAGGTGCGTGACGCAGAATGCCTTTTTTTTAACCCTCCCTACGCTCAGGATTCAATACACCGCCGCTGCGCCGGTAACTCTTGATAATTTTAGCGCGGAACGCCAAAACAGAATTCCATTTAATCCGCTGCGATCGTGGATAAGATAATAGTGCGCGTGGCCCTCTTCGCATCGTATAAAATACGAAGCGCAGCTCTCACAGCACCTGAACATACCAGAAGACCCATCATGAAGTACTTGTTGATCTTGTGTGCGTTGGCGGCGCTGGCTCTGGCCGAGGAGCCCATCATGCTGCACTACCACGAGAACGTGGGCATCCCGGAGGCGGCGCGCATCAAGCAGGCCGAGCTCGCCACCGACTTCGATGGCTCCCGCATCGTCGGCGGCTCCAGCACTGGCGCCGGCACCCACCCTCACCTGGTCAGTCGCTCCGACGTTTCCAATACTATTCTAGTTTTCATTACTTTTTCACGAACTTGATGTAACGGCATGCATCGCAAGTCATTGGTTGTACATGATGGTGACGCTTGAGGCTGCGTGTTTCAGATCGGTTTGGTGATCACCCTTTCGACTGGCGCCACTTCGGTGTGCGGCTCCACCATGCTGACAAACACGCGCTCGGTGACCGCCGCCCACTGCTGGTGGGATGGCCGCAACCAGGCGCGCCAGTTCCAGCTGGTGTTCGGCTCCGGCTTCCTGTTCTCCGGCGGCACGCGCGTCAACACCAACAACGTGCAGATGCACGCCAACTGGAACACCAACAATCTCAACAACGATGTCGCCATCATCACCTTCAACTGGGTGGGCTACACCAGTGAGTAGCAGTACACCGTGCCGAACGCGCGTAGTGCCGCGTGCAGTGTGGAGCAAGTCTCTCATTACAGAATGTTTCAGACACGATCCAGCGCGCCATCATCCCGAGCGGCACTCTGCTCAACAACAACTTCGCGGGCACCTGGGCACACGCAGCCGGCTACGGCAGAAACAGTGACAGTAAGATCAATAAAATATGTGGTCGGTGTACATCATTATTATCAACTCAGGATGACCACTGAACATCTGATATTAGTTTACCATGTATTCCATTGATATACTGATGACGGCTCGCCAGCCAGGCGGCTCCTGCGCGCCGGTGCAGCGAGTGATCACACATAGTATGTTCGCAGGCTCCGGCATCTCCACGTCGCAGGCTAAGCACCACGTGTGGCTGCAAGTGATCACCAACGCCGTGTGCGCCAACTCGTACGGCTCCGCGTCCGTGATCGCGTCCACGCTGTGTACCAGCGGCGCCGGCGGCGTGGGCACGTGCGGCGGCGACTCCGGCGGCCCGCTCGTCATCACCAGCGGCGGCCAGCGCGTGCTGGTGAGTGCCGCCCGCCACCCTCCTGTGTCCACTCCACTGACAGCACCCCATGCCGCATGCTGCTCATCACGTGCACTTCATCATTACTGACGAGTTATTCCATTACAATAAGGATGCTGGAAACCAGCATGTCTGAGAGATATTTCTCAAAAGCGTGTGTGATGTGAAGCTAAGTCAGAGGCCCATGGGCAGCATGAAACTCTGACACCAGGTTTGTCACTAACCACACGAAAAGAAGAAGATAAGGATGGTGTTTCCCTTGTTCAGCAAGGATGTTCATTGGCTGATATACTACGATGTTTAGTAAGAACTTGTAGCTCTTGCTTTGTTGAGGCTATTGGTGCTAAATTTCGTGTTCATAGGTCGATATTATATTGAATTCATTTTGTTAAAGCTAAATCAAATAAGGATTTACGTGCATTAATAGTTGTAAGTAATGTATGGTATGTGTGGTACTTATGTGTAACTTACACTTCAGATCGGAGTGACGTCATTCGGCTCGGCCCGCGGCTGCCAGATCGGCCTGCCCGCCGCCTTCGCCAGGGTCACCTCCTTCGCGGCCTGGATCAACGCCAGGATCTGATCGCGTGATTACCACGCTGTTTCACAGCACAACTATCTATTACAACATTCATATTAACCAATACTGATTGTTTCATTTATTCCTCTAAACTTCCATATGTAAATAGTTTCATAGTACGGACGATTACATATAGGTACCTTATAATAAATAAAAATTAAAAGATAGTGATCCACCGATGTCGAGAGCAGGGTCCAAGCTACCGGTGGTAAGGGCTGAAGAAAAACCAAAAAGCTAAGCTGGCTAAATAACCTCCTCACAATGCGAGCCGCGTCGAGGAGTACTGCCTTCTGAATCTAACGAGAGCCTCGAAAGATGTTGGTCGAGGCTTTTGGCCATCAGGCCATTGGCTGTTACGACAATCGGTACAATGATAGCCGAGCTCACATACCACATGTCAACAACCTCGTGAAATATTATTAATATTTTATTTTATTATTAGCTTCACTTGTAAAATTGTTTTCAGCTCACAGGCTCGGAAAGAGTCTGTTTGTCATTCGAAATCTGAGCCGAAAATCGATTTTTGCTCTCTATACGTAGTGTGGAAAGAGTTTTTAAAATTCGAACCTTTCTATTTAATAATTTTCTATACTGCGAGTCCACTGAAAATGCATGACACGGTCTAAAATAAAATATTAAATAATACCGCTCACCTTAAAAACTTCCATCACAGTACAGAAATTTAATATAATGCGAGGATATAATTGTAAAATTGGAATTAATGTTAATAAGTATTCCATTTGATTTAAAAAATCTGTGACGTCACATTTGAATATGCCATAAAAATACTACCCTGTCAAATACCCAATTGTGTAGTAATTTAAGTTTATTTATAAATACTAATATAATATCCTATAATATCAATATAATACTAATATAATATTATAATCCTTTGCTCGGCAAAAATAAATATGTATATTAAATTAGTTAGTTATTTGTACTAAATTAGTTTTTTTCTTTCATTCTCCTTAGAGGACAAGTAGGATATAGAACAAAATATAGGGTATTTAATTTTGGAGATATTATATGTAACTCATAAGATATATTGCCAAGTATCTGTTATTTTCTTCACATGAGTCAATGTATCTGAGACCCTCGAACAAAATAAAACTCAACATATAACACCTGTTTTCTTGCACCTAGCAGTTTCCTCGCTGTAGTGAGGTGAAAAATTGTGTGTTGCGCTCGGCAGCAAACCTTTTCTGCGTCTCGTACCTTTGAAACCTTCGTTACGCTCAGGATTCTATATTTGAACCACTCGCTTCGCTCATGGTTCAACCCTAGAATCCTTCGCTTACTCAGGTTTCAATAGAAGTACTCGCGCCAAAAATCAACTTTCCAGCCTTGCATAACAAATAACTATTGTTTGTATGTTTGTAACCGACTCCTTTAGACCTGATTTTGACCCACTTCAAACGATCAGATTTCTTTTAAACTTCGTGGACTTATCGAGGACCGATGGCAATCCACTAATTTGATAAGATTATTCCATTATCCTAATTAGGATCGTCAGGATTAAGTGATTTTTTTCACGCATACTTTGCGTGAGAGCAACATAGATAGGACAAGCGCGTGGTCTTGCGCATGCGTACCTTTCTGATTCGAGCACTCGGCACATAAGCCATAATTACAGTTGCTATTGTTACTAATAGTAATCTAGGAATTAAAAATTGGTTCATTAAAATAAAATCGCGCTTCAGTAGTTAGAAGAACTAAAACATAGAACATAAATAAATATTAGTTTAAAAACTAACAAACACGCTGTTGATAAGGCCTTTTGGCTTTCTAGGGCCATGGGGTCCGAGTACCCACTATGTTTATCGAGACATCGCCAAGCGATTGGTCGACTCTTCACGTGACCAGAGGGCTGGCCTATTTTTCGGTCAAAGAATCAGCATTGCCATACAACGTGGCAATGCTGCCAGCCTTTTGGGAACTTTTCCTGTTGACAGCGATGTGGACGAATTTTTTGATGCCCTTTGATTTATTTTATTTTGTTTCCCTCCTGTTATATACTTGTACATAGTTATTAATTTAATTTAATTTATTTATTAATTTCAGATAACAATGATCCATAGGTCATTAATAATCTTTTGATAAGAAAAACATATAATCGAAATGATAATCCTTCTACTCATATCGGTCAATAAAATATGTATAACCATTGATACCATGCACCCCACGCTTTTTTAGTACTTATAATAGTTTCCCGTATGGCATTACTTCCCAGAATTAATATTGTAAAGCTGAAGAGTTTGTTTGAACGCGCTAATATCAGGAACTATTGATTGGAATTGAAAAAAATATTTTAGTTTTGGATAGTCTATTTATCGAGGAAGGTTATAAGCCATATAACATCACGCTATGAGTGCTACGACCAATGGGAGCGGAGCATAAATGACAAATGTTGCAAAAACGAGAAAAAATATTCCATTATGAGACCTTCCGTTGCATGCGCTGCGTAAAAGGTTTAAATTACGCAAATATCATGTATGATGATTGTTCCTCTTTAAAAGTTCTAAAAAAAAGTCCGCGACAGCATATGCTTTTAAGATTGACTCGATCACTACAACCTTTTTAATGGTAATCAAATTTGTTCGAAATTAATGCACTCTACACTCACTCACTATTTTTTCTCCTGTTATATACTATACTTGTACATAGTTATCTATATACATATAATAAAACAGTAAAAATACTGTGTCTGTACATTGAATATATTACAAAAATAATCATTGGGGGGGGGGGGTTTAGAAACAGTAATAGAGCACGAATCCGAAAAAAAATTTTTGTCTGTATGTCTGTTTGTTTGTACACGCTAATCTTCGGAACTACTGGACGGATTGGAATGATTTTTTTTGTTGTATAGGTATTAAGTCTGGGCAACATATAGCCTATAATTTATCTTGGAAACTTGAACACCTGATGCAGAACCGCAACAGACCAGCTAAGAGATACAAAAAAGATACCGTAGCAAAAATTGTTCCACGTGATGAGCATTTTCTGCTGAGAGATTAAATTTTGAAGATCTGGAACACCTGATGTGGAACTCCAAGAGCCCAGCTACACTATAACATATATAGGAATGACGTCTTAGCAAAAGTTGTTCAGCCTGATGAGCACTCTCTGTTGACGTATAAAAATTGAAGATCTGGAACACCTGTTGTGGAACTCCAAGAGCCTAGCTACACCATAACACATATAGGAATGACGTCTAAGCAAAAGTTGTTCAATCTGATGAGCACTCTCTGTTGACTTACAAAAATCGAAGATCTGGAACACCTGTTGTGGAACTCCAAGAGCCTAGCTACAACATAACACATATAGGAATGACGTCTAAGCAAAAGTTGTTCAATCTGATGGGCATTTCCTGTTGACTTATAAAAATCGAAGATCAGAAACTTCTGATGTGGAAATCAAAGCTATCACTAATTTTACTGTGTAATTATAAAATAACATAAACTGGGAGTACCTGCACGCGGTGAAGGCGGTAACAGTTTAGGACTGATTTTCGATGACGATGGTATATCATTGAAAACTTGACTCTACTACTGGCCAAAACTCCTATTTATTTTTTATTTTATCGTATGAATATGCCTTCGGGCTTATGTTGTTTGAGTGTTTAATTTCCTATTCCATTTATCTTCGTGACACTGTAGCCTACCCGGTAACGCAGGGGAGCAGTCATTTTTATTTAGATTTTTATTGATCAGGTATCTTCACAATAAAACTATGACCATGTCTAGAAAGAATCAAATCAAATCAAATCAAAATATTTATTTGCTAGAATACGGTACATAAGGTGTTACAGTAAATTTGTTTCAGCATATCCTGCCATAACATGGCGTGCAAATGTATTCACACTCAGCGATGTCAATTTATCTAATTTACAGATACTATTGATTTGTCTTCTAGATAGTCCTTAATGGTATAATATCTTTTAAATATTAATAGTTTGAAAAGTATATTTTTAAAGGAGATTGTTCTAGACCGCCCTATAACCAACAAACATTTGACGTGTACGTTAATTTTAATTATATAATTTAATATGCTTTTTAACAATAATAAATTCAAGCGGACACTGTTTAATTCTTAATAGGTTTTTAAAAGTGACCTCATTGATTTTATTACCAACTGAACTCGCCATCTTTCAAGGAATTGTCAATGTGAATGTCACAAAAGATTTGACAGTGTCGCTCTCGCTCATATTACATAAATATCGATATCGACGACGATGTCCATAATATCTAGTGATAAATAATGGATGTTCGATATTTATCACTTCCAAAACATTGAAAATGTGCAACATAAAAGTTTTTCATGCATATTTTTTTGAACATTTGAACATTTTAATGGATCTTATGATGATATGGCCTAGCACGATTATGCTGAAAATATAATGAACAAAACAAACTCACAAAATCTACTTACTAGTCGAATGAGGGATTTTCTCACAAGTGAGAAAATATTAGTTCAAAAGAGGCGTTGGTAAAAAATACGTCACTGTCTCAGGTTTTTGACATCAAATAAGCTTTCTTATTTACGGATCTTGTTTTTGTTATCAGTAGCCAGTAAAACAAAGACGTATTTTTTACCCACGCCATCTATTGAACTATGTTTTTTCACTTGTCAGAAAATCTCGCATTTAACGATTGAAATGTCATTTACGACGCAACTCTAGTGAATTATTCTCATAACCATTTCACAACTTCAATAGCCATATTTTTACTTTTTAAGTACTTAAACTCTATTTTTAAATGACGCAAACTAAAACGTTACACATTGTTCGTTGGGAACAAAATATTTTATTTTAGCATTAATTTAATCGAAGTAGAATCGTAGCAACAACGTGTTTATGTTTGAAACGGAACAAATTAATTTACTTTTGACATATTGATCTGTCATTTTGGTCTACTAAATTAAAACCACAGATTAAATAGGTGGTCATTGATAATCGATATACAATGATTGATCTCCCAGAGAGCATCTCTACGTCACTACGTCAGTCGGAGCGTCTCACCGAGACGAACCTGTGGCTGTGTTGTGTTGTTGTGACTACGTATTTTATTTGGCGATTTCTTTTGGCGTTTTTGATTTTGTTTCTGTTTAACGGACTACAATTTGGATTGCTTTCAACGTGACCTGGCTTCGAATAACTGATTCTGTGATCTGCTTAAACGACACCTTAGCATTTTGACAACGGATAACGGACTTCGCTTAAAGTAAACTTCAACCAATAAATAATAACTGTACATAAAAGGCATAATACAACTGTATGTACGGTAATATTTTACTGTATTTGAAGTTTAATGCTTTGTAGAAACCAGAAATAGCGATTTTAGAAGGAATTACTTACGTTTTCTTTTATTAAAAATAACCTCAAAATCGGTTCCTTTTCTTTAAATAAATCTTTTCTCTAAAGTGTCCGTCAAGAAACTTTGTTCTTATGGGCTAATAAGGGCAGTTTACAAATAGAAAATGATTTTTTTTATGCCGTTGGCTCCAGGGCGAACAATGTATGGGCGTAGAACAATCTCCTTTGGTCAGCGGTAAGTCTTGAAAACTATTTGGTAAATGATTGTAAATAATAATCGACATGCAGTATACATTTTTCTTAAATAATTTTAGTTTTATCGGTGGCAGCCGAAGTCTATCTTTATGCCGTGTTCGGCAATTTGGTCTGTCAGTTTTGGTTTCAAATAAATTATAGTTCCTCTTAACAAAAACACATATTTCAAAGATATATAAACATGGCAGAGGTAGAATATTAAGATTTTGAAATAGTGGCTTACAGCTGTCTAAAAAGTGGGCTCCACAAATTGCTCGGATACATTTTTTTTGAGGTTTAAAAACTCTGTCAAAATCTACTGAGTTACCCCATATTACAATGCCGTATCTAAGTATGGATGATACATAACCATGGTAAGCTAGCATTGCAGTTTCACAGTTTACTGTTTGTCTAATTCTTTTTAATACATATATAAAACGATCTATTTTTGCAAGAATTTTATCTATGTGTGTTTTCCAATTGCAATTTTTATCGACTGTTATACCCAAGAATACACAATTATCGACAGTGGTCAAGTGAGAATCTTTATAATGAATGTCTATTGTATTTATGTTGGAATTGTATGTCTGAAATTGTATTATGTTCGTTTTAGTCGTATTTATTTTTATGTTATTTTTTTCTAGCCAATCGATTGCATTATCAAGAGCTAGGACGATTTCATGTTCTAAATTTTTATTATTGTCACTTTTAGTCATTATAGTAGTGTCATCAGCGAATAATATGCAATCTTTGCCTATCGCGTCCGATATGTCGTTGATGTAAACCAGAAAGAGTAGCGGGGATATGATACCTCCCTGTGGCGTGCCAGAATTATTATGTTTATATCCCGACCTATAGGTTTTTTTTTCATTTTGACAAGTTTTTGTTATTGCCACGCATTGTACTCTTTCAGAAAGATAACTCTTTACCCAGTCGTTGGCCTTACCCCGGATTCCATAATGCTCAAGCTTTGAGAGTAGTGTTCTATGGCAAACAAAATCAAAGGCTTTTGTCATGTCTAGGAACACGCAACTTGTCTTAGATTTCTCATTCAAACTTTCCGTTATGTATTTTATTAGCGTAAAACATGCTAAAGCAGTAGAACTGCCCTTTCTAAAGCCGAATTGTTCTTTTTTAAGAACATCACATGCTGTCAAAAAGTTCTCCATTTTAATGCACATAACTTCTCAAAAATTTTGGATAGAATTGGGATTAAAGTTATTGGTCGATAGTTGCTCATGTCAGTTTTTACACCTTTCTTAAAAAGAGGCTTGACAATTGACCTTTTCAGACGTGTTGGGAATACTCCTTCTGTTAGAGACAGGTTTATGATGTAGGTTAAGGGAGACACTAAACTCATTGCACATAGTTTTAACACTTTAGTGCTCAGGTCATCATATCCAGTCGAGTTAGTGTTTCTTAGACTGCGAATTATTTTATCAACGTCTGATTCATCTACTGGTGTAAGGAAAATGCTTTTAGGATTTTGAGGAGTGGTTATTTTTATGTTATGTTGCATGTTTTTATGAGCATTATTGGTCGTCTTTGTTTGGGATATATAATAGTCATTAAATAAGTCGCATATTTGGTTAGGATTGTGATAAACTTTACTATTAGCGTTAATTGCGTCCACTTCAGAGTTACTTGTCATATTATTTGTGTTTGTTTTAATCATGTTCCAGGCCGCTTTACTTGTATTTTTAGCCTTATTAATGTAGTCTAAGCTATTAATCTGCTGAGCCTTGTGTATGCATTTTTTCAGTATTTGAGTGTACTCGTCATAAGTTTTTTTGTTTTGTTTTTTGTTATGTTTGTAGAGGTGGTATTTTAAATATAATGTTCGTTTTTTAATGCAGCATTTTTTTATACCCTTGGTTAGACCTCTATTTTTCACTTGTTTACTAGTCATTTTAACTTTAACTATAGGAAAGCATAGATTGTAGAAAAGGGTAATTATATCGTGTAGTCTATCGAAGGCGTCGTTTGTTGTTTGAGCTTCGTAAACTTCGGAAAAAGATAGACTTGAGATACAGTTATTAAATTTAATTATATTTTCGTCACTGAGCTCTCTTACATTTTTAAACCAAAAGCTATGAATGTCTTTAACTTGAGAATCAGTTTCTAAGCTAACCGTTATTGATTGTGCTGTTTCGTGGTCAGAGAGTGCTAAATAGTGCAGTGTGGACTTAGCGTCGTGTATATTGCTTACAATTAAGTCTAAACAGGAGGTTTTCCTCGTCGGTAGTGAGAGAGAGGTCAAATCTTGCCCAATTTTCCAAGAGAGCTAAAAGATTGAGGATCATAAGATCCCAAGAATCTACCGAAGAGCGTCAGGAGAGACTTGATGCTGTTTGAGAACATTAGGCTGCAACTCGCTCCATGGAAACCTCTTCGGGTCGCGAAGGACGCCTGCGTTCTCAGCGTATTCATTAGGTCTCTAGAGACCAGTGAAGAATATGATGCGCGACTGACCGCTGATCGCGAACGTCATGTATTGTCTCGCGAGTCAGAGACGTTCACGGAAAGAGAATTACGCTTGAGTTCCAAGCGTATCTACGCATCGACTTCTAGGTCTCCAGAGACAAGTGGGGCACGTGATGTGCGACTGACCGCTGATCGTGAACGTCATGTATTGTCTCGTGAGTCGGAGACGATCACAGATAGAGAATTGTGCTTGAGTTCCAACCGTATCTACGCATTGACTTCTAGGTCTATATAGACAAGTGGGGAATATAATAATGCGGTTACCAAAATGAAAACGATGACAAATGGACTGTATGTTTTGGTGGTTGTTGGAATGAAATAAAACTAAAGCTCAGTGTGATAAAAGATTTAAATGGGAAAAGTTATAAAAATAACATAAATGGCGACCCCGTTGTCGCTGGCATAAGCAACAGGGTCCGCGTACGAAGTCGCGGGCAGAAGCTAGTTATTTATATTTTAAGTATTCTTAGGTATGTAAATATTATGTGTATCTATAGAATTGCATAATAAATATGTTATGAATCACAAGTATTTAAATGTAAACAAAATTGTCCTTGACATCAATTGATTGCAATCAACATCATAGGAGATATCTTCACCACTCTCTCTCTTAGGCGACGCAGACGAAGTTGCGCGCGTCAGCTAGTTAGCTATAATATAGATATTATTATAGCATTATTTTGAAAAAAACACTACATATGCTATAATAATATCTATATTATAGCTTATGTAGTGTTTTTTTTCAAAATCAACTGGTTCGATTCCTGGCTAGAAATAGATTTTTCATAAATCCAATAATGCAGTATTAGTTTTTTTCAAAATCTACCCTGCGACTCCTTTGTGTACTTTTCACTTTTTCCTCATATTTTCGGATATGGCCATTAAAGGCCACTTGAAAAATTCACCCTGTGTAAACTAAGTTCAAAAAAAGATACAGAAAGCGTTGTGTTTGTTTTTCAACTAAAAAGAAATGTTGGTTATTTTATCATTTTTGGTAAGTAAATCGTTAAGTTAGTAAATCCTACTAATATTATAAATACGAAAGTTTGTGAGGATGGATGGATGTTTGTTCCTTTTTTGGGCCAAAACGGCTGAACAGATCTCGATGAAACTTTCCAATAATCTAGCTTATATATCAGAATAACCCATAGGCTACAATTGACATAGACTTTACGTGATTTGGCCATAATATAATGATAAGTATCATGTAAGTCGGCAAAATTCCTGCCCTCTGAGAGCTATCTTGGCGTGCGCTGCCTAAACCGTTAGAGTTACACGAAGGTAATGTATTGTGGGACTGTTTGCCTTAAAAAGTTCTATATAAAAGTCTGCGACAGCATATGTCTACCTATTATGTGCAAGCCATTATATACAAAATAGTGAGCCATAAATACATTTCAATTTGATACTTTTTTTACAATGCACATTTTAGAGTACTCAGTTAATTCTTATCGAATTGAATACATTTATCACGTTTGGTATTTAATGAAGATAAACTTTGTCTTTTACACTAAGCAATTAGGACGAATATTTAAAAAGTTATCACGATAAGATTGATATGAATAGGGCGCCATTAAATGGATACTATTAGTCGGCGGTGCGCAGAGCGCAGGGAGGACTCCAGAGGGTCCAGGCAATGACGCGCCATCGCCGAGTCCACGGCGTAAAGGAGAGCTGTCAAAAGATTTGATCAGAGCTTTTTTTTTTTTGATGGAGTGAACAATCAAATATCCTGACCGCCCGCTCTAGGTGGAGCGGAAAGGAGCGTCAGTCTCTTACTGACTATAAACCATCCATGTTTTTCTTAGCCCATTAAATTCCGGAGAAGCACTAACCCTTTCAGACAATTCCGCTGACCTGGTAGACTTCGGCCCTAACGGGCCTCTTCCTTAATGCTGACATCTCTTTGAGGCGCGTGCGGAACACGAAAGCGCCCTCCGGCATGAGTCTGGTCCTGATCGGCCGGTGGCGGGGCGTCTACCGCGACGGCCGAGACGTGAGGCTCTGTGCCTCAACCATCCCGCCACCTAGCATAACTGCTTCGCAGAAAACTGTGACTGCCCCCCACTCCCTCTCGCTCTGGATCATAGAATGAACCTGGGCCATACGCGAGAGGTAGTCGCCGCTGCCGATCGCCGCTACGAGAACATTGCGGTGCTCCACCTAAACGGGGCAGACCTCCACCTTATGCATCACTATGTCCTCCGGGCGATCACAATGCTGGCACCCGAGCGTTTCTTCCTTGCCTGAGAATGTGCAAGAACATCCCGATACATCCGGTGAAGACACCCGATGAACCTCTGTAGCCACTCCTTAATAGAGCTAAGCTACCATACCACCGTATTAGACACTGACGGGTGCGAAACTGTGCCACGTCTGCAACCCGAGCAGAAAGAGATTTATCACAAAATATTACAAGAATGGTGAATGCGGACTTTTCGCAGGCAATACTTTTTTGCTTAGCGAAAAACAAAAGGACCATAATGTTGCATCAAGCTGTGACTTCCTTTGGAATCGCTACAATATTGCTAATTGGTGGACTGACGGGACGTTCAGTCTTTAAATTACATCTTAATCTGGAGAGCGAAGAAACCCCAGCGTGCAACAGTAAAATCAGCGTGGTATCCTGGTTCAACAGTGCAAGCTGATCGTGTGGGACGAGTGCACTACCTTTGTCACACAAACACGCAATCGAAGCTCTTGATCGCTGTCTACAAGACAGCAATCAAACGGTGTGGTGGTTTTACTGGCTGCCTCTGTTAGCATCTGCAAACTTACACCCTCCCGGCCAGCCCGGAGTGATCTAAGTGATTGGTGATTGTACAGCGTGGCCAGGTGCTCATTTCAGCATCCGGCGGCGCACACCTTACTCTTATTCGGGCACTTAATTATCAATTTTGTAAAATAGATTCTCATTGTTTTATTAAAACTTTAATATTGACGAGTTCTTTAATTAAACTCCTAAAATGCATCTCAATCATCAAATCATAATAATATAGTTACACACACAAGAGTAGAATAGTTTGCAGTAAGTAGAACCGTCAAAACATATCGATCATTACTAATGTACATTATTATAATCCTTTTAGTTTTAGTTTTTATTGTTCACTGCTACCATACGACATAATTATAAGCCTGTGTTATCTTACTGCAGGGCAAAGGCGTCACTCTCCACTTTTCCCGGTTTACAGTGATTGTAGGAAGGAGTCCAGCTCATCTTGCCATCTCTGGGCTTGCCACGCAAGTAATCCTCTTCAATAATAACAGAACGCGAACTAATCCTCACCCATTCAAACGTTCTGACATTATAGAAAACGAAAGTAACTTCATATTGTCTGTCTGTCTGTTTGTCTATCTGTGTGAATGTATATTTCACGGTTAGCCTGATGTGCCATTTGTGATGTGGATTACATTTGTGATGTGGATTACATTTGTGATGTGGATTACATTTGTGATGTGGATTACATTTGTGATGTGGATTACTGTTTACCAAAACACCGCGCGGGCGAAGCCGCGGGCGGAAGCTAGTAATAAATAACATTAGTCCCAATACACCGCTTTGTGGGAGTCCTAAGTTCAAATACGAAAAATGTAAAACGAACCTTTTTTTATCTGACTACGGCGCAACCCTAAAGGAGTTTGTGTTTGACCTGCAGCTGCATGTATGTACCTACGGATGGCTGTTCCTATGTCCGCTCGTAATTACTAAACGGCTCAACCAGTTTTGATTTTGATAAAATTCTCAGAAATGTTAATCATACATATACTCAAAATCTTATACGCTTTAATGTGCGGGCTAAATTAAAAAAATAATTACATTAATATCGGTTTTATTATTAGGTGAAATTATTTCTATTACATAAGTATATATCTGTTTGTGTATTTAATCAATCAGTAGCTAATCAAGGTGATTCAGTTGATATCGTCTGCCGATAATCTGCTAGTTTATCATTTACCGATGATGTCGACACTGCAGCGTACGGCGCCCCGCACCGCGCACCCCGCACCGCGCACCCCGCACCCCGCACTCCACGCATGTCTGTCGTGCTCGTGCGCTGCAGCTGTAGTCTGAAGTGCAGGGCAAGGGTGAAGGTAACAACTAAATCGGTTGAAAGCGACCTGAGGGCTTACGTAATCTGGGATCCACTTCAGAATAATTCAGAGTGGCCATATAGTTACCACCACTCTTCTGCATCCCTCCAGGGAGTGATTCGACGTCATCCTAAACCACTTGCGCTAGGTACGAAACGTAGCAAATCTGATAGGTACGAATGCGAGTTAAAAAAAAATAAGATATCGATCAGAAACTTCGTTGCTCCAATCCGTCAGAAATTGCGGTGTAGGTAAGTACTAAAAATGTAAAAAAAAACAAGCTTTTATTAAATGCGGTAAAAATAAAAAACTAAACTTTTTCTTTGAACGTATAACTTCATGGCACAATTTAAATGATATAAAAGCTTGTCGCAGGATGTGTAGATAATATATTATATACAAGCGAATTAAAAAACTTGATCTGATTGTTTTTTTTTTTTTAATTTTAATACGAGTAAGTAGGTAGGTACTTAAATCTCGCGACAACCTTTCTATCATCTCAGGTGGTGTAGATAGGTAGGCGCGCTAGGTAGGTATCATAGTTAAAGCTCAGCTAGTAATCTACATACATATAATGTATAGAAAATGGTAAACTAACTGACTGAATGGGTGATACATCAACGCGCATAGCCAAAACTGCTGGACCTAGAGACTTAAAATTGTGCAAGAGGACACCTTGGAGCATCCACTCACTAAGCATTTTTGGAAATTGCATCACTTTTTTTTTTCTGGGTCGGAAATCATTATGACTCCCGCTCTGGGTGGAGCAAAAGGGTGTGTCAGACTGTCAGACTGTTACTGACTGAAACCAATCCATGTTCCTTCCATAGCCCTTTATGTATCGGGGTAGCGGTAACCCTTTCGGACAATCCCGCTTACCCGGCAGGCTTCGGCCCTGACGGGCCCCTAAATTGCACCCCTATGGGGGTAAAATGGGAGAAGAACGTTTGTATGAAACATTATTCCTTGAATAAATAAACTTGAAACGTAGCATAAGTATTTATCTGAGTAAATTTAAATTTTGTCATTATTTGTTTTTGTAAATAACCCCTTAGAGGGGTATGGTATTTATCAGTAGGTATTTATCTTGCCCAAAATTAAAAATAGAGAATAACGTGCATCCAGGTTTATTGAAAATCTACCCTAAGGGAGTGAAAAGGGGTGGTCGATTTAAAAGGGGATTTTACTGCGGGTCAAGGTTCACTATTGCGATATTATATAACCGAACTGCACGCGGACGACGTCGCGGGCAAAAGCTTAATATACGCGCTGTGTAACGATGTTATAAGTTGATAGTAACAGTTTTACAAGGAAAGTTTATTTTATTCTTTTTAGCGAATTTAAATAATCGCTTGTTTAAAAAAATACTTTTAATTTTTAATGCTAATTTATACAAAGCGCTCGCGTTCGGTTCAATCCATGTTCGGTCCATTCCTAATAGGATAAAGTAGGTAGGTGGGTGTTGTCTTTGATAGTAGGTCCTTAAACCTAAGTAGTATAGTTGTTGTTCGTTATGAATGTATACTCTTTGATCACTACAGTACTGCATACAAAGTCAATTATAGTTTTAACCGGTCAGTCAAAAGAAGCATTTGGAGCGGGTCGCTGATGATCGCAGAGCCCGATGCATGTCCTAGGCAGAGCTGCAGAAGTGCCCGACGCGTTCTATCGGCTGAGCTGACCTTCTGCGAGTTTTGTAGACTTCGCCCCCTGACTACACTGGTCAGGGACTTTTATAAATTACGAAATTGTTAGTTTAAATACATTGCGATTAGATAATGTTATGTCGTCCCATGGATATAAAAGGTCCGAGAGCGAAGAACAGTCAAAGTAGTCCCAAGACGAGCGCTAGCATGAAGTACTTGTTGATGTTGTCGGTGGCGGCGCTCGCGGCGCAGGCGCGCGCTGAGGAGCCCATCATGCTGCACTACCACGAGCACGTGGGCGTCCCGGAGGCGGCGCGCATCAAGCAGGCCGAGCTCGCCGCTGACTTCGACGGCTCCCGGATCATCGGAGGCGCGGCTGCCGCTGTCGGCACCTATCCCTTCCTGGTATAGCTATTAGTACTACGGATCCGAAACGCTGTTTCGTTTCTTAGTTGAGGCTGACCGAGCGATTCGTGTGGTGGGGTGGTCGCAGGTGGGGCTGGTCATCACGCTGAGCACGGGAGGCACGTCGGTGTGCGGCTCGTCCATGCTGAGCAACACGCGCGCGCTCACGGCGGCGCACTGCTGGTGGGACGGCCGCAACCAGGCGCGCCACTTCACGCTGGTGTTCGGCTCGGCTCGGCTGTTCTCGGGCGGCACGCGCGTGCCCAGCTCCAGCGTGCAGATGCACTCCGGGTACAACCCCAACAACCTCAACAACGACGTGGCCATGGTCTCCTTCAGCTCGGTGCCGTACTCGAGTAAGTAGCGCTGCACGCCGAGCGCGCGAGCCGCACCCGGCCTGACGCCGCCCTCTGTTGCAGACGTGGTGCGCGCGGTGGCGCTGCCCGGCGGCGCACTGCTCAGCAGCACCTTCGCGGGCTCGTGGGCCCAGGCCGCGGGCTACGGGAAGACCAGCGACGGTAAGTGGCCGCGTGCTGCTGCGCTGCTTCAATATTCTTGTACTTACATATATATGTAGGTACGTACGTATGGCTCAAGCTTGATATTTGTACCTACCCTTTCTTTGATTATCGAGCGTTGTGAAATGATCGTGTCCGCTCTGCGATAGCCGCCGGCATCTCGCAGAGCCAGTTCCAGAGCCACGTGACGCTGCAGGTGATCACGAACGCGGCGTGCGCGCAGTTCTTCGGCGGCATCATCGCGGCGTCCACGCTGTGCACCAGCGGCGCCAACGGCCACAGCGCCGTGGGCACGTGCAGCGGCGACTCGGGCGGGCCGCTCGCCGTCTCCAGCAGCGGGCAGCGCGTGCTGGTGCGTGCCGCCTGCCGCCACGGCGCCACTCTTGCATACGTCTCTTGTCTAAACGGTTGTCGTTTGCCTACAGATTGGTGTGACGTCATTCGGCTCGTCGCGCGGCTGCCAAGTTGGGTTCCCCTCTGGGTTCGCTCGGGTCACTTCATTCTTGACTTGGATACAAGCAAGACTCTGAACGCGATTGAGCCCTCTACGACGAATTTTGTACTTTTATCTAGCCGTCTTGTATATATCTATAATAAAATACGGTATACGACGAACCCATAGCGACTTTAATTTATCCATTACCGCGATCTATCGAGCTCGAGGGCAAGTCTACGACCAAACATTTATTTATTATTATTTATTTTAACTTACACCGCTGCTTGTCTGATCTGCATGTATGTTCCAGTAACACGCTAAGATTTTGTTCAAATTTGCAAAACCAAATGATTAGTGCAATAGAATGGATCGACGTTATAGTCGACGTGAAGTTTTGCCCGAATTAGGAAATTTTTCAATTTTATGTTCTTCCATAGGCTTCAGATCATTCACATCACAAACGGCTCAGCAGATTAACCGTGAAACATACATTGACACAGATAGACAAACGGACAGACAGACAGTTAGAAGTTACTTTCGTTTTTAATAATATCAGGTAAGGATAAGTATGTAAAGTGGAAAAAGTGGAAAGTGAGGCCTTTGCCCTGCAGTGGGATAACACAGTGATCATTATAATTACAAGATACCTACGTGGTTCAAATATTGCCATTAAATGAAACAGCCGTCCAACTTGGATTCCAACATCCTGTCCTGAATGCAAACCAATGGCTTCCGTGAACAATTCATGCGTTGGTCGATGAGGCTTCGTAAGCATATCACCAACCATAATGTTGACTTTTCCATACTATTATACCTACTATTTAATATTATTTAGAGGAAAGATTTGTATGTATGTTTGTAACGAATAAACTCAAAAACTATTTAACGGATCTGGATGAAACTTGGCACAAAGATAGATTATAGGTAGTCTGGAATAGCATAAGTGTAAGCTACTTTTTATCCCAGAAAAATGTACGGTTCCCGTGGGATAATTTCCTACATACACGCAAGAGCACCGAGTCAAAGAGAGTGAGAGAGACAGTGTTGCCCTTGCCGTCTATGCACAATAGGAGAAATCAATAGGCAGCGGTCACATGGCTATTCAGCCAAGATCAAAACTTTAACTGAACACGTTAACAGCAAGTATGTATTTACGACAAGTCTAAGTAGGTGTGGGTACCCAATTTACAAAAGGTTCTGGTAATATGTACCACCTTGTTCACTGCGCAAGTTGCTCGACGTATCGCATTGTTTTCCACTGTTACTAATGTGTCCCTGTCACTTATAATAATGTCGAATGGACTTAAGATGCGGGTTTTTAATAAATAATTCTCCAACTATGTCCATACACTAAGGCTATACTTATCAAGTGAAACCGATATACCTACCTATTCTAACCATGATACTGCTTCATTTAGTTAGACCAATAATATCAGATAAGTGTTAATAAGGTCAAATAGGTAGGTACTGTAGAGCCTTAGAGTAAAACCTTATGTTATACATGGCTGGTAAATATCTGACGGCATTCGAACCTTTCAAATGAATAAAAAGCTAGATAGGTTTTTACGTAGATTCTAGACTTTACGTCTGGCAGCGCGCCTAGACAGATGTATTCGTTATAACAAAGTGAAAATATATTGATTCGTTGAATTTATTACGGGTTTCTCTTCGTAATACTAGAAGCCCCTCACACATTACACGCTCTACCACTGAGCCCCCTTAGTAGAGGATCTTCCATCCTCTACATTTTGGTGGAGGACGCCAGAGTCTCCACAGAAGACGCGGTACGGTCCCGCTCGTTTGTTTTTCTTATATTGGTGTGTGCAGAACCAAAGAATATCTGCACAAGTAAAAGAATAATTAATCAACCAAATTCTCGGGTAAACCGTATAACGGGCATTCTACGCATCCGCTGGTGGATGTGGAAATAAAACAACTAAGAAGACTGCGTGCTGAGTCGTCGCCGGTTTTAGAGCTAAGTGGTGCTACGAAAAAATTTCCACCATGTCGAATATTGTGTATTACACGGGAACTGGTGCAAATTCGTTCGACGAGTTCATTATGCAATTTCGTCAAGTTGCTGCTATTAATAATTGGCCAGAGTCAAATTTGGGGCTCATTTTGGGAGCTTATTTACAAGGGCCTGCTCTAGCATATTTTAAATATATTTATAATGAAAGTTTAGACTATAAAACCATTTGCGAAAAATTGAAATCAGAATTCCCCGCAAAGACAGATTTTGTGGAAAAATTTTATAACACTCGCCAAGAAGCGAATGAAGATATTTTGGGATTTTTCTATACGCTCGCTGATATAAGCAATAAAATTTTCATTAAAATATTTTTAAAAGCTATTACCACAGAGTACAAACTGAAGTTGGGCACTAAAGTATACAATTCCAAGGAAGAACTGCGTTCCACGGTGGAGCAGATAAAGGAATTATTCGGGGACGCTCGTCTTGTACCTTTGAATTTGCCAATTCAACCCCCAAAAGGTATCCAAGCGAGGGTAGCATTCGAGCTCCCAACATCCGTCAGGGGACAGAGCACTCCGGTTTCGGTGAGGCCGTCTAGTCCGATGCCATCACCTTCCTCGCGGACGCCGCCTCATTCGCAGGAACATGGTGATGTGGAAGCTTACCATACACCGAGGTATAACCTTCGGCCGAGGTACCCTTACGTTTCTAATCGAAATTATCGTGTACCCTTTATGTCCAGCCCTGGAACATCAGCCCACAGTCCCAGCCGGTCGGCCCCAACTAATCACCCAAACGTGCGGGGGCACAGACGCTGAGCTACGGCAAGGAGCTGCACGCTGTGTCCAAGAACCCAAAGCTCCAGACGGAAGACATTAAACAATGTAATAAAAACCCTCTTATAAATGTTTTCATTGGTAATCAAGTGTATTCTACCCTTATAGACACAGGAGCTTCGATTTCATGCGTTTCGGAGCGTTTGGTACAAGATTTGAAGCACATATGTGTTGTCGAGGCGAAGCACTTCGTTAAGTCGATATCGGGTTCGTTATTAAATGTGGTAGGTGAAACGAAGATTCTTTTTATAGTGGACTCGTGTGTTTTTGTTAATAATTTTATAGTCATTAGAGACATTAACCAGAGATTAATCCTCGGCCAAGATTTCTTACACAAAAATAGTGCGGTCATTGATTTTGATCGAAATTGTTTGATTTTAAAAAGGAAATTCCGTGCAAATTTTTGCGAATCTTCCAGTGAAAATTTCATGTCATTGTCAGATACTTTGACGGGTCAAAATGTTGATGACAGTTTAAATAAAAAAGATGTTATCAACGACGTCAAAAGACATAAAGAAGAAAGAGGTCCGTTAATTTCAAAAATTGATTATCTATATTTTTCAAAATTATGTCAAGAAAATGACGAAGCTTGCTGTTCAACTCTGATAAAAAAAACAGACCCGTTGGACGAAATAAATATCAACCCAGAATTGGGTAGTAACGAAAAAATATCATTAAAAAAACTACTTTCTACTTATAGGAAGAATTTTGCATTTACGGCTTCAGAGTTGGGTAGCTGTAGCTTAGTGGAGGTAAAAATTAAAACGACCGATGATACCCCCGTTCATCGCCCACCATATAGAGTATCTCCTAAACAACTTGAAATAATTAATTCACAAGTTGAGGAGATGCTAAATAATAATGTTATACGTGAATCTAATAGCGCGTATGCTTCTCCAGTTGTCCTGGTACAGAAACCAGACCATTCTTGGCGGTTCTGCGTTGACTATAGAAAACTAAATAAAAAAGTAGTCACCGACAGTTACCCATTGCCAATAATTGAAGATATTATGATTTATTTATCAGGAGCAAAATACTTTGCTGATTTAGATCTAAATTCTGGTTACTGGCAATATCGTTTATGTGAGGAAGATAAGCATAAAACTGCATTTGTCACACCATCAGGCTTGTATGAATTTAACGTTCTACCATTTGGGCTTAAGACTAGTCAAGCTGTGTTCCAAAGAACAATGGACAAAGTACTCGCTGGTATTAAATATAAAAATGCGATTTGTTATGTGGACAACATATTAATATGGGGAAAAAATTTCTTCGAGTTCCGAAAAGCTCTTGAGGAGGTACTTTTGCGACTTAAGAAAGCAAACCTCACTTTGAAACCAAGTAAATGTAGTTTCGGGTATTTTAAAATGTCTGTTTTAGGGCATGAGATTTCGGGAGACGGAGTTAAACCCGAGTTTAAGAAGCTACAATCGCTAAAATTATTGAAAGCCCCAACAAATACGAAACAAGTAAAATCTGTTTTGGGTTTGTTTTCTTACTATCGTAAATTCGTTAGCAATTTTGCTGAGGTAACGTTGCCATTAACGAAATTGTTGAAGAAAGGTGTCCCTTTCAGTTGGTCACAGAGGCATCAAGAGGCATTTGATCAAATCTTAAAGATTATGGATAATCCACCGGTGTTGCATTTTTATTCCAACGACAAACAGATGGTAACTCGACTTTTTATAGATGCTAGTGGTGAAGCGTTGGGCGCTTGTCTTATGCAGGGTACAGACACTATGTATCCGATCTCATATGCTTCGAGGAAGCTGAATGATAATGAGAAGAAATATTCAACGACGGAGAAGGAATGTCTGGCGTTGGTTTGGTCCTTGAATTACTTCAAACATTTCTTGTGGGGGTTGAAGTTTCAGGTGGTGACGGATCACAAGGCGTTATGTTGGCTGAGAGATCGAAAAGATATGAATGGAAGGTTGGCAAGGTGGTCGTTGTGTATCCAGTCGTACGAGTTCGATATTGTCCATTGTGCGGGGAGAGACAACGTCATAGCAGATTTCTTGAGTAGGAATCCCTTGGGTGAAGAAGTAGAGAACCAGAAGCGAGCGGAGTGTCAAGAAGATGGGATGCAGGTATACAAGATAGAGGTCGTGAAGATGAAAGATGAGCAGCTACAAGATGGGTTCTGTAAACAGTTGTTGGATAGGATAGCGGCGAATGGAAATGGTGTGATTAGGGGATTTTGTGTTGTTGACGGAATGCTGTGCCGCAAAGCTAAGAGGTTCGATAAGGTTCGAAATTTAGTCGTGGTCCCGAAATTGTTATTACAGGATGTTCTACAGGAACTGCACGATGATCCGTGGTCAGGAGGTCATTTAGGTCTCGCTAAGACTTTGGCTAAGTTTAGATTGGGGTATTTTATCAAGGATGCAGAGAAGGAGGTGGAACGGTATGTGAGGAGTTGCGTATTGTGTCAGGAGCGCAAGGTGTCCAAGCAAGTAGCGCAGTTGCAGCCAATTGCAGTGAACCACCTGTTGGAGAAAGTTGGAATAGATCTTTTGGGTCCTTTTAGAAAGTCTTTGAATGGTAATAGATATGTGATCGTGTGTGTAGAATATGCTACGAGGTATGCAATTTGCAAGGCAGTTCCCAGGGCTACAGCAGAGAGAATCAGCGAATTTTTGATAGAGGATGTGTTTTGCCGTTTAGGTGGGGTTAAGGAAGTAGTATCGGATAGAGGTTCGGTGTTTACTTCGCGTTTAGTTAAAGAGACAATTGGGTATTTCGGCGCCAAATCGCGTTTCACCACAGCATTTCATCCAGCAGCAAATGGACTGGTTGAAAGATTTAATCGTACCTTAACACAAATGCTGTCCATGTATGTCTCTGCTGATCAGCGGAATTGGTGTAGCTATATTCCATTGGTGTGTTATGCTTATAATTCCAGTAAACAATCAAGCACTAGAATCTCGCCCTTCATGTTGATGTTTGCTAGGGAGCCTTTATTTCGAACCGACATGATAGTTAACAATAATGACCGGGGGGGGATTAATGATTATGCGCAGCGACGTAGTCAGCATAATGCTCTAATCAGTTGTGCTATAAATAACATAAAAAAGGCGCAAGTTAAGCAGAAAGCTGCTTACGATAAGAGAGCAAAGATAAAAAACTTTGTACCAAATCAGTTGGTTATGGTTTATACGCCGAGGCGAGTAACTGATAAGAGCCTAAAATTATGTAGGTTATATAAGGGCCCTTATCAAATAGTTCGGAGATTATCGAATGTAAATTATGTTATCAGATTGAATAGAAGGAGCAAAGACATTATACATGTAAATAGATTAAAACCTTTTTATGTTAGGATTTAATTGGCAATACTTAGATGTCATCTGTCGACATGTCAGTCATGACGATGTCACGTAGTTGTAAACATGCTGGATTCATTATTGTAGCTTGGATTTAAGATATAGTTTATTGATGCATATCTCTTTGTGTTTATTGCATATTATGGTGATCAAAAATGTATGAGACGCTACCGGATGAGCGTGTGGGAGACACACCTCGCCGCGTCAAAGCGTCAGAGGGAGCGACACTTCGTCTTCATATTTCTCTAGTGCCTTATGAGATTAGCATGATCGTGCTCCAGAGCATTTTAACGTGTTCATCTTGAGAGAAGGGGTGACACTCGTCCTGAGTTGAGGCCTACTTTGCTAACGGGGCGTAGCCTTGCAAAGTGTGTCAGGTTGACACAATTGGTCTAACTGAGGATGGGGTACCCATATCTTGGTACCCGTATTTCATATTTCTCTAGTGCCTTATGAGATTAGCATGATCGTGCTCCAGAGCATTTTAACGTGTTCATCTTGAGAGAAGGGGTGACACTCGTCCTGAGTTGAGGCCTACTTTGCTAACGGGGCGTAGCCTTGCAAAGTGTGTCAGGTTGACACAATTGGTCTAACTGAGGATGGGGTACCCATATCTTGGTACCCGTATGGTAGTTTCACATCTGGAGTGTGGGCATGAAATGTTTTTATTGGTAACCTTTTCGTCTCAGTCTTTCCCTCTCTCTGACGCAATAGCGTTCGACGGAGTGTAGGATGCCGACGTCTAGTCTTCTTTGCAGTCAACCCCTTCAGGGTCGATATGAACTTTCATATCATTGTTTGTTTTAGTAGGCTGGCTGCACCCTTTGCCCCGGGTTTTGGTGCAGTGGGGTTCAAACTGGCCTAGCGTTAGATTGTGTGCACATTGGCACACATTAATGCATTCATGGACTCTTGTGATGTCGTAAGATTCGCTTTGCCAGAGTTGAGCCTGCCTTTGCAAAGGCCAGACCTTACATGTAGATTCTCCCGGGGTTAGGTAAAATCATGTTAGGCTAGGTAGGGATAGGAATAGATAGATTCGAATGCCAAGAGTAAAAGGGCTTAGTTATTTTAAAACTAAGTGTTCCCTTTTACTCAAGGGGGGCGTAGCTGATGTAGAGCCTTAGAGTAAAACCTTATGTTATACATGGCTGGTAAATATCTGACGGCATTCGAACCTTTCAAATGAATAAAAAGCTAGATAGGTTTTTACGTAGATTCTAGACTTTACGTCTGGCAGCGCGCCTAGACAGATGTATTCGTTATAACAAAGTGAAAATATATTGATTCGTTGAATTTATTACGGGTTTCTCTTCGTAATACTAGAAGCCCCTCACACATTACACGCTCTACCACTGAGCCCCCTTAGTAGAGGATCTTCCATCCTCTACAGTACTTAATTTAAAAAAAAAACGTGATTTTTCTTGTTAACCTACCTATACTTATAGTTACTTACATATAGACCGAAATAAAAAACAATTACCTAAACCTAAATTAATTTAATTTTATAACACGTTATTTATTACTAACGCTCCTGCGCACGAGCTCGCGTACGAATTATTTTTTCAATAGGATAGGAATGTCCTTCAAAAGAAATGCCGCCAAAACGCATGATCGAACTACAAGCGCGCCGCCCCCACCCGCCCCCACCCCTGCCCGCGCATGCGCCCCGCCGCCCGCGCAAGGCGCCCGCGCCGCTCTTCTCCAGTCACGAGTTTATTGGAACAAGGGGATGTTGTGTAATTCGCGATTTTTTTTGGATTACAGTGAAGTGTGGTTCACATCTAACATGGCTCGATCACGTAGTGCAGTGTACACGAACCAGCAAAACTTGCATAATTATGGTGTTTTTCTATCAGCAAACACACAGTCTGCCGCGAACTCGTCTCATGTTTAACCGCCGCTACCCCGACGAGACCGAATCTTGAGATCGACTCAAAACTTTCAGGATTTTGCATCCATCCACGTTTCAACGCTTGCTCCAGCGCGTGGTAGAGCGCCGGTTTATCTGAGAACCCTACATCGGCAACTGAAGCGGTACTTCCAGAGGAATCCACAGGCCAGCACTCGACAGGCAGCGCGACATTTTCACGACAGCCAGTTTTTTGTCTGGAAGCTGTTAAACGACTCAGGAATACACCCATACCATTTTCAAAAAGTGCAGTAATTGGGATTGGCTGACTACACGCCCAGGGTTCCATATCCCCTAAGGCTACCCACTGACCGTAATTGTTAATAAAAATAGGTACCCTGTGGACAGACGAAGCCACGTTCACCCGACTCGGGCTGTTTAATGTCCACGTCCACAACGAGCATTGGTAATCACAGCGTGGGCAGAACCCACAGCAGCTGCAGAAAGTGCTTGAAAGCTATCAGTCCGAGCTGTAGTTAAGTATCAGCACGACGGAGCACCGGCGCACTGCCAGCGTGACGCTCGCGCCTTCCTGGATCGAACAACATTCGGTGTGCGTTGGATAGCCGGCACGGTCGCGCCTGTGGACTATTTTTTTGTGGGGTGAGGTTAATAGACTTGTATACGAGCAAGAAGAGAGTGGAAGCCACAGGTACAGTTAAGAAAAAGGATTATTACGGTGACACGGTTAAATTGCGTTCTTTTGTGTTGCAACTGTTGCAAGGTGTGAAGGTGAACCATGTGATAGGTGCCGTGCTGGGCTGTGTACAGGTGGCTGGAGAGCACTGAGCAAGTGAGCACCTGTTCAAGTCCACGGAGGTAAGTACCAATGTGTTAACATTATTCTAAACTACATATGTAACAAACAAAAATCTAACACAGTAACAGCCACACTCACAATATAATAAATAATTTTCCGCATGTTATCTTACGAAAAAAAATAAGTTACATTTTAAACCATTTTAATGTGCCGTAGTTACGATTGTGACAAAAAAAAACTACGTCGTTAGTAATTTATTTTAACACTGCCCCAGTCTGCTGTTTCACCAAAGTTGACGCGCAGCCATCGCCGTGTGTAGTAGTTAGGTATGTAGATACATCAGTGATGTAGGTACCTAAAGTACCTCAGTGAGTGTAGGTATCACTCACTCAAAGGAGCCCGCGCTGCCGGCACGTATATTTTATACACAGGCATGATGCCGCTTTTAAACGTTTTCTTTTCATACAAAATGTTTGCGCCTTCACCTTACGCCGTTTCTGTGTGATTCACGCCTTAGTCGTGCTCGTGCCGTGGCCCGCACCATGGTGCGGTCGCTATGGGCTATACGCCGGATAGGTAGCGTATCCAGCAGTTAGCCAGCAGACCCTGATAGAGACGCGTCATTCATTAGCTATTTTAAATTATTTGTTGAGAGTTTCAATTGAGATATTATTATTATCTTTGACATACCTATTCCGGGACGACGCTGACACGGTAATATTATCTATACAGTATTCCAACTTCATACAAACGGACGAAACGCGAGCTATACCTACGCGCCTCGAACGCGGCATGCGCTGGGCATGCGGGCAGTCGCGACTGTGCCGTAGTGACGATCATCTGTAGGTGTTGTTTTTTTAACAATAACCGCGCGATTTTTCCACAAAAAATAAGTTCAAGTACATATTTAATACTAGCTTCTGCCCGCGACTTCGTACGCGTATCCTGTTGCTTATGCCAGCGACAACGGGGTCGTCAAAATCGAAGACCTGAATCACGATCAGCGGTCAGTCGCGCATCACGTTCCCCACTTGTCTAGACCTAGAAGTCGATGCGTAGATACGCTTGGAACTCAAGCCTAATCCTCTATCCATGAACGTATCCGATTCGCGAGACAATGCATGACTTGCACGATCAGCGGTCAGTCGCGCATCACGTTCCGCACTTGTCTCTAGAGACCTCGAAGTCGATGTGGATATACGCTTGGAACTCGAGCGTAATTCTCTTTCCGTGAACGTCTCCGACTCGCGAGACAATGCATGACGATCGATCAGCGGTCAGTCGCGCATCATATTCTTCACTGGTCTTTAGAGACCTGAATGTAGATGCGTAAATACGCTGAGAACGCAGGCGTGCTTCGCGATCCGAAGAGGTTTAAACGGAGCGAGTTGCAGCCGGATGTTCTCGAACAGCATCAAGTCTCTCGTGACGCTCTGTGGTAGATTCTTGGGATCTTATGATCTTCAATCTTTTAGCTCTTTTGGAACATTGGGAAAGATTTGACCTCTTTCTAGGCATGGTTTTAGTTTTATTGTGAATATACCTGATCAATTAAAATCTAAGTGACTGCTCCCCTGCGATTTTTTTAAGTCAATAGGAAATGACCATCAGACCGAACAAATTTTGCTTAGACGTCATTCCTATGTGTTATGGTGTAGCTGGGCTCTTGGAGTTCCACATCAGGTATTCCAGATATTCAGATTTATTCTCTCAGCAGAAAATGCTCATCACGCGGAACAATTTTTGTTATGGTACTATTTTTGTATCTCTTATAGTTTAGCTGGTCTGTTGCGGTTCTGCATCAGGTGTTCAAGTTTCCAAGATAAATTATAGTCTATATGTTGACCAGACTTAATACCTTCACATCGAAACAAAACATTCAAATCCGTCTAGTAGTTCCGAAGATTAGTGTGTACAAACAAACAGATAGAATTTTGTTTTGCATTCGTGCTCTATTACTGTTTCTAAGCCCCCCTCAATTTTTTTTAAATATATTTAATGTACAGACACAGTTTTTTGACTGTTTTATTATATTATAGACAGATTTTAAAGAAAATTAAGAAAAATAACCTAACCTACAAACCCTAAAATATAAATAAATGAAATATGCAAACAGTCAGTATTCAAGTGAATCGCAATAATCGAATGCAACTATTCACCTATACTCTCCAGGATACCTGCGTTTGCTACGAATAACTGAATCCTTATGGCAGCGGCGCGTTTTTTTTTATAACGACATCTCCTAGTTCAACCATAGGGTTGTCTACTACTTAGCCGGACTTGCCTGTGGATGCCACAAAAGAATTGTAGCCACCAGCCAGGGCTTATAAAAACTTCCAAACTAAGCGACTACACGTTAAGGGCACCCCCTGTGGGGTACGAACCTCGGCTTAGGGCGTCGCTGGGGGAGGACAGCAAGGGACAGCTGGATCGAGGGTAACAGCGGCGTGGCTCTCATTGCGCTATATATGGCCACGGACGCGCAGGCGCGAGGCGTATACGTACTCTGATAGAATATCTTAACAAATGTTCGCCGTGATTCTTTAAATTGACATAATAACTTTTTTATTTATGAACCGATTGACATGAAATAAATACTAAATGTTAAGTGAAGCTTACTGCAATATATTGGTGATTTCGGAAGTCGGTGTCTTCGGTTTTGTATTTTCATTTTTTGCCACCGACTTCCGAAATCAAAATTATTTTTCACTTTGTAGTGTTTTTTTTGGAAGTCGGTTTTATTTTTTGTAAAAAAGTTTTTTTCTCTACAATGAGACATGTCGGATATTTCTTATCATTTCTTTAGTTTTTGTCCATCGTTTGCTCAGACGCATGTGTTTTTGCTACTTTTTTATTTTTCACTTTTTAGTTGTGGTACCTACCCAACCCCCCCCCCCCCCCCCCCAATTTTAATACCACTACCTGGTATGTAAATGACAGTAACAGGAACTTATTAGAACATCGTCCACATATACACACATCAAAAGTGTCTAGGGATCAACATATATTTTTGCAATAACTTTTCTCTTGATTGATATTAATTTAAATTTTCTTTAAGGATTCATCAAATAAAGTGTTTTCGTTTGTCACAGTAACGATAAACCAAGTCACCTTTGCATTAATAAAGAAATTTGCCATTTTCCTAATAAAGGGATTTTTGACATTTGAACCACTAACATTAAAGTTCGAAAAAAAGACTGAAATAACAGTTTTCTTTAAAATTTTATTGGGTAACTTAAACAATTAATAATCCGTGTTTCTACCGCGAACACTAACAACACAAGAACATCGGTTTGGCATACTCAAAATGAGTTCATCCAAATCACGCTGTGGAATGGCCGCCCATGTTCGTTGCAACAACAAAAAAAGGTCTTCTTGCAACTGGATACCCTCCATATTCGGCAGAGCTCTTCTCTGTAGCATATCCCATGCATGCTCAATCGGGTTCAAGTCTGGCGACACGGAGACAAGACCGATACATTCAAATCTTAACTCGAAGAGCTCCAACAATAACCGCCATGATGTTAGCCGTGAGGCTTCATCACTCTTCAGGGAACTTAATTAGCGACCAAACAGTCAGAAACCGCTTGCATGAAGTGAACCTTCATTCCCGAAGACCGCTACGGGTACCACCTATATATACCCACTCGCACTGACTATCTCACTCGCAGTCACTATCTCACTCGCACTCACCCACTCGCACTCACTCACTCACACTCACTCACTCGCACTCACTCACTCGCACACTCACTCGCACACTCACTCACTCGCACTCACTCACACACACACTCACTCACTCACGTACTCACATTCGTTTTGTCACTTTTGTCAGTGACGAAAGCGCTGAACACTTTTTCTCTTAATTCTCAAACATTTGTTATTTCGTCTGTTCCCCCCCTTTTCACCCTCATTAAGTTCCTCCCATTTAACGCCCCCCCACCCCCTGTCGTCGCTTACGCTCGTACTTTTTCGCTCAGGTTAGGTTCGCTCAGATTAGGTTCGCTCAGGTTAGGTTCGCTCAGGTTAGGTTCGCTCAGGTTAGGTTCGCTCAGGTTAGGTTCGCTCAGATTAGGTTCGCTCAGGTTAGGTTCGCTCAGGTTAGGTTCGCTCAGGTTAGGTTCGCTCAGGTTAGGTTCGCTCAGGTTAGGTTCGCTCAGGTTAGGTTCGCTCAGGTTAGGTTCGCTCAGGTTAGGTTCGCTCAGGTTAGGTTCGCTCAGGTTAGGTTCGCTCAGGTTAGGTTAGGTTAGGTTAGGTTAGGTTGGGGTGCAGGTTGAAGAGCCTCCTCGTGGCGCACCCTGGGCAACGGCGGCCCCCACTGCCCACCGGCTTTTGGTGGACAGTTGGGGTCGACGGCTAATCTTCAACAAACGGGGAAGGGTCATGGTTCCAATCACCGATCATCTCTCGTTGGTCGGTGAAGGGAACCTGGCTAGGGGCGGGACGGCTAGTCCGTCGATGTCCACCTTGCGTCCACTGTCCTCTCTGCTTCCAGAGGGTCGGTCTAGTGGGCGCAAGGCGGAAGGTGGGAGAGGAAGAAAACCTCTTTAAAAAATCACCCCAATCCCAAGGTCTAGCGTGCCGAGGGGATGAATGGCCGGAGGGTTTCCGGTCACTAGCGCAGGGGGGGGAAAAGGGGAAAGGGACCACACCCTTCAAAGGAACAAAACCATGAATAAGTTCAATGCGGAAAAGAATCTCCAGGCGGGTCCCCTTCGGGGGGAATCCCGCCCCTCTAACGAGGGCTGCCCCAGCGTATCTGGAGGGGGCAACATCGAACTTAACGCCGACACCACCGGCGAGCGAAAAAGGGTGCTTTTGGGAAACCAAAAGGGCCCGCGCGTGGTGCTGACGCCGCTTGCCGTCTCTGACGGCAACAAGAGCCGAGGAGGCTCCAGTGGAGGCAGCTCGAGATCTGGGTCGAGATCCAGATCCAGATCTCGAAAGCGGAGTCTCTCCTCCAGCGAGGAGAACTTGGCGGCTGCCAAGGTGCCAACTACGGCACGAGGTAGGGGTCGCGCGGTGGCGGGAGGAGTCACCACCCGTGACAGTCGGGGTCGCTTCTTGCGGCCCGACACTCCGTCTCCAATGGAGCGGATGGAGGGCGCGGAGAGCGACCCAGGGGCCCCGCTGACGGATCTCAGCGGGGGCTCCACTACGTCTCTGCTCGGGACCAACCGGGCGGAGGCGAGCGCGGCGAAGCGGGCGCAACAAAGGGCTGTCGTGGCTGACGAGGTCAGCGAGTTGGCCCGACAGGCCCGAGAGCGACGCTCTGCCCGGATGGTCGGGGAGAGCAAGACGGCGGTGGCGCTCAGTCGCCAAGTTTTGGACGGCGTGGATATCGTCCAGAGGGTTGCCACCAAATCTGGCAACCTGAAGGGCACTTACACGCGCGCCCTTAAGGAGGCGGCTGAGGGCATTAAGGAGGCGGTTGAGGTCCTCCTTAATCAAACCAGCTCGGAGGAGACGGCGAAGTTGTGGGAGGAGAATGGCCGTCTCCGATCCGAGCTAGAGGACCTCAAGCGGCAGTTTGCCGCTGCCCAGAGGGCAGCCCCCATCGCCGCTGGCGCCTCTCGCGTCACGGCTCCTCGGCCGGCCCCAACGCCGGCCCCGCCGTCGACCTCTGCACTGGCAGACGCAGAGGTCGAGAAGATTGCCCGCATCTGCATGATGCAGTGCGGGCAGATGGTCGGAGCGCGACTGGAGGCGCTGGAGTCCAGGCTCCTTCCAGCCGAAACCCTCCGCCCTCCGCTCGCTGCGGACAGGCGGAGGAAAGAGGGACCCTCCATTCCGCCACCAGCAACGGCGAGGAGGACGGGTAAAGCTGCGGGCGTGTCCACGCCCGCCACCCAGACGTCGGCACCTCCGGCGACCGCGCCCGGGCCTTTAACAGAGGCCTGGACGACGGTCGTCAAGAGGGGCCGCAAGAAAAAGGCGGCACCGCCGGCACCGGCAGCCGCTAAGGCACCGGCACCAACCAAGGCGCCCAAGAAGAAGCCTAAAGGACCGCCAAAGGTCAGAGCCCCACGCTCCGCGGCAGTGGTAATTACGCTGCTGCCCGGAGCCGTCGAACGGGGCGTGACATACAAGGCGGTCCTTACCGAGGCGAAGGCCAAGGTCGCGTTCCCCGACCTTGGCACACCGACCGGCTTCAGGCTGAAGCCGGCGATGACGGGGGCGCGACTGCTGGAGGTGTCCGGTGCCTCTAGCGGCGAGAAGGCGGACGCATTGGCCGCCAAACTGAGGGAGGTCCTCAACCCCGAGGACGTCCGGGTGTCCAGGCCGATGAAGACTGCAGAGTTGCGCATCGACGGCCTGGACGACTCGACGACTGAGGCCGAGGTCAAGGCGGCCATTGCCCGTGCCGGTGGGTGTCCGCTGGACAACGTGCGGACGGGCGACATCCGCGCCGACGCTTCCGGGCTCGGCGCGATTTGGGTGCGGTGCCCGGTGGCGGCGGCGAATAAAGTCGCCGAGAGTGGGCGATTGTTGGTGGGGTGGGTTGCGGCCAGAGTTAGGCTGATGCAACCCAGGGCTTTGCGGTGTTTCCGTTGCCTGGACGTAGGGCATGTCCGGGCGCGGTGCACCTGCGAGACGGACCGCAGCGACCTATGTTTCCGCTGCGGCCAGCCCGGCCACAAGGCGGCCCAGTGTTCCGCGGCGCCAAACTGCAGCCTCTGTACAGCTGCAGGGAGGCCCGCTGGGCACCGAGCGGGTGGTAAGTCCTGTGGCGGCCCCGCCAACAGGAAGAGAAGAAGGGGTGCCAAGGCTGCGGGGGGCTCTTTACCCCCCCCTCAGTCTGGCAGCCCCTCGGTCGACTCCCGGCCTAGGACAGGTGTCGTGGAGGGAATGGACTGCGTATAAATGGCGCTGTTCCATTTCCTCCAGGGCAATATCAACCACTCTGCCAGAGCTCAGGATCTTTTGCTCCAGAGCATGGCAGAGTGGTCGATCCACGTGGCGGTGGTCGCCGAGCCGTATTTCGTCCCCCCCCGCGACAACTGGGTGGGTGACCTCGACGGCTTGGTGGCCATCATCGGCGGGGCTCTCGTCAGCCCGTCCCGGGGACACGGCTGGATAGCCGCCCTCGCGGACGGCGTTGGCGTGATTGGTGCGTACTTTTCGCCCAACAAGAGCCTCGCCGACTTCGAGAATTTCCTTGTCGAGTTGGGTGCCGTCGTAGGCCGACTCCACCCTCGTCCTGTGCTGTTGCTGGGGGATCTCAACGCCAAGTCATCGGCGTGGGGATCCTCTGTGACCGATGCTAGAGGCGAGGCGCTGGAGGAGTGGCTGGTTACGACTGGCTTGGTCGTCCTGAACCGGGGTTCGGTTCACACGTGCGTGCGGCAGCGGGGCGGCTCTATAGTGGACGTCTCGTTCGCTAGCCCTGCTGTCGCGGGCCGTGTCCGCGACTGGCGTGTCGCCGTGGAGGTGGAGACGTTGTCGGATCACCGATACATCCGCTTCGACGTCTCCGCCCAAACCGCCAGCGACCGCAGTCCAGCGGCCCCGCGAATGGACGGCCCGCGCTGGGCGCGTAAGCGCACCGACAGGGAACTTCTCGAGGAGGCCGCTATTGTCCAGGCCTGGATCCGGGAGTCGACGACGAACGGACCCGTCGACGTCGAACAAGAGGCGCTGTGGTTCCGCGGGGCGATGACGCACATTTGCGACGCGTCCATGCCCCGGGTCCACACGCTGTCAGCAAGGCGCCAGGTGTACTGGTGGTCCGCCGAGATCGCAAGGCTACGTGTAGCGTGCGTCGCGGCGAGGCGCCCGTACACCCACTATCGAAGACGACGTCGTCGGGTCCCTGACGAAGAAGCCGCGCTGTATGAGGTGTACCGCGCGGCTAAGCAGGCTCTGTGGCTGGCCATCGGCGATGCGAGATCGCGAGCCAGGGGGGAGATGCTGGAGACTCTCGACGGAGATCCGTGGGGGCGCCCCTATCGTGCGGTTCGAGGGAAACTGAGAGCCGCCGCGCCCCCACTCACCGAGAGCCTCCAGCCCGAGCTGTTGGAGGAGGTCGTAGCAGCCCTCTTCCCGGCGAGAGCGGAGCACACTCCGCCGCCGATGGCTATGCCCACAGCCGCAGAGCCTCCGGAGGAAGAACACGCCATCGACGTCCCAGAGGTGACACAGGCAGAGATGAGGGCAGCCGTGATGCGGCTCCGGGCCAAGAATGTGGCTCCGGGGCCTGACGGCATCCACGGCATCGCGCTGGCCCTCGCTCTGAAGGAGCTAGAGCCCCAGCTGAGAGGACTCTTCACCGCGTGTCTTGAGCAGGGCCGGTTTCCAACATTATGGAAGACCGGCCGGCTAGTCCTGCTCAAGAAGGCGGGGCGCCCTGCGGACTCACCGTCCGCGTACCGGCCCATAGTGCTGCTCGACGAGGTGGGCAAGATGTTTGAGCGAATTATCGCATCCCGCCTCGTCGGCCACTTGTGCGAAGAAGGGCCGGATCTGGATGAGTGCCAATTTGGTTTTCGGCACGGGCGCTCCACCATTCACGCGATATCACGGGTGAGAGTCCTGGCGGAGGAAACGGTGTCTCGGGGTGGGGTGGTGATGGCGGTGTCGTTAGACATTTCCAACGCCTTCAACACCCTGCCCTGGAGTTGTATCAGAGAGGCACTGCGCTTTCATCAAGTGCCTCTCTACCTCCGTCGCATCGTTGGGGCTTATCTGTCGGAGAGGTGTGTCACCTACGTGGGACGTGATGGCGGTCACCAGCACCCCATGTCGTGCGGTGTTCCGCAGGGATCGGTCGTCGGACCGCTCCTGTGGAACATCGGCTACGACTGGGTGCTGAGGGGTGAGCTCCAGCCGGGCGTGCAGCTGACGTGTTACGCTGACGACACGTTAGTCACGGCCCGGGGGAGCTCGCACAGGGAAGCAGCGTTGCTGGCGACGGCGGCGGTCTCACAAGTTGTGAGCCGCATTCGGCGCCTCGGCCTGGAGGTGGCCCTCAACAAGTCGGAGGCCATGGTGTTCCATGGTCCCCGACGGGCGCCGCCGCCGGGATCACACATTGTGGTCGGGGGGGTCCGCATCGCTGTCGAGCCTACCATGAAGTACCTAGGATTGGTGCTCGACAGCCGGTGGGACTTTGGCCCCCACTTCCGGCGGCTTGCGCCCAAGTTGTTGGGCGCGGCCGGGGCGCTCTCAACGCTGCTTCCCAATCTGGGGGGCCCGAGCGCCGCCTGTAGGCGGCTCTACGTGGGGATCGTGCGATCGATGGCCCTGTATGGGGCACCGATCTGGGCGGCTGACCTGACGGCCGGGAGCATCTCTGTCTTGCGTAAGCCACAGAGAGCTATGGCCGTCAGAGTCATTAGGGGATATCGCACGATCTCCTACGAGGCGGCATGTGCACTGGCCGGATCCCCGCCCTGGGACCTGGAGGCGAAGGTCCTCGCGTCACTGTTCCGGTGGCGCGAGGAAATGCGGGCGCGGGGCGAACGACCGATGCAGCAACAATTGGAGCTGCGTCGGTCTCAGCTCCACGAGGTCCTGGTGGCGGACTGGCGGGACAGGCTCTCACGCCCTACCGCCGGCCTCAACACCATCGAGGCGATCCGACCAGTGCTCAGCGAGTGGCTCGGAAGACGGCACGGCTCCCTGACTTTTCGGGCGACACAGGTTCTCTCGGGGCATGGTTGCTTCGGGAAGTTCCTGTGTCGCATAACCAGGGAGCCAGACGCTCGGTGTCACCACTGCGTCGACTGTCGGGAGGACACGGCACGGCATACGCTGGCAGAATGTGCCGCATGGCTGGAGCCGCGCCGTGCCCTCATCTCTGAAGTAGGCAGTGACCTGTCGCTGCCGGCCGTAGTCAACGCCATGGTCGGCAGTGAACAGGCCTGGGACGCGGTGGTATCCTTCTGCGAGCAAGTCATTTCGCAGAAGGAGGCTGCGGAGCGGGAGCGGGAGATCACCTCCCTCAACCCGGCCCGCAGCAGGCGCACCGGGCGTCGGAGGAGGGCAGACAATGCCCTCTTCCAGCCCCCCTAAATGGGTCCAGGGGCGACGGACGCGGGGCTAGTCCGTCGCCCCCCACAACAACATCTGGGCCCGAGGCGGCGGCGCGTAGTGTTCCACGCGCGCCCCTCCAAGACGGTACGAGGGGAGTGTCGTACAACTCACTCCCGCTCGGCCGAGACGAGGCCCGCTGCGGCGGGCCGGCACCACGGGGGTTGCGGAAGAATTCTTTTTGATTCCCGCGACCCCCGGCGAAGGTGTGAGAGGGAACACCCGGGGTGGTTTTTAGTCAGTAAGAGTCTGACAGACCCCTCCGCCCTCCCCGGGGCGGGGGACATCCATGAGGATTTTCCCCCCGGATCAAAAAAAAAAAAAAAAAAAAAAAAAAAGGTTAGGTTAGGTTAGGTTAGGTTGGCGCAACAAAGGGCTGTCGTGGCTGACGAGGTCAGCGAGTTGGCCCGACAGGCCCGAGAGCGACGCTCTGCCCGGATGGCCGAGGAGAGCGCCACGGCGGTGGCGCTCAGTCGCCAAGTTTTGGACGGCGTGGACATCGTCCAGAGGGTTGCCACCAAATCTGGCAACCTGAAGGGCACGTACACGCGCGCCCTGAAGGAGGCGGCTGACGGGATAAAGGAGGCGGTTGAGGTCCTCCTTAATCAAACCAGCTCGGAGGAGACGGCGAAGTTGTGGGAGGAGAATGGCCGTCTCCGATCCGAGCTAGAGGACCTCAAGCGGCAGTTTGCCGCCGCCCAGAGGGCAGCCCCCATCGCCGCTGGCGCCTCTCGCGTCACGGCTCCTCGGCCGGCCCCAACGCCGGCCCCGCCGTCGACCTCTGCACTGGCAGACGCAGAGGTCGAGAAGATTGCCCGCATCTGCATGATGCAGTGCGGGCAGATGGTCGGAGCGCGACTGGAGGCGCTGGAGTCCAGGCTCCTTCCAGCCGAAACCCTCCGCCCTCCGCTCGCTGCGGATAGACGGAGGAAGGAGGGGCCTGCCAATCCGCCACCAGTCACGGCGAAGAAGGCGGGAAAAACCGCGGGCGCGTCCACGCCCGCCACCCAGACGGCGGCAGCTCCGGCGACCGCGCCCGGGCCTTTAACTGAGGCCTGGACGACGGTCGTCAAGAGGGGCCGCAAGAAAAAGGCGGCACCGCCGGCACCGGCAGCCGCTAAGGCACCGGCACCAACAGCAGCACCGGCGCCCAAGAAGCCAAAAGGACCGCCTAAGGTCAGAGCCCCACGCTCCGCGGCAGTGGTAATTACGCTGCTGCCCGGAGCCGTCGAACGGGGCGTCACCTACAAGGCGGTCCTCACCGAGGCGAAGGCCAAGGTCGCGTTCCCCGACCTTGGCACACCGACCGGCTTCAGGCTGAAGCCGGCGATGACGGGGGCGCGACTGCTGGAGGTGTCCGGTGCCTCTAGCGGCGAAAAGGCGGACATACTGGCCGCCAAGCTGAGGGAGGTCCTCAACCCAGAGGACGTTCGGGTGTCCAGGCCCATCAAGACAGCGGAGTTGCGTGTCGACGGCCTGGACGACTCGACCACTGAGGCCGAGGTCGTGGCGGCCATCGCCCGTGCCAGTGGGTGTCCGCCGGACCAAGTGCGGACGGGCGACATCCGCGCCGACGCTTCCGGGCTCGGCGCGATTTGGGTGCGGTGTCCGGTGGCGGCGGCGAACAAAGTCGCCGAGAGTGGGCGATTGTTGGTGGGGTGGGTTGCGGCCAGAGTGAGGCTGATGCAACCCAGGGCCTTGCGGTGTTTCCGCTGCCTGGACGTAGGGCATGTCCGGGCGCGGTGCACCTGCGAGACGGACCGCAGCGACTTATGCTTCCGCTGCGGCCAGCCCGGCCACAAGGCGGCCCAGTGTTCCGCGGCGCCAAACTGCAGCCTCTGTACAGCTGCAGGGAGGCCCGCTGGGCACCGAGCGGGTGGTAAGTCCTGTGGCGGCCCCGCCAACAGGAAGAGAAGAAGGGGTGCCAAGGCTACGGGGGGCTCTTTACCCCCCCCTCAGTCTGGCAGCCCCTCGGTCGACTCCCGGCCTAGGATAGGTGTCGTGGAGGGAATGGACTGCGTATAAATGGCGCTGTTCCATTTCCTCCAGGGCAATATCAACCACTCTGCCAGAGCTCAGGATCTTTTGCTCCAAAGCATGGCAGAGTGGTCGATCCACGTGGCGGTGGTCGCCGAGCCGTATTTCGTCCCCCCCCGCGACAACTGGGTGGGTGACCTCGACGGCTTGGTGGCCATCATCGGCGGGGCTCTCGTCAGCCCGTCCCGGGGACACGGCTGGATAGCCGCCCTCGCGGACGGCGTTGGCGTGATTGGTGCGTACTTTTCGCCCAACAAGAGCCTCGCCGACTTCGAGAACTTCCTTGTCGAGTTGGGTGCCGTCGTAGGCCGACTCCACCCTCGTCCTGTGCTGTTGCTAGGGGATCTCAACGCCAAGTCATCGGCGTGGGGATCCTCTGTGACCGATGCCAGAGGCGAGGCGCTGGAGGAGTGGCTGGTTACGACTGGCTTGGTCGTCCTGAACCGGGGGTCGGTTCACACGTGCGTGCGGCAGCGGGGTGGCTCTATAGTGGACGTCTCGTTCGCTAGCCCTGCTGTCGCATGCCGTGTGCGCGACTGGCGTGTCGTCGTGGAGGTGGAGACGTTGTCGGATCATCGATACATCCGCTTCGACGTCTCCGCCCACACCGCCAGCGGCCGCAGTCCAGCGGCCCCGCGAATGGACGGCCCGCGCTGGGCGCGTAAGCGCATCGACAGGGAACTTCTCGAGGAGGCCGCTATTGTCCAGGCCTGGATCCGGGAGTCGACGACGAACGGACCCGTCGACGTCGAACAAGAGGCGCTGTGGTTCCGCGGGGCGATGACGCACATTAGCGACGCGTCCATGCCCCGGGTCCACACGCTTTCAGCAAGGCGCCAGGTGTACTGGTGGTCCGCCGAGATCGCACGGCTGCGTATAGCGTGCGTCGCGGCGAGGCGCCCGTACACCCATTACCGAAGACGACGTCGTCGGGTCCCTGACGAAGAAGCCGCGCTGTATGAGGTGTACCGCGCGGCTAAGCAGGCTCTGTGGCTGGCCATCGGCGATGCGAGATCGCGAGCCAGGGGGGAGATGCTGGAGACTCTCGACGGAGATCCGTGGGGGCGCCCCTATCGTGCGGTTCGAGGGAAACTGAGAGCCGCCGCGCCCCCACTCACCGAGAGCCTCCAGCCCGAGCTGTTGGAGGAGGTCGTTTCAGCCCTCTTCCCGGCGAGAGCGGAGCACACTCCGCCGCCGATGGCTATGCCCACAGCCGCAGAGCCTCCGGAGGAAGAACACGCCATCGACGTCCCAGAGGTGACACAGGCAGAGATGAGGGCAGCCGTGATGCGGCTCCGGGCCAAGAATGTGGCCCCGGGGCCAGACGGCATCCACGGCATCGCGCTGGCCCTCGCTCTGAAGGAGCTAGAGCCCCAGCTGAGAGGACTCTTCACCGCGTGTCTTGAGCAGGGCCGGTTTCCAACATTGTGGAAGACCGGCCGTCTAGTCCTGCTCAAGAAGGCGGGGCGCCCTGCGGACTCACCGTCCGCGTACCGGCCCATAGTGCTGCTCGACGAGGTGGGCAAGATGTTTGAGCGTATCATCGCAGCCCGCCTCGTCAGCCACTTGTGCGAAGAAGGGCCGGACCTAGATGAGTGCCAATTTGGTTTTCGGCACGGGCGCTCCACCATTCACGCGATCTCGCGGGTGAGAGTCCTGGCGGAGGAAACGGTGTCTCGGGGTGGGGTGGTGATGGCGGTGTCGTTAGACATTTCCAACGCCTTCAACACCCTGCCCTGGAGTTGTATCAGAGAGGCACTGCGCTTTCATCAAGTGCCTCTCTACCTCCGTCGCATCGTTGGGGCTTATCTGTCGGAGAGGTGTGTCACCTACGTGGGACGTGATGGCGGTCACCAGCACCCCATGTCGTGCGGTGTTCCGCAGGGATCGGTCGTCGGACCGCTCCTGTGGAACATCGGCTACGACTGGGTGCTGAGGGGTGAGCTCCAGCCGGGCGTGCAGCTGACGTGTTACGCTGACGACACGTTGGTCACGGCCCGGGGGAGCTCGCACAGGGAAGCAGCGTTGCTGGCGACGGCGGCGGTCTCACAAGTTGTGGGCCGCATTCGGCGCCTCGGCCTGGAGGTGGCCCTCAACAAGTCGGAGGCCATGGTGTTCCATGGTCCCCGACGGGCGCCGCCGCCGGGATCACACATTGTGGTCGGGGGGGTCCGCATCGCTGTCGAGCCTACCATGAAGTACCTAGGATTGGTGCTCGACAGCCGGTGGGACTTTGGCCCCCACTTCCGGCGGCTTGCGCCCAAGTTGTTGGGCGCGGCCGGGGCGCTCTCAACGCTGCTTCCCAATCTGGGGGGCCCGAGCGCCACTTGCAGGCGGCTCTACGTGGGGATCGTGCGATCGATGGCCCTCTACGGGGCACCGATCTGGGCGGCTGACCTGACGGCCGGGAGTATCTCTGTCTTGCGAAAGCCACAGAGAGCTATGGCCGTCAGAGTCATAAGGGGATATCGCACGATCTCCTACGAGGCGGCATGCGCACTGGCCGGATCCCCGCCCTGGGACCTGGAGGCGAAGGTCCTCGCGTCACTGTTCCGGTGGCGCGAGGATATGCGGGCGCGGGGCGAACGACCGATGCAGCAACAACTGGAGCTGCGTCGGTCACAGCTCCACGAGGTCCTGGTGGCGGACTGGCGGGACAGGCTCTCACGCCCTACCGCCGGCCTCAACACCATCGAGGCGATCCGACCGGTGCTCAGCGAGTGGCTCGGAAGAAGGCACGGCTCCCTGACATTTCGGGCGACACAGGTTCTCTCGGGGCATGGTTGCTTCGGGAAGTTCCTGTGTCGCATAACCAGGGAGCCAGACGCTCGGTGTCACCACTGCGTCGACTGTCGGGAGGACACGGCACGGCATACGCTGGCAGAATGTGCCGCATGGCTGGAGCCGCGCCGTGCCCTCATCTCAGAAGTAGGCAGCGACCTGTCGCTGCCGGCCGTCGTTAACGCCATGGTCGGCAGTGAACAGGCCTGGGACGCGGTGGTATCCTTCTGCGAGCAAGTCATTTCGCAGAAGGAGGCTGCGGAGCGGGAGCGGGAGATCACCTCCCTCAACCCGGCCCGCAGCAGGCGCACCGGGCGTCGGAGGAGGGCAGACAATGCCCTCTTCCAGCCCCCCTAAATGGGTCCAGGGGCGACGGACGCGGGGTTTAGTCCGTCGCCCCCCACAACAACATCTGGACCCGAGGCGGCGGCGCGTAGTGTTCCACGCGCGCCCCTCCAAGACGGTACGAGGGGAGTGTCGTACACCTCACTCCCGCTCGGCCGAGACGAGGCCCGCTGCGGCGGGCCGGCACCACGGGGGTTGCGGAAGAATTCATTTGGTTCCCGCGACCCCCGGCGAAGGTGTGAGAGGGAACACCCGGGGTGGTTTTTAGTCAGTAAGAGTCTGACAGACCCCTCCGCCCTCCCCGGGGCGGGGGACATCCATGAGGATTTTCCCCCCGGATCAAAAAAAAAAAAAAAAAAAAAAAAAAAGGTTAGGTTGGGGTGCAGGTTGAAGAGCCTCCTCGTGGCGCACCCTGGGCAACGGCGGCCCCCACTGCCCACCGGCTTTTGGTGGACAGTTGGGGTCGACGGCTAATCTTCAACAAACGGGGAAGGGTCATGGTTCCAATCACCGATCATCTCTTGTTGGTCGGTGAAGGGAACATGGCTAGGGGCGGGACGGCCAGTCGGTCGATGTCCACCTTGCGTCCACTTCCCTCTCTGCTTACAGAGGGTCGGTCTAGTGAGCGCAAGGTGGAAGGGCGGAGAGGAAGACAACCTCTGTAAAATAATTACCCTAATCCCAAGGTCGAGCGTGCCGAGGGGATGAATGGCCGGAGGGTTTCCGGTCATTAGCGCAGGGGGGGAAAGGGGAAAGGGACCACACCCTTCAAAGGAAAAATATGAAAAAGTCTCTAGTCGAAACGAGTCTCCAGGCGGGTACCCTTCGGGGAGAATCCCGCCCCTCTATTGAGGGCAGCCCCAGCGTATCTGGAGGGGGCAACTCTAGACTTTCCGCCGACGCCACCGGCGAGCGAGAAAAGGTCCTTCAGGAGAACCTGAAGGACCTGCGCGTGGTAATGACGCCGCTTGCCGTCTCAGACGGCAACAAGAGCCGAGGAGGCTCCAGTGGAGGCAGCTCGAGATCTGGGTCGAGATCCAGATCCAGATCTCGAAAGCGGAGTCTCTCCTCCAGCGAGGAGAACTTGGCGGCTGCCAAGGTGCCAACAACGGCACGAGGTAGGGGTCGCGCGGTGGTGGGCGGAGGCCCCACCCGTGACAGTCGGGGTCGCTTCTTGCGGCCCGACACTCCGTCTCCAATGGAGCGGATGGAGGGCGCGGAGAGCGACCCAGGGGCCCCGTTGACGGATCTCAGCGGGGGCTCCACTTCGTCTCTGCTCGGTGTTAACCAAGCGGAGGCGAGTGCGGCAAGGCGGGCGCAGCAAAGGGCTGTCGTGGCTGACGAGGTCAGCGAGTTAGCCCGACAGGCCCGAGAGCGGCGCGCCGCTCGGGTGGCTGAGGGGAGTGCGTCGGCGCTGTCATTCAGTCGCCAGGCGCTGGACGCCGTGGACGTCGTCGTGAGGGTTGCCACCAAATCTGGCAACCTGAAGGGCACGTACACGCGCGCCCTGAAGGAGGCGGCTGACGGGATTAAGGAGGCGGTTGAGGTCCTCGTCAATCAGACCAGCTCGGAGGAGACGGCGAAGTTGTGGGAGGAGAATGGCCGTCTCCGAGCTGAGCTCGAGGACCTCAAGCGGCAATTTGCCGCCCAGAGGTCGGCTCCTGCCACTGCCGGCGCCTCTCGCGCCTCGGCTACTCTGCCGGCCCCATCGCCGGCCTCGCCGTCGACCTCCACACTGGCAGATGCGGAGGTAGAGAAGATCGCCCGCATCTGCATGATGCAGTGCGGGAAGATGGTGGGTGCGCGGCTGGAAGCCCTCGAATCGAGGCTCCTTCCGGCCGAAACCCTCCGCCCTCCGCTCGCTGCGGACAGGCGGAGGAAAGAGGGAGCCTCCATTCCGCCACCAGCCACGGCGAGGAGGGCGGGTAAAGCTGCGGGCGCGTCCGCGCCCGCCACCCAGACGGCGGCACCTCCGGCGACCGCGCCCGGGCCTTTAACAGAGGCCTGGACGACGGTCGTCAAGAGGGGCCGAAAAAAGAAGGCGGCACCGCCGGCACCGGCAGCCGCTAAGGCACCGGCACCAACCAAGGCGCCCAAGAAGCCAAAAGGACCGCCTAAGGTCAGAGCCCCACGCTCCGCGGCAGTGGTAATTACGCTGCTGCCCGGAGCCGTCGAACGGGGCGTCACGTATAAGGCGGTCCTAACCGAGGCGAAGGCCAAGGTCGCATTTCCCGACCTTGGCACACCGACCGGCTTCAGGATGAAGCCGGCGATGACGGGGGCGCGGTTGTTGGAGGTCTCAGGTGCCTCTAGCGGCGAAAAGGCGGACATCCTGGCAGCCAAGCTAAGGGAGGTCCTTAACCCGGAGGACGTCCGGGTGTCCAGGCCAATCAAGACAGCGGAGCTGCGTGTCGACGGCCTGGACGACTCCACGACCCCAGCTGAGGTTGTGGCGGCCATAGCCCGTGCCGGTGGATGTCCGCCTGACAACGTCCGGACGGGTGACATCCGCGCCGACGCTTCCGGGCTCGGCGCGATTTGGGTGCGGTGCCCGGTGGCGGCGGCGAATAAAGTCGCCGAGAGTGGGCGATTGTTGGTGGGGTGGGTTGCGGCCAGAGTAAGGCTGATGCAACCCAGGGCTTTGCGGTGTTTCCGTTGCCTGGATGTAGGGCATGTCCGGGCGCGGTGCACCTGCGAGACGGACCGCAGTGACCTCTGTTTCCGCTGCGGCCAGCCCGGCCACAAGGCGGCCCAGTGTTCCGCGGCGCCAAACTGCAGCCTCTGTACAGCTGCAGGGAGGCCCGCTGGGCACCGAGCGGGTGGTAAGTCCTGTGGCGGCCCCGCCAACAGGAAGAGAAGAAGGGGTGCCAAGGCTGCGGGGGGCTCTTTACCCCCCCCTCAGTCTGGCAGCCCCTCGGTCGACTCCCGGCCTAGGACAGGTGTCGTGGAGGGAATGGACTGCGTATAAATGGCGCTGTTCCATTTCCTCCAGGGCAATATCAACCACTCTGCCAGAGCTCAGGATCTTTTGCTCCAGAGCATGGCAGAGTGGTCGATCCACGTGGCGGTGGTCGCCGAGCCGTATTTCGTCCCCCCCCGCGACAACTGGGTGGGTGACCTCGACGGCTTGGTGGCCATCATCGGCGGGGCTCTCGTCAGCCCGTCCCGGGGACATGGCTGGATAGCCGCCCTCGCGGACGGCGTTGGCGTGGTTGGAGCTTACTTTTCGCCCAACAAGAGCCTCGCCGACTTCGAGAACTTCCTTGTCGAGTTGGGTGCCGTCGTAGGCCGACTCCACCCTCGTCCTGTGCTGTTGCTGGGGGATCTCAACGCCAAGTCATCGGCGTGGGGATCCTCTGTGACCGATGCTAGAGGCGAGGCGCTGGAGGAGTGGCTGGTTACGACTGGCTTGGTCGTCCTGAACCGGGGTTCGGTTCACACGTGCGTGCGGCAGCGGGGCGGCTCTATAGTGGACGTCTCGTTCGCTAGCCCTGCTGTCGCGGGCCGTGTCCGCGACTGGCGTGTCGCCGTGGAGGTGGAGACGTTGTCGGATCACAGATACATCCGCTTCGACGTCTCCGCCCACACCGCCAGCGGCCGCAGTCCAGCGGCCCCGCGAATGGACGGCCCGCGCTGGGCGCGCAAGCGCATCGACAGGGAACTTCTCGAGGAGGCCGCTATTGTCCAGGCCTGGATCCGGGAGTCAACGACGAACGGACCCGTCGACGTCGAACAAGAGGCGCTGTGGTTCCGCGGGGCGATGACGCACATTAGCGACGCGTCCATGCCCCGGGTCCACACGCTGTCAGCAAGGCGCCAGGTGTACTGGTGGTCCGCCGAGATCGCACGGCTGCGTATAGCGTGCGTCGCGGCGAGGCGCCCGTACACCCATTACCGAAGACGACGTCGTCGGGTCCCTGACGAAGAAGCCGCGCTGTATGAGGTGTACCGCGCGGCTAAGCAGGCTCTGTGGCTGGCCATCGGCGATGCGAGATCGCGAGCCAGGGGGGAGATGCTGGAGACTCTCGACGGAGATCCGTGGGGGCGCCCCTATCGTGCGGTTCGAGGGAAACTAAGAGCCGCCGCGCCCCCACTCACCGAGAGCCTCCAGCCCGAGCTGTTGGAGGAGGTCGTCGCAGCCCTCTTCCCGGCGAGAGCGGAGCACACTCCGCCGCCGATGGCTATGCCCACAGCCGCAGAGCCTCCGGAGGAAGAACACGCCATCGACGTCCCAGAGGTGACACAGGCAGAGATGAGGGCAGCCGTGATGCGGCTCCGGGCCAAGAATGTGGCCCCGGGGCCAGACGGCATCCACGGCATCGCGCTGGCCCTCGCTCTGAAGGAGCTAGAGCCCCAGCTGAGAGGACTCTTCACCGCGTGTCTTGAGCAGGGCCGGTTTCCAACATTGTGGAAGACCGGCCGTCTAGTCCTGCTCAAGAAGGCGGGGCGCCCTGCGGACTCACCGTCCGCGTACCGGCCCATAGTGCTGCTCGACGAGGTGGGCAAGATGTTTGAGCGTATCATCGCAGCCCGCCTCGTCAGCCACTTGTGCGAAGAAGGGCCGGACCTAGATGAGTGCCAATTTGGTTTTCGGCACGGGCGCTCCACCATTCACGCGATCTCGCGGGTGAGAGTCCTGGCGGAGGAAACGGTGTCTCGGGGTGGGGTGGTGATGGCGGTGTCGTTAGACATTTCCAACGCCTTCAACACCCTGCCCTGGAGTTGTATCAGAGAGGCACTGCTTTATCATCGAGTGCCTCTCTACCTCCGTCGCATCGTTGGGGCTTATCTGTCGGAGAGGTGTGTCACCTACGTGGGACGTGATGGCGGTCACCAGCACCCCATGTCGTGCGGTGTTCCGCAGGGATCGGTCGTCGGACCGCTCCTGTGGAACATCGGCTACGACTGGGTGCTGAGGGGTGAGCTCCAGCCGGGCGTGCAGCTGACGTGTTACGCTGACGACACGTTGGTCACGGCCCGGGGGAGCTCGCACAGGGAAGCAGCGTTGCTGGCGACGGCGGCGGTCTCACAAGTTGTGAGCCGCATTCGACGCCTCGGCCTGGAGGTGGCCCTCAACAAGTCGGAGGCCATGGTGTTCCATGGTCCCCGACGGGCGCCGCCGCCGGGATCACACATTGTGGTCGGGGGGGTCCGCATCGCTGTCGAGCCTACCATGAAGTACCTAGGATTGGTGCTCGACAGCCGGTGGGACTTTGGCCCCCACTTCCGGCGGCTTGCGCCCAAGTTGTTGGGCGCGGCCGGGGCGCTCTCAACGCTGCTTCCCAATCTGGGGGGCCCGAGCGCCACTTGCAGGCGGCTCTACGTGGGGATCGTGCGATCGATGGCCCTCTACGGGGCACCGATCTGGGCGGCTGACCTGACGGCCGGGAGCATCTCTGTCTTGCGTAAGCCACAGAGAGCTATGGCCGTCAGAGTCATTAGGGGATATCGCACGATCTCCTACGAGGCGGCATGTGCACTGGCCGGATCCCCGCCCTGGGACCTGGAGGCGAGGGTCCTCGCGTCACTGTTCCGGTGGCGCGAGGAAATGCGGGCGCGGGGCGAACGACCGATGCAGCAACAATTGGAGCTGCGTCGGTCTCAGCTCCACGAGGTCCTGGTGGCGGACTGGCGGGACAGGCTCTCACGCCCTACCGCCGGCCTCAACACCATCGAGGCGATCCGACCGGTGCTCAGCGAGTGGCTCGGAAGAAGGCACGGCTCCCTGACATTTCGGGCGACACGGGTTCTCTCGGGGCATGGTTGCTTCGGGAAGTTCCTGTGTCGCATAACCAGGGAGCCAGACGCTCGGTGTCACCACTGCGTCGACTGTCGGGAGGACACGGCACGGCATACGCTGGCAGAATGTGCCGCATGGCTGGAGCCGCGCCGTGCCCTCATCTCAGAAGTAGGCAGTGACCTGTCGCTGCCGGCCGTAGTGAACGCCATGGTCGGCAGTGAACAGGCCTGGGACGCGGTGGTATCCTTCTGCGAGCAAGTCATTTCGCAGAAGGAGGCTGCGGAGCGGGAGCGGGAGATCACCTCCCTCAACCCGGCCCGCAGCAGGCGCACCGGGCGTCGGAGGAGGGCAGACAATGCCCTCTTCCAGCCCCCCTAAATGGGTCCAGGGGCGACGGACGCGGGGCTAGTCCGTCGCCCCCCACAACAACATCTGGACCCGAGGCGGCGGCGCGTAGTGTTCCACGCGCGCCCCTCCAAGACGGTACGAGGGGAGTGTCGTACACCTCACTCCCGCTCGGCCGAGACGAGGCCCGCTGCAGCGGGCCGGCACCACGGGGGTTGCGGAAGAATTCTTTTTGATTCCCGCGACCCCCGGCGAAGGTGTGAGAGGGAACACCCGGGGTGGTTTTTAGTCAGTAAGAGTCTGACAGACCCCTCCGCCCTCCCCGGGGCGGGGGACATCCATGAGGATTTTCCCCCCGGATCAAAAAAAAAAAAAAAAAAAAAGGTTAGGTTAGGTTAGGTTACGGCCGGGAGCATCTCTGTGTTGCGTAAGCCACAGAGAGCTATGGCCGTCAGAGTCATAAGGGGATATCGCACGATCTCCTACGAGGCGGCATGTGCACTGGCCGGATCCCCGCCCTGGGACCTGGAGGCCAAGGTGCTCGCGTCACTGTTTAGGTGGCGCGAGGAAATGCGGGCGCGGGGCGAACGACCGATGCAGCAACAATTGGAGCTGCATCGGTCACAGCTCCGCGAGGTCCTGGTGGCGGACTGGCGGGACAGGCTCTCACGCCCTACCGCCGGCCTCGACACTATCGAGGCGATCCGACCAGTGCTCAGCGAGTGGCTCGGAAGAAGGCACGGCTCCCTGACTTTTCGGGCGACACAGGTTCTCTCGGGGCACGGTTGCTTCGGGAAGTTCCTGTGTCGCATAACCAGGGAGCCAGACGCTCGGTGTCACCACTGCGTCGACTGTCGGGAGGACACGGCACGGCATACGCTGGCAGAGTGTGCCGCATGGCTGGAGCCGCGCCGTGCCCTCATCTCTGAAGTAGGCAGTGACCTGTCGCTGCCGGCCGTCGTTAACGCTATGGTCGGCAGTGAACAGGCCTGGGACGCGGTGGTATCCTTCTGCGAGGTAGTCATTTCGCAGAAGGAGGCTGCGGAGCGGGAGAGGGAGATTACCTCCCTCAACCCGGCCCGCAGCAGGCGCACCGGGCGTCGGAGGAGGGCAGACAATGCCCTCTTCCAGCCCCCCTAAATGGGTCCAGGGGCGACGGACGCGGGGTTTAGTCCGTCGCCCCCCACAGCACCTGGACCCGAGGCGGCGGCGCGTACTGTTCCACGCGCGCGCCTATGGCGCGGGGGAGTGTCGTACACCTCACTCCCCCTCGACCAAGACGGGGCCCGCTACGGCGGGCCGGCACCAGCGGGGGTTGTGGAAGAATTCTTTTTGATTCCCGCGACCCCCGCGCAGGTGAGAGAGGGAACAGTCGGGTTCGGTTTTTAGTCGGTAAGAGTCCGACAGACCCCCCCGCCCTCCCCGGGGCGGGGGACATCCATGAGGATTTTCCACCCGGTCAAAAAAAAAAAAAAAAAAAAAAAAAAAAAAAAAGGTTAGGTTAGGTTAGGTTGGGGGACCACCCCACAGTGCTTGCGTCCACGTCGCGTCCCCTGGAAACGACCCAGTTCTGTCACCGTAACGGAGTGGCAGACTGGGATCGGCCAAAGTGCACTGTGCATCGTAGCTCTTGACTGCCGTATTGCTACGATTCTGTTGGAGGCCATAATGCCTACACCCGCGCGGGACGCCCTCGGGCGTTTCTTAAAACCCAAAGGCCCTTCTCAGGGCCAACCCGAAGGCCCTTCTCAGGGCCAACCCAAAGGCTCTTCTAAGGGCCAACCAAAAGGCCCTTCTCAGGGCCCCTCAGACGCTTCGGCGTCAGAAGCAAGCCGCTCGCCGTCTGCGGCTGGCTTCTTCGGAGGGGCGGTCGAGCTGTCTAGCTCTGACAGCGAGTCCGTCGCCAGCGTCTCTGACGCGGGCGGTTCTCGGTTGCGGAAGCGCCAATATATGAAGGCAGGGTCCGAGGGTTCCTCGGCTTCGGGTTCCAACGGGAAGTCGAAGCCCAAAAAGGCAGTAACTGCCGCGGACTCACACGTCGTGGGTCTCGCAGACGCCCAACGCCAACTAGACTTGGCTCGGCGGACGCTGAATCAGCAGGAGCTGGAAGAGCGCGTTGCTGCGAAGGAGCAGCGTGCTCGTGCTGCTCGGGCAAGGTCCGGGTACGGTGCGTCCCGCGTCCTGTACGCGGACCACTCGCTGGCCGAGCTGGCGCGGATGGCGGAGGAGGACGAGGAGGAGATAGCGGAGATCGCCTCTAAGTCCTCCAACCTTAAAGGGACCTTCCAGAAGGCCCTAAAGTGCAGGGCCGCGAGCATGCGCGGCGTCGTCGAGGAGCTAGTCAAGCGGACAGCTACCGACGAAACGCGGCAACTGCAGGCGCGAGTGGATCGCCTGCAGTCGGAGGTCAGCCAGCTTCATCAGAAGTTGGCTGACGCCACTGCCCGGCCAAATCAGGAGCCGAGACCTGCGGCGGAAGCCCCCTCCTCCAACATTGAGGACATAATCCGAAAGGTCGTAATGGAGGAGCGGGCTTTCACGAGAGCCTGCCTGGCCGGCATAGAGGATCGGCTCTTGCCGGAACAACGCCACCGGCCCCCGCTTGCGGCGGACAAGAGGCGAGAAAAGCCGCGGCCCTCCTCACAAGGAGAGGATGCCCTTCTCCCTTCCACCACGCCATCCAACGATCATGGTTGGACTGAGGTGGTCGGGAAGGGGAAGGGCAAGGGGAAAAAGTCGGCGAAGGCCGTCTCCGCCGTCCCCACCGCCACGCCTCCCAGCCAGTCGCAGGTGACTGGGAAGGGAAAGGGGAAGGGTAAGGGCGGACAGGCGGCTACGGCCGCCCCTGCCGCCCCCGCCAGCACGCCTCCTGGCCAGTCACAAGCGACTGGCAAGGGCAAAGGCAGAGGGAAGAGGAGGAAGAGAAATCCCCCACAGTCTGCAGCCGTCGTGGTGACGCTCACTGCGGAGGCTGCAGAGAAAGGAGAGACGTACGCGTCCATTTTAGTGCGGGCGCGTGCCAATGCCGATCCCGCCCAACTGGGGATCGGCAATGTCACTTGCCGGCGGACTCAAACCGGGGCTCGAATCTTCGAGTTCCCGGGGGCGGAGGGCAGCGCCAGCGCCGACCTCTTCGCGGCCAAGCTGCAGGAGGCCGTCGCGGACGTTGCCAGGGTGGCCCGGCCAGTGAAGCTGGCGGCCATGGAGGTGACCGATCTCGACGATTCGGTCACCAAAGAGGAGGTGGTGGCGGCGGTGGCAGCAATTGGAGGCTGCAGTGTCACAGCGGTGAGAGCCAGGGACATCAGGTCCGGCCGCGGTGGCATGGGCACTATTCGTCTCGAGTGCCCGGTCGCCGCCGCCAAAGCCGTCCTCGAGAAGGGACGGCTTTGCGTCGGCTTCAGCTCGGGTGCGGTCCGAGCACTTGTAGACCTGCCTCTGCGCTGCTACAGGTGCTTCGCTATCGGCCACGCCCGAGCCCTCTGTCCGTCCAAGGTCGACAGGTCGGACAGTTGCTACCGCTGCGGCAAGGTCGATCACAAAGCCGCGTCCTGCACGGCCGCCACGCCACACTGCCTAGTGTGTGCCGCCAGTGGCCGCCCGGCAGGACATATGATGAAGGGGAGGATGTGCAATCCTCCTTCTAAGAGGGGCAAAGCGCAGGCGCCAGTCGGGCCTGCCGCTAGCACGGCTGCGGAGGAGGGAGGTGCGATGTCCGACTAATGGATAGAGTCGAACATCGCATCCTTCAGGCGAACGCCAACCACTGCCGGGCAGCTCAGGACCTGCTGATGCAGACCATGGCTGAGTGGTCGGTGGACTTGGCGGTGGTCGCCGAGCCGTACTCGGTCCCTAGCCGTTGGATAGGCGACCGGGACGGCTTGGTGGCAGTGGTGTCGCGGTCTTCCACAGACTCCCCTCCCCTCTCACTTTTAGAGAGGGGACCGGGATACGTGGCCGCCGCGTGGGGAGACTTGGCCCTTGTGGGGGTCTATTTCTCCCCGAACCGCCCTCTCTCGGACTTTGAGGCTTTTCTTGAAGTCCTCACTGCTGTCGTAGGGAGGGCGGCGCCACGACAGGTCGTGGTGCTGGGCGACCTGAACGCCAAGTCGGCGGCCTGGGGCAACCCCGCTGCCTCCTGCAACGTCCGGGGGCGCGCCGTCGAGTTCTGGTCGGCGTCTTGCGGTGTGTCCCTCCTCAACAGGGGGTCGGTCCACACGTGTGTGCGGCAACGCGGAGGTTCGGTGGTTGACGTCTCGTTTGCCACCCCCTTGCTAGCCGCACGCATCGTGAACTGGCGGGTGGAGATGGCGGAGACCATGTCGGACCACAGATATGTGCGGTTCGACATCTCCACTTCGCGTTCGAGCTCCCGAGGGGAGATGGCACGCTCTGGCAGGTCTCCCTTCCCTCGGTGGGCTCTCACTCGCCTGGACCGGGAGGCAGCCAAGGAGGCGGCCTTTCTGCAGGACTGGCTGTCGCCCCCTGTCGAGGTCCGAGACGTGGATGCTGCAGCGGTCCAGCTGAGGGAATCCCTGACCGAGGTGTGCAACTCCAGCATGCCTCGGTCTCGCCGTCCCCCTCCCCGTCGTGCCGTCTATTGGTGGTCGGAGGAGTTAGCGGGGCTCCGTGCCGCCTGCGTGGCGGCCAGTAGGGCCTACACGCGGAGCCGGCGACGCAGCGTCCGTAGTGAGGCAGACGAGGACCGTCTGTACGCCTCTTACACAGAGGCGAAGGCGGCCCTCAAGTCGGCTATGTGCGCTGCCGAAGACGCGGCAAAGGCCGAGATGCTGGAAGGCCTCGACCGGGATCCCTATGGGAGACCGTACAAGGCGGCGCGGAACAAACTGCGGCCCCATGGTCCCCCGCTGACCGAGACCCTTGAGCCGGCTCTGCTGGACGGGGTGGTCCGGTCCCTGTTTCCGTGCAGGACCGAATTCGCCCCACCGACGATGGATCCTCCACAGAGGGAGGCGTCACCGGACGAGGAGGTCCCTCCGGTGACGGCGGATGAGCTGTACGCGGGGCTGCTCAGCCTCCGCGCTAAGAAGACGGCCCCTGGACCGGACGGCGTCCCTGCACGGGTGGTGGCCATAGCTGCCGCTCAAATGGAGGACAGGATTCGGGACCTCTTCAGCGCGTGCCTAAGCGCCGGGAGGTTCCCGAAACTGTGGAAGGAGGGGCAACTGTGCCTACTCCGCAAGGAGGGACGTCCGGTCGATTCCCCCTCGGCATACCGGCCCATCGTTCTGCTCGATGAGGTCGGCAAATTGTTCGAGGGGATAATCGCCCGCCGGCTTAGCAGCCATTTGCGGAGGGTGGGGCCGGACCTGTCGGACGCCCAGTTTGGTTTCCGACAGGGTCGGTCGACCATCGACGCTCTGGCCCTTCTCAGGGACCAAGTGAAGGGGGCGGTTGAGGCGGGGGACGGAGTGCTGGCGGTGTCATTCGACATAGCCAACGCCTTCAACTCCGTTCCCCACTCGACGATATTGGAGGCACTCCGGTATCATGGAGTGCCCCAATACTTGAGGGACCTCCTGGCCAACTACTTGGAGGACCGAGAAGTCCTCCTTGTAGACAAAACGGCCAGCCTCAGGCGGTACGGCGCGGAGTCCGGTGTTCCGCAGGGGTCGGTGCTAGGCCCTCCCTTGTGGAACATCGGGTTCGACTGGCTCCTGCGGGGAGCCCTGCTCCAGGGCACGAGTGTCATCTGCTACGCGGATGACACTCTCCTCACTGCCCGGGGCAGGAACTTCAGGGAGGCGGCCTGTCTGGCCTCGGCTGGCGGATCCTTGGTCGCAGGGAGGATCCGCCACCTGGGATTGAAGGTGGCGCTGAACAAGACCGAGGCCGTGTTCTTCCACGGGCCTCGGCAGCGCTGCCCTCCGGATGCCCACATTATCGTGGAGGGCACCAGGGTGGAGGTACAGACCCAGATGAAGTATCTGGGTCTGGTACTTGACAGCAGGTGGCGCTTCGGCCCACATTTCAGCGGGCTGTCGACGCGCCTGCTGAAAGCAGCGGACGCCCTGTCGTGGCTCCTCCCGAACCTAGGGGGGCCAAGTGCACGATGCCGGCGCCTGTATGCCGGCATCCTGAGGAGCATGGCCCTATATGGGGCCCCCATCTGGGCGGACTGCCTGCACAGGAGGGAGAACGCGACAGCGATCCGCAGGCCACAAAGGGCCATTGCACTGCGGGTTGCGAGGGCCTACCGTTCGGTAGGCTTCTCGGCGGCGTGCGCTCTGGCCAGCACCCCTCCTTGGGAGTTGGAGGCGTGGGTGCTCGCCAGAGTGTACGAATGGACGGCGCGCCGGAAAGCGCTCGGGGAGCGCCCCGTCGCGGAGGAGCGGGAGGCCGTGCGGAGGGAGGCGAGGGACGCCATTGTGGTCCATTGGACGCAGGACCTCGCCTCCGCCACCTTTGGCCGCCGAACCCTGGACGCGCTCGGTCCGGTCCTGCGGGACTGGCTCGAGCGGCGACACGGTTTCCTCTCCTTCCGTCTGGTGCAGGTGCTGTCAGGACACGGCTGTTTTGGCTCGTATCTGCACCGGATCGGGAGGGAGGAGACTGCGGCGTGCCACGACTGCGGCGCGGCGGAGGACAACGCGCAGCACACCCTCGAGGTGTGCCCAGCTTGGTCCGAGAAGCGCCGCAGTCTCACTGCGGAGATCGGACAGGACCTCTCACTGCCCGGCGTGGTCAAATCCATGCTGGAGAGTGAGAGTTCCTGGGCAGCGGTCGCCTCCTTCTGCGAAGATGTCATCTCGCAAAAGGAGGCGGCAGAGCGCGCGCGTGAGGAAGACCCTCTCGCTGCGCCGCTCCGGAGACGAAGGAGAGGTCGGAGAAGAGGTCGTCTTCTCCCTCCTCCTGGTGGTGACAGGCGGGCGACCGGCACGGGGGTGCCTCCGCCCGCATTGCACTCGTCACCACCTTCGTCAGTCATTCCCGGCCCTCTCCCTACGGAGAGGGCGTGATGGGTTGGGTGGGTGTTCGTCGGAGGAGGACTGGACGCAAAGGCTACGCCGATCTCCCAGGCCTCCTCCACTCAGACGATGCGGGAATGCCGCTGGGTCTTTTTAGTGGGTATACCGGGCTTAGCTCGGGGAGTCCCACATAGCCCCCCGCTCCCCCGAGCGGGAGGTATGCGTAATGCATTTTTTCCCAGCGCAAAAAAAAAAAAAAAAAAAAAAAAAAAAAGGTTAGGTTAGGTTTCGAGGAGGCCGCTATTGTTCAGGCCTGGATCCGGGAGTCGACGACGGACGGACCCGTCGACGTCGATCAAGAGGCGCTGTGGTTCCGCGGGGCGATGACGCACATTTGCGATGCGTCCATGCCCCGGATCCACACGCTGTCAGAGAGGCGCCAGGTGTACTGGTGGTCCGCCGAGATCGCACGGCTGCGTACAGCGTGCGTCGCGGCGAGGCGCCCGTACACCCACTACCGAAGACGACGTCGTCGGGTCCCTGACGAAGAAGCCGCGTTGTATGAGGTGTACCGCGCGGCTAAGCAGGCTCTGTGGCTGGCCATCGGCGATGCGAGATCGCGATCCAGGGAGGAGATGCTGGAGACTCTCGACGGAGATCCATGGGGGCGCCCCTATCGTGCGGTTCGAGGGAAACTGAGAGCCGCCGCGCCCCCACTCACCGAGAGCCTCCAGCCCGAGCTGTTGGAAGAGGTCGTCGCAACCCTCTTCCCGGCGCGAGCGGAGCACACTCCGCCGCCGATGGCTATGTCCTCAGCCGCAGAGCCTCCGGGGGAGGAGACTGCCATCGACGTCCCAGAGGTGACACAGGCAGAGATGAGGGCAGCCGTGATGCGTCTCCGGGCCAAGAACGTGGCTCCGGGGCCAGACGGCATCCACGGCATCGCGTTGGCCCTCGCCCTAAAGGAGTTAGAGCCCCAGGTGAGAGGACTCTTCACCGCGTGTCTTGAGCAGGGCCAGTTTCCATCGTTGTGGAAGACCGGTAGGTTGGTCCTGCTCAGGAAGGCGGGGCGCCCCGCGGACTCGCCGTCCGCGTACCGGCCCATAGTGCTGCTCGACGAGGTGGGCAAGATGTTTGAGCGAATCATCGCAGCCCGCCTCGTCGGCCACTTGTGCGGAGAGGGGCCGGACCTTCACGAGTGCCAGTTCGGCTTCAGGCACGGGCGCTCCACCATTCACGCGATCTCGCGGGTGAGAGTCCTCGCGGAGGAAGCGGTGGCCCAGGGTGGTGTGGTGATGGCGGTGTCCTTGGACATATCCAACGCCTTCAACACCCTACCCTGGAGTTGTATTCGAGAGGCACTACTCTATCATCGAGTGCCTCTCTACCTCCGTCGCATCGTTGGGGCTTATTTGTCGGAGAGGGGTGTCACCTACGTGGGACGTGATGGCGGTCACCAGCACCCCATGTCGTGCGGTGTTCCACAGGGATCGGTCGTCGGACCGCTCCTGTGGAACATCGGCTACGACTGGGTGCTGAGGGGTGAGCTCCAGCCGGGCGTGCAGCTGACGTGTTACGCTGACGACACGTTAGTCACGGCCCGGGGGAGCTCGCACAGAGAAGCAGCGTTGCTGGCGACGGCGGCGGTCTCACAGGTGGTGAGCCGCATTCGGCGCCTCGGCCTGGAGGTGGCCCTCAACAAGTCGGAGGCCATGGTGTTCCATGGTCCCCGACGGGCACCTCCGCCGGGATTACACATTGTGGTTGGGGGGGTCCGGATCGCTGTCGAGCCTACCATGAAGTACCTCGGATTGGTGCTCGACAGCCGATGGGACTTTGGCCCCCACTTCCGGCGGCTTGCGCCCAAGTTATTGGGCGCGGCCGGGGCGCTCGCAACGCTGCTTCCCAATCTGGGGGGCCCGAGCGCCACTTGTAGGCGGCTCTACGTGGGGATCGTGCGATCGATGGCCCTGTACGGGGCACCGATCTGGGCGGCTGACCTGACGGCCGGGAGCATCTCTGTGTTGCGTAAGCCACAGAGAGCTATGGCCGTCAGAGTCATAAGGGGATATCGCACGATCTCCTACGAGGCGGCATGTGCACTGGCCGGATCCCCGCCCTGGGACCTGGAGGCCAAGGTGCTCGCGTCACTGTTTAGGTGGCGCGAGGAAATGCGGGCGCGGGGCGAACGACCGATGCAGCAACAACTGGAGCTGCATCGGTCACAGCTCCGCGAGGTCCTGGTGGCGGACTGGCGGGACAGGCTCTCACGCCCTACCGCCGGCCTCGACACTATCGAGGCGATCCGACCAGTGCTCAGCGAGTGGCTCGGAAGAAGGCACGGCTCCCTGACTTTTCGGGCGACACAGGTTCTCTCGGGGCACGGTTGCTTCGGGAAGTTCCTGTGTCGCATAACCAGGGAGCCAGACGCTCGGTGTCACCACTGCGTCGACTGTCGGGAGGACACGGCACGGCATACGCTGGCAGAGTGTGCCGCATGGCTGGAGCCGCGCCGTGCCCTCATCTCTGAAGTAGGCAGTGACCTGTCGCTGCCGGCCGTCGTTAACGCTATGGTCGGCAGTGAACAGGCCTGGGACGCGGTGGTATCCTTCTGCGAGGTAGTCATTTCGCAGAAGGAGGCTGCGGAGCGGGAGAGGGAGATTACCTCCCTCAACCCGGCCCGCAGCAGGCGCACCGGGCGTCGGAGGAGGGCAGACAATGCCCTCTTCCAGCCCCCCTAAATGGGTCCAGGGGCGACGGACGCGGGGTTTAGTCCGTCGCCCCCCACAGCACCTGGACCCGAGGCGGCGGCGCGTACTGTTCCACGCGCGCGCCTATGGCGCGGGGGAGTGTCGTACACCTCACTCCCCCTCGACCAAGACGGGGCCCGCTACGGCGGGCCGGCACCAGCGGGGGTTGTGGAAGAATTCTTTTTGATTCCCGCGACCCCCGCGCAGGTGAGAGAGGGAACAGTCGGGTTCGGTTTTTAGTCGGTAAGAGTCCGACAGACCCCCCCGCCCTCCCCGGGGCGGGGGACATCCATGAGGATTTTCCACCCGGTCAAAAAAAAAAAAAAAAAAAAAAAAAAAAAAGGTTAGGTTAGGTTAGGTTAGGTTAGGTTGGGGTGAGGGCAGCCGTGATGCGGCTCCGGGCCAAGAATGTGGCTCCGGGGCCGGACGGCATCCACGGCATCGCGCTGGCCCTCGCTCTGAAGGAGCTAGAGCCCCAGCTGAGAGGACTCTTCACCGCGTGTCTTGAGCAGGGCCGGTTTCCAACATTGTGGAAGACTGGCCGTCTAGTCCTGCTCAAGAAGGCGGGGCGCCCTGCGGACTCACCGTCCGCGTACCGGCCCATAGTGCTGCTCGACGAGGTGGGCAAGATGTTTGAGCGAATCATCGCAGCCCGCCTCGTCGGCCACTTGTGCGAAGAAGGGCCGGATCTGGATGAGTGCCAATTTGGCTTCAGGCACGGGCGCTCCACCATTCACGCGATCTCGCGGGTGAGAGTCCTGGCGGAGGAAACGGTGTCTCGGGGTGGGGTGGTGATGGCGGTGTCGTTAGACATTTCCAACGCCTTCAACACCCTGCCCTGGAGTTGTATCAGAGAGGCACTGCTCTATCATCGAGTGCCTCTCTACCTCCGTCGCATCGTTGGGGCTTATCTGTCGGAGAGGTGTGTCACCTACGTGGGACGTGATGGCGGTCACCAGCACCCCATGTCGTGCGGTGTTCCGCAGGGATCGGTCGTCGGACCGCTCCTGTGGAACATCGGCTACGACTGGGTGCTGAGGGGTGAGCTCCAGCCGGGCGTGCAGCTGACGTGTTACGCTGACGACACGTTAGTCACGGCTCGGGGGAGCTCGCACAGGGAAGCAGCGTTGCTGGCGACGGCGGCGGTCTCACAAGTTGTGAGCCGCATTCGGCGCCTCGGCCTGGAGGTGGCCCTCAACAAGTCGGAGGCCATGGTGTTCCATGGTCCCCGACGGGCGCCGCCGCCGGGATCACACATTGTGGTCGGGGGGGTCCGGATCGCTGTCGAGCCTACCATGAAGTACCTAGGATTGGTGCTCGACAGCCGGTGGGACTTTGGCCCCCACTTCCGGCGGCTTGCGCCCAAGTTGTTGGGCGCGGCCGGGGCGCTATCAACGCTGCTTCCCAATCTGGGGGGCCCGAGCGCCACTTGCAGGCGGCTCTACGTGGGGATCGTGCGATCGATGGCCCTCTACGGGGCACCGATCTGGGCGGCTGACCTGACGGCCGGGAGCATCTCTGTCTTGCGTAAGCCACAGAGAGCTATGGCCGTCAGAGTCATAAGGGGATATCGCACGATCTCCTACGAGGCGGCATGCGCACTGGCCGGATCCCCGCCCTGGGACCTGGAGGCGAAGGTCCTCGCGTCACTGTTCCGGTGGCGCGAGGAAATGCGGGCGCGGGGCGAACGACCGATGCAGCAACAATTGGAGCTGCGTCGGTCTCAGCTCCACGAGGTCCTGGTGGCGGACTGGCGGGACAGGCTCTCACGCCCTACCGCCGGCCTCAACACCATCGAGGCGATCCGACCAGTGCTCAGCGAGTGGCTCGGAAGAAGGCACGGCTCCCTGACCTTTCGGGCGACACAGGTTCTCTCGGGGCATGGTTGCTTCGGGAAGTTCCTGTGTCGCATAACCAGGGAGCCAGACGCTCGGTGTCACCACTGCGTCGACTGTCGGGAGGACACGGCACGGCATACGCTGGCAGAATGTGCCGCATGGCTGGAGCCGCGCCGTGCCCTCATCTCAGAAGTAGGCAGCGACCTGTCGCTGCCGGCCGTCGTCAACGCCATGGTCGGCAGTGAACAGGCCTGGGACGCGGTGGTATCCTTCTGCGAGCAAGTCATTTCGCAGAAGGAGGCTGCGGAGCGGGAGCGGGAGATCACCTCCCTCAACCCGGCCCGCAGCAGGCGCACCGGGCGTCGGAGGAGGGCAGACAATGCCCTCTTCCAGCCCCCCTAAATGGGTCCAGGGGCGACGGACGCGGGGTTTAGTCCGTCGCCCCCCACAACAACATCTGGACCCGAGGCGGCGGCGCGTAGTGTTCCACGCGCGCCCCTCCAAGACGGTACGAGGGGAGTGTCGTACACCTCACTCCCGCTCGGCCGAGACGAGGCCCGCTGCTGCGGGCCGGCACCACGGGGGTTGCGGAAGAATTCTTTTTGATTCCCGCGACCCCCGGCGAAGGTGTGAGAGGGAACACCCGGGGTGGTTTTTAGTCAGTAAGAGTCTGACAGACCCCTCCGCCCTCCCCGGGGCGGGGGACATCCATGAGGATTTTCCCCCCGGATCAAAAAAAAAAAAAAAAAAAAAAAAAAAAGGTTAGGTTGGGGTGCAGGTTGAAGAGCCTCCTCGTGGCGCACCCTGGGCAACGGCGGCCCCAACTGCCCACTGGCTTTTGGTGGACAGTTGGGGTCGACGGCTAATCTTCAACAAACGGGGAAGGGTCATGGTTCCAATCCCCGATCATCTCTTGTTGGTCGGTGAAGGGAACCTGGCTAGGGGCGGGACGGCCAGTCCGTCGATGTCCACCTTGCGTCCACTGTCCTCTCTGCTTCCAGAGGGTCGGTCTAGTGGGCGCAAGGCGGAAGGTCGGAGAGGAAGAAAACCTCTTTAAAAAATCACCCCAATCCCAAGGTCTAGCGTGCCGAGGGGATGAATGGCCGGAGGGTTTCCGGTCACTAGCGCAGGGGGGGAAAGGGGAAAGGGACCACACCCTTCAAAGGAACAAACATGGAAAAGTCTGATGCGAACCACAAACTCCAGGCGGGTACCCTTCGGGGAGAATCCCGCCCCTCTAACGAGGGCAGCCCCATCGTATCTGGGGGGGGCACCACCAGACTCAACGCCGACATCACCGGCGAGCGACAAAAGGTCCTTCAGGAGAACCTGAAGGACCTGCGCGTAGTGATGACGCCGCTTGCCATCACTGGCAACACGAGCCGAGGAGGCTCCAGTCCCAGCAGGGACCTACGCGGAGGCAGCACGAGGTCTGGATCGAGATCCAGATCCAGATCTCGTAAGCGGAGTCTCTCCTCCAGCGAGGAGAACTTGGCTGCTGCCAAGGTGCCGACTACGGCACGAGGCAGGGGACGCGCGGTGGCGGGCGGAGCCCCCACCCGTGACAGTCGGGGTCGTTTTCTGCGGCCCGATACTCCAGCTCCAGTGGAGTGCATGGAGGGCGCGGAGAGCGACCCAGGGGCCCCGTTGACGGATGTCAGCGGGGGTTCCACTTTGTCTCTGCTCGGTAGCAACCGAGCAGAGGCAAACGCGGCGAAGCGGGCGCAGCGGAGGGCTGTCGTGGCTGACGAAGTCAGCGAGTTGGCCCGACAGGCCCGAGAGCGGCGCGCCGCTCGGATGACTGGGGGGAGTGCGTCGGCGGTGGCGCTTAGTCGCCAGGCGCTGGACGGCGTGGACGTCGTCCTGAGGGTTGCCACCGGATCCGGCAACCTGAAGGGCACGTTCACTCGTGCTCTTAAAGAGGCGGCGGAGCACATCAAGGAGGCGGTTGAGGTCCTCCTTGATAATACCAGCTCGGAGGAGACGGCGAAGTTGTGGGAGGAGAATGGCCGTCTCCGATCCGAGCTAGAGGACCTCAAGCGGCAGTTCGCCGCCGCCCAGAGGGCAGCCCCCGCCGCCGCTGGCGCCTCTCGCGTCACGGCTCCTCGGCCGGCCCCATCGCCGGCCCCGCCGTCGACCTCTGCACTGGCAGATGCAGAGGTCGAGAAGATTGCCCGCATCTGCATGATGCAGTGCGGGCAGATGGTCGGAGCGCGTCTGGAGGCGCTTGAGACCAGGCTCCTTCCGGCCGAAACCCTCCGCCCTCCGCTCGCTGCGGACAGGCGGAGGAAAGAGGGACCCGCCAATCCGCCACCAGTGACGGCGAGGAAGGCGGGAAAAACCGCGGGCGCGTCCACGCCCGCCACCCAGACGGCGGCAACTCCGGCGGCCGCGCCCGGGCCTTTGACAGAGGCCTGGACGACGGTCGTCAAGAGGGTCCGCAAAAAGAAGGCGGCGCCACCAGCACCGGCGCCCGCCAAGGCACCGGCATCTCCAAAAACACCGGCGCCCAAGAAGGCCAAAGGACCGCCTAAGGTCAGAGCCCCACGCTCCGCGGCAGTTGTAATAACGCTGCTGCCCGGAGCCGTCGAACGGGGCGTCACGTATAAGGCGGTCCTCACTGAGGCGAAGGCCAAGGTCGCATTCCCCGACCTTGGCACACCGACCGGCTTCAGGCTGAAGCCGGCGATGACGGGGGCGCGGTTGTTAGAGGTGTCTGGTGCCTCTAGCGGCGAGAAGGCGGACGCGTTGGCCGCCAAATTGAGGGAGGTCCTCAACCCCGAGGACGTTCGGGTGTCCAGGCCCATCAAGACAGCGGAGTTGCGTGTCGACGGCCTGGACGACTCGACCACTGAAGACGAGGTCGTGGCGGCCATCGCCCGTGCCGGTGGGTGTCCGCCGGACCAGGTGCGTACGGGCGACATCCGCGCCGACGCCTCCGGACTCGGCATGATCTGGGTGCGGTGTCCGGTGGCGGCGGCGAACAAAGTCGCCGAGAGTGGGCGATTGTTGGTGGGGTGGGTTGCGGCCAGAGTGAGGCTGATGCAACCCAGGGCCTTGCGGTGTTTCCGCTGCCTGGACGTAGGGCATGTCCGGGCGCGGTGCACCTGCGAGACGGACCGCAGCGACCTATGCTTCCGCTGCGGCCAGCCCGGCCACAAGGCGGCCCAGTGTTCCGCGGCGCCAAACTGCAGCCTCTGTACAGCTGCAGGGAGGCCCGCTGGGCACCGAGCGGGTGGTAAGTCCTGTGGCGGCCCCGCCAACAGGAAGAGAAGAAGGGGTGCCAAGGCTGCGGGGGGCTCTTTACCCCCCCCTCAGTCTGGCAGCCCCTCGGTCGACTCCCGGCCTAGGATAGGTGTCGTGGAGGGAATGGACTGCGTATAAATGGCGCTGTTCCATTTCCTCCAGGGCAATATCAACCACTCTGCCAGAGCTCAGGATCTTTTGCTCCAGAGCATGGCAGAGTGGTCGATCCACGTGGCGGTGGTCGCCGAGCCGTATTTCGTCCCCCCCCGCGACAACTGGGTGGGTGACCTCGACGGCTTGGTGGCCATCATCGGCGGGGCTCTCGTCAGCCCGTCCCGGGGACACGGCTGGATAGCCGCCCTCGCGGACGGCGTTGGCGTGGTTGGGGCTTACTTTTCGCCCAACAAGAGCCTCGCCGACTTCGAGAACTTTCTTGTCGAGTTGGGTGCCGTCGTAGGCCGACTCCACCCTCGTCCTGTGCTGTTGCTGGGGGATCTCAACGCCAAGTCATCGGCGTGGGGATCCCCTGTGACCGATGCTAGGGGCGAGGCGCTGGAGGAGTGGCTGGTTACGACTGGCTTGGTCGTCCTGAACCGGGGGTCGGTTCACACGTGCGTGCGGCAGCGGGGTGGCTCTATAGTGGACGTCTCGTTCGCTAGCCCTGCTGTCGCATGCCGTGTGCGCGACTGGCGTGTCGTCGTGGAGGTGGAGACGTTGTCGGATCACAGATACATCCGCTTCGACGTCTCCGCCCACACCGCCAGCGGCCGCAGTCCAGCGGCCCCGCGAATGGACGGCCCGCGCTGGGCGCGTAAGCGCATCGACAAGGAACTTCTCGAGGAGGCCGCTATTGTCCAGGCCTGGATCCGGGAGTCGACGACGAACGGACCCGTCGACGTCAAACAAGAGGCGCTGTGGTTCCGCGGGGCGATGACGCACATTAGCGACGCGTCCATGCCCCGGGTCCACACGCTGTCAGCAAGGCGCCAGGTGTACTGGTGGTCCGCCGAGATCGCACGGCTGCGTATAGCGTGCGTCGCGGCGAGGCGCCCGTACACCCATTACCGAAGACGACGTCGTCGGGTCCCTGACGAAGAAGCCGCGCTGTATGAGGTGTACCGCGCGGCTAAGCAGGCTCTGTGGCTGGCCATCGGCGATGCGAGATCGCGAGCCAGGGGGGAGATGCTGGAGACTCTCGACGGAGATCCGTGGGGGCGCCCCTATCGTGCGGTTCGAGGGAAACTGAGAGCCGCCGCGCCCCCACTCACCGAGAGCCTCCAGCCCGAGCTGTTGGAGGAGGTCGTTGCAGCCCTCTTCCCGGCGAGAGCGGAGCACACTCCGCCGCCGATGGCTATGCCCACAGCCGCAGAGCCTCCGGAGGAGGAACACGCCATCGACGTCCCAGAGGTGACACAGGCAGAGATGAGGGCAGCCGTGATGCGGCTCCGGGCCAAGAATGTGGCTCCGGGGCCTGACGGCATCCACGGCATCGCGCTGGCCCTCGCTCTGAAGGAGCTAGAGCCCCAGCTGAGAGGACTCTTCACCGCGTGTCTTGGGCAGGGCCGGTTTCCAACATTATGGAAGACCGGCCGGCTAGTCCTGCTCAAGAAGGAGGGGCGCCCTGCGGACTCACCGTCCGCGTACCGGCCCATAGTGCTGCTCGACGAGGTGGGCAAGATGTTTGAGCGTATCATCGCAGCCCGCCTCGTCAGCCACTTGTGCGAAGAAGGGCCGGACCTAGACGAGTGCCAATTTGGTTTTCGGCACGGGCGCTCCACCATTCACGCGATCTCGCGGGTGAGAGTCCTGGCGGAGGAAACGGTGTCTCGGGGTGGGGTGGTGATGGCGGTGTCGTTAGACATATCCAACGCCTTCAACACCCTGCCCTGGAGTTGTATCAGAGAGGCACTGCTCTATCATCGAGTGCCTCTCTACCTCCGTCGCATCGTTGGGGCTTATTTGTCGGAGAGGTGTGTCACCTACGTGGGACGTGATGGCGGTCACCAGCACCCCATGTCGTGCGGTGTTCCGCAGGGATCGGTCGTCGGACCGCTCCTGTGGAACATCGGCTACGACTGGGTGCTGAGGGGTGAGCTCCAGCCGGGCGTGCAGCTGACGTGTTACGCTGACGACACGTTAGTCACGGCCCAGGGGAGCTCGCACAGGGAAGCGGCGTTGCTGGCGACGGCGGCGGTCTCACAGGTGGTGAGCCGCATTCGGCGCCTCGGCCTAGAGGTGGCCCTCAACAAGTCGGAGGCCATGGTGTTCCATGGTCCCCGACGGGCGCCGCCGCCGGGATCACACATTGTGGTCGGGGGGGTCCGCATCGCTGTCGAGCCTACCATGAAGTACCTAGGATTGGTGCTCGACAGCCGGTGGGACTTTGGCCCCCACTTCCGGCGGCTTGCGCCCAAGTTGTTGGGCGCGGCCGGGGCACTTTCAACGCTGCTTCCCAATCTGGGGGGCCCGAGCGCCACTTGCAGGCGGCTCTACGTGGGGATCGTGCGATCGATGGCCCTATACGGGGCACCGATCTGGGCGGCTGACCTGACGGCCGGGAGCATCTCTGTCTTGCGTAAGCCACAGAGAGCTATGGCCGTCAGAGTCATTAGGGGATATCGCACGATCTCTTACGAGGCGGCTTGTGCACTGGCCGGATCCCCGCCCTGGGACCTGGAGGCGAAGGTCCTCGCGTCACTGTTCCGGTGGCGCGAGGAAATGCGGGCGCGGGGCGAACGACCGATGCAGCAACAATTGGAGCTGCGTCGGTCTCAGCTCCACGAGGTCCTGGTGGCGGACTGGCGGGACAGGCTCTCACGCCCTACCGCCGGCCTCAACACCATCGAGGCGATCCGACCGGTGCTCAGCGAGTGGCTCGGAAGAAGGCACGGCTCCCTGACATTTCGGGCGACACAGGTTCTCTCGGGGCATGGTTGCTTCGGGAAGTTCCTGTGTCGCATAACCAGGGAGCCAGACGCTCGGTGTCACCACTGCGTCGACTGTCGGGAGGACACGGCACGGCATACGCTGGCAGAATGTGCCGCATGGCTGGAGCCGCGCCGTGCCCTCATCTCTGAAGTAGGCAGTGACCTGTCGCTGCCGGCCGTAGTGAACGCCATGGTCGGCAGTGAACAGGCCTGGGACGCGGTGGTATCCTTTTGCGAGCAAGTCATTTCGCAGAAGGAGGCTGCGGAGCGGGAGCGGGAGATCACCTCCCTCAACCCGGCCCGCAGCAGGCGCACCGGGCGTCGGAGGAGGGCAGACAATGCCCTCTTCCAGCCCCCCTAAATGGGTCCAGGGGCGACGGACGCGGGGCTAGTCTGTCGCCCCCCACAACAACATCTGGGCCCGAGGCGGCGGCGCGTAGTGTTCCACGCGCGCCCCTCCAAGACGGTACGAGGGGAGTGTCGTACACCTCACTCCCGCTCGGCCGAGACGAGGCCCGCTGCGGCGGGCCGGCACCACGGGGGTTGCGGAAGAATTCTTTTTGATTCCCGCGACCCCCGGCGAAGGTGTGAGAGGGAACACCCGGGGTGGTTTTTAGTCAGTAAGAGTCTGACAGACCCCTCCGCCCTCGGCGGGCGGGGGACATCCATGAGGATTTTCCCCCCGGATCAAAAAAAAAAAAAAAAAAAAAAAAGGTTAGGTTAGGTTAGGTTAGGTTAACCCTCCGCCCTCCGCTCGCTGCGGACAGGCGGAGGAAGGAGGGGCCCGCCAACCCGCCACCAGTTACGGCGAGGAAGGCGGGAAAAACCGCGGGCGCGCCCACGCCCGCCACCATGACGGCGGCACCTGCGGCGGCCGCGCCCGGGCCTTTAACAGAGGCCTGGACGACGGTCGTCAAGAGGGGCCGCAAAAAGAAGGCGGCACCGCCGGCACCGGCAGCCGCTAAGGCACCGGCACCAACAAAAGCACCGGCGCCGAAGAAGCCAAAAGGACCGCCTAAGGTCAGAGCCCCACGCTCCGCGGCAGTGGTAATTACGCTGCTGCCCGGAGCCGTCGAACGGGGCGTCACATACAAGGCGGTCCTCACTGAGGCGAAGGCCAAGGTCGCGTTCCCCGACCTTGGCACACCGACCGGCTTCAGGATGAAGCCGGCGATGACGGGGGCAAGATTGCTAGAGGTGTCTGGTGCCTCTAGCGGTGAAAAGGCGGACATCCTGGCCGCCAAGCTGAGGGAGGTCCTCAACCCGGAGGACGTTCGGGTGTCCAGGCCCATCAAAACAGCGGAGTTGCGCATCGACGGCCTGGACGACTCGACGACTGAGGCCGAGGTCATGGCGGCCATCGCCCGTGCCGGTGGGTGTCCGCTGGACAACGTGCGGACGGGCGACATCCGTGCCGACGCTTCCGGGCTCGGCATGATTTGGGTGCGGTGCCCGGTGGCGGCGGCTAACAAAGTCGCCGAGAGTGGGCGATTGTTGGTGGGGTGGGTTGCGGCCAGAGTGAGGCTGATGCAACCCAGGGCTTTGCGGTGTTTCCGCTGCCTGGACGTAGGGCATGTCCGGGCGCGGTGCACCTGCGAGACGGACCGCAGCGACCTATGCTTCCGCTGCGGCCAGCCCGGCCACAAGGCGGCGCAGTGCTCCGCGGCGCCAAACTGCAGCCTCTGTACAGCTGCAGGGAGGCCCGCCGGGCACCGAGCGGGTGGGAAATCTTGTGGCGGCCCCGCCAACAAGAAGAGAAGAAGGGGTGCCAAGGCTGCGGGGGGCTCTTTACCCCCCCCTCAGTCTGGCAGCCCCTCGGTCGACTCCCGGCCTAGGACAGGTGTCGTGGAGGGAATGGACTGCGTATAAATGGCGCTGTTCCATTTCCTCCAGGGCAATATCAACCACTCTGCCAGAGCTCAGGATCTTTTGCTCCAAAGCATGGCAGAGTGGTCGATCCACGTGGCGGTGGTCGCCGAGCCGTATTTCGTCCCCCCCCGCGACAACTGGGTGGGTGACCTCGACGGCTTGGTGGCCATCATCGGCGGGGCTCTCGTCAGCCCGTCCCGGGGACACGGCTGGATAGCCGCCCTCGCGGACGGCGTTGGCGTGATTGGTGCGTACTTTTCGCCCAACAAGAGCCTCGCCGACTTCGAGAACTTCCTTGTCGAGTTGGGTGCCGTCGTAGGCCGACTCCACCCTCGTCCTGTGCTGTTGCTAGGGGATCTCAACGCCAAGTCATCGGCGTGGGGATCCTCTGTGACCGATGCCAGAGGCGAGGCGCTGGAGGAGTGGCTGGTTACGACTGGCTTGGTCGTCCTGAACCGGGGGTCGGTTCACACGTGCGTGCGGCAGCGGGGTGGCTCTATAGTGGACGTCTCGTTCGCTAGCCCTGCTGTCGCATGCCGTGTGCGCGACTGGCGTGTCGTCGTGGAGGTGGAGACGTTGTCGGATCATCGGTACATCCGCTTCGACGTCTCCGCCCACACCGCCAGCGGCCGCAGTCCAGCGGCCCCGCGAATGGACGGCCCGCGCTGGGCGCGTAAGCGCATCGACAGGGAACTTCTCGAGGAGGCCGCTATTGTCCAGGCCTGGATCCGGGAGTCGACGACGAACGGACCCGTCGACGTCGAACAAGAGGCGCTGTGGTTCCGCGGGGCGATGACGCACATTAGCGACGCGTCCATGCCCCGGGTCCACACGCTGTCAGCAAGGCGCCAGGTGTACTGGTGGTCCGCCGAGATCGCACGGCTGCGTATAGCGTGCGTCGCGGCGAGGCGCCCGTACACCCACTATCGAAGACGACGTCGTCGGGTCCCTGACGAAGAAGCCGCGCTGTATGAGGTGTACCGCGCGGCTAAGCAGGCTCTGTGGCTGGCCATCGGCGATGCGAGATCGCGAGCCAGGGGGGAGATGCTGGAGACTCTCGACGGAGATCCGTGGGGGCGCCCCTATCGTGCGGTTCGAGGGAAACTGAGAGCCGCCGCGCCCCCACTCACCGAGAGCCTCCAGCCCGAGCTGTTGGAGGAGGTCGTTGCAGCCCTCTTCCCGGCGAGAGCGGAGCACACTCCGCCGCCGATGGCTATGCCCACAGCCGCAGAGCCTCCGGAGGAGGAACACGCCATCGACGTCCCAGAGGTGACACAGGCAGAGATGAGGGCAGCCGTGATGCGGCTCCGGGCCAAGAATGTGGCCCCGGGGCCAGACGGCATCCACGGCATCGCGCTGGCCCTCGCTCTGAAGGAGCTAGAGCCCCAGCTGAGAGGACTCTTCACCGCGTGTCTTGAGCAGGGCCGGTTTCCAACATTGTGGAAGACCGGCCGTCTAGTCCTGCTCAAGAAGGCGGGGCGCCCTGCGGACTCACCGTCCGCGTACCGGCCCATAGTGCTGCTCGACGAGGTGGGCAAGATGTTTGAGCGTATCATCGCAGCCCGCCTCGTCAGCCACTTGTGCGAAGAAGGGCCGGACCTAGATGAGTGCCAATTTGGTTTTCGGCACGGGCGCTCCACCATTCACGCGATATCGCGGGTGAGAGTCCTGGCGGAGGAAACGGTGTCTCGGGGTGGGGTGGTGATGGCGGTGTCGTTAGACATTTCCAACGCCTTCAACACCCTGCCCTGGAGTTGTATCAGAGAGGCACTGCGCTTTCATCAAGTGCCTCTCTACCTCCGTCGCATCGTTGGGGCTTATCTGTCGGAGAGGTGTGTCACCTACGTGGGACGTGATGGCGGTCACCAGCACCCCATGTCGTGCGGTGTTCCGCAGGGATCGGTCGTCGGACCGCTCCTGTGGAACATCGGCTACGACTGGGTGCTGAGGGGTGAGCTCCAGCCGGGCGTGCAGCTGACGTGTTACGCTGACGACACGTTAGTCACGGCCCGGGGGAGCTCGCACAGGGAAGCAGCGTTGCTGGCGACGGCGGCGGTCTCACAAGTTGTGAGCCGCATTCGGCGCCTCGGCCTGGAGGTGGCCCTCAGCAAGTCGGAGGCCATGGTGTTCCATGGTCCCCGACGGGCGCCGCCGCCGGGATCACACATTGTGGTCGGGGGGGTCCGCATCGCTGTCGAGCCTACCATGAAGTACCTAGGATTGGTGCTCGACAGCCGGTGGGACTTTGGCCCCCACTTCCGGCGGCTTGCGCCCAAGTTGTTGGGCGCGGCCGGGGCACTTTCAACGCTGCTTCCCAATCTGGGGGGCCCGAGCGCCACTTGCAGGCGGCTCTACGTGGGGATCGTGCGATCGATGGCCCTATACGGGGCACCGATCTGGGCGGCTGACCTGACGGCCGGGAGCATCTCTGTCTTGCGTAAGCCACAGAGAGCTATGGCCGTCAGAGTCATAAGGGGATATCGCACGATCTCCTACGAGGCGGCATGCGCACTGGCCGGATCCCCGCCCTGGGACCTGGAGGCGAAGGTCCTCGCGTCACTGTTCCGGTGGCGCGAGGAAATGCGGGCGCGGGGCGAACGACCGATGCAGCAACAACTGGAGCTGCGTCGGTCACAGCTCCACGAGGTCCTGGTGGCGGACTGGCGGGACAGGCTCTCACGCCCTACCGCCGGCCTCAACACCATCGAGGCGATCCGACCAGTGCTCAGCGAGTGGCTCGGAAGACGGCACGGCTCCCTGACTTTTCGGGCGACACAGGTTCTCTCGGGGCATGGTTGCTTCGGGAAGTTCCTGTGTCGCATAACCAGGGAGCCAGACGCTCGGTGTCACCACTGCGTCGACTGTCGGGAGGACACGGCACGGCATACGCTGGCAGAATGTGCCGCATGGCTGGAGCCGCGCCGTGCCCTCATCTCTGAAGTAGGCAGTGACCTGTCGCTGCCGGCCGTAGTGAACGCCATGGTCGGCAGTGAACAGGCCTGGGACGCGGTGGTATCCTTCTGCGAGCAAGTCATTTCGCAGAAGGAGGCTGCGGAGCGGGAGCGGGAGATCACCTCCCTCAACCCGGCCCGCAGCAGGCGCACCGGGCGTCGGAGGAGGGCAGACAATGCCCTCTTCCAGCCCCCCTAAATGGGTCCAGGGGCGACGGACGCGGGGCTAGTCTGTCGCCCCCCACAACAACATCTGGGCCCGAGGCGGCGGCGCGTAGTGTTCCACGCGCGCCCCTCCAAGACGGTACGAGGGGAGTGTCGTACACCTCACTCCCGCTCGGCCGAGACGAGGCCCGCTGCGGCGGGCCGGCACCACGGGGGTTGCGGAAGAATTCTTTTTGATTCCCGCGACCCCCGGCGAAGGTGTAAGAGGGAACACCCGGGGTGGTTTTTAGTCAGTAAGAGTCTGACAGACCCCTCCGCCCTCCCCGGGGCGGGGGACATCCATGAGGATTTTCCCCCCGGATCAAAAAAAAAAAAAAAAAAAAAAAAAAAAAGGTTAGGTTAGGTTAGGTTAGGTTAGGTTAGGTTAGGTTTTTTTTTTTTTTTTTTTTTTTTTTTTTTTTTTTTTTTTTTTTTTTTTTTGGCAGGAGTGGGAAATCCTCATGGACGCCCAGACCGACCCACTTGTGAGTCAGTCTGGGCAGTGCCGGACTCTTACCGGCTAAAACCCACTCCTGCCCTTGCTCAGTGTCCCTCTGACATTATCAGAGACCTGGTTATTCTAAGGTGTTTTATATTGTTGTTCCTTGTGTAGATTTATTTTGTCCTTCGGTCCTGTGTCAGGAAATGGAGAGTTCCTAAAGGCAGTAGCATTGCTTCTTTGCAACCATCAATTACTCTTCTAATGTTTTATTTGTTAACTATTCTATTTTATGTACTTAGCATTTGAAGTATTCTAATATTACCCTAAATTTTATTTCTAGTATTTTTGTAGTTTTATTTGTTTTTTGCTTATCCTATTGTACTTATTATCTATATTTTGTTTTTTCTATATTTAGTTTTTTCTATATTTATATTATGTCTATGCTCATATATATACAATATATCGTATAGACATACTTTCTTAGTCTAGTCTTTTAAGTTTAATTCCTATACTACGTATTTTTAACACTAATTTCGCACACTTTTGTTTTAGCTTATTTCTTACGACTACTAATGGAGTAAAAACTGGTATAACTACTTTATACTTTAAAACTAAATTTTTCTGTTTGATGCTTTTAATTTTTTCTTTTTGTTTCAGGTGGTGCTCGGCTATCTGCGTGCTCCGGATTGGTGCAGCGATCCAAACGTATCTTCTCCCGAAATTTAGCCTTTGCAATTTTGCGAGTCCCTTTGACCACGTTAGCAACATAGGTTTGTTACAAATTTCCATTTTGTTGTCTATGTTGCCACTTACGGTTTTATGGCTCGCCGACTTCGTTTGCTGGATGGTTTTAATGAGAACAGAAGAATTTACACGACTTCCTACTGTAATTTGAGGCATTTTCTTATGAAATTGGCTCCAATTCCTTTCCTTTGTTGTGCAGATTCTTCTGTTCTCATGATTTAAACAGGGGTCAATATGGGTTTCGCTGCACTGGTTCTTGTTTCCGGTAACGGCTGGCTGCACTTTACCAATACGCCACCGACAGGCGTGCCAACGCGTCCCATTTCTGTCGTATTGGGCACTCGCTGTCGAAGGCGTTGTGGTCCGATCTTTCCATTTTGGCCGATAGGCAATTATGGCACCGCGGCGCTTCAGCAGCCAGCCGTGACGGGCAGTCCGCTCGCAGGTGGGGATCACCGCAGTGAGTGCAGAGATCGGCGGGTCGCGTGCACAGTTTACGGCTGTGGCCGTAGCACAAGCAGCGAGTGCACTGAACTAAAGGGGACTGGTCCTCCACTCTGACTCGCTGCAGGTCAATGTGCACGCGTCCCGCCGATGTCAGCCTCTGCCAAACAGTTGGGGACACCTGCAGGATAACGTGGCACATGTGGGGGTTCCTCGTCCTCCTTCGGTACTTAACCCCCAGCCTCAATTCACCTGCAGGTATGTCCCCAACTAGGTGACTATTCTGCTTTTTTAGGGCTTGGGTAACTTCCTCATCTGTGTGGCAGGAGAGGACGTCCTTAACGATGACAAGAGGATCTTTGTTCTTGACCTCTTCTACCACCAGATTACCCGCTTTCCTAATTTTATCTGCCACCTTCAACTGCTCCTCCCTGGTCTTGAAACCAACCACGACCTTTTGGTCCCTCGCCTTGCGCAGGCGCTCCACTCTCGTGCCCTCATTTTTGGCGTCGACCGCCGTCCTCAGCTTCGCGATGACCTCTTCACCCGTGTCCTGATCGTTGACAGACGAAACAATCACCGAGTGAAGAGGTTCCTGGATAATTCGCTTCGGGCCGGCGGCGACCTCCGCGAAAGTGGGACCTTGGCCTGCTGCAAAGCGAGGGGTCCGCTGCAGATGCTCCGACAGGGCTTGGGTGTGATGTTGGTTCTCTTCCAACGCCTGTTTGTGAATTTTGAGACCTTCAACAAGGCTCCTCATCAGCTCTGTCGGATCACCTGCAGCCGACTGTGGCTCTGTTTGTGTCTCTACCCTTACTTCGACAACACCTGCTCTTCCTTTTTCAGCTTCGGCCTCTTTTACTAGCTGGTATAGTCGCTCGACGGCTTTGGTGATTTCGTCCTTGATCTCTTTCTTCATATTTCGGGAACGAAGAAGTTGAATTTTCGCCTTGGAGAGACACGCCTTAGCCTCCGTGGTTCTGGAAATGTACCTCACGGGTTCCGCTTGTTGTGGCGAGCTCTCCTCGGTTCTTTCCCTGTTCTGACGAGAGAGCGACGTTTTTGATATGAGTTTAGGGGGGGTAGTCAATGGGGCCTTCTTCGTTGGCGACGGCGTTTTAAGAGAGTGTCCGGATGTCGGAACCACGACCTCAAGCTCTTCGACATCACGCCTTACCGAAGGGCCAGCCTGAGCCTGTCGTGGCCTCCCCGCGTCCGCACTCTCCTCCGAAGCCTTAGTCTTGGTGACCGGCGTCCTGATGCCAAACATTTTTGAGCGTAGGTTTGGGACTGCGTAACAGGAACTTGGTCAGGGGACACTGGATGTTGTGCTTGATCCCTGTAAAGGGGGGATCAGCAAGTCACTACTTACGTAAGTACTACGTAGATGTAATGCGCGTCCTATAAAAAGGATGAAGTCGTCTAAGTAAAATTCAACAATAATTTGCCTTCCGTGTGATGTTTTAAGGCCCTAAAGTCACAGATTCGGTTAAAATCTGTTGCGGTGTTAATATAAGAGCTAATGGTATAAATTTCAAAAATAAGAATTTTTGCCAAAATTTACCCGTCTGCTATAGTACGCAACTCAAGGGCGGGTGGGCGGGCCAAATTTTACTTTAAAATTGAATTTGAGGGTGTTCTATGGGGGCTAGACGCACGTGAGGGGTGTCAAAAGACGCGTCTCGGCGGGCGCTAGCAAACTATGGAGGAATTTAAGTGTTGCCAGAACAAAAATTTTGACTTTTTAATGAAAAACGTAAATTTTGATGAAAATTGAGAAGAAAAACAACTATTACGACTACCAAACGGGACCCGAGCAAGCTGAAAACACACTGGAGTACCGCAAGGCAGGTAAGTATACTATTGACACTATTGGATTTTATAATTTTTGCAGACGGACTTTAGGAAATCGAATTTTTGTATGAAAAATATGTAAAATTTCACAAGTCTTGAGAACGAAAATCAATTTCGTTTTTAGTCAAAAATAACTTGTCACACGTCAGTAGGGAGCCTATTTAAAATTAATAACGCTGAAAACAGCTCGAAAAAGCGACTCCTGGAGGCAAAGTTATGTAGGGGTTAGGTTAGGTTAGGTTAGGTTGGGGTGCAGGTTGAAGAGCCTCCTCGTGGCGCACCCTGGGCAACGGCGGCCCCCACTGCCCACCGGCTTTTGGTGGACAGTTGGGGTCGACGGCTAATCTTCAACAAACGGGGAAGGGTCATGGTTCCAATCACCGATCATCTCTTGTTGGTCGGTGAAGGGAACCTGGCTAGGGGCGGGACGGCCAGTCCGTCGATGTCCGCCTTGCGTCCACTGTCCTCTCTGCTTCCAGAGGGTCGGTCTAGTGGGCGCAAGGCGGAAGGTGGGAGAGGAAGAAAACCTCTTTAAAAAATCACCCTAATCCCAAGGTCTAGCGTGCCGAGGGGATGAATGGCCGGAGGGTTTCCGGTCATTAGCGCAGGGGGGGGAAAAGGGGAAAGGGACCACACCCTTCAAAGGAAAAAAAATTATGAAAAAGTCTGTTGAGGAACACAAACTCCAGGCGGGTACCCTTCGGGGAGAATCCCGCCCCTCTAACGAGGGCAGCCCCATCGTATCTGGGGGGGGCACCCACAGACAAAACGCCGACATCACCGGCGAGCGAGAAAAGGTCCTTCAGGAGAACCTGAAGGACCTGCGCGTTGTGATGACGCCGATTGCCATCACTGGCAACATGAGCCGAGGAGGCTCCAGTCCAATCGGGGACTTTTGCGGAGGCAGCTCGAGATCTGGGTCGAGATCCAGATCCAGATCTCGAAAGCGGAGTCTCTCCTCCAGTGAGGAGAACTTGGCTGCTGCCAAGGTGCCGACGACGGCACGGGGTAGGGGTCGCGCGGTGGCGGGAGGAGTCACCACCCGTGACAGTCGGGGTCGCTTCTTGCGGCCCGACACTCCGTCTCCAATGGAGCGGATGGAGGGCGCGGAAAGCGACCCAGGGGCCCCGCTGACGGATCTCAGCGGGGGCTCCACTACGTCTCTGCTCGGGACCAACCGGGCGGAGGCGAGCGCGGCGAAGCGGGCGCAACAAAGGGCTGTCGTGGCTGACGAGGTCAGCGAGTTGGCCCGACAGGCCCGAGAGCGACGCTCTGCCCGGATGGCCGAGGAGAGCGCAACGGCGGTGGCGCTCAGTCGCCAAGTTTTGGACGGCGTGGACATCGTCCAGAGGGTTGCCACCAAATCTGGCAACCTGAAGGGCACGTACACGCGCGCCCTGAAGGAGGCGGCTGACGGGATAAAGGAGGCGGTTGAGGTCCTCCTTAATCAAACCAGCTCGGAGGAGACGGCGAAGTTGTGGGAGGAGAATGGCCGTCTCCGATCCGAGCTAGAGGACCTCAAGCGGCAGTTCGCCGCCGCCCAGAGGGCAGCCCCCGCCGCCGCTGGCGCCTCTCGCGTCACGGCTCCTCGGCCGGCCCCATCGCCGGCCCAGCCGTCGACCTCTGCACTCGCAGATGCAGAGGTCGAGAAGATCGCCCGCATCTGCATGATGCAGTGCGGGCAGATGGTCGGAGCGCGACTGGAGGCGCTGGAGTCCAGACTCCTTCCGGCCGAAACCCTCCGCCCTCCGCTCGCTGCGGACAGGCGGAGGAAAGAGGGGCCCGCCAATCCGCCACCTATGACGGCGAGGAAGGCGGGAAAAACCGCGGGCGCATCCACGCCCGCCACCCAGACGGCGGCACCTCCGGCGGCCGCGCCCGGGCCTTTAACAGAGGCCTGGACGACGGTCGTCAAGAGGGGCCGCAAAAAGAAGGCAGCACCGCCGGCACCGGCAGCCGCTAAGGCACCGGCACCAAACAAGACCCCGGCGCCCAAGAAGGCCAGAGGACCGCCTAAGGTCAGAGCCCCACGCTCCGCGGCAGTTGTGATTACGCTGCTGCCCGGAGCCGTCGAACGGGGCATCACATATAAGGCGGTCCTCACTGAGGCAAAGGCCAAGGTCGCGTTCCCCGACCTTGGCACACCGACCGGCTTCAGGCTGAAGCCGGCGATGACGGGGGCGCGACTGCTGGAGGTGTCCGGTGCCTCTAGCGGCGAAAAGGCGGACATACTGGCCGCCAAGCTGAGGGAGGTCCTCAACCCCGAGGACGTCCGGGTGTCCAGGCCGATGAAGACTGCAGAGTTGCGCATCGACGGCCTGGACGACTCGACGACTGAGGCCGAGGTCAAGGCGGCCATTGCCCGTGCCGGTGGGTGTCCGCTGGACAACGTGCGGACGGGCGACATCCGCGCCGACGCTTCCGGGCTCGGCATGATTTGGGTGCGGTGCCCGGTGGCGGCGGCAAACAAAGTCGCCGAAGGTGGACGATTGTTGGTGGGGTGGGTTGCGGCCAGAGTGAGGCTGATGCAACCCAGGGCTTTGCGGTGTTTCCGTTGCCTGGACGTAGGGCATGTCCGGGCGCGGTGCACCTGCGAGACGGACCGCAGCGACCTATGCTTCCGCTGCGGCCAGCCCGGCCACAAGGCGGCGCAGTGCTCCGCGGCGCCAAACTGCAGCCTCTGTACAGCTGCAGGGAGGCCCGCCGGGCACCGAGCGGGTGGAAAATCTTGTGGCGGCCCCGCCAACAAGAAGAGAAGAAGGGGTGCCAAGGCTGCGGGGGGCTCTTTACCCCCCCCTCAGTCTGGCAGCCCCTCGGTCGACTCCCGGCCTAGGACAGGTGTCGTGGAGGGAATGGACTGCGCATAAATGGCGCTGTTCCATTTCCTCCAGGGCAATATCAACCACTCTGCCAGAGCTCAGGATCTTTTGCTCCAGAGCATGGCAGAGTGGTCGATCCACGTGGCGGTGGTCGCCGAGCCGTATTTCGTCCCCCCCCGCGACAACTGGGTGGGTGACCTCGACGGCTTGGTGGCCATCATCGGCGGGGCTCTCGTCAGCCCGTCCCGGGGACATGGCTGGATAGCCGCCCTCGCGGACGGCGTTGGCGTGGTTGGAGCTTACTTTTCGCCCAACAAGAGCCTCGCCGACTTCGAGAACTTCCTTGTCGAGTTGGGTGCCGTCGTAGGCCGACTCCACCCTCGTCCTGTGCTGTTGCTGGGGGATCTCAACGCCAAGTCATCGGCGTGGGGATCCTCTGTGACCGATGCTAGAGGCGAGGCGCTGGAGGAGTGGCTGGTTACGACTGGCTTGGTCGTCCTGAACCGGGGTTCGGTTCACACGTGCGTGCGGCAGCGGGGCGGCTCTATAGTGGACGTCTCGTTCGCTAGCCCTGCTGTCGCGGGCCGTGTCCGCGACTGGCGTGTCGCCGTGGAGGTGGAGACGTTGTCGGATCACCGATACATCCGCTTCGACGTCTCCGCCCAAACCGCCAGCGACCGCAGTCCAGCGGCCCCGCGAATGGACGGCCCGCGCTGGGCGCGTAAGCGCATCGACAGGGAACTTCTCGAGGAGGCCGCTATTGTCCAGGCCTGGATCCGGGAGTCGACGACGAACGGACCCGTCGACGTCGAACAAGAGGCGCTGTGGTTCCGCGGGGCGATGACGCACATTTGCGACGCGTCCATGCCCCGGGTCCACACGCTGTCAGCAAGGCGCCAGGTGTACTGGTGGTCCGCCGAGATCGCAAGGCTACGTGTAGCGTGCGTCGCGGCGAGGCGCCCGTACACCCACTATCGAAGACGACGTCGTCGGGTCCCTGACGAAGAAGCCGCGCTGTATGAGGTGTACCGCGCGGCTAAGCAGGCTCTGTGGCTGGCCATCGGCGATGCGAGATCGCGAGCCAGGGGGGAGATGCTGGAGACTCTCGACGGAGATCCGTGGGGGCGCCCCTATCGTGCGGTTCGAGGGAAACTGAGAGCCGCCGCGCCCCCACTCACCGAGAGCCTCCAGCCCGAGCTGTTGGAGGAGGTCGTAGCAGCCCTCTTCCCGGCGAGAGCGGAGCACACTCCGCCGCCGATGGCTATGCCCACAGCCGCAGAGCCTCCGGAGGAGGAACACGCCATCGACGTCCCAGAGGTGACACAGGCAGAGATGAGGGCAGCCGTGATGCGGCTCCGGGCCAAGAATGTGGCTCCGGGGCCGGACGGCATCCACGGCATCGCGCTGGCCCTCGCTCTGAAGGAGCTAGAGCCCCAGCTGAGAGGACTCTTCACCGCGTGTCTTGAGCAGGGCCGGTTTCCAACATTGTGGAAGACCGGCCGTCTAGTCCTGCTCAAGAAGGCGGGGCGCCCTGCGGACTCACCGTCCGCGTACCGGCCCATAGTGCTGCTCGACGAGGTGGGCAAGATGTTTGAGCGAATCATCGCAGCCCGCCTCGTCGGCCACTTGTGCGAAGAAGGGCCGGATCTGGATGAGTGCCAATTTGGCTTCAGGCACGGGCGCTCCACCATTCACGCGATCTCGCGGGTGAGAGTCCTGGCGGAGGAAACGGTGTCTCAGGGTGGGGTGGTGATGGCGGTGTCGTTAGACATTTCCAACGCCTTCAACACCCTGCCCTGGAGTTGTATCAGAGAGGCACTGCTCTATCATCGAGTGCCTCTCTACCTCCGTCGCATCGTTGGGGCTTATCTGTCGGAGAGGTGTGTCACCTACGTGGGACGTGATGGCGGTCACCAGCACCCCATGTCGTGCGGTGTTCCGCAGGGATCGGTCGTCGGACCGCTCCTGTGGAACATCGGCTACGACTGGGTGCTGAGGGGTGAGCTCCAGCCGGGCGTGCAGCTGACGTGTTACGCTGACGACACGTTGGTCACGGCCCGGGGGAGCTCGCACAGGGAAGCAGCGTTGCTGGCGACGGCGGCGGTCTCACAAGTTGTGAGCCGCATTCGACGCCTCGGCCTGGAGGTGGCCCTCAACAAGTCGGAGGCCATGGTGTTCCATGGTCCCCGACGGGCGCCGCCGCCGGGATCACACATTGTGGTCGGGGGGGTCCGCATCGCTGTCGAGCCTACCATGAAGTACCTAGGATTGGTGCTCGACAGCCGGTGGGACTTTGGCCCCCACTTCCGGCGGCTTGCGCCCAAGTTGTTGGGCGCGGCCGGGGCGCTCTCAACGCTGCTTCCCAATCTGGGGGGCCCGAGCGCCGTCTGTAGGCGGCTCTACGTGGGGATCGTGCGATCGATGGCCCTGTATGGGGCACCGATCTGGGCGGCTGACCTGACGGCCGGGAGCATCTCTGTCTTGCGTAAGCCACAGAGAGCTATGGCCGTCAGAGTCATTAGGGGATATCGCACGATCTCCTACGAGGCGGCATGCGCACTGGCCGGATCCCCGCCCTGGGACCTGGAGGCAAAGGTCCTCGCGTCACTGTTCCGGTGGCGCGAGGAAATGCGGGCGCGGGGCGAACGACCGATGCAGCAACAACTGGAGCTGCGTCGGTCACAGCTCCACGAGGTCCTGGTGGCGGACTGGCGGGACAGGCTCTCACGCCCTACCGCCGGCCTCAACACCATCGAGGCGATCCGACCAGTGCTCAGCGAGTGGCTCGGAAGACGGCACGGCTCCCTGACTTTTCGGGCGACACAGGTTCTCTCGGGGCATGGTTGCTTCGGGAAGTTCCTGTGTCGCATAACCAGGGAGCCAGACGCTCGGTGTCACCACTGCGTCGACTGTCGGGAGGACACGGCACGGCATACGCTGGCAGAATGTGCCGCATGGCTGGAGCCGCGCCGTGCCCTCATCTCAGAAGTAGGCAGCGACCTGTCGCTGCCGGCCGTCGTTAACGCCATGGTCGGCAGTGAACAGGCCTGGGACGCGGTGGTATCCTTCTGCGAGCAAGTCATTTCGCAGAAGGAGGCTGCGGAGCGGGAGCGGGAGATCACCTCCCTCAACCCGGCCCGCAGCAGGCGCACCGGGCGTCGGAGGAGGGCAGACAATGCCCTCTTCCAGCCCCCCTAAATGGGTCCAGGGGCGACGGACGCGGGGCTAGTCTGTCGCCCCCCACAACAACATCTGGGCCCGAGGCGGCGGCGCGTAGTGTTCCACGCGCGCCCCTCCAAGACGGTACGAGGGGAGTGTCGTACACCTCACTCCCGCTCGGCCCAGACGAGGCCCGCTGCGGCGGGCCGGCACCACGGGGGTTGCGGAAGAATTCTTTTTGATTCCCGCGACCCCCGGCGAAGGTGTGAGAGGGAACACCCGGGGTGGTTTTTAGTCAGTAAGAGTCTGACAGACCCCTCCGCCCTCCCCGGGGCGGGGGACATCCATGAGGATTTTCCCCCCGGATCAAAAAAAAAAAAAAAAAAAAAGGTTAGGTTAGGTTAGGTTAGGTTTTGCGGAAGAATTCTTTTTGATTCCCGCGACCCCCGGCGAAGGTGTGAGAGGGAACACCCGGGGTGGTTTTTAGTCAGTAAGAGTCTGACAGACCCCTCCGCCCTCCCCGGGGCGGGGGACATCCATGAGGATTTTCCCCCCGGATCAAAAAAAAAAAAAAAAAAAAAAAAAAGGTTAGGTTAGGTTAGGTTGGCGCAGTGCTCCGCGGCGCCGAACTGCAGCCTCTGTACAGCTGCAGGGAGGCCCGCCGGGCACCGAGCGGGTGGTAAGTCCTGTGGCGGCCCCGCCAACAGGAAGAGAAGAAGGGGTGCCAAGGCTGCGGGGGGCTCTATACCCCCCCCTCAGTCTGGCAGCCCCTCGGCCGACTCCCGGCCTAGGAAAGGTGTCGTGGAGGGGATGGACTGCGTATAAATGGCGCTGTTCCATTTCCTCCAGGGCAATATCAACCACTCTGCCAGGGCTCAGGATCTTTTGCTCCAAAGCATGGCAGAGTGGTCGATCCACGTGGCGGTGGTCGCCGAGCCGTATTTCGTCCCCCCCCGCGACAACTGGGTGGGTGACCTCGACGGCTTGGTGGCCATCATCGGCGGGGCTCTCGTCAGCCCGTCCCGGGGACACGGCTGGGTAGCCGCCCTCGCAGACGGCGTTGGCGTGGTTGGTGCGTATTTTTCGCCCAACAAGAGCCTCGCCGACTTCGAGAACTTCCTTGTCGAGTTGGGTGCCGTCGTAGGCCGACTCCACCCTCGTCCTGTGCTGTTGCTGGGGGATCTCAACGCCAAGTCATCGGCGTGGGGATCCCCTGTGACCGATGCTAGAGGCGAGGTGCTGGAGGAGTGGTTACTCACGACTGGCTTGGTCGTCCTGAACCGGGGGTCGGTTCACACGTGCGTGCGGCAGCGGGGTGGCTCTATAGTGGACGTCTCGTTCGCTAGCCCTGCTGTCGCATGCCGTGTGCGCGACTGGCGTGTCGCCGTGGAGGTGGAGACGTTGTCGGATCACAGATACATCCGCTTCGACGTCTCCGCCCACACCGCCAGCGGCCGCAGTCCAGCGGCCCCGCGAACGGGCGGCCCGCGCTGGGCGCGTAAGCGCATCGACAGGGAACTTCTCGAGGAGGCCGCTATTGTTCAGGCCTGGATCCGGGAGTCGACGACGGACGGACCCGTCGACGTCGATCAAGAGGCGCTGTGGTTCCGCGGGGCGATGACGCACATTTGCGATGCGTCCATGCCCCGGATCCACACGCTGTCAGAGAGGCGCCAGGTGTACTGGTGGTCCGCCGAGATCGCACGGCTGCGTACAGCGTGCGTCGCGGCGAGGCGCCCGTACACCCACTACCGAAGACGACGTCGTCGGGTCCCTGACGAAGAAGCCGCGTTGTATGAGGTGTACCGCGCGGCTAAGCAGGCTCTGTGGCTGGCCATCGGCGATGCGAGATTTCGATCCAGGGAGGAGATGCTGGAGACTCTCGACGGAGATCCATGGGGGCGCCCCTATCGTGCGGTTCGAGGGAAACTGAGAGCCGCCGCGCCCCCACTCACCGAGAGCCTCCAGCCCGAGCTGTTGGAAGAGGTCGTCGCAACCCTCTTCCCGGCGCGAGCGGAGCACACTCCGCCGCCGATGGCTATGTCCTCAGCCGCAGAGCCTCCGGAGGAGGAGACTGCCATCGACGTCCCAGAGGTGACACAGGCAGAGATGAGGGCAGCCGTGATGCGTCTCCGGGCCAAGAACGTGGCTCCGGGGCCTGATGGCATCCACGGCATCGCGTTGGCCCTCGCCCTAAAGGAGTTAGAGCCCCAGGTGAGAGGACTCTTCACCGCGTGTCTTGAGCAGGGCCAGTTTCCATCGTTGTGGAAGACCGGTAGGTTGGTCCTGCTCAGGAAGGCGGGGCGCCCCGCGGACTCGCCGTCCGCGTACCGGCCCATAGTGCTGCTCGACGAGGTGGGCAAGATGTTTGAGCGAATCATCGCAGCCCGCCTCGTCGGCCACTTGTGCGGAGAGGGGCCGGACCTTCACGAGTGCCAGTTCGGCTTCAGGCACGGGCGCTCCACCATTCACGCGATCTCGCGGGTGAGAGTCCTCGCGGAGGAAGCGGTGGCCCAGGGTGGTGTGGTGATGGCGGTGTCCTTGGACATATCCAACGCCTTCAACACCCTACCCTGGAGTTGTATTCGAGAGGCACTACTCTATCATCGAGTGCCTCTCTACCTCCGTCGCATCGTTGGGGCTTATTTGTCGGAGAGGGGTGTCACCTACGTGGGACGTGATGGCGGTCACCAGCACCCCATGTCGTGCGGTGTTCCACAGGGATCGGTCGTCGGACCGCTCCTGTGGAACATCGGCTACGACTGGGTGCTGAGGGGTGAGCTCCAGCCGGGCGTGCAGCTGACGTGTTACGCTGACGACACGTTAGTCACGGCCCGGGGGAGCTCGCACAGAGAAGCAGCGTTGCTGGCGACGGCGGCGGTCTCACAGGTGGTGAGCCGCATTCGGCGCCTCGGCCTGGAGGTGGCCCTCAACAAGTCGGAGGCCATGGTGTTCCATGGTCCCCGACGGGCACCTCCGCCGGGATTACACATTGTGGTTGGGGGGGTCCGGATCGCTGTCGAGCCTACCATGAAGTACCTCGGATTGGTGCTCGACAGCCGATGGGACTTTGGCCCCCACTTCCGGCGGCTTGCGCCCAAGTTATTGGGCGCGGCCGGGGCGCTCGCAACGCTGCTTCCCAATCTGGGGGGCCCGAGCGCCACTTGTAGGCGGCTCTACGTGGGGATCGTGCGATCGATGGCCCTGTACGGGGCACCGATCTGGGCGGCTGACCTGACGGCCGGGAGCATCTCTGTGTTGCGTAAGCCACAGAGAGCTATGGCCGTCAGAGTCATAAGGGGATATCGCACGATCTCCTACGAGGCGGCATGTGCACTGGCCGGATCCCCGCCCTGGGACCTGGAGGCCAGGGTGCTCGCGTCACTGTTTAGGTGGCGCGAGGAAATGCGGGCGCGGGGCGAACGACCGATGCAGCAACAACTGGAGCTGCATCGGTCACAGCTCCGCGAGGTCCTGGTGGCGGACTGGCGGGACAGGCTCTCACGCCCTACCGCCGGCCTCGACACTATCGAGGCGATCCGACCAGTGCTCAGCGAGTGGCTCGGAAGAAGGCACGGCTCCCTGACTTTTCGGGCGACACAGGTTCTCTCGGGGCACGGTTGCTTCGGGAAGTTCCTGTGTCGCATAACCAGGGAGCCAGACGCTCGGTGTCACCACTGCGTCGACTGTCGGGAGGACACGGCACGGCATACGCTGGCAGAGTGTGCCGCATGGCTGGAGCCGCGCCGTGCCCTCATCTCTGAAGTAGGCAGTGACCTGTCGCTGCCGGCCGTCGTTAACGCTATGGTCGGCAGTGAACAGGCCTGGGACGCGGTGGTATCCTTCTGCGAGGTAGTCATTTCGCAGAAGGAGGCTGCGGAGCGGGAGAGGGAGATAACCTCCCTCAACCCGGCCCGCAGCAGGCGCACCGGGCGTCGGAGGAGGGCAGACAATGCCCTCTTCCAGCCCCCCTAAATGGGTCCAGGGGCGACGGACGCGGGGTTTAGTCCGTCGCCCCCCACAGCACCTGGACCCGAGGCGGCGGCGCGTACTGTTCCACGCGCGCGCCTATGGCGCGGGGGAGTGTCGTACACCTCACTCCCCCTCGACCAAGACGGGGCCCGCTACGGCGGGCCGGCACCAGCGGGGGTTGTGGAAGAATTCTTTTTGATTCCCGCGACCCCCGCGCAGGTGAGAGAGGGAACAGTCGGGTTCGGTTTTTAGTCGGTAAGAGTCCGACAGACCCCCCCGCCCTCCCCGGGGCGGGGGACATCCATGAGGATTTTCCACCCGGTCAAAAAAAAAAAAAAAAAAAAAAAAAAAAAAAGGTTAGGTTAGGTTAGGTTAGGTTAGGTTAGGTTTTTTTTTTTTTTTTTTTTTTTTTTTTTTTTTTTTTTTTTTTTTTTTTTTTTTTGGCAGGAGTGGGAAATCCTCATGGACGCCCAGACTGACCCACTTGTGAGCCAGTCTGGGCAGTGCCGGACTCTTACCGGCTAAAACCCACTCCTGCCCTTGCTAGTGTCCCTCTGACGTGATCAGAGACCTGGTTATTCTATTGTTTTATATTGTTGTTCTTTGTTTAGATCTATTTTGTCCATCGGTCCCGTGTCAGGAAATGGAGAGCTCCTCAAGGCAGTAGCATCGGTTTTTATACAACTTTCCTATTATTTTTCTAATGCTTTTTATGTTAACTATTCTATTTTATGTACTTAGCATTTAAAATATTCTAATTTATTACCCTAAATTTTATTTCTAGTATTTTTGTATTTTTATTTATTTTTGCTTATCCTATTGTACTTATTATCTATATTTTGTTTAACTATAATTATATTATGGCTATGCTAATATATCTATAATATATTGTATAGACATGCTTTCTTAGTCTAGTTTTATAAGTTTTAATTCCTATACTACATATTTTTAAAACGATTTTGTAACACTTTTGTTCTAACTTATTTCTTACGATTATTATTGGAGTGAAAACTGGTAAAGATACTTTACATTTTAAAACTAAGTTTTTCTGCGTGATATTTTTAATTATTCCTTTTTGTTTCAGGTGGTGCTCGGCTATCTGCGTGCTCCGGACTGATACAGCGATCCGAACGTATCGTTTCCCGAAATTTACCTCTCTTTGCAGTTTTACGAGCCCATTTAACCACGTGGGCAACATAGGTTTATTACAAAATTTCAGTTTGTTGCCTATGTTGCCGCTTATGGTGTTATGGTTCGCCGACTTCGTTTGCTGGATGGTCTTTATGAGAACCGAAGAATCTACACGACTGCCCACTTTAATTTGAGTCCGTTTCTTATGAAATTGGCTCCAATTCTTTTCCTTTGTTGTGCAGATTCTTCTGTTCTCATTGTTCAAACAGTTGTAGGGGTCAATTTGGGCTTCGCTGCACTGGTTTTTATTTCCGGGCGTTGCTTGTTGAACCTTACCAATATGCCACCGACAGGCGTGCCAACGCGTCCCATTTCTTCCGTATGGGGCACTCATTGTCGAAGGCGTTGTGATCGACTTTTTCCAACTTGGCAGATAGGCAATTGTGACACCGTGGCGGCTCTGCCGCCAGCCGCGATGGACAGTCTGCTCGCAGGTGCGGGTCGCCGCAGTGAGTGCAGAGATCAGCGGGTCGCGTGCACAGTTTCCTGCTGTGGCCATAACACAGACAGCGGGTGCATTGTACCAAGGGAGACTGGTCCTCCACTCTGACCCGCTGCAGGTCAATGTGCACGCGTCCCGCCGTTGTCAGCCTCTGCCATATAGTTGGGGACACCTGAAAGATGACGTGGCACATGTGGGGGTTCCTCGTCCTCCTTCGGTATTTAACCCCCAACCTCACTTCACCCGCAGGTATGTCCCCAACTAGGTGGCTGTTTTGCTTCATCAAGGCTTGGGCAACCTCCTCATCCGTGTGGCAGGAGAGTACGTCCCTGACGATGATAAGAGGGTCTTTATTTTTGACCTCCTCTACCACTAGGTTGCCCGCTTTTCTGATTTTTTCCGCGACCCGCATCTGCTCCTCCTTGGTCTTGAAGCCGACCACGACCTTTTGGTCCCTCGCCTTGCGCAGGCGCTCCACCCTCGTGCCCTCATTTTTGGCGTCCACCGCCGTCCGCAGCTTCGCAATAACCTCTTCACCCGTGTCCTGATCATCAACAGACGAAACAATCACCGAGTGAAGAGGTTCCTGTATAATTTGCTTCGGGCCGGCGGCGACCTCCGCGAAAGTGGGACCTTGGCCTGCAGCAAAGCGAGGGGTCCGCTGCAGATGCTCCGACAGGGCCTGGGTGTGAAGTTGGTTGTCTTCCAGCGCCTGCTTGTGTGTTTTGAGGCCTTCAACAAGGCTCCTCATCAACTCTGTCGGATCACCTGCAGCCGACTGTGGCTCTTTCTGTGCTTCCACCTGTTCTTCCACAACACCTGCTCTTCCTTTCTCAGCTTCGGCCTCCTTCACAAGCTGGTAAAGGCGCTCGACGGCTTTGGTAATTTCATCCTTTATCTCTTTCTTGATGTTTCGGGACCTAAGCAGCTGGATTTTCGCCTTGGAGAGACACGCCTTAGCCTCCGTGGTTCTAGAAAGGTACCTCACGGGTTCCGCTTCCTGTGGCGAGCTCTCCTCGGTTCTTGCCCTGTTCTGACGAGAAAGAGATGTTTTTGAAATGAGTTTGGGGGGGGTGGTTAATGGGGCCTTCTTCGTTGGCGTGGGCGTTTTAAGAGGCTCGACCTCGACCTCACGTTCTCCATCTTCACGCCTGACAGAGGGGCCAGCCTGAGCCAGTCGTGGCCTCCCCGCGTCCGCACTCTCCTCCAAAGCCTTTGACTTGGCGACTGGTGTCCTGATCCCAAACATTTTTGAACTGGGTTTGAGACTGCGTAACAGGAACTTGGTCAGGGGACACTAGATGTTGTGCTTGATCCCTGTAAAGGGGGGATCAGCAAGTCACTACTTACGTACGTACTACGTAGATATAATACGCGTCCTATAAATAGGATTAAGTCGTCTATGTAAAATTAAACAATAATTTGCCTACCGTGTGAAGTTTTTATGCCCTAAAGTCACAGATTCGGTTAAAATCTGTTGCGGTGTTAGTATAAAGTTAATGCTATAAATTTCAGAAATAAAAATTTTTCCCCAAAAAATTACCCGTCTGCTACTATACGCAACTCAAGGGCGGGTGGGCGGGCCAAATTTTCCTTTAAAATGGAATTTGAGGGTGTTCTATGGGGGCTAGACGCACGTGAGGGGTGTCAAAAGACGCGTCTCGGCGAGCGCTAGCAATCTATGGATGAATTTAAGTGTTGCCAGAACAAAAAATTTGACTTTTTGATGAAAAACTAAATTTTTGATGAAAATTAAGATGGAAAATGACTATTACGACTACCAAACGGGACCCGAGCAAGCTGAAAACACACTGGAGTACCGCAAGGCAGGTAAGTATACTATTGACACTATTGGATTTGATAGTTTTTGCAGACGGACTTTAGAAAATCGAATTTTTGTATGAAAAATATGGAAAATTTCACAAGTCTTTTATAACGAAAATCAATTTCGTTTTTTGTCAAAAATAACTTGTCACACGTCAGTAGGGAGCCTATTTAAAATTAATAACGCTGAAAACAGCTCGAAAAAGCGACTCCTGGAGGCAAAGTTATGTAGATTTGTAGAAATCAGTGTTCTCCTAAGGTGGATTCTGCGTGTTTGTTCTATATATAGCTATATAATACTTGATTCGAAATTTTCCTTTAAAATGGAATTTGAGGGTGTTCTATGGGGGCTAGACGCACGTGAGGGGTGTCAAAAGACGCGTCTCGGCGAGCGCTAGCAATCTATGGATGAATTTAAGTGTTGCCAGAACAAAAAATTTGACTTTTTGATGAAAAACTAAATTTTTGATGAAAATTAAGATGGAAAATGACTATTACGACTACCAAACGGGACCCGAGCAAGCTGAAAACACACTGGAGTACCGCAAGGCAGGTAAGTATACTATTGACACTATTGGATTTGATAGTTTTTGCAGACGGACTTTAGAAAATCGAATTTTTGTATGAAAAATATGGAAAATTTCACAAGTCTTTTATAACGAAAATCAATTTCGTTTTTTGTCAAAAATAACTTGTCACACGTCAGTAGGGAGCCTATTTAAAATTAATAACGCTGAAAACAGCTCGAAAAAGCGACTCCTGGAGGCAAAGTTATGTAGATTTGTAGAAATCAGTGTTCTCCTAAGGTGGATTCTGCGTGTTTGTTCTATATATAGCTATATAATACTTGATTCGAAATTTTCCTTTAAAATGGAATTTGAGGGTGTTCTATGGGGGCTAGACGCACGTGAGGGGTGTCAAAAGACGCGTCTCGGCGAGCGCTAGCAATCTATGGATGAATTTAAGTGTTGCCAGAACAAAAAATTTGACTTTTTGATGAAAAACTAAATTTTTGATGAAAATTAAGATGGAAAATGACTATTACGACTACCAAACGGGACCCGAGCAAGCTGAAAACACACTGGAGTACCGCAAGGCAGGTAAGTATACTATTGACACTATTGGATTTGATAGTTTTTGCAGACGGACTTTAGAAAATCGAATTTTTGTATGAAAAATATGGAAAATTTCACAAGTCTTTTATAACGAAAATCAATTTCGTTTTTTGTCAAAAATAACTTGTCACACGTCAGTAGGGAGCCTATTTAAAATTAATAACGCTGAAAACAGCTCGAAAAAGCGACTCCTGGAGGCAAAGTTATGTAGATTTGTAGAAATCAGTGTTCTCCTAAGGTGGATTCTGCGTGTTTGTTCTATATATAGCTATATAATACTTGATTCGAAATTTTCCTTTAAAATGGAATTTGAGGGTGTTCTATGGGGGCTAGACGCACGTGAGGGGTGTCAAAAGACGCGTCTCGGCGAGCGCTAGCAATCTATGGATGAATTTAAGTGTTGCCAGAACAAAAAATTTGACTTTTTGATGAAAAACTAAATTTTTGATGAAAATTAAGATGGAAAATGACTATTACGACTACCAAACGGGACCCGAGCAAGCTGAAAACACACTGGAGTACCGCAAGGCAGGTAAGTATACTATTGACACTATTGGATTTGATAGTTTTTGCAGACGGACTTTAGAAAATCGAATTTTTGTATGAAAAATATGGAAAATTTCACAAGTCTTTTATAACGAAAATCAATTTCGTTTTTTGTCAAAAATAACTTGTCACACGTCAGTAGGGAGCCTATTTAAAATTAATAACGCTGAAAACAGCTCGAAAAAGCGACTCCTGGAGGCAAAGTTATGTAGATTTGTAGAAATCAGTGTTCTCCTAAGGTGGATTCTGCGTGTTTGTTCTATATATAGCTATATAATACTTGATTCGAAATTTTCCTTTAAAATGGAATTTGAGGGTGTTCTATGGGGGCTAGACGCACGTGAGGGGTGTCAAAAGACGCGTCTCGGCGAGCGCTAGCAATCTATGGATGAATTTAAGTGTTGCCAGAACAAAAAATTTGACTTTTTGATGAAAAACTAAATTTTTGATGAAAATTAAGATGGAAAATGACTATTACGACTACCAAACGGGACCCGAGCAAGCTGAAAACACACTGGAGTACCGCAAGGCAGGTAAGTATACTATTGACACTATTGGATTTGATAGTTTTTGCAGACGGACTTTAGAAAATCGAATTTTTGTATGAAAAATATGGAAAATTTCACAAGTCTTTTATAACGAAAATCAATTTCGTTTTTTGTCAAAAATAACTTGTCACACGTCAGTAGGGAGCCTATTTAAAATTAATAACGCTGAAAACAGCTCGAAAAAGCGACTCCTGGAGGCAAAGTTATGTAGATTTGTAGAAATCAGTGTTCTCCTAAGGTGGATTCTGCGTGTTTGTTCTATATATAGCTATATAATACTTGATTCGAAATTTTCCTTTAAAATGGAATTTGAGGGTGTTCTATGGGGGCTAGACGCACGTGAGGGGTGTCAAAAGACGCGTCTCGGCGAGCGCTAGCAATCTATGGATGAATTTAAGTGTTGCCAGAACAAAAAATTTGACTTTTTGATGAAAAACTAAATTTTTGATGAAAATTAAGATGGAAAATGACTATTACGACTACCAAACGGGACCCGAGCAAGCTGAAAACACACTGGAGTACCGCAAGGCAGGTAAGTATACTATTGACACTATTGGATTTGATAGTTTTTGCAGACGGACTTTAGAAAATCGAATTTTTGTATGAAAAATATGGAAAATTTCACAAGTCTTTTATAACGAAAATCAATTTCGTTTTTTGTCAAAAATAACTTGTCACACGTCAGTAGGGAGCCTATTTAAAATTAATAACGCTGAAAACAGCTCGAAAAAGCGACTCCTGGAGGCAAAGTTATGTAGATTTGTAGAAATCAGTGTTCTCCTAAGGTGGATTCTGCGTGTTTGTTCTATATATAGCTATATAATACTTGATTCGAAATTTTCCTTTAAAATGGAATTTGAGGGTGTTCTATGGGGGCTAGACGCACGTGAGGGGTGTCAAAAGACGCGTCTCGGCGAGCGCTAGCAATCTATGGATGAATTTAAGTGTTGCCAGAACAAAAAATTTGACTTTTTGATGAAAAACTAAATTTTTGATGAAAATTAAGATGGAAAATGACTATTACGACTACCAAACGGGACCCGAGCAAGCTGAAAACACACTGGAGTACCGCAAGGCAGGTAAGTATACTATTGACACTATTGGATTTGATAGTTTTTGCAGACGGACTTTAGAAAATCGAATTTTTGTATGAAAAATATGGAAAATTTCACAAGTCTTTTATAACGAAAATCAATTTCGTTTTTTGTCAAAAATAACTTGTCACACGTCAGTAGGGAGCCTATTTAAAATTAATAACGCTGAAAACAGCTCGAAAAAGCGACTCCTGGAGGCAAAGTTATGTAGATTTGTAGAAATCAGTGTTCTCCTAAGGTGGATTCTGCGTGTTTGTTCTATATATAGCTATATAATACTTGATTCGAAATTTTCCTTTAAAATGGAATTTGAGGGTGTTCTATGGGGGCTAGACGCACGTGAGGGGTGTCAAAAGACGCGTCTCGGCGAGCGCTAGCAATCTATGGATGAATTTAAGTGTTGCCAGAACAAAAAATTTGACTTTTTGATGAAAAACTAAATTTTTGATGAAAATTAAGATGGAAAATGACTATTACGACTACCAAACGGGACCCGAGCAAGCTGAAAACACACTGGAGTACCGCAAGGCAGGCAAGTATACTATTGACACTATTGGATTTGATAATTTTTGCAGACGGACTTTAGAAAATCGAATTTTTGTATGAAAAATATGGAAAATTTCACAAGTCTTTGAGAACGAAAATCAATTTCGTTTTTTGTCAAAAATAACTTGTCACACGTCAGTAGGGAGCCTATTTAAAATTAATAACGCTGAAAACAGCTCGAAAAAGCGACTCCTGGAGGCAAAGTTATGTAGATTTGTAGAAATCAGTGTTCTCCTAAGGTGGATTCTGCGTGTTTGTTCTATATATAGCTATATAATACTTGATGCGAAATTTTCCTTTAAAATTGAATTTGCGGGTGTTCTATGGGGGCCAGACGCACGTGAGGGGTGTCAAAAGACGCGTCTCGGCGAGCGCTAGCAATCTATGGATGAATTTAAGTGTTGCCAGAACAAAAAATTTGACTTTTTGATGAAAAACTAAATTTTTGATGAAAATTAAGATGGAAAATGACTATTACGACTACCAAACGGGACCCGAGCAAGCTGAAAACACACTGGAGTACCGCAAGGCAGGTAAGTATACTATTGACACTATTGGATTTGATAGTTTTTGCAGACGGACTTTAGAAAATCGAATTTTTGTATGAAAAATATGGAAAATTTCACAAGTCTTTTATAACGAAAATCAATTTCGTTTTTTGTCAAAAATAACTTGTCACACGTCAGTAGGGAGCCTATTTAAAATTAATAACGCTGAAAACAGCTCGAAAAAGCGACTCCTGGAGGCAAAGTTATGTAGATTTGTAGAAATCAGTGTTCTCCTAAGGTGGATTCTGCGTGTTTGTTCTATATATAGCTATATAATACTTGATTCGAAATTTTCCTTTAAAATGGAATTTGAGGGTGTTCTATGGGGGCTAGACGCACGTGAGGGGTGTCAAAAGACGCGTCTCGGCGAGCGCTAGCAATCTATGGATGAATTTAAGTGTTGCCAGAACAAAAAATTTGACTTTTTGATGAAAAACTAAATTTTTGATGAAAATTAAGATGGAAAATGACTATTACGACTACCAAACGGGACCCGAGCAAGCTGAAAACACACTGGAGTACCGCAAGGCAGGTAAGTATACTATTGACACTATTGGATTTGATAGTTTTTGCAGACGGACTTTAGAAAATCGAATTTTTGTATGAAAAATATGGAAAATTTCACAAGTCTTTTATAACGAAAATCAATTTCGTTTTTTGTCAAAAATAACTTGTCACACGTCAGTAGGGAGCCTATTTAAAATTAATAACGCTGAAAACAGCTCGAAAAAGCGACTCCTGGAGGCAAAGTTATGTAGATTTGTAGAAATCAGTGTTCTCCTAAGGTGGATTCTGCGTGTTTGTTCTATATATAGCTATATAATACTTGATTCGAAATTTTCCTTTAAAATGGAATTTGAGGGTGTTCTATGGGGGCTAGACGCACGTGAGGGGTGTCAAAAGACGCGTCTCGGCGAGCGCTAGCAATCTATGGATGAATTTAAGTGTTGCCAGAACAAAAAATTTGACTTTTTGATGAAAAACTAAATTTTTGATGAAAATTAAGATGGAAAATGACTATTACGACTACCAAACGGGACCCGAGCAAGCTGAAAACACACTGGAGTACCGCAAGGCAGGTAAGTATACTATTGACACTATTGGATTTGATAGTTTTTGCAGACGGACTTTAGAAAATCGAATTTTTGTATGAAAAATATGGAAAATTTCACAAGTCTTTTATAACGAAAATCAATTTCGTTTTTTGTCAAAAATAACTTGTCACACGTCAGTAGGGAGCCTATTTAAAATTAATAACGCTGAAAACAGCTCGAAAAAGCGACTCCTGGAGGCAAAGTTATGTAGATTTGTAGAAATCAGTGTTCTCCTAAGGTGGATTCTGCGTGTTTGTTCTATATATAGCTATATAATACTTGATTCGAAATTTTCCTTTAAAATGGAATTTGAGGGTGTTCTATGGGGGCTAGACGCACGTGAGGGGTGTCAAAAGACGCGTCTCGGCGAGCGCTAGCAATCTATGGATGAATTTAAGTGTTGCCAGAACAAAAAATTTGACTTTTTGATGAAAAACTAAATTTTTGATGAAAATTAAGATGGAAAATGACTATTACGACTACCAAACGGGACCCGAGCAAGCTGAAAACACACTGGAGTACCGCAAGGCAGGTAAGTATACTATTGACACTATTGGATTTGATAGTTTTTGCAGACGGACTTTAGAAAATCGAATTTTTGTATGAAAAATATGGAAAATTTCACAAGTCTTTTATAACGAAAATCAATTTCGTTTTTTGTCAAAAATAACTTGTCACACGTCAGTAGGGAGCCTATTTAAAATTAATAACGCTGAAAACAGCTCGAAAAAGCGACTCCTGGAGGCAAAGTTATGTAGATTTGTAGAAATCAGTGTTCTCCTAAGGTGGATTCTGCGTGTTTGTTCTATATATAGCTATATAATACTTGATTCGAAATTTTCCTTTAAAATGGAATTTGAGGGTGTTCTATGGGGGCTAGACGCACGTGAGGGGTGTCAAAAGACGCGTCTCGGCGAGCGCTAGCAATCTATGGATGAATTTAAGTGTTGCCAGAACAAAAAATTTGACTTTTTGATGAAAAACTAAATTTTTGATGAAAATTAAGATGGAAAATGACTATTACGACTACCAAACGGGACCCGAGCAAGCTGAAAACACACTGGAGTACCGCAAGGCAGGTAAGTATACTATTGACACTATTGGATTTGATAGTTTTTGCAGACGGACTTTAGAAAATCGAATTTTTGTATGAAAAATATGGAAAATTTCACAAGTCTTTTATAACGAAAATCAATTTCGTTTTTTGTCAAAAATAACTTGTCACACGTCAGTAGGGAGCCTATTTAAAATTAATAACGCTGAAAACAGCTCGAAAAAGCGACTCCTGGAGGCAAAGTTATGTAGATTTGTAGAAATCAGTGTTCTCCTAAGGTGGATTCTGCGTGTTTGTTCTATATATAGCTATATAATACTTGATTCGAAATTTTCCTTTAAAATGGAATTTGAGGGTGTTCTATGGGGGCTAGACGCACGTGAGGGGTGTCAAAAGACGCGTCTCGGCGAGCGCTAGCAATCTATGGATGAATTTAAGTGTTGCCAGAACAAAAAATTTGACTTTTTGATGAAAAACTAAATTTTTGATGAAAATTAAGATGGAAAATGACTATTACGACTACCAAACGGGACCCGAGCAAGCTGAAAACACACTGGAGTACCGCAAGGCAGGTAAGTATACTATTGACACTATTGGATTTGATAGTTTTTGCAGACGGACTTTAGAAAATCGAATTTTTGTATGAAAAATATGGAAAATTTCACAAGTCTTTTATAACGAAAATCAATTTCGTTTTTTGTCAAAAATAACTTGTCACACGTCAGTAGGGAGCCTATTTAAAATTAATAACGCTGAAAACAGCTCGAAAAAGCGACTCCTGGAGGCAAAGTTATGTAGATTTGTAGAAATCAGTGTTCTCCTAAGGTGGATTCTGCGTGTTTGTTCTATATATAGCTATATAATACTTGATTCGAAATTTTCCTTTAAAATGGAATTTGAGGGTGTTCTATGGGGGCTAGACGCACGTGAGGGGTGTCAAAAGACGCGTCTCGGCGAGCGCTAGCAATCTATGGATGAATTTAAGTGTTGCCAGAACAAAAAATTTGACTTTTTGATGAAAAACTAAATTTTTGATGAAAATTAAGATGGAAAATGACTATTACGACTACCAAACGGGACCCGAGCAAGCTGAAAACACACTGGAGTACCGCAAGGCAGGTAAGTATACTATTGACACTATTGGATTTGATAGTTTTTGCAGACGGACTTTAGAAAATCGAATTTTTGTATGAAAAATATGGAAAATTTCACAAGTCTTTTATAACGAAAATCAATTTCGTTTTTTGTCAAAAATAACTTGTCACACGTCAGTAGGGAGCCTATTTAAAATTAATAACGCTGAAAACAGCTCGAAAAAGCGACTCCTGGAGGCAAAGTTATGTAGATTTGTAGAAATCAGTGTTCTCCTAAGGTGGATTCTGCGTGTTTGTTCTATATATAGCTATATAATACTTGATTCGAAATTTTCCTTTAAAATGGAATTTGAGGGTGTTCTATGGGGGCTAGACGCACGTGAGGGGTGTCAAAAGACGCGTCTCGGCGAGCGCTAGCAATCTATGGATGAATTTAAGTGTTGCCAGAACAAAAAATTTGACTTTTTGATGAAAAACTAAATTTTTGATGAAAATTAAGATGGAAAATGACTATTACGACTACCAAACGGGACCCGAGCAAGCTGAAAACACACTGGAGTACCGCAAGGCAGGCAAGTATACTATTGACACTATTGGATTTGATAATTTTTGCAGACGGACTTTAGAAAATCGAATTTTTGTATGAAAAATATGGAAAATTTCACAAGTCTTTGAGAACGAAAATCAATTTCGTTTTTTGTCAAAAATAACTTGTCACACGTCAGTAGGGAGCCTATTTAAAATTAATAACGCTGAAAACAGCTCGAAAAAGCGACTCCTGGAGGCAAAGTTATGTAGATTTGTAGAAATCAGTGTTCTCCTAAGGTGGATTCTGCGTGTTTGTTCTATATATAGCTATATAATACTTGATGCGAAATTTTCCTTTAAAATTGAATTTGCGGGTGTTCTATGGGGGCCAGACGCACGTGAGGGGTGTCAAAAGACGCGTCTCGGCGAGCGCTAGCAATCTATGGATGAATTTAAGTGTTGCCAGAACAAAAAATTTGACTTTTTGATGAAAAACTAAATTTTTGATGAAAATTAAGATGGAAAATGACTATTACGACTACCAAACGGGACCCGAGCAAGCTGAAAACACACTGGAGTACCGCAAGGCAGGTAAGTATACTATTGACACTATTGGATTTGATAGTTTTTGCAGACGGACTTTAGAAAATCGAATTTTTGTATGAAAAATATGGAAAATTTCACAAGTCTTTTATAACGAAAATCAATTTCGTTTTTTGTCAAAAATAACTTGTCACACGTCAGTAGGGAGCCTATTTAAAATTAATAACGCTGAAAACAGCTCGAAAAAGCGACTCCTGGAGGCAAAGTTATGTAGATTTGTAGAAATCAGTGTTCTCCTAAGGTGGATTCTGCGTGTTTGTTCTATATATAGCTATATAATACTTGATTCGAAATTTTCCTTTAAAATGGAATTTGAGGGTGTTCTATGGGGGCTAGACGCACGTGAGGGGTGTCAAAAGACGCGTCTCGGCGAGCGCTAGCAATCTATGGATGAATTTAAGTGTTGCCAGAACAAAAAATTTGACTTTTTGATGAAAAACTAAATTTTTGATGAAAATTAAGATGGAAAATGACTATTACGACTACCAAACGGGACCCGAGCAAGCTGAAAACACACTGGAGTACCGCAAGGCAGGTAAGTATACTATTGACACTATTGGATTTGATAGTTTTTGCAGACGGACTTTAGAAAATCGAATTTTTGTATGAAAAATATGGAAAATTTCACAAGTCTTTTATAACGAAAATCAATTTCGTTTTTTGTCAAAAATAACTTGTCACACGTCAGTAGGGAGCCTATTTAAAATTAATAACGCTGAAAACAGCTCGAAAAAGCGACTCCTGGAGGCAAAGTTATGTAGATTTGTAGAAATCAGTGTTCTCCTAAGGTGGATTCTGCGTGTTTGTTCTATATATAGCTATATAATACTTGATTCGAAATTTTCCTTTAAAATGGAATTTGAGGGTGTTCTATGGGGGCTAGACGCACGTGAGGGGTGTCAAAAGACGCGTCTCGGCGAGCGCTAGCAATCTATGGATGAATTTAAGTGTTGCCAGAACAAAAAATTTGACTTTTTGATGAAAAACTAAATTTTTGATGAAAATTAAGATGGAAAATGACTATTACGACTACCAAACGGGACCCGAGCAAGCTGAAAACACACTGGAGTACCGCAAGGCAGGTAAGTATACTATTGACACTATTGGATTTGATAGTTTTTGCAGACGGACTTTAGAAAATCGAATTTTTGTATGAAAAATATGGAAAATTTCACAAGTCTTTTATAACGAAAATCAATTTCGTTTTTTGTCAAAAATAACTTGTCACACGTCAGTAGGGAGCCTATTTAAAATTAATAACGCTGAAAACAGCTCGAAAAAGCGACTCCTGGAGGCAAAGTTATGTAGATTTGTAGAAATCAGTGTTCTCCTAAGGTGGATTCTGCGTGTTTGTTCTATATATAGCTATATAATACTTGATTCGAAATTTTCCTTTAAAATGGAATTTGAGGGTGTTCTATGGGGGCTAGACGCACGTGAGGGGTGTCAAAAGACGCGTCTCGGCGAGCGCTAGCAATCTATGGATGAATTTAAGTGTTGCCAGAACAAAAAATTTGACTTTTTGATGAAAAACTAAATTTTTGATGAAAATTAAGATGGAAAATGACTATTACGACTACCAAACGGGACCCGAGCAAGCTGAAAACACACTGGAGTACCGCAAGGCAGGTAAGTATACTATTGACACTATTGGATTTGATAGTTTTTGCAGACGGACTTTAGAAAATCGAATTTTTGTATGAAAAATATGGAAAATTTCACAAGTCTTTTATAACGAAAATCAATTTCGTTTTTTGTCAAAAATAACTTGTCACACGTCAGTAGGGAGCCTATTTAAAATTAATAACGCTGAAAACAGCTCGAAAAAGCGACTCCTGGAGGCAAAGTTATGTAGATTTGTAGAAATCAGTGTTCTCCTAAGGTGGATTCTGCGTGTTTGTTCTATATATAGCTATATAATACTTGATTCGAAATTTTCCTTTAAAATGGAATTTGAGGGTGTTCTATGGGGGCTAGACGCACGTGAGGGGTGTCAAAAGACGCGTCTCGGCGAGCGCTAGCAATCTATGGATGAATTTAAGTGTTGCCAGAACAAAAAATTTGACTTTTTGATGAAAAACTAAATTTTTGATGAAAATTAAGATGGAAAATGACTATTACGACTACCAAACGGGACCCGAGCAAGCTGAAAACACACTGGAGTACCGCAAGGCAGGTAAGTATACTATTGACACTATTGGATTTGATAGTTTTTGCAGACGGACTTTAGAAAATCGAATTTTTGTATGAAAAATATGGAAAATTTCACAAGTCTTTTATAACGAAAATCAATTTCGTTTTTTGTCAAAAATAACTTGTCACACGTCAGTAGGGAGCCTATTTAAAATTAATAACGCTGAAAACAGCTCGAAAAAGCGACTCCTGGAGGCAAAGTTATGTAGATTTGTAGAAATCAGTGTTC